>JAPDPK010000043.1:217500-5413950 GCA_031772115.1 Heritiera littoralis
ACACACACACACACACACAAAAATTATATGTATATATATATATATATAATTGACATGCTAACGAAGAATTTATTCTCACCGTAGAAGTAAATTGGATTAAGTGTGATTCTATATAAATTATATATATTGTACTATGCAATTAAGTAATGGAGGATGAACTCTTGGTGTAGGGTTGGACTCGAAATCTTTAGGAAAGTCGGTAATACGAAATCCGACCAACAAGGCTCATCAAGGTGAGAAAACTATACTTTGGTTTTAGATGTAGGATATATATATATATATATATATATTTATATTATACTGCATGCGTGTATATATATGTATAAGTAGATACATATATATATATGCCAAATACATGATGATGAAGGATTTAGCTGTAATATAGAAGTGAACTAGTGTTAACTAAGGTCACAAGATAAACGTTTTAAATAAGTGATTAAACATAGTATGACTATCTTGGTGTGATGGTAATGAAGTTGATTGGTAATGATTAGGAGTGACATAGAAGCTTGAGGACGGACTCGAAAGCAAGAGAAGGAAATTTTAAGCCTCGAGGTAAGTGGGTTAAGTAAAGTTTGTTAGCACCATCTCGTAGGAATGGTTTAATTCTATAAACTCGTTTATGCTTGAGCTGGATTGAAACTTAATTTCTGCTTTACGTGTAGTAGCCAGCCAAGCGTACATGTTAAGTGAAATGAACCGATGCATACAGGCATTTATGTATAGCATGTTTTGAGTCTAATTACTTAATATTTATGTTTTTAGTGACTTGCATCAGATTTTATATTTTGCAAAGTCTTGATTTGAACTACCATTTGAAAGAAATCGAAAAGTTCCTTGTACTTCGAACTCAAAACTGATTTAATAGTGATTTGGAATCCGTGGAAGCCGAGTGCTACACGAGGAAATTGATTTCAAAACTGTTTTGAGTGCAGGCATGTCCTACGACCTTCGGGTCACTTATAGCCTATCGAGCTTAGCTCTAGGCCTTATTGCCCGTCTATTGAGCTTTGTGCTCTAGACTATCGTATTCTACCTATCGAGCCTAGTGCTCTAGGTAGATTGATACTTGTTTGGAAAACCAGCAGGCAAGTTCCAGCTCTCGACTGATCAGCGAGACTGGATATCGTGCTATGGCCATAGATTTAGTGTTGCTTGCGACACCATTCCATCGCTAGCTAGGATGGATATCGATTGATTGATTGATTGAGGATCATTGCCTAAACTCTACTTATTATTGTTCCGTTTCTAATACTGCTTTTAGTGAATTGAGGTAATATGCCTAATCGTTATCGACCTTCTTGATTTATGACTAATGGATTCTTGAAAATCTATA
Source organism: Heritiera littoralis (assembly GCA_031772115.1). Taxonomy (NCBI): domain Eukaryota; kingdom Viridiplantae; phylum Streptophyta; class Magnoliopsida; order Malvales; family Malvaceae; genus Heritiera; species Heritiera littoralis. The sequence continues at coordinate 218,837 of JAPDPK010000043.1, forward strand.
TTGATCAAAATGATTGCAGTATTTATTGATCGTTTATCGAACGCTTATTGACTGTTTTATCAAAGTAATTACCGAATGACTTATCGAACTATATTGATAGTTTAATTGAATGCATAACATACTAAGTTCAACCGAATGCATAGCGAGCTCATTTAAATGAACTGCATAGTAAGTTTTGATTTAATTAAGTGCATATTGAAAGCGTTCTATAACAGAAATGCACAAAGAAGTGTTTGGTTTATGATCATGCTTAAATATCGAGTTTGCTTATTACTTCAGCATTGTTTTCTACACGTGCATATAGAACGACATGAGTCTAGCATGCATTTACTTAAGCTACTTACTGAGCCGTGGTTTTTCTCACCCCTTATTAATAACATCGCAGATCATACCAGTTAGGCCCCCACTTGGAGTTTGGGGTGCGAAGCCTCGGGGGCTATCTTGAGTAGCTATATCGGTCTGAATCCTCCGAGTGCTGTTTTGTTGCACTTGAGGTATAACAACGATTATTTTGTTATCTATGTATGACATGTTAAATTTGCACAGTACATGCTTATGGAATTGCTTTTGGTATGTAACTTAGGATCGTCCTAGATTATTATAGGCTTTTATGATTATCGAGTACGATCCGAGAAATGAATTGTGGTGATTTTGAGCTGTAAAACTGTCTCTTTTATATATTTATTGACTTTGGAAGTATGTGTTGTACCTAGTTTAAATGAACTGAGAATTCTGGATTGAGATATGTGGCTAGACATAGTTGAGTTCATTGCAGGTTATTAAGCTGGGGAAAGTCGATTTTATAAAAGGGGGAGTTTTCGACGTTTTTCTTTTAATAGCTTAATATTGAACGAGAACATTAAGTCGAAAAATCTCAGGAAATGACAATTCAATAATGAATACAAATCAAGAAAAGAGCGTGAAGTCAGTTTAGAGAGGACACTGACACCGAATGCAAACGTTAAAGTGAAAAGAAAAGTTTAATTCGTAAAATTGGTAATTGGTAAATGGAGTGATAAGTGTACGTCACGGCCTTCGGGTCGTGACACAAATAAAGCCTCACATGACTAAACCAAATGATCAAGGAAGTTGAACAAAATGACAAAATAAAGAAACTTTGAAGAGAGTTTTGAAAAATTGGTGATCATTATCAGAAAAATTCATCCCATCAACTACGTTCTCCAATTGTTTCCATGCCCCAAAATTCTTAAAAGGCCTTCAGGCATTTGAGGGCAAAAAAAAAAAACAAAAAAAAAACTTGAACTCAAATGATCTATTTTCCTCCGATCACAGTATGCCATTACAGTGTAATGACCTTCACCTGGGCAATGAACAATGAAATAATCAATTTGATAAAATTCATTTTTGGATTCCTTGAATAATCAAGCATGACACTCTTTTAAATTTGAATTTTGGTAATTTGATATGTGTCAAAACTATGCCAGAAATTCATACTTGTCAGAATTGCCCAATTTTGTTTGGAAAACCACAAACCATAAGATTCCTTAGGCTATTTCTGAATCTTTGATTCATTCATGTGACTGAAACCAAGATTGAGGAGGACAAAGTATCATACCCTTAACTTGCCCAAATGATGCAATACCTTTTTCCTCTCTCGGTAAAAATACCATGAGCAACCTGAAGCTAAATGAGCCAATTCCAACAGTTTTCACTAGCTTGTGGGCATTTTATAGCAATGTTTTGTTGCCGCATGAGTTGTAAAAAAAAAGAAGAAAAACAAACAAACAAAAAAATGAAAAAATGAAAAAAATGAAACAAAAAAATGAAAGAGAAAAATCGATTATGACATCATGCACTCAGGATATTCGAATGATTCCAAACAACACAAAAAATAGAGAGAGAGAGAAAGAGGGAAAGAAAGAGAGAAGAAGAAGAAGAAGAAGAATAAGGAACCAAAATTTGAAAATATCCAAGAAATTTCATCTTGAAAAACCAAAAAAAAACAACAGAAAAACAAATATTTGACTTTTTTGACTCAAGGAAATTTTTGTCAATTTAAGTGACCATGTTTGAAATGACAAATGGCCATCTTTCATCATCCTTTTCACTAATCTGAAATTTATCCATTTGCTACCCTCTTTGAGCCTTATAAATTCTTTCTAAATAAACCTTAACCAAGGATCACCCTTCACATTGGGGGGCACATATACAAAAACCTTCTCCAAGAGTACGAATGACCGGCCCTAATTCTAAGTCGAAATGGTTTATCATGTTAAGGGGTAAATGTAAGGTGAATTAGCTTTACAAGATTTTGATTTCACTCCATGAAGTAAAAAAAAAGAGGTGAAAAAAATGATGAAGGAGAAAAAAAATTGCAAAAAAAAAAGAAAAAAAAAAGAGAGAAGATGAAATGAAGGAGTGGCGGGATAAGAAATAAAGGAATAAATGACTTGAATAAGTCTTCACATTATACTAAATGATCCTTGGTTGATCACCCTTAAACTCATTTTTGGGCTTTATTATCCATTCTTTCAGAACCCCGAAACCTGGCCTACATTATATACTTAGAAAGTCCATTTCGATCAAGCTTGGATACTTAAACTGAAGAGATTTTTCCTTGATGAATCATCATAACCAATGAGACACTTAGCTGATTCTCAACCAAGATTATCCTTCAAGAATCTTCACAGCCAAATTTGGATGAATTTTAAATTCTTAAGTACATGATGGAACAATTACACAAAAAAGGGCAAAAAAAACACAAAAAAGGAAAAGAGAATGGGGCTTTAGGGTGAAAACCCCAAAAGGGGCAGTCTAGAGCAAAAGTGAAAACCTTTTGAGGTCATTCATGGTATTGCCAAGGTCTAACAAGAAGTGACTTTATGAAATAATTTCAATGAGACCCATGACCATCCATAACCCTTAAGAGAACCAAGAATGTCCATTTTGATGGTCCATTAAAGGGATTGATATAAAATTTTGAACCCTCTCTCCATTCCTAAATAACTCAGCAAAAGCTTGAGCCCATTTTGGCTAGTCTTGACAACTATCAAAATACATAAATTGAAAATTAAAGGAGTGTCAAATTTTGTCTGCATTTCAAGATAAACTTTTTTGCAAAACCATGATTTACAAGGAATTCATCATTTTTTTAAAAAAACTTGTGTTTCATTTGTGAGCCCGAATGAAAGTTCATTCCCTTCTTCACTGAGTTGTGAGCTTTTTCTTGATGAACTAAACATTGATGTGTGAAAACCACCTAATCCATTTGATGATGATAAATTACTATCCCCTCAACATCCACCTAAATAGTGATCACCAATCTTCATGAAACTCAAATGATAATTCTTTGTTGCATTTGTGTTTAACTTTATTTGATCATTGTTGTGTGGGGTAATCTTGTAAAATTAAAAAATTTTGGCTAGATATTTTTCAAAAATGAAAATCGTTTGTTTTTAAATATGAAAACGGGAAGGATGCTTGGGGCAATTTTGCTTGAAAATTTTTGCCAATCAAATTTTGATAGTGTTTTAAACAAGAATGAGAGAGAATTTGACAATTATTGTGGGGCAAGATTTTTCTTATGCAATTTTGGGGCAATTTTGTTCTAATTTATTTTTATTATTGATTAAATAAGGATTTGATAATTATTGTGGGCAAAGAATTTCTTGTGTCATTTTGAGGCAATTTTTGTTAAGAAAAATGTTGGTTGTAAAATGAATTCTTATGGTGTTTCAAAACTTGATAGCAAAAGAAAATGTGATAATTGTCTTAGGCCAACCTTTGTTGCACAAGTAAACAATGGCTTCAAGTGATGAGACGAATATTCTAAGGTGAGATAGATGAAAAAGTGGAAATGAAAAGGTTTTGGGGAACAAGAAGAGAAAGTCGAAAGAAAATTTTGGATAATTGCATTTGCATCTTTACGGTGCACATTCACATGAAACATTTGCATTTGCATCTTGATAGAATTCATTTGCATTTGCATCATCATAGAAGTCGTCTGTATTTGCATCATAATAGTTGGTTATTCATTGATGAAGAAATGTGCATTCGTATTGTTGATATTGCATTTGCATTAGTGATCATTGCATCAGCCAAACATTGAAAAAAGGTGAATATAGGAGATTTTGGATTGAAAAAATTGATTAAAAAAAAAAGAGGAAAATTTGTTCAAAAAAGAAAAAAAAAAGAAAAAAAAGAAAGAAAAAAGATGGAAGAGATAAAAGGAAATTTCTTGTTGAAAATAATAAGGTGATGAAGATGTAGTTTGATAAGAAAATGAGAGATTTATTTTAAACACATAAAAGAAAAAGCAAAAAAAAAAAGGGAAAGAGTTCTTGGAAAGTGGGAAAGTCAAATGAAGAAAATGAAAAAAAATGAGAAAAGGTAGATAGAATATTTGAGAAGATGAAAAATAATTAAGAGAGTTTTCACATTTGGAACATTTGAAAAATACCTGAAATTGAGAGTTTTTGAGATGAATGAACAAGTCAATGATTCTTGAGTTTGAGTTTTGAGGAAAAGAAAATATCAAATACAAAGGAACAATATTCTTAAAAAAGGAAAAAAAAAGTTCTTGTGAGCATTAGATGAGGTTTAAGCTCGATGTAGTTGGCACCGTTGTGTGGTATTAAGCCCAACAAAATCGGCACATAATTAGAGGAGATTATTAAGCCCAGTAAAGTTGGCAGCCAAGATGAATTTAAGCCCAACGTAGCTGGGACCTAGATGATGTCTAAGCTCGATGTAGTTGGCACCATTGTGTGGTATTAGGCCCAATGAAATCGGCACATAATTAGAGAAGATTGTTAAGCCCAATAAAGTTGGCACTTAGATGAGGTTTTAAGCCCAGTAAAGTTGGCATTACAAGAAGAGAATTTAAGCCCAACGTAGCTGGCACCAAGATGAAATTTAAGCCCAACGTAGTTGGCACAGTTGAAAGTTCAAGCCCAATGTAGTTGGCACTTAAGAAGAGAATTTAAGCCCAGCGAAATCGGCACATAATTAGATGAAAGTTTAAGTCCAGTAAAGTTGGCACTCAAAAAGAGAATTTAAGCCCAATGTAGCTGGCATATAATTAGATGGGATTTTTAAGCCCAACGTGGTTGGCACAGTTGAAAGTTTAAGCCCGATGTAGTTGGCACTGTTGTGTGGTATTAAGCCCAACAAAATCGGCACATAATTAGAGGAGATTGTTAAGCCAAGTAAAGTTGGCACCCAAGATGAATTTAAGCCCAACGTAGCTGGCACCTAGATGATGTCTAAGCCCGATGTAGTTGGCACCATCGTGTGGTATTAGGCCCAATGAAATCGGCACATAATTAGAGGAGGTTTAAGCCCAGTAAAGTTGGCACCCAAAATGAAAATTTAAGCCCAACGTAGCTGGCACCTAGATGAGGTTAAGCCCGATGTAGTTGGCACCGTTGTATGATATTAAGCCCAGCGAAATCGGCACATTGTGAGATGAAATTGTTAAGCCTAGCGAAATTGGCACCCAAAATGAAAATTTAAGCCAAGTTCAACTGGCACCAAATTTTTAACCTAATTAAGTGGATGCATGATTTTCAAGGTAGGAAATGATTTCCAAGTCCTCCGGGCACAATCAGAAATTTAAAGTTTCATTGCCTCTGCTGCAAGAGGAGCACATTTCAAAAAAGAACATTTAAAGTTTCATTGTCTCTGCAGCAAGAAGAGCACATTTCAGGAAAAATTTTTAAAGTTTCATCGCCTCTGCTGCAAGACGAGCACATTTCAGAAAAAGAATTTAAAGTTTCATCGCCTCTGCTGCAAGAGGAGCACATTTCGGAAAAAAAATTTAAAGTTTCATCGCCTTTGCTGCAAGAGGAGCACGTTTTTAGAAAAAGAATTTAAAGTTTCATTGCCTCTGCTGCAAGAGGAGCACATTCTCAGAAAAATTTAAAGTTTCATCGCCTCTGCTGCAAGAGGAGCTTTTTCAGGAAAAATTTTAAAGTCTCATTGCCTCTGCTGCAAAAGGAGCACATTTTCAGGAAAAATTTAAAGTTTCATCACCTCTGCTACAAGATGAGCTTTTTCAGGAAAAATTTTAAAGTCTCATTGCCTCTGCTGCAAGAGGAGCACATTTTCAGGAAGAATTTAAAGTTTCATCGCCTCTGCTACAAGAGGAGCACATTCTCAGAAAAATTTAAAGTTTCATTGCCTCTGCTGCAAAAGGAGCTTTTTCAGGAAAAATTTTAAAGTCTCATTGCCTCTGCTGCAAGAGGAGCACATTTTCAGGAAGAATTTAAATTTTCATCGCCTCTGCTGCAAGAGGAGCACATTCTCAGAAAAATTTAAAGTTTCATCGCCTCTGCTGCAAGAGGAGCACATTTCAGAAAAAGAATTTAAAGTTTCATCGCCTCTGCTGCAAGAGGAGCACGTTTTTAGAAAAAGAAATTAAAGTTTCATTGCCTCTGCTGCAAGAGGAGCACATTCTCAGAAAAATTTAAAGTTTCATCGCCTCTGCTGCAAGAGGAGCACATTTCAGATAAAGAATTTAACTACAAGAGGAGCACGTTTTTAGAAAAAGAAATTAAAGTTTCATTGCCTCTGCTGCAAGAGGAGCACATTCTCAGAAAAATTTAAAGTTTCATCGCCTCTGCTGCAAGAGGAGCTTTTTCAGGAAAAATTTTAAAGTCTCATTGCCTCTGCTGCAAGAGGAGCACATTTCGAAAAAAGAATTTAAAGTTTCATTCATCGCCTCTGCTGCAAGAGGAGCACATTTCGAAAAAAGAATTTAAAGTTTCATTCATCGCCTCTGCTGCAAGAGGAGCACATTTCAGAAAAAGAATTTAAAGTTTCATCACCTCTGCTGCAAGAGGAGCACATTTTGGAAAAAGAATTTGAAGTTTCATTGCCTCTGCTGCAAGAGGAGCACATTCTCAGAAAAATTTAAAGTTTCATCGCCTCTGCTGCAAGAGGAGCTTTTTCAGGAAAAATTTTAAAGTCTTATTGCCTCTGCTGCAAGAGGAGCACATTTTTAGGAAGAATTTAGAGTTTCATCGCCTCTGCTGCAAGAGGAGCACATTTCGAAAAAAGAATTTAAAGTTTCATCCATCGCCTCTGCTGCAAGAGGAGCACATTTCATAAAAAGAATTTAAAGTTTCATCGCCTCTGCTGCAAGAGGAGCACATTTCGGAAAAAGAATTTAAAGTTTCATCGCCTCTGCTGCAAGAGGAGCACGTTTTTAGAAAAAGAATTTAAAGTTTCATTGCCTCTGCTGCAAGAGGAGCACATTCTCAGAAAAATTTAAAGTTTCTTCGCCTCTGCTGCAAGAGGAGCACATTTCAGAAAAAGAATTTAAAGTTTCATCGCCTCTGCTGCAAGAGGAGCACGTTTTTAGAAAAAGAAATTAAAGTTTCATTGCCTCTGCTGCAAGAGGAGCACATTCTCAGAAAAATTTAAAGTTTCATCGCCTCTGCTGCAAGAGGAGCTTTTTCAGGAAAAATTTTAAAGTCTCATTGCCTCTGCTGCAAGAGGAGCACATTTTCAGGAAGAATTTAAAGTTTCATCGCCTCTGCTGCAAGAGGAGCACATTTCCAGAAAAAAGAATTTAAAGTTTCAGCGCCTCTGCTGCAAGAGGAGCTTTTTCAGGAAAAATTTTAAAGTCTCATCTCCTCTGCTGCAAGAGGAGCATTCTCAGAAAAGGAATTTAAAGTTTCATTGCCTCTGCTGCAAAAGGAGCTTTCTAAAAAAAGAAGAAAAAAAAAGAAGAAAATAAGGGAATTTTAAAGTTTCACTACCTCTGTTACAAGAACCTTTAAAAAAAGAGAGAAGAAAGGAGAAAAAAGAAGGATTAGATCTTGAGTCGGACAAAATTGTTGTCTATTGTCTTTGCTCTATTCCTTATCCTCAGCAATGAGCAAAGAGGGGCAGCTGTTGACACCTAATTTTGTCCCATTTTTGTTATTACTGTTGTTATTAGCATTATTATCTTTCCTTCTTTTATCATTAATATTATTATATATGTTATTATTATTTTATGTTATTATTATATTTTTATTTTTTATTTTTTTTATTTTTTTTATTTTTTATTTTTTTGTCCATCAGCCACCATCAGCTACCGCCACTGTCACCTACCCCTACCAGCCGAATTTCTGTCTTCTCAATCACCTGCACACTACTCTTCCCTATACCATGTCACACCAGTCACCATTGGTGACCAAAAATATAAAAATACAAAACCCAATTTCGATTGGGGGGAGAGGATTCCACAGAGAGAGACCCAAAGCTTCAAGCCCCCTCCACTCACTCCTCACCAGCAACCACTCACCATCATCCAACCACCACCGTGACCCTCCAAACCCAAAAAATACACAAGCCCGATCCCTCCATCCTCACCTCACGAGCTCGAACCCCCACCGAGAACTACCACGAACCCAAACCCCAAAACAAACCTAGATCTAAACACACCCACCTGAAAAAAAAACAACAACAAAAGAAACAGCAACAAATCCACACCACAAAGCATCAAAAAAATTGAAAAAAAGAAAAATGAAGAGGGTTTCGAAGGGTCAGATCTGTGTGCTTAGTAAGTGGGGAAAGTTTTTTAAAAATGGGGAGAGTGCTTGAACGGTGGCGAAAGGCTTTTTTGGGTTTTCAACCGGCAGCTCTTTTGCATATCTGTGAGTTTTTAGGCATTTTTAGGGAAAACTAAACCTAGATTTGGGCTCATGAGGTTAAGGAGCATAGGAAAGTGGGGAACTTTTTGGTTTTGGCCACCGGCGATCGGCAGCCGGCGGTCGGCGGCGGTGCACGGCGGTCCGACAGTGACCGAAAATCACCCCTAGCTGAGAGCCCTGCGAGGCTCTGTTTTTTTGTGTGAAAAGAGAAGAAAATGAAATAAAAAAAATTTTGGTTTTTATAGAAAAAACAGAGGTTGGATCCGCGTGCTCAACCCGACCCGGCTCCACGACCCGCGCGCTCGACCCGGAAGCATCCCAGCGACCCGCGTGCCTAGCTTGATCCGACCCGATCCACCTCGCCGACCCGATCCAGCCCACTCGTTTGGGCCATTTGAAGGGTTTTCTTTGGGCTCTTAGCCCAAATTCATTTTGGTAATTATTTTTTTGTTTTTTTGTTTATTTATTTATTTATTTAGTGTTTATTCATTTAAAAAAAGGGAGAAAATTTTAATTAGAAAATTAAAAATTAAAAATTAAAAAAATTAAAAAAAATTAGAAATTAAAAAAATTAAATTATAATATTATTATTATTATTTGTGTTTTATTATTGTTGTTATTGTTATTATTATTATTATTACTATTGTGATTATTACTATTATTATCGTTATTATTATTATTATTATTGTTATTATTGTGTTGTTGTTGTTGTTGTTGTTATTATTATTATTATTATTATTATTATTATTATTATTATTATTATTTTTATTATTATTTTTATTTTTATTATTATTATTATTATTATTATTATTATTATTATTATTATTAATGCACGTTATAAAATAAAAGTTTTGGAAAATTTTCTTTTACTTGTATTTTCATTAATTATTATTGATTAGAAAATGTATAAAAAAAATATATATAAAGAAAATGGAAAAGGGAAATTAATAATAAAATTCTGATGATAGGATGTTATGAAACCCACAAGTAGTGATTTATTAACTGATCCCTAGGTGAGAAGAGTCGTACTAAATGTTACCAGAGTATTGGGATATTTAGTATGATTTTTCAATAATTTAAATTTTTATTAAAAATAAAAATAAATAAGTTTTTAAAAGAAAATAGAAAAAGGGAAATTAATAATAAAGTTCCGATGATGGGATGTCATGAAACTCACAAGTAGTGATTTCTTGACTGATCCCTAGGTGAGAAGAGTTCATTAAGTGTTACCAGAGTATTGGAATACTTAGTGCAATTTTCCAATAATAAGAATTTTTATTTAAAATAAATAAGGAAATATTTATATAAAAAATCAAAAATTCATTTGCATCATTCATTATCTGTTTGCATCATTTGCATTCATAATAATTTTTGAAGCGAGTGTGAATCTTTTGACGATGAGATTCTATAGAACTCACAAGTAGTGATTCTTAAGAAATCTCTAGGTGAGGAAAATTATTTCAAATGTTACTAGAATATTGGGATATTTGATTTAATTTTTCAATACAAAAATGTTCATATTCACTTTTGAAAAATAAAATTTAACTTTTTAAAATAAAACAAAATGATTTTTTATAAAAAATAACTTTCAATAAAAAGAATAAAATTGATTGTAATAAAAATAAAAATTATTTTTAAATATTAATTCAAGACCATTTTATTAAAACCAAAGGATAGCATATGATTACTATGGTACCGTTTTCTAACGGGCGTCGTGGGGGTGCTAATCCTTCCCCACGCGTAACCGTACTCCCGGACCCGATTTTGTTTTTGCAGACCAAAAAATTGTCTTTTTAATATAACTTAATTAATTTTGAGATTTTGTTAAAAAGATAAATATTTTAGGTGACCAATCACACCTAGACAAAAAAGATTGTTGGCGACTCCTTTGTTTTTAAATGTTTTCAAAATCGTCGAGCGCGAAGCCGTTACGACAAAGGTGATATGATTAATATTGTTTTGAGACTGCTATGCCCCATATCATGCCGTTATGTGATATGTGGCACGTGATATGTGACATGTGATATGTATTTAGTCACGGTAGACACCTGATCAGTGTTCAACTGAGGACTACCCTAGACTATGGCCATAGGTCTGACATAATTATTATTGCCCTACTAGGTCTTTTCTCTATAGCATGATATATTCCGAGTGATGCCTTAGTCTCCACTTTTTGAGATATGAAATGATATGTGATATGGAAAATGTATTTAAATGAAAAAGTATATGAATATGTTTATGTATGAAAAAGAGAATAAATTCTAACAGTTTTCTGTACTACATGGAGTACCTTATTGTTTATAGTTTATACAGTGGCATGTGATATGGAGTTAAATGAGAAATATGATTTATTAAACTAATATTCTTTTAAAGAATATATGAATATTAGTTTATTTTATTTAAATGTTTTATGTTACAAAAGCATTATTTTGAAAAGGATATGAAAAGGTATGGAAAATAATTGATCTCAATAACAATAATTACTTCCTATAGTCACTTCTAAGTTCCGGGACAATACAAGTATTTCAAAATACCTTCCTTACTCCATCGGATCCTTAGCAAACTATAGTATCCTTCCTATTTTGGTCCTTAGAGCACCTATAGGAAAATAAGGATTTTCATTTCATTTAGATTTCGGGATATCTAGTTTTACATACAATTCTCTTACTGAGTCGTGGTTTGCTCACCCTTTTATTTCAACATTTATAGCGTATTTCTAGTGACTGCATGATTTGCATCCGGGGATTGTTGGCTGCACATATAATGCCCTGAGGCAGCGAGCTTATATCTTTGAGGTATAATCATTCATTTTATATGTTCAGACATATTTTGCGGTACTACAGTGTTGTAAATTAAACAGGAGATGTAAACGATAAATAATTCTCAATATGTAAATATTTATTTAATTATAAATTACAGTTTTCAAATAGTTACTGTATAAGGGAAAAGGAAAGTAAGGCATCGCAGACAGCCCAACCATATAAAATGTGTGAAAAAAACGTGAAATAATGTGGGTACGGGATGTGACAAATAAATTCTTTTCATAGTTAAAGTATAAAATGCTTATGAAGAATCACCTGATCGTTGATCCAAAGTTACACTTCTAACTTCAATAAGATTTAGTTTTTATAATAATTTTATATCTTATACTGTGATAACCGAAAATTTTCTATTTTTGGTATTAATTATCAGAAAATTTTAATTTTAATGTAAATAGATAAGCGAAAATAAATAAATAAATTTATCTACGATATGGGAATATTGTTGGAATTCTCGAAAATTGACGAAGTGAGGAATTTCAGAAATCTAATTTGGATATTGAGAAATCCAAATTTAATAAGGAATGAAGATGTGTATATTCATATATATATATATATAATATGTATGTATATATATAAATATATTTTTATATAAGTACATATGTACATATATGAAATATAATATATATATATATATATTATTATTATTATTATTATATAATGATATTGTGGGGCCCCGATTCTCGTTGGTCCGATCCCACTCAACCGTATTGTCCGCTCTAGAGTGCACTTGGAGCCACCGCGCCACATGGCGTGCACCCACAGGCCACCGCTCCTCACAGATTTCTTTCGCATCCGCCGCTATTCGAACCCTTGACATCCAAGCGATTCGAGTAACGACTAACCATTGGACCTAGGTCCAATGGTTAGTTGTTACTCGACACTTACGGGAAGTAAGGGGTTCGAGTAGCGGCGGACGCGAAAGAAATCCGTGAGGGGGCCCCACATGATACTCCCAAAGCGGACAATACGGTTGAGTGCGACCGGCCCCACATGATACTGGTCGTCACAATAAAACGCGCGTTTTATTGTGGGGCCCCGGTTCTCGTTGGTCCGGTCCCACTCAACCGTATTGTCTGCTCTGGCGCCACATGGCGTGCACCCACAGGCCAACGCTCCTCACGGATTTCTTTCGCGTCCCGGAGGGTTCGAACACTTGATCTCAATCAAATGTCAAACACCTCCTACCATTGGACCTAGGTCCAATGGTAGGAGGTGTTTGACATTTGATTGAGATCAAGTGTTCGAACCCTCCGGGACGCGAAAGAAATCCGTGAGGAGCGTTGGCCTGTGGGTGCACGCCATGTGGCGCCAGAGCAGACAATACGGTTGAGTGGGACCGGACCAACGAGAACCGGGGCCCCACAATAAAACGCGCGTTTTATTGTGACGACCAGTATCATGTGAGGCCGGTCGCACTCAACCGTATTGTCCGCTTTGGGAGTATCATGTGGGGCCCCCTCACCGATTTCTTTCGCGTCCCGTCGCGCTCGAACACCTTACCTCTTGTATGTGTCGAGACACGACTACCATTGGAGCCCCCTCACCGATTTCTTTCGCGTCCCGTCGCGCTCGAACACCTTACCTCTTGTATGTGTCGAGACACGACTACCATTGGACCTAGGTCCAATGGTAGTCGTGTCTCGACACATACAAGAGGTAAGGTGTTCGAGCGCGACGGGACGCGAAAGAAATCGGTGAGGGGGCCCCACATGATACTCCCAAAGCGGACAATACGGTTGAGTGCGACCGGCCCCACATGATACTGGTCGTCAAAGATATATACTATTTTATATCATAAATAAATACATATGTATATTATTCTACATTTATGTGTATATATAAATATATACAAATATGAAATATATATTATTTTATATTAAAGTGTATAGATGTGTATATAACTTATATACAATATATATGTTAATATAGCATATATATATATATATATAAAAGATAATATTTATATATATACAAAAAAAAAAGAGGGGAAAACAGAAATGGGAATCGGGAATAACCCAATTCCCTCTCCCAAACGAAGCCGACAGCAGCAGCAGCTGCCACCGTCGGCAAGAAAAGAGAAGGAGAAGAGAGAGGTCACTGGCGAGCCAAGAAGAGGAAGAGAGAGTTGGTCGGCAACGAAAAAGAAAAAGGGAGGAAAGAAAAGAGAAAGGAGCGAAGCGAATCGGAAAGAAAAAGGAAAAAGGAAAGAGGCGGTGCCGGTCCATTTGGGCATTGCCACCGCCATCTGCGTCGCCAGCGAAGGTCAACCAAGAGGAAAGGGGTAGCCAACGGTGAAGGGGGAAAAGGAAAAGGAGGGAAGAGAGGAGGAAAAAGGGGGGCCGAAACCACTTCCAGATCTGCCGCCATCGATTGGGAGGAAAAAAAGGCCAGAAACGGCTTCGCCTCCATCCCAGCAAGCTTTGAAGGGGCTAAACCGCCTGTGATGGGGACCGATGGTGGCTGAATTGGTTTGAACCGATTCAGACCAGAAAAAAAAGGAAAAAGAAAAAGAAAAGAAAAAGAGAAAGAGAAAGAAGAAAAAGAAGAAGAAAAAAAGAAAAAGGGTAGGAAAAATTTATTAGAATTTTATTATTATTATTTTTTTGAATAATTTTATAGATTTCTAAATGTGAGTATGGGCTTGAACTTGTAGAAATTATACAAGAACGATTGGAGCATGAACGAATTTGGGAGAGATTGCATCGTCAACTTTGATACTAGGTAGGATACTTTTATAAAGTAGTAGTAGTGTTATATTATATAGTTTGGAGTTGTGATCTTGAGGATGAATTATTAATATAATGATTTTAAAATGCTAAGAGGACCTACAATTGGTGGTAGCGGTCTTAGTAATGATCATGATATTGCAATAAAATGATTGTGGAATACCACTGTGTTTATTTGAAATTGTTGCAGGTGGTTTTAGTTCCTGAAATGTTATGTTGCCGAAATTTATATGAAAATGTTTGATGAAAAAGGTTAAGGTTTTCTCGTATAAATGGAACTTTGGAAAGAATTATCGAAAGATAAGCTTTGAAAGGACTTTATCGTATTGCCGAAAAATTTGATATTTGGAATAGTTTGAGAAGGTAAATGGTTGAGCATGATAACATGATGAATTATATTGTGTAAGCCCTATAGAATCGATAAATTGATTTATCTTAATATCACGAATTGGTTATCAAGTTGAAATTGAGGTTAAATATCGATTTAGTCAAATCATTGATAAAATTAATGATGATTATATAATATAGCTTGGAAGAGAATATCGAGGTTGTAATTTAGATGGTTGAACGATGGAATTGTGGAATTATCTACGGAGTGATGATTTTAGAATTAATTAATTTCGATTTCTTGATTTTGGAGTATTTTCAAATGTGATAACACGAACATTGCAAGAGGTCAATGTTGAGATGGTTTTATTATATTACATTATATTGTTGAATATACGTGAGATAATAAGCGGACCTACACTTGTGGTAGGGTTCTTAGTATCAATATTGTGGTATACAATGGATAGTTATGATATCGAGTTATAACAAATGTATGACTTGTGCATACATAATCTTATTGAAATTTAGGTTGAATTTCGATATAATCTAATCATTGATAGATTCAAATAAATGAGTGTCAAACATGTGATTATATGGTTTCGGTTATAACTTTGGAATAGGTCTTGAATAATAAGATCGACAATTGCATAAGTTCGGTATTCTGACATGAAATGTCTTGGAACATTGTTTGATAGTGGAAATTGGCCAAATCTCTTAAGTGGGTAAACTGCTAACCTAAAATTGATTCGATAATACCTTTATAGATAATTCTATCTTAGTATTATATCATACAAGCCATTTAAAAAGAAATTGATTTGAAAACTGTGATTGATTTTGTGATAGTGAATGAAATTGGACATCAAGCGGAATTATGATCGAATGTCAATATGTTAGACCATAAATGGATTGGATAGGTGACTTTTGATCTTGTGATTTTATATCCTCGATGTTGACTCTGGAATAGGTCTTGAATGATGATATCGATAATTGCATATGTGAAGGCCGAGAATTTTCTAAATAAATATAAGGTATTCGAAAAACTTAATTTGGGCAAATTGAAATCCAAATTAAATAAGAATTAAAATGGAGAAAATAAATTTGGATATCAAGAAATCTAAAACGAAATAAGAAATAAGAATATGTATTTTGATAGATTTATATAATGATATTATATAAATACGCTTTTGATAAATATATATTTATACATGGAATAAATACATATGAATTTTATTATACATTTATGTATATATATAATATATATGAAAAATATATATATATAGTACTTTAAATCAAAGTACATATATATAAATAGTTTATATGAAAAATATATTTTTCATATATATATAATATATATGAGATATATATAGTAGTGTAAATTAAAGTACATATATATATAAATATAAATGGTTTATATGAAAAAAGGTATATTTATATATATATATATATATGTGTGTGTGTGTGTGTGTGTGTGTGTGTGTGTGTGTGTGTGTGTTTAAATTTTAATTATATATAATTATATAAATATAATTATATATATATATAATAAATAAATAATTATTTTTAAAAAAAAAAGAAGAAGAAAAGGGAAGGAATCGGGGTGCCAACCCGATTCCCAACTCTCTCTGTTGAAAATAGAAGAGAGGGAGGGAGACGTGAAGGCCGGCAATGCCGACGAGAAGAGGGAAAGGGGAACCATCACCGGACGGGGAAGAGAAAGAAGAGGGGCCGGCGGCGGTGAGAACCGAAAGAGGAAACAAGAAAAACTGGGCGGAAGGCAAAGCGGGAGGAAGGAAAATCGAAAGAAAAAGGAAAAAGGAAAGGAGGCGACGCCGGCTGGTCCACCTGTCGCCGCCACCTTGCGAAGCCCCGGTGAAGCCAGATTTGGAGGAAGGAAGGCCCGATGGTGAAGAAAACGATGAGAAAAGAAAGGAAGAAAAAGAGAGAAGGAGCCGCCGCCGCCCATCCCAGATCTGCTATCGTCGGGGCTGCCAATTGAGAAACGAGGCCAGATCCGGCATCCTCACAAGGTTCAACGAATGAATGAAGCTATGATCCGGATAGAGATGATGCCTCTGATGTCTCCAAGCCGGCCAGCAGAAGCAGATCTGACCTGGTCAACCCGACCCGACCCGGTCAACCCGATTCGACCTGATTTGACTCGGTCAACCCGACCCGAACCGACCCGACCCGGCCAGAAAAAAAAAGAAAAGAAAAGAAAAGAAAAGGAAAAGAAAAAGAAGAAGAGAGAAAGAAAAAGAAAAAAAAAGGCAAAAGGAAAAGGAAGAAGAAGAAATGGTAAGGAAAATATAGAAAAATAAATTGATGGTATTTATTGAATAATTTATGATTATATTGAAGTAGTGCATTGATATTGAAATTGTAGCAAAAACGGAAATGAGACGAATGGTGGAGTTCGGCAAGGCTCGAAAATCGGAAAGTGCGCTAAGCTTGGCGAATAGGTAAGATACTTTTATAAAGCATTAGCAGCTTTATATTGTATAATTTGGAATTTGATTTTTGATATGAATAATTATTGAATTGATGCTAAAAATGCTAAGAGGACCCACAACTGTTGGTAGGGGTCTTAATAAGAGATAAAAATTGGTGAGAATCAACGGCTGCAATTATAAATTGTGTTTCCTTGCAGGAGGTTTAGAGAAAATTAAGCCGTTATGCTGCCGAAATTTTCACGAAAATGTTTAAGGAAAAATATTAAGTTCTCATATAAATGGAATCCTGAAAGAATTATCGAAGATAAGCTTGAAACGATCTTATTGTGTCATAGGAAAAAAATTAATTTTTAAATGATTGAGAAGGTAAATGGATGGACACGATAACGTGAGGAATCGTATTGTGAGTCTTATAGAATCGACAATTCGATTTATCTCAACATTACAAGTTGATTTTGAGTTGAAAATGAGATGGAATATTAGTTCGCTGGAATAGTGAGGAAAGTAATGATGACTATACGATGCAGCTTAGAAGTGAAGACCACAGTTGAAATTTTGATAGTCGAGTGATTGAATTAGAGAACTATAAATGGAGTAATGATTCGAAAAACACAATGGATGGTTATGATATTGAGTCACAACGATTATATGATTGAGCATACATAACTTTATTGACATTGATATGGAACTACAACAAAATTCGATCATTTATAGATTCAAATAAATGAGTGATGAAATTTTATGAATATATGGTTTAATTGATAACCATAGAATAGACATTGAATAATAAGATTGACAGTTGCATAAGTTTGATATTAAATCATACAGGCCATACGAAAAATTGATTTGAGGATAGTGATCTGGTTTTGTGAGAATGAATTAAATTGAACATCAAGTCAGAAATGATGAAAATGTATCAATAGATCAAATCATAGATGGATTTGATAAGTGATTATAAATTTTGTGGTTCTGTTATCTTCGATGTCGACTCTAGAGTAGATATCGAATGATGATATTGTTATTACATAATTACAGTATCTTGAGGGCTACACAGAAACATGATATTTGAATGCTTATAGATACTAAGAGGATCCATACTAATGATGTGATATTAGTGGCAATAATAAAATGATTGTGATAGTTGATAATTATCGTAAAAGAGATATTGAATACCAAGTAATTCGATTTATTGAATAATTGGAGTACCGAGCAATGTGAATACCGAATGAAATGAATATTGAATAATTTGAAAATTGAATTATTGATTTTACAGAAAGAGAGTCTTGAAATCGAATGATTGATGGTGATGAATGTAAATGAATTTCTCCACTATATTAGAGGAAAATATTACCGAAGTTGCATACTGAAATGTTTTATAGCATGCCTTCTTATAACTTGAAACATTATAATAATGTTTATATGAATACTGAAAAATATTGATTTGTTTTGAAATGAAAGTATATGGTAAATATATATATATTTTGATATATGAAATCTCATACAGAATTTTACCATATGCTTTACATCATATTGAAAAAAAAGCTATAGATTTAAATGTTTTATGAGACTGTAGGCACCTTAAAAGAATTAAATTCAATAAAGCATAGTGGAAATCGCCTAATTGGAGCTTTGCTCATTAGGCAGAGAGATGCTTCTCCGACAATAGTCGTGGACAGGTCTCAGTCACGCCTGATCAGTGGGGCTGAGAGAGATGAGGTCTATGGCCATAGACAGCGCCCTAGTTGGTTTCCAGGGGACGATGACATGATTTTCACTGCTAGCTACAGTGATTTAAGTCTTTATTAATAGAGATGATAGGGATCTAGCCTAATCTCTAACTGATATGATATGAAGTCTAGAGTATGATTTTATTGATATGAACTCTAGACTTGACATGATTTATACTGTACATGAAACAAGTTTGAAATGAAATATGTTTTGAAATAGTACATGTTTTAAACATGTTTTAAAAGTCCATGAGATATGATTTCAACACTTATATGATTTATATGTGATTTTGTGTCGAACATGGCATGATATGCGATCTAGAGTATAGTTTGATTTGATATGAACTCTAGACCTGATATGATTTACAGTATATGTTTTAAAAGTACATGATAAATGATTTCGACACTTATATGATTTATATACGGTTTTGTGTCGAATTTAAAATGATATGCGGTCTAGAGTATAGATTGATTTGATATGAACTCTAGACCTGATATGACTTATAGTATATGAAAAATGTTTTAAAACCGCACATGTTTTAGACATGCTCTGAAAATGAATACATGAATTGAAATTGAACATGTTTCTATCATGCCTTGTCACGACCCGAAGACCACGACTTTCACTTGATTCTTATACTTTTCTTAGTCTACAAATTTTAGTCTACAAATTTATGGACTAAATTTTTCTTTTTCATTTTAAGGTTTGTATTCGGTGTCAGTGTAGTTACTATACTATCTAGGTGACCTATAGTCATTTCATTTAAATATTAAACTAACACGGAAACGGTTCTTAGTTACATCCCGACTTGTTAAACAGAATGTGTACTGTGCATCAATTTAAGTCTTACATGTAAACAAGTATTTATAAGGAACATATACCTCAGAAGACTAGTACCAAGTCCATACACCGTCTCCGATGCCTACTTAACAGCTCGCATGGCAAATGTTAACTTCAATAATCTGAAAAGATATGAAATTTAATGGGGTGAGCAAAACCACGGCTCAGTAAGATACTAATATAAATACAAGAGTAGGATTACACTGTCTTAATCTGCAATGCTTAAAACTTGCAAATTTGCAATTACAGTTAATCCTTTCTCGTCGATAACATATCATTATCTCATTTCTTGTCATCTGTCTATCACTTATACTTTTAAAATCATCATCATAATCACTTTTTCAGTCTTCTCGTCCTTACACTATAGTGCGTCGCACAACAATCTGTCGTATCCAAATTGAATGTCATATACTATTAGTCTATATTTTCCTCTATCTCGGAGTACATCATGTCCAATTGAAGCACCATATCAATTCACTTTATATTTCATAATCGTACTCCTGTAATCTATCACCTCATATCACTTTCCTTATAGAGAAATCATGATCACCATAGTGTAAGTTCACAATTCTCTTCATATCAATCATATGTTCATGTATCATATCATGTCATCGTCTAGATGAAATATCATTAATGTCGAGTCATGACATTTCTCATGAAACTCATGTGCGAAGCATATTATCATGTCAAGGTTTAATATGCAATTATGTAACTTTACTGTATAAACCGCTATCATCTCTAATCGTATCATATGTACTTTAGAACATGCTCCACGTATAAATTTTCAATTCATTCAAATCTACCTTTATGGCATAATAAAAACATGTTCAATTTCAATTCATGTATTCATTTTTAGAGCATGTCTAAAACATGTGCGGTTTTAAAACATTTTTCATATCCTATAAATCATATCAGGTTTAGAGTTCATATCAAATCAATTTATACTCTAAACCACACGTCATTTCAAATTCGACACAAAATCGTATGTAAATCATGTAAGTGTCGAAATCATTTATCATATACTTTTAAAACATATTCTGTAAATCATATCAGGTCTAGAGTCTATATCAAATCAAACTATAATCTAGACCGCATATCATGCCATGTTCGACACAAAATCACATATAAATCATATAAGTGTCGAAATCATATCTCATGGACTTTTAAAACATGTTTGAAACATGTACTGTTTCAAAACATATTTCATTTCAAATCTGTTTCATGTACAGTATAAATCATGTCAAGTCTAGAGTTCATATCAATAAAATCATACTCTAGACTTCATATCATATCGGTTAGAGACTAGGCTAGATCCCTATAATCTCTCTATCAATAAAGACTTAAATCACTGTAGCTAGCAGTGAAAATCATGTCATCGTCCCCTGGAAACCAACTAGGGCGCTATCTATGGCCATAGACCTCATCTCTCTCAGCCCCACTGATCAGGCGTGACTGAGACCTGTCCACGACTATTGTCGGACAAGCATCTCTCTGCCTAATGAGCAAAGCTCCAATTAGGCGGTTTCCACTATGCTTTATTGAATTTAATTCTTTTAAGGTGCCTACAGTCTCATAAAACATTTAAATCTATAGCTTTCTTTTCAATATCATGTAAAGCATATGGTAAAATTCTGTACGAGACTTCATATATCAAAATATATATATTTACCGTATACTTTCATTTCAAAACAAATCAATACTTTTCAGTATTCATATAAACATTATTAAAATGTTTCAAGTTGCAAGAAGGCATGCTTAAATGCGATGCTGTAAAACATTTCAGTATGCAACTTCGATAATCTTTTCATCAAATACAGAGAAGTGATTCATTCAACTTTATCACCATCAACTATTCGATTTCAAGACTTTCTTTCTATCAAATCAGTAAATCACTATTTAATTCATTCACTATTCATTTAATTTAGTATTCAATTTGCTCAGTACTCAATTCATTCGGAAATCGAATCACTTGGTATTCAGACCATTCGGTATTCAATATCCTTTCTCAATCGTCATCGACTATTATAATAATCATTTATACATCTCATCATCAATATTAGGATCGCTTCATTTGTATGAATCCTCTAAGTTTTTATAAGAATTTAAACATCAGTTTCTAAATAGTCATCAAGTTACCGAAATTATGTAAATAATAATATCATCATTCAATATCTGTTCCAGAATCAACATCGAGGATAACAGAATCACAAAATCGATAGTCACTTATCAAATCCATCTATGATTTGATCTATTGATACATGTTCATCATTTCCGATTTGAGGTTCAATTTCATTTACTATCACAAAATCGTATCTAAATCCTCAAATCAATTTTCATGTGGCCTTTATGATTTTATCCAAACTTATGTAATTGTCGATCTTATTATTCAAGATCTATTCTAAGGTTATAAGCACAATCATCTTTTCATATATTTATCACTCATTTCTTTGAATCCATAATTGATCGGATTGTGTCGTAATTCGATCTTCATTTCGATCTCTCGAATTTGTCCATATTATCACATTCGGAATTATTTCAAAATCATGAAACCGGACTCGGTAAATTCTGGAAATCATTACTCCGCTAATAACTTCACAATCCAATCATTCGACCATCGAAATTTCAACTGTGATCTTCTCTTCCAAGCTATATCATATAATTATCATCACTTTTATCCGTGATCCGTCTAATTAATAATTCCACCTCAATCTCAACTTGATACCATTTGTGATATTAAAATTACTTGATTTATCGATTCTATAAGGTTTAAACCATGTAATTCATCACATTATCATTTTCAACGATCTATCTTCTCATCGATTTCAATATCAAACACTTTCGGTAATACCATAAAATCCTTTCAATATTTATTTTCAATAATTATCTCCAAGATTCCATTTATGTGAGAGACTTAATCTTTTTCCTCAAATATTTTCGTGGAAATTCCGGCAGCATAACGGCTTAATTTCCTCTAAACCTCCTGCAAGGAAACACAATTTATAATTGCAGCCGTTGATTCTCACCAATTTTTACCTCTTACTAAGACCCCCACCATCAATTGTGGGTCCTCTTAGCATTTTTAACATCAATTAAATTAATTCATCATATATAAAAAAAAATTCATAATTCCATTAAAAATCATTCCATCAGAGCATTATATAAGATCATAAATCCCACATACAATATAATGCTACTAATGCTTTATAAAAGTATCTTACCTATTTGCCAAGCTTAGCGCACTTTCCAATTTTTCGAGCCTTGCCGAACTCCACCATTCGTCTCATTTCCACTTTTGCTACAATTTCAAAAATTAACATATATTTTCATTTAGAAAATAAAACGAAAATTTCCAATAAATCAAATAGACATATAGCGAAAAGACTTAAATTTTCCTTACCACATTTTTTTTTCTCTTTCTTTTTCCTTTCCTTCTTCTTCTTCTTCCTTCTTTTCTTTCTCCTTTTCTTTTCTTTTCTTCTTTCTTTTCTTTTTCTTTCCCTTTCTTTTCTGTTCTGTTTTTTTTTTTTCTGGCCCGAACCCGTTCGGGCCGGTTCTGGCCGGTTCTGGCCGGTTCGGCCACCGGTGGCCACCCTCTCCGTCGGTTCAGGCCTCCCACAGGTAGCCGAGGTGGTGCTGAAGCCGAATCTGGTCTCCTTTCCTCCCCACCGGAGGTGACGGCACCGGATCTGGAGGTGGCAGCGGCGGCTTCTTCCCTCTCTGTTTCTTCCTTTCTCCGCCGGCCCTTGCCTCGTCGGTGGCAGTCCTTTTCTTCACCTCAACTCCGCCGAGCTCGAGGTTGGGGTGGCGGTGCCTAGACCGGCCGGCACCGCCACTTCCCTCTTTTCTTTTTCTCTTCAGCTTCGCCAGCATCTTCTCGTTTCCCTTCGCTTCTGTTTCGTTTTTCTCCTCTCCTTCACTGCCTTCACCGTCGTCGGCTTTTTCCTCTCTTACCGGCGGCGTTTTCCTTTCCCGATCTCTCTTCCCTTGGCATCGCCAGCATCAACCGGCTTTTCTCTTCTTTCCTACTCCTCTGTGTTACACAGAGGAAACAAAGAAAAGGGGGGATCGGTTTAAACCCCCGATTCCCTCCTTTCAGTTTTTTTTTTATAATTATAAAATATATTTATAATTATAATATCTATAATCTTTATCTTTTATATTTATATATATATATATATAACTATACCATATAATTAAATACATATAGATATGCATATATAAAGTTTGTATCAATTATATATATATATATATATAAATCTATACACTTTAAAATTTAAAATACTATACATATACTTCATATATATTTATATATATATATAAGTATATATTTCATATAAACCATTTATATATATATTTTAAAATACTATATATATATATATATATATTTCATATATATATATATATTACATATATACATAAATGTATAAAAATTTACATATATATATATTCAATGATATAAAATGATATTTTAACATATGATATATACATATATTCCATATATGAATATATACATATTTATCAAAAGTATGTTTACATAATATCATTATATAAATCTCTCAAAATACATATTTTATTTCTTATTACGTTTTTGGATTTCTTGATATCCAAATTTATTTTCTCCACTTTCATTCTTATTTAATTTGGATTTCAATTTGTCCAAATTAAATTTTCCAGATACCTTTATTTATTTAGAAAATTCTCGATCTTCACATCTTCGAGTAACGGCGGACGCGAAAGAAATCCGTGAGGGGGCCCCACATGATACTCCCAAAGCGGACAATACGGTTGAGTGAGGTATGGGCCACTAAGATACGGGCCTCACATTAAAACGCGCGTTTTATTGTGAGGCCCGCTTCCCGGACTACCTCACGCATCCGTATTGTCCGCTTTGGATTCTAGAGGTGGCCCCCGTCAGTTCCGCTGACGTGGCACTTAGGTCCTCACGGATTTCTTTCGCGTCCGCCGCTACTCGAACCCCTTACTTCCCGTAAGTGTCGAGTAACGACTAACCGTTGGACCTAGGTCCAATGGTTAGTCGTTACTCGACACTTACGGGAAGTAAGGGGTTCGAGTAGCGGCGGACGCGAAAGAAATCCGTGAGGACCTAAGTGCCACGTCAGCGGAACTGACGGGGGCCACCTCTAGAATCCAAAGCGGACAATACGGATGCGTGAGGTAGTCCGGGAAGCGGGCCTCACATGCCTTAAAGGCAAATTTGAAATGAATTGAAAATTCATATGTTGAGCATGTTTTAAAGTATATATGATATGATTTGAAATGATAGCGGTTTATACAGTATAATTTCATACATTGCATATTAAACCCAAACATGATAATATGCCTAATACATGAGAATTCCTTGAGGAATGTCATGACTCGACGTTAATGAAGTTTCATCTATACGATGACATGACATGATATGATATGATATGATATGATATATGAACATAAGATTAATATGAAGAGAATTCTGATCTTACTCCATCGTGATCATAAATTCCCAGACGATAAGTGATATGAATTGATGTAATACGGGAATATGATTGTTAAATGTAAAGTGAATTCGATAGGATATTTCAATTAAACATGAAGAATATATGAGGAGTGTAATGACTCGGTGGTAGCGATAATTCATCTATATGATGTCATTATATGATATGAAACATGAATATAGAAATACACGAAGAGAACTATGACTTCGTACCACCGTGATCATGATCCACAATATAAGAATTGATAAGAAATGATAGAATATAGAAGTATGATTATGAGATGAAAAGTAAATATGAGAATTGATATGAGATGATAGAATACAAAAGTATAATTATGAAATGAAAAGTGAATATGAGAAGTGATAATGAGATGTTATTGATGAGAAATGATTAACTGTAATTGCATCCTTGCAAGTTTTAAGCATTGTAGTTTAAGACAGTATAATCCTACTCTTGTATTTATATTAGTATCTTACTGAGCCGTGGTTTTGCTCACCCCACTAAATTTCATCTCTTTCAGATTATTGAAGTTAACATCTGCCATGTGAGCTGCTCAGTGGGCATCGGAGACGATGTATGGACTTGGTACTAGTCTTCTGAGGTATATGTTACTTATAAATACTTGTTTACATGTAAGACTTAAATTGATGCACAGTACATATTCTGTTTAACAAGTCGGGATGTAACTAAGAACCGTTTCCGTGTTTGTTAAATATTTAAATGAAATGACTATAGGTCACCTAAATAGTATAGTGACTACACTGACACCGAATACAAACCTTAAAATGAAAAAGAAAAATTTAGTCCATAAATTTGTAGACTAAGAAAAGTATAGGTATAATTTCAGTATAATTTCAGTATCTTGATGGTTATATAAAAATGTGATATTTAAATATTCATAGATACTACGAGGACTCATATTGACGGTAGGGGGTCCTAGTATTGATGATAAAATGTACAAATGATTGTTATAGTCAATAATTATTGATAAATGATATTGAATATTAAGGAACCACAAAGAATATCGAAATTACCTATTAGGTATGATCCGATTGAAATCAAAAGAATGGAAATGAGGAATTGGGATTATAGTTAGTGCTATACCGAATGATACTACATTGATATATTTCATGAGCATGATAGCAAATTGTCTTTAACTCGAGTTTTAAATTACATTACTTTTAAGCATGCTTTGTTTATAACTTGAGATTTTGAAAGGATTTATTCATGTGATACTTATATGAATAAATTTTTAAATCATTTTGAAAGGACTAAATATATGTGTAAGTGTATGTATTTACATATGTAAATGATCTTAAAGAAATGTGTTGCATACTTTACACTATCTTCATAAGAAAGTGAAATGTTTAAATGTTTTATGAGACTATAGGCACCCTAAAAGAGTTAAATTCAATAAAGCATAGTGGAAACTGCCTAATTAGAGATTACTCATTAGGCAGAGATGCTTGTCCGACAATAGTCGTGGACAAGGCTCAGTCACACCTGATCAGTGGGCCTGAGAGAGATGAGGTCTATGGCCATAGATAGCTCCCTAGTTGGTTTCTAGGGGATGATGACATGATTTCTCACTGCTAGCTACAGTGAACTAAGTCTTTATTGATAGAATATTAGGGATTCAGCCTAGTCTCAAATGTGATATGATATGTTGTCTAAAGTATAGTTTTATTTGATATGAACTCTAGACTTGACATGGTTTTATAGTATATGAGAAATGTTTTGAGAGTGTACATGTTTTAGACACGCTCTAAAACTTCATATGAAATGTTTACGACATTACATGTTTTTTTTAAAACATTCCTTAAAAGTGCAACTAATATGATTTGCGAATTGCAAATACTTTAACATGTCTTAAAAGTAAACATGAAATGAATTGAGATTTTACATGTTTTAAACATGCTCTAAAAGTATATGTAATACGATTTGAAATGATAGTCGTCTTATACAGTAAAGCTTGCATAAGTTTTGCACGCTGAGTCATGACATAACGACATTCTATCTATATGATGTCATGATATTACACTGTACATGAACATAAGATTTATACGAAGAGAATTATGACTTTACACTACTGTGATCATGATTTTCCATATGAAAAGTGATATGAGTTGACATAATACAGGAGTATAATTGTTAAATGTAAAGTAACTTGATATGATATTTCAATTGAACATGATATACTATGAGATTGACATGAGCGTGGATTAATAGTATATCATATTCAAGTTATACATGATATATTGTTGTACGATGGATTGTAGTATAAGGACAAGAAGATTGAAAGTGATTAAATTGATTTATTTAGAGGTTTGAGTGATGGACAAATGTCGGGAATGGAGATAATGAGGTACTTTAAATTCTCTTACATCAGTACTCCAAATGCCTCGCTCACTTAAGGTCCTTAGGACATGATCTTGTTATAAATATGACATGTTATCGATTGAAATGGTGAATTGTAGTTGCAAACTTGCAGGTTTTATGCATTGCAGTTAAGACAGTATAATTCTACTCCCGCATTTATATTAGTATCTTACTGAGCTGTGAATTTGCTCACCCTTCTT
This sequence comes from Heritiera littoralis, assembly GCA_031772115.1. NCBI lineage: Eukaryota > Viridiplantae > Streptophyta > Magnoliopsida > Malvales > Malvaceae > Heritiera > Heritiera littoralis. The sequence continues at coordinate 246,404 of JAPDPK010000043.1, forward strand.
CATTTCATCTCTTTTCAGACTATTTGAGTTAAATTCCGTCATAAGAGCTTTTGAGTGAGCCTCCGGATACAGTATCTAGGCTTGGTACTAGCCTTTTGAGGTATACGCTCTATATAAAACACATGTTTATATGTAAGACTTTAATTGATGCACAATATATATTTTGTTAAATAAGTCGGGATGTAACTTAGAACCATTTCCTTGCTAGTTTAATATTTAAGTGAAATGATTATAGTTCACTTAGATAGTCGAGTAAATATGCTCACAAATTAATGTTTAAGTTATCAAGGCTAAAGTATAAACAAAGGATCAGTGAAATTAGTTTAGTGACTACACTGACACCGAATACAAACCGTAAAATGAAAAGGAAAAATTTAGTCCATAAATTTGTAAGAAGAAAAAAAGTATGAGTATCAAGTGTAAGTTACAGCCTTCAGGTCGTGACATATACAAATATAGAAAAGCCAAAGCTTTTGGAATAATAAAATTTTAATTTTTTTTATAAATAATCTCATTCTATTACTTATTTAATTTTAAAATTTATGAAATCTAAAAAAATTATATTTTAATAGTATTATCTTCATTTAAATCAAATAAAATTTATCTCAGAATTTGAATTTTCTATTATCATTTATTATGTTATATTTATATTAAAAATTCCTTATATTTTGTTGAAACTACCTTAAAATTTCAAATCTTTTATCAAAAAATTAAAATGGGGTATTTAAACTATATGTTTTAGTATTGAAACGTGTTATCTTAAATATTGTATTTAATTATTTAAAATTCATTTAAATTTTAAACTTTTAACTAATTTTTTATTTTTATTTTTATTTACATTTAAATTTTTACCTACTTTTAATGTTTGAGGCTATTATTGTAAGAGACTCGGCCGTCTCACCAGGCCGTCAGCGAGCATCCCCTTGACGCTCTCCCGTAACCCAGGTTTACTCTTACACGCGAGATAGGCGATCGCTCACTCTCACTTATGTATTGTCCGCTTTGGCAGTCACCCACCTCACGGCTTTATCCCAAAGGTCTTGAAGAACTCAAGATTAATTCCCTCGGGCGCGTTTTTACTGAGGCTCGAACCTTGGTACTTATCGCATAAGTACCCGTGCCTTACACTCATGTTACCATTGAGACAACTTGTCTCAATGGTACCATGAGTGTAAGGCTTAGGTACCTAAGGGTCCTGAGTTCGAACCTCTGGGGAAGCGAATTGGAGTTGTGGCCTAAGGGCACACTCTGATAAAGCTGTGAGGGGCGGTGGCTTACGGGTGCACCCCAAAGCGAACAATACGGATGAGTGACCTGCCCGGGGTGGTGGCCTGGGTCGGTGACCTGCAGGTGCACCCCGGGGCATCACAATTATAAATAATTTTTTTAAAACCCTTAAAAAAATAAAGTTTTTAACACTAATTAATTTTATAAGATTAATTTGGAATCATTTAAATTCAAATTATAAAAATAAATCCATTTAAAATATGCAATATTAACCAATAATTTATCGATTATTAATCATGTAAAAATTATTTTCATTAAAATTGTAGCTATTTAAATATATTAAGGTTTGTGATATTTAATTTTTTCTATAATTTTTTAATTAATATTTAATTTGAATTATATTTTTAATTCGTGTATTTTGTATATGCATCAAGTTTTTTAATATATTATTCAACATGTATTTCAAATTTTTTTTAAATTCTATTTTATTTTTAAAAATTATTTTAAATTAAAATCGTCACCATACATTGCATGGGTTTAAATAATAATAATAATAATAATAATAATAATAATAATAATAATAATAATAATAATAATAATTTCATATATTGTCGGTAGAGTTTTTTTATTTTACAAGCAGGGTTATGATCATGACACATGTTTTATTTTATTTATTTATTATTTTTTTAATATTTTTATAAAGCATATGTCATGATTCTAACACCACTTGTGGAGTAAAAAACTCTCTCGGTGGTGTACGGAATGTTAGTAATAATAATAACAACAACAACAACCATTTATTTTTAGTACAATGGAATTTTCTAGTTTTTGGAGTGGTTAATACAAATATTGATATTCGAATTTTAGATTAGCTTAATCTCCATACTTTAAGACTTTGCTTGGTATGACTTATTAAAATATATGAGTACGAACACTTTGTTAATATAATGATTAAATTTTATAATCATTTTCTTATTTTATAATTTATTAATAAATTTTTCATTTTTATCTTTTCTTTCCTTTTTAAAAGTATATATATAGTCAATTGAATCAACGCTCAAAATTGTAAAATTTGTGTCATACATGGAGTTATGTTGTCTAAAGTTTTCATAAGCAGAGGCCAAGCCCCTTGGGGCCCTCACTGGTCCAAATATAAAAAAAATTAATTTAAATTTAAATTTATATAAATAATATTTTATATTTTACATAATTTTATTCACTTTTTTCGTTGAAACATTTGTACTTTAATATTGAGTTTTTAAGGTTGAAAAAAAATGACTTTATTATAAGAATATTTGAGATTGAAAAAGACAAAATGTATCCATTGTTAATGCATTTTCAACAAAAAATATGTTGAACATTCGTTTGCGTAATCAAATGATAGATTAATTGTATATATTGAAAAATACGTTTCAAAATATTAATAACGAAATTATTGTGCATTATTTTCAAAATATAAAATCGTGTCAAAGATAATTGAAACTTTTTTAACAACCATGACTAAATGCATTAAACAAAGGTCCTATTAAATAAATTTTCTAACTCTACACTGTTCATAAGTGCAAAATTTCATGAAAATTCATTACATTCAAAATTTAATAAAAAATCAATAAAACATGAAAATCTTTTTATCATTTGTTAAGATGCTAAAATATCCGTTTGTTTTTGTATATTTGTGATCCAAAGCATAAGAAGTCAAATAAATAAAGATGATTTTTCAACAATATCCAACCCATAGAAACTTATGACTAGTCACAAGAAATTACCATTCAACAATAACTGTGGTTGTCATGGCATGGCCAAAAGTTTGAAACTTTCTTTGGTCAGAATTAAGAAAAAATAATTTGAAATGTAGTGAAATTAATTTATGTGGCATATATTTTTAATGAATTTTAAATTTTAGTATTTGTAATTTTTAATTTAAATTTTGATTTCATATATAGTTCAATCAATGAAGTAAAATTGATTTAAATAATCATAATTTTATTTTTAAAATGTGTTTGAAATTCAAATTTCGAACCATGCATTTTTGTTCTCCAAATTAAAATCTCCATTGTAAAAAAGAAAAAATAATTCATTTTATTTGAAGTGAAATAAATCTATGTTGAGTTTGAATTTTATCATAATTTATTTTCTGATTAATTTTATTCAATAAAAAGGTAATTTTCAACACACATATCACAGTTTTTGGATTCAAGTAACTTATTGTCATTGATTTATTATATTATTTAAAAAATTATAAATTATAAAAAAATAAAAATAAACCAAGAAAATTGTTTGGATGTCATCATACAATGGATACATTTGGAGAAATTCTAAATACAACTACTTTTTTATTCATCATCCATTTTATTTTTTCTACAATTTTTTTTAATATGATTGTATGGAAAAAAAATTGGTTCTATTTAGCGACTCTCACACATTGGGTTGCATTCCAAGGTGGAGGAAACGCCCTCCCTAGTTGCAATTTGCAAACTGGACTTTCTTTTTTTTTTTTTTTCTCATTTTTGTCTTTTTTTATTTTGTTTAAAATAATTTTTTATTTTATAAATGTAACATTTACTTATTATGTTTATAACATTTAATTATTTAAATTTTTAATTAAAATATTTAAATATATTACTTTTAATATATATCCTAAAATTATGTATCATTATTTATTAAATAAAATTTTAAATGTTAAATAAAATTAAAATAAACAAAAATATTTTTTAATTATTTAATGATAAAATTATAATATATAAATCTTTATAAGTTTATTTTATATAGAAATAATTTTAGTACTTTATAATTATTTATTAGTTTTATAAATATTAAATATTTACTAACAAGTGATTGAAAGAAGCACAAGTAAACTTCTTCTCACGTATTTGGACATGATTTGAATTCTGGAATCACCACTGTAGAGAGGGCTTTACCGCTTACCACTCTCAGCCTGAATAAAATTAATTTTATACCGTATCATACTTATGATTATTAAAAAATAAATATTAAATATTTTATCATAATAAAATTTAATATAAAATACTTAATTATCATTTTATTTTCTCATTACTTACACCCGTTTATTCTTAGTCTTACCCATTTAATCTCCCTTATCGTTGTTGATTTTAATCTTGTGGCAGAATTAATTTCACCGCTACCTTTAATTTGGTTGCTTCTGTTCTGTTCATGATTTGATGAAGACTGTGGACAAATATTGATATTGATGGGCCAAGCAGCGATTTGATTTCTCAAACACATTGTAAAACTCTTTTTTTTCATAAGCAACCACTCCATTAGTTTTTGACATTTGAAATGATATCTATGAACCTACATTCTCTCATAGAAATAGAAAACAGAGAAAGGATTCCTGCCTTGGGTCGAAGCCTATGAGATCGGGGAGTTTTTTTTTTTTTTAATCCGCTGGCCTGCTTTTCCTCTTGGGAGAAAGAGGTGGGATTGTGGAGCTGTAGAATTAAAGTAGGAGTGGAGGTCATTAGTAAGGTAAGAATAGGCTTACCAGCCTTACCAGGGGTTTTGGTTTGGCTTGCAAAGCTACTGGACTTCTCGCATAAGCAAAACTTGCTGCTGAGTTGTCAGGTGGATATTCGTTGGTCAGACTTTGAATGATATCGAATTTGTGGTGACTAAGGTAACAACTTTACTTCTTTATCTCGTAGAATGTTTCTCTGTTTGGTTATTCTGTTTGCATTTTCAATCTTTAGTCAACATCCTTTAGAGCAATAGTTTTCCAACTACATACGATACTGACTCTGAACATTATTTTCTGTAGTTAGTCCGTTCTATGTTCATAAACATACCTTTGCAACACTATTCTGTGACTATGATTTGCTTTTGTCCAGTTCTGAAAGTTCTGATCATGCCTAAGAATAATGTGATGGTTGTTTTTGTTGCTGTCATAGTTGTCCTATTCCTATACATTGTATAGCAAAGTGCTAATAATTTATACAGGTCTCCTGCATATGCAGCTATACAAGAGTAAGCTGTGAGAAGTTAAAAAAGCAGGAGAGTAAGAGAGAAACAGGGAGAAAAATTAGGGAACTTTACTTGAGTTTTTTTTTTTATATTACCATAGAATATAGATATCTGAAGATCAGTCTGACCACTGTGATTTCATGTTATCAGTCCAACGTTGACAACACACTTTTCATGCATCTTTTCAGAAAAATCAGTGGCATATGGCTACTCTGGATGAGGTTGTGCACATTTTAAGGAACTTGAGGAGGATGACGTCTTGGAAGCGAGTTTCATTTTGGGTGGAGGACTTATGATGAAGGAATTGGAAGTTGGCTATTGTTGCTGCCAATAAATCTTTTCTCCTTCAGGTTTATGGTACCTTCTTCTTGTGAGTTGTTTCCACTTCTTTCCTGTGGCCTGCGGGGGAATAATTTCATCACGTGAACTTGGATTAATTATCATGTCATGGTTATAAATATCTCTTAGATTATTTACTGACTGCTGACTAATTGGATTGATTCTTTCAAATTGATATTCTTGAGCAATAATGAGATATTAGTTAACTCACTGGAGCAATAGTTATTTGTGCTAAAATAGCTGGTAGAAGGATAAACATTCAATAATTTTCACCTACATATTATGTTTGCTTTCCATTATTTTTTATTAGATTGAGCGGCAGATTATTTGAATCATGGGATATGATTGTCCTGAAATTCTGCCTCTATGTCAAAACTGCTTTTTATGTGCCAAATCTGTAATCAGACAACTATATATGCCATCCAGATTTTTAGGCTTTTGTTCTGATTGATCCTCTGCTATTCTTCAATATCAAAATGTGCACCATGCAGTAACTAAAGCCTAAAAGATGCCCTTCTGATTTGTGTTTTGGTGTTAATGTGAGGTATAGGTATGAATCTGCCTTGAAAATGGCATTGTCACAACGCATCTTCTTCGTAGCATAAATTTCCTGTTGCCTTTAATCCCTTTTTTCGCCTTCTTCCTTTCTCAGATGCCAATATGACAATGAATTTAATTCATGAAACCTGAATCTATATATTATGATACAAATGATTTTCTTTACTTTGAACCCTTAATGGTTGAAGGTGTTCTTAAAGTTATTGATTTGGAACTACCTAATGGTGTCTTTGTCTGGTTGGAAGTCAAACACTAATGAAATTGGCTCTCCCTATCCAGCATTATTTAGATGTTGTACAAGTTTTTTTGTTCCATTGCAACTGCACATGTAGCCATCTGGGGCATGTTTCTGGGATCAGAAGCTGCAGCTGAAGATACATTGTGATAGTATGCACTTGTGGTCTGGGGGGGGGGGGGGGGGGGGGGTAGGGTGATGTAACACATTAAGCAGGGCAGGCTGCGGTCCATTGTGGTGACTTCATGAACGCAACTTTGCGAATTGCTCTGTTTCTCATGCTGTACCATTTGTGTCCATGGCAGTTGGGTAGGTTGGCAAAATATGCTGCTGCACTTGTTATGGCTGGTACGCAGCTGATCCATTGATCTAAGTTTAAGGAAAGAGGTCATGCGCCAACATATCAGACAAGAAAAATGCTCTTCAATTTAGGGCAGTGCGAAGGCTGCAATTTGTTGTTGGGTCCTGAATGAACTGCTGAGGTCATGGTATGGATTTTTGTTTTTTTGCTTGGTGCTAGGCAGAAACAATATTACTTGCCAGACATGTGTTCCTTGGCTTCAATGCTTTGACAAATCCCTGTCTTCAAGGTATTGCACAGGCTTTCTAAGGGATAGGATTACGATATTTTTTGACACCTGGGATTGCTCACTTTCTCAAGCTAACAGGCATCCCAGTAGATTGAGCAGTGAAGATTCATGAACACTACACTGACATGGCTGCTAGTGAGCAGATAGAGTTGATGAATGGCAAGCTCTGGTGATGCACTTAATCAGATTGATTGCTGACAATTAAAGAGAATAGCTCTTGCTCACAAGGTTCCTTTGATGAATAACAGTTAATTTACTTTGGCCAGCACAGAGGCAAGTAGCAGCTTGAAGTCATGCACTGTTGACATGTTTACATTTCAGGACTTCTTTGGTGATGAGTTCATGGCAAGGGGGAAGCAAAATCTTGCAATATGCCTATTCCTCTGCACGGATTGATAGGTATTTCTGGTAAGCAATTTATTCTTTTCCTCCTTTTGATGGTCTTGAACATTTTCATTAGCCCTACCAAGGAATTTTTGTCGAGTTTTTCTTTTCTCTCATTCTTGTTCTTTTAATCATTTCTTCTATTGTGTGATTTGACATGACAAATTATGGATGTAATATACGCAATGTTTAAGCACTACGAAATATAACAAACAATTAAATATCTGTGTAATGTGATATGTTGCAAATATTAAGTGCTTGTACCATGTGCAGTATGTTTTCATAAACACCTAATTGCTCTGTTTAGGACAAAAGTATTGGAGTCCTTGCTGAGAAAATAGCTTCTGATTTCACCTTTTATTTATCTGTTTCCTTTTTCCCCCCATGTTCAGCCATCTGTTTTTAAAGCTTTGTGGACTTGCTGTAGCAAATAGTTAGGATATACGTTAGCAATTCCTGTAAGAACAAACTAATTTTATATAGCTTTAATGTCTTCAAAGACCTTGCACATATGCTGAGATTCTAATAAAAGAAATCCATGCATAACCATATATTTCCTACAGGAATCACTCTTTTGCTGTAGCCTGTAAATGAAGATTGTGTGTGCCTGTACTCCTGCACTTTTGACAAGAGAGCTTCATTGCTTCATGTTCTAAAAGAAGATGTATCACAATTTTGATTTAGGATAGCGGAGGATATTTCTTTGCAATTGTATGGAGAATATATGAGTCCACAATTAAGGTCCAAAGAGGGTGAGATATAGTAGCATCTAATCCATGTCACTTTGTTTGAAAATCGTCAGTCGAAGATATTTTCTAGTTTCATTCCTCCTCTTAGGAGTTCTTAACATGTGCACAAATTGTATTGATTCATGTCATTTTCATGGCAATGTATGATAAATTAGCAGCCCATGCATCAACTGGGTTTATTGCAGGCAGGTTTGGCACTAACAAGTTGCAATGAATGATTCTATTTTCTTTCCTCTATGTCTGCTTGTTTGCTATGGCCTACCGAAATAGTTGCCGAATTAATATAATCTGTGTGTGAAAAGTTTGAACTTTCCATAACAACCTAAACAAATGGATAAATGAAGACTTTTCCCAGAGTTACACTTGCTTCGGATGCATCGTTGTCTTATTTTCATAGAAATCGGTCAAGCCGTACCTAACTCAACTAAGGAATCAAGACTTTCTAGAGACTAGAGATGGCAATTATTGACCTTGAGCTGCAGAATAGTTCTGCAACTGTGAGCAAAGTTTGCGCTGAACATCAATGGTAATCTCGTTATAGTCACTAATTAGAAAGGAACATGTTGTTCTTGACTACTTGCCTCCTGCAGCCTGAGCAAAGGATCTAGAAATTGTTGAATTTTATAGGAATTTGACGGTGTTGAATCTCTGTTGTACTCCTCATCAACCCTGATTTCACGTTGAGAATACAAAAATGGCATCATCATCATAGCATAGGAATGCAAAGTCTTTTCCCCTCAAATGGGTTTAAAGACAAAGGCAGTTAATTTCTAGCTTGGTCGGGTAACTTTTCCTGGTCTGAACATTTCTTGAATGATAATCCTTGACTTCAGGTCAAATGGTTAAAAATGTTGAGTGGATCTTTGCTATATTTTTACAGCTAATGGTAGAAAAAGTTCATTGGAAGGAAGATTTGGGTATTGAAGCTCAATGATGGATATGGCACCGGAGGGTAGGAACAAGCCATCTACTTTTTAGAGTAATTGGAAGTCACTGTCAGAATTTTAAGGCATTTAAGGTCTTAAGCGGATTGATTTTTCTCCTATCCGATGGGGCATAATCTTTGACCTTCTATTTCAAAAAATGGCCATAAAAGGATGAGATTTCAAAGGTCTAAACCCTATAATTTAACATAATGCCAGTCATTAGAGGGTAGACTAACCAAAGAAGGGCACCTAATTATTCAAAGGCTGTGTGAACAACACACCGAATAGCCAGTTTTCCTGATCTTTGTTCTTGTGTTCTTACATTCCAAATTCCATAAACGTGTTTCCTCATTCAATGTTCTCATCTACTTAATCATTTCTATTTAAATATCCATACTTCCAATGAAAATCCCTTGTACACTTTATAAAAGTTCTTGTTCTTATACTCAGTTGTTTAATGATTAAATAATGGATTTTTTTTAATATATCTTTAAGGGATATGTGTCAACCTTTTAAATCCGATTGCTAAGTTAAACACTAGTTTACTGGGGATAAATGTTTTCTTAAGATATGTTTGGCAATCCGGTTTGGTAAAATAAGGAGCCCTATCCATTACTGCATATCCTACTATTGGAATGCTCCATTACACTGGTGTGGCAAACAGCACCTTGGTTTTTATTTTTCCTTCGTGTACGTGCAGTAGCATTCACAATAGTAAGCCTCTTAAGATCGTTGTGGCACTTGATTCTTCATTGATTTTCAGGATTTCGGAACCTGCCCTCGTTCAGACTGAAGGCATAAAGAATATTGAGTTCTTCTCCAACATTTTCAAAGTTTTAAGTAGTGGGAGGAATATTCGAACTTCTAGACCACCATCTTGTTCCATACCCTTAGCCTACTGTCCGCCTGTCTCCCACGAGTTCAAAGCATTTCATTATTCTCCAACAATTAACCAATAATCTTCGTGTAGCCGAAGACTTTAGGCATGTCATGAGGCTGACGCCATGGACCTCTGGACTTTCAATCTTCCATTGATGTTCTCATTTCACCGTGTCCGCTGAAAATGTAGCCCTTGTGTCATTGAAATTGAAAAAGGGGAGCAAGAATTTTGAGTACAAGCATTGAGATTGATTTTAGCTGTAGTCAGTGCTCCAGTTTTTGCTAGCGGCCTGAGTGGGAAAACTGGCTGCAAACAAATCACGACCTTGCTGCCTTGAAACCGTGTGGGCCTTTATCCGTTTAATAAGCTGAAATGAACAGCCTAATGCAAAATTCCTCGTGTAGCTGAGATTAATGAGAGCTCCTTAATAACTTGACAATACTTTCCCACACATGTGCTACGTTATTTTACGTTAATTATTTCAAGGATCCAAGCATCACACCCATATGAACGATGAAGCATCAAAACTAGATTTGACAATCCGTGAATATGATTTATGTTTATATTATGCAAAACATAAAATTTGTATCAAAATTTGTTTCAATCCGTCAAACAAAATTTTTGATCAAATGAATTATATCTTTTCATATTATGTTTAAGACTGTCATGCCTATTCAAAATGGATAGCTGACATTAATATCTTAACATGAAATCCAGAATCTGTCTAAGATATAGTGTCATTATTAGTTGTCTAGTTCAGCTTTCACTATTTTTGTTGGTCATTCACGACATCCATGCACCATTTATTTGGTGCGCAAAACTTAGGTTGATCATCAATGTAGAAAGGATATGAAAGCTGCTGCGCGCTGGTCAAGTCTAAAAGAACAATGTTGTGTCTTGGTCCTGGTCTTAGTTGCATTAATAATAGCACAAACTTTCGGGAGAATCAGGGCACCCTCAAAGCCACAGCCACTCGCATTTGCTTACCCTAACCGTTTGATCATGGTTGGCTGCTGCACTGCTTTTTGCAATTATTAGGGGTGGAACATGGAAGGGCCAGCTGCCTTTAATCATTCATGAACCGGGGGAGATGCGATAAGGAATGTACCAATGCCGTATAGCTTAAGTGCACTTTGACAGAAGGAATTAGATTGATAGCAATATGACCATTCTACTTTGATTACAATGTTTAGTTATACCATTCAAATGATCATATCTATAGCTATGGGAAAGGCTACTGAATTTTGACTAGTCTTCTGTTGCTAGAACTTATTTTGGCCTACTGAATTATGGAGTTTCGGCATTCAAAACTTTGGAAAAGAACATTGGTATTAAAAAAATTAAATTTTAATTGGAAATGTATATCCTACTACATTCAGACGATTGAAGGTGATGCATTGTAGGATGTAACACCAACTTGTCTTTTATTTTATGTGGAGAGTTTTTGAGCAAAAGACATTTTGAATGATTTCAAAAATATATTGATATTCATTGTAATTTAATTATAAGAATTTCAATACTTTCTTAACAGCATTCAAAATGTTTGTTGCACAGGAACTCCCGCACATAATTAAGGTCAGACTTTTGTCCATTCTAGCATGCGTTACCTTAAATCCAAATTTCTAATTTATATAAATGGATTAGCAAACAAAAAATAATTAAACAACAATGTAGTGAAATATGACGAATTATATGCACATAAACAATATCATAATATATATATATACACACACACGTAGTTATTAAATTGAGATACATATCGTGAATCAAAATTTTATTTTTATGAATTAAGTATCGTATCGTATTATAAGATACAGAAAATATTTTTAAAATTAATTATAAATAATACGTACACATATAAGATAAATAAAAAATAAAAAAATATTATACATATTAATAGGATTAAGTGATTATATGATAAAAATAAGAAATATGATTGTTTGTAAACTTTTAACATTCTCATTAATAGTATATATTATTAACTTATATTTTTAATTTAATAATTAAAAGTTTAATTTCAATTCAATTTTTTCAATATTAAATTATGTAGAGAATATGTTTTAAGTTTTTTAGGTTAAAAAATAAAAATATTATACAAATTAATAAGATTAAGTGAGTATATGATAATAATAAATATGATTGTCTGCAAACTCTTAGTATATTCATTAATAATATATATTTTTAAATAATATTTTTTTTATTTTTAATTCATTGACTAAAAGTTTAATTTTTTTTCAATTTTTCAATATTAAATTATATAGAGAAAATGTTTTAAAGCTTTTTTAACTTAAAAAATATTAAAATTGTATTTTTATTTAATTGGGTTAGATCATATTTTGATTGAGTCTAGTCCAATTTTACTGTAAAATGTATCGAAGTCTATTGTTATATCATACAATACATATCAATTCGTTTGTATATCGATAGATAAGCTAGTGATTCACGATAAACCAAATTCTTTGTATTGATACGTATCAATTTTATAATGAATCGAATCAAATAATATCATATGATACATACCGCGTATCATACGATTTTAATAACTATATATATTGCTTAAATTCTTCAAAATGCGAAAGGAGAAGCGAGACAGAGAAATAAAATGATAGTCTTTAAAATGAGCGAATTAAGGATTTGTAAAGTGTTTTTTTTTTGGACAGGGAAGGAACACAGCACTTCAACAAAACCATGGTAATTTTGTGAGGCCTGGAGCTCCTTATAAACCTCAAGAAACTCACACACACAGCCGATGTGGGATCCGAAGACAACCCACTATCGGGGTTGCCCACAGACACGCGAGAACGCACCCACACCAACACACACGCATACGCTACTTTCTTTTTGGACAGGGAAGGAACACAGCATCTCAACAAAACCATGGTGATTTTGTGAGGCCTGGAGCTCCTTATAAACCTCAAGAAACTCACACACACAGCCGATGTGGGATCCGAAGACAACCCACTATCGGGGAAGGATTTGTAAAGTGTTTTGTGAGCCCTAAACTTGCTTATAAACTAAATAAAAGTAGTAAAAAGATTAGGATTATCATTTAAAACCGTAATCTATATTTAAAATATAGACTACCATTTCCACTTGCAACCATAGTTTTTTTTTTCCTTTTATTTTAGAAATTTGTACTTAACACGTGATTACACTCTGGGTTTATGCATATAAAACCATAAATATATGATGTTTATAAAAGTTAGGCAGTATTATGTTATACTACGGTTTAGGTATAAAACAATGGTCTTAACATAATTTGTCCTTTTTATCCATAGAAAATTACTGCATTATAAGTGATTTTTTTTTTGTTACACAACATTATAAGTGATAATATTGCGATTTTTGTGTAAAATTGTAGTTTTTTCTTTATATTTTTTATTATGGTTTTTGACTATGGTTTAGGTATAAAACCATAGTTTTACCATAGTTTTTCCTTTATTTTTTTCTTTAATTTTGATTTGCAGGATTGATTACACTACGGTTTTTGTGCAAAACTGTAGCATTTACTTCATATGATTTTTTTTTATATGCTTAGAAAATACGGTATTAGACTACGATTTAACCGTAGTCTTTTCTTATATTTTTATATTGAGAGATATTGTTTTTCCTTACTAATTTGAAACAATAATAAGTGTGACGGAAATTAAAGGAAGAAAAATAGAATGTTGTGAGTGAATTTTGAAAGATAAAGCATCAAAACAGAAAAGATTACATGTTAACTAAAAATCATAGTCTATTTACATATAACACTATTGTTTATTTAATATACTATGGTTACTAATAAAATTGTACTTTTGTATAATTATTTTAAAGTTTAATATGATCTTTTACTTTATTAGACTACACTTGCAAATATAACCCTAGACTTAGAACACTAATGAAAAATGATGCATAAAATCCGAAAATTTTTCAATAACTTTAATCATTCTTTATATTTGCTTACCCTAACCGTTTGATCGTGGCTGGCTGCTGCACTGCTTTTTGCAATTATTAGGGGTGGAACATGGAAGGGCCGCCTTTAATCATTCATGAACCGGGGGAGATGCGATAAAGAAAGTACCAATGCCGTATAGCTTATGTGCCCCTTGACAGAAGGAATTAGATTGATAGCAATATGAACATTCTACTTTGATTACAATGTTTAGTTATACCATTCAAATGATCATATCTATAGCTATGGGAAAGGCTACTGAATTTTGACTAGTCTTCTGTTGCTAGAACTTATTTTGGCCTACTGAATTATGGAGTTTCGACATTCAAAACTTTGGAAAAGAACATTGGTATTAAAAAAAGTAAATTCTAATAGGAAATGTATATACTACTACATTCAGACGATTGAAAGTGATGCATGGTAGGATGTAACACCAACTTGTCTTTTATTTTATGTGGAGAGTTTTTGAGCAAAAGACATTTTGAATGATTTCAAAAATATATTGATATTCATTGTAATTTGATTATAAGAATTTCAATACTTTCTTAAAAGTATTCAAAATCTTTGTTGCACAAGAACTCCCACACATAATTAAGGTCAGACTTTTGCCCATTTTAGCATGTGTTACCTTAAATCCAAATTTCTAATTTATATAAACGGATTAGCAAACAAAAAATAATTAAACAACAATGTAGTGAAATATGACGAATTATATGCACATAAACAATATCATAATATATACACACACATAATTATTAAATCGATATACATATTGTGAAATCGAAATTTTATTTTTATGAATCAAGTATCGTATCGTATTATAAGATACAAAAAATATTTTTAAAATTAATTATAAATAATACATACACATATAAGGTAAATAAAAAATAAAAAAATATTATACATATTAATAAGATTAAGTGATTATATGAGAAAAATAAGAAATATGATTGTTTGTAAACTCTTAACATTCTCATTAATTGTATATATTATTAAATTATATTTTTAATTTACTAATTAAAAGTTTAATTTTAATTCAATTTTTCCAATATTAAATTATGTAGAGAATATGTTTTTAAGTTTTTTAGATTAAAAAATAAAAATATTATACAAATTAATAAGATTAAGTAAATATATGATAATAATAAATATGATTGTCTGCAACTCTTAACATATTCATTAATAGTATATATTTTTAAATAATATTTTTTTATTTTTAATTCATTGACTAAAAGTTTAAATTTTTTTCAATTTTTCAATATTAAATTATATAGAGAATATGTGTTTAAGTTTTTTTAAGTTAAAAAATATTAAAATTGTATTTTTAGTTAATTGGGTCAGATCAGATTTTGATTGAGTCTAGTCCAATTTGACTGTAAAATGTATCGAAGTGTATTGATATATCATACAATACATATCAATTCATTTGTATATCGATAGATACGCTATTGATTCATGATAAACCTGATTCTTTGTATTGATACGTATCGATTTTATAGTTAATCAAATCATATCATACAATACGTATCATGTATCGTACAATTTTAATAACTATATATATTGCTTAAATCCATCAAAATGCAAAAGGAGAAGCGAGACAGAAAAATAAAATGATAGTCTTTAAAATGAGCTAATTAAGGATTTGTAAAGTGTTTTGTGAGCCCTAAACTTGCTTATAAACTAAATAAAAGTAGTAAAAAGATTAGGATTATCATTTAAAACCGTAATCTATATTTAAATATAGACTACCATTTCCACTTGCAGCCATAGTTTTTTTCCTTTTATTTTAGAAATTTGTACTTAGTACGTGATGACACTGTGGTTTTATGCATATAAAACCATAAATATATGATGTTTATAAAAAGTTAGGCAGTGTTATGTTATACTACGGTTTAGGTATAAAACAATGGTCTTAACATAATTTGTCCTTTTTATCCATAGAAAATTACTGCATTATAAGTGATTTTTTTTTTTGGTTACACTACATTATAAGTGATAATATTGCGATTTTTGTGTAAAATTGTAGTTTTTTCTTTATATAGTTTTTATTATGGTTTTAGACTTTGGCTTAGGTATAAAACCATAGTATACCATAGTTTTTCTTTTATTTTTTTTTTTATTTTGATTCTTAGGATTGATTACACTACGGTTTTTGTGCAAAACTGTAGCATTTGCTTCATATGATTTGTTTTTTATATATGTTTAGATAATGCAAAACTACTTCATATGATTTTTTTTATATATGTTTAGATAACAAGGTATTAGACTACGATTTAACCGTAGTCTTTTCTTATATTTTTTATATTGAGAGATATTGTTTTCCTTATTAATTTGAAACAATAATAAGAATGGCGGAATTTAAACAAAGAAAAAGAGAATGTAGTGAGTGAATCGAAAGATAAAGCATCAAAACAGAAAAAATTACATTTTAACTAAAAATCATAGTCTATTTACATATAACACTATTATTTAATTAAGAAATGTAGTCTTTCCATTGTCTATATAATTAACAATTTAATATACTATGATTACTAATAAAATCGTACGTTTGTATAATTATGTTTAAGTTTAATATGATCTTTTACTTTATTAGACTACACTTGAAAATATAACCCTAGACTTAGAACACTAATGAAAAATGATGTATAAAATCTGAAAAATTGTATAATTTTAAAAACCATAGTTAAATATATTAGACAACACTCAGTTTCAATAACTGTATTTTTTTTATAGAACCATAGTCTATTACCTCTTTCTAATAATGTTAATTCATGTAATTTTATTATAAGATAATTTTTTGATATGTTTAGAATTTAAATATTAATATATGCAATTCTTCTATTTATTATTCTTTTTTGTTCAAATCTTCTCCTTATTTTTATGTTGTAGAGTTCCTTTGTACATATCTTTCTTGCGTTTGGGCGGGAAGGATTAGTCAGAAGGTATTTATGTTTACACCTTACGTTGACTTAGGCTTAGTTTGGGAATCTGGTAGCTTTCAGTGCTGATGAAGAATTTTTACTGTGTCGCAATTACAATTTTACCCTATATTTTTTATTTTTTTTCTAATTTTAATATATTTTTAATGATTATTTTATCACTCGTCTCACTGCCACCATCACCGTTACGATTAAAACCAAACGTATAATCATTTGATACCAATTTTACCACTATAAATATTTTTAATTTTATTGAAATTAATTATACTGTACATCCAAATTAATTCTTAATTTAATTTGTTCCTACGAAAAGTAAAAGTGTAAAACGAAAAGCAAAGCGGGACTCTGGTGTTTCACTTTTAGCCTAAGGTCCACACGGAAAAGACTCTTTTGAGACGGTAGTGGGAGTAGTGGCAGTCGGATTGCAATGAATATTTACAATTTTTAATTACCTTTTTTCCGTAAAGTTGAAAGCTGGGAGGGTTTGAAATATTTTAAGCGAAATTTTGTTTCAGTTAAGGTATTTAAAATTTAAAATTAATAAAAAAAGTGATTTGTCAAAATCTTTTTAAATCTTTACTTATTTTATTGCACAAAAGCGGTCATTAAATACAAAATTCAAAAAATATATAATTATATTTCAATATTTAAATTTTTGATTTCTCATATTATTAATATCTATATATTTTTACAAATCTACTGTTACTCATATTGTTTTTTTTTATATTTTTCTTATATCTAATATCATTATTTTTATAATTATATTTTATTTCATCAAATTCTAATAATTAAAATTTTTTTTCAAAAAAATATTTATTCTAACAATACAATTATAAATATTAGATTCTTGAATTGATAAATTTTAATTTTTCCATTTCCCCCTTCTATGAGGCGAAAATTTGGGTCATTAGGGTCACTACTCAAGATTATAAAATAGTCAATGATTTCATTTTCTTGAAAATGATTAATGATACAATATACCTACTACCATAAGAGTAGTCCCATCCTCAATGGCAGCTTATTAAGACTTGTTGGCGAAAATTTTCTTTATTTGTTTTGTTTTTTTTTGTTTACGTGTTCGTATATATATATATATTGCATGCTTACACGCATGAAAAATGAAAAGTCTTTATGCCAAAATGGGAGTATATTTAGTTGACTCGGGACAATATATTTTTGATTTATGTGAAAAATTGTAAGAATTTAGTCCTTTTACGTGTACAAGAAAAAAAATGTAGAGTCGCTGTCGATAATGGCAAGTCATTAGGTGGTTGATAAGGTGTTATTCGGAATGCTAGCAGCCAGCAAGCCCAGCCCGATAACTCGCCAACGGAAACCGCTCTCAATTTCTTTGTCTGATTCGGCTACGTCGCCCTTTCTGATAAGGCTGGGCCATCAAGAATTAGTTATGTGTGGACTGTGAAGCACTCGGATTTACTAAGATAGTTTGATACTTAATTATACGTTGATACCTTAATTATAGGTTGTTAACGTGTTGTTTAATGCGTTTTCGAAAGGGATGGATGTTGGCTTAAGCATTTTCCAGCATATGGTGATTAGGAAATTAGACTTTTTTTTATAGTAGGGTTTGAAATTAATGGATGCTTTGAATCCAAGAAAGTTGGAGAGAGAAATGGAAAGAAACATTTTCTTTCTAGAAAACTATTTTACTCCCAAAGTTAGGCAGTCGGTATAGAATTCTGCAAAGAAAATTACAGAACTTTCATTGAGATAATAATTTTGGGGAAGGCTAGCTAGAAGAGAGAGGAGGATAGGAAAGGATACAACTTAGAAATCAAGTTCTCTTGAAGAAAATTAATGTGAAAGGAACGATGTTATGGTGTATATAGGCTAGTGAAATTATGAGTTTATGAAATTTTTTTCTCATTCAAATTATTAATGATTCAACATTTACTCTAATATACATTAAAATTCATATGTGTCACTTTGTTAATCGTACTTTTTAAGAATACTAAAAATAAAAAAAGTAATTAAAAAATTAAAGATGTGTTAATTTTTTAACATTGTTTGTGAAATTAAAAAATCACACTTACAATATACAAGATAATAATCCATATGTGTAGCAAACCGCAAATTAAACTGCATACATTTAACAAACATTTCTAAATTTTTTAGATATTTTATGTGATTAATTATATATTTTCATGATAATCTATCAGTGGCGGAGTTTCCCACTAATTTATCCAAATGGGGCTTTATTTCTTGTCAAGAAAAAATTTAAAAAAATGTACTTGTAAAATAGACAATACGTAAAAGCCAAAAATTTAAAATAAAAGCAGCCAGCCAGCCTGGACAGCGAACCAAAAGGATTTTGAGCTCTTATGTCATGTTTAACTACATGACGTCACTGTTGCGCCACATTTCTACTATAAATAAGTAATACCCCTTCAATGCAAAAGCAAACCCGGCCCAACATTATCATCCCATAATTCTCTCTTACTGCCTCTCCCCTACTCCCTTTGCCTAAAGGCCTAAAGCTCGTGTTTAAGATGGAATATAGTGAAGCAACTCCGGCTGCTGCTGCTACTAGTAACACATCTTCTCCACAATCTCTTTCTCCAAATTCTTCGAATTCCTCGTCTTCTCCTCCTCCTCCTACTACGCCAACTCCACCGGTTGTGGTTAGTCCTTGCGCCGCTTGCAAGATTTTGAGGAGAAGGTGTGCTGAAAAATGTGTGTTGGCACCTTATTTTCCTCCTACTGAACCGGCAAAGTTTACCATTGCTCATCGTGTGTTCGGTGCTAGCAACATAATCAAGTTCTTGCAGGTAGTTGCTTTGTTTGGGGTGTCTGCAAATACTAACATGTCTATAGTACTAGGAGATTTCCCAGATAGAGAGAGAATGCCCACTTTAGCACTAGTGTGGAAAGGTAAAGGGTACGTTTGCTTAGTGCGTTGACAAATGTGGCAAAAAGATATATCAATCGAAAAAGTCATTTAAAAAATTAACGTTGTTAATTTGTTTCTAGCTCCTTGTGAAAGAGTTTGAGAGCTTTTCTCCTTTTAATAGCCCACCTCTTGACCGACCTCTGCAATATTGCTTCTTGCAGTCCGAGTCAGAAGTTCAATAGTTTTGGCGTAGTGGCGTAGGCTACGGGTAAAGCTAAGAATATGACTAGCTAGTCTAAAATTTGATACATTTAGCTCTAACATTTTTCTACCTAATAAATCGGTGTTTTAACAGCAATCTGAAAAGCACGTTCCATGAGGTTTGTTTTCATTTGCAGAGACAGCGCATGTGGAAACGACCCTACTTTCTGCATAAAATGTTGACACTTCCTACTGCCCCTCTCTGACTATGTCAAGACTGAAGAAATAATTTATTAACTTATCCAACTCCTCCGATGCATTGCGTTTTCCATATGAAAATCAGGAAACTGACTAAAAGATTGTGCTGCTCAGAACAGCTTCTGAATCTAATTTCATGTAACATGAGTGGGATTAGGTTCTCTTGACATTAATTATACCCTATTCATTTGTTTACTTTATGGCTCACTTAACAGATTGATTTGATTTTATTAGTTGAGGCGTAGTTGTAGACTTTTCCAATGTTATAGTCAACATTATTAGAGATGCTAAATCAGTGATTTGTTTGTCTGTTTTTCAGGAGCTCCCAGAGTCTCAAAGGGCTGATGCGGTGAGCAGCATGGTTTATGAGGCTAGTGCAAGAATCCGAGACCCTGTTTACGGGTGTGCAGGGGCGATTTGCCAGCTGCAAAAGCAAGTTAATGAGCTCCAAGCACAATTAGCCAAAGCTGAAGCTGAAGTCGTCAACATGCAGTTGCAGCAAGCAAACCTTGTGGCTTTGATTTGCATGGAGATGGCACAGTCTCCTCAACCAAATTCCCAGCAATCCGCCGGCACTTTCATCGGCAGCCCCCAAAGCTACCAGGGCAACCTCAGCTTCATGGAAGACAACAACTTAGGATCGTTATGGGAGCAGCCTCTGTGGACATGATTGATGCTTCAATATTAATCACTGCTTTGGGAAATTACGGACCCACGAAACTCTCCTAACTCTAAGCTAATGGGCAATGGCTTCAAAGAAGGAGAAGTTGAAGGGCATTAGATTAATAAATATTGAACTTAATTAGTACAAATAGGTTAAAATGTGAACTAATATAAATATGGTGCAAATGTAAGCTTATGATCTAATAATGACTTTGTTAAAGCTAGACGAAGTAGATGGGTTTTTTTTCCTCCCTGTAATTCACCATGTTTGGAGAGAAAGAGAAATATTATGCAATCCAATTTTTCTAAACTTTATTTCTGTGCTGATTATTGAAATTTTAACAAAGTTTAGGTCACCTACTATGATAACTTAAAATTGATGTTTCATTAACTCCTTGTCAAACTAGCTTTTTGACCATCTCTTTCGTTTAGTTTTCACTATACCGCCATGTTTGAGGATTGAGGGCTACTGTTTTTGCAGTAATCTCAAGGTACAAACGAAACACGGGCTAGTACTTCTTCATCTAAATTTGCTGGGAGTTCCAAAATCAACTTTCTTGTTTCAAGCTTCCAGAAACATCATTGGATTATGTGAGATTCTTTCTATTTAAGTTTTCTTTTTCTTTTTTAAATAATTTACGCAACACTTAGTGCGAGAAACAATGACTACTTAACAAATTGATACAAGTCAAACCAACGTTAGAAAGTAGTTACTTCAGCACTGTTCTTATATCACTCTGATCAAATTCAAACTCAAATTCAAGATGTGCTTGTAAACCACTAGTGGATTTTTCTAAATGATATGTATTTCTAAATGGTATGAAATTGATTGTTGAATTTGATTCCGTCATCACATAAACTAGTATGAAAAAGTAAATATTCGATTTTGAAAACTATGATTTATTTTTGTTTTTAGATCTAAAATGTTATCTAAATTCAAGACATTACTCACAGGACTATCAGCTCAACTCGTTATAAGAAGTTTAGTGGTATCTCAACTAACAATTGGCTTTGTTATTTCTAAATGAACAGTGACACTTAGCATATGTTGCTTTGCCATTTTAAAGAATTGAATCTTGCCAAAACAAGATCTTATCCTCTAGTAAAGACATGTGATCCCAAATATTTAGACATTCCTTCATCTTCATTAATTTGAGAATCCTCTACAAAACCCTTAATTAACCCCCCTAGGCTCTGATAATCTGCTCTTTAATTTTGCCTCTTTCCTTCTTTAGCATAGCACTAACTTGAGCGTTGAAGCGCATCCTAAGTGTCTGTTTGGCCTAGCTTATTTTAGTGTTTATATACTACATAAGCAGAAGCCGAGTGTTTGGCTATCAAAAATTTAAAATTTTTAGCTTATGCGAGAAGCAAATTTTAACTTTTAGATGAAGCTATAAATTAAAGCTTTTTCAAAAAGTACTAATTTTAATAACATGTACTTTAGTGAAAATTTTAACATTTTCATTTTACTATTCAATAATTCACAAAATTATAAAGAAAATTATATTATTTTGCATTAATTTATTTATCTTGTGCAATTTTTATATTTATTTAATTGTTTATTTTAATATGTAAAATATTTTATTTATTTATTTATTTATTTATTTCACTTAAAAAGTTTGTGATTAAATCTAATAAAGTTTATTATTTTATTTTAAAATTTATTAAAAATAGACAAAAATTCTATTAAACAGTGTTTAACGTTCTACAGTACTTTTATATTAAATTAGCCAAACGCTAATTTAATTTTGTTTAACAGCACTTTTAAAAAAGCTCTACTCAAACAGCACTTTTTATAAAAGCTTCAGCTAGGCCAAACAGACCCTAAAACATCAACTCCAACATCTCTCCTGAACTTACTTTTTTTCCTTGCAAGTTTTCTTCTTCGGTCACTTCACAAGGCAACCCACCTTCACCAGTAATTGCATTAACTTTGTTGAATTTGATGATTTTTGTGCTGTGATTGGAGAGGATAGGATGATAAAGAAGTTTAGATAAGCAAATGGGATAACAGATGTTCTAGTAAAAACAGGGGTTGATAGACATGACATGTTTATGGTCTGGAGGTAACATGGTTCGGTCTGACTTGTTCTGGTATTGTTTCTGTTTGTTTGCTTCTGATTTCATTGGTTCATTTTCCATTACCTAGTGTTTTTTCCAATTTTATTTTCCTAAGTTTGACTAAGTTGGATGACTATTTGACCATTTGGAAGGATCGAGAATCCCATCTCAACTTCACCACCACAATTAATTTCTATAGATTTATAATCTGCATCATCCACCCCTCTCTTCCTCCTCTTGCTGGATGTTTCATGACTAATAACCTATACATTGACAAATCCAGTTCCTGTAAATGGAATATGGCATGGTGATAGCAGACCAAGAATGGAATTGTCATGATATCTAGATGTCTGGATGCTCTTCCATGCCTCTTGTTTCGTACTTCTTATTTTTCCAAATATTTTAAATATATATATTTGATTAATCCGATTAAAAAAAGATAGATGAGATAAATGGAACTGATAATTCTTTGCTTTCTTATTTTAACCTTTTAATCATAAAATTAGATTATACGGTATGATAAATCTTGGTTTATTTCATAAACTATGTCATTTTCACATCAAGATTTGAATTTAAAAAACTTCAAATTAGATTTTTAAATTTTAACCTTTGCAATAAAAAAAAACCTTAAAAAACGTACTCTTTAGAGAAAAATAATATTACTTTAACCCAGGGTATACTATCCATGTACAAACAATAAACAATAGTTTCTTGTATGAAAAATGGATTTACGATTAAAGATTTTGATTTTGAATAAACAAGAAATTTATGTGATGAGCATTAGGTTCACAAAAAGTCAAATTTTATTATAAAATATAAATGAATAGAACATTAACATATAGATCCATGTACCCAAAAAAAATATTAACATATAGATCCGAATCTTTATAATATAAGGGATAGTTTGGTAATTTTATTTTTGATGTAACTATAAGTATTCTAATTCGTTTTATGGTCTGAGATTAATCTTGTTCGAGCCGAGAGTGGTAAATAGTAAAACCCTTCCAACATTAACAACTTAAATATTTGAATCATATCCAAATGCTTGAGAAGAAGTCCACTTCCACTTCTTCAAATTATTTGTTAATGGATAGTTTGGTAATTGCAACTAAGTTGTACATCCTTTAGTCCACAAGTATGGTAAAAATTAACTAAAAGCTTTCGGATTTGACCCCCATTAAATACACTTTTGAAGAAAGGTAAAAAGTTTTAACTGTAATAAAATTTCGAACAAGATTAGTTTCAGACCATTAAATAGATGAAAATATCTGTGGTTTATACAAACAAAAATTAATTCCTCAATTTTGGCATCTTCCTATAACTTAACTAATAAGGATGTTTATTTGTTTCTTCAGTGGTAAACGGATTAATTTCAATAATTGATTGATTGGTTCCGTGTTGAATTTTAAATAACATCTGTATTTTTTTCTCTCCTATCAAAAGATTTTATTGTAAAAAAAAAAAATCCTAAAGATTCTATGTATTGAATGTACAGTACTACATATAAAGTCATAATTAATAAAGATTAATTGCGCGTTTTAATCATGATTGGATGTCTTTAATATCTTTTAAACTTTTTAACATTCATCTAGAAAATGGACCCTTTCTAGTTGGGATTACGAATTCATGTTCCATGGTTAAAGATGTACTAATTAACAGCAAACGTGCAAATGTGATTGGCTTTTGAGTTTTGTCTCCCTCCTCGTCCACCGTACCATAAACGCGGTTTGGGAAAGTATAAATCAAATCGAGTGCATCCTTCCCACGTGAATTGATGCTAAGAAAGGCCACAACACATTGGTGATTTGTCGGTAAAAAATCGTCTTCTGCTTTACCCAACATGCCATTATTTTCCATGCTTGCAACGGGGCACATATTGTCTTATTTTGACTGAAAAGTGTGTGAAGTTCTCTTCGCCTTTTGTTTTTAAGCTTTGAAAATGAGATTGGGTTTCAGAAAAGTCAAAGCTAACCAAATGAAACCAACAGTTTTCCATGTACAACAAAAATTATGATAATAGCTGTTCAGAATGACTAGTCATTTTGTTATTGCATGCCGATTGGATTGCAACGAACCAAAGAGGAATACGAAAGGACACACAATGTCATGTTGGATCTCTTGTACTTGTAAGATCAGATCTTGTTGGACCATATTGAAATAAAGCATGTGCTTCGAATAGTCATAAGTAAAGGTAAGAAATGTTAATTAGATACTTAAAAAAATCTTGTGTTAATATGGCCATGCTAAATTTTAGGTATGAAATGGACCTGATAATCTTAAATACAATACGATAATACACTACGAATAAAATATACAAAGGTAACACACATTAAAATTAAATAAAATTTGCATATGAATATGATGAAAGTTGAAAACAAAGTTTTGTGTTTTTTATGTTAGTATGAATTTTGATACAAATTTTTTATATTTTACACAACACAAATACTATTTTACATAATACGAGCACAAATTATAAACACGAATTATCAAGTATAGTAAAGAGTCACATTGATATTAAGGTTTTTTATTGATTATTTTTTACAATAAAAGTTTTTGGTTTGAAGAAGAGAAAATGCAAGTTATTATTCGAATTTCACATTTTAAAAGTGAAAGAACATGATCATTTGAGTCAATTCGAACATAACAAATTCATAACGAGGGTTGAAATTACATAGAGACGTTACTCTAAAAATGACAAAAACCAGTTTTTAATTTCTCATCTACTTTTTGATTCTCCGATCTTTAAATACTTAATTCATATAAGAAGAATATAATGCATTTAAATTTTTTTAAATTCACAACTTTTAAAATTTTTTTCAATATGCATATCATTTTTATGAGTCATTAGCTTAGTTCAATGGGACAATGCCACATATACATTAATGGAGCCATAGATTCCTCAATTCTTGGTGAACCGCCCACCTCCAACAGCAACATGTAGCTATCATTGCCTTATGTGGCGAAAATTTGGGTCGTTATTCGGGCGTGAGCCCCTCTTACCGGCTATTTTTGGAATTTCATCGGCAGTTTGTACGGCTATTTTATTTCATGGTTAGACTTGGTGATTCTTTGTATGTTATTTTTGTGTAAAATTGTATTTATCTTGTAAAATGTAAAAATTTTATATCAAAATTTAAATCAATACACCAAATATAAAACATTTATTTTAGTTTTTATCAAATTTATTTACAATTTTAATTAAATTTTAACTTTTTGTCACTTCCATATTTTTTTTCATGTCATTTTTGTATCTTACCATCATATCTTATCTAAGATTATTGAATCTACCCTTTGTTCTAATCTATCAGTTAAAGGAATTTATGTTGAATATTAATTCTCGAAAGGGAACTAGTTTTATTGCCATAATTAATATTGCTAATTTTGATGAGTTTGGTAGATTTTTTTCAAAGGATTCTGCATGAATGCGCATTTTTTTTGGTCATGAATTCTGCATGAATGCTTTGAAAATACTTTTTTAAGATTAATCAAATTATTATTTGTAGTAATATTTTTATATTAAACATAATAATTATTAGTTAGTTTAATGAAAAAAAAAGTAAGCATAAAGACAAAGTTTCAGCCTTGAATTATTCTTTAATTTAGTCAAATATGTTATTATAATTTATCAGAATATCATCTTTAATTAGTATAAAACCCTTGAATTAAGAATCAAGATGTTGTCAATATAGATACAAAGTTTCTGCCTTAAATGATTAATTAAGGACAATTTAGAACAAGAGACTAGCTATATCTTATCGTCACCATTCAATGCCTGCCCACATGGTTGAGATCATGTGCATTGTCCCTTAATTTTCTTCTCTGAACTGATAGCCATGGACATGGAGCTCCCTTACCCATTCCTTGATAAGCATAACAACGACAGCCACGTGCCAAGGTTTGGCACCCATGTATTCCATCTTTTCCTCAACCCTAAATAATAATAATAATAATAATAATTATCGAACATTTATACTTGACATTTCAAAAAATTTTAATTACTAGATTAAAACAAAATATACTCAATTTAATGATAAAAAACCATTAAAAGTGGTGATGGATGTATGATAGATTTTACATTATTGAACGTAAAGTGCAGTGGCATTTGGTTAATTTTGCATTTATATGTAAGGGTACGTGTCAACTAATCAAAATGATTTTCAAAAAGATGAAATAAGATAGGACAAAGCTGATCTATAGGCAGCCATGACACATTAAACAGCAATCCCACTTAATCTAAAAGGCCAAACGCCAAAGAACCTGAAGCCGGTGGGGACCCTTTTCATGTTTCGAAAGTATCTACCCTAAAAAAAGAAAAAGAAAGGAAAACAACTCTGTACAGTGTAATACATATAATGATCAGATATTTTTGGATTTTCTTACTATGTCAGCAATAAACTCATTTAATTAATTAGATTATGGCACTAAATTTATCATATCTGCATATATTGATTTATTTTTAATTTAATAAAATTGTATTTTTAATTTAAATTTAATAAAATTACATTAAAAAATTACAATAATAATCAAATATTACATCTATAGATCACTTAAATCAATCAAGTAAATAATAAACAAAAAAATCAATCAAATAAATTAGTATATAATTAAATATACAACTCATATATAATGAGCCTTGAACTTAAACCTCCACCATATCATTAAACCAAAACCTCATAGCTATAACATTATTATTATTATTATTATTATTATTATTATTATTATTATTATTATTATTATTATTATTATTATTAACTTTTGAGCCAATGTTTTGTTATTACAATATTATGATATATTTTAATTCTAGGTAGCTAATTACCTCTACGTTGGATTTTTTTTACCTGGAAAAACATTTAAAGTACAATAATATTAAATATATAATTATAATGATTTCCATAAGTATTAGTCCAATTGACAATTTTTTTTGTTAATAAAAGTTTAATATTTCTTGAGAATTTTTTAAAATAAAATTTTAGATGTATCAAATCCAAGTAAAAATATGTTTTTTTTAATATAATTCTGAATAAAAAATATAATAATTTGAAATTTGAAGATTATTTTTTAAAAAAGTAAATGAATTTTATAATAATCAAAAGAAGAGATTAGATTAAATTTTCTTAAAAATTATTCATCTGATACACCTTTTAATTTCACTTATAGAATAAAACATTTCACAACACTCTATTAAATGATAATCCAACTTATAAATATATATATGTGTGTGTAGATATAATCATTAAGACACCGGCAAAACTTTTGGTTCCTTCTTTTTTGTTTGCATTATTCTGCCTTTATTGCTTTGGAATGAAGAGGCAGCGCAGTCTTCTGAACTGAACTTTGCTCGTTTCTTTCTCACTATAAACGATGCGAATCATGATCTTCCGTTGACTCTCTCTCTCTCTCTTTTACATAGCTGGGTTTACGTTCGGCCATTGATTTATATATTAAGCATTTCCCTAAAGTTTTCAAGAGAACGCGTAAAACGAATGATTTAATTTTTTTTTTGAAGTAACGAATGATTTAACTTTATTCATCCATATTTAATATATTGGACCCACACCAAACCTTTTAATTATTCTTTTATAATCATATTAATAATCACATCTTTTTGCTACCCTTTTTAACGCGGAAAAATTAATCATTCGCTCCTTGATATGTTCACGATTTCCTGGATTTCCTTGTTTTATCTTTATTTGGTATAAACACTTTATATCTCAATCTCAGTCACCAACTCAATTTCTTATTTTTATTTTTCAATAATAAATAAATCATATATATTATAATGAAAAATATAAATATCACTTTACATCCCTTCTAGTTCTTTTTATTGTCTCTTCCAATAATTTTACTAGCTTTGTTGCTAGCTCCACTGCCTTTATTTCATTTTCCGAATTGGCTGTAACGATCGTTTGTGGCATTTTCAAACTAAGCGCTGCAGATTTGAAAAGAAAACTCGTAAAGCTAGCAATTCATTTTGGAAAAAAATGGCAGCTGAAATTTCAACAAACCAAGATTGAATTCCTACTGAAAATCTTTCTTGTAATTATAACCCTAATTTGCTCAGTTTTTAACTCCAAAAGGATAAGCTTCATTAATTTCATTGATAAATCTGATCTCATTGCTTTTTTCCAAATCTATATGTGCTTTATTATATTACTGTATGTACTGCTTTAATTTTCTTATTAATTTGGCTTATTGCTGCTGCATGCGTCGTCTGGAAATCTAGAGTCAACTAATTACGCAGTGTCAAACACTCCAATAAGAAAAACAATTAAAAAGAAAGCAAAACAACTTGGAAAAAATTTGTTTGCCGGCAAAGGTTTTGTATTTGCCTGAGATTAAACGTAACATCAATCAACCCCAACGTTGAAATTACATATGGCAAGTAGCAACAATAATAAAAAAATTAATCATTAAAAATTACAATAATAAATTACTTTAAACTTGAGTGATGGAATACTCAAATGGAATTATCAACTTGTTGAGTTACAACTCAAGTTCGTTCACACTAAATTTGGCAAGTCAAGATCAAATAAACTAAAAGAAGGTAGCTTAAATCAAGCGAGTCTTGATTCTTGATCAGTGTTCTGTGGTATTCTTCAAAATAGTTGTAGAATACTCTATCTCTATGCGCCAGAACAAACTCAAATTCTGCAGTATTATGCAAAACAGTCAAATTGGCGGTATGTAATGATACTGATAGAATTTAATACATAAAAATTAAGCGTTAGGTAATCGGAGTGGAAATCCAACACAAATGGACATGAGTAATTGTTGAACTGTCTCCTTAGTTTGATGTAATCTGTTGAAGACAAGACTTTTCGCTTTGAAAATATGGTTAGCTGACTCCTAGCGGTTTCTCCCAGCATGCTGCAGGCAGCTAGCTAGCTAGCTAGCTAGGTTGGTCCCGGTCAATCAAAACACAATCCTTCCAAAGTAGGCAAACTCATCCGATCCCACTTTCAAACTCCTCAACGAATAGATTTGTAAAACAAATATATTTTATTTATTGCTATTACATGATGTCACAATAAAATATATACTCTTAATCATTTATCACTACTCCATTCCATTGCAGTAACGCTGCATTTATCAATTTGATTAGCAAGCCACAAGCCCAAACAGGAGTTGTTGATGCATTTTGGATTCCGGTTGGTGGAGATTTTGCTGGTTCAAAATGTCCAAAAGCCTTTTAGAATTTTTTACTCCCGAAACTCTGTGAAATAGAATATTGCAAGACTTTCTTTCTCATTTTTTGTTTGTTTTCTATGTGTTACTTGATCTTTCTCTTGACTGTTTTTTTGGTTTTTTCTGTTGGATTTTTATTTTTTTAAAACATTTTTTTTAAATTGTGGAATTTTAAAAAAAAAAAGACCCTTTTCTAGATTTTAGTGACATTTTTTTGTGATAAATTTTTTTTATTGCGGTTTGTATTTTTTTTCTTTGTTGATTTAATTTTTTGGATAATATATATTTATTTATTATTATAAAAAATGTCATTTTAAAAAAATAATCTATTAATTAAAAAAAACTATTATTAAACAAAAGGAAAAAAATTTAAAAAAAAACAACAACAAATAAATCACCACGAACCCGAATAATTTTTAACTATGGGTATTTATATTTCAAGCCAATGTAGGCTTGGATTGAAATATAAACTCTAGATATGGCCCAAAGTTGCTAAAACTTACAATGCTTATTTAGGCCGGCCCGTTTAGGGACAGCTCTGTTCTCGAGTTGAAGGCCTAATCGAGTTAAGCCGAAACCACTGGCAATTTGTTGGTAATGACTCGAACGCTAACCACGCGACCTCCACACTTCACTCTTCCAACAGCACCACTGCTCATGGTTGCCCACACTCTGG
This sequence comes from Heritiera littoralis, assembly GCA_031772115.1. NCBI lineage: Eukaryota > Viridiplantae > Streptophyta > Magnoliopsida > Malvales > Malvaceae > Heritiera > Heritiera littoralis. The sequence continues at coordinate 277,041 of JAPDPK010000043.1, forward strand.
AGTCTGACCCCGAATTTGCCTGAATCATGTTTTCATCTGATGAGATGGCCGAAAGATTATGGAGTCGGCGATGAGTTCTTCATTTACCTTGACCGGAGATGGAGGCATTTGTTTTTTTTTTTTCAAGAAAAATTTTAATAGTAGAATCGAGGTTTTTTCATTTTCAAGATTAAGACAAATAATCAATCATTTGAAATTTTTAAATTCATTGAATTCTTACTTGTAAATTCTTCAAACTTACACCTCGTCTGTCAATTAAAAAACCGTAAAATTAAAACCCAGTTATTTTACGTACAAATTCAAACTTTAATCGTTTACACCAACTCTCATCTCATCCTCATTTACCACAGAATTACATTTGAGTGACAAACTGAATGTAAGGCACCAGCTACTCTTGTTGACAGGGTTAGGGCATTTAGCAAATCAGTCTACTACATTAAATATATTAAAACTTGTTTAATATCCTTTGGCCTTGCTATTTTCTTCTCTTTTCTCTCGTCTTCATGATTCATATTTCTTAAATGTTGTCAGTTAGCTCTTTTAAAAGCAAGCCATATAGCTGCTTGTCCCTATGATTTCCTGAAGCTTTTCCTGCCTACACACTGCAGAGTCCAGGCCATCCATGTGCCTTTAATTAGCCCTGGACTCTTGTCTAGATAACATAAACATTATTGATTACGAGTTTGTATATGATGCACTGACAGTGTATAGTTTTTATACACTGTCAATACATCAGAGGTTAATACCTCATTAATAGGTCCTTATGGGCAAATTAAAAAAATTTATTTATATTTGCATATAAGGACCCATTGATGAGGTGTCAACCTCTGGTGCAATGACAGTGTATAGAAATTATACACTGTCAGTACATCATATATAAATCCATTGATTATTAGTATGTTGCTCCTGCTTCTCATGAGTTTTTTTTTCTAAAAAATTAATATTTAAATAGTATTCATTAAAAACGATAATAAATCAAAATAATTATTTCAAAATATTGATCTTTTAAATTAAAATGATAATATTTAATTTATCAATTAATTATTTTTTTCTTTTTTTCAGAAAAAATAAAAGTTTAATATAAAGTTGGAAAATTAAATAGACCAAAATAAAAAAAATGGGTTTCATAAATGTTAGAAAATTTCAAAATATAAAGTGAAAATATTGATTAAAATATTGTTTAATCAATGTACAAGTAAAACTAGCGTTTGGCATGACTCCGGGTGAAGTAAAATCATGTTAAAATGATTTTTACTAATTTTATAGGGTAGTCAACTGCTCATATAGGGCAGTCAACTGCCCTTGCGCAGTAAGTATTCTGTTCAAAAAATGCACTTGGGCAGTCGGATGCCCTGGGAGGGCAGTCGGATGCCCCGGGATGGCAGTCAACTGCCCAAATAGGGCAGTCAACTGCCTATACAATGAGAATACTCGGATTTTAAGTTACTTTAAGGCAGTCGACTGCCATATTAAGGCAGTCGATTGCCCTCCTGGAAGTTGCATACTGTTTCAAAAATACATTAGGGCATTCGGATGCTATTTTCGGGCATCCGACTTCCTTGCCTGGAAATCCAAAGGCAGTCAACTTCCTTTTATGGCAGTCAATTGCTCTAGTGTAAAATGAATTGTAACGACTAGTTTTCTTTGAATAGGTGCAACCTCATTCAAAGGGTAATCTTTCACTACAGAATGGTTTAAGGACATAACCATTGAATTTGAGAAGTTGTGAACAATCTGAATGATGTGTTTGTTTAAATGAAACAACACAATTGAAAAGTTGTATCATTCAAACCAAAGATCACATATCTTGAAATTATCTCTATAAAAGAGATGACAATGTTCATTCAAAAAGACAGAAAAACAGAACAAAAGATAACGAAAATATTCTGAATTCTTCTTTCTCTCCCAATCTCAAAATAGAAAACAAGTCTCTTAGACATTGTTTGCTGCAGAAAACTTTGGCTAAGACATAATACTTTTGTATTTGTCTAAAGTGTTTAGTGGTTTAATATTACAAGTGCAAGGTAATATTAAACAAGTTGACTTCATTGTATCCTGAGGCTATTTCCATAATCCCTGTTGCATACCATAACTGGTGGGGGTGAAATAAGTCTTAAGGAAAGTGGCATTATAGCAGCACGCCTTGAAGTCTTTCTCTGCATTTAGTTTGTGACTGTTCGTGATCAAAGAAGTTCAATTCCAGAAGTTGAAGTCCAAGAAGAAGTTCAAGTTTTTCATCTTCATAGTACCCCAAGTGGACAAGATCTGTAATCCCATATTTTGTTTTTGTTTTAACAATCTTAAGACTTATTTTCAGAAACCATGAAGATGGAAACATTGAAAGAATTGGCATTCAACTTTCAAAAGTTGGAGAGGTTCGATGGAAGGAACTTCCTAAGGTGGCAACAGAAGATGAAGATTTTACTTACATCCCTCAATGTGCTCTATGTACTCACAACACCAAGACCAGAAGAAAAAGAAGATGATACAAATGAGGAAGTGCATCAAAGACAAAAGTGGGACAACGATGACTACACTTGTAGAGGATGCATCCTAAATGGTATGTCTGATTCTTTATTTGATACTTACATCACAATCAATACATCAAAAGAGTTATGGGAAAAGCTGGATGCAAGATACATGAAGGAAGACGCATCTAGCAAAAAGTTCTTGGTAACAAGTTGGAACATTTTTAGAATGAATGATTCCAGACCTATTATGGAACAGTTTGCTGAGATTGAAGTCATCCTTAACAAGTTTAAGCAGTATTCAATGAACATGGATGAGTCAATTATAGTGTCCTCTATAATTGACAAACTTCCAGCATCATGGAAGGATATCAAGAGAACCTTGAAACACAAAAATGAAGAAATCACTCTTGATTACCTTGCAAATTATCTTCGGATTGAAGAGCAATATCGCAAGGAGAATGACAAAGAAAAGGAGAAGGAGACTAGCATCTCCAAAGTCCATGTGGTAGAGGATACTGTTTCCAACAAAAAATCCACAAAGAAGAAGAAAGAACTTTCCACCAAAGGCAAGAAGTTCAAGAGGAAAGGTGCATGTTTCCATTGTGGAAAACCAGGGCACTTCAAAAGGGATTGTTATGTCTTCAAAAAGAAGAAAGAAGCATCCAATGCAACCAAGGACAACTTTGTTGCTGTGATTTCTGAAATCAATGTCATTGAAGACAAAGAAGCATGGTGGATAGATTCTGGTGCTACAAAACATGTGTGCACAAACAAGACTATGTTCAAAACTTTCAAAGAGGAAGTAGATGGCAATGTGCTCTACATGGGGAATTCTTCTTCAACTAAAATCAAAGGCAAGGGGACCATAGATTTAAACTTCACTTCTGGAAAAACATTGACTTTAACCAATGTTTTCTATGTTCCAGAAGTTAGGAAGAATCTAGTGTCTGTTAGTTTACTCAATAAGTTTGGGTTCAAAGTTGTCTTTGAGGGGGATAAGTGTATACTATCCAAGAGTGGAACTTTTGTGGGAAAGGGATATGCCAATGAAGGCATGTTTAAACTTAATGTATCTCATTTCAATATCAATAATAAGAAGAATGATTCAGCTTATATTGTGGATTCTTTTGATTTATGGCATAGTAGATTAGGACATATAAACTATGATAAAGTAATCATGATGTCTAAATCTAATATGGTTCCATATGTAGTTAGAAGTGATGAAAAATGTAGAACTTGCATGCTAACTAAAATAACAAAGAAACCTTTTTCCAAGGTAGAAAGAAATTCTAAATTGTTAGAATTAGTGCATAGTGATGTAGGAGATTTACATGGAACCCCATCAATAGGAGGAAAGAAATATTATGTGACATTCATAGATGATTTCTCCAAATATTGTTATGTCTACTTAATGCATTCTAAGGATGAATCATTAGATAAGTTTAAAGCTTATAAAAATGAAGTAGAATTACATTGTAATGTTAAGATTAAAACCTTAAAAACTGACAGGGGAGGAGAGTACTATGATCCAACATATTTTAAATCTATTGGCATTGTTCATAAGATTACAGCACCATATAGTCCCCAATCTAATGGTGTGGCTGAAAGGAAAAATAGAACATTAATCGAAATGGTTAATGCTATGTTATTCTATTCTGGATTAGGACAAGGATTTTGGGGGGAAGCAATGTTGACTGCATGTCACATTCTTAATAGAGTTCCTATCAAAAGGAACAATAATATCCCATATGAATTATGGAAGAAAAGGAAACCCAACTTAAGTTACCTTAAGGTATGGGGTTGTAGAGCAATTGTAAGAGTTCCTGAACCTAAAAGAAAGAAATTAGGTGAGAAGGGAATTGAGTGCATCTTTATTGGTTATGCACAAAACAGTAAGGCATATAGATTTTTGGTTGTTGAACCAAATAATTCAATATCAATTAATACAGTTATAGAATCAAGAGATGCATTGTTTGATGAAGGAAGGTTCAAATTGATTCCTTCAAAAAAAGAAGTTGCTCAAACTAATTCTAAGGAATTAGAGAATTCTACCATAATTGAAGAACAAAACCTTGTACCAAGAACAAGCAAAAGAGCAAGAAAAGCTAAGACTTATGGTTCAGATTTTCACATGTTTCTTGTGGAGGGATCAAGAGAAACCATAAGCAATCACATTGAATATTGTTTCAATATTGAATCTGATCCAAAATCATTTGAAGAGGCTATGAAGTCTCAAGATGTAGTTTTTTGGAAAGAAGCTATAAATGATGAGATGGATTCAATTATGGGGAACAATACTTGGGTCTTAGTAGATTTACCTCCAGGTTGCAAGTGGATGGTACTATAGACAAGTTTAAGGCTAGACTTGTTGCTAAGGGATTTACACAGAAACATGGAATCGATTATTTCGATACATATGCACCAGTAGCAAGAATTGCTACAATAAGAATGCTAATAGCATTGGCCTCAATTTATAAATTGGAAATTCACCAAATGGATGTCAAAACAGCATTTTTATATGGTGAATTGGATGAGGAGGTGTATATAGAACAACCCAAAGGGTTTGTTATTCCTGGACAAGAAAGGAAAGTGTGTAAATTAATGAAGTCCTTGTATGGACTTAAGCAGGCACCTAAGCAATGGCATCAAAAGTTTGATGAAGTACTCCTAGCAAATGGATACATTATAAATGAATCCGATAAATGTGTCTATAGTAAGATCATAAATGGAAAAGGTGTCATCATATGTTTATATGTAGATGACATGTTAATTTTTGGTACAGACTTGGAACAAGTTGAATATACCAAGAAGTTTTTATCGAAAAACTTTTCCATGAAAGACATGGGTGTTGCAGATGTGATTTTGGGAATAAGAATTCATAAAAGAGAAAACAACTTAATCTTATCCCAATCACATTATATTGAGAAGATTCTCAAAAGGTTTAACCACTATGAACATGCAACGGTTGCAACACCATATGATCCAAATTTGAAATTGAATTCAAATAAGGATAAACCAATTGCACAACTTGAATATGCAAGAGTGATTGGTTGTTTGATGTATGCCATGACATGCACAAGAGATATTGCTTTTGCTGTTGGAAAGCTTAGTAGATATACAGGCAATCCAGGTAACATGCATTGGAATGCCATTTCTAGAGTATTAAGTTACTTGAAGAAAACTATGAATTATGGCATTGCTTATAGTGGTGAACCTTCTGTTTTAGAAGGTTACACAGATGCAAGTTGGATTAATAACATGGAGGATCATTCATCCACTAGTGGATGGATATTCATGTTTGGTGGGGGTGCAGTTTCTTGGGGATCCAAGAAACAAACTTGTATTTCTGATTCTACTATGGCTTCAGAATTTGTGGCATTAGCTTCGGCAAGTAAGGAGGCTGAGTGGTTGAGAAACTTACTCTATGAAATTCCTTTATGGCCTAAACCAATGTCACCTATATCAATACATTGTGATAGTGAAGCTACACTATCAAAGGTTTATAGCCAAGTATATAATGGGAAATCTAGACATATTGGTCTAAGGCACAGCTATGTTAGACAATTGATTAAAGATGGGGTGATCACCATTAACTTTGTCAAAGCAAGTGAAAACTTGGCGGATCTATTGACAAAAGGTCTCACAAGAGAGATAGTGTCTAGAACTTCCAAAGGGATGGGACTAAAACCCATTTGAATTAGTCACACATAATGGAAACTCAACTCAACGCTTAATTAGACATTAAGTCTTGAGTTCAATGAGATCAAGTACATTATCTGAATGTGGCTGCAAGTATTATGCTGTTATATATCTCAAAGGTTATGAATACTTGAAATCATATGAAAATAAAGAGCTTGAGTTGTTACTCTTAATGAACCCATAACACGTAAGTATAAGTGTTGGAATGCTTATATAATTGCATTTCTGATGAGTTCACCTATATGAGTGGAAGTGGTGCCGCTTCTAGGAGCTTAGGGTTTAGCTCTTAAGTACTCATGAAATGATACAAGACACATGGCCAGTATAAGTGTCGAAGTTCTACTAAATGACTTTGGACAAATTTTTGAAGTCTCATGTGAGATTTAGTCATTAGTTAATCATCATAGAACCTTTGGTTCAAGACTTAGTCCACCATACCATTCTGATTAACTGAAAGTACTTTTTTTCTAAGGTGATGGTTCAAGACCTAGTTCACCATCATTTTATGCATGAGGATTCCTCAAGTATTAGACTTGTTCTATTTTGAAATTGGTGGGGGATTGTTAGAAAATTTCAAAATATAAAGTGAAAATATTGATTAAAATGTTGTTTAATCAATGTACAAGTAAAACTAGTGTTTGGCATGACTCCGGGTGAAGTAAAATCATGTTAAAATGATTTTTACTAATTTTATAGGACAGTCAACTGCCCATATAGGGCAGTCAACTGCCATTGCGCAGTAAGTATTCTGTTCGAAAAATGCACTTGGGCAGTCGGATGCCCCGGGATGGCAGTCAACTGCCCAAATAGGGCAGTCAACTGCCTATACAATGAGAATACTCGGATTTTAAGTTACTTTAAGGCAGTCGACTGCCATATTAAGGCAGTCGACTGCCCTCCTGGAAGTTGCATACTGTTTCAAAAATACACTAGGGCATTCGGATGCTATTTTCGGGCATCCGACTTCCTTGCCTGGAAATCCAAAGGCAGTCAACTGCCTTTTATGGCAGTCAACTGCTCTAGTGTAAAATGAATTGTAACGACTAGTTTTCTTTGAATAGGTGCAACCTCATTCAAAGGGTAATCTTTCACTACAGAATGGTTTAAGGACATAACCATTGAATTTGAGAGGTTGTGAACAATCTGAATGATGTGTTTGTTTAAATGAAACAACACAATTGAAAGGTTGTATCATTCAAACCAAAGATCACATATCTTGAAATTATCTCTATAAAAGAGATGACAATGTTCATTCAAGAAGACAGAAAAACAGAACAAAAGATAACGAAAATATTCTGAATTCTTCTTTCTCTCCCAATCTCAAAATAGAAAACAAGTCTCTTAGACATTGTTTGCTGCAGAAAACTTTGGCTAAGACATAATACTTTTGTATTTGTCTAAAGTGTTTAGTGGTTTAATATTACAAGTGCAAGGTAATATTAAACAAGTTGACTTCATTGTATCCTGAGGCTATTTCCATAATCCCTGTTGCATACCATAACTGGTGGGGGTGAAATAAGTCTTAAGGAAAGTGGCATTATAGCAGCACGCCTTGAAGTCTTTCTCTGCATTTAGTTCGTGACTGTTCGTGATCAAAGAAGTTCAATTCCAGAAGTTGAAGTCCAAGAAGAAGTTCAAGTTTTTCATCTTCATAGTACCCCAAGTGGACAAGATCTGTAATCCCATATTTTGTTTTTGTTTTAACAATAAATTCGAGCCAAACTTTTAGTTTAAGTCCGTTTTTATTTTATAATACAAATGCGAGCCTGATCCAGCTTGGCTTGAATATTATTTTAGTTATTTTTTATATTTTAATTTTTATTCTTTTATTCCTTTTAAAGTTTAATTTGATTTGTCAAAATTTACATATCAATTTTCATATTAAATATATAATCAAATTTATTAATCAATAATTTTTTATCTACATATAATTATATTATATTTAAAAAATATATTTTAAAAAACTTGTAATTTTAATTATATTCAGGTCGAGTCAAGCTTGGGTTTCCAGGGGTTAAGTCTGGACTTTACTCGATTTTTTATATGGTCTAAAAATTTTACCAAATCTCATTAATTACATCTGATATTTTTGCCCAAGTCTGATCAAATATTGGTGGAGTTTTTGGACTTGAACAGGTTGTTTGCACATTGAGGTAGCCTATAAGGAGTATAATATTAGATTTTTTTTAATATTATAGATTGGGGATTCTAAATTTTAATTGTATTTTTTTCCTTTTTTATTCGATTTAATTCATTATTTTTATTTTAATTATTTTTTTTTGTTGATTCCTCAAAATTTTAGATTTTCTTCCTAAAATTTTGACTTTCACCTTTCCAGTTTCCTTTTTTTTTTACTTTCTCTCTTTTTTTAAAAAAAAATTTGATAAACAAATAAATTATTAAAATTATTTTTATATTGTTGACAAAAGTCAATCAAAGAACCCGAGATTCTTTTTATATAAGTTACAGGGGTCTTGGAAAAAAATCATTGGATGTTATTCTTACAACAGTCTTTATGCATCCAATTGAGTAACTTGAATAGTAGTAACAGTGGTAGTTGCTGTTGTTGGTCTAGGACCACTGGAGCACTCAGGCCATGGTGTCATTCCTAAGTTGCCGCGAATCATGTGCTCTTTTGGGGATCCAACTTTTTCCCCTTCCAATGAAAACTGTCTCAACCCTTTTCTCTATCCTTTTTGCATCATGGCTTAGAATAGGTTAATTTGATCTCGTTTTTAATCAATATGGAATTGGAAAATTTCCAGTTCATGGTGGAGGCCGGAGAGTTTTATCATTAATGGCCACATTTTTCTGCAAACGTGATTTAGAAGTTAATGCAATGCTGGTCTCAATGGCTTGTGTCTGCACGGGAAAATTAGGGACCCATGATTAGAAATCCCACCATAAAAGCAACTCAAACTCCTTGTAGATCTTCATTTAATGATAGTAAGCTTCCAGTGTTTTGCACAAATGTAAGCAACAAAAACAATTAAATGTCTAAAAAAACCAAAATCAATGATCAAACAGAACAAGACAAGTTTTAAACATTTTCTCAAAAAAAAATAAAAATAAAATTGAGTATTGAAGTCTATATTTTTTAACATTAAAAATAAACTTCGATTTTTTTCAGCTTTTTCTTTAATTTTTTTGTTCTATTTAACAATTTCAGTTCTTCTTTTTTATTTATATTAACTCCATTTTGTCTATTTGTTCAAACATCCTAGGTGGAAAATTTCTTTATTTGTTCAATCATTTTGTTTATTTAACTTTGATAAAAAAAATATCTATGTGAATTATCTATTCTTCTAAAACGTGTATTATTATAAATATTGTATTTAATTATTTTGAATTGATTTAAATTTTTTTAAAAAAATCAAATAATAAATTATTTTTCATTTTATTTTTATTTTTGCTCACTTACCTTTTATTATTAAAATTATTATAAATAAAGCTTTTTTTCAAAATCTTAAAAAATAGAGTTTTCAATCCAAATAAATTTTATAAGATTAATTTAAAGTCATTTAAATTCAAAATTTTAAAATAAATCAGCAAAAAGAATATAAAAATAGGCTCAAAAGTTATACAAATTAAAATTTGATTAAAAATTATATATAATCTGATAAAAATTAAAAATAATATTTTATGTTCAAAATGTAAACACAAATTTTAATATATAATCAAGTTTACACGAAGATAACTGACATCAACGGTCGAAGCAGCAGAGATAAGCCGTTAATAGATGTATAATTGACGCGGCAGTGACCATAGACTTGTTGAAAGAAAGAAAAAAAAAAAAAAACCTCTGCAAAGTGACGATGGTAATTGGATTGCCTGTAAAAAGAAAGAAAGCAGACAACCTATTATTCCACAACTCCCACTTTCACTTCCACAGTTCCACGGCCCCTGGGATAAGCACTCTGACAAACACCCATTTGTCCACTTTGGACAAATTTCCCACCTTCCATCTCCATCCAGTCACCGCTATCCGCCAACAAAATCAACCGGTTAAATAAAAAGTTACCTTTTTTTTCTCACCAAACCTTTCTCTTTCAACTTTTTCTCCTTTCTCTTTTAGTTTCCACAAATACAGATCTCTTGCTTAAGTGTGTTCCCATTAACTTCTGCGTCACATTCAAGACTTTGTAAGTGAACTTCAAAACCACACCCTTTTACTTTTTATCTTCTCTGTTTTCATCGAAAAAGAAATGGAGGGTGGCGATCAGGCGGAGCAGCCGTTTAGAACAACAGACACTGGCGTACCACCGCAGAAAGCTGCCAATTTTAAGGTTGTTTTTCGTGAATTCATGAGGGGATTGCTTGAGATGAGCGTGGAATTCGGGAGAGGTTGCAGGGATGTGGTGCAGCAGAGTTTGGTTAGAGAGGATTCGTTTTTAGTCAGGAATTTTGGTAAGGATTCTTACATTTGTCGGAAAATGAAGGCTCCTTACGACCACGTTTCGAGGAGATTAAGGTTGTTTAATGAGTACTTGCTTCCTGAAGATACGAATCCGTTGCATGCTTGGTCGGTGATCTCGTTCATTTTTGTTCTCGCGCTTGCAGGTATTGTTAGTTTTCTTCTTTTTTCCCATCTTTTCTATTTGTTGTTGGTTTGATTGGTTAGATATGGGGCTACATGAATTTTTTTTTTTTTAATTTGACTCTGTTTCATTACTATTGGAATGAGGAAATCTGAATTATGCTAATTATATTTGATTTTCAGTTAACCGGGAATTTTATAATTAGGGCGAGTTATGAATGAGTAATTAACTAAATTATGCAGAAATTATTGTTTTATTTTTGTTGCCAGTTAATACAGTGAATTCATATTTCTTTTTTTCTTTTAAGGGACTTTTCTTATTTGGGTTAAATCAGTCATGGTTAACACAAATAATTGACAAGATTTAAGATTCTCACATGGATTCAATTTGGTGGTATAGAAGACATCAAATTGCCATTTTCAATGTAAATTTATTATGGATCATAATTTCTGTATGTGGAATTATTTTCTTTTCTTGCTCCACAAAAATCTAGACTCTTGACTACTAAATTCAGCATTTGAAAACTTTTGTTTCTGTTCAGTCCTGTTTGTGCTTACTTATGCTTCACTTTGGAACCTATGGCTGTTCACTTGGATGTCATTAGCAGTGATTGAATTTTAGAATAATTATTTTTTAGCCATGGAAAACCTCTGAACTTGAAGCCTACAAACATGTCTTGTACCTGTGAGTTTTATATTTTCGATCAAACATTTTCTGCTTTGGTAATTCTTCATTTTCATGCTGTAGCAAGGATGTTTTGCTACTGCCATCCACTCAGCCTTCGTTTTCCTTTTGATGTCAGAGGATGATTAACCTGGATAACACATTTATTTTTCTTGCGTTTCCATTGAGCAGTTACTGACATAAAAAAGCAATCTTGCAGTATTAAGGGTAAGTATAGAACACAACACTGCCATCCCAGTGGCAAAGAAAATGTACATACATCCTCCTAGCGCTGATCGGATAATGCTACCAGATGGAAGATATATGGCATATAGAGAGCAAGGTGTTCCAGCTGACATGGCTAGATTTTCAATGATCGTGCCGCATTCATTCCTTTCTTCCCGACTTGCAGGTTTGTTATCAAAGTTGAGTATATAAGAACTTGGATTTATTGAGTGACATGTCTTTGTAAAATTCACACTTATTTTCTCAGTTTGTTTCTTTTCTCCCCTCCAATACTAGGGATTCCCGGACTTAAAGCTTCCCTACTAGAAGAGTTTGGTGTGCGCTTGTTAACATATGATCTTCCGGGTTTCGGTGAGAGTGATCCTCACCCCAAGCGAAACCTTGAGTCATCAGCATCAGATATGTTATTCTTAGCAAATGCTCTTGGTGTCAGCGACAAGTTCTGGGTAATTGGATACTCAACTGGTAGCCTGCATGCTTGGGCTGCTCTCAAATATATTCCTGATAGACTTGCAGGTACTAATTTCACTTTATCTCCATGAACATTAGTTTGTAACAGTTTCTTGTATCACCTCTGGTATATCCTTATATTGCCTAGCTAGGAATAAAACTATGTGAAATTTAGTTTTTTCAAAATACATATTGAAGCTGATTATTTTCATTATTGGAAATATAAAGGCTTTGCACATGTCATGCTGTTTAACCATTTCCAAAATGAAATAAAAGATTATTCTGTTTAGTATGATGCTATTAAAGTGATAGTGATCTTTTCCTCTTCCTGCGCAATGTTTGTAACTTGGAACTTAGATCTCCCAAGGCTGCATCTCTTTGGCAATGGAATTTTTTCCCTGCGAAAGCAGGAATAAAAAAGGGGGGCTTCCCAAAATACAAAGAAAACAGGAAGTATTAAAGTTATAATCATCTTTTTGCCTTCCTGCTGAATGTTTGCTACTTGGAACTTTGATTCTCCCAGGGCTGCATCTCTTTAGTAATGGAATCTTTTCCCTGGGAAAGCTGGAATAAAACATGGTAGCTTCTGAAATACTTTGATACATGTATTTATCTTCTATTCTAGGTGATTAAAAGAGATGGAGAGCATGCCCAATTGCTTTAAGGAGAAATCATACTGTGAAAATAAAAAATGATAGTATACAAAATAATAGGTGTTCATGTGTCTAGTTGCAAGTGAACTCAGATAGTTCAGGAGATAGTGGATTGAAAAACCAATCTCTCCAAGCGGATTGAAAAACCAATCTCTCCGCTTAAAATATTAGTGCATTATAACAGCAGGGCTATTTTTCAGTTTTGGGTGGAAAGTTGCTACATTAGTTATTTTGAAGTGAGCTTTAAAAACACTGTGCATCCAATGCAAAGTCTAAGGAGTTTTATAGCAATTTCTGGAGTTCTAAACCATACATTCTTTCCTAGATGAATAGAGGATTGCGGAAATGGCACTTTTGTTTTAATCCTACTTAGAGTACCATTTTTATTATTGCTGACCAAGTGGTATAACTTCAATTAAAAGGTGCTTTGCTTAATTGCATGTGAAAGAAGTTTTTTTTTCTTTTTGGTTGGGAGGCACAAAACCAATAGAATACATTTACAAGGTCAATGCAAATTTTGTTGCATTATCCCCATTTAAAATTGCTTGTGATTTAATAATCATTGTTCTTTTCTCATTTGTTGCATGGTTATTGGAATGAAACTTCCCTCTATACTCTGGAGAACCAATCATCTTTGATTCACCATGGCTAATTTGCAGGTGCAGCTATGTTTGCTCCAATGGTTAATCCCTTTGATTCACTGATGAATAGGGGAGAAAAATATGGAACATGGGAAAGGTGGTCTCAAAAAAGGAAATTTATGTACTTTTTGGCTCGAAGATTTCCTCGATCTCTATCTTTCTTCTACCAGCGAAGCTTCCTCTCTGGAAAGCATGGTCAGATTGATCAATGGCTAGCATTGACACTGGGAGGGAGGGTGAGTGATTCTGAACACTATGAACTTTTTAAAGGTTCTGGAAACCAGTTAAGTTTAATGCTTAATGTGTAATTCTTTTTCAAGAACATTCTATGGTTTTAAATGTGGAAATATATTATATTGTAAAAGTTAATTGCTTGCTGCAGCGTTTCATGTGTCAAACATCTAATCTAGATTCATTTACGTTATCATGTTTCTCATCTTTCTAGGATAGGGCCTTGATAGAAGACCCTGTCTATGAAGAATTCTGGCAAAGAGATGTAGAAGAATCAATCCGACAAGGAAATGCAAAACCTTTTGTGGAGGAAGCTGTATTGCAAGTTTCAAACTGGGGTTTCAGCCTTGCAGATCTCAAATTGCAGAAGAAACAGCGAGGGAAAGGCATCCTCAATTTGATTAGGTTTTTACTTAGCGGATCTAAGGAAGAATATACTGGCTTCCTTGGTCCAATACACATATGGCAGGTATACCACCATCCTTTTGTTCATATATTGCCACTGCATTAAACTGTACTGCTGCTCTTTTTTTTCCTCTTCATTGTTCTCTACTGTGAAATGGGATAGCTGTGAAGTTATTTGGTTCAAAAGTTCTCTTTTTCCCTTGTTTATGTGTTTAATTACTTGCAAATGATTATTATAGTTAACTTGCTTTATATCTTGGATTCATGCAGTCATGCTAATAAAATTTGTTGGAACAACCTTTTTCTTTTTTACTAAAACTTGCCGGGTTTTATAACAAAGACGCCTCCTTGCAGAAACCAAAAGGCTAGTATTCCGGTATTGCTCAACCCATGCCATGCCCAATCCATAGAGTACTTGAACTCTTGACATCAAACTTTTATTTTGAAAGAAGGGACCCCTGGCATATAAGATCATTGGTGAAACAAAATTTTTGTTTTTAAATGCCTACTGTATGTATGCATTTTTTATATCTAAAATAGGCAGAGTCCTAGATTCCTTGCAACCTATAAGCTATTGTTTCAATTTGTAGTTTGAGAGCGGAACAACACATGGTTACTACTTCGATATGGTTATTGAATCTGTATTAAGGCAATCTAATTGAATTTTTTTTTATATTTTATCTGCTGTTTTCCGGTGTTATACAGGGGATGGATGATAAAGTGGTCCCACCTTCGATGACTGATTTCGTTCATAGGGTTCTACCTGGGGCTGCAGTGCATAAACTCCCATATGAGGGTCATTTTACGTATTTCTATTTCTGCCATGAATGCCATAGACAGATATTTACCACACTTTTTGGAACCCCACAAGGCCCTCTCAACAATACCATAGAAGTAGAACAAACCTCATTTGATGATATAGAAGTGCAGGAAGAGGTAACTCAGGGCGATTTTAAGACAGACTGATATATCAAAATTTCTATAATAGGTTTGGCGTGTAAGGGCAGGTGTATATAGTGTAGGCTCATTCTATTACTCCATTACTCGTGAGTAAAAAAGTTAAAAGAATAAAATTTCTAATATTTATTTTGTCAATGGGATTGAGAAACTTTTCAAGATGTTGGCTACAACGGAAAATAATCAAGAAAACGTGATTTGTTCTGGTTCACGATAGTTGCTCCCAATTCAATCTGCAAACTGTAGTTTCTTCTTGTGATTGTGACGACAATCAGTTGAAACCTAAGGCTTCTTGTTGCTTCAGTCTCTTAAACTGCTGTTTAAAATTTCTGCTGTCATTGATGAAGTGATATTTTATTGTTGATTGACAGTTTATAGCATTTATACAGTATCAATACATCAAATACAAACTCATGTTAAAAGTCATTTATTAATTTGGCAGTGGGAAGAAATTGTAAGACCATCTACTGCTCTATAATTAAACGCCTTATTAACAAGAATAGACATTTGTTTATATTTTCTAAAATTGCTAAAAATGTACCGTTCAAGATAAAGAATTCCTTCATTCACTTTACATTATCATTCTGTCTTCATTTTCATCATAGACATGACAAATGTTATTCTTTCTGTGGTTACAATGTCCACCTTTATCCAGTTAGGGCAAGGAGATACGAGCATGGGTTTTTGCTTCATAAGAATAGAACAACTTAGATCATAAAATTCATGACAACAATATGGTAATCATTTAGGCCATATTGGCCCATCAATGAGATAAAAATGCTGCTTATAAAATGCCAATTAAAGAATGTAAAACAACTAGACTATTTTTTTGACGAAATGGGTATTATTGTGAAGTAAAATTCTTGGACAAATCCATGAACAGTTTTCTGTTGGCAGATTATTGAATCTTGAATCAAAATGAAGTCAAGAAAATTGTTTTGCAGAAATGGTCATGATAAGAAGACTATTCAATATAAAATCAAATCAGTACGATCTTTCCTTGAAAGGGTTCAGATCCAATTTTTAAAATTCTTGTTCCTTTCAAGCCAGTTAAATGTCTCCAAACCGATTCTATTGCTCAGGACTTCGAGACAGGAGAGCATTGTTTTTTTCCCCTGGAAGTCGCAAGAAAAAGATGTGATAGCTAGAAACTAGTGAACGAGCATCAACCATGAGAGTATACAAAATCTCGCAAGCTTAGGAAGACCGTCAACAGCTGGACAGATCATCCTTCAGTTGTAAGTGTTATCTGGAATAAATCACTTTCTCAACTCTCGAAAACAGCAAATATAAAAAGCATGGCATCTTCAAGTGCAATGTGATTAATCAAATTGTAATAGATTCATGACTTCGACTTTAATCAGCTTCTACTATCATGGGAATGCACTTGTTCTACAGCTAGAGTTGGTAAAATCGCCATGGCCTCACCATCAAGAACAAGAAGATCACCATTCTTGAAGCACTTTGTTGAGAATTTTGCTCTGAACCACGCAATAACCGAAAACTTAAGTCAGTTCTCCAAACTCTTGTTTACTCCTATGAAATTTGAAACAAATTGAAGGGATGAAACTTACATGTATCTCTTCTTGTTTCCTTTTATATTAAGAGCTTGTACCTCACCGGCAATTTCATCTCCAATGAAAACTGGAGACCTGAAGTTCAAGCTTTGTGAAACATATATAGCTCCAGGCTATATAATTCCAAATACTCAAAAAGTCAGACAAATTTCATATGTATATTTTATGTCAACTTTCACTGAAATGAGGAGATTCTAAAGGGAATATAAACTAAAAGGTAAACACATCTTTCTATTAACTTAATTCCAACTTTACACTTAAAAGTGCTAAATAAACAAGAGATGTGCCAATATAAGACTTCGTAATTAGAACCCATGTTACAGCTTCAAGAATTTCTTTCATATTGTGCGAAAGTAAAAAGAAAAAAAGAAAAAACACACACACACCCTGGGGCAGTAGGCTAGTTAGTTTTTTCTCCTAGTGTATTTTCACTTGATATAAAACCTTGATCAAGGTTATTTTTTCACTAGTATTTTATCAGACAGTTAAATAAAGAAGTGAGTTAAGAAACTTTTTTTTTTTAGTCAATGACAGTATTTTTATTAGGAGATCATGCACCTACCATATCAGCCTAAACATTGAGTTTGCTAAAAGTTAAAAAGGTTGAGAGAACGTAAAGCGACTTACAAGGTGGGACGAAAGAATCCGAGGAAACAATGACGCAACAAGCATACCATGTACAAGCCGGTCTTCGAATCCGGCAGCTCGAGCAGATTCAGAATCAAAGTGCAGAGGATTTGCATCATGGCTCACTTTAGAATACTCAACAACATCTTCATTTGAAAATATTCTTTTATGCCTTAAAAGATCTCCAATTTTAAGTACATTTGATGTTGATGATGACAAGAATCTCAAAGAAGACCCATTTACTAAAAAAGAACCCTTAGCAAACATCCTCGTGAACATAGTTAAAACGTGAAGAAACAAACTCTGAAAATTGTTTGTGTCATTTCAACAAACGTTTTAAGTGCAGAGTTGTTTCCAGTACTATGAAACCTGTTACCCCAGCCAAAGAGGCAGCAATAAAATCTTTCACACTATTCTATTAAACATTATCACTAAATAATTTCGATACCTTGAGTTTAAGAATCTGGGTTCCACCTCCGAAGAACTCGAGTTTTTATTAGAATCGGATGTGGCGGTTTGGCGTTAGGCTGTTGAGTGTGGAACATTTGATTAGCCGTTCTTTACTGTTGCATGGCGTTAAACGCTAAACCAAGTTACATTATATACTAGTATCTATCAGTTTTTTTTTTTGGATAATATGATATTTTACTCTTATTTTATAAAAAAAAGTATCAGATAAATTAAAATAAGATATCTAATGTAGTATTTGAGAATATTTTAGAGAACAAGAAAGTTAAAGTCAACTTTTAACATGATCTCCGCACTTTTGTTTTCTGGCTTAATATTGGTGCGATAAGTGGGCAACTATGGAGATGGTGAAAAGTTTCTGAATGTTCGTACAGTAAGGGCTAATTTGAATGGGCGGTATGATTGGCTCCGATAAGATTGAAAAAAGTGAAATGAGCACTATAAGTACAAGTTTTTTAATAAAATAATAAAAAAATTAAAATCAAAGGATACATAAATAATTTTATTTATTTTTTTGTTTTTTTGTGATTTTTGTTTTGGCCTTCAGTGTGGTGGAATCCAAATCAGGCCTAGTTAAGTAGGTCGTTATGCCTCATGTTTAAGACTCATGTCAATAGGATACTAACATAATACTCCCGGTGAATGACGATTATAAAGTGATCAGTGTTCATCATAGACATTTCATTGCTCGTCTTGCATTTTGGGAGCTGCATCGACTAGTAATGAGCATGCGTTCAAGAATTGGCGTTCAAGCCATGGGCGACTAAAAGCCTAAGAGACCAACGCCTAGGCCATAGGCGAACAAGTGCTAATGAGACTAAAGCTCAGGCCGTAGGTGAGCAGGTGCCAATGAGACTAGCGCTTAAGCCATGGGCGGGCAAGGGCCCAAATACTAGCGCTAAGGTCATTAAGCAAGCGATCAAACTATTGTGCATTTTTTTTATGTTTCTTGATTTGATTGGAAGTTTGACATAGATTCTTCTTCGATTTCCCACAAACGGTGTCAAAATATTGATGTCAAAAAGGTATTGGGTTTGTTGATGGTAGATCAACTCTTTTTTCTTTGAATCAACCTACAAAACAGAAAGTCCACTAGGATTATTCTCGGTGGGACTTACTACAATGCCTAAGTCAGTAAGATCATTCAAGAGTATTTTAGAGAATAAGAGAGTTAGAATCCCCCTTTGACATGATCTCCACACTCTTATTTCAGGAGCTTAATATTAGTGTAGTAAGTTTGCAGTTATGGAGATGATGGAAAGTTTTTTAATGTTAGTGATTGATGGAAAGTTTTTTAATGTTAGTGATTAATTAAGTGGGTGGTTATGCCCCATATTTAAAACTCATGTCAATAGGATACTAACATAATGCTCCCCCAACGAATGGCAATTACAAAGTGATGGGTGTTTGCCATAGACATTTCATTACTCATCTTGCACTTTGGGCTCTACATCCACTAGCGAGGAATTAACCAAGTTGTAGGCATAAAATTATGGCACTCAAGGTGAGGAGAAGTCTAAGGTCGTGGATGAGCACGTGTTCAAGAAATTAGCATTCAGGCTGCGGGCGATTGAAAGCCTAAGAGACCAGTGCTTAGACGATAGGCGAACAAGTACCAATAAGTGTGAGAACCGTAATTTTCTTAAATCGGTCATATACTCAATATGTAATTGTGAGTATAGATAACGCAATTTATCGAAATGAAGTCTTCGAGAATAGAAATCAAGAATGATGTGAAACGTGCACGTATGCAATATACACGACGTACTTAAATTGATACGAAAGGAGTACTCAAAGTTCTACGTATAGGTTACGTACATGCATGCGCCAACCAATGCATGCAATGTGTATGCATACGTACGAACATAAATACATATATATAACTAATTATATAAACGAACGACCAAGTGAAGTAAAAATAATATATATGAATTACACGTGTAAATATATATATGTATATATTTGGAAATATACGTATATAAATATAAATACATTTGAGAGAACAAGGAATTTAAATAAGTATACCATGGATTAATAAATGTACACACAAGTATATGGAGTGTGGATATATATATATATATATATATATATATATATATATAAAGGTGTATATTTATATGGAAATCAAAATAAGGTATATGTATATTTTAGGAATTTAAAATAATATATATCATATCTTGGGATAAATGTGTATATATATATATGTGGATTACATATATCTTATAATATATATATATATATATATATATACACACACATTATATCTTAATAGTTAAAATATATATTTATAGAAATAAATATTTTTACAAAATATACAGATATTTTAAGATTTAAAAATATATATAAAAAAGAGTAATAAATAAATATATATAAAAAAATAAATATATTATAAATTTTTGGGTTTAGGGGAAAAACTCCCACCAACCCTATCAACGTGACAAAGAGGCAGACTTTGCCTCCCCATCGCATCACCTCTTTTCAGCTCTCCCTTCCCAATCCGTTTCTCTCTCCATTCCTCGGCCTCTCTTCACTTCCATCTCTTCTCTCATTTCTTTGTCTTTCACAATCACTCTTGGCTTCACTCACAGCACAATGCTCCCTCTCTTATCTTTACTGAACACAAAGAAAAGAAAGAAAACTGTAGCAGAAGAATCGAGAGGGACAGGTAGGAAGAAACTGAAGTGGAATGGTGAAGAGAAGGGCGATGTGAGAGAAGAAGGAAGAGCTGAGGACAGAACCGAGAGGAGAAAGAAGGCAGCCACTGCCAAGGGCCAAAACAAAAGGAAGAATGAATGCAGCTTAAAAACAAAGGGCTAGATCGGCTGAAACAGGTAGCTTTGCTTTGTTGTAACAGGCAAAAGAGAGAGACGCTAACAGTGACTGTATGGAGGCTGAAATGTGGCGTTTGAGGGCTGAAGCAAGTAGTTCTTTGGCTGGGTTTTAAGCATGATTCAGGGGTCCATCGTGGTATTTATTTAGTGCCAAGAAAAAACAGGGCTGTATCAAGGAGTTGGAGGCTGAAATGGTGCCCTTGGAGCTGAATTTGAAGGCTGGAAGGTGGCTGGCTTAGGAGAAGAAACTGAAGCTCAGAATGGTGTCATTTTAAAAGGTTGAAAGTATGAATTTTGTACTGATTGGGAGTTAACCTTTGGCTACTAAAAATAAACATTGAACAAAGTGCTAAATAGAGTAAGATGAGGAAGAAGACAGGCCAAAAGAGATCAAATAAATAGGAGCTGGAAGTGGTGTTCGGTGGCTGTTGGGAAAAGGATTTAAGGCTGACTTGTGGCAATTGCAAGGAGGCTATATAGTGGTTGTTTAAGGAGGTTTTGGGCTGCTGTGACGAGGGAGAAGCAGGGCTGAGAAAAGGCTCAAAAATAGACTGATCAGTAGGTGTTTTGAGGCCAGAATAGGGGCTGAAATTGAAGAGGGTTATGGTGCTGTTGAGTGGCGTTGTACAGGGCAGTTTGAGTGAGTGTATGGTGGCTGTGCTCAATGCTAATCAAGGCATCAGACAAGGATTATTCAAGGGCTGAAAGTAGACAGCTAGGCTGGGGGTTAAGGTCGACATTGTGGTGCTATAAAAGGGGCAACTATGGTGGTTATGTAAGCGTGTTTAGGGCTATCGAAAACAGTGAGTAATCAAGGGTTGTAAAGGCTGAAAATAAAGGAGAATATATATATATATATATATATATATATATTTATATATATATAAAACAAGGAAGAAAAGGGAAGAAATAGGAAAAGACATGTGGAGGATTTGTTAAATCCTTATATGATAATTTGGTGAGATAATAAGTGAGCTTAGAAATATGTTCATGAAGCTTTTATGAATATATTTAATTAATACTTGATTAGGTTGTAAGTACATCATACAGATTATACATGCTTCTACACAATATGAAACATGTTAAAACAATCAAATGCAGAAGCGACAGGATCTAACCTCCAGCCATTGCACTCTGTAACTTTGCTGTTGAAGCGATTCCAAAATCTGACAATCTTCTCTGTGTCGATCACAGGCCTTCCAAGCACTCGAATGCTCACTAGATGGTGTATAACAGAGCAAGTGATGCTTGGGGACCGGATTCTTGCTCTTTGTTTGTGAACTTGGAGCCTCTCAAATTCTGACCAACTCTAAAACGATCATTCAAACCATCACAGAACATCCTTTTATGGTCAGAGAATCAGTGAAATAATAGACCATTTATTCGGCATTGATTATCACAGGTTATATATGACAATAGCTAGATTTTGTCAACCGGTGATCAAAGAATATGCCAACATAGGCTACAATGTGGGAATTGTAGGAAAGCTATGAAGCAGGGACTTCGTGGCCGATTGAACGACAACCGCTAACCTAGCAAATCTCGGGGCACTCGTAGAGTGTTTGGTTTAAGGAAGTCGGTAAGCAAACGCCACTTTTATTTTTATAAATATCTAGAATAGTATTAAATCGACGCTAAGCCTCTTAATAATATTTGAATATGTAGTACGACATAAGGTGACAATTCAAGCTCAGTGAAGTTCGGCGCACGAACGCCAAGCTTAATAGAGGTAAAACGTTTATATAACATAGAAGTAGGATTATCCTATATAGGTTGAAACTTAATAATGAAATGATTTGAGTATCTAGAGGCTCGATTTAACGAGATAAAGTACCATAGTGATGCGATGTTAACAGGAAATGAATGATATGGTATTGACTTATAGGCATCACGAGATGGAATGATAAGCATTCATGCATTTCATGAGCATTTCATTTTACTGTTTTCATTTCATCTGCTTGAATTTTTATCGCCATTAAGCATGCCTTTTTTCTATGCATGAAACTTGAAAGGATTTATTTTTATCGTGCTTACAAGAATACTTTGGATGCTTAAATGGTTTTGAAAAGAATGACTATATAGTGTACTCATATGTACGTATATATGTAAATGATCTTAAAGCAATGTATTACGTATCTTGCACTATTTTCATAAGAAACGTTAAATATTTTATGAGACTATAGGCACCTAAGGAAATTAAATTCAATAAAGCATAGTAGAAGCCGCCTAATTGGAGATTACTCATTAGACATAAATGCTTGTCTGACAATAGTCGTGGACAGGGCTCAGTCACACCTGATCAGTGGGGCTGAGAGACATGAGGTCTATGGCCATAGATAACGCCCTAGTTGGTTTCCAGGGGATGATGACATGATTTTCACTGCTAGCTACAATGATTAAAGTCTTTATTGATGGAGTATTAGGGATTCAACCTAGTCTCAACCTTGATATGATATGCTGTCTCGAGTATGGTTTTATTTGATATGAACTCTAGACTTGACATGATTTTATGGTATATGAGAAATGTTTTAAGACTGTACATGTTTTAAACATGTTCTAAAAGTGAATATGAAATGTTTTGAGACATTACATGATTTCAAACATGCCTTAAAAGTGCAAGCGATATGATTTGCGAATTGTTCATACTCTAACATGTCTTAAAAGTGAACATGAAATGAATTGAGATTTTACATGTTTTGAATATGCTAAAAAAAGTATATGTAATATGATTTGAAACGATAGTCATTTTTATACAATAAAGCCTGCATAAGTTTATATAATGAATCATGACAAAACGAGATGCTTTGCATAAAAGAGGTCTTGACCTTATACTGTACATGAGTAAAAGATGTATATGAAGAAGTGTCATGACTTATATATTACATGTGATTATGTTTCTCCAAATTGAAAGTGACGTAATTTGATATAGTACAAAGTGTACTTACTAGATGAAAAGTGATATGATTTAATATTGTGTCTGAACACAATTTTCATATGAGATATGATATGGCATGAGACTGATATGAGTGCAAACTAATACCACATGATGTCTAAGTTATGTATTCATTATTGCATGACATACTATGGAATAATGATAAGAGGATTGAAAATGGTTGATCGGTTATGATCAAAGATTAATGTGATAGGTAGGTGTCGTGACGGGTATAATATAGTATTTCGAAAAGACCCTTTTTCATCGATACCTTAAACCCTTACACATTAAGAAACCTTTATGACATGATCTGAGCTGTTTGATAAACGATTACAGAGTGAATATGACATGAGAATCTTTACTTCAAGGTTTCATGCATTTGCATTAGAACATTATAATTCTAATTCTGCACTTATATAAATGACTTATTGTGCCCTCACTCATTAAACGAGAACTATTTTTCAGATAGATTCAAGGGACACATTGAACAGTTCTGGTGACTTAATAGTGTCTCGACTCTTGAAGTTCTCATTGTTGAATACCCTTGGTATAGTAATATTTCTTCTCTATATGCTTCATTTTTCAGGCAACGTTTGCACAGTACTATAGAATGGGATGTAAACTAGGATAATGAGTAGTTGATATAATATTTTGATATTATATGATGTGTGTGGTGATTAGTTGTGGATACTAGAATTGTGGAGATGATACATATTTGGTGAATATATTGTGGATTGCGGGAAAAGTGGTTCTGTTGCCTTGCGCTGATTTACAGGTAACTAATTGGAAAATCTCAAAATATAAGGGGGGATATATTCAGTCTGTTTTTAAGAAATAGTAAATTATGGGCAGTAAACGATTTTTCTCTATCTTAGAGAGTAATCTAAATCATAATTGAATTAAAGAATGAATGAAAATGGTTTAGTGACTACACTGACACTGAATTCAAACTATAAAATGGAAAAGAAAAATTTTAGTTCGTGAATTTGTTAACAGAACTAAATGCAAGTGTCAAGTGAGCGTCACAGCTTTTGGGTCGTGACAATAAGACTAGAGCTCAGGCCATAAGCAAGCAGGTGTCAATGAGGCTAGCGCTTAAGCCATGTGCAAGCAAGTGCCCAAATATTAGCTCTAAGGTCATTAAGCAAGCGATCAAATTGCTATGCGTTTTTATGTTTGTTGATTTGCTTAGGGGTTCGACATGGCTCCTTTTTCGAGTTCCCACAAACAATGTCAAAATGTTGATGCCAAAAATGCATTGCGCTTGTTGAAGGCGAATCAACTCTTTCCTCCTTAAATCAACCTGCAAAACAGAAGGTCCAGTAGGGTTATTTTCGGTGGGACTTGATACGATGCCTAAGTCAGTAATATTATTTGAGAGTATTTTAGAGAATAAGAGAGTTAGAGTCCCCCTTTGACATGATCTCCACACCCTTGTTTCGGGGGCTTAATGTTGGTACAATAAATGGATAGTTATAGAGATGGTGTGAAGTTCCTAAATGTTTGTGCACTAATTAACTGGGTGATTATGCCCCATATTTAGGACTTATGTCAATAGGATACTAACAAAACTAAACCTATAAAAAATTTAGCTCGTCACACATTTTGTGCATAATTTTTTTAGCTATCCCCCAATAAAAAGGATATATAGTATGTGAGATAGACATAAATTTTTCACCTCCTAAGATGTCTTTCGTGAAAATATTCAACTTTATGAAAGTTATTTTTTGTTTATTAAGATTCTTAAGAAGACCTGTTCTTAAGTCAAATTATCCATTTAAATTTGAAAATTTATATGACTTTTGGATGAATTTGAACAAAAATATTAAACTTGTAAAATTGGCATGAACTAAAAAAATGAAGCCCAATTAAAAGACAAAGTTGAGCTTTGATCTTACCCTTAAAGACCTAGATCTAGTCCAATCCGCCATTATGCATTATGCAGCTGTGATTATGTATCATAAGATCCAAAACCTGCCAATTATGCATGTAATCTTGAGAGTTCCTTGGAAGAAAATTTTGACAACAAAAGGCTTTAATTTGACAGCAAGCGGGCGTCCACATGGATTTGTTCTTATAAGAGCTTTAAGCCTTTGAGATCCAATAATTCAATCTCAAAACTTGTGAAGCCCAAATGTCTGAACATCTAAACCTGTAACAATTCAATCTCAAAATCAATTTACAATTGCAAGCACAGATTCTTGCCTTGGCACCCTCTTTGTTAAAATCTCACTGAGTTGTATAAAGTGTATATCCACAGTGTTTCTCTTTTCTTTTAAATCCTTATAAGTTATACAAATTTAATAAAAAGTAATATGCATTGTACTTGAAAAAAAGTACACTATTTGGATCATGAGTTTAGATTTTTTTTTTATTGTTTGTAAAAACTGTTTACGAAAAAAATCAAATTTGAAAATCAAGCCGTACTTAACTTAGATTCACATACAATTATATAACACTTACCTAAACTCCACTCAAATTCTATCCGACTCGATTTATAAACAGATGTCTTTATTAGTACTCTTTTACTGCTTTATCATTCTATGTGGATGACATAATTATCACGAAAGATGATGAAGAGATCTTCGATCTTGAAAAGTTCCCTAACAATGGATTTCGGATTAAGATGGGAGTTCTTGACATTCACGATTCAATTCAAGTGAGAGCATTAAAGAAAAGAAAATCACCTAGAGTTTTGATCATGAATCAGTGTACAACTATGATTAGTAGTGATTGTGAGCATGATATCTGGTGTTTAAGATTTAGAGTAATTATATGAATTATTGTTATAATTAGCAATTAGTTAAAGAACACTTAGCTAGAATATAAAACAACTTTTCTTTACAATGTATAAAGCTTATGTCATCGATACTCAGTAACACATAAATTCTTCATTTTTGTCTCTCCCTTTTTTACAATTTTACAAAAACCTTACAACAGATGCATTTGAGCAAATAATAAAGTTCTACAACAAATCTTGGTGATAAGGGTCTTATTAAAGGTTATTGGGCCTTGATATAAGTCATGCTAAAAAACATTAGGCCTAATGGTAGTCTAAGCTCAAAAGGAAAGAGGACTAAGACGGGCCATGAAAGATCCACTAGGTTATCATTTAAGCTATAGGTCTTAACCATAATTAGGCACCATAGTACTCTTATAAATAAGTCACAGATATTATTTTTAAACCATAATCTCTATTTGCTTATTAAAAACCCTACCAAAATCCTGTCTAACTTAAGCATCAGAGTGTGCGCGCAGGGAAAAGCCCCTGCCCCTCTGATGGTTTTCTTTTTTGCAGAGTTCTTGGATATAGGTTAGCGCGCAGATCAAGATTATCACGTCAGTCATAATCATTGTTGTATTTGGGTAACAACAATTTGCGCCGTCTGTGGGAAATCGACAAGCCATTTGTTCACCATCACATCAGTATGGTTTCGATATTTTCAATTGGAAAATGAGTTAGCTTTCGATTTCCTATTGTTGCTTGTAGATTTGTTATGATTATATCTTTAAAAAAAAGCATGAAATCTTTATTCTTGATCACAAAGAATAATTTGATATTTAAATTCCTCACTTTACATGTTGTTTTACATTAAAATAATGCCTGGGCTTTGTTGATCTACCTTAAATGTATGAAATATAGTGATTGATTGAATGAGACTCATTAAAATTTGAAGAATTTTGAAGAAATCTGTGAAAAAAAAAACCAAACGGGTTTTGAGTTATGCCAACCCATGTAAACCAACAAAAAGATGAGAAAATATTCTTTGAATATTCCCTCCAATGTAAAAGTTGGTTCAAGGTGAAACTCCCAAAAAAGGAAGAAATATTTTACTCTCTTTTCTATTACTTTTTGGCTTTTCATTATTTACTCCTATTCTTTGCATTTATTTAATGATTTTCAAAAAATTGGGCAATAAATATAGAAACTTAGTTTTGAATCCATTACACTAATTAGAACACTTGAAACTACCCAATGTTTTAAGTTGGACTTTTATCATGTCATTAAAATCACTGAACCTGATGAACTTTAAGGAAAAAGTTGTGAAAGAGAACGTAGCAAAAAAGCTTATGCTACTCACTGCTCACAGCAAAAGGAGGACAGAGTTAAAGCAAATTAGATGGTGCTCAAGCAATTATTTCAAAAAAATGTCCTTTATATTATGCAAAACATTAAAAAAAGTAAATAAGAGTAAAATTGCAAGATGCTTCGTGATTTATTCATAAGCAACCAGAAGTAAATTGTAATGTTAATTTTATAGTACAACTTAAATCTAGCATCAACCAAATCAATTTAAAAAAAAAAACTACTACTATACAACAATAATCATAGACATGGCTTAAGTTTTTGTCTTTATTCTGAGAATGGATTATTTAGACGTCACATATTCTTTTGTTTCTTGTAACTAATATTGTTGGCATTAAAAGATTCTCATTTCTCTTACAAACTAACATAGCAGTTTAATATTGAAGCAATTAAACTATTCTAATTTTAATATCATGGTAAGCTAATTAAATAATTGTATATAAAGTACTTAATTTCTATTAAGAGTCACTCGTATTTCATATTCTTGCAATGAGAAGTGGAACAAAACATCTCCAATTGCCATGACTCTTATAGAGCAATAGAGCAATCACCGTTCCTAAATACAATTAGATGCTTAT
This sequence comes from Heritiera littoralis, assembly GCA_031772115.1. NCBI lineage: Eukaryota > Viridiplantae > Streptophyta > Magnoliopsida > Malvales > Malvaceae > Heritiera > Heritiera littoralis. Next base: position 305,095 of record JAPDPK010000043.1, read on the forward strand.
TATAGCTATTATTTGCACACTATTTGCTCCCTTGACAAAGCGCTTACTGTACTACTAGAGGCCATTTAGGCAAACATGTTAAATACTTTCACCATTTAAAGTTTATTCTTTTACATGGGTCAATTTATCAATCTCAATCATTATTGCCCTATTTCGAGGTTCATTTCCATCTTATATTATTCTTGCTTGCAAAAGATTGGGTGCCCTTGAACTGCCCATCCTATTTTTCTCATTTATCATGGTGATTTACGTTCTTATATTTACTTGTTAAAGTGAAAATGCATTTTAAGCATCAGTATTGTTTGCTAGTGCATTACCAAACTATATGCTTTTAAGAGAATGTCATATGCAGGTACAGGAAGTATGTATATTTTGCTTGTATTGCTCTTTGTAGCTCTTTAGGCCTTTGTATGGGCTTCTGTTTACATTGGGTTGAAGGTTGGAGTACCTTACTAGCTATCCAAGATTTTGATAAAAGATGTCCCAGCAATGAGCATGATTTCAAAGGAATTTGTGGATTTACCTATTGCAAGCATCAAATGGCGGCATCCGTCCCTCTCTTTTACTATCTCATGACAAGTTACATTCTATGATAAATATAATTCACAAAGCTACCATGCAGGTTTGTACAAGTCTTGCTAGTCAAGCACTCTATTATAAGCTTTGCTTGTCAATGAGGGCACTTGGGGAGTAACAAGAAGAAAAAAGCCTGAAACAAAAAGTGTGCGAAGTAAGTTATACATAGATTTGAAACGAAAAATGCGCGATGTAAGTCATGTATGAAGACAAAAAATGCAAGGGCTTGAAGCGAAAAATGCAAGAGGTAAACACGCACTCAAAGAAAAAGGCCTGAAATGAAAAGTGCACAAAGTAAGCTATGCGTGGGCTTGAAGCAAAAAATGAGCGAGGTAAGCCGTGAATAAAATAAAAGTCCCTAAGCAAAAAATACACGAGATGGGCAACACATGAGCTTGAAGCGAAAAATGCGCAAAGTAAGCAATGAATGAAATAAAAGTTTCTAAGCGAAAAATACACGAAATGAACAACACATGGACTTGAAACGAAAAATGCACGAGATAAGCATTGAATGAAATAAAAATCCCTAAGCGAAAAATACACGAGATGAGCAATACATGGGCTTGAAATAAAAAAAAATACACGAGATAAGCCATGAACAAAATAAAGAGCTTAAAGCAAAAAATGCGTGAAGTAAGTCACGCACAAAAAGAAAAAAGCCTGAAGCAAAGAGTGCACAAAGTAAACTATGCATAAACATTATTTAAATAAAAACTAACCTTTATATGCTCTTCCATAAGGTATACCTGCGAAAGAGTGAGGAGCAATTGATGAGGGTTTTACTAAAAGTCATTTGACCTTGATATAAGTCATACTGAAGAACATTGAGCCTAATGATAGTCTAAGCCCCAAAAGAAAAGAAGACTAAAAAGAGCCATGAAATATCCACTAGATTATCATTTAAGCTATGAGTCTTAATTGTAATTACACACAATATTATTCTTATAAATAAGTCACAGGTATCATTTTTAAACTTTAATATCTATTTGCTTATTAAAAACCTTACCAAAATCTTATTTGACTTAAACATTCGAGTGCACGCTCAAAGAAAAGCCCCTGCGCCCCTCTAATGGTTTTTTTTTTTCGAGTTCTTGGATACAGGTTAGCGCGAAGATCAATATTATCACGTCAACCATAATTATTGTTGTATTTGGATAACAACACTTGAAAATAGATACAACAAATGAATTGCACAAAGAAGCATATATTAAAACTGCGCTTCTTTTGCAGAAGAACAATTATCACCTTTAAGAAGCAATTCTAAAAAATTATCAGAGAGGACGGTCAGTGTGCTTTGTCCAGCTTTAAGGACTGCTAGGACCGGAGCTCGTGGAAGAACGCGGACTATTAGGATTTGGGTTTCCAGGACAAACTGAAGCAAATTGACAATAGCGACACTTCCACTGCTCTTCATCAGGGGTGTAACTGGATTCTCGCTCACCCAACCAGAATTCAAGACTGCCTTGAATTTGTTTTTTGACCCAGTCAGGATCGTATGCAAATTGATCTTCACCAAGCACTGACTGATCTTTTTGTAGTTCATATCTGCTTCAAAGCAACCAGATAATACAGCTAAATGTTCCTCAATCCTCTTGCATTAAGTATGGCCTAAAGTATATTCTACAACAAGTGCAATTAAGTTCCCTAAATAACAAGTTCATTAAAATCATAAATACAATTGAGTTCCTTCTTTGTTTTTCCAATTTGAAATCAGCTAGTGTATTTCCTTCTTTGTTTTTCCAATTTGAAATCAGCTAGTGTATTCCATGATAAATACAATTGAGTTCCCAACCATAAAAAGTTGACTAAAACAGTTGAGTTCTCATTGCTAATAAACATGACTTCTTAAAATCTCCTAATTTTTTATTTTTGATATCAAAACAGTTATGGCAGGTGCTGCTAGAAAAAATGTTAATAGCATTTGAGCATACAATGCTGTAAATAATAACATTTTCAGAAAATGTTTAATATTGTTCTATTTCTAATCTAACTGGCTGGAAAATTAGTTTTTGATTTCAATCTCAGCAATGCTTTACCAAACTGAATCAAAGGGCTCTTGAGTTTTATGAAAAAGACCATTTTATTCCAACTAATATAATTTAAATTTAATTACGTAATTGTAAAACAAAAATATACAACTATCAAAGTAAACAAAAAAAATTAATTGAATGTCTCTAAGACAAATTTTCACCCACCTCAATAGTAGCTGGTTATGAGCGGGGGGAAGCATGCTCCATGTATTTCTGTAATATCCAACTACATCATCAAGTGTCTGCACAGCAATTGTAGGGGAAAAAACAACCATTTGAGTCAGACTTGAAGCCTTGAGTAACTCTATGTTTCACCCCTCACCATGATGCACAAACTGTGAGATTTATTTGGTAGGCAGCCAGAAAACCTTCCTCATCAATAAACAGGACTCCAGAACCAAAAGATATGAATAGAAGTATTGTATAGTATTTCGAATAAAAGTCTCTAAACACCCTGACCATTGCAGATGAAAAAAAAATAAAAAATAAAAAAGATGACATTTAAAGTTACCTTAGCTGGAAAACCTGAATTAGCAGTTTTCTCTCTGATGTCTTCAGATAATATATAGTTAGGGTCCAATGAAAAGAGATTGAAAAACTGTCCAGAAGGGAAGCTATCAGCAACCAAGGTGTCCCACAAATTCTTATAGCACATTAATTGAAGCCTGACATGACAAAATAAGTTAAATTCATGAAATCTTGCCACATTTGGTACAAGCAATATAAAGTTGATAAAAGAGCTAGAGCTGGTCATTAGAAAGATTCTGATATATGGCAAATCTTCATCATAATTGCATTAAAACAGAGGCCGGTATAACATGCATACCTTCCATTTCTCCTTTGTGGTTCACTCGGAAGGGAGTCTCCTACACGAGTCTTTGTGTCTACTAATACTGGACTTCTATTACTTTCTTTTTCAGGCATTCGGATCTCATCGATAACTCCTACCAAGAATACACCTTCCACAAAGCCTATTCTGGTGTTATATAAGCAACAGAGTCCATAAGCAGGGAAATTAAAATGAAAATCAATATCTCTAATTTACATCAAACAGGGAATAATTACTTGAAGGGTAAATTAAACAAAGACCACTGAACTAAAACAAGTTGAGAAACCATTATTTTATGTAATTTTAACCCTCTATTTTAACAACAAAAACTTAAATAAACAAAAGCATACTAAAACATTTCATCAGCACCATTTCTATGCCAATTTTAAAAATTGCATTTGGTAAACTTCTGATTTCATTGCTTCATTTCCACACAAATTTCATTAAATCCTGAAGCATTAGTTGGAAAAAAAAAACCCCATCCTGAAAGTTTAAATGCAAGAAAGTAATTAAAAAATAACCGACCCAACTTCATTAAAATTGCTATTCTGATATATAATCTGAGCTTGGCAGAGGCTTCTGGATTGCCAATTGTTACATGCTTAAGAAAAAAATCCACTAATCAAGATAAGACAATCTTGAAACATGGATCTACAAACAAAATCTTGGGAAGCTCTTAGCAGCCACTTTTCTTGAACTCAATTTGTCAACGAAAAGCCTTACATGAAAGATGAAATAACCTAGAGCTCAAGCACAATCTGTTTCTCTTTCGTGCACAATAAAATTATACAACTCACTGCCACATAGTGGCTGAGAGTTAATGTAACCATGAGGCGCCAAAGTTGGATTTTGATTTTGGAGATAACAATAAACAGTTGAACTTACAGGGGTAGCTCACGTGTTAGTCCATCAAACAATAATTGATTTGCACCAGTTATGAAATTAATAAACTTTATTGCCCAGGTATCTTCAACTGATTGAGCACAAACTTTTACTTTGTTAACAACCTGCAAAGAAATGCCCAAATAAGTACATTTAAATGTGTCAAAAGGAATAAGAAGTTCACAATGAAGTCTTAGAGAAGATTACAGAATGAATGAAAAAGAAACGACTTTGGAATGTGCAGGGTGATTTAAACTTAAATTAATTTCAGTTCCATGTGCAAGCGTTTCATACTAGAAAGAATTTCATTTTTACGCGATTTATGTTATTTAATTTGGCAAGAAACCAGTTTGATCCAAGTAGAACATGTAACTAAAATGCACAACATAAGGAAAACAAGGTCATCTTCTATTAAATTAAAGGAAAATTTTTGCCTAAATTTGAGAATATAAAGGTGAAACTGAATGCATAAACATAAAGAACCTAACTAAGATCTGTCAAGTAAGCCAGACAATATGTAAAAAGCAGACATATTTAAAGGAAATTTGAAAATTGTGGAGTTTAAAAGAGTATAGTACCTCTTCTTCAAGTTTCATGTGACGTGCCTGACCAGCTTTCATAGCCTTACTGATTTTTCGGTTGCCAAAAAGGAGAACAAATTCCGTTTGCTTTTCACACCATTCCTATGAAGATTTGTATTCAAACGCAAATTAAAATTCGAAAGCAAAGCAAAGCCATAATCAAAAAACCTTCAGAAAGAAATTTTTTCCATACCGTGGCAGTAATGTCAGTGACCGACAACCCCCTTTTGCTTCTAAACTGATGCAAAAAGGGTTGAGCCACTTTGCTTCTCTTCTGGGTACTTTTTAAATTGCCGGAATCCTCTATATCGAGCTCCCTGGGACCACTTAAGCATCGTTTAGAGCGGAAAGTAATCGACTGGATTGACCTCGTCTTGCTTGGAAAGCGAGACGGGGAACAAATCGAGGAGGAGCAGGCGGAGAGGGAGGAGCGAGTTGCTGCATAGGCTGCTTCGATGAGAGCCATCTCTTCTTCACTCACGAGCTCGATTGGGATGCTAGGAATGGTTACTTCTTGGGAGTCTGGATTTGGAGTGTTGTTTTGAGATGACTCGGTCATTCTTGGACGTGATGCGTTCTTTGCGGCGAAATGACCGTTGGGAACGAACAACAGCCCGCCTAAAGAGGTGGTTGCTTCAGGTGGCGGGCGGTTGCTTCAGGTTTTGGCATTTGATTTGGATTGTTTTGCAAGCTATATCCGAAGCATGGGACTTTGTAAGTAAAGTTTGAATTGAGCTTTACGCTTTTAGATTCCGTCTTGCAGCTCCATTGGCAATTGCCGCTTTGCCCACGTTTGCAAACTGGACTTGAGCCCAAGAAAGAAGAGATGAGATGATAGGCAGTTTGATTCGCGGAATCTAAAATTATCCCATAAAAATTTTATTTTTTGTAATTATTTAACATCATTTAGTTGGATAATTTTTTCTCTCATCACGAATCTTAAATTTTCAACGGTGTCAAAAAGAGAAAAAATAGGGAGAAAAACAATACCCTCCCTCCCTTGAGGTATTTTTATTTTTCCTTGGAAATTTTTTTTTGTTCCAATTTTATCCTTAACATCTTTTCATTTGGGTCAACTTTACCCTTTACTATCAAAGTATTACGTCCTAGATAATTGTTTATTTATTAAAATAAATAAATAAACACCTTAAATACTTAAATAAGTAATTTAAATGTAATTATACCATTGAATTTGTTAAAAATTACAACCCTAAATAAAACACTTATTAAAAACTCTTTTTTTAGGCCATTAAAAACTCTTTCTTAATTACAACATAATCATTAATTTTATTAAATCTATATATAATTTACAAGTTTGCATGTATCAAAATATCATTTCTTAACTAAATTGGTATCAATAAATGTAGTGTTCACTTAAATTTAAAGTGTCATTGTTTTTTTCTTATTTTGATGAATTGACATTTAAGAGAAAAATGAATTTAAAATCAAACAGACCGATAATAAAATGGACCCTATGATTTTTGATTAATCAAAATCAATTTAATATAGTAATAGTTTGTTAAATCAAAATAATTTACATGACAAAGACCTTATAAAAAAAAGGAACCAAATAAACAAATAAATGAGTATCTTAAATAAATAAATAGGTAATTAATTTAAATATAATCTATATTAAGTGTTATTCACTCTACATCAACTAATAATACGGAAGGTATTATAGTAAAATAAGTAGTTAAGTAATCTTACTTTCCTTTAACCAAACACAAAAATTTTATATTCCCACAGATACAATCAAACACAAGAATCTAATATTATAAGGAATCCGTCAAGGAAAATGATTTTGGGGTTAAATGATTTCTAAATGTAATCCTAGATTCCGCGAACCAAACGGCCCTAAGAGAATCAGGGATGGAGGCTTGAAGATTATGGGCCAATTTTATTTGCCAAATCCCGACATTTTAAGTCAAAGTTCCATGTTATAATTTAGAAGTAACAAATAAGAGTTTAATTCAAGAAAGCTTATCTTCGTTTATAACCATTATCAGTTGTAATTTAAGTGCAAAAAGGTCATGCTAATTGCTTAACACAATTGTCTTTTATTTTATCTTTTCCTTTTTCAAGTATGTGCCCTCTTTTTATCCCATACTAGTGCATAAAATATATTGCGAAAAAATATGGTAAATACAAGTTAAGCAAGTCTTCAATTCATTATTAAAATTAATGGATTTATTGAATTTTCACTTGACAAATTTTTTGAACTTATAAATCATCTACGAAGGACCGTGAAAATTTGAATTTGAGTATTTTTGCATACAACATTCTAATATTATCTTATATTATGTTTATTGTAGCTGAGATTTTATTGAATTTTTGTTGTGCACAATATTTGCTGCGAATGAGATTTACCGTGATAGGATCTGATTCTATCCCATCTCAGGTATGGTTTTTATATGAATAAAAGGAGGATAACATGAGAAATTACTTTCCATATATACAATTGTATACTAAATACTGTATTGTATACTAAATACTGTATGGAATAATTATTCTATACATCGAAGTAGATTTTTTTTATTCCATAAATGAGATTAGAATAATGACATATATCTTTTAAAATATTAAAAAAATAAATAATAACTAAAAAAACATGTGTTATTATCCTAATCCAGTTTGTAAAGTAAAAAAACTACACTAGCGATACATAGAATAATTATCCTATTGTATGATTTTAAAGCAAAACCCAAATTCACTGATAACAAAATTGATCTCAACCTTTTTTTGGTGTAAGTGCAGATATCTTTATCCGTTTTACGGTCTAAAATTAATCATATTCAGGTCAAGAGTGATAAACAACAATCTTTGTGATAATGTTATTGGAGGATTTCCGTTATGTGCAAATGTCATTCGAGTGGTTGGTGCATTTAGTTCCTCTACTGAAAAATAGGGCTTTATCCATTTCTTCTTCCCCTCTCATTCACCCAAATCAAGTGCATTTGACTATGGATGCTGATGGAGATCCCATCCAACTCACAAGTCTCAAGTCATGTTCATGATTATCGTGATCTTTTGAGCATCCATGGAGGTCCAATGACAAGAACTAAACAAAGATAATGCAACAAGTCTTAGCTGGTTTCATATAAGATGCCTTGTCCTGGACAACACCTTTCAAGAGGAAAAGGAGAGGCCTTTGCTCATCATGGTTAGCATTTCAATCCCGAACTAAGTATGTGTTAGAATATTTTCAAAATAAGTGGATGAATTATTGATTAAGTATAAAGTTTAATTAATGGAATTAAGAAATTAATGCCTTGGTAAGGTTCCAGGTTAAGAAAATCGAAGTAAACTCGATTAATTGAAGCTTGGAATGATAGTCAACTACTTATATAGGGCAGTCAACTGCCGTTGTGCAGAAAAGATTCTGTAAAAAATTTACACTAAGGTAGTTGGATGCCTTGGGAAGGCAGTCAAATGCCTTGGGGGGCAGTCAGTTGCCCTTATAAAGCAGTCAACTGCCTATTTAAGGCAGTCAACTGCTCATAATACAGTCAAGTTTCTGTATAAAATTAATGTTAGAATAGTCAATTGCTTTAAGAGGGCAGCCAACTGCCTTGCCTGGAATCGTTCACTATTTTAAAAGTACACTAAGGCATTCGACTGCCATTTTCGGGCATCTGACTGCCCAATATAAAAGTATATATAACGGGTAGTTTCTTGTTTGAAAAGTTACAAACTCTTCCAAAAAATGTTCTTCAACTTTTGAATGGTTAAGCAACATTACCATTTGTCTCCATAAGTTGTGATCTTTAAACAATTGTGTTTAATGAATCAAACAACACAATTGAAAAATCATATCACTTGATTAAATGTTACATCACTTGGAATTAATCTCTATAAATAGAGATGTCAAGTTCATACTTAAGATATATAAAAAATATACCAAAACAATTTTGATAATCTTTCTTCCCTCTCCCTCTCAAACTAAAGATAAATCTCTTAGGCATTATTTGCTACAAAAGATAGTGACTAAGACAAGATACTTTTGTACTTGTCAAGGGTATTTAGTGGTTTAATTTCACTAGTGCAAAGTGGTTTTAAGCAATGGCTTCTTTTTATCCTAGGAATATTCGATAAACCTTTTTTGCATACCGTAATTGGTGGGGGGCGAAACAATCCTAAGGAAATGGGCATTATAGCAGCACACCTAGAAGCTATTTCTGCATTTGTTAGTGATTATCAAGGAGATCAAAGTTCAAAGTGATTTAAGGCACTCAAGAAAACTCAAGGTTCTTTTCATATCCACAAAGGAGGTTCAACACCAAAGCAATATCTTTTGTACAACAGTATGGTAGTGCGTTTACATAGCTCCAATTGTATGCTTCCTTGTTCCAACTGTGTGTAGCATGTGTTAGTCATAGTAATATGGTATTTTTTTAGTAGGGATATACATTGCACTATGGTTTCATAAAGGTTTGTTGCCTTTATAGATTTCTTGTTGAAGATGTGATCTACGGATGTAGAGCTAGAAGGCGATGCATTGTGGATCATTAAGAATCTTCAAAGCAAGGAATCTGAGCTTTCTTTGATTGGTAACATAATTGATGAAGCCCGAAACACTATGATACAGTTCAACACATGTAATATTCTGCATACAGTGCGAACTGGAAATGCAGCTGCTCATACAGTTTCTAAAAATGGGATTGGGTATAGAAAGGAATGGTACTGCGTAGAGGATTGTCTAGCTATACTCAAAGATGTTACCGAAGCTGCAAATTTTCACTGAAGAATGAGTGAAAGCTATTCTTTTTATTAAAAAAAAAGTATGCAATATTTGTTCATGGAAATATGTAAAATGGTATTATTTTCAAGGTGGCCTAAATCCACTTAAAAATTTTTGAAGCATGTTTCCAATACAGTATCAGCACCAAAGGACTAGATTTTGATCTGTGATTAATCTGTGATATGTAATGTCGCTCTGATTTCTTTCACCCAAAATAAAATTTTGGTTTGGGTTTTGCTTAAATATGGATTTTTCAAAGAATCTTGTTCAAAATTAATGATTTTTCAAGTGTTGGTATAGTTTTGTCCTAATGCTTTCTTGCTCTGCAGAGGGTTCGAATCAGAGCACAAATTAACTCGTTCCAAAAATTGAGAACAGGAATAGAACAAGAAAACTATAGGGCAGGCAAAGAAACGGAGTAAATATAGTACTAGAAGAAGAGAGTCCCGCAAAATCAGACACAAAATTCCAAAAGATGCCTTGGCAAACCAAAGCACCTTAACCTAAAATAAATACTCCACAAAACAGGTAAAACGAACCAAAAAGGCTATGACTGCCACCGTCTGTCAAGCGCCATATTCTGAGAATTGCTACGCAAGTGGGAAGGCAAGAAACTACATATAACGACAAAGAAAACTTTTAAAAGACTGAGAACCAATATCTTATAACTATAACCAGGATATGATACTCCATCTGCACGTACGGCAAAACCATTAAGCTGTTGCATTGTTCACTTTCCACCCTTCTTAGCTGCAGACTTGGTAACCTTGGCGCCACTTGGTTCCTTCTTCTCGACACTCTTAATAACACCAACAGCAACAGTCTGGCTCATGTCCCTCACAGCAAAACACCCCAAAGGTGGGTACTCAGAGAAGGTCTCCACAACCATGGGCTTGGTGGGAACCATCTTCACCATACCAGCATCACCATTCTTCAAGAACTTGGGTTCCTTCTCAAGCTCCTTGCCAGATCTCCTGTCAATCTTGGTCAGCAACTCATCTATGAAAGATCGTGAAAATTCAAATTTGAATATTTTTGCACACAACATTCTAATTTTAACCACTTATGTCAACTCTCATTGACAGGTAAATAATATTATCTTATATGATGTTTATTGTACCTTATATTTTATCGAATTTTTGTTGTGTACAGTATTTGCTGCGTTTGGGATTTAACGTGATAGGATATGATTCCATCCCATCTCATGTTTGGTTTTGATAAGATTAAAAGGAGGATAGCATGAGAAATTACTTTCCATATAAACAGTTGTATGCTAAATACTGTATGATATTAAAGCAGAACCCAAACTCCACTGATAACCAAACTGATCTTTATCGTTGTGATAATGGTATTGGAGGATTTTCGTTATGTACAAATGCCATTCGAGTGGTTGGTGCAGTTTGTTCCTCTACTAAAAAATAGGGCTTTTTCCATTTCTTCTTCCTCTCTGGGTACTTTTGACTGTGGATACCGTGTCATTGACAACACCTTTCAAGCGCAAAAGCAGAGGCCTCTGCTCAACATGGTTAGCATCTCAATCCTGAACCAAGTATGCAAGTGGGTTTAGATAGATCCAACTGTATGCTTCCTTGTTCCAACTGTGTGTAGCATGTGTTAGTCGTAGTAATATGGTTTTTTTTTTGGTAGGGTATACATTCCAGTATGGTTTCATAAAGGTTTGGATGGATTTCTTGTTGAAGATGTGATTTACGGATGTAGAGCTAGAAGGCGATGCATTGTGGATCATTAAGAATCTTCAAAGCAAGGAATCTGAGCTTTCTTTGATTGGTAACATAATTGATGAAGCCCGAAACACTATGATACAGTTCAACACATGTAATATCCTGCATACAGTGCGAACTGGAAATGCAGCTGCTCATGCAGTTTCTAAAAATGGGATTGGGTGTAGATAGGAATGCACTGGGTAGAGGATTGTCTAGCTATACTCAAAGATGTTACCGAAGAGGCAAATTTTCACCGAAGAATGAATGAAAGCTATTCTTTTTATTAAAAAAAAAGTATGCAATATTTGTTCATGGAAATATGTAAAATGGTATTATTTTCAAGGTGGCCTAAATCCACTCAAAATTTTTGAAGCATGTTTCCGATACCGTATCAGCACCAAAGGACTCGGTTTTGATCTGTGATTAATCTGTGATCTGTAATGTCGTTCTGATTTCTTTCACCCAAAATAAAATTATCGTTTGGGTTTTCCTTAAATATGGATATTTTTAAAGAATATTGGTCAAAATTAATGATTTTTCAAGTGTTGATATAGTTTTGTCCTAATGCTTTCTTGCTCTGCAGAGGGTTCAAATCAAAGCACAAATTAACTCGTTCCAAAAATTGAGAGCAAGAATAGAACAAGAAAACTATAGGGCAGGCAAAGAAACGGAGTAAATATAGTACTAGAAGAAGATAGTCCCGCAAAATCAGACACAAAATTCCAAAAGATGCCTTGGCAAACCAAAGCACCTCAACCTTAATAAATACTCCACAAAACAGGTGAAACGAACCAAAAAGCTATGACTGCCACCGCCTGTCAAGCACCATATTCTGAGAATTGCTACGCAAGTGGGACGGCAAGAAACTACATATAATGACAAAGAAAACTTTTAAAAGACTGAAAACCAAGATCTTAAAACTATAACCGGGTATGATACTCCATATGCACGTACGGCAAAACCATTAAGCTGTTGCATTGTTCACTTTCCACCCTTCTTAGCTGCAGACTTGGTAACCTTGGCGCCACTTGGTTCCTTCTTCTCAACACTCTTAATAACACCAACAGCAACAGTCTGGCGCATGTCCCTCACAGCAAAACGCCCCAAAGGTGGGTACTCAGAGAATGTCTCCACAACCATGGGCTTGGTGGGAACCATCTTCACCATACCAGCATCACCATTCTTCAAGAACTTGGGTTCCTTCTCAAGCTCCTTGCCAGATCGCCTGTCAATCTTGGTCAGCAACTCAGCGAACTTGACAGCAATGTGGGAGGTGTGACAGTCAAGGACTGGGGCATATCCATTTCCAATTTGGCCAGGGTGATTCATGATGATGACCTGAGAAGTGAAGTTGGCAGCCTCCTTGGCAGGATCATCCTTGGAGTTAGATGCGACAAAACCACGCTTAAGATCCTTAACAGCAACATTCTTAACATTGAAGCCAACATTATCACCAGGGAGAGCCTCTTGAAGAGCTTCATGGTGCATCTCAACAGACTTAACTTCAGTGGTCAGACCAGAGGGACCAAAGGTCACAACCATACCAGGCTTCAAGATACCGGTTTCAACACGACCAACTGGGACAGTTCCAATACCACCAATCTTGTACACATCCTGAAGTGGGAGACGGAGGGGCTTGTCTGAAGGTCTCTTGGGCTCATTGATCTGGTCAAGAGCCTCAAGAAGAGTAGGTCCCTTGTACCAGTCCAAGTTTGTAGACCTCTCAATCATGTTGTCACCCTCAAAACCAGAAATGGGAACAAATGGAATCTTCTCCGGGTTGTAACCCACCTTCTTCAAGTAGGAAGAGACTTCCTTCACGATTTCATCATATCTAGCCTTGGAGTATTTAGGGGTAGTGGCATCCATCTGCACACATAAAGCAAACAACAATTAAGAAAAATGTACGATTAAAGCAACCACATGGAAACAATAAGGTTGCAACAAATCTAACCTTGTTGCAGCAGCAAATCATTTGCTTGACACCAAGGGTAAAGGCAAGCAGAGCATGCTCGCGAGTCTGACCATCCTTGGAAATACCAGCCTCGAAACCACCAGTGGTGGAATCGATAATCAAAACAGCGCAGTCAGCCTGCGAGGTACCAGTAATCATGTTCTTGATGAAGTCACGGTGTCCAGGTGCATCAATGACAGTGCAGTAGTATTTGGTAGTCTCGAACTTCCACAAGGCGATATCAATGGTAATACCACGCTCCCGCTCGGCCTTGAGCTTGTCAAGCACCCAAGCATACTTGAATGACCTCTTGTTCATCTCAGCAGCTTCTTTCTCGAATCTCTCAATCACACGCTTGTCGATACCACCAAGCTTGTAGATCAAGTGGCCGGTGGTGGTTGACTTACCGGAGTCGACGTGGCCGATGACCACGATGTTAATGTGGACCTTTTCCTTACCCATTCTGAATTACCAGAAAAAAAAAAAGAGAAGCTAAGGTTACTAAAAGAGAATTAGCAAACATGGGTCTGAAATCACATACATTCCAATTTCCATAAGAATAAAGAGTAACCCAAAACAAAACCAAAGACGACTAAAACATCTTGATTCAAAAGATTCAAGTCTAACATTGGGCTTCAGAAAATACCAGATCTAATAAAACAAAAAGAAAAAATACAAACAGAAACCATAATTTACAAAAAGAATTATAAAAAATACCAGTATTGATGAAGTAATGAAGAAGGAATTCTAACCTTTGAGAAATAAACGAAGAGAAGAGAGCCGCCCGGTAATTGAGTGAATAGAGAGGATGAGGAACGAGCAACGAAGAAACAAGCTATGGTTTTAAAGGGACTTTTCGAGTTTAGGGTTTCTATTCTGGCCGCTGGATTTCAGTGGTCTTCTATCCAACGGTTAAAGATTAAAGTTGCCACGTCTGATGTCCACATAATGTCGTCTGATGTCCACATAATATCGTTTCTCTGATCGAAAATTGAAATTGTTGATATAGTGAAATTTAATGGAATTAAACAAGTATTATTTTGTTGGAAAAAAAAAAACCAGAATTACTTTCAAAAATAAAATATTTAATTTTGTATTATTGATTATTTATTTTAATAAATAACAACTATTTTGTTTTAAAAATTATTACTTATGTTATTGTAAATATGATTTTTTTTAATATTGCTACTAATTTTATGTTAATTCTTAAAATATTAGTTTAGTTTTCTCTAATTTTTTTCTTTCATCCTATCTTTAAAATCTATTTTTTTACCCAATCTAAATTTCAATATTTATTTTCAATCCATACATAATATAAATGTGCTTTTTACAACATTTTTAAATTCACACAATCTCCGTTAAAAATGACTTATTTATGAGTGACTTGTTTGATTGTGATAATCTTTAATATTAATTTGATATTTTGAATAGCTCGGCTAATAGCCCAAATTAGAGGTGGCAAAATTGGCCCGAGCCCGAAAATCCGCCCGAGACCGAACCGGGACCAGCCCGAATTGACCAAAAAAGTCAAAGGCCCGTAACCGAAAAAGCCCGTAACCGAAAAAGCCCGGAACCGAAAAAACTCGAAACCGAAAAAGCTCGAACCCGATACAACCCGAACCCGACATAACCCGATCCCGATACGATCCGAAACCGAGACCGACCCGAACCGAAAACCGAAAAAACCGAATTTATAACCCGAAAAAATCCGAATTATAATTATATAATTATTATTTAAAAATAAATAAATAATTGAAACACTTTTTTAATTAAAAAGTTTAAAATTTTGAAAACAATTATTATTTATTATACAATTTTATCAATTATATATTACTAGCATAATAAATATTGAATCTTTTTAATTAAATTAATTTAAAACACCATAATATATAATATAATATATGATATCATCAAATAATCTTTAATATTATCCTTAATGCATTTATAATAATAAATATATTATTAATTTGACATTTGATTTTATTATAAAAATCATTTTTACATTTTATTATTTTTATTTATAATAAAATTTTAATTTTAATATAATAATAAATCAAATATATAAAAATTTATAATTTCAATATTTGTTTGAAACTTTGAATTTGATATTTTGTGTAACACATTAAAAATATTTTTAATAAAATTAAATTTAAACTATATTTTCTTAAAGTTTCAAGTATAGAAATATATTAAATTTAGATTAAAAAAAACCTAATCTTAAAATTAAAATTCAAGTTTTTAAGATTAGAAAAAGTTAAGTAATTAAATTAAACAATACAAGCACAATTTTTTTATACTTGGGTATCATTAAAAGAGAAAATTATAGTGGTAATTTTATTTTTAGCCTTAAAACAAAAGACATTAAAAAATCAAGCTAGTGATAATTAATTATTTATTATATTATAATAATTTTATACATGAATAAACTAATTTGGTATCTTATAATAATGATTTGTAAATTATATTATAATAATCTTTTAAGAATAAATTATATAATCTCTTAGTGTGTAAGTATTATTTTGATAGAATTAAGTATTTGTTAAAAATAATTTATTTATTATCTATTAAATGTAAAATTAAAGTGTGGATAAAAATAATAATTCT
This sequence comes from Heritiera littoralis, assembly GCA_031772115.1. Lineage (NCBI taxonomy): Eukaryota > Viridiplantae > Streptophyta > Magnoliopsida > Malvales > Malvaceae > Heritiera > Heritiera littoralis. The sequence goes on from JAPDPK010000043.1 coordinate 321,013, forward strand.
AATAGTAAATTAAAATGTAATTTAATAATATATTAGAGTTGTATTACTATGTAAGTAGTAATTTTAATAAAATTTATTTTTTATACTTTGTTAATGTTATTATTAATTATATTTAAATAACTAGCATTATATTAATTAATTTAGTAATATCTATTATTTAACATTTTAATTGGATATTCAATCAATTGGTGTATATCTAATATTATTATGTTAATGTGAATATGAAAAAAAATTGGTACTCAATTTGGAATAGTTTTTTTGATAGCAAATAAAATACATAATATAGTTAATAAATAACGTTTTATCATAATGATTTGTATGTTATTATAACTTTAAAAATAATATCTTATCATGTGATATATAATCAACTATACAAGCTCTTAATTATATAAAATAGATTATTAATATGTTTATCTTATCATAATGATTTGTATGTTAAATTATAATAATCTCTTACCATGTAATATAGAATAAATTAAACAATCTCTCATATCATATTATAGTTTTAATTTCAGACATTTTTCATTCCAATTTCTTATCAATCTTTTAGAATATACTCTTGTTTTTAATTTCAAACATTTAATCTCTTATGATGTATTCATGTAATTTTGTTTAACTTGATCAATTAATAATCATAATATTGGATGATTAAATAGATATTGACATTCTCAACTACTTTTTTAGTCAAAAAAGTGTTTTTTTAATTTATTATAATGAGTTACAAATAAAATAATAAACATAATATACTATATATGTATATATTAAAATTTACATTATAATAAAATGTCATATATGTTAAATTATCAATATCTTAAGAATTGTATCTTAACATATTATGAAATTTCTATTAATTTAATTTTAGTACTTTAATTAATGGAGACCCGATATGGGCTTCTTCAGTGTCATGTTTTAAGTGGCTTAATAGCTTAAATGCAGGTATTTTGTTTTTTTGGTACGTAGCTTAAATAAAGGTTTTTTTTTTTGGTGTGATTAAATACAGGTTTTAAACTGAACTCAGAAGACACTATCACAACACAAATGACATAAAAATATAAAAATGCCACAAATTAAAATTTTGACAAAAATTTTGTTCCATATACAATGTGTTCACCAATTGAAGTACAATAAATTTCATATTTTATATATGTTTAATACGAAACAAACACGGCTTGCATATATGAATTATTAGTTTCTATCACTCTATTTATTAAAATAAATTTTTGGATGAAGTACAAATTTACTATTATATTTGTACGAGTTTTTCTCACATTATTATTAATATTTAAATTTTAAAATAAATTTACGATCATACTTTTAATTAAGTAGAATATTATATAGAATACTTTTACAATTGTTAAAAGGCAAAATAGCCAAATAAGCCATCGACCTTCAGTCCAAAATGGAATTAAGCCCTCAACCTTTTATTTCTTGGAAATCAATCCATAAACTTTTATTTCAGTGGAAATAAACCCTTAACCTTCTAAAATTATGTAATTAAGTCCAAATATGTTAAATGACACTAACTGCTGTTAGTATTGCACACGTGGCATGCCACGTGGCAGCCAAGTAAGCTATCCACGTCAGCTTTCACTAACGGCAGTTAGTGTCATTTAACAGATTTGGACTTAATTGCATAATTTTAGAAGGTTGAGGGTTTATTTCCACTGAAATAAAAGTTTATGGACTGATTGCCACGAAATAAAATGTTGAAGTATTATTTCCATTTTGAGCTCAAGATTGAAGGCTTATTTGACTATTATTCATTGTTAAAATGATATGACATATGGAATTATCAGGAAACTTAATTATGAGATTTGTATTTCTTTTTCTTCTTTTAGCTTGACATTTCTACTAAATATAAAGTCACATAATTCAAATTTTTTTATTTTATTTTTTTATCATGATATTTTTTACCAACTAAAATATCACGTAATACTAATACGTTTTCAATTGATTTTTTTCATGCCATGTCATTTTCAAGATTTTTTAATTGTAATATAGTTTTTAATGAATTACATTTTTACTGTTCAATCTTGATCAATTTTGTTCTATAATTTGAAATATAATAAAAAAGAATTTTACCAAATTAAAAAAATAACAATAATATTTAATGATAAATTTAAAGTACTCACTTAAACAAAATTATACATTCGTACGTTATCCCTAAATTCTTCAGAAGAAATTCATTCTTGTGTTCAAACATAATTTTTGCTATTTGCAAGTAATAAAGATAAGAAGCAAACAAAACCTTAATTACAATAAGCACATGATGCATCACTTTCATGTTTTCTTTTCATAAGAACTATTGCGTATTCTATGGAGTGTCAGATCTCTTGTCCGGATCAATGCTTAAACCATGTCACTTCTGTTCTCCAAGACAATGCTGTAAATGCCAATTATCAATCCATACACAACTGATAATATATTCATTCCAAATATTTTAGAATTCATAAAGCAGGTGCATGACAGGCAGTAATGAAGGGCATTAGCCAGCATGTTCCCAGGCGCTCCCTGTAATGAATAATAACATCCAAAACATATTCAGATGAATCATCCATTTTGTTTCAGAAGCTGTAAGCATGACTTAAGCAACCCTCCAGTGGTGTACACCTTTGAAAAGCAGAAAAAGTCGAGACAAAAATTCATATAAATCTAGCAGTATCCAAGCCATTTGAATTTATCTGGTAAAAGCACAGAAATATATCATCATGATGATGCATACCAATGAGAATAAAATACTTTAAGTATAAGAGAAATTCAAAGAGAGTAGAATATTATGTTTGTCTGGAATGCTATACTTTATTGTATTCAACAGATAGGAGTAAATTTTTTTAAAACAAGGTGAGATGATGAAGAGACAGAAAATCTCGGGGAAATTAACAATGAATTTGCTAAAAATATCATTCAGCTAAAAACAAAAAGAAGTTTCATTACTGCAGCATATATTCAAAAATGAAATAAAAAATTCTTGTTTGTCATAATTTTTTCTAAGCTCAATTATTCCCTTCATGGCATCTTAGTATGAAACCATTTCAGGCAATCCATAGAAGTTGAGAAAGAAACAAAAATAAAAATCGAAGATATCTGGGAATGCTAGGTTTTCAAATGCTGCATTGGCAGTTCACAAAAAAAAATGCAGCATAAAAACTTGAACAATGGTGTTGTTAAATATCTACGACCAGGATAGATCACTAAGTCGGACACGATTCAAAATTACAAAAAAACTTGAACAGTTTTTAAGGGGTTAGGTGCCAAAAGAAGGTTAGGAGAGTAAAAACTATGAATGTTAAGAGAAAAGGTAAGACTAAAGAAAGATCAAAAAAGACTTGAAAGAAAGTAATTTGAAGAGATGTGGAGACATTAAAGTTGGATGAACACATTGCCTTGGATAGGAATGTGTGGAAGAGGAAAATTCATATAGACAATCAAGTATGAGTTCAGATATTGGTTCATGTAGCCTACCCCAATTTATTAGGATAAAGGTTCTGATGATGATGAGGTGCTAAAGGAAGCAAGGGCCAAAATGGGTCTTACCCACTATGCATATTTTGTCACTGTGAGGACTGTCATAATAATTGGCATGGAACAAGCTTGAACAAGACAACAGATATATACCAACAGAGCAGCAAACTACAGGAGGAAAAAACACATAAATAGATACTTTGGTGCATCTAACGACAAAATTTCTTAGATGCCCTCTTTATCCATAACTTATCACATGTGTAGCAAATTCAATTGGGTGACAACTCAACCTCATTCTTGACCAAATCCTTAAGTTCTGGCTTGGAAATTTCAGAGAACAAAAACATGAGGGTAAGTAATGATTTTCCCCCAGTGGTTTCAAAATTGAGGCTTAACCCATCTCAAATTGACAATTATCTTGTTTGCTCCATTAGTCATGGGAAGCTATGCTGTTAAATTTTTAAAATAAATGACAAAAAAACTCACTTGGGTTTATGTTAATATTTCTATTGAAAACACCTTCTACACCTGAGGACATTTTCAGTATTTTTATAAAAACTTTTTAACGTCATAACCTATTATAACTAATCAGAGAACAAAAACATGAGGGTAAGTAATGAATTTCCCCCCAGTGGCTTCAAAATTGAGGCTTAACCCATCTCAAATTGACAATTATCTTGTTTGCTCCATTAGACATGGGAAGCTATGCCGTTAACTTTTTCAAATAAATGACAAAAAAAATCACTTGGGTTTATGTATGTTTCTATTGAAAACACCTTCTACACCTGAGGACATTTTCAGTATTTTTATAAAAACTTTTTAACATCATCACCTACTATAACTAACAAGGCAACCAAGATAGGATAAGTGCCAAAATATTTAAACCACATACTGTCTTTGACAAGACTGAAAATCGCTAGGGTCAAATATAATTAAATATAACAGAATAAAATTTGAACAAAATTATATTTAATTTTTTATCTTAAAAAAGGAAAGGCATTTTAAAACAACAATAAAGAACACGAGAATACAAAAACTAAGACTTGACCTAGTGATTGTTACCCTTCCTTAAGAAGGATTAGATCCAAGGTTTGATTCCCCCTTCCCTCCTTATACCTCCCAAAAAAAAAAAAAGAGAGAGTATACACTTTGAATAATATAATAATGATGTTTGAAGCATCAACACCTTTAGCAACATTTGATGATCAATACCAACAGTGGTCCCTTGGTCAGGATCCAATTGCTCTTTACATGATGCAGGGAAATGCTGTTAACAAATGTAATAAGTTGTAAGAAAAGCCATGATAGATAACAATGGAGGCTAATCAGAGAGATTCCTCTATATTTGGTAAAAAAAAAGGCATGAATTAAGGAGACTTAGGAGTAAGGATGCATTTTCAAGAATTCAAAATAGTATATTTACTAAGCCACTTGAATGAGAAAAAACAAAACTAATTCAAAAACCCACTTATAGACGTTTTAGTTCTCAAAAGAGAAACAACAATTGCACCTGACATAGCTAAGATGGTAGGATTGAAGCTGATTAAAAATTGATTAGCAACTTGAATCATCTAAGAGTATACTTACAAATTCCAAAACAGTAAATCATTTACCAAGGTTGCCAACTAGATAACCCATTTTTCTGGAACTGTAACTATGTAAAAACCTTCTTTTATGTGAATATCATTCCCCCCATCATTCCCTAAATAATGAAAACACCCATAAGTTGTTTTCAATAAAGTCATTCCTTTAACTCTTATTATCTAATCCCAACAGATGATCTGCTGGCACAGCCAAGAGTTTGTCTAAAAATTTGAAAATTTTGAACTAAAAAAGGTTCACCAATGTAACTTATATATTGATCAAGTACCAGGTTGTACCTTCATAACAAAAAATTGAGTGGAAGTAGCAACATCCAACTCATTGTACGGTTTTCTCCATAAGTCAAACACAAGTTGATCATCAAACTGCATGTCAGACGATTGTTTGCAACACCATTACTGCAAATGCCAATGAAGCACAAATTTTAAAACTCTCTTAGACTTCAAAAAGAAAGTTATTTCATCATATAAACTTTTTTTAAGCAAATCATATATACTGGAAGATAGCAAAAACAAAAAAAAATACTATCAAGTATAAGAGAGTTGAGCAGTTGAGTTCTTCCATGGTTTATAGATTTAATTTCGTCTACCTTAAACCTTAAGATCAATTCATGAGAGTGCAAATCTGATTTGAATAAACAAGTTTAAACAAAAGAAAACATGAAAAACCATTAAAAGTATGCTTTTGAGTTTTTATTGTCAATTTATCATCTGCCACCCTATATAAGTTCAACATAAGGACCAGCTGCCAACCACTCATTGGTAATAACTTCATAAATTTGAGCTTAGGCTGACAGTGCATATTCTAGTGGTTGGCTCTGAAATAAATGCCAAAGAAATAATGATTTACCCATAAGAGAACAGAAGATATCATGAGTAAAAATTAAAAATCATGCATGCCATACCTGATCTAGCTTTTGTCATTTCAATCTCCAAAGTCATCCTCCATTGCATATAGAAGTTTCCTGTAAGTATGTCCATCAACAAGATCTTTGTCTTGCAACTCTTTTAACAATCCCATGGCCTCTTCAACCCTTCCTCTTCTGCAAATCTCATCTAAGAGTGTTCTGTACGTTATTAAATCAGCAGATTTCCGCATTTCAATCATCTCTCTTAGATAATGTCCTGCTTCCCCAACCTCTCCAGCAAGTGCCAAAGCATTCACAAGGGAGTTATATGATTTATTGCTAGGAGTAAACCCATTTTTTTTCATTTCGTTGCACAACTCCCTAGCATTATTTGTTCTACCTTGTGCACATAACCCATAAATCAGATAATCATAGGAGTAAGCATTAGGCAGACACTTATAGACCACACCCATCTGGTGAAACACTCGTAAAGCATCATTGACATGAAGCGAAAGCACATATCCTTTTATCATAGAATTCAATGAGAAAACATCGGGCTCGATCCCATCATTGACCATTTGCCTGAAAAGACACCTGATAGTCTCCATGTACAGATGGTTTATATAAGTATCTCTTCCCCTACTCAACATTGCCGTGAAAAGAATGTTATATGTTCTAATAGTTGGTCTACAATCCAATTTTCTGCTGTTTCTCATATGCTTAAATATATTTATGGCTCTAGTCAACTTCCTAGCTTCTGTAAAAAAGTATATGATGGTATTATAAAGAGGCTCAGATCCGAAAGAACGACGTGCAAGAACTTGGTTAACAACAACATCCATTTCTTCATACATTTTTGCAACACCGAGCTTCTTTATGGTAATATGATAAGAGGAAACATCATGCCTAAACCTAGGCTGCTGCGCCGACCAATTAAATAACTCCCAACATACTAAAGGATCTTCCTCTAGGGTTATCACATTAGAAAGCTCTTCATCAGTGAATCTAGGCGGGAGTTGCGAGACGGCCTTCTGAAATTTAGCTTGATCGAGAACAGGTTTTCTACTAGCTTTTAATTTCTTATTATTTCTCCTTCTAAACGATCTAGATGGGGCTCTAGTTGAATAAAGAGAAGAGAAAGAAATGTGATAAAATTGATGTGAGATTGAAGTAGGAGACACTATGGACACTGGATCAATTTGGATAAAGCCAAAAGGACTTTGTTTAGGCTTAAAGTTACTGATAAAGGGATTCAGATAAGAAGAAAAACCAGTGTAATAAGAAAAATGGCGAACTGGGTTCGTAGAGATAAAGAACTTTGTTTTATGGTAAACATTCCTCAAGCAATCTCTATGAAGAGCATTCATATTACTATTTATTAAAGAAATTGCAGCTGGCTCGATTGCTGGGTATATACAAAGCGATATCTTTTTCTCTTTTAGCAGGAGGAAAAATTGTTATTTTGTTTGTCAGGAAATCAATATGAGAAGAGAGACAAAGAGAGAATGGTGTTGAGAATCTAACCTCAAAACATGTAGGCGCAGAGACAAAGACTCAAAGCTGAAATACCCAGCACATGCACACAGTCAAGAACCCATAAACACAAAACAAAACCGTGAACCAAAACAGCACAAGAAAGATCCACAAAGACAGAAACGGAAAGCATAAATACAAGCAATTTGGAGTTTTTGGCCAGAAGGTATTTGTAGATCGACGAATGTTGGCAGATTTTGTGGGGAAACTAGATTCAGACTTATGTTCCGGAGGTTGTAAGGATTACTTATGGAAATTTTGGGCTCCTCCTGTGATCCGGAGGAAGAGGCTTATCTACGGTGTGAAGCGGCAAAGCGGCAGAGAAATGCCGGTTTCTGAGTTTGGATAAGTTCGCCGGCGTCGGATTGTAGAGAGAGTTAAGTTGCGTTTGATTAGCTAAATGGAAAAGAGAGGAATGAAAAATATATTACGAGGGAATAGAAAATAAGAGGCATATATATTATGTTGTTTGGTTGACCGAATGTAATAATTTTTTTGAGTTTTTTTTGTTTGGTTCAAGAATATGAAAAAGATAAAAATAAGATTAAAATGATTAAAATATCATTTTAATATAAAGTTATTAAAATTAAATATACTTTTTTATTTAAATATTTATTGAAATACCTTATATTTAAATTAATATGACGAAAATATCATCTCCTATAATAATCACAAAAACATCTGTTATTAGCACAATTACTAAAATATTTTTTTTAAATATATTTTGCAGTCAAAATTAAAATATCGTTCAATATTAATTTATTAAAATTTGAATTTTATATTTGTAATTATAATCACCATTGTTGTTATACATATAATAAAAATACCCATTAATATTAAAATATATAAATTTATTTATTAAATATATAAATTTATTTATAAAATTATTATAAAATTAATATTAAAATTTATAAATTTATAAAATTATCATAAAATTAATATTAAATTTTTTTATTTATTTATAAAATTATTATTTGCTAAAAAATTAATATTTATTTATAAAATATATAATTTTACAAGTAATTATAAAATATTTAGAATTATTATTTTTTAAATAATTAAAATTAATTTATAAAAAATATAAATTTACAAATATTTTATAAAATATTTAAATTTTATTATTTTCTAATAGATCGACGCCCTAGTGACTGATGAGCAGCAAACAGAATTTGCATAGCCGTCCCCTGCACCTACCTTTGATGATGCTCAGGCTTGAGTTGTAAATTTTTTTTGAATGTAATGGGATGTTGATGGAAAGTGTTTTAGATTAATGATACAATTGTTTATTGTTATTATAGTTGTTTTTTTATGACATTAGTAGGCTTTCATCTTACCTTAGATGTTTTTTTTTTTTTACATAATTTGTATATTTTTCCATAGATGTTATGATTGTTATTTATTTATCTCCCCATTTGAATTATAAAAGCCAACTCATTGCACATTTAAATTAATAATTTAATCAAATTTTTGGTTGTATGACACGTAAAACAAAGATTAATTACACCAAATTGAGAATGAATAAGATAATCTATTGAAAATGATATGATTACCTTTTCTTTAATAAAAAAATGCAAAAGGGATAAAATATAGGGCTTGTAGACACCTAATTTTGTCATGACTTAACCATGTAGAAAGTTTAAAGATTTTTAGTTTTATTTTTATTTTTATTTTTCATTTTATTTTATTTTATTTATTTATTTTATTAGTCTATTTTATTTTATTTGTTTATTTTATTTTATTTTCGTTTTTATTATTTTTATTTTTATTATTATTTTTTTTTCATCTTTTATTATTTATTTATTATTTTTATTATTTCAATTTTGTTTATTATTATTATTTAGTTAACAAAAAAAAAAGAGAGAAAAGAGGGACGGAACTGGTGCCGTGCACGGCACCAGTTCCTGACACCCCTTTTTGCCACCACCACCCCTCCCTTACCGAGACAACCACTCTCTGCTAGCCCATCCCCGCTCCACCAGCCACCACCAACTCTGTGAGCCTCACCCTATAAGCAACCAAATCCAAAAACCCTAAAGAGAGGATTGTGACCCGTCGGTTCAAGGAGCCCTTGCCTTTCCTTTTTTCTCTCGACCAAACTCAAAATCACCACTCGCGAACCCTATACCTCCACCGGAGACTCCACCAAGACCACCACTGCAACCTAAACACACCCAAAAGAAAACCCTAACGCAGATCTAGAAAACCTAAGATCCGAAACCCTCGAAACCCTAGGGCCCTACCACACGAACCAGTACCTGCAAACACACGCACACACGCATATCAACAAACCACAAAAAACCAAAAACCCTAACCGAAACCAACAACAACGAAAACAAAAATTGTGGAGGGAGGCTTCGGTTAAAGTCAGATTTGTGAGGTTCGGAGTTTTTTTTGGTTAAACGGAGGCCGGAATCAAACTCAGGGGGTGGAAAGCCTCCGGAAAGTGGGAAACTTTTTGTGATCCGACCACCGAAGGCGGCGGCCGGCGGCGGCGGGCGGCGGCCGGAAGCGACCCCAGCGGCGGCCGGGAATCGCCCCGGCGGAGAGCTTAGAGAGCTCTGAAGTTTTTTTTGGTGAAAGGAAGAAAAATGAAGTAAAAAAAAAAGGGGAGGCCTTTTATAGGGGTGCAAAACGCACCGTTTTGGGAGCTGACCCACGCAGACCCGCGAGCCGACCCGACCCGGATCCGAGATCCGCGCGACCCGGCTCTGCTTCACCCCTCGCGACCCGCGTGCTCCACCCGACCCGCTTGATCCGACCCGTTCTCGACCCACTCCCCTTGGCAGGCTTGGGCTCTGCCTGTTGGGCCTGATTATTTGGGCCGTTTGGAGGGCTTTTGTTTTGGGTTCCAAGCCCAATCCGTGGGTATTTTCTTTTCCTCTCATTTAAATATTTATTTAATATTTATTTATTTATTATTTCTATTAAATATGTTGTTTTATGTTTTAATATATTTGCATAAAAAAAATGAACATTTATTTGTATATGAATTTTTTTTTAAGATTCAATAACTTTAAATTTAATTATGGAATTAATCTTAAATGCCTAGTTTTGATATGTACAAATAAATAAATGAAATATGTAAATGACTATAGGAAATATATAGTTTTAAAAAATAAATAAATATGCAAATAAATAAATAAATATAGGAAATATTTGGTTTAAAATATATGTAAACATTTATAACAAAAAATGTATATAAATATATATATAAAGTACACAAAATAAGCATATAAAATATATATTACATATATAAAGTGCATAAAATAAGTATATAAAATACACATAACCACATAGTTTTCTTTTATATATTAAACATTTCTTAAACAATTCACTATAAAGATTTTTTTAGAAAGTTAGGAAAAATATATAATTTTGGGATGTGCATAGGAAATAAAAAATGTAAATAAGTATAAAATGTAACCATATAGTTTTTTTATATAAATATAATTTTCTTTTACAATTTGCTATAAAGGAATATTTTAGGAAGATAACAAATAAAAACAAATAAATATAAATTAGAATAAAATAAAGTAAGCATAGAATTTCCGATGATGAGATATCGTAGAAGTCACAAGTAGTGATTCTACGAATATCTCTAGGTGAGAGGAATTTATCGAATGTCGCCACAAGTATTGGGATATTCGGTTCAATTTCTCAAGATTCAAATTCGTGCTTATTTTAAAAATATATAATAATATATTTGGTAATAAAAAATATTTAGAAAAAAAATAATACTAATTAAATGAAAATTAATAAAAACAAAAGAAGTAATGGAGATAGGTGTGAAAAATTAATAAAAGAAAAAAGGGATTTTAGAAATATATGAACACAAAATAAACCAATAAAAATTAATAATAATAAAGTTTCAAAAATGATTAAATTAACCAAATAAATGGTAATAGGATTTCAATAAAAGATGATAACAAAAGGGATTAGGTTAATAAATCTAAATAAATAAAGACAAAAATTAATGGAGATAAAATAATAAATCTAAATAAATAAAGACAAGAATTAATGGAGACAAAATAATTTATAAGAGGTAAAAGCTAATGTCCGATGATGGGATGTTACGGAAGTCACAAGTAGTGATTCCTAACTGATCCCTAGGTAAGAGAAATTTAACTAAATGTTGCCAAAAGTATTGGAATATTTAGTGTGGTTTTTCAATAAATAAGCTTTTATCTCAAAAATATTTGATAATAAAAAATAAAATAAAATCAACAACAATAACAAAATAAATAATGTAAAATAACAAAATGAAGATAAACAATGAACATGTTAGATAAGAAAATAAAAAAAATCTATATGAATCATATATTATACGTTTGCACCATATGCTTCAATGTTAATATTAAAGAATGGAGTTCGTCCGATGATGGGATGTTACGGAAGTCACAAGTAGTGATTCCTAACTGATCCCTAGGTGAGAAGAGTCCTACTAGATGTTGCCAAAAGTATTGGAATATTTAGTACGATTTTTCAATATACGAACCTTCATTTTTAAAAAAGATGGAAAACAAATAAAGAATAAAGAAATAATAAATACATTAAATAAACGTGCATGCGCATTATTTATTTACCTGTTTACATCACATGCATTCACGCGAATTAAATAATGTGGGTCCCACCGATGATGAGATTCTATAGAAGTCACAAGTAGTGATTCTTTAGAAATCTCTAGGTGAGGAGAATTATTTCAAATGTCGTCAAAAGTATTGGGATATTTGATTTAATTTTTCAATAAAAGGGATTCATGTTATCTTCAAAAATAAAACTTATTTTAAAACATATAATAAATTTTTATTCAATTACGCGAAAAATGTGAATCTTCCGAGGATGAGATTCTATAGAAGTCACAAGTAGTGATTCTTTAGAAATCTCTAGGTGAGGAGAATTATTTCAAATGTTGCCAAAAGTATTGGAATATTTGATTTAATTCTTCAATAAAAGGAGTTCATGTTTATTTTCAAAATAAAACGTATTTTAAAATATATAATAACCTTTTATTCAATTACACAAAAAATGTGAATCCTCCGAGGATGAGATTCTATAGAAGTCACAAGTAGTGATTCTTTAGAAATCTCTAGGTGAGGAGAATTATTTCAAATGTTGCCAAAAGTATTGGAATATTTGATTTAATTTTTCAATAAATGGGGCTCATGTTAATTTTCAAAGGAAGTTTTAAATATACATATAATAGTAATTTTTTAGCCAATACACGAGTTTTCTAAATGAGCAAATTAGTGTTAAACCAAGACTCTCTTATTAAAATCAAAAGATACTACGTAGTTAGGATGGTACCGTTTTTCAACGGGCGTTGTGAGGGTGCTAATCCTTCCTCACACGTAACCGTACCCCCGAACCCAACTTTGTTTTCGCAGACCAAAAATTATCTTTTTAATAAAACTTAATTAATTTTGAGATTTTATTAATAAGATAAATGTTTTAGGTGGCCAATCACACCTAGTCAAAAAAGATTGGTGGTGACTCCCCATTTTTGTTTTCAAACGCTTTTTTCAAAATTCGTCGAGCGCGAAGCCGTTACGACAGGGCTATAGAATGCCTTGGAGCATAGGAAATCCGAATGCCCTGCACAAGGAATTCGAATTCCCTATACTCCAGGGCAAACAAAATGCCCTAGAATAAGGGAATTCGAATGCCCTGCATAGGGCATTCAAATGCCCTATGCTCAAGGGCAAACAGAATGCCCTGGAACAAGAGAATCCAAATGCCCTGCATAGGACATTCGAATGCTTTATGCTCAAAGGCAAATTCTTTTTTTGAAATGCTTACAATCACAATTTTTTTTTTTGCTTTGTTTTAGCCAATTCATTTTGCCTTAAAATAAGAATTTGTACTGATTTAAATATAAAATAAAATCATACTAACATAAATAAATAAGTAATAAAAATGTATAAATAAATTATGGGTTCATGCATTGACTTATGCAAATTCTTAAATTTTAGCTACTCTATAAACATAACATTCAAAATAATATTTCATATAATAGCTTTCAGAATGGAATCATAGATGTTTTCATTGACAGCCCTTTTAAGCACCATTAATACATAAACAAAACAAAAATACAACCATGGGGGAGGCATACATCATTTACCTAAAACAAACTTGCAATATAAGTTGAGTAATGATCTTCAAATATGAAATTTTATAGATTGAAATTTAAAAAAATAGGGAGAAGTCCAGCAGAAGAGGAGTCGGGCAGAAGCAGTCCAGCAGAAGAAGTTGACAGAAGAGAAGGTTGATGGTGGCATTTGTTGTCATTTTTTGATTTTTTAAAGGACACGCTTGTCCAAAAATATTGTTTTGCCCACAGAAAAGCTATTCATTGGGGGGGAAAAATTATTTGGTTTTCCCTCCCGCGCAGCTCCACTTTTCTGCACAGGATTTCTGCTATTTTTTTCTCCCCTAAACCAATCTACATATTCCATGAATCTTTGAAAAAATGCAGAATTGAAACGCAAATCTGCCAAACCAAACACACTGTTAAGGTTCAAACTGAAAGAGAAAGAAGGAGATTGGTTTTCTTGTCTTTGATCAAAACAGCACAGTTTCGATAAGGGACATTGGTCAGCATGCGACACCGTTTGAGATGTTTGAAGCTGTTGAAGACCCGGATCCGGTAACGACCCCAGCCAACTTTAAGAAACCCAAACCAAATCGCTGGTTTTTTTTAATTTCATTTCATTAACTCGAGAAATAAATGAGTTTCTAAAACTCTCTCTACAATCATGAACAAGAACACTAACTCCTTGAATGGCACAGAAGAAGAAGACCTCAAGTTAAGAAGTGTCAAAAGGACAAAAAATGGGGAATTCAAATCCAATGATCACGAGATGCAAGATAGCTAAACTTCTGCTCCAACTTCATACAAAGACTCTCTAATAGGAAGTCTGGTTAATAGTGATTTCTCTCTTGAAAATCATCCTTCTTACTTAGATGAAGAATCAGATCAAGAACAGGAATTAGATGATGACATTCCTACAATACTATTGTCCAATGAAGAAAAAAGGAGAATTCGTAGACCTTAGAGAAATGCTATTATAGTCAAAGCTTTCGGGAAAACTTTAGGATACAAATTCTTGTAACCTAAGGTGGCTGCTTTATGGAAACCCAATGGAAATATGCAATGCATAGATCTTGGCCATGACTTCTTCCCGTTTCGTTTCCAAAATCAAGAACACTTCCAAAAGGTTCTCTACAGAGAACCTTGCTTTGTTGGTGGACACTATCTCACCATACATATGTGGGAAACTAGATTCAAGGTAGATTCTTCACTAGCTTACACTACGACTGCTGTTTGGATCAGACTTCCAGGACTTCCCATGGAGTTTTTTGACAGAAGCATCCTTCAAAGGATAGGTAACCAAATTGGTTTTCTTCTAAAAATCGACACCTTCACTAAATCAAATTCCAAAGGACGTTTTGTTAGAATTTGTGTCCAAGTTGACTTAGATAAGCCACTTATACCAAAGATCAGGATCAGAAAGTTCATACAACCTATGTTATATGAAGGAGTCAATCTTTGTTTTAAATGTGGATTAATTGGCCATAGAAAGGAGATGTGTCAAATGAACAAGAAAGAGAGGAAAGATCCGGATATGGTAGTACAACAATCGAAGAAGGATGAATATCGAGCCATGGATGATCATCAGTCGTCAAACAATAAGCCAATGAATGATGAAACAAATTTTGGGCCATGGATGATCGTCAGTCGACGAAAGCCAAGGCTGAACAGGAGTGCGGGAGCGGAACATGAAAATGCAACAGCTAACCCAACCCGAACAGGCAAAGAGAAGGGGAAGAAAAAGATTTCTGACAATAGTCAAAATGAAAAGCAACAAATACACACAGCCACCAAAGCTAGTTCCATATCCCTCGATTTGACAGTGGATAAACAACACAATGGGTCAAATCTTCAAAAGGGAAAAGTTTTGAAGTGAACACAGGCTTTGGGAATAATAACCTCACGTCAACTCAAGTAATGAAGACTCAAGGTAATGATGACGTAAAAAATTTAAAGGTAAATAATTGCAAAGCTGAAAATCCTTTTCAATTTTCAAGCCAAGACCCACAGAAAGCCAGTTCTTCAAGATCATAGAGAACCAAGCCATTTAGAAATTCTCCAAAACTCGATCTAAATGTCAACTTCACAGGAAATTTCTAGGATCTAGAAATGAAGTTTTTAATTTTGGACAACAAATTCATCAGTTTGAAATAAGCAATGGAAATCCTGTTAGGAGTGAATCCTCAGGTGGAAGATTAGAAAGAGGAAGAAATAATGCAGGCATGGAACAACTTGGTAATCAATCTAAATGTATCGAACCTGCAAGATCATCTGCAGTTGTTGAACGAGAACATCCAAACCAATCCGATCAGGGAGGTAGAGTCTCTTCCACCTTTAAACCAAACAATGTTGAAGTAGATTTACATAGACACAGTAAGAACAGTGAAGTTACCAATGAAATAAAATTACTCTCTACAGTTGCTTCTAGGTTCCGGGACAAGATAGGTATTTCAAAATACCTACATTACTCCATCTGGATCCCTAGCCGACTGTAGTATCCTTCCTACATGTGTGCCTAGAGCCCCATAGGAAAAATGAAAAAGTTTTTCAGCATATAGATAGCTAAATATCAAGTGAGGCATATAATTCCCTTACTAAGCCGTAGTTTGCTCACCCCTTAATTTTAACATTTCAAGTTTTCAAAGATTGAGAGTCGGACTTCTAAAGGATTTTGGCTGTGCATTCAGGGACGATGCGACAGCTTGATTTATTTAATAAGGTATGATCATTTATTTTCTGTATTTAGACTTATCGATAGTACTACTTTCTTATGAAGTAAAATAGGGGATGTAATTCATATTATAATTTTATGCGAAATTGTTTATATGTAAAAGAAAAGTAAAGTATCGTAGACAGCCCAACCAAATAAGATGTGTAGAATAAGGTGAAAAATAGGGTTATGGGCTGTGACAATAATACTAACATACAAATTAATATAATAAGATGTAATTAAAATATTTTGTTATCTTTTAAAATTATGAAATGTAATTTAAATCTTTTTAATTAAATTTAAGTTTACATGTTGACTTGTTAAATCATTATCAACATATTTATTTAACTTTTAAATATTATTCAATTTCTCATAAGATATTCAATATCTCATAAGATTTTATGACCTTACAGTAAGATCAATATTTTGTGACCTTACGATAGAAATCCCCTAAGTTCATAAATTGGTTTATATAACCTAGTCAAATATTAGATAAAAACTAGGATGATGATGACGACGACATGCATAAAAGCATGTGAAAGGTTTTGTGAGAGTTATGCAAATTTAAAATTTGAATTTCAATATTTATATTTTTCTTTTCTCTAATCAAATATTTTCATTGTACTAAAAATTCAAAATTTTAATGCAAAACAAAACAATTTTAAATTGAAAAAATGGATTTATAAATTAAAAGGAAATTACTTTCTATTGAGTAATCTAAATCTAAAAAAAAAATGAAGGTTTGGTCTAATAATTTTTACTATTTGTTAAAACTTAAGAGGACTAAATCCGAAGTTTCAATCTTTTTTACCTTTTTTGTAAAAAAAAAAAACTTACTCAATTTAATCTTATATTTTTTATTTTTTTGACAACTAAAAATTTAATCTAACAATTATTATTTTATCTTAAAAAAATAAATTCGACATTTGATTCTCCTCTCTTGTATCATCTATAATAATAATAAAAAAAGCCTTTGTCAACAAACTGTGCATGACAAACACTATAAAAATTTTCAATCAGAGCCAAGATCGACGACTAAAAACACCATCCAATTAGAAGTGGCACAAATTGACTCAAGTTCGAAAACCCCCTAGAATTCGCCTGAGACCAAACTGAGACCAGCTTGAATTGACTAAAAAAGTCAATAGCTCATAACTGAAAAAACTCGAAACTGAAAAAACTTGAAACTGAAAAGACCCGAAACCGAAAAAGCTCGAAACCGAAAAAACCCGAACCCGACACAACCCGAATGAACATAACCCGAGCCCAATATGATCTGAAATTGAGACTGATCCGATCCGAAACCCGTAAAAAACCTAATTTATAACAAAAAAAATCCGAATTATAATTATATGACTATTATTTAAAAATAAATAAATAATTGATACATTTTTTAATTAAAAGTTTAAAATTTTGAAAACAATTATTATTTATTATACAATTATATCAATTATGTATTACCAGCAAAATAAATATTGAATCTTTTTAATTCAATTATTAAATTAAATTAATTTAAAACACTATAATATATGATATCAATCAATCTTTAATATTATGCTTATTGTATTTATAATAATAAATATATTATTAATTTAACATTTGATTTTATTATAAAAAATCATTTTAACATTTTATTATTTTTATTTTATAATAAAATTTTAAATTTTAATACAATAATAAATCAAATATATAAAAAAATTATATAATTTCAATATTTATTTGAAACTTTGAATTTGATATTTTGTGCAACATATTAAAAATATTTTTAATAAAATTATATTTAAACTATCTTTTCTTAAAGTTTCAAGTATAGAAAGTTATTAGATTTACATTAAAAAAAACCTAATCTGAAAATTAATATTCAACTTTTTAAGATTAGAAAAAAGTTAAGTAATTAAATTAAATAATACAAGTACAATTTTTTTTATAAGCTTGGATATCATTGAAAGAGAAAATTATAAATCAAGCTAGTGATAATTTTATTTTTAGCCTTAAAAAAAAGACATTAATAAATCAAACTAGTGGTAATTTATTATTTATTATAGTATAATAATTTTATACATGAATAAACCAATTTGGTATCTTATAATAATGATTTGTATATTATATTATAATAATCTTTTAAAAATAAATTATGTAATCTCTTAGCGTGTAAGTATTATTTTGATAGAATTAAGTGTTTATTAAAAATAATTTATTTATTATCTATTAAATGTAAAATTAAAATGTGGATGAAAATAATGATTCTAATAGTAAATTAAAGTATAATTTAATAATATATTAGAGTAGTATTAACATGTAAGTGGTAATTTAATGAAATTTGTTTTTTATACTTTATTAATATTATTATTAATTATATTTAAATAACTAGCATTATATTAATTAATTTAGTAATATCTACTATTTAACATTTTAATTAGATATTCGATCAATTGGTGTATATATAATATTATTATGTTAATGTGAACATGAAAAACTTAGTACTCAATTGGTGTATAACTGTATATGATATGATTATATCAAATAGTATTATTTATAGGATAATGTCAATTGGTGTATATAACTTGTTTAATTTAACGTTCTAAATTTTTAATGAGATATTTGATTAATTAATGTGTATGAGTATTATTATATTTAATATAATAATGTTATATTATGATTTATGTACAAACCAAAAACAAAATATATATAAAATTGAGGTAATTAGTTGACCAATTATTCATAATATTAAGTTTTTTTTAATGCATACTATAATTTTATTCAACATTATAATTGAACAATTAATTAACTAGTTATACGGTTAGATTTAATTTAATTACTAATTATGTTGGTTTTTAAAGACAAAATAAATGTAAAAAAAATTCTTAAAAATTTAAAATTTTATTAAAAATATAATATAATTATTAAAAAAGCTAGTAAAACAAAGTAAAAAAAAAAAACTTATTTTAGAGTGTCTGAATTACAATGGCACAATGTTGACCCAAAAATATACAATAACCCAATAAGTTATTGTTAAAAGTATAAAGCCATTTATATAAATGTTTAATTATTTAGTGTGATTTATTTATAATTTGTTAGTTATTTATTTGTATAGTTAATACTTTTAGATTTTCACTTTCTTTTAGTTTTACTATATATATTTGCCTCACTTAAAAATAAATTTTTATATAATTATTAATATATAATTATATATTTTATAACAAACGTAAATATCACAGGAAATTAAAAAAATAAATAATAATTGTCAAGTAATAAATATATTAAAATGTAAAAATTTATATTTATATAAATATTTATTAAATTTTTAAGTTTAATTTAGCATTTCTATTATATTTTTATTTAACTATATAAAATTAAATTAATTATTACATTCAAAATTATAAATATATTTATAATTTATAAAATTTTAAAATAATTTGAGTAAGCTCGCTAAGTCCGTCGATCAAAATTGGATCGAACCTGAAACCG
The DNA here is from genome assembly GCA_031772115.1 of Heritiera littoralis. Classification (NCBI taxonomy): domain Eukaryota; kingdom Viridiplantae; phylum Streptophyta; class Magnoliopsida; order Malvales; family Malvaceae; genus Heritiera; species Heritiera littoralis. Next base: position 340,723 of record JAPDPK010000043.1, read on the forward strand.
GATCGAAACCGAAAATAATCAAAGTTGAAAATACTCAAAATCAAAAAAATCTGAAATTGAAAATACCCAAAATAAAAAAAAATTGAGACTAAAAAAATCCAAAATCAAAAATACCCTAAATCAAAAATTTAAAATCGAAATAATCCGATCCAAATCCGTTCGAACCGATCCGTCATCCAATAAGCAGTAAGTATTAGGGATGGCAATGGGTACCCTATAAATGGGTACCCGATGCTACCCAACCCGTTTAAGTAGGATTATAGTAGTGTATAATCGGATTTGGGTAGTGAAATTACTACCCGTCACGGGTTAGGGTAGGGTTCGGGTAGTTACCTTAGGATACCCGCTACCCGAACCCGATTATAAATAATAATTAATTAATACAATACTTATATTTTTTATATATCAATTATTTATTATTAATGTTTTATTTAATTAAATTAAATCATTATATATTATAATTATGATTTTTAACTTTAATTTATTGTTATGAGTTAAATTAAATTTATTAATATAATGTTTTAATTAAGTTATTCTAAAATTAATTTTAATTTTAAATTTAAAAATCAAACTTTGACTTAATAAACGGGTAGTTAAACGGGTTCGGGTAGTTAAACGGGTATTTATATTTTATAGGGTTAGGGTTCGGGTAGCATAAATAAAAATAATCGGGTAGTTAATCGGGTTAGGGTATTATTAAAGTTAATCGGGTTCGAATTAAGATATTCCAAATTTAACGAGTACCCGACCCGTTTACATCCCTAGTAAGTATCATCACAATTTCGAACTTTTCGTTCCGTGACAGAATCACAGCCTAACGTCAGCTTGTGTCAACTACACACTTACGTAATTTAAAACTGCCCAAATTAATAAAATTGCAAAAAAGAAAAAAAATGGAGGGCGTGACTTGCAAAATCATCACGTATCGCCACCGACACTAACCCCGGACGTGTTCTCCGTCAAAAAACCGGATTTGATAATCGGCGATAAGTCCGGTCACTTTTGTAATTTTCTGAAAGGGTTGGTTCCGGTTGGGTGTTCACGGTCAAAAAGGAAAAAGAAAAAAAACACCGCACAGCGAAAGAGAAGTTGGCGTCTTCACACTGCGAACCCTATTTTCCCATTTCTCTTCCATTTATCAAATTTTGTTAGAAAACTCGTAAGTTCCTTTAATTTGATTATTTGATTATCTCTTTCTTTGAGGATTGATTAATTAATTTAATTTCGTTTTCGTGGTTTTATTTTGGTAATTGTTGATGAGATCGGTTGGTAATTTTTTAGCGTTTAGGTTTTTGATCTGGTTTTTGCTTGGTTACAGATTGTAAACTGAATATGGATTTGGTGGCCAGTTGCAAGGTATTTTACTTGTATTTTTTGATAATTTTGCTTTAAATTTTTTCCTACTAAAAAATGATACGTAATTAATTATATATATATATGACTTGCCTATTGAATATTGTAGAGAGTAGAATATTTATATCCTTTGATTTCTTTGCGTTGTTTATTAAATTATTAAATGGGGTAACAAAATGCTGTGATCTAAGTGAATTCTTGAATAGCTGGTAAACTTTTTTTTTCATATGTTTTTGTAATAATAAATTTATTACACGAATAAATATATCATATATATATGATATATTATAATTATATTTTAAAATAAAATAAAAATTTAATTATTTAAATTTGTGCATCTCACATTATACAATTTATTTATTTATTATAGGTTTAAAAGGTGTGATTAACCGCTACTTTCGGTGTTTTTTTAATTGTTAAATAATGGATAAAAGATATGACGGTTTAACGTGGCGATATAATGTTTTCGTGCCGCAGTGTCTAAAGCAAGTCCAGTTATGAATAAAGTGAAATTACATATCTAGCCTTTCTTTTGCAGAAAGTAATGGATTCTGCCCTAAAAGCGACGGATGAGATTCCATTACATGGATGGGCATTTTGGATATTTAATAAATAAATCAAAATTAAGATGTTTACTAAAATAAGTAATTACTTTGGAAGCAAGTTTGAGATGCTTGTTTCACATCAATATTATGTGTTCGGAAAGAAAGGCTTTCTGTTTTTATTACCATTTAATTTTTTTTATATAGAATTTAAAAAATCAAATATGTTCACTAAAGATGTGTGATCGATTTAATCGAAAATAAATTTTGAATAGTATAAAAAGATTTTGAATTTGTGCCTTTTGAAATTTGAATTTACGGCAAATTATTTCAATATCGAAACCGAATTAAACCAAAATAATTTTTATTTAACTGAACTTAAAATTTTGGCTTGAATTCTTCTTGGGTAAGTTTTCCTTTCACGAGATTATTCAATAATCTAGAGTTCTACGTTTTGAAAAACACTGGTATTTAGCACATGAAAAGTGTATAATTGAATCAAATACTGAGTATGTTAAATCGAGTTTATTGTGCTTTATTGAAAGGATTATTATCCTATCCACTGTCAGTGGAGTTTTTTAACTCCATAAGCGAGGTTAGGATGATGACATGTGTCATTTAAAAATATTAAGAAAATAAAAAATAAATAAAATGAGACACATATCATCATCTTAACCCTGTTTGTGGAGTTAAAAAACTCCACTGACAGTGTATAGAATAATTTTTCTTATTGAAATATGACATTAAAAAATTGCAACAAAAAAATGAAATTAAATTAAATCTTGAATAAAAGTGAAATAATTTAAATTTTTTTTTTAATCTGGAACGTTCATTGCTTTTTTTATTTGCAGTTTTTTTATTACATCGTAACATCAATCTACTTTCACAAAACTGTTATTATCTTAAACTATCATTATAATTTTATTCTTATTCAATTTTAATTAACCATTTTTTATGCCCAATTGTTTAGCAATATCCAAAAATCAGTTTTATTCCGTTATTTTCTTTCACCCTCAAGTGTTTATCAGTACAAAAAATTAGTTTTTTCAACAGATTTTTTTCTCACCTTCAAGCTACAATTTTAAATAAAAATTTGAAAAGGATTATTTAAATATAAGTTTTTTATTTATTAAGATATTATTAAAAATTACATAATTAAGTTGACATGTAAAAAAAAAATCTTTCAACATCCAATATAAATTGATCCACGACCAATATCCTTTTTGCTTCACATCCATTATATCATTTCATCTCCTCTTTTATTTTGTATGATTGTTGTATTTTGCCCTTTTTTTTCTTTTTCTCTCCCTTGGTATCTATTTAAATTTATTTTATATCCTACCTTTTTTTTTACATTGTCTTGATATCTATTAAATGTTTTTTAGATAGTTAGATTCATTTTTTGAAAGAATATTTTAAACTATTTTTTAAAATATTTTTCATTTAAAATAATTATCTAATACATTTAATATAATTAGATTGTTATATAAACAATATTTGTGTTTATACATCTTTTGCATATGTTTTTGTAATAATAAATTTATTACACGCATTGATATGTGTGTATATATATGATATGCTATAATTATATTCTAAAATCAAATAAAAATTTTATTATTAAAATCCGAGTATTGCACGGGATACAACCTAATAATTTTAATTATTTGTTAAAACTTAAGACAAAGTTTCAATCTTTTTTACCTTTTTATAAAAAAAATAAAACTTGCTCAATTTAATCTTATATTTTTTATTTTTTTGACAACTAAAATTTAATCTAACAATTATTATTTTATCTTAAAAAAATTAAATTAGACATTTGATTCTTCTCTCTTATAAGTTATGTCATCTATAAAAAAAAAAAAACTTTGTCAATAAACTGTGCATGACAAACAGTATAAAAATTTTCAATCAGAGCCCAGATCGACGGCTAAAAACGCCATCCAATCAGTGGAAAAGTATCATCACAATTTCGAACTTTTCGTTCCGTGGCAGAATCACAGCCTAACTTCAGCTTGTGTCAACTACACACGTACGTACTTTAAAACTGCCCAAATTAATAAAATTGCAAAAAAGAAAACAAATGGAGGGCGTGACTTACAAAATCAACACGTATCGTCACCGAAACTAAACCCGGACGTGTTCTCCGTCAACAAACCGGATTTGATAATCGGCGATAAGTCCGGTCACTTTTGTAATTTTCTGAAAGGGTTGGTTCCGGGTGGGTCTTCACGGTCAAAAAAGGGAAAAAAAACCAAGGAAAAAAAACACCACACAGCGAAAGAGAAGTCGGCGTCTTCACACTACGAACCCTATTTTCCCATTTCTCTTCCATTTATCAAATTTTGTTAGAAAACTCGTAAGTTCCTTTAATTTGATTATTTGATTGATTATCTCTTTCTTTGGGGATTGATTAATTAATTAATTTAATTTCGTTTTCGCGGTTTTATTTTGGTAATTGTTGATGATATCGGTTGGTAATTTTTTAGCGTTTAGGTTTTTGATCTGGTTTTTGCTTGGTTACAGATTGTAAACTGAACATGGATTTGGTGGCCAGTTGCAAGGTATTTTACTTGTATTTTTTGATAAATTTGCCGTAAATTTTTTCCTATTAAAAAATGATATGTAATTAATCATATAAGACTTAGTTATTGAATATTGTAGAGAGTAGAATATTTATATCCCTTGAATTTTTTTTTTTGCTTTGTTTATTAAATTATTGACTGGGCTAACAAAATGCTGTGATCTTGCAATGTAATTGAATTGTTCAATAGCTGGTAAGCCATTAGATAAGGGGCTTCGACTGCTGAACTTAGTTTTAGTGTTGGTAATGGAGATTTCCTCTTGTTGCAACGTATGGTATAGCCTAAGTGGCTTTGTGAATCAAATAGTTCTAAGTTTGTGAGTAAGCTTATTATGGATGCTTTTGGTGGTTTCAGACAAAAGACATTTTAACAGCACTTGGGTTCTCTAACTATTTCACTGCCACTTACAAGTCGTGGCATTTTTATTTATTATTGTTGTATTTTGATAATCAGAGTATCAGACCGACCTTTTAAGCTGTATTTTAGTAGATAAAGTGTATGCATTCAGCTGTTTCTTGTTATAATTGATGCTAATATGTTGATTTTTTTTAAAAAAAAATTTCAATTTGTTTGTGGAGAGCTTATTCGAATATGATATTTCTATTGTAGGATAAATTGGCATATTTTCGAATAAAAGAACTCAAGGATGTTCTCACTCGATTAGGTCTTTCAAAGCAGGGGAAGAAGCAGGTTGTGGTCTTCAGATAATTCAGATAATGCACTGTATTTGACTTAGCTTCATTTTTTTTTGTATGAATATTAGGGGGATGTCTTTGTTAATTCTTAACTTCATAGAAGCAGCAATATTCTTGTTCTTATTATCCTGAATTCGTGTTTTCCCTGTTTTTGCTTGCTGTTTATTTTCTCTGTATAAAGCTAGTAACTATTTTAACTTTAAATGGTGTTTGACAAGCTCACATTATTTGATCAACAAAAAGGATAGGTGGTAGGTGGAATTTTTTTCTTTCTCACATGTTTAGTTCATGCACGTGTTTTTTGTTTCTACGTTTCATGATGAGTGTGTTGTAAGCGTGGAAACAAGTTAAGCTATTCGTGAGCTACTTGAGTTCAACTCGATGATTATTCGAGTTTGATTCGTTTATTTTCGGATCGAGCTCAAGCTCAAGCTATCTGAGTAATGAATTGAGCTGAGTTTGAATATATTAATATTCAACTCGAGCGACTTGCGAGCCTAATCAATTTTTTTTTAAATGTTTTATTATTAATTTGTTATTTTATGCTTATAATATATGGTTGAAAATTGACAAATCGAGTATATTGAGTCAAGTTCAAGCCTATTAGTTGTGTTTGAGCGGTTTGAATATTTCATCAAGTTAAGCTCGAGTTTCAAAAACCATGCTTAGCGAGCTTGAGCCAAGTTTTGAGTTTTTGAGCCGAGCCGAGCTCGAGTGTGGTACTGGATAGTGTCGACTTGGCTTGATTACACCCATTGTAGAGGTGAACTGTGAATTTTCATCTGTTTGCTTGCAAGACATTTGGAATTGAGCTATGTGGCTCCTAAATCTGTTAATTTATATACTGGCAGATTTAGCTAATTTAACAACCTTAAACTTTTGGGGACTATGATGGTTGTCTTTCTGTATGTTATTTGCATCTTATTATAATTTGCAGCTACATGGTGTAGGATTAGATTTGACCTTTGTGTAATTTTTATTCACAGGACCTTGTTGAGAGGATATTAGGTGTTCTTTCTGATGAACAAGGTAAAATATTTCTTCCCAGCTTTCGCTTTCTTGTTTGAGTAGACAACTCATAACCACCAGCGTGATTTATGGGTTATAACATCTTTTAAATTTTTATTTTTTTTTGTATTAATATGCTAGCCTGATACAGGTTGTTAAAAGTGCTAGTATTAAGCCGTTGATATGCTTGTGTCTGCAATACCCCGTCATATTGTTGGATGAGAAATAATAATGAATATTATTAGAAATGTTATAAAAAGTGTTTTCAGTTTGAGCTGTTTGTAGGACTTATATCAGTCACTTATTTGGGGTTTTTTTTTTTTTAATGGGTGGGGAGTGATCAAGGAAAGTAATCATGTAACTGTTTTTCTGCCTAATTTTTCTTTAGGTATTCTGGATCGCAGAGATTGTTGCATTTAATTATTTATCCATTAATTTCATTTTAATTTGTTGATGCTTCCAATGGCTCTCTGTAAATTTTTGTTTTTATTTATTTATTGATTTTATGAGTGCAGTGTTTTGGTCAGGAAAGGGAGGGAAGGGGTTGCATATACAAGTATACTTGTCTGTAGAATTGTACTATTTCCTGAATTATTAGTATCATTAGACCCTAGATGGTTCAAATTTGGTTCTTAAATCTGTTTGATCTGTTCAGAATACTCATTTTAGCCTTTATAATAAGGTTGTTTTTACTTGCTGTTTCCCAGTTGCAAAGATGTGGGCAAAGAGGACTCCTGTGGGGAAGGAAGTCATAGCGAAACTTGTTGATGACATATATAGGTTTGCCTTTACATTTATGATTTAAGTGTGTTAAAGATTTAGATGGCAACATTTGAGTAATTTTTTTTTCCCTGTGAACAAGGTACGCTTACCATTGAGATATGATGATGCTGGCCAATTGGATCTAGTATATATCTGCTTATGATTATTATATCCTTTCTATTATCTTCGTTTTCTCTCTTGGAAGTGTTTTTCTTTTATTTTCTTTGTTTTGATCTCTAAATTTTATTTGTTGTCCACAGGAAGATGCAGGTTTCTGGAGCCACTGAATTGGCATCGAAGGGACAGGGTGTGTCAGAAAGCAGTAATGTTAAAACTAAAGGGGAAACAGATGATCCCTTTCAATCGGATATGAAAGTTCGTTGTCCTTGTGGAGGTTCATTGGAAACTGAGGTCACTGTCATGGTAATTATAGTGAGCTTAATGTTTTTGTCCTCTTTTTTTTGTATGTTCATAACGATGTGATGTCACAAGCATGAGATTGGAATATTGAGGTGACTATGCCTTTTTAAGATAAATATCATGTTGATCTATTTATTGTTCTTCAAGTCCTGATTACATTTTTTTTATGTGAAGTGTTATATTATGCTCAATATTCATAAAACTTCTGCATTTTGCTGGTATCATCTTTTGGTTTAGATTTTTTGCTTCTTTACTTGTAATTAGATGCATACTCTTCATATTTCTATATACGAACTCAGTAGTTTTTTGTAATTCTTGAGGCTTTGAGGTCTTAATCAATGTGGTTACTATTGGATTGGTTATGGGAATTGTCTTTGTAAAAATTGTAGATAGATCTAAGGCTATAAAAGATGTAAATAGAAAGAGTAGGATGGCATTGTTGGATTTGCTAGGAAACACTCACTTTGAATAAGAGTATATATATTCAATCACGTTAGGCTTTCTCCTGAATTTTCTTCTCCCTAAATTCATGGTGGAACAATCCTTTTCCCTAGGTCGACATTTACGTGAAAACAGAAAGACATCTTTCTTAGTGGTCTTCTGCAACAAGAGGTATCTCCTAATGTGGCCTTCTATGTTTGTCTCCTTTCATATAAATCTTGCCCTGGTGAAATTGTATGAGTTACTTTGCTTTTGAATCTTCTTGTTTTCTTGCTGCATTTTTGAGTGATTCTAGCTATAATGATACCAGGGTATCATATGTTACAATGAAAACCTATTATCATTTATGTTCTTATTTCTGGTTCCTACGATGTGCTCCTCCCCACGTTGTGAAGAGATACTTGGATTCTGAAAACATTCGCTTCGTTTTTATCCTTCACTACAACATTATGCTTTGCTTCTATGTTCCACCTCAAATGGGAGTTACTGATTTTTGCGTTCTGCCCTTGTTCTAACAACAGTGTGAGGATCCAAGATGCCAAGTGTGGCAACATATTGGTTGTGTTATAATTCCGGAGAAGCCTGTGGAGGGAAATCCGCCACTTCCTGATTTATTCTATTGTGAGATTTGTCGACTGAGCCGAGCTGACCCGTATGTCTCTCTCCTCTATTTATGTGTGTGCGTGTGTGTGTCTTTGCTCATGTGCTCATCCAGGATGTATTATTTCAAATTGACAGGCAAGCTATTTACTTATTTATAGTTTGGTTATTTTCTGAAGTTTAATGTTGTGATATGGAAATGTGCGAAAAAAAAAATTGTAGAAACTGATATTGTAGAGAATGTAGAAATTGATAGGAACATGTTTTTCTGATTTTCTACATCTAAAAAACTACAGCTTACAGAGAATATAAATAGTTGTAGGTTAAACTAGGAAATCTACGTAAATCCCTATATATCCTAGATACCATTTTCAGAAAAGGAAAAGGAATCCTAAATAAAGGAAAGTTTTAAATGAAACCAATCAGGGAAATATTTGGTCAAGATACCAAATCCCTTTATCTTAGGAAATAAATAAAAAATCAATCATATCCAATCCCATAGAATCTGGACTGGATTTCCACACTCCCCCTCAAGTTGGGTAGTAGATGTCAATCATACCCAACTTGGACTTCAAGCTTTCAAAATTGTTTCTAGGAAGGGCCTTGGTGAGAATATCTGCGGTTTGAAGACTAGTTGGCGTGTAGACAAGTCTGACTTGGTCTTCTTCGATTTTCTCTTTGATAAAATGGCGATCAATCTCGATATGCTTGGTCCGATCATGGTGAACTGGGTTCTTGGCAATACTTATGGTTGCTTGGTTGTCACAAAACACCTTCATAGAACTTCCTTTTGAAATCCTCAATTCCTTCAACACCCTTTCAAGCCAAATTCCTTCACAAATCCCATGAGACATAGCTCTGAATTCTGCTTCAGCACTACTCCGAGCTACTACTGTCTGCTTCTTGCTTCGCCACGTTACCAAATTACCCCATACGAATGTGCAATATCCGGTGGTTGACCTCCGATCCGTTATAGATCCTGCCCAATCTGCATCTGAGAAAACTTCAACATCTCTATTTGAGGTTTTCTTGAAATGTAGTCCTCTGCCTGGGCTTTTCTTTAAGTATCGAAGAATCCGGTAAATTGCTTCCATGTGTGCTTCGGTAGGGTTATTCATAAATCTGCTTACTAGGCTAACAGCAAAACAAATGTCTGGTCTAGTATGTGTCAAATAAATTAGTTTCCCCACAAGCCTTTGGTATCTACCTTTGTCAACTAGAGGACTTTCTTCTTCAACTCCTAACTTGCCATTTGAATCCATAGGAGTATCTGCAGGTTTGCATCCAAGCATCCCTGTTTCCTTAAGAAGATCTAGAACATATTTTCGTTGTGAAATAGAAATCCCATTTCTCGATCGAGCTACTTCCATGCCAAGGAAATACTTGAGCTTTCCTAAGTCTTTTATCTCAAATTCTCTTGCCAAAAGGGTCTTTACCTCAACAATCTCCTCCATGTAGTCCCCTGTAAGAATGATGTCATCCACATAAACGATAAGGATAGCAATTTTGTGATCAGATGAGTGCTTAACAAACATAGTGTGATCGGTTTGGCACTGTGAAAACCCATACTTCTTAACAACCTTTGTTAAGCGATCAAACCAAGCCCGTGGTGATTGTTTGAGGCCATATAGCGACTTACGAAGCTTGCACACTTTACCATTGTTCTCCTGAGAATAAAATCTTGGTGGAATCTCCATGAAGACTTCTTCCTCTAAGTCACCGTTCAAAAATGCATTTTTAACATCTAGTTGATGAAGAGGCCAATCTAGGTTAGCTGCCAAAGATAGCAGCACACGGACTGAGTTTAGCTTGGCCACAGGAGCAAATGTCTCCTCATAGTCAACACCATAAGATTGAGTGAAGCCCTTGGCAACAAGACGAGCTTTGAATCGATTCACGCTTCCATCCGCATTGTGTTTAACTGAAAATATCCACTTGCAACCAACCGGACTCTTTCCTTCGGGAAGTTCTGTAATCACCCACGTGCCATTCTTTTCTAGTGCTTTCATTTCTTCCAAAACAGCAGCCTTCCATTTTGGTTGTTGGAGAGCTTCTTGAATATTGCTTGGAACTTGAACATCTGTTAAAGTGGACACAAACACACGAAAAGATGGAGATAGGCTCTCATAGGATACAAAGTTGCTGATAGGATGCTGAGTGCATGTCCTTACTCCTTTTCTTATTGCAATAGGTTGGTCAAGATCACTAGGAAAATCACTAGAGATAGGTTTAGTAATTATGTTACCTGTATGCATCTCAGAAACTTCTGGATTTGGTTCTGAATCTTGGTTTTGCTTTGGAGATGTGCGACTCTCTACCTCCTTTTGAGATTTCGGTCTCCTTGAGTAAACAATCATGTCTTTTGTTGCTGTTTCTTTCACAGACTCAGGGTTTTGAGGGCTAAATTGAGTGTTAGTTATCTCAGGATCAAGAGGTTGGTGGTGGATTTCTGTGAGGATTATAGGTGGACTAGATATTTGGGCTGGTGGACAAGAGATTTGGGCTGGTGGTAAAGGTACTGGTTTAGCAGCAGGTATGGTTTCCCAAAGTTGATATTCTCTCACACTCTCCCCCTGAATGTCAGCTTTGGTGTAATGTGGCTGATTCTCAAAAAAGGTTACATCCATAGAATTATAAAATCTTTTGGTTACCGGTGAATAACATTTGTACCCCTTTTGGTTTGGAGAGTAGCCAAGAAATATGCACTTGACTGATTTGGGATCCAATTTACTTCGATGTTGCTGATGTATATGGACAAATGCGGTGCACCCGAACACTTTAGTAGGGATGAATGAGATAATTCGAAGATGAGGGTAGGTTGTAAGGAGCTTTTGGCACGGTGTTCGGAATTGAAGGACACGAGAAGGCATTCTATTTATGAGATAAGTAGCTGTTAAAACTGCTTCTCCCCAAAAATGTTTTGGAACATAAGTGGCAAGCATGAGTGATCGGGCAACCTCCATTAGGTGTCGGTTTTTCCTCTCTGCTATTCCGTTTTGTTGGGGAGTATCCACACATGAGCTTTGATGGACAATTCCCTGATCAAGTAGATAAGCTCCGAGGATAGAGTGGTAATATTCCCTTCCATTGTCGGTTCTAAGCACTTGAATTTTGGTTTGGAATTGAGTCTGGACCATTTTGTTGAAATTCTGAAATATTTGCCCAACCTCAGATTTGTCTTTCATGAGGAACAACCAAGTCACTCGAGTGTGGTCATCTATGAAGCTAACGAACCATCTAGAACCAGTAATATTTGCTATCCTAGATGGTCCCCAAACATCACTGTGAATTATGGAGAATGAATGGGATGGTTTATATGAATGATGTGGGTAAGTATTACGAGGATGCTTGGACAATTGACAAATTTCACATTGGTAATATGAGGGATTTTTTTGGAATAATGTGGGAAATAGTTTTTTGAGGTACAAGAAGTTGGGATGACCTAATCGGTAGTGCCACAACATGACTGCACTATCTTTATGACTGCTAGAGGTTGAGACTGTGCAAGCATTATTCTGAATTTTCCTCTCAGATTCTTCATCTCTAAGAAGATAGAGTCCCGCACATATCCTAGCGTTGCCAATCTTCTTCCCCGAATCCAAGTCCTGAAATTCACACATATGTGGGAGAAATTTAGTAACACAATTAAGATCTCTCGTAATCTTACTAATAGATAAGAGATTACAATCCAAATTAGGAACATGGAGAACAGAATTAAGCATTATGTCCTTGGAGATAGCAACTGAACCGATACCAGCCACTTTAGATAATGAGCCATCTGCAATACGAACTGTAAAATTTCCAGAACATGGGCTGTATTCATGAAATAACGATGCATCACCAGTCATATGGTCTGATGCGCCTGAGTCAACGATCCATGCCTTTGAGCTATGACGTTTGACACTTAAAGCGCTTAGAAAATTACCTTTTTGTGCCAAAGTGGCAGTACTCACAATTTCAGGTCTGTTTTGCTGAAGGGACTGATGTGGCATCTCATCAGTAGGTGTCTTCCCATAACTCTCCCTAGCGTGTACAGCCTTCCAAGCGATGTTGCTGATCATGCTCCCTGAGTTTGAAGTCACCTCTAATGTTGTGCTACCGCTCAGCATGGTGGGAGAAGAATCAAACTAAGAATTTTAATGGGTCGTATGCTCTTGATACCATGTAGAAACTGATATTGTAGAGAATGTAGAAATTGATAGGAACATGTTTTTCTGATTTTCTACATCTAAAAAACTACAGCTTACAGAGAATATAAATAGTTGTAGGCTAAACTAGGAAATCTACGTAAATCCCTATATATCCTAGATACCATTTTCAGAAAAGGAAAAGGAATCCTAAATAAAGGAAAGTTTTAAATGAAACCAATCAGGGAAATATTTGGTCAAGATACCAAATCCCTTTATCTTAGGAAATAAATAAAAAAATCAATCATATCCAATCCCATAGAATCTGGACTGGATTTCCACAAAAATACATAGATAATTCTTATTCAACTACTTTAAAATGAGGAATTACAAGGGTTTATAAAGACAAAATTCAAGAGTAACAAGACTATTGATAAGAACACAACTCCGAATGTGATAACTATCTTAAAATGACAACTAAATCTGAAGATAAATGATTAAAGGTAAAGGATAAACAATAAACAATTACTGTCGAGATATTCCCCGCTCCCCTTCAAGTTGGGTTGAATATGTTGTTCAGACCAAGCTTGCAGCTTAAATCTTATAATGTTCTTCTCTGCAAGCCTTAGTATGTTTGCATTTGACTAGTATTAGGACTATAGATGAGCTAAAATACTCCATCCAGCTTTTCTTGATAAAATGCTTGTTAATTTTCACGTGTTTTGTCCGTTGATGATGGGCTGGATTTTTTTAGCAATGCTAATGGCAGACTGGTTGTCACATGATACTTCATTGGCTTTATAACATGATTCTTTATCTCTTGCAAAAGTCTCCTTAGCCTCATTACTTCACATAACCTGTGAGCTAAAGCCTGAACTCAGCCTCTGCGCTGCTTCTAGAAATAACCTTTTGCTTTTTACTATGCCAAGCAATGAGATTTCCCCACACATATCCTTCGGTCCTAGATGAATTTGACCCAGTTTGCATTATTATATGCTTTCAAATTCCTTTTTGTTTTTTTTTTTTGAACGTTAATCCTTTGCTTGGAGTTAACTTCAAGTACCTTGAGGTTATATACACTGCTTCCATGTGTTCCTTTTCAGGATTATTCATGAATTGACTCAAAACACTTGCAGAAATACCTATATTTAGTCTAGTTTGTGACAGGTATATAAGCCTTCCCACAAGTCTTTGATAACTCCCTTTATCAATTGGAGCATTCTCTCTAGAGTCCTAATTTTTGTGTTGGAATCCATAGGGGCGTCAACTGACTTGCAACCTGTCATCCTTGTTTCTTTTGTGGAATTTCAGAATATTTTATTTCTGAATCTTACTTGAATAATACAACTTCTAAGGATTATATACAGCTACTGTTAAGCAGTAAAATAGGAAACTAAATCAGTCTAAATCTAATCCCCATAATTGAGGAATTGTCTAACCTTAATTCTAGGGATATAGATATTTACACATTTAATATAGTTGACTTTTCCACACTCCCCCTCAAGCTGGCTTGAAGATATCTTCCATGGCAAGCTTGCTCACTAGATTTTCAAACTGCTTCCTGTGCAATCCCTTTGTAAGAACATCAGCAACTTGGTCACTTGTTGGTATATATGGCATGCAAATTATTCCATTGTCAAGCTTCTCTTTGATAAAATGCTTATCTACCTCTACATGCTTCGTTCTATGATGGAGCACTGGATTGTGAGAAATAGAGATTGCAGCTTTATTATCACAATAGAGCTTTATCGGTGAGGGATTAGAAACCTTCAAGTCTTCAAGTAGTCTTTTAATCCACATTACCTCACAAATCCCATGGGCTATTGAACGAAACTCAGCCGCGGCACTACTTCTGGCTACTACATTCTGTTTCTTGCTTCTCCAAGTGACAAGGTTTCCTCCCACAAATGTGCAATAGCTTGAAGTTGACCTCCTATCTGTAATACTTCCTGCCCAGTCAGCGTCGGTAGGCTTCTACTTGTAGGTGTCCATGGTTTTTGAAGAGCAATCCCTTTCTAGGCGTTCCCTTTAGGTACCTTAGGATTCTGTAGGCAGCTTCAAAGTGTTCTGAGCTAGGTGAATGCATAAACTGACTTACCACACTTACTGCAAAAGCTATATCAGGTCGTGTATGTGCTAAATAGATGAGTCTACCCACAAGTCTTTGGTATTTCTCTCTATCCACCACATCTTTGGTTTCAGTAGGCTGAAGTTTCAAGTTGGGCTCTATTGGGGTTTCAGCTATCTTGCAACCAAGCATTCCTGTCTCACTAAGCAAGTCTAGGACATACTTACGTTGGCTAACAAAGACACCCTCCTTTGATCTTACAAATTCCATGCCAAGGAAGTACTTTAAGGCTCCCAAATCCTTTATCTCAAAGTCATGTGCAAGCCTTCTCTTAAGTTCTCCAATTTCTGCACTATCATCACCAGTTATTATTATATCATCCACATACACAATTAAAATAGCTAGTTTACCATTTCTAGAGTGCTTGAAGAACATTGTGTAGTCAGCTTGACTCTGAATATAACCATAGCTCTTCACTACATTTCCAAACCTTTCAAACCATGCTCTTGGTGATTGTTTAAGACCATACAAGGATTTTTTCAATTTGCACACCTTGTTGGTTACGAGGTTTTTCTCAAATCCAGGTGGGAAGTCCATAAACACTTCTTCCTCTAAATCTCCATTAAGAAAGGCATTTTTTACATCAAGTTGCTGTAGAGACCAATTGAAATTAACTGCTAAAGAGAGAAGTACCCGGATTGAGTTTATTTTCGCAACTGGAGCAAAGGTCTCTTGGTAGTTAATGCCATAAGTTTGAGTGAACCCCTTGGCAACAAGTCTTGCCTTGTACCTCTCTATGCTCCCATCTGACCTACACTTCACAGTGAAGACCCATTTACATCCTACAGTTGTCTTGCCTCTTGGTAGCTCCACAATCTCCCAAGTCCCATTCTTTTCAAGAGCGTCCATCTCTTCCTTCACCGCTAACTTCCAATCCGAATCACCTAGGGCATCCTGAATAGATCTTGGCACATGCAAGTTAGAAATATTTGAAAGGAATGCTTTGTGGTTATTGGACTTTTGATACGACAAATATTTTGCAATAGGGTGATTGGTACATGATCTTACTCCTTTTCTGTTAGCAATTGGGACATCTAGATCAGAAAAATCAATATTTGGAGACTCAAGGGAAGAAACTAAAGGAGCAATTTTAGGATTAACCTGAGTTTGAGAAGGAGGACCATCCCTCAGAGATTCCGGTTGAACAGGTGCTAGAGAAATAATTGGATCAGTAATATTTTTATGAGATTTTCTCCTGGTATAAACCTGAAGCTCAATATTTGGATTATGTGAATCAGTTTGAAGTAATTCTCCCCCTGTTTCAAATTCTACAATACTTGGCACCTGTTGACTAAGAGAGTCCTTGTTTTCATTATTTTTATCGTCCATTTCCTTAAATTGTTTAATAGACTGAATTGGTGACTCAATGAGGCTTGGTAGTGGTGTAGAGAATTTCCAAAAATTATCTTCTTCTTTATTCTCCCCTTGAAGAAGATTTTTGCTGAAATAGGGTTGATTTTCTAGAAAAGTGACATCCATAGTTATGTGAATTTTCTTTGTCAAAGGATTAAAACACTTATACCCTTTTTTATTTGGAGCATAGCCAATGAAAACACATTTTTCAGCTTTAGGATCCAATTTGGATCAAAAAATTTGGGGAATATAAACAAAGCAAGTGCATCCAAAAATTTTTAAAGGTAACTCAGAGTATAAACGAAATGTTGGGAAGTATTTTTTGAGAGTATTCAAAGGTGTTTCAAAATGTAAAACACGAGTTGGCATCCTATTGATTAAGTAAGATGCAGTCAACACAGCATCTCCCCAGAGGTATTTTGGAATGTTCATAGAAAGCATGATAGCTCTAGCTACCTCAAGTAAATGCCAATTTTTCCTTTCAGCTATTCCATTTTGTTGGGGTGTGTCTCGACATTTAGATTGGTGTAAAATACCTTTTTCTTTTAAAAAATTTCCCAAACATTCATTAAAGTACTCAGTTCCATTATCTGTTCGAAGGATGCAAATTTTTGTTTTGAATTGGGTTTCAATCATGCAACAAAAATCTTTGAAAAGTTTTCCTACATCAGATTTTTTGCTTAGTAAGTAACAACCACAATTAGTGTGATCATCGATAAAAGTTACGAACCACTTTTTTCCAGGCAAGGTGGTAACCATTGAAGGTCCCCAAACATCAGTATGAAACAAGTAAAATGGTTTTGATGGACTATAAGGTTTTGAAATATATTTAACTCGATGATCTTTAGATAAAAAACAACTTTCACATTGAAAAATAGAGCAATCCACTCCTTTAAACAAATTAGGAAATAAATGTTTTAAATAAGGGAAACTAGGATGTCCTAACCTAAGATGTCATTGCATTATTTTATCAGAAATAGAATTTGAACTAGTACTTCTAAGCCCTTGAGCTTTTTTATTATCTAGGAAATCCTCACTGAAATAGTAGAGCCCATTTATTTCTCTAGCACTGCCAATCATCTTCCCTGAGTTTTGGTCCTGAAATTGACAAAGAGAGTCAAAAAAGATAACACGACAGTTGGAATCCTTTGAAAGTTTACTGACAGATAAAAGATTACAAGCAAGTTTAGGAACATGAAGTACAGATTTAAGATCAATACTTTCAGAAAGTTTAATAGAACCCTTGCCTGCAATAGGTGAAAAACTACCATCTGCTATTCTTATTTTTTCATTACCAGAATAGGGAGTGTATGAACTAAATAGATTCGACAGGTTAGTCATATAATCAGATGCTCCTGAATCAATGATCCATGGAGCAGAATTAAAGACACTGGATAGGGCTAATGGATTTCTACCTGAATGAGCCAATGAACTATTAGATGTACCAGATGTCGGATTGGACTTTAGTAGTTTAAGGAGTTGATCGAACTGCTCTTAGCTGAAGGAACCCATATTTGCTTCATTGGCAGAGGGTTGTGACTGCTTCTGCTTCGGCTTCCAATTTGTTGGTTTTCCATGGATATGCCAACAAGTTTCTCGAGTATGGCGTGGTTTGTTGCAATGGTCACACCACACTCGAGGCTTGTCATCAATCTTACGCAAATCAGGGACATTTTGCCCACCAACATTAGCTTCTGTAGTGACCAATGCAGAGTTCTTGATCAAACTACTGGTACGAGGAGTAGAATTTACAACTGAAGTAGAACCTGACATGGTGGTAAAAAACAGCAGCGGCTCTTGGAAAAATATGGTGATTTAGGGTTTGGCAAGAAAGAAAAGTTCTTGATGAGAAAGTGGCTATGAAGGCTTAAGGTAAAAAAAATCAGCAATGAAGGCTGAAGAAGAAATTGTAGAAAAATCAGCAATGAAGGCTGAAAAAGTGACTGATTTCTGAGAAAAAACCTAAAGCTCTTGATACCATGTGGAATTTCAGAATATTTTATTTCTGAATCTTACTTGAATAATACAACTTCTAAGGATTATATACAGCTACTGTTAAGCAGTAAAATAGGAAACTAAATCCGTCTAAATCTAATCCCCATAATTGAGGAATTGTCTAACCTTAATTATAGGATATAGATATTTACACATTTAATATAGTTGAGTTTTCCACATCTTTTAAAAGGTCTAAGATGCATTTCTGTCAGGACAAAGAGATCTCAGCTTTTGACTGTGTGACTTCCATGCCTAAGAAGTATCTTAGTTTTCCCATGTCTTTGAACTCAAATTCCTTTGCAAGAATTTCATTGAGACATCTTGTTTCAGATTGATCATTCCTTGTGACAAGAATGTTGTTTGCATAAACAATGAGGAGAAATTTTATCTCCCGAACAGTGTTTGACAAAGAGTGTGATTGGCTTGGCATTGTGTATATCCAGAACTCCAGGCAACCTTTGTGAACCTTTCAAACCGAGCTCTAGATGATTGTGTAAGACCACTCATTGATCTCTTCAGTTTGCATGCTTTGTTCTCCATGATTTTAGATCAAATCCTAGAGGAATTTCCCCATAAACTTCCTAAGTCCCTATTTAGGAAAGCACTCTTCACATCTAATTGGTGGAGAGGCCAATCTAGATTCGCAACAAGGGAGAATGGTACCTGGATAGTGTTTAATTTAGCAACTAGGGCAAAAGTCTCCTGGTAGTCAATTTGCCCATCTTCTCTATATTTCACGGTGAATATCTGTTTGCATCCAACAAGGTTTTTCCTGATGGTAATTTTGCAATTTCCCAACTCCCACTCTTTTTCAAAGTCCGAATTTTTTCAAAAACTGCCTTTTTCCATTCTGGTCTTTGAAGAGCTTCCTGTAAGTTATGAGGAAGCTGCATCTCATCCAAATTTGTGACAAAGGCACGGAAAATAGGTGAGAGGCCATTTTATGAGATAGTTCTTGATTGGGTGTTGTGTACATGGTCTAACACCTTTTCTTAATGCTATGGGCCAGTTGAGATCATCATCAAGAGAATTAATTTCAAAATTACCTTTACTCTCGGATTCAATTAAGACTCTTGATTAGATTCTAGATGTTTTTATTGTTCTATCTCCTTGATTGAATCTTCACTGTGAGTAGAAGTTCATTTTTTGTTGCTGGTTGGCTAGCGGTCTGAATTTCATTATTTTTTACCAGTTAGCTGGCAGGAGAATGATATTGAATGGAGCTTGGAATTTTAGATGTGGTTGGATTTGACTCAAATGGAATTTTAGCTGCGGTTTTCGCTATGGTTGGATTTGACTTAAATTGTGGTGGGGACTCGAGTTGAGACTTTGATTGTGGTGGACTTGGAATGCTCCAAAAATGATATTTTTGAGTTTCAATTAGATTTTTCTTCCCCTGAATATTAGTTTTGGAGTAATATGGCTGATTTTCAAAGAGGTTTACATCTATAGAATCGTAGAATTGCTTATTATCTGGAGAATAACACTTGTAACACTTTTGATTAGGGAAATATCGGAGAAAAATGCATTTGATGGATTATTTATGATGGAAAAGATTGAAGAAGTATTTGATTTGGTGTTTGATGTTTGGGAATAAGTGAGGGCATTCTGTTAATTAAGTAGGTTGTTGTAAGTATTGCTTCCCCTCAAAAGTATTTAGGAACATTTGTGGAGAACATGAGTGAAATAGCAATCTCCAAAAGATGTTTGTTTTAACGTTCAGCAACCCTGTTTTACTGGGGTTTGTCAATACATGAATGTTGATGGATAATTCCTTGACTCAAAAGGTAATCACCAAGAATAAAATTAAAATACCCTTTTGCATTATCAGTTCTCAAGATTTGAATTTTGGTGTGAAATTGGTTTTGCATCATGGAGTTTTAAGTTTTGGAAGATTTGACTTGCCTCTTGACTTTTCTTTCTTGAGAAAGACCTAGTGAGCCCTGTATAAAGGATATAAACCAACGAGAACCAATGACATTTTTTACTCTAGAATTGTTATCAACTGTTGGTAGGACGTGACGATCTCTGATGATCTGTTTCTCTCTTCAGGCATGATGTGATTCTCGTTGTTGTTGTTGTTGTTGTTGTTGTTATTATTATTATTATTATTATTATTATTATTATTATAAGAAAACAGAGAAGGCTTTGGTACCATGTTGAAAAAAAATACTCAGATAATTCTTATTCGACTCCTTTTAAATGAAGAATTATAAGGGTTTATAAAGACTGAATTCAATAGTAACAAGACTCCTAATAAGAACACAACTCATAATATGATAACTATCTTGAAATGACAACTAAATTTGAAGATAAAAGATAAACAATAAAAAATTACTGGCGAGATATTCCACAATATGTAAATATGTCTCTTATATTTGACATCTTATTGAATGTGTTCTATCTTTATAATTATTCATGTTGCGATATTAACATTTATAGTGCAGTTTGGTTGGATGAAGAGTGATTACTGGTTTAACTTCTTTGATAGTCAGAATGTGTAATTAGGATGCAGGACTCGTAAATATAGATGCTTTTGTGCCACCCAATACCTAGGCAGAAGAAAAGAATGAGAAAGAGATAAGTATGAGAAAAATCCTATTGAGGGATATTTTCTTCTTTTCTTTTTTTATGTTTTTTTTTATTATGATTTTATGTACTCTTAACTCATTGAGTTTGTATCTAATATCTTGGTGAAACCAATTTCACGGTGGCTTTATATATTAATAATGTAGATTAGGTAATTGTGATTGGAGGTATATAAAAGAGTCTAAGATACTTCCTATTAGGAATTTTTTTTAAGATCAAAATACTGTTACTTGTAGCTGTAGGATATTCAAAAGGGTAATGCTAAAGTTGCTCTACTACGGAAGAAACATACTATTTATGTAGTACTTTATTGCTCAATGCATCCTCTATATATTTTTTCTGCATTAACCATTTCATCACAGCTATATTCTGTATTTGCATTTTTCTTTGGATTCTCATATGGATCTAGAGTACCTTTTACTGGATGTACTGTTTAATGGGTTTGAAAAGATTTATGCTACATTCTTTTAATTCATGATGAGGTTCCGTTATGCAGTTTTTGGCTTACTATTGCAAACCTATTATTTCCAGTGAAGTTGGCTGTTACAAATATCCCAACTGATGGGTGAGTGCAAAATATGAGAAACACTAAAGTTCTTTTTTTCCCCATGAACTTATTGCGCATTTAGGTGTGAATATCATCATTTTTATACTTTATTCATAATGCTTTGTGACTTTGCTTGTATTAGTTTGTTAATTTAGTAATTCAGAGCCATCATTTTACAGTACAAATCCAATACAAAGTGTGGAGAAAACATTCAGAGCAGACAAGGACTTACTGGCAAAACAAGAGTATGATGTCCAGGTTGGCTAGTGTAAAAAAATTGTTTACAGTATGATCATATTCTTTTTGGTTGTTCATTGTAATGTTTTTGTTCATCTTGTCAAATAGGCGTGGTGCATGCTTCTGAATGACAAAGTTCCATTCAGGATGCAGTGGCCTCAATATGCAGATTTGCAGGTCAATGGTATGGTTATTAATGTTTTGCTTTGAGTACTTAGCTGTTAAGATCTCTTTTTACAGCTTAATTGTTTCGCTACTGTTTATTGAATTTGTTGTAATTAAGAAGCATGCTTGGATCTAGCCAAAAGAAAAAAGGAAACATGCTTAGCATATTTGCCTTTTATTTTCCTCATTGTGGCATCTTTGTTCTCCATTCTGACATAATATTTTCGATGCACTTTCAATTTTAGTCGGTAATGATTTTTTGGGTATACAACTGAATTTTTTAAACAGGTGTACCTGTTCGTGCTATTAATAGACCTGGCTCACAATTGCTGGGGGCTAATGGCCGTGATGATGGTCCAATTGTGAGTTCTCTCTCCTATAAAAAAGATTAGTTTTGTTTTTCTTCTCTATATATGCATTCTCTATAGATTTTACCTTTACGTGTGTATGCAATGATTGGAATGGGTGGGAAGCCAGCAGGCAGGTTGTTGCATGTGCTTTAAACCCTTTTAATATTTTTTACCTATTTAAGAAACATTCTTGTCTAAACATATGTTTTGTTGTCTATTCTTTTGTCAGATAACTCCATTTACTAAAGATGGAATTAATAAGATAACTTTGACTGGATGCGATTCTCGTGTATTCTGTTTTGGAGTTAGAATTGTTCAGCGGCGAACTGTTCAACAGGTATGTTAACAGCTTCAAATTTATATTTGGAGATTTGACTTCGTTTCACTGGAATTACTAGATTGATTGCATTGCTGTCTGATGGGATTTTGAATTTGAAAATGATGTATTCCCTTTTTTCACAAAGTAAAGAAGCTCTGCTTGTAATAATTTCTGCCCAGGCATTGATTACATTGAGAACAAAGCAGAATGGAATGCAAATATATTTAGTGCTATCATATTTTGCTGTTTTTATTTTCGTATCTCTGGATTGTAGTTGTATTTCTTGTTTCTTGCAAAAATCACTGTAGATTAGACACTTGACCACTTAGTTATAAGTTATCACTTACTGGCATTCTTGGTGAGGTGCCTGTATCAACATGATGTTGACATGGGTATGGGATCCAAATCAGAGATAAGTCAGGGAGAATGCGACATGAAAATTGGTGTCCTGAACAAAGTTTTCTTTTCACCTTTCTCTTCCTCGCCTTTTTTAATTTCTTCAAAAATCTTCATACCACACAACGAAGAAGAACAAGTTATCATTGATTGATGAAATTGGGAGAAAAAGAATGAAGAACAAAGAGAGAATGGGGCTTTAACATAGGGAACTTGTGATCATGAAGATTGATTGAAGGAAGAGGCTGGAGCTGGACAAAATGGAGAGATCACAATAAAGGAAGAGGGAAATATTTAGAAACAATTTAGAGAAAAGGAGGAAATATGTGAAATTTGGGGCTTTCATGTTTAATGATTTGTTTTTAAACTGTCATGTAAAGGGCTCCACTTCTGACATTATTAACATGGCCAACTTAATTTCATTTTTCTTTTTTTTGGTTTTGCTTTGGCTGATATTTTCTACATGGCGCTTGTTTGCCTAGTCTGGGCTGATTTCAATAGCTGAGAATGAAAAAAGAAATGATATTTTGGCCCTAATTTATTTAAATATTTTGGGCTGGCAATTGGGTTGGCTTGCCATATTATGTTTTGTTTTCAAGGCTGAAAATCAATAATATCAAGTTCTAACTTGAGGTAAAGATAGTTGAAATAAAATATTAACAGTAATATTAAGTAGCTTAAACAACAAATCCCTCCATGTCTATGAAACTGAAGCTTACCTTGCTATTTATGTAATTTTGTTATTCTTTATTCTCATTATATATTCGTGGCCTGGCCTAGATACTCAACATGATTCCCAAGGAGACTGATGGTGAACATTTTGAAGATGCTCTTGCTCGTGTTTGTCGTTGTGTTGGTGGTGGAACTGCAACAGACAATGGTGATGGTGACAGTGAACTAGAAGTTGTTGCCGATTTTTTTGGAGTCAACCTACGCTGCCCTGTGAGTTATGTGGTTTTGCAAATTCCTATCTATCTCTTGCCTATATTTCTGGAGCTGTGCACCATTTTTATGCTAAGAATATACATGTTTAATTGATTGGGCATCATATTTCAAAGTATTTAATTAGTTTATCTTCTAAAGCATTGCTAGAAGAGATAGTTAGTGTCTTGCAAAATTCATGGATCAAATGCTTCAAGCATCACTGGCCTATCAGCATAGTTACTATAAAGTGTCAATAGGGGAAGCATCCATGGTTTGGTTCTCATGTATGTATGGTGGCTGTAGGATTAATGTTGGCCGAGGCTATCATGTGTCATCATAAAGGTGTTCTTAATGTTAAAAAATGCACTCGATCATGCTTCCTTCTGTAAAGCTGCATTATATTTTGTTTCTACTGTTATTTAATACTATAACAAGTCACTTTTGGCAAAGTTGATGGTGTGATCTATATGACAGATTTATTAGTCTACGTGGACAATATGTGCAGTTAAGTGCTTGTGCTTTGTTCCATAACTTAACTTTACGGTAGCACCATTTGGGTTCCTATATTTGTGTGCTTATTGGCTTATCCCATGGCCTGCTTTTTTTATTATTCTATCTTTTTTGGCTTTCAATAGTGTATTTATATATAGCTATCTATAATTCTTTCAGGCTTTTGAGAGGCATTTATATTTGATTGCAGTGGCTTATCCTATGACCTACTTATTTAATAGTCGGTCTGTTTTTGCTTTAAATAGTGTATTTATATATAGCTATCTGTAGACTATGCAATTTTTTCTAAGCTGGATACCATTAAGTCATGTAAGAGGGGATAATTCTCCTACCTCTTCTTTTTCTTCTGCAAATATTCAGTACTAATGGGATTTGAATGACTATTTCATTACTGCACCCTTCTTCTGAAGTTAGTATAATTATATCTGACATTCATTTTTATGACTTTTACCCATGATAGATGAGTGGTTCAAGAATGAAGGTAGCTGGAAGGTTTAAACCTTGTGCTCACATGGGTTGTTTTGATCTTGAAGTTTTTGTGGAGCTGAACCAACGGTCTAGGAAGGCAAGCAATGATACTGACATGTTTATTGCCATTTGTAACTCTCTCAGGATTTTGACAAGCATTTATATTTGATTGCAGTGGCAATGCCCAATTTGTCTGAAGAACTATGCGTTGGAGAATGTTATAATTGATCCTTATTTTAATCGCATCACATCCAAGGTGGGTATTGGTTTGGTTCTCCTGTATTTATCTACATGATATCAATGTGTGATAACTGATAATGATAATTAACTGTGGTACAGATGAGAAATTGTGGGGAAGATATTACTGAGATTGAGGTCAAGCCTGATGGTTCTTGGCGTGCAAAGTTTAAAAGTGAAAATGAGCATAGAGAACTTGGTGATCTTGCACAATGGCACTCTCCTGATGGCACCCTATGGGGATCTGGCAGTGCAGAAGTTAAGCCAAGAGCTGAAACGTTAAAGCAGATCAAACTTGAAGGGGTTTCAGAAGGTCATACTGGTTTGAAACTTGGAATCAGGAAGAATCGCAATGGGTTCTGGGAGGTTAGCAAGCCTGAAGATATGAATACCTCCTCTGGTAGTAGATTACAAGAAATGTTTGAAGAGCATGAACAAAAAATAATTCCAACAAGCAGCAGTGCCACTGTAAGTGGTAAGGATGGTGAAGATCCCAGTGTAAATGAGGATGGTGGTGGAACTTATGACTTTACAAGCAATGGGATTGAACTTGATTCTATGCCTCTGAACATAGATTTGGCATACGAGTTTTCTGATCGAAATGCATCTGTACCAGCGGGAAATGCAGAAGTTATTGTTCTTAGTGATTCGGATGAAGAGAATGAAATATTGATATCTTCTGCAACTGCCTATAGGGGTGATGGAAATGATGCTGCTGGAGTTAATTTTCCAGTGGCTCCTGGAATTTCTCATCCGTATTCAGAAGATCCATCTCTTGGGCCTGCTGGTAATTTGGGTCTTTTTCCTCCTAATGATGAATTTGACATGCCTCTGTGGCCATTAGCTCCGGGAACCCAAGAAGGCTCAGGGTTTCAACTATTTAGTGCAGTTACAGATGTGTCAGATGCCTTAGTTGATCTGCGGCGTAATTCTCTCAATTGCCCTTCATCTATGAATGGCTATACGATGGCTCCTGAGACAACAATAGGATCTGCAACTCTAGTCCCTGGTCCTTCCATTGATCAGATTGATACGAATTTAAATGGTAACTTGGGTGACAATACATTGTTTGGTGCAAAAGATCCCTCTCTTCA
Organism: Heritiera littoralis; assembly: GCA_031772115.1. Lineage (NCBI taxonomy): Eukaryota > Viridiplantae > Streptophyta > Magnoliopsida > Malvales > Malvaceae > Heritiera > Heritiera littoralis. The sequence continues at coordinate 366,565 of JAPDPK010000043.1, forward strand.
GATATTTCTTCCAACACGTCCTTCAGGTGCATCAGCGCAGTCCGATTTGAGAGATCAAGCTGAGGTCTCAAATGGCATCCATACCAATGATTGGATTTCACTCACGCTTGGAGGCGGTGCGAGTGGTGGTTATGGGGACTCACCAACAGTTAATGGATTGAATACAAGGCAGCAGATACCTTCCAGAGAACGTCCTATGGATTCTTTGGCTGACACTGGTTAGTTTCCTTTTTCTTTTGAAGATCTATAGAGTTGTAACCTACGTTTAAAATTTCTCATATAATGGCCAGCGAATAGGAAAGATTTCTAGCTGGTTACATGCAAGCATGTTTGATTCTTGTACAGCGTTATTATAATTGTTGAATTTGATTAGTAACAAATCTGTTCTAGAGTTACATTTTTGCAGGCCAGGTTTTCTCTCATGTACAATTTGCACATGAATTGCATTGCAACTTGCAAGTGACTATTACTAATAAGTTCAAATTAGAATTTATTTATTTTTGGATTCAAATAAAATCTTTTTCATTCTTATTAATTTTAGTGCAATCAATGATATTTTTCTCATTTGGAATAATTTGTTCTTGAATACAGTAAAAGTCAAGGCATTAAAAAAAAAAAAAGAATACTTTGTGCAAAGTTAATAAGTTGTATATTGTCAGGCGGAAATGAATTTACTTCTCTGCAAAATTAAGGAAACATAATGTAGGAAAGGCAAAAAAAGAACAAAAAAAAAGTAGTCTATCCTTCCAAAAGTTGCACTTTTCTTACCGCAAGAATGGCTATCTGTGAAATTAGACATTAATTATATTGTGATAAGTTTAATCTAAATAGAATTAAAATATAAATGGTTATAATATTTTTATCCTTACAAACGTAAGCCACTTTTGAGTTTAATATTTAGCAACTGTGTTACTTAGACTCCGGAGTGTTGGATCCATGTATGTGTACAACATGGGTACATGTTCATTTTTCTTTAAGTTTTTTCATATATTTGGAGAGTCAGACCTCTATATTCAGCTAATTGTTGACATGGGTATTTCTAAGGAAAATGAAGAATTTGAGAAACATAATAAGTTAGTAGATGTCTTGATTAATTTTCAAGATGGAATTGATCAGTTGTTTGCTGCGCTAGATCTGGCATATGATCGATCCTTCTATATTAGCATTTAATAGCTCCATAGTCATTTTTTCTTTTGGCACTGACTGTTTCTTCTTTCTGCAGCTTCTCTGCTACTTGGTATGAATGATGGTAGATCTGAGAAGTCAGGCAGGCAAAGATCAGAGAGCCCTTTCTTATTTCCTCGGCAAAAACGTTCTGTAAGACCAAGATTATATTTTTCTATTGACTCAGACTCTGAGTAATTGAACTTGTTTTGCCTAAAGTTACTGGCCCTCCCTTCAGTTAACATGAAATGAAAATTTTCGAAAGGAAAGCCCAGCTGAAGGAAAAAAATGGCTGCAAGGGAACCGTGCAAAGGTCTTGAGCTGGCAACTGCAGAATCTTATGTAAAATGGTGAGCGCAAGGCCATTTATACTTGTTGTTGGTGATGTATGCGCGTTCAATGAAGCTCTGCACTTCTAATTCTATGCGTATTAACAGGATTCTGACAAGCAGTTTCACCCACAGTTAACAAAGACCGGCATATCCGATTAAATTGCACGGTTACTGATTCTTATTTAGTCTGAAAATCGGAATTGATCCATTGGTTCAAAACCTTTAGGTGCAGTGGGAAAAACAGCACTTTTAGTATCACAAGGAATTCTCGTTTTTGCCACTTTTTAAAAGATACTGAGATCAAATAGCCTGTAAATTCACTCAATTTCAGTTATATATAGAGAAATGTTATTTTTATCAATTTGATTACTCTTGCCAGACGGATTTCCCTGCTCTGCCAAGCCATTACTGATCTATGTTTGAACTCTGTTTTTAGGTTCGGAGGTACCTGCTAAGTTTTTTATTAAAAGAGGAGAAAGTGAAAATGAGAAAGAAGAAAATGGAAAAGAATCAAAATTTATTAATCCATTAGCATAGAGGAAAGAAAAGAAAAAAAAAGGAGAAAGACAAAAAAAATGTCTCGCGGGAGGGTACATTGTAGTTAAGTATGAACTTTCAGAGCAATGGTATTCTCATTCTTCATTTGCAACGACAGCCTTGGAATGCCTGAAGCTGTCACAACCAGGGCAATTGTGCAAACTCTCGTGAATATAAATGTCACAGTCGAGGCAGAAGTACCGTTTGCATTTTGGGCACACAACGGAACGGCCAGGTTTATTTCCTGCCAAAACCAGCAAGCATCGAGGTCAAACAAAACATGATTTAAGAAAAGAATACAGTCAAAATACCAATTAACTCGCTACAGCATCCCGGCATATCTTTGCAAAACCTGAAACTTAAAAGAGCAATTGTGCATCAAAGAATCTTTAAGCTCTCAGAATAGTCCCCTTTTAAAGGAATTTCCCAGCGCAGCAATGATATTTCTGAAGAATGATACAAGCCACTAGCATGGCAAGCAAGTTAGTCAAATCGTTGACACTTCCAACTGTGTTCTCATTTGTTTACTCAAGGCAAAGGTTCAAGAAAGGGACCATTTCTTTCTTAGTAGTCAAAGAAATAGTAAAGCACTTTTCTCCTATTTTCTTCCCCTAAGAGAGTCTTAGGCTTAGTTGTATGAACAATCATTATGGCTTTTTCAATTTATTAACCTGTTTAGATATTATCACATGCAATTTCAGTATTAGTTTTATTGAATATGATGTCAAAGCACACTGACATTGTAAAATCAACAAGTAACCATTCCTTATCACCACTTACCTGGATTGAGGAGGCTTTGTTGGCACCCAAAACAATTTCTTTGCAGTTTGTGCTTTGGATCATTTAGATGAGACGGAGGCACCTCATCAAATGGTGCAATAGGAAAGAGATGATGATATGATCTAGCCAAATGGGGTGAAGACACCAGTGTCAACCCGCAGATTCGACATTCTGTAGGGAGCTCACATACACGGGCTTTGCATCTTGGACAAGTGTAACCTGCACCTACCTTAGCTTCTTTATGGCATGAACAAATTGATATGGAACCCTCTGCTGCTCTTTGGGGGAATCCCATTTTGATCAAATTAGCAATTGCAAATTCTGCTATGGCTGGTGGTGGGGGTGCATGCTCCAATATTAGCTCTTTAAAGTGGGACTGCACAAGCAAAACAAACACAGAAACACGATCAGTGTTCGTTTTCAATTTTCCCTCTTTCCATAATATATAGATAAGAAAATTTATAACAAGACGAACTGAAAAAACATAAAAGAACCAAGAACTACGGTTCCCGCCTTCAAAAGGCAAATAAATAACAATAAAAAGCAAAGGAAAAAGATATTTTCGAGAACAACTTGCAATCTAGAACATTTTAGAAGATATACAGAGAAACCCAAAACTTGTCAAAGAAATTTCACTTGACTTTTAGAAGACAGTGTTCCCTATTATATCATTATGAAAACAGAATTTAGCTTTCCTTTTAAGTTAATGAATTAAATGACTCATATGAGAATTTCAAATTGATAATGTTACATCAGTTCAGTTTAATATGGTCAATCAACGCCTCTTGTTGCACTCACCTCATCCAATGCAACAGAATAAGTTCCTCCAGTTTCCTGGCAAAGATTTTTGCATATAAACATTTCTGCAGCAAGGCCAATAACCGAACACCTTATTTTAGATTTCTTACATTTCTGAATGGTCACCATTATATCCCCAGGATCACAAGTACTGAGAGCAGAATATAATATAAGAACTTCACGATGACCATATGATGGAATTTGATTCAGATAGCCATCTACAAGGTCCAATGCATTCTGTAAGGATGAATCACCTGAACATTCCAACTTATTCATCAAAGCTTTGATATGAGACTCAGGACTGCCACCGAGATCTGTTAAGCAGTGAGCAACCCCATCTTTTGTAGTCACAAGGCCAACTTGACTAAGAGGATTCTGGTCAAAAAACTCCCTGATGAAAGCCTCAACATGTTTTGCTATGACAGCAATTCGACTTGGTCGAAAATCCATCTCTGAAGCTGCCTAAGTACAGCAAAACAAGTAACAATCAGTTAATAGTTTACGTAAAGAATCAAGGAAATTTATTATTTTTAACTTCATGATGATTGAATCAAAATAACCAATTTCCAGGTGATATTCTAATGGTTAATTACACCGTGTCTTCAGACTGGAAGTCCTATATTCAGCTCCTCCCCCTCCAATTAGAGGAAAAAACAAAAAAGGAAAAATGAAAAGCTAATTCCAAGGAGCATGTTTCAGCATTGCTTACTTTACAGCTACAACAGAATTTGGGTCCTTAAGTGGTATCATAAGTTCAATTCAAGGTTCCAGTTCTCTAAAGAACTTCCAAAATTTCCCAGGAGGTACATTACATCAATTGTGCAATGTTAATAGCCAGGAAGAACAATCAAGCCAAGAAATAGATAAAATTCTATCAAATAATTTTTTTCTGAGATATGAAGGAGATAGTAGGTTGGTTTTCCAGTGAAGAAAGTTGAAAGCAAGGAATTGCTTACTGCAAATTGCTTAACACATGCTAGTGGTAAATGATATGCATGAGAAACTTCAATGAAAAATTCTATAAAAATTTCGTCTTAGCTATTTCTCTCTCCTACGTGAACAAGTGCAGTGCCCAAGTAATTGGAGTTTAAGCATCTGCTAAATACAAGCTTGTGATTCAAATCATCATCATCATCAGAGCCTTTATCCCAATACTTTGGGGTAGACTATATGAACCAATATCTAAAATTACGTTAGATCGTCCATATGTATTCTCTGCCTCCATAGATTCCTATTCAAGGCCATTTGCTCATCTAATTCTAAAACCTCCATGTCTTTCCAAACTACTTCCTTCCAAGTCTTTTTCGGTCTTCCTCTAGTCTTAACCCTTCTCTCAACATCCATAGCCTCTATTCTCCTAACTGGAGCATCTACAGGTCTACATCTTACATGTCCAAACCAACGTAAACGATTTTCACACATTTTGTCTTCAATAGGTATCACTCCAATCATCTTACGAATATCATCATTTCTCATTCTATCCTTTCTTGTATATCCACATATCCACCGTAACATTCTCATTTCTGTTACACTAATCTTTTGTGTATGTAGCCTCTTAGTCGCCCAACATTCACTACCATATAACAATGTTGGTCTAACAACTGTCCTATAAAACTTGCCTTTCAACCATGTAGGAATTCCTTTATCGCACAACACACCTGTAGCACTTCTCCACTTACTCCATCCAGCCTGAATCCTATAAGTCACATCACCATCAATCTCTCCATCCATCTGTATTATTGATCCCAAGTATCGAAAATGATCCCGCTTAGGTATCGCCACCCCATCTAACTTCACTACATCATGCTCTTCCAGTCGGTTAAAACTGAATTTACACTCCATGTATTCAGTCTTCACTCTGCTTAGTTTAAATCCTTTTGATTCCAACGTTTGTCTCCATACTTCCAACTTTGTATTGATCTCCGCTCTAGTTTCCGCACATAGGACAATATCATCTGCAAACATCATACACCAGGGCACCTTATCCTGGATGGATTTTGTCAGTTCGTCCATAACTACCGCAAACAAGAATGGACTCAACGCTGACCCTTGGTGTAATCCCATCGTGATAGGAAACTCACTTGTTTGCCCCCCCACCTATCCTCACATGTGTTCTTATGCCTCTATACATGTCCCAGCTTGTGATTCAAATATCGAGTAATAATCTCGTAGTCTTGAGAAACATGGCATTACTTTAAAACACAGACTAGTATTCATAATAAATGATTACCAAACTCAATTGCTAGAACTCATCAAATCAAAGCTAGAAAATATTGCTTATCCAACTTGATTGTTCTGCTTCCAATCACCTACTCTAGAACAAAACTCCATTCTCTTCATCCAAATAAGAACATATTAGTCAACATACAAGAAAAATGTTAGAATGCAGTGATAATGGGGTTAGAAATGATACCCGGGAAAGATCAATAACAATGTAGAGATAACGAATGAGACCCTTTTGTATCCGAGCAGCAGTGGCAGTCGAAAAAGAGAACGAAGGCGCCGGCGGTACTGAGAATGATAAAGGGCCTTGTTGTCAATGGGCGAAGTAGCCCTGACTCGTCCTCTTGCAAAGATTCCCACGATCTTTCATCGGTGTAAGTTCTCTCCCACGCATCAAGGTCCCCATTCACGTCGTCTTCATCGTCATCCTCTTCCGCTCCACCATTGACCCGTCTTCCGCCTCCATTATTCATTCTTCTTTGAACCAAAAATGCAAATGCCTCTTACAATTAGATTAGGTTCTATCAACCTGCAGTGTCCTAAAAATCGAAAAAAAATTAGCAATAGATTTCAAGCTAAAATGGGAAAGTTAAATAAATAAATAAATTCAACGATTAAAACTTCAACACCGATTTTTAATCTGACTGTTCTACATAAGAAAAAAAAATTATGCTTTTTGTAAACAAAAAAATTACATTTTTTAATTTTTAGATCTTAACAAGAATATTATTTGTATATAAATCCAAAAGCCCTATTTTTTTATTTTTTTTTTCATTTTTGCTTCGAAAAGAAACAAAGAGGAAATATACAGTTTTTATGAGAATGCGAAGCAACTATTTGAGGAAATGAGTGAATAAAAAAAGAATGGCATTTGAAACAACCCATTGGATAGAACAAGATAAAAATCAAATTAAAGGAGAAAATTCCCAATCTTTTTACAAGAAAAAATTAGTAATAGAAAATAGAAACCAAAACATATAAAAAGGTTCAAGCAAAAGATTAGACTTTTTTTTTTTAAAGAGAGAAAGAAGAATCACTTGGAATTTGCAGAAAACTTGAAACTTAGGAGCTGATGTGAATCATAACCAGAATGAAAAGTATAGCCGGCAATGGGAAACTTCTATTTGCACCACACTGTTTGCTCGTTACACAAAAAAAAAAAAAAAATCTATTCCCTGAAATGACAAGTTTAACCTCCATTCAATAAATCATTTTCCCCCTCTCAACCGGACCCATCTGCTAGCTCCGACACCTCTTCTTCTCCACCATTCCTCAGCCTTCTTCCTCCATCTCTTCTCCAACTGTTGTAGAACAGGTACAATGAAATAAAATTTTGGTTAGAATTTTTAGTTGGCATTTGGCTTTAGGTTGCACAGGCGGGCGAGCCTCGTGCAGGTGAGGCTACAGGGGTGAGCCTCGCACAAGTGCTGCACAGAGGTCGGCAAGCCGTGAGCGAGGCTCGCCAGGAGCCCTTGCGCTCGCCCAGCGCGCAAGCTGGGTTGCGCACGGGCAAGCAATACGTGCAACCTGGCTTGCCGCGCGAGCTTGCCCAGCGCGCAACCCAGCATGCATGCGGGCAAGTAATGTGCGCAAGCCAGATTGCACGCTTTCTGGCCCAGCACGCAACCCAGCGGTGGAGCCAGAATATGAAAAATAACAAAAATTTACCTGGCTCGGTGCCGGTGTGGAAGATGAAGTGCTCTGTCGAAGGAAGGAAGAGGAAGATGGGGCTTTGCAAATTTTTAAAGATAGTTTTGTAATTTTATGGGGTGTGTTTAATGTTTTGTGGGGGAGTGTAGTGTAAAGAGAAAAATTTGTAGTGAAATTAGAAGTCCTCCCTGCAATGCAACGTCAATGCTTGTATTGTATTATGTAACTAAACTAGAATTTTTCAACTTTTTTACTTCTAATAATAATTATTTCTCTTAATTATTATTTCGCTACCAAAAATAAAATGAAAAGTTACGCCCACCACAAAGCCTTGTGCTCTACCAAGTTATACGAGCTGAGGATTGGGAAATGTTTTTCTCAACAAAAATAAAATTACATTTTGAAGAACTTTGTGACAAGGCACTTCCAATAAGTTACATTAAGTGCAAGAGTTTCTCTACACTAGTGTAAATGGTCTAGGAAATGTTTTTCTTAATATACAATGCCTACATCAAAGAAGAATCAAATTGCACTTCTAGTTCTTCTTGAACTCGCTTGAATCAAAATAAAAAAAAATAAGAGTGTAAGAAAAGAATATGATTTTTTGCATGAAAGAATGTAAAAATCTATGAAAATGATTGTTAATGGAAGTATTTATAAGGCTCAACAGGTGCAGGGGACACTCTTTAATGATAAAACATGACTTTAATAAAAATTACTATTCTTTGGAATGAACAATTATCTAACGGATTTAATTTTTTGACTCTTCAGGAGGGGCATTCGAATGCCCAAAGCAGAATCTCAAACAAAATGTAAAATTTTGTAAGGCATTCAGATGCCTAAGGATGGCATTTGATTGCCCTAAGCAAAATCTCAAACAAAATGTACAAAACTTTAGGGTATTCGATTGCATTCCTTTGGGCATTCGACTTCCCTAAGCCAAAACTTAGGTAGAATGTACATATCAATAAGCATTCGATTGTCGTCAAGGATCAATCGAATGCTCTTGCTAAATTTCATTCCAAATCTTGTTTAATACTTCCAAAACATCACTTTATAAACATTTGTTTAAAATCAAACACTTTATAAATTACTTAGAAAAATATGTAAGTTTGGGAATATATACATCAATCCCCCATTTATTTCCAAACATATACATATATGCAAACCTATAAAGAAAATGCAATTTGATTCTTATGTAAGGTCTATGTCTAAAAGTGATCGAAGGCTTAAACCTTTAGATTGAATATGAGACGCAAGAAAACATATTCACTCTTACATTGGTTTGCGAGTTCCTCCAAAAGACAATGCATTTTTTTCAATGGACTTTGCTTTATCTTGTGTTATCGAATACTTTAGGATTAATTGAAAATCCATAAAAAGCATTCTCTTACTTCTCTACTTGCATAAGAAGACTTATCAAGAGTGCATCACAACCTTTCTTTTTTACAAACACTCTACTGAAAAGAAATATTAGTCAATTACAGACTTTAGTCCAACAAAATATTGTGATTTAACAAAGTATCTAGATATGAGATCTTATAAGGAATGATCTTCAATTTTAATTACCCCTATTATTCCAAGAAATAATGCATTGGGAATGTCATATATCTCATATATGAATTCCTTGGATAATTCATGATTGAAAGCCTTTTGAATTGTCATGCATAAAAATCATCAAATAAAGAGATTATTCTTTAAACTTAAAGAATAAATTTCCTAAGTGACACCAATGAGATAGAGTTGGAATCAATCCAAATCATCTCTAGTAATCGGTCGTAATCCCATACTTCCCATGATGTACGCAATCTTAACTCGATAAGGATTTGGTTAGAGGATCGGAAGGTACTCTAAATTTATCTTATCTTTTTTTACAACACTTCTCACATGATTGTACCTCACAATAAATGCTTGCTATTATTTGACAACCTATCATTCTTTGTGTTATAAATAGACACTTTATTATCGTAATACAAAATGATTAGTCTCTTGGTTCTCTCAATAAAAGGAGTTCCTCTAAAAAACTTTTTAAACCAAAGTAAATCCTTTATAGCATGTGATATAGTAGTGAACTTAGATTCCATTGTTGGTAAAGCCACACAATTTTGTTTCTTAAATGACCAAGAAACAATAACATCACTTATGGTAAATAACCAACCACTAGTTAGTTTGGAACTTCTTTTATCCAAAGCCTAATTAGCATCACTGTAACATTCCAAAGTTGAAGTTTTGCATTTATAATGTAAGCCATAATCTAAAGTATGCTTCAAGTATCTTAATAATCTACTTAATTGATGTCAATGCTCATTATTAGGATTACCAATAAATCTACTCAATATACCAACAACATATGCAATGTCCAATTTAGTATAATTCATGGCATAAATTAAGCTACCTATAATCTTAACACACTCTTTTTGGTTTATTGGTTCTCCTTAATTAGGCACTAGCTTATGATATGGATCTATAGGTGTTTTAGAAGATTTGCTATCAAAGTGATTAAACTTACAAAGTAATTTTTCTATGTAATATGATTGTAAAAGAATAAATCCACCATTCTTTTTGTAAACCTTAACACCTAATATAACATCAATTGAATGTAAGTCTTTAGTATCAAATACGTTAGTTAAATGACTTAGTTTCATTGATGTAAATTTATATTAGCAAAAAATAAGCAAATTATCAACATAAAGAGTAATTAAGAGTTTGTTATCTTTTGTGACTTTAGTAAAGACACAATTTTCAGTCTTACTACTTTTAAAGCCAAACTTTTTGATTTTTTTCTTAAATTTCTTATATCATTATCTAGGTGCTTGTTTAAAATCATAAAGAGACTTCCTGAGTTTATATACTTTGTGTCTTTGTCTTTGAACCACATAACTTTCTAGTTGATGAATGTAGATAGAATGTAGATTTCCTCATTTAGATCACTGGTGACTAGAGAAAAGGTTTTAAAATAATCTAAATATTCCTTTTGATTATAATCTTTGGCTACCAATCTTGCATTGTATTGATCAAAACTACCATTGGTTTTGAGTTGCTTCTTCAAAACCCATTTGGTGCCTATTGATTTAGTGTTACGAGGTAAATTCACTAAAGACCATGTATTATTTTCATGCATAGTAGAGGCAATTCACATCTTTCGCTCCTACTTTGATAAGTCTAGTGAGAGGCTTGATTGCATTGCATAGGAAATTGGACATGGAAAGCAAATCTATAATGAACAAAGGAATGTTCTCAAGGAGCTTGAGCTCCTTGAGAACATGGGTTTAAGCATTATGGACATGATTAAAGTCGATATGAAGATAATGGACAAACCCCAAGATGTTCATCTCTTTTGGGTTTTCAAAGAAGATGCTAGAGCAGCCTTTGTTTAATGTCTACTTGCATTCTTACAAAGTGAAACTTTTTAGTAGTATAGGGTTATAAATACTAATTAATTTTGTTAGTATTGTTTTCGTCATAATTATCAATATCATGATTCTACTTGCAAACTCATTATTCTCGAGATTATTAGTATTAAGGATGCATTTGTTTTAAGAAATTATTCTTAATTCCACTAGAAAACTTGTTATTTCTAATAATACTTTTGATATGCAAAGATTATTTTTTTATAATTTGAATTTTATTTATATGATCTTATGTTTTTTGTTATTTTCTTATTGTTTGGTTCATGATTTTATTTTATTTTATTGTTATTTTCTGATTATTAATATCATGTAACTTGAAAGAAAAAAAATCAAGTTTTGAGTTAGTATGTAAACAAAATGAATTTTTATCAATAAAAAAAGATATTATCTTATCCTAATTTTAATATTGCACATAATAAACATGGAGAAAGATAAAAATTATCTTATCTTATTATAAATCCTACCCATACCAAACATAATATAAAATTATTTAATCTAATCCCATCTATTATCTTATTTTAACTTATTCTATCATCATCTAATCATCGAGAGAGAAAAAACTAGATTGCTACAACAGTTACTTGCGTGGGCGGATACGTCTGTTGAAATTGAAATGGATAAAACCAAAAGGAGAAGCAAAGCAAAATGCGGGTTGTGTCCTAATCTAACGCTAAAGTAGCGTTGGAATTCCAAATTATTATATGCATTTTGGCATTTTGCAGCCTAAAACCAAACCCAGGATTAGCAGATAAAACCTCGTCTCAGAGACGAGCTCTATCGTTGACTGCCCAGTAGGTTGCACTAATCCAGTGTGCCCATTCCTAGCCAACTCACGAATCTTCTGGCACTGTCTCCCACCAATCAGATTTCACCACGCCTCTCTCCTCAGAAGTAACTGCGCTTGCCGGATTTTCTATAATTTAAAACTCTCCTCGTATAAATAAACAGGGAAGAAGCTCCAATACTTCAGTTCTTATTCTCTTCTCGTTCCTTCTCTGTATTTTAAATTTAATTTTGAATTCTAATCGAGCAGGTGCGAAAAATGCAAAGGGTATTTGCAGCAAGGTCTGTTTGCGCCAAAATTTTGAGAAAAGAGAGACAACGTGCTTCTTTCTCCTCAACGTCTTTACTCTTCGATGACACTCAGTTACAGGTTTTCAACTTTTTCTTTTTAAAAAAAAAAATTATAATTTTACGTTTTACAAATCCTTGGATTCATTAGAGTTTTCCCGTTTTTGATGTTACAATTTCTTTAATCTTTTTTTTTTATTGTTTGTTTGTTGATGATGACAGTTTAAGGAAAGTGTAAAGCAATTTGCACAAGAAAATATTGCTCCTCATGCTTCCAAAATTGATCAATCTAATTCTTTCCCCAAGGTTATAATTGAGTTCCTTTTTCTTTTTTGAAAAAACAATTGTTTGGGTTCATTTGTTTTGCCATTTTTTCTTTCATTTGTCTGAATATAGTTTACTTCATTCATTCGTTTCTCCAGGAGGTTAATTTATGGAAACTCATGGGAGATTTTAATCTCCATGGAATAACTGCCCCAGGTAAAACGTGATCATATGAGATGAATACCATATGATATTTGCTGAGAACTCACTAGTTCTTTTTTATTAGTGCTTCATTAATGAGGGAATTTTATTTTCTTAAAATTGCATTTGTGATTCTCTTGTAGAGGAATATGGAGGACTTGGTCTTGGTTACTTGTATCACTGCATAGCATTGGAAGAAATAAGTCGTGCTTCCGGTTCTGTTGGTCTTTCCTATGGTGCTCATTCTAATCTGTGCATCAATCAGTTGGTAAATCAAATTCCCAACTCTATGCTGTCTGATTACAGTCTGCTATATTCTAAGAGGGTCTTGAGGTGATTTTTTTTTGTTATATTTTTAGGCGAGGAACGGAAGCCCTGCGCAGAAAGAGAAGTACCTACCGAAGGTTCTAATTCAAATGTTCATTTTTTATTAATTTACAGTACGTTGTCTTATTGCAGATATTCTTTATCCAAGGACTAGTTTTTTATGTGTTCTAATGTTTATCAATCATCATGCTATGTTATACAGACTGTATTCAGTCTTATATTGCTATAATCAGCATTGCCTGGGATTTTTTATATTGCTTTATGGTCCAGCTGAAGTTGCATATAATTAAGATCTGTTCCTGAAGTGCCCTTAATTACATTCTTGCATTTAATGGAATATTAAGATATCGCAATCCTTTTCCCTCCTGCTTCTCTAATATGATTTGTACAAATTTCTACTCTCTTTGATGTCGATGAGGATGGTGTTAAATCGGGTCCCCTGCCTCCTTCCACTATTCTTTATTTTGGCCTCTATCTCTCTTATGGCATGGCCACTATCTTTCTTTTTGTAGCTCATCAGTGGAGAGCATGTAGGAGCTCTCGCTATGAGTGAACCCAATGGTAACTTACATGAACCTTTTCTTAGCTGATGTCTTACATTTATAGTCCTTGCTGAGGCTATGCAGATTTTAATCATTTGATCTGGCTAATCTTTTTTGCAATCTCTGCAGCTGGCTCTGATGTTGTTGGCATGAAGTGCAAAGCTGATCGGGTTGATGGCGGTTATGTTCTCAATGGGAACAAGATGTGGTGCACTAATGGTCCAGTTGCTCAAACATTGGTATTTCTATTGAGAATATCTTTGCATTGTTAGGCATGTCTATGGTTATTTTTTAGTATGCTGGTATTACTTAATTAATTTTGCTAAACGTATATACTTGGAGAAATGTGTATATATCTGTTTTAACCCTCATTAAGCTAAAGTAAAAGGCTCCATATTGTAGATAGATACAGCAGCAGAAACTGAGAAAGTTGATTTTGTGCTAGAACCAATTCTATTGATGAATGTTTTATCTGTGTCTTCTTGTTTATGCCAAGTACCGACTCTACCTGTGCTAAAGCTAAAGTTTCTGAATATGCTTACATTTCTTATTTTTCATTCTTTAAGGCTTTTTTATGGACTTTCTTTAAAACTTTGACCAGTAGGAGAGGGGCTCAAATCTCTCAGTGCAGAACATGGAGACTACCCCATTTGAGAATGTCTTCAGAAAGTCTCGAATGTTAGCATCTTAAAATGGCCCTAGCCTCATAATTATACCAAACTGACCTGAATATTTACGGGAAACAGTTATTCTGAATCTATGGTCACTGACTATTAGACAGAGTGGATTTTTAAACTTAAAACTTTTATTTGGTAGAGATGCTAGTGAATGATACACATACCGTGATAAGTCTTTCTTCTTTATAATTCTATGTATTATGTATTTTTCTGTAATGAATTCGAATATCACATGCTATTAAGAGATGTCAGTGCTTTGTTCAATATGACATACAGCTTTTTCCTGCTGTCCAAATGATAGGGGATTGTTGTTTGCATTTCTTCCAACCAATAAATAGATGGTAGGAGTAAAAAACCAATTCTTTTCATGATATGATGGGGACAAGGTTTTTGTTATTGCGTAAAAAGTAGTTATTTATATGTGTTATCAGCATGAAGCAAGTGCTTTGTGCTTGTTGTAAGCTGCATGCAGAAGCATTTCAGCAGATAAACTATTTGCTTGAGTGGAAACAGTTTATGCACAAACCTTGTGGATCTTATATCATAACAATGTTCATGTGAATCCTTCCTGCAAACTTGTTTCTAGTTTGTTTAAGTGAAAACAAATTGGTGCTTGTTTTTAAAGGAATTTTTGTTTCCATTCTCTCTCTCTCTCACCCCTATTGGTCCCCTTGGATAAGTGGTTGTGGGAAAACGTCATTAATGTACAGCCAGATTTTAAGAGATTTTGCAACAGTTTGGATCCCTAGAATTAGGCTGATTTGGTTAAGAATATTCCATAAATCATGGGATCTGATAGCCTAGTTAGTTTCCTTTTCTATTGCTAGGGTTATTATATATATAGCCAGTCTGTACATACTTTCTTAAGGAGATGCAGCAAAAAATTCTTTTGTTTCTCAATTTATGTCATGGTATCAAGAGCTTTAGGTTTTTTCTTGGAAATCAGTCACTTTTTCAGCCTTCATTGCTGATTTTTGTGTAGTTTCTTCTTCAGCCTTCATTGCTGATTTTTTTGCCTTAGGCCTTCATAGCCATTTTCTCATCCAGCCTTCATTACCAAAATTTGTTTCTGTTCATCTTTTTAGGCTCGGTTCTGGTTCTCTTGTTCCAACCTTCATCGCTGTTTTATTTGCTTTGTTTTCTAAAGACAAAACAGAGTATTTCACATGTTCTTTTTTACCAGCCTTCATAGCTGGATTTTTCCTCTGTTCTTCATCGTTGGTGTTTTCTCGTTGTTGCTCGGCCTTCATTGCTGATTTATCCCTGATTCTCACCAGTCTTTCAGCAAGTTTGATTTGTGAAAGATGTCAAAAGTTGCAGAAACAACCACTGCAGCACCCAAGGAGTCAAGCAATCTCAACCAAAAAGAGGTCAAGAGGTTGAGATCTCTAATTAGTAACCTTGACAAACCTTCATGTACTTGTTCATTGGTGTATTCAAGTAAGTTTCCATCCTCTATTGGATTAAATGTCTCGGATACAACCTTTGCCAACTCTTGGATCATGGATTCAAGAGCTACTAGCCATATGACCCACCCACCGAATGTCTTTTACACATACTCCACATGTCCAAGCAATAGGAAAATAGCCACAGCTGATGGTTCTTTGACTACTGTAGCAGGTGTAGGAGATGTTAAAATAAGCCCATCATTGACCTTAAAAAGATGTTCTTCTTGTCCCCAGATTATCCACAAACCTTGTCTCTATCCAAAAGCTTACTCAAGATTTATGTTGTAATGTGATTTTTCATCATAATCATTATGTATTCCAAGACAAGGATTGGGGGAAGACAATTGGACATGCTAGAGAACGGGATGGGCTTTACTACCTTGAAGCACTGAGCCAATCAAATATTACCAAGGGAAAATTACCATATTCTTTTGTTTCAGAACTTTATTCATCCAATAAAGACAAAGTTTGGCTTCACCACTGCCGACTTGGACATCCATCATTTAGAGTCATTAAAATTCTGTTTCCATCTTTATTTCAAGGTCTAGATGTTGAGAGCTTTCATTGTGAAGCGTGCAAACTTGCTAAACATAAACGTGTACCTTTTCCAGTAAGTAATAGCAGAAGCTCTTTGCCTTTTTATCTCATTCACAGTGATATTTGGGGTCCTACTATTCCTAATGTTTCTGGGGCAAAATGGTTTGTGTCATTCATTGATAGTGATATTTGGGGTCCTACTATTCCTAATGTTTCTGGGGCAAAATGGTTTGTGTCATTCATTGACGATTATACTCGTGTTACTTGGATTTTCTTGCTTAAACATAAATCTGATGTTAGTACTATCCTTCCAAAATTTTGTTCCATGATTAAGAACCAATTTGGAGTCAATATCAAAAGGTTTAGGTCAGATAATGCCAAGGACTATTTCAATCAAGTCCTAACTCCTTATTTTCAAAAGGAAGGGATAGTACATGAGTCATCTTGTGTCAATACACTGCAACAAAATGGAGTTGCAGAAAGGAAAAATGGTCATCTCCTTCAGTCAACCCGAGCTCTCTTATTCCAAGAAAACGTGTCTAAATCCTTTTGGGGGGAAGCAATTCTTACAGCCACTCATCTTATAAATCGTTTGCCTTCCAGAGTCTTGGGATTCAAGAGTCCAATGGAAACACTCAACATTCTATCCAAACATACACACTACAAATAATCTTGTCCCTAGGATATTTGGGTGCGTGTCATTTGTCCATATTCATAGTCAAAATAGAGGGAAGCTAGACCCAAGGGTGTTAAAATGTGTATTTGTGGGTTATTCCTCAACTCAAAAAGGGTACAAGTGTTATCTCTCTCCATCAAAGAAGTTCTATGTCTCAGTGGACGTTTCTTTCAATGAACAAGCACCTTATTTCACTACACCTTATCTTCAGGGGGAGAATTCCATACTTGAAGATAAGGATGGGAATTTCTTGCTTGATCTATCGTCACTTCCAATGTTTGTGCCAGTATTTGAGTCCATGTCAAATCTTATGTTTGAACTCGTGCCAAGTCCTGTGTCTGAACTTGTGCTTGAAATTTCAGAACCTATGCCAAATCCTATGTCTGAATTTGTGCCCAAAATTTCAGAAAATCCCAACTTTGCCATTGAGAATGTGAGATTTGGCAAGGTGTACTCAAGGAAAAAGACGGTTGTCCCTGAATCAGTGCAAGTTTAAGAATCCAACCTAGATCCTGAGAATGAGGTAACAATTTCTAATTCTTCGTTAGAAGTTGATACTAAATCTCATGTAGGCAATGATGACCTAGACCTTCCCATTGCTGTTAGGAAAGGAACTAGAGAGTGCACAAAACGACCTTTATATCCTCTTGCACACTTTCTGTCCTTCAAACGTTTTTCACCATCACATAGAGCCTTCCTGGTTAGCCCGAACACCATTGCCATCCCTACCACCTTATCTGAGGCTTTGTCCAATAAGAAATGGAAACAAGCCATGAATGTAGAAATGGAGGCATTGGAGAAGAACAAAATGTGGAAGTTGGTGAAGTTACCAGTAGGAAAGAAACCCGTGGGGCGTAAATGGGTCTAGACAGTGAAATATAGAGCAGATGGGTCAATAGAGAGGTATAAGGCAAGGCTAGTAGCCAAGGGCTATACTCAAACCTATGAGATTGACTACCTAGAGACTTTTGCTCCAGTTGCAAAAATGGATGCTGTTAGAATCTTGCTATCATTAGCCAGCTAATTATGGTTGGAGTTACAGCAGTTTGATGTCAAGAATGCATTTTTGCATGGAGAACTAGAAGAAGGAATTTATATGGAGGTCCCACCACGTTATAGGAATAATTTGGATGCTCATACTGTGTGTAAATTGAAGAAAGCCTTATATGGACTTAAGCAATCACCACGGGCATGGTTTGGCAGATTTGCGAGAGTTTATGATTCCATGGGGTATAGTCAAAGCCAAGGGGATCATACACTGTTCATTAAACACTCATCTTCAAGGGGAGTCACAGCACTCTTAGTGTATGTTGATGACATAATAGTGACAAGGAATGATGATAAGGAGAGATAGCTTCTAAGTCAGTGTTTGGTTAAGGTGTTTGAGATCAAAGGATTAGAAAGGCTGAAATATTTTCTTGGGATTGAGGTGGCTCACTCTAAGTAAGGCATTTTCATCTCCCAACAAAAGTATGTTACAGATCTCCTTAAAGAAACGGGCAAGACAGTGTGCAAACGAGCAAGTACTCCAATAGACCCAAATCTTAGACTTGGAATGGCAGAGGAAGACGCTGCAATAGATAAGGAAATGTATCGGTGCTTGGTAGGAAAACTTATTTATCTATCTCATACACGACTGGACATAGCATACGCAGTAAGCGTGATTACTCAATTCATGGATAGCCCAAAGGAAGTTCATCCGCAAGCAGCTCACCGAGTGTTGCAGTATCTCAAAGGGACACCAAGAAAGGGTATTTTGTTTAAAAGAAACGGAGGTTTGGTGCTTGAAGCTTACATAGATACTGATTATGCTGGGTCAATAGTCGACAGGAGGTCAACCACAGGATATTGCACCTTTCTTGGTGGTAACCTCGTGACGTGGAGGAGCAAGAAACAACATGTGGTAGCACGGTCTAGTGCAGAGGCAGAATTCCAAGCAATGGCTCAAGGTGTGTGTGAACTACTTTGGTTGAAGATAATCTAGGAAGACTTGAAGATCAAGTGGGATGGCCCAATGAGACTTTATTGTGATAATAAGTTTGCGATTAGCATAGCTGACAACCCAGTACAACATGATTGAACGAAGCACATCGAAATTGACAGATACTTCATCGAGGAGAAATTGGAGAGCAGGTTGATTTGTACCTCTTAAGTGTCTACACATGGCCAACTTGCAGATGTGCTTTCTAAAGGGTTAAGTAGCTTAGTGTTCCAGAGTATTGTATCCAAGCTGGGAACGGAAAACATCTATTCACCAGCTTGAGGGGGAGTGGGGGAAAACATGATTAATGTACAACCAGATTTTTAGGAGATTTTGCAACAGTTTGTATCCCTAGAATTAGGCTGATTTGGTTAAGAATATTCCATAAATCATGGGATCTGATAGCTTAGTTAGTTTCCTTTTCTATTGCTAGGGTTATTATATATATAGCCACTCTATACATATTTTCTCAAGGACATACAGCAAAAAATTCTTTTGTTTCTCAATTACGTTAGTGTCTGAAGTTGATAAAGTTATTGTCTCTGCTTTCACTGTACAACTTTTCTTCTGCAAGAATTTCTTGTTAAATACTGATTCATCAAATCTTTCAGGTTGTTTATGCAAAAACTGATGTCACAGCTGGCTCAAAGGGAATCACAGCATTTATTATTGAGAAGGGAATGCCTGGGTGGGTACTTGCATCACATCTGTCAAATTATCTTATGTTTCAAAAGATTGGAAAGTCAGTTAAACATTTTGCATATTTGTACAAGATTTTTTCCGAACATGAATTACTCTTTCTTTGAGCTTGTATGATACTACATAAATGATTTTGATTATTCATAACATTTATTAGCCAGACCACTATACCTTGTGAGGGTGCCTAATACTTAGACTGCAACTTATCTTTTCATAAAAATATTTCTTGCATCTAGATTGTACATACCTACAACATGCTTTTCTAAACAGCCAATTGCTTGCTGGCACTAATGAATAATTTAAATATATAAAATCTTCTCTCTCTCTCTCCCCCCCCCACCCCCTCTTCTTTTTTTTTTGAAGGGGGTGCTTTTCCCCAAACAAAATGGTGGTATTACCTCTGATATAGATGTATTTTTTCCTGAAATATCTTTTAAGGTAGAATAGGTCCTGCGTCTAGGACAGTAATATGATAGCAAACGAGAAATTAGATTTATACATTAATCTTTTATTTTTTTGTCACTATGCAGATTCAGCACTGCTCAGAAATTGGACAAACTTGGGATGCGAGGAAGTGATACGTATGTCTGCACTGTTGTAAATAAGTCATATATTTTCAAGTCCATTTCTGCTTCTGTCTTTTATACTAATAATGTGATGGTCTGAGCAGATGTGAGCTTGTCTTTGAGAATTGTTTCGTTCCAGAAGAAAATGTTCTTGGCAAAGAAGGAAAAGGTTTTGCATCTCTGACAGTTTTTCCCTTCTCTTCAGGGTATAGGAAGAAAATATTGACTGATAGCAGATATTTATGGCAGTGACGATATGCTGCCTAATCAGATGACTTCAGGGACTTTTTATATGATCCATCTGCTCTACTTTTTGAAGAAACCTTTTTTAGTAGAAAATTATATTTATTAAAAAAAATGAAAAATGAAAAAACCTGGAAGATGAGGCTTGCTCTATACTATTTTGTTTAATGAAAAAATGAAAAAATCACATGCCAGCACAATGAAAGTTGTCACTTTTATTTACCTGGTTCCATTACGAGGAAGTTTAACTTTTGCTTGTATGATATTCTAATTGATGCTTTTTTGCTTGATTCAGGGGTTTATGTATTAATGTCAGGACTAGATTTGGAGAGACTTGTTTTGGCAGCTGGGCCCCTTGGTATAATGCAGGCATGTCTTGATGTTGTTCTTCCTTACATACAAGAGAGGGTACAGTTTGGCCGTCCAATTGGGGAATTTCAGTTTATACAGGTTTACAATTATTGTTAACAGAAGCGATCTTAATAATGTTCTGTGGATGCTTGTCTTAGAATCTTATATTTCTGTTCTAACATGCTGCAATTACAGGGAAAAGTTGCTGACATGTATACTTCTCTACAATCATCGAGGTATAGTATTCTGATTTAAAATTCTAATCTTTGTAAAGTTAATTTTCACATGGCAAAAGTTGCGAACCTCGATTTTTCAGGTCCTACGTCTATTCTGTTGCAAGGGACTGCGATAATGGGAGAGTTGACCCTAAGGTTTAATTCCCTTTCTTTTCTCTTTCTTCCCATTCCAAATCTGAAGTTTTGTTGATATTAAAAACTAAAGAGGTTTACATACTTATTCTTCTATGAAAGTTGATAAATTCTCCCAATCAGGTCATTATCATCATTATGCAATATTGCATGTTCCATTATACGTTGTTTATCATCAAATTGTTTCTAAAGTCTAAATAAAACGAGCCCCTTAACAGAGTTGTTTTTGTTGGGAGGGAGGTGGGGTGAATGCCTAGGTTTTCTTGGTCTTTGAAATAGTCACAATTATCATGAATTCCAACTGACTTTCGTATGACCGTTGTTTTTTTTTTTTTTCCATAACTTACATGCACATGAATATATTCCATTAATTAACAACGCAGTCGATGGCGCCCTTAAAAGATCAGATGAACAACTTCTTGTAACATTCCTTATGGTTTGTTCATTTGTTGAATGAATAGATGTTTCTGCCATTTATCCGATTCAGGCATCTAGCTAACAGCTTGTTGATCATGGAGGATTAAATTCCACTGAGTCGGTTTATAAGATTTTAACTTGCTCAAAGTCATCATGGTTTGATGAATAAATGCCATGAAAAGATTATGCCTCTGTAGTTTTCTTTCCTTCCAATCTTTTATGTATCTATCACCATGTTACTTAAATTAACATGCAAAATTGCTTTCATTTACTACACTTCTCTTTTTCTTATTTTCTTTTTGCTTTAATGTTCAATCTTTGTTATCAATTCTTTTGATGATAGATCACTCAATGGAATTTAAATTAGAGTGATTTATGTTCTCATATAGCGTATAGCACACTTGAAGTCAGGCATGCAATAACTTTTTTGGACACAAAATTTCAGGACTGTGCTGCGGTTATACTCTGTGCGGCTGAAAGAGCTACTCAAGTTGCTTTGCAGGTGAAGGCTTTATTTACATTTATTCACATTTTTATTTTCATCTGTTTGTTACAATAATGCATTAATGACTGAAATTATAGTATTAGCCGATTAAGATTGTCTGACTTTTTGCACAATTCATAATATTAAGATGCTATCATAGTGCTCCCGAGTAACTAGTCAACTGGTATTTTGCTAATTCAGCTATAGGTCTTTTTTACATCTTGCTCTTTCTGGCAGTATCTGTAGTATCTGATTCAAATTATGTTATACAAGTTTATCAAATCATTTGTGTTCGTAATCAACTTTGCAGGCAATACAATGTTTAGGTGGTAATGGATATGTAAACGAGTACACAACAGGCCGGCTTCTTCGAGATGCCAAGCTATATGAGATTGGGGCAGGAACTAGTGAGATCAGAAGAATGGTCATTGGTCGTGAGCTTTTTAAGCATCAGTGAAAGAGACTGAAAACTGTCATTACAGACTATAAAGATTTACTTGCTAGGAGACATTGCAGAAAACTCTCATAAAACAGCTTTCACATTGATTTGAAACACTCATTCAATTAAAACTTGAGTTTGAAGAACTATGATACTTAAAGATTTCATAGAACGAATTTTAGCTTGGAAACCCTTGTAGCCAATCAGAAAAAAGAACATTTGAGTGGTTTTCAAAACTCGAAACGCATCAACTTGATATGCAAGTGGATCACATCCACATTTCTGGCTTTGAAATGACCTAGTAACAGAATGCATTGAATCAGTTTTGATGATACACATTGTTGATGACTACAAAGCACCAGACTTGAATCACTTCAATCAACTTCAATTGTCAACGCCAAAAGGCCAGAAAGGCTACTTTTAGCTTTCAATATGTTCATTTGATAATGGCAAACATCTAGTAGATAGATTCAGAATTCAATATGTTATGCACACATAGCAAACACATTGCAACACTAAAAACGAACATAGATCCTCATAACCTTATTACTGTTGGAGAGGAATCTGGCTGGCCCACTGAGGAAGACTTTGATGCTTCCATTATCACCGGTGCTTGTTCCAAACAGCTTTGAGTATCGTCACTGGCCATTCCGATGGTCATCTTCTCCACTTCTTCTTGGGTGTATATGTGGATCTTGGATACCACTTCACAGAATTCACTGTAAACAGAGAAAAACTCATCATAGGCAAGATATTTTAAATACAGGATAAGTAAACAAATCCCAATCAGCACTTGGAACTCTGTGAACAAGGTTTCAGAATTGTTTCCCTTCTGACCAGGGCCAGCTAACTGCCATGAATACTAAAAATAAACTGTTATTAGTTTCTTATCCCCTTTTTCTAGTTTTCTTGTTTTACAACTTGTCCAGGCATGTGTTCTAACAAAGCGCATCTTGAGTCTTTATTTCTGAATTGCAAGAAACTGGTTTTCTTTTTCCTTACTGAACAAGTGAATAGGGAGAAATGAGCATCACCAAACACTACCCTCAGTATCCTTACTAGTTCTGCCCCATAAAATATGGGGACCAAGAAAAGCGCATACAAGGAAAATGCCATACTCTCATTTAGTTTTCATCTATGCCTCTTGGCCCATGCATCTCATTCCCCCTGCTGCTAGATTTGTTGATCCCAAGGATTAGTTTAATTTGACGATAAGAAAACAGTGGCAAACCTGAAAGGATGCAATGCTCAAAAGAACAGAAAAAGGGAGAGAAGTATAGCGAAAGGATTTACTATTTAATTTTACCTGCTACAGATATCAGATGTGAATAATCACTATCATAGAATAAACTACACGTGGATAGCAAGGAGAGTGACACTTACTGCCATGGGTCATCTCCAACCACCATAACATCATTCTCACTGTCTGTGTACAAAACCCGCCATCCTTTATCAGGATCGCTTAGAAGGCCTTCCATACTGAATAGACGCTCTAGTTCAGTCATCAAGTCATCATATCCATAAAGTCTTGAGAGATCAATGGCTCTTCCAACCAAGCTGCCTTGCTTGTGAACCTTCAGTCAGTCAAATTGAAGTCAGTAGGAGAGTAATAGTAAAGTTAAATTCAACTTTGACCCTAAGATAACTTACCTTTGTACAACTCCTCTTACCAGAATTTTGTGAGTTCGGAGTAGGTGATTCTGCAATCAAGGGGAACCCAAAGAGTTTACATCCAACCGCATTTCCCTTAAAGCACTCATCCGGTTGGTTCATCAAATTTTTTCCAAAAGCAGGGCTCGAGATATTCTCCAATGGCTTATGATCATTCAGTGGACTTGGTTTTCTGACCCCATCCACAATAACCCCTGTCTTGATTGAGGAAGCATTGAATGAGACATTGCCTCTTGGAAGAGTAGATGCAAAGGAGCTTATTGTAGGATCCTGGTTAGCTTTGTAGAAGTCACTATAAGGACGGAACATATTTCGAAGGCCTTCTGATTCTAGTGGATAGCAATTGGTTTTGGGTGCTTGATGCATGTTGAAAGAATTGCAACCAAGATTGGTTTTTGCCCAAACACCAAGGCTGAGATCATCCTTCTGTGTCAGGGATCTCAAATGGCAAATTTCTTGACCTTGCAAGACCTTCGGAAACCTATTAGATTCCGCTAAGCCTTCGTAAGCAGTAGAATGAGCCCTCATAAACTCACTAATATTATTCTTCCCAATTCCTGTTGATGCAAGACTTTGATGTGCCGAAGATCGCATCTCAAAATCTAGCAGGCGATTTACAGTATCATATCCATATAAGGGTGATACGAAACCTACATTTTCTTGACCTTGCAAGACCTTAGAGGATCTTACCGATTCCTCAAAGTCCAAAAAACCACCCCCTCCTGAAGAAAATAACATATTAAAGAATGCACACACTAATCAAGTATGAAAATGCAAAAACATTACCATTCTAGTGGAACAACTTGTACCTGTGATGGGGGTGTCTGGTGCAGCAGCCTGCAGGCCTGTCCGCAGTTTCTTCAACCTTGGTGAAGATTGAATACTCAAGGGTGGGAGAGAAACAGAAGGATCAATTTCCCAGGGAGAAACTCTTTCTTGGTGACCACTCACAATATCTTCATCCCACCTAACCTGTTATATATCATAATAAAGATATTATACTAAAGAGAATCATACAAGATCCATTGAATAGCTTTGAATTTTTATTCCATGCATCATCACAAAAGAACACATGGGAGAAAAAAAATGTGCATATGTATACATTTAGAGTGAAGGCTTCAATGTCTGACGATAGGAAAAACTTTTATTTAAAATAAAATCAGAAATCAACCCAAACATGAGCCAAATTGGATACAAACAAGAGTTTTTTGCAATGCCAACTATAGAACTCTCAGTATGAACTTGTACAAATGGATTTTTTATCAAAGAGTTGGAATATAGTTGAATAAGGACACCTTCCTAGTTGTCTTCTTTCATCAATAATTTGTCATTCTGAAAAACAGTTTATCAGCGTAAGTGATATGCAAAAAGTGTATATGTACACATGTAAAACTACTTTGATAAGGACCATATATATACACTTGTCAAGTGTTGTGATAAAAGGCTACAATGATAAACTATACAAATCAATGCAAGAGTACACAAGCTAACATTAGGAGCTCACCATTAGGCATCTCCACTTTGAGTGGGCCCATCTATAAGGATCTGAGTCCCCTATTCCCGTCACTATACCACTACACCTGCTCAAAAGTAGCACTATATTATATTCTCAAAAGAAAACCATTAATAGGTAAAGCAGAAAAGAAACAAAGAAATTGATTTTAGTTATGATCTGCAATAAATTAAACAAGACCTTCTCTCTGAAGAATCATCCATTTCAAATCTCATTTTGAATCTTGTTCCAGTGCACACTGGATTTCTGATGCTTTTAATGTACTTTTGGAAGGGTATGACAAACTCTGCATGACTGGCCCTGCATTACAGCAATTTTAACAGGCTTACCATTTCATTTCACATCAAATGCATCAATAGGTAGGCATTTAAAATAGGTTTACAAGCTCAGCAACACAAGAACTGAATCACACTCTAATATGAGAAATGGAAAGCAAACTTTCAGAATGCACCTGGAATGCTACTTCAAAGAGCTACTTATAATCCAAAGTCTAACATTAGAAGCTACTTAGCAATCAGTTTGAAATAGCCTCTATTTTTCAAATGGATCAGTTTCTCTTCTGATACTTCAGCATGCATCAGTTTCTCTTCTGATACTTCTTGTGAGCATTAAAATTTTCAACCTAATAAAGAACAATATTCACGCTCTATATTTAGTTCATTCTCACATCCCCAAACCTTCTTTATTCTAGATTTTGTTAGTTGAATCCTCTTGAAATGCTGACCAAAAATAAAATAAAATCTCCAAAGACAACCAAGGAAGATGAATGCAAGGTTTCACAAAGTTTGCATTACGCTCATTGTTACAGTAGTGCCCCAACGAGGCAAAATCATATGAGAACAAGATGGGAGAATACAATATAATGAGCTTTGAAGCAGTTCCATCTGCAGCCTTTCCTCCCAACATCTTTGGCTACTCCCCAACTGTTTTCACCCATTAATGTCGGTGATACACTTTAAAAGGTAACCATGTGGTAGTGCAAGGGTAAACAACAGCTGCACACATCTTTCTTTCATATTCTCTCATTCATGAATACATTTTGTAAGATTTTTGATGTAATAATTTGCAGGAGAAGGTTAGCATTGAGAAAAGATCAGGCTCTAACCATCTGGTAAATCAATATATAAATTCAACGTTCAAAGTCATATGGTTTCTTTTGCCTAATCTTCAATAAATGATGTTCTTAAAGCTTTAGAGAGGAGAAAAATTATAATCTCGGTCTGCCTCAGGAACATTGGCTAATTATAGTAAATCTTGTTAAATGGAATAATAACATATATAGATGGTCATTTCTTTTCAGGTTAGCATCTGAGTGAGTTTGTGAATAGTAGCACACAAGGAACTACCAAGGAAATAAAGGATTTATATAGAGGGAAGGACTATAACATAGTCATCTCCAACACCACTTCCCCCTACTAAGCAACCACTGCAACTTTACTAACCAAGAGCAGTTCCACTCAGCTAACCCATATCTCCGTGCTTCCCAATAAGCCATCACCAGAAGTGTCACATGAAGCCATCCAAGTAAAATCTTACGGTCTAATACCACTCACTCAGAGAAAATGTTGAGGGGAGTGGATCAAGGTTTGATACATTACAATAAAGCACCATTTTGACTTAATGCTTAAGCTGTCTGGTCATAGGTCCATCCCCGCAGTAATTCCTTCATTTTTTTTGCTCCATGGGACAAGTCACAACCAATTATGAATCTTGGAATTTCTATTATGCTAGTGACCGTAGTTCTGCACTCAACAAACCTAAGCATCAAAATTTCCCCTAGCTTTTCTTTAAGCTGCATATTGCTGACAATGGATGTATGTGCGTTCACTGCAGTAATACTCTTAAACAAGCTAAATATCAAAGATAACAACAAACTTTATATTCATGCTAAGTTTCTTAATTTTTCCTCTATTGTTAATTAAAATACTTTTAAGTGAAGAGCTTTATTGTTTACTAGAGTTGAATGCAACTTAATATTAATATATATATACATATATATATATATATATATATATAAAAAAATATAGCATGTGCTATATCGCATGCTAGAATAGAATTTAGCTCAACGGGGAGTTGAACCACACCAAAATTATAATTTTATTTAAAACAATTACCAGATTATTTCTTTTTTTTCCTAAATGCCAGTTCATTTCTTGAAGTGGAAAGAGACACTTACCTTGGACTGTAGAAGACATGAAACATGCTTTTGGTGGATATTGCATTAGCCACTGGAGAAAGAACATTTGGATATGAATTCTGTTTTGCAATAACTGAATCAGGAAGACCATTTCTTGGTCGTACAGCCCTTCTGATTCCCAACCTCAACTCTCCATCTTCACCCCTATAGTGTGGAGAAAAGATAAATCTGAGAACTCAAATAAAACACATAGTAGCATCATAACTCTAAAGCTTCCATTATATTTTACGTATCAATAGATATTTATAGTTCTCAAGTAGTAGCATAAAGTATTTCAATTTAACATGGCTGTACTATTTGAATGATGATTCTATCTTCCTTATATAAATTTTACCCTTTTGACCATTTTCTAAGTATCAATAGGGAATTGTGCCCTCCACTCTAGGGGAAAACATAATAAATTAATTAATTCTGTCAGAAGTTCATATGCATCTTTCAATTTGTTTAATGGTAAAGCAATTCGCACCTCAGAAAAAGCACTGCATCCCCAGCAACAAGATTCTTTTGACTCACAAAAATACTCCAGCCTGTTGTAAGGAGATGCCGCCTTGGTTGACCTAAAATTTAATAAACATTAAGATCTATCAATGTTTCTTTCAATCGGAAACACATTCTAAATACTAGTATCGGCAATGACAAAATCTCTATCTGAATTACCCCTATATATATGTCGAAACCTCCACTCAACTCCGTGCAGGTCTTTGGCAACAAGCTCTTGTGAGGGCCTCGTCTGTTTATAATCCTGAAATTAAGGCGAACACCATTACATCTACAAGAAATTTCTAGTATAAATAAGCAGCCTGGTAAATAGTACATGTATAAAATCACACCAGAGGAGGAAAACAGTCTTCAGCGGCTCTACGAGGAACAGAAAACCCGCCATGGGTGCTAGTGTCAGAGGCTGTTAGCGTCTTGCAAAACATGTGAGGGGTTGATCTTGTAGGCGATCCACCACCCCCCTCGTCCAGACCTAGCTCATTCAGCTGCTTGCCCTCCAAACTGGGCACTCCCAACTGCATAAAACCCCAATTGGAATTGCCAAAACCATAAAAATTGGAGTGCCTCTTAGAAGCAAAAGCATGTTGAAAGGAATTCATTCAAGTGACCGAAGTTGCAAGAAGTTGCAGTGGAAAACCCCCCTTCCCCGTAAAAACTAATATCAAAACATCACAATTTTTCTTAAGATTACACAAGTAACAGCACTCAAGTATTCTAAACCAATAAATAGAAGCCAATCGGATAAAGCTTCGGTTAAGAGTTATGTACCTCTGGCTGGGGAAGTAAAGTGACCTGCGTATAGACCTCATCATTCTCCTTATTGGCCTGAAAAAAAAAAGGAAACTTCAATTTCAGCAACCAAATTCAAAGGAAAGGTAAAGTTACAACCTTAGGGGGAAGTTAATTTATAGGAAGAATGCAAAGATAATTCAATGTAAAAGATGAAAATTTGAGTACTTACAAGAAGCTGGACATTCACCACTTTGCAAAAGATTTGAGGAGGAAGATCAAAGGTAGGCATTTCCATGGGAGAGAAAGGAGAGGCAGAGGCAACTTGTTCCAGGTGACCCTGAGGGAAGTAAACAACAACATTTCCCTTTTTGGGAAGTGAAGTTAGAGGACCAGCACAAGCATGCCAAAGCTCCAAATAAATGGAAGAGGTGCAAGGAGGTGAAGCTGAGTTTGAAGAACATGAAGATGATGAAGAGGACAAACAGTAAACGCAAGCACTGGCTTTGTCACAGTCCCCATTGCAAAGAGCAGTCTTCTCCCCCTCATTCACTGTATGGTTCAGATCAATTTCCATGAACACCCCAAGTTTTACTCTTTATTTTTTAACTTTTCTCCTCAATGGAAGTACAACCACATAACCAACTAACTCCAGCAGACAAAATATCAGGAAGGTTTAAGAGAAGAGTAGAACGAGAGTAATTAAAGAACAAGAAAAGGTGTCCCAGAAACAGCAAACTTGAGGAAAAATAGAAATTGAAGTCAAATCATTGGTAAGAAAATTTTCATATTTCTTTTAAGGGGTACCCACAGAGCTAGAAAATGAGAAGAGTGGAAGAAGATGAATAGAAAACAAGAAGAAAGTCATGTTTTAAAAAACAGGATACCCAAAGGCAGAATGCTAAAGGATATGAAGAAGGAAGAAAAGGGTGTCAAATAATAACAAGGAATTCAAAGTATGATTCCTCCCCCATTTGCAGGTACTAAGAAGAGGAAGCAGCGGCAGCAGACATAGACAATTGCTTATAGGATGCACAGAAACAAAAAGCAAGAAAAGCCAATGCGGTAATGGCTTTTGGCTTATGGATTTGTAGATAGAGAGAGAAAGGAAACTGAGCCGGGTGGGGGGACAAGCTAAGACAGTACAGAACACACACTCTCCCAGTCCTCCATCTCTCCTTTTGCTTTCTTTACCTCAGCTTTATTTTTTTTTCTGCTTTCAGTTTCTACCTTCCATTTATTATTATATTTTTTATTGGTTTTATAAAGGTCTACTTGATTTTCTTTTCACTGTGAGAGAGGCCTACCACCAAGACAAAAGGGGGTTTTCAATTTAATGCAACAAAAAACCAACGTCTCCTTTGAACTTTTTTTTCCCGAATAAAACAATAAGATGACTTTAACAATAAAAACAATTCATTAAAGTTGAACCTACACTACCCTTTGCAATAATTTCTATATTTATCCAAAGTTTTAGCATCTAAAAAATGCAACTTCACTTCTAAAGTGAAAAACAAGACATCATCAATTGGTTAAAATTGGTTAATTTATTTATCTCGAAACATTCATAATTGAAGATATTTTGCTTTGTTATAAATATTGTATGATATATGTATTGTATAGTAAAAATAGATATACAAATAAAAAGGATACATATCAATATATTATATCGTAAGTAAAATGAATGATACGCACAAAACTATCTTATTTAATCTAAATCCCATGTGAGTGTTTTTATCCAAATGCTAAAAGCTGGATTTTCATACGTCTTTTGATTTAATAATTATAATTTTTTGTGAAAAAATTTGTAAATTTATGGGTTGAAAATAAAGTTATTCACCAAAAAAGAAATTATAGTTAAGGTTGTGGAAAGTGCAAAGCAAGCAAATGGTCCAAAAGAATAAAACCAAGATTTAAGGGGGGAAAAAATCTTTTCCATTTCTGTTTTTATTCAGACAAATGCACAGAACAAGAGAAGAGAAACAGTGGATGATCATGTTCATAAATAAAAGAGAGAAGGAGAAAAGGGGGAGCGTCGTCAATGTTGGGAGAAAGAAAGATGGGGCCAAGGCAAAGCTTAGGGTTAGGGTGCTTTTGGCAGCTACTATCGTGGGCGTGTTGTTTGTTGTTAAGACTCAGTGAGTCAGAGAGACAGCAGTGGCAGCGGCAGCGGCTGCAGCAGCAGACTCCGTTCTTTTGTATCTCTAGTCTCGTCATCCTTTACCTTTCTCTTTCCTTTTTTTTTTATTTTTTTTTATTTTTCTCGCTAACATCAGCCTTTAGATAATTAGATGCTCTTTCGCCTCATTTCTTTGCCTTTTTGCCTCGCGTGACACTTTTTTTCCTTTTATTTTTTTAGGAGATATTTTTTTTTAGGAGATATTTCAGTAATTAAAGTTTAATTTTTTATGTAATCGATTTAAAATATTCATTATTAAAAATTCCAAATTCATATTTTGAGACTGATGAGACCACATTTATTAAAATAAAAAAAAATCATTTTGTGTACTTCAATATCATTTATATCATGAATTATTATCTAATACATGAATTTCGCAATTAAAGTTAAGATGATGACACAAAATCTTACTTTAATATTAAAAAAATAAAAAATAAATAAAATGAGATATTTATCATCATCTTAATTCCGTTTGTGGAGTCTAAAAATTTTATTAACAGTGTATTAGATAATAATTTTTATACCATTACATCATTAACTTTAATGAAGTAATATTATTTGTAAGTATTGCAGTTTTTTTTTTCAATATTAATATTTATATTGGTTAGAAAATAATAAAATGCTTAAACTACAAAATTATTTACTAGAATAATCTTAAATTACATTTATAAACTTGAAAATCATAAATCAAAATTATAAAAATATTTTTAAAAATTTTATATTTGATATACTGACAGTTTAATTTTTATACACCATCAGTTTACCAAAAAGTGTCACTTTATTAATGAGATAAGCTTAAAAAATCCAAATCCTTAAAAATAAATAAAAAATTTTATTAATATTTATTTTAAAAAATCTACCTATTTTTTATTTTATTTTATTTTATTTTTAATAAAATAATATTTTATAATTGACTGAATGTATCAAATATAATTATTTTTTAATTATATGTTCTTGTTAATTTTAAAAGATAATTTGCTTCTATTGGACACTAGATTCTTGATCGCAAATATAGATCTAAACAAAACAAGTGGGAAATGACATTGGATTCATTGAATGGAACATAATTTAGTGGCACATATTTAGTAGTTTATTTGGAGGTATCTATTTTTGGATGATTATTTTATATATTATTCATGAATTTTTAAAAATTTACTTATTTATTATTAATTTAAAATTTATCAATAATAATATTGGAATAAAAAAAAAGAACAAGATGTATGTAAGATGCACGCAAGAAAGGAGCGAGTAAGAGAGGATTATATTTTAGCTGAGAAAAGCTATGCCGCCTTTGGCGCTGCTTCATAGATAGCCCCACCACATACATTCCTCTCTCTCACGCCTCGGTTATCCCGACCCAATCCACCCCCTATTTCCCTTTATTTACTAATTATGCCATTAAAGGATTTAATGTAATCCGTTTTTTTATATATTAATAATAAAATTTTTATAAGTTTTATGATTTGTTAAGTATTTATTTGGTAATTTTATTTATTTATATAATAAAAAATGTGAAAATTTTTAATTAACTTTTTTTCTAAGCGATTGGATTCATAGCATTAAAAATTTTTAACTAAAAAATTTTACATTCACAATTACTAAGGAGTTCAAGGTTTTTAACAAAATGTTAGCAATTCATTATTAATTAATATAAAAATCACAAACAGTGTTTTAAAATATTGAAATTAAAAATTAAAGTAAATAAAACCATTATTATCATAATGTCTAGATCCTAAGATTTAATTGTTGAATACAAATTATAAATTTGTTATCAACCATTCTAACTTATGTGATTGGTAAAGACATAATTGAGCCGAATTGAAATGATCCATTACCCTGGTTGAGCTTGTCTCAAGTTTGATTTGAAAATTCGATGTAGAAACTCAACTTTAGCTCAATCAAGCTTAGTTTTTAAAATTCGAACTCGATTTGATAAGTTCGATTTATCAAATTTTAACCATTATTATGATGTAAAATATTAAATTACTAATAAAATATTAAAAATATATTTTATAAAAGCTCAATTAGGCTCGTAAACCACTTAAGCCCAATACTAAAATACTCAAACTCAACTCAACTCGTTACTAGAGTAGTTCAAGATTAGCTCGACTTGAAAATAAATCAGTCACACTTGAGACAAGTAGTTTCACTTGTCTACATCCCTAGTGATTGGTCACCTATTCAAATCTAAATATAAGATATCATACTACATTCAAAACTTCAAAATCTGTGACTACGTTTACATGTAGTGAATGATTAGCACTCCCACAACGCCTATCTTAAAATTATATTAACTAGTCTTAAAGTTATTCAAAATTTGACTTATGTTTATATTAATTTCGATGTAATTATATATTAAGAATATTTCTAAGACTTTTTCTTCGGTTCGACTTTGGTTATAGGAACTTCCCTCACCTCAAGAACATTCATAGAGTACTAATTGAATTTTTTTAATTTCGTTGTCTGATTGGTTAAATGTTTTATGATATTTTATTTCTAATCTTAATGCTTTCTATATCCACGTTTTTATTTTAAACGTCCTAAATTTTATTTTTTATATTTATTTATATTTTAAAATATGAATTTGAATTATGGTTTTTTTACAATTCGTTTTTAAGTCAATTTGACTCGAAAATAAAAGAAACCTTTTCACCTAAAATTTTTCAGTGAGTGCTTTCTCCCAAAACAACACAATATTGACTTAATATAAAGCTAATAGTTTTCTTTTCCCTTAACTTGTCATAACCCAACCACTCTCTAGAATTAATTTTCTTATCTCTCTCTCTCAAATCTAAGAAACCCAAAGAACCCTTGAATGCCAGCATTGAAAACCCCAAATTCGATGAAGCTCCGCTGTGTTGGCTATTGTAAAACTCAACAAAAAAACCCTCTGAATTAGGGTTGAGAAAAAAATTGAGAAAACTAAAAAACTGACTCGAATCGAGGATTTCAAATGGTTCAGTTTGGATAATATAAAATTCGGTTTGGATTTGGATACTGACATCATTAAACCAAATTAATTTGGTTCAATATGATACGAATCAGTTCAGATACGAATTATATCCAATTACTTTGTTATTTAATATTTTGTAATTTTTACTATTTAAATCAAAAGCTCAAGTTTTATATTTAATTGAAAATCATAATGAAAATTGAAATAAATGCCAAAATTGCTTAAATGCCCAATAAATAGTTGAAATAAAGCTTAATATTATTTAAACCAAAACTCGAATGATCGATCCAATTCGCATAAATTTGGATTGAATCAGATTGAATTTTTTTCTATTTGGATCAAATACCGATCACACTATGAAAAATCTGCTTAGTTCGGACCGGATATGATTTTTGCAAAAACCCAATTTGATTCAACCCAACATCACCCCTACTCTGAATCTTCTAAAACAATTTCAACAAAAAACATACTTGTTTATAGATTTTGTGGATGTATGGATCTTAGACGTAATCAATGTGAAGGAATTTGAATTACAATCAAAAATATATATATATATATGCATTTAGGTACATTATTTTTTTCTAAAAATAAAAAATAACGAAATAATTCCTCTTATTTTTATTTTTTTAAATATATGTCTATTATTAAAAATGGGATTATGTCGCTAAAAGTCTTTAGCAACGAAATTCCTCCTTTTTTTATAATTTTTTTGAATAACATTCTAAGATTAAAGATAGAATTCCGTAGCTAAAAGTCAGTAGAAATGAATTCCCTCTATCACAACCTGGAGGCCGCGACAAGATGTCTAACCTCGTGGACGTGTAGAAAATTTAAGGCAAATTTTAGCTTTTTCCTAACTTAACAGGTTTGTTTGTGTGTGTGTAGTGTCAATATGAAGTTGTTAACTTCTTGCCTTATTTAGAGCTCATTGCTCAAGGTCCCAGTTTAGTATCTATACAGACAATATCTTTTCTATACAGTCCTAGATATCCACAACTATATTTCAGTCCATGTGTGTATCAATCTGTGACAATCACTATATCATCAAGCTTAAATATACTTTATAATCTTAAAGGCATTCAATAGTTGAATCTCATCCAAGACTGATACATTATACCATAGGACGTCATAAATTATAACAATAGCTTATTATCCTAGTTTATATCTCATCTTACAATATTGTAGCAAAATTTAGCTTGAAACAATAAATAATACAAAAGACTATATGTATACAAATTTAAGCAACAGGAGTCACCTCGAGAGTTGGGACAATATTTCAGGTCACGAAGGTATTTCGGACAGATCCAAAATATTTTTCCAACTCTATGCTCAAATCTGAAAAGGGTTAGAATAGATTTTAATGAGCGAGGGCTCAGTAAGTTAGTTATATAAGTGCAAAAGTAGCTATATACTATCCTACATGAAATCTATGAATCCACAAAATGCAGTCATCAAATACCCTTTCAATCAATATCATTTTTATACTTATACGAATATTATGTCCTAAGAGACTCTAACTCGTTATCTATAGACAAAGCGACTGTACTCTAATGCATAGCCCCATATCAATCGCAACATATATGTCAATTATCTGACATCAATCCATACCATGTCATTCATATATCATTTATCTGAACTCAATATTAATTTACATGTATCATTGTCTATCCTAATATCTTAACCCATGCGGCACACGTAACATGATTTCAAGTTCATATGCAATGGTTATAAAACATATTGCGTGAGACTTATAAATCTCAATGTACAAAACCGAATGCTCAAACAGGTATGAAAACCATTATATAAAACATCGATACTATCATAGGTTTCAAAACATATATCAAGACTTAAGTCATGCTTAAGCTCGGGTACATGATACAAAAACCATCAAATCAAACACTAAGGCCGAGACGATGCTCAGGCTCAAGTTTCGATATACATAAACTAGTATTAAATATGGTTTTCAAAACTAAAGCATGATAGTCAATCTGTGAAATCAATTCAGTGGAGATATGGCATAATCAATCACAATATCAAATCCCCATACTTCCAAATAATCATATCATACCGTATATGTCTAATCAATCAATCAATCAATAAAGTCTTAATTCCACTATAGCTATCAATGGATCGAAAAGGCCCTAGTGGAGAAGGGTTACACTTATGACTATTGTAAACTCTGGTCTTATTGATCAGATGAGGGTCCAAACTTATGCCAGAACTCGTCTGACACATCCAGAAACCTTATAGAATCCCATTTGATAAGTTTGCATGTATACTTAGGAGCATCGCTTACTCAAGCTTGTCCATTTATACTTTATTGATGTCAATATACATATGCCAAAATCTCAAAATAGTTTAGCAAATATCTTTAATTCAATCATTTTAGAAAACAAGGAAACTCCTTTTGATGTGGTTCATAAACCATTTAAACATGTGTAAGTATGTATTAAGTTTTCTTTCAATCATGCTAAACTTTACAAAACCGAACATATTCAATTATGCATCTCAAATCAATGCATTTTCAATAAAGCTCATGTTATGTAGCTCATGCATGCGCAAAGCCATAGTTAAAACATGAGTCCAAATCCTGTGGTATGCATATGTACAATGTAAATGCAATTCTACAATCATGTAGTCTAGTTTAATATCAATTACTGCAATACCACCTCATATAATCAAACTTCGACCTAGTAACCTCAATATCCATAAGATCAAGCATGCACAAATCATATCCATTAGTCACAACTCAATATCACAGCTATCCATTTCATATCACAATATCGATACTAAGACCCCTACCACCAAAATGGGTCCTCTTAGCATCTCCCGAAATTTAAATATTATAAAATAAAAAAAATCATCAAAATATCAAGATAATGCAATATAGTTAATATTAAATCCAAAACTTATCCACAACCAAAAACCGAGATCATTTATCCATCGAACATCATCACATGTCCAAATTCCTCGATAATTCTCTAAAACTCAATATTTGATTATATGATCACCAAATTGATATTAAAATCATGTATACTATAAGTTCATTCGATTATGCTTTCCTATATGACCTAGACAATATAAATCTACTGCAAACTTATATAAATATTTTACCGACTTCTATGCTCAAGGCTCGTGCGTCAAGCCTAGCCTAAACTCGGGTTGTAGCTTTAGCGTCGCACTACATATTCAAACATAATTAAATTGACTTAGTACTAATTAAATAAAATTATTTTATACTACGTGTCACGTTATGGTATTGTCTTACCGAACTTCGAGCATAGTGCATGTATACTGAGTTTAGCTAACTTTGCATTCGTCGTCTTATCGTCATACTACACATTTAAACATCTTTCAATTGATTTAATATATTTTAATTAGGTGTTAAAGTACTTTATAAAACACTTAGTGCACTAGGATACGATCTTACCAAATTCTTCTTAAACTGAAACGCCAAGATCTTCTCTTTTCTTTCTTTCTTTCTTTTTTTTAATATATATATATATATATATTCAGCCTTAAGTACACAACCAAACCTCCTCTCCTCAGTTTAGTTCAACCCCGAACCACCTCCAAACACCTTGCACCACCCTTAACAACCTCTAAAACACCAACTCCTTTACCTTAACTCCAAGCTCCTATTATGTCCGGACCAACTTCCAACACTTCTTGCTACTGCTCAATTTGTCCAATCTCAAAGCTCCCCGATGCCACTCCTAATAAGCCACGCCTTTATTGTTTTCTTCCTTTTTTGTCCTTCAATAAGCAACTTTCAACAACCCTTCCAAACTCAGCATTTTCCACTTGTTACAGCCCCTAAAATTCACCTTCTCTATCTCCAAATATCACCCCAACAACACCATTTTTCAGCCTCTTCTCCAGCATTTGTTCGATTCCAAAAAAGAGCTCCCAAGCACCATTATTCATGCCTTATTTGGTTGTGTTTCACCACCCAAAACAACCTTGCATTCAGTTTTGAATACAGCCCCTATTCAATCATGTTTCAGTGGCCAAAATCCATATATTTCCTCTGTTCCTAGCAGCCCTTGAAATAGCCCTGAAATCCGCCCCTAATCACTCTGCTCTCCAATCCTCAACAACTGAGAACCACCTTGATTTCCTCTTTCAGTTTCAACTCCAATACACATTACTAAAAGCCACCATCTCCCTTATTCAACATCACTCAACTTTAGCCTTCAATGAATGCCAAACCAGCTTCAAGCACAATCCATTTGTAGCTTTGAAAACACCTCTATAACAACACCTCCAATGTTTGCCGAGAGTCCTCTGTTTCACGCTCAACCTATGCTTTCTTCGGCCTTTATTCTGCCACTGCAAACAGCTCCCAAAGTCAACCCAAAACTAGTCCTTAATCGACTTAAACACGGCCACGTTCAGCCTTTTGTTCTGCTTGTTCCAACCTTAGAAAGTGGCTCTCCTCCATGCTTTGCTGCTGCTTCAACCTCCATGCACTCATGTTCTTCCTTCTTACTCTCACCTTCACTATCGACTCTCTCTCTTTCTCATCAACTGCAATTTCTTTTCTATATCTTTCTCTCTTTTTTTTTTCAGCCTCTCTCCCATATCTCCCTTCTCTAGTTCTTTCATCTATCTTTTCTTTATTCTTTATATTTTTTTTGAATGATGCAATAGAGAAGGGGTCTGCCTTACACAACAGGGATTTGGTGGGACTTTTCCCACCAAATCCCACTATAAAAATATATATTATACATATATATTTATATTTTTATGAGATTCATATTTTCTATTATTCCTACATATTATTAGTGAGGCTAGGAAGAGTGGATGCCTTATAAGTGATCAAATGCTACTTGTTTTGTAAGTATAAAAAGGAATTGAATGGTGGGCCCCACTTAACCTCTAGTGTTTTGATGGAAGTGAAACTTGATGGACTCATTGTTGAGCGCTAGAAATATTGGTGGTAAGAATCTGCACCTTAAACTCACTTGTTTATGCATGTTTTGAAAAGTATGTAAACAAATTAGAAAATGACGATTAAGTCCATAAGAGAATTTTCGTGAATAACAGTCAAATCAAGTTGACTTTGGACCATCTATCAGTGATAGAACATTTCTCATGAAATAAAGCCTTAGCTTAAGTGGACTGATAGATCAAATCACGTGAAAAAGTAGAAAATTACGAGCTTCAACGGTTAGGGGTATTTTGGTAATTTCACCCAAATAACTAGTCGAATCTTAACAAAAAGAAAACTTAACCAATGATTAGAGCAAGTTAAATAGAGGTGTTTCATGATTAAATAAAATATTTTGAAGGTTAGACAGACTGTTTTTAAAGAATCCAACCATGAAGTGTAAAATTAGAAAATTTCGTTAAGTATAAGGGCATTTTAGTAATTTGGCACTTAAAATATCAATTTTAATGGAATTTTCTGGTTTACTTCCTCACTTAGCTGCCTAACCAAAAAGTTCCTTCAACAAACCTGTATAGAATTTAGAGGCCTACAATTTGATACCAAAATCAAGTGCCCAAGTGGCCAAAGTTCAAGGGAAGGCACTCCCTCAAGTTTCGACCACGGTAAGAAAGAGAAGGAACTTGTGATTTTTCATATTTTAAGGATTTAACACTATGTATATAAGGTGTTTGAATGTGTGTTTAAACTTGAGTTGGTATTATGAAATAGAATCAAAAGAATTCTCTCTCTTAGGGTCATGGCCAATATTTTCCATGCATGAAAGTGATGAGGTTAATGTGGAAATGACGTAGAGTTAATGTATAGTCAAGCTAAAACATGAATTTAGATTCAAAAGTTGAAGAAATGAAGTAGATAATGAGGCTGGAGGATGAATTTTGAAATTTGAATGGCATTCTGTTTAGGAGCGATCGACTGTCCTGAATAGCAATCAACTGCCTAGATATAGAATTTGAACATTTTCCTTGTAACCGACTTAAACCATTCGACTGTCCTGCATAGCAGTTGACTGCCTCTGCAATCGACTTAAGCCAATCGACTGCTTTTTGTACTAGTCGACTGCTTTTTACTCAGAAGCATTTTGTTTGAAAACTAGTCGATTGCCTTAAAAAAACTAGTCGACTGCCCACTGTGCGGACAGTTTAGAAGGAAGAGATGCTAGAATCAGTTTATAATTGCAAGAATAGTACAATTTTCATAGTTGAAGTATTGAAGATTGTCTATGTTCGAATATTTAATTGCAGCTTTGAAGTCTCAAGAGGATTATGGTGCTAACTTACTACACAACGAGAATTTGACATATAAGGGATATATGTAAGAGACGTAGAGATGCTATGGTGCATTTGGAATTTTAAAAATGCTTTTACAACATTGCGCTTTATGACTTGATTGAGAATTGAAACACTGGATTTGTGGATTATAAATTACGTTTTCTTGCAAAGAGGTTAGGATAGGTATAATCGTTATGCTGCTGAAATTTTTAGAAATAGCATGAAATCTTTGAAATTATTATTATTATTCTTTGGAAAAGAAAATAAAGTGGAGAAGAATGAAATTTGCTAGATAGCTTCCAAAAATGTCTTTTGCATGTGAATTTTATAACTCAGTTTTCAATGAGATTTTTATTAGCTTTTACAAGTTTTCTGATACATATATGTTTTTATATCACTATAGTGAGTAAATAAAATATTTTGAACAATTGTTATTGAACTGAGAATATTTGGTAAATTTTATTCTTCAAGTGTATTAAATTTATGGTTTTAATATTTTATGGATTGACTAAAGATATACTTGCTGAATTGATCTCCGTAAACATCTTGTAATATTTTGTAAACGGTTTGAGACTGTTTACCCCATAGCTATTTGCGGGCACATGCTTCTATAAGTGTATGATTGTATGATTGACTTGTGAGCTAATTGACCTTGATCCCGTTATCAGCGTCCCAGATGGTGCCTGATCAGTGCCACTGAGGACTCTACTATGACTATGGCCATATGTCCTATTGCATGAGTCTATTGGGTGATGCCTTGTCTCCATGAATTCAGATTGAATGTTGATTATGAATTTCTAAATTTTGTATGAATTATTGAAATGGATTTTTATATTGTTTGCGGAGCGATTTTGAAGAATTGATTCTTTGATTTTAAACTATGAATTGCATTATGGAAGCGATCTTCTGAATTCTCATTGACTTTTGTGACTGATTAAGCTTTAGCGAACTTCCTATAGTTAGAATTAGATGCCGGGACAAGTGAGGTGCTTCAAAGCATTCTTTTATACTTAGCCTAGTTATCTAATCTGCTATAGTATCATTTCCCTTATATCGCGCCAAAGAAAATTTTATAATCATCATTTTGGATTCTAAAGTGTATGTTTTAAGATATCTGCATATAGTTATACATAGTATCAGTTTGTTATACATATTTCTAATTGGGCATTAGCTCACCCCCTTCTTTCCTCCTTCCAGATTATTTGCAATAGATACTTGCTTCCGCTCTGGAGGACTTTCACTTTGGTATCCCTCAGGCGGATATAGATTATCGTTGAGGTATACTAATTTCTTTTGTGTATTCAGACTATAATTTGTACAGTACTATTATGTAAATTACGTACTTGGGATGTAAATAGAAATTAGTCTTATATATATAAATCAAAAGTTTTTCCTATTCGTATATGCTTTCGTATGTGAAAGCGAAAACACAGCAAATAGTCCAACCATAGATTAGTGAAATTTATGAATAAGTATTATTTTGGCATGATCTTGGTACGTGACAATTTTATTTATATATAATATTTATATTTCCTCTTTCCCATCAATATATATATATATGTTATTACTTATATACATATATTTTTATGTATATATATTTTAAATTTCCAAATATAATATATATTCCTTTATCCCTTTCAAGATATGGATAATATATATACACACACATTTATAGTAAGATTCAATATATCTAGTTTATATATAATATTTTAAATTCCTAAAAATATATATATATATATATCTTGTTTTACTTTATTTATAAATACATATATACATACCATATATTTGTGTGTGCATTTATTTATCTATGGGATATGTATTTAAATTCTTGTTCCATCAAATATGTTTGTATTTACATATGTATATTTCCAAATATATATATATATATATATATATATATATATTTACACATGTATTATATATTTATATTTACTTGATCATATATTTTCCAAATATTTACGTATGTATATATGCATGCATACGTGCACATTGCATGCATTTAGTTTTCGTACGTATGCATGTATGCATGTTGCATCCATTTAATTTGGTTCATGCGTGTATGTAAACATACATGCATAATTCGCTTACTCCATTCATATAGATTTAAGTACATCATATATACGTCATACGTGTACGTTTCACGTCATTCTCAACTTCTATTCTTGAAAACCTCATTTCGATAATTATAAAATATAATCATATATTTGAAATCCACAAATTACATTATTACATTACATTCACTTATAATTACACGTTAAGAATATGATCTGTTTTAAGGAAATTGTGGTTCTCACACTCTCCTTTTTTTTTTGAATGACTTTCTAAGATTAAAGATAGAAATTCGTCGCTAATAACCATTAGTGATAGAAATTTTTATTTTTTATTTAAAAATAAAATAATTAAGTTAAAAATAGAATTTTGTCGCTGATAGTTAGTAGCGATCGATTTTTTTTTTATTTTCTAGAAAAAGGAAAATAATAAATTTAAGATAGGATTTCATCGCTAATACCATTAGCGATGATTTTTTTTTAAATTTTTATTTTCTTGAATAAAATAATAAATTTAACAATGAAATTTCATTGCTAAAACATTAGTGACAATTTTTTTATTTTATAAATAATAAATAAAAGTTCTTGTTAGCTTTAAATTGACAAGTATTTTGAAAATGACAAAACTCAAGCAAGATTAGAAATGATTTTTATACAAGTAAATTTGCTTTGAATGAACTTAATGATTGAAACTATTTTAACAAATTCTTGGACTGAGATTTCAACTGAAAAGTCAGTAAATACTCTTAGAAAAGTGTTAGAAGAATTTGAACTGACTTAAAATCACAAAAGCCATAAAACTGTGTAACAAGATAAGTGCAGGAGGGCTTACTGGACAAAAGGGATCGATCCCCACTGTAGGGGGATCGATCCCAATTTGGCAGAATGTCATTACACCACACAGGACCATACAGGAGAAACTGGGAATGCATTCTGGAGAAAAGGGATCGATCCCTACTGTAGGGGGATCGATCCCTTCGCACGGGAACTGACAGTAACGGCTAGTTTTTGAGGGTTTCAACGGGAAGATTTGCATTAAATGCTTCACCAACTGTTCTATCCGTTTGGTGAGTTATAAATAGAGGCATTTATGAAGTTTGAAACAAGAACAAGCACTCAAAATCTTCAAGCATCAAGAAAGAAAAAACAAGTCTGAAATTGTTCATTGTG
This sequence comes from Heritiera littoralis, assembly GCA_031772115.1. NCBI lineage: Eukaryota > Viridiplantae > Streptophyta > Magnoliopsida > Malvales > Malvaceae > Heritiera > Heritiera littoralis. The sequence continues at coordinate 409,930 of JAPDPK010000043.1, forward strand.
AAACTTCATTTGTGAGAGTTCTTTGTGTTCTTCACCCACTCATTGTAAATTCTGTTATTCAAAGGGGTGAGCTATCCTTGTAAGGTCTAAAATTGTAGAGTGTGGGAATACTACAAGGGTAGAGGATTAAGAGGAGATTTATAAAGTCTCAAGAAAATTGTAAGAGGTCTTGCCACACCTTCAAGTGGTGTGTAAGCTGTCTCAAGAAAGAGGTGAATCGAAACCTTGACAAGAAGTTCAAGGAGAGAGGACGTAGGCACGAGATTGGCCGAACCTCTATAAAACTTGTGTTTGCTTCTCTTTCCCTTACTCTTATTTACTGCATTTATTTCATTATTGCTTATTTGAATTTGATTGTGCATTAAGAGTTAGGAAAAGTAGAAATATCTAGAAAAACCGATTCACCCCCCCTCTCGGTAGAGCCAACAATTGGTATCAGAGCTTGGGCTCGAGAGTGACTTAGATTAACATCTATCGAGTATAAACGATCACTAATGGCTCAAACTAGTTTGTCTACACCCTTGGTAGGAGAGGGACACTCTACGGTGAGACCTCCACTCTTTAATGGTGAAAACTATGCTTATTGGAAGACTAGAATGATGCTATTTATCCAAGCTAATGATTATGAAGTATGGAGAGTTATTGTTAAAGGTCCTCTTATCCCTATTAAGAAAGTAGATGGGATGGATGTGCCTAAGAAAGAAGATGAATGGGATTCTAATGATGTTAGGATAGCACAACTTAATGCTAAAGCAATGCACACACTCTTTTGTGCATTAGGACCAAATGAGTATAATCGAGTGTCACAATGTGAGAATGCTAAACAAGTTTGGGATAAACTAGCTATCACACATGAGGGAACCACACAAGTCAAAGAAACCAAAGTAGGCATGCTCACACAAGACTATGAACTATTTAGAATGAAGAATGATGAGACAATTAGTGACATGTTTACTAGGTTTACGGACATAATAAATGGTCTTAAAGCTTTAGGGAAGACATACTCTAATGTAGAGATGGTAAAAAAGGTTCTCAATAGCCTACCAAAATCATGGGAAGCTAAAGTCACTGCTATTGAGGAATCTAAGGACCCTCATACACTATCTTTAGATGAACTTATGGGATCCTTGCTCACTTATGAGATGAAACTTAAGAGAAATCAAGATCCCCCAAAGAAAGTTGGAGTAGCACTAAAATCCACCACAAGTGAGGAATCAAAAGATGATCATAATGTAAGTGGTGATGAAGAAGATTTAGAAATGGCCATGTTTGCCAAGAGGTTCAATAAGTTCATGAGGATGAGGGCTAGTGGAAACTCTAGGAGACCCCCTAGGAGAGAATTCAATAGAGGTGAAACTAGTAGGAAAGATAAGGACCAAATTATATGTTATGAATGCAAAAAACCTGGCCACATTAAATTTGATTGTCCTTTGTATAGGAAGCAAAATGAAAAGAAACAAAAGAAGAAAGCAATGGTAGCTACTTGGAGTGACAGTGACTCCTCCGATGAAGAAAATGTGGAAGATGAAGTAGCTAACCTTTGCTTCATGGCTGTTGAAGATGAGAAGGTAATCTCTAACTTGCTAGATACTCATGAATACACATTTGATGAATTGCAAGATGCATTTGATGAGTTAGCCAACGAATTTGAATGCATGAATTTGAAATATAAGAAAATGATCTCTAAATTGAAAAAGGAGAATGAAATGCTTGTGAATGTTAAATTAGAATGTGAGAAGAAATTAGAGAATGCAAATCTAGAAATAGAAGAATTAAATAGAAAGAACACTAACTTGCAAAACTCCTTTTCTAAATTTTACATGGGTCAACAAAAACTTGATCAAATGCTAGAGACTCAAAGAGCATTCTTTGATAGAGAAGGATTAGGCTACAATGCATCTAACAAGGAGACTCATCTTAAAAATTTCCTAGTTAAAGATAGAAAATTTGTTTTGTGCACATTATGTAATAAACTAGGACACTCTTCACAAGCATGCATCTCTAGGAAGACCATGTTTAGAGGAAAAATGGCTGTCAAGATTTGGGTGCCTAAACATGTCTTAAATTCAAGTGATGAGTCCTTAAAAATGAAATGGATCCCTAAAGGATCAAAAATTATAAGTACTAACTCTCAAGGACCCAAGAAAATTTGGGTACCTAAGATAAAAGCTTGATGTGTTTGTAGGAGGAAGAGTATTGCTACAAGGCTAAGTCCAAGGAGCATTGGTACCTTGATAGTGGATGCTCAAGGCACATGACGGGTGACAAAAGCCAATTCAAGTTCCTAAAGCATAAAAGTGGTGGAGAAGTCACATTTGGAGACAACTCCAAAGGACAAATTGAAGGAATTGGCTCAATTGGTAACTCTTCCTCAACTATTGAAAATGTGTTGTATGTTAGAGGTTTGAAACATAATTTACTTAGTATTAGTCAATTGTGTGATAGGGGATTTAAAGTTATGTTTGATGATTTGTGTTGCAATGTTGTTAATGCCAAATCTAATCAAATTGTGTTTATTGGACATAGACAAGGAAATATCTATATTGTGGATTTAAATGAACTTAATAGCAAAAATGTATGCTTTATGGCTACTAGAGAAGATGAACCTTGGTTATGGCATAGAAGACTAGGCCATGCTAGCATGCATGTTTTGTCTAAGTTATCCAAAAGAGACTTAGTAGTAGGATTGCCTAAGCTTCAATTTGAGAATGACAAAGTTTGTGAAGCATGTGTAAGAGGAAAACACAAAAGAATTTCATTCAAACCTAAGAAGTGTGTCACTACCTCTAGATCACTTCAACTTCTTCACTTAGATCTTTTTGGACCAACTAGGACAACTAGTTTAGGAGGTAAACACTATGGATTTGTGATAGTTGATGATTACACTAGGTTTACTTGGGTGTTCTTTTTAAGTGTTAAAAATGAGGCCTTAGAAAAATTCACTGTTTTCTCAAAAATTGTTCAAAATGAAAAAGGTTACTCTATTTCTAGTATTAGGAGTGACCATGGAAAAGAATTTGAAAACATGGGTTTTGATACATTTTGCAATGAGAATGGCATTAGCCATAACTTTTCAGCTCCTAGAACTCCTCAACAAAATGGGGTAGTTGAGAGGAGAAATAGAACATTAGAAGAAATGGCTAGAACCATGCTTTGTGAAAATAACTTACCTAAATATTTTTGGGCTGAAGCAATAAACACCTCTTGCTATGTCATAAATAGAGCTATGGTAAGATCTATTTTAAAGAAAACTCCCTATGAGCTCTATAAAGGAAAAAGGCCTAACATAAGTCATTTTCACCCATTTGGATGTAAATGTTTTGTTTTGAACAATGGCAAAGATAACCTAGGAAAATTTGATGCTAAAAGTGATGAAGGTATTTTTCTTGGCTACTCTCTAAATTCTAAGGCCTATAGAATTTTTAATAAGAAAACACTTGTAGTAGAAGAGTCTATACATGTAATTTTTGATGAATCAAATATCACTAGTAGAACCAATCTTGATGATGAAGTTGAGATTTTTGATGAACATATAAGTGATCCATCTCAAGATAAGGAGGTTAGAGATCAATTAGAAAATCTTACTATTAACAGAAATGAGGAGTCCATGGAACAAGAATTAATTGAGAAAGAAGCTAGGTGCCCTAGAGAACTAGGATATGTGAGAGATAATGACATTGTTGGAGACCCAACCATTGGAGTTAGGACTAGGTCAACATATAGAAACATATGTCAACATGTAGCCTTTGTGTCACAATTTGAGCCAAAGAAAGTGGATGAGGCCTTGAATGATGAAAATTGGATTATGGCCATGCAAGAAGAATTAAATCAATTTGAGAGAAGCAAAGTATGGACCCTAGTAGAAAGACCTAAAGACTATTCCATCATTGGAACTAAATGGATATTCAAGAATAAGATGGATGAAAATAGCATTATTGTTAGAAACAAGGCTAGGTTAGTGGCTCAAGGATATAGACAAGAAGAAGGGATAGACTATGATGAGACCTATGCTCCGGTAGCTAGATTAGAAGCCATTAGAATGCTACTTGCCTTTGCATGTTATAAGGATTTTAAGCTATATCAAATGGATGTAAAAAGTGCTTTTTTAAATGGTTATATAAATGAAGAGGTTTATGTTGAGCAACCTCCCGGTTTTGAAAATCCAAAATTTCCTAATCATGTTTTCAAACTTTCAAAAGCCTTATATGGATTAAAACAAGCTCCTAGAGCTTGGTATGAAAGACTTTCAAAGTTTTTAATCGAAAAAGGTTTTACAAGAGGAAAGGTAGACACAACCTTGTTTATTCAATCTAAGGGTCATGACTTATTAGTAGTTCAAATTTATGTAGATGATATCATTTTTGGATCTACAAATGAGTCATTGTGCAAAAATTTCTCTAAACTAATGCAAGGTGAATTTGAAATGAGTATGATGGGAGAATTAACCTTCTTTCTAGGACTTCAAGTTAAACAATGTAAAGAAGGTATTTTCATAAATCAAGCTAAGTACACTAAAGAGTTGCTCAAAAGATTTGGAATGGATGAGTCTAAACCTTATTCTACACCTATGAGCACTAATATTAACTTGATAAGGATGAAGGGGGAAAATGTGTAGACACTAAATTATATAGGTCTATGATTGGCTCATTGCTATATTTAACTGCTAGTAGACCAGATATAATGTTTAGTGTATGCTTATGTGCAAGATTTCAGTCATCCCCTAGAGAATCACACCTACAAGCAGTCAAAAGAATCCTTAGATACCTCAAAGACACTCCTTCTTAGGACTTTGGTATCCTAAAGATTCTACTCTTGATCTACATGCTTATTCCGATGCGGATTTTGGTGGATGCAAAGTAAGTAGGAAAAGCACTTCGGGAACATGCCAATTCCTAGGAAGTAGGCTCATTTCATGGTTTTCTAAGAAACAAAATAGCGTAGCTCAATCCACAACCGAGGCTGAATATATAGCTTCCGGCAGTTGCTGTGCTCAAGTGTTATGGATTAAGCAACAAATGAGAGACTATGGAATAGAAATGAACCAAGTTCCCATTAGGTGTGACAACACTAGTGCCATCAATCTTACAAAAAATCCTATCCAACACTCTAGAACCAAGCACATTGAGATTAGACATCATTTTATAAGAGATCATGTGCAAAAAGGGGACATAATTCTAGAGTATGTGGACACCTTGCACCAATTAGCTGATATCTTCACAAAACCCTTGGACAAGGAGAGATTTTGCACTCTTAGAGGTGAATTAGGCATAATGAATGCTCCTTGAAGTGATTTAATATTGCATGAATGTCATAAGTTAGTTTGATATGGTTGCAAGAAAGAAACTTGAAAATATCATTTACACTTGCAATTCATAATCTCAACTTGCCATGTTACTGTTCATGATCTTAGCTTTGAGGTTGAATTGTTGAATTATGTGTGTTTTGATTATGTTGAATTCTCCTCACAAGCCAAAAACCTACTTCTGATGTTTAAGACCCCTTCAAAGTCATGTTCAGAGTTGTTCTGCATATTCTTGGCATTTTTCTGCAAATTTTCTGCAGTATTCTACATCTTTTTCTGCAGTTTTCAAACCTCTTTCATGCATTCCAAGTAAAACACAATCAGATTTTGACTTTAAGATGATCAAAATGCATAAGTTCCATTGTTTTCAAATCATTTTTATGCATCATGCAAGTGGCAAGTGACTGAGGGGACAATCCTTCACCAATAGGATTGAATTCCCAGTCTGTTGGCCAAAACTGGGTGATGGGAGCATACTGCCTAAAAGGGATCGATCCCCCTACAGTAGGGATCGATCCCCTCGTGACAGATTGTAACTCCCGCGTCATTTAAACCGTCGGGCACTCCTTCCTTTCACACTATTCCTCTTCTTCTTCCCCTCTCCACGCCCTTGCCTATTTTCTCTCCTCCAAACTACAAGATTTCACTCATTTCTACACCAAATCACTCCATTCTTTCACCAATCTTCCTCATTTTCTTCTCTTTTTCATTTCCCCTCCTCATTTCCTCCAAAATCTTTTCTTTTCTTCTTTTTCTTGTTCTTCCACACCATGGTCACTATTCACCCAACATGTCAATTGTAAGTTTTTCTAACATTTTTCATTAACTTTTTCTTGCATTTCTAGTTTCTCTTATCATATCTTGTCTACCCATGTGCATATCTTGCATCAATTTCTTCTCCATCTAGGTTTTCCCATCCTTTGGCACTTGTATTTCTCTCAAGTTTTTCCTTAGATTGTCTGTGATTTATCATCTGAATTCACTTGTTTAATTGTTATATGCTTATTGGGTTGTGGCTCTCAGCTGTCTGTGAGATCAAATCTATCCCACATACTCATTCATAGTTCCTCAAACTTGTGCCCACAACCTGTTCGATAAAGTCCTCAACGAAAATTCCTATCATTTTCCTTCCCTCTATGGCTCCTAAGGTTAAGCACTCCGCTCAAAAACGCAAAACCAGTGCTTCCTCTTCTTCATCCTCCATACCAACTACCTTTAACCGCTGCTTTCGCCATGCAAATGAAAAAACCAAATTTCTAGCCGAATTTGCAAACATGCCCATTAAGCATTGGCGTCCTATTGATTTCGACTTCCTCGAGTCAATTCATTTTCCTTACCTTGCCAAGTTCAATGCATGGGGTTGGACCCAATTCCTCAAAATCAATACTCCGGTCCCAGCGAACATCATTCGAGCCTTCTTTTCCAATGCCGAAATCATCTATTCTCCAAATGACCCTTGTCGGGTTGTCGGGATTAACTCTTATGTCATGGGCAACATATTGAACTGACCACGGAATACCTCTCCCATGCCTTTAGACTTCCTGAGGCGGTAATATCCATGACCATCTCAATGTCCCCTTAGTGTTTCCCGTTACCGATAATCGTGCAAGTGACCTTCCTGTCTTCGCACGCCTCCTCCATATCATAATTTCATGGAATCTTCGCCCTCTTGGCACCCGATATTCTCACCTTCGCAAACTTGATCGTTTTTGGCTTCATCATATTCATGAACAGACGGCCACCCACCAGACCTACTACACTTTATCCTTCAGGATTGGGTGAAGATTGTTCGTGGTAAGGTCCACACCATTGTTTTCCCTCAGCCTCTCGCCTACTATTTAATCTCTGAAGGTGTTGACTGTTCATGTGAGGTTGGCATACTTCCGGATGCCAATACCACCATCAATCTCACCACCCTCCATAACTTGGGCTGGTATCTTCACCAAGTGGGTGACACCTTCGACTGGGTCAAGGGTCATGGTCAGGATGAACCTCCCGCACATGCTCCGGCAGACGTTGAAGAAGAAGAAGGAGACGGCACCGAAGCACCTGCAGCAGCCACATCTTCTGCACCTTCCGGCTCCTCGTCAGCATCTCTTGACCAGATCATGCATATGCTTCAAAACTTTCAGCATGACGTAGGTGAGCGACTTGATCGCATCGAGGCCACCCAAGCTGCATTGTTCGATGAACTTCAGGATGTTCGCATGCAACATGAGGACTTCGTTGAGCAATATCACAAGACCTTTCCAAGGCGTTGATCCTCCTTGTTGTGACATGTGTCCTGCTTTCTAGTTGTTCCTGACTTTGCTCGATATGCTTCCTAGTTGTTTTATGCTAATACTATGTCTATGACTATGTTAATGATTTTGCTAGTTATGCTTGCTAGTTGTTTTCTGTCAATGACGATGTCATATTCTGATATTACTTGTGCTTTAATGACATTGGGTTGCTTTTTGTTCCTCTCTATCTTTTTGCCAATCATATTGCTTCTTTTGTGCTTTAAATTGCCTTCTACCACTAACCATTTCTCCGTGCTCTTTATTCCTTTGCTATGACAAAAAGGGGGAGAATTAATGTGGTAAACTTATACTAAATTGAGGGGGAGCAAATATTGAGGGGGAGCAAATATTGAGGGGGAGCAATGTTTTTCAACAAAACGTTATATTGAGGGGGAGTAATGTTTTTCAAAAAATCAAGTAACCTCAATTTTCAAATACATAAGCAAATTTACCTTAAGTTTTGTCATATCAAAAAGGGGGAGATTGTTAGCTTTAAATTGACAAGTATTTTGAAAATGACAAAACTCAAGCAAGATTAGAAATGATTTTTATACAAGTAAATTTGCTTTGAATGAACTTAATGATTGAAACTATTTTAACAAATTCTTGGACTGAGATTTCAACTGAAAAGTCAGTAAATACTCTTAGAAAAGTGTTAGAAGAATTTGAACTGACTTAAAATCACAAAAGCCATAAAACTGTGTAACAAGATAAGTGCAGGAGGGCTTACTGGACAAAAGGGATCGATCCCCACTGTAGGGGGATCGATCCCAATTTGGCAGAATGTCATTACACCACACAGGACCATACAGGAGAAACTGGGAATGCATTCTGGAGAAAAGGGATCGATCCCTACTGTAGGGGGATCGATCCCTTCGCACGGGAACTGACAGTAACGGCTAGTTTTTGAGGGTTTCAACGGGAAGATTTGCATTAAATGCTTCACCAACTGTTCTATCCGTTTGGTGAGTTATAAATAGAGGCATTTATGAAGTTTGAAACAAGAACAAGCACTCAAAATCTTCAAGCATCAAGAAAGAAAAAACAAGTCTGAAATTGTTCATTGTGAAACTTCATTTGTGAGAGTTCTTTGTGTTCTTCACCCACTCATTGTAAATTCTGTTATTCAAAGGGGTGAGCTATCCTTGTAAGGTCTAAAATTGTAGAGTGTGGGAATACTACAAGGGTAGAGGATTAAGAGGAGATTTATAAAGTCTCAAGAAAATTGTAAGAGGTCTTGCCACACCTTCAAGTGGTGTGTAAGCTGTCTCAAGAAAGAGGTGAATCGAAACCTTGACAAGAAGTTCAAGGAGAGAGGACGTAGGCACGAGATTGGCCGAACCTCTATAAAACTTGTGTTTGCTTCTCTTTCCCTTACTCTTATTTACTGCATTTATTTCATTATTGCTTATTTGAATTTGATTGTGCATTAAGAGTTAGGAAAAGTAGAAATATCTAGAAAAACCGATTCACCCCCCCTCTCGGTAGAGCCAACAGTTCTGATAATGATGAATAATATAAAAACGAAATTCTGTCGCTAAAACCATTAGTGACAAAATTTTTTGTTTTGTTCTTTTATCACAAAAATTAAATTAACTTAATTAGCGACAGAATTCCGTTGCTAAAGTATAAAACTCTATCGCTAAATTAGTAATGGAATCAGCAATGAAAGGAACTAGTAATGACGTATGAGCTTTTAGCGACTGCGAAATTGCAAACAAAAAATTTGTGATGAAAAATACCGTTGCAAATCTATTTGATAGCAAATCTATTGCTAACATTGATTTGTGACGAAATTCTAGTGTTAGTGAAGGAATTATCTCATTATAATTATAATTTTTAGTTATAAAAATTAGGATCATTTCTAGTTTTTTGTTTTATGTGTCTTGTTTTCGAAATTTTTTTTATTTTATTTCAAATTTTGAAAATAAAAAATATATTTGGTTAATCGAAAATAAAGAGTTAGACTGGTTTAGATATAATAATTTAATTCACAAAATAAAATTTTTTAAAAATTAAATAAAAATACAAATATATATCTATTAAATAATATTATGTACGTAATAGTGAATAATATTATTAAATATCTTTATTTAATCATATTAAAATTTAGTATAGTTTAAATAATGTTATAATTAAATATAATATTATATAAAATAATTTCTTCAAAATAATTCAATTAAAATGATATTAAATAGTTTTTTTAATATTATTTTTATTAGATAATAATTGAGATTAGTAAAATTCTAATTTTTATTATTAAATAATAATACGAATTAATAATTATTAATTATATCTAACAATATTTTTTAATCTAATTGTTGTAATATTAAATTATTAAATAATATATATATTTAACTAATTTATTTATAAAAATTATGTAATTATTAAAATATATTATATTTAATATAAATAATATTATTTAATGTAAGTACGTATTTAATAATATCAAATTATTTAATAATAATAGTGATATATTTTCAATGTAATTGAAAAAATATTAAATATTATTATTATTTAATAAAATAATAATTAATTATATTAGATAATAGTACTTTGCCATAATATTAACTATTAACATATCATGTACCAAAAAATAAACCTATTAACATATCAAAAATATAATAAATGGTATTATTTAAAATATATAATATATTCAATAAATTATTATACAAATTTAAAATAAATAATATTGTGATATTATAATTTAATATAATTTATATTTAATTGCTTTTTACATTTTCAACTTTTCTATATTAAAATAAATATATTAATTTTAAACTATTTTTAATTAATAATATTGTATATTAAAATTTTAAGATTATTATATTTTAAAAAATAAATAATTTTTATTTTATATTTTAATTATGAAAATATATTAATATTAATATATAAACATATTTTCGAAAATAATGAAAACAAAAAACTCTTACTTCCAATAATTATGAAAATTTTTGTTTTCATTTTTAATTCTTGAAAATAAAAACATGTTGTCAAACTTATTTTTTACTAAAGTTTTCAAAATAACTAAAAACAAAAACGATGTACGATCTAAACCATCCAAAAAACAAAAAATTACCCTAAAATTTGAAAGTTAAAGATTTCGGGACTTCTTTTCATCATTAAAACAATACCTCCTTGGCAGTGTAATGTTTATGCATATATAACTATATATTTTTTAAAAGGTGACATTGTAGCCATAAATATGTAATTTAGTTATTGATAAATTCAACCTAACATAGTCATAGATATGGGATCGAAAATTTACAGTGTATTACTAGGTTCGGATACAGAGATTCTTAGGTTCAAATATAATAATAATAATACATTTTTTTTACCAAAAAATCAATTTTTTTGTCAAACCATTACTCCCTTCATAGGTTGTATATATACCATGTATAAATATTTAAACTTTTATTATTCAATTAACTAAAAAAATTTAGTTATCTCCGTGTTAATTTTTGTTGTTGTAGCATTTAGATAATCTTTAAGGTCACATCAATAATTAGAAAGAGAATGAGAAATTTTATATACAATTATTTTTATCAATACTATAATTTTACTTACATAATAATATTTTTTTAATGTGATTGTATTAAAAAAATGATTGTAAATGGTCCTTAATAATTGATCGATTAGAATTGAAAAGAGTTAAATCGACATGTAAAATTATATGCCTAACCCTAGTTTTTTTTTATTTAAATAAAGGGTGTGGTTGCACTGCCCTATAAAGCACGTGGGGGATTGCATGATTTTGGCTTTTCTTCGCAAAGGAAAGGTAGCTGAGCTCTACTATAATGACATGTCACACCAGACAGACATTTGTGGCAAAAATACGAAAGGGATAAGTGACTGAGTACTTTTTTTTTTTTTTGGTTACAAGTGACTGAGTACTTTATTAAAGGCAGTCGTGTATTTTTTTTTTACATACCCCAATAAAAAAACCCAACAAAACATTAATTTGTGTTCCAAACACTGCCACATGAATCCAATGGTGACGATTGCAGACAGAATGGGGTGGCAAAAATAAAAAAGAGAAGGCCCTCGAGTCTCATGCCGGTGGCCTTCGTAATTGCTTCCACTGCATAGGCAGTGCTTGACAAACACAAGACAAGCCTTTTTGCTTTTATTGTAATTTTTTTTTTTTTTCTGATTTTGTTTTTAAAAGACAGATATTGGTAACGTTAACTGTAAAATTGTCTGATGGATTGTTTGGTTGGTGTTTTAAAGCCCCCGGATCCTTTACCATCTCATCTATCCATTTCACTCTCTAAACCCATGTGTTTCTTACAATGACTTCACAATCCCATGCACTACCCACTGGTCTTGTTTGCTTCGCGCAATTGCTTACACATACGCCAAATTTTAGTGTCAAATTTAAACAAATGCTATTTACCCTTTGCTTTCAATGGAAAAAAGATCCACTATGGCACTATTTTTTGTTTTTTTAAAACAAGGATGGAAAAAATGGACCTTAATCCTTCATCTAGTTATAATGGAACCTTTTGCTTTCCTAACCAATTAGTAATTATATGCAACCATCCTTTTGTTTTCTTCTTTCACCAATTTTTTTCTTTTAATTTTGAAAGCAGGGTTCAAATCATTATTTAAATCAAGAATACATTATTTATCATTGAATCAAATGTTTGAATATACTTTTTTATTAATCTAATATTTGGTTTGGTAAGATAATATATATTCATCATTTTATATATATATATATATATATATGTATGTATATTCGTGAGAATCTCTTTATTTTGAGATTTGGATCTCATATTTTTTAAGTTGGAGTATCAAATTTTAATACTTCAAGAGAGTATTCCCTTAAGAGCTTTTGATATAAATCGTTAATAAATAGTGTTTTTATACTCAGTGGGAGCATTGCAACTAATATCTAAAATTTTTGTACAAATATCATTCCATATCATTTGAGTTAATTCAACTATTAAGAGCAAGCTAGATTGGCTCGCAGAGATGTTCTCAATTTTCGATATGTGAAATAAAAAGGTCAAGTTTTTTCTTAGGGATTTGAACAAACAGGCCATATAACTTTAACTGTATATATATGCTTAACATCAGTTTAGGATCCTGATTGGCATCGGTGGGATTTGGTGCAATGAAATTTTGAAGAAAAAATAAAAAAATGGTGAAAGAGTAAAATTATTTTTTCATCTTTAATTTTATTTTTTACTATTTTATTAAAAAACATATATTTTTAATAGTAATTTTTTTAATCTAATCAAAACCAATCACTACAGTCATCCAAACTAATCTTTAATATATATATATATATATATATAGTATAATTATCCAATACATCGTTAGTAAATTTTTTTTGACTCTACAAATAAAGTTAGATTGATGATACATATCTTATTTTATTTATTTTTTATTTCTTAACTTTTGTAAGGCATATTTCATCATCCAATCACCACTTATGAAATTAAAAAGCTTTACTAACAACGCATTTGGATATTAATCCTTTTATATATATAAAAATTAGGGAAGTGTAAGACGAAGGAAAAAAAAGATTGATGCGGAAGTGCATGTTGCTTCAAAATAATTACTTAAGTCATATTAGTGGGTCCAACTTAAGGGGACAAACTATACCTCATAATTACAGACATGCAAATGGGAGCATTTCAGTCATAATTGGGTGCTTTTCTCAAAGCCAACAAGTCTGTGGACGTAAAGGTAACACATACTTCATTTTTTTTTTGTGGATAAGAATTCACCTAAATAAACTAGGTTATTAATTATAAACAAAAGAAAAAAAAAGTCGGTCCAATATCATTTGCTGCAAATGAGTACATTGCTAATGATAGGCAACCCTCTATTAATCTAAGATTTTCGAAGTTTTTTAATTAATAATCTTTTCTAAGATTTTGTCATGGAATGCCAACATATTTTTTAAATTAATTAAGATATTATTTATAATAAATTTTTTTTGCTAAATATGATAAGTAATCATTAAAGTTATGAATTTTAATACATTGAAAAAAATTTTTAATGTTTTTAAACATGTTTTAGTAATTTTTAAGAAAAAGAATCCATTTACATCAGTATTAAAATTAAATTAGTTTTACACTATTTTATATATTTTTATACAATTTATATTTTTTTAATTCAATTATTAAGTACGTATATAAAATTTTAAATTAATAAAAAAATATGCATATAAAATTTTAAATTAATAAAAAATATTTATCTATTAGTGTGATAATAAAAAAAATTAACCGTTAGTACATATAGAAAAAAATATGTTCATATTCTCGATCAAAATGATAGAGTTATCAAATGGATTCAAAACTTTTATATGTATGATGAATACAAATAGATAGTTAAATCTTACGATTAATTTGTAAAAATATTAATTTTAGGTGAAATTATAAAAATATTATCAAATAAATTATTTTTCACCGATATAATTTGATCCTTTCTATTTTTTAATATGTACTGTCTCAGTTTTATTAAAATTTAAAGAGATATCATAAACAAATTAATGGCAGCTAAAAAGTAGGACAAAATTCGAAATAAAAATCACTTATTAATTATTACAGTGAATTTACTGAACGAGGCAGTTTTCTATTATGTAAAGACATTTAATCGGGACAAGAGATGGAGAAAGAGTTCCTCCTTTGTGTATTGTAGTATAATAAAAATTTGTTGAGCTTTCATTATCGGTTGATTATGTGAAAAGGATAGATCGTTCTTCACCAAGACAAACTCAACGCGACTCGTCATTCTCGCTAAATCAGCCTTTAATCAAATAACCTTTTTCTCAATTTAAAAAAAAAATCCAATGAAATCAGAAGAAAATTGGTACCTAAAGTTTTCTATTTATTTCTTTTCCCTGTAGAAAAACAAAAGTGCTATAATTTATGGGACACGAGACCTTTTCTCTTCTCTTCCTCGTTTTCTGATTAAAAAAATTCCCGCCTTACCCGGACCGGGCCATCTACCCACTACTTTTAATTATTTTTTAGAGCATAATTATCAAAATCATATAATATACGATATATCATACGATATGATTCGATTTATTATAAATTTGATATGCATCGATATAAAAAATTAGTTTTCTCATTAATTGGTAGCGTATACACAAACGAATTTATGCATATCGTACGATACACTGATACATTCTAATACACTTTATAATGAAATTGAGCAAGGCCTAATAAAAATTTGATCTAACCAAATTAATTAAAAATACAATTTTAATAATTTTTTAACCTAAAAAACACTTCAAAACATGTTTCTTTATAATTTAGGATTTATATATGATGCACAAACAGTGTATAGTTTCTATACACTATCAACGCACTAGAGGTTGACACCTCATCAATGGGCCCTTATGGGCAAATTAAAAAATATAAGGGCCTATTGATAAGGTGTCAACCTCTGATGCATTGACAGTGTATAGAAACTATACACTGTCAGTGCATCATATACAAACTCTATAATTTAATCTTGAAATATTGAAAAAAATTAAACTTTTAGTTAGTAAATTAAAATAAAAATATGTAAAAATATTATTTAAAAATATATTCTATTAATTAGTATATTAAGAGTTTGAAAATAATCATATTTCTTATTTTTATCATATAATTACTTAATCTTATTGAAATGTATAATATTTTTTATTTTTTATTTATCTTACATGTATATATATTATTTATAATTAATTTTGAAATTATTTACTATATTTTACAATAAGATACTCGATACTCGATTTCTAAAAAAAAAATTCGATTTACAATACGTATCTCGATTTAATAACTACGATTTAGAATATTTCGAAGGCAATTTTTTTATTACGTTCGGTCTTAATTTTTTAACAAAAGTGAAATTACATCTGGTCAAGATAATTTAATATTAATGTTATATAGATTGATATTAATTTTTAAACTTAATTTGAGTAGAGAGAATGTTTGAATAACTCGAAATCAATTTGTTAAATTTGATTTATCATATTTTGAATAATATATTATAAAAGTAGAAATAATAAATTAATAAATATTAAAAATATATAATAAAATAATTCAATTAAACTCGCGAGTTTTTTAGATCAGATAAAAAATACTCAACTTTAATTCAACTCGTTATTTGAATAGTTTGATTTCAAACTCGATTCAAAAATAAACGAATCAAACTTAAATAATTATCAAATTAAATTCAAGTAACTCATAAATAGTTTGACTCTTGACATTGATATTTTTATTATTATATATATATATATATATATATATATATATATATAACAATTTTTTTTTTGTTTGTTTAAAAGTTCGATAGTTAAAACTTTCTTGAGATGATATTAATTTTCTGCCTATATTTTTGTATGTTTGATTTTCGAACTGTAATGTCAAGATTCCAACAAGTAATATACAAAAGTTTGGGTTACAACTTACAAGCTAATAGTATTTGGGCTTTAATTAGCTTAGACGATGGAGGGATTAGCACTGAGGATTAGGGAAGGATAGTTTGGCGGTAAGCTTCTTAGGTTGGACTTTGTAGTTTGGTTTTGCAATTGGGTTTTAAATAAGAATCTATAATAATAAAAAAAAAGATTAGCTTGAGCTTAGGCTCCCTCTAATTTATTGAAAATGACTTTCAAAGAATGATATCTTGAAAATGTTTACATTTTTAGGAAAACTAAAGATTTTTCGTTATTTGGAATTAGATGAGTTAATGAAAAATAATGTCTGTTGTTTGGTTTTTTTTTGAAAAATTTATTTTCATTTTTTCAAATGATATTAACATAACTAACAAAATATTAAAAAATAATTTATTATTTATTAATTAATATTAGAAATAATTATACTTTGAAAATAATATTTACTAGTAAAATATTATATTATTAAACATCTAAAAGAAAAACATTTATTATAAATTATATTAATATTTTTAAAAATTTGAAGTAATATTACTATTTTAATATATATTAAATATTAACAAAATATTAATATTTAATTTTGAAATATTAAATATATCTATACTATTAAAGTAATTATATTTTATACTGAAAGTAATTATTATTAAAAACAAAAGTATTATTCATTTATATTTATTAATATTTATTATTAAAATATTAATATACAAATATTTGTAAATAAAATATAAAAACATTATATCTTAAATTAAAATATTAATTATTAAAATAATAAATATATTTATTTATTAAATTAATATTTATTATTAAAATAATATTATAATATTGTTTATTATTGAAATATTAAAAATATTTATGATTAATGATATAAAAATAAAATATTTAAACTTAAAATATAGAAATATTTTTAATGTTAATTTTTTAATATTTAAAAGTTTTAATCTAATTAAATAAAAAAATCTTTTTATTAATTTAAAAATATTTTATGTAGGGTTAAATAAATTAAATCAAAATTAAAAAATCATATCCAATATCTAACTTGAGTAGAATTATACTCACAAACTTGGTAAATGACTTTACGCATAGACTCTTATTTTTTGGAGAATATTTTCTTCTTTTTAAAAGTGTAAAACAATTTTAAAAAACAACTTTTTTTTGTTGAACAGAGAGTTATTTTTCATTGATCAATCAATTTTTTGCGAATCAAATATAAAAAATTACAAAAATCATTTTTCAAAAGTCATTTTCAATAAATCAAACCGATCCTAAACCTTAACTTAACCTACGTGATTATAAATATTTTTGTTCCAAGGATATATAGTAAAGGTTTCAAATATATAGTTCTCAATAAACTGCATATAATAATATAAAAATCATTATAGAGAAGCTCACTATTTAGTATAAGATAAACCCTTAGAAATTGCAAATTAAAAATAACAATTTTAGTGCATGTTTGGTGCATGGGATAAAGATAGGATATGATAAAATAATATTGTGGATAGGATAAGATTAGATGATAACATCCTATCTTATGTTTGGTGTGTACGAGGATTAAGCATAAGATATGATGATTTTTTATCCTTTACCATGTTTGTTATGTGCAAGATTAAACTTAGGATAGGATGATAATTTTTTTATTAGACAAAATTTAAGGATAAACTAGGAAATTCATTAATAAAAAATTTTGAAACATATCTTATCCTATGGATTAAAAAACATCCTCCACTTTTCTAAAGGATTAAGTTATCCTCTTGGTATAGGATGACTTATCCTTTCACTAATCCTATCATTTTACTTAAATGAATAACAAACATGAGATAGGATGGTAATCATCATATCCTTTAAATAATCCCATGTGCCAAACATGCACTTAGTCTCTAATACAACCAAGTACGTGATTGTGAACTACCTAGCTTATTAGGCCACGTCTGCAGGACAGATATTTGGACCTCAATTCAAACTTCAACATGGTAAAATGGCTTGGCTTCTCACCACGCTATACTACTTTACCAAACTGAGCTTTAATTACCAATTATCTCATAATTTATAGTGGAATAAGAATGGGATTAAGAAAAAAATCCCATCGAATTTTGTTGATTTTTAAGTATTAAATAATAAAAATGCTAACAATTTATCAGTTGCATTTATTTTTTATGCACGATCAATGAAATAAAAATACATTGATAAAACGCAATAAATTAAAAATATTTAAAAATATATTAAAAATGAAAAATAAGTGTAGTGATAATATTTAAAATTGAACTATAACTGTGAGATCTACATTTCCTATTGCTGTTAATCAACTATTCATAAAATTAGGAATATTAGATGCCTCATACCTATTCAAATGTTATTTACTTTATAGGTATGAAGGTGAACCGGATAATCGGCTCCATTAGATTTCAGGTGTCCGAATGAGGGTGAAACGACTGGATATTTGGAGTCAAATACTATGATGGTAAGAATATGCACCTCAAATTCAATTGTTTATGTATGTTTCGAAAAACGTGTAACAATTTAAAAACAAAACGGTTAAATCCATATATTGTTGGAATTTTCGTGAATAATGGTCAAACCAAGTGGACTTTTGACCAACTGATAGTTATAGGTAAATTCTCATGTAATAAAGTTTTATGCCATGTGGACTGATAGATTAAATTATGCCTAAAAGCAAAAAATTATGTGATTCAACGATTAGGGGCATTTTGGTAATTTCATCCAAATGTCAGTCAAACCTCAACAAAAGATTAACCAATGATTAGAGCATGATAAATATATATGTTTTATGATTGAATGAAATATTTTGAAGGTTAGACTGATTGTTTAAACTGAAGTCAAATTGTGAAGGGCAAATTTGGAGGTTTTTGTAAGTATAATGGCATTTTGTTCATTTGCACCATAGGATATTATTATTTTAGAATTTTCCAGCCTTCTTCATCTTCATTTTTGGCAGACATCACTCTTTCTCCCATATTCCATAGCTAAGTTTAGTTTAAGAGAGAGAAAGTCAATAAAACATTACTTAAATCATACCGAAATGAAAAAGTTACCAATCTTGTTCCTCTTACTTCCCTCTACAACTTGACACCAAAATCAAGTGATAAAGTGGCCAAATTTAAGGTGTAGGAGCTCCCATCAATTTCGGCCAAGGAGAGAGAAAGGAAAAGCTTATGATTTTTCATGTTTTCATGATTGTACACTAGGTGTTTAAGAATGTATTTGAACTTGAATTGAATTAAAATCATGTAATTCTCTCTCTTACGATTTTGGGCAAGCATGGGTGTGTATGAATATGATGTTGTTTGATGTGAATTTGATGTAGAATCAATGTAGAATAAGTATAGAACATGATTTTAGGCTTAAATTGAAGAAAAGAGATGTGTAGGAGAGACAATGGGATTCGACCAAGTGAAGGGGAGATGGAAAGAGAGCTCAATTCAATGTGTTTTGGGTCCTAGAATAATGTATAAATTCATACAAGACTGCTGGCAAAGTCAGAACTAAAAACTGGGGTGTTTTGACAGTAGTTATAGTTTTAGCACTGGTATAAAGTAGACCGGATTTAGGGCTGTAATAGGCAATGTACTAAGTTTTAGTGAGTTAAATATTCTTTGTAACCGAAATGTGGTGAATTGACTGTGGTTGTGTGGTGAATTGCAGCTCGGAAGTAAGAAAATGATATGGGCGCTAGCGAACAACACAACGAGAATCTGATAGGTAAGGGATATATGTAGAAGGCATGGGGATACTATGTTGCATTAGGAATGTTGGAAATGAGTTTTTATGGGATTGAACTTGATTATTTGATTGAATTGTGACTGTGGAATTGTGGTTATAAATTGTGCTTTTGTGCAGAGAGGTTAGGATAGAAAGTACTGTTATATTGCCGAAATTGTCTTAAATGAACCTAAACCTCCAAATTCATCACTTGGTGTGGTTTTATAAGTGAAAAGGATGTGAAAACATGTTTTTGGGGTTAAAGCTTCTAAATGCAACCCTTGCATATCAAATTTATAACTCAGTTCTCGAAAGGATTTTAATTAATTTTTACACGTTTCGCAATACATTTATGTTTCCATGTTACTGTTGTACGCAAAAAGAATATTTGAAACATTGGTTATTGGAATAAGAATATTCAGTGAATTTTTATACTTCAAGTATAATGATTTTCTAACTTTGATGCTTTATGGACTAATTGAAGATACGATTTACTGAATTGATCTCCGTAAATAATTCGAAAATGATTTATGAACTGTTTGAGATTGTTTGCCCCATAGCTACCCGTGGGTATATGCTCTTCCGTTCTGTTCCATTGCTGGTAGACCTTAGTTCAGTCTTCAGCATCCACAAATGTCTCCTGGCTAGTGTACACTGGATCTTTGACTATGGCTATATGTTTACTTATATTGCACGAGTTTATTGGATGAAGCCTAGTCTCTACTGTACGGTTTTACTGGGCTGGTAAATCCCTGGCCAATCCAGGCACCCCTAGGCTTTATTGAATTCTGTTTTCATTATATATGTTAAACATGCTTTATGATTGGTAACCTATGCATTGTTTGTACGGAAGTGATTTTATACCGTTAACGGAGTACTTTTGAACTAATTATTTGAATGTTTTATGAACTGCATAATGGAAGCTCTTAGAAATGTTTATTGAACTTGTGAGACCTTGTAATGTATAGTACGGTTTAAATTATATTTAAATAATTGAGATTTTTGGAATAATTATAATTAATTAATATTTGATTTTATCTTAGGTTTTACGATTAATTAGTAAGCAGGCCCCACCGATTCTCGGAGGTCCAGAGGAAAGTGAAACTTCAAGGATTCAATATTTGGAGCCTAAAAATATGATAGTAAGAGTCTTAGCCTCAATCTTGATTGTTTTGCATATGTCAAAAAATGTGCAACAAATTAAAAAATGATAGTTTAGTCTATAGGCCGTCAGAATTTTCGAAAATAACAGTCAAACCAAAAAGACTTTTGACCTTTGTTTATCCTAAATAATTCTCATAAAATATAGTTTTGAAATATCTAGACAAATGGAAGAAACTAGATGTAAAGACAAAAATTTACGTAATTTTACGGTTACGGGTATTTTAGTAATTTCACCCAAACCAATAACCGAACCTCAATAAAAGCTTCACCAAACATTAAAGCAAGCTAAATAGAATTGAATTATGATTAATTAAAATATATTGGAGGTTAAACAGACTGTTTTTAACAAAGTCAAACTTTAAGGGCAATTATGGAATAAATTTTTAAGTATAAGGGTAAAATGGTAAATTTTCTCATAAAATATCATATTTCTTGAATTTTCCAGCCTCTTCCCTACTGAAAATCGATAGCAACTAGCAGCTCCCAAAAACTCCATAGCTAAGCTTGAAAAAGAGAGAGAAAGTGAAAATAACTTGGGAAAAATACATTAAAATCAAAACTTTCCTTCACCAAAATTGTTCTACACAATTTCCTCTACCTTCCTATACCAAAATCACTTGCCAAAACCGCCAAAAGAGAGGTATAGGAATTCTTCAAGAATTCGGTCAAGGTGAGGTAGATAGAAACCTTTGATTTTTCATGGTTTTCTTACTCATCTCTGTGTTTAAGTTGTTTTCTTACCTCTCTTAGCTTGAATTAAGTTAGAATCATGTAAATGGATACATAAGGGTTTTGGCCATCACACTTTCTTCATGTATGTGATATGGTTGAGGAGGATTTGTTATGGAAATAATGTAGAAATTATGTTAGAATTATGGAAAGTAAGAAACTAAGCTTAGTTATGCTTAAATTGAAAAAGCTCAATTTATTGGCCATTAAGGAACGTTCGGTCATGGCTAGGAAGATGAGGAATTGATGCCTTTTGATGTAAATTCCATGTGGAATAATGTAGGAAAAATTAAACAAGTATGTTTAGATTAAATACTAAGTTAAATTTGGAAGAATTTAAGTTGTAGGAAGAAAAGGAAGTTTCAGCCATATGAAGGGGAGGATGAATTCATGGCCATTTCAATGTGACTTAGGTCTTAAAATAATATAAAATTATTCTGAGAATTTAGACGCAATCGGAATCAAAATCAAAGCTATGTAACAAAAGTTACAATTTTTAACCGGTAGAAATTTGACTGCATTTAGAGAATTTCACAGACCAAGAATTAGTATTTAATTTATTAAATATTCTTTTAACTAAAATATAATAGATTTATCAAGTTGAAATAATGAATGTGCAGCCCTGAAGTCGGGAGGTGATACCGATGCTGGAGGATCAGATACTGAGAAAATAAAAGGTAAGGAATATTTGTATGAAGCGTAAGGATATAGCGCTGCATGTTTTGATGAGAATTGCAAATTGTGGAACTTAAATAAATAGTTTAGATTGAATTTTGGAACTGTGAACTGTGGTTTGAAAGCTGGATTTTTATGCATGAGGGGTTAAGTTCGAATAAACTGTTATGATGCCAAAATTTTTCTATGCTAACCTAAAACCCCTAAATTTATGAAATCCATGAAATTCATGCTTTGATATGAGATTTTAAAATATAGAGAAAATCAAACTTAAGTATCTAAAATTTAAATATTTGAATATAGTTTAATAAATATTAAATCACAAATTCAATAATCAAAATGATTTTTGGAGGTATTTTATCGATTTTTGGATATTTGAAAATGTTGATGTATTTCATGGAGTTTATATAAATAAATTTGGATGATTAAATATTGTTTTAAGTTTTGTAGTATTTTTTATGTTTGGATTTATTGATTTTATGGAATTAAATTTTTATGAATATTTTTGTGATATATTTTAATACATTCATCTCCGTAAACAATTTTGAAAATATTTATTTTAAATGTTTTGAGACTGTGGCCCCGTAGCTACCTGCGGATACATGTATTTTCGTTCCGTTTTGATTGTTGCTGACTCTAGCCCAGTCTTCTATCTCCCACAGGTGTCACTTGGCTAGTGTACATACTGTGGTACCTTGACTATGGTCATACGTCTATTATAGTGCATGTGTCTATTGGGTATAGCCTAGTCTCCGCTAATATTATATTAGGGTGGTAAATCTCTGGTTAACTCAGATCCAGGCGCTCCTAGTTTTAAAATATTTGTGATTTCGAATTATCCATATTTTATGTTTTATGATATGACTATGATATTTTGAGAAATTATTTATTTGATTTATCTGTTAGAAATTGCTATAAATATGATTTATATTGTTTACGGAGATATTGTTTAATTTTTGTTATAAGTATGTTTATTTCTCAAATTATTGGAACTATATTTGAATTTGTGATTTAATTAAATCAAATGAATTCCCTATAGTGGCTTTGGATACCGAAACACGACAGGTACTCCAAAGTACCTCCCATACTCTACCCGGTTACCCTACCCACTATACTATCCTTCTTATTAGATCGTGCCAGTTTTATTTCATATTTAAATTCACAATTTCCTAAAAATTTCGGTTTTAATTCTTTTTTTGAAATCTGTATATAGGATACGTTATATCAGCTTTCGTATAGATGTTCCTTACTGAGCACGTTCACTCACTCCTTTATTTTTCACTCCCAGATTACTTGCAGTGAGATTGGGTCTGCTTCTAGGAGGACCTAATTCTGGTATTCCTTAGGCGATTTATACAAACTCGTCGAGGTATACTGAGTTTGTTTTTATGTATTCAGATTTTTGTACAGTACTACTTTATTGTATAATTACTTGGGATGTTAAACATTCACCTTTTGTTTATGTAAATTTGAATTTTGAATCCTGGGTTTGTATATAAATAATACATTTTTAATTTGAGGTTAATTGACACTACAGACGAGCCTAACCTTTATGTGTTTATTTATGTGAATTTAGTATAATATACAGTATTCCGGGAAGTCTCAGAACTTCTGATTGAATTAATTACACTAAATTCCTTATAGTTGGAATTAGATGCTGGGACAAGTGAGGTGCTTTAAAGTATCTTTCTGTACTCAACCTGGTTATCGAACCCACTACAGTATCTTTTCCTATATCGTGCTCAAATGATTAATGTTTTTTGTGTGAAATAGAATGTTTTAAGATATTGGCATATAATTATGCATAGTATAAGCTCTTGTATATATATTTCTTACTAGACATAAGCTGACCCCTTAATTTCCTTTCAGGTTATCCGCAGTAGATTTTTGTTTCTGCTTAGGAGGATTTGATTTTGGTATCTCTCAAGCGGTTTTTCGTTTTTGTTGAGGTATACGAGTTTTTTTTATATATTCAGACTTTATATGTACAGTGCTACTTGTATGTATATTAATACTTGGGATGTAATTTGGAGGTAGAACATTGAACATAACGAAATTTTGAGCTTATATACTTACGTATTTAAATTTTAGCACTCAAATATCTGGATCCTGAGTAAATTATGCTTAAAGGAAAACGGTTAATTACTTTTAAGTATATGTAGGCATTGCAGACAGCTCAACTAAATATAATTGATTGTAAGAAATAGTATGAATATTCGGTATTTCAAGCTATGACAATAACATATTTATATTTATATAATGACAAATTTCATCTTTTATCATTAAAGGGCTTCGATTTGAGTTCGTTTAATTAATTTGAAATTTGTAATTTTAATAACTAATTTTTAATTTTAATAAAATGTTTTAAATAAATTATATTGTAAGTATTTTTTTTTAACATTGTCACATTTTAAATTTTTCCTAAATTGTATACCTTGAACGGTATTTTCAGTGACACGACAATTTGCTCTCTTTGTATTAGTTAATAATTGAATATGGGACTCGTCCCTCGTGTAAAATGTAATGAGTAAGGTGCATGCATGCATCTCAGTTAATTAAGAGGATTTATGAAAGCAGTTAGTGGCGTAGGCGTAACCACGTTGATTTGAATGGGTTCAATTGACATTCACTCAATTTGAATGTAATTAGTATAAAAATTTAATAAATTTTTATATTTACAACACTAAAATTTGTTTAAATTTATTAAAAAATAATTTTGCCTTTATTTTAACTGTTATTTTAATTTAAAAAATCTAATAATTTTATTTCATTACGAGTATAAGTTTAACTTGGGAATTTGAAAAAAATAGCACATATATATATTTCAATTGATTTTTTTATTATTAATATTTAATTATGATTTGTTTCTTATATCTTATTGAAATTTTCTATTCACTTTATCGTCATACTTTTAGTTTATAGCTTTTTCTATTAATTATCACTGTAATATATATATATATATATATATATATATATTTATATTATATAAGAGTTTGATTCAATTTATAAACTTATAATATGAGTTTGATCCAATTTATAGAGGATAGGTTTATTGTACTTGATGTAATAATTATTTTATATATAGTTAATTGTTTGATAACACAAAAGTAAAGAAATAAAAAAAAAATTGTCATCTATCTATTTTTATTATTTTTTAATATTTTCATTGGTACGAGAAAATAAAAAAAGTTATGTAATATTGTTAATTTAATCATTGAGATAAATGTTTTATTATAAATAAATTTTAAGAAAATATTTTTTAAAATTAGATTACATTGAAAAATATTTTCTTTTATATTTAATTTTTTTATTAATATTGAATTATATAACAAAATATTATATAAAAATATAATATTATGTATTGACTCCATTGACATAAATTTCTTACCACGCCATTGAAGCACCAACTCCTTAAGCAGATTATGTGCATTTGGTTGAAGAGTGGTTATCGGTAGGGTTGAAAATTTTCTTACCACGCCATTGAAGCACCCACTCCTTAAGAAGATTTTGTGCATTTGGTTGAAGAGTTGTTATAGGTAGGGTTGAAAAAAATAATTAATAGAAAATTTTAGATCGGTTTAGTTTTATTCAGGTTATAAAAGATTTTTTTTTTGATTTACCATCACAATTACATGCATTTCCATTGGTTGAGATAAGAATTACAATTGGATATTTCTTTATTTAATATTTGTATTATATGGCTCAAAACTCAAGTTTTTATTTCAATTAAAAGCCATAGTTAAAGTAGAATCAAAACTCAAAATTGTCTAAATCAAAAACTTGAATAATTTATTCAAATCAACTACATTCAAATATTTTATCCATGCAGTTCAAATACAAATAATAAAACAAAAATCATAAATCATATCAAATAAAAACAATTTGTAACTCGAACTAATTTGATCCTTATATACACTATTTAAAATATTTTTTACATTTAATTTATTTTTATTAAATTAAAAAATAAATTAATTATAAATAAAAATTTTAAATGCCTTTTTAACCTTTGCTACTAAACATCGATTAACATTTTGAATTCCCTCTCTTCTGATTGTTGGTTTTTCACATACAAGAATTTAGGCTTTACTTGGTAGAGTGAAAAGAAAATAGAAAAAAGAAAATTGGAAAGAAAGAAAAATAAAGAGATGGAAAACATTTATTTTTTTTCCTTTGGTATTATATTAATTTACCACTATACCATTAATAAGCTATGATAACAAAATAAAATTAAAAAAATAAAAGATAATTTGTAATTATACATAATTGACTCACACCTTTCTCATTTTCTCTCTATTAATCTTTTCAATTTATAGTGATTTGGTTTTGTTAATAAGAAAAGAAAATGACAATCTTTCCTATTTTCTTTCTTTACATTTTTTTTTCTTACCAAACACTAACAAAAACTATTTTCTTTCCATTTTTTGACATACGCATTTTCATTTTTTTCACTTTTCTACCCAACCAAACACACTCTTAAAGGGCAAGGGACGGTGAAAGGTCAAATTTTATGGCTGACCGAAGGGGGACAGTTAGGTCACCGGTACTTCAAAGTTGCTCGGGGATGAAGTTCAAAGAATGGGCTTTTCTTTAAGATCTATTTCCATAAATAATACTAAAGGCTAGAAATGGGAAATCCCTTTCTTTTTCTTTTGCTCCCTCAAAGACCAACAAAACCAAAAATGAGCCATGCCCTTGATCCTAACAAGTCACAAATATGTTATCAAAACTCTAGACACCTAATAATATTTTGCAGACCAAAAAGGATTACCTAAAATAATTCATGCAATCATTTTAAGAGATAATATCTAATAAGTTTAGAATTCAAATTTTAGCACATACAATCATTTTTGCTTTTCTCAAACTTTGATTTCTTGTATAATATAAAAGAATTTCTAGAATCTAGCCATAACTAGGAATTGTAATCTCATAATTAACAAGAACATAATGTATTAAGGTAAGATTCTTTTGATTTTTTTTTCTATTTTTGATTGCATTACCCTTATATATTTGTTGCATTGTTAGTTTATAAATCTTATATACTGTTATTGAATTATATGATGATTCATGATATCACATTAATTAATAAATTTAAAAATATTTATTTCTAAGAACTTTTCATTTTAAAGTTTATGAATTAATGAGATTACGTATTATAATTCACTAATGATATATAGAATTTATAAACTAACAATCCATCAAATATCATTTGTTTTATATATTTTATATTGGAGTTTTTTCCTTAACCAAGATAGTTTAAAATCTTAATTCCCAAAATAAGGCACATTTAAGCTTTTTTCTTAAACAAATGTATTTTGACCTTATTGAATTCCACATCAGCATTATATCCATGTCAGCATTTTTTCTGTAAATGAGCCAAGATAATTTGTGTTCTTTCTAAATCCAGGCTCCAATCTCAACCAAAAAACAAAGAACATGTAATAAATCTCTACAAATGAATTGGTTTACGAAGTTGAATATGCAATTCTTTGCATGTATATATATAGATCCAAAACCGAATCAATTTAACAATGGGCTAAATACTCTTAATTTAACATGTATATATCTTTTTCTTTTAATGTAATAATCTATCTTTGTTTCCTCCTCCAACAGTTTCCATTTTCCAAACTATTTTTAATTTGAATATTCTATATTGGGTCATGTCTAGTTTGGTTAAACTACTTTGAATAAAGTTGTATAAAAGACATTTGGATCTTTCTTCCTAATATTTTTCATGTTGGGTTTCAAGAGGCTTTGCTAATTCTGATTTTTTTTTTGTTTAGAGCTAATTCTGATATGGGTCCTAGATATTCCATTTTTCAAGAATTTTTTTGTTGAGGTAAGCAAATTATCTTTTAATTTCAGGCTATTGAAATGATCTGGAATTGCATTATACTTATTTTGTTAATGGGGTTTATAAATGATGAAGTTGGAATCTTTGTGGCTTGCAGGGGAAGACCAGTTAACTTTCTTGCAAGTTTTGGTGAATAATTCTAATCTGGGTTTCTATCTATTGGATTTTTAAAGTTGCTTCCACTTTATTTTGAAACATTCAATTTCATTCATTGTTAAATTCATTCTGTTTTTTTATTTAGTTCTTAAAAATATCTATATACATGCAAAAAGGTTATATATTCAACTTCCTAAATGATCAGTTCATTTGTTAAAATTTACTACATATGTTCTTCATTTCTTGGTTGAGATTGGAGGACTTAAAGAAAAAAAGCTGATATGGAATATTATGGTAATATGGAATTCAATCAGGTCAAAATACCTTTGTTTAAGAAAAAAGTTCAAAAATACCTTATTTTGAGAATTAAGATTTTAAACTACTTTTTGGTTATGGAAAAAACTCTTTTATATGGAGATTTAAATTTGAAATATAAAGATATAAGCTACAACAATACTTTTTTGTTTTTTTTAACGTTGTTAATTGTTTGAAGTAATCATTGGGCCAAAGTGGGCACCAATGTTCCTCAAGTTTCGGCCTCCTTCTGCCCGAAAGCATCGAAGATATAAACCGCTACGAGCCAAGTGGGCCGACATGTTTTCAATTTCTGTCCAAAGATGTGGGCCTCCCAACTTTCAATGTGTTTTCTAGGATGCGTAACTGTCATTTTAATCAAAGCTGGGCTTGTCCCGTTACGATATTTGCGGCCTTTTTCTGCGAATGTCCCCAAATGGGCCATAATATTTTTGTCCGTCTCTTCTGTAAGGTCACTCTCAAGCTTCCATTATAGCATGTTTACAGTTACTACTAAGATTTGATCAGTCTTACAAGGAAAAATCCTCATCAAACGAAATTGCTAATCATAGTAGCCCTACAATCGATTCGGGTTGCGAATGGCGCAAGCTTTGATCGCGATTTTTTCAGGAGTAATAGTTAGTTTGAATTCATACGCAGTTGGGTAGGTAGTGACCTGGATGGCATCAAGCATGCATATGTTTCTATAACAACGTAGCCAAGACGCAATTAGACAGTGGGGATTCAATCATAATATCACATTTCAGCATTTAATTCGTTGGTAAGTATTGCATGTATCTGGTTTTCAGGTTTGAATTGTCATTTTCCAAAAAAAAAAATTACCTTTGTGCAAGTCAAGGAATAGTTGGAGAGAGGTTTATCTTTCATATGATAGAGGCCTTGAAGAAGAACCGGGTGGATTTATTTGTCAGATCCCAGCCAGTTGTGCTCAAAATAACCAACTTTTTTTTTTTACATTGAAAAAAAGAAAGATCTAAAGTAATTTGAAAAAAAAATCTGCATTTTATTATTGAGTTAAATGTTTTAGAATTAAAAGTTAACATCTGAGTTATTAACAAAATTTGAATAAGTGGAAGTGAACTATTTTTTTATGCACTCATTATCAGTTTTGGTTCAAACAGAATTAATTTTAGATCATAGAATTGATGAAGATACTAGTAAGTTACATAAAAAAAAAGTTAACATCTGAGTTATAAAATTTTAACAAAATTTCAATTTAATAACTTCCACGTTTTAGGCCAATTATGTTTAGCAGTCTTAGCTAAATTGATGCTAAGGCTGCTCATAGCTGTATTTAGGTTAGGGGAAAGACAACTACGTATCAACAATTAAAGTTTTGTCTAATGATTGTTATTTCTCACTAAAAGAGATTAGATCCTAGGATTGAATCTCTCTTTCTCTTGTAATTTCTTATGATTAAAAAAAAAAACTACATATCATTAAGTTTCAAATGCGACACTTACTGAATGCACTTCACCTTTTTTATTTCCACACCTACAATTATGAAAAAGACAAATGAAATACATTTAATTTTTGAGATGTGGAGATTAAAATGTGAGTACATTTAGTAGCATTCTTCAAATGCTAGTCTTTAAATTAAAGTGTATTGTCTTTATTCTCTTCTTGTTAAGTAGATTTGATAATTTTAGATATTATACGGTAATACAATACAAAAATGATACGCATACAAAAGTGATATAAGTTAAAATTTAATAAAATTATATATAAATATGACAAAACTTGGAAAAAAATTACGAAAACATTACTGTATATAATTTGTGTAATTTCCCCTTTTTATATGAACAAGTATAATTGAATAATACTTTAAAGATTATCCACTAGTCCACTACACGAAGGCCCTGGAATTGTTCAGAGAAGCTGGTAATCTTCTCTAATTTCTTCTTACGGGAGGCATTTCTATATCCAGTACTGCATTGGAAACAATGATCGGAGGGCTAGCTTCTTCTTGTATCTCTCTATCCTCTTCAACAATCTCAGCATTTCTGGGAAAGCTTGCAGTTTCTGACAAAGTTGGTGTTCGACGATGAGGCGATGAATCCCTGGAAATGGTTCTGTTGCCGTTCGAATAATCATTACCAGTGTGTGAAGACTCGCCTTGTTTTTTGAGTTTCTGCTTCACCCCAGCGTGCCATTGTTTTATAGCAGCAGCTGTGTGCTCTTCCAACACTGCACTCTTGAAATTTGATCCCATCTATGAATCGACAAATGAATTTCCGAGTTAATTTTCCTCGCATAAAATCATGATTACAGTAGGCAAGCAAATAGAAACAATCATATACCTGTGTCACAAGAGCATAGAGGGGGAGAGTAATGTAACTGCACAGTACTTGAACTGTCACCCTGCAAAAAATTGTTCGAAATGACATAATTTTCTTTCTGAATTGAATTGAATTAATTAATCAATTTTTTTAAAATTGTTTGGAATTGTAGAAAAAGATGGAATTGGAGCTTACGGTAGCACCGTTCTCACAACGACTATTGCCGTCTGCTCATGGTAGCAGGACTTTATTCCATATTGTGTCTGAAAATTAAGAAGAATGTAAGGTGCAAAGTCTAATAACTTCACATTATTTTATAACTTGAAGAAATGAAAGTATATTTACCGAGACCCAGACGAAAAATGCAGCCTCAAATGCATTCTAGGAACAATGGAATCCATTGTTAATTTCGATTATCAGTTAATAGAATAACTATCAAGAATATTCTTTGAATAAACTTGTTCGGGATTTAAAAAGGAAGAATTACTACCACAAATAAAGTGTAATGCAAAAGGGTCAAGACAAATTCCGGGCGACTGAACCAGAATAAGTTGTCGTTGGGTTGCACCAGCGGGGCTCCTTGGATTACACTGCTCTGATTTTTGACCTGGTGTGCCATTTTTGCTACTATTACTTGGAGCTTGGTTCCTAGAACCAGCACTATCTAGAGACACATTGCAATGTTGGGAAATTCAGGAATTAACTGCATGCTCGATTGAGGATTATTTAATTCGTAAGAAATCAAATCCTCATAGTATAATTTGTAATTCTTACTGTCAATGGCAGAAATGACACCCATAGATACACATTCCAACCTGTTGAAATTCAAAGGGCATTATAAGAACATGGAAAATATCGGAGATGTTGCAGTTTTGAAGGGAAAGGAGGAATTCCTACTCACCATGGACGTCCAGCAGCAGGAAGATAACAACTATAAACCACATGAAAGGGCTGCTCCATGAAAAGAAGAAAAGATGGGAATTAAGCAAATTTTTGGTACAACATTACTGCAATTGACCAATAGATAAAAAAGAGTACAGATTCAGTGCGTACCTGATGCCAACCACAACTTTGAAATCATCCTCCAATGATCTTTGTATGTATTTTTGGAAATTGAAGGAACTATTTGTTGATAAATGAGTCTACAACATTACAAAAGGAATAAACAAAATTAATTTTGTTTAGTTTTCTAACAATTAACAAGATTGCAAAAAACATGACATTAGGTGAATTTCTTTTAAAATTCTTCATATCATTTGAAAATTGAAATTTATTAAAATATTGAGGGTGGGTCTCAAAATCAGTTATTATATGAATAGGTCGGTGAAACCTACGCAAATCAGTAAATGTGATCAATCTGCATAGGAGTAAACAATACGCTTGCAAATTAAACCACTTAAATATTAATTAGAATTGAGCAATGATGTTACTGACAGCGATGAAACCATGGCGTAATGTAAGGTAGTCAACTTTTGCCACAGAGTCGATGAACTGTTGAAAGAAGCATTTCTGTACCAATCAAATTTATCAGTGAAATGCGTTCATCATTTTTAATAGAAATTCTTTAAAAAAAATGCAGAAGTGAAGAAAGTTAACTTACAGTCCACAAAAGGATTGATGTCTCTGCGCATGAATTTACGTGTCGTCGTGCAAAAGTTGTTTGTCTTGTGAATCTAAAGCGATTTGGATCTAATATTTGAAGAGTTATTTTGAAAATTGAAAAAAATAAAAAACACGGGTAAGAATTTAATTACGTGTCAGAATGAAGAGTAATTTATATCTCAATCTCTTAAATATGCTAAATAAAAATAAAAAAGTTTTGCATCAAAAAAATAAAAAAAAAAGTTTGAGCATTTTTTATTTTGAACGAAGGTTTTGCAAACTAGTATCGTAAGAACACTCGTCTTTTAATATATTAAAATTCATCAAATTAACAATAAATTATTACATATAATGCAAAAATTATATTATTTTAAAACTCACTACTTAATTCAGTTGATTTATGAAATCCCTTTAAGAGGTGATTTTCAATAAGATTGAGATTTGAAAACCAACACATGTATGATGTATTCTTTTTCTTTAACCCAAATTGCAATACAAAAAGAAAAAAATACTTTTAAAAATAATAATTTCATAAATCTTAAAAAAATACTTATAAAAATCTTCATGAACAAAGCTTTTTTGCTAACAAAATGATACATATAACATAAAATCAATTTAAGGAACAAAATCAATATAATTTTCCCGTGAATGGGAGAAGCGCATTATAATCGTTAACTCTAGCTGTAAATATTGCCTCCCTAGCTAACTGCTTGTTTACTTGTTGAAATTAGCTAACTGCATCATGACGATGCAACACCATTTTTTTCCTCGTTTCTAATTGAACTGAAGAGATAAAGTCAATGCTTCAACATGCATTAGGAAAAATAATATTGACTTGCTTCAACATGCATTAGAAAAATGATATCCTATCTTTGCACCTTTGAGAGAAGTTAAAGACTTTTTGAAGAAAAGAAATGAACGAAAAAAATTAAAGGGAGAGAGTGCATGGCCGGCAAGGACTCAACAAGACACGGTTGCCAGCATCGTGCTACTGAGGCAATGACAGCAAGATAGCTACAAGGAAACCAGGGTGTGAAAATGAATGAAAGAGCAGAAAAGAAAGAGATTGATAGAGAAAATTGATGATTTGGTCTGCACATGGGCAAGAGAAGAGGAGAGGGTATAAAGGAATCAAGTTATTTGTGAACTATTCAAGTTTGACTCACTATCACTTGAGTTTGATTTATTTATTTTCAAGCTGAGCATAACTTGAGCTACCTAAATTGAATTGAGTTTGAATTTCTTAATATTTGGTTTGAGCGGCTCACAAGTTTTATCGAGCTTTTTTTTAATAAATATTTTTAATATTTTATTATTAATTTACAATTTTACCATTATAATAAATAGTTAAAAATTGATAAATCGAACTAATTGAATCGAGTTTAAGCTTATCAAGTTGAATTCGAGTAGCTTGAGTATTTTTTTGAGTCTAATTCGAGTTTCAAAAATTAAGCTTGATCGAGCTCGAATCAAAATTCGAATCTCAAGTTTTCGAATTGAATCAAGCTTGAGACTCATACTAAATCATCTTAACTCGACTCGATTATACCCCTATTACGTCACATGATCAAAATGATAATTACTTACCGTTAGCAGCTTGGTATTCCACCGTTTGAGTCTCCTTCTCCCAGGCTTTCCAACGCCTCATCTACTAAGTAGTTAGAAATAGTAATTCAGAACATGCGTATATAAAACTAAGTATTTCAAAAAAGGGAATT
The DNA here is from genome assembly GCA_031772115.1 of Heritiera littoralis. Taxonomy (NCBI): domain Eukaryota; kingdom Viridiplantae; phylum Streptophyta; class Magnoliopsida; order Malvales; family Malvaceae; genus Heritiera; species Heritiera littoralis. Next base: position 444,058 of record JAPDPK010000043.1, read on the forward strand.
AATATTTCATTAAAATGAGAAATGAATATGTACTAATTAATTTAGCTAGTTTCCATGGTCAACGTGTACCTTAGCTCTTCCTAAAGCCATTGTGACCACACTATACACAATTTGCATAGCTGCTAACACAAAAAGAAAGATGCTTAGCTGGTTCGCCCCTTGGTTTGATATTAGAGAGGTCATTTCCTGCAAAATAAATTGTACATTTTCATAACTTTCTCTTATTTAACATATTCAACTTGTTAAATGAATTCTACAAAGGTTCTTTTGCACACATTTTTTGATAAAATGAAAAAAAAGGTACAAACCTTGGAATCGCAGTAACCTGAAGATTCAGAATCAGCAGCCAAAATTCTTTCATGTAATTGGTGGCTCCAGTACATTTGGTCGTATCCTAATGCTTTGGTTGTTTTCGTGGAATGACTTTTGCCGCATGGAAGCATAGAATTTGCAAGTCTCATGGGTATACAGATTTTGGAGATATAGTTCTGAGTAACAGTTAATACAAGGGACATGAAACCCAGCACCATTAACACTGCACCAATCCACACCAACAGCAAACAAAAGATATGATCAAAAGCAGTCAATTTAAAGGTTCAATCTAGCACCAATATCACAAGATTATGTTCTAAATTCTAATTAAGTTACCTGATCTAAGCTTCTCCACGGCTCAAAAAGTGCATTTTTCCTATGTCCCTTGAGCCACTGCATGCGCATAGTATACAGAAATAGAAGCATGCATGTTTAAATTTCTCTTCTCAAATATTTCTAGTACAGTTTTCTGAAGAATTATAATAATTTACCTACTTTTGAAACGAGATGGATCAAGTGTTCGATCAAAATGGAAAGGAAGATGATCACGAAGCAAACGGTAGCCACAGCCCAAGTAGGAGTCTCTTGAAGAGTGCGAGCCGTGCCCGTGGCTCCTTCTCCGGCTGCCATGTCCCTCAGTGTTCCCCCTCAACAACTTGATAAGCATCGAGGAAAAGAATAGTTATAAGCAGATCAGAGAATTAAATGAGGCCAAGACCCAGAACAAATAAGCATGACCAAAGAGATTGGAGGAGAAAGGAGAAGAATTCAAAGCTTCAAAACTGACAAGAATATGACGGTTTTGCGGGCAGCGAAGTCAATACAGGTTGTAGCGGTGACGGTCTCATCTATGGGATTTGACGAACTAGTTATAGTTTTCATGTCTTCCCAAATTAGTTTACTTCACGGGTTGCTACCATCTTATACCATATACAAATACAAGATTTTTTTTTTGTTCTGACAAATACAGGACTTCGAAAATCCTTTTTTTTATCCAACATGAGTTGACGTGAGTGGTAACTGCTTTCGTCCCTTAATCAAGTGTTCAAAGTTCGATTTCTGATCTTGGGTATGGAGTAAATTATGTTGGGAGAGGACTACCCACTTTGTGTGCGCTTAGAATTCCTGACGAAAATTAGTCATTGTTGCCAACGGTGGATACTTCATACCAATATCATGGTTAACAAAAAAAATCTTTTTTTTTTGTAACAAATAGAAATAATCAAAAGTCCATTTTACTCCGGTCTAGAAGCACGCTTCGTTCTTCTTCGAAAAATTTCATCGTTGACTTTAAATTATTAGCTGGAAGATGAATTAAATTACTTATGCAAAATTAAGCATATTTAAGGTGTTATTTGTTAAGCTACTTGGAATTTAATCAAGTTTTATTTTGAAATTAGGAGTAAATAGCATCACGCATTCATAATTTTTTCTGAAATATTTTATTTGTATCCACTATACGTGGCATTTAATTTTGGAATCCATCTACTTTTAAGGATATTGTAAATTCATCAATTTTCGCCTACCATGGGTAAAATGTAACGAAATTTGCTATTTCAACATCACATAGACACCAAATTGTGGTCCTGTGGATGTTCATGTGGCAAAAAAAGGTGGGTCAATTTGTTTGGCTTTTGAATTGAAATTTATGTACATGAACATTCATGACACTGAAATGAAATATTTAGCTGAATTTGTAATGGTGTATTTGATGGAATGGATAGATTTAAATTTTTTTTAATAAAAAATTGTGATCCAGAAATTTGTTTTGAAAATTATGGATGGAAATAGAATATTCCTCAAAGGTTGTGGATGAGTAGTGCATTTAATTCTTGAATTTTGTCTAGATATATTGGTTAAATTATTCGTTGTGATTTAAATCATTAATTTTTTATACGAGATTAGGTTGTTATTATTTTATATTTAGTTTTATCTCTAATTAATTTGAGTACAATTTGTATAAATTACATCTTAGATGGATATGCAAGAAAAACTAAAAATTGAAGTTAAAGCCTCAAATTACTTAAGGAAATACGTACGATCAATGATGAGAATTAATTTTAATTTTTGGATGATTTTTTTTTTTTAAATTAAATGACCATACCATATGATAAGAATTATTCCATGCTTTTGATCCTTCTTAATTTGGTGAAGGAAAGAGTACTTGTTCTTCCATTTTCATTAGAGCTAGAAGTAAATGACTTTTCCTAGGGTAGAAAACTATGTTAAAGATTTTGCTAGTGCAGGTAGTTGTATTAATAAGTTTTAAATTAAAATGCAACGGTCCGATCTAGGAAATAAACACATAAAATATTAAAAAACTAACTTTGTTTAGGCTGCTTATTAAGGTAATAATAATTAAATGACCTACTTTGTTGAATTGACCTAATCTTTTCCCTCTCCATTTTATAATTAATTTCCAGAGAGATCTTACTCACCTTCACTAGGTAATCATCCCAAAATAAAGTTATGTTAAAGTTTTGAACTTTGGAGGGTTCTGTTTTATTCATTCTCTAGAGATAGAATTCTTGATTTAAGCATTGGTTTATGAACATTTAATAATATTGAATATAAATGAACGCAACCATTGCCATGTTCATACCCTGTCCGACTTATTCAAGATCAAAGCTATGGCCTGCAATCAGACTTTAATAGCAAAAATAACAAATATTTCGACAACATATCTTAGCCATAAATGCTGAATATGTTTTAAGTATATATGTCACAAGGAGAGCATTATTTTAATCTGGGGAAACTGCAACTACTTGGTGCTTATGTTGGACTGTAATAAGTATAGATTTTTAATCAATTTCTAAGGGTTTGTATCAGAGACTATAGTACATATAGCTAATTGGTGTTTATTTCTTTCGAGAATTTTGACATCTTATAATAGAACCAGTGATTTTTATATGTTGCCTTTTGGTTAGGATTTAGCTTGGTTTTTGGTTTGTATTGTAGATACCGTATTTGTCCGGTAGTCTCAATAATTCTTGGGCCTTGTTTTTGCTTCGGACTTGTTAGCATCTGAATTAATCTTAAAATTTTTGATTGGAGTATGTGATTTCAAGCCCAAATTAAAAAAAAAAAAAGTGAATCCAAGTTTTATTTATTAATAAAAATTAAAAAAAGAGTTTGTATATGATGCACTGACAGTGTATAGTTTTTATACACTGTCAATGCATCAGAGGTTAACATCTCATCAATAGGTTTTTATGGGCAAATTAAAAAAATTTATTTATATTTGCATATAAGGGCCCATTGATGAGGTGTTAACCTCTGATGCAATGACAGTGTATAGAAACTATATACTGTCAATGCATCATATATAAATCCTTAAAAAAAATCAGAAAAAGAAAAGAGAAAATCAAAGAGGAGAATCGGTCAATCAACAGCAGATTTTTTTAAAAAAATTTACATGATCTGATTTAAATTTTGAAGATTTGAAGAAAAATCAGAAAAATATAAAAAGTAAAATAAGGATTGGGAACAGATTCAGGAAAACAAAAGATATAGATTTGGTTATTTGAATTAAAAAAATGAGAAAGATATTCGGTTTTAGAAATTAAAGAAAAAAACAAAAACAACAAAAATAAAAACAAAAAAACAAAAGAAAAGAAAAAAAAAGAGGGAAGAAGAAGTCATGAACCAAACAAAATTGTAATTTATTATCTTTGTCCTATTTTTTTCTCAACAATGTGAAAAAAAGACAAATATAAACACCTGATTTTGTTCAAACTTTTTAATATTAGTTGAAATAAGTCAAAATTTATTTTCAATTTTAACATATTTAATTTGAATTTTTAACGTCAAAAACTCAACTAATGTATTAGACAAATTTAAAAATCCAAATTTTAATTACAAAAGCCCAAAGTCCAATTTAATATCCAAATCCCAATACATTTAATGGTCCCAAATCCTCTGAAGATGCAAGAATTTTGTTTACTTATTTGCTTAATAAAATAATAATACATATATAAAAAATTATATATGTAAAAAAATAGACGAAGAAAAGGAGGTCCGGCTGCCAATGGCAGCCGTCCCCCACTTTCTCTCCTCACCCAAAATATCGGAAGCAACAAAAATGACTGAAACTTGTCAACTTCCAAGTCAGGTCTCCCTACCCAGAAAATCACATGACTGAAACTTTGATTTTGATACAAAGAGAGGAAGCTACCCTCGCCAAGAGCCCCCTCCCTCGTCTTCACTCACCTCAGGAGCTTCAACCGAAACCTCACCACTGCACAGCTTACCCACAACCCCACGCGAGAATCGAGAGCCCCCAACAACTAGAAACCACCCTTGCTGACTCTACCATTGCCAAAAACTAGCAACTCGCGCCACCATATCCACCGTTGACGTCCTCACTGCCAAACCCACACCACTTGCATCCATCCTGCCAGTAGAAACTATCCAAACAAAAAACAAACAACACAGCCCAACGAAGCTCCCAAGAAATAATCTCCACTTCCCAGCCATAGCCATCACAGTAAAACAACTAATGAATCTTTTGATATCGTTATTTGTTTTTTGTTTTTTGTTTTTGAAAACTTTATTCTTGTTTTGTTTTTAATTTCTGTCACTTTTTAAAAATAAATATTTAAATTAATTCAGATATAATAATTTAATTTATAAAATAAAATTTTAAAAATTAAATAAAAATAATATATTTATTAAATAATAATATGTAGATAATATTAAATAATATTATTTTATATTATTTAATACTAATATTAAATATTTTCATTTAATTATATAAATATTTTATAAATTTAAATATTATTATAATTAATATAATATTAAATAAAATAATATTATTTAATTTAATTATAATAATTATAAATTATATTTAATAATTTTTTATTTAATTGTAATAAAAATATTACATTATTAAATAAAATATTTAACTAATTAATTTATAATAAATTATATAGTTGTTAACATATATTACATTTAATATAAATAATATTATTTAATTTTAAGTATTCACTTATTTAATAATATTAAATTATTTAATAGTTGTAGTGATATATTTTAAATTTAAGATAGAATATAATATTAAATAATAATATTGTTTAGTAAAATAAAAATTAATTATATTAGATAATAATATTAATTATTAACATATAAAAATTATAAAAATGATATTATTTAAAATTTATAATATATTCAATAAAATATTATAAAAATTTAAATTAAATGATATTATAATATTATAGTTCAATATAGTTTATATTTAATTGCTTTTTACGTTTTCAACTTTTATAATTAAATAATATTATTTTATATTTAATTATAAAATACTCTTAAAGTTAGAAGATTTTTTTGTGTATTCGATTAAAGTGTTGGAGAAAACACCAAAGGAAATTTTCAATATTTAAATAAATAAAAAATAAAAATTTACAAAACAAATTAAGTGGAAATTATGGAAATAAATCTTAATTAAATCTCTTATAAAATATTTAATTAATTCGAGGACGCAAACCCTTTAGAGAAACGAGTGTGTTTCCTTAAATACTCTTGAGGTGAAAAAATTTCTTTTAAAATCCGGTCAAAGTGTTGAAGGAAATCTTTAAGAAATTTTCAATACTTAAATAACTGAATAATAAAAACATATAAAATAAATTAGGGTAAAATTATGAATTTTAATTAAATCTTTCATAAAATACAAAATTAATCCGACGACGGAACCTCTTTATGAAGACGAGTGTGTCCATGAATACTTTTGAGGTGACAAAATTTCCTTAGAAATTCAATCAAAGTGTTGGAGAATGCCTTAAAGGAAATTTCAATATTTAAATAATAAATAGAAAATTCTAATTAAGATTAAAAGACCATTCAATTTAAGATTATTTATGATAAAACATGATTAATTGGTACCGTTCATCGGACGGGCGTTGTGGGGGTGCTAATACCTTCCCTACATGTAACCGTACTCTTGAACCCAAATTTCGAAACATAGATCAATGTACTTACCCTTAGTTTTGAATAGGAGGCCAATCATACTTAGGTTAAAAAAGATTGATGGCAACTTTATAACTTTACATGTAACGATTAGGTTTTAGGACAAAAACCGTTATGATATATTTATTTATAATCCTATGGAATTAGAAATAATCACTACCAATTTGCAATCCAATTATCCCTTTAATGTGTGTATTAAACATAAGATAGGATATTGTTAGCTTTAAATTGACATATATATATTTTGAAATGATAAAAACTTAAGTAATCTTAAATGTTTGATTCATAATATAAATTTACTCTATCAATTATGATTTTCACAAATCATATTAAGTGCTTTTATCAAATAAAAAACCATGATTGAATTGATTATCTTTATTGGCTTTAATCAATTTAGAAAACATTTTTATTTATTTGTTTAAGTAATTTTCTTATTGAATTATTGAATATATTTTAAGAAAATTACTTGATAAATTTTTGGACTCAAATTCATGTTTTCAAAGTCATGTCATATTTAAAAATACTCAAAATTGGCTTTAGAATGTTTTTAATGCCTAAAAACCTAGAACATGATAGATGAATAGTGCTAAAGGGATGGATCCCCTAACCAACAGGTAGATGAATAGTGCCTGAAGGGATGGATCCCTTGAGGGAAAAGATTGATCCCCTAATGGCAGAATGCTCCCATAAGAAAAATCTGAAGCACGGGATCGATGGGATCGATCCCTTAAGGCATAGGACAATCCCCTATTGCGAAAATGCACTCCAACGGCTAGTTTTTATGAGATACAACGGTCACATTTAGTTTTGACTCCTACCAACGTTTAGAAACCACCTAAGGGACTATAACTAAAGGCTTAGAAGCTCAAGGAATCAAGAGGAATAGCTAAGCAACATTATTCTTCATCTTTTTCATCTTCTTCAAGTCTCAACATCAATTCAAGTGCTAAAATTCTTCATCTTCTATCACTTTGTATATTATAGCACAAATCCTTTAGATTATCTTTTCTAGAGCTTAATATTTGTAATCACTTGCCTACCTAGAGGCCTTCCTTTGATTACATCCTTTGTAAATTCAATCACAACTTGTAAAATGGTTTCTCTTAAGCCTTAGAAAAAGAAGGAGGTTTCTCTTAAGCCTTAGAAAAAGAGGGAGGTTTCTCTTGAGCTTAAAAAAAGAGAGAGGTTATTCTTGAGCCTACAAAAAGAGAGATTGTAATACAAATTCAAGTTAGTGGATTTAGAAAAAATCCTTGGGAGCGTCTCAAGGTAGAGGATGTAGGCAAGGTTGCCGAACTCTATAAATCAATTGTGTACATTTCTCTTTCCCTACTCTCTTTATTTATTTGCATTTATATTGTGATTGTTAAATTAAATTTATATTGCATACTTGAGTAGCCTAGAGAACTTAGAAAACTTCAACATAGGCTAGAGAATTTAGAAGAATCAAAAAACAAACCTAAGAGTACCACAAAACCGATTCATCCCATCTCAGTTTAGTTTAAAGAGCCAACAATTGGTTAGAGTTTGAGCTCAAGATTGATTTGGACTAACATCCAACAAGCAAAACGATATAAATGCGCATTTGAACATAGGTACACCCCTAGGAGAAGAGGGACACTCATTAGTTAGACCTCCACTCTTTAATGGAGAAAATTACTCATATTGAAAAACAAGAATGATGTTATTTGTGCAATCAAATGATTATGAAGTGTGGAGAGTTATAGTTAATGGTCTCAAAGTTCCAATGAAGAAAGTAAATGGAAAGGATGTCCCTAAGAGTGAGGATGAGTGGGACTCAAATGATATGAGATTGGCACAATTGAATGCCAAGTTATGCACACTCTCTTTTATGCATTAGGTCCAAATGAAACAATAGAGTCTCTCTATGTAAGAATACTAAACAAATATGGGACAAATTGGCCATTACACATGAAGGGACAAATCAAGTTAGAGAAACCAAAATAGGAATGCTCACACATGACTATGAGCTTTTTAGGATGAAAGAAAATAAGTCCATGAGTGAAATGTTCACTAGGTTTAATGACATAATCAATGGAGTTAAGGCATTAAGCAAGACCTATTCCAATGTAGAAATGGTTAAGAAAATTTTGAATAGCTTGCCAAAATCTTGGGAGGCAAAGGTAACTGCAATAGAAGAATCTAAGGATCTCAACACCTTATCTCTAGATAAGCTTACGGGCTCTCTACTCACATATGAAATGAAATGAAAAAGAAATGAAGTGCCTTCAAAGAAAGCAGGAGTAGCTCTTAAATCATCCACTCATGAGAACATTGGAGATAATAGTGATGAGAGTGGAGATGAGGAAGAAAGGGAAATGGCAATGTTTGCCAAAGATTTGATAGATTTATAAGGATGAATGAGAGAGAGAATGATAGGAGACATCAACGAAGAGGGTAATAAGAGGATAGTCAAGTAGGAAAGAAAAAGACCCTTTAGTGTGCTATGAATGTAATGAAACAAGTCATACTAAGCTAGATTGCCTCTTACTTAGGAAAGAAAAGGATAGGAAGCCAAAGAAGAAAGCATTTGTGGCTACATGGAGCGATAGTGATAGCTCCGATAAGGAAAACATAGATGATGAGGTAGCCTACTCATGCTTTATGGCTATTAGTGATGATAAGGCTAGTTCTAGTTCTAGTGAAGATAATAATTATACTTTTGATGAACTACAAAATGCCTTTAATGAACTAGTAAATGAATTTCAAAGCATGAATTCTAAATATAAGAAAATCATTGCTAAATTGAAAATAGAAAATGAAATGTTATTAAATGCTAAACTAGAATTAGAAAAGAAATTAGAAGAAGCAAACTTAGACATAAATGAATTGAATGAAAAGAATACAAATTTGCATAACTCATTTTCTAGGTTTTACATAGGTCAACAAAAATTAGATCACATGCTTGAGACCTAAAGAGCTTTCTTTGATAAAGATGGGTTAGGTTATAATGCAAATAAAAAGGAAACTCATCTTAAAAATTTTCTTGTGAACAAAAATTCAATGCATGATACATCTCTCACATGTTCACTATACAATAGAATAGGATACTCATCACAAGCATGCACTTATAGAAAAACCACATTTAGAGGAAAAGTAGTTAAAAAAATGTAGGTGCCAAAGCATGTTGTAAATAATGATGAATTGAGGTTGAAATGGATCCCTAAAGGATCTAAATTTTGAACACTAACTCTCATGGACCCAAGAAAATTTGAGTACCAAAACATGCTTGAAATTGTTTGGTGTAGGAATGCTAGAGCACGGATTACAAAGGAACAATGGAGTTCAAATGCTCTACACACCTCCAGTATTTTGCTTATGCCAATGAGAAAAAGGAAAAGCTTGAGAATCTACCCTTGGCAAGGTCACAAAATTTTTTCAAGGGATAGCTCAAGGTAGACTCAACAAATCAAGGCAAAGCATTCTCAAGCAAAGGAGTTTTGTAAGCTTAAATTCTATCTCTTCGAAACTCATATTTGCTAAAATTATTTTATGATTTGATGAGAAATTTTATTGATGATCCTTGATGCATGCATGAATGAAAGGCATGATAAATGATTTTTTATTATTTTGTGGACAATTCTTGATTATTGGGTGAAAAGCATGCTTAAAGATTTTGAAATGATATTGTAGGATTTGAGCAAGTATAAGATGTGTTGATAATATATTTATTTGCTCCAAAAATGTCAAATATGTCATTCATGCAAAATGCCATGTCATGAGCATCAATGAGAAATATGCATACGAAAATTATGGCATAATGTTCACAAGTGTGGTGATTTGATGATATATGTGCTTAAAATCTATGTGAACATTTTGTTTTGACATATTTGTATTTTTCAATGCCTTGGCTTTGACAAAATATGCATAACTCTTAAAATGACCTCTTTTGAGATTAAAAATGCATTTTATGGTGCAAATTCTTCCAAAATTGCAAAATCTATTGTTAAATGGTTTTTCATTCATATTTTTCATTCATACAAGTCCAAAATCGTGTTACACAAATGTTTAAACTTTTACTTGGACTTAAAATACTCAAAAACGAAGTTTTGGCACTTCAAAAGTTGAATTTTCTGTCAAAATTCTACAGAAATTGGATAAGGGATCGATCCCTTCACATGTAAGATCAATCCCCTTTGGCAAAAATGGAGAAAATGGCATTATGGAAATAAGGGATCGATCCCCCTCCTTTAGGGATCGATCCCCCCAAGGCAAAATGGCTTCCTTGCTCATTTTAAACTGAAATTTGGGAGGATCTTTTGTTATTTTCACACTTTCTTTCGTCTAAGCTTAAAATTCATTGTTTTAAACTTCTTTTTGATGATCTTTACAATATAAAAAATCAATTTTCATTAGCATCATGCCTTAACTTCAACAATTGGTATTAGTTTCAACAAATAATATCTTCTTTCCTTGAACTTAAAAGTACAAATTCATTTTTCTTGTTGAAGACATCCATGAGTTGCATAAATCTTGAAATAATCTTAAATTAGACTTTCAATAAATGTTTAAACATTGTTTTTAAGAATTATTTCAATGATTTGTGGATATATTTGAAAATTTGATGAACTTGTGCATGATAGATAGTGATTTCTTTGGTTCATCTTAGTCAAGCATGCTTATAGGATTATGTCTCTTAGCTTGACTCATCTATTCCACACTAAGTTTCATGATAATTATACATCTAGTGGAATATGAATAATTAAGGTCAATATATATACTTAAATGATAAAATGATCAAAACTTAACCTTAATGATGGAATTCAAACATGACTTAGGTGAATGAAATACTAGATGCTTTACCTAGAGTCATATCCATGAGTTGCATAAATCTTGAAATAATCTTAAATTAGACTTTCAATAATGTTTAAACATTGTTTTTAAGAATTATTTCAATGATTTGTGGATATATTTGAAAATTTGATGAACTTGTGCATGATAGATAGTGATTTCTTTGGTTCATCTTAGTCAAGCATGCTTATAGGATTATGTCTCTTAGCTTGACTCATCTATTCCACACTAAGTTTCATGATAATTATACATCTAGTGGAATATGAATAATTAAGGTCAATATATATACTTAAATAATAAAATGATCAAAACTTAACCTTAATGATGGAATTCAAACATGACTTAGGTGAATGAAATACTAGATGCTTTACCTAGAGTCATAATTGTCCTTGGCCTACAATTTGTGTTGATAAATGGATCTTAAATGTTCAAATGCATGAAAATTTATCATCCATGAACTTAAATTTTTCTTATGGCCAAATTTCTAAAGAACTTAGGCTTTAATGACAACATCAACATTCAAAGATAAATGCAAACCTGAACAAATGCACTTTGATTGATATAGCATTGAATCTTGATTGTTTTGATGTTGAACTTGCATATTTACTTAAGATGAATCAATGATCATGTCTATAAGATGAGTGTCGTAACGATTTTGTCCGAAAACTCGACCGCTCGATGATTTTGAAAACATTAAAAACAAGGAGTCGCCACCAATCTTTTTTGTTAGGTGTGATTGGCCACCTAAAAATTTGTCATCTTAACAAAACCTTAAAACTGATTAAGTTTTATTAAAAAGATAATTTTGGGGTTTGCGAAAACAAAGTTAGGTTCGGGAGTACGGTTACGCGTGGGGAAGGATTAGCACCCTTATGACGCTCGTTTAAAACGGTACCATCTTAATCAAGTGTTATCCTTTAGTTTCAATAAAATTGTCTTAATTTAATATTTAAAAATAATTTCCTTTTTTATTCTACTTTTTCTCAAGTCATTTTTATTATTTGTCAAAATCATTTTTTATTTTAAAAAATAAAATTTTATTTCTCAAAAGTGAATGTGAATCTTTTTATATTGAAAAATTAAATCAAATATTCCAATACTTCTGGTAATATTTGAAATAACATCCTCACCTAGAGATTTCTTAAGAATTGCTACTTGTGATTTTTATAGAATCTCATCCTCGAAAGATTCACATTTTATTTTTGTAATTAACCATGAATGCATATGATGCAAACAAGAAATGAATGATGCACGTGTATTTTTATTTTTTTATTTTTTTCTTTAACATATTTATTGTTTTTTATTATTATTTATTATTATTTGTTTTTATTTTAAGAATAAAAGCTCATGTATTGAAAAATCACACTAAATATTTCAATACTTTTGGTAATATTTAGTAGACTCTTCTCACCTAGGGATCAGTTAGGAATCACTACTTGCGACTTTCGTAACATCCCATCATCAGAATAAATATTTAATTATTAAAGCTTTATTATTAATTTTTATTTGTTTAGATTTAAAAACATTCATTTTTATTTTTAACAAAAATTTAAATTATTGAAAAATTGCACTAAATACTCCAATACGCTGGTAATATTTAGCGGACTCTTCTCACCTAGGGATCAGTTAGGAATCACTACTTGTGACTTCCGTAACATCCCATCATCGGACTAAATTTACTCATTTTTATTAAGGCTTCAAAATATAATCCTCCTATTATATATCGAATAATATGAAAAATAATCTTGAAATTTCATTAATTAATAAAGTCTTTTCTTTCATTTTTCAAAAATCATAGAATTATATTAATTAAAACTTTTAAAATTAAAAATGAAATTATAGGAATTAACAATTAAACAAATAAACATGTAATAAAATAAAAAAACAAGGAAATGATGATATACCCAAATTGTTTGGGTTTAAAACCCAAGGAATGCTTGAAAAGGGCCCAGCCTGGATGGTTCAATGGAGGCTTCAAGAATTGGGCTTAGTTGGGTCAGGCTGTAAGACGGGTCGGGTCAGATCTGGAGCCAGGTCGGTCTGACGCACGGGTCACCTCCTCTGAGCGGGTCGGGCGCGAGGGTCTTGGATTGGGTCCGGGTCCACACGCGGATCCTCCTCTTTTTCTTTTTTATTTTTTTGAGCTATAAAATTCAATCTATTTTTTTCAGTTCATTTTCTTACTTCTTCTACAAAAAAAATTCACAGCCTTTGAAGGCTCTCAACCGGGCGATTTTCGGCCGCCGTTGGAACCACCGTCTGTCGCAGCTGGTCATCGTCGTCGATGGCCAAATGCGAAAAGCTTTCGACTTTTCGAAAGCTCTTGATCTCCTCTAACTAGATCTAGCCTCCATTTCACCAAAAAAACTTCCTAATCTCACAGATCTGAACTCCTTGAAACCATCTTTGTTTTTTTTTTTTGGTTATGGCTTTAGATCCACTTCTAGCTGCTGGATCTTGCTGTGGTTTTTGGTTTTGTGTTGCTCTTTTTTTTTTTTGCAGGTATTAAAATCCGGGTTTTGGGTTTCGATTTTGAAATATGGTCCCCGAGGAATCTCAGGTTTGGGATCTGATTTTTGCGTTTGATTTTTTTTTTTGTGGTTTGATTTGCTGTGTGGTTATTGGTGAAGTTTGGTGGCTGCTTTGAGTGGGTTTTCTTGGTGTTTTCGGGTCTGTGTGGGTCTAGGTGGTAGTTGTCACGGTTTCAAGGGGATTTGTGATCGAATGATGGGGCTGAGATGTTGGGCTGAAATGTTGAGGATTTCATTTTGACAGGATGGTATCGGGCAGTGGCTGAAGGGTTAATGCTTGGGTTTGGTGTTTGAATTCAGGGTTGTTGAAGAGTGGAGACAGGAGGCTCGGCTGTGTGAGAGGAGCTGAAATGGTGAGCAGCAGTGGCGAAGGTGGTGGTCGAATGGGTAGGCAATGGTGGCAGAGAAAATGGTGACTCTCTATTTCGACTCAGGTTGGTTTTCTGGGTGGTGGTTGTTGCCAGTTTTGGAACCAAGCCCCCTGCTCATTGTAGCATTAGCTTGGGTTTTAATCTAATTTGGGGTCATCCTCTTGTCTTGGTTTCAGTCTTTAATCCAAGGGATTTTTACAGCCACGTTGAGCCACTAAGTGACTGTTATGGGGAAGAGGATTTGGTTGCAGATTTTGGGTGGCTGATGGACAATGTTGTGCTTAGGAGAGGGGCTATGGGAGGCGACGGGTATGGAGAAGAGAACCCTATTAAATGCACTGATAGATTAAAAAAATAACAATAATAACAACAACAACAACAACAACAACAACAACAATAATAATAATAATAAAAATCAAAATCAAAATAAAAATAAAAATCAAATCAAATAAAAGAAAAGAAAAATAAATAAAAAAATAAAAAAAAATTAAAAATGAAAATAAATAACTAGACACAAGCCCATTAAGATTTGGGCCTTAAAGCCCATACTACTTAAGTTTAAATTGGGTTGGATCAGTAAGGCCCAAAATTTAAAATGAGCAAATATAAAATTTTTTGTTTGATTTAAATCGAGTATCTTTATTCTTTTCCTCAAGTCTAAAACTTAATTTAACAAATCATTCAAGAAATCTTAACAAAACTTCAAAAAATTGAAAAGTATCAAATTTATCAAAACAATTTGTAAATCTGGACAAAATTAAGTGTCTACAATGAGAATATTATGTTTTCACAAAATTATACTTGACCTCTCTCATAGATTATGAACTTTAAAGTTAAAATATACTTAAGCATGATATTGATTTATTTAGGCAAATCCATTTTAGTTAAAATAGCATATACCCATTAGAACTTTAAATGTTCAAATTAACTAGGGATATTGCTTTGAATTGATTAAAATGGTAATTTTGAATATTTTCTTGCTCATAATTGGTGAAGACCTTGAATTGGAAAATGAGCATAGGATTTTGTGTTTTTATGGAAGAAAATGTGTTTGCTTGAATAACTTGAGTTTTTGAATCTTCTATATGGTATAATTTTGTGAATATGAATATAGATTAATATTTTATGATATTACGCTAATGTTTAATCAATCCATATACATATTTGATGATGTGTGATTGTGTTCTTGCATATTTAGCATGATTATATTCTTAATATGAACACACTACACAAAAAAAAATTGGATTCATGCAAAATGTCTAAGTCAACCATTGGTAACAATTTGTATAAGCTTTAAATTGACAATTCTTCTCATGCTCTTTAGATTGAAATGACAGATAGGGAAGAATTAATATAAAACAATTTTGCATGAGACACTATGTGCTAGAATTTGTTGTTAATTGATGTATGATTTAAATCTATGCACACTCTTTCTTGAAAATGATTTATGAGCTCATGCATATGATATATCATCTAATTTCAGCTTATAATCATGATGTATTGCCATGCACCTTAGTTGGACCTTAGAGAACAATTGATATACTTAGGTGCTTGATAGAATTGAAATAAGCAAATTATAGGACTTAGTAGATAATTTATAAATAACTTGCTGCATTATTTAGCCATTGGGAACTTCTTGCAAAATTATTTATAAACAATTGGTATAGGATCATAAGTCATGTTCTTTGCATGCACAAATATTTCATACTTTTTAAGGACATTGACTTATTTATTTGTGCTATGAGTCCCATGTACTAACATGTTTCTTGTTGGATGGAGCATATTTCTTTGTTCTCACATTTCCTTAAGCCATAATTTTAGGGGGAGCTTTACTTTGTTTTTCCCTTCTTTTTGTTATGACAAAAAGGGGGAGAAATAATGAGGTTTGAAAACTTCTTTTGAAAACCATGCTTATATTAAGGGAGAGCTTTCCACAATCATGCTTTATTTAAGGGGGAGTATTTCTTTAAAGAATTTTTCAAAGCAAATTTACCTTACGTTTTGTCATGTCAAAAAGGGAGAGATTGTTAGCTTTAAATTGACATATTTTTTTTGAAATGACAAAAAATTAAGTAATCTTAAATGTTTGATTCATATTGTAAATTTGCTTTATCAATTATGATTTTCACAAATCATATTAAGTGCTTTTATCAAATATAAAACCATGATTTAATTGATTATCTTTATTGGCTTTAATCAATTTAGAAAACATTTTTATTTATTTGTTTAAGTAATTTTCTTATAGAATTATTGAATATATTTTAAGAAAATTACTTGATAATTTTTTGGACTCAAATTCATGTCACATTTAAAAATACTCAAAATTGGCTTTCAAATGTTTTTAATGCCTAAAAACCTTAAACATGATTGATGAATAGTGCCTGAAAGGATGGATCCCCTGACCAATAGGTAGATGAGTAGTGCCTGAAGGGATGGATCCCCAAGGGATCGATCCCCTGAGAGAAAGGATCGATCCCCTAATGGCAGAATGCTCCCAGAAGAAAAATCTGAAGCACGGGATCGATCCCCTACTTCGAAAATGCACTCCAACGGCTAGTTTTTATGAGATACAACGATCACATTCAGTTTTGGCTCCTACCAACGTTTAGAAACCATCCAAGGGACTATAAATAAAGGCTTGGAAGCTTAAGGACTCAAGAGGAACAATTAAGCAACATTATTCTTCATCTTTTTCATCTTCCTTAAGTATCAACATCAATTCAAGTGCTAAAATTCTTCATCTTCTATCACTTTGTATATCATAGCACAAATCCTTTAGATTATCTTTTCTAGAGCTTAATATTTGTAATCACTTGCCTACCTAGAGGCCTTCCTTTGATTATATCCTTTGTAAATTCAATCACACCTTGTAAAAGGAAGGTTTCTCTTAAGCCTTAGAAAAAGAGGGAGGTTTCTCTTTAGCCTTAGAAAAAGAGGGAGGTTTCTCTTGAGCTTAGAAAAAAAAGGAGGTTTCTCTTGAGCCTAGAAAAAGAGAGAGGTTACTCTTGAGCCTACAAAAAGAGGGATTGTAATACCAATTCAAGTTAGTGGATTTGGGGAAAATCCTTGGGAGAGTCTCAAGGTAGAGGATGTAGGCAAGGTTGTCGAACCTCTATAAATCGATTATGTACATTTCTCTTTCCCTACTCTCTTTATTTATTTGCATTTATATTGTGATTGTTAAATTGAATTTATATTGCATACTTGAGTAGCCTAGAGAACTTAGAATACTTCAACATAGGCTAGAAAATTTAGAAGAATCAAAAAACAAACCTAAGAGTACCACAAAACCGATTCACCCCCTTTCGGTTTAGCCTATAGAGCCAACAGATATTTATCATCCTGTCCTATCCTATCTTATCCATCATCTTATACATCAAACATGACCTAAATTCATAAGATTAGTGGATGCTTGCTTTAGAACAAACACAATGTTACCCTTTCTAAAGTTGGACTATTTTAGTTGGGAAAGATCCTCTTTTACTATAAGTTGTGAGTGTTTCAAACTAATCAAGGGCTTTCCCTTTTAATTATATTGGACTTTTGTTTTCATAATATATTGCAATTGGTAGTCCTTTGATCAAACTTTTATGAAATTAAAATTTATATATGTTTTTCTGTTTGAAATTTCTAATTCATAGTCTGTTTTTATTTGAAATTTGCAAAAAAAAAAAAAGAAAGAGAGAGAGAAAGTGGATCGATCGATGGACCTATCCACTCCGAATTAAGACTAGACCAACTTGTTGTCAATGGTACATCTAAAAACAAATCTGTTTAGGCCCACATTTGCCTATATCAAGTTTATTCTTGTTCGTCTATTTTACACCCCTACTTAAAATCTTTCCTTAACGTAATTGTACTCTAGAGCCCAAGCTTTGAAATGTGAACCAGTATTTATCCTTAGATTTAAATAGGTGGCTAATCACATTTAAGTTAAAAAAGATTTGTGGCCACTCCATAGGTTTTGTGCCCAATTATTAGGTTTTAGGACCCAAATGTCATTACAATTTAGGGACTCCACTAGGAACATATTAGAAAGTCGAGCCTTTGTCTAGTCTTAAGCTATCCTAGTTCTTTCTTAAAGATATTAAATTTCACCATCATAAATATATTAATAAGCATTTATTCCTTTAACACATACTTCACATATATGTGCATGCATTAGCCATTGACTCGAATTTTATCCCTTTTTTAGGCTGGAGAAGAGTACTTAGACCTTTAAACAGGCTAGAAAAACACTTACACTCAGATTGAGCCTTTTTTGTATATAGCCTAGGATGAGAGAGGATTGGGATGCCTTACAGTCCATATGGACGTCAATGAGGAATAATCGTGGGATCCTTTAGCTTGTCTTTGTTCTTTAATTATTAATTCAATAATTAAGTTATATTGGCAATAGTTTTTAAATTAAAAATAGCTCAATAAATATAAAAATTTAATATTTAAAATAAGATTTTTAAAGCTCTTAAATTTTAAAAAAAACTTAATAAATAAATAAATATTTTAAAATAAGATTTTTATCAACATTTTAAAGTGCAGATAAAAGCTTTTAAATTAAAATTAAAATTCAATAAATATAAAAATTTTAAATTTCAAATAAGACTTTTGTCAGCACTTTAAAGTGTTGGTAAAAACTTTTAACTTTTAACGACATTTAAAAGCACCAGCAAAAGTCTTACTGGAGAATATAGGTCTTATCCCGTCAATTGTGCACTGACTGCCAGCCACCTTTTACCAACACTCACCTGGTAGATGGTTTAAAAATTGTTGGTAAGAGCTTTAGCTATGAGAACCCCATTTCCCTAATATCCAATATAAGTTTAAGAGTGTAGAAATCGAAAAGCGAGAGTTGATCGCTAAGATTTCTAAATAGTAGGTTTGTTGGGTACTAATCGGGAAAGAATTCAATGTGGGCCCCACAAGGAATTTTACTGTCCAAATCGAAGTAAAACCCCAAAGTAATGATATTTGGAGTGAAATATTTTTTTTGTGTAAACCACAGGTATCCTCGTCCATTTTAACGGTTTGAGACTAATCCTGCTCGAGGTTTATTACAGTTAAGGCTCCTCACCTCTCCCCAAAGGTGTGTTTAGTGGAGTGAAATATTGAGATGGCAAAAATCTGCATCTCAAAATTCCTTCATTTAAGCATGTTTTGAAAAGCTACAACAATTTCGAAAATTACGGTTATATCCATAGGTCGGAGAAACAATTGTGAATAACGGTCAATCTAATTTGACTTTTGACCAACAAACAGTTATAGTCAAATCCTCGTGTGAAGAAGTCTTATGTGATTTCAACCCGTAAACTGAATCACACGAAAACACTAAAAATAAAGCGAACGAACAATAAGGGGTATTTTGGTAATTTCACCAAAAGATATGTCAAACCCTGATAAAAGTCAACGTCTTGGCTAAATTATGTCAAATAGATATATTTGGCATGGAAATGAAAATATTTTTAAATTAAATTGAATATTTACTGAATATTGAAATAGTAGGGACATAAAGAAAATTTTTAAAATTGTTGGGGGCAAAATGGTCTTTTGCCATTAAAGATATTATAAAACACCAAAATATCTCATTACCTTCATCACTTGGCTAGCCATGGCAAGGGAGGAGAGAGAAAATGTTATGGTTTCACACTTTTAGAGAGAGAAACCTTGTAAAACACCTACCTACAAGCCTTGAATCGACGAACTCACTAAATGAAGGTTGTTCTTCTCATCAAACTCTACAACATATTTCAAAACCAGCCTTTAAAATGGCCATTTGAAGGGTGAAAAACTTCCCCAAAGGTTTAGCATAAGGAAAGGTAAGAGAGAGAAAATTCTACTCTTGCTCAATCCAACATATGTGATGTTTTAAAGTGTATTAAGTACGTTTATGGTGTTAATTTTCAACAAAACCATGTGTATAGGGTCTTTATGATTTCGGCCAGCATGGGTTTATAGTGTGATCATGCTCAATTTGATGAGTTAATGGTTATGGAATATTATATAAATTAATATAAAATTATTGGTGAAGTCATATTCAAAAAAGGAAGTGTTTTGACTATAGTTGCGATTATAAGTATCAGTATGAAGTGGACTGATTTTATTATTGTATTAGAAAATATGATAGATCTTAAAGAGTTGTACGATCTTTATAACTAAAGCACTGGAGTTTGATTGTGTTTGAATATTGTTTTACAGCCCAGAAGTGAAAAGAGTTAAGGGAAGATAGACCAATTTATGCTGGTTTATGAATTTTGGTGCTGCTGAATTGTGCTAGTGAACTGTAATGGTAAGGGATATATATAGAAAACATAGTGATACTATGATTACATTGGAAATGATTGCATGAAACTTAGTATATATCGATTAGGTGGATTGTGTGACTTGAACTGATTGACTAGATTGTATGATTTGAAAGAATGATTGAATCGACTGATTGATATTTTGGCTGTCTTGAGATTAAGAAATTGGAATTATGGCTTTTAAATTGTGTCCTAAGTGTAGGAGGGTTAGGATAAATAGTATCGTTATGTTGCCGAAATTTTCTAAAACGACCCTAAAACCCTAAACTGTGAATAAGAAATTCTGTCATTGATTTTATAAACTTATGAACTAACTAAAGATATGTTTTGATTGAATAATCACTAAAAGAGGAGCATTTTCCAACTAATTTATGAAATGCATTGTTGAAAATTTTAAACAACTGACTGGAGTGAATGTTTTAGATTGACTAACTCTATTTTACTAAAAGTTCTAATTGTCTGACTGAAGTAAATGTTTTGAGACTGGAGTAAATGCTTTAAATGTTTTGAATTAACTAAAACTATTTTACTAAAAATGTTCATTTTTCAACTGAAGTTACTGATTTGAATGTTTTGAACTTAATTAAACGCATTGAACGAAATATGTTGATTTTTGAATGGTAAGATTTCAAAATGAAATTTGGTTCCTAAAGGTTTATATTCTACTGCTAGGGTGGTAAATCCTTGGCCAATCTAGGCACTTTCAACCTTGACAATAAAATGCACGTTTATACTACTCTATTATGCTTTAAAACATAAAGTATGGTTTTATTGTTTTCATGGGAACCGAGTAAATGTTTTGAGACTGTTGGCCCCATAATTGCTTGCAGGTACATGCTCTTCTACGTGTGTAAACTGTTGCTACAAGACCTTAGCCACATCTTTAGAGCCCACAGATGTCATCTAACTAGTGTACGTTGTGGATTTTTTTACTATGGCCATATTTCGTTATTACTCCCTATTGGGATACATATATTACATGAGTCTATCGGGTGATACCTAGTTTCCACTATACTATTTTCTTGGGGTGGTAAATCCCTAGCTAATCCAGGTATTCCCAGACTTTATTAATTTATGTTTTCAGCGTATTTGTTAAATATGTTTTCTAATCTTTGTACTTTCTATTGCAAATTATTATTATATTGTTTACGGAGTGTTTTGAACTAATTATCAAAATTATTTGTGAACTATTTAATGGAAGTTATTTTCGAGTGTTTACTAAACTGATTTATAAACTGTTCAGTATTGCTCACGGAACTGTTTACAATGCTATATACTGAATGTTTTATCGAACTGTATATTGAATTGTTACTGAATCTTTTACTGATTGTTCACTAATTATTTACTGAACTATTACTGATTGTTTACTAAACTGTTTTTTAACCATTTTCTGATTGCTTACTGAACTATTTACTGAAATGTTTATTGACTGTTTACTGATCGTATACTAAATTGTTACTAAATAGTTTACTGACTATTTACTGAACTGATCATTGAACCGTTTACTGAATCATTATCGATTGTTTACTAAATCATCTACTGACTATCTAAATTGACTATTGAGCCAATTATTGGTTTTCTAATGAACTGTTTTATTGAACCATTTATCGAATTACTTACCTAGTGTCTACTAAACTGCTTTACTGAACTGCTTATTGAAAATGTTTACTAACTGTCTAAACTATTTACTAAATCATTTACTGACTGATTCATCAATCTGTTTACTGAATTGTCCATTGATTATTTTCTAAATCGTCTAATGAGTGGGTTATTGAATTAACAATCACACTATTTACTGAATTGTTTATTGACTGATTTACTGAACTGACTATTGAACTGTTTATTGAATTGTATACTGAGTGAATTACAAAAGCGTTTACGATACTGTTTTATTGAACGGTTTACTGAACGTTTTACTGAACAGTTTATTGAATGACTTACAAACGTTTTAATGAATTGTTTACTGAGTGATTTGTTGAACGTTTTACTAAACTGTTTACTGAGTGATTTGTTGAACGTTTTACTGAACTAATTATAGAAACTGTACACTGAACTATTTATCGAGTGTTTACTAAGTGTATACACACACACACACACATATATATATATAATCAATTTCTACCGATTTTAAATCATAAATGATATGATAATGATCGTTTACCATATCGTATTGCTACTGAAGGACTGAAAGTTTTTGACACTGATTTGATACATATGAATTCCTTCTCTGTAGTGTTTTCATGAATTCCCTATAGTTGAATTTAGGGGCCGGGACAAGTGAGATGTTCTAAAGCATCCTTATGTACTTAGCCTAGTACTCCTAATTGATTATAGTATCCTTTCTAATATAGTGCCCAAACACTATTTTTAATACTGACTGTAAGGATATGAACATGTTTTCGATACACGTATATAGGTGTGTATAGTATCAATTCTTTTATATATATTTCTTAGTAGGCATAAGCTCACCCCCTTCTACCTTATAAATTATATGCAATAGTAGCTATCAGTGTTAAGAAGGGATTTTGATAGAATTTCTACGAGGTTTCAATATTGTACCTTACATGTATAATTGCAGTTACTTTATTGTATATAGACATATATGGTACAGTACTTTAGTGTGTAAAAGGATGTAAACAGTAAACTATAGGAGCCCGAGTGATAATGATAGTCTTTTGATACTGTATATTTGTATAGATTGAGATAGTTATTTGAGTATAGTTAAGTAGAATTTTAACTTGACTTGTTGTAATTGAGATGAGAAGGTAAAGAAAAATAAATGCATATTGTAAATGATTGTACTGGGACCAATCTAAAAGGTTAAATATTAATTTAGCTAAGTAAGTTTTAGCTTAATATCGGAGTGATGACACTGAGCACAGTCCAATCGACTGAGTGAAAATAGAAAAAGTTGGTTTCAATTTTCAGGAATGATGCGTGACATTAGCTGTGATTCTTTGGTCTTTTACTAGCACTTATAAGTGCTGTTAAAAGTAAAGTCTTTTGTAGTGCATTTTGATATCCATTGAGATGGATGAGAATTGTTTGATTTTAAGAGTATCTAATTGGGGCACAGAAAATGCTAAATGAATGGAAGTTAAGATTGTGAGGTTGAAGAAATTTGAGGAGATAAAAATGTGATCTTGTGAAGCATTTTATGATATTGCATAGCATGCATGACTTGATAATTATATATAAATATATATATATATATATTATATTACAATTTTCTTTTATAAAAGTTCAAGTTCAACTTGGTATGGCTTGATAATTATAATTTTTTACAATTTTTTATAATTTAGTTAATTTGATATTTTATAAAAATATGATGTTGTATTTATTTTGTAGGTTTTAAAAAGATTTTTAAAAATATGTCAAGTAAGAATGATATTGGAAAATATACAAATGCATTTTTTTAATTACCTTTAGACTTGTTTGTGCAATTTAATTTGAGTTTGTATTATTTTTTAGACATTGATCTAGATTTGCATGCTATTATATTTTTTTTTGTAAGAATTTATTTGAATTTATTGTGTTAGTTATGAATTATTATATTTTATATTTTTTGTAATTTATTTTAACTTAAAAAAAATTGATAGTGTTTGGACAAATTTAAGCAAATTGAAGCTTATATGTAAAAATGAATTTGGACTAAAAATTAAGCTAAAAAAGTCGAAACCACCTACAGTCCTTCAATACTTACAAAAGTTCGGTACAAAGTCGAACCAATCCATAAACAGCTCAAATAGAAAATCTTGCCCATGAGTTATGCAATCCATTAGACCTATTGATTAGGTTCAATCCAAGTCCAGCCTTTAGCAATAAATTTCAAATCAGGATGAAGATTGATTCGTGAAGTTAATTTATTCTTAAATAATTATTTCTTTTTTGAAAAATATTATATCTAAAATATTTAAAATATTAATATAAAAATATTTTAAATCTTCGAACTTAAGTGGACGAATGGAATTAAACTTTAGACTAATCTTCAAAAAGTGTTCATCGAATTCAGTCCATGGAGTCTTTATATATAAAATAATAACTCAAAAGGACCGAAAATAACAATGACTCAATCAAATTATATTAAATATTGCAATTGATACATCCAGATAACCCTACATGCATTTTACACGCAAGCATGTGGCCAGCTTGTATTTCTTCGAAAACAAAGGTCTATGGCATTCTTAATTCGTTAAAGAAAACTGTGCCAAGTTTTAGTCAAAGGAAGTACAAGGGATTAATAAATAAATTAAATGGAAATGTGAAATGAAAGTTTTTGGCTTTGACGACATCCAAATGAACAAGCACGTGGATCAATCATTCAAAAAAACGCTATGCACCGTATTGTTGGAGTTTCCTTTAATTTGAACATGGAGGCTTCAAGTTCGTCGGATCCTCTCAATAATAAATTTTTTAGCATGCCTGGAATAGTCTGATTGATGAAATCTTCGAGCAACACTAAAACCCTGTTTTAGACTTTCAAGAACAAACTCCAATCCCACCTACTCCATCTGGGTTTGGTGTTTTGACTATATCTATATATGTTCAGCCTAATTATGGAAAGAATGGTATTTTTTTTAAGAAAAAAAGAACCCTACTTTTTTGTGAGTATTAAAAAGGTTTTTTTTTTAATGTAAAGGAAGAGGAAAAATTAAAACTATGCTTAGGTTAGATGGTGTTTATTTCATTCAAGGTGATGTATTTGTTATGATTAGATTACCGTGTTTGACGGTAACACGAGAATTTTATATTGTTGACACCTAATTTTGTCTTATTTTTTGTTTATTATTATTATTATTATTTCTTTTATATATTATTATTATTTTTATTTTTATTTTTATTATTTTTATTTTTATTTTGTTTTTTGTTTTTTTGTCCAGTCTCCTGTCACCCATCAACTGTCCATCAGCCATCAATCACCACCGGCTCCTGCCACCGGCAGGTCTGCCAGCCACCAACTCTACCACCGGCCTACTCCATCCCATCACAGCAAACTCTATACGAGACCTCCCTCTAAAAGCCCAACCATTCTGCCACCGAACCACCATACAGATTCCAAAAACCCCAGCTCAATCCCTCTGCCTCTCAAAACAGAACCCCATGCCCGTCATCTGAGAAGCCCAAAATCGAGCATCAACCCACTCAACCTCAAAGATTGCCACCAGAAAAGCCATTGTTCTCAACACCAGAAAGGCCACTCTTCCACACCGAACCCCCAACCTACAACAACCACCACCAAAAACCAAACCCGTAACCCCCTAAACCCAAAATCACCAAAAACAGACAACAAGCAGCAACATTCAACGATCCAAAACAAATTTTAATATACCAAAAAACCTGTTTCTTGTCGGAACAGTAAAGAAAGAAGGATTCCAAATTTCAGTTTTTGATTCTTGATTTTTCTTTAGAGAGAAAGGAAAGGCTTTGGTCAAGATTTGGGTTAGATCTAGGAGAAAAGGAAACAAGGGAAGAGGGCCGGCTACTGGCGGTGGCAAAGAGGCTGGTGGTCGGCGATGCTGTGAGATCCAGTGGCGGCGACGGCTGGAGCGGAGAAGTCCCGCCTGCGAAAAAAAAAAAGTAAAAATCTGAAAAAAAATAAAAAGGGGTTTTGGGATTTTTAGAATCAGGTTGGAAATCCTAGATCTAGGAAAAGAAAAAGGGAGTTGAAGGAAACCGAGGGAAGAAACGGGAAGAGCAAGTCGACGACTTTCGGAAAAAACCTTTTTGGGCCTCCGGCGATGGCACACGGCAACGTGGACGGCAGTGGCATCGAAGATGGCTGGCATTTGAGAGTAGGAGAGTGTTGAGAGAATCGTTTTTTTTAGAGAAGGGAGCGAATCTGACCAAAAAAAATATTTTTGGTTCTTTTAAAGAAGCACCAAAACGGTGCACATTAGAGCAGGCAAGAAGCGACCCGATTCAATCCATCTCGCTGACCCGAACCGTGCGGCAAAGGGTCTGACCCGGATCCAACGTGGGCCTATCTCCTGGCAGGCCCAAAACTCTACTTTGGGTCCATTTCAGATTGGATTTGGACTAAAATTTTGGTATATCTAATCCTTTATTTATTTACTATTTATTTTTCTTTTTTTTATGCATATTTTTAGAGTAAATCCATGTCATATTTTAAGCTATTAACTTTATTTTTTTAGTGATTCAATTATATAGATCATGTGCACTTTTAAAATGGATTCATATTTTACATTTGAGTCATAAATAGATGTTGTGCTCCAAATTTAAATATTGAAATATTAGTTTCAAAATTAAATAAATTTTCCGATGATGGGATGTTATGGAAGTCACAAGTAGTGATTCCTAACTGATCCCTAGGTGAGAAGAGTTGTACTAAATGTTGCCAAAAGTATTGGAATATTTAGTATAATTTTTCAATAATTTAATTTTTTGATAAACATAAAAATAAATAATTTTTTTTCTAAAAAGAAAATAGAAAAAGAAAATAAGTTTAAATTTAAATTAAAATGAAAGTCCGATGATGGGATGTTACGGAAGTCACAAGTAGTGATTCCTTAACTGATCCCTAGGTGAGAAGAATCTACTAAATATTGTCAAAAGTATTGAGGTATTTAGTATGATTTTTCAATAATTTAAGTTTTTGAAAATAAAATTGAATTTTCAAAATTAATAATAAAATTAAAATTAAATAAAATTCCGATGATGGGATGCTACGGAAGTCACAAGTAGTGATTCCTAGCTGATCCCTAGGTGAGAAGAGTCGTACTAAATGTTGCCAAAAGTATTGGAATATTTAGTATGATTTTTCAATAATTTAGTTTTTTATTAAAAATAAAAATAAATGAGTTTTTAAAAGAAAATAGAAAAAGAAAATTAATAATAAATTTTAAATTTAATTAAATAAAATTCCGATGATGGGATGTTATGGAAGTAACAAGTAGTGATTCCTTAACTGATCCCTAGGTGAGAAGAGTCTACTAAATATTGTCAAAAGTATTGAGGTATTTAGTATGATTTTTCAATAATTTAAATTTTTATTAAAATGAAAATAAAGTAAGTTCTTTTTAAATTAATAATAAAATTAATGAATGTCCGATGATGGGATGTCATGAAACTCACAAGTAGTGATTTCTTGACTGATCCCTAGGTGAGAAGAGTCGTACTAAGTGTTACCAGAGTATTGGGATACTTAGTGCAATTTTTCAATAATAAGAACTTTTATTTAAAATAAATAAAGAAATATTTATATAAAAAATCAAAAAATTCATTTGCATCATTTATTATCTGTTTGCATCATATGCATTCATGATAATTTTTCGAAATAAGATGTGAGCCCTTCCGAAGATGAGATTCTGTAGAAGTCACAAGTAGTGATTCTTAAGAAATCTCTAGGTGAGAAAAATTATTTCAAATGCTGCCAAAAGTATTGGAGTATTCGATTTACTTATTCAATACAAAAGGGTTCACATTCAATTTCAAAAAAATAAAATTTAGTTTCTTTTTTTTTTTTAAAATGAAAAGATAATTTTGATAAATAATAAAATGCTTCAAAAATGGAATAAAAAGGAATTAATTTTAAATATTAAATCAAGATCATTTTATTAAAACAAAAAGGATAACACATGATTATTATGGTACCGTTTTTTAACGGGCGTCGTGGGGGTGCTAATCCTTCCCCACGCGTAACCGTACCCCCGAACCCAATTTTTGTTTCGCAGACCAAAAGATTATCTTTTTAATAAAACTTAATTAATTTTGAGATTTTGTTGAAAAGATAAACGTTTTCAGGTGGCCAATCACACCTAGACAAAAAAGATTGGTGGCGACTCCATTTTTGTTTTTAAACGCCTTTTTCGAAAATCGTCGAGCGCAAAGCCGTTACGACATATATGATAGTGATTTTAGATTATTTTGATATTGATTAGATTATTGTATTAATCAGATGGTGTGAATCCATTTAAAAGGGTGAAAAATATTTTATGGAATACTATTTACTATAATTTTAGGGCAAATAAATTCTTATAATGACGCACACAACACATAAACGTGTTCCTCTTCCATATTTTGCTTTTTATAAGCAAAATTTTATTTTTGATAATTTCAATTACAATACACACAATTTACGCATTCACATAAAATATATTATAACCATAAAAATTTTAATAATTTTCACTTAAATGCATAAAATACGAAATAAATAGCACTACAAAAAAAATGAATCTTCAGCGATGGAATTTTTCGTCGCTAAAGGTCAAACTCTCTCGCTGAAGCCCTTTAGCGATGGAAATTTTTTGTTGGAAAAATCGAAGTCGCTGATACTTCGCAAGTTGCTAAAAACTTCATTTCCGTCGCTAAGTTCATCACTAATTAACGACAAAATTTTTTGTCTATCAGCGATGAAATTTTCCATCGCTAAAAACTTGATTCCGTCTGTTAAAATCCGTTGGTAAAGAGAATCAGCGATAGAATTTTTCGTCGCTAATTATATTTTTATTTTTAAAATTTTATTAAAACATTCCATCGCTAAAGGTTTTCAGCGAATTTTTCATCCCTAAAAACTTGATTCCGTCTGTTAAAATCCGTCGGTAAAGAGTATCAGCGATAGAATTTTTCGTCGCTAATCATATTTTTATTTTTTTAATTTTATTAAAAAATTTCGTCGCTAAAGGTTTTCAGCGACAGAATTTTTCGTCACTAATAATATATTTATTTTATTAAAAAAACTTTGTCGCTGAAGGTAATCAGCGACAGAACTTTCCATCGCTAATGATATATTTATTCTATCACTGATAGTATTAGCGACGAAATTTTTCGTCGCTGATTCTATGAATTTTGAAGCTAATTCAATGAATTTTGTCGCTGAAGCTATAATTTCCATCGCTAACAAGATGAATTTCGTCACTAATTTTCATTTTTGGCTTTTTTTTAATGCATTTCGTTACGAAAATAATATATACAAAAATAAATACATACATAAATAAATATACACAAATAAATATATACAGAAATAAATATATGAAAATATATACAAATAAATAAAAACAGAATAATTAACAATACTTAAAACAAATATTTAACTATAAATTTAAGATTTATAAGTTACAAAAAATTAACATTACAAAATAATAAGTAAAATTTTTCTTGTAGTTAAAATATATAACAAAGTGGAGATGGAAGCCGATGGTTAGGGGCAGCTGACGATAGGACAATGGTTTGGTTTTGAGTTTTTTGTATTTTGATTTTTTTTAATGTAGAAGAGAGCAAAAAAGGAGAGAGAAGCGACCACAGGCGCTGGCGGTTGGACGACCAATAGCCAAGGATCCGTCGACCGGAGCAAAGAAAAGGATCCGGTGTGCGACAGGAAAGGAGAGTGGGAGAGGGAGCGGAAAACAAAAGAAAAAATGGAAAGTGCCGAGCTGGAAGCCAAAGAAATAGGGAGATTCACGTTTCTCGAGGTTTTACTGACGAAATTTCTATCGGATTAGCGACGAAAATTGCGTCGCTAATACTAAACTGGCACACCTCGGCTGCTGTGATGTCAATTTTTGAGGAGTTTTAGGGACGGATTTTTTCGTCGCTAAAAGTTTCAATGACGGAATATCTATCGCTAAAAAAATAAAAAAATTATACGTATTTTTAATTTTACAATCAGCAACTTAAATTTTTTGTCGCTAATTTCATCGCTTATGATCTTTAGCAACGGAATTAGAGATGAAAAATTTTCATTGCTAATGCTTAAAATTAAAAAAAAAAACAAAATTTAAATAAATTTCTATATTATGGAATCATGACGGAATTTTCCGTCACTGATGATCTTTAGCGACAGAATTAGCAACGGAATTTTTCGTTACTGATGCTTAAAATTTTAAAAAATAAAATAAACAAAAAATAAATATATTTTACTTATTTTAACTATATCATAAGGAATCAACGACAAAAAATTTCATCACTAATTTGATCACTAAAGACTCATCAGCAATGGAAAATTCCGTCGTTTATGTTTAATATTTAAAAAAATTAAATAAATTTTTATTTGAGGGAATTAGCGACGGATTTTTCTGTTGCTAATTTGGTCACTGATGTGTCTTTACTCTTTAGCAATGAAATTAACAACGGAATTTTCCATCGCTAATTCAAAACCATAATTTTCTTTCATATGGGTATTAGCAACACAATTTTCCATAACTAATTTTGGCGCCTAATAAACAGTGGCTTTGCACCATATTTAGCAATGGAATGCTATCCGTCGCAGTTTACCAATGGAATTCTGTTGCTAATTTCGTCTCTAAGTCTAAAACTTTTTTTGTTGATAATCTGTTGCTAATGTTTAATTTTAGCGATGGAAAAATTCTGTTGCTGAAAGTCATTTTTCTTGTAGTGTAGGTAGTGTACCGATTGAGTGTAATATCATAGCGTTATAGTGTATGTAAAACTATCCCAAATATATTACAATTTTTTTTTTAAGTCAAAGGATTATATTAAAGTCACAAGGACTCGTCGATACAATATCAAGCATGCTAAACATCCAACAGCAGAGCATCTAACAAAAAAAAGATCTGAACAAAGTCTAGGAAACACAGAAAATGTGAATAAAGTTAAATCTGAAAACATTTAACAGTAACCCTAAAACCTCATAAGCCAACACAAACCATGAACTTCTATTTTTTGGTGCGTAAGAACAAAATACATATATCCAATTAGCTTGGGTAAGTCTTAAACAGACCTACACCATTACAATCATCTTCTATAATCAGTTATCAAAGTTAAAATAGGATTTAAAAATAAAATTAATTTAAATTAAGATCAACTGATTTTAAGTTTCTAATTTTTGCCCTTTCCCACTTTTCTTATTGTTTTCTACAACTATATTATTTTGGATTTATATTTAATTTATTATTAGTGTTGTAGACACCTAATTTTGTCCGGATTCATAAATTTTATTCTGGTAAATTCAGTAATAATTGATTTTTGAAGTTCGTTAAATTTGCTGGACATTTTTGTTACTAAGCTTGATTAAATTCATTTTCGAATTCAATGGATAAGTGATTGGATTTAATTTCATATTTATCAATTTTAAATTTGGGCTTAATTGATTAGGTCCAATCCAAAGTTCAGTATAGTATGTGAGCTTAAAAGCCCAGCTCCAAATGGGCCATGACTTTTTATTTATTTTATTTATTTTTGGTTAAACTGATTAATAAAAATATATTAAAAAATAAATTAAAAAAAAGAGAAAAAAACCAAAAATGCCGCTTGCTCTGCCACTCACCCATTACAATGAGCAAACACCTTAATTACCGAACTGGAATGTTAAAATCTCATGGACAAAAACCAAGAAATGGACCAAGAGTGGGATCCTAATTTGATTAAAACCCACGCTAAATTTACATGTAGGGGGAACCAAGCAGAAATCAAGGAACAATTGGCAACCAAACTCAGCATTTTTCAAGCCATAGACACCTCTGCCTCCACCACTCTCCGTCCTCTTTCAAGCCCCATTCACTGTCTCGTAATCCCAGCCACCATGAACCACCATTGCCTAACCATCACCATCACCATTGCCTACCCATTCGGCCACCAACCACTACCATTATCATCAAACAACCACCTTATCACCAACACGCACACCTCTACCCGAAAACCCAAACAGCCACAAACCACCACCACACAAGCAATGACCAGCCCCCATTTAGCCAAAATAGCCTAGACCTAAATACACACATACCCCAGCAGAAACAAAACAAAAAAAATAAACCCATTCCTCAAGCAGCCACAGAAAATAAAACAAAAACAAAAAAAAATTGACAACCATCAACCACAACCAAATTAGCAGTAGCAAAAACCAAAAAAAAATCTGAGAAACAAAAAAGGGTGTGTCGATTCAGGGGTTTGGGTCTCAAGATTTGGTGAGGAAGGGGTTAGGGAGGAGACTAAGTACATAGGGGAAAGAGAAGGCCATTCAAGCAGTGGGAGGAGGTCGTTAAAGGTGGAGAAGCCGACGGCTTTAGCTCTAGATCTACAACTTTAGGGGTATTTTTTAAGGAAATCGCAACCATAAACAAAAAGAGGAAGGGAAAATCTTTCCGAAAGTAAGATTCTTTTTTGTTTTGGATGCCTGCTGGAAATCACAAGGGAGAGAGCTTTGAGGGCTCTGAAGTTTTTTTTTTTTTCAGAAAGTGGAAAAATGAAGAGTTAAAAAAATGTCTTTTATAATATTTTTTTTAAAAAAAGGAAGAAGGAGGACCCACACGTGGACCCGGATCCGACCCGGGATCAGGGCGCACGGCCCGCGGAAGGAGGAAGACCTGCGTGCCGCTCCGACCCGCTTCGCCTAGTCCGCACGCCCGACTTGATCTGAAGCCAGTGTCCCTTGGGCTTTTAGATTTGGCTGCTTTGCTTTGGGTTTTAAGCCCAGGATAGCTTGGGTATATTCTCACCTCTCCCATTTACTTTCTTTTGTATTTATTTAATTATATGTTTTTGTATATTTATAAAAAATATTTTCCATGATAAAAAAATATATATTTATCTACATATAAGAACTCTTTACGATTTGTAATAAATAATAAATTTAAGCTTAATTAATTGCATGAAATTATCTTTAATAATAAAAAGTTTATATAATTTCGGTTAAAATAGAAACTTCTTATCATACAAATTACTATGTTAACAAATATATGAACCCCCCCTCGATGATAAATTTTCATAGAAATCACAAGTAGTGATTCTCTGAAAACTTTAGATAAGAGAAATATATCGAATATTGCCAGAGTATTGGAATATTTGGTATAGTTTCTCGATATTCAAATTCATGTTTATTCAAAGAAAATACATAATAATAAATAATTTTTTTTGTAAAAATAAATAGGGGATAGTCATAAAAAATTAATTCAAGAAAATAACAATAAAAATGAAGAATAAATAATGGTGAAATTTTGTTAATAACAAATAGAGAATAGTTATAAAAAATCAATAAAATAAAATAATAATAATGATAATAGTGACAAGTATATAATGGTGGAATTTTAATAAATAGAGAATAGTTAGATGAATTACTAAATTAATAAAATTAAACAAAAATAAAGTGAATGATGGTGAAATAATTGAGTCATTTACATAAGATAAACACAAATTACTAACAACGAAATTTTTATGGAATTCACAAGTAGCGATTCTTTGAAAATCTTTAGGTGAGAGAAATTCTCCAATTATTTCTAGAGTATTAGAATTTTTGGAGTAATTTTTCAATACATAGGTTCACATTTATTATTAAAAAATAATAATGAGCAATTTTTATAAAATAAAATAATCCAAAATAAATAGAGATTAAAAATGACAAATTAATACACAAAATAGCAAATTAGAAATCAAATGAGCATCTAATGTATATCCATATAATTTGCATTGATGTCCGATGATGGGATTTCTTAGAATTCACAAGTAGTGATTTTTTTATAATCCCTTGGATCAAATTAAATTTCTTAAATATTACCAACGTATTGGAATATTTAAGTAATTTTAGTTCGATGTTAAAATTTTTATATATAGTTGATTTTATGAAACATATTAACACTTTTGGGAAAATAAAAAAAGGGTAACTAATAAAATTTAAATTTAATTAAACAATATTCCGATGATGGGATGTTACGGAAATCACAAGTAGTGATTCCTAACTGATCCCTAGGTGAGAAGAGTCTACTAAATAATACCAGCATATTGAGGTATTTAGTATGATTTTTCAATAATTTAAATTTTTGTTAAAGATTAAAATGAATAAGTTTTTTTAAAAAAATTAATTAATAATAATGTTTAAATTTGAGTAACTTAATCTGATGATAAGATTTCGTAGAAATCGCAAGTAGCGATTCTTGAAAAATCTCTAGGTGAGAGAAATCATCTAAATGTTACCAAAAGTATTGGAATATTTAATGTGATTTTTCAATATATGAATTTTTATTATTTAATTTTTAAAACAACAAATGCAAATAATTTAAAAAAAATTTTAATTTAAAAAGACATAAGTAAGAATTCATAGGCATCATATATTATACGCTTGTACCATATGCACCTATTTAAATTTTAAAAATGAAATGACAATTTTGTGTCCAATGATGGGATGTTATCAAATTTACAAGTAGTGATTTCCTAATTGATATTTAGGTGAGAGGAATCCGTTAAATATTACCAGCGTATTGGAGTATTTAGTGCGATTTTTAATATTTTAAATTTTTTATTGAAAATGAAAATAAAATAAGGTCTTTTTTAAAAAATTAATAATAAAATTTAAATTTAACTAAACATGAGTTCGATGATGAGATAATACGAAATTCACAAGTAATGATTTCTAACTGATCTCTTAGTGAGAAGAGTCTACTAAATATTACCAAAGTATTGGAATATTTAGTGTGATTCTTCAATAATATTGATTTTTATTTAAAATAAATAAATAAAATTTATTATAAAGATTACATGTGCATCATTCATTATCTGTTTGCATCATATGCATTCATGATAATTTTCGAAACAAGTGTGAATCTTCCAATGATAAGATTCTATAGAAATCACAAATATCGATTCTTAAGAAATCTCTAGGTGAGGTTATTATTTCAAATGTTACCAAAAGTATTGGAATATTTGAATTAATTGTTCAATAAAAAAAAGGGTTCACATTCATTTAACTTTTTAAAAATAATAAAAAATGATTTTTACAAATAAAAAATGACTTTCAAAAATAAAATTGATTGTAATAAAAATAAAAATTATTTTTAAATGTTAAATCAAGACCATTTTATTGAAACTAAAGGATAATACGTGATTAAGATGGTACCGTTTTAAACAGGCGTTGTGAGGGTGCTAATTCTTCCCTACGCGTAACCCTACTCCAGAACCTGATTTTGTTTCCGCATACCAAAAATTGTCTTTTTAATAAAACTTAGTTTTGAGATTTTTTTAAAAAGATAAATATTTTTAGGTGACCAATCACACCTAGTAAAAAAAAGATTGGTGGCAACTCCCTGTTTTCTATGTTTTCAAAATCGTCCAGTGGTCAAATCTCCGGATGAAATCGTTACGACAAGTGTATAAATCTTAAACATTATAAGTTAATCATAATATGTCACTTGTTAATTTATAAATTTTAAAACAAAGAAATTTAAAATAAATAGATTCGTACCCAAGCATCCCCATTCCTCATTATTTAATATTATCCTTGTAACAATACATATATATATATATATATATATATTATAATATATATATATATAAAACTCTACTATTTTTTTTTGTTATTCTTCCATTTCTTAACGAGCGCTGTGGGGGTGCTAATCCTTCCCCACGCGTAACCGAACTCCCGAACCCAAACTTTGTTTTCGCAGACCAAAAATTATTTTTTTCATAAACCTTAATTAATTTTAAGATTTTATTAAAAAAATAAACAATTTTAGGTGGCCAATCACACCTAGCCAAAAAGGATTGGTGGCGACTCCTTTTCTTGTGTTTTCAAAATCGTTTAGCGATCGAGTCTCCGGACGAAAATCGTTACGACATCATGTACAGTATAAATCATGTCAAGTCTAAAGTTCACTCTAGACTTCATATCATATCGGTTAGAGACTAGGCTAGATCCCTATCATCTCTCTATCAATAAAGACTTAAATCACTGTAGCTAGCAGTGAAAATCATGTCATCGTCCCCTGGAAACCAACTAGGGCGCTATCTATGGCCATAGACCTCATCTCTCTCAGCCCCACTGATCAGGCGTGACTGAGACCTGTCCACAACTATTGTCGGACAAGCATCTCTCTGCCTAATGAGCAAAGCTCCAATTAGGCGGTTTCCACTATGCTTTATTGAATTTAATTCTTTTAGGGTGCCTACAGTCTCATAAAACATTTAAATATAAAGCTTTCTTTTCAATATCATGTAAAGCATATGGTAAAATTTTGTATGAGACTTCATATATCGAAATATATACATATACCATACACTTTCATTTCAAAGCCAAACAATACTTTACAGTATTCATATAAACATTATTATAATGTTTCAAGTTATAAGAAGGCACGCTTAAATGCGATGCAGATTAAATCATGAGTTTTCAAATAATGAACTATCATCTTCGTAAAACATATTGTTTAATTATAGTGTTAACTATAATCCAGTTCTCTCATTTCTATCCTTTTGATTTCAATCAGATCATACCTAATAGGTAAATTCAATATTATTTTCCAATATCGATATAAGTAATAATTTCATCTAATACGGTGAAGCAATTCTTCTAACTTTATCACCATCAATTATTCTTTTCAAACTTTCTCTATGTCAAATCAATAAATCAATATTCAAATCATTCAATATAAATTTCATTCGGTATTCACATTGCTCGGTACTCCAATTATTCAATAATCAATTCACTTGGTATTCAAACCATTCGGTATTCAATATCCTTTTTTCATAATTATCGACTTGAGGTTCAATTTCATTCACTACCACCAAATCAGATCACAATCCTCAAATCAATTCTTCATATGGCCTGTATAATTAAGTATTGAAATTATGAAATTGTCAAATCTTATTATTCAAGGCCTATTCTATGGTTATAAGTAAACCATATATTCACATATTTCATCACTCATTTATTTAAATCTATAAATGACTGGATTGTGTCGTAATTCAACCTCCATTTCAATAGAGTTATGTCTGCATAAATTATACATTCGTTATGACTCAGTATCATAACTATCCATTGTGTACCACAGTATTGATACTAAGATCCATACTACTGGTATAGGCTCGTTGATTATCTCACATATATCCAATAATACTGTGTGATATTGTGAAATCCTTTCACTACTGACCTCTTGAATTAATCATGTCATCACTTTCGAAACTACTTCAAGATCAAGAGGTCAATTCGATAAATTCTAGAATCATTCTCCATTAATAGTTTCATAATTCAATCACTCGACTATCGAAATTTCAACCGTGATCTTCTCTTCCAAGCTATATCATATAATTATCATCACTTTCATCTGTGATCCATCTAATAAATAATTCCACCTCAATCTCAACTTGATACCATTTGTGGTATTAAATTTACTTGATTTACCGATTCTATAAGGTTTAAACCATATAATTTATCACATTATCGTTTTCAACGATCTATCTTCTCATCGATTTCAATATCAAACTCTTTCGGTAATACCATAAAATCCTTTCAATATTTATTTTCAATAATTATCTCCAAGATTCCATTTATGTGAGAAGCTTAATCTTTTTCCTCAAATATTTTCCTAAAATTTTCGGCAGCATAACGGCTTAATTCTTACTAAGCCTCCTGCACGGAAAACAGTTTATAATTACAGCCATTGATTCTCACATTTTCTTTATCTCTTACTAAGACCCCCACCATCAGTTGTGGGTCCTCTTAGTATTTTTAAAATCAATTAAATAAATGCATCATATATAAAAATCATAATTCCCACATACAATATAAAGCTACTAATGCTTTATAAAAGTATCTTACTTGGTGCTGAAGCTTAGCGTCTTGACGAGCTCCTAGCATCGTCGAACCTCAAATCGCGCCTGTCACTTCCACTACAATTTTCACAACACCATGCACTTACGTGAATATGTGACTATAAAAATTATTCAATAACATCAATAATTTATTTTTCCTCAATTTTCCTTACCTTTTCTTTCTTCTTCTTCTTTCTTTTCCTTTTTCCTTTTTTTTCTTTTTCTTTTCTTTTCTTCTTTTTCTTCCTTTTCCTTTTCCCTTTTTTTTCTTTTCTTCTTTTTCCTTTTCTTTTTTGTTCTGTTTTTTTTTCTGGCCTGAACCGGTTTGGATCAGTTCAGGCCGGTTTGGTCGGGCCGGCTTTTGTTGGCCGGTTCGGTTACCTCCCGCCGGCATCACCGCCGGTTCGCACCCTCCACAGCTAGCCACGGTTGCATGGATGCTGGATCTGGTCTCGGTTTCCTTAGTGGTGGCGCCGGCGATGGCGAATCTGGACCGTGGGTTTCGACCTCTTTCTCTTCTCTTTTCTTCCTTCCTCCGCCATCCTTTGCCTCGCCGGTGGTCTTCCTTTGCTTCCCCTTAGCTCCGCCGAGCTCGGGGTTGGGGTGGCGGTGCCTAGACCGACCGGCACCGCCACTTCCCTCTTTTCTCTTTTCCTCTTTTCCTCTCAGTTTTCCTCTCGATTTTTCTCCCGATTTTTCTTTTCTTTTTTCGCTTCGGGCCGCCGCCAGTCGCTTCTCCTCTTCCCCCTTGTCTCGCCGGCGGCGCCCCTCTTTCCTCTCTCGGCCGGCAGGGGCCGGCCATTGCTTGTCTTTCTCCTCTGTTTGTAACAAAAGAGAAAGGAGTGGGAATCGGGTTATCCCGATTCCCGCTTCTTTAGTTTTTTTTTAATTTCTTTTTTTTATAATATAGATATATAATATTATATTGATAAATAAATATTTATAAATATAAATATTACCAATAATATATATTATAATTATACACATAATTATCATTATATATATCTATAAATATTTTACTTAAAATTTGTATTCAAATATATATATATATATATATATATATATATTGTATCAAATACATATATATATGTGTGTGTGTGTGTGTGTGTGTATAATATATATTTTATATAATACTATACACATATATTTTATATATGTATATCATATATACGTAATGTATAATAAAATACATACGTATTCATTCTATGATATAAAATAATATTTCAACATATGATATTTACATATATTTATTTAAAAATATATTTATATAATAACCTTATATAAATATATAAAATTTCATATCTTTATTTCTTATTAAATTTGGATTTCTTTATATCCAAATTTATTTTCTTCATTTTCATTTCTTATTAAATCTCGATTTCAATTTGTCCCCAATAAAATTCTCCGGATACCTAATATTTATTTGAAAATTCTCGGTTTTCACAAATCGTTACGACAAGTGTATAAATCTTAAACATTATAAGTTAATCATAATATGTTACTTGTTAATTTATAAATTTTAAAACAAAAAAATTTAAAATAAATTGATTCGTACCCAAGCACCCCTGTTCCTCATTATTTAATATTATCCTTGTAACAATACATATATATATATATCTATATATATATATATATATATATAAACTCTACTATTTTTTTTTATTCTTCCATTTCTTTTTTTTCTCTCTTTGACGTTTATAACCCTTCTCTGCGTGTGCGAGCAATTTGATTCTTGGGACGAGTCAAATACAATTAACTATCCAATTATCAAAATTAAATAGTTAATACAAATTCACAGTAAATTACTATAAGATACTAATAATATATTCTATGGGTACTTCAATTTGAACAATTAATTTGACTGATGGCGGAATAGACTTTGATTACTTGAAAAAGAATAATATCTTTAAAGTGTAAAAAAGTACTAAATTAGGAAAAATAATTTTCACATGCAAACGGCCGATAATTTTTTACTTTTGATAATTACGTACGTACCAAAAAAAGTACGACTGTAAAAGTTTCTTGTAGAGTTAGAATTCATTGCATAAGCTAATTTTTGACTTTCGTGTAATTCATATGTACATGCATATATACATATACATGTTCATATTTTTACAAAAAAAATGATCGTTAAGGTAATTGACTATATTTATTAAACAAAATTAGATATATATATATATTTTAAATTGAAAAATTATGTAACAATTCTTATAAAAGATGAAATTTAATTACTCACTGGCCCCTTTTTAAGATTTTTAACTTTTTTAGTAGAACAATTTGTTTTATACAGGTCAATATAATATTAAAAAAAGTATTAAAAAATTTATTTTAAGTACTCTATTTTCAAAGTGAGTAATGCTAAAATCTCTGAACTATTTAACGGTGCTTCCACTACTCAAAAATGACATCATAAATAAACTAAAATACAATTTACCACTACTTTATGATTTAATATGAAATTTGTCATTTTATTTTAATTATATTTATTTTACCATTGACCCATCATACTTTCAATTTTATTTTTGGAAAAAAAGATCGAAATATTTCATTAATGCAAATGACAAATTTCATCATTATACTTTGAATTTCATGAATTTTTTAAACAAAAAAAATGTAAAAATCAAATAATTCATAAAATTCTGTTAACGAAAATGACTAAATTTCATCAATTATGACACTTTATACAATAAAACCCTCTGTACGTTAATTTCTTTTAAAAGTAATAACATCACTAAATTAATAAAAAAAAATATGGTTCTCAACTTGGGGCACTATAAGAAATTAATAAACAATTCTATTGTAATAATTAATTATTTTATTTAAAATTTAATGTAAAATTTCGGTCCCAACTATCATATATATCAATAATTTGATAAAAATACAAAACATATAACATAATATTAAGAATTTAAAAAGTTGCTAATTTGCAAGTTGCAAAAGCCAAAGATTTTTTTAATTTAAAAACTATAAAAGTACAAAAAATATTACATAAAATATATTTGGAAGGAGATTTTTAAGAACTTATTAACCAAAATGGATTTTTAAAGATATTAAATACTATAGAATTATTAGAGAAGTTTAATGAATTAGAAAATTAAACACACATTTTTTTAAACAAAATAATAATTTACAAGATAAAATCTTATAATTTAATAACTCTTTTAAATTAATACTCAACGATAGATGTCTAAAATATTAATTTAAAGAGATTTTAATGTATTAAAAATAAACAAAAAATAAAAATAGAATAATAAAATTAAAAGAAATTAAATAGAATAATAAAATTTTTTTAATATGGATCCTAATAGTTTGATAAAATTGACGTTAATTTCATAAACTAAGAATAAATTTAGGAGTACTGGAGCAGCAGTCAATACCTTTAACATATTTATTTTTAAGTATCATATGCATATCAAGTCTAGGCTTAATTCATTAATGAAGTAACATATTGAAATCTGCAACATTACAATTCCCATTCATTTCTTTAATTAGAACTTAAGCAAATTAAATATGTGACGGTGAAACATTGAAATTAAGTTTGAAAATCAAAGTAATGGATCGTTTTGCGAGACTTTTATGCACAGTAATACGCAGAATTTAGCAAATTTTGACGACTGGCTTGCGTTGGCCCGTACATCATGCGACCACGCAAGTCATGAAGGCAGACTTGGAGATGGAATGGTCAGATTTTGGAAATTTAATAAGCCGATATGAACATCAATTATATGGTCAATAATTTCAGGGTTTTTAGGCCATAATTTGAAACTAGAATTTTCTCAGTTGCAAGAAACGTAAACTGATTATTCACCCTTTAACATGGGCTATAGTCCTTTGCTTCTGCCGACGTCTCCTTTTAATCAAATTGACTTTTTAATCAAATTGAGTCACGTCATAACATTTGATCCATCAAATTTGACAGAAGACTTTTCCGTACATTATTTTTGACAAAGCACAATTATTGTCTAAGCTAGTACAAGATTATCCTAATATATACCTAAACAAATTTACAAAAATGATAGCTTTCAATCTCAAGTATCAAAAATTTTAACGGAAAAATAATTTGGAGTAAAAATAATTTATAATGAAGTTTGGTGTTTGAATATTCTCTAAATTAAATTCTTTTTTGTAAACTCTACCACAAAATACGAGTGAAAATTAATCTGATAATCAATGTAATATGAAAAAAAATTAACAGAAATATGATTGAGTCTTAAACATTATCTCCTCTCAACATATACATAAGAACTGATAATTTGATAGACATTTTTTTATTCTTTGAATTACGGCTACAGCTCGAACTTGTATCACTGAACTAACATTTTATTAATCTCAAAGTAAAACTTTGATCTATGTAAATGTAATGTACCGATGAGATTATTTGTACATACGTATTTTATACATTTGAAAATTTTGATAAATGTGATTTTATAGATGAATTAAGACATGGATACTTCCCATTTGGTCAACCCATTAACCCTTAATTAATAGCTAGTAAAAACTTTATCAAATTAAAGGAAAAACATTGACTTTTTTGTACATACAGTTCAATTTTAATGACAACTTATATTCTAATTTGTTAGACTAGCAAAAGAATGCCCATGTATTTAAAACTTCCTCACACGTGATCTCATCTCAAGTCTATTATGAGTACTTTGTCATTACACTGTACATAGCTTTAGATTTCTTTAATCATTTCCTTTAAAATTGCGCATTAAGTAAAGTCTAGCTGCCGGCGGTGTAATTTTATTTTCTTTTGGTGACATTTATTTATCCACCTTTGTATTTGGATATTTTCTTATTTCAAAATGGATTATTATCTTGTTTACCATCAATAGAGTTTTTTAACTCCACAAATGGGATTAAGATGATGACATATGTCTCATTTTATTTATTTTTTATTTTTTTTAATATTTTTTAAAAAATATATGTAATCATTTTAATCTCGCTTGTGAAGTTAAAAAACTCCATTGGCAGTAGATAGGATAATAATCCTTTCCAAATTATGTCCTTTGTTTCTTTTTTTATTCATGTTTTTATCTTTTTATATTCCAACATTATTGTCGTTTTTTTAATTTTTGAAATTAAAAAAATTATTTATAAAATTTATAGAAAAATTTAAAAATAAAATTTACCAAAATCAAAATTTTTTCTTAAATTGAAGCAGATGGAATATGTATGTATGTATGTATGTATATATATATATATATATATATATATATATATATATATATATATAGAGTCAATAAAAATGAGGCAGATGGATTTTTTTTTATAAATTCTACAAATTAATTGTACTATTTTTAAAATTAGTAAGGACATATTTGGTCCGGCTGAAATTTTTATAAAAAGTGTTATTTAAATATAGTTGTTTTAAAAATATTATTAATAGAAGTTAAATTAGTGTTTAATAAATTTAATACAAAAATATTGTATGATATTGAAAATTGTTTGATAGAATTTTTGTATATTTGTAACTGCATCAAAAACTCAAACTGTTTCTTGTATAAGTTAAAAATTTTAAAATTTTGAGAATCAAACACTTGAGTTTTGCTTATACAATAGATAAGGTTTTCAATAAACTACATCAAACATGCACCTAGTAAGTCTGACAACATTCAAAGTAATTTTTTTTTGTTTGTTGATAGGGATGTACAAAAGAAAATAGGTGAATCAAACTTCGGATTTAAACCCTCATAAGCAGATATAACAACCATTACACCAAGTTTCAGTTGTTATTCAAAGTATTTTCAATAATTATGGACATACAAATATTTTAATTAATTATCAATAAAAAATTATTGCAGAATTCATATTATAAATATTTTATGGTCAAATATATTAAATATTCTTATTTAAAATTAAAACAATTCTAGTATGATTTTTGTAAGAGCCTCGTCCGTCTCACCAAGCCGTCGGCGAGCATCCCCTAGGCATCCCACACGCCCCAGGTTTACTCTTACAACGTCAAGGCCTTGCCTGTTCCAGTGTGCCGTCAAGGAGCATCCCCTAAGCCTCCTTATTGCCCCAAGTTTGCCTTGACAGCGAGAGTAGGCGATCGCCCAACACTCACTACTCACGTATTGTCCGCTTTGGCGATATTCCACCTCACGGCTTTATCCCAAGGCTCTTGAAGAACTCAGGATTAATGCCTTGAGCGCGTTTTCTGAGGCTTGAACCCTGACACCCTTTAATACCCGAGCCTTACACTCATGTTAGTCTCAATGGTAATATGAGTATAAGGCTCGGATACTTAAGGGTGCCAGGGTTCGAGCCTCAGAAAACGTGCTCAAGGCATTAATCCTGAGTTCTTCAAGAGCCTTGGGATAAAGCCGTGAGGTGGACGATCGCCAAAGCGGACAATACGTGAGTAGTGAGTGTTGGGCGATCGCCTACTCTCGCTGTCAAGGCAAACTTGGGGCAATAAGGAGGCTTAGGGGATGCTCCTTGACGGCACACTGGAACAGGCAAGGCCTTGACGTTGTAAGAGTAAACCTGGGGCGTGTGGGATGCCTAGGGAATGCTCGCCGACGGCTTGGTGAGACGGACGAGGCTCTTACAAGAAAAATGCGCATTTTTCTTGTAAGAGCCTTGAGCGCGTTTTCTGAGGCTCGAACCCTGGCATTCTCTGTCACATCCCGTGACCTTATTTTTTTCATCTTATTCTATACATCTCATTTGATTGGGCTGTCTGCGATACTTTATTTTTCTCTTATATATAACCAATTTCATATAAAATAATAATATGAATTACATCCCCTATCTTACTTCATAATAAAGCAGTATTGTGAACATGTCTAAATACAGAAAACAAATGATCGTACCTTTTATAATAAATCAAGCTGTCGCATTGTCCCCGAATGCACAACTGAAATCCTTTAGATGTCAAACTCTCAGTCCTCTAAA
This sequence comes from Heritiera littoralis, assembly GCA_031772115.1. Classification (NCBI taxonomy): domain Eukaryota; kingdom Viridiplantae; phylum Streptophyta; class Magnoliopsida; order Malvales; family Malvaceae; genus Heritiera; species Heritiera littoralis. The sequence continues at coordinate 488,734 of JAPDPK010000043.1, forward strand.
GTCTGAAATGTTAAAAATTAAGGGGTGAGCAAACCACGGCTCAGTAAGGGAATTATATGCGTACTTGATATTCAGCATCCTATATGCTGAAAATCTTTTTCATTTTTCCTATGGGCTCTAGGCACACATGTAGGAAGGATACTACAGTCGGCTCGGAATCCGGATGGAGTAAGGCAAGTATTTTGAAATATCTGTCTTGTCCCGGAACCTAGAAGCAACCGTAGAGAGTAATAAATTTCATTTCATTTGAAATTTAAATCCTTTTTCTTTTTATTCCATATCATTTTCATATTCTTTTCAAAATAATACTTTTATGAAATAAAGCATTTAAATAAGGTAACTAATATTCATATATTCTTTGAAAAGAATATTAGTTAAATCATTATCATTCAAATCATATTGCATGTAAACAGTAGATAACAATAATACAATAAAATCTTTTCATTTAAAATCATTACTGTCATTCACTGTAACCCTTTTCTTTCTTTGCACTTCAGTTAAATCGATATTCAAATCATTCGGTATTCAAATCGTTTAGTATTCAAATCATTCAGAAATCAAATCATTCGATATTCAAATCGTTTAGAAATCAATTCATTCAGTATTCAAAGTATTTGGTATTTATTGTGAGGGCCCGAAGTACCTTACGGGTCATTCATCACCTCACTCAATTCGGTATTCAAATCGTTCAAATACAATTCAGTGGAGACAGTCACATTTAATATAATCATGCATAAAACAATATCGGTATCCCCGAAGGGACGATCGGTAACGAATGGCCATCGTCGGTCGGTCACAGTTCACACTGGTCAGGTGCTCGCTGTGTAAATCTGTGGGTTTGACCATAATAATCCCACAGCCGGTAATCAATATGTCGGTAACCTGCGGACTTGATCAAGGTCTCGCAGTCGGTAACAATATGCATGATCACTAAAGAACAACCGTCTCAAAACATTTCCATAAATCATTCATTTAACAATAAAATATCAATTTCAAATAACGATTAGCGGTAAAAAAATTCATTTTCGATGGAATACATTTCATGTAAATCAATGCGGATAAATCACTTCATGTAAATCAAATCAAGTAATTCATCTCTTGTAAATCATTTCATGAATTTTAATTCATGTAAAATAATCATGTAATTTACATATCGTGAGAATTTTCAATGATTTCATTATTACCGATATCGAAAACATGAATATTTTAAAAATAGAATACCATATATTCATATTTTATGAAAAATAATCAATTTCTTGGTTTTTGTGATTGAAAATTGTTTCTCGTGAAATAAAATCATTTATTATGATTTTATGTAATTTTCTAAAATTTTTCTGCAGCATAACGACTGCCGATTGACTAACCTGCTGCACGAAAAATACAGTTTATAATTTCCAACCAGTACTTCATTCCAATTTCCAACCAATCATTCCTCATAATAATTTCATAAAATATTTCCATAAAATATTTCGTAATTAAAACATGCAGACTGAATATCCTTACAGTGCTGCACATGCATCCCTTACCTGTCTTGGGTCAGTGACTGCCTCTCGAAGATTACGCCTATGTTCACCTCGCCCGATTCCATCGACTCGGTTATCGAGTGAATTTTCTGGAAATTAAAATCTAAAATTTAGAATTTTTCCATAATTATTTAAATTAATTACTCAGAAATAATTCTCGAATTTCTTACCGAATTTCTCGGATTTCTGAGTTTCCCGGGATTTCCCGTAATTTTCGAATTCTCGAGAATTTTCCAAATTCCCGAAATTCCTTTCTTTTTCTCTTTCTTCTTTTTTTCCTTCTTTCTTTTTTTTTTCTCTTTTCTTTTCTCTTTTTTTTTTCTTTTTCTTTTTCTTCCTTTTTCCTTTGTTGGCCGGACCGGTTCAGACCGGTCAATCTCCTCCACGGCCGGTTCTCCTCCGTCGACCGGTTCTCCGACGGTTCGGCCGCTCCTCTGCTGGCCGACGTCAAAGCGAAGCTGCCGGTGGCCTCCGTTCGGCCTGGTTCGGTGGCATGACGGCGGATTTACTCAGTTTACCTTCAGTTTCTTCTCCTCCTCCGTCGGCCTTCCTCCGCCATTCCCCGCCTCACCGGTGGCTTCCCACGTCTTCCTCTTCCTTCGGCGGTAGTGTGGCTGCAGTGGCGGTGGCCGGCACCGCCAGATCCATTTTCTTTTTCCTCTTCCGATTTCGTCGATTTTCGCCCCTGTTTCCGCTTCTGTTCCTTTCCGCCGCCGGTCAATTTCTTCTCCTCTTCCCTTGCCGGCGACGTCTCCACTCTTCTCTCCCTTTTATCTCGCCGACGGCAGCAGTGGGTGCTGTCGTCGGCCCCTCTGCTCGGGAAGGATCGGGTTTTCCCGATCTTTCCTTCCTTTTTTTTTAATTTTAATTATAATTATATTTATAACTATATTATAAATATAATTATATTATTTTATTATATAATACTTTGTACTATATACTATATAAATATATATTATATATTAATAATATATATTTACACATAAAAAATGTATATTTTCATATACTTTAAATTAAATAACATTTATATATATATATAAATGTAATAATAAAATATATATTGTATTTACAATATATATATACACTCAAATTTTAATATAATTTAATATTTACATTTTTCATAATGTATGTATATATATATATATATATATATTTATATATACATAAAATATTATACTTGTATACATATATATTATTTAAATTGATAAAATAGTATATATACATAAATATACCACTATATATTAATATATACTATATACCATATGGTATTTAAATACATATGTATTTACCTCAAAATACATTTATATAATATATAATTATATAAATATATTTCACATTTCCTTTCTCATTTTCTTATTTAATTTGGATTTTCATTTATCCAAATTAAATTTCCTCCTTTCCTTATTTTCCGAATTTACAATTTAACTTCCTTCACTCGAATTTTCTGATTTATCACTTCCTCAATTCTCGGGATTTTCACCAATATCCCGTTCTCAAAATTTTATTTATTTATTTATTTATTTTCTCCAATTTTCAATAAATGAAAAATTTACGGTTATCACATTCTCAAGTACCCTAGCCTTACACTCATGTTATCATCAAGATACTTTGTCTCGATGGTAACATGAGTATAAGGTTCAAGTACTTGAAGGTGCTAGGGTTCGAGCATCAGAAAACACGCTCAAGGCTCTTACAATTTTATTCATTATTATTAATAGTTTTTAGTATAATTTGTAATTACTGTTATCAGTTAATATAAACAATGTCGTATACATACTTTTATGAACAATACTAGTAAGAAACACCCCTACTACTGTTTGTTCGAATCTGTAGAAAATATTAAAAATGGAAGTTGTAATAATTTTTTTAGGCTACAAAACTGTGTAACAAATTTGATGGTCAAGTATGATGTGAGCTGAACATGATATTGTTTTTATTATGAATTGCCCACCGCCTGAAGTCAATAATGTATTAATGGTTAATGTCGTGAAAATTACCTCTCTAATATTGTAGTTATTTAATTTATTTATTTAATATTTAAGATTGCGCTATAATTAATTTTTTTTAATTTTTCAATTATAATTTGATTTCAAATGATTTTTTTTAAATATGCATATTCTGTGTATGCATCAAAATTTCGAATGATGCATATATGTCTTTAACTTTTATGTCATCAAATGATTTCAGATGATCTTTTTAATACATTGTTCAACCATTCTAGTATGTTTTTATTCATTATTATTAATAGTTTTTAGTATAATTTGTAATTACTGTTACCAATTATTTTAAACAATGTACTTATACATATTTTTATGAACAATACAAGTAAGAACCACCCCTATTTTCAATGATCTTTTCAAATAATTTCTTATTTAAAACCATTCTAGTAGTTTTTATTCATTATTATTAATAGTTTTTAGTATAATTTGTAATTACTATTACCAAATTTTTCAAACAATGTACTTATACATACTTTTATGAACAATACTAGTAAGAACCACCCCTACTTCTGTTTGATCGAATCTGTAGAAAATATTAGGAATGGAAGTTGTAATATTTTTTTAGGCTACAAAACTTTGTAACAAATTTGATGGTCAAGTGCAATATGAGCTGAACATGACGTTGTTTTTATTATAATCGCCCACTGCCTAAAGTCAATAATAATCTATTAATGATTGATGTCATAAAAATTACCTCCCTAATATTATAGTTATTTAATTTGTTTATTTAATATTTAAAATTTGTTATGTTTTTCTATTTTGTTAATTATAATTTGATTTCAAATGATTTTTTAAATATGCATATTCTATGTATGCACCAAAATTTCGAATGATGCATGTATGTCTTTAACATTTATGTCATCAAATGATTCCAAATGATCTTTTTAATACATTGTTCAACATATATGTCTTCAATTTTTTTATAATTTTTTCCTACATTTAAAATATTACTTATAAATAAAAATGGATATCCTGCATGGCAAGAGTTTAAATCTAGTTTAATTAATAGTCTAAGCATGTATATCATGCAAGTGAATTTTATATATAACTAAAAATTTTATTATAACCTAATAAAAAATTCTTACCAGCTAATGGTTTTTAAAGTAAAATTATAATAAAGAAAGATAAAATTTATGATAATTTCTAACCATTATCTTAACTCTCTTTCCATATGCATCATCATTCATTCATTTTCACCGATCTCTATCACAGAGTCGAAAACTAAGGGAGTGGAGACTTCGAACTAGACTTATTCAATGATCAGGTTATTTGTTCAAAGTTGAAGGTTTACCTAATTTTTAAATAGGTTCAAACAAAAATATTAGACACATTAAGTGGGTTTCAAATTAAAATAAGGCCCGATAAAAAAAACTTGTCAAGTTTGGATTAATCATTTCAAGATAAGTACGGTTCGAGCCGGCTCAATAATTATAAATTTTTTACTTTTTTTAAATAATTTATTTTTTAATTACTTTTGATTTTTTTTTGTAATTTAATTTGAGTTTATATTTTTTTTGGAATTTAATTTAAAATTTTTCTTACAATCTTTTTTGTAAAAATTTACTTTAACTTATTATGTTGTATTTATTAACTATTATATGTTTTAATTTTTAAAATTAATAGTACTTGGTGGATTTGAATAAGTTTGAGCTTATTCATTATTTATAAAAATAAGTTTGAATAAAAAAAATTAAGATTTAAAAATCGAATCAGACTGAACTTGGCCCACTATCAATTTCTTCATACCTTAAATAAACCCAATTCGATCCAACTCGTAAACACTTCTACGTTGGACCTATAGCTTTCTAGTTTACTTAGCACTTTTAAATAAAGATAATTAAAGATTATTTTAAAGCATTTATTAAAAGGACAATTATCCAATATATCATAAGTGAAATAAATTTTATAAGCGTGGTCAGGATGATGATACAAATTTATTTATTTCTTATTTTTTAAATATTGTTAAAAGATATGTATTATTATTCTAATTTTGCCCGTGGAATCAAAAACTTTACCAGCTGTAACTGGATATTAATCTTTATTGAAATTGGCTTTTTTAAAATTTATCAATAATATATAATGCGAGTTAATTAAATTCCAATTAGACTGGGGCTTCCTAACAATCAAAAGCAGGAGAGAAAGAGAGAGAAACTCTATCATATGTTAATATCTTTTAATGTTTTATGGTATTATTATATCTTTTAATTTTTATAGTATTATTATGCATCAGTTCCTTTTTTAAGATAATGTATTAATCAATTCTTCAAAGATAGATGAAAAGTTAATTAATTTATCGAATAACCAAGTTTGAGAATACAACTTACAAATTTCAAGTATATTTAGAATTCAATTTAGAATTATACCTACATTATTCTTGTTGGTTTTTAGTGTAACACATTTCTTATTAGTAATTAAAATGAGCATATATTAGTTGGTCGCAGGAAATAATATATATATAGCACATTTAAAGTTTAATAATTAATTCAAATATAATTATTTTTTTGGTACATAATTCAAATCTAATAATTTATACCATAAATATTTCATTCACATAAATGAAATCGTCCTGCCCCTGGGACCTGATCAATGAACTAAGTATGCAAATGTGGGAATCTCACTCAACCATTGGATTGAAAATCAAAGGGTGGAAAGAGAAAAGTACACAAATTTTTTTTTGTTTTTTTACAAAAAAGAAAAAAAAAACCTGGAATGTTGACAGAGGTGAGTGATAAACGTTGATTACATAATGATCCAAATTAATAAACCAGTGTTTATGTTTTCAATTTAGTCACAAAAAAAATTATTGGTTTGAGCTTTGAATTATTTGGTCAAATCATGAATTATTTATTTTTATTTTCTCTATTTCCCTCCGTTCCTACTTCGCTTATGCGTTCTAAAAGTCAAAGTCATCAACTAGTCCTTTTCACACTTCTGTTCTCTGCAACCTTCTTTGATTTCTTTCCCCATCTTTCTTTTCTTTTATAAGAAAACAAAGAAAATGACTGTCAAGTTCATTAAAAACCCATCCTCCGTATATTCAAAGCTTACATCCCATTTGGTAGAGGCTGTATTCACATTTCCTTCCCCTTCTCTATCCATATATTGAAGTATTTGCCTGACAAACTTCATTCTATCAGCGCCAACTGATCCAGTACTCAATCTCGCCGGGCAATTTCATTTTTCTTTTGCAGTTGAAGTAACTCTTTGCTGATTTTGATCAAAGGGTTGAAAGGTTTGAAGTTAGAGAATTAAACATGGCTGGAGGAAGTGAAGGAAGGTCTTTGGAGGAAACACCAACATGGGCTGTTGCTGTAGTTTGTTTTATTTTGGTTTTGATTTCAATCATCATTGAATATATAATCCATATGATAGGAAAGGTATGATCTATAGTTTTTCTTTTAAATCTGATTCTCAGGTGCTTAGGAATCTAAGTTTAAGGTCGAAAATTAATCATTTCTTTGCATCTTTTTTGCAGTGGTTAAAGAAGAAACATAAACGAGCACTGTATGAAGCTCTGGAAAAGATTAAGTCAGGTAAAAAAAATTAACCCAAGATATCAAATTATATATCATTGAGTTTTAGACAGTAATTAAAGAATTTTAAAGGTTAATTAGATCATAAAGCTTATCTCTTGGTTTTTTTTGGTGGTAGAGCTTATGTTGCTGGGGTTTATATCCTTGCTCCTAACAGTAGGACAAAGTGTGATAGCTGATATATGCATACCGGAGGAAGTTGGAGCTACTTGGCATCCATGCAATAGGAATCAAGAAGAGAATACGAGTGAAGCTGAAGAGACAGATTCGGAGCATCGCCGTAGACTTCTGGCAATATCGGACTCCGGTGGAGTTTTCCGGCGTTCATTGGCGGGAGGCTCATCTGAAGACAAATGTGCAGCTCAGGCACGTATAATCATATCACATGATTTGAAAATTGATACCATTTCTTGGTGCATAAAATGGGAACACTTAGTTTATGACCTTGACGCAATGAACAATCAATGATATTTCCTGTTGAAGTTTCCATTTTGTTGTCTTTTCAAAACATTTTCCTAATTTTCTTCCATTTCACTTTTATTATTATTATTATTATTAGTATCCTGTCTCTAAGAATTGTCAAAGTCGGTAAACTATTATATACAGGAAGTTTCTTGCTTGCCAGAAATATGGAGTATATGTATATATAGTAATAGTAGTATTTATTTGTGGGATTTGAATAAATTCATGCATTCTATAAAAATCATCCATAAATTATAGCATGCATATATATATATAGATTGATCTTGAGTATCCTTAATCTTCATGCAATGAAGCAATGATAAACAAAAAAATAAAAGAAAGAAAAGAAAAGAAAAGTTATTACAACTCTTATATAATGAGAAATTAGCATTAAAATTGTTAGTACGTGTATTAGTTCATGCATAATTAATTAAGACACTTAATTTGTTAACACTATATTTATAAATATATGCAGAATAAAGTACCATTTGTTTCCTCGGATGGTATCCACCAACTCCACATTTTCATCTTCGTGTTAGCTGTTTTTCATGTCGTTTCTTGTGTTCTTACAATGGTATTCGGCAGAGCTAAGGTATTCTCGAAATACTTGTCCTACTATTTCTATTTATATATAACTGTATTTTACTTTATTTATTTATTTTTAGCAAAAAGGAGACTCGAGCTTAATTTTTTAAATTGAGAATACATGCATTTGGTCTGCTGATCAGCCAAATGATCAGATATTTTGACCTTTTTTACATGAATAATGTACATAATTTGGATTTTTTTTCCCCTGATTGTAGATGAGAAGTTGGAAGAGGTGGGAAAAGGAAACTAGAACAATCGAATACCAGTTCTCACACGGTAGGTACAAATTATAGCCAAGCTATATATATATATATATATATATATATATATATATGTGTGTGTGTGTGTATGTACTTTTTTGGAAACGTGGTCCATGCATGCACACAACATACATTATGAGGAGTTAAAAGAAAGGAAGGGAAATATATATTAATTAGTAGAATTTATTAATCATTTTAAAATTAATTTAAATGAAGTTTAAAATAGACTAAATGATCAATTTTATAACGTCGATAATTTGAAATGAATTGTTTTGATTTTATTAAAATTTTGGTAAGTTAGCTTATAATTAATGAATTGATCTATTCAAACATCCATTGGTTATTAATTACTAATTATTATTAGCCATGGTGATGGTGGTTTTGGGCAGATCCTGAGCGTTTCAGATTTGCAAGGGAAACATCCTTTGGAAGAAGGCATTTGAGCTTTTGGACCAAAAACCCTTTTCTTTTGTGGATTGTAAGCATCTTTTTACGCTCTCTCTCCCTCTTTTACCTATTTTCTTTTGCTGCTATTCTAAAATAGAAAGTTTCCTACCACATTTTCATTTCTTCTTGCCTTTATAACATATATGAAAACTTTTTTAGACTTTATTAATTTATATGAGACAGGTAAATTTTTTTCATTTCTCACATTTGATTTTCTCACTATATAGCACATAAAAACTTAGAAACAGTGGTCAATATAATTTAAATTCACCGAACAATATTAAAGTTTTTTATGTTCAAATTATTTTAAAAATTAATATATTATTTTCCATTTGAAGTGGTTAATCTTTTAATTTATTCATAATATATTATAATTATCATTATATGGTAGTGTAAATTATAATATTACCCTGCCGTCTTAAACTTCCTTGGTGTTTTTTTTCTTTTTTGGTTACATTAACAATCATTGGTGTTATAGAATTTCTAAAGGAAAAATAATTGTGAAAGTCTTATTCGGATTTCGGATCAAAGAAAACATGTACAAGATAGCGGTCACCATTAACTGTCTTTTTAGACGAGGACCGCAGAGCCGTTCAATTATGGCCAGCACAATTTTATTTACCAACTCTCACCACTTTTGACCTCTCTTGGCACATAGCTGTGTCCTTTGAAAATAACTGCCTTTTTACTTTGATTTTATCCTTCTTTTTTCTTTACTAATTCTTTAAACTTATTTATCAACGATGCATTGATTTAGTAGCAAATAAGAGATCTTATGATTTCAAAATTTCAGGTTCAAATCTCATTATGTATTACCTTAAATTTAGTGTAACTATTTATTAATTTAATTAATTTTAATTATTTATTTTTTGACTAATTTTAATTATTTATTAATTTACTTAGTTTGAGTAAACTAATTTTCATTCTTATCATGAATGTAATATATTGATCATGATTATAACTTCTAATGAAAATATATTATTAAAAAAAATCTTTAACCTTATTAATCATAAAATTAAACATAAGGTTGTAATAAATAATCTCCTAATTTGACTTAAATGCATATTTGCTCAAAAAAAAAACTAACCCTAATTAACCCCCACTTGATCTAAGCCTACCAAATAATAAAACACACCTTAATTATAACTTTCTAATTTCACAATTAGTATAATTATTATTTCATGTATCAAAATAGAGATATACTGCCATCCCTATTTCTTTTAAACGCAAAATTCTTAAATATATATATTTTTAATTTTTATAACGTTTCCAATAATCTCACACTTTTGTCATTTGCATTTTTCCAGGTTTGTTTCTTTAGACAGTTTGTTAGGTCAGTCCCTAAAGTTGATTACTTGACCCTCCGACATGGGTTTATCATGGTAACGCTCAATTACTATTTTTTTTAAATATTCCTTAAAATTTGATTTTTCAGACTGTGCTAAATGATCATGTCTCTGCATTTAAATTTTACTCAGTAAGAAAAATGAAAAAGGACAAGATGAAAATTTATTGATCTAACGATCATTGAGCTATAAATAAAAAAGTGTTTATGAAACCGATTATTAGATTAACAAATTTTCATTCTTCTTTTTTTGTCTTTGTCTTTTTCATTTTTTATATCAAGCAAAACCTTCAAATGTAAAGTCTTGTATGTTTACATTCTCAAAAATAATAATAATAATAATAATAATAATAATAATAATAATTTCTATATTTTTCTTTAAATATCCCACTAATTGTCTTGGCAGGCACACTTGGCACCCCAAAGCCATACCAACTTTGATTTCCAAAAATACATAAATAGATCTTTGGAAGAAGACTTCAAGGTTGTGGTGGGCATCAGGTAATTAATCTGTTTTAATTCCTCTATCTTTTTTTTGTTAATTTGCACTCCAATTTTCTCTCTCTCTTTTCTTATTTACAAGATTATAGACTGACACTTTTTTAAATCAATTTTCCAGTCCTCCAATTTGGTTTTTAGCTGTACTCTTCCTACTCCTCAACACTCATGGTGAGTAAATTTATTATATTTTATGTTCTTTTTTATAAAATATTAACTCAATATTTTCATTTCACTCGGATAACATTAATTTATTTATATATACATTTATGGACAGGATGGTATTCTTATCTATGGCTGCCATTTATCCCTTTGATTGTAAGCATAGTCTATCTAGATCTTCAATCTTTTTTTCTTACATAACTATTTACCCATTAAATTTAGCGTTACCTCTCATCAATTATTGGGCGGATGAGATTAACGGCTCTGATTTGCGGATAATCCCACAGGTCATCCTGCTAGTGGGGACGAAGCTACAGGTGATCATAACCAAGATGGGGCTGAGAATTCAGGAGAGAGGAGAGGTAGTGAAAGGAGTACTGGTGGTTCAGCCTGGCGATCACCTTTTCTGGTTCAATCGCCCCGGACTCATTCTCTTTCTCATCAACTTCGTTCTTTTCCAGGTATTACTTAATTTTAATTCTTTGTACCATAATTTCCTTTAATTTATGAAATATATTCCAAAATTATCTTCTGCTTTATTAAATTTCTCTCCTTTTTTCTTTATTGCAGAATGCCTTCCAGCTTGCATTCTTGGCATGGACTTGGGTGCATTTCTTGCTCTTTTTTCAACTGGTTTTAATCATTGTGTTGTTGGCGTTTGATTTTTGGTCAGCAAGTACGATTTTCTAATAAAATTTCTTGCTTTTGTTTCTGGGTACAGTATGAATTTGGATTCAAAACTTGCTTCCACGACAATGTGGAAGATAAAGTCATCAGCATTACAATGGGGTAAGAACTCAAATGATCTCATCAACCATCCATGGCTATGCAAATTATTAAAAGTAATGCTCTTATGGAATTTTAACCTTGTATATATCTATATATATATATATATATATATATATTTTACAGGGTCGTCGTTCAAATTCTCTGCAGCTATGTCACTCTTCCCCTATACGCCCTTGTTACACAGGTAACTAGAAAACATACATTGACCATAAACTATATTTTCTACTTAATTTCCAGTAATAAAATTATAATGGGAAATTTTCGCCATTTAATTAATTTTTGCTATGATCAGATGGGTTCGAACATGAAACCAACCATATTCAATGAAAGAGTGGCCACGGCTCTAAGGAAGTGGCACCACTCGGCTAGGAAACACATCAAACAGAACAAGGGCTCGGTGACGCCTTTCACCAGCAGACCAACCACCCCATCACACCACGCCTCCCCGGTTCACCTCCTGAGAAACTACCGGAGCGAAATGGACAGCCTCCATACTTCTCCGAGGAGATCGAATTTCGACATCGAGCAATGGGACACGGATTCTCCGTCTCCCTCGCACACCAAATATGATGATGGCTCATCGTCTCACCATCATAACACAGTGGAAAAGGTTCAAGAAGATTACAATAGAAATGTAATTATCGAACCGAATTCAGGTGAACAACATGAGCCGAGGGAACAGCATATCATTAACGTCGAGATGAAAGAATTTTCATTTGATAGAAAAACTAGCATATAAACATACATTTGGATTCTAAATTGGATGGCACGAAAGAATTGGCCAAGGGAGAAATGATGCCACTTGATCACTTTGGATCACCCTGAAAGCATAATTCTTTTTTTCTTTGGACGCTTTTGGCAAAAGGAGCTTAATTGGAGGACAAATTAAAGTTTTCATTACTTTTGTATAATTTGTTTCTGCATAGATAACTAGCTAGCTGCATACAGATATTTTTTGAAGATTACACATATGCCTATAATTTCTAGAGCACGAATATAATTGTCGTCAGTCAAATTTTTATAAAATGGTAGTATTCATCGAACAATTAAGATGTAAATTAACTAGAGCTATATACATTATATATATATATATATATATATATATATGTAAATTAACTAGAGCTATATACATTATATATATATATATATGGTGCCTCATTAGAAGGCTTCCAAACCATACCTTAACATTCAACTTTTGATCTTGTCTAGCTAGAAAATATCTTAAAATATAATCACTTGTACAAACATATTCTGCACACACGTATGAGAGCATATCATTTGTGTAATTATCGCATATAATTAATCAATCATAATTCATAATTATGTGTAATTTGTAAAATTCCACACTTATAAGGTTTTTTTAGTAATATATTTTTATTAAAAGTTACAATCTTAATCAGCATATTATATTATTTAAATTAGTTATTATAAAGATCATTTTACTCAAATTAAGTAAATTAATCATCATCATTATCAGCAGAGCCTTTATCTCATTACTGGAGTAGATTATATGAACTAATATATGATCTCACGCTAAGTCGTCAGCATGAATTTCTTCCTCTACTCATTTCCATCTAAAGCAAATTAAGCAAATTAATCAACAACTAAACTTCTTTAAAAAAAAAGACTAAAACTAACTATAAAGTAGTAAATAACTAAACCAAACTAAAACTTACACATTGTGAATACTGGAACATGAAACTGCAAAGTCTTATAGCATCTTTTTTGCTACTAAGCCAAAGTCATATCAGCCCATGCCTGATCCTTATAAGTAATGGACCTTTACATAATTATTTGTAGTGATTAAATAAATGCATGATTATAGTAAAAAGAATTGCAAGTGAAATGATCCCTACTCGTAGCAAATGGATGTCAACCAAGCGCTAATGGAACATCTTTTGTACTCACCATACCTAACAAATGATGCTCGAGTGACACTTCTCTTCCCATGTTGCTGGAATTAGGCATAAGAATGATTAAAATCATTTTTTTCCTATTAAATGCATGTATTTTTTGTTCAAAAAATGTGTTTGAGTTTATATTTTCAAAAGATTAAAAAATATAAGACCCATGTTGCTTGAATTAGGCATAAGAATGATTAAAATCAAATTTTTCCTATTAAATGCATGTATTTTTTGTTAAAAAAATGTGTTTGAGTTTATCTTTTCAAAAGATTAAAAAATAAAAGAGAAAAATACAACTTGAATTTAAGATCCTTACCTCACTCTAATCTTCACCCTTAAACTTTTATGGGGTTTTGAGAAAGAGTTTTCAAACTTAATATTGACTGGATTCATGTAAACATTTTATGATTAAATAAATATTTTGTTTTAATAAAATTTTAAATAAAATAAACCTAAATAGATTTTGATACATTAGCTCAATCAAATTTTGAACAAACATTCAAGGTATCAACAGATCTCATCCTGAATTATATCATGCTTATCCGTTCAAAATCAAAATTTTATTTATTAAATAATTAAAATAATATGAAATTTTGAACTAGATTTGATAATTTTAGGCACGTATAACATGATAAGAAAAAAGACATGAAAGTGATATAATTAAATTTTAATAAAAAATGTATATGAGTTAGTCAAAAACTAAAAATATATTTTATATTTTATGTATCAACATATATTGTGACTCGATAATTTAAAATGTTGCAAATACTAGGAGGACACAAATAGTCAAATTTACTTTTTTTTGCTGAATAAGGTACTTTAAATAAAACTAAAACACAAAAGTACAGCTAGGTCAGTCTAAGATAAACAATTCTCATAATATCATACATAGCAAACTTCCTCACAGAAGGGGCAGGAATTTTAAAACAAATGAGGCCAGTATTAAGGGAGGTTCCAAGCTTAGCAAGGGCATCAGCACAAGAGTTTGCCTTTCTAAACATGTGAAATCTTCACGATTCTCAGTCGTTGCTGTAGATACTTAATTTTGTCCGAGTTTGTAAATTTTATTCTAATAATTTTAGTAATAATCGATTTTTAAAGTCTGTTAAACTTTATTGAACATTTTTGTTATTAAGCTCAATTAGATTCATTTTAAACTTAAATGGATAAATAATTGAGTTTAATTTAAATTGAATTAATTAAAATCTCATATTTAAGCTTAATTGATCAAATCCAATTTAAAGTCCACTCAAATGTGTAGGCTTGAAAGCCCACTCTAAATGGGTTAATTTTTTGTTAATTTTCTTAATAATTCAGTAAATTAATTAATGAAAAACAAAAACAAACAAAAAAAATGAAAAAAAAAGGGAAATCTGCCAAGCACCTATAGCCCTTCTCCCCAAGCTGTCTCATCAACCCCATCATAGTCTGAAAATACATCTTCCCTAAGCACTACCATTGTTGACCGAAATATACTATGTTAAGGATCGAAGGATTAAAGGAAATGGCAGGAAAAGGGAAGTGCTCCTAATAAGCTTAAAAATCAGGAAACTGCTCTAATAAAACTCTCTTGGGGGGGGGGGGGGGAGAGGAGAACCATACAGGGGAAAGGAACGATCAAGAACAAAACATCCTCCACTGCCTGTCGCCTCTCACCACCGTGAATCACCTAACCACCTCCCTCCACAAACAAACAAACACCATCTAAACCACCAGCATCTTCCCTTCCCAAGCCCGAGACTTAACCAAAACCACAACCTCCATCACTCAAAGCATCACTGTTCAACCTTAAAATCAGTCCCAACTTCAGCCTCTACACAAACCACATCTACACAGCCAAGGCACTCAATCAAAAACACCAAAATCCTCAAAAAAACCACTATCATCTTAGTCTCCTATCGCCAAGCTACTCACCCAAGTAAATCACACAACCACACACACACACGCAAAAAGAAAAAAAGAGAGAAAGGAAGAAGCAACAAAGTTTGAAAGAAATTATGTGGGTTTTGGATTTTAATCCGCTTGAGGCTTTATAGTCCTCCTTATGGACGAAACAGGGCGGAAAGAAGCAAGGGAAAGAGGAGAAAGCAGTTGTTGATCGTAGCCACGAGAGCAATAGAAGGAATGGATGGCGTTGGCAAATGGGTAGGCTAGAAAGCTCGGCTTGGAGACAAGAATGGAGAAGTAAATTTGAAAAAAAAATTATAAAAGTACTAATGGTGCCGACACAGGTTTACGCGTTTTAGTTTATTCATTTGCCTTACTTTTACTTTAGCTATTGTTGTTGCACAAAACAACAATAAAGGTATGCTGACGTCAATGTTCGTACTAAGTCTCCACGTGTCTCCAAGAAGTTTCTGTAAAACAAGAAAAGTCAGAGAAACGCAGGAGTGGTTCCCTGCGTAGACACTCCGATGCTTAAGTCAGCAGAAATTTCTTCAGTATTGGGAAACGTAAAAGCCAGTAGTCAAAAATTAGAGAGTAAGATTGTACCTGGGGGCCTATTTATAGGCCAATATTCTGGGTTAATTATTTGAGGATAAGTCCTTCATCTTGTTGAGAGTTTGTGTCCCGATATAACACAAGTTCCTCAAAAACTGAGAGAAATTAAGGCCTGTCGCCAGGGAGAGACCCATATTACGGGATGTTGTGGCGTGAGGGGTCTGTCGCGTAGCGGGAGCTGAATATGGCGCCATGTGTCGCAGACGGGTAAGGCCTAGCGACAAGACCCTGACGCCAGCGGGAGCCGAATATGGTGCCACGTGTCGCATTATGATTACAGGCGATAGGTCTAGAGTCTGTCGCCAGCGACAGACGTCATTCGGATACTTTGGCTTTTGTCGTCGAAGGCCACGTGACCCAGTGATTCTCATCCACGTGGTGAGCTCTGACGCTATTGGGCCTGGCCTATCGTAAGTAAACTTTGTCATATCAATTGCTCCCCACTCTCTTGTTGGATTTCTCCAACCAAGAGAGTATAAATATATGTTTTGGGCCTTAGCCTACTGTGAATAGTGCTCTTTGTTTTTTTTTTTGTGATTTCTTCTTGTATTTTTTTGTATTTTTTGCAGGTGGAAAAAGCTCTATCTTGCGAGAGACACGATCAGGCGCGACGTTTGGCATTCCCTGTCGCGGCTATATAAACCACTGGGACCCGACGAGAGAGAGCACGAAAATCTCTGAACAGCCGTCTGTCGCCCATTTTCATCTCTCTCGCCAAAGAGTCTCTCGCTTACCTTAGTGACAGTAAGTATACATCTGTCGCCTTATTTACCACCTCTCGCATTACATTTAAGTCTCTCGCAGGTGTTTAGTCTTTCGTGTATAGTTTTTTAGGTCTCCCGCGAGTGTCTTATTCAGTAGGTCTGTCGCTCCACAACTCTGTCGCCCAACAGGTCTGTCCCCTATCGGGTCTGTCGTATGTAGGGTCTATCGCCGGGTAGTTTTTTCCTTTTTTGCCATGTCTTTGCTACGCCCGGGTAAAACACTAAGGACGAGTGGTCTCGTGTGTTCTTTGACGAATGCTGACTTAGAGGATATCAGGACTCGTTTCCCTCTTCCTTCAGGCTATAGCTATAGACTTCCAGTTCTATGGGAGGTTACGCACGACTTGGTTAGAAACGGTGTAGCCGTTCATAAGGCTTCCTTGTCTTTCGGTTTTCGCTTCCCTCTTCCGGAGTTTGGCGAGGCGTTTCTTAGATATAAGGACATCGTCCCATGTCAACTCCACCCCCATGCGTGGCCTCAATTGGTAGCGTTTTCCATAGTGTGCCACAACTTGGGTATTATCCCAACAGTTCCTCTTTTTAGCGCCTTTTTCAGAGTTCGCGAGTTGAAAGGGTTAATAATGTTTTCCCTTCAACGGTTAAAGGTCGCTGAGTTTCCTAACAATAAAATCTTCTTGGATCCCCCCAACAAACTGCATGGCTTTGAGAGCGAGTGGGTCGTTGTCGAGATTCCAAGTGACCTACGGATTCGCTCTAGATGGAATCGTGATAGTTCTGACCACTCACAGCGCTCGGAAAGATTCAAAGCAGAAGTTTTAAGAGATCAATTTGGTGGGCTTATTCGGCGAATCTGTTCTACCGGGGAGCGTAATTTATTTTCCCTTTTAACCCCGAAAAATATTGTCGTAGCCGGTTGGGGGTAAGCAGGGCCATTCTCAGGGCTTCTGTTGCTCCATCTAATCTCCCCACAACTCCGCGCGTTTCTGATGCTGGTCCTAGCCAGTCGTCCCCGGTACTCGCAGCTGAGGCATCCACTCCCGTAAGTCGCCTTGTAGATGAATCCTCTTCCGATTCAGGAAGCAAGACCCCTGAGGTTGCAGGTACTGGTAATCAATTAGAAGAGAACCCTGAGTGGGCTCAGGTTGGCGCCTTTGGGAGTCCTTTCGTTGATTTTTCGTTGGATTCAAATTTGGATAGTCTAAAGGATTTTGGTGGTTTTCTAGGTTTCCAATCCTTTTTTACTTCTCGTATGCATGTGCATGGCTTTTTACTTGGTCGACTAATCTTTTCTTTTATATTTGTGCAAGCATGAATTTTCGAGATTTATTGCGTAGGAGGGATGCCAGTGCTGCTGCTCAAGCTGCTCCTCCTCCTCAATCGCAGGCTAGAGCCCCATCATCTGGACCGGCTCGTGCTCCTACTCCTCCTCCTCCGGCCACTGGTGAATCCAGCCGTCTTGCTCAAGAAGTCGGGAGAAATAAACAGAAGAGACCTCTTGTTCCTGATTGTGGTTCGAGCGATTGCGAGAGCTCTGAGTCCCAAAGGAGTGATTTAGCCCGTCAAGAAGGCAGCTCTCGAGTTGCTGAGGATCGATCTGCCCCTTGCCAGCCTAGGCGCAAATACAGGAAGAGGCTGATTATTGAAGCCACAATGCCTACAAGACCGATTTTGCCTAAGGTAGCCGATTCGACTTTGAGGCGCTATCCGGTTGATAACGGGGTCGTTGTAGGTGGAGAAGACTTCCAGACCTATCCCGGAGTAAATGACAACGACAGTATCGACGATGCTGGGATAGCGTCTCGTCTGGCCTGAAGCACCATCCTCCCTCGCGACGAGGCGGGCCTTTTTACAAACCTTGCAGAAGCGGAGGATAATTCTGATTATTTCGCTATGAAGGTGAGAGCTTTGTGCTTGTTTGGTAATTAGATTCTCCCCTTTTTAAGCTCTTTCGTCAAGTTTTTTGAGTTACGACTGTTTTTTTTATCTTGTCAGACGGCTCAACAAATTACGGCGGTCAATGCTCGACATAGGGCCCTTAGGGAGCAAGCTGATAAAGAGATTTGTGAGCTTCGAGAGCAGAGAATGGAGCTTACGAACGAGGGTGTCCAACTTCGCCCCTATCCCAAAAGGATGGAGGAGTTGAGTAAAAAGTATGCTGATCTCGAGCAAAGGCTCCGGGAAGAGCAGGCGAAGGTGGCTTCCCTCCAAGGGTACCAAGAAGCCTACAATAAGGCCGTCGATGATCGGGGAGCTATGGAGAGGCAGCGAGATGAGGCTATTGAGGAGCTGCACAACGTGCTGGATCGTCAAAAAAAAGCTCGAATCGAGGCTGTTCGTGAATACTGCTTGTCCCAGCATTGCTTTGACAAGAAGACAGAGTTCGCAACGGGATTCATTAAGTACGGTTTCTATTTGGCTCGTTCTTGGCTGGAGAAGCATCGACCTGGTGAGGCTTTCCCTGAACTACTCTTTACTGAGGAGGCCAAGTACTATGACGCTCCTTCTTGGACCAAGTATGAGCCCGACTCACAAAGTCCGGAGGCCTACTTAGCGGAGGGAGCCGTAGATAAGCTGGACAATCTTGAGGGTCCGTGGCCTCCTCGACAGTTACAACATCAGCCTGAGTCTTCTGAGGCATTTGATCGATCTGAGCCTCCAGCAGTGCGTGATGTTTCTGAGTCTATCGAGGCAGGCGATCAGCCTGTGTCTATCGAAGCATTGTTGGGGTTAGACAGCGATGAGTTCCAAATTTCTGATTCCGAAGCCATTGATCCCGTGTCAGACTCTGCGACTGTGGTAGGGCCTTCAGGTGATGTTTCTTCTTCCGGGATGGCTTCTTCGGCTCCCCAGGATCCTGATTCTTCGAATCCTCCAGTTCCTGAGCCTCAAGCTTCTTAAGATGTTAGTGCTGATGTAATGCCTTCTCAGCTGGCTAACCCGGTCGTTGCCGTAGATTAGAATGTAGTTTTTTTTTTAACTCTAATGTACGGATTCATTTTGAATGAAAAATACCGTTTCATTTTGTAGCTCTTTCTTTTGCTTATGTGAATTTAGTAAATAATTACTGTTGATTTTGAAAAAAAAATAAAAAGAATACCTTGTATTACTGTTGCAGCACAAAGTTCTTTACCTTTACACCATGTTGCTCCCCAAGTTCTACTTTGAAACAGCATTTTTTTTATGCAAAGATGAACTTTTCTCGAGCATTGTGCCTATTTTGCGCTTTTTTCGCTTAAGGACTTTATTGAATAACGACTAAAATGTCAAAGTGTTAACCATAATTTGCTAACTCATTTCAACATATTAGTCTGAAAATTTCAACGTACCTCGTAATACCTGGATATTGCGTTTGTTTGTTGCTGGATGGTTTCTCGGTTTTGCCTTTCTCACGCACTTTTCGTGTTTAAGGACTGGTCTTTGCCCGTCTCGCACTTTTCCGTGCTGAGGGACTTTTAGATGTGCCCGTCTTGCGCATTTTTCGCTTAAGGATTCTTGTTTTTGCCCGTCTCATGCATTTTTCGCTTAGGGACTTTTTTTTTGCCCGTCTCGCACATTTTTCGCTTAGGAACTTTTGTTTTTTGCCCGTCTCGCTCATTTTTCGCTTAGGGACTTTTGTTTGCCCGTCTCGCGCATTTTTCGCTTAGGGACTTTTGTTTGCCGTCTCGCGCATTTTTCGCTTAGGGACTTTTGTTTTTGCCTGTCTCGCGCATTTTTCGCTTAGGGACTTTTGTTTGCCCGTCTCGCGCATTTTTCGCTTAAGGACTTTAGTTTGCCAGCTGTTGCCTCATTTCGATTCCTGTAACACATAATCTGTCTCACATATTGCATTAGAAAATTATAGGAAATGATGGGCTGGCCTTTATTAATGAATCAGATAATTGCAAAACAATAATATCTGTAAAGTAACGTAGCCATTGATGGAAAAGACAAGAATAATCATAAATGGAAAAGTAAAGACAAGAATAACCATAATCAGAAAAGAAGTACAATGTTTACTGCCAGTACAGTTTAAGATGGTTGGCATTCCAAGTCTTTGATATCTTCTTTCCTTGCAAGGTTTCTAAGGTACATGTGTTAGGTCCGACCATACTTCTGATTCTATATGGTCCTTCCCAATTAGCCTGGAGCTTTCCATCTTCCTTATGGGCGTTTGTAATTGCCGACTTTCTCAATACCAAGTCTCCTTCTTGTAACTCTCTGTTTTTAACCGTGCATTGTAATAAGTAGCTACCCTCTGTTGGTAAGCAACCAATCTCATTTTTGCTTTGTCTCTCAGCTCATCTATCAGGTCTAGATTCTTCCTTAGTCCCTGACAATTGAGCTCCTCGATGTAGGGGACCAACCGAGGTGACTCAGCTCCAACTTCTACTGGGATGAGGGCTTCAGTCCCATACAACAAATTGAACGGTGTTTCCCCTGTGGACACCTTGCTTGTCGTTCTGTAGGCCCATAAGACACTCTGGAGCTCGTTTACCCATGCTCCCTTTGCTTTGTCCAGTCTGGTCTTCAACCCATGTAGTATAGTTCGATTACTCACCTCTGCCTGCCCATTAGCCTGCGGGTAAGACACAGAAGATATTCTTAGGAGAATGTTCAGGCCTTTGCAGAAATCCCAGAAAGCATCACAGTCGAACTGCTTCCCATGGTCTGCATTTATTACATGGGGGATCCCAAATCGGCAAATTATGTTCTTCCACACCGGTGCTTCCACCTTCTTCTCAGAAATTGTAGCCAAAGGTTCGGCTTCTATCCACTTCGTGAAGTAATCCGTGGCCACAAGCAAGTATTTCCGTTGTCCTGAGCCTAGTGGAAAGGGTCCCAGGATATCTAGTCCCCACTATGCGAACGGAGTTGGCTGGAGGGTGTTCTGAAGGGCCGAAACAGGCGTGGTTGTTATTGGAGCGAATTTCTGACACTTTTCGCATCTTCTCACTTTGTCTGTGGCATCCTTCCTCAGTGTAGGCCAATAAAACCCTGCGCGCAGTATTTTTGAGGCCAAGGCACGAGCCCCTAAGTGTTCTCCGCATATTCCCTCATGAACTTCAGCTAAGGTGTACTCAGCCTGTTGGGGCCCTAGGCATTTCAAGGGGCCCTAGGCATTTCAGCAAGGGCATTGTGAAGCTTTGCTTATAGAGCTCTCCATTTACTATGGTAAACCTAGCAGTTTTCAATTTCAACCTTCGAGCCTCGTCACTGTTAGCTGGGAGTGTGTTCCCCAATATATAGTCTTTGATTGGGACTCTCCAATCGTCTCCGATCTCGATATCGCAGACACCTTTTTCTTCGATACTTGGCTTAGCGAGGGATTCCACTTTGACGATACCCCCTTTGACCCATCTAGAAGAAGCCAATTTTGAAAGGGCATCTGCATGGTTGTTCTCTGTCCGATTTATCTGAGTCAGCTGGAAGTTCTGGAACGACTGTGCCAACAATTGTACCTTCTGCAGATAAGGAACTAAGGCAGGTTCTCGTGCTTCATACTCTCCCGAGAATTGGTTTACCACCAATTGTGAATCGCTATGGGCCACTAAGTTGCTGACTCCTAGTTTCTCAGCAAGTTTCATCCCAGCTATCAAGGCTTCGTACTCGGCTGTATTGTTCGAACTTGGGAAATCGAAACGTAGGGAATATTCATAGGTTTCCCCGTCAGGCGATATTAGCACAATTCCGGCTCCACTGCCATCCATGTTACGAGCTCCATCAACAAATAATTTCCACCAGACTAACTCTGTTTCCTCTTGGACCTCTCGGCCAGTGCATTCTACAATGAAATCTGCCAATGCCTGTCCTTTTATTGCTTGGCGAGGCTGGAAGTGAATGTCATATTCACTCAATTCGATAGCCCATTTAATTAGACGCCCGGAGTGTTCTGGTTTCTGCAGTATTTGCCTCAAGGGCTGATCCGTTAAGATAGTCACCGAGTGAGCTTGGAAGTAAGGCCGCAACTTCCGAGTTGCCATCACCAGGGATAAAGCTATTCTTTCAACTAAGGGGTACCTTGCCTTGGCATCTAGTAGGACTTTGCTTACATAATAGATCGGGCAATCTCTGTCTCCTTCTTTCCTTAGTAGGACTGCACTCATGGCTTTTTCTCCTACACCGAGGTACATGAGGAGTTGGTCTCCGGGCTGTGGCCGAGATAATAGAGGCAATTCTTTCAGGTAGTCTTTCAACCTTTCAAAGGCGTCGTTGCACTTTTCTGTCCATTTGAAGTTCTTTCCTGCCTTTATCGCATTAAAAAATGGTAGACTTCTTTCAGCTGATTTGGACAAGAAACGACTCAAGGCTGCTATCCTCCTATCAGCCTTTGAACTTCTCTTACAGTATTGGGTGGCTTCATGTCCAAAATAGCTTGAACTTTCTCGGGATTAGCCTCTATCCCTCGATTAGTAATCATGAATCCCAAGAACTTTCCGGATCTCACCCCAAATGAGCATTTATTGGGATTCAACTTCATCTCGTACTGTCGCAGCACATTAAATACCTTAGTCATTTTCTCAGCATGTGATTCTTCCTGTCGGCTTTTGATGATCATATCATCAACATAAGCCTCCATGGTGTTGCCCAACAAGTCTTGGAACACCTTATTTACCATGCGCTGGTAGGTAGCCCCCGCGTTTTTCAAACCGAATGGCATTACTCGATAGCAATATGTCCCACTATCGGTAATGAATGAAGTCTTTTCCTCATCATCTGGATGCATCATGATTTGGTGGTACCCTGAAAAGGCATCCAAGAAACTAAGTAATTCATACCCACAAGTTTCATCTACCAACTTGTCAATTCGGGGTAGTGGATACGAATCCTTTGGGCAAGCTTTGTTCAGATCCATGAAGTCCACACACATTCTCCATTTCCCGTTGGCTTTCTTTACCATAACAACATTGGCCAACCACTCTGGATAGTTAACTTCTCTAATGAATTTCGCTTGTAACAACTTCGAAATTTCTTCGTTTATTGCCTATTGCCTCTCTGGAGCAAAATTCCTCTTCTTTTGCTTTATCGGTCTCGCCCCCGAGACTACGTTCAACCGATGACAAACAACTTCAGGGTTAATTCCGGGCATATCGGCTGGGGTCCATGCGAATACATCATTATTCTCTTTTAGGCATCGGATTATTTCCCCTTTCACTTCTTTAGGTAACTGGCTTCCTACGTACACTATTCTTTCTTCATCTTTCTCATCCAACCGGATTGCTTCCATCTCCTCATCAGGTTTTGGCTTAGGCTTTTCTTAAATTGTAAGGGTTTCCTTCCTCTGAATCCCCTTACATGTGGTGGATGCGACATTGCATGTCCTGGCTTTCTTTTGATCTCTCTTCACTTGTCTAACACCGTGAGGAGTCGGAAACTTCATTAACAAATAGCAGGGATGTACCACCGCTCTCATGTCATTTAACAATGGCCGCCCGAAGATCATATTGTAAGCCACAGACGCTGATCTCACCACCATAAACAACGCTTGTCGGATGACATCTTTTGGGCTTTCCCCCAATGTAACAGGTAGCTGAATGGCGCCTGCTACCTTTATCTTCTCTCCAGAGAAACCGTATAAGGGTGTAGGTACTGGCTTCAACCTGTCCTCCGTGATATTCATCTTTTCAAAGCAGTTCCAGTAGATTAAGTTCACCGAGCTCCCATTTTCGACCAAGATTAGACTCACTGGGTGCTTTGCTACCACGGCTGTAATTACCATCGGGTCATCATTAGGAACCACTACATCTCCTCTATCGGCTGGTGTAAAAGTAATGGGTTCCTCATCCTGCTTTTCCCCCATTACTGAGTTAATTTGGTGGGCCTGTCGAGCATAAGATTTTCGAGATGAGGAAGAAGTACCAGCTAATGATTCACCTCCGGATATTACATTAATAGCTGGCCCTGTGGGTTCATTATCTTCCTCTCGATTCCTTCCTTCTGTTCTTCCGTCATACCTGTCACCTTCATTTCGTCTCATAGGTGCCCTGTTTTCACCTCTTCTATCTCTAAATTGATTTCCTCTGTTCCGCGTAGGATAGTTGTTTCTGTCGCCTCTCCACACGAAACGGTTTATTTTTCCCTCTCGTGCTAGTTTTTCTAGTTGATTCATCAACTCCTTGCATTTCGGTCGTGTGCCCATGTGCTGAGTGGTAATCGCAGTACGACCTTAAATCACGGCCCAAATTCCCTGATGCCTTTTTTGGAGTCTGTATAAGCCCTGATCCTTCAATAGCTGCTAACACTGAAGCTCGAGATTCAGTGAGTGGAGTATAAAAATTGTATTTTAGTGCAGGAGCTTTCTCAAACTTTTTCTGTTGGCTAGAAGATGCTTCAGTGACCTTTTTTCCTCGTTTCCTTCCATCCTGGGATTCTCCAATCGCCACCATTTTCATTACTTCCTCTTGGGTTACATATTTATGTGCGCGGGAAAGAAGGTCTGAGATGGTAGTTGGCTGGTCTAGCGACAGAGATTCTTGCAATTTCTCAGACCTTGTTACTTGTAACATGGCTGCCACGGCTATACCGACTTGCAGATCTCGTACCTCCAAAGTAGCATCTCTGAACCAACCCACATAACTCTTCAATGACTCCTTAGCTCCCTGCTTAATAGTGAGCAAATAGGTCGGTTCCTTTCTTTTCTGACTATTCATCGCAAACGCCTTGAGAAACTCGCTTCGCAGTTGGTCAAAAGAGATAATGGACCCTTCAGGCAGGTTATTAAACCATTTCATCGCATGTCCAGACAGGGTTAAGGAAAAGGCCCTACACATTATCTCGTCTTCCCATCCATGTAACAACATTAGGGCCTCATAATTTTGCATATGGTCGTAAGGGTCCATCTTTCCGGTGTATGCGGTCATCTGTGGCATTTTGAACTTTGGGGGCAGAGGTTTTTGCATGATAGTCCTGCAGAACGGTACTCTTCTCCTCTGGCTCTCTTCTGCGAACACTAACTTTTTCTCTTCCAGTACCTGTTCTATCATCTTCTTCATGTCCACGGGGGGAGCGAGCTGATTTCGGTTATGAGACGAATCAGGTAGGTCTCCGACTACTTCCTTGCCTTTAGCTTGAGGTGCGTTTGTCCGTACCATTTGCGTGCACCGAGTGGGGTCAAACTCCGACCCCGATTCCCCAAGTGCTTTGATCTTCGACACCGTTCTTTCCAGCACCTCTAATACCCTATTCCAAGTTGGTACCAGCAAAATTTGGCAAGTCATGGTGATGGGCGGTAGACCCTGTCGCCCGGTCAATGTTCTCTCGCCCAGACACCTGTCGCCTGACCCCTGTCGCAGGCTCTAAACTTGCTGCTTCCTCAGTCTCCCACTGGGTGCCTGCGACAAGCCTCCCGCTCCCCTGTTCTGCCGGACCCTAATGAATGTCATGCTCTTCCACAGAGGGAACCTCTCGCCGATGAGAGGGGTCTGCCGCTGTCGTGTCCTCCTGTCGCCCAAACACCTGCGACGGGACACCCCTATTTATTCCTCCTACCAAGTTCTGCACAGCAGGCGGCAGATCCAATGTCGGGAGAACTCCTTGGAATAGATCCACCATGGCTCGCAGCGCCTGAGTAGTTTCTTCACTCTGTCACCTTAGAGCCTCGAATTCTGCCACCGACACAGTAATTCTTTCTTCCTCCCTGTTCACCTGGTTCGTCTGGCGAATCTGTTGTTCAGGGAGCTCACAGAGTTTTCCTCACTTCCGGCCCTTACGTTTGTCGACCTTGTTCTCACCATCTTAGAAAATCTCGATTGGCTTTTTATACGTTTCCCACAGACGGCGCCAATTGTTGTTGCACAAAACAACAATAAAGCTATGCTGACGTCGATGTTCGTACTAAGTCTCCACGTATCTCCAAGAAGCTTATGTAAAACAAGAAAAGTCAGAGAAACGCACTGGTGGTTCCCTGCGTAGACACTCCGATGCTTAAGTCAACAAAAATTTCTTCAATATTGGAAACGTAAAAGCCAGTAGTCAAAAATTAGAGAGTAAGATTGTACCTAGGGGCCTATTTATAGGCCAATATTCTGGGTTAATTATTTGAGGATAAGTCCATCATCTTGTTGAGAGTTTGTGTCCCGATATAACACAAGTTTCTTGAAAACCGGGAGAAATTAAGGCCTGTTGCCAGCGAGAGACCCATATTGCGGGACGTTGTGGCATGAGGGGTCTGTCGCCTAGCGGGAGCTGAATATGGCGCCACGTGTCGCATTATGATTACAGGCGATAGGTATAGAGTCTGTCGCCAGCGACAGACGTCATTCGGATACTTTGGCTTCTGTCGCCGAAGGCCACATGGCCCAGTGATTCTCATCCACGTGGTGAGCTCTGACGCTATTGGGCCTGGTCTATCGTAAGTAAACTTTGTCATATCAGCTATTTTTACTTTTGGCTGGTTAAATGCTCACTTTGGATTAATGAATGCTTTTAAGTGCTTGCTTTGACTAGTCAATGGGCTGGGATAGTTTCCTTTGTTTGTTTTTAATATCCATTTGTTCATTAATTATGTAACTTGGTGTATTTAGTTTGGATGCTCAGTTTTCTCGGTAATCAATTATATATTCATTTAGTTTGAATGCTCTCTATGCATGTGACATATCTTCATGTTTTTATTTATTAATTTATTCATTTCCAAATTGTCTGTCATATTTATGAAAGTTAAAATTGAGCAAGCATGGACCATAATTATTAGATCCATAAATAAATTTATAAAATGAAATCATAAAATCAATTGATTAATTTTGCGAATTAAACAATCACAATAAAGTTTAATTTAAGTAAACTTAAATTTCGATGATGGGATGTTACGGAAGTCACAAGTAGTAATTTCTAACTGATCCCTAGGTGAGAAGAGTCTACTAAATATTATCAGCGTATTGGGGTATTTAGTATGATTTTTCAATAATTTAAATTTTTATTAAAAGTTAAATTAATAAGTTTTTTCAAATTAATAATAAAATTAAAATTTAAGTAAACAATTTGTCCGATGATGGGATGTTACGGAAGTCACAAGAAGTGATTTCTATTTGATCTTTAGGTGAGGGGAGTCCGTTAAATATTACCAGAGTATTTGAATACTTAGTGTGATTTTTCAATAATGTTGATTTTTATTTAAAATAAATAAAATAATTTTTTTAAAGAAAATTATTATAAAAAACACATATGCATTCATGATAATTTTCGAAGAAAGTGTGAATCTACCGAAGATGAGATTTTATAGAAGTCACAAGTAGTGATTCTTAAAATATCTCTAGGTGAGGAAAATTATTTCAAATATTACCAAAAGTATTGGAGTATTTGATTTAATTTTTCAATAAAAGAGGTTCATGTTTATTTTTAAAAAATGAGATTTTTTAAAATGTATATAATAATTTTCAATCACTTATGCAAATAATGTGATCCCTTCCGAGGATGAGATTCTGTAAAAGTCACAAGTAGTGATTCTTAAGAAATCTCTAGGTGAGGAAATTATTTTAAATACTACCAAAAGTATTGGAGTATTTGATTTAATTTTTCAATACAAAAGGGTTCACATTCACTTTCATTAAATAAAATCTAACTTTTTTAAAATAAAAAATGATTTTGATAAATGATAAATATGCTTAAAGTGTAATAAAAATAGAAATTATTTTTAAATATTAAATTAAGACCATTTCATTAAAATCAAAGGATAACACATGATTACTATGGTACCGTTTTTTAACGGGCGTTGTGGGGGTGCTAATCCTTCCCCACTCGTAACCGTACTCTCGAGCTTGATTTTTGTTTTCGTAGGCCAAAAATTGCCTTTTTAATAAAATTTAATTAATTTTGAGATTTTGTTAAAAAAATAAATATTTTTAAGTGATCAATCACACCTAGTCAAAAAAGATTGGTGGCGACTCCCTTTGTTTTTTTAATGTTTTCAAAATCGTCGAGCGATCGAGTTTTCGAACAAAATCGTTATGACAGTTGCATTAGGTGCTTGCAATCAGAAATAATAGGGTAATAAGTATGAGAAACAGGAACACCTTCATTTACATACTTGGCAACAATTTGTGAATCCACTTCAACCAAGAGGCGATGTATCTCCTGTCTCTTTGCCAGTTGAAGGCCATCCCGAATAGCCCATAGCTCGACACAAGTGCTATTAGCTATTCCAATAAATCTAGCAAAGCCTTCCACCCAATTTCCAAGATGGTCCTTAAGTATACCACCTGCTCTTGCAGGTCCTGGACAACCTTTAGCTGAACCATCTTTGCTTAGTTTGTAGTAGTTAGGTGGTGGTGGATTCCAGCCAACATTGAAGTAACTCTTCTGTTTGGCATTTCTTCCATCTCCCAAAATTGCCCAATATTCTTTGGCCATTTTCATAAGAGTTGAGCTTCAGTTGTTAACAGTTTCTGTGGCACCTTGAAAAACCATCTTGTTTCTAGAGCTCCAAATAAGCCATATCATAATCGGAAATAGAAAACTCCAGGGCATACCAAAGCCATCAAATATCACATTGCTTTTACAATTGTTAATCAACCAGTCATTAATGTCAGTGTTAAAGAAATTGGCAAGGCTATCAGGTAAGCACAAAGTTCTCCATTTCTCCTTGACAGTTTCACAATCACACAAGCAATGGCTAGTTGTTTCCTCTTTAGAGTTACAAAGTGGGTAGAATGTGGATATATTCATTCCCCTTTCATGCAAAAGCTTTCGGGTGGGGATTTCGTGATGATAACAGCTTCATAAGAAGTGTTGGATTTTTGGAGGAGTTCTCACTTTCCAAATTATTTTCCAGTTCATACTCTGCTCCTCCAACTTACTTCCAATCAGCTTGTATGCATATTTTAAATTGAATGTCTCTGAAGGGTTATCCTTCCAACTAATGTGATCTCTTTCTTCAGATTCTCTTTGAATAGGAACACTAGAGATTTTGTGTTGAATATTTTCTGGGATTTCTATGCTAAGGGAGTTGAAATCCCAATTACCTTGGTTATTGATTACATTTCTAACCAAGAGATTATTATCTTCAAGTAACCAAGGACCATGCAAGATTGAATTTAAAGGGCCAAGTCTCATCCAATCATCCACCCAGAAAAGGGTTTGGTTTCTTGAATTGACAATCCAACGCATACCTTTCTGAATCACATCCGAGCCTTTATGCATAATAGACCATATTGGGGAACATCCTTTACTTTTAAACTCTCCATTTCTAAAATATTTTGCTTTGAGAACTTGTACTCACATGCTATTTGATTCATTAAGAAAATTCCAACCCAATTTTGTCATGCTAGCTTCATGGAGTCTCTTCATGTCTTTTATTCCAAGCCCTCCTTCCTCCTTAAAGAGGGTAACTGTATCCCAATTAACCCAATGCATTTTTTTATTATTGTCTGTTGATCCCCAAAGGAAATTTCTTGTGATTCTGTTCATCTCATTACAAACATTGATTGGGATTAGTGCTCCTTGTATATAATACATGGGTATTGATCCAAGGACAAATTTAATTAGGGTAGCTCTTCCCGCTATAAAGAGGACCTTGGGTTTCCAACCTGCAAGTTTCTTATTGAGTTTATTAATGATAAACCTAGAGCTTTTCTAGTATTTGACATGGGGAACCCAAGGTATTTACCAATATCATTTGTAAGATTCATTTCCAACCTTTCACTGGGTAGGTTTTTGGTTTCTTCATTGGTGTTGTCAAAAAACGTGATAGAGGATTGAGACAAATTGATAGTTTGTCCTGACACATCACAAAATTCTTTAAGGACTTTTTTCAAGGCGTTGCATGTTCTCTCATTAGCTTTTCCCATAAGTAAAAGATCATCAACAAATAACAAATGAGAGACCTTAGGACCTCGTCTAACAATTTGGATCGATTCCCAATTTCCTTTTTCACATTCCTCTAAGATCTTGAGGTACAGATATTCTAGACATAGGATAAAGATATATAGGGATAATGGATCCCCTTGTCGAATGCCTCGTGAAGGAACAATGGTCAAACCTTGATCACCATTAACAAGAATATTCATGGAAGCTAAAGAAATGCAAGACATTATTAAGTTGATCCAATTGTCATGAAAATTAAAGAATTTTAGGATTTTTCGAATGAAACTCCAGTCAAGTTTGTCATAAGCTTTTCCAAGATCAACTTTAACCATAATATATCCCATCTTTCCCTTCTTTTTCTTCATTGAATGGATGATTTCTTGGGCAATAATCACATTGTCTTGTGCTTTTCTTCCTGCAATGAAACTTGATTGGAATGGGTGAATGCATCTTGAAAGGTAGGGTCTGATGCAATTCACTATAACCTTAGTAATTACCTTATATATGGTATTGCAAAGGCTAATTGGTCTGAATTGTTGAATGGTGTCTGGGTTATTAGTTTTTGGAATAAGACATATAAGACATGCATTCACTTTGTCAGGGACTTTTTGAGTTTCAAAAACTTCTTTTATAAATGAAATCAATGAATCCCCAACTGTCTCCCAACATTTTTGATAGAATATTGGGTGTAGTCCATCAGGTCCTAGGGCTTTCAATGGTTTCATGTCAAAGAATGCTCTTTTAATCTTTACATCCTGTAAAGGGGAGTTTAAAGATGTTTTTTCACTCTCCAAGAGGGGGTTTCCTAAAGGGCTATTAATTGAGTCTCTTAGAAGGTTACGGTCTAAGGAAGAACTATAAAGATTAGTGAAGAATTTTGAGATAATATTTTTAATCTCGTTAACCCCATAAAAATAATTTCCTGTCTCATCTTTCAAAGAGAGAATTTTGTTTCTCCTTCTGTGTTGTATAGTGCTAAGATGGAAAAATCGGGTATTGCGATCACCATCATTGATCCATTCTACCCTAGCCTTTAATGCCCAAAGTTCTTCTTCAAGTTTAATTACTTGTAAGTATTCATCCTCTAAGTTCTCCTTTAATTTTTGGAGCCAAGGGTTAGGCACCAATGATAAGGATCTTTGAATGCCTTCAATTCTTGCACGTAACTGCCTCTTTTTATAAATAATATTTCAAAAAGAGTTTTTGTTCCATATCCTAACATTATCCTTGAATTTCAAGATGGCTTCTAAGATATCGTGGTTAGCTTCATTCCATGAATTTTCAACAACTTGTTTGAATTCGAAATGGGAAAACCAAACCGTTTCAAATCTAAAAGGCCTAGGTCCAAAACGAGGTTCAACCGAGAGTGTATCAAGGAGAACTAGGTTGTTGTCTGAACTAATCTTGGTTAAGTGGTAGACAATTGCATTTGGGAATTTCAATTTCCATTCATTATTGCCCCAAATTCTATCAATTCTTTCCCTAATGATTTGTCCATGGTGATTTTTATTGGTCCAAGTAAACTTTTGACCAATAAATCCAAGGTCAATCATTCCACAATCATTCATGCATTCTTGATAAAGTCTAACCTTATACTTATTTATGGGTTTTCCTCCTAGTTTCTCAGACTCTTCAATCACTTCATTGAAGTCTCCTAACATGAGCCATGGGTAGGAGTGTGTATTGGCAAACTCTGTTAAATCTTTCCATAAAGTTTTTCTTTTTTCAAATTGTGGTTGTGCATACACGACAAAAATAATCCAAGGAACAAGTTAAGAGATTTAATAATTAAGAATTTAAATTAGGTATTAAAGAATTTAAAATTTAAAGAAATAAAAATATGTATGCATATATATATTATATATACAAATATAAGTATATAAATATATAATAAATGTTATTTTGAATTAAAGTGTATATATATAATAGAATTATTATCCTATCCACTGTCAGTAGAGTTTTTTAACTCCACAAACGGGGTTAGGATGATGACATGTGTTCTTTAAAAAATTAAGAAAATAAAAAATAAATAAAATGAGACACATGTCATCATCCTAACCCTGCTTGTGGAGTTAAAAAACTCCACTGACAGTGTATAGGATAATTTTCCTATATAATATATCATATGTATATACTATGTATATTTAGAAAGATATAATTATAAGAAATAGATAAATAAATAAGTAAATAAATTAAGTCTAATTTAAATAAAATAAAAAATCTGGAAACTAAAAAGAATAAAATAATTCAATGATAAAATGGTAAATATTGACTTTTAAAGGGGGCAAATAAGACAATTAGGACATGTAAGATATTTGTACACAAAAATTAGATTAAAAAGAGTTAAGAGTTTGTTTTAAAGGGCTGAGAGAATCGGCTAACAGCAGTAGTTTTTCCTTCCCTGCTGCTGCACGTTCTTCTTCAGTCCTCCCCAAATTTCCTCACGTTACCGCCATCTTTACCAAGCAAAACTCTTTTTTTTAAGCCTTTAATCCATCAAGGTTCCTTATCAATTCTATTTCCCATCCTAAGAACTGCTCAAAAAACTAGAAATTGCTGGACTGAATCAACTTGGAAAGGCTGATTGGTACTGCTCTGTTTCGGCTGATATGGGTGAATGGGGTATGTTGGTGTTTTCTTAATTATGGATATGGTATTTACTTGTTTTTAGGCATGAAAGGTGTGTTTATGGTTTTGGGAATGATCTGAAATTTTGAGTAGGCTGTCCTGTAGGTTCGGTTATGGCAGGTTTAATGAAGCCATGATGATTTTAAATGTTTGATGAATAGAAATGGAAATATGTGGTGTTAAATATAGATATGACCATGAATAAGTGAAAACAAAAGTTAGTATCATGAGTAGGAATTAGAAATATGTAATGTGTTTAAGTATAGTTATAATTATAAATAAATTAAAGCAAATGATTGTAGCAGCCATGATAGGCATGGCTATGAGAAAATGTAGAGAAATTGTAATGGCTTTGGTGCATGGTGTACATTGTGTGAATGAATATGAAGAGATGAATAAAATTATAAGAATGCAAAATTGTAAAATCTTGAGTTGTTATGAAGGAGGACATTCGACCATAGTGAAAATGTAATGATGATGAAGAGTTTTGGTACAAGATAAGTATTTGATAAATGTTTTAAGTGAAGAGGAAAACATTAAGCTGCCAGCCGAAGGAGGGAAAAATAGAAAATGAAAAGAAAACAGAAAAGAATCCATGTGGGTTTGAGGTAATGAAAGAAAAATAGGATGTTAGGATAGTTTAAATAGAATTAATATGAAGATAAATTAAAGACTAACTATTAAGTTAAGAATTAGAAAGAGGAATAGTCTTGGGTAAACTGGACGTTTGACCAAAATTAAAGAGTGGTGGTGTTAATGTAACTTTGAAAAAAAAAGAAAAGAAAAAGAAATAAATTAAATATAAGGATAAGTAAAGAATAATTATGGGATAAATTATTGGAGTTAGAAGGTGGAATTATTGGTAATATTAGGATTAGCAAAAGGAATGGAATTTAAATTAAAATTATATTTTGTATTTACAAGCAAATAAAATAAACTTGATATGACAAAGTCTACTTACGATGGGCCAGGCCCAATAACATCGGAACTCACCACGTGGATGAGAATCATTGAGCCACGTGGCCTTCGGCGACAGAAGCCAAAATATCAGAATGACGCCTGTCGCCGGCGACAGACTCTAGGCCTGTCGCCTGTAATCATAATGCGACACGTGGTACCATATTCGGCTCCCGTTGGCGTCAGGGTCCTGTCGTCAGGCCTTACCCGTTTGCGACACGTGGCACCATATTCAGCTCCCGCTACGCGACAGACCCCTCACGCCACAACATCCCGCAATATGGGTCTCTCGCTGGCGACAGGCCTTGATTTCTCCCGAGGAACTTGTGTTATATTGGGACACAAACTCTCAGCAAGATGATGGACTTATCCTCAAATAATTAACCCAGAATATTGGCCTATAAATAGGCCCCCAGGTACAATCTTAGTCTCTAATTTTTGACTACTGGCTTTTACGCTTCCCAATACTGAAGAACTTTTTGCTGACTTAAGCATAAGAGTGTCTACGCAGGGAACCACCCCTGCGTCTCTCTGACTTTTCTTGTTTTACAGAAGCTTCTTGGAGACACGTGGAGACTAAGTACGAACATCGACGTCAGCATACCTTTATTGTTGTTTTGTGCAACAACAATTGGCGCCGTCTATGGGAAACGCATAAAAAGCCAATCAATACTTTCAAAGATGGTGAGAACAAGATCTACAAACCTGAGGACCGGGAGTGAGGAAAACTCTGTGAGCTCCCATGAACAACGGATTCACCAGAGGAACCAGGTGAATAGGGAAGAAGAAAGAATTACTGTCTCGGTTGCAGAATTCGAAGCTCTGAGGCGACAGAGCGAAGAAACTACCCAGGCGCTGAAAGCCATGGTGGATCTGTTCCAAGAAGTTCTCCCGACATTGAATCTGCCGCCTGCCGTACAGAACTTAGTAGGAGGAACGAACCACAGGGTTCCGCCGCAGGTGTTTGGGCGATAGGAGGATGCTACAGCGGCAGACCCCTATCGGCCACGAGAGGTTCCCCCTGTAGAAGAGAATGATATTCACCAGGATGCGGCAGGACAGAAGAGCGGGAGGCCTGTCGCAGGCACCCGGCGAGAGACTGAGGAAGCGGCAGGCTTAGATCCTGTGGCAGGAGTCAGGCGACAGACTCCAAATGTAGGGCGACAGGTGTCTGGGAGACAGGAAGCTGACCGGGCGATAGGATCTACCGCCCACCACCATGACTTGTCAAATTTTGCTTGCACCAACTTAGAACATGGTGTGGGAGGTACTGGAAAGAATGGTGGCGAAGATCAAAGCACTTGGGGAGCAAGGTCGGAGTTCGACCCCACTTGGTGCACGCAGATGGTACGAACAAACGCACCCTAAGCGAAAGGTAAGGAAGTAGTCGTAGACCTACCTGATTCATCTCATGCCAGAAATCAGCTTGCTCCCCCCCGTAGACATGAAGAAGATATTAAACAGGTGTTAGAAGAGAAAAAATTAATGTCTGCAGAAGAGAGCCAGAAAAGAATAGTACCGTTCTGCACAACCATCATGCAAAAACCTTTGCCCTCAAAGTTCAAAATGCCACAGATGGCCGCATACACCGGGAAGACGGATTCCTATGATCATATGCAAAATTATGAGGCCCTAATGTTGCTACATGGATGGGAGGACGAGATAATGTGCAGGGCCTTCTCCTTAACTCTGTCCGGACATGCGATGAAATGGTTTAATAACTTGCTTGAAGGGTCTATTGCCTCTTTTGACCAATTGCGAAGTGAGTTTCTTAAGGCTTTTGCGATGAACAGTCAAAGAAGGAAGGAACCGACCTATTTGTTCACTATTAAGCTAGGAGCTAAGGAGTCTTTGAAGAGTTAAGTGGATCAGTTCAGAGATGCTACCTTTGAGGTACGAGATCTGCAAGTCGGTATAGCTGTGGCAGCTATGTTACAGGGGACAAGGTCTGAGAAATTGCAAGAATCCCTGTCGCTAGACCAACCAACTACCATCTCAGACCCGCTTTCCCGTGCAAATAAGTATGTAACCCAGGAAGAAGTGATGAAAATGGTGACGATAGGAGAAACCAAGGATGGAAGGAAACGAGGAAGAGAGGTCACTGAAGCATCTTCTAGCCAACCGAGAAAGTTTGAGAAGGCTACCGCACTAAAATACAATTCCTATATCCCACTCACTGAATCTCGGGCCTCAGTGTTAGAAGCTATTGAAGGATCAGGGCTCATACAGACCCCAAAGAAGGCGTCAGGGAATTTGGGCCGTGATTTAAGGTCGTACTGCGATTACCACTCAGCGCATGGGCACACGACCGAGAAGTGTAGGGAGTTGATGAATCAGCTAGAAAAGCTAGCGCGAGAAGGAAAAATAAACCGTTTCGTGTGGAGAGGTGACAGAAACAACTACCCTACGCGAAACAGAGGAAACCAATTTAGAGACAGAAGAGGTGAAAACAGGGGACCTGTGAGATGAGACGAAGG
Organism: Heritiera littoralis; assembly: GCA_031772115.1. Taxonomy (NCBI): domain Eukaryota; kingdom Viridiplantae; phylum Streptophyta; class Magnoliopsida; order Malvales; family Malvaceae; genus Heritiera; species Heritiera littoralis. The sequence goes on from JAPDPK010000043.1 coordinate 525,307, forward strand.
TGACAGAAGAGATAATGACAGAAGGGTAGAAAGAAGGAATCGAGAGGAAGATAATGAACCCACAGGGCCAGCTATTAACGTGATATCCGGAGGTGAGTCATTAGCTGGCACTTCTTCCTCGTCTCGAAAGACCTACGCCCGACAGGCTTATCAAATTAATTCGGTGATGAGGGAAAAACATGATGAAGAGCCCATTACTTTCACGCCAGCTGACAGAGGCGATGTAATGATCCCTCATGATGACCCAATGGTGATTTCGGCGGTAATAGCAAAACACCCAGTGAGTCGCATCCTAGTTGATAATGGGAGTTCGGTAAATTTGATTTACTGGAGTTGCTTTGAGAAAATGAACATCTCGAATGATAGACTGAAGCCAGTAACCACGCCACTGTATGGCTTTCTCAGGAGAAAAAGTGAAGGTGGAGGGCGCAGTTCAGCTACTTGTGACATTGGGGGAAAGCCCGAAGTGTGTCACTCGACAAGTGTTATTTATGGTGGTGAAGTCAACGTCAGCGGCGTACAATATGATCCTCGGGCGGCCATTGTTAAATGACATGAGAGCGGTAGTGCACCCCTGCTATTTGTTAATGAAGTTTCCAACTCCTCACGGTGTTGGACAAGTGAAGGGAGATCAAAGGAAAGCCAGGACGTGTAATATCGCGTCCACCACATGTAATGGGATTCAAAGAAAGGAAACCCTTACAATTGAAGAACCGCCTAAACCAAAACCTGATGAGGAAATGTAAACAATCCAGTTGGATGACGAAGATAAAGGGAAAATAGTATATGTGGGAAGCCAGCTGCCTGAAGAAGTAAAAAGTGAGATAGTCCGATGCTTAAAATAGAATTCTGATGTGTTTGCATGGACCCCAGCCGATATGCCTGGAATAGACCCTGAAGTTATTTGCCATCGATTGAACGTAATCTCAGGTGCAAAGCCGATAAAACAGAAGAAGAGGAATTTTGCTCCAGAGAGGCAACATGCAATAAACGAAAAAATCTCGAAGTTGTTGCAAGCAGGATTCATCAGAGAAGTTAATTATCCGGAGTGGTTGGCTACTGTTGTGATGGTAAAGAAAGCCAACGGGAAATGGAGAATGTGTGTGGACTTCACAGATTTGAATAAAGCTTGTCCTAAGGATTCGTATCCACTACCTCGAATTGACAAGTTGGTAGACGAAACTTGTGGGTATGAATTACTTAGCTTCTTGGATGCCTTCTCAGGATACCACCAAATCATGACGCATCCGATGATGAGGAGAAGACTTCGTTCATTACCGATGTTGGGACATATTGTTACCGAGTAATGCCATTTGGTTTGAAGAATGCGGGGGCAACCTACCAGCGCATGGTAAATAGGGTGTTCCAAGACTTGTTGGGCAACACCATGGAAGCTTATGTCGATGATATGATCATTAAAAGACGACAAGGAGAATCACATGCCAGAAAAATGACAAAGGTATTCAATGTGTTTTGACAGTACAAGATGAAGCTGAATCCTAATAAATGCTCATTCAGGGTGAGGTCTGGAAAGTTTTTGGGATTCATGATTACTAATCGGGGGATAGAGGCTAATCTTGAGAAAGTTCAAGCTATTTTGGACATGAGGCCACCCAATACTGTAAGAGAAGTTCAAAGGTTGACAGGGAGGATAGCAGCCTTGAATCGTTTTTTATCCAAATCAGCTGAAAGAAGTCTACCCCTTTTTAAGGCAATAAAAGCAGGAAAGAACTTTAATTGGACGGAAGAGTGCAACGACGCCTTTGAAAGGTTGAAAGACTACTTGAAAGAGTTGCCCCTGTTATCCCGACCACAACCGAAGATCACTTACTCATGTACCTCGGTGTAGGAGAGAAAACTGTAAGTGCAGTCCTATTAAGGAAAGAAGGAGATAGGGATTACCCGATCTATTATGTGAGTAAAGTCCTGCTAGATGTCGAGACAAGGTACCCCTTAGTTGAAAGGATAGCTTTATCCTTGGTGATGGCAACCCTGAAGTTACGACCTTACTTCCAAGCTCACTCGGTGACTATCTTAACGGATCAGCCTTTAAGACAAATACTGCAGAAACCAGAGCATTCCGGTCGTCTCATCAAATGGGCCATCGAATTAAGTGAATATGACATACACTTCCAGCCTCACCAAGCAATAAAAGGGCAGGCGTTGGCAGATTTCATTGTAGAATGCACTGGCCGAGAAGTCCGTGTAGAAACAGAGTTAGTTTGGTCGAAATTATTTGTGGATGGAGCTCGTAACATGGATGGCAGTGGAGCCGGAATTGTACTAACTTCGCCTGAAGGGAAAACCTATGAGTATTCCCTACGTTTCGACTTTCCAAGTTCGAATAATACAGCCGAGTACGAAGCCTAGATAGCTGGGATGAAACTTGCTGAGAAAATGAGAGTCAGCAACTTAATGGCCCATAGCGATTCGCAATTAATGGTAAACCAGTTCTCGGGTGAGTATGAAACGCGAGAACCCGCTTTAGTCCCTTATCTGCAGAAAGTGCAATTATTGGCACAGTCATTTAAGAACTTCCAATTGACTCAGATAAACCGGTCAGAGAATAACCATGCAGATGCCCTTTCAAAGTTGGCTTCTTTTAGAGGAGTCAAAGGGGGTATGGTCAAAGTGGAATCACTCGTTAGGCCAAGTATTGAAGAAGAAGATGTCTGTGATGTCGAAATCGGAGGCGATTGGAGAAGCCCAATCAAAGACTACATACTGGGGGGTACACTCCCCACTAACAGAGACGAAGCTCGAAGGCTGAAGTTAAAAAGTGCCAGGTTTACCGTGGTGAATGGGGAACTCTATAAACGGGGATTCACAATGCCCTTGTTGAAGTGTCTAGGGCCCCAACAGGCTGAGTACACCTTAGCTGAAGTTCATGAGGGAATATGCGGTGAGCACTTAGGGGCTGGTGCCTTGGCCTCAAAAATACTGCGCGCAGGGTTTTATTGGCCTACACTGAGGAAGGATGCCATAGACAAAGTAAGAAAATGCGAAAAGTGTCAGAAATTCACTCCAATAACAACTGCGCCTGTTTCGGCCCTCCAGAACACTCTACAGCCAACTCCATTCGCACAGTGGGGACTAGATATCCTGGGACCTTTTCCACTAGGCTCAGGACAACGAAAATACTTACTTGTGGCCACAGATTACTTCACGAAGTGGATAGAGGCCGAACCTTTGGCTACAATTTCTGAGAAGAAGGTGGAAGCAATGGTGTGTAAGGACATAATTTGCTGATTTGGGCTCCCCCGTATAATAAATGCAGACCATGGAAAGTAGTTCGACTGTGATGCTTTCCGAGATTTTTGCAAAGGCCTGAACATTCTCCTAAGAATATCTTCTGTGTCTTACCCGCAAGCTAATGGGCAGGCAGAGGTGAGTAATCGAACTATACTACATGGGTTGAAAACCAGACTGGACAAAGCAAAAAGAGCATGGGTAGACGAGCTCCCGAGTGTCCTATGGGCCTATAGAACTACAAGCAAAGTGTCGACAGGGGAAACACCGTTTAATTTGGTGTATGGGACTGAAGCCCTCATCCCAGTAGAAATTGGAGTTGAATCACCCCGGTTGGTCCCCTACATCGAGGAGCTCAATTCTCAGGGACTAAGGGAGAATCTAAACCTGCTAGATGAGCTGAAGGACAAAGCAAAAATAAGACTGGCTGCTTACCAACAGAGGATAGCTACTTATTACAATGCACGAGTGAAGAACAGAGAAATGCAAGAAGGAGACCTGGTGTTGAGAAAGTCGGCAATCAAAAACGCCCATAAGGAGGACGGAAAGCTCCGGGCTAATTGGGAAGGATCATACAGAATCAGAAAGATGGTCGGACCTAGCACATGTACCTTGGAAACCTTGCAAGGAAAGAAGATCTCAAAGACTTGGAATGCCAACCATCTGAAGCTGTACTGGCAGTAAACATTGTACTTTTTTCTGATTGTTATTATTCTTGTCTTTACTTTTCCATCTATTGCTCCGTTACTATTGTTTTGCAATCATCCGATTTATGAATAAAGGCCAGCCCATCATTTTCTATATTCTTTAATGCAATGTGTGAGACAGATTATGTGTTACAGGAATGGAAATGAGGCAACAGCTAGCAAACAAAAAAGTCCTAAGCGAAAAATGCGCGAGACGGGCAAACAAAAAGTCCCTAAGCGAAAAATGCGCAAGACGGGCAAAATAAAGTCCCTAAGCGAAAAATGCGCGAGACGGGCAAACAAAAAAAGTCCCTAAGCGAAAAATGCACGAGACAGGCAAACAAAAAGTCCCTAAGCGAAAAATGCGCGAGACGGGCAAACAAAAAGTCCCTAAGCGAAAAATGCGCGAGACGGGCAAACAAAAAAGTCCCTAAGCGAAAAATGCGCTAGACGGGCAAACAAAAAAGTCTCTAAGCGAAAAATGCACGAGATGGGCACATCTAAAAGTCCTTAAGCACGAAAAGTGCGTGATAAAGGCAAAGCATAGAAACCCTCCAGCAACAAACAAACGCGATATCCAGATATTACGAGGTACGTTGAAATTCTCAGACTAATATGTTGAAATGAGTTAGCAAATTATGGTTAACACCTTGACATTTTAGTCGTTATTCAATAAAGTCCTTAAGCGAAAAAAGCGCAAGATAGGCACAATGCTCGAGAGAAGTTCATCTTTGCACAGAAATAAGAACGCTGTCTCAAAGTAGAACTTGGGGAGCAACATGGTACAAAGGTAAAAGTATACAAAATATTATACTAAACCTACATAAACAAAAAGAAAGAGCTACAGAAAGAAACGGTACTTTTCATTAAAAATGAATATGTACATGGGAGTTAACAAAGAAAGCAAAAAATACTAAATTCTAATCTACGGCAACGACCGGGTTAGCCGGCGCTACATCAGCACTAGCATCTTGAGAAGCTTGAGGCTCAGGAACTGGAAGATTCGAAGGATCAGGATCTTGGGGAGCCAAAGAAGCCGTCCCGGAAGAAGGAACATCACCTGAAAGCCCTACCACAGTCGTAGAGTCTGGCACGGGATCAATAGCTGCAGAATCAGAAATCTGGAACTCATCGCTGTCCAACCCCAGCAGTGCTTTGATAGACTCAGGCTGCTCGCCTGCCTCAATAGATTCAGAAGCGTTACGCGCTGTTGGAGGCTCAGATCGATCAAGTGCCTCAGAAGACTCGAGCTGATGTTGTGGCTGTCGAGGAGGCCATGGACCCTCAAGATTGTCCAAATCATCCTCAGCTCCCTCTGCTAAATAGGCCTCCGGACCTTGCGAGTCGGGCTCATACTTGGTCCGAGAAGGAGCTTCGTAGTACCTGGCCTCCTCAGTAAAGAGCAATTCAGGGAAAGCCTCAGTAGGTCGATGCTTCTCCAGCCAGGCACGAGCTAAGTAGAAGCCGTACTTAATGAATCCCGTCGCGAACTCCGCTTTCTTGTCGAAACAATGCTGGGATAAGTGGTATTCACGAACGGCCTCGATTCGAGCTTCTCTCTGACGGTCCAATACATTGTGCAGCTCCTCAATGGCGTCATCCCGCTGCCTCTCCATAACTCCCCGATCATCGACGGCCTTATTGTAAGTGTAGACACCCAATTTTGTCCAGACTTAAACATTTTGAAAGTTTAAATATTTTTATTTTTTATTTTTATCTTTTTATTTATTTATTTATTTATTTTTAGTTTGATTTTTATAAATTTAATTAATATTCAATTAAAATTTTAAAAAAAAGGAAAAGAGGGAGAAAGAACTGGTGCCGTGCATGGCACCAATTCTTGTCACCTATCTCTGCCTCCTCCAACTGCTTCTCCACCAACCCCAGTCCATACCAGTCCCTCTAAAAAACCCTCATTCAACCACCAATTCGGGGGGGCCTCAACCAAAATCGGGATCCCAAGCTCCATTGCCATAGCCAAGCTACCCGAGACCCAAGCTCTCTCCCTCACCCAACCTGACTCACTCATCATCACCCTCTACCCACAGCAACCACCACACACCGCCATCACCACCAGAAACCAAACCCAAAACCCCCAACACCACAATCAACACACAACCCTCGGCTTCACCGAAACCTTAAGCCGCCACCGTCTCAAAACCCTAGAACCCCCCACATGCAAAAACACTAAAACAACAAACAAAACCAACAGCCAAGCCACAATCATACCATCAACAAAAAAAAATCAAAAAAAAGGGAAAGTGAAAATGACTTCGGTGAAGTCAGATCTGTGGGGTTAAAGGCATTTTCAAAGAAAACTAGGCCCGGAATCGAGCTCAGGGGGTGGAGAGCCTTCGGAAAGTGGTTTCCTTTTTGATTTCCGACCACCGGTGATGGTGGCCGGCGGTGGAGGACGGCAGCTCGACGGCGGCCGAGAATCGCCTGGCTGGGAGAGCTTTGGAAAGCTCTGAACTTTTTTTTGTGAAAAAAAAAAGGAAAAGTGAAAGAAAAAAAAAAGAAGATTTTATAGAGAGAGGCCGACCCGCGCGCGACCCGGGATTCGCGCGCTCGACCCGTCCGCAGAAAGAAGATCCTCGCGTCGCCCCGTGTACCCGACCCGATCCGCGCACCCGACCCGCGCCTGATCCAGCCCATCCGTGGTCTTCTTGGCCCAGCAGAATTCGGCCCACTCCAGCTCCTTTTGGGCCCACTCTTTGGGCTGTCCAGCTTGGGCCAATTTGGAGGGTTTCGTTTTGGGTTTTGAAACCCAAACCCTTTTGGTATATTTACTATAATTTTAGCCTTTTTTAATGTTGTTGTAAAATAAAAGTTTTTGAAAAATTTTCTTTTATTTGCATCTTCATTAATTATTATTAATTAGAAATCATATTTAAAAATAAGGAAATTAAATTTAAGTAAATAGTTTTCCGATGATGGGATGCTACGGAAGTCACAAGTAGTGATTCCTAGCTGATCCTTAGGTGAGAAGAGTTGTACTAAATGTTGCCAAAAGTATTGGAATATTTAGTATGATTTTTCAATAATTTAAATTTTTATTAAAAATGAAAACAAATAAGTTTTTTAAAAACAAAGAAAATTAAATAAATAAATGATGAAATTTAAATTCAATTAAATGAACGTCCGATGATGGGATGCTACGGAAGTCACAAGTAGTGATTCCTAGCTGATCCCTAGGTGAGAAGAGTCGTATTAAATGTTTCCAAAAGTATTGGAATATTTAGTATGATTTTTAATAATTTAAATTTTTATAAAAATGAAAATGAATAAACTAAAAAAAAGAAATAAATAAATCAACAAATAAATAATGAAATTCAAAATTAAAAATTCATTTGCATCATATATTGTTTGTTTACATCATATGCATTCATTTAATTTCCAAATAAACGTGAATCTTCCGATGATGAGATTCTGTAGAAGTCACAAGTAGTGATTCTTCAGAAATCTCTAAGTGAGGAAAATTATTTCAAATGCTGCCAAAAGTATTGGAGTATTTGATTTAATTATTCAATACAAAAAGGTTCACATTTACTTTCGAAAAATAAAATTTAACCTTTTAAAATAAAACAAAATAATTTACAAATAAAAATGATTTTGAATAAAAAGATTGCAATAAAATAAGAATTAATTTTAAATATTAAATTAAGACCATTTTATTAAAACCAAAGGATAACACATGATTATTATGGTACCTTTTTTAACGGGCGTCGTGGGGGTGCTAATCCTTCACCACGGGTAACCGTACTCCCGAACTCGATTTTTGTTTTCGTAGACCAAAGAAATTGTCTTTTTAATAAAACTTAATTAATTTTGAGATTTTGTTAAAAAGATAAATATTTTAGGTGGCCAATCACCCCTAGTCAAAAAAGATTAGTGGCGACTCCCTTTTGTTTTTAAATGTTTTTTTCAAAATCGTCGAGCACGAAGCCGTTACGACAGTAAGCTTCTTGGTACCCTTGAAGGGAAGCCACCTTCGTCTGCTCTTCTCGGAGCCTTTGTTCGAGATCAGCATTCTTTTTACTCAGCTCCTCCATCCTTTTGGGATAGGGGCGAAGCTGGACAACCTCGTTCGTAAGCTCCATTCTCTGTTCTCGAAGCTCACGAATCTCTCTATCGGCTTGCTCCCTAAGGGCCCTATGTCGAGCATTGACCGCCGTAATTTGTTGGGCCGTCTGACAAAACAAAAAACAAACATAACTCAAAAAGCTTGACGAAAGAGCTTAAAAAGGGAGAATCTAATTACCAAACAAGCACAAAGTTCTCACCTTCATAGCTAAATAGTCAGAATTATCCTCCGCTCCTGCAAGGTTCGTGAAAAGGCCCGCCTCGTCGCGAGGGAGGATGGTGCTCCAGGCCAGACGAGACACTATCCCGGCATCCTCCATGCTGTCATTGTCATTTACTCCGGGATAGGTCTGGAAGTCTTCTCCACCTACAACAACCCCGCTATCAACCGGATAGCGCCTCAAGGTCTAAAAACTTGTTGCGTGTCTAAGACCTATACCGCAAGTGCACGGGTCGCGACAAGTAATAAAGAGTGAGTAGAGTATCGTTCCCACGAGGATTGTATAGGTTATTTAGCTAAGTACCAAAATTGGTCATCCTAAGTTTATTCAAGCAAATGAATATTTTTTAGAAGTCAATTAACTACTAAAAACATTAAAATAAAACCTAAACTAATATTAGAAATTAAATTAAAGCGCATGAAAACTAAATTGCAAGTTAAGAGCAATAATAAAAAAAAAAACTAAAAATAAGAAAAATAAAAATGCAAACTAAATTAAAGCAAAGCAAAATTAAAATGCAACTAATTTTAAGGAACTTGAAATTCAAAAAGATAAAAAAAAAATTAAATGCATGAAAATTGAGTACCTAATTAATTAAATACTACTATAACTAAAGAAATAAAAAAAATACTCTAATTAAACTAAAACCATTTAAAGGTACTAAACTAATTAACTAAATAATAAACTAAATTAATAAATAGATTTAATATACTACTAACAATTAAAACTAACAAAACAAACATTAAAGCTGCCAGCCATTCCACGCATGCCAAGCCAAAGCAGAAAACAGTACCAGCCCTTCCCACGTAACTGCTTTAGCATGCAACTCAGCACCAAGCCTTTGGCTCTGCTCAAGCCACGCCCATATAGTACTAGCCTGCCATTGTCTGCAGTGTCTCCTTCTCCACCAATTGCCAACGCAACAAACTAGCGGCGGCAACCTTTGCCTCCACGCAGCAGCCTCATGCCACCGACTCATACCATGTACAGCAGCAAACAGTGAAGGATACTGCCTAACAACACTCCAGCAAGCACCCAAGACGCCCGGAACATAAGCATGCGGAACAGCCACGCTTCAGCTGATGCTTCACATCTCCAGCAAGCCGCAACCCAACACCGCTCAAGCCTGTGTCGCAGCAAGCAACGAAGCAGACTAGCCCACGTTGCACCTACCAGCTTCAGTCAGCAGCGGTTTCCAATGAAAATAAGTGCAAATGTGCAACAATGAAAACAAAACAGAGTGGCAAGATGAAGTGCAGACTTTTGAGACTGTAAATACACGAAACGAAAAGAACAAGACAATGGAAAGAAATTAAACTAAAACTGAAACTAAATTTTGAATCGTAAATCAAGAGAACTAAAACCGAAAATAATGAAAGAGAGAGCTAACACAGTAGACTAATAAAAAAAATAGAACATGGAAATAAGAAAGAACAAAACTATATTGTATTCAATTTAAATGAAACAAAAACTCAGTTTTAAGGTAAGCTTTGAACGTCTTAAAGTAAACTAAAACTGAAAGTCTTAACAAATCCTATAGAAAACTAAACTTAAAGATATGAAGATGAACAAGCAGAAGGGGAACAAGCGGCTACTGTCACTAGCCGTTCCTCCTTCCACAACCGACCGAAAATAAAGCAGCAAAAGGAAAAAAACATAAGGTTCATAACTGTTCCTAACTAAAGAAAATGTACAAAGAAAAAGCAGAACACGAATGAAGGAAATTAGCAAAATGGAGAAGACTTGCGCTGCTGTCACCAGCCGGTCTTCCTCCACGCCTAAAACTAAGGAAGACTGTAAAAAAAAAAAAGCAGTAAAGGTTGAAGACGATGGCTGCTGTCACCAGCCCCCTCTTCCCTCTCACCAACGACCAAGCTTCTCTCTTGCGGCAGCTTCATTCCTTTAATTAGGGTTGCTTCAAGGGCTTTTTGCCACTAACATTCACGGGCTGCCCCATCCATCCTCTTTGGCCAAGAATTCAAGTAACAATGCCGGTTTGGGTTTGGGTTTGGGTTTGGGTTTGACATGTAGTCCAATGAGCTTTAGGTGTAGGAGGTTTTTGGTAGCAAGTATAAGGTTAAAAAGGTTAAAAATAAAGGTTTTTTTTTTTTATGAAAGGCTTAAATGGTGTAGGGTTTTAAAGATGGGTTTAGGGGTATAATTATTATTATTATTTTTTTATATTTTTAGGATTTAAAAGACTAAGGCTTAGAGTTTGAAAGATGGATAAGTTTAGGGATTTAAGGTTATGGTTCGGGTTTAGGGCTTAAACACCAATTACGGGCATTCTTCCTGGATTTTCTTACCATTTTCTTGATTTTCTCATTATTCTCGAATTTCCTATACATGAAGACAATTTAATTAAATTGGGAAGAAAATATATTAAAATTCCAAAAGTTAAGCAAAATTGATGCAATAAAATACTCTAAAACATGAATATTTTAGAGACTTATCACACCCCAAAACTTAATATTTTGCTTGTCCTCAAGCAAAACAATTTCAAAACATGCAAGAGATAACATGCACTTGATAGATTCATTCCCCACATACACCTCATAGAAAGAGTACTGATCTAATCTAAGGAAAAATCATAATTATTAATCAACATGGAGTTTCCTCCAATCACATGTCTAAGTTCTAATTAGATTCTTCGTGTGTGTGTGAATGTCAATCACATTTTAAGGTATACATATTCAGATGAGATTATGCAAACATGAAAAAGCAAAGTCTCTAAAGCATGAACAATCCCATAGGTTTGCTTTTCACTTCTCTCTCCACTAATGTAGCCATACTCAATCAAGAATCAATAGGACTTCACTAAACTTGTAATGTAAGGCTAGGGTGAAGGTATGATAAAAGACTATTTAGGCTTAACAATCCCTAATCATGCATTATACTATAGGATCTTTACATTTCGAGCTTCAATAAACTCCCCCAACCCCCCCCCCCCTTTTTTTTTCATACTTTAGTTATACACTTTATTCTATTTTTTATATTTTTCTCATTTTTCTTTCATTTTTTTTCTTTCTATTTTTTATATTTTTCTCATTTTTCTTTCATTTTTTTTCTTTCTTTAATTTCTATTTTTTTTAATTTCTATTTTTTTCTATTTTTTTGAATTTCTATTTTTCTTTTTTTTTCATCATTCTTTATATATATATATATATATATATATATATATCCTATCTATCTACCCAAATATGTACATAACTCAAGATATATCCTAGTAAATTGCATGCTTTTGGGGTAAGGGATAGGAAAGTGTATTTATTTGGCTAAAGGAAATTAACTTGTAGGTGTATAAACAGAGATAGGCTAGTTTGGCACAGAGGGGTGACTAAGGACAAATATATACAAGGTTAGCTTGAAAAGCTCAAACGATCCAAGGATGGCCTAAATCATTTTCCTAATTAAGCATAGGCTATAAATTTCGCCTCAAGAGGAGATCAAACAAATTCTAGAATATGCTCACAACTTCGAAGACAAATACAATCCTATCTTCACATAATCCTTCTCTAAACATGCATACAAATCCATGATCAAGACATGGTGCATAAAGGTGGAAAAACCATAATCAGAACAAGACAAGTTCAAGAATTCAACTCATGCTTCTCAATAATCATGCTTTTCCAAAGATCAAAATCAATCTCAATCATAAACTCAATCATGGGGACATGGGAAATAACCAAACCAAGCACAATATATCTCAAGGCAAAACATTTAAAGCTCAAAAAGTTTGAAAATTTTTGGAATTTTTGAAAAAATTTAGCTCAAATTTCCTTCCCCCCAAACTTGAAGTGCACATTGCCCTCAATGTGTAAGTGATTCAAGAATTCAGAAATGATAGAAGGAAACTCCCCTGAATTTTCTGTTGAAGCTCAACTGCATGCCCAAAAAGGTTCTTGGCTGCTCCTACAAACTTAGACTCATACCTACACATTAGAAAGAAAAAGAAAATCAAAGCTACGAAATATTAACACTAAAGCTAATAAAAGAAAGAAACAACTAATAAACTACTAAAGAGCTGGGGTTGCCTCCCCAGAAGCGCTTGATTTAAGTCATTAGCTTGACTATCTCTGTCATCCTTTAAGGTGGTTTGAATGGTCTGAAAATTGATGGATGCACATAGTGCACCACCATGGAAGGTGACTCCATCAGATACTTTGCTTCACAGAACTTAACTCCACAGTCTTCTAAGATATAACCCATTTCATATTCTTGTATAAAGTTCCATGAAGAAATAACGAAGGTTGCCTCTTGGTTTTTCTTGTCAACCTCTGGAACTTGGACTTCAATCTTAAACCCTTCTTCTTGGACTTCTTCCTCACCCTTACTACTCTATATTTCTTTTTCATCAACCACATTTTCAATTTCAAAAAGCTCAGGTGGTGGAGGCTTTTCAATTTCTTCACTCAACACCTCTTGATGCAGTGGTTGTAGAGGAGCTTGATGAGAATGGTCACATGTCTCCATAAGCTCCAAAGATGGTGATGAAAGCATCTCACGGTTGCTTGAGGAGTAGCACGGATGACTCACCCAACTCAGATTGATAGGACAATTATCACTGGCATGACTCCCTTCGCATAGTTCACAGGAGATAAAAAGACTCATGTAAACTTTTCTAGGCAAGGTGGTTTTTGGAGAAGACATGGTCTCAATAAGAACAAGCTCTTGTTTGTGGATGATCTTCCTTGGTGTATCTCTTATATACTTCCATTGGGAGTCATTGGAAGCGATTACATCTATCAATTCATAGGCTTCCTCAACAGATTTCCCCATAAGAGCTCCACCCGCTGCCGCATCAATCACAACTCTTGATGGATCACCCAACCCATTATAGAAATTTTGAATTTGTAGCCACATGGGTAATCCATGGGAGGGACATCTCCTGATCAAGTCCTTAAATCTTTCCCATGCTTCACAAAAAGGCTCGGAGTCATATTGCTCAAAGGATAAAATTTGATTCCTCATCTTCGCCATATACTCAAGTGAAATGAATCTAGCTATGAACTTATGAGCCAAATCATTCCACGTACAAATAGAATGATGAGGAATTGATCGTAGCCAATCCTTTGCCCTATCTCGAAGTGAGAATGAGAAGACTCTCAATCGAATGGCATCATCAGAAACGCCCTCGTACTTGCATAAGTCACATATCTCCAAGAATTTGACAAGATGAGCATATGGATCTTCACTAGGCAAACCTCCAAATTGAACTGAATTCAAGATCATTAGGATGAAGTCCGGCTCAATCTCAAAACTGTCAGCTTCAATTTCGGGCTTCCTAATGCTTGAATGTATCACAGGCGTACGAGGCATAACGTAGTCTCCCAAGGTTCTGGGTTCTGCTAGATCCGCCATGGTACCTCGCACAAGAACAAAATTAAATATTAGAGGAAGAAATATTTACAAAAATAAGAAAAAGAAAAGGCTTGAACTAAACCTAGGCATGATTGATTCTAATATTAACTAAAAACAACCTAGACTAATCCCCGGCAACGGCGCTAAAAACTTGTTGCGTGTCTAAGACCTATACCGCAAGTGCACGGGTCGCGACAAGTAATAAAGAGTGAGTAGAGTATCGTTCCCACGAGGATTGTTTAGGTTATTTAGCTAAGTACTAAAATTGGTCACACCTAGATTTATTCAAGTAATATGTAATTTTTTTAAAACTAACTATTAAAATGCCTTGAATAAAACATAACTAAACATGCATGAAACTAAAATAAAAAAATAAACCAAAAATAAAAAAATAATGAAAACAATAAAATAAAATAAAGTACTAAAAGCTTAATAAAAAATAAAATAAAAAATAAAAAAAACTGAAATTTAATTAACTCATGAAATAATAAGTGAAACTAATAAATTTAATCTAAACTTACCTAAAATGCAAAATTAAAAATTTTATCACTAAATATGTAAATAATATTAATTAAACTAAAGTAAACTAATAAGATAAGAAATTAAAAACCTAACAAAAGAAACTAATATAATAACAACTATTAAATTAATATATTTAAAATACTAATTAATAAAACTTATAACTCAAAACCAAGGAAAGCCTAAAAACCGTAAACCAACGGCAGCGGTACAGCCCAAAACCACCAAGATGCCACCTCCTGCTTGCTGCACACAATGCACGTGAACCTTCCCAGCCTTGCCTTGCCTTGCCTTGCCTTGCCATGCCATAAGTAGCTATGCTTCAGGTCTGCGCCACCTCTCCCTGCAACTCTGCTCATATCACGGACGTCTGACCTCTGCACACATGCCAGCTCCTGCTTCCATGCATTACCAAAGACAACCATGCCACACAGCCTTGCAAGAACGCAGCACCTTCAGCCAACAAACGCGAGCAGCGGGTCCGGGAAGCAGCTGCAAACTGCAACTTAGCCAGCAGGAACAACGCCGCTTGCCAAGAAACAGGGTAGAAACACAGCTGACCAACAACGCGATGCAGAAAAGAAAGATCAGAGCGTTCCTCTTCAGCCAAAATAGAAGGAAACCCGAGCACAGCCAAGCTTCCTTTCGCTGAGCAATCAACAACCAAGAACAATGAAACTGAAGGGAGAAAGATGCAGAAACGCAAGAAAGAAAATCTAAGCCATAAATTAGAGACAAAGTATAAACTATCAAAGAATATTTTATAACAGTAACAAAGCAACGAAACAGAGCATTGAAATAGAAATTTAAAACTGTAACTTTTACTGATTCTAAATTTAAAACAACTGTAGATTAATGTAAAACGTAAATGTTTAAAAAAAAACTAAATTAAAAACTTAAAACAATCTGAGAAAACTAAAAACTAAAAAGCATGAAAAGAACATGCAGCAAGAAAACTGGAGGCAAGCCGCTGTCACCGACTCTTCCCTTCTTCAAGCTAGTTTAAGGCTATAAAACCTATTGCCCAAGCTAAGAAAACATTGAAAAAAAAATTACAGCAACTGTCTAGAACAAGGAAAATAAACGATGAAGATAAGCTATTGTCACGCCAGCCTCCTCCACCCCAGCCATCCTCTTCTCTCTTGCGGCAGCCTCTTCTTTGTATGAGTTAGGGTTGCTTCCATGGGCTTGCATCAAGAAAGGCCTCTTTTTGGGTTGGATTTGAAATGTTTTAGGGTTTATGGGTTTTGGTATTTAAGATGTGCTTAAATAATGTTTGAGTTTTATGTGAGAATGGGGTATATTTAAGTGGGTTATGGTGGGGTAATGGTTAAAGGCTTTTTTTTTTTCAAGAGTTTAGAAAATTGGTTTAGGTAAGGTTTATGGTTTAAAACTAATTTAGGGATAAGGTGATGGAAAATGGGTTTAGGGTTTAGGTAAGTTTAGGGATTTAAGGATAAGGTTAAGTTGAGGGTTTAAACACCAAATCCAACCATTTTTCCTTGACTTTTTTGTCATTTTCTTGATTTTCTCATTATTCTCGAATTTCCTACACATGAAGATAATTTAATTAAATTGGGAAGAAAATATATTAAAATTCCAAAATTTAAGCAAAATTGATGCAATAAAATACTCTAAAAAGTGAATATTTTAGAGACTTATCAAGGTCGGATCGGCTACCTTAGGCAAAATCGGTCTCGTAGGCATTGTGGCTTCAATAATTAGCCTCTTCCTGTATTTGCACCAAGGCTGGCGAGGGGCAGACCGATCCTCAGCTACTCTAGAGCCGCCTTCTTGACGGGCTGAGTCACTCCTTTGGGACTCAGAGCTCTCGCGATCGCTCGAACCACGATCAGAAACGAGAGGCCTCTTCCATTTATTTCTCTCGGCCTCTTGTGTAGGACGGCTGGATTCACCAGTAGAAGGTGAAGGAGGAGTAGGAGCATGAGCTGGTCCTGATGGGCCTCTAACTTGCAACTGAGGAGGAGGGGCCTCTCGAGCAGCAGCACTGGCATCCCTCCTACGCATCAAGCCTCGGAAGTTCATGCCTGCACGATATAAGAAGAAAGTATTAACTGACCAAGTAAAAAACACCATGCACATGCATACAAGAAGTAAAAAAGGATTGGAAACCTAGAAAACCACCAAAATCCTCTAGACTATCCAAATTTGAATCCAACGGAAAATCAATGAAAGGACTCCCAAAGGCACCAGTCTGAGCCCACTCAGGGTTCTCCTCTAATTGACTACTAGTACCCGCAACCTCAGGGGTCTCGCTTCCCGAATTGAAAGACGATTCATCTACAAGGCGGCCTACGGGAGTGGATGCCTCAGCTACGAGTACCGGGGACGACTGGCTAGGACCAGCATCAGAAACGCGCGAAGTCGTAGGGAGATCAGACGAAACAGCAGAAGCCCCAAGAACGGCTCTGCTTACCCCCCAATCGGCGGCGGCAATATTTTTCGGGGTTAAAAGGGAAAATAAATTACGCTCCCCAGTGGAACAGATTCGCCGAATAGGCTCACCAAACTGATCTCTTAATACTTCTATTTTGAATCTTTCCGAGCGTTGTGAGTGGTCGGAGTTATCACAATTCTATCTAGAGCGAATCCGCAGATCACTTGGAATCTCAACAACGACCCACTCGCTCTCAAAGTTACGCAATTTATTGGGAAGATCCGAGAAGATCTTATTGTTGGGAAACTCATTGACCTTTAACCGTTGAAGGGAGAACGTTATTAACCCTTTTAACCCACGAACTCTGAAAAAGGCGCTAAAGAGAGGGACTGTGGGAACAATACTCAAATTATGACACACTATGGAAAACGCCACCAGCTGGGCCCACACATGAGGGTGGAGTTGACACGGGACGATATCCTTATTCCTAAGAAATGCTTCGCCAAACTCCGGGAGAGGGAAGCAAAAACCGAAGGATAAAGAGGCCTTATGAACCGCTACACCATTTCTAACCAAGTCGGGTGTAACCTCCCCTTGAACTGGAAGTCTATAGCTATAACCCGAAGGAAGAGGGAAACGAGTCCTGATATCCTCTAAGTCAACATTTGTCAAAGAACACACGAGACCACCCGTTCTAAGTGTTTTACCCGAGCGTAGCAAAGACATGGCAAAAAGGAAAAAAACTACCCGGCGACAGACCCTACAGACGACAGACCTGATAGGCGACAGACCTGTTGGGCGACAGACCTGTTGGGCGACAGACCCGATAGGCGACAGACCTATTGGGCGACAAACCTACGAAATAAGACACTCGCGGGAGATCTAAACAACTATACGCGAAAGACTAAACACCTGCGAGAGACTTAAATCTAGTGCGAGAGGTGGTAAATAAAACGACAGATGTTTACTTACTGTCACTAAGGTAAGCGAGAGACTCTTTGGCGAAAGAGCTGAAAATGGGCGACAGACGGCTGTTTAGAGGTTTTCGTGCGCTCTCTCGTTGGGTCCCAGCGGTTTATATATAGCCGCGACAGGGAATGCCAAACGTCGCGCCTGATCGTGTCTCTCGCAAGGTAGATCTTTTTCCACGTGCAAAAAATACAAAAAATACAAGAAGAAATCACGAAAAATACAAAGAGCACTATTCACGGTAGGCTAAGGCCCAAAAACATATATTTATACTCTCTTGGTTGGAGAAATCCAACAAGAGAGTGGGGAGCAATTGATATGACAAAGTCTACTTACGATGGGCCAGGCCCAATAACGTCGGAACTCACCACGTGGATGAGAATCATTGGGCCACGTGGCCTTCGGCGACAGAAGCCAAAATATCCGAATGACACCTGTCACCGGCGACAGACTCTAGGCCTGTCGCCTGTAATCATAATGCGACACGTGGTACCATATTCGGTTCCCGTTGGCGTCAGGGTCCTGTCGCCAGGCCTTACCCGTTTGCGACACGTGGCGCCATATTCAGCTCTCGCTATGCGACAGACCCCTCACGCCACAACATCCCGCAATATGGGTCTCTCGCTGGCGACAGGCCTTGATTTCTCCCGAGGAACTTGTGTTATATCGGGACACAAACTCTCAGCAAGATGATGGACTTATCCTCAAATAATTAACCCAGAATATTGGCCTATAAATAGGCCTCCAGGTACAATCTTAGTCTCTAATTTTTGACTACTGGCTTTTACGCTTCCCAATACTGAAGAACTTTTTGCTGACTTAAGCATCGGAGTGTCTACGTAGGGAACCACCCCTGCGTCTCTCTGACTTTTCTTGTTTTACAGAAGCTTCTTGGAGACACGTGGAGACTAAGTACGAACATCGACGTCAGCATACTTTTATTGTTGTTTTGTGCAACAACAAAACTAATTATTTAGAATGATAAATAGTAAATAACAAATGATGGAATATTTATTAGAATTAGAATTTGTAATATGGGATTTTGAATATAATTTAGGTTTATTGTGCAGTATGAGGTATGAGAAGTAAAGAGACGCAAGTAGAGCTACAAGATTTTTATACTGCGGGAAGTAGAGGTAAGGAACATGTATAGGAGTTGCATAAAATAATCTTTACTTGCATTTAGAAATTTTCGTATACCAAATCATAATTGTTTATTCGCTTAATCCTCCCAAATGAAGGATAGAAATTTATCTTAAATACTTACAATTTAAATATTGCCTTACATGAAATGATTTACATGAGTCGAATTACATTAAACGATATACATGGATTTAATTGCATGAAGTGATTTTTATGGAATGATTTATATGAATATCATTATATGAAATGATTTACATGAAAGGTTTCAAATTACATAAAATACAATTTCTCATGATTTACCATTTATGTTTAGATATGTTACTGTGTAATTAGTTGTACAGATATAGGACCCACGTACTGATGGAACCAGTGAGCAAGCTCCACAAAGTACCCACACTGTTCTTCAAAAGCCTGCATAAATAACAATAATGCATTAGAATTTTGACCTAATCTGCTGTTGCTTTTTTAAAGTCTGCCAGCGCTTTAACAAAGAATTTTTTCAGCTTCTGCCCAAAAATCCTTCTGAAACGACAGCCCCTATCTTAGAGTTCTTAATTAGATGTAATCAACTTTAATTGATACAGTTGAACTATTAGGTTGGAAGTCGACTTAAAAATTTAAGATTTAAAATTTAATTTGAATTTGTTAGCTTTAAATTGCAATATATATTTTGAAATGACAAAAACTTAAGTAAGCTTTAATGTTTTAATTCATATTGTAAATTTGCCTTATCACACATGATTTTCTCAAAACATTTCAAGTGTTCATATCAAACTTATCACACATGATTTTCTCAAAACATTTCAAGTGTTCATATCAAACATTAAGACCATGATTTAATGATGCATACTCTTATTGGTCTTAACACTTTATAAATGTTTTGAATATTTTAGAAAACCACTTGATGATTTCTTGAACAATATTTTCATTTGAGAAAGTCAAGAAAAACTCCCTTAAAGCTTATAAATGTTTTGGGTTGAATTAGGAATCAAAGGTCATATTATTTCTAACCCAATAGTGCAGGAAAAATGCCTTCTGGAAGAAAAGGATCGATCCCAACTGTAGCAGGATCGATCCCTTTTTGGCAGAAAGTCTTCCCAAGGTCCCTAAAGCCCAGAATCAAGATTCTGGACAAAAGGGATCGATCCCCTAGGGAAAGGGATCGATCCCTTTGCTCGAAAATAGCCTATAACGGCTAGTTTTGTGAGATACAACGGTCAGATTCAATCTTGTCTCCACCCAACGGCTAGAATACATCCAAGGGACTATAAATAGAGGCTTAGAAGCTAAAGAAAGTAAGAGGAACTACTCAGCAACTCCATAACACATATTCCTCAAATCCTCAAGCCTCAAACAACAAATCAAGAGCTCCAAAGTCTTCATCATCTATCATTCATCTATTTCTTGTATTGCTTAGCACAAACTTTGTATAGGCTTTTCATTGTGCTTAATTTCTGTAATCATTTGCCTACCTAGAGGCCTCTCTTGATTACATTATTTGTAACCCACCATTCCTTGTAAAAGGGGAGGTTTCCCTTAAGCCTTGAAAAAGAGGGAGGTTACTCTTTAGCCTAAGAAAAAGAGGGAGATTTCTCTTGAGCCTAGAAAAAGAGGGAGGTTACTCTTGAGCCTAGAAAAAGAGAGAGGTTTCTCTTGATCCTTGAAAAGAGGGAGTGTAACACAAATTCAAGTTAGTGAATTTGGGGAAAATCCTTGGGAGCGTCTCAAGGTAGAGGACGTAGGCAAGGTTGCCGAACCTCTATAAATCGATTGTGTAAATCTCTCTTTCCCTACTCTCTTTAATTACTTGCAATTATATTGTGTTTACTGCATTGAACTTGGATTGCATGCTTGCCTAGCCTAGAGAACTTAGAAATTATTAATATAGGCTAGAGAATTTAGAGAAACCGAAAAATGAGCTTAAGATTAGTGAAAAACCGATTCACCCCCCTCTCGGTATTGCCTATAAAAGCCAACAATTGGTATCAGAGATTGGGCTCGAGATTAATTTAGACTAACCTCTATCGAGCAAAACGATCATAAATGGCTCTAGGTGATGATTTTGAGACTAGCTCACAAACTTTAGAAGAATATTCATTTGATGAGCTTCAAGATGCATTTAATGAGCTAAGTGATGAATATAAATCAATGCATGCAAAATATAACAAAAAGTTAAATAAATTTAGAAAAGAGAATGAAATTTTGATGAATACTAATGTTGAGTTGGAGGAGAAAATAAAAGATCTAGGCTCAAAGAATGATGAACTCACCAAGGTGAAATTGGAGCTAGAAAAGAAATTAGAAGACATTAAAGATAAATTAGCAAATCCTAACTCCTTGACTATCGAGGATGAAAAGGAGAAACCTAGCTCTAGTGAATGTAATGACCATTCCTATGACGATTTACAAAATGCCTTTGATGAGCTAGCTAGTGAATTTGAATGCATGAACTCAAAATACAAGAAAATGATTACAAAATTAAAAATGGAAAATGATGAGCTATTGAATGCTAAGTTAGAATTTCAAAAGAAATTAGAAGAGGCTAACTTAGAGATAAATGAGTTGAATGAAAAGAATACAAATTTGCATAACTCATTTACTAGGTTTTATATGGGTCAACAAAAGCTAGATCATAGGTTAGAGACCCAAAGAGCTTTCTTTGACAAAGATGGGCTAGGATATAATGAAATACATAAAGAAACTCATCTTAGGAATTTCTTAGTGAGCAAAAATACTATGCATGATATATCTCTCATATGCTCACTATGTAATAGGATAGGCCACTCTTCACAAGCATGCACATATAGAAAAACTACATTTAGAGGAAGAGTTGTTAGAAAAATGTGGGTGCCAAAGTATGCAATAAACAATGATGATTTAAGCTTGAAATGGATCCCAAAAGGATCAAAAATTATTTGCACTAACTCACAAGGACCCAAGAAAATTTGGGTACCAAAGCATGCATAAATTTGTTTATTGTAGGAGTGTTAGAGCATGGGAATACAATGGAACAATGGAGTTTGAATGCTCTACACACCTCTATGGAGATTGCTTGTGCCACTGAGAAAAAGGAAAAGCTTGAGGATCCATTTTTGACAAATCACAACAATTCTTCAAATGATAGCTCAAGGTGGACTCAACAATTCAAGGCAAAGCATACTCAAGCAAAGGAGTTTTGTAAGCTTAATTCTTTACTCCTTAAAACTTTTATTTGATTATTTGTGCATTGATGAGAAATGTAGTTGATAATCTTTGTGAGTTGAATGATTGATCAAAAGGCATGAAAAATGATTTTTGAGTGGTTGATGGATAGTTCTTGATGCATTGGATGATTGGATGAAAAGCATGATTTGTGAATTTGAAATGATTATTGAATTTCTGTAGTTTGAGCAAGTTTGATATGTTTAGATAATATATTTAGTTGCTCAAAAGCTGTCAAATATGTCATTTATGCAAAATGCCTTGTCATGAGCCTTAATGAAGAATATGTATGTTGGAAATCATGGCATAATGTTCACAAGTATTATGATTTGATGTTATATGTGCTTAAAATCTGCGTGAACAAGTTTGTTTTGACATATTTATGAAATTCAATGCATTAGTTTGGCCAAAATATGCATAACTCTCAAAATGACCCCCTTTGAGGCCAAAAATGCTTTTATTGGTGAAAATCCTTCCAAAATTACAAAATCTATTGTTAAATGGTTTTTCAATCATATTTTTCACTCATACAAGTCCAAAATCATGTTTCACAAATGTTTAAACCTTTACTTGGACTTAAATTACTCAAAAACAGAGTTTTGGTGCCTCACAAGTTGAATTTTCTGTCAAAACTACTACAGAATCTACAGGAAACTATGAGGGATCGATCCCCCTCCTAAAGGGATCGATCCCCTCAGGCCAGAAAAGGCTCTCCTGCATGTTTAAACTGAAAATTGGGAGGATCTTTTGTTAGTTTCACACTATCTTTTGTATAAGCATAAAATTTATTGTTTGAACTTCTTTTTGATGATCTTTAATATATGAAAATTCATTTTTCATTGATATCATGCCTCAACTTCATCAATTAATATCATTTCCAACAAATGGTATCACTTTCAACAATCAATATCATTTTTCTTGAGCTCACAAGTGAAAAATCATTTTCCTTGTTGAAAACGTTCATGAATCTTGAAATAATCTTGAAATATACTTTCAATAAATGATTAAACATAATTTTGAGAAATATTTCAAGAATTTATGGATATATTTGAGAAATTGATGAACTAGTGCATAATGAATCTTCTTTATTCCTTTTGTTCATCTTAGTCAAGCATGCTTATAGGATTATGTCTCTTGGCTTGACTTATCAATTCCACACTAGGTTTCATGATAATTTTACATCTAGTGGATTGATTCCAAATGTAAATTCAACAATTGGTAATAGTCATTGGCCTATAATTTGTGATGGTAAATGGATCCTAAATGTTAAAATGCATAAAACTTTATCATCCTTGTACTTAAAGAACTAGGGTCTTAATGACAACACCAACACTCAAAGATAAATGCAAACTTGAACAAACTTGATATCCATGCATTTATTATTTGAATCTTTCCTTGCTCATAATTGCTTAAGGACTTGAATTGGAAAATGAGCATAGGACTTTTGTGCTTGAAACCATGGAAGAAAATGTGTTTGCTTGAATTCCTTGATTTTTTGAATCTTCCATATGGTATCAATTTGTGAATATGAATATGGATTAATATTTTATGATAGTGTGCTAATGATTAATTGATCCATATGCATATTTAATGATGATGGTATGTGGTTGTGTTCTTGCATATTTAGAATGATTATTTTCTTGACATGAACACACTACACATAGATATTGGATTCATGCAAAATGCCTAAGTCAACCATTAGTAACAATTGGTATTTAGATTGAAATAACAATTAGTATCATTAGGAACCATATTTTTAATAATTGGTAAGCCAAATCTAAATTGCCAATTGGTATGAGCTTTAAATTGACAATTCTTCTCATGCTCCTTAGATTGAAATGACAAATAGAGAAGAATTCATATAAGACACTTTTGCATGAAACACTTTTGTGCTAGAATTTGTGATTAATTGTGTATGATTTAATTCTAGACACAATATTTCTTGAGAATGATTTATGAGCTCATGCATATGATATGTCATCTAATTTTAGCTCATAATCATGATGTATTACCATGCACCTTAGTTGGACCTTAGAGAACAATTGATATACTTAGGTGCTTGTTTAACTTCTTACCAATTGGAACCTTCTTGCAAAATTACTTATCAACAATTGGTATCAAAATTATTTATAAACAATTGGTATAGGATCATAAGTCATATTCATTGCATGAATATTTCATACTCTTTGTGAATATTGACTTACTTATTTGTGCTATGAGTCCCATGTACTAACATGTTTCTTGTTGGATGGAGCATATTCTTTTCTCACATAGCCATGATTTTAGGGGGAGCATAATTTTTATTCTTTTTCCCTTCTTTTTGCTATGACAAAAAGGGGGAGAGATAGATATTAAAAGGGAGAGATATTAAGGGGGAGAGATAATGGGGAAAAATAGTTTGAAAATTCTTTTTCAAAACCCATGCTTACATTAAGGGGGAGCTTTATAAAATCCTGCTTTATTTGAAGGGGAGTATTTTATTAAAAGAATTTTCAAAGCAAATTTACATTAAGTTTTGTCATATCAAAAAGGGGGAGATTGTTAGCTTTAAATTGCAATATATATTTTGAAATGACAAAAACTTAAGTAAGCTTTAATGTTTTAATTCATATTGTAAATTTGCCTTATCACACATGATTTTCTCAAAACATTTCAAGTGTTCATATCAAACTTATCACACATGATTTTCTCAAAACATTTCAAGTGTTCATATCAAACATTAAGACCATGATTTAATGATGCATACTCTTATTGGTCTTAACACTTTATAAATGTTTTGAATATTTTAGAAAACCACTTGATGATTTCTTGAACAATATTTTCATTTGAGAAAGTCAAGAAAAACTCCCTTAAAGCTTATAAATGTTTTGGGTTGAATTAGGAATCAAAGGTCATATCATTTCTAACCCAAAAGTGCAGGAAAAATGCCTTCTGGAAGAAAAGGATCGATCCCCACTGTAGCAGGATCGATCCCTTTTTGGCAGAAAGTCTTCCCAAGGTCCTTAAAGCCCAGAATCAAGATTCTGGACAAAAGGGATCGATCCCCTAGGGAAAGGGATCGATCCCTTTGCTCGAAAATAGCCTATAACGGCTAGTTTTGTGAGATACAACGGTCAGATTCAATCTTGGCTCCACCCAACGGCTAGAATACATCCAAGGGACTATAAATAGAGGCTTAGAAGCTAAAGAAAGTAAGAGGAACTACTCAGCAACTCCATAACACATATTCCTCAAATCCTCAAGCCTCAAACAACAAATCAAGAGCTCCAAAGTCTTCATCATCTATCATTCATCTATTTTTTGTATTGCTTAGCACAAACTTTGTATAGGCTTTTCATTGTGCTTAATTTCTGTAATCATTTGCCTACCTAGAGGCCTCTCTTGATTACATTATTTGTAACCCACCATTCCTTGTAAAAGGGGAGGTTTCTCTTAAGCCTTGAAAAAGAGGGAGGTTACTCTTTAGCCTAAGAAAAAGAGGGAGGTTTCTCTTGAGCCTAGAAAAAGAGGGAGGTTACTCTTGAGCCTAGAAAAAGAGAGAGGTTTCTCTTGATCCTTGAAAAGAGGGAGTGTAACACAAATTCAAGTTAGTGAATTTGGGGAAAATCCTTGGGAGCGTCTCAAGGTAGAGGACGTAGGCAAGGTTGCCGAACCTCTATAAATCGATTGTGTAAATCTCTCTTTCCCTACTCTCTTTAATTACTTGCAATTATATTGTGTTTACTGCATTGAACTTGGATTGCATGCTTGCCTAGCCTAGAGAACTTAGAAATTATTAATATAGGCTAGAGAATTTAGAGAAACACAAAAATGAGCTTAAGATTAGTGAAAAACCGATTCACCCCCCTCTCGGTATTGCCTATAAGAGCCAACAGAATTAGATGGGATTTAGTTTTTTAAATTTGAATTTAACTTTGAAGTCTCAAGTTTGAGTTTCATCAAATGTGAGATTGAGTTAATTTATTTGGCTTAATAGCCAAATAAGCCCTCAACCTTTAGCTTAAAATGGAATTCAGCCCTCAACGTTTTATTGCATGAAATTCAGTCCATAAACTTTTATTTTAATGGAAATAAACCCTCAACCTTTTACAATTATGCAATTAAGTCAAAATCTGTTAAATGACACTAACTGCCGTTATTTTTGCATACGTGGCAGCTGACGTGGATAGCTCAGTTAGCTGCCACGTGGCATGCCACGTATGCAAAACTAACGGCAGTTAGTTCATTTAACAGATTTGGTCTATTTCCACTAAAATAAAAGTTTATGGACTGAATTTCATGCAAT
Source organism: Heritiera littoralis (assembly GCA_031772115.1). Taxonomy (NCBI): domain Eukaryota; kingdom Viridiplantae; phylum Streptophyta; class Magnoliopsida; order Malvales; family Malvaceae; genus Heritiera; species Heritiera littoralis. Next base: position 551,422 of record JAPDPK010000043.1, read on the forward strand.
AAAACATTGAGGGCTGAATTCCATTTTGAGTTAAAGGTTGAGGGCTTATTTGGCTATTAAGTCAATTTATTTAGTAATTGTTTAGTTTGTTGTTATTGTTTGTATTTACTGGTTTATGAAGTTATCAATTTATAGAATATAATATGATTATAACTTTAAATGAGAATGTACTATTAAAAAAAACTTAACAGAATACTTGAATTTAATTCTATAAGCTTAATTTATTATTTTTTTAATTTTATATCTATACTTACTTTTTTTTTGTCTCCTAGGCCCTCCTTTGCATGATACTTGTCTTTCTTTTTTTTTAAGGGAAAATCATAATTAGCCTTTGAGAATTTTTTAAAAATTAAAATAAAATATTCCAAAATTTTATTTTGCAAAAATTCAAATAAAATACTAATGCCAAATATTCAAAAAATTTCAAATCAAATTATAATTCCCTTTTTTATTTGTATAATTCTCAAAATTTAAAACTCACAAGAACTACAAAAATCTAATAAATATTACAAATAATATAAAAATTAAAAAAATGATAAAATTATATAATAAAGCAAAAAAATTCCAAAGATCATTTTTAAAAAATTAAACATAGATAAACAAAAAATTTATTAAAAAATAAATCTAAAAATCAAATTCAAAAAAAATTCTTTAAATATGAAAATCAATGGTTGTAAAAGAGGAAATAAAGTAATAAATAGATAATTTCAATATTAAACACTTAAAAATTATGAAAAATAAAAAGAAAGAGTGACGACGAAGGATTAGCTTAATTTGAATTTATCTTAATACTAGCAAATTTAGATCAAACTCAATACAAATTAACCTTTTTTTTATTTTGGTTTATTTAATTTTATAACTTTGTGTTAGAGTTTTATTTTATTTTATTTTTGAAAAATATAAGAATAAAAATAAATAAGATGTTTAATTGATAAATTAAATATTATTATTTTTATTTAAAAAATTAATATTTTTAAAATAGTTATCTTGATTTATTATTATTTTTTAATAAATACTATTTATAATATCTTTTAAGAAAAAAAAGTACCATTGCGTGGCAAGGGAATTATTTTAGTGTGTGTATATATATAATATTAAAATAATAATTTTTTTTGTGTAACAATAAATATCCTCATCTGTTTTACTGGTTAAAATTAATTATGTTCGAGCTGAAAATGATAAACGGTAAAACCCTCTCAACAATGACGATTCCAAAATTCGAACATTGCATAAATACCTGATAAAAAAATCCAATTCTACTTCTTCCAATCACTTGTTAATTATTATTAATTTATTCGCAGTGTTATTATTTACAACATCTTCGCATTTCCAACGGCTGTTCATCATAAACTCGAATAAAAAAAAAAAGACTTAATAGCCAAACCGCCCCGATGCCCGAACCTTCCCGACCCCACTTATCGTTGTCATTGACGCTCATAATTAATGAAACCAAAGTTACAAAACAACCCCTGATCGTTTACACTATTACCCTTTTACCCTCCACATTTCACTCTTCTCCTCCGTCTCTATCCCCATCTCTCGCAGGAAAAAAGAGAAACATTCCCATTTCCTTCTCCCAAACCATGGCAAGAGGTTCCTCTCAGTCCCAGTCCAGCACTTCCTCCACCGCATCCCGTCCAGGCGTCGTGGCTCCCCGCGGCTCCGCTGCCGCAACAGCCGGCATGCGTCGCCGCAGGCTTGTAGCAGGCTCCTCCTCTACCTCCGCCTCAGGCTCCGTAGGCTCCGGTTCCGGAAGCAACATGCTCCGATTCTACACCGACGATGCTCCGGGCTTGAAGATCTCCCCTACCGTTGTCCTAGTGATGAGTCTTTGTTTCATAGGCTTCGTCACCGCTCTCCACGTTTTCGGCAAGCTCTATCGCGCCAAAACCGGAGCTGGACCGTGAATCCTGACCCGAAACCGATCTTCATTTTGGATCTCTGACCGGATCTGTAATAGTTAACTGAACTCCACTCTTTTCCTTTTTTTTTTTTGTTTTTCATTCCGGTTTTCGTTTCGTTTGAGCTTTGTAAATGATGGATAGCTAGCTTGTAGTTATCTAGTGTCTTTTGATGCAGTGAATTTCTAATTTCGTTCGTGTTATTATTTTCCCGAGGAAATGAGTCTATCTTTTTCCTTGTGCGTTTTTTCTATGAAGTTGCAGAAAGCTCATCCTTCGCTAGCTTTACTTTAACTGAAAAGTGGTACCTTTTCGGTCGTCTTGGATTGGAATCTTGTTTCAGGAAAGATCTTTAATAAATTAGGGTTTATTTGGTTTAAATTAACATTGATTTTTTTTTGTTTCGTAGTTAACATTGAATTTAAAAGGATATGTGTATTAAAAATGGATTTTGATCTAATTTTAATATCAAATAACAAAACATATTTTTTTATTCAAAAGTTGATTTACAAACTTAAATTAAAAAACATTTTAAAATATATTTTTATGATTAAACAAAAATTTGTTAAATAAAATATTTTTATATTTTTATTTTTATACATATATTTAGTAATATTTTAATTCATAAAATATTTTTATAATAATATGGAATACTTAAATTTTTTAAATTATATTTTTTTATCAATCCTAAATAGTTTTTACAAAGGTTACATTATCATGGAAAGAAAATGTTAATGCCTCTATATTTTTATTTTCTTCGGTTCTGATAGTGGCAAAAATAAATCTAAAGGTTCGGTTTAATAGTGTAAGATTTTATTGAGTTTTTGAGTGAAAACGATTTATAACGTGAGGTTCGTATTCGAATTTATATCAAATTAAAATTTTTTTGGGCTAATGTTTTTTTTACTAATACCTCTCAACGAAAGATTTGAGGAAGAATATACATTCTCGTGATTTGTATCCATTTCTATCCAATGTATCCAAGGGCCAATTCAATTTTATAATTATAATTATAAATTTTATAAATTTAACTTGAAAAATTGGATTCTGAAATTACGAAACATAATTTTTTTTTTTGAATTGGATCAATACTTCCAATTGAATAAGTATGAGGAAAAGGTCCATGGATAAAGATAGAAAAGTGTATTTCTAATCGTTTTTGTAATTTTAAATTTAAGATTTCGAGTCACGAAGACAATTTTTTCATTAATGCTGAAGAAAAGCTACGAATATAGTTTTGTGCATTGGATTTGTTTTAATTTTTTTAATAAAATAAATTATCAAATACATTAAAAATTAAATTATTAAAATTTTTACATTGAATAAATTAAAAAATTTCAAGACCTTATGACTTTTGAGACAATCTTAAATTTCGTAATCAAAGCCCAACTCTATGCTTCTTTGTTGAAAGAGCCGGGCAGATGAATGAGGGTGTTAATTTATTAAACTTGCTTCATTCAGTCAAATTTTATAACTACTTGATTGAAATATTCAAAATCCCATTTGGCTGTCACTTCGTGTATTCAAGCTAATTCCAGCTATGATAAATTATTCAACACAGTAAATAACGTCTCATTCGGCAAAATGGGAAATTATCAAATTATCCGGTACCATTGGTAAAAAAACATTAATTTTTTTAAATAACGAGATATTTTCATATTACAATAAATATAAAAATAATTTTTATTTGTGTTTTAAGATTGGGGCTTTCCATTATAAATTATTTTCATTCAAGAACTCAATAGAACCTTACATTATTAAATCAATCTTTTAAATTAAAGAACATTTAATTTATGTTCTTATTTATAAATTTTTAAATATAAAGAATGACAAATGAGGTTTTGGTTTAGAAGCAAGAAGAAATCCTTGAGAATTAGAGGTCTCATGTTTGAGTCTTACTAAGTTTGAGTTAATTTAGTTATTTATTAGTTTGTTATAGTTTTTTACTAATTCACCTAATTTGAGTAGTATGATTTTCATAGTTATTTGTACGTAACATGTAATATGTTGATTGTAATTATAATTTATGTACTACTCAAAAAATATAAAAATGAAACTTAAACCTGAACCTAATTTTTTTTGTAAGAAAAGATAAAAAAAAAACCTTGGTTGTTATCCACAACAATTTTTAAGTGAAAAAACATATTTATTTTTAATTTATACTTTTATAATTATTTTAACTTGTAAATTGTGATATCAATAAAGATTGTTTTAAATAGTACATATAGTCAGATTATTTGTCCTATCATAACGTTTCTTAGGGTTAGGACGCTAGACATTAAACAAATGGAGTCGCCACCAATCTTTTTTTTTAACCTAGGTGTGATTGGCCACCTAATGACTTTAAAAACTGGTCTACATTTTTAGTTTTGGGTTCGGGAGTTCGTTTACGTGTAGGGAAGGTTATAGCACCCCTACAACGCCCAAAATTGATACCATTTTAATCTTGTGTTATTTTAACTTAGTCTTAATTATGTGGTCTTTTAATTTTTTTGTTTAAATATTGAAAATTCTTTTAAAAATCCTCCATCATTTTGGATGAACTCTTAAAAGACTCTTCTCACCTCAAGAGTATTCAAGGGGTACCATTCGACTCCCCTGAAGAGGCTCCGTCTCGGAAGTATTTTAGAATTTTTATTATTCCTTGATTTATTTTTATTTAATTATTTTATTACTTTTATCTCTTTATTTATTTTAAATATTATTTTTTAATATTTTTAGGATTTTGGTATTTAATATTGAGAATATATCCTAAATTTTTCATCATTCTGGATAAACTTAGAAGAGCCTTCTCACCTAAGAATTCCTCAAGTGTTACTCATTCGCAATCGCCTTGAGGATTCCATCCTCGGAATTAATTATATAATTTATGTTTTTATTATTATCTTAGCCTTCTACCATTATTATTGTTACATAATTATTTTATAATTATTTTTTTATTTTTATTCTATTTTATTATTTAGAGAATACAATGTTGACCTTTATTTTTTGAAAATACCCTTTAAATCTTCCATCATTCTGGATAAACTTAAAAGGACCCTCTCACCTAGGAATTCCTCAAGTGTTACTCATTCGCAATCGCCTTGAAGATTTCATCATCGGAATGGTTTTAGCTTACCTTCAGATTATATTTTATCACTTAATTAATTTTCATTTGCTTTCTTATAATTTGCTATGCCATTGTTTTTTATCACCGATTCTTAATGATTTATTCGGTTTTGCTTATTCCAATTCTCTTTTATCTATTTGTTTATTCATACATACATATACCTTTGCTGGCTGTTATTATTTCTATTATTATTTAATTATCCTTCTTATATTTGTTATATTTAATCCTTTATTTATTAGTTGGTCATTGTTTGCATGTTTATCCACGATATTATTTATTATATTTCATAACTTAACTACTGACAAACAATACACTAAACATTAAGAATTGAACTATTAAAGTAAAGAAGCAAAGGCGTAGAGTTTTACCAATTTTGGATTAAGCAAATCAAGTACTCTGAAGCAAGCAGACAGAATTGGCTTGAGTATACGCATTTGCTTCCCTTCAATGCTAGCGGGCTGAAGTTGAGACTGGTCCAGGAATCGAAGTCGCGACAGGTTGGGACCGGTGTTGCATACAAGAACTGAAGGTGTTGGGATCATTAACTGCATTACCGAAGATGAAGCTGACAACGTCGTGAAAGCGGGCCACTGTAGGTATTGTGATTCCTGGGTTTATGATCGAACCAATGATGTTGGAGATGATGGTCGCTGCTGGTACTAGTTTCCCTCGGGTGAATTGCAGCTACGGTAGCCCGTGTTGCTTCAAAGTTCTAGAGAAAGAAAGATCGAAAATATCTTTGCTTGCTGTTTATGTGATACACTACTATTCTCCCTTTATTATTATCCTAATTGCTTACGCATTGTTCCCTACTTACTTGCTTCCAAAATTCTCTGAAATTGCTCTCCTTGTGTAAGCTTCGTTCTGTATCCTAATTGCTCCCTTCTTTATTTTTTTATTTGCTCTTACTGTGCCTCCCCCCTAAGTTATGGGTTTAATCCCTTTTTATAGTCATGAACTTGTTAGAGTCCTAATACAACTAAACCTATTCTATTAATTATCTCTTATTTTTAATATTTTATCTATTTAATTTTTATGTTAATCCTAAGCTAACTCTATCAACTTTAATATTAATTTAAATAATTATCCTAAAAAATCTAATTATCCTATCCTAAAATTAATTTTATTTTCTTTTCTTATCTCTTCTCTTTTTTTTTTTATCATCATTCCTAAATCCTATTTTAATTTTAATTTACTAATTAATGTTAATTCTAAAATCTAAAAAATTCTAATTTAATTCTAGCTTAATTCTAAATTATTAAGTTAAAATACAATATTACCCAATCCAATTAATTATTTTTATAAATTAAGACTCCGGACAAAATAAGGTGTCTACAGCTGCCCCTCTTTGCGCATTTTCTGAAAATCAAGAATTGTGCAAAGACAATTAGACAACTATTTTGATCGGATTTTTTTATTTTTTTATTTTTTCCTTTTTTGTTTTTTTTCTTTTTTACAAAATATTTACAATTTTTAAGACACATTTAGTTCCTCTCACCAGAGGTTGTAAGACTTTGAAACAAAACCTTATACTCCTTTCACCAGAGGCATTGGAACTTTGGAAGAATAATCTTATGCTCCTCTCACCAGAGGCATTGGAACTTTGAAACATAACCTTGTGCTCCTCTCACCAGAGGCATTGGAACTTTGAAACAACCTTGTGCTCCTCTCACCAGAGGCATTGGAACTTTGAAAAATAACTTTATGCTCCTCTCACCAGAGGCATTGAGACTTTTTGAAAATAAAGAACTCCTCTCAACAGAGGCATTGAGACTTTTTGAAAATAAAGAGCTCCTCTCAACAAAGGCATTGGGACTTTTGAAAATAAAGAGCTCCTCTCAACAGAGGCATTGAGACTTTTGAAAATAAAGAGCTCCTCTCAACAGAGGCAGTGAAACTTTTGAAAATAAAAATTTCATTTCAGAATGCCAACTTACATGGGTTTGACTGGGCTTAACTTTCATTTTGATGCCAACAATATTAGGCTTCATCCTCCTCTAAGGTGCCAGCTAAACTAGGCTTTATTCTTATCTAAGGTTTTTCAAAAAAAATATTTTTCTCATCATCTTCTCATACCTCATTATTCTTTCAAATTACCATCTCTTATATTTTCATCCTATCCATGGTATTCTTACACTTTCTCTTTTCTTCAAAATTTTCATCATTTAGAACTTCTTATCCTAATGTCTTAACAAATAGTTCAATGTCAAAATGCAGTAATGAAACGTCATGCATGTCATGAATATAATGAATGCCATGAATACCACAATGCTATGAATGTTATGCACATGTCAATGTCATGCCCCCTGAATTATTCCATGAATGTATGCAAATGCAATCTCCATTGTGGTAACAAGATTCTCAAGCTCATCTCATTTTTTCTCAAGTCCACTCAATTTGTTGGATTTTTCTTATTTAAATCTTCTATCTTCACTTCTTATCCCATCTCCTATTGAGTCTTGGTCCAATTATGCTCGAAGACTTGCCATTATGCTTTCAAGTTTATATTTTCATCATTTTTTATTGTTGTTTCTTTCTCTCTCTTAGTAATGTAAGATTTCTCAAAAGAATATATTTTTTTCAAAACTTTACCCAAAAAGGGTTACCAACATTTATTTATTTTCTTTCCAACTCGACCACCAATGTAATGCACTCAGACATCTTCTCAATTTATTATAGGGGTGGAATGAATTTAAAATAATCATGAGAGATATGGGTATTCATTCTTAGAAAAGGAACATGAAATCAAGAAAAATCAATGTGACAGTTTGGAATATGGTTTTTAGTATCCACAAACATTCTGACAATTTCAATCAAGTCAATCTAGAATTCTTTCCCAAAAGCCCACTCTTATTGATATGTTCTTTCATGTAGTGTTTGTCAGTCTTGCCCTCGTATCAAAACTTTTTGATGCTGATATTTTCATAAGCCGCCTTTTCCGGTTTTCAACTTAGGTGCCCCTTTCATTTGATTCAAACTGCCCTTTTTGGGTTTTCAATTTTGAATCCTCCTTTTTCTTTTTCTTTTTTCTCTTTTTTCTTTTTCATATTTTTTTTTCATTTTCAACTTCATTGGCTTTGACAAACTTCGACCTTCAGTGCTCAATCCAAATTGATGCCCCTAATAGGCGTTCTTGATTTCGATCCAAGATATCTTCTAAAGCTTATGGGTTTCTTCATTCAACTCGATCTACTTCCTTCAAAGGATCATTATCTCATTATACAAATATGTCTTCATTCAATACATGATTCTTCAATTTAAGCATTTACATTTGATCAAAATGGGCTTTTAAAGGCATGTAATGTAGGCTCATGTGAAGGTTTATGAAAGAAAGGGATAAAGCAGGCCCAAAATGTGTTTCAGGGTTTATAAACCAAAGGATCCCTTTTATTTAACAAGTAAAACACTCAAGCATGTAGTACCTTTCTAGTTCACTCATTTCTTTTCTTGCTTCTTCTTCTTCTTCTTCTTCTTTTTGGGTTTTCTTTTGAATTTAAACTCTTTTTTTCTTTTTTTTTGTTTCACAAAACTGGTTTTTTTTCCCCTCGATTCATCATGAACACTTTCATCTTTGCCCCCAAAATTTCTTTGTAATTGATTTTCATCTTCCTTGCCCCCAGTGTGGAGGGTGATCCTTGGTGGGTTATAATACAAAAATATAATAGGCTCAAAAGGGGTAATCAAAGGATAATTTTAGTCATGCTTGAAGGATAGTGAAAGAAGGCCATTTATCATTTCAAATGTAAATACTCTCATTAAAAATTGTTTATTGAACAATGACAAACTTGTTAGAAGCTTCTGTAAGAGATTCACCTTTCTTGTACCATCTATCAAGTGTGGATGGTGAACAATCTTTCCTTCATTTTCTTGTTTTCGCAACATTAGCAGACTAGTAATTCATCAACAGTAGTAGTTCTTTCAAAATTGAATCCCAGATTTATTGACATCATTATCATTATGTTCATTATTTGGATACTTGTGAATAAAAGGTAAGGTGAGTATGTGGGAAATGGCAAATGAACAGAGAAAATGAGAAAATGACAGTGCATCACACTAGTCGCTTTATTAAAAAGGGAATAAATAAAAGTTAGCCCATACATAAAACTTTATCTTGTGCTTATGGGCTTAAGCACTTTCAAAAACTATCTTGCATTACTTAAAGAAAAGAAAGTAAAAACAAAACTAGAATTTATAAATCTTCAAAATCGCCAGGCTCGAACCCTTTATGCCCCCACGAAACTCACCCCTCATTGGTATGGTTAGGCAATGGGTTTGCATCCGTAGCCGATTCTCCTTTCGTTTCAAAATTCAACATGCCAGCTTTTATCAGTCCTTGCACTCTATACTTTAGCGCAATGCAATTCTCTAGAGAGTGACCCACGTTCCCGAAGTGATACTCGCATCGAGCATTCTCATCATACCATTTCGGATATGGAGGCTTGAGAGGTTTTGCATAGACGGGTGCGATGAGTTGTCCTTTGATCAATTTTGGATACAACTCAGTGTAAGTCATGGGGATTGGGTCAATGGGAGTCCTTTCTCTTTGCGGCCATGATCCTTTAAGATTGCCCTCATGTTTATTGAACTGCGTAGCTGACTGAGTAACTGGTGCAGGTGTCTGAGGAATAGGTTGAACATTAACCTTGGGGTATGAATGGTAAGGATTCTGAGTAGGATAGTAAGGTTGTGGCGTGTGATAAGGGTGTTGTGGCACATAGCCTCCATATTGCCTTCCATATGCAACAGCATGGACTTCTTCTTCCCTCTTTTTGTTAGCTCCTCCTTTCTTCTCAATATTGTTGGGAGCTTCAATCTTTCCACTCTTGATTGCATTCTCAATTATCTCATTAGACAATACCATATCAGCAAAATTCTTAGTGGCATTACCGATCATCCTATCGTAATATGGAGCCTTCAAAGTATTAACGAACATAATGGTAAGCTCCTTCTCTGAAAGTGGAGGTTGCACCTCCGCAGCCATGTCACGCCACCTTTAGGCATATTGTTTGAAGCTCTCATTAGCTCTCTTTTCCATGCTTTGGAGTGACAGACGATCAGGGGCCATATTAGCAACATGTCGATATTGAGCCATAAATGCTCTTGCCAAGTCATTCCAAGTGGTGATTCGAGTTCCATCCAATTGATTGTACCACTTTGCCGCTGACCCAGTAAGACTTTCTTGAAATATGTGAATAAGAAGTTTATCATCTTGAGCATAGGCAGCCATCTTTCGACAATACATAATGAGATGAGACTTAGGGCAAGAAGTCCCATTGTACTTTTCAAACTCCGGGGCCTTTTATTTGGGCGAAATGATTAAATCAGACACCAAACACAACCCAGTAGCATCCATGGGCCCATATAGATCTAAGCCTTCAATAGCTCGAAGTCTTTCCTCCAACATATTGATCTTTCGTTGTGACTTTGCCTCATCTTTCTCTTCTACTTGTTTGACTTTTATCTTTTCAACTTCCCTCGGGTCATCCAAGTTAGGTACTTCAATTGGATCAGCAAATTTTGCCTCTTGAGGAGGAAGAGTTTTTCCTTGAGCTAGGCCAAACATTTGAGGTATGGATGTATGTGCAAATGGATATCCTCCTACTTGAGATGTTTGATTTGGATGAGGACCGAATCCAGGAGGGTATATGGGATCTTCCATGCTACGTTGTTGGACCTCTTCTTGGACAATAGCTTCTTCCATTACTCCTTTGCTCTTGCTTAAGTTCTTCAATAATTCAGTTATTTGAGCCAATTGCCCCCTCATTTCCCCTTGGGCCTTTTCCATCTTCTCAATACGGACACTTTGCTCTTCTTCCATGATTCTAACTTGATAACGAGTGTGATATGAATGGACTTTTGGTCGAGCTATCTTTGAACCTTTATTACCACAATTAGAGTCAATTATTTTTTGTGTGGTGATACTTGAAAAAGTTTGAAAATGCTTTGTTTGAAAACAATGATTGAAGATGAACAAAATGAGATGATGCTACATGTGTATGAATGGGATGGTATGGTAAAAAGTTGCCATGTAATAATAATGGATGATTGATGCATGTTTTGGTGAAGAACACATGGTGCCCTTTTGTGTCTCATGTATAAATCAAAATCAAACAAACTTGATCAAAAATGTGTCCTAAGTAATGGGTATTTTCTATAGCATGGGTTGATATGGCTTTATCTTACAGTTGGTCTTCCTAATTTCATTATATGCATGGCTTTGGATAAAAGGGCTAAAGGTTCCTAAATTGTTCCTCACTATCATCCACTATGGACTAGTAAGGCACCCTAATCCTCACCCATGACAGGCTACAAACAGAAAAGGTTCAACTTGAGTGGGAATATTTTGCTAGCCCATGCGGAGGTTATCACCTCACGAGAGCGGTAGGTACTCTACTCCCTCCTAGAAAGGACTGAGCTCGGGTCTAGAGCTTTATGCATGCAAATGCAAAGTGTGGTGTGTGAGAAGGAATTTCATCTTATTAATTTCCACAAAACACTTAAGAAGTCAACAAAAGAGCATCAAACAACATCAGAACTTTCCAAATTTAGACCATCAGACTTAGACTTAGTATAACACAAGATTAAATTATGGCTCGACTCTCTTAATTTTCCCCAGTGGAGTCGCCAAGCTGTCATAACGTTTCCTAGGGTTAGGACGCTAGACATTAAACAAATGGAGTCGCCACCAATCTTTTTTTTTAACCTAGGTGTGATTGGCCACCTAATGACTTTAAAAACTGGTCTACATTTTTAGTTTTGGGTTTGGGAGTTCGTTTATGTGTAGGGAAGGTTATAACACCCTTACAACGCCCAAAATTGGTACCATTTTAATCTTGTGTTATTTTAACTTAGTCTTAATTATGTGGTCTTTTAATTTTTTTGTTTAAATATTGAAAATTCTTTTAAAAATCCTCCATCATTCTGGATGAACTCTTAAAAGACTCTTCTCACCTCAAGAGTATTCAAGGGGTACCATTCGACTCCCCTGAAGAGGCTCCGTCGTCGGAAGTATTTTAGAATTTTTATTATTCCTTGATTTATTTTTTATTTAATTATTTTATTACTTTTATCTTTATTTATTTTAAATATTATTTTTTAATATTTTTAGGATTTTGGTATTTAATATTGAGAATATCTCCTAAATTTTCCATCATTCTGGATAAACTTAGAAGAGCCTTCTCACCTAAGAATTCCTCAAGTGTTACTCATTCGCAATCGCCTTGAGGATTCCATCCTCGGAATTAATTATATAATTTATGTTTTTATTATTATCTTAGCCTTTTACCATTAGTATTGTTACATAATTATTTTATAATTATTTTTTATTTTTATTCTATTTTATTATTTAGAGAATACAGTGTCAACCTTTATTTTTTGAAAATACCCTTTAAATCTTCCATAATTCTGGATAAACTTAAAAGGACCCCCTCACCTAGGAATTCTTCAAGTGTTACTCATTCGCAATCGCCTTGAAGATTTCATCATCGGAATGGTTTTAGCTTACCTTCAGATTATATTTTATCACTTAATTAATTTTCATTCGCTTTCTTATAATTTGCTATGCCATTGTTTTTTATCACCAATTCTTAATGATTTATTCGGTTTTGCTTATTCCACTTCTCTTTTATCTATTTGTTTATTCATACATACATATACCTTTGTTGGCTGTTATTATTTCTATTATTATTTAATTATCCTTCTTATATTTGTTATATTTAATCCTTTATTTATTAGTTGGTCATTGTTTGCATGTTTATCCGCGATATTATTTATTATATTTCATAACTTAACTACTGACAAACAATACACTAAACATTAAGAATTGAACTATTAAAGTAAAGAAGCAAAGGCGTAGAGTTTTACCAATTTTGGATTAAGCAAATCAAGTACTCTGAAGCAAGCAGACAGAATTGGCTTTAGTATACGGATTTGCTTCCCTTCAATGCTAGCGGGCTGAAGTTGAGACTGGTCCAGGAATCGAAGTCGCGACAGGTTGGGACCGGTGCTGCATACAAGAATGAAGGTGTTGGGATCATTAACTGCATTACCGAAGATGAAGCTGACAATGTCGTGAAAGCGGGCCACTGCAGGTATTGTGATTCCTGGGTTTATGATTGAACCAATGATGTTGGAGATGACGGCCGTTGCTGGTACTAGTTTCCCTCGGGTGAATTGCAGCTACGGTAGCCCGTGTTGCTTCAAAGTTCTAGAGAAAGAAAGATCGAAAATATCTTTGCTTGCTGTTTATGTGATACACTACTTTTCTCCCTTTATTATTATCCTAATTGCTTCCGCATTGTTCCCTACTTACTTGCTTCCAAAATTCTCTAAAATTGCTCTCCTTGTGTAAGCTTCGTTCTGTATCCTAATTGCTCCTTTCTTTATTTTTTATTTGCTCTTACTGTGCCTCCCCCCCTAAGTTATGGGTTTAACCCCTTTTTATAGTCATGAACTTGTTAGAGTCCTAATACAACTAAACCTATTATATTAATTATCTCTTATTTTTAATATTTTATCTATTTAATTTTTATGTTAATCCTAATCTAACTCTATCAACTTTAATATTAATTTAAATAATTATCCTAAAAAATCTAATTATCCTATCCTAAAATTAATTTTATTTTATTTTCTTATCTCTTCTCTTTTTTTTTATCATCATTCGTAAATCCTATTTTAATTTTAATTTACTAATTAATGTTAATTCTAAAATCTAAAAAATTCTAATTTAATTCTAGCTTAATTCTAAATTATTAAGTTAAAATACAATATTATCCAATTCAATTAATTATTTTTATAAATTAAGACTTCGAATAAAATAAAGTGTCTACATGTCCTCTTTTCGACAACAGTTGAAGTAAATTTAATTGGTTGCCGTCATAATAAAATACCAAACATGAACAATCGGTAAATCAAACATAAAATCAAGGCATTTTAATAGGTGTTTAAAAGTCAAACAAAAAACCGAGTTATCCCCCGGTAGGGGATACCTTGGCTTTTGTGTTTTAATAAAAAAAGAACAGAAAAGAAAATCTTTTTAATATAAACTAGCTTAAATTTTATAAAAGTGTCTCTCACTAGAGTAATTTATTTAAGTAATTTTTAATATAGTAACTTTTCTTCTACGTTATCAATGAAATGTTAATAATTTAAAAAACTTTCTTAAAATTAACAATTTCAGAAAATACGATTACGCCATATGAGAGTTAGCAATTCCTCTAAGTAAATAAAATAATTTTTTTAAAAAATATATCATATACATATATATTATATATACTAGGAAGTTACACTATCTACAATTTAGTGAAAAAATTAAAAATTAATTTTTATACTTATAATTTTTGGTGGATTGATTAAAAAAGTAAAAAATTAATTTTTATGTTTACAATTTTTTGTCAATTTTTTGCCAAGTGATTAAAAACAGTTTTATATTTATTGTATTTTATATTATTAATATTTATTTTACAAAATATATATATTCTTATTTTTTTATTAATGTTCATTTATCTAACAAACTAAAAAAATCTTAATTTTAATAATAATTAATTATTATTTTTTAAGATAATTCAAAATTAATTTTTTGAAATAAATTGTAAGAACTTTTTTACATTTTAGTAAAGTTGATTTTATGAGTCTTCAACTTAAAAAAATATTTTCAATTTTTTTATTATAAATTCTAAAATAATTTTCACCACGAGAAAATTTTCAAATAATGATTTTCATTATTAACTTTAAAAATCAAAATATATATCTAAAAGGTGAATATATTTGGAAAAAAAATTAAATAAAATTAAACTACTTATCTTTTTTATTAACTAAAACAAACGAGAGAGTTTAACTAAAAAAAGTTGAAGAGTTAAATATAAATTAGAGAGTATAATTGGAAAACATTAAATAAAAACAAAATAAAGGTTTAATAAGAAAAAGGTTTAAAATAAATAAAAAATAATAGGAAAAAAATAAAAATACATTTGTAAAAAAAAGTTAAATAAAATTAGACTACTTATTATTTTTATTGACTAAAACAAATTAAAGAGTTTAACTAAAAAATGTTGAAGAGTTAAATATAAATTAGAGAGTATAATTGAAAAAAATAAAATAAAAACAAAATAAAAGGTTTAATAAGAAAAAAGGTTTAAAAGAGATTAAAAAACATAACCAGGAAAAAAACTAAAAATAAAAGTTGATTAAAGGATTTAACTAAAAAAAATTGAAGAACTAAAAAATAGATTAAAAGCATGACAAAAAAAAAGTTGAGGAACTAAAAAAAGAAAAACTGAACTGAAAAAAAATTATAACAGATTAAAAATGACACGTGTCAAATAAGAATGGACAAGAGACAAAAATATGTATAGGTATAGATGTAAAATTAAAAAAAAAGAACGAAATAAAAAATAGAAAATAACATGACAAATGTTAAAAAGATGGGTTTATATATGTTGCACTGATAATGTATAGTTTCTATATAATGTCAATGTATCAGAAGTTGACACCTCATCGATAGGCTCTTATATGCAAATATAAATAAATTTTTTTAATTTGCTCATAAGAACCTATTGATGAGGTGTCAACCTCTGATATTAACAGTGTATAGTTTTTAGTGCATCATATATATATATATATAAATTCAAAAAATATAGCATGATAAATTTAAGGGATTATTTTTAGGATTATTATCCTATCCACTGTCAGTGGAGTTTTTTAACTCCACAAGCGAGGTTAGGATGATGACATGTGTCATTTAAAAATATTAAGAAAATAAAAAATAAATAAAATGAGACACATGTCATTATCCTAAGCCTGCTTGTGGAGTTAAAAAACTCCACTGACAGTGTATAGAATAATTTTTCTTATTTTTATATACGGTATAGATAGATGTTATATGCATTTTACAGTCACCCTAACGGTACATTTTCCTTATACCTATATATATATATTTTAAAACAATCAATAAAAAAAAAAACCAGCAACTCCGGCGGCGAGCGAAAGAGAAGAAAGAATCCTCGAGCTGTCATTTCAGTTTCCAGCTCCCATGCCAATGTGTCCGCTCCACCGCTAATTTCACACCCCCAAAATTAGAAACACCACGGATATACGAAAGCCATGGAACCGGAATCAAACCAAGAGAAAAGAAAAACCAAGATTTTTGTCTCCTTTCTCTTTCATTCAATTCCCTCTCGCCACTTTCCAAACCGAAATTAGAAGATGACGGTGATTGACATCCTCTTCCGAGTCGACGAAATCTGCAAGAAATATGAGAAGTTCGATCCCGAGAAGCAACGCGAACTCAATGCCTTCGGCGACGACGCCTTCGCTCGCATTTACGCTCTCGTCGACGCCGACATCGATAAGGCTATCAGCGTTCGGTTCCTTTTCATCACCGCTTTTTTCTTTCTGTTTTTTTTTTGTTTTCTTTTCGAGTTTTAGGTTTTCTTTTTCTCTTTTTGTGTGTGTAATATTATTGGAATAAATGCAGAAAGCTGAGATGGTTCCGCTGGAAAAGAATAGAGCAGCGGCTGTGGCAATGAGCGCTGAGGTTCGTCGGACAAAGGCTCGATTGATGGAGGAAGTCGTTAAGCTACAAAAATTGGCTAAAAAGAAGGTCCAATTCTATTACTTAGCCTTTTTTTATAAGCTCCAAAAGATATTTACTTTTAGCCTTTTGCGTGATCAGTGGCATTTGGTTTTTTCTACTACTAGCCAAAGACAAAATCTTTTGGTATTGTAATTTGTTACTATTTTATATTTCACTTTAAAAATGATTTTTTTGGTTAAAAAGAAATACTATATACCTAATTGTTGGTGCTTCCTCTATATCACTCTTTGAAGCCCAAATGATTTATTTCCTTTCTGTATTTAACACTAGAAATTTTTCAAAAAATAAATATCAGTGAGCAGAATTAGAGTGAAATTACTAGTAAAAGAAAGTTAGGCATTAATTTGTCTCATCATCATCATCAGAGCCTTTATCCCAATAGATTGGGGCAGGTTATATGAACCAATATCTAAAATCACGTTAGATCGTCCATATGTATTCTCTGCCTCCATAGATTCCTATTCAAGGCCATTTGCTCATCTAATTCTAAAACCTCCATGTCTTTTCAAACTACTTCCTTCTAAGTCTTTTTCGGTCTTCTCTAGTCTTAACCCTTCTCTCAACATCCATAGCCTCTATTCTCCTAACTGGAGCTTCTATAGGTCTACGTCTTACATGTCCAAACCAACGTAAACGATTTTCATACATTTTGTCTTCGATAGGTACCACTCTAATCATCTTACGAATATCATCATTTCTCATTCTATCCTTTCTTGTATATCCACATATCCACCGTAACATTCTCATTTCTGTTGCACTCATCTTTTGTGTATGTAGCCTCTTAGTCGCCCAACATTCACTACCATATAACAATGTTGGTCTAACAACTGTCCTATAAAACTTGCCTTTCAATCATGTAGGAATTCCTTTATCGCACAACACACCTGTAGCACTTCTCCACTTACTCCATCCAGCCTGGATCCTATAGGTCACATCACCATCAATCTCTCCATCCATCTGTACTATTGATCCCAAGTATCGAAAATGATCCTGCTTAGGTATCGCCACCCCATCTAACTTCACTACATCATGCTCTTCCAGTCGGTTAGAACTGAATTTACACTCCATGTATTCAGTCTTCACTCTGCTTAGTTTAAATCCTTTTGATTCCAACGTTTGTCTCCATAATTCCAACTTTGTATTGATCTCCGCTCTAGTTTCCGCACATAGGACAATATCATCTGCAAGCATCATACACCAAGGCACCTTATCCTGGATGGATTTTGTCAGTTCATCCATAACTACCGCAAACAAGAATGGACTCAACGCTGACCCTTGGTGTAATCCCACCGTGATAGGAAACTCACTTGTTTGCCCCCCACCTGTCCTCACATGTGTCCTTGCATCTCTATACATGTCCTTAATTAGTTTAATATATTTCAAAGGAATTCTTTTCTTCATTAAGGACCACCATAGTACCTTCCTAGGCACTTTATCATATGCTTTCTCCAAATCTATAAAGGCCATATAGAGGTCTTTACCCATTACTCGAAAGCGCTTCATAAGTTGTCTAAGCAAATATATTGCCTCCATAGTTGATCGACCTGGCATAAAACCAAATTGATTCTCCGATCTCTACATTCTTTCTTAATCTTTGTTCTATCACTCTTTCCCATAGTTTCATCGTGTGACTCATCAATTTTATGCCTTGGTAGTTGGCGCAACTTTGAATATCTCCCTTGTTCTTATATAAAGGTACTAAGACACTCTTCTTCCATTCCTATGGCATTTTGTTAGTGTGCCAAATCTTATTAAATAGATTT
This sequence comes from Heritiera littoralis, assembly GCA_031772115.1. Lineage (NCBI taxonomy): Eukaryota > Viridiplantae > Streptophyta > Magnoliopsida > Malvales > Malvaceae > Heritiera > Heritiera littoralis. The sequence continues at coordinate 569,788 of JAPDPK010000043.1, forward strand.
GTAAACCATCTAACTCCTACATCTCCAAGGCATTTCCAAACTTCAATTGGGATGTCATCAGGTCCAACAGCTTTTCCATTCTTCATCATCTTTAGTGCCTCTTTTACCTCTGTCTCTTGGATTCTACTCATAAAGCACCGATTTAAATCCTTGAGAGGCACCGACATATTATCCAAAACTTTATTTTGTCTGTCATTAAATAATTTGTTAAAATAATCTCGCCACCTGTCCTTAATGTCATTATCTTTAACGAGAGTTCTTTGATGCTCATCCTTAATACATTTCACGACTTCTAGGTCGCGATTCCTCCTTTCTCTTGCTCGTGCCAATCTGTATATCATTTTCTCTCCCTCCTTTGTATTCAACTTGTCGTAAATCTCTTTCGCAACCTTCGTCTTAGCTTCTGCCACAGCCTTCTTTGCCTCCTTTCTTGCTAACTTATATTCCGAAAAACTCTCTTCTGTATTGTTCTTCTTCAAAGCCTTGTAACGTTCTCGCTTAGTCTTTATAGCATCTTTTACTACTGCAGCCCACCATGTTGTGTCCTTTCCCGTCGGCACTCTTCCGTTTGATACTCCTAATGTCTCTTTGCCTACCTCCCGAATGCATTTTGCCATCTTATTCCACATTACATTTAGGTTCTCTTCTGTTGTCCAAGCCTCTTTTTGAATCCAACTATCTCTACATGTTGTATAACAATCTTCTTTTAGCTTCCACCATCGAATCCGTTCAATTCTTTTTTGTTGGTTCCTTCGATGTCGTCTATCTATCTTCATATCTAGAACTAAGAGTCTATGTTGCGCGGTAACACTCTCACCTGGGATAACCTTACAATCCAAACATCTATGTCTATCCCTACTCCTAGTTAAAAAGAAATCTATCTGACTTGCTCTTGGTCCACTTTAAAGGTTATAAGATGAGAATCTTTCTTCTTAAACAATGTATTTGCTAGGATTAGGTCATAAGATAAAGCAAAATTTAAGATAGCATCTCCTCCCTCGTTTCTTACACCATAACTAAAACCCCCGTGTACTCTCTCACAACCCTCTCTACTTGTACCTACATGTCCATTAAGATCACCGCCAATAAAAAGGTTTTCTCCTATGGGTACTTCTTGTACTACCTTATCTAAATCCTCCCAAAACTGTCGTTTATTTGCCTCATCAAGTCCTATCTGGGGTGCATACACGCTAATGACATTCAATACCTCTTCTCCTAAAACTAGTTTAACCAAAATAATCCTATCCCCTTGTCTCTTAATCTGTACAACATCCTTATGGTACTCTTTATCTATAATGATACCTACTTCATTTCGGTCTCTATCTTTCCCTGTGTACCAAAGCTTATATTGCCAAGGTGCTATCTCTCTAGCCTTTTCCCCAACCCATTTGGTCTCTTGGAGACACAAGATGTTAACCCTCCTACTCATAACCTCACAAATCTCAACTAACTTGCCACTAAGCGTACCTATATTCCAAGATCCTAACCTAAGCTTATGGTTATGAACTAACTTCTTTACCCACCCCCGTCCATTATGGTGTGGGAACCTTTGCCTATTTAACACCACATCTAGGCGTCGATGTGGCGCGTCACTTCCGGGCGACGACCTAGCATTGTTTCTGATTGATTATGCCAACTCCAGAATACAGAAGGTTGACAGTGGATTTCTATTGAAAATGTTATTTATATCTAATTACAGGTCAAGGGAATTTCCAAAGAGGATCAAGAAACTCGTATTGATATGGTTATTGCACTACCGGAGAGGATTAAAGCCATTCCAGATGGGTCTACGACTGCTGCAAACCAGACTGATGGGTGGGGAGCTTCATCATCTAACAAAAATATCAAATTTGACTCTTCGGGTAACTGGGGCGATGATTCTTTGTTGAGTTACAGTTATCTTAAATGCATTTTTAAATTGATTAATGATTTTTACTTCACATTTTCCCCCACCCTTTATCAAACCTTCAGAGGATCGCTTTGATAGTGATTTTGACCAAGAAACTGAAGAGTCAAATCAATTTAGACAGGATTATGAAATGAGAAAAATGAAACAGGCATGTAAGTTTCCTGATATTTCATCTTTTTAGCAATATCTTTAATATATATTTTGCAACCCAAAGTGGTTGCTGCTATCTTTGTGCATTATCATTTGTTTGTATTTAACATGTGCGCAGGATGAAGGCCTTGATATTATATCAGAAGGATTGGATACACTGAAAAATATAGCTCTTGACATGAATGAGGTTTAGTATATGTGTATAATTTTGGTTTGATCATGATATTAGGAGCAACAAGAGGTTAATTATTTGTTTCAATACGTTCAGGAAATGGATAGACAAGTTCCTCTAATGGATGAAATTGAAACAAAGGTGGGAATTGTTACTTTTCATATCTTTAAGTTTGAACTTAAAGTCAAACAACTGCAGACAGGATTCATAAATGCATCACTTAAATGTTACTGTGTTTATTTTATAGGTAGACGAGGCTACATCTGATATTCAAAGGACTAATGTTAGACTCAAGAAAACTATTACCAAGGTAATTCATACAAATGATTGTTTCATTTGAGAGATTCCTCTCATTTAATTGCTAGGATTCATTATTCTTTTTTGAGAGAGGTCAAGGGTTTCCTATAAATGGCATTTTATCTTTTGTTGCAGATAAGATCCAGCCGAAACTTCTGCATTGACATTATTCTGCTGTGTGTACTTCTAGGAATTGCTTCCTATATATACAAGTAAGCTCCCAATCTTATCTTCTTGCCTAACTGAGTTTAATATCATGTTTATAGATGACAATGTTAAATGCTTTTCCACCATCTCAACTTTGCTTTTTTCCATCGCAAATAGTCTTATATTCTGTTTTCTGACAAATTATGAAACAGTTGAACCTGCTTACTATTTATTAGCTTCCTAATCAAGTTATGAGGTTGCAGTCCAAATTCATCAGCTAAGAAAGATGATTGAGGATTAGCATCCCTATTAATTAACTACAAATTGAAGTTGAATATAGTAATAATGTGATTAGCAAGATCATTCTTTGGAAACTGCATATAGAAATATAAAAAAGACCAAGTAGAAAATCAGCACATCTTGTGAGAACCCCTCATCTTATTGTCAAACTTTTTGCTGGTCGACGGAACTAAATCTAAAATCTCTCTTTATGTTATATCAATTCAATTTCAGTCTTGAGTAGCTCTTTTTGGTTTCATTAATGTTACATGCTCTTACAAGATTAAAGTCAGTTTAAAACACTTGGATTATTTTTTGAGGTAAAAGTTTTCCCTTAATGCTTTTGCCAATACTTCCCAGTTTAGGTGGTCGGAATTAGTATTTTCTAATTATGTATGGTTATGTATAGTGAGCTCTGTGCACTGAATCAATTGGACTGGCTTTTCTGGCTTGCTTCACTTAGATCTGCTTAATAATTCTAGAAGCAGACAACCTGAGAATTGTTTGTATTATATGTTTATCACCTTTCAATTTGCTTTGCTTTTGGCTATGAAAATTTTCTAATGAGGTCTTTCTCTGTTGCAGTATACTGCGGTGAATTGATTTTGTAGGCTTCTTCTACAAATTCTTTGATTACAATGGCCTATGGTAGTAAATTCTTCTATTACTAGACAGTTTTCATGTGTCCATGTAGCTTTCAGTCATTCATTTATTGTACTGCCCCCAGGAAACTGTTTTAAATTGGGTTCTGTTATTGACTGCTAGATTGTTTTTGTTACTATAACAGGACATGATCTTTTTGTCCTGCAATAATATTTCATTGCTTTGTAGCATGACTTGGTATTCCAAATTTTATTTTTATATTTCAAGTAGTTTTTTAATTTGACAGCTTTTTATAATTTCTAGGAGGCACTTTCTATTTGTAGCAATAATACTAGTCGATTTCACTGCAATTTGAAGTCAGAAAGCTCACAATTATACCACTACATAACATGCTTCACCTGTAGATCACAAGAACAGCACATACTGACTGCTGATTAGATATACTCATTGCCAGCAACCAATATGGTGACCACTCCTATGTGCCCTTCTTTACATCCTTTTTTTTTTTTGTACATAATCTGTAATTTAGGTTATTTATTGCATCCATTTGGTGATGAATCATGGCCTTTTTGTAGTGTTCATTACCTTAAGCACATATGTATGAAGGCCAATTATTAAGCTAGTGGAATTCCATAATAGAATCTGGTGGGTAGAGGTTGTAGATCCCATCTTGAGATTGGTTTAGGCCGGAGCAGTTCAAATCATTTTTGGGCAGTATCTTGATAGGTAGAAAATCCTCGTTTCTTTTGTCATTGTTCAGCTTTTTGTCAGATGGAATGAGATTCTCTTGCCTATTTCCCAAACCAAGTTTTCTTTTCTGTGGGGTGAAATAATTGTCCACCGAAGGAACTAACAAAGTCAAATTCACTTTGTCAGAACCACCTTCATAAACTGACATGCAGCTGTTGCTTCCTTGGAATGTGGCAGTTGAATGGGTCTCCATAGGAGATAATGCTTGTCCAGCAAGTAACATAGCTAATACTTGGCAATCTTTGTTTAGACAATCTGTTATCATGTCAGTTCTGCAGTGCATAAATGTTGGTTGCATCTTCTCAATCATAGGTGAGTACCTCATAAATTCTGCACTGGAACTGTCTTGAACTTCTAATTTGTTCTTTGATACTTTGCCTTTTTTCTGAACCCGACATAGCACCCAGTCATCCAACTGTGGAAAACAAGAGATTAGTTTTTCATGCATTTACTACGATTAGCTGCATAAAGTTACATGATAATTTGGAGATCCTAGATGGATGAAAGTGAAGAAAGTTGGAGTTGAAACTGACATGATGTTGGTGGGGCCTGGGCCATTGGGGTGTGGGGGGGGGGGGGGGGGGGGGGGGGGGGGGGGGGGGGGGGGTGGGGGGGGTGGGGTAGGGTTTGAGGGGAGGTATACCCTGTTAGTTTCATGGTGAAAAACTCATATCTAGGTCCCATTTATCTCTACTATTGAATACCATGAATCTTGAGAAATAGTTAATAAATTAAGGTGCCATATTGTTTATTTGACTGACCAGTCTCACTTTCTAAGTAAAATCATTTCGAGTCAGAGAAAGTTTGTTTGCCCTGGTTTTAAAATGTTTAGAGGGTTTTGTCATAAGTTTTGCAAATGTTTTCTATTATCAGAATAAATTTATAATTGTCCAGACAATTTTTGATTTCTCTACATAAATTTACATAATATTCAGATAGAAAAATGTCAAAAGCAATTTCAAGAGTTGGAATGCATTTGAGGTTATGCATTCTAGTATAGGACAACAGTGTCCATTCCTGTGATGCTGTTGCTTATACTTTTGAAACATACACTTATTACAATCTTCTCTATAAGTACACTTATTACAATCTTCTCTATAAGTACCTCTAGGAGCAAACAGAGGACACAATGGTTAGAATTTCCAGGCTTTGCCTGAAGATAATACTGCTTAGAGTATCTCATAATATAATCTGATCACCCTAGGCTATTTTGATATGTGGTATGAAGATATTGGCTCCCTAAATTATTCAAGATAATTTTTAGATGATTTGCCATCAGGATCTTTAATCCTAATGGGTATCAAGTAGGACAGTTAAGATGCAAAAGAGAAACAAAAGAACTTCGTATTGCTCCCAGATTGTGTATTTTTAATGCGAAACATGTACCTCTTACTTGTACTTATCCTCTAGCATAAGCTAATGTCTAGTATGAAAACACCATATTCATGTTTCTAAATTCTTAAGCAAAGTGTTCGGTAGTTAGTTTGATGTAGGTCGTCATGACCACTTACTCTCATGGACCCTTTTAATCTAGAGGGCTTCATAATCCTGTCCAACAGTCTGTATTCATTCATAATCCACTCTGTCTTAGCTCCCTTGGGGGGTCTACCAGTGTAAAAGACCAGTGCTTTCTTGACCCCAATTTTCTTTGATCCAGAAGAAGTGAGTATAGGTCTGTCGGTACCAGTAGCCTTCCAATAACCTGAAGCTGCTGCTCTGTTTGGTCTTTCTCCATTTGGATACTTTCTGTCTCGTGGACTGAAGAAATACCATTCATCTTCTCCAAACAAAGCTTTCTCTGCACAAAACAAGGTTGTTGAACAGGAGATGAAAAATTAGTATTATAAGTTGATATATGAGAGAATGGAAAATGATTATTAGGTAGTGCAGAAGACAGACTGGGTAGCTCCCATGGATTATATTTATACAAGTCTATTTCAGCAATTATGGATGCTGAGAGTGGACGCGAAGTCACTTTGTTTTGCAGGTAATGAATGATGAGCTCCTCGTCAGATGGATGGAACCTAAAACCAGGAGGAAAATGAAAATTTGGTTTTGGTTCTCTCTCCATGAAAGATAATTTTTTCCTTTTTATTATAGGCTTTGATGAAGAGACCTAGGGAATGAAGAACCTTTAGAGTTGTATTTATAGGAGAGCACAGTGTCAAGGTTTGGATATGGGCAACCTAGTACAGATAGGGACATCATATAGGATAATTAGCTGGAATAAACAATTACTATTCCATAGAGGTTTAAAGAAATGGTAAGGTAAAACAACTTGTTTGGCTTTACCTTGTCGACACTTGAAAGGGATATCCGTTTACAAGTCTCTTGGAAGCAACTTTGCTCTACTAGTTAGTCTCTTGATTATAATGTAAGGACGATGGCTACCTGCTTAATTATTTTGATTAATTAGGATCTTAATTAATTGCTAAATTTACTCATCTAAGAAGACAATGTTGGCATAAGAATCTACCTAAAATAATTAGCTCAATAAATACATGAATAACACAAATTTGGGGCTATTTTCTCATCCTAAATATGCACTTCAAAGAAGATTGCTTGTTTCGATTGCTTCTATCTTCACATATGGTGAGGCTTTTATATTTCTTCTTTGTTGTTTGATAGTTGTATGCAAAAAACCTGCAAAATAATACTTGCTTAAGCACGGTCTGAATGAAAACACTATTAGGGATCAAGTTTCATATATGTGAACAGATTTGTCTTTTCGAAAAGGGAAAATTCTCTTTCAGATTAAAGTTGGAGTTGGTTCTGATTTCTGACAAATAAGGTTTTGGGGATCGACATTCTATTTGTTGGGACAGCTTGATTTGGAAATATATATTGTTATTTCCTAAGGTAGTGCTGCATCGCATGGGCTTGGTGTTTGAAATATTTTACCACACTATGTCGTCATTTAGCAGAAAGCTGGATGGAAGATGAAGAAAAGACGCTGTTCTTGTCTTCATTTCCATTGTTTTAACATAGTTTTATACGAGCCATGGTCTATGGAGAAGTACAAATGTCTTTGCTTTGTGGAAAAACATGACAAAGCCATAGGACAAATTCCTGGTTCCTTGTTTGGTCTTGGTGTCTTTCTCTCAAACTTTTGCTTTTCTATGTCATAACAGAGCTCCTTTGCATGAGATTGAAAACCTCGTTAGAGCTTAATATTAAATGCACCTACTCGCATGAGAGGTTGAGAGATTATATGTTTATCAGTTTAGAAATGTGGGTAAAGATTTCTTTTTCGATAAGAACAAACCGATGATACCTAAGCCTCGTCTCTTTGTTAATGGAGACCGCATAAAAAATTAGCCCTTGTTTGACTTGATTTAATAATTATGACATTCGTCGATGATCCTAGACTCCTAGTGCATATCAAATGATTGAAATTTAACTTGGAGTAAATTGGATTAAACATTTATGATTTTGTGAAATATTTTATTTTTATTTGTGATTCTTAAAATTTAACTTTTGGACTCACAACTTCATTACAATATTTCAAATTTTTTATAAAAAAATATTTCAATTTTGCTCAAGTTTGATGTTTTGGACTAAGATTTACGTCACGTGAGTGTCAAATGTAATAAAAAGATTACATTCATTGATTTTCTAAGGATGGTTAGTGGAATGGATAGATTTAGAATAATTTTAAAAGATCATACATCTAAATATTGTAATAAATTTCAAAGGTCATAGATAAAAATAAAATTGCAGAAAAAAATAAATGATTTATTTTTGTATTTTCCTTTTTATTTGTTTAATCATTCATGGTTAATTTGATTACAAGCAAGAAAGAGTGAAAAGAGATCATGGATAATTAAACATAAACATGAAGCAACAACTAAGATTGTTACTCTTCTTTGATATCAAGCTTCGAATTTCTTATCTTTTACCTCTGAAAAAAAACACAAAAATTTCATTCTCTAATAAAAAAAGTCCACTTGTTGGTTTCTCTGGGCATTTACTTAAACTGTATAATCTCCGAACCATTTTTATGATCTGTTGGTAAATTTGAGTGACACTTACCATCAAATCACGATATTTTCATTATCTATGATCTTGTTCAACATATTTAAATGTGTTTTTCATAAATATCAATAAAACAAAATTTCACATTACTAAAATATTCTTAAGAATTTCACCATTGATCAAATTTTAATTTATTCAAAATTTATTATTAGATTATATAATCTCTAATTATTTAATTTACAACTTTAAGTTTGAAATATAGCTAATTTATGAATCTAAGTTTAATTACCTATTTATTTTAAATTTAAATTTGGTTTCTTAACCTATTGTTTAATTTTGTATCTTAATGTATATTAAAACTAATTTTATAAAATAAACAAACTAATTAAACAAATAAATAAAAGAAACAAATAAATAGAAAATAAAAATAGGAAAATAAATAAAGAAATGAATAGTAAAAAAGGGAAAAAGGTCATAAATTGGTCAAATAAGCGAGTTAGTGGGACGTATTGTGATCGGGTTGGGTCTTGGTACGGAGCGATGTACGAATCCTACAGCTTAATGAAACGATGAGTTTAGACTCTACTATATGTTGGCCTGAATGTAGACCGAGAAGAGGTGAATCAGTTTCTAATCCTTGTTCTAGCTTAAGGCTTTTGTAACTTGAATCCTACATACAATAAATGTGCAATATACAAATAAGTAATAGATAACATTATAAACAACAAGTGACATGCTCTGATTTATGGAAATCGGGGCTAACTTTTTTCGTTTTCACACAATTGGTTGGGTTGTACTCAATGTTTTCACTTGATATTAAGCTAAAACTTCCTTAGCTATTCAATATTTAATCGTCTAGATTGGTCCCAGTGCACTAAATTACAACATGCATTTGTTTCTCTATGCAAACACCTAATAACAAAATTATGGTTGACATTCAAACTTCTTCCATTTACTGTTTACATCCCTTTAACTTAGTAAAGTATTGTACAATTAATGTCTGAATACCATACCTGTAAGGTACGACATCAAAACCTCATAGGCATCCAATCAAAATTTTCTTTTAACGATTGCTATCACTGCAAATAAATTTGTAAGGTAAAAGGGGATGAGCTTACGACCAGTAAGGAATATATATAAAAGAACCGATACTATGCATACCTATATGCATATATCGAAAACATATTTCGTAAACATGCAGTCAGTATTAAGATAGTATGAAGGAACTCTATTGGAAAGGATACTATAATCGATTAGGAGTACCAGATTGAGTATGGAAAGATGCTTTAGAGCACTTCACTTGTCCCAGTCCCTAAATTCGACTATAAGTTTTTTCAGGAAACTTTACAGAGCAGGTATTCATGCGTATCAAATCAGTATTAAACCTTTCAAAATCTGTAATGACAGTACACAACAGTATAGAATCATTATCAAATGGTTCAGTAAAATATTTCATAAATCATTTAGTTCACCGTTCAGTAAATCATTTTATAAATAATTCAAAAATCAACTCAATAAATAGTTTAGCAAATCGATCAGAAATCACTCATTTTGGATGCAGTTTAAAAAATCATTCAGAGAATCACACGTTTAGAAAACTGTTAAAAAAATCAATCAGAATTCACTCACTCAAAATATAGTTCAGACAATTGATCAGAAAATCACACGCTCTGAAAACCTTTCATAAAATTGATCAGAAATCACTCATTCAAACACAATTTAGAAAATCAATCAGAAAATTATACATTCGAAAAATCGTTTAGAAAATCAATTAGAAGTCACTCTTCCAAAACATAATTCAAAAAATCAGTCAAAATGTCACATGTTCATAAAACTGTTCAAACATAGTTCAATAATCAGTTCAGTAAATATTTAGTAAACGGTTAGTATTCGATTCGGTAAACAGTACAAGAACCCTTTTTCCTAAACTTTCAACCACAAAGCAGACTATGAAATATAACAGAAAAGGAATTTATGTATTTCAAAATCAGAATCATGACAGTTTATCATTCAAAATTCATTTTCAAAACCGTTTTATGCTGATGTCTTAAATCAATTAGAAAATCATGCAAATTTCAGATGTTCAACTAACATTCATATAATCTTAAATCAGTCAGAAAACATGCAACTTTTCAAAGTTCAAATAACACTCGTACATCAGTATCAAACCATTTTCAAATTTCAAATTTAAAATATTATAGGTTCAGAAATCATTCAAAAATTTAGATAAATCATAATCATTTCAGAATTTAGAATTCAGATATAAAAGCTTCAAAAATCATATTGATTCAAATAATTAGTTCCCAAAACTCTCCATAAACAAAACAATACAGTAGACAGTTCTATAATACAATTCAGTAAATCGCACAAAGATCAATTCGATAAAACATATTCAGTAATTATTCAGAAATCAATATAGTAAACAGTATCAGTGGTGATCGGGCAACACCCAATAGAATCATGCACTAAAAGATTCAGAAGACATATGATGTAGTCTGAAGGATCCATAGAGTACACGAACCAGGTGACAACTGTGGATGCTAAAATCACTGATGACACGATCTGGTCAAATAGTGGAGTCCACTCACTCACTCAAAAGAGCATAATATGCTCGAAGGCTACCATGGGGTCAACAGTCTCAAAACAGTTCATAAACAAAATCAAAATTGTTTACAGAGATTAATTCAGTAAATCATATCTTCAGTCAGTTCATAAAGCATTAAAATCATAAAATCATTACACTTGAAGTATAAAAATTTCATCAAATATTCTCAATTCAATAATCAATGTTTAAAATATTTTATTTATATATAACGGTAATAAGGAAACATAACTGCATCATGAAATGTGTAAAAACTAATAAAAATCTCATTAAAACTGAATTGCAAAATTTATATGCAAGTAAGAACTTTGGAATATATTAAACCAATTTCACTTCATTTCCTATTTCCAAAATAATGCCAATGATGATTTTAGAAGTTCAAAATTCATTTTAAGAAATTTCGACAACATAATGGTTGCACCTATCCTAACCTCCTTACAAGAAAACACAGTTTATAATCCACAATTCTAGTTTCACTATTTCAACCAACCAATAAAATCCATTGTCATAAAAGCATTTTTATCAATCCACGTGTAACATAGTATCCTATGTCTCTTATACATATCCCTTACCTCCCAGATTACATAATATTGTTACTTAGCACCACCAGTATTTGTTTCTGCCTTCCAAGCTGCAAAACACAACACAGATGCAATCAAATCTCCACACTTCAGTTGCAAAGATTACTCAACACCACTAGACCTACTACATTACCTACTGCAGTTGCAAAATCGATCTACTTCATATTGGTGCTAACATTGCAACTACAGTCAAATCACTTCCGTTTTCAATTCTAACTGCGCCTGCAGTCTCATTAATTCATACAGTATTATAGGACCCAAAACACATTGAATTGAATACTCTTTTAGTGTTCGCTTCAGCTTGTCTGAAAGGGATTCTCTCTCCTACACATTCCTTTTCAATAATCTAAAGCTACAAACGTGTTTTACGCAGTCTCTACATTAATTCTACATCATTTTCATATTGAGAAACATCATGTTTATACATGAGAGATGTTGGCTGAAACCCTTAAGGAAGAATTCTCATGGTTTCAATTCAATCTAAGCTTAAATACATGCTTAAACACTTTAAACACATGGATTATAACTATTAAATCATGAAAATTTCAAGATTTCTCTCACCTTTTGTCTTGAAAAGATCTAGTGGGGGGTGTTTCACCTTGAATTTTTCCACTTTAGGACTTGACTTTGGTGTCAAAAGATAGAGCACTAAAAACTGGGTAGGGTTGGTAAAGATAATTTTCGGTTTCGGAGTGTTTATGCTAGGTTTTATGGACTTTCTCTCTCTAAACCCAAGCTTTTTAGAGTAAGAAGGTGAATTGGAGAAGATCATACCGGCCATGGAAGAAGAAAAGAAGAAAAAATCTTTTTAAAATATCTTTTGAGGCAAAATTACCAAAATGCCCTCTAACAAATTTAAAAATTCTAACTACGTCCCCTTTCTTTCTACTTTCAGTTTAAATGTTCAGTTTAACTTCCAAATATTTCATTCACTCATAAAATACATCTATTCAACTCATTCTAAACGTTGAATAAGCTTTTGTCGAGGTTTGGTTGGTAACGAAGGTGAAATTGCCAAAATACCCCCAACCGTTAAATCATGTAATTTTTTACTTTTTCATGTGCCTTGATCTGTCAGTTCACATGGCCTAGGACCTTGTCACATGAGGATTTTCTTACAATTTTTGATTGGTCAAGAATTAATTCGGTTTGACTGTTATTCAAAAAAATTCCTTGAGCCTTATGGATGTAATTGTCATTTTCGAAATTGTTGCACGTTTTTCAAAATATACACAAATAAAGAAATTTTGAGGTGCCCGCATAGCAATTTCCTTCTATAAGTCCAATTATTCTATTTCTTGGTAATTCATCATTTATCTTTTCATTTCCATAATCTTTCAATTATATAATATAATGGGAAAATGTGGTCCTCACGGTAAGAGTGTAGGGTAGAGAAGTTCTACACAATGTTTTATAAAGGTTCGACTCCCAGTTTACGTCCCCTACCTTGAGTTCCTTCCAAGGATTTCCACTATATTCATTACTTGAAGATAGTAAACAACCTCTCCCTTTTGTAGGCTTAAGGAGAAAACCTTTATTTTTACCAAAGGCTCAAGGAACCTTACCACTCCTTCTTCACAGGCTCAAGGAACAAACCTATACCTTCCCTTTTGCAGGCTGAGAAAAGTAACCTTTACAAGTGTTCTTTTTTTCTAGCTGAAAGAGCAAACCTTACAACAGTTTCTTTTTCTGGTTCAAGAAACAAACTATAAGCTATCCAACTTCACTTTACAAATAAGCACCCAAGGAACTTTCCCCTTTACAATCTTAAGTATGGGGCTATGGGCTAACAAGATGTTTAGAAAATGCCTCTCCTAAGGCTGGTTAAGATTCTTTAGCTCTTGTGAAGGAATCATGATGAGACAATGAATATGGAGGTTGATGCCTGTCTCTTCTCTTCTTTTTTCTCTCTTGAAGCTTTGAAAATGTGTATATAACTTTGGATATGGAATTTTGGCTTTTGCTAGTTCTGCTTTAAGCTTCTTGCTTTTATAGCTTTCTTCAAGTTCTTGGCTATAGGGATGAAATTCATTGTGATCTTCTTGCTAACAGAGACCAAAATTTAATCGTTGGAGTTTGCCAGACTTGAAGTGTATCGATACATCCTTCTTTATATTGATACCTTTAAATGAGATCTTGCATAAATAGAAACAACCATATCGATACTTTTTTAACTGTATCGATACTTAAACAGAGCATGAAGCTTCTGTTTCAAGGCCATGATAGGGTATCAATACATTGTTAGTTTCGCCAATATTCAAAGCATGTTGTATTGATACATATTCAAATTGTATTGATACTTCTATGTATAAATTACATATAATTGGCCTAGAAAGTAATATTAACTCAATGTTCAAATATGCAAATATAAGTTTTAACTCTAAGACCATGCATATCTGACTTTTCACATATTAAGCATGATTATATAACATTCAAACAATCAACTCTATCATGCTAATTATTAAAATTACATTCCTGTTAAGTTCTTTGAAGTCATATCAAAATCCTAATATTTCAAAGTCAACAATCTTCCCTTTTTTGATATGACAAACTTAAGATGAATTAATTTTAATATAAGTCTTTTAAAATTTTGCAAAATTATGTCTCATCCTTAGTTTAAGCACACTTGTGATTTTGCATAAGGATTGTTCATTGTTCATTCCAAAGTTCTCTTTACTCCCTCTTACTAAATACTTTTTCATTCCTAACAACTTTTCACACTTACCACATTTCTTGTACGTACCATTTACCCAAAATTTTACACTAACTTTTTCCTTTTCGATTCATTTTGATTAGGTTATTTGTCGTGTCATTCATTTCATTTCTTTTCGATCATGTAGACTGATACCTAAAGACAACCTCAATATCATTATATGTCATCAACAAACATCTGTACTCATTTACAATCAGATCGAACCTCATTGTCTATCATACTACAACCATTATAGTTTACATCCTGGTACAATTTAACTGTATATTATTGTACTGTACATAAAGTCTGAACACATAAGGAAAGTACAATATACCTTCAGGGAAAATAAAGCTCGCCTTGAAGGATATTGTCAAAATAAAGGAACTCTTCGATAGTCATGCAAGCACTACTGCAGATAATCTAGAAGGGGAAAAAAGAGGGGGTGAGCTTTTGCCCAATAAGAGATGCATATAAAGAGTAGATACTATGCAACTAACATGCATGTATCTTAATAATGCTAAGACCTTCTCATGAACATTCTCTAACAGTGACATAGTGTTATACAAGGAAGGAATTTTTATAACCGGTTAGGGATACCAAGTTGAATATGGAAGGATGCTTTAAAGCACCTCACTTGTCTCGATCCCCAAGTTCGATTATAGGGGAATTCCTACAAAATCTTCACAGAGAGGGAACTTATGTGTTTAAACGAAAATTCTATAAATCCATAGCTTCAATGACAATGCTATGCATTCAATAAACAATTTAAAACCTTGAAATCATATCAGTAACAATCCAATGTATCATCTTAGGTAATAATATAATCATGCTGGAAATACATTTCCTTGCATTCAAATGTTTCATTTCATTTAGAAGAAACATGTAAAACAATTCATTTCATTTCCTTTTAGTAAAACATTCAGTGGAGATAGTCGACATCCTTATAGAATCATGCACATTAAGGTTCCCGTGAGGGACATTACATTAAGACATATGGCTATAGTTAAGGGTCCATAGAGTGCATTGATCAGGTGACAACTGTGGGTGCTAAAGACGTGATCAGTGTCAAACAATAAACATTACATTACATTTGCATGATTACCAAGAGGCAACTAAGGGAGCTAACAGTTGGAAATCCATTAGAAAACTGAGTTACAAATTCATGTAGTGCATAGACCCCTTTCTCTCATTTCTTCCTATTCTTTCAACTTTGGCAAACTAAAATAGTTTACTACTTGCAATGTAAATGGTTTAGGTTTGTTTTGTGAAATTTTAGCTGCATAACGGTACTAGCTAGCTTAACCCTCATACACTAAAGACACAATTTATATCTCACAACCAACCAAGATTTTCCAATGCAATATAGTATCTCCTATGCTATCTTATATACATTCCTTACCACTAATGTCTCAACGTCAATTGGCAACTTAATAGCACTAAATCAGATAGGCCAGCATATATTTCCCTATTGCTCCTTAATCCTCTTTACTTTAAAGCTACAAAACAAAATTAAAACAAAATTAAAATTCAACATTCCTTTTGAAAAGAATATTGTTTACCTTAAGATCTCCCATAATTCCTAATACAATAGCAATTTCGGTCTAATTCCTACTGGATGCCAAATTTGGAACTATTGTCAAATCGCTTCGTTTTTTGAATCTTCACTAACAGTCTTATATCCATTAGTACAATATTCTAAGACCATTTAAATAGAAATTTAAGCATGATTTCCCTAGTATTCAAGCTTGGCCGAATTCCTCTTCATATGCTACACACTTTGTTTCAACAATCTTAAGTTGTATACGTATTCTACTCACTCCGTATATTGATTCTACACCATTTTTGCATTGAATTACATCATCCTCATGCATGGTGAACCTTGGATGAAACCTTAAGGGATGAGTTCTCTTGGTTTTAATTCAATCTAAGCCTAAATACATGCTTACACACTTTAAACACGTAACTTAGAATCATTAAAACACATGAATTTAAGCTTTCTTTCTCTTACCTTGCTTGACCAAAATTGATGGGGGATGTTTTACAGTGAAAATGGCCACTCCAACACTTGATTTTAGTAGTATCTTTTGGAGCTTAGTGAGTTAAACAAGTTTGCTTAAGGCGGTTTTTGGTTTAAGAGTATTTTTGCTAGGGTTTTGATGGCTTTCTTTCCCTAACTCAAGATTTTAGAGTGAGAAGATAATGGTGAGAGTGAGGGACAAAATTGGGAGGAAGAAAGAAGAATAAGCCTTTTTAAAATAAAATCTTTGATGGCAAATTACCAAAATAACATTGTATAACTTTAAAAATTCTAAACACATCCCTTTCTTCCTGATTTCTGTTTAAATGTTTAGTTAAACTTTCAATTATTTTATTCACTCATAAATATATGTATTTAACACATTCTAATAATTGGTTAAGCTTTTGTCGGGGTTTGACTGTAAAAAAGGGTGAAATTACTAAAATACTCATAACATTGCAATCGCGTAGTTTTTGACTTTCGCTTGTGATTCAGTCTTCAAGTTGCCATGGAATGAAACTTCTTCACATGTAGATTTATCTATGACTATCAATTGGTTAAAAGTCAAATTAGTTTGACCATTATTCACGAAAGTTTTTTCGATAGATAAACTTAACTGTCATTTTCGAAATTGTTGCATGCTTTTCAAAACATGCACAAATAGAGGAATTTTGAGATGTAGATTCTTACCTTCTCAGTACGTGGCTCCAAATATCGATACTATGAAGTTTCACCTCCATTGGAACAGTAGAAGTCTTTATGGGGCTCGTTGTCTCCTTTACACCTACAAAGCATATAACATTTAAACCATAATGAGATATCTTGTTTCCTATACTCATTAACAGTAATTTAAAGATGGTAAACAGTGTAGATCTCACACTTCTCCCCTTTTTTTTGACTTATTAAAAAGGCATAATATCTCAAAGTTCAATGATAGGAAATAGTGGTAGTAGGAACAAGAGTAAAGTAAGAATAATTCACAATCAAGGATACATTTCCACTTGTGTATGAATAGTTGGGGTTTGAGTTTCTGGGTTAGCACACTGGTGATTTTGCATGAGGATTGTTCATAATTCATTCCAAAGTCTCTTTTTACTCCCCCTTACTAAATACTTTTTCATTCCTAACAACTTTTCACACTTACCACACTTCTCCTCCCGCTTTTTTTTTTGTCGTACTAAAATGGCATAATATTTCAAAGTTCAATGACAGAAAATATAGTGGTAGTAGAAACATGAGTAAAGTAAAAGTGATTCGTAATCAAGAATACAACTCCAATTATGTAAGAATAGTTGGGATTTTAGTGTTTTTAGGTTCGAATGTGCTTGGGATTTTCAAAGAAAGAACTAAATGATTTTCTTTCTTTTTCAAATAAGTATTTGATTTGCAGTCGAATTTTGAGCCATGTCACAAGCAACAAAGGAGGTCATTTGCCTAGTGAAAATATTACATGATTTACAGGTTGATGTCCCTAGACCTATTGCTTTACTTTGTGATAACAAGTCAGCAATACATAATACTTCTAATCCTGTCTTTCAGGAAAAAGCAAAACACATTGAACTAAAATATAGTTTTTTTAGAAAAGGTACAAGCAAATTTATTAGATCTTTAAGGGATTGGGACATGATAAATTTACATTGCTCCTCGCGCACAGCTTGGTGTCCAATGCAACCTTCCCATAACTTGAAGGAGGTAACATTATGGAAATATTCCATATGACAAGCTACATGGTGTGTTATAGCTTGACAATGATTATATAAATAAATATTTATATAAATTAAAGTTAAAGTTAAAATGTTTTACATATTTATTAAAGTTAAAGTTAAAATTTAATAAATATTTATATAAATATAATTTTTTACATTTTAATGTTTTATTACTTGACAATGATTATTTATTTTTTTAATTTCCTATGATATTCACATTTATTATAAAATATGTAATTATATATTAATAATTATATAAAAATTTATTTTTTAAGTGAGCTATATATAAATATATATATATATATATATATATATATATATAAAGTAAAACTAAAAGAAAGTAAAAATCCAAAAGTATTAGCTATAATCCATAAAAAATAAAATTATTTCAAATAAATAACTAACAAATTATAAATAAATAACACTAAACAATTAAATAATTATATAAATAGTTTTATATGCTTAAGTTAAACCAATAACTCATTGGATCATTGCGTTTTTTTGGGGCCATAGGAATTTAGATACTCTTAGTCCAATAAATTATTATTTTTTTACTTTGTTTTATTAACTTTTTTAACAATTATATTATATTTTAATAAAATTTTAAATTTTTAAGAGTTTTTCTTACATTTATTTTGTTTTTTAAATACCAATATAATTAGTAATTACATTAAATCTAACCGTATAGCTAGTTAACTAATCGTTCAATTATAATGTTGAATAGTGATATAGTATTACATTAAAAAATACTTAATATTATGAATGGTTGGTTAACTAATTAGCTCAATAGTATATTTATTTTGTTTTTGGTTTATACAAAAATCGTAATATTAACATTATTATATTAAACATAATCGTACTTGTACACACTAATTAATCAAATATCTCATTAAAAATTTAAAGCCTTGAATTAAAAAAGTTATATACATCAATTGATATTATATTAATAAATAATAAAATTTGATATAATCATATCATATACAGTTATACACCAATTGAGTTCTAATTTTTTCATATTCACATTAACATAATAACATTAGATATACACCAATTGATTGAATGTCTAATTAAAATGTTAAATAGTAGATATTACTAAATTAATTAATATAATGCTAGTTATTTAAATATAATTAATCATAATATTAATAAAGTATAAAAAACTAATATTAATTGTACTTGTATTATTTAATTTAATTACTTGACTTTTTTTAATCTTAAAAACCTTAAATTTTAATTTTAAGATAAGGTTTTTTATTTCAAGTAAATTTAATATTTGAAACTTTAAGAAAATATAGCTTAATGTTCTCAATGTGTTGCACAAAATATTAAATTCAAAATTTCAAACAAATGTTGAAATTATATAATGATTTTTTATATATTTGATATATTATTATATTAAAATTAAAATTTTTAATATGAAATAAAAATAATAAAATATTGTAATGATTTTTATAATAAAATAAAATATTAAATTAATAATATAATACAGTAAGTATAATATTATAATGTCTTAAATTAATTTTATTTAATAATTGAATTAAAAAGATTTAATATTTATTTTGTTGATAATACATAATTGATATAATTGTATAATAAATAATTGTTTTCAAAATTTTAAACTTTTTAATTAAAAAAAGTGTATAAATTATTTATTTATTTTTAAATAATAATCATATAATTATAATTCGAGTTTTTCGAATTATAAATTCGATTTTTTCGAGTTTCGGATTGAATCAGTCTCAAGTTTGAATCGTATAGGATTTGAGTTATGTCAGGTTCGAATTTTTCGATTTTGAGCTTTTTGGGTTCAAGTTTATCGATTTCAATTTTTTTTCTGATTCGGACATTTGACTTTTCGATTACTACAAGAACAACAACAACCCAACTAATTACAACTACTATGAAGTATAAATGAAGATTGAAGAGAAACGCTGAGTCGGCTCGTACAAGATTCTTTGGCAGCCAAAACCCAAAGGCCGCAGCAGATGGGGATCGAATTGCAAGAATGTGAGAGTCTCGTGTCGTGAGAGGGACGTCGGATCGACAAATCAAGCGGCACCCGTCATCTCTTGTCTTTGTATCTATCTGCTTTGCTACTGAAAGTCTCTTTTGTGGGTCCCCTTACCTTCCGCCATTGCCCACTCACCTCTCACGGACGGCACCGGGCAGCGGGCACCCTCTCTCTCTCTTTCTTTTCACCTTTATTTTTTTTGTTGTTCTGTCTCTCTCGATATCTTCATTTCATGGCTCTTGCTACAATTATAGCCTAATCATTTTTACCGCATCACTCAAGCTGGTTGGCTGTAAAGGCGACTCACTTTTCTTTCACCCTCTTTCCCTCTCCGATTTCTTCCTTTTCAAATCAATTTGACTAAACTTTTTCTACTTTACATTGCTAAACACATCCTGTTCTTAATCATTCTCTTTTCCTTCTTTAAATAATGCAACTTCAACTTCAGCTTCATTATGCGACCTTTCATTTTTTCTAGTAATTCCCACTTTCTGTTTTGCCTGTCTAACCCCTTTTTCATGCTTTCTTTCACAATTCACATGCAGCATTATAATAATTATTAATTAAAAAAATAGAAATAGCAGTATTATATATATTGTGGTGGTCCAACTGAGTCTATGGCTGACTGACTCGGAGAGAATACGTGTAAGATAAGGAAAGAGAATGAGATCGATGGGGAAGAAATTATAATCCCCACTAGCCTTCTTTTTGGTGTTTTCTTTTGGGTTCCAAGCCAAAACTGAACAAGCTCTTCAACCAAACCCCCCAAAATAAGATATCGTTTCCCTGAGTTTGAACAAGTTCAAAGACCAATCTTTCTTTTGTTTTAAAATTTAAAAAACAGAAACAGGAGATAGAGAGAGAGTGAGATTTGTTGGGTTGTGTTCACTTTGTAGCGAAGCTTTTGTTTTGTAGTATCATCATCAGTTTTTGAAGTTGTGCTAGTTTTGCCAAAGCTGCTTCAGCTTGGGGAGTTTGGGTTATTTTGTTTAGCTAATTTAGGGCAGATAGCAGCAGTTTGATTCATCAAATGATGTCTCAAGATGGGCTTTCTATTCCCTCAACTATCAGAGGGTTAGCTGAAGAACCAAATTCTAAACCTAACCCTAATCCTACTGCTAATCCAGTGAAGAAGAAAAGAAATTTGCCAGGAACACCAGGCAAGTGTTTTGTATATTATTAATTTCTCTATTGACTACTGTTTTTCTTGATGGTTTATTGTCTTTTTTTTTTGTGGGTTTAATTCAACTAAGCAGATCCAGATGCAGAAGTTATAGCTTTGTCGCCAAAATCTCTCATGGCAACCAACAGATTCCTTTGTGAAATCTGCAACAAGGGTTTCCAAAGGGACCAGAACTTACAACTCCATAAGAGAGGTCACAATCTACCATGGAAGCTCAAGCAAAGAACAAACAAAGAATTTAAGAAAAAGGTTTACATCTGCCCTGAAAAGACCTGCGTCCACCATGACCCATCGAGAGCACTAGGAGATCTCACAGGAATAAAGAAGCACTTTAGCCGGAAACATGGTGAAAAGAAATGGAAGTGTGAGAAATGTTCAAAGAAGTATGCAGTTCAGTCGGATTGGAAAGCTCATAGTAAGATTTGTGGCACTAGAGAGTACAAATGTGACTGTGGAACTCTCTTTTCCAGGTAATATTGCAAATGCAATATATGTATTTATATATATATATATAGTTTATGGCATCTCCTTTGGTTTTTAAATTTCATGTGATTAGTTTGTTGAAGAATTAAATGCTAACTCAGAGGCCTTTCATGAGCTATCTAACATTTGAATTTAGTAAAGTCTGACCCAAAAGGGCTATATAATCAGCACTTGGTTAACAAGTTGATGAAATTGGGTTTTGTTTCTTTTCTTTTTTTTATCATACAGGAAAGATAGCTTCATCACTCATAGAGCTTTCTGCGATGCTTTAGCTGAAGAAAGTGCAAGATTCACTTCAGTTTCAACGACTATGAATCCAGCAGCCTTAAGAAACGATTTGATAAATGGGGCCAATAGCTCTACAGGGATGCATCAGTTTTCATCAGGCTGTAGGCCAGAGTTTGCTGGTTCGGAGCTAGTCGACAATCTGAATGCAAATGTGCAAAAACCAAGGGTACAATTATGGCTCGACCAAGCTAATTCTCAACTTAACCCAATTGGCATTCCGAATAATGCTAACGCTAACGCTTTCTTACCACCAAAAACTACAAGCTTGCCTGACTTGGGAATAGCACCAGTGAACATGCTTGAATCACTACCGCAGACACAATGGCTCAGCAAGTACCAAGAATCACCATTTCCAGGTGCCAACCTCTCCATGTCAGCATTGCCACGAGGACCAAAAGAAGAAGAAGAGAACAAGGGAGATTTGTCTGAATCCATAACATCTTTGTATTCGAACAACATTCGGAATAGTCTCCAGCAAAGCAACGTTCACATGTCAGCCACTGCTCTCCTGCAAAAAGCAGCCCAAATGGGATCTACAAGAAACAACCCAGCATTCAATAACAGTGGCTTCGGTTTAATGAGCTCATCCCTATCAACTATGTCGAGCTCCAATACTCATGACCAGAACAAGAATGAAGTTTACAAGCTATTCAAGCAAGCAAGTCAGTCTGAGAACATGCATGAATTGGTAAGTTCATTGTCTTCAACTCAAGCAGCCATTATGAAAGATGCGTCTGCAGTAGGTGATATAAACTTGAGCTCATATGTCAATAACTCCACCAAGAATGTGGAAAATAATTTATTGATGCAAGCTAATGGAAAACAAGGCGGCCAAGCTTTTGTATTAACGCTGAACAATGAAGTTGAAGCAAGCTTAACCAGGGATTTTCTTGGTGTGGGAGGTGATTCAAGCAGACCATTCTTGCAACAAGAGTTTGCCAAGTTTGCTTCAGTGGGTTCAGTTCGGCCATGGAGTTGACACTTGAGAGTCGAGATGAAAACCAGTTCAAAGTGCATACATAATTGAGCTGCATGCTAGTGCCCTAATACAGGGTACGAACTAGTTAACCTTTGTAGCTAATGAGCGATGATGAAGGCAAATACACTGCTAAATTAAGTAGGTTGATTAAGAAATGAAGGATGAAGATTAGTGATGAGTTAGTACTCGGAAGAAGCAGCGAGTCAACTCGGAAAGGGAGTCTTGTGAATGGGAAGAGTGGAGGGTGGGCCACTGGACAGTGTGGTGGAAGAGACCGTAGAGAAAGAGACATGGCAGTGTTTGGGCCCTCCATGCACGTAGATTTTTCACCATTTTATTAAAAAGTCGTAAGCAGTACAGCTCCAGTGGGAGTCGTATTTTCTTTCTTTGTTTTTCAATTTCTATTTTGTAAAGTTGATTGAATTAAACCTAGTGTTACAACTTTGTGACCACTTGTTGCACTGTCTTTTCCCCTATTGCGACGGCCGTGACCATTTTCGAGCTGGACTCAAATAAAATGCAAAATGAGACAATTACGTATGCTTAAGCTCCATTTCCTCCTCAACGCTCAATTTGAATACATAATTTTTAAAAATTTATTTAATATGCATGTCATCTAATTAACACTTAATTTGATAATTTTTTTTGATAAATTAATACTCGGTTTGACAACTTTCACTATTTATTAATGAAATAGAAACGGTAGTCTTAAATTATTAATTTTTAACCTGTCCTTTGTATATTATGAGTTAGATTAAATTCTGCTTTGCATTTCATATTTGCATTTTTCACGCCAAAAAGTTATATATGCTCGTATTTTGAGAAGGGAAAAAGGAAATTCCTCGTAACATTACTATCGACAAAAGCCCCCACAGAATTTTCTGTGTACTCACCATTTTGTTTTATTAAGGAAGAGAATAATCAACTTTACCTCTTTTACAAAAATAGTGTATGTATCTTAAAGTCTTGAATTAAATTATTTATCAAGTGATTATCATGCCTAATTTATATGATTAAAAAAAATTCCAATTAGTATCTCATATGTATTCTCATATATTTTATTTCAAAATTTGAAGTCGAAAATTTTAATTCTAATAAGTAACGATCAATGCTTGGAGTTTTTTTTTATTGACATATAAATTAATAATGGAGAGGTGGGCCTGAGGTTGAAGATGGGTGCATGATTGGCTGTGATTTTGCCTTTTAAAGTGTATTATTGTTTTGATAAATCCGGAAGACTGAAAATAACTGGTCTAAACATTATTGTGCGAAGTTTAGCAGATGTTCACATTGATTAATTGTTTTTGAGTGCAAAATATTCAACGGTATTTAATGCAAACAAAGCTATCACTCTCACTTGTTGTGTTGT
This sequence comes from Heritiera littoralis, assembly GCA_031772115.1. NCBI lineage: Eukaryota > Viridiplantae > Streptophyta > Magnoliopsida > Malvales > Malvaceae > Heritiera > Heritiera littoralis. Next base: position 593,981 of record JAPDPK010000043.1, read on the forward strand.
CTTGGTAGCAAACAAAGCGTTTCGTTACTACGTCTACTTTCACACTCATACTCATTTACATATATATATATATATATGTAATTGAGCTACTTATAAATGTAATTATGAATTTGGATTTTATTTGTAACAATAAATTATTCAAAAAAAAGTTATTTAAATTTAAATATATTTTTAAAAATATTAATAATTTTTTATATTTGTAAGAGTTCCAGAATTTTAAATCCAAGGGAGTGAACCGAAGCTTAAGTAAAACTTTTACGAAGTTAATTAAACGTGACTTGGTCCAACTCAATCTGTAAACATTTCTAATTTAAAATCTATATCATAATAAATTTTTTGACATCCATATTAATAATACATTCATCCTATTTCATAAAAATGTAAGTAACAAAGAAAAGGCAACACGTTAAATTAACGTATTGCTATCTTAATTTTCTTTTTTTTTGATCAAGACGTATTGCTATCTTAATTTGTAGCTGCAGAAATTAGACTTTCAATTTCTGTTTATATATATGTATTAAATGTTGATTAAAAGCAAAGAAAACGATTGAGAAGTTGCTTTGAGATCTAGGATATATTATATTATTGTCCAACTTTTTTCAAATAAATCTGTTAATAGCCATAATTATTAATTTGAAAATGCAGGGTACCACATGAAAAGATTCTCCTGCTGCATTTGGACCCCATTCTGTCGTCCTTCTATGGGAAGTACGTACCACTTTTAATTTGCTGCTATTCGTCCTTTACAGTTTCAGTGACTATTCCAAATGCTATCAGACAAATTCATACCGACTTCTCTCTCCTAGAGCCTTTGGGTATGTACACTAACAGCAAACAGACAGTTATTTGGGCCTTCATTAGGCTGGGCGACGATGGGCCTCTTGTTTTTTTGTTAGACGTTGGAAAATGACTATTCTACCTACAATGGGATTTTAATTATGAATTTCATTTAAATTTTGGGTTTTTTTTTGTAAAATAATAATAATACTTTTAATTTAGAAGCAAAAGGAGATAACGCTTTGTTAATTTTATGATGAAAGTTTTTTATTTAACAAGAAATTACAAGTATTAAAATTTAAATCTCATACCTACAAAAATATTATTATCCAATTTATTGTCAAATGGAGTTTTTAAACTAAAAATGATGATACAAATCTCACATTATTTATTTTTTATTTTTTAATATTCCTTGAAGGATATGTGTCATCATTTTAACATAATTTAAAAGAATCTAAAAACTCCAATGACATTGTATTGAATAATAATCCTTCGTAAAATTCTTACATTGATAATTTGATATAACCATTTGATTAATATTTATCATTTTATAAATTAGATTTATATATGATATACTGATAATATATAGTCTCTATACACATTTAATGCACAACAGATTGACACATTATCAATAAGCCCTTTATGAGCAAATTGAAAAAAATTTTATTTGTATTTATTTTTAAGAACTTGATATATTTTTAGTCTGCTTATTGATGAAGTATTAACCTTTTATTCATTGATTGTGTATAGAAACAATACAGAATCAGTACTTCATATATAAACCCTTTTAAATTATTCAAAAAAATCATTTTATAAGTTGTTATTGTTAACCTGTGAAGCTTTTCAGTCATCTTTGAAAGAGTACTTACTTAACGTTTGTTGCACCATTTATAACCAAATGTTTACCTGTGATATATGTACACTCAATGTGAGCGTATAATTTATACGATATCAGTGAATAAATTAATAAAACTTGTCATCTCATCGTAAAAAAAAATTATAATAATTTTTTTTAAAATTTTCTTAATTTGTGAGTTATGATTTATTATAATTGTTAAACTATATAATTATGATAATATCACTTCAAAATACTAATTATTCTTATAATCAATAGGATAGGAAGAATTTACAAAACAATTTTTTAGAGAAATGATGTAAGGGGGAGTTGTAGACTTTGAAGGAAATCAATGGCCAAACATATAATAAGTCTTGGGAAATAAAAAAAAAGAAGCCACAAAATTCACAATTACATGGAACAGTGAGAAAGAGAGATTACAATGAAAATAAAAAGGAAAAAGAAATGAAATTAAGAACACAAAAAAATAAAAAAAAAAAAAACCCTCAAAATTCAATCTTCATACCAATTGACTCTCATCACATACTGACATGATATAAATACATAGGACAGAACAGAAACTCAAAAATTATTGAAAAAGGAAATTGAAAAAAAAAAGAAAGAAATAAGAAGAACACTCACCATCTTGATCACCACCTTGAATCCAACCCATCCATAATCACAGCCAGATAAATTGGAGCTCCTCACCCAATTCCCCCTTAATAATCCCATCAATGGTCACAAAGAAAGTGCAATAACTATAGCACTGACTCCAAACAAAACTACATTTTGCATGGTGATCAGGCTCACCGCTTTGGATTTATTAGCTGTGGTGTCATCGGGGCTCTCAGCAACGGCAGCTGCCTTCTTCTTAGACTTTGCCGGTGCAGGTGCTGGAGCTGGAGGCCTAGGATCAAATATTTGATAAGGTCGAAGCACCTTATCGATTTGATAAACTGCAAGCTGACCATCAGTGTAAATGGTGCCTGAGATGCTGGTGTTTGTCAGCCCTGATGTTATATTGACTGAGTTTCCTGTAGTGGTGATATTGAGAGGAAACCTCCCATCAGCAGTGTCCCCAGCTTGTGTTCTCAAAGGGTTACTCACAGTTTGGAATTGGGACGACGTGAGGTACGATGGGATTATATGAAATTGCACCAGCTCCGCCTTTTGTTCGTCGGTGAGTGAATTCAAGGTTCCGGATTCGAGGCTTGAGAAGGCACTATCTGTGGGTGCAAGAATGGTTATCTCATTGTTTGAATTGTTGAGCTGACTAAGCAGCTGGCTGGCTACTTGGGTGGTTTTCATAAGGCGAATAAAGAGGGTGAAACCGCCGGCTTTTTCAAGGATTTTGGTGACATTAGTGGGACCAGGCGGTGCCGGAGCCAGGGCAGGAGCCACGGGTGGAGCCAGGGCAGGAACCACGGGAGGAGCCAGGATAGGAGCCAGGGCAGGAGCCACGGGAGGAGCCACAGCCGGAGCCACGGCCGGGGCTTGGCTAAGTTGTCGAGCAATGGAGGAAAAAGAGAAGAAGAAATGAGAGGGTGAAGATCAGATACTGCTTCATTATCATCATCTTTCGTAGCTCCTTTTGGGATGTATGGGAAATTGTTCCTTCGGCAACAAAAGAAACGAAAATGGAAGTGAAGAAGAGAGTGGGGTGCGTAGGAAAGTGGTCCTTCCACAAAATGTTTTCCGATTTGGTGATAGGAAGAGAAAGGCGAGGGGGGGTTTATCAAGGAGAGGAGAGAAAGAAATTAGGTGAAATGTTCAAGTTTAGTTAGCAAAAACATAGTTGTTACCTTTATCAAGTCACAATGTTTTCTTTTCCATGGCAAGGCTGGAAGAAATGAATGCAGATAGGAGGGAAAGAAATTGATGACACCTTTAGAGCAACCAGATTGCTTGAGAAAGCAGGAAAAACAGAGAGGATTTGGAGTGGATGTCTGGACAGATAAAGCTGTAAATCATTGCTTTGCTTTTACTTGTATGCTTATTTTAGGGTAATACCTGCACTAGGGTTTTGATTGCCACTTTGTACCTTAAGAAGCAAGTTCCCATGGAGATGGGTGGTGGTTCATAAGTTGGGCCATGGGGCCCTCTCATGAATGTTATCCACTGCCTAAGTGCTAATGTCAACGCTGATGGCTCCCTGTGGACTCTCGTCGAAATTTCCAATTGTTGAAATATCAGTCTCTCTTTTAAAATGTTCTTGCTGTTCTTAGTGTAATTACATGGATTGGAGTTGAGGAGAACCATAGCCAAGCCAAGCTAGGATCATTTTAAATTTGCTTCTTTCTGCGCTTTGACAGTTTATACAGTAAATCAATGATGTCGGTTGTCACATGGTCGGACAAAACACTGCCATATTTGACATTCTTTTGGTACACAAAACATACAAATATTGGTGCCAATTCTCAGTTGAGTTCGATACACGCATACCCGAGTAAGTTTTTATGTTTTAATCTATCATTGCAAGAATCGACAATTTTTTTACACTTCTCTTTTTAAAAATTTATCCACTTGCATCTCATCGCATCATTACAAATTTACAATCTAGTTAGGTAAATTTAATGTTCAAAAGCAAGATTCTTTCTAGTTTTCGCTGCTATAATTGTTGGGGGCCAATGATCAATAGGGCAATGAACCAAAACTTAATATTAGTTCAAGCACCGATATAATTATTGGGGTCCAAGAATCTTGCCAAGATAGACAGGATAATCCATTTCTTCTTTCATTACCATATATTGCCTGACTGTGAAAGGTTGGTGGGATAGAACGTTGTTCCTACTGATTTTCGGCTAACAATTAAGCCCTTGGAAAAAATTATATTCATTACTGTATGTAGATAAAACTGTTTGACATTCTTAGTTCAATACGATTCATCAGAGGTATTCCGGGCCAAATTGCGAAAAGAGACGCGTTCTAAGATTTTTTGTACATTTTGAAGGTTCAATCTAATGAGATCATCTGCTGCTTACGTCTTTTTGTCTTCATTGTGCGGGAGAAAATATACATAAAGAATATATGCTTTGAGGTAGCTGCGACTTTAAATTCATTTCTAAGTATACATTTTGTTTTAAAAACTGATAGAAAAAACAAAACATGCAGCAACTTTAAATTAGCTTTCGTCTACATTCCTTTCATTTTACATTCCACTGCACATTGAAAACAAATATACATGTACACACAAGCAGCAATTGATCCATTAGATTGAACTACAGAAAACCTTACAAAATCTCCTTTCTCATCTTAACAAGGAACATTACTGATGAGTTGTGCTAAATCGAGAATACTAAACAACTTTATCTACTTATAATACTGGATATATTTCTTCCAATATCCTATTTACCGGCTGAAATCAATCCTCAAAGAAATTTTTCCCACCAATTCTCGACAACCAGAAAAAATATCAGAAAAGTGTTATCCAAAATATAGTGGGATACACTGCTAGAGAGAGAACCGCTGACTCGTACATCAAATACATGTTGGTGAAAAATGTTATGCCCTCGGCAATATCCTCTTCCAAACTACACCAACAAACAAGCCAATGACAAAGCCTGATTGTCCTATTAAAGCTGCTTAAAGCAGGTCAGTGCCGGATCATCGTCTCTGTTTGTATTCCATGGTCCTATTGTCCCCCTGTCTCAGTCAAATCCTTCTCTTTCAATGCATCTTCAGCTTTTATTTTCTCAGGGACATAATCTGCAAATACAAGAAAATTTTCCAGAAAATGTAAATAATTCCTGGGTGAATGTGGGAAGAGCTTGGAACTGTGATAAACTTTGAAAAGATGGCTGGCAATGAAAATAACAGAGGGCAGCAGAAAGATGCCAGTTAGTTTAGCCTCGAAAGTTTTTTTGCAGTTCCAGGGGTGACTTGGAATGGAATTCCATCCTCAACATAATATATAATGGGACTAAACGGAAGGCGAGGGTGAAGAAGGTTAATTTCCAATTTGTAGCCCAGACACTGGTTAGACAAAAATAGATAAACAAATTAGAAAGTACCTGATAGAAAGTCATATCTCTTCTGTTCACGAACAACAATTGCTGCAAAGACAGGAGGAGCATCTTAATACTACTGCAGTCTATGTTAACAGCTCTTTGCAACAATAATATCAAATTCTTTTAAAACTTGTTTGAGCAACAGAATAAAAGCAACATGGAGTTGTCCAAAGTCCACTTTTCAAGAAATGAAAACATAATATCATTCAATTATGTACATCATAAGTTAGTAAATTCTGGATGATAAATATATGGAAAAGGCATCCGGAGCATCTTAATAGAATTTCAAGCACCCATAACATGCATACCACCAATCACAAGCAGCAGAAAGTGAATAGGCATATTGAGAAATTTAAGATTTGTATGGGGCAGAGAAATAACAGAAGAAATTTTTTGAATAATAAGATCTCAAATTAGTTCACCTACAAGATCCATAATAGAATACCAGAATCAAGGGTCAAATTCAACAGCCAAAAATTTTCAATTCCATTAATACAATAGCATCCTTCCCAGGAGACCCCAATCTAGACAAGCATAAGGCCAATTTTGATGCATACAAATATCATTATATATGTATAACTCTAACCCGCATAACTAGATTTTAACCTCTAGTAATTATAAATTTTCTACAGAAAAGTTTCTTCTTGGCCATCAAACCATGAGAATATTGAATTTTATTTCAAAAAATTATTATAACTATAAATATCAATCTTTATGAACAAATAACAGATCCAAGGAAGCCACTCGAAAGATACATCAGAGATCCTACCCCTATCTTCACCATAAAGAATCGCATGCTTTGATCCTCACTATATTTAGTTTTTTTAAAAGAAAATATTAATAAGGTAGAGTAAGTTATGGTTCATGCTAATAGTCTACATGTTAAAGACATTACCACAATGCAGGATACAGCCAGCACATGTACAAGGACGATAGAAAGAGAACTTACACAGGTGCTTGTAACTAAGCGATTTCTTGCGATCCTTCACAGAGCATTTGTACCCATCTTCACAAAATTGTTCCAGGAATTTTTCCTGCAAGAACCAAGAATATGTTGAGACATAAAATAACATGTTCAAAGGACAGAAATGATATAAAATGAAACAAAGTGATAATTACTACCGGGGCAAACAGTGTTCATACAACTTTTCACAGAGAAGAAGAAACAACAGATTACACACTAGAACAAGTATCTTAACAAACCAAAAAAAAAGCCCAATTTTTAGTAGAATTAGTAGCAAAGATCTAATACCAACAATTGGAAAAAAACGCAACCTTTCAATATATATTTTTTTTCAATTCTCTAACTTACTCCCCATTTTTTGTCAAGCATGCATTCAAACAAAGCATAGACCGAAAATAACAGCAAAGAATGACTCTTTATCAAGCTTTAACCTTGTAATATATACGTATTGAACCCATATTTTAACTGTAAAGACTACCCTAATGGCATTAAAAAAAACCAAGAAAAAGCAGAGAAACAGGATTTACCGTGGCTTTATTAACCAGAAAAACGACATCTTGAGAAATAGCCATACGGGAATCTTCACTCTTAATTATCCTCTTTATTCTATTCATTGGAAACCTACACATCTTTGCTTCTTCTTCTTCATTCTCTTCTACTTCTTCCTTTTGTTTCGTCTTACTGGGTTTAAGATTCTTGCTGGTCTTGTTTCCATTTTCTTGTTCTCTCGATTCAGTGCTTGAAGATGGGTCGGCAATAGCCTCAGACTCGACCAGGGTACCATTGCTGCTCTTGTTTTTGTTATTGTCTGGCTCTGGTTTTGACTTGTTAGGCTTTTTTTTGGTACCGGCTTTCTTGTCTGGTTTTTGTATGGCATTTTTTGTCTCTTTGGCAGGAGTGCTATTGCTCTTCTTGTTGCTCTTTTCTCTTCTTCATTAGGTTTCTTGGAGGATGCCATGGCGCTCTCTCCCGCTCCCTCTCTCTCTCGGATTTTGGTGAAGTCTGAACTCCAAACTCCAAAGCAGGATCTGATATCAGGGCCTTTTGTAGATTGGGCTATTATGTTTTGGGCTCTCATTTAGTGTATTCTACTTTTAAGATGGGCTGCACTTGAATTTATTACAGTGATTTCTAGTAAAAACATCATTGAATATCTTACCTCTCGACTTACATTTCTTACTATTTTATATTGAATCTTCTTGACATATCAAATGCAATTCATGTTATGTTGATCATTTCAATCAACCAAGTATTTTTGCATAACAATGTGATGGTTCTAGCTTTAACAGACGACTGTAGCTTTAAATTAATTCAAAAGAATGAATCCTACAAATATGATAATAAGCTGCAGCAGCTCACAGGCTATTGAACTAAGAAAATTATCTATGTTCGGATTCTATTATTACTAACTCATCCAGTAGTTCAAAAACAGACAGCAACTTCCTTTCTTTGCAGTTCAATTCAGTCAGAAACTCCCAACAATGTGGTTCTGGTTTAAACCCAGTTTCTGCCAATCCAAACAAAGTTGTAACTGCATCAGCTACCATTTGGGCTTTACAAAGACGAATTAACAACTCATTCGAAGTTGCATGATGCGGGAAAAAACCCCTATCCAGCATCAGACCCAACAGCTTAGTTGCCTTCTCCATTTCATCTTTCTGACACAATGAATTCAACACAATTCTGTAACTACCTTTATTCAAGTAAACGCCCTCATAAGGCAGTTTCTCAAGCCTCTGAAGTGCATCTTCAAATCTACCTTCTCTGCATAATCCCCCAAGTAGTATATTTAAAGTCACAACATCAGCTTGGCATTCATTTTCCTTCATTTCCTTAAGCAACTCCATTGCCTCGTCAATTCGAGCAGCCCTGCATAGGCAATTAATCAATGTAGTATACCCAATTTTATCAGGTTTCAGACCTACGCTCTTCATTTCTACAAATACTTCCCTGGCCTCTTGCCACCTTCCCTCCTGGCAAAGCCCATTCATTAGGGCAGTGTAATTGAATAAATTAGGATTGCATCCATTGTTCTTCATAAACTCCATTATCTTCCTGGCCTGATCAACTTTACCTCTGCGACAGAAGCCATTAATTAAAACATTATAGGTTAGGACATCAGGCAGTATCTGCTCCTTAGAAACCATTTCCTCAAACAATTCCATTGCTTCTTTAAGTCTTCCACTTTCACAAAGACCACCCATCAAGGTTGAGTAGGTAATCAGATTGGGATAGGAAGCCCTGGACTTTTTCATCTCCTTTATAACTTCAAAGGCAGAATCAAGATCTCCATTCTTGCAATGATGTTTAACCAAGATGTTAAAAATACATGTGTTAGGTCTCAACCTGAGTGTTTTCTTGGAATTCAAAAGAAAATCTCGGGCCAAATCAACCTGGTTTGATTCAATCAGGAGATTAAGACAAGTACTGACAGCTTTCATTGAGGGTTTTTCACGAACAATCGGCTGAATTGCATGGAACATCTCAAGTACCCTATCATGTAAAGAAAACTCAGAAAAATGCTTCATGAGATTGAGGAAGATACCCTCATGAAATCTACAGGTTTCATAGGTCATTTGACGAAGAATTGAGTCAATGGCCTGAAACTTCTTTGACTGTGCAAGCTTATGAAGGATGGTCCCATAGGTGGCACTGTTATGACTAAAGCCCTTCTGCTTTGATACCTTGTTAAATATTTCTAAGGCCTGTTGTGGATCTCTCTCACGTTTGATCAAGTTAATGGCTGTTTCGTGAGAGATAAATTTTGGTTTCCTCTGAGATTCCATAAAGATATTTGAGGTTTCTGGAGGACGATCTGGTTTTTGAGATTTGGCATTCAGAAATTGAAGAGGGGAGATCCATGGAAGCGAAGATGACAAGGTAGAAGTGGAGAAGCAGCGCTGCTTATGGAAAGAAACTCCCACCAAATTCATGAAAAACTGCTTCTGCTTTTACAAGGTTTTATCCTCTGAAAAGGATGAAGTTCTGTCTGTTGTTCTTACATCACGTTTAAAATCCAGCCAGAAATCATCTCTGTTGTCTTCAGTTTACACACTACAACACAAAAGCTGTATTCATAAGAAATCACACACATTTAGCTGCACTTCATTTCAGAAGAAAGACAGAAGGTCAGCGTCAGCAGAAGAAGCTTCAGTTCTAAAGATAATTAATCATAATATATATAAAAAATGCAACATATACAAACATTAAGTGCATCATTCCTCGAATCAATTTTATTAATCCGAGATACATAGAAGCATATTCAAACAAAAACTAAACAAGGATTCAAACACAATAATGTCTAACTTGACACTTACATTATTCTATTACAACCATTACATTACGTTCTAACAGATAACAAAAGGTTCTAAACGTAGTCATAAAGTAGCATCTACGAAACAACAACCAGTTTCCAATATCAATCACGAAAATTCCCAAACACACTATCCTAATTTAGTTTAGGATTTAAAGCCAAAACTTGGATACAATCGTTTCAATTCTTTTCCTAACTTCATTTTCATTCATATATAACTTTATTTTCTCTTAGAAAAAGGTTGAAGAATTTGAGGAATTCTGAAAGTGAAATTTAAGCAAACACTTGGAATGAAATTGTAATAATTAAGTGCAGTGCAGTGAAGTGCAATGATTTGGGAGAGCTAAAGAGTCTCAGCATTTAAGAACAAGAAAGAGTGAGGGGAAGATACAAATAAATAAATAAATAAATAAAATTGATATACCAACCCGCCAAAGGAGAAGAGAGAAGAGTGCCCCAAGGAGATGCTGCGTCGAAACAAAGGAACTAAGATGAAAAAGAGATGATGCTGGGGGTCAGCCGTCTGCGAAGGTCGGCAAAAGGGGTCGGTTTACCGGATCCTAAGAAGCGGAGTTGATGGTGAAAAGAAAGTTGGCGACCGACGGAGCACCGGAGCAAGCTAAGAAACAAGTACCAGAGAGTAGGGATTTAAACCGCTAGGGCACCCGACCCGAACCAGATAAGATCTATGTTATCTGAACTTTACAATTACTTCCTGATCTCAATTATTATCCTATTATTAGGTCAAAAATTTTGATTATCAAACTAATTTAATGAGTACGGATTTCTTATTCAAATTTGATACAATAAAAAATCCATATTTTATTTGCATTTTTTTAAATAAAATTTCAGATTTCCTTTCTTTAAAATTTTCTTTTCTGTATTTCCTTTTAATTAGTAATTTAATCACATTAAAAAACTACTATTTTTTTTGTTACATAAAATACTACTATTTTAATTAGGCAAAACAGTTAAATAAACCCTCGACCTTGAGCCCAAAATAAAATTAAGCCTCAATGTTTTATTTCGTGGAAATCAGTCATAAACTTTTATTTCAATGGAAATAAACTCTCAACCTCTAAAATCATGCAATTAAGTCCAAATCTGTTAAATGACACTAACTGCCGTTAGTATTGCACATGTGGCATGCCACGTGGCAGCCAAGTAAGCTATCCACGTCAGCTTTCACTAACAGCAGTTAGTGTCATTTAACAGATTTGGATTTGATTGCATAATTTTAGAAGGTTGAGGTTTATTTCCACTGAAATAAAATTTTATAAACTGATTTTCACGAAATAAAACGTTGAGACTTAATTTTATTTTAGACTCAAAGTCGAAGATTTATTTGGCTATTATTCCATTTAATTAAAACACTACTATTTATTGGTTTATCAGCTATACATTTTTAGACTTCGAAGATTAGTAGGAAAAAAAAGGGGATACTGCTAGCAATAGACTGACAGTATAAATGGAGGATCTTTTATAAAAAAAAAAGTCAAATTCCTTTCATAATTATGAAAAGAAGTAAAGTAATATTAAATAAAACTGAAAAGCTTTTACTATTTGTATATTTCTTCATTGTTTTTAATCATATTGCTATTATTGTAAGATCAATGAATAATAATATTTAGATTAGTAATATTTAATTTAAATCATTGATTAAATTTAAAAAAAAACTTAAATATGATAATCTGTTAAATTAATTTTTAAAAATATCATTTTATATTAAATATTAATAAAAATATAATAATGTAATACTAATTTAACCTTTTTATATTAATAAAAAAAGATATTAGTGTATTACTAATTTAATATTTTTATAATTTTCACACAATGCCTTAAAATTTTTCTTCGTCTTATATATTTAAGGATTTATCTTTTTATTTTCTTGTTTATGAATCATAAATCTTAAATCCTAAAATATACAATTAAAAAAAAACCATTGATGAGAAATTACAGAATCTCAATAAGCCAACAAATAATTATTACTATATACACACACGCTAAAGTTACACATTTCACATCATGATCATCCTATGCGATTGACAAGAAGAAAATGACCCTTAGCCCCTGGAAATCGTATGCATCACTCAAATTTGGAGACACTAGTTTTACACGTGTTGGAGGGAAAAAGGAAAATTAAAAGAAATGCAATCCAAAAGATAACGTAGAAAGCTCTTCCTGTTACTAAGTTCATTAATCTTCTTCAACTTTGCTTTCTTGTCAACTAAAGGTTTTTTTTTTAGTGATATACGGAACTTCATAAATCGAAACAGCTCCTAAGCGGAGAGATTGCACAACATTCACTGTTCTAGGGTTACTGCACCCCACATCATCAAACAACAAAGAAAGTTCAACAAAATCAGGAGGTTGATTGTAAATAACAAAACCCTCTTCCAAAGCTCCTCCTTTCCAAGCTAAGCAATCGACCACTCCATTAGATTCTCTAAACACGTGGTAGATCAAAGCTTGATCCAACTGCTATAGAAGATTCCTGCAATCAAACACAATAGGACTATAAGTGTGAGAGGAAGGAACCCTGTCAAGGATGAATCTCACCACATTAATGGAATCAGACTCTACAAAGTTTTTTGTAAATCTTTTGTTAACAGCAAGTTGAGGTCCATCTCTAAAACCCCCACAGTTTGGCGCAAATGCTCGTAGTGTGACCAATGGATCTGGCAAAACCACAAACCCGATGGCCATTAGAGTGTCGTATGACTCCGCTTGCTCCAACTCGTCTTGGGTTACCGGCAATCGAGCCATCAGTGTTAAGTTTGTAGAAACCCATTGATGGGGTCTTCCAAGACACATTAATTTCTTGAGAGGTCATCCTCTTAAGGGCCATATTCATGATCACACAATGTTCCTTAGCATTTTTTATCACTCTGTTGAAAAGGGACACATCATATTCTTGATTGTTGTCGAAAATAAATTTATTTCTTCCTGTCCAAATCAACCAAAGAGCAAAAGAGAAAAGAATTTTCCAAGGAATATTCACATCATCAACAGTACTCTAAGTTCTGATATTGTCAATAATCCACTCCTTAAGGTCAGCATTAAAGGAGGTCACCAAATTGGAAGGAATTTGAACTTGTTGCCAAAAGTCCTTGACAAAAACACAATCTCTCAAACAGTGTAGAAAATCTCTTCTTCCTTGAGACATCTAGGGCAAATAGGAGAGAGAGATTTAAACCTCTGGAGACAAGTTCAGACTTTGTGGCAATCATCTTATGAAGACATTGTTGTATGAACCACTGGATTTTTGCAGGAATAGAATTTTTCCAAATCAATTTCCACTCCTCGCCTTTGTGATTCTAAACATTTTTTTTAGAAATTATAAGCATAGCTTGTTGAGAAAATACTTGAAGAAGACGCTTTCCAGGCAATAAAATCCTCAGCTTGACTGTTAAGTTGGAGTGGAATTGTTTTGATCTTCTTGATTACTTCCATTGCGATTAAAGCACCAAGAAAATCAAAGTCCACTCACCTTAGTTTCGGATCACATCTTTAACAAGAAGATAATCATCCTGCGGTCTCCAAGGGCCAAAGATAATCTTGTTCAAGGCTCTGAGCCTAGACCAATCATCCTTCCAAAAAAACATTTGCGATCCCGACTTCACCACACAGCGAAGACCTTTCTCTAGAACTTCAGAAGCTTTTCTCATACCATTCCAAATTGGGGAGCTAGCTCTTTTAATAAAGGTATTATCTTTAGAATATTTGGCTTTTTGAACTTTGACCCAAATGCTATCTGATTCCGTAAGGAACCTCCATCCAAGCTTTGCCATGTTAGCTTTACAGAGATTATGTATGTCTTTGATCCCGAGGCCTCCTTCATTTTTAGGTAACGTCACAGTTTCCTAATTAACCATGTGCATCTTCCTACGATTCTTAGTTGAGCCCTAGAGAAAATTGCGTGTGATTCTGTTAATTTCTTTACAAGTGCTCTTTGGAAGGGAAGCTCCTTGCATGTAGTAGCTAGGAATTGCATTGAGAACAAATTTAATAAGAACCGATCTTCCAACCAAATAGAGGGTCTTAGCTTTCTTACCAGATAACTTGCAATTGATTTTGTTAATAATGAATCTAAAGCTGGAACTATTTCTTTTCTTAGTAATAGGATAGCCAAGGTAATTGCCAATTTCATCTCCATGACTAATTCTCAAAAGATTATTAAGGGAATCTTTATCAGACTCCTCCAAATTGTTGGAGAAGAAACAAATATATTCGACGTGTTGACTTTCTGCCTTGACTTAGCATAGAAATCCTCCAGAGCGCTTGTTATTGATTGGCAAGTATTGGGAGTGGCTTTTCCCATAAGAATAAGATTGTTAGCAAAGAACAATTAGGAGAATTTCGGACCATAGCGACAGACTCAAAATGGTTCCCATAGTTTATCTTCTCATGGTTCAAGAATTTTTAAAGATAGATACTTTATGCAAAGAATGAAGATGTAAGATGATAGAGGGTTTCCTTGTCGAATTCCTCGAGTCAGAATAACTCTACCACTTTGCTCCCCATTAACCTGAATAGTCATGACAAATGAAGAGATACATGACATTATAAGATCAATCCAATTGTTAGGAAACTGGAAAAATATTAAGACTTCTCGAATAAAATTCCATTCTAACCTATCATAAGCCTTTTCTAGATCAATTTTTGCTAGAAAGGCTCCTTGTTTACCCTTTTTCTTCTTTAAAGACTAGACAATCTCTTGCACAATGTTAACATTGTCTTGAGCTCTTCTTCCCACAATAAAGCTTATTTTGAGCGAGTGAATGATCCGGGAAAGAATTGGTCTTATTCTGTTAACTGTAACCTTGGTAACTACTTTATAGATTGTATTATAAAAGCCAATTGGACGAAACTGGTTAATAGTCTCAAGATTTTGAGCCTTGGGAATGAGACACAAAAAGTATTCGTTGATCACTTCTGGGATTTTCTTAGTCTTAAAGATTTGATCCACCAGAAAGAAAACTGATGATCCCACAATATCCAACTTCTTTGGTAAAAGACCGGGTGATGGCTATCAAGTCTCGGGGCTTTGAACTGCTTCATGGACCTCATAACTCTCTTGACCTTCTTAAATGAGATAGGAAAACTCAAACTATTTTTCTCTTTATCCAACAATGGATTAAAATACCTATTCAATATCTGAGATGAAATAAAACATTTCTCAAAAGATGTAGAGAAAATACTAGAGAAGTGCTCCGTGATAAAAGTCTTGATATTTGAGGCTTCAGTGAGCCAGTTACACATGGAATCTTTAAGTTGAAAGATCTTATTATATCTATGATGGATGGTGCTAAGATGGTAAAACCTAGTGTTGCGTTCTCCATCCGAAATCCAATCCATCCTAGACTTAAGAGCCTAGTGTTATTCCTCTAGTCTTAAAATATTCATATAATTAGATTTTAGTTCATCTTCTAACCTTACGAGCCAATCATTTGGAGCTATAGAAAACGCCTTTTGAATTCTACCAACCTTGCTCTAAGTCTTTTCTTCTACAGAAAAATGTTTCCAAAGGTGGCTTTATTTCATATGTTGATGTTATCTTTAATGAGAGGGATAGCATCTAAAAGTTGATTATTTGCTTGATTCCATGATTCTGACACCACATTAATGAACTCCAAATGTGAAAACCAAATTGTTTCGAGTCTAAATGGCTTTTTCCCAAAATGTGGTGACTTGAGATTAGTGTCCAAAAGAATGGGACAATGATCGAAGTAAATTTGAGGAAGGTGGAAGAGAACCACATTAGGAAAACCTAGACGCCATTCACCATTAGCCCATGCCTTGTCAAGTCTTTCTCTAATGACTTGCCTATGATAGTTTTTGTTGGTCCAAGTAAATTGGCTACCAACAAATCCTAAATCAACATTCCGCAATTCTTTATACAATCGTTGAAAAGTTTGGCAAATTTGTCTATTGCCAAATTTTTTGGAATTATCAAGCAGATCATTAAAATCTCCTATCATGGCCTATGGGAGATTATAAGAATTGGAAAACTCAACAAGATCTTCCCAAAGTTTGTGTCTAAGTTCTACTTTGGATCTAGCATACACAGCTGAAAGACTCCAAGTAAAGGAAGCAGTAGCAAAAGATGAAAGAGAAATAGAGGGAGAAGTTACTTGAATAGATGCATGAATGACTTGAGAGGTTACATGCAAAATATCAACTTTGACCTCAAGTTTATGCCAAAGAAGCCAAATTCCACCTACAAATCTGTCTGTGTCCACCCTAAAGGAGTCTATGAAACCCAACGAGTTGCAAATAATCTCAACTCTCTCACTTGAAATCCTTGTTTTGGTGATAACAAGCACACTTGGGTTGTTGATGCGAATAGGATTCATGACAACACTTTTGAAGTTGGGGTTACTTGCCCCTCTATTATTCTAAAAAAGATAGCGCATGAGAAAGGATTCAAGAGAAGAAAGGTTCAAAGACCAATTAGCCAACTCTGACATGATCTTGACCTCCCAGTTTGGGTCTTGCATATCAACTTTGGATTATGGTGATGTCGTGGTAGGAACATCACTGATAGCTTCATGTCGTTTTCATTGCTCAATTGATGATACTTGACCACTAATGTTATTGGGTTTATCATTGGCCTCGATGTGCATAGGAATGCTTTGTTGTCCTTCTTCTGATACTTTAATATCCTCACCATGTCCAGATACACCTGAAACAATGAGTTTTGTCTCACTATTGGAAGCATTACCATTTCCCTCAAAGGTTGGCTTTGTTTGTTCTTATTCAGCAGTTGGAGATGTTCTTGCAGATTCGGGACATCTATAGTGAAGACTAGGTTATTCCATGCAGGTATTATCTCCTCTTCCTTCTAATTTGATTCCTGAGGATCCACCCTGAATAAAACTTCCATTGCTCTTTTCATGTTAATCACCTTGTCCTCTAAAACCAAGAACATCATTTCCAAATCCTGAAAATCTCCCTGAGAACTTGTCATCTTGATCGACTGAAGATTTCTTCTTTAATGATTTAGGTTTGGATTGTTTTTGTGATTTTTCTAGGTTTGCGACTGGCTTGAGAAACAAAATGGATTTTCATTTCCATTTGGTTCCTTCTTATCTTTAGTTTCACGACTTTTCATGGTTTGATAAGATCTGAATTTATAATTTCCCATGCTAGTTCCAATGGCCTCAGCTGTGGTCTTTCACTTGTCACTTTGAGTGACCTTGCATTAACTTCAATAGGCTATGTTCGTTGTAGCCCTCTAGCATTAGGCTTTGAACTTTCTTGCCTTTGTCCTTACCATTTTGGGTTTGGTTAGGTTGATGTTCATCTTTTTCCTTCTTTTAATCGTTGTTTGACCTTGGTTTACACCTAGTAACTAGCATCCACAGCTTGTAGGATTCCTCCTCTATCGTGGTCTTGTTGCTGGAACTAGTCTCGGTTGGTTCCTTTGAAACCAGATTGCTTTCCTCCATCGATTCTTTGTCGAACAACTCTCTTTACAATGGCCAATCAATCCGCATTTGAAACATAAATTAACTCTTTCATAGAGTATTGGTTGAATTAATTTTTTGATACGTATCTTAGGCATTAATTGTTTATCTAAATCTATTTGAACACAAATTCTTGCAAAGCGACCTCTAGAGTTTGATTCCGTAAAGGTGTCAATCTTTAACAGAGTGCTAATTTGACTACCTATTCTTTGAAGTATTTCTTTATCAAAGTACTCCAAAGATAATCCTCAGAGTCTAGCCAACACAGTTGTGGTGGTGAAAGCTCCAGAGGACTAAGCCACAAATTCGAGCTCCCACAACTGCATAGTCAGGTAATGTGAACCCACAAACCAAGGACCACCTTATAGGACTTTTTGAAAGTCTTCTTGAACTTGGAAACAAAACATGAAGTAATCCTATCCCAAATCAATACATTGAATGTTTCCATGTGGTCTCCATTGAGCAACCACCCTGGGATAAAGAAAATTGTATCCCACCATTTTTTCGAATGTTTTAATAATAATGGTATTCGTCCATGGCTTGTGGATCCTTTTCTTCTTCTCCTTTGAGAGTAAGATTGTAGGAATGTCATCCTTTTCGTTTCTTGAGATCTTCCTCTTCTGTGGAATCGAGAGAAACAAAGCTTTTCAACATGTCGAGAGAAAAATGCTAATTTGTCAACTAAAGTTGTTCCACAGGTAGGATAAAACTTTTAAATAGAGTTCTGTTTGAATATTTAGTCCATGCATATACAGGTGGCAAATGGGCAAGTCAGATCGGGTTTGGGTTGGGTCAATTTGGATCAGATCATTTTGGGTTAAGGAAAAATTGGATTATTTCGGGTTCGAATCATTTCAGGTTCAGATAAGGTCGGGTTTGGGTCAAGGAAAAATCAGTTTATTTTGGATTCGGATCATTTCGGATTCAAATAAGGTCGGGTTTCGATTAATTTGAATTCGGATCAATTTGGGTTCGGATTAATTCGTGTTCGGATTAGATCGGGTTTAGTCGTTGACTTTTTTAGTCAATTCGGGTTGGTCAAATTTGGATTCGAGTCGATTGGACAGGTTTATTGGGTTAAGCCTTGGTCATCTTGATTTGATTTATCTGATATGAAAATCAACTGAAACCATATTTCTAAGAATTACAAAACTTATGAAAATAAAATTTTCTTCTTACATGACCTATAGTACAATTGAGATTGAAATAATCAAAATATTTAATAATATGTATGATAGTTTTCTTTATAATATATTTACCAATATTCATAAATTAATTACATTTTTTTCATTTTATTTTTATTATCTATAATAATTAATAACTTTATGAATCAAAGTGATTTAATAATCCCTACTAAATATCATAAATCAGTACTATATATCTCTTTAATTTATCTTTATTTTTTTATAGAATAATTGGAGATATTAAGTGTAAATAATATAGCTTCTGTACTCTATTATAGATTAGCCATTAAATAATTATACATTAGGTTCAAATGAATGCAATATAAAAGTGAATATTTAAGTTTAACTAGATTAAAAAATATATATAACACTCATATTATTGAAAAAATTATATTTTTACTATATTAAAATACTTTGATAATTAATTTTAACATTTTAAATATTTATTGATAATATTAAATTTAAGTTTAAATCTTTTCAAGTTTGGGTAAATTTGGATTTGGATCAATTCGGGTTCGGATCCGGTCGGGTTCGGATCAATGTAAATTCGGATAAATTTGGTTTCGGATCAATTCGGATTCAGATCGGGTTGGATTTGAATTGTTGACTTTTTTAGTCAAATCGGATCGGTTGAGTTTGGATTCGGGTTAATTGAACAGATTTTTCGGGTCGAGTCAACTTTTGCCACCTCTATATACAAATATGAGATACATCATACAAGTTACAACTTTCAAATAGTAATATGTTCAAATTTATCACATGGGCGATGTAGGACATTCAATTGTTCATCTAAATAAACAAAATCTTTTAAAACTAAAGAAATTAATTGTAAAATTAATTATAATTATCATAAAATGAATGGGAATAAGCGTAAAAATGTTAAAATAAACATAAAAATATGATAAAATAATCATAATTTTTATGAAATTTATTGTAAAATGAATAAGAATAAGTACAAAAACACTAGAATAAGTATAAAAAATGATAAATAATCAAAAATTTATGACGTTTTTAGAAAAATAAATAAGAATAAGTGTAATAATGTTAGAATAAGTACAAAAATATGATAATTAACCGTAAAATTTGTCAAATTTATCGTAAAATGAATAAAATAAGTTTAAAAACCAATGGCGTAGCCAGAAGTGTTACTCAAAAGGGTCAAAAGGTAATTAATTTTTTTATGAAATTTTTATTTATTTATTATTAAATTTCTTAAAATAATATGGTGTTTTTCCTCAAACATACTTTTTTTTTAATTTTTTTAATTATTTACTATTTTGTATTTCTTAATTTATGAAAATTAAAAAAATGTATAAAATAGACTGAAAATTATCTTTTAAAATACACAAGTATATAAATATAAAATTTTTCATACAAAATATTCATGTAATTACAATATAATTGCAAAAATTAAGTACAAATAACGAAAGATGATTATCTTATATGAACTTGAATTTTAAAATTTATAAGTGAAATTGAAAGGTTAGCCTATATTCACTAAAATATATTTAAAAATAATAAATTATCAATTATTAAATAGACATATAACAACCATCTAATAATGCTTGTGGTTATGGAGCTTAGATACTCAACAGTCGATATAGAAAATAATAATCTAAAAGAAAATTTTGAATATAGAGATTTTTTTTTACCATTGTCATGAAAAGTTTTCATATTTTGAAAATTATCATTAATATATCAAATATATTTCTTCGGTACATGTAATCAAACAATTAATCACTAATATATCTCTTTTTGGTTTAAATGATAAAATTTACGCAATTGTCAATTTTTCATTAATGAAAATTCTTTTGGTATGTTGCCTATGAAAATTTGACTTAAGGCAAAGAAGAAATTTTGAAACTTTGAAGTCTAATCCTGTCATGTGTGAATTCAAACTAATTTTATATTGTATTATCCAACTATATGTTGGTTTAGTGATTGGTTGCTTTAACCATTTAACATAATTAATTGATTTCTTATATGTAATACTAAAATATAATAGTAAGTTCTCTTGTACTAATAATTAACTTGATAAAAAAATTATATATTTGTAATCACAATTGTTAAAATCAAACCTAATTTTAGTACAAAAAACTATTGCATAAATAATATTAATATTTTTTTTGTTTTAACTATTCATTATGTGATCTCTATTTTTCACTAACTATATTAATCTTAAATTATTTCATTATTATATTATATTTATTATATTATATTATATTATATATTAATTGTTAATTTTCATTTCAGTAGTGTTAATTTATCGCAAATTGTATTTTTCATAAGATCAATAAATGATTTGTCAAACATTAACACGCCCTTGTTAAAAACACTAGAATAAGCATAAAAATATGATAACTACCGTAAAAATTTATGAGATTCATTATAAATTGAATGAGAATAAATGTAAAAATACTAGAATAAACATAAAAATATAACAACTAACAGTAAAATTTATAACATTTATCGTAAAATAAATGAGAATAAGCTTAAAAACACTAGAATAAGTATAAAATTATGATAAATAACTGTAAAATTTATGAGATTTATCACAAAATTAATAAGAATAAGTATAAAAATAATAAAATAAAATAAAACTATGATATTTAACATTAAAATTGATGATAATAAGGGTAAATACACTATTATAAGTATAAAACTATAATAATTAATCTTAAAATTGATGATAATAAGTTTAAAAACACTATAATAAGCGTAAAATTATGACAATTAAATGTAAAATTTTGAGATTCATTGTAAAAGTATTGTTATTAAGCCTGCATCTAATTGATTAGAAACATAGCAATGGGCTGCTTTAATGAAACAGTGACTACAACTAATAAAATACTTTTTTTTATTCAAGCAAAAATTTCATTAAACTTAAATAGATGAATTACAAAGCATTAGAGGAAGGGAGCCCCACCATAGCTGGTGTTGCCCAACAGGACACTCAACTCGTGCCAAACTATGTGCCAATTGATTAGCACCCCTACTTACATAAGAAAACAAATAAATTGATAAGCTTTCACTCAATTCCTTTATAGTATGCACAATATTCCCTCCTTCCTAGAATGAAATGACCTTTTCATTTAATTCCCTAATAATTAGCAACGAGTCACTCTCCACCACCACCTATGAGAAACCATTTGATAGAGCAACTATCATATCCCATGACCACATTTTTCACGTTTTTCCACACATTTTATATGGTTGGACTGCCTGTAATGCCTTACTCTCCTTCTTCCTTTCTCATAACGATAACCACTAATAGATACTATTTATATTCTCTTTCATAAAATATGAACTTATTAAAATCTATTTACTGTTTACATCCCTTGTTTAAATTACAACAAAGTAGTACTGTAAAAGTATGTCCGAACATATAAAATTAATGATTATACCTCCAAAATATAAGCTCGCTGCCTCGGGGCACAATATGCGCAACCAACAATCCTCGAATGCTAATCATGTAGTCACTGGAATTACTCTATAGATGTTGAAATAAAAGGGTGAGCAAACCACGGCTCAGTAAGAGAATTGTATGCAAAACTAGATATTCCGAAATCTATATGCAATAAAATCCTCATTTTCCTATAGGTACTCTAGGAACCAAAATAGGAAAGATACTATAGTCAGCTAGGGATCTGGATGGAGTAAGGAAGGTATTTTGAAATACTTATCTTGTCCCGGCACCTAGAAGCGACTATAAAGAGTAATTATTGTTGTTGAGATCAATCCCTTTTCCATATCATTTCATATTCCTTTCAAAATAATACTTTTATAAAATAAAGCATTTAAACAATTAAACTAATATTCATATATTCTTTAAAAAGAATATTAGTTTAAATAACTGTAATTCTCATTTAAACTCATTTCACATATCACTGTATAAGTCATCAATAGTACAGTACTCCATGCAGTATAGTAAACTGTTAGAAATCATTTTCCTTTTCTGTAAAAACATATTCATATACCAAAATATATCATGCTAGAGAGAAAGTACCCCGTAGGGCAATGATAATCACGTCAGATCTATGGCTATAGTCTAAGGTAGTCCTCAGCCAAACACTGATCAAGTGTTAACCGGAACTGAATACATATCACATGTCACATATCACGTATCACATATCACATATCGCATATCGGCACGATATGGGGCCAAGTAGTCTCAAAACAATATTTTCATAATCATATCACCTTTATGGAAATAAAGAATATGAATCCATCTTCAAACAGTCCATAAAGGATTTTATTGAATCATAAAGTGAATATTTATGGAAAATAATTTATAAAATATTCACTTTCCATCTTTTCATCTCATAAACCATATCATATGGTGTAAAACATGTAAGAAGAATATTCTGTATTCTCACTTTCAGCCAAATTGGCAACATGAATATTTAAATAATATTTTTTGGTATATTCATGTTTTATGAAAAAAAAATCAATTTCTCATTTTCAAGGCTAGGAATTTATCAAATCATGTAATTAAATATTTTCTAGTATTTTTATAAAATATTTTAGAAATTTTCAGCAGCATAACAGCTGCTATTATCCTAGCCCTCCTGCAAATTAAACACAATTCATATATATAGCAAACAACCTCAATTCCACAGATTTCAATGCATTTCATTTCAAAAATATTCTCATAATATTTTATGCATAATAATTATGCATTCGAAATATCACTACAGCTTACATACACATCCCTTACCTGTGTAGCGTATTCAATCTCTTTATGCGCACAACTCGCTATCTGTTATTCTCGAGCTGCAAATAATTCCACCAAAATTATTAGCTTAATAAATACTTATTTTTAAGCTATTACTTATGTCTTTATGCAGCCACATTAGACACTGCAATTATTTTTGCAGTATAAATTCTATCGGTAGTATAATGTAACATCTTCATTTTGCGTCAGAATTTCTGAGCATACCGACAGACTCCTTGTAATTCCTATAGTCTAAATCTACCCTTAATTCATTAGAAATAGCCAGAAATCTAATCCCCTTTACCTTGGCCAAAATTGATGGGTGGTGATTTTGAGTGATTTTCAACAATTCAATGCTTAATTCATGTTCTACCATGCTTAAGAACTAATTTGGCACCCATTTTGAGCTTAAAACACAATGAGACACCATGACACCATGCTTGGCCGAATGCTTCATCCATGGTGAATTTTCATTTTCAATTTTTCAAGATTTAAACAAACCCATGGCTAGAAACATGATCACTAAGCTTAGATGAATTGATTCGTACCATTAGATTCAAGAAAAACACAAAGAATGGTGAACTTACCAAGCTTGGCCGAAACTTTGGGGAGTTGTTTCTCCTTGTATAGTGCCTTATAGGATGAGATCTTGGTGTAGAATTGTAGAGGAGAAAGAGACGATCAATTTTGGTATATAAATTGTATGAAAATTCTAACTAGATCAAGAGATCTAAATTTGAATTTTTTTTTCCTTTCTTTTTTTTTCTTCAAAATGTCATGGGTTTCATTGGGGAAGAAGGTGAACAGTGACTTCAACTGCTGAGTGGATTTTAATGAGGATTCTGAAATTTTACAAATTACCAAAATGCCACTAGTTATGCAATTTTTGGATGATTTTCCCTTACGGTCCCGCTGGCGTAAAAACCGTGTAAACGTGTTCCAAATTTTCGGATTCCAATTCCAAATGGTCATATTAAACATATCTTGATGATTGGAAGTGGTTTTGTTGACGCGCGGTGCACAAATAGTAAGAAATTACAATGTTACCCTTACCAGGTAAATCGCGTAAATTTTCGATTTAACCACCGATTTAATTAAATCCATGGCAACTATCTTAAACTCCTTTTCATGTAGAATATCATGATATTTTTACTTTGTCCCAATTCATTTTTATTTAAGAGAAAATTACGAAAATACCCTTGGGACGTATCCATCATTTTTAAATTTGTTTGCCAACAACTCCAAATAATGAAATTAATATAATTTCAAGTCTATAAAATTTCCTCCTTATAATCATTTCACCATCTGTAAACTATTTTCACATTTATAATTTCATCCGGGCGCAAAAATCCAAGTGAGGTGCACATCATCATATACTTACAATTTATAAAATCTTTACAAATAAATTATTTATTAATAATTAATTGGATAATTGTACATATACAATACAAAATAACTGGGTCTCACAGCACCCTCAACAGCCTACTGCACAGCATAAGCTTCAGCAAACATCGGGTCCGCCACATTAGCTCTCCTATAAATGCCAGACAAAACAATTTCCTTTGCTTCATTACGTAGCACCAACCCTAAGCCTGCAACATTCTCCTGCGCATTATAAGATGCATCTACATTAATTTTTAACATCGGGTTGGAAGCAGGCAGCCACTCCACTGTAGGTGTAGTTCTTCTATTACTGGTCTCACTTTTCCTTAACACTTAAACCTCTCTTGCTTCAGTCAGCATCCTTTGTGCACCCAACAGTAAAGAACTTGGTGTCTTACAGAAGCCTTTATGCAAGCAATCATTCCTATTGGACCAGATTAGCCAAACCATATATAAACCAAGTTCCAAATAGTCTTCCGCTACCAGCTAATCCAGACACATGATCCCAAGACTCCTCAAAGGCCCCACATGTAGGACACTTGACAAGCACATCCAACCCCTTCCTATGCAATGCTACATTTGTAGGAATCACTTCCTATAACAACCTCCAAAAGAAGTACTTCACTTTTGATGCTGCTGCTACCTTCCAAAATGTTTGCTAAATTTTATTTCTTTGTGAGCAATCAATTTTGACGCTTCCCAAAAGCTCTCTTACCACCACATAAGCAGATTTAACACTAAACATCCCCATCATTGATTCATGCCAAATGAGCACATCTTTGGTTGGGGTTTTCGGTAGTGGCATTTTAAAAATAGAAGCAACCTCGTCTGGAGCAAACAAATCCATCAGCATATCAACTCTCTAAGACATACTCTCTGTATCAATGATCTTATCAACAAATAAAGGAGTAAGCTGAGGACCCTTTCTCATCCGAACCATATAGGACGAGGGATTGTTGAGTCACTTGTCCTTCCAAACATCCACAGACCTCCCATCTCCAATTCTCCATCTAGCCCCATGCATAATAACCTCCCTACCCGCTAATAAACTGTACCAAAGATACAAATGATTTGACCCTACATCAGCATTGAGGAAAGAACAATGAGGAAAATAACGGGCTTTTAGAACCTGAAAACAAAGAGTGTCCTCATTCTGCAAAACCCTCCAACACTGCTTTGCTAGTAATGCTAGATTGAATGCCTCAAAGTCACGAAAACCCAAACCTCCATCTAACTTAGAACAACACAAACCCTCCCACTGCATCCAATGAATACGCCTTGCTCCTTGTCTGTCTCCCCACCAAAAGCCAGCCATCAACTGATTTAATTGATGAACAAAACTTCTTGGCAACTTAAAACAACTCATAAAGTAAATTGGAATCGCCTACGCCACCGCTCGCAATAACACTCCTTTACCTGCATGAGATAACGAGAGGCCCTGCCAACCTTGTAACCGACACCATAATCTATCTTTAATTGGCGCTAAAGTGGACATTTGATTCCTCCCAAAATCAGTTGGCAATCCCAAGTAAAAACTTTTTTGCATAAACCTCTTTATCCCCAACACTTCTGTCACTTCTACTTTCACATTCGTTGGAGTGTTCCTGGAAAAGTATACCTCTGACTTTTCAATATTAACCACATGTCCCGATGCTTGCCCATAACATTGCAAAATTTGCAAAATTTTAACACCTGTATCAAGATGAATCTTAAGAAAAAACAAACTATCATTTGCAAACAAAAGGTGTGAGATGCGCGGTACTCTACGTCTTATGGCTATACCATACAAATCACCATTGACTTCAGCCTCATTCAACAAACTAGAAAGACCCTCAACATAGAGAGTGAAGAGATACAGAGACAATGGATCACCTTGTCTCAAGCCTCTAGACGGATTAATCCTCCCACATTTTTGTCCATTGATCATTACCGAATGAGAAACACTACGTACACACGTCATAATCAATGAAATCCACTTCTCAGGAAACTCCATTCTCTACATCATTCCTTCTAAAAATTGCCAATCAACTCTATCATAGTCCTTACTCATATAAAGTTTTAGAGCCATATGACCTACCCCTTCCTGCTTCACTTGCATCATCTGATGAAATAACTCATAAGCAACCATAGAATTGTCACAAATCATTCTACCAAGATCAAAAGCACTTTGATTCTTGCTAATCAACCCTCTAAGCACTACCTTCAGTTGGTTTGCCAACAACTCTAAAATAATTTTGTATGTCACATTACAAAGACTAATTGGTCTGTAATCAGTAACTAAACTTGGGGATTTCACTTTTGGGATCAATACAATATTCGTATGATTTAAATTACCCAAATCAGTCTTGCCATCAAAGAAACTCAAAACTAATTTCGAAACATCATGGCCTATAATTTCCCTATATTTTGAAAAAACAAAGGAGACATACCATCAGGGCCCGGCGCTTTACCTAGATTCATTTGATGAACTGCTTCAACAACCTCTGCTTTAGTAAACTCCTTAGTTAACAACCTCTACATCTCCAGAGTAAGTCGAGCCTTGACCGTACCCAACACCACTTCAAGATCATTTGGACAGGAAGTAGTGAAGATATGCTGAAAATATCTTAAAAAAATATTTTGCACCTGTATTGGATCATTTTGCACCTCTCCTGCCTCGTCCTTAATTTGTTGAATTGTATTAACTCTCCTACGACTTGAAGCAACTCGGTAAAAATACTTCGTATTACGGTCCCCTTCCCTTAGCCATATTGCCTTCAACCACTGTCTCCACCGCACTTCCTCACTGATCAATAAATCAGCTAACTTTTTATGGTGCACATTATACTCTTTTGACTCTGGTGAATGACTTTGTAGCCACCTTTGTTCCTCACAAATTTTATAATGCAAATCCCCAAACTCTAATCTACTCCAATTTAATAAATCATGTCCACAACATTTAATCCCATCCACCAAGTCTTGCATGGTCTTAAACTCCCTAGAGCACCACGATTGTTCAATCACCTTAGCACAATTATCGCTACCAGGCCACATATTCTCGAACTTGAAGAATTTTAGTCCTCTATGTGGCTATCTCTTTGAAGAATCCACATGGAATAAAAGAGCCATATGATCTGAAGTTGTAGAAACCAAATGACTCTCAACCACGTTTGAAAACCTACAAAACCATTCCTCATTAGCAAAACCACACTCAAGCCTCTCAAATACCTTACCTCGTTCACAATTTCGTGACCAAGTGAATTTAGAACCAACAAAAGGAATTTCCATGAAGCCACATTCATCCACCATCTCTCGAAACTTATCCATTTGCACACTCGATCTCAGCCTTCCTCCATTTTTCTCCTTATTCGAAAGATTGTCATTAAAGTCACCTGCACATAACCAAGGTAGAGATTCTCTATCCTTCA
The DNA here is from genome assembly GCA_031772115.1 of Heritiera littoralis. Lineage (NCBI taxonomy): Eukaryota > Viridiplantae > Streptophyta > Magnoliopsida > Malvales > Malvaceae > Heritiera > Heritiera littoralis. The sequence continues at coordinate 622,034 of JAPDPK010000043.1, forward strand.
GATTACACAACAATTCCTAAGATTCAGACTGCCTTGAAGCCTCAGGATGTCCATAGAAACTGGTGAACCTCCAAGGATCCATCATCTCATTAATTTACACTATGACATCAATATGGTAAAAGGAGAAAGACAACAACTGAACTTGGATATCAGCTAACCAAAGAAGGGCTAAACCTCTTGCTCGACCCACTCAATCTACCATAATCATATAGTCAAAACCCGACCGAAATCTTATCCTCTCCATCATTGTTTTAAATTGCGGTCGCGGTCACGTTTTCGGTCGCGTTGCGTTTATCGCGGTTGCGGACATAGCGGTGGTCATTGCGGGCATCGCGGTCATCGCGGTCGTGAATTTTTTTTAAATTTCGCACAATTCTATATAAAAGTGTAATAATTGTAATTATAATAATGTAAAGTCTTATTTTATAATTTTTAAGGTAATTTATAATACCTCAAGTCTATTATTTATGTGAAAAAAAAGATATTTATAATTTTTTGAATTATAATAAAACATTCATATTTAAAAAATTACTTATGATAATTAAAAAATAACAAATATTGAAAATAGATATAAATAATTATGTATTAATAAGAATTAATGTGCTAATTATTTAGCATTAATTATTTTTTATCTAAATTATTAAGGAATTTTTTCATCTAAATTTTGTCAAATCTTTTTTTATCTAAATTAATTATGTCAATTTTTTATCTTTTTTCCTTTTTCTATATGAATTTCTATACCATATATTTAATTACACTACAAATTTTATTTTAAAAAATTAAATTAATAATCTAAATTCAACCTTATCTAATTTTTTTTTGAAATTCAGATTACCTAATATTGTTTGTCAGGATTTACCATATTAGCTAATTTTAATTCTTAAACATTTAATGTTATATTGTTTCCTAAAAAAATTATTAAACATTTAAAACCTAAACCTATTACTAATTATCATTTACCACATATATAAAAAATAATTAAAATAAAAAAACCCAAACCCACCCAACCCATCGGCTCCTTTCTTTTCACTTTCACTTTCACCGTTTCACTTCACCTTCACCTTCCCCTCCCCTTCACCCAAACCCGTCGGCTCTGTCTCAGCCTTGCGATTCTCCATCAGCCAACAAGAAGGCCACCCTCCACCCACCACCCGCTGGCTCCACTGCGCCAGATCTGATCTCAGATCAGTCATGCCTCATGCCGGTGTCAAGCAATCGACAGATGGAGCATCGCCCAGTCCTACCGGTGCTGCGAGCCTGCGAGCCACCCATGGCCATGCCACGGCCCCACGTCGCCCACGGTCCACTGTGCCTAGCGCCTGCCTACCCACACCGCCCACCCCACTTTGCCTCTGCCCTCTTCAGTCGCCCTCACCGATCGGCTGTTAGTTGTTGTGATTTGTGAATCTTGCGATTTATCTGTTGTTTTTCTTGTTAATTGAGGCTGGGATTCTGGGAATATTTTTTCAAGTTGATTTTTTGATTTTGATGCTTTTGTTGTTGTGTTCTGTTTCGTCCACCTTCTAATTTTTTTTTTAAGTCTGACCGACGGAATTGAATCGGAGGATAGCGGCGATAACGGACCGCTATCGCCGCTCTCCTCCGTTACGGCGTGTCGTAACGGCCAATAGCGGCCGTTACTGGTGTGATCCGTACTCACACCCGATTTTTCATCAATAGCGGTAGCGGCCACCGCCGCTACCGCGAGATAGCGGCCGCTATCTGATTTCGCGGCCGCTATTTGAAACACTGCTCTCCATTTCTACACTTTTCCTTTTGGTTTCTGAAAGGAAAAGTAATTGGGGCTTTGTTTGTTTGACCATCCTGGTCAATTCGTGAACTGCCTTGGGTGCCCACAAACCCTGACAGTTCCACACGAGGCTACTCATGGCTCTTGGTGGGATTGGCTCAGTACGGCAATCTCTGTCGACTACATAAATCCTGATAACACAGTCTGAACATCCACCATATCCTGATCACGAAGTTTCTTTCGTTCATCGCCACCAACCATTACCTCTGATTCTCTTTTGTTACCCACTTGCACCTTGTTTCCTATCTTAATACTCTTACCCATGGTACTAATATTGTCCCTCTTCCACGTCCCTTCCTTACTATTCTTAGTAAGTGAGCCTTTAGTTGAAAAACTCTCCACACAAATAGGAACACTTATGAGATTGTTCTTTGGAAACAATGTCGAAGACCCCTCAGCTGGTCACACATTCTCCTTTATTGGCATCGAAGAAACTTGTGCCTGCTTAGCTTTAAAACCCATTTGTATAGTCCCTGACATGTTCTCATGCAAAACATGACGTGATACATTACATTCCTTATTTTTAGTTCTCATGGGAAAATGGGAGGTGGTTTCTCCATGCAATAACTACTCCATTTTTGAGTCACTCCTTAGTAACTGTTTCCGAGCGAGCTCACCGGAACTAGCCGCCTCATCCCCTATCTGCATCTTGTTACGTTGTAGACGAGAATTTTCAGCAATAATGCCATTAATGAAGATGATGCAGAAGGAGTTTATGGCAGTAGCAGTTGACCATAATCCACCTTAGAGAACCAGATGGAGTTGATGGCAATAAATATTTATTTGATTTATTTCATTTTTTTTCTTATATTAAATGTACATGATCCTAATTTTTATATGAGCTTATCATTTTATCATAATATATATAATTATACTAAAATTAATCGTAGTTGATGTGGTTTCATTGCAAAGGTATCCAAAATCAGATGGCAATTACATTGTGGACAAAGATGATATTGCTCAACTTTTAAAGTGGCTTGGATTTATAGGTATACATCATGATCTATGCTGGACAGAATCGGATGGCAAAGCTAGCAGCTGGGCAATTACTTATGGTTTTTTTTAATGTTTCAAACTTTAGTTTATTTTGTCTTAATATTAATGGTTAAATTGTTTACTTCCTTTTCATTATTAATAGCTAGTTTTGAATATTAGTAGTAGTTAAATTTTAAATTACATGCTAGATTGATTTTCTTTAATTTTTTATTTTTTATTTTTTTAAGTTTATAATTTAGATGTTATTTTATTTTATTTTTAATTATAATTTTAATTAAATGCATTAGGACTTAGGTAAATTTAGTTAAATTTAAATTGTTGAATTATAAGTTTATGTTAATTTTAATTTGCAACTTTATTTGAAGCTTAATTTTAATTATTTTTAGTAGTTAATTTGGCTTAAGAAAACTTTGTTAGTTTGAATAAACCTAAGGTGAAAAAATTTTAGTATTTAGCTAAATAACCTAACTAATCTCCGTGGGACGATAGTTCGAGACTTAAATCCTATATTACTTGTATGACCGCGTGCGTTTGCGTGTAGACACCATTTTGGGTCAACAAGTTTTTGGCGTCGTTGCCGGGGATTAGTCTAGGTTGTTTTTAGTTAATATTAGAATCAATCATGCCTAGGTTTAGTTCAAGCCTTTTCTTTTTCTTTTTTTTTTTGTAAATATTTCTCCTTCCTAATATTTTAATTTTGTTCTTTTGCGAGGTACCATGGCAGATCTGGCAGAGCCCAGAACCTTGGGAGACTACGTTATGCCTCGTGTGCCTACGATACATTCAAGCATTAGGAAGCCTGAAATCAAAACTGACAGCTTTGAGATTGAGCCAAACTTCATCCTAATGATCTTGAATTCAGTTTAGTTTGGAGGTTTGCCTAATGAAGACCCATATGCTCATCTTATCAAATTCTTGGAGATATGCAACTTCTGCAAGTACGAGGGCGTTTCTGATGACACCATTTGATTAAGACTCTTCTCATTCTTACTCCGGGATAGGGCAAAGGATTCGTTGTAGTCACTTCTTCATCATTCTATTTGTACGTGGGATGATTTAACTCATAAGTTCTTAATTGGATTAATTTCACTTGAGTATATAGCGAAGATGAGGAATCAAATTTTATCCTTGGAGCAATATGATTCCGAGCCTTTTTGTGAAGCATGGGAAAGATTTAAGGATTTGATTACGGGATGTCCTTCTTTGGAAACAATGTCGAAGACCCCTCAGCTGGTCCCACATTCTCCTTTATTGGCATCGAAGAAACCTGTGGCTGCTTAGCTGGCTCTCCACATTAGCTTCAAAACCCATTTGTATATTCCCTGACATGTTCTCATGCAAAACATGACGTGATACATTACAGTCCTTATTTTTAGTTCTCATGGGAAAATGGGAGGTGGTTTCTCCACGCAATAACTACTCCACTTCCGAGTCACTCCTTAGTAACTGTTTCCGAGCGAGCTCACCGGAACCAATTGCCTCATCCCCTATCTGCATCTTGTTACGTTGCAGATGAGAATTTTCAGCAATAATGCCATTAATGAAGATGATGCAGATGGAGTTTATGGCAATAACAGTTGACCATAATCCACCATAGAGAACCAGATGGAGTTGATGGCAATAAATATTTATTTGATTTATTTCATTATTTTCTTATATTAAATGTACATGATCCTAATTTTTATATGAGCTTATCATTTTATCATAATATATATAATTATACTAAAATTAATCGTAGTTGATGCGGTTTCATTGCAAAGGGATCCAAAATCAAATGGCAATTACATTGTGGAAAATGATGATATTGCTCAACTTTTAAAGTGGCTTGGATTTATAGGTATACATCATGATCTTTGCTGGACAGAATCAGATGGCAAAGCTAGCAGCTAGGTAGTTACTTATGGTTTTTTTTTAATGTTTCAAACTTTAGTTTATTTTGTCTTAATATTAATGGTTAAATTGTTTACTTCCTTTTCATTATTAATCGCTAGTTTGAATATTAGTAGTAGTTAAATTTTAAATTACATGCTAGATTGATTTTCTTTAATTTTTTATTTTTTATTTTTTTAAGTTTATAATTTAGATGTTATTTTATTTTTAATTATAATTTTAATTAAATGCATTATGACTTAGGTAAATTTAGTTAAATGTAAATTGTTGCATTATAAGTTTATGTTAATTTTAATTTGCAACTTTATTTGAAGCTTAATTTTAATTATTTTTAGCAGTTAATTTGGCTTACGAAAACTTTGTTAGTTTGAATAAACCTAGGGTGACAAAATTTTAGTATTTAGCTAAATAACCTAACTAATCTCTGTGGGACGATAGTTCGGGACTCAAATCCTATATTACTTGTATGACCGCGTGCGCTTGCGTGTAGACACCATTTTGGGTCAACAAGTTTTTGGCGCCATTGCCGGAGATTAGTCTAGGTTGTTTTTAATTAATATTAGAATCAATCATGCCTAGGTTTAGTTCAAGCCTTTTCTTTTTCTTTTTCTTTTTTGTAAATATTTCTCCTTCCTAATATTTTAATTTTGTTCTTTTGCGAGGTAACATGGCAGATCTGGCAGAGCCCAGAAACCCGGGAGACTACGTTATGCCTCGTGTGCCTACGATACATTCAAGCATTAGGAAGCCTGAAATCAAAACTGACAGCTTTGAGATTGAGCCAAACTTCATCCTAATAATCTTGAATTCAGTTCAGTTTGGAGGTTTGCCTAGTGAAGACCTATATGCTCATCTTGTCAAATTCTTGGAGATATGCAACTTCTGCAAATACGAGGGCGTTTATGATGACACCATTCGATTAAGACTCTTCTCATTCTCACTCCGGGATAGGGCAATGCAGTCACTTCCTCATCATTCTATTTGTACGTGGGATGATTTGACTCATAAGTTCTTAATTGGATTCATTTCACTTGAGTATATGGCGAAGATAAGGAATCAAATTTTATCCTTCGAGCAATATGATTCTGAGCCTTTTTGTGAAGCATGGGAAAGATTTAAGGATTTGATTAGGAGATGTCCTTCTTTGGAAACAATGTTGAAGACCCCTCATCTGGTCCCACATTCTCCTTTATTGGCATCGAAGAAACCTGTGGCTGCTTAGCTGGCCCCTCCACATTAGCTTCAAAACCCATTTGTATATTCCCTGACATGTTCTCATGCAAAACATGGCGTGATACATTACATTCCTTATTTTTAGTTCTCATGGGAAAATGGGAGGTGGTTTCTCCACGCAATAACTACTCCACTTCCGAGTCACTCCTTAGTAACTGTTTCCGAGCGAGCTCACCGGAACCAGATGCCCCATCCCCTATCTGCATCTTGTTACGTTGCAGACGAGAATTTTTAGCAATAATGCCATTAATGAAGATGATGCAGATGGAGTTTATGGTAATAACAGTTGACCATAATCCACCTTAGAGAACCAGATGGAGTTGATGGCAATAAATATTTATTTGATTTATTTCATTATTTTCTTATATTAAATGTACATGATCCTAAATTTTATATGAGCTTATCATTTTATCATAATATATATAATTATACTAAAATTAATTGTAGTTGATGTGGTTTCATTGCAAAGGGATCCAAAATCAAATGGCAATTACATTGTGGACAATGATGATATTGCTCAACTTTTAAAGTGGCTTGGATTTATAGTTATACATCGTGATCTTTGCTGGACAGAATCGGATGGCAAAGCTAGCAGCTGGGCAGTAACTTATGGTTTTTTTTATGTTTCAAACTTTAGTTTATTTTGTCTTAGTATTAATGGTTAAATTGTTTGCTTCCTTTTCATTATTAATAGCTAGTTTGAATATTAGTAGTTGTTAAATTTTAAATTACATGCTAGATTGATTTTCTTTAATTTTTTATTTTTTTAAGTTTATAATTTAGATGTTATTTTATTTTATTTTTAATTATAATTTTAATTTAATGCATTAGGACTTAGGTAAATTTAGTTAAATTTAAATTGTTGCATTATAAGTTTATGTTAATTTTAATTTGCAACTTTATTTGAAGCTTAATTTTAATTATTTTTAGCAGTTAATTTGGCTTAAGAAAACTTTGTTTGTTTGAATAAACCTAGGGTGACAAAATTTAGTATTTAGCTAAATAACCTAACTAATCTCCGTGGGACGATAGTTCGGAACTCAAATCCTATATTACTTGTATGACCACGTGCGCTTGCGTGTAGACATCATTTTGGGTCAATAAGTTTTTGGCGCCGTTGCCGGGGATTAGTTTAGGTTGTTTTTAGTTAATATTAGAATCAATCATGCCTAGGTTTAGTTCAATCCTTTTCTCTTTTTTTTTTGTAAATATTTCTCCTTCCTAATATTTTAATTTTGTTCTTTTGCGAGGTACCATGGCAGATCTAGCAGAGCCCAGAACCTCGGGAGACTACGTTATGCCTCGTGTGCCTACGATACATTCAAGCATTAGGAAGCCTGAAATCGAAAATGACAGCTTTGAGATTGAGCCAAACTTCATCCTAATGATCTTGAATTCAGTTCAGTTTGGAGGTTTGCCTAGTGAAGACCCATATACTCATCTTGTCAAATTCTTGGAGATATGCGACTTGTTCAAGTACGAGGGCGTTTCTGATGACGCCATTCGATTAAGACTCTTCTCATTCTCACCCTGGGATAGGGCAAAGGATTCGTTGCAGTCACTTCCTCATCATTCTATTTGTACGTGGGATGATTTGACTCATAAGTTCTTGTTAGGTTTAAATTGCCATATGTATTTTGAAATGACAAAAACTTAAGTAAGCTTTAATGTTTTAATTCATATTATAAATTTGCCTTATCACACATGATTTTCTCAATTCATTTTCAAGTGATCATATCAAACATTAAGACCATGACATAATTACATATTCTTATTGGTCTTAATACTTTATAAAATGTTTTGAATATTTTAGAAAATTACTTGATGAATTTTTGGACCATGTCTTCATTTGAAAAAGTCAAGAAAAACTCCCACAAAAATGCCAAAATATTTTAAGTTGGATTAGATCAAATGCCACATCATTTCTAACTCAAAAAGTGCAGGAAATCACATTCTGGAAGCATAGGATCGATCCCCTAAAGGAAAGGATCGATCCCTTTATCGTAAAATGCCTCCAAGGCCTAGAATGAAGCATGGGATCGATCCTTTTTACAAAAAGATCGATCCTTTTATGTCAGAAAGCCTCCAACAGCTAGTTTCTGTGAGATACAACGGCTAGTTTCTGTTTTGGCTCCAATCAACGTCCACAAACCATCCAAGGGACTATAAATAGAGGCTTAGAAGCTAAAGGAAGTAAGAGGAACAACTAAGCAACATCTTTCATCATCTTATTCATCTTCCTCAAGCCTTAACAACAAATCAAGAGCTACAAAGTCTTCATCTTCCATCATTCACATATCTCTTGTATTTGCTTAGCACAAATATTGTATAGGCTTTTCTTTATGCCTAATTTCTGGAATCATTTACCTACTTAGAGGTCTCCTTTGATTACATCTCTTGTAAACACAAACACACCTTGTAAAAGTGGAGGTTTCTCTTTAGCCTAAGAAAAAGATGGAGGTTTCTCTTTAGCCTAGAAAAAGAGGGAGAAGAGGTTTCTCTTGAGCCTAGAAAAAGAGAGAGATTTCTCTTGAGTCTGCAAAAAGAGGGAGTGTAACACAAATTCAAGTATAGTGAATTTGGTGAAAATCCTTGGGAGCGTCTCAAGGTAGAGGACGTAGGCAAGGTTGTCAAACCTCTATAAATCGCTTACGCACACTTCTCTATCCTTACTCTCTTTACTTATTTGCAATTATATTTGTATTTATTGTATTGAATTTATATTGTATAATTGTCTAGCTTAGAGAACTTAGAAAACACTCAAATAGGCTAGAGAATTTAGAAGAATCAAAAAACGGGCATAAGGTTAGCTAAGAACCGATTCACCCCCCTCTCGGTATAGCCTACAAAGCCAACAATTGGTATCAGAGCTTGGGCTCGAGATTGATTTAGACTAACCTCTATCAAGCAAAACGATCATAAATGGCTCACTTAAATGTAGGCACACCCTTAGGAGAAGAGGGACAATCATTAGTTAGACCTCCACTCTTCAATAGAGAAAATTACTCTTATTGGAAAACAAGAATGATGTTGTTTGTCCAATCAAATAATTATGAAGTGTGGAGAATTATAGTGAACGGTCCTAGAACTCCTATGAAGAAAGTAGATGGAAATGATGTCCCTAAGAATGAGGATGAGTGGGACACAAATGACATGAGAGTGGCACAATTGAATGCCAAGGTTATGCACACTCTCTTTTGTGCATTAGGTCCCAATGAATATAATAGAGTGTCTCTATGTGAAAATGCTAAGCAAATATGGGACAAATTGGCCATCACACATGAAGGGACCAATCAAGTGAAAGAAACCAAAGTAGGTATGCTCACACATGATTATGAGCTTTTTAGAATGAAAGAAAATGAGTCCATGAGTGAAATGTACACTAGGTTCAATAACATAATTAATGGACTTAAGGCATTAGGCAAGAGCTATTCCAATCTAGAAATGGTTAAGAAAATCTTGAATAGCTTGCCAAAATCTTGGGAGGCAAAGGTGACGGCTATAGAAGAATCTAAGGATCCTAACACCTTGTCTCTAGATGAACTTATGGGCTCCCTACTTACATATGAAATGAAATTAAAAAGAAATAAAGAGCTTTAAAAAAAAGTAGGGGTAGCACTTAAGTCTTCCACTCATGAGGTCATTGAAGATGATAGTGATGAGAGTGGAAATGAGGAAGAAAAGGAAATGGCAATGTTTGCCAAAAGATTTAATAGGTTCATGAGAATGAAAGAGAGTGAGAATGATAGGAGACATCAAAGAAGAGGGGTAATGAGAGGAGAGTCAAGTAGGAAAGAAAAAGACCCCTTAGTGTGTTATGAGTGCAATGAACCGAGCCATACTAAGTTAGATTGCCCCTTACTTAGAAAGGATAAGGATAAGAAACCTAAGAAGAAAGCATTTGTGGCTGCATGGAGCGATAGTGATAGCTCCAATGAGGAAAATGTAGATGAAGAGGTAGCCTACTCATGCTTTATGGCCATTAGTGATGATGAGGCTAGTAGTAGCTCTAGTAAAAATAATGACTTTACATTTGATGAGTTACAAAATGCCTTTAATGATTTAGCAAATGAATTTCAATATATGAACTCCAAATATAAGAAAATCATTGCTAAATTAAAAATAGAAAATGAAGCCTTGACAAATGCTAAGCTAGAATTTGAAAAGAAATTAAAAGATGCTAACTTAGAGATAAATGGGTTGAATGAGAAGAATACAAATTTGCATAACTCATTTACTAGGTTTTATATGGGTCAACAAAAGCTAGATCATATGTTAGAGACTCAAAGAGCTTTCTTTGACAAAGATGGGTTAGGTTATAATGAAAAACAAAAAGAAACTCATCTTAGGAATTTCTTAGTAAGCAAAAATTCTATGCATGATACATCTCTTACATGCTCACTATGCAATAGGATAGGCCACTCTTCACAAGCATGCACATATAGAAAAACTACCTTTAGAGGAAAAGTAGTTAGGAAGATGTGGATCTCAAAGCATGTCATAAATAATGATGATTTGAGTTTGAAATGGATCCCTAAGGGATTAAAAATTATTTGCACGAACTCTCATGGACCCAAGAAAATTTGGGTACCAAAACATGCATGAATGTGTTTGTTGTAGGAGTGTTAGAGCATGGAGTTACAAAGAAACAATAGAGTTTAAATGCTCAACACATCCTCATTGAGTTTACTTGTGCCAATGAGAAAGAGAAAGAGCTTGGGAATCCATCCTTAGCAAGGTGACAACAATTTCTCAAAGAATGGCTAATGGTGGATCCAACACATCAAGGCAAAGCATTCTCTAGCAAAGGAGTATTGTGAGCTTAGTTCCTTACTCCTTAAAACTTTTATTTGATTAAATTTGTTGTGCTTTGATGAGAAAATTGGTTAATGGATCATGATGCATTGTGATTAAGTAAAAAGCATGATAAATGATTGTTGAGTGTTTGATGAACAAATCTTGATGATTGGATGAAAGGCATGTTTAGTGATTTTGAAATGATTATTGGATTTCTACATTTTGAGCAAGTTTTCTATGTGTTGATAATGTATTTACTTGTCTCAAATTAACAAATATGTCATTTATGCAAAATGCCATGTCATGAGCATTAATGAAGAAGTTGTATGTTGAAAATCATGGCATGTTGTTCACAAGATGTATGCTTTAATGATATATGTGCTTAAAACCTATGTGAACAAGTTTGTTTTGACATATTTATGTAATTCAATGCATTGGTTTTGCCAAAACATGCATAACTCTCAAAATGATCTTCTTTGAGCCAAAAATGCATTTGTTGGTGAAAATCCTTCCAAAATTGCAAAATCTATTGTTAAATGGTTTTTTATTCATGTTTTTCGTTCATACAAGTCCAAAATCAAGTTACACAAGTGTTTAAACCTTTACTTGGACTTAAAATACTCAAAAACAAAGTTTTGACGCCTCAAAGGTTGGATTTTCTGTCAAAAATATGCAGAATTAGGATGAGGGATCGATCCCTCTACATGCAAGATCGATCCCTTTGGAAAAACATGCAGAAAATTAGATTCTGGAGTTTAGGGATCGATCCCTTTGCTCATGGGATCGATCCCTCTAGGCAATTTATGCCTTTTTCTGCATTTTTAAGCCTTAGTTGAGAAGTTTTCTTAATTCTCTTGATATCTTCTTTCTTCTCAACTTAAAATTCATTATTTTAACTTCTCTTTGATGATCTTTACAATATGAAAATTCATTTTTCAATGATATCATGCCTCAACTCCATCAATTTGTATTATTTCCAACAATTAGTATCACTTTCAACAATCAATATCATTTTTCATTGAGCTCACAAGTGCAAAATCAGTTTTCTCATTAAAGATGGTCATGAATTGTATAAATCTTGAAATAATCTTGAAATATACTTTCAATGAATGCTTAAACATAATTTTGAGAAATATTTCAAGAATTTATGGATATATTTGAGAATTTGATGAACTTGTGCATAATGAATATTCTTCATTCCTTTTGTTCATCTTAGTCAAGCATGCGTATAGGATTATGTCTCTTAGCTTGACTTATCAATTCCACACTAGGTTTTATGATAATTATACATCTAGTGGATTGATTTCAAATGTAAATTCAACAATTAGTAATGATCATTGGCCTATAATTTGTGATGGTAAATGGATCCTAAATGTTCAAATGCATGAAACTTTATCATCTATGTACTTAAATTTTTCTTATGGCCAAATTATTAAAGAACTTGGGCTTTAATAACAACACAAACATTCAAAGATAAATGCGAACTTGAACATATGTACCTTGATTAATATCCATGCATTTATTATTTGAATCTTCCCTTACTCATAATTGCTTAAGGACTTGAATTGAAAAATGAGCATAAGATTTTTGTGCTTGAAACCATGGAAGAAAATGTGTTTGCTTGAATACCTTTATTTTTGAATCTTCCATATGGTATAATTTTGTGTGATTGTGTTCTTGCATATTTAGAATGATTATTTTCTTGACATGAACACACTACACATAAACATTGGATTCATGCAAAATATCTAAGTCAACCATTAGTAACAATTGGTATTTAGATTGAAATAACCATTGGTATCATTGGCAACCATATTTTCAACAATTGGTAAGCCAAAACTAAATTGACAATTGGTATGAGCTTTAAATTGACAATTCTTCTTGTGCTCATTATTTTGAAATGACAAATAGAGAAGAATTCATCTAGGATATTTTTGCATGAAACTCTTGTGTGCTAGAATTTGTAGTCAATTGCCATATGTCTTAATTCTATGCACACTCTTTCTTGAAAATGATTTATGAGCTCATGTATATGATATGTCATCTAATTTCAACTCATAATCATGATGCTTTGTCATGCACCTTAGTTGGACCTTAGAGAACAATTGATATACTTAGGTGCTTGATAGAATTGAAATAAGCAAGTTATAGAACATAGTAGAAAATTTATAAACAACTTGCTTAATCTCTTACCAATTGGAGACTTCTTGAAAAACTATTTATAAACCATTGGTATAGGATCATAAGTCATATTCTTTGCATGAATATTTCATACTCTTTGTGAATATTGACTTATTTATTTGTGCTATGAGTCTCATGCACTAACATGTTTCTTGTTGGATGGAGCATATTTATTTGTTCTCACATAGCCATAATTTTAGGGGGAGCATACTTTTTATTTTTCCTTCTTTTTGCTATGACAAAAAGGGGGAGAGATATTAAGGCCTTAAGGGGAGAGATAATGGGGGAGAAAAAGTTTGAAAATCTTTTTTGGAAAATTCTCTTCAAACCATGCTTACAGGGGGAGCTTTATAAAATCCTGCTTTATTTGAGAGGGAGTATTTTATCAAAGAATTTTCAAAACAAATTTACATTAAGTTTTGCCATATCAAAAAAAGGGGAGATTGTTAGCTTTAAATTGTCATATGTATTTTGAAATGACAAAAACTTAAGTAAGCTTTAATGTTTTAATTCATATTGTAAATTTGCCTTATCACAAATGATTTTCTCAATTCATTTTCAAGTTATCATATCAAACATTAAGACCATGACTTAATTACATATTCTTATTGGTCTTAATACTTTATAAAATGTTTTGAATATTTTAGAAAATTACTTGATGAATTTTTGGACCATGTCTTCATTTGAGAAAGTCAAGAAAAACTCCCACAAAAATGCCAAAATATTTTGAGTTGGATTAGATCAAATGCCACATCATTTCTAACTCAAAAAGTGCAGGAAATCACATTCTGGAAGCATGGGATCGATCCCTTAAGGGAAGGGATCAATCCCTTAAGGGAAAGGATCGATCCCTTTATGGCAGAATGCCTCCAAGGCCTAGAATGAAGCATGGGATCGATCCCTTTTGCAAAATGATCGATCCTTTTATGTCAGAAAGCCTCCAACGACTAGTTTCTGTGAGATACAATGGCTAGTTTCTGTTTTGGCTCCAATCAACGTCCACAAACCATCCAAGGGACTATAAATAGAGGCTTAGAAGCTAAAGGAAGTAAGAAGAACAACTAAGCAACATCTTTCATCATCTTATTCATTTTCCTCAAGCCTCAACAACTAATCAAGAGCTACAAAGTCTTCATCTTCCATCATTCACATATCTCTTGTATTTGCTTAGCACAAATATTGTATAGGCTTTTCTTTGTGCCTAATTTCTGTAATCATTTACCTACTTAGAGGTCTCCTTTGATTACGTCTCTTGTAAACACAAACACAACTTGTAAAAGGGGAGGTTTCTCTTTAGCCTAAGAAAAAGAGGGAGGTTTCTCTTTAGCCTAGAAAAAGAGGGAGAAGAGGTTTCTCTTTAGCCTAGAAAAAGAGAGAGGTTTCTCTTGAGCCTACAAAAAGAGGGAGTGTAACACAAATTCAAGTATAGTGAATTTGGGAAAAATCCTTGGGAGCGTCTCAAGGTAGAGGACGTAGGCAAGGTTGCCGAATCTCTATAAATCGCTTGCGTACACTTTTCTATCCTTACTCTCTTTACTTATTTGCAATTATATTTTTTTTATTGTATTGAATTTATATTGTATAATTGCCTAGCTTAGAGAACTTAGAAAACACTAAAATAGCCTAGAGAATTTAGAAGAATCGAAAAACGGGCATAAGGTTAGCTAAGAACCGATTCACCCCCCTCTCGGTATAGCCTATAGAGCCAACAGTTCTTAATTGGATTCATTTCACTTGAGTATATGGCAAAGATGAGGAATCAAATTTTATCCTTTGAGCAATATGATTCCGAGCCTTTTTGTGAAGCATAGGAAAGATTTAAGGATTTGATTAGGAGATGTCCTTCCCATGGATTACCCATGTGGCTACAAATTCAAACTTTTTATAGTGGTTTGGGTGATCCATTGAGAGTAGTGATTGATGCGGCAACAGGCGGAGCTCTTATAGGGAAGTCTGTTGAGGAAGCATATGAATTGATAGATGTAATCGCCTCCAATAACTTCTGTTAGCTTTAAATTGCCATATATATTTTGAAATGACAAAAACTTAAGTAAGCTTTAATGTTTTAATTGTAAATTTGCCTTATCACACATGATTTTCTCAATATATTTCAAGTGATCATTTCAAACATTAAGACCATGATTTAATGATGCATATTCTTATTGGTCTTAATTCTTTATAAATGTTTTGAATATTTTAGAAATTCACTTGATGATTTCTTGGACAATATTTTCATTTGAGAAAGTCAAGAAAAACTCCCTTAAAGCTTATAAATGTTTTGGGTTGGATTAGGATCAAAGACCACATCATTTCTAACTCAAAAAGTGCAGGAAATCACCTTCTGGAAAGAAGGGATCGATCCCCTTTTGGCAGTAAGTTGGACAAGCACCCTGGAACAAGTTGAAATGCTCTCGCAATAAAAAGGATCGATCCCCTACGGAAACGGATCGATCCCTTTGCCCGAAAATAGCCTGTAACGGCTAGTTTTGTGAGATACAACGGTAATATTCAATCTTGGCTCCACCCAACTGCTAGAATACATCCAAGGGACTATAAATAGAGGCTTAGAAGCTAAAGGAAGCAAGAGGAACTACTCATCAACTCCAAAACACATATTCCTCAAATCCTCAAGCCTCAAACAACAAATCAAGAGTTATAAAGTCTTCATCTTCCATCATTCACATATTCCTTGTATAGAGTAGCACAAAATATTGTATAGGTTTTTCCTTGTGCTTAATTTCTGTAATCACTTGCCTATCTAGAGGCTTTCTTTGATTACTCATTTGTAAACTCATTTCATTCCTTGTAAAGAGGAGGTTTCTCTTTAACCTATGAAAAAGAGGGAGGTTACTCTTTAACCTAAGAAAAAGAGGGAGGTTACTCTTGAGCCTAGAAAAAGAGAGAGGTTTCTCTTGAGCCTTGAAAAGAGGGAGTGTAACAAATTCAAGGATAGTTAATTTGGGGAAAATCCTTGGGAGCGTCTCAAGGTAGAGGACGTAGGCAAGGTTGCCGAACCTCTATAAATCACTTGTGTACATTTCTCTATCCCTTTTCTCTTTACTTTCTTGCAATTATATTTGTACTTATTGGATTGTATTTGAATTGTATGATTGAATAGCCTAGAGAACTTAGAAAATATTTATATAGGCTAGAGAATTTAGAAGAATCGAAAAACGAGCTTAAGATTAGATAAAAACCGATTCACCCCCCCCTCTCAGTATAGCCAATAGAGACAACAATTGGTATCAGAGCTTGGGCTCGGGATTGATTTAGACTAACCTCTATCGAGCAAAACGATCTTAAATGGCTCACTTGAATGTAGGCACACCCCTAGGAGAAGAAGGACGCTCATTAGTTAGACCTCCACTCTTCAATGGTGAGAATTACTCTTATTGGAAAATTAGGATGATGTTATTTGTGCAATCCAATGACTATGAAGTGTGGAGAGTAATTGTTAATGGCCCTAGAATCCCAATAAAGAAAGTAGATGGAAAAGATGTCCCTAAGAGTGAAGATGAGTGGGACACCAATGACATGAGATTGGCACAATTGAATGCCAAGGCTATGCATACTCTCTTTTGTGCATTAGGTCCCAATGAGTATAATAGAGTGTCTCTATGCGAAAATGCTAAGCAAATATGGGACAAACTAGCCATCACACATGAAGGGACAAATCAAGTTAGAGAGACCAAAGTAGGAATGCTCACACATGATTATGAGCTTTTTAGAATGAAAGAAAATGAGTCCATGAGTGATATGTACATTAGATTTAATGACATAATCAATGGACTTAAGGCATTAGGCAAAACCTATTCCAATGTAGAAATGGTGAAGAAAATTTTGAATAGCTTGCCACAATCATGGGAGGCAAAGGTAACCGCAATAGAAGAGTCTAAAGATCCAAATACCTTGTCTCTAGATGAGCTAGTCTAAAGATCCAAATACCTTGTCTCTAGATGAGCTTATGGGCTCCCTACTTACATATGAAATGAAAATGAAAAGAAATGAAGTGCCTTCAAAGAAAGTAGGGGTAGCACTTAAGTCTTCCACTCATGAGGTCCTTGAAGATGATAGTGATGAGAGTGGAAATGAAGAAGAGAAGGAAATGGCAATGTTTGCCAAAAGATTTAATAGATTCATGAGAATGAAAGAAAAAGAAAATAATAGGAGACATCAAAGAGGGGAGTCAAGTAGAAGAGAAAAGGACCCCTTAATGTGTTATGAGTGTAATGAACCGGGTCATACTAAGTTAGATTGCCCCTTACTTAGGAAAGAAAAGGATAGGAAACCTAGGAAGAAAGCATTTGTGGCTGCATGGAGCGATAGTGATAGCTTCGATGAGAAAAATGTAGATAATGAGGTAGCCTACTCATGCTTTATGGCCATTAGTGATGATGAGGCTAGTTGTAGTTCTAGTGAAGATAATGATTATACATTTGATGAACTGCAAAATGCTTTTAATGAACTAGCAAATGATTTTCAATGCATGAACTCCAAATATAAGAAAATCATTGCTAAATTGAAAATAGAAAATGAAATGCTATTAAATGCCAAACTTGAATTTGAGAAGAAATTAAAAGAAGCAAATCTAGAAATAGATGAAGTAAATAAAAAGAACTTAAATTTGCATAATTCATTTTCTAGATTCTATATGGGTCAACAAAAATTAGATCACATGCTTGAGACCCAAAGAGCTTTCTTTGACAAAGATGGGTTAGGATATAATGCAATACAAAAAGAAACTCATCTAAAGAATTTCCTAGTGAGCAAAAATACTATGCATGATTTATCTCTTACATGCTCACTATGCAATAGAATAGGACACTCTTCACAAGCATGCACATATAGAAAAATCACATTTAGAGGAAGAGTAGTTAGAAAAATGTGGGTGCCAAAGCATGCAATAAATAATGATGAATTGTGCTTGAAATGGATCCCTAAAGGATAAAAAATTGTTAGCACTAACTCTCATGGACCCAAGAAAATTTGGGTAACTAAGCATGCTTGAATTTGTTTGTTGTAGGAGTGTTAGAGCATGGGAATACAATGAAACAATGGAGTTCAATTGCTCTACACACCTCCATGGAGTTTGCTTGTGCCAATGAGAAAAAGGAAGAGCTTGGAAATCCATCTTTAGCAAGGTGATAACAAATTCTTCAAAGAATGGCTCAAGGTGGATCCAACACATCATGGCAAGCACACTCAAGCTAAGGAGTTTTGTAAGCTTAAATCCTATCTCTTGAAAACTCATTTTTGCTAAAATTATTTATATGTTTTATTGAGGCACTTAGTTGATGACTCTTGATGCATTATGAATTGTGATTGAGCAAAAAGGCATGATAATTGATTGTTGAGTGGTTTGATGGATTGTACTTGAGGCATTGGATGATTGAATGAAAGGCATGATTTATGATTTTGAAAAGATTATTGAATTTATGTAGTTTGAGCAAGTTTGATATGTTTAGATAATATATTTAGTAGCTCAAAAGTTGTTAAATATGTCATATATGCAAAATTCCATGTCATGAGCCTTAATGAAAAATATGCATATTAGAAATCATGACATGTTGTTCACAAGATATATGCTTTAATGATATATGTGCTTAAAACCTATGTGAACAAGTTTGTTTTGACATATTTGTGGTATCCAATGCTTTGGTTTTGTCAAAATATGCTTAACTCTCAAAATGACCTCCTTTGAGGCCAAAAATGCATTTTATTGTGAAAATTCTTCCAAAATTGCAAAATGTTTTGTAAAATGGTTTTTCATTCATGTTTTTCATTCATACAAGTCCAAAATCATGTTTTACAAATGTTTAAATCATTACTTGGACTTAAAATACTCAAAAACGGAGTTTTGGTACCTCACAAGAAAAGCTGGTTACGGGCCGGACCAGGCCGGTTCCGGACCGGTTTTCACCGGTTCCGGCCCTAACCATGAGAAAACCGGTCCGAACCGGTATCAAACCGGTCCGGTTCGGACCGGTTCTATTTCTTATAAGAGGCAAACCGGCCTGGTTCGCTGGACCGATTCGCCTCAAAACCGGACCGAACCGGTTTAAACCAGTTCGGTCCATTTTTTTTTGCTTTTTAGACTTTTTATTTCTAAAAATTTATATTAATTTATTTTAATATATATTAATATATTTTAATAATTTAATCTAATAAATTTATTTTTATAATAAATAATGTTAATAGTTTAATTTAACAATAATTTATTATAAAGTTATATTATAATTTATTTAATTAATGTAACAATAATGTAAAAATAAACTATTATAAAATTATCTAATAAAATTATTGTTATAATAAATTAAAGTTATATTATGAATATAATATTATGATAAAATGATATTTGATTCAAAATACAAATAATGATATTATGAATATTATTATTATATTCATTTTGCATATCTTTATTTATATTCATTTATTATATTCATTTTGCATTTAAAATAATTTATTATATTTGAAATATCATTTACTTAATATTTATTCATTCATTTATTTAATATGTTTTTAAAATATTAATTCATTTTGTATTTTAAATATTTATTTATTTTAAACATAGATAAGTATAACATTAATTAATTTGGTATGTAATAATAATAATAATAATAATAATAATAATAATAATAATAATAACAACAACAACAACAACAACAAAGGAGAAAAAAGCAGAGAGTAGGAGACCAAAGATTTTTTACGTGGAAAACCCCTTCAAAAGTTAGAAGGGTAAAAACCACGGGACCGTAGTCCATAAAAATATTCACTATGACTAAACTTATTTACAATTTTACATACAATTTACAAAAAAAAGATTATTCTCTACTCTTCATAATTTATACGGATTACCTTGGAAATTTCTTCCTCCTCTTCTGAATTATTATCAGCAAATTCATTGGCCATTCCAAGTTCGACATTGCGCGATTCCGCATCAAACCAATCTTTAAGGCATGTTAACATGCACAATGAATCCGGATTAAGAGTGGTTCGATGGTCTCCAATAATTCTTCCACACGTCGAGAATGCGGATTCCGAAGCAACAGAAGAAACTTGCACCGCAAAAACATCTCGGGCCATAGAAGCTAAAACTGGAAATTGTTTTTGGTTTTCTTTCCACCATTGGAGAAGATCAAAGTTATCATCTACAGAAAAATCTTGACTTAAGAAAAATCCTAGCTCATTGAAGCTAGAACTTCGTCGAGTTGTTGATCCCGATCCCGATCCCGATCCGCTCGCTTTTCCTTTTAGCTTCATTCTTTTCTTTGCTGCTTCCTTAATTGCGTTTAAAATTCCTTTTCCTTTTTTGCTACTTTCGGTTTCTTCGTATGAATCTTCTTCTTCTCGATTAAAGTTGAATTGCTCCCTTTCTGTTTCATAAACATTAAACAATTCTCTAAAAAGATTGTTAATTGAGGACTTTTGATCCTCAATAGAATCAAGACCAAGAAATTCTTAACAATCAAAAAAAATTTCTATATTTACCTCACCTTGACTAGGATCTAGTAAAGTTGCAATACAATAAATAGGAGGAATTATTTCCCAATATTTTTTAAATTTTTCCTCCATATCATATACAAAAGAACTTAAAGTTTCATGATTCCTAAATTTTACAAATTTATCAAACATTGTGTAGATAATAGGAACAAAATACGGTGTAGTTGGATAAATTTGAGTTGAAAATCTTTCGGTTGCATCTTTAAAAGTAGATAATAAATCAACACAATATTCAATAAAAGTCCAATCATCTTCAAAAAGTACTAATTGTGTGCTATTTGTATAATTGTTATAAAAAGGAGTAACAAGTTCTTTATAAGGTAAAATAGAAGAAAGCAAACGATGAAGTGAATTCCATCTTGTTTCCACGGGAAGTGGAAATGCTTTAACAGGTATATTATTTGTTATACAAATTTGCTTCCATTCACGTTTATTACTTGGTGTGCGAATCCATTTTGCTAAAATTTTAATTTTATCAATTGGACCTATGCCAGTACTAGTACCACTAGAACTAAAACCACTTTGAACACATAAATTTATAATATGACATGCACATCTTGCATGAAAAAATATGCCTTGCATAACAGGGTTTAAACTTTTAATTAAATTAGGAATAGCTGAGAGTATTACTCGAAGCATTATCAAAAGTAATAGCAAAAACTTTATTATTTTCTAGTCCATATAATTTACAAACTTTAGTAATATATTTATGAATAGTATATGAATTATGTGCTTCTTCTATTACATCTAAAGATAAAATTCGTTTTTGCATGGACCAATCTTCATCTATCCAATGACAAGTTATAACAAGATAACTTATACCATTAGTACTAGTCCATATATCACTAGTTAAACTAACCCTAGATGAAATATTACTAAGTTTATCAATTAAAGCTTGTCTATATTCTTTAAACATATCCATGCAATCTCTTTTTAATGTATGTCTAGAAATAGATTTATATGCGGGTTGTAAATAGTTACAAACAAATTCTAAATATCCTGATTTTTCACAAATTGTGAATGATTGTTCAGTCCTAATTACAAATCTAACTAAACCACGTCTAGCTTGAACATTATCAAAAATAAAATTTTTTCCACCATCACGTGTATTAATTTGAGATTGTTTACCTTCTAAAATTTCATCTTCTTCGGCATCAGGATTAATTTTATGTGCAGTAATTAAATGTCTTTTATACGTACCTGTACTGCCAGCACCTCCACCAGACTTATAAGAGTAAACGCCTTGGCACAATTTACAGATAGAACAATATTTATTCGTCTCACCTTCTTTTGCTACAATATCGAAATACTCCCATACCTTGCTTGTTTTTTTTCGACTAAACTTCGGCCTTGATGATGTAGCAGCAGTGGTGGCAGCTGATGATTGTGTTTGAGCATGACCTCCACGTTGACCACGACCAACCGATGGCGCCGCCAAAGGAAGCTCCTCCTCCGAATGAATATCGGGTTCGATTTCATTAAATGATTCGTCACCCAAATTAGGAATTTCAGTGGAACCAAAAGGTCGAGAAACAGAGCATGAACGACGAAAGAAATTTGACATTTTTATATTTTTTTTGAAAATAAATATATGTTAAAAATTAAAAAAATAGATGTATGATATATATAATATATTGGAATTTGAAAACTGAAACTTGAAAATTAAAAGTAAAATTTGCAAAATTATAAAATAAAAAGAAAAATGAAATTTATAAAGAAAATGATGATATTATAAATTTGGAATAAGGAATATATATAATATATTAGAATTTGAAAATTAAAAGTAAAATTTGTAAAATTATAAAATAAAAAGAAAAATGAAATTTAGAAAGGAAATGATGATATTATAAATTTGGAATAAGGGAATTTAAGTGAATTTGAGAGAGTTTGAGTGAATATTGAGAGAGTATGTGAGTGAAGAGAATAAGAGTAGATGAATATAGATAGTAGATTTGAGAGAAAATATAGAAGAAATGTAAATGAAAATAGAAGATTATAGAGGTATTTATAGGAAAAAAATTAGAATAAAAAAATAAAAAAAAAGGATTGATGGCAAACACAGAGCAGAGGCAAGCCTCTGCTCTGCATATTGCAGTTGCACTGCACTACTACAGTGCAACTGCAAGAGGCTAGGCTGCCACTGCGCAGTGCGCAGTGGCAGCCAAGCCTCTTTTTATTTTTTTTAATTTAATTAAAATAAAAAAAATAAAAAAAAGAAAAGAAAGATTGATTTGGCCGTTGCCCATCAAAAAGCAGACTCTTGCCTCTGCGAGTCTGCATGCTGCAGTTGCACTGCAGTGCAACTGCAGTTTTTGTTTTTTTTTTTTAACCGGACCAGTTCGAACCGGTCCGGTTATGAACCGGGCCTCTTAACGGGCCGGGCCCTTACCGGGCCCGATTTTAATAAACTAAAACCGGCCCAGCCCGGTAACATATCGGGCCGGGCCGGTTCCGAACCGGTATAATACCAGTTCGGATTTTAGGCCGGATTGACCCGATCCGGTTGCGAACCGAGTCGGGCCAACCCGGCCCAATAAGCAGGTCTACTCACAAGTTCAATTTTCTGTCAAAACAACTGCAGAATCTGCAGGAAACATGTGAGGGATCGATCCCCCTCCTAAAGGGATCGATCCCCCTAGGCCAGAAAAGGCTCTCCTGCATGTTTAAACTGAAAATTGGGAGGATCTTTTGTTAGTTTCACACTATCTTTTGTATAAGCATAAAATTCATTGTTTGAACTTCTTTTTGATGATCTTTAATATATGAAAAATCATTTTTCATTGATATCATGCCTCAACTCCATCAATTTGTATCATTTCCAACAAATGGTATCATCTTCAACAATCAATATCATTTTTCTTGAGCTCACAAGTGCAAAATCAGTTTTCTCATTAAAAATGGTCATGAATTGCATAAATCTTGAAATAATCTTGAAATATACTTTCAATGAATGCTTAAACATAATTTTGAGATTTATTTCAATGATTTGTGGATTTATTTGAGAATTTGATGAACTTATGCATAATGAGTATTCTTCATTCCTTTTGTTCATCTTAGTCAAGCATGCTTATAGGATTAAAATCTCTTAGCTTGACTTATCTATTCCACACTAGGTTTCATGAGAATTATACATCTAGTGGATTAATTTCAAATGTAAATTCAACAATTGGTAATGGTGGCCAAATTATTAAAGAACTTGGACTTAATGACAACACCATCAATTGATACACATGCATAGACTCTTGATTGTTTTGATGATGAACATGCATGTTTGCTTAAGTTGAATCAATAATCATGCCTATGAGATGAGAATAGTTGTGCTTAACCTCACTCATAGATTATGGACTCTACCGTTAAAATATACTTAAGCATGATATTGATTTAGACAAATCCATTTTAGTTAAAATAGCATATACCGTCTAGAACGTTAAATGATGATAACAACTAGGGATATGGCTCTTAATTGATTAAAATGGTAATTTTGAATCTTTACTTGCTCATAATTGATTAAGGACTTGAGTTGGAAAATGAGCATAGGATTTTTGTACTTGAAACCATGGAAGAAATTGTGTTTGCTTGAATATCTTGAATTTTGAATCTTCCATGTGGTATAAATTTGTGAATATGAATATGGATTAATACTTTATGATAGTGTGCTAATGTTTAATTTATCCATATGCATATTTGATAATATGTGATTGTGTTCTTGCATTTTTAGAAGGATTATTTTCTTGACATGAACACTACACATAAATATTGGAATCATGCAAAATGTGTAAGTCAACCATTAGTAACAATTGGTATTTAGATTGAAATAACACTTAGTATCATTGGCAACCATATTTTCACTAATTGGTAAGTCAAAACTAAATTGCCAATTGATATGAGCTTTAAATTGACAATTCTTCTCATGCTCTTTAGTTTGAAATGACAAAAGAGAAGAACTCATTTAGGATATTTTTGCATGAAAACTCTTGTGTGCTAGAACTTGTAGTTAATTGCTATATGTCTTGATTCTATGCACACTCTTGCTTGAACGTGGTTTATGAGCTCATGCATATGATATGTCATCTAATTTTAGCTCATAATCATGATGTATTACCATGCACCTTAGTTGGACCTTAGAGAACAATTGATATACTTAGGTGCTTGCTTAACTTCTTACCAATTGGAACCTTCTTGCAAAATTACTTATCAACAATTGGTATCCAAATTATTTATAAACAATTGGTATAGGATCATAAGTCATATTCATTGCATAAATATCTCATACTCTTTGAGAATATTGACTTATTTATTTGTGCTATAAGTCCCATGTACTAACATGTTTCTTGTTGGATGGAGCATTTTTATTTGTTCTCACATTGCCATGATTTTAGGGGGAGCATATTTTTTCTTTTTGCTATGACAAAAAGGGGGAGAGATAGATAAAGGGAGAGATATTAAGGGGGAGAGATAATGAGGGAAAATTCATTTTCAAAACCCATGTTTAAATTAAGGGGGAGCTTTATAAAATCCTGCTTTATTTGAGGGGGAGTATTTTATTAAGGAATTTTCAAAGCAAATTTACATTAAGTTTTGTCATATCAAAAAGGGGGAGATTGTTAGCTTTAAATTGCCATATATATTTTGAAATGACAAAAACTTAAGTAAGCTTTAATGTTTTAATTCATATTGTAAATTTGCCTTATCACACATGATTTTCTCAATATATTTCAAGTGATCATATCAAACATTAAGACCATGATTTAATGATGCATATTCTTATTGGTCTTAATTCTTTATAAATGTTTTGAATATTTTAGAAATTCACTTGATGATTTCTTGGACAATATTTTCATTTGAGAAAGTCAAGAAAAACTCCCTTAAAGCTTATAAATGTTTTGGGTTAGATTAGGATCAAAGACCACATCATTTCTAACTCAAAAAGTGCAGGAAATCACCGTCTGGAAAGAAGGGATCGATCCCCTAAGGGAAGGGATCGATCCCCTTTTGGCAGTAAGTTGGACAAGCACCCTGGAACAAGTTGAAATGCTCTCGCAATAAAAAGGATCGATCCCCTATGGAAACGGATCGATCCCTTTGCCCGAAAATAGCCTGTAACGGCTAGTTTTGTGAGATACAACGGTAATATTCAATCTTGGATCCACCCAACGGCTAGAATACATCCAAGGGACTATAAATAGAGGCTTAGAAGCTAAAGGAAGCAAGAGGAACTACTCATCAACTCCAAAACACATATTCCTCAAATCCTCAAGCCTCAAACAACAAATCAAGAGCTACAAAGTCTTCATCTTCCATCATTCACATATTCCTTGTATAGAGTAGCACAAAATATTGTATAGGTTTTTCCTTGTGCTTAATTTCTGTAATCACTTGCCTATCTAGAGGCTTTCTTTGATTACTCATTTGTAAACTCATTTCATTCCTTGTAAAGGGGAGGTTTCTCTTTAACCTATGAAAAAGAGGGAGGTTACTCTTTAACCTAAGAAAAAGAGGGAGGTTACTCTTGAGCCTAGAAAAAGAGAGGTTTCTCTTGAGCCTTGAAAAGAGGGAGTGTAACAAATTCAAGGATAGTGAATTTGGGGAAAATCCTCGGGAGCGTCTCAAGGTAGAGGACGTAGCAAGGTTGCCGAACCTCTATAAATCACTTGTGTACATTTCTTTATCCCTTTTCTCTTTACTTTCTTGCAATTATATTTGTGCTTATTGGATTGTATTTGAATTGTATGATTGAATAGCCTAGAGAACTTAGAAAATATTTATATTGGCTAGAGAATTTAGAAGAATCGAAAAACGAGCTTAAGATTAGATAAAAACCGATTCACCCCCCCTCTCGGTATAGCCTATAGAGCCAACAACTTCCAATGGAAGTATGAGAAAGACATACCGGGGAAGATCGTCGATGGACAAAAACTTGATCTTATTAAGACCTTGTCTTCTCCAGAAACCACCTCGCTCGAAAAAGTCTACCAAAGTCCTTTTATTTCCTATGAGATATGTGAAGGAAGTCATGTTACTGAGAATTGTCCTATCAATTTGAGTTGGGCGAGTCATCTATGATATTCCTCAAGCAACCACGAGATACTTTCATCACCATCTTTGGAGTTCATAGAGACATGTGACCTTTCTCATCAAGCTCCTCTACAACCACTGCATCAAGAGGTGTTAAGTGAAAAAGTTGAAAAGCCTACACCACCCCCCAGCTTATTGAAATTGAAAGTGTGGATGATGAAAAAGAAATAGAAAATAGTAAGGGTGAGGAAGAAGTCCAAGAAGAAAGGTTTGAGATTGAAGTCCAACTTCCAAAGGTTGACAAGAAAAACCAAGAGGCATTCTTCATTGCTTCTTCATGGAACTTTCCACTTGAGGATGAACAATGTTATATCTTAGAGGATTGTGTAGTTAAGTGTCACGACCCGTGACCACATTTTTCATCTTCTTATACACAACTTAACCGGTTGGGCTGTCTGCGACACTTCACTTGTACTGACTATTAAACAATTTTACATAATATTGTCTATATTATACACATCCCCTATCGTAATTAATAAGATAAGTAGTACTGTTGACGTGTCTAAATACAGAGAATAAATGATCATACCTCAAATAATCAGTCGGTCTGGCACATTGTCCTTCGTGTACAGCCAGGATCCACAATCCACTAAACTCACATTCATCAAAACATGAAATGTTGAAAATTAAGGGGTGAGCAAAACCACGGCTCAGTAAGAGAATTATATGCCTCACTTGATACTCAGCTTCCTATATGCTGAAAATCTTTTTCTTTTTTCCTATGGGCTCTAGGCTCGCTTGTAGGAAAGATACTACAGTCGGCTAGGAATCCGCATGGAGTAAGGTAGGTATTTTAGAATACCATACTTGTTACGGAACCTAGAAGCAACTGTAGAGAGAATTTTTTTCTTTTTGTTTTGAATTAATAAATCCTTTTCCTTTTTAAACTTTCATAACCTTTTTCATATTCTTTTCAAAATAATGCTTCTACGAAATAAAGCATTTAAATAGAATAATTAATATTCGTATATTCCTTGAAAAGAATATTAGTTAAATCATCATCTTATTTCTTTAAAACTCATTTCATGTTTTAATGTACTCTCTTAATTAGTACCGTCCTTTAAAAAGCAAAATAATATATTAAAATCTATTCCATTCTTAAGTTCACAAGGCATCATTCTTTTTATCAGTATGATTAAGTGTGAACGAGACGAACATTCAAGTAGCACATGTTTGAGTGGCATATATAAACATAATCCGATATATCACACACATCATATGTCATGTGCACAAGATCTATTTCATCCTTCGACATTTGTCGCATCCCCATCAGAACTTAGACTGATTACTAACACATCAGAACTCGTGTAGCACTTAGTTCCCGAAGGATTCTAGAGGTGGCTCACACGGTAAAATCATCGAGTCTTTGCTCGGTTTGGCCTTTACTAACACATCAGAACACGTGCAGCACTTAGTTCCCGAAGGATTCTAGAGGTGGCTCACACGGTAAAATCATCGAGTCTTTGCTCGGTTTGGCCTTTACTAACACATCAGAACACGTGCAGCACTTAGTTCCCGAAGGATTCTAGAGGTGGCTCACACGGTAAAATCATCGAGTCTTTGCTCGGTTTGGCCTTTACTAACACATCAGAACACGTGCAGCACTTAGTTCCCGAAGGATCCTAGAGGTGGCTCACACGGTAAAATCATCGAGTCTTTGCTCGGTTTGGCCTTTACTAACACATCAGAACACGTGCAGCACTTAGTTCCCGAAGGATTCTAGAGGTGGCTCACACGGTAAAATCATCGAGTCTTTGCTCGGTTTGGCCTTTACTAACACATCAAAACACGTGCAGCACTTAGTTCTCGAACGATTCTAGAGGTGGCTCACACGGTAAAATCATCGAGTCTTTGCTCGGTTTGGCCTTTACTAACACATCATCTATCATTTATGGAGTCTAAGATAGACATCAATCTTATCATACTATAACCTCAAAGGGTACAGAAATAAACTGGTCAAATCTATGACCATAATCTATATTGTCCTCTGTGGGTCGCGGATCAGCTGTCAACCGAGACTAAACATATCACATATCATGCATCCGCATGATAGGAATGCCAACCAATCTCAAAACCGTAGTTTTCATTATAAAATAAACTTATATGAAATTTATATAAATATAAAATTCCATAATCTAAAACCATAAGGGTTAAAATCCTTTAGTGAATATTTATAAAAATATTCATAAAAATATTCACTATATTTCACTTCACCTTTCGTCTCGTATTTCGTGTAATTTATCTATTTCGAGAATTTTCGGTGATTTCGTTGTCACCATTCTCGAATACATGAATATTTTAAAATTCCATCTCATTATATTCATGTTTTATGAAATTTAGTAATTTCCTCATGTTTCGTGATTTACTATCGAAATTCGGAAATAAAATCATTTAATATGATTTTATAAAGTTTTTCTAAAATTTTCGGCATCATAACGGCTGCCGATTTACTAACCTCCTGCACAGAAAAATACAATTTTAAATCTTTCAGCCAGTACTTCTTCCCAAATTATTTTCAGCAAGCCATGCATCATAATAATTTTCATAAAATATTTGCATAAAATATTTCAATTTAAAATATGCAGACTGAGTATCCTTACAGTGCTGCACATGCATCCTTTACCTTTTTTCGGGTCGGCGACTTCCTCTTATCGATCGCGCCCGCACTCCATTTCTCCCGATTCCTTATCCCGATTGCTGAAAATAATTTCTGGAATTAAAAATTCTAATTTTTTGAATTTTTCCATAATTTATTTAATTTTTCTGAAATTAAATTTCCGAGAAATTTCTTACCGAATTTTCGTAAATTTCCGAGTTGTCGAATTTTCGGGAATTTTCCAAATTCCCAAAATTCTCTTTTTTCCTCTTTTTCTTCCTTTTTCTTTTCTTTCTTTCTTTTCTTTTTCTTTTTCTTTTTCTTTTTTTTTTTTTTCTTTTTTTTTTTTTCTTTTTTTTTCTTTTCTTTTTCTTTTCTTTTTCTTCTTCCTTTCCCAGTCAGACCGGTCCAGCTCCTTTCCTCGCCGGCGGCCAGTTCTCCGGTGGTTCAGGCGTCCCTCAGCTGGCCGGCTGCACGACGAACTTGCCGGTGCCCTTCGTTTGCCCTGGATCGGCGGCACGGCAGCGGATCGAGGCGGTTTTGCCTCGGTTTTTTTTTCCTCTTCGCCGGCGTTCCTCCGCCGTCCATTGCACCTCCGGTGGCCTCCATCGGCTACCTCTTCCTCCGGTGAAGCTTCGCTGGTAGTGGTGGTGCCTGGATCGGCCGGCACCGCCAGATCTGGTTTTTCTCTTTCCGCGGCTTCCGCCGCGTTTTCTGCCTCCGTTTCTTTCTTTCTTCCACCGCCGGTGGTTTCCTTGACTTCTCCTTTGGCCGGCGACGACATCCTCTCCATTCTCCCTCACCGGCGGTCTGCCCGGGGAGGGTCGGGATTTCCCCTCGATTCTCTCCTTTCTTTTCTGTTTTATTTCCCTTTATATTTTTTTGTTCTCTTTCTATATTTGGTATAAAATACACCATATATTATACATTATACTTTATATTTATGTTATACAATTTAAATATAATAATATTAGTTTATTTATATAGTATTGTACTATATATATATTTAAAGAGATACATACATATATATATATATGTATATTAAGTATTACAAAATGTATATCTAGTATTTATATGTATATTTATATACTTTAAAATAAATAACATTTACATATAGAATCATATAAATGTTATAATACAATATATATATATATATACTTATAAACTTTAATATAAAATAACATTTACTTTTCTTATATATTCATATACTTTTATTTAAAATAATAATATATATATTTCATATATATATATGTATATCTGTACATATATATTTATAATTATATAAATACATTTTATAATATACACATGTATTTATTTAAGACAAAATAGTATATATTTCATTTTATAATATATACTAATATTCATATACATACATATGTATTTATATAAAAACATGTGTAAATATATTTATATAATTTAATTATATAAATATATAATATACGCATTTTTATTTTATAAATTTTGGATTTCCATTAATCCAATTTAAATTCCTCCTTTCCTTATTTTCCATAACTCCGATTTTATTTTTATTTTCATTTAATTTCCTTCACACGAATTTCCTTATTCATCACTTCCTCATTTCTCAGGATTTTCACCAATATCCCGTTTCTCGCAAATTTTATTTATTTCCTCTGATTTAATTTCTCCAATATTTATTTTCAATATTTCTAATTTCCAATAAAGGGAAAAATTTACGGTTATCACATTAAGTTCTGTAAAGCCAAGTATCTGATGGAGTCACCTTCCATGGTTGTGCATTATGTACATCCATCCATCTTCAGACCATTCAAGGCACCGTGAAGGAGGACGAAGATAGTCAAGCTGATGACTATAAATCAAGCGCTTTTGGGGAGACAACCCCAACTTTTTATTAGTTATTAGTTGTGTTTTTCTTTTATTAGTTTTAGTGTTAATATTACGTAGCTTTGATTTTCTTTTTCTTTCTATTTTGTAGGTATGAGTATAAGTTTGGGGGAGCAGTGAAAAACTTTTTGGGCATGCAATTGAGCTTCAACAAAAAATTCAGTGGAGTTTCCTTCTATCTTTGCTGAATTCTTGAATCACTTACACATTGAGGACAATGTGCACTTCAGGTTTGGGGGAAGGAAATTTGAGCTAAATTTTTTCGAAAATTCCAATAATTTTTGAACTTTTTGGGCTTTAAATATTTTGCCTTGAGATATATTGTTCTTGATTTGGTTATTTCCCATGTCCTTATGATTGAAATTTTGATTGAGTCTTATTCTGATCTTTGGAAAAGCATGAGTTGAATTCTTGAACTTGCCTTGTTTTAATTATAGTTTTTCCATCTTTATGCATTATGTGTTGATCATGGATTTGTATGCATGTTTAGAGAAGGATTATGTGAATATAGGATTGTATTTGTCTTTGAAACTGTGAGCATATTCTAGAACTTGTTTGATCTCCTCTCGAGGCGAAATTTATAGCCCATGCTTAGTTAGGAAAATGATTTAGGTCATCCTTGGATCATTTGGGCTTTTCAAGCTAACCTTGTACATACTTGCCCTTAGTCACCCATTCGTGCCAAACTAGCCTATCTCTGTTTATACACCTATAAGTTAATTTCCTCTAGCCAAATAAATACACTTTCCTATCCCTTACCCCAAAAGCATGTAATTTCCTAGGATATATCATGAACTATGTACATATTTGGGTAGATAGATAGGATATAAAAAAAAAGAATGATGAAATAGAAAAATAGATATTAAAAAAAAAGAAATTAAAGAAAGGAAAACAAAAATGAAAGAAAAATGAGAAAAATACAAAAATAGAATAAAGTGTATAACAAAGTAAGAAGAAAATAAGTTTGGGGGAGTTAATTGAAGCTTGAAAAAGTAAAGATCCTAGAGTGTAATGCATGATTAGGGGTTATTGAGCCAAAATTGAATTTTACCGTACCTTTACCCTAACCTAACATTACAAGCTTAATGAAGTCCTATTGATTCTTAATTGAGTAAGGCTACATTAGTGGAGAAAGAAGTGAAAAAGCAAACTTATGGGATTGTTCATGCTTTAGAGACTTTGCTTTTCATGTTTGCATAATCTTATCCGGATATGTATGCTTTGATATGTGATTGACATTCACACACACACACGAAGAATCTAATTAGAACTTAAACATGTGATTGGAGGAAATTCCATGTTGATTAATAATTGTGATTTTCCTTTGATTAGATCAATACTTTTTCTTTGAGGTGTATATGGGGAATAAATGTGTCAAGTATGTGTTATCTCTTGCATGTTTTGAAATTGTTTTACTTGAGGACAAGCAAAATATTAAGTTTGGGGGTGTGATAAGTCTCTAAAATATACATTTTTAGAGTATTTTATTGCATCAATTTTGATTAAATTTTGGAATTTTAATGTATTTTCTTCCTAATTTAATTAAATTGTCTTCATGTGTAGGAATTTCAAGAATAATGAGGAAATCAAGAAAATGGCAAGAAAATTAAGAAAAAATGGTAGGATTTGGTGTTTAAACCCAATACCTACCACCTTACCCCTAAATTATTTTTTAAACCATAAACCTTACCTAAACCAATTTTCCAATCCCTTAAAAAAAACACCTTTAACTCCTACCCCATCATAACCCACTTAAACCTATCTCATTCTCACATGAAGCCCAAACACTTTTGAAGCCCATCTTAAATCCCAAAAATTCATAAGCTTCAAACACTCCAAATCCAAACTCAAGTTTGGGCCATCCTCTCAATTTGCTTGATTTGTGCTAGGACATGGCCAAGAGTCCAGCCCAAGAGACAAGTGCTGCCAAGGAAAGGATGGAAGCAGCCCTAACCGATAGAAGGAGGAAGCAGCCACAAGGAAATGGGGTGGAGGTGGCTCGTGATAGGAGACCATCTTCTTCAACCTTTATTCTAAATTTCCTTTCTGCTTTCTCTAGTTTAGGAGTAGTTGTTTTAGGCTTTTAATTTTCAGAAAATAGAATAGGCTTAAAGAGAGAAAGGTTGGTGACAGCAGCTACATTACTCTCATCGATTATTGCGGTTTTTTTTTTATTTCTGTTTTCTTTAGGTTTTAATGAAGTTTTTAGTTTTCTCTTTAAGTTCAGAATCATGTTTATGTTACATTCTGTTTTCTTTTTAGAATTTGAGTTCAATAACAATTTGTTTTTCCGGTTCTCGTTTCATACTTTGTTCTTATTATATTTACTGTTTTGATTTTATTTTGCTATTCGATACTTTAGTTTCTTCTAGTTGATGTGTTAAATTTTATATCTAGTTCTTTACTACTGCACTACATCATTCTTGCTTCTTTTATATTCATGTTTTAAGGATCTTGTATTAAAATTCTGCATTGACTTTCTTCATCACTATTTCTTTGCATCTCTGTTTTCTACATATTTCTTTCTTTCTTTCTTGAGTCTAAATCTGCAAATATTTTTTCTGCATCAATTTTCTGTTCTTGCTTCTGCATCTGCTGCTTTCTACGTTGCGGGCTGTGCTGGCAGTTTGAAGTTGAGGAGTTAGCTGGGCATGTGCGTGGGCAGAGTTGCAAAACAAGGGACGTGGCTAGCTTTTTGCTGGACCGAACTGTGTTGCTGAAACATGTGGCCTAGGCTGGCAGATGGCTTGGACAGCAAGAGCTAGCGTGTGTGCAAAGGACGGTGCTGCGTGGCTACTTGTGGCGTGCTGGACAGAATTGGATGGCAAAGTTAACAGCTGGGCAGTAACTTACGGTTTTTTTTAATGTTTCAAACTTTAGTTTATTTTGTCTTAATATTAATGGTTAAATTGTTTACTTCCTTTTCATTATTAATAGCTAGTTTGAATATTAGTAGTAGTTAAATTTTAAATTACATGCTACATTGATTTTCTTTAATTTTTTTATTTTTTATTTTTTTATTTTTTTAAGTTTATGATTTAGATGTTATTTTATTTTATTTTTAATTATAATTTTAATTAAATGCATTAGGACTTAGGTAAATTTAGTTAAATTTAAATTGTTGCATTATAAGTTTATGTTAATTTTAATTTGCAACTTTATTTGAAGCTTAATTTTAATTATTTTTAGCAATTAATTTGGCTTAAGAAAACTTTGTTAGTTTGAATAAACCTAGAATGACAAAATTTTAGTATTTAGCTCAATAACCTAACTAATCTCCGTGGGACAATAATTCAGGATTCAAATCCTATATTACTTGCATGACCGTGTGCGTTTACATGTAGACACCATTTTGGGTCAACAAGTAATCCCCGTCAACGGCGCCAAAAACTCGTTGACCGAAAATGGTGTCTACACGCAAGCGCACGCGATCATACCAGTAATATAGGATTTGAGTCATGAATTATCGTCCCACGAAGATTAGTTAGGTTATTCAGCTAAACACTAAAATTTTGTCACCCTAGGTTTATTCAAACTAACAAAGTTTTCTTAAGCCAAATTAACTGCCAAAAATAATTAAAATTAAGCTTCAAATAAAGTTGCAAATTAAAATTAACATAAACTTATAATGCAACAATTTAAATTTAACTAAATTTACCTAAGTCCTAATGCATTTAATTAA
This sequence comes from Heritiera littoralis, assembly GCA_031772115.1. Lineage (NCBI taxonomy): Eukaryota > Viridiplantae > Streptophyta > Magnoliopsida > Malvales > Malvaceae > Heritiera > Heritiera littoralis. Next base: position 656,657 of record JAPDPK010000043.1, read on the forward strand.
AATTATAATTAAAAATAAAATAAAATAACATCTAAATCATAAACTTAAAAAAAATAAAAAAATTAAAGAAAATCAATCTAGCATGTAATTTAAAATTTAACTACTACTAATATTCAAACTAGCTATTAATAATGAAAAGGAAGTAAACAATTTAACCATTAATATTAAGACAAACTAAACTAAAGTTTGAAACATTAAAAAAAACCATAAGTTACTGCCCAGCTGCTAGCTTTGCCATCCGATTCTGTCTAGCACGCCACAAGCAGCCACGTAGCACCATCCTCTGCATACACGCCAACTCTTGCTATCCAAGCCATCTGCCAGCCCACGCCACATGTTTTAGCAACACAGTTCAGTCCAGTCAAAAGCTAGCCAAGTCCCTTGTTTTGCAACTCTGCCCACGCACATGCCCAGCTAACTCCTCAACTTCAAACTGCCAGCACAGCCCGCAACGTAGAAAGCAGCAGATGCAGAAGCAAGAACAGAAAATTGATGCAGAAAAAATATTTGCAGATTTAGACTTAGGAAAGAAAGAAAGAAATATGTAGAAAACAGAGATGCAAAGAAATAGTGATGTAGAAAGTCAATGCAGAATTTTAATATAAGATTCTTAAAACATGAATATAAAAGAAGCAAGAATGATGTAGTGCAGTAGCAAAGAACTAGATATAAAATTTAACATATCAACTAGAAGAAACTAAAGTATCGAATAGCAAAATAAAATCAAAACAGTAAATATAATAAGAACAGAGTATGAAACGAGAACCAAAAAAACAAATTGTTATTGAACTCAAATTCTAAAAAGAAAACTTAATGTAACATAAACATGATTCTGAACTTAAAGAGAAAACTAAAAACTTCATTAAAACCTAAAGAAAACAGAAATAAAAAAAAAACCCGCAGTAATCAATGAGAGTAATGTAGTTGCTGTCACCAACCTTTCTCTCTTTAAGCCTATTCTATTTTCTGAAAATTAAAAGCCTAAAACAACTACTCCTAAACTAGAGAAAGCAGTAAGGAAATTTGGAGTAAAGGTTGAAGAAGATGGTCTCATGTCACGAGCCACCTCCATTCCATTTCCTTGCGGCTGCTTCCTCCTTCTATAGGTTAGGGCTGCTTCTATCCTTTCCTTGGCACCACTTGTCTCTTGGGCTGGACTCTTGGCCATGTCCTAGCACAAATCGAGCAAATTGAGAGGATGATCCAAACTTGAGGTTAGATTTGAAGTGTTTGAAGCCTATGAATTTTTTGGATTTAAGATGGGCTTAAAAAGTGTTTGAGCTTCATGTGAGAATGAGATAGGTTTAAGTGGGTTATGATGGGGTAGGAGTTAAAGGTTTTTTTTTTTTGTAAAAGGGTTTGAAAAATTGGTTTAGGTAAGGTTTATGGTTAAAAAAATAATTTAGGGGTAAGGTGGTAGGAATTATGTTTAAACATCAAATCCAACCATTTTTCTTTAATTTTTTGCCCTTTTCTTGATTTCCTCATTATTCTTGAAATTCTTACACATGAAGACAATTTAATTAAATTAGGAAGAAAATACATTAAAATTCCAAAATTTAATCAAAACTGATACAATAAAATACTCTAAAAATGTATATTTTAGAGACTTATCAATCTTTCTTATTCCTTTTGGTACCAATATCTTAACAACAATAAGCAATGAAGATGAGAGGACCACTCTTTGTCTCCACTGTGGCACCGCCCGCCCCAAAGTCTTCTCCAAAACCTAACAAAAAGCAATAGCCATTAGCCACCATCCCCACCAGAAGTCAACAAAACTATATGCTTTTTAGCTTCATTTTTGTCCACCTTTCACATGGCTTTTTAATTATTGTCAAGCTCAAGCCCAATTCTCTGCCTGTTTGCCATGCGTCAGGAGAAAAATAGAGATTATACTTGATACAAGAGAGCTAGACAACATGCATTACACTTCTTTTTTAAACAGATTAATTTAAGCGTCGGAATATGACCGAAGTCATAATTTTGGCTTTGCACTGATATTTTTTTCTTTGATAATCTCATCCAGCAAAAATAATTCAAATTATTACGGTAATTGTTACCATAAACTTATCTTCTCTCACCTGTTTTCAACTGCTACAAAGAAAATATTGGAACTGCTCTCCTTCCCACCACATTTATGGGTTTTTTCTAGTCATAACCATGCATGATTATTTTAGAGAAATCATTGCTAAGGTTGGATAATTGACTCTTGAGCTAACAACCACAATTGTTCATTATTTAGTAGTAAAATTTATGAGGCAGGAGAAAACTTCTCTAAAATATCGATGACTGTTCAACCAAGGTTTCATTCTTTTGAGAATTGGTTTTGTTTGAAACTTTGACAATTTATGCACAAACTCTACAAAGGTTTATGTGTCAATAACATAAAAGTAAGGTCCTTACAAATGGAATATCTCTATATTAGAATTTAAGATTCCAGATTAAAAGAAATATGAATTTAAATTCTAAATTATATAGAAGAGTGAGATTTATGGGATGGGAATCCTAAAACATACAAACAAAAGAAATAAAATTCAATTTTTGAAAAAAAATTCAATTTTTTTGAAAAAAAAAAAACTCTCCATATAATAGAATATATGTGCATTTACAAGTTTAATTAATTTTGAGTGTAGTAATGTAGCTAATATATAGCATCTACGAAAGTGAAACAAAGACACTTGGAAATGGATGATAGAGAAGTGTAGACGAAGTTTCACAACACTTTACACGTAACATAATTCCATTTGCGTTGAAACATCAACATTTTTTTAACTTTTATCAAATGTATATTCAATTTTTAATTAATTTTAATTTGTGTTACCATCTATTATTTTTCATGTCTTTTTTGTATCATTTCATTATATCATACCTAAAATTGCCAAATCAACTTTTGTTTTTCAAATTAAAAAGAAAGATCTCTTTTTATTAAACAATGCCATTAGTGACTATACTTTATTTATCTATCTATCTATCTAGTTAAGAGTGTTTTTTCTTTTATATATATAACTGAAAGGCAGGATTTATTGTTATTTAATAGTAAAATTACAAGCTACTTCAGTTTTATAGAACATACTACAGCAGATTTGGTAAGCCTAGGGTACAACCATGACATGCATCAAATTTAGGTGAGAGTTATGACGAAGGAAAAATATGCCATTTTAATTGGTATAGATGATGAGTGGCGCAATTAAGGCCTAAGGGTGCAAATCATTTACTAATTAAGCTATGCGCTTTTTTATAATTATATCGTGATTAATTTTCAGCTATACCTTTTTTTTGACTAAAATATTTCTATTTTTATCAAAAGATATGTTGTTTCTTCCTATTTTTTTTGTTTTTGACCCCCTGGTATCCACTTTATGCGAGTACTCCAGAGACGGGGAATTGTCAGGCCACATGAAAGTGAAGCGCCCATCCCACTACGGTTTGTTTCTTCCTACTTTATATATACATATATAAAAGACTTTATATATACATATATAAAAGAAACTTTTTCGTCAGCTAGCAGGAAAATGCCAAATCATTAGACAAATATTACTATTGTTTTTTATGATTAGGGATAAGAAATGAAGTTTTTTAAGTTTGAACTCAAAATTTTTCAATGTATGACAATTTTTTTTAATCATTCAGCAAAAAAAAAAAAATATTGGCAACAAATACTAATGTTATTCGTTTGGCTTCTTGTGAGATCTTACATGAATTTCTACTAATTAATTGTTAGGTTTGTAATATTTGTTTTAATTAGTATATATTATCATTCCTTGGTAATAAGAATTTATAATGCCATGTTTTATTGAGTTTATATTCATTACATTGGTAGGACATAATAATTATAAATTATCAATTAACCACAAAATGTTAGTTCATTGATGAACAAAATTAAAAATATATGAATCCTTAAAATAAATATCAACAATATTTTTTTAGTTTTAATTAAAATTATTTGTAAGAACTTGTGGTTTTTGGTTGTACTCATTAATTAACGAGACGTCAATTTATGATTTATCACATTATCAGCATATCAAATATAGATCTATTTTATATATTTAAGAAAAAAACTATTAAATATTTCAAGTTTATGATATTATAAAAGATTTTCATTTGATATTTTATTGGGCATCAAACATCATGACAAGCCTAAATGGCATTGGCAGCTCATGCATCCCCACAAAAGATGTGATACACCGACTTTGGAGTTTATGCGAAGTCCACATTCATCACACGATGCCTTTGTAGTCACGCCACGTTTATGGGTAAAAGCAACTAAAAGATCAAGGCGATGATAAATTAATTTTTGGATCGAAAAAGAAAAGTTTAGCTCTGGGACAACAAAACAAAGCAAAACTCCAAACGATAATGCTCTGCCCCAGGACACGTCCGACCGTGACCTTTGTCGTCCCGTTCATGACGTTATTATCACTTTCTCAGTTAAATATTTTAATAATGCCAATGGCTAAATTAATGTTATCTGATTAATTAATACTCTAATTCTCGTATACTAATTAATAATATTAGAAATGTTAATCAGTGTACATACCTAATTAATCAAAATAGCAAATCATTATTCATAAATTATGGGTTAGTTGATAACGCAGATTGAGTTTATAAAAAAAAAATTTCAGATTTGACTCCTATTAAACATATCTTTAAAAGAGATGAAGCTTTAAATATGAATAAATCACAAACAAAATTAATTTCATATCGTTGTATAATTTACGTAAAAAAAATTAAATCATTGTATATCTTCACGGGCTTGTCTTGCCACGTGTTTCTCTGCTGCTTTGTTGTCGCATTGACCCAATACTGACGAGTTTGGATTTAGACATTTTTGGTTTTCGGGTCATATTAAAGTTGGATTATCTTGTAGTTAGTTTATTTTTTATTTGACTCTTTTTCGAATTTATATTATTTGGGATTTGAATTATTTTATAATTTAAATTTTTATTGATTTGAAATTAATCAGATTTTTTATTTTTTTATTTATTTTGATAATTTTGATAATTTTTTAATTTTATTTTTTATAATGTACAAAAAAAGGTACTAAAAATAAAGTACTCAATAATTTTGTTAAAATTTTTCATTAATATCGTATTATTCAATGTTATACATACAAAATAAAATGTTTCATTTCATAAAAAGAAAATAAAATAAATATTTTCTTTTGTTCCTAAACAAACGAATTATAAAATTCAGAATACTTATAAGGGAAGGAATTATCCATGACCGATGATGCATCAAAATTCAAAGCCCTGTCCTTGTGATCCTGTGAATTGAGACTGTGACCGCTGAATTCCAACTTGCACGCGCACGTCTCCCGCCGACAGTTGTACTTTCTTCAGGTTCATTTTCTAAGGTAATTTTATTTTGTCGGCAATTCAAAGGTAAAAAATTCAGGTAGAATTGTTTGTTTTTGTAGAAAATTTTAAATGAGATTTCCCAATAATTCTGTTAAAAATTACGATATTTTTATATTTGTTTTAATCTTTATTATATTTTAATTTATTGATATTAATAAAAGTTTATTTTTAATATACTGATAATAAATTTTTTTAAGTTCACAAATAAAATTAAAAAATATATTATTTTGTAATTAGCTTTCAAATATATGTTTTATTTTATTAAATCCGCTACTACCCAATTCTGTCAGGTCTTTAGATCATGGTTCAAGTAAGCCTTAAAATTAAGATTCAGAAGCTCATGTGATTGAAAATGGTCAATGTGTGTCTCTGATTCTCTTCTTGATTGAGGAACGTGGGTTAAATTAGTGCAAAATTACTCATGAACTCACTAATTAGTGTCGTGTCAAAAAGCGACTCTCATTCCTTCAATAATTACCTTACCTACTCATGCACACTCTATGCATAAGAGACTTGAGCTGCATACAAAAGAAAATCATCTCTTATATAAAAAAAAAACTTCAAGCAAAAAGAAATATATGAACACTCTTTAACACATTTATACTTTATTTTTTTATTTACGCACAAAACTCTTTCAAACATTTTTACTAACTTAGGCATTAGAGTAAGTCCTACTAGAAATAATCCCAGTAAATCTTCTGTTTTACAAATTGATGGAAGAAAAAAAGAAATTAATCCAAGTTAGTGAACCATTTTGATGTCGACCTCCATTAATGATATCTAAATTAATATCATCAAAATAATTGCTTTGTTGAATGCATGTCATAGTAGCTAACAACTAACGTTTGTCCTAACGTTTGTCCCAGTGATTATTATCCTTTCTTAAGAGCGATTAGATTCAAGGTTCAATTCTCCACTTCTCCTTTGTTTTGTACCTCCTATGAACCAAAAAAAAATGTATGTCCTACCAGCTAACTCTTAATTTCCTTTTTTTTTATTTTTTATTTTTTATTTTTAAGAGTATAAAGTTTTCTTAATATATATAAGAAGATTTATCAAATCTTGATCCACATGGTGAAAGTAATTGCTAATAATTTCTTGATCGAGTGGTTAAGAATGAGTTATGGTATTTTGTAATGTTTGGGTTCGAATCCAAGTAACTTCATCTTTATCCCAAATTATTTAATATTTCCTGATAACCAAAAAAAAAAACAAAGTAATCATCCCTTGCTAAAAAGAATTAAATTTTTATTATTTTCAAATATGATTTATAGAATTTCTAATTTCAAATAGTCCTAATGGGACTTCATTTTAAATCATTTTAAATGTTTTTCAAAAAAAAAAACAAACATAAAATATAGAATGATAATAACTACTTATCCATTATTAATTAAATACTCACCCACCAAGTATCTTTCCGATTTAATATCATGAACCCCTCACCTTGGATTAATTCTAAAAGTCTTAGCTTAAATTAATTTAAAAATCATATTATTCTATATGCAAGTAAGTAAATAATTATCACATATTTATTTAATAATTAAAAATTATTATAAATAATAACTTGTATATGACATTAAGAATTTATAATCAATGTATTTAATAGATTATTCATCATAACTTTTTACAATAATTAGATAAAAATGATAAAATATTGTACCTTAACAAAGGAATTTATAAAATCATTAGAAGCTTATTAAATAATAAATTTTTTTAAAAAATATATAAATGAGTTCGATAGGAAAAAAAAACTTCGTCAATTTATGTACAGGATATTGAAAAACTAAAGAAGGAAGCAAAGACAAGTGGACAACAGCACCAAGCACCAGAATCTTGGATTACGTAGGTAACCGTGGAACTGTTTGTCCGTCCAATCGAATTCCGCGTCGCGGATGCCTTTTTTCATTTTGTTCTGTTTACGTTTCGGAAGTATCAGTACTTCATTTAACCACGTGGCAAAAATAGACGGCAGGTGCATTATCCATGAAATAAATCTAGCACTACCTGATATCTTTCTCCACTTCACTTCTAACTTCTTCAGTTGCGCTAGCTGTGATTGCTGGCTACCACTGCTACCTCTGCAAAGCTTATAAACGCCATAATTATCAATCAAGAGAACAACCCAAACCATAAAAAAAAAAAAGAAGAAAGAAAAAGAAATTAATTAATATAAATTAATATAGAAGACGAAGATGAGGGTGACATAAATGGTGAAGTAGCGGTGGCGTGCAGTGCTCTCCGGCGTGTGAATGAGGTAGCTTAAAGTGTTTTAATTTGTTATACAAAGCGGCCAAGCAACAAATATCGTCCAGAAAAAGTAGAAAGGCATCAACCCACAAAAGCAAAAGAATTGTTACAGAGAAGAAGCTAAGTTACTTTTCCGAGTCATTAATTAGCTTAACCACTATTCAAGAAAGTGGTTTCCTTTGGAAAATTTCGGTCTGTGATATTGCATTCTTTTAATTTCTGAAATGAGGGGTGGAACAAAGACTCTGGTATTGTTGGCTTTTTGGTTGGTTACAGCAACGAAGTCGTTTGCAGCCACCGTCACGTACGATCACCGAGCGATCGTCATCGACGGGAAACGCCGCGTTTTGATCTCTGGTTCCATTCATTACCCGCGTAGCACCCCTGATGTAAGCATCAGTTTTCCCTTTTCTTTTTTTGTTGCTCTGTTTTTTAAGCAAGAAGCTCGTGTCTGCAATTATGGTTATGTTCTATGTTGGCAGATGTGGCCGGACCTCATACAAAAATCCAAGGATGGAGGATTAGATGTGATTGAAACTTACGTTTTTTGGAACTTACACGAACCAGTTAGAAACCAGGTTTTCCTTTCTTTTCTTTTTTTTCAATTTTTTTAACGTCACCGGAAATGTAGTTCATGAGTTGTTGTAATAGTATCTTAATTATCTGAACTGAAAAATATGTCCAAATGAAAGTAGTAAACCCATTGATTTCCTGTTTTGCTAACTGATATCTACAGTATGATTTCGAAGGAGGAAAAGATTTGGTTAAATTTATAAAGCTAGTTGCAGAAGCTGGTCTTTATGTTCATCTCCGCATCGGTCCATATGTTTGCGCTGAATGGAATTATGGGTAATATTTTATTTCCTTTTTTTGGTATTTTTATTCGTCATATTAGAATCTTATAATAGTATAAAATTTGCAGTGGTTTTCCTCTTTGGTTACATTTTATTCCCGGAATCAAGCTTCGAACTGATAATGAACCATTTAAGGTAAACAATATTATTGTTATTAGTATTATAATTAGTCTATTTTTATCCCTTTTTGGTTTTTCTTTTCCTTAGAGTTGACTGAAATGGTTGGAAGAGTTGGTAGCTGAAATTGTAGTAACTCTGTAAAATTGTTGGTTTCAGGCAGAAATGAAGCGATTCACGGCTAAGATTGTGGAAATGATGAAGCAAGAGAATTTGTATGCATCACAAGGAGGACCCATTATTTTGTCACAGGTTGCCTTTCTTACCTTCTTTTTCTTCCACTTTCTTTTAATCAATGTCTGTTGCTTTCTTATTGGTTCATCTTTTAAGCAGTTTTTTTAATTATACTATTTATGGTACCATATTTGTTCGTTTGTTGTTGTTGTTTTTTTAATGTAGTGATGCGTTTATTGTTAATAATACTAGATTGAAAATGAGTACGGAAATATTGATTCAGCATATGGGGCAGCTGCAAAACCATATATCAAATGGGCAGCTGGTATGGCTGTTTCCTTGGATACTGGGGTTCCCTGGGTTATGTGCCAGCAATCAGATGCTCCTGATCCTGTTGTATGTTTTTTTCACTTTTTTTTTTTTCCGGGGCTGTTTTTAATTTATTTTGTTACTCACATGTTCCATAGAAGTTAATCAATTTACTCAGAACTTGCATGCTTTTACTTGAAAGGTATTTCAAATTGTTTCTTGTTTGTTTTGATCATCATAGCATTGGCTTATAATTTCTAATTTTATCTTGGCATTGACAGATTAACACCTGTAATGGATTCTACTGTGATCAATTCACCCCAAATTCTGACAAGAAACCAAAAATGTGGACTGAGAATTGGACTGGATGGTAAGGTGTCTGAAACATCAATATTATTTACTATTCTGACTTCTACATTCGAACTGTTTTGGTGTCTGGATTAAATGTCTCCATCAAAAATGTTGATTGCTAATTTCTCTTATTCAACTTTTTTGTCAAAGTATTTCTTACTCCTTGGTTTCCCAATATATTTCAAATGCTAGGTTCCTTTCATTTGGTGGTGCTTCTCCCTACAGACCTGTAGAAGACATTGCATTTGCTGTTGCACGGTTTTTCCAAAGAGGTGGAACTTTCCAAAACTATTATATGGTAATGCTAATTGGAGTTTAAAAACATGTTTGTGCATTATTTTTAATACCAATGAAACTCTGTCCTAGAATCAAGGACTCAGTCTCATTCCAAACCAGACATGAACTTATGAGTCAAATTTACTTTGGTTGCTCATAAAACAGTACCATGGCGGAACAAACTTGGATAAGTGAACCTGTTGGTATCTCAAAAGCTGATGCATTTAACAAACTTGGATTGTTAGAGCAAATAAACACCACAGCTGATAAAAGTGACTACTTGTGGTATTCATTAAGGTATTCTGGTGTTTTATTTTAAAAGTTTTTCCCGAGGGCATAATTGCTACCCATTCAAGCTTTCTATGTTCATAATGTTTTAATGAATTTTATTTAATAATTTTGACAGCATCAATATCAAAGGAGATGAGCCTTTCCTTGAAGATGGATCTCAAACTGTTCTTCATGTGGAATCACTTGGGCATGCCCTTCATGCTTTCATAAATGGGAAACTTGCTGGTAGTTGGAAATAATAGTTGTATTCAAAATGCAGTATCTTAGATTTCCATATAGATAGTTGATCATTTTCATTTACAATTTCTTTCTGCATTTCACTTATCCTATAGTTCTGCTATGTTGTATTATTAAGTAATCGTCAAGGTTTCTATAGTGAAATGGGATGAACGAAAGGATTAGCATTTTGAGTAAAGATGATAGGACTTGGGAGTGTTATTTTATTTTTCCAACAAATTTCTAGCTTGGCTTAGATTATAATTGTTATGATTGATAGATTAGGAAAATGGTGCAGAGGATAACATTGATCAGACAGTTTTAGTGCCAATACCTGAGTTCTGGCTTGCTTCTTTAGGTGGGTGTTTCCTGCAATGCATATTGTATAGGGCTGTGAAGGAACTTTTCAACTGTTGAATCATGAACATCCAATTTGGTCTTCAAGTTTATGGATAATATATGAGAAGACTGCAATCCCTTTGATAAAATTAACATTGAAATCCTTGTAATGTTGCTTATTAGTTCAAGGAAGTGAAAATGTGTTAGAAGCCTCCAACAATCTCTTGCATCAGGGAGTTGCACCAGGCTTGTTGGCTCAAACACTCTAGTTTAGGATTTTGGACAGGGTAACTCCATTTTTTCTGATCTATATCAAAATTTATGATGAATGAAGTTGATTGTGGATGCTGATATCACATGATTTTGATTGTACTGTTACAGCAGTGGTGATGTATCATGTGAATCACTATAGCAATACTGATTGTGTATCTTTGGAACTTCTGCAGGGAGTGGAACCGGTAATAGTGGCAATGCTAAAGTTAATGTGGATATCCCTATCAATGTTGTACCTGGGAAGAACCAAATTGATCTCCTGAGTTTGACTGTAGGACTGCAGGTTCAGCTCTCCTTACTAAGATTTACATAATCATTGACTGAAAAAAGAATAATTATCTGCAAATTCTCATAGTTTCTACTTTCTATAAAAGTTGAACATGTCATCTGTTGGATAAACCAGTTGTAATAGAAATACTTTAATATATGTATCATCTAATTGGAGACATATGTGTCAGAACTATGGATCCTTTTTTGACCTAGTGGGGGCAGGGATCACTGGTCCGGTGAAGCTAAATGGTTTAAAGAATGGTAACAGCATTGATCTCACCTCACAGCAGTGGACATATCAGGTCAGTTTCTCTCTCTTTCACTATCATGTCAACATTAATCATTATCCTAAATATAATTCTGACCAAGGGTAAAATGATGAGTAACCACTGCATTTCTTTATAGCCTACAAACTTAGAGAATGGGTTCTAAGAAATGGATTTGAATTATATTGAGTGCAATGGTGAACACAATCTTTCTTTTCTGCCACATCAAGCACCCATCATTGATTGTCGTGAGATGGCATTTAATATAGTAGACCACACTCTCATTGAAGAGAATTCAAACCACCCAAGTAACTTAACTCCCAAAAGAAATTGTTCCAACAGTACTTTAACTATTTGTTTCTGCAATCATGAATATAGGTTGGACTTAAAGGGGAAGATTTAGATCTACCAAGTGGAAGTTCATCACAATGGGTCTCATCCACCTTGCCCAAGAACCAACCCCTGATATGGTACAAGGTAATGTTTAACTATTAATTATGGTTTCTGGATTTCAAATTTCCTTATTGCAGAAAAAGGGAATTAAATACTCGATAAGGTATTATGCCTATTCTTCTTGCATTAGTTACTTTTATATAATTTAGTGTATTATGCCCATCCCTTTTGCATTAGTTACTTCTATATAATTTAGTTTTCTTTTTTGGCCTGAATTTTTTTTTCATGTTTGAACTTAGTTCTGATAATTAAAATTAACTTTGGTGTTGAAAACCTTCTTAGCACCTGAATTATAGATGTCAAGCTGTAAAGGATGCAGAGATAGATGTTCAGGACTAGATGGGATATAAGAATAGAGTTTAGTATTTGTTTTAAAGAAAATCTTTAAAAGTGGCAATTGAGCGAATGCCTTAACTATCTGAAATATTAGGACTACTGAGTCAAATTCTATTTTTTATCTTTATGAAATGGGATTTTTTATTGTGGTTGATCTTTAATCCACCTTCAAATGTTTGCCACATGATCTATTTTTATCCAACATGAATTTCCATGAACCTAGTTAACCTGAGACCTACCATTATTCTTAAAAATATTACGATGAATCACATGATTGAATCAACTAAGCCATTTGTGATCAATTTTCTGTATGCAGACAAATTTTGATACCCCAGCTGGAAATGACCCTATTGCTCTAGACTTCACTGGGATGGGGAAAGGTGAGGCTTGGGTGAATGGACAGAGCATTGGACGCTATTGGCCAGCCTATATCGCTTCAAATGGTGGCTGCACTGACACTTGTAATTATAGAGGAGCTTATAGTTCAAGCAAATGCCTCAAGAATTGTGGGAGGCCATCTCAGCAATTGTGAGTGCCAAAGAGTCTACGTTGGGAAAACTTGAAGATTACTGCTATCAAATTTCTTATTGTGGTATATCTGTCTCACTTGCAGATACCATTTACCTCGTTCATGGTTGAAACCAAGTGGCAACATTCTTGTATTGTTTGAGGAAATTGGTGGGGATCCAACACAGCTTGCTTTTGCAACCAAACAGATGGGAAGTTTGTGCTCACATGTATCAGAATCTCATCCATTACCTGTAGATATGTGGGGTTCAGATTCGAAAACAAGAAAGACTTTAAGCCCTACTCTGTCCCTGGTTTGCCCATCTCTCAAACAGGTTATTTCTTCAATCAAATTTGCAAGTTTTGGAACTCCTCTCGGAACTTGCGGTAGTTTTAGCTATGGCAGGTGTAGCAGTGCTAGGACATTGTCCATTGTACGGAAGGTGCGATCTTGCTCAATCTTCATGTGCAATCTTTGTCATTATAACTAAATTATTCTCTTTCCTGACAACTGTTAAATTCTACAGGCTTGCATTGGTTCGACAAGTTGTAATATAGGAGTATCTACTAGTACATTTGGTGACCCTTGCAAAGGAGTAAAGAAGAGCTTAGCTGTCGAAGTTTCCTGTACATGAAGAAATGTCATTAAGCATGCATTATGGGGTGCAAAAGAAACATTGTCCCCAAGTAAGTGTTTGATCAAATAAGCTTTTTGACAGCTTTTCAAAGTAAAATGGATTCTTGCTAGAATAAGAAAAGGAAAAAGTCTTATGCCACAAATATATTCTTGCTAGTAGTAGGAAAAAAATTTCCGCGCAGTGTAAACTATAATGGCATTTCTGTATACCAGTATATCATTTAACAGTGCACATGCTATATTGTCGAGGAAAGTATATAATCTGGATTTCATCTCATCCTTGAAGTAGTTACCCTTTTATATATGTTTTCTTCAACAATAAACGCACTCCGGAATGCGGACTAGGTGAAGATTAATGAAATATTCATGCACTAACCGTGTCATGTAATGCGAACAAGACGATGTAATTAGTATTAGAATCGGATATTTTCTGAGCTAATGATCGATAAGCCACACATGCTTGGGAAAGAGTCAGATGTTTTTTCAGTAAGACCGTAAAAGTGTTTTATGATCTCTATCCCAAGGGAACAGTTTAATGGTGCAAAACAGACATTTTCACTCAGTTTTATCAAGGCATATGGGCTGGAACTTTTCCCAGGCTCTAACTTTGAGTGATGAGGATTATACTTCCTTGAACGACAAAGGTTAAGAATGAATCCTATAGGGTAAAACACATGCATACAAGAGGAGTTTATGTGGATATTAACACTTAATTTGTGAGCTATTGTCCACTCTAATTTATTATAAAAGACATTTCGTAAGGATGAATTAACATCTTTACACACACGCATGTGTGTATATATATAATGGATTTTTACAATATCTTAATGAGAGATTGAAACATTGTATTTGTCTACGGACTGTCAAATAAATATTTGAAAAAAAAGATAAATAATATGTTTATAAAGAATGCTGTTGAGATCCGCATTTGATTTCAAAATATTATCCATTTTAACTTGAATGTCTCATGATTTTGCCTCACATAAAACATTTTACAAGTACGTGTTCAAGTTTTTATGTATATACTATAGCACAATCTTATAGTATTTCGATATATGATTGGATCATTACTGCTAACTTTTCTTTTTTAAGGTTGATGAATGTGGGATTAGGGTGTTATTACAAACTCTTTCTCCTTAAAGAGGTCAAGCCTAGAGTCATCACACGTTGAGATTCTAGAAGCCACTTAATTCTCATAAGATTCTAGAGATGGCTTCTATAATGTAGTACTTAGTTGTGTTGGGATTATAGAGGTGTTTCTCGCAGTTTGTAGGATTTGAAGGTGACTTTTACGATGTAACACTTAGCTCTCATGTTTGTGATGATCGCTTTGATATCATTTGTGGAACTTGTACTTAACTTGCAAGATATTGTTTGTTTTGATAAGAAAGTCTCATAATTTTATCTCACAAAAAACATTTCACAAGAATGACTTCAATTCTCTACATATACTACAGTAACATCTCACAATATTCAGATGTAAGATTGAAGATTACAATTGCGATGAACTTTAATCGTAACTGTAAGGTGAGCAGACGCAAGTAATCTCTTTTAAAGGAGCTTCTCACGAATTTCATGTGTCTTTTGTAGAGAATGAATGCGTGAGTCACAAACCTCACTCGAACTTATTAATAAATTGGCTCTTTCTATGTTAACAATTTGGTAATTTGATTGTGCTAAAAATAGAAAAAATTTGATTGGAATTAGCATATGAAAGCAAGCTAGCAATGATGTGTAAGATTTTTTTTTTCTTTTTCATATCAGAATCAAAATGCAGCATTCAGAGCATTAATTTGATCAGTACCCCCAAGCCTATATATACCGAAAGTTTTGCAGTCTTCACATATAGCAAATTGAATCGCTCAAGGTCCGAAGAAACAATCACTGTTCATGGTAGACTTTCAAGAGAAGCTCCTCTGACTTTGAAATCAAATAAGCCACATGCAACTTTTCACGTTCATGAAAGTAGCTTGCCTTAATTTGTTGCCAAGAAGTATATATGTCGGAACACATCTGTCTGGTAATTACAATCATGTATTACCTCATGCAGGTAGCCACAGGTTAAAAGCTTTGCGACAGCAGACCACTTAAGAGGAGTCTGTACAAAGAAAGGATTTAATTCCAAAATTATCAAAAGTCGTGTATAGAAATAAAAATCTCTGCTTGAGTGAGAATGGAGAGTTGAATCGATGTTAAAGACTTTTGGTAAAATCCCAATTTCTCCTCTTTCAGGCCTATTTTCTATCTTGTTAACATTGCCAATTTTAATTTACTTATTTTTTTTATTAAGATAATTAATGTACATTTGGTTAATGGCATTCTCATTTGGAATATTTCTCAGGGTACAATCCTGTCCTTTATTAATTAGTGTATCTAGATGCGAGATGCTGTTGGATTGCAGGTGACCCTACAATTCTTTAGATTTTTATATATATAACTTGTTGAGTATCTCCATAGTAAAATTCATAAACAAATGGTCTCCTCGATGATAAATATGCCTTGAATGCTGGCTGGCTTTGACAAGAACTGAGGATGGTAATTCAATGGAACACTAGATTTGTTTCTATTAGCACCCCATTAATTAAGCTTCTCTTTTACTGCCCTTCTCGTCTTCATTTAGCATGGTTATGGCTTCAAATCAGAATTTTCTTAGATATGACTGAAGATTTGGCTGTCAGGAAAATATGTCATGCGCAAAGTCCAGCCACCATTAGTATTTCAATCGCAAAAAATACTTACATTTCACTGCCTTTTTAACAGAGAACAGTGTGCATGCTATTTATTATTTCAATCAGTGTATTGAGGCAGTGCTTAGATGGAAGCAAAACCTGCTTGCCCTTTGAACCTGCAGGCTTTGCAGAGAGGGGAATAGAGAGATCGCGTTTGGTATTTGTCCTCCCCGCCCATCATCGGCATTGGAACACCTCTTTTGACACGCCTAACATAGCCTGGCCTGTAAGTTTTGCCCAAGACTCCTTCCACGAGATCAGTTACCTTGGTGAATTTGAACTGTGTTTCCAGATGGGCGAAGGCATCATCAGCTGGCAACTGGTAGTTGTGAACCTTGTTTTCCTCTTCTCCAATGGCTCTAACCTTCACATTCAATTCCACCAGCCCTGCAACTGTCACTTTAACACTGTTGGTATCGTCAGTTCTTTCTATTACCACTTCTCTTTCTTCGGAATTAGTCCTCCATTCAGCCTCTCCGTCGGTGGGGATGTTAACTGCTTCGCCGTCCCATCTTACGGTGAGAGCATCAAAGTTGTCATCCCATTGAGAGACTTTCTTTGCTTCGAGGACGAGAGTGTGAGTGTCGAACATGACAGACAGGGCTTGCACCCATGTGTAGTCTCGAGCCCTTCCCTCTGGTCGTGTTCCAATGAAGTGTGCATTAATTTGGAGATTATCATCTGATTCAATGGCAAAATTTCCTCCCTTAGCTCCATGGAAGTAGAACATAACCCCATCACCACCAACAAACCTTGGATCGTAGCAGAGAGAGCCATATCCATAACAGTTTGGTTTTCTCCCTGTCAAAGGAGGATTAAATATATCAGCATGTCTATAATTTCCCAAAAATACATTGCTGCGAAACAATTACTACTTAAGAGACTTACATTTGCAAGTGACTTCACACTTGCTACTGCAATCAATGAAGCATCCTTTGTTCTTCTTGTTTCTTCTTGGGCTTCCTCCCGGGGCATTGAGCAGGACAAGTGAGTGTCTTCCCATTGCAAGATCCTCTTGCTTGGCACAAAACTCTTTCCTCCCCTGTCTTGCTCGGTTCCAAAATATCATAATGTGTTGAAGCAGCATCATAGGGCGCCTTCTTGCTGTTGCCTTTGCCCTGACCTTGAGCATGGCTAGTTTGCATGGAAAACAGTACTAGAGCAAGGGCAACCAAAAGGAACAAGTATCTTCTATGCATTGCCATATGTTAAAAAGGCACGAGGTTGTGTTTATCTGTTTGCTTTTCTTCTCCTTCTATTGATCTTCAAGTGCTGCAGTTTGGAGAATAATAGCTGAGACATGGTGTTAGGAAATCTATATAAAGACCAGTTGGGCCGGCAATTTGCCTAGAATTTCGGCTAAAACCATGTGAAATTTCGGTTATATGAGTCTTCTTGATCAGGCCATTTGACCATATAAAATGGGAGGACTACATATTTAGCAACATTATTATGGTTAAGAAATTTAGGCATAGGCCTTGCTTGAGATAGGAGATTTTGATACTGCCTGCTGAAAGATAATAATTTTGATGCTACAAGTTCAAGCATTGTACTCTGCTAGCTAGTTGAGCAAGATTTAATTAAGACCAACTCAAGGTTTGAAAGAAAAGTCATAGCCGCAAGATGAGGATCCGAATTGATGGATTCAACTTAGTCATTGTAAATATTTTTGTTCCTAACATACATAAAAGAAATGCACTCATTATGGCGTGCAACACTCCTCTACTTGGAGTAGTAATAAACAGTATGCCACTAGATATTTATAAGGACTATGCTAAAAACAAAGAGAAGTTGAAATTCTACCATACTGAAATTTCGTGGTCTGAAATAAAAATGAAAAGTTAACTCGCTTTCTTCTGTTTTAAGTGAGTGCTCATGGAAGAAAGTAATCGGTAACACACCTGGTTTCTTCCTTTCTATTGTCTTAATCGATTGCCATAGATGCTTAGGTTCGGTTTGGGCAAGGAGACTGTCATAGTTCTAATGCAGTGCCTTGTTTCATATTCGTACGATTATTCCTTGGATGTAATTTATATCAATGAATAAAATTGTTTGCTTTAAAAAAGAAAAAAAAAAACCCAAAATTAACCTCCTATTTCTGCAGGTACAGTTAAATAGAATTATCATCAAAATCAGAGCATCTGCTAAGTTATAGTAAAGGTTATAATGGTGAGGAGACAGTATTCAACTTAAATCTACAAAATAAGATTAATTAAGGTCTATCTATTTCTGTTAACCAAATGGTATTAGCTCATTGTAATTTATGAATTTATAATGGGTTTTTAATGCCAGCTGACAACTTCATAAAGACAGATATTAAGTACCATTAATTGTTATATATATTTTCAGGATGGTGCTTGAATAAGTGAGCTGCATTTAAAGAAACCATTTAAGCAGGGTTACGCAAAATACAGAAAAACAAAATGGAAGTGGATCATATATTTGTATGGATTCTTCAGGCCACAGAATGAAGGGAAACACAGTTCTGACTTCTGACATTGTAAATTGTAATTAAAGTATAAATTCCGCTACTCGCTTAAACTCTTATCACGTATTGTCATGTGATCAAACCTCTATTGGTGCCTTGGATCCCATAGTTTCAAACTAAAAAAATGGCTCCCTAAGGTCAAACAACTCCAGATTTTTGGTTTCTGCACAACCCCAGACGGCTAGACACCTTTATACTGTTATGAAATGAATACACGAATAATCTCCTCTCAGCTGTACAATGTTGCATTAAATCTAAGAGAAATTACTATTCAAAGTCAAATCCATTATGTAGCAAGCAGGTCCACCTTGCACCCGCTGAAAATGTGGCTTGTTGTAAGAGAATGTCATGGCAAGTGGGGCATTTCATTTCAATCTTTAAGACCATAATATGATATTATTCCGCTAATAAGATAAGGAAAAAGAAAATTGGACAAAAAGCGAAGAATTGATAAAGTCGTATTTTCTCCCGCATATATACCAGTTTAATCTTTTGATGTTAGCATTTCTTAGTGTTCTGACTTCTGATATCTGAATATAGTCAAAGAAAAGTGGTGAAGGCACTCCCTCAGCAAGAATATTTCACTATTAAGAACTCTTTCAGCAAATGAAAACCAACTGGTGTGTAAAAATAATGGGAAACTTTCATATGGCCCTTATTTGTTTAAAATAACAATAATAAAGAAGGTAAAAACACTCAAAACAAGATGATTAGCATATAAATTTAGTTATAATGCTTTGGTTCATTTTTTTTTTTTTTTTTTTTTTTTTTTTTGGTTCATTTGCAGAGAAGAATTATTTCTTCTCTTGATTATTCTCAGCAAGGACAAACTCCTCAGATGCTAGCAAATCCAGATGGCCTCTCATCTTTATCTATTTGTAACCTTTAATTCCTAAAACACAGTAAAATCTTTCTTTCTTTCTTTCTCCTCTGGGCTCTCGAGTGGTACTGATCAATGGAGGAGAGACGACGAAAATGTTGTACAAAAACGAATCTTTATACAGGGCTTGTCAGCAGGAAATAGGGCTTGGATTTAGGACTTTAGGACTAAACTTTCTGTGATTTCTAGGACAAATTGCAAAGGAAGAGAGGCTTTTGAGAGGACTAAGCTATCTGCCTGCAATATTGATTCAGGTTTTGGTTTTTTAGTTGACCAAATAGCTGTAAAGTATTTCTTCAAGCCAAATCTATCGTCCATCACTTTTCTTCAGTTGTAAATTGGCTTTAGCTCATAATATAGCAAATCTTCAATTAATCAGCTATAAATAAGGGTTTGCTTTAGGTGTCAGAAAAGTGTACTTCCTCGTTTGTCAACATAAGCATCTGATATATAAGCATATTCCAAATCTATTAAATGAATTTGCATATATTACACACACACACACACAAGTGACACAACCCCATATATATATTGATATTGGTTATAATTTCTATGCCATGTTCATAATTTTTTAAAAAATTAATCTATCACAAAACCTAATTAGAAACTGAATTCTCAAGGAGAAAAAAGAACAATAAAAAAGGAAAAATCCCTCTTTCTAGTTAACTGTTAAATTTGTCGTCATAACATGAAGTTTAAACATTTCAAGCAAAGCATCTTATAAGAAAGGGATTACCAGCATTTGAAGAGAACAGTCTTTTGAGAGATGGAAGCAAATTAAACAATACAATACAAGAAACAAGGCACATGGATGGTATTCCTTGCTAGTCCTACACTCTTGGGCACTTTCATCTAATTATCACTTTAAACACTGGCATTTTTTTTACTAATTAAGGTTTAGTTTACTCATCAATTTAATGAAATATACAAATAGGTATCTAAACAATTTATGTTTACCAATTTAAAGCCATGTATATAAACTATTTAGATTAACCGTGTTAAAATTCAAATTAAAAATCAAACAGAGCCTGAATTAAACCACTTACTCAGTAGTTCAAGAAGCAGATGAAAAAGTAAGTTTAAGTTATATTTACCATATAACCAAGCTCTTTATCTGTCTCAGAACTAAATGTCACCTAAAAACAATACTAGTCAAATAGAGACTAATCTTTCAAAAGATATTTAAAATTCCACAAACATGAAGACGCTATAAGTGACAATGAGAAAACAGAACAGGAAGAAAAAGAAAAGAAATGAAAAGACTAAAATAATCTCATCGCCACTGTTGATTATTGAAAAATAGGAAGATCATATATTGTTTGTTGGTCGGAACTTGGATCCCCTCCGCTGACTGCAACTATGGTATTTGAGGTTCCCTCTCCAGCTTCGGTTGCCATCTTTAGAAAGTAACTATGCCTGCACAAACAACCGTTTAGAACCTTGGCTTAGCAATGAAAAGAAAACCCATTTAGAATCTCAGATAAGATCATAAGAAAAATGATAACTTGAATGAATGATTAACATCTTTATACCATCTAGTATCTGCAGTCAACTCAGGGTGGAAAGCAGTCCCTAGCAAGTTTCCTTGCTTTATAGCAACAATTACTTTCTTTTCAGGAACAGAATACTCCTGAAAAACCCAAAAATACAGATAAAAAGAATTAATACAGCTGAAGGTAAGGGCCCAATAACAGATATCTAATGGTATATAGCACATTTTGCAAAATCAAGTTCCTTGCTGGATCTATAATAAAGATTGAGGCCATTAAAATTCAACCTATGTGGCTAACTTTTTTAACTAAAGATATATACAAACAAAACAGATCTATGACCCATTGTAGGAAATGATATAGGAAAGTATAATTATCAAATCCAGCCTCCTTCAATTGAAGCAATGTCAATAAATTTTCATAGTTTTGCTTTTAATTATTGCAAGGACGAAAAATTCAATGGAAAGAGCACAAGTATACCTCTTGGATTTCAACAGCTGAACTTGAGTATAGCACTTTATTAGATGGAATAGGATAGTCAGCCAGCACTTCAACTTCTGGACCCACTTCGAGGATTGCAGGAGCACGAATGAAAACACCACGAAATGTCTCAGGGCCACCTTCTTTGGATGCAAGTTCTGGTACTAAAAGCTCTGCCTCAAAGCTTTGGATCTAAATAAAATTGATTTGTTAAATAACAAACAATTTAGTTCAACATTAGAAGTTCAAACCAAAATCTAAATGAAAAACCGGGATAGAACGTTATTGATCTTTTCTTCATAACTGTAAAATTGATCACATTTCTGCAAGTAAAAGAGTGTACTTTAAATATATAAAAACGAGAGTTTAGCTAGTTAGGTGACGCATATCAATTTACAAAACATAACTCTGACTAAAACATGTTCTGCGAAGTAGCTGTCACTATTTTCTTAAGTATATATTTCAACACTTGTTTGAAGTTCACAAACCTATTTAAGCAAGTTTATCAGCAAAAATGGGATGTTGAAAAAGATGATATCTTCAACAACTCCTCCAATAAGCAGAGCCTTTTGTCACAATATGGAGTATCAACTACCATATCATAGTTAAATTGGTAAAAGCAAGGTCTTTTTTTGGATAGTTTTCATCCATGTCCTGAAGCCTTGGGTCTTCCCCTACCCATTTGACATTGTCATTTTCTAACATCTATTACAGCCTCATTACCTATAATCCTTTAACTAATCCCACCTTTACTTGAAGTTTTGGAACCATGTGAGAGGCTGTTCTGCAAATAAAAGATTTGTATCTTAAAATGCTGATTAGCAAACATGGGAGTTGCGCAATTTCTCGGATTTCCATTCTACTAAATGCATATCTTTTGACATTTAAAATTTTCATTATTCAATAACCACTACACGACTTTCAGAAAAATACATATCTTTACAAGCATCTTTGGACTTAAGGAAAAATAGAAGGCATATGTAATTACCTGACTGCCAAAGTAATTTCTATGGACGGCGCAATCCAGTCCCCCAACTAATTCCTGCCCTCCTTCTTTCTGTCCTGAAAAAGTTGCAGCAGTGATTTAAAGTCAGAACCTTTCGAATGATCTCATTTTGGCAAATTGCTTGGTGCAAACCATAAATACTTCACAAATGTAGTATGCAGAATCTAAAAGAGGGGAGGAGAAATGAAAGAAAAGAAACCTACCAACAGCTTTGTTTGCCAAAAATATAAGACCTGCACAAGTTCCCCAAACTGGCTTCCCCATTTGCACAAACTCCCGCAGAGCTGGAAACTGACCAGAAATGAAAAATATTAACTAATTAAATGCAAATGAGACACTTATAAATTCTCTCAACTGAGGCTGTTGCAGTAGCTCCAAGAACTGACTCACGTGCATAATAAAATGTTTAGGCTTGGGAGTGCATTTTAATTAAAATCAATATCAAGAGGAGATTGAAGACTCCAAATCTTTTTATCTTCGAAATGACATGCAGGGAAGAAAATTGGTTGGTTTGTCGGTCACTTTTTGCAAACAACTCATTAATCACTACACACAACTTAATCAAGGTCAGTTAGAGTAATTCTTTCTCTTACATTTGACTCTTTGGCCACATATCGTTTGAAAGATCTAATAACCAAACTCATTCTTCTTGCTCCAGCCCTTTTACCTAGATCAAAAAGGTCACTTTTGGGTACCAAAGCATCTCAAATCGAAAATGCACATCACCTGATGATCAGAACCACCAAGGTTGGTCCTATATTATGCCACTTGTACCTTATAATAATTAAAATAATTACCATTCTCATATTTAACAGTATGAAAATGTTATCTTTCTAACTATTACTTAGTAATAAGTGCCATAAAACATAGCATGATTGAATCAATCAGGGAAAATATAAACACAAAACTTATGATGCTCAAACTGCAAGCAATGATCGTTTAGGTTCCATTTTGTCACAATCTTTACCACTTGCTTTTTGGCTTTTGGATTTGGAAGTAAAAACAAAAGAAGTGTGTGGGATCTTTGGATACAAAAGCAAACAATGAAAATTAAAAATTTAAAGTCCATGAATTTAACTTTATATGGAATATCTTTGTTTGAATTAAGAATTCTAATTATCTACTGATTTTTAACCAAAATTATCTTACATCTTAACATTTTGCTTTTGCTTTAAATACTAGCAGAAGGATAGTGATAACAAAACAAGCAAACGGTTTCTTGGGTATTCCATGCTATTTTAAAGAATAAGTATGGGAATACAGAAAGAACCCATTTCATCAAAATAAATCAGAATTTAATCTGATTCTGCCTAAAGAGAAAATAATAGAAAATGTTGAGAGAGAGAATACAAGATTGTGAAACTCGGCAAGCTTAGCCATGGTGGTGCTTTCACCACCAGGAATGATAAGAGAGCTGATATTTTGAAGCTGCTCTGGCTTCCTTATCGCCACTCCTTTCACTCCTAGCCTCCTAAGTGCTGCAAAAAGAAAAAAAAAAGTACTAATATTTTCAGCCAAAATAAAAACTCATCAACAATCATTTTGAATATCAGACTTGAGAGATTATTGCCTGCTATGTGTTCGTTGAATGATCCCTGTAAAGCTAATACTCCCACGACGGCCATGCTTAAGGATTCCAGTCGACGAGAGAAAGGGAGAAAGAGTGATGAAACTCTTTCTTTCTTTTGTTGCCCTGCCTGTTTTCTGGTATTTTATTTTTCAGCAGCCGAAATGTTAACCAATCGTAGGATAATTGGAAGACCAAAAGCAAAAACTGGAGGCGATTGTGTTACGGTGTTGGCGCATTGTCCACCAGCCGCCACTGCCTACCACAACAATTTTTTTTTTTATTACCCTACCACAACAATTGTTCAAACGCAATTGAAAAGTGGAATAAGGAAATTTTATATATACATATAAAAAAAAAAGACTAAAGGATTTTAAAAGCTGTAATTGAGTTTTTAAATTTTTTTTTTACGATCAATTAAATTTTTATATTTTAAATTTCAACCCTTATTTAAATGAAAATTATTAGGTTTATTTTTTTTACCACATGTACTTCACAAATTTAATAGTTTTTGTTGCCATCCACAAAAGATTCAATAATAAAATTGAAATATAAAACTCAAATTAATTATTAAAAAAATTAAAAATTAATTGTGAAAATTATTATTTTTCAAGATTTTTTTATTTTTTAGCCAAAATTTTTTTCGTGAAAATACTAAAATAAAGTAATAATATTTTTTTAAAGAAATTCTTTATACTTTATTAAAAAAATGTTTTCTTTGCAATGATTACCATTGTTGTTGTCAATAAATAATATTAATTAATTAATTATATTTATATTTAGCGTTTATGTTATATTAAAAAATTAAAATTGAAGCAGTGAATTTTGATTTCATTTATTACATAATTTGTGAGAACAAAATGTGTGTGTATATATATATAGAGATTCAGTTACACATGTGTAAAACAAAATTAGTTTTACACATTTTCATATTTTTTATATGATTTATAATTTTTTAATCCGACCGTTAAATTTTATGTTCTATTCACATAGATCATGCATGCCAAATTTCAAATTAATCGAATACGTCTAACTATTTATTACATAAAATAAAATTTCAACCGTTGATATATATTGAAAAAAATATTATTCTCGATTGAAATGATAGAAATAGCAGATTGATTCAAAAATTTACATACATAATAAATATGAGTAGGTTGTTAAATCCAACAGATGGTTTGCAAAAATATTAATCCTATATGAAGATATAAAACTGTGTAAAATAAATTTGTTTTACACATATGTAAATGGATCCCTACTCATATATATATATATAAAGGATTATTATCCTATACACTGTCAGTGGAGTTTTTTAACTCTACAAGCAGAGTTCGGATGATTACACATATCTCATTTTGTTTATTTTTCATTTTTTTAATATTTTTAAAGGACACATATCATCATCTAAATCCAGCTTATAAAGTTAACAAAATTCATTGACAATAAATAAGATAATAATCCATATAAATATATATATATATGCATAAATTAGTTAAAATTTAATATGATTACTAAGAAATAAAAAAACCTATACTATAAATTTTAGATGCAAATCTATGGCTCCGTTTGGGAGCGTAGAGAAGTGCGCTTAGCACCAGTGAGCTGAAATCTTTTCACTAACAGACAAAATATTTTGAAGAATAAATTTTTTTTTATCTTTAGTTTTAAATCTTTTGATTATTTTACTAAAAAACATATATATTCAATAAATATTTTATCTGTTTCAATTTTATCAAAATTAAATTCACTGGCCATCCAAATTAATCCTAAATACTGGTGCGTCTATGTTTGCGTCTTCCCTGAAATGCACATTCCTGTCTTCGCCTGCGCCCAATTCTTCTTCGTAGTATCTCTTTTCCTGTTCTTTTGTCTTCATCCGCATGTTACTTTGTCCAATACCCACAAAGTCTTTTACTTTTTACACTGCAAAAATGTGGTAGCCCACAGACCTGATTACAGAACAGTGATGAGTTCTTGGAATGACTTCCTTGTGGATTTTCAATGCATCATTCTTATTGAAGATGACCCCGCATGAGCAATCAATCAGTGAACAACTTCATGTTCTCTCCTCTACCATAGCCCATGCCCACTTTTTTCATGTATGGAAGAAACTTGAAGAAAAAAATTAGGGGGTGAGACCGAACAAGGGACAGGGAAAAATTACTTCCTCAGTTTTGTTTTTGTGATGGATCACACATTTTTCTAGATTCTTCTTATCTCCTCTCCATATGTTTCTTTGTTATTTTTTTTCCCTTCTTAAGGTGTGTTCCACTTTCTTCTTTCATTTTCCTAGTGGATCTCACATTCTTCCAAACCCTTTTCTTCTCATTATAGAAAAAGAATGAAAAAAAAAACCTTTCTCGCTCTTAATCTTTCTTACCCGATTTTCAAAGTATTTAAAATAAACAAGATGCTCTCTGATAACTAGAATAGAAGTAAGGTCCACAACCTGAAACATTATGTTCTGATAAGAGCCACTTTTGTTGAAGGAAACTGTGGCTGTAAAGGTGGCTTTGACAGGTTTAGAGGTGGCATATTAAGGTTGTATTTGATCTAGAGAGAAAATGTTCAAGACAAATAGGGGTTTTGGATCAAGTCGGTATACAATCCAACTGGTTAACCTTTTTGCCAAGATTGAAGGTTTTTTTTCTCTTTATGTAACACACCAATCCTCGATCCAGAAAGTGAGCTTCATTTTTGACATGTTGGGAGATGAAGATTTTCTGTTGCCATGTTGTGGAGGCAAGATACCCAGAGATCTAGAATGAGGACACATGACGCCTTGACTTAAAGGACTTGGACCTTGGTTTGTCTTTGTGTGGGTGGCGTTGATCATGAATTCAAAAACCAAGAAGACATTTTAACCCCTCGCTTATTGCGTAGTGAAATATAAGTTTAAAATTCTTAGGCAAAAGTTTTTTTTGTTTCTTTTCTTAATTTTGCTCCATTTTTCTCTACTAGAAAGTTTAGGAAAGGTGGCCCTATCATTGGATTTTGTTTCAAGTAAAATTAAGGATAGATCAAGCTTCAACTTACTAGATAACTTTTTGAAACTTTTTTCTCTACAAGAAATGCGATTTATTTGCATTTATTCATGATTTGTTGGATTTTTTTTCTTGATTTCAATATTTTGATTTCGCAATAGGGTTTTTATTTTTTTGTGATATTTTAGTGGTTTTTTAATTTTATAAAGTGACGATGGTGTTTTGAATTGGATTTAAGCACTGGAAATAATGCTGCTTTCGTGTAAACTTTCTTTTGGGGTTTTCTTAGTTAATAAGTGTTAGTGGTTTATGAATTATGTTTCTAATAGATTGTACATTAAAAAGAAAAGTTTTTTTTCTCAGTTTAGTGATGACTAAGGTGAAGAAAATGGAATTTTGGATAGCATGGTAGTTCTTTAGAGTTTTCAACTAAGCTTTAGATGTTGTGGGACTTGGAACTCTTTTCATCATTGAAGTATAGGAATTCTATCTCTTTCACTCACTTAAGAAACAATGGAGGTCTACGGTGGTATGTACTAGACATTTAGACAACCAGTAGACAGGTTCCAACTCTCAACTAAGGGTCATAGTGTTGTATCGCTTGCGACACTTCCTCCATCGCTAGTTAGGATAGATATCAATGAGTGTTTAAGTGATCAAGGTTATGCCTAAACTTTCAATCATTGGTTTTTAGTGATTTGAGGCTTATGCCTAAAAGTGATAAATGATCAGTTTTGAAATCGTTTTCAGTGAATTGAGGCTTACGCCTAAAGTGATAAGTGATCGATTTTAACATCGTTTACAGTGATTTGAGGCTTAATGCCTAATTTTATTGATTATCGGTTTTTGTAAGATCATCTGTTTTGATCGAATTACATGGTAAAATGTTTTGAACAAAGTGCATAGTGAATTTGTTTTGAATAAAATGCATAGTGAATTTGTTTTGAACTAAGTGCATAGTAATCTATTTTAAGTTAAGCACATTGACCATTATAGTACTGTGTATACTGTTGGTAGTGTAGTGTTGTGACAAGCGAATTTATCTTTTAGGCATTGTGTTGAGGCTCAGAGAAATGAAGTACAAGGTATCCTTCCGACCAATATCTCATACAACCTCAACCTTAAAGTGTGAGTCTGTATCAATACATTCAGCACCAGAACATAGTATCACACATACATATCACTTTATTTTCTGTTCATGCATATATGCAAGTAGATCGACATGAGCCTAGCATCCATTTACTTAAATTGCTTACTGAGCTGCATTTGCTTACCCAACTTTTTACTCCTTGCAGACTATTTGAGCTAGACACCAACTCTTGAGCTTTTGTGAGGGCTAGCGAAGATTATACCTAGTTTTGGTACTCACTAGTGTCCTTCGAGCCCTACTTTTGTTACTAATGAAATATACGAAAGTTGTATATTCTTTTTGTTTACATGTTTAGACATTATGGAATGCAAAGTACATGTTCATTTGCAATGTATTGGATGTAAGTTAGAATCACTTTAGATTATTATAGGAATGATGTGATTATGGAGTGTGATCCAGAACTTGATTTGTATTGTGATGTAGTTGATTTCGATAGATGTGAAATTATGTGAATTATGATTAGTAAATTGCTGAGTATTGTGGAAATGTTTGCTGTGATTGAGATATATTAAATGAATGTATTTTGTAGGTAATCTAATTTGGGAAAATCTCTTGATATAAGGGGGGATAATTTTCGATTTGTTTTTTTTTGGCAGGGTTATGTTGTGAAGTAAAAATGATTATTACCTGCCTTAAAAAGTTAATTAAATTCAACTTTGGTTTAAAGTATATAAGTTAATTAAATTAAATTTCTTAGATAAGACTCCTAGGCTTTTATTCTTTCTATTTTAGCAGCATAATTTGCCCTAAATTACACATTAAAACCCTAATTTAAACATATCTCAGATCTGTCCTGCATCCATTAGAGTCGTTTGTAATAAAGAAAAAAATTTGAAAAAGCTCTTAACAAATCTGAGTTTATAAGTAGTTTATTCAAATTTGCATCTATGATGATGACTAAAGTTGAATTAAGTAAAGCTATTAGGGAACTCTAACAAGACCATGAGTGTACTAAGGGTGCTTTAGAGAATATGAGTGAACGCCTTAGGTTTTCAACAGACTGTTGAAACGCTAGCAACTGTTGTTGCAACATTAGCAACTTCTATGGCATGAATGGAAGAACATTTAATTCAAGCCCCACAAGATTCTCTTATCTAGCCTATTGCTCAACTACTTGCAATTAGAAGAGAACGTGCCGAGCCAAGTGATCATGTTAAAGATATCACTAGGAAGGTGAAAGTAGGAGTGGTGGATTTTGAAGGTAAAGTAGATCCAACTTTGTTTCTTGATTAGCTTAACTCCCTTGAAGACTATTTCAATTGGTATCATATGTCAGATGAAATGAGGGTCTGATTTGCTAAGATAAAGCTAATTAGGTTGGCAAAAATCGGGTGGTGTGGTGTCCGAAGTGAAATAATAAGGTTAAGATAGTCCCCAATTCACACTTGGGAAGACAAAAAGGCCAAGCTCAAACAAAAGTACTTACTACTTAATTATCTTGAGAAATGTGCTAACGAGTGTATAGCTTATGGCAAGGCGCATATCTGTTGCTAAATACATGAATAAATTTGATGAATACAAGATAAGACATCAAGTTGTGGAAAATGCTACACAAGCAGCATCATGGTTTTGGGTTGGGTTAAGGGTTGCTATCAAAAGGGAGATGCTTAGGCAGCTATTAGCCTAGTGGAACATGCCTTCCAAGTAGTCCTTGACGCAGAACAATATTTAAGCTATCCTACTAGTAAGAAAATAGGTTTTCAAATAGGGAAACAGAAACTAAGATGTGTAAGATTTCATTGTCTCAGTTTATCATGTCATACACGTAAATAAGCAGCAGATTAGAAAACAACAAAACCAAATCACCAGGATCATGCAAAAAGATTTCTTTCAAGATAAAATCTAACCTTTTTGGTGTAGCTCATGTAGGAAAGTTTAACTTCTGAATATAGCAACCCATAAACCGCCTTCGGTTTATCGTTAACTTATGACTGCTAACTAAGAGAGCCCTCTAACAATATCTACATGAGTAGACACAAAACGAGACCTTTGCCTAGGACAGGCAATGGCTAGCAGCAAAGGAGGAGGAAGAGGATTGTTTTGTGAGTGCTAGCGCCAAGAAGCAGAACGGCTACTAATAATATTCTATTTAACTTTTAGACTTAATGTTGTTTATATAATGTCTCTTAACAAAACCCTAAAAAAGGCCTTAGCCTTAGTCCAACTAGATTGGGTCTTTTAGGCCTTTTAAAATTACTTAATCCAATCTAATTGATTCGTAGGCATACTTTAACAATCTCTCACTTGCATTGCAACCAATTGGTCATGTATTTGGATTAATAATTTGGACTAACCATGAATTATTAAATTAAAAATTCATAATTATAATCTCATATAATTGAAAAACCAAAATATCCTTTGGTTATATCGGGCTAAAATTACCATTAATTAAATCCGAATTCTAGTTGGAACAGGATTCTAATCTCACTAGAAATCTTGTACTAGGATTTATCACATGAATCCAACTCCAATTACCTCGTTTTGGTCATACTCTTCTTGTGTGACCTTTTAGGTTTCTATGACGTTAGTAGTGATTCAAAATCTCATTCATAAATCACAAGCCAAGATTAGCATCTAGCAATGCATCATGGCTACCTAAGTAATAAAAATGTCGGTGAGTTGATGACAACCTTTTCATGAGCAATTACCGTATAATTTGATCTTTTTGTCACCTAATATCTCAGTTGAACATGAAGTATGGAACGTGTCATCTCTATTAAAGTTCAAGTACATTGTTTCTCAATCTCAAGATAAATGATTCAATCAAATGAATTTATTATCTCATCTTAAATCTCATTTGTACTGTGGCCATAGATTTTCAATCATCAATCTCTATTGATAGCCTTGAAATCCTATCTTGATCACTCATAACCCTTATAGGATTCATGATGTACCTAATTACTATCTTACTTGCAACTTTATTGAGCTACGTTTACCAGCATCAAAGTACACCAATCCATATATAGGATACCATAGTGATCTCAAGTCTAAGGATCACATATACCATTGTCATTTGAGAACATCTAATGACACTCAGTGTAACGATCCACTTAAAGTTCTCAGATGGGCCAATCTAGTGTATTCATCCACAATGATCATCCATGTATTGATCTGAATATCACCATATCCATGACTTATGAGATCAGTCACCCAAAGGAATATAACACATGTTGGTCTTACTGTATCACTGATGTCTTTTTTAGTGACACTGTGACTAAGGATATTTAAGAATAATATTCTTTGTATCATAAAGATCTCATCATCAAAGTCACTACTTTGATTCCCTTGATACAAATCAACTATTCTAGAGACTTTATCGTTTGATTATGACTTGAGCAAATTAAATATAGTTAATAATGATAATAATTGTCATGTAGGATTAAATAACATAAACAATCACAATGTCATAAGTGTAACACAAGTCCAAATCCAATTGGCTCATGGGGCACACACTAATAATCTCCCACGTGCAGTACAGCTAATCAATCATGTATAATACCAAATGACCTAACATGCACATCTTGCTTTTGCTGTGATAGTGCCTTCGTAAGTGAGTCAGCGATATAATCATCCATGTATATTTTGCATATCTTCACCTTGCATCTTTATATGATCTCTTTGATCAAAGGAAGCGCCTGAGTATATGTTTGGATCGTTGGTGAGACTTGGGTTCCTTATCTTGTGCAATGACTCCATTGTTGTCACAATAGAATACCACTAGATCAGCAATGGCAGGGACTACTCTAAGTTCTATGACAATCTTCTTGATCCAAACAGCTTCCTTAGTTGCATTTGAAGCAGCTATATTTTCAGTCTCAGTCGTAGAATCAACGACTGTCTCTTATTTTGAACTCTTCCAACTTACAGCACCATAATTCAGGCAAAACACATAGCCAGATTGTGACTTAAAGTCATCATTATATAACTGGAAACTGGCATCGGTGTAACCATTTACAACGAGCTCATTCTCTCCTCCATAAACTAAGAAAGCATACTTAGTCCTTCTCAAGTACTTAAGGATGTTCTTAACTGCTACCTAGTGATGCTTACCTGGGTTAGCCTAATACCTGCTTGCCATGCTTAAGTGTCACATATCTAATATTTGTACTATTTTCACATAACTTAATTATTTTTTGTTAGGCTATCTACAGTGCCTCATATATTTAGAAGAAATTAACCATTTTTATTCAACCACAACTTACCTAGGATCCAGATATGAGAGCATTAAATATTATACAACTCAAAATGTAACTCAAAATTTCATTCTACTACACATACTAATTTCTAATTTACATCCAAGTATTTATATACATACAAGTAGCACTGTACATATAAAGTGTGAACATATAAAAGATAGCTCGTATACCTCAATGGATATAGGAATACTGTTTGAGGGATACCAAAATCATTTCCTCTTAAGTAGACCAGAATCTACTATAGATAATCTAGAAAGAAAATAAAGGGTGAGCTTACGCCCAGTAAGAAATATATATACAAGAGCTGATACAACACATAACTATATGCAGTATCTAAAATTATGCTCTTTCGCACGAAAAACATCAATCGTTTGGGCACGATTTTGGAAAAGATACTATAGTGGATTAGATAACCAAGCTAAGTACAGAAAGATGCTTTCAAGCACCTTACTTATCTTGACATCTAATTCCAACTATAGGGAATTTCTTAAGACTTGTTAAATCACAAGTTCAATAAAACATTTCTAATAGCTTTCATCATGCAATTTCATAAAAAATTCATATAATTAGTTCTAAAATACTCCGTACAGAATATAAATCACTTTCAGACAAACAACGTAGAGTATTTCAAATATAAAGCATATTTAATATATATATATATGTAATGAAATCAGAAACCAATAAAGTCTGGGAGTGCCTGGATCTATGTTAGTAGAGATTTACCACCCCAGTAAAAACAGTATACTAGAGACTAAACTTTACCCAATAGACTCATGCAATATAAGTAGACATATGGCCATAGTCAAGGGGCCACAGTATATACTAGCTAGATGACAATTGTGAGAGTTGAAGACTGGGCTAGGGTCTAACAACATCGGAACGAACGAAAAAGCATGTACCCGCATGTATTTAGGGTCAAAATCTCAAAACAATCATAAATCATTTCCAGATTGTTTACGAAGATCAATTTAGTAATTTATATCTTCAGTCAATCCATAAAAGCATCAAATTCAAAAAATCATTATACGTTAAATATAAAAATTCACCAAATATTCTCAGTTCAATAATAAATGTTCAAAATATTTTATTTATGCACAACGGGATCATGAAAACATAAATGCATCATGAAACATGTAAAAGTTAGTAAAAATTCCTTCAAAAACTGAGTTTCAATTTGATATGCACATGCAACATTTTGGAAGCTTTAACCCCCAAAACATGTATTCACATTCTTTCACTTCTAAAACCACACCAAGTAATAAAATTAAAGTTTAAGTTCGTTTAAGAAAATTTTGACAGCATAACGTTGCCTTCTACCCTAACCTTCCTGCACGAAAATACAACTTAAACCATAAGTCCAATTTCACATTTTCAAAACAAACCAACAATTTCAATATCATAAAAGGCAGATTTTATCAAATCAATGCAAGCAGTATCCCTACACTTCATACATATATCCCTTACCACTTAGACTCTCACAGTGTTGCTCACTAGCATTAGTGTCACCATCTGGCTTTCGAGCTACAGTTGATCACATAAACATAGTCATTTCACTTTAGTGGAGTTATAAAGAATATTTAACTTATTAAGACCTATCACATTGCCTATTGTAGCTCTAAATCTGGTCTACTTCCTACCAATGCTAACTCTGCAACTACCAACAAAGCACCTCCATTTTCAATTCTGATTTCACATACAGTCTTGTATTAATTTGTACCGTATTCTAGGATCCAAAACATATTAAATTGAACATGGATTCTACCTCCCCTTCTCTTGGTCGCAATTGATTCTCTCTCTTACACTTGTGTCTTTCTTCCTTCAATTCAAGCTTAAATTCTTATTCTATACTAGCTCTATATCATTTCTACATCAAATTCATATTGAATTACATCATGATTAAGCATGGGAGGTGGTGGCTGAAACCCTAGGGTAGTGAATTTCATGGTTTTATGCAATTCAAGCTCACACACATGCTTAAACACATAAAACACATTACAAAGAATCATAAAACTATGAAAATCACAAGCTTTTCTTAACTTTTTACCTTGGTTGAAACTTGAAGGATGCTCTTCACTATGCAAATGGCCATGTTAAGGCTTGATTTGGGTACCAAGATGTAGAGCACAGAAAATTAGACAGAATTGGTGAAGAGAATTTTTAGCTTCGGAGTCTTTTTCTCTAAGTTTTGGTAGCTTTCTCTCTCTTCAAAGCTTTCAACAATGGAGGAAATGAAGAAAGATGATGGCTATCAAAAATGGGAGGAAGATGGGCTAGAAAATTCTATAAAAATATATCTTATAGTGCAAATTACTAAAATGCCCTTATACTTCAAAAAATCTTCCAATTTTGCCCTTCATAATTTGACTTCGTTGAAAACAATCTGTCTAATCTTCAAAATATTTCCTTCAATCATAAACACCTCTATTTAACTTGCTCTAATCATTGGTAGAGCTTTTGTTAAGGTTCGACTGATTATTTGGGCAAAATTACCAAAATAGCCCTAACCATTGAATCACGTAAATTTCTACTTTTACGCCTAATATATTCTATCAGTCCACATGGCCTAAAAATTTATTACATGAGGATTTACCTACAACTGTCAGTTGGACAAAAATCAACTTAGTTTGATTATTATTCATGAAAATTCTAACGGCCCATAAATTTAACCGTCATTTCCTAAATTGTTACACGCTTTTTGAAACATGCATAAATAGTTGAGTTTGTGATATAGATTCTTACCATCACCTTATATGACTTCAAATTCCACTCTGTCAAGCTTCACTTTCATTCGGACACCAAAAATATAGTGGGGTCAACTATTCGATTCACTTTCATACCTACAAAATAAATATCATTTAAATAGGTATGGAATATCTAATGCTCCTTACTTTATGGATAATGGATTAATAGTAATAAGAAATGTGGATCTCAAATAAAGCATGCGATATATCAAGCCTAATACATAACATGGCATATATGATAGATCCAATTGCTGAAGCATCTGAAATTTTGGCCATTTTATCTCTCTCATCCTATGCTTTAGGACACGTCTTTTGAGAGATAAATGTCATATGACATAGATAAGAACCCTTTCTTGGATTCTTCAATGCTAAACCTTAACAACTTGACAACACTTCCACTGTAAGATCTGATTCTACACTACTGTAGACCCTAAATTCATAAAATTGATAATGGAAGTTAAATAAATAATGAACATTGATTTTCACTTGGGTGAAAAGCTCCTTATCATAAGATGAGAATGGAGCAATTTCGGTGAAATAATGTATGGGCAAGAATGTTGTTCAGCTCGCCAATGGGCGAGCAAGGTAGGACGTTTGCCAATGGGCGAGCAGATCGCCAATGGATGATGGCGAGGGCGAATATTGAGTTTGCCAAGTTATGGTGATTCGGGCAAGGGCTTTTGATCGCCCAGATGGATTGAGTAAATTGAAATGCTAAATAAAAATTGCCAATTTGTGGGGAATCATAGCAATTGACGAGTAGAGCAAAACATGATGATCGCCAACAATGAAAATTGCTATAATCGCCAAACCTCTATGTGATCGCCAAGGAAAGGATATTATTTCGTAATGGCCAAATACTAAGTTGGTATCAAAACAAAGTGGCGACCTGGTGTAAGTACAGGGCGAGCTGATAATTTGCTTAGTGTTGGCGAGTTGGAAACAATAAACCGGGCAGCCAAATTTGACTTTTGTTGCTATTGTGATAAGGTTGAAGAAAAGTCTAACAAGGGATGAACTCTATTGGCTGAAGTAGCCATCAAAGGTTGGCAAACAAAGTCAATAACGTGCAGGAAGAAAAGAGTTCCAGTTGACTTCTTTTGTTGCAATGGTCTTCATGAATTAATGCAACAAATGATGCTTAGAAGAGAAGGAGAATGGAAGTCAACTAAGGTGCAGCAAAAGTGGACTTCATGACACTTTGCTACTGCTACACGTTATTTCCTTCAATCTGTTAAAGACTGGTCAATTTTGCATGAGACAAGAAATTAATTAAAGGCTGACATGGCTGGAAAGCTATTGGTGGAAATATAGAACAAAGTCATTAGAAGAAGAAAGAGGCGTGTGGAAGGAAGACTTTCACGCCAACATGAACTGCAGCTTGTCTTCATGCATTTAAGGGATGTCTGACCCATGAAATGAGGAAAGAAACGGAATAAAGGCCAAGTGATGAGTTTTGATTTGATGAGCATGGCTATATAAGCAGAAACACTTGAGGAAAACCCATTTAGCAAAATTTCATTTCTTAACAAGAGATATGCAACTGCAAGTTTATATTCTGATTTTCTCTCAATTCTACTATGCTCGATTTAATAAGAAAAACAGCTTGCAAAACCTTTTCCCCATAGTTGATGAGCTAAAGGATTAAGCAAAGTAAGGCCAACATGAGACAAAAAGTGATCTGTGTTGGAAGTACAGTTGATTAAGGTGAGATTTAATGATTGAATGATATATTTCTATGATTTCAAGCATGAGAAGCATGATGATTGTCTTGCTTTTGATTTATTTTTTTATTAGATCATAGAAATAGAATGAATTCATAACTTGAAGTAGATGAAGAATAAAATGAAACTGGGTTGAAATGGTGTAAAAGTGATGAGAGTGGCGATTATGGTGATCGCCCGTGTTGAATGTTAGTAACCGCCAATGTAGCGAGTAGGCAATATGAACTCGCCAAGCCCAAGAGAGCGAGGTCGCCCAACTTAGTTTAATTCATGGGCAAACTGATAAATGGCGAGCTCAGCCATCATTGGTGAACTAAATAAAGTGAATTGTGTTTGTGGGAGAGGTCGCCACATGTTAAGTCATTGGCGAGCCCACCTTGGACTAAAAAGCCTTGTCGGGCGAACTCACTTGAAGATGTGTGTCGAACTGATATTGTGGGCAAGCTCCCACAAAGAAGCCACTATATGAATAGCAAGCAAGAATGTTGGGCGAATGGCGAGCTCTTCATGAGAAATGTAATGTTAAGTCTTGACAAAGAGTAGAAATATTCGAAAATGAGAATATTAATGGAATGTATAAATTATTTTGCAGCCAGAAATTGAGAGTTGATAAAGGCGAGTAGGAAGCAAGGCTTCGTTGAACCAGGTAAGGGAGATGTGTGTGAAGTGAATGCATGTCCTGTGGAGTAAATTTTATCAAAATATTGAGATAAATGTTTTGTTTTCTAACATGCATTGGTTTGATAATTGTTGTGATAATGGGTGTGAATTGGGCGAGCTAAAATCCGACCATTATGTTGGTACAGAGCGGGCGAGCCCTTGTTTTCTAAGATTGGGCGAACTGTTACGACGGGCGAGCCAAAACTTTTATCATTTTGGGCGTAGAACCCTTTTATTATATTTTGGGCGAGTGGCTTTGTTTTATATAGAAAAATCTGAGCGAGCTAAATGGCGAACCCTTTTAATGTGGTTTTGGGGCGGGCGACCCCTGTTTTCATGTAATGGGCGAGTTGACCATGGAGTGCCGCTTTTGGGCGAGTTGACCATGGCAACTCTATGATGGGCGAGCCGCTGGGGCGAGTCAGTTTTACTTGTTTTTAAAAGCAATGGTTGGCGGGCGACTACTTGTTACCCCACTTTCTAATTTACCATGGGCGAGCCACGATGGGCGAGCTAACCATAGCGAACAGAGTTCTATTTACATTTTCTCAACGAAAAATGAGTTATTTTTAAGAGCTAAAAAAATAGAAAATATGAAACCCTTTGATGGGCGAGTTGACCAATGGGTGAGTCGACCATGGGCGAATTAGCCATGGCGAGCCAGTTTAACTCGAGACTTTCTCACACGAAATTCAGTGAGATTGCGGACTGTTTTTAGAACCTTTTTGGAAAGAAAATCATTTTGAGCAAATGATGAATTTATAAAGTAATTCCTTAAAGGTTTTTCATGAGATATAAAGTGATTTGGAGACTTTAGGCCCCTAGTTTCATGCATTATTATTCATGTAGTTGCGTGACCCTCCTGGAGCGGTGGCTCGGGTCGATGGACCAACGAGTGCACCTTAGGGCGTCACAGGGCTGATGGACCCGCCAAGTCGTCAGCGGTCTCGAAGTTACTTGGTAAGTGGACCCGATGACCACCTATAGATTATGGCCATAGATCTAGCAAAGATAACCGTGAGGGGCGATGGCCTAGGGGTGCACCCCAATAGCGGTAAATTTCGTTCTCGCAAGGGGAAGGGGGAACGATGATAGTATGAATTATTCGTAGGGTGATGCGTAGTCTCAACTTGTTGATTTATGTTTACTGAAAGGATCTGTTAAAATCCTATTTGCTGTTTAATCTATTTTATTGTAAACTGTTGAGAAAATGATTTGAATGACGCATTGAGAGTACTGTTGATATAACCACTGTTTTCCTAATTGACATTATTTAGGAAAAACAAATTTGTTGTGGTATATGGCTTTGGTTTTGTAAAGCAGCATATGTCTCCTTTACTGAGCAAATGAATTACTCATCCCTTTGTTTTAACTCCACAGATAAAAGACATGGAGTTAGAGAAGTAGCTCCAAGATGGATGATTAACATTATAGGTACAGTCCCTTCTCTTCTACATTTCAGACATGAGTATATAGTACTACTTTAGTGAAACAAAGTCAGTAGGGGATGTCAGATGTAAGGAAATAAAGAAAAGAATTTTATATTTCGCATTTGTTAATAAATGTTTATCACTTATTATTGTCACTGTTGAATGTTAATGGCATCGCAGATAGCCCAACTGGTAAAGTTGTATAGAAATTCATGAAAAAGGTAGTAACGGGATGTTACATCCACTAACCTTCTTATAAACATAAGGTTCATCTTTGTTCTTGATGAAGCCAAACTCTTTGATTATCTCATCAAAATGAATGTTTCAACTCTGAGAAGCTTGCTTTAATCTATAAATGGATTTCAGAAGCTTGCAT
The DNA here is from genome assembly GCA_031772115.1 of Heritiera littoralis. Lineage (NCBI taxonomy): Eukaryota > Viridiplantae > Streptophyta > Magnoliopsida > Malvales > Malvaceae > Heritiera > Heritiera littoralis. The sequence continues at coordinate 695,834 of JAPDPK010000043.1, forward strand.
ACCTTGTTGGCATTCTTAAGAGTGATAAAACCATCAGGTTGTGTTATATACACATCTTCCGACAAGTTTTATTCAGGAATGTGATTTTAACATCCATTTGCCATATCTCATAATCATGGTATGCAGCGATAACAAGCAAAATCCGAATGGACTTAAGCATTGCAACTAGTGAAAAAGGTCTCATCATAGTCTACACCAAGCCTTTGTTTGAAAACTTTTGCCACTAATTGGTCTTTATAGATATGCACGTTACCATCCATGTCAGTCTTTTTTCTGAAGATCCACTTGCACCATATGGGTTTTACCCCTTCGAATGGATCAACCAAAGTCCATATTTGGTTTGTATACATGGAGTCTATTTTGGATTTCATGGCTTCAAGCCATTTCTTAGAATCTGGGCTCGTAATTGCTTCTCTATAGGTGGTAGGCTTATCATTATCCATGATCAATACATCGTTGTGCTAAGTGGTGAGAAGGCTAAGCTTCTTGGGCTCTCGACGTATCCTACTAATCCTATGCAGGCCTTGTGTTTTTAGAGCTACTTCCTGTTCCACAACATCTTGTGAAACTTGCTTCTATTCCATTAAAGATTCATTGACATTTTGTGGTTCTTAAACCTCTTCAAACTCTATTTTCTTCCCACTAGTTCTTCTAAAAAGAAAGTCCTTTTCGAGAAAGACATAGTATCAAGCCACAAACACTTTGTGCTCTGTGGGATTGTAGAAATAGTATCTTTTTGTCTCTTCAGGTCATCCCACAAATATGCATTTATCAAATTTAGGTCCTAATTTGTCTGAGACTTGTCTTTTGACATAAGCCTCATAACCCCAAATCTTTATAAAAGACAGATTGGGCTTTTTTCCAATCCATATCTCATGTGGTGTCTTTTTAACCATTTTAGTAGGAACATGATTTAGTATGAATGCTGTTGTCTTTAAAGCATAACCCCAAAAGGAGACAAGCAGGTCAGTTAGACTCATCATAGATCGAACCATGTCTAACAAGGTCTGATTCTTCCTCTTAGATACACCGTTCCATTTAGGTGTGCCAGGGGAGTGAGTTGTGGAACTATTCCACACTCCTTTAGATGATTTGTAAATTCTAGGCTCAAATACTCTCCATCGCGATCTGATCAGAGTGTCTTGATATTCTTGCCTAGTTGTTTTTGTACTTCATTCTTGAATTCCTTGAACTTTTCAAAGGATTTTAACTTGTGTCTCATTAGATGCACATAGCCATATCTACTGTAGTCATCAGTAAATGTGATGAAGTATTAGAACTCTCCTTTAGCCTTGTGGTTAATGGGCTACATACATCTGTATGTTTGAGCTCTAGTAAACCACTAATCCTTTCCCTTGTTCTTATAAAATGGGCCTTGGTCATTTTACCAAACAAACAATATTTGCATACATCATTTGATTCAAAATCAAATGAATCTAAGTGTCCATCTTTATAGAGTCTAGACATGCATTTCTCGTTTATGTGACCAAGTCTACAATGCCAGAGGAATGTAAGGTTAATCTCATTACCTTTGACCTCTTGGAATCAACATTGTATATGTGATTATCTAAGTCTAGAACATACAAGCCATTCATAATGGAAGCATTGCCATAGAAAATATCATTAAAGTAAATTGAACAACTATTGGTTATTATTTTAAAAGAAAAACCTTTTTTTTTCTAAACAAGAAACAGAAACAATATTCTTGGCAATTGCCAGAACATAATAACAATTATCAAGTTCTAAAATTAGGACTGTAGACACCATTTTTGTCTGGGTCTTTTTCAAACATTTTAATTAATTAGTTTATATATATTTATTTTAGATTTAGAAATATTTGATTTTGATTTTGATTTTTTTTATTATTTTATTATTATTTTTATTATTATTTTTCGATTAAAAAATATATAAAAAAAAAGTGAAAGGAAATCATAATTAATTTTGGTAGGAAAGTAAAATTAAATGAGACTATTAAAAGATGAAGAATTAATTTGGATTTGGTGGAAAGAAAAATCAGAATTAATATCGGATTTAATATCCGATTCTTGAGATATAAAATTTCCTTAAAAAGATTGATCCTTGATTTTTATGAATTACCTAAAATAAAAGGAGACTTAGGTCTATTTAAACAAGATAAAAAAAATAAAAGGAGCCCACGGGGAGGCCAAAAAATACACGGGCAATTCAAAAAAAAAAAGAAAAAGAAAAGCTATTGCCCTACTTGCCTGCTTACCGCCGTCGCCATCCTAGTGCGCCTCCACCACTGCCACTATTCTTGCCAACTTCCCTGTCTTCATCGTCGGCTACTGTCCAAGCGGTTTTGGAAGTTGTTTGCCACCTCCACCTTTGCATTCATACTTGCACGGAGACTCTCAGTGGCTGTTGCACCATCAAACCGATTCTGCCAAGCTCCCAACCGCCTTGCACACACTTGTACCTCTGCCCACGCCCCCTGTTTGCACAGTCCATTGCCGCACCAAGATCTCTGCCGCAGCCGCTAATTGTTGCTGTCTGTGCGGCCTGTCAACACTGCCATTCCCTGCTTTGCTGTTGCAGTTTTGCTTGGCATAGAAATCCCCTGTTGCTGCTTTCCCTGCGTTCCAAGCACCGCCACCGCTTGTGAACCTTTGCCTCACCGACTCTGCTTTGTTGCTGTTCCGTTCTCTACCCTGCTTTACGGTTCCAACCGGGTCTGCCGCTGCATCATTCGACCGCACTGCTCCACGATACCGCTGCCATGGCTATGTTCAGTCCATTGTGAAGGTAATAGATTATTAAGTTTTGCTGAGCAAGTCCACGTACAGCATGATTTCTTTGGTCCTTGTCTTTTACTAATCCACTTTTTCATTTTTTTTTGTGGCATCATATCATTTGTTAGTCTTTTATTTATTTTCATTTTCATTAAAAAAAAAATATATAAAAAATTGTTCATGTCTCTTTTCTAAAACAAATATACGTATGCCTCATGAAAAATATAATTTTCAATGTCTAAGAAATAAGAATTCAAATAAATAAGGATTATAGAATTTAAATAAATAAGAAATTACCGATGATGACATTTCGAGAAAGTCAATTGAGACATCTTAAAATGTCTAGGTGAGGAAATTCTTTTTTAAGTTGAGCCAAATTGATGGAATACTTTTAAAAGAATTTTCAATAAATTATAATCCATGTTTATTCTTAGTAAATTAAATATGAATAAAATATAAATGAATGTAGATAAATAAATATAAATACAAGAACATAAATTAGATGAAAATATTAAATAAATGGAATAAAATAGCTTAGATTGAAACTAATTAGTAATTAATAAGATTAGATATTAATGAAATAAGTGTGAATTATACCAAGGATGAAATTCCAAGAAAGTCAATTGAGACTCCTTGGATATTTCTAGGTGAGATGATTCTTTCTTAAGTTGAGCCAAATTAATGGAATACTTTTGAAAGAATTTCAATAAATTGTAATTCATGTTTATTTATAATAAATGAAATATGAATAAAATTAGATAGATATAAACAAATAAATAACTTAGAATAAAAATTATAAGAAATAAAAATAGAAAAATATGAATTATGCCAATGATAAAATTTCAAGAAAGTCAATTGGGACTCCTTGAAAATTTCTAGGTGAAAAGATTTCTTTTAAGCCGAGCCAAATTGATGGGACGCTTTTAAGAAAATCTTCAATAAACCATGATTCATATTTATTCTCTAAATAAATAAAATATATAGATAAATATAATATGAAATAAGAGATTAATATGGAGTCGAAGTTAGAGCCAAAGTTAGAAAGAATAAGATTTTCATAAATTATTTAATTGATCCGACGATGGAGTTCAAGAAAGTCAATCGAGACTCCTTGAACATCTTGAGGTGAGGGAGATTTTTAAGATTGGAGCCAAATTGATGGAAAAATCTTAGAAATATTCCCAATATATAAGCATATCGAAATTAATATAAACACAAGGCAAATTGTAAAGATAACCTAAAACTAGTTGGTACCATTTTAGGATGGGCGTTGTAGGGGTGCTAATCCTTCCCTACACGTAACCGTACTCCCGAACCCTAGTATCTTTCAACGTAGACCAAGCCTTATCCTTAGTTTGAATAGGTGACCAATCACACCTAGGTAGAATGGTTGGTGGCGACTCCCATAATTTTAGTGTCTAGCTATTAGGTTTCTCGAAACTTAATACGTTATGCCAAGGACCGAAGGCAACGATAAATTAAACGTTCCTACAGCTAATGCAGCAACCATTGCTCCATTTACAACTTGCAGGACCACCTTGCCCTTGGCAAGTTTTCTACTCCTTGTTAGCCCTTGCATATTCATGCAAATGTGAAAACCACATCCAGTATCTAATACCCAAGATGAAAAAGTAGACAAATTTATCTCAATCACATATATACCTGAGGTGGAAGTCTCACTTCCTTTCTTTTTCGTATGCTCCTCAAGGTACACAATTTAGTTTCTCTTCCAATGACCAGTCTTATCGCAATGGAAGCACTTTCCTATCTTAGCAACTCCACCAGATGGCTTGAGCTTTTTACCTTTTCCTTCTTGTTACTGTTGGGCTTGCCTTTGCCTTTAGATTTGGTCTTGTCAATCACCATAACAGAAGGAGGCCTTGACTTTTTCAAGTCCTGCTCAACAGTTCTCAACATGTTGAGCAATTATGCTAGTGTCTTTTCCATACTGTTCATGTTGTAGTGCAACACAAACGAACTGTAGCTATTCAATAGGGATTGGAGGATGAGATCAACTGACAGCTCCTTATTTATGGTGAAGCCTAATGCTTCCAGTCTCTTAATGTACCTAATCATATTAAGTACATGAGTGTGCATTGGAGCTCCTTCAGCTATCTTGCTCTAGAAGAGTGCCTTAGACACCTCATAACATTCATGTCATGCTTGCTCTTGGAACATTTCCTTGAGATGTTAGATCATATCAAACAGTTTCATATTCTCATGTTGTTTTTGGAGTTCAGAACTTATGGAAGCTAACATTAGGCACTGTACATCAGTGGCATATCCAAATGTTTTTGATAAGCTTGCTTATCAGTAATGGAAGCATTCTGTCGGGGTTGAGCAGGGATCGCATGCTCTAGAATATATAATTTCTTTTCCTGAGTGAGGACCATCCTCAAATTTTTATACTAGTTCAAGAAGTTTGCCCTAACTAACTTGTTATCCTTCTTAAAGATAGAACATAGGGATAAATTATTGTTTGCCTTGATAGTTCTACAATCATAAAAGATAAATATGCAAGTAACATTGTGATTAAAATCATTTAATTATGGTCTTTTAATTAAGTGAATTGCTCCACTATTTTCATCAAGCTAATAGCCCTCATTATCAACTCAGGAAGCATTTTCCCCTAGACTTCCTATTGGGCCAGGATCCATATTTGGCCTCATTATGACTTTAGCTGAGCTAATGCGTCCAATAAGATTATTTGGTAGACAACTCTTGTCAATTAAATCTCATGCAACCCCTAGATAGTTGGGTGAACAACTCTTGCTATAACTCATCGTATGGGTAAAAGCCCAACCTATGCCTCTACATCTTATTAGGTTTAACTGAGCTAATGCTTTAATTTGATTTAGTTAAGTCTGACCCAATGCACTTGGAAATAACTCTTATTTTATGCAATGTGAATTCTTAAGGTAGGTATGGCCTTGACTGAGCCAAAATACGTGGCACAATACCAAACAGAGTCTCTTTCACGTGCATCATATTGGAAGGCATCTTTATTTGTTATCTTTCACTTAATATTTATTTTTAGAGATTTTTAATTTTACCTTCTCACCTAGCATGCTTTTTTAACATATAAATCAACATATATAAGTAAAAGCATATAATTAAACGTGACATGGTTATGGCCTTTCGATTACAAAAGAACCTAGGGATACATTGCTTTCTAAATGCCTTTTCCTTGAGTTCCCTTTAAGCGTCACTTTAGTTCACCTTGGCTCCGAACCATGTTGGCTATAAATGTTGTACATTTACAAGATAATCCTAATTTATCGACGTAACTATCACAAAAATAAATTACAAATAAAATCAAGGCTCGCAGGCCCAATTTAAATCTATTTAAAAAAATTACAACTCATGTAAACCTCGGCCCATAACCATGCACCATGCACCATGCAACCATCCATATCACACACGAATCAAGAATCAAGCATCAAGCATACATAGTAATATCACATATTAATTTGCATACTTCCTAATTAAAATCTAATTTTAATTAATTATGGATATCAATGGCTATTTTAATTTAATTTTAATTCTCAAAATTCAATTTGGGCTTAATTGAAATTTTAATCTCATTAAAATCCCAAAATCATTGGATAACTCTTATCCAATTTAATATAGGGAATATTTTAAAATAAAAATTTTATCAAAATAACTCCTTTTGAAATTTTAATCTCATTAAAATCTCAAAACCGTTGGATAACTCTTATCCATTTTAATATAGAAAATATTTTATTTTAAAACAAAAAAAAATTATAAAGATAACTCCTTTTCAAATTTTGATCTCATTAAAATCTCAAAACCATTGGATAACTCTTATCTAGTTTTGATTTTAAAATTATCTTTTTTTAAAATATATTTAATTTAAAACTCTTATCAGGTTAACTTTTATCCTAATTTATTTTAATTAAAATATATTTTAAGTAAATAAAATAATTATTTTTTTTGGCAAGGGTGGCGATTGTAGGATTTCTGTTAGCTTTAAATTGACAAGTATTTTGAAATGACAAAAACTTAAGTAAGGCTAAATGTTTTCTCTATAATGTAAATTTGCTTAAAATGGACTCAATGATAGAAAATCTTTTAAACAAAATTTTGGACTGAGATTTCAATTGAGAAAGTCGGGAAATACTCTTATAAAAGTGATAGAATATTTTGAACTGACTTGAAATCACAAAAACTCATCAATTTATCCAAAAATAGCCAACAAATAAGTGCAGGAAGGCTTGAGGGATCAATCCCCCTTGTTGAGGGATCGAACCCTAGATGATAGAATGGTTCCATGTGCAGATAAGGACCCCAAGGCAGAAAAACAAGCACTCTGGAAGCAAGGGATCGATCCCCATTGTGAAGGGATCGATCCCCAGTTGGCAGAATGGGCTGGAAAGCATTCTGGAAGGTAGGGATCTATCCCCTATGGCAAAGGATCGATCCTTTTTCACGAAAACAATGTCCAACGGCTAATTTTTGAGGGTTTCAACAGGAAGTTTTGCATTAAATGCTTCAACAACAGTCCCAAGCAGTTGGTGGACTATAAATAGAGGCATTTATGAAGATTGAAGATAGAACAAGCACTTAGCAATCTCTCTAAGCTTTAAGAAAGAAATCTAAGCTGAAAAATCATCCTTTATATTCCATTTGTGATATCTCATCTTGTACATCACCCACTTACATAAATTTCTGATATTAAAAGGGGTGTGCTAGCCTTGTAAGGATATCTTGTAAGAGTGAGGGTAGCTTTACAATGGGATAGATTTAGAAGTTTGTTTCTAAGCCTTCAAAAGGATTGTAAGAGGTCTCACCACACCTTGAAGTGGTTTGTACTCAATCATAAAAGAAGAGTGGAATCAATCCTTTGACAATAGGGTCAAGGAGAAAGGACGTAGGCAAGAGATTGGCCGAACCTCTATAAATTTCGTGTTTGTTTCTCTTCCTTTACCTTATTTACTGTATTTACTTCATTATTGCTTTATTTGTTTTATTTGTGTATTAAGCTCTTAAAAACCAAAATTTAGAAGAAAAATCGATTCACACCCTCTCTCGGTAGAGCCAACAATTTCTGTCAAACAATTTTTTTTAGGTTTTATAATTTCAATTATATTAGATAAAAGCCTGCATGTTTTTTGTCAAACAATTTTAACAATTATTCTAATATCAATTATATTAGATAAAAGTTTGCAGGGTTTTTGTCAAATAATTTTGACAACATTTTAATTATAAGTTTGAAAAAAATTCTATTTGTAACTCTTAATTCATCCCTACAGGATTTCTTTAAATCTATATTTGTCTTACAATTATTTTAGGTTGCCCAAACGAATTTTGAAAATTAAAATCAAATATGTAACAACTTACAATAAAAACAGCATCACCGTGAATCGAATTCACTATCCTGAAAGGCATTTTGCACACTACCACGGATACAACTGTAAGGTTTCGTTGTCTTAGTTTATCATGTCATACATGAAAATAAGCAGTAAATTAGGAAAACAACAAAACTAAAATCACTAAGATCATGCAAAAATATTGCTTTTGGGATAGAATCTAACCTTTTTGGTGTCACTCGTGTAGGAAAGTTCAACTTTTGAATATAGCAACCCATGAACAGACCTTGATTTATCGTTAACTCAAGACTCCTAGCTAAAATAAGCCCTCTAATAGTATCCACATAAGTAGGACGCAAAACGAGACTTTTGCCTGGAACAGGGAGTGGTCGACTGCAAAAGGAGGAGTAAGATGATTGTTTTTTGAGTGCTAGCTCCAAGAGACAGAGCGGCTATCAAGAATGTTTTATCTAACTTTTAGACTTAGTGTTGTTTATATAATGCCTCTTAACAAAACTCTAAAAAATGCCTTAACCTTAGTCCAACTATATTGGGTCTTTTGGGCCTTTTAAAATTACTTAATCCAAATCCAATTTATTGGTAGGCATACTCTAGCAAGATGAACTTTGATGCCAATCTAGAGAAAATGACTATCCCTGCACAATCTTTCGTTCGCCCTATAAAACCTAAATTCTATGAAAGAGTATGTTTGTTTTGAGTGTGGGAGACTGGACACTGTTGGCTCTATAGGCTAAACCGAGAGGGGAGTGAATCGGTTCTTAGCTAACCTTATATTTGTTTTTCGATTCTTCCAAATTCTCTAACTTATATTGAAGTTTTCTAAGTTCTCTAGGCTACTCAAGTATGCAATATAAATTCAATTTAACAATCACAATATAAATGCAAATAAGTAAAGAGAGTAGGGAAAGAGAAATGTACACAAGCGATTTATAGAGGTTCGGCAACCTTGCTTATGTCCTCTACCTTGAGACGCTCCAAAGATTTTCCCCAAATTCACTAACTTGAATTTGTCTTTACAATCCCTCTTTTTCAAGGCTCAAGAGAAACCTCGCTCTTTTTCTAGACTCAAAAGAAACCTCCATCTTTTTCTAAGGCTAAAGAGAAACCTTCCTCTTTTTCTAAGGCTAAAGAGAAACCTTCCTTTTCTTCTAAGGCTAAAGAGAAACCTCTCCTTTATAAGGTGTGTTTGTGTGTACAACGGGTGTAACCAAAGAAGGCCTCGAGGTAGGCAAATGATTACAGAGATTAAGCACAAAGAAAAGCCTATGCAATATTTGTGCTATGTTATACAAGGAATATGAGAGTGATGGAAGATGAAGACTTTATTGCACTTGAATTGTTGTTGAGGCTTGAGGAAGATGAAAAAGATGATGAAAAATATTGCTCAGCTATTCCTCTTGCTTCCTTGAGCTTCCAAGCCTCTATTTATAGTCCTTTGGATGGTTTATGAACGTTGGTAGGAGCCAAAAGCGAATGTAGTCATTGTATCTCACAAAAACTAGCCGTTGGGCATTGTTTTCGTGAAAAGGGATCGATCCTTTGCCATAAGGGATCGATCTGTCTTTTTCAAAATGCCTTCCAATGCATTCTGCTATGAAGGGATCGATCCCTTCCCTTAGGGGATTGATTCCATGCTTCCAGAGAGCATTTCCTGCACATTTTGGGTTAGAAATGATGTAGACTTTGATTTTAATTCAACCCAAAATATTATAGAATTTTGTGGGAGTTTTTCTTGACTTTCTCAAATGAAAACATAGTCCAACAAACTCATTAAGTAATTTATAAAAGTTGTGTTCAAATATATTCTTGAAAACATTACTTAATGAAAATATTCAAAACCATTTTATAAAGTACTAAGACCAATAAGAATGTATCATTAAATCATGGTCTTAGACTTAAAATGGTTTGAGAAAATCATGTGTGATAAAGTAAATTTACAATATGAATCAAAACATAAAAGATCACTTAAGTTTTTGTCATTTCAAAATACATGTCAATTTAAAGCTAATAGACACTTTAGGTGTGATTGTCCAATAAAAAGAAATATGCATATGGGAGTAGAAAAAGAGGATAAAGAAATTTAGCAAGATGATGATAATTCTATTAATTATGGTATTATGAGGTTGATGATCTTGACTTTGATGGTGTAGATACCTCTCTCTTGGTTTGACATATCTTGACAGCCCTTAGAATAAAAAATGAGGATTGGCTACGCACCTCAATATTCCAAACTCTTGTTCGTTGTGGTGGTCATGCTAAAATACTTATCATTGATAGTGGGAGTTCCATGAATGTAGTTTCTACCTCCACTATTAAGCTTTTCAAAGTAAAAAACTACACCACACCCTCACCCTTATAAAGTGGGTTGGATTGATAGGACCACAATTATGGTAACAAAACAATGCCTTGTATCTTTTAGTTGAGGTGGTTATGTTTACTCTAGACTTTGTGATGTTATTCCTATGCAAGTTACCCACATTCTTTTTAGTCACCCTTGGCTATACGATCGAGAAGTGAGTCATGCTGGTAAAGCAAACACCTATAGTTTCTATCATGAAACAAGAATATTATATGAAGTATGAGAAGAAAAGGACTCCAAGGTCTAGTTAAGTTATGGAGGGTGAGAAGAAACATCTCCATATTCTAATTGAAAAGCAATTTAAAGCTAAAAAGCAACAAAAATTACTAAAGACATGCTAATTTGAGAAAGAGGCCTACTGATTTCAATGAAAGTAGCATGGTTATAGTGCGGACTAAATCCAGACTAAATCCAAAAGGTATCCAAGAGGAGTTCACAGGAAGCTCCATTCAAATTATCATGCTTTAAATTCACCGGAGTCGAGTTTTTCCAAGCGAGGGAGAATGATGGAGAATGGCAGCAGCAAAATATTTTAGTTTTAGTTATATATGTGTTTAAAGTTAGGGGTATTTTTTTTGTAATTTGTAGGTTTACTAGAAATTTAAATTTTTTATGATATAAGATTTTATTTTTAGTCTTCTATTGTTTTATTTTTATTAGTAGTGTCATAACGATTTCGTCCGAGGACATGATCGCTAGATGATTATGAAAAAACACAAAAAGGAGTCGCCACTAATATTTTTTTTACTAGGTGTGATTGGCCACCTGAAATCATTTATCTTTCCAATAAAATCTTAAAAAGTAATTAAGTTTTATTAAAAAATAATTTTTGGTCTGCGAAAACAAAATTTAGGGTTCAAGAGTTTGGTAACGCGCAGAGAAGGATTAGCACCCTCACAACTCCCGTTAAAAAAAGGTTCTACTTAATCATGTATTATCTTTTGATCTTAATAAAATAGTCTTAATTAAACATTTAAAAAGAATTTCATTTATTTATTTATTTATTTTATTTGTTTTATTGTAAAACCACTTAATTGAATGCCTAAAAAAATATTTATTTATTTATTCATTTAATTTTATTTGAAATATTTGAAATTTTATTTTTTATTTATGTTAAATTTTATTTTTTATTTGAAATAAATGAGAATCTTTTGTATTGAAAATTGTTCTGAAGTACCCTAATATTTTTGGTAGCATTTTGGATAATTTCCTCGCTTAGAGATTTCTTAAAAATCGCTACTTGCGATTTCTATAAAATCTCATGCTCGTGAGATTCACACTTATTTTGGAATTTCATGAATGCAAGTGATGCAAACAAAATATAGATAATGCACATGAGAAATCTATTGTTTTATTTTTTTATTATTTTTATATTTATATTATTACTTTAAAATTTAAAATTTTATTTTATAAAATTTTGTTTTTATTGAAAAATCATACTAAAAATTTTAATACGCTGGTAACATATAGCAAATTCTTCTCACCTAGAGATCAGTTAGGAATCACTACTTGTGAATTCTGTAACATCTTATCATCGAAAGTCAAATTTATATTTTTAATTATTTACATTTTATATTTTATTTGTTTTTATTTTCTTAAATTAATTTATTTCATGAAATTAGAAATTTTAATATTAAAATAAAATCACTTAAATATCCCAATACGCTGATGATATTTAAGAATTTTATTTCGACCCTAAGGATTATCAAAGAATCTCTGTTTGTGATTTCTATAAAATCCTATCATCGGAAGTGCTTTTAAGATTTATATTTTTGTTTACTTATTTCAAATTTATATTTTATTTATTTACTTTTATTTAAAATATTAACTTATTTCATAAATTTAATTATATAAAAAGTTCTAATATTGAAATAACTTACTTAAATATTCCAATACGCTTGTAGTATTTAAGTATTTTATTTCAACTCTATAAATTACCAAAGAATCATTACTTGTGATTTTTAAGAAATCTCATCATCGGACTTAATATTTACTTAAATTTAAACTTTGTTATTTTATTTATGGCAATGAAGATTTACTGTTCATTTTAAGATTTTGATTTTATAACGTTGCTTTATAAGTTTAATAATTAAGAATTTCATTCTGTACATATTATTTTCTAACCATGTCAAATGATTAATAAGCATTATCAACTAACATATAAATTACAAATCACAAAGCATATTACACATACAAACAATAAATAAATATGCATTTGACTAGTCAACTTAACAAACATTAACAAAGCAAAACAAGATTACCAAGAAACAAAACTGTAAATGGAACACTAACGTATATCAACGCAACCTCAACATATTATCAAAATAAAACTAGTCAAAACAGTGATAAAGAACTTATATAATAACAAGAGTGGACCTATAATCAGCGAAAGATCTCCCTTTCTTTCCTTACAAAGCTGTCTCTACCGAGCTTCCCACTCCTCCAGCAGTTCAGCTTTTCATTCTCTTCCTCAACCGTCGACCAAGGCAGCTTCTCTGTGTTTTCTCCAAACCTGCAGGTACGTACGCAACAAGCAACACAGCAGGGGCTTCACACCGAGTAATGTGGCAACAGCAAGCTTTGATGGGGAGGATGATGGCAGGGGCAGCGATGAAAGGTGCGATGACAGTGGTAGAAGGAGTGGTTTTGGCCAGTGGCGTTGATGCAACGGTGGATGAAGCGAAAGGTGAAGGTAGTCTTGTGGCGAGGAAGGGTGATGCTGGGCTTGGCAAGGATGAAGATGGTGATGTTTAAATAAGGCGTAAAGGCTACGCAGGGGCGTGAATGCCGAATGCAGGGAGACCGTAACAGAAACGTGAACTTGTAGCCGATCGTGGCAATGGCGATATGTGGCTGTGTGAGAAGCTGAGTTGAAGATCCTGATCAATCGTGGCTGTGTGCAGGCTTTCAAAGCCATTCCATGTCCATTAATTTAGGTCTTCGGATTATTGCTATAGTTCTGGGATTATTACCTTTTTTTTGTTTAACAGATTTTTTTTAATTTATTTTTTGATTTATTTATTGATTTAATTACTGATTATTCACTTTCTTTTTACACAGCAAATCAAGTTAGCCAACTCTTATTTAATTTAGGTGAAGAGAGGTACGATGGGTACATGCAGTGCATAGGGCTTAGATGGTGTTTTAAAAATTACATGGGGTTTAATTTAGTATTTTGCATGTTACGCATGGAGAGTTTTTAAGGTTTAGGATTGTATGAATACCAAAGTTGACTTTTTTTCTTTTTATTATTTTTTGATTTATTATTATTTTTATTTTTGATTTTTATAAAAAAATTTGTTCGGACAAAATTAGGTATCTACAAGTAGGATTAGGCAATTAGAATTCTTAATAAGATTATGATATTAGAGCTTTAATAGAGTATTAGGGTTGGACTTGCTTGTTTGCCCATTAATAGGCTTTGTACTCTCTTCTAAAAAAGAGATTAATATTATCAAAAAGTTTTTTTTAGCAAAATTTTGCTCTTTGGTTTTGTGACTCAACCATTTTAAAGAATAATTTGGCCATGCCTAGCTCACTTGTGAACTACATATGTAACATTATGAATTAAGTAATCACTGGGCTGGATTGTAAAAGATTGTGATGTGTGCAAAAAGTTTCTCATTCATTTAACTGTATAATAATTTGCTTTTGTAGTCTATACATATGCTGGTTTTTTTAGTATTTACCATGCAATGAACATATATTTTATAGTTAAAGCTTTAACGCTCACACGTATTTGTGAAAGTGCCTATTCTACAGCTCATTTTGTTCAGTAATTTATTGACTTTGATTGATATGTTTAAGATGTTTATTTCTATTTGTTGTTTTTAGAGATCTACGAGACTATGCTTTATATATGACATATTTTGAGTTTAAAGGATAAGTCTTACATATGTTTGTCAAAATGCCTATTTCACTCCTCATTATTCAGGAACTTTAAAAAGTTAAATTATCAATTTCATTATTACAAAAACATATCAATTATCAAATATAAACAAAATTATTGATCAATTTAAAAATAAAAAAATATATAAGCGTTAGTTTCGCAGCATTGGGCGGGTTGTATTCTAGTCAACATTAATTTTAACATTTCTTTCCTTTTTAATTTCTATTATGAAACACAGATCTTTAATCATTTTTAGAAATAATACTCAAATAAACTCTTAAAATTTACTAAAAAATAAAAATACGTGTTTGATATTTTAATGCATAGAACTGAGACTATGAACTTTTATTTATTGTAATTAGAACTTTTACTTGAAAATATTTAAATTTTTAGTTGGATAATTTAATTTATAGAAAAAATATACTTATATTTATTTGGATGAACTGAATAATAAATATTAAAAATTTGTCAATTAGACATAATTAACTCATTTTTTAGATTTAATAGGTATAATTATAATTAAATAAAAGTTTATAATTTTAATTTTATACAATAAAAGGTCAAGAATTTTTTTTGTATTTGTAAATAAAATCCAAGAATTTACTGGAGTATTAAATTTTATTTTTAAGTTTTATTTTTTAAATTTTAAAAAATTAAAATAATACCTGAATGATTTAATTATTTTTTTTCCTTTTCTAAATCTCTATGTTCTCAAGCTCTTTTCTCTCATAAATTACATCTTAAAGGACTTTTACCCCCATGTTTAGATAGATATTAATAAAAGGAACAAAAGAAAAAGAAAGAAAAAGTAAAGTGGAGGAAAGTAAAGAAAAAAAAAGTACACGAGCTATTATTTGGATTCTTAAAATTAATAAATGGTTATACTTTTAGTTTCACCAACAAGTGATTAGAAAAAGTGAAAGTGAAATATTTTTTTAGATATTTAGATAAACTGTTAATCTCCTAGTATTTCTTCAAATTGAAGTAAATGAAAAATAAGACATTTGAGGGAAATGAAGGGATTCACAACACCTGTCTCTTTCATTTATTATTTCTAAAAGTTTATTGTGACAAAGGAAAGCAAGGGAAATGTTTTTATTTTTTTTTTGTTACAAAGGAAATATTAAAAAATTGAGAAGGGAATGCTTGGATTCGAACCCAAGACTTACAATATGCCACAACTCATCTTTAGTCACTAGGCCAAGAGGTTGTTGGCAATGTTTTTATATTTTTCATGCTTTCTTTTCCTTTCCCTTTCTTACCTCTAATTCAAACTTAATGTTAAGCCTATGTTTGGATTAGAGGTAGGGGTGGGAAAGGAAATGAAAGCTAAGTAAAACAATGAAAAGTTGAAAACATTTTATTTGTTTGCGAAAAATTTTAGTTAAGAAAAGAAAAGAGAGAGGAAGTGAGCATATCTTATTTTCTCTTGACTTATTTATTTTTTTAAAATCCCAATGTAGGGTAAACGGAAAAGGAAAAAAAACTTGAAAAAATTTTTAATAGGTAAAATATCAAATTTAACATTATAATGTTATAAATTTTAAAACAAAAAAAGGTTATAATGAATTATTTCTTTTACTTTCTACTACTTAATCAAAAAAAAATTGTTAAGATTACTTCATTTTCTTTTCCTTTATTAATTTTAATTATTACAACAAGTAGTATATGTATCTTTTCCTTTCCTTACGTTTCTTTCCTTTAGTAATTTCTATCCTAACATAGTGTAAGTTTTTATCTCATGGATTTGTTTTCATACAACCATAGTTATATTACACCTTTAGCCTTCAAATTTTATATCTTAAAAATGTATGCAAAATTTTCAAACTTGTGTTTTTTTTTTTGGCCAAAAAATTTTCAAACTTGCTTAAAACATTGAAACTACACCTCAAATTGAACAAGAGATAAATAAAAATAAATTAAACTTAATTGAAATGAGTTTTATCAATAAATGAATTATATCAAAATTAAGTGTAAGCTTGACTCAAAAAGCCATTCCAAACATACAAGTTTGATTTGATTAAGATTATGACTTATTTACTAAAAAAAGAGTTAAAATACCAACTTGGTTACAGCTCGAATTTAAATTAAACATCTAGAATTTCAAAACATATAAATATACACTAATTTATATTAATACATAAAATATTAAAAAATAAAGAAAATATATTAATCCACGTTTAGTAGCATTGACTAATATGATATTTAAAGAAAATAAATTACAATCAGTGTCTTCTTTTTTATATTAATTTTTGTAAAAATAATGTATTAAATATTGAATTTATATATAATACACTGACAGTGTATAGTTTCTATATACTGTTAATGCATTAGAGGTTGACACCTCATCAATAAGCCCTTATGAGCAAACTGAAAAAATTTATTTATATTTACTTTTAAGGGGTTAGCATATTTTTTAATTTGTCAATTAATGAGATGTCAACTTTTGGTGCATTGACAGTGTATTGAAATTATAAATTGTCAGTACATCATAAACAAATTCTTAAATATTTTAATTAATTTTAATCAATACCTATAAGTATTTGTTAGTTATTGTTTAAATTCATAAAACATTTGAATATGCCTTAACTTTAAACAAGTCAGAATTTGAATATTTATCAATTAAATTTATGAACGGGTAACTATGAAAATCACATTACTCAAACTAGATAAACTAGTAAATAACTATAACAAACTAAACAAACTAGTAAATAACTAGACTAATTCAAGCTCACACTTGGTGAGACTAAAACTTGAGATTTCAAAGTCTCAAGATCTCCTCCTTGTCACTAAGCCAAGGCCTCATTAGCTATTTATCAGTTAAATTCAAATAGCTTATAAGTAAATTAATTTGAATTTGAACTTTTATAACCTAATTAAATTTTAAGTTCTTTTTATTTGATATTTTTATTTTAATTACTCTCTTATTTTTATTTAAAAATAAAATTAAAATATTAATAAAAATATATTAATTTTTTGAATGCACTAGATCCATATAAAAAGTATGCTATTAAAATCATTTGACGAGGAATTAATTTCGAAATATACACAAATCTATTTGAAGACTCCCTAACCACATATATATATAAATATAAATATAAATATAAATATAAATATAAATATAAATGAGTAAAGGTCGCAATTATGAACTTGTGGTTCGATTCGGACTGAAGACAGCCTTAAACAATATAAACCTTAATATAATGGCGTCCCATGATTCCTCCAATGAAAAGACATTAACGTGGCGTAACATATGATACAAATTTTTTTTCATTTATTGGTGGTTTTCTGTTCTATTTTCATCCAAACGCTTCCCTGTCCCTGTTTGACAAATTAAACCCCAAAAGCCAAAAGAAAACCTAAAAGGGCATTCGAGACTTTGGTTTCTGATTTCTCTGATTCATATTTCGATTGGAATAGTACAACGAAATCGTCGCTGGGCTTCACAATTGTAATTCTATTAATTAGGGTTTTCAAATTGCTAAATCTTTCGTCATATGTTACATACGCCTTCGGAATTTGATTCTCATTTCTCCTTCTTGTAGCCGCTACGAGACTTCTTTGTCTTCGTAGTGGTTCATCTTCTACAAAAGAAATTAAATTCAAATTGGGCTTTTTTAATTGATTTTTATTTTTTATGTTTGGGAGGTCAACGTAAAAAAATTGGAGGTTTAGCGATGATGGGTGAGAATCGCAGTGGGTTTAATGTTCGAAGTTGTTTCTTTCATTTGGGTGACTGGCATCCTTTGCAATAGCATTGCTGATTAGGGCTTCAAGCCCTCTTTTTTTATCTCTCCTTTCTTCGTTTTCTTAAGTCAGGTAATTTGAATTTGGCTTTCGCTTTTAATTATATTTTAGGTTTCGTTTGATTGTTGCTTTTATTGTTTTTCTAATTTTACTGTTTTAGTTTATACCAATCAATTTATATTTTAATTAGTATTGCAATTACAGTGGCCATTTACTTATTCTTAATCAAATCTCATTTTCCCTTTAAATTTTTTTACGTGTTATTTGCTTTTGCTTTCTACCAACTTTTTAAGAAGTAAAAAAATGACTACCAGCAAAAAATAAGAATCAATTAGAGCCTAAGTTGATGAGTAATCTCATATGTGTTTATGTAAGTTATGATGCTTGATTTTTTGCATTTGAAGGATTAAAATTTTAAAATTAAACTTTTTGAATAGAAAAAAACGTGGTTTTAGCTTTTAAATGAAACAATAATGTTTCAATGTGTATTACAATTTAGTTATTTGCTTATTTGTAATCAAAGATTATATCACTTTATAGCAATTTTCAATGAAGTAAAAAAAAAGAAAAAAAATAGTAAAAGTAACAACCTAATGGAGCCCGAGTTTATATGTAGTATATGTATTTAAGTTTACCTTACTCTGATAATTCTATAGGTAATTTCGTGATAGGTGGTCTATACCTAAGTTTATGCTTGCTTTTGCAGGTTTAAGATTTGTTGTTCATCTTGCTGAGAGCTGTAATTTACTACTTTCAAGGTTTCAACTTTCAAGTGTTCTAATGTTTAGTGAGAGCTTTTCATTTGCTAAAGCAATGGGCTGTTTTGGTTGCTTCGGCTTCACAGCAAAGCCCAAACGATCTTCAAGGCCCAATTGGAGGCCGAACCTTCAAGCTTCCCAGGAACTTTTGTTAGATGTGGAAATAGAAGAAGAGGATGATTGTTCATATAATGGTGAGGTTACTAGCACTGCTTATGGAGATGAGGTTGAGTGTGTAAGCCGTGCCAAGCATTCTGAAGAAATTTTGAGGTTCAAACTCGACAATGGCTTGGTTTGCAGGCAATATCCTGTCCAGGAAACCAACAAGATTATTAGGTCAGAGGTAAGCATAGAAATGAATTATTATGCCTCCATTGGCACTGAACTTTTATGACAAGATGGCTTTCTTCTTTAGTTGCCCATTTGTTATCTCCAATATGGGTGCTGCATAATCTTTCTGTATAAGCTTTACAAATTGTAAAGATGCTTGGGTTAGGTGATTTGTCAATTTAAATCTTGTTAGCATGCAAAATTGTTTCCTTAAGAGTTGATGTGAAGACTTCTTAATATATTGTGATATCATGGATCTCTTGTATTTACCATGTGCTGTCTTTAAGTCTGGTGCACGAGGAATTTGCTATGATCTTGTTGTTCATTATGCATCTATAGTAGTTTCATTGTAGTACGAAATTGCTATTCCATGGGTTCCAACTAATGCGGGTTGTCTAGCAACTTTTTATGCTATCATATAAGTGTAGCATAACTGTTCTTCCCACTTTGGTCCTCAAACCTAGTTCCTTTTCGAATTAGGATTAGATGTTTCATAAGTGTGGCTATTCTAGCAGTACAGTTTTATTAGCCAAGGTTATATGTCTTGATTTTCTTTTCTGCTGGTGCAAACTGATGCTGAATAACATCATGTATGTTAATATTGTTGCCTTGTTGATGTGTTTTAGCATGTGAGATATCTTGTGTGCTTCTTGTTACGGAATTATACCAGATATCTTCATGTCATTGTGTATTTGTCTGTTATTCTAGTTAGTGTTGACTCTTGACTTCATTTTCAGGATGAAAATGGGAATAAGATGGTTAATGAGTATGTGAAGGAATACAAGATTGGTTCTGGTAGCTATGGAAAAGTGGTAAGCATATCGTTGAAAGACACTGTGTTTCATAATTTACATAAAGGAATCAAAGTTTACCTATTTTGTTTTCTTGTGTGGCAGGTTCTATATCGAAACACTGTAGATGGGAAACACTATGCTATTAAGGTTAGTAGCTTGTTTTAATACATTAGTGTTCCCTTTAATGGTAAAAATGGCAGTAACAACTGAGAACGGATGTTTTCAGGCAGTTCGATGCAGTGGCTAATTTCTGGTTCCACTTGGAGCTGCATTTAGTTGTTTAGTAGCAAAGTTGAAGCATTTGAAATTAGTGAAAATTTAATCTTTCATTATGTTCTTATAGGTTACATGATATTTGGTGTTTTATTGATCTGTTATAATTTTATGACAAGTTATGGTTTTACCTTGCAATCCTGAGTTATTTTTATATTTAAATTATAGGCCTTTCATAAGTCTCATTTATTAAAGCTACGGGTTTCTCCATCAGAGACTGCAATGAGTGATGTTCTTCGCGAGGTATTGGCTTGATATTTTTTTGCTGATCTAACCACTTATATATACGATGGATTGGACTCTGCACCCTTTGGGGTTTCAAATCTTTCTTATTTACCATGCAGCCATATGAAATCTAATATCATATTTTATGTCTGCTGTTTAGTGTGTAGTAGTCTGTATGGTTTTTTATGGTTCTTATTAAGTTCAAAACTGCCAGCATGGTTCCTTGGGTAAATTGCAATTTTCATTCTTACACTACGTTTGAGTCGACAGTAAAGGAGAGGAAGGAGAGGAAAGGAAAGTAGAGAAAAGGAAAGGATATATGTACCCTTTGTTTTGATAGCTAAAATTAATAAAAAGAAAGGAAAGGAATGGAATTCTAACAACCATTGTTTGGTTAAATTGTGGAAAGGAAAAGAAAGAATTCATTATAATATGTATTTTTTACAATTATAACTTTCTTTTTATAAATAACATATTATATTAAGTTTCTTTTTTTGTTGAAATATCATAGTAAACTGTAAAATAATGTGTAACAAATTTTAATGGTAAGAAATCATATATATATTGAAAACTTGTTATTGAATGTAGAAACCAAAGATCATGAATCTCTACATGCAATGCATAATGTATGTTTTTAAATTAAAAAAAGTAGTTGGAATTATTTTTATACACAACAATGTTTTTTTTTTTCAAAAAATGTAATTTGCTGCTGTTCGTTCACTCTCTTTTTTTTTCCACTCTCCATTCATTCTCTACATGATGAAGAATGTAATTTGCCACCACTTTTTAAATTCACTTTTTTTTCTCCCTTTCTTTTTCTCTTATTATTTTGGGGAATTTTTTCATCTTCTCATATCTCAGCTCACTCTACTCTACCACCCCACCCTGCCAGAAAAACTCTTCCTTGTCTGCTCACTTGTAATGCCAACACATTGAATTCTAATGACATATTGCGTTATATTTTCTTGGAATGAGAATGACCACAATTTTGAGAAGATTCTCAAACTTTGTGTCATAGAATAGCTGTAAGGACTAGATTGAAGTTTCAATTCAATCTTCATGGTTGAAATTTGTGATTTGCCCTATTTTATTTGTAGCCAAAAAATTGTCTGCTTGGGGGTAGAATTAGGGAGTAGATGTGCTGCTTTATTATTCCATTACTACTATGTTCACTTCCTCACCATGAGAGTGTTAAGAAGGAAGAAAAAAATGCTGCAAAGACAAAAACTCTGCAGAGTGGGGATAAATATAGAAGTTATTATCACATTTGTGTGTGGTCCATGTGTAGGTGAGAGCTCATCAATCGAGTCCTTGGCTTATTCTTTTTTCCTTACCTAATTTGGTTCTTTTCTCTCATATTTAAGGGCTGTTATCCTTCTGCGGTCCTTTATCTTTTTGCTTTAAATAAATTGGAAGCAAGTCAGTTCTACAACCTTTTTTTTTGTAATGGAAACTCAGTCTCTAATTGAGCTGATAGTTGGTTTAATATGTTGGCACTGGTATATTTCCATCCACAAATAGGTGGGGAAAAAAGAGTCAATTTGTGACTTTATTTGGTTAATTTCCTTGAGAAAAGAGGGATGGTGGATGAATTTTAAGGATTCTAGGGTTTGTTTTTTTAATGGAGAGAACTGCCCTAATTGTCTACTGTTGACATCTCAAGTGCTTTTTTATTTTTGGATGAGTGGTCATATTTATCTAATTCATTTTCCTTGCAGGTTTTGATTATGAAAATGTTGGAACATCCCAATATAGTTAATCTCATTGAGGTGATTGATGACCCAAGCATGGATCAATTCTACATGGGTATTTATATTTCTTTTTCTTTTCTTTCTCTACCAAGTTATGTGTTTATAAGTATAAGAGTCGTCGTGTTAACCTTATTATTGACTGCCTGTGCCATTATCTTTGTTCAGTTCTCGAATATGTGGAAGGCAAATGGGTTTGCGAGGGTTCTGGTCCTCCAGGTGGCATTGGTGAAGATACTGCTAGGAAGTATGTGCGAGATATAGTAGCTGGGCTTATGTACCTCCATGGTCATGTATAATTTCAAAACCAACTTTCTGAATGGTTTCATTTTTTTTTTCTTGCATTATTATTATTATTATTATTATTATTAGTTCTCTATAAGGGGTGTGTGTCTTTTGTGTGATATGTCCAACTAAATACTTGTTTGGATAAATATGATAAAGTTTTTCTGTGAACAGGTCTAGAGAAGATTAATTTGTTTTTTCTCTTCTTGCTCGCTTCTGTTGTTTGGTTATTTTCATGTAAACACAAACACAATACGTAAGGTTGTCACTTTAGAAGCAACATCCTGAAGAAGAAAGTTGGCCAGTTTTGTGATATCTATGATATAGATGTGCAGCATGTTCATGCATGTTTGATACCCTGTGTTTTCATATTCTGATGATGAAGGCTATTGATCCATAAATCTTCTAATTTTCTGTATAGTGGAACTTTCTTTCTTAGAGTTTTACTTCTTTATCCTCCTTACTACTGGTTTAAAAGTTTATACATTCTCCCATGAATTTAACATTTTATGTGGAGTATCTTCTTTCCTGTGATGGACAATAAAATCATTTGTTACTTGTTAACTTGCTAGTTTATGGTGCTTACCTGTGTTGTTTCTTTTGAAAACAGAATATTGTTCATGGAGATATAAAACCTGATAATTTGTTAATTACTAGCACGGGTACGGTGAAGATAGGGGATTTTAGTGTCAGCCAGGTGTTTGAGGTAATGATACTTGACCCTTAAATTTCATCATATTATGACATGAATAAGAGTATTAAAGTGTAATTGTCTCTTTATATAAGAAAAAGAGACCCAGTGCCCAAGGCTCTTACATTGTGGGGTCTAAGGAGGGTTATTATACATAGTTTTCTCTCTGCATTAACAGAGAGACCATTTCCGCTTTGTATAAGCCTCTTTTTTATCTTTTGCTGTTTTACTGTTTATTATTTCAATTATAATTATGTGAACTACAAATTTTGTTATAGGCAGTTTTTCTCAGATATGAGCTAGTTCAGAAAGGTAATGTACATGTACTTGATATGTTACATGCAATTGTTTTGATAAGTTTAGTGCAGCAAAAGTTTGTGTGGCTGACACACACTAGAAAAGATATGGTTGAAGTTTTTTAATGGAACTTTGTCCTTCTTAGTTCTTATTCTCTTGCTCCCATTTTTTTTGCCTTTCTGTCACTTGTGCAAGTCCAAATGAACTTCTAAATCATGTTTAGTTCTCTGAAGTAAATTTAGTATTTATGTTTTTAAACAAAATCTTTTTTTTTTGTAGGATGACAATGATGAGCTTCGCCGTTCTCCTGGGACTCCTGTGTTCACTGCACCTGAGTGCTGTCTAGGTCAGTGTTCCCTCTGTTAGCTGAAACTATGCTCTAGTGTTGGAGAGATAGTTGGAGAACATTGTTTATGTTTGTTTTGACCATTTCCAGAAATAAATCATCAACAGGTTTAACATATCGTGGAAAAGCTGCAGACACTTGGGCTGTAGGAGTTACTTTGTACTGTATGGTATTGGGAAAATATCCATTTCTTGGTGAAACGCTACAGGATACATATGACAAGGTAGCAAATTGTTCTCTTTCTGTCTTTTGTGCACTTACTCCGGCATGCACACATTCTCTCTCTTTTTATCTCTCCCACAGCCAACAGTTTCTTTGTTCATTTCCACAGATTGTTAATAACCCCTTAATCCTGCCAAATGACATGAACCCAGAGTTGAGGAACTTACTAGAAGGACTTCTTTGCAAAGGTTAGTGAAAATTTTCTTTTTCATATCTGGGTCTTTATACCCAGAGCTAATGCTTATAAATTTCCCTACAATCTATTTCTCAAATGGTGTTGCTACTCTTGGTGATTGTGAAAATTACAACATTTTTTCAGACCCAAAAGGGAGGATGACTTTGAATGCTGTAGCAGAGCATTCCTGGGTTATTGGTGAAGATGGATCAATCCCCCAGTATATGTGTTGGTGTAAGCGTAATGGCTACCGAAGGGAAGAATCTAATGGGATAAGTGATACTCACTTGACAGAAACTGACTAGATTATCTTCTGGTTTTGATAATTTGCTGTACAGTAAAAAAAACTAGGGCCTTCTCTTTGACCCTTTATTCCCTTTTAATTTATGTGCACCAGAGGTGAATACAATATAGCTAAGACTGGAAGCAAAATTTTCTGGGATACGTAAGTACTAGGTTCATTTTGTGCATCGAGTGATTTTGTGAGTTTTGTTTTCTTAGCTTTCACACCCCTCTCGGGAGCTTCGGTATGTGGAGGTTTCTATGATGTTAGGATATTTTCAGTGTATCAACATGTGCGACTGACATTTTACTGAAAATTTCAAACTTTTTCTCTTTGTTTTCCCAGCAGTGAACTGATTGTATAGTCACCCCATCTAATCCTTCAAATGAGAATTTGTTGTTGAGAGAGCATATTGTACCTTAATTTTGCATGTTTTGGAATTTTGATTTGTATTTTCTACCTTTTAGACAGTGATGGGTTGTTTTTGTTTCTTTTGCTTTCGAGGATGGCAAAAACTAGATCTAACAATTTGAGCACTAGTCATGTGTTGTGACATGTTTATTTTGAGTCAAATCATAAAAGATACAGAAGTTATTGTGTTAAAATATATGTTTTTTCATTATTAAAATTTATACCCTTTTTTGTCAAAATTTTAATTAATAAATTCAAACCATGGATCTTATAATTTTCATTATACGTGCAATCAAATCTGAGTTATTGAAAGGAAATATGAGGCGTAAAGATTAGAAACAAATGGAAAAAAGTTTATGCTATTGGTAAAGTAATATAAACCAGAAGTGAGATGCAAAAGACAAAAAGCTCTCTTCTCTCAACTATGAAAACTGTCGGCCACAACGTTCCAATTAGGGATGAAGAAGATTTGAAGAAAAGAAGTGTAAAAAGAACCAAGAATGGTGAGTTCAAACTCAACGAGACTGACAACCAGGGAAATCAACAGTCTTTTGCCTCTTGCAAGGACTCCCTCATGGGTTCCCAAGATCACTCTGCATGTCTGTGATTTGTCGTCACCCTTCTTTCACGGACGAAGACTCAGATGCTGAATCCGAAGATCGCGCCGATAATCCCACTATCCTGCTTTCAAAGGAGGAAAAGAATCGAATAAGAAGTCCATGGAAAAATGTAGTGATAGTTAAGACCTCTGGAAAAGCGAATCAAAGCCCAATGGAAACCCTCAGGCAATATGGATTGCATTGATCTCGGACATGATTTTTTCTTATTCAGGTTCATGAATACTGGGGATTGCGATCATGTTATTTACGGAGGTCCAGGGCGAAATTCGAGAAATCTACCAAGCAAATTCAACAGCCTAAAAATGATGATCATCACAGTGAAAGACAAGATCATCCATCTACTGGAGACGATGGAAATCATCTTCGGGTTCAAACCGAACCCACCAAACTGGACAATGGAGGAACCAGTGGAAGCATGGAACTTCTTGGTCATTGTAGTGGACATCACGGACCCATTATCATTCCTTCAAATTGCAAAGCAGGAGATGGGGACATACACACCAAGAAAGGTTGACAGACTACCATTTTACCAAAAGGTTTGTATATCTGGACACGGTAAGAATCTTGAAAGTGAGGGAGGGAATGGAGGAAGCCTTCTTCCTAATAGCTCTACCAATGATAAACCCAATCGCACTGGTATTCAGGAAGGAGATCAAGACAGAATGGAGGAATGCGTCCCACAAGATGATCTTTCTCCCACAAAGGCGCAATATGCCGAGCTTGATATGCAGGATGTAGATCGAGGAAACCATGACAATCCCGGAGCTGGCCAGTTGGTTTCTTAATTAGACCTCCCTAGATACTTTCCCCATAAGTTATCTTCTTTGGAATGCAAGAGGGGCAGACGGTCTCAACTTTTGAAGAACCTTCATGGATTTGATAAAAGTCAATAACCCAAGCATTGTTATAATCATTGAAATAAGAATATCTAGAGAAAAAGCTGAGAAAACAAGCTAGTCTCTTGATTTTGATGGTTCATTCAGGGTTGATGCTAAAGGCTTTGCTGGAGAAATTTGGCTCCTGTGGCATCCCTCTAAACTACAAATCAACATTTTGTATTCTTCGAAACAGGTCATCCACGCCACGGTTAAGGTGAGTGCCCAAACTCAGTTTAATTCTTTTGTTGCAAATTCTCATAGTCCCCAAGTTCCTTGGTTGATCTTTGCGATCTATGCTTGACCACAATTCGAAAGAAGAAAAGATCTTTGGAGACACCTTTTGGAAGTTTCGACACTTCATAATCTTCCATGGCTCTTTATGGGAGACTTTAATGAAGTCTTAAACAACTCAGAAAAGATGATGGGGGGAGGGTGTGGTAAGCCGATTAATCAACATAAAGCCAGATTATTTCAAGACTGCATGAATGAATGCAGCATGTTCGATCTGGGATTCGTTGGGCAGCAGTTCACCTAGACAAATGAGAACCATTTTGAACAAATTATGATAGAGTGAGCTGATAGAGCTTCGGCACATTCTGACTGAAGGCTAGGTTCCCAAGTTCAGTGGTCATTCATTTAACAAAAGTCAAATTTGATCACAACCCAGTTCTTCTTGACACTCACTTATCCAAACCTTGGTTTAGGCCGAAACCTTTCAGATTCAAAACTATCTAGTTTTCACATTTGGATTTTAAGAACATCGTAAAAGAATCTTGGAACCAAGCAAATCATTTGATCATTAAGGCTACTACAAGATTCAAGGACGAAGTTACAATTTGAAACAAGTCACTTTTGGAAACATTTTACGCAAAAAAAAATAAGGGTTATGGCTAGACTCGAAGGTGTGCAAAAAGCCCTCATATCAGATCCAAACTCGTGGCTAATAAAGCTTCAGGAGGAATTAGACGCAGAATACCAAACATACACTCAAGTTAAAGGAAGAGCTTTGGTGTGAGGACCACATTTTCTCACATTTTGCCGAATGATTTTGTAAGTTAAAAGTTATAGAAATGGAAAGGCGAAGATGAATCGACAAGAGTGATTAAATAATGGTATATTGGGGAAATTGAACGCGGGCCCTCCGAGATCCGTGGAGACCCAAAATGACCATGAAATGGCAAAATACTGATATTTAGAGTCCAATACACCTATGGTATAAATTTTGTCTTGACCAAAATCCTGATTTGAGGTACCTAAGAATTAGAACAAACAAATTAGAAATGATTATTGTGTCCATAGCCAGAAATTTGAAATTGAAATTGAAATTGAAATAAAGTCAAATGTAGATAGACTTTTGACTATTCACTGAGTACTGTTTGACTCTCATGGTAAAGTTTGATCCCAAATTAATTCGAGAATCGGAATATCAAAAAATAGATGAAAAAACAGTGAATATACCAAATTGTTTTTGGTTGAAGCTAAATGTTATTCTAAGAAATTTTCAAGTGCCGTACAACCTTAAAGGTCACTGGAAAATTGACTTTTCAAGTTGAAAAGTCAATAAAAAAAATTTATTGGAATATTTGACAAATTTAATTGAAATGGTATTGCATAAAAACGATGTTTCGAAAAACACTGGGAAATTAATGGAAATTAATAGAAAATTTTAGAAATAATTATTAAATTATTTTAAGATAATTTTAAGTTACGAGGAGTATGTGAAAATTATTTAAGGCCTTGTTTGGAGAAAGAATGAAAAATGAATTTTCATTGAGAAGAAGTGTAGTGCAAATAAATTTAGCTTGGAAATTCTCAAGATTTATAAGGGTAATATGGTCATTTAGCAACCAAATCAGATTTTTTTTATTAAAATAACATATATAACACGTTGAATTTCATTAAACCCCAAAACAACCAGCCATTTCTTCCCCAGCCCGCGAAACCTCCATTTCTACCTAGCATTGGTGTTAGTTGTAAGGTCACTATGTAAGGCCAAAACACCCAGGAAAACGACCTCGTTCAGGGGTGGTCAAGAAGGACTGATTATAGTCCTATCTTCTCTCAATAACATAACCAAAATTTAGCTCAAAATGGAGTTCATTGGGCTGGTAAAAAGTTGCTACAAACTTTGCCTGTCAAACTGCCTTGTTTTAAGCGTGATTTAGAAAGCCACCATGGGAGGCTGAAACGGCCAGGAAAATGGCCTTATCTCATAATGGCCAAGAAGGATCAATTGAAGCCTTACCCTTCTCTATCCAAAAATCAACCAAAACTGAAACCGTTTGAGGGGTCAAAACTGACCTGGAAGTTGACTGTGCAAAGGTAAGTCTAGGTTGGAAAATTTTAGTTTTCTTTAAAATGAACATATGTCTTATTTCTGATTTTTCTAAGCGTGACTTTAGTGTTATAAATTTGTAAAAACACTCTTAGGACAATAAGGGAGGTTCGGCCAAATGAGTTTTTGTATGAAAAGTTGTATAAGCTAGCTTGAAAATGAGATATGTAATGGTAGGCATGATTTTAAGCTTATATATGATCTTGAATTTTGAAGAAATTTAGAGAAGGATTATGAGAGGGGTTTGGTCAACCTAGGTTTCATGGGGTTAGTGTGCTTTCAAGTGATTTAAATGTTGTGAAGAGTGATATTAGGAATAAAGAATAATATTGGGATAGTTAAAATCGAAAGAAAATGGTTCGGACATCAAAAAGTGCATTGAGATAGGTGAAGGGTACTGTTAAATTGAGACTAAAATATTAATTTGATAATTTTAAATAAGTTGAAGATAATATTTAAAGTATTGGTATTGTTGAAATTGAAACTAGACAGAAAATAATTATTTGAATGCTAGTAGTAATTTCGACTCCAATAAGAAGTAGACCGAAAACGTCGTTGTATTAGGAAATTAAAATCGTTATTAAGTACTCTAAATATTTAGTAAAGGAAGTACTGGGTTGTAACTACGTTTGAATATTGATCGCAGCTAAGGAATCCATAGGAGCGAATTTTGGAAAAGAAAGGATAGTCGCAAGTGAGCTACAACCGAAGGGCTTCCAGTTGAAATAGCAAGGAATGAGGCAAGGGTTATATATAAAAGAAATGTAAGATGGTGTCACGGTCATTCTAATATCACCATTTTATGAAAAGAAAGTCTTTATGTTACTTATATTGTTTTGCCATGAAATAGTACCACTGTCCTATTTTCCAACGACATATCGTAGTGCACCTTCATAAAGTGATTGTGAAAGAAAGTATTGAATGGTTTGACTTTACTGTTATTGAACTATTAAGTATTTGAATTGTTTTGAAACAAAAAACTATTTATGGGATTGTAGCTAATTGGAACTGTCTCTGGGATTGATAACTGATTTAACTACTGTTTTTGGATTGAATAACCGTTGAAATTGTTTTATGGAATTAAAACTGCATTAGGACTATTTGTGGATTTTAAACATTGTTAAGGATTGAACTGTGGATTTAAAATTGGTTTGGAACTGTGGAGCATTTGAATTGTTGAAAACTGAATTGTGGTTTTTGCAACTATTTGCAGGAAGTCTCATTTTCTAGAAGGTTATGCTGCCGAATTTTATACAATATTGTTTTATGGAAAAGGATTGTCATTTTTCCGTATAAAAGAACTTAGAAGAGAATTATTTAAGATCAAGTTAAAAAGGGATTGCTAGTCTTTTGTTTAAAATTAAAAGGATTTTGAAAAGGTTTTGTAGGAAAAGAGTTATATCTTAGAAAAACATTAAGGTTGTGTTTGGATGAGAAATTTCAAGAAGGGAATTCATTTCAGTCAAGATATTTAAAAGTCCAAAATGCAAATTTCTTGTTTGGCAAAATTTTTTGAAGAATTTGAAAATTTAGGAAGGATTTCAAAAATGAATTTGAAATGCTCAAATTTCCTTTTGAAAATCCACCTAAAGAGGTGGTTTTTCAAAATTCTTTCCACTCTTTCCTATTTTAGTAGACAAGACCTATTATTAAATATAAAGTTAAAAACAAAAGAATATATTATTTTATTTAAATTAAATATATATCTTTATTTTTTATATTATTAGTAATATTTATACATTTTTACAAATCTAATGATACCCATATTGCGTATTTTATTTGATATTTTTTTCTAATATATAATATTATTATTTTTCTTTTATAATTATTTTTTATTTAATCAAATTCTCGTATTCAAAAATTCTTTCTAAAATTTTTTTATCCAAACAAGTCAATTATAAATGCTAGTATTTTAAAATGATGAATTTTGAAATATCTTCATTTTAAAATGCCTCAAAATTTCAAAATTCTCGATCCAAACGCACTCTAAGGGTTTTAAGAATGCTAAACGTTTGACAATTTTATATTATATGAATAGTTTTCATCTAAAACTATGAATGTTGAAATAGAATTGCACTGTAAGAATTACGTATAGGCAAGTAGTTAGAGTTGCATA
The DNA here is from genome assembly GCA_031772115.1 of Heritiera littoralis. Taxonomy (NCBI): domain Eukaryota; kingdom Viridiplantae; phylum Streptophyta; class Magnoliopsida; order Malvales; family Malvaceae; genus Heritiera; species Heritiera littoralis. The sequence continues at coordinate 726,717 of JAPDPK010000043.1, forward strand.
ACTATATGAATCATATGCATAGCATATATTTTAAAAGTTATGCATTATGATTTTTGAAGAGTACTGTTCTGAGATTCTTAAATGTTTTGAACGAAATGTTAACTTTGAATATTCTTAGATTGAAGGAAAGAAATAAACTAATTGATTTTATTGTTTTACTATACTGAACCGTTTCAATTGGTAAATGATAACCCACCAACTCTAATTATCGATCTTCGAAATAAAGTTTATATTTAGATATTTTGACTTAAATTACAATGAAATGATACTGAAATTCTATGAATGAATTGTTTTAAAAATAGTGGGTTATCATAAATGTTTTTAAATGATAAAAGGCCTAAATTTCCTTTGAAAACCGTATTCTGAAAAGTATTGTAACTGTATCGGTTTGAAAAGTGTACATTATATTTTATTGAAAATCGAGGAATCCAACCAAATGATTTAAAGGCATTTGACTTCCTATAGTTGCCTACTGGCAGTCATGCCATACTGCACTATTTACTGTTAGACCTTGAGCAAGTTTGCAGCTACTTTTGTAGCACCTGCTTCATGGTACTATGGGGTGCATTGTTTTGCTGTTGACCTTAAGCAAGTCTTCAACAATCCTCAAATGTCATTGGCTCCGTGACACTAGATGGACCTTTATTTGATTGTGGCCACATGTTGTTGTTGTTTACTCTTTGTTGGGGCTATTGAAACCGCAGGATTACTATTGGGATATTGCCTTGTCTCCTACTTAACTGTTTTAAATGACTGTTACTGATTTGAAATGAATTGACCATCTTCTAAACTGTTTCCAATGACTGTTACTTAACTGTTTTAAATGACTACTTTTGAATTGTTTTAAATGATCGTTACTAGTCTGAAATGAATTGTTTGTTTACTGAACTGTTATATATGATTGTTTCTGATCTGAATGGAACTATCTGACTTCTAAACTGTTTCGAATGATCTATTTCTAATCGAAAATCAACTGACTGTCTTCTGAACTATTTTGAATGAGCTGATGAAATTGTTTTAAAGGAAATGTTACTGTTTGAAAAAAAAATATATGAATGATTTATAGTATCGAATTGATTGATTTATCGACTGATGGAATATTGTTAGTTTTATTGAAATATGTAAATGAATTGATTAACTTTTGTTTTTGATCTATCGGCTTAAAGTAATTGCATTGATTGATTTGAAAAGTATTCATTTTGGTACCATTTTGAATTGAAAGAATTTTGTTAGTAGAAAAAAAAAAGATTTTATTGAATTGTATTTTATTGCATTGAATCGTTTTGGAATGCCATTGATCATATGCATCGAATGGTTTATTGACATAATAGGAACCTTATAGTTGTTGTATTGAGAATCGAGATAATTGAGATGCTCTAAAGTATCATTCCATACTAACCCGAAATTCTTAACCAACTATAGAAATTTCCCTTCTGAACCTATAGTTATTGTCGATGGTCTTTATTGTTACCTAGAAATATTTATGGAATTATTGTATATAGTTATTCATTTCTTACTTGGCGTAAAGTTTAGCTCCCTTACTCATCCCATAGGTCATTGTTAGCAAACACGTTTGGTGTCTTTTATCAAGGCTAGCGAAGCGATCATTTTCTGTTGGAAGGTATAATATGTACCTTTTATTTGTATTCAGACAACACTTGCACAACATATGTACTTGTAATTGCATAAGGGATGTAAATTAAATAGTGTTAGATGTCTAGTATTGTTAAAAAGACATTAGTGTGATGTAAAGATATTTAAGTTAAAATATATACACGTGTTATCTACCTTAAGAACTTGGGTTCAAAGGCTGCCAAAGATGTTAAGGTTATAGTTAGACTTTTATATTTATACACTCTGATGGAATTGAGATGAAATGAATAAATGTTATGACTGCATGTAATGAATGAATAATGGAATACATCACACAATTGACTGGGACCTTAGATAGCGTTATGAAATAGAAAGAAGCTGAGTAAGTTTTAGCTAATCACTAGAATGACTTACACTGCACACGAAAGGCAAACATAATGTAAAGTAATGAATGAAATGAAAAAAAAAAAGTCAGTCCGAAATTTCATGATCAAGGTCATGACATTTGGGCTCTAAAAGCAAGAGTTGATTGGATAAGTGATGGTGACCGCAACACAAGGTTTTATCATCTAAGCACCATTAATCATCTAAGGCACAATAGAATCACCGCTTTGAAAGATTCAGTTGGTTCATGGCATTACAATGCTAATGAGATTAAGTGTATTATTTCCAACCATTTTCTTAATTTGTGCAATTCATTTTTGATGTATAGTTTGATAAATGGTGGTCTTATGAGCAGATTTGCTAAGCCTCTTCTAGATAGTGAAAAAGATGGTCTTACAGCCCTTTTGCGCCATATTGAAATCTTTAAAGCTATGTTTAATTTAAAACCTCTTAAAGCTCTGGGCCCCAACGGATTACACCCTATATTTTATCAAAAATGCTGGGATGTAGTTGGTCAATTTGTCTGGAATTCATCAAGGAAGTCTTTAGAAACAAAAAGTCCCGAAAATATAAATGATTGTTTCATTTGCCTTATACCTAAAGGTAAGTGCCCTGAAAGCATCACTTAGTTTCGGCCTATTAGTTTTTGTAACACTATTTTACTAGGCGATTACAAAAATCATGGTAAACAAACTAAGGCTAGTTCTTGCTGTCATAACAATTTCGTCCGAAAACTCGACCGCTTGACGATTTTGAAAACATTTAAAAACAAAGGGAGTCGCCACCAATCTTTTTTGACTAGGTGTGATTGGCCACCTAAAAATATTTATATTTTTAACAAAATCTCAAAATTAATTAAGTTTTATTAAAAAGATAATTTTTGGTCTGCGAAAACAAAATCAGGTTTAGGAGTACGGTTACGCGTGGGGAAGGATTAGCACCCCTAGACGCCCGTTTAAAAAATGGTACCAATTTAAGCACATGGTATCCTCTAATTTTAATAAAATAGTCTTGGCTTAAATCTAATTTGCTTATCTCAAAGAATTTTGTGTGATTACTTATAAGATTACTATTATAAATTTTTTTAAAAAATTTCACTTTTTGAAAATGAACATGAATCCTTTTTATTGAAAAATTAAATTAAATACTCCAATACTTTTGGTAATATTTGAAATAATTTTCCTCACCTAGAGATTTCTTAAGAATCACTACTTGTGACTTTTATAGAATCTCATCCTCAGTAGGACTCATATTACTTTTATAATTGAATAAAAATTATTTTATATATTTAAAGAAAATCTTACTTTTGGAAGTAATCATGAACCCCTTTTAATGAAAAATTAAATCAAATACTCTAATACTTTTGGTAATATTTGAAATAACTTTTCTCACCTAGAGATTTCTTAAGAATCACTACTTGTGACTTCTAAAGAATCTCATTATCGGAAGAACTCACGTTACTTGTATAATTAAATAAAAATTATTGTATCTATTTAAAAAATCTCATTTTTGAAAATAAACATGAACCCCTTTTATTGAAAAATTAAATCAAATACTCCAATACTTTTGGTAATATTTGAAATAATTTTCCTCACCTAGAGATTTCTTAAGAATCATTACTTGTGACTTCTATAGAATCTCATCCTCGATAGGACTCACGTTATTTGTATAATTAATTAGGGATGCATGTGATATTGATAAAAGAAGTATGATGCGTATGGATTTATAAAAAAACTTTATTATTTTGATTTTCTTAATGAAACTCTCGATATTGAAAAATTTAGCTAAATATCCCAATACTCTGGTAACATAATTCATCTCACGTAGAGATATTCGAAGAATCACTACTTGTGACTTCTACGATATCTCATTATCGGAAGAATTTCACTTATTTCGAAATTAATAGTTATGCATATGATGCACATGGATTTTTTTATTTTATTTAACATATTTATTATTATTATTATTATTATTTATTTTTTTAATATTATTTGTTTTTATTTTAAAAAGTAAAAGCTCATGTATTGAAAAATCACACTAAATATTTCAATACTTTTGGTAACATTTAGCAGACTCTTCTCATCTAGGGATCAGCTAGGAATCACTGCTTGTGACTTCTGTAGCATCCCATCATCGGATATTAGCTTTTACCTTTTGTGAATAAATTGACTATTTCATCTTCATTTTTTTTCATTTATTTAGCTTTATTAACTTAATTCCTTTGACTATTTCTTTTTGTTAAAATTCCATTATCATCTATTTAATCAATTTAATCACTATTTTCTACCTTTTGAAACTTTACTATTATCAATTTTTATTGGTTTAATTATTTCGTATTTATATATCCCTAAAATCCCCTTTTTTTTATTAATTTCTCCCAACTATTTCCATTACCTATTTTGTTTTTATTAATTTTCATTTAATTAATGCTTCTCTAAATATTCTTTATTTGTCATTACAGAATATATCATTATATTTTCTTAAAATAAACATGAATTTGGATATTGAGGAATTATATCAAATATCCCAATACTCTGGTAACATTCGATAAATTCCCCTCACCTAAAGTTTTTCGAAGAATCGCTACTTGCGACTTCTACAAAAACTTATCATCGGAATTTCATGCTTATTTTAATTTATTATTTTTATTTTATTTTTTTTCTAAAGCTTCCTAAAATATATGTTTTTTTCAGTAAATTGTCTAATAAGAATTTTATTTTATTTTAAAAACTATATAGTTATATATATTTTATATATTTATTTATACATTTTATATATACTTATTTATATACATTTTAAACTATATATATTTCCTATATTTATTTATATATTTATTTATATATATATCTTAAAACTATATATTTATTATTAAAAATAATTCCATACAATTAAATTGATTAAATTTAAAATTATTACAAAGAATTTTATATATTTAAAAAAATGTTTTTACCATGAAAATATGTTAGAAACACAACAAATAAATAATTAAATAATTAAATAACAAGATAGAAAATATACCCTAAATCAATTTGGGTTAAAAACCCAAGAAAAGCCCAAAATTCGGCCCAAACAGTGGAGGCCCAAATCTGCCAATGGGAGCGGGTCGCGAGCGGGTGGAGCCGAGTGCGCGGATCTCGGGTCGGGTCGGGGCGGCAAGCGAGTCGGCTGGCCTCCAAAACACTGCGTTTCGATCCTTTATAAAAAGCCCCTTTTTTTTGAGTTCTTCATTTCAGCCGATTCTCCCAAAAAAAATACCAAAACCTTCCAAAAAATCTTCTCAGCCTCCCCTCTTGCCGAAGGCAACCGACCGTCGTGTATCGCCGTGTGCCGCCGCACTCCGATCGCCGATGGTCTCCCCGAAACCCTAAAAGCACTCTATTCCTCCTCCTCTACTCCAATCTAGCCTTCGTTTCACTCAAAAACAATCTTAACCCCATAGATCTAAACTCTACCGAAACCGTCCTCCTTTTTTATTATTTTGTTTTTAGATATGGTGTTTAAGGTTTTCAAGCTTCGTGCTTTTTGTTGTTGTTGCTGGTTTTGTGTTTGGCAGGTGGGGAATAGTGGCTGTTTCTGTGGTTTTTGATGCTTTAGGGTTTCGGCTTAGGGTAAAGGGGTAGGGGGTATGTAGTGGTTTCGGTGGTGGCTTGGTTTCGTTGGTGGTGGTGTTTAGGTTAGGATGGTGTTTCGATGGTGAGGATGGTGGCGGGTTGTGAGTGTTTCAGTGATGGCTTGGTGACACAGTGGGGTTGTGTGGTGTCTCGGTGGTGGTGATTGGTGATAGCTTGATGGTGGTGGTAGTGGTGGTTTAGAGTTTCGATGATGAGGCTAAGGCAAGAAAGGTGGTAGTGGTGAATGGTGGCTTCCGTGGTGGAACTAGTATTGGGATGGTGCTGATACGGTGGTGTTTTGGTAGTGGTTGGGTAGAATTTTTGTAGATCTGCTTTTTTTGTTTCAGAGTCTCCCCCCTAAAAAGCCTTCTACCTGAATCAGTCAGGTCTTTTTAAACAAAGTTAGGATCATCTTTTGATCCAGTGGATTAGAATTGATCTCAGGTCCTTCTTATTGTTTCTCGATCTTCCAGGGCAATGGTCAGGGATGGGATTGGTAGCATGGGGAAGGTGAATTTTGGTGACACCCAAGACCTAAGGAGAAGGGGCTGAAGCACCGGTGGCTGGCGGCACCAATTTTGGCCTACAAGTGTAGCCGGCAATGGGAAAGTCTCTTCCTATTAAATGTGATGTGCAAATAATAATAATAATAATAATAATAATAATAATAATAATAATAATAATAATAATAATAATAATAATAATAGAAAACAGATAATATATAAATAATAATAATAATAATAATAATAATAATAATAATAATAATAATAATAATAATAATAATAATAATAATAATAATAATAATAATAATAATAATAATAATAATAGAAAACAAATAATATATAAAATAATAATAATAATAATAATAATAACAATAATAATAAAAAAACAGATAATAATAATAAAAACAAAAACAAATAACAATAAAAGTAATAATAATAAAACAGATAATAATAATAATAATAATAATAATAATAATAATAATAATAATAACAATAAAAAATAATGATAACAAAATAAATAGATAAATAAAAATAAAGTCAAGTTCAGCCCCTTTTAATTGGCCTTGAAGCCCAATGTTTTAATTTGGACTTTGAAAGCTCAATTAAATTTATTACAATGCTTGTGGCCCAATAAATTGGGTTTGGACCATATCCATTTCTAACAAAAATAATTGTATTTAAATGTAAAATTATCGATTTGGACAAAATTGGGTGTCTACAGTTGCCCTTCTTTGCTCATTGCTAAGAATCAGAAATAGAGTAAAGACAATAGACAACAATTTTGTCCAACTCAAGACGTAATTTCTTTTTTCTTTTTATTTTTCTCATTTTTTTTAAAGGCTGCTTCTACAATAGAGGCATTGGAACTTTAGATTCATTCCTGAAATATGGTTCTCTTGCAAGAGAGGCAATGCAACTTCAATTTTTTTTTTTGGAATGTGCTCCTCTTGAACCAGAGGCAATGAAACTTTAAATCTTTTGGAATGTGCTCCTCTTGTAGCAGAGGCAATGAAACTTTAAATCTTTCTTGAAATGTGCTCCTCTTGCAGCTTGCAGCAGAGGCAATGAAACTTTAAATCTTTCCTGAAATGTGCTCCTCTTGCAGCAGAGGCGATGAAACTTTAAATTTTTTTCTGGAATGTGCTCCTCTTGCAGCAGAGGCAATGAAACTTTAATTTCCTGAAATGTGCTCCTCTTGCAGCAAAGGCGATGAAACTTTAAATTTTTTTTTCTGGAATGTGCTCCTCTTGCAGCAAAGGCAATGAAACTTTAATTTCCTGAAATGTGCTCCTCTTGCAGCAGAGGCAATGAAACTTTAAATTTTTTCTTGAAATGTGCTTTTCTTACAGCAGAGGCGATGAAACTTTAAAATTTTTCCTGAAATGTGCTCCTATTGCAACAGAGGTGATGAAACTTTTAAATTTTTTCCTGAAATGTGCTCCTCTTGCAATATAGGCAATGAAACTTTAAAATTTTTCCTAGAATGTGCTCCTCTTGCAGTAGAGGTAATGAAACTTTAAAATTTTTTCTGAAATGTGCTACTCTTGCAGCAGAGACAATGAAACTTTAAAATTTTTTTTTGAAATGTGCTCCTCTTGCAGCAAAGGCGATGAAACTTTAAAGAGATATGATTGTGCCCAAAGGACTTTGAAATCATTTCCTATCTTGAAAATCATGCACCTATTTAATTAGGGTAAAAAATTTGGTGCCAGTTAAACTGGGCTTAAAAGAAACAATCTCTTAAGGTGCCAATTTCACTAGGCTTAAGACCTCACAATAGTGCCGTCTACATTGGGCTTAAAAATCTCATTTCTTAAGGTGCCAACTATGTTGGGCTTAAAGTCTCATCTTGGGTGCCAATTTCGCTAGGCTTAAGATCTCACAATAGTGCAAGCTACATTGGGCTTAAAAATCTCATTTCCTAAGGCGCTAGCTATGTTGGGCTTAAAGTCTCATCTTAGGTGCCAACTTTACTAGACTTAAAAATTTCCTCTAATTATGTGCCGATTTCACTGGGCTTAATACCACACAATGGTGCCAACTTACTGGGCTTAAACCTCATCTATTGCCAACTTTACTGGGCTTAAACTTTCAACTGTGCCAACTACGTTGGGCTTAAAAATCTCATCTTGGTGCCAACTACGTTGGGCTTAAATTCTCTTCTTGAGTGCCAACTTTAGTAGGCTTAAATCTCATCTAATCATGTGCCAATTTCGCTGGGCTTAATACCACACAACGATGCCAACTATATTAGACTTAAACCTCATCTAAGTGCCAGCTACGTTGGGCTTAAATTTCATCTAGAGTGCCAACTTTATTGGGCTTAAACTTTCAACGGTGCCAACTACGTTGGGCTTAAAAATCTCATCTAGGTGCCAACTACGTTGAGCTTAAATTCTCTTCTTGAGTGCCAACTTTACTGGGCTTAAATCTCATCTAATTATACGCCGATTTTGTTAGGCTTAATACCACACAACGGTACCAACTATATCGGGCTTAAACCTCACTTAAGTGCCAGCTATGTTGGGCTTAAATTTTCATCTTGGGTGCCAACTTTACTAGGCTTAAATCTCATCTCATTATATGCGAATTTCGCTGGGTTTAATACCACACAACGATGCCAACTACATCAGGCTTAAACCTTATCTAAGTGCCAACTTTATTGGGCTTAAACTTTCAACTGTGCCAACTACGTTGGGCTTAAATTCTCATCAAGGTGCCAGCTACGTTGGGTTTAAATTCTCTTCTTGAATGCCAACTTTACTGGGCTTAAAACCTCATCTCATAATGTGCCGATTTCGCTGGGCTTAATACCACACAACAGTGCCAACTACATCGAGCTTAAACCTCATCTAAGTGCCAACTTTATTGGGCTTAAATCTCACCTATGCCAACTACGTTAGGCTTAAATTCTCATCAAGGTGCCAGCTACGTTGGGCTTAAATTCTCTTCTTGAGTGCCAACTTTACTGGGCTTAAAACCTTATCTCATAATGTGCCGATTTCGCTGAGCTTAATACCACACAACAGTGCTAACTACATCGAGCTTAAAGCTCATCTAAGTGCCAACTTTATTAGGCTTAAATCTCATCTATGCCAACTACGTTGGGCTTAAATTCTCATCAAGATGCCAGCTACGTTGGGCTTAAATTCTCTTCTTGAGTGCCAACTTTTCTAGGCTTAAAACCTCATCTCATAATGTGCCGATTTCGCTGGGCTTAATACCACACAACAGTGCCAACTACATCGGGCTTAAACCTCATCTAAGTGCCAACTTTATTGGGCTTAAACTTTCAATTGTGCCAACTACGTTAGGCTTAAAAATCTCATCAAGGTGCCAGCTACATTGGGCTTAAATTCTCTTCTTGAGTGCCAACTTCACTGGGCTTAGAATTTTATCTAATATCAAGATTGCAATTATTTTTCGAAGATTCTTGATTCTGTAATTTCCTTTATCAATTCTTTACTACTCATCTCAAGTTTTTTCTTTTTTTTTTCAAATTCTTAAAATTTTGAAACTTTCCATTTTATCTCTCATATTCTCAAAATTCCATTAAACTCATCTCATTTTCTCTTTTTTTTGTTTGACTTTTGTTCTTCTTTCTTTTTCTTTCCTTTGTTCTCTAAAATAAAAGAAGTATCCCTCTATTTTTTTCAAGCTACATTTTGATATTCTTGTCATTTTCAAAAAGAAACTTGTTTATCATTTCTTTCCTCCTCTCTTTCACACAAACTTTTCTTTTCCTTTTTTCAATTTTCACTTTCTTTTCTCATTCACAAAAAATCCTATCTTCCCTTTCTCTTTTTTTTTTATCAACATTGACAAATGCAATTTTATTTCAGAGAATGATCAGTTATTATAATGCCAATGCAAACAACTTTTGTCCAAATGCAATTCAAATGTCTCATGAAAATGCCAATTTGCACTATAAAGATGCAAACACAATGATCCAAGAATTTTCTATTTGATCCCTTTGTCAACAAAATTCTTTATTCCATGAAGTCCTATTCTTCTTCAAGAGTTGCCCTAATCATCACATTCCTTTTTACTATTATTTTGAAACACCATCAAAATTTTCCTTAATAAGAATTGCCCTAAGAAGGCACAAGAAGTTCATTGCCCCACCATAATTATCAAATTTCTCTCTCATTTTTCACTTGAAATACTAAAAAAATCGAACAAAATTGCCCCAGAGAAATCACAAGGAGCTTATTTTTTCCTGTAAAACACCCTTTCCATTTTTCATTTTGAGGGATATAAATGATTTCATTATCCAAAAATGTTTATCCAGTCAAAACTTTTTAATTTTACATATTACCCCATACTCTAGTCAAAGGAAGTTGAACCTAAGACCCACAATTATACAATATATTTGACATTCAACTCTCTTAAAAATTGGTGATCACTATTTGGATGCATATGGAGGAAAATGGTAATTTATTCTCAGTAAATCAATTGACTGGGTTCACACATCAAGATTTTGTTTGGCAAGGATAGTTGCCATTTGATGAGAAAAGGGATGAGTGTCCCTTCATCTAGGCTCACAAAAGAAGTTTAAATTATTTTAAAAACACTAGATTCCTTGAAATGACTTTTTTTTGAAAAGATTTATTTTAAAGTGCAATCAAAACTGACACTCTTTTAATTTTCAAATGAGGTATTTTGATATTTGTCAGGACTAGCTACGATGGGCTCAAATTTTTGGCATGTTATTTTGGGAGGAGACAAGCTTCAATCTTGGTACCAATCCTTTTAATGGCTCTCAAAAGGGCATTCTTGGATATCTTGATGGTTTATGATGCTCATTGGTTGCTTCAAAATGACTTTCTTAATGTCGTTTCTGTTGTGGCATTAATAACACCATGAATGATCTCAAAGAGTTCTCACTTTTGCTCTAGACTGCCCTTTTTGGGGTTTTCACCCCAGAGCCTCATTCTTTTATTTTGTTTTTTGTTTTTGGTGATTGTTTCATCATGCACTTAAGAATTCAAAATTCATTCGAAATGAGTATAAGGGTTCTCAAAAGATAATATTGGCAAAAAAGGAGATAAGTGCCTCATAGATTTTATGACTCTTCAAGGAACAATCTCTTCAGTTCAAGTATCCAAGCTTGATCAAAATGGACTTTCTAAGGTATGTAATGTAGGCCAAGGTTCAGGGTTTTGAAAAAATGGATAAAAAGGCCCAAAAATGTGTTTGAAGGTGATCAAACCAAGGATCATTTAATATGATTGAAGGATTCCTTTTAGGACTCTTCTTTCACTATCAAGTCTCACCTTTCGTCATTTTATTTCTCCATTTTTCTTTTTTCTTTTTTTTGGTCCAAAATTATTGGAAATCAATTTAATTCAAGCTTGCCCCTCATCATAATGATCTTCTTTTTTCAATCTAGAAATTGGGGCTAGATCATTCATGTTCTTCAAAAGATCTTTCTTCTTTTTTTTTGTACTTGCCCCTCAATGTGGAGGGTGATCCTTGATTAGGGTTAATTTAGAAAGAGTTCTTCAAGCTCAAAAGGGGGTAGCAAATGGATAAATTTTCAAATTTTTGAATGGATGACGAAAGATGGCCATTTGTTATTTCAGACATGGTCACTTAAATTGAAGAGTTATTCCTTGAATTAAAGGGTAAAAAAGCTTTATTTTTACGTTTTCTTTTTCAGTTTTTTTGGATCGAGCCTCATGGATTTTTTTTTCTTTCTTCTTCTTTTTTTTTGGATTTTTCTTTGTTGTTTGGAATAATCTGAATATCTTAAGTGCATGACGTCACAATCAATTTTTCCTTTTTTTTTCTTTTTTTTTGAATGTCTTGCATCCCATGCATCAATCTTTCCTTGGCAATGATGCAAACCATGGATGATGCCTCATAAACCAATGAATATCATGTTGGAACATTTCATTTTGACCATATGTTGCTTATAGTATTTCTACCGAGAGAAAAGAGAAGAAATACTATGGCATTTGAGATGTTTTAAATACTTAGGGTACTTTGTTTATGGTATCTTTTGTTTGTGTGCCTCAAGCAATAAGCCGAATAGAAAAAGATTGGCCAAGGAATTTAGGACCCATGGTTTTTCAAAGAAGTTTGGATGATTTTAGCATAATCTTGACAACTATTAAACTACCAAAGTCCAAATCTAAAAGAGTGCCATTTGTTTGATCATTAAGGAATCCTAACAAGAAGGTTTTAACAAACAAATCATTTTATTAGCAACTGCCTAGATGAAGGTCATTTTTCCTCAATATCTCACCATGATTAAGTGAAAATGAAGGTCCATGAAGTTCCAACTTTGACTTTGAAAGAAAGAAATTGTTCAAGGAGAACGTATTTGCTGGAATAAGTTTCCTCTAAATAATGATCACCAATTCTCTAGAGACTTTGTTATGTCCTCTTCTTTTTTTTTCTTTATTTATTGTTGGCAATTATAAGGGCTCTTATTTTCAATAGAAATGCCTAGTTACCATTTTTTTCATTTTTTTTGTTTTTTTTTGCAAACCTTTAAAAACACAATTTTAAAAGAAATCTAAAAACTTCAACTATAGATATTTACAAATTCATGAAATAACTTGTCAAATCCAATTCACATTCTTAGAAGTGATTTTGAAATGAAAAATATGTACAAAGCATAAACAAAAGTTTCCCAATGGAACACATGTTATCCGTTGAACAACTGATCCATAGGTCTTTCTCCCTTGATGATGATAGCCACAGACAAGTTCTTTGAATTTCGTTGGATCTGCGTCGATCAAAGCTTGCACCTTATCCTTAAACGCAATACAATTTTCAATGGAATGTCCTTCAATCCCATCATGGTAGTCACATTTGGTGTTGGGGTCATACCATTTTGGGTAAGGAGGTTTCCTAGGTTTGGCATGAACAGTGGAAATCTTGTAACTTTGGACAAGGAGTGGGAACAAGTCTGTATAGGACATTGGGATTGAATGGTACAATTTAGCCCTTTTTCTCATCTTGGTCTCGAGATGGTCAAGATCAATCTCATGGTCATTTGGTAAAATGCGCTTTTGAGGCAGAGGGGCTTGTGCACAGGGGACTGAGGTGTTAGGATAACGTGACTGTGACAACTTGTGGAATAGGATACCGGAGTGTAAGGATAAAAGGATTGTAACAAAGGGTGAGAATGACTGTTGAAGGGTCCTTGCATCACATTGAATTTCCTCTTGTTTGATCGTTCAACAGTTGCTTCTTGAACTTGGTCACTAAAGGTGTCCCATCCATTCTCACCATAATTCCTTGTACTAGTATCTGCAATCTTCCTTTTTCTTATCCCATCTTCAATTCTACCCAAGAAAACAACAAATCTGCAAAATCTGAAAAAATATTGCCAATCAACTTGTTATAATATGGAATATGGAGAAGGGAGAGTATATACAAACAGAGAGTTCATTTCTCTATTTGTAAGTGGTGGTCGAACTTGTGATGCCATTTCTTTCCATCTAAGAGCATATTCTTTGTAGCTTTCATTCAAATTCTTTCTCATGCTTTGGAGGGTCAAACGATCTGGAGCTATCTCCATCAAATGTTTATATTGCTCTAAAAATGCTCGAGACAGATCCCTCCATGTATGAATTTGGCCTCTTTTCAACTTAAAATACCAATTAGCTGCTGCCCCTATCAAACTATCTTGAAATACGTGAATAAGCAGCTTTTCATCATGAGCATGCCCAATCATCTTGTGACAATATGTGGCTAAATGTGTTTTAGGGCATTTGGTCCCATCATACTTTTCAAATTCTGGGACTTTGAATTTTGGTGGGATGACCACATCAGGCACTAAGCAATACTCCTTTGGATCATAAAGTTCATTCCTTCCTTCAATTGCTTGAATTCTTTCTTCTAAGAGGTTATACCTTCTTTCTACAACTGGACCCCAAGCCATTTTTGATGGATTTTCATTTGAAGGTCTTAACTTAAGGACACCAATAAGATTAGGAAACTTTGCCTCTTGACCAAGAATTGATTGAAAATTCACATTACCAGAGGTTTGTCCTTCAAGTTCCCTTTTGGGTTGTCAGGCGCATGAACTTGATTGTTTCCTTGCAGAGTACTCCCTTCCATAGTCTCCTTCATTTCGAGGATACCCTTAATTTCTTGCATCATTCAAGAGAGCTGTTCCTTTATCTCATTTTGGTCTTGTTCCACTTTGTCCATTCGGGTTACTTGATCATCTTCCATGTTGAACCACTTTATAAAGACAAGAATCAATCTTCTAAGGGAATTTAATAAAATGTTAAGGTTATTGGACTCTTTTGAACATGGGCCTAATCAACATGATGCACACATGTCAATGGATGCATGGATGCAATGATGGATGATGTGAGATGACATAAAATGCAAAACAAGTTTACTAAATTTATTTTCATGTGCAAATTCTCCAAATGATTATGGTATCATTATTTATGAATAATAAGATAAAAGGAAAAAAATTGACACCGCTCTTTTCATTGCAATTTGCACTCATTATTGTCACTAGGCAACTCTTTTAACCTTTTTTTTCTTTTTTCTTTTTCTTTTCTTTTTTTTAATCATTTATATTCTATAAAGTACTACATCTTTTCTACTCTCTCTTTTTTTTTTTCTCTTTTCGTTTTCCTTCCTTCTAACCTAATGAATTTTCTCCTAAAATCAAGAATTTTCCTTTACAATTTTTTATTCTTTCATTTTTATGCCATTCTCCCTTCTTTTCCCTTTTTTTTAATCTCTTTTTTTTTTCAAAAAAACAAAAAGGAACACTTTCTCCTTTTTAATCCCTCTCATTTTACTGCTTTTTTTTTTTTACTTTTATCTACAGAGAAAAATTTTCACAAGAATAACAAAGAATAAAGAATTTTTTTTTGAAGTAAAATTTAAAACTTAATCGAATTTCTTCTTACTATTTTTTATGGATTTAATTCAAAGAAAACAAAATCTTATTTTCTCACCTCTTTTCAAAACAAATGATTTCATTATTTACAAAAAGAAAAAGTTTATGTTTATTTTTCCACCTTTTTTATTGATCTTTTTTTTTGTATTGGAGAAAATAAATTGAGGGAAAACAATTTTTTTTGAAAATACAAAAACTTTATCTTGTTACTCATTTTTCAAAAAAGGAAACAAAATGAAAATGAAGAAATATGTGAAAACAACAAAAAAGTTGCAATTTTTGGAAAACACAAATTTGAAAATTAGAAATTGAACAAAATTTTGAAAACATTATATTATAAAAAGATACTCTTTTGTAAAAAAAAAAAAAACTCTTTTTTTCTTTTGAAAACAAGATTTTGTTAAAATAATATTTTTTACCATTTTTTATGAAAATACAAACCCTTTCTTTTATTAAAAATAAAAAATTATGAATAGTTTAAACTAAAAGCCAATGTACTCATTTTATTATTGATATTAAAAAGATTGTAAAAAGATTCCCTCATGTGTCCTAGTTACAAAAGGCAGATATGGCTCTACCTAAATCTAATTTTTTTTAAAAGCCCTCTATATGCTGGTTTAGATCTCTAAAAGGTCAAAAGGGTTCCCAAATTATTCCTCACTGGCATCCACAATGGACTAGTAAGGCTGTGACGACCAGTATCATGTGGGGCCGGTCGCACTCAACCGTATTGTCCGCTCTGGATTCTAGAGGTGGCCCCCGTCAGTTCGGCAGGTCCAATGGTTAGCCGTTACTCGAATCGCTTGGATGTCAAGGGTTCGAGTAGCGGCGGACGCGAAAGAAATCCGTGAGGACCTAAGTGCCACGTCAGCCAAACTGACGGGGGCCACCTCTAGAATCCAGAGCGAACAATACGGTTGAGTGCGACCGGCCCCACATGATACTGGTCGTCACAATAAAACGCGCGTTTTATTGTGAGGCCCGCTTCCCGGACTACCTCACGCATCCGTATTGTCCGCTTTGGATTCTAGAGGTGGCCCCCGTCAGTTCCGCTGACGTGGCACTTAGGTCCTCACGGATTTCTTTCGCGTCCGCCGCTACTCGAACCCTTGACATCCAAGCGATTCGAGTAACGACTAACCATTGGACAATGGTTAGTCGTTACTCGAATCGCTTGGATGTCAAGGGTTCGAGTAGCGGCGGACGCGAAAAAAATCCGTGAGGACCTAAGTGCCACGTCAGCGGAACTGACGGGGGCCACCTCTAGAATCCAGAGCGGACAATACGGTTGAGTGCGACCGGCCCCACATGATACTGGTCGTCACAATAAAACGCACGTTTTATTTTGAGGCCCGCTTCCCGAACTACCTCACGCATCCGTATTGTCCGCTTTGGATTCTAGAGGTGGCCCCCGTCAGTTCCGCTGACGTGGCACTTAGGTCCTCACGGATTTCTTTCGCGTCCGCCGCTACTCGAACCCCTTACTTCCAGTAAGTGTCGAGTAACGACTAACCATTGGACCTAGTCCAATGGTTAGTCGTTACTCGACACTTACGGGAAGTAAGGGGTTCGAGTAGCGGCGGACGCGAAAGAAATCCGTGAGGACCTAAGTGCCACGTCAGCGGAACTGACGGGGGCTACCTCTAGAATCCAAAGCGGACAATACGGATGCGTGAGGTAGTCCGGGAAACGGGCCTCACAAAGGCAGTAACTTGAGTGGGAGCATTTCGCTTGCCATTGCGGAGGTTATTACTTCATGAGAGCAAAGGTACCCCACTCCCTCTTAAGAAGGATGGAGCCCGGGTATAGAGCTTATGTTATACAAATGCAAGTGCAAGTGTGTGTATGAGGGAACATTTATCAAACCATAACCTTTATCTTACAATGCCCCAACAATTTATTAAGAATAATATTTACAAAATAAAGAATGTAGTAAAATAAACGTAATAACTAAAACACAAATGCAACAAATTATTTAAAATTAAAGAAATTAAATTTAAATATTAGTTAAGACCATTAAATTAAAACTCAGGAAAACACATGATTAATAAATGGCTCGACTCTCAAAAGGTCCTCAGTGGAGTGGCCAAGCTGTAGTAACGATTTCGTCCGAAAATTCGACTGCTCGACGATTTTGAAAACATTTAAAAACAAAGGAAGTCGCCACCAATCTTTTTTGACTAGGTGTGATTGGCCACCTAAAAATATTTATCTTTTTAACAAAATCTCAAAATTAATTAAGTTTTATTAAAAAGATAATTTTTGGTCTGCGAAAACAAAATCAGGTTCGGGAGTACGGTTACGCGTGGGGAAGGATTAGCATCCCCATGACGCCCGTTTAAAAAACGGTACCAATTTAATCACATGGTATCCTCTAATTTTAATAAAATAGTCTTGGCTTAAATCTAATTTGCTTATTTCAAAGAATTTTGTGTGATTGCTTATAAGATTACTATTATAAATTTTTTTTTTTAAATTTCACTTTTTGAAAATGAACATGAACTCTTTTTATTGAAAAATTAAATCAAATATTTCAATACTTTTGGTAATATTTGAAATAATTTTCCTCACCTGGAGATTTTTTAAGAATCACTACTTGTGACTTCTATAGTATCTCATCCTCGGTAGGACTCATATTACTTTTATAATTGAATAAAAATTATTATATATATTTAAAGAAAATCTTATTTTTGGAAATAAACATGAACCCCTTTTATTGAAAAATTAAATCAAATACTCCAATACTTTTGGTAATATTTGAAATAATTTTTCTCACCTAGAGATTTCTTAAGAATCACTACTTGAGATTTCTTAAGAATCACTACTTGTGACTTCTAAAGAATCTCATCATCGGAAGAACTCACGTTACTTGTATAATTGAATAAAAATTATTGTATCTATTTAAAAAATTTCATTTTTGAAAATAAACATGAACCCCTTTTATTGAAAAATTAAATCAAATACCCCAATACTTTTGGTAATATTTGAAATAATTTTCCTCACCTAGAGATTTCCTAAGAATCACTACTTGTGACTTCTATAGAATCTCATTCTCGGTAGGACTCACATTATTTGTACAATTAATTATGGATGCATGTGATATTGATAAAAGAAGTATGATGCGTATGGATTTATAAAAAAACTTTATTATTTTGATTTTCTTAATGAAACTCTCAATATTGAAAAATTTAGCTAAATATCTCAATACTCTGGTAACATTTAGTTAATTCCTCTCACCCAGAGATATTCGAATAATCAATACTTGTGACTTCATGATATCTCATCATCGGAAGAATTTCACTTATTTCGAAATTAATATTTATGCATATGATGCAAACATATAATATATGATGCACATGGATTTTTTTATTTTATTTAACATATTTATTTTTTTTAATATTATTTGTTTTTATTTTAAAAAGTAAAAGCTCATGTCACGACCCGAAGACCGCGACTTTCACTTGATTCTTATGCTTTTCTTAGTCTACAAATTTATGGACTAAATTTTTCTTTTTCATTTTAAGGTTTGTATTCGGTGTCAGTGTAGTTACTATACTATCTAGGTAACCTATAGTCATTTCATTTAAATACTAAACTAATACGGAAACGGTTCTTAGTTACATCCCGACTTGTTAAACAGAATATGTACTGTGCATCAATTTAAGTCTTACATGTAAACAAGTATTTTATAAGGAGCATATACCTCAGAAGACTAGTACCAAGTCCATACACCGTCTCCGATGCCCACTGAGCAGCTCACATGGCAGATGTTAACTTCAATAGTCTGAAAGAGATGAAATTTAGTGGGGTGAGCAAAACCACGGCTCAGTAAGATACTAATATAAATACAAGAGTAGGATTACACTGTCTTAAACTGCAATTCTTAAAACTTGCAAGGATGCAATTACAGTTAATCCTTTCTCATCGATACATCTCATTATCACTTCTCATTTTCACTTTTCATTTCATAATCATACTTTGGTATACTATCATCTCATATCAATTCTCATATTTACTTTTCATTTCATAATCATATTTCCGTATTCTATCATCTCTTATCAATTCTCATATCATCTCTTATCAATTCTCATATTTACTTTTCATTTCATAATCATATTTCCGTATTCTATCATCTCTTATCAATTCTCATATCATCTCTTATCAATTCTCATATTGTGGATCATGGTCACGGTGATACGAAGTCATAATTCTCTTCGTGTATTTCTATATTCATGTTTCATATCATATCATGACATCATATAGATGAAATATCGTTACCACCGAGTCATGATACTCCTCATATATTCTTTATGTTTAATTGAGATATCCTATCGAGTCACTTTACATTTAACAATCATATTCCCGTCTTATATCAATTCATATAACTTATCGTATGGGAATTTATGATCACGATAGAATAAGATCAGAATTCTCTTCATATCAATCTTATGTTCATATATCATATCATATCATGTCATCGTCTAGATGAAATATCGTTAACGTCGAGTCCTGACATTCCTCATGGAATTCTCATATACTAAGCATATTATCGTATCAGGGTTTAATATGCAATTCATGTAATTTTTCTGTATAAACCGCTATCATTTCAAATCATATCATATATACTTTAGGACATGCTCAACATATGAAATTTCAATTCATTTCAATTTTACCTTTAAGGCATGATAGAAACATGTTCGATTTCAGTTCATGTATTCGTTTAAGGAGCATGTCTAAAACATGTGCGGTTTTAAAACATTTTTCATATACTATAAGTCATATCAGGTCTAGAGTTCATATCAAATCAATCTATACTCTAGACCGCATATCATTTTAAATTCGACACAAAATCGTCTATAAATCATATAAGTGTCGAAATCATTTATCATGTACTTTTAAAACATAAACTGTAAGTCATATCAGGTCTAGAGTTCATATCAAATCAAACTATATTCTAGACCGCATATCATGCCATGTTCGACACAAAATCATATATAAATCATATAAGTGTCGAAATCATATCTCATGGACTTTTAAAACATGTTTAAAACATGTACTGTTTCAAAACATATTTCATTTCAAATTTGTTTCATATACAGTATAAATCATGTCAAGTCTAGAGTTCATATCAATAAAAATCATACTCTAGACTTCATATCATATCGGTTAGAGACTAGGCTAGATCCCTATCATCTCTATCAATAAAGACTTAAATCACTGTAGCTAGCAGTGAAAATCATGTCATCGTCCCCTGGAAACCAACTAGGGTGCTATCTATGGCCATAGACCTCATCTCTCTCAGCCCCACTGATCAGGCGTGACTGAGACCTGTCCACGACTATTGTCGGACAAGCATCTCTCTGCCTAATGAGCAAAGCTCCAATTAGGCGGTTTCCACTATGCTTTATTGAATTTCATTCTTTTAGGGTGCCTACAGTCTCATAAAACATTTAAATCTATAGCTTTCTTTTCAATATCATGTAAAGCATATGGTAAAATTCTGTATGAGACTTCATATATCAAAATATATATATCTACCATATACTTTCATTTCAAAACAAATCAGTACTTTTTAGTATTCATATAAACATTATTAAAATGTTTCAAGTTGCAAGAAGGCATGCTTAATTGCGATGCTATAAAACATTTCAGTATGCAACTTCAGTAATATTTTCCTCTAATATAGTGTAGAAATTCATTTACATTCATCACCATCAATCATTCGATTTCGAGACTCTCTTTCTGTAAAATCAGTAATTAAATTTTCAAATCATTCAATATCCAAATTATTCAGTACTCTAATTGTTCAATAATCAGATCACTTGGTATTCAAACCATTCAGTATTCAATATCCTTTTTCGATAATTATCGACTATAATAATCATTTGTACATTTCATTATCGATACTAGAACCACATCATCAGTGTGAATCCTCTTAGTATCTATGAGCATTTAAATATCATGTTTCCATATAGCCATCATGATACTGAAATTATGAAATACTAATATCCTCATTCGATGTCTATTCCAGAGTCGACATCGATGATCATAGAACCACAAGATCAATAATCGCTTATCAAATCCATTTATGGTTTGACCTATTGGTACATATTCAAAATTTTCGACTTGCGGTTCAATTTCATTCACTATCATAAAATCATATCACAATCCTCAATTCACTTTTCATATGGCCTGTAGAATGTAATATCATGCTAGAATTATCTATAAAACGTCCTCAATTCAATTCTTTGATTGGCAATTTACCACTTAAAAGGATTTGCCAATTTTCACTATCAACAGTGTTTCAATCATTTAAGTCGTCTTGCGACTATCCATATTATTGTAAAAATCTTAGTTCATACCACTAAGACGGTTCATTTATTTGAATCTATCAATTCCATAATCATCACTCGATTGATAATTTCGCACTTCTATCATTTGACCGTCTAAATCATAACTTCAAATTTTTCTCTCTTAAGTTGTATCCTACAATCATCATCACTTTTATCAGTGATCCGTCTAATAAATGATTTCACCTCAATCTCAACTTGATACCATTTGTGATATTAAAATTACTTGATTTATCAATTCTATAAGGTTTAAACCATATAATTCATCACATTATCGTTTTCAACGATCTATCTTCTCATTGATTTCAATATCAAACTCTTTTGGTAATACCATAAAATTCCTGTTAATATTTATTTTCAATAATTATCTCCAAGATTCCATTTATGTGAGAAACTTAATCTTTTTCCTCAGATATTTTCCTAAAAATTTCGGCAGCATAACGGCTTAATTTTCCCTAACCTCCTACAAGGGAAACACAATTTATACCACAGCCGTTGATTCTCACAATTCCTACGTCTCTACTAAGACCCCCACCATCAGTTGTGGGTCCTCTTAGCATTTTTAATATCAATTAAATCAACGCATCATATATAAAAATATCACAATTCCATTAAAAATCATTTCATAAATGCATCATATAAAAATCATAAATCCCACATACAATATGATGCTACTAATGCTTTATAAAAGTATCTTACCTATTCGCCAAGCTTAGCGTACTTTCCGATTTTCGAGCCTTGCCAAACTCTATCATTCGTCGCATTTCCGTTTTACTACAATTTCAATATCAACGCACTACATCAATATAACCATAAATTATTCAATAAATACCATCAATTTATTTTCTATATTTTTCTAACCACATTTATATATATATATAATTATATTCATATAATTATGTATATATTTACTATATTTGATATATATATATATATATATATATATATATATATATATACACACACACACACTTCAATTTAAAACACTATACATATATTTCATATATATTTATATATATATAAGTATATATTTCATATATAAACCGTTTATATATATATATATATATGTATACTTTAATTCAAAAATTCTATATATATATATATATATATATATATTTCATATATATATATATATATATTATTATATATATACATAAATGTACAAAAATTTACATATATATATTCAATGATATAAAAATGGTATTTCAACATATGATATATACATATATTCCATATATGAATGTATATATTTATTCAAAAATATATTTATATAATAACCTTATATAAATATAAAATTACATATTTTTATTTCTTATTAAATTTGGATTTCTTTATACCCAAATTTATTTTCTCCAATTTCATTCTTATTTAATTAGGATTTCAATTTGTCCAAATTAAATTTTCCGAATACCTTATATTTATTTAAAAAATTCTCGATCTTCACAGCTCATGTATTGAAAAATCACACTAAATATTCCAATACTTTTGGTAACATTTAGCAGACTCTTCTCACCTAAGGATCAGCTAGGAATCACTACTTGTGACTTCTGTAGCATCCCATCATTGGATATTAGCTTTTACCTTTTGTGAATAAATTGACTATTTCATCTTCATTTGTTTTCATTTTATTTAGCTTTATTAACTTAATTCCTTTGACTATTTCTTTTTGTTAAAATTCCATTATCATCTATTTAATCAATTTAATCACTATTTTCTACCTTTTGAAACTTTACTATTGTCAATTTTTATTGGTTTAATTATTTTGTATTTATATATCTCTAAAATCCCCTTTTTTATATTAATTTCTCCCAACTATTTCCATTACCTATTTTGTTTTTATTAATTTTCATTTAATTAATGCTTCTCTAAATATTCTTTATTTGTCATTACAGAATATATCATTGTATTTTCTTAAAATAAACATGAATTTGGATATTGAGGAATTATATCGAATATCTCAATACTCTGGTAACATTCGATAAATTCCCCTCACCTAAAGTTTTTTGAAAAATCGCTACTTGCGACTTCTACGAAAACTTATCATTGGAATTTCATGCTTATTTTATTTTATTATTATTATTTTATTTTTTTTAAAGCTTCCTAAAATATATGTTTTTTTTCAGTAAATTGTCTAATAAGAATTTTATTTTATTTTAAAAACTATATGGTTATATATATTTTATATATTTATTTATACGTTTTATATATACTTATTTATATACATTTTAAACTATATATATTTCCTATATTTATTTATATATTAATTTATATATATATATCTTAAAACTATATATTATTAAAACTAATTCCATACAATTAAATTGATTAAACTTAAAATTATTATAGAGAATTATATATATATATATATATATATATAAATATAAAATGTTTTTACCATGAAAATATGTTAGAAACACAACAAATAAATAATTAAATAACAAGATAGAAAATATACCCCAAATCAATTTGGGTTTAAAACCCAAGAAAAGCCCAAAATCCAGCCCAAACAGTGGAGGCCCAAATCTGCCAATGGGAGCGGGTCGAGAGCGGGTGGAGCCAGGTGCGCGGATCTCGGGTCGGGACGGGGCAGCACGCGGGTCGGTTGGCCTCCAAAACACTGCGTTTCGATCCTTTATAAAAAGACCTTTTTTTTGAGTTCTTCATTTCAGCCGATTCTCCCAAAAAAAATACCAAAACCTTCCAAAAAATCCTCTCAGCCTCCCCTCTTGTCAAAGGCAACCAGCCACCATGCATCGCCGTGCGCCGCAGCACTCCGGTCACCGATGGTCTCCCTGAAACCCTAAAAACACTCTATTCCTCTTCCTCTACTCCGATCTAGCCTTCGTTTCACTCAAAAACAATCTTAACCCCATAGATCTAGACTCTACCGAAACCATCCTCCTTTTTTATTATTATTTTTTTTTGTTTTTAGATCTGGTGTTGAAGGTCTTCAAGCTTCGTGCTTTTTGTCGTTGTTGCTGGTTTTGTGTTTGACAGGTGGGGAATAATGGTTGTTTCTATGGTTTTTGATGCTTTAGGGTTTCGGCTTAGGGTAAAAGGGTAGGGGGCATGTAGTGGTTTCGGTGGTGGCTTGGTTTCGTTGGTGGTGGTGTTTAGGTTAGGATGGTGTTTCGGTGGTGAGGATGGTGGCGGGTTGTGAGTGTTTCAGTGATGGCTTGGTGACACAGTGGGGTTGTGAGTGTTTCAGTGATGGCTTGGTGACATAGTGGGGTTGTGTGGTGTCTCGGTGGTGGTGATTGGTGATAGCTTGATGGTGGTGGTAGTGGTGGTTTAGAGTTTCGGTGATGAGGCTAAGGCAAGGAAGGTGGTGGTGGTGAATGGTGGCTTCGGTGGTGGAACTGGTACTGGGATGGTGGTGATACGGTGGTGTCTTGGTAGTGGCTGGGTAGAATTTCTGTAGATCTGTTTTTTTTGTTTCAGAGTCTCCCCCCCAAAAAGCCTTCTGCCTGAATTTGTCAAGTCTTTTTAAACAAAGTTAGGATCAGCTTTTGATCTAGTGGATTAGAATTGATCTTAGGTCCTTCCTATTGTTTCCCAATCTTCCAGGGCAATGGTCAGGGATGGGATTGGTAGCATGGGGAAGGTGAATTTTGGTGACACTCAAGACCTAGGGAGAAGGGGCTGAAGCACCGATGGCTGGCGGCACCAATTTTGGCCTACAAGTGTAGCTGGCAATGGGAAAGTCTCGTCCCATTAATTGTGATGTACAAATAATAATAATAATAATAATAATAATAATAATAATAATAATAATAATAATAATAATAATAAACAGATAATAATAATAAAAACAAAAACAAATAACAATAAAAGTAATAATAATATTATTAATAATAAAACAGATAATAATAATAATAATAATAATAATAATAATAATAATAATAATAATAATAATACAAATAATAACAATAAAAAATAATGATAGCAAAATAAATAGATAAATAAAAATAAAGTCAAGTTCAGCCCATTTTAATGGGCCTTGAAGCCCAATGTTTTAATTTGAGCTTTGAAAGCTCAATTAAATTTATTACAATGCTTGTGGCCCAATAAATTGGGTTTGGATCATATTCATTTCTAACAAATATAATTGTATTTAAATGTAAAATTATCGATTAGGACAAAATTGAGTGCCTATACTTGCAAAATGCATTCATCCTCTCCAAACGAGTTTTATTACATAGAGGAACCACAAGACAACATCATTATCGCTAAAGTGGTGGTTCATTATCTCAAAAACAAGAAAGGTAAGCAAGGGGGCATGATGATAAAAATTGATTTGGAGAAAGCTTACGATAAGATTGAATAGTGTTTCATCCAAAAGGTTTTAGTCTTTTTTTAATTTTCCTCAAAGTTGGATCGATCTTATTATGTCTTGTGGTGAGTGGAAAACTAAAGAAGAAAGATGGAGGAAGAAAGGTGGATGAGAGCCTATATAAAAGTCTGATTGGAAATTTGCTCTATCTTGCTGCTTTAAGGCCTAACTTGATGTCTACAGCAAGTTTACTTTCTAGGTTCATGAGCAACCTCAGCCACATTCACCTTGGTACAACCAAATGAGTGCTAAGGTATGTTAAAGGGACAATAGACTATGGAATTAAATTTTAGAGAAGTTTTGAGTTGAAGTTGTTTGACTATGCTGATAGTAATTGAGCTAGTATTGTTGATGATATGAAAAGTACTTCAGACTAAGCATTTCTCCTGGTTCGGGAGTATTTTCTTGGTGTTCAAAGAAACAACAAACAGTGATGCAATCTACAGCATAAGCAGAGCATGCGACAGCAAGCTTGGCAACTCAATAAGCAATTTGGTTTAAAAGAATCATGGAAGATGTAGGTGAGAAGTAAGATGAAGTTGTGGAGATACATTGAGATGACAAATCTGTCGTAGAATGGCCAAAAACCCAATTCATCAAGTCAAACCATACATATTGCCATCAATCATTATTTCATTTGAGAAGCTGCTATTTTGCAAATCTGAAGAGCAAGTGGTTGACATTTTCACAAAGGCATTACCAAAAGCAAAATTCTAAGAGTTAAGAGAAGCTTTAGGAGTCATGGAGTAGCATATTAAGGGGAGAATGTTATATAATGTGCAAAAGTATAAAAATATGATAACAATAAAGTTACAAATGTTTGTCTTATTTATATATGTAAATGGTTTTGAGTTTAGACATTTGGTCAACACAGATACCTTATACTTGAGGGTAATACTAAGGCATACATGTGTTGATGTAAAAAAAAAAAAGAATCGAGAGATATTATACAACACAAAAAGTTGCTGCTGCTGGATTTATCTCGTTTAGCGGACTAGCAAAGTCAATTTTAATCCAAACTTAATTTCGATTAATGTAAAATTAATGAACATTTCAGTAATATCAATAATAATATACCAAAATTAAATAGTATGATTCCGATTAAGTGCGATATTATATTATATATTATATATTATATATGTATTAAACCTATAATGGAATAGATTTATACATGATAACATGAATGGAGATCCCTACTCTTAACCTATATATATATGAAGTTGACCCATTAAACTTCATAACTTCAGAATCAGGAATGAGAGTAAAAATCCCTTCTCTCTCTCTTTTTTTCACACTCTCGTTTTCTCTTTGATGCATGCCCGAAGACAGTCAATGAAGACCATTCCAAGCGTGCATCAACAACTTGTTAATTTGATATAACGAGATTGAGCTCTTGTCCGCATCCATGTCAGTTGTACTACATTTTAATTTCGTATTAATGACTTAATGAGATTTCAGTTAGTTTCAACACCTGCCCCTAGTACGTTTCTCCTGTTTTTGCTGCTGTAATGACAGCAGCCATTCCCTTCCTTCAAACCTTCTTTTAAGCATTTTATTGACACGAGTGAATCCTAAAAAACCAACCAACAAATACAATAAATACTTAATTATTAATCTAACTTTATCCCTTCCGGTACCGGAGAACCTACATTTCAACAAATGGAGTGATTGGTAATAGCCAGCGATTATCGTGGTTGATTTTCGAGATACACTCTATGGGAATACATAAAATAGCAGTCTTGATTGTAATATATGATCTTGTCTCAGAATGTATGGAAATGTTGAACTAATAAATCTCTTATTTGAATTTTGAAAGTGTTGTTAAATCATGGTTTGAAATTAAACTATTCAAGGATATTCTCCTTAAAATATAACAATATATAATTCAGACTATTCCAATGCCAATGGTATATTTCATTCCTTAGAAAACTGTTAGTTTTTCACATTTGAGAAAAAAAAAAGCAGCTAACATCTAATCTATTAAGAACTGGAGATCCAAAACGGCCATCAATGGCATCCATTTCCATCTATAATTAAATAAGCAATCTGCAATGTTACTTGTATGTTCTTGGACAAACTTAAACTGAAATAGAATATTGAAAATTATACTAGAATGCCATTGTAGCAAAACATCATGAAGTAATTGATCCTTTCATCTCTTCTCAATCTACAGCAGAAGCAGTAGCAAGCACAGGCCAATGGAAAATGATATATGGGTGGACGGGGGAAACAAGGAACAAAAGGTCAATAACATGGCTGAAATTGGCCAACTCTAAAAGCCATCAATTGAAGAGGTTGTCTAAATCTTGTTGAATGCAACAATGTCACAACTGAATATATTCATTGTGGGGCTCAACTGTGAGATGCTCGTCTATTAGGTTATCAACAGAAACAAGATCGTCCACTATAGTAAGCATGATTTGGAGTTTCTTAATGCCATAACCAACAGCTAACAGTTTTGTTGCAAAGTATTTAAAACAAAAAAAAAATCATAAACATTAGGAAAGGCAATATAAGTGCACAATGTCTTGACACATTTAAAATGACGATAGAAATTAAAACCAAACATACATGCTCCCCATAAAAGCCAAGGCATCTCAACAGATCGAACAGATTCTTCCAACTTCTTCATGTCAGTCTCATCATCCCATGGCTTAATATCCATTAGTACAGAATACTTTCCACCTGCAAGAATTAACAAATGTCAAAAGAATACAACAATCAAAGCAGCAAAAAATTGCATCCTTCACTTGAAAATGCAAAGGATAAATTATCTTAATAAACAAAAATACTTACTCTCTTTCTTCTTAGCTGACTTTTTCTGCTGCCTTCTTTTCCTCCTCCGTCTAATCACCAAACAGGTCCAAGTCGTCATCATCATCTGCAACAGGTGCCTGCCATTATAAAACAGGTAAACAAAAATTGACTAAACAATTACTGCAACACTGATAATCAGATGACCTATTCAGTAATAAGTAGACTCCCCAACATTACCATTTTTATCAAAAAGTTTCAAAGTTACTAGTCCTATTTTAAAGGCAATTGCTTTTTTTCTTGGGGTGCATTTGTGGAGGACAAGGGAAAAAAGAACTCAAACTTTAAATGTTAACCTCCCAAGGAGGAGAGAAGCCAAGGCATAGGAAGAGTCCTTCAGGTGATGTTCTTGAAGTTCCCTATTCCTAGCAATCAAATTATAACTAAACCTGATAATCAAATTAGACAAATTGATAGAGCTTGTTGAATAGATTATACATACAAGAATTATTTTAAAAAGAAAAGGACAAATTTTAGTATTTTATTTAAATACGTGATTTAACTCAATATCATTCTAAAAGTCCACCGCTCATAAAGTCATTATTCCAATTTGAATATAAATACTATTTTCAAATTAACTATTTACACATCATTGATCTACTCATTTACTTCATGAACATCACTCCAACTTAGTCTTGCCCTTTGATAAGTATAATTAAGCTATGACAACCCTCCATCACTAAGAGTCAATTAAACTACTACTTAAAGACAGATATGAATTGCGCCCAAGAAACTAACTTGACACACACCTCAGCTTTAGCAGATTCAGCTGAAGCAGCTTTGCCACCAAATCCAACGCCAACAGCTTTTTCATGGAAGCTAAAAACCATTAAAACAACATAATCTTTCTAATCTAATATATATATATATATATATATATATATATATATAAAAGCTAAAGTAGTTGACTCAAAATAAAATATCTTATGTGGATATTCTAAAAATTTAACATGTGTAGTATCCTAAAAAAATAATAATTTTATTCAATTTTCTAAAATATAGGATTCTATAAACATTAAAATTACAAAATGAATT
The DNA here is from genome assembly GCA_031772115.1 of Heritiera littoralis. Taxonomy (NCBI): domain Eukaryota; kingdom Viridiplantae; phylum Streptophyta; class Magnoliopsida; order Malvales; family Malvaceae; genus Heritiera; species Heritiera littoralis. Next base: position 756,221 of record JAPDPK010000043.1, read on the forward strand.
GATCATCTTTTTAAATCAATTATCTATTCCAATTTCTAAAAGATAAACATTTTATATTTATATTTATATATTAAATTAGAGAAAGTTCCATATCATTCTTCACTCATCTTTTATCAATATAGATGTATTGTTGTTATATACATTAAAAACATATTTATAGAAATAATTAATTTTAGAGTAAATTTTTTACTTGGACGAACCTTTTTAAAGAAAAAAGATATATGTATTTTATATGAACAGTGACATGTGTAGTGAGATAAATGTTTCATCATTAAAGTATAAAATAGTCATGAAGAATCATCTAATCGTTAATCTAAAGTTACGCTTCTAATTTCAATAATATTTAATTTTTTATAATAATCTTATATTGTATACAAATATATAAAAGTCAAAGCTCTTGGAATAATAAATTAATTTTAATTTTTTATAATTAAACTTATTACATTAATTATTTAATTTTAAAATATATATAATTTAATAAATATTTTTTATTTATATTATCTTCATTTAAATTAAATAAAATTTATCTCAAAATTTAAATATTGTGTTATCACTTATTATGTTATTTTTAATTTAAAAAAATATCCATTTATTTTGATTGGAACTACCTTAAAGTTTTAAATCTTTTATCCTAAAATTAAAATAGGGGTATTTAAGCTATATATTTAGTATTGAATTAAACTTTTATGTTTTTTTTTCAATTTTCATTTTCTTTTTTAGATTTATTTATTCAATCATTTATTTATTTATTTGTTCAATAAATTTTTTTTGTAAAAAAATTCATATGGATTATCTATTAATTTAAAATGTGTATTATCTTAAATATTGTATTTAATTATTTTAAATTAATTTAAAATTTAAAATAATAATTTATTTTTATTTGCATTTACATTTACATTTTTTCTTACTTTCAATTTTTGGGACTATTATAAATAATTTTTTTTTAAAAAACCCTAAAAGTTAAAGTTTTCAACACTAATTAATTTTATAATATTAATTTGGAATCATTTAAATTCAAATTTTAAAAATAAATCAATTTATAATATGCAACATTAACCAATAATTTATTAATGATTAATGAAGTAAGAATTATTTTCATTAAAATTGTAGCTATTTAAATATATCAAGATTTGTAATATTTAATTTTTTCTATAATTTTTTAATTAGTATTCAATTTCAAATTATTTTTTAATTTATGTAAATTTGTATATGCATCAAATTTTTCTAATACATTATTCAACATGTATTTCAAATTTTAAAATTCTATTTTATTTTTTAAATTATTATAACATCGTTCGTACAAGTTTAAATCAAGGGATTTAAGGCTAGACTCAGTGTGGAGATCTGAAAAAGTGATGGCCATTTTTGGTATTTGGAAGGAAGAGAAAGAGCTGATGTGAAATCTGAGCAAAAATGGAGCAAAGCCGGAGAGGGGAGAAAGCAGAGCGGCAGTATGAGCGGTAACTATACATGTAGTAGTCAAATGGTGACTTTGGGTCTGTTTGACCTAGCTGAAGCTTTTATAAAAAGTACTGTTTGAGTAGAGTTTTTTTAAAAGTACTGTTAAACAAAGTTAAATTAGCGTTTGACTAATTTAATATAAAAGTAATGTAGAACGTTAAACACTGTTTAATAGAATTTTTGTATATTTTTAATAAATTTTAAAATAAAATGGATTTATATATGATGCACTGACAGTGTATAGTTTCTATACACTGTCAATGCATCAGAAGTTGACACCTCATCAATAGGCCCTTATATGTAAATATAAATAAATTTTTTTAATTTGCCCATAAGGGCCTATTGATGAGGTGTCAATCTCTGATGCATTGACAGTGTATAAAAACTATACATTGTCAATGCATCATAAACAAACTCAAATAAAATAATAAACTTTATTAGATTTAATCACAAACTTTTTAAGTGAAATAAATAAATAAAAAAAATACTTTACATATTAAAATAAACAATTAAATAAATATAAAAATTGCACAAGATAAATAAATTAATGCAAAATAATATACTTTTCTTTATAATTTTGTGAATTATTGAATAGTAAAATGAAAATGTTAAAATTTTCAGTAAAGTATATGTTATTAAAATTAGTACTTTTTGAAAAAGCTTTAATTTATAGCTTCATCTAAAAGTTAAAATTTGCTTCCCGCATAAGCTAAAAATTTTAAATTTTTGAGAGCCAAACACTTGGCTTCTGCTTATGAAGTAGATAAGTACTAAAATAAACTAGGCCAAACAGGCACTTTGTGAGGAAAAAAAAAAAAACCCTAGATTTTGCAAATGTAATGGCATATTCCTTTTGCAATTGGCTAATCATGTTGGGGAGCTTCAAGAATTGGATCGGGTTGAAACCAGGAACAGTAAAATTTAATTATATTTTGCTGGTTAGTGAAAATAATTAAATAATTGATTTTCGACTATCATCAAATTAATCTAAATTTTAATTCAACCGTAAAAAACTAAGGATAAAATTTAAAATATCTGAAGTTCATATATGCATTTATTGTTTGTAGTTTGAATGCTGTTTTTATTGTTAGAATTTTTAACTTAAAATTTTAGGTAAATTCCATTGAGGTTCTCAAAGTTTTACCATAATTAAATTTTAATGCATTAATTTTGAAAATGGACATTTTGATCTAAAATCACAAATGATTTAAATATATATCAGTCAATTATTAAATTTGAATTAATGATATCACATTCCTAACTATCAAAAAAAATTTATTTCTATTTATTATTTTTAAGTAATTTTTTAAAAATTATTATATGTAAGATTTTTATTTTTATACCAAAAAAATGGTATTATGAATATTTCATGAGTAACAAATGTTTAGATTAATAGATATTTTAATAGTAACTTAGTAGAATAATTTTTTTGTATTGTCAAATTTATAATTTTGGACTAAAATGTTCATTTCTTAAACTAATGAACTAGAGTTGAATTATGGTAAAATCTTGAAGAACTTAGTAGAATTTATCCTAAAGATTTTGTTACTAGTTTGCCACTTTACGCAATCCATGAATTAGTTTTATTTAGGTGTTGTTTGATAAATTGAAAAAATAAGTGCTGAAAAATTAAGTACTGAATTTAATAAATATTGAATTTAAATTATGAAAATTATTTGGTATTTTATCGAAAATTAAGTACGGAATATAAATATATTGTTTGATAACAGTAAATATTGAATCTTGAAATTTTGTTATTTTACATTTTCACTCTTATTTTCATATTATTTCAAATAGAATCAAATTTTTATTGATATATTCTATTTTATAATAGAAGTATGAAAAATGAGAAAAGAATATAATTATTAAATCTTAAAATATAATAAATTTAAAAAATTGACAACATAAAATCACAAAAATAACGTGAAAATCATGTTTAAGTATTGTAACACTACTTTAAAATAAAAATAAAAACTAATAATTCAAATTAATCTTAAGTTTTTGGCAATCAATTGGATTCTGTTCAATATGCAAATTGCCTATTTAAAAATAATTTCGCTAGCTGAGGGATTTCTTCAACTAGCTCTACCAATATCAAGAGAAACCATTCATACAAATAAACTTTTGCGAAAAAAAATATCAAATAATATTTAATATATGAAAATTTTTTTGATAATGCTTGTGTAAATTAAAATACAACAATAGTTTTTTTTATAAACTAAAGTACAATAATAATTTTTTTCTGGGAAGAGATTGATTCAAATAATTTTTTTTTGCATAAAACCGAAACGAGTCTAGAAAACCAAGCCTAACATGTTGTTTCTTCTTTGAAAATTCTTATGGACTTAGCGATTCGTGTTTTTAATTCATTTGGTGGCATAAAAATCGTGTTCATGTCGTGTAAAACATAAAAATTTAGTATCAAAATTCATGTTGACACAAAAAACATAAAATCTTATATTTAGCTTTTATCATATTTATATACAATTTTTACTTCATTTTAACCCGTATGACTTTCATGTCTTATATTTGTTTCGTTTTTCATGTCGTGTAATTGTGTCGTGTCTAAGATTACCAAGTCTAACTTCTTGCATCTAATGTAATGCCTTTTTTTTTACATTGTTTTAACAATAATTTTAATCTTTAAAAAATAGTGGAAATTGTAAAAAAGTGAAAACGTTGAGTCTGGTTGGAGTATGTACGTAAACAATAACATGATGAATGAATAAATAATGATGTGAGTATTTACATAAGCATGATAAATGAATAGATAATGATGTAAGTTTTTTTAGGAAATAGTCCAATTCATTTATTTTTTTACTGATATATTAGCTGAAAATTTTCTATATTAAGGGATAAATAGATGTTTATTTACTTATCTTATTCCATGCTTTGTAATTGAAAATTTTCTTTTAAGTTGATTTTAAATTACATTATCAAACACATTGAAAATATTAATTTTGATAATTTAAGTTTTAAAATGTATTAGATATTAGCTAAATATTTTAAAATTTTAACATGGATTAAATTTTATATAATTTTTTAAAAGTACTAGATATTACTTAATATTTTTTAAAAATAGATTAGGTGATTTATGAATTTTATTGAACTCATTATAGGTTTACAAACTATACACACACACACATACATACATACATACATACATACATACATACATACATACATACATACATACATACATACATACATACATACATATATACACACACATATATAGTAGAACCGCTATAAATTGATGCTTTTGGACTTTGCATTTAGTATTAATTCAGATGAGTTATTAATTTTAAGGGTTTTACTTTTTAAATTGTCGTTTCATTTAAAAAAGGATGTATGTTTAATTTTTACATTTTTTATATTTTTTTATAACTCTATACCATTTATTTTCCTTAAAAAAGTTCATTTTGATAGATAAATTCCTTAAAAATCTCTTTACAAATATATTTTAAGTAATGTATTTTATACATTTGTAGTTCTTGAAATAAAAAATCTTAAAGTGTTTTTCTAGTTCTTGAATATTACGTAATATATTTATTTTTTATCAAATTATTAACTTATGGGGCAGTTAGGACTGAAATTTTACATTAGATTATAAAATAAAATTATTAATTATTACAATAGAAGTGTTCATTGATTTTCTATAGTAGCTTGAGTTAGGACCATATTTTTTTATTAATTTAGAGGTGTTAATAATTTAAAAGAGTTTAATTTAAAAAAGTTCTACTAATCGGATGATATAAGAGAGAAAATTTGTAATATTGTTTTTGAAAGTTAAGTTGGCATCAGGTTTCTACATCACTTACCCTATAAAAAATAACGATTACTTTTCTAGTTTAATTAACGGTCTACTTATTGCAAGAGTCTTCAATGCATGTCCATTAAATTGTGTCTTCAATGCAAGAGTTTGTAACTTCAAAGTCTACCTTACTTTAAAATCACTTTATGCTTATTTTCACTTATTTTATGTGTTTATGTTTATATATGATAAAGTTAACTTATTTTATACCTATTGATACTATATTTATGTTTATTTTTATATGTTTATTTTACATATATTTACATTTATTTTTATGTGTTTACGTCTATTAACACTAAATTTATGTTTATTATCATGTAATTGCATCTATTAGCACTAATTTTACATTTATTCTCATGTATTTACAATATTTCTAACATGACAATAAACATAAAATAGAGTGACATTACATTACGGCCGACCTCACTATACAATTTCCCGACCTCACTATACAATTTCCCAATACAAGAAATAATTTTCTTTAAACCTAAAACGACTTTTAGGAGCACTACAGTAAAAATGACTTTTTGCGGCACTTATTTAGCGGCGTTTTCTATAAAACGTCACTAAATACCGTGTTTTTATCAAGTCACGGCATTTTCTTACTTAAAACGCCGTCAAATTTAGTAAAAGGTGACGTTTATATGAAAAAACGCCACTAAATGAACCAGATAGCGGCGTTTTCAAGAAAAAAACGCCGTGATATTTTAAAATAAAAAATAATGTGACGACCAGTATCATGTGGGGCCGGTCGCACTCAACCGTATTGTCCGCTTTGGATTCTAGATGTGGCCCCCGTCAGTTCAGCTGACGTGGCACTTAGGTCCTCACGGATTTCTTTCGCGTCCGCCGCTACTCGAACCCTTGACATCCAAGCGATTCGAGTAACGACTAACCATTGGACCTGGTTAGTCGCTACTCGAATCGCTTGGATGTCAAGGGTTCGAGTAGCGGCGGACGCGAAAGAAATCCGTGAGGACCTAAGTGCCACGTCAGCTGAACTGACGGGGGCCACATCTAGAATCCAAAGCGGACAATACGGTTGAGTGCGACCGGCCCCACATGATATTGGTCGTCACAATAAAACGCGCGTTTTATTGTGAGGCCCGCTTCCCGGACTACCTCACGCATCCGTATTGTCCGCTTTGGATTCTAGAGGTGGCCCCCGTCAGTTCGGCTGACGTGGCACTTAGGTCCTCACGGATTTCTTTCGCGTCCGCCGCTACTCGAACCCCTTACTTCCCGTAAGTGTCGAGTAACGACTAACCATTGGACCTCCAATGGTTAGTCGTTACTCGACACTTACGGGAAGTAAGGGGTTCAAGTAGCGGCGGACGCGAAAGAAATCCGTGAAGACCTAAGTGCCACGTCAACCGAACTGACGGGGGCCACCTCTAGAATCCAGAGCGGACAATACGGTTGAGTGAGGTATGGGCCACTGGGATACGGGCCTCACATCTCCATCGATAATGCATTGTGATTTTCTAAACCGATTTCCATTTTCCCTACCCGAAAGCTTTTGTGTCCATTGAGATTTCCATTTTCATCAGCATTTGAAGCATTCATGATCCCTGAGAAATCCACTCGAAAGCTTTGATTTCTCCCGATAATCTCTCTCTCTAGCTTAGGCTGAAGCTCGATTTCTATACTCTGAGGAAATTGCTAGGCAATTAATGAAATACTGAGGAAGTACGAGGTGGAGAAGCAGGAGATTCTTAAACTGGAAAAAGAGAAGGTTAGCTCATGATTGTTGTATGTTGCAATATACGGGAAGCCGAAAAGAATGGGATCCTCGTTCATTCCTTCCATTTGTTAAACCCAAGGCAAAGTCCCACTCCCAGTAAAAAAGAAGCCGAAAAGAATGGGATCCTCGTCGTCGTCCTCAACAGTGAGAGCAGTTGCTGCCGTTCTCCACAGATTCATCAGCCTACACAATATCATCATCTGCTTCGTTATTGTCTCAAGTTAATGTTAATAGCAATGAGCATCAGCTCCGAAGTATATCCACTTTCCCTCCTTTATGCATGGGCAGGCGCTCTTCCAAGATTGCAGGCAGAAAGGTCTCTTTTCTCTTATCTCTCAAGTGCCCGCATTTTTATCAATTCAAAAAAATCCTTCTTTAAAAGAGAAAATTGTCCTTTGAACAGTGGTAGATGTTTGGATGCCACCTGTTTGATGAAAATCCTGACGGAAGACAAATTCAATTGTAATTTGGTTTATGATATGGAAGTATTTTAATCCCAAGAGTAATCCTCTTTTGTTTTGAGAGTTTAGCTTATTTAAGGTAGAATTGAGATATGCTCTGTTTATTTTGCATATGCCATTACCTTTATATTTGCAGTCAAAAACTCAAAATCAATGAAATAATTTTAGAGTACTCTTTTAAATAAATTCAGGGGGCTCAAGATGCAAAGAAGGCTAAACTCTATTCAAGGATTGGAAAAGAAGTTGTATCTGCGTAAGTTGGTATTCATAGTTACTGCTTGATTTGCTACGTTAATGCATCGAGTGTTGCAAATTGCTTTTATTAGTGGAGTTCTATAATGGTTTACAGTTTGATTTTACCGGGTTTGTCCAATGCTTATACTTCACTGATTCTTTATGTGCTACAGCGTAAAGAAAGGCGGTCCAAATCCAGCATCAAATATGGTTCTTGCAGCTGTACTTGAGAAAGCCAAGGAGCTTGATGTACCCAAGGAAATTTTGGAGCGTAACATCAAGAGAGCTTCGGAGAAAGGGCAAGAGGCTTATATCGAGAAGGTTTATGAGGTGGGTGTGTATACTGTCTATTTATATTTACTGCTATTCTGATCATTCATTGAGGTTATGTTGATGCTCTGATAGTATATGAGACTGGCTTTTGTTGGATCTTCAAGCATACTGCTCCTTTCAGGTATATGGCTATGGTGGAGTTAGCATTGTAGTCGATACGGGAAGTGTAATGAGCATTCCTAAGCATCACAAGAAGGTACAATATCTATCTGCTGCCTTTCCTTTATTATTTTCCAGTTTGGTTAGAAAGTGTTGAAGCCCAAATACTAGGCATCAGTTTGTTCTGGATATTGTAATTGAGTGTAAGTGTAGAATGATAACTGTTATTGTAATGACAGTTGTATCAGGATATGCTTGAGTTTTTTAGTGTGATTCCTTCCTAATGTTAGAGATGTCCTGAATCTATGCATTTCTGATGCAAGGAACTAAGGGAAGTCATCCAAATGCTTCAAACATTGGTGATTTGTTTTCAAAAGGTTCTCTAAATCCTTATGCAGATGACCCATATGCATTTGATTAAAGGTACTATCAATTATCCACTCTAGTAATGAAGCTGAAAGCAAGTTTTTTTTTTCTATATTCTTTGGAATAGTTGCTGCTGTGTGGAACTTAGCTATTTTGTTATGCAGGTATGCTACTAAATCTTGGCTTTACATATAAAATTGTGCTCTTCTAGGATAATGCTAATTCTAATAATTGTGCTTTCTTTACTGTTTTGTGGTTGCAGAGTGGATGTTATGGTCTTTGTTATATGGGCAACTTTTGTTAAAGAAAGAAAGGGCGATTTTTAGATGTAAAAGCTCAAGTATTCTATAACTTTAATCTTTGTTTTTTCTTTTTTCTTACGTTAGTATTCTGTAAAAGCTTAGATGTTGGGAGACTCAAATGTTTAGGACAGATAGGAGACGTATTTTATATATAAATATGTTTTTACATTACGCTTATTTTATATATGAACAAGCTGATCAATAGTGTCGTAACGGCTTCGCGCTCGACCATTTTCGAAAAAAGCGTTTAAAAACAAAACATGGGAGTCGCCACCAATCTTTTTTGACTATGTGTGATTGGTCACCTGGAATTTTTATCTTTTTAACAAAATCTTAAAATTAATTAAGTTTTATTAAAAAGACGATCTTTTGGTCTGCGAAACAAAAATTGGGTTCGGGGGTACGGTTACGCGTGGGGAAGGATTAGCACCCCCACGACGCCCGTTAAAAAAACGGTACCATAATAATCATGTGTTATCCTTTAATTTTAATAAAATGATCTCAAATTAATATTTAAAAATAATTCCTATTTTATTGCAATCAATTTTATTCTTTTAATTTTGAAATCATTTCTTATTTGTACTAATTTTGAAACATTTAAATTTTATTTTTTTATTTGAAATAAATGAAAATCTTTTGTATTGAAAATTATTCCGAAGTACCCCAATACTCTGGTAGCATTTCGGATAATTTCCTCACTTAGAAATTTCTTAAGAATCACTACTTGTGAGTTCTATAGAATCTCATCATCAGAAGATTCACACTCATTTCAAAAATTATTATGAATGCATATGATGCAAACAGGTAGTACATGATGCACGTGGAACTTAAAAGAAATTTATTTTATTAATGAAACTCTTGATATTGAGAAATTTGGCTAAATATCCCAATACTCTGGTAACATTTAGCTAATTCCTCTCACCTAGGGATCAGTCAAGAAATCACTACTTGTGAGTCTCATGACATCCCATCTTCGGAAGAATTTCATTAAACTTAAAATTTATTATTAATTTTCTATTTAAAAACTTGTTTTTATTTTTAACAAAAAAATTAAATTATTGAAAAATCATACTAAATATTCCAATACTTTTGGCAACAATTAGTATGACTCTTCTCACCTAGGGATCAGCTAGGAATCACTACTTGTGACTTCCGTAGCATCCCATCATCGGGCGAATTTAATTTAATTATTAAAGTTCATTATTTATTTTTCTTTGTTTTTTTTATAAAAAAAATTTTATTTATTTTCATTTTTAATAAAAATTTAAATTATTGAAGAATCTTTCTAAATATCCCAATACTCTGGTAACATTTAGTACGACTCTTCTCACCTAGGGATCAGTCAAGAAATCACTACTTGTGAGTTTCATGACATCCCATCATCGGACGAATTTAATTTAATTTTCTTATTTTTAAATATGATTCCTAATTAATAATAATTAATGAAGATGCAAATAAAAGAAAATTTTTCAAAAACTTTTATTTTATAGGATGCATTAATAATAATAATAACAATAACGACCATAACAATAACGATAACAACAACAACAACAATAATAATAATAATAATAATAATAATAATAATAATAATAATAATAATAAAACACAAATAATAATAATAATAATAATAATAATAATAATAACACAAATAATAATAATAATAATAATAACACAAATAATAATAATAATAATAATAATAATAATAATAATAATAATAATAATAATAATAATAATAATAAAAACAATAACAATAATAAAACAAAAAGAAATGGCTAAAAATATACCAAAATTAATTGGGTTTTAAACCCAAAAGAAGCCCATCCTGAATGGCCCAAGAAGGCAGCCCAAAAGAGTGGGCTCGGCTGGAATTGGCTGATTGGGCCAAGGTTGAAGTGGGCCCAAACACTGGAGCGGGTCGAACGTGGGTCGAGGCGCGGGTCGGATCGTCTTCCTCAGCTGGCCGGGCGGGCGCGCGGATCCTGGACCCGGGTCGGGTCCAGGCGCGGGTCTTTCTTTTTTTTTTTTTACACGCTATAAAAGGTTTCTTTTTTTTTTTAGTTCTTCATTTTCTCGTTTTCTTCCAAAAAAAATTCCTTCAGCCTTCTCTCCTTCCCCCGATTCCCGACCGGGCGATTTCCGGCCGCCGTCCACCGCCGCCGGCCGCCGTCGCCGGTGGCCAAAATGAAAAAAGCTTCCTCTTTTCCGACTCCTCACTGCCTCCTGAACCCGATTTCGACTCCCGTTTCTCCTAAAAAAACTCCTAACCACCTAGATCGGACCTTAACCGAAACCCTTCCCTTTTTTTTTTCAATTTTTTTTTTTTTTTTTTTTAAGATCTGGCTGATGATGTTTGGTTGTAGCTTTGGTGTTTTGGTTATTTGGTGTGTGTGTGTGTGTGTGCGCTTCTTGCAGGTTTCAAGCTAGGGTTTGAGGAGCTCTCGGGTTTGGGATTTTTGTGGCTTTGGTGATGGTGTCTGGTTTCGGTGGTGATGGTAATGATGATGGTGGTGGGTTCGGTGAAGTGGGTCTCGGGCGAGTGGTGATTTTTTAGGGAAAGGGGTTTCGGGTAAGGGTAGTGAATATGGGTCTCGGTGGTTGATGGTGGTGGTGGATAGTCTGGTGGGAGTGATGGTGGTTGTTTGGACGGTGATGGGTAGTTTTCGGATTTCGGGTGATGGGGAGGCCGAATGGTTGGGTTTTGGTGAGGTGAGGATGATGAAGGTCGAGAATGGTGGTTGCCGGTCTTGGGATTGGTTGAGATGAAGGTGGCTAACGGTGATGGTATGTGAGGATGATGGTGAGCCGAGGACCCTCCCCTCATGTCCCCTTTGGTCTGTAGCTTATATTTTTGTCACCAATGGTGACTGGTGTGACGGGGTATAGGGAAGAGTAGCGTGCAGGCTGGTAGGGATAGGTGACAGTGGCGGTAGCTGGTCAACAAAACAAAATATAATAATAATAATAATAATAATAATAATAATAATAATAATAATAATAATAATAATAATAATAATAATAATAATAAATAAAAAAAACAAATAAAATAAATACATATAGAGAAACAGTAGTAGTAGTAATAATAATAATAATAATAATAATAAATAATAAAAAAGAATAATAAATAGAATATATAATAATAATAACAACAAAAATGGGACAAAATTAGGTGTCAACAGCTGCCCCTCTTTGCTCATTGCTGAGGATCAGGAATAGAGCAAAGACAATTGACAGTAATTTTGTCCGGCTTATGACTCATTTCTCTCTTTTTCTTCTCTTTCTTCTTTTCCTTTTTTTCTTTTTTTTTCTTTCTTTTTCATTCTTTTTCCTTTCTTCTTTCTTTTTCTTTTCTTTTTTTTTTGTATGCACTCCTCTTGCAGCAGAGGCAATGAAACTTTAAAGTTTTTCTTTCTTTTGAAATGTGCTCCCCTTGCAGCAGAGGCGATGAAACTTTAAATTTCTTTCTGAAATGTGCTCCTCTTGCAGCAGAGGCAATGAAACTTTAAATTTCTTTTTGAAATGTGCTCCTCTTTCAGCAGAGGCGATGAAACCTTAAATTTTTTTCCTGAAAAGTGCTCCTCTTACAGCAGAGGCAATGAAACTTAAAATTGAAAGATTTCACATTCAAAGATCTAAGATTCGGAGATTCACATCCGAAAATTTGATTTGGAGATTCACATCCAAAAATTTGATTTGGAGATTCACATCTGAATTTTGATTTTGAATTCAGAGATTCACACCTGAAATTTTTGATTTGGAGATTCACATCCAAAATTTTAACTCGGAGATTCACATCCGAAAATTTGACTTGGAGATTCACATCCAGAATTTGACTTGGAGATTCACACCCAATATTTTAACTTTGATTTGGAGATTCACATCCAAATCGAATTTCCCTATCTTAAAATTCTTTATCTTGATTTTTCTTCAATTTCATCTTTAAATCTTATGTTTAATCTCATTTCAAATTTAATCTCGAACCTCCTCTTTAAAATATAGCCCTGAACCTTCTTCTTCTCCCCCCCCCTTTTTTTTTTTTAACCTTCTTCTTCCTCTTTTTTTTTTTAAACTTCAAGATCTTATTCTTCCAACTTCATATTCTAATCTTGCATTTTCTTGACAAGGATACATTCAGGAACTCAATTTGAGGATTTGCATTGAAAATTCCAAATATAAACCTTAATACAGAGATTCGCATCTTAAATCCAGAGATTCTCATCTAAAATTTTGAGTTGGAGTTTCACATCCAAAAATTTGACTTAGGGATTCACACCCAAAATTTTGATTCGGAGATTCACATCCAAAATTTGACTTAAGGATTCACACCCAAAATTTTGATTCGGAGATTCACATCCGAAATTTTCAACTTGTAATTCAGAGATTCACACCTGAAATTTGATTTGGGGATTCGCACCCAAAATTTTAATTCAGAGATTCTTATTTGAAATTTTGAGTTGGAGTTTCACATCCAAATATCTATTTTAGAAATTCGCATTTGAAATTTTAGAGATTCTCATCTGAAATTTTGAGTTGGAGTTTCACATCCAAATATTTGACTCGGAGATTCACATCCGAAATTTCAGAGATTCTCACCTGAAATTTTGAGTTGGAGTTTCACATCCAAATATTTAATTCGGAGATTCACATCCGAAATTTCAGAGATTCTCACCTGAAATTTTGAGTTGGAGTTTCACATCCAAAAATTTGAATTAGGGATTCACACCCAAAATTTTAATTCGGAGATTCACATTCGAAATTTTAACTTGGAGATTCACATCCAAAATTTTGACTTAGGGATTCACACCCAAAAATTTAATTTGGAGATTCACACCCAAAATTTTAAGTTGAAGATTCACATCCAAAATTTGATTCGGAGATTCACACCCGAAATTTTCTGAATTGGAGATTCACACCCAAAAATTTAACTTCTTGCTTAAAATTTTCTGAATTGGAGATTCACATCTAAAGATTTAGTTTCTTGATGCATCATCCTTTTAAAACTTTTTACTTTAAAAATCTTATCACCTTATCCTAAAATTTTCAGAATCCTGCTTCCTTTCTTTGTCTTGTGTTTTGCCCCTTCTTTGATTGAAAATGTACAAATCTTGTTCCTTAAAGGTGAAATTTTCATTTGTTTTTTTTTTTTGAATGTATGTGATGGATGCAATGCAAATGTCGAGAAATAAAAAAAAGAAAAGGAAAAGAGAAAGAAAAAGATAAGGAAAAATAATCAAAAGTTGCAGTAACAAGGTTCACAAGACCACCATCCTCACCTTTTTTGAATCTTTTCAAAACATAAGCTTCCGTACCTCCACTAATCCCACGAAAGACCATTAATTCTTGGTTATTCTTCACTATTTGATCATACATTCATATTTCTTCGGTACACTTACAAGCCTTCCCACAATTCTCATCTTTTCCTTTTTTGCCCCATATCATTTTCGACTTTCCTCTTTTGTAATGCATCGTGCTTTCACAAATATTGTCAATTATTTATTTATCATCATTTCAATTTCATAACAGATGTAATGCCATCACATTTCTTTCAATAATCATGAGTATGCAGATTGGTTGAAAGTTGAAGGGAAGACATTTATGATGAAGTAAACGAGAACAAATTTAACCAAGAATAATAGGTAATTTCCAGAGGTCAAGGGAAGGTAACAATATCTAAACAATGAATATTCAATCAATCTTGATAAACTAATCTAGGATTTTTCCCAAAATTCTATTTGATTGACATTCTAATCATTTTGGTTCCATCGATGCTTTACCCCCCACTTCATGAAATCTTCAAACAGTATTGGTTTCACTTATAAAAGGCTATCTTCTCGAGATTTTAGCCAAATCTTCCATTCTTCTTTTGACTCAAATCGCCCTTTTGGGGTTTTCAACTTGAGCCCCTTCTTATTCTCCTTCTTTTCTTTGCTTTTTTTTTTATTTTAGCTTTTTCTTTTTCATTTTTCATTTTTTTTATTTTTTTCATCATTTTCTTTTTACATTTTCATTCTTTTTCAAGGACCATACTTATCCATGATCGACACACTTGCCAAGCTCCAAATCATGAACTTGTAACACGTCTAAGCTCAATATATGATTCCTTAACTCAAGCATTCAAGTTCGATCAAAATGGACTTTTAAGGTACGAAATGTAGGCCGGGTTTTGAGGTTCTGAAAGAATGGATAATAAGGCCCAAAATACGTGTTTCAAGGGTTTCAAGCCATAGGATCATTTTTCATCATTTTAAGAACCTTAGCATTCTACCTCATTTTTTGTTTATTCTTCTTTGGTTTCTCGTTTCCCTTTCCGTTCATTTCTTTTTCTTTTGATTCACTCTTTTCCTCATTTCCCTTTTTTTTTTTGAGAAACTCCAGCATGAAGATATCTTTTTCTTTATCTTGCCCCTAGATTTCTAATGACTTGAAACTTTTTCGTGGGCAAATCTTACTTCATTTTTCTCAATTTTGCCCCCCAATGTGGAGGGTGATCCTTGGCAGGTTTCTTAAAAAAAACATATATAACTATAAGGCTCAAAAGGGGTGACGACGGATAATTTTTCTCATGTGTGAAGGGTAAACCAAAGATGGCCATTTCTCATTTCAAACGTAAATACTCTCATCAAAGAATTATTTATTGAGCCATTACAACCTTGTGAAAAGTCTACTTTCCTTGTGTACACTTCGTCTATTGACTTCAACATTCCCATCGATCAAGGGGGACAAAATTGTCAATACAAATAGAATTTTAAAGTTTTATCCTAGATTATTATCATAATCAACTTCATATTCACCATTTAATCAACAAAATTGGGTGAAGAATGGAAATTAATCATTTATCAGCCAAAAGAAGGAGAAAAAGGTAAAATATAGGCGAATGCACCACAAAAATATAAGATTTAGAAGGGGAGGGAAAATGTAATGAAAATGCATCGATTACTCTGTTGAAATGACAAAAGATAAATAAAAGTCAATACACAAAAGCGCTTTTTAGTTTATGAGCACTACAAAAAGAAACAACTTTATACCATCATGAATGACCAACCAAAAAGTCTTCTTTTGCAATCATACTGCAGCATGGTTAACCCGTTCCTTCTTTTGTCCCAAAGTCCAACAAACCAGATCTAATCAAACTTTGCACCTTGTGCTTGAAAGCAGGGCAACTTTCTATCGAATGACCCGTATTTCCACTATGATAATCACATCGAGCATTTGGGTCATACCATTCTGGATATGGAGGTTCCAAAGGCTTTAATTGAACTGGGGTAACAAGTTGGTTCTCAAGAAGGTATTGAAATACTTCAGAGTAGGACCAAGGAATCGGATCGATGGCGATCCTCCTCCGTTTGTTTCGAGATCCTCTTTGGTTACTTTGGGTAGGCATAGGTGTTTGGAGACCTATTTGCCAACTAGATTGAGGGATTGGCTGACGGGTATTCAGGCTTGGAGAGATATGATTTATGGTGGGGTAGTGGGTTTGGTACATTGGATAAGGATAATATGGAGCAAAGTCTCCCACATGTTGCCCCTCATAATTCATAGCATGAACATCTCCTCCATTCCCCGATGTATCACCTTTTCTTGCATTCATGGCATCGTCTCCCACAAGCTTGCCACTCTTGATTGCATTATCTATTATTTCACCAGAGATTACCATATCTGCAAAATTCTTGGTGGCATTACCGACTATCATTTCATAAAATGGTACAGGGAGCGTATTGACAAACAGGATGGCGGTTTCCTTCTCTGTGAGGGGGGGTTGAACTTGGGCAGCTACATCCCTCCACCTTCAAGCATATTCTTTAAAGCTCTCCTCATGCTTCTTCTTCATGCCTTGTAAGGACAGGCGGTCTGGTGCCAAATCTTCAATGTGCTTGTATTGAGCAATGAATGCTCGAGCCAATTCTTTCCATGAGCGGATATGGGCTCGATCTAGTTGGGTGTACCACCTGGCAGCTGATCCAGTAAGACTATCTTGAAAAATATGCACCAATAATTCATCATTTTGAGCATAGGCAGCCATTTTCTGACAGTATATCTTGATATGAGTTATCGGGCATTTAGTCCCATCATACTTTTCAAATTCTGGAACCTTGAACTTTGGTGGGATAACTACACCCAGTACCAAACAGAGCTCACGTGCATCCAAAGAGCCATATAAATTCATCCCTTCAATAGCTCGTAACCTCTCTTCAAGGAGATCTAACTTCGTCTGAGGCTTTAAGCTCTCCTTCATTATTGGTACACCCATCTTCAATTTCTCTTGTTCTTTAGGATCCCCTGAATCATGGACAGAGATCGGGTCTGATGGGTTCCTGCTGGGGTTTGGATTGTCATACCCTGAAAATGGCATATGCTGTGAAGTATAGACTTGGGGTGGAATGGGACTATGTGGATATGGACATCCACCATCTTGTGCCCGCCTTTCTTGGGTAGTTGCTTCCTGTACTGGCTCCTTTCCCTTACTCATCTTGGTCATCATCTCCATCATTGCAGCCAATTGCCCCTTCATCTCTTCTTGCGCCTTTTCTATTTTCTCCATTCGACTAGCTTGTCCTTCTTCCATGGTCTATACTCGAGTGAGAGCCCCAGACTACTTTGTAACCTTTGATGGTCGAGAGGCCTTGAACCTTATTACCTTTCTAATTAGAAAAACCTTATCTTATTTCTTTCAAGATTTTTTTGGAACAAACAAATTTTTTCTTCTTTTCTTTCTCGAAAAATGAAGAGTATTGACATATTTACTGAAGTATAACAAGTGTATGATGGGAATTTTATGAAAATCATGTTATTTGCATATGTATGGAACAATTTTTACCTCCCCCCCCCCCTTTTTTTTTTTTTACTTTTACTTTTTTTTTTTTTACTTTTCTCTAAGTTTCCTGATTTTACATGTTAGATGTTTAGGTCTTCACTTTAACCAAATCTTAGGGAGGAATAATTTCAATGAAAATAATCAATCAATAACATCTGTGCACAAATTTGATAAAAAGAAAATTGAAAGAATAAACAAATTCAAAATTGTAAAAGACTTAGTCTAGTTTCTCAAAGACTTATCTATGAAATGTGATGCAACAATGCAAAATGCATACTGAATTTCGAACTGAAATTTGCCCCTTACTTATCATATTCACTTATTAACTTAAGAGGTTAAGTCCGAAACCAGTAAGAGAAGTTGAAGAGTAATCTTAAACCTATCAAAATTGTTTCAAAAACTCTCTCTTCTTTTGTTTTTTGTTTTTAATTTTTGGTGAGAAGAAACATTATTAACCATGAAATGCTATGTAAAATGTTCAAGCCATGACACAATAACGAGACATTGTTGAAAGACATGTTCAAACAAAATGCAATTTATGCAAAATGCAATTACAATGAAGATCAAATTCTATTTTATTTCACCTAACCTTCATGATTCTAAAATGCACATGACATAATTATCAATATATGTATACACAATGATGATAAAATGAATTAAAATGATATATGTCCTTAACATGTGTGAGAAAAACGAATATTTGTATTCACAATACCTAGACACTAATCTTATTATTCCTTAATCCAATCATGCAAGAAAGATGGAATTCCTAATTAAACCTGAGCATTCTTCTTCATTTTTCTAAAAATCATTTTTCTCTGATCACCAAAATTTTTTTTATTTTCTATATTTTTTTTTAAAATAAAATTCACATTCCCTATTCTATTCCTTTTTCAAAAATTGATTTTATTTCACTTTTATTCCAAATCAAACTTTTTCTTTTATCACTAAAATTTTTTTTTCTATTTTTCCTAAATTTCACATCCCTTATCGATTCTTTTTTTCAAAAATTAACTTTATTTCATTTTTATTCCAAATCAAACTATTTTTATTTTTTTTATTTTTTGAATTCTTTTCCAAACAAATTCAAGAATAATTTTTTGTTGACAACTTTTTGTTCGAAAAATTTTTTTTTAAATGAGATAATCAAGAAAAGAAAAACATTTTTTATAACCTTTTTCAAACTTTTAACATTTTTAAACTCTCATCCAAAATTCCTATACAACCTCAAAAAGATTTTTTTTTTTTGCATGTTAACTTATTCTTTGAATTATTCAGAAAGAAAGAGAGAAAAAAAATTCAAGAAAAGATTTTGTTGACTCTATTTTACCTTTATTTAGAAAAATGTCAACTCCCCTTTTTTTTATTATTGCTCCATAAAGCGCATTTTTCTATTTATTCCCATTTTTATGTCCAAATTTTTGAAAGAAATCCCTCTTCTCTTTTTTTTTTTTTGTATTTCTCACACTTTATTATAAAAACTTAAAATTTTCTTTTTATTTTGCAAAATCTCTTTCCATAATTTTATTATTATTATTTTTTTAAAAACCTTTTTTGAAAAACAAGAAGATTTCAAAAACTTAAATTATGGACAATTCAAACCAAAATTCACAGTACCTTTATTATTGATACGAGAAACGGGATCAAATAATGTTCCCTCTTGTGTCCTAATATCGGGATAATTTCTACAAAAATTGAGCATGGCTCTACCTAAGGCTGGCCTCTTAGGTTTTTCTATATGCTAAGCTGGGTTTTCAAATCTAAAGGTTCCCAAATTATACCTCACTGTCGTCCACACTAGACTAGTAAGATTTAATTTGAGTGGGAGTATTTCGATTGCCATTGCGGAGGTGATTACCTCACGAGAGCAAAGGTACTCTACTCCCTCCTAAGAAGGACTGAACCCGGGTATAGAGCTCATGTTATGCAAATGCAAGTGCAAGTGTGTGTATGAGGGAACATTTATCAAACCATAACCCTTATTCTACCCCAACAATTTATTAGCAATAATATATACAACTAAAGAATGCTATAAAATAAACATAATAACTTATTCACACAAATGCAACAAATTATTTAAAATTAAAGAAATTAAATTTAAATATTAATTAAGACCTTTAAATTAAGACTTAGGATAACACATGATTAATAAATGGCTTGACCCTCAAAAAGCGTCCCCAGTGGAGTCGCCAAGCTGTCGTAACGGCTTCGCGCTCGACCATTTTCGAAAAAAGCGTTTAAAAACAAAACATGGGAGTCGCCACCAATCTTTTTTGACTATGTGTGATTGGTCACCTGGAATTTTTATCTTTTTAACAAAATCTTAAAATTAATTAAGTTTTATTAAAAAGACGATCTTTTGGTCTGCGAAACAAAAATTGGGTTCGGGGGTACGGTTACGCGTGGGGAAGGATTAGCACCCCCACGACGCCCGTTAAAAAAACGGTACCATAATAATCATGTGTTATCCTTTAATTTTAATAAAATGATCTCAAATTAATATTTAAAAATAATTCCTATTTTATTGCAATCAATTTTATTCTTTTAATTTTGAAATCATTTCTTATTTGTACTAATTTTGAAACATTTAAATTTTATTTTTTTATTTGAAATAAATGAAAATCTTTTGTATTGAAAATTATTCCGAAGTACCCCAATACTCTGGTAGCATTTCGGATAATTTCCTCACTTAGAAATTTCTTAAGAATCATTACTTGTGAGTTCTATAGAATCTCATCATCAGAAGATTCACACTCGTTTCAAAAATTATTATGAATGCATATGATGCAAACAGGTAGTACATGATGCACGTGGAACTTAAAAGAAATTTATTTTATTAATGAAACTCTTGATATTGAGAAATTTGGCTAAATATACCAATACTCTAGTAACATTTAGCTAATTCCTCTCACCTAGGGATCAGTCAAGAAATCACTACTTGTGAGTCTCATGACATCCCATCTTCGGAAGAATTTCATTAAACTTAAAATTTATTATTAATTTTCTATTTAAAAACTTGTTTTTATTTTTAACAAAAAAATTAAATTATTGAAAAATCATACTAAATATTCCAATACTTTTGGCAACAATTAGTGTGACTCTTCTCACCTAGGGATCAGCTAGGAATCACTACTTGTGACTTCCGTAGCATCCCATCATCGGGCGAATTTAATTTAATTATTAAAGTTCATTATTTATTTTTCTTTGTTTTTTTTATAAAAAAAATTTTATTTATTTTCATTTTTAATAAAAATTTAAATTATTGAAGAATCATACTAAATATCCCAATACTCTGGTAACATTTAGTACGACTCTTCTCACCTAGGGATCAGTCAAGAAATCACTACTTGTGAGTTTCATGACATCCCATCATCGGACGAATTTAATTTAATTTTCTTATTTTTAAATATGATTCCTAATTAATAATAATTAATGAAGATGCAAATAAAAGAAAATTTTTCAAAAACTTTTATTTTATAGGATGCATTAATAATAATAATAACAATAACGACCATAACAATAACGATAACAACAACAACAACAACAACAACAACAATAATAATAATAATAATAATAATAATAAAACACAAATAATAATAATAATAATAATAATAACACAAATAATAATAATAATAATAATAATAATAATAATAATAATAATAACACAAATAATAATAATAATAATAATAATAATAATAATAATAATAATAATAATAAAAACAATAACAATAATAAAACAAAAAGAAAGGGCTAAAAATATACCAAAATTAATTGGGTTTTAGACCCAAAAGAAGCCCCTCCTGAATGGCCCAGGAAGGCAGCCCAAAAGAGTGGGCTCGGCTGGAATTGGCTGATTGGGCCAAGGTTGAAGTGGGCCCAAACACTGGAGCGGGTCGAACGTGGGTCGAGGCGCGGGTCGGATCGTCTCCTCAGTGGCCGGGCGGGCGCGCGGATCCTGGACCCGGGTCGGGTCCAGGCGCGGGTCTTTCTTTTTTTTTTTACACGCTATAAAAGGTTTCTTTTTTTTTTAGTTCTTCATTTTCTCGTTTTCTTCCAAAAAAAAATTCCTTCAGCCTTCTCTCCTTCCCCCAATTCCCGGCCGGGCGATTTCCGGCCGCCGCCGGCCGCCGTCGCCGGTGGCCAAAATGAAAAAAGCTTCCTCTTTTCCGACTCCTCACTGCCTCCTGAACCCGATTTCGACTCCCGTTTCTCCTAAAAAACTCCTAACCACCTAGATCGGACCTTAACCGAAACCCTTCCCTTTTTTTTTCAATTTTTTTCTTTTTTTTTTTTAAGATCTGGCTGATGATGTTTGGTTGTAGCTTTGGTGTTTTGGTTTGTTGGTGTGTGTGTGTGTGTGCGCTTCTTGCAGGTTTCAAGCTAGGGTTTGAGGAGCTCTCGGGTTTGGGATTTTTGTGGCTTTGGTGATGGTGTCTGGTTTCGGTGGTGATGGTAATGATGATGGTGGTGGGTTCGGTGAAGTGGGTCTCGGGCGAGTGGTGATTTTTTAGGGAAAGGGGTTTCGGGTAAGGGTAGTGAATATGGGTCTCGGTGGTTGATGGTGGTGGTGGATAGTCTGGTGGGAGTGATGGTGGTTGTTTGGACGGTGATGGGTAGTTTTCGGATTTCGAGTGATGGGGAGGCCGAATGGTTGGGTTTTGGTGAGGTGAGGATGATGAAGGTCGAGAATGGTGGTTGCCGGTCTTGGGATTGGTTGAGATGAAGGTGGCTAACGGTGATGGTATGTGAGGATGATGGTGAGCCGAGGACCCTCCCCTCATGTCCCCTTTGGTCTGTAGCTTATATTTTTGTCACCAATGGTGACTGGTGTGACGGGGTATAGGGAAGAGTAGCGTGCAGGCTGGTAGGGATAGGTGACAGTGGCGGTAGCTGGTCAACAAAACAAAATATAATAATAATAATAATAATAATAATAATAATAATAATAATAATAATAATAATAATAATAATAATAATAAATAAAAAAACAAATAAAATAAATACATATAGAGAAACAGTAGTAGTAGTAGTAATAATAATAATAATAATAATAAATAATAAAAAAGAATAATAAATAGAATATATAATAATAATAACAACAAAAATGGGACAAAATTAGGTGTCAACAAATAGTTTATGACTCTTGTATAACTAGAAGAAGTTTTTTTTTTTTTGCTGAAAGAAGAAGTCTATTTTACATTCTTAACAGTTGACAATTCTTAATATTGAAGGCAAAAACTCATAGTTTCATCATTCTCTTCTGTTCTTTTCTAAAAATAATTAAAATGTTTTCTAAAAATATAATTAAAATTCATTAAATGTATTCAAATTGAAAAAAATATAAAATCTAATTTTATAATAAATTTTTTTTAAAAAAAAGTCTAACTTAGCGGCGTTTTACAATAAAAACGCCGCTAAGTTATAACTTAGCAGCGTTTATGTAGAAAAATGCCGCTATTTTAGCGGCGTTTTTGACAAAAATGCCGCTATTTTTGCGACGATTATAAATGCCATTAATCGGCATAAAATCGCAGCAAACTTAGCGGCATTTTTCATAAAAACGCCGCTATTTTTTCCGACACTAGAATAGCCGGCGTTTTTTTCGGCGTTTTTTGCTAGTGCCATGAAATTTTTGCGACATTTATAAACGCCGCTAAAAGTACATTTTGCTGTAGTGGAGGATGAAAAAGACAAAAAAATTGTTAATTTAATAGTTAAAAATTTTTTTAACGATTTTATACTTTGTAAAATCCGTTTGGTTCACTGAAGATATAATTATTTTAAAAGTATAAATACTTTTAATCGTTTAAAAATAAATACTAATATATTATTAATATTATATATATTAAAATAGTTTTATTACTTCAAATTTTTAAAAATTTTAATACGAGTAATAATAAATAGTTTTCCCTTAAATGTTTAACGATATAATATTTAATATTAAAAATATTTTAAAATATAATTATTTTTAATATAAATAAATTAATTAAAAAATAATAAATATTTTAATATTTTATTAGTTATATTAATATTATTTGAAAAAAATAGATTTTTCAAAATACAATTGAACAACAATAAATATTTTTCATTGACTTATTCAAACAACAGAAAATCTTTAGTTTTCCAAGAAATGTAAATATTTTTCAAATATCATTTTCTGGAAATCATTTTTTGGAAATCATTTTCAATGAATCTAATGGAGTAATTTAATTATTAAATTAACAAAATTTTCATCTTTATCCTTTTTATCTTTCATGCCAAACAAAACCTTACTAGGGTGCCAAACAAATAGAATATTAACTAGGGTGCTTTTACAACACTCGTTAGCAAAATCCTTATATTAATCTTAGGTTTATTTTATTTTATTATTATTTGTTTGCATTCTCATCTAGTAATATAATTGCATTCGAAGAGAGAAAGAGAGAGAGAGAGAGGGGCGGAGAGAAGGGTGAATGGAGAATGGAGAATGAAGTCGTAGCCTTATTCAGTTCTGTAATGTACCTAAAGGGCAGAATTGCAAGCTGTGGACATACACGCTTACACGCACTATACCATTAAGTACTCAACATTGTGGATGTGAACTACAAATTAATGTGTACATTGTGGGTTCAAAAGAGATGTATTCTTGAGCTGAATCAAGCCATGAGCATCCATGCCTTTTCCCTTGAGAAATTCAGAATACCATTTGGCAGAAAGCTTAGGGTACCTTGGTAAATCTGGATCATCGAAATCGACGTAGTAGAGGCCATAGCTCATTTCATAGCCTCCCATCATTTCAAATAAATCCATGAAGGACCATGTGAAATAACCTCTCGTATCCGTGCCGTTCCTTCACGGAGAAAATCAAGCAATTGCATCAAAAAAGTGAAAACGATATGTTGAAAGAAAAAATAAGAAACTTATTTGGATACAAATTCAATCCAAATATCGGCTTGTTGCTTCTTTATATTTTGATGCCAATGATAGAAAACATATATACCTTATGGCATCAAGCACACTTCCAATGTATCCTTTCAAACATGTCACCCTTGGCCAGTCTTCCAATGAAGAATTATGCTGCATTGTTTGACCTAACAAACATATATATCATGCTAAATTAATTCAATTTGAACTTAATATCACGATTCACAAATCATTGTTGCACCATTTCTCATCAACAGAGTAATAAACTAAGCATACCCCATTATATTTCCAAAGACAATCATAGCTCTTGATTCATTAATAATTTTCTGTTAAACCATGGACAACATCTTAAAAAGTGGACAAAAAAACTAAATAATATATCATGGGATAATCCTAGAAATTTCTTTCCCAGAATAATAAAGGTACAATTACAAAACCTGGGATGAGACTGAAATGATTGAAAAAATCCATTCAGTACTAGAAACCTTATATGGTGATTTTCAAAACAAGATTGCATACATAGAATGAGTGTGTGTGTGTGTCCCCTTCAATTGAAGACTTCACATGCCAAACGAAAATCAGAACCACCTATATAGTTGGTTACTATTTTATCAGAGTGTGTGTGTGTGTGTGTGTCCCCTTCAATTGAAGATGTCACATGCCAAACGAAAATCAGAACCACCCATATAGTTGGTTACTATTTTATCAGAGTGCCATGACTTTGTGACATCAACATGCTACCTAAGTACACCATTCATCAAGATTGAATAAATCTTTCTTTGCAGGATTGTCTTCTGCAATGAGGATTTCAACATGCCTTAAGTGTTGCATTTCGTCATTTACATATCATACCATCGGTTATAATTGATAAATTGTGATCATTTCCTTTAAAATACAATTTTACTACTGAAATGGAGAGTTGTCCTCTAGCAATGTAGTTATTACAGTCCTGATATTTTCCCTGTGATCCTACCTTCTGAAATAAAACTATTTTTCACATTAAGGTGAACAATTATCCATCAGCTGCAATCATACAACTTTGTCTAAGAAACTATACACTCAAGCACTTCCCACAATGAAGAAGAAGAGAGGAAGAAAATCCAACAAATCTAATTATATAACATTGCAGATAAAATTACTTTATTAAATAAGAGAGAGAGAGAGAGAGAGACCATTTTCATGGATATAAATAGGAGGATTTCCATAAGCTTCCTTGAAATACTCTAGTAACCGTTGGAGGCCCCAAGGTATAACAGGAAACTGAGTCAAACAAGCTGGCACATTAGTGATACATTTAACCAACCCCCTAAACTAATATAAGGCACTCGAACATTTGGTGTTTAAACACTCACCTCAAATGTTGTTGCATTATATTGGAAAACTGCAAGAACGAGAAAGTAAGTACACAACACTAAAGTATCAATGTGGTGAAGTGCGGTGATCTTGATTGGTCAAGCTACATAAATGTAAAGCAAATACAAGCAGTTTGGAAATATAAAAGCGAAACATTTTGCAAAAGACTGCCACATAGGAACGTGAAAATAGAAAGCATAGAATGAGCACAGTTGATTTTCTAAACTCGTAAAGTAATTGAAAGTAATTAACTCATATTTTAATGGGAGGACAGCACATGAGACAAAGGCAGCCTAGACGCGCTTGTGAAGAGACATAAACACCTTGGTTTCATTATGCAGGATGCCATACCCATTAGATCTAGTGCCATATCTGCTATAACATCTCTGTTCTCGAGCTCTAGGCTGCTAGGCTGGTCCTTAGCAGACATTGTTACGTAAAAGTTCATCCCAATAAAGTCAAATGAACCTTTGACCTGATTGGATTCAAAATTGGTGAAGGTTGGCATCCTAGAACCAGCAATCTCCTTAATCGAGCTAGGATAGTCTCCGTATACCAGGGGATGCATAAACCTGAAAGATAGAAAAAACTAAGATTTAGTTAATTACAACACAGAAAAAACAATAAAGTATTCCAAGAATCATATAACAGGTTGACCCTGCAATCATTGAAAGTCTTCAAGATGATTCAAGGCAAATAATTTTGCTGGAACTTTATATGTAGAGCTGCATCTTACCAACCAATGTAGAAATCAAGGGCCCTTTGAGCTGCCATTATGTCTTCTGTTGTGTTTGTAAAAGGAACAACCCAATAGCATAAGAGATTCAGCCCTATAAGTCCATGTTGCTTGTCCTGAATTAAGTTTTTCTTTGAAATGATCAACATTAAACTTGATAACCCATTAGCCAATATGTCTATGAAGGAGTCGTTTCTTGTTTTTGAGCTCCTTATATTTTAGTTATATGATTTATTATTAAATTGATCAAAGAGTTAATTGCATACAGCTTTAGTGGTACCTGGTATTTCTTCTTGTATAACTTTGCCACTGCTGCATGTGCTAATAACATATTATGAGCTGCCATATATGGTTCAGTTGATGAGTTGCCTTTCGAACAATTGAATGCAAGAGAAGCAGAGCATCGTTGAGGTGGCAGAAATCCAATGTCATAGCCTCCTAACACAAAAACATTGGCCTCATTTAGAGTACTCCAATGTAAAACCCTGTCACCAAACTCTCTGAAGCATATGTCTGCATATGCTGTAAAATCTCTCCTGTACAAATACATTAGACATTTTCCTAATTAAAGCAAGATGTATTATGAAAAAAAATCATCAGTTACAACTTAAGGATAGAACTTTACACAATTTTCCAATTAATCCATCCTCCATACTCATCTTCAAGTGCCTGTGGGAGATCAGAATGATGTAACGTAACATGCGGCCGGATTCCTGGTTGCCAAGAAGCAGGACATATCAACAAAAGAAAGGCAGTTCCTTGTTTGTTTGAAAATACACACTCTCAAAGTACTTTGTCCATCCAATCAAGGAAGACTACTTCCACAATACAAACATATTGGTATTAGCCTCATTTATGATGAAACATAGGCTCTAACCATTTCTGATTAGTTCATCAATGAAATTGTTGTAATATTGCAAGCCCTTCACATTGAGAGGTCCTCTTCCATCTGAAGGAAAAATGAAAAATTAGCATTTCCGTGAAAAAGAACCAGAAATTTCACCCTTCATGTTGGTTAAAATGAGCACAGATGACATGTCCTACTTGGGATGAGTCTTGACCATGAAATGGAAAATCTGTAGGCATCCAAGCCTGTATCTACCATGAGCTGAACATCTTCCTGAAAAAGAAAAACATCATTCATCATTTACTTGTGAACGATGTGTTATTTCACTTATAATGGATTTCAGATACAAGGAACTTTACCTGATATATAGATATATACCTTTTTTAGTACATATGTTTGAAAAAAAAATGCAATACAATAAACAGTAGAAGGAAAAATTTTTAACTAAAAAATTCTTTCAGTAATGCTGAAGGATGAAGATCGTTAAAAAAATTGAGAGAGATAACTTAAAATTTGCATCAGAAAGTCTAGTGGCAGGTATCATATTTTCCAGAAAAAATTAGCATTCTGTGTATCAACCAACTTTATGAAATCAACCATTTTTGGTTTGATTCAAAATAGGATTCTGTTAACTTCTGCGGAATGAAAATAGGTAAATCTTTTTTAACTTAACAGGGCTGCCTATTACTTATATGCTAATAAGATTTCCAACTATTCTTGTTCTTTTGTTTGGAATTTAAAAGTTCTTGATTGATGGTTGGCTGATGATATGCATTCTAAGCCTTGTTGACGTTTAGAAAAAACAAGGATTAATTATCATTTGAAAGTAGGTGGTTTCTATAGATTCTGAATCCATGTATGTAAGACTGATGCTTCCTCACATCATGCACATTTGAATCTATAGAAACCACCTACTTTCGCATCATGCACATTTAAGGGATCGAATGCCAAGTTGCATTATAATTTCAAAAGGATGAGAATCTATTCATCAGATTACCATGCTCGATGTTTAAATCGGCGCCTCGTGTGCGAAAAAGAACATTTGCATGAAAATTGCATTCAAATGTTTCTGTACAAGTAATTCTGTTAACAGCCAGCTTCCTTTTTTACTATATATTGGGGTTCTACTGCATGTTTATATTGACTTAACAAATTCCACAAATAATTCAAAAGGACAAAAAAAAGAAAGAGGAAGGTTTGCAGTGTGATAATAGGAGAATCAAATAACCTTGAAATCAATCCCTTTATTATAAGGAAAAGAGAATCGTGGGTACCTTGTACTTGTGATATCCGTCACATGCTATGTCTCCATTGGCTCCATACATATTCCCTGAGGCAAATTACTCAACTATATCAGATTTCATGTAAGCATATACATATCTCAAAAACTGAAGATTGGTCCAACTAAAAGGATCCATTTTTCTTTATCAGTCCGAAGGCCTTAACGCAGACGAGCTTGAGCCTCGATAACCATTTTAAGTTTCATAATGGCAATCGAGTGAGGACCTGGCTCAATGATAGGAAGCAGATCATTTCTTGTAAAGGTCAAGAAGCAAATAGTGAAAATCGTCTCTCTCTGCAGTCTCTCCGCAACTCTGATGCCAATGTTGGATGTTATTGTACCTTTTAATCCCAAACTCTTGCTCAGGTGATGATATTCTCTCTCACACTTATAAGTACACGCTCAACCCCTTTTACAACCGATGTGAGAATCTCAATGCTTCAGTGATGCAATGCTCACTTATAATTATGCCAGCAATTCTATGTAGCAATTTCCACTAATGTTTTGATCATAAAAAGAGCTTCTTCCAAGATATTCCAACACCTCACCATAGGGATGATAATGAGTCTGATCGGATCGGATTGGATTTTTGTAAAAATCAAATTTGATCTTAACTAAATGGATTTTTCATGTAGTCATCCATATCCGATTCAAATAAAAAAAATATTTGATTCGATTCAATTTGAATATATGCAGATCAAATTGAATTGATTGTTCGATTTTTTTTGTTTAAGTAATTTTAAATTTTATTTCAATTTTTTTTGGACATTTAAACAATATTGGACCTTATTTCAATTTTTTCTCAAGATTTTAATTAAATAAAAAACTTGAACTTGTGATTTAAATAGTAAAAATTAAAAAACATTAAATAACAAAGTATTCATATATTTTTTGTATTCGAACTGAACTGATCTAATCTAAATCGAATAAATTCAGTTTAATGATGTCAATATCCGAATCCGAACTTATTTTTGTTATTATCTGAACCAAACCGATCCAAAACCCTTTATTAGAGTCAATTTTTTTGTTTTCTCGATTTTTTCTCAGCCATACCTCACCGATTTCGAAAGATCCTCAAGGGAAAAAGCCAGGACAAAAGTTCCCCTAGCAAGTAGGAAGGCTACTTGTGAGTTGTTAGCTTCCCTGCATAAACTTATTTGATAAACAAAGGTTGCCCAAAACCAGCCACCTAACTTGTACCACAAAGGAAAAAAAAAAAAAACCAATCTTGCAAGAAAATAAAACAAACAAAAGCAAGGTGAAGAAATTGGAGAAAACCGCACCAGCATGAGCAAAAGTATCCCATATACTGGGTGTCCTGCCATCTTCATCAGCTGCACCTTCGTACTTTTCATTTAATTTCCACGGCATTAGTACTACTACAATATCTCCATATCACAAAATCCAAACTGAAGGCAAAACAGAATCTAGGTAGACCAGACTGACCTGGTATGCTGAAGCTGACGCACCGAAAACAAAGCCTGGTGGGAAATCATTTCTGCTATATCCATCAGCAGCAAAAACGACTAAACTTAACTGCAAAATAAACAAGTTTAAACCCAAAACCAAATTTGCAGCTTCCATATTGTTACTAGCTCAGAGAGTGCAACCGAACAACTTCTGCCTTTCCACTTCTTGTCTTGTTTTTGGAAATGAATGGTTTAAAACCAGCGACATTTTTGGCGTACATGCTTGTTTCACACGTCCAATATTATCACTTGAATAGTCCTCGTTATTGTTTTCAAATTTCCATGTTCCATTGGGTTAGATTTGGACCCGTGATAAAAAACACATTAACATATTTTTAATAATTCCCTGATCTGACATAGTCTTATTTTTATTTTTATTTTAAATTTATAAATTACAACGTCATAATCTAATCAAATATTAAAACAATTAAATTATAGAACTAATAAAAAACATAATTATTGCTGCCACTCCAAGGAGTGATTTCGTCTCCTTTTTGTTGTAGCGTAACGAGCCCTTCAAATTGACAGCTGAAGGAGAAATCAAAGCATGTCAGTTTGCAAATGAGCATGTAACAGTCCCCAATATCTTGTGAAAGATATGCTTTGATCATCGTTTCAAGCAAACATATCAGACAAAAATTAATACAAAACAACAAATGCTAAAGGGGTGAAAGTTTTTTCCGTAGAGGTGCTCTGGCACTTAAGGATGGGGAAATTTGTCGGATTGAGAGTTGTCGTTTAAAATTTGCATCAGAAAAGTAGCAGCGGATCTTTGATATCATCAAAGAAATGCATCATTCAGCCAAAAACCTTCTTGCAATAACCCTTAGGCCTCGTGCAATAAGAATTACTATAGTTTCTTTTGAGAAGCCTCGTGCAAATAGTTTCATGTCTACATCTATTTAAGAATGTAATTAAATCGAGTTAAGATGATTTAATATTAAATTTGAGCTCAATTTGATTCGAAAATACAAAATTCGAAACTCGATTCAAACTCAATCGAATTTAACTTTTGAAGTTCAAATTCAACTCGACAAAATACTCGAATGGCTAAAACTTGGCTCGATAAGATTGAACCCAACTCGTTAGGCTCGATTTATCATTTTTCAACTATATATATTATGAGATAAAATAATAAATTATTAAAAAGTATATATTAAAAAAATTCGATTAAGCTCACAAGTTGTTCAAGTCGAGTATTAAAAAACTTGAACTCAATTCGATTTGTTACTAGAATAGCTCAAGCTTAAACTCGACTCAAAAATAATATGTTTAATTTTAATAATCATCAAATCAAACACAAATAACTCATAAATAACTTAATTTCTTTATATCCCTCCACATGCCCTGCAGGCCACATAAGGTGAAAGGCTACCGAAAATGAGGCTGTTTCCCCAAACCTCTTATAACGTGGCGCAATACCAGCGCGCTGTGTAAGACGATGCAAAGGGCTTGATAGACGACAAAGGAAGAGAAATTTTCTTTTTGTTTTCTTCTGAATAAAGCACACCAAAACAACAACGACTCATGAATGTTACGTCAATAATATTGACAATCTGTTTTTTTGCAATACCGAAGTCCAATTTCGATTCTTTATGTTCGGTACAAGTACGACTTAGCCATTTCAAGAAGTTACGTACCCAAACTTTTCTCCAGAAAATTTTGATTTATTCAATATTTTAACTACAAGACAATAAAAATAATCAAAACACAACTACTTAACATAAGCAAGAGCAAGCGTTCCTAGTGACCAAAACTTTTCTTAAGACTGATACAAGAAACAAGGTTAATGTACATATGGGTTTTGATGCTGCAAATTAAATTAGTTTTTCACATGTTCAACAACACTATTAAACTTGGCTATAATATATCTCTTGCATCATTTCCTTCTTGTATACAAGCCAGCTCGAGGGATTTCCTGCTTGCCATAAGGGAACTTGCTTGAGGAAAATAACATTTCAAAGTGAATTAGTAGTTAGAACTCTTGCCTTGTGAGGGCTATTCACATGCTTAACCCCATGATGATCAAGCTTTGGTAGTGACTGGTGGGGTGTCCTTGGTGTCTCCTTTGTTACTTGGAGACGTTCTATCGAGGCTAGAACATCAACCATGCATGGCCTGTTCTTGGGATCCATATGTAAGCATTGCAATGCAAGAGCAGCGGCAGCTTGTGCTCCTTTCTTAGAGTACTGCCCCCCCAATCTTGTGTCCATTATCCGTAGTACTTTCCTATTGTCACTTAGGAATGGTTTGGCCCAATCCACTAGTGTTTCTTCGGAAAACCCAGCTCTCTCATCATCCATTGCTCGTTGTCCTGAAAGTAACTCTAACAGTACAACACCAAAGCTGTACACATCACTCTTGGGGGTCAAATGACCTGCAAGGTTTAAGCTAGTTAATTAGTAGGATAGATAACCCTCTATCAAATCTGCTTAATATATTTTCCTTTCTAAAAGAAGGCAGTAACATAACAAGTGAAAGAAAAGAAGGATCATATCAATATACCAAGATGGTGGTTTTTACCAATATCATCTCTTTCATAAGCACTAACTTCCAACCCAAAGTCTACTGAGAAAACTAAAATTTACAAGCCTAGTTTGACTTTCCAACAAAGGAGTCTTGCTCTCAATCTAACTTCCCCTTTTCATTCTGCTAAATATAGTTATAGTTGTATGTATTGCAGATGGGGGTTAGGTCCACCTCCCGCAGTTTTTCTTTTAGTTTAATTTCCCTTGACAATGAAACAAACTGGTCGCTGATATGCTTGTGTGCCCAGTAAACAAGCAAATTATGTTCAAAAGCTCTGAGCCCCTGGTTCATTCATATCCAGGGGAAGAAGCAGAGACATCTGAGAAAATGCTGTTTTTTAGAATCAAGGTGTGCCAGAGGTTGTAAAGAATGAAAGAGGCAATAATGGAGGCAATTCATGTAGGCATGACAGCTTTGACAGTAACATTAGCATTAAGTAAACAACTGTTATCAGGTTTGTTATAAACACCTTATTGCTTAATCCTAGTTTATTTACTAAGCACGCAAAAAGATTCAGCTTCAGTTCATTCATTAAGTTCATCAGTATTTAATGACTATAGGCAATTTGAGAAGAATCCCAAGCTCAACTAAATTATGAATTCCAGGTGAGAAATCATTACAACCCTAGTCAAACATTTCAAGATAAGTACAAAGAAAAACATAGATTAATATCAGCTTCTCATGATTAGCATCATAGCATGCTCCAATTATGGTTGCACTAGAATAACTGTGTGTGGTGTAAAATCGTATTCTATTTGTCCTTCTTTCCTTTTCCTTTTCTTATTTTTCATATTTTTGTTTTCTCATTAACAGCAAGCAACAGATAAGGATGTCTAAATACTCACTCTACTCATTATCATGGTCACATGTTTTAAGTGTAACTTGGAAACAAGTGCGGATAGTATTCAAAAGAAAGTTGATGCACACCTGTTGCTACATATTCAGGGGCTGCATAACCTTGAGTTCCAACAACTCTGGTTGAAACATGGGTGTTATCACCAGTAGGACCATCTCTTGCCAAGCCAAAATCTGAAAGCTTTGCACTGTAATCCTACATAAGTTTAGAAGGCAACAGAATTAGTCATTGAATTAATGTATGTTCAATAGAACATCTCTGATATACAACTCTATTGCAAGTCAGAACTTTCATGCGTCAGCATACCGAATCAAGAAGAATGTTGGAAGCCTTTAAATCACGGTAGATTACATTAGCATCTAAACTATGTAAAAAGGACAATCCTTGTGCAACACACTTAGCGATATGCATCCTTGTAGCCCAGGAAATTGGTTGAACACCTTCTGAAAGAGGAAAACAATAATGGATAAAGTATTAGTAATGAAAAAAGAATCACACTAACGAACAAAGACAAAAGGAAAACATGAAATAAAGTAACATATCAATGCAAAAATCCCACCATCCTAAGAGCTAAACCATATCACTCCAGCTGCCCTGCTTAAGGCTTCTAGCAATAGGAGACAACTAGATTCATACTGTGGTTTACCCTCAAACTTTAATGAAGCATTGGTACATAGTATATGATTTAAAATAAAAACAAGAAGACTAAATGCAAAAGAGTAAAATCAGCAGAAAGAGATATTCTTACTATTAAATAAATGATTCTCCAAACTTCCCTTTGGCATAAACTCATAAACCAAAAGTCTATTCTCAGACTCTACACAATAACCAATGAGTTTCACAAGATTTTCATGGTGAAGCTGACCCAAATAGTTGAGTTCCGCCTACAAGGTTGATCAGAAAGGAATCAGGTTCACATATGAATTTGATAAACTGAAAAACGATAAATGAAACTCATAAATGAGACGTACAAGCCATTCCTTGTGGCCTTGAAAGCTTTCTGCCTTGAGTCGTTTGATAGCAACAACAATTCCACTTCCTGGCTTGGTAGGAGCAAAAGTGTTCTCATCAATCCAACCTTTAAAAACACATCCAAACCCTCCCTCTCCAAGAAAAGTTTCTGACCGGAAGTTTTTTGTGGCATTTTTAAGATCACTAAAACTAAAAGACTTGAGATTGCTAGAAACAGATGTATCAGCTTTGAGATTGCTGGAAAAAGGAAAGTGAGGTTTTGATGCTATCAATGCTTTGTTCGAATTTTCCGGAGATGATTTCTGGGTGAAAGAAGTTGATTCCTGCTTTGTCTTACTATGAGTCTTTGCACTGCCTAAAAATACAAAAAGCAGAGGTTATAAATTTATCGTCTTCTAAGCCATATGAAAGCTGCAGCTCATCAATACGCACACGATACAAGAGAAACATGGATCCAGTGAATTACACTAATGCAAAGTTCTTTGTTTTCAATACTAACTTCACCACACACACTAAAACTGAAGAGAATTGCTCAAAACATACAGCTGAAGCCCTTTGCATTCAGATCAGATAGCGAGAGTTGATTTATTATTAAATGAATGGCCATCTGTTGCTCAGAATCAAACTTCAAACTAACCCAGCCAAACCAAATTAGTCTTTTGAATCCATGCATAGATTGAATAGGATTAATACATAATCAACCAAGTGCATTTAGGATTAATATAGCAGTTAATCTGCCTAATAACCACCCTCACACTAAGCTACCAGCAGATTGTCAATTGTGAAGTAGCTAAAGTTCTCTTTTTGGCTAATTAGACCAATTCTCCAAATCTTTACAAATATCCATACTCATGGAACTTTCTTATATTACCGGAAACAGACAGATTTTAGGGAAAGAAAAGACGAATCTTTCCTGGGACAAAACAAAAATAGATAACAAAGCAGAAGAACCGAAACCCAACTCTCTCACAGAAACACACACACAGAATATATATGAAAAGCTTATTTCGGACAAAAAAAGCGTATAACAAATGAAAAAAGAGAGAGTGACCTGAAAAGTTAGTGGAAGGAACATGAGCGCACTTTGCAGGTTTGGGCCAGCAAATTCCCATGATGGAGGCTCAGGCGAGGAGGAAATGGTCAAATCATAAGGAAGAAGAAGAATACAAACTCTTAACGAAAACGATAAATCATGCAAGGGAGCGATGAAGAAATTTAGTAGTAGAAAAAGATAACCGAAAGTCCAATCCATTGAAAGAGGCTTTGGTATTAAGAGCAAAAAAAAGATGGAAGAAGCGGGCAACCAGGTTGAATGGAAATGTTCATTATACGTCTTACAGTTCAGAAAAGTCTACGTTTCATGGCCCCATTGGAACCCCGCTCCCCTTGGTATTTGACTATGGACTTTATGTTAGCCGTTAGGAATGTGCCCTGCAATCTGCATTTACATTTGTCCATTTCAATTTATGATTATATTTTATGTTTATATTATTTCAAATTACATTTATATAGTGTAAAATATAAAAATTATAGTATCGAAACTTATATTAATACATCAAATACATTGTTTTAGTTTTTATTAACTTTATATATAATTTTTGTTAAATTTTAAATGGTAACTTTTACATATCTTTTTTTATTTTATTTTCATTTTATGCCGTAGTGATTATGATTCTTTTTTTTATGTAAACCACATATTTAAAATTGATTTTAAAAACTTCAAAAATGAAGTTATAAAACTGTCACATGTTCCATTTATAATTTTTAATTTTAAGGACATATAACACTCTTGTAATCTTAATTGTGTAATTTTTAAATTTCACTATCAGATAATAACCATTTAAAATTACCATTTTTTTATGCAACTGTGACTCTGAGCATACCAAGCTTGACCTTTCTGTTGTCTT
Source organism: Heritiera littoralis (assembly GCA_031772115.1). NCBI lineage: Eukaryota > Viridiplantae > Streptophyta > Magnoliopsida > Malvales > Malvaceae > Heritiera > Heritiera littoralis. Next base: position 792,698 of record JAPDPK010000043.1, read on the forward strand.
GTTTTCCTTCAACTTAAACGTGGTTTATTTTATCCATTAGCTTTCCAAATTGGAAAGATAACCTCACCTCTGTATCTAATCTCTCGTCTAAACTTTATTTTTTTTAATAAGTAGTACACTAGACAGGCTTAATATTTAAATATTGTCTCAAACTCTCAATTTTTTATACAAAATAAATTTAAACTCTTAATGTTTTTATTGCATGTAAAACAATTTATAATTTTTTATCTTTTGTGAATAAACTTTTAATTTTTCAAAATGACATAATTAAATTCAAATTTATTAGATAACACTAACTGTCATTTAAACATTGTACATGATAATTGATGTAGATAGCTTTGTAGATTACCATGTGATATGTCACATTTGTAATATAAACAAAAGTTAACGTTATTTAATAAATTTAGACTTAATTACATAATTTTAAAATATTGAAGATTTATTTACAAAAAATAAAAGTTTATAAGTGAATTTGTATGCAATAAGACATTAAAAACTTCGATTTATTTCGTAAAAGAGATCGTACGCCTATCGAATATTAAGCCCACTGGATATGACTTTTTTTTTTTTTCATTCTACTAACATGTTCGTCAGACAACATATAATTTTTTATGTATAAAAGGACACTCCAAACTCAAGTTTCAATTTAAGGTTGATTTGGATTTTAATATCATCCACTCGATCAATCTTTATGTTTTATAATTACATTACTCATAAAAAGTGTGCATCAGTGCTATTAGAAACTCTGGATGCAATTCAAATTAAATCTAAATTTTATAATATAGCCTTTATTTAATCTTAAATTTTAAATTTGAAACGTTCACATTTTGTTTGATTAAGAAAAAAAATCTAATCTTATATTTGAGCAATGCTTTGTTATGAACATAAAATGATCTATTACTATCATATTACCCCATGGCCCATGGGGACAACAACAATATATAGTACAACTGTTTGAGTTTATGACACCTAAATTTGTTATTTATTTATTTATTAAAATAGCATTTGATTGATATTTTTCTATTTTTTTATAAAAATGAATAAAAAATTAAAATATGAAAAAATTGAAAATATCAATCAAACGAAATTTAAATTAATAAATATATTTAAGTCTTAAATTATGTATACTGTCCCCAATATTACTTTTTAAATAATTTTCTATTTTAATATTAACATCTTTAAGTACTTGAAAATCTCAAATCTTGAATCCCAATTCCCAATATATATATATATATATATATATATGGATGTTCATTTAAAAAATTAAATTAACATTGTATATTTACGTTGGAGTTTTACAGGACAATTAATATTATCTTCCTATGTAACCAAAAAAAAAAATTATCTTCCTATACTCTAGTGGATTGACTAGGTTTTGTATGGTGGATTTGGGCCACTCTCTAAGTCTAGGCATGGATTGTAATGTATTACCATATGCTAAAATCTAAATCTCCTTATAGAATCAATTAGAGGCATACTCTTCAACATTTCCCCTAAGATATCTAATTGCATAAATGGCATGTGCACGTGGTATACTAGACAATGAAAACCTCCTATATGTACAACTCATGTTCTAGGTTAACAACAAACCTATCCTCAACCAACTCTATTTTATAACCAGTATCTCCATTAAACAAAACTACACATTTAGAAGCAATTTCAGAATTTTTTTCAATCACCTTCCAAATGTTTGGACCAAGGTTGTCTCTCCGCTTACTACATTCTTTCCTTTTTCTCACAATCCTTACCATCATATTCCTTCTAATATCTTCAAACAAAGAGATCATTGGTTTCCTTCTTGCATCTAGCAATGTCCCATTAAAAGCTTCACATAGATTGTTCTCAACAAAATCTATTTTAGAGTCTGTGTTGAAAAGGCTCTGCACCATTTATAAGGTGAGACTTTAAATATGTCTTCAATTGTTATTAGTTTCTTACTAGCTCATTCAAATTGTCTTTATACTGCCTCACAGTAATAAACTTAGCAATCTTCCCAAAGTATTTCTTTATTTCCAAATCTTGTGTCCCTTACTAGCTCAATTGACATATACGTGCCTAGCACAAAGTCTATGCTCAGGGTCTAAAAGCAACTCATCAATTGCTTTGTCAAGATTCTGCATTGCAAATATAATATCAACATCATTTATCTGTTAGTAAATAAAAAACTAAGGAGAAGTATTTAAATAATTTTTCTTTTGTTGCTATGTCATTATAGTCCAGTCTGTTCCATTTTCAAGGTGTTTGATATCTAACTCTAGAAGTTTAATAAACCATTTCCATGAAGATGTTCATTCAACTTCCACCAGTGCCTATGCAACTAGAAATATTTGATTGTTCTCATCTCTACCAACAACACATAGCAACTCTCTTTTTGTCGAGCTTTTCAGAAAACAACCATTTAATCCTAGATAATATCTACAACTGTTCTCTAAACCAGATTTCAGTGTATTAAAACATATATACTATCCCAAAAAAATTCAATTTCGATGAAACCTAACAACTGACCTGCAATGGACAATTTTGAAATGGAAACTCCCCTTAATTGCTTTTGTTTTGCAATGTAGTACCTCGAAATCAGTAATATTGAAGATCACAAGCAAAGATTCCTAAAGATTTTGTCTTTCAATGAATTTCATTGTTTCCAATTTCTGTTAATGAAAAACCCTAAATCGAGAAATAAAATCCTAACTAAAAACCAAAATACCCAATATTTCACTTTTACTGTTGTTTTTTATATTTTAACTTTTGTTTTTTATTATTTTTATTTATTATTTTCACCATTTATTTCTGACATTTTGACTGTTCACTCTACTGTATGACGTGTTTACCTCAACACTGTTAAAAAATCCTATTAAACAATATAAAAAATGTTTGGTTCTTAATTGAGTAAAATTAAAAATTGTATTTTTAATTGAGAAATATTCCAAATGTTTAGATTCTAAATTAAGCATTTAGCCTAAAATAATAAATTAATATTAAAATATAAACAATATATATTAAAAAACTAGATTGGACTTGTTAGTCGTTCAAGTTGGATATTCAAATTTGACTCATTGTTAGTTAAGTAGTTTAAGGTTAAACTCGATGAAAAAATAAACAAGTTAAGTTCAATTAAATTTTTAATCGAATTTGAATAATTCACAAGTAATTTGATTCGCTTACACTAAAATTGAAAAAAAAAGAATAATAAATGAGAAATGAAATGAAATTGGTAAAATCATGCGATAAAGAAAATAATCATTTCTCATTTTTGACAGTCTAATTTCACTGTTTTTATTTTTTTTAATTCTTTTGATTTTTTAACATTCAAATCTCAAATTAACTTAAAAATTTTACCATAAATTATTTGGTTATGTATATAAAAGAATATTATCTGAGGATTAAATTTCTTTCAGTTCTATTAAGCACAAATTCGATAAAAGCTCATCTGGGAAGCACAAAAAAGAAAAAACAGTTAAAATTCAGCTTTTAGAAAGCTTTCGTTTTCCCATTCTGGGTTGCCAAACAGTGAAACAGTAGTAAATTTGTTTCGACCCGATGCAGGTCAATGGTTCTTCACTTCTTTGATACTTTACTTTTTTTTTTTTGGGTACATTTCTTTGATACTTTACTTTGTCCATCAAGCAAAGCAACCATAAAATTTTTAAGTTTTTTAATAGACAATTCTATAAATACGTTATTTTAATTTCCTGATAGAGATTAGAGACGTGTTCAACGACCAAAGACAAAGTTTTAGCTCAATTATCGACAATTAATTTTTGGATTTCTTTTATTTGACAGCAAATTGATTGATTAACTAAAAATGATTTGCTAATCAATAAAATTATGTTATGTTTTCAAAATTATCTTTCCTTTTAAAGGAAGAACACAATTTTTCAATAAAAAAAAAGTTAATCCGTAAGGTTATTGTCAAGTTCTTGAGTATGGGATTCAAGCTCATATTTTTTTTAAAGTTGGAATTAATATGAACCAATTAAAATTTTATTATGTTAATAATAATATTTTTATTCACTTAAAATAAAAGTATAAAAATATTTTAAATTTGAATATTTTTGTTCAGTATATTAATAAATATACATATTTTAAATATTTCAATAATAAATAGCGTTATATTATAATTTTAATGAATATAGTAAATAATGTTTTAATTATTTTGATAATTAATATTATTTATTATAATATTATTATTATTTTAATAATACAATTTGTATATTTTATTGATAAAATGTATTTGTATTACTATTTTAATAATAAGTATAAATAGATAAATAATACATTTACCATGATTTAATAATAAATACTTTTAATATAAAATATAACTATTTTAACAGTAAAGTTATTTTAAAAATGAAATTAATATTTAATATTATATGAATATAAATATTATGTTAATAATAGTAAGATTATTTCAAATATTTTAAAATATTAATATAAATAATAAATTAAGTTTTTAATATTATTACAAAATTTAATAATAAATAATTTTAAAATTTTAATTTCATGTTAATATTATTCAGAAAACAATCAAATAATTAAAAAAAATCTATTTTATTGATACATTCAAACAAGAAAAAATCTTTTTTTTTCAAAAATTTTATTTTAAAAATCAATTCTTACAAACAAACCGTAACAAATTCCTACCTTCAGCTTGAACTGGAAAGGCCATGGATGATTTGCCTTTGAATCCAGCCTTTATCATTCTTTGCCAAGAGATATGGTATTAGATACTTAAGCCTAAAGAGAGAGCCAAACTAAAAAAATCAGCATATTAGGTAGAACCCCTTAAACTTAAATATCCTTTCACAATTGCTTGTAGAGTCGATATGGGATCATAATATTGCCCACCCTTTGAGAAGCTGACGTCCGCGATGACCCACTGTAGACGGCTTTCACTCCAGACTCTTCTTAACACTAGGTAGATCTTTTCTAGGTCACCCTCTCCGCTACGTCGACTATCAACGAAAACATCAATTTAGGTACTTACGCCTAAAGGGAGAGCCTAACTCAGTGACCAGCCTATTAGATAGGAGAACTCTTAAGTTTAAATACTCTTCCACAATTACTTATGGATTTGATGTGAAATCGTAACACATAGGTCTCCAATCCCAATTAAGGTACTTTTTCCTCTTTTAAACTTTAATATTACAAAGGAGAAAATGTTAAGGTTTTTTGACTTCCTTTCTTCTTTTTTTTTTACAATGAAATTGATGAAATTGTTATTAGTTGTTCCCCTTTATATTATTTTTATTTAACATGGATTTTGTACAACAAATGCCCTTATAAATATAAAATTATCAATTTGGGGTCATCAAAATTCCATGCATAAATTTCAATTTGGCTTAAATACAAAAACAAAAGTATTCTCAACCATCGTGATTGTTGAAACTTCAAACTGATTATCAAGCCTTTATGCAGTAGAAGCTCTAACAAAGAGATGTGGCTATAAATATAAATGAAAGGCTTTACATTTTTATAAAAGAATTATAATTGATGTGGACTAGGTCATTTATTACTGGGCTTTTCTATAAGTCAAGCTGAAGACCATTGAGCCAAATAATAATCTAAGCCCAAGAGGAAAGAGGACTGAGAAGGCCCATAAATGATCCACTAGGTTATTATTTAAGCTGTGGGGCTTAAAGGTAATTACGCGCAAAATAACTCCTATAAATAGATCATAGGTATCATTCTTAAACCCTAAGCTCTATTTACCTACTGAAACCCTGTCGAAACCCTGTCTGACTTAAGCATCGGATTTCCCCTGCGCCCTCTGATGATTTTCTATTTTGCAGAGTTCTTGGGAACAACTTGACACGAAGATCGAGAATTCGACGTCAGCAACGAATCATTGTTGTTTTTGGCAACAACAGTTGGTGCCGTCTGTGGGAAATCAAACAAAAAAGCCAAGTATAAAAGTCTACGATAGGCTGCGAAAGACCTGAGACTCGCGGGAGACTGCTAGCACAAGGTTCTACGCTCACGTAAAAGAGTCTGTCGCTAACAAATAATGAAAAATATATATGCATGGGTGATAGAGTACATGCTACTGGCGACATTCTGGTGACTGAACACAAGGAATGGGCGACAACCTTGGGCGAGAGGTGTGGATCTCGCATGCGATAGGTGTTGGCGAGGAAGCCTCCCGCCCGCGAACGGCTCCCGTACGCTACATCTCCTAGGGAAGAGGGGTTGCTTCAGCGCCGACAGGCTTTGGGCGAGAGGTGTGGATCTCGCGTGCAATAGGTGCTAGCGAGGAAGCCTCCCGCCTGCGACATCTCCCGTAAGCTATATCTCCTTAGGCGAGAGGGGTAGCTTCGCACCAACAGGCATGCATCGAGATGTGTGGATCTCGCGTGCGATAGGTGTTGGCGAGGAAGCTTCTCGCCCGCGAACAGCTCCCGCACTTGACAGCACGGGCGAGAGAACTGCGTAGGCGAGAGACAGCATGGGCGAGAACTACATGGGCGATAGAATAGCTCTCGCACCAGACAACATGGCGAGAGACTGCATGGGTGATAGACTAGCTCTCGCACCTGACAGCATGGTCGATAGACTTCATGGCGAGAGACTAGCTCTCGCACCTGACTATATAGGCGATAGAATAGACCTTGTACCTGACAGCAGGCGAGAGACTGCATCAGCGAGAGACTGCATGGGCGATAGACTAGCTCTCGTACCTGACAGCATGGGCGATAGACTTCATGGCGAGAGACTAGCTCTCGCACCTGACTGCATGGGCGATAGACTAGATCTTGTACCTGACAGCATGGCAAGAAACTGCATGGGCGATAGACCATCTCTCGCCAAAACAACATGGGCGAGAGACTGTATGGCGAGAACTGCATGGGCGATAGACCCTTGGCGAGGGGTGGCATGGCAGGTTGGTGCCTCGTTAGACTCAAAGCCAGAGCGAGAGCGAGAGACAGAGAGAGATAAAGTCGTTCTCGTTTTCGCATTTCCATCTTCACATTTCAAGTGAGAGAGACTCTTTTTCTTCTAAGGGTTTATGTTAACTTCTTATACGACATTATTTGAATTTTCGTCGACCGAAGAATGATCTCTGAATGTTTGGAGAAATAATACTGTAAATTGCAAAATTTACTATCTGAAGAGTGCAAAAATATTGTTGAGCTGCATTGGAATTAATTTCCAGTTCAAGATATTTCAATCGAAAATATTTGTGGGCTTTTATCTGATTGGCTGTTGAAAAGAAAATTGTAAGGTTTTCAAGACAGCAGTTGATTGTTGGTAACTACTTGTCACATTGACATTAATCAGTCAAAATCTTCTTTGGTATGTAATTGCTAGTTTGTTGTTTCTACTAGTTTTAGAAATGAGGGCGGAACACTTTGAAACTCTTATAAAAAAAAAAAAGGGTTTTGCAAGACTTTCAGCTCCACCAGGTTTTGCATCTCTTTCGTCTTTCTTCTTGAAGAAGGTTGAACATTGTGAGGAAAACTTGGGCTTCAAAGCCTCCAAGGGTGCATCCACATAAGAAAAGATCGCAGGCTTTTGACAAGTTCTACGATATGTATACTGCAACCTGGAAAGGAACTGGACTTTCAATCATTTGCGATTCCATTTGTTGCGATGATCACTTTGTTTGGCATAGGATCAATTGCCTAAATGCAAATGCGAAAGAACAAGCATATATAATCAGTAGAAAGGTAGAGAAAGAGAAACATGTTCAGCTCAACGACTTTATTTTCTAAGGGTGTTTTTGGTGAAGTTGCTCGGTAAATGTACCAAGTCTATTAGACTACCTTACCACAGGTACTACGAGCATTGTTACAGTTAGACTGGGTGAAAGCTTTAGCTACTTCAAGTAAATCACATAGCAGTCTTGGCAAGGACAGTGGGTATAGCTCAAGTTCATTAGCATGAGTGAATGCAGTCAAGCTGGTTATAAGATCAAGTTGCAACAGAGCACGTAAAAGTTTGATGTTCTGAATTACTCATCGAGAAAGAAAGAAAGCCAGGTTGCCATGTCTGTTGCTTTTATACAGTCAAGGAACCAAAATAATTAAAGAATTGGCTGCAATTTTGTCTACATTGGAGCAGTTTACATGCACGTGGAAAGAGGAGAAGTCCACATATTCCAAATCCTATGGCAGCTAACTTTTAGCTTTGGATTCAAACATGGAAATAAAATTTAGTGGCTTAAAAAGATTTGGCACGTGACAGGTTTTGGCGAGAGACAGGCTTCAGCACGCGAGAGGCCTTTGCCGAGAGGCTGGCTTCCACACGCGAGTGGCCTTGGGCAAGAGAGTTGCTCCTATGCTCGACAGGCCTTAGACGAAAGAGGGGCTCCCGCACGCGACAGGCTTGTCTACCGCACCCAAGCTCGCCTGATATAGTGATGGGCGAGCACAATATTCACACGGCAGGCCTTTGACGAGAGAAAGGCTTCCGCACACGATAGGCCTTCGGCGAGAGGCAGGCTTCCACACACGAGGGCCTTGGCGGAGAGAGTTGCTCCCACGCGCAACAGCCCTATGATGAATGGGTGTCCCTCCCATGCTAGAGACCTGCTCTCCCAAGCGAGAGCCCATGCGAAAGGCAACGCAAAAGGAGTTGCTCGCATATGCAACAGGGGGATGCTAATGAGCAAAAGGCTCAATCGACAGACAGTTCTAGGCGACAGAGTAGGTGTGCAACAGGCCACGCGACAAGCACCGCCGCAACAAAAAGGCTTCGGCCATAACAAGTTAATCCATTGCACGCAAGGCGGTAGTGCAAATACATGAGCACTGATCCCAAGCTGCATGCTTGCCCAATAGGTAAAAGGTAATGGTGAGCATATTAAACAGGTTATATTGCGATAAAGCAATTCGTCCTATGCAACAACCATATAGGCGAGAAAAAGTCACACGGTAAGCATTCTAGGTGAGCGAATGACCCTCGTGAGCCCAGCCTTTCGCACACAAGGTGTGAAGCAATGCTGATGAATGCAGTGTCATGTGACGAGCACAAGACCACTGCGGCAGACACTTTCGGCGATTGAGTGGCATGTGGCGATTGCATGACCAACGCCACAGCCCAACCTCCGCAACAAGGCTTGCTCGGTAAAGCACGTAACAAGGTGCAAGGAACGATCTAGATTGGAAAGTAAGGGATAAGCCAAAGGGTCTAGCAGAGGTGTGCACACAATGCTAGATGAGCTCACCTAGGAAAGGAAAAAGCTGAACGGAGAGCTAAAAACGAGTGAACGTAAGTACAGGGGAGCTCAGCCCTAACCAAAGACCTCAGGGAACACGCCAGAACTTCAAAGGCCAGCTCGCGTTCGCCCAGGTGCGTTGTACATCATCGGGCGCACACCCATGTAACGAAGAACCGAGCGAGAATGCTCTCTACCAGACAATGAGAATTCTAGTTTGCAAGCGAGACTTTGGCGAGCCCAGCCACAAAAGCTCTCCATGAACACAACAAAGCTCAATTGCTGATCTAGCTGAGTGCCCAGCAAAGAAGTAATCAGGATGGCGAGCACATTTCAAATGCGACAAGCTCCCCACTTTGATAAAATGACAGCGAAGAAAATTAGGTGAACACAGCACCCATAGGAAAGATTCCCCCGTTAGCACAATGCACGCGAGCAAAGAACACCCGAGTCATGCCTTTCGGCAATAGCTAGCAACGCTGGCGAGCACGGAATCCAAACTACTGGTTCGCCCATTAGAAAAACTTTGGCGAGCACATTTGACGATCCAGACGCACGCCCAAGTGCGGGATCTAAGCAAAATGATCTAGAATCTTCTAGACCTGGTGTGCACAGTAATCCGGCAGAATGTCCAAAAGCTTCCTTCGGCCCATTTGTCGATCATCTGATACATAAGCTTTTAAGAATTGCTCTAGCAACCATCTAAAATTGGCTTAAGAGCCACACACTTGGCCTATTGACAACCACACATGTGAAAGAGGGTTTGTCTATATAAAGGGTGTGTCGGCTTCGTGAGTCCTTTAAACAAGACAAGGATGTGCCAGCCTAGGGCGTCGAAATCAAAGTTGTGAAAACCAAACCTGCCGAATGAGAAGATGCTGTATCAGCACTAGGATCTTGGGGAGCTGGAGGAGCAATTTTAGAAGTAGGAGCATCGCTCGAGGGCCCGACCACAGCTGCAGAGTCTGGCTAGGGATCAATGGCAGTAGATTGAAAAACTGGAGCTTGTCACCATCTAACCTTTGCAGTGACTCGATAAGCTCAGGCTGATCGCCTGCCTCGACATGTTCAGGCTCATTACGCACTTCGATAGGCCTAGGCTGGTCACGAACCTCAGTAACCCTAGGCTGATTGCGCGGCTGTTGAGGAAGCCATAGACCTTCGAGATTATCCAGGTCATCCATGGCTCCATCCTCTAAATAATCGTTCAGACCTTGTGAGTCGGACTCATCCTTGGTGTCAGGAGGATGCCTCATTAGTATTGATATTGATAACAAGAAATGAGAACTAGTTACTGATGAGTTAGAAAAAGCACGTGGGAGATATATGAGCGCAGCCAATTGCTTGGATGCAAGGTCAGCGAAGTCCCTTGCACATTGTTATAGTGTTCACCGACCAAGCAAGGACGTATGGGCGGTAGTATATTTGAGGTACCCTCATATATTATGCTTGCGATTTTCTTGTCTATTCTAATAGTTGTGATCGTATTAGGCAGGTGTCCAAAGGAGGCACTAGCCACTGTCCTATAAGGAAGCAAGCCAGGGAGAGCTTAGTTCGACATAGTCGGATTAGAAACAACTTGTGGTAAGCTCGCGAAGGTAGATTGCTAGTTCTTATGAGCAAAGAACCAAGATGCGACTTAACGCCAATCCATGATTAACAGCCGAATGTCCAAGCAATTGCACTTTACAGACTCTACAAAGACAAAGACTTGGAACTGTGCTAGCGGTAAAAACTTGTTGTTATTATTTTAACATTTGCTGCAATTATGTTCTTACTTGTTCCATTTGATTGGAAATACTACATTATGAAACGAAAGGCCAGTTATTTTTATCTGTACTGTGATAATCCTCCATGTTTGATAGACATGTTGCAGGAATAGAAGAAGACACGAGAAGGGCAAAAATAAGTCCCTAAGCGAAAAATGCGCGAGACGGGCACAAATAAGACCTTAAGCGTGAAGAAGACGCGAGACGGGCACAAATAAGTCCCTAAGCGAAAAATGCGCGAGACAGGCACAAATAAGACATTAAGCGTGAAGAAGATGCGAGACGGGCAAAAATAAGTCCCTAAGCGAAAAATGCGCGAGACGGGCACAAATAAGACCCTAAGCGAGAAGAAGACGCGAGACAGGCACAAACAAGTCCCTAAGCGAAAAATGCGCGATACGGGCACAAATAAGACCTTAAGCGTGAAGAAGATGCGAGACAGGCACAAATAAGTCCCTAAGCGAAAAATGCGCGAGACGAGCACAAATAAGACCTTAAGCGTGAAGAAGACGCGAGACGGGCAAAAATAAGTCCCTAAGCGAAAAATGTGCGAGACGGGCACAAATAAGACCCTAAGCGAGAAGAAGACGCCAGACGGGCACAAATAAGTCCCTAAGCGAAAAATGCGCGAGACGGGCACAAATAAGACCCTAAGCGAGAAGAAGACGCGAGACGGGCACAAATAAGACCCTAAGCGAGAAGAAGACGCCAGACGGGCACAAATAAGTCCCTAAGTGAAAAATGCGCGAGACGGGCACAAATAAGACCCTAAGCGAGAAGAAGACACGAGACGGGCACAAATAAGTCCCTAAGCGAAAAATGCGCGATACGAGCAAAAATGAGACCCTAAGCGAGCAAACAAAAAGTCCCTAAGCACAAAAGGGTGCGAGACGGGCAAAAGTATCTCTAAATGAGGTACGTTACAATTTTATCATATTACATTTAAACGCATCATATTGGCATCTCGGATATAAACGATATCATATTCTAACAAGTCCTTAAGCGGATAGTACGCAAGACAGGACCGATACTCCAGTAAAAGTTCTTCTTTGGACACAAAAAGTCGCAAAGAAAAGCTTGGGGAGCACACATTATGCAGGTTGTAAGGTATGGCACGAGGCACGTTACAATTTTATCATTGAATATGTGCTACAATTGATAAACAAAATGCATTTAACGTATTATGCTGGTATTCCGAATATAAAAACAGTGTTATAGTCTTATCATTTCTATAAAGGCCCTATGCGAAGAAGGCGCAAGATGGGCAATTCTCTAAAAGTCCCTAAGCGAAAATGCACGAGATGGGCAATTTTCTATAAAGGCCCTATGCAAAAAAGGCGCAAGATGGGCAATTCTCTAAAAGTCGCTAAGCGAAAATGCGCGAGATGGGCAATTCTCTAAAAGTCCCTAAGCGAAAATGCCCGAGATGGGCAATTCTCTAAAAGTCCCTAAGCGAAAATGCGCGAGATGGGCAATTTTCTATAAAGGCTCTATGCAAAAAAGGCGCAAGATGGGCAATTCTATAAAGGCCCTATGCAAAAACGGCGCAAGATGGGCAATTCTCTAAAAGTCCTTAAGCGAAAATGTGCGAGATGGGCAATTCTCTAAAAAGTTCCTAAGCGAAAATGCGCGAGACGGGCAATTCTATAAAGTCCCTAAGCAAAAAATGCGCGAGATGGGCAAATTGTGAAATCCTTAAGCAATAAAGTGTACGGATAAATGCGATACCCAAGTATGAATTCTTCTTTAGATGTAAGTGCTTCATAAGAAGAGCTGGGGAGCACTATAGATTAACTTCTGCATTAAAAGGAGTATCGAAGCACCCATGCATGTGCATCCCAAGGTGCTATAATGTCAAGAGCTTGATCCTTAGGAAAATTAGTCTCTGGATTATCTAAAAATTTTTGTCCAAGCTTGTGAGAACCTCGACCATTTCGAGTCAACAAAAAGGTTTCATCGAGCTTCGAACTCGGGTTACGACATTCAGTGTCCAATGCCCCAACCACTAGTCGACAAAAAGGCTTCTAAGAGCTGGTAAGATCAGATAAATCTTTATAAATGCCTATCCTTAGAAAAGGTTCCGAATTCTCAGCATCTGGATCGAGTTTCAACCAATCAAGAGCATGCCAAGTACAAATCACATATGATAAAACCAGACAAGAACATATGCATCCGCTTATGGCACTTCTGGACGATGTGCCCTCATGGCCTTAACCCAGATTCGGTTTTCTTCCTCTTGGCTAATAGAAGGCACTTGACAAAAGAAATGATGACACGAAGTCGTTTCTGCTACAAATAATAATGAAGCCCTCAAGTGAAGATGAAAAGATTCTTGGAAGAGGGTAGCAAGAGAATTTGAAAAGCCCATTCTTTATATTCTCTTTCACAAGGTAAACCTTGTAAAAGAGTGGGGAGCAATTGATGTGGACTAGGTCATTTATTACTGGGCTTTTCTATAAGTCAAGCTGAAGACCATTGAGCCAAATAATAATCTAAGCCCAAGAGGAAAGAGGACTGAGAAGGCCCATAAATGATCCACTAGGTTATTATTTAAGCTGTGGGGCTTAAAGGTAATTACGCGCAAAATAACTCCTATAAATAGGTCACAGGTATCATTCTTAAACCCTAAGCTCTATTTACCTACTGAAACCCTGTCGAAACCCTGTCTGACTTAAGCATCGGAGTGTGCCCGCAGGGAAAATCCCCTGCGCCCTCTGATGATTTTCTATTTTGCAGAGTTCTTGGGAACAACTTGACACGAAGATCGAGAATTCGACGTCAGCAACGAATCATTGTTGTTTTTGGCAACAACAATAATATAAATGGTGTTAAATGTCAGTCATTTATTTGTTTAGAGATTTATAATTTCACTTATTATTTATTAATAGTCTTTAGAATAAAAAAGACAAAGAAATAAAACGCTATGTCTCATTTTGTTTGTTTTTATTTGATTTCCACGAAATTAAATTAAAAAAAATAATTCTAGTGTATTTTGTTTAAAACCTTTTTGTATAAAATCGATGTATGGTGATTATTAATTTAAAAAAATAAAAAAAATCATGAAATATAATTTTGAAATATAAAAAAGAATTAAATGTTAAAAAAGCACAATTAAATATTAAGATAAAAAACAAGACCAAGGGAGTAAGCAAAACTTTAGGGCTTTTTTCCTTTTTATATTCTTATACAAGGAATGCTAAGGATATTCACTTTTACGATCACATTTCAACACTTTTCATCTTATTGAACCACGTCACTTCTTAATTTTGCATAAAAACCAATTACCTATTATTGCAAGTTACTTGGAAAGTACTTTTTAGCATCCACATACTTTAACTTTCCAACTTCTTATATGGGTAACCAGCATTCACATAAAATAAGAAAGTAACGTGGCCTAATAAGATTGAGAGTGTTGAAATGTAATTGTCAAAGTGACTACTCCTAGCATTCTCCTTTCTATATTCTAAGAAAAATGTTGGGGACAGTAACTTTTACAATCATTTTCAACACTCTCACGCTTATAAAGCCATGTCACATTATTGAAATCAGTAACTTGTCAAGTTACTTACTTTCTCTTTGACCAAAAAAAAAATATATGCTATACCAATAAAAGCAACAAGTTACCGGTTTCAATTTTTATATTTAATGTGATGTGACTTTTTGAGAGTAAAATGTTAAAAGTGACTGTTCCAACCATTTTTCATATTCCAATTAATGGGTTTATGTATGCTTTTAATCATTAACTGACTGAATGAGGGAAATACCACCCAAAGAACATTTCTCTTTTAACAAAATAACAAACCAAATAAAAAAAAGGGTAAATTTCATCGAGGTTTTTAAGATTTTACTATAATTTAATTTTAGTCAATTAGTTTTGAAAATGGTTACATTGATCCAAAATCACAAATGATTTTAACATATATCAGTCAATTACTAAATTTGAATTAATAATATCACATTTTCAAATATCAATAATGAATTTTATTACTATTTATTATTTTTAAGTAATTTTTTTAAAAATTACTCTATACAATAATTTTATTTTTTAATACCAAAAAAGGGTAATATATATTTCATAAGTAACAAATGTTTAGATTAATAGATTTTTTAATAGTAACTTAATAGAACATTTTTTGTACAATTAAATTTATAATTTTAGATCAAAATGTTTATTTTTCAAACTAATAAACTAGAATTGAATTCTGATAAAATTTTGAGTATCTCAATGAAATTTACCCAAAAAATTTCACAACCCAATTCATTTTTTCCCTTTTAATTACAATCTGCCAAAAATCTTCGTCATTCCTTGTTTCTGAGCTTTCCGTTGTCCGTCAAATTTGTTTCTAAGCCCTTTATAGTCATCAAATCTTTTTGTTTTTTTTTTTCTATTTTGGAATATTAAAAAAACCCAAGGTTGATTATTAAGCTAATTTAAATAAACAATTAATTAATTTTAGTATAAACGATATTGTAATTTAAGAACAGAAAATTGGATATTTGAATTTGAATTCATGATTATTAAAATATTTTTTAAAAAATTATATAAAATAATTAAGTTAAGTACCTTATTTAATTTATTAAATTTAGCAGCAAATGAATTGGATTTGAATCAGGTGGCTTCAGCTTTGTTTACCAACCAAATAATCAATGGACAGATTTTTTATGAACAAAAAAAGCATTTATTACGTTCATTTGTGTGTGATGTGTGTTATGTGTGGAGTTAAACATTTGCTTGCTTGCATGCGTGTGTGTGTGTGTTTGCATATATGTGTGGGTTTTTCAAGTTTCATATCGCTTGCATTGTGTGTGAAGTGTGAGTTTATAAGGGATTCCAAGCTTAACAAAATCACCATAGTTTTGTTAAGTGTTATGTCCTTTCACTGAACAAAAAAAACATTTATTGCGTGCATTTGTGTGTGATGTGTGTTATGTGTGGAGTTAAGTATTTGCTTACTTTCATGCGTGTGTGTTTGCATATGTGTGTGGGTTTTTCACGTCCCACATTGCTTGCATTGTGTGTGGAATGTGAGTTTATAAGGGATTCCAAGCTTAACAAAATCATTATAGTTTTGTTAAGTGTTGTATCCCTTCATTGAAAAAAAATTACATTAGGTTACATGCAACTTTCAATTTTTATTTTTTTAAATTATAATATTTTAGCTTATCCACTTGCAAGTAAAAAAATCTAGTATATAAAATCCATAAATTTAAGCTAAGATCTCATAAACAAGTTGAAATTCATGCTCAAAATTTAAACAAATAATAATAATAATAATAATAATAATTCTTGTCTTAAATGTTAAAACAGTATATAATGGAGATAAATCAACAAACTTCTTGGTAGTTTTTGTGGGCCGTTCAGACATAAATGCTTAGACAAGAATTGGGTTGATCGCGACGGGGTGTTGTGAACGACTGGAGCATTCTTCTTTTTCTGTTACAATCATTTATGTTTTACAGTTGCACTTTCACCAACTAGCAGCAACAACGTTGCCCAATGTTAGTAGCAGCAGAAGCTTGAATGATGTTCATCAAAGTGTTCTAATTCGGCTTTTTTTACTGTTTTTTTTACTCTTGAGCTAACTCGAAAGCCAAATTCTTCATAATTCCCCCTACCCTTTTCTTCTTCTTATCCATATTCTCAAGTATATCCTCTTTCTTCTCTCTCTTCAATAATTATTCTTCTTTCAATTATATGCAATTTTTTATTATATTTTTATTCGTGGTATATGAATGTAGTTTTATGCTAGTTCTTGTAGTGGCGTTATGGAATTTTCTACCTTTACGGGCATAACAGATTCAATTTTGACTGTTGCTTGATGTTTTTTGACCCTTTAGGCCTCAGCTCGGCCCTTGCAAAATCAAATCAAGCTTCAAACTTTATTTTTTTTTTGTGGTAATTCTTGAATTTCTTGAATCAGCAAGACTTTGATTATCTTCCTTGGTTTTGTCTTTAGTTTGGGTGAGTAGTTTAAAATTCAGTCTAATGCATCCTTTTCTCAGCTTAAATTAATTAATTGTTTTGTTACGATATTTTGAGGCTGATATTTTTTTTACTACCATTAAAAAAATTGTGGCTTCAATCAGCAGGAATATATTGTCGTGGGGAATATTATATGTACCAACTCTTTTTTGTTTTGTTCAATTTTCTAGTTATTGAGTATTCTATACAAGGTTGGTACAAACAAAAGGGTGTTTTTTTAGCTGAATTGGCCTGATTCCTGCTGCCAGGGAATCGATCATTGGGAATAAAAAAGACAGGCCTCTGCATTTTTCAGGTTGTTTAGCGAAATTATTTAAGTTTTGAGTAGGAAATTTTAGTCTATTTGGCTTTTTCACTTAGCTGGGATATACCCTTTTTCTGGTTCTTTATCATGTGTATATTTTGATGTTTGATGTCATTTCAATGGCAATTACTTTGTATCTTCCCTCCATTTTTGAGTTAAATCAGTTTTCTTGCTTGTAATTGACTTTCCAGCAAGTTTCTAATGGAGCTGAGATTCTCATATTCTAGATGATGTTCTTTTGCTGTGTTAATAGAGAGCTTTTAGATTGAATATTCATCCTGTCTATTTGACTTTGTCTTCTTTTCTTCTTTCCCAGAAAGTCTTTCAACGTAAATCTTTTTTTTTTTTCACTTTTGTGATTGATATTGTGTAAATTGAGTGACAAAAGTGTTGGTCTGGGATTTATATCTTCTGATATTTGTATCAGGAGGAGGACTTCAGAGATTGCAGAGCTGGTAGAAGAAAATTCAAGTTATAGTACGAGGCATGAGTCAACCTAAAATCAAACGTTGTGTGGGTAAATATGAGGTGGGAAGGACTATTGGGGAGGGTACATTTGCTAAAGTGAAGTTTGCTAAAATTCTGAGACTGGGGAACCAGTGGCACTTAAGATCCTTGATAAAGAGAAGGTGCTCAAACACAAGATGGCTGAACAGGTTTCTTTTGAACCATTCTCTTTCACTGCTTATCCTGATCTCTTCTTTTCAACTCTGTTTCTCTGTGATTTGAGAAGGAATTTTATTCATTTTTTATTTGTTTTTACCATACTCAAACCTCCTCCGTGCTTCTACTTTTATAGCTTGTCAAAACTATTATAATCACATTTTAAGAAAGGAATTTCTATATTTCGGATATTTTATCAGATTTCTTAGATGTTTTTCTGCTTCCTTTGCAGATCAAGCGGGAAATAGCAACAATGAAGTTGATAAAGCATCCAAATGTTGTCGGATTATATGAGGTCTCTCTCTCTTTCTCTCTTTCTGTTTGTGTGTGGGTTCAGGTTTATCTATGCACCATGTACTCACTCTTCCTTTTCTCATTGGTTTTATTGGATTATGTTTATGGTTTATGCTGTAAAATCCATATTTCTCAATGAGTTGGGAATTTGATATTATTTTCCGGACTCTTCTATAGTGAAACGAAACCTCCCTTCTTAATTTTTATCTTTAGCAGTAATATGAGTGGCATGATATCTCAATATTGGAGTATAATTTTCCACAAGCTTGAACATTATATGAAAATTTTGGCTTTTATTTGCTACTATTTTTATTAATTCTTAGAACAATAAACGAGTATCAACATTTGAAATACTTACTTTCGTTTGTAGCTTGCATATGTACTTCTGTGAACTGTCTGCACTAGTATGCACCCTGTCTACATATGCTTGACATATGATTAAGATGAAAGAGTAGCATGCAAACCAATTTTTAATAACCAATCTCCTGCAATGCCTGTCTAGAACTAACCTAAGTACTTCTAGTTACCTGTTCTTCTTGTTACATGATTTTATCTTGCTTTCTCATCTTATACTTTGCGACTTCAAAGGAGTAGAATCCTCTTGATTCAGTTAATAGTTGCTGGTCTACAGCAAATATATGGAAGAAAGTATCCTTTAAGTTTCACTCATGTGATTAGAAAGACTGATAGACCTTTGGGTGTCTCATATGTGTAACAACTTTAACATGATGCCTCGTGATGTTCTATTTGTCACTTATTGGAGAAAAGCAGAAAAGCCACAAGCTTTAAGTTATGTTATATGTTTCTGTTCAGGTGATGGGAAGCAAGACAAAGATATTTATTGTTTTGGAGTTTGTTACTGGGGGAGAGCTCTTTGACAAAATTGTGAGTTGAATTTGAGCGTTACTTTTTCCTTTTCATTTCAATGACAACAAGGGATTTTCACATTGGGTAAATAATCGAAGCTCAACCATACTAATATAATTTAGGAGCTCGTGACTGCATATTATGTCAAGTTCTCATTTGTGCTCATGAATCTCTTTAATCCTTGAGTTGCACTGATATGTTTTCTGATATGGGCATTGCTTATATATTTGTAGCTTGTTCTAACAGAATGTAACCAAAAAAAAAAAATGGCTTGTTCTAACTGTAGCTAACCACTAGCAGATGAAAGTATTTTTTGCATTCACGTGTCTTCACATCCCATATGCCTTTAACCATTCCTTAAATTTGAAGGTAAACCATGGACGGATGAGAGAAGATGAGGCACTGAGATATTTCCAGCAGCTCATTAATGCTGTTGATTATTGCCATAGCAGGGGTGTCTATCATAGGGACTTGAAGGTATGATTACTATGTTTATACTTATATATGTGTGTATGCATGCGTGTTATGCTGTCAGGAAAGGAATTTCATTTTTATTTCTTTCGATTTTGTTGCAGCCTGAAAATTTGCTGTTGGATGCTAACGGTAACCTCAAAGTTTCTGACTTTGGATTGAGTGCACTGTCTCAGCAAGTCAGGGTAATTATGATACCCTTCTTTTCCATCTACACGATGGGTAATCATGAAACTTCAATATCTGAGAGCTTAAGCTTTCTTGAGTCTTCAACCTTTTACTTTGAACTATGAAGTTATTCAAATTGTTTCTATCCTGATCTTGCTGAGGTTGAAGGCCTTATAAAGTAAAATAGTCGTGGAGTAGAAAGACAAATGAATTTTGGTGATAATGAGCGGAGAGTACAAGCATCTTTATCAGTGTGTTTTTAAACAAAAAAAGCATGAAAAGGATGAAGAATTATTAGCATCTTGTTTAGTGTCAAGTTTGAAGGGTTTAGAACAAAAGCTATTTTATTTAGCAATTGATAGGAAATAGTAAAAATATTTTATTAGCCTTCAGAGTTGTTGAAATTACAAGTTCCGTATGAGCATATTGAATTGTCACATGACATATATGATGGAAGCTTTAGTTTAACCACTTTGTAGAAAATAATATAAAAGAGATTAATTTGTTTCTGATTAAACCGTGACAGAATTAATCAACTTTTTTTGAAATAGAACATTGTGATGACAAATGTTGTCTTCATGGTGTAGTTTGATCATTCTTGATGAGAAGATAAATTTTCTTCATAGATCATTCTCCCCAAGTAACTGTATGTAAATGTAAACCAGTAATTTTGAACAAAAGTAATAAACTGAATAAAGTTGAGCTTGGTGAACTTAAAGCCTGTGAATAGGGAAACTCATGCTAGTATGATCATTTCAAAATTATAGTTACGCTGTTATCTGTGTTATTTATCTACTTAGTAACTATACGTATAAGTTTTTTAACTCCTGAATCCTGATGTAACTGAATTCATAAATGTGTAAGACTTGTTCTATCTCTTTTTGTCTTTGATGGCTTTTAGAACATCTAGAAATATTTCTAATCCGGAGTGGTATTTATAGGATGATGGTCTCCTTCACACGACCTGTGGAACACCAAATTATGTCGCTCCCGAGGTTTGGACAATTGTTTAATCACTCTATTTTCTTCCAACATTTGTAACCCCTTAGAAACCTTGGTTATTAACAAGTTTCTGTCTTGCTATATAGGTCCTTAATGATGAAGGCTATGATGGGGCAACCGCAGACCTCTGGTCGTGTGGCGTGATACTCTTTGTGTTGCTTGCAGGTTACTTGCCTTTTGATGATTCTAATCTTATGAACCTCTATAAAAAGGTGGGCATACCTAATTTCATGTTACAGTTATCCATTGTTATTCATTGCCTGTTTTTCACACTCATTTTCCGAATGTGCAGATTTCAGCAGCTGAATTTACTTGCCCCCCTTGGCTATCTTTTAGTGCAATGAAATTGATAACTCGAATCTTGGATCCAAACCCAATGACTGTAAGTTATTATACATAATGCTCAAACCTGGATATGTTTCTGGCTTCGATACTAAATTCTGTGTGCACCAAATAGGAAGAGGGAAAAAAGATTGCTGTACTTTGTATCATGAAGGTGTCATATTTGCTCTTCCTATAGTGATAAAAGATTGTATATTTCTATGCTAAGTAAAAGCTTCTAAAACTAGATGAAATAAAGCTCTATTCATGAAGAAAAAGATTGTCTAGTAAAAAACTGTCTTGGTTAAATTCTTTTTGAATGTTCATTTGCCTATGTGCAATAATTCTGTGTAGTAATACGTTTATCCTGAAACATGGTTCCTTAGTTATGTAACTGTGAAGCTTGTAATCTGTGCTTTTACTCTTTTTATCTTTGGCTCTTACATCTGCAATATAGTTTTAACTCATTTTCCTTTTTAGTGGACACAAGGGTGGGAGATGAAGTCCAAGAAATCTGCAAAATAGATATTAAAAATGTATAGTTCTATCTGCTCTATTGTTTTGCCCCTTTTCCTGTCTGACAGATCTGCAATTGGCAGTCTGAATATAATTTCTAAGGAAAGATAACTTACACCGGATATAAGGGTTTTCATACTCTGCACTATACTTCCATATCTTTTTTCATCATCCATGTTTCATCAAATCCACCAATCAATTTTACTGTCTATCTATATAGATCATCTATGCCAAATTTGAAGTCAATTGTCTCTAACAATATTATCAATGTATAACTATGTCAACTAGAGGTATATATAATAAATATCTAGTTTCTTTAATTACAACACAAACAAATAACGAAGCCTTTCCCCTTCAGGTGGTTTGGCTACAAGGTTTATATTACGCTGTTCTTTTCTTTTTATGGCTACATGTTAGTAAAGTAAGTTGATTTGGTTAAATAGTACTAAATAGTGAAAGTTGTTACCGTCAAATATTCCTGCCATTTGAATTTTCTCAATTATCAAGCAATTATTTTTAGCTCCTCCTCTGGGGCACTGCCTGCACATTCTGCCAAGGCCAAACAAAAGCTTCAACTGAAGTGATCCACTATTAAAGTCTTTGAGTACCGTGTTGGGCCTGCACGCATGTATCCATGCATACTTATGTCGGCCTTCATTGTTAGGAGATTATTTGCCTTCACAAATTTTTGTTTTTCTTTTCTGTAATTATTGACTTGCATAATACTAATGTCAATATGTACATATCTCTTTCTTGTGTTGCAGCGCATTACCATTCCTGAAATTTTGCAAGATGAATGGTTTAAAAAAGATGACAAACCTCCTTTGTTCGAGGAGAAAGATGATACAAACTTAGATGATGTAGAAGCTGTTTTTAAGGATTCTGAAGTAAGTGGACGAGGTCTTCCCCAAGTTATAGAAATATTGACATCAGCATATTGGTTGTGCTGTTATATTTGGTGCTTCTTAACTTTATTTCTTAATTGGTTTGTATTGTTGGATCTATAACAGGAGCACCATGTAACTGAAAAGAGAGTAGAACAACCAACAGCTATGAATGCTTTCGAGTTAATTTCTATGTCAAAAGGATTAAACCTTGGGAATCTGTTTGATGCAGAACAGGTTTGCATTTTAAAGGGCTTTTCCTTTCTTAACTTTATTTTTTATATAACTATCAACTAGTGGTGGTTATCTTTCCTTTTATCATTAGAAGCTATATGCACAGTGTGTCCAATGCAAGATAGAATATTATCAGATATTGTTAGGTTATCAAGACTGATAAATATCTGGACTCCTTTTGCTCTTGATTTTACTTTCTTAATTGTGTTTCTAGAAGTTTATGAAGTTGGGTTATGAAAGTATCAATTGTTTCTAATATTGCGTCAAAAGTTCTTCAAGGTTTTGAAGGATAAACTGAAACTGGATGTGGCTGTCTGAAAATCATTTTATTGATTTAAAAGCAGGCATATAGTGCCCCATTGCTTAAGAAAAATAACTACTAATATCATGCTGGCTATTTCGAAGTTTTAACTACTAGTATTATACTGTGACATGTAAATGGGTAATGTCTTCAAACTATTAGCTCAAAAGCTACTAAGCAAATTTCAGTTTGTTTTTATTATTTATCATTAAATAATCAAAATGAGGTTTTAACTTATTAAGATCATATATGTAAATTGTGACTAAATTAGTTGGTTAGCAGGCAGACTAAAGGGTTTACAGTCGCCAACTCTAAAAATTTAAAATTATGAAAATTTTCTTACTATAATTAACTATTGGTTGTTTTTTCTGCAGGGATTTAAGAGAGAAACAAGATTTACATCTAAATGTCCTGCTAATGAGATTGTCCATAAGATTGAGGAAGCCGCAAAGCCTCTTGGGTTTGATGTCCACAAGAAAAACTACAAGGTGAGCTAATATTGCGCATGCTATGAAAGTAAATATTGATATAAATCTTTATACCAAATTTACTTGTTTCTTATTATTTCACGTAGATGAGACTTGAGAATCTGAAAGCTGGGAGGAAAGGAAACCTTAAAGTGGCCACAGAGGTAACTTACAGCAACATTTTATTTAAACCTTGGCTTATACTTATATGCTAGTCTAACTTTGATTATGTCAATCAGGTATTTCAAGTGGCTCCTTCTTTACATATGGTTGAGGTGCGAAAAGCAAAGGGGGACACATTGGAATTCCATAAGGTACCATTTAATTCTTATCAATTTAATGGCAGCTGATTTCTTGTCCATTCTAGAGTAACTCCATCATTAGTAAGATTATATTTTTGCCGGCCATTAAACATTCATTTGTTTTTCCTCTGCAGTTCTATAAAACCCTTTCAACCAGTCTTGAAGATGTTGTCTGGAAAACTGATGAGGACATGAAAGAAGTAATGTAAACGTGTGCCACCCATGCTTCCAAGTGTAATGACTTCGATCTTGTCTCCATGCTGTTGTTGAATGTTCCTTAGTTGTTCTGTATCTTCATTCTTTTTACCTCTATTTTTTTCTGTTTTGGGGACTGTTTCTTCTTTTTTTTCTTTTTTCCTGTACGATCAAACAGCCATAGTTCTTCCAATTGTTTTCCGTGTAATTAGTGTTGGAAAGCATGGATGATTCCCATTGATTACCCTTCTACTACACTAAAATGTCAATGAACCAGTTGTTTCTTTTCTTCTTTTGGGAAGCATATAAGCAACTTTATCAAACCTTTTGTACCTTTGGGAATTATTTGTGAGAAGAAGAGAATGTTGCAAGTTTGTTTCCATTTTTGGAACGCATTGTAATTCAATGAAAAGTTTTCTACTTTCTGAAAGTTTGGTGTCATATCTGATGCTTAGCATGGGACGATAAACAAGGTTGCAATTGCAATTTTTCTCACTCTTTGTTTTGTTTGAAAGAGATTGTGCTGTGACCACATTTGAATTAAGTTTTCGTAGGCATGTTGGCTGAGTATTACTAGGAATATGTGAGAGTGTTGTAACTTGTAAGGGGAGTAATTGAGTTGAGTTAATACATTGAAAAAGTTGTGCTTGATTAAATTTGATTTTTTATTTTGATTTTAATTCGAAATAAAAATCAAATTATTCAAATTGGTTCGATTAAGTTCATTTATCAAATAAAAAAACGAGCTTGATTTTCAAGTTTAATTTAAAATTTTGCAAAAATATTTTTACAAACATTAAAGATAAATTATAAATTAATAATTAAAATAAAAAACTGTATTAAATGAAAAGTTGATTAAATTTGAGAACGATTCGAACTGAGCTTAAAACAAAATGTTACTCGAACATCACTCGAACTTAACTCGATTTTTTTGGGAATTTCTATAGTAAGGTCACAAATTTTGACCTTATTATAAGGCCAACATAAAAAATATATGATTCAGCGTAAATTTAAAGTCATTAGTCATAAAAAATATTAAACGTATCGTAAAAATGTGATTATCAATATAAATATTAGTGTCAATAGATTTAAACACATGATAATTTTGCTATAATATATGTTTATGTTAATTATCATGCGTTTACATACTGTTAACATATTTTACACCTAATAACTTTAGATTTATGCTAAATCATGTGTTGTTTACATTAATTTTAAGTTAATCATCAAGTATTTACGATACGTCTAATATTTTTTATGTCTAATGACTTTAAATTTATGTTTAATCATATATTTTTTACGTTGACCTTATAATAAGATCAAAATTTATGACCTTATAATAGAATTTCTCAATTTTTCGACAATGATGAAAATATTTAAATTAACTATATCTAAAAACTTTTTATAATTGCCATCGCTGGGGATAAAGAGATGATTATAACGGTTATTTTATGTTAATATATATTATTTGTTATTTAAATTATGTAATCGTATTAATGATTAAAAAAATCAATTTATAGTGTCAGATTTTTTATAATTTTATTAAAATAAATATTCATCATTTAATTATTATTCATAACATAGGATAAATAGACTTTTTCTCATTGCAATTAATTGTTCGCATACAAATGGATGGCACATTTGCAGGGTAAACATTGTCAATTACCAACAAGTAGTCAAAAAAAAATAGAAGTGAATTTTTTATCTAGGCATTTGAACTTAATTCAAATCTTAGAGTCACAATTATTAGGAAGACTTTATTATTTACAGGATTAATCTAAAACTATCTTAACGAGCTAAAACTACACTGATTAGTAATCGCTAATACGTCTGAACTCCTCTATCTGTCTTTGAAAGAAAATCTACATGAAAAATTGAGAGGTGATTTTTGTATTCATACAAAAAATTACTAAGTAAACTTGCTACTTCAAACAGAAACAGCAGCAAATCGCAATGCATCGGCTTCTCCAAACTTGATAAATTTTCTTTCAAAGCTAGATAGATGAGTTTAGACATATTAGCGATTACTAATCAGTGTAGTAAGCACATAAAAATAAGCTTAAGATTAGTATCAATAAAAAAATGAAAATAAGTGAAAATACTTAAAAAAATTATCATAAATAAGCATAAATATATATATAAAAATAAGTGAAAATAAGTTATGTATAAAATAGATAGTAAGGTCAATCTTAATATAAAATTTTCCGAAACAATGGGTAGTGAAGAAACCAAGCAACATATCGTGCCCGGTTTGTCGGAAATTGCTTCTCGGTGTTGCTGTTGCGTGCGTAACTGATTTGCGAGTGGAGGTTCTGCAGATTGATTTTAAATCAGCAAATCATCCCTTGAAAACCTTATGGTTGGCTCCTCAATTTTTCTTATTTACGATTTGTGAAAGGAATTGCTGGAAAGGATCTAAGGCAGGCATTGCTTTTATGACAGAATTAACAGTATCCATGAGGTTTCTTGTGTTTCCATTCAAAATGAAGTGTGGTGGGGAATGGCGTTATACCTTGATAAATACTACTGTACAACTATTGCTGCTAACGTTAGCCATTCTAAGCATTTTTTTTCCCGTTGTACTATTTTATGAACTTCGATGTCTCTTGCATGACTCGGGATGCCACATGCATACTATGCACCGAACAAATCCAACGTGCGTGCGGATGGAAGAGATTGCTGACTCTACGAAATTAGTAATTGCATGGCATCTTCCTCTACTTGCAACCTTGGAACTTAAATCCAAGTCTCGTCGGTTTAGTTTGGATGAATGGTACGATTAATATCGATGAGATTAAAAATAATAATGACAATAAAACAAATATAAAATGATTATGTGTTTGGATGTAATCACAATCATAACAATATAATGATTATGTGTTTGGATGTAATCACAACCATAAAAATAAGATGAGTGCACGTAGTGACAAAAATCATTAAAATATTATATTAAAATAAAATAAAAAAAATAAATATACTATTGCGGGTGAGAATTTTCACATTTACCAACGGATGAGCCGAACTCACTAATGGTAAATCACGAAGCAATTCACAGTCATATTCCCTTTCAAGGCTTCATCCGCAAAACCTATAAATCCACGGTTTCATTTTTGGGCTTGGCCCACGAGGGAAAAAAAGATCAATTTTTTTTTATCAGAAACGATATTTTAACTTTTAACTCACACGTTTGGTGAGACTTGAACCTGAGACCTCTTTATTCATTAAGATCTCAGGGCATCCTCCTTACCAGTAAACCAAGGTCTCATTGGTTTTTATTCTCTATATTTTGTACATTTCATATACAATCATTTCTACTAATGCATGCTCGTTTTATTATTATTATTATTATTATTATTATTATTTTGTTCAATGTATAATAATTTTCAGTTAGGTTTTGCTTGGTAAGGTTGAAAGAAAAATGAAAAGATGGAAAACATATTCCTTAAGTGTGCTTGGTAGAAAAGACGAAAAATGTGAAAGAAAATATAATTTTATTTTCTTTTATTGTTTGGTAGAGTTGAAAAACTGAAGGAAAGAAAAAAAATTATATTAATTTACAACTATATCATTAATGAACTATGATAACAAAATAAAATTAAAAGAATAAAGGATAATTTTGTAATTATATATACTTAACTTACACCTCTATCATCTTCTCTCCACTAATCTTTGCAATTTGAAATGAATTAGTTTTGTCAATATTTTTCCTATTTTCTTTTCTCACACTTTTTCTTCCTCCTAAACACTAACAAAAACCATTTTTTCACTTTTCCACGCACCTCTTTCTATCATTTCACTTTTCCATTCTACCTATATATATAACACGTAACATAAACATAGCATTTGAGAGAAACAAAATTAACTCAAATGGTTGGTTCAATGGTATAAAGCCTTATTAAATTTTTGAATAAGAACGATCCATAATGGAAAGTCCCGTATTCGAATCCTTGCCAACTTAAGTTTTCTACCAATGTGGCATGAGAACACTTATTACTGATTTACGCAATATATATATTTCTATTCCTTTTTGTTCATTGTTGAAATATTAATCAAATAGAATTTAAAAGAAATAAATCAATTGGCAATGATTGGAAAAAATCTCTAAAGTGGGTTTGGATGAAATGTTTTGAAATTTTGAAAATTTTTGAAAAGATCGAAATTTAGGTTGCATCAATTAAAAATGTAATATATATAATTATATTATTTTGGATAATATATTTTTTAAAAAGAATTTTCAATATTGAAATTTGAATAAATAAAAAATGTTTTTAGATATAAAAGAAGAAAGTATCAAAAAATATGTTATATGAGTATCATTAGATTTTTAAAAATGTATAGATATTATTAATAATATAAAAAAGATAATTATTCTATATACTACTAATAGAGTTTTTTAACTCTACAAGTAGGATTAGGATGATAAAACATATATTATTCCATTTATTTTTTTTATTTTTTAATATTTTAAAGGTCATGTGTCGTCATCTTAATCTATTTGTGGAGTTCAAAAAATTCCACTGATAATGTATAAAAATTGTCTTATAAAAATATATATTAAACTTAAATAAAATGATATATATTTTTTTAGTTTTATATTTAATAATGAGTTACGTATAATAAAGTAAAAAAGAATTAGAAATTTTTTTGAAAAATCACCTTTTTTTAAAGTGGATTTAAGAGAGAATTTGATTATTTTAAAATATTGATTTTCTTAAATTTTGAAAGTTTTTAACTTTTATTTCCAAGCAAAGCAATTAGATTTTAAAAATTTGAATATTTTATAGGAAATAACTTTTTATCTTAAAATATTTCATCCAAAGGAATCTTAAAATTAAATCTTAAAATGAATTTAGTATTTAAACTGGAAACCATTAAAGGTAGCAATAGGAAATAGGAATCCACGTTAGGAATCTTAAAATGACATACTTTTGGCAATGTTAATTCAACTTCCAGTTGTGAGAGTTGTCAATTTGTACACGTTAAGAAAACAATTAATATTTAGCTCATCATTTGACTAAGATTAAATATAGATTTTATAATTTTAGACATATATAAAAATAATTAAAAAAATACAAATATAATATAGATTAAAATTTAATAAAAATTATATATAAATTTGATAAAAATTTAAAAAATATTTTATATTTTATGTGTTAACATATTTTGATGTGATAAATTTTGTATTTTTTACTATAAGAATTGCCAAATCAAATTAAATGTAAAATGAGTGGAACATTATTAATAAGGGGAATGTTTTTTTCTTTTGTCAATATTTTGAGTTCATGATTTTAATTTATATTTGAATGAAAGTTTTTCGTTATTATAAAAAAATCCAAACCGTTTGATTTCCCATATCATTTAGATAACACTTGGTCGGATTCATTCAAGACCTTCATACCCAATATACATTTAAAAGTTAATTAATCATTTTTTATTAATTTAAAATTTCAAAAATAAAGATTAATAAAATATACTAACATATTTTTTTATTTAAAAGAAATTTTCTTAGAAAAATATTTAAAAAATATAAAAATAACACGATTTAAAATTTTAACAAAAATAGCATATGAATTTGATAGAAATTAAAAAAATATTTTATGTTTATAAGTTGATATGAATTATAATATAATAAATATATATTTTACATAATTTAACAATTACTAACACAAAACATATACATATATTATCAAGTTTTCTCCAGGTTTTTTAGAGGTTTATAGAAAAATAAAAAATTTGTAACAAAAAAAGACAAGGTGATTTTAAAATAAAAACTGGTAAAGAATAAAAAGAAAAAAAGAGAGTACTAATTCACTAATTGTACTAAAAATAAAAAATAAATAGTAAATAAAAAGTAGAGAAGTGAAGTAGCAGAGCTGAGAGAGAAATGCAGAGCTGGTCCATTCTTTTCTCCTCTTCTCTCTCCTATAATCCCTCCCCTTTTGCCATCGCTACTCTCCTTTCTACTTTAGGTTTCTTTCTTTTTTTTTTTTTTTTCTTTTTATAAGAAGTCCCAAAACTTCTTCACTCTTAACGTAACGCCAGTTTAAATTTAATCAGCTCTCACACTCTCCTTTAAATTCCAAGGATAATGTGGCTTTCTGGAGTTGATTTATTCATGATTTCCTCTTCCAATTTCTGATTTCTTTTTATCTTTTCCTCTTTTTATGACTTTCTTTTTTCTCCTTTCTTTTGCTTTTGGTTCTGGAACTCCGCTATCAGGCATTTAGGGTTTGGATGAGCTCTGCAAACTCCACTAATTCTTCAACTCATTCAGGTAAAAACGGTTTTTAATTTTGAATTTCCGTCGTTATAGTTTGATTAATTCGCTGCTCAGTTGTAGTTTTTTTGAATTTGTTTTGCTAAGAAAAAATTGTAGGAAATGTAAATAAAGACATGAGCTTATTTGTAGAAATGCTTCCATAAATCCAAATCGTAGAAAAGCAGAGAAAAACATTATGACAATCGGAAAAAGTGATTTTCGGAACATATTGTTAGTCAGTTAAGTTGTTATGATCAAGTTTTTAAGGCATTACACTTACAATCTTTCCGGTTACAGGCTTACCAAAAGAGATAATCGAAAGCGGCCTTTTATTAATGTTTATAAGCTTGTTATAGATTGCTTATTAAATTTAATTGGTAAAATGAGTTTACATGGTGGAAATCATGCTACATTATTAGAGTAGGTTTTACTACTATTAAAGGTCTTAGAAAGAACGAATAGAAAGGCAGTTATCTTCTCTTAAAATGGATAAATTTGAGTATTATCCTAAGTATTGTGTTTGTGGTGCTGAAGCAATCTTTGTATTTTGGTTTTTGTAATACGAAAATAGAGGCAACAAAAATGACACAGTGTCACTCTGACTTGTCATCAGTTGAAGAAGTTAGTAGGAGAGGCAACATGAGAGAAAGCAGTGATTTAAAGAAAGGGCCTTGGACGTCAGCAGAAGATGCAATTTTGGTGGACTATGTAAAGAAGCATGGTGAGGGGAACTGGAATGCTGTCCAGAAACACTCAGGACTTTCTCGATGTGGGAAAAGCTGCCGCCTGCGTTGGGCAAACCACCTAAGACCAGATCTGAAGAAGGGTGTGTTTACGCAAGAGGAAGAACGTCGTATAATTGAGCTGCATGCTAAGCTGGGAAACAGATGGGCACGAATGGCTGCAGAGGTTGGTATTGCTTTTGACATTTTCGATTTGATAATATATCTTTTAATTTTCAACGAGGTTTTGTGGAATACTGCAGTTGCACCATATCAATACAATGCAATCTCTAATTTTAATTTTTATACTTGGAAAAGGTCCTCCTTTTTTTATAACATGTTTGAATTGATGCTTGTGAATGGTCAGTTTATTGTGATGTACGGATCATTTGCCACCTGATTACTGTGTTTCTTCCTGTTCCTTGTTCTATCCTGATGGATGGAGATTCAAATTTATGCCTTAAACAATGATAATTTAATATATCTTCCAAGGAGTAAATAACATCACAATATTTAGCGTTTTTATTGGA
Source organism: Heritiera littoralis (assembly GCA_031772115.1). Classification (NCBI taxonomy): domain Eukaryota; kingdom Viridiplantae; phylum Streptophyta; class Magnoliopsida; order Malvales; family Malvaceae; genus Heritiera; species Heritiera littoralis. Next base: position 824,104 of record JAPDPK010000043.1, read on the forward strand.
AGTGTCTATGCATGGGACATATTGATGCATTATTCACCATCCGTATGATGGAGTTTTGAGGATAAATGACAAACTTGCTCAAGAACTACTTCCTGTATGTTCTGATAAATATTTGTTAGGTGAATGTCTAGCCTAAGGATTTCACTCTGATGGTCATGCTACTTTTACCTTTGTTGCATAAGAATTTTTTTTTCCTTTTTTTAAAAAGAAAATTGAAAATTAAAATAATAATTGAAAAGAATGTAAAGAAGAAGCACCAATATATGTGCTAGAAAAAAAAAACAAAGGAAGAAGCACCAACTATTTATGTTTTCAAATTGTGATACCATATATTAATTGATTAATATCGTAACATACCATATCTCCATGGTTTTAGTTCTGCAAAAAATTTCTGACAAATCCTGACATATAATACATGCTTAGTTATGCATATCTGCATTTGTATGTGCATGTAAAAATTTTATTTTTCCGTTTAAGTCAATTTACTTTCTTCTGCTGCTAATTACAACCATATTGTAGGTTTTATTCAAGCATTTTTTATGTAATTATAAGCAAGCCCTTCTCCCATGCAATCTTCTGTGTATTGCCATGGCTACTCAGCATTTTAGCATGAAATACTAGTTAGAGAATAGTAAAATTTCCCTGAAACAAATCAACCTTTTCATGAGCTACATTATTTTTCTTATTGTTGATTCACTTTTATAATCATTTAATTTCTTTCTTTTCTCTAGTTGCCTGGACGTACTGATAATGAGATAAAGAACTTCTGGAATACAAGAATTAAGAGACTGCAACGTGCTGGCTTGCCAATTTACCCTCCTGATTTGTGCGTGCAAGTGAATAGAAGTCAAGAAGAGAGTCATAATGTGGCTCCAATGCCAAATGCCGACTCTTTTGGTTCCAATCTCCTGCAGTCCGATGCTTTTGAGATTCCACATGTGGAATTTGAGAAACTGAACCAACAATTTTTGTCTTATTCACCAGTGCTTGACATTCCTGCTAAAACTATGCTTAAACAAGTTGTTGGTCCATCCCATGGTTCTAGCCTTATGTTACCAATAGCACGTCCTCCTAAGCGTCTTCGGGAAAGTTTCAACAATTCTCTCTCAATGCCCAACCAATTGACAGAATATGCATACAATAAAAGATTTGATGAGCCAAACAATTTGTCGTCTCCATATGATTCTGATCTCTGTACCAATGACCAGTCACCATTTGGTATTCCTCCTGGCAGCGATGCCCTTTTAGATAGCAATTTCTCTCCTTCTGAGCCCATGTCTGGGCCTATTAAGTTGGAGCTCCCTTCATACCAATATTCAGATACTCAAAAAGATAGTTGGGGCAATCCGGCTGTCCCTCTATCTTTGGTTGAGTCTGTTGATACTCTGATCCAGTCACCTCCGGTGGAGTGGGCTAAGTCAGATTGTTTTACACCACAAAACTGTGGTCTCTTGGAAGCAGTACTTTATGAGTCACAGAAACTTAAGAGCTCAAAGGATGATACATGTCAGCATTCTTCTACTTTGATGCTTGATGATGTTGCCAATTTTCCCATAAAGCATGGTGAGATAGAATTTGAAGCACATTGTGACCCAAATTCTCCTTTAGCTCATTCTGCTGCATCAGTTTTTAGTGAATACACTCCTGTTAGTGGAAGCTCATCAGATGAAATACAATTTGTTGAGAGCATTTTGGGTGAGAAAAAATTTCTACCCAATGAATTTTGTGTCATGAATTAATATTTTTTTATGAATACAATTCTTCGTGATTCATGCAGGATGCAATGGCAAGAAAGAAACTCTGAACCAGATGGCTGTTTCCAGGCTAGATGATTCTCTCGAACCAGATCAGTTTGGTCATGACAATGGGCATGTGACGGATAAACCCATTGTGACAGATCCCATAGTGGCTCTTCTTGGTGAAGATACTTGCAATGGTTACTAGCAAAATATTCTTGTGTGTGAGGTGCTTGCATGTTCAATCTTCTGAAAATCATTGACATTACTTGGAACTTGAATTGCCATTTGTGGCCATTGAAACTTTATGTAAGATTTTGTCATTTCTGAACTACTGAAGAGGTGTTAGATAAGTTTTTTTTTTTTTTTATTGAACTACAATTTTTCAAAAGTCATTAAAAGTTTGCTATCTTATGCTGACATTTGAAGCAGATGAAAGTGCTAGTACTGGTACGTTAATGGCAGTCAGAACTATATTTGGTTGATGCACGCTAAAGAATCATGACATCTTAGTGGACCAATTGGATTGCAAAAATTCATGTATAGCGAGTCATTTCAAATATGGCAAAACCCCAAAAAATATTGTAATGACAAAGGATGGATTCTGCCTCAAATTTCTACACAAAGTGAAAGGTTGTGAACTGCTAAATCCATAGCTGATTTAGTTAGCATAAATCAAAGAAAAATATATATAAAAAAAAAGCATTAATTGCGAATATATTGGCACTGGCGAAGTCTGTTGATGTTTTATGATGCCTAGAAAAATACACTTCAAAGAAAACAGAAAATTCAAGGTTTTCAGAATCCATGGTGTCATCCAAAAGTCCGCTGATCTTAGAAAGACCTTGTCTAATTAGAAATGACTCCATACATGAAACCAGCAGGCCTGGTTCACAACATCAGGAACTTTGTGAAGATCAAAATATGATAACACGATGATTCTGTCGCTCATAATTATTAATCAGCATCCATTTCTTCCAATGCAGTCCTAGCTGCAACCTTGGCTTCCTCCAAAAGGTCATCAGGAACCTGAAATCTCACAAAAGTGAAAAAAATGCTCAGATGGAAGTACGCATAAGAAAACCTGCCTAAGACTTGCAACATATTATTTCCAAGAGAAAAACTAAATTCAGAAGAAACAGAAAAGGCTACTAAATCAAATCATGCATGATATGAAAGTGGATAAGATCATGGCACCGACACCATACATTTCATTCAAAATAGCAGTAAGGGACAAAGAATTACTTCACATGTTAAAGTTAATAGTTTATCTTGCTAGGAGAGGGAGAAAAAGAGCGGAGAGGGGAAAAACATGATTTTTGCATAGAAATAAATGAATAGAATTGAAAGCATTTGGATAGATGAAGCTAGCATCAATAGAGAAAAACAAATGATAGAGGAACATTTATCGCATTCCTTCACATGTGAGACAAAGGTTTATGAATGTTCAAGTAAGATGTTACTATTGGGAAGATGCTGATGTCAAAAGAAACCAAAATCAATAAGGGTGAAAAAGCATCAAGAGGATTCTCTAGACCAAATTGGTCTTTACTCAACATAAAATCCTAAATATATTACAATGGCATAAAATAATTCATATAGCTAACCGCATGTAATTGTTGTTTGCTGTTGTACCTAGAAGCAGAAAGTGATGCATATCTGAAATGCGTGTTCAAAATTACCTTTTGATGTTGTTGCTTTGACTCATCACAGACCCAACTCATCTCCAGTTCAAAGGCCTTGTCCTTGGCTTCATCATGTACCTTGTAGATGCTGCTTAACAATAACTCACAAGATGAAATTGTGTAGATGCTTCACAGATTTGCATTCTCAGAGAAGGGAAAATGATATGATATGCATTATACACGCAAACATTTATGATTCGACAATTTGCTTGAACGTGTATGCATTTTTGTCGAGTCTAAATCTTTTTAGTTGGTTATTTCCAGCTGACTATTCAGCCTACAGTCTGGAAAATTTGTCGAATATTGTGCACAACTAACATGGTTGTCATTGATATAAACCAGACATTTCACAAAATAAATTAAAGGGTAAAAATATTTAGCATGTTATCTAGATTTCCGGTAATTGCTAGAACAAAAAAGGAATTATTACCATTCAAAAGAATGTCATAGGCAATAATCTTAAAGGAAAAAAGGAAACTAAAAAAAGAAATAGATAATTTCAATGAGCTACCAATAAATGCGGTAGATTCCAAATAAGTACATAACAACATCAACAGCAAGAAATTAAAATAACTCACATTTTGGCTACTTCAATAACCCCTTCCCTGCAAGTCATTTCTGAAAGATTCAACTTTTCAATTTCTCTGTCCACATAGACCATTCAACCATAACATTATTAGTTATTAGTTATTAATGACATGAATGCAGAAAGGAAGAGATAAACCAAAGATTACTACAAGGGTTGAGATCAAATAAAGGCTTTAGCTTCTTTAGATATTTCAGAAGACATATGCCATTAACCAAACAGAATGGAGCAATGATTTATCTGGCCAATGCAACTAGTTTAGCGTCTAGGCTGAGTTGACTTTACTTTTGAGAACTCATGGATAAATGACAACTTGAAGTACAGAAAAAAACACATGAAGGACCCATCATTTCATTTCTTACTTGCATACATCCACTTCAAGTTTACATCCTTTGTTTTTCTTCTATATTTCTTATAATGCAAGTTTGGAAATAAGACAGTTTGCATGGACTCAATTGAGTAAAATCTTTTATGAATTGAGAGGCTGCCAGAAATATCATCATCGTGCAGATTAGGTTCCAGAGAAGAGGGAAAAATGAAAAAGGCCCATTAAAAGGCTTTCCAATTGGATTTAAAAAACATGAAAGCATTACATTAAGTTTCAATAGTTGACTTGTCCACAACGTACTATGATTCAATCATCTCATCCAACTACCTAGCATGACCGAATGATTTTATCAGATGTCTTACTGCAAGTTTCACCGGATAAAAGAAATAGTTTTATAACTTACGTTTTGGCAGCTTGTTTTCCTTTCCCGATTGCAGCACCAAAGTATCTCTATATCAATTTTAACATGCAACAAAGCAAAGAAAGAAAGACATCATGCACGAGTGGAAAATATAAATATACCAACAGACTTAGTAAAGACAAAGAACGAAAAACTCAAGCCCACTTCGAGAGAAGTGAACTTACATAGGAGATTCCAGATGGTTCAACCATATATAATTGGGGTCCATCTCTATCATAACCTCCAAGAATGACCCCACAACCAAAGGGCCTGAGCCACCAGTAAAGGGTGCATAAATGCACATAACTTGCGACGCGTCCAGCAAGTTCTTTGATAGGAATGGGTTCACCATACACACTACACCACCACCAGCAAATGAAACTTACAATTAGATGTTCATAAAATAATATGCTTAAGGCTGAAATTGGGAATTAAAAGCAAAGGGAAAAAAAAGGTCAAAAAACCTTTCATAATTGGTAGCTTCCGATTTAGCGCGTGCCACAATTTGTCTACCGTCAGCTGCTAACCCAGCCACAGCCTGAATTATAGTATTCAACATCAGAGAAAGAGAAAGAGAGAGGCAGAATCGAAATGTAGCATCGCAAATGTTGGTAAAAGAAAAGAAGAGAATGGAAAGGGGAGGGAGTGGGATACCATGCCGGAATGACGGTGAACGGAGTGAATTCTACGGTTAGAACCAGGTAACATCATCTTTGATGCTATCAGCTTCTCCACACCCTAAATTCATAAACAAAAGTATCCATTTATGCATACAAATAATATTCGATTTTTTTAAAAATAACCAAGGGAAGAAAAACAAACGGAATTACCATCACGATCCCATCTTTGCATTTTATTCCAATTACAGTTCTGCAAAAAAAGAAAAAATAAAAATTGACAACCTAAAAATATAAAAGAAGTAAACAAACATTGAAAGAAGAAGAACGGACCCGCTGTTATCGACGGCTTTGGCGGCGTACTCGATCTGGAAAACGCGACCGTCGGGAGAGAAAGTGGTAACCGAGAGATCGTAACCCGTTCCGATGCTGCTCATATTTCTTCCTTGCTTTTTCCGACTTCAACACTTCACTGTTTGCTCTTCTTCCCTTCCCTTTGAACTTCGATTGTCTTTTCCTCCACGCTCAGTTTTCTTTCTTCTCAAGACTTCACGCCGACGGGCATGATTGGGCCTTCAACCTACCTCTGCTCTATACTTTCCCCAATCGGGAGTTCAGCCCAAGCCCAAGTGGATTTATAGAAGTTTTACAACTTTCTTGAATTTTTTTTTAAATTTTGAAAATTTTTGGTCAAAATAAAAATTTTAATTTTAAAATTTTTAATTGAAATGAAATTTTTTTTGAAATACCTAATCTAAACACACCCTAAAAATTAAAAAAAAAATTTATATATCATATGTTATAAACTAAAAATAAATTTTATATTTAACATACACGATTTACCAGCTGTTTCGGTAAAAGGATAAAACAAGAACACAAGACACAGCAGAGCCTTCGCCTTCGACAAGGTGAAGGGGCATTTTCGTAATTCAACAGAAACCATGAATCCATCTTAAACCCTACTTCTCTTCACTCTTCCCTCCCCTGCCATAACCATTTCATCGCAGAAAGAAGCTTGTAGTCCTTCTCATTCTTTTTGCTTTCTTTCTCTCTGAAAATATTTTTCGCTCTTCGAAGAACATGGCAAAGCGTTTGATTCCTTCATTTAATCGCATTTTGGTTGAGAAAATAATCCCTCCTTCAAAAACCAACTCCGGAATCTTGCTTCCTGAGAAAACCCCCAAGGTTATAATATTTCATTTTACTCTACTTTTTTGTTTCTTTTTTTTTTCCTTTGTAATTTTGTTTATTTGATTGTTTCAGTTGAACTCTGGTAAAGTAGTAGCAGTGGGACCAGGAGCACGGGACAGAGATGGGAAACTTATCCCAGTTAATCTAAAGGAAGGAGATACGGTTCTTTTGCCTGAATATGGAGGCACTGAAGTCAAGCTTGGTGAAAAAGAGTTAATCTTTTTTACTTCTATCTGTTATTTTATTTTCTCATTGTTTTCTGATTTGTTCTTTGGTTGCCACTTCAAAATAAGTTCTTCTCTTTCCCCTCCTTAAACCTTGTTAAATAATATTACCTTGGCTGCTGTGTATGAATATGTTTTACCTAATCTAAGCTTCTGTTTGGTTGCCCATTTTCATGGACATCAAATGGGTTCATCCAATTTTAAGTTATTTAATCGATTATGGATATTGTAATTTTTGTGATGTTTATGTGAGGTCGATTTTGTCTGCTGCTGCACATTGTAAGGTGCATTTGGCTTAATGAAAGCTTTGCCTAGAATATAAAACGATTGCTATTCACAAAGTAATTATTCAACGTTTTTGCATTGTTGCAGTTGTAAAGTTGCAATCTTTCGTACACATCCATTTTTGTCCAGTTATTGGCCTACCGCAGAGCCAAATCTTTTTCTAATTTTTGGTTCAATTTGCCTTTTTTTATATTTATACCCTTATCCTTGTTTTCTTATCGCTTAGGAAATTTATTGTATTATATAGTTGAAGTTGATGATCTACATTAGAATATTTGAATAGTGGTATTTATTGTAGTTTATATGGTTAGAATGAGAATGCATTTCATAGGGGAAAAAAGCAAGATATAGGTTTTGCAATCTGGATGTTGGGGATTCTTGAAGTAACAAAGGTTTTTAGCCTTATAATTTTATTTTTATATTTGAATTATTGGAAGAGGGGAACCTTGGGTAAAGGTTGCCTCTGTGTGACTTAGAAGTCACAGGTTCAAGTGAAAACAGCTTCTTTGTTAATGCAAAAAAAGTTGTGTACACATAATTCTCCCCAGACGTTACAATGTGGGAGCCTTGTGTACTAAGTTGGGTTTTTTTTTTTTTTAAATTATTGGAATGGGAGGGAAAATGCTGGATCTATGGCTGCACTGCTCCTAGGAGAAACAGAAAAAGGAAATCTTTATTATGTCTCAGTTTCTAGCTTGAAGTGTGTTATCTTGTGGTCATAATTCTCTTAGGATAGTACATCCTTCCTATCATTTTCCAAGTCCATCAACTGGAAACCTCTGGAGCCAGGTTACTTAAGAGGTTAACATGGAAACTAGGTATTTGGCAGTCTTGGCCCATGGCATGATATCAGAATATATGACCTTACCATACTTTACCACCCATGTTCTTGATAATTAGTCGATGATGTTGTTTTATAGTATGAACTCAAACTTTTGATTCCTTACTCCCTTAAAACATCATAAGTTGCTAGTGCAGCCATTATTTCTGATAGCAACATGCAGTGTGCGCTTGCCATTGGCGAATTTGCCTTAACAATGAAAGAATGAGATATCATCATTTGATATCGAATATCCATTTAGAAATATCTAGGTTTGTATCATCATTTGCTCTTATTTTACTAGAGTTCTGCATGGCATTGGCAATGTGTGCCTATTAGATTTCCACAAACATGCCTATGTTAAATCTCATCAGTTAGGTATTTTAGATTAATATTCATCTATGGATTTAGATTCTACATTCATCTACCATTTTATTGGCATCAGTTCTTTGCGGTGTTAACATATTTCTTCTTAACATACTGTTTCAGGTATCACCTATACAGAGATGACGATATCTTGGGAACACTTCATGATTGATTGAAACAGTGCCATTTGATTACTTTGGAGAATTGAATTCTCCATCAAATGTGTGGGTGCTTTTGAAGGAACAAGTGTTTGTCTTAGACTTATGACCGTGTTAGTAGATTTTAGCTTGTCGGACTTTTTACCGTTGACATTTTGGATTAGGAATGTTTCCAAGGATCGAATTTACTCCTGATGGAAAATGTTGGCTAAAATCTTCCATTAATAAACTGTTGCTACTATCTTCCATCAATAAAATGCTGCTAATATCTTTCGTCAATCTTGTACATTTCTGAAGTTTTTCATTGGCATTGTCAAATGAACAAAAATTGATTGCACCAAAAATATAAATAAATAAAAGAACAAAAATTGAAAGTTAATGGGTAAATTACACTCGTCTCTTTAAGGTTTGATCATAATTTAATTTCAGTTCATTAGTTTTAAAAATAGACATTTCGTCCCAAATTTTTGTATGTTGCAAGACAACTTAGTTCATCCGTGTCCACCGTGAGGTCAACAGTTAGAAACCCACTTAATGGCTATTTTATCCTTGTAAAGTTTTATATACTCCACAATTCTCAAATGCAGTTAGATTACTTTTGTTGGTTATACTAGAAAGGTATTGATTTTTTTTTACTTCTAATTTATTTTCTGTTTATTTATTTGTTTATTGTTTGTTATTTGTAATTTATAAATTATTATTTATTAAATTTGTCTTTCATGTTCTGCACTAAATTTATAGATTTATTTGTTTATTATTTATTTATTTTTACTTTTGATTTATCTTTTGTTTTTTTATTTGTTTATTGTTTGTTATTTATAATTTATAATTTATTAAATTTGTGTTTCATGTACTGCACTAAATTTATAGATTTATTTGTTTATTATTTATTATTTGCTTATTATTATTTATTATTTATTAGAATTTATTATTTAGAATAAACCCCAAAACTAACCATTGGCTCAATTTGCTATCTAAGAGTTTAGGATATTATCATGCCTTCTTCAAGCAATAGTCATGCACCCGAATATGATATTCAGTTTCAAAAAAATTATTGTAAGTGTGGTCGAAGAGCTGCAGTAAGAATATTAGAATCTGAGCATAATTATGCAAAACTCTATTTTACTTGTCAAGAGAAGAATTATGGATTTTTTCAGTGGTGGCGTTCGATGATTGTGCGTCCTATGTTCGATGAAGATATCGATATGAGAAGAAATGCCTCAGAGATTACAAATTGTATGATAGAAATGAAGAAAGAAATTGAAGCTACAAGGGAGCATTGCAAAAGAATTGAGCGTGCTGTGAACTCATTGAAAACAATGATTGTTATTTTGTTCATAGTTATTTTAGTAGTTATATTTAACAAATATTGTTGAACAAATTTAATTTTAAGCTTTGTTAGTTATTAGTGTTACGTAATGTATGCTAAGTTATTTTAACAGATATCACTGTAAACTTTTTACTATTAAAAAAGACTTATTCGTGTTATGTAATGTAATGTAAAAGCAATATGTGTATTTGAATATCATTGGGAATGAAGTACAGAAGGTCTTAGCTTAATGTGCTAATGTGTTCTAAATTCTTTTGCTAGGTCCACAACTCATTAAAAAGATCACTTCATTATCAAAATAAAGCCAAAGAAAATACATAACAAAATATATACAATACTAATGGGGCCACTTCAATATTGTTGTCCCTTTTTATGACTGCAACAACTCATCAAGCCATATTATAACTTGTCAAAACAAAGTTGTTGGGACCACTTCAATGCCTTGAAGACAACACAAATCTCAGCCATTGAAGTGGTCCTATTAAATATTTATCAAATTCAAATTTCTCAATACCAATGCAATTACCTTAAAATACAAAATGCAAATTTCATCGTTATAATATGACAGTGACATATTACCATATTCTTCAAACTAAAAAGCAAAAACAATCTAAACCTAACAGCATATCCATGTGCATCTCACTATAACCTTATCACCATGTTCTTTAACCATATTCTTCAAACAAACAAAAAAGCCAAAAATTGCACATCCATCTTAGATACATATCACTATAACCTACTATCTCATACCTGAGAAGCCCTTCCATCATCATAGTTTGGATTTCCACTAGAAACACTAGCTTGTGTCCCTAAACCAGCAGTTGAAGAACCAACCGGGGCATTTGCAGAGGTCTCAATCACATGTGTAGCTCTAGATCCCCTACCAGCAGCTATTGATCCACCAAATCTTGTACCAACAGCTCTTGACCCAGCATCCCTTGATCCCCTACCAACAAATCTTGTATCAGCAGCCTTTGATCCCATACAAGCAGATCTTATATCAGCAGCTCTTGATCCCCTACCAGTAGCTCTTGATCCACCAGATCTGCTACTATCAGCTCTTGATAGTTTGTTTCTTTGCCTAAAAAATTAAACACAGCATAAGCAATAAAAAAGGTAAGCTTATCGACTTTTAATAAAACTTGTAAGATATCTTGAATTACCTTTTTATTACTTCCAATATCAGATCTAGGACAAGTTCCTTTAGTTATGACCAAGTTTGTGGCAAAAAGTGCATCTAACAGTGCTCCTTCTTTTGCATTTTTTTTCTCCAACTATTAGTTCTCCAGGTTCTCTCCTCCTATTCTTTCTAGGTCGACCAAGCATACGACTAAGCAACGAAGGCTCTACTGGATCATGTTGACCTCTAAACTTAGCCATAGTAATATCTAATGAAGTCATTATATGTCTTCATGAAAGTATGCTTGGAGTAATAGTCATGACAGTATAGTTCAATATCAACCCTTTTGTGAATTATGCAAGCTGCTGCATGCTTACATGGCAAGCCTGATATCTCCCAAACACCACAAGGGCAACTCCAAACACCATGCTGCAAGTTCACAATATAACTTTTTGCACCTTCAAAGACATTAAACTCACTCTCACTAGCAGGTACAACTCTACAAAACCTACCATTGTACTTCCTTGCATCTAGTTTTTTCCTAATATTTGGGGTAATAAGTGTATCCCATGAACAAGCTTTCTCATATCTATCAAGAAACCTTTTCATCAACTTTATTCTAATCCTCCAAAAGAGTGAGTATTGGTTTATCTCTAATATTGTCAATCCAATGATTAAAACTTTCAGCCATGTTATTTGTAACATGGTCACTCTTCACGGCTGGATCAAAAGTGTGTTTTGGCCACAATTGCAGTAGCTTATCCATCAACCAATTGTATGCATCATTGTTTTCCTTCTTTACTTCTTCCATTGCTTCATTCCATCCCCACTGATTAGGTGCTTTGACAGCTTTTGAAAAATTGATCTTCAACTGCAATCCTTGAAATTGTTGTCTAAAATTACTATATAAATGCCTAGCACACCTTCTTTGCCTTGCATGTGGCAAAATTTCTGTCATTACTTCTGCTAATCCCTACCATAAAACAAAAATTAATGTCAAAATACAATTAAAACATAGAGAAATGAATATGAAATAGTTTTGATGTTACATACCTTCTGGCCATCACTTAATATTGTCAATGGTCTATTGAAATCACCAATCACAGAACTTAATAGCCCCAAAAACCATCCCCATGAATCTCAATTTTCAAGTTCCACAATTGCAATAACAACTAGAAACAGCCCACAATTCCCATCAATTGCTACTGCTGCTAACAAAGCTCCCCAATAAGGCCCTTTTAGATGGCATCCATCCACACCAATAAAAGGCCTACAGCCATTAACAAACCCTTTCTTCATGGCATCAAATGAAAGAAAAAACCTTTTAAAGGTTGGGTTAACACTAATGTCAAGCCTTTCTAATTGCAAGACAACAATGCTACCAGGATTGGTATTCCTCACCATTTGAGGATATAAAGGCAGCAAACCGTAAGACTTTGCATAAGTCCCTTGAGATTCTTTCTGTGCTCTTTTCCTAGCTCTATACAACTTCTTTGGATTCACAGTTAACCCATAATTCTCACTCAATTCATGTTGCATCAATTTATAGGACATATCTGGTTCAACATGCAATTTTGATCCAAGTTTTTTTGCTATCCAAATAGAAGTTGCAGCACCATGATTATTGCTAACCCTAATACAAGTGTGTTCACCATCATATCTTCTTATCTTAAATGTCTTCCCATCAGCAATGACAGTTGTATGAATTTGCCAACTACAACCATTTCCCTTACAAAATGCTGTAACTCTTGTCTTGTCATTTTTAACCCTTACTATATCTATCCCTTCTTGTATGACATAGTCAGTAAGAACCTCCCTAAAGTGATAAACACTGTTAAATAACATGTCCTTAGCAAGCTTTATTTTTCCATTGTCATCAACTGAAAATTTTATTCCTTCCATAGCTCTGTCAATTGCTCTACCCTCTCTATTAGAATCAGAACATCCAACATTTCCTTCTTCAACATCACTACCAATATTAGATAACTCGTTATCATTATCAGACTCTACATTCTCTTCAAGATTATCATTACAATTATCATCTGATTCACTATGTTCATCCTCACTCTCAACCATCCATTCACCTGTTGGATTATGCCCTTAGAACCATTCATTAGATGACTGACTTTGGCAATTTTATGTATCATGACATTTTTATTTATAGTTCATTATTATATTTGTCTTATAACTGCGTAATATAATCTTATATGATAATGTCCTTAGAATAGTAATAACACACTATTCTTAAAATATCCCTAGTCAAGTATTATTGTGAACAAGGATAACAATGATACGATAAGACTAGTATGTGGTTGACTGATGACCATTGTCATGGATATAGGATATCAAGTCATCACATAGGTACATGTTAGAGAACTATGTACTGGATCGACCCTCCATGAGAACGCTACATGGATTGTTATATGAGTGTCATAAGCGATTCTCATAGTGATGACGGTGTACGTGATCCTTTGACTTGAGATCATCAGAGATCCCAACATAGAGAATTGCATACTTTAATGCTGCTAGATGTCATTCGTAACAGGATGGACTATAAAGGTAGTAATTGGGTATGCTTTGATCTATGTAGAGGGATGTTGAGTGATCAAGATAGGATTTATCCCTCTTATATAACAAGAGTGATGTCTTGGGCCCTTTGATAGAGTGACACTAAAATGCATGGCCGTGCTCAAATAAGTCAATATGAGATATTGATTTTATTTGTTGAATTAGTCTACTCAGGAATCAAGAAACACTGATTAGACTATACAAGTGTGACACATTCCATGACTTGTGTCTAATCAAGACATAAAAGGATAAAGGGATTAGACTACACAGTAACATCTATCACGAGTAAGGTTATGTTGAGTCATTGACATTCTCGTTACATGGGTAGCAATGATGTGTTGCTAGATACCGCTCATTGCCTGTGACAATTTTGTCATTGCCATTGTTTTGAGAACCTATTGGGTCGCACACTTAGAACGGATCAATGAAGAGCTTAATTAATCCTATTCTGAATTGGATTAAGGATATAACTAATCCTATTCTGAATTGGATTAGGGATATAACTAATCATATTCTAAGTAGGATTAGAGTTCTGTTTGGCAGTAAATTTTAGGGTAAAATTTACTGCCTATAAAAAGGATGTTTTTCTAAAACATTGCCGCACCTTTTAAAACAAAAAAAAAACATTCTTTTTAATCGAAGCTAGCAATTCGGTTATAAGGAATCAAAAACTCTTTAAGGCTTCTGATCGTGAGACGTTCAAGAGTCGTGAGATCCGTTCGTGTGGATACCGTAGAGGCAGGAACGAAAAGTTGTTGCTGGTGACTCGACCAACGAAAGAAAAATCAGAGAAAAACGTTAGGTAAAATCTTGAAACCCTAATCAGGCAACTCTCCGAATCGATCCTGGTGGAGGCCGAATGTTTTATTTTCGCTGCGTGTTTGTTTCGGTTTCCTTCACTGGTATCCGAGCCAGATTCGGAGTCCCTGATTTGTTTTGATAAAAGCATGATCTCTGGTTACTTTCTGTTTATGATTACATGCAATCGTTTTAATGAGATTAATACGAATTAGAATGTATATGATATATTCAGAGGCTACAAATCGAATTGTTGAAATTATATATATGATATATATCAATTTCGATTCAACTTATATGTGAGATATAATCTGTGATGCGAATTATTAATGGCGTTTCTGTTCTGCATAAACGTTATGCGAATTATTAATGGCGGTTTCTGTTCTGCATAAACGTTATGGAAGAAACAGAATAATGTCGAAAGTGTATAAAGATTGAAACACTTTTAGATAAGAGTTCTAATGCGACTAAAATTATAGTCAGTATGAGATACTGGCTGGAACATCCTGATAAGATTAGGACACTTCCGGATAAGGGGCGTTGGCAATGTCAATACTGTTGACCTTTTTTTTTTTTCGGGGGACCCCGCAGTCAGGGTTATAATTCTTTTCAAATGTGCCTCGTTAATAAAACTAAAATTTGAAATTGCATTACACTTGTTTATATAACACGGTGGTTGTTGTTTGAGCATGGTGCATAGTTATAGCCCTAGCCCAATATAATTGTATTTTGGTGGTTGTAAATTTTAATAAATACGACCTGCGTGTCGTGCCTTGTTCTTGAAATTCTTGTTGTACATTCTTTTCTCATCTTACTCCCCTCGAATGTAACTCGAGGTTTCTCTTAAACTATGTAATTGGAGCTGACAACCATGCAAAGGATGACCGAAGAGGCACTTGGAGAAGATGCTATCACCCTTAGGTTAACCCTTAGGGTTTCTCATTGGCTTGGGAAATCCATTTAGTTTGGGCTATAACTATGTCACGTTTATTTTATTGCTTAATTGCATGAGATGCATGGTTTATTTTGTACGTTTATGATATGAAAATCATATGATAATTTTAAAAGTAAAATTGGTGAGATCTTATTCAATAAACTAAGAAAATCCCTCAAATTAAATTAAGTCAATAATAGATGCCTACCAATGAATAGCACTCGTCAAGGCTAGAATCGATTTTGTTATGTTTGCCAAAGCAAAATATCATATCTATCTTAGTAAGACGTGATGGGATAATAGTGATATCCAAAGGCTATAAATTGGGTTGACTTAACTAAATTTCCTCAATAGGATTGGGAATTTAGAGGCATAAAGTTGGGCTTCCATTCATGAGATGAATTAGAACAAGTGTTGTTCACCCAACTATCCAAGAGTTACATGAGATGTAATTGGTAAGTGTTGCCTACCTAAATAGCCAAATCTTGGGCGATTAGCCAAAGCTAACTCTAGATAAGGTGAAATATGGATCTTGGCCCACTAGAGAAATTATGTGATAATTTTTTCGAATTAATAGTGAGGGTTGTTGATTCGATAAAAATAGTGGGAGCATCATTTAATAAATATTTAATCAAATGAATGCATTCATGATACTTATATTTTGCATATTTTTGTTGTA
Organism: Heritiera littoralis; assembly: GCA_031772115.1. Lineage (NCBI taxonomy): Eukaryota > Viridiplantae > Streptophyta > Magnoliopsida > Malvales > Malvaceae > Heritiera > Heritiera littoralis. The sequence goes on from JAPDPK010000043.1 coordinate 839,929, forward strand.
GATTACCATGGCATCAAACACAAATAACACACTTTCACTACGATCTGTCCTTGAGAAGGACAAGTTGAATGGGACAAACTTCCTGGATTGGTACAGGAACTTGAGGATAGTCCTCAAGCATGAAAAGAAGTTGTATGTCCTTGAAATTCCCTTACCTGAGGAACCACCCTCTAATGCTCCAAGGGTAGAAAGAGATGCTTATAAGAAGCATCAAGATGATGCATTGGATGTTAGTTGCCTTATGCTTGCCTCCATGAATCCTGAGCTTCAAAAGCAACATGAGGAAATGGATGCGTTCGATATGATCGAGCATCTCAAGCAACTCTATGAAGAGGAAGCTAGGCAAGAAAGGTACAATGTCTCTTAACCCCCCCCCCCCCCCCCCCCCCCCCCCCCAGTTCCATGCATTGTTTCAGTGTAGGATGGCAGAGGGGACTCCCGTTGGTACTCATGTGCTCAAGATGATTGGGTACACTGAGAACCTTGAAAGATTGGGATTTCCTTTGGGCCAAGAGTTGGCCACTGATGTGATTCTGCAATCGTTGCCAGACAGCTACAGTCAGTTTGTTGTTAATTACAACATGAATGAAATTGACAAGACTCTGCCACAGTTACTTAGCATGTTGAAAACAGCTGAATCCAACATGAAAAAGGCCAAGCCCAAAGATGTCTTAATAGTTAAGAAAGCTAAGGGAAGGGCTAATGCAAAGGGCAAGAAAAAGGGTAATAAAACCAATGGCAAGTTCAAGCCCAATGATACTACACTGAAGCCTAAAGGTGGAGTTGCCAAAGAAGGGAAATGCTTCCATTGCGGTGAGACCGGACATTGGAAGAGGAACTGCAACAAATACCTGGAAGAGCTAAAGAAGAAGGAAGGAAGTGAGACTACCACTTCAGGTATTTATGTTATAGAAGTTAATCTATCTACTTCTTCATCATGGGTATTAGATACTGGATGTGGTTCTCACATTTGTGTAAATGTGCAGGAACTCAAAAGGAGTAGATCGTTGACTAAGGGCGAGGTCGACCTACGAGTGGGAAATGGAGCAAGGGTTGCTGCATTAGCTGTAGGAACTTATATTTTGACATTGCCCACAGGGCTTGTTTTAGAATTAGATGATTGTTATTATGTGCCTTCCATCACTAAAAACATTATTTCTATTTCTTGTTTGGACAAGAAGGGTTTTTCATTTATAATAAAGGACAATTGTTGCTCCATTTATTTAAATGATATCTTTTATGGTAGTGCACAACTAATTAATGGTCTTTACATTCTAAATCTTGATATGCCTATTTATAACATAAATGCTAAAAAGGATTAAATCTAATGATCAAAATCCAACATATCTCTGGCATTGTCGCTTGGGACACATAAATGAGAATCGCATTTCCAAACTCCATAAAGATGGACTTTTGGACTCATTTGATTTTGAATCTTATGAGACATGTGAATCTTGTTTGATGGGTAAGATGACGAAAGCCCCTTTCAAAGGACATAGTGAAAGGGCAAGAGATTTATTGGGCTTAGTACATACAGATGTATGTGGACCTTTAAACACACAGGCCAGAGGTGGGTTTATGTACTTTATTACATTTACTGATGATTTCAGTAGATATGGCTATGTGTATCTTATGAGACACAAGTCAGAATCTTTTGAAAAGTTCAAAGAATTCAAGAATGAAGTACAAAACCAACTTGGCAAGAGCATTAAGGCACTTCGATCAGATCGAGGTGGTGAATACTTAAGCCAAGAATTGCTTGACTATCTTAAAGAGTGTGGGATTGTCTCACAACTCACTCCTCCAGGTACACCACAATGGAATGGTGTATCTGAAAGGAGAAATCGAACTTTATTAGATATGGTTCGATCAATGATGAGTCATACAGATCTTCCAGAATCCTTTTGGGGACATGCATTAGAAACAGCTGCTTTTACACTGAACCGTGTTCCATCTAAATCGGTTCCAAAGACACCATATGAGATATGGACTGGTAAACGTCCCAGTATGTCTTTTATGAAGATTTGGGGTTGTGAGGCTTATGTAAGACGTCAAGTCTCTAACAAACTTGCACCTAAATCTGATAAGTGCTATTTTGTGGGATATCCTAAACTAACTAAAGGATATTATTTTTACAATCCCACTGAGCGCAAAGTGTTTGTAACTCGAACAGGTGTCTTTCTAGAAAGAGAATTCATTTCTAGAAGAACTAATGGGAGAAAAGTAGAACTTGAAGAAATTCAAGAGCTACAAGATAGCGCACCCGATGTTGAGATGGAGCCTGAGCAAGCACCACAAGTTGTTGTGGAACCAGAACCACAAGATGTTGTGGAGCAACCGCCTGCTCAAGAGACACAAGCCTTGCGTAGATCAGTTAGAACACATCGTGAGCCACAGAAATATGGATTTCTAATGACTCAGAACGGTGATGTTTTGCTCATGGACCAAGATGAGCCTACTACCTATCAAGAGGCTATAACAGGGCCAGACTCTGAGAAATGGCTTGAAGCCATGAGATCTGAGATGGAATCCATGTATGCCAACCAAGTTTGGACCTTGGTTGACTTACCCGAAAGGGTAAAACCTATAAGGTGTAAATGGGTTTTTAAGAAGAAAACCGACATGGAAGGAAATGTTCATACCTATAAAGGGCGATTGGTTGCTAAAGGTTTTAAACAAATTCATGGTATTGACTATGATGAAACTTTTTCACCAGTCGCGATGATCAAATCCATTAGGATCTTGCTTGCGATAGCTGCATACCATGATTATGAAATCTGGCAAATGGACGTCAAGACTGCTTTTCTTAATGGAAAGCTACTCGAGGATGTGTACATGACACAACCTGAAGGTTTTGTTGATCCAAAAAATGCTGGAAAGGTTTGTAAGCTACAACGTTCTATTTATGGACTAAAGCAAGCTTCTCGAAGTTGGAATCTTCGTTTTGATGATGCAATCAAAGAGTTTGGTTTCATCAAGAACGAAGATGAACCTTGTGTCTACAAGAAGGTCAGTGGGAGCACTATTGTCTTCCTGGTGTTGTATGTAGATGACATACTACTCATTGGGAATGACATCCCTACCCTTCAGTCTGTAAAGACTTGGTTAGGGAATTGCTTTTCAATGAAGGACTTGGGCGAAGCTACCTATGTACTGGGTATAAGGATCTATAGAGATAGATCAAGGAAATTAATTGGCCTAAGTCAAAGTGCATACATAGATAAAGTGCTAAAGAGGTTTAGCATGCAGGATTCCAAGAAAGGATTCTTGCCTATGACACATGGCATTACTCTCTCAAAAGAACAGTGTCCTACAACACAAGAAGAGAGAGAACGTATGAGTAAAGTTCCATATGCATCTGCTATTGGATCCATTATGTATGCCATGTTATGCACACGTCCCGATGTCTCGTATGCCTTGAGCATGACGAGTAGATATCAAGTTGATCCTGGTGAACGTCACTGGATCACTGTCAAGAATATTCTTAAGTACTTGAGAAAGACTAAGGATACATTCTTGATATATGGAGGTGAGGAAGAGCTCATTGTAACAGGTTACACTGATGCTAGCTTCCAAACTGATAAAGATGACTATAGATCGCAGTCTGGTTATGTGTTTTGCCTTAATGGTGGTGCTGTGAGCTGGAAGAGTTCAAAACAGGCGACAGTGGCCGATTCTACAACAGAGGCTGAGTATATAGCTGCCTCTGAAGCTGCTAAGGAGGCTGTTTGGATCAGGAAGTTCATAACTGAGCTTGAAGTTGTTCCTAGCATTGTAGATCCGATTGAGCTCTATTGTGACAACAATGGAGCCATCGCACAAGCTAAGGAACCTAGATCTCACCAACGATCCAAACATATACTACGGCGCTTCCATCTCATTCGAGATATCATCGAGAGAGGAGATGTGAGGATATGCAAAGTACCAACTGACGATAACATCGCCGACCCACTGACGAAGCCTTTGACGCAGCAGAGACATGATCGTCACACTAGGTCACTAGGTATTAGATACATAAGTGAATGGTCTTAGTGCAAGTGGGAGATTGTTGGATTATGCCCTTAGAACCATTCATTAGATGACTGACTTTGGCAATTTTATGTATCATGACATTTTTATTTATAGTTCATTATTATATTTGTCTTATAACTGCGTAATATAATCTTATATGATAATGTCCTTAGAATAGTAATAACACACTATTCTTAAAATATCCCTAGTCAAGTATTATTGTGAACAAGGATAACAATGATACGATAAGACTAGTATGTGGTTGACTGATGACCATTGTCATGGATATAGGATATCAAGTCATCACATAGGTACATGTTAGAGAACTATGTACTGGATCGACCCTCCATGAGAACGCTACATGGATTGTTATATGAGTGTCATAAGCGATTCTCATAGTGATGATGGTGTATGTGATCCTTTGACTTGAGATCATCAGAGATCCCAACATAGAGAATTGCATACTTTAATGCTGCTAGATGTCATTCGTAACAGGATGGACTATAAAGGTAGTAATTGGGTATGCCTTGATCTATGTAGAGGGATGTTGAGTGATCAAGATAGGATTTATCCCTCTTATATAACAAGAGTGATGTCTTGGGCCCTTTGATAGAGTGAGACTAAAATGCATGGCCGTGCTCAAATAAGTCAATATGAGATATTGATTTTATTTGTTTAATTAGTCTACTCAGGAATCAAGAAACACTGATTAGACTATACAAGTGTGACACATTCCATGACTTGTGTCTAATCAAGACATAAAAGGATAAAGTGATTAGACTACACAGTAACATCTATCACGAGTAAGGTTATGTCGAGTCATTGACATTCTCGTTACATGGGTAGCAATGATGTGTTGCTAGATACCGCTCATTGCCTGTGACAATTTTGTCATTGCCATTGTTTTGAGAACCTATTGGGTCGCACACTTAGAACGGATCAATGAAGAGCTTAATTAATCCTATTCTGAATTGGATTAAGGATATAACTAATCCTATTCTGAATTGGATTAGGGATATAACTAATCCTATTCTAAGTAGGATTAGAGTTCTGTTTGGCAGTAAATTTTAGGGTAAAATTTACTGCCTATAAAAAGGATGTTTTTCTAAAACATTGCCGCACCTTTTAAAACAAAAAAAAAACATTCTTTTTAATCGAAGCTAGCAATTCGGTTATAAGGAATCAAAAACTCTTTAAGGCTTCTGATCGTGAGACGTTCAAGAGTCGTGAGATCCGTTCGTGTGGATACCGTAGAGGCAGGAACGAAAAGTTGTTGCTGGTGACTCGACCAACGAAAGAAAAATCAGAGAAAAACGTTAGGTAAAATCTTGAAACCCTAATCAGGCAACTCTCCGAATCGATCCTGGTGGAGGCCGAATGTTTTATTTCCGCTGCGTGTTTGTTTCGGTTTCCTTCATCACCATCATCACTAGTAAAATCATACTGCTCTTCCTCACCACAGTCCATTTCAAGTTCACTGTCAGACTCACTTTTAGTCACCAAATTATCAAAATAAAATCTGCCACTAGCATTCCCACCAACACCATGTGTGGAAGAAGGCATACCTTCACTCACTGATTCAAACATAGTGGCAAGAGGACAACTGGAGTTATTTCAACATAAATGTTGATTTCCTTCACACCCTTATACATTTGGAACAGCTGCAGTATGTCAGCATCACTTTTCAGCTCAACCAATTTTGCTGACTTTGGATTCCGAGCTTGAATGACAAAAGTCCTTCTCTATCTAGTTGTCGAATAATCAATTATGAGCTTCGAGATATCATTGACCAACTCTATGTAGGAGTACCTATCACCATCAACATTTGCAATCACTTGAGTATTAGAGTTGCAATGAACCACCAAATCATGTAGCTCTAAATTTACCTTCAGCCACTGTTCCAACAAAAAAAAGAGGTGTAAGTATTAACTCAATTCTAGATAAAAGAAACGATATAAACATATATGAATATATACATATATCTATATATATATATATATCCATATCAGTGAAAATATTGATGACTAAAACTATGGCAGAGAACTAACTAAGACTATGGAATTAGATGCATACATCATTCAATGAGAATTAACAGAGGATATGACTTTGAATGGAGCAGAAAGAACAACTCTATGTAGAATTGAGATACTGAAACAAAGGTGAAAAGTTGGGGTTTTAATGTTGGAAAAGAAGGTAAAGCTTGTAATGAGCAAAATAGTCTCAAAGCCTTGCACTATAGCACATAAGCCACTGAATCTAGCTTCTACTGATATTTTGGCTGCAACTTCAAATGGGTCTATTCATAATGATCATAATTTGTCTGGAACAGAAATGGGTTTTCCTAGTTCAAGCAAGTCTTTGAATTTTGCACCTAGGCCTGGTTATGGTCAAGTTGGGACAAAGTGCATTGTAAAGGCTAACCATTTCCTTGCAAAGTTACCTGACAAGGACTTAAACCAGTATGATGTAAGCTCTTTTCTTTTTTTCCTTTTGCAAATTGCTTAGCCAAGGAAAATGCAGTTATTTCACTATCCAAGAATCAGGAAACTTTATCTATAATCAATTGGTTTTTAGCTTTGATACACTAAATTTACCGAGTAAAATTTAATTAATTTTTTGGAATGAGCAGTTGTCAATTGGTTTATCAATTTCTTCAATTATTTTCTGAAATCCTATCCAATTCCTTATATACATCTACTGAGAAACATACACGAGACTCCAAAAAAAAAAACAAATACAAAGATATAGCCTTGAAAAATCTTACAAACCTTTGAGTGACAAAGAGTTCAGTGCGAGAGAGACCAATCATGGTTGAATACAAGCATGACGAACCAAGGTTTCGGTGCTAGTGGCGACGTGAGTTGTGAACAGAGGCGATGGTGAGGCAAGATTGACCTAGGTGATAGAAAAATCGACAATGGGTTTTGAAATCAAAGGTAGAACAAAGAAATAAACACTGGGTTTTTGAAATCAAAAGGTAGAACGAATAATGAAATGTTTGATTTTTGTGAAAAAATTCGAGATTCAGGAAAGATTTTAGGAAAAGCGAAGAATAATAAAACACGAAAGAACAGTAAAACATGATAGCAAAGGGAAAGAAGGATAGAACGACGATCAAGTTTGGATCGAAAATTCTGAGAGATAATTTTGTCATTTTACATTTTCTGTTAATTATTCTTAACGGTGTTAAGATTTTTGAGACGGAGTGTCTATTTTTAAAATTAATGAATTGAAATTAAATTATGACCAAACTTTAAAAAATCGTGTGTAATTTACCCAAAGTTAATAATACACAAACCTTTATAACGAGAAATATACATGAAAGTACAGACGGCATGAGAAGGATAACATTATGAGTTAAAAAAAAAAAAAGGTACTTTGCCTTGGTTTTTCTTTTAGTTTTCACCTTATTACTAAATGTGTCATCAGGTCTTGAGCTGTTATTCCAATTTCGGCAACTTCGAGCAAAAATGAGAGTTCAAAAACCCAGAACTAATAATCCTCAATAACGTGAGAATTTCCATGCGTTACTACAGTAATCCATAAACAAGCCAATAGAGGTGCATATGAGACACACTGGGTTTGAAATTAAAATCTCTTCGAGTGTCTTGGTCTCTTGAATGTAGGTTAAATTGGGAAAGAATGGTTTTGATCATAAGCTTCTCCCATAACATATTCTTCATCTACTCCATAAACATGATGAAAAAGAAAATAATCTATCAATAAGCACACAACAGGTGCTAGCCATGCTGGGACTATCCTTAGCAGTTTCATGAGTTGAGGAACTTCCGTGCAGCATCAAAGCTCAACCCCTCGTACACCTAAAATGATTGAAATTTGAATCTTCATTCAATCAAATACCAGAAAATTGGAAATAGATGAGAGAAGGATTCGATGGTTACAAGTTTCATGTGAACGTGTTGAAAAGCATTGCAAAATTTGTCTGCCTCTGTCGCACCCATCTACATCAGTAAAAAGAAAGATACCCATTATTAACATTTATAAAAGATTTCCAACGCATTTATTGGGATGAAATATTAAATATAGGAATTCTATCAACAGTAAACAAAAGCTTATGATGACATCAGTAATTTAATATGAACAACTCAAAAGAATATTCCTTTAAGAACATCAAAAGCAAAAAGAAGAGAAACCATGTAGAGTTACAGGCAAGGGTCATATAAGTTATGAAAGCTCCTTATGATCGATTTGACAGACATGTAAATGCAACCCAAATTACTGCTGGCTACTGCACAACAAGGTTTGATTCGATTTTTTCAGCTAATTTTGATCTAATAAATATATTGCACGATACAGGCAGTGGCTGGCTGTTATGCATCAACAGTAATTCAAAATGCAATTTTTAGCCAGTTAATCATTAACAAAAAGTGCACATAGAGCCTTGAAAGGCCTGATTATTGCTAAGCATAATGAACAATAGTATAGTACAGGTTCTATGTCATATCAAATGATGGCACTAATAAACCATATTGAGCATCAAATTCAAAAATGAAACTAATTACTAATATCTAATGCTTGAAAATTTGTTTATCAACTTTGAAGGAGAATAGTATCCAGTAAATAAAAAAAAACAAAGGCACAAACCAACCACATAACATGGTCATATTGTTAAAACCCCAAAATAATATGAACCTTTCTTTCTTAATCACTGTAAAATTCTTCAATAAAATAATTTCTTAAAATCCATATCTTTAATCCAACTAAATGATAAGTTTTCAAGAATTCAATGTAAACTAATAAAAATACAAAACTATCATTACACTTCGTAAAAGCTCACTATTGTCTCCAATGTCCAAATAATCTTTTCAATGCAATCTTCTAGCCTATGACAAGATTGACGAAACTTATCACTTAATTATCTATTAAGAGAAAGTAAAAAGGAATTGATCAAGCAACTCAGCAAGTATGACTTCACATACATTACAGGATCAAACATCGTTTTCATACATATCATATAGACCCTTCAAGAACACTCGTCGATTCACAATGTCAAAACAATTAGAGCATTTTGTAAATTCATAAATCAATAACGAAGTATGTCATTTCAAATCATTTGCAACACATGCAATCATTCAAATATCAAAATCAAATTGAGTCATTAAGCAATCTTTAGAAATCATCATTATTCTTTTCATCATCTTTTCTGTAGCTACGGTCACTATTGCATCTCGTGATAATAGTCGTATCATGGCTAACTATTCTATCCCGTTAGCAATATAGTGTGCTAACTATTATATCTTGTTAGCAAGGCCATATGGTAATTATTATATCCCATAGTAGGGTCATACAACTGGTTTTGGTGTCGGTCCCACTTCCCAAGAATGTAAATTCGTAACTTTTATAAATAATTATTAAAATCATAACATTCTTGCATTTTATCTATAAACATTTCACAGAATCATATCCGTGGCAATGATTTCCATCTTTCATTCGTAAATACACGCGCGCGCGCACACACACACATATATCAAAACACAAAATATTCATATGCTTGACCTTATTTTCATATACAGAACATGAATAAAATGATTCATGCGTCACATTGAGAAAGCTAAATACGTATACAGATTCAAAGCAAGCAAAGTGTGAAATTCTACTTACCTCCTTTCAATTCAACTACTTAGTTTTTCCCCTAAAATAATTAAATAGCCTATCCAATGTCATTTCGCCATATCAGAAATCAATCAACTTTTTTCAGGCTATTTGTATTAAAACAACTAAATTTTTCATAAGCTAATCTAAATACTTAATGCTAGCAGCTTTTGCATACCTCTCACTAAAATGCTCATAGCTTCAGCTATACAATTTGAAAGTAATATCATTTAATGTGTTAGAAACTAGATTCGAAAATATTTCTAATAATATATGCATCAATATGTAATTCATTGTATATTACTTGCAATATTTTTGCAATTCATGTTTATAGCCACTGCCAAGTATACCTTTTAAAAAAGTTAAACATCTTTTCATATGAAACTCAATATTCACTTCTATTTGTTTCGTTGAAAAGTAGATTAAACTAGATTTTCATTCCTATATATTTCATATCGTAAAAACATGTATATTAATATAGAATATTGATTTAGTTCACTACTGCAGACAACTCTTTCATTTAAAGAAATAATTTTATCTTTTGTTTCCTTTACAGTTTAATTCCTTTTCAAACAGTCTTGAAATTCAATTGATAAGCCTTCTTAATCTCTTAATTGACAATTAAATCAAGTTCCTCAAATAGTTTTTTAAAAAATACCACAAGATTGGTAAATTCCTAGATTTTTTTTCCTCGTTCAACTTCAAACTTCTCATTCTAGCAATCCATAAGATAATTTCCTAAATTAAAATAAATATTTTGAAATAAACCCAATCAATCATTCTAATATCAACAATCAAGAATCTATGAGAAATTTAGAAAGCTTAGGTTTTTCCATGGATAAAAACAAAATTTAAACAATATTAAAGAGTTTCTCTCCAAATCAAAAATTGACATCTTTGAAGGATAAATACTTTTATAAAATCGATTCTTGATCTTTAATTGCAATCCTCCAAACCATTTGCTCTATATAGGAAAAAGCGAAAAACAAACTCTTTCTTCTCATCTATTTGTCCAAAAATAAGCTCCCATTATAAGAAATTGAAATATTTATTATTTACTCCCAAAGCATTTTTTCTTCTTTTATTAAAAGGATTCCTTCACTTACAAAAAATCTTAACAAAGTCTTTTCAGTTTTGTAGGTATTACATTCTCCTGACTTATAAAAAGGTTTGTCCTCAAAACTTGATTTACCTTTATTTTCGAATAAGTATATTGTTTCTTCATATCTTCTTCCATTTCGAAAATTTCTTTCTTTGGGTATGACTACTCCATTGCACTTTTAAAAAGAATAGTTCTACACCTCAAAACTTGCTCCTTTTAGTCAACCATTTGAATAAGATATTTGAGCATGTTAAATACTCTTAAACTTCTAAAGGTTCATACTCCACCACAGGCTTGAATCAAAGACATTTTCTCATAAGTGGATTATTCGAACCATATTTTCTCATAATAGATACATGAAACACATTTTGTGCACCTTAAAATAATAAAAAATACTTTATTAAGATTTTTCATATGTGGATAAACCTTTTAATAAAGAAGTAATAGTTAGGGCCTAATTAATAAATATCTCAATTTCTATAATACAGGTTTATTGATAAATAGAGGAGAAAAAAAATGAGAAAGCATATTTTTCTCAAGCAAACAAGTTGAAGAACTAAAATTAAAGATCAAGAATTGAGTGTACAAAAATTTAATTCTCAAACATGAGCAAAAGATCAATTTTCAATTTGGAAAAAATTAGGTTTATTCAAAAATATTAACCTTCAACTTAGAAAATTATTTTGTGATCGCTAGAATAAGAAGAATAAGAAGAATAAAAAGATTGAAGTCGAAAGAGAAAAAAAAAAAAGAAAAACACTAAGAATTTACCAATCCTTTGATATATTTTTTTTCTAAATCTGTTTGAGAAACTTAAAAATGATTAAGAAATCTTATTAATAGAATTTCAATGCTTGGTAAGAAACTAAAATTGTAAAGGAAAGAAGGGAAAAATTTTGTTCTTAAATGAGAGAGTTATCGCAATAGTAGATTAAATCAATCTTCTATATTAATATAAATATTTGAACTATATGAATTATATATGGTTGAAGCTAGTTCAATTTACTTTCTAAAGAAACAAACAGAAGAGAATTCAAAGTCTTACAAAAAATGTTTAATTTTTACTAAAAGGTATAAACATTGCCTGACAACAGCAATAAACATGAATTACAAAAATTATTGATATTAATATAGAAAGAATTACCAATAGATCCAAATATATTTAGAAAAATTACTAAGTCTAGTTTCTAACATACTAAATGGATCTTGATTTCAAGTTGGATAACTGGAGCTAGAACTAAGCATTCATGTATCTGTGTCATGTCTGTTTTGTGTCAAACATATCTAAAATACAAAAATTGCCGCGACACAATTCGTGTCAACACAAAAAGATTCATGTTGCCAAAGACTAAAAAAAAGGTACAGGTCAATGTTGCCGATGTCAACAACGGATAGATGGGTGATGCAATGCCATTGAAAACAACAAAAGTGCTTTCTACCCTGAGCTCTTTTTAAAGCTCACAACCAACCTAAGGTATACGATCTTTTATGTCGCAAAGAGGTTTGAAAATTGTCAACTGTAACTAATAGAAAAAATCTTTCATCCCAGAAAAAGAGGTGAAAAAGCAAAGAAAATGATAGTAGAAAGAATGTAAAGTCCCCTAAAAAAAAACATTATTGATGTTTTAGAAGCAATCTCACTACAACTGCTTATTAACATTTTCACAAACTTCATTGATGTTTAGGTGAACCATACATGGTATAATGATGGAAATTATATATTGTGAGAAGACTTCAATGAGCTATGCATATGGAATTAGAGACCACGGGAAGACCATTAAGTCCAAAGAAATCATATGGAGGAAACATCTACAATAGTTAACAATCTTGTCTTTCTGTTACATTTTGGTAACTACATTCCATTTTACTTTTTGTTCCTTAACACAAACCCCCTTGGGTTACCGTTTCTTCATTTTTGGATTTTGGTAAGTAAAGTAAAAGTTTATAGAAGAACATTTTGATTCTAAACGCACCTTGCCCCATCAGATCCACAGCAAATTATTCAAGTGATTAGTATTAATTTTATAGTCCAGTAGTAAGTAATTTAATCAGTCACCATAGTAAGTTATAAATCATTTATTGCAACAATGCTCATTCAGAGGATAGTAGATTCAAGAAAACCGAAACCTGGAACATTGTGAACATATTCAACTTGAGGTCATTAAATTTTAACCATACCTTCCTCTCAGCTGTCAACTTTAGTTTCTGCCAGAACTTAGCTGCCAAAACAAATACATTACATGCAAGTAAATCAAACAAAAGTTGTAAGACTATTTCAAAAAAAAAAAAGTGATTCTTGTTATTTTTCAGAGGCTTGACACATAATACGCATCAATTGGCAACGGATGCCATGGATCTAGACTTTCATCCAAACAAATTCACAACAGAAACACCTAACTATTATCTTCAGAATAGATAAGTATGATTGTAAACAAGGAGATATTTTATCTGTGGGCCGTGTGGATAAATTACCATGCAAATCAATTCCTTGATTTTCTATTTCTTTTCTTTCACCATCACGCTGTGCATCTTGCCCATCCTTAAGCTGTTAAGCAAATGACAAACATAACAAGCCAGCATATAACAGAAACAATTCAACAGAATATTACAAAATTGATGGATTATAGAAAAAGTAGTAGGAGGTATGAATAAGTTCCAGTAAATACCGCTTTATTTGATGCTGAACAAGAAGTTGATTGTCTCGATGAATCTAACTCAGCCTGAAATTGTAATACTTAATTTCAAACAACAACGAATCTAAAATCTTTACTTTAGCATCCGATTATTTAACTCAATCGGTTGATGCATGACCCCCCTACTCAAAAAGCAGGGTTTGAATCCCCTTCTTCAAATAAAAAATCTAAAATCTTTATATCAGAATGAATGCAGTCATAACCCTCAATATTATTGCATGAATCAACTGCTCTCAGTGATCATTAAACTAGAAAACTCCCACCACCCACACCCCCCCCCCCCCCGCAACAATGAAACGTTTTAACAACTTAAAAACATCATTTTACCAACTGCAAGCAACAATATTGATAATATACATTTATATTTTGCTTAAGTCCCACAAAAACCCATATTTAGCTCTTATAATACTCTTAGCTTTCTCTCTCAAATGCAGAGGCACAAAACACACGCAAAAAAAAAAAATTGAAGACATGTAGCATTACTCCAACACCGATCATCAACCAAATCAAAGAAAAGTCTAAATCAATAAAACAAGATTCAAATTTACTAAAACATAAGATTATAGCACTTAAACAAAACGAGGGTCTTTCCAAACGTTTTACAACGTGAAAAAAAGAAATTCACAAAAAACTAAAATGGGTATTCCAGATAAATGACCCCATTTCCAGGAAAAAAAAAAAGGAATCAAACTGAAGCAAAATAACGATGCCCTTGGGTTAATTAAATCGAACAAAGAAGGTTTAAAGAATAGATAAATTGACACACAAATAATTGAAAAAATAAGTGAAAAGGCAGAACAGAAACATAGTGTACGAATAAGAATGAAATATATTTATTTTACGTGGTAGTCACGGGATCGAACAACAGGAAAGAGATCGAGAACCCGTCGAAATTCTTGTTCATCCATTTCTTTACGGTGTTTTGAGAATTTTCCTGTTTCGAGTGAAGTGAGGTTTGTTTGTCTTTTTTTTTTTTTTCGGAAAGAAGCAAGTACTTAACCAAATTGCCTGACAAAATGATAAATTATCCGTAATATAATAGTGATTTACATTTTTTTTAAATTAGAGTTTATTTAAGCAATTTATGAATTCTAGCAAGTAATCAAGGTAAAATGTATTTGTAGTTGTAGGTCCTAAACTTTTACTTACTTGAATTTTATTTTGATCTTCAATCTTCAAATTATTTTATTAAAGTTTTTTTTTATCTTTTAAAGGATGTGATTCTCTTATTAAATTTTACATAAAAATAAGAAAGAATTACAATTTAGGATAATAAATTTAAATTTTACTTTTGCAATCATATTAAAATGTACTTATTAGAAAAATAAAAATTTTAAATTTAATAAGTGAAACAAAATTTTTATTTTTGCATTTGATTTTAAAAATTCAACTAAAAATTAGGAGTAAAAATCATAGCTTTAATTTTCTTCTTAATAATTATTTTAAAAAATTATAATAAATATATTTTGGTAAGATAATAAAGAATAATAATTTTGGATCTATTAATCTGATTTTATTTTATTTTCTTATTCTTATTTTATTAAAATTTATTTCTCCTGCATTTATAAGTTTTGATAAAAATATATAATTTAATCCTATTAAAAAAAGCTAAAATTTTTAACAAATAAAAAATGAAATACATCCAAATAATTTTTTAACTCTGAACTCAATAAGTAAATAATAATTAATAATCTTAAAAAGTATTTTTTTTAATTATTACTTTTCTTGTTACTAGGGAAATTATTATTAATATAATTTGAAGCTATCTAAAATTATGTCAACATAACACAACTAACTTATTTATTATTATAATTTATTAAGAAAATATTTTATTAGAAATAATTCAAACAAGATTATTTAGTAAATGAGTTTAATTCTAGTACTGTTTAAGTTTAAAGTTATAGCTAAAAAATAAATATTATTAATTAAGTCACATAGTATATATAAATTTTTTTTTTTTAAAGAAAATAAATATCAATCACTTGAAAGTTGAAATTATTTTGGTATTTTTTTGTTAAAAATTTTTTTAGCTCTATATTTATAGGATTTAATCTTTTATTTTTTACAAAAATTTGTAAATATCGGAGTAATAAATTTTAAGAAAATAAAATAAGAGAACGGATCTGGAATTGTTACTCTTCATTATTATACCAAAATATATTTATTAGTAAAGAAATATTTTTTTTAAAATTTATTTTTAAAAAATATATTACCATTTTCTCTTGATTTTAGGTTGAATTTTTTTAAATCAAAAACAAAAAGATGCTTTAATTTCCTTTTAAAACACCTTTTGGCATACCAATGAGGCAATAAATAATAATTTTTTTACAAAATAATAATAATAATTTTGAATCCATTACTCACGCTTGCAATTTTTTTTTTAATTTTTATGCAAATTTTGATGGGAGAACCATATCGACATCTTTTTAAAAATATTTGAGATTAATATTAAATAATTTAAATATTAAAAATAAAAATAAAACTCATATAAAAAGTGTGAGATTATAAATACACTTTATCCCATGTAATTCCTTAAATATACAATCAGTTATATTATTTTCAAATGAAAATATAGAAAGAAGTCAAATTTTAACCAAAGAAAATACAATTAGAGCTGGAAGATTTAATAGATTTTAACCAAATTTGAAGTGAAATAGCAGTATAAGTACGAGCTTTGGATAGAAGTTCCAATTTATTTAATATTTTCAGCTTATTTTATAGACTAACAGGATGCCTCGAATATGTGCCTTCAGTTCTAATTTATTTAACATTTAGAGCAATTTCATAATATTTTGTAGTAGTTGTTTTCGTAAAATTTCTAAAAATCCTCGTTGAGAAACGTATATCGCAGACCATGAGCCTTGCCACCTTTTTCATTGAATGAAACTTTGAACAAACATAAGTTCATCCTTGGAACATTTACAAACATTTCCCGAGATAAATATGAAATTTGCAAACTTAGCAAAATTTTGATCATTTTCTTTTTCCGTCAAAGTACAAACATAACAGGGGAGAACAAAAGATTTAGTATGCATAATAAACAATACTATTTTGTGAACAAGTTTTGGAAACAAATCATAAGGACTTTCAATCTTTCCATAAAATACCGGTCGGTCCCATATTTCTCAAGCAGCTATGCACATATGCTCTCTACATACTTGAGAGCTTGAAACTGAAAAGAGTGCCGACTATGATAATTTGTCGGAGCTCAATTAAGGGCTACTCTATCAGTTTCAGAGATCCAAAACTGGCATTGCCAATGGGGTGAACCTACTCAGATTAGATGTTTCATTCAACGGCGCTTCCTGCCACCACTACTACCACCTTTCTTCTTTCCTCGGTTCTTTTTACCACTTCCCCTTTTCTTTTTCCCCTTGTTAACCGCATGTCCATCGAAGTCATTGTCTTTAGCAGGAGCTTTATTAAACAAATGCTTCACATCAAGTACACCATTTTTAAAATGACCTTCACTTGACCTCAGAACCCTGTCCTCAGGCCTCCTTTTGTCTGCTGATCTTTTACTACCACCACCAAGCTTCCCTCCAAATCGGCCAAGAATCATATTCTTAAGAAAAAATGAACAGGAAATAAAAAAGTTAATCAACTGCAATAAGTTTTGTCACAGCTAAAAGAATTGTGGTCAGAACTTGATGTAAGTAAATCACCTCTGTTAGCATTTTCTCTTCTCTTTCCTTTTGTTTCTTCATGACCACCCTAGCTACACTTAAGGGTAATCTCTGCTTCTTAGGTGGCTGCATTCAGGCAACTAAAAGTTAATGTTATAAAATTTAAAATCTTAATCACTGCGCTGTCTTCAGAGCTTGTATCTTTTGGCATACAAAAGTACTTACCTTTCCACCCAAAGAAACCACCTTCCTATTTTCCATCTCTTTCCTCTCCTTCCATCTCATGTGAGAGGATCCTAAAATGGCAAAGTACCAAAAACCAAAACGGCTATATTACTACATTGCAAATGATAATCCATTTTTGTAAGGGGTGGTGGAAAATTTGGAATTAGAGCTATGATCATTTTACACATGGAGCTATGCATATTTGATCTCAAATTAATTCGAGAAATATACGTTTCAAGTTTTCCGGGCAGCAGGAAAAAACAATAAACATTTTCACTATTTAAAAATCTTTGTAGAACTCAAAGCCTTCAACCAAAAATAGAGGTATAAGAACCCAGACCCTAAAACTCTCCAACAAAAACCTGTTTACTACAAGTTTCACATACCCAAAACAAACATTCAGAAACCAGGCAGTATTTACCATATCATTATTAAGCACAAGCAAGCTTAAATTTCAGGAAAAAAAATATATATTTCACCATAGTTGCAGTAAAGTATAAGAAGCAACAGTGGAATTTATTTGTAAGAACACCAACAAGAATACATATATGAAGAAAAAAACTTAACACTAATACTCAATTAGAGTTTAAATTAACAAGGTGCTAAATCAGTTTAACATTAATTAAAGCCCAAACAAAAATTTTCTTTGGTATTTAGCCTTTTGACGCTTTATTAATAAATCGACGTTTGCTTGGATTACCAAACCTAATAAAATCATGAAACTAAAAAGAAAAAAAAAGGAACCGAAACGAGAAAATTAGTAGGAAAGAGAAAAAGAAGTAAATACCCAGAAACTCAATATCTTTCATAATATTCCTTATGTTCAATCGGTGGTCACTGGATTCGTCCATCTGATTTCTCTGATTTTGCTTCTTCTTCGCCATTTTAGTACTGAAAAAAAATTGAATAGGAAAGATATCGTTTGGAAATCCTAAATTAGAGAGCCGACAGAACATATAGGTGTAGATGAAGTACGAACCAAAACCACAAACTAAAATGTCTGGCAAAAGATATAAAGGTGATGAAGCTAGCATACCAGACAGCAAGAAGACTGGAGGTTGGAGGGGGTGCCGCTGGGTGAGGGCGTGAAGCGCTGAGAAGAAACCGGAGGGGGGTAAGGGCGTGAGGCCCTGAGAAGAAACCGGACGGTGCCGCCGGGTGAGGGAGTGAGGGGCTGGCAAGAAGAAATGACGGTGGGTGCGTCGCCGCTGGGTTAGTGGGAAGCTAGGGTTAGGGCTTTTGCAATTGACAAAAGGAAGATTGGGTGAGGCGGTTGGCCAGTTAGGGATTTTAGGGAAATTGGGTTTGGGTTTGCACTTTGGTTCGGGTAAAAGTAAAGGTGGCAAAAGTTGATCCGACCCGAAATATTCATCTAATTAATTCGAATCCAAATTCGATCGATTCGATTTGACTAAAAAAGTCAACAATTCAAATCCAACACGATCCAAATCTGAATTGATCCAAAATCAAATTTATCCGAATTTACATTTATTCAAACCCGATCGGATCCAAATCTGAATTGATCTGAACCCAAATTCATCCGAATTTAGATTAACCAGAACCCGAATTGATCTAAACCCAAATTGACCTGAATCTAAATTGATCCGAATCCAAATTTACCAAAACCTGAAAAGATTCAAACTTAAATTTAATATTATCAATAAATATTTAAATGTTAAAATTAATTATCAAAGTATTTTAATATAGTAAAAATATAATTTTTTTCAATAATATGAGTGTTATATATTTTTTTAATCTAGTTAAACATAAATATTCACTTTTATATTGCATTCATTTGAACCTAATGTATAATTATTTAATGGCTAATCTATAATAGAGTACAGACGCTATATCATCTACACTTAATGTCTCCAATTATTCTATAAAAAATCAAGATAAATTAAAGAGATATATAGTACTGTTTTATGATATTTAGTAGGAATTATTAAATCACTTTGATTCATAAAATTATTAATTATTATAGATAATAAAAATAAAATGAAAAAAAAAATGTAATTAATTTATGAAAATTGGTAAATATATTATAAAGAAAACTATCATACAAATTATTAAATATTTTGATTATTTCAATCCCAATTGTACTATAGGTCATGTAAGAAAAATTTTATTTTCATGAGTTTTGTAATTCTTTGAAATATGGTTTTAGTTGATTTTCATACCAGATAAATCATATTGAGATGACCAAGACTTAACCCAATAAACTTGTCCAATCGACCTGAATCCAAATACGAACAACCCGAATTGACTAAAAAAGTCAACGACCGAAACCCGATCTAATCCAAACCTGATCTTATCCGAACTTGAAATATACCAATTTTTCCTTGACCCAAACCCGACCTTATTCGAACCCGAAATGCTCCGATTTTTCCTTAACCCAAAATGATTCGATCCAAAATGATCCGATCCAAACCGATCTGACCTGCCCATTTGCCACCTTTAGGTAAAAGGAATTGAATTTGAACTTGGACATGGGTAATTGGGATTGTCACATTCCATTATTATTTTATTAATCTTCTAAGTTAATTGTTTAAAAAAATTATTAGAAGTTGAAAATAATATTTTAAATATATTTATATTCATATTTTATTTTTGCACTTTATAATATGATTTAAAATAAATTATATATATATTTTTAATTATTTTAGGTATACATGTGATTTTAATAAATTTATAATTTTTTATTGTCATAAAATTATTTAGAATAACTTAGGCTTTGTTTGGTATCAATTTTGTTTTCAGTTTTATGTTTTTGTTTCCTAAAATCTTGCAACATAACAATAAAATTGTGTTTGGTTGATAAATTTTGTTTTATAATTTCAGAAATTGGCAATAATATTTCCAAAATTACAGGAAACAATAATTTTATGTTTCCAACTATTTCCAAAGTGTTTTGGAAACAAATTTTCAACCAAAACACAGAATGAACAGTGACAAATGAGATCCTTCATTCGAGGCCTACCGGCGACATTTGCATCTTTTTTGTTTTGGCAAAAGCCAAACCCTAGCCTCACACATCATCTTTCTTTCTCGTTCCACTTGCAGTCGATTGCTTCTTCTTCTTCACTTTTCTCCTTCTTCTTCTTCTTCACTTCTCCTTCGATTTCGTTAGCTATTGATCTACTCAGGCAACCAACAACAAAAAAAAGAGATTCGTATCAACTTTCTATTTGATTCTTTGTTTCTGTATGTCCATGGTCTTCAATTTTTTTTCTATCCAGGGTTTTATCTTCTGTAATTTTGCTTCCTCATATTATATTGTATTTGATTTGTTTTAGAGGGTTAATTTTTTAGATCTTAAATTCTATACTATGAGTTAATTTTTTGATTTGTTTTGGGATTGAATTATCATTATCCTCCTCTGTAATTTTGCCACCCAAACATTTGCTGCAACTTCCATTTTTTTTTTCAGCTTTCATTTCCCCTTCATCTTCCCTCGATTTGTCACCCAGAAAACCACCCTTGCTTAGTTCAATTTTGAGCCTTTTATCAGCCTTGGGTCATCCATTGTTTGGTGCCGAAACTCCCCCCGACAGTAGCTGTTGCCTCGATTCCTTCTTCTCTTTTCAGCTTTTCCTTCCTCTCCTCTCCTTTGCTATTCCTTTTGCTTTCTCTCTCGAATCTCCTTTCCTTTCCTGGCTAGCGGTGGCCCTATACTTCTTTCGGTTGTGCCAACATCTACCTCTTCTCCCTTTCTTTTGCTTCAATTTCCTTCGCTACTCTCGGGTTCTCTCTCACAGACCAACCTCATTTTTTTTTTTAGTTAAGTTTAGTATTAGGTGAGGAAAGTGACGGGCTTTCCTCAATAGTTTCATGCATAGTCCCACTAGGTTAATAAGCCATTCCTTGATGTCTACTGTGCTGTGTTATGAAGCCATTCCCTGATGTCCTGTTGCTCATTGATTCTCCAAGTAGTTTCCACTTTAGAAACTGACCAAATTTCCTTTTCAGCCATGCATTCATCTATGCAGGGGAGACCAGGATTAGTCCCAAGTATTGTAGCCTTGATTTAACAGAACTAGCAAACCAAGATTTCTCCTTTTGCTTATATAACAATATATTGTTTAATGCTTTGTGTTGCTTGGTCGATGATCTGAGGACGGGGTAATGTTTGTTGGTCTCAAATTAGCTCTACTTTGGCCTTAAATTAGCTTTGCTTTCTTATTTCCTTACTTCAGCAAATTAACTGGCGTGAATGTGTTCAATGTTGTGAGATAAATATTCAATTGATATTTGATGGTTATTGGGTTATTTCTGTTTTGCTAACATTTAAGCATCAATTTTGTTTGGTGATTGATAAATTACTTGATATATTTGATGATTAATTTCTTGAATATTTAAGCATCAATGATAGAACTTAGATAACCTGGATATGTTTGATGATTGATAAATTACTTGTTTCATTTTTTAAGGGCATTTGTAGTATTATTATTATTATTATTATTATTATTATTATTATTATTATTATTATTATTATTATTATTATTATTATTATT
Source organism: Heritiera littoralis (assembly GCA_031772115.1). Lineage (NCBI taxonomy): Eukaryota > Viridiplantae > Streptophyta > Magnoliopsida > Malvales > Malvaceae > Heritiera > Heritiera littoralis. The sequence goes on from JAPDPK010000043.1 coordinate 861,713, forward strand.
ATTATTATTATTATTATTATTATTAAGACATATACATATGAGAGATTTTATATATGAGAGATTTTAATCAAATAATTGAAGTACAATTAAAACCTAGATAACTAACAACTATCTTGATGTGGGACTTTGTACTTTTAGATGGCAAGTGGTGATAAAAATTTGCAACCAATTGATAGGGAGGGTGAGGAAAATGATTTTCTCAGACTTGGAAATGATGGTAAAAATATATGGACAACCGAGAAAGAGAATTTATTCATTTGCATTATGGAGGAAGAGGTTGTTAAGGGAAATAGAGTTACAACTACATTTAGTAAAGAATCATGGAAGTTTATTCGAGAAACCCATAGTAAAAGGGCAAAGCACAACTATCTAGATTCACAATTGAAAAATAAGTTTAATCAATTGAGAATTCGTTATAATAGTTTCAAGAAGTTGTTAAAGGAGACTAGAATTGGATATGAAGTTAACACTGGAAAAGTTATTGCTGCGGAGGAAACATGGCACTGTCTATATGCTGTAAGTTCCTTAATTTCTTCCTTAATTTCAATAGTATAAATACATATACATTTTAAATTTCATTTTGATGATATATATATATATATATATTGTTTTACAGGTTCATAAGATGGCTAAAAGATTTCAAAAAAAGGGTTGCCCAATGTATGACAAATTGTGTGTAATTTATGAAGATACTTTTGCCACCGGATCGAATGCAAGACCTTCTACACGTAATCCATCGGATAGTGATGAGGAGGCAGTGAATCCAACTTATGACATAGACAAAGATTTAGAGGAAGATGTAGAAGGTGATGGTGATGCAAATCCTAGTGGTAGTAATACTAGAAAGCGTATCCATTCTACTACCCCTACCATTCGCCAATGGAAAAGACCCAATGTTTCCATAGCAATGCAATCTGCCTTAAAATCTATTAGTGAAAGTTCTAAAAGAAAAGTCGACATATGGGAGAAATTATTAGTTGGTTTAGCTCATTCCTCTCATTCTGGGGGATCTACTGGAGATATTTACACTGAAGCTATTTCTGAATCTAGATCACCTAGAAGGAAATTCTTAAAGGAGAGTTTAGAAGCATTAGACAAACTTGATGGTATTGATGGGGCAACTTATGCCAAGGCTGTTGAGAAATTTCATGATGATGAATTGTGGAGAGAAATATTTCTTCAAATGAGTGATGGATGGAAGAAAGATTGGGTTCTTAATTTAAAGTGAACTTGTTTCTAATGTCATGTTTTTCCAATTTTAGAACATCTTTTTATGTCTTGGATTTTTATTTATGACATTTATGTTCATAGTTTGTTTTTTTTATTTAGTTTATTAGTGGAATATGCTATTTGGAATGTATTTTCTGAACTAGGTATTTCAACTATATGTATGAATGGAGTTTAGTTTTATTTTAATATGCATTTGACTCTTTTTATTAATGATTTCGTAGAGATCCTATATGATCTTTTTTTATGAAATTTTGATATACATTTAAATTGTTTTAATCATTTAGTTCACTTATATGATTGATTTATCAGATCTACATGATGGATCGTAATAAGATGTTACAAATTGCCTCACTTACCGAGTTTGATGATGAAGAAGTTGAGGTGGAAGATATTTTATTGATTATGGTAATTGAAGAATATTATAACAAGTACTTACTTAAAAAACCTTGTACAAACATCTCAATTAACAGGTCACGCATATGTTTAAGAAATTCTTTATTGGAATAAAGTTAGATGCTTTGATGAGTTAAGAATGAAGCCATCTATGTTTATTGATTTTTGTGATACTTTAAAAGAACGAGGATTATTACAAAACTCCAAGTACTTGACAATAGAAGAACAAGTTGCAATCTTTTTATTTATTTTGGCACATAATGAGCGAAATCGAGTTATTGCAGAACGATTTCAACATTCCAGTGAAACTATTTCTCGACATTTAAAAAATGTGTTAAAGACTATGTGTCATCTTGGAAAGGAGATCATAACTCCACCATCATTCGATGTAATCCCTCCTCAGATTTAGTATGATGAAAGATATTATCCATTTTTTAAGGTAATATAATTGGTTACTTTTTTCATATTCATTGATAGCAAAATTTATAATAGTTAGTGATATATCTATATATTGTTCAAATAGAATTGCATTGGAGCAATAGATGGAACACACATAGCTGCACATGTTCCTAGTAAACAACAGATACATTATCGTGGGAAGAAAATGGAACCAACACAAAATATTATGTGTGCCTATTCATTTGATATGCGATTTACATATGTGATGACGGGATGGGAAGGAACTGCAAATGATTTTAGAGTTTTTATTGAATGTGTATCTAATCTTGAAAATTGTTTTCTAATGCCTCCACAAGGTAATCTTACTTTCTAGCATTTAATTAAGCCTTCTAGTTTTTGTTAGAGAATTATTTATTTATTTTTTTGTGTGTAGGTAAATATTATCTTGTAGACTCTGGATATACAAATATGCTAGGTTTCTTGTCTTCTTTATCATGGTGAAAGATATCATTTAAGAGATTATAGAGGAAGAGGACGACAACCACATGGTCCAACAAAGATTTTCAATTATAGACACTCATCTTTGCGTAATTGTATTGAGCAATGTTTTGGAGTACTAAAGGTTCGATTTCTAATTTTAAAAGGAATGCCACCATATAGTTTACGCATGCAACGTTTTATTACCATTGCATGTTGTTCGGTGCATAATTTTATTAGGAGACATAGGATGCAAGATAATATGTTTGAAGAATATGAGACGGACAATCTTATAATTGATAACAATGAAGAAACTTTAGGAGCCAGCAGTTGACAAGCACATGTGGAGTTTAATGTTACTCCAAGTCAATTACGATATATACATAGAGTTCGTGATGAAATTGCTACTAAATTGTGGAATGCATATCAAAATAATTGATTGTTGTATATGTATCATGACTTAAACTAGACTTAAACTATCTTTTTTTGTGTTTTTTGTATTATAAATTTTACTTTTATATTTTTAATTGTGCTTATGTAATTTTTTTGATATCGTATTAAAATTTAGTTGTATTAAATTTAAAATATTAAGTATTTTTAGATATATAAAGTATGAAATAAGTCTCATGTAAATTTTAAAATAATAATTTTAAGATAAATTTAATATAATAATAAATGAAATAGTTTATATAATATATCAAAATTAAGTATAAAATTGCACATTATTAATAATATACTAAAATTATATAACTTTAATAAAAATATTTAATGCAACATTAATAATTTATAAGATTAAAAAAATTATGTTTGAACTTATTAGATGCCAAACATGTTTTATGTTTTCAGTTTTAAAAATTATACAACAACAATAGTTACCAAACATGTTTTCTGTTTTCAAAATTTCAAGACAAAACAAAACAAAACAAAACAAAAATAGAAACAAAATTTTCAAAAACAGAAAACATAAGACACAAAATTGACAACAATACCAAATGACCCCTTATTGTTTTTAATATCAAATGTATAATTTTTTTATCATGTGGTTTAGAATCAAGTACATAAAATAAATTATTAATAGGTACATTTTATCATAATAATTTATGTGTTAATGTTACATTTTAATAATATCTTACTCTTATCGTGTGATATAGAACAAACATATAAGCTCTTCTCGTATTGTTGTGTTTTAAAACAACATACATCAAATAGTTAATAAATAATGTCTTATTATAACTATTTGTACATTATTATTAGTAACTATTTGTGAACTAAGGGTGTTAGTCAAACTCTACTTGAATCCGATACTGAACCTTATCCGAGTCTAATACGAACAAGAGAAGAAACAGCAGAAGAGGGGAACGAAAAAGTATATATGAATAGGGAGAATAAAGCTGGGCTGGAACTTAGGATTTTATGCTAATTGGCCCATTTAGTAGCACTCGGACTACGGTTTAATTAATCGCTTTAATCCCAAATTTAAGGATATCTACAAAAACGTTTGGAACATGATAAAAAGTATTCATGTTTAATGCACTTACAGATTGATTTTACTATTTTAAGTTTATACATTTTATATTTATAATTAAAGACAATGATTTCATTCGATTATTTTTTAAACTCTTCGAACAAAAATAACACTTATTCTTTGCTTGATAAAAAAATTGTTAATCTAATAATTAAACCATAAAGTAAGAAAGCTATTATAAAATCTAACTATTAGATTAATAAATTTTTTATCTTTATTCTTTTTATTTTTTATTTACCAAACTAAGCCTTAATAAGATGACATATACCCGATTATGATATATTTAAAGAATAAAAAAAATAAAAGCAATGAGATATTTATAGGCAAGGAGTGTATTACTTGCCCAGGAAGAATCTCTAATTGCATGCAATACAGTTTCTTCTTCTGCCTCTCTGCACCGCAAGCAAAGGTTTACTATCACTGGTAAATGCGCAGTGATATTGCATTTTGTATATTCCGGCAGACCAATGAATAATTAAAGGAGACTTCAGTAGATGCTGTAGTTAAATGTGAAATATCATTTTAGATGAACTGACCAAATTAATGCCATCAAGGAATCAAAATTGGAGAGAAGCATATCAATTTACAATATTCAACCGATAATGGTCTCTGAAAATGCAGTACTACATGGATGCACATGAACATCTAGCCAGAGAGATTGCGATATCTGAGATCTGAATTCTCAAGCTATATCGACTCATATGGCTTCCTCTAACTTAGCATTGCCTGCCACTGCCAGTCTACCAATAGTGGTGCCAGCAATGTATCCACCAGACCAAGCATTCTGAGAAAAGAAGCAAAAATGATGTGAACAAAAGGAATAAAATTAACCAGCCTCTTCTCTGTCCTCGAGCACCATTGCCTTATGAGGCCAGTGTGGCTTAGCAGTCAGCTTCTGTTAAAGTTACTTAGGGAATGCTAGGGGCAATCAATTTGACAGTCACATTTCAGCACTCTTCATTTTATTGGGCCACATCACTTTCTAGTTTTACTTGAAAAAGTTACCTACTATTACAGGTTACTTGGAAAATATTTTTTAGCATCCACATAATTTAGCTTTTCAATTTCTCACATAGGAATCTAGTTTTCACATAAAACTAAAAAGTGACGTGGCTTAACAAAATTGAGAGAGTTGAAATGTGGCTGTCAAAGTGACTGCCCCTAGCATTCCCCAAGTTACTTTAGGTATTTAGATTTTTTATTTTGTTCACATTGAAATTGCAATGGTAAAACCTACATTCTGCATTTACCAAATATTAGGTTCCCTTGAGATGCTATAATAGCAATCAATATAACGACAGGGAAGCATTTTGTATCTTGGAACAAATCTTCCTCACCTGGAAATTGAAACCACCGGTCACCCCATCAACATTTAGCACCTGAAATCAGTTTCGAGTTTGAGCATTGCAGATTGGCCTAAAAAATTCATTGAGACACGGACTCACAACAAATTGTACGCAAGCATGTAGTAATGCTCAAGTGTTTATCAAGCAAGCAGAACCATGGACTTGATTGAAGCTAAAACAAATTATAGGAACTACAATGATGCACTAGCAGTGTGGCGGAGTTATTTATCGAAGAATAATAAGAAACTACCTCTCCGGCAAAGTATAGATTTGGTTGGATTCTGCTTTCCATTGTATTCAGATGGATCTTCACGAAAGCAAGAAAATAAAGTCATGTTCCTGATAGATACAGAGGAAAGCGAGAATGAGAGAGAGAGAGAAAGAGCAGACCTCTGACAGTGGGAGACCTCCAGCAGTGACAAATTCATCCTTAAATTGTCCCTTCATTAAAAGGTGAGATGCATCTTCTCAGAAAGGAACCAACAAAAATATCAAACAGAGGTTTAATAGGTTTGGGAACCTTACCTTTCCTTTCACTTCAAATGTGCAATGCTTTAAAAGATGAGCAATAGAAACTAAAGAATTATTTGAAACAGAAGCCCAAAAAGTATCTCCCACTAAACCCTATAAAAAAAATTATTTTTAAGTTTGACTGAAAACAAAAAATATAAAAGAAAAACTATTACTTTGAACTTGAAATATTCACAAACCTCACGGTCCAATAAATATTTCCAAAATCTCTTCACAAGTCCTAATTCTGTAGGACATGAATTGAGCAGCTTTTGTTTCTGGACAGAGATGGATAAAGAAACAAGCAGTTAACATCAAAAAAAGAAAAGGATGCTTTTTTGATAGATTATCAAGCCCATACAATCAAAAGTAACATCAGATAAGGAAAAAAAACAGTTAATAGCTAGAACAGAAATTCGATATATTAAATTTAATTTAAGTTTTTAACCAATGACAAATCTCTATTTAGGAGTGGCATCTAGACATAAATTTTGCAATACACAAGCATTCAAGACAAAGATCTGTCATGTTGGATCTTGATTCAAGTTATAAGCAAACTTAAAATGTTGTCTTCGTGCCTTTGCATGCAATCAAGACAAGAAGTTGAGTTTACTAAGAACACGATTAAATGTTAAAGGAACTGATTCAGAGTTACTGTATGCCTAAATACTGACAATAAGTCGATACAGAATTACCGGAAACCTATTTTTGTGTCGACTCAGCATGGATCTTAGATCTTCTATATGCAAATCAGGTACAAAATCCACAATTAGTTTCCCTGCATCCAAACACTGTCAACTTAGGAGATAAACTATAAACTTTGTATTATGAGCATAATGAAATGTACTCACCTTTGTAACCCGAGCTATACAGATATCGGGCACCCCAAGCAGATAGCCGAAGAATTGCTGGTCCACTGAGACCCCAATGTGTGACTAACATGGGGCCAACCTAATATTCCAGAAATACAATTAGTGGTTATACAATACTCAACAACGAGCATTAATATGATAATTTCAGAAAAAGTATGCCTGGGTCAGTTGAGGAATATTCCTTGGAACATTTTCTAATTTCAGCTTCACAATAACTTTTGAAAACGTAACCTGAGAACATAGAAAATGAAAAGGAAATAACGGACCAGCTTAGGAGAAAACATGATAACGGACACAATTACAAATATTGTGCATTTTTTATTTTCAAAGGTATAAAAGAGTATCCCAGAATAATAATAATAATCAGTTGGAAAACAAGGAATTTAGATACTAATCGCAAGTACTAATATGGTTCCATATAACATCAACATCTATTTCATGAAAATTTGTCATAACCAAATGAATGATAGAAAAAGTCCTCAAACAGAATCATGCTTAATACGTGACCAGGTTCCTATAAAGTTGGCTCAAAGAAGGAACAAAATTAATTCCGCATTTATTGCAAAACCCAGAACAGCATAACTAAGGATTTTCCTAGCAATCATTTTCCTATATAGTAGAATAAAATAACAATTCAATAAATTCCTAATTCCCACATGTGGAGATGATCATAATAGGACAATGTGTACAAGTTGGATAAAAGCTTCTATTATTGACTGCCAATTAAGAGTAAAGAACCATCTAAATGCTGTTACTTAAGTAAACAAAAAAAAAGATTATCACTAACTGTCAAAAGGTATTGTAGGGAGAGTATTAAACAGCCATGGAGGAATGTTACCCCAGACAACTCTGTCAATTGTGAATCATCAATCTTAAAAGTGAATAAGCTTGGCACCGGATCTATGATTGAGTGACCAAGCTGAACTGCAAGACTATGACCCTGTGACATGAGCAAAATCATTTATCGAAAAGCTTGACGCCCTAAGATGGCCATGCTAAAAACATCATTCATCCATGCACACCTGCTGGCTACTTCCACTAGCAATCAACAAATATTCAGCTTCTACAAATTCAACAGAGTTGAGCGTACGTTTTTCAACCTTGAGAAGAAATTTTCCACCAGCACTAGCAGATGCACCTGTCACAACTTTCCCAGTTTGCAAAGAAACTGGTCCAAGGAAATACTTTCATTATAGCATTGACAGCTTATTAATATGCTATAAATCATGGATGGAATATGGCTACACCATTATTTGTATACTTAATTTCTTTTCTTACTGATTTATGCTACAAATAGCAGGCAATATATCTAGAAGCAGAAGGCTGATTACCATCCATGGACAACAGAAAATAAAGCACTGTGACCGTTTAGATATTATATATTTAACTCCTTTATGACAGATTGAATTTCCATTATCAACAAAGAGAAACTATAACTTTTATGATTTAGCATGAATGTCCAAAATGATCATTTAACATAGAGATGCAATCAACGTTTTCTCTTTTCGTGTTTAACAAAGAAACTATACCCCATGATTTCTTTCTCAGCAAAAGATAAACAAATAAAGAAATATATGCATGCTGGTGCAGTTAATGGGCAAAAGAGACATACCTCCCCTATACTTTGCCTCAGATATAAGACAATCAATGACAGAAGAAGAATTGTTACTGACAGGAAACACTCTTCCGTCATCCTCAGTCTGTGACAGATTTATAAATTGCAATTGTGAAAAAAAAAATATTAACAAAGAAAGAAGAGGAAGACATACAGCTTTGAAAACAACCTTCAATTCCACCCCTCGATCAACAAACCAGGACATGGTATCCACAGGGCCATGCATGTTGAAAAAAGATCCTCTCAATTCTTTGTTACCTCTAGGATAATGATCTGCCAAAACCTTTGAAGGGATTAATCTCATCATTTATAAAAGACTACAAATTCTTTGTCTAAAGCTTTTCAGAAGCTAATTCTTCCTCAAAAGATAATTAAAAAAAAGAAGCAAATTCATCTGCATGTTACTATTAAAAAGAAAAAAAGATCTTACTAAATTGTCAGCACAATGGCCATTTGTGACATTGCACCTTCCTCCGCCAGAAATTTTTACCTGCCAATCAATAATAACAGTTTCTAACAGTTAAAGCTTAAAATTTGCATCTTTCCCAACTTGGGTATCTTTGATTTGAGAAAAAAAGACAGTAAAAACCTTTGATAAAAGCTTTCCTTTCTCAATGACCAACACATTAAGACTAGGAGCAACCGTTTTTGCTCTAATTGCTCCATAAACTCCAGCAGCTCCACCTCCTACAACCACCAACAGCTCCCCCTCCTCACTTGACTTCGAATGTCCCATTATGAAAATTCAAAACATTAAGAAAAAAAATAAAATAAAACAAGTAGAATTATACAATTATAAAAAAAAAACAGTAGAAATGTTTCAGTTACTTTCGGGGGTTTGTCTTTGTGGATGGCAGTCGTGGTAAATTTCGTTGCCTTGGGAGCTAAAAATAGATACCCAAAGTTTTTCCTAGTCCTGGTAGCTGCAATTTTTGCAGGGACACTCGAATGGAGATGGAGATAGAGAAAGCAACGCTGCAAACTGAAACTCATTGTTCACTTTGGTTTCTCGCATAGTCGAATAGAAAGAAACGTTTAAATGGCGCATTGGCTTTGCCTAAAATATCTGGTAATATGGTGACGTGGTAAATCTTTTAAAATCATTGTTACTAAAGGGTGTATGACTGTTGCGTTTGATACATTATAAATAGTTAAATACAGTGATTACAGCGTAAAATAATTAGTAAAAAAGTGGTTATTAAAAAATAATTGTTGAGAAAATAATATTGTAATATTTGGTATGTAATGTAAAATTTTTTTTAATTACAAGAAAAATAATATTGTAATATTTAGTATACAATTACTTTGCTGATAATGTAATTACCATTCAAAAATACTCTTAAATATAAAAACAAAATTTGTATATTAAAATTAATTATTAAATGTAAATAATATAAAATTGTAATTAGTAACATTGAACAAATATAACAAATATAAATCCAAATCATGGCGTTCACATAAAAGAAAAGAAAAGAAAATCATTGAAAAGAATGTCAAAAAAAAAAAAATCAACAATGGCTACAATGTCTTGGTGCTTCACTTTGACCCTTATCATGTTCATTCTCTTGGCAATTCCTAATGTCAGTTTTGCTAAGATGAATGTGATTGATCAATGCTGGAGGGGGAATCCTAGTTGGCGGAGTCAAAGGCAACAACTAGCCAAATGCTCTGTTGGTTTTGCTGGCAAAATGACCAACAACATCGGTAAAGGTGTTGTACGCTACAAGGTCACCGATCCTTCCGATGACCCTCTAAATCCTAAGCCAAGGAACCTTCGTTATGGAGCCACCATGATCAAGGAAAAAGTATGGATCACGTTCAAAAGTAACATGCAAATCACACTCCAGAGGCCACTTCTCATTAGCAGCTTCACTGCCATTGATGGCCGTGGTGTTAACGTTCATATTACAGGCGCAGGCTGCCTCTTGGTGTATCAGGCGACAGATGTAATGATCCATGGGTTGCGCATCCAGCATTGCAAGTCCCAGGCACCAAGCTCTGTGACAGGGAAGCGCGAGACGACAGAGGCGAGAGGGAAAGAGAGATAGAGGCGTGAGGGAAAGAGACAGAAGAATGGAACCCCAATCTCTCAGAACCTAAGCTGATGGAGAGGAAAAAATTTGAAGAAGAAAAGGATGAGGGTATTTTCGGCCAAACCACTTTGCAGAGTTGGTTGCAAAGTACTTTTGCAGCTGCAAAGTGATTGTAGTGGGAATCTCACTTTGCAGTTCAAAGTCACGTTGTAATCACTTTGCGCCCAATTAAATTACAGCGCAAAGTATCAACTTTCATGATGCTAAGCGCCACCAAATAAGCAACTTTGATAAGTTAAAGAGTGGAAATATTACTAATGTTGGTTGGATGGAACGAAAGAAGTTACATGTTCTTTGAAAAAAGTTTTGAGTTCAAGATTTATGAATAGAAGAAACAACGCTAAAAAAACTTTTTCATTTGAAATTTGATTATAATTTGACTCCGAATTAATCAAAATTTAAAGTAACTTTCAATTGTCAAGAGTTTAAAAAAAAGAGTAAAAATATTGGTTTAACTCCGAACTTCGTTCAAATTTTATATAAATTTAAACAAAAATATTAAACTCATCAAATGACTTTTGAATTTGAAATTTAAAAAATATTTAATTTATTAAACGTGTTTAAAATCTGAAAATTAAGACCCCATAAAAAAATTGAGTTTTGGACATAAGATAAATGCATACCCTATTACGAATTACTCTCTGAGACGACGTTTGGCTGTTCCTTAAACGTTCAGCTTGCTCGAGCTGTCGTTTGTTCAATTTTTTTCAAAAATGTATTGTCGCTGCATTTATCAGCATTGATTTTGCCTGCTCATTCTTTTTAATCTATAGTAGTGCAAAACTTCATGTTTAATCAATTATGATTTTGATTAATATTAAGTTATGATCTCGTTTGATGTACGAAACATCAAAGTTTATGAACTTTAAAAAGTATAAATAGTAGAAAAAAAAATTTAACACACCCATGCAGCTGAAAATGTAGTCTGTTAATTAAAATCACCAATGCACATATAGCTTATGCTGCAAAACCAGGATCATTATTTTTCCTTTGACAAACTAAAAATGCTGCTTAATTAAAATCATACAAACAACTACAACATTTTCGTTGCAAATGCAACTACTTTGATCATGTATGTGCGGAGATAACTACCAACTACATGTTTTCCATATTTATACTGTCAAGACCAACAGAATGTGAAAATACCCGCTTCATCTCTGCTTTCTGCTCTATAGGAAGTTATTATACTCATACCTGAAATGTAACAACAAATAGTATTCAGCATCAGCATCCAATTTATGGAACAGCCCAGTTTTTTTTTTTGAATCATATCAGAAGCATAGTTTCTAAAGTTATCTGTCAAAGCCAAAACGTACTTTCGTTTTTTTTTATCATAAGCTACAGTAGTCTCTGATATCATCTTTCTCGCTTAAGTTATTATACTGAACTTTTTTTCTTTCAATTGATGTTGGAAGTTTAAAAGGCAAGTAATGTTGCTGCTTCAAGTGGCAATAATAAAAGAGTAGAAGTACAAGCTTTTAGACGATTCCCACAGAAGTCAAAATGCTGTCACTTGCATGCTTTGTGCCAAAGGTTCAATATATAGAGTACATCAAGTAGGTAATCACTGAAATGCTAAATTGTGTTTGAAATGTCCAGAAAATGTTGAAGCCGAGCTTGTCTTACGTGAATGAGGGAAAAAAATCAGAGAAAATTATGATTAAGCTACTAAACTTTGATGTCTTTGACATTGTAGAAAACGATGACAAAGCGAATAAAGGAAATATCAAGGAAAAATGGCATCACAGAGTTTTAGTAAAATTGGATAATGGAAATAAATTGAAGCAGCTCAAATGGACTCCTTTGTGCATCATAAACCAAAGTCACTAGTTCAGTTGAAGCAACCAAGGGATATCAAAGCAAGGGAATGTCAAAGATGCATGTGGAAGAACCAAACAGAAAAAGCATGTCAGTACATTGCTTGTTTCTTTTACCCTGCTGGGATTCCATTCAATGTTGCGAAGTTAAGTGCCTTTAAGTAGGCAACTGAAGCTATTGACTATTGAGTAATATGATTCTAACTTGAAACATCAAAGCTACCATGAATTAAGAGTTTCACTCCTCAAAAGAGAGATGGGCTGTACAAATGAAATGTTCAAGAGTCATTGGGTTAAGTATGGTGTTCTATTATGGCAGATGGTCGGCTAATATAAGAGGAGGAGTTCGATGAAATATGGGTCAATGGCCCTGTTGGAATTATGTTTGTCAAGTCCACTGATGCTTCAACCTATGTAAAAACTAGACAGAAAATATTTTGAGAGAGGCCAATCTTGTCCAACTTTGTCATGGCTGGTAATTCTTTTCTCCTAGTTTCAAATAATGTTATTTCATATGGGTTGGAATGGCTAAACTCTGTTCTTTACATTGTATCTCCAAAAAAAGTAATGTTCAACATGAACTAAGGAGAATCAATTGATAAACAATTTATTGATTAGGAAGATAGAATTATTGAATCTGCAATCTTGTAACAATCAAAGACAAGCACAAACATTAGCTAACCTACAAAATTATTCCAATTCTAACAAGTAATGGTCCTCCTATGTTCTGAGCCATACACACAAAGCAGAGTACAAAATTATTCCAACCCTAACAAAACTTGTTATCTCACTGTAAAAGGGCACTACAAGCGTTCAACGTGAATGAGAAAAAACTGAGAATGAGACCAACAAACAAGAAATCTAGCTACCAGATTTTGTAAAAGGTTTTAAGGATTCAAAGTACCTTAGCCACCAATATGTATCATTGGTCTATTTGCTGTCTTTGCAATGTCAAACATCCAGCATGCGCCGCTTTCTTCCTCTTAACCTGAACCAAAGAAGATAAAAATGTGTATGCATATGGTAAAAGTTAAGCAAAGAAAAGAAGACTTCGACCAATTTTCAATCAACTTTCAGCATGAATCAATGCTACGATATCAACTAGCCATATCACTGTTTACATTGAAAAAGTTATAAAATTCCATCAATGCCCCCTCATTTTAAAACCCCCCTCCCAAAGAGAGAGAAAGAGAGAGAGAGCATGATAGTCAAAGTAATAAGCCCTTGATTCAAAAGCCCAGGAAATACAAACACAAGAAAAAATGAAGCATAGTCAGTATGTAACGCAGACTTGTCTATTTTGCATTGCATGGTAATGATTTTTGAAACACAAAGTGTCAGTAAGTACGAGATCAGGAAAAACAATGTGTTATTAAGTAGCAAGCGTACCGCTGCTCCAATTATTTCTCTAAGTTCGTCATCGCCAGCACCACAACGAAGTGGGTCTCTTAAGCTAACCTGAGAAGAATCAACACTAGTAAGGAAGATATCGAAAGAAACATCAAAGCACAGTAGCTGTGCTAGTGCAACGAAGAACATATCAACATTTCACTCAAGAGGGGCTAGAACATTGAACCCTTCAAACACATCTAAATTCCATGTCAATGACAGGGCCTACTTTATTCAATAACAAAGTTTGCAGAGTTTTTAACATGTTTAAATGTATTTAAAAATGGAATACTTGGTAAAAGTAGCAAACCAATAACAGCCAATTTATGCAGCAGACTGTGTGAGAACTAGGCAATAAGATGATCAAAACAGAAGTAAACAGGCTCACCTCTGAAGGACCAAAGAGACATACTTTTAGGTTGCCATCGGCTAAAAGTCTCAATCTATTGCAACCAGCACAAAAGTGCTCAGTCATGGATGTAATGAAAGATACAGTACCGCTGTGGCCATCAATCTGGAAATTCTTCGCTGTCTCTGTCAGATGATCATGCAGCCTCTTTAGGCCTGGAAACTGCTTTCCCTGTTGAGTGTTAAGTAACAGAGAATAAGAATGAGTTTTTTTACTTGTGAAGTTCAGAAGCAGGCATAAAGAAATGTGCAAGCAAGATCAGTTATAAGAGTTGTACCTTACCACTATATCCAACATCTCCGAGTACGGCACAAGTTTCTTGAAATTCCAAACATTTCCATCGAAAGGCATGAACTCAATGAAGCGAATGTTGATGGGTTTATCACGCGTGAGGTTGACAAAATCACACATCTCATCTTCATTAAATCCACGCATAACGACGCAGTTTACCTAAAAGCAAGCAGAAACAGACCCAGACTCAATGAAGAATGCTAATTTAGTCAGCACTTAGAAATAAGAAGAAAAAGCAGAGAGGGGCATGATCATCGATTTGGGATTCATGACATACTTTAACAGGATTGTAGCCAAGGTCAATGGCGGCATTAATGGAGTCAAGAACCTTGTGGAGGCCTTTACGCCTAGTCATAAACTCAAATTTCGCGGGGACAAGGGTGTCTAAGCTGATATTGAGATTAGTAAGCCCACATTGTTTAAGCATTGGAAGTTTTCTGGCGAGGGTAATTCCATTGGTAGTGATTGCCAAAGTCTTAAGTCCCTTCAAGCTGGACAAGCTTAAGCAAATGTCCAGAATATCTTTTCTAACGGTGGGCTCACCGCCGGTGAGACGAATTTTATCGACTCCGGAAGCAACAAAGAGATTAGCCAAACGAAGAATCTCATGGTGAGTGAGTAATTGGGGAGAAGGAGTAAGCTCCACTCCCTCCGCCGGCATACAGTACTGGCATCGTAGGTTGCAACGTTCTGTCAAGGAGATTCTCAAGTAATTGTGCATCCTTCCAAACCCATCAATCAACATATCAGAAACTGGGTTGCCTTTCTCTTTATCTTTGGCTTTATCTTTCACCGGATCCTCCGCAGCCTTAGCACAGAGAGTTCCATACCTCTTATCCACCTGTAAAGTATGGAATTGTTAGCAGATGACAGTCTTGATTATATTTCAGCAAAAACCCAGTTTAACAATGATAACAACTGATTAGGAATTTGTCAAATGAAATAGTATTTGTATATAAAGTAAAAAAAAAAACTGCCAATTACTGAGGGAAAAAGATTATATCCTAAAATACGTATTAAAAGAAGAAGAAGAAGAAGAGATACCCAGAAGAAATTCAAGTTTGTAAAGTGGAAGGGCATCGGACATTCGGTAATTGTAAAGCCATAGCGCCTCATGGTAAGGGCTGCAACCATGGTTGAAAATCAGTCGGCATAAATGAATAACTCAAACAAATACCGAATACTTCTGATTATTCGTAATATAAAATAAAATGAAATGCTACGTTTGGCAGATACTTTTCCTTCAGATTCTTTTCTTAAGCCTTATGTTAGGATTGAGGGCAGGGAAGGAAAAGAAAGGAAAGGAAAGTAAAATAAAGGAAGGTTGCAAATTTTTTTTTTGTTTGGAAGATTTTTTAGCAAGGAAAGGAAAGAGAGGGGGAGTGAGCACCCCTTGCTTTCTTTTGAGTTACTCATTTTTTTAAAACCCTAATTTAAGGTAAAAGGGAAGGAAAGGAAACTTGAAAAAAATTTTAACATATAGAATATCAAATTTAACCTTATTATCTTATAAAATTTAAAACAAAAAGGATTATAATTGGAAAAAAAGTATTACAATAAATCATTTTTTTTTCTTTTCATTGTTTAACCAAACAAAATTGTTATGATTATTTTCCTTTCTTTATTAATTTTGGCTATCCAAACAAGGGGTACATGTACCCTTTCCTTTTCTTTCCTTTAGTTTGCATTCTTTCTTTCCATTCCTTTTTTTTACTAATGTTTATCCAAACATAATGTAAGATCCCAATAACATGTTGACAGCTGTTTAGAGAGCTGAATCTATTTTGCTTCGTCTTCTCTTCTGCCGTCAACACGTTTTTTTTTTCTTTGCTACACTACAGCAACAAAAACAAATAATCCCAGAAACACATCAAATATGGAAAGCGACAAAATCGTGGTTGGTGTTTTTTTGGTGTGGTTGAGACAAGTTTTGGGGAAGGCTTGGTTTCCGGGCTGGAGTGACATACAAAGGGAATAAACAAAGCTATGAGGTGCGAGAGTTTGGAGGTCAAATTAGTGTTTGATTGAAAGAGAAGGTGAGGAAAGCTAAAAGGAAGAGAACCAAGCTCAAAGGAGAAGGAAGACTCAAGGAACTTGGAGAAAAAATTGCTCGGAACTCCGTGAAAAATGAAGTTGCATGCTTTTTTCTGAAGGTTCCTGTCTTATATACATATACTGTGATACCTGTTGGAAGCTGCTCAACGCCTCCTTTCTGCCTGGTGACTTTGAGATCTAGATCTGCGTCTTACAATTTGGATATATAATACCTATTTATGTTATATGAAGTTGTCTTCTAATCATGTAAAATAAAAAAATTGTTTTCAAATTTATTTCGACATTTAAATACAAAATTATTTTAATATTTTTTGTTTTTATATAATTTTTATCTAATGTTTACAACTTATTCACTTACAAATTTTGTATACTAGAGGCTAATATATGATATATGGGTTGAGACAAATAGTATTTTCTTTGTAAAATAAGTTAAAAACTAAAGACATTTTTACTGGTCTTATTCAGGCATAACAACAAATAAAAAAATAGCCAATAAACCCAAAAGTTAACTTTATGGTGTAAGATTCTATTAAGTTTTTGAATAAAAATGATCTATAACGAAAAATCTCGTATTTGAATACTTGATACATCAAATTCCCTTGGACGAATGCCAACCATGTAGCTCGACGGTATGTCTTAACCTTGAAAATAAAATAACCTCTTTTACTTTTAAACTTTAATGAACCAAGCAAATAATTAAGTAAATCATGATTTAAATTATTTTGTTCTATTATTATTATTATTATTATATTATTAATACCGATTACCAAATGTATTCCCTAAACACTTATGCTCTTACAACTCACAAGTCACTAAAAATCAATACATACTATTAAAGATAGCTTTGAGCAGTATTTCGTCAATTGAAGCAATTAGTGATAACGCGTGTATGAACACTGTTTTATCAATTGAAGCAATTGGTGATGATGCGTGTATTATGATAGTTGAATCGAAGAAATGGCTAGCGGTTATGCAGTTGTGTGGATTGGCGAGCTATGTGTGGTTGGCGAGTTGTTATGCTGTGTGTGCATTGGCGAGTTTTGTGGGTTGGCGAGCTGTTGCAGTATGTGCATCTGCTCTAGGTATTTGCTGTGATACCCACCCGCAAGTTGTACTATTAAAATAGCTTTGAACAGTGTTTTGTTAATTGAAGCAATTGGTGATGACGCGTGTATGAGCACTGTTTTGTCAATTGAAGCAATTGGTGATGACGCGTGTATTACGATAGTTGAATCGAAGAAAAGGCGAGCGGTTATGCAATTGTATGGATTGGCGAGCTATGTGGGTTGAGAAGTTATTATGCTATTGTGTGAATTGGCAATCTGTGTGAGTTGGTGAGCTGCTACAGTATGTGCCTCTACTCTAGGTATTTGCTATGATACCCCCCTCCCCCACAAGCTGGAGAGTCATCACATGTAACCGTGCATGTTTATTCTGTTGAGTGCTCTCTCGGACTGACGACAGGTGGAAAGTTGAGTTTTAAAAACAGATTTTACTTTTCCATTACTTCATCAACTTTGGGTCTCTATATAAAACAAATATAAAATCCAGCGTTTCTCTCTCTTTCTTCTTCATCTACTTTTTCTTTCCTCATCAACAAACACCTAAAAACATTTATTATTTCTTTACTATTTGGGTTTTTATTTCTATCACTAAAATATTTCTTTTATTTTACCTGATTTATATTTTGAGCCATTTTGGATTTTTCAATCATTACTTTTTTTTATTTAATCATAGTTGGAGTTTGGTTTTTGTAGTTGATTTTATCTTCTTTTCTCATGTCAATGTAGCTGGGTTTTCCTCCAAAGTTAGGGTTTCCATTCCAAATTTTGGGAATTCTGCTGTCAACGTATGTACTTGGGGATTCTCGAGCCCTTTTAATGGTAATAATAAAACTCTTCTTTTTACCTTTCTTTGGCGTCGATTGAATTCTCTAATTTTTTTTCTTTGATTTTTAGCAGTATTCTTCCAAGGACATCTTTTTCTTTGACTTCTTCTTTTAAGAAAAATTTCTCCGCCTTCTTTTTCTGCTAAATTATATTGGAATCAATGGTGTATTTTTCTCTATGGAACTTATGTATCTTGGGTTTACAACTCTTCAGGGATCTTATCTTAGAAATTCTAACCAGGTAAATTCACTTTTCATTTCTTACCTTTCCTTTTTTTTAATATCTTGAATTTTTTTATTTTATAATTAAATGATTTTATGTCAGACTATTAGAGTAAGTTTTTTTTTTTTGAGTTGTGGAAGGAATTTAATGAAAAAATAAATCTTTCTTTATATACATGCAGGAACACATGAGATTGCAAATAACTTATTTATCTATGGCGTCCTATCTTTTTCATAGTCATCATCCTCATTAATTTACTTGACTTCTCATGGTTTCCACCCCAGCATGCTGGTAAGTTTTGGTAAATTGTTTATCAATAACATCAATAATCAATATAACATGACATACTATTAAAAATAGCTTTGAACAGTGTTTTGTCAATTGAAGCAATTGGTGATGACACGTGTATTACGATAGTTGAATAGAAGAAAATAGAAGTTTCTATGCAATGTAGATTGGCGAGCGGTTATGCAGCTGTGTGGATTGGTGAGCTATGTGGGTTAGCGAGCTGTTATGTTGTTGTGTGGATTAGCGACTTGTGTGGGTTGGCAAGCTGCTGCATTATGTGTCTCTTTTATTAGAGTATATTTCTTATTAATTTAAATATTTTGTTGTTATATTTAAATATTTTCTTTTACTAAAAATTATTATGTTGTGTTTTGTGTGTTCTAGATTTGTTGTGTACTCTATTCAATTGTTGCAATACTATTTCTAAAAGTAACTTTAATCACATCAATCAATCAATACCATACTATTAAAGATAGCTTTGAATAGTATTTTGTCAATTGAAGCAATTGGTGATGACGTGTGTATTACCATAGTTGAATCGAAGAAAATGGAAGTTTCCACAGCTATGTAGATTGGCGAGCAGTTATGCAGTTGTGTGGATTGGCGAGCTATGTGGGTTGGCGAGCTTTTATGCTGTTATGTGGATTGGCGACATGTGTGGTTTGGCGAGCGGTTGCAGTATGTGCCTCTTTTATTTGAGTATATTTCTTATTGATTTAAATATTTTGTTGTTGTATTTAAATATTTTCTTTTACTAACAATTATTATATTGTGTATTGTGCGTTCTAGATTTGTTGTATTCTATTCAATTGCTGTAATACTGTTCTAAAGGTAACTTTAATCTCTATGTAACAATAGTGATATTATTTCTACTTTTACTTTTTTTGTTGTTCCATATTTACATTGAACCAAAATTTCAATCAGGTTTTGTAACAAATGAATGAGCATGATTGTTCATGTCTTGAGTATTTTAATTTTTAACTCTTCATTTGTATGCACTAATTTGAATAAAAAATTGTGAAGAAAAAAATTTTTCCGTACCAAAGCACGAGCATTTTTCTAGTATCATAAGTATAAAGAGGTTAATTCTATTTTATAAAGGAGAAAAAGAATATAAAAAAGAAAACAAACTCAAGCATCGATATTTCAGAATATGCAAACAATTCCTAACAAGATTAAAAGCCCATTCAAATTCTTATCCGAGAACTTGGAAAGTAAAGAAACTGATCCAGCATCCTGATTCTCATCACTTTCCTCTTCAATGGGATGGTTGAAGTTTGAAGGCACAATGGTATCCGGGGCAGAGTCATCACTACCAAAATCAGGACTGTTGGGTGCTGGGGCACCATCCCCAGGCTCTTCCAGGCTCTTGGGCAACCCTTGGCCATGGCTCACATTTACTTTGAATTGCTGACCATTTTTGCATTGCTCACCATCATAATCACTGGAGAAGAAATAGTTCATCCCTTCCTTCACTAGAGGGATTGCTACTGAGACTGGCCGAGGCGCCGTGGCCGACGGATCGGCCGCCGACCACTGGATGGTATCGTTTTGCAGAGCATCATCATAATCACAGAGCTTGTACGTGGTGAAATTGTATGTTTGCACTATAGAATGGTTGTTGTCCGTATTAAAAACTGCGGTAACAAAATGAACACAATCGTTACAACAACTTATTTATCTCAAGTTTACGTTAAAAAAGTAACAAAACCTAGAAATTATTGTAAACTATGAAAATCAAATGGTTCATATTGAATACAACGTATAACCTTAATAAGTTTTGATGCATCAAATTTGTGGAGAAATATCTTAACAGAAGCATCTTCGATATTCATTCAATCACTCTTAAAAAGATGTTAAAAAGTAACATCTAGGAAAACATCGGTAACTCATTCTCCTATCCTAGATTAAAGCTTCTTTTTTGTGGATATAGAACAGCTTCAATTTGGCTAATAATATATTCTGTAAAAATAATAGTTAGTATAACAAAGAATTGTCAGAATATTCTTCAAAGTGCAGCCTTTTTATATGTACTTTATAGTATTCCTCCACGGACAGAACAACTGTCTTCTGCCAGGTTGGAAAAACAGTGTTCAAATGTGTTGAATCATGTTATCTTCTAGGTCCAAGAATCTAATGCCATTAACTTTAATTATGTCAGTGAGCAAAAATTCTTATTAACAGAACTGCACATGACAAACTTCTTCCAACAAAATCCATCATTCAATCACTCTTAAACTTCCAACTATTGAAATCAATAAAATCATGGGAGATTGGAAGGAAAACATCTATGCTTAAGTGGGAAAGCATAAGGTTAATTAATTATTGATTACTTTTTTCTCTAACCAATGGAAGAGTGAATCAGGTTGTAAGAACCCAAGAAGAAAAGAAAGGAAATCTATAACTGAGGGTAGAAATTAATTCAAGAAGGCAATAAGGAAACCAATATTAGGATTTGTTCATTGCTTTCCCCTGTTACAGGTTTTACAAAAGGAATTCAAAGTTGCAGCTAAGTAAGAAAACCAGATTTGCTTTGGAGTTCAGATTGTTAGAATACTGCACAACAGATCAGGTAACTGATATTCTATGAACTGAAGATGTCCAACTTTGTTTTTGAAACATTTCCTTACATGGGTTGACATGGTTTTTCCTGTAAATGGAAATTTACTAAAAATCCTCAGATTTATTTAATGATTCAAAGAGGAAACTTGAAGGAGAACAAGTAAATGAATATTGCTCATAAGTCACAAATGACTACACCAAAAGAGAGCAGTAAAATTTATAAAGAATTCTTCCTTACTGAGGAAATCTCCCAAGCTGAATTTTTTTGTATCTGCCCACCTCTGGTAGTTTACACTAGGCTTTTCAAGGGTGTCATACCAGCCCAGGGAGTCACCAACCGTGTAGTTCTTGTAAGCTGTAACAGATCCTGAAAAGAAGAGAAACAGAAGACAAGAAATGGTGAAGAATTGCAGAACTGAAGTACTGTAGTATCCTCTCTGTTTCATAATTCTTAGTTTCTGACTTTCTGTGATGTTGGTGGCCTACTCAAAACTCCAGGACTTTACCGCTTTTATTGTTTGAGAGTACTAAAAATTGGCGTGAATGCCAGTTTGTGATTTGCATATGTAGCCTTACCTTTGCATGGAATTACTAGAATGGTCTATCTGTTCTGATGGTCCCAGAACCATTGAATTGTCAGGTAGTGTTTTTTTTCTTCGACAGCTGAGTGAATGATAAGAAAGGAATAATAATTCCCCCTAATTAAGTTCATAACTAGCTGTGACAAACGATTCAAACGCATTTGGTTCGGATTGTTTTTGGATTCGGGTTATTATGGGTTTGGACAATTTCAGATTTGGGTTTTTTGAGTTTGGGTACTTTTGTCTCAGGTTTTTAGATTTTGGGCATTTTCGAGTTGGGTTCGGTTTGATCAATTCTAATCGGACTATTTAGTAGGTTTAATCAAATTATTTTGAAATTTTATAAGTTATAAATATTTTTTATAGTTTTGAATATAATAATTAATTTAATTTTTTATATAGTTAAATAAAAATATAATAGAATTGCTAAAGTAAAGTTAAAATTTAATAAATATTCATATAAATATAAATTTTTACATTTTAATAGTTTTATTACTTGGTAATGATTATTTATTTTTTTAATTTTTTGCGATATTCACATTTATTATAAAATATATAATTATATAAATATTTATTTTTTATTGAGCCATATATATATATATATATTAAAACTAAAGGATAGTGAAAATCCAAAAGTATTAATTATACAAATAAATAACTAACAAATTATAATCACAATAACAATTAAACATTTATATAAATTATTTTATACTCTTAACAATAACTTATTGCGTCATTGAATTTTTTTGGGTCAAAGTTGAGCCTTTGAAAATTGGACACTCTTAGTTCAATAAAAAAATTACTTTGTTTTATTAGCATTTTTAATAATTATATTATATTTTAACAAAATTTTAAGAATTTTAAGAATTTTTCTTATATTTATTTTGTTTTTTAAATACCAACATAATTAGTAATTAAATTAAATCTAACCTTGTAACTAGTTAACTAATTATTCTTTTTTTGCCATTAATTAACTAATTATTCAATACATTAAAAAAATACTTAATATCATTAATAATTGGTTGACTAATTACCTCAATTTTATATTAATTTGGTTTTTGGTTTGTACGTAAATAATAATATTAATATTATTACATTAAATATAATCGTACTCATACACACTAATTACTTAAATATTTTATTAAAAATTTAGAACGTTGAATTAAAAAAAGTTTTATGCACCAATTGACATTATATTAATAAAAAATAACATTTGATATAATCACATCATATATTATTATAAACTAATGAGTACTAATTTTTTCGTATTCATATTAACATAATAAGATTATATATACATTAATTGATTGAATGTCTACTTAAAATGTTAAATAGTAAAAATTATTAAATTAATTAATATAATGCTAGTTATTTAAATATAATTAATCATAATATTAATAAAGAATAAAATTTTTTTTATTAAAATTATTGCTTACACAATAATACTATTATAGTATATTATTAAATTACACTTTAATTTACTATTAGAAATATTATTTTTATCTATACTCTAATTTTATATTTAATAGATAATAAATAAATTATGTTTAATAAATTATTAATTCTATTAGAATAATACTTACGCATTAAGAGATTACATAATTTATTTTTAAAAGATTATTATAATATAATATATAAATCATTATTATAGGATACCGAATTGGAATCTTATTAATATAACAAATAATTAATTACCAATAGCTTGTTTTATTTATGTATTTTATTAAAATTATTGCTTACACAATAATACTACTAAGTATATTTTTAAATTGCACTTTACTATTAAAAATAATTATTTTTATCCATACTTTAATTTAATTAAAAAAGTGTATTAATTATTTATTTATTTTTAAATAATAATCATATAATTATAATTCAGGTCTTTTCAGATTATAAATTCATTTTTTACGAGTTTCAATCAGATCAGTCTTGGTTTTAGATCGTATTGGGTTCGGGTTGTGTCATGTTTGATTTTTTTCATTTTTGGGCTTTTTTGGTTTCGGCCTTTGATTTTTTTTTTGTCAATTGGGTTGGTCCGAGTTCAAGCTCGAGCCAGCTTTTGCCACCTCTACTGTCCTAAGCGTTGAGAATTAACTCATAGAAAAAAAAATTTTAAGGCTTTGCTTAGTAAAAGGTACGAAAATTTTGTTAATTTAATGATTAAATTTCATAACCAATTTTTTATTTTGTAGTTTAATCATTGAATTAATAAATTTTATTTCCATTTCTTTCCTTTTTTCCTATCAAATAAAGCCTAATAAACTTGATTATTGGATTGTTTGGAATCATATTGTATTCCATTTTTCAAAATTTTTAATGCCAGAGTTTGAGAAAGATTTTTTTTTGTGTAAACCACAAGTATCCTCATTTATTTTAACGGTCTGTGTGATAACCGTGGATTTTCTAAATTTAATATTAATTATCCGGAAAGTTAATTTTAATGTAAATAAATAAGTGAAAGTAAATAAATGAATTTATTTATGAGGATGGGATATCGTTGGAAGTACGGTATTTAAAGAAATGACGGATTGAGAAATCATATGGAAGAAATTTAAATTATGATATAAGAGATCCAAATATTAAGGAAAATGAAAAATGAGTATATCGATATATTTATATAATTAAATTATATAAATATATTTTTACATAAATACATATGTACATATACAAAATATATGTATAGGATATATATTGATATATTTTATATTGATATATTATTTTATATATCATTAAATATGTATGTATATATATGAAAAATAAGTATTATTTTTCATTGAAGTGTGTGTATATATATATATATATTTATAAATTATTAAACAATATATATATATATATATATTGAATAATATAGTGTAATTATATATATGGTATAATTATATATATATATATAAATATAAAAGAAAAGAAAAACAGAATGGGAATCGGGATAAACCTGATCCCCGTTTCTTCTCTGTTTCAACAGAGAAGAAAATACAAAAAATAGTCAACCACAGTCGGCGATGTGGGTGGAGAGAGTGCCGTCGCTGGCAAGAGGAGAGGGAAGAGGAGAAGCAACCGGCGACGACCGAGGTGGAAAGAGAAGAAAACGAAGCGGAAGCGAAGCGAAAAAAGAGAAAGGAAAGGAAAGAGGAAAACGGCAGTGCCGGTCGATCTGGGCATCACCACTCCATCCTCGACGTCGGCGGAGGTAAGGGGAAGAAGAAAGGGTGATCGACGGTGAGGAAGAAAAGGAAAAGGAGGGAGGAAAGAGAGGACAAGAGACAGAAACCCACCGTCCCAGATCCAGCGCTGTCGCCGTCGATAGGGAGAAATGGAGGCCAGATCCGGCTTCGTGGCAACCTCGGCTAGCTGCATGTCGCTAAACCATCGAAAATGGTGGTAGCCGATGGCTGAACCGGCCAAGCAAAGGTGAATCGGCTGAGGAGTGCCGAACCGGTCTGAATCAGGAAAGGAGAAAAGAAAAGAAAAAAACAGAGGAAAAAGGAAAAAAGAAAAAGAAAAAGGAAGAAGAAGAGGAAAAATGGTAGGAAATTAATAATAATAATTATTATTTACTGAATAATTACGTAAAATTCTAAAATATAGAAATTGGAATTGTAGAATTTTACGGGAATCGAGATGATGGAAATCGGGAGAGGTGGAATATGGCGTAACGGTAACGAAGAAGTCGTCGACTCGGAACAGGTAAGGGATGCGTGTGTGAATTTGTAAGGATATCTGAATGCATGGTTTTCATTCTATGAATTTTACAAGATTTATTGGATATTGAATTGCCTTGAAATGCTACGAAATTGTGGTTTCTGGTTGTTGAGACTGTGTTTGAAAGTGCAGGGAGGCTAGGACTCTGGCAGTCATTATGTTGCCGAAATTTACTAAAGATATTTCCAAAAAATATTAATAAATATTTTAGTGCATTATTGGTATTTTTCCTAGCCTAAAAAGTGATAAATTAATTATTTTTTATAAACAGCGAATTTACTGAAAAGTATTTATTAAATATTCATGATACCGATTTGGTAAAGATTAAACTACCGAAAATTCATTCCACGTGTTTTATAAGGAAATTGTGATTGGTGAAGTGAAATGGTGAATAATGAATATTTTATAAATAATTTTCAGTATAATATTCACTAATTTATTATAATTTTCCTTTATGGATTAAATAAATTTTATAACGTGTACTGATTTTCATAAAGGCTTTATCACTGTATAACTATTGTTTTGAGACTAAAATGTCTCTGCACGTGTTTTATAGTGAAAAATGTGTTGGTGGAAATATTGTTAATTTTGGAAAATAAATATTTTTATTTTTATATTAAGTTGAAAATATTGGAATTTATTTCTAATAACTTTGAACTTCAAGTTTTGGAAAGAAAGTATGGACATGTGTGTATGTATTCTACGGTGAAAAAGAACAGTTATGAAATTTTATTACTACTGTGTGATTATCTTATAAACTGTTTTTCACCATACGAAATATTATGATTTATACCTTTATGGATTTTTGAAAAACATCATTGATCTTACTAAATTCCATAAAGGTAATGAGATTTCTTATATACTGTTTTGAGATTGATAGGCCCTGTATCATGCTCATGTGTTACTCGTTTCATGCGTTACTCATGTGTGAAGCTGTTGACACTGATCCTGTCTTCAACATCCTGGTTGACACCTGATCAGTGTACGACCGAGGACACCTATAGACTATAGTCATAGATCTCATGTGTTTATTATACTGTCCCTACAGGGATCTCACGTGTACTCTATTATTTCCTACGGACTTATAGCATGATATCATTTGGGTGTTGTCTGGTCTCCATTATGATTTTACGTGTTATTATCGATTTTAGTGATATTTTCATAAAACTATGATGATTTTCTGAAGTGTTTCATTTCTAAACTGTTATTATAATTGAACAGTTATTTTACTGTTACACGTGTATAAGTGATGATTTCAGTGGTGGAAACCTTAAGATTTTCAAGTATTAAATTAGTGTTTGATAAAGTGTTTTACTCAAGTGGATGATATATTTATATGCAATAAATTGAATTAAGTTTTATATTAAAAAAATAAATTTCTACTCCCTATAGTCGCTTTGGGTTTCCAAGACAAGACAGATATTTCAAAATACCTTTCATGCTCTATTTGGATTTTTCGGCCGACTATAGTATCCTTTCCTTTTTAGTGTGCTTAGCATACAAATAAGAAATTAAGATTTTACTGCATATAGTCTTCGTGATATCAAAATTTGCATACAGTTCTATCACTGAGCCGTGGTTTGCTCACTGTCCTACTTTTAAACATTTCAGATTTTTATGACTGAGAGATCTGACATCTGAGCATTTCGGTTGCGCATTGGGGGACAATGTGACAGCTCGATTGAAATATGAGGTATAATCATTTATTTTATGTATTAGACTTATCTACAGTACTACTTTATTGTAGATTATAATAGGGGATGTAAATGATATTTCGATTTAGTATGTAATAGTTTAAATGAAATAGAAAAGTAAAGTATCACAGACACCCCAACCATATAAGATGTATAGAAAAATGTGTAAAAATGTGGTCACGGGCTATAACAGTCTGAGACTAATCCTGCTTAGGACTTTGTCACAATTAAGGCTCCTCACCCCTCCTCAAATGTGTGTTTATGGGGGTTGAACTTAAGAGCTCTTCCCACAAATTTAGCCTACATTACTAAATGAGCTACAACCCATGAGTTAGTTTGGGAATGATAAAGCCTACATTATGAATTTTTTTTGGACAATGAATTTTAACTATGTTAGGCAACAAAAACAAGATGGTGAATGCAATCCAGTATCAACTGCTATTCAGAGGACAATAAGTTATTACTTGCATTTCAACCAACTAATAATAGAATATGATAAAGCAAACAGTAATGGAAGGTCACCTCTCCTTTCAAGCCAGTAAAAAAATATGGAAGGTCAATTCATCTACTTTGTTGATCAAGTTTCATGATTGATTGAATGCTTAAAGTTATGGTTTCAAGCCACAGTGTTTTGAAAATTCAGCCGTTAAAAAGAATTAATAATAAAAAATTATGTTGTAAGTTCCGTCTTTAAAATTGCAGTCGTTAAAAATCGTTTGTTACAACTGATGTATTCCATAGCTAGTGACCAGAGGTGGCAAATGGACAGGTTGGATTGAGTTTGGGTTGGGTTATTTTGGATTGGAGCATTTTGGGTTAAGGAAAAATTGAATCATTTTGGGTTCGAATAAGGTTGGGTTTGTGTCACGACCCAAAGGCCGTAACTTGCACTTGATATACTCATATTTTTTTCTCTCACAAATTTATGGACTAAATTTTTCCTTTTCATTTTATGTTTTGTGTTCGGTGTCAGTGTAGTCACTAAACCATTTTCATTCATTCTTTAATTCTAATATGATTTTAATTACTCTCTAAAAATATAGAAATATCATTTATAGCCCATAACTTACTATTCTTTAAAAACATATTGAAAATATCTCCCCTTATATTTTGAGATTTTCCTAGTTAACTACTTGCAAATCATCACAATGTAGCAGCACAACATTCCCCACAATCCACATTATATTTGCCAACTAGGTATCATCTCAACATCCCTAATATCCACAACTAATCACCACGTATATATCATATACTATCATAATATTATATCGACTACTCATTATCCTAGTTTACATCCCATCATATAGTACTGTATTAACATTGCCTGAAAATAAAAGCATATGGAGAAGAAATACTACTATACCAATATATTCAACAATAATGACTTCAAGTGTTGAGACACTATCAAATCGCCATAACTGTCCAATGTGTCCCTTCAATCAATCTGAAAAATAGTTCTTGTTTAATGAGTGAGGGCTCAGTAAGTCATTTATATAAGTGTACAATTAGACTTATACTGTTCTAATGCAAATGCAAGAAACCTTTAAGTAAAGATTCTCATGTCATATTTACTCTGTAATTATTTATCAAGTAATTCAATTCATGTCCTAAGATTTCTAAGTGAGCAAAGGTTTAAGGTATCAATGGAAAAGAGTATTTCGAAATACCTCATTATCCACGTCCCAACACTTGTCTATCACATAAACCTCTAATGATATCAATTCGATCAATTTTCAATCCTCTTGTTCTTGTACCACAGCATTTTGTACAACAGTGAAACATATGTAGATTCGACCTCATATGGTATTAAACTAGCTTATATCAATCTCATGTCATGTCCCATCTGTTAGCTTTAAATTGACATATATATTTTGAAATGACAAAAACTTAAGTAAGCTTTAATGTTTTAATTCATATTGTAAATTTGCCTTATCACACATGATTTTCTCAATACATTTCAAGTATTCATATCAAACATTAAGACCATAATTTAATGATGCATATTCTTATTGGTCTTAATACTTTGTAAATGTGTTGAATATTTTAGAAAATCACTTGATGAATTTTTGGACCATGTTTTCATCAGAGAAAGTCAAGAAAAACTCCCACAAAAATGCCAAAATGTTTTGGGGTGAATTAGGATCAAAGACCACATCATTT
Organism: Heritiera littoralis; assembly: GCA_031772115.1. NCBI lineage: Eukaryota > Viridiplantae > Streptophyta > Magnoliopsida > Malvales > Malvaceae > Heritiera > Heritiera littoralis. The sequence goes on from JAPDPK010000043.1 coordinate 891,229, forward strand.
CTAACCCAAAATAGTGCAGGAAAAGCTTTCTGGAGGCATGGGATCGATCCCTTTATGGCAGAATGACTTCCCAAGGTCCCTCAAGCCAAGAATCAAGATTCTAGACAAAAGGGATCGATCTTTTTGGGCATGGGATCGATCCTTCGGGACGAAAAAGTGCTGTAACGGCTAGTTTTTGTGAGACAACGGTAATATTCGAGATTTGGCTCCACCCAACGGCTAGAATACATCAAGGGACTATAAATAGAGGCTTGGAAGCTGAAGAAAGAAGAGAGAGCACCCAAGACATATCATTCTTCAATTTCTTCATCTCTTCAAACAAATCAAAGAGTTCAAGAGCTAGAAGTCAATATCTTCTATCACTCTCTTATTCCTTGTAGTGCTTAGCACAAATCTTATATAGTTTTTCATTGTGCTTAATTTCCGTAATCACTTGCCTACCTAGAAGCCTTTCTTTGATTACATTATTTGTATCCCATCATTCCTTGTAAAGGGAAGGTTTCTCTTAAGCCTAGAAAAAGAGGGAGGTTTCTCTTTAGCCTTAGAAAAAGAGGGAGGTTTCTCTTTAGCCTTAGAAAAAGAGGGAGGTTTCTCTTGAGCCTTTAAAAAGAGGGATTGTAAAGACAAATTCAAGTGTAGTGAATTTGGGGAAAATCCTTGGGAGCGTCTCAAGGTAGAGGACGTAGGCAAGGTTGCCGAACCTCTATAAATCGCTTGTGTAAATCTCTCTCTCCCTACTCTTTATTTACTTGCGATTATATTATGTGTATTGTATTGAACTTAAATTGCATGCTTGCCTAGCTTAGAGAACTTAGAAAATATTAATCTAAGCTAGAGAATTTAGAAGAACTGAAAAACGGGCATAAGGTTAGTTAAGAACCGATTCACCCCCTCTCGGCATAGCCTATAGAGCCAACAATTGGTATCAGAGCTTTAGCTTGAGATTGATTTAGACTAACCTCTATCGAGCAAAACGATCATAAATGGCTCACTTGAATGTAGGCACACCCCTAGGAGAAGAGGGACACTCATTAGTTAGACCTCTACTCTTCAATGGTGAGAATTGCTCTTATTGGAAAATTAGGATTATGTTATTTGTGCAATCCAATGATTATGAAGTGTGGAGAGTGATTGTTAATGGTCCCAAAATTCCAATGAAGAAAGTTGATGGAAAAGATGTCCCTAAAGTGAGGATGAGTGGGACACAAATGATATGAGAATGGCACAATTGAATGCCAAGGCTATGCACACTCTCTTTTGTGCTTTAGGTCACAATGAATGTAATAGAGTCTCCTTGTGTGAGAATACTAAACAAATATGGGACAAACTAGCCATCACACATGAAGGGACCAATCAAGTTAGGGAAACCAAAGTAGGAATGCTCACACATGATTATGAGCTATTTAGGATGAAAGAAAATGAGTCCATTAGCGAAATGTTCACTAGGTTTAATGATATAATTAATGGACTTAAGGCATTAGGCAAGAGCTATTCCAATGTAGAAATGGTTAAGAAAATTTTGAATAGCTTGCCAAAATCTTGGGAGGCAAAGGTGATCGCAATAGAAGAATCTAAGGATCCTAACACCTTGTCTCTAGATGAACTTATGGGCTCCCTACTTACATATGAGATGAAATTGAAAAGAAATGAAAAGCTTTCAAAGAAAGTAGGGGTAGCACTTAAGTCTTCCACTCATGAGGTCATTGAAGATGATAGTGATGAGAGTGGAAATGAGGAAGAAAAAGAAATGGCAATGTTTGCCAAAAGATTCAATAGTTTCATGAGAATGAATGAGAGAGAGCAACATAGGAGACGTCATAGGGGAAAGTCAAGTAGAAGAGAAAAAGGTCCCTTAGTGTGTTATGAGTGTAATGAACCGGGTCATACTAAGTTAGATTGCCCCTTACTTAGGAAAGAAAAGGATAGAAAGCCTAAGAAGAAAGCATTTGTGGTTGCATGGAGCGATAGTGATAGCTCCGATGAGGAAAACGTAGATGAAAGGTAGCTTACTCATGCTTTATGGCTATTAGTGATGATGAAGCTAGTTGTAGTTCTAGTGAAGATAATGATTATACATTTGATGAACTACAAAATGCTTTTAATGAATTAGCAAATGATTTTCAATGCATGAACTCCAAATATAAGAAAATCATTGCTAAATTGAAAATAGAAAATGAAATGCTATTAAATGCCAAACTTGAATTTGAGAAAAAATTAGAAGAAGCAAATCTAGAAATAAATGAAGTAAATAAAAAGAACTTAAATTTGCATAATTCATTTTCTAGATTTTATATGGGTCAACAAAAGCTAGACCATATGTTAGAGACCCAAAGAGCTTTCTTTGACAAAGGTGGGTTAGGCTATAATGCTAAACAAAAAGAAACTCATCTTAAGAATTTCCTAGTGAGCAAAAATACTATGCATGATTTATCTCTTACATGCTCACTATGCAATAGAATAGGACACTCTTCACAAGCATGCACGTATAGGAAAACCACATTTAGAGGAAGAGTAGTTAGAAAAATGTGGGTGCCAAAGCATGCAATAAATAATGATGATTTGTGCTTGAAATGGATCCCAAAAGGATCAAAAATTATTTGCACTAACTCTCATGGACCCAAGAAAAATTGGGTACCAAAGCATGCTTGAAATTGTTTGATGTAGGAGTGTTAGAGCATAAGAATACAAAGAAACAATGGAGTTCAAATGCTCTACACACCCCCCATGGAGATTGCTTATGCCAATGAGAAAAAGAAAAGCTTGAGGATCCATCACAACAATTCTTCAAAGAATGGCTCAAGGTGGATTCAACTATTCAAGGCAAAGCACTCTAAAGCAAAGGAGTTTTGTAAGCTTATATTCTATCTTCTCAAAACTCATATATATTAAAATTATTTGGTTGATTTAATAAGGCACTTAGTTGATGATTATTGGTGCATTATGAGGCATGTTGAATGATTGTTGGTTGGTTAATGTTAGTTCTTGAGGCATTGGATGATTGAATGAAAGGCATGATTTATGATTTTGAAAAGATTATTCAATTTCTGTAGTTTGAGCAAGTTTGATATGTTTAGATAATATATTTAGTAGCTCAAAAGTTGTTAAATATGTCATATATGCAAAATTCCATGTCATGAGCCTTAATGAAGAATATGCATATTAGAAATCATGGCATGTTGTTCACAAGATATATGTTTTAATGATATTTGTGCTTAAAACCTATGCGAACAAGTTTGTTTTGACATATTTATGAAATTCAATGCATTGGTTTTGCCAAAACAAGCATAACTCTCAAAATGACCTCCTTTGAGGCCAAAAATGCATTTATTGGTAAAAATCCTTCAAAAATTGCAAAATCTATTGTTAAATGGTTTTTCATTCATGTTTTTCATTCATACAAGTCCAAAATCATGTTTTACAAATGTTTAAACCTTTACTTGGACTTAAAATACTCAAAAACGAAGTTTTGGTACCTCAAAGGTTGGATTTTCTGTCAAAAACTGCAGAAACAAGATGAGGGATCAATCCCTCAACAAGCAGGATCGATCCCCCTTGAGCAGAATGCAGGAAATCTACATTCTGGAATTAAGGGATCGATCCCCCTCCTCTAGGGATCGATCCCACCAGGTCAGAAAGGCTTTTCTGCATGTTTTCAACCGAAATTGAGAAAAACTTTTCATTGTTTTGATACTTTCTCTCTTCTTAACTTAAAATTAATTGTTTTAACTTCTTTTTGATGATCTTTAAACTATGAAAATTCATTTTTCATTGATATCATGCCTCAACTCCATCAATTTATATCATTTCCAACAAATGGTATCACTTTCAACAATCAATAGCATTTTTATTGAACTCACAAGTGCAAAATCATTTTTCTTGTTGAAACATTCATGAATCTTGAAATAATCTTGAAATATACTTTCAATGAATGCTTAAACATAATTTTGAGATTTATTTCAATAATTTGTAGATATATTTGTGAATTTGATGAACTTGTGCATAATGAATATCCTTCATTCCTTTTGTTCATCTTAGTCAAGCATGCTTATAGGATTATGTCTATTAGCTTGACTCAATTACTCCACTCTAGGTTTCATGATCATTATACATCTAGTGAATTGATTTCAAATATAAATTCAACAATTGGTAATGGTCATTGGCCTATAATTTGTGATGATAAATGGATCCCAAATGTTCAAATGCATGAAACTTTATCATCCATGTACTTGGGCTTTAATGACAACACCAACAATTGATATACATGCATTGAATCATGTTTGCTTAAGCTGAATCAATAATCATGCCTGTGAGATGAGAATAGTTGTTTTCATGATATTATGTGATTAATCTCACTCATAGTTTATAGATTTTAATGATAAAATATACTTTAGCTTGATAATATTGATTCACTTAGGCGAAGCCATTTTAGCTAAAATAGCATATACCCTCTAGAACATTAAATGATGATAACAACTAGGGATATGGCTATTAATTGATTAAAATGGTAATGTTGAATCATTCCTTGCTCATAATTGGTTAAAAACTTGAATTAGAAAATGAGCATAGGATTTTTGTGCTTAAAACCATGGAAGAAAATGTGTTTGCTTGAATACCTTGACTTTTTGAATCTTCCATATGGTATAATTTTTGGTGAATATGGATTAATACTTTATGATAGTGTGCTAATATTCAATTAATCCATATGCATATTTGATGATATGTGATTGTGTTCTTGCATATTTAGAATGATTATTTTCTTGACATGAATACACTACACATAGACATTGGATTCAAGCAAAATGACTAAGTCAACCATTAGTAACAATTGGTATTTAGATTGAAATAACAATTAATATCATTGGCAACCATATTTTCAACAATTGGTAAGCCAAAACTAAATTGCCAATTGCTATGAGCTTTAAATTGACAATTCTTCTTGTGCTCTTTAGTTTGAAATGACAAATAGAGAAGAATTCTCTTAGAATATTTTTGCATGAAACTCTTGTGTGCAAGAATTTGAAGTTAATTGCTATATGTTTCAATTCTATGCACATTCTTGCTTGAATGTGATTTATGAGCTCATGCATATGATAAGTCATCTAATTTAAGCTCATAATCATGATGTATTGCCATGCACCTTAGTTGGACTTTCAAGAACAATTGATATACTTAGGTGCTTGATAGGATTGAAATGAGCAAGTCATAGTCCTTAGTAGGTATTTCTAAACAACTTGCTTCATTATTTGCCAATTGGAAATTCTTGCAAAATTACTTATCAACAATTAGTATCAAAATTATTTACAAACAATTGGTATAGGATCATAAGTCATGTTCTTTGCATGAATATTTCATACTCTTTATGAACAACTGGCTTATTAATTTGTGCTATGAGTCCCATGTACTAACATGTTTCTTGTTGGATGGAGCATATTTATCCTTTCTCACATAAGCCATATTTTTAGGGGGAGCATATTTTTTATTATTTTTCTTTCTTTTTGCTATGACAAAAAGGGGGAGAGATAGATATTAAAAGGGAAAGATATTAAAGTGGAGAGATAATGAGGGAAAATTCATTTTCAAAACCCATGCTTATATTAAGGGGAGCTTTATAAAATCCTGCTTTATTTGAGGGGGAGTATTTTATCAAAGAATTTTCAAAGCAAATTTACATTAAGTTTTGTCATATCAAAAAGGGGGAGATTGTTAGCTTTAAATTGACATATATATTTTGAAATGACAAAAACTTAAGTAAGCTTTAATGTTTTAACTCATATTGTAAATTTGCCTTATCACACATGATTTTCTCAATACATTTCAAGTATTCATATCAAACATTAAGACCATGATTCAATGATGCATATTCTTATTGGTCTTAATACTTTGTAAATGTGTTGAATATTTTAGAAAATCACTTGATGAATTTTTGGACCATGTTTTCATCAGAGAAAGTCAAGAAAAACTCCCACAAAAATGCCAAAATGTTTTGGGGTGAATTAGGATCAAAGACCACATCATTTCTAACCAAAATAGTGCAGGAAAAGCTTTCTGGAGGCATGGGATCGATCCCCTAAGGGAAGGGATCGATCCCTTTATGGCAGAATGACTTCCCAAGGTCCCTCAAGCCAAGAATCAAGATTCTGGACAAAAAGGATCGATCCTTTTGGGCATGGGATCAATCCTTCGGGACGAAAAAGTGCTGTAACGGCTAGTTTTTGTGAGACAACGGTAATATTCGAGATTTGGCTCCACCCAACGGCTAGAATACATCCAAGGGACTATAAATAGAGGCTTGGAAGCTGAAGAAAGAAGAGAGAGCACCAAGATGAAGAAAGAAGAGAGAGCACCAAGACATATCATTCTTCAATTTCTTCATCTCTTCAAACAAATCAAAGAGTTCAAGAGCTAGAATTCAATATCTTCTATCACTCTCTTATTCCTTGTAGTGCTTAGCACAAATCTTGTATAGGTTTTCATTGTGCTTAATTTCCGTAATCACTTGCCTACCTAGAGGCCTTTCTTTGATTACATTATTTGTATCCCATCATTCCTTGTAAAGGGGAGGTTTCTCTTGAGCCTTAGAAAAAGAGGGAGGTTTCTCTTGAGCCTAGAAAAAGAGAGAGGTTTCTCTTGAGCCTTTAAAAAAGGGATTGTAAAGACAAATTCAAGTGTAGTGAATTTGGGGAAAATCCTTGGGAGCGTCTCAAGGTAGAGGACGTAGGCAACCACTCTTGAGTCTAGAAAAAGAGAGAGGTTTCTCTTGAGCCTTTAAAAAGAGGGATTGTAAAGACAAATTCAAGTGTAGTGAATTTGGGGAAAATCCTTGGGAGCATCTCAAGGTAGAGGACGTAGACAAGGTTGCCGAACCTCTATAAATCGCTTGTGTAAATCTCTCTCTCCCTACTCTTTATTTACTTGCGATTATATTGTGTGTATTGCATTGAACTTAAATTGCATGCTTGCCTAGCTTAGAGAACTTAGAAAATATCAATCTAAGCTAGAGAATTTAGAAGAAATGAAAAACGGGCATAAGGTTAGTTAAGAACCGATTCACCCCCCCTCTCGGCATAGCCTATAGAGTCAACACCATCTTATATGCAAACCATAATCAAACATAATACCAAATTTAGATCATTTATCATTTAGAAATTATACTCTTGTACGGGATTAAATCATATCACTTTTCATGTGCAAAAAAAAAACATGGTCACTTGTATTATATAGCCATGACACTCCTCATATAATTTTCATGTTCATGTACAGTATAAGATCATGACATCCCTCATATAGAAAGCATATTGTTATGTCATGATTTAGTATGCAAATTATGCAACTTCACTTATAAACCACTATCATTTCAAATCATATTACATTTAATATATAATCATGTGCGAGATGTATATAGTCTCGAAATCGTATTACATATACTTTTAAAGCATGTTCATAACATGTAAAATGTCAAATCATTTCATATTTACTTTTAAGACATGACTAAAGCACGTATAATTCACAAATCATATCACATGTACCTTTAAAGCATGTTTTAAAAACATGTACTGTCTCAAAACATATCATATTCACTTTTATGACATGTTAAAACATTTGCAGTCTCAAAACATTTCTCATATATTGTAAAATCGTATCAAGTCTAGAGTTCATATCAAATAAAATCATACTCTAGACAATATATCATATCAGGGTTGAGACTAGGCTATTCCCTAATACTCTATTAATAAAGACTTTAGTCACGTAGCTAGTAGTGAAAATCATATCATCGTCCCCTGAAAACCAACTAGGGCACTATCTATGGCCATAGATCTCATGTCTCTCAACCCCACTGATCAAGTGTGACTAAGCCCTGTCCACGACTATTGTCGGACAAGCATCTTTGCCTAATAAGTAGTCTCCAATTTAGCGGTTTCCACTAAGCTTTATTGAGTTCAACTCTCTTAGGGTGCCTATAGTCTCATAAAACATTTAAACATTTCACTTTTCTTATGAAAATAGGGTAAAGTATGTAACACATTTCTTTAAGATCATTTACATATATAAATACATATATTTACACTATATATTCAGTATTTTCAAAAAAATTCAAACATATAAAGTATTCATATAAGTATCACATGAATAAATCCTTTCAAAACCTCAAGTTATAAATAAAGCATGCTTAAAAGAAATGTAATTTAAATCCCAAGTTAAAAACAATTTACTATCATACTCATAAAGTATATTGATGCAATATCATTTGGTATAGCACTTACTATAATCCTAATTCCTCATTCCCATCCTTTCGATTTCAATCGGATTATACTTAATAGATCAACTCAATATCCCTTATCGTTCCACAATATTTAATACCATTTCACAACATTTACCAATTAAATCAATCACCTTTGCTTTTAATATCAATACTAAGACCCCCACCACCAATGTGAGTCTTTTTAGTATTTCACATATAACCAAATATTTCCTTAGCAACTTTAACAATAACACTACGATCATTCAAATATAATTGAACTCATTCACCGTAAATTATTCAATCATTTCTTCAATTTGTCATCCTACCATTAGCATATTATTTCTTATATATCACTAAGATCATTATCACACAATTTAACTATATCTATACAATATAATTCTAAATCTGAATTATATAAACGTCTTACCAATTCCTATGGTTAGTGCTCAAACATCGAGTTTAGTCGAATTAGTGTTCATCGCCTCAGTGTCGCACTATATATTTAAACACCGTTAATCAGCTTAGTATCAACTCGATAAAATTCTAAATATCATCATCATCAGAGCCTTTATCCCAATAGATTGGGGTAGGCTATATGAACCAATATCTAAAATCACGTTAGATCGTCCATATGTATTCTCTACCTCCATAGATTTCTATTCAAGGCCATTTGCTCATCTAATTCTAAAACCTCCATGTCTTTCCAAACTACTTCCTTCCAAGTCTTTTTCGGTTTTCCTCTAGTCTTAACCCTTCTCTCAACATCCATAGCGTCTATTCTCCTAACTGGAGCATCTACAGGTCTACGTCTTACATGTCCAAACCAACGTAAACGATTTTCACACATTTTGTCTTCGATAGGTACCACTCAAATCATCTTACAAATATCATCATTTCTCATTCTATCCTTTCTTGTATATCCACATATCCACCGTAACATTTTCATTTCTGTTACACTCATCTTTTGTGTATGTAGCCTCTTAGTCGCCCAACATTCACTACCATATAACAATGTTGGTCTAACAACTGTCCTATAAAACTTGCCTTTCAACCATGTAGGAATTCCTTTATCGCACAACACACCTGTAGCACTTCTCCACTTACTCCATCCAGCCTGGATCCTATAGGTCACATCACCATCAATCTCTTCATCCATCTGTATTATTGATCCCAAGTATCGAAAATGATCCCGCTTAGGTATCGCCACCCCATCTAACTTCACTACATCATGCTCTTCCAGTCGGTTAGAATTGAATTTACACTCCATGTATTCAGTCTTCACTCTGCTTAGTTTAAATCCTTTTGAGTCCAACGTTTATCTCCATACTTCCAACTTTGTATTGATCTCCGCTCTAGTTTCCGCACATAGGACAATATCATCTGCAAACATCATACACCAGGGCACCTTATCTTGGATGGATTTTGTCAGTTCGTCCATAACTACCGCAAACAAGAATGGACTCAACGCTGACCCTTGGTGTAATCCCACCGTGATAGGAAACTCACTTGTTTGCCCCCCACCTGTCCTCACATGTGTCCTTGCACCTCTATACATGTCCTTTAGTTTAATATATTTCAAAGGAACTCTTTTCTTCATTAAAGACCACTAGAGTATCTCCCTAGGCACTTTATCATATGCTTTCTCCAAATCTATAAAGACCATATGAAGATCTTTACCCATTACTCCAAATCGATAAAATTCTAAATATATATATATATAAATATATTTTTATAAAAGTAGTACGGCACTATATGACCTCTCTTACCTATTTCTTTAAATCGAAACACTAGGCGAGTGCCTCGAATTTAGCTAGATCCCTATCGGCCGCTTGATCATCCACAAGGTTCCCAACTTACAATTTTCCTGCAATCCCATATTATACCATACTCAAAAATTAATTAAGCACATCCATAAAATTCTTATGAAAATACTACTAAGCTCACTGTTGTCTTACCAATTTATACAAGGATTTAACTCCTCCACATGTTTCCTCCTCCTTCTTTTCCTTTTATTATATATACATATATATATATATATATATATAATATATATATATATATATATTTGCCTTGTAATTCCCAGCCTTTGAATTTCCGCTAGTTATAACAAACCCCAAAATAGCCTAAATTCAAGCCATTCCCAGCTACTGTTTTCACATCACAGTTGCATGGAATTGCCACCTCAATAGCTCATATTCAACCACCCTTTATGCTTGGTTCAGCCCTTTAAATTCCCGTATGTGTCCTATTTTTAGCTCTAATTTGGTACCAAAATAAATAGATCTTGGCCCTGTTCAGTGTCAGTTCTCCGCCCCAACATTGCCTCAACTCAGCCCCAAGGAGTCCATTTTGGTGCCTAGGTTCAGCCCCCGTTCTAATGCCGTTTCAGCACCAAACTTTGGGCTCTCAAAGCTTCCCTGTTTGCTGCAAAATTTCTTTTTCAATCAGTCCTAAAACCAGCCCCTTAAACTACTTCACAAGCAGCCTTAACACACCTTACGCAACCACTTTCTCAGCCTCTACAACAGCTATTTAACACCTAAAAAAACACCCAACTCGAAATACCCTGTGCTCACGCCAACATCAGCCCTCAAATTGACCTGTTTCTGCCCTGTATCTTTCCAGCCGAAAGCCCCTGATTCCAGCACTCACTCATCACAAAATCAGCCTTCGTTCTTAGTTTGAAAACTCAGCTTACAACCCTGAGACAACCTCCTTTTCCAGCTCAGTTCTGATCAATATTCCTGCACATAAAGCTCTATTTCTTCCTTTGTTTGCATCTCTTCCAAGCCACTCTACCTCCTCGCCAGCCCTTTGTTTCTCTCTTCCTTCAGTTATCGTTGCTGCACCTGTTTCTCCCAAATTCTTCTTGGTTCCTCTTCTCCAAATCTTTCCCTTCTCTCTCGGTTCCTTCACTTTGCTTTTCACCGCTTGCTGGCTTCTATTTCTTTCTCTATATATTATTTCTTTCTTTTATTTTCTCATTCACTCTCAGGTCCCTCTTCCACATTCAGCTTTCCTTTCTTTTCTTTTCAAATGATATATCTATATTATTATTTTTTTGCTCTTAAATCAAGGCAGATGTCACCGGGACAAGCTTATAAGTGAAGCTTGTCCATTTATTTTATTTTATTTTTTATTTTATTTATTAAAAGTTTTTTTATTATTATATATCTTTAATACGTATATTTATTTTATTATATTGTTTTTAGATTGTTTTATCTAATTGTTTATTAAGTACTCAAATCTTTAAATTCTTTACAATACATAATTCCTACACTTTAACATTCAATTAATTAACTTAATTACATATATCTCATTAAAATATTTTAAACATAACTAACAAAACCTTTAGTTTACTGTAACTTGAGAAATCCTAATTAATAATTTTTTTTTTCATCCTGTTCGTCAACTTACATTCAATAATTCACTACAACTTTAATTCATAAAATTCAATTGACCACCTAATTCACTTAATTTCTCATAACCTTAATCTCATTATGATTCTCATATTAAATCCTCAAAATTATAAATTCCCCATGTTCAATTATTAATTTCATAATTCTTCAATACTCCACATCATTTCGTAAGGCTTAAAATAATTTAATCTACTCATGGAGGGTCAAAAATGCGGTTATCACAGTTTGGGTCAAGGAAAAATCGGTCTATTTCGGGTTCGGATCATTTCAGGTTTAGGTCAATTTAAATTCGGATCAATTTGGTTTCAGATTAATTCAGGCTCGGATTAGGTTGGGTTTGGATCGTTGACGTTTTTAGTCAATTCAGGTTGGTTGGATTTGGATTCAGGTCGAGCGGACAGTTTTTTGGAGTAAGCCTTGATCATCTTTATGCAATTTGTTTGATATGAAAATCAATTGAAACCATATTTTTAAGAATTACAAAACTCATAAAAATAAAATTTCTTCTTACATGACCTATAATAAAATTGGGATTAAAATAATCAAAATATTTAATACTCTGTATGATTTTTTTATAATATATTTATCAATATTCAAAAATTAATTACATTTTTTCATTTTATTTCTATTATCTATAATAATTAATAACTTTATGAATCAAAGTGATTTAATAATCCCTACTAAATATCATAATACACTATTATACATCTCTTTAATTTCTCTTGATTTTTTATAGAATAATTAGAGACATTAAATGTAAGTGATATAGCTTATGTACTCTATTATAGATTAGTCATTAAATAATTATACATTAAGTTTAAATGAATATAATATAAAAGTGAATATTTAAGTTTAACTAGATTCAAAAAAAAATATAACACTCATATTATTAAAAAAATTATATTTTTACTATAGGAAAATACTTTAATAATAATTTTAACATTTAAATATTTACTGATAATATTAAATTTAAGTTTGAATTTTTTCAGGTTTGGGTTAATTTAGATTTGAATTAATTTGGGTTCAGATCAATTCGAGTTCAAATCAGCTCAAGTTTGAGTTAATTTAAATTTGAATGAATTTGGGTTCGGATCAATGTGAATTCGGATCAATTTGGTTTCAGATCAATTTGGATTCGGATCGGGTTAGATTTGGATTGTTGACTTTTTTAGTCAAATGGGATCGGTTGGGTTTGGTTTAGGGTTAATCAGGTTGGTTTTTCGGATCAGATCAATTTTTGCCACCTCTACCAGTGATGTAATGAAGATTATTTTTTAGTGCGGTCAATAAAGTAATATTAATACTTTATTTTTAAAAAATTTATATATAATGTATTGATAGTATATAGAAGCTATATACTATTAGTCAACCATATAATGTCACCTCATTAATGAGTAAACTTTAAAAATGTGTAAGCTCTTAAATGTAAATATTAATGAAATTTTTAAATTTATTTTAAGGACCTGTGCATTTTTAAGTTTTATTTATTAATGAGGTGTCATTATATGGTTGACTAATAGTGTATAGAAGCTATATACTATAAGTGCATCATATATAAACTTATTTTTTAATTTATATATATTCTTCTATTTTTAATGAATTATATCTTTTTTAATTTTCTAACACTTAAATTCATTACTATTTTTTATTTCTAGATTTAGTTTTTACATTTTTTAAATTTTTTATATTAAAAACAATGGAACATTGACTATATAAAATTTTTTAAAATTTAGTATAAAATACGCTAAAACTAATTTTTTAATTAATTTTCATGAATTTCAAAAGAATATGTATATCTATAAACTAATTAATAAAAAAGAAATATCTTACATAATACGCAGATATGAAAATTTACAATTTTTCATACATAAGTAATCTTTAAAAATTAACAATCTCATTATACAAAAAAAAACTTAAGATTCAAATAATAAAAGAAAATATTTAATTTAAAGATACATTCTTTTTTTTGTTTAATCAAAGGTGTTCTCATCCGTTTTACGATTTCAGTTTAATTTTGTTCGAACTGGAAGTTGTAAATGGTAAAACCATTCTAATAATTACGACTCCAAGATTCAAACTATATTCAAATGCCTAAGAAAGAAGTTTATTTCCACTTCTTCCAATCACTTATTGGTTTTAAAAATATACTAGTTTTGATCCCATGCGATGCACGAAAATATATTAATTAAATAATAAATTTATTAATGATATATATTTTTGAAAGATAATAATACAAATTGTTATATTTGTGGAAAATACAACATTAGCAATTTTTATATGACAAACAGTAGTATAAAAAAATTATAAATTGGATATAATTATGTAAATTTTGAGTTAAAATTGTTCATCTACTTTGTCTATTTAACCATGTATCCATACTACATTAATTATAATCATTATTTAGTTAACTTATAATTTAAAAAATATTAAATAATGAACATAAAAACAACAAATCATTCTTTTTTACATAAATAAAATATGTTATCAAAGAAAAATATACACTGAAAATAGAATTAATTTCTATTAAAAAACAATTGTAAATTATCGAAAACAAAGTACGTATAACAAATTGTAATATATGATGATAGAAAATTTTAAAATTAGTTTACTTAGTAAATTGATAAAAATAAAATAAAATTCAAACCTTGAATTAAATTTCTATCGATTCTGAAATATAATTTTCATGCAAAAACGAGAGATCATCGCATAATACATTTATTACAACATTAGGTTGCTAATGTATACATAATTATATACGTGTATATACAATATCTTAAAATACTAACAATTTAATTATAAGATAAATAATTATTTATTGGATTTTAGCTGATTTTTTTCTCATCCAACAATAATGGAATTTAATTAAATACATACAGCCATAAAAGCTGCAAAAAGCATCTACAACCTAAATGGGCTTGTGCTTAATAAAACACCAAGAGCATCCAAAGAAATAGCAATTAAAACAAAGCAAAGAACGTTTCAATTCTATTAACTTCTAGCTCAGAAACTGAAACTGTGAAATAGCAAGAATTATTAAAGAACATTTTAGCTGATGCCATGTATAAAAGAGAACGCATACTTTATAATATATCCCTAAAATCTAAATAGATCACTCTTTATGTGAATTAATATTATATCAAATAAACAGAGAAAAAGCAATTTTTGGGCATGCAGAAAGCAATCCGACCAATGCCATAGACCAATTCTACGTCTTAAGTACTGTAGGTTTCTATATGTCCTACCTTATTTCCTGTTGTTTCACTTTGCTGTTATAATTTGCGATTTCTACTGCTAAATCTTTCAGGAAAATCTTTATTCTCATGGAACCACTCTTTAATCATCGCTAAAATACTTTTTTTTCATAAGAGATACAAAGAGGAGTGAGAAATAGAACTTTGGACCTAATTTTTAAAGAGAGGTAACAATCACGAGACGAAGCCTTGATTGTTATCACTAAAATACTTTACTTTCATCATCATCATCATCATCAGAGCCTTTATCCCAATAGATTGGGGTAGGCTATATGAACCAATATCTAAAATCACGTTAGATCATCCATATGTATTCTCTGCCTCCATAGATTCCTATTCAAGGCCATTTGCTCATCTAATTCTAAAACCTCCATGTCTTTCCAAACTACTTCCTTCCAAGTCTTTTTCGGTCTTCCTCTAGTCTTAACCCTTCTCTCAACATCCATAGCCTCTATGCTCCTAACTGGAGCATCTACAGGTCTACGTCTTACATGTCCAAACCAACGTAAACGATTTTCACACATTTTGTCTTCGATAGGTACCACTCCAATCATCTTACAATATCATCATTTCTCATTCTATCCTTTCTTGTATATCCACATATCCACCGTAACATTCTCATTTCTGTTACACTCATCTTTTGTGTATGTAGCCTCTTAGTCGTCCAACATTCACTACCATATAACAATGTTGGTCTAACAACTATCCTATAGAACTTGCCTTTCAACCATGTAGGAATTCCTTTATCGCACAACACACCTGTAGCACTTCTCCACTTACTCCATCCAGCCTGGATCCTATAGGTCACATCACCATCAATCTCTCCATCCATCTGTATTATTGATCCCAAGTATCGAAAATGATCCCGCTTAGGTATCGCCACCCCATCTAACTTCACTACATCATGCTCTTCCAGTCGGTTAGAACTGAATTTACACTCCATGTATTCAGTCTTCACTCTGCTTAGTTTAAAACCTTTTGATTCCAACGTTTGTCTCCATACTTCCAACTTTGTATTGATCTCCGCTCTAGTTTCCGCACATAGGACAATATCATTTGCAAACATCATACACCAGGGCACCTTATCTTGGATGGATTTTGTCAATTCGTCCATAACTACCGCGAACAAGAATGGACTCAACGCTGACCCTTGGTGTAATCCCACCGTGATAGGAAACTCACTTGTTTGCCCCCCACCTGTCCTCACATGTGTCCTTGCGTCTCTATACATGTCCTTAATTAGTTTAATATATTTCAAAGGAACTCTTTTCTTCATTAAGGACCCACAGAGTACCTCCCTAGGCACTTTATCATATGCTTTCTCCAAATCTATAAAGACCATATGAAGATCTTTACCCATTACTCGAAAGCGCTCCATAAGTTGTCTAAGCAAATATATTGCCTCCATAGTTGATCGACCCGGCATAAAACCAAATTGATTCTCCGATATCTCTACATTCTTTCTTAATCTCCGTTCTATCACTCTCTTCCATAGTTTCATCGTGTGACTCATCAATTTTATGCCTCGGTAGTTGGCGCAACTTTGAATATCTCCCTTGTTCTTATATAAAGGTACTAAGACACTCTTCCTCCATTCCTCTGGCATTTTGTTAGTGTGCCAAATCTTATTAAATAGATTTGTCAACCACCTAACTCCTACATCTCCAAGGCATTTCTAAACTTCAATTGGGATGTCATCAGGTCCAACAGCTTTTCCATTCTTCATCATCTTTAGTGCATCTTTTACCTCTGTCTCTTGGATTCTACGCATAAAGCACTGATTTAAATCCTTAAGAGGCACTGAAATATTATCCAAAACTTTATTTTGTCCATCATTAAATAATTTGTTAAAATAATCTCGCCACCTGTCCTTAATGTCATTATCTTTAACGAGAGTTCTTTGATGCTCATCCTTAATACATTTCACGACTCCTAGGTCGCGACTCCTCCTTTCTCTTGCTCGCGCCAATCTGTATATCCTTTTCTCTCCCTCCTTTGTGTTCAACTTGTCGTAAATCTCTTTCGCAACCCTCGTCTTAGCTTCTGCCACAGCCTTTTTTGCCTCCTTTCTTGCTACATTATATTCCGAAAAACTCTCTTCTGTATTGTTCTTCTTTAAAGCCTTGTAACGCTCTCGCTTAGTCTTTATAGCATCTTTTACTACTGCAGTCCACCATGTTGCATCCTTTCCAGACGGCACTTTTCCGTTTGATACTCCTAATGTCTCTTTGCCTACCTCCCGAATGCATTTTGCCATCTTATTCCACATTACATTTGGGTTCTCTTCTGTTGTCCAAGCCTCTTTTTGAATCCAACTATCTCTACATGTTGTATGACAATCTTTTAGCTTCCACCATCGAATCCGTTCAATTCCTTTTTGTTGGTTCCTTCGATGTCGTCTATCTATCTTCATATCTAGAACTAAGAGTCTATGTTGCGCGGTAACACTCTCACCTGGGATAACCTTACAATCCAAACATCTATGTCTATTCCTACTCCTAGTTAAAAAGAAATCTATCTGACTTACTCTTGGTCCACTTCTAAAGGTTATAAGATGAGAATCTCTCTTCTTAAACAATGTATTTGCTAGGATTAGGTCATAAGATAAAGCAAAATTTAAAATAGCATCTCCTCCCTCGTTTCTTTCACCATAACTAAAACCCCTCATGTACTCTCTCAAAACCCTCTCTACTTGTACCTACATGTCCATTAAGATCACCGCCAATAAAAAGGTTTTCTCCTATGGGTACTTTTTGTACTACCTTATCTAAATCCTCCCAAAACTGTCGTTTACTAACCTCATCAAGTCCTATCTGGGGTGCATACATGCTAATGACATTCAACACCTCTTCTCCTAAAACTAGTTTAACCAAAATAATCCTATCCCCTTGTCTCTTAATCTGTACAACATCCTTATGGTACTCTTTATCTATAATGATACCTACTCCATTTCGGTCTCTATCTTTCCCTGTGTACCAAAGCTTATATTGCCAAGGTGCTATCTCTCTAGCCTTTTCCCCAACCCATTTGGTCTCTTGGAGACACAAGATGTTAACCCTCCTCCTACTCATAACCTCACAAATCTCACCTAACTTACCACTAAGCGTACCTATATTCTAAGATCATAACCTAAGCTTATGGTTATGGACTAACTTCTTTACCCACCCCCGTCCATTGTGGTGTGGGAACCTTTGCCTATTTAACACCACATCCAGGCGTCGATGTGGCGCGTCACTTCCGGGCGACGACCTAGCAACCCTTGCCCAGTTTTCACTACACCCGGGCTCCGATGCAGCGCGTCGCTGTGTAGGGGACGCCCCAACGATGTTTTGATATTGGTTCATTTCATGAGATTGGACTAGTTTTTAAGGCTGGTTGTCCAAACCTACCGCCACCCTCCTCCTTTACCCGGGCTTGGGACCGGCTGCGTTAACTCATACAGGCGGAGTTAAAATACTTTACTTTAAATTTAAAAAAAATAGAGAAAAAGCAAGCTCGGTTCTTAAATGAAAACAATGAACATTCTAAGACAAAACAATGCTATATTTTAAGTGAAAACAATTTTCTATTCTATGAATTTGAGGTTCATTTGGGTCCTTTTATTTTTTTTTTCAATTGGAAATAGTTTCGTGCAATAGATGAATTAATTGCCTTGATATAATTAGTGTAATTTTATCGGTAAGTGTTTAACATCTATCTGCTAACTGTTACTTTGCTTATCAATCATCAATAAGAAGAAAACATCCAAATTTAAAGTTTCCTACTCATTTTTAGGATACCTTCCACTACCAGACTTGATCAATAACAAAAAAAAAATCTAACTTTAAATTTAAGTGTCCTTTGATTTCAAAGTACAATACTCTTGCAACAATGAGATATCAAAACATATTACATTTATAAAGATTAGTTAATGTAAAACAACAAATATTAATGAATTTTACATATAAAATTTTAAGACGGAAGTAATTAAACAATAAATTCTAGTAAGCAAAACCTTACTGTTTATATGGATCTAATGACAACCAAGCCTCTTAGGTAGATTCAAAAAACTCTATCTCACCACAGTAATTTCAAACTTCATCAGAAGTCACTATGAAGCAAAAAAATGGAAATTTAAAAAACAATAAATGAACGAACCAAGTGAGTAGAAAATAAAAAAAATTATTGTTTTAGTATAAAAATTATTGCAAATTTATTGTGATGCTCCAGTGTGCACCTGCAGGTAACCGACCTAGGCTACCGCACCGAGGTGGTCACTCAACTGTGTTGTCCACTTTGGAGTACACCCCATAGGTCTATAGCTCCGCACAGGTTGTCGGAGTGTGCTGATTAGTCACAACTCCAATTCGCGTCTCAAGGGATTCGAACCCTTGACACCATGCAAGTGTCAATCCTACCTAACCAATTATCCTTCGGATGCGAATTGGAGTTGTAGCCAATCGGCACACTTCGAAAAACCCATGTAGAGTGGTGGCCTTATGGGGTGCACTCCAGAATAGACAATACGATTGAGTGACCCGCTCAATGTGATGGCTTAGTTCGGTGACCAGCAAGTGCACATCGGGGCATCACAATAAAATGCACATTTTATTGTCCAAGCCCAACCTGTTTCAATAAGCCGTCAGCTGGCATCCCCTTGGCACTTTGCCTTAGGTTTGCTATGACTCAACCTTATTGTTCGCTCTAGAGTGCATCCCGTATGGCCACCACTCCTCACCGGTTTGTCGGAGTGTGCCAAATTGGCCACAACTCTAATTCGAGTCCACAGCGACTCGAACCCTTAACATCATTAAGAGTTAAGTCACTCCTAACGAATTGTCCTAGGACCATTGGTTAGGAGGATTCAATACTTACATTAGGTTAAGGGTTTGAATCATCCAAGACACAAATTGGGGTGATTATTTTCCTCTACAAAAATGTGAGGGAACTAAGTGCTACGTCATAGGCCAATGTGATCTGCAGGTAGTAGCCACCTCTAGAATCCCAAAGCAGACAGTATGGGTGAGTGACCCACTCGATGCGACGACCTGTGGGTGCACGATGGGGTGTCACAATAAAACGTGTGTTTTATTGTTAAGGCCCAGTCCGTTCAATAGGCTGTCGGCTGGCATCCTCTTGGCACTTTGCCTCAGGTTTGCCTCGACTCAACCTTATCGTTCACTTTGGAGTGCACCTCATAGGGCTACCACTTTGTACGGGTTTGTGGAAGTGTGTCGAATTGGCCACAACTCTAATTCACGTTCGGAGAGATTCAAACCCTTGACACCATGTAAGTGTCAATCCCAGGTTTGTTGGAGTGTACTGAATTGGCTATAACTCCAATTCATGTTCGGAGGGATTCAAACTCTTGACATCATGCTAGTGTCAATCCCTCCTAACCAATTGTCCTAGGAGATTGACACTTGTATGGTGTCAAGGGTTCGAATCCCTCCATATGTGAATTGGAGTTGTGGCCAATTTGGCACACTTTGACAAACTCGTGCGAAGCGATGGCTCTATGGGATGCACTCCAAAGCGGACAATACAATCGAGTCAAGGCAAACCTGGGGCAAAGTGCTAAGGGGATGCTAGCCAATGGCCTATTAAACGAGCTGGGCCTTGACATTTATATTAAAAGAAAAAAAATATAACCTTAAATCTAAGCTTCGGTTGATTTCAAGGTAGATTCTCCTACAACAATGAGAGATAAAAAAATTACATTTATAAAAATTATTTAGTTAATATAAAACTACAAATATAATTGAAATTTATATGTATAATTAGGAAGTAATTAATCAATAAATTAAAGCAAGAAACACTTTACCATTTTTATTGAAACAAAGACAATAAAGCCTTTTACGATAAGGAAGTAAAAAAACTCTGTCACATCGTAGCAATTAAAAAATGTAAAGTAGAAAGACTTTAACCAAAATGGGTATGAAGAAATAATAGTACATATCTTTAATAAGCATTATTTTTAGTTAAGAGTAATAAAATATGGCTAAAGTATTTGATCGTCATGTTCTGTCATATATAGTAGATACTGATAATTTCGTATTCATTTAGTTGGTTATGCTGTCTGTGGTGCCTTCATTTCATTCACTTACGAAATTGTACTTAAATTAAAATAAAAGTTCAATTTTAACTATCTTTAATATCTATACAAATAATGTTCCATTCAGTACGTTACAATAGTATTTTCATCCCCTGTATATGATATACAAAAGTTTTATTGTACATAAACGTCTGAACATATAAAAGTGGAAGTACACCTCTATAGACTAGCAACAGTCGCTTGAGGGACACCAAAAATGCAGCTGCTTAATGAAACAGTAAATCACTGCAAATAATCTGGAAGGAGGGAAAGAGAAGGGGTGAGCTTACGCCTAGTAAGAAATAAGTATAAGAGAACTGATACTATGAAATCCATATTCATAAAATTACGAAATTCCTAGCGGTGCACTAAGGGACGTTTAAGGAAGGATACTATAATCAACTAGGTAATCAGGTTAAATATGGAAGGATGCTTTAAAGCACCTCACTTGTCCCAGTTCCATGTTCCGACTATAGAGAATAAGCAGTTGATGATGTGATGAGTAAACAGTATAAAAACATTCCAATAATGCCATGTAGTTGTTCAATCTATAAACAAGGTATAAACAATTTAGTAAAATCATCCAGTATTTAAATTCAAAAAGCAATCCAGTGAGTAGTTCAAATCCATAGTATAACTAATACTTTCAATACATTTCGCTTAGTAGCAATATAAAATCTAATTCAGTGGGAACAGTTTAATGGAGACTAGGCAACACCCAATAGATATCATGCCATAACAGTATCCCAAGAAGGGAGAAACAGTACTAGTAAGACATATGGCCATAGTCACAGTGGAGTCTACAGTGTGCACTGATAAGGTGATAGCTGGGACGGCTATAGTAACAGTTAGTTAGCATGATGTACCCGAAGGTTCTACGAGGCCTAACAGTTTCAAAACAGTTGATAAACAGTATAAACTCCGTTAAAGAAATCAGTAACAATAATCAATACCTTTAGTCAATCTATAAATGAATAGTTTAGAAACATGAACGATTCAATAATAAAAATTTATAAAATATTCACAATTCAATATGTAGTTCTCAAAATAATTTCTTTTATGCATAAATAAGATATTAAAAAAAATGCAAGTACTCTCACGTACACAAAATTTGATAAAGTGGGTTTCCAAAACTGAATTATAGATTTCGATATGCCTATAAGGTATTTATAATAAAACACAATTAAACCTTGTTCAATTTTCATTTCTAGTATTCAAAATATACCAAAATATAATTCTACAAATTTCTTAGAAATTTTGGCAGCATAACGATCGTTTTTATCCTAGCCTCCCTATAGGAAAACACAGTTTATAATCCCAATAACAGTTCACAAATCCAATCCATTTCATCTCAAAACAATTCCATAAAAATCATTTTCAACATCAATATGCATTCACAGTATCTTTACATCTTCCATACTCATCCCTTACCTTTCGGTTTTCATTGAACAACCGTTGGCACCACTATTGCTTATTTTACTCCCAGGCTGCAAAAGACCATGAAAACCCAATCATTTTACTACACTTTAGTTATGAAGAATTCTACACTCATTGAGGTTGTGACGTCCCCGCCACTTCATCTTTTCACTTAACTCTTTCTTATTATCTTATCCGACATTATTTGATTTAGTTTATCCCGTGTCATTCTTTCCTTATTCTTCAGCTAATTATCTAATAGCTCATAAAATTTTATTCACTTTCCATAAGCATAAAAATGATATATATAAATACCATTCCATTCCCATAGGATCTCATACATCATCTTATCTTACATCCCCAGACATCCTATATACATATTGGCTACTTGTACTGTACTGTAACTGAATTACAATTTACTATATATATGAACATATAAGTATACCTTCTATGCTAACTGGGAAGCGTATCGAGAAGGTACACTGCAATCTTTCCAAAACAAGCTCCTCTAATCGGAGCGAGGCTCACTTCAGATAATCTGTAGGAAAAATGGTCGTAAAAGGGTGAGTTTACGCTCAGTAAGAAAATTATGTAAAAGAGCGTGCTATGCCTCTATATGCATTTTTTCCTACTTGGCTCTATAATGTCATGTAAAGCATTATAAAGCATGCATCATAAACATCTTTCATGCATTGTTTACAACCATGCATATTTATTTCAAATGACATGGCAAACATACTTTGTCTGCTTCTTTAAAATAGCATACGTATAAAACATGCATCACATACTTCTTTTTCTTATACTTTCTTTAAAACATCATGCATAAACTTCTTTCTTTAAAACATCATACTTTAAAACATACATCGTATACTTCTTCTTACATACATCTTGTACTCTGAAATAGATGGAGACTATGTACAATATTTAAGCGATTGAATCGTCATATAAACCGTTCATTCCTATTTATATGACTCTAATCATGCATTAGTACAGTAGTGCACTCCGTATAGGTCAGGGATTCTCTCGTGCCTTTAGAAATCCACAGTGAACACTAGTCAGGTGTCACATGAGGGATTGAGGACCTGACTAGGGTTCCTCGCTCAACATACATATTACTGAGGACTTGATTAGAGTCTCTCAGCCATCAGAAATGCATAATCATCACGCAGTCCATAGTCTCAAAACATTTATAATATACCTTTTTTCAGAAAACACTTTTGTATTTAAATCAAATAAGCTTTGAAAGCTCTTTTCATACATGGCAGTCGACTGGCCTGACAGGGCAGTCGGATGCTTCTTTATAACTTCATTTTCTCAAAATTATTTTTATTTCGGAAAATACATAGAGGCAGTCGACTGATCAATATAGCAGTCGACTGATTTTCAAATAGAATGCTTCTTAAGAAATAGCAGTCGACTGGTCATATAATAGTCGACTGGTTTTGAAACATAATGCATTTTTGGCAAATAGCAGTCAACTGTCCCATATAGCAGTCGACTGGTTTGAAACAGAATGTTTCTGGGTAAATAGCAGTCGACTGGCTTACATAGCAGTCGACTGGTTTGAACCAATTTTCGAAAAACGGCGTTTTGGTTGTCTCTAGGCAGTTGGCTGCTATTTAAGGCAGTCGGCTGCTCCTAACCTAATTGGCACTAGGAGACAAGTCCGAAAATGTCATTTTCCTGCACAAAACAACTAGTACATCTCTCCAAACCACATAAAAAATCATAAAACATGCGGACATAGCCGCCTTACGTCCGTTACATAAATTTCTTACCTCGATTCCTTCGGAAAAGCGAAATCACTTGGCGCATCAACCTTCGCTTTTCACCTCTTCGAATATGAAATTATCATATCAAGTTAGACCTTTAATTAATCACTATATACATCTTGTACTAACTCAATACAACTCCTTATCATGAACGAAATTGACTAAATCATCTTCTTCTTTTACCTTTGCTAGAAACCAAAAATCTCAAACTTTGAGATCTCTTCCACTACTTAAAATCAATCCACCAAACTTTGGATATCTCTTAGTCTAACGACAAGGATCGTTTTTCGTTTAATGAACTTAATGGATCGATGGAAGAGTGAGGTGGTTTATCACAGAGCTTGGAATGGAAAACTATGGAAGCTTGGAGATGGAACGAGAGGGAGAGCTGGAATAGTGGCTGACGTTGGTGATGGCTGATAGGAATGATGACTATGCTAATTTGCATTTAATGCATGCTTTATCCCATTAATTCATCTCAGCCATGCTTTACCTCTTTGACTCATGACCATTTAATTTCTCTTCCTCCCTTTCTCCTATGACTAATCTACTTAACTCCAATCAAAATTCTGATTTAATTTCTTGTCTCATACTCTTAATATTTTTCTGATATTAGTTTCCTTGACCATTTGACCTCTTTAACATTTAATTACCAAAATTCTGATATAATTTTTTCTTTATACTCCATTCATTTCCATAACAATAAAACAAGCTCTTTGATTTATTTGGCTATCAATTTTCTTAATTCTTTCATACTCCATACATCATGCATACATCATTTATACCTCAATTACACATCAACTTCATATTTATTTAATCATATGGAATTAAAATACTTTACAAACATGGAGGAATACATGGAAATTGGGGATTTCACATCCTTCCCACCTTAGAAAATTTGGTCCTCCATATTTGGATTAGCTTATCATGTGAATAATTTTGGATACCTTTCTTTCATTAAGCTCTCTAGTTCCCATGTAGCTTCTTCCATTGTATGGTATTGCCAGAGAACTTTCACTAATGGGATCGTCTTAGACCTCAAAACTTTTTCTTTTCTGTCCAAAATCCGAATCGGCTTCTCTATATAGCTCATATCTTCCCTTATCTCCAAGGGTTCATAATCAATGACATGAGACGGATCTGGATTATATTTTCGAAGCATCGATACATGAAACACATTATGCACTCCCGATAGCTCCGAAGGTAATGTCAATCTATAGGCAACATCACCTACTCGATCTAAGACCTCAAATGGACCGATGTAACGAGGACTTAACTTACCTCGTCGGCCAAATCTCATGATCCCTTTGGATGGAGAAACTTTCAAGAACACAAAATCTCCAACCATGAACTCAAGTGATCTCCGTCGAGCATCTGCATAACTCTTTTGTCTACTGTGAGCTGTCTTAAGCCTTTGACAAATCAACTTAACATCTTTGAAGCTTGCTCGACTAAATCTGGAGCTAACAACTTGCGCTCGCCTACTTCTTCCCACCCAATCGGAGATCGACACCTTCTTCCATACAGAGCTTCATATGGTGCCATCCCAATACTTGCATGATAACTATTATTGTATGCAAACTCAGCCAATGGTAGATGATCATCCCAGGAGCCTTTAAAATCCATAGCACAAGCCCTCAACATATCCTCGAGCGTCTGAATCGTGCGCTCGGACTGTCCATCAGTCTGCAGATGAAAAGCTGTGCTGAAATGCAACTTATATCCCATGGCTTCTTAAAAATGTTCCCAGAAATGGGAAGTAAACCTGGAATCTCTATCAGAAGTGATGCTCACTGGAACACCATGTAGTCTTACAACATCTCTCACATACATATCTGCCAAGGCATTGAGTGTATCTGTTGACTTCATAGGCAGGAAGTGAGCTGACTTTGTCAATCTATCGACGATCACCCAAATACCATCATGACTCCTCTTGGTTCTGGGCAATCCCATAATAAAGTCCATCGTAATGTGTTCCTACTTCCACATAGGTATAGGCAGAGGATGCAGTAATCCTGCTGGCTTTTAATGTTCTACCTTAACCTATTGACATGTGAGACACTTTGCTACAAAATCAGCTATGTCTCTCTTCATGCCATTCCACCAATACACCTTGCGAAGATTATGATACATCTTCGTGCTTCCTGGATGCAACGTGTACTTAGTAGCATGTGCTTCAGTCAAGATCAACTTCTTCAGTTTATCATCATTAGGAACGCATATACGACTCTTAAACCTCAAAATTCCATCACTACTAACATCAAATTCTGAGGTCATACCTAACTGCAACTAATTCATAGCCTCAATGCATTTATCATCTTCCTTTTGAGCACTTCGGATTCTGTCCATTAACTTTGGCTCAATCCTCAAACTAGCCATCATTCCAAATTGCTCATTAGGCCTCACATCAAGGTTGAGGCTTGTAAACTGTTCAATTAGCTCATACTCTTTCATCATCATATAAGACACCATACTTACATGCTTTCGGCTCAGAGCATTCGCCACCACATTAGCTTTCCCCGGGTGGTACAAGATCTCACAATCATAGTCCTTTAGAAGCTCGAGCCATCTTCTTTGCCTCATGTTCAATTCTCTTTGAGAGAACAAATATTTCAGACTTTTGTGATCCGTATAAATCTGAAATCTCTCACCATATAAGTAATGCCTCCATATTTTCAGAGCAAATACTATTGCAGCTAACTCCAAATCATGAGTCGGGTAGTTCTTTTCATGGTCCTTTAACTGTCTAAAACCATATGCTACTACCTTATCATGCTGCATTAACACACATCCCAAACCTTGTCCTGAGGCATCACTATACACCGCAAATCCACCTGAACCACTAGGGATGGTAAGGATCGGTGCAGTTGTTAGCCTGCGCTTCAACTCTTGGAAGCTACACTCACAGGCTTCATTCCACTCATACTTCACTTCCTTGCGCGTCAAGCGCGTCAATGGAGCAGCTAACTTCGAGAAACCCTCTACAAATCTTCTATAGTAGCCAGCTAAACCCAAGAAACTCCTAATCTCCGTTACAGTCTTCGGTCTCTCCCATTGGACCACCGTTTCAATCTTTGCTCGATCAACCGAGACTCCATCTTTACTGATAATGTGACCTAAGAAGGAGATATAATCAAGCCAAAACTCACATTTACTTAGTTTGGCATACAGTCCTCGATCTCTGAGGGTCTCCAAAACAATCCTCAAATGCTGCTCATGCTCTTCCCGTGACTTCGAGTACACCAAGATGTCATCAATAAATACAATGACAAACTGGTCCAAGTACTGCTTGAACACGTCATTCATCAAGTTCATGAAGGCTGCGGGTGCATTGGTCAGACCAAACGGCATCACTAGGAACTCATAGTGACCATACCGTGTCCTGAATGCAATCTTAGGGATATCTTCGTCTCGAATCTTCAACTGATGATATCCCGACCTTAAGTCTATCTTGGAGAAGACTTGTGCACCTTTTAACTGATCAAAAAGGTCATCTATCCTGGGAAGAGGATACTTATTCTTGATCGTCACTTTGTTCAACCACCGGTAGTCAATGCACAACCTCATACTACCGTCCTTCTTCCTGACAAAAAGCACAGGAGCACCCCAAGGGGATACGCTGGGTCGTATGAATCCCTTGTCTAGAAACTCCTGAAGTTGCTTCTTAAGTTCTTCCAATTCTACCAAAGCCATCCGGTAAGGAGCTCTCAAAATGGGCTCAGTCTCCGGCACCAAATCGATCGTAAACTCCACTTCCCTATCCGGAGGAAGTCCTGGGAGATCATCCGGAAACACTTCTGGAAAATCTTGGACTACAAGAATATCCTTGAGTCCGGGACGTTCCTGATCTACGTCCTCCACATAAGCAATAAACCATTCATACAACCATACATGCTTCTCATTACTTTCATATGAACTCAAATCAAAAACCAAATAGACTTCATATTAATCACTTGCAAAATTTACAACATACCTAACGGGTGAAGAGAAGGTTATACTCTTAGCATAACAGTCAACTATTACATGATTATTAGCTAACCAATCCATACCCAAAATAACATCAAACCCATACATATTCAATAGGATTAGGTCAGCCTTAGATTCTCTTTCTCCTACCCGTAGCTTACAATTTCTATACACTAACCCTGTCATTTGTGATTCCTTAAGAGGTGTGCTTATATTTAATAAGTGTTCTAAAGTCTCAGGCTCAACAGGTATTTTCATAGCAAACTTAGGAGACACAAAAGAATGTGTAGCGCCTAGATCAAACAATGCTATGACATTCACATCAAACAAGTAAATCTTACCTTTAATCACTTTGGAAGAGGCGTCGGTAGACCCTTCATCTATGGCAAACACTCGTCCTTGGGTCACAGCTTTCTTTCCCTTCTCGACAGCAGTGGCCTTAGGTTGCGGTTTAGGGGTTTTATCAGATTCATCAGGCATCCTCATATCTCTCTGAGGACAATCCTTAATCATGTGCCCTTTCTCCCCACATCTAAAGCAAGCGCCACTCGCCAAGCGACATGGCTGTGATCCGTGAAACTTCCCGCATTGCTCACATCTTTGCATTGTACTCTTCGGTGAGCTAGCAGTACTTCCAGTTGGATATCGGGATCGCTCATCACTTATCTTGATCCCGGTAGCTTTAGGAGTTCTTGTATCATTGTCATCATAACTCCAAACTTAATGCATTTCCATAAAACTCTATAATTGAAATGGAGATTACTCTTTCTTAATTCATTTACTTACCTATAGAAACTCCTTCTGATCGTCTACTTCTCCGGAATGGATACCTATCACTCGGAGTTTTCTCATCTAACTTCCGCTTCATCGGTTCCTTGCCTTTACCCTTGGCTCGAAAATCAGCACGATGCAAATCATAGTCCTGCTCACACAATTGAGCCTTACGAACAGCTTCTCCATAGGTGGTGATATCTATCGGATAAAGTTTAGATCTAATCAGGTACTTCAATCCCTCGATGAACCTGTAGATCTTATGCCCTTCATCTCTTCGGACCTCTGGATCGAATCTACTCAAGGTGGTGAACCTAGATTCATACTGATTCACCGTCATCATACCTTGAGTCAAACTTAGGAACTCGATCTTCAGTCTATTCTGATCCGTGCGTGGGATGTATTGTTCATTAAAAGCCTCCACAAATCTATCCCACGTGACTTCATCATATCGGGCCTCTAACATGGTCCGAGTGGCTTGCCACCAATATTCAGCATCATCAATCAACAAATAGGTAGCCAAGCCTACTTTCTCCCTTTCAGAGCAGGGCATGTATTCAAAAGACTTTAGGACCGCTTTCATCCAATTTTCTGCGGTCAGCAGATCTCTTTCCCCCTTAAACTTGGGCAGATCCAACTTCTTGAATTCTTTTATCAATGACACACTACAATAGACTCTAGGATCGCGCCTTTCTGTAGTTGGGGGCTGGTGGGGTTATTTCGGTAGAAGGAATAGCAGGTGCAGTTGCTTGGGTACTTGTGGCCACATTTGGGAAGTTCGACATAAATTGGGTGAACATCGTGGCCATGTTCTCCATATGCTTTTCCATTCTAGCTAGCCTTGTATTTGGGCTATGTGGTGGAGATGGATGAGGAGACGGAACTGGGGGCTGTTCTTCACGACCCCGTCCTCTTCCTCTTCTTGTACCTCTTCTTTGTGAGCTCATGCTGTAAATATAGTCATCATTGAGCTCTTTAGTATAACCATAAACAGTTATACTATGCATTTGTATTCAGACAAGTATAGTACAATTGGGGATATACTCTATTTCTATCTTCTTGACACTGACAAACTACCAATCAAATCGCTCTGATACCACTCTGTGACGTCCTTGCCACTTCATCTTTTCACTTAACTCTTTCTTATTATCTTATCCGACATTATTTGATTTAGTTTAACCAGTGTCATTCTTTCCTTATTCTTCAGCTAATTATCTAATAGCTCATAAAATTTTATTCACTTTCCATAAGCATAAAAATGATATATATAAATACCATTCCATTCCCACAGGATCTCATACATCATCTTATCTTACATCCCCAGACATCCTATATACATATTGGCTACTTGCACTGTATTGTAACTGAATTACAATTTACTATATATATGAACATATAAGTATACCTTCTATGCTAACTGGGAAGCGTATCGAGAAGGTACACTGCAATCTTTCCAAAACAAGCTCCTCTAATCGGAGCGAGGCTCACTTCATATAATCTGTAGGAAAAATGGTCGTAAAAGGGCGAGTTTACGCTCAGTAAGAAAATTATGTAAAAGAGCGTGCTATGCCTCTATATGTATTTTTCCTACTTGGCTCTATAATGTCATGTAAAGCATTATAAAGCATGCATCATAAACATCTTTCATGCACTGTTTACAACCATGCATATTTATTTCAAATGACATGGCAAACATACTTTGTCTGCTTCTTTAAAATAGCATACGTGTAAAACATGCATCACATACTTCATTTTCTTATACTTTCTTTAAAACATCATGCATAAACTTCTTTCTTTAAAACATCATACTTCGTACATACTTTAAAACATACATCGTATACTTCTTCTTACATACATCTTGTACTCTGAAATAGATGGAGACTATGTACAATATTTAAGCGATTGAATCGTCATATAAACCGTTCATTCCCATTTATATGACTCTAATCATGCATTAGTACAGTAGTGCACTCCGTATAGGTCAGGGATTCTCTCCTGCCTTTAGAAATCCACAGTGAACACTAGTCAGGTGTCACATGTGGGATTGAGGACCTGACTAGGGTTCCTCGCTCAACATACATATTACTAAGGACTTGATCAGAGTCTCTCAGCCATCAGAAATGCATAATCATCACGCAGTCCATAGTCTCAAAACATTTATAATATACCTTTTTTCATAAAACACTTTTGTATTTAAATCAAATAAGCTTTGAAAGCTCTTTTCATACATGGCAGTCGACTGGCCTCACAGGGCAGCCGGCTGCTGCTTTATAACTTCATTTTCTCAAAATTATTTTTATTTCGAAAAATACATAGAGGCAGTCGACTGGTCATATAGCAGTCGACTAGTTTTGAAACAGAATGCATTTTTGGCAAATAGCAGTCAACTGTCCCATATAGCAGTCGACTGGTTTGAAACAGAATGCTTCTGGGTAAATAGCAGTCGACTGGCTTACATAGCAGTCGACTGGTTTGAACCAATTTTAGAAAAACGACGTTTTGGTTGTCTCTAGGCAGTCGGCTGCTATTTAAGGCAGTCGAATGCTATTTTCCCAGAAGCATTCTGTTTCAAAGGTCTACTATATTGCCTACTGCAGCTGCTAAACTGGTTTATTTCATATTGATGCTAACATTGCAACTATACCTAAATCAACTCCATTTTTTATTTCGATTGCACAGACAGTCTTATGTTGATTTATACAGTGTCATGGAACCTAAAAGGCATTGAATTGAGCATGATTCCTAGGTCCCCTTATGTTGGCTGAATTGTACAAGCATAATTACACCACTAATTTCAACAATTCAAGCTTGATTTCATGCTTTAGACTTGTTATTCATTCATTCTACACCATTTTCGTATGACAAAACACCATGAACATGATGATACTACCATGACCGAATCCCTAAGAATGAGTTTGAGATGGTTTTAATTCAATTCAAGGTCATACACAAGCTTAAACACCTTAATTACATCATTAAATACCTTTAAATCATGAAGAAAATCCAAACTTCCTTACCTTCACACTTGGCCGAAACTAAGGGGGACCCAAAGACCTTGATTTTGTTCCGTTTAACACTTTATTTTGGTATGGGTTTTTACAGCACAAGATGTGATAACCACAATTTTCTTAAATCAAATATGAACTCAATGTGTAATTTAAATGAATATAATACAATAATGTAATTTGTAGTTTCAAATATATAATTATGGTTCATAATTATCGAAATAAAATTTGTGAGAATAGAAATCGAGAGTGACATAAGAACTACATGTAAACTGTAATTGCGTTGTGTTTAAATCGATGTGAAAGGAGTACTCAAAATTTTACGTATAGGTTACGTACGTGCAT
Source organism: Heritiera littoralis (assembly GCA_031772115.1). Taxonomy (NCBI): domain Eukaryota; kingdom Viridiplantae; phylum Streptophyta; class Magnoliopsida; order Malvales; family Malvaceae; genus Heritiera; species Heritiera littoralis. Next base: position 923,486 of record JAPDPK010000043.1, read on the forward strand.
GAGCCGACAAATGCATGCAATGTGCATGCATGCATACATAAATAAATTAAATGCATGCAACGTGAATGCATACATGCGAATGTACGTGCATACATTAACAAATATATACTTAATTATATAAGTAAAGAGTCAAGAAATAAGACTAACTTAATATACATGTAAAAGATATGTATAAGTATAAAGATGTACATATATATATATATTATACACATAAGTATAAATATTTGCACATACAAATAAATTTGGTACAAAACTGAATACATATATACACACACTTAAATAAAATATATATGTTTTTGTGCAAGTGTGTGTGTGTATATATATATATATGGACGAACATAAGTGTAATAGAAAGAAAATAAAAATAAAAATATATCTATAAACATGATACTCCTTATATAAAATTATAAGATGTAAACAAAAAATATAGGTATAATAATATATATGAATGTAAAATATATATTTTATAAAATATATATGTTTTCAGATATAGAATAAATAAATATATTGAGGTAAAGAAATATTAATATATATAAAAAAAGATGACAAATGTAATATAAATAAAATAAAATATAACATAATAAAAAGTAATTATATATAAAATTAAGTGGATGATTTGGTGGGAAAAATCCCACCACCAAATCTCGTCCTGGCATCATGTCTGCGTCAAAGGCAGACAGACCTATTAAATTAAAAAAAAAAAAGAGAGAAACACAAAAGATAGAAAAGAAAGAAAAGATAGAAGGGATGGAAGAGTGAATCGGTGAGAGGAAGGGTGATGGACGAGAGACACAGAGGAAGCAAAGAAGAGAAGGAAAGAAAATGAAGTGGAGCGGTGAGGAGAAAGATCTGGCGAGAGAGAGAGGAAGCAGTGGTGAAGAGCAACGACATGTGAAGAAGAACAAAAGCAGATCAGAGGCGTGATTCCGGGGCTTGGAAATAAGGCTTTCCGTCCAAGTTTTAGGCTGAATGCTTGTGGTTTCGGAGGCTGAAGTTAGCTGTTTTATAGGGTTGTAAACAAAGATATTTCAGATGGCTCTCGGCAAGGCTATTCTTAGCTGAACCTTGGTAGATTTGCACGGTGGAAGGTAGAGGATTGAAGGGCCAAAGGAGAGCTATGTTTGTGGACTAAAAGCAGGGGAGATAAGGGCTACTTTGGGTGGCCTGATCAGGGAAATAAGCAACAAACTTGGTGTTGTTTTAAGCGGACTGGTTCAGGCGTGAACAGGGGCTTCGTGCGTGGCATTGATGCTGCTGGAATAGCATGATAAAAGGAGCTGAAAACAGTGGCATTTGAAGCTAAGTTTGTGGCCCGAAATATAAGGTTATTATAAGGTTAAAAATCAGGATTAAAATAAGATTTTTAAAAGGGCTGCTTTGAGTTGTGCTTGAAGATGGAAATAATGATGTTTGGGTGGCGTTTGGTGCTGATTTTCAAGGCCTTTAAGTGGTTTTAAAAGCTGGGAAAGGAGGCTAAAAAGAAACAAGTTGTGGCGTGAGGATGATGGCTGAATGGTGTGAGGTTGTGATGAGTTAAAGGGCTGAGTTTTTTAGAGTTAAAATCAGAGATTTAAAAGCTGGATTTGGTGGCTTTTGAAACGTGTAAGGGCTGAGAAATGGGGCCAGTACAAGGAGGCTTTGGGGCAATACTTATCTATTGTACACATGGCTGCTGTGAGGCGTTGAATCGGCCTATAAGAAGGCTTGAAGAGACTAGCTTATGTGTTGTTAAGGAAGTTGAAGGCTGCTCTAATGGCGTAGAGAATGGGGCTGGAAAAAGGGGAGGAAACGATATTGATGTTACAGGTTGTTTTAAAGGCAAAATGTGAGGGCTGAATCGTAGTTTTAGAAGCTAGTTATGGGATAGTTTAAAGGCTGATTTGGGGTTTGTAAGCTATAAATAAAGGGAGGCCGAATGGAGGCTGATTTTAGGCAAAAGAAGTGAAAACATAGAGAGCAAAGAAAAGAAATGAAAGAAAAGAATACAAAGAAAAAAAAAGAAAGAAGAGAATAAAATAAGGGAATTTTACGCTTAGCCCGAGTTAGTAGCAAAAAAAAAATCGGTAAGAGGAGCCACAAATACCCTTTTTTTTAGTTTTATAAAAATATTTAGAAATTTATCGGATTAATACTAAGTTGACTTAATTGAATGTGTAACACGACTCAAAGGTGACAACACAAGTCCGACTAAGCTTGATGCATGCGGACACTAAGCTCAAAGTCGGTAAAACGTTTATATAATTCAGAGTTGGAATTATATTGTCTAAGTGTAGTTAGGATTGTGTGATGATGGTGATGATTAAAGATTGAGACTCATTGATATATAATGAATGATATGGTTATGGTATGATGATAGTTGGCCAAATGGTTGAATGTTATTAGCACTGTGATCGAATGAGCTACGAAATAGGTTTATGAGAAGTTCATTTTTATTTAAATCGATTTTATTAAATACAATCTTATTGAAATTTGAAATGAGGGAATTGAGGAATTTAAAGTGAAATATGTAATGATCTTGAAGTGGATATAGATGTTACATTAAGGTGTTTTGAGAGAGAAAATACTAATAGGACTTGGCATTATAGTTTGTCATAAATCAAATGATATTGAATTAACACATTACATGGGTACTACATTATACTTTTATAAGCTCATGTTTTAAATTACATTGCTTTTAAGCATGCTTTGTTTATAACTTGAGATTTTGAAAGGATTGATTCATGCGACACTTATATAAATACTTTAAATGTTTGAATCATTTTGAAAAGACTGAATATATAGTGCAAGTGTATGTATTTATATATGTAAATAATCTTAAAGAAATGTGTTACATACTTTACACAATTTTCATAAAAAATGTGAAATGTTTAAATGTTTTATGAGATTATAGGCACCCTAGAAGAGTTAAACTCAATAAAGCATAGTGAAAACCGCCTAATTGGAGATTACTCATTAGGTAGAGATGCTTTTCTTACAAAAGTCATGGACAAGGTTCAGTCACACCTGATCAGTGGGGCTGAGAGACATGAGGTCTATGGCCATAGATAGCGCCCTAGTTGGTTTCCAGGGGACGATGACATGATTTCACTACTAGCTACAGTGATTTAAGTCTTTATTGATAAAGCATTAGGAATTTAGCCTAGTCTCAAACTGATATTATATGTAATCTAGAGTATGATTTTATTTTATATGAACTCTTGACTTGATATGATTTTACAGTACATGAGATATGTTTTGAGATAGTATATGTTTTAGACATACTATAAAAGATGAACATGAGATATGTTTTGAAACTGTATATGTTTTAAACATGCTTTTAAAGTACACGTAATATGGTTTGCGTGTTGTATATGCTTTTGTCATGTCTTAAAAGTGAACACGAAATGATTTGAGATTATACATGTTTTGAACATGATTTAAAAGTATATATAATATGATTTCGAGACTGTATTAGCTTTATATATAACTATATGCCAAACGCAATATGATTTAAAAAGATAGTCATATTATATAGTAAAGCTTGCATGAATTTGCATACTGGATCATGATATAACAATATGCTTTTATGTGAGAGATGTCATGACCTTATACTCTACATGAACATGGAATTTATGTGAAAAGTGCCATTACTATATACTACATGGGATCATGTCTTCCTACATGAAGGGTAAGATGAATTAATAGAGTACAAGAGCATAAATGTTAGATGATAAATGAATTAGTTTGATATTGTGTTTGATCATGGTTTTCGTATGAGATGTGATATGCCATGAGATTGATATGAGTCTAGTTTAGTATATACGATGTAGGAATTATACACAATGCATTATGCATGATATATTATGGTATAAGGACAAAAAGGTTGAAACATAATTGAATTGATATGATATGAGGTCTATGAGGTCTATGTGATAGACAGGTGCTAAAATAAGGGATGATAAGGTAAGACTCTTGCTCACTTATTGACTTTAGGGCATGATCTGAGATGTTTTGATAAACATTCACAAATGGAACATGATATGAAAATCTACACTTAAAAGTTTCATGCATTTGCATTAGAACAATATAAGTCTAATTCTGCACTTATATAAATGACTTACTAAGCCCTCACTCATTAAACGAGAACTACTTTTCAGATTGATTCAAGGGACATGTTGGACAGTTCTGGAGATTTAATAATTTGTCGACTTCCAAAGTCCCTGCTATTAAATAATTGGTATTTTAATACTTCTCTCATATATGCTTTTATTTTCAGGCAATTTTTATACCGTACTATAGGATGGGATGTAAACTAGGATAATAAGTAGTCGATATGATATTTTGATATTATATGATGTGTATGTGGTAATTAGTTGTGGATATTAGAACTGCGAAGATGATACCTAATTGGTAAATAAAATCTAGATTGTAAACAATGTTGTTCTATTGCATTGTGAAGATTTGCAGGTAATTAACTAGGGAAATCTCAAAATATAAGAGGGGATATTTTCAACTTGTTTCTAAGAAATAGTAAGTTATAGACTATAAATGATCTTTCCCTACCTTAGAGAGTAATTTAAATCATAATTGGATTTAAAGAATGAATGAATATGGTTTAGTAACTACACAGACACCGAATACAAACTGTAAAAGAAAAAGAAAAAATTTAGTCTGTAAAATTGTAAGAAGGAAAAAGTATGAGTATCAAGTGCAAGTTACGGCCTTCGGGTCATGACACAAGATTCTGCATAGGTTTGTAGAAAAAAATTTTCGATTTCAATGTGTTTTGCTTAGGATTTTGGAAGCTTTTCTCTTTTTCTCTAAGATTGTTAATGGTGAAATGTTGGGAGGTTGAAGATGAATGGTGGCTGGCCCCTTTAATAAATATGTAGAAAAATCTTTAAAATTATCAAGTTTGACAATTTACCAAAATACCCTTATACTTAATGATTTTGGACAATTTTGCCCTCTCACTTCAATAATGTTATTAACCTATCAATTTAACTTCTAAATAGTTTATATCATCATAGAATGTGAGTATTAAACATATTATAATCACTGGTTGTGGTTTCATTAAGGTCTGACTGAGCATAAGGGTGAAATTACGAAAATAATCCTATTAGGCCAATCGCGTAGATTTATTATTTCACTATGATTTAGTATATCTAATAACATGGCATAGAACTTTATCACACATAGATTATCATACTTCTGTTAGTTTGTCAAAAGTCAATTTGGTTTGACCGTTATTCACAAGAATTCTTCTGGCATATGTCCTTAATTGTCATTTTCTAATTTATTTGTACACTTTTCAAAAATGACTTAAACCAAGGATTTTAGGTTGTATATTCTTACCATAAGTTTATTTGACTCTCAATAATGAGTCTACCAAGTCTCACATCCATCCAAGCACTATAAGGCCTATGGGGCTCACCATGTCGTTTCCTTTAATATTTGTGAAATGCACAGGAATTGAACAATGGTGAAAAGTCTTGCATGTGTAATACTACTAGAATATGTGATTCTCACATTGATAAAGGATAATTGTTATTTATTTGAATTTTAATATAGATGGGTAGAATAATCTATAAAAGATTATTGATTTATTTTTTAATTTTAATATAAACAGATAAATGAATTGAAAAAAGATGATCTCTTTCTTATTTTAATTTAAATATATACAGATAGACAGTAAAATAATTAATAAAATATTGTTGATTTGTTTTCTGAATTTTAATATAAATGGATATATGAATTTATAAAATATAATTTATTTATTATTTCAATTTTAATATATATAGATGTTTCTCTCTTGAGATATTTTATTAATAGTATTGTTGTTGCTGTTTACAACAATAAATTTTGATGACATAGGAATCTCGATCTTCGTGCTAACTTGTGATAACCGGAAATTTTTAAGATTTAATATAAATTATTTGAAATTTAATTTGGATAAATGGAAATCCAAATTAAATAAGAAATGAAAATGGGTATATTTATTTTGGATATGAAGAAATCCAAATTAAAGGAATCAAAATGTTGGTATTTTCATATTTATATATTTATATAATTAGATTATATAAATATATTTTTATGTGTTTTTATATAATTACATATATATATATATATATATATATATAAAACATGGTATATATTATAAAAGGATATATACTATTTTATATTAAATAAATACATATGTGGTTTTTTATACATTTATGTATATATAAATATATATACATATATATAATATGAAATATATATGTAGTATTTAAATTAAGGTGATATATATATATATATATATTTAATGTGGTAAATATATAATTATATCAATATAATTATATATATATATTATATTTATATTATAAAAAAAGAAACAGAAGGGAATCGGGAAACCTGATTCCCTCCCCAGATGAAGCCGACGATAGCAACAGCTGCCGCCGTCGGTGAGAAATAAGACAAGAGAGAGGTGAGAGGCTGGCGAGACAAGGGAAAGAAGGAGGAAACCGCCGACGAAGGAAAAAGGAAACGAGAAAGAAAGAAACCGAAGCGGAAAAGAAAAAAGAAAGGAAAGAAGAAAACGACGGTGTCGGCAGTTCCAGGCACCGCCGCCTCAACCCCGACCCCCGCGGAGGTAAGGGGAAGGAAAAGGAGCCGCCGGCGGTGGAAGAGAAAGGAAAAGGAAGGAGAAAAGAGGAGGAGAAGAGGCCGAAACCCACGCCTCCAGATTCGGCGTCGTCGCCGTCGATGAGGGGAAACGGAGGCCAGATCCAGCCTCGTCGCCACCCCAGCAAGCTTCGGAGGGGCTGAACCGACAGCGATGGTGGCTGACGATGGTCGAACCGGCGGAAGAAGGTGGACCAGTTGAACCGGCTGAACTTGACTGAACCGGTTACCAGAAAAGGGAAAAAGGAAAAAGAAAAAGAAAAAATAAAATGAGGAAGAAAAAGGAAGAAAGAGAAGGAAGAAAAAGAAAAGGAAAAAAGAAGAAAAAAAGAAGAAGGAAGAAGAAGAGGAAAATAGTAGGAAATTTAAAATAATTTAAAATTATTATTATTATTTCGTACAATAATTTATACAAGTCTAAATATGAAAATTTGACTTGTAGAATTTACGGGAATCGAGATGATGGAAATCGGGAGAGGTGGAATACGGGCGCGACGGTAACGAGGAAGTCGCCGACCCTGAACAGGTAAGGGATGCATGTGTGAATCTATAGAGATATCTGAATGCATGGTTTTCATGCTATGAATTTTATAAGATTTATTGGATATTGAATTGCCTTGAAATGCTACGAAATTGTGGTTTCTAGCTGTTGAGACTGTGTTTGAAAATGAAGGGAGGTTAGGACTTTGGCAGTCGTTATGTTGCCAAAATTTACTAAAGATATTTTAAAAAATATTATTAAATATTTTAGTGCATTATTGGTATTTTTCCTAGCCTTAAAAGTGATAAATTAATTAATTTTCATAAACGGTGAATTTACCGAAAAGTATTTATTAAATATTCATGATACCGATTTCGGTAAAGATTAAACTATCGAAAATTCATTCCACGTGTTTTATAGGGAAATGTGTGATTCGTGAAGTGAAATGGTGAATAGTGAATATTTTATAAATAATTTTCAGTATAATATTTACTAATTTATTATGATTTTCTTTTATGGATTAAATAAATTTTATCACGTGTAATTATTTCCATAAAGGCTTTATCATTGTATAATTATTGTTTTGAGACTACAATGTCTGTGCACGTGTTTTATAGTGAAAAATGTGTTGGTGGAATTATTGTTAATTTTGAAAAATAAATATTTTTATTTTTCCATTAAGTATGAAAATATTGGAATTGATTTCCATTAACTTTGACTTTCAAGTTTTAGAAAGAAAGTATGGAAACATGTGTGTATGTATTCTAGGTATACGAGTTTTGTGCGGGATTATGTGATGGAGTTTAGCTCCTTGATGCTGGAAATCAACAATATGCCTGAGGAGGATCAACTTTTCAATTTTCTATCGGGACTCCAGCTTTGGGCGCAGGCGAAGTTGAGACGTTTGAAGGTAACTGATCTACCCTCAGCTATTGCTATTACAGATAGCCTTAATGACTTTAAGTATGGTGCTTCTTCATCCAACTCTGACAAGAAGAAGTCCAAGGATGAAGGCAAAAAGAACCAAAAGCATGGTAAGAAAGGAAAGTGGGACAAGAAGAAAAAGGATGGTGAGACATCCAAGCAGAAGGGATTAGATCAATCGCAAAGGAAGAAAAACATGAGTTGCTTCACGGTAGGATTCAACTTGCTTACATGGTCTCTAAGTGGAACTTTGAGTCCAACTTCAACTAGAACTTCCATCCACACATTATCAGGAAATCCAGCTCGCTCAAACATGCACGCCACTATTGGGCTTTCATCCGCACGGCTCATTAGCCGAACTCATCAGTCTTCTCTTCAATGGACCATCTTATTTGGACACCCAGCATGTGTCCACACGCCCATGCAAGCCCATCTGTGGCTTGCTTGGTATGCGCCCATTGCGTGTCTTAGGCTTGGGCATGTGCTGCACCTGATTGCCACATTGTCTGCCTTGCACACCAAGCCCACTTGCTGCCCACATACATGACATCCGCGCCATGTCTTTCCTTTAGTAGCCAACTAAACCAATCCATGCCCCCTCCCTAGGCATGTTGCACCATGGCGTGTGCCAGCTTGCACACGGCCATCTGTCCAGCTTCATTTGGGTGTAACAAACTCTCCCTAGCTAGTTGGAACTGACATCCTCATTGAGAGGTTTTCTAGGTAAGTCTTAATCAGATCCTCTTATTCCCCATAGGGTCACATCCCTCTCCCATGTTTCTCTACCATCTTCCTATCGCACCCGAAAATCAGTGTGCCTGTTCTTGCTGCTGGCCCTTTGGCTTCTCCGATCAAGAATCTCCACCACTTTCTTTTGAAATCCCTTTTGAACAATGGGTGGAGCTCTCTTTGTCTGCTGTTAGGTCTCATCAGCATAGTAAGGCTTGAGAAAACTCACCTAGAAAGTTGGATGTATCTTCATTGTTGCAGGTAGATTAAGTTGGTATGCCACACTACCAACCTGCTTGATCACCTTCAATGGCCCATCATATCTCTGGATAAGGCCTGTGTGGCACCGTTTATTTGTCACCATCTTCCAAATCTGTAGGGTGAGCTTCAAGAGCACCAAGTCTCCCTCTTGAAACTCTAGGGACCTCCTATTTTGATCTACACTTTCTTTCATCCTTAGTAGGGCTACAGCCAAGCTATCCCGCGGTTGATCAATGAGCTCCTGTTTGTCGCAACCAAACCGATATGTAGCTAGGCAACTTTCTTTCGATTTATTCTTGACTACCTCCAACGGGATTAAAGGTTTACTAATCATGAAGAGTCGGACTAAAGCACGAATATCTCGCTCTCTTTAAGACGATTCACGCCTCTGCAGGAATTATATCACCAGTGCAGCAAGAACTCAAAGTGTGTCGCCTCCAAGATACAACAACTCAACCTATCTTCGTTGTACACTCTACAGTTTTGCACTAACATGTAGAGTAAAGAGCTCTAAAAATAAACACCATTCTCTTGTCCAAGAATATTATAAGTGAATTGATGTGGTTGTTGTTGTATAAGGTTTAGTACCTCTATTTATAGACTTACACATTTGTAACTCATATAAAATATTAATGATGAATTTAATAGAATTATAACCGATTATCAATACCAACAATAATGTCAGTACAACAATATTAGCAACATAGTAACCGGCCTTCAAATGTAACAGCAAATGTAGAGCAACGTAATGCTTTCATACCATAGTAAATGCATGGAAAACCATATTAAAATGCCAATAAAACTTTATTGCTTTATTAAGCAATTATAAATTTGTTTCTATAATATTGTTTTGTAACATTAAATGTTATAACATCTGTAACTTAAATGTTAAAGATTTTATTATTAAAATATTAGTTCCAACAGCAAAAGCCATATCCTCATCCGAATGGTGCTCAACCTATATCCCCTGCTCGAGCAATAGTTTTTGTGCGACTAAATGCTGGATTGGTTGAGGCTCTATTGATTAGGTGTCATCATCCAAACTCTGCTTTTGGAAAAAAAAAATATGCCCTCAAAGTCAACAGTTGGAGGCTTAGATAGAGGGTGCACAAGAGGCCAAGCTGTATGATAAGCTAAAGGCTACGCTAGAGGCTAAACGAAAGGAGTAGGCATGAAATAAGACCTTAATGCAGTTACAAGAGACCTAGAGCCAAATGGCTTTTTACCAAGGTTCTTAAATTTGCAGTAAACAAAGTAAAATAATTAAGTTTAAAAGAGCAATATAAATAATTAAGTAAAAGGCAAAATAATAAAGTTCAAAAGAGAAAAACTTCACATGCATTATAATTTACTTTATTGAGAATTTAAAATATGTTGACTTAATTACCTAACCAAGGGAGAGTGAATTAGTTTTTAACTAATCTTAGTTTTTTTTTTTGGTTTTTTAAATTCTCTAGCCTATTTTGTAGTTCTCTAAGTTCTCTGGGCTATTTTAGCATATAATTCAAGTACAATATAATATACACAATTAAATTGCAAGTAAGAAAGAGTGAAAGGTTAGAAAATTGTATGCAAACAACTTATAATGGTTTAACAACCTTACCTAAGTCCTCTACCTTGAGACCCTCCCAAGGATTTTCTCAAATCCACTATTAAATTTTTTTACACTCTTTTTCGCAAGCTTAAGAGTAACCTTATAACATCCATTTTTTTGGACTGAAGAAGAAAACCTTACAACTACTATTTTTTCAGGGGATCAAGTTGCAAATCTTACACCACTCTCTTTTATGGCTCAAAATATTTAATAATTGGTATTATAGTTTTCTTTATAATATATTTACTGATATTCATAAATTAATTATGTTTTTTTTGTTTTGTTTCTATTATCTATAATATTGTTAAGTCTAGACGTCAAAAGTGATTTAATAATCCATACAAAAGACTATAATAGATTATTATACATTTCTTTAATTTCTATTGGTTTTTTATAAAATAATTGGAGGTACTAACTGTAAGTGATATAGCTTCTATACTTTGTGATAGATTAGCCACTCAATAATTCTACGTTGGCTCTTCTAGAATTTTGTTTTTTGTTAGATTTAAATGAATGTAATATAAAAATGAACATTTAAGTTTAACCATATTCAATAAAATATAACACTTGTATTTTTTAAAAAGAATTATATTTACTATAATAAAATAGTTTGATTATCAATTCTGACATTTAAATACTTATGATTAATCTTAAATTTAAGTTTGAATCTATTTGAGTTTGAGTTAAGTTAGATGGATCAATTCAAGTTTTAGTCAATGAAAATTCGAATCAATTTGATTTCGAATTAATTTAGATTTAAATCAATTTAAATTTAAGTTGTTAATTTTTTTAATAAAATTAAATCAATCGAATTTGAACTTAAATCGACCGAATTGATTTTTCAAAGTGTCTATTTGGACATCTCTGCCTACATTTATTTAGAATTTTGAAGGGAAAAAAAAAAGAATGAAAGAAGACAGCAGCAGGTATTTTTATTTGTTGAGGAGATCTGACTGTGGGAAGCAGTTTGAAGTTAAGCATTCATCGGCCTGTACCCGTGACTGTGACTCGTAAGCAGTGAGGAACTGAAATGTTATTAATTTGTCAATACATAAAAAATAGAATATAGAAAGAGGTCGACATGTGACAGTCACATAACAATAACAAAATAAATGACTCCTTACTAGAAATTCTAAAAAGGAAAAATGACGGTCAAAAAATAATTTTCATAATACCTGACAGAGAGAGAAAACAAAATAAATAAATCTAAGCAATCTACTCTAAAACTCCACTAATCAAAAACAAAAGTAAAAAAGTTGAGATCCAACAACATGTGTTGCCAAATGTCAAACAAATAATGGATTGTTTAAAGAGACAAACAATCAAAACACATTGTTTTAAAGTTAAGAATGAAAAAAATAAAAATAAAAAGCAAAGAACAGTAAATAAAGAACATAAATGACAACCTTTATGTTTAGATTATATATATAGGGCCAGCCAATCATGATGGAATACTTGGCATAAAAAAAATTAGAATATGAAAATAAGATACTAGAAATAGTCTTACAAGAATATCTTGACCTATCCAGGCAAAGGAGAAACAACGATACACTACCCAAACAACAGCAAGTGCTATGCAGAAGGGAGATACAGCCAATATCAAATGTGAAACAACCCCAAAGAAAGGTAGCTTAACAAATGATTCGGTAAATAGTTGAAACCACCTGAAACTATATACATATTTAGCTGTTAGTGTCATATGATTTGCTACTTATTCATTAAAACTTGGAAAGAAAAAGCATGTATTCCAGGAAAAGTGCTGCTTTTAAAATATTGTAATAGAGATTTAGTTGCTAACTTCCTTTTTTCGATATATTCCTAAGAGATTTTGGTCTTTCGATGTTTAGTTACAGTCACTGGATGCAGAATAATCAAGAAGATGTACATGCAAACACAAAAAAGCAACGAGGAAGGAATATGCAATGCATACGATGACAATAAAGCCACCAAACACATTTGCAGGCAAATGTGCAAATATAATGCATGTGTATGAAGCTTATAAAGAGTTGATTTGGTTAATCTCTGCATTACCTGGTATTTTTATTTCAGAACATATCAACCAGCAGGACAGGCATTTTCGAGTAAGAAATTGCAATTAATTATGCTTAGTTAAAATATATTTGATAAATATAAAGCTCACTAACATCAAAAGAGTAAACTTTGCTTTAATGCTGCTAAGCCAACATCAGTTTCTTTCACAGGTCAATTTGAGCGAGTTACTGGGTTCGAACATTCTTTCCTAGCTTTAGATCAGCATATTGATCTATGCTTGAAAAAACCTTTATTTTTTTTTGGCCCTTTTTGTACAGATGCAATAATTGCACACATATTCTAAATTCAATTGAATGTATTTAACACTACAAACAACAAAGTTTCGATTTAAATTTATTTAATCTTATTTTAGTTAGAACCTACAAAACTAAACTTGAAGTAATCAATCATATCCAAGTTTTGCTATTCCTTTCTAAAGTCAAGAGGCTCAATTTATTAATTAATTTGTCCTTGATTTTTGGATAACTTTAAACTAAAGAAAGCATCTAAAATTTTTGTTTTTATTGGAGCGGAGATAAAATAAATCCACTGAAGTTAAATCGGATATTATAGGCACATAAATATAACAAAACTCTATCTAATTAGCCTTAATTGGTTTTAGATTGACTATCCATCTAAAGTTTTTCTAACATATGACAACAGGTTCTGCCAAATGCATACAAATTGAAGTTCCACGGTCCTTCATGATTCCTTCTTTTAATTTGTTGTTTTCTTTCTAGTGAGAATGCACTCAAGATATGAATATTCCTTGCTCTTGAACTTGGCAAAGATTCTTGTTTTTTTGTTCTTCTTTAGTAAAATGATTTACAAGAAAACCGAATAACAACACTATTAGATTTGGCTTAAGAAGTATCAAATTGATTAAGCAGGCTCATACCCTCCAGCATTGTTTTAGTACTTGTTCTTGTTGACCGGTAATATTAATTAATTATCGAGTACGTCTGCTTTCATTTACAAAATAAAAGAAAATCCTGTTGCATTCATTATTGTTTGATTAACTTCAACAAAAAGAAAATCCTAACGGGACTTAGCTCTAATTTCTAATCTAAAGAATTTCTACAACACAATTTTACATCTGTTCTTATATAAATATGGTTGACATATAAATAAAGATAAAATTATATTTCTTTTTTATTTTAAAAGAAAAAATATCTTCCAAAATTATCTACACGATGAAAGTAAAAGTATGTCGGACTTACAGATTTGCTTCTATTGTAGCTCAAGTCCCTACATCAAAAAATAAAATAAAAAGAAAAATAAGAGAAGAAAAGGATCGGAATAATCAGAGAATATTCTCATTTAATACTACTAATTCAACTACTAATAATAGCGATATAGAATTTATTTGTGCAATTTGCTCTTGTTTTTTGCTAAAGATAATGGCATTATTGCTCACTGGTAAAAAAAAAGGGGGGGGGGGGGTGAGGAATTAAAATGTTTACTGAGATTTAGTTGAATCGAGCTTCAGACTGAGCTAGAGAGAGAGATTATCGGGAGAAATCAAAGCTTTCGGGTGGATATCTCAATTGTCACAAAAGCTTCAAATGCTGATGAAAATGAAAATCTCACTGGTAACAAAAGCTTTCAGGTGCGAAAATGAAAATCGGTTTAGAAAACCACAATGCATTATCGATGGAGAAGCATCAAATTGCTTAGGTTTAGAAAAGGGGAAAATGGGATTTTAGGTTTAGAAACAGAGGTCGTGAACAGGAAATATATTTTTGCTGTGGGTCGTAAACAGAGAAGGTTTAGAAACGCAGAAGGTATTTTTGCTGTTGTGGCGTTTATTTTCATAAACACCGCTATTTAATTTCTTTTTTTTTGCTAAAATATATATTTTCAAAAAAATTAAATAAATATTTTTATTTTTTTATTTTAAAACATTGCGGCGTTTTTTTCTTAAAAATGCCGCTATTTGATTAACTTACCAGTGTTAATTTGCTAAATTTTAGGCGTTTTAACTAAAAAACGCCGTGACTTAATTAAAAACACAACATTTAGTGGTGTTTTATAAAAACGCTGCTAAATAAGTGCCGCAAAAAGCTATTTTTGCTGTAGTGGACAAATATGTTCTGAAACTCAAACCCAACAGCAAAAATCCATGATCAGCAGTTTAGCACTTTAAAATTGAGATTTTAAGTTTCCAGGCTGCTCTTCTCCTTTTGGATCCTTGGATCAAACTGGAAGAGCTCCCCTAACCCCACTGTACCTAAGGCTAATAGAGAAAGCGAGCCATAGAACATCAATGCCATGCCGCCTTTGACACAGCCCTTCTGGCAAGTAAGCTCTAGCCGCAGGTCTTTTGAATAAGCTTGGATGGTAACAATTGACAGTCCCTGCAAATTAAAGCATGATTGAGAATTGAGGAAATATATAAGCATAGGAAATACTTGAATTTATATAAAGCGAGGCACACTTTGATATACTGAAACTTAATGCAACTTCCAGTGATCCAAATATCAAAATTGTATGCAGTCGGTTCAAGTGTCTGAAATGAAGCTTCCAAACAGTGAGCAAGCATATTGAGCCCTGGAAGTTTGCAAGAGTAATTGAAGAAGGTTAACTGTTCTATTATCTGCAATATATTAAGCTATTTTTGGCATCATAGTACTCCAAAATTTATAGTATTGTCTTGATTAGAGCTCTGTTATCGTCACCACTCTTTCCTAGTGAAACTGAGGTGAGTTACAGTTGCTTACCATCCTTAACAATTGCTGGTATCCGTAACAATAGCACTGTTGTCTAGAGGCCATTACGGCGAGATCGGTTTCAATAAAATTAAAAAAAATATATATCATTAAGCCCATGGGTAAGATAATTTTTCCCCACCTCTTTCTTTTTTCTTTAATCTACCTGGCCACTAATTGTACCATCATCGGTGGCAACTAGTGTGCCTAACGATAAGAAAGATGTTTTGCATCGGGCATTCTTCTGCATGCATGAAGTGATAAGAAATCTCTCTAGTCTCTACTCCGTACATCAGAATTCATAGGATAAAATCTATTAAATGTCACATTACACGCTCCAAAAGAAAATAAGTTGAATGTTTTAATCTCATATTGAATACCAAAAAAAAATCATGAGACATAAAAGAGATGGCTCTGTACATCTCGAATAAGTCGGTTCTACGAGAAAAGAATAATGACAATGTACTAAGTGATATCAAAGCCAACCTTTTAACTATCTAACTTCACACCAAACCCCCCCCAACAGAGAGAGTAAGGTGGATCCCAAATGAGCTAGTCGTAACATCACAAGTAAGAAAAAAAATGTCACACAGAGCACTCCAAAAAAAAAAATTGATTGTTTGAATCTCACTTCAAATGCGAAAAAAAAAAAGATCATTAAACATAAAAAAATGATGCTGCATACCACAATGAACCAATTTTACGAGAAAAGTGTAATGAACACGTGACATAAACATGGGCTAAATGTCTCAACCCGCCAGGATTTAAAACGACTCATTCTTTCTTTGACCACAGAATATTCATTCCCCCTATGCCTTCCACAAATAAAATCTGATACAAAATGATATGCGTTGCTCGTGTAAGCCTCATAAACAAAATTCCCAGGTTGATTCCAGACCCAATAAGAGAAATTTTTTATATTATCAACCAAATATAAAAATAAAAGAAAAAAAAGAATACTGAGAAACAAACAGATTGCTCAAAATAACAGATACAGCCAATACCACTAATTTTCATTATAGAAAAAGAATTGAACAGCAAAGCTAGAATTTCAAACGTAAGAGTAGGTAGATACAAACAGCTTTTCACATAATTACTCAAACTAACAGAAATCGCCACTTTTCAACTCTCAAGCAATATAACAAGGCATTATCACGTCGCACAATATAAAAGTAGCATAGAGCCTTTAGATCTCTCACATCTCAGCAACACCTTCCTCCTCCTCATCCTCATATTCCTCCTCAGCTGTTGCATCCTGGTACTGTTGATATTCAGATACAAGGTCATTCATGTTGCTCTCAGCCTCAGTGAACTCCATTTCATCCATTCCTTCCCCGGTGTACCAGTGCAAGAAAGCCTTCCTCCTGAACATAGCAGTGAATTGCTCACTTACTCGCCTGAACATCTCTTGAATGGAGGTTGAGTTACCAACGAATGTAGATGCCATAGACAGGCCCCGAGGAGGAATATCACAGACACTGGACTTCACATTGTTTGGAATCCACTCAACAAAGTACGAAGAGTTCTTGTTTTGAACATTAATCATTTGTTCATCAACCTCTTTGGTGCTCATCTTGCCCCTGAACATGGCTGAGGCTGTGAGGTAACGACCATGTCGTGGGTCTGCAGCACACATCATATTCTTAGCATCCCACATCTGCTGGGTGAGTTCTGGGACAGTTAAAGCACGATACTGCTGTGATCCCCGTGAGGTGAGAGGAGCAAATCCAACCATAAAAAAGTGCAGACGAGGGAAAGGAATCAGGTTCACTGCAAGTTTTCGGAGATCAGAGTTGAGCTGGCCAGGGAACCTCAGGCAGCATGTGACACCACTCATGGTTGCGGAGATCAGATGGTTCAGATCACCAACTGTTACGATCAATAGAAGAAATTTATTTCAGCATTAACCTTGCAACAATGTAGCATGGGAAAGGACCTAAAGTACTTCCAGAATAGAAAACCCAGAATTCTTAACTTCTTAACCTAATCCTTGCTTATGAGCTAAAGGAATGGCTTCAATTTGTTTTTCCTTTCAAAAAAATAAGGAATAAAGTAGACCAAGTGACATATATCAAAAGAAAAGAATAGTACTACTCTGACAAGACCATCCTCTGTTTTTGTGCATTAGATAGGAAAAACTTGAGGCTCACAAGTAACCAACTCGGGGGAAAAACACAATAGACCAGAATAATTCTAATGTTCCCTCCACAAATTTTTAGAATGCAACCCAGACAATAAAACTATGACTAGATGAAAACTCTAGACAAAGACTACAAAAAAATTCAACCGAAACACATACCATAAAGTTACTCTATAGTTCGGCTACTACTTGTCATGCTCTAAGCTGAGGTTTAATGGAACAAATACAAGATACCATACCAACAAAAATAACTAATATCGGTACTACAAAATTCTAGGCAATCATATATTACGATCAAGTCAAACAAAAGACACTTACAGCTAGGAGTAGTTAACTTCAGAGTCCTGAAACAGATATCATACAGAGCCTCATTGTCCAATACCATGCACTCATCAGCATTCTCAACAAGCTGATGAACAGAAAGGGTAGCATTGTATGGCTCAACCACTGTATCCGAAACCTTTGGTGATGGGAAGACAGAAAAAGTGAGCATCATTCTATCAGGGTATTCTTCTCTGATCTTTGAAATCAACAGGGTGCCCATACCGGAACCAGTTCCCCCACCGAGAGAATGGCAAACTTGAAAACCTATTCAGACAAACAAACAAATAATAAAAACCCAAAAACCAAAATTAAAGAAACAAGAAAGAGAAAACATAATCCTCTGAAAACAACTAAAATAGAAAGAAATGAGCTGTATGTTTAGCGGTTTAAATTTCCCTCCAACACCAAGATCTACAAATTCGGCCACCGTGTATAATATCTAGTCATTTACGGAAATTAATTCGCTTCTTAAGACATCAATAACAAAAGGGGAAAAAAGTTTACAAAAAAGCTAACAAAAAATGTTATACCTTGGAGACAGTCACAATTCTCAGCTTCCTTTCTAACAACATCAAGAACAGCATCAATTAGCTCAGCTCCTTCGGTGTAATGCCCCTTGGCCCAATTATTACCAGCTCCAGATTGCCCAAACACAAAGTTATCGGGCCTAAAGATCTGTCCATACGGCCCACTTCTCACACTATCCATTGTCCCCGGCTCAAGATCCATGAGCACGGCTCGTGGGACGAATCTTCCGCAGGAAGCCTCATTGTAGTAAACATTCACGCGCTCCAACTGCAGATCGGAGTTTCCGGTGTAACGTCCGGTAGGGTCGATGCCGTGCTCGTCGCAGACCACTTCCCAGAATTTGGACCCGATTTGGTTCCCGCATTGCCCGCCCTGTACATGAAGGATTTCCCTCATTTTTTTACTTTTATTCCTGCGAAAGTAAAGAAATGGTACGTAAAAAATAAAATAAAAATATATAAATCTGGGGATTGGGGCTTACGGAGGCGATATGAGAGAGAGAGAGACAGAGAGTGGAGATGGGTGGAGAAGAAAGATATGAGGTTTAAATAATGGAGAATGGAAGGGCAAGACTGTGGGATCGGACGGCTGATAATGTTTCCCTCCTTTCCGTTATTGGGCCGTTCGATGCCGTTGGATTTTGGTTTTGGTGGATTTTTATGTTTATTTGAAAATTTTTGAGGGGTTTAGATTGACGAAAATGTCCTTTTCTCGAATGACTTGTTTGCCCTTAATCACGTTAATATAGGCGAGACAAGAAACTTCTCCGATTGATCATTTTGAAAAACAAAAACAGTAAAAGAGAATTTTGAAAAAAATATCTAATATTTTCCGTGCCTAATTTGATTAATAATTTATTTAATATTGTTGGACGCTTATAATAAGTGTCCCGATGACCAACTGTCAAGTCAGATAAAAATTGTTTTTTTTTTTTGGTGGAGATAAAAATTGTTTTTGGCAGCTTAAGTTTCAAAGCAATAAAATTGCCTTGGGCGGCAAAACATGGGTGAAAGGAGAGTGTCGTATAAATTTGAGTACGGTTAGGTGTATATGTGCTTAACAGACTAGGTTGATTCGGTTCAGTATGGAATTGGATTGGATCAATTCGATCCGTAAATCAAAACCCATTTAATTAAGAGTCGTTTAGTATTATTGTGTGTTTTGTATTTTATGTTTTATGTTTTTAAAAATTTTATTTTGTTTTATTTTTATTTTGTTTTCGATTTATTAAATTTGAAAATACGTTTGGATAAAATATTTTTGTTACAAAATTTTATCAATGGGTCCTTATTGAAAAAAACAGATAAAGCTTTAAAATCTAAAAGGTTAAGGGTTCGAGCAGTCTAGCAACCAAAATTTACCATTTTTACATATAAAATAAACACTTTAGCCGAACGGGTGAATAGTACCCGTGCGGAAACAATGCCAAACAGTGCAAAAAGTGTTTTCAAATTTTAGGAAACACTATTTTTATGTTTTCATCTATTTCCGAAATTGTGTTTTATTTTCAATTTTTAAAAACAAAAACACACTTACAAACACATTTTTACTTTCATTTTCAAAAAAAATTGAAAACAAAAACAATCGCAAACATCATCTTAGTTTCGAATCATCTTGAACCGATTTCAGGCTAATTTCGAGCAAAAATTGATTTGAGAAATTTTTTCTAAAAGGGAGCCGTTGCCCATTTGAATGGAGGGAGGGACGCTCCCTCCCTCCATTTTTATTTTTTTTAAATTTTTTATTTTTTTAAATTTAATATTTTTTATAAATATCTATTCATTTTCTTCATTTTTTCCTTTACATTTTCTCTCAATACTCTCAAATCTCAACACTCATATTCGCTCAATACTCATTCAAACTCTCTCAAATTCTCTCAAATTCTCTTGTTATAAATTTATAATATTATCATTTTTCTCTATAAAATTCATTTTCCTTTTTTTTTTACAATTTTACAAATTTTAGTTTCAACTTCCAACTTTCAATATATATTCCTACATCTATTTCTTTCAAAATTTCAAATATATTTATTTTTTAAAAAAATATAAAATGTCAGAATTGTTTCATCATTCATGTTATGTTTCTCGCCTTTTTGGTTCTACTGAATTCTCCAAGTTGGTGACGAATCATTCAATGAATTCAAACCCGATATCCATCCAAAAGAGGAGCTTCCTTCATCACCATCAATACATCGTAGTACTAGTTGTCGTGGAGGTAATGGTCAATCACAATCATCAGTTACTACCACTGCCGCTACATCATCAAGACCAACGAAGACGAAGATTAATCGTACTAAAAAAAGTAAGGTATGGGAGTATTTTGACATTGTGTTAAAAGAATGTACGACGAATGAATATTCTGCTATTTGTAGAATATGCAAAAAGGTTTACACTTATAGTTCTGGTGGAAGTGCTGGCTGTACAGGTACAAATAAAAAACATTTAATTAGTGCACAAAAAATTAATCTAGATGAAGAAGATGAAATTAATGAAGGCATACAATCTCAAATTAATATACATGATGGTGGAAAAAAAATTTACTTTTGACAATGTTCAAGCTAGACGTGGTTTAGTTAGATTTTAACTAGGCCTGAGCAGCCAGTCACAATTTGTGAAAAAGTAGGATATTTAGAATTTGTTTGTAAATATTTACAACTTAGATATAAATCTATTTCTAGACATACATTAAAAAAATTGCATTGATATATTTAAAAAATAGACAAGCTTTAATTAATAAACTTAGTAATATTTCATCTAGGGTTAGTTTAACTAGTGATATATGGACTAGTGTTAACGGTATAAGTTATCTTGTTATAACTTGTCATTGGATAGATAAAGATTGGTACATGCAAAAACGAATTTTATCCTTAAATGTAATAAAAGAAGCACATAATGCATATACTATTCATAAATATATTACTAAACTTTGTAAATTATATGGACTTGAAAATAATAAAGTTTTTGCTATTATTTTATATTTTAGATAATGCTTCAAGTAATTCCGCAACTATTCTTATGTTAATTAAAAGTTTAAACCCAGTTATGCAAGGTGTATTTTTCATGCTAGATGTGCATGTCATATTATAAATTTGGGTGTTCAAATTGGTTTTAATGCTACTGGTAGTGGCAGCATTAGTGGCATAGGTCTAATTGATAAAATTAAAATGTTACCAAAATGGATATGCATCCCAAATCATAATCGTGAATGAAAGTAGCTTTGTTTAGCAAAGAATATAACTTTTAAAGCATTTCCACTTTTCGTGGAAATAAGGTGAAACCCACTCCATCGTTTGCTTTCTTCTGTTTTACCTTATAAAGAACTTATTACTCCTTTTTATAACAATTATACAAGTAGTCAGTATTTAACACTTTATGTTGAAGATTAGATTTTTATTGAATGTTGTGTTAATTTATTATCTACTTTTAAATACGCAACCAAAAGATTTTCAACTCAATATTATCCAACTGCACCGTATTTTGTTCTATTATTTGTACAATGTTTGATAAATTTTTAAAATTTAGGAATCGTGAAAGTTTGTCTTCTTTTGTATATGATATGGAGGAAAAAATTTAGAAAATATTGGGAAACAATTCCTCTTATTCATTGTATTGTAACTTTACAAAATCCTAGTAAAGGTGAGGTAAATATAGAGATTTTTCTTTTGCTATAAAGATTTTCTTGGCTTTGATTATAATGAGGACCAAAAGTCCTCAATTAACAATTATTTTTTAGAATTGTTTAATATTTATGAAGATGAGAGTGAGCAGTTCAACTTCAACCTAGGACAAAAAAAATCGAACGAAGAAAAAACCGAGAGTGGTGGCAGCAACAAAGGAAAAGGCATTTTTAACATAATTAAGGAAGTAGCAAAGAAGAGAATAAAGCTAAAAGGAAAAGCCGGCGGATTTGGATCATCAGCAACTCGACGAAGTTCTAACTTCAATGAGATAGGATTTTTCTTAAGTCAAGACTTTCATATAGATGATAACTTTGATCTTCTCCAATGGTGGAAAGAAAATCAAAGACAATTTTCAATTTTAACTTCTATAGCCCGAGACGTTTTTGAGGTGCAAGCTTTTTTCCGTTGCATCAGAATCCGCATTCTTGACATGTGGAAGAATCTTTGGAGACTATCGATCCACTCTTAATCCGAATTTATTATGCATGTTAACATGCCTTAAATATTGGTTTGAAGCGAAATCCCGTAATATTGAACTTGGAATGGCCAATGAATTCACTGGTAATATTTTAGAGGAGGAGGAAGAATTTTCAGGGCAATCCATATAAATTATGAGGAAAAGGTAATAATCTAATTTTTTTTGTAAAATTGTAAATAAGTTTAGTCATAGTAAATATTTTTATGGACTACAATCTTGTTGTTTTTACACTTCTAACTTTGAAGGAGTTTTCCACGTAAAAAATCTTTGGTCTCCTACTCTCTCCTTTTTCTCTTTTATTATTTTCATTTATTATTATTGTTAAATACCAAATTAATTAATGTTATACATATACTATGTTTTAAAAAATAAACAAATATTTAAAATACAAAATGAATGAATATTTCAAAAACATACTAAATAAATGAATAAATATTTTAAATTCAAAATGATAAATTTACTTATATTTTAAATGATAAGTATAATTATATTTAAAATGTAATAAATAAATTTAACAAAATTAAAAAATTTTAAAAGAATTATAATTTTTTAAACTAACAGCTTTATTAAATAAGTTATAATAACTTTATCATAATATCATTATTTATTATTTTATTATAACAATAATTTTTTTAGATAATTTTATAATAACTTTATCTTTAAATTACAATTACTTTAATTTAATAAGTTATAATAACTTTATTATTATTAATTTATTATTACTATTAGCATCACTTATTATAAAAATAAATTTATTAGATTAAATCATAAAAATCTATTAATAAATATTTACTTTAATTAAAATTAATTAATATATCAAATTTAAAAATTTAATAAAATATTAAAAAAATAGGGCCCAGTGGGTTCGACTTGGTTTGGCCCGGTTTTTAATGAACCACTCCAACGAGCCGGACAAGTTCAACATTTCTTTACTACTAAACTGGCTTGGCCTAAACTAGTTCAGCAAACCGATTCAACTGGTTTGTTTTTTGAGTAGGCTGAAATAAGTATAACCCGGCCCGAAATCAATCCGGTCTGGCCTACCACCACCTCGAGTTGGATGCTACCATCAATGGACAAGAATACTTGAAAATGAATTTATGTAAGAAAGGCACTTTCAAAAAATTTTTTAAAGGATAAAGGTTTTTCAACACTAATGCAAATGATTTAAGAAATGCTAATTATCAAGTAGAACTATTCAAGAGCCAGACTACTCATCTAAACTCGAAGGTTCGTTCAATCTTTGGATGAATTTAAACAAAAACATTGAGCTTGTTACATGGACTTAGCCTTGAAAATCAAAATCCAATAAAAAAATCAGGCCGTGTCACATCCCGTGACCACATTTTTCGCGTATTTCTATACAACTTATACGGTTGGACTGTCTGTGATACTTCACTTTTCATATTCATTTAACTATTAAATATAAAATTTGTAATATCAATTACATCCCCTATCTTTATTCTCAAGAAAGTAGTAATGAAAGTAAGTCTAAATACAGAAAATAAATGATCATACCTCATATTATAAATCAAGCTGTTGCAGTATCTCCAAATGCGCAGCTTGAAATCCTCAGATGTCGGATCTCTTAGTCCTCAAAAATCTGAAATGTTAATATTAAGGGGTGAGCAAACCACGGCTCAGTAAGAGAGTTATATGCAACACTTGATATTCAGCTACCTATATGCTGAAAATAAATTGTTTTTACTTTCTTTAAAGCTTCCTAGTTGGCTCTAGGCTCACATGTAGGAAGGATACTACAATTGGCTAGGGATCCGGATGGAGTAAGGCAGGTATTTTAGAATACCTGTCTTGTCAAGGAACCTAGAAGCAACTGTAGAGAGTACTATATTCCTTGTTCTCAAAACGATAAAATTTTCGTTTTCACAGAGTAAACCACTTATTTCTTTTTACTTCTGTACAATTTAAAACACGTGACAGCTCAGTAATAAAATAGTGGTTTCCTTCAGTACAGTTAAAACACATGACAGTATAGTAGCAAAACTTATAGTTTACTTTCTTTCTCATCAGTACAGTAATCGTATCTTACAGTTCAGTAAAACAGTAATATTCAATACAGTACCATTCGGTAAAACAGTATTTTGCAAATTAGTAAAACAATATCTTGATACGGTTCAGTCAGTAAACAGTAGCTACCAATTCAGTAAACAGTATACGGTAGCTTTCAGTTCAGTATCATGGAGACCAGGCAACACCCTACATATATCATGCTATAATAAAATCATCCCAAATAGGGGAAACACATGAGATCTATGGCCATAGTCTATGGGGTCCTCGGTGTGCACTGATCAGGTGTCCACTGGGACGCTGATAATAGGATCAGTATCAATCAGCACTAACACGTGACACGTGAGCATGATATGGGGCCTAACAGTCTTAAAACAGTAAACACATGATAGAAACCCCATTTATAAAATCAATTTCATTGAATATAAATTCAATCACTCCATAATTATTCATAAGGAAAATATTTTCATCTTATGAATAACAATTTATAAAATATTCATCCTGGGGTAATCATTCCCGAAAATGTTCTAAATATTATAGAACAATATAAATCACATTTTCCATACAGTGAAAACAATTTATAAAATAATCACTGTAAAATATAAAAGGTCATAACTGTCCTTTTTCACCGTAAAACATATACGCACGCTTTTTCGTGCTTTTTATCGAAAACATGATTTTCAAAGTTATCGGGATTCAAATCAATTATTTTTATGATTTATGGAAAATTAAAATATTTATTTTCCAAATCAACACTCTCATCCCGTGTTTTCTCTGTAAACACATGCGGAGACCTTTTAGTCTCAAAACACTGTTTTCCACCTTTAATTACCTTATGGAATTTTCTATAAACCTTATTTTCACAATTGAACCCATAAAGGTTATTTATAAAATCAAGTGAATATTTGAAAAAATATTAGTAAAATATTCACTTTGGTCCTTTTCATTTTTCACCTCGTTTCACGTGAAATATCGCCTATCTGGATAAATTTAGGTGATTTCCTTTTTTCACCATTTTCAAAAACATGAATATTTTAAAATTAATTATCAATATATTCATGGTTTATGAAAACTAATCGATTTCTCGATTTTTGTGTTGGAAATCATTTCTCGTAATGTAAAATCATTTACTATGATTTTCAGTAATTTTCTAAGATTTTTCGGCAGTATAACGGCTGCCGATTGGCTAGGCTCCTGCACGAAAAATATAGTTTATATTTTCAACCGGTAAATCACCACAACTTTCCAACCAATTATTGTCAACAGCATTTATAAAATTAAATGCATATTTAAAACATGTATACTGAATATCCTTACAGGTTACACATGCCTCCCTTACCTATCTCGGGTCGGCGACTGCTTCTCGAAGGTCGCGCCCGTGTTCACCTCGCCCGATTCCATCGGCTCGGTTATCGAGGAAATTTTTCTGGAATTTAAATTCTAAAATTTAGAATTTTTCCATAATTATTCAAATTAATTACTCGAAAATAATTCCCGAATTTCTTACCGAATTTCTCGGATTTCTGAGTTTTTTGAGATTTTTCGTAATTTTCGAAATTCTTTTTTTCCCCTCTTTTTCTTTTTTTCCTTTTTTTCTTCCTTTTTCTCTTTTCTTTCCTTTCTTTCTTTTCTTTTTCTTTTTCCTTTTTCCTTTTTCCTTTTTCCTTTCCTTTTTCCTGGCTCAGACCGGTTCCAGTCTTCTCCCCTCGTTGCCGGTTCTCCTCCGGCGGCCAGTTCTCCAGTGGCTCGATGGTCCCTCAGCTGGCCGGCGTCGAGGCGAACTCGCCGGTGGTCTCAGCTTGGCCTGAATCGGCGACATGGCGGCGGATCTACTCGGTTTATCTTCGGTTTCTTCTCCTCCTCCGTCGGCCTTCCTCCGCCGTTCACCGCGCCTCGGGTGGCCTCCATCCTCTTCCTCTCCCTCCGGCGAAGCTTCGGTTGCAGTGGCGGTGACCGATTTGGCCGGCACCGCCACTTTCTCTTCTCTTCTCCTTCTCGGCTTTCGCTGGGTTTTTGCTTCTATTTCTTCTTCCGTTTTTCCTTCCGTTCGTTTCTTTCCCTCTTCCGGTCACCAGCGTCTTCTCTTTCCTTCACCGACGCCGTCTCTTCCCTCGCCGACGGTGGTCGGCCTCACCGGGGGAGACAGAATCTGGTTTCTCCCGATTTGTTTCCTTCCTTTTCTTTTGTTTCTTTTTTTGTATTTTATTTTAATTATAATTATATTTATAATTACATCATAAATATAATTATATTATTTTATTATATAGTACTTTGAACTATATATTATATAAATATATATTATATATTAATAATATATATTTTCACATAAATATATATATTTTCATGTACTTTAAAAAATTTAACATTTATATAAATATTCATATAAATGTAATAATTCCATATATATATATTGTATTTACAATATATATATATATATATATATTCTTCCTCATTTTCTTATTTAATTTGGATTTCTATTTATCCAAATTAAATTTCCTCTATTCCTTATTTTATTTCCAACTTAATTTCCTTTACTCGAATTTCCCGATCCGTCACTTCCTCAATTCTCGAGATTTTCACTAGTATCCCATTCTCATAATTTTATTTATTTATTTATTTATTTCTAATATTTATTTCTAATATTTGTAATTTTCAATAAATGAAAAATTTACGATTATCACATGCCGAGCATAGGTTCAGCATTTCAAGTTCAAGCCTAGTTCAATTTGATAATTATAATTTTTTTTAACTATTTTTTATAGCAAGTCATCTTTTAATTACTTTTAAGTTTTTATGTAATTTAATTTGAGCTTATATTTTTTTAGATTTTAATTTAAAATTTTTCATATTTCTTGTACTCTTTTTTTGAAGAATTTATTTTAACTTGTTGTGTTATACTTATTAGCTATTATGTGTTTTATTATTTTTATATTTTATTATAATTTTTTAAAAAAAATCAATAGTATTTGGGTGGGATTCAGTTTATTCATTATATGTAAAAATGGGTTTGGATAAAAAATTAGGTCTGAAAAGTTGGGGCAAGTCGAGCTTAGACTTATTACCAATCCCTTAATAACCAGCTCGACTCATGAACACTTTTATTCCCAAGATATAAGGTCTACTTTTTAGAAAAATCGAATTGAACTTTAAATTTTTCTTATAAACTCACATGAACCAAAAACTAGAAAATAAAGAGTGCAAGAAGAGTAATCTGAGTTTTAGATTAAAAAGATGAAAAAAGATTTAAGGATATGTTAAAATGAAAGTTATTGGAAGTATTTATAAGTTCCAATTGGTGTAACAAATATCTATTGATGATTAAACATGACTTTAGTGAGATATCACTACTTTTGGAATGAAAGGATATATCCATTGGACTTTTTTTTTTTTTACTTTTAGGAAAGGTTATTTGAATACCCAATGATGATGGTATTTAAATTACTTAAGCTGAAATTCAGACAAAATGTTCATCTTTGCAGTTATTTGAATACCCCACTTAAGTATTCAAATA
This sequence comes from Heritiera littoralis, assembly GCA_031772115.1. Taxonomy (NCBI): domain Eukaryota; kingdom Viridiplantae; phylum Streptophyta; class Magnoliopsida; order Malvales; family Malvaceae; genus Heritiera; species Heritiera littoralis. The sequence continues at coordinate 951,544 of JAPDPK010000043.1, forward strand.
CCCTAAGTAAAAATTTTACAAAAAAGTAAAATCCTGAAAGATATTTGAATACCTTACCTTGTACATTAACTCAAGGTAGGATGTACATACTATCAAGACAAAATGTACATATGCTTTACACTAAATGTACTCATTTTTTCCTCATGCCAAATCTTCAAGGTAATTGTATACCTTTCTCAGGTACTCTAATACCTTTATTAGGTTTTCAAATACCCTTAGTTTGTACTCATTAACAAAACATTAACTACATACGAATTAAACGCTATACACATATGCACCAACCATATGTACAATCTTAATAACTTCAAGGGTATTTGAATTCCCATGTCATGGTATTCGAATGCCATTAATGTATATATAAGTTTTAGTCAATATACACAACTTATTGTTTGTCATTTTAAAAACTTATTTTATACTTCCAAAACTTCATTTTCTCAAAATATATGCAACTATATGATTTATAAACACTTTTTATTTAAGTAAACACTTGTAATTAATTAAAAAATGTTAGTAATATATATAATAATTCCCCACTTATTACCAAATGTGCACATGTATACAATCCTAAAGAAATGTAAATTGGTTTTTATGTAAGGTGTATGTCTAAAGATGGCCAAGGCTTGAACTTTTATATTGAATATGAGACACGATGAAACATATTCACACTTTATATTGGTTTGTGAGTTCTTCAAAAAGGTAGTGCATTTTTGTCATGAGACTTCGCTTTATCTTATGTTAACAAGTACTCTACGATTAACCAAAAATCGATAAGAAGCATCCTCTCACTTTTCTATTTGCATAGGAAAACTTATCAAGAGTGTCTCATAACCCTTTTTTTTTACAAAGACTTTACTTAACGAAATTATAAGTTAATTACGGACTTTAGTTCAACCATATGTTATGATTTACCAATGTATCTAGATATGAAACCTTGCAAGATAAAATCTTTAATTTTAATTACCCCACAATTCTAAGAAATTATGCATTATGAATGTCATATATCTCATATATGAATTTTTTGGATAATTCATGATTGAAAGCCTTTCGAACTTTCATAAACAAAAATCATCAAATAAGGAGATTATCCATTAAACTTAAAGGATCAATTTCCTAAGTGACATCAATGAGATAAAGTTGAAATCAATCAAGATTATCTCTAGTAATCACTAGTAATCTCTTACCTCTCATGGTATTAGCAATCTCATCACTCGATAATGATTTGGTTAAGTGATTCACTAACATTTGCTCTGTAGGTAAATACTATAGATTTATCTTAGCTTTCTTTACAACACTTTTCATATGATTGTACCTCATATCAATATTCTTCCTATTATTTAACAATTTATCATTCTTTTTGTTGTAAATTGCAACTTTATTATCACAATATAAAGTGATTAGTCCTTTAGTTTTCTCAATAAAAGGTATTCCTCTTACAAAATTTTTAAATCAAAGTAAATATTCGATGGCTTGTGCATAGCAATGAACTTAGAATCCATTGTTGATAATGCCACACAAGTTTGTTTCTTAAAAGACCAACCATCCACTAGTTGATTTGGAACTTCTTTTATCTTAAACTTAATTTGCATTACTATAACATTCCAAAACTAGAGTTTCACATTTATAATGCAAGCCATAATTTAATGTATGCTTCAAGTATCTCAACAATCTACTTAATTCATATCAATGCTCATTATCAGAATTACTAGTAAACCTACTTAACATACCAACAACACATGTAATGTCCAGTCTAGTATAATTCATGGCACAAATTAAAGTACCTATAATCTTAGTATACTTCTTTTGATTTACTAGTTTTCCTTGATTAGGTGCTAATTGTGATATGGATCTATAGGTGTTTTATAAGGTTTGCTATCAAAATGATTAAACTTTCTAAGTAAATTTTCTATGTAATGTAATCGTGAAAGAACAAATTTTCCACTCTTTCTATAAACCTCAACACCTAAAATAACATCAACTAGACCTAAGTTTTTAATATCAATTGCTTTAGCTAAATATATCCATATTAGAGCAAAAAATTAATAAATTATCTACATAATGAGTAATTAAAACTTTATAATCATTTGTGACTTTAGAAAAGACATAATTTTCAGCTTTACTACTTTTAAAGCCAAACCTCTTTATTTTTCTCCTAAATTTCTTATATCATTGTCTAAGTGCTTGTTTAAGACCATAAAGAGACTTGTTGAGTTTACATACCTTATGTTATTGTCCTTGAACCACATATCCTTCTGGTTGATGAATGTAGATCTCTTCATCTAAATCACCATTAAGGAAGGTCGTCTTTACATCCATTTGGTATGCTTCATGGTTATAAATTGAAATAATAGCAAACATCAGCCTTACATAAGTAAACTTAGTGATAGAAGAAAATGCTTCAACATAATCTAAACCTTCCTTTCGGCTATAACCTTTAACTACCAACATTGCCTTGTATTTATCAATATTACCATTAGTTTTGAGTTTCTTCTTTAAAAAATCCATTTGGTGCCAATTGATTTAGTGTTAGGAAGTAGATTCACTAGAGGCCAAGTACTATCATCATGTATGGATTTAATTTCATTATCCATAGCCTTCTTCTATAACATGGCATCTTTTATGTTCATGGCATTTTAAAAGTTTTAAGATCCTCTTTCTAATAACATAAGTATACATACCCGATTCTAAATCCTTTTCATTTCTTTTTCTTTTACCTCTTCTTAACTCAATATCAATAAATGCATAAGATGTACTTGCATGATTTTCACTATCATGTAGAGATGTATCAATATCACTAACAACATGCTCATGATCTATCAATTCATGTTACATTTTTTTTCTCTAATTCATGACTATTAGCATCTTTCATTGTCAAATGCTCAAAATAAATTGCATGTATGGATTTAAAGACACTACTAGTTTTGAGATTAAGAAATTTATATATTTTACTTTCAAGAGACTAATTTGATAATATATCTTTATGCTTTATCTCTTGTAATTTAGTCCATTGAATGTTTTTAGTTTCTCCACTTCATAAACGTAAGGCTTGATTTCTGGAGTCACCATCATAAATTAATCTTGTTCTTAATTTTCTGTATAAATTTGAGTGTGGTTGAGTGCTACAATCAATGGAGAAGAACATTTTAAGAAGAAATTGTGTAGGCAAGGCACTTTTAGGAAGATTTTCTAAGAACAAAAGTTTTCTCACACTAGTGTAAATGATATAATAAAGTTCCTAAGATATAATACCTACTCTTAACAAAAATCCAATTGTGTTTTGAATTTTTCCTATGAACTCACATGAACCAAAAACCAGAAAATAAAGAGTTCAAGAAGAGTAATTTGAATTTTAGATTGAAAGGATGTAAAAAGATGTTTAAATGAATGTTATTGGAAGTGTTTATAAGCCCCTAATAGGTGTCAGTAATGTCCCTTGATGATTAAACATGACTTTGGTGAGAAATCACCACTTTTGGAATGAAAAATATGTCCAATGGATTTTTTTTTGACTTTTGGGAAAGGTTATTCTGATAGGATGATATTTTGTGAATTTTATATGTGGCAATATATTTTTTTTATTGATGTTTTATGCCTAAAAGAGCTTACTAATGTTTATTTTATGTTTTAGGTATTAAATATCAAAGTTGGAATAAAAAGAAGATAAAAAGAGCAAAGTGCAGTATTTTCTGTTCAGCTTGAAAGATTGACATTTTTGACCAATTTAACGACCTGATCTCAAGAAGTGTCCTTCATGGAAGTTGTAGAGGACTTCTCAAGGTTTCCAGAATGTCCAAGATCGCAAAAATTAGAGTTCATTGGGTGGGTCAAACGTCTGGACAAAATCAGTACGAAATTCTGGGCAGAAAAACGAGATTGAGAAGAAATTCCAACAAAGCAAGTTCAAGACCAGATTTTGTTGAGAGAAGATAATTTCTTAATTTTATTTTGTCTTAGATCTGTAATTAATTAATAAAAATAGGCATTAGGAATTTTACTTAGAAAATAATTGTAAAAGATGATGAGATAAAGATAAGAGTTTGACTAGTCAAATTACTTGTTTCCCAAGTAAACTCTTATCTGAATCCCAAATTGCTTAGGAAAGTCTTTTAAACTCTTCCTTAGGCCTATATAAAGAGCACAAGGCTCTCATAAAAAAAATCCCTCACATCCCTCTCCTCCCTCTTCTCTTTTAGTCTTGTAGGATTTTCTTTAGGGTTTTTAATAAAAATTTTATTTATTTTTAATTAGTTGCTGATTTCTTTATTATTTTTAATTCTGATTTTGTTTTCTTTATTTAAATTAATATTGTTTGTGTGTTCTTGCTTGTTAGTTTATAATCTTGATTATTAATTCTGATTTTATATTATTAAAGATTGCTTCTTTGATTGTTTCTTGCATGATATTTGTAATCTTTATAATATTAAACTTGAATTTTATGATCTTGAATATGACTAGTGAGTAGTTTTCTTATTCAGTTATGAGGTAAATTGATTATTCTTGGGAAAAGCATGTTGTGAGATTCTTGAACCTATTATATAATTGTTGATTAAGTATCCAAGATTCTCTGAGCACATTATAATGATTGTTTGTTTAATTAGATATGGTGCACACTATTTAGTTAAATTAAATAATCTACCGCCGGATTAAAAACATAAGTCCGTAATTGCTTGTGGAGTTAATCACTAGGGATATAGGAGAATCAAGGTTTAAGTTAAATAAACCGCGCTGAGTGAGTTTGTTACTTAATGTTGACTCAAATCTTTCTAGATATTAATGCTGCTATTAAAGCTTAATCTATAGCGTTGAGCATAGGTAAATTTTGATAGTTAGAGATTAATTAAGACGCTGAGCCTTTAATTAACAACACAGTAAGGAAAGATAGGTGTAATTGGACGCTGGGTAATTACACTACGGTTGACTACTTAATTGACAATGATCTTAAATAATCAATGATCAACATCTAAATCCAAGAATAATTAAATGCCTCGTAACTGAAGCTTTTTGCTATTTGTTTTTTTTATATTTAATAATTCTTGTTTTTTTTATTTTAGAGATAGCTTACAAAACCCCCAGATTTTCTTCTTCCCCCAAAAAAATTAGATTTTTAATTTAATAATTAACTTAAAAAATTCAGTCTCTGTGGGTTCGACCCTTGCTCCGCTATCTACATAGTAGAGTTAAGAAATTTTATTTTTGGTGACTGACGACACTCATCATATTCGAATATCCCATGATGTATTCAAATTCCTCAAGCCAAAATTTAAACAGAATGTTCGTTTTTGCAGTTACTCGAATTCCCCTCTTAGGTATTCAAATACCTTCAATTTGTATTCATTAACAAAACATTTAGTACATATGAATTAAACACTATGTACATGTGCACCAATCATGTGTACAACTTTAATAGCTTTAAGGGTATTCAAATTCCCATCTCATGATAGTTAAATGCATTTGATATATACATAAAATTTAGTCGATATATACAATTTATTATTTTTTATTTAAAAACTTATTTTGTACTTACAAAACATCATTTTCTAAACACATATACAACTATTTGATTTAGAAATACTTTTATTTAAATCAAACACTTATAATTAATTAAAAAAAGATGTAAATTCAGTACAACAGAGAGAAAAGAAGAACAAGGCAGAAAAGAAAATTCTATTAAAATCATTCTTTGCAATCTAGAAAGAATTTAGGCTTTGGAATTTGTGCAATTTTCAATTGTGACTTCATACTCGACTAGTAAATCAAGGAGACGATCTCACTTGAAATTGGAGGTGTTTCGACTTTGCAATTTAATTATAATTATTCAAATATGTTATTATCATATATCGAATTATTTAATGTAATTTGACTATGATCGTTGTGCTATATGATATAATTTTTAACAAATATGTATTTACAAAAATATATAATGTATTATATAGATAATATATTATAGATAACGTAGATTTGATTTTCCTCTAAATTGGATTTATATTTATTTTGAGCAAGTAAATTTTGATGTAAACTATATTTAACTTCGTTGGAATCTAAAAATTTCAGACTGTGTATTAAACAATAATCTTACAAATATTTTCATTTTTTTTCTTATTTTCAGCAAAACAAATGATGAAAGTAATAAGTGACCAATATTTTTTGGTGTGCAAAAAAATTTTATTTTTATGATTTGATGAAATTCATCTAACTAATATATATTAATTCGTTAATTAATTGATAATATATATTAATTCGATAATTAATTGATAACGTATTGTTTGAATCCAATAAAAAAAATAGGAAGTGCAATGTGGTGACTAAAATAATTGCTACATTATACTATGATATTAAACAAAGCTCGAGACCATAATTTTCATTTCACTTAAACTCTTATTTCTTGATAAAAAAAAAGGGGAAATGTCATAAATATTTTTGGTACAATCACATTTGGTATTGCTCTATTTAGTCAAGAATTAGTCAAAAAAATTTCAAAGAATTTCTTTACCCCCTCCTTCCTTCTGCTTTTCATTGGAGGGCTTAAGGGTAATTTGGTCTCTTCATATAGGAACATTCATTAATTATAGTTCAAAAGGAAGGGTATTTTCTTCCATCAACATATAAACCTTCAGATATTTTTCAATCTTTGAAGGTAGAAAAGTTTTGGAAATGGGTAATTTGTTTGATTGTGAAGAGAGATTTGTTTGTTGCATCCACCATGGCCCGATAGAGACAGATAAGGTGGGAGAAGCTTTGCCGTAAGGGCCACACGAGAGAGAGAGAGAGATAAGGGCATGTGATCTGCCAAGCATTCTTATAAAATTTAGTCACACTTCACTCTCAAAAGTTTGTATCTATGCTTAGTTAAGACTCCTCTAGTCAATTCCATCTTCACTCACTCTAACTTGATTTTTGCTTAGGTTTTAGGGCAAGTATTCCCCCATCAAAACTCAATTCCCCAACCGATTACTACTATTTATTGCTTCTAAAACTAAAAGTGTTAATGTTTTTAGTTTAAGTTTTGCTATATAGAGAAAAATCTAAATTGAAGTGTTACTCATGAGGGAATAGGGACGAATAAATAGTTTTTTAGATCGATTGGATCTAAATAAATAAAAATTGAATTAAATTAATTCATCTTAAAATATAACTAAATAGACCTAATTAAATTTGATTGATTTCGATCGATTAAACCAATCTGAACTTACTTCTGCTCGCCCATTACTCACACTTCGTATGCATGTCTGTTGCAAATAATTATCAAGTTTGTTTATATGAGGTGCTTAGCAGTTGGCACCCTTCAATTTATGATAAGTGAACTAAATTAAAGTCATATCATTAGTGATTTCTTTTCTAATAAGAAATATTTTTATACCATCATTTTTTTGGGTACAAATGAGCACTAATTGCTATTAACTAGTAGAGAGTCTAATTCGACTAATACCAATACTATCATCATTTTTATATGTATTTATCAATCATCATATGTACTATTTATTATCTACATTGTTTCGGTTTTATATCTCTCTCTGACTTAAAAATTTAATGATTTTCCTTTTGAATAAAACAAAAAAAAAATGCTGTAGAGAAAATTGTTCGAAGAACATCATCAAAAGGGATGACCCAAAATACTCTATTTTTAGGGGTAATGTGATTACTCAATCTTACATATCATCACGTGATAAGGTCAGTCATTTTTTGCAATGAATATGAATCATTAATGGCATGTGCCGTTGGCTGCTATAATTGAAAAAACCCAAAACCAATGACAACTGAGCCATATGGCCAATACCATTCAAAGATTCAACACCCATGCAACAATCTAAAAAATATCTTAGCTCTATCTCAAGTATGTAATATTGTCTATATGCATCTCAAGTATATTAAGTTTGGGTAAAAAAAATTACGTAAAGAATTACAAACTATAATTATTAAAAATTTTTACGCTAAGGTTAAAAACTTTAATTTTACTGTAGGATTAAGTAAATACACATGATAAAGTGTTATTATTAGACGTAAAATATATTAGAAACATTGTTTAATCATGTGTGTTTACATTGAATTTACAATAGGATAAAATTTTTTGATCTTATTATAAACTTTCTCATAAATATTTGATTTAATGACAAATGTATGCATCTTTTATTTCAAAATATATATTATATACGAAAAATAATGTGATTGTTGGATATAGTTTTACGTAAAATTACATTATATTTGAATGGATTTTACTTTTCAGCTAAATAAATGTGTTTTTTTTTTCATACAAAGTTTTAATTATTACAACTTCAGCATTTACATTTGAGAATAAGAAGAAGGAATATTAAGCCTGTTTTGCTTACCATATGCTATTAGATTCGTGAAGTCATGGACTCATTATATATATATATATTAGCAGAGAGAGAGTATATATCAACAAGTGATTGGAAAGAAGTAAAAATGCACTTTTTACTCAGGTATTTGGATATGATTTGAATCATAAAATTGTCATTATTAGAATGATTTTACTGTTTACTACTCTCAGTCCGAACATGATTAATTTAAGACTGTAAAATAGATGATGATACTTATGATGACACCAAATATATATATCTACTATTAAAATTCGACAAAAGATTTTACTAATTATGCAATTAACTTTACATTATATAAGAAATGTACTTGTCATCTCTGTTGGAAACAATGATCCTTATTAATCGTCACACAGATCCAGTGTAGAATTTGATAACATTAGTTTCCAGATTATGAAAATGCATCTAAAGAGAAAAGATACAGTGGCAAATGCTTTTGATAAAAGGAAAAAAAAAAAAGGAAATATGGCGGGACTCCTGAATATTTGATGTGAATACATTAGTTGTAGTCTAAAATTTAAAACAATCGGATCCGTGGCGCAATGGTAGCGCGTCTGACTCCAGATCAGAAGGTTGCGTGTTCGATTCACGTCGGGTTCAAAATCCCGATCCTAATTGGATCCTCCTTTTTTGCCTCTTTTCTGTAGGCTTTTTTGCTTGCATTGATTTGGGTTTGGACTCTCAATATTTATGGGCTGTGCCTGTGGGCATAGAAAAATGCTTTTCTTTTTGATACAACCAAATTTTATAATTGGGCTTTGCCCTTCTAGCCTTTTGGTTTTTGTGTGTCTATATAACATCCACCCTTGTTTCCCAAACCCTAGTTCTTTTCTCGTTGCGCTGCCGCATCTAACCCTTTTCGCAGAGTGCTTCTGGTTCGATATCATTTTGACTGGAAATGGGTGAGGAGGTTAAGGCTGTGATTCCTGAGTCACTCTTGAAGAAGAGGAAGAGAAATGAAGAATGGGAGCTCGCCAAAAAGCAGGAGCTTGAAGCCGCAAAGAAGAAGAATGTCGAGAGTCGCAAGCTGATTTACACTAGGGCCAAGCAATATGCAAAGGAGTACGAGGTCCAGGTAAATGTGTTGTTCTGTTTGCAGTTTTGTAAAGTTGTTTTTATCAAATCTTAAGAGCATCTGATTTTTATGGTGTGGTTCGTAACCATCAGGAAAAAGAGTTAATTCAATTGAAGCGGGAGGCGAAGTTGAAAGGAGGATTCTATGTCGATCCAGAAGCTAAGCTTTTGTTCATCATTCGAATTCGTGGGTATGTCTTTCTTGTGATATCTCATGGTTTATGAGTCTAAATACTAAATAGTAACATGCTATGAATGTTTGTTTTCAGTATCAATGCCATGCACCCAAGGACTAGAAAGATCCTGCAGCTCTTGCGTTTAAGACAGGTAGCTTGCCAAATCTTTTTTGTGTGTCGCATGTGCATGAAATGTATTATCCTTTGAGATCTGAGATGTGTGTGAAGATTTCTAAATGAATTCATGTACTGGTGTTTGAGAATTTTTGTCCCAAATTAGATTATGGTGTGTAGCTTGTTTGGTTTTAAATATTTGAAACCTGGGGCAGTTTGTCATTTTGATAGTGTAATTCAAAATTGAAAGTTACTCTGGTAGCTTCTCTGTGATTGTCAACTTACTATCAAACTTGCACGTTTTGATATGATGCTGCTTTTTCATGGTAAATCTGAGTCTTTCTAACACTGTAGGGAGATGTTGGTTGCTAACGTATTGGAAACTGTAAATATTTTCTTCCAATAATCGAATGAAATCTGAATCCAATGCAGATTTTCAATGGCGTTTTTCTTAAAGTGAACAAGGCAACAATGAACATGCTTCACCTGGTTGAACCTTATGTGACTTACGGGTATATTTTGTCTTTCCTGCTTCTTTGCTTTCCCTTTTAATAGTTTTATGTACTTCAATGTCTTATTTCTCAGTTATATATGCTTCTAGATACCCTAATCTCAAGAGTGTGAGGGAATTGATTTACAAAAGAGGTTTTGGGAAGTTGAACAAGCAGAGAGTTGCTCTGACTGACAATGAAATCGTTGAGCAGGTCTGTATGTTTTTGCATTTACCGAGTTTCATGTTGTTGCCGAACATCTACTAAGCATCCTTTTGTTGGCTGGTCACAGGCTCTGGGCAAGTTTGGCATCATCTGTGTGGAAGATCTCATCCATGAAATCATGACTGTGGGACCTCATTTTAAGGAGGCCAACAACTTCCTATGGCCCTTTAAGCTCAAGGCACCATTGGGTGGTCTGAAGAAAAAACGTAACCACTATGTTGAAGGTGGAGATGCTGGCAACCGTGAGAATTACATCAATGAGCTAATTAGGAGAATGAATTAAAGGCCTTATTTGTTAATTTAGTGGTTGCTTTTGTTTATTTGGAAGGATCTTGAGCTTGATTTCTTTTGGAAGATAGAGACAGTTTTCTTGAAAGTATGAAATTTCCATGGTGTTATCATTATTCTACTTTGCGACTGAACATTCTGAAAGTTGTTGGTTAAGAAATTTTGTTGCTAATACTTGGGATCGTTATTTAGTAGTATGTCTTCTTTCGTGTTTTGCTATTTCCTAGTATGGTTCTTTTGAATCTTGAGTGTAAATATGGTGTGCAAATATATTCTTGATTTCATTTTTATCCTTTGGCCAACTGGTTTGTTTGCTGCGCCGATATTGTCGAAAATTTTTTGCAGCAATCCGGTTTGCTGTGTGTTGTAGCTGTCTCATAGAAGGGCGAGTTGATAGTGTTTATTTTGATTATTGTCGGGAGAAGTGTAATCAAGTCGAGTCAAAATGATTCAGCATTATATTTGAGTTTAATGCGATTTGGAAATTCGAGGTTTGAAATTCAATTTGAATCCAATTGAATTTGATTTTTAAAGTTCGAACTTTATTCGATAGAAGATTTGAATCGTATGAGCTCAATTTGATAAGTTCGATTTGTTAATTTAATTATATATTATAGAGTAAAATGGTAAATTAATACTAAAATATTAAAAATACATATTAAAAAAAGTTTGATAATGTTTGTAAGTCGTTCGAATTGAATATTAAAGAATTTGAATTTAGTTTTTACTCGAGTAGTTCAAATTCGGTTCGAAAGTAAACGGGTCAAATTTGAATAATCGAGTTGAGTTTAGAGGTGGAAAATGGGTCGATTCGAGTGGGTTCGGTTTAGGTAATATTCGGGTTTGAGTTATTTCGGTTTCGAATGTTTTTCGTTTCAGGTTTTTTCGATTTTGGGTTTTTTTCAGTCTCTGGTTTTTTTGGGTTTCGATTATTTTACGTTTCGGGTTCGGTCTGATTTTAATTGGACGGGCTTAGTTAAATTATTTTAAAATTTTATTTTTTTATAATTTTGAACGTAATAATTAATTTAATTTTATATAGTTAAATAAAAATATAATAGAAATGCTAAATTAAAGTTAAAATTTAATAAATATTTATATAAATATAAATTTTTACATTTTAATATTTTTATTACTTGACAATTATTATTTATTTTTTAATTTCCTGTGATATTCACAATTTTTATAAAATATATAATTATATATTAATAATTATATAAAAATTTATTTTTTAAGTGAGCCAAATATATATATATATATATATATATATATATATATAGTAAAACTAAAAGAAAGTGAAAATCCAAAAGTATTAGCTATACAAATAAATAACTAACAAATTATAAATAAATCACACTAAACAATTAAACATTTATATAAATGGCTTTATACTCTTAACAATAACTTATTGGGTTATTGTATTTTTTCAGTCAGCATTGGGCCATTGGAATTTAGACACTCTTAGTTCAATAAATTTCTTTTTTCCTTTTACTTTGTTTTATTGGCTTTTTTAATAGTTATATTATATTTTTAATAAAATTTTAAATTTTTAAGAATTTTTTTTCATTTATTTTGTCTTTTAAATACCAACATAATTAGTAATTAAATTAAATTTAACCGCAATTAGTTCTTCAATTATAATGTTGAATAAAATTGTAGTACACATTAAAAAAAACTTAATATTATGAATAATCGGTCAATTAATTACCTCAATTTTATATTTATTTTGTTTTTGGTTTGTACATAATCATAACATAACATTATTATATTAAATACAATCGTACTCGTACACATTAATTAATCAAATATCTCATTAAAAATTTAGAACATTAAACAAGTTATATACACCAATTGACATTATATTATAAATAATAACATTTGATATAATCATATCATATACTAATTTTTTCATGTTCACATATAAATAATATCATATCATATACATCAATTGAGTGCTAATTTTTTCACATTTACATTAACATAATAATATTAGATATACACCAATTGATTGAATGTCTAATTAAAATGTTAAATAGTAGATATTACTAAATTAATTAATATAATGATAGTTATTTAAATATAATTAATAATAATATTAATAAAGTAAAAAAAACAAAGTATATTAAAATTACCACTTACACAGTAATACTACTCTAATATTTTATTAAATTACACTTTAATTTACTATTAGAATTAGTATTTTTATCCACACTTTAATTTTACATTTAATAGATAATAAATAAATTATTTTTAATAAATACTTAATTCTATCAAAATAATACTTACACATTAAGAGATTACATAATTTATTCTTAAAAGATTATTATAATATAATATACAAATCATTGTTATAAGATATCAAATTGGTTTATTCATGTATAAGATTATTATAATATAATAAATAATTAATTACCACTAGCTTGATTTATTAATGTCTTTTGTTTTAAGGCTAAAAATAAAATTACCACTAGCTTGATTTATAATTTTCTCTTTCAATGATGTCCAAGCTTATAAAAAATTGTACTTGTATTATTTAATTTAATTACTTAACTTTTTCTAATCTTAAAAACTTGAATTTTAATTTTAAGATTAGGTTTTTTTAAATCTAAATTTAATATCTTTCTATACTTGAAACTTTAAGAAAATATAGTTTAAATTTAATTTTATTAAAAATATTTTTAATGTCTTGCACAAAATATCAAATTCAAAGTTTCAAACAAATATTGAAATTATATAATTTTTTATATATTTAATTTATTATTGTATAAAATTAAAATTTTATTATAAAATAAAAATAATAAAATGTTAAAATGATTTTTATAATAAAATCAAATGTTAAATTAATAATATATTTATTATTATAAATGCAATAAGTATAATATTAAAGATTATTTGATATCATATATTATGTTGTTTTAAATTAATTTAATTTAATTTAATTAAAAAGATTAAATATTTATTTTGCTGGTAATACATAATTGACAAAATTGTATAATAAATAATAATTGTTTTCAAAATTTTAAACTTTTTAATTAAAAAGTGTATCAATTATTTATTTATATAATAATTATATAATTATAATTCAGGTTTTCTCGGGGTTATAAATTCGGTTTTTTACCGGTTTCAGATAGGATTGGTTTTGATTTCTAATCGTATCGGGCTCAGGTTATGTCGGGTTTGGGTTTTTTCGGTTTCGAGCTTTTTCGGTTTCGGGTTTTTTCGGTTTCGGGCTTTTTCGGTCACAAGTTTTTTTGGTTACGGGCCTTTGACTTTTTTGGTCAATTTGGGCTGGTCCCGGTTCGGTCTCGGGAGGATTCGGGCGGGTTTTCGAGCTTGGGCTAGTTTTTGCCACCTCTAGTCGAGCTTGAGTAACTCACAAGTAGCTTAATATGTTTACATCCTTAATTGTCATCAAGTCAAGGACCAAATTCTAGATGCTTAAATTAGATTGTTTGCAGATTTAACCCTTGAATTTTTGTCTATAACAGAGCCTTGCATAAGGTGAGGCTGTGAGAGACTTGTGCTTTTGTCTGTTATCATTTAGTCTTTTGTTTATGGGGCTTCCCTTCAGCACTCAAGGATTATTCCAGGTACGTGTAACTGAACATTCTGAAAGTTGTTGGTTAAGAAATTTTGTTGCTAATACTCGGGATCGTTATTTAGTAGTATGGCTTCTTTCGTGTTAGTATGGTTCTTTTGAATCTTGAGTGTAAATATGGTGTGCAAATATATCCCTAGTTTCATTTTTCTCCATTGGCCAACTGGATGTTGTCGAAAAAATTTTGCAGCAATCCTTTTGCTGCGTGTTGTAGCTGTGTCGCATAGAAGGGCGAGTAGATAGAGTATGTGTATTTTGATTATTGTCACTAAAGTTCAGTATCATATTATGCTCGAGTTCGATTTGATTTGAAAATTAAAGGTTTGCAAGTTCGCTTTGATTAAAAAATTCGAGGTTCGAAGTTCAGTTCGAATTTGATCGAGTTTGGTTTTTGAAGTTCAAATTCTATTTGACAAAATACTTGAGTTGCTTGAGCTCGACTTGACAGACACAACTTGATAGGTTTGATTTATTAATTTAACTATATATTATGAGAGCAAAATAATAAATTAATAATAAAATATTAAAACTATATATTAAAAAAAGCTCAATAAGGCTTGCGAGTCATTGGAGTTTAGTATTAAGAAGCTTGAATTCAGTTCGATTCGTTATTTGGATAGCTCAAGCTCGGTTCGAAAATAAATAAGTCAAACTGGAGTAATTATCGAATTGAACTCGAATAACTCAAGAGTAATTTGACTTGTTTATACTATTAATTGTCACTAACTCTTTTTTTTTTATGGAAATTAATTGTCATTGAGTCAAGTGCCACAATTTAGCTTAAATTATATCGTTTGTAGGTTCAACCCTTGAATTTAAGCTATAACAGAGCCATGCAAGAGGTGAGGCCATGAGACACTTGTGTTTAAAACACAAAAACTTTTAGACAAAAAACTTTTTGTCTGTCATCATTTTAGACAAAAACTTTTCTCTGTCACCATTTTGTCCTTTGGCTATGGGGTTTCCCTTCAACGCTCTAGGATTATTGCAGGTACCATTTTTCTGGGTTTTTTTTAATAGTCAAATTTATCCTTAATTTTTTACATAAAATAAAATTAAACTCTCAACGTTTTATTGCATGAAAATTAGTTCATTAGTTTTTATTTCGCTATAAATAAACCCTCAATCACTCAAAATTATGCAATTAAGTCAAATTTATTAAATACCATTGACTTCCATTAGTATTGCACACGTGACATACCACGTAACAACCAATTAAGATATTTACGTCAGCTTTCACGTAAGATGTCTTAACAGTAGTTAGTGTCATTTAATAGATTTTGGACTTAATTGTATGATTTTGAAAGATTAATAGTTTATTTACACTAAAATAAAAGTTTACAGACTAATTTCTTGGCGATAAAACGTTGATTACTTAATTTCATTTTATGCAAAATGTTGATGGTACATTTGGCTATTAAACTTTTATTTTTTAAATAGTTTTATTGGTATTTTATTTTCTTTGCATATTTGGGAAAGCTTGTTATTTTGCAAAAAAAAAATCAGAAGAAGTTCCCATGTATTTGAATTATATGAATTAATGTAGCATGTTTGAATTTGTGCAAATTGAAAAAGGTTTCAAGATTAAAGTTTAGTCGTAAGTGTGGCTTATATAATGAAATTTTTGATTTGTAGTTGGATTTTGGGTATAAAGAGTAGAGAATATTATTTTAAAGAATTAAAATTTTTAAAATCTAATTTTCTTTAAGTCATGCTTGCTGTATAGAATGAAAGATAAATATTCTCTCTTATGTTTGGTGTACCTGTAAAAAAATTCCATAATCTTAATATAAGATGATTTATTCCTCTAAAGAAGAGATTATTTTTCATGACAAAAAGAAAAAAGAGATTATTTCTAATCTCACGTAATTATGTTATATATATTTATCTTTTATCTTTAAAATTGACATTTAAAAATTAACTTAAACTTTTAATAAGTTTGTTAAATAAAAAAATATAGTTTAAATAAATAATAATTTTTAAAACAATTTACTCTTTACAATTTTTTTAAAAATCATTTTTTAAACTTAAATCTTAAATATAAAAATTATTATTAATTATAATTTTTTTAACAAAATCAATATTTTTGGAAAGATTTAATTTTTTTAAAAATATCATTTTGATTAAAAAAGCAACTTTTTTTCTTAAAAAAAAATTTAACTCTTAATTATAGAAAGTATAAATAATATATATTTTTAGTTAAAAAATATTTAAATTAAAATTATAAAAAATTATAAATTTAAATTATATTTACTTTAAAAGAGAGCTTTTGAACAATAAAAAAAATAATTTAAGTTATCCTTAATTTTTTATATAGCAAATGTGAAAAAAAATATAAAAACCATTTTATCTTATTCTTAATATTTGTACACACCAAATATAAAATAGGATAATATCATCTAATCGAATTCTACTTATAATCTTATTCTATGATCCTATCCATAATTTTGTGCACCTAACGTACTCTTAGGCTCTATTTGGTAGGCGTATTTTATTTTCCAGAAAATGTTTTCCAATTTTTTTTTATGTTTGGTTTGCGAAAAATATTTTCGGTCAACTGTAATATTTTTCAGTCAATCGAAAATCTCTTAATAGTTTTGGAAATTATCTTCCCCTTTTCAAAAGGGGAAGGGGAAGACAATTTAAAAAGTCACAACCAAAGCCAAAACCTATCCCACCCCGATCAGACCACCACTTGTCGACACCACCGCGACTCTCGCCATTACCGATACCGTCGAAGCTCCTTGCCGGCATTCTTTAAAACCAATATTCTCGAAACCCTTCCAAATCTGAACACAAACAGCTTTGAATTTAGTTGAAATAAGCCAGTGAAGATGTCACATCCCGTATCTACTTTATTTCACGTTTTTTCACACATTTTATATGGTTGGACTGTTTCTGATGTCTTATTTTCCTTTTTCTGTGTACAGTAACTATTTAACAAACTGTAATTCATAATTAATGAAATATTTACTTGTTGAGAATTTATTTATCTTTTACATCCCCTATTTAATTTACAACACGGTAGTGCTATAAAATAGGTTTGAACATATAAAATAAATTATTATACCTCTAGGACATAAGCTCGCTGCCTCGGGGCACTATATTCACAGCCAACAATCCCCGGATGGAAATCACGTAGTCATTGGAAGTACTCTGTAGATGTTAAAATAAAAGGGTGAGCAAAACACAGCTCAGTAATAGAATTATATGCAAAACTAGATATTCCGAAATCTATATGCAATGAAAATCTTTATTTTCCTATGGGTACTTTAAGAACTGATATAGGAAAGATAGTATAGTCGGTTAGGGATCCGCATAGAGTAAGAAAGGTATTTTAAAATACTTGTCTTATCCCGAAACCTAGAAGTGACTATAGGGAGTAATTATTGTTCTTGAGATCAATTATTTTCCATGCCTTTTCATATCCTTTTCAAAACAATGCTTTTGTAACATAAAGCATTTAAATAAAATAAGCTAATATTCATATGTTCTTAAAAGAATACTAGTTTAAATAACTCATATTTCTCATTTAAATCCATATGACACTTCACTGTATAAACCATAAATAGTAGGGTACTTCATGTAATACAGAAAACTGTTTAGAAATTTATTCTTATTTTCATATAAAAACATATTCATATACTTTTTCATTTAAATACATTTTTTCATATCACATATCATTTCATATCTCATAAAAGGGGAGACTAAGGTATCACTCGGAATATATCATGCTATAGAGAAAATACCCAATAGGGTAATAATAATTATGTCAGACTTATGGCCATAGTCTAGGGTAGTCCTCAATCGAACACTGATCAGGTGTCTACCGGGATTGAATACATATCATATGTCATATATCACGTATCACATATCACATATCGGCATGATATGAGGCAGAGCAGTCTCAAAATAGTATTTTCATAATCATTTCACCTTTATGGAAATAATTAAAATCAATAAATCTTCAATCAGTCTATAAAGGATTTTACTAATTCATAAAGTGAATATTTATGGAAAATAATTTATAAAATATTCACTTTCAATCTTTTCATCTTATAAACCATATCATGTATTGTAAACAATGTAAGAGAAATATTCTATATTCTCACTTTCAGTAAAATTGGTAACATGAATATTTAAATAATATTTTTCGATATATTCATGTTTTATGAAAAATAATAAATTTCTCATTTTCAAGGTTAGGAAATCATCAAATCATGTAATTAAATATTTAATTTTTAGAAAATATTCTAGAAATTTTCAGCAGCATAACGTGTGATAACTGCATTTTTGAACCTTCATGAGTAGATTAAATTATTTTAAGCCTTATGAATTGATGTGGATTATTGGAGAATTACAAAATTAATAATTGAACATGGGGAATTTATAATTTTGAGGAATTAATATGAGAACCATAATGAGATTAATGTCATGAGAAATTAAGTGAACAAGGTGGTCAATTGAATTTTATGAATTAAAGTTGTAGTGAACTATTGAATGTAAGTTGACGAACAAAATATATATATATATATATATCCATATAAAAATATATATATAAAATAATAATAATAATAAATAAAATAAAAGATAAAATAAAATAAATGGACAAGCTTCACTTAGAAGCTTGTCTCGGTTTGGTGGGATTACCCAACAAATCCATCAGCTATTGGGCAGACTACCTCTGCCATGATTTAACAGCAAAAATATAATAATATAAATATATTATATGAAAAGAAAAGAAGGAAAGCTGGATGTGGAGGAGGGACCCGAGAGTGAATGAAAAAAATAAATAAATAAATAACATATAGAGTAAGAAATAGAAGCTAACAAGCGGTGAAAGGCAAAGTGAAGGAACCGAGAGAGAAAGGAAAGATTTGGAGAAGAGGAACCGAGAAGAATTAGGAAGAAACAGGTGAGCAACGATAACTGAAGAGAAGCTTAGATGAGAAAGCAGCTGTGATGCGAGGAAGAAGGCTACAAATAAAGGGATCTCGTGTCTACCATTCCAAGAAGTTTTAGAATGAACACAGTGGCTGGAATGACTGGATCGGTGCCACTATTGGTCTCAGTTATAGGTGGAAGATAAAGGGCTGTTTTATCTAGGCTGGAACAGAAGCTCTAGGCGGCGGTGTTATGGCTGGTCAGACATGTGTTTTTAGTTTGGGAGTTTTGAGTGGAGTAGTTGAACACAGGCTGAAAGGAGCAGGGGTTGGAACGTGAAGCAAGGGACCTCGGCAAGCAATTTAAGTGGCTACTTGGAGGTGAATTCGACAACTGAAATTGAAGTGGAAGCAGGCCACATTTGGGTGCTAAGTTGGGGTTTCTTTTTAGGCATAAAAACAGAAGCCAAACAAGGGTTTCACTAAGTGTTTTGATGCTGGAAAGAAGATCGAAAATAGAGCTGTTGTACACGTGGTTGGAAGGGGAAGTATTCTCGGCATTTCAAGGTTTGAAACACAGAGTTTAAATTGAATTTTTTATTATGTTTAAACGTTGAAACTAGAATGTGAGTGGCATTTCTTCAATGATATTTGGGTGTTGTTTGGTGGTCTTTTTGAAAAGTATATATTTTAGGGCTGTTTCAAAGTGTTGAGACAAGGTAGGCTTGAGGTAGTAATTGGTCTGATCAATAGTTTTATTTTTTTAGGGGTTCTGTACAAGAGAAGATTGAGGTTGTAATGTGAGTGTTGGGGCTGCAAAGTGGAATTGAAACGAGGCTTTTCGGTTGGCATTTTAGAGAACTGAAAGTGTGAATTTTGGATTGGTTTAGGAAAGTACTTAGAGGCTGTGTATAGGAGGAAATGTGGAGGAGTTGCTATTGTTTGGAGCTCTCGACAAGGTCTTGTTGGGTGGTAAAAGTGGCGGATTAGGCATGGGAATATGGTGCTGTAGGCGTGACAAATTGAAGGGCTGTTTAAGGGATATACAAGTGGTGTTTTGGTGGCTGACTTGGGTAGTGTCAGGTGCTAGAAAAAGAGGCACATTGGCTGCAATTGGTGGCAACACAAGGTGGCTGTCGGTAGAGGATGAAATGATAAATGATGAATGGTTTTAAGCTGCTGTAAACAGATACGGAAAGAAGCTCCATCCTCGGGACTTTGAGTGAAGCCAGGACTAGCTACTATGATCTTTGGTCAAAGGAAAGTGTGTATATATATACATACATATATATATATATATGTATATATATATAGGCTAACCGAGAGCCATAGAAAAGAGTTTAAAAGGCACCAAAGAAAATCAAGGAAAGAAATGGGTGCAAAGGGCTCGGAAGATTGAGCCGAGATTGATCAAGCCAAAGGAAAAAAAGAAAAGAAAAAAAAACAGAATGAAAAGAAATGAAACATATATATATATATATATTTGAGAATATATATATATATATACATATATATATATATATATATATATATATATATAAAGGAAAAGGAATTATATATGCATTGACTCGAGTTTATAGGTAAGCCAACATCGTTCAAATTTAAATATGTATATATTTTGAATTTTATTAAATTTATACTAAGTAAATTACTAATGTTTAAAGGTGTACGCGTGAAATTTGGTGCATGCATGCAAAGATAGGCTTTTACGTACGTTAAGCTACAACTTGGCTTAGCATGGCACTAAGGTGACAACCGAGCCAGACTAGGCTCGACACACGAGCCTCGAGCAAAGGAGTCGGTAAGACATTTATATAATTCAGCATTAGAATTATATTGTATAGATATAGTTGAATTGGATGGTAATTAAAGGTTTGAGGTTTAAATGACACATAAGGAATGATATGACCATGGTAATATGGTAAATTGAGGAAATGACTCAATGATGTGATTTTGTGAATAAATGATCCACAGAATGGATCTTGAAAGAATCCATTAACATTGAATGATCTTAGTGTTATTGTGGAAGTCACTAAGGTAATATGTGAACATACGTGAAATACTAAGAAGACCGACATTAACGGAGAGGTCTTAGCTGTAACATTGAAAGTAAAGGTAATTGATTTAATTTACAAATACTGTGAAATAATATTATATGTTATTGGATAATAGAGAATTTTGGATGATTTATTAGATGTACTTCTGTTGAGATAGAAAGGATTGAATCGAGGACTTTAAAATGAAATGTGAAATGATGACGAGTTGGGTTTAGGTGCTAAATCGAGATGTTTTGAAGGTGATGATCTAAGGAAGATTTGGCATTTTAGTTAGCACTATACCGAGTGATATTGCATTAATCCATTTCATAAGCATGCCTCGTTTCAATACTGTTTTAATTCCATTGTTTAATTGTATCGCTCTTAAACATGCCTCGTTTTATACACAAGATTTGAGAAGCATTCATTGATACAATACTCACATGAATGGTTTGAATGCTTAAATTGTTTTGAAAGATTGAACATATAGTGTAATGTATGTATTCATATATATGTAAATGATTTTAAAGAAAAGGTGTTACATACTTTACGCTATTTTTACAAGAAAAGTGAAAGATTTAAATGTTTTATGAGACTGTAGGCACCCTAAAAGAATTAAATTCAATAAAGCATAGTGGAAACCGCCTAATTGGAGATTACTCATTAGGCAGAGATGCTTGTCCGACAATAGTCGTGGACAAGTCTCAGTCACGCCTGATCAGTGGGGCTGAGAGAGATGAGGTCTATGGCCATAGATAGCGCCCTAGTTGGTTTCCAGGGGACGATTACATGATTTTCACTGCTAGCTACAGTGATATAAGTCTTTATTGATAGAGTGATAGGGATCTAGCCTAGTCTCAACCGATATGATATGCAGTTTAGAGTGTACTTTTAGATTGATATGAACTCTAAACTGATATGATTTTACAGTATGTGAAATGTGTTTCGATATTGTATTTGATCACACATGATGTGAAAAGAGAAATGTGCACGTTTTGATTTGAAACGATATGAAAAGTACATGTTTTGATTTCACGAAATATGAAAAGAGAAATGTGCATGTTTTGATTTGAAACGATATGAAAAGTACATGTTTTGATTTCACGAAATGTGAAAAGAGAAATGTACATACTTTAACTTGTCTTAAAAGTGAACATTGAGTCGGGCTATAAGCTTTGGACTTAAGCAGTGAAATGATTATTGAATAGTGAAAGATTTATCGAATAGTGAAATGTTTATTTGAACAGTGAAATGATTATCGAACCATGCATAGTGTTTTGTATATGATATTGTTTTATTGTGCATGAATGTACTTCACTTACCAGAGGCATAGTATCAGTCTTTTACATGACATGTTTTGAGATTACACTGGTTCTAAACATGATTGATACTATTTGAGATATGATTTTTAATGATGTTCTGGTTTTGAAATCATGAGTGAAAAATGCTCATGCATGGTGAACCTTGAGCTTAAGCATAGCCTAAGCCTGGAAACATATTCTGGAAACTTTGTCCTGCTCCAATGATTATGAGGTGATATTTCACATTGTTTGATCATGTAGAATGTAGTATCAAGGGATTTAACAACTTTCATGCTTTCACTCATGCAGTGTACTTTATATTTACTACATGATAGACTAAATTGGTTATGTGTAGACTACATGGAGTGTGATATCGATATAGAAAATGATATTATGGATTAATATTTGATCAAATGTATTCATTGTGGATTTATATCGAATAAATAATGTATATTAAGGAGTGATATTTGGTTGTATGAGATGTTATCGATTGGAATGACAAATGAAGATCACGAACTTTGAGGTTCATGCATTGCATATAGAACAGTATAATTCTAATTCTGCACTTATATAAATGACTTACTGAGCCGTGGATTTGCTCACCCTCCTCAATTTCATATCTTTTCAGACTATTTGGGTTGAACTTCGCCATGAGGGCTTTTGAGTGGGACTCGGAGACGGTATCTAGGCTCGATACTGTCCCTGTCCTCCGAAACTACTTGGTTGCATTTTGAGGTATACATTCTTTGGTATACGTTTTTATTTCAGACAAATTTCTGTACAGTACTTTAGGATGGGATGTAAACTAGGATAATGAATAGTTGATGTAATATTTGGATTTTATACGATATGCATGTGGTGATTAGTAATGGATAATAGAGTTGTTGAAAAGTAGGACATTTGGTGAACATGTGGATTGTGGAAAACTGCTGTCATATTATATTGTGATGATTTGCAGGTAGATAACTGGGGAAAACTCAAAATATAAGGGGGGATATATTCAATCTGTTTCTAAGAAATAGTAAGATATGGACTATAATTGATATTTTCCTATCTTAGAGAGTAGTTTAAATCATAATTGAATTAAAGATTGAATGGAAATAGTTTAGTGATTACATTGACACCGAATACAAACTATAAAACGAAAAGAAAAAAAAATTTAGCCCATAAATTTGTTAGAAGAAAAAGTATGAGTATCAAGTGAACGTCACGATCTTCGGGTCGTGACATAACGGCTACTATTACCTAGCCCTTCTGCAAATTTAACATAGTTCCAATTTTCACATACAGCCTCAATTCAACAGATTTCCATGCAATTCATTTCAAGAATATTCATAATAATTTATTTGCATAGTAAATATGCATTCGAAATATCGCTACAGCTTACATACGCATCCCTTACCTATGTAGCGTATTCGAATTCTTACTGCACACCACTCAAAATCCGATTCTTCCGGGTTGCAGATCATTCCATTAAAATTATTAGCTCATTAAATACTTATTTTTGAGCTATTATTCATATCTAAATGCAGCCATATTAGGCACTGTAATTATTTTTGCACTATAAATTCTACCGGTAGTATAATGCAACTTCTTCATTTTGAGTCGGAATTTAAATCCGAGCACACGGACAGACTTCTTATAATTCCTACAGTCTAAATCTTCCATCAAATCATCCAAATTAGCCAAGCATAATGGTCCCCTTATGTTGACCGAATGTGGAATGATGAGGAATTGGTGGAATCTCAACAATTCAATGCTACCATGTTAATCTACCATGCTCATTCATCATTTGGGCATGCATTTCATGCATGAAAGCTCAAGAATTCCCTAGGTTCCATGCTTGGCTGAATGCTTCTCCAATGATGGATTTTTATTTAGTCAACAAAAATCAAATCCAATGGTAGATTCATAATCTACACCTTTGATTTAGTCAAAATATACATTTAAAATTCAATGAAACATTAAATCATGGAATTTCTTACCTTGACCGAAACCTCTTGGTTCTCTTTTCTCCTTGTTTTCTTCTTTATTTGATGAGCTAATGGTGTCAATGGAGAGAGAAGACAGTGTAGATAAATTTCCTAGAAGCAACATTGGTGAGAAAGTCAAGCTTGGTTGGTTTTTGTTGACTTTTTCTTTCTTTTTCTTCTCTTTTCTTTCTTGGTGTCGTGAAAAGTGAGGAAGAAGAGAGTGAATAGTGGCCGGCCCTCCCTTAGGAATTATGTAGTAATTTCTAGACAATTGAGAAATTACCCTTTTGCCCATGATTATGAACTTTTCGGACATTTCTTGCCCATAAGTTTTGGAACCATAAAAACTATGTTCTTGTCCTCCAAAAATTCAGATTCCATCACCAAAAATTCTTATTAAATATAATTTGATGAATGGAAGTGATTTCATCGACGAGTGGTGCACGGATAGTGAAAAATTACGATTTTACCTCGAGACCCGCTAGTGAATTTTTTTTCCTATTTTTATGACCGTTTCGAAAAATCCATTGGCACCATGTTGAAGTGCTTTTCATGTAGAATAACATGATATTTTTACTTCGTCACAATTCATTTTGGTTTGGGAGGAATTTGCGAAAATACCCTCGGGATGTATCCGTCATTTCCCAATTTGTTTGCCAACAACTCCAAATACTAAAAATAAATTAATTTCAAGTCTATAAAATTTCCTCATAATCATTTCACCATCTGTACACTATTTCCCCATTCAAAATTTCATCTGGGCGTGAAATTCAAGTGGTGCCCACATCATTATATACTTATAATTTACAAACTATTTACAAATTAAATCCTTTATTAATTTATAAATGAATATCCGTACATGTACAGTACAAAATGACTAGTTCTCACATTTTCTCCCAACATAAGAAAATTCGATCCTCCGAATTTCATCTAGACCACTCCCTAAAACAGCTCTGGGTACTTCTCCTACATCAGGCTCTCTAACTCCCAGGTTGCCTCCGCCACGGAATGGTACTGCCAGAGCACTTTTAGCAGTGAAATAGTCTTAGATCGCAATGCCTTATCCTTCTGATCCAAGATCCGAACCGGTCTCTCCGTGTAACTCATATCCTCTCGGATTTCTAGTGGCTCATACTGAATCACGTGGGAGGGATCTGGATGGTATCTCCTGAGCATTGAGACATGGAATACATTATGCACTGCTGATAACTCTAGGGGTAGTGCTAATCTGTACGCCACGCCTCTTAAGCGATATAAGATCTTGGATGGTCTGATGTATCGTGGACTCAACTTCCCTTTTCTGCCAAATCTCATAATACCTTTAGAGGGAGAAACTTTTAAAAACACAAAATCACCTGGTGAGAAAGCTAGTGGTCGGCGTCTCGTATCTGCATAACTCTTCTGCCGATTCTGAGCTGTCCGTAATCTCTTACAAATAATTTGTACATCCTTAGATGTCTGCTCTACCAGATCGGGAGCTAAAAGCTTCCAGTCTCCCACTTCTTCCCAAGCAATGGGCGATCTACATCTTCTACCATATAACGACTTGTATGGTGCCATGCCGATACTTGTATGATAGCTATTATTATAAGCAAACTCAGCTAACGGTAAGTGGTCATCCCAGGAGCCCTTAAAATCCAATGTACATGCCTTCAACATATCCTCGAGCGTCTGCATCACTTGCTCGGACTGGTCATCAGTCTGTGGATGAAAGGAGGTGCTGAAATTCAGTCGGGATCCTATAGCCTCCTGAAATCACTCCCAAAAGTGGGATGTAAATCGGGAATCCCTATCCGATGTGATACTCATTGGAACACCATGTAGCCGTACTATATCTCGTACATATAAATCGGCAAGGGCATTAAGAGGATTTGTAGCTCTGATGGCTAAAAAGTGGGCGGACTTCGTCAATCTGTCCACTATCACCCATATAGTATCATGACTCCTCCGGGTTCTAACCTCGAAACTTCAAAATCCCATCGGTGCCAATCTCAAAATCTGACTGTACCCCCAACTATACTAGGCTGACAACCCTAATACAATACTCACCTGTCCTCTGAGCATCTCTGATCTTTCTCATCAAACCTAGCTCAATCCTGAAACTGGTCGTAAATCTATAACTCTTAGAGGAAACCACACTAATACTGAGGCTTAAGAACTGCTATAATAATTCATGCTCCTTGACTATCATATACAATACCATCGCCATATGCTTCTGGCTCAAAGCATTTGCCACCACGTTCGCTTTCCCTTGGTGGTATAATATCTTGCAGTCATAATCCTTAAGCAGCTCAATCTATCTCCGCTGCCTCATATTCAACTCACGCTATGAGAACAAGTACTTCAGACTTTTATGGTCTGTGTAAATCTGGAAGGTCTCACCATAAAGATAGTGCCGCCATATCTTCAGTGCAAACACCACAGTGGCTAACTACAGATCATGGGTCAGGTAATTCTTCTCATGCTCCTTTAACTGTCGAGAACCATATGCTATAACCCAACTATTCTGCATCAAGACACACCCTAATCCCTGTGCGAAAGCATCTGTAAACACCGAAAATCCACCTGATTCACTGGGAAAGGCAAGTACTGGAGTTGTAGTAAGTCTCCGCTTCAACTCCTAGAAGTTGCGCTCACACACATCTGACCACTCTAATCTGACATCCTTCCATGTGAGTCGCGTCAACGGAGCAGCTAATCTACAGAACCCCTCAACAAACCATCAGTAGGATCCGACTAGACCCAAGAAACTCCTGATCTCAATCATAGTCGTAGGCCTCTCCTATTGAACTATGGCCTCTATCTTGGATGGATCAACAGACACCCCGTCCTTTGACACCACATGTCCCAAAAAGATAACATGATCTAGCCAGAACTCACACTTACTGAGCTTAGCATATAACTTTCGGTCTCTGAGGGTCTGCAGAACCGTATGAAGGTGTTGCTCATGCTCCTCCGGAGACTTAGAACACACCAAGATATCATCTACAATCACAAACCGATCCAAAAAAAGCTTAAATACCTCATTCATCAAGCCCATGAATGCTGTAGTGACATTAGTCAACCCGAACGGTATCACCAGAAACTCATAGTGTCCATATCGAGTCCAGAATGTTGTCTTGGGAACATCCGAATCTCGAATCTTAAGCTGGTGATAACTCGATCGGAGATCGATCTTAGAAAATACCTGTCCACCCCTCAGCTGATCAAACAAATCATCAATTCTGGGTAGGGGGTACTTATTCTTGATGGTAGCCCTATTCAACATCTAATAATTAATACACAACCGAAGTATCCCATCCTTCTTCCAGATAAATAAAATCGATGCACCCCAAGGAGATACACTAGGACGGATAAACCCCTTATCCAATAGCTCTTAAAGCTGCTTCTTAAGCTCCTTTAACTCCATCAATGCCATCCGATACAGGGGCTTAGAAATGGGCTTCGTGCTGGGTACCAAGTCAATAAAAAACTTAATCTCTCTATTCGGCAGTAACCCTAGTAACTCCTCCGAAAATACGTCCGGAAACTCCCTGACCACAGAAATCTCATGTAACTCAGGATGTCTCTTCTCCACATCCTCCACATAGGCAATATAATCTTCAACACATTCACATAACATTGAAACAATTTAGTAAACATATAATTTTATTATAATTTATCATAAAGCTTTACAATATATCTTTCTGGTTGAGAGAAGATAACAAACTTGGTATAACAATCTAGATTAACAAAATTCGCAGCTAACCAATCCAGTTCTAATATTACATCGAAATCGTACATCGTTAACAAAAATAGGTTAGCTGTTGTATTCTTCTCTCCTACCTTTACTTTACAATTTCTATACACTATATTTATCGTCTGAACTTCTTTAGAAGGTGTATTTACTTGTAGGGTATATCTTAACGGCTCCGGTTCTACTGGAACTCTGTTAGCACAAGCAGGCGATATAAATGAATGAGTTGAGCCAGGATCAAGTAATGCGAAGACAGGTATATCAAAATATATAATTTACCTTTAATAGCATCCACAGTTGCATCAGCAGTCTCCTGGTCTAATGCATACACCCGTCCCTGAGTCATGTGCTTCTTACCCTTCTCCGCTACAGTTGCTCGTCTCGGTTGGGAAGGTGTAGCTCTCTCAATCTCAGCTAGAGCCGCTGGTGCTGGTAATGGTGGAATAGGGGCTGGAGTGGTAGATGCAGCTGACTCCCGTAACATCTGCAATCTCTCATCAAATGCCCTGTCTACCCACATCTAAAACAGGCTTTCGTCAACAGATAGCAAGGTCGTGGACCATGCGACCTACCAGACATCGTACACCTAGTCGCAGGACTCCTTTGTGTCAAGGTAGGGCCAGTAGTAGGGGCAATAGTGGCTGATCTCGTAACTCGACCTTCTGTAATCTAGATGCCCGATGGTCTAGCCTTCTTAGGCTGATCTCTACCCACTCTATCCTTTGTGCCCCTCTTCGCCTTTCCCTTACCCTTAAACTTAGTCTTTGATGCTGGCTCAGTATGAAACTGCTCAAAATCTTGCTCACACAACTAAGCACGTCTAATTATCTCATCATAAGTCCTGATGTCGAATGGAGCCAACTTCGATCTAATTGAAGGCTTCAGCCCAGTCTTAAATCGATCAATCTTATGCTGCTCATTAACCTGTGTCAGTGGATAGAACCTACTAAGTGTCATAAACCGTGTCTCATACTGATCTACCGTCATGCTGCCTTGTACTAACTCCATAAACTCCTGCTATAACTTCTTCTGGGCAGTATCAGGAATATACTAGCGACAGAATGCATCCTCAAATATTTGCCAAGAAATCACCGGATGCTGGGCAAACAAAACTGTCTGTGCGAACTTCCACCAGTGCTTCGCATCATCTGTCATCTGGAACACTACTAGTCTGACCCTACCCTCTCTGTATCTGTACACCTCATGTACTGAAATAACTTCTCTACCGTTGTAATCCACTGCTCTGCCACCAGTGGGTCCCTATCACCCTAAAACTTCGGCGGATTAAGCTTAGTAAACTGCCGCACCATATCTACATCATAATAAGACTTTACATCTCTGGGTGGCTGTACTGGTGGCACGGGTGGTACAGCCTGTGCCTGCTACACTGGCTGGGGTGTAGACTGAGGCTCGGGAATAGGCTGTGCAAGAGGTGGTGGAGGTGGTGCAACTGGTGGAGCTGCTGGAGCTACAACTACCCTTTCCCTCTTAGCTCTATCGGCAGCTCAATTAGCATTATACATAGTGAAAAAATTTGCTAACATCCGCTCCATCCTATTCATTCTGGTATTAGGGCTTTCAGGTTGCAAAGGGAGTGCGGGTTTTGGGGCTAGCTCTGGAATAGGTGCCGCCCTATCGCGTCCTCTACCTTGTTGACCTATACGTCCACTCATATCTGCACAGCACAACCAATTTATCGATTTTCGGTTAGTGACTTATTTATATATCTACACTATACAGTATTACAAGGGACGTTAACTACTTCTCTTTATCATAAGACACCGACAGACGTCAGACCAACCTCCCTTTGATACCAAAAAAACTATCACATCTGGTATCTACCTTATTTCACTTTTTTCCACACATTTTATATGGTTGGGCTGTTTGTGATGCCTTACTTTCCATTTTTCGTATACAGGAACTATTTAACAAACTGTAATTCATAATTAATGAAATATTTACTTGTTGAGAATTTATTTATCTTTTACATCCCCTGTTTAATATACAACATGATAGTATTGTAAAATAAGTCTGAACATATAAAATAAATGATTATACCTCCAGGTTATAAGCTCACTGCCTCGGGGCATTATATGCACAGCCAACAATCCCCGGATGCAAATCACGCAGTCACTGGAAGTACTCTGTAGATGTGAAAATAAAAGGATGAGCAAATCATGGCTCAGTAAGATAATTATATGTAAAACTAGATATTTCAAAATCTATATGCAATGAAAATCTTTATTTTC
This sequence comes from Heritiera littoralis, assembly GCA_031772115.1. NCBI lineage: Eukaryota > Viridiplantae > Streptophyta > Magnoliopsida > Malvales > Malvaceae > Heritiera > Heritiera littoralis. The sequence goes on from JAPDPK010000043.1 coordinate 982,018, forward strand.
CTATGGGTACTTTAAGAACCGATATATTAAGGATACTATAGTCGACTAGGGATCCGAATGGAGTAAGAAAGGTATTTTAAAATATCTGTCTTGTCCCGGAACCTAGAAGCGACTAGAGGGAGTAATTATTGTTCTTGAAATCAATTATTTTCCATGCCTTTTCATATCCTTTTCAAAACAATGCTTTTGTAACATAAAGCATTTAAATAAAATAAACTAATATTCATATGTTCTTTAAAGAATACTAGTTTAAATAACTCATATTTCTCATTGAAATCCATATGACATTTCACTGTATAAACCATAAACAGTAGGGTACTTCATGTAGTACAGAAAGCTGTTTAGAAATTTATTCTCCTTTTCATATAAAAACATATTCATATACTTTTTCATTTAAATACATTTTTCCATATCACATATCATTTCATATCTCATAAAAGTGGAGACTAAGGCATCACCCGAAATATATCATGCTATAGAGAAAATACCCAGTAGGGCAACAATAATTATGTCAGGCTTATGGCCATAGTCTAGGGTAGTCTTCAGTCGAACACTGATTAGGTGTCTACCGGGACTGAATACATATCACATGTCACATATCGGCATGATATGGAGCATAGCAGTCTCAAAACAGTATTTTCATAATCATTTCACCTTTATGGAAATAATTAAAATCAATAAATCTTCAATCAGTCTAGAAAGGATTTTATTAATTCATAAAGTGAATATTTATGGAAAGTAATTTATAAAATATTCACTTTCAATTTTTTCATCTCATAAACCATATCATGTACTATAAAAAATGTAAGAGAAATATTCTATATTCTCACTTTCAGTAAAATTGGTAACATGAATATTTAAATAATATTTTTTGGTATATTCATGTTTTATGAAAAATAATAAATTTCTCATTTTCAAGGCAAGGAAATCATCAAATCATGTAATTAAATATTTTCTAATATTTTTAGAAAATATTCTAGAAATTTTCAGCAGCATAACGGCAGCTATTACCCTAACCGTCCTGCAAATTTAACATAGTTGCAATTTTCACATACAACCTCAATTCAACAAATTTCCATGCAATTCATTTCAAGAATATTTATAATAAATTATTTGCATAGTAAATATGCATTCGAAATATCGCAACAGCTTACATACGTATCCTTTACCTGTGTCACGTATTCGAATTCTTACTGCACACCACTCAAAATCTGATTCTTTCAGTCTGCAGATCATTCCATTGAAATTGTTAGCTCATTAAATACTTATTTTTGAGCTATTATTCATATCTAAATGCAATCATATTAGGCACTGCAATTATTTTTATAGTATAAATTCTATCGGTAGTATAACGTAACTTCTATGTTTTACGTTGGAATTTAAATCCGAGCGTACTGGCAAACTTCTTATAATTCCTACAATCTAAATCTACCCTCAAATCATCAAAATGAGCCAAGCATAATGGTCCCCTTATGTTGACCGAATGTGGAATGATGAGGAATTGGTGGAATCTCAACAATTCAATGCTACCATGTTAATCTACCATGCTCATTCATCATTTTGGCATGCATTTCATGCATGAAAGCTCAAGAATTCCCTAGGTTCCATGCTTGGCTGAATGCTCCTTCAATGGTGGATTTTTATTTTGTCAACAAAAATCAAACCCAATGGTAGATTCATAATCTACACCTTTGATTTAGTCAAAATATACCTGTAAAATTCAATGAAACATTAAATCATGGAATTTCTTACCTTGACCGAAACCTCTTGGCTCTCTTTTCTCCTTGTTTTCTTCTTTATTTGATGAGCTAATGGTGTCAATGGAGAGAGAAGAGTGCGTAGATAAATTTCCTAGAAGCAACATTGGTGAGAAAGTTAAGCTTAGTTGGTTTTGTTGACTTTATCTTTCTTTTTTTTTCTCTTTTCTTTCTTGGTGTCTTGAGAAGTGAGGAAGAAGAGTGTGAATAGTGGCCGGCCCTCCCTTAGGAATTATTTAGTAATTTCTAGACAATTGAAAAATTACCCTTTTGCCCATGGTTATGAACTTTCGGACATTTCTTTCCCTTAAGTTTTGTAACCATAAAAACTATGTTGTTGTACTCCAAAAATTCAGATTCCATCACAAAAAATTCTTATTAAATATAATTTGATGAATGGAAGTGATTTCATCGACGCGCGGTGCACGGATAGTGAAAAATTACAATTTTACCTTGGGACTCGCCAGCGAATTTTTTTTTGTTTTTATGACCGTTTCAAAAAATCCGTTGGCACCATATTGAAGTACTTTTCATGTAGAATAACATGATATTTTCACTTTGTCACAATTCATTTTGGTTTGGGAGGAATTTACAAAAATACCCTTGGGACGTAGCCGTCATTTAACAATTTGTTTGCCAACAACTCCAAATACTGAAAACAAATTAATTTCAAGTCTCTAAAATTTCTTCCTTATAATCATTTCACCATCTGTACACTATTTCCACATTCAAAATTTCATCTGGGCGTGAAATTCAAGTGGGGCCGACATCATTATATACTTATAATTTACAAACTATTTACCAATTAAATCCTTTATTAATTTATAATTGAATATCCGTACATGTACAGTACAAAATTACTTGTTCACATACAAGAAGTACTAGGAGCTTTTCCCCATCGTTTTTTGAAGTTTCCGATCTCTCACCAACTACTTCTCTTTTCTCATACCTTAGCTACGATTAATTTGGAATTTTGCTCTGTTTGGATCGCACGAATCTTAGATTTGGAAGTCCTATGTTAGGTTCTCTATTTTCCTTTGTTAGCTTCTTCTTTGGGTCTTCTTGTGTTTTCACTTTGCATTGCCCAATGGAGGAAGCTTTAACCAAAAGTCTGAAACTTTTGTTGATGATGAACCTGTCAGAAAAGTGGAAAAATATATAATTTCTTTCAATGGATTATTTATTATGTTGAATTGAGAAATTGAAAATTCCTTTGTTTACTTAAATTACAAATATAGTTTTTAATAAATTTTTATGAAAACGGAAATATAAATTTTTCAGAAAAAACTAAACAATGAAAAATATTTTTCAGCATTTTAACCAAACAACAAAAAATATCAATGTTTTCTAGTAAATTAATTTTTCAGAAATCATTTTCCAGAAATTATTTTCTAAAAGTCATTTTACGCGAACCAAACGGTGCCGTAGATAACAAAATACACATTTTTGTATTATATTAACTAATTAATAATTATACTATAATGATTTAATATCCAAATATATTCTCAACTTTAATAAAAAATTAAGTTAAGCTCCTTACCTTGTGTAAATAAAGCTATAATTTTTAATTATTTGTAATTATAATTTTGAAATTTCCTATTATTCTTGAATAAATTTGTTCTTATTCCCTTCATCATAAATGTATTTCTTTTAACTTTTAACCAGTTTGCAAACCTATATTAAATCAAAGAAATGTCATGGCATTGCATTTGTTATGAGATTGAAATGACGATAAATAAATGATTGACAATATTCATGAAAGCTTCGTACATTACTTTAAAAAAAATCAAAGATGATGAGGTTCGTAGTATCGCTGCCCAACTCACCAAGAGAAATGCATGACGAAATGATGAAAAATAAGGAAGAGTTAATGAGGTTTCGTGGAATAAGGGGATTGACAGAAAGCTGTGATTTGAAAAGATTAAAAAAAAAGGTGAGAATGATGGTCTTGTGAACCTTGTTATTGCAACTTTTGATTTTTTTCTTTTCTTTTTCTTTTTCCCTATTTGTCGACCTTTGCATTGCATTCATCACATACATTCGGGAAAAAACAAGCGAAAATTTCAACTTTAAGGAATAGAGTTTGTACATTCCCGGTAAAAAAAAAAAAAAGCAAAGCATAAGAAAAAAAGAAGAAAGTGGGATTTTTAAAACTTTAGGATAAGATGGTAAGATTTTTAAGAAGAAATTTTTTTAAAACAGATGGTATATCAAGAAACTAAAAATTTTCCAAATGTAAATTTTTGGGTATGAGTCTCCAAACTGAGCATATGAGAGTCTCTAAATGTAAGAGGGATCTTTGGATGTGAATTTCCAAACCAAAATTTCAAATGAGAATCTCTGAAATTTTCAGATGTGAACCTCCTACTCAAAATTTCAGATGAGAATATCTGAATTTGGGATGCAGATCTCTAAAGTGAATATTTGGATGTGAACCTCTAACTCAAAATGTTAGATGAGAATCTTTAAGTCTAAAGTGGATTTTCGGATCGAACCTCCAACACAAAATATTAGATGAAAATCTTGGAGTTTAAAGTAGATCTAAGGATGAAAACCTCCGACTCAAAAGGTCAAATGAGAATCTCTGAATTTAGGATACAAATATCTAAAGCGGATATTTGAATGAGAACCTCTAACTCAAAATTTCAAATGAGAATCTCTGAATTTAGGATGAGAGTCTCTAAAGTGGATATTTGGATGTAAACCTCTAACTCAAACTATCAGATGAGAATCTATAAATTAAAGTGGATTTTCGGATGCGAACCTCTAATGCAAAATATCATATGAGAATCTCTGAGTTTAAAGTGGATCTTTGGATGAGAACCTTCAACTGAAAAGGTCATATGAGAATCTCTAAATTTGGGATGTGAATCTCTAAAGTCAAAGTCAAAATTTTCAAATGAGAATCTCTGAAATTTCGAAAGCTAATCTTTAAGTTGGATATTCAGATATAAATCTTCGAATCAAAATTTCAGGTGTGAATCTCTAAATTTTCATATGTGAGTCTCTAAGTCGAATCTTAGGATGAGAACCTCCAATTTGAAATTAGGGATGAGAATCTCCAAATTGAATTTTCAGATATAAATATCTAAAATTTCGGATGTGAATCTTTATATCAAATGAATTTAAAATTTAGGATGAGAAACTCGAAATCAAACTTTTAGATGTGAATGTTTTAATATTTGGATGCGAATCTCCAAGTTTGATTGTAGGATAAGAATTTCCAAATCAAATTTTATATGTGAATCTCTAAACTTTCAGATGCAACTTTCCATATTAAGTGTGAGTCTTCAACTTTTCGAATGAGAATTTTTGAATCAAACTTTTAGATATAAAGTATGTTAAGAAAAGAAACAAAAACAAAAAAACAAGAAATTTGGATAATAGTTTGTAAGGTTGAGATAAATATTTAGAATGACCTTTTAAAGATGAGATTTTTAAATTCAAATTTCAATGTGAGACTACAGTTAGAGTCAAGATAAGAGAATTTTGAGATAAGATTTTTTTTATTCGGATGTGAATCTCTGAATCATTGGATGTGAATCTCCAAATCAAATCTTTCAAGTGCAAATCTCTGAATTTTTGGATGTGAATCTCTAAATCTTTGGATGTGAATCTCCAAATTAAATTTTTAGATGTGAATCTCTGAATCATTAGATGTGAATCTCCAAATAGGTAATGATCCGGACAAAATTGTTGTCTTTTGTCTTTGTCCTATTCCTGATTCTCAATAATGTTTAAAGAGGGGCAGCTGTAAACACCTAATTTTGTTCGAGCTATTGAATATTACTCAAAATAAATCGAGATCTTATTCTCAATTTCAAAGTGTTCGATTTGAGCTCGTTTGAAAGTTTTAACTAAATTTATTGAATCCTTTGGTCTTAAGTGAATATAATTCTGTCTTTTGTGTCCAGCCCATTAATGAATTGGACCATAGGCTTGAAAGCCCAAAGTTCAATTGTGAAGTCCATTTTTAGACTTAAAAGCCCAAATCCAAAATTTATTTTAAGGCCCAACTTGTTTTGGTAATTAATTAAATAAATTAAAAATTCATTTAACAGAAAAATTAGCGTTGGAGACCATGTCAGACTCCATTTTGTCTCTTCCCATTTTGCCTTACACCTACCACCCCATAGTCCCTGCCATTCTCTTCCAACATTCATAAATCTAAGTACGCATTAGCATTTTTACCTTACCTTTCCCAGTTTTCACCAGTTTAACAGCCTATCATTTTACCTACATTCTTCTTGGCCGTCACCAAATTACTCAAATCTCTCCATTCGAGAATTCTGCTTTAACCCCTACATCAAAAGGTCAATAAGCTATAGGCACAGATCTTCACTTTCCCCTCTCCCAAGCTGTCTCATTCAGCCACCTACCATCACCTTATCCCCATATTGGCCGGTTCTCAGCCCCATAATAGTCATCTTTGTGATCGAAAGGGGTTGAAAAATCCTTTGGATTGAAAAATGAAAATAGGACAAAACATGTATCCTAAATCAGATTAAAAACTCAAACTCATTCCATTGTAAAGGAGAAGGTCGGAGCCTAATCCTCTGTCTTCAAAAAAGGCACCAGTAGCCTCATTCTTTTGAGCCCAAGCCACCACCTTTGCCTACTATTCGAATAAGCTCTCAACCTCATGCATTCACCACCCAAAAAAATCAAACAACAGAAACCCATAGCCAACATCCTAACCACCACTAAATCGAAACCCCAAGGCCTCCCACCCACTACCATCGTGACTCTCCACTCTTAAGAGCCCAGTGTTCAAAGACTGAAGCCTCTCTAAAGCCATGAACCATAAAGCCTCAGCCAACAACACAGCCTATTTGAGCATTCACCAAAAAAATAAAATCAATAAATCCCAAGAATCTGAAATCCCAACCCTGAAAACCAACATTCAGCTCTATAAACAGAATTAACTAACCTTAGTTAATTCTATTATAGTTGGTTATGTTTAACTCTGTTACAACTGGCTATATCTGAGTAGTTAGTGTTTGCTTAACTCTATTACTATAAAAACAGAGTTGTACCTTAGTTAAAAATTAATGAGAATCAATACTGAAGTTTATCCCATCTGAATCTTTCTTTCTTTCTTCTTTCTTTCCATTCTTCTTCTTCATATTCCTCACACTGGCTCACTCATAATCTCATCATGGTATCGGAGCTTGAAAAAGAGTAGCAGCAAAACGAACTCTCCTTCTCTCTCAGTATTGAATCCTGGATCTCAAATTATCACGGTAAAGCTTGGGGATGTAACTACTTGTTGTCGAAACAACAGATCGTGGCCACTCTTCGGGGTTATGGATTGAAAGGTTATATTGATGGTAAGCAAGTTGTTCCCTCTCATGATTCTACTAAGTTTAATTTGTATGATAGATAAGATCAAATCCTTTTTCTTGGATTCTTTCCTCTATTAATAGTCAAACCTTGCCTAATTTTGTTGGTTGTGGTACAACAAAAGATTGTGGGAAGCAATCGAAGATTACTTTGCTTCACAAATCAATGCCAAGGTTATGTAATATAGGAGATAGTCGCAAAATGTCAAGAAAGGTTCCCTAAGAATGATTAGCTGCTCAAAGTTAAGTCTTTATGGGATACTTTACAGTCTTGTGGTTGTGTAATGAATGATTCTGAGTTAGTTCATACTGTTTTATCTGGTTTGGGGTCTGAATATGATTATATAGTTGCGGCTATTTCAGCTCAAAGAGAGTTGCCAAACTAGAAAACCACCTCAACCTTATTGCTTGCCACTAAGTCTAGAAATCTATAGAATTCCTTATTTACTGAAGTTGTACCATTTACTCATCTAACTACTCAACATAAAAAAGATTCAATTGACAATGCCAAAGCTTTTATAAGTGGAAGAAGTTTTAAAAGCAAGGGTAGGTTTCGAGGTATAGGTTTTGCTGGATCAAAACCACAATCTCAACTTTGTGGGAAGACAGGACACATGGTAAACAAGTGCTACTATCGTTTTGATATATCTTTTAACCTTGACCTTGGAGAATCATCAAAATTTTCTGGTTCTGGAGACTTTTCCCACGTTGCAATACCCTTTTTCTAGAATAGTAACCCTTTTTCCCCACAAGCACATGCAGTAGATGCTTACATAGCAACTCCTAGCTCCATATCAGATTCATCTTGGTATTTTGATTCAGGTGCCACAAACCATATCATAAACACCTTTGAGAATCTCAACATTGGTTCTAGCTATCATGGTGCTGGTAAAGTTTACATAGGGAGTGGTGCTAGCCTTGATATATAACTAGTAGGGGTGTAAAACGAGCCATAATTTGCGGGCCGACCCATTAAAATTACAGGTTTTGAAAGGGATGGGCTTTTAATTTTAGGCCCCTTTTAAACAGATTGAGCTTGGTGGGCTAGCAATTCGTGTGGTTTGGCCCACGCGGATAAAGGCTAGCCCACAGGTCAGCCTAAAAACCAATAAAGAAAAAGTCCAAAAGCCGACCTACCTAATTGAAAGGATTAAAGCCCAATTGCCCAACCCAATCCAAACGGCTTGCCACTAGTAGAAATCCAAATGGACCAAATCCAATCATACCCATAGACAAACCCAGCACTAGCAGAGAGCAGTCGGCCTTCGCACCTCGCCACGCCAGTCACCCCTCAGTCCAGCCGACCCAATCGATCGGTAATTCCCAATTTCCCACTATTCCCAATCTTATTTCCCCCCACATTATCAATTCACCGAATCATGACTCAAATTCGAATCCCTTTCCTTACCAAACCCTAAAATCGACTGTCTGTCTCTCTCTCGAGTCTCACTTCTCAGCCTCACCCTCAGTCCCTCATATCTCTCAATCTGTCTTGCTCTCGCCTCTCGCACAGTCTGACACACACACACAAAGTCTCATTCGACAACAGCAGTGCAGATTAGACATCTGCCAAGCAAGACAGCCACCAGTGGTAGTCATTCACCAGACATCTGTTTAGTTTCATTCGGCGAAGATTAGATCGAACGGTAACATCACCGGTGATGAAGAAAAAGAAAGGTATATTTTCTAGTTCATTTTGATTTTGGTTCTCTACGCATTGCTCATTTGAAACTATTTTCAATATTTGTTGCTTTATAATTTATTTACTCTAGTTTTTGCTTTAGTTCTTCAGCTTTGGATTTTTTGCCTAACTCTATTATTTTTCTTCCTCTGCATACTGCATTCACGTTGTAGCTTTCTGTATTGAATTTCTACTTTTTTTCTACTATGTTTTAATACAAGTTTCTGTTTCAATATCTAGCTGTTTCGGTGTTTCCTGCTTTAGTTTTCTGCTTATCGTCTCTTGTCTTATGTTACTTGGTTATGATCATTGTTTAATTACCCACCTAAAAAGAAAAAAAATCAATTTGTTCACTAGTGAGTGGTGATTGTGTTTGAAATTTGTTTTGATAGACTTTTTCTGTGAGTGATTATGGATTTTTGTTCTTTGTGACTATGTTTGAAATTCATATACTTATAGGTTATGTATGTTAATTGAGCTTTTTCTTTTTGGTATGTATTGTTGATAGTGATAAAATGGCATCTTGTTCTCAAAATCAGACCATGCATAGTAATAATGTTGATGTTGTTAGTGATATTGATAATGAGGCTGATGTTAATGAAGTTGAAATTCAAGGTGAGGAATGCGAGGTTGAAACTTAAACAATTGAAAAGTAATAAAAAAAAGCTAGGAGGAACAGTTCATAAGTGTGGAAATATTTTGAAAAACCTGTTATTAGTGCTGATGATGGTAAAACACGTACTAAATGTATGGGGTGTGGGATAGTATATAAGGTAGGTTTTTCTCAATATGGAACTTCATCCCTAAGACATCATACACGTTCATGTAAAGGGATAACAATTTTAAATCAAAAAGATATCTCTAATATGATAATTGATCATCAAGGAAAGGTGAGAAGTAGAAAAATTGATCAAAAAGTTTTTAGAGAATCAGTAGCTAAGGCAATTGTAAGGCATGACCTCCCTTTCTCATTTGTTGAATATGATGGAGTTAGGAATGTGTTAAAGCATTTAAATCCTGATGTGAAATTTATTTCTAGGATCATTGCTAGTTCTGACGTTTGGAAACTTTATTTGGAAAATAAAGAGAAATTGAAAGAATGCTTGGCTCATATTTAGAGTAGAATATGTCTTTCTTGTGATCTGTGGACTGCTTGCACTAATGGGGGGTACTTTTGTTTATCTGCTCATTATGTTGATTTAGATTGAAGCTAAGTACTAAGATTCTTGCCTTTTGTGATATGCAACCTCCACATTCGGCATATGAATTATCTAAAAAGGTAATGAAAATTTTAAATGATTGGGAGATAGACAAGAAAATATTTTCCATTACTTTGGATAATGCTTTTGCTAATGATAACATGCAACTTAATTTAAAAGATGTGCTTTGTTTGCAAAAGAGCTTATAATGTGATGGTCAATTTTTTCATATTAGATGTTGTGCCCACATTTTAAATCTTATTGTTCAAGACGGTCTGAAAGTAGTTTCCACTGCTAATGAGAAAATTAGAGAAAGTATTAAGTATGTGAAGTAGTCGGAGGCTAGAATGATGAGTTTTGAAGAATGTGTAAAAAAGGTCTCAATTTCTTCAAGTTCCTATTTGGTTTTGGATGTCCCAACTAGATAGAACTCTACTTACTTAATGCTTGAGAGTGCTTTGAAATATAAGCGTGCATTTTCTATGCTTGCATTAACTGATAGAAATTATAAGATTGTGCATCAAGTGAAGAGTGGAAAAGGAGAGAGAATTTGTGAACTTTTAAAACCATTCTATGAACTCACGAATTTGATTTCGGGAACTAGTTACCCAACCGCCAACTTGTATTTTGCTCAAGTTTGAAAATTGAGATGCTTTTAATGGAGTACTTGGTTTGAGATGATGAGATGTTACAAGGCATGACATCTAATACGAAGAAAAAAATTGATAAGTATTGGAGTGAGTATAATGTTCTACTTGTAATGGCGATGGTTCTTGATTCTCGTGTAAAGTTCGTGACGTTGAAGTGATGCTTTACAAAAATTTATCCTCAAGGTTTTTAAGAGAGGTTGGATGTGGTGAAAATGAAGTTATTTATGCTTTATGAAGAATATAAAAAGAATGCTTCTAGCTCATCACATGGTCAAAACCAAGGCAAACAAAATGAGATTTCTCTCAACTCTTCTATTCCAACGGATTCTGTCTGTAATTTAGATGTAAGTATAAATAATAAACATTTATACCTTAAATGTTATATTTATCTCATTGTGAATTTTAATTTATCAATAGTAACTTTTTATTCTTTGTTAATTATATTCGCATGAAATGCATCAATATAGGTATGGATGGATTTGGTAGATGATGAGGCAGATGATATCCCAAGTTCCAAGTCTCAATTGAAAGTATACTTGGATATGCCAAAACTTGATTTTTCCACTAATAAAGATTTGGATGTCTTGAAATGGTGGAAAGATCATAGTTTTAGATTTCCCATTTTGGCTAATATGGCTTGTGATTTGATGAGTATACCCATAACTATTGTGGCTTCCAAATCAGCCTTTAGCATTGGGGGACGTGTGCTAAACAAGTATAGGAGTCGTCTTCTTCCTAAGAAGGTTCAAGCTCTCATTTGCACACGTAGTTGGCTATGCGGTTTCATATCAAGTGTTAATTTATTTTCATTGAATAAATAAATTTTACAAGTGATAATATTAATAATTAATGTTATTGTAAAAATTTAATAATTTAAAATTTTATTTTATAGGTTAGGAAGATGATGAAGAAAACAAAGATGACGTGGTGGAAGAATCAAATGATTCTAATCATTTAAATGTTGAGATAAAATGACAAGTTTGAATGTTTGATGGTTTTTTTTCTTTTTTTTTTTTAATGTGGGTTTTAATGGATGTTTTTTAATGAATGTTTGTGAATTTTATGACTTTCAGACTTATTCACTACTATTTACTTAGATCATAATTTTAATGGATATTATGTTTAATGTGGATTGTATTTGTTATATTTGTATTGGAAGTTTAATATTTGTAGCACTATTCTCACAATTTATGACTTGCTTTATATAAATATATATATATATATATATATATGCTAATGCTAACATGAATTATTAACATGCATACTTAATTATTTATGCTTCTATACAGCAACATATGTTACCTTTCTCATTGGGTTGGTTTCTTTTTGTGTTGTAAAAATGAGATTTTTCTTATGGAAATAGAGACTTTTTAAGACAAAGCATTTGAGCTTCATGATTTTTTTCCTATGGAATCGCCAGCCATTGGTTTTGTATTAATTAATAATTACAAGTTCATATGATTTTTTATATGATTTTGGATAATTCCTAACTCAAATCTCCTTCAACAAATTGAATTTAGATATAATTAATTGAAAAAGTTCAATTTAATTGATGAAGTGTGGGGTAGTTTTATTTCATTGTTTTAGTTTTTGGGCCTTAGGCCTTTTTTTTAATGCTATAAGCCCGCATGCCGGACAGGTCTACCATTTTACAGCCCATTTAAATGCAGGCTTAAATGGGCATGACCCGTTTATGCCCATATGCGCACTAACTTGCACAGCCCGCACCGCCCTATTCGTTTTACGCCCCTAATAACTTGTATAGGTCATTCTTTTGTTCAGTCTAAGTCTATATCTCTTCAACTAAATAACATCTTACATGTGCCACATATTACCAAAAACTTACCCTCAGTCTCTCAGTTTTGTAAAGATAATGATGTATTCTTTAAATCCCATTCTAACTCTTGTTTTGTGAAGGACTCAACCACCAAGGAAGTGCTTCTCAAAGGCATACTTGATAAGGGTCTGTACAAGCTCAACCTGTCATTAGATAAGTCTACTGTAATTACCTCTCACAACAAGTTTGAAGCTCTAATCTCTAAAGTTTCAACTCCACCACATATATCAAAAGCTCCTGTTTCAACACTAGCCACTTACATCCTATGGCATAGAAGACTAGGACATCCAAATTCTATAATTGTTTCTAAGATTTTGGAATCCTATAATATTTCACATAAAGTAAATAAAATGTTCATTTATCCTCACTATCAATATGCAGAGGGTCATAAACTCCCTTTTTCTTCCTCTGCAACTTCATATACCTTTTTTTGCTCCCTTATTGAATCTGATTTATGGGGTCCTGCCCCTTATCTCTTGGGCAATGGTTTTAAATAGTATATCTCATTTGTGGATGCATACTCTAGATTTACCTGGATTTACTTCCTTCAATCTAAAAGTGAAGCTTTACAATCTTTCATTCATTTCAAAAACTTAGTTGAAAAACAATTTTCTACATCAATCAAATTTCTGTAGACAGATTAGGGAGGTGAGTACAGAAATTTTACTTCCTTTCTTAACTCATGAGGCATTGTTTTCAGACATCCTTGTCCTCATACCTCATAACAAAATGGTATTGTAGAGAGGAAACATAGGCACATAGTTGAAACAAGACTAACCTTACTTTCTCAAGCCTCATTACCTTTTAAATATTGGTCTCAAGCTTTCTCAACTGCAGTATATCTTATCAACAGGTTCCTAATATAGCCCTACATTCAAGGAAACCTTTTGAACTACGTTACAAGGTAAATCCTAACTATACATTTCTCAAATCCTTTGGTTTCTTATGCTTCCCTTATCTTCGACCATTTCTCTCTCATAAAATGGATTATAGATCCTCTCCTTGTATCTTCTTAGGCTATAGTCCAAATCATAAAGGATACATATGTCTTGATCATAATGAACACCTTTTTCATTTCTAGACATGTCATCTTTGATGAAAATAGGTTTCCTTATACTAAGTTGTTTTCAAAATCATCTTTCAATCCTTCAAATTCAATTTCTTTACCTATACCTCCATTAGTTACTTTAAATACTTCTTCACTTCCTTACTCTCCCATTACTGCCTGTTCTTCAGATCAAACACAACATACTTCTCCTCCAAATGTATCATCTCCAAATCCTTCAGTTGAGTCTACTTCTTCTTCCCCTACTTCACATTCTTCTCTTATGCAAAATAATGACAATACCTCTATATTGGGACCACCACCTACCTTTGTTACTAATCAACACTTAATGACAACTAGATCCAAAAGTGGTATTTTCAAACAAAAGGTATATCTTGCTGATATTGACAGCTCATAACCTACAACTGTGTCTCAAGCTTTTCAACATCCAAAATGGAAAGCTACTGTTCATGATGAATATACTGCTTTGATGAAAAATGGAACTTGGTCCTTGGTACCTCAGCCTTCTGATCAATCTGTGGTAGGCTGTAAGTGGGTGCTCAAGTTAAAAAGAAATTCAGATGGTACTATTGCAAGGTATAAGGCAAGGCTAGTGGCTAAAGGGTATCTTCAGCAACCTAGTATTGATTTTGGTGAGACTTTTAGCCCAGTTATAAAACCAGTAACTATTCGAATCCTTCTTACTTTGGCCTTGTCTAGGGGCTAGTCATTAAGGCAAGTGGATGTAAACAATGCTTTTCTTAATGGCAACCTTAATGAGGAGGTGTACATGCATCAACCCCCTGGTTTTGAGTCTCGTTCTAATCGTCAGAAGCTAGTTTGCAGACTTCACAAAGCTCTATGGGTGGAAACAGGCACCACGAGCCTGGTTTGATAAGCTTCAAAGGTTTTATAACTTCTAAATCTAATTAGTCTTTGTTCGTAAAGTAAACATCTTCCTTCAACCTTTATATTCTAGTTTATGTTGATGATATTATCATCAATGGGAGTTCAACAACTCAGATTGATCAACTTGTGCATAACCTGGATACTGCCTTTTCCATTAAAGACCTTGGCTCACTAAATCTATTTCTTGGTATTGAGGTTACAAAACTGCCTCATGGTGTGCTGCTATCACAAACTAAGTATATTAAGGGTTTGTTAGCTAAGTTTCATATGTTAGAAGCTAAACCTTTACCTACTCCCATAGTTAGTTCCTTAAGACTCTCTCTCAAGGATGGCTGTAGATGTTCAACAATACAGAAGTGTTGTTGGTGCACTTCAGTATGTTACAATAACTAGACTAGAGATAGCCTTTTCTGTTAACAAAGTATCTCAATTCATGCACCAAACTCTTGACACACATTGGAGGGCTATTAAAGAATTTTTCAATATCTCTATGGCACCTTGGCAAACAACAATGTCTAGATCCAGTACTGAAGTTGAGTTTAGGAGCTTGGCAAACCTCACAGCTGAAATCATTTGGATTCAATCTCTATTGTCTGAGCTTGGTGTGATTCTTCCCATGCGACCACATATTTGGTGTGACAATCTTTCGACTGTGGCTCTCTCCGCCAATCCTATTCAGCACACCAGAACAAAACATATTGAGCTTGATATGTTTTTTGTTAGGAAAAAGGTCTTGCAAAAACAAATCATAGTCAGTCACATTCCAGCCTTTGATCAAGTGGCTGATGTGTTGACTAAATCACTTTCCTTTTCTAATTTTGCTCACCTTAGATCTAAACTTACTGTTAGATCCAGAAGCTTGGAGGTAGAAGACTAGCTCAGTTTGCAGGGGAATAAGAGTACTATACAAAAGCTTAGAGGTAGAAGACTAGCTCAGTTTGTAGGGGAATGTAAACAGAATTAACTAACCTCAATTAATTCTGTTATAATTGGTTATGTTTAACTCTATTACAGTCGGTTGTATCTCAGCAGTTAATTTTTTATTAGCTCTATTACTATAAAAAGAGAGTTGTACCTTAATCAAAAACTAACGAGAATCATTATCCCATATGAATCTTTCTTTCTTTCTTCTTTCTTTCCCTTCTTCTTCATATTCCTCACACTGTCTCACTCATAATCTCATCAAGCTCAAACAGCAAACCATGAGGGAATAACCCAAAAACATACCAAAGAAGAGAGAAGAGAATCGAAATTGGCAGCCTCGGACTCTAGATCTATACGGATCAAGACTTTTTCTTGGAGAACCAAAGTCTTAAGGTAACAAAAAAGATCGAGGAGCTTCGAAGAAGTGGCTTGTTTTTCATCTCATCCATCAGTCGACGATCTTGGAGGCTGGTGGGGTGGAAAATGAGAAAGGAGCGTTGAAAGAGAAGATTTTTTTTTAAGGACATCTGAAAAAGAAAGGAAGAACTGGCTTTGGTTTTTTTAAAAAATGAAAGGCAACAAGTGCACTGTGTGTGAAAGATTGAAAGCTTGAACACCGAAGGAAAGATGGTTTGAAGGAAAACAAATTAAAAGGTTTATTTTTCTATTTACATTGTTGTGCCTTTATTACTTATTTTATTAATATTTATTTTACCATTCATGAAATGTGTTATGATGTGACTTGGTTTTTCTTATTTTCTTAGAAAGTTGCCTTGAATGCATGTATATTTTTATCAGAAGTTGCACGTTTATAGCGTTGTTTTCTAAAGGTATATAGCATTTGTCAGTGGGTTTTGGTTTAATTCTTGAAAAAAAAAAAGGGCTTTAGTTATGTGTCAAGATTGAAAAGTAAGATTGATGTGCAATAAATTTTAAAACAAATTTACAAAGTCAAAAAGAATTCTTCAAGTTTACAACATCTGTTTATGAATTAATTATTTGCCATAAAATTTAAGCTTATAATTTTTTATTTTATATATGTTTGTATATATATATATATATTTTCAAGTTTTATTGAAGAATAAAATATTAAATTATTATCAAAAAACGTAAATAAGAATATTTGTCCGATGATGAGTTTCATAGAAATCGCAAGTAATAATTCTTCGAAAATCTCTAGGTAAGAGAGATCATCTAAATGTTACTAAAATTATTGAAATATTTAGTGTGATTTTTCAATATAAAATTTTTTTAAATAAAAATATAAAAATAAATAAAAATATAAAAATAAGAATTCATGTGCATCATATACTATGTGCTTGCACCATTTGCACTTTTTTAAATTTTGAAAATAAAATGAATGCTCGATGATGGGATGTTACAAAAATTACAAGTAATGATTTCTAATTGATCTTTAGATGAGAAGATTTAACTAAATATTACTGGAGTATCGAAATATTTAGTATAATTCTTCAATAATATTAAAATAAAATAAATGAAGTTTTATAAAAATAACAAAGATAAAGAATTCATATGCATCATGCTTTATATGCTTGTATCATATGCATTTCTTTTTATAAATAAAATAATAAGAGTATCCGATGATAGGATGTTATGGAAATCATAAGTAGTGATTCTTAATTGATCTCTAAGTGAGAAGAGTCCACTAAAAATTACCAGAGTATTGGAATAGTTAGTATGACTTTTCAATAAAGTGGATTTTTTATTTTAAAATAAATGAAAAAAGATTTTTAAAAAATGATTAAAAAAATGCATGCATCATTCTTAATATGTTTGCATCATATGCATTCATGTAAAATTGAAAGTAAGTATGAATCTTTCGAGGATGAGATTCTATAGAAATCGCAAGTAGCGATTCTTAAGAAATTTCTAAGTGCGAAGATTGTTCAAAATACTACCAGAGTATTGAAGTACTTCGGTATAATTTTTCAATACAAGAGATTCTTATTTGTTTTCAAAACAAAATAATAAAAGTTAACTCTTCTAATGAAGCTAAATAAAAAATGATTTTAATAAATAATTAAAATGCTTTAAAGAATAGAATAAAAAGGAATTAGTTTTAAATATTGAATTAAGGCCATTTTATTAAACTAAAGAATAACACATTATTAAAATTGTACCGTTTTTGAACGAACGTAGTAGGAGTGCTAATCCTTCTCTATATGTAACCGTATTCTCGAATCCAAAGTTTTGTCTTTTGTAGACCAAAAATGTCTTTTTAATAAAACTTAATTATTTTTAAGATCTTGTTAAAATGACAAGATTTTTAGGTGACCAATTACATGTAATAAAAAAGATTGGTGGCGACTCCCTGTTTTTATTTATACTAATAATAAATAATTTATAAAAAAATAAATATCATATTAAAAATTATTATTTATAACTGGGTTGGGACAGTGAGAGTACTCTAAGATCACTATCCAAACCCTAACCAAACCCATGACAGATAATAGTTTTACTACTTGAATCCAATTATGTAATACCCTAGTCTAACTCGAAACTGATTATACAATAGCTAATTTTACCAAGTCGATTTTTGCTTTTGGCGGCCACATGTTATGGGTAGTGGTCCTACTTATAAGGTCAAATCAAGGAGTTCTAACAAAAAAATATATGAATATGAATCTCATCTATTCATCTATCTTATTAGTATCATACCAAATTCCATCAATAGAATCATATTTTCCAAAAAAATATGAGACATCTAAGTCATACAAGTAAAAAGATCCATCCATTGATAAGAAGCAGAAAAAAATAAGTGGTGATTGGGTTGATGATAAAATAGAATCCTAGGTCGGGAGCAATGATTGATCACATTGTATTGAGTTTGACTCATAGTGTTCATTTATCAAAGAATGACTTTGGTTATCAAATCATTGAACAACCAAGATCAATTTACTTACGATAATTAGTTGACATTCTTAAAAAGTATCTGATGATTAATGAGTTCATTACATCCTGTTTAGTTAGTATCCATTGCCATCCATATAATTAGTCTTTCCTTATTCCAATTAAAATTTTTTATGAAATAATTTACGTTATAGAACAACTTAAAAGTTGTTTATATTGAAATTTTTTTAATTGATTATAAAAGTTTATGATTATAATTATAAAAGAATTTTTAAAAATTTTTATCTTTGTCACATGTATTAAAAGGTCAGGAACTTAATTCTATTTTTTTATTAAAGTTTGTGGATATAATTAAGTCTACTATAAATTGATACCAAATTTAGTCATTTGCTCATTTTAGAAATTTATTTTTTGTCATAATTTCATTTCTAAGAAGAAAATGAAAATAGAGAAGGCATGTCTTTAAAAAAAAAAAAAAACTAGCAGGGAACAATGCCACTTCTCTTGGAAATCACTAAAAAAAGTAGTTCATTGCTTGTAAACTGCATTCACTTCCCATGTTTGTCCATGTTTTCACCATTGACTACGTGGCTATCCTATAATTCATTAAGATAATATTGTTTCAAAAACCGCATTATTTTTCAAATCAAGGCACAAGTACTTAGTGCCTCCAAAATGCCCTTTCAATCATTGGTGGAAAGAGCTTCAGTTGTTCTTGGCAGAGCTCCACGCCATTTAAGATCTCTGTAATAGTGTAACCTGTCTTCTGTATTATTGTTGCATGGTTGATTGGTTTTGGCAGCTTCAGTTGTAAGTTGTAAACATAGTGGGCTTCTGTAATTCTTTTTGATGCAGATCTTGTATGCATGTCTTTGCTTATCATTTTGTTACCATCCATCGCAAGATTATCGATCCAACAGCCATTAGTACATGATCTTAATTTTTTTTAATTTTTCGACTTTCCTTATTATTTGCTTGCTATCTCCAGGTAAACATGGAGACAAAATGCTACTGGATAGCATCTCAGGACTTTTCTTGTACCAACTTGGTTGGAACCTCAGGCCAATTTCTCTTTCCAAAGCCTTGGAAAGAGTTCAGGTTGTGGGACGATGATCACAAGGCAAAATACATCAAACCATTTCTTGATGGGATGGTAACTTATATAGTTTAAGCTCTTTCATTTACTTTTTTTGTTCATATATTTGATGGTGTTTATTTACAGTCTAATAAAATCTGTAAGCTATACACAGGTTATTACACGATGGTACAAAAAGATTGGAGAAAGAATACGGACTTATTGGATTATTAAATTTATTCATTCCCATGGTTCCCACAGAGATGTTGGTGTCAACTATGGAAAAACAGCAGGGTTAGACTCTCAACTGTTGGATGGAAATTCTCTTGATTCCATGTTTCTAGAAATGAAATCTTTGAATACTGCGAAGTGTTATGATTTATGTAGCCAAAAAAAAAAAAAGAAGTGTTATGATTTCTGTTTCAGGGAAGAATTGTAAGGAACATGAATGATTTTGGGTCTATTCTTCTTTCTGTGCAGACAAAGGTAACTGTTTTGCTTGTGAGCCTAGTTGAGGCATCAAAGGCGGTCGCTAGAAATCTTCTTTGCCATTTTGAGAGGCTAAATATTTGGAATTACATTTTCATTGGTCCTGCTACTAACTCTGTTTAATCTTGCTAGAAGAGGGACATCCTTTGGTCGATGCAGATCAATTTCTCAATGATATCAGATCATATAAACCAATGGGAATTCAAGAGTGTCAAAAAAAGTTTAGAGTTCAGTTATTATACTTGCGTAGTGGATGGAAACATGGTTCTTGATTTTGTCAATAATGACCTGTTTCTTGAGTGTATTGATTCCACATACAACTTCTCTGCAGGGTAGAGCTTGGACCTTTCTTTGTCAAGAGCTCACCTTCTGCTCTCAAAATTTGGGCTGATGATTTTCTGTATGATGTTGCAGCTATGGTGGATAAAATTTCACAACCACAGCAGAAATTTTGTTTCTGTAATGAAAAAGCTGCTTGAAATGAACAGAAGGGATTTAGAGTTAATTGTGCATTAACGAGTAGAGTTTTGGCATGAAAATTTGTAACCAAACTTTCAATCATACCTTAGAGACCAATAAAAAGGTCGTTTACTGGTCCAGAGAGTCAGATACGGATTCCATCCAGAAACAGCTTCAATAATTTTGTCTATGGGTCATAGATAATGGCCCTTCCTGCAAAGCTTTAGTTTGTATATGATAATTCTATAATTTATAGAATTATCATGAATTTAATGATATAATTTATCTCTAAATCATTAATATTAGATTCAAATCCCTCATTTATCTGTTAAATTTCTCTCAATGATGTAGGAACTCCAACTGATAAAGAAGTCAAAGATGTGAAGGATTTCAGTTCCAAATTTCATTCAAACACAAGACTTTGTTGATAAAGCTTCATGCATGGATATCTCTACTTGCTGCCAAGAAAGATAAATTGTTGCATTTATCTTTTATGAAGATAAATTATCAAGATGGACTTTTTGCTAAGGATAGAGATAAATAAGGGAGCTGATAAAAGATAAATTTTCTTTGAAGATAAAGATCGAGCCCTATCAGCCAAGATTTTGAGCTAATCATCATCCCCACTGCCTCTATAAATAGCCAGCTTCAGCACCATGAAGAGAATTCAATCCTACTAAGGGATATAGAGTAGTTTAGTTTTATTCTCTTTGTTTTAGTCTTCAA
This sequence comes from Heritiera littoralis, assembly GCA_031772115.1. Lineage (NCBI taxonomy): Eukaryota > Viridiplantae > Streptophyta > Magnoliopsida > Malvales > Malvaceae > Heritiera > Heritiera littoralis. The sequence goes on from JAPDPK010000043.1 coordinate 1,002,982, forward strand.
GTTTTCATCTAAATTTCTTTTGGTTTTTATTTTGGAATATTTTAGAAGTTTTATTTAAATAAATATTTTTTTTATTTTCAATTTCCTGCTATTGATTAAAAAAATTCTTTTTCGATCGTTTGAATAAAATTAGGGTGTGAAATTTTAGTACTTAGTAAGCAATTCACAAATTCAATCCTCGTGGGAACGATACTCTACTCATCACTTTATTACTTGCTACGGTCTGTATACTTGCGGTACACTCATCGAAAATTCGGTAACAAGTTTTTGGCGCCGTTGCCGGGGATTGAAGGATTTGTTTTGCTAATATTAATACCAAGCGTACCTAGTTTTAATTCAAATATTTTTTTTTATTTTTCTCCTTCCCTGATACTAATATCTTCTCTTGTTATTTTTGCGAGGTACCATGGCTTATCGTGCTGAGCCAAGAACCATGGGAGACTATGCAAATCCTTCGTTTTTCGAAATCCATTCAAGCATTAAGTTACCGAAAATCGAAGTTGATTTTCAGATAGATCCGAACATCATCATGATGATCCAGAAGTCGATTCAATTTGGAGGGTTGCCCAATGAAGATCCATGCAATCATATAGTCAAGTTCTTGGAGATGAGTGACCTGTGCAGATGTGATGGCGTTACTGATGATGCCATTCGACTCAGATTGTTCAATTTCTCTCTTCGAGATCGGGCAGAAAGGTGGTTAAACGTACTTCCGCATCACTCAATCACTACATGGGATGATTTGGCTCGTAAGTTCCTTGCTAGATTCCTTTCACCAGCACTCATAGCAAAGAAGAGGAATGACATCTTGTCTTTCATGCAATATGATCTTGAGCCTTTTTGTGAAGCATGGGAAAGATTTAAAGACTTACTTCAAAGATGTCCTTCTCATGGATTACCCTTGTGGTTACAAGTCCAAGTATTCTACATTGGTTTAGGTGATCCTTCGAAGGCATGGATCAATGCAGCGGTAGGTGGAGCTCTTATGCAAAAGACTATTGAGGAAGCATATGATTTGGTCGAGGTAATGGCTTCCAATGACTACCAATGGTACTATGGAAGAGTTATGCCTGAGAAGGTCATCAACACTCAAAGTATAGATCCAGTTATGACTTCGACTTCTCAAGTAGTCACCTTGCCCGAAGAAGTCTATCAGAGTCCCTTTGTTGCTTGTAAGATAGGTGAAGGGAACCATGTTAGAGAGAGTTGTCCCGTGAGCTTGGATTTTGTCACCCCAGTTAACATTGAGAATCCAAGTATGGAGAGTCATCCGATCCATTCTTCGAGTTATCACAAAAGTCAACCATCAATTTCCTTGGAGCCACCGAACATAGTTGACTTTGAGTATCAAGTTCCATTGCAACCACCAGTTGAAGAAGTGGTAACTGAAGAGGTTGAGAAGCCTTTACCACCTGAGCTCATTATTGAAGAAAAAGTCAAGGTTTGAAGAGCTTTTACCGTTAGTGCTTATTGAAGAAAAATGTGTGGTGGAAATAATTGAAATGGAGAATAGTGAGAGTGAGAAAGAAGATGAGCTTAAAATAGAAGTCCTAACTCCAAAAGTTGATGAGCAGTTATATGAGGTAGCCTTCATTGCTATCCAGGGCTATCTACAGGCTAATGACTTGGGCTATATATTAGAAGAAAGTGAAGACTATAGAGCTAAGTCCTGTGAATCGAAGAATCTGCTCGAGTCTCCTACTAGGAGGGTGCATTATGTGCATCCATCCATATTTAGAATTTTTGAACCACCTTGAAGAATGACAGACATAGTCAGGCTGATGACTATAAATCAAGCGCTTCTGGGGAGGCAACCCCAGCATTTTATTACTTTCTTAGTTATTTCTCTTATTTCTTAGTTTAGATATTTCATTCGTTGATTTCTTTTCTTTATTTTATAGGTGTCAGAGTCTAAGTTTGGGGGAGCGACAAAGGAATTTGGCAAGTTTTGCAATTTGAGCTTCATTAAAAAAAAAATTAGGGGAGTTTCCTTTATCCTTTTCTTGAATTCTTGAATTTCTTACACATTGAGGACAATGTATGTTTCAAGTTGGGGGGAAGAGCAAAATTTTTATTTTTAAAGATTGAGCAAAATTTTTTCAATTTTCTTTTGAAATCTTTGCAAAAATTCTGTGCTTTAAAATGGTTTTTACCTTGAAGTGATTATATGCTTGCTTGATAATTCCTCGATATTTAACCATTGATTGAGAATGTTATAGCAATTTGAAATTCATGAGTATGTGCAAAGTATGTGAATGAATTCTTTAGTGAATTATCTTTTTGATTGAGATTTTTCCAAAAATTGAATGCACAATGTTTCTATCATTGAAGTCATGCATATTTAGAGAAGATTTATGTGAATAGGAATAAACACTAGTCCTTAAAGTTTGTTATTTGTCTAGAATTTGTTCTATCATCTCTCAAGGCGAAATCCTAGAACACACTTAGCTAAAGAGGTGATTTAGGCCATTTTTGGACCGTTTGTGCTTTTCAAGACTACCATGATGTATTTTATCCTTAGTCACCCAATTTGAGCTTAAATAGACCTTCTTTCTTGTTTTACCTACATTAATAATTAGCCTAGCCTGTAAAAAAAAAAATTCCTATACCCCATTATATGCATGAGAACTATGTCAAGATATATTTAGAGCTACGCATATATGGAAGAACGGGTGAAATTCAAAAAAAAAAAATTCAAAAAAATAAAAAAAAAAAATCAAGTTGGGGAAATTATTTGAAGGCTTTTAAAAAAAAGTCCAAGAAAAAAAATGCATGATTAGGGGTTAAGCCTAAAAATCCTTTTTCTCCTACCTTTACCCTAGCCATACATTACAAGCTTATAAAGTCCTATTGATCTTTGGCTATGTGTGTCTACATTAGTGGAGAGAAGATGAGAAAAACAAACTTATGGAAGATAACTATTCTTTGAGATCTTTTGTTATGTTCATATTTGTATAAATTCATCCGGATTGCATGAACTAAAATGAAGAAACATTTACACACACACACGGAAGAATTCAATTGAATTGATACTCTCTTTGGAATGAGTTTATATATATTTAGCTAATGTTTATGAATTTTCATGGAGTTGTAATGTTTTCAAAATCTTTGGGGAAATTAAAGGGAAATCATTCTTGCAAGTGTATTTGACCTCTAGGTACATTTCTTTGTGAATTTTATTTTGCTCGAGGACAAGCAAAAATTCAAGTTTGGGGGTGTGATAATTCTATAATTTATAGAATTATCATGAATTTAATGATATAATTTATCTCTAAATCATTAATATTAGATTCAAATCCCTCATTTATCTGTTAAATTTCTCTCAATGATGTAGGAACTCCAACTGATAAAGAAGTCAAAGATGTGAAGGATTTCAGTTCCAAATTTCATTCAAACACAAGACTTTGTTGATAAAGCTTCATGCATGGATATCTCTACTTGCTGCCAAGAAAGATAAATTGTTGCATTTATCTTTTATGAAGATAAATTATCAAGATGGACTTTTTGCTAAGGATAGAGATAAATAAGGGAGCTGATAAAAGATAAATTTTCTTTGAAGATAAAGATCGAGCCCTATCAGCCAAGATTTTGAGCTAATCATCATCCCCACTGCCTCTATAAATAGCCAGCTTCAGCACCATGAAGAGAATTCAATCCTACTAAGGGATATAGAGTAGTTTAGTTTTATTCTCTTTGTTTTAGTCTTCAAGTTTTCATCTAAATTTCTTTTGGTTTTTATTTTGGAATATTTTAGAAGTTTTATTTAAATAAATATTTTTTTTATTTTCAATTTCCTGCTATTGATTAAAAAAATTCTTTTTCGATCGTTTGAATAAAATTAGGGTGTGAAATTTTAGTACTTAGTAAGCAATTCACAAATTCAATCCTCGTGGGAACGATACTCTACTCATCACTTTATTACTTGCTACGGTCTGTATACTTGCGGTACACTCATCGAAAATTCGGTAACAGTATAGCAGTCCATCTGGTTCTTAATTTGTTGTAGTTAGTGCCAGAAAGGTCATTGAAGCTTAAGCTAAGGAAAAACCCATGACAGAGTGAGAGACAGTAGTTTTACAGAAGTGTGAACCGAGAATGAAGAGAAGAATGTGATTGTATTGATCTGGAATCAAGAAAAAAGAAGAGAAGTAAGTCTGATACATGAGCAGCTGGTATATATCAGCTGAAACAGAATAACTACCTTGTTAACTAAGTAACTAACCAGCCTAACTGATCAACTAACCAACCAGCTAAGCTAACAAGCCTTAGTCAATCTAATACTCTCCCTCAGGATGGAGTGAGAATGTTATGAACACCCATCTTGCTAAGTAAGTACTGAAATTGAGTTGGAAACAAAGGTTTGGTGAGCAGATCTGCAACTTGATGTTGAGAGGAAACAAGCATTGTCTTCAGAATTCCAGCTTGCATCTTCTCTTGAATCAAATGGCAGTCAATCTCTATATGTTTCTCGCGAAAAAACAAGGTTGGCAGCAATGTGAAGGGCTGCTTGGTTGTCGCAGTAAAGAACAGCAGGTTTGGGATGAGATAGCTGCAAATCTTTGAAAAGAGCAAGTAACCAAATGAATTCACAGGTCGCATTAGCCATGGGTTGATACTCAGCTTCTACAGAGGACTTGGAAGCAGTATTTTACATCTTGGACTTCCAAGACACTAGTGAATCTCCAATAAAAATATAGAAACCTGTAATAGAACGTCTACTATCAGGACATGCAGTCCAATGGGAGTCAGCAAACCCTCCAACTCACCAACTGAAGTAGAGTTAAAGAATAACCCTTGACCGACAAAGCCTTTAATGTACTGAAGAATCCGATTTGCTGCTTGTAAATGTGGAAGTCTAGGCTGTGAAAGAAATTGACTGAGGTAATTGATAGAATAGGAGAGGTTTGGTTGAGAGAGAGTAAGATGCAGCAGCCTTCCTATTAATCTGCGGAAGATAGTAGGATCTTAAAGCATTTACCTTGTTCTCTGGACAACTCGGTATTAGGATCCATTGGTGTGCTCCTCGGTTTACAGCCGAAGAAACCAGCATCTGAAAGCAACTGTAAGGCTTTTGTGAAAGAGAAATGCCCTTGCTTGATTTGACAATCTCCAAACCCAAAAAATACTTCAAGTCTCCAAGGTCCATAAGTTTGAAACATGTATTAAGATAACGTTTCAAACGTGTGACTTCTTCAGGATTATTAACTGCAATCATGATATCATCTACATAGACAAGCAAGGCCAGAAAAGAATTACCATGAATTCCTGTAAACAATGAGCTGTCAACAAAAGATTGTATGAAACCAGATTGAATTAAGGCAGCAGAGAATTTGGAAAACCATTGCCGAGATGCCTGTTTCAAGCCAGACAATGATTTGTGAAGTTTGCGCACAGAGTTAGCAGGCCAATTCTCCCTCTTTCGAGTACATCCAGGAGGCAAGGACACGTAGACATCTTCAGCTTCAGTTAAGTCACCATGCAAAAATGCATTGTTCACATCAAGTTGTGTCAAAATCCAATCATGAATAGAGGCTAAGGCAAGCAGAACCTTGACAGTAACTAGCTTGGCAACAGGTGCAAAAGTATCAAGATAATCCACACCTTCTTGCTTGACAGAAGAAATTTCATGTTTCATCTTTTTAATGCTGAGATGCACATTGCAAGCAATCAGTAGTCCAACTATGGCAGCTCATTGACCACTTTTAAGATACGTGATAGTAATCTAATGTTAAAAGAGTTCTAAGAGATTCTTCGGAGATTTTCTCTTGACCAGAGCAAGTGGCAGATCTAGTTAGAAGTAATGACGATGCAGTGAGATTTGGACATGCTAAGGAACGTAGAAATCTCACCGGATGCATGAATCTTCAAAACTGAGCAAGCTGAGTCTGAGGAGGCCTGGGTGTAATTTTGCACACTGAGAAAAAGGCTGCCAAAGTGCAGTACAAATGGTTAGAGCGGCGTCCTTGCAGAAGTTTGCCCAGCTAGGCACGGCGGTGAGGATGTCCTGGAGTGAATCCCGACAAGATCCTCCAAATCTGTGAAGAATGGATGGGAACTAAGAGAGTAACAAAATGAAGATGTTAGTTTTTAGTTCTTAACTAAAAATTGAAGCCTGCCCTGCCTTTTGTGTGGATTTCTGTGCTCAGAAAAGACAACAGAGGGAAGAAATAGAAGAGGGACAAAAAGAATTGCAACAGAAGATGAAGGCAAAACCAAGTGAGGAAAATTGAAGCCATTGAATCTGAATGTGAAAGAACACCAGGATATTATTAACATGTTATGCATATAAGCTGCATATTTTGTTCACATTCAAATTCAACAGCTTCAAAAATTTCTCTAAACTTGTCTTCGCTTTTATCTCTCTTGCTATTTCTGTAGTTCCTCGTTTATTTCATCCCATGTTCTCTAGGTTTAGTGCCATGCCGCAATGCTTTCTACCTCTCCTTTTTCCTTTCCTTTCCCTCCTGCATAACCCACAACTCATTTCAATCAGAGAAAAGGAAAAGATTACTTCTTCTTCCTCCTAAGGTGCCGATTTGCAAATAATTTATGGACGTAAAACACCCTGCACAAGCACCAACAATGGTTACGCGGAGAGAGAAAAAACGGATAAATTTGATTGGCTACAAAATATGGTGATCTTTGCTTTGTCCCCAAAAAGGTTCAAGCAACATTTATAGTGCGTTTGGATAGAGAATTTTAAAATTTTGAAGTATTTTAAAATGAAAGCATTTTAAAATTTATCATTTTAAAATACTAGCATTTATAATTGACTTATTTGGATAAAAAAATTTTAGAAAGAATTTTTGGATACTATAATTTGATCAAATAAAAAATAATTATATTGGATCAAAAAAATAAAAAATAATTATAAAAGAAAAATAATAATATTATATATTACAAAAAGAAAAATATCAAATAAAATATGTAATATGGGTATCATTAGATTTGTAAAAATGTATAGATATTGTTAATAATATAAAAAATAAAGATATATATTAAATTTAAATCAAACAATATGTTTTTTGTTTTTAACTCTATATTTAATAGTGAGTCATATCTAATAAAGTAAGAAAGAGTGGAAGAAATTTTGAAAAACCACCTCTTTGTGTGGTTTTTCAAAGGAGAATTTGAACATTTAAATTTCTCTTTGAAATCCCTCCTAAATTTTCAAATTCTTCAAAAAATTTTACCAAACAAGAAATTTGTATTTTAGACTTTTAAATATATTGAAATGAATTCCCTCCTCGAAATTCCTCATCCAAACACAACCTTGGTGTTCTTGCCCTAAGCAGTGTTGGTTTTCGTGCATCAAAAGAAAAAGAAAAACATAATCATCATTTTATCTTTCAAATTGTATAAAAAAATATGGGATTAAAATTTTAACTTTTATATTTTATTTAAGTCATCTTAATTTTTTATATTTTAATTTTGATTATTTTGGTCATATTTTATTTAAAATAATGAAATCATTAAATTTATCATATCAAATCATTACATTAGTTATCGTATCATAAAAAAATTCGCATAACAAAAATTGTAATATAAAAATTATTACATAATAATCACGTGATATCCAAAATTTATATAACACGAATGGCATAACATTTAACTTAATTTGTTTATCGATTTTATCTCTTTATAGTTAAAATATAATTAACTTAATCTAAATAAAAGATAAAAAGCCAAAATGACTTAAATAAAAAAAATAAAAAAATTAAAATAACTTTCTTGATACAATTGGAGAGCCAAAAAAGTGATTATACAAAAAAAAAAATCAAATTAAACTGAATTATCAGAAAATAGCCAGAAAAGTCATGTAAAAGTATACTCCATCCATCCCGAACAACACTTCTAACCCCTTTCCGATGACAAATTGTTCAGTATTTGTTAATAATGCTGTGGTTTGGGGATTTAGAGAAAAACATCATTAATTTCAACATAACCTTTTCATTTCGATTCTAACAGCTGACATGGCTTTTTGAATTGCATTCAAAGCCATTTCTTGCACTGCAAGAAAGTTCTGCAATACTCTCTAAAATCGTATTGTTTGCTTCGTCCAATATAACTTTATGACTTGAGTTTAAAATGCGAGAAAATAGAAAAACAAATGAATTTAAAGAAGGTGAAAAAGAAAACAATATGTAAATAATACAATATTTTAGAATAAAAAATTTATATTTTATTCAGATTATTTTTCTAATAGCGCATTCTCAAAATCTTTATCGTCTCTTCTACAGTAGATGGCCAATTCTTGCTCTTTCCTTCTCTGTTCTTTCCCGGAGGAGGAAATACCAATCTTGTTGAGGCTTCCTTTTTCTTTCTTCTTTGACTGACTTCCTCCTCTTTTCTGTGAGCTCTTCATTTCCCAGCCCCTTCCTCTTTGTCCCATACAATTAACGAGTAATTGTATTATTCATTTACATGCTTTTTACCATCTTTAAAATTATATTCATCCAAAGAATAACACTAACGATGAGGACTAGTCTTGAAGAAGCAGTCCTAGAACATCTTCAAGGCTGCATAAAGAAGAACCACTGATTATTAATGAATTTGGAAGTAAAAGGAAATGTTCTGGTCGATGGCCTGATGCAGGGTGAATCAACACATAAATTTTATAAGTCTAGACTAAATTATGCACGTATATTGGATGCACTGAATATTAATATGTTTCAGTATTATAATCAACTAAATTGCTGAGTGTAATTGCAGGCATAATTCAATTAAACAAATTAAAGCAAATATAAGTCAATACATAGTTGAAACCAAATTTACTACCTTCTTTTTGTTCTCCCTTCTCTTGCCACCCTTGGTAGTTGCTGGCTAAACTAGGCAGACTGGAGCTCCTATGGGGTCAAATAATGCCAAACAGAGGCAAACCTAGTGCCATTGGGCTTGGCTGACAGTAAACATGATCGAATTTGGGCCACCATACTTCGTCAAATACCCCATCCCTATCCCAGATTGGCATCATGGAATGCTGAAACAATCGTTTCTCATTGAAAAAAGCTGGAGGGGAGCGGCCTTGCTGACCTTAACCCCTCCAGTGGTCTCACTCTCTGTTTTCACGGTCCTCTCCCCAGATCTCTCTACCTGACAATATGCAGTAAAGATAGATGTGATACCTTAATAATGCCTATAAGAATCAAAATACAAATGACAACAAAATCCACCACGTTAACACTTTCTAACCATAGTTTATAGATAGATAGATATGCATTCACACCTAAAAGGTTCCTTGAGAAGTGAACATAGAGCTGCTGAATATCTCCTTCAACAAAAATCTCATCAAGTGAACGGCCAAAGTGAATCTTAAATTGGTCATAACAAAATTTAACTATATCCAGTAAGCCAGAGTGTTGGATCCAATTTCTCCATTCTCAAGCCACAAAAGCATGAACCTGGTCCTGAATTTGAACCCAACCACAACCTGGGTTCTTCCTTGATCCCGGCAATTTCATCAGTTCCCTAATCCTGTTTCCCTTATCCCATTACACTGCTTCAGCAACATGCCTGAAAGAATTGTATGGTGTCCACTATGCTGGAACTCTAACTTGAACAAATTGTTAGCATCCCAACTCCCCAGATCAATATTTCCGAGGATCCTACATGCTCCAAGAAAAGCACCCCAAATATTACCATAAAGGCAACGGGGCAGGCTTTTAATAAATTCTGCTGCTTCTTCTAGTAGGCCAACCCTGCCCTGTATATCAACCATACACGTGTAATGCATTTGTGCTGGCTTAATTTTATGGACCTTAGTTTCTTCTAAATATTTTCTTCCTTTATCAAGCAGTCTCCTTGGCTACAAGCTGATAGAATTCAAATATATGAAACTGAATCATACTCAATGCCATTTTCCTTCATTAGTTCAAAAATGCTGATGGCAATGTTTAATTCACCAAGCATTCCATAACCTAATATCAAAGTATTCCATGAGGCTGCATCCTTGTGTCAAATCTAGTCAAAGAGCTTACTGGCTGTGTCAAATTCAATTCATCCACATCTAGTATAGAAGTCCAATAGGTAGTTAGCAACAAAGAGATGAGTGAACACGTGGTTTCTTACTGCCAGTCCATGGATCTCTTTTCCTTGCTTTAATGTGGCTTGATTTGCACAGGATGAAATAGCACCTATGAATGAAACTACCATCGTGCTTTATACCAATGACCCCCATTTATGAAATAAACTTGCAGATTTTGACCATTCACTAGTTTGAGAATAGCCTCCAATAACTATTGTAAGAGACTCTTTTTTTGTTCATAAGGAGGTACAGGGGAAAAGGAGGATTTGAACCTTGGATCTAATCTCTCCTATGGAAGGGTAACACCGGATTAGCCAAACTTTGGTTGTTATTCTAAGAGACTTCATCCATAACAGAGCTATTAAAGACATTTTGAGCAAGATTTAGGTATCCACATTTTGTACACATGTTGAACAGAGCATTTGGAAACAAAAAGATTGAAGTTATATCCTAGACGAACTGTCTTAACATGAATTTCTTTTCCATTTTGAAGTAATCATAGCTACCTAAGACGTCTGTTAAGGTAATAGAACTAGAACTCACCATGAGTTTGCATTTCTCTTAATTAGTAGTTCTACAGCTGCTAATTCAAACCTATTTTGAGCAAACTTGGCAACCAAACCATAGCATTCCACGAAACAACATTTCTTCTCATAATCATTTGGTGAAACACATTTGAAGCTGCACTTGTATGACCTGATTTTGCATCCATATCAAGCAATGAGCTAGAAATGAAAATTATCATGTACGGTACCAATTCTCAAACAAAAACCATGAATCTCCTTTGCTAAATTGAAAAATTCTAATTCTACCAGCACCAATATCATACTTGTAATAGTGATGGAATCAGGTGTCAGCCCTACCTTCATCACCAACCTAAACAATCCAACCTATCGTTATTAAGCCCTGTGTAAGCTAGAGTAGTAATTCTTGCATTCCAAGAAACCACATTCTTTTCCACCATTTCATCAAAACCTTGCGTAGAATCCTTCACATACTAACATTCCCTATATGCAAAAACCAATGCATTCCCAATACTGATCTCAAAATTCAATCCAACCTTAACAACATTCTCATGAATCTGTGTCACCAGCAATTTATCTCCAACCCCTCCACAAACAGGCAAGAAAATGGCAAAAGTAACCATGTTGGGCTTAATCCCACAACTGAAATTCATCTGAGACAACAAATTAAGTGACTGTTTGGCCTAGCTTATTTTAGTGCTTATCTACTACATAAGCAGAAACCAAGTGTTTGGCTCTCAAAAATTTAAAATTTTTAGCTTATGCGGGAAGCAAATTTTAACTTTTAGATGAAGCTATAAATTAAGGGTCTGTTTGGCCTAGCTGAAGCTTTTATAAAAAGTGCTATTTGAGTAGAGCTTTTTTAAAAGTGCTGTTAAACAAAGTTAAATTAGCGTTTGGCTAACTTAATATAAAAGTATTGTAGAACGTTAAACACTGTTTAATAGAATTTTTTTATATTTTTAATAACTTTTAAAATAAAATAATAAACTTTATTAGATTTAATCACAAACTTTTTAAGTGAAATAAATAAATAAAATAAAAAACCTTTACATATTAAAATAAACAATTAAATAAATATAAAAATTGCACAAAATAAATAAATTAATGCAAAATAATATAATTTTCTTTAAATTTTGTGAATTATTGAATAGTAAAATGAAAATGTTAAAATTTTCACTAAAGTACATGTTATTAAAATTAGTACTTTTTGAAAAAGCTTCAATTTATAGCTTCATCCAAAAGCTAAAATTTGCTTCCCGCATAAGCTAAAAATTTTAAATTTTTGAGAGCCAAACACTTGGCTTCTACTTATGTAGTAGATAAGCACTTGAATAAGCTAGGCCAAACAGGCACTAAAGCTTTTTCAAAAAGTACTAAAATTTTAATAACATGTACTTTAGTGAAAATTTTAACATTTTCATTTTACTATTCAATAATTCACAAAATTATAAAGAAAATTATATTATTTTGCATTAATTTATTTATCTTGTGCAATTTTTATATTTATTTAATTGTTTATTTTAATATGTGTCATAACGTATTAGGCTTTGGAAAACCTAATAGCTAGACATAAAATCTACGGAGTCGCCACCAACCATTCTACCTAGGTGTGATTGGTCACCTATTCAAACTAAGGATAAGGCTTCGTCTACGTTCAAAGATACTAGGGTTCGGGAGTACGGTTACGTGTAGGGAAGGATTAGCACCCCTACAACGCCCATCCTAAAATGGTACCAACTAGTTTTAGGTTATCTTTACAATTTGCCTTGTGTTTATATTAATTTCGATATGCTTATATATTGGGAATATTTCTAAGATTTTTCCATCAATTTGGCTCCAATCTTAGAAATTCCCCTCACCTCAAGATGTTCAAGGAGTCTCAATTAACTTTATTGAATTCCATCGTCGGAATAAATTTTAATATTTTATGAGGTTCCTTTTTTTAATCTTATCTCTAATTTTGACTATGTATTCATTTTATAAATTTCTTGGACTTTTTATTTATTTTAATTATTTTTATATTCTCATTCATGTTATTTTTAAAAGATAAACTTGCATTATGTTTTATCGAAAATTCACTCTTAAGCGTCCCATCAATTTGGCTCGGCTCAAAAGGAACCTCCTCACCTAGAAATTTCCAAGGAGTCTCAATTGACTTTCTTGAAATTTCCTCGTCGGCAAAATTTTAGTATTTTATGAAGTTCCTTTTTTTTAATCTTACCCATAATTTTGACTCTATATTCGACTCCCTATCTCTATACTTTTTAATCTTATTTCATATTATATTTATCTATATATTTACTTTTTATTTTATTTATTTAGAGAATAAATATGAATCATGGTTTATTAAAGATTTTCTTAAAAGCGTCCCATCAATTTGGCTCGGCTCAAAAGGAACCTCCTCACCTAGAAATTTCCAAGGAGTCTCAATTGACTTTCTTGAAATTTCCTCGTCGGCAAAATTTTAGTATTTTATGAAGTTCCTTTTTTTTTAATCTTACCCATAATTTTGACTCTATATTCGACTCCCTATCTCTATACTTTTTAATCTTATTTCATATTATATTTATCTATATATTTACTTTTTATTTTATTTATTTAGAGAATAAATATGAATCATGGTTTATTAAAGATTTTCTTAAAAGCGTCCCATCAATTTGGCTCGGCTTAAAAGAAATCTTTTCACCTAGGAATTTTCAAGGAGTCCCAATTGACTTTCTTGAAATTTCATCATCGGCATAATTCATACTTATTTCTTATTTTATTTTTATTGTAATCTTATCTTCATGTCACATTTATTTATTTATTTATTTATTCATTCATTTATCTAATTTTTATTCATATTTATTTAAGCGTAGTCTTTATCTAATTTATATTTGTTCATTTTATTTATTTATATTTATTTTAATCTTAAAATAAATATGAATTATATTTTATTGAAAATTCTCCAAAAAGTATTCCATCAATTTGGCTCAACTTAAGGAAGAATCCTCTCACCTAGAAATTTCAAGGAGTCTCGATTGACTTTCTTGAAATTTCATCATCGGTATAATTCACACTTATTCTATAAAATCTAATTCTCAATCTAATTCTTTAATTTTAATAATATTTTTTGAATTTTAAATATCGGAAATATCCTTTTAAATCTTCCATCAAGCTGGTAAGATTTAAGAAGAATCTCCTCACCTCAAGATATCTAAAAGTACTACTCAAGCGCAGTACTTTTAAAATTCCATCATCAGTATTATTAATATTCATAATTAATTATTTTCTTGTCCTTATAGTTTTCAATAATCTGTTTTTATTTTATTTTAATCCTAATTCTGAAATAAACAACAAACAAATAATAATACATCAACAAAATATAGAATATCAACACGCCAAATCGAATTATTTCATTCACGTTAACTACCTAATTTAATTATCAAAGTCAATTTCCCAAACTTAATATCTTAACATCAATTTCTACCTTCAATTAAATTACCTAAATTATCTTACACAAATTTCTAATTAAATGAATCATATATATTAGATTAATCTAGCAAAACACTTAACTAATAATAATAATAAGTATTGAATCACGTGGCTTAGCCTTCATTTTGCCCAAAAGCTATTTTACAGCAAAAGCTTCATACCTTTTTTTTTTTGTTTAACTTTCCATGCAGGTGAACAAGGCAAGCGATGGAGGTAGGACCAAGGTGGTAAACCGAGCTTGTTTTTTTCTTCTTGTTTCGCCCGTGTACTGCTTCTCCTCACCCTATCCGCATGCATGCCACGCACCAGCAGACTGCAACAACTTTGGACAGCTGCAACCATAACCAACGGAGCAGCAACGTTTTGCTACTGTCTCACCCATTTCACGTTGCCAGCAACCTCCCTCACAAACCGCACCACATTCTCTTATTCCTTCAACCTTCACGTCACTCTCCCTTGCTCTTTCTTTAGCACATAAACAAAACTAAGAGAAAGAAATAGTAAGACAAGACGCAGCACAGCAAGCCTAAACACCCAGCTTTCAGGCTGCAGCAGGAGGCTTCGGTTCTACAGCAGCAACATGGAACCAGGCGGTGATTCGATAGTAAGGGAACCCAGGCAAGATCGCAGCAACAGGGCAAGACGCACAACTCTTTAGCGCGATGATGGTTTTTCTTGGTGAAGCAGGGGCTCTCTTCCCTTTTTCTTTGGATTGGATGAAGATGAGGGTAACTTGATGAGAGGCTACGTGACGTGATGATCGATCAAGGCAAGGGCTACGGGTGCAAAGGTGGCTATGGGTAGAACATGAGCAAGGGATGACCAAAAAAATATGATGATGGCGTGGGCAGCAGAGTTGAAGAAAATGATGTTGTGGGCTGGACGTGATGGTGATGAGGTAGCGTGGGGACAAACGAGCAATAGAAGGCGCACCAACTCAGGGAGCAGCAGCTGGCTTCGGCTTGGTGGTGCAGAACGGGCGGCTGGTTGATTCGATGCAGGGAGGGGCTAGGCACAAGCCACGGAAGGGCAGCAATGGAGGTGAAGATGATGATCAACCCTGGAAGTCTGCCGTCCCAGTGAAAAAAAAACAGTAGCAAAACTTTTTCTTTTTTTCCTTTCTCCTTTGTTTTTTCTAGGTTTTTTTTCTTTAGGGTTTCTTCTAGGGTTCTTTTTTTAGGGTTCTCTAGGTTTTTTCTCTCCTTAAAAACCCTAGTTCTCTCTCCTCTTATAGACCTAGTTTTTTTATTTTTTTATTTTTGGTAATAATTGGAAATCTAGAATCAATTTTTTTAGGAAATTTTATATTTCAAAAATCGAATCTTAAATTTATGTCAATTCCAAATTCAAATTAATTTCCAATCTTTAAATGGTTTCATTTAATTCTACTTTCCTATCAAAATTAATTTAGATTTCCTTCTTTTTTTTTTTTATTCTATAAAAAATCAAAATCAAAAAAAAATTATTTCTAAATCTAAATAAAAAATAAAATTTAAAAATCAATAATAAAATATATACAAACTAATTAATTAAAAATGTTTTGAAAAAAAGGAACCGGACAAAAATGGTGTCTACAGTTGCCCCTCTTTGTACATTTGCTATGAAATAGTAATTGTGCAAAGTCATAGACATCCATTTTGTCCGCGTCCATTTTATTATTTTTTTCTTTTTCAAAGTTTTTTCTTTTTTTTTTTGTTTTTTGTTTTTTTTTTTTTGATATTTACTTATTCTAAAAGAAATTGGTTTTCATCATGAAAATGCTCCTCCGACCAGGGAGGCCCTGAAACTATTAAATTTCTCATCTCAAAAATGCTCCTTCGACTAGGAAGGCCCTGAAACTTTTAAAAATTTCTCATCTCAAAAGTGCTCCTTCGATTAGGAAGGCCCTGAAACTTTTAAATTTTCTCATCTCCAAAATGCTCCTTCGACTAGGAAGGCCCTGAAACTTTAAATTTTCTTATCTCTTAAAATGCTCCTTCGACTAGGAAGGCCCTGAAACTTTTAAATTTTCTCATCTCCAAAATGCTCCTTCGACTAGGAAGGCCCTGAAACTTTAAATTTTCTTATCTCTTAAAATGCTCATTCGACTAGGAAGGCCCTGAAACTTTTAAATTTTCTCATCTCCAAAATGCTCCTTCGACTAGGAAGGCCCTGAAACTTTAAAAATTTTCTCATCTCCAAAATGCTCCTTCGACTAGGAAGGCCCTGAAACTTTAAATTTTCTTATCTCTTAAATGCTCCTTCGACTAGGAAGGCCCTGAAACTTTAAATTTTCTCATCTCTTAAATGCTCCTTCGACTAGGAAGGCCCTGAAACTTTATATTTTCTCCTCTCTTAAATACTCCTTCGACTAGGAAGGCCCTGAAACTTTAAATTTTCTCATCTCTTAAATGCTCCTTCGACTAGGAAGGCCTTGAAACTTTAAAATTTTCTCATCTCTTAAATGCTCCTTCGACTAGGAAGGCCCTGAAACTTTAAATTTTCTCATCTCTTAAATGCTCCTTCGACTAGGAAGGCCCTGAAACTTTAAAATTTCTCATCTTTTGAGGAAACATGCTCGGAAGTCTTACAACTTGTACCTGGAGGTTTTAATGAATCATGCCCGGAGGTCTTACAGAATATACCCGGAGGTTTTAGTGAATCATGCCCGGAGGTCTTACAGAATGTACCCGGAGGTTTTAATGAATCAAGCCCGGAGGTCTTACAGATTGTACCCGGAGGTTTTAATGAATCATGCCCGGAGGTCTTACAGAATGTACCCGGAGGTTTTAATGAATCAAGCCCGGAGGTCTTACAGAATGTACCCGGAGGTCTTAATGAATGAAGCCCGGAGGTCTTACAGATTGTACCCGGAGCTTTTAATGAATCAAGCCCGGAGGTCTTACAGAATATACCCGGAGGTTTTAGTGAATCATGCCCGGAGGTCTTACAGAATGTACCCGGAGGTTTTAATGAATCATGCCCGGAGGTCTTACAGAATGTACCCGGAGGTTTTAATGAATCAAGCCCGGAGGTCTTACAGAATGTACCCGGAAGTTTTAATGAATGAAGCCCGGAGGTCTTACAGATTGTACCCGGAGGTTTTAATGAATCAAGCCCGGAGGTCTTATAGATTGTACCCGGAGGTTTTAATGAATCAAGCCCGGAGGTCTTACAGATTGTACCCGGAGGTTTTGATCTTATCTCATCATTTCAATTCTATCTTCTAGATCATTTTATCATTCCAGTTTCTTCTTTTTGTTATTTTCTATCACATTTTTTTTTATCTCATCACCTCTTTCAATCCCTTTTTCATTTTCCCATCATATCCATACCTTTTTAATTTCCTCTTTCTTTCCAAAATTTTAACATTTTTTTTTTCAAAACTTCATACCCTTTTTGTTACATCTCATTCCTAATCTTTCTCATATTTTCTGATTTTTTTTTTCTTTTTCTTTCTTTTCCCTTTTTTTTAATTTTCAAAGTTATAGTCATCTAGTCTTTCAGAACCTTTTTTATCTTATTGTCTTAACAAACAAATTTTTTTTTTGTTTGTGTCAAAATGCATGTAATGTAATGCAATGCCATGCATGTCATGAACGCAATGCAAATGATAAACAATGCCTTACCAAATCACATCATCAGTCTACCTTATTCTTTTCTTCAAAAATTTATCATCCTTCAATCTTCTCTTTGCCTTATCATTCAATCTTTCAATGCCTCATCATTCTTCTTTCTTCAAATTTAGCAATCTTAAAATCATTTGCCCCATCATTGTCATTCATTCAGTCTTTTTCATGCCCCACGATTCTTCTTTCTTTAAATTTAGCAATCATCAATCATTCAATCTACCTGTTGCCCCATCATCATCATTCGTTTAGTTTTCTTCTTGCCTCGCAATTCTTATCAACTTAAAATTCATCAATCCAAATCATAACAACAAAATCATCCCAAACTATTCACAAGAACACTTCACCACTTCTCATATCTTCACGAAAATTCATGCTCTTATAACAACCAAAGATTGCCCCAAGAATAGTCTTAAAAACACCATTACCACACTTGATTTCTTTAAAACAAGAACTTGCCCCCATAAAATCACAAAACTCTCATTTTTTTTTTCACTTCTTCAAGTTTCTTTTTGAAAATAGAAAATTGTCCCACATAATAACTTTCCAAGATAAAAACATTTGACATTTAAATCTCTTAAAAATTAGTGATTACTATTGAGAACAAATAGAATGAGTCACAACTTGGTTTAGCTGAATAAATGTGCTGATTTGGTGCATCAAGGATGTTTTGTTATCAAGAAAGGTTCTATTAATCAATGTCTCTTCATCTTAGCTCACAAATGAAACAAATTCCTTGAAAATCAAAATTCCTTTTGTAAAAACAACTTTCACAGAACAACAATCCATTTTAGCACTCTCTTAATTTCTTGATACTTGGACTTTAGCAAATGTCAAGACTAGCTGTGATGGCTCAAATTTCGGGGTAAGGAAACCAAAGATACAAATCTGAAGTCAAAATTTCAAGGTGATGGTTTTTGAATTTCTCAAAAGGTCTTGACTGAAAGCATCACTCCTCTGGTTTTTCTTCTTTCTTGTTATTGCCTTAGCATCGTCACAAACAATGGCCTTGAGTTGTTTCAAATTTGCTCTAGACTGCCCTTTCATGGGTTTTCACCCTAGAGCTTCATTCTCTTTTTTTCCTTCTTCTTTTTTTTCTTTTTATAATTGACTATTCTATCATGCATTTGAGAATTCAAATTTCATTCCAAACAAAACAATGATGATGGTTTCTCAAAGAAAAGCTCTTCAATACAAGCATCCCTATTTGATCAAAATGGACTTTTAAGCACGTAACATAGGCCAAGGTTTAGGGTTTTCGAAGAATGGATAAATAGCCCCAAAACAAGTGTTTTCAAGGTTTATCGAACCAAGGATCATTTCTTCGATTGTGAACATCTTTTCTTCCCACTCTTCGAAGCATTTTTCTTTTTCTTTTTTTTTCAACACTTTATTCTCATTCATTTCTTTTTTCTTCTCTTTTTTTTTTTCACATCTACTTTTTTCATTTTTTTTTTCAACTTCTTGCTTTTTCATATTGATTTCCATCTTTACATATCCTTCTTCTCACATTTGCCCCTTAGCATAGGGCATCATTTTCTTGCATTTGACATAAGATCAAACACCAATGCTTCTAAAACTCCTTTGATGTATTTGCCTCTCCAATGTGGAGGGTGATCCTTGGTCAAGGTTCATTTAGAAAGAAATCAATAGGCTCAAAAGGGGTAACAAGTGGATGATTTTATTTCAGTAATAGGAATATGAAAGATGGCCATTTGTCATATCAAATATTGACACTTCTATTGAAAACCAATCCTCAAGATGAAAATTTCATTTTGCTTTTGAAATCATTTGAATATCCCTCATGCATGGTTTCACAATCAATTTTTTCTTTTCTTCTTTTGTTGTTTTTTTTATTTCCCTTTTTTTTTCTTCACTTTTTTTTTTCACAACTCACGCCCAGAATGTATCAACTCAACTTTATGAAGGCCTTATGCAACAATTTTCATTATCATGGTTAAAATAGGAAAAAGGATATCGATCAAATTAAGAATGGCTATTAAAAGATGTTGAGGTTATCAAAAGCTTGGCTCTTTCAATCATTTTGCCCCAAGTTGTAGCAAAGGATGGATCAAGTTATGAGAAAGAATTTTGGCTTGATGTATTTGGGACTCTTAGCTTGGCCTTAACATCTGTCAGATCTCAAATACAAAGTCCTTGAGAGAATGCTTCGTGAATTGGTCCTTTAAAACAATTCAAAAAGTTTTGCAAATTCATCAATCATTTCATTGCTCATTGCCTTAACAAAGATCATTGACTTCAAAAGTTCACCATGGTAAGCAAAAATGATGGTGAATTTCAAGTTTGTGTGTCTTTATGGATTCCAAGTTTTCACTGAATCGACAAATATACTGGAAATTTAATGGTTAAGTCTATTCATTCTCAATAACAACCACCAATGTTTTCAAAATTATTTTATTTCATCTACTTGGAAAGAAAAATATGGAAAGCTTTTCAAAACATCTTGATGCAAATCACATCCACAAATTACACATAGGAATTTCGGCTTATGGAGAAGCAAACTTCCATTGTTCAATAAGCTCTTGAGTCAAGGCACCACTGCTGATGAGTTCTTCAACCTTTTCCTTCAATTGCCTGCACTTTTCTGTTGAATGCCCAACTGCCCCCATGTGATATTCACATTTGCTATTTGGTTCATAACTCCTTGCTGCTGGGTTTGGAGCTGTTTTCAAAGGCGTAGGCACCAGATACTGGTTCTTTATTAGCAAAGGCAATAGTTTAGAAATTGGAATTGGCAACCTCTCCACACCGTTTCTTGGCCTCCTTGGATTGTTTGGTGGGGCGGAGAGTGATTGAGGACAAAAGTTAGGCTGAAAACCATTTTGAGGAATTGACTGGTAAGGATGTGGACAAAAGTGGTGGGTTTCTTGCATGGGGTATGGGTAATATGGGGTATAACTTTCATGCTGCTTTTCATTAGTCACAGCTTGAACATCTTGACTTTCGTTATTGAATGTTGCACCTCTCATTGTATTTGCCCATTCGATCTTCCCGCTTTTTATAGCATATTCAATCATCTCACCCGAGAGTACCATAACTGCAAAGTTTTTGGTGACATTTCCAATCATTCTCTCGTAGTATGGAGCCTTAAGTGTATTGACAAACAGAATTGTCGTCTCTTCCTCCGTAAGGGGAGGCTGAACCTGAGCAGCAATGTCTCGCCATCTTTGAGCGTATTCTCTAAAGCTTTCGGTAGCCCTCTTTTCCATATTCTGTAAGAACAATCGATCTGGCGCCATATCCTTTGCATGTTGATATTGAACTATGAAGGCCTTCGCAAGATCCTTCCATGAATGGATACGTTCTCTATCTAATTGGACATACCACCTTGCTGCGGACCCAGTAAGGCTATCTTGAAAATAGTGGATTAGCAACCTTTCATTGTGAGTATGCCCTGCCATTTTTCGACAAAACATTGTAATATGGGCTAATCGGCATTTAGTTCCATCATATTTTTCAAAGTTGGGGACTTTGAATTTCGCGGGTAACACTAAATCAGGAACCAAACTCAATTTCTCCACATCAATGTTTCCATAAATAGTGCTCCCTTCGATGGCCCTCAGTCTCTCCTCTAATGTATCACACATACGATGCATCCCTTAATTCAATCGCTTCCCTCCTAAACTTTTCTTGCTTGATGGGGTCCCCCATTTGTGGCTCCACTCTAATGTTAGTGTCTTCATCAACCCCCTTCCCTTTTGCTAAGCTCATCATCATCTCCACCATCTTGGCCATTTGTTCCTTAGTCTCTTCTTAGGCTCTGACAATCTCTTGTTACACCTTTTCAATTCCATCAATTCGTGCCAATTGCTCATTCTCCATTATTCTTGTTTGCAAACAAGTATCGTATGGATGGTTGACAATTTTGACGACCAAGCTATCTTCTCACCTTTATTACCATAGTCTAAGTCAAGAGGCCATGATACGCACATACAAACCTATGCATGAGATGCATGCTCAATTTATGTATGGCCAAAAATGTCTAAATGTATAGCTGCAATGTTCAAATGGACATGTTATGCATCACAAATTCAAAGGAAAGCCTCATGTGATGAACAGACACATTTCATCTCTTTATTTTCTTTATTTTGATTTTTTAATATTATATTTTTTTGAAAAGAAAAATTTTTCCTTCATGTGTCCTAATCCTTGGTTATCTCTACATGGTGAGTTGACGTGGCCCTAACTTAAGTTGGTCTCTTAGGTTTCTTTATATGCTTGGTTTGGATAAGTAAGAATTCTAAAGGTTCTCAAATTGTTCCTCACTATCGTCCACATAGGACTAGTAAGGCACCCAATCCTCACCCATCACAGGTTACAAACGGAAAGGTTCAATTTGAGTGGGAGTATTTCGCTAGCCATTGCGGAGGTATTACCTCACGAGAGCGTAGATACTTTACTCCCTCCTAAAAAGGACCGAGCCCGGGTCGAGGGCTTATGTATGCAAATGCAAAGTGATGTGTGTGTATGAAGGAATAATGTTTTATTTAATGTTCGTTTTCTATTAAGATCTCTTAAGCAAATTCTAATATATCCTAAAACTAAGTATTGGCCTGACTCTCTTAACTCCCCAGCGGAGTCGCCAAACTGTCATAACGTATTAGGCTTTGGAAAACCTAATAGCTAGACATAAAATCTACGGAGTCGCCACCAACCATTCTACCTAGGTGTGATTGGTCACCTATTCAAACTAAGGATAAGGCTTCGTCTACGTTCAAAGATACTAGGGTTCGGGAGTACGGTTACGTGTAGGGAAGGATTAGCACCCCTACAACGCCCATCCTAAAATGGTACCAACTAGTTTTAGGTTATCTTTACAATTTGCCTTGTGTTTATATTAATTTCGATATGCTTATATATTGGGAATATTTCTAAGATTTTTCCATCAATTTGGCTCCAATCTTAGAAATTCCCCTCACCTCAAGATGTTCAAGGAGTCTCAATTAACTTTATTGAATTCCATCGTCGGAATAAATTTTAATATTTTATGAGGTTCCTTTTTTTAATCTTATCTCTAATTTTGACTATGTATTCATTTTATAAATTTCTTGGACTTTTTATTTATTTTAATTATTTTTATATTCTCATTCATGTTATTTTTAAAAGATAAACTTGCATTATGTTTTATCGAAAATTCACTCTTAAGCGTCCCATCAATTTGGCTCGGCTCAAAAGGAACCTCCTCACCTAGAAATTTCCAAGGAGTCTCAATTGACTTTCTTGAAATTTCCTCGTCGGCAAAATTTTAGTATTTTATGAAGTTCCTTTTTTTTAATCTTACCCATAATTTTGACTCTATATTCGACTCCCTATCTCTATACTTTTTAATCTTATTTCATATTATATTTATCTATATATTTACTTTTTATTTTATTTATTTAGAGAATAAATATGAATCATGGTTTATTAAAGATTTTCTTAAAAGCGTCCCATCAATTTGGCTCGGCTCAAAAGGAACCTCCTCACCTAGAAATTTCCAAGGAGTCTCAATTGACTTTCTTGAAATTTCCTCGTCGGCAAAATTTTAGTATTTTATGAAGTTCCTTTTTTTTTAATCTTACCCATAATTTTGACTCTATATTCGACTCCCTATCTCTATACTTTTTAATCTTATTTCATATTATATTTATCTATATATTTACTTTTTATTTTATTTATTTAGAGAATAAATATGAATCATGGTTTATTAAAGATTTTCTTAAAAGCGTCCCATCAATTTGGCTCGGCTTAAAAGAAATCTTTTCACCTAGGAATTTTCAAGGAGTCCCAATTGACTTTCTTGAAATTTCATCATCGGCATAATTCATACTTATTTCTTATTTTATTTTTATTGTAATCTTATCTTCATGTCACATTTATTTATTTATTTATTTATTCATTCATTTATCTAATTTTTATTCATATTTATTTAAGCGTAGTCTTTATCTAATTTATATTTGTTCATTTTATTTATTTATATTTATTTTAATCTTAAAATAAATATGAATTATATTTTATTGAAAATTCTCCAAAAAGTATTCCATCAATTTGGCTCAACTTAAGGAAGAATCCTCTCACCTAGAAATTTCAAGGAGTCTCGATTGACTTTCTTGAAATTTCATCATCGGTATAATTCACACTTATTCTATAAAATCTAATTCTCAATCTAATTCTTTAATTTTAATAATATTTTTTGAATTTTAAATATCGGAAATATCCTTTTAAATCTTCCATCAAGCTGGTAAGATTTAAGAAGAATCTCCTCACCTCAAGATATCTAAAAGTACTACTCAAGCGCAGTACTTTTAAAATTCCATCATCAGTATTATTAATATTCATAATTAATTATTTTCTTGTCCTTATAGTTTTCAATAATCTGTTTTTATTTTATTTTAATCCTAATTCTGAAATAAACAACAAACAAATAATAATACATCAACAAAATATAGAATATCAACACGCCAAATCGAATTATTTCATTCACGTTAACTACCTAATTTAATTATCAAAGTCAATTTCCCAAACTTAATATCTTAACATCAATTTCTACCTTCAATTAAATTACCTAAATTATCTTACACAAATTTCTAATTAAATGAATCATATATATTAGATTAATCTAGCAAAACACTTAACTAATAATAATAATAAGTATTGAATCACGTGGCTTAGCCTTCATTTTGCCCAAAAGCTATTTTACGGCAAAAGCTTCATACCTTTTTTTTTTTGTTTAACTTTCCATGCAGGTGAACAAGGCAAGCGATGGAGGTAGGACCAAGGTGGTAAACCGAGCTTGTTTTTTTCTTCTTGTTTCGCCCGTGTACTGCTTCTCCTCACCCTATCCGCATGCATGCCACGCACCAGCAGACTGCAACAACTTTGGACAGCTGCAACCATAACCAACGGAGCAGCAACGTTTTGCTACTGTCTCACCCATTTCACGTTGCCAGCAACCTCCCTCACAAACCGCACCACATTCTCTTATTCCTTCAACCTTCACGTCACTCTCCCTTGCTCTTTCTTTAGCACATAAACAAAACTAAGAGAAAGAAATAGTAAGACAAGACGCAGCACAGCAAGCCTAAACACCCAGCTTTCAGGCTGCAGCAGGAGGCTTCGGTTCTACAGCAGCAACATGGAACCAGGCGGTGATTCGATAGTAAGGGAACCCAGGCAAGATCGCAGCAACAGGGCAAGACGCACAACTCTTTAGCGCGATGATGGTTTTTCTTGGTGAAGCAGGGGCTCTCTTCCCTTTTTCTTTGGATTGGATGAAGATGAGGGTAACTTGATGAGAGGCTACGTGACGTGATGATCGATCAAGGCAAGGGCTACGGGTGCAAAGGTGGCTATGGGTAGAACATGAGCAAGGGATGACCAAAAAAATATGATGATGGCGTGGGCAGCAGAGTTGAAGAAAATGATGTTGTGGGCTGGACCGTGATGGTGATGAGGTAGCGTGGGGACAAACGAGCAATAGAAGGCGCACCAACTCAGGGAGCAGCAGCTGGCTTCGGCTTGGTGGTGCAGAACGTGGGCGGCTGGTTGATTCGATGCAGGGAGGGGCTAGGCACAAGCCACGGAAGGGCAGCAATGGAGGTGAAGATGATGATCAACCCTGGAAGTCTGCCGTCCCAGTGAAAAAAAAAACAGTAGCAAAACTCCTTTTCTTTTTTTCCTTTCTCCTTTCGTTTTTTCTAGGTTTTTTTTCTTTAGGGTTTCTTCTAGGGTTCTTTTTTTAGGGTTCTCTAGGTTTTTTCTCCTCCCTTAAAAACCCCAGTTCTCTCTCCTCTTATAGACCTAGTTTTTTTATTTTTTTATTTTTGGTAATAATTGGAAATCTAGAATCAATTTTTTTAGGAAATTTTATATTTCAAAAATCGAATCTTAAATTTAATGTCAATTCCAAATTCAAATTAATTTCCAATCTTTAAATGGTTTCATTTAATTCTACTTTCCTATCAAAATTAATTTAGATTTCCTTCTCTTTTTTTTATTTTATTCTATAAAAAATCAAAATCAAAATCCAAAAATTATTTCTAAATCTAAATAAAAAATAAAATTTAAAAATCAATAATAAAATATATACAAACTAATTAATTAAAAATGTTTTGAAAAAAAGGAACCGGACAAAAATGGTGTCTACAATATGTAAAGTATTTTTTTTATTTATTTATTTCACTTAAAAAGTTTGTGATTAAATCTAATAAAGTTTATTATTTTATTTTAAAATTTATTAAAAATATACAAAAATTCTATTAAACAGTGTTTAACGTTTTACAGTACTTTTATATTAAATTAACCAAACGCTAATTTAATTTTGTTTAACAGCACTTTTAAAAAAACTCTACTCAAATAGCATTTTTTATAAAAGCTTTAGCTAGGCCAAACAGACCCTATGCACCTCCAAGTAAAGCTTATAAATTGAAACAACCCCAAGAACCGAATTCCAAGAAACAACATCTCTCGCACGCATTTCATCAAACACTTTCCTCGCTTCCCCCAAACCTCCACAATTATCAAAAAACAACAAAAAGATATTCCCTAATAAAATATTTGAATCAAACCTGGTTTTAGTAAGATTCCCATGGATCTCCAAACCTTTTGAAAACTAAAAGCATCAGCACAGGCCTTGAGAATAAAAGGAAAAGTATGATCATCGCGTTTTATTCCGGTTCGAAGCATTGTATTGTAAATGGGAAATTGGAATCCGCAGTGATTAATTCTAGAAATAAAAATATAGCAGTCAGCAGGGATGAAGGTGTTCCATAAGAAGGGTGTTTGAGAATAGGGAAGAGTTGTTGGAATAGAAGGTGACAAGTTGAAGGAAACTGAAAGCAGCGTGGCGGAGAATGAGAGCGGCGGAGAGAGGAATATCAATGGGGAGGAGGCCATGGAGAATGGCAAAGGCGTGGGTTTGTTGAGTGTGGAGAAAAGAGTTGGATTTGGAGCAGGGGGACTGAGGGAGAGGAGAATTTTGGTCAGATATCGTAACATACGGCTTTACGTGCATGGTGATACTGTAAATAACATGCAAAATTGCCTGCTTTTTGAAAGTGAAACTCAGATCGGATTAAGTTGTTTAGACTTTAGACAAGAGTTTATGTTTGATGATATTTCAATATAGGCAAAGATGCATGATCAAAGTTATGTTGGTGTAAAACATATTACTTTATATTATTTTTAAATTTCATATAAAATTAATATTTTTACAAATTAACATAGGCTCTGGGCAAGTTTGGCATCATCTGTGTGGAAGATCTCATCCATGAAATCATGACTGTGGGACCTCATTTTAAGGAGGCCAACAACTTCCTATGGCCCTTTAAGCTCGAGGCACCATTGGGTGGTCTGAAGAAAAAACGTAACCACTATGCTGAAGGTGGAGATGCTGGCAACCGTGAGAATTACATCAATGAGCTAATTGGGAGAATGAATTAAAGGCCTTATTTGTTAATTTAGTGGTTGATTTTGTTTATTTGGAAGAATCTTGAGCTTAATTTCTTTTGGAAGTTGAAAGCATGAAAATTTCCATGGTGTTATCATTATTCTACTTTGCGACTGAACATTCTGAAAGTTGTTGGTTAAGAAAGTTTGTTGCTAATACTCGGGATTGTTATTTAGTAGTATGGTTTCTTTCGTGTTTTGCTATTTCCTAGTATGGTTCTTCTGAATCTTGAGTGCAATATATGGTGTGCAATTATATCCCTAGTTTCATTTTTCTCCGTTGGCCAACTGGTTTGTTTGCTCTGTTCGATGTTGTCGAAGAATTTTCGCAGCAATCCTGTTTGCTGTATGTTTTGTAGCTGTCTCATAGATGGCGAGTGGATAGAGTGTGAATTTTGATTATTGTCAGGGGTGTAATCCATTTCAGGAAATCGAGGACTGAAGCTCTGGAGCTTGATTTTTGAAATTTAAGTTCAATTTAATAAAATATTCAATAGGTTATAGGTTTGATTTGCCAATTTAATTATATATATTATAAAAATAAAATGATAAATTAATAAAAAAAATTAAAAATACATATTAAAAAGGTTCAATAAATCTCGCAAATCATTTGAATTGAATATTAAAAAATTCGAATTTGAATCAATTTGTTATTTGAATAATTCAAGTTCGTTTTGAAAATAAAAATGTTAAACTCGAATAATCATAAAATCGAATTCAAATAATTTATGAATAATTTGATTCATTTACATTTTTAATTATCACTCGTCAAGGCCACATTTTAATGTATAAATAAGATCGTGCGCAGAATCAACCCTTGAATTTTAATCTACAACAGAGCCTTGCATAAGGTGAGGCCGTGACCGTGAGAGACTTGTGTTTCCTCTGTTTATGGGGCTTCCCTTAAGCGCTCAAGGATCATTCCAGGTACCATTTTTCAGGTTTTCCTTTGCCTTTTTTTTTTTTTTAAAGTTTTATTGGTATATTATTTTCTTTGCATAATTGGGAATGCTTGTTATTTTGCAAAAAAAAAAAAAAATTCCCATTTATTTGAATTTTATGAATTAATGTAGCATGTTTGAATTTATGTGAACTGAAAAAGATTTCATAATTAAAGTTTAGTCGTAAATGTGGCTTATATAATGAAATTGTTCATTTGAGGTTGGATTTTGGATATAAAACGTAGAGATTATTATTTTAAAGAATTAAAATTTAAAAAATCTTGTTTTCTTTAAGTCATATTTGGTGCATGGAATGCATGATAAATATTCTCTTTTATGTTTGGTGTACATATAAAAAATATTCCATTCTCTTAGTATAAGATGATTTATTCCTCTAAAGAAAAGATTATTTCTCATGACGAAAAAAATATTTTTTTAATCTCATGTGATTAGCTTATATATACTTTAAAATTTACATTTAAAAATTAACTTAAATTTTTAATAAGTTTTTTGAATAAAAAATATAGTTTAGATAAATATTAATTTTTAAAACAACTTACTTTTTTCAATATTTTTTAAAAATAATCATTTTTTAAGCTTAAATCTTAAATATAAAAATTATTATTAATTATAATAATTTATAAAATTTGAACTATTAAATTTAGATAGTATTTTTTCTTACTTTTAAAATTTATTTCTTTTTCTTATTTCTGTTCTCTTTTTTTTTCCTAGTTTAGATTTTTCCCTTTTTGTTCTTATTGTTGAAAAGAAAAGAAACAAAAAGAAAAGGAAGAAAAAATAAAAATAAAGAAATAATTTTTTTTAAAAATATCAAAGTATTTTTTTCTTAAAAAACAACTACCTTAGTTTAAAAATCTATTTTTCTAAAATAAATATATTTCACTTAAAATCTTAAAAATATTTTAAATTTAAATAGTAAAAAGAAATAAAAAAAGTAAAAAATATAGAGAAATATTTTTAATAGGAAATATTTTTTTAACAAAATCAATATTTTTGGAAACATTTAATTTTATTAAAAATATCATTTTTATTAAAAACTCAACTTTTTTTAAAAAAAAAATTAACTCTTAATCATAGGAAGTATAAATAATATATATTTTTTAAAAAAATCTTTGAATTATATTTATAAAAAATTTATAAATTTAAATTATATTTACTTTAAAAAAGAGCTTTTGATCAATAACAAACATAATTTAAGCTACTCTTAATTTCACATATAGCAAATGTAATGAAAAATATATAGAAACCATTTTATCTTATTCTTAATATTTGTACATACCAATTATAAAATAGGATGATATTTTCTAATCCAATTCTACTTAGAACTTTATACTATGATCCTATTCATAATCTTATGCACCAAACGTATCTTCATAACAAAATACACAATTTTGTATTATGCTAATAGATTAATAATTTTATTCAAAAAGAAAGATTAATAATTACACTATAATGGTTTAATATCCAAGTATATTCTCAACTTTAATAAAAATTAGATTAAGCTTTTGACCTTGTGTAAATAAAGCTATAATTTTTATTTATCTGTAATTATAATTTTGAACTTTAAAATCAATTAAAAAAGTTTAATTGAAATAAAGGAGGACTAACATTTGTCATGTAGCATTGCTTATAAACATGTGACAAGTAGAGATGTAAACAAGTAGAGTATCTATTAATTTTGGGATACCTTACCTAAACCCTACTATTTTCATAATATCTGAACCTGATGAATTAATCAATTATTTTAATTTGTGTTATCCAAACCTTATCCATATAATATAAAAATACCTGTTAACTATCCGAACCCACTAAATATCCTTTTATTAAGTCAAAATTTGACTTTCAAATTTAAATTTAAAATCAATTTTATAACAAATTATTAAAAAATTTAATTTATAAATTTAATTTAACTCATAAAAATAAATCAAAGCTAAAAATCATAATTAAAATATTTAATGAATTAATAATAAATAATTTATAAAAAAATATAAATATCATATTAAAAATTATTATTTATAATTGGGTTCGAACAGTGAATACTTTAATATCATTACACGAACCCTAACCAAACCCATGACGGATAATAATAATTTTACTAATCGAATTCGATTATATAATATTCTAATTCTACCCAAATACGATTATATAATACCATTATCGTAAGTTAGGTTCTGCTTTTAGCGGCCGCATGTTATGGGGTGGTGGTCTCGCTTATAGAGTCAAATCAATACGTTCTAAGAAAAAAATATGAGAATATGAATCTCATCTATTCATCCATCTCATTAGTATCATACCAAATCCCATCAATCCAAACATTTTTTTTTTCAAAAATAGAAGACATCTAAGTCATACAAGAGATCTATCCATGGATAAGAAAAAGAAAAAACGTGAGTGGTGATTGGATTGCTGACAAAATAGAATCTCAGGTCACGATCAATGATTCAACTGATGATAAAGGAAGATTAAGTTTAGTTCTCCACCTTAACAACTAAGGAAAAGATTGATCAAATTCTACTGAGTTTGACTCATAGTGATCATTTATCAAAAAATGACTTTGGTATCAAATGATTGAACAACCGAGATCAATTTACTTACGATACTTAGTTGACGTCCATAAAAAGTATCTAACAAGTACCCATTGCCATCCATATAATTAGTCTTTTCTTATTCCAATTAAGATTTTTTATATAATAATTTACGTCATAAAACAATTAAAAGTTGTTTAAATTGAACTTTTTATTTTACCTTTGTCACATGTATTAAAAGGTCAAAAACTTAATTCTATATTTTATTAAAGTTTGAGGGTATATTTAAGCCTAATTTAAATTGATACTAAAAATTTAGTCATTTGTTCAATTTAGAAAATTATGTTTTTTTTTTTCTAAGAAGCAAAATGAAAAAAAAAGCAAAATGAAAAAAAGAATGCAGGTCTTTAAAAAGTAATAACCTAACAGGGAACACTGCCACTTCTCTTGGAAATCACTAAAGAAAGTAGTTCATTGCTTGTAAAGTGCATTCACTCCATATTTTCACAATTGACTATGTGGCTATCCTGTAATTTAATAAGATGATATTGTTTCGAAAACCACGTTATTTTTCAAACCAAGGCACAACTACCCAGTGCTTCCAATCTCAATCATTGGTGGAAAGAGTTTGTTAATGTGGAATCATTCAACACGCTAATTGCAGGGCATACCAGTAACATTTCCTTCTCCTATGCTTTAAATACATATTTTATTCATTTTCCCCGGTTTGGTTTGGTTTGGTTTGGTTTGGTAGCAGAGCTCCACGCCATTTAAGATCTTTGTAATAATGTAACCAGTCTTCTGTATTATTGTTGCATGGTTGATTGGATTTGGCAGCTTCAGTTGCAAGTTGTAACTATATTGGGCTGCTGTAATTCTTGTTGATGCAGATCTTGTATGTATGTCTTTGCTTATCATTTTGTTAACATTAATACATGATCTTAATTCCTTTTTTTCTTTTTTAATTTCCGACATTCCTTAGTTTATTTGCTTGCTATCTCCAGGTAAAATGGGAAACAAATGCCACTGGATAGCACCTCAGGACTTTTCTTGTACCAACTGCCTGGAACCTGGGGCCAGTTTCTCTTTCCAAAAGCCTTGGAAAGAGTTCAGGTTGTGGTCGGATGATCACAAGGCAAAGTACACAGTTTATTTATATAGTTTTAGCTCTTTCATTTATTTTTCCTTGTTCATATGTTTGGTGTTTATTTACAATCTAATAAAATCTACAAGCCATACGCAGTTCACCACGGGATGGTACAACAAGAATGCGAGAAAGAATATGCACTCCTTGATTCATTAAATTTATTCATTCTCCTGGCTATTTTAACATCTACGCAAAATTTCCGGATGAGAAATCATTATTCTTGATTCCATGTTTCTAGAAATGAAATCTTGGAGTACTATGAAGTGGTACGATTTCTGTTTCCGGGAAGTAGTTCCTGGAAGAATTGTAAGGAACTTGAATGGTCTTGGATTTATTCTTCGTTCTGTGCAGACAGAGGGAACTGTTTTGCTTGTGAGACTATTTTAGGCATCAGAGGCAGTCACTAGAAATCTTCTTTGCCACTTTGAGAGGCTAAATATTTAGAATTACATTTTCATTGGTCCTGCAACTGACTGTTTAATCTTGCTCGAAGGGGCACATCCTGTGGTCGATGCAGATCGATTTCTCAAGAATATCAGATCATATAAGCCAATTGGAATTCAAGAGTTGAATGCTAGGTTTATGAGGGAAATTCTGTTGAAGGCTTATGTTGTCAATAAAAGTTTAATACTTGGGTAGTGGATGGAAACATGTTTTTGATTCCACAGACACCTTCTCTGCAGGGTAGAGCTCGGACCTTTCTATGTCAAGGGCTCACCTTCTGCTCTCAAAATTTGGGCTGATGATTTTCTGTATGATGTTGCAGCTATGGTGGGTGAAATTTCACCTTCTAGAGATGGCAGAAATTTTGTATCTTCAATGACAAAGCTGCTGGAACAGAGGGAATTAGAGTTAATTGTGACTTAAAGAGTAAAGTTATGAAAATTGGTAACCAAAATCTCAATTAAACCAGGAGACCAATAAAAATGTGGTTTACTGGTCCAGAGAGTAAGATACGGATTCCACTCAGAAGCAGCTTCAAGAATTTTGTCTATGGGTCATAATAATGGTTCTTCCTGTAAAGCTTTAGTTTGTTACAAGGCATAGCCGTCAGAAATTTTCAAACTTCCATCTGGTTCTTAATTTGTTGCACTAATTGCCGGAAAGGTCATTGAAGCTCAAGCTAAGGTAAAACCCATGACAGAGCGGTGTTCTTGCAGAAGTTTGACCAGCTTGTAATGGCGAGGATGTCCTGTAATGAAACTCCGACAAGATCCCCCACATCTGTGAAGAATGGATAGGAATTAGGAAGAGAGTGACAAAATGAACTTGTTAGGTGTCAGTTCTTACCTACCAAATGATATTGTTATAACAAATTGAAGCCTGCCATGCCGTTGTCTGTGTTTCTTGAAGAAGTCATGTTGCACGAGAAAGACAACAGAGGGAAGAAATAGAACAGGGACAAAAAGAATTGCAACAGAAGAAGAAGGCAAAACCAAGTGAGCAAAAGTTGAAGCCATTGAATCTGAATGTAAAACAACACCAGAAAACATCTAACATGTTATGCATTTTGTTCACATTCAGATTCAACGGTTTCAGAAATTTGTCTGAACTTGGCCTTGCTTATCTCTGATGCTATTTCTCTTGTTCCTCCTTATTTCATCCCATGTTCTCTTGGCTTGCCTTCAAGATGCAGCAGCTTAAAGCCGCCGTGCCGCCATGCTTCCTACCTCTCGTTTTTCTTTTTCCTTTTCGCTTGTGCCGAGAAAGGAAAAGAATATTTTTCATCATATTCAAGTGCCTTACGCATGTTCTACCCAACAATTTGCAAATATTTTATAGAGGTTGATGGAAGGAAAAGACTTACAAGAACGGCCAGCAGCGCCACAAAAGTTAACGCGGTGAGAGAAAACACACGGATAAATTTGATTGGCAACAAAATACGTTGATCCTCTTTGCTTGGTTGCCAAGAAAGTTTCGGGCAATATTCGGTGTTGCTTCCCCTGTAGTAGTGGTTTTCTTGTGCCAAAAGAAAAACATAAATAATATTTTCTCCCTTAATTATATAAAAAAGATTATTTTGGTTTTTCATCTTTTATTTGAGCCATTTTGATTATTCATATTTTATTTTCGATTATTTTGATAACATTTTAAGAGAGAAGATTACAGAATCATTAAGTCTATCATGCCAATTATGAGTATCAAAATCTACATGACGATGATATGATGAATAACATCACATTTAATGCAATTAATTTAACAGTTTTGTCTTTTTATTGTTAAAATGTGATTAAATTGATTTAAAATAAATATGAAACATCAAAATGACTAAAATAATATATAGAAGATAAGAGTAATTATTTTGATTTAGTTTGAGAGAAAAAATGATTATGTTAAAAAAATACAAATTAAACTAAATCGTAAAGAAAACTGCTGGAAGCTTCTGTACAAATATGGTCTATCCATCCCAAATAACACTTCTAAACCCGTTTCCAGGGCAAGAACACCAAATTTTTGAGATTTGAAGAAAAACATTATTAATTGTAGTATAACCTTTTCATTTCGATTCTAACGGACATGGCTTTTTGAATTTCATTCAAAGCTATTTCTTGCACTGCAAGAAAGTTTTGCGGTACTATCCAAAACCACATTATCTGCTTCGACCAACTTAACTTTATGATTTGTGTTAATCATTCAACTTGAAATCAATTGGTAATATGTGACGAAATTTAACTTAAATATAAGACCATAAAAAACATATTTTTTTAATAGATGTGAAATAATACTACTATAACACTCTGAATTTAAAATGAGAGAATAAAAAACAAATGAATTTTAAGGTAGGTGAAAAAGAAAACAATATGTAAATAATACAATATTTTAGAATAAAAAATTTATGTTTTATTCAGATTATTATTCTAATAATGCATTTTCAAAAGCTTTATCGTCTCTTCTACAGTAGATGGCCAATTCTTGCTTTTCCTTCTTCTCTGTTCTTTCCCGGAAGAGGAAATACAAATGTTGTTGAGTCTTCCTTTTCTTTCTTCTTTGACTTCCCTCCCTTTTCTGTGAGCTCTTCGTTTCCCAGCCCCTTCCTCTTTATCCTATACAATTAATGAGTAATTGTAGTATTCATTTACACTAGATTTGTGCCCGCGTGATGTTGCGGGTTATAAATTGTTAACATACTGACAATGAATTATTAGTGTATTTTATAGTTTTATAAGAACAATTAATGAGTAATTGTATTATTCATTTACATGCTCTTTACCAACTTCAAAATCAGACTCATCTAAAAGAATAGCACTAATGATGAGAACGGGTCTCAAAGAAGAAGTCCTAGAACATAAAGAAGAAACAAAGGTTGTTAACGATTTTGGAAGTAATAGGAAATGTTGTGGTTGATGGCTTGATGCAGGCGCATTAACACGTAAATTTTTTATGTCTCAGATAAAATTATGCGCATATATTGGATGCCCTAAATATTAATATGTTTCACTAATATAATCAACTAAATTGCCGAGTGTAATTGCAGCCATAATTCAATTAAACAATAAGCAAATGTAATTCAATACATACTTGAAACCAAATTTACTACCTTCTTTTTGTTCTCCCTTTTCACTTTCCACCTTTGGTAGTTGTAGGCTAAAACTGGGTAGACTGAAGCTTCTGTGGCGTCAAATAATGCCAAACAGAGTCGAATCTAGTCCCATCGGGCTTGGCTGATAGTAACATGATCGAATTTGGGCCATTGGTCAAATTCCCATCCTTGTCAGAGATTGGCGCCACAGAGTGCTGAAACAACGTCTATCAATGAATAGGGCTGTAGGGAGCAGTCATGCTGACCTTAACCCCTCTCTTCCCTCCGGTCGTCTCACTATCGGTTTTCACAGTCCTCTGCCGCATCTCTCTGCCTGACAATACACAGTAAAGATCAGTGTGATACCTTAATAATGCTTACAAGAATCACAACACAAATGACAACAAAATCCACTACGTTTACACTTTTCAACTGTAGTCTATGGATAGATAGATATGCATGCACACCTAAAAGGTTCCTTGAGAAGTGAACACAGAGCTACTGAATATCTCTTTCAACAAAAATCTCATCGGGTGAACGGCCAAACTGAATCTTAAAATGGTCATAACAAATTTTAACTGTATCCAGCAGGCCGGAGAGTTGGATCCAATTTCTCCATTCTCAAACCACAAAAGGATGAAACTCGTCCTGGACATGAACCCAACAGCGACCAGGTTCTTCCTTGATATCTGCAATTTCATCAGTTCCATAATCCTGTTTGCCTTATCCCATTACCCTGCTTCTGGAAGCATGTTTGAAAGAATTGTATAGTATCCACTATGCTGGGGCTTTAACATGAACAAATTCTAAGCAGCCCAACACCCTAGATCAATATTTACAAGGATCCTACATGCTCCAAGAAAAGCACCCCAACCATTGGCATCTGGGGTAACGGCCTCGCTTTTAATAAATTCTGCTGCTTCTTCTAGTAGGCCAACCCTACCAAGTAGATCAACCATGCACGTGTAATGCATTTGTGCTGGCTTAATTACATGGCCTTCATTCTTCTAAGTATTTTCTTCCTTCATTGCTTCAAAAATGCTGATGGCAATGTTTAATTCACCAAGCATTCCATATAATATCAAAGTATTCCATGAGGCTACGTCCTTGTGTCTAATCTGATCAAACAGCTTACTAGCTGTGTCAAATTCAATTCATCCAAATCTAGTATAGAAGTCCAATAGGTAGTTAGCAACAAAGAGATGAGTGAAAACATGGTTTCCTACTGCCAGTCCATGGATCTCTTTCCCTTGCTTTAGTGTGGCTTGATTTGCACAGGATGAAATAGCACCTATCAATGAAACTAGCATCATGCTTTATACCAACGAGCCCCATTTATGAGGATAAACTCACATATTTTGACCATTCACTAGTTTGAGAATAGCCTACAATCTAATTATTGTAAGAGACTCTTTTTTGGTTTATAGGGAGGTATAAAGGGAAAAGGAGGATTCAAACTTTAAACCTAATCCCTCATAAGGAGGGGTAACAACTTCTAAGCCAAACCCTTGGTTGTTATTCTAAGAGACTTCATCCATGACAGAGTTATTAAAGATATTTTGAGCAAGATTTAGGTATCCACATTTTGTATACATGTCAAACAAAGCATTTGGAAACAAAAAGATCGAAGTTATATCCCAGACGAATTGTCTTAACATGAATTTCTTTTCCATTTTGAAGAAACCACAGCTACCCAGAACATTTGTCAAGGTAATGGAACTGGAACTCTCCATGAGCTTGCATTTATCTTAATTAGTAGTTCTATAGCTGCTAATTCAAGCCTATTCGAACAAAATTGGCAACCAAACCATGTCATTCCACAAAACAACATTTCTTCTCATATTCATTTGGTTAAGCACATTTGAAGCTGCACTTGGATGATTTGTTTTTGCATGCATATCAATCAATGAGCTGAAAATGAAAACATCATTTAAGTACCAATTCTCAAACAAAAACCAGCAATCTCCTCTGTTAAATTGAAAAATTCTAATTCAATCAGCACCGATATCATAATTGTAATAGTGATGGAATCAGTTGTCAGCCCAACCTTCATCATCAACCTGAATAATCCAACCTATCCTTATTAAGCCCTATGTAAGCTAGAGTAGTAATTCTTGCATTCCAAGAAACCACATTCTTTTCCACCATTTAATCAAAAACTTGTGTAGAATCTTCCACATACTAACATTCCCCATATGCATAAACCAATGCATTCCCAATACTGATCTCAAAATTCAATCCAACCTTAACAACACTCTCCTGAACCTGTGTCACCAACCATTTATCTCCAACCCCTCACAAACAGGCAACAAAATGACAAAAGTAACCATGTTGGGCTTAATCCCAGAACTAAAATTCATCTGGAAGAACAAATTAAGCGCCTCCAAGTAAAGCCCTTTAACTGAAACAACACCAAGAACCATATTCCAGGAGACAAAATCTCTCTCACGCATTTCATCAAACACTTTCCTCGCTTTCCTCATACCTCCACAACTATCATAAAACAACAAAAAATATATTCCCTAATAAAATATCTGAATCAAAGCCAGTTTCAGTAACACTCCCATGGATCGCCAAACCTTTTGAAAACTAAAAGCATCAGCACAGGCTTTGAGAATAAAAGGAAAAGTATGATTATTGGGTTTTATTCCGGTTCAAAGCATTGTATTGTAAATATGAAATTGGAATCCATAGTGATCAACTCCAGAAATGGATACAATAGGGATGAAGGTGTTCCATAAGAAGGGTGTTTGAGAGTAGGGAAGAGTTGTCGGAATAGAAGGTGACAAGTTGAAGGAAATTGAAAGCAGCGTAGCGGAGAATGAGAGCGACGGAGAGAGAAATATCGGTGGGCAGGAGGCCATGGAGAATGGCAAAGGCGTGTGTTTGTTGAGTGAGAAAAGAGTTGGATTTGGAGCAGCAGGAGAGGAGAATTTTGGTTGGATATTGTAACATAAGGCTTACGTGCATGGTGATACTGTAAGATAACATGCAAAATTACCTGCTTTCGTATTAAGTTGTTTAGACTTTAAACAGGAGCTTATATGTGATGATATTGCAATATATACAAAGATGTGTTAACATCGGTCTAAAATAAATTATTTTATATTAATTTTAAATTTCATATAAGATTAATATTTTATAAATCAGCTATAAATTTAATAATTTATTCATATATGTACGTAAATTTTCAAATCAATCAAATATACTTACCATTTTGATTAGCACTGTCAAAATAGTCCGGCTCGGCCTGGGCTGGCCCTAACAAGCTAGGTCATAAATGAGCAGGGCTAAAAAGCTCTTTTAGTTAAATGAGCCTAAAAATGCAAGCTCATATCCGGTTCTAAGGGCTAACGGGTTTAAATGGACCGGCTCGTATAAGAAATTAAAAAAAATTAAAATTTATATTAAAATCTCATTTTTAGTAAATAAACAAAGTAAAATTTGCAATAAATATTAAAGAAACATCAAATAAATTCACATCAAATCCATCAAGTATTCAACATCATTTGAACATTACATATTAATAGTTTAACAAGTATAATATAAATTGTTTTAACAAACTTAGATACTGAAAAACATGTTTCAACAATATTAAAAATAAAAAACATGATAAGTAGATCTATGTCTATCATCTCCTCTATTGTGTCAATCACATTCAATCAATTCTTTTTCAACTTTGCCATTTACAAATATAAATAAAGAACAATATAAGAACTCACAAGAATTAAACTTATGAAATGATTAAAAACTGCCAACTAATTAATAATATTACTTTCAAAACCAAGAATCCAATTTCAGATGCAAATGAAAGTTTTCACGTTCTCATGATTTAGAGAACTTCAATACTTTTTTAAAACACAAAAACCAATACTAAAAAAACTCTCCGATGCTATTGCTGTTATTGGAATGCTCAAGATATCACAAGCTATGCTTGCAAACTTTGGAAATCTTGACTTATGATTTTTCTATCATTGCAGCACATTTAAATTTTCAATTATGCGACCCATAATCTTTAGCTCTTTCAAATAAAGATCTAATTAAGATTTTGGTTCTTCTACTTGAATAGTTTCGAATATTTTGAAAGCCTATATCCTTGGACCTTTCAAAATAAATTAATTGTCATTACAAAAGAGAATTTAAATTATATACTTAAAAAACAAAAATGAACTTACATCACTTAAAGCAAATGTACTCTTCCCCTTCCAACTAACATGGTTAAGAGGTTGTGAGTCATTAGGTTGGTTTGAAGTAAATTAGTAATACTAAATAGTGTTAATTTTATATATTTTACTTTAATTAAAATGTTAAACATATAAATAATTAAAATAAAAACAAAATTTTAATATAATTAAAAATATTAAAAAATTAAACGGGCCAGCCCATTTAAGCATGGGCTAAATCTATTTAGGCCTGGGCCAAAAAGCCCTCTTGCTTAAATAGGCTACGAAAAAGAAATCCAAGCCCTGAATAAATGGGCCAGGCCGAGCCGGCCCAACGGGCCTTGGCCCATTTTGACAGTGCTAATTTTGATAGAAATATATTAGTGATCGAATTTTATTATTATCAAATAAATAATTAAACATTTTCAATTAATTTAAAGTTTAACAAGTACAATGTAACTAAAAATTTAACATGTATTATCTACATAAAACAAAAACGTAAAATTCAATGATTGTTTAAGAAATATATATCGTATGCTTAATAGTCAAATATGATCTCAACGTTTGCCACAAAATGGAAATAAGTCATCAACGTTTAAATGCATGGAAATCAGTCTTCAACGTTACAAAATAATTGAATTAAGGACATTTCCGTTAAATCCTTTAATTTCCGTTAAGTTTTATTACTGGTAGGGGTAATAAAAATTAAAAGATTTAACGGAAATGTCCTTAATTCAATTATTTTGTAACGTTAAGGACTGATTTCCATACACTTAAACGTTGAGGACTTAATTCCATTTTGTGAAAAACGTTGAGGTCATATTTGACTATTAAACCTATATCGTATAATAATATAAAATATTATAAATTTAAGTTAAATTTTCACTTGTATAAGTAAGTCCCTCATCATTTATTAATACTAGAATAGTTTTATAAATTGATTTCTTATATTATTGTCTAAATAATATTATTCAATTAATTTTAATTATTAGTCTAGGAGACAGCTAAGGCAACCATTCAAATGAGGGAAAAAATACTAAAGATAAAAAAGTATAATTACTAAAGAGGTGCAATAATATTTCAATTATCAACTACCTTAACCCCGCAACCGTTTCAATAACCACTTTTTTCTTAACCTCTCATCCAATTTCATAAACATTCTGGCCCTCTTCTCATCAAAGGAAAGATACTCGCGTGCATCAATTATAAGATCATCATCAAAATCGGGAATGGTCTGCACCATTTGGAGCAGTTCATCCAAGCACACAGCCTTGCTTTCCGTCAATGCATCAGCAATCCGACCAATGTTTTCTGCCATTGCACTCATCATCTCTAACATTACATCACTGGTGCGCCTCCTCTTTAGTGCCTGCTTCGAGTGCGATGAGGAAGAAGGTCTGGCTCTAGTCTGCTGAGACGAAACTTGTATGTCATCATCAGTATTATCATGGCCCGTTTCTTTGTCAACTACGAGCTGTACCGGTGCTTCCACAGGCTCTTCATTAATTTCAGTGGGATTTACAGCTCTATCTCCTGCTTCGGACCACCGTCTGCCTGCCTGCTGATCGCCGACAATAATACGTAACTCATCGAAATTATTGATAGTTAGTCCTCGTATGCAGCTCACATCAGGATTTCTCAGGGGCAGAGTGAAACAAAAAGAACAGATGAAAAAAAGCATCTCAACCACAAGAGTTGTCATCAGCCATTCAGAATTCAATGGTTTTTTTTTTTAACAAAAAGGAAACAATTTAGTCCAAAATAATTCAATTTTACATTCCTGAGAAAACTGGAAAGTAAAATATCATGATCAACGAGAGAGTTGCAACTTAAACTTGAACTAAGGCATGTAAATCTGAGTGATCCGTGAACTGGTTTTATAAATAATCTTAAATCAAGTTTGATGAACAGTACCTTGATACACTCCCGCCAGTCCGAGTCATTAGCAATAACCATCTTTAGTCTATTATCCCATTCGATTCCATGTTGAGAGAGGAGTTCTTTCACAAGTCTGTATTGATTCTTCCAGGTCCTAAGCCTGTTTTTAATATTTTCTGTTGTCAAGTCCAATGAAAACATATTGTTTAGAAGAGAAACAGCAGTTCTAAATGCCATTGGCTTAAAACTTTTCTGAAGCTTATTTCCAAGAGTCACTTGCTCCACCAGCAGTTGTGTCTAGGGGTGTAAAACGGGCCACAATCCGATAAAACGGGCCACAATCCGAGGGCCGGATCGTTAAAACCGCGGGCTTTAAAAGGATTGGGCTTTTAATTTTAGGCCTATTAAAAAACGGGTCTAAACGGATTGAGTCCGGCGGGCTAGCAACTTGCGTGGACTGGCTCGCGCGGATAAGGGCCAGTCCACGGGCCAGCCAAAAAAAAATTCAATTAAGAAAAGAAAAGGTGGCTTAATCCAATTAAAAGCCTAAAGACTAAAGCCCAACCCAATATCCTTGCCCAAACAATGACAACCAACCCTTCCCTCATGTCTCACCGAGTCATCGTGAAGCCAAGCCATGACCGGCCTGCCTGCTGCAGCCTGCCAAATGCAAGTGGAATTCAGTTGCCGAACCCAACCCCATCATTAATCGACAGACACTTTCTTTACTTGTTTTCGATACTTTTTTTCCCTCCACCCAAGTCACTCTCACTCAGTTGTCGTCTCTCTAATCTCACACAAATCACACACAGGCACAACCGCACAGCAGCCTTCAGTCACCACCCACCACACCACAAGCCTCAGCCCTTACGCCTTCAAGCCTCAGTCTTGCACACAACATAGTCGCACAGTCTCACGCACAATGCAACACCACCACTCATCGGCCAACAGAGGCAATCACCACTCTAGCGGTACCGGTGGCAAAAAAAAAAGAAGAAATGTTTTACTGTTGTTGTAATTTTTGGACGTAGGTTTTTTTTTTACTGTTGAAGCCCGTTGGCCGGTCCGGCCCACATTGAAACCAAACTGGTCTAGCAATTTTTGGCCCGTTTAAATGCGGGCTTAAACAATTTGACCCGTTTATGCCCGTACCCGTCTTGACCCGCACCGCACCGCACTGCCCGTTTTGCACCCCTAGTTGTGTCAACCATTGGTCCATCTCATCTTGTCCATAATATGTACTTCCCTTTGGCTTTTGCAACATCACTCTGATTGCAAAGCAACTCTGCAGTATCTGCAACCTCATTATTCGCAGTCAGATTTACATCATTAGTACTATTTAGCGAACTTTCAGGTGGATCATCAGAGCCAAAGATGGCACACAGCTTATTGTAGTTTCTGATGATACGTCCTCGAAAGGACCTAGCATCAGGATTTCTCTGTTTCAAAAAAAAAAAGGGAAAAAAATAAAAGGCTCAAACAGTTTATTATGAAGAGAATCATCATCCAAAACTGCAAGTGTCCTGTACCTTAATATATCGATTCCATGCAGAGTCATCTACTATGACCATGGTTTGTGTGTTATCCCATTCAAATTCACAGTGATGCAGTAGCCCTTTCAGAATCTCATACTGTTTCTTCCATGTCTTCAGTCGATTCCGTATATGCTCTCTTGTCATGTCAAGCTGAAACCTTTTATTCAAATCTAAAAAATCTGCCTCATATGCTGCGGGTCTTAATTTATTGTCTAATTTACTCTTATTTCCAAGTTTGACTTGTTCCACAAAAACATTGCTAAGGCATTGGTCCATCTCATATGTCCACATTATGTTCTTTACTTGATCTTTCATCTTAACACTATTCTGAATAGGGGAGAATTTAACAGCCTTTGCAACCTTGTTATCATTGCCAAAGTTTGTGCACAAGTTATCATAGTTCTCAATAACTCTTCCACGGAAAATCCTAGCTTTAGGGTGAGCCTGTAAATGAAACAGGAAATTTAGCCAGATGATAAGGACAAAAGATGTTGCACTTTAACAAGAGTAAAATGATCCAACTCAAATAACAGAAAACCCTCATACCATTTGAATTTGAGCTGTATTAAAGTCAAATGCAGTAAAAGAATCAACTTTCCTTCCTCTCTGTTATTTCTCTCCTCACCATCCACAATTTTCTTTTCTTCTTTCAACTCTTCTAAAGAGTTTTCAAAGGTTGGTAATTTAATAATAAACTAGGTAACACCTGCACGTTGTTCGGTTTTTTTTCATAGGAATGAAAAGGATAGCAAGTTCATGTTGTATAAGAAACTAGTGTAGTAGCAAACAAAGGAAAGTAAAGAGTTTGAAGTTTCTAATGTTAGAACATATGCAAAGAAAGTTTCTTATAAGTAATTATATTACATGCATTGACAACATGATTAGTTATCTTGATTTGCAAGCCATGCATCTAATTCTTGAGCTAATTTTCTTGGAGGAAGGTCGAGAAGATCTTCTTCATCATCTTTACAAATCTAGCCATGGTAAGGTTTGCATTTTTTTTGCTGGTTCGGAGTCTAAACAAAATGAGGGAAAGTAAGAAATTGTTTTTTTTTATGTAGTTGAACACAAGTGAACGTGTATATTACCTTTAGAAATCATGACTTGAAAATGGTTTGCAGTGAGCATCTGGAATGTGCAAGTATCTCCAAGTTTGATATCATTTTCACAGGCAAACGTTTTCCAACCAGCTGAGAAACATTTATTTTGACGAAAGCAGATGTAATGAACAATCCAACAATCTTGTTTGTTAGGCAAGGTGAACACGAAATTGGTTGCTACATTTGGAAGATGCTT
Source organism: Heritiera littoralis (assembly GCA_031772115.1). Lineage (NCBI taxonomy): Eukaryota > Viridiplantae > Streptophyta > Magnoliopsida > Malvales > Malvaceae > Heritiera > Heritiera littoralis. Next base: position 1,047,088 of record JAPDPK010000043.1, read on the forward strand.
TATTGCAAAAAGCTTATGGATAGCTTGTTTGAAGTAAGAATTTGTTAAATAAGAATTGTTGATGTATTGACAAGTCGGATAGGAAAATTAGCTGAACTTACAAGAATGCAAGGAGTTTCAATGTTAGCTGAACTCATTTTGGACTTAAAAAATGGTTGGTGCAATTGGTCTCAAACATTTGGTAGGGTTGAATTGCAGGTTATGAAGACTGGCCTAGAAATTCAACAGACATTTTTGGTGGTGAGAGACAGTTGTATGCTGTTAAATATCAAGAGAATATGTATAGTTGTTAAGTAAGTCATTGTGGATAGATGCAACATGGTAATTGTAAGTAAAAATAAAAAATTGAAGAGGATTACTGTATCTATTTTGAATATCAAGTGCAGTCAAGGTAGAGCCATTTGCATTGTAGATGGTAACTTGAAAGTGAGCATGTTCAAGTAGTTTGAAAACCAAGGTGTCCCCGCAGTGCAAATGATGAGTTTGAAAGAAGTGTTTCTAACCATGTAGAAAGCACATAGAATTGTTTTTTTTTGTCTAGCTTAACTTTAAACATGCCAAGGAGAAAGTTATTTAGTATTATATTGCATGGACAAGAAACAGTTGACAAATTATGTTGTGTGAATTTGATTGGTAGTGGCTATAGCATGTAAAGAATTACGGTTAAAATCTATACTTGTGTCTTGTTTATTTGATGAAGCAAGCATATAGTTGGGTTTCTTTTTTTGTTCAGTTTATGAGAGAATGGAGATGAAAACGGAAGATAGATATTTCAATTCAAAAAAAGAAACTCACCAAGCATGTTTCATGGGAGGCATTTGGTGCTATCAGTACACAGAAGCTTGAGACTTTTTTGAGAAAGAAGCTTGCCATAGCTATTTTTTTTTTGTGCTGTCAAGAGGGGAATTTTTTTTTTGCAAAGTTGTTAGTAATTATTTATAGAGTTAAGTTGTTTGTTTGGTTGGATGAACAGGTAGAGGAGTGAAGTTCAGATAAAAATCTTGGATAATCTTGTACAAAGGCCAAATAAATCATTGTTTTTCTTGAAAAGGTAAAAAGCCTGTGGTGAAAAAAATTGAAAGCTTAAAAGCAATTATGGAAAATGTACTTACTTGGGAAAATGTGTTTAGTCGTGTTAAGATGGCAAGAGTAAGTTGAGTTTGCTAATAGTTGGGGATAGTTGAGTTAGGATGAAACTGATTTTTTAAGTATGAAGAAATGTTTTCTTGTAGGTAGTCGAGGAATAGGTTAGTAAAAAAGGTAGAAATTTTTTTTTGTTTGTCTTGTTTAATTTTGAGGAAAATTTTATTTGTTATTGGATTAGTGTTATCAATAAAAAAAATCTTTTAAAAAGTCATTCAAAAAATTAAAAAGAATATTGTTATTGGATTGAGATGTAAGAATAAAGTTAAATTTTGTTGTATTGCAGGATTGTTAACAATGTTTGGACAAGAAAATACTTTAAAAAAAAGAGAAAAATTATAGATTTGTCATATAAATATCAATATAGATGCTAGATAAGCATGAAAGTACTTAAATTATAATGTAAATAATATTGTTCAATAGCAAAGAAAGTCTTAATTATACATAGATGAGAAGACAAAAGGACTAAAAAGGTAGAGTTAATTATAATGCAAACAATTTTGTCCAAAAGCAAGCAAAGCCTTAATTGCACATCAATGAGACATCTGCAGCGCCTATGTAATATTGTAGAGTAACAAAAAGAGACCAAAAAATCGCTGCAGAGGTTATTGAAAAGCATCTATACATAAGTTCTTAAACATACTGGCAAATACCAGCTCTGCACCTCTAGATGGTAACCTTCATTGTTTCTGGTTGCATGAGAACAAATTCACATTTATGTCTTGTTCGGATGTGGTTGTCATTTACAAATTTTTGCCAACCAGTAGAAAAGATTTTGTTCTGCTTTGATTGAACATATTTGACTTACCATGTTCGAGAATTGTTTGGTAAACAGAAAGTCATGAAAGTTGATTTTTTTGGCATGCAATTTAGATGAAATTCTTTGGGACATGCTGGAACAGACAGTGAAAAAAAGACTTATTATCTCATACGAAAGATCAAGTATTATTGAATAAGTAAGTGATATTACCAGTACACATGAAGTTTCAACATTGGTTTTCGTCATGGTAATTTTGAAAAATGACGGATTTGACTTTAGAGAGCAGATCAATACTTTGGTATAACTAAGGTAGTAATGATCTTCTTCATTGACATCATCAATCTCACTATCATCTGAGGAGCTTGAATTTTTGAAGTCTATAATTTCAAATTCTATATCAAATTTTTGGTCATCTAGCAAAACAATGTGGTTATCGTGTATAATAACTGGTTAGGAATAATACAGGGAACACTGTACATTTACCAAATCAATCAAATTATGTTTAGTTTGTTTTTGAGAGCTGTTTACCTCTTTGCTTTTCAACTTGTTCAATGGTGAGCAAAGCATTCTTGTTGTCATAAAGAAAAGCTGTGAATTTGTTATGTTCATTGTAGTGAACATCAATATGATCTCCAACTTGTAGTGCATGAGCTTGAATAAAATTGGCTAATCTTTTGACAAAACGTAGATCTTTGTCTTTGTACTGGAGACGAAAGCAAAAAGGATTTGACATGTATGTTGTGACATGACAAGTAACTGCTCTTGATAATTCTAGATATTAATTTTGAGCAAATCGTGGGGGTAAAACCTGTAATGTGAGATTGAACATAAGATTGTTTTGGGAAGATTTACAATATGTAAGGAAAAATTAATGAGAGAAAGATAGTTAATTTTGTTAGCTTTAAATTGACAAGTATTTTGAAAATGACAAAACTCAAGCAAGCTTAGAAATGATCTTTATACTAGTAAATTTGCTTTGAATGAACTCAATAATTGAAACTATTTTAACAAAGTCTTGGATTGAGATTTCAAATGAAAAAGTCAGTAAATACTCTTAGAAAAATGTTAGAAGATTGTTGAACTGACTTAAAATCACAAAGCTATAAACTTTGCAGCATGTTAAAGTGCAGGAGGGCTACTGGACAAAAGGGATCGATCCCTACTGTAGAGGGATCGATCCCCAAATGGCAGAATGAAGTGGAAACACCCGGGAAAATGCTTGGATAGCATTCTGGAGAAAAGGGATCGATCCCTACTGTTGGGGGATCGATCCCTTTGCCCCAGACCTGACAGTAACGGCTAGTTTCTGAGTTTTTCAACGGGAAGAATTACATTAAATGCTTCACCAACTGTTCTATCCGTTTGGTGGGTTATAAATAGTGACATTTATGAAGTTTGGAGGTAGAATAAGCATTCAAAAGTAATCAAGCTTCAAGAGAGAATCTGAAATCTGAAAATCTCATTGTGACTCCATTTTGTGAGAGTATTTTCTGTATCCTTCACCCATCCACAGAAAAAATCAGATATTCAAAGGGGTGAGCTATCCTTGTAAGGTCTGATATTGTAGAGTGTGGGAATACTACAAGGGTAGAGGATTAGAAGGAGACTTCTAAAGTCCCAAGAGAAATTGTAAGAGGTCTTGCCACACCTTCAAGTGGTTTGTAAGCTTTCTCAAGGAAGAGGTGAATCAAAACCTTGACAAGAAGTTCAAGGAGAGAGGACGTAGGCAAGAGATTGGCCGAACCTCTATAAACCTTGTGTTTGCTTCTCTTTCCCTTACTCTTATTTACTGCATTTGTTTCATTATTGCTTATTTAACCTTGATTGTGCATTAAGAGTTAGGAAAAGTAGAAATAACTAGAAAAACCGATTCACCCCCCCTCTCGGTAGAGCCAACAATTGGTATCAGAGCTTGGGCTCGAGAGTGACTTAGATTAACATCTATCGAGTATAAACGATCACTAATGGCTCAAACTAGTTTGTCTACACCTTTGGTAGGAGAGGGACACTCTACGGTTAGACCTCCACTCTTTAATGGTGAAAACTATGCCTATTGGAAGACTAGAATGATGCTATTTATTCAAGCCAACGATTATGAAGTATGGAGAATTATTGTTAAAGGTCCTCTTATTCCTATTAAGAAAGTAGATGGGTCGGATGTGCCTAAGAAAGAAGATGAATGGGATACTAATGATATTAGGATGGCACAACTTAATGCTAAAGCAATGCACACACTCTTTTGTGCATTAGGACCAAATGAGTATAATCGAGTGTCACAATGTGAGAATGCTAAACAAATTTGGGACAAACTAGCTATCACACATGAGGGAACCACACAAGTCAAAGAAACCAAAGTAGGCATGCTCACACAAGACTATGAATTATTTAGAATGAAGAATGATGAATCAATTAGTGACATGTTTACTAGATTTACTGACATCATAAATGGTCTTAAAGCATTAGGCAAGACATATTCTAATGTAGAAATGGTGAAAAAGATACTCAATAGCTTACCTAAAACATGGGAGGCTAAAGTCACTGCTATTGAGGAATCTAAGGATCCTCACACACTCTCACTAGATGAACTTATGGGATCTCTACTCACCTATGAGATGAAAATCAAGAGAAATCAAGATCCTCCTAAGAAAGTTGGAGTAGCTTTAAAATCCACCACTATTGAGGAATCAAAAGATCATGATGAGAGTGGTGATGATGAGGACCTAGAAATGGCCATGTTTGCTAAGAGGTTTAATAAATTTATGAGGATGAGAACTAGTGGTAACTCTAGGAGACCCCCTAGGAGAGACTTTAATAGAGGAGAAACTAGTAGGAAAGAAAAGGACCAAATTATTTGTTATGAATGCAAAAAACCTGGTCATATTAAATTTGATTGTCCTTTGTATAGAAAGCAAAATGAGAAGAAACAAAAGAAGACGGCAATGGTGGCTACTTGGAGTGATAGTGATTGCTCCGATGAAGAGAATGTAGAAGATGAAGTAGCCAACCTTTGTTTCATGGCTTTTGAAGATGAAAAGGTAACTTCTAACTTGTTGGATACTAATGAATATACTTTTGATGAATTGCAAGATGCATTTGATGAGTTAGCTAATGAATTTGAATGCATGAATTTGAAATATAAGAAAATGATTTCTAAGTTGAAAAAGGAGAATGAAATGCTTGTGAATGTTAAATTAGAATGTGAAAAGAAATTAGAGAATGCAAATCTAGAAATAGAAGAATTAAATAGAAAGAACATTAATTTGCAAAACTCCTTTTCTAGATTTTACATGGGCCAACAAAAACTTGATCAAATGCTAGAGACTCAAAGAGCATTCTTTGATAGAGAAGGGTTAGGTTATAATGCATCTAACAAAGAGACTCATCTTAAAAACTTCCTAGTTAAAGATAGAAAATTTGTTTTGTGCACATTGTGTAATAAACTAGGACACTCCTCACAAGCATGCACCTCTAGGAAGACCATGATAAGAGGAAAAATGGCTGTCAAAATTTGGGTACCTAAACATGTTTTAAATTCAAGTGATGAGTCATTAAAGATGAAATGGATCCCTAAAGGATCTAAAATTATAAGTACTAACTCTCAAGGACCCAAGAAAATTTGGGTACCTAAAATGAAAGCTTGATGTGTTTGTAGGAGGAAGAGTATTGCTACAAGGCTAAGTCCAAGGAGCATTGGTACCTTGATAGTGGATGCTCAAGACACATGACGGGTGACAAGAGTCAATTCAAGTTCCTAAAGCATAAAAGTGGTGGAGAAGTCACATTTGGAGACAACTCCAAAGGACAAATTGAAGGAATTGGCTCCATTGGTAACTCTTCCTCAACTATTGAGAATGTTTTGTATGTTAGAGGCTTGAAACATAACTTGCTTAGTATTAGTCAATTGTGTGATAAGGGATTTAAAGTCATGTTTGATGATTTGTGTTGCAATGTTGTTAATGCCAAATCTAATCAAATTATGTTTATTGGACATAGACAAGGAAATATTTATATCGTGAATTTAAATGAACTTAATAGCAAAAATGTATGCTTTATGGCTACTAGAGAAGATGAACCTTGGTTGTGGCATAGAAGACTAGGCCATGCTAGCATGCATATTCTGTCTAAGTTAACCAAAAGAGACCTAGTTGTAGGATTACCTAAGCTTCAATTTGAAAATGATAAAGTTTGTGAAGCATGTGTAAGAGGAAAACACAAAAGAAATTCATTTAAATCTAAGAAGAGTGTCACTACCTCTAGATCACTTCAACTTCTTCACTTAGATCTCTTTGGACCAACTAGGACAACTAGTTTAGGAGGTAAACACTATGGATTTGTGATAGTTGATGATTACACTAGATTTACTTGGGTGTTCTTTTTAAGTGTTAAAAATGAGGCCTTAGATAAATTCATTGTTTTCTCAAAACTTGTTCAAAATGAAAAGGGTTATTCTATTTCAAGTATTAGGAGTGACCATGGAAAAGAATTTGAAAATATTGGTTTTGATATATTTTGCAATGAAAATGGCATTAGCCATAATTTTTCGGCTCCTAGAACTCCTCAACAAAATGGGGTAGTTGAAAGGAGAAATAGAACCTTAGAAGAAATGGCTAGAACCATGCTTTGTGAAAACAACTTACCTAAATATTTTTGGGCTGAAGCAATAAACACCTCTTGCTATGTTATAAATAGAGCTATGGTGAGGCCTATTTTAAAGAAAACTCCCTATGAGATTTATAAAGGAAAAAGGCCTAACATAAGTTATTTTCACCCATTTGGATGTAAATGTTTTGTTTTGAACAATGGTAAAGATAACCTAGGAAAATTTGATGCTAAAAGTGATGAAGGTATTTTTCTTGGTTACTCTTTAAATTCTAAGGCCTATAGAGTTTTTAATAAAAGAACACTTGTTGTAGAAGAGTCAATACATGTAATCTTTGATGAATCAAATATCACTAGTAGAACCAATCTTGATGATGAAGTAGAGATCTTTGATGAACCTATAGTTGATCCATCTCAAGATAAGGATGTTAGGGAACACTTAGAAGATCTTACTATTAACAAAGATGAGGAGTCCATGGAACAAGAAGTGATTGAGAAGGAATCTAGGTGTCCTAGAGAACTTGGATATGTGAAAGATAATGATATTGTTGGAGATCCTACCATTGGAGTTAGGACTAGGTCAACCTATAGAAACATATGTCAACATGTTGCCTTTGTGTCACAATTTGAGCCAAAGAAAGTGGATGAGGCCTTGAATGATGAAAATTGGATTATGGCCATGCAAGAAGAATTAAATCAATTTGAAAGAAGCAAAGTGTGGACATTAGTAGAAAGACCTAAAGATTATCCCATCATTGGAACCAAATGGATATTCAAGAATAAGATGGATGAAAATAGCATTATTGTTAGAAATAAGGCTAGGTTAGTAGCTCAAGGTTATAGACAAGAAGAAGGGATTGACTATGATGAAACCTATGCTCCAGTAGCTAGATTAGAAGCCATTAGGATGCTACTTGCATTTGCATGTTACAAGGACTTTAAGTTATATCAAATGGATGTAAAAAGTGCTTTTCTAAATGGTTATATAAATGAAGAGGTTTATGTTGAGCAACCTCCCGGTTTCGAAAATCCAAAACTTCCTAACCATGTTTTCAAACTTTCAAAAGCCTTATATGGATTAAAACAAGCTCCTAGAGCTTGGTATGAAAGACTTTCAAAGTTTTTAATCGAAAAAGGTTTTACAAGAGGAAAGGTAGACACAACATTGTTTATTCAATCTAAGGGTCATGACTTATTGGTAGTTCAAATTTATGTAGATGATATCATTTTTGGTTCTACAAATGAGTCATTGTGCAAAAATTTTTCAAAGCTAATGCAAGGTGAATTTGAAATGAGTATGATGGGAGAATTGACCTTCTTTCTAGGACTTCAAGTGAAACAGTGTAAAGAAGGTATTTTCATAAATCAAGCTAAGTACACTAAAGATTTGCTCAAAAGATTTGGAATGGATGAATCTAAACCTTTTTCTACACCTATGAGCACAAACATTAAGCTTGATAAGGATGAAGGAGGAAAATGTGTAGACACTAAACTATATAGGTCTATGATTGGCTCATTGCTATATTTAACTGCTAGTAGACCCGATATAATGTTTAGTGTATGCTTGTGTGCTAGATTTCAGTCATCTCCTAGAGAATCACACCTACAAGCAGTAAAAAGAATCCTTAGATACCTCAAAGACACTTCTTCCTTAGGACTTTGGTATCCTAAAGATTCTACACTTGACCTCCATGCCTATTCCGATGCGGATTTTGGTGGATGTAAAGTGGATAGGAAAAGCACATCGGGAACATGCCAATTCCTAGGAAGTAGACTCATCTCATGGTTTTCTAAGAAACAAAATAGTGTAGCTCAATCCACAACCGAGGCTGAATATATAGCTTCCGGAAGTTGCTGTGCTCAAGTATTATGGATTAAGCAACAAATGAGAGACTATGGAATAGAAATAAACCAAGTTCCCATTAGGTGTGACAACACTAGTGCCATCAATCTAACAAAAAATCCCATCCAACACTCTAGAACCAAGCACATTGAGATTAGACATCATTTTATACGAGATCATGTGCAAAAAGGAGACATAACTCTAGAGTATGTGGACACCTTGCACCAATTAGCTGATATCTTCACAAAGCCCTTGGACAAGGAGAGATTTTGCACTCTTAGAGGTGAATTAGGCATTATGAATGCTCCTTGAAGTAATTTGATGTTGCATGAATGTCTTATGGTTGGCTTGTGCTTACTAAGTTACTGTTCATGTTCATAGCCCCTTAAGATTGAAATGTTGAATTTTTGTGTGTTCTTCTCATGTTAAACCTCTTGCATTAGCCAAAACCCGTTTCTCATGATTAAGACACTCTCACATCCATGTTCACATATTGTGTCTGCATACTTAAGCCATTTCTGCATTTTTCTGCAGTTTTTTGCATTTTTTTTCAAACTCATTTCATGAATCTCAAATGCAAAAATCAACTTTTGATCTTCAGATGCTCAAACTGCATAAGTTTCAATGCTTTCAAATCATTTTTGTACATCATAAATGAGCCACATGACTGCGGAGACAATTCCTCTCACATAGGATTGGATTCCAAGTCTGTCTGGCCAACATTCTGGGTGATGGGAAGCTTCCTGCTTAAAAGGGATCGATCCCTATACAGTGGGGATCGATCCCCTAGTGCCAGAATAGCCTCCTGGACGTTGGAAAGCAATCTGCCAAAAAGGGATCGATCCCTCTACAGTGGGGATCGATCCCCTCGTGGCATAATTGCCTCCAAGGTGCTTTTTAACCGTCGGCCTCTTCTTCTACCTCAACTATTCCCTTTCTTCCTCACCTCTCCACGCCGTTCCTCATCTTTTCTCAACCCAAACTACCGGTTCTCACTCTTTTCTCCACCAAATCACTCCATTCTTTCACCAATCTTTCTCATTTTCTTCTCTTTTTCATTTCCCCTCTTCATTTCCTGACAAAAACTCTTCATTTCTTCATTCCTTTTGTTCTTCCACACCATGGTTACTATTCACCCAACATTTAAATTGTAAGTTTTTCTAACATTTTTCATTAAATTTCTCTTGCATTTCTAGTTTCTTTTATCATGTCTTGCCTACCCATGTGCATATCTTGCATCAATTTCTTCTCCATCTAGGTGTTCAACTCCTTTGGCACTTGCATTTTTCTCTAGTTAATACTTAGACTCTTTGTCATTTTTCATCCGAATTTCCTTGTTATACTTGTTAAATGCATCTTGGGTTGTGGCTCTCTGCTGTTGGTTAGATTCCATCTCTCCCACACACTCATCCATAGTTCCTCAAACTTGTGCACACCACCTGTTTGATAAAAATCCTTAACAAAATTTCGTATCTTTTTCCTTCTCCATATGGCTCCTAAGCTTAAGCACGCTGCTTCAAAGCGCAAAACCCCTGCTTCCTCTTCCTCATCCTCCATACCAACCACCTTTAACCGCTGTTTTCGCCATGCTAATGAGAAAACCAAGTTTCTAGCCGAATATGCCAATATGCCCATTAAGCATTGGCGTCCTATTGATTTCGACTTTCTCGAGTCAATTCATTTTCCTTACCTCGCCAAGTTCAATGAATGGGGTTGGACCAAATTTCTCAAAATCAATACTCCGGTTCCAGCAAACATCATTCGAGCCTTCTTCTCCAACGCCGAAATCATCTATTCTCCAAATGATGCATGTAAAGTTGTCGGGATTAAGTCTTATGTCATGGGCAAGCATATTGAACTGACCACGGAATCCCTCTCCCTTGCCTTTAGACTTCCTGAGGGCGGTACCATCACTGACCATGTCAATGTCCCCTTAGCATTTCCCGTTACCGATAATCGTGCCAGTGACCTTCCTGTCTTTGCACGCCTCCTCCATATCATCATCTCATGGAATCTCCGCCCTCTTGGCACCCGTTACTCTCATCTTCGCAAACTTGATCGCTTTTGGCTTCATCATATTCATGAACCTAACGGCTACCCACCAGACCTACTACACTTTATCCTTCATGATTGGGTGAAGATTGTTCGTAACAAGGTCCACACTATTGTTTTCCCTCAGCCTCTCGCCTACTACTTAATCTCTGAAGGTGTTGACTGTTCATGTGAGGTTGGCATACTTCCCGACGCCAACACCACAATCAATCTAACCACCCTCCATAACTTGGGATGGTATCTCCATCAAGTGGGCGACACTGTCGAATGGGTCAAGGGTCATGGTCAGCCTGCGTCTCCCGAACATGCTCCGGCACCAGACGACGAAGAAGGAGCGGATGCAGCCGACGCACCTGCAGCAGCCACATCTTCTGCCCCTTCCGGCTCCACATCAGTTTCTCTCGACCAGCTCATGCTAATGCTTCAGCAAATGCACACCTCTCAGCAAGATTTCCAGCAGGCCGTCACTCAACGACTTGATCAGATCGAGGACACTCAAGCTACCATGTATGATGAAATCCAAGATGTTCGTATGCAGCACGAGGATTTCATGGACCAGTACTACAAGACGTTTCCTCGGCGCTGATTGTGCTATGCTTATGGCCTTGGTGTTTTATTCTTTGCTGTGTTCTCTCGGCCTTAGTGTTTTGTCGTCTGAACTTTCTTAGATCTCGGCACTGATATGATATGTTTTTGAACCTCCTCTGACTATGTTCATGACATTGCTAGTTATGCTTTCTAGTGGTTCTATGTTGATAACGATATCTTGTTCTGAAGTTACTTGTGCGTTCATGCCATTGATCCTTGTGTCTCTTTATTTCATTGCAAATGTTATTACTTCCTCTGCTTCTTATTGGTATATCCTTATTGCTTTAAATTTCCTTATACTACTAACCATTTCTGATTAATCATTTGCTATGACAAAAAGGGGGAGAATTAATGTGGTAAACTTAATGTGGTAAACTTGTATTAAATTGAGGGGGAGCAAATATTGAGGGGGAGTAATGTTTTTCAAAAATCAAGTAACCTAAATTTTCAAACATATAAGCAAATTTACCTTAAGTTTTGTCATATCAAAAAGGGGGAGATTGTTAGCTTTAAATTGACAAGTATTTTGAAAATGACAAAACTCAAGCAAGCTTAGAAATGATCTTTATACTAGTAAATTTGCTTTGAATGAACTCAATAATTGAAACTATTTTAACAAAGTCTTGGATTGAGATTTCAAATGAAAAAGTCAGTAAATACTCTTAGAAAAATGTTAGAAGATTGTTGAACTGACTTAAAATCACAAAAGCTATAAACTTTGCAGCATGTTAAAGTGCAGGAGGGCTACTGGACAAAAGGGATCGATCCCTACTGTAGAGGGATCGATCCCCAAATGGCAGAATGAAGTGGAAACACCCGGGAAAATGCTTGGATAGCATTCTGGAGAAAAGGGATCGATCCCTACTGTTGGGGGATCGATCCCTTTGCCCCAGACCTGACAGTAACGGCTAGTTTCTGAGTTTTTCAACGGGAAGAATTACATTAAATGCTTCACCAACTGTTCTATCCGTTTGGTGGGTTATAAATAGTGACATTTATGAAGTTTGGAGGTAGAACAAGCATTCAAAAGTAATCAAGCTTCAAGAGAGAATCTGAAATCTGAAAATCTCATTGTGACTCCATTTTGTGAGAGTATTTTCTGTATCCTTCACCCATCCACAGAAAAAATCAGATATTCAAAGGGGTGAGCTATCCTTGTAAGGTCTGATATTGTAGAGTGTGGGAATACTACAAGGGTAGAGGATTAGAAGGAGACTTCTAAAGTCCCAAGAGAAATTGTAAGAGGTCTTGCCACACCTTCAAGTGGTTTGTAAGCTTTCTCAAGGAAGAGGTGAATCAAAACCTTGACAAGAAGTTCAAGGAGAGAGGACGTAGGCAAGAGATTGGCCGAACCTCTATAAACCTTGTGTTTGCTTCTCTTTCCCTTACTCTTATTTACTGCATTTGTTTCATTATTGCTTATTTAACCTTGATTGTGCATTAAGAGTTAGGAAAAGTAGAAATAACTAGAAAAACCGATTCACCCCCCCTCTCGGTAGAGCCAACAAATTTAATTTACAATGATCAAGCAAAGTGAAAAATAGAGTTAAGAATATAGGAAGTAACTATCATTGAATGATTTATATTATAGAATAATAGTTAAGGAGGAAAAGTATGAAATGATATCAGTTCATATTGACATCTTTGCAAATAGTGTTTTTGAGAGATAAGCACTAATATATGTTTATTGTGTACAGATGAGAGGCAACAGATATGTATAATTAACAAAAATATGAAGAAAAAAAAGCTATTTTGAATGATATTTATATATCAAGGGATACTAATATAATGTAAGTATTTTTCCTTTTGATGAAGTTGTCTAGACACTTGCGATTTAAGAAATCTTATTTATGAGTTTTGTTTATAAAGCATTATTGTCTATGCAAAATTATGCTTGTAAGTTGATAATGTCATGGGTAGGATATAAAAGTATTTATACAGTGAAGTAGCATCGTTGAGTTGTTTATTGCTTTAGTAGAATGACTTTGTTTTTATGTTCTGTTTAGTTTTATAATTCTGTATTCGATGAAAGATTAATACGGCATGTAAGTTAGATGTTACGTTTGACCAGTTTTTTTAGGTATAAAGAGATATGCATGGAACAAAGTACAAACTCCTAGAGAAAGTAAGCATTTCTGGTAAGCTAAATGCGCAAACATGGTGAGGACTGGAGTAGAAAAAGAAGACAATGTTCCATTTGAGTTACAGACAAATCAGATTATAAATACAAAGATATATTTAAAAATATATATACATACATAGCCAAACAAACATGATTGAAAGTAGATCATGCAGAAAAAAATGGACAATATAAATGAAGATATGACCGTATATAAAATGACAGAGGGAATAGAATGTGAGGAACAATGAAGCAAATGCATGTAGTGAAAAGTAAATATTTAGATTTCGGCAAAAAAGCACATGCATTTTCTGTTTAGAAACCGAGAGTGAAAAGAAAACCTAAGAAATCAAACAATTTGGTTGGAAACATTTGTGTGTTACCAGAATGTCTTCATCCATGTTAGATTGGATGAAGAATATGAAGATAGTCAATTGTTAGCATGCTTCATCGTGCACCATGGGAGAATGTTGTCTTTTAGAGTTTTTGGAGGAGAAACAAAAGAGTTGAGAATTGTTGGAGTGAACGGTGTGGTTGGGTGAGTAAATGCTTTGTTGGTTTTTGAATTGATTTGTTTACCTTTTTAATTAGTCTTGAATACCGAGAATGACTTTTGTGTATGGTCAAATCAGAGAAAAGATATGGTGGTAGCAAAATATTTTCTTTGTTTGCTATAACTACAAGCAATAAATAGTTTGGAATGAACAATAAGATTTTGACAGATTAAGTATAGTGAGAAACTGTTTTAAGTCCAATTTTTGCAGGATCGATTCAAAAATATTGAGTGAAATTCTGTTTTGGAAAGGTAACTGAATCAATAATTTTTTATTTGTTTAGATTAAAAGGGAAGACAAAAAGGAATTTGTTTATATTTACAACAACTATTGTGATGACAGTAATAGGAGCATAGAAAAGTAAGCAAAAAATGCTATTTCGTTACTTTTTTCTTTTTTTATTTATATATTTAGATAAAAAAACCAAATATATGGTTGGTTGAACAAAAAAATTTTTAACCACATTATTCTGCAAATTTATTGGAGGTTTTTTTTTTGTTTGTTTTACCAAGGATTAAATATAATATAGAAATATTAGCAAAAGATAATTTAAAATAAAATTTTAAATTGTATTTAATGATATAAGTTGTAAATATTGTTGAATAAATAAAGCGAAAAGCAACAAAGAGGAAAATTTGTTTAGCAATCAGTATCAAAGTGGATTCAAATTTTAAAATTCATTAAAATGACAAGCAATAAGGAAGAGTGCAATGAGGAAGAGTGCAATAAATCAGAGAAAAAAAGAATCCTTGAAAATATGAATATATAATAAATTATACTGCATGTTTAGGTTATATAAAGATGCACAACATACTTCTTGTTTTTACAAAGATAGCAAAATAAAAGAGTTTGCATATACAAAAGCATGTATGAAAATACATCATATTACACTTAGAACAAAATAACAGCTCAAAATGATAAAAGTAAGCATGATGAGAAACCAAACAAGTGCAATTATGCTCATGTTTAGTCTTCATCAAAAGCTCGTATTATCTAAAAGATAAGTGCATTTATTTACTCTGTAGCTAGTACGTTGGACACAAGGGAGTTGCTGAAGTGAGGAACAGTTTATGATCAATCATTTTTCTTTTGTTTGCCCCTGCATGGATAACAATTGAATATTAAAGTCTAGTTAATGCAGGGGAAAAAATTGGGAAAATGTAAAAGAGGTAGCTTCAACACATATTCATGAAAGCCTCCAAATGGAGATAGAATGCAGCTAAACAAAAAAGAACAAAGAGACTTTCTATTACTGGCATAACAGAAAGGAAAACAACTTATCTACTAATGGTTGAAACTACTAAAAAACGAACCATCATAGGAGGTTTATCAACGAAAATAGCAAATGTAGCGAAACAAAACAGAAATTATGCCAATAATTAGTGACTATCATATTGAAAGCTCACTACGACATATATGTGCATTTATGTCTCTACATGATAAATATGGGTAAAAAAGGTAATGGTAGAGAAAGGACTAATCATAATATAAAAAGAAAGATCTGGCAATTTCCATCACTTTTAATTTTCCTATCATCTTATACTTTCTAGCTTTAAGATCCATATAACAAAATTAGAGGTCGTTAATATTATATATAGAGAATCTGGTTTGTGTTGATCCAGTGCTTGAAAAGCTAGAGTTCTTGTGGTTGACCTGTTGCAATCTACATTTACTTGCTAACTATAAGGAAAAGCAACATGACAAATGTAACGATAAATGCGGATATCCATATGTAAAGTCCTGCACATATAAGGTCATGGCAAACATCTAACACAGTTCTTGGAGATAAAACAAACCAACAAAGCAAGGCTTAACTACTTGGTTAAGCAGATACACATACACTGATGGTACAGGAGAAAAGAGTCTAAGGTTAAGGGAATAATTGTATAATGAACATAATAATAGAAAAGAGAAGTCATGTGTAGGAACAAACCGGGGAAAAAGTTATGTTTACTCATATGTTAGAATACTTGTTTATTAATTAAGTGTAAAATAAACCCATGAAACAAAAAAGAAATTTTGTCTAAGATAGTAGAGTGTTTGATTAAGTGTTAACGATTTAGAGAACAAAGTTGGTAAAATTAAGAAAAAGTAAGAATATTACTTGCTCCTTAATTTCTTCAAAAAAATGTGATCGTCAAATATTTCTTCTTTAACATGCTCTCCATGTTTGAGTGGTTGTTTTTCTTTCTCTTGGTTGGAGGAAAAAGGAAAGAAAAGACATTATCATGAATGAGTATATTATAAGGAACAAAGAAGGAAAGAAAGGGAAAAAGCAGATGTGTAGGAAATTAATGTTGACAGATGTGTAGGAAGAAGAAAATCATGCTTTGTAATAAAACATTTTTAACACAACCAAATATTGAAATTGACATAATTTCTTTTGGAAGTAAAAGATAAATCTAATGGTTGTGTACAAAAGACAAAATAGAAAAGTATCCAAACCTAAATAAAATAGAAAAGTATGTGAACGTAAATATTAGTGTAGACACCAATTTTTGTCCAGGATTGTGAATATCGAGTCACTCGACGTGTATTCTAAAAATAAAAAATGAAAACCCATGTTTAAATAATTGATTTTTTTTTCCTTTATATTTTTACTTTTATTATTTTTATTTTATTTTTATTATTTTTTATTTTATTTTTATTTTTATTTTATTTTTATTTTTATTTTATTTTTTAATTAATTATTTTATTATTATTTTTTATGTTATTTTATTCTTATCTTATTTATTTTTTTATTTTATTTTATTATTTCTTTTATTTATTTATTTATTTATTTATTTTATTTATTTTTCATTATTATTATTTTTTATTATGTTCGTTTTATTTTATTTTATCTTATTTTTCTTTCTTTCTCTCTCCTTTTTCTTTCTGTTTTATTGTATTATTTGTACATTTATTCTTTTGACAAAAAAAACTAAAAAAAAAAAGTAAAAATGAAACAAAACACAAAAACGGAAACCCTAACCCTAATCTCAAACCTTAATCCAAAACCCCAGATCGGACCTAACCCTAACCCTAACCCTAACCCCAAAGCCCAAACAGAACCCCTAACCCTAAACCAAACCCTTAACCCCAACGAAACCTTAATATGAAACCTTAACCCCAAATCGAACCCAAGCCATAATCTGAGTCCCCAAACCCTAAACACAATCCAAACCCCCAAATCGAACCAAACCCTAAACACAAACAGATCCCCAAACCATGACCCAAAAACGAATCCAAACCCTAATGGCCGCCAGAAACAAAAAAGGAAATTCCATAATTCAAGTCGGTCTCGGAGATCTGCAAGGAAATCAAGACAAAAAAAGGAATAAAAAAATGAACATTAAAGACAAAATCACAATCGGATCCGAGATCCGATTTCAAAAAAAAAAAACTCCCAAAATATTCAGATCTAAATTGATAAAAAGGGGAAGATAGCCACAGATCAGGGGGAGAACGACAGCTACAGATCTGAGAGAGACAAACACACAACAGCAAACAGAGACACAAACAGACCACAGCAATCACAACCAACAGAAACCATAGAGACAGAGACACACGACAACCCAAACAACTGTAACCAGCAGCCACAATACACAGAGAAAAAAACACAACAAGCAGAGAAAAACACAAAAACAAAAAACAGAGGGGGGATAATCGAGGGTTTTTCGAGTGGAAATAGTAGAGGTTTTTGATTTTAGAAGTTTGGATCTGGGAGTTTCGGGGGGGGGGGGGGGGATTTAGTAACCGGAGCCTCCAGATCTGGTTTGAGGGAGCTCCGGCGAGATTTTTTAGACCTAGATCTGTTGTCTACAGTGGTGGGGATCGCCAGAATCTGGAAAATCTTGAATTTTCCGGCGAGCGTTTGAAGTTTTCGACCACCGGAAGTCGCCTGGGTCGAGAGGCTTTGAAGATTTCTTTTCGGGGAGTTGAAAATCTGAGCCAAAAAAATGGAAAAAGAGTTTAAATACCCAGATCGAAACGACGCCGTTTTGGAGTAGCCGTTGTCCCGTGACCCGTGTCTGGACCCGCGAGTCGCCCTGGTTTCGACCCGACCTGATCGCAGGTTTTTTTTTCTGATGATTTTTTATATATATATTATTTCATTTTTATTTATCTATTTTCTTTTGATAATGTATTTTTGTAGTTAATGCAGTAGTGTAATTAACAAGAAAAAAATTGTGCAATAAAGATGATTTAAGTAATTAATTTGGTTAATTTCAATGACAAATAAAATGACAGATTTAATTTGGTGCATGGATAGTGTAATTTAACAAGTATTGGTGAGATTTAGTTAGTGTAATGTAGTCTGGGTATTTAATTTGATATAAGTTGTTTTTTTATTGACTTGATTGTATAAGTTTCCACTTAATTGGTATGGTTTGTTTTTATTTATTATTTTATTTATTTATTTTCTTTTCTTTTTATTTTTATTTATTTTAAGATTTCAAATAAAGTTTGTATGATACGCTTAATTTAATGCATGGTTAAAATACTGTCAAATTTGTTTATGTAGCCTAGGATTGTAAGGCTTTAGTAAGTGATAATAAGAAATAAGTTAAGAAAAATAATAAGATGAAAAATAGTAATTTAAGGTTGGATTTTTATCGAGTGAATGTGAATTGTACCGATGATGAAATCTCGAGAAAGTCAATTGGGACTCCTTGAAATTTCTAGGTGAGAGGATTCTCCCTTAAGTTGAGCCAAATTGATGGGATATTTTTGGGAAAATTTTCAATAAAATATAATTCATATTTATTTTAAGATTAAATAGATATAAAATAAATGGGAGGAATAAAAATTAATTAGTAAAGACTAAAATTAAATGAAGACGAGAATAATAAATAAATAAAAAGGATAATAAATAAGAAATAGGAATTAGGTCGAAAATTAGATTTTATAGAATAAATGTGAATTGTACCGATGATGAAATCTCGAGAAAGTCAATTGAGACTCCTTGAAATTTCTAGGTGAGAGGATTCTCCCTTAAGTTGAGCCAAATTGATGGGATACTTTTGGGAGAATTTTCAATAAAATATAATTCATATTCATTTTAAGATTAAATAGATATAAAATAAATGGAAGGAATAAAAATTAATTAGTAAAGACTAAAATTAAATGAACATAGATGGGAATAATAAATAAATAACAAGGATAATAAATACGAAATAAGAATTAGGTCGAAAATTAGATCTTATAGAATGAATATGAATTGTACCGATGATGATATTTCAAGAAAGTCAATCGAGACTCCTTGAAATTTCTAGGTGAGAGGATTCTTCCTTAAGTTGAGCCAAATTGATGGGATACTTTTGGGAGAATTTTCAATAAAATATAATTCATATTTATTTTAAGATTAAATAGAGATAAAATAAATGAAACGAATAAAAATTAATTAGTAAAGACTAAAATTAAATGAGCATAAATAAAAAAATAGATAAATAAAAAGGATAATAAATACGAAATAAGAATTAGGTCGAAAATTAGATCTTATAGAATGAATATGAATTGTACCGATGATGATATTTCAAGAAAGTCAATCGAGACTCCTTGAAATTTCTAGGTGAGAGGATTCTTCCTTAAGTTGAGCCAAATTGATGGGATACTTTTGGGAGAATTTTCAATAAAATATAATTCATATTTATTTTAAGATTAAATAGAGATAAAATAAATGAAACGAATAAAAATTAATTAGTAAAGACTAAAATTAAATGAGCATAAATAAAAATAATAGATAAATAAAAAGGATAATAAATTAGAAATAAGAATTAGATTGAGAATTAGATTTTATAGAATAAGTGTGAATTGTACCGATGATGAAATTTCAAGAAAGTCAATCGAGACTCCTTGAAATTTCTAGGTGAGAGGATTCTTCCTTAAGTTGAGCCAAATCGATGGAATACTTTTTGGAGAATTTTCAATAAAATATAATTCATATTTATTTTAAGATTAAAATAAATATAAATAAATAAAATGAACAAAATATAAATTAGATAAAGACTACGCTTAAATAAATATGAATAAAAATTAGATAAATAAACGAATGAATAAATAAATAAATGTGACATGAAGACAAGAGTACAATAAAAATAAAATAAGAAATAAGTATGAATTATGCCGATGATGAAATTTCAAGAAAGTCAATTGAGACTCCTTGGAAATTTCTAGGTGAAAAGATTTCTTTTAAGCCGAGCCAAATTGATGGGACGCTTTTAAGAAAATCTTTAATAAACCATGATTCATATTTATTATCTAAATAAATAAAATAAAAAAAATAAAATATATAGATAAGATTAAAAAAATATAGAGATTAATATGGAGTCGAAATTAGAGCCAAAATTGGAAAAAATAAGATTTTCATAAAATATTTTATTGGTCCGACGATGGAATTCAAGAAAGTCAATTGAGACTCCTTGAACATCATGAGGTGAGGGAGATTTTTAAGATTGGAGCCAAATTGATGGAAAAATCTTAGAAATATTCCCAATATATAAGCATATCGAAATTAATATAAACACAAGGCAAATTGTAAAGATAACCTAAAACTAGTTGGTACCATTTTAGGATGGGCGTTGTAGGGGTGCTAATCCTTCCCTACCTGTAACCGTACTCTCGAACCCTAGTATCTTTGAACGTAGACCAAGCCTTATCTTTAGTTTGAATAGGTGACCAATCACACCTAGGTTAGAATGGTTGGTGGCGACTCCATAATTTTGTGTCTAGCTATTAGGTTTCCCCTGAAACTTGATACGTTATGACAGAACCTCATCAGGAAGTTGTTGAAATAATTAATTTGGGAGATGAAAAAGACAAGAAAGAGGTCAAAATCGGAACATCGCTATCATCAGATGAAAGAAAGGGTCTTAAGGAGTTACTTCGTGAATATGTAGATGTATTTGCTTGGTCTTACCAAGATATGCCTGGCCTTGATATTGATATTGTGGAGCATAGATTGCCTTTGAAACCAGAGGGCAAACCGGTACAACAAAAGTTAAGACGCATGAAGCCGGAAATGTTGTTGAAGATCAAAGAGGAAGTTAAAAAGCAATTTGATGCAGGTTTTCTTGAAGTGGCCAAATACCCTGAGTGGGTAGCTAATATTGTCCCTGTGCCTAAGAAGGATGGAAAGGTGCGGATGTGCGTAGATTATCGGGATTTGAACAGAGCTAGCCCTAAAGACAATTTTCCACTTCCTCACATTGACACCCTTGTGGACAATACAGCGAGACATTCCATATTTTCATTTATGGATGGTTTTTCCGGCTATAATCAAATCAAGATGGCTAGAGAAGATATGGAAAAGAATACTTTCGTGACAATGTGGGGAACATTTTGCTACACAGTGATGCCTTTTGGTTTAAAGAATGCTGGTGCTACTTATCAACGTGCTATGACTGCTATTTTTCATGATATGATGCATGAGGAATTGGAGGATTACGTTGATGACATAGTAGTGAAATCCAAGCAAAAGAAAGATCATGTGGAAGTGCTTCGTCGAGTCCTACAGAGATGCAGAGAATACAAGCTGAAGATGAGAACCCGATGAAGTGCGCCTTCGGAGTTACATATGGGAAATTTCTTGGTTATTTGGTGAATCGACAAGGCATGAATGTAGACCCAGCTAAAGTGCGTGCCATTCAGAACTTGTCCCCTCCTCGCACCACCAAAGAAGTAAGAGGTTTCTTAGGGAGGCTAAACTACATATCCAGGTTTATATCTCAACTTACTTCAAAACGTGATCCAATTTTCAAGCTTCTTCGTAAACATGACTCTGGGGAATGGAATGAAGAATGTCAAAAGGCCTTCGATAAAGTCAAGGAGTACTTATCAAACCCGCCTGTGTTAGTACCTCCTATTCCTGATAGACCTTTGATTTTGTACTTGACAGTTTGCGAAGGTTCAATGGGATGTGTACTGGGGCAACGAGATATAAACAAGCCATCTATTACCTAAGTAAGAAATTCATTGACTACGAAGCGAAGTATTCTCAATTGGAAAAGATGTGTTGCGCTTTAGCTTGGACAGCCCAAAGACTCAGACAGTACATGTTATATCACACGACTTGGTTGGTGGCCAAACTTGATCCTTTAAAGTACATTTTCGAGAAACCATCTTTGTTTGGTAGAATAGCAAGGTGGCAAGTCATGCTTTCTGAGTTTGATATTATATATGTGACTCAAAAGGCCATTAAAGGGAGTGTAATCGCTGATTTCTTAGCAGACCGAGTTGCCGATGACCATGTGCCTATGAAACTCGATTTCCAGATGAGGATTTGATGGCTGTATTTCAGGTAGAAGAAGAGAAGCTAGCTAAGAAATCATGGAGAATGTTCTTTGATGCAGCATCTGATAAGTCTCTAAAATATTCATGTTTTAGAGTATTTTATTGCATCAATTTTGCTTAACTTTTGGAATTTTAATATATTTTCTTCCCAATTTAATTAAATTGTCTTCATGTGTAGAAATTTCGAGAATAATGAGAAAATAAAAAAAATGGCAAGAAAATCAAGGAAGAATGCCCGTAATTGGTGTTTGAGCCATAAACCCGAACCATAACCTTAATCCCTAAACTTATCCATCTTTCAAACTCTAAGCCTTAGTCTTTTAAATCCGAAAAATATATAAAAAAAAATAATAATTATACCCCTAAACCTATCTTTAAAACCCTACACAATTTAAGTCTTTCAAAAAAAAAAACCCTTCATTTTTAACCTTTTTAACCTTATACTTACTTGCTACCAAAAACCTCCTACACCCAAAGCCCATTGGACTACATGTCAGACCAAACCCAAACCGACATTGTTACTTGAATTCTTGGCCAAAGAGGATAGGGCCCGTGGATGCTAGTGGCAAAAAGAGAGAAGGAAGCAACCCTAATAAGAAGAGAGGAAGCAGCCGCAAGACAAGGGGGCGTGGAAGAGGTGACTCGTGACAGGAGACCATCTTCTCCAACCTTTATGGCCAAATTTTTTTACTGCTTCTTTAGTTAGGATTAGTAGTTTTACGCTTGTCATTTTCAGTTGTAGAATAGACTAAAAGAAGAGTGGTTGAGGCTGGAGTGACAACTTCTCCTTCTTCATATGTTTCCTTATGTTCTTTTGTCTTTCCTTCTTTAGAATTTTTGTCTTACTTTATAGTTCCATTAAAACTAAGTTCCTTTACTATTTATAAAATTTCAGTTCTTCATTGATGTCTTTCTTTACTCTGCTTTTCAATTATTTCACTAGACTACGTTCATATTAATTCCTGTTTTAGTTTCTGTTCCGTTCTGCGTTTCTGCATCTTTCTCTTTTCTGCTTCATTTATCTTGTTTACTGATTGTTGGACGAGAGAAGACTGTGTGAGAACGTGTGAGGTTGCTGGACAAGTTGAAGGTTATAGAGGGGCGAAGCGTGAAGCAACTACCGCCTGGCATGATTTGGTTTCCAGCGAAGAAGGTGGAGGAGGCTGGCGACAGAACGCTTCTTCATCACCATTACTGCATGTTTCTTTCTTGTTTAGGATAAAAGGAATAGGTTTAAAGGCGTGGAAGAGGGGGCTGAGTGACACAGCCCTATTTTTCAACCTTTCTTCATCGTTTCTGCACTTATATGGGCTGAAGCGTGGCTCTCTACTGAAGCTGGTTGCGAAAGAGGCATGCAAGTGGATACTTGGCAGCAAAACGTTTTTCCTTGGACGTCGCTGTTGCTGGGCACGAAGAAGGCAAGCTGCTGGTTCACGGGTCTGCTGCATTTCTGGATTTGGTGTGGCTAGCAGGTGCCATGCGTGGCTACTGAAGCTGCAATATGGCTGGTGGTGTGTACGTAGCAGACCATGAAGACAAGCAGGACAGCTTTCTGCTGTGGGCCACGATTTCAACAAGTTTTTTTTATTCCTTTGCTTAAGAGTTTCATATTTTATTCATTTAATAGTTTCAATATCTTATTTTATTAGTTCCTTTTTACTATAGTTTAGCTTTTAATTTTAGATAATTTAAATTTCAGATTTTAATTCTCTCTATCTTTAGTTTCTTTTACAATTTATTAACATATTAGTTTGTTTTAATTTAGTAGATTACTTTAGACTAGTTTATTAGTGAATTTAATTAAATATTAGTTTATTAGTTCATTAGATTTTAGCTAGTTAGAATTCAATTATTAATCTTAGAAAAGTTAAGTATTTCTTTTATTTAATTTTTTATTTTTAATTTCTTCTTTATTTTATATTTATTTTATTTTATTTTTTTATGCATTTAATTTTAATTGAATTGAGCTTAGTAGTTAATTCACTAAAGAAAATTTTCAGTGCTTGAATAAACTTAGGATGACCAATTTCAATACTTAGCTAGAACAATTCTAACTAATCCTCGTGGGAACGATACTTTACTCACTCTTTATTACTTGTCGCGACCCGTGCACTTGCGGTATAGGTCTTAGACGCGCAACAGCATCCAATGCTTTTGGGCGAGGAGTAGGAGTGGTCCTGATATCCCCAGAAGGAGATCATCACCCGATTACTGCAAGATTGGACTTCAACTGTACCAACAACGTAGCTGAGTATGAAGCATGTGTCATGGGTTTGCAAGCCGCCATTGAAAAGAAGATTGATGTGCTCGAAGTGTATGGAGATTCGGCTCTAGTCATCTACCAGTTGCGAGGAGAATGGGAAACTAGGGATTCGAAGTTGGTCCAGTACCAAAAATACATAGCCGGTTTAATTGATCAGTTCAAAAGTATTCAGTTTGAGCATCTACCTCTAGAGGAGAATCAAATGGCAGATGCTCTAGCCACTTTAGCTGCAATGTTCAAGTTGGACAGTAATGCTGAAATTCAACCCATCAGGATGAATCTGAAGAATTCACCAGCGCATTGTGCAAGTTTAGAAGAAGAAGTTGATGGAAAGCCTTGGTACCATGACATCTTACAGTACATTAAAAACCAACAGTACCCAAAACATGCTTCGGAGAATGACAAAAGAATCATTAGGAGAATGGCTATGGGATTCTTTTTAGATGGGGAAGTCTTATACAAAAGAAGTCGAGACCAGGTGCTTTTGAGATGTGTGAATATTGCAGAAGCTAAACAGATATTAGAGGAGGTACATGAAGGATCTTGTGAGGCACATGCTAATGGCCATATGATGGCAAGACAAATAATGAGAGCGGGTTATTATTGATTAACCATGGAAAAAGACTGTATTAACTACGCTAGAAAATGCCACAAATGTCAGATTTATGCTGACAAGATTCATGCTCCATCGGATGCTCTGCATGTATTAGCCCCTCCTTGGCCTTTCTCTATGTGGGGGATGGATGTGATAGGACCCATTACACCAAAAGCTTCAAATGGGCATCGTTTTATTTTTGTGATGATTGATTATTTCACTAAGTGGGTAGAAGCGTCGTCTTTTGCTAGTGTGACACGAGCGACAGTATGCTGATTCATAAAGAAAGATATCATATGTCGATATGGACTTCCAGAAAGAATTATCTCAGACAATGCTTGTAATTTGAATAACACAATGATGGAAGAAGTTTGTGCACAGTTCAAAATCAAGCATCACAATTCGGCGCCGTATCGTCCACAAATGAATGGGGCAGTAGAGGCCGCGAACAAAAATGTCAAGAGAATAGTGGGAAAAATGACAGAAACTTATAAGGATTGGCATGAAAAGTTACCTTTTGACTTGTACGCGTATAGAACGTCAATGCGCACGTCTACTGGGGCAACCCCATTCTCATTAGTGTACGGGATGGAGGCAGTGCTACCAATTGAAGTAGAGATTTCATCATTAAGGGTCTTAATGGAAACACAATTAGAAGAGGCAGAGTGGGTACGGGAACGCTATGAGCAATTGAATCTTATTGACAAGAAAAGGCTTGTAGCTTTATGCCATGGCCAGTTGTACCAAAGGAGAATGATGAAAGCACATGATAAGAAAGTCCGACCTAGGAAATTCCGAGAAGGGGATCTGGTTTTGAAGAAGATCGTCCCAAATCAACAAGATAGGAGGGGAAAATGGGCGCCAAATTGGGAAGGACCATACGTAGTGAAGAGATCTTTCTCTGGTGGGGCATTAATATTGGCAAATATGGATGGTGAGGACTTGCCAAATCCCATCAATTCCGATGCTGTGAAGAATTATTATGCCTAAAAAAAAGGAGGAGGATTCAAACCGAAAACCCGAAAAGGGCGGTTTTAAGTCAATGGGGGATACCTAAGTTGAAAACCTGAAAAGGCGACTTAGGTATGAGCAGATGCATTAGAAGGGTCTTTGATGAGTTCAGTTTACATTGATTATACGAGGAGATGTAAAAAAAAAAAGCAAAAAAAAAGAGAAAAAAAAAGAAATAAAAAGGAGGATTTAAATCGAAAACCCGTAAAGGGTGGTTTAAATCAATGGGGAGACACTTAGGTTGAAAACTTGAAAAGGCAGCTTAAGTGTAGGGGAAAGATCAGCATTGGAAATTTTGTGATATCAAAGGAAAGGCTTAGTCCGAAGGGCTCTGCATTATTAGATAAACTGACGGAGTAGGCTTTTCAAAAGAGAAATTTGAATTAATTTGATCAGAATTGTCAGAATGTCGATTGTTGAGATATTTGATTGTTTCATCAATGCAATTATTCCTTGTAATATTCCTCTGTTCAAATTGGCTTGATGTTTGAAATAAAATAACCTCTCTTCCAGACTTATCTCGTATCTACTTCCATTTACCTTCTTACCTTGATTGGGAAAATCGAAATTTGCATTTTGTTAGTCATATTATTATGATGGTAATTAATAGATGATTGGCAAATATATATATATATATTTAAATAAAAAATGAGAGAAAAAGATAATTGCATTGCTTAAAAAAAGGAAAGAAGAGGGACAGAAATATAGTGGAATATCAGAAGATTGGTAAACTAAGTCGAATACACCAGCTGCTTAGAAACAAAAAAAAAAAGAGGGGGAAGAATGAAGATTGAAGGCGATGATATGAGAAAGTCGCTAACTGATTTAAAGATAAGATTGGTCCAAAAAAAAAAGAGGGTTTTAAGCCTTTGTTGTCACAATTATAATGAAATTATTTTTAGCATGCATCCCATTCATTTCAAGAAAAAAGACAATTTTAAAGATGAAAAATTTTAAAGTTTCAGGGCCTTCCTAGTCGAAGGAGAATTTTAGAGATGAGAAAATTTAAAGTTTCAGGGCTTTCCTAGTCGAAGGAGCATTTAAGAGATGAGAAAATTTAAAGTTTCAGGGCCTTCCTAGTCGAAGGAGCATTTAAGAGATGAGAAAATTTAAAGTTTCAGGGCCTTCCTAGTCGAAGGAGCATTTTGGAGATGAAAAATTTAAAGTTTCAGGGCCTTCCTAGTCGAAGGAGCATTTAAGAGATGAGAAAATTTAAAGTTTCAGGGCCTTCCTAGTCGAAGGAGCATTTAAGAGATGAGAAAATTTAAAGTTTCAGGGCCTTCCTAGTCGAAGGAGCATTTTAGAGATGAGAAAATTTTAAAGTTTCAGGACCTTCCTAGTCGAAGGAGCATTTAAGAGATGAGAAAATTTAAAGTTTCAGGGCCTTCCTAGTTGAAGGAACATTTTAGATATGAGAAAATTTTTAAAATTTCAGGCCTCCCTGGTCGGAGGAGCACTTTCAAGAGAAGAAGATTTTAAAGTTTCAGGGCCTTCCTAGTCGAAGGAGCATTTTAGGTGAAAATTAAAATTAAAAAAAAAAGAAGGGGTTTTAGGGCTTTCTTAATTGAAAGAGCACGTCAAAGATAAGAAAATTTGCAATTTTAAGGGTCTCACTGTTTGAAGCAACGTTTTTCACGAAAAGGACAAAATCGGTGTCTAAAGTCTTTGCCTTATTCCTGATACTCAGCAATGTGCAAAAAGGGGCAACTGTAGACACCAATTTTTGTCCGGGATTGTGAATCTCTAGTCACTCGACGTGTATTCTAAAAATAAAAAATGAAAACCCATGTTTAAATAATTGATTTTTTTTCCTTTATATTTTTACTTTTATTATTTTTATTTTTATTATTTTTATTATTTTTATTTATCTTTATTTTTATTTTTTATTTTATTTTATTTTATTTTTTAATTATTTATTTTATTATTATTTTTAATGTTATTTTATTCTTATCTTATTTATTTTATTTTTATTTTATTTTATTTATTTATTTATTTATTTATTTTTATTTATTTTTTATTTCATTATTATTATTTTTTTATTATTTTCGTTTTATTTTATTTTACCTTATTTTTCTTTCTTTCTCTCTCCTTTTTCTTTTTGTTTTATTGTATTATTTGTACATTTATTCTTTTGACAAAAAAAAACTAAAAAAAAAAGTAAAAATGAAACAAAACACAAAAACGGAAACCCTAACCTTAATCTCAAACCTTAATCCAAAACCCCAGACCGGACCTAACCCTAACCCTAACCCTGACAGAAACCCCAAAGCCCAAACAGAACCCCTAACCCTAAACCAAACTCTTAACCCCAACGAAACCCTAATATGAAACCTTAACCCCAAATCAAACCCAAGCCCTAATATGAGTCCCCAAACCCTAAACACAATCCAAACCCCCAAACCGAACCAAACCCTAAACACAAACAGATCCCCAAACCATGACCCCAAAACGAATCCAAACCCTAATGGCCGCCAGAAACAAAAAAGGAAATTCCGTAATTCAAGTCGATCTAGGAGATCTGCAAGGAAATCAAGACAAAAAAAGGAATAAAAAAATGAACATTAAAGACAAAATCACAATCGGATCCGAGATCCGATTTCAAAAAAAAAAACTCCCAAAATATTCAGATCTAAATTGATAAAAAGGGGAAGATAGCCACAGATCAGGGGGAGAACGACAGCTACAGATCTGAGAGAGACAAACACACAACAGCAAACAGAGACACAAACAGACCACAGCAATCACAACCAACAGAAACCATAGAGACTGAGACACACGACAACCCAAACAACCGTAACCAGCAGCCACAATACACAGAGAAAAAAACACAGCAAGTAGAGAAAAACACAAAAACAAAAAACAGAGGGGGGATAATCGAGGGTTTTTCGAGTGGAAATAGTAGATGTTTTTGATTTTAGAAGTTTGGATCTGGGAGTGTCGGGGGGGATTTAGTAACCGGAGCCTCTAGATCTGGTTTGAGGGAGCTCCGGCGAGATTTTTTAGACCTAGATCTGTTGTCTACAGTGGTGGGGGATCGCCGGAATCTGGAAAATCTTGAATTTTCCGGCGAGCGTTTGAAGTTTTCGGCCACCAGAAATCGCCTGGGTCGAGAGGCTTTGAAGATTTTTTTTCGGGGAGTTGAAAATCTGAGCGAAAAAAATGGAAAAAGAGTTTAAATACCCAGATCGAAACGACGCCGTTTTGGAGTAGCCGTTGACCCGTGACCCGCGTCTGGACCCGCGAGTCGCCCTGGTTTCGACCCGACCCGATCGCAGGTTTTTTTTTTCTGATGATTTTATATATATATTATTTCATTTTTATTTATCTATTTTCTTTTGATAATTTTTGTATTTTTGTAGTTAATGCAGTAGTTTAATTAACAAGAAAAAAATTGTGCAATAAAGATGATTTAAGTAATTAATTTGGTTAATTTCAATGACAAATAAAATGACAGATTTAATTTGGTGCATGGATAGTGTAATTTAACAAGTATTGGTGAGATTTAGTTAGTGTAATGTAGTCTGGGTATTTAATTTGATATAAGTTGTTTTTTATTGACTTGATTGTATAAGTTTCCACTTAATTGGTACAGTTTGTTTTTATTTATTATTTTATTTATTTATTTTCTTTTCTTTTTATTTTTATTTATTTTAAGATTTCAAATAAAGTTTGTATGATACGCTTAATTTAATGCATGGTTAAAATACTATCAAATTTGTTTATGTAGCCTAGGATTGTAAGGCTTTAGTAAGTGATAATAAGAAATAAGTTAAGAAAAATAATAAGATGAAAAATAGTAATTTAAGGTTGGATTTTTATTGAGTGAATGTGAATTGTACCGATGATGAAATCTCGAGAAAGTCAATTGGGACTCCTTGAAATTTCTAGGTGAGAGGATTCTCCCTTAAGTTGAGCCAAATTGATGAGATATTTTTGGGAAAATTTTCAATAAATTATAATTCATATTTATTTTAAGATTAAATAGATATAAAATAAATGGGAGGAATAAAAATTAATTAGTAAAGACTAAAATTAAATGAAGACAAGAATAATAAATAAATAAAAAGGATAATGAATAAGAAATAGGAATTAGGTCGAAAATTAGATATTATAGAATGAATGTGAATTGTACCGATGATGAAATCTCGAGAAAGTCAATTGAGACTCCTTGAAATTTCTAGGTGAGAGGATTCTCCCTTAAGTTGAGCCAAATTGATGGGATACTTTTGGGAGAATTTTCAATAAAATATAATTCATATTCATTTTAAGATTAAATAGATATAAAATAAATGGAAGGAATAAAAATTAATTAGTAAAGACTAAAATTAAATGAACATAGACGAGAATAATAAATAAATAACAAGGATAATAAATAAGAAATAGGAATTAGGTCGAAAATTAGATCTTATAGAATGAATATGAATTGTACCGATGATGATATTTCAAGAAAGTCAATCGAGACTCCTTGAAATTTCTAGGTGAGAGGATTCTTCCTTAAGTTGAGCCAAATTGATGGGATACTTTTGAGAGAATTTTCAATAAAATATAATTCATATTTATTTTAAGATTAAATAGAGATAAAATAAATGAAACGAATAAAAATTAATTAGTAAAGACTAAAATTAAATGAGCATAAATAAAAATAATAGATAAATAAAAAGGATAATAAATTAGAAATAAGAATTAGATTGAGAATTAGATTTTATAGAATAAGTGTGAATTGTACCGATGATGAAATTTCAAGAAAGTCAATCGAGACTCCTTGAAATTTCTAGGTGAGAGGATTCTTATTTAAGTTGAGCCAAATCGATGGAATACTTTTTGGAGAATTTTCAATAAAATATAATTCATATTTATTTTAAGATTAAAATAAATATAAATAAATAAAATGAACAAAATATAAATTAGATAAAGACTACGCTTAAATAAATATGAATAAAAATTAGATAAATAAACGAATGAATAAATAAATAAATGTGACATGAAGACAAGAGTACAATAAAAATAAAATAAGAAATAAGTATGAATTATGCTGATGATGAAATTTCAAAAAAGTCAATTGAAACTCCTTGGAAATTTCTAGGTGAAAAGATTTCTTTTAAGCCGAGCCAAATTGATGGGACGCTTTTAAGAAAATCTTTAATATACCATGATTCATATTTATTATCTAAATAAATAAAATAAAAAAATAAAATATATAGATAAGATTAAAAAAATATAGAGATTAATATGGAGTCGAAATTAGAGCCAAAATTGGAAAAAATAAGATTTTCATAAAATATTTTATTGGTTCGATGATGGAATTCAAGAAAGTCAATTGAGACTCCTTGAACATCTTGAGGTGAGGGAGATTTTTAAGATTGGAGCCAAATTGATGGAAAAATCTTAGAAATATTCCCAATATATAAGCATATCGAAATTAATATAAACACAAGGCAAATTGTAAAGATAACCTAAAACTAGTTGGTACCATTTTAGGATGGGCGTTGTAGGGGTGCTAATCCTTCCCTACACGTAACCGTACTCCGAAACCCTAGTATCTTTGAACGTAGACCAAGCCTTATCTTTAGTTTGAATAGGTGACCAATCACACCTAGGTTAGAATGGTTGGTGGCGACTCCATAATTTTGTGTCTAGCTATTAGGTTTCCCTCGAAACTTGATACGTTATGACAATTAGTATAAACAAGTGTTTTATAAGAAAAGAAAAGCACCCAGAACAAATGTTTGGTTGATTTCTTTAAGCTAGCATAAACAATAACTTGCTTAGTTTTCTCTTCATCTACTTAGATGGAGGAGCTTGTTTTACCTTAGACTGTTTATCAATCTGCTTTGCAATCTTGGTCATAGAATTGGAAAACAGGATAAGCAAAAAAGGTTTCTACTTTTATAGTAAGTATATTTGTGTTTGTAAGTGCAGATAGGAAAAGCATGATACCAACCTTATTTCCTTGTCTGAGGTGAAAAAGGCAGAGTGTTTTTCTGGTTTAAGCTATTGTGGAATAGCAGTAACTTGTTTTTGTTTGTCTTGGTTGTGAAAGCAGTATTTAAAAGATGGCATTAATGTAGGTAGAAAATAAATGAACAAAAAATTGTACGGATAGCAAGTTTTTTTCAGTTGATCTTATAAATTGAAATAAAAGCTGAAGATTTTTTTTTTTAACTTGAGTTGATGGAGGCATGCATGACTTTTGAGGAATTTGAAAATAAGTGTTTTATAAGAAAAGAAAAGCATCCAAAACAAATGTTTGGTTGATTTCTTTAAGCTAGCATAAACAATAACCTGCTCAGTTTTCTTTTCATCTGCTTAGATGGAGGAGCTTGTTTTACCTTAGACTGTTTATTAATCTGCTTTACAATCTTGGTCATAGAATTGGAAAACAGTATAAGCAAAAAAGGTTTTTACTTTCATAGTAAGCATATTTGTGTTTGTAAGTGTAGATAGGAAAAGCAGGATACCAACCTAATTTCCTTGTCTGAGGCGAAAAGGGCAGAGTGTTTTTCTGATTCAAGCTGTTGTGGAATAGCAGCAACTTGTTTTTGTTTGTCTTGGCTGTGAAAGCAGTATTTAAAAGATGGCATTAATGTAGGTAGAAAATAATTGAACAAAAAATTGTATGGATAGCAAGTTTTTTTCAATTGATCATATAAACTGAAATAAAACTTGAAGAGTTTTTTTTTTTTAACTTGAGCTGATGGAGGCATGTATGACTTCTGAGCAATTTGTTCTGTTGGTTCTCGAATACTACATAAAATTGAAAAATAAAGGTAAGTGTAGTTCATTGTTGACAAAGTAGTATTAATATCTGTGTAAGAAAAAGCCAGGCAAAGAGTGTACAAACCTGATTCCCTTTTGTGGAGGAGAAATATTCGAACAGAACTCAATTGATATCTACAAAGGAGTTTCTATTGCTGTTTGCATTTGTTCAGCAAGAGAAATTATGTTGATTGGAGTTTGAGTAGTAGATGTATGTAAAGGATCAGAAGTTGTTGCTTTTAAAATTGGAGCTCTATCTCTTTCAACAGAAAAGGTCTTATTGACAACAAAAGTTGGCACACCAGTTTCAAATGATTGTCTAGCTAGGTTCACTTTGAAGATTCTTTCTTCGTTGATTAATTGCTTTACACATTCAGGCAGCACTTGTTGATCCAATTCTTATTCTTTGGCCAAATCTTCAATTAGTTTTTGGCTAAGGAGTTTAGCAGTTTTTGCAAATGCTATCATATCCATTTCACCACTTTCATCTTGAACATTCATCAAGATTTTGTATCAGGTTATATTTGGACAAAAATAGTGCAAGTGAAAGTAGGTATATAAGATTTTTACTTTTCATGTTAATTTTTTAATCAAAGATAAACCAAGAAATTATAAGATAATTAACTCACGCTGGTTTTGGTATCTGTTCTCTATGACTCAGACAACGTAATTTGTCATCTACAAATGTTACAGCTTTCAACAATCATTGCAACAATTATAAAACCATCCATCAGAACAATTAATGTTTGCAATTTTGGCTTTGCAAGTGAAGAAAAGATCCTACAACAAAATACAAAGGCTTTAAAATGATTGTTCAAAACAGCAAGATTTAAATGACGTAAGAGCAAAAGAAAGATATAAAATTTATGCATGAATAGAAAGCCATAGCAACCTTTGACTGCAAGACATCAATTTTTAAAAGTTGTTCAATATTCATCCTGTTTTCTTGAACATCATCTACACCTTCTCACATTGGTTGTGCTTGTTCATCTAGTTCCGTAATTGGAAGTGGTTCGTCAGCATATCTAACAATTATCAATAGAGAATGAGAAATGTTAATAAAAGTGTGTTCGTAAGTATGAGTTTTGGAAGAAGCTTGTTATTTATTTAAGCATAGACATGTTTTTGAGCATTTTGCTTCAGGTATGTCCAGATCAAGGTAAACCTTTGTTGCAGTTGAGCTTGACAATGTTGGAACACCTACAACAGAAAAAGTCTGAGATTAGAAGTGAAAGACCAAACAGTGTATCTTTGTATGATTAATTAAGGAATTGTCTATTTATTTACCGAGGAATTTTCGAACAGTCATTCCAGTCAAGATTACCACTACATTTGTTGCAGAAAATAAGTAGGCATAATCTGGAAAAAAAAAACGTGCAGATGCTGCCCATAGTGTAGCATCAACTGTGTCTCTACTGCATGAACAAAGCACAATAAAAAAGTGTGGAAAGAATAGAAGGGTTAAAATAAGAATGAAAGTATATAAGCTTGGAAAAGCATAATTTTGAATCCACTAACAATTGATCTTGGATTCTAATATTTCTTCGGTCAACAGGATCTGGGCTGGTCTTGGTAAATCCTTTGGTTAAGTCAGTGAGACCTATAAGGATGCCAAGTGTATCTACAAAGGATAAAGAAGAAATAAGTAAAGCGAAGTGATTTTTTTTTTTTAATAGAGTAAGTCAAGAATTACCTATGCTATCAACATGTAGAGGGATAAAGTTGAATCCAACGTTTTTTCTATATATTTAGAAAGACAAGATTAACGTACCTGTTAGTTGATTGTTACTGGTAGTTCGAGTGTCAAGCAAGTGAGACAAGAGGAATTCAAAGTAGTAAAGAGGCATTGGATTAAGTGGGTTAGCAATCCTACTAAGCTTTATGTAACGGGTGAAGTTAATTACAGCTTTAGCTGAAGTTGCATTATATGAGCTTTTTCTTTTGCCAACAAACAAATTTGCAATTTCGTAAACTGATCCTTCTGTTGTCAAAGGCTTGAAAAGGTGCTCATCTTTTTTTTGGATTGAAGCTTGCATTGCATTGCCCTACATAATAAGTAAGTAAATAACAATAAACCAAGAATATAAAATGAAGAATTGGATTTTAGTACTATTGCAAATAGGTAAAAACCAAGAAGCTTACTCTCTCATCAACAATTAACATATCCGTAGAAAAAAATTTCCTTTCATTTCCTGGCAGAATAGTGTCCCAAATTCTAAGCACACGTACTCGAACTTTATCACAAGGTTCCAAGGGTCGCAGCTTGGTTAATAGTTGGTAGCTCATTTTCTACGCTAGAAAGTATAAGAAGTCATAAGAAAAAAAAGAATGAAGTTGCAAAGCCAAAGAAGCTAATAGTTCAATAGGTTTTGGAATGAAAGGGAGAAATGAAGCATGTAAAATGAATTATCAAAATAACATCGAACAAAATGCAAATCAAACAAATTATACTCATCATGATGAATTAGAACAGTATAGGAAACTCTTTGTGAATACAACAAAAGGAAAATCACCTGTTAAGCAATAAAGCTAAAAAAAATCTAAATGTTCTTTATATCATAGAGGAGCTGCTGCATTAGTACATGATCATATAAAAGCAAAAATAAATAGTGAGCAAACAACATGAAAAAAAGAACATGAATAAGGTAAGATAAGGTAAAAAAAAATCATGCAAAAACAGGAAATAACAAAACAACCAACAAAAGAAATGAGAGGAATAAAAATAAAGAACCTGCTGGTAAGTCATCAAAGATTTTAGAATAAACAATATTTTTAGTTATAGAATGGGATTGATTATTTGAATTTGTGATCAAGATTTTTAAACCAGCTCGATTTGTAACTCTTGAAATTGCAACATAGAATTGACCATAAGTGAAGACAAGCTTTGGTAAATATAAGCCAACAAACTAAAGTGTTTAACCTTGGCTTTTATTTATAGTCATAACATATGATAGCCGAAGAGGGAATTGTTTTCTCTTGAGAACAAATGGCCATTAGACATCATTAACAACAAAACATATTCTAGGTATGAAAACTCTATGACTAATGTGGCTGCCAGTAATTATTTGTGCTTCTATAACATTTGCAGCTAATTGGGTCACTATGAGTCTAGTACCATTACACAAACTTGATGTTTTATTCATATTTCTGAGCAACATGATAACACATCCTAATTTTAGTGAAAGTTCATGATTTGGGACAGTGGGAAATTTTAATGAATTCAAGAACCCTAAAGGGTATAGCATTTGTTGCTCAGAAATGTCACCATCAATATTTGAAATGGAATCAAAGCTTAGATAAAGCTTTGTTTCGCCTGGAATCATTG
This sequence comes from Heritiera littoralis, assembly GCA_031772115.1. Lineage (NCBI taxonomy): Eukaryota > Viridiplantae > Streptophyta > Magnoliopsida > Malvales > Malvaceae > Heritiera > Heritiera littoralis. The sequence continues at coordinate 1,082,967 of JAPDPK010000043.1, forward strand.
AAAGAACCTCAGAATTGATCAAATCAACAGTGTCATTGAATGGAGTTACAATGGCATGCTCTCTTAAATACATTGAATCAGCAAAGCAGTTTTTCAAATCTGGATAAATTGCATGTATAATTGTTAGCACAGGAGTGCCAACATCTTCAAGTAGCAAATCCGGTGGGATTTGAATCCAAGCTGTATCAGAATCAAAGTCAACATCAATAGCAACGATGTCAACATTACCAACATTTAGAATCCATTTTGAAAACTCCTCTGTTTCTATCCTTAAATTAGCATAAGAGAAATCATATCTTAGTCGCATGTTTATATTGAGAGTATAAACTTGACAATGTTTTCATAGAGGTGATCTGCTAATTGAAGTGGAGACAATCGTGATCCAGTTCCTCCAGTAATGACAGGCAAGATTTGTCTAAAATCACCGCTAAGTAATACTGTCTTGCCTCCAAATGGTCGTTCAAGTCTTCCATAGACACCAGATAGCTTGATGTCACGAAGGGTTTGTTCAAAAGCTTCGAAGTAGTGTCTGTGAATCATGAGAGCCTCATACCAGATAATCAAACATGCAATAGAAATAAGCCAGCCAAGTTCTATGTTACGTTTGATTTGGCAGGTAGATATGTCATCAACATTCAATGGAATCTTGACTCGTGAGTGAGCAGTTCGATCTCCTGGTAATAACAAAGAAGCAATTCCAGATGATGCAACTGCAAGCACAATTTTTCTGGTTGATCTAAGAGCTGTCAAGATGGTTTTCCACAAGAAAGTTGTGCCTGTTCCACCATGACCATAAACAAAGAACATATTTCCCTCATTATTAAAAACAGATTTCAGAACAGCATCATAAATTATTTTCTGTTAATTGTTCAACATAGAAACAAAGCTTGCATGCTCATTTTACAGATTAAGTAGATCATAGCTAAGCTCTTCTCTAATTAATCTATCTTGTATGCAAACTATAGATGTACTTGATGGCAACGGAAGATCATAATTTGACAAAGAAGAGCCATTTTTGTTAAAGAGTTCTTCAAGATAAACCAAGATTTGATTCTTCAAATCTTCTTTGGACAACATTACAGGATTTTTGCCAGACACATGACCAGATTGATACTCAATATCATCTCCCAAGAGTGTCCAATGTTTGTTCTACAAAGCCATAAGATTTTCAACTTCATAGAAAATTATAAGAGTCACGAATAATTGTCTTAATTTAGGACCTGTTGCCCAAAACGAAGCTTGTTCCAAAGCATGATCCCACTCTCAATCATCACTTAGTAAACCCAATGCACGACATGCAGATTGGAAGGTAAGATAGACGACACCATTGATTTTTTTTAAATCATTGAAACATTTTGCACTTATTATCACATTTAATAGTAATCTCAAAAAATAAACTTTACCTGCTACAAGATGAACAAAATTAATTCGGCCTATAGCTCTTCCTTTGACTCTTTGCTTCCAACACTTTTCTTTTGGAGACTGTTACCGAATTCTCGATGAGTGTACCGCAAGTGTACGGACCATAGCAAGTAATAAAGTGATGAGTAGAGTATCGTTCCCACGAGGATTGAATTTGTGAATTGCTTACTAAGTACTAAAATTTCACACCCTAATTTTATTCAAACGATTGAAAGAATTTTTTTTATCAAAACACTAATGTATTTAAAATAGCAAGAAAGTGAAAATAATAAAAAAAAATCTTTATTTAAATCAAAACTTCTAAAATATTGCAAAATAAAAAAAAATTTAGATGAAAACTTGAAAACTAAAACAAAGAGAATAAAACTAAACTACTCTATATCCCCTAGTAGGATTGGATTCTCTTCATGGTACTGAAGCTGGCTATTTATAGAGGCAGTGGGGATGATGATTAGCTCAAAATCTTGGCTGCTAGGGCTCGATCTTTATCTTCAAAGAAAATTTATCTTTTATCAACTCCCTTGTTTATCTCTATCCTTAGCAAAAAGTCCATCTTGATAATTTATCTTCATAAAAGATAAATGCAACAATTTATCTTTCTTGGCAGCCAGTAGAAATATCCATGCATGAAACTTTATCAACAAAGTCTTATGTTTGAATGAAATTTGGAACTGAAATCCTTTACATCTTTGACTTCTTTATCAATTGGAGTTCCTACATCATTGAGAGAAATTTAACAGATAAATGAGGGATTTGAATCTAATAGTAATGATTTAGATATAAATTATATCATTAAATTCATGATAATTATAAAATTATCACACCCCCAAACTTGAATTTTTGCTTGTCCTCGAGCAAAATAAAATTCACAAAGAAATGTACCTAGAGGTCAAATACACTTGCAAGAATGATTTCCCTTTAATTTCCCCAAAGATTTTGAAAACATTACAACTCCATGAAAATTCATAAACATTAACTAAATATATATAAACTCATTCAAAAGAGAGTATCAATTCAACTGAATTTTTCCCCGTGTGTGTGTAAATGTTTCTTCATTTCAGTTCATGCAATCCGGATGAATTTATACAAATATGAACATAACAAAAGGTCTCAAAGAATAGTTATCTTCCATAAGTTTGTTTTTCTCATCTTCTCTCCACTAATGTAGACACACATAGCCAAAGATCAATAGGACTTTGTAAGCTTGTAATGTATGGCTAGGGTAATAGGTAGGAGAAATAGGATTTTTAGGCTTAACCCCTAATCATGCATTCTTTTTCTTGGACTTTTTAAGAGCTTTCAAATAATTCCCCCAACTTGATTTCTTTTTTTTTTTTGAATTTCTTTTTTTCTTTTTCTTTTTTTTCAACATTTTTTTTTGAATTTCACCCTTTCTTCCATATATGCGTAGCTCTAAATACATCTTGACATAGTCCTCATGCATATAACGGGGTATGGGAAATTTTTTTTATAGACTAGGCTAATTATTAATGTAGGTAAAACAAGAAAGAAGGTCTATTTAAGCTCAAATTAGGTGACTAAGGATAAAATATATCATGGTAGTCTTGAAAAGCTCAAACGGTCCAAAGATGGCCTAAATTACCTCTTTAGCTAAGTGTGTTCTAAGATTTTGCCTTGAGAGATGATAGAACAAATTCTAGACAAATAACAAACTTTAAAGACTATTGTTTATTCCAATTCACATAAATCTTCTCTAAATATGCTTGACTTCAATGATAGAAACATTGTGCATTCAATTTTTGGAAAAATCTCAATCAAAAAGATAATTCACTAAAGAATTCATTCACATACTTTGCTCATATTCATGAATTTCATTTTGCTATAACATTCTTAATCAATGGTTAAATATCAAGGAATTATCAAGCAAGCATATAATCACTTCAAGGTAAAAACCATTTTAAAGCACATAATTTTTTTGCAAAGATTTCAAAAGAAAATCGAAAAAATTTTCTCAATCTTTAAAAATAAAAATTTTGCTCTTCCTCCCAACTTGAAACATACATTGTCCTCAATGTATAAGAAATTCAAGAATTCAAGAAAATGATAAAGGAAACTCCCCTGATTTTTTTTTAATAAAGCTCAAACTGCAAAACTTGCCAAATTCCTTTGTCGCTCCCCCAAACTTAGACTCTGACACCTATAAAATAAAGAAAAGAAATCAACTAATGAAATATCTAAACTAAGAAATAAGAGAAATAACTAAGAAAGCAATAAAATGCTGGGGTTGCCTCCCCAGAAGCGCTTGATTTATAGTCATCAGCTTGACTATGTCTGTCATTCTTCAAGGTGGATCATTAATATCAGTAACCGATTTTCCACGATCGATCACTCCTCCCCAATAATGTTTCAATCTCTGACTACTAACCTTAAATGGTTCCTTTGAAAATTCAGCTCTTATTTCCACAGTTCCATATGGAAATACTTGAGTAACAATGAATGGTCCAGACCACCTTGATTTCAACTTACCTGGAAATAGCTTCAAACAAGAATTATAGAGTAAAACCTATTGCCCCGGCTCAAATTGTCTTTCCACTATCTCCTTGTCATGCCACTTCTTCGCTCTCTCCTTAAAGAGTCTAGCACTCTCATATGCTTGCATTTTGAATTCATTCAACTCATTGGGCTCAACACAATTGGACTTCTCTTCATCAAGAATTGCTTCTATGGTGTCCATAGGTTGTTGATTGATGAATATTCCCTGAACTATACTCTCTTCTTCATTCACTTTAAAACAATCATCAGTCTTACTTGGGAATTTAATTACAGAGAAAAGGTTAAATGTTACCTCTTGATCATTGACCCGTATGGTGAGCTCTCCTTTTTGCACATCGATAAGGGCCTTACCAGTTGCCAGAAAAGGCCTCCCAAGGATAATTGGGACTTCACGATCTTCCACCATATCCAACACTACAAAATCAGCTGGAAAGACAAATTTGTCAAGCTTTACTAGCACATCTTCAATAATGCCTCTTGGATACTTAAGAGATCGGTCTGCTAATTGGAGTGTTATCTTGGTTGGTTTAGTCTCTCCTAGTCCAAGTTTCCTAAAAGTCAAAAAAGGCATTAAATTAATACTTGCACCTAAATCACATAAAGCTTTATCAAAAAATAAGTTACCAATAGTGCAAGGAATAGTAAAACTCCTTGGATCTTCAAGCTTAGGTGGTAAGTTCCTTTGCAAAATGGTGTTGCACTCCTCAGTAAGAGCAACAGTTTCAAAATCCTCAATTTGCCTTTTCCTGGAGATGATGTCCTTCATGAATTTGGCATAAATTGGCATTTGCTCCAATGCATCAGAGAAAGGGATGTTGATGTGGAGCTTTTTGAATACCTCTAGAAACTTAGCAAACTGCCTATCTGTCTTCTTTTGCTTGAATCTTTGAGGAAAAGGGATAGGTTGAGGAGGTGATTCAATAATCTTACCAGATTGAGATGAAGTCTGCTCACTGTTCTTTTGTTGCTTATCTTTTTCTTCTGCCTGGACTTCAACTCTAACATCTTCCTCTGATTCTTTAGTTATGTAGCCCACTTCTTTACCCTTCCTCAAGGTGATTGATTTACAATGCTCTTTACCTTCACTTCTTGGATTAGGTTCAGTATTGCTAGGTAGGGTACCTTGGGGACGGTTACTAATGGCATTAGCAATCTGACCTACTTGAATTTCAAGGTTCTTTATAGAAGCTGCTTGGTTTTGTAAGATGGTGGTGAACATCTCTTTTAAAGAAGGCTTCTTTTCTTGTGGTGGGACTTGTGGTAGAGGATTAAGTGGAAGTGGTGGTGGTGGTTGAGTATGAAAGCTAGGAGGATAGGTAGGTCTTAGGTTAGATGGTTGCCCTTGATTATTATTCCAAGACAAATTTGGGTGATTTCTCCAGCCAGGGTTATAGGTGTTTGAGAATGGGTTATGGTTCCTATTTGGATGGGAAACATATTGGACTTGTTCAGCTTGAATAGGACACCTATCGCTAGAGTGATTACCCCCACAATTATCACAAGTTACGAAAGGGTTTTGAATGGAATGAATTGGGTTGGGTTGTTGATTGATTCCAAAAGAATCAAGCTTTTTGGTCAAGGCTGAGATTTGAGAGGTAAGGGTGGTGAGTGCATCTAACTCATACATACCTACTGTTTTTGGTATAAGCCTCTCAGTTGACCATTGATAGCTGTTTGCAGCCATGTTTTCTATCAAGTTGTAGGCTTCATCTATAGACTTGCTTATTAATGCACCACCTGCAGCTGTGTCTATAGTAGTTCTGGTCTGGCCTTTCAACCCATTGTAGAATATCTGCACTTGCAACCAATTTGGAATCCCATGATGAGGACACCTTCTCAAGAGCTCTTTGTACCTCTCCTATGCTTCATAGAGTGACTCTGAGTTGTGTTGCATGAAAGTGGTGATGTCATTCCTCATCTTAGCTGTTTTGGCTGGTGGGAAGAATTTTGCCAAGAACTTCTGGACTAGGTCCTCCCATGTTGTGATTGATCCAGGTGCCAATGAGTTCAGCCAATCCATCGCTTTATCCCTGAGAGAAAAAGGAAATAATCTCAGTCTTATCGCATCATCAGAAACACCATTATTCTTAAAAGTAGAGCAAATTTGTAAAAAGTGTTTCAAATGAGCATTAGGATCATCATTGATGAACCCCTAAACTGTACAGAAGATTGGATCATTTGGATGATGGCTGGTTTGCTCTTGAAATTGTTTGCTTGAATGGTTGGATATCTTATGCTCATCTCGAATCCATTCACTATAGGCATTGCATAATCTAGAAGGGTCTTGGTATCTGCTTCTTCCATGGTATTTGTTTCAACAAGGTCTTCTTGGTTCTCCTTCTTGATTCTTCGTAAAGTCCTTTCAATTTCGGGGTCAAGGGGAGCCGATTCACCACTCCTTACACGGCTCATGCACTAGGCCGATGTACCTCGCAAGAAAAACAAGAGAAGATATTAATATCAAGGAAGGAGAAAAAGAAAAAAAAATTGAATTAAAACTAGGTATGCTTGGTATTAATATTAGCAAAACAAATCCTTCAATCCTCGGCAACAGCGCCAAAAACTTGTTATCGAATTTTCGATGAGTGTACCGCAAGTGTACTGACCGTAGCGAGTAATAAAGTGATGAGTAGAGTATCGTTTCCACGAGGATTGAATTTGTGAATTGCTTACTAAGTACTAAAATTTCACACCCTAATTTTATTCAAATGATCGAAAGAAATTTTTTTATCAAAACACTAATGTATTTAAAATAGCAAGAAAGTGAAAATAATAAAAAAAATCTTTATTTAAATCAAAACTTCTAAAATATTGCAAAATAAAAATCAAAAGAAATTTAGATGAAAACATGAAAACTAAAACAAAGAGAATAAAACTAAACTACTCTATATCCCCTAGTAGGATTGGATTCTCTTCATGGTGCTGAAGCTGGCTATTTATAGAGGCAGTGGGGATGATGATTAGCTCAAAATCTTGGCTGCTAGGGCTCGATCTTTATCTTCAAAGAAAATTTATCTTTTATCAGCTCCCTTGTTTATCTCTATCCTTAGCAAAAAGTCCATCTTGATAATTTATCTTCATAAAAGATAAATACAACAATTTATTTTTCTTGGCAGCCAGTAGAAATATCCATGCATGAAGCTTTATCAACAAAGTCTTGTGTTTGAATGAAATTTGGAACTGAAATCCTTTACATCTTTGACTTCTTTATCAATTGGAGTTCCTACATCATTGAGATAAATTTAACAGATAAATGAGGGATTTGAATCTAATAGTAATGATTTAGAGATAAATTATATCATTAAATTCATGATAATTATAAAATTATCAGAGACCAAACCTATTGAGTTGGAAAATCAGTGTAAGTTAATAAACGAGCTTGTGGATATATTTTGTTTGCTTCCATCCACTCGGTAAACATAGTTTTTTCCAACAATGGTTGTCTTAGGACATTAGATAAACTTGACTCTTTAGCAAAGGTGATGTAGTGTTGATTTGGTAAATGAACAGGAAGTCTAGGATAATTGTAGGAACTCTATGGTGCACCTCAAAACCATATATCCTCCAACAAGCCTCATGTGAAGATATATATATATATATATCTACAATCAAGAAAAGTTTTAATTTCATCAATCTCAACCGAGCTAATTTCAATGTTTGCTATGTTTGGTGCATGGCTTTCTTCAATAACTACTTTTGTTCTGTCAAGACCTTTGTTGACATACTTGAAAAGGTATTTGATTGATTTTGTCTTTGCATAGACTTCAAAATTTAAATGTGCTTGATGACGTACGAGCAAATCAACACTGTAAAGAACTACATATCTTGAATCAAGGATCACACCATTCTTTTCTACAACCATGTTGTCATTTATAAGAGGTTTTCTTCTATATGTGACAACTAAATTTTCACCGAGGATAGTTTGAGCTTCGAATGCTTTTGGAAAGAACTTAGAACACACACTATTTTTCATACATGGAGATTGACTGTTGGTAACACCACATGGTTCGTGGATCATAAAATTAGACACAGCTTCACATGCTACAGAATCTTTTTCTTTGTCCAGAATTTCAGCCGATATAAGTCTATCAATATCTTCAAGAGTTGAAAGCTTGTCATTATGGTGCAACCACAAGAGAATATGTGTATAAGGTAGACCTCGTTTCTGGAACTCAATTGTGTATACGACTGTATAAATTAAAAAAATAAGGAAAAGAGAATTAAAACATAATGAGGAAGCAAAAAGTGTAGCACAATTAAAAATAGGAAAGCAAAGTAAAACCTATAGTAGTTTGACCAAAATGTTTATTTTTGATTAAGTCATCCATCAGACATTTCAATCTTAACTTGAACAATCTTGTCAGTATGTCGGGTCTGTCTTCAATTTTTTGTCCTAAAATCATGGACAATGCTTGTTCAATTTCTGGCTATTTTGGATTGCAAGTAAATGTGATGAACAACTCTGGTTGCCCAAATTGTCTACAAATAGCCATGACATCTTGATAATGTTGGAATAGAAATCGAGGACCGAAAGTAAAGCTTGATGGTAAGATTACACGCTTGCCTATAGCATGACTATCAACATCTCCTCGAGTTATTGCATCTTCCACACCTTGGTAAATTTTAGATCTTAATTGATTCTGATTGTCTTGAGTCCATTTAAGTCTCATTCTTTCTATACAAAGGTAGGCATCAACTATAAATTGCTGGAATAGCCTACCTCCTCTAAGAAGAGTATGACCAGTTGCCATTCACTGTTGTATAAAGTATGCATAGTATTCCATCATTGTTATAGTTTTTCATTCCTTGCCAGTCCTACGAGTTGAGTTTCTATAGTTAATACCACGATGAAATCCATCGTCAGCTAAAGGAAAAAGGAGAGGATATTGCATGGACATAAAGGAAGGATGCAATTCGCTTATGTGTTTCAACCTATCAAATCTATGTTCGATGATTATGTCTCTATCATCTTGCGGGCCTTCTTCTTCACCAACTACCAATCCAGCTATTTCCAAATTTGTTGGCAAGTCATATTGTCAATCGCGATGGTCTCTTGCTCCTATCAAACGCAGACAAATAGGAGCATAGTTATCTTGAACAATTCGATCTCTAGCCATTCTAAAAAGCTTTACTCTTGCATTAACGTGGTTAAACATCTCCAGCAAGCCTTGAACAATTTATGCATCAATTGCATCAGCTGATTCAGAGTTTTCAAAAGGTCTTATTCTATTTGTTATCTCATTCTTGGTATCACATATGTATGACTGCCCAAATTTTGGGTTTTCACCAATTAGTGGTAACAAAGATCCAATTTGATGTTGAACTTGACCTCCAATCTTAAACACATATGGTCTAGGTTGGTTATTGATGCAATTGTCAACTTTGCCTCCAATCGATGTAAATTGGAATATCGAGTTGTATGTTTGTATATTTTCTCTGAAATTCTTTGCTCTTTGCCCGCCATTACAGTTTAATAAGTTATCAAGGAATGAAGGAGTAATTCTCGTTGAAGGTAAAGCTATAGTTCCCTCCTTGTAGCATAAAGCAAAAATTGGATAGTCTGTATTGCGATATTTTTTCAACCTTTCTTCATACCACATTTTTGCACAACAATACTGGCATTCATAGTCCAAACCACCTAAATTAAGTGGCTCAAAATATTTTTCTATTGAAGCAATGAAGCAAAGAATGCATCAATCAAAAACCAGTGAAACAGTAGAGAAAAGGATTAGAAATAAATACAGATAATGCTAAACAATAATCTTGAGAAACAAAGAACTACATGCGCTTACGATTTTGAGGTCGAGCTCATACTGGATTAGTTGCACAAGTAGTCACAAACATTGAAACAAATAGCAATAAGCATAAGTTCAAAAGGAAATAAGGGACAAAAAGAAAGAGAAAAGCAAAAAAAACTGGCAATATGAAAGCTAGTTTCATAAATTGGCGAAAAAAACTGTGAGCGAGGAAAAAAAGACAAAACTTGATAGGGAAAAAAAAACCAAAGTTGTTTAAAAAAAAGAGAGATAGAGAAAAGTAACTAAGAATGGCAAGTTTGAGAAGCAGTATCATTTTGGTTAGCCGGCATCGATGATGGACATAGACGCAATATAGTAGCATATTGGCACTTTGAGTGGTTGCTAGTCCAGACATGATAAAGAGGAAAAGCACTATTAGAGCCCAAATGCAACACATCATCAGAATCAACAGCCAAGTTGAAGAGACAGAAGAGATTGTTTCTAGATCACCATGTGAATTAACCACAGAATGCAAATTGATAGCACAAATGAGGTTCTAAGAAGAATTTTCAGCAGATGGCATCACACCAAAACAACCAGTTCTGTTATGATTGGAAACAAATAGTCCATCAAGATAAAACTGAGACAAATTGGTTACACCAGTGCCACAAAATGAATCAGCAATTTTAGGAACATGAGTTGTACAAAAATTTGCATGTGAGGTAAAACTATGTATGTCAGGTAAGATTAATTACGAAAAATATGTATGTTAGATAAAACTAAAAATTGCAAAGAAAAACAAAGAAGAGCAAAGCTTGAACAACATGCTGTAAATGTAATGCACAAAGGCTTGGTAATCAGATGATTTAGGTAGGAAGTATAGATATCAAGAATCAAGCAATAAAGCAATAGAACAATATAACCTAGCCAATGATCAAGCAAAAAAAAAACAACAAAACAATGGCAAGCCAATAACAAAGCAAATAGGTTAGCAAGGAAAAGGCAAGTTTGCAAGCATTGGAAACAAAACAAACAGCAATTGCAACAATAAAAACCAAACTGGTCAAATCAAGACGTAAGATAATTACTACCAACCCCAAAGCCAAACGATGGAGGCAAAACAATTACAACCAGATAGATGTTGCAATAACATGAGCTCCAGAAGACCATGAAGGGTTGAAAAGATGCAGATCAGGTAAGACTAACCATGACAAACAAAAAATAAAGGGAAAAAAAAGGTCGAGCAACATGCTGTAAATGTAAGACAAAAGGGCTTGGTAATTGCATGATTTAGGTAGGAGAGACAGATATTAAGAATGAGTAATATAGTGATAGAATAAGATAAGCTAGTTAATAATCAGGTAAAGAAAAAAGCAAAATAATAGCAAACCATTACCATAGTAGATACGTGTGATAACCGTAAATTTTTCATTTATTAGAAATAAATATTGGAGAAAATAAATCAGTGGAAATAAATAAAATTGTGAGAACGGAATATTGGTGAAAATCTTGAGAATTGAGAAAGGAACATGTTAGCTTTAAATTGCAATATATATTTTGAAATGACAAAAACTTAAGTAAGCTTTAATGTTTTAATTCATATTGTAAATTTGCCTTATCACACATGATTTTCTCAATACATTTCAAGTGTTCATATCAAACATTAAGACCATGATTTAATGATGCATATTCTTATTGGTCTTAATTCTTTATAAATGTTTTGAATATTTTAGAAAATCACTTGATGATTTCTTGGACAATATTTTCATTTGAGAAAGTCAAGAAAAACTCCCTTAAAGCTTATAAATAGTTTGGGTTGAATTAGGATCAAAGGTCATATCATTTCTAACCCAAAAGTGCAGGAAAAATGCCCTCTGGAAGAAAAGGATCGATCCCCACTGTAGCAGGATCGATCCCTTTTTGGCAGAAAGTCTTCCCAAGGTCCCTGAAGCCCAGAATCAAGATTCTGGACAAAAGGGATCGATCCCCACTGTAGCAGGATCGATCCCTTTGCCCGAAAATAGCCTATAACGGCTAGTTTTGTGAGATACAACGGTCATATTCAATCTTGGCTCCACCCAACGGCTAGAATAAATCCAAGGGACTATAAATAGAGGCTTAGAAGCTAAAGAAAGCAAGAGGAACCACTCAGCAACTCAAAATCTCATATTCCTCAAATCTACAAGCCTCAAACAACAAATCAAGAGCTACATAGTTTCCATAATCTATCATTCTCTTATTCCTTGTAGTGCTTAGCACAAAATATTGTATAGGCTTTTCATTATGCTTAATTTCTGTAATCATTTGCCTACCTAGAGGCTTCTCTTGATTACATTATTTGTAACCCACCATTCCTTGTAAAAGGGGAGGTTTCTCTTAAGCCTTGAAAAAGAGGGAGGTTACTCTTTAGCCTAAGAAAAAGAGAGAGGTTTCTCTTGAGCCTAGAAAAAGAGGGAGGTTTCTCTTGAGCCTTGAAAAGAGGGATTGTAATCACAAATTCAAGATAGTGGATTTGGAGAAAATCCTTGGGAGCGTCTCAAGGTAGAGGACGTAGGCAAGGTTGCCGAACCTCTATAAATCGATTGTGTAAATCTCTCTTTCCCTACTCTCTTTACTTGCAATTATATTGTGCTTATTGAATTGAATTTATATTGCATGCTTGAGTAGTCTAGAGAACTTAGAAAATATCAATCTAAGCTAAAGAATTTAGAGGAACCGAAAAACGAACATAAGGTTAGCGAAAAACCGATTCACCCCCCCTCTCGACATAGCCTATAGAGCCAACAATTGGTATCAGAGCTTGGGCTCGAGATTGATTTAGACTAACCTCTATCGAGCAAAACGATCATAAATGGCACACTTGAATGTAGGCACACCCCTAGGAGAAGAGGGACAATCATTAGTTAGACCTCCACTCTTCAATGGTGAGAATTATTCATATTGGAAAATCAGGATGATGTTCTTTGTACAATCTAACGATTATGAAGTGTGGAGAGTGATTGTTAATGGTCCCAAAATTCCAATGAAGAAAGTTGATGGAAAAGATGTCCCTAAAAGTGAAGATGAGTGGGACACAAATGATATGAGATTGGCACAATTGAATGCCAAGGCTATGCGCACTCTCTTTTGTGCATTAGGTCCCAATGAGTATAATAGAGTCTCTCTATGTGAGAATGCTAAACAAATATGGGACAAATTGGCCATCACACATGAAGGGACCAATCAAGTTAGGGAAACCAAAGTAGGAATGCTCACACATGATTATGAGCTATTTAGGATGAAAGAAAATGAGTCAATTAGCGAAATGTTCACTAGGTTTAATAATATAATTAATGGACTTAAGGCTCTAGGCAAGACTTATTCCAATGTTGAAATAGTAAAGAAAATTTTGAATAGCTTGCCTAAATCTTGGGAGGCAAAGGTAACCGCAATAGAAGAGTCTAAGGATCCAAATACCTTGTCTCTAGATGAGCTTATGGGCTCCCTACTTACATATGAGATGAAATTGAAAAGAAATGAAGTGCCTTCAAAGAAAGTAGGGGTAGCACTTAAGTCTTCCACTCATGAGGTCATTGAAGATGATAGTGATGAGAGTGGAAATGAGGAAGAAAAAGAAATGGCAATGTTTGCCAAAAGATTTAATAGGTTCATGAGGATGAAAGAAAAAGAAAATAATAGGAGACATCAAAGAGGGGAGTCAAGTAGGAGAGAAAAGGATAGGAAACCTAAGAAGAAAGCATTTGTGGCTGCATGGAGCGATAGTGATAGCTCCGATGAGGAAAATGTAGATGAAGAGGTAGCCTACTCATGCTTTATGGCCATTAGTGATGATGAAGGTAGTTGTAGTTCTAGTGAAGATAATGATTATACCTTTAGTGAACTCCAAAATGCCTTTGATGATTTAGCAAATGAATTTCAATGCATGAACTCCAAATATAAGAAAATCATTGCTAAATTAAAGATAGAAAATGAAGCCTTGACTAATACTAAGCTAGAATTTGAAAAGAAATTAGAAAAGGCTAACTTAGAAATAAATGAGTTGAATGAAAAGAATACAAATTTGCATAACTCATTTACTAGGTTTTATATGGGTCAACAAAAGCTAGATCATATGTTAGAGACCCAAAGAGCTTTCTTTGACAAAGATGGGCTAGGATATAATGAAATACATAAAGAAACTCATCTTAGGAATTTCCTAGTGAGCAAAAACTCTATGCATAATACATCTCTTACATGCTCACTATGCAATAGAATAGGACACTCTTCACAAGCATGCACTTATAGAAAAACTATATTTAGAGGAAGAGTAGTTAAGAAAATATGGGTGCCAAAGCATGCAATAAATAATGATGATTTGAGCTTGAAATGGATCCCAAAAGGATCAAAAATTGTGAGCACTAACTCTCAAGGACCCAAGAAAATTTGGGTACCAAAGCATGCTTGAAAATGTGTTTGTTGTAGGAGTGTTAGAGCATGGAGTTACAAAGAAACAATGGGGTTTGAATGCTCTACACACCTCTATCGAGTTTGCTTGTGCCAATGAGATAAAGAAAAAGCTTGAGGATTCATCACAACAATTCTTCAAAGGATGGCACAAGGTGGACTTAACTATTCAAGGCAAAGCATACTCAAGCAAAGGAGTTTTGTAAGCTTAATTCCTTACTCCTTAAACTTTTTATTTGATTAGTTGTGCTTTGATGAGAAATTTGGTTAATGATTCATGATGAATTGTGATTGAGCAAAAAGGCATGATAATTGATTGTTGAGTGGTTGATGGATAGTTCTTGAGGTATTGGATGATTGGATGAAAAGCATGATTTTTGATTTTGAAATGATCTCTAGAATTTGAGCATGTTTTCTATGTGTTGATAATGTATTTACTTGCCTCAAATTGCCAAATATGTCATATATGCAAAAAGCCATGTCATGAGCATCAATGTAGAACTTGTATGTTGGAAATCATGGCATAATGTTCACAAGTATGACGATTTGATGTTATATGTGCTTAAAATCTATGTGAACAAGTTTGTTTTGGCATATTTATGGTTTCTAATGCTTTAGTTTTGACAAAATATGCATAACTCTCAAAATGAACTCCTTTGAGGCCAAAAATGCATTTATTGGTGAAAATCCTTCCAAAATTGCAAAATCTTTTGTAAAGTGGTTTTTCAATCGTGTTCTTCATTCATACAAGTCCAAAATCATGTTTTACTAATGTTTAAACCTTTACTTGGACTTAAAACACTCAAAAACGAAGTTTTGGTACCTCACAAGTCCAATTCTCTGTCAAAACAACTGCAGAATCTGCAGGGACATATGAGGGATCGATCCCCACTGTAGCAAGATCGATCCCCCCAGGCCAGAAAAGGCACTCCTGCATGTTTTCAACCGAAATTGAGAAGAACTCTTCATTGTTTTGATATTTTCTCTCTTCTCAACTTAAAATTCATTGTTTTAACTTCTTTTTGATGATCGGTAATATATGAAAACTCATTCTTCATTGATATCATGCCTCAACTTCATCAATTAATATCATTTCCAACAAATGGTATCACTTTCAACAATCAATACCATTTTTCTTGAGCTCACAAGTGCAAAATCATTTTTCTTGTTGAAAACATTCATGATTTGCATAACTCTTGAAATAATCTTGAAATATACTTTCAATGAATGCTTAAACATAATTTTTGAGATTTATTTCAATGATTTGTGTGTATATTTGAGAATTTGATGAACTTGTGCATAATGACTATTGATCATACCTTTTGTTCATCTTAGTCAAGCATGCTTATAGGATTATTTCTCTTAGCTTGACTTATCAATTCCACATTAGGATTCATGATAATTATACATCTAGTGGATTGATTTCAAATGTATATTCAACAATTGGTAATAGTCATTGGCCTATAATTTGTGATGGTAAATCGATCCTAAATGTTAAAATGCATAAAACTTTATCATCCTTGTACTTAAAGAACTAGGGTCTTAATGACAACACCAACACTCAAAGATAAACGCAAACTGGAACAAACTTGATATCCATACATTTATTCTTGATTGTTTTGATGTTGAACTTACATGTTTACTTAAGTTGAATCAATAATCATGCCTATGAGATGAGAATAGTTGTTTTCATGATATTATGGGCTTAACCTCACTCATATATTATGAATTTTATTGTTAAAATATACTTAAGCATGATATTGATTTCATTAGACAAATCTATTTTAGCTAAAATAGCATATACCCTTTGGAACCTTAAACGTTAAAATTAACTAGGGATATGGCTATTAAATGATTAAAATGGTAATCTTTCCTTGCTCATAATTGGTTAAGGACTTGAATTGGAAAATGAGCATAGGATTTTTGTGCTTAAAAACATGGAAGAAAATGTGTTTACTTGAATACTTTGATTGTTTCTTCCATACGGTATAACTTTGTGAATATGAATATGGATTAATACTTTATGATAGTGTGCTAATGTTTAATTAATCCATATGCATATTTGAATATGTGTGATTGTGTTCTTACATATTTAGAATGTTTATTTTCTTGACATGAACACTACACATAAATATTGGAATAATGCAAAATGCCTAAGTCAACCATTAGTAACAATTGGTGCTTAGATTGAAATAACAATTAGTATCATTGGCAACCATATTTTCCACAATTGGCAAGCCAAATCTAAATTGCCAATTGGTATGAGCTTTAAATTGATAACTCTTCTCATGCTCCTTAGATTGAAATGACAAATAGAGAAGAATTCTCTTAGGTTATTTTTGCATGACACTCTTGTGTGCTAGAATTTGTAGTTAATTGCTATATATCTTGATTCTATGCACATTCTTGCTTGAACATGATTTACGAGCTCATGCATATGATATGTCATCTAATTTTAGCTCATAATCATGATGTATTACCATGCACCTTAGTTGGACCTTAGAGAACAATTGATATACTTAGGTGCGTGCTTAACTTCTTACCAATTGGAACCTTCTTGCAAAATTACTTATAAACAATTGGTATAGGATCATAAGTCATATTCATTGCATGAATATTTCATACTCTTTGTGAATATTGACTTATTTATTTGTGCTATAAGTCCCATGTACTAACATGTTTCTTGTTGGATGGAGCATTTTTATTTGTTCTCACATAGCCATGATTTTAGGGGGAGCATATTTTTTATTATTTTTCCTTCTTTTTGCTATGACAAAAAGGGGGAGAGATAGATAAAGGGAGAGATAGATAAAGGGAGAGATATTAAGGGGGAGAGATAATGAGGGAAAATTCATTTTCAAAACCCATGCTTATATTAAGAGGGAGCTTTATAAAATCCTACTTTACTTGAGGGGGAGTATTTTTTCAAAGAATTTTCAAAGCAAATTTACATTAAGTTTTGTCATATCAAAAAGGGGGAGATTGTTAGCTTTAAATTGCAATATATATTTTGAAATGACAAAAACTTAAGTAAGCTTTAATGTTTTAATTCATATTGTAAATTTGCCTTATCACACATGATTTTCTCAATACATTTCAAGTGTTCATATCAAACATTAAGACCATGATTTAATGATGCATATTCTTATTGGTCTTAATTCTTTATAAATGTTTTGAATATTTTAGAAAATCACTTGATGATTTCTTGGACAATATTTTCATTTGAGAAAGTCAAGAAAAACTCCCTTAAAGCTTATAAATAGTTTGGGTTGAATTAGGATCAAAGGTCATATCATTTCTAACCCAAAAGTGCAGGAAAAATGCCCTCTGGAAGAAAAGGATCGATCCCCACTGTAGCAGGATCGATCCCTTTTTGGCAGAAAGTCTTCCCAAGGTCCCTGAAGCCCAGAATCAAGATTCTGGACAAAAGGGATCGATCCCCACTGTAGCAGGATCGATCCCTTTGCCCGAAAATAGCCTATAACAGCTAGTTTTGTGAGATACAACGGTCATATTCAATCTTGGCTCCACCCAACGGCTAGAATAAATCCAAGGGACTATAAATAGAGGCTTAGAAGCTAAAGAAAGCAAGAGGAACCACTCAGCAACTCAAAATCTCATATTCCTCAAATCTACAAGCCTCAAACAACAAATCAAGAGCTACATAGTTTCCATAATCTATCATTCTCTTATTCCTTGTAGTGCTTAGCACAAAATATTGTATAGGCTTTTCATTATGCTTAATTTCTGTAATCATTTGCCTACCTAGAGGCTTCTCTTGATTACATTATTTGTAACCCACCATTCCTTGTAAAAGGGGAGGTTTCTCTTAAGCCTTGAAAAAGAGGGAGGTTACTCTTTAGCCTAAGAAAAAGAGAGAGGTTTCTCTTGAGCCTAGAAAAAGAGGGAGGTTTCTCTTGAGCCTTGAAAAGAGGGATTGTAATCACAAATTCAAGATAGTGGATTTGGAGAAAATCCTTGGGAGCGTCTCAAGGTAGAGGACGTAGGCAAGGTTGCCGAACCTCTATAAATCGATTGTGTAAATCTCTCTTTCCCTACTCTCTTTACTGGCAATTATATTGTGCTTATTGAATTGAATTTATATTGCATGCTTGAGTAGTCTAGAGAACTTAGAAAATATCAATCTAAGCTAAAGAATTTAGAGGAACCGAAAAACGAACATAAGGTTAGCGAAAAACCGATTCACCCCCCCTCTCGACATAGCCTATAGAGCCAACAGAACGGATGGTGGAAATCCAAGTGAAGGAAAATTAAATCGGAAAAATAAAATAAAATAAGGTTGGAATTATAGAAAATAATGAAGAGAAGAAAAGTTTAATTTGGATAATGGAAATCCAAATTAAATGAGAAAATGAGGAAAAGAAAATGAAATACATTTATTTAATTTTATATCATATAAATGTATTTTTATATAAATACATACGCATTTAAATACTGTATAGTATATAGTATATAGTAATATACAGTGGTATATATATACGTGTATACTATTTTACAAATTTAAATAATACGTATGTATAGATAAAACATTTTATGTACATATAAATATATATACATATATAAGAAATGTAAATATTAATTTACATTAAAGTTTGAAAAATATATATAAAGGTTATTTAAATTTAAAATATGTAAATATACATATATATATATATACTAGATATATATTTTGTAATATACAATATATATATTTTATATATAATATATATTGTACTATATTATATATGATATAATATATGTATAATATATAGTATATATTATATGTATAAAATATAAAATATAGTATAGTATATACTAAAAATAGAAAGGAAAATAAAAATGGAAGAAAGGAAAGGACTGGGAAGCTCGACCCTTCCCAGCCAGAGACAATGGTGGCAAAGCTGCCACCGCCGGCGAGGGAGAAAAGAGAAGGGAGAGACCCCATCGGCCAGAGGAAGGAAGGAGGTCGTTGGCGTCAAAAACAGAAACGAAGAAGGGAGAAATTTTAGCGAAATTCGAGAAGAAAAGAGGAAAATCGATCTGGCGGTGCCGGGCGAATTGGCCACCGCCCTGCCACCGAAGCTTCGCTGAAGGAAGAGGAAATGGTAGGAGGCCACCGGAGAGGCGGAGAATAGCGAAGGAGGAACGACGAAGAGGCAGAAAGAGGCCGACCTAAACTGACTCGATCCGTCGCCGTGTCGCCGATCCAAACCAAATAGAGGCCAGATCCAACTTCGCCGTGATGCCGGCCAGCTGTGGAATCACCGAACCGCCGGAGAACCTACCATCGGAGAAGAACCGACGGTGAGGGGAGGTGACCGGTTCAGCTAGGAAAGGAAAAAGAAAAAGAAAAAGAAAAAGGAAAAAAAGAAAAAGGAAAAAAAGAAAAAGAAAAAGAAAAGAAAAGAAAAAGAAAAAGAAAAAGAAAAGAAAAAGAAAGAGAAAGAAAAGAGGAAAAGAAGAAAAGAGAGAGAAAAGGAATTCCGGGAATTTGAAAAATTTTCGATAATTCGAAAATTACGAAAAATCCCGGGAATTACGGGAATCGGTAAAAAATCCCGGAAAGTGTTAAATTATTTAAATAATTTATTTATTTAAATAAATTGAGAAAAGTTCTAAAATTTAGAATTTGGTTTCCAGAATCGTTCTCGGTGAACGATGGAACCGGGCGAGGTGAACACGGGCGCGACCTTCAAGAGGCAGTCGTCGACCCAAGATAGGTAAGGGAGACATGTGCTGCCTGTAAGGATATTCGACTACATGTTTTAAATTATGCATTTAATTTTATAAATGCTATCGATAATGATTGGTTGAAAATTGTGGTGATTTACTGGTTAAGACTTTAAAATGTATTTTCCATCCAGGAGGCTAGCCAAATCAGCAGCCGTTATACTGTCGAAAAATTATCGAAAAATTACTGAAAATTGCCGAAAATCACCAAAAATCATAATAAATGATTTGATTTCACAAGAATCGATTTTCAGTCACGAAAATCGAGAAATCAAGTATTTTTCATAAAACATAAATATATGGAAGTTTGAATTTAAAGTATTCATGTTTTCGAGAATGGTGAAAATGGAATCACCAAAAATTCACCCTGTAGGTGATAATTAACGTGAAAAGCGATAGAAAATGAAAAAGACTAAAGTGAATATTTTATAAATATTTCTTAAATATTCACTTGATTTCATATCAAACCTTTATGGTTTTCATTATGAAAATAATTAATTACATAAATTCCATAAAGATTAAGAATGATGGAAAAACTATGATTTCGAGACTAGAGGTCTCTACACGTGTTTTTAGAAGAAAACATGGTTACGGGATTTATAATTTGGAAAATAAATATTTTATTTTTCCATAAATTATGAGATTATGTGAATTAAATTCCGATAATTTTCAAAACCATGTTTTGGATACAAAGCACGAAAAAGCGTGCGTACATGTTTTTACGGTGAAAAAAGACACAGTCACGAGATGTGTATTCAGTGTGACTATTTTATAACTGTTTTCACCGTATGGAAAACATGATTTATACCTTTATGAAATATTTTGAAAATGTTTATTTATTTTATAAATTTCATAAAGGTGATGATTTATACATGTGAGCCTTTTGGATAATTGTGAAATGTTTTACACTACTGTGTTTAAAATCCATAAAGGCTATGGTACAGTTTTATACTGTTTTGAGACTTAGGCCCCGAGCTTCATGCATCACACATACTGTTACTGTCACGTGGCTGATTGACCAGCTAGTCATCAGCGTCCCGGATTGTCTCCTAGCAAGTGTACACTGAGGACACATTATAGATCATGGCCATAGATCTCATTACTGTTACTATGTCCCTAGTGTACGAGATAGCATGATTTAATTGTAGGATGATGCCTAGTCTCACTTACTGTTTACTGTTTACTGAAAGGATTTACGGAATCCTATTTACTGTACTGTACTGTTTACTGTACTGAATTACTGTACTATTTACTAATGAAAAACCATACCAAAACACTGTGTTACAGAACTGTACTGTACACTGAAATAGTAGCCACTGATTACTGTTTTACTAAACTGAAAGCTACCATTTACTGTTTACTAAACTAAAAGCTACCGTATGCTATTTACTGAATTGGTAGCTACTGTTTACTGTTACTGACTGAACCGTATCGAGATACTGTTTTACTGAATACTGAATATACTGTTTTACTGAACTGTACGATACGGTTGCTAATTTGAAAAGAGAAATAAATGTTTATTCTAAAAGAATAACATAAGAATTATTTATGGGAAAGAAATAATCGAAGAAGTAATTATCCAATGATTGGATATTTACAAATCACTGTACTGTCACTTGTTTTTACTGTATTGAAGAGAAGAGAAGTAAACCACTGTTTTTACTACTGAACTACCATGTGTTTTAAAGTATACTGAAGTCAAAGAAATAAGAGGTTTACTCTGTGGAAAAAATGAAAATTATATCGTTTTGAAAACAACGAAATTAGTACTCTCTACAATTACTTCTAGGTTTCGGAACAAGTCAGGTATTTTAAAATACCTGCCTTACTCTATCTGGATCCCTAGCCGACTATAGTATCCTTCCTACATGTGAGCCTAGAGCCTATCTAGAAAATTTTAAAGAAAGTGAAAAAATATTTTCAGAATATAGATAGCTAAATATTAAGTGTGACATATAACTCTCTTACCAAGCCATGGTTTGCTCACTCTGTAATTTTAACATTTCAGGTTTTTTTATGATTGTGAGATCCGAGGATTATGGATCACGGCTGTACACAAAGGATAATGTGACAGACCGACTGAGATATATGAGGTACGATCATTTATTTTCTGTATTTAGACATGTATACAGTACTACATTTTTATAAGTAAGAGAGGGGATGTGTATAATGTTAACATTGTTGTACAAAAATTGTTTAACACTAAGTGTAAAGTGAAGTATCACAGACAGCCCAACCGGATATGTTGTGTAGAATAACGTGAAAAATGTGGTAACGAATCGTTACAGATTTAATGGTATCAGAGCATAGTTGGCCTAATGTCTGTTGATACTTTTGGAAAGAAATGTGTTAAAAAATGTTAAACATCCCTAGTAGTACTGTGTCGTATAAATACATAGAGAAAATAAATGATTGTAGATTAAGTAAAATAATCTGAAGGGAGTGAGACTTTGTAAATTGATGATGTTAAAGGGAAATAAGAGGCTCAAAAATTACCAAAAACATGGTGATTTTAAAATCTAAATGAAGGCCTGTTCGGTAAGGAACCGAAAGGACTCGATGAGGGCCTCACCAATACTTTCCGGTCTAGATCGAACTGAGACATGAGAATGATGATATAAATGGAGGGGAATGAAATATAATCATTAAACAAACTTTAAGATCACCGATTAAGGGTAATTTGAAGAGAGAAAATTTTAGCCAAAAATGATCAAAATACCCCTACCTCCAAAATTTTATAGGGAGTTAAAATAAACAAACAGAGGTTGGAATTGATTGATTTGACAGAGAAATTGATAATGTAAAGCTGAATTACAAGCAGAATAATCCAATTATGGATTTTAATGGACTTCTTTATCGAAACCGAACAAGATCTGAAATTCCTGATATAAGTATGAGAAAGGATAATATCAGCACATGGATAATGAGATCATTGATTCCAATGTATACTGAGGAAAAAGAAATAAATGTCGAAATGAAGAAAATGCCCCTATGTTGGGCAAAACTCTGAATAGTGATGAAATTAAGTAATTTTGAATCCATTGAGAGTAATGGAGTTATTAATGGCATAAAGGATGTCATATGAATATAGCAATCCCTATTATTGATTCCACTGACACTTAGATTACGGACGTGAACTGTGAGTGACCTAGTGAACGGGCTAGGCCTCATGATAAAACCTTAAGGGGTGACCCAGTGAACGGGCTGGGTATTCTCAAAAGGGACAGTACACATGTGTAAAGGCGGACGGGCCGAGGCCTTATATGATGCGATCCGATAAGAGTGTAGTAGGATGTTGCAAGATGATTGGCTCGATTATTGATTGTAAGGGCCTGAATTACGAGTGTATCAACTCGGATAATTATTACGGGATCGTGGATATTATGAAAGTGAAATGAATACAAAAATTGATTGAGAAAGTAGATAGTACAAAAATTGATGAAATCCATAGCAGTACGATTGATTGAGGTTCTATACATTTGTACTGTTTTGAGGTATTAAATGAATATTTAATTATAGAACCAGAGCATTTGAGATATGCCTTGCAAATTGATGTACTGTATGGAATACTGTGAATTGAATAGTAGGCATAAGAATAGTAAAGTGATAAACAGAAGAAGATGACAGCTAATCTAAGTTCTTCAGGACGCTTGAGACAGAACAGTAATGGGCGACCCAATGATGGGCGACCCATAGTGGATCATGTGTTGTGAGATGTGGGCGAACTATGTTATCGTCGACTCACTAGTAAGGGTAAACCTGGGGCGAAAGAATCGCCTAGGAGATGCTCGCCAATGGCCGATACGAAACGGGCGGGACTCTTACAATTATTTTAATGGTAACACAAGTGAAAGGAACTACGTACGTAAGGGTGCCAAGGTTCAAACCTCGTGGATAACATGCTCAAGGGAATTAAACCCGAGTTCATTAAATGAAAGTGATTTTAAAGTAAATAACTGTAATGAATCGGTTAGCTATAACATGTGTTAATAACTGTTGTACTTGATACAACTTACTAGAATGAAATTCGTAATGCTGTAAAGTATGAGTAGACAATGAAATCAAGGTAGAGTATGTATCAAAATGATTTAAATAGTAAATGTCTCTGCCTTGAGAATATACAGTGAAAAAATGACAGGACATGAGGAGGAAATGTCCAAGATGATAAAAGATGTGTGATTAAAGAAAGTATCGGATGTAATTCCCGATAAAATTTTCAGAGTTGTATAGATTGGAGAAAATCGAGCTAACCTTGACTCGATTGGTTATAAGCTTATATCAGAAACATGGAAAGAATCCGAAAAGCTTAAGAATTAACTCTGGAAACTGTGTGAATAATGAAATTCACGTGTAAAAGTGAAATTGATGAAAATACAGATAACATAAATTGATTATAATGAAGTTGTTTGTATAAGGGTAAATGTGAGAAACACATATGATATCGAGACATAGATGAATTAAAAAAGATGTATTAATTTCCTATCATTAATAAAGTTCTTGTGAAGAACAAGTATTCATCTACATGAAAATAGACGCTTTATTGATTTGATCAGAGATACATAAGGAGTTAATAAGACTAGCCTAGTACAAAGCGTCATCAGATAAAAGATTGGAGATTGATGTAAATGAGACAATGATTTGAACTCGATAAAATTTTTACGAGTTCCTATTGAGGTTGCAAGGTTAATGAATTGCCTCATGAATTATGATTGTAAGAGATGATAAATAGTAAAGTCTGCAAGTGAGATGCAGCCTTAATAATATGAATACTGTGGATAATAAAGAGTCCAAAAGAGAAATGATGATATGAAAGTGATTAAAGATTGATGATCTAAATAGAATCACTTTCCATTATCGGAATCCTAGATTCTCCAGTGCCATGGTCGGAATATGAGTGTGAAATGGTGTAAATGTATATGTACAGTTCCAGTGAGCATTACACGTGATGGGAGTCTCTGAGTTGCCCTATGCTAATAGGAAATAGCAAAAGCCTTTGAGATCCCAAGTGTATTGATAGCATCACTCCGTGCTGATGTAAATATCTTAGTGTAATATTGAAACGCTTGAAGATACATTGAGAGAGCAATTGCATAAGATATGAAAGCTACTGGGACAATTACATACAACTAATTGACATGTGTACATGATTGTACCAAACTATTTCGACTTGGCACTAAGTGAGAAAAATAGATGATGAACAACATAGATCAATTGTGATATGAAAAATACTGTGCATGGACTCTTATGTGAAAAGAGTGGAAATGAATAACTCCCGATTTGAGAAATGAACTTACGGGAATATAGACATATATGATGAAAGACAGCATGTAGTGGTCTAAAGTACTCTTGATGTTGAAAGTATACTGGCAGCATTACTTGGAGGATGACCTAGAGGTCAAAAGTCGTAAGTATACTGTTAGCTCTATAGGCTATACCGAGAAGGGGGGTGAATCGGTTTTTAACTACCCTTAAACTCGTTTTGCGATTCTTTTAAATTCTCTAGCCTATTTGATTATTTTCTAAGTTCTCTAAGCTAGTCAAGCATGCAATCCAAGTTCAATGCAATAAACATAATATAATCGCAAGTAAATAAAGAGTAGGGAGAGAGAGATTTACACAATCGATTTATAGAGGTTCGGCTACCTTGCCTACGTCCTCTACCTTGAGACGCTCCCAAGGATTTTCCCAAATTCACTATCCTTGAATTTGTTACACTCCTTCTTTTTCTAGGCTAAAGAGAAACCTCTCTTTTTTTCTAGGCTCAAGAGAAACCTCCCTTTTTTTCTTAGGCTAAAGAGTAACCTCCCTCTTTTTCTTAGGCTAAAGAGAAACCTCCCCTTTTACAAGGAATGAGTGTGTTTACAAATAGTGTAATCAAAGAAGGGCCTCTAGATAGGCAAGTGATTATAATGTATAAGCACAAGGAAAAAGCCTATACAAGATTTGTGCTACTCTATACAAAGAATATGAGAATGATGGAAGATGAAGACTTGTAGCTCTTGATTTGTTGTTGAGGCTTGAGGAAGATGAAAAAGATGATGAAAGATGTTGCTTGGTTGTTCCTCTTACTTCCTTTAGCTTCTAAGCCTCTATTTATAGTCCCTTGGATGGTTTGTGAACATTGGGTGGAGCCAAATTTGAATATGACTGTTGTATCTCACAAAACTAGCCGTTATAGGCTATTTTCAGGCAAAGGGATCGATCCCTTTCCATAAGGGATCGATCCCAAGCTTCCAGGATGTTAAATCTGGGCTTGAGGATCATTCTGCCTTGAATGGATCGATCCCTTCCCTTAGGGGATCGATCCCATGCCTCCAGAAAGCAATTTCCTGCACTTTTTGGGTTAGAAATGATGTGGTCTTTGATCCTAATTCAACCCAAAACATTTTGGCATTTTTTGTGGGAGTTTTTCTTAACTTTCTCTGATGAAAACATGGTCCAAAAATTCATTAAGTGATTTTCTAAAATATTCAAAACATTTTATGAAGTATTAAGACCAATAAGAATATGTAATTAAATCATGGTCTTAAATTAAATCATGGTCTTAATGTTTGATATTATCACTTCAAAATGGATTGAGAAAATCATGTGTGATAAGGCAAATTTACAATATGAATTATAACATTAAATCTTACTTAAGTTCAGTAAAACAGTTATTCAGTAAAACAGTAACTACCAATTCAGTAAATAGTATAAGGTAGCTTTCAGTTCAGTAAACAGTAAATGGTAGCTTTTGGTTCAGTAAAACAGTAATCAATGGCTACCATTTCAGTAAACAGTACAGTTCAGTAACACAGTATTTTGGTACGGTCTTTCATCAGTAATAGTAAACAGTAGTTTAGTACAGTAAACAGTACAGTAAATAGGATTCCATAAATCCTTTCAGTAAACAGTAAACAGTAAGTGAGACTAGGCATCACCCTACAATCAAATCATGCTATCTCGTCCACTAGGGACACAGTAACAGTAATGAGATCTATGGCCATGATCTACAATATGTCCTCGGTGTACGCTTGCTATGCGACAATCCGGGACGTTGATGACTAGCTGGTCAATCAGCCACGTGACAGTAACAATATGTGATGCATGAAGCTCGGGGCCTAAGTCTCAAAACAGTGTAAAAACCGTACCTTAGCCTTTATAGATTTCAAACACAGTAAATCAAATATCCATAAGGCTCACATGTAAATATAATCACCTTTATGAAATTTATAAAATAAATAACATTTTTCAAATTATTTCATAAAGGTATATATCATGTTTTCCATACGATGAAGACAGTTTGCAAAATCATCACTGAAAGTATAGAAAGGCAAAACTGTCTTTTTCCACAGTAAAACACATATGCACGTTTTTTCGTGCATTCAATCGAAAACATGATTTTATAATTATCGGAATTTCAAACAAATCATTTTTATAATTTATGAAAATAAATTATTTATTTTCTAACTTTAAATTCCCATCACCATGTTTTCTTCTAAAAACACGTGTAGAGACCTCTAGTCTCGAAATCATAGTTTTTCTTCATTTCTTAACCTTTATGGAATTTTCATAATTAATTATTTCCATAATTAAAATCATAAAGGTTTTATGTAAAATCAAGTGAATATTTAAGAATATTTATAAAAATATTCACTTCAGTCTCTTTTTCATTTTCATCTCGTTTCACGTGAAATATCACATATCGGGTGAATTTTTGGTGATTTCCTTTTCACCATTCTCGAAAACATGAATATTTTAAAATTAAAAATCACTATATTCATGTTTTATGAAATTTACTTAATTTCTCGATTTTCGTACCCGAAAATCGATCACATGAAATCAAATCTTTTATTTTGGTTTCCGGTGATTTTCGGTAAATTTCAAAAAAATTTTGATAACTTTTCGACAGTATAACGGCTGCCGATTTGGCTAGCCTCCTACACGAAAAATACAGTTTATATTTTTCAACTGGTATTTCGCCACAATTTGAAACCGATAAATCACAACAATTTTCAAAACTAATCATTATGAATTGCATTTATAAATTAAATGCATAATTTAAAACATGTGGCCGAATATCCTTACAGGCGGCACATGTCTCCTTTACCTGTTTCGGGTTGGCAACTGCCTCTCGAAGGTCGCGCCCGTGTTCGCCTAGCTCGATTCCATCGGCTCGGTTATCGAGAGAATTTTCTAGAAATTAAATTCTAAAATTTAAAATTTTTTCATAATTATTTAAATAAATAAATTATTTAAATAATTTAATACTTTTTGAGATTTTTTACCGATTCTCGTAATTCTCGAGATTTCCCCTAATTTTTGAATTCTCAAGAATTTTTCGAATTCTCAAGAATTTTCCAAATTCTCAAAATTCCTTTTCTTTTCTCTTTATTCTTTTTCTTCCTTCTTTCTTTTTCTCTTTTCTTTTCTTTTCTTTTTCCTTTTTCTTTTCTTTTTCTTTTTCTTTTTTTCCTTGGTCTGACCGGTTCAGACCAGTCAGACCGGCTCTACCTTCCTCACCGTCAGTTCTCCTCCGGCGGTCGGTTCTCCGGCGGTTCGGTGGCTGAACAGCTGGCCGACGTTGAGACAAACTTACCAGTGGCCTCAGCTCGGCCTAGATCGGCGGCACGGCGGCGGATCTACTCGGTTTTGCCTCGGTTTCTTCTCCTCCTCCGTCGACCTTCCTCCGCCGTTTCCCGCCTCTCCGATGGCCTCCAACGTCTTCCTCTTCCTCCGGCAAAGCTTCGATTGCAGTGGCAGTGACCGATTCCTCCGGCACCGTCGGATCCTCTTTCTCTTTTCCTCTTGGCTTCCGCCGAAATTTCCTTCTGTTTTCATCGTCTTCTGTCGTCGGTTATCTCCTCCTTTCCTTGGCTCGCCGGCCGACGTCCTCTCTCCCTTCTCCTCTCTTCCTTTCTCTGGCGAAGGGCCGGTCGCCCTTCGGGGAGATAGAATCGGGAGTCTTCCCGATTTTGTTTGTTTTCTTTATTTTTTTTTTGTAGTTTATTTTAATTATAATTATATTTACAATTATATTATAAATATAATTATATTATTTTATTATATAGTACTTTGTACTATATATTATATAAATATATATTATATATTAATAATATATATTTACAAATAAAAATATATATTTTCATGTACTTTAAAAAAAAACATTTATATAAATATTCATATAAATGTAATAATTTCATATATATATATATATATATTGTATTTACAATATATATACATTCAAACTTTAATGTAATTTAATATTTACATTTTCTCAAATATGTATATACTTATATATTCATAAAATGTTATACTTGAATACATATGTATTATTTAAATTTATCAAATAGTATATATACTTATATATACCAATGTATATTTAATATATACTATATACCATACGGTATTTAAATACATATGTATTTACATCAAAATACGTTTATATAATTTGTAATTATATAAACATATTTTTATTTTCATTTCTCATTTTCCTTATTTAATTTGGATTTTGATTTATCCAATTTAATTTTCCTCCGTTCATTATTTTCCATAATTTCTCATTTTAACTCTTCTTCACTCAGATTTTCACTATCCGTTCCTTTCTCAATTCTCAGAATTTCCACCATATTCCGATTCTCACAATTTTATTTATTTCCACTGATTTATTTTCTCTAATATTTATTTTCAATATTTATAATTTCCAATAAATGAAAAATTTACGGTTATCACATAATATTAGTCAATGCTTCATTTTCTATTTTTAATTTAGCAATGATTTTCTTATATTTGGAGTTCATGCATTGAAATTCATTTGCTAAATCATCAAAGGCATTTTGGAGTTCACTAAAGGTATAATCATTATTTTCACTAGAACTACAACTAGCCTTATCATCACTAATGGCCATAAAGCATGTGTAGGCTACCTCATTATCTACGTTTTTCTCATCGGAGCTACCACTATCCCTCCATGCAGCCACAAATGCTTTCTTCTTAGGTTTCCTATCCTTTTCCTTCCTAAGTAAGGGGCAATTTAACGTAGTATGACCCGGTTCATTACACTCATAACACATTAAGGGGTCTTTTTCTCTTCAACTTGACTCTCCCCTATGATGTCTCCTATTTTGCTCTCTCATTCATTTTCATGAACCTATTGAATCTTTTGGCAAACATTGCCATTTCCTTTTCTTCCTCATTTCCACTCTCATCACTATCATCTTCAATGTCCTTATGAGTGGAAGACTTAAGTGCTACCCCTACTTTCTTTAAAGGCACTTCATTTCTTTTCATTTTCATTTCATATGTAAGTAGGGAGCCCATAACCTCATCTAAAGACAAGGTATTTAGATCCTTAGACTCTTCTATTGCGGTTACCTTTGCCTCCTATGACTTAGGCAAGCTATTCATAATTTTCTTTACCATTTCAACATTGGAATAAGCCTTGCCTAGAGCCTTAAGTCCATTAATTTTATCATTAAACCTAGTGAACATTTCGCTAATGGACTCATTTTCTTTCATCCTAAATAACTCATAATCATGTGTGAGCATTCCTACTTTGGTCTCTCTAACTTGATTTGTCCCTTCATGTGTGATGGCTAGTTTATCCCATATTTGTTTAGCATTCTCACATAAGGATACTCTATTATACTCCTTGGGACCTAAAGCACAAAAGAGGGTGTGCATAGCCTTGGCATTCAATTGTGCTAATCTCATGTCATTGGTGTTCCACTCATCTTCACTCTTAGGGACATCTTTTCCATCTACTTTCTTTATTGGGATTCTAGGGCCATTAACAATTACTCTCCACACTTCATAGTCATTGGATTGCACAAATAACATCATCCTAATTTTTCAATAGGAGTAATTCTCACCATTGAAGAGTGGAGGTCTAATTAATGAGTGTCCCTCTTCTCCTAGGGGTGTGCCTACATTCAAGTGAGCCATTTAAAATCGTTTTGCTCGATAGAGGTTAGTCTAAATCAATCTCGAACCCAAGCTCTGATACCAATTGTTGGCTCTATAGGCTATACCGAGAGGGGGGGAATCAATTTTTAACTACCCTTAATCTAGTTTTGCGATTCTTCTAAATTCTCTAGCCTATTTGATTATTTTCTAAGTTCTCTAAGCTAGGCAAGCATGCAATCCAAGTTCAATGCAATAAACATAATATAATCGCAAGTAAATAAAGAGTAGGGAGAGAGAGATTTACACCATCGATTTATAGAGGTTTGGCTACCTTGCCTACGTCCTCTACCTTGAGACGCTTCCAAGGATTTTTCCAAATTCACTATCCTTGAATTTGTTACACTCCCTCTTTTTCTAGGCTAAAGAGAAACCTCTCTCTTTTTCTAGTCTCAAGAGAAACCTCCCTCTTTTTCTTAGGCTAAAGAGTAACCTCCCTCTTTTTCTTAGGCTAAAGAGAAACCTCCCCTTTTACAAGGAATGAGTGTGTTTACAAATTGTGTAATCAAAGAAGGGCCTCTAGATAGGCAAGTGATTACAATGTTTAAGCACAAGGAAAAAGCCTATACAAGATTTGTGCTACTCTATACAAAGAATATGAGAATGACGGAAGATGAAAACTTGTAGCTCTTGATTTGTTGTTGAGGCTTGAGGAAGATGAATAAGATGATGAAAGATGTTGCTTGGTTGTTCCTCTTACTTCCTTTAGCTTCTAAGCCTCTATTTATAGTCCCTTGGATGGTTTGTGAATGTTCGGTGGAGCCAAATTTGAATATGACTGTTGTATCTCACAAAACTAGCCGTTACAGGCTATTTTCGAGCAAAGGGATTAATCCCTTTCCATAGGGGATCGATCCCAAGCTTCCAGGATGTTAAATCTGGGCTTGAGGATCATTCTGCCTTGAAGGGATCGATCCCTTCCCTTAGGGGATCGATCCCATGCCTCGAGAAAGCTATTTCCTGCACTTTTTGGGTTAGAAATGATGTCATCTTTGATCCTAATTCAACCCAAAACATTTTGGCATTTTTGTGGGAGTTTTTCTTGACTTTCTCTGATGAAAACATTGTCCAAAAATTCATCAAGTGATTTTCTAAAATATTCAAAACATTTTATGAAGTATTAAGACCAATAAGAATATGTAATTAAATCATGGTCTTAATGTTTGATATGATCACTTGAAAATGGATTGAGAAAATCATGTGTGATAAGGCAAATTTACAATATGAATTATAAAATTAAATCTTACTTAAGTTTTTGTCATTTCAAAATATATATGGCAATTTAAAGCTAACATATACGACATGTACCACCTTTGGACTTAAGTTAAATTCGGAGGACCAAATTTCTTAAGGTGGGGAGAATGTGATAACCGTAAATTTTCCATTTATTTGAAATAAATATTGGAGAAAATAAATCAGTGGAAATAAATAAAATTGTGAGAACGGGATATTGGTGAAAATCCTGAGAATTGAAAAAGGAACAGATGGTGGAAATCCGAGTGAAGGAAAATTAAATCGGAAAAAAAAAATAAATAAAATAAGGTTGGAATTATGGAAAATAATGAAGAGAAGAAAAGTTTAATTTGGATAATGGAAATCCAAATTAAATGAGAAAATGAGGAAAAGAAAATGAAATATATTTATATAATTTTATATCATATAAATGTATTTTTATACAAATACATACGCATTTAAATATTGTATAGTATATAGTATATATCAATATACTGTGGTATATATATATATACGGGTATACTATTTTACAAATTTAAATAATACGTATGTATAGATACAACATTTTATGTATATATAAATATATATACATATATAAGAAATGTAAATATTAATTTACATTAAAGTTTAAAAAATGTATATATAAAGGTTATTTAAATTTAAAATATATAAATATACATATATATATATACTAGATATATATTTTGTAATATACAATATATATATTTTATATACAATATATATTGTACTATATCATATATGATATAATATATGTATAATATATAGTATATATTATATGTATAAAATAACAAAATATAGTATAGTATATACTAAAAATAGAAAGGAAAATAAAAATGGAAGAAAGGAAAGGATCGAGAAGCCCGACCCTTCCCAGCCAGAGACGACGGTGGCGGAGCTACCACTGCCCACGAGGGAGAAAGGAGAAGGGAGAGACGCTATCGGCCAGAGGAAGGAAGGAGATCATCGGCATCGAAAACAGAAACGGAGAAGGGGGAAATTCCGGCGAAAGTCGAGAAAAAAAGAGGAAAATGGATCTGGCGGTGCCGGCCGAATTGGCCACCGCCAGTGCCGATGAACCTTCGCCAGAGGAAGAGGAAACGGTAGGAGGCCACCGGAGAGGCAGAGAACGGTGGAGGAGGAACGACGAAGAGGCAGAAAGAGGCCGACCTAAACCGACTCAATCTGCCGCCGTGTCGTCGATCCAGACCAAACGAAGGCCAGATCCAGCTTTGCCGTGGTGCCGGCCAGCTGTGGAGCCACTGAACCACCGGAGAAGAACCGACGGTGAGGGGAGGTGACTGGTTCGGTTGGGAAAGGAAAAAGAAAAAGAAAAAGAAAAAGAAAAGAAAAAGGAAAAAAAAAAAAGAAAAAGGAAAAGAAAAAAAAGAAAAAGGAAAAAGAAAAAGAAAAAGAAAAAGAAAAAGAAAAAGAAAAGAAAAAGAAAGAGAAAGAGAAAGAAAAGAGAGAGAAAAGGAATTTCGGGAATTTGAAAAATTTCCGAGAATTCAAAAATTACAGGAAATCCCAGGAATTACGGGAATCGGTAAGAAATCCCGAAAAGTGTTAAATTATTTAAATAATTTATTTATTTAAATAAATTGAAAAAAATTCTAAAATTTAGAATTTGGTTTCCAGAATCATTCTCAGTGAATGAGACGATGGAACCGGGCGAGGTGAACATAGGCGCGACCTTCAAGAGGCAGTCGTCGACCCGAGACAGGTAAGGGAGACATGTGCCGCCTGTAAGGATATTCGACCACATGTTTTAAATTATGCATTTAATTTTATAAATGCTATTAATAATGATTGGTTGAAAATTGTGGTGATTTACTGGTTAAGACTTTAAAATGTATTTTCCGTCCAGGATGCTAGCCAAATCGACAGCCGTTATATTACCAAAAAATTATCGAAAAATTACTAAAAATTGCTAAAAATCACCAAAAATCATAATAAATGATTTGATTTCACAAGAATCGATTTTCAGTCACGAAAATTGAGAAATCAAGTATTTTTCATAAAACATGAATATATGGAAGTTTGAATTTAAAGTATTCATGTTTTCGAGAATGGTGAAAATGGAATCACTGAAAATTCACCCTGTAGGTGATAATTAACGTGAAAAGCGATAGAAAATGAAAAAGACTAAAGTGAATATTTTATAAATATTTCTTAAATATTCACTTGATTTCATATCAAACCTTTATGGTTTTCATTATGAAAATAATTAATTACATAAATTCCATAAAGATTAAGAATGATGGAAAAACTATGATTTCGAGACTAGAGGTCTCTACACGTGTTTTTAGAAGAAAACATGGTTACGGGATTTATAATTTGGAAAATAAATATTTTATTTTTCCATAAATTATGAGATTATGTGAATTAAATTTCGATAATTTTCAAAACCATGTTTTGGATACAAAGCACGAAAAAGCGTACGTACATGTTTTTACGGTGGAAAAAGACACAGTCACGAGATGTGTTTTCAGTGTGACTATTTTATAACTGTTTTCACTGTATGGAGAACATGATTTATACCTTTATGAAATATTTTGAAAATGTTTATTTATTTTATAAATTTCATAAAGGTGATGATTTATACATGTGAGCCTTATGGATAATTGTGAAATGTTTTACACTACTGTGTTTAAAATCTATAAAGGCTATGGTACAGTTTTACACTGTTTTGAGACTTAGGCCCCGAGCTTCATGCATCACACATATTGTTACTGTCACGTGGCTGATTGACCAGCTAGTCATCAGCGTCCCGGATTGTCACCTAGCAAGTGTACACCGAAGACATATTATAGATCATGGCCATAGATCTCATTACTGTTACTGTGTCCCTAGTGTATGAGATAGCATGATTTAATTATAGGGTGATGCCTAGTCTCACTTACTGTTTACTGTTTACTGAAAGGATTTACAGAATCCTATTTACTGTATTGTACTGTTTACTGTACTGAATTACTGTACTGTTTACTGATGAAAAATCGTACCAAAACACTGTGTTACAGATCTGTACTGTACACTGAAATGGTAGCCACTGATTACTGTTTTACTGAACTGAAAGCTACCATTTACTGTTTACTGAACTGAAAACTACCGTATGCTATTTACTGAATTGGTAGCTACTGTTTACTGTTACTGACTGAACCGTATCGAGATACTGTTTTACTGAATACTGAATATACTGTTTTACTGAACTGTACGATACGGTTACTGATTTGAAAAGAGAAATAAATGTTTATTCTAAAAGAATAATATAAGAATTATTTCTAAGAAAGAAATAATCGAAGAAGTAATTATCCAATGATTGGATATTTACAAATCACTGTACTGTCACGTGTTTTTACTGTACTGAAGAGAAGAGAAGTAAACCACTATTTTTACTACTGAACTGCCACGTGTTTTAAAGTATACTAAAGTCAAAGAAATAAGAGGTTTACTCTGTGGAAAAAATGAAAACTATATTGTTTTGAAAACAACAGAATTAGTACTCTCTACAGTTGCTTCTAGGTTCTGGAACAAGTTAGGTATTTCCTGCCTTACTTTATCCGGATCCCTAGCCGACTGTAGTATCCTTCCTACATGTGAGCCTAAAGCCCATCTAGAAAATTTTAAAGAAAGTGAAAAAAATATTTTCAGCATATAGTTTGCTAAATATCAAGTGTGACATATAACTCTCTTACTGAGTCGTGGTTTGCTAACTCCCCAATTTTAACATTTCAGGTTTTTTGATGATTGTGAGATCCGAGGATTGAGGATCACGGCTGTACACAAAGGATAATGTGACAAACCGACTGAGATATATGAGGTACGATCATTTATTTTCTGTATTTAGACATGTATACAGTACTACATTTTTATAAGTAAGAGAGGGGATGTGTATAATGTTAACATTGTTGTACAAAAATTGTTTAACACTAAGTGTAAAGTGAAGTATCATAGACAGCCCAACCGAATAAGCTGTGTAGAATAACGTGAAAAATGTGGTAACGGATAGTTACAATACCTTTGTAAGAAGGAGGCAATTTTGTGTTACATGAGGAAGCACTACAATCATACAATTTATCAATATCAGTTTCCATCGATTGTAGTTAACAATCAACTGAAATAACAGGAACAACAGCTTTTGAAGACAAATGGTGTTCAGGTAGATGTAGCAATGTTGCTGCAGCACTACTCCTAAGGAGGGAAAAATGAAAAGGAAAAGTAGATAATAACAACATGAGCAGAAACATCAAGAAATAGAAATGAAAAAAGTGGAGGGGAAAAATGAAAACAGGCAAAAAAAAAAATGAGGAACCACATGAGCAGAAACATCAAGAGGGAAAAAAGATCATGCATACCTCTGGCATTGAGATTTAAGAGACTGAGAACACTTCATTCTATTCATCTTGTTTTGAAGATTTTGACAACCATGAAAAGCTGGAAAATCCAAAAACAATGTGAGACACAAGAAAAGAAGAAAAGGAAGCGCTAAAGCTTTGTTAACAGTTGAACAAAAGAATGACCAACACAGGAAACACATGAGAGTAAGATAGTAACATAGCTAGATAGAAGAAAAGATTATTAAATACATCCATCAAGAGATGGTATATTCACATTGTTCATTTCCTTGCGAAGATCTTGGACAAAACAACAAAGAGTAAGCTAAATATTATGGGGTAACTGAAGGGATAATAGGAAAACATATCAAGAATGATCAATCAAAGAAAACAACAAAAGAACAGCAAATCAATTCCAAAGTAAATATGTTCGTAAGGAGGAGGCAAGTTTCCAAGCATTGAAAACAAAACAAAGAGCAATCACATCAACAAAATCCAAATTGGTTAGGTCAACACATAAGATAATTACTACCAACCTAAAAGCCAAACCATGGAGGTAAAACAATTACCACCAGATACCTATTTCAACAACATGAGCTATGCAAAAAGAGGAAGGGTTGAAAAGATTTACATCAGGTAAAACTAATCATGACAAAGAAGAATAAAGGGCGAAAAAAGCTTGAACAACATGTTGTAAATCTAACGGACAAAAGGTTGGTAATTGCATGATTTAGCCAGGATAGATGGATATCAAAAATAAGGAACAAAGCGATACAATGATATAACCTAGCCAATGATCCGGCAAAGAAAACAACAAAACAATGAGAAACCAATACCAGAGCAAATAAGTTTGCCAGAAGGAGACAAGTTTCCATCATGCAAGGAAGACAAGCTCAATGTTCCACCATGATCATGCAATTGATCAATATCAGTTTCCATTGGTTGTACTTGACAATCAACTAAAAGAACAGGAGCAACATCTTTTGAAGACAAATGATGCTTGGGTAGGCATTGCAATGTTGCTGCAGCACTGATCGTAGGGAGGGGAAAATGAAAAGTAAAAGTAGATAATAAGAACATGAGTACAAATATCAAGAAGAGGAAATGGGAAACTGGAGAGAAACAAAAAAAGCCAAGGGGAAAAAGGAAAAATAGCATGAGAAAAAAGATCAAGAGAGAAAACCAATTATGCATACTTTTGGTGTCGAGATTTAAGACACTGAGAACACTTCATTCTATTCATTTTGTTTTGAAGATTGATAAGTCTTTAAAATATTCACTTTTTAGAGTATTTTATTGCATCAATTTTGTTTAAATTTTGGAATTTTTAATGTAATTTCTTCCCTATTTAATTAAATTGTTTTCATGTGTAGGAAATTCAAGAATAATGAGCAAATCAAGAAAATGGCAAGAAAATCAAGAAAAAATGGTTGGATGTGGTGTTTAACACTTAAAAATCATAGACTTAGTCTTCTCCAAACTCTAAACTTTATTCTCATTAGGTAAAAAAAAAGACAAAAAAACATAAACCCTTTCCTACCATAACCCTCTTAAAACCCTATCTCATGTAAACACCTTAAGCCCATATTCAACCCCAAAATCCAGAAAAAAAAAACCCAAACTAACCATTATTCTTACATGATATCTTGGCCCAAAAAGAATTTTCAAGAGGCTAGATTTGAAGAGCCCAAAGTGAAGGAAGGAGGCAGCCCAAGACTTGAAGGGAACCCTACCTATAACAACAAAAGATGAAGCTGCCGTAAGAGAGGAGGATGGTAGCTGGTGACAGCAGCTGAAATTCTTCACCGTTTACTGCATTTCCTTCACTGTTCTGCACTTTTCTTTAACATATTCCTCGATGTTTAGATGTAGTTTGTAATTAGAAATTCAGTTTTTAAACTTTTGAAGTTTAAGTTTTGTTTCCTGATTTTATCTTTTATTCTTTTTCGTTTTCCTTTAAGAATTAGTTTAATCTAAAACCATTTCCTTTATTGTCTTAATTTAAGTTACTGCAATTTTTTTTTTTATATTTGCTGTTTTAAAGTTTCTAAAATTTTCTTTTTCTTTGCAAGCTTCCGTTTAGTGTCTTCTTGTTCTTCGTGTTTCTGCCAAACACGTTTGTGTTTGCTTGTTGCTGTACGAGAAGAAGAGCAGGAGGTTGTGACAGCAGCCGGATTGATCTACTCCACTACAGCATTTCTTCATCCATGTGGCTGCATTGTTATTTTGTTTTTTTTTAGTTTTCGGTTTCCAGATAGTCTTTCAGCTTTTTAGTTTAAGTCGGTTCTATAGCTAAATTCAAGTTTATTTAAGAATTTGATTTAATAAAAATCAGTATTTTCGTTCAAATCCATGCTCTGTCTTTTCCGTAAACTTGGGGCTACGTTGATGCTAGTTAGAGACAAGGCTATTCTGCTGTGTGACTGAGTGCTGTAAGGGACGTTGATGGTGCTGGACAGAGACAACATGAGCTGGACTGGAGGATTAGAGCAGAGCAAAGCAGGAGGTGGCGAGGTTTGTTGAAGCGGCATGTGGTGGCTGCGGTTGTTGTGCGTGGCTCTCTGCTGAAGCAGTTGTGCTGTCCTGTGCGTGGAAGCTGCTGAAGCGTGTTGGCGTGGTGCAGTGGCAGGCGCATGGCATTTGGCTTGGGACGTGGCTTGTGGCAAGGCTGGATGCATGGCCCAGGCTGGTGAATCGGCGCATGGCAGGGACGGCAATGAGCTATGTGGCAGCTAGCTCAAGGGTTTTACAATTTCTTTAGTTTATGTTTTAAGTTTTAATAGTTAATATTTTAGTTATATGAATTTAATTGTTTATGTTAATTTGTTTTATTAGAAATTTAGTTTAGTAGCTTATTAGTTTAGGTTCAATGGTTATTTTAGTTTAATTTATTTAGATATCTAGTTATAACATTTTTAATTTTGCATTCTAGGTAAGTTTAGATTAAATTTATTAGCCTCAATTGTTATTTTATGAATTAATTAAATTTCGGTTTTTAAACTAGGGTTTTTGTATTTTATTTTATTTTATTTTATTTTATCTTAGTATTTTGTATTAAGATTTTTTTTATTTTATTTTGTTATTATTTTATTTTATTTTATTTTATTTTCCTGCATATTTAGTTTATGTTTTATTTAGGGCATTTTAATAGTTTGTTTAGTAAAAAAAAAATTTCATTTGGTTGAATAAATCTAGGATGACCAATTTTAGTACTTAGCTCTATCAATTCTAACTAATCCTCGTGGGAACGATACTCTACTCACTCTTTATTACTTGTCGCGACCCGTGCACTTGCGGTATAGGTCTTAGAGCACAACAAAGATTTTGACAATGACGAAACCTAGAAAATTCAAAAACATGGTGAGTCATAAGAATAAAAAAAAAAGAAAGGGCCAGAGTTTTGTTAACAATTGAAACAACCAATGCAGGAAATACACAAAAGTAAGATAGCAACATAGCTAGATGGAAGAAAAGATCATTAAATGCATCCATCAAGAGACGATATATTCACCTTGTTCATTTCCTTGGAAAAAACCTGGACAAAACAACAAAGGCTATGCAAAATATTATGGGATAATTAAAAAGATAACAGGAAAACATATCGAACGAAGAGCAATAACAAGTTAACAAAAGAAGATATGGCAAGCTTGCCATCAAGGTTAACAGGGAAGCCAGACAATTGAGATTCCACAAATTCATGCCTCAAAGGGAATGAACTTTTTCCGCATGCAAGTTCATGCCCAGGAACATGAGTTGAGTGCACAAATAGAGAACCATTCTCGACAAGAACCCTTAAGTCCAAATTTTTCAAGTTAGATGTTCTAGAATGCTTAAATCCACCTGGTTTGTCTAAGAGAGAACCCTCAACAGATATTTGATTGGAACATTGTTCACCAAGCAAACTACTTTCACGACAATCACGTTTTAATCTCTGATCTCTAAGAGACTGACTCCGCTTTAATCTATTTGCTCTACTTAGATCTCTCTCAGCCATAGAGAACAACTCGACAACAACTGTAAAACCCGAATTTTTCATGCTATATACCATAATTGTACGTAATTGATAGTGGAAATAAATTCTTTTAGTCAAATTAAAGAGTCATTGAATGGGAATTTCCACTTTTCATTTTAAGTTATGATGTATAGTGTGGTGTATAAAAGAAAGAAAAACAAACATTAAAGTTGCAACAAGAGATAGATGAGATATAATCTTGATAAAAAGGTTGAAAGTGTGAAAGGGATTAATGGCAATAGGACAAACAAGGGCTAGCCGATTTCTTGTGTTGAGAAATTCTTCAAGAATTAATATACTACAAGACAAAAGAAAAGAATGAGATGAAAGTCAATGATAGTGGCTGCTGGAAGTGGATTGGCGTGGAGAAGAGAAGAAAAGAAAAGGAAAAAAGTCAAGGAAAGGGGTGGCAGTGGACTTCTCGCCACTTTGCTTTTCTTGACAATGGGGCTAAGCAATAAATGGCAAGTGAAATTAGTCAACAATAGAGCTGCAGTAGGGACTTGACTACCGTTCTTTTTGCTGCAGTTTTCTTTGGTTTTAATGCATGAAATGATGAAAGAAAAACGAGTTAAGAATAGGTGTTAGATTCTAAGTGAAACTGAATGACTATATAAGAAGAATTCATGAGGAAAAATCGATGGAAGCAACTTCATTTTCCTCAAAATCATTCTCGCCCATTCTGTTTTCATTTCAAGTTCACCATTAATTCTTCCGTTACTCCCATAAGTGAGCCATGAAACTCATCCTTAGTTAGCTAAACCTTTATCCAGTGTGTGAAGAATGAGGAATAAGCAAAGCTAAGTGAGGCAAGAAAACATTCTGTTTTTGGAAGAGCAACTGGGATTAAGGTGAGTTTCATATTTTCCATGGTTCTCTTGATGTTCCATACTAGACTTCTATGTTTTATAATGTGATAAACATAGATATAGCCTGGTTTTAGTTAAATATTGTTGGAATATATAAGAAATTAGATGGAAAATAATCAAGAATGAGTAAGATAATACTATAAGCGAACTCTCATGAATAAGCCACTAACGGATGGCGAGCTCTATGGGCGAATGGCGATCTTAATCTCGCCAAAGTGTCACAGATATTAGGAAAGGAAATATAAATAGTTTTAGATTCGAAAAGGGAATATTAATGGTTTTAATAAATTTTTGCAGACAGGAATTGAGAAAGGCGAGCGGGAAACAAGGCTTCATCAGACAAGGTAAGGGAGATGTGTGTGAAAAGAATGCATGTCCTGTGGAGTTAAATTTATGAAATTACTGAGAAATGGTTTTGGTTTATGACATGCATGTTATTCGGATAAATTGCTTTGTTGTGGGCGAACTGGTACATGGCGGGCGAACCTTTGTTTTTTATGATTGGCGAACTGTTAAGGCAGGCCACCACAAACCTTTTTATCATTTTGGTCAAAGAACTCTTTTATGTTCCTTTGGGTGAGCAACGATGTTTTCAAATAGAAATTCGAGCGAGCTAATATAGGCGAGCCCTTTTAAATGTTGTTTTGGGGCGGGCGACCCTTGCTTTCATGAAAGTTGACCATAGAGTGCCTCATTTGGGCTAGTTGACCATGGCAATGCTATAATGGATGAGCCACTGGGGCGAGCCAGTTTTACTTGTTTTTGAAACGAATGGCTGGTGGGCGAACACAAGTTCATTGCATTGAAAGAGTTGACCATGGGCGAGCCAGATTGGGCGAGCTGACCATGGGCGAATTGATTTATGAGTATTTTCTCAATGAAAATGAATTATTTTAATATTTTGAAAATAGAAATATGAAACCTTTTTGGGGCAAGTTGAACATTGGGCAAGTTTACAAATGGCATGTTGACTATTGGCGAGCTGACTATTGGCGAACTAGC
Source organism: Heritiera littoralis (assembly GCA_031772115.1). Classification (NCBI taxonomy): domain Eukaryota; kingdom Viridiplantae; phylum Streptophyta; class Magnoliopsida; order Malvales; family Malvaceae; genus Heritiera; species Heritiera littoralis. The sequence goes on from JAPDPK010000043.1 coordinate 1,125,223, forward strand.
CATGGGAGAGCCAGCATAACCCGTGCCTTTCTCACACGAAAAATGTTTAGATTGCGGGCTGTTATACTATTTTATAAAACCTTTTGGAAATCAAATTATTTTAAAGGCTTTCATGAGTTATAAAGGTGATTTTTGAGACTTTAGGCCCTGAGTTCATGCTTTATTATTTGTGTAATTGCGTGACCCACATGGGGCAGTGGCCCGGTTCGATGGACCTACGGGCGCACCTCAGGGCATCACAAGGCTGATGGACCCGCCAAGTCATCAGCGGTCTCGAGGTCACTTGGCAAGTGGACCCGAGGACCACCTATAGATTATGGCCATAAATCTAGTTGAAATAGCCGTGAGGGGCGATGGCCTACAGGCGCACCCCAAAAGCGGATGACTTGTGTTCCTAAGGGAATAATGAGAGCATGATGTATTTGTTGCCTAGTCTCAACTTATTTATTTCTGTTTACTGAAAGGATCTATTGAATCCTGTTTAATGTTAAAGGGGATTGAGTGATTGGATAAATAAGATTGTTTTGGAAGTATACTCTTTATTTTTATAAAGCAGCATACACCTTCTTTACTGAGCATGTTGTCGCTTACTCCCTATTTTCCACTCCACAGATTATTGAACTTGAGCTAAGCAAATTACTTTCCAAAGATCTGATATCAAAGATATGTTGTATTCTTTTATATATTCAGTAAAATGGTACAGTACTACTTTAAATAGAAGGGAATGTATATACATAGGAAGGAAATAATTTAATAATTCACACTTTCATATTAGTATAAGGAATTGAGAGAACTAAGTCTTATAAAAGAAATAGGAGTTGATAAGCATCACAAACATCCCAACCGGTAAGTGAGTGTAATTAGAAAGTGAATATTATGTATTTTGTGGATTTGGGATGTTACAACAACACTTGATATAGAAATGCTAGACAATGATTGACATGAGAATGCAAAAATTCATTAACAAATACAAACATGCATCTCAAGCAGAAGGATGCAAAGAAAAGGAACAGCATGAAATAGCATAAAGAGAAGGAAACAGAAAATCGAAGGAAAAAAAGTAATACAAGAAGCAGGCCAAGTGTGGCAAACCAGCAAGGAAATAACACGCAAAAAAAGAAGAAGCAGCGAGCAACACAACAGTAAGAAAATACCTAACATGCAAGCAAACACAGCTCATCATCCTTGCAAAAAAGTTAAAGAAAGCAGCCAAAGACAAACAAATAACACAACAAAAGGATAATAAGTGAAATAAAGCAGATAAAAAGCAAGGTAAAACAACGCAAGCAATGTACCGAACAGAAGAGCTAGCTGGCAAAGATTATTAAGCGAGCAACCTACAAAGAAATCAATGAAACAAAATGAGATAGGAGATATAGCAAAGCAAGCTTCATTGGGAGGTAAAAGAATAGCAAAGGATAGAAACACGACCACAAAATAATAGCACACAACCATAAAATAATAAGAGTATAACAAATCAATAAGCTCTCCAAGCATTGAAAACAAAACAAAGAAAATAACAAACATGACACAGTTTGTGATCATGAGAAACTACGAACCCGAATCCCAGGCCATGCAAGCAAAAAAGAAGTGACAGTTTGCAAGCACGACAAGGGAACAGTAAAGAAAACAAAACACAAGAATCAGTAATTAACACAACAAAGCAAGGACACCAAGATAAGAGAACTTAAAACCAGAGCAGACGAGATCAAAAGGGTCAACAAAAGCAAGGCCCAAGGTGAAAGAAAATGGTAGAAGAAGAGTTTTTGGGTGCAAGACCAAGACATAAACAGAAAGAACTCAAACCAAGAACAATGCTTTAAAAGATCCAAGACCCACAAGCACAACAAACAGCATTAAAAACAGGGAACAAAGAGTCTTAAATGAGTACATACAAAACATGAGTGTAAAAAGAGAGAAGGGGAAAAACCATAATTTTCTCCAAGAATATGAAAGAGACAAGCACATTAAATACAACGTGAGGCAAACATAATAAAACAGGATAGATGCAAAAGACATACACCCAACGAACGAAAATAGAATAGGAGCATGCAAAGCATGAGCATCAAGAAGCAAAACAAACAATAGCCAAGACCATACAAACTCAAGCAGAAGAAAAAGAGCAGTAAAAAAAATAAAGGCACAAGCGCAACAATAGCAAAAACAGACAGATAAGGAAAAGATAATAACCATAGCAAAAAGGCTAGATCAATCAAGAATAGAAGAAAAGGAAGAGAAGATAGGAAAGAGTCGAACTAGACAAGTTGGGAGAAACCGAAGCTTATGGAGGAACACAGCAACAACACCTAGCACACTAAATTAACAAAGCCACCAGACAATAAATAGAAAAGAAATAGCAACAAAGGGTTGATAAGCTCCCTAGACCCCAAGCCAAAACAAAAGTACACCCAGAATAGGAAACCATGATTGCAAAACAACAGCAGGGAAAATGGTGACAAGAAAGAACGGCACGAAAGTAGAGAAGCAAAAGATATGAAGAATGAAGCAACCAAAAGAAAACATGCGGGAAAGAAAAAAAATAAATGAATGAAAAAGTAAAAGAATGAAGAAAGAGAAAAAGAAGGAATCCACTAAGAAAGAGAACAATAAAGAGACCCATAAACCAAGGAAAAAAAGGGCCTACTAAATATCAAGTCAACAGAGAAGGAAGCAATAAAAGATGTGCATGGGGCAAAATAACAAAATGAGATATGAAAAAATGGGAAAACCACACCAGTCCAAAAATAGGACAAAAGGCAAGCAAATCAAAGCGAGGACAAACAGAAATTCAAGCGCAGTCGGTACACACAAAAACAGGAGAGAAAAGAAACACAAAAGCTTCCACTCTGAGAAAAGAGAAACAAAATCATGCATACATGGCGAACGGACAAGGCCACAATGTGTCGAACAAAGAAGCAAGAAGCTCTCTGAGAAGCCTAGAATCCCACAGATTTTTATATATAAGACTAGTGTATACACAGATGTATTTTGTGTATAGTAATTAAAAAATATTTTTGTGTCATCAAAGAGGGACATTGCAATATTAGAATTTATAATGCATTTAAAGCCGGTGGATTTTAGAACCAGGAATCACTTGCTAAATAATTTTTTTAAAATTTTAGAGTATTATAATATCCTACATGAAATCTTTGTTTTCGAATTAATAGCTGTCGACCCTAAATGGTGTCTACACGCAAGTGCATGCAGTCATACAAGTAATATAGGATTTGAGTCCCAAATTATCGTCCCACATAGATTAGTTAGGCTATTTAGCTAAATACTAAAATTGGTCACTCTAACTTTATTTAAGCAATATGTAATTTTCAACTTAACTAACTATTAAAATGCCTAAAACAAAACATAAACTAAATATGCATGAAACTAAATAAAAAAATAAAATAAAAAATAAAACTTAGTAAAAAAATAAAATAAAATACTAAAACCATAATGAAAAAAACTAAATTTAATTCACTCATAAAAAAACAATTGAAACTAATGAATTTAATCTAAACATACCTAAAATGCAAAATTAAAAATATTATAACTAAATATCTAAATTATATTAATTAAACTAATGTAAATCATTATGCTAAAACTAGTGAGCTAATAAATTAATAAACTAAATATCTAACAAAAACGAACTAATAAAATATAAATTAACAACTTAACATGTCTAACTATTAACTAATAAAAACTTAATCAACTTAATATATCTAACTACTAACTAATAAAACTTATAATTTGAACCAAAGAAAGTGTGATAACAGAGAACCACTAGCAGCCATACGTCCCTGCCATGGCTCATGAATTGCCACCCCCTACTTCTTGCACTGAATGCTCACGCCACCAGAACACGCTTGACCCAGCTCCTGCTTTGACCACAACCCTTGTTTCGCACCGCTCCAACCATTGCAAACCACGCCAGGCAACGGCTGTTTCACGCGGGCAGCCTCTCAACAACCACGTCCATTCACTTTCACACAACCTTGCACCAACTGAAAACTAACCTAAACCCAATGGAATTTAATCTAATCTAAACCTAGATGAAAACATAAGAAGTTAAGCACAAAATATTACAGGAAACTAATAGGAATAGAAGTTAAACAAAATATGAAGTTTAATCTTATTCAATTTCGGTAAATTGCATTATTTAAACAAAACTGACTTTAAAAGCAAATTAAATCTAATCAAAACTATTACTATGAAACATGAAAGAAAGCGTTTTTAATAGAAGTCTAAATTTTGAGACAGTACTTGAAGAAGAAGAGACCGAAACTAAGAACAAATAAGGGACATAACAAGTTTGGAGCAAACGGCTGCTGTCACTAGCCTTCTCCTCTTCTTTAAGTCTCTTCTATGATTGAAAATTAAAAGCATAAAACCACTAGTCCTAACTAAAGAAAGCAATAAAGAAATTGGCAATAAAGATTGAAGAAGATGGTCTCCTGTCACGAGCCACCTCCTCAATAATCCTCTTTGCAGCCGCTTGATTTTGTATAAGTTAGGGCTCTTCAAGTGTGTCACGGGCTTTGTCAAATAATTTCCATGGGTTGCCTTCTCCTTTGGGCCTTTCGGTCATGCTTGATCTACAAATGAATGCCACTTGGGCTTGCTTTTCTTTTGGGCTGACATTTAAGCAAAATATGATTGGATTGGATTATTGGGTTTTGAGGGTTTAGGTAAAATGGTTTAAAATAGGCATAGAGTTTATAGGTAAGTGTAGAAATAGGGTTTGAAATTTTGAAACTATTTCATTTATTAATATTTTTTTTTAGAATTTAGAAGGTTAAGGTTTTAAAGTTAAAATTTGGTTTAAGGTTTGAAAAAGGCTAGCTTTAGGATTTAGAGATAAAGTTAGGGTAAGGGATTAAACACTAAATCCAACCATTTTTTTCTTGATCTTCTTGCCATTTTCTTGATTTCCTCATTATTTTTGAATTTCCTACACATGAAAATAATTTAATTAAATTAGGAAGAAAATACATTAAAATTCCAAAATTTAATCAAAATTGATGCAATAAAATACTCTAAAAAAATGTATATTTTAAAGACTTATCACTCCCCCAAATTTAATATTTTGCTCGTCCTCAAGCAAAACAATTTCAAAACATGCAAGAGATAACAAGTACTTGACAGATTCATTCCCCACATACACCTCAGAGAAAGAGTACTGATCTAATCTAAGAAAAAATCACAATTATTAATCTACATAGAGTTTCCACCAATCACATGCCCAAGTCCTAATTAGATTCTCCGTGTGTGTGTGAAGTGTCCATCACATATCAAAAGCCTACATATCCAGATGAGATTATGCAAACATGAAAAGTAAAGTCTCTAAATCATGAACAATATTGGTTTGTTTTTCACTTCTTTCTCCACTAATGTAGCCATACTCAATCAAGAATCAATAGGACTTCATTAAGCTTGCAATGTAAGGCTAGGGTGAAGGTATGATAAAAGACCATTTAGGCTTCACAACCCCTAATCATGCGTTACACTCTAGGACATTTACTTTTTCAAGCTTAATTAACTCCCCCAAACTTATTTTCTTCATACTTTGTTATAAACTTTATTCTCTCTTCTTCTTCTTTTTTTGAATTTTCTATTTCTCTATTTTTTCTTTTCTTTTTTTCATTTTTTTATATCCTATCTATATACCCAAATATGTACATAGCTCATGATATATAAAGAATAAGAAAACTGAATAGAGAGAATCGAAATCTCTTGTATTTTCATACTAAAAATACAAACAAATTGATCTCTTCTTATAGGAAAAGTCAGCAGCCCTAAAATAGGAAATAAAAATAAAATAAAAATAACTTTCCTAATTACAATTAATTGTTTTTCCTATGATATTCTTGTACTAAAGTGTGATCCTAATTGCTCCAAATATGGAAATCAGTAGTAGCCAAATTACTCCTGACATATTCTCCTATTTTTTCTCTTTTCGGATTTCCAACACTCCCCTCAAGCTGGCATGAAAATGTCTTCCATTGACAGCTTGCTTACTAAAGTGTCAAACTGTGCCTTGTGTAGTCCTTTGGTTAAAATGTCAGCAACTTGACCAGAGTAGGAATATAAGGCATGCAAATAAGACCAGTGTCAATTTTCTGCTTAATGAAGTGTTTGTCTACTTCAACGTGCTTTGTTCTATCATGAAGGATTGGATTATGAGCAATTGAGATGGCTGCCTTGTTATCACAGTGGAACTTCATTAGAGATGGAGTTGGGATCTTTAATTCTTCTAAAAGCCTTTTAATCCATTTCATTTCACAAATACCAAGTACAGCTGATCTAAATTCTACTTCTGCACTACTCCTGGCTACCACACTTTGTTTTTTACTCCTCCAAGGAACCAAGTTACCTCCTACAAATGTGCAGTAACCTGAGGTTGATCTTCTATCTAAAATACTTCCTACCCAGTCTGCATCAATATATGCTTCTACTTGTAACTGGTCTCGTTTCTTGAAAAATAGTCCTTTGCCTGGAGTTCCCTTCAAATATCTTAAAATCCTATACACTGCTTTGTAGTGGTCTTGGCAAGGAGAATGCATAAATTGACTTACCACACTCATAGCAAAGGCTATGTCAGGTCTAGTGTGTGATAATTAATTAGTCGTCCAACTAACCTTTGATACCTTTCTCTGTCCTTCACCTTTTCAACAGCAGCAGGTTGAAGCTTCAAATTTGGTTCAATTGGAGTCTCAGCTGCCTTGCATCCCATCATCCCTGTTTCACCAAGTAAGTCCAACACATACTTACATTGATTGACAAAGATGCCTTCCTTGGATCTAGCAAATTCCATCCCAAGAAAGTACTTCAGTGCTCTTAGATCTTTGATCTCAAAGTCCATAACAAGTTTAGGAACATGAAGACAGATTTAAGTTCAATATTTTGTGATATTTTGATTAGGCCTTTTCCTGCAATAGGTGAGAAACTACCATCAACTATTCTAATTTTCTCATGACCTGAACAAGGGAATAGGTATTGAACAGATGAGAAGAACTAGTCATGTGATCAAAAGCTCCTGAATCAATGATCCAGGGAACAGATTTTGAGAAACTAGATAGAGCAATTGGATTACTACCTGTGTGTGCCAAAGAACCATTAGGAAGACCAGATACTGAATTAGACTTTAGCAGTTTTAGAAGGTGATCCATCTGCTCTTTGCTAAATGGACTTGAGTCTGCTTCATTTGCAAAGGGTGTTTCACAATTGGATCAGTCCCATGACTTGCTTCTCTTCCAATTGGCTGGTTTGCCATGAATTTTCCAACATGTTTCTCGAGTATGGCTTGTTTTGTTACAAAAAACACACCACACCCGAGATTTTTCATCATCTCGTTTCTGACTTAAGGAACTTTTTTGGCTAGCATTAGCCCCGGCAGCAACCACTAATGCAGAGTTATCTATTGAGCCACCAACACTCTTCTTGCCAAGCATAACATGTCTGCGACTCTCCTCCCTCCGAACCTCGGCAAACACTTCATTGATCGAAGGAAGTGGATTTCTACCAATGATTCGTCCCCGAACCTCATCAAACTCAACATTTAAACCAACAAGAAACTTAAATACTTGATTAGCATCAACCATTTTCTTATTATGGTTGCAGTCATCAACCGACTTCCATTCATAATCATTAAAAAGATCCAAATCTTGCCATAATCTTTTCAAAGAATTAAAGTATTTAGTAACACTATCCTCATCTTGATGGATCTCACCACACCTGGGATTGATTCCCCAAATCAGAATACATCTGATTGACGTTGTCCCAAAGTTCTTTCGCTGTCGGGTAGCACATGTAATTAAGCTGATGTCTTATTCCGTGGAATTCACCAGCCATGTCATGACCATGGAATTTTCAGCATCCCATGTTGCATAAGCACTATCCTTCATATCTGAAGCCTTAGTCTCTCCCATCAAGTAGCTAATCTTACCCCGTCCTCTAATGTACATCCAAACAGATTGAGACCACCGTAGAAAGTTATCACCATTCAGCCGAATTGTTGTGATCTTCACTGGATGGGCTTCAGAAGCATGAGCAGGGCATCGGGATTCAGATTAGGACGGGTATTTGACGTGGTTTCAGATGAGATATCAGACATAATTGGGAAGCATGAAGGATATTGAATTGATGATGCTGTAGAGAAAAAAAGGTTGTGGCAGCTAGGGTTTCTTAAGGGACAAAAGTTTAGGCTCTGACACCATAAAGAATAAGAAAACTGAATAGAGAGAATCGAAATCTCTTGTATTTTCATACTAAAAATACAGAACAAATTGATCTCTTCTTATAGGAAGAGTCAACAGCCTTAAAATAGGAAATAAAAATAAAATAAAATAACTTTCCTAATTACAATTAATTGATTTTCCTATGATATTCTCCGACTAAAGTGTGATCCTAATTACTCCAAATATGGAAATTAGTAGCAACCAAATTAATCCTAACAGATTCTCCTATTTTTTCTCTTTTCTAATTCCAACAATATATCCTAGTAAAACACATGCTTTTTGGGTAAGCGATAGGAAAGTGTGTTTATTTGGCGAACAAGAATTAACTTGTAGGTGTATAAACAAAGATAGGCTAGTTTGGCACAAAAGGGTGACTAAGGATAAGTATGTACAAGGTTAGCTTGAAAAGCTCAAACAATACAATGATGGCCTAAATCATTTTCCTTACTAAGCATGGGCTAAAAATTTCGCCTCGAGAGGAGATCAAACAAATTCTAGAATATGCTCCCAACTTCAAAGACATACAATCCTATATTCACATAATCCTTCTCTAAACATCCATACAAATCCATGATCAAGACATAGTGCATAAAGATGAAAAAATCATAATCAGAACAAGGCAAATTCAAGAATTCAACTCATGCTTCTCAATAATCATGCTTTTCCAAAGATCAAAATCAAACTCAATCAAAATCTCAATCATGGGGACATGGGAAATAACCAAATCAAGCACAATATATCTCAAGGCAAAATATTTAAAGCCCAAAATGTTTGAAAATTTTTGGAATTATTGAAAAAATTTAGCTCAAATTTCCTTCCCCCCAAACTTGAAGTGCACATTGTCCTCAATGTGTAAGTTTATCAAGAATTCAGAAAAGATAGAAGGAAACTCCCCTGAATTTTCTATTGAAGCTCAATTGCATGCCCAAAAAGTTTGCTTTACTACTCCCCCAAACTTAGATTCAAACCTACAAAATAAAAAGAAAAGAAATCAAAGCTACGAAATATTAATACTAAAGCTAATAAAAGAAAGAAACAACTAATAAACTACTAAAGAGCTGGGGTTGCTTCCCCAAAAGTGCTTGATTTATATTTATCAGCTTGACTATCTCTGTCATCCTTCACGGTGGTTTGAATGTCTGAAAATGGATGGATGCATGTAGTACACCACCATGGAAGGTGACTCCATCAGATACTTTGTTCAAAGAACTTAACTCCATAGTCTTTAAGATATAACATTTTTCATTCTCATGTGGAAAGTTCCATGAAGAAACAATGAAGGATGCCTCTTGATGTTTCTTGTCAACCTCTGGAACTTAAACTTCAATCTTACGCCCTTCCTCTTGGACTTCTTCCTCACTCTCACTATTCTCCATTTCTTTTTCATCAACCGCATTTTCAATTTCAATAAGCTTAGGTGGTGCAGGCTTTTCAACTTCTTCACTCAACACCTCTTGATGTAGTGCTTGCAGAGGAGCTTGAGGAGAAAGGTCAAATGTCTCCATAAGCTCCGAAGAAGGTTATAAAAGCTTCTCATAGTTGCTCGAGGAATAGCTCGATGACTCACCCAACTCAAATTGATAGGACAATTCTTAGTGGAATGACTCCCTTCACATATCTCACAAGAAATGAAAGGACTCATGTAAACTTTCCCAAACAAGGTGGCTTCAAGAGAAGATAAGGTCTTAATAAATCAATTTTTTGACTATTAAAGATCTTCCCTAGTATGTCTCTCTCATACTTCCATTGGGAGTCATTGGAAGCAATTACATCTATCAATTCGTAGGCTTCCTCAACAGACTTCCCTATAAGAGCTCCACCCGCTGCTGCATCAATCATTACTCTCGATGGATCACCTAAACCATTATAGAAACTTTGAATTTGTAGCGACATGGACAATCCATAAGAAGGACATCTCCTGATCAAGTCCTTAAACCTTTCCCATGCTTTATAAAAAGGCTCAAAGTCATATTGCTTGAAGGATAAAATTTGATTCCTTATCTTCGCCATATACTCAAGTGAAATGAATCTAGCTAAGAACTTATGAGCCAAATCATCCCACGTACAAATAGAATGATGAGAAAGTAATCACAGCCAATCCTTTGCCTTGTCTTGGAGTGAGAATGAGAAAAGTCTCAATCGAATGGCATCATCAGAAACGCCATTGTACTTGCACAAGTCACATATCTCCAAGAATTTGACAAGATGAGCATATGGGCCTTCACTAGGCAAACCTCCAAACTGAACTGAATTCATGATCATTAGGATGAAGTCTGGCTTAATCTCAAAGCTATCAGCTCCAATTTTGGGCTTCCTAATGCTTAAATGTATTGTAGGCACACGAGGCATAACGTAGTCTCTCAAAGTTCTGGGCTCTGCCAAATCTGCCATGGTACCTCGCAAAGTAACAAAATTAAAATATTAGTAACAAGAAATATTTACAAAAATAAGAAAGAGAAAAGGCTTGAACTAAACCCAGGCATGATTGGTTTTAATATTAACTAAAGATAACCTAGACTAGTCCCCGGCAACGGCGCCAAAAACTTGTCGATCCTAAATGGTGTTTGCACGTAAGTGCATGTGGTCATACAAGTAATATAGGATTTGAGTCCCAAATTATCGTCCCACAGAAATTAGTTAGGCTATTTAGCTAAATACTAAAATTAGTCACTCTAGATTTATTCAAGCAATATGTAATTTTCAACTTAACTAACTATTAAAATGCCTAAAATAAAACATAAACTAAATATGCATGAAACTAAATAAAAAAATAAAACTTAGTAAAAAAATAAAATAAAATAGTACAACCTTAATAAAAAGAAACTAAATTTAATTCTCTCATAAACTAACGATTGAAACTAATGAATTTAATCTAAACATACCTAAAATGCAAAATTAAAAATGTTATAACTAAATATCTAAATTATATTAATTAAACTATTGTAAATCATTAAGCTAAAACTACTAATAAATTAATAAACTAAATATCTAACAAAAACAAACTAATAAAATATAAATTAACAACTTAATATGTCTAACTATTAACTAATAAAAACTTAATCAACTTAATATATCTAACTACTAACTAATCAAACTTATAATTTGAACCAAAGAAAGTGTGATAACCGAGAACCACCGGCAGCCATACGTCCCTGCCATGGCTCATGAACTGCCACCTCCTATTCTTGCATTGAATGTTCATGCCACCAGCACACCGCTTGTAACGCCCTCGGAAGCCGGATTTTCGGGCTAACTTTTTTCTTCACTTCCTATGTTTGTCACTCGCTCAGTGTAGCTAAAAACCTAATGAGTAATCTCATTCTTATATTTGTTTAAGACTAGTTGTCTAAGGTCCCATTATAGTCTTCTCGTAAGACATGTCGAAAACGACACTGAAAAACTCCGCCCCTATTTTAGTCTAGTATCCATCCCATACTAATGTACATCATCGTCTCAACCTGTAGAAATTTCAAATCTCCATGTAACTTCTAAAATACTAGACATCCAAGTGATTCAATATATAAACATATCGAGATTACAACTTAACTACGAATCACAGTGTGTTTACAGACTCGATATCACCTAGTACTTACATCCCGAATCCTATACATTGTGTGCACAAAAGAATTTAGTCTGGGATATAAACAAAAGAACAAAAATTATACCTTCTTTCAGAATACAACTTTCTGCAACTTAACAAAAGGACTCTCAGTGCACCACGCTCGTGCCGAGTCTACCTGAAATAATATGAGGTGGAAGGGGGTAAGCTTTGGGGAAAGCCCAGTAAGAGAACATATGCTAAATGATGTTAGGTTTCTACTATGTTTAATGCATGTGTATGCGTGCATGAATGTGCCAAAACTCATGCTTAAAGATGTTTTATCGGAAATAATAGCAAATTGATAAACCATAGTTTATAAGCTATAAAATGTTATGCCAAGTAATTTCGAAACAGATTAGTACTCAAGCATTCACAAAATCAATATATAGTAGTAGTAAAATGATACATTCACTCATCTTTGTAACAGTATCGTAATATACATTTAAAACATTTTCACGAGACGAGCATTGTGAGATTCGGTAACGTAACAGGGATCTTTGGAAATATAACCAAGAAGCTTTCTATGAAAGCATCCACTGTAGCTAGCAGTGGTCGATGTCCCATACCAGGGCTCTATCCATGATCATGAATCATCCCAGCACCAGTGATCATCTAGTAGCTAAGGTACAAGTCACGACTAGTTGTCGGACAATCATATGTAATTACCGCTACCCATTTGCCACACAGGCGGGATCCATGACGCAATTACGTATAAGGCGCCTCAATGCCACATAGGCTTACTGAATGCCACACAAGCATAATAAAACGCCACACAGGTGAGTGCCACATAGGCATTTCCAAGTGCCACACAGGCATTTCCAAGTGCCACACAGGCATTATACATCATCACATGTCTCATGAGTCAAAACTCGTTTAGAAATAAATCTTACAAAATAGGTTGAGTACCAAAAGCATAAATCATTTCACATACTTATAGTTTTAAAAAATCTAATCGTACGAAGTCTCGATAACAAGTAGTAGTGATTAATATGTATGAGGTTTCAAAGGCATTTAATAAATCTAATTTAATATCAAGAAACTTATTTAGACAATTTCTAACAAAATTTCGGCATTATAACGGCATAGGTAGAACACTACCCAGCGTCATAACCTCAATCAAATACATGTAGAAAACTCAATCTAGCAATATATCTTCAATACACCAATTTCCAATACAGATCCAAATCCAAATCCAAAACATTATGTATTTAAAATTCAATCCAACATATTTGGACATTTAACCAAAAATGCATCTAAAACCATAAATATTTAATAACATTAATTTAAACATGCATAAGCACAGTAGACTGACAGGCATTTACCGTATATTCCCTTACCTAGATAATATCACTTTGCAATCTTAAGCCAATTGTTCAACTCCCCTCCTCGGAAGCTTTCTCTATAATTTAAATGCACAAAACCAATTTAAATATTATTCATAGTATATTTTCAAACTATATCTTTCTCAAATATTTATTTATACTACATCCTTATAATTTATTTCATTTACTTAAAGCCTTTACCTTTGAGAGTCTCCAACTCTAACTCTTCCTTTGTTATATATTTATTCAAGGCTCCCACCAAAACCTACACCATCCATATTTCAATATTAATATCCATATCACACACGATAGGCTCATTACTACAACTATTCGTTAGTTGCATACATCGACAGAAATATACAATTTTATATATATATATATATCTTATTCTTAACCCCATATATACATCATTACCCTTCAAATTTCTTGCTGCCTATCATCATGTCCTATTTCCAATTTATTAAACTATTTCATTTACATTAAGCTTACACAAAAGAAAGGCCTTTTACCTTTAATTCTCCCACTAGCCATATTTACACCAAGCTTTTCTTCAATTTTTTTTGCTATTGAAACTCTCCAAACAGCCCCCTTTTTGCTGCTGGTTCCATCAATTTTATTCCTCTCTTCTTCTGGCGCCAAGCACTCTTTTCTTTCCTTTCTCTAAATCGCCTGACAGTCCTTCTTTTCCTTTCCCAAATTGCCGAACAGCCCCTTCCTTTCCTTGTTTCTATTTCCGTTGAGATGCCCAGCCACAACCTTGCCTCGCCATGTCTCTCACTCTCGTCGCTCCTCTCCTTTCCTTTCCAGATTTGTTTTCTCCCCTTTCCTTTGTTTATTATTTTGTTGTTTTGTTGCCTTTAATTCCGTTTGATTCTAAATCCCACGTGAGTGGGGTAAAACAAAGGAAGTTGATTGGCTTATTCAGTGTCTCAATGGTTACATGAGTGTAAGGCTCGAGGTATCTATGGGATACCGGGGTTCGAACGTCTCATGGAACGCGTCCGAGGGAATTAGCTTGAGTTCTTCAAGTCCCTTGGAATAAAGCCGTGAGGGGCGATGGCCAGTGGGCGCACCCCAAAGCGGACAATACGTTGTGAGAGGGGCAGGCGAACTGGTGATTGCCTAGCCAGCCTGTAAGAGTAAACTTGGGGCGAGCGAAGTGTGAGCTCGCCAAGGGGATGCTCGTCGGTGGCCTATGAGACGGGCGAGGCTCTTACACCTAGCCAGCCTGTAAGAGTAAACCTGGGGCGGGCGAAGTGTGAGCTCGCCAAGGGGATGCTCGTCGGCCGCCTATGAGACGGGCGAGGCTCTTACATAAAAACGCGCATTTTTTTGTAAGAGCCTCGTCCGTCTCATAGGCCGCCTGTGAGCATCCCCTTGGCGAGCTCACACTTCGCCCGCCCCAGGTTTACTCTTACAGGCTGGCTAGGCGATCACCAGTTCGCCCGCCCCTCTCACAACGTATTGTCCGCTTTAGGGTGCGTCCACTGGCCATCGCCCCTCACGGCTTTATTCCAAGGGACTTGAAGAACTCAAGCTAATTCCCTCGGACGCGTTCCATGAGACGCTCGAACCCCGGTGTCCCATAGATACCTCGAGCCTTACACTCATGTAACCATTGAGATAGTTGTCTCAATGGTTACATGAGTGTAAGGCTCGAGGTATCTATGGGACACCGGGGTTCGAGCGTCTCATGGAACGCGTCCGAGGGAATTAGCTTGAGTTCTTCAAGTCCCTTGGAATAAAGCCGTGAGGGGCGATAGCCAGTGGGCGCACCCCAAAGCGGACAATACGTTGTGAGAGGGGCGGGCGAACTGGTGATCGCCTAGCCAGCCTGTAAGAGTAAACCTGGGGCGGGCAAAGTGTGAGCTCGCCAAGGGGATGCTCGCCGGCGGCCTATGAGACGGGCAAGGCTCTTACACCGCTTGACCCAGCTCCTGCTTTGACCACAGCCCATGTTTCGCACGACTCCAGCCGCTGCAAACCACGCCAAGCAACAGCTGTTTCATGTGAGCAGCCTCTCAACAACCATGTCCGTTCACGTTCACACAACCTTGAACCAACTGAAAACTAACCTAAACCCAATGGAATTTAATCTAATCTAAATCTAGATGAAAACATAAGAAGTCAAGCACAAAATATTGCAGAAAACTAATAGGAATAGAAGTTAAACAGAATATGAAATTTAATTAGAAAAGAAAAGAAAACTATATTAAATTTCGGTAAATTGCATTATTTAAACACAACTGACTTTAAAAGCAAATTTAATCTAATCAAAACTATTACTATGAAACATGAAAGAAAGTGTTTTTAATAGAAGTCTAAATTTTGAGACAGTACTTGAAAAAGAAGATACCGAAACTAAGAACAATTAAAGGACATAACAAGTTTGGAGCAAACGGCTGCTATCACCAGCCTTCTCCTCTTCTTTAAGTCTATTCTATGATTGAAAACTAAAAGCATAAAACCACTAGTCCTAACTAAAGAAAGTAGTAAAGATTGGCAATAAAGGTTGAAGAAGATGGTCTCCTGTCACGAGCCACCTCCTCCACTAATCCTCTTTACAGCTGCTTGATTTTGTATAAGTTAGGGCTCTTCAAGTGTGTCATGGGATTTATCAAATAATTTCCATGGGCTGCCTTCTCCTTTGGGCCTTTTGTTCATGCCTGATCCATAAATGAATGTCACTTGTGCTTGCTTTTCTTTTGGGCTGACATTCAAGTAAAATATAGTTGGATTGAGTTTTTGGGTTTTGAGAGTTTAGGTAAAAAGGTTTGAAATAGGTATAAGGTTTATAGATAAGTGTAGAAATAGGGTTTGAAATTTTGAAACTATTTCATGTATTATTTTTTTTTTTTTAGAATTTAGAAGGTTAAGGTTTTAAGTTAAAATTTGGTCTAAGGTTTGAAGAAGGCTAACTTTAGGATTTAGAGATAAAGTTAGGGTGAGGGTTTAAACACCAAATCCAACCATTTTTTTCTTGATCTTCTTGCCATTTTTTTTATTTCCTCATTATTTTTGAATTTCCTACACATGAAAACAATTTAATTAAATTAGGAAGAAAATACATTAAAATTCCAAAATTTAAT
This sequence comes from Heritiera littoralis, assembly GCA_031772115.1. NCBI lineage: Eukaryota > Viridiplantae > Streptophyta > Magnoliopsida > Malvales > Malvaceae > Heritiera > Heritiera littoralis. The sequence continues at coordinate 1,141,463 of JAPDPK010000043.1, forward strand.
CAAAATTGATGCGATAAAATACTCTAAAAATGTATATTTTAGAGACTTATCAATAGCACCCAATTTCAAGTGCTTGGAATATAAGGTAGCAAGAAAGGAGGCAAAAAAGGCTGTGGCAGAAGCTAAGACGAAGGTTACGAAAGAAATTTACGACAAGTTGAATACAAAGGAGGGAGAGAAAAGGATATACAGATTGGCGCGAGTAAGAGAAAGGAGGAGTCGCGACCTAGGAGTCGTGAAATGTATTAAGGATGAGCATCAAAGAACTCTCGTTAAAGATAATGACATTAAGGGCAGGTGGCGAGATTATTTTAACAAATTATTTACTGACGGACAAAATAAAGTTTTGGATAATATTTCGGTGCCTCTTAAGGATTTAAATCGATGCTTTATGCATAGAATCCAAGAGACAGAGGTAAAAGAGGCATTAAAGATGATGAAAATGGAAAAGCTGTTGGACCTGATGACATCCCAATTGAAGTTTGAAAATGCCTTGGAGATATAGGAGTTAGGTGGTTGACAAATCTATTTAATAAGATTTGGCACACTAACAAAATGCCAGAGGAATGGAGGAAGAGTGTCTTAGTACCTTTATATAAGAACAAGGGAGATATTCAAAGTTGCGCCAACTACCAAGGCATAAAATTGATGAGTTACACAATGAAACTATAGGAGAGAGTGATAGAACGGAGATTAAGAAAGAATGTAGAGATATCGGAGAATCAATTTGGTTTTATGCCGGGTCGATCAACTATGGAGGCAATATATATGCTTAGACAACTTATGGAGTGCTTTCGAGTAATGGGTAAAGATCTTCATATGGTCTTTATAGATTTGGAGAAAGCATATGATAAAGTGCCTAGGCAGATACTCTGGTGGTCCTTAATGAAGAAAAGAGTTCCTTTGAAATATATTAAACTAATTAAGGACATGTATAGAGGCGCAAGGACACATGTGAGGACAGGTGGGGGCAAACAAGTGAGTTTCCTATCACGGTGGGATTACACCAAGGGTCAGCGTTGAGTCCATTCTTGTTTGCGGTAATTATGGACGAACTGACAAAATCCATCCAGGATAAGGTGCCTTGGTGTATGATGTTTGCAGATGATATTGTCCTATGTGCGGAAACTAGAGCGGAGATCAATACAAAGTTGGAATTATGGAGACAAACGTTGGAATCAAAAGGATTTAAACTAAGCAGAGTGAAGACTGAATACATGAAGTGTAAATTCAGTTCTAACCGACTGGAAGAGCATGATGTAGTCAAGTTAGATGGGGTGGCGATACCTAAGCGGGATCATTTTCGATACTTGGGATCAATAATACAGATGGATGGAGAGATTGATGGTGATGTGACCTATAGGATCCAGGCTGGATGGAGTAAGTGGAGAAGTGCTACAGGTGTGTTGTGCGATAAAGGAATTCCTACATGGTTGAAAGGCAAGTTTTATAGGATAGTTGTTAGACCAACATTGTTATATAGTAGTGAATGTTGGGCGACTAAGAGGCTACATACACAAAAGATGAGTGTAACAGAAATGAGAATGTTACAGTGGATATGTGGATATACAAGAAAGGATAGAATGAAAAATGATGATATTCGTAAGATGATTGGAGTGGTACCTATCGAAGACAAAATGTGTGAAAATCGTTTACGTTGGTTTGGACATGTAAGACGTAGACCTGTAGATACTCCAATTAGGAGAATAGAGGCTATGGATGTTGAGAGAAGGGTTAAGACTAGAGGAAAACCGAAAAAGACTTGGAAGGAAGTAGTTTGGAAAGACATGGAGGTTTTAGAATTAGATGAGCAAATGGCCTTGAATAGGAATCTATGGAGGCAAAGAATACATATGGACGATCTAATGTGATTTTAGATATTGGTTCATATAGCCTACCCCAATCTATTGGGATAAAGGCTCTAATGATGATGATGATGATGATGATGATGAATGTTTTTATTATTCGAGAATGATTATTTATTTTTTTAATTTCATGCGATATTTACATTTGTTATAAAATATATAATTCCATATTAATAATTATATAAAATTTTATTTTTTAAGTGAGCCAATATATATTTATATATATGGTAAAACTAAAGGAAAAGTGAAAATCCGAAAGCATTAGTTATACAAATAAACTAGATTTAATCCTGTGCGATGCATGGTAACAATTTTAATTTATAATAATTTTTAAGAAAATATAATGGACTTATAAAAAAATTCTTTTGAAATACTTGTTGAATAATATATTAAAAAACCTTTGATTCATATATAAAATACACATATTAAAAAGTAATTCAAAATTAAATATTAATTAAAAAGTTATAGAAAAATTAAATATAACAAATCTTAAATATTAAATAAATAAATTAAATAGCTACAATTTTAATGAAAATAATTCTTACTGCATTAATCATAATAGATTTTTGGTTATTGTTGCAAAATTTTAATTGATTTATTTTTAAATTTTGAATTTAAATGACTTCAAATTAATTTTATAAAATTTAAATTAATTTTATAGTGTTGAAAGCTCTATCTTTTAAGGTTTTTTAAAAAATATTTATAATAGTCTCAAACATAAAAGTAACTAAAGTAAAAAAGTAAATAAAAATAAGTTGTTGTTTAAGTTTTTAAAATTTAAATCAATTTAAATAATTAATTACAATATTTAAGATTATACACGTTTTAAAAGAATAGATAATCTATATAAATATTTTTTTTACTAAAGAAAATGTTTGAACAAATAAATAAATAGAATGATTAAACAAATTAATCTGAAAAGGGAATGAAATGAAAATAAAAAAAATGGAAGTTTAATTTAATACTAAAATATATAGACTTAAATACCCAGTTTTGTTTTTTGATAAAAAACTTAAAACTTTAAAATAATTCTAATCAAAATATATAGATATGTTTTCAATTTAAAATAACACAATAAATGATAAAAGAAAAATTAAATTTTGAGATAAATTTTATTTGATTTAAATGAAAATAATATGTGAAAATCTAATTTTTTTTAATTTTCAAACATTTTAAAATTAAATAATTAATTGAATAGGATTATTTTATAAAAAAATTAAAATTAATTTATTATTCTAAACAAAAAAAAGTTTTGGAGGATCTTGAAATGGGTTTCATTTGGGAATTTTTGGAATTTTAGATAGATATGATAGTGTTTTGAGAGGCGGGAAAATAAAAGAGGGAATATTAGAGGCAATTATGGCTGAGAAAAAAAAAGAGTATTTAGGCTTTGACTGAGAAAGGATATGGCGAGAAAAAATTACAGGTGTCAACATAACCCCAAAAGGGCATTTTGTTTTTATAGTGTATAGATGTTTTTAATGTATAAATGAACCGTAAATACATATACATATACATACATATACATATATATTTATATAAGATGAGTAAAGAAATTGAGAAATAATATAAGAATTTTTTTAAAAATTTTAATATATATACATATATATAGGTGTTTATCTTTTAAAAATTGAAATATATAATTGATTTAAAAAGATAATTAATTTATTTTGTAATTTTAATATATAAATTTTTATTTTTATTGAAAATATTTTATTTTGTATTTTATATATAGAGAGAGAGATTTTTATCTTTTTAAAATTTAAAAAAAAAGATAATTATTATTTTGTTGTAATAAATACCATGTGCCAAACATATAAACAATCCACATAAGATATTTTACTTTTAGTTAACTGCTTTGGCTTATATATATAAGATAACTAACAAATTATAAATAAATTACACTAAATAATTAAACATTTATATAAATGGCTTTATACTCTTAACAATAACTTATGGGTCATTACATTTTTTTTTATCAAAGTTGGAACATTGTAATTTGGACACTCTTAGTTCAATAAAAAAAAAATTACTTTGTTTTGTTAGCTTTTTTAATAATTATATTATAGTTTTAATAAATTTTAAATTTTTAAGAATTTTTCTTACATTTATTTTATTTTTTAAATACCAACATAATTAGTAATTAAATTAAATCTAACCAGATGACTAGTTAACTAATTGTTCAATTATATGTTGAATAAAACTATAGTACACATTAAAAAATACTTAATATTATTAATAATTGGTCAACTAATTACCTCAATTTTATATTTATTTTGTTTTTGGTTTGTATATAAATCATAATATTAATATTACATTATATATAATTGTACTTGTACACACTAATTAATCAAATATTTTATTAAAAATTTAGAACATTGAATTAAAAAAAGTTATATAAACCAGTTAACATTATATTAATAAATAATAACATTTGATATAATCATATCATATATAGTTATACACCAATTGAGTTCTAATTTTTTTATGTTCACATTAACATAATAGCATTAGTATACATCAATTGATCAAATGTCTAATTAAAATGTTAAATAGTATATATTACTAAATTAATTAATCTAATGCTAATTATTTAAATATAATTAATCATAATATTAATAAAGTATAAAAAACAAATTTTATTAAAATTATCGCTTGCACAATAATACTACAATAGTATATTATTAAATTACACTTTAATTTACTCTTAAAAATATTATTTTTATCTACATTTAATTTTATATTTAATAGATAATAAATAAATTATTTTTAATAAATAATTATTTTTATCAAAATAATACTTACATATTAAGAGATTACATAATTTGTTCTTAAAAGATTATTATAATATAATATATAAATAATTGTTCTAAGATACCAAATTGGAATTTTATTAATATAACAAATAATTAATTACAAATAGCTTTGATTTATTTACGTATTTTATTAAAATTACCGCTTACACAATAATACTACTATAGTATTTTTTAATACATTTTACTATTAAAAATAATTATTTTTATTCATACTTTAATTTTAGAATTAAAAATATGTATCAATTATTTATTTAATTTTAAATAATAATCACATAATTATAATTCGAGTTTTTCGAGTTATAAATTTAATTTTTACGGGTTTCAAATCAGATCGGTCTTTATTTCAGATCGAATCGGGTTCGGGTTATGTCGGGTTCAAGTTTTTTCAGGTTCGAGTTTTTTTTGTTTCAGGCATTTTCAGGTTTGGACTTTTTCAGTTTCGGGCCTTTGACTTTTTGGTCAATTCTGGTTGGTCTAGGTTCGATCTCGGGGGAGCTCGAATGGGTTTTCGAGCTCGAGTAAGCTTTTGCCATCTCTACCCTTAAATTCTCATGTCTAACTTAATTGCGCGATTTTCACTTTAAGCCCTTCACTTTATTCATTGCTTACCCAGCGCATTTTGCACTTCAAGTCCTTGAATTCTCATGTTTGGCTTATTCGCGTGTTTTTGCTTGGGGATTTTTATTTTATTCATAGCTTACTGTAGACACCCTATTTTGTCCAAGGTCTTAATTTGTAAAAGTAATTAATTGGATTGGGTGATATTATATTTTAATTTAACAATTTAGAATTAGGCTAGAATTAAATTAGAATTTTTTTAGATTTAGAATTAATATTAATTAGGAAATTAAAATTAAAATAGGATTTAGGAATAATTAAAAAAAAGAAGAGAGATAAGAAAAGAAAACAAAATTAATTTTAGGAAAAGATAATTAGATTTTTAGGATAGGATAATTAAAATTTTTTAGGATAATTATTTAGATTAATAGAGTTAGATTAGGATTAACATAAGAATAAAATAGATAAAATATAAGACAATTATGAGAATAAGTATAGTTATATTAGAACTCTAACAAGTTTTTGAACTATAAAAAGGGGATTAAGTCTCACGATTTTTCATTATCAATCAAGCATCTATAATTCTGTATCCTTGCATTGCAATACCGATCAGCATCATCATCTTCGCTTGTTGCATCAGCTGACCACCTTCATTATCTCTGCTATCGGTTGCACCGTTCTTAGCCATCCTAGCCATTATCCTTACCATTGCATCAGCCACTCATCACCGTACCCCTATAACAATTATCACCACTTCATCTTTCATAGACCCTGTCCTACCACCAGCTTTTCAACATCACCATATTGCATTTCTGTTTGACCCGAATCATTCATCATCTCCATCGTTGTTGGCAAACTCTGCTCCTCATAACCACTGCTGCCGTGTTGTACTCCCCATTGTTGCGCTTCTGTCCAGCCCAATCATCATCATTGCTTGCTGCTCGTGTCATCTTCACAAGCCACGTGAGACTAAGGAACAGGAGAGAAAGGAACGTGGACTAAAACAAAGAAAAGACAAAGGCAAGAAAGGAGAGTCACGTGGAAAGGTAAGGGATACAGGTGAGTAAACCAAGTTTTTGGTTCCTATTTATTTGTTTAGTTATTTAATGTTTAGTTATATAATTAATTGGTTAATAATTAGAATGTCAAATAATTTGTATGCATGTGATAATTTGATGAAATTAATGATTTAATAACTTAGAGGCTATCGTTTGGTTTGTTTTATAATAAAAAAGGTAATTTGCATGTTGAAGAATTTAGGCTAATAAAAATTTGTAGGTTAATTTAAATTTGTATGGTAAGCTTGAATTAGTTCAGGGTATGTGTGTTTGCATAATTTAACTTGTTTGCATGATAATTAATTTTAATTCTTGATTTGTATTACTTTTGCATGATTAATTATTTGTATATTTAATTCATGGTATTTAATTTAGTTTGCATGAATATTGAGATGTATGATTAGAATACGGTTTAGAATTTAGTAGAACCTTAGACAAATACAATTTTTTAGGAAGATATGATAAGCTAAACAAAATAATGAAAAATAATGAAAAATTAATAAATTATGAAATTAATTATTAAATAAAATTATAGATAATAAAAATTCATAAAATAGAAGGTTAGGATAAATAAGGCTTAGTAAATAAAAATATTAAGTAATTATTAAAGATAAATATGAATTATACCGATGATGAAACTCCAAGAAAGTCAATTGAGACTCCTTGGAGATTTCTAGGTGAAAGAATCTTTCTTAAGTTGAGCCAAATTGATGGAATACTTTTGAAAGATTTTTTTCTAATTAATTCATGTTTATTTTTGATAAATAAAAATAAAAGTAAAATAGGTTACTAGTATTAGATATAAATAAATAAAGATCAAGATAAGTAACTAAATAAATAAAGTTAGAATGGATAAATGTAGGTATTAGCTTGGAATAAAATTATAAGAAATAAAATAAACAAAGAAGTAAACATGAGTTATGCCAATGATGAAATTTCAAGAAAGTCAATTGAGACTCCTTGGAAATTTCTAGGTGAGAAGGTTCCTTTTGGGCTGAGCCAAATTAATGGGATGCTTAAAAGTGATTTTTCAATAAAACATAATTCATGTTTATTTCTTACAAATAATACCAATAATGTAAATAAGAATATAAAAAAATAAATAAATTAGAAAATCTAAGAAATTTATAAAATGAATATGGAGTCAAAATTAGAGACCATATTAGGAAAAAGAGGGATCCCATAAAATAGTAAAATTTATCCAATGATGGAGTTCAAGAAAGTCAATTGACACTCCTTGAATATCTTGAGGTGAGGGGAATTTCTAAGATTGGAGCCAAATCGATGGAAAAATCTTAGAAATTTTCCAATATATAAGTATATCGAAATTAATATGAACCTAAGGCAAATTATAAAAATAACCTAAAGCTAGTTGGTACCATCTTAGGATGGACGTTGTGGGAGTGCTAATCTTTCCCCACACGTAACCGTACTTCCAAATCTAAGAATCTTTGGACGTAGACCATGCCTTATCTTTAGACAATAATAGGTGACCAATCACATCTTAGGTTTGAATGGTTGGTGGCGACTCTTGAATTTAAGTCTAGCGGGTTAGGTTTTAGGACTGACATGTTACGACACTTACTTCGCACATTTTTCGCTTAGGAACTTTGTTGTTGCCCATTTCTCGCTTAGGAACTTTGTTGTTGCCCATTTCTCGCATTTTTTTCTTAGGGACTTTTTTTGTTACCCGTCTTGCGCATTTTTCACTTAGGGACTTTTTTTGTTGCTAACCTTGTGCATTTTTTGCTTAAGGACTTTTTTTTTACCCGTCTTGTGCATTTTTTGCTTAGGGATTTTTTGTTTCCCCTCTAGGCATTTTTCGCCCGTCTCGGCATTTTTCGCTTAGAAACTTTTTTTGTTGCCCATCTCATACATTTTTCGCTTAGAGACTTTTTTGTTACCCTTGCGCATTTTTCGCTTAGAGACTTTTTGTTACCCGTCTTGTGCATTTTTCACTTAAGGACTTTTTTTGTAGCCTGTCTCACACATATTTCGCTTATGGACTTTTTTATTGACAATCTCTCACATTTTTCGCTTTTTCACTTATGGACTTTTTTGTTGCTCGTCTAACGCATTTTTTGCTTAGGGACTTTTTGTTGCTCATCTCGCATAGTTTTCACTTACAGACTTTTTTGTTGCCAGCTCGTGCATTTTTCATTAAGGGATTTTTTGCATTTTGTGTTGAATTTCTCATTCCTATTACAAGACTTCTTTTATTGATTTGTTTGTATTGCCCCTTAAGTGCCCTCGTTGGCAAGCAAGGGTTATAATATAGTGCTTGATGAGCAGGGCTTATATGAACCTGCATGTTAGTTAACGTATATGACATAATGGATTATGTACTTAGGATCAAGTATATTATAGCCAAGACAAGCAACATTAAAAAGATAAAGTGTTCCAGCTTGGCAAATAATGTAAGATATAAACACATTGTATCATGATACTAAAAATGAATAATAATAACCTAGAGATGATAAATGTAGATATTTTACCTTTGTGGATTATATTTGTTATAGAATGCAGCTTATCAGGAGATAGCAAAAGAGAGGGATGGCTACCACCATTTCATGCTTGCAAATATCCATGAATTGCAAATTTTAAAGGACTATCACATAAATTTTAAGGCGCCCAAGGTGATAAAAGACTTGATATTCAACATAAGTGTTGGCTCTATAGGCTATACCGAGAGGGGGGGTGAATCGGTTTTTCGCTAACCTTAAGTTCGTTTTTCGGTTTCTCTAAATTTTCTAGCCTATATTGATATTTTCTAAGTTCTCTAAGCTAGGCAATTATACAATATAGATTCAATACAATAAATACAAATATAATTGCAAATAAGTAAAGAGAGTAAGGATAGAGAAATTTACACAAGTGATTTATAGAGGTTCGGCAACCTTGCCTACGTCCTCTACCTTGAGACGCTCCCAAGGATTTTTCCAAATTCACTATCCTTGAATTTGTTACACTCCCTCTTTTTCTAGGCTAAAGAGAAACCTCTCTCTTTTTCTAGGCTAAGGAGAAACCTCTCTCTTTTTCTAGGCTCAAGAGAAACCTCCATCTTTTTCTTAGACTTAAGAGAAACCTCCCTCTTTTTCTAAGGCTAAAGAGAAACCTCTCCTTTTACAAGGAATGAGTTGGTTTACAAGTGGTGCAATCAAAGAAGGCCTCTAAGTAGGCAAATGATTACAGAAATTAGGCACAAGTGAAAGCCTATACAAGATTTGTGCTAAGCAATACAAGAGATAAGTGAATGATGGAAGATCAAGACTTGTAGCTCTTGATTTGTTGTTGAGGCTTGAGGATTTGAGGAAAATGAGTATTGGAGTTAATTGAGTAGTTCCTCTTGCTTCCTTTAGCTTCTAAGCCTCTATTTATAGTCCCTTGGATGGTTTGTGGACGTTGGTTGGAGCCAAAACAGAAACTAGCCGTTGTATCTCACAGAAACTAGCCGTTGGGGACTTTCTGACATAAAGGGATCGATCCTTTCACCAAAGGGATCGATCCTTTTCTTCAATCTAGCCTTCCGGGGCATTCTGTCAAAAAGGGATCGATCCCTTTCCCTATGGGATCGATCCCATGCTTCCAGAGGGCATTTTTCCTGCACTTTTGGGTTAAAAATGATATGACCTTTGATCCTAATCCAACCCAAAACAGTTTGACATTTTTGTGGGAGTTTTTCTTGACTTTCTCTGATGAAAACATGGTCCAAAAATTCATTAAGTGATTTTCTAAAATATTCAAAACATTTACAAAGTATTAAGACCAATAAGAGTATGCATCATTAAATCACAGTCTTAATGTTTGATATGATCACTGGAAATGTATTGAGAACATCATGTGTAATAAGGCAAATTTACAATATGAATTAAAACATTAAAGCTTACTTAAGTTTTTGTCATTTCAAAATATATATGGCAATTTAAAGCTAACAATCTCCCCCTTTTTGATATGACAAAACTTAATGTAAATTTGCTTTGAAAATTCTTTCATAAAATACTCCCCCTCAAATAAAGCAGGATTTTATAAAGCTCTCCCTTAATATAAGCATGAGTTTTGAAAATGAATTTTCAAACTATTTCTCCCCCATTATCTCTCCCCCTTAATATCTCTCCCTTTTAATATCTATCTCTCCCCCTTTTTGTCATAGCAAAAAGAAGGAAAAATAAAAATTATGCTCCCCCTAAAATCATGGCTATGTGAGAAGAGATAAAAATATGCTCCATCCAACAAGAAACATGTTAGTACATGGGGCTCATAGCATAAATAAATAAGTCAATATTCACAAAGAGTATGAAATATTCAGCAAAGAATATGACTTATGATCCTAAACCAATTGTTTATAAATAATTTTGCAATAAGGTCTCAATTGGTAAGAAATTAAGAAAGCACCTAAGTATAACAATTGTTCTCTAAAGTCTAACTAAGGTGCATGGCAATACATCATGATTATGAGCTAAAATTAGATGACATATCCTATGCAAGAGCTCATAAATCATGTTCAAGCAAGAGTGTGCATAGAATCAAGATATATAGTAATTAACTACAAATTCTAGCACACAAGAGTTTCATGCAAAAATATCCTAAATGAATTCTTCTCTATTTGTCATTTCAAACTAAAGAGTATGAGAAAAATTGTCAATTTAAAGCTCATACCAATTGGCAATTTAGTTTTGGCTTACCAATTGTTGAAAATAAGGTTGCCAATGATACTAATTGTTATTTCAATCTAAATACCAATTGTTACTAATGGTTGAGTTAGACATTTTGCATGAATCCAATATCTATGTGTAGTGTGTTCATGTCAAGAAAAAAAATCATTCTAAATATGCAAGAACACAACACATATCATGAAATATGCATAAGGATTAATTGAACATTAGCACACTATCATAAAGTATTAATCCATATTCATATTCACAAAATTATACCATATGGAAGATTCAACAATAAGTTATTCAAGCAAACACATTTTCTTTCATGGTTTCAAGCACACAAATCCTATGCTCATTTTCTAATTCAAGTCCTTAACCAATTATGAGCAAGGAAAGATTCAAATAATAAATGCATGGATATCAAGTTTGTTCAAGTTTGCATTTATCTTTGAATGTTGGTGTTGTCATTACGACCCTAGTTCTTTAAGTACAAGGATGATAAAGTTTCATGCATTTGAACATTTAGGATCCATTTACCATTACAAATTATAGGCCAATGACCATTACCAATTGTTGAATTTACATTTGGAATCAATCCACTAGATGTATAATTATCATGAAACCTAGTGTGGAATGATAAGTCAAGCTAAGAGACATAATCCTATAAGCATGCTTGACTAAGATGAACAAAAAGGAATGATGAAGATTCATTATGCACTAGTTCATCAATTTCTCAAATATATCCATAAATTCTTGAAATATTTCTCAAAATTATGTTTAAGCATTCATTGAAAGTATATTTCAAGATTATTTCAAGATTCATGAATGTTTTCAACAGAAAAATGATTTTGCACTTGTGAGCTCAAGAAAAATGATATTGATTGTTGAAAGTGATGCCATTTGTTGGAAATAACACAAGTTGATGGAGTTGAAGCATTATATCAATGAAAAGTGAGTTTTCATATATTAAAGATCATCAAAAGGAAGTTAAAATATTGAATTTTAAGTTGAGAAGAAAGAAGATATCAAGAGAATTAAGAAAACTTCTCAACTAAGGCTTAAAAATGCAGAAAATAGCATAAATTGCCTAGAGGGATCGATCCCATGAGCAAAGGGATCGATCCCATGAGCAAAGGGATCGATTCCTAAACTCCAGAATCAAGTTTCCTGCAAGTTTTTCCAAAGGGATCGATCCTGTATGTAGAGGGATCGATCCCTCAACCTGGTTTTGCATATTTTTGACAGAAAATCCAACTTGTGAGGTGCCAAAACTTCGTTTTTGAGTATTTTAAGTCCAAGTAAGGGTTTAAACATTTGTCAAACAAGATTTTGGACTTGTATGAATGAAAAACATGAATGAAAAACCATTTAACAATAGATTTTGCAATTTTGTAAGGATTTTTTACCAATAAATGCATTTTTGGCCTCAAAGGAGGTCATTTTGAGAGTTATGCTTGTTTTGGCAAAACCAATGCATTGAATTTTATAAATATGCCAAAACAAACTTGTTAACATAGGTTTTAAGCAAATATATCATCAAATCATACATCTTTTGAACAACATGCCATGATTTCCAACATACATATTCTTCATTAAAGCTCATGACATGGTATTTTGCATGTATGACACATTTATCAACTTTTAAGCAACTAAATATATTATCTAAACATATCAAACTTGCTCAAACTACAAAAATTCAATAATCATTTCAAAATCACAAATCAAGCCTTTCATTCAATCATCCAATGCATCAAGAACTAACCATTAACCAATCAACAATCATTCAACATGCCTTTTCTTTATTCATTCAACTCACAATGCACCAATAATCATCAACTAAGTGCCTCATTAAATCAAACAAATAATTTTAATATATATGAGTTTTGAGAAGATAGAAAATAAGCTTACAAAACTCCTTTGCTTGAGAGTGCTTTGCCTTGATGTGTTGAGTCCACTTTGAGCTATCCTTTGAAGAATTTTCGTGACCTTGCCAAGGGTGGATCCTCAAGCTCTTTCTCTCTCTCATTGGCACAAGCAAACTCCATAGAGGTGTGTAGAGTAATTGAACTCCATTGTTTCATTGTATTCCCATGCTGTAACACTCCTACAACAAACAAATTCAAGCATGCTTTGGTACCCAAATTTTCTTGGGTCCATGAGAGTTAGTACTAACAATTTTTGATCCTTTAGAGATCCATTTCAAGCACAATTCAACATTATTTACAGCATGCTTTGGCACCCATATTTTCCTAACTACTCTTCCTCTAAATATGGTTTTCCTATATGTGCATGCTTGTGAAGAGTGTCCTATTCTATTACATAGTGAGCATGTAAGAGATAAATCATGCATAGTATTTTTGCTCACTAGGAAATTCTTTAGATGAGTTTCTTTTTGTATTGCACTATAACCTAACCCATCTTTATTAAAGAAAGCTCTTTAGGTCTCTAACATATGGTCTAGCTTTTGTTGACCCATATAAAATCTAGAAAATGAATTATGCAAATTTAAGTTCTTTTTATTTACTTCATCTATTTCTAGATTTGCTTCTTCTAATTTCTTCTCAAATTCAAGTTTGGCATTTAATAGCATTTCATTTTCTATTTTCAATTTAGCAATGATTTTCTTATATTTGAAGTTCATGCATTGAAAATCATTTGCTAATTCATTAAAAGTATTTTGTAGTTCATCAAATGTATAATCATTATCTTCACTAGAACTACAACTAGCCTCATCGTCACTAATAGTCATAAAGCATGAGTAAGCTACCTCTTCATCTATGTTTTCCTCATCGGAGCTATCACTATCGCTCCATGCAGCCACAAATGCTTTCTTCTTAGGCTTTCTATCATTTTCTCTCCTAAGTAAGGGGCAATCTAATTTAGTATGATCCGGTTCATTGCACTCATAACATACTAAGGGGTCCTTTTCTCTTCTACTTGACTCTCCCATTTGATGTCTCCTATTACTCTCTCTCTCTCTTTTATTCTCATAAATCTATTGAATCTTTTGGCAAACATTGCCATTTCCTTTTCTTCCTCATTTCCACTCTCATCACTATCATCCTCATGAGTGGAAGACTTAAGTGCTACCCCTACTTTCTTTGAAGGCTCTTCATTTCTTTTTAATTTCATTTCATGAGTAAGTAGAGAGCCCATAAGTTCATCTAGAGACAAGGTATTTGGATCCTTAGATTCTTCTATTGTGGTTACCTTTGCCTCCCATGACTTAGGCAAGCTATTCAAAATTTTCTTTACCATTTCAACATTAGAATAAGCCTTGCCTAGAGCCTTAAGTCCATTAATTATATCATTAAACCTAGTGAACATTTCGCTAATTGACTCATTTTCTTTCATCCTAAATAACTCATAATCATGTGTGAGCATTCCTACTTTGGTCTCTTTCACTTGATTTGTCCCTTCATGTGTGATGGCTAATTTGTCCCATATTTGCTTGGCATTCTCACATAATGATACTCTATGATACTCATTGGGACCTAAAGCACAAAATGGGGTGTGCATAGCCTTGGCATTCATTTGTGCCAATCTCATGTCATTTGTGTCCCACTCATCCTCACTCTTAGGGACATCTTTTCCATCTACTTTCTTCATGGGAATTCTAGGACCATTCAATATAATTCTCCACACTTCATAATCATTTGATTGTACAAATAACATCATTCTAGGCTTCCAATATGAGTAATTTTCACCATTGAAGAGTGGAGGTCTAACTAATGATTGTCCCTCTTCTCCTAGGGGTGTGCCTACATTCAAGTGAGCCATTTATGATCGTTTTGCTCGATAAAGGTTAGTCTAAATCAATCTCGAGCCCAAGCTCAGATACCAATTGTTGGCTCTATAAGCTATACCGAGAGGGGGGTTAATCGGTTTTTCGCTAACCTTAAGTTCGTTTTTCGGTTTCTCTAAATTCTCTAGCCTATATTGATATTTTCTAAGTTCTCTAAGCTAGGCAATTATACAATATAGATTCAATACAATAAATACAAATATAATTGCAAATAAGTAAAGAGAGTAAAGATAGAGAAATTTACGCAAGTGATTTATAGAGGTTCGGCAACCTTGCCTACGTCCTCTACCTTGAGACGCTCCCAAGGATTTTCCCAAATTCACTATCCTTGAATTTGTTACACTCCCTCTTTTTCTAGGCTAAAGAGAAACCTCTCTCTTTTTCTAGGCTCAAGAGAAACCTCCCTCTTTTTCTTAGGCTTAAGAGAAACCTCCCTCTTTTTCTAAGGCTAAAGAGAAACCTCCCCTTTTACAAGGAATGAGTTGGTTTACAAGTGGTGCAATCAAAGAAGGCCTCTAAGTAGGAAAATGATTACAGAAATTAGGCACAAGTGAAAGCCTATACAAGATTTGTGCTAAGCAATACAAGAGATAAGTGAATGATGGAAGATCAAGACTTGTAGCTCTTGATTTGTTGTTGAGGCTTGAGGATTTGAGGAAAATGAGTATTGGTGTTGATTGAGTAGTTCCTCTTGCTTCCTTTAGCTTCTAAGCCTCTATTTATAGTCCCTTAGATGGTTTGTGGACGTTGGTTGGAGCCAAAACAGAAACTAGCCGTTGGGGACTTTCTGACATAAAGGGATCGATCCTTTCACCAAAGGGATCGATCCTTGTCTTCAATCTAGCCTTCCGGGGCATTCTGTCAAAAAGGGATCGATCCCTTTCCCTATGGGATAGATCCCATGCTTTCAGAGGGCATTTTTCCTGCACTTTTGGGTTAGAAATGATATGACCTTTTATCCTAATCCAACCCAAAACATTTTGACATTTTTGTGGGAGTTTTTCTTGACTTTCTCTGATGAAAACATGGTCCAAAAATTCATTAAGTGATTTTCTAAAATATTCAAAACATTTACAAAGTATTAAGACCAATAAGAGTATGCATCATTAAATCATGGTCTTAATGTTTGATATGATCACTTGAAATGTATTGAGAACATCATGTGTGATAAGGCAAATTTACAATATGAATTAAAACATTAAAGCTTACTTAAGTTTTTGTCATTTCAAAATATATATGCAATTTAAAGCTAACAATAAGTTAATAAATAAATAAATGGCAAATAATAACAACATATTTGATTAGTTTCATGAGTTTTAGCATCATAAGAGAATTTTATATGATGTAAATCATGATATTACACATGTAAATTCTTACCATATATTGATAATATAAATGACAAGTAATATAAATGAGCAATAATAGAATTAAAAGTTCTTGGAAGCAGTCTTATCGTATATGACAAGATATTATTGAAACATATAATTGATCAATATCAATTATAAATTACAAAGTTTGATGAAATCACAAAGTAGTAATTCTTTTAAAATCTCCTAAGAAAATATTCTTTTTTGTATGAAACTACATCGATACCTTAAAAAAGAACAAATTAGAAAGAACTGAAGAGTGAAATCAAAACTTTTAGATTCTTTTTTACTTTCTTAGGGCTTATTACTAATAGT
Source organism: Heritiera littoralis (assembly GCA_031772115.1). NCBI lineage: Eukaryota > Viridiplantae > Streptophyta > Magnoliopsida > Malvales > Malvaceae > Heritiera > Heritiera littoralis. Next base: position 1,157,902 of record JAPDPK010000043.1, read on the forward strand.
AAGGAGTTAGAACTGTTTAGATTTGCATGCTGCAGTTAGATGCAAAAAGCAACAACTTGACAAGAAGTCATCATCACCATAATACCGTATCAATATAGCTATCCTTCTTCTGACACAGCAACGCAATTTCAAACAGTATATCGCCATGAAGTGCGTTAGATGCAAAAGGCAACAACTTGACAAGAAGTCATCAGCACCATAATACCGAATCAGTATAGCTATCCTTCTTCTGACACAGCAACGCAATTTCAAACAGCATATTGCCATTAAGTGCTAGATAATTTAGTTATTCTTCTTGCTTGTCGATGTATAACCACGTATCATGTAATAGAAAATTCCTCAAATTCCTAGTATATAATAAAGGGGTTCTATTATTCTATTATTGGCTTGGGGCTAGAAACAGAAGATCAGGTAACCCGTGAATCCAACAAATTGGTTTACAATAATTAATGAAGAAAATTATCATATCATATTTCTGCAAGTCAATTAGATGTGAAATCTAAAAATTGACAGACCTGATTTATATTCCAAACCATATATATGATTCCAACAAAATCCTTTATGGATGCCATCAAAGACAATGAAGTCCATGCTAACCTATGTTGTGTTTTAATATTCCAAAATAAAGCCATAGCTCTTTTAATCATCAACAACTTAAAATACATACATTCAACAAATATATACTACCACCAAAGTAAAGGGACCACATGTAGCATTTAAGGACTTCATACCATGGCTTTAAAGTTAGGTTTCATCTAAAAAAAAGGCTCAAGCAATAGTAACCAAATTGAAATTTTGATGCAAGAAGTAAAAATATAATACACTAACCAATTTAATACAGGTAAGTAGCTAACCTATAAGGTTGTGGCTACTCTATCCATAATAACAATCAATAAATAAGAGTAGCCATTGAAGAATATATTCATCCTCATATTATAAAATAAAAAGCAACCAATGCATACTTCAAGTGGAAATATAACAATCATCGAATCTTCATCTACAAATAGTCCTTGCATATTAAGTTTTTTTTTTTTGACAAATCAAATATATTTTGCTAATATAAAATAACTACATTATGGCCATGTAGATCAAGTCTAATGAACAAAGCAATAACACAATAAACCCAATAATAACAATTTAGTCAAGAAAAATACAAAGTTGTTTGAAACAAGGATACACAAAGAGCATCTTAAACATTGAGTATCCACAAACATCTTTATACTATAGCAAATACCTAAGTATGGACTACTAATATTCATCTAATAATCTCAACCTACAAGTCAAGTTTTTATTTATTTATTTATTCCTAAATGATGGAGTGAGGATGAATTTGATGGATATAAAACAAAGGGCTTGGTCTAAAGTTGCATTAAAGGCAACAGTTCCATGTTTGGAGGAAAAGCTTAGAAAGATCGCGTGTTCGATCCATGCTCACTACACCAGGAAAGGAAAAGAAAAATTAAAGAAGGAATTTTGTCTCCTCAAAGTGGCTTATCTAAGATACTATGTTTCTTAAGACAAATTCCCTTGATTCTTTGCAAAGTAAAGGTCTATTTTTTGTTACCTACTCATATTTTTTTGCCAACCCAAAATGGTTTATGTTTTGTTAAGAATTTCTTTTTTCTTTCTGTTCTCTTCTTTATTCCCTTTCCTTGATTAGCCTTCTTTTCCTTAAAAAAAAATTCATGTCAAAAGTAACGAAGGCAAGGTCTATAGAAAACAAGAGCTAGAGGAAGGAAACTTAGAAAGGGATAAATTGGGCTATGACAATGCACACAGACAACCCAACCTAAGCTTAACAATGCGTGGGCATAATAATAATAATAATAAAGGAGATTTTATGTACAAACTCCTGTAGAATAATATTCCACTTGTGTTACCTCCCAAAGTTTAACTTGGTAGCTATTATACATAAATTGCTCAGACTCTTTAAACAAGCATGTAAAGAACAAGACCAATACTCTATGACAAGCTCCCCACACAATCATCCTTGTTTATTTATCAGCTTTGATGGTTCATTGTATTCTATTAAATTCCATCGCTAATACCAAGCACCATAATGCAGTCATATTCTGTAAGCGACAATAATCATAGTGAAGTTTGCAAATTCTGTTCTTATAGTTTTTAAGATCATGGATTGTAAATTTTTTTAACATTTGGAGAGAATATTCTTGAAATTCTTATCTCCTTGCTTTAAATGGGTTGAAAACATCCCGGATAGAAGTTATTAACCCATTTTGCTTTTGTACCAATTTCTTCAAAAAAAATTTTATATTTTAATGGGATTTCTTAAATCAACAACTATATTTCATGTGTCTAACGATGAATCTACAAAGCCTAGGCATTATTTTAAAATAAAATAACATGTAAAGTGAGGAATCTAAACATCAAACTATTCTTTGTAATTGGGAATAAAGATTTCATGTTTTTTTTTCTTAGTTTTCGATATCATCATAACAAATCTATAAGCAATAGTAGGAAATCAAAAGCTAACCCATTTTCAAGTTGAAAATATTGAAATCATACTGATATGATGGTAAATAAATGGCTTGTCGATTCCCACAGACAGGTGCCAATTATTGTTACCCAGATACACCAATGATTATTGCTAATGTGATAATCTTGATCTTCGTGCTAGTCTATCTCTAAGAATTTTGTAAGAAACTGCAAGAAAGAAAACCATCAAAAGGCGTAGGGGAATTAAGTCAAACAGGATTTTCCTAGGGTTTTAATAAGCAAATAGAGCCTATGGTTTAAAATGATACCTGTGACCTATTTATAGAAGTTATTTGGCACGCAATTACGATTAAGACTCACAACTTAAATAATAACTTAGTAGATCTTTCTTGACCCTTCTTAGTCCTCTTTCCTCTTGGGCTTAAACTACCATTATGTAAGGACCCGAGTGGCACTTTGCTCTTGTAGGAATCAAGAGTTTGCCCCCTCGGCGACCTTACCATCTCAAGGCCTCACCCGTTTATCTACCGTCGATGAGCATTCCCTGGGCGATTCTTACCCCAAGTTTGCCTTGATTGTGAGGTTGGCGGTCACCCACACACTCATTACGTATTGTCTGCTTTGGCGGTCGCCTACCTCACGGCTTTGTCCTAAGGGGCCTGAAGAACTCAGGTCATAATCCCTTGAGCGCGTTTTTCTGAGGCTCGAACCCTGGTACCCTTAAGTACTCGAACCTTACACTCATATTACCATATGGACACTTGTCAAATGGTATGATGTTTGTAGAACCCATGTACTTATGAGGTCTTGGGTTTGAACTTGAAAGGACGCGTCCCAGTGTGAGAATAAAGCCGTGAGGGTGGGCGATCGCCAAAGCGGACAATACATTAGTGAGTGTTTGGGCGACTGCCTACCTCACAACGTCAAGGCAAACCTGGGGTGAGGGCGCCTAGGGGATGCTAGCTGACTGCAGATAAACGGGCGAGGCATTGACAGATTGTAAGGTCACCAAAGGGGCCACCTCTTGATTCCTACAGGAGCAAAGTGCCACTCGAGTCCTTACATAAAAATGCGCATTTTTTGTAAGGACCCGAGTGGCACTTTGCTCCCTCAAGAATCAAGAGGTGGCCCCCTCGGTGACCTTACCATCTGTCAAGGCCTCACTCGTTTATCTGCCGTCGGCGAGCATCTCCTGGGCGACCCTCGCCCCAGGTTTGCCTTGACTATGAGGTTGGCGGTCGCCGACACTCACTCACTATGTATTGTGGCTTTGGCGATCGCCCACCTGACGGCTTTGTCCCAAGGGGCCTGAATAACTCAGATCATAATCCCTTGAGCGTGTTTTTTTGAAGCTCAAACCCTGGTACCCTTAAGTACTCGAGCCGTACACTCATATCTATCTAGATGGTAATATGAGTGTAAGGCTCAGGTACTTAAGGGTACCAGGGTTCAAGCCACAGAAAAACGCGCTCAAGGGATTATGACCTGAGTTCTTCAGGCCCCTTGGGACAAAGCCGTGAGGTGGGCGACTGCCAAAGCGAAAAATAGGTAGTGAGTGAGTGTGGGCGACCGCCAACCTCACAGTCAAGGCAAACCTGGGGCAAAGGTCGCCCAGGGGATGCTCGCCGACGGCAGATAAACAGGCGAGGCCTTGACAGATGGTAAGGTCACCGAGGGGGCCACCTCTTGATTCCTGCGGGAGCAAAGTGCCACTCAGGTCCTTACACATTAGGCCTAATGTTCTTTAGCCTGACTTATATTAAGGCCCAATGACCTTTAGTATTACCCTCATCAATGACAAAAAGAAAAAAGAGATTATTTCTAATCTCATGTGATTAAGTTATATATACAAATCTTTTATCTTTAAATTTGACATTTAAAAATTAACTTAAACTTTTAATAAGTTTTTTTAATAAAAAATATATTTTAAATAAATAATGATTTTTAAAACAATTTACTTTTTTCAATTTTTTTTAAAAAAAAAAAGTCATTTTTTAAGCTTAAATCTTAAATATAAAATTATAATTTTTTTAACAAATTCAATATTTTTTGAAACATTTAATTTTTTTTAAAATATCATTTTTATTAAAAAAATCAACTTTTTTTAAAAAAATAAATTTAACTCTTAATTATAGAAAGTATAAATAATATATATTTTTAGTTAAAAATATACATATTAAATTTATAAAAAAAATTATAAATTTAAATTATATTTACTTTAAAAGAGAGCTTTTGATCAATAAAAAACATAATTTAAGTTACTCTTAATTTTACATATAGCAAATGTGATGAAAAATATATAAAAACCATTCTCTCTTATTCTTAATATTTGTACACACCAAACGTAAAATATGATGATATCATCTAATCCAATTCTACTTATAATCTTATACTATGATCCTATCCATAATCTTGTACACCTAACGTATTCTTAGGCTCCATTTAGTAGGCATATTTTACTTTTCCAGAAAATGTTTTTCCAAATTTTTTTATGTTTGGTTTGCTAAAAATATTTTCAGTCAACTGTAAAATGTTTTCAGTCAATCGAAAATCTCTTAATAGCTTCGAAATTTATAAAGGGGAAGACAATTTACAAAGCCACAACCAAAGCTGAAACCCAATCCCTGTGAAGACCGAGAATTTTCTAAATAAATATAAGGTATACGGAAAATTTAATTTGAATAAATGGAAATCCAAATTAAATAAGAAAAAGGAGAAAATAATTGGATATTAAGAAAATCCAAAAAATTTAAGGAGTAAAAATGCTAGTATTTATATATTTATATAATTTTATTATATAAATATATTTTTAAATAAATTATATATGTTATATATAATTATATATATATGAAATATATATATATATATTATAGCTTATGATAAAAGTATATGAATATATGAGAAATATATATTATTTTTAAATTAAGTGTATAGATATTTATTTTAAACTATACACAAAATATATATATATTATATTAATAAATAGGTATATACATTAATTATTAATAAAAAATATATATTAAATATAAAAAAGGGGGGAATCGGGATATACCCGATTCCCATGTTGTTTTCTCCTCTGTTAAAACAGAGGAGAAAACATAAACAAAACAGAAGAGAAGCCGGCCAATGCCGGCCGGCCAAAGGAGAAAGTGGAAGAGAGAGGACGTCGTCGGCGAAGGAGAAAGAAGAGGAAGATGAATCTGGCGACGGAAGAAGGATCTGCGAAGCGAAACAGAGGCGAAAACCGAAGGAAAAAGAGAGGAAAAGAGAAGAAGGGACAAGGCGGTGCCGGCCGATCCGGGCACCGCCACTCCCCCCACGAGACCGGCGGAGACCAAGGGAAGGTGAGAGGAGCCACCAGCGAAGAGGAAACCGGCGGAGGAAGGAGAAAAGAGGAAGAGAAGAGCCGCCGACGTGGCTTCCAGATCCGGCGCCGTCGTCGGTGATGGGGCGAAACGGAGACCAGATCCGGCATCCTCGCAACGTCGGCCAACTGTGGGAAGCGCAAACCGGCGGAATGGGTGGCCGCCGGCGACCGAACCGGCCAGCAGAAGCTGAACCAGCTAAACCTGCCAACCCGACCTGGTTCAAAAAAAAAAGAAAAGAAAAAGAAAGAAAGGAAAAAGAAGAAAAGAAAAGAAAAAGAGAAAGAAGGAGAAGGAAAAAGAAAAGAAAGAGAAGAAAAGAAAAGAAAAGAAAAGAAAAAGAAAAAGGAAAAGGAAGGAGAAGAAGAAAGAAAAGGTAAGGAAAATTGAGGAAAAATAAATTAATTATGTTATTGAAAAATTTTATTGTCACATATTCACGTAAGTGCATTGGTGTTGTGAAAATTGTAGTGGAAGTGACAAGCGCGATTTGGGGTTCAACGATGCTAGGAGCTCATCAAGGCGCTAAGCTTCAACAAGTAAGATACTTTTATAAAACATTAGTAGCTTTATATTGTATAATTTGGAATTTGATTTTGATATGAATAATTATTGAATTGATGCTAAAAATGCTAAGAGGACCCACAACTGATGGTGGGGGTCTTAGTAAGAGATAAAAATTGGTGAGAATCAACGGCTGCAATTATAAATTGTGTTTTCTTGCAGGAGGTTTAGTGAAAAATTAAGTTGTTATGCTGCCGAAATTTTTATAAAAATGGTTGAGGAAAAAGGTTTAAATTTCTCACGTAAATGAAGTCTTGGAAATAGTTATTGAAAAATAAACATGGAAAGGACTTTATGATTTTATCGGAAAAAGTTGATGTTGAAATTAATGAGAAAATAGATCGTTGAGCACGATAACGTGAGGAATTATATGATTTAAACCTTTTGGAGTTGCTAAATCAAGTTATTTTAATACTACCAATGGTTATCAAGCCGAGATTGAGATGGAATATCTATTAGGCGGATCATTGATAAAAGTACAATGATTGTGTGATATAACTTAAGAGAGAGAATCAAAGTTGTGATTTAGAAGGTTGAACAATAGAATTGTGGAATTATAAATCGAGTGATGATTATAGAATTGATAGATTCAAATAAATGGATTTTCTTAGTGGTATGATTGAGATAATGATTGTCATAACGTATCAAGTTTCGGGGGAAACCTAATAGCTAGACACAAAACTATGGAGTCGCCACCAACCATTCTAACCTAGGTGTGATTGGTCACCTATTCAAACTAAGGATAAGGCCTAGTCTACGATAAGAGTTCTAAGTTCGGGAGTACGGTTACGTGTGAGGAAGGATTAGCACCCTCACAACGCCCATCCTAAAATGGTACCAAGTGATCTAAGGTTATCTTAATTTTGCCTTTTACTTTAATTTCGATATAATTAAATATTGAAAAATCTTTTAAGTCTCCTCCATCAAGCTGGTTGGACAACTTAAAAGTTATTCTCACCTCAAGAGTATTCAAGTAGGACCAATCGCCTTTCTTGAAGAGGCTCCGTCGTCGGATTGTTTAAATATTTTATACAAACCCTATTTTGACTCCTATCCAATTTCTATTTATTATTTGTATCTTATTTTATTCTATTGTTATTATTTTTAATATATATTCTTATATGTTTAAATAAACATGAATTATTTGATATTGAATATTTTCTTAAAGACCTTCCATCAAGCTGGTAAGACATTAAAGAAACTTTCTCACCTTAGGAATTTTTTAAAGAAATTACTCAAGCGCAATTCCCTTTAAATTCCATCCTCGGAATAATTCACATTTATTAAAATATTTAATTTAATTTAACTTCTATTTATTTTAGTTCTTTCCTAATTTTAATTCTAATTTATTAATTTGATTTTTATTCTTTATCATATTGAACCTAATTTTAATTTACTATTTCTTAATCTAATTTAATTTTTATTTTTATAATTTACTTTATTAAATCTTGGAAATGTCTTTTAAATCTTCCATCAAGCTGGCAAGACTTAAAAGAACTCTCCTCACCTCAAGACATCTAAAAGTACTACTCAAGCGCAGTCCCTTTAGAATTCCGTCATCGGTATTATTAATATTTACTTTTAGTTTTTAATATCATAATTAATTTTTCCTTGTCCTTATAGTTTTCAATAATCTGTCTTTAATTTATTTTAATCCTAATTCTGAAATAAACAATAAACAAATAATAATACATCAACAAAATATAGAATATCAACACGCCAAATCGAATTATTTCATTCACATTAACTACCTAGTTTAATTATCAAAGTCAATTTCTCAAAATTAATATCTTAACATCAATTTCTACCTTTAATTAAATTACCTAAATTATCTTACACAAATTTCTAATTAAATGAATCATATATATTAAATTAATCTAGCAAAACACTTAACTAATAATAATAATAAGTATTGAATCAATGGTTTAGCCTTCATTTTGCACAAAAGCTATTTCACGGCAAAGCTTCATACCTTTTTTGTTTAACTTTCCATGTAGGTGAACAAAGCAAGCGATGGATGTAGGACCATGGTGTAAACCGGGCTTGTTTTTTTCTTCTTGTTTCGCTCGTGTACTGCTTCTCCTCTCCCTATCGGCATGCATGCCACGCACCAGCAAGCTGCAGCAACTTTGGACAGCTTTCTTTCTTCTTCTTGTATTCCCAGCTACAGCACTACCTCTTTGGCCTTTGGGTTTCTGTGCAACTTGAGCACCGATTCTTGGATCCTCCCACAACCTCCGGATCTCTGACCACGCAACACCTACTGCGCATGCCACCTGCACACAGCACAGCAAAGCTCTGCCCGGGTGTCGATTCAAGCAGGCTTCACGCCACTAACAGCTTCTGTTTCCAGCTCGTCTCCACTTCATGCACGCACCAGCAGCTTCTGTCTAGCAACGAGTTGCCACCTCAAACTTCTTGACTGCGGCTACGTCCTACTTCCTGCTGTCCTTGTGCACTGCAACATCCCCTTCAACTACAATACCAACAGGCAGCTTCCAGAACAGCATAACATCACGTTCCAACAGCTTCAAGCGCCGCACACGTCCAGGTAGCAAGCTTCAGCTATTTGGCTCTTCTGCTACAGCCCCAACGACAGCAGCCAGCAGCCTGTCACGTAGCTCTACTGCTTCGCTCTCTGCACTTTACTTCATCAGATTTAACAATCCAAATGGAGTATGCAGTACAGGTTGAAGATGGGGACAGCCAGGGAAGGTTCTCTCCTGACTAAGAACCGTGGGAACCTTTCTTTAGGTTTTTTTTCTCTTTGGTTTTTCTTTTCCTCTCCCCTTTTCTCCCTAGGGTTTTCTCCCTCCCCCCACTCGTGGCCAGCCCCCCTTTTTTTATTTAATTTTCCTTCCTTTTCTTGATATGGGTATTAAACCAACTTTATTTCCTTTCCATCCATGCACCAATTTGAATTTGACTTGTATCTTCATTGATTCTCACTTGATTCACTCATTGATTTTGATTTTCTTTCTAAAATTTTCAAATTTTTGACTTTGCCTTTGTTTTAATATTCTGATTTTTTTTCAAGTTTCCCTTCTTTGATCACTTTATTTTTGTTATTTATTTTTTTCTATTTTTTATTTTCTTTTCATTTTTATTTTTTAATAATAAACAAGATAGTAATACAAAAATTAGATTCATCTTCTAATTATCAAACCCAATAGGCCCAATAACATTAAAAGACCTCGGACAAAATGGGGTGTCTACAATGATAATAAGAAAGTAGATTGTGATATCTTATGGACATTTGATAGAACACACGTTTACATAAAAATGTACTTGTACATATTGATGTTAAATAGATGTGAACTGAGATTTTTGCAATAATATGAATAGTTGCACGGCGACTTAAATAATTAAAACACTGTTGATAGTGGAAATTGGCAAATTCTTTTAAGCGGGTAAATTGTCAATCAAAAATTGAATTAATGATGTTTTATAGATAATTCTAGCATGATATTACATTCTACAGGCCATATGAAAAGTGAATCGAGGATTGTGATCTGATTTTATGATAGTGAATGAAATTGAACCGCAAGTCGAAAATTTTGAATGTGTACTAATAGGTCAAACCATAAATGAATTTGATAAGCGATTATTGATCTTGTGGTTCTATGATCCTCGATGTCGACTCTGGAATAGATATCGAATGAGGATATTAGTATTTTATAATTTCAGTATCATGATGGCTATATGGAAACATGGTATTTAAATGCTCATAGATACTAAGAGGATTCACACTGATGATGTGGTTATAGTATCGATAATGAAATGTACAAATGATTATTATAGTCGATAATTATCGAAAAAGGATATTGAATTCCGAATGGTTGGAATACCAAGTGATCTGATTATTGAACAATTAGAGTACTGAACAATTTGAATATTGAATGATTTGAATAGTGATTTACTGATTGGACAGAAAGAAAATCTTGAAATCGAATAATTGATGGTGATAATGTTAAATAAATCATTTCACTGTATTTGATGAAAATGTTACCGAAGTTTCATACAGAAATGTTTTATAGCATCGCTTTTAAGTATAACTTATTACAATTTGAGATGTTATACTAACACTTATATGAATGCTATAAAATATAGATTAGTTTTAAAAAGGAAAGTATATGGTAGATACACAATTTTACATATGAAACATCTTAAAGAATTTTACCATATGCTTTACATGATTTTGACATGAAAAGATAAAGATTTAAATGTTTTATGAGACTGTAGGCACCCTAAAAGAATTAAACTCAACAAAGCATAGTGGAAACCGCCTAATTGGAGCTTTGCTCATTAGGCAGAGATACTTGTTCGACAATAGTCGTGGACAGGTCTCAGTCACGCCTGATCAGTGGGGCTGAGAGAGATGAGGTCTATGGCCATAGATAGCACCCTAGTTGGTTTCCAGGGGACGATGACATGATTTTCAATGCTAGCTACAGTGATTTAAGTCTTTATTGATAGAGATGATAGGGATTTAGCCTAGTCTCTAACTGATATGATATGAAGTCTAAAGTATGATTTTATTGATATGAACTCTAGACTTGACATGATTTATACTGTACATAAAACATGTTTGAAATGAAATATGTTTTAAAATAGTACATGTTTTAAAAGCCCATGAGATATGATTTCGACACTTATATGATTTATATATGATTTTGTGTCGAACATGGCATGATATGCGGTCTAAAGTATAGTTTGATTTGATATGAACTCTAGACCTGATATGACTTACAGTATATGTTTTAAAAGTATATGATTTTGTGTCGAACATGACATGATATGCGGTCTAGAGTATAGTTTGATTTGATATGAACTCTAGACCTGACATGACTTAAAGTATATGAAAAATGTTTTGAAAACACATGTTTCAGACATGCTCTAAAAACGAATACATGATTTGCAATTTTACATGCATCGATCATGTTTTGAAAGTAATTATGAAATGATTGAAAGTTATATGTGGAGCATGTTCTGAAGTATATATATGATATGATTTGAAATGATAGCAGTTTATACAGTGAAGTTACATAAGCTGCTTACTAAATCATTAGTGTATTGTACAAAAACATGAAGAGTATATGAGGAGTATCATGACTTGGTGGTAACGATATTTCGTCTACATGATGTCATGATATGATATGATACATGAATATAGAATTTATACGAAGAGAATTATGACTTCGTACCACTGTGATCATGATTTCTCTATATGGAAAGTGATATGAGATGATAGAATACAGGAGTACGATTATGAAACATAAAGTGATTTGATATGATGTTTCAATTGAACAGGATGTACTCAGAGATTGAGGAAATTATAGACTAATAGTATATGAAATTTAAATTGGACACGACAGATTGTTGTGCGATGCACTATGGTATAAAGACAAAAAGATCGAAAAAGTGATTATGATGATTTAATTAAAAGTATAAGTGATAGACAAATGACAAGAAATGAGATAATGAAATGTTATTGATGAGAAAGGATTAACTGTAATTGCAAACTTGCAAGTTTTAAGCATTGCGGTTTAAGACAGTATAATCCTACTCTTGTATTTATGTTAGTATCTTACTGAGCCGTGGTTTTGCTCACCCCACTAAATTTCATCTCTTTTAGACTATTGAAGTTAACATCTGCCATGTAAGCTGCAAAGTGGGCATCGGAGACGATGTATGGACTTGGTACTAGTCTTCTGAGGTATATGTTCCTTATAAAATACTTGTTTACATGTAAGACTTAAATTGATGCACAGTACATATTCTGTTTAACAAGTCGGGATGTAACTAAGAACCGTTTCCTTGTTAGTTTAATATTTAAACGAAATGACTATAGGTCACCTAAATAGTATAGTAACTACACTAACACCGAATACAAACCTTAAAATGAAAAAGAAAAATTTAGTCCATAAATTTGTAGACTAAGAAAAGTACAAGTATTAAGTGAAAGTGGCGGTCTTCAGGTCGTGACAATCCCACCCCAATCAGACCTCCACTTACCGGCACCATAGCGACTCTCGCCATTATTGATACAGTCGAAGCTCCTTGCCAGCATTCTTCAACAACAATCTGAAGGAAACCGAAACAACACGCAGCGGAATTTAATCATTCGGCCTCCACCAAGATCGATTCGGAGAGTTGCCTGATTAGGGTTTCGAGATTTTACCTGACGTTTTCTCTGAATTTTCTGTCGTTGGTCGAGTCACAAGCAGCAACTTTTCGTTCCTGCCTCTACGGTATCCACACGAACGGATCTCACGACTCTTGAACGTCTCACGATCAGAAGCCTTAAAGAGCTTTTTAATTCCTTATAACCGAATTGCTAGCTTCGATTAAAAGGAATGTTTTTGTTTTCTGTTTTTAAAAGTGCAGCGATGTTTTTTTTGGAAAAACATCCTTTTTATAGGCAGTAAATTTTACCCTAAAATTTACTGCCAAACAAAACTCTAATCCTACTTAGAATAGGATTAGATATATTCTTAATCCAATTCAGAATAGGATTAGATATATCCTTAATCCAATTCAGAATAGGATTAATTAAGCTCCTCATTGATCCGTTCTAAGTGTGCGACCCAATAGGTTCTCAAAACAATGGCAATGACAAAATTGTCACAGGCAATGAGCGGTATCTAGCAACACATCATTGCTACCCATGTAACGAGAATGTCAATGACTCGACATAACCTTACTCGTGATAGATGTTACCGTGTAGTTTAATCCCTTTATCCTATGATGTCTTGATTAGACACAAGTCATGGAATGTGTCACACTTGTATAGTCTAATCAGCGTTTCTTGATTCCTGAGTAGACTAATTAAACAAATAAAATCAATATCTCATATTGACTTATTCGAGCACGGCCATGCATTTCTTAGTCTCACTCTATCAAAGGGCCCAAGACATCACTCTTGTTATATAAGAGGGATAAATCCTATCTTGATCACTCAACATCCCTCTACATAGATCAAGGCATACCCAATTACTACCTTTATAGTCTATCCTGTTACGAATGACATCTAGCAGCATTAAAGTATGCAATTCTCTATGTTGGGATCTCTGATGATCTCAAGTCAAAGGATCACATACACCATCATCACTATGAGAATCGCTTTTGACATTCATATAACAATCCATGTAGCGTTCTCATGGAGGGTCGATCCAATACATAGTTCTCTAACATGTACCTATGTGATGACTTGATATCCTATATCCATGACAATGGTCATCAGTCAACCACATACTAGTCTTATCGTATCATTGTTATCCTTGTTCACAATAATACTTGACTAGGGATATTTTAAGAATAGTGTGTTATTACTATTCTAAGGACATTATTATATAAGATTATATTACGCAGTTATAAGACAAATATAATAATGAACTATGATAAATAAAATGTCATGATACATAAAAAAAATGCCAAAGTCAATCATCTAATGAATGGTTCTAAGGGCATAATCCAACACAATCTTCCCGAAACCCTTCCAAATTTGAACACAAACAGCTTTGAATTTTGTTGAAATCAGCCAGTGGAGAAGTAGCAGGAGCTTATCCCCATCGTTTTTGAAGTTTTCGATCTCTCACCAACTACTTCTTCTTTCTCATACTTTAGCTACGATTAATTTGGAATTTTGCTCTGTTTGCATCACACTAATCTTAGATTTAGAAGTCCTTTGTGAGGTTCTCTATTCTCTTTTGTTAGCTTTTTTGGGTCTTCTTGTGTTTTCACTTTGCATTGCCCAACGGAGGCTGCTTTAACCAAAAGTCTGAAACTTTTGTTAGCGATGAACCTATTAGAAAAGTGGAAACATATATAGCTTCTTTCAATGGATTATTTATTATGTTGAATTGAGAAATTGAAAACTCCCTTGTTTACTTAAATTACAAATATATTTTTTAATAAATTTTTATGAAAAAAAAAAACTTCTAATTTTTTAACAGAAATAATTTTTTCAAAAAAAACCAAACAAGGGAAAATATTTTTCAGCATTTTAACCCATGACAATAACAGTTTTACTACTCGAATTCAATTATGTATTACTCTAATTCTACTTGAATTCAGTTATATAATATCCTAATCTTACCACATGGGGTTCTACTTTTGGCGACCACATGTTATGGTGTGGTGGCCCCACTTATAGTCAAATCAGTATGTTCTAAGAAAAGATATATGAATATGAATCTCATCTATTCATCTATCTCATTAGAATAATGCCAAATTCCATCAATGGAATCATTTTTTTCAAAATATAGGAGACAATCTAAGTCATACAAGTAAAGAAATCTATCCATTGATAAGAAAAAGAAAAAAACGTGAGTGGTGATTGGGTTGATGATAAAATAGAATCCTAAGTAGCGAACAGTGATTCAATTGATGATAAAGAAAGAGAATTTTGGGTTTAGTTCTCGACCTTAACAACAGAGAAAAAAATTGATCAAATTTTACTGAGTTTGACTCATAATGATCATTCATCAAAGAAAGACTTTGGTTATCAAATGATTGAACAACCGGGATCAATTTTCATACTATACTTAATTGACATTCATGAAAGGTATCTATGAATTATGAGTTCATTACATCTTGTTTAATAAGTACCCATTGCCATCCATATAATTAGTCTTTCCTTATTATAATTAAGATTTTTTATAAAATAATTTACGTTATAAAACAACTTAAAAGTTGTTTAAATTGAACTTTTTTAATTGATTTAATAAAAAAAGTTCATGATTATAATTATAAAAAAAATTATATCTTTGTCACATGTATTAAAAGGTCAGAAACTTAATTCTATTTTTTATTAAGGTTTGAGGATATATTGAAGTATTAAGCTTACTATAAATTGATACTAAATTTAGTCATTTGTTCATTTTAGAAAATTATTATTTTTTATAATTTCTTTTCTAAGAAGCAAAATGAAAACAGAGAATGCATGTCTGTAAAAAGTAATAACCTAACAGGGAACACTGCCCCCTCTCTTGGAAATCATTAAGAGTGCGTTTAGATGAAAAATTTTAAAATATGAGGCATTTTAAAATTCATTATTTTAAAATACTAGCATATGTAATTGATTTGTTTGGGTAAACAATTTTTAAAAAGAAGTTTTGAATACTAGAATTTAATTAAATAAAAAATAATTATATAAGAAAAATAATAATATTTTATATTAGAAAAATAAAAATATCAAATAAAATATGCAATATGGGTATCATTAGATTTATAAAAATGTATAGATTTTATTAATAATATAAAAAAATAAAAATATATAGTATATTTAAATAAAATAATATGTTTCCATTTTTAATCTTATATTTAATAGTTTGCTATGTTTAATAAAGTAGGGAAGAGTTCATTTAAAAAAAAAGGGGAAGAGTTGAAGGAATTTTAAAAAACAACCTCTTTAGGTGGAATTTTAAAAAAACCATATTTTCAAAATTCAAATTCCCTTTTGAAATTCTTTCTAAATTTTGAAATTCTTCAAATCTTTTTTACTAAAAAGAAAATTAAATTTTGGATTTTTAAATATCCTGATTGAAATTAATTTTCTCATTAAAATTTCTCGTCCAAACACACTCTAATGAAAGTAGTTCATTGCTTGTAAAGTGCATTCACTTCCCATGTTTGTCCATGTTTTCACCATTGACTATGTGGCTATCCTGTAATTTAACAAGATAATATTGTTTCACAAACCGCATTATTTTTCAAATCAAGGCACCACTACTTAGTGCCTACAAAATGCCTTTTCAATTATTGGTGGAAAGAGCTTGTTAAGGTGGAATCATTCAACACGCTAATTGCAGGGCATACTAGTAATATTTTCTTCTGCAATCTGCTGTGCTTTAAATATATAGTTTATTCATTTTCCCCAGTGGTTTAGTGGCAGAGCTCCACACCATTCAAGATCTCTGCAATAGTGTAACCTGTCTTCTGTATTATTGTTGCATGGTTGATTGGTTTTGGCAGCTTCAGTTGTAAGTTGTAAGCATAACTATAGTGGGCTTCTTAATTCTTTTTTATGCAGATCTTGTATGCATATCTTTGCTTATCAATTTGTAACCATCCATGGCAAGATTATCCACCCAACAACCATTAATAGGCGATCGTAATTTTTTTTTAGATGTCGACATTCCTTAATTTATTTGCTTGCTATCTCGACGTAAAAATGGAAACAAAATGCTACTGGATAGCACCTCAGGACTTTTCTTGTACCAAGTGGTTGGAACCTGGGGCCAGTTTCTCTTTCCAAAGCCTGGGAAAGAGTTCAAGTTGTGGTACAATGATCACAAGGCAAAATACACAAGCCATATATTTGGTGTTTATTTACAATCTAATAAAATCTACAAGCTACACACAGGCTACCATGGGATGGTACAAAAAGATGGGAGAAAGAGTATGGACTCCTTGGTTATTAAATTTATTCATTCTCGTGGCTATTTTAATATCTCTGCAAAATTTCCGAATGAGAAATCACTTGGTGTCTCCCACAGGGATGTTGGTGTTAACTATGGAAAAACAGCTGGGCCAGACTCTCAAACAATTAGATGAAATTCTCTTGATTCCAAGTTTCTCGAAATGAAATCTGAGTACTATGAACTGGTATGATTTCTGTTTCGGGGAAGAAATGTAAGGAACTTGAATGAACTTGGGTCTATTCTTCCTTCTGTGCAGACGAAGGAAACTTTTCCGCCTGTGAGCCTACTTGGGGCATCAAGGCAGTCGATAGAAATCTTCTTTGCCATTTTGAGAGGCTAAATATTTGGAATTACATTTTCATTGGTCCTGCTACTGGCTTTCTGTTTGATATTGTTCAAAGGGGACATCCTGTGATTGATGCAGATGGATTATTCAACAATATCAGATCATATAAACCAATGGGAATTCAAGAGTTGAATGCTAGGTTTATGAGGGATATTTTGTTGAAGGTTTTTGCTGTCAAAAAATGTTTAGAGTTGAGTTATAATACTTGGGTAGTGAATGGAAACATGGTTTTTCTTTTTTTTGTGGGTCAATAATGACCGGTTTCGTGAGTCTATTGATTCCACACACAACTTCTATGCAGGGGAGAGCTTGGACCGTTTCTTTGTCAAGAACTCACCTTCTGTACTCAAAATTTGATCTGATGATTTTCTGTATGATGTTGCAGCGATGGTGGATAAAATTCACCACCTAGAGAGAGCAGAAATTTTGTATCTGTGATAGGAAAGCTGCTGGAACGGAAGGGAGTTACAGTTATGCGTGTTAACGAGAAAAGTTTTGGCATGAAAATTTGTAACCAAAATTTCAATCAAACCTCAGACCAATAAAAAGGTGGTTTACTGGTCCCCAAGAGTTAGATACGGATTCCATTCAGAAACAGCTTCAAGAATTTTGTCTATGGGTCACAGATTATGGCTCTTCCTGCAAAGCTTTAGTTTGTTACAAGACATAGCAGTCCATCTGGTTCTTAATTTGTTGTAGTTAGTGCCAGAAAGGCCACTGAAGCTCAAGCTAAGGTAAAACCCATGACAGAATAAGAGAGGGTAGCATCTTGAAACAGAAGAAATTTCATGTTTCATCTTTTTAATGCTCAGATACGTATTGCAAGCCAAGCAATCAGCAGTCCTGTGGCAGCTAAATATGTGAAGAATGGATAGGAACTGGGAAGAGAGTGACAAAATGAACTCGTTAGTTTTTAGTTCTTACCTACCAAATGATATTGTTATGACAAATTGAAGCCTGCCTGCCTTTGTCTGGGTTTCTTTAAGAACTGATGTTGCTCGGAAAAGACAACGGAGGGAAGAAATAGAAGAGACACAAAAGGAATTGCAACAGAAGATCCAAGCAAAACCAAGTGAGCAAAAATTGAAGCCATTGAACTGAATGTGAACAACAGAAAATATCCAACATGTTATGCATATTTTGTTCACATTCAGATCCAACGGTTTCAAAAATTTGTCTGAACTTGGCTTTGCTCATCTCTGGTGCTATTTCTCTTGTCCCTCATTTCATCCCATGTTCTCTTGGCTTGCCTTCAAGACGCAGCAGCTTATTCCCGCCATGCCGCCGTGCTTTCTACCTCTCGTTTGTCTTTCCTTTCCTTTCCCTCGTGCCGACGAAGGAAAGTATAATTTTCCATCCTATTCAAGTGCCCGATATGTTTTCCTCCCCAACGCTTGCGAATAATTTATAGAACAGTTAACGCGGTGAGAGAAAACGCTTGGATGAATTTGATTGGCTACAAATATGTTGATCTTCTCTGCTAAGAAAGCTTCGGTTTCGAGCAATGTTAGGTTAGGTGACTCCGTGTTCCTGCCCCTGTAGCAGTGGTTTTCTTGTACCAGAAGAAAATGAAAAACATGATAATATTTTCTCCCTTAATTATATAAAAAAGATTATTTTGGTTTTTCATCCTTTGTTTGAGTCATTTTGATTTTTCGTATTTTATTTTTAACATTTTTATCGCATTTTAACGAAAAGGAAACGGGATCGTTAAGTTTATCGTGTCAAATTATTATATCACCTATTACATGTCAATCATGTGATATTCAAAATTTATGTGACAATGATATGGTGAATGCCATCATATTTGATATGATTTATTTAGCAGTTTCATCTTTTTACTGTTAAATTTGATTTAATTGATCTAAAATAAAATATAGAAGATCAAAGTAATTTTTTTAATGTAGTTTCAAAGAAAAAAAAAACGATTTTGCCAAGAAAATACAAATTAAACTAAATTGTAAGAAAACAGCCAGCAACTTCGGGTAGAACTATTGTCTATCCATCCCAAATAACACTTCTAAACCCCTTTCTAAGGCAGGAACATCCTGATCAAAAAAGAAAAGGCAGGAACATCGAATTTTTTGAGGTTTGAAGAAAAACATCATTAATTTTAGTCTGGTCTTGAAGAACAAGTCCTAGAACATCTTCAAGATTGCATGAAGAAGGAACATTGATTGTTAGGGAATTTGGAAGTAATAGGAAATGCTGTGGTTGATGGCTTGATGCCGGGTGAATCAACACACAAATTTTTGAGGTCTAGATAAAATTATGCACATATATTGGATGCGCTAAATATTAATATGTTTCAGTATTATAATCAACTAATTTGCTGAGTGTAAATGCAGGCATAATTCAGTTAAACAAATTAAAACAAATGTAATTCAATACGTACTTGAAACCAAATTTACTACCTTCTTTTTGTTCTCCCTTTTCACTTTCCACCTTTGGTAGTCGCGGGTTAAAATTGGGCAGACTGGGGCTCCTGTGGTGTCAAATAATGCCAAACCTAGTCCCATCGGGCTTGGCTGATAATAAGATGATCGAATTTGGGCCACCATACTTGGTCAAATACCCATCCTCGTCGGAGATTGGAGCCATGGAGTGCTGAAACAACCGTTTCTCAATGAATAGGGCCCGAGGGAGCAGTCATGCTGACCTTAACCCCTCTCTTCGCTCCAGTCATCTCACTCTCTGTTTTCACAGACCTCTGCCGCATCTCTCTACCTGACAATACACAGTAAAGATCAGTGCGATACCTTAATAATGCCTATAAGAATCACAACACAAATGACAACAAAATCCACTGTGTTAACACTTTGCAACTATAGTCTATGGGTAGATAGATATGCATGCACACAGCACACCTAAAAGGTTCCTTGAGAAGTGAACACAGCTGCTGAATATCTCCTTCAACAAAAATCTCATCAGGTGAAGGGCCAAACTGAATCTTAAATAGCTCATAACAAAATTTAACTGCATCTAGCAGGCCAGAGAGTTGGATCCAATTTCTCCATTTTCAAACCACAAAAGCATGAACCTCGTCCGCGATATGAACCCAACAGCAACCAAGTTCTTCCTTGATATCTGCAATTTCATCAGTTCCCTAATCCTGCTTGCCTTATCCCATTATCCCGCTTCTGCAACCATGTTTGAAAGAATTGTATAGTATCCACCATGCTGGGGCTTTAACTTGAACAAATTCTAAGAAGCCCAACACCCTCGATCAATGTTTACGAGGATCCTACATGCTCCAAGAAAAGCACCCCACCTTATTAGTATCTGGGGTAATCGGTAGGCTTTTGATAAATTCTATTGCTTCTTCCATAAGGTCAACCCTACCAAGTAGATCAACCATGCACGTGCAATGCTTTTGTGCTAGCTTAATTTTATGGGCCTTCATTTCTTCTAAGTATTTTCTTCATTTATCAAGTAGTCCCCACGGCTACAAGCTGATAGAATTGCAATATATGAAATTGAATCATACTCAACGCCATCTTCCTTCATTGCTTCAAAAAGCTGATGGCAATATTTAATTCACTAAGCATTCCATATAATATCAAAGTATTCCATGAGGCTATGTCCTTGTGTCAAATCTGATCAAAGAGCTTACTAGCTGTGTCAAATTCAATTCATCCAAATCTAGTATAGAAGTCCAATAGGTAGTTAGCAACAAAGAGATGAGTGAAAACATGGTTTCCTACTGCCAGTCCATAAATCTCTTTCCCTTGCTTTAATGTGGCTTGATTTGTACAGGATGAAAAAGCACCTATGAATGAAACTACCATCATGCTTTATACCAATGAGCCCCATTTATGAGAATAAACTCACAGATTTTGACCATTCACTAGTTTTAGAATAGCCTACAATCAAACTATTGTAAGAGACTCCTTTTTGGTTCATAAGGAGGTATAAAGGGCAAAAGGAGGATTCAAACTTTGAACCTAATCCCTTCTAAGGAGGGGTAACACCTGCTAAGCCAAACCTTGGTTGTTATTCTTAGAGACTTTATCCATAACAGAGTTATTAAAGACATTTTGAGCAAGATTTAGGTATCCACATTTTGTATACATGTCGAACAGAGCATTTGGAAACAAAAAGATTGAAGTTATATCCCAGACGAATTGTCTTAACATGAATTTCTTTTCCATTTTGAAGAAATCATAGCTACCCAGAACATCTGTCAAGGTAATAGAACTGGAACTCATAATGAGCTTGCACTTCTCTTAATTAGTAGTTCTATAGCAGCTAATTCAAGCCTATCTGAGCAAAATTGGCAACCAAACCATGGCATTCCAGGAAACAACATTTCTACTCAAATTCATTTGGTGAAACGCATTTGAAGCTGCACTTGGGTGACCTGATTTTGCCTATATATCAATTAATGAGCTGGAAATGAAAACATCATTTGCAGTACCAATTCTCAAACTAAAACCATGAATCTCCTTTGTTAAATTGAAAAATTCTAATTAAACCAGCACCATAGTGACGGACTCAGGTGTCAGCCCTACCTTCATCATTAACCTGATTAATCCAACATATCCTTATTAAGCCCTATGTAAGCTAGAGTAGTAATTCTTGCATTCCAAGAAACCATATTTCCTTCCACCATTTCATCAAAAACTCGTGTGGAATCCTTCACATACTAACATTCCCCATATGCATATGTAAACCAATGCATTCCCAATAGTGATCTCAAAATTCAATCCAAGCTTAACAACACTCATAAATCTGTGTCACCAACAATTTATCTCCAACCCCTCACAAACAGGCAACAAAGTGACAAAAGTAGCCATGTTGGGCTTAATCCCAGAACTTAAGTTCATCTGGGAGAACAAATTAAGCACCTCCAAGTAAAGCCCATTAACTGAAACAACCCCGAGAACTATATTCCAGGAGACAACATATCTCTCACGCATTTCATCAAACACTTTCCGCGCTTCCCTCATACCTCCACAACTGTCATAAAACAACAAAAAAGATATTCCCTAATAAAATATCTGAATCAAACCCAGTTTCAGTTACACTCACACTCCCATGGATCAGCGAACCTTTTGAAAACTAAAAGCATCAGCATAGGCCTTGAGAATAAAATGAAAAGTATGATCATCGGGTTTCATTCCGGTTTGAAGCCTTGTATTGTAAATATGAAATTGGAGTCCATAGTGATTAACTCTAGAAATGGATGCAGCAGGGATGAAGGTGTTCTATAAGAAGGGTGTTTGAGAATAGGGAAGAGTTGTTGGAATAGAAGGTGACAAGTTCAAAAAAGGGTTAATGTCTCGTTTAACCTCTTAATTATTTCACTTTCATTATTTTGGTACTTAATAAATTTTTATTATCACTTTGATATCTAAACTTTACTTCGTTAGACATTTTAATAATTAAGACAAATACTGTTAAAAAATATTGACGTGACTTAATTATCCAATAACATTTTAACACGTAGTATCATTACAGTCTTATTTTTTTTTATTTAAAAAATAGTTAAAAACATTTAAAAATATGTCAAAATATTAAAAATAAGTAAAAAATGTAAAAATATATAAAAATATTTGAAAATATTTAAAAATATGCAAAAATATTAGTTAAATAAAATTAATTAAAAAAATTAAATATAATAATTAAGAAAACACAAAGAATCATAACAAGCATTCATAAATAACTTGAAATCATATTTAAAATAATAAAACTAATATCAATTTTAACAAAATGAAAATAATAAAGCATATAATTAAAGAATAAATAAACAACTAAATAATTACTAAAAAAGAATCAAAACCTGGACACATGAGGAGAATAAGAACAAAAATATAAGTCATTTGAATGCTAGTGGAAGAAGTTCCCATTGCTTCTATTATACCTTTTCTCGATTTCTTTTCTTTTGGCTATTTCCTTGGACCTATTCTTTCTATTTCCCAAACATCAATCTCTCCACAGTTTGTCAAAAATATTCATCGCGATCTCAAACCCAGAAAACATCAAGGAAAGTTCTTCTCCTTTTACCGAAAGCTTTGAGTTTCAAAAGCTGTCTAATCCTCCTCTGTTTCTTTTGTAACTATTGAACTGTATCTGGTTTTTGTGTATTTATTGGCTGTACTTTTTGATTGTTGAGTGACTTTTCTAAGTTGTGTGATTTCTAAAAATTAGGTTTCTAGGCTTTGAGTAATTTTTGGGTTGATGATTTTTGAATGGGTGGGTGGCTTAATGGTTTGATGTGTTGAGTTTAGGATGGAGCTTCGACAAACGAAGCTTGATTTTTTGGTTTTCGTTCTCCTCCGGATGATAATAGAATAGAGGCTTGGGTTCTTCCTAAGAAGGAATTCTCAAAGCCCTTTCGTTCCTCTCTCGTTGGTCGAGCATATTCAAACCTTTGTTGTTGGAATTAGTTAAATCTCACCAAGTCACTAACACGAAATTGAATCGCAGTAAAACTGACCTGAATGCGGGCGAGAGTTCAATCCCGCTATAACACATTACCGCGTTGTCGAAGCCCTCTCCGATAGCGTTCCATTGACTGTCTTCAGACCTGAAACGGAGATAAAATGAAAGAGTGAGAGAGAGGTAGAGAGAGAGGGAGAAACTACTCTCATCCCTCTTCAACGAAAGTTATGAAACTTAATGGGCCAGCCTCATATATATAGAGGTTGAGAGTAGGGACCTCCCTCCATGGGATATATGTACAAACCCATCACATTATAGGTTTATACACATATATTATATATTTAATATAATTAATTATAGGTCACACTTTATACAAAATTATACTACTAATAAATATTATATGAAACTAATTACACTTAATTAGTCCACACAAATGGGGATATTACAACATTCTCCCACTTGGACAATTAAGTTAATTAATGAAATCATCATATAATATCATCATGTATTCATAAGCCCTCTAAATACATTATACCGAAAGGGTACAAATGTGTAGACTCATACATACTTTAACAACAAGAAGCCTTTTATAAGCTTCAAAATGCATCATACCGACAGGGTACAAATGCGTAAACTTATAAAGACTACAACAAAAAATAGTAGTATTAGTGTGAAATGGAAATGATATGAAAACAGAATCAATATCCATCTCCATTAGGTCCATGCATCCAAACTGAATGATGCCTTGCTTCAACAGAAGCATATGAGACCAATATCGAATGTCTCATCCAACAGAATGCCATATTCATCAAAATGCGCGCAAACAAAATATGCATATATGGCAAGTAGGAATCCATTAATACAGTTATAACTGATTTCATTATACAGAGCTCCCACTTACTTAATACAGCAATGGCTCAATATGCCTCATGTAAGTGCTATGTCGTCAAGGCACTTTAGCAGCCAAACTTTCAGTTAGACAGAATGAGCTCTTTAAAACATGTGCTCTATAATCTAATCAAGTAATGGATTCCATTATTTTCTCTCTAACAAAATCGAATGATGATATCTAAATATTTAGAGTGTGAGGAACTCCTAGTATTTTGAGAGAGAAAATACTTGCTGCAGCATTACCACAGTACACCTCCAGGACTTCGAAATGGCAATCACAGAAAACCAACCCTGAGATGAAATTCTGCAGCCTAAATGGCCCATCATGTAGCTTTACAATATGCTACATATTTAGCCTCCACAATCAAGAATGTTGTAAGTGTTTGCTTTACACTTTCCACAATACAACTCCTTTATATCCACAAATATATAACCAAAATAATTTTCAATATCTGGAGAGCTCGCAAAATTAACATCAGAATATCTGACCGAACCTAAAATGTCAGACTTATCAATATCAAAATACTCTCTTTATAGTTTCCAGTTTTCTATTACAGGATCGCTCAAGTATCTCCAAAATACATCTATAATATACACAATATCCAAATGTGTATAAACTTGAGCATACAATAATTACCCACAATAAGGCATACACTACATTCGATATAAGCTCTTTTACTTTTATCTTGAGGACTTTGAGATTTTCACAATATGTCACCTTTCACTAAATGACGTCTTATTAGGAGAACAATATACAGTAGACCTACTCAACACTCAATATAGGTTCCATGAGACCAATAATGTATGCCTATTGATATGTCACAAAGAATCTCAATACTTAAAACGAAACGGAGCGTCACTTAGATTCTTCATCCTGAAGTGACATGACGACATGAAGTGTCTCATACAATAGGTCAGTGCTATAGGCTGCTATTTGACATCATCACTTAGAGCACAATAAGTACATAACTCCCACTGACCTCGCAATGGATCCAATTATCAAACGATAATGTTCTCCTCAAAATAACAATCTCATTCTTTATATATATATTACAATCTGGATGCCTTCTAATGTTCATAAATGAACTCCTTGAGTTCACATACTGCATGTTCCATCTTAGGAATCACAAACTTTTAGGTTGCTTTATTTAAAGCCTTGACCAAATTTGGCTTTAAATCATCTACCTAATATTTAGAGTCTCCTTTTTGTCTATAATGATGTGACAACTAAAATAGATCCCATGCATCCTCATGCAACATAGATGCTCACTTATCCTACGTGACTAATATCTAACTCTTAGAGTTCAGATCAAAATAGTCTCCTGACAAACATCAGAAACAGAAGACATTTCATATTCATATTCTTCTGTAAGGTCAGGTGCAGGTTCAAAATATGGTATTAGGATCAACTGTTGATTCCTTTGGTTTGTGGCTTTTCATAATCAAAAGATAACGCATATATGGGACTGGCACAACAAAATTTATTTCAATAATGACTTTGTGGAGTTCGCAACTCCCACTCTTTAAGTCATCATCTAAATGGATTGCATTATCAGACTTAATGATTCTAGTATCATATAACAAGAAACGAGAAATGAAAATCTAAAACCTTTCTAGCCGATATAATAACCAACAGAATTGCCGTTGATAGTTTTCTAGTCAAGTTTTCTTGACTATGGGTTATAGCTCTTTTGCCTTACCTTATAACCCTAAACACAGAAAGCGGCATAAAATCGGCTTAATGTCTGACTGTAACTTGGGATGCATTTAGGAACTGATCTTGCTTGGAGATCAACTTTGAATGTGAATTGCAGTTTTAATTTCACTCCACTCGAATTTTAAAGGTTTGGAGTGATTAACATAAATCGTACTAGATCCGAATGTACGATTGACTGCAACTATAATCTCATTCTGTTTCAATATTCCAAGCACCATACACTAGGCGTCAATATATATATAATCCTAGAGTGCACTTAACCGAAAACCGGTATATGATTTCGCCTAGCTTCATTATACCGAACATAATATTCATCACTACTGTCTGATCATTGCCTTAAGCAGCGCAGCGGAATTAATCAGAATGCCTAAGGCCTCTGTAAGATCAGATCTATTACTCCATATGACCTACATCTAAATGGTCATTAGTAAAATGATGAAACACTTATATCCACTAAATACAATATGTGAAAATGATCTACAAATGTCGGTATACATAAGTTCCTAATTATTTCAATATCCACTAATCATGTCCTTAATATTAGTAGCAAAATCTCCCTTAATACAATCTCTTCATGTGCCTCGAAATGTCCCTAACCCATGCCACAACTTAATAGATTTCTTATCTATCCTATCATAATCAAAATCTACAGTCACATCATTCACTATTGAAGAAAATTTGTTCGATATTGGGCTGCAAATCCACTGTGTACAATCCATCACGCAGAATGCCAGAATCAATACACATGTTACTAATTAGAGATACTTTTCTGTTATCGAAATGAAAAGTATAAACTGACAGTAGTTCCAAAATTGTCTTCAAAATGTAACAACAATCTGGCTATATTTTCAATATGGATTCTAACTCTATAACCCCAAATTTACAACAATTTTCCCTTATTCTATCTCCGGTTGCTTATGGCTTTATCAATAATAGCACCGGTATTCAAACACCAAATATCTTCTAGATTGGATTCAAAATGAAAAGGCTAACAGAATGCCTTTTACACAAATCCCAATTTAAAGGACTCTTGCAATTTACCCTCTTGTGCCCAGGATTATTACAGAAGTGGCACACATTGATATTTAGAGGTGTTGGTGAAACTAGAATGGGAAATAGACTTGGCAAATTTCTTCTTCTAAAATGACCTTTTAATAATATTCCTTTTGGCAATAATATTGGCATATGTCATCATTATGGCTAAATGAGATCTGTTAACCCGAAAGATCTCCCATTCTTGAATGACAATATCAATTTTGATATTAAAATGCCATACTTCCTTCTGCATTAAATGAGATCTGTAAAACTGGAAGATCTCCAATTCTCCATTCCAGAAGGAAGTAGTACTGAATCTGCCATATTTGTAATCAAAATCCTATAGCAACCTTTATCCATCTTATGCGAACTATTTTCTAATGGCATCCATAAATGCTTCTTGGTTATTCCTAATCGGAACACTTCCTCTGATGTACTCTTTCATGGTATACCCTATATAGTCAGAGAATTCTCACTTGAGTGTTCCTGAAATTCCAAAAAATTTTGTCCTCAAAGAGCTCACATTATTGGGTATAGAAGATAGATTGACTCTCAGGACTATTTCCTAGTTCAATATATATCCCTAACCGTAGAGAATAATTCGTACTATCTATCTAATTTGATCCTGCTAGAAATTCGATATGTGATAGTTGCACAATATGGAGGCTAGTGGAATGACTCGATAAATTCCACAATACACTATCGAGGATAAGACAAAATTAGTTGAATACAACCTGAATGATCGCCCACCGACAGGATAGGAAGATCGTGTCATCCGAACTAGAATCCTCTCAATCCCAAGCATCTCTAAAAGCAACTAACAATCCGACAGGGAGAGACTAGCCACTTCTAAAGACCTTAGTAAATTATGCAACTGCAACTATCACTATGCATTGCCTTAATATTATATCCTTAAAATTATCAGAATAAATCATCAAAAAATCTTCATGACTATTCCTGCGACAGGCAAGTACTAGTCAATCCAATTAATGATTTATAATTTTAAGAATACTCACAAAATTTATTGACCAAAATTAACTACATTCAAAATATGCAATTTCTAAGCATATGTAGTAATTTTAAATCAAATATCAATTAATTAAATTAATTCAACGTAAATGTGAATATTCAAGTAATAAGGCAATTTTCATTTCTAGAGAGTTTATTTGTTGAAATAAATTATTAACGAATGAGTAAACCATAATCCAAAATGGCTCAACAAAATACCCAAATAATTTATCTAAACTTATTTAATTAGGCCAAATATTAGTAATTTATGGGCATAAATATATATATTTTAAAAATTGAGTGAATTATAAATTAAATGAGTAATTAAATTTCTAGAAATTACTCCAAAATTAATTCCTCCAAAATTCACTTATATCACATTAATTTTGGGCTTAATAACTAATTATGGCTATTAAATATCCAAAATTGTCAAAATAAATAAATAATTAATTAATTAATTATATGACCCATAATTAATTAATCAAAATGGCCAATTAAACTTTAATCCAAAATGACCTATTAATTAATTATGCAAAATAGTCACTAATTAATTCAAATTTAATAGCCAAATAAAATTAATCAACCAAAATGGCCCTAAATTAATTAATTAAATTGCCCAAAATTAATTTAATACTAAATGGCCAACTAATAAAAAAATAAATAAATAAATGCCCACAATACAACAAAATTAATTTGGCCTAAATAAATTAAATATTATGGCATAATTAAAATAAACAAATGGTATTTTAATTTTCAGAATTAAAAGCCCAAAATATTAACAATAATGGTCTAAAAAATACACCATCCCATACAATATGGCCCAAAATCATAACCAAAATAAACTAAAAGGCCCAAAAAAATATGCCCAAAAATGGGCCCAAAAATCGGTGGCCCGATCCGGTCCGAAAATGACCCATTTGGTCTCGTTTTTGCACCGAATTAAAGGGTTTTTTACCCTTAAATATTATATAACATGAATTTAACAATTTTAAGTCAAATTATGCTCAGAAAATGGCAAAACGGAATGGGTTTCAGAAAACCCAAAAATCCAAAAGCTTAAAAACTAAGCTTTCATGGCTTCTTTTGCTCAAAACGGTAATGGTTAGTGACCTTAGGGTGAGTCTGGCTTTGATGCCAATTGTTGGAATTAGTTAAATCTCACCAAGTCACTAACACGAAATTGAATCGCAGTAAAACTGACCTGAATGCGGGCGAGAGTTCAATCCCGCTATAACACATTACCGCGTTGTCGAATCCCTCTCCGATAGCGTTCCATTGACTGTCTTCAGACCTGAAACGGAGATAAAATGAAAGAGTGAGAGAGAGGTAGAGAGAGAGGGAGAAACTACTCTCATCCCTCTTCAACGAAAGTTATGAAACTTAATGGGCCAGCCTCATATATATAGAGGTTGAGAGTAGGGACCTCCCTCCATGGGATATATGTACAAACCCATCCCATTATAGGTTTATACACATATATTATATATTTTAATATAATTAATTATAGGTCACACTTTATACAAAATTATACTACTAATAAATATTATATGAAACTAATTACACTTAATTAGTCCACACAAATGGGGATATTACAACATTTGTTCCCAACTAACGATTCTTATGACCTTCATGCCAAGGGCTAAAAAAGAGCTCCATTACACAAATGACCAATCAATCCAGATTCAAGGACAAGGAAGGAAATCAGTCCAATTGAATTGTCGCTTCTTCTTATTAAACGGATCCATGTTATCAAAGAGGAATTTCCCACGGGCATAATCCTCTTCTCCCTCTCTTTGGCTCTCCTTAATTGTGTTTTTATCGATTCTCAATTAGTGTTTTGATTAATTTCAATTTTTTTTATTTATATTTATCATGTTTTTTTATTTTTGATTCATCCAAAATATCATTGTAAATATTTACATAATTTTAAATATTTTTTAAAAAATATTTTTTACTTATTTTAAATATTTTGGCATATTTTTAAATGTTTTTAACTATTTTTTAAATAAAAAAGAAATAAGGATGTAATGATGCCACATGTCAAAACGTTATTGGACAGTTAAGCCACATTAGCATTTTTTAACGGCGTTTGTCCTAGGTACTAAAGTGTCTAACGGAAGTAAAGTTTAGGTATTAAAATGATAATAAAAATTCTTTAAGTACCAAATTGATAAAAATGGTATAATTTAAGAATTAAATGATACGTTAGCCTTTCAAGGAAATTGAAAGTAGCTTAGCGGAGAATGAGAGCGACGGAGAGAGGAATCTTGGTGGGCAGGAGGCCATGGAGAATGGCAAAGGTGTGGGTTTGTTGAGTGTGGAGAAAAGAGTTGGATTTGGAGCAGAATGAGAAGAGAACTTTGGTTAGATATCTTAACATACGGCTTACGTGCATGGTGATACTGTAGATAGCATGCAAAATTACCTGCTTTCGTATTAAGTTGTTTAGACTTTAAACAGGAGTTTATATGTGATGATATTGCAATATAAACAAGGAAGTGTTAACATTGGTCTAAAATAAATTATTTTACATTAATTTTAAATTTCATATAAGATTAATATTTTTATAAATCAAATATAAATTTAATAATTTATTCATATTATATATACATAAATTTCAAATCACTTCAATATACTAATCATTTTGATAGAAATATATTACCGATTGAAATTTTATTATTATCAAATAAATAATTAAACATTTACAATTAATTTAAAATTTAACAAGTACAATGTAACTAAAACTTTAACATATATTATCTACATAAAAAACGTAAAATTCAATAATTGAATTAAGAAATATATATCGTATAATAATATAAAATATTATAAATTTAAATTAAATTTTCACTTGTATAAGTAAACCCTCATCATTTATAAATACTAGAATAGTTTTATAAATTGATTTCTTATATTATCGTCTAAATAATATTATTCAATTAATTTTAATTATTAGTCTAGGAGACGGCTAAGGCAACCATTCAAATGAGGGGAAAAAATACTAAAGATAAAAAAGTATAATTACTAAAGAGGTGCAATAATATTTCAATTATCAACTACCTTAACCCCGCAACCGTTTCAATAACCACTTTTTTCTTAACCTCTCATCCAATTTCATAAACATTCTGGCCCTCTTCTCATCAAAGGAAAGAAACTCACATGCATCAATTATAAGATCATCATCGAAATCGGGAATGGTCTGCACCATTTGGAACAGTTCATCCAAGCACACTGCTTTGCTTTCTGTCAATGCATCAGCAATCCGACCAATGTTTTCTGCCATTGCACTCATCATCTCTAACATTACGTCACTGGTGCGCCTCCTCTTTAACACCTGCTTCGAATGTAATGATGAAGATGGTCTAGCTCTTGTCTGCTGAGACGAAACTTGTATGTCATCATCAGTATTGTCATGACCCGTTTCTTCATCAACCACGAGCTGTACCGGTGCTTCCACAGGCTCTTCATTAATTTCAATGGGATTTACAGCATCTCCTGCTTCGGACCACTGTCTGCCTGCCTGCTCATTGCCAACAATGATATGTAACTCGTTGAAATTATTGATAGTTCGCCCTCGTATGCAGGTCACATCAGGATTTTTCTGGAGCAGAGTGAAACAAAAAGAACAGATGAATAAACAAGAGTTGTTATTAGCCATTCAGAATTCAATGGATATGCATAGTAGTTCTTTCTACAATTTTTCTTTTTTAAGAAAAACGAAACAATTTAGTACAAAATAATTCAATTTTACATTCCTAAGAAAACTAGAGAGCAAAATATCCTGATCTACGAGACAGTAGCAACTTAAACTTGAACGAATGCATGTAAATTTGACAGATCCATGAACTGGCTTTTATAAATACTATTAAATCAGTTTGATGAACAGTACCTTGATACACTCTCTCCAGTCCGAGTCATTAGCAATAACCATCTTTAGTCTATTATCCCATACAATTCCACGTTGAGAGAGGAGTTCTTTCACAAGTCTGTATTGTTTCTTCCAGGTCCTAAGCCTGTTTTTAATATTTTCTGTTGTCAAGTCCAATGAGAACTTTTTGTTTAGAAGAGAAACAGCAGTTCTAAATGCCACCGGCTTAAAACTTTTCTGAAGCTTATTTCCAAGAGTCACTTGCTCCACCAGCAGTTCTGTCAAGCATCGGTCCATCTCATCTGTCCATAATATGTACTTCCCTTTGTCTTTTGCAACATCACTCTGATTGCAATGCAACTCTGCAGTTTCTGCAACGTCATTATTCGCAGTCAAATTTACATCATCATTAGTACTATTTAGCGAACTTTCAGGCAGATCATCACAGCCAAAGATGGCACATAGCTCATTGTAGTTTCTGATGATGCGTCCTCGAAAGGACCTAGCATCAGGATTTCTCTGCTCCAAAAACATAAGAAAAAAAATACAAGGCTCAAACAGTATATAATGAAGAGAATCATCATCCAAATCTGCAAAAGTGTCCTGTACCTTAATGTATCGATTCCATGCCAAGTCATCTGCTATGACCATAGTTTGTGTGTTATCCCATTCAAATTCGCTGTGATGCAGCAGCCCCTTGAGAATCTCATACTGTTTCTTCCATGTCTTCAGTCGATTCTTAATATGCTCTCTTGTCAAGTCAAGCTGAAACCTTTTATTCAAAGCTGAAAAAGCTGCCTCATATGCTGCAGGTCTCAATTTATTGTCTAATTTACTCTTATTTCCAAGTTTGACTTGCTCCACAAGAACCTTGCTAAGGCATTGGTCCATCTCATATGTCCACATCATGTTCTTTGCTTGATCTTTCATCTTGCCACTATTCTGAACAGGGGAGAATTTAACAGCCTCCGCAACCTCGTTACCATTGCCAAAGATTGTGCACAAGTTATCATAGTGCTCAATAACTCTTCCACGGAAAATCCTAGCTTCAGGGTGAGCCTGTAAATGAAATGGAAAATTTAGCCAGATGATAAGGACAAAAGATGCTGCACTTCAACAGGAGTAAAACGACCCAACTCAAATAAGGCATATTAATTTCTTGTTCAGAAAACATCAGATGAATGAACATGCACAAGCACACAAAATTACATGCATACACTCATATACACACCAAGCATACACGTTATCACACGGACAAGCACTCGCAGGCACTGCTGGAATGCATGAACAATGTATGAGCAGGAGAATACATAAGCATATAGATATCTTTCTGTTTATTTCAGTTCATCTTTTGTTATTTTATCTAAAATATAAGTGTCAACCACTACAATTTTTGTTCTTTTTTTTGCTTTCCACTATCAAAGGTGTAAGTCATTCATATTCACATATATAAGATAAATCTTTTACTTTCTGACAGAAATATTTGAAGTCACACCTAACAGAAAAGGAGCAACATAAACCAAACACAAAGCCAAAAGGACATTTTAAATGAAATGAGAAGCCCATTAAAATGTAAGAAAAACAAGGCTCAACCGATACGAATTATGTTCTTCACAA
Source organism: Heritiera littoralis (assembly GCA_031772115.1). Lineage (NCBI taxonomy): Eukaryota > Viridiplantae > Streptophyta > Magnoliopsida > Malvales > Malvaceae > Heritiera > Heritiera littoralis. The sequence continues at coordinate 1,191,578 of JAPDPK010000043.1, forward strand.
TTTCCAGTAAGAAAGAAGTCCAGAAGAGGAGAATAAATTGGAACCAGAGGGATTGGACAGAGGATGTTTGTCAACTCGGAATAAGAAGCTTGGACAACAAGAAATGAAGCCTAATCTAAAGGAAGTCTTATTCCCCTCCTCTTAAAGTTAGGGTGCAAAGTGAATTGACAAGAGTACAGACTCCTCTATTGTCAATGCCATCAAATGGTTTCCTTTCCTCCTTTCCTTAAAAGTGTACGTTTTAGATTAAACTAAACCCAAATAATCTTGAAAAACATACATTTCCTGTCAAATTATGCTGGCAATCCTAAGTGGTTGTATCTAGCTCATACTATAAAAAACTAAGATTTACCATTTCAGTACTTATAGCTATTGGTAAGGAGAAACATGACTGAAACTGTAGTTTTCTAGTATGACGCATCTCACTAACAACATATAAAGTAAGAATAACAACAGCTACAAGTCTAAGTTGAATATATTAACTTAAATAATGGGAAAAAAATTAAAAGTCTCATTAATGAGTTGGTAGAAAAAGGAAGAACTTGAAAAGAAATGAGCAGAAATGAATATTGTTAGCTTTGAAGTAATTTGCAAGTGTTTTTCACTCTTCATTGTATGAATTCTACAGCTCAGTTTGAATCATAGCTAAATTCATGTTTGTCCTGGATTGTTCTGACCGTAAGTGCAATTGGGATTCTAGTTTATTCTACATCCCAATAGAGATCCTACTAAAATAGTATGCCCTAAGGTTCTAAAGAAGTTGGATTGCTAAAGACTGAGATTGGAGATTTGTAAGACTGCAAGATCTGGAAATCTATTAAGACTATCTGAAACTAAAGCAGATACCATATCCCACATAATTAAATGATAGTGACTGCTGTTTGGAGAGAGAGAGATACTTACTTTCGTATAAACCACATTGTTTAGGTTATCGACACCAAAAGGAATTCTGAAAAGAATGTAGTCCTGTTTTTTATATTGCACCAGGTAACAACCCCTAAACATCTTATTCTTATCCGTACTTCAAGCATGCATGATTCATCTAGGATTTCTTTAAAGTCCTAAAGCAGGTTAAACTCCATGTTATATTAAGAATTCAATTCAAAGGAGAAGTAACTAACTTTTGACAACTAAAAAACAATTTCATCCAGTATTGATAACATAATATGTAAAAAAATAGAAAGTTTACTAAAATGAACGCTTGGTACATACTAATGGTCCATACAAAAATAATCTGCTGGCTCATTTTCAAGCTGCATTGTCCTAACCCCAAACACCAAGACTCCCCACCAGTTGGTATAATCAAAGAGATAGGACAGCCAGCAGTTAGTAGTAGCACACATCAATAATAACAGTAGTCATCCTGGTTTTTGATGGTTCTTAGGATTAAGTTGCAGCACTGGTGTACAAATGCATCCAGGGTAGAAAAACCTAGGCAAAATAATAGGGTGGCAACACCTGATAGTGAAGGAAATTATGGGACGGCAAGACCAGAATATGCATGCACAAATAAAATAGGCAATTCTAAGAGTGATAGCAGCCTTCAGAAAAGTGATCTGGAGGACTCTTGTGGTCATTGAGCAGAAGTCGATCTCATTTAGATTATTTCAGAGTTTATTAAATCAAGTGGCAGAAGCTCAGCATAACCAGAATGTGGAGAAATATTGCATGTAAAACATAAAGAAGAGAGCAGCATACTCTTATCACCATGGAATAGCAGAGCATACACACCTATTCTCTAAAAAATTTTACAGAGATAGGTAAAAAAAAAAAATGAAATGCTATCCTCAAAACTTTAGACCTGTTAATGTTATTCTCTTTTGTGAAGCATGTTTGACATGGTATAATTATGAGCAACTGCTAGTATGAATATAATGCTACTTAATAACAACGAAAATGGCTCATGGAAATAGTATGGACACCATTTCTCTTTTCACATAAAAACTACAAATGTTTGCTACTTAAATGAAGTAGCAGAGGCAATGACATGACAACCTTGTTTAGGAAGAACAATATTCTATTAATGCCATATGTGATAGAAAAACAGCTTAACTCTTGATATATGATTAATCAACACCAGTCCATAATTTCTATAATGATCTGCCTAACAACCTCAAATTTACTAATAAATTATTGAAATTCTATTATATATACATTTATCAACTAATTATTCTCTCAACTCAGTTCTTATCTAAGTGTAATTCCCTGGGTCCACGAATCACTTGCCCGACAACTTTTTGGGCCAAAACCACATGACAGCTTAATCTCAAGTCGCTAATATTATTGACTAAAATCCTTCGTTGAATCTCATCATTGAAATTTCGTGATAAGGCATCACATTCGGTGGTATCTAAACCTTTAGAATAACATAAAACCCTCATCCAATTTGAATTTGAGCTGACTAAAGTTAAGTGCAGTAAAATAATCATCTTTCCTTCTCTCTCTGTTATTTCTCTCCTCACCATCCACAATTTTCTTTTCTTCTTTTAACTCTTCCAAAGAGTTTTCAAAGGTTGGTAATTTAAAAATAAACTAGTGTATCCACTGATGTGTTTTGTGTCTAGTAAATGCAAAATCCTTTTGTGTCATCAAAGAGAGGCATTGAAATATTAGGATTTATGATGCATTTAAAGCAGGTGGATGTTAGCAGGAATCACTTGCTAATTAATTTTTTAAAAATTTTAAGTTATTAGAATATCCTAGATAAAATCTTTGTTTTCCAACTAACATTGAAGCTTTGATAGCACCCAATTTCAAGTGCTTGTAATAGTCTGAAGGCATTTCAGATATGTAAATATTTTAGTTATACTGGACATACCTTGATGTAGTTGGTCCATATTGAGTCATCCGCAATGATCAACTTCCGTGTTTTGTCCCATTTGAAACCAGGATGAGATAGTAGTTGCTTCAAAGTGCCATACTGTTTCTTCCAGGTTTTAAGCCGATTCTTAATATGATCTTTCGTCAATTCAAGCCCAATATTTTCATTTAAGGCTGAAAGCGCAGAATCATAGGCCTCCCGCAGTAAGGTATTTTCCATTTTATATCCCTCCTTCACTTTCTCCACAAGACTCTTACCTAGGTAGCAATCCATTGTTTCAGTCCACCTCAAGTTTTTTATGTGGTTATCATCACTCTGAATGTCAGATGAACTGGCAGTGTCTAGACCATCTATATTGGCCGCAGATTGCGAATGAGTTTCCACACCATTTTCTGAACAGCCAGCTACTGCTTGATCATTGCCAAATATAATACATAACTCATCATAATTGTCAATCGATCTTTCCTGTAGCTGCCTAGCATCTGGATGTGCCTGAGAGAAACAAAAGACCATCACATTACATAAAACCAGCTACATAATAGGATTCTCAACATTTTTTACATGATAATAACTGTCCCAAAGCACGTTAAAGATACCTTGATGTAATCATTCCATACAGAAGCTTCAGCGATAACTATCCTACGTTTCTCATCCCACTGAAATCCTTTTTGCGCAAGAAGCTCTTTTAAGATCCCAAACCACTTTTTCCATGTCTTCAGCCGATTCTTTAGATGTTCTTTTGTCAAATCAAGCCCAAAATTTTTGTTTATGACAGTCAGCGCAGCCATATATGCTGCAGACTTCAAAGCGTTATCTGTCTTATTACCCTTCTTTACTTGCTCAGCTAGACTGTTGGCAAGGCAACAGTCCATTTCACTTGACCATTGGAAGTAATTTCCCTTTTCTTTAGCATTGGCACTACGAGTCTGGTATGACTTGCAATACATTTCTGCAAATACACATGCACAAAATGACACCATATAACAACATTATCATGACTGATAGGAAACTTCGCAGCATATACAACAGGGGCACAATCGAGTAGCATGAAGTCAACACAGTGCAGTTTGAGCTCTAATATAAACTCAAGGCTCAAAACTCAACTCGAGCCTAACTAACTTTGAATTCCCAAACTCAAGTTCATTTGATTTGGCACAATTAATTTAAAATAGACTCATACCATATTATTTATATATAACAATATAATAAAGTTGAACAAATATTTAAGATATTAAAGAATAAAGAAACTTGATTAAACTTGTGAACCACTGGAGTCAAATATTACTTGAACTAAGATTGATTAACTACTAGAGCTCGACTCAACAGTGAACGAGTCATTTGTGGCTCGACTCCTTTGTACCACTATAACTATGGAATACTGACCATATAGTCAAAACTCTCAAGCCACATTTTACATTTTTGAATGGTGAAACGAAATTAAAATATTAGCCTTAATACAGATTTGTCTTTTTCATCATTTCATATTAAAAAAAATAAAGAAACAAATAAATGGGCACACAAATAAACTTCCCCTGCAAACAAGAAAAAGACAGTGGGAAACAGAGCAGCTGAAAAATGCTTTGTAATTAGCAGCGAACAAAATCAAAGATAAATTCCTAGTTTTAATAAAATCGCTAGGCTCCAATTATTACGATTTTAAAGTCAAATTAAATTAATTTTTCCATTCTCTCGAGTGTAATTAACACCAAAATTAGAGATTTTAACGTCCCTATGAAAATGTAAACTAAGTTAAGGAGGAGGAGATAGAAACGTGATCGAATTACGTTACCTGCAATTGGGGTTAGGTCTATTTCTTCCTCCGCCGCTCCTATTCACGGCGATGGCGAATTCGTCACATTAATTTTTTTTTTAATTTTTGGGTTACGTAGAAATATAATCTTTTTGAAAGAAGAAAATCCAAAAATCCATATATGGAATAAATTTATTTATTGTACAAAAAAGGAAGGATAAATTTTGTTACCATGTATTTACTATTTGCCCATTATCGTGGGCATGTAGTTTGAGTAATACAGCAATACTTGACCTCTTTTTTTTTTTTTTAATTAAGAAAGGTTTTATCAGCCAGTAATCAGGAGGATTCAGATATGTGTTTTTAGTTTTTACCTTCAATTTTTTTTGTGTAGATCACGTATATTTTTAGAGTTTGTATATATGTACTGACAGTATATAGTTTTTATACACTGTCAATGCACCAGAGGTTGACACCTCTTCAATAAGTCCTTATAAACAAATTAAAAAAATTTATTTATATTTGCATATAAGGGCTTATTGATGAGATGTCAACTTCTGGTGCATTGACAGTGTATAGAAACTATACACTATCATTGCATCATATATAAATCCATATTTTTATTTGTTTTAAAAGTTTGAAATTAATTTTGTTCGAGGTAAAACTCTTCACCTCTCCTCAAAAGTATGCTTAGTGGGATCAAATCCAAAAACTCTTTTCATAAACTCAATTTACGTTATCAACTGAATCATAATCCACGAGTTTTTTACCCTCAATATTTGAACTTAATCATTTATGCTAATTTTTACTTTTTTATATAAATCATGAGATCTCTTTATAGTACATTAATCTTTATGAGTTCGTATATGATGCACTGACAGTGTATAGTTTCTATACACTGTCAATGCATTAGAGATTGACACCTCATCAATAGGTCCTTATGGGCAAATTAAAAAAATTTATTTATATTTGCATATAAGGGCCTACTAATGAGGTGTCAATCTCTGATGTATTGACAGTGTATAGAAACTATACACTGTCAGTGCATTATATATAAATCCAATCTTTATTGGCATACAATAATCCTTATCGCTAGACAATAAACCTAAAAATCACATGTGACTATTACTCATGTGAATATATATATATATATATATATATATATATATATATATTATTCATTCATAAACGTGAATATATATTTTTATTGCGATTTATAACAATTCATTCGCTTTTTATTACGCATATGTTAAAAAAAAGTTTTCTAAGGAAGAAAAAATGAATGATTTTTTTGAAAAAATAATAAAATATTAGATATGTAATATTAATTTTGTTACTATTATTATATTACTGTTATTATTATCTTTAAAAAAATATATATTTAATGCATTGACGGAACATGTTATATACTATAAGTTAACCAAAAAATACTATTTCACTTACAAGTAAAGTTCAAAACTATGTAAGTCTTGAAAAAAATTTTAAAAATTGTATTAATATTTGTTTTTAAAAATTTATATATTTTTTAATTTTACTTATTAATTAAATGGTATTTTATGGATGGACAAGATATAGCATACAATCACAGGGCCATAAATTTGATCGATGAGGGGCTTGGTTCAAATATTAAATTATAAAAAAGAACGATAACAAAAATAATGACAATTGTAATAAGAAAAAAATAAAACTTATATATTTAGTTATAATTATTAAAAATTTTATATAAATCCTTGACGTAATTTTAAATTTTGAAAAACATAATAATTTTATTATCAATGTTTTTAAATGTAATTTTTTTCCATCTACACATCTAACCCATCATTAGCTATTGATATTTCAATAACAAATAAACTAATAAATATACAATTTATATTTTCTTATTCTCAATTATTTTTATAATAAAATCGTTCATTTCTTTTAACTTTAAATATCAATGTAAGAATATAATTTTGAAGTTAATGGAAAAAATTTCAAAAGAAATAAAAAAATTAATAAGATATAAAAAATTTTTATTTTTAAAACATATAAATTAATTATTCTTTTAGGCCAATAGGGGCCATTGGTCTTTACACTGCCTCTCTCTCTCTCTCTCTCTCTCTCTCTCTCTCTCTCTCTCTCTCTCTATATATATATATATATATATATATATATATTATAAGGTACATATTTACATGTCATACATTTATTAAGTAGACTTCTACATAGATAAGTTACATTTTTTACACATAAGCTATATAATAGTTACCAAATATATATTAAAACATATCCTACAATTGACTCAATTGAATATTATAAAAGTCGCGCCTCCATTAGTGGAAAAATAAATGGATTTCATAATTAGATTGTCAACCAAATATTATTACAAATATGTACTAATTATTATAAATTTTACTGCATTTATTTATATAAATATTATATACCAATCCATTACTTGCAAAATTTAACATAAACTATTCAAAGTTTGCTACATTAATGCTTTTGCATAAATGTAGACTATTTGACTAGACTGACAATTAATAATTTTAACTACCAATTGAAAATATGTGTTTGCTCTAAAGGCTATACCGAAAGGGGGGTTAATCGATTTTTACTAACCTTAAGTTCGTTTTTCGGTTCCTCTAAATTCTCTAGCTTAGATTGATATTTTCTAAGTTCTCTAGACTACTCAAGCATGCAATATAAATTCAATTCAATAAGCACAATATAATTGCAAGTAAAGAGAGTAGGGAAAGATTTACACAAAGGATTTATAGAGGTTCGGCAACTTGCCTACGTTCTCTACTTGAGACGCTCCCAAGGATTTTCCCCAAATTCACTATACTTAAATTTGTGTTACACTCCCTCTTTTTGCAGGCTCAAGAGAAACCTCTCTCTTTTTCTAGGCTCAAGAGAAACCTCTTCTCCCTCTTTTTCTAAGGCTAAAGAGAAACCTCCCTCTTTTTCTTAGGCTAAAGAGAAACCTCCCTTTTTACAAGGAATGAGTTGGTTTACAAGTGGTGCAATCAAAGAAGGCCTCTAAGTAGGCAAATGATTACAGAAATTAGGCACAAGTGAAAGCCTATACAAGATTTGTGCTAAGCAATACAAGAGATATGTGAATGATGGAAGATGAAAACTTTGTAGCCCTTGATTTGTTGTTGAGGCTTGAGGATTTGAGGAAAATGAGTATTGGAGTTGATTGAGTAATTCCTCTTTTTTCTTTTAGCTTCTAAGCCTCTATTTATAGTCCCTTGGATGGTTTGTGGACGTTGGTTGGACCCAATACAGAAACTAGTCGTTGGAGACTTTCTGACATAAAGGGATCGATCCTTTTATAAAAGGGATCGATCCCATGCTTCATTCTTGGCTTCCAGGGCATTCTACCAAAAAGGGATCGATCCCTTTCCTTAGGGGATCGATCCCATGCTTCCAGAATGAGTTTTTCCTACACTTTTGGGTTAGAAATGATATGGCTTTTGATTTTAATTCAACCCAAAACATTTATAAGCTTTAAGGGAGTTTTTCTTGACTTTCTCAAATGAAAATATTGTCCAAAAACTTATAAGTAATTTTCTAAACTTATGTTCAATAATTCTTGAGAAAATTACTTAATATTGAAAACCATTTTATAAAGTATTAAGACCAATAAGAATATATCATTAAACCATGGTCTTAATGTTTGATATGAACACTTAAAATGGATTGAGAAAATCATGTGTGATAAGGCAAATTTACAATATGAATTAAAACATTAAAGCTTACTTAAGTTTTTGTCATTTCAAAATATATATTGCAATTTAAAGCTAACAATCTCCCCCTTTTTGATATGACAAAACTTAATGTAAATTTGCTTTGAAAATTCTTTGAAAAAAATACTCCCCCTCAAATAAAGCAGGATTTTATAAAGCTCCCCTTTAATATAAGCATGGGTTTTGAAAATGAATTTTCAAACTATTTCTCCCCCATTATCTCTCCCACTTAATATCTCTCCCTTTTAATATCTATCTCTCCCCCTTTTTGTCATAGCAAAAAGAAGGAAAAATAAATAAAAAAAATATGCTCCCCCTTAAATCATGGCTGTGTGAGAAGAGATAAATATGCTCCATCCAACAAGAAATAGGTTAGTACATGGGACTCATAGCACGAATAAATAAGTCAATATCCATAAAGAGTATAAAATATTCATGCAAAGAATATGACTTATGATTCTATACCAATTGTTTATAAATAATTTTGCAAGAAGTTCTCAATTGGTAAATGATGAAGCAAGTTGTTTATAAATTATCTATTTAGTTTTATAACTTGCTTATTTCAATGCTATCAAGCACCTAAGTATATCAATTGTTCTCTTAAGTCCAATTAAGGTGCATGGCAATACATCATGATTATGAGCTGAAATTAGATGACATATCATACGCAAGAGCTCATAAATCACGTTCAAGCAAGAGTGTGCATAGAATTAAGACATATATCAAGTAATTACAAATTCTAGCACAAAAGTGTTTCATGCAAAAGTGTCTTATGAATTCTTCCCTATTTGTTATTTCAATCTAAGGAGTATGAGAAGAATTGTCAATTTAAAATGCATACCAATTGGCAATTTAGTTTTGGCTTACCAATTATTGAAAATATGGTTGCCAATGATACTAATTGTTATTTCAATCTAAATACCAATTATTACTAATGGTTGACTTAGTCATTTTACATGAATCCAATATTTATGTGTAGTGTGTTCATGTCAAGAAAATAGTCATTCTAAATATGCAAGAACACAATACATATCATCAAATATGCATAAGGATTAATTAATCATTAGCACACTATCATAAAGCATTAATCCATATTCATATTCACAAATTTATACCATATGGAAGATTCAAAAAATCAATGAATTCAAGCAAACACATTTTCTTCCATGGTTTTAAGCACAAAAATCCTATGCTCATTTTCCAATTCAAGTCCTTAGCCAATTATGAGCAAGGAAAGATTCAAATAATAAATGCATGGATATTAATCAAGGTACATTTGTTCAAGTTTTGCACTTATCTTTGAATGTTGGTGTTGTCATTAAAGCCTAAGTTCTTTAATAATTTGGCCATAAAAAAATTTAAGTACATGGATGATAAAGTTTCATGTATTTGAACATTTAGGATCCATTTACCATCACAAATAATTTGGCCATACCATTATCAATTGTTGAGTTTACATTTGAAATCAATCCACTAGATGTATAATTATCATGAAACCTAGTGTGGAATTGATAAGTCAAGCTAAGAGACATAATCCTATAAGCATGCTTGACTAAGATGAACAAAAGGAATGATCAATATTCGTGACGCACAAGTTCATCAAATTCTCAAATATATACACAAATCATTGAAATAAATCTCAAAAATTATGTTTAGGCATTCATTGAAAATATATTTCAAGATTATTTCAAGATTTATGCAATTCATGAATGTTTTCAACAAGAAGAAAGATTTTGCACTTGTGAGTTCTGTTAGCTTTAAATTGCCGTATATATTTTGAAATGACAAAATCTTAAGTAAACTTTAATGTTTTAATTCATATTGTAAATTTGCCTTATCACACATGATTCTTTTCAATATATTTCAAGTGATCATATCAAAACATTAAGACCTTAATTTAATGATACATCCTTATTGGTCTTAATACTTTATAAAATCACTTGATGAATTTTTGGACTATGTTTTCATTTGAGAAAGTCAAGAAAAACTCCCACTAAAGAGCCAAAATGGTTTAGGTTGAATTAGGATCAAAGACCACATCATTTCTAACTCAAAAAGTGCAGGAAATCACCTTCTGGAAAGAAGGGATCGATCCCCTAAGGGAAGGGATCGATCCCCTTCTGGCAGTAAGTTGGACAAGTACCTGGAAACAAGTTGAAATGCTCTCGCAATAAAAAAGATCGATCCCCTATGGTAAGGGATCGATCCCTTTGCCCGAGACCTGACAATAACGGCTAGTTTTTGAGGGTTTCAACGGGAGGATTTGCATTAAATGCTTCACCAACTGTTCTATCCGTTTGGTGGGTTATAAATAGAAGTATTTATGAAGTTTGGAGGATAACAAGCACTCAAAATCCTCAAGCCTCAAGAAAGAAAAACAAGTCTGAAATTATTCATTGTGAAACTTCATTTGTGAGAGTTCTTTGTGTTCTTCACCCACTCACTGAAAATTCTGTTATTCAAAGGGGTGAGCTATCCTTGTAAGGTCTGATATTGTAGAGTGTGGGAATACTACAAGGGTAGAGGATTAGAAGGAGATTTCTAAAGTCTCAAGAGAAATTGTAAGAGGTCTTGCCACACCTTCAAGTGGTTTGTAAGCATTCTCAAGGAAGAGGTGAATCAAAACCTTGACAAGGAATTCAAGGAGAGAGGACGTAGGCAAGAGATTGGCCGAATCTCTATAAAACTTGTGTTTGCTTCTCTTTCCCTTGCTCTTATTTACTGCATTTATTTCATTATTGTTTATGTGACTTTGATTGTGCATTAAGAGTTAGGAAAATTAGAAATAACTAGAAAAACCGATTCACCCCTCCTCTCGGTAGAGCCAACAATTGGTATCAGAGCTTGGGCTCGAGAGTGACTTAGATTAACATCTATCGAGTATAAACGATCACTAATGGCTCAAACTAGTTTGTCTACACCCTTGGTAGGAGAGGGACACTCTACGGTGAGACCTCCACTCTTTAATGGTGAAAACTATGCTTATTGGAAGACTAGAATGATGCTATTTATCCAAGCTAATGATTATGAAGTATGGAGAGTTATTGTTAAAGGTCCTCTTATCCCTATTAAGAAAGTAGATGGGACGGATGTGCCTAAGAAAGAAGATGAATGGGATACTAATGATATTAGGATGGCACAACTTAATGCTAAAGCAATGCACACACTCTTTTGTGCATTAGGACCAAATGAGTATAATCGAGTGTCACAATGTGAGAATGCTAAACAAGTTTGGGATAAACTAGCTATCACACATGAGGGAACCACACAAGTCAAAGAAACCAAAGTAGGCATGCTCACACAAGACTATGAATTATTTAGAATGAAGAATGATGAGTCAATTAGTGACATGTTTACTAGGTTTACGGACATAATAAATGGTCTTAAAGCCTTAGGAAAGACATACTCTAATGTAGAGATGGTGAAAAAGATTCTCAATAGCTTACCCAAATCATGGGAAGCTAAAGTCACGGCTATTGAGGAATCCAAGGACCCTCATACTCTCTCATTAGATGAGCTTATGGGATCATTGCTCACTTATGAGATGCAAATTAAGAGAAATCAAGATTCCCCTAAGAAAGTTGGAGTAGCACTAAAATCCACCACAAGTGAGGAATCAAAAGATGATCGTGATGTAAGTGGTGATGAAGAAGATTTAGAAATGGCCATGTTCGCCAAGAGGTTCAACAAATTCATGAGGATGAAAGCTAGTGGAAACTCTAGGAGACCCCCTAGGAGAGAGTTAAATAGAGGTGAAACTAGTAGGAAAGATAAGGACCAAATTATATGTTATGAATGCAAAAAACCTGGCCATATTAAATTTGATTGTCCCTTGTATAGGAAGCAAAATGAAAAGAAACAAAAGAAGAAAGCAATGGTGGCTACTTGGAGTGATAGTGACTCCTCCGATGAAGAGAATGTGGAAGATGAAGTAGCTAACCTTTGCTTCATGGCTTTTGAAGATGAGAAGGTAACTTCTAACTTGCTAGACACTCATGAATACACTTTTGATGAATTACAAGATGCATTTGATGAATTGGCCAATGAATTTGAATGCATGAACTTGAAATATAAGAAAATAATCTCTAAGTTGAAAAAGGAAAATGAAATGCTTGTGAATGTTAAGTTAGAATGTGAGAAGAAATTAGAAAATGTCAATCTAGAAATTGAGGAATTAAATAAGAAGAACACTAATTTGCATAACTCCTTTTCTAGATTTTACATGGGTCAACAAAAACTTGATCAAATGCTAGAAACTCAAAGAGCATTCTTTGATAGAGAAGGATTAGGCTATAATGCATCTAACAAAGAGACTCATCTTAAAAACTTCCTAGTTAAAGATAGAAAATTGGCTTTGTGCCCATTATGTAACAAACTAGGACATTCTTCACAAGCATGCACCTCTAGGAAGACCATAATTAGAGGAAAAATGGCTATTAAGATTTGGGTGCCTAAATGTGTTTTGAATTCAAATGATGAGTCTTTAAAGTTGAAATGGATCCCTAAAGGATAAAAAATTATTGATACTAACTCTCAAGGACCCAAGAAAATTTGGGTACCTAAGATGAAAGTTTGATGTGTTTGTAGGAGGAAGAGTATTGCTACAAGGCTAAGTCCAAGGAGCATTGGTACCTTGATAGTGGATGCTCTAGACACATGACGGGAGACAAGAGCCAATTCAATTACTTAAAGCATAAAAGTGGTGGAGAGGTCACATTTGGAGACAACTCCAAAGGACAAATTGAAGGAATTGGCTCCATTGGTAACTCTTCCTCAACCATTGAAAATGTTTTGTATGTTAGAGGCTTGAAACATAACTTGCTTAGTATTAGTCAATTGTGTGATAAGGGATTTAAAGTTATGTTTGATGATTTGTGTTGCAATGTTGTTAATGCCAAATCTAATCAAATTGTGTTTATTGGACATAGATAAGGAAATATTTATATTGTGGATTTAAATGAACTTAATAGCAAAAATATATGCTTTATGGCTACTAGAGAAGATGAACCTTGGTTATGGCATAGAAGACTAGGCCATGCTAGTATGCATGTTTTGTCTAAGTTAGCCAAAAGAGACTTAGTAGTAGGATTGCCTAAGCTTCAATTTGAAAACGACAAAGTTTGTGAGGCATGTGTAAGAGGAAAACACAAAAGAATTTCATTTAAACCTAAGAAGTGTGTCACTACCTCTAGATCACTTCAACTTCTTCACTTAGATCTTTTTGGACCAACTAGGACAACTAGTTTAGGAGGTAAACACTATGGATTTGTGATAGTTGATGATTACACTAGGTTTACTTGGGTGTTCTTTTTAAGTGTCAAAAATGAGGCCTTAGAAAAATTCACTGTTTTCTCAAAACTTGTTCAAAATGAAAAAGGTTACTCCATTTCAAGTATTAGAAGTGATCATGGAAAAGAATTTGAAAATCTTGGTTTTGATATATTTTGCAATGAAAATGGTATTAGCCATAATTTTTCAGCTCCTAGAACTCCTCAACAAAATGGGGTAGTTGAAAGGAGAAATAGAACCTTAGAAGAAATGGCTAGAACCATGCTTTGTGAAAATAACTTACCTAAATATTTTTGGGCTGAAGCAGTAAACACTTCTTGCTATGTTATAAATAGAGCTATGGTAAGGCCTATTTTAAAGAAAACCCCCTATGAGCTTTATAAAGGAAAAAGGCCTAACATAAGTTATTTTCACCCATTTGGATGTAAATGTTTTGTTTTAAACAATGGTAAAGATAACCTAGGAAAATTTGATGCTAAAAGTGACGAAGGTATTTTCCTTGGTTATTCTTTAAATTCTAAGGCTTATAGAGTTTTCAATAAAAGAACACTTGTTGTAGAAGAGTCAATACATGTAATCTTTGATGAATCAAATATCACTAGTAGAACCAATCTTGATGATGAATTAGAAATCTTTGATGAACCTATAGTTGATCCATCTCAAGATAAGGATGTTAGGGAACAATTAGAAGATCTTACTATTAACAAGAATGAGGAGTCCTTGGAACAAGAAATAATTGAGAAGGAATCTAGGTGTCCTAGAGAACTTGGATATGTGAAAGAAAATGATATTGTTGGAGATCCTACCATTGGAGTTAGGACTAGGTCAACCTATAGAAACATATGTCAACATGTAGCCTTTGTGTCACAATTTGAGCCAAAGAAAGTGGATGAGGCTTTGAATGATGAAAATTGGATTATGGCCATGCAAGAAGAATTAAATCAATTTGAAAGAAGCAAAGTGTGGACATTAGTAGAAAGACCTAAAGATTATCCCATCATTGGAACCAAATGGATATTCAAGAATAAATGGATGAAAATAGCATTATTGTTAGAAATAAGGCTAGGTTAGTGGCTCAAGGCTATAGACAAGAAGAAGGGATTGACTATGATGAAACCTATGCTCCGGTAGCTAGATTAGAAGCCATTAGGATGCTACTTGCTTTTGCATGCTACAAGAATTTTAAGTTATATCAAATGGATGTGAAAAGTGCTTTCTTAAATGGTTATATAAATGAAGAAGTTTATGTTGAGCAACCTCCCGGTTTTGAAAATCCAAAATTTCCCAACCATGTTTTCAAACTTTCAAAAGCCTTATACGGATTAAAACAAGCTCCTAGAGCTTGGTATGAAAGACTTTCAAAGTTTTTAATCGAAAAAGGTTTTACAAGAGGAAAGGTAGACACAACCTTGTTCATTCAATCTAAGGGTCATGACTTATTAGTAGTTCAAATTTATGTAGATGATATCATTTTTGGATCTACAAATGAGTCATTGTGCAAAAATTTCTCTAAACTAATGCAAGGTGAATTTGAAATGAGTATGATGGGAGAATTAACCTTCTTTCTAGGACTTCAAGTTAAACAATGTAAAGAAGGTATTTTCATAAATCAAGCTAAGTACACTAAAGACTTGCTCAAAAGATTTGGAATGGATGAGTCTAAACCTTATTCTACACCTATGAGCACAAATATTAAGCTTGATAAGGATGAAGGAGGAAAATGTGTAGACACTAAATTATATAGGTCTATGATTGGCTCATTGCTATATTTAACTGCTAGTAGACCCGATATAATGTTTAGTGTATGCTTATGTGCAAGATTTCAGTCATCCCCTAGAGAATCACACCTACAAGCAGTCAAAAGAATCCTTAGATACCTCAAAGACACTTCTTCCTTAGGACTTTGGTATCCTAAAGATTCTACTCTTGATCTACATGCTTATTCCGATGCGGATTTTGGTGGATGCAAAGTGGATAGGAAAAGCACATCGGGAACATGCCAATTCCTAGGAAGTAGGCTCATTTCATGGTTTTCTAAGAAACAAAATAGCGTAGCTCAATCCACAACCGAGGCTGAATATATAGCTTCTGGCAGTTGCTGTGCTCAAGTGTTATGGATTAAGCAACAAATGAGAGACTATGGAATAGAAATGAACCAAGTTCCCATTAGGTGTGACAACACTAGTGCCATCAATCTTACAAAAAATCCTATCCAACACTCTAGAACCAAGCACATTGAGATTAGACATCATTTTATACGAGATCATGTGCAAAAAGGGGACATATTTCTAGAGTATGTGGACACCTTGCACCAATTAGCTGATATCTTCACAAAACCCTTGGACAAGGAGAGATTTTGCACTCTTAGAGGTGAATTAGGCATAATGAATGCTCCTTGAAGTAATTTGATGTTGCATGCACATGTTAAGTTGGTTTGTGATGATTACAAGACAGCAATTTAAAGAATGTAATTCCCACTTGCAATTCATGACCTTAACTTACTGAGTTACTGTTCATGTTCATGATAAACTATTGAGTGTTATGTGTTTTGATCAAGATAAACTTCTTTCATTTGCCACAACACATTTCTAATGATTGAAACACAATCACAGCCATGTCCACTTCTTGGTCCTGCACACTCATGCAATTTTCTGCACCTTGCTGCAATTTTCTGCACTTTTTCTGCAGTTTTCAATCTCATTTTCTGCATTTTAAGTGAAAACAATCACCTTTTGGTTTTAAGATGGTAAAAATGCATGAGTTCCATTGTTTGAAAATCATTTTTATGCATCATAAACGAGGCAAGTGACTAAGGAGACAATTCCTCTCGAATAGGATTGATTTCCCAGTCTGTTGGCCAAATTTCTGGGTGATGGGAGCAATCTGCCTAAAAGGGATCGATCCCTCTACAGTAGGGGATCGATCCCCTCGTGACAGAATGGACCTCCCGCTTCTTTTAAACCGTCGGGCCCTCCTTCCCTTTCAAGCTATTCACCTTCTTCTTCCCCTCTCCACGCCGTTCCTCATTTCCTCTCATCCAAAACTACCCGATCTCTCTCATTTCTACACCAAATCACTCCATTTTTCACCAATCTTTCTCATTTTCTTCTCTTTTTCATTTCCCCTCCTCATTTTCTACCAAAATCCCCTCTTTTCTTCTCTTCCTTCTTCTTCCACACCTTGGTCACTATTCACCCAACATTTCAATTGTAAGTTTTTCTCACATTTTTCATTTCATTTTTCTTGCATTTCTAGTTACTTTCATCATGTCTTGACTGCCCATTTGCATTTCTTGCATCCATTTCTTCTCCATCTAGGTTTTCACTCCCTATGGCACTTGTGTTTTTCTAGGATTTATGCTTAGAGTTTTTGTGGCTATTCATCCGAATTTCCTTCTCAGTATTGTTACATGCATCTTGGGTTGTGGCTCTCCGCTGTTGGATAGATCATATCTTTCTCACACACTCATTCATAGTTCCCCAAACTTGTGCCCACCACCTGTTCGATAAAAGTTCTCAACGAAATTTTATATTTCTTTCTTACTCCATATGGCTCCTAAAGTTAAGCACACTGCTCAAAAACGCAAAACCAGTGCTTCCTCCTCTTCCTCCTATACCGGCCACCTTTAACCGATGCTTTCGCCATGCCAATGAAAAAACACGATTTCTAGCGAACTTTGCCAATATGCCTATTAAGCATTGGCGTCCAATTGATTTCGATTTCCTCGAATCAATTAATTTCCCTTACTTGGCCAAATTCGCTGCATTTAATTGGATTAACTTTCTCAAAATCAACACTCCGGTTCCTCCCAACATCATTCGGGCTTTCTTTTCCAATGCCGAAACCATCACGGATCCAAATGATGAATGTCGTGTTGTCGGAATTCGATCCTATGTCATGGGCAAACACATTGAAATCACCACACAATCCCTCTTTCTTATCTTTAGAGTTCCCGACGGCGGTAATATCTATGAGAATATCGATGTCCCCTTAGTGTTTCGTTGTCAATAATCGTGCAAGTGACCTTCCTGTCTTCGCACGCCTCCTCCACATTATCATCTCATGGAATCTCCGCCCTCTTGGCACCCGGTATTCTCACCTTCGCAAACTTGATCGTTTTTGGCTCCATCATATTCATGAACCCGACGGCGAACAACCACACCTCCTACACTTTATCCTTCATGACTGGGTGAAGATTGTTCTTGGCAAGGTCCACACCATTGTCTTCCCTCAGCCTCTCGCCTTCTACTTACTTCAACAAGGCGTTGACTGCTCATGTGAGGTTGGTGTACTTCCGGATCCTAGCACCACGATCAATCTAGCCACTCTCCATAATCTTGGGTGGTATCAACGTCAACGGGGCGATATAATCGAATGGGTCAAGGGTCATGGACAGGCTGAACCTCCCGAACATGCTCCGGAAGACGTCAAAGACGAAGGAGGAGATGGAGACGACGTACCTGCAGCGCCCACATCCTCTGCACCCTCCGGGTCTACGTCATCCTCTCTTGACCAGATCATGCTCATGCTTCAACAAATGCAGACCTCTCAGCTAAATTTCCAGCAGGACGTCACTCAGCGACTTGAACAGATCGAGGACACTCAAGCTACCATGTATGATGAAATCCAAGATGTTCGTATGCAGCACGAGGATTTCATGGACCAATACTACAAGACTTTTCCTCGGCGCTGAGTGTGATTGTCGTGTGGGCTGCGTTCTTACCTTGCTATGCTTATGGCCTTGGTGTTTTATCCTTTGTTGTGTTCTGTCGGCTTTAGTGTTTCATTGTCTGAACTTTCTTAGACTTCTGCACTGATGTGATATGTTTTTGCAACTGTTATGACTATGTTAATGACATTGCTGGTTATGCCTTCTAGTAGTTTTATGTTGATGACTATGTCTTGTGCTGACATTAATTGTGCTTTCATGGCATTGGGTTGATATTTGTTTCTCTTTATTTCATTACCCATGCTATTATGCTTATTATACCCCTATTGCTTTAAATTGCCTTCTACCACTAACCCTTTCTCCGTGCTATTTATTCCTTTGCTATGACAAAAAGGGGGAGAAATTAATGTGGTAAACTTATATTAAATTGAGGGGGAGCAAATATTGAGGGGGAGTAATGTTTTTCAAAAAAATCAAGTAACCTCAATTTTCAAACACATAAGCAAATTTACCTTAAGTTTTGTCATATCAAAAAGGGGGAGATTGTTAGCTTTAAATTGCCGTATATATTTTGAAATGACAAAATCTTAAGTAAACTTTAATGTTTTAATTCATATTGTAAATTTGCCTTATCACACATGATTCTTTTCAATATATTTCAAGTGATCATATCAAAACATTAAGACCTTAATTTAATGATACATCCTTATTGGTCTTAATACTTTATAAAATCACTTGATGAATTTTTGGACTATGTTTTCATTTGAGAAAGTCAAGAAAAACTCCCACTAAAGAGCCAAAATGGTTTGGGTTGAATTAGGATCAAAGACCACATCATTTCTAACTCAAAAAGTGCAGGAAATCACCTTCTGGAAAGAAGGGATCGATCCCCTTCTGGCAGTAAGTTGGACAAGTACCTGGAAACAAGTTGAAATGCTCTCGCAATAAAAAGGATCGATCCCCTATGGTAAGGGATCGATCCCTTTGCCCGAGACCTGACAATAACGGCTAGTTTTTGAGGGTTTCAACGGGAGGATTTGCATTAAATGCTTCACCAACTGTTCTATCCGTTTGGTGGGTTATAAATAGAGTATTTATGAAGTTTGGAGGATAACAAGCACTCAAAATCCTCAAGCCTCAAGAAAGAAAAACAAGTCTGAAATTATTCATTGTGAAACTCCATTTGTGAGAGTTCTTTGTGTTCTTCACCCACTCACTGAAAATTCTGTTATTCAAAGGGGTGAGCTATCCTTGTAAGGTCTGATATTGTAGAGTGTGGGAATACTACAAGGGTAGAGGATTAGAAGGAGATTTCTAAAGTCTCAAGAGAAATTGTAAGAGGTCTTGCCACACCTTCAAGTGGTTTGTAAGCATTCTCAAGGAAGAGGTGAATCAAAACCTTGACAAGGAATTCAAGGAGAGAGGACGTAGGCAAGAGATTGGCCGAACCTCTATAAAACTTGTGTTTGCTTCTCTTTCCCTTGCTCTTATTTACTGCATTTATTTCATTATTGTTTATGTGACTTTGATTGTGCATTAAGAGTTAGGAAAATTAGAAATAACTAGAAAAATCGATTCACCCCCCTCTCGGTAGGCCAACAAGTTCAATAAAAATGATATTGATTGTTGAAAGTGATACCATTTGTTGGAAATGATACAAATTGATGGAGTTGAGGCATGATATCAATGAAAAATGAATTTTCATAGTTTAAAGATCATCAAAAAGAAGTTAAAACAATGGATTTTAAGTTCAGAATAGAGAAAGTATCAAAACAATGAAACGTTCTTCTCAATTTCGGTTGAAAACATGCAGAAAAGCCATTTTGGCCTGGGGAGATCGATCCCTAGAGAAGGGGGATCGATCCCTTAACTCTAGAATGCAGATTTCCTGCATTCTGCTCAAGGGGGATCGATCCTGCTTGTTGAGGGATCGATCCCTCATCCTGTTTCTACAGTTTTTGACAGAAAATCCAACCTTTGAGGTACCAAAACTTCGTTTTTTTGAGTATTTTAAGTCCAAGTAAGGGTTTAAACATTTGTAAAACATGATTTTGGACTTGTATGAATGGAAAACATAAATGAAAAACCATTTTACAAAACATTTTGTAATTTTGGAAGAATTTACACAATAAAATGCATTTTTTGCCTCAAAGGATGTCATTTTGAGAGTTAAGCATATTTTGACAAAACTAAAGCATTGGAAACCACAAATATGTCAAAACAAACTTGTTCACATAGGTTTTAAGTACATACAGCATCAAATCATACATCTTGTGAACAACATGCCATGATTTCCAACATACAAGTTCTTCATTATTGCTCATGACATAGCATTTTGCATATATGACATATTTGGTATTTTGAGACAAGTAAATACATTATCAACACATAGGAAACTTGCTCAAAATGCAAAAATGCAATAATCATTTCAAAATCACAAATCATGTTCAATGCATCAAGTACTATAATCAAACAATCAAAAATCTTTGTCATGCCTTTTTTGTTCAATCATTCAACTCACAATGCATCAAGAATCATCAACCAAGTGCCTCAATAAACATATAAATAATTTTAGCAAAAATGAGTTTTGAAGAGATAGGATTTAAGCTTACAAAACTCTTTTGCTAGAGAATGCTTTGCATTGAATAGTTGAATCCACCTTGTGCCATTCTTTAAAGAATTGTTGTGACCTTGTCAAGTATAGATTCTTAAGCTCTTCCTCTTTCTCATTGGCATAAGCAATCTCCATGGGGTGTGTGTAGAACATTTGAACTCCATTGTTTCTTTGTATTCTCATGCTCTAACACTCCTACGTCAAACAATTTCAAACATGCTTTGGTACCCAAATTTTCTTGGGTCCATGAGAGTTAGTGCAAATAATTTTTGATCCTTTTGAGATCCATTTCAAGCACAAATCATCATTATTTATTGCATGCTTTGGCACCCACATTTTTCTAACAACTCTTCCTCTAAATGTAGTTTTTCTATAAGTGCATGCTTATGAAGAGTGTCCTATTCTATTGTATAGTGAGCATGTAAGAGATAAATCATGCATAGTATTTTTGCTCACTAGGAAATTCTTAAGATGAGTTTCTTTTTGTTTAGCATTATAGCCTAACCCATCTTTGTCAAAGAAAGCTCTTTGGGTCTCTAACATGTGATCTAGCTTTTGTTGACCCATATAAAACCTAGTAAATGAGTTATGCAAATTTGTATTCTTTTCATATAACTCATTTATTTCTAAGTTGGCCTTTTCTAGTTTCTTTTCAAATTCTATCTTAGCATTTGTCAAAGCATCATTTTCTATTTTTAATTTAGCAATGATTTTCTTATATTTAGAATTCATGTATTGAAATTCATTTGTTAAATCATTAAAAGCATTTTGTAGTTTACTAAAGGTATAATCATTATCTTCACTAGAACTACTACTAGCCTCATCATCACTAATGGCCATAAAGCATGAGTAGGCTACCTCATCATCTATGTTTTCCTCATCGGAGCTATCACTATCACTCCATGCAGCCACAAATGCTTTCTTCCTAGGTTTCATATCCTTTTCTTTCCTAAGTAAGGGACAATATAACTTAGTATGTCCCGATTCATTGCACTCATTAACACACTAAGGGGTCATTTTCTCTTCTACTTGACTCTCCCCTTTGATGTCTCCTATTCTTTGCTTTTTCTTTCATTCTCATGAACCTATTAAATCTTTTGGCAAACATAGCCATTTCCTTCTCTTCCTCATTTCCACTCTTATCACTATCATCTTCAAGGACCTCATGATTGGAAGACTTAAGTGCTACCCCTACTTTCTTTGAAGGCACTTCATTTCTTTTCATTTTCATTTCATATGTAAGTAGGGAGCCCATAAGCTCATCTAGAGACAAGGTATTTGGATCCTTAGACTCTTCTATTGCGGTTACTTTTGCCTCCCAAGACTTAGGCAAGCTATTCAAAATTTTCTTTACCATTTCAACATTGGAATAAGCCTTGCCTAGAGCCTTAAGTCCATTAATTATATCATTAAACCTAGTGAACATTTCGCTAATGGACTCATTTTCTTTCATCCTAAATAGCTCATAATCATGTGTGAGCATTCCTACTTTAGTCTCTTTAACTTGATTTGTCCCTTCATGTGTGATGGCTAGTTTATCCCATATTTGTTTAGCATTCTCACATAAGGAGACTCTATTATACTCATTGGGACTTAAAGCACAAAAGAGGGTGTGCATAGCCTTGGCATTCATTTGGGTCAATCTCATGTCATTTGTGTCCCCCTCATCCTCACTCTTAGGGACATCTTTTCCATTTACTTTCTTTATGGGAATTTTAGGACCATTCACTATAATTCTCCACACTTCATAATCATTTGATTGTACAAATAATATCATTCTAGTTTTCCAATATGAATAATTCTCACCATTGAAGAGTGGAGGTCTAACTAATAATTGTCCCTCTTCTCCTAGGGGTGTGCCTATATTCAAGTGAGCCATTTAAGATCGTTTTGCTCGATAGAGGTTAGTCTAAATCAACCTCGAGCCCAAGCTTTGATACCAATTGTTTGCTCTAAAGGCTATACCGAGAGGTGGTGAATCGGTTTTTACTAACCTTAGGTTCGTTTTTCGATTCCTCTAAATTCTCTAGCTTAGATTGATATTTTCTAAGTTCTCTAGACTACTCAAGCATGCAATATAAATTCAATTCAATAAGCACAATATAATTGCAAGTAAAGAGAGTAGGGAAAGAGAGATTTACACAAGCGATTTATAGAGGTTCGGCAACTTGCCTACGTCCTCTACCTTCAGACGCTCCCAAGGATTTTCCCCAAATTCACTATACTTTAATTTGTGTTACACTCCCTCTTTTTGCAGGCTCAAGAGAAACCTCTCTCTTTTTCTAGGCTCAAGAGAAACCTCTTCTCCCTCTTTTTCTAAGGCTAAAGAGAAACCTCCCTCTTTTTCTTAGGCTAAAGAGAAACCTCCCCTTTTACAAGGAATGAGTTGGTTTACAAGTGATGCAATCAAAGAAGGCCTCTAAGTAGGCAAATGATTACAGAAATTAGGCACAAGTGAAAGCCTATACAAGATTTGTGCTAAGCAATATAAGAGATATGTGAATGATGGAAGATGAAGACTTTGTAGCTCTTGATTTGTTGTTGAGGCTTGAGGATTTGAGGAAAATGAGTATTGGAGTTGATTGAGTAGTTCCTCTTTTTTCCTTTAGCTTCTAAGCCTCTATTTATAGTCCCTTGGATGGTTTGTGGACGTTGGTTGGAGCCAATACAGAAACTAGTCGTTGTATCTCACAGAAACTAGCCGTTGTATCTCACAGAAACTAGCCGTTGGGGACTTTTTGACATAAAGGGATCGATCCTTTTATAAAAGGGATCGATACCATGCTTCATTCTTGGCTTCTAGGGCATTCTACCAAAAAGGGATCGATCTCTTTCCTTAGGGGATCGATCCCATGCTTCCAGAATGAGTTTTTCCTGCACTTTTGGGTTAGAAATGATATGGCTTTTGATTTTAATTCAACCCAAAACATTTATAAGCTTTAAGGGAGTTTTTCTTAACTTTCTCAAATGAAAATATTGTCCAAAAACTTATAAGTAATTTTCTAAACTTATGTTCAATGATTCTTGAGAAAATTACTTAATATTGAAAATCATTTTATAAAGTATTAAGACCAATAAGAATATATCATTAAACCATGGTCTTAATGTTTGATATGAACACTTAAAATGGATTGAGAAAATCATGTGTGATAAGGCAAATTTACAATATGAATTAAAACATTAAAGCTTACTTAATTTTTTGTCATTTCAAAATATATATTGCAATTTAAAGCTAACAATATGTATTAAGTATTACAATTTTACTTAATAAATCTACCTTAACTATTTGAATTTTATAATAAGTTCTCCATAATTTGAAACTATGGAATCACACACACACACACACACACACACACACACATATATTACAAGATATATGCTTACGTGTCAAATATTTATGATGTGGACTTCTATGAAGAAAGGCTGGAAATTGCTTTAAAAATAATATCTTAATGTGCAAATTACCATTTTGCCCTTAAAACATTAAAATTTGACCATTTTTGCCCTTAGCGATTTGACTTTATTGAAAATAATCAATCTAATCTTTAAAATATTTCATTCCATCATGAAACAGCTTTATTTAACATGCTCTAATCATTGGTTGAGCTTTTGTTAGGGTTTGACTAGTCATTTAAGCAAAATTTCCAAAATACTCATAACCGTTAAATCGAGTAAACTTCCACTTTTACGCATGATTTATTCTATCAATCCATATGTTCTAAGACCTTATTAAATGGAAAATATTTCGCCACTGACATTTGGCCAAAAGCCATCTTGGTTTGATCGTTATTCACGAAAATTCCGACGGCCTATGGATTTAACCGTCATTTTCAAAATTATTGCATGTTTTTTAAAACATGCACAAACGAAAGAGTTTTGAAATGCAGATTCCTCCCACCTCAGTATTTCACTCCAAATATCATAACTATGGAGTTTTACTCCAATCAGGACTGTAAAAGTCCCGTGGGGCCCGTATGATACTTTTCTTTCTATAAGCCCAATTATTCCATTTCTTAATAATTCATCCTTTGTCTTTTCATTCCCATAACCTTTAAGTTATGAAATTCATTGGAAAAATAGGGTCCTCACATCCTCCTCTCTTTCAGAAATTTGATCCTCCAAATTCGACACAAATATTTCAATAGTTTTAATGCCACTATCTACTTATCTCACTGCTATTCTTATCACTTTTCTATACAAAATAGTCATCTTATTGCATCTTTCAGATGTCATTCACAATTTATATCCAGACATGTATAATATATAAGGGATGTAAACCATTTCTGACTTATAGACATTAATGCATTTCATTCCAACCTTACTCTGATACTAACTTTTGTCACACTTCGTTTTCTTAAAAATTAGAATTAACTTTTTTCATTTTCACACGATCGGTTGGGCTGTGCTCAGTGTTCTCACTCTGACTATACGCTAAAATTATTTAGCAAATGCAACATTCAATTATTTAAATATGTCCCAGAACACAAAATCAGAGTACACATTTATTTTTTATACAAATACATTATAACAAATACTATGATTTACCTTTAAACTTTCTCAATTTATACTTCCTTTTACACTCTCAATTAATGTACAATAAATGTCTGAATACTATACCTCCAAGGTATGAAATCGAAACCCCCGTAAGCATCTTATCAGAATATTCTCTAATCAAATGACCATTTTCTGCAATTAAATCTGGAAAGTAGAAGGGGGTGAGCTTGGGAAAGCTCAGTAAGATATATATATATATATATATATATAAAGAACTGATACTATGCATTCGTATATGCATATGTCAAAAACATATTTCATAAATATGCAATTGGTATTTAAAACAGTGATTGGAAATTTTATCTGAAATGATACTATAATCGGTTAGGAGTACCAAGCTAAGTATGGAAGGATGTTTTAAAGCACCTCACTTATCCCGGTCCCTAAATCCGATTATAGAGAATTTCTGAAAACTTACAAAGAAGGAATTCATGCATATCAAATCAGGATTAAACCTTTCAAATCTGTAGTGACAGTACTCAATAGTAAAGAATCTTTATCAAATGGTTCAGTAAAATATCCGATAAACCATTCGATTCCCTGTTCAATAAATCATTTTATAAATAATTCAAAAATCAACTTAGTAAATAGTTCAACAAATCGACCAAAAATCACTCGTCTAGGATACAGTTCAAAAAATCGTTCAAAGAATCACACACTCAGAAAACTGCTCAAAAAATCAACTAAAATTCACTTACTCAAAATATAGTTCCGACAATTGATCAGAAATCGCTCATTTAAAACACCATTCAGAAAATTAATCAGAAAATTTACGCTTAGATAATTGTATCAGAAAATCAATCAGAAATCACTCTTCCAAAACATAATTCAGAAAATTAGTCAAAATGTCATATGTTCAGAAAACTGTTCAAAAATAGTTCAGTAATCAATTCAGTAAATAGTTAACCAGTCAGTGATTCAATTTGGTAAACAGTACAAGAACCCTTTTTCCTAACACTTCAACTGCAGAGCAGGCTACAGAATATATCAGAGAAGAAATTCATGTATTTCAAAATCAGAATCATGACAGTTTATCATTCAAAATTCATTTTCAAAACTGTGTAATGCAGATGTCTTAAATCAATCAGAAACCATGCAGATTTCATATGTTTAACTGACATTCATATAATCTTAAATTAGTTGAAAACTATGCAAATTTTCAGAATTCAAATAACACTCATACCATCAAAATCAAACCATTTTCAAATTTCAAAGTTCAAATGTCAGAGATTCAAAAATCATTAAAAAATTCAGATAAATCATAATCGTTTCAGAATTTAAAATCCAAATATAAAAGCTTTAAAAATTATATTGACTCAAACAATTAGTTCCTAAAGCTCTCCATAAACAAAACAATACAGTAAACAATTCTACAATACAATTCAGTAAACCATACAGAGATCAATTCGATAAAACATATTCAATAATCATTCAGAAATTAGTATAAGAGACAGTATTAATAGAGACCTGGCAACACCCAATAGAATCATGCACCACAAGATTTAGAAGACATATGACTATAGTCTAAAAGGTCCATAAAGTACATGGGCTAGGTGACAACTGTGGATGCTAAAATCACTAATGACACAATCTGGTCAAACAGTGAAGTCCACTCACTCTCTCAGAAGAGCATGATATACTTGAAGGCTAGCATGAGGCCAATAGTCTCAAAACAGTTCATAAACCAAATTAGAATTGTTTACGGAGATCAATTCAATAAATCATATCTTTGGTCAGTTCATAAAACATTGAAATCATAAAATCATTACACTTGAAGTATAAAAATTTCATCAAACATTTTAAGTTCAATAATCAATGTTCAAAATATTTTATTTACGTATAACGGTAATATAGGAACATAAGTGCATCATGATATATGTAAAATTAATAAAAATCTCATCAAAAATTGAATTACAAAATTTATATGCAAGTAAGACCTTTGAAAGCTATTAAACCAAATTCACTTCATTTCCTATTTCTAAAATAATGCCGATGATGATTTTAGAAGTTCAAAATTCATTTTAGGAACTTTCGACAACATAATGACTACACTTATCCTTACCTCCCTGCACGAAAACACATTTTATAACCACGATTCCGATTTCACATTTTCAACCAGATAATAAAATCCAATCTCATAAATTTCATATTATCATTCCACATGCTACATAGTATCCCTATGTCTCTTACATATATCCCTCACCACTTGATTTTCACTGAATAGTTCGATAGCACCAGTGTTCGCACCTCACTTTCGAGTTGCAAATCACTACATAAATACAGTCAATTCTTCACACTTCAGTTATAAACAATATTTAACTCTTCGAGACCTAGTACATTGTCTATTACAGTCTTAAATCCAATCTACTTCATACTAGTGTCAACATTACTATTGCCATCAAATCACCTCCGTTTTCCATTTTAACTGCACCAACAGTCTTGTATTAATTTATATTGTATTCTAGGACCCAAAACACATTGAACTGAACACTTTTTCAGTGTCTCCTTTACCTTGGCCAAATTCATTCTCTCTCCTATACACTTCATTTCAACAATTCAAGCTTAAATTCATGTTCTATGATTTTTCTACATGAATTCTACATCATCTTTACATCAAACAACATCACATTCATAAACATTCATACTTGGCTGAAACCCTAGGAGAGAGAATCTCATTGTTCTACTTCAATTTAAGCTTAAATATAAGTTTAATCATCTTAAACACATAGCTTAAAGCCATTAAACCATGAAAAACACAAGCTTTCTCTCACCTTTCATCATGGCCACAAGTTGTTAAATCTCAAACAACTTGAAAATGGCCACTTTGACACTTGATTTTGGTGTTAAGTTGTAGAACTCTGAAAGTTAGACAAGGTTGGTGAAGACAGTTTTAGGTTTGGAGGTCGTTTGGCTATGGTTTTTAAGCTTTCTCTCTCTTCCTTAAGCTTTGGCTATGGAGAATTAGAGTAGGAAGAGTGGCTGCCGAATTTGGGAAGAAGAAAGGCTGGAAATTACTTTAAAAATAATATCTTAATGTGCAAATTACTATTTTACCTTTAAAACATTAAAATTTGACTATTTTACCTTTAGTGATTTGACATCATTGAAAACAATCAATCTAATCTTCAAAATATTTCATTTCATCATGAAACACCTCTATTTAACATGCTCTAATCACTGGTTGAGCTTTTGTTGGGGTTTGACTAGTCATTTAGGTGAAATTACTAAAATACCCCTAACCATTAAATCACATAAATTTCCTCTTTTATGCTTGATTTATTCTATCAGTCCACATGGTCTAAGACCTTATTACATGAAAAATATTTCACCACTGACATTTGGTCAAAAGCCATCTCGATTTGACCGTTATTCACAAAAATTTCGACGACTTATAGACTTATTCGTCTTTTGAAATTGTTGCAGGTTTTTCAAAACACACACAAATAAAGGAATTTCGAAATGCAGATTCTTCCCACCTTAGTCTTTCACTCCAAAAATCATTACTCTAAGGTTTTACTCCAATCTAGACTGTAAAAGTCCTGTGGGGCCCATATGACACTTTTCTTTCTATAAGCCCAATTATTCCATTTCTTAATAATTCATCATTTGTCTTTTCATTTTTATAACTTTTAAATTATGGAATTTATTGGGAAAATGGGGTCCCCACAAGCAGTTCTAGGAACATATTAACAAATTCAATGAAGAGGACGTGATGAGGGTATCACGAGAACAGGTGGGAGAGAATGTAGCGATATGCACAAGGGGACTCCACTATAAATAGAGGGCCTTTTCACCCTTATTTGCATCTCATTCTTTCTAAGTTTTTAGTAATACAGAGCTTATGAGTTTTCTCTACATTTAGCCAATATAATCATCCAATGGGATTACCTCGATAGACTCCTTGCCTTTCCAACCACCCATTGATAGCTCCACTCAATGTGCTACTCCAATGGTGGGAACCACCTTGGAGTGACAGTTTTGATTGTGCCAGTCCCTCTCCGTACTGTTAGACCAAGCTACCTTGCGATACCCTTAGACAAAATAGGTTAGATGCATCTTTATCGACCAAAGTAGTGATTGGCTTGCCCGTAATAACTGTGTTTGCAAACATCAATCCCTTTACTGTTGACAGAAGGACTGTCTGGGCATGATCCAATGCTTCTCTCACACACAAAAGGGCGAGGGACTACATGGACTGCCCGTGTTCATGATCGCAACACTAGAAGTGAGGCGCACGGAACATACTGTGTGGACAAACATGCAAGATTACTTGGCTGCTGATAAAGTGTCATATACCAAATTTATATATATTGTACTAATTCACCAAATTTCACACGTTTACGGTTGGGCTATCTGTAGTGTCTTCATTCTCTCACATATAAAATATATAAAAGGAAAATTTATTTATTTATATTATGAGATTATTCTAAATTTACATCTCATATACCAACTTACAGATAATAGTATTGTACAAATATAGTCTGAATATATATAAACAAATTTGTATACCTCAACAATAAACCAATTTTGCCTGAGGGATACTACGTCAAAAGTCCCCCTGAGCGAAAGCAAATGACTATTGGAAATAATTTGGAAGGAGGGGAAAATGGGATGAGTTAATGCCCAGTAAGAAATATATATAATAGAACTGATACTATGCACAACTATATGCCAGTATCTGAAAACATGCACTTAAAATTTAAAAATAATGATTGTAAAATTTTTTTGGTATGAATATACAGGAAAGGATACTATAGTGGATTAGATACCCAGGCTGAGTACAGAAAGATTCTTTAAAGCACCTCACTTGTCCTCGTATCCAATTCCAACTATTGGGAAATTTGATAAAATTAAATAAATCATGAAATTTAACAAGCATACATAAAATAGCTTCCATATTACATTCCATAACCTAAAACAAAGGATTAATTTCTCAAGTTCTCCGAAAACAATATAAAAATTCAATTTCAATTATTCAAGTCAAGTTCAAAAATTCGTAATCAATATCAAGTTTGAAATCGTAGAGACGAGGTATCACCTAATGACTCATGCAAAAGGACATATGGCCATAGTCAAAATAAAGTCCTTAATGGTACTGATCAGGCACCATCTAGGAAGTTGACGACGTGATCAAGGTCAATCAGCCCACAAGTCAGTCATACAATCATACACTCACAAAGCATGTGCCCTCAAGCAACTATGAGGCCAACAGTCTCTAAAAACAATATAAAACATTTCATAGCTGTTTACGGAGAAAAATTCATAAAGTTAAATCTTCAATCAATCCATAAATGCATATTTTGAAAGTATAGGCAGTTCAAAAATAAAAATTCAAAAAATATTCATAGTTCAATATTTAGTTCTAAAAATATTCTATTTATCTGTAAATAAGTTATAAAAACATGCATGTACCCTCACATACGCAAAATTTAATAACATGAATTTTAAATATTGAATTACCAATTTCGGTATGCCTATAAGGAGCTTATAATAAAACATAGTTGAAGCTTATTTAATTTCCATTGCTAGGATTTCAAGATATACCAAATCATAATTCTACAAGTTTCTTAAAAATTTCGACAGCATAACCGCTAGGCATATCTTAACCCTCTTGCATAAAACACAGTTTAAAATCCACAACAATAGTCCACAACTTCAACTCAATTCATTCCAAAACAATTTCAAAAGATCATTCTTTTAATAAAACATGCATCATAGTACCCTTATGTCCATCACATATATCCCTTACCTGATAATTTCTCGCTACGCTGTGAGTTAGCACCAATGTCCTCCTCAGGTTTCCTAGCTGCAATTTATTATACAATTGTTGTCAATTATCTACATTTCAATTTTAAAAATATTTAATATTTTAAGACTAGTATATTGCCATTGCAGCTTTAATTTCTGTCTAATTTCTATCGATGCTGACACGGCAACACTATCAAAATTTCTCTGTTTTCAGTTTCGATTTCACCTATGATCTTGTATTAATTTGTATATTTTTCTAGGACCTAGAACACATTAAATTGGGCATGAATTCTTCCTCCCCTTCACTTTGCTAAATGCTTCCTTCTCTCCCATACTTGTGTTTTATTCGAATTTCACCTAAGTTCATGTTCTATCATTAGTCTCCGTTAATTCTACATTGAATTTACATCAAACAACACCATGACCATGTCTTCCTAAGCTTGGCCGAAACCCTAAGGGAGTGCATTTCATGGTTTTGGTTTGATTCAAGCTTAAATAAATGCTTAAACATCTTAAACACATAGCCAAAAAGCTTAAAACCATGAAAAATTACAAATTCTCATTAATTCTCAACTTGGCTGAATCTTAAGGGAGAGTCTACCCTTGGATTTTGGTCACTTTGGTACTTGATTTTGATGCCAAAATGTACAGTTCTGAAATCTGTACAAGTTTGGTGAAGGAAGTTTTTGGTTTCGATGTCTTTTCGATAAGGTTTTTAAGCTTTTTCTCTCTTAGTTCAAGGTGAAACAATGGAGGACTGAGAGGAAGAAGATGGATGACGGGAAAGGAAGAAGAGGCTGCTGGAAAATTCTGATATTTTGACATTTTTAAAGTGAAAATTACCATTTTGCCCTTATACTTAAAAAATGTTCTAATTTTGCCCCTATCGTTTGACTTTGTTGAAAATAGTTTGTCTAACCTTCAAAATATTTTATTCAATCATAAAACATCTCTATTTAACATTCTCTAATCATTGGTTAAGCTTTTGTTGAGGTTTGACTACCGTTTAGGTGAAATTACTAAAATACCTTTAACCGTTGAATCATGTAATTTTCTACTTTTTTGCGTGGTTCGATCTATCAGTCCACATGGTCTAAGGCTTTATTACATGAAAAATTATTTATTACTGATAATAGGTCCAAAGCCAATTTAGTTTGACCATTATTCACGAAAATTCCAGTGACATATGGACCTAATTATCATTTTTTTAATTTGTTTGCACATTTTTCAAAACATCTGTAAATAATTGAGTTTAAGGTGCAGATTTTTACCACCACTATATTTGACTCCAAATAATGAGTCCATTAAATTTCACCTTCACCGGGTCACTAGAAGTTACATGAGGCCCACACTGCCGTTCGTATTTATACCTACAGAACAAATAAGATTTAAACACTTTTAAGACTTCCACTCTTTCTAACTCTACTAGAAATATATGGAAATGATGGAAAATATGAGTCCCACATAGAGATCGGTGGGGGAGAATGTCATGGTTTGCACACCAAGTGTTCGACAGGAGGAGTCTAGACTACATGGACTGCTTGCGTGCATGATTGCAACACCAAAAGTGAGACGCACGGGGCATACTGTGTGGATAGACATGCAGGATTATTTGGTTGTTGATAGAGATCCTGTCGCAACTTGTGACACTTACAAGATGATGTTTTTGAGATTTGCAATGTGAGTTTAAGTGAAAGTCTTTTGACTGGAATAGATAAAAAAGATAAAGAAGTGAGATAACGGAAAATTTATGTGAATAGCCCGTCTTCATTTTATGTGCTTGTCAGAAATGAAATTCCAAGAAGCATTGAAGCTTTCTAGATATGGACTTTCGGAAAGCACGAAGTTAAATCGTTTTAGGGATAACAAAGTCATTATCATGGGCATTTTTATCATAAAATTACAAAAATAAAAAAGTAGGTTGTGTGGACATTTTTCTGGTTGTATTTGGAAGGCTTAATGGTAAAAAAAAAATCTTAATTGAACCTTTAATTTTTTTTTGCAATCAATTAAGTCTTTACATTTTAATTTTATCGTAATTGAGCCATTTTGGTGGATTGAGACAGTTAGGTATGTTATATTTTTACGGCTTTAATAGTTTTTGTACAAATTTAACGATTTTCGTTCACCAAAAAAGTCAAATAAGTAAAAATTAAAATGTAAAGACTCAATTAATAAATTTATTTTTATTTGAAAGTTTTTTTAACTTTTTAATCTATTTAGAACTTCTTAAACATTAACTTCAAAAAAAAGAACTTCTTAAACATTAGATTCCGTCAAATTTCTCACCCTCTCCTTTGACGAAAACAAAAGTTACTAATTAATAAAATTAAAAAGAAAAAAGAAAAGAGAAAGTAAAGTAAATCATTAAGAAGAAGGGCGGCTTTTTCTTTCACTTCTCTTCTCTTCTCTGCTTTTGCCCTCCCTAGCCTTTTCAAAAAGCAGAACAACCAACCAACGACAAAAACAACAACAAAAAGAAAAACACTTCCCTGCATATTCTCCTTTCTCACTTCATTTCTTTTCCTCGTCAACTATTTATGGTAATTTCTCTACATAATCCTAACACTTCCCTTTCATTTCATCCTGGCTGATCCGACAGTCTAGTCCGCTATTTGATTTTCCTTTTTATTTTTTTCTTACATTTTTCATGATCTGTAAGTTGAATTCTCTTATTCAACCTTTTTCTTGAATTAGGGTTTCTGATAACCATTTCTTGTTTTTTCTTTTCTGTTTCATCTTCCCTCTGCTCTGCACGTTTTGCATATGATGTATTTCGGTTAGAGTTGAGAGAATTTTCTATTATTTTATTTTATTTTTGATCTGTAATTTTGTTTCCTTTTTTTTTTTGCTTATATTAGACATAATTGGAATATTATTTTATTTTATTTCTGCTTAATTACAAACCTTCAAATTATCTGATTAAATTGTTTTTTTCTTTTTTCAGTTAGATGTTTGGCACCTAATTGGATAATTAATTTACTTAATTGAAGTAATTTGGGTTGGTTAATTACTGACCACATTTTGGTTTAAGCTGTTAAAAAGTATTTTGTTTTTAATAATGATTTATCCATTTATAATTCTTCTGTGGTAAGTTAAAATAATTTTCCGGAACCGAAAATTAAAACCCTTACTGTTTTGGTGTTCTAACAGAGCTTAGTTTTGGAGCAATGACGAGGGTAAGGGATTTTGGTGATACCATGCAAAAGGAAGCAGTTACAGCTGTATCAGCTGATGTAATATTTGCTTCGAGTCGTTTTCCCAATTACAAAATTGGGGCAAATAATCAGATTGTGGATGCCAAACCAGATCCTAAATTTTTGTCCATGAAGGAGGTTGTTGCACGTGAGACTGCATTGTTATTGGAGCAGCAGAAACGCCTCTCTGTTCGTGACCTTGCTAGTAAATTCGAGAAGGGGTTAGCTGCTGCTGCTAAGTTGTCTGAAGAGGTCAAAATCATTTATTTATGCATTGCAGTTTTTTTAGATGGATTGTTAAAGACATTTGCTTAAATTGCCTTACATTAGATTGACTTATTTTAGCCTTATGGAGAATCCAAGAACTGATGATAGGTTGTTAAAATTACTTATAACTTGTTTTGTGTTTTAATTACACAGTAAAAGGTTTGCTTAATTTGCTAGTTAGTGGCATTAAGATGAGTTGACTAGTAAATTTTGTTTTATGGGTGGTTATCATTGTCTTTATCCATCTTAGAGATCACTGAATCGAAGAAATAGGTTGGATCACTAAGCAATCTGTTCATGTGAGCGATTCTTCTTTATCTGTTGTTTCTGTTCACAGTTGAGAAGCATCAGTACTATTAATTTTTAACCTATACGGATTGTCATGTAAACAAATTACAAGCGAGTCATATGTTGGATTCAGGCTAGACTCAGAGAGGCAGCTTCGCTGGAGAAACATGTCCTTTTGAAGAAGCTTAGGGATGCCCTGGAATCTTTAAAAGGTCGCGTGGCTGGAAGAAACAAGGATGATGTAGAGGAAGCTATTTCCATGGTTGGTGTTCTCATTGTGCTTTTACCATTGAATTTATTACTTATAACTATGATATGCCACACCTATTTATAATAGTTTTGAAAGTTAAATGCTATTTAAAATACATTACTAGGTTTTACTTTGATAAGACTTTGCTGTGAGTCTTGGTGCATGGAGAAATAATGTTCATGTGGAAGGATGAGGAGAAAAAGTATGCCGTAACTTTAAGAAGCATTTGGTTCAAGGATGTTATTAACATTTGTATCAACATTGTTCATACGGTAATTCTTGGTAAAGCATTAGGGTAGGAGTTTAATTTACCTTTTAATATGATATTCTATACATCCTTGCCTTCTAGTTAAGAAGGATTTGGTTATAGAAACAACATGGGCAAGTGAATAGTGATATTTTGTCTTCTGCAATATTATTGTTAGTCTTATTGTTATCATTATAGTAAGGTTCGGTATCAAGCCAACTTCTTTCCAGGGTGAAAAGTTCATCATGTTTATATTAGCTTTGAGGCTATGACTTTCCCCCACTTGTTGGGTGGGAAAAATGGATAAAGATTAAAAAGGAAAAAGGAAAAAAAATCCTTCAATGCTTTGAGATGTTCTCTTTTATCCCTGGTTGTATCTTTTCCCCTTTGGCTGGTTCTAGATCTATCTATTTAGACTCTTGGTTAATATATATTGCCTGCAAACTTTCAAATGTGGCAATAATGGCCTTTAAATTATGGTTACTTTGCCAGGTGGAAGCTCTGGCAGTTCAACTGACTCAAAGAGAAGGGGAGTTGATTCAAGAAAAGACAGAAGTGAAAAAACTAGCAAATTTCCTTAAGCAGGTAATATAACTTATGATAAATGCTGGATGATGTGCCATCCCTGTTTTCTGGATTTCACAGTATGTTTGTTTAATGATGTATGTAGCATCAATATATAGGGAAATGCTGAACAATTGAATGCATTATCCTTTGTATATACGTAGGGGTGCTTTCATAAGTGTGTTTTTGGTGTGAGAGTTATGTAATAGCTTATGCATTATTTTGATTAACATTTAGAAAATCAAGTGTATTATCATGACCGAGAGAGAGATCTGTTACAGTCTTTCTCTTGAGCTTTCAGAATTTCATGTTAAAGTACCTCTACAGATCAATTTGGCTGAATACTGGATATGTATGACACTGTTTGGTAAATTATTATAGTTTAGTGGAAGAATGCTTTTTTTCTTTTCTAAAGTACTGCAGTTTTGGGTTGCAATGATGTAGGTTAAATTATGGTTCTCTGAAGTTTACTAAAGCATATTTTGCACTTGGAGTTTGAGGAGATCCTATTGAAATTTTGTATTAAGATAATAGTTCAGGAAATGTTGTGCTTGCTTTTTCCATTTAAACAGTGTGCTATTATTCTGGAGCATCTGTAATTGCAGCTATTCTTTATGACACCTGCCATAACTTTTAATCTTTTATCTCCTTTTAAATTTGTTTATTTGGTTTGCCCTGTTCTGATTGTGTTGTTGAACCATTACTGATGCAATGGTGGTAGAAATGCTCTCTTTGTTGCTTTCTGATTATACTGGGAAGCTTTTCTTTTCCTTGCCCACTTTTTCCTGACTATTAAGTCTCATATAGGCAAGGAATAAAAAGACTTGCTTTCATCATTATCATCATCATCAGAGCTTTTATCCCAATATAACATGAACCAATATATGAACTTACGCTAAGTCGTTAGCATGAATTCTCCTCATTCACTCATTCCTATTAGAGGCAATTTGCTTTCGTAACTTCAAAATGTTTATGCTTCTATATTTTTCAGTTGAAGTTATTCAAATGTAGTTTTAGCTGAGAAATAAAGGCACCTAATGTCTGTTCTGTTTTCTGTGAGAATGAACGACAAAAGAAAACCCAACATGCCCTTACTTTGAACAACCTGTATTTTTTTAAAATAAGGCTGCCTGTAATAATGTCTTGGAGTAATCCATCTAGCTATGCTCGGCCTAGATCCATAAATTATTTGCTTATTTCCATTTTCTTTCTTTCTTCTTCTATGCATTGAAGTAAAACAAACTAATTCTTCTGTTAATGCTTTACTTTTGCATTGTTTGTTTATAGGCTTCTGAAGATGCTAAGAAACTTGTTGATGAAGAAAGAGCTTTTGCTCGTACTGAAATTGAGAATGCAAGAGCAGCAGTTCAGAGAGTGGAAGAGGCCCTTCAGGAACAAGAACAAATGTCTCGAGCTTCAGGCAAACAGGTTTTTGTTTTTCCAATGTTCTTTTTATTGACTCTCGAAGTTTGATTATGCAAATTTGCATTGTTAATGACCTACCTGCTAAACTTATCTGGCTATATATTGATTCTCTCTTTCCACAGTGTGTTAACTGTGAAAAATATCTATAGCTTAGACATATCTTAATTTTACTATAAATCAATGCAAATTTTATATTTATACTCTTCTCTTGTGAGTTTCTCATGTTCATCATAGCAGTTTCTACTTTGCGCAATTTTATCATGGCAATTTTATCTTTTTCTTAGAGGACAAATATTTTGTATGCATTTCAGGACCGGGAAGAATTAATGAAGGAGGTTCAAGAGGCTAGACGGATCAAAATGCTGCACCAACCAAGCAAGGTTAATCTCAGATCTGTGACTAATTCTTTTTTAATCTTAAATATTGAAAAGATTCATTTGAATTATATTTTTAGTCACTCATGGGATTATCTCTTTGTTCTTTCTCTTTTGCTTTATCCATAAAAATTAGTTTATTTTTGTGCATGATGCAAGTTGTATGTGGCTGTTGTAGAAATTCATAATCTTTTAGTACTACAAACTTATAATGTTATATGAAGTGCTAGGAAGTTAGCATATCGTTTACTCCAAATGCATTTTAAAGATGGACAACATTGTTTTTGGAGTACCTTCACCATATTTCTCAATGCCACTGGGTGTTGATGGGATTTCTTGTTTAATCCCTGTTTCCTGCCCTAATCTTTTGAGGCATATTAATGGTTTAAGTCTGTTAAGTCTTTTTTGGATTTGGTTAAAAAAAATCTATTTGTAAAGATGTAAATAAAATAAATTACAGGCAAAAAAGCCAATAAATATAAGAAGCTGTTTGTTACGATGTGCATGGTTTATGCGTGTATCTTTTAACTTTTAACTATAATTTAAATCTAGGCCTTGTCTGGGCTGAGGTAAAGTACTTATTATTTGAGTTCTTTTTGTTGCTTCTGATGTTGCTATTAAAGATAGGATTACCTTGCATGTCTCTTGACCATAGTCCTCTCTTGCTCTCACAGTGAAGAAATAAAAGAAAAAGGAAAAGGAATTGTGTGCTGAATGCCATTCCTCTCAAGAAAAAGACAGAGCAAGTCTAGTTTATAAAAATATTGTTACGAAAAAACAAGTAATGTTATTCCCATGCCCCCTTTTCCTCCACACCCCCAAAAAAAAAAAAAGAAGAAAAAGAAAATGGACTTCATAGTGATAAATTTTTTTCTTCAGAACATGAAAATCACTATTAGAACATCAACTTAGCCATTTCTTCTATGGCATTCTGAGGAAACAATGGAGTGGGAAGCATAGTGTTAAATGATGCAATTTGACTTGGTCTTCTATTTTGGAATCTGACTGAGCAGATTCTCAGGGTAACCTTTAGATCTATATTGATAAGAGAATTATTGTTGAAATGTTTTTTTTTTGTTCTCTTGCATAGAGTTTTCTAATTTAATAATGGCTTGTCTTTGGCTTCAAAATGAATCAAGCTGTGGATGAGCTTTTGTAATATCGAGTTTGTTTGCACAAAGTAAATCTTAGCAAGTCTGTTATGTTATTATATGTAGAAGCATCCCCTGGAATGTGTATGCTTTGCAGCATGACAGATCAAATTGACACCATTTCTACAAGATTTTCTCATTTCAATCCTTTTTAGTTGAAATAGTGGATGAGTTCAACAAATATCAAATTTTGCAGGTTATGGATCTGGAACAAGAGCTTCGAGCACTAAGAATTCAACTTGCAGAGAAGTCTAAGCGTTCCCTACTGCTTCAAAAAGAGGTTTG
Organism: Heritiera littoralis; assembly: GCA_031772115.1. Taxonomy (NCBI): domain Eukaryota; kingdom Viridiplantae; phylum Streptophyta; class Magnoliopsida; order Malvales; family Malvaceae; genus Heritiera; species Heritiera littoralis. The sequence goes on from JAPDPK010000043.1 coordinate 1,230,799, forward strand.
CCTTTTGTTCTGTAGATTTAGTTAAAGCAATTTCTTGCAGCCATTCTAGTAGTTGAATGAATGTTCATAGATTTTTAGCTTGTTCTAGAATCTTCCAAAGATTTTCTTCTTTTTGGTACAATGTTGGGCGCAAGTGTTACATTTCTTTTTTACTTTCCATTCCATTTAGCATACTGGTATGTACTTTATTGTAGGAACAATGTTTGGAACTGAAAAGCTAGCAAAGTTGGCATCTTTGGGATAATGTTTTGATCTGTAGTTCTTCCTGTTTCAGTATCTTGAGGCAGAGGGCCTCGTATGTTTAGGGTTCTGATGCGTATTTCAAAAGTTTGAACCAATTTAGAAGTGTTTTTCATAGGCAAGAGCTTCAATAATGGTTGATAGGAAATTCATTTTGTTTTATCCTTAAAATGGTCTGTAGAGTTTAGATGATTCAGTTTAATTGTAGATTGTGGAAATGTTTACTTGAGAATTTTTGCTCATTGCTAAAGTATTGCTTACTAGCAGGTTGATCTTTCTTATGCTTAGAGTTTTTAAGACACTCAATCTTGTGATAACTGACAATTAGGAAAGTCGTGCTAGACAGTGTAATTGTTATGTTGAAATTTCACCCATCAACTGGTTAACTGTCTAACTAGGGAAACAGAACATGCATGGTTGGAAAATTTTGAAAGATAATTAGTCTGTAAAGAAAGCATAAGCATGGGAAATAATAATTTGAATTCTACAAGGATTTAAGATCCAAGATAGAGAACTACGAATTTGACTCTCCACAACTCCTGAACCATAAATAAAAGCTGTATAACTTTAGAAAAAGTGGCCTAATATAAGACTGGTAGACTCAAATTTAGCCATTTTCACAACTCTAGAAATTACCGTGATAACCATGACTCTTAATATTTGGAAAACCCCACAATAAAATGAAGTACAAAATCGTCCACTCTAAAGAAACTAAAAATAAGATCTTATAATACACTATCTACAGCTTAAGCCTAAATTAGTTCAACATCAAAGAATACTACATTTTAAAGTTTTCTTGATATTTAATTTTCTTTCTGAATCTTATGTAATCTATTTCAAAATGCCATATGCCTGATCATAAGGTTTCTTGCTATCCAAATTAAATTCATCCCTGGTAGATTTTTTCCCTTAATTGTTCATCAGCTCATAAGTTCTTACTATTTTAGTTATTCCATTTTAAATACAGAATCAGAAATGGTGGATACAAGGTATAATTTCTTTTGCTAGTTTGCTGTGGTATACTGGTATTCCTTTTGAAGGATATTCAATTTAACTTCTCTGATACATTCATTTTATAATTTCTCATATTCATTTGTGTGGTGCAGAATGGTGTGTATGATTGTAGTTCTGTTCTCTTTCTTTGATCATTGACTACTTTAAACTTTTGCTTTCCTTAACCCTTACTTTTACAGCTAGCAAGAAGCCAGAGAGTTGAGGAAAATTTATCTCATTTATATGAATTGGATGGTGCTGAAACTTTAGGTTCATATTTGCGGATTAAACCTTGCTCTGATATTGCTCCAGAACTTTCAAAATGTTCAATTCAGTGGTACCGTATTTCATCTGAAGGTGGCAAAAAGGAACTTATATCTGGTAAGCACATCCATAGATGCTTTTCTCTTTAAGTTTAAGATTACTGAACGGATGGTTGCTGATCCATGGGAAACTGATTTTCTTGATGAAAGAAAAATGTTATTGTCATAACATGTTGTAACGTCTTCACCTATGTCGCTCTAACCTTTTATTTTCCTTTAAGTACCTGTGTCCAGAATCCAACAGACATGGGTATGGAGGTCTGACCCTCAAAAATATATGGAATAACATAGAAAAAATTACAAATACCTGTGTCAGATACATAATTTTATCCGACACTCACCCCCAAGTCCAAGTAACATAGGTCTTCATTTCATGTCTTATGATGATTCTTGTTAATAAATATGTTTAAATCTTGTCCTCCATCATGCAGTACTTAATTACCTTGTCAGCCAATCATCGCCTTAACACTTGCTATTCCTTAAAGCCAAATATCATTGTGGCTGTAGATAAATATAATTTTGGTTGATTTATTTAATTATAGTTGGAGGTTAAGAATGCAAAGTAGTATTGCCCATGATCAAATATTCCATTAGGCATTAAGTGGTATGAAATGCAACTATTATCAAATGGGATAAATGTTGTTTTATGATATTGAAATTTTAATAGTTTGTCATATTCAAGTCAATAGAATTGGTCTCCATTACCCTAATCCCGTAGCCTGAATTCAGTTTGATTAAATTTCCAACAACTTTCAAAGATTATGCTTACATTGTCTATTAACCCCATGGATTCTATGATAACTACTATAAACACAAATTGATGTGTGTTCTTTTTCCCCTGGCAGGCAATGTAGGTGCAGCTACTTTAAATTTTAATATTTTTTAAAAAATAAAACAGAAGTTAGCTGTTACAATGATTGCTTATTCTGAGCTACTTTTTAATTCAATTCATTTGTTCATAGGGTATATGTTGCGTAATATCTTTTTGCAGATTTAATTAAGGCTAGATCTTTCTGCCTTTTAGAGTTTAGGGTCGGGATGGCCATATAAAGAACTTGATTATAAAGTTACAGATATATTCTATTTTCATTTTGATTGATGTTTTAATGACTTAGCATTCATCTATACTTTTTGCATGAATGAGTTTTATGAGAACCATCATATATTTAAGAAAGATAACATAAGTTGGCTGTCTATGAACAGCTTAGGCTCTGTTTTTGATAGCTGAAGTTTTTCCAATGATTTTAACTCCATAACTAGTTAGATTGTATAAAAGAAACACAGTTATGGTGTTGTTAGAATCAACATGCTTGTGTTCTAAGAAATGTAAACAGTATGAGGCATGAGCTGCCCTTATATTGGGCTTTTATCCATGTTTGTCTATTGAATCATTGTAGCTCGAGCTCTTGTTTGAAGAATTTTTAAAAGTAAACTACCTCAATAGGCATGGACTAGGCATAAACATGTGTATCAGAAGTATCATGTATAATTGAAGATGCTAATGCCTGACTCTTGTGGGCAACCAAATAACCTTTTTCCATTTGTGTGTGCTTGCTAGAGTAGAAAAGTGGGAGGATGGATAGAAGGGGAGGGAGGATGGGGTGGAAAAGTAAAACGAAAATGAATTTTCGGTATGTTTGGTAGGAGTGAAAAGTGAGAGGAAAGAAAATAAGAAAGATGACCATTTTCCACACTTATTCACAAAAAAAGAAAAATTCAAATTGGAAAAGTTATGTGGAGAGAAATGAGAAAGATGTGGTTAAGTGTGCATGTTTACGAGATTGTCCATGATCTTTTAGATTTTATTTTATCTTAACTTTCAAAGAGTGTAATGGTAAAATATTTATTTCTAATTTTTCAACCCCCCAAGCAATGGATGGAAAGAAAATTAATCTTTATTTTTACTTTTTCATCTTTGCTACCAAGCATACTATGGAAAGAAAAACTACATTTTTCCATCTTTTCATTTTTCTCTCCCCCTAGTTTTCTATCTTTCTATTGTTTTATCCACTCTACCAAGCAAAGCCTTTGGGATCTGATTTTGTTTGTCTACCTTGCTTTTAATCCAGGTGCTAGAAAATCAGTTTATGCTCCCGAGCCTTTTGATGTTGGTCGAAACCTGCAGGCTGAGATCATTTATGATGACCAGCTGATCATTTTGACAACTACTGGTGCTATTGATCCAGGTTTGCTATGCTGGGTATTTTTTATTCCTACTTTTATTTTTTTTTATGTACTTAAGAAGTTGTGAAATTTCTATTTCTCATTGTTTATTGAAATTTATAACCTTTTTTTCCTTTGTTTGTGAGAGCAGCTCCTGGTTTGGGAAACTATGTGGAGGCACTTGTGCGGAAACATGATGTTGAATTCAATGTATGTTGCCCTACTTCCAAAATTCTCCTATATAAGGCTAAATGAGTGCTGTTAGCTTTAATTTGGTTTGGGTCAATTAGGATTTTGTCATTGAATCTTTCTATATTGATTTATTTAGTTACAGGTTTATTTTTGGTAAACTTTTAAAAGATTTTTTTTTTGTTTTTTATCTGTCTGTACTTAGCAGATAATAATAAGAGTTTCCGCTTTGAAGTGACTGTCTTTCATAACTAAGATGTGATGCTATTGCTATCTCATGAGCGGTGGTTGCTTTGAGAATGATTTCTTCTCTGTTTATTTTCTTGTTCTGGATATTGCTTTATCCTTTGAATTGTCCCCTTTCGCTGATTAGAGCATCGGAGATCTAAACTTTTCCACTTATTTTGTAGAATTTTAAAACCTGAATAATCTTTCAGACCTTAAAGCTTTAACATTATAGAAAAATAGTATTGAATTTAGAGTTCCTGCACCAAGCAGAACTTCCTGTCTGCTGTCATCCTCTGATGCCAGTGTCTGTTGCTTGGTTACCAATATGAAATTGCTTGCGATTGACCCTGCTGCTCCTTGTGGACCAAATAGTCTCTATAATCTTGCTAGCAGTCATTTCATCTGTCTGGCATCATCTAGGTTTGGTCAGCAAAGAACACACTGAAAAGGTTTTAAATCTTTGTGCATGGTTAGTTGGCTTATTTTCATCTCATCAGTTTCACACTGGTTTGAGGTGCAGTTGGGTACATGAGAATATATTACTTGGATGTGCTTGAAAATTTTTACTATTTATTCCTTTGTTTTGGCTTTTAATATATGTTTATTTCATAGGTAGTTGTTTGCTAAATGAATGGATAACAAAAATGGTTCTTATATCATCTGTAAAGATTACAACTATTTATTTCTTTATTTTGGCTTCTAATATTATAGTATTACTGTTTCATTATTTTATAGGTAGTTGTTACCCAGATTAGTGGTGCAGATCATCCATCAGAATCCATTCATATACTGCATGTGGGGAAGATGAGGATGAAGCTATGTAAAGGAAAGAGGATAATTGCCAAAGAATATTATTCCTCCTCAATGCAGGTATCTGGGATTGTAAATTTTCTTATTAAAGATACTTTGGTGTTTTCTAACGGTAAAGAGGATGAAAGAGGAATTTGGTGTCTATGCCTTTTTGTCTGGGTGTTGTTATTAAGAAGCAATTTTGCTGCATACTAGGCATTGTAAGAAGGAAACAGAAAGAGGCATAGAACAAGAATTCCATGCAAACATGTGGATAATGCACTCTCTCATACTTCTAAGAACCATACCTCTGTACAAATAACATTAAAAATGATACTTCTGATATTCATATCTGATGTGTGTACTATGTTTTGTGTTGGTTGATTCTTACCCTTTGTGCTTATGCTTTAGCTATGTGGAGTTAGAGGAGGTGGAAATGCAGCCGCCCAGGCATTGTTTTGGCAAGCAAAGAAAGGGCTTTCAGTTGTGTTAGCATTTGAATCAGGGAGAGATAGAAATGCTGCCATTATGCTTGCCAGGAGATTTGCATTTGACTGCAATGTAAGTGGTTGTCCAAATTCTGCTTGTATGCACCCAATGTGTATTAGCAGAAAACTATTAAGTCTGTTCTTTTTTCAATGTTTTTCCCTCCTGTTAAATGATTTTATTTTTTTGCAAATGCCAGATCACACTTGCCGGCCCCGATGACAGAGCTACTTAGGAACCTAATAGACCTCCCTAGGATTCTGTTTTGCTAATTGTAATTATCTTGAGTTTTTATCAGGTATCATGTATCATAAGTTTGTAATAGTAGGACATGACATACATTGCTTGATTCCTTATTGGGTTTCCACCATTCTTTTTTTCCTAGTTTGCCATTTTCCCCTTTCCGTTCCCCTGTCCCAACATCAAGGCATTGTTTTTTGTTTGCCTTTTGTATTAAAGTAACTTTTAAGAGTTGCATTTGGAGGATTTCTGAAGCTGTCTTATATTTGTTGAAATGCTTATGCACTCAGACTGATGCGTGAATGATGATTCATTAACATGGGTTTTTCTCAGAAGATTTGGTGTTTCGCCATCTTCAATATTTATGGCATTGCCCTGTTATCCTTTTTTCCATGTGCCGTTCGTATCACTCGCATAGAATTGAATGCTGAGTGTTATAAAGTCGTCAAAAATTTGTAGACATTGCCTTTGATGAAAATGTGGCAATTGATTTGATTTTTGCAGCAGATGCTACCATGCACCCAGGGAGGATCTCTTTGATGTTTACTTTTGAATGAGCCAGGCATAGCATAATATGATTCATGACCAGAATTTCTCAACATTTCAGGGGAAACAAATTTCCGTACTCAGAAATTTGGGTGTTCTACATTTTGTTTTTCACTATAGTTTAAAAGGAAAACGTTGTTCATGCAAAATTAAATTACTAATTCCAAGAGCATGACAGCCCTGGAATATTAATCTTCCTACAGGTGAAGTCAACAATCCCACCAAATTTATTTCTCAAAAGCATGAAGGACATGCCTTTAATGTCCGTTAAACTGGCGGAAGAAGTCATAAATGTGTTTATTAATCTCATCTGCTTTTTCCATGTTGATGAAGTGCCCAACTCCTTTCATTACAACTACTTCCTGCAAAAGTGGTGCAGCTTTCTTGAACCCATTGTGAATATATTCCTTAAGGCCTGGGATATGATAAACCAGGTCTTGATCACCGATCATGAACTTAACTGGTACTTTGATTTCACAACCATTCCATGGTGCCGAGAGTTCCCAATTTCTGTCAAAAACACAAATAGGGAAAACAGGATTTAATCTTTGCATTAGTTAGTCTATTAAAAGGGGGATGGTGGGAAGACTTGAAACAAACCGGTCAATGTTTCGGTAATAGTTGATTCCACCGGTAAATCCTTTTTTGTCAAATTTAGTGACATAGTAGTTGAATTCTTCCTCCGACAGCCAAGAAGGCAAGGTAATTGGGGTATCTGCTGAATGTCCAAATAGTTTGCCTTTGGTTAACATAATTGGGCCTGGAACTCTGTGTGTTAGGAATTCCTTAACCACTCTCTCCGCACCAATCTCAGCAAACTCAGCCTCTATTTCTCCAGGTTCCTGTCATATGACAAGAAAGACTATAATTCAGATCTACAAAGTGACTTTTTTTGTGACAAAAAATTTACGAGTAGGAGATTATCTCATTTTCAAGGCAAATTGCTAACTTATTTCGGGATTTACGAATTTATTAGATTTTCACCTTTTGATTATTCGGACTTACAAATTACCTACTAATGAAGGATTCGAACCCTAGTGCTTTGCACAAATATTAAAACCTTAACAACTTACGTCAACCCTCGTAAGCTACAAAGTGACTTTAAACATCGTCAAGTCCATGGACATAGCTAGCTAGCAAAAACATAGCAATTAAAAGAAAAAGGCTACAGAAAATTTGTTGAGCAGACAAAAGTTTACCTGAAATCTACAGACGTAGTAATCGTTCCCATAGATAGCTCTCCATCCATCAAGGGGCCTAACTTGTCGAGTAAATGGAAGAATGGGCACACTCAAGTTCAACAAAGCTTTCACTTTGTCTGGCCTAAACAAGCACAAATACCAAGCCATGTAAGCGCCCCAGTCATGTCCGACCACGAACACCTTGTCTTGGTCGGGAGCCACAGCCTCCAAAAGCTCAACCAAATCCCCCACCGCATGGAAGCACGTGTAACTGGTGACTGAGTCTGGGGCATCCGAGTCACCGAAGCCCCTCAGGTCAGGGGCCACAGCTCGGTAGCCCAGGGAAGACAAAGCAGTGATCTGGTGACGCCAAGAGTACCATAGCTCGGGGAAGCCATGGAGGAAAAGAATCACAGGGCCTTGCCCTTTCTCTGCCACATGCATGTTTATACCATTCACCTTCACTATTTTGTGCTCTATCCCTTCCATTTTGGTAGCTCTCAGCCTCTCCACAAGTTTCCTTTCTCTTGTATTTGCTTGTCACTAACATCTTTTTATAGCATACCATGCCTCAATTGTGCTAGTTGTTGACGCTAACAAGAGTGTTGAATTTTCTGCATTAGACTCGTCTGTTCCTTGAGCAAGCATGTGATTGACTGATTGAGCAGTGTGGAAAAGTAAATGAAAATAATAATAAAATGAATATTAATTCGTTAGTCTAGACTCTAAAGTCTTTTTGCTGACTTTATCTATTCATTGTGCAATAGATCAAAGACTTCTACCCATTTTATTTTCCCTTCATCACTAAAGTCTAAAACGATTATTGGAAAATAAATACGGCGAATTACTCACTACCCACTAAGTTTATCTCAAACATAGCCATAACCTACAATTTTTATTTTTATTTTTATTTTCTAGGTCTTTTCTTTCAGTTTCTTAATGTTTCCTTTACATCATTCTGTATACCTTGTTTCTCGTCTTTCAAATCTTCATGATGGATTCTTTGATGTCAATAATATCTCTTTTATAATGTTCTTTTATTTTGAGGTGTAACACTATGGAATCACAATAATAAAATAAAGAAAGCGGGCCTCTGCATACTTTATATTATATGTATATAAAGATAGAGCTATGCTTTCAGATATTTGAAAGACTGAGACTATGAATATTGAAAAATCTCTAGTCCAAATCATCTAGAGAGGAAAAAGAAAATTAAACTGAAGAGACAAGATTTCTGGTGCATGAATATTTGTGTTTGTATAGATAGAAAAGAAAGGCTTCCTTCTTGCAAACCTCTATCTTCTCTTCCACCAAATTTGAGATCCGTATCTTGCACATACCTGTGCAAACAATTATCAGTGTAATAATAGATGACACTGGCAAATTGATTAATTCCCAAGGCCTTATTTGGTTCATGGGAAGTTTTTAGGAAAAGAAAGATGATAAGAAAAATTGAGGGAAAATGAAAATGAAGGTGATTTTTCTTATCTTCTTTGGAGGATAAGGAAAAGGAAAATCTCAAAGAGAATGTTTGTGAGAAAGAGAGAATTAAACAAGTGGGAATTTCAACTTAGGACTATCCTTAAAAGCATATAAACTTATAAGCTAGGATCAATAAATTTTGGTTTGATAATTATATTTTAATAGGTCTGTTTCATAAAACTTCACTATGACCCCGTTTATGAACATTTCTTTTTTTTTTTTGAATTATTGAAATTAGTTATGATGTATGACCATAAATTAATATGTTATTCATTAATTAATTGCAAGTAAAATTAAACCTTTTAACTACTTGTGAATTGTGATGCACTGCTATTCTTATTTTATAATGCTGATTATTCAACACTAACAAGAGTGTTGAATTGTCTGCATTAGACTCGTCTGTTCCTTGAGCAAGTATCTGACTGTTTATCTCAAACAATGCCATAACCAACAATTTTTATTTCTATTTTCTTGGTTGTTTCTTTCAGTTTCTTAATGTTTCCTTTCCTTTACATCGTTCTCCATGCCTTGTTTCTTGTCTTTCAAATCTTTATGACGCATTCTTTGATGTCAATAATATTATAAAATATTATTGTCTGCATTAGACTCGTCTGTTCCTTTAGCAAATGTCTGATTGACTGATTGTGCAATGCAGAAAAGTATATGAAAATCAATAACCTTATATAAAAAAAATCCCCAAAGGGGTTCTTTAATTGACAACTATCCAAAGACACAAAAGTAATAATACTATAAAAATTATTTTTATTTTTTATTCATTAATTTTTTTATTTTTATCTATTAAAATCCAAAACAAAATTAGAAAGAACAAAAATAATATATTATGTAATATATTTTAATGTAACCAAAAAATAATAATATATTATAATAATAATAACAACTAAAATATTTGTTAAATTTACTTCTTTCTTAATTTTGTGCATATATTAAATTTATTAAACTATTAATTTTAAAATGATAAAGTTAAAAAATATTGAATGAATTAATAATTAAATGTAATTATTTAGGAAATAGAACACAACAGTTTTTTAATAAATAAACAATACAATTAAAAAAATTATAAAATGAATGTTGAAGTTAAAAATTTAGATAAATTCCAATGTATAGATACATTATTCTTTAATTTTTATGTTTTTATTAATATAATTCAGTTTCAAGTCATGAAAGGGTTATATAAATATTTTTTTTTATTAAAATAAATTTTAAATTATTTATATTTTAAAATAAAAATTATTTAATCCCTGACGTAGTAGGGGACACAATCGTCATACTAAAATAAGTATAATTTATTTGTCTAAACTCTAAAGTCTTTTGCTGACTTTACTTATTCATTGTCTAATAGGACACATACGTTTTAGACTTTTAATTATCAGTGTCATAATAGATGATAGTGACGCTAGCAAATTGGATTTCAAATTGATTAATTCCCAAGACCTTGTTTGGTTCATGGGAATTTTTTGGGAATAAGAAAAATAATAAAAAAAATTTGAGGGAAAATGAAAATGAAGGTGATTTTTCTTATCTTGTTTGAAGGATAAGGAATAGGAAAATATCAAAGAAAATGTTTGTGAGAAAGAGAGAAATTAAACGAGTAAGAATTTCAATTTAGGACCATCCTTAAAAGCATATAAACTTATAAGCTAAGACCAATAAAATTTGGCCTGATGATTATATTTTAATAGGTCTGTTTCATAAAATTTCACAGTGAACCGATTTTTCAACATTTCTATTTTTTTTTGAATTATTGAAATTAGTTATTTTTAAGATGCCATGATGCATGATCATAATTTTCGAATGCTAATTGTTATTAATTAATTAATTGCAAGTAAAATCCATTTTTTTGTAATGAATGATCATAAGTGATTAAAAAAAAGGGAAAAAAAGAGATTCGAAATTGGACTTATTTTTTCTCAAGAAAAGATTACAACCGTTAAGCCGACGGTGGCAATCAAAACCTTTTCTGGCTCAACACATGCATGGGTTCTAGCCAAATTTTTTACACAAAAGCTGAACCACATGGAGCAGGAAACACTTAAAAATGTCAATCAAACTGGCGGAAGAAATCATAAATGTGCTTGTTTATCTCGTCTGCTTTTTCCATGTTGATGAAGTGCCCAACTCCTTCCATTACCACTACTTCCTGCAACAGTGGCACATCTTTCTTGAACCCTCCGTTATGAATGTATTCCTTGATACCAGGCATGTGATAAACCAGGTCCACATCTCCCATAATGAACTTAGCCGGCACTTTGACCTCACAACCAACCCATGGTGTCAAGAGTTCACAGTTTCTGTCATGAAAACCAAACGGAATTGTTGGGACATGGAAGATTTTGTCAATGAAAGGTTAGATCATGAGATTGAAACTGAAGCATTTATTGTCGAAGTTGGAAAAAGAAATGAAACATACCTGTCAAAGTTTCGGTAATAGTTGATTCCACCAGTGAAGCCGCTGGCTTTCTTGTCAAATTGAGTGACATAATATTCGACTTCTTCGTCTGACAACCAAGAAGGCAATTTAATTGGGGTGTCTGCTGAATGTCCGAAAAGTTTGCATTTGGGTAACATAATTGGACCCGGAACTCGGAATGTTAGGAATTCCTTGATAACTCTTTCTGTACCAATCTCTGCAAACTCTGCCTCTATTTCTCCAGGTTCCTGTATCAAAGAGGCTTCTCAGTTCAGATTAAGATCTTTACTGACAAACCGTTGCTAGAATCTAGTAATTTTGATTACCTGAAATCTACAGATGTAATAATCGTTCCCGTAGAAAGCCCTCCAGCCATCAAGTGGCATGATTTGTCGAGAAGGGGAAAAAAGGGCACACTCAAGTTCAACAAAGCTTTCACTTTGTCAGGCCTAAACAAGCACAAATACCAAGCCATGTAAGCGCCCCAGTCATGTCCGACCACGAACACCTTGTCTTGGTCAGGAGCCACAACATCCAAAAGCTCGACCAAATCCCCCACTATATGGAAGCAGGTGTAACTGGTGACTGAATCTGGTGCGTCCGTGCCGCCGAAGCCCCTCAGGTCAGGGGCCACAGCTCGGTAGCCCAGGGAAGACAAAGCAGTGATCTGGTGACGCCAGGAGTACCACAGCTCGGGGAAGCCATGGAGGAAAAGAATGACCGGGCCTTGCCCTTTTTCTGCTATGTGCATGTTTATGCCATTCACCTTCACTATTCTGTGCTCTACCCCTTCCATCTTCTCAACTCTCACTGCACTTCACATCCTTGATTTCTACCTCTTTTTATAGTTGCAAGTTCTTAAACTTTAGAGGTTGTTTTGAATATTTGGTAATCCGAATTAACACGGAAAGTGGCAGGCTGGCAGACAATCTTCGAAAATATCTACACCATCATCCACTTTTGTTAATTATAAACGGTTTAGTTCCCCCCAAAAAATTTATAAACGGTTTAGCATAGTGTTGTCTTTTTTCATGGCTGTTCCTCTGTAGAGAAATTTTCTTTTCATAAAAAAAAATGAATTTAGGCTGCCAGCAGTTAGATCTGGCAATTTGTGTTTTCAATTTATTTTTGTGTTATATAAAATTGTGATCGTATTGTATAAAATACAAAAATTTCATATCAAAATTCATATTGACACGTAAAACGTAAAATTTTATTTTTAGTTTTTATAATATTGATATATAATTTTGATTTAATTTTAATTCGTATCATCTCATATTTTATATTCATATTATTTTCGTGTCGTGTTTAAAATTATCAAATTTATTCACGATGAAAGCTAAAGGACAAAAGATCCCATGCCTGATCATTACACACTGATTTGACAACTTATTAATGTGATCTTGAAAAGTTTGGTTTGAGAGGAGGCACCGTAACCATATATATAATTAACGAATAAATGATTGAAATAAATAAAAATGAATTTTTTTAAATATTTAATTTAAACATAATTTAAATTTTAAAATTATTACTGTTTAAAAATTTTTATTATAAAACGAATAAAAATATTTATTATTAAAAAATAAAAAAACTAATATCCTATCACGATCTTTACACAGGGATGAACAAATATTTGAAGACTGGACCTCAATTTTAATAAATACTAATATATGATACTGATAATGTTGATGCACATGAATCCGTTGTTTGCTTCTGTAAGTTGAAAATTGTAGCAAGTAAAACCGGTCTCACAATAAAATAAAACCATTAATATGTGTTTGGTTGCAAAGCTGCAGCTGCTGGCAGCTTTGGTGATTTTTCTTGCTGGTTATGCTGCTTAGCCTCTATTTTATTTGCATTGAAAGCTTGATCGAGAACTTTGATATGTAGGAAGAAACATATATTTAACATACAGAATTGAACAACTTAATCAATCGTCAACTGTTATCAGCAACTACGGTTGTTGTGACTTCCAGTGCTCAAAACCTCAATTGTGCAAACAGGCAGCCAGTCATGAACAGGAGCTAATCATTGTATGAATCACTCTAAAGGTAGCAGCATTACCTCATGGGTCTGCCCAGGTGAGTTGTCTGAATTCCCAATAACTATTTCAGGTTACACGAATCAGGAGCACAACCATGATGAAAATACATGTCATGACAAAGATCAAAAGCCATTGGAAACATGTAGTCTTAGAGGTTTCCGAATATATCTTCATCGCACGGACATTTGCATGTCCGGTGCTAGCAAGACTATGCTCAACAGCCTTCTCTGTGGAATCAAGTATCTGCGATACACCAAAATCAGCCTATAAGACCAGCAACAAACAGTTGTAAAACAATACACGGAAAGCAAGATAATTCACACAGACACAAACATCTAATAGGTATATATGCATGGAGGTGCATCACAGAAAACATGAAACACCAAATGCCTCATTCGTTGAACAAAAGGGTTAAAGAAGAAGGGCAAGCTGAAAAAACTCTGCTTTTGGACTCAAAACTTGATCAAAGATTCTATAGAAGCTTAGATACCAGATCCAATGGGTGACTTAAATATGAAACATCAATTCAACATAATATTCCACAGATAAAAAAGAAGCTATGGCGAATAAGCGGGAGAGAAACCACAGGAAGAAATATATTACCAATATAAAATGCCATAACAGCATCCTTTTATACCATTAAAAAGCCTAGCCCCATGTCTCAGAAATACCAATTTTGTTATAAAGCTGAATTAAGTTAATAGCCACTCATTACAAATAGAAAAAATGTCAGTGACTCCAGACTTGAATCCAGTAATGAGGATAGTCCTGACCACTTCAGAGAAAAAAAATAAACTCTAAACTCATAATGCATCAAGTCTCCATGTACATTATGCACAGTAAGAAAGCACATAAAGTTTCAGTCTTTAATAATATACGAATGAAGACATACACATGAAACATATATAATTGAAACATGTCATCTCTTATCAAGAGTAGATAATCAACGTAAGGAACCATGGAACACTTAATGTACTTTACTTTTTCAGTGTTCTCCAAGGACTGGCTCATCAGGAGACTACTCTCTTTAAGTTGCCGTGCCAACCCAACCATCTCATCTGTTAAATCCTCCTGAAGCTTTCTGTTTTCAAGGAGAATAAAAATTAACAGCCACTAGCAGCAAGGTAAGTGCAAATAACATGGAGATATCTTCAACCATTATAATCATTCACAGGCTACTGCCATTAAAACACAGCTTTGACATAACAAAAAATGCCAAATGAGCCATTTACAGACCTCATCATATTTGCAGTTTCTTCTGGCAGAGAAAAATCACAATTATTCTTGAACAAATGTTAACTCTAACAAGGATAAAGCATAATAGACTCGAAGTAACAATAGGCAATAGCAATATGAAATGATACCGGTGCTTCTGTATGTGTGCTTCTGCTGCAGCATCCAGTTTGACAGGTGCTGATTTATCAGCCTGAGTGGTGTCATGAATTCTATCTTTGATGGCTGAGGTAGGGCTGTTCAATGTCCCAAGGCAATCAAAACAAAACTTATGATAAAAAAAAAAAAACAGCCTTACTCGAGAGCCAATATGAATTACATTCATCCTCAATACTTAAAATTCACTTACACGGCTCTCCTTCTTAATCCTGGAGAAGAAGGCATGTGGTTTTCTGCATCTGATTTAGGACTCTGTTTAAACGAGTTTCTTGCATCGGGCTCTCGGGATACATTAATATTGGGCTAGAAATTATCCATAAAAGAAAATGGTTAACAATCACAAGCTCTATAAATAAAGAACCAATAGTTGATGCACACAACATAGACATTCACGCATATGCAAACAAGCACAAAACATGCACACTGATGCAGCCATGGAAGAAAAAACTTTATAGCTACTACATTTATAATTTCAGCACTCACATTTTAAGATTTTCTTTTTACAGGGCATTCTTCAAATCATTACAGGATAAGATTTAAAGAACATATAAACACACCAGTTTAACAGTTAATTCTGAAGCGATACTCTCAATCTTCTCTGAATAATCATTGACCATAGCCTTTGAAACCCTGTGGGGGGGGGGGGGGGGGGGGGGGGGGAACCAAATAAAATTGGAAAGTTAATATGCTGTCACATAAATAAAACAATTAATCAGTTGCATAAGAGAGGTAAAGAGGAATAAATTATCAAAAAGCAACAAAATCTTTTTGCTTACATTATTGTGTTCCATAACAAATTAAAACCAAGAAGCAGCTCAATCAAATTAAAGCATAATAAGGAAGGAAAATGGACCTTGGTAAGCCTTCTGGTGTTCTCTCTTCAGCTAACTGTTCTAATAGTTCGCGTAAAGTAGCAACATACTGCAAAGTTGAATTCTTCACATCATTCCCAAATTATTAAAAAAAAAATCATATAGAAGGGAAACAAAATTCAAAAGAAAACAAAAATCTCTGGCGAAGAAAATCAATTAGCATTCTATGAAAGCCATGGAAGCAAAATTGTCACCAAATAATATAATTAATAATTAGAGTTGAAACATGAGTGGCCATACGTGTATGAGTTTAGAATGATTGTTTTGCTGGGGTGCAGCTGCAAGTAACCTTCGAAAATTCACTTCTGTTTTACTCATTCCCATCTCTGTGCCCAGTCCTGTAACCAGTTTTTATAAATAAATGATAAACAAAACTGATAATCATAGAAACAATTACAGAGCAGTTTTTCCATCAGAGTTTATCAGTACCATTTTGGTACTGTTGTTACTGGCCGGTACATACAACTTTTAGCCAAAGTGGAATGCAAACACCCTCAATTCCATTCCGGCTCTGATACCAGCTGTGCTGCCATGAATCAGATGTACCAGGCCATTTTGATAAAAAAACTATTCACTTCCAGATATGAAAGAAAAATAACCCAAATCAAAATCAAATCAATAGCATGAAAATATCTTTTCTCCCAACCGTTTCCTTGTTTCATTCATCTCCTCCAGCAATTACTAAAAACAAGAAAATTGTATGAAAAATTCTTTGTTTTGTGAGGTTGGATCTGGTTCGAGAGTGAGACACAATAGGAGAAGAAAGAGAACAAAGGAAGATAATCATATATAATGCAATTTGATACGGGAGTTAAATAAATTGGGAAGTATTATGGCAATTAATGAGTCTGTTATTACAGTTGTTATGCTTTGTTTTAGTTGTAATGACTTGCTTTTAGCACTTGTTTAAATGTTGTCCAAGTCAGCATGCTGAGTCAGAAAATGGAGCTCTTAATTTTCCCTGGCCGGGGACCTTGGGAGGAATCAAAGAAAATATTACACAATTCTACTTCCTCTCTCTCTCTCTCCTCTCTTTCTGTTATTCTCTTCTAAATTCCAGGAGTACACTTTCTGGATCATTCCATTGAACTGAGTCACCAAGTCATTTCAAGGGATTAGAACCTTAGACCTACTCCTTTCTAAGAAAGGATAACAACAGCTAGTTCAAGCATTGGTTGTTACAATTCCTTCCTTATCCTTTTACCTATCTAAGAGAGTTGGCCTAATTGGTGCAAAAAGAAATGACCAAAGTTGAGGTTGGCCTAATATGCAGAATCTTAGTTTGATAATGCTATTTAGTTTTGGCAATTCATCGATCACATTGATCTGGGCGCAAAGGCAACTATATGAAACAAAAGTATCACAAACAATTCAGCAATCCCAGAAACGTAATAATTAGCAAAGTTTGTTCCTTAATTCTAGGGTTCTGATCAACATGGGAATTGAAAATCGACAAGCAAATATAGGCAAAAATCATGCTCACTTTGCTAAATTTATCAAAGATTTCGTAAATAAACAAATTCAAGTATAACCGAACGAGTAAAACCAAGTTCGAGGAATACCTGCAGTCGCATAAGAGTTAAATGATTATGGATTGAGACTGCGGCAGTTCTTCTGTTCTCTGCTTTGTCTTTTGTCCTTTGGAGATCTCTCTCAGCGGTGATTCCCTCCTCTCTTTCTTCTCTCCTATTTCTGCAGTTTTATTTTTCTTTACTACCGTCTCAGAAAACGAAGTTTATAAAAGGTTTTCGAATTCTTTTTTCGTTTTATTTTTCCAATCCTCCGATCCGATCTTGCTGTTCGGTTGAAGATTAATATGTAAGAAGTGAAGCATTTTAGAGAAATTCTATACATACGGGTTTGTTTTTTACAATTTAAAATTTTTAATTTTATGATAAAAATGCTTTTTTAATTATTAACTTGATAAAAATTACATAATTACCCTTTTTTCCTCAAAATTTCACAATTGACGTGGCATAATAGATCTAATATTGAAGTCGCCGATTAATAGGCATTAAATCTAAGATTTTCTGTGTATTTTATAAAAACTAATTAGATAAAAAGAAATAGGAAGTCAAAATGAATGCTTTGGTTTGGGGGTAAACCAAATCAAATTGTAGCGGTTGTAAAAAGGAATTTTACTTTTTGATTAGGTTGTGTTTAATGATTTATTGTAAAAAGAAAATTTTGGTTCTATATAGAATTTCTCAAAATTCTATTTGCGACTCAAGAATTATTCTTTACAGGAATGTAAACGAGACAGGTATCCATCAATTTCTAAGTACCTGATCTCGACCCCGTTTAAGATTGATGAAACTCGAAATCTATAAAAACTCGATTAATTTTTAAATGTACTACCCAAACCCTACCCTATTAATTTTCATATTACCCGTTTATTACTTGAATCCGTTTAAATACCCATTTATACTTTCAAAACTTTTTGATAACCCAATTATTAACCCGAACCCGAACCCAAAACATTTCTAAATTACTTCATTTTTTTGTTAATTAAAAGCATAAAATTAAAAAAAAACATACAAGTACCATTACAACAATTCAACAAACCATAACAGTTCAACAAACAATTTAAACACAAAGAAATATGTTTATGCAACTACAAACAAATATAATTTAATAAAAACACAAACATATTTGAAATTATTCAAGTCATGACATCTTCATTCTTCATCATCATTAAACATACAACTTAAATACATAGTTGTAGATGATCCTACACATAAAATAAATAGATAAATATTATTAATCTTTAGGTAAAATATAATAATAAACTACTTCTGAAAAAAAAAGCAAAAAAATCAATCATTTCTAACAACCCCCAATTTTGCTAAGGAGTCTGCAAAAGCATTCGATTCTCTAAATAAATGTCAACATCTCCATGAGTAAATGGATTAAGTTTTGAAATTAAGACCTCTTCTCTACTTCCATTTAACAGTGCACCATCTCACACGTACTACTACAGAACTTGATCAATACTTATTTTGCCAGGAACTTTGCCAACCGGCCTACAATCAATTACCCAGTTTTGCAGCTAGTTTCATGGGTTGGAGCTATGAATGTCGAGCTGTCGGATACTCAAAGATTTCTGTTTATTAGTAGGCAAATCATATATGCAAGTGAACATGAAAAGAAAAAGATTGACATGAAATGAAAGGCAGCAGGTGAATTACAACGTATAACTTAATTGGGTTCACTGTCAACTACAATTTACAACTGGCCTATACAGTCAATGCATTCACGTTGGCAATGCTAAAAGAGATTAAGGTTGAGTTTAGAAAGTTCTTGTAAGATTTTCAACTTGTCCAAAATCTCGACTTAAGAACAAGTTTTTTCACGTTTGCCAGTGTTTCAATATCACCATCAGACATTTGGGTAAGCTTGTTTGATGTTTCAGTTATGGTGAGTTCTATTCTTTTGCAAAATTAAGTAAAAGGCTGATCTAGCCGGCAGATCTGTTTTTAATCCAAGAAATAGCGACTGGTTAACATGCATCCACATACGATAAATAATCTCAATATGACCATTCCATTTCAAACCACAAATCTCCAAGCTCAATATAGAAAAAAGTTTTATCAGATCTTGCTACCTTTTGTTCAACTAAATATCGCTATTTTCGCGTAGCTAGAGAGAGGAAGGACCGCTGCCGCTGGATCTGAGCTCACTGACGCCGGATCTGAGCTCGCCGCCGCTAGATCCGAACTTGCTGCCTGCTGCGATGAGAGGATGTGAAGAGAGCCGCCGCGCGAGAGATGGTTGCAGTGATGAGAGCCGCCGCGCCTGAGCTGAGAGATGGTACCCCAAAGAAGTCGCCGGCGCCGTTGGTGGGTACCAGGTTTGACCGAAAATCACTAGCAGTGGGTGGTGTTTAGGGAGCTTGGAGACTGAAAACCAAAACACTAAAGAGAGTAAAAGCACAATGGGGCCGATTGCTGTTCTACGGTTTTTTTTTTTTACATTTTTTTTAAACTTTCAGTTATTTTATGAAAAATAAAATATTGTAGTTTATAATCTATAGTAATAGACTAATAGTATTTGTTTATAGTATACACATAAAATTTTTTTTATATTATGAGTTTTTTTAATAAATTATTTTCATTTTTTTAATTAGAGTTTAGCTAACTTATTAAGAGTGTGCAACAATAATAGATTAATTTATCATAAAATTTTTATAAATTTAATATCAATACCTTATATTTATAAAAATATTTAACTAATTTAATTTCACATGTTGCACTAATTTTTTTCTAAAATAGTCTCAACTCTCAAGGATAATTGATAAATTTATAATAACAAAATGCTATATCTATCAATATGATCCATTTGATATTTTACATGGATCATTTGATTTAAAGTTGCATGCTATTCAACTTTTAGCTTAATGTAAAATGTTTTCAATTTCAATCTATTATCATAGATTAGAATATAATGTTGTATATCTGATTTCAACCATTTGATTTCTTAGGATGTATTCTTGTAATCTAGTTTAATTTGATCAATGATCATAATATTAAAAGAATGGATTGATGTAGTCATAGACCATAAATCAATAATTACAATTTTAAGTACAATTTGTATTATATACATATACTATAATATCATATATGTTAATGGTCAATGTGTAAGAATTGCATCTTGGCTAATTACAAATCATTATTAATTTACTTTTAGTGCTTTATGATTACTTTAAATACTTATTATCTTAAGCATAATTAACTAATTTAATTTCATACTTAGTTTATTACTATGTTTCATTAATTTTTTGAGTCAACAACATTTTATTAAAATTGATAATTGCAATTTAAATACAATTTGTGTCATATACATATAATATAGTATAATATATGTCAATGGTCAATGTGTAAAAATTGCATCTTTATTAAGAGTTCGTATATGATGCACTGACAGTGTATAGTTTCTATACACTGTCAATGTATCAAAAGTTGACACCTCATCAATAGGCCCTTATGGGTAAATTAAAAAAATTTATTTATATTTGCATATAAGGGCCTATTGATGAGGTGTCAACTTCTGGTGCATTGACAGTGTATAGAAACTATACACTGTCAGTGCATCATATATAAATCCCTTTATTAATTATGAAACTTTTATTATTTTAATTAGAGTGCCTTGTTATCTTAAGCATAATTAACTAATTTAATTTCACAATTAAATTATGATTATCTTTCATTAAATTTTTTAGTCAACAATATTTTATTAAAAAAAAATTACAATTTAAATACAATTTGTATCAAACATATATTACAGTATCATATATATGTCAATGGTGAGTGGGTAAGAATTGCATCTTAATTAATTATAAAACTTTTATTATTTTAATTAGTGCCATGTTATCTTAAGCATAATTAATTAATTTAATTTCACAATTAATTTATAATTACTATCTTTCATTAAGTTTTTTAGTCAATAATATTTTATTAAAATTGAAAATTACAATTTTCAGTACAATTTTTGATATATAAGTATACTATAATATCATATTTGCAAATGGTGAATGTGTAAGAATTGCATTTTAACTAATTATGGAACTTTTATTAATTTAATTTCAATGTCTTATGCTTAAAATTAAAAGAACTTATTATCTTAATTATAATTAATTAATTTAATTTCATAATTATTTTTATTATGCTTTATTATTATTTTTAAGCTCACAATTTTATTGTATAAATATTTTTTAACACATTATGTCAAATACAAAATGTGGCTCACTTGGCAAATCCTTTGCTTGCAGACTTGAGGACAAGGGTTTAAGTCCTTTCAACAACATATTTTGCTTAAAATACATAAACGGGTATCGGGTTCGATAATCGGGTTTCGGGTACCCGAAGCCGATTAGCATAATCGGGTTCGGGTTTCGGGTACCCTAAGGGTACTACCCGAACCCATCACAGGTAATAAAATAACTACCCTAACCCGATTAAAACCCAATTAACAGGTACCCGAACCTGATCTAAATGGGGCGGGTAGTCCTGGGTGCCCGTTTAAGACAAACCCGTTTACATCCCTACTTTACAATCAAAGTTTTTCTTCTACTTTTATGATAAAAATATCCAGAAAAATTCTATTGTTAATTCCAATTTTTCTCTTTACAACCTAGATTTTTATTTTATTTTTAATTTTATTTTATGACAAAAATACCTTTAATTGAATTGACCTAATTATACTTAACACTTCATTTTATCATTAGAGATGGCAGATTCAACCCAAGGAGGAGATTCTTCCATCCATACAATATGATCTTTAACTACCTTTGCATATCTAGCCAAAACATTAGCAACTATATTTCCACCCCTCATGGCATGATGAACTGCAATATGTCTTAAACTAGCAATCAAACTCTTTGCCTTTTCCAGCACAATGTTTGCAGCTAAGTGATCAACCTGGTTCTTTGTAACAGCCAAAATAGCTGTTAAATAATCACCTTCAAGAACAATATTATAGAAACCAATAGAAACAGCAAACACCAAAGTCTCATCTAAAGCGACACATTCTGCAACATAAGGATCCAGCACATTATGTCTTTTAGCTGACATCAATGCCAACACTTCCCCCCGATAATCATAAGCAGCAACACCAATGCCAAGCAATTGTCATCTGGAAATAGAGTTACTTCAAAATTAATTTTAACAATACCTGGAGCATTTGGAGGTTGCCAAAGAGTGCTCTGGTGAGGAACAAATTTTGTATTGTGCATCTCCATTGACAATCACATACTCATCCAGATAAGATATAGCAAACTGAACAATAAAAGCTGGTTTGAGACCTTTCCATTATGAATATAAATTGATTTCTTGCATACCAAAGACTCCAGATAATCATAAAGAAAAGAGGCATATTATGCATGCTATCAAAAGCAAATAGCTGAGTCACCCAATCTATAACAGATGTAGAAAGCCTCCAGTTGTGGATCAGAGAAAAACCTATTAATTCCCAAACTGCAGCTGCTAGATGACAGTATCGTAAAACATGAGTTGGTGTTTCAGGCACAAACCACATTGAGGACACAGAGGCTGCACAGACAAATTCCTATTATAGGCTTGTGAAGGTTGGAATTAATATCTTTGCAACACCTCCACAGAAAAAGTAGCACTTTGCGGGGGACATTCACACTCCATAACCACTTCCAAACATGTTTTGCAGTTGTATTATTGGAAGATTCACCAGTAAAGCAGCCACCTTGAACCCTTTGGTCACCGATATTAAAATTATACTGAAGTAGAGTTAGATAACCAGATTTAACAGAGTAAATTCCATTGTTATTATGGTGCCACACTAAGAGATCTAGATCAGATAACCCCAACAGTGGAATCGCTAGGATATTCAGAATATCAATGTCCATGAAAGTTTGCTCCAATGACACCTTATCCCATGTTTGTTGTTGTTGATTAATTAGTTGAGACACATATTGCAGCCCAGTGTTTGTAGGAGGACAAATGGGTTTGAAATTCCAAGGTTGAGAAATCCAGGGGTCATTCCAAATGGAAATGGATTCCCCATTACCAACATGCCATCTAATTCCAAGTTGCAGTATAGAATGACCCATACAAATACTTCTCCAAGTGTATGAAGGGTTTGAGCCAAGTTTGGTAGATATGAAAGATCCATTAGGAAAGTACTTGGACTTTAAAAATCCAGAACACAGCGAGGTTGGACTTTTGAGAAGTATCCACCCCTGTTTTACGAGAAGCGACAATTTGAAAGTATCAAGACACTTGAACCCCAAACCACTTTGAGACTTTGGCAAACACAGCCTCTTCAACTCAACCAATGTACACCATGGTTACTATCTCCATGCCTCCACAAAAGCTACACATAGATTGTTTAATCTTCATAGGAAAGAAGAAGGGAGTTTAAAAATGGACATGATATATGTGGGAATTGATTGGGCAACACCTTAACACAAAAAATCATTTTCTTTTTTCTTCTTTCTTTTTCCTCTACTTTCTCTTGTTTTCTCTTTTATTCTCTAAATTTTCATATCCTATTTGTTAATCAAAGTTTTAATTTGAAAAAAAGAAAGAAATGAAATATAGTTCTGATAACTTGTGGAAGCAAATACCATGATGGAAGGAATCAACCCAAATAAAATGCAGAAAGAAAAAAATTGTCTGAACTGGTAAGAATTTCTGGAAAAGTTTTTTTTTTTGATGTTTTTGAAAATGTGTTTTCGAAAACCTAGGGTTTTGAGAAGTCAATTTTTGGAAACCAAAGGTTTTAGAAAATTCACTTCTAAAAACACATTAGGGTTTTCGAAAACCCTATATATTTTTCAAAAATGAACTTCCAAGGTTTTCGAAAATGCATTTTTCAAAAACCCTAAAAAATGACTTTTCAAAATAATATTTTTGTTTGAATTATTTTATATGATAATTGACTCAGAGATAATATTTTGATATTTGCAGAACGTTAGAAGGATGATACTTCTTTATCAAGATTCAAACAATGTGGACAACGAACTACTTAGGTTGTCTCATCCATTTAATTACCTTGATGCATTTACTGCGGACAAAGTATCTGAATTTTAACATTGATATCATGTTTAAAATAAAAATTATTAAAATAAATGTATTGATTACATATTATGGATTTATATATGTTTTTTTTGGATTTATATATGTTGTACTAATCGTGTATAGTATTTATATACTGTCAATGCACAAGAGATTGACACATCATCAATAAACCATTATAAGCAAATTAAAAAAAAATTATTTATATTTATTTTTAAGGACTTGGCATCTTTTTAATTTACATATTGATGAGGTGTCAACCTTTGATGCATTGACAATGTAAAAAGATTATACATTGTCCATTTATCGTATACAAACTCACATATTATTTCATCAATTCATAAATTTTCAAATAAAAATGATTAAAAATTGTTGTTGCACAAACAACAATGATTGATTGCTGACATCGATGTTGTCTTCTTTCTCCACGTGTCTCCAGGAAGCTTCTGTCAAGATAAGAAAAGTCAGAGGAACGCAGGGGGTGGTTCCCTGTGTAGACACTTCGATGCTTAAGTCAGCAAAAGGTTCTTCAGTATTAGGAAACGTAAAAGCCAGTAGTCAAAAATTAGCTAATAGAATTGTCCCTGAGGCCTATTTATAGGTGAATATTCTAGGGTAATTACCTGGGGGTGATCACATCCTTTTGGTAGGAGTTTGTTTCCAAATATAACACAAATTCCATCAATTCCGGGTGTAGTGGAGAGCCTGTCGTCGGCGAGAGACTTATAGGATAATGCGACACCTTGAAACGGGAGGCGTCTGTCGCCAAGCGGGAGACATATTCGTGCCACGTGTCTACACGACGAGCATTGGATGATAGACCACATAGGTCTGTCGCAGGCGAGAGGGACCTTCTCGTTGATGCCACGTAGTAGACCCTCTGACGTCTTGGGCTTAGACCCATTGTGAATGGGCTTTACCATATCAATTGCTCCTCACTCTCTTACTGGATCTTTCCTGTCAAGAGAGTATAAATATGAGTTTTGGGCCTTAGCCCAGCGTGAAAAGACTTTTATTAATTTTTGTGGTTTTCTCTGATAATTTTTGCAGGTGAAAAAGCTCTACTCTGCGGGAGACGTGGTCAGGCGCGACGTTTGACATTCCCTGTCGCGGCTATAAACGACTGGGGTTCGACGAAAGAGCATACGAAAACCTATGAGCAGCAGTCTATCGCCCGTATTTTCAGCACTCTCGCCAAAAGAGTCTGTCGCATAATCACAGAAGTCTCTCGCTTATAGTATCACAGTAGGTGTTCGCCTTTCGCCATAATTTAACATCTTTCGCACTTGCTTTTAGTCTCTCGCTGTTATCTAGTCTTCCGCATAGGGATTAGGGTCTCTCGTTTCCAGAGTCTCTCGCCCATAGGTCTTTCGCCATTCCTCAAGTTAGTCGCCTCACATCTTATCTTCGACCAATCATGTCTTCGCAACGCCCTGGTAAAACACTAAGAAGGGGTGGTGTCGAATGTACATGAACGAATGTGGACTTAGAGGATTTCAATACTCGTTTTCCCCTTCCTTCTGGTTATCGTTATAGACTTCCAACCGAAGGGGAAGTTACACCCGACCTGGTTAGAAGCGGCGTGGTCGTTCATAAAGCATTTTTATCCTTCGGTTTTCTTTTCCTTTTACTTGAGTTTGCTCAAGCTTTCCTTAGGTATAAGGATATTGTTCCATGTCAACTCCATCCCATGCATGGGCTCTACTAGTAGCATTTTCAATTGTGTGCTGTAATTTAGATATTGTCCCATCGATTCCTCTTTTAAGCGCCTTTTTTTAGAGTCCGTAGGCTAAAAAGACTGATAACGTTCCCTCTTCAGAGGTTAAGGGTCGACGGGTTTCCTAATAAAATTTTTTCGAACCTTCCTAATAAATTGCGCGGTTTTGAGAGCGAGTGGGTCGTTGTTGAGATTCCAAGCGATTTACAAATTCGTACTAGATGAAACCGTGACACTAGCGACCATTCGAAGCACTCAGAAAAATTCGACATATCTAGCCTTAGGGTCCAATTTAGCGAGCCTATTAGGCGTTTATGTTCCACCGGGGAGTGGAATTTATTTTTCCTTTTAACCCCTGAGAACATTACAGCTGCTGGCTGGAGAGTAAGCAGGGTTGTTCTTGGGACTGCTGCTACTCCGTCCAACCTTCCTACAACCTCGTCGGTTTCTGGTTCTAGTTCCAGTCGCCCATCTTCAGTTCCCATAGTTGAATCAACTACTCCTGTAGGTCGTCTCGTAGATGAACCTTCTTCTAACTCGGGAGACGAGGCATCCGAGGCCGCGGGCGCCAGCGAGCCATTTGATGAGGAACTTGAATGGAACCAAGGCGACGCCTTTGGGAATCCTTTCTTAGACTTTTCATCGAATGCGAACTTGGCTAACTTAGAAGACTTTGGTGATATTATAGGTTTTCAATTCATTTTATTTGTGGCATATGCGTGCGCAGTACTTTTGAATTTTATTTGCTAACTTCTTCTCTTCGTGCTGCGCAAATATGAATTTTGCGTTAGCTATGTGTAGAAGGGATGACATTGCTACTGCCAGGGCTACTTCAGCAGCTCCCTCATCTCAAGGGCGGCCTCGGGTTGAGGCATCTTCCTCTGGGCATCCTCGCGCCCCTACTCCTCCTCCTCCTCCTCTGGTTGTCAGCGAACCTAGTCGCCCCACTCAAGAGGCCGGAAGGGGCAAGCGGAAAAGGCATCTTATCCGTGATCGTAACTCGGATGATCATAAGAGCTCAGGATCGCAGAGGAGCAAGTCCACCCCCCGAGAAGGTGACCCTAGTACTGCCGAGAACAGGTCGGCTCCTCGTAGGCCTTGTCGCAAATATCGAAAGAGGTTAATTATATAAAATTCGATGCCTGCGATGCCAATTCTGCCTAAGATGACCGATCCAACCTTGAGGCGATATCTAGTAGATGGTGGGGTCATCGTTGACGGAGAAGATTTTTAGACCTACCCCAGTGTCAATGATAATGATAGTATTAAGGAGCCCAAGATAGCTTCTCGTCTAGCCTGGAGTACCATCTTTCCTCGCGACGAGATAGGGCTCTTTACAAACCTCACCGATACTGAGAACAACTTCGACTATCTCACAAGAAGGTGAGAGCGTCGCCCTTAATTGGTAATGATATTCCATTTTTTTAACTTCTTTTGTCAGGTTTCTGAGTTGTGTTGCTTTTATTTTGTCAGGCGGCTTAACAAACGGTTGCTGTTAATGCGCGGCATAGGGCTCTTAGGGAGCAAGTTGAAAAAGAGATTTGTGAGCTCCGAGATAAAAATATGGAGCTTCAGAATGAGGTTACCCAGCTTCGTCCGTATGCTAGTAGAGTCAAAGAGTTGAAGAAGGAAAACGAAGCCTTGAGACAACAAAATGCGAACCTCGAGCACAAGCTACAAGAAGAATAAGCGAAGGTGGTATCTCTCGAAGGACATCAGGAAGCTTATAATAAGGCGGCTAACGATCGGGAGGCCATAAGGAGGCAGCTGGACGAAGCCATGGAGGAGTTGAACAATGTATTAGATCGGCAGAGAGAGGTTCGAATTGAGGCTGTTCATGAGTACCGCCTATCTCAACATTGTCATGAAAAGAAGGAATTGTTAGCGGCAGGATTCGTTAAGTACGGCTTCTACTTGGCTCGTGCTTGGCTTGAGAAGCATAGGCCTGATGAGACTTTCTCTGAGCTGCTTTTCACTCTGGAGGCCCAGTACTACGAGGCTCCTTCTTAGACCAAGTATGAATCCGACTCGTAAGATCCAGACGACTATTTAGAGGAAGGAGCCATAGATGACTTGGACAATCTTGAGGGTCCGTGGCCTCCTCGACAGCCATACAGCCAGCCTAAGCCTACTGAGGCATGTAACCAATCCAGGCCTGTAGCGGTGCGTAATGAGCCTGAACCTATCGAGGCAAGCGATCAACCCGAGCTTATCGAGCATTGTTAGGGTTAGATGGCGATGAGCTCCAATTTTCTGATTCTGCTATCGTCGATCTCGTGCCAGACTCTGAGCCTGTGGCTGGGCCTTCAAATGGTGTTCCCTCTTCTGGGATGGCTTCTTCAGCTCCCCAGGGTCCTGATCCTCTGACTCCTCAAGTTCTTGATCCTCCAGCTCCTCAAATTCCCGATCCTCCGGTTTCTCAAGATCCTAGCGTTGATGCAGCGTCTTCTCAGTCGGCTGACTTCGTCCTCACCATATATTAGGATATTTTGGATTATCATTTCACTTTATTTGTTAATTCATCTAGACGATGTACAAATTCATTCTCAATGAAAAGTACAATTTTTTTTTGTAGCTTTTCTTCTTTTGTCTGAATTCAAATGAATATTTCATATCCATAACTGTTACATCACAAAGCTCTAAAAAGCAGCGTTAAATGCATCTATGCTTTCACAGCGTTAGAAAAGATCAAATAATTCTATTTTTGCGGCATAAAGCGTACCTTTACACCATATTACTCCTCAAGTTCTGTTTTGAAACAGTGTTGTTGTTCCTGTTCAAAGATGAACTTTTCTCGAGCGTTGTGCCTATCTCGCGCTTCTTCTTTTTTTTTTGCTTAAGGACTTGTTAGATTTGATAAGACTATAATGTCGTTTATATCCGAAATGCTAACACAAAATGTTATTTTTTCAACCAATTGCAGCACATATACATTTGATAAAATTGTAACATACCTTATAACATGCTTCACAGTCTACATTCTGTGTGCTACTTGGGTACCATACTTATTCGCAGTTTGCCCATTTCGTGCATTTTTTGCTTAGGGACTTTATAGGATTGCCCGTCTCGCGCATTTTTTGTGCTTAGTGACTTTATATTTGCCCGTCTCGCACTCTTTTGTGCTTAGGGACTTAGATTTGCTCGTCTCGCACCCTTTTGTGCTTAGGGACTTAGATTTGCCAGTCTCGCACCCTTTTGTGCTTAGGGACTTAGATTTGCCCGTCTCGTCTCGCACCTTTTTGTGCTTAGGGACTTAGATTTGTCCGTCTTGCACCCTTTTGTGCTTAGGGACTTAGATTTGCCCGTCTCGCACCCTGTTGTGCTTAGGGACTTATGTTTGCCAGCTTTTGCCTCATTTCAATTCCTATAACACATAATCCATCTAACACATTGCATTAGAGAATATAGAGTATGAATAACTGGCTTTATTCATAAATCAAATGATAATTAGATAACGATATCTGCTAAGTAATGGAATAATAGGTGGAAGGAAATCAGAATGATAATTAATAAAAGAAAAAAGTATAGTGCTTTTATTGTCAATACAATTTAAGGTGATTGGTATTCCAAGCCTTCTTCTTGCCATTTTCTGTCCTTAACTCGGGCATGATAGTAAGCGACTATCTGCTGTTTTGTAGGCGGCCAATTTTATCTTTGCTGTGTTCCTTAATTTGTCTATCAAGGTTTTCTCTGAATTTCCTTGCACGTTGTTGACGTGATATAACACGTCCTAGCTCTTCTTTGGTCTCCCCTTACTTGTCCAACACCGTGGGGGGTTAGGAACTTTATTAACAGATAACAAGGGTGCACCACTGCTCTCATGTCATTCAGTAATGGCCGCTCGAATATCATATTATAAACTACTGATGTTGACTTTATCACCATAAACAATACTTGGCGGACGATATTTTTTGGGCTCTCCCCCAACGTGACAGGTAGCTGAATTGCACCTACTACCTTCGCCTTTTCTCCAGAGAAGCCGTATAATGGTGTGGGTACTGGCTTCAGTTTTTCCTCTGAGATATTTATCTTCTCAAAGCAATTCCAGTAGACTAAGTTCACCGAACTCCCGTTATCGACTAAGATTCGATTCACCGTATGCTTTGCTACAACCGCCGAGATCACTATCCGGTCATCATGAGGGATTGTTACATCTCCTCTGTCGGTCGGTGTGAAAGTGATGGGTTCCTCACCTTGCCTTTCTTCCGTAACTGAGTTAATTTGGTACGCCTGGCGGGCGTAGGTCTTTCGAGACGAGGAGAATGTACCAACCAATGATTCTCCTCCAAATATAACATTGATCGCTGATCCCGTGGGCTCATTATCTTCCTCTTGATTCCTCCTTTCTATCCTCCTGTCATTATTTTTTCTTTCACCTTCATTTCGCCTTACAATCCTCCTATCTTCATCTCCTCTGTCTCTCAAGTAGTTTCCCCTATTTCGCATGGGATAGTTGTTTCTGTTATTTCTCCACACAAATCGATTTATCTTTCCATCCCGCGCCAGCTTCTTTAGTTGATTCATCAACTCCCTACACTTTTCTGTTGAGTGTCCGTGCGCTGAGTGGTAGTTACAATATGAGTCGAGGTCGCGACCCAAATCCCCAAATGTCTTCTTTGGTAACCATATAAGACCTGACCCTTCGATAGCTGCCAACATCGAAGCTCGAGATTCAGTGAGTGGGATATAGGTGGTGTATTTCAGTGTAGGGGCTTTATCAAATTTCCTTAATTGATTAAAGGATGCCTCGAAAACTTCTCTTCCTCGTTTCCTTTCCTCTCTGAGTTCCCTATTCGCCACCATTTTCATCACTTCTTCCTGAGTGATATACTTATTTGCTCGAGAAAGCAGTCTAAGATTGTGGTTGGCTGGTGTAGCGGGGATTCTTGCAACTTCTCAGACCTTGTTCCCTGTAACATGGCCACCACGCTATGCCAACTTGCAAATCCCTCATCTCTAGTGTTGCGTCTCTAAACCGATCCATGTAACTCTTAAGCGACTCCTTAACTCCTTGTTTAAGAGTGAGCAAGTAGGTTGGTTCTTTCTTTCTTTGACTGTTCACCACAAACGCTTTAAGAAATTCACTCCGTAGCTGGTCAAAAGAGACAATAGACCTTTCGGGCAAATTGTTGAACCATTTCATCGCATGGCCGGTTAAAGTGAGTGAAAAGGCCCTGCACATGTAACAACATTAGTGCTTCATAATTCTGCATATGATCATAGGGGCCTATCTTTCTCGTGTATGCGGTCATTTGTGGCGTTTTGAACTTTGGAAGCAGCGGTTTCTGCAGGATGGCTGTGCTAAAGGGTACTCTTCTCTTCGAGCTCTCTTCTGCGGACACCAACTTCTTCTCTTTTAGCACCTGTTCTATCATCTTTTTCATGTCCGCAAAGGGAGCTAATTGATTTCTATCCCTTTCAGCATGGGATGAATCTAGCAGGTTCTTCACCATTATTTCTTTGCATTTCCCTCAATGTGCATCTCCTCGCGTCATCTGCGTGTTCCAAGTAGGGTCAAACTTTAACCCGACTCCCCAAGTGCTTTCGTTATCGATCCCATTCTTTCCAGCACCTCCAACACCATGTTCTAAGTTAGTGGCAGCAAAATTCGACAATTCACGATGATAGGCGGAAGACCCTACCGCATGTTCAATATCCTGCCGCCCAGATGCCTGTTGCCCAACACCAGACACTTGCCGCCCAAAACCAGACACCTGCCGCCTGAACCCTGCCGCAGGTCCCTGATCTGTCGCTTCCCCAGTCTCTCGCTGGGTCCTCCTGCTCCCTAGTCCTGTCGCCTCTTGTTGAATGTCGTCGTCCTCCACAGGGGGAGCTTCCTGCCGCCCAGAGGGGTTTGCCGCTGCCACATCGTCCTGTCGCCCAAATGCCTGCGGTGGGACCCCTTGACTTGTCTCCCCCACCAAATTCTGTACAGCTTGCGGCAGACTCAGAGTCGGGAGGACTCCCTTGAACAGATCCACCATTGCTTTCAGCGCTTGAGTAGTTTCTTCGCTCTGCAGCCTCAGAGCTTCAAATTCTGCCGCCGACACAGTAATTCTTTCTTCTTCCCTATTCACCTGATTCCTCTGGCGAATTAGTTGTTCAGGGGAACTCACAGAGTTCTCATCACTTCCAGTTCTAACATTAGTCGATCTTGTTCTCACCATCTTAAAAGTTTTGATTGGCTTTTTATACATTTCCCATAGACGACGCCAATTGTTATTGCACAAAACAACAATGATTGATTGCTGACGTCGATGTTGTCTTCTTTCTTCACGTGTCTCCAGAAAGCTTCTGTTAAGATAAGAAAAGTCAGAAGAATGCAGGGGGTGGTTTCCTGCGTAGGCACTCCGATGCTTAAGTCAGCAAAAGGTTCTTTAATATTGGGAAACGTAAAAGTTAGTAGTCAAAAATTAGCGAATAGAATTGTACCTGAGGCCTATTTTTAGGCGAATATTCTAGGGTAATTACCTGGGAGTGATTACGTCCTTTTGGTATGAGTTTGTTTCCAAATATAACACAAATTCCATTAATTTCGGGCGTAATGGAGAGCCTGTCGTCGACGAAAAACTTATAGGATAATGCGACACCTTGCAACGGGAGGCGTCTGTCTCCAAGAGGGAGACATATCCGTGCCACGTGTCTACACGACGAGCATTGGACGATAGACCACATGGGTCTGTCGCCTGCGACAGATGTCCTGTCGTAGGCGAGAGGGACCTTCTCGTTGATGCCACGTGGCAGACCCTATGACGTCTTGGGCTTAGGCCCATTGTGAATGAGCTTTACCATATTAAAAATAAATATTCTAAAATTTATAAGTTAATAAAATGTCATGGTATCATTTAATTCGGACGTATCACAATGCAACAAAATGTAAACCGTTAATTTTGATACTATTTTGTTGAATTTATAATTAGAGGAACAAGTAATAGTTTTTGTGGCTCTAACTTGTGATATGACGACTTTTTTGGCCCTTTAGCTAATTTATACTCAGGAGAGCAAGCGATAGGTTTTTTTTTGGCACTAACTTGCCAACCGGTGCAGGCGATTCAACGTTGTCGATTTTCTGTAGGTGACATAGATTTTGGATAATGATCTTTCTTTGTTACTTTCCAGTTTCCTGTTTGCCTTTAAAGTTGAAACCTTCAAAACAGTAAAAATTCCGAACTACATCAGCGAAGAATTCCTTCATAGGCGGGCGTGGGTGGGGTGGCTTTCGTTCTTTTGCGGCTCCCTCTCCCTTCTTTCGTCTCTTATCCTTTCACCCATGTCATAAAACCAATCTTCCCCTGCTTCAGACCCTTTCCTTTTGAAGGTAAACTAAACTATGTTTTCGACTTAGGTTTCATTTCGTTTTAATTCTTGATATTTCCTATTCTGCTTTTGTGAAATTACTGGAACTGAATTTCCGTTGTTTGATATTTGAGCCTTTACCATTTTCCTTTTGCTATGATCTGATTTGAATTTGCAAGCCATCTGATTATCATTATTATTACAGTATTCTCATAACCCTTTTGTCCCGTCATCTATTAATCCAAACCTGCCAGAATCAGTGTGACTCATTGCCCTGGAAACTACCATTGAAAGGATTAGGCTAAAAAAATGAAAGAGCACACTCTGTAGAGTCACCTGATTATATAGGTTTTTTTGGCATATCGGCAAAGCTTTTGAAAATGAGTAGTAAAATAGATTTCTCCTGTGTTCAAATTGACCAACATGATGGCACCGTTGGCAAACTAATGTGACAATCATAATTCGCTTTTGGTTTAGTTGCTTATGTTAGTTGTAATCTATTAATTGATTAGATTTCTTTCTTGGTTTTGTTGGTGCTTGTTTTATAGATTTGTTTGCTAGAATTCAGTGTGGTACATTTTTGGTGTCCAGACGGCAACCACTGTCGACGCTCGCCTCAGGATAACAGAAATGAATTCCGTGGAAAACTCGTTGAAATCTTAGAGGAGAACAAACAGATTGACCTTGCCAAGTATATGAACTATGTCAGTGCCCCTCAAGCGGGTGCAATAGCAACATTTTCAGGCACAACGCGTGACACTTTTGAAGGCAAAACAGTAGTGGAGCTAAAATATGAAGCATATGTACCAATGGCAATTCGAAACCTCAATCCATCTGTTCCTCAGCTAGGCACAGTTCCAGTAGGAGAAACAAGTGTGTTTGTTGCAGTATCAGCTACTCATCGTGCTGATGCCCTAGATGCTTGTAAGTTTTTGATTGATGAGTTAAAGGCATCCGTTCCAATATGGAAGAAGGAAGTTTATTCTAATGGAGAGGTCTGGAAGGAGAATGCAGAATTTTTGGAGCGGAGGTTAGAACTTGGCAAGGATGGCAGCTGCTGCAGAAGGAAGATTGAGACACATGATAAAAGGGGATGTTGCAAACCCAAGGTCAAGTTGGATGAAGCAGCGGATATTAGCACTGCATTCACTTTCATATTTTCACATGCATTTCTTGACTGTAACAGACATGTCAAAAACTTACATAACCTTGGAAAGAATAAATTGCATATCTCTCAGATTGTTTGGGCCAGAGATATTGGTGGCATGTGATCATTTAAAACAATCAGTGTCATCTACAACATCTGATAAAATCATGAGTTCATGACAAAAC
This sequence comes from Heritiera littoralis, assembly GCA_031772115.1. Classification (NCBI taxonomy): domain Eukaryota; kingdom Viridiplantae; phylum Streptophyta; class Magnoliopsida; order Malvales; family Malvaceae; genus Heritiera; species Heritiera littoralis. Next base: position 1,265,286 of record JAPDPK010000043.1, read on the forward strand.
CCTGTTGGTGTGCAAAAATACAAATGAGAGAGTTGCCAGCTCTTCTAACATGGAAAGGAAGAAAAACCAAGTAAATGAGAAATGTCATAAGCATTACAAGGTTAACAAAATGCAACTAAGCATCAAATTTTTCAAAAGCATCACACTTTGTAATATCAAATTCCTAGTAATAATCAAATCCTAGTTAGTACACCCTTCGAGCTGCCAGATCATAACAGAAATATGATCATATCATAATAGCTAACACAATTCATCTGAAATTCAGAGTAAAACTCCAGGATGATTTGGCAAAAGGCCTTTTGCTGGTGACAGGAGAGCCACGGCACTGCGATCTGGAGTTGAGAATTTCCGATGTATTGCCTTGAGCTTACTTTCTGCAGCTGTGGAGTGAAATTTAACCAAGAGTTTTGCACAATTCCTGTTACAAATTTTGTTATTTTGTCAGGATACGTCACATTAATGGAAATTGGAAAATTAAGGAAAGAAAAATGGGAGAGAGATTACATTAGCTGATCTTCTGAGTAGCCCGTGTGGTGCTTCAGAGTTTCACTCCAAAGAGGGCTTTTATTAAGGGTGCATCTTGCAGCATACACCGCAGCAGCAGCTAACATGGAAGGACGATAGAAAACTACAGTTGGGTATTGCATCAGACCAAGCTCAACAAGGAAAAACACCAGATCCTCCATCTGCATTATCACCCAAAAACCAACCAAATTAACCTATGCAAAAAAATTCTGGAAAGATAAGTAAGCTGCAGACAAAGTTCTACCTTGTCATCAGATGGAGTAGAGGCTTTGATGAACCGGACAAGGAAGACATATGGTGTAGGAACTGTTAGGTACCATTCTAACTTATCCAAGATTGCTTTCTCCATTACTAAAACCTGCTCTCTGGCATAAGCATTGTCTGATATGAAAACGAAGTCATTGACCTGAAAAATTGAAAACCAGAAGGCCAGGTAAGAGAAATAACAACATCAAGAGAAGCAAAACACAGTTACACAAAGGCATATGCATAAAGTACCTCTGGTGCCCAAATCTCTTCATACTTGCATGCTATGAGCATTGCACTGATGCCCACCAACTGAAGTTCCTTTCTGGGCACAACCTTCACCGAAAGGAATCGATCGACAATGTTCATGGTAAGATAGAGTGTTTCTGGCATAAGGTCGAATTTGCGATGGACTTCAATCAACCAGTCCACGAGAATTGATCTCATCTTTGCATTGATATCTGGCTGCAAAACCATATAGTCACGAATTCGACCCTCGTCCTGCATCAGAAGACTTATGATGTTAGCATACGGATTATATAGAAGAAAAAAATTCATTATCAAGTGGAAAGATTACTTACTTCTGAGAGCTTATAGAACTTGTAGATATCATCCACATATTCAGTAACAGCCAGCTCATTACCAACGTCAGCTCCATCAATGTTCTCAATGGAATCTATAGGCTTGTTAACAAGACCACAGGCAGCCTGAAATGAAATTAATTCAATCCACCAACAGAAAACATGACAAAAACAAACTTGCAATCAATTCTTCACTTGATATTTCTATATATATACCTTGCTTCGAGCAGAGAGGATTGAAGTGAGGGTTTTGACTTCCTTCCTTGAAGATCCTTCTCTTCTGCTAACACGTTTACTTTTCTCAGTTTTTTCGTCAGAGCTTATCACGATCACTTTCTCGGGTTTTGGTTTGGGAACCTTGTCAGCTACCTTCCTTTGGGCTGCCACCACCTTAGACGCTGCACCGCCACCTCCTTTAACAGCTTGTGCAACAGCAGCAACTCCTTCAGTAATCGGTTTCTACAAGCAGACCAAGAGAAATTAGTGATTTGGTAATATTTTCAACAATGGGTATCTATAATTAAAACTGAGGAAAAGGAAGAGAAACTTTTATGTTTAAAGATCGACCTTTGCTTGTGCTCCTCGTTCATTGACAAAATTGCCAATTTCTTGAAGAACTCTTCGATTCCTTCCATCTGCTATTACATTTTTTGGCTTTACTTCTCCTGAATAAAAGAATGTAAAAGAAATCAGATCTCCAGAAAAGCATAGCTTGAGCCTGGAAAGGTAATAAGGAGAAAAACTAAGCCAAGAATATAGAACAAATCAAAGCAATGAGCAAGGAATAATTTTCACAATAAATCTTATTGCTGATTTTATGTTTATACTAGTATTCTGTTTCATATGTTTCAGAAAAGAAATAAACATAAAAAATATTAGCCATTTTTGTTTCCCCATGCATCACCATGCGTCACCAAACAAGATTTCTTATTCCCCATGCATCACCAAACAAGATTTCTTTCCCATTTTTGTTTCTTTAATTTTCCTTGATATTTTCTTTTCCTTCAAATTTTCCATGAACCAACTAAAGCCTAAAGAAAATAATCAAACAATTCTAGATTTAGTAAAAGGAAGTCAGCAGCTTAAACAGTTGGAACTAAAAAAGTCTCAGAAGATCATTTAAAAATAATAAAATAATACCAGTGATTTAGAACTTGTTCAAATCCTGAAGCTGATTTAACAAAAAAAAACCCAGAAAACAAAAGAAATAACATCAAAATCAAACAAAAGAACTAGCAAAGAAGGAGACCCCTCCAAGAAGAATCCCAAGATCAATGCAAAAATCTCAAAGTTCAAAGGAAATGAAAACAAAGATCTAAACCCAGAAAGAATCGAGAGCCAGAAAAAAAAACCAACCATTATTTTCCTGCTGAGCAACAATAGTTCTAGACGCCATCTCTGGTTCTTCTTCTTGTTCTACAGCCTGGCCTAAAACTCCACCGATGCTGGCAAACAATGATGAAAGAAACCCCTGGAGACGACTTCCACGCGTCTCCTCTTCTGAGTTTTCAGTCGCCACAATTCTTTTCCTCACTGCAAAAAATTTTTGGTTTCTGCTCTTTTCCCTTTGTTTTTTTTTCTTTTGATAGAAGCTCTTTTCCCTTTGTTGTTAACTATTGTTTTTGCAAGTAGTCGAGTCCCCTTTTGAAGCAGTGTTAAAAGGAAGGGACGCTTCCCTCCAACGGTCCAATTTCTGAAATCGAATTTTTGCCGTTTGATTGAATGGGTATCTAACGGCTATCAAGCGCTTTGTTTTGGAATTTTGTAGCCGTTATAGGTACGGGCATTGGGTTGTGGGCTAATGAGTTGGGCTAGGTCGAATTTGCTTACATAGGCTTTGGGCCTCTTGGAGTGAACAGACTTTTTCTTTTCGGGGTAAAAAACAGGAAATAATTTTATTTGTTTTTTTTTTCTTTGGCTTAATAGTCAAATAGATCCTCAACTATTAGCATAAAATAGAATTAGGCCCTCAACGTTTTATCGCATAAAAATCGGTCCATAAATTTTTATTTTATTGTAAATAAACCCTCAACCTTTTAAAATTATGCAATTATGTCCAAATCTATTAAATGACACTAACTGCCGTTTGGACATTTGACGTGAATAGATTAGTTGGCTACCACGTGGCATGCCACGTGTGCAATACTAACAAAAGTTAGTGTCATTTAACAGATTTGGACTTAATTGCATAATTTTAAAAGGTTGAGGGTTTATTTACAATGAAATAAAAGTTTATCGATTGATTTTCATACAATAAAACGTTGAGGGCTTAATTTCATTTTGTGCTAAAGGTTGAGGGTCTATTTGGATATTAAGCCTTTTTCTTTTGAAGACAAATTATTTTACATCTTATCTTGGTCATAAAGGAACATAATAAGAGTTTATATATGATGCACTGACAGTGTATAGCTTCTATATACTGTCAATCAACCATGAGATGACACCTTATTAATAAGCAAAATATAAAAGTGTATTGGCTCTTAAAAATAAATTTAAAAACTTTGTTAATATTTATTTTTAAGGGCCTTTATATGAGGTGTCATCCAATAATTAACTGACAGTGTATAAAAACTATATACTATTTGTGCGTCATATATAAACTCACATAATATATATCTATTTATTGATATTTAAGTCAATTTTCTCATATATTACGAGTCAATGTTGAATTTTGCCACAATACTTAAATTCTATTGAATTTTTCTATTTTACTTCAATTTGTTGATTTTTAGATATAATAACGAAATTGATGAAAAATTTACATTAGTATTAACAGAATATTCTAAGAAATATTATATGTTCATTATTTTTATGAAAAAAATTAAAATTATAGTGGTAAAATTTAATAGAATTAAAATACAATAATAAAATGAAATATTAACATGACAAATTTCACCTTGATCTCAAATATTTGCTTCCATTTCTCTTCGGAATAAAATAGTTCATCCTAAATTTTGTTAGACAAGCACACCATTGGCCTTGGTTTGATTATTCACTATTTATTTTGGTATGATGTTCTGGCAAGGAACAATAACTATGCCTCAAGGTGTCAAACGGGCTAGGCGGCCTATGGCACAATATGATTCGGCACGGTAGCACAACCCATACTTAAATGGGCGAGCTGGTCCAAGCACGATATACATTTGTGTGTCGTGCTGGGCTAAAGGTTTTTAGACACATGGATTGGCACAACATAGCCCATGAAGGGCCAGTGCTAGTACGTAGCACGCGAGTTAGCACGGCACGGCACGCAAGCCCATGTGCCTTGCCATATTGGCCCATTTATATAAATAAAATTATATTTAACAAATCAAATTATAAAGTATTTCAATTATTGATATATAAATTTATAATATTTTCATTTTGAATATAAAATGTATGATATGTCACATATTTTGTATATAACTTTTTATTAAATACACTTCTAATAAAAACTCATCAAAAAATAAATTATTAAAGATTATTTTATTCAAAGATTGGTTAAATGTAGAAGCTGGACCACTATATAAACCATATTATATAAATAAATAATTAGGTGAAGAGTAAAGATTATTTTATTCAAAGATTGGTTAAATGTAGAAGCTGGAGCACTATATAAACCATATTATATAAATAAATAATTAGGTGAAGAGAATGAAAAATAAAATAATAATATTTTGTGTTTTATAGCCTTATATTTGTATATGTGTGTGTTTGTGTCTATGTTTTTAAATATTAGGATTGTAAATTTCAAAGCAGAACATTGGTACAATGGTAAATATTGTTCCTTTGTGACTTGTAGATTACGAGTTCAAGGCAAAATACTCTCTCTTAATACAGATGGAAGGCTGTATACAATGACCCTCCCTAGACCTTACAAAGTGGAAGTCTTTTGGTTGTGTACAATAACTCTCCCCAGACCCCACAAAGTAGAGTTTTTTTTATCGTGTTGCTCTTTTTTTAGGATTGTGAATTTCAATATCTTTATTAAGTAAATTTTATTATGTTTTCTCATGGAGATAGGCATTTTGCCTTTTAGGATTGTAAATTTCAATATCTTTATTTAATATATATTATTATATTTTCTTGTGGATATAGACATTTTGTCAAAGTGAATTATGTGTCTTTTTATTTTATTTTTATTTATCTTGCATGTTATTTAAATTAATAAATAAAAAACTTTAAAAATAATAAGTGTAAAAATTTATTAATGGGTCGTGTTTGGCACGCTAAGGCAAGAAAAATAATGTTGGGCTTGACCCAGCATGACCTATTAGTGCTATGGGCTATGTGCCTGCTGTGTCACATCTTTAAATTTCATGAACCGTGCCAGCATGGCTCATTAAAAAATAGTACCGTATCAACACGAATCCATTAACACATGGGCTAATATTTAAATGGTCAGCACGGCTCATTTGACACCTATGCCTACAATCATTAAAATTAAGAAATACATGAACTTTTGTGATTTCCATTAACACTTATAAAGCATAAGAGGTTGTCACATAGGATGCCATGTTATAAAATTATTAATGACAATGGGTTTGGGATTAGGAAGACAAAAGATTTAAATAAAAATATTCAATAAATTTGAGATTTAATTTAATTAGTTCATGTAATATTTTAAAAATGTCTTTTAATAAATTTAAATTCAAATCTTAATGCTTGCAAATTTTTTTTATTTTTAAATTGCAATCCTTTTCATTAAAAAAATCCACTCTTCTTGTTTTTCCGTTTTCTCTCTCCTCTCTTTTTATCTTCCACACTTAATTTTTAAGATTGGAATTTGATATTTTCAAATTAATAATAAACTCAAATGTTGCTCAAATTAATTGCTTAAGGTTTGATTTCGACACGGTGAGAGCATTCTATAAAATTATTAATGACAATGGATTTGGGATTAGGAAGATAAAAGATTTAAATAAAAATATTCAATAAATTTGAGATTTAATTTAATTAGTTCATGTAATATTTTAAAAATGTCTTTTAATAAATTTAAATTCAAATCTTAATGCTTGCAAATTTTTTTATTTGTACATTGCAATTTTTTTCGTTAAAAAAATCCACTCTTCTTGTTTTCAATTTTCTCTCTCCTCTCTTTTTATCTTCCACACTTAATTTTTAATATTGAAATTTGATATTTTCAAATTAATAATAAACTCAAATGTTGCTCAAATTAATTGCTTAAGGTTTGATTTGGACACGGTGAGAGCACTCTTATCACGTTGGAATTTGCACTTTATAATTAGACCTAGATAGATTTTATTTTTGTCAAAAACATGATTTTATGTTAATAGAAAATGGAATGCAACTCGATTGAATGTTCTCCCAACACATATGGCAAATATGATTAAGTTGGTGATTCCATCTTTAATAAATGATGATTGACCTTTTTGGTCAACCTCTTCAAGTGGGGAATTCACTATGGAGTTAGCCTACAACCTAGTGCAAGGTAATTCTATATTAGATATAAATTGGTTGCTTTTATGGCGCCTTGATATCCCTCCAAGGATTAAATTCTTTTTGTGGATAGCTCTACATGAAAGATTACTCACTCGAGAACATTGCAAGAGAAGGAATATTTTATTGGTGGCGAATTGTCCTAGATGTTCTGCTTGGAGAAATAAGGGCATATTTGAGGAGGGTTTTGTGTGGCCTAGTAATGACTCTGATCTTAGCATTAATTACATGAGGGAATTCAAGGCTTGTAGTGGCGCAGTAGATAGGGTTATACAGAAAAAGGCGTGCATGTTGTGTGGCAAGCTTTTCCAACAGATTTTATTAAGCTTAATGTTGATGCATCGGCGTACTCAAATCCGGGACTAACGGCAACAGGAAGTGTGTTAAGAGATCATAATGGTTGCTGGATTAAGGGTTTTGTCAGAAGATAATGTTGGGGTGGTTTTGCAGGCTGTGTTGCTAGCTATACATACAGGCCTCGTTGTCGCTTGGGATGCAGGATTCCATAAGGTAATTGTAGAATCTGATTCTTTGCTTGCTGTTTAGAAGCTTACTGGTCCGAAGAGATATAGGGATCCACTATATGGTATCATTCTTGCTATACAGAATCTATTGAGTAGGGAGTGGGATGTTTCCATTCATCATATTTTCCGCGAAGCTCATAAATGTGTTGATTTCATGGCTAACATTGGTCATGCGGGTAAAATTGATACTGTGATTTTTAGCAATCCTCCTCCAAGGATTCTTAATTTGTTAGAAGATGATTATAGAGGTATTGGTTGTAACAGACTTGTTTTAGAATAACATCAACGTATATAGCATATGCACCAAAAAAATATGATTTTATTAATAATATTAACAAAAGTACCATGTTACAGTAGAGAACAATGTAATGACTTAAATTTCTTGAGACTAGGCCAAAAACTTTTAAGGTGAAGTAGGGAGTCCATTCTTATCAAGAATGCATTGAACAAAATAATATAAAATATTCACTTGGGGTTGAATAAAGATGAAACTCTTAAACTTTGACTTCAACTTCAAACATTTGGAACTTGAACATTTTGAAGATTGAACCAATGAACTCTCAAACAAATTGCAGTAACGACTTCAAGGCGTGCTACAAATGGCACTTTACTTAAGACTTATTGCACCCCACTAATTACGATATGCAACAAGGATTGTTAAAACAATTTCAATATACAATAAAGCCAACTTGTTTGACATCATCTTGCACTTGTTAAATTAAACCACTAAATGCTTTTGACAAATATGAAAGTATCTTGTCTTAATAGTTATCTTCTGTAGTAAAGCAATGTCTAAGAAACTTATTTCTACTTTGAGAATAAATGGAAAAGAGAGACAATATCATAAATTTGATATTCTTTTGTGTGTGTATCAAATAAACCTTGGCTTCTCTATTTATAGAGATTTCTTCCAAGAGGTGTGATTATTAATAAAAAATGATATTATTATTCACTTAAGTTGTTTAATTAAATAAACACATCTTTCCAGAACAATCACAACTTATTAAAACCAGTAGTTATAGCTTCTAACTATTCAAAAGTGAAAGAACATCCTTTGAATGAGTAGGTAACTCTTTAAACAAGAAACTATTCATTGAAAATTTATGTCCAACTTTCTGTATTAATTTCTTATTTCATTGATTAAATATCTATTTAATCAATCATCTTTTGCTTTATTTTGAAAATTTTTCTAACAATCCCCCATCAATGAGCAAATTTGATACTTAAGGATTCCTCATACATAGTGTGAGATTTACACTTCTTATTACTATTATAAACTATTAATGAAGTTAGGATACTAAGACTTCTCATAACTGTTCAATTTCTGCATGGTTCGTAGGTATAAAGGAGATATAGATTGTGTACCCCACAGGTTTTTCTACTGTTCCAATGGTCATGGATCTTGATAATATCGATATTCAGAGTAAAATACTAAGATGGTAAGAATCTACATCTAAAAACTCCTCTGGTTGTGCATGTTTTGAAAAACGTGCAACAAATTCAAAAATGACGATTAAGTCCATAGGTCCGGAAAATTTTCGTAAATAACGGTCAATCTAAATTGATTCAAGACCAACTGACAGTCATAGATAAATCCTTGTGTGAAGGAGCCTCATGCCATGTCAACTTGAAGGCTGAATCACTCGTGAAAACTAAAAACTATGCAATTATATTGTTAGGGGTAATTTGGTAATTTCACCCTCCTTACCAGCCAAACCCCGATAAAAGCCTAACCAATGATTAGAACATGTTAAATACATATATTATATGAGTGAATAAAATATTTTGAAGTAGACTGAATGTTTAAATAGAAATTAGAAAGAAAGGGATCTAGTTGAAATTTTTAAATTTGTAAAAAGGCATTTTAGTAATTTTGCCCTAAAGATATTTTAAATTAGATTTTTTTCACTCTTCTTCTTCTTCATTGCCGTCCACCACTTTCTCCAATCTTCCACCATTAACAAACCTTCTTGAAGAGAAAGAAAACCCTTGAAAACTTAGTAAAATCCCATTGAAACCCAAAACCGTCTTCTGCAAACTTGTTCAGCTCTTAGAGCTTTACAACATACTACCAAAAACAAGCGTTAAAGCGGCCATTTCCAAGGTTAATCTTCTACCATCAAATTCGGCCAAGCAAGGTAAGAGAGAGAAAGCTTAAATTTATGTGTTGTAATGGTTCTTAGCTATCCATTTAAGGTGTTTAAGCATGTATTTGAGATTGGATTGAATTAAAATCATGTCAATCTCTCTCTTAGGATTTCAGCTAAGCATGTACAAATATGAACATAGTGTTGTTTCATGCAAAAGTGATGTAGAATGAACATAGAGCATGTGTAGAACATGAATTTAAGTTTAAATTGTTGAAATAAGAAGCATAGGCTAGCATGGGACACTGAAACCCTGCTCAATCTGATGTAATTTGGGTCCTAGGATACTGTATAAATTAATACAAGACTCTTGGAGCAGTCAGAATTGAAAACAAAGGTGATTTGACGGTAGTTGCAGTATTGGCACCGATATAAAGTAGACCGAATTTTGCAACTGCATTAGGTAGTGTAGTAGATTATGAGAAGTTATAAACTTATTATAACTAAAGTGTGGTGAATTAACTGTATTTGTATGGTGTTTTGCAACTCAGAAGTGAGGTGTAGAATACTGGTGCTATCGAGCACTTCAACGAAAATCAAGCGATAAAGGATATATGTAAGAGGCGTAGGGACACTATGTTGCATTGAAAATGATGGAAATGGATTTTTATGAGATTGCATTGGATGGTTTGATTGAAATTGTGAAACTTGGCATTGTGGTTTTAAACTGTGTTTTTGTGAAGAGGGTTAGGATTGATAATACTATTACGCTGTCGAAATTTCGTAAAACGTACTTTAAACTCTAGAGTTATAAGAATGGGTCATAAGAACAATTTGAATGGAACTTAAAAGAATAAATAAAGTGCAAGTCCCATATATATTGTTCAGAGTACTAAATTTGTAACTCAGTTTCTAAGACCAATTTTACCGATTTTCTCAAATTTCAAAACATTCACGACTACTAGCATCACATTTATACGTAAATAAAATATTTTGAACACTAGTTACTGAACTAAGAATATTTGCTGAATTTTTATTCTTGAATTGCCATTATTTCTGATTTTGGTGAACTTATGAAGTGACTGAAGATTTATTTTACTAAATTGACTCCTAAAAAGTGGTCCTACCATTTTTAAACTATTTTGAGACTGTTTGGCCCTATAGTAGCCTTCGGGTATATCATGCTACATTGATTGTACTATACAGTTTGTTGATTGATCCTGATCACGTCATCAACCGTCTCAGTTGGCATCTGATCAATGCATATTGAGGACACCATTGTGACTATGACCATATGTCTTACTGTTACTCCCTTTTTGGGATACTAATACTGCATAATTTCTATTGGGTGTTGTCTAATCTCTACTGTATTGTTCTTACTGAATTGAATTATTGTACCCTTACCAAATGAGTTTTATTAAATTTTCTAATACATTATTTATCTAAACTGCTTATTGCATTGTTTCCAGATTTATTGACTGAACTGTTTTACCCAATTGATTTATACATTGTCTATTGAATGATTTACTGAGATATTTCTTTAAACTGTTTATTATACTATTTACGTAGGAAACTGTCAACTGTTACTTCTTATAATCGGAGCTAGGGACGGGGACAAGTGAGGTGCTTTAAAGCATCTTCCTGTACTCAACCTAGTTATCTAACCTATTGTAGAATCCTCTCGATAAAATATCCATTACTGTACTGATAGGATGTTTAAAATTATGCATACAGTCATGCATAGTATCATCTCTTTTATATATATTTTTTATTGGGAGTAAGCTCACCCCTTTACTTTCCTTCCATATTATTTGCAATAGTTCCGTTTTGTTAAGGAGGTTGAGTTGATCAGTATCCCTTAGGTGGTTACTTCGAGATCGTAGAGGTAGACTATTTTACTTTTATATGTTCAGACATTGTACATATATTACTACTATGTGACAACCGAAAATTTTTCATTTTTGGTATTAATTATCCGAAAATTTAATTTTTATGTAAATAGATAAGCGAAAATAAATAAATAAATTCATTTATGAGATCGAATTATTATTAGAATTCCCGAAAGTGATGAAGTGATGAATTGGAGGAATTTAATTTGGATATTAAGGGATCCAATTATAAGGAATAAAATGGGTATATATATATATTTATATATCCATATATATAAATATATTTTTAAATAAATACATATGTATATTATTATACATTTATATATAAATATATATATGAAATATATATAATTTCAAATTAAAGTGTATAGATATATATATAAATTATAAATACAAAAAAATATATATCTATGTATATGGAAATATAGTATATATATATATATATGAATATAATTATATTTTGTATTTATATATTTATAAAAATATAAATATATATAAATAAATTAAAAAAATAGAAACAAAAATGGGAATCGGGATACAACCCGACCCCTATTTCATTTCTCCTCTGTTACAAACAGAAGAGAAACCCACAAGGAAGCCCACCCCGTCAGCTGTGAGACGAAAAAAGAGAGATGCTGTCGTCGACCGACGAGAGGAGAAGGAAAGCTGTCGGAGACAGCAAGAAAAGAAGAGAAGAGGGAGCGAAGCGAATCGGAAACAGAAAAGGAAAAAGGAAAAAGAAAAGGGGTGGTGCCGGCCGATTCGAGCACCGCCATCGCCACCTTCGACGCTGGCGAGGACAAGCCAAAGGAAAGGAACAGCCGACGGTGAAGGGAAATAGGAAAGAGAGAGAGAAAAGAGGAGGAAAGAAGACCGAACCATCGTTTCCAGATCCGGCGCCGTCGCCGTCGATGGAGAGAAAAGGTGCCCGGAAACAGCTTCAGCACCACCTTGGCTAGTTGTAGGGAGGCTGAATTGGCGGAGAACCGACTGATGAGGGGCTGAACAGGTGAACCGTCTGAACTGGTCGAACCGGTCTGAACCAGTTCAGACCAGAAAAGAAAAAGGAAAAGAAAAGAAAAAGAAAAAGAAAAGAAGAAAAGAAAAAAAAGAAAAAAAAAGGAAAGAGAAAAAGAAAAAAGAAGAAAGGAAAATGGGTAGGAAAAAAATTAGTAGAATTTATTATTATTATTTTATTTAATAATTTTATATGACTCTAAATGTGAAAATTGGACTTGTAGAAATTATACAAAAACGATTGGAGCATGAACGAATTTAGGAGAGATTACATCATCAACTTTGACACTAGGTAAGATACTTTTACTAAGTAGTAGTAGTGTTATATTGTATAGTTTGGAATTGTGATCTTGAGGATGAATTATTGATGAAAGGATGTTAAAATGCTAAAAGGACCCACAATTAGTGGTGGGGATCTTAGTAAGAAATATATATATCGGAATGTAGGGGATACTAAATAAATTGTGAAAATCAATTGCTTTGTGGTTTATAAATTGTATTTTCCTTGCAGGAGGTTTTTAATAAAGTTAAACTATTATGCTGCCAAAAATTATATGAAAATGTTTGATGAAAAAGGTTAAAGTTTTCTCGTATAAATGGAACTTTGGAAAGAATTATCGAAAAATAAGCCTTGAAAGGACTTTATCGTATTGCCGAAAAATTTGATTTTTGGAATAGTTTGAGAATGTAAATGGTTGAGCATGATAACATGATGAGTTATATTGTGTAAGCCTTATAGAATCGATAAATTGATTTATCTTAATATCACGAATTGGTTATCAAGTTGAAACTGAGGTTGAATATCGATTAGTCGAATCATTGATATAATTAATGATGATTATCTGATATGGCTTGGAAGAGAATATCGAGGTTGTAATTTAGATGGTTGAACGATTGAATTGTGGAATTATCGACGGAGTGATGATTTTAGAATTAATTGATTTCGATTTCTTGATTTTGGAATAGTTTCAAACGTGATAACACGGACATTGCAAGAGGTCAATGTTGAGATGGTTTTATTATATTACATCGCATTGTCGAATTTACGTGAGATAATAAGTGGACCTACACTTGTGGTAAGGGTCATAATATCAATATTGTGGTATACGATGGATAGTTGTGATATCGAGTTATAACAAATGTATGACTTGTGCATACATAATCTTATTGAAATTGAGGTTGAATTCCGATATAATCTAATCATTGATAGATTCAAATAAATGAGTGTCATATATGTGATTATATGGTTTTGGTTATAACTTTGGAATAGGTCTTGAATAATAAGATCGACAATTGTATAAGTTCAGTATTCTGACATAAAATGTCTTGGAACACTGTTTGATAGTGGAAATTGGCCAAATCACTTAAGTGGGTAAACTGCTAACCAAAAATTGATTCGATAATCCTTAATAAATAATCCTAGCATGGTATTATATTATACAGGTCATATGAGAATTGATTTGAAAACTGTGATTTGATTTTGTGATAGTGAATGAAATTGGGCATCAAGTCGGAATTATGAACGAGTGTTAATATGTTAAACCATAAATGGATTGGATAGGTGACCATTGATCTTGTGATTTTATATCCTCGATGTTGACTCTGGAATAGGTCTTGAATGATGATATCGGTATTTGCATAATTCCAGTATCTTGATGGCTATATGGAAATGTGATATTTAAATATTCATACATACTAAGAGGACTCATACTGACGGTGGTGGTCCTAGTATTGATGATGAAATGTACAAGTGATTGTTATAGTCGATAATTATTGAGGAATGATATTGAATATTGAGAAACCACAGTGAATATCGACTTTACCTATTATGTATGATCCAATTGAAATCAAAAGGATGGAAATGAGGAATTTGGATTATAGTTAGCGCTATACTAAATGATATATATTTTATGAAAATGATAGTTCATTGCTTTGAACTCATGATTTAATTTGCATCGCCTTTAAGCATTGCCTTGTTTACAACTTGAGATGTTATAATAATGTTTATATGAATATTATGAATTATTGATTAGTTTTGAAAGGAAAGTATATGGTATATATATTTTTATATATGAATCCTCTTAAAGAATTGTACCATATACTTTACATGATTTTTGACAAGAAAAGCTAAAGATTTAAATGTTTTATGAGACTATAGGCACCCTAAGAGAGTTAAACTCAGTAAAGCATAGTGGAAACTGCCTAATTAGAGATTACTCATTAGGCGAAGATGCTTGTCCGACAATAGTCGTGAACAGGGCTCAGTCACACCTAATTAGTGGGGCTGAGAGACATGAGGTCTATGGCCATAGATAGTACCCTAGTTGGTTTCCAGGGGACGATGACATGATTTTCACTGCTAGCTACAATGATTTAAGTCTTTATTGATAAAGCATTAGGGATTTAGCTTAGTCTCAAACCGATATGATATGAAGTCTAGAGTATGATTTTATTTGATATGAACTCTGGACTTGACATGATTTTTACAGTACATGAGATATGTTTGAGATGGAATATGTTTTAAACATGCTGTAAAAGATGAACATGAGATATGTTTTGAAACTGTACATGTTTTAAACATGCTTTAAAAGTACATGTAATATGATTTTGATACTCCATATGATTCATACTTGATTATATGTTAACCGTGATATGATATGCTGTCTAGAGTATAGTTTTATTTGATATGAACTCTAGACTTGACATGATTTTATAGTATATGAGAAACGTTTTGAGACTGTACATGTTTTAGACACACTCTAAAACTGAATATGAAATGTTTATGACATTACATGTTCTTTTTAAACATGCCTTAAAAGTGCAACTAATATGATTTGCGAATTGCACATACTTTAACATGTCTTAAAAGTAAATATGAAATGAATTGAGATTTTATATGTTTTAAACATACTCTAAAAGTATAAGTAATACGATTTGAAATGATAGTCGTCTTATACAGTAAAGCTTGCATAAGTTTTGCACGCTGAGTCATGACATAACGACATTCTATCTATATGATGTCATGATACTACACTGTACATGAACATAAGATTTATACGAAGACAATTATGACTTTACACTACCGTGATCATGATTTTCCATATGAAAAGTGATATGAGTTGATATAATACAGGAGTATAATTGTTAAATGTAAAGTGACTTGATATGATATCTCAATTGAACATGATATACTATGAGATTGGCATGAGCGTGGATTAATAGTATATGATATTTAAGTTATACGTGATGTATTGTTGTACGATGCATTGAATTATAAGGATAAGAAGATTGAAAGTGATTAAATTGATTTATTTAGAGGTTTGAGTGATAGACAGATGTCGGGAATGGAGATAATGAGGTACTTTAAATTTCCTTACATCAGTACTCCAAATACCTCGCTCACTTAAGGTCCTTAGGACATGATCTTGTTATAAATATGAGATGTTATCGATTGAAATGGTGAATTGTAATTGCAAACTTGCAGGTTTTATGCATTGTAGTTAAGACAGTATAATTCTACTCCTGCATTTATATTAGTATCTTATTGAGCCGTGGATCTGCTCACCCTTCTTCATTTCATCTCTTTTCAGACTATCTGAGTTAAATTCTGCCATGAGAGCTTTTGAGTGGGTCTCCGGATATGGTATCTAGGCTTGGTACTAGTCTTTTGAGGTATACGCTCTATATAAAATGCTTGTTTACATGTAAGACTTTAATTGATGCACAGTACATATTTTGTTAAATAAGTCGGGATGTAACTTAGAACCGTTTCTTCGCTAGTTTAATGTTTAAGTGAAATGACTATAGTTCACCTAGATAGTTTTGTAACTACACTGACACCGAATACAAACCGTAAAATGAAAAGGAAAAATTTAGTCCATAAATTTATAAGAAGAAAAAGTATAAGTATCAAGTGAACGTCGTGGCCTTCGGGTCGTGACATACTATGTGTGAAATTTGTACGAGGGATGTAAATGATATTGCAATATACTGAATGGATTGTCGTTTGTTTATATTTGTATTTATATAAATGAAGTATGTCTCTTACAAATAAAAGTGATAAAGCAACTGAGTAAAGACACTGTAGACAGCCTAACAAATCAGAAAGAATATGAGAATATCGGTACATAGTGTCAATAGTAGCACGTGACACATAGAGTAATGGTATCATTTCTAATTTGGACAAGCACCTTAGATAAAGAGTATTTTCAATTAATTAGAATGAAATGGTGAACAAAGCCTTTAACCAGCAATTCTATTGATTAACCAATGACTAATTCTCACACAAGATTTAAAAAATTTGTCAAAATGCATTTATCAAAATCTCTTACATTAATACTAACTATGTATCTTGTATCAATTTATGAGTGCTTAAGAGCTAAACTCATTGCTTTTAGAAGTAGCACCACTTCCACTCATATAAGTGAACTCATTAGAAATGAATCATATAAGTATTTCAACACTTATACTTACATGTAATGGGTTAATTAAGAACAACAACACATCCTCTCTCTTCATCACATGATTTCAAGTATTCATTACCTTAGGATATATAACAATTATAATACTTGCAGCCACATTAAAATAATGTACTTGGGCTCATTGAACTTAATATTTAATGTCTAATTAAGTATTGAGTTAAGTTTCCATTATGTATGACTAAATCAATGGGTTTAAGTCTTATCCCTCTTAAAACTTCTATACACTTTTATAATTTTCTTTTATCGAAGAATTTGTGAATTTCTTTTCTTGACAAAATATATAGTGAGCTCCCTTTGCCATATACATAGTTGTTCTTTAACCAATTTGTTTAGATTCCAATGATTACTTGGCTTTTAGCTCTTGATAGTGTAACTTCATTATCAAAATAACTTAATATAACATTGGCTTAAGCCTAAAGAAATTATAACTTTACTTAAATCCTTACTTGACATCCAATGATACAAATTCCATAAAATAGTACAATATGTTTTATTTCTCTGAAATTTCAAGAAAAACTATATTCAGCAATCATGTTAACCAATCCATTTATAGATTTACTTTAAATGTCATATTGGTAATCTAAATTGCATTGACCTATCCTTCTATCATTGAAGGATTATAATATATAATGTCATATTACATTGTCTTAAATATTTTAAGACAATCCAATAAAATTTATATTAGGCTTCTTTGTATATCTATTAACATTTGCTAACCACAAAAGTAATATCCCATCGTATATCATAGCATATATCAAGTATTTAATTACTTTTGCATTTGTCATTATGCAACTAGCATATCTTTATCTCATAAATTCACAATTAAATAATAGATTCCTTTTAGAATCTTTCGAATATAGTAAAATAGAAAAATTAACTTGTATTCTCTAATTTCTTATTCCTAAAATCACATATGCAACACTTTTGTCCTTTATAGCAAATTGCTAAATAAAAACTCTTTGGTACTTTTAATTGTTCTTGATTTGTAACAAAATTAACAAACATCTTGTTGAACTTACTATAGATACAACCATAAGCCAGAATTATTTTATCAAATTATGATGCCATTACTTAAGATTTTGTTAACTTCATTTAAGAGCTTGGCTATTACACATTTTATAAAATTGTCATGGAATCAATAACCATTTAGGTTATTGCATATACACCTTTTTATCTAATGCACCTTTTTAAAACCAAGTGAAATTCACATCCTTTGGTGAATTAACATCAATGTATAAATTGATATGAATGTAATAAGCATTCTCTTTTATAACAAGTAATTCTCACTATGTTGGATATGTATCAAATTAACCGTTCTATGTTTGTGTAAACTTTCCTTTAGCATAACATGTGGCTCTAATCTTGTCTATAATCCTATGAACATTATTTTCTTTCATGCAAACCTTAGCATGTATCATGAAATCATAACTCTTATTTTGAATAATCAACATAGAAGTCATGCACTAATTCTTTCTTTCTATCAAAAGTGGTACCATGTAAAATACTTACCATAGTACTATGAATCAAATCAAGAATTTTTAAACATAATTTCTACTGAGGAGTTAAATTCTTAAAGAACTTAATAAACATACAATTCACAAATATATTAACTAGAACATGCTTATCAAAATTCATTTTTAAACATGAGTTTCTTAATAAGTGAATGTGTATTCATTAAACAATTTGATTTAATCATATCAATCATTCTTTTTATCAAGAACATGCGTAACCTATTTATCTCAAATTATCATATAAATATCAATATGTCCTCATATGCATAGTCTTTTTCAAATATTACAACTTTTAGGCAACTTTTAGTCTTTGCTAACATATTTTGTAGCTTTAGACTTTTATCCATCATACCTCACTTATTGAAGTTATTAAACTTGAAACTTATTGTGCATTTTCCTTCTTTAAGAAGAAATAATAGTCATTCTTTAATGATTTTATTTTTCATAACAAAAACATGCACCCTTTCAATTTTATGGCACACATTAGCATAAAACTTTTCTTTTGTGGATTTGTTGGACTATCTTTTTTCCATCTCATGTATCTTAACATTTGAATTTTTGATACTTTCTTATGTTCCTTGTGATACTATACACACATGCTTTTAAAATATTTCTTTTCATTTTACACCAAATGATTTTCTTGAGATCTTATTCCATGATGATAGAAGTTTATACAAATTATTGAAGACAAAATTAAATCCTTATAAATTAATTGCACTTAGTTGTTACTATATAATCCAATAAATATGCATCAACTAACAATTTAGGCAATCATTCATAAAATTTAAGAAGTCAATAAAACTTATCTGGTAATTCCATTTTGCCATCAAAAAATTGCTTCATCAAATTATTCCAACTTCTAGAAATTGGAAGCTATTTCCTTCAAAGAATCTATCTTCAAATCAAGTTGAAATAAGTCTTAAGATTGTTGAACAAAATAATATAATAATATTAGTTTGGGGTTGAATGAAGATGAAACTCTTGAACTTTGACTTCAACTTCAAACTTTGGGAACTTGAACTTCTTGAAGATTAAAGCAACAAATTCTCACAAACAATTATGAACAAATTGCAATAATGACTTCAAGGTGTACTGCAAATGTTGCTTTCCTTAAGATTTATTTCAACCCACTAATTACAGTATGTAACAAGGATTATTGAAATAGTCATAGGATACAATGAAGTCAATATATTAGAAATCAACTTGCACATGTGAATTCAAATCATTAAACACTATTGACAAATACGAAAGTATCTTGTCTTAGCTATTATCTTTTGCAGTAAAACAATGTCTAGCAGATTTGTTTCTACTTTGAGAATAAAATGAAAGAGTAACTATCACAAAGTTGATATTCTTTTGTATGTGTATTAAATGAACCTTGATCTCTCTATTTATAGAGATTTTCTCCAAGAGATGTGACTATTAATCAAATTACATAATCATTCACTTGTATTGTTTAATTTAATAAACATCTCTTTTCAGAATAATCACAAGTTATCAAAACCAATGATTATAGTCATAGGATATAATGAAGTCAATATATTAGAAATCAACTTGCACATGTGAATTCAAATCATTAAACACTATTGACAAATACGAAAGTATCTTGTCTTAGCTATTATCTTTTGCAGTAAAACAATGTCTAGCAGATTTGTTTCTACTTTGAGAATAAAATGAAAGAGTGACTATCACAAAGTTGATATTCTTTTGTATGTGTATTAAATGAACCTTGATCTCTCTATTTATAGAGATTTTCTCCCAGAGATGTGACTATTAATCAAATTACATAATCATTCACTTGTGTTGTTTAATTTAATAAACATCTCTTTCCAGAATAATCACAAGTTATCAAAACCAATGATTATATCTTTTAACCATTTGTATGCGAAATAACACTCTTTGAATAAGTAGATAACTCTTTAAAGAAAAAATTATTCATTGAAAAGTTTCTTATTAAATTGATTATACTATCCATTTAATCAATTATCTTCCACTTTATTCTGAAACTTTTCTAATGGAATGAAAATCAATAAGGATGGGTTAAATTTACCCAATTTTCACAGCAAATCTCCTTTTGGGTTTAGATAGCAACTCGGTCTATAACTCTGTGGCTTTACGAGAAAAAGCTTGTTTGGAATGCAATAGAGCACTATTTCGATGCAATTAGACCACTTTTTGTGGTTAATAGCATCGAGAGATGATGTTTGGACACCATCTTTGTGGCATGCCAGCTGCTTGTTCATTGTGCCACAATTGGGTTTTCTCATTAGACCTTAATAGTGTGTTTGGATGAGGGATTTTAATGAAGAGTTTTATTCAATCAAGACATTCAAAAGTCCAAAAAAACAATTTTCCTGTTTTCCAAATAAATATGGCGAATTTCAAAATTTTTGAGGAATTTAATGAAGGAATTTGAAATGCTTAAATTCCCTCTTGAAAATCCACCTAAAGAAGTGATTTTTTAAAATTCCTCCCAATCTTCTTTCCTTTTTTAGACATGACCTACTATTGAATATAAAATTAAAAATAAAAATATATTCTTTTGCCTAAATATAATATATATTTTTTTACATTAATAATAATTTCTTTTTTTTATGAATCTAATGATACCTATATTGCATATTTTTCTTCATATTTTTCTTATTCTAATATATCATATCATTATTTTTCTTTTATAGTTATTTTTTATTTCATCGAATTCCAGTATTCAAAAATTCATTTTAAAAAATATTTACCCAAACAAAATAATTATAAATGTTAGCATTTTAAAATGATGAATTTTAAAATGCCATAAATTTGAAATTTTTCAAAATTTCAAAATTCTTCATCTAAACGCACTCTGAAATTTTAATGTAATTTTTTCCTTTCATCGTATCATTTTTTTCACTTATGTCCTCTCTCTCTCTCTCTCTCTACACACATACACTCTCGATCTTATAATGATTGGATGGAAATATCTGTTGTATTTTTAATTTAAAATTTTGAATTAATTTTGTTGATTTTGTCACATCCCGTGATCACATTTTTCACGTATTTCTATACAACTTATCCGATTGGGCTGTCTGTGATACTTCACTTTTCCTATTCATTTAATTATTAAATATAAATTTAGTAATATCAATTACATCCCCTATCTTAATTCTCAAGAAAGTAGTACTGAAAGTAAGTCTAAATACAGAAAATAAATGATCATACCTCATATTATAAATCAAGCTGTCGCAGTGTCTCAAAATGCGCAGCTCAAAATCCTCAGATGTCAGATCTCTTAGTCCTCGAAAATCTGAAATGTTAATATTAAGGGGTGAGCAAACCACCGCTCAGTAAGAGAGTTATATGCAACACTTGATATTCATCTATCTATATGCTGAAAATAATTTTTTTCACTTTCTTTAAATCTTCCTAGCTGGCTCTAGGCTCACATGTAGGAAGGATACTACAGTCCGCTTGGGATCCGGATGGAGTAAGGCAGGTATTTTAGAATACCTGTCTTGTCCCAGAATCTAGAAGCAACTGTAGAGAGTACTACATTCCTTGTTCTCAAAACGATATAATTTTCGATTTCACAAAGTAAACCACTTATTTCTTTTCACTTCCGTACGATTTAAAACACTTGAGTTCAGTAATAAAACAGTGGTTTCTTTTAGTACAGTTGAAACACATGACAGTACAGTAGCAAAACTTATAGTTTGCTTTCTTTCTCATCAGTACAGTAACCGTGTCTTACAGTTCAGTAAAATAGTAATATTTAATACAATACCATTCGGTAAAACAGTATTTTGCAAATCAGTAAAACAATATCTTGATACGGTTCAGTCAATAAACAGTAGCTACCAATTCAGTAAATAGTATACGGTAGCTTTCAATTCAGTATCATGGAGACCAGGCAACACCCTAAATATATCATGCTATAATAATAGCATCCCTAATAGGGGAAACACATGAGATCTATGGCCATAGTCTATAGGGTCCTCAGTGTGCACTGATCAGGTGTCCAATGGGACGCTGATAATAGGATCAGTATCTATCAGCACTAACACATGACACGTGAGCATGATATGGGGCCTAACAGTCTCAAAATAGTAAACACGTGATATAACCCCATTTATGAAATCAATTTCACTGAATATAAGTTCAATCAATCCACAAATATTCATAAGGAAAATATTTTCATCTTATGAATAACAATTCATAAAATATTCATACTGGGGTCATCATTCCCGAAAACGTTCTAAACATTATAGAACAGTATAAATCACATTTTCCATACGGTGAAAATAGTTTATAAAATAATCACTGTAAAATATAAAAAGTCATAACTGTCTTTTTTCACCGTAAAACACATACGCACACTTTTCCGTGCTTTCTATCGAAAACATGATTTTCAAAGTTATCGGGATTCAAATCAATTATTTTTATGATTTATGAAAAATTAAAATATTTATTTTCCAAATCAACACTTCCGTCCCATGTTTTCTCTGTAAACACATGCGGAGACTTTTTAGTCTCAAAACACTGTTTTCCACCTTTAATTACCTTTATGAAATTTTCTATAAACACTTATTTCCACAATTGAACCCATAAAGGTTATTTATAAAATCAAGTGAATATTTAAAGAAATATTATTAAAATATTCACTTTGGTCCTTTTCGTTTTTCACCTCGTTTCACGTGAAATATCACCTATCGGGATAAATTTAGGTGATTTCCTTTTTCACCATTTTCAAAAACATGAATAATTTAAAATTAAATATCAGTATATTCATGTTTTATGAAAACTAATCGATTGCTCGATTTTCTTGGTTTGGAAATTGTTTCTCGTAATGAAAATCATTTATTATGATTTTTTTGGTAATTTTTTCAATAATTTTCGACAGTATAACGGCTGCCGATCGGCTAGCCTCCTGCACGAAAAATACAGTTTAAATCTCAACCGGTAAATCACCATAATTTTCCAACCAATCATTATCAATAACATTTATAAAATTAAATGCATAATTTAAAACATGTGTGCCAAATATCCTTACAGGCTGCACATGTCTCCTTTTCCTGTTTCGGGTCGACGACTACCTCTCGAAGGTCCCGCCCGTGTTCATCTCTCCCGATTCCATCAGCTCGGTCATCGAGGGAATTTTCTGGAAATTAAATTCTAAATTTTAGAATTTTTCCATAATTATTTAAATAATTTAACACTTTCCGGGATTTCTTACCGATTCCCGTAATTCTCGGGATTTCCCGTAATTTTCGAATTCTCGGGAATTCTCCAAATTCCTGGAATTCCTTTTTTCTTTCTCTTCCTTCTTTTTCTTCCTTCTTTCTTTCTCTCTTTTCATTTCATTTCTTTTTCTTTTTCCTTTTTCTTTTTCTTTTTTTCTTTTCCTGGCCGGACCGGTTCAGACCGGCCAGCTTTCCTTCCACCAGTTCGGCAGGTTCGGCCTCTTCCCGCTGGCATCACCGTCGATTCGAGCCTCCCATAGCTGGCCACAGTTGCGGGGACATTGGATCTGCCCTCGGTTTCCTCCCAGCGACGGCGTCGGCGCCGGATCTAGGATGGTGTGTTTCAGATCCTTTCTCCCCTGTTTCTTCCTTCCTCCGCCGTTTCCTTCACCGCTGGTGGCCTCCTTCTCCTTCTGGGTCTTCGCCGGTGGCGTTGGTGGCGGTGCCTGGATCGGCCGGTACCGCCGATCTCCCTTTCTCCTTTCTTTCGGTTTTTCCCCCCATTTGGCTACGCTTCTCTCTTCCGTTTTGGGCCGTCGTCGGTCACTTCTCTTCCCTCTCATCTCGCCGGCGACGCCCCTTCCTCCTCTTCCCTTCCGTTGGCCGCCGGCAGCGGTCGGCCTCTTGGCTGTGAACGAAAATCGGGACTCTTCCCCGATTTTCCTTTATGTTTTCTGTTTTCTTTCTTTTTTTCTTTTTTTTATATATTATAATTATATTTATAATCCTATATAAATATAATTATATTACATTATTTATCATATAAAATATATAACATATATAATTGTATTTATAATTATATATATTACTTTAATTATTAACAATATACATATATATATATATTTACTTTGTTTTAACAATATATATATATATCACACTTAAATTAAAGTTGATATATATATATATATATATATATATATATATATATATATATATATTTCATATATATATATATATATATATATTTATTCATATATATAATTGTATATAAAAATATACACATGTATTTATTTACTATAAAATAGTATATATATCATTTTATAATATATACTATATTTCATATATACATATGTATTTATATCAAAACATATCAAAATATATTTATATAATCTAATTATATAAATATATAATATACTCATTTTATTTCATTTTATTTGGATTTCTTAATATCCAAATTATTTTCTCCTTTTCATTTCTTATTTAATTTGGATTTCCATTTATCCAAATTAAATTTCCTCTATCTCATCATTTCATCAACTTTCGAATTTCCAAATATTTCTATCTCTTAAATAAATTCATTTATTTATTTCACTAATTTCCAATATTCCTAATTTCTAATAAATGGGAAATTTACGGTTATCACATTCTCCCCACCTTAAGAAATTCGGTCCTCCGAATTTAACTTAAGTCCAAAGGTGGTACATGCCGTACACTTACGACCTTTGACCTCTAAGTCATCTTTTAAGTAATACTGCCAGTACACTTTCAACCTCAAAATTACTTTTAGACCACTACGTTTTTGTCTTTCATCATATATGTCTATACTCCCGTAAGTTCATTTCTCAAATCGAGAGTTATTCATTTCCACTCCTTTCACATAAGAGTCCACACACAGTATTTTTCATATCACAGCTAATCTATGCTATTCATCATCCATTTTTCTCACTTAGTGCCAAGTCGATATAGTTTAAAACTATCAATTACACATGTTAGGTAGTTATATGTAATTGTCCCAGTAGCTTATACATCTCATGCACACACTCTTTTAATATCATGTAGCGTTTACATCTCACGCTCATATCTGTATACATCAGTATGGAGCGGTGCTATCAGTACACTTGGGATCTCAAGCCTTTTGCTATTTCTCATTAAGCATATGGCATCTCAGAGACTCCCATCACATGTAATGCTCGTTGGAACTGTACATATAGGTTTCCACTATCTCACACTCATACTTCGACTAAGGCACTAGAGAATCTAGGAGTCTGATAATGGAAAGTAATTCTATTCAGATCATCAGTCTTTAATCACTTCCATATCATCATTTCTCTTTTGGACTCTTTATTGTCCACAATATTCATTTTATCAAGGCGACATCTCACTTGCAGACTTTATTATGGATGATCTCTTACAATCATAATTCATGAGACAATCATGTTCTCTTCATGTAGTATGGTCTTTACATCTCTTTTCATAATTTAGATTCCACAATTGATCCTCAATTTATATATTTAATTACCACATCATCTATACAGTTCCACCATTTCTAACATGTTACGGTGGTTATATGTATAATCATTTTTCATTTATATATTGGCAGTAATCATATTAATTATCTTACTCCTTTGAGTACCATTAATTTCACTTGTGAAATTTGGCTTGATTTTACATCTAGCCACAACCATGTGATAACCAACTTGAAATCGCCTTTCGGTCTTAATTTCAAGAACTACTTTATGTTCTTTACTCATCATATAATCTACTTTCTTATTTCATTTCCATATTTTCACTCTCATCATCTTAGTTGGTTTTCTCAAGTGGTATGGTATTCTACTGTTAAAATTTTTTAACATTTTACATACCATTTTCTCTTCCTACTTATCCATTTACCGACTTTTATTTCTCTAATTATGTCTCACTAGTAGAGCAGCTAATCCCATCACTCTTCTATAGACTGGCAGTAGTATCTAGCTAGACTCTTTACTTTCGTATCTCAATCATTATCTCACTATCATAGACAGATTCATTGTCATTCTGTCATCTCGAGACCATATATCCCAGAAAGAGATACTGTTTAGCCAAGTCTCTTATTCGCCAATCTTAACATAAGTCCACAGTCTCTGAGAGTTTAAAGGATTATAGATCATAATGCTGCTCCTGTTCCATTTGTATCCTTAACTATTTTGATATCTCACTCCTTAGGTTTATATACCTCAAAATGTAATTCATTAACCTTGAAACCTCAATAGGAACTCGTAAAAATTCACTCCGAGTTCTAATCATCATCTTATGGACATCAATCTCCAATCTTTTATCTAAGGACGCTTTATACCGAGGCTAGTCTTATAACTCCTCATATATCTCTGATCAGATCAATAAAGCGTCCATTTTCAGGTAGATGAATACTTGTTCTTCAAGAGAACTTTATTAGATAGTAAACATTTACTATATCACTTTATTTCATCTACATCTCAGTATCATTAGTGCTTCTCTCGCTTACACTTATACAGATAACTTTCTTATCCTCAATTTACGTTATCTGTATTTCCCCTTAGTCACACCTTATACACGTGCGTTTCATTATTCTCAATTTCACTATCTGTATTTTCGTCATTCAGACCTTTACACGTGAATTTCATTATTCACACATTTTCCAAAGTTATTTTCTTAAGCTTTTCGGATTCTTTCTATATTCTCGATATAAGCTTGGAATTAGATTTCATATCATCAACCGAGTCAAAGTTAGCTCGATTTCTCTAAACTATAAAACTCTGAAAAATTTATCGGGAATCATCTCCGATACTTTCTTTAATCACACATCTCTTATCATTTCGGACATCTTATCCTTATGTCCTGTCATTTTCACTGTGTATTCTCAAGGCAGAGACATTTACTATTCAAATCATTTTGACACACACTCTACCTTGATTTCATTATTCACTCATTTACAATACTTCATACAGTACATCAAGTTGCAATGCATATCTCCAATGGTCCGGTTCTATAATTAAATATTCATTTAATACCTCAGAAACAATATAGATGTATAGAACCTCAATCAACCGTACTGCTATGGATTTCATCCATTTTATTTTTCGATCACTTTCTCAGTCATTTTTTTGTAGTCATATCACTTTTCATAATATCCAACGATCCTGTAATAAACCTCCATTTCAATACACTCGTAATTCAGGCCCTTACAATCTATAACCGAGTCAATCATTTTGCAACATTCCATTACACTCTTATTGGATCGCATCATTAAAGGCCCCGGCCCGTCTGTCGTCCACCTTTACACATGTGTACTATCCTCTTTGGCGAGCCCACTGGCCCCCCTCAAGGATCTATCATGAGGCCCAGTCCGTTCACTAGGTCACTCACAGTCGCGTTCGTAATCTAAGTGTAAGTGGAACCAGTAATAGGGATCGTTATATTCATATTACATCCTCTATGCCCTTAATCACTCCATCACTATCAATGGATTCCAATTCAGTTCTGTTTTATCACAGTTCCGAACATCACCCAACACAGGGGCATTTTCGTCATTTTGACATTTTATTTCTTTCTCCTTAGTATACATTAAAATCAATGATCTCATTATCCATGTGCTAATATTATCCTTTCTCATACTAATATAAGCCATTTCAGATCTTGTTCAGTTTCGACAGAGAAGTCCACTAACATCCATAATTGGATTATTCTGCTTGTTATTCAGCTTTGTATCATCAATTTCTCTATTAGATCGATCAATTCCAACTTCTGTTGGTCTATTCTGACTTTCGATAAAATTTTGGAGGCAGGGGTATTTTGGTCATTTTTGACCAAAAATTTTCTCTCTCTTCAAATTACCCTCAATAGGTGATCTTAAAGTCTATTTAATGATGATATTTCATTCCCCTCCTTTATATCATCACTTTCAGGTCTTAGTTCGATCCGGACCGGAAAGTACTGGTGGGGCCCTCACCGAGTCCTTTCGGTTCCTTACCGAACATGCCTTTATTTAGATTATAAGAATCACCAATTTTTCGGTAATTTCTGAGCCTATTTTTCTCTTTGATATTCTCAATTTACACTTTCTCACTCCCTTTAAATTATTTTACTCAGTTTATAATCATTTATTTTCTCTATGTATTCAGATGACACAGTACTACCGGGGATGTTTAACACTTTTCCTTCCAAAAGTAATCACAAACATCAGGCCAACCATGCTCTGATACCATTAAATCTGTCACATCCCGTGACCACATTTTTCACGTATTTTTATACAACTTATCCGGTTGGGCTGTCTGTGATACTTCACTTTTCCTATTCATTTACCTATTAAATATAAATTTAGTAATATCAATTACATCCCCTATCTTAATTCTCAAGAAAGTAGTACTGAAAGTAAATCTAAATACAGAAAATAAATGATCATACCTCATATTATAAATCAAGCTGTCGCAGTTTCTCAAAATGCGCAGCTCAAAATCCTCAGATGTCAGATCTCTTAGTCCTCAAAATCTGAAATGTTAATATTAAGGGGTGAGCAAACCACGGCTCAGTAAGAGAGTTATATGCAACATTTGATATTCAGCTATCTATATGCTGAAAATAATTTTTTTCACTTTCTTTAAATCATACTAGCTGGCTCTAAGCTCACATGTAGGAAGGATACTACAGTCGGCTAGGGATCCGGATGGAGTAAGGCAGGTATTTTAGAATACCTGTCTTGTCTCGGAATCTAGAAGCAACTGTAGAGAGTACTATATTCCTTGTTCTCAAAACGATATAATTTTCGATTTCACAAAGTAAACCACTTATTTCTTTTCACTTCCATACGATTTAAAACACGTGAGTTCAGTAATAAAACAGTGGTTTCTTTCAGTACAGTTGAAACACATGACAGTACAGTAGCAAAACTTGTAGTTTGCTTTCTTTCTCATCAGTACAGTAACCGTATCTTACAGTTCAGTAAAATAGTAATATTTAATACAGTACCATTCGGTAAAACAGTATTTTGCAAATCAGTAAAACAATATCTTGATACGGTTCAGTCAGTAAACAGTAGCTACCAATTCAGTAAACAGTATACGGTAGCTTTCAATTCAGTATCATGGAGACCAGGCAACACCCTAAATATATCATGCTATAATAATAGCATCCCTAATAGGGGAAACACATGAGATCTATGGCCATAGTCTATAGGGTCCTCAGTGTGCACTGATCAGGTGTCCACTGAGACGCTGATAATAGGATCAGTATCTATCAGCACTAACACGTGACACGTGAGCATGATATGGGGCCTAACAGTCTCAAAATAGTAAACACGTGATATAACCCCATTTATGAAATCAATTTCACTGAATATAAGTTCAATCAATCCACAAATATTCATAAGGAAAATATTTTCATCTTATGAATAACAATTTATAAAATATTCATACTGGGGTCATCATTCCCGAAAACGTTCTAAACATTATAGAACAGTATAAATCACATTTTCCATACGGTGAAAACAGTTTATAAAATAATCACTGTAAAATATAAAAAGTCATAACTGTCTTTTTTCACCGTAAAACACATACGCACGCTTTTCCGTGCTTTCTATCGAAAACATGATTTTCAAAGTTATTGGGATTCAAATCAATTATTTTTATGATTTATGAAAAATTAAAATATTTATTTTCCAAATCAACACTTCCGTCCCATGTTTTCTTTGTAAACACATGCGGAGACCTTTTAGTCTCAAAACACTGTTTTCCACATTTAATTACCTTTATGAAATTTTCTATAAACACTTATTTCCACAATTGAACCCATAAAGGTTATTTATAAAATCAAGTGAATATTTAAAGAAATATTATTAAAATATTCACTTTGGTCCTTTTCGTTTTTCACCTCGTTTCACGTGAAATATCACCTATCGGGATAAATTTAGGTGATTTCCTTTTTCACCATTTTCAAAAACATGAATAATTTAAAATTAAATATCAGTATATTCATGTTTTATGAAAACTAATCGATTGCTCGATTTTCGTGGTTTGGAAATTGTTTCTCGTAATGAAAATCATTTATTATGATTTTTTTGGTAATTTTTTCAATAATTTTCGACAGTATAACGGCTGCCGATCGGCTAGCCTCCTGCACGAAAAATACAGTTTAAATCTCAACCGGTAAATCACCATAATTTTCCAACCAATCATTATCAATAACATTTATAAAATTAAATGCATAATTTAAAACATGTGTGCCAAATATCCTTACAGGCTGCACATGTCTCCTTTTCCTGTTTCGGGTCGACGACTACCTCTCGAAGGTCCCGCCCGTGTTCATCTCTCCCGATTCCATCAGCTCGGTCATCGAGGGAATTTTCTGGAAATTAAATTCTAAATTTTAGAATTTTTCCATAATTATTTAAATAATTTAACACTTTCCGGGATTTCTTACCGATTCCCGTAATTCTCGGGATTTCCCGTAATTTTCGAATTCTCGGGAATTCTCCAAATTCCTGGAATTCCTTTTTCTTTCTCTTCCTTCTTTTTCTTCCTTCTTTCTTTCTCTCTTTTCATTTCATTTCTTTTTCTTTTTCCTTTTTCTTTTTCTTTTTTTCTTTTCCTGGCCGACCGGTTCAGACCGGCCAGCTTTCCTTCCACCAGTTCGGCAGGTTCGGCCTCTTCCCGCTGGCATCACCGTCGATTCGAGCCTCCCATAGCTGGCCACAGTTGCGGGGACATTGGATCTGCCCTCGGTTTCCTCCCAGCGACGGCGTCGGCGCCGGATCTAGGATGGTGTGTTTCAGATCCTTTCTCCCCTGTTTCTTCCTTCCTCCGCCGTTTCCTTCACCGCTGGTGGCCTCCTTCTCCTTCTGGGTCTTCGCCGGTGGCGTTGGTGGCGGTGCCTGGATCGGCCGGTACCGCCGATCTCCCTTTCTCCTTTCTTTCGGTTTTTCCCCCCATTTGGCTACGCTTCTCTCTTCCGTTTTGGGCCGTCGTCGGTCACTTCTCTTCCCTCTCATCTCGCCGGCGACGCCCCTTCCTCCTCTTCCCTTCCGTTGGCCGCCGGCAGCGGTCGGCCTCTTGGCTGTGAACGAAAATCGGGACTCTTCCCCGATTTTCCTTTATGTTTTCTGTTTTCTTTCTTTTTTTCTTTTTTTTATATATTATAATTATATTTATAATCCTATATAAATATAATTATATTACATTATTTATCATATAAAATATATAACATATATAATTGTATTTATAATTATATATATTACTTTAATTATTAACAATATACATATATATATATATTTACTTTGTTTTAACAATATATATATATACACACTTAAATTAAAGTTGATATATATATATATATATAATATATATATATATATATATATATATATATTTCATATATATATATATATATATATATATTTATTCATATATATAATTGTATATAAAAATATACACATGTATTTATTTACTATAAAATAGTATATATATCATTTTATAATATATACTATATTTCATATATACATATGTATTTATATCAAAACATATCAAAATATATTTATATAATCTAATTATATAAATATATAATATACTCATTTTATTTCATTTTATTTGGATTTCTTAATATCCAAATTATTTTCTCCTTTTCATTTCTTATTTAATTTGGATTTCCATTTATCCAAATTAAATTTCCTCTATCTCATCATTTCATCAACTTTCGAATTTCCAAATATTTCTATCTCTTAAATAAATTCATTTATTTATTTCACTAATTTCCAATATTCCTAATTTCTAATAAATGGGAAATTTACGGTTATCACATTCTCCCCACCTTAAGAAATTCGGTCCTCCGAATTTAACTTAAGTCCAAAGGTGGTACATGCCGTACACTTACGACCTTTGACCTCTAAGTCATCTTTTAAGTAATACTGCCAGTACACTTTCAACCTCAAAATTACTTTTAGACCACTACGTTTTTGTCTTTCATCATATATGTCTATACTCCCGTAAGTTCATTTCTCAAATCGAGAGTTATTCATTTCCACTCCTTTCACATAAGAGTCCACACACAGTATTTTTCATATCACAGCTAATCTATGCTATTCATCATCCATTTTTCTCACTTAGTGCCAAGTCGATATAGTTTAAAACTATCAATTACACATGTTAGGTAGTTATATGTAATTGTCCCAGTAGCTTATACATCTCATGCACACACTCTTTTAATATCATGTAGCGTTTACATCTCACGCTCATATCTGTATACATCAGTATGGAGCGGTGCTATCAGTACACTTGGGATCTCAAGCCTTTTGCTATTTCTCATTAAGCATATGGCATCTCAGAGACTCCCATCACATGTAATGCTCGTTGGAACTGTACATATAGGTTTCCACTATCTCACACTCATACTTCGACTAAGGCACTAGAGAATCTAGGAGTCTGATAATGGAAAGTAATTCTATTCAGATCATCAGTCTTTAATCACTTCCATATCATCATTTCTCTTTTGGACTCTTTATTGTCCACAATATTCATTTTATCAAGGCGACATCTCACTTGCAGACTTTATTATGGATGATCTCTTACAATCATAATTCATGAGACAATCATGTTCTCTTCATGTAGTATGGTCTTTACATCTCTTTTCATAATTTAGATTCCACAATTGATCCTCAATTTATATATTTAATTACCACATCATCTATACAGTTCCACCATTTCTAACAGTTACGGTGGTTATATGTATAATCATTTTTCATTTATATATTGGCAGTAATCATATTAATTATCTTACTCCTTTGAGTACCATTAATTTCACTTGTGAAATTTGGCTTGATTTTACATCTAGCCACAACCATGTGATAACCAACTTGAAATCGCCTTTCGGTCTTAATTTCAAGAACTACTTTATGTTCTTTACTCATCATATAATCTACTTTCTTATTTCATTTCCATATTTTCACTCTCATCATCTTAGTCGGTTTTCTCAAGTGGTATGGTATTCTACTGTTAAAATTTTTTAACATTTTACATACCATTTTCTCTTCCTACTTATCCATTTACCGACTTTTATTTCTCTAATTATGTCTCACTAGTAGAGCAGCTAATCCCATCACTCTTCTATAGACTGGCAGTAGTATCTAGCTAGACTCTTTACTTTCGTATCTCAATCATTATCTCACTATCATAGACAGATTCATTGTCATTCTGTCATCTCGAGACCATATATCCCAGAAAGAGATACTGTTTAGCCAAGTCTCTTATTCGCCAATCTTAACATAAGTCCACAGTCTCTGAGAGTTTAAAGGATTATAGATCATAATGCTGCTCCTGTTCCATTTGTATCCTTAACTATTTTGATATCTCACTCCTTAGGTTTATATACCTCAAAATGTAATTCATTAACCTTGAAACCTCAATAGGAACTCGTAAAAATTCACTCCGAGTTCTAATCATCATCTTATGGACATCAATCTCCAATCTTTTATCTAAGGACGCTTTATACCGAGGCTAGTCTTATAACTCCTCATATATCTCTGATCAGATCAATAAAGCGTCCATTTTCAGGTAGATGAATACTTGTTCTTCAAGAGAACTTTATTAGATAGTAAACATTTACTATATCACTTTATTTCATCTACATCTCAGTATCATTAGTGCTTCTCTCGCTTACACTTATACAGATAACTTTCTTATCCTCAATTTACGTTATCTGTATTTCCCCTTAGTCACACCTTATACACGTGCGTTTCATTATTCTCAATTTCACTATCTGTATTTTCGTCATTCAGACCTTTACACGTGAATTTCATTATTCACACATTTTCCAAAGTTATTTTCTTAAGCTTTTCGGATTCTTTCTATATTCTCGATATAAGCTTGGAATTAGATTTCATATCATCAACCGAGTCAAAGTTAGCTCGATTTCTCTAAACTATAAAACTCTGAAAAATTTATCGGGAATCATCTCCGATACTTTCTTTAATCACACATCTCTTATCATTTCGGACATCTTATCCTTATGTCCTGTCATTTTCACTGTGTATTCTCAAGGCAGAGACATTTACTATTCAAATCATTTTGACACACACTCTACCTTGATTTCATTATTCACTCATTTACAATACTTCATACAGTACATCAAGTTGCAATGCATATCTCCAATGGTCCGGTTCTATAATTAAATATTCATTTAATACCTCAGAAACAATATAGATGTATAGAACCTCAATCAACCGTACTGCTATGGATTTCATCCATTTTATTTTTCGATCACTTTCTCAGTCATTTTTTTGTAGTCATATCACTTTTCATAATATCCAACGATCCTGTAATAAACCTCCATTTCAATACACTCGTAATTCAGGCCCTTACAATCTATAACCGAGTCAATCATTTTGCAACATTCCATTACACTCTTATTGGATCGCATCATTAAAGGCCCCGGCCCGTCTGTCGTCCACCTTTACACATGTGTACTATCCTCTTTGGCGAGCCCACTGGCCCCCCTCAAGGATCTATCATGAGGCCCAGTCCGTTCACTAGGTCACTCACAGTCGCGTTCGTAATCTAAGTGTAAGTGGAACCAGTAATAGGGATCGTTATATTCATATTACATCCTCTATGCCCTTAATCACTCCATCACTATCAATGGATTCCAATTCAGTTCTGTTTTATCACAGTTCCGAACATCACCCAACACAGGGGCATTTTCGTCATTTTGACATTTTATTTCTTTCTCCTTAGTATACATTAAAATCAATGATCTCATTATCCATGTGCTAATATTATCCTTTCTCATACTAATATCAGCCATTTCAGATCTTGTTCAGTTTCGACAGAGAAGTCCACTAACATAATTGGATTATTCTGCTTGTTATTCAGCTTTGTATCATCAATTTCTCTATTAGATCGATCAATTCCAACTTCTGTTGGTCTATTCTGACTTTCGATAAAATTTTGGAGGCAGGGGTATTTTGGTCATTTTTGACCAAAAATTTTCTCTCTCTTCAAATTACCCTCAATAGGTGATCTTAAAGTCTATTTAATGATGATATTTCATTCCCCTCCTTTATATCATCACTTTCAGGTCTTAGTTCGATCCGGACCGGAAAGTACTGGTGGGGCCCTCACCGAGTCCTTTCGGTTCCTTACCGAACATGCCTTTATTTAGATTATAAGAATCACCAATTTTTCGGTAATTTCTGAGCCTATTTTTCTCTTTGATATTCTCAATTTACACTTTCTCACTCCCTTTAAATTATTTTACTCAGTTTATAATCATTTATTTTCTCTATGTATTCAGATGACACAGTACTACCGGGGATGTTTAACACTTTTCCTTCCAAAAGTAATCACAAACATCAGGCCAACCATGCTCTGATACCATTAAATCTGTCACATCCCGTGACCACATTTTTCACGTATTTTATACAACTTATCCGGTTGGGCTGTCTGTGATACTTCACTTTTCCTATTCATTTACCTATTAAATATAAATTTAGTAATATCAATTACATCCCCTATCTTAATTCTCAAGAAAGTAGTACTGAAAGTAAATCTAAATACAGAAAATAAATGATCATACCTCATATTATAAATCAAGCTGTCGCAGTTTCTCAAAATGCGCAGCTCAAAATCCTCAGATGTCAGATCTCTTAGTCCTCAAAAATCTGAAATGTTAATATTAAGGGGTGAGCAAACCACGGCTCAGTAAGAGAGTTATATGCAACATTTGATATTCAGCTATCTATATGCTGAAAATAATTTTTTTCACTTTCTTTAAATCATACTAGCTGGCTCTAAGCTCACATGTAGGAAGGATACTACAGTCGGCTAGGGATCCGGATGGAGTAAGGCAGGTATTTTAGAATACCTGTCTTGTCTCGGAATCTAGAAGCAACTGTAGAGAGTACTATATTCCTTGTTCTCAAAACGATATAATTTTCGATTTCACAAAGTAAACCACTTATTTCTTTTCACTTCCATACGATTTAAAACACGTGAGTTCAGTAATAAAACAGTGGTTTCTTTCAGTACAGTTGAAACACATGACAGTACAGTAGCAAAACTTGTAGTTTGCTTTCTTTCTCATCAGTACAGTAACCGTATCTTACAGTTCAGTAAAATAGTAATATTTAATACAGTACCATTCGGTAAAACAGTATTTTGCAAATCAGTAAAACAATATCTTGATACGGTTCAGTCAGTAAACAGTAGCTACCAATTCAGTAAACAGTATACGGTAGCTTTCAATTCAGTATCATGGAGACCAGGCAACACCCTAAATATATCATGCTATAATAATAGCATCCCTAATAGGGGAAACACATGAGATCTATGGCCATAGTCTATAGGGTCCTCAGTGTGCACTGATCAGGTGTCCACTGAGACGCTGATAATAGGATCAGTATCTATCAGCACTAACACGTGACACGTGAGCATGATATGGGGCCTAACAGTCTCAAAATAGTAAACACGTGATATAACCCCATTTATGAAATCAATTTCACTGAATATAAGTTCAATCAATCCACAAATATTCATAAGGAAAATATTTTCATCTTATGAATAACAATTTATAAAATATTCATACTGGGGTCATCATTCCCGAAAACGTTCTAAACATTATAGAACAGTATAAATCACATTTTCCATACGGTGAAAACAGTTTATAAAATAATCACTGTAAAATATAAAAAGTCATAACTGTCTTTTTTCACCGTAAAACACATACGCACGCTTTTCCGTGCTTTCTATCGAAAACATGATTTTCAAAGTTATTGGGATTCAAATCAATTATTTTTATGATTTATGAAAAATTAAAATATTTATTTTCCAAATCAACACTTCTGTCCCATGTTTTCTTTGTAAACACATGCGGAGACCTTTTAGTCTCAAAACACTGTTTTCCACATTTAATTACCTTTATGAAATTTTCTATAAACACTTATTTCCACAATTGAACCCATAAAGGTTATTTATAAAATCAAGTGAATATTTAAAGAAATATTATTAAAATATTCACTTTGGTCCTTTTCGTTTTTCACCTCGTTTCACGTGAAATATCACCTATCGGGATAAATTTAGGTGATTTCCTTTTTCACCATTTTCAAAAACATGAATAATTTAAAATTAAATATCAGTATATTCATGTTTTATGAAAACTAATCGATTGCTCGATTTTCGTGGTTTGGAAATCGTTTCTCGTAATGAAAATCATTTATTATGATTTTTTTGGTAATTTTTTCAATAATTTTCGACAGTATAACGGCTGCCGATCGGCTAGCCTCCTGCACGAAAAATACAGTTTAAATCTCAACCGGTAAATCACCATAATTTTCCAACCAATCATTATCAATAGCATTTATAAAATTAAATGCATAATTTAAAACATGTGTGCCAAATATCCTTACAGGCTGCACATGTCTCCCTTTCCTGTTTCGGGTCGACGACTGCCTCTCGAAGGTCGCGCCCGTGTTCACCTCTCCCGATTCCATCAGCTCGGTCATCGAGGGAATTTTCTGGAAATTAAATTCTAAATTTTAGAATTTTTCCATAATTATTTAAATAACAAAATTATTTAAATAATTTAACACTTTCCGGGATTTCTTACCGATTCCCGTAATTCTCGGGATTTCCCGTAATTTTCGAATTCTCGGGAATTCTCCAAATTCCCGGAATTCCTTTTCTCTTTCTCTTCCTTCTTTTTCTTCCTTCTTTCTTTCTCTCTTTTCTTTTTCTTTTTCCTTTTTCTTTTTCTTTTTTTATTTTCCTAGCCGAACCGGTTCAGACCGGTCATCTTTCCTTCCGCCGATTCGGCCAGTTCGACCTCTTCCCTTCGGCATCACCGCCGGTTCAAGCCTCCCACAGCTGGCCACGGTTGCGGGGATGTCGGATCTGCCCTCGGTTTCCTCCTAGCGATGGCGTCGGCGACGGATCTAGGATGGTGGGTTTCGGATCCTTTCTCCTCTGTTTCTTCCTTCCTCTGCCGTTTCCTTCACTTTTGGTGGCTTCCTTCTCCTTCGTGGGTCTTCGCCGGTGGCGTTGGTGGAGGTGCCTGGATCGGCCGGCACTGCCGATCTCCCTTTCTCCTTTCTTTCGGTTTTTCCCCCTGTTTGGCTACGCTTCTCTCTTCCGTTTTGGGCCGTCGCCGGTCACTTCTCTTCCCTCTCATCTCACCGGCGACGCCCCTTCCTCCTCTTCCCTTTCGTTGGCCACCGACAGCGTTCAGCCTCTTGGCTGTGAACGAAAATCGGGAATCTTCCCCGATTTTCCTTTATGTTTTCTGTTTTCTTTCTTTTTTTCTTTTTTATATATTATAATTATATTTATAATCCTATATAAATATAATTATATTACTTATTTATCATATAAAATATATAACATATATAATTGTATTTATAATTATATATATTACTTTTATTATTAACAATATACATATATATATATATTTACTTTGTTTTAACAATATATATATATATATATATACACACACACATACACTTAAATTAAAGTTGATATTGTTGGCTCTATAAGCTATACCGAGAGGGGGGTGAATCGGTTGTTCACTATCCTTAGGTTCGTTTTTCGGTTTCTCTAAATTCTCTAGCCTATATTGATATCTTCTAAGTTCTCTAGGCTACTCAATTATGCAATATAAATTCAAAGCAATAAACACAAATATAATTGCAAATAAGTAAAGAGAGTAAGGATAGAGAAATGTACGCAAGCGATTTATAGAGGTTCGGCAACCTTGCCTACGTCCTCTACCTTGAGACGCTCCCAAGGATTTTCCCCAAATTCACTAACTTGAATTTGTGTTACACTCCCTCTTTTCAAGGATCAAGAGAAACCTCTCTCTTTTTCTAGGCTCAAGAGTAACCTCCCTCTTTTTCTTAGGCTAAAGAGTAACCTCTCTCTTTTTTTAAGGCTTAAGAAAAACCTCCTCTTTACAAGGAATGATGGGATACAAATAATGTAATCAAAGAAAAGGCCTCTAGGTAGGCAATTGATTACAGAAATTAAGCTCAATGAGAAGCCTATACAATATTTGTGCTAAGCACTACAAGGAATAAGAGAGTGATAGAAGATATTGGATTCTAGTTCTTGAACTCTTTGATTTGCTTGAAGAGATGAAGAAATTGAAGAATGATATGTCTTGGGTGCTCTCTCTTATTTCTTCCGCTTCCAAGCCTCTATTTATAGTCCCTTGGATGTATTCTAGCCGTTGGGTGGAGCCAAATCTCGGATATTACCGTTGTCTCACAAAAACTAGCCGTCATAGGCTATTTTCGGGCAAAGGGATCGATCCTGCTACAGTGGGGATCGATCCCTTTTGTCCAGAACCTTGATTCTGGGCTTCAGGGACCTTAGGAAGACTTTCTGCCAAAAAGGAATCGATCCTGCTACAGTGGGGATCGATCCTTTTCTTCCAGAGGGCATTTTTCCTGCACTTTTGGGTTAGAAATGATATGACCTTTGATCCTAATTCAACCCAAAACATTTATAAGCTTTAAGGGAGTTTTTCTTGACTTTCTCACATGAAAATATTGTCCAAGAAATCATCAAGTGATTTTCTAAAATATTCAAAACATTTATAAAGAATTAAGACCAATAAGAATATGCATCATTAAATCATGGTCTTAATGTTTGATATGAAACTTGAAATGTATTGAGAAAATCATGTGTGATAAGGCAAATTTACAATATGAATTAAAACATTAAAGCTTACTTAAGTTTTTGTCATTTCAAAATATAAATGGCAATTTAACGCTAACAATCTCCCCCTTTTTGATATGACAAAACTTAATGTAAATTTGCTTTGAAAATTCTTTCATAAAATACTCCCCCACAAATAAAGCAGGATTTTATAAAGCTCCCCCTTAATATAAGCATGGGTTTTGAATTTACCCTCATTATCTCTCCCCCTTAATATCCTTCCCTTTTAATATCTATCTCTCTTCCTTTTTGTCATAGCAAAAAGAAGGAAAAATAATAAAAAATATGCTCCCCTAAAAATATGGCT
This sequence comes from Heritiera littoralis, assembly GCA_031772115.1. Taxonomy (NCBI): domain Eukaryota; kingdom Viridiplantae; phylum Streptophyta; class Magnoliopsida; order Malvales; family Malvaceae; genus Heritiera; species Heritiera littoralis. The sequence goes on from JAPDPK010000043.1 coordinate 1,305,530, forward strand.
TATGTGAGAAGAAATAAAAATACTCCATCCAACAAGAAACATGTTAGTACATGGGACTCATAGCACAAATTCATAAGACAATGTCCATAAAGAGTATGAAATGTTTAGGCATGCAAAGGACAAGGCTTATTATCCTATACCAATTGTTTATAAATAATTTTGATACCAATTGTTGATAAGTAATTTTGCAAGAAAGTTCCAATTGGTAAGAAGTTAAGCAAGCACCTAAGTATATCAATTGTTCTTTAAAGTCCAACTAAGGTGCATGGCAATACATCATGATTATGAGCTTCAATTAGATGACTTATCATATGCATGAGCTCATAAATCACTTCCAAGCAAGAATGTGCATAGAATCAAAACATATAGCAATTAACTTCAATTTCTAGCACACAAGAGTTTCATGCAAAAATATCCTAAATGAATTCTTCTCTATTTGTCATTTCAAACTAAAGAGCACAAGAAGAATTGTCAATTTAAAGCTCATACCAATTGGCAATTTAGATTTGGCTTACCAATTATTGAAAATATGGTTGCCAATGATACTAATTGTTATTTCAATCTAAATACCAATTGTTACTAATGGTTGACTTAGACATATTTTGCATGAATCCGATGTCTATGTGTAGTGTGTTTATGTCAAGAAAATAATCATTCTAAATATGCAAGAACACAATCACATATCATCAAATATGCATATGGATTAATTGAATATTAGCACACTATCATAAAGTATTAATCCATATTCACCAAAAATTATATCATATGGAAGATTCAAAAAGTCAAGGTATTCAAGCAAACACATTTTCTTCCATGGTTTTAAGCACAAAAATCCTATGCTCATTTTCTAATTCAAGTTTTTAACCAATTATGAGCAAAGAATGATTCAACATTACCATTTTAATCAATTAATAGCCATCTCCCTAGTTGTTATCATCATTTAATGTTCTAGAGGGTATATGCTATTTTAACTAAATAGCCATCTCCCTAGTTGTTATCATCTCCCTAGTTGTTATCATCTCCCTAGTTGTTATCATCATTTAATGTTCTAGAGGGTATATGGCTTCAACTAAGTGAATCAATATTATCAAGCTAAAGTATATTTTATCATTAAAATCTATAAACTATGAGTGAGATTAATCACATAATATCATGAAAAGAAATATTCTCATCTCATAGACATGATTATTGATTCAACTCAAGCAAGCATGAAAGTTCAACATCAAAACAATCAAGCATAAATGCATGGATATCAATCAAGGTACATTTGTTCAAGTTTGCATTTATAATGTTGGTGTTGTCATTAAAGCCTAAGTTCTTTAATAATTTGGCTACAAAAATATAAGTTCATGGATGATAAAGTTTCATGCATTTGAACATTTAGGATCCATTTACCATCACAAATTATAGGCCAACAACCATTACCAATTGTTGAATTTACATTTAAAATCAATCCACTAGATGTATAATTATCATGTAACCTATAGTGGAGTAGTTGAGTCAAGCTAATAAATATAATCCTATAGGCATGCTTGACTAAGATGAACAAAAGAAATCATAATCTATCATGCACATGTTCATCGTTAATTCTCAAATATATACACAAATAATTGAAATAAATCTCAAAAATATGTTTAAGCATTCATTGAAAGTATATTTCAAGATTATTTCAAGATTTATGCAATTCATGATCATTTTCAATAAGAAGAATGATTTTGCACTTGTGAGTTCAATAAAAATGATATTGATTGTTGAAAGTGATACCATTTGTTGGAAATGCTATTAATTGATGGAGTTGAGGCATGATATAAATGAAAAATGAATTTTCATATATTAAAGATCATTAAAAAGAAGTTCAAACAATGAATTTTATGCTTATACAAAAGATAGTGTGAAATTAACAAAAGATCCTCCCAATTTTCAGTTTAAACATGCAAGAAAGCCCTTTCTGGCTTGGGGGGATCGATCCCTTTAGGAGGGGGATCGATCCCTCATAGTTTCCTGCAGATTCTGCAGTAGTTTTGATAGAAAATTCAACTTGTGAGGTACCAAAACTCCTTTTTTGAGTAATTTAAGTCCAAGTAAAGGTTTAAACATTTGTAAAACATGATTTTGGACTTGTATGAATGAAAAACATGAATGAAAAACCATTTTACAAAAGATTTTGCAATTTTGGAAGGATTTTCACCAATAAAAGCATTTTTGGCCTCATAGGAGGTCATTTTGAGATTTAAGCATATTTTGACCAAACCAATGCATTGAATTACATAAATATGTCAAAACAAACTTGTTCACATAGATTTTAAGCATATATATCATTAAAGCATATATCTTGTGAACAACATGCCATGATTTCCAATATACAAGTTCTTCATTAATGCTCATGACATGGCATTTTGCATATATGACATATTTGACTTCTTTTGAGCAACTAAATATATTATCTAGACATATCAAACTTGCTCAAGATGTAGAAAACCAAAAATCATTTCAAATTCACTAAAGATGCCTTTCATTCAATGTATCAAGAACAATTCATCAAGCACTCAACAATCATTTATTATGCTTTTTGCTCAATCACAATGCATCGTTAATCATTAACCAATTTTCTCATCAAAGCATAACTAATCAAATAAAAAGTTTAAGGTGTAAGGAATTAAGCTTACAAAACTCCTTTGCTAAAGAATGCTTTGCCTTGACTAGAATCCACCTTGTGCCATCCCTTGAAGAATTGTTGTGATGGATCCTCAAGCTTTTGCTTTTTCTCATTGGCACGAGCAATCTCCATAGAGGTGTGTAGAGCATTCAAACTCCATTGTTTCTTTCAAACTCCATGCTCTATCACTCCTACAACAAACACATTCATGCATGTTTTGGTACCCAAATTTTCTTGGGTCCATGAGAGTTAGTGCAAATAATTTTTGATCCTTTTGGGATCCATTTCAAGCACAATTCATCATTATTTATTACATGCTTTGGCACCCAGATTTTTCTAACAACTCTTCCTCTAAATGTAGTTTTTCTATAAGTGCATGCTTGTGAAGAGTGTCCTATTCTATTGCATAGTGAGCATGTAAGAGATGAATCATGCATAGTATTTTTGCACACAAGGAAATTCTTTAGATGAGTTTCTTTTTGTATTGCATTATATCCTAACCCATCTTTGTCAAAGAAAGCTCTTTGGGTCTCAAGCATGTGATCTAATTTTTGTTGACCCATATAAAATCTAGAAAATGAATTATGCAAATTTAAGTTCTTTTTATTTACTTCATCTATTTCTAGATTTGCTTCTTCTAATTTCTTCTCAAATTCAAGTTTGGCATTTAATAGCATTTCATTTTCTATTTTCAATTTAGCAATGATTTTCTTATATTTGGAGTTCATACATTGAAAATCATTTGCTAATTCATTAAAAACATTTTGTAGTTCATCAAATGTAAAATCATTATTTTCACTAGAGCTACTACTAGCCTCATCATCACTAATGGCCATAAAGCATGAATAGGCTACCTCTTCATCTACGTTTTTCTCATTGGAGCTATCACTATCGCTCCATCCAGCCACAAATGCTTTCTTCCTAGGTTTCCTATCCTTTTCTTTCCTAAGTAAGGGGCAATCTAGCTTAGTGTGACCCGGTTCATTACATTCATAACACACTAAGGGGTCTTTTTCTCTCCTACTAGATTCTCCTCTTATTACCCCTCTACTTTGGTGCCTCCTATCATTCTCTCTCTCTTTCATTCTCATAAATCTATTAAATCTTTTGGCAAACATTGCCATTTCTTTTTCTTCCTCATTTCCACTCTCATCACTATCATCTTCAATGACCTCATGAGTGGAAGACTTAAGTGCTACCCCTATTTTCTTTGAAGGTACTTCATTTCTTTTCAATTTCATCTCATATGTAAGTAGGGAGCCCATAAGTTCATCTAAAGACAAGGTGTTAGGATCCTTAGATTCTTCTATAGCAGTCACTTTTGCCTCCCAAGATTTTGGCAAGCTATTCAAGATTTTCTTGACCATTTTTACATTTTTCTTGACCATTTCTACATTGGAATAGCTCTTGCCTAATGCCTTAAGTCCATTAATTATATCATTAAATCTAGTGAACATTTCGCTAATGGACTCATTTTCTTTCATCCTAAATAGCTCATAATCATGTGTGAGCATTCCTACTTTGGTTTCTCTAACTTGATTGGTCCCTTCATGTGTGATGGTTAATTTGTCCCATATTTGCTTGGCATTCTCACATAATGATACTTTATTATACTCATTGGGACCTAAAAAGCACAAAAGAGGGTGTGCATAGCCTTGGCATTCAATTGTGCCAATCTCATGTCATTTGTGTCCCATTCATCTTCACCCTTAGGGACATCTTTTCCATATACTTTTTTCATTGGGATTCTAGGACCATTAACTATTACTCTCCACACTTCATAGTCATTAGATTGCACAAATAACATCATCCTAATTTTCCAATAAGAGTAATTCTCACCATTGAAGAGTGGAGGTCTAACTAATGAGTGTCCCTCTTCTCCTAGGGGTGTGCTTACATTCAAGTGAGCCATTTATGATCGTTTTGCTCGATAGAGGTTAGTCTAAATCAATCTCGAGCCCAAGCTCTGATACCAATTGTTGGCTCTATAGGCTATACCGAGAGGGGGGTGAATCGGTTGTTCACTATCCTTAGGTTCGTTTTTCGGTTTCTCTAAATTCTCTAGCCTATATTGATATTTTCTAAGTTCTCTAGGCTACTCAATTATGCAATATAAATTCAAAGCAATAAACACAAATATAATTGCAAATAAGTAAAGAGAGTAAGGATAGAGAAATGTACGCAAGCGATTTATAGAGGTTCGGCAACCTTGCCTACGTCCTCTACCTTGAGACGCTCCCAAGGATTTTCCCCAAATTCACTAACTTGAATTTGTGTTACACTCCCTCTTTTCAAGGATCAAGAGAAACCTCTCTCTTTTTCTAGGCTCAAGAGTAACCTCCCTCTTTTTCTTAGGCTAAAGAGTAACCTCTCTCTTTTTTTAAGGCTTAAGAGAAACCTCCTCTTTACAAGGAATGATGGGATACAAATAATGTAATCAAAGAAAAGGCCTCTAGGTAGGCAATTGATTACAGAAATTAAGCTCAATGAGAAGCCTATACAATATTTGTGCTAAGCACTACAAGGAATAAGAGAGTGATAGAAGATATTGGATTCTAGTTCTTGAACTCTTTGATTTGCTTGAAGAGATGAAGAAATTGAAGAATGATATGTCTTGGGTGCTCTCTCTTATTTCTTCCGCTTCCAAGCCTCTATTTATAGTCCCTTGGATGTATTCTAGCCGTTGGGTGGAGCCAAATCTCGGATATTACCGTTGTCTCACAAAAACTAGCCGTCATAGGCTATTTTCGGGCAAAGGGATCGATCCTGCTACAGTGGGGATCGATCCCTTTTGTCCAGAACCTTGATTCTGGGCTTCAGGGACCTTAGGAAGACTTTCTGCCAAAAAGGAATCGATCCTGCTACAGTGGGGATCGATCCTTTTCTTCCAGAGGGCATTTTTCCTGCACTTTTGGGTTAGAAATGATATGACCTTTGATCCTAATTCAACCCAAAACATTTATAAGCTTTAAGGGAGTTTTTCTTGATTTTCTCACATGAAAATATTGTCCAAGAAATCATCAAGTGATTTTCTAAAATATTCAAAACATTTATAAAGTATTAAGACCAATAAGAATATGCATCATTAAATCATGGTCTTAATGTTTGATATGAACACTTGAAATGTATTGAAAAAATCATGTGTGATAAGGCAAATTTACAATATGAATTAAAACATTAAAGCTTACTTAAGTTTTTGGCATTTCAAAATATATATGGCAATTTAACGCTAACAGATATATATATATATTTCATATATATATATATATATGTATATTTATTCATATATATAATTGTATATAAAAATATACACATGTATTTATTTACTATAAAATAGTATATATATCATTTTATAATATATACTATATTTCATATATACATATGTATTTATATCAAAACATATCAAAATATATTTATATAATCTAATTATATAAATATATAATATACTCATTTTATTTCATTTTATTTGGATTTCTTAATATCCAAATTATTTTCTCCTTTTCATTTCTTATTTAATTTGGATTTTCATTTATCCAAATTAAATTTCCTTTATCTCATCATTTCATTAACTTTCGAATTTCCAAATATTTCTATCTCTTAAATAAATTCATTTATTTATTTCACTAATTTCCAATATTCCTAATTTCTAATAAATGGGAAATTTACGGTTATCACAGATTTAATATAAGATATAAATGTTATTATTATATAATAAACTAATATAATACATAAATTTTATTATATAGTAAACTAATTAATAAATAATTCTATTACTGTACGATAAAGTAATAAACAAATAAATTTAATTATATAATTAAAATGAGTTAATTATAAAGTATACAACCATATACTTAATTATATAAAATACAAAATATAATATCTGATATAATATTATCATTTTTAGTAATTTTTAGTTCATTAAAAAAATATTTTCTGATATAAAATAATTTTAGTAATTTTTAATTATTTATTAATTTCACCAATATTAAATATTTTACTATAAAAATTTATTTTATACATAATTTAATCCACTATTGTTATTTGTTAATGATAACTTTTTGTTCTCATTACATTTCATTTGAATACTATGGCTGCATTTGTATCTAAACATAAATCTCACAATTGATATCTTTACTGAGCTCAATCTCATTTCTACAATAACTCATCTCACTGCTACTGTTATTTTCAATCTTGCTGTCCATCTAAATAGGTCCTAACTTTGATCATCAGACATTCTTCATTTCAAACTTCGCTTCCAAATGTTTAATATCTTACACGATAAGTTTAATCCTCCAATTACCTAGACCTTTCCAATGTACCAAATCCTTAATTTATAAAGGAGAAATATTAGATGATAGGAAGGAAACAAAACAGAGTTGGGTGAAATTGATTTTAGCTAAAATATGTCATAAAAGAATTATTGTCATATGAGTACAATTCAATTAATTTTCGATAGACACAATGGCCAACAACAGTGACAATGTCATTGTAAAATAATTTAATACTTTACACTCCAATTATAGAAGTAGGTTTCGTAATGAAACTGTAATGTTAGGAAGATCATTAAATTATTGGAGGAACCAAATGATTCCCCTTGAGGTAAAATGTTTCAAGAATGACATGATGAGTAGTATGGATGGATTTGTAGGGTCAGACTCATTCATCCAAGTTATATGCTCTCAAATTGTGGGCCTTCACTCCAATTGCTTTCAACTATTTAACTTTTGACTTAAATTTCTTCCCAAATTTGAAGTTGATGCCCTAAAATTAAGATTATTATTATATGAAGAATGATAAAAGTGTTTTAAAATTGATTCATTCATAAGTAATTGTTTATAATTTGTAAGGTTTTTCATTTCCATAAGGAAGTACAATGAAAAGAAAAGATTCAAACTTTAATCTAACTAGATTTAAACCCGTGCAATGCACTATGATGATTTTAATTTATAATAATTTTAAAAAAATATAATAAAATTTTAAAAAATTTATTTTGAAATACATGTTGAATATTGTATTAAAAAACTTGATGCAAATACAAAATACACAAATTAAAAAATAATTCGAAATCAAAACAAATTAAAAATTATAGAAAAATAAATTAACACAAATCTTAATATGTTTAAATAGCTACAGTTTTAATCAAAATAATTCTTATTTCATTAATCATTAATAAATTATTGGTTAATATTGCATATTTTAAATTGATTTATTTTTGAAATTTGAATTTAAATGATTTTAAATTAATCTTATAAAATTATTTAGCGTTGAAACTTTATCTTTTAGGTTTTTAAAAAATTATTTATAGTGGTCTCAAACATTAAAAGTAAAAATGTCAATAAAAATAAAAATAAATTATTATTAAATTATTTAAATTTTAAATTAATTTAAAATAATTAAATACAATATTGAAGATAATACGCATTCAAATTAATAGATAATCCATATGGATTTTTTTTACAAAAAATTTATTGAACAAATAAATAAATAAATGATTGAATAAATAAATATAAAAAAGGAATGAAATGAAAATTGAAAAAAGACATGCAAGTTTTTTTTTGTGTAACAACAGGTATCCTCATCCATTTTATGGTATGAGATTAATTCTGTTTGGGCCGGAAGTGATAAACGGTAAAGCCCTCACAACATGGGCGACTCTAGGAATCACATTGAAGTTTAATTCAATACTAAAATATATAGCTTAAATACCCTAATTTAATTTTTTGATAAAAGATTTAAAACTTTAAGGTAGTTCCAATCAAAATACATGGATTTTTTTAAATTTAAAAATAACATGATAAGGGATAACATAAAATTCAAATTCTAAGATAAATTTTATTTGATTTAAATGAAGATAATATGATTAAAATTTAATTGTTTTAAAAATTTCATATATTTTAAAATTAAATAATTAATGGAATAAGATTTTTTTTATAAAAAATTTAAAATTAAGTTATTATTCCAAGAGTTTTGGCTTTTATATATTTGTATAAAATATCAAATTATTATCAAAAACTAAATCTTATTGAAATTAGAAGTGTAACTTTAGATTAACGATTAGGTGATTTGTCATTAACATTTTATACTTTAATGATAAAAAAAATTCATCTCACCACACATCAAGTGTTCATATAAAATACATGTCTTTTTCTTTAAAAAAGTTCATCTAAGTAAAAAATTTATACAAAAATTAATTATTTCTATAAATATGTTTTACTGTATATAATAACAGTATATATATTGATAAAATATGAGAAAGAAATTGATAAATGGTATGAAATTTTCTTTAATTTTAATATATATATATATATAAAAATATAGATGTTTATATTTTAGAAATTGAAATAGAAAATTGATTTAAAAAATAATTAATATTTTTTGTAATTCTAATGTTTTGCGATTTGTATATTTAGATAATTGAATAAAATTATTATGTTTTTATTTTAGGATATTAGATGTGTCAAATTTTTAGAATATCCAATATGATGTTTTACTTTGAGCCAATTGCTTTGGCTTATATATATATATAATATATATATATATATTATATATATATATATAATATATATATAATATATTATATATATATATATATATATATATATAAAAGATTACTTCTAAAAAAAATATAAAGAACGACCAGATCAAACTTTTATCATTTATCATTTGCATATTTGATTGGATGTTTGATTCAATTTAAATTGAATTTTGGATATTATTTCAAAAATAATTTTGAATTTTGGATATAATTTATTTATCCCATCTTATCTCAAGATGTTATTATATTAATAAAAACATTATTTAAATATATTTAAATATTAATATAAAATATTGTTAAATATTTCAATAATAAATTTTATTTAAATGAATTTAATTATAAGTTGTGTTTAATATATACAAGTACCACATGTTAGACCTAGATATTACTATTAAGATGTAATTACTTACATAAATTTTACTTGAATTAATTATTTGGTCTAAATAAAACATGTAAAATTACATGATTTATACATATGAGTGTAAATGATCATAATATAAATGAATTTTGTTGTATCATCAAATGATTGGAAGATGTGGAAGTGGACTTATTTTTCAAGCGTTTAAACATAATTCGAATCATGGAGTTGCTACTATTGAGAGGGTTTTACCGTTTATCACTCCTGGCCCAAACAAAATTAATCTCAGACAATAAAACAAATGAAAATACATGTGATTACACAAAAAAAATTTTGTTGTGTTCGTGAGCTGTTCATTTACCTTTAAGACTATTCGTATTTGATTCGCATTTAATAAGAATTCTTTTTGGGTGTAAGTACAAGTATCCTCATCTGTTTTACGGTCTGAGATTAAACTTGTTTAGGCTGGAAGTAGTAAACAGTAAAACTTTCCTAACAATGGAGATTCCAGAACTCCAACTCTATCTAAGTACTTGAGTAAAAAATCCACTTCTACTTTTTCTAACCACTTGTTGGTATTTAATAAGAAATTTTATGTTGCGTTTGAGCTCAGTTCATTTAAATATATTATGATGTTCAAGTTTGTTTCGTTTATATTAAATGAATTCGTTTTTAAATATTAAATTAATATATTCCCAAACAATTACAAACGTGTTCATAAACAATAAACACATCATGACTAAACAAATTTAAATAAAACATTTATAAAATTTATATATATTTATATAAACACACACAACCAAATTAAGAGATCTTACACAAAAAATCATAATTAAAAATACTAAATTATTAGAGTAAATGGTTAATAATATAATTTTATTATTATCAAATAACAAATGAACTATAAACGATCTATGAATATATGAAATTCAAATAATTTTTAAATGAATTTATTCACAAACATAAACGAATCAGACAGACGTTTTTGTTCATATTCACTTAGTTTAATAAACTAATCATGAAATGCTGTTCATAATCATTTGTTAAGTTCAATAAATAAAAATAAACGAATGAAAAATGAACATGTTCACAAACTATTCATCAAATATTCTATTCATTTACACTTTTTATATACATACTATCTTACTTTTATTTTTAGTCTAAAACCATTTAACACAAATGGAAATTTGGAATAATATTAGTATTGAATTGGGATTTCATAAATTCAATTTTAAGCAACATGAAAATCCTATAAAAAGAACAACAAGAGCTTTGATCTAATAATAATAATAATAATAATAATAATAATAATAATATTAATTATTATTATTATTATTATTATTATTATTATTATTATTATTTTATTATTATTATTATTATTATTATTATTATTATTATTATTAGGAGAGATTAGCTTCAAATTTTTTTATTTTTAGTGAAGATTAGATTCAAGTTTGATTCTCCTTTATGTGTACCTCTTTTTGGAAAAAAAATTCTATAAAGAGATTATTTTTATTCAAATTTAAAACATATCACATACTTACATTATTATAAAATTATTATTTACCACACATCACAATAATTAATATTATTAATAATCTTTATAATAAATACTTTTCATACCATGATCACATTCAGCATGAATCACATACCAATCCCACGACCAATTTGTGTTTCTTTTGTAAATGTCAATTTATTTTCCAATTAATAATAATAATAATAATAATAATAATAATAATAATAATATTATTATTATTATTATTATTATTATTATTATTATTATTAGCTTCAAATTTTTTTATTTTTAGTGGAGATTAGATTCAAGTTTGATTCTTCTTTACGTGTACCTCTTTGTGGAAAAAAAAATTCTATAAGAAGATTATTTTTATTCAAATTTAAAACATATCACATACTTACATTATTATAAAATTATTATTTACCACACATCACAATAATTAATGTTATTAATAATCTTTATAATAAATACTTTTCATACTATGATCACATTCAGCATGAATCACATACCAATCCCACGACCAATTTGTGTTTCTTTTGTAATTGTCAACTTATTTTCCAATTAAACCAAATAAAATCCGTTCCTTTTTGTTTCATAGTCGTTGTCTTCGTATTGCCCTTTGCGGGATTTGTTTGGAATTTCATCTGTCAGTCGGCACACTTGTCATTTCGATTTGTGTTTCCTCATTTTTGCCGCAACTCTCTTTACAAATCCTCCGTCTGCTTATTCGTTTCTGCTCTCTGACCTAATCTCAATGTCAGAGAGCTGCAACTCTCGCCACTTCTCATGGCTGATGAAATCCTGCTTACCCAACCCCAATCACAAATCTTTGATAATAACACCCCAACAGCTTAGCCACACTGTTGCTCTCACCATATCTTCTCTCCCCGATGACCTTCTCTTGGAATGTCTTTCCAGAGTTCCTTCCTCTTCCCTCCCTTCTCTTTACCTCGTCTGCCGTCGCTGGTTCTACCTCCTCCACTCACCTTCCTTCCTCCTCCTCCGCCGTCAACTCCACCTCCTCCACCCTTCTGTCTTCGCCTTCTCCGCCACCGGCTCCGGTGTCTTTGCTGCCACCCTCTCTTTTCCTTCACCGGACCATAGCCCTGCTTGGGAATTGTCCTTATGTCTTCCCATGAACATTCTGTCGCTTCACACCATCCCAAGGCTTGTTTCTATAGGACCAAGAATTTACATCATTTCTGGAAATTCTATGCTTAGATATAACGCTTGGACCCAGCACGTTATTGCTAAATCCCCCATGCTTTTCCCTCGCAAAAAGTTCGCCGCCGCTGTGGTTTACAACAAAATTTACGTGGCCGGCGGCGGTGGTTCCAAAGCTGCTTCCGCCGTGGAGGAATACGACCCAGAGAGTGAAACGTGGCGCGTGGTGGCTCACTCGCAGAGGAGGCGTTATGGGTGCATAGGGGCAGCGGCGGATGGCATCTTTTATGTGATTGGTGGATTGAAAATCGGTGGCGCGTGCGGAAATGGGGGTGGAGGGGTAGAAGCTCACGTTTATGCAAGTTCAATGGATTTGTATGATGTGGAGGCGCGTGCGTGGTTAAGGAGCAGGGCGGTACCGGGAGGCGGCTGTGTAGTGGCAGCATGCTCGGTGGTGGCCGGATACGTATATGTTCTAGCAAGCCACGCGGTGGAACTCTCTTTTTGGCGGTTCGACGCGCGGAGAAGATGTGGCGGCGGTGAAGGGTTTGGGGAGTGGTGTCGAATGAAAAGTCCGCCAATGCCGACTCAAATAAGACTAGACGGTACAGTAAGATTCTGTTGTGTTGGGGTTGGGAATAAAGTCATTTTGGTACAAGTATTTGGGTGCATCGATGACTTGTTGAGAAGAAGTGGGAGGAGCCAAAGGGGTCTAAAAGAAGGGCTGGTTTTGGTGTACGATAGTGTCGGCGGTGAGTGGAGTCGAGCTGCTGACCTGCCGGAGGTTATACGACGCGCCGCCTGTGTAAGTGTGGAGTGCTAATAGGCACAATTGCTGCTAACTTGCGCTCTTCAAAAGCTATGGTGGTTTGTGTAGCATAAGCAGCAGACAAAATGATCGTGTGTAACATGGGGAAGAAAAAAGGCGACAATATTGGGCAATTAAAATACTGATTATTTATATTCTTGATTCTCGATTGGATTGAATATTTTGAAGGAAATTTGTGGCTTGACTTTGGATTTTGTCATTGGTGTCAGATTTAGGTGCCTTAATTTATTATGCAATTAGATAATTGTTTAATTTAATTTTATTTATATGCTTGTAATTATCTGCATGTTTTGAAAATTGACCTAAAATAGACTAACTTTGTCACGTTCAAGGATAGCAAAGGAACAATTATATTTATTACTAGAAAGTGAAACATTATAGTTTTCACATTTTGTGCTTTTATTTTTAATGATTTTTATGTTTATATATGAATTTGTATGATTATTACGTGTATATAATTTTCTTTTATTTTCATTCTTGAGATAGAAATGCCAATTGAAAAAGAACTGATTATGGTCCATCCTTAACACTTACTTTAAGAATTTAAGTAAAAAAATGTCCATGCATGGTGGTCTTAATTAAACTTTAGACTTGTTTTTAAAGCAAGTGAACTAAAACTACTTGAATTGAGTTAGAACAAGATATCTTAAATTAGTACTAGGAGCTTAGGGGGTCACAATTAAATCATAAATCAAGGAGTTAACAGTGGTTTCTCTAAGTTTCAATTGTGTAATTAACCTTTCAAACTACGAAATGGTAGTTTAAAGGGACGGTGAGATTAATTCTGGTAATATTAAAAAAATAATTATTAAATAAAGAGCATTTTAATAAAATAATAAAATATTTAAAAGTAAAAGGAAAAGAGTAATTTTTCCCTTCTACTAATTTGTCTTTTATGAGGTGATCTCACTAGCACCTTTGGTGCATTGAAACCTAAACAATCTCTAAGTAACAAAGCTAATGTTAATTTGTCATAAAGCTAAACTTATATAATTACTTTAGAATTATCGACAAATATTCTAAAATTTCTAAACAATAAAGAATGATATAAAATGGAAACACAAATACAAATACAAATAACACCTTTGTTTTAGCAGAGTTTTTACCACCAAGATGAATTTGTAATTGTAAGGCACCCAAAAAAAATAATGAAGCTTTATGATAGATGCCTCTTTACGTCTTAACCAGTTCAACATTATGTCACCTCTGAGCTTCATGATATGTCTACAAAGAGAGATAAGATGACAATATAAGAGTTTGATAGAATATTAGGTTTTCGAGTCTTCCAATTGAGTATTATGATGAGCATATCTTGTTTTCAATGGTAAGCATGGTGGGAAGGGTGATGAAGATTGTTGGCTCTATAGGCTAAACCGAGAGAGGGGTGAATCGGTTCTTAACTAACCTTATGTTCGTTTTTCGATTCTTCTAAATTCTCTAGCCTATGTTGAAATTTTCTAAGTTCTCTAGGCTATGCAAGCATGCAATCCAAATTCAATACAACAAAGACAATATAATTGCAAGTAAAGAGAGAAGGGAAAGAGAAATGTACACAAGTAATTTATAGAGGTTCAGCAACCTTGCCTACGTCCTTTACCTTGAGACGCTCCCAAGGATTTTTCCCAAATTCACTAACTTTGAATTTGCCTTTACAATCCCTCTTTTTGTAAGCTCAAGAGAAACCTCTCTCTTTTTTTAGGCTAAAGAGAACCCTCTCTTTTTCTAAGGCTAAAGAGAAACCTCCCTCTTTTTCTAAGGCTTAAGAGAAACCTCCCTTTTACAAGGTGTGAGTGGGTTTAGAATGAGTGTAATCAAAGAAGGCCTCTAAGTAGGCAAATGATTACAAAGGTTAAGCACAATGAAAAGCCTATACAATATTTGTGCTAGATTACACAAGGAGGATGAGAATGATAGAAGATATTGAATTTTAGCTATTGTAGTCTTGAGATGCTTGGAGAAGATGAAGAAATTGAAGAATGATATGTCTTGGTTGCTCTCTCTACTTTCTTGTGCTTCCAACCCTCTATTTATAGTCTCTTGGATGGTTTCTAAACGTTGGTAGGAGCAAAAACTGAATGTAACCGTTGTATCTCACAGAAACTAGCCGTTGGAGGCTTTTCACGTGTTAAGGGATCGATCCCATGCTTCCTTTTTGCTTCCTGGGAGCATTTTGCCATTCTGGGATGGATCCCTCATGTTTTTCCTACACTTTTTTGGGCCATTTTGGGTTAGAAATGATGTGGACTTTGATTTTAATTTATCGCAAAACATTTATGAATTTTATGGAAGTTTTTCTTGACTTTCTCAAATGAAAAACTTAGTGTAAAAACTTGTTAAGTAATTTTCTAAAGTTGTGTTCAATATGTTCTTGAGAAAATTACTTAATAAAGATATTCAAAATCATTTTGTAAAATGTTAAGACCAATAAGAATATGCAATTAAATCATGGTCTTAAAACTTCGATATGTAGACTTAAAGTGGTTTGAGAAAGTCATATGATTGGTAAAGCAAATTTACATTATAGAATCAAACACTTAATATTACTTAAGTTTTTGTCATTTCAAAATACATATGTCAATTTAAAGCTAACAAAGATTGATACGAATACTAGACGGGGCAAGTTTACGTGAGTGTATGTTGAAGTTGATCTTCACAAACCTTTGATCCCGATGATCAATATGGATGGTGTTTGGCAGAATGTTGAATATGAAGGGCTGAACATGATATGTTTTACTTGTGGTAGAATGGGATATAAGGAACCTATATTTTCCAATCTTTGGAGAATGTTAAACAACTTGAAACTGAAGGTGTAGCCATAGAGAATCATCTTGTTGGGAAAGCCAAATCTTGTGTACATCTCTAGGTATAAACGATGGATAAGACTTCAGGCGAATGGTTTATGGATGATTGCCCAAAATCGGAGGCAATATAGAGGGGCAAGTGGGAAGCCTAGTGTTTCAAAAAAATCAGTTAATTACGAAACTAGATTTGCTGCTTTGCCTAACTTAAATCAAATGGAAGATGATGTAGGAAAATCTACTGAGAAGCCCAATAATGGCGGGAATGCTGGTTTTGGAAGTGTTATGAATAATGGGGGTTGACTTTGCATGGAAGTAAGAAAATCTTGGGTGACAATTGGTCAACCATAATTTGGGGGCCTACTATAAGGAGAACTAGTCACTGACGGTTGTGAATAAGCCCGCGTAATGTAATCATTCTAACAAAAATTTGAAGAAGGCCTCAAGTAGCGCTTTAGTACTTCATATGGGCCCACATGCATACGATAATGTGAGAAGTATAGCTATTTGCGATTTGGGAGATGGTCAAGCTATGTAAATTCAATCTACCCCTTTGGAGGTTTATGTTGATGAGGGAGCTAGAGAATTCAGGGAACACGATCGTGGGTATATGGATTCTCAAGAAGGGACATCTATATATTCCTTGGTTCCTGAAACTCAATAGATGCTAGACATGAATGGTCAAATTAGTTCCTCGTAGAGAAGGCATGATGAACGAAATGGACAAGCTTTTCCTAGAGCAACAAAATCTAGGAATATCAATTATCATTATTGATGAATCTACTTCAATGAAATAGTAAGGGGGCTCAGAATGAAAATTTCTTGCATAATATGAAGGAGTTATTACAGCTTTATAAGCTTGCTATTGTACTTGTGGTTGAGCCCAAATTTCAGGAGTGACGGTAATGAAAGTTTTGAAGAAGATGAGATTTTTTTATTTTTTTCATTGTTGATTTGATGGGTTTTTATTGTGGGATTTGGCTTTGCTGGGATAGTTTGCAAGTACAATTGGAGGTTGTCTCTAGCTCATCACTAGTTGTACATGCTCTATTTTATAGTAAAGAAAGACTAGATTGGCTTTTCTCTGCAACGTATACGAGTCTTATCCTTAAGTCTTGGAGGTTGTTATGGAATAGGATGGAGGATTTGGCATTTACAGTGTGCATGCCTTCGCTTGTTATGGGAGATTTTAATGATGTGCGAAGTTTATCTGAGAAGTCTAAAGGTGTTGATATCTTCTTTACTAGAAGTACATTATTCAATAATATGATAAACAATTGTGATTTGACTGACATTGGGTTTCAAGCCCAGTGTTTTTTATGGTGTAATAATAGACCTGGAAAGGTGTGAATTTATCAAAGACTAGATAGAGCCTTAGTTTGAGTTAGAGGCTCATGTTTCTTGAAGCGGTGGTGAAACATATCCTATCTTGCTACAATACTGTAGAATTCTGAAAATAAGAATTTTATTTTATTTTTATCCCACTAATTTCAGAAATTGTACATAGCAATATATATGGACAGAAATAACTAAGAGTCCACAAAAAGGAAACTACCTAACTGATAGTGATAAGGGTAACATTCTACCCAAATCTCTATAATAACTAGAATAATCTAGATTGCAATAAATCCAATTATTTGTTTCCTAATTACAAAACAACAAATAAATAAAGATAAATGTTGGAACTTCCACACTCCCCTTCAAGCTGGGCTGAAGATGTTGTTCATGCCAACCTTGGAACATAAATCATTAAAGCTTTTTCTTGGTAGAGCCTTTGTCAAGATGTCTGCAACTTGAACACCAGTAGGAGTATAGAGAAGCTGAATTATTCCTTCCTCGATCTTTTCTTTTATAAAATGATGATCTATCTCCACATTCTTGGTTCGATCATGGTATACTGGATTTTTGGCAATGCAGATAACAAATTGATTATCACAAAACATTCTCATAGGTTCTTCTAAAGTGAAGTTCCTTGACAATTCTCCTAATCCAAATTCCTTCACAAATTCCATGAGCTAAAGCTCTAAACTCAGCCTTTGCATTGCTTTTTAAGACTACAGACTACTCTTTGCTCCTCCAAGTAACCAAATTTCCCTAAATATAAGTGCAACACCCTCAATGGATCATTGATCATTTATAGACCCAGCCTAATTTGCATCACTGATTACTTCTATATTTCATCCTCATCCCTTTTTGAAGAATAGGCATTTCCTTAAAGTTAGCTTAAAATATCTCAGGATCCTAAACATTGCCTCCATGTGATCTTCTCCCGAGTCATTCACATATTGACCAACCATATTTACGGCGAATCCGATGTCTGGTCTTGTATGGGATAAGTAAACGAGTCTTCCCACCAATCTTTGATATCTCCCTTTATCAACTGGTGTTGAATCTTTTCCCTTTCCAAGTTTGGAAGTAGAATCCATTGGAGTGTTTGCTGGTTTGCAACCCATCATGTCGGATTCCTTTAGTAGATCCAGTACATACTTCCTTTGGAAAATTGAGATCCCTTGACTTGACCGGGCCACTTCCATTCCTAGGAAGTATTTGAGATTTTCTAGGTCTTTGATTTCGAATTCCTTGAGCAACATTTTCTTGAGTCTATTCGCCTCTTCCATCCAATCACCAGTTACTACAATATCACCTACATAAACAATTAAGATAGCAAGTTTTTCTTCGGGAGATTATATCACAAATAAGGTGTGATCTGCTTGACATTGAGAATAGTCATAACTCTTCACCACTTTCATGAATCTTTCAAACCAAGCCTTCGGGGATTGTTTATGACCATAAAGGGATCGTTTTAACTTGCATACCTTGTTGTTCGTAGCTTTAGTTTCCAAGCCCAATGGAATCACCCTGCACACTTCTTCCTCAAGGTCCTCGTTGAGGAATGCATTCTTAACATCCAATTGGTAGAGAGGCCATTCTAAGTTTGCTGCCAGAGATAGAAGAATCTCGATGGTGTTGAGTTTTGCAATAGGGGCAAATGTCTCTTGGTAGTCTATCCCATAAGATTGAGTAAACCCCTTTGCAAACAGTCTGGCTTTGAATATATCAATACTCCCATCTTCTGTTTATTTCCCTGTGAAAATCCACTTGCAGCCAACTACATTCTTCTCGGTTGGGAGATTTATGAGTTCCAATGTGTTGTTTTTCTCAAGAGTTCTGACTTCATCCATAACAGCCTCCTTCCATTTTGGATCTTTGAGAGCTTCTGTAATTATATTGGGAACCTGAATCTCATTTAGATTGGAAACAAGTGCTTGAAACCGTAAGAAAAATAATTTTGGATAGGATGTTGTGCACATGATCGAACACCCTTCCTCAAAGCAATTGGCAATAAATCATCATTAGGTAATATACTGTGAGAAGTATCTAAATTAGTGTTACCTTCAAGATTTGAATCCGAATTAGGCTCTTGGTCAAGTTCATATGCTGGATGTTGTGCCCCCTCTTAAGTGCGTTGTCTTTTTGAGTAGACACAAAGTTCATTGGAAGTTGGTGGGAACACACTCGGAATATTTTGGGTTAGAGGAAGACTTTGTTCAAGCTCTAAGTGTGACTACAGCTGACTTGATTCAAGCTTTGGTTCATGGATGTTGAAATGGTGGGAATGGAAATCAATGGCATGTAGAATTTTGAGAATAGGAATTTTATTTTTTTTATTCCACTAATTTCAAAAATTGTGCACAACAATATATATGGATAGAAATAACTAAGAGTCCATAGAAAGGAAACTACTTAACTGATAGTGTGGTAAGGATAACATTATACCCAAAGCTCTATAATAACCAGAATTATCTACATTGGAATAAATCCAATTATTTGTTTCCTAATTACAAAATAACAAATAAATAAAGATAAATGCTGGAATTTCCACAAATACAATGAGTAACGATGGTGGATAAACAGAAGAGGTCATTTCGATTTCATAACATGTGGCTAATGGATCCTATTTTGGATAGCATGATTCATGATAGTTGGCGCTTGACTAATGCGGAAATATGAGAGAGAACTAGCTTACTATGTTGAAAAAGTGAAATAAGGAATAAGGATAAATTTGGGAATTTTTTTGGTAGGAAGAAGGAGTTGAGAGCACGTATTAATGGTGTACAAAGATTTCGTACTAATAGGTGGAATCATCAATTTCATCTTTTAGAGAACAAACTGGTCCAGGAGTATAATACTTTATTGCAACGTGAGAAATTGTTTTGGTGCCAAAAATCAGGTGTACAATGGTTATAGGAGGGGATAAAAACACGCGCTTTTTTCATTTGTCGACGATTTGTAGACGCAGATGTAATAAGGTCACTATGCTCAAGGATGATGGGGGTGATTGGGTTGTTAACCAGGATGCTTTACAAGGGATGGTGTTGAACGTTTTCAAAAAGTTGTATAGTGTCTAGGATGAGCGCGTTCTTCGCTGCATGGCTTTAGTGGTTTGAAATTAGAGGAGAACTGCCTTGTACAAATGGATGGTCTTATTAGGTAGGATGAAGTCAAGGCTGCTCTATTTCAAATGAAGCAATAGAGTGTGCCTGGTGTAGATGGATTTCAAGCATGTTTTTTCCATATGTTTTGGGAAGTGATTGGAGGAAGCTTATTTGATTTAGCAAATAGGGCGTTTGAGAATGGATCTTTCTCTCGTAAGATTTCTGAAACTCTTATCACTTTGATTCCTAAAAACCAAACTCCGAAGCTTGTCACAAATTTCAAACCAATTAGCTTGTGTTGTGTCCCTTGTAAGTTTGGTGAATTGACTTGGACCAATTTTAGATGATTTGGTAGTGCCCATATAATTGAGTTTCATTTTGGGAATATAGGCCATTGATAATATTCTAATTGCCCAAGAATTGATTTATACTATTCAAAAATTGAATTCTAGAGATGGATTAATGACTATTAAAATTGATTTGGAGAAGGCCTATAATCGCTTAAGGTAGGATAACTTTAGTTAGCTTTGATTTTTCAACAAAATGGATAAGGTTAGTCATGTTCTATGTCACCAATGAAAGTATGTCAATACCGTGGAATGTAGAAAAATTTGAATCATTTCGACCTGAGAGAGGTTTGAAACAAGGCGACCTTATCTCTCCATATCTATTTGTTCTTTTACGGAGAGACTGGGACACTTGATAGTCAAGGAAGTTGAAAATGGTCTTGGAAGCCAATTAAAGTTGGTAGGAGTAGGCTGGGAATATCACATTTTTTTGTAGATGATTTATTTATGTTTGGTAGGGCTAATGAGTCGCAGGCCAGTACCATTAGAAATGTAATAGATGAATTTTGTAATATCTTTGGTGCAAAAGTTAGCTTGGAGGAATCAAGGATATTTGTTTCCTTACGGGCGAATAAGCGTAGTGGCAGAATAGTGAGTAAACTTCTTTCTATAAGTCTTACTCAAAACCTGGACAAATACTTGAGAGTCCCCTTGCTTCATGGTGGTGCTTCAAAAATAGTATATCAAGAGTTGATTGACAAAGCTAATTGTCATTTATCAGGATGGATAAAAAAATACCTTAGTTTGGCAAGTCGAGCTACCCTAGTAAACTTTGTTACAGCTACTATCCCATTATATCACATGTTGACAACTTTCTTACCAAAGTCTGTCAATGATCAAATTGATAGATTGAATAGAAGGTTTCTATGGGGTGGGTCAACTGAAAAAAAGGGAGTACATTTAGTCAGTTGGAATGAAGTGTGCAAATCAAAGTTCATGGAGGACTTGCTATTAGATCGATGAACATTCAAAATAGTTCATTAATCCAGAAACATCATGGTGTTTTTTGCAATACAATGATAGGCTGTGGGTTTAGGTCTTTAAAGCTAAATATAGGGTGCATGGCAATTGGATTCAATATATGGGGTCTTTTGACAGTAGTTTACCAAGCTGGTCACGATCATGGAGTGATTTGGTTAAGGCAGGTCATGCATTAGCAAAAGGGTTCCAAAGAAGAGCGGGTCTAAGGAATAAAACTTCATTTTGGAAGGACCCTTAGATAGGGAAGCCATTACTAAGTTAGATTGGTTCTCTTCCTGATGGGATTATGTTAATGCTAAAGTTCCTGATTACTTTGAGATATCGGGTGGCTAGAATGCTGAATTAGTTTTGAACATTTGCCTGAGCATTTCATGGGGAAGGTATTAAGTTATCCATTACCAAGATTTTGAACCATGGAGGATAACTGGATATAGGGTCACTCTTCATATGGTTTGTTTATAGTAAAGTCAAAATATAATCTTGCTCTGTCTCAGTTGTTTGAGAATAATGGGAATAATTGGGATTGGCTGTGGAAACTCCCAGTTCCTCAAATATGGAGATATTTTATATGGCTTGCTAGGCATGATTGACTTCTAACAATCAGGTCGAGGTTCTCATGGGGAATAGCTGCATCTTTGGTGTGTGAAATATGTGATGATTAGGAAGAAATGTTACTTCATGTTTTAAGAGATTGTACAATTGCTAAGGCGGTGTGGTTATCTCTTCTTGGTGATAAGCAAGTTCCCGGTTTCTTTGAATGGGAATGGGTCTAGTGGCTAGAAAATAATTTAAGAGTTAAGGATAAAAGGGATAGTAGAGGTAATGACTGGAGGTGCACTTTTGTGACTGCTTTATGGAGGCTTTGGACGAAGAGGTGTGATCGGATCTTGAGTGGTGGTTTGGATCGAGGTAATGCTAATGATATGGTGGAATTTATCTTGCAGGGGGCATGGGAATTAAAAAAATACCTTACTAAAGAAGCTACATCAATGAGGAAACAATGCTTTATCTCACAGACTAGGCCAAGAAGGGTTTTGTGAAAGTTAATACAGATTGGTCTTAACGTGGAGATGCTAGGGTGTTTGGCGCTAGTGGTTTGATTAGGAATGAATAGGGACAATGGGTGGTCGGCTTCAGATCTCGACTAGGTATTGGTTCTAATATTGTAGCGGAGTTGCAAGGAGTGCGGCTTGGTCTTTTGCTAGATTGGGATGAAGGCTTTGGGGATGTGGCTTGCGAGTTAGATGTGCAATAGTTATTGATTTAATACATAAAGTTGATTCAAATTTGCATCCTCTTAGCAGTTTGATTGAAGACATCAGGGAGGTGTTGGCTAGAGACCGGATGTGTGTTATTGTTCATACACATCGTGAAGGAAATTTCTGTGTAGATGCCTTGGTAAAGTCTGGTTGCAATTTGGAAGTTGATTATGAAAAGCTATGTGATCCTCCTCCTAGTTTGAGTTTTTGTTACAAGCGGATGCATAGGGAGTTAATTTCCTTAGGAATTCTTTACTCTAGTGTAGTCTATTCATTTTAATTTCTCTTTGTAACAAAAAAAATTATTAAAATACATTTAAATTATTTAACATTTTGTATACTTAATTACTGCACAAAGATATTAAAATATTTGAAATTGGATTTCGAATTTAGATTTTATCTTTGTCAGGTTATTAATTTTCTCATTGCTCTTCATTAATTTATTGATTTTTTTAATTTAATTTTTATTTTATCAACTTTAATGAAATCATTATGAGCTTGACGTAACAAACATTACTTCTCTCATAACTTTTTTTGGCATTAATAACATATAAATAGAATAGGGTAAATTTATTAAAAAGATTTACTTTTATAAATTTTTGAATAAGCTCTCATCTTTTTATTTATCCAATTAAATTCTTAAAATATTATTTCTCATTAAATCTTATTTTTCACGAAACTTCTAAAATTCATTAAACAATAATAACACTCTAAAAGATTAATTAGATAGTAATTGTTTTAAAGGTTAATTAGACAAATAATATTTTAAGAGTTTAATTAAGACAATGGAAAAATAAAGGCTTATTAAAAAAAGGAAAAAATATAGATTCTTTTAGATATTTGAACAGAATAAAAATTATTTGTAGATAAACCTTGTTTAATCTGTTTACAAAACTGTAAAAACATACGGACTGAATTGATCATTGGAATCAATTATATGGTAAAAGCATAATTATCCTAAAAGAAAGATGAAAAAAAAAACAATAATGGAAATTTATTTTAAATTTAGAGAGTCCGAAGATGCCTAATCGAACGCCTTACCTCAGCCCTGGATAGCGACCGCCCCACTAGCAGGCCGCATCCCACCTTTCGGGCCAACTGCCTTTCCGCAGCTCAGTTGAATGCAGGCCCCAAGCCCCAAGAGCCTGAGATTCCGGGAACTCTTCCTTTTGCTGCTACAGAATCAAAATCCAGGAAAAAATAACTCTTTATTTGAATCTTTAATTCATTCCTAGATTCACCAAAACCCCACGGCAAAACCCTTCATATAATTTTTTTTTCTTACCTCTGTCTTCCTTTGGAAATGGATTTCCAAGTAGTGGTTTTAGCTGGTGGCACTTCGAAGAATCTAACTCCCCTTGTCTCCAAGGTCTTCCCTCCCACTTGTTTTTCTCTTTCATTTAAATATACCCATTTCATAATTTCGTTAATCTTTGCTTTTTCTTGTTTTTTTTCTTGAAATGCTTGCAGGAAGTGCCTAAACCGCTGCTTCCGGTTGCCAACCGCCCTGTTCTTTACTACGTTTTGCACCAATTGGAACGAAGCAACCTTAAAGATCTCATTGTTGTAAGAACAAAAGTTCCTTAATTCCCTTTTTTTTTTCCTTTTCTTCTTATTCTTTATTAATAAAGTGTGATAGTTTAAATGGATGGTAATATTATTTATAGGTTTTAGGGTTTTTGATTTTGGTCTGAATGTTTGGGGTGGCAAACAGGTGGTTGAAGGGGAAGATGCAGCGCTTGTTGTTGGTGCTTGGATTTCTGGGACTTTCGTTGATCGTCTAAATGTTGAGGTACTTATACACGCATACACTCAATTCAATTTAAGATTGTTTATGCTGAAACTATGCCATTGTATTGCTTAATGAAGCATATATGTTAGACTTGAATTACTTGTTTCTGTTTGTGAATGTTTTTACTTGATTGGAACAAATGTGAAGTACTAGTCAAATTGATTAGTCTCATGAAATTTGATTTTGAGAAAAAGGAAGGGGGTTGTTGTAACTAAGTCACCTGTTAAGGTATTTCAAGGTTTTTGATGATGTGCTCTATCCTGAAGCTGATTAGTGTCTCAATAAATTGGTGGACAACTTTATTAACAGTTTTTTATTTTGGCTTTGCTAGAAAGGAATATTGGTGTACTTTAAGATTATGGAATGAGTCATGGTGTATGTTATTCTGTATTTTATTAGTTCTTGTCTTTTGAACTGGAGTTTCTTGAGCTCATAAGCACCTTCACGTGTGTGGCATTTGAACTCTATTTCACTAAATTCTCATCAAGATGCAAGATTAAGAACAAGTTTGAGAATTTAAACCCTTTCTGGAATCAAAATAGAATATCCACCATGTCAGTTCTAGTTTAGGAAATCCCTGGAAACCTACCATGTGTGCATTTTGTATCATAATTGGCAGCATACCACATTCTGAGAAGGTTGCACAGCTTCACAATCACAACTGAAAAAATGAAATAGAGAAGCTTCTTTTTTTTTTTTTCTAGTTAGAGAAAATGGACAAGTGAAATATATAAAATAATGAAAACATAATCCTCTTATGAACACTGCAAATTAGAAGAGGCTCTTCCTTCTTAAGAAGATTTTACTGGAGAGACATGCATCCGAGTTACATGAAGCTTCTCTTCTCACGAAATGATATTCTTCTCTCTATTGATGCAAGACCTAGAAAAAAGTTTCAAATGTTTTGGGTGTTTGTGGTGGCTTATAAGTAAAATTATTTGTCGTTGAGAGAGAGCAGTACATGAGCTTTAGGTGACTTAGTGTTTGTAGAATTAAGTTCTGAAATAGGATTACATTTTAAAGGTTTGTTTTAGTTGTTATTTTGTCAGATCTGGAATTATTGCCTATACAATTTGTGAAGTACTAAATAGTCTTCTTAGGGTGAGTTTGAGTTAAAAGTTTTGTACATGGTCATACCAGGTAGATCAAGCTTAGAAAGTTACATGGAGCAAGTTTTGTAGCTTTAGATAACAGAAATATCAAATGCAATGGAATAATGTGAGATAAATCCCTTTTGTCAGATCTTGTGCATTGACTTGTAATGTACCATGACATGATGTCAATAGAGAGGATGATATTAACAAGATCATTTCCCCTTCTAGACGGGGGTGTGGTTGGCTGCACTGCATTCTATGGTGGTAAACTTAATTTAGGCTCATTCTTGCACTTATCGGAGTCTACAGAGTTATTTGCATCTATAGACCTGAAATTTGCTGTCTTTGACTTAGCTAGGCTGAATATTGCCTTAATGAAAGTTTGTTAATCTGTTATAAGAAGAAATGAAAAAAGGCTTTGTCAATATATAAGCCAGTATGATAATAGGATAATCAGGCTAAGTGCTTCTTAATTATTACACACGATTTAATGGTTAACAGTTGTGCTAACGTTCTAAATTATTAGAATTTAGAACTAATTGATGCTGGAATGGAAGCATAAGTTTTCTGTTATGCCATTTTAGTTCAAACAGTTTAGAATGTTTTGTTTATGGAGCAAATGGCAATTTCATCAATTAGGGTTTTGCTCATTTTGGTGGTCAAAATTAGACTTCCGAATCCTTTAATAGTTTCATAAGTATGGTTTTTGATCAATGCTTTTGATATAAAATTTTCTTTTCACTTTCTCTTTTTCCATGTTGTTCCACCTATTTCTTCTTCTTCTTCTTCTTCCTTTTTTTTTTTTTTGCATTTCTCCATATTAGAAAATGCTGTTATCATTACTAAAGCCTAATCAGGGTTATACATATTCTATTTTGTAGAAGCTGATGACACTATGTCCTTTATTGGCTGTCCAAGATCATAGTTGAAAAATAGATGCTACTCTACAAAACTCTTACCACTTGTTTGTACATACTGAATCCCTTAATCATATCCATTCTTCCTTTTGCTTTTAAGCGGAGTCTATTAGTGTAATGTTTTCATCTATCTTTCCCCATTTCCAAAATTCATATATCTAGTATGACAATTTATGCTTCTCATTCTTTTCTTCTTCAGAATATGCTTGTTAAGATTGTAAGATTGCATGTTCTTGTGATTATTAATTACATGTGTTTGCCGTAAGATGCTTGCCTTTTCTTAGCTAAAAACTAATTAGTTTCCGCTTTTCTGATGTTGCAGATTGCTGCAGTCCCCGATGATATTGGAACAGCTGGGGCAATTAGGGCAATCTCACATCACCTCACAGCAAAAGACATTTTGGTTAGGATTTGTTTCATTAATAGTGTGAGTTCCCAAAGGAAGTTGTTTCTTTACAGCCACTTCATTTTCCTGCAGGTCGTGAGTGGTGATCTTGTTTCTGATGTTTCTCCTGGTGCTGTTGCTGCCACCCATAGACGACATGATGCGGTAGTGACTGCAATGCTTTGCTCTGTTCCTGTTAGTGGACCTTTAGAGTCAGGATCCTCCGGGGGAAAAGATAAAGCCAAGAAACCAGGACGATACAACATCATTGGACTGGACCCTGGCAAACAGTTTTTATTACACATAGCAACAGGTTGGTTTTCCTCTGTTTTATAGCGTGTTAGTTGTTCTGGATCCTAGAATCTTTTAATGCTTTGTAGGAGCAGAAATTGAGAAAGATACTCGACTTCAGAAGCGCATTCTTGGTGCAGTAGGCCAGGTATTGCTTGCCATCAATCCATTTACTCTTTTTATGACTCTTCAGCAAATGACAACGAATGCCCTATATGGTGAAATTGATTATTTATACCATTGTGTGCTACAACACACAAGTCTAGAGGCTCAGTTTTATATTTAAAGCAAAACATATTCTACTGATTGGGTCATATCTGCCAATTTAAAAGGTACTGAAATTCTCTTTGGCCGATAATTTAGAAGCTACTATTTGAGTCTAGTGCTTCTGAGAAGCATTTAAGTTGCAATTAAATGATGATGTTATGTTTGGTAACATAGCTTATTGTGTTAAGTCTATTGTCGTATATTATAACTCTTCGCTATGTACTTGTGTGTATGTCCTCCCTAGCTCTCTATGTGTGTGTGCATATGCATTTATTTTCCTTTGTCAAATGGGAAAGTAAATTCTGTTAACAATTTTTTTTTTTCTTTTGCATAGTGATCATCCATCAAATGGCTTATATTTGTGAGTTATTCTGTTTTTAACCTCATTTTCCTTTTGTATTTTATATAGATGGAAATTCGATCTGATCTGATGGATGCTCATATGTATGCATTTAAGAGGTTCGTTCTTTTCCCCCAACACCCCTCACCCCTACTTGCTTTGAGATCAGCGTTCAAATTCGGTGTCCTATGTTTTTTTTTATTAATATTTATAATTCCTCGTTATGTTTCCACTCAGGTCTGTCCTGCAAGATATTTTAGACCTAAAGAAGACATTTGAAAGCTTGAAACAGGATGTACTTCCTTATCTTGTCCGGAGCCAGCTGGTTAGTATCACTACATGTCAGGATATCCTAAGGCCACATATGTATCTAGATACCTAATTTCGTTCCTGATTCTTTTAATACTATCAGAAATCAGAGGCCTTATTTAATGGAATTCCACAAGAAGAAAATAGTAATGAGAAGGTTAGTTCCCTGAACAATCAAGTAGTGGTCTCTCAAATCCTTGCTAATGCATCTACCCCAAGCTTTCACGAACTTGGTTCTGTGGATCCTGATGATTCTGCCTTTACTCGGAAAACCCATAAATGCTGTGCTTATATTGCAAGCAGCAGCAGTTATTGTGTGCGCTTAAATTCCATTCAAGCATTTATGGATATCAATCGAGATGTGAGTTCTTTTCTTATTTATGCTTTTCTTCTTTGCCACTGCTTTTTAATCCGGGTTTTTTACGTCATGCTGTTGACTTGTTTCTATCTCTAATATTTTAGGTCACCGGTGAGGCAGGTCATCTGCTAAGCGATACTTCCTCTGATCATAACAATATTATAGGTTCTTCACTGAAGCTTGGAATTAAAACCACTGTAAGCCTACTTCACCCGAACAAACTTTTAGAATTATTTAAAATCAGTTTGGACAACAACTGGAAATTATTATGATAAATAATAACAATGGGGTTTTTAACGAGTAAGCTTTATACTCCGAAAACTAAGGCCTTATCTTTCTATGATTAGGTGGGACCACACTGTATGCTGGGTGAAGGTTCAGAAATGGGTGATAAATGCCAAGTAAAACGATCTGTTATTGGTCGTCACTGCCGGATAGGTTCCCATGTGAAGGTATGATGATTTCTCTTATCATAATAGGCAAGTAAGATAAAGCAGAAGTTAATTTGATGCTGGCTGTAAAGCTTGTCTTCTATGATTTTGTCATTTATGAAGTTATAAATAGAAGGAAAGTTTCAATCTTAGATAATTGTCCACTTTGTAACACAACAGTTCTTTCCATGCATATGCAGGTTGTCAATTCAGTTGTAATGAATCATGTAACCATTGGCGATGGCTGTATAATTCAAGGTTCTGTGATTTGCAGCAATGTACAGCTTCAAGAGCGAGTTGTATTGAAAGATTGCCAAGTAATTCTCTAGCATTCTCGTGTAAACTTTACGTACACATGAAGAATCAATTGGTTTTATTATTTTCTTACTATTTTGTATTTGTAGTTGTAATTATTGCATTGTGCCTCCTTTAGGTTGGGGCAGGTTTTGTAGTTACTGCCGGAAGTGAGTACAAGGGAGAATCATTGGCTAGAAAAGAGAAATGAGTGAAGGCTATATCTCTGAATGGCAAGAAAAATGCGAGTCTCAGCCCACTCATTTTTGTGCTTTTGAAACATATTTATCCGGAACTGCTGGTACTAGTCAAATGTGATTCTTGGCAAGTGAAGGAAAGGCCAATGTCAAATGAGTGTATTTTTCTGCTACCATTTATATTCTTTCTGAAAAGTTGTGTTGCTTGTATTTGGTGCACTACCCTCTGTATTTGTCATCAGCTAAAGGGGTAAACTAAGCCAAATTTTGGCTAATGTTGCTAATGTTTTTGATGTTCAAATTTTATAAGTACTAGAAAAGGAAATCCCCAAAAAACAAAAGAAAAGGAAATCCCCGATCATATTCTTATTCAATGCGGTTTTTGTCCTCTTGAAGCTTGTGTTGTCAGAGTTATGTCATCAACCATCAAGTTGCTGGATAATATACTTGCCTGTTGGCTTTGATTCATTTATGTGATTTAAGCAATGATTTTCAATCGGATGTAATGTAACTTCTATATAAAAAAATGCGCTTGCATAAGCAATCAAGTCCAAGGCATTATATCCAACTATCCAAGACATAAAAGATCAAGCATGTTTATTTTCATTATCAATTCTACACAGGCAAACATGAAATATGAAAGAGTAGTTTTCATATCCTGGCAAAGTCCATTGTTTTCTTCCCTTCATGTTTCTTGCTGAAAAAATATTTGAAGTAATCAGAAAACTGAACTTCTTTATACAATGGTTGCTCTCCATTTTCTAGGACTTCTGGCAAAGGACCAAAAACAGCATCAGCTCCTGGGTTCACAAATATAGGCACTGAAACTCTGTTCTTGCTTCCATTAGCAACCACGCGGTGCTCTATGCTTTTGTATCTGTCATTGCTCATTATCTGTAGAATGTCTCCGATGTTGACCACAAGAGCCCCATCAATGGGTGCAACTTGAATCCAGCTATCATCATCCGTTGCTCGTACATAAAGGCCGCCATTGTCATCTTGGAGGAGAATAGTGATTGTTGATATATCAGAGTGAGGACGCACTCCTGCTGTGAGCTCAGGGTTGGGACAACGCGGATAATAAATTAAGTTAATTATTGGTGAATCCATTAAGGTATATTCTCTAGCTTTGTCAATCTCTTTCACCTTCAGTCCCATCAGTAAGACCTCCAGCAGCTTCCTGATGACAGGTTCTGCTCTCTCCATGTATTCCACCACTGGATCCCTACACAGAAGCACACACAACTCAAAGATTGTGGTCTTGTACAGAAAGATACTGCCCTTCTAAGGTAGATTTCGCAAGATACGAATTAATAGTTAGCAAAAATTGTGTAGCAAAAAATAAAATATAAATTTGATGTATGATGCAAAAATTTTGTATTTTACATAATATGAATACGTTTTTTCTTGACACGAACACGAATTTTATGCACGAATTACTAGAATTATTCCAATGCGAATATAGAAGAATAACCAGCAGTGGTTGAGGGGCAAAGAAACCGTTGAAGCATTTAGGAGGGCAATTTGTGGTTGGGTTGAAACTACATTGAACAAACTGTGTTCTAATTATCCACTGAAAAAGCACCAAAATCAAGGATATTGTTTAGCTCGGGCAATATCTAAGAATCAAGCTTATCCCTCCCACAATAGTAAGAGTAGATTCAATCCCCCAAAGAAACTGCTAAGAAATAACATCTCACAAACCTACCCTTAGAAGAATATTAACTACCCCAAACAAGAAATAAGAACAGACCACAGATAATTTAGCAATGACTCGATATTTGGCCAAAGAATTCCTGGAGTATTATCCATAACAAAGCCATAAGTAATTAAACGTTTGTGGAGCCTTAAACTCTTGTTCTTATGAACTTTAAACTGCATTTTTAATTGATATAAAAAAGATAAGATAATTTAAAAAAATGACGGAATTATTACTTGCATACAGGAGGCCATAAGGCAAATGATTCTTGATCCCCTGGCACATAACGAAAGCTGAGATAATCTTTCCACTCAAGAACAACCTCTGCCTGAGGAACAAAGCTAGTTCTTAAAACCACTGTATCAGTAGGAGAATTCCCTGTCCAGTATTTGTTTCTCTCTTCATTTGGCAGCCCAAAGAACCCATGCGCAGCTTCCTTGACGCTGTTAAGAACTTCCGAGGGCACTCCATGGTTTATTATCTGAAAGAAGCCCCACTTGCTGGCAGCTTCACAGATTGATTCTGTAAGCTTTGGATCATCCCAATTGGAAACATCGATTACTGGAATGGACTCTTCAGTCACTACCTTTTTTGCTTCCAATCTCTCTTCAACAGGAAGGACATATAGCTCAGGAACGCTTTCAATGCCTGTGTCAACTAGACCCTTTATTCCATTACCTTTGTTGACGACAAAATCAATGGTCTCTTCTGAGCTTGGGTTTCTTGGGGGCATTGTTGGTGATGCAAGAGTTGTGATTTGTTTGGACAGAAGAGGTAAGGCAGTAGAAATGGATTTGTCTGAATAAGTAGTCGGTGTTGATATTTATTTATAGCTGTAAAATGGCAAGTGGAGTACGCAAAACAATCCGAGTAGGTGGGATAGGAAAAACTTGGCTCAGCCCGCCAGGGAGGAGTAAGTGAGATTAGATAACAGGAGTAACAAACAAAACATTAAAACATGAAGTGTGAAATTTATCCTACAACAAGAGTTTGGCGACAGAATGGACGAGCATTACACTGCAACAGCTCAAAATTTTGGAAGATTTAAATTTGTTTAAATTTAGAATTTGATTGAATTATGTTCCATTTGAATTCCAAGATAATCACGGTTAGGAGCAATTGAAACTTTTTTTCTTTTTATCTTAACTGTGTTTTAGTGATACATTTGAATCCAGTGGCGAAACCTAAAACTTTATCTAGTGGGAACTTAATTTAAATTATAAAAAATAATTAAAAATTAAAATTTTTGTATTTTGTTATAATTATTGAAATTCTTACAATTATTTTTGGCGTGATTCATATTTTGAAATCTATATACAATATTTTTGTTACTAATGCTTTTGAACATGATTTTTTTCAATGTATACAATTAACATATCATGCAACCATTGATCTCTCATTGTATTATGCAAATGAGTTTTCAAGATATTTGTTGTTAAATATGTTTTCTCTACTATAACCATGACAATCGGTAGAATCAATATTAATTCAATAATTTACTCAAAAAAATAGTAATTCAATAACAAAAAATTAATAGTTATACATTTTATCGTTTTTAATCTAAATGATTCTTATAGTAAAATTGTTTATTCTTTTTAATTTTGAAAACTCAATTCTAGAATTGTGAGATCCCAAATTTCTTCATTCTTCTTATATTTAATAAAAGTGCTAAATTAAAATATGGAGTAGAGTTATGAAAATTAATTTTTCTGTGTTGTGGTCATCAAAAAAAAAATAAATAAATAAATTTTGACTTGGATAGAAAAATACATTGTGCAGTGACAACTCTGGTAAATAATTGAATTTTAAAAAGATAATTAAGTTATTTATGCACCTATTAAATTTCATTAATTAAAAATAATAGAAATCTATCGATAGAAATGAGACAACAAACCATCATCTAGCCATTTATTCAGCCCTTTTTACAGACCCCTGTTTGCTGCACTTCCTTCTCTCGTTTTCTCCCGATTTTCCTAAGGGTTTCTAACGTTTTCTTGATAGAGCTTCCCTTTTCTTCAGCGAATTCCTTGGATACATTAAGGAAAATTAATCCTTGCCTCAAGAGCTTCCTATATATTCCAAGAACTCGTCCAAAAACCTCCATACGTGAGCTGTCCTGTAGCTGGCAGAATTGAAAACTGTACAGGTAAATTTCCAGCAATGGTTTTGGACACTTTTACCTCTTGTTTATGGTTATAATTGATGAGTATGAGATGTTTATGACATTAGCTTGAAGTAAGAACATGTATAGATTAGGCTAGAGTATTTGGTCATAGTGAAAATGATGAGAAGATGATGTTGATTTTGTGGCTGATGGTGTAAAAATGATAAGCAGAGTTGTAGAGAGAACAGCCATGGACTTTAGGTGCTGTCATATGTTCAGCCATGGAGGCTTATTGAGGGGCTGATTATGGTGACTGGGTGACGTGAAAGGTATAGAATGGGGGCTGATTTTCTGTTGTTGGCGTGAAAGGAAGAAATTAAGGGCTGACCATAATGAAACAAAAACAGAAAAATTAGAATAGCTTGAGCAGCCGGTCAAGGGGTCAAAAATGGAGGCTAATTAAGGAGAAAATATAGCCATAAAGCTTAAAGTAATAAAAATATGAAATGAGTCAACATTGTACAACTAGCGGTAGAAAAATAGAGGAAAGATTTTGACTTTGATGCTTAAAAAGATAAGGGTGGCGTGACCTTAATGTATGGTAATGAGGAAATTGTTGTAAGAATAAATAAGATATAACGGTGAGAGGAAGACTTAAAAATGATAGGTGTAGAGAACCGGTCATGGGCTGTACAAGAAGAAAATTAAAAATATTTTCATTTTATAAATATAGGAAATAATAGGTTCTGATGTAAACTCAATAAGGATGATGAGAAATTAATAATAAAGTGAGTGTTTGATAAATTTTCTATGTGAAGAGGAAAACATTCATAAGTGAAATTGAGAATAAAAATAAATGGAAAGCAAAGAAGATGAGATCTTAGGAAATTTTCGGTTGTAAAGGAAATAGAACAAGGTATTGGTGTAAATTAGCAAATATGGAGTATAGGGAAATATGGCAAATTTGGCCAAATGGGAATTCATAAGAACTCCATTTTGTTTTTCCTAAATGTAAAAGATTAAATAAGAAATTAGAGGAAATAAAAGTGTATTTATAAATTGGAGCAATAAATATTAATAGATTTAATGATTATTTTGCAGCGCATAATTTGGAGAATTAAGTGGCGCAGTGGTGCGATTTGGATGGATTATTTGATACTGCGAATTGAGGTAAGGAATAGCATATAGAAGTAGTGTAGAAAATACTGTGCATGCATGTGGGAAATTTGGGTGATTGAGAAATTATAAATCGAAATTTATGAAAGGGGTTAGGACAGAAAGTTATAGAAAGGTTACCGAAAATTATAGAAAATTTCCCTTAATTATTTACACGCTCAGTATCTTAAATAAATAGTATTTTTATATAGTTTGAATATTTGAATACGTGAAATGATGGTAATATGTTTTATGAATTTTATGAGATTTATTTAGAATATATAAAGTGTTGATTTGTTTACATGAATAGAAATCGATTGAAATAGTTTACATGAAAATTGATTTACTGTGAATTTAAGATATATGAAAATGATCTTATAAGAGTATTAGCTCCTTGTGGATTCATGCATACAAATTGATGATTAGGGCTGGGAGACCGTAGCTAAGTCCCCAGTACCTTTCCCTTTTCCGATCACAGTTGTCACTGATGAGTGTATACTGTAGATCTTCAACAATGGCCATTGTTACAAGTAGGAACGACTTAAGGCTGGATGCCTGGCCCCATGTGGGTACGCCTAATCCTATACAAGTCCCTGTAGGGATACAGTTCGTGCATGAGTTTCTTGGATGTTAACTTCTATAGTGATTTCAACAGTATGTGATATGATTGATTTTACAGACAGACGATAAATTGATTTCGAATGATACAGTATACAAAATAATCGATTTACTAATAGACAATAGATTGTTTTAAAGGATTTAGAAAGTGAAAAAGTATATGAATCGTATATGTTTTAAATGAGGTTTCTATATATGTTTTCATGAAACCACATGCATTATTTTATTTATAAAGATTTATATTAATGATTTTACTGCATATAGTGGCATAGTACCACTTTTTTATATGTTTTTTTTACTGGGCTTTTCCCAAATCTCACCCCCCTTACTCACCATCCCAGATAGTTCATCCGTGCGCGTGGTTATAGAAGTTACAAGGTAGTGGAAGAGATCACTAAAAGTTGATATGTCAGGAGTACAGGTACATGTTGAATTTTATATTTATATTCAGACTAATAAATGCACAGCAGATGTATTTATAAGCGGAATGAAATCAGTGTAGTGTTCAATTAAAAAAATATATATACATGATCTAGTGGGATGTAAATTATATTGAATTGATATAAATAGAATTATAAATACTATATCTTAGTTTTGTTATAGAATCGAACTTACATCGACACCGAATGCAAACTAATCGACATTGAATAATTGAATGAGAAAGATAGAAGAAGAAAAAAAAAGAAAAATTTGATTCAGAATTTTATAATTTCGGATGTTACAAGAATATAGTTATAAAATTGAATGTCAAAAATTGCATGGAAAATTTCTTTTGAAAAAATTTAACAAGGTGAAAAAATTATTATTTTTAAAACATATAAATTAATAATTTTTTTGGACCAATAGGGGCTTGAGCCCCCATTGGCCCTAAGGGGGTTCCACTCTTATTTGGATCACTCACCGCAGATTGTAGCTTGTAGCAGTAGTATGATAGAGTAAGTTTTTTATGTTGTAGCATTTGGAGAATCTTATATTCTAAAGCAATCAGTAAATTTTAAAGCAATCGATAAATTTTGAGATAGTCTCGTTAAGATTTTGGATAAATTTGGATTTAAACTTTAGAATGAATGAACTATATGAATTGAGTTTCTCAAACTATAAACGTGGCTAAACCACTTAAATCATTCTATACCTTTGATGGAGGACTATGCACGCCTAAGGGCATTTTAGTTTTTCATCTTTGATAATAATCTAACAGGGATGGTACGCACGTCACTTGACCTACCATACGGACCATCTCGGCATGTTAGGCGCTAACTGGTCATGCATGGAAATGGCCACCTCGAGACCAAGGGATCATCTTGGAAAGGCAAAAGAGACATTGGTGAAGGCCTCACCGTTTTCAGAAGAGATCCACCGTGCTCACTGCTCAACCCCTGGTTGGCTTTAGGATGCCTAATATAGACGCCTACAATAGTACTTTTGACCCTTTTGATCATCTAGAGCCTTTTTTGTGCTAACATGTCTATACAAGGAGCAGATGATCCATCGTTGTGTAAGCCATTCTTGGCCACACTCAAAGGTGCAGCTCATGTTTGACACTTAGATCAATCAGTTTGTTCGAAGAGCTTGGGCACTCTTTTCTCACCCACTTCATCAACAGCCCACATGCTAAGAAGACCACTCTCAGTTTAATGGCTGTGAAACAAAGACCTAAGGAATCACAAAAGGAATATATGATGAGGTTCAACACTGAAGCCCTCAAGGTCAAATATCTAGAACAATCTGTGGTTGTGGCAGGCTTGATGAATGATCTCACGGATTATGAATTTTACTTTAAGTTCTCCCTTTCATTAGAACCCCCTAAAACTCTAATTGAACTCTTACATTGAGCTAAGAAATACATCAATGTCGAGGAAACTATGGCCATAAAGGTCAGTAAGGAAGATGAGAAGGATGATCATAGAAGCTACAAAAAAGGGGGAGAAAGGTTAAGAAACGCCAAAGGGGCAAGAAATTCAGCAAAATAGATGGGTACTCATCAAGGAGAAATCTTGAGATGAGCTATGATTATTACATCCCTTGAACACTATAAAGGAGAAAATTTTGATGCCAATAGAAAAAGACCAAGAGCTAAACTAGCCAAGGCTAATGAGGCCAAATGCCTAAAGGCCAAAGCATAATAAGTGTGCATTTCTTCGTGGCTATGGTCACATGATGAAGGAGTGCACCGACCTGATGAATGAAATTAGAAATCTTGGAGGAATAGGTCAATTGGAGAGAATTCAATGGGAGCTCAATAAGGGAAGATATCGACATGAAAACGACAAAAACCAACCACAGGGTAACTAAAGGGTGCCTCAAGCTGCCAATAATCGTAGTAATAGAAATCTTAGGCTTGATCGACTTAGGGGAAGAAAAAGGAAAGAGGTGAACAACCAACATACAACGAGTATCATCAGTGTTATAACAAGAGGTGCACCGACTTTAGCAAGGAAAAAGGTAGACCGAGCTACAATCATGGCCATCGGTTCCATGGCCAAGAAACCAAAATCTTGGAATAATGAAATGTCATGAAAAAATAGTAAGATGAATGGATGAAGAATGCATTAATGAATGATGTAAATGGTATGAAATATAATGACATTTTGTGAAGCATGATAGAGTATATCATCTCTGAATATATGTATACTAATGGTGAGACATATTTTGTCACGTTCAAAAAGACGCGATAGGTCGATAACTTATGCGGAATTCAAAAATTTAAGGCTAACATTTTCATTTTCTCATACTGGTTTGTTGAGTGAGAAGTTTTATCTTATAATATTGGGCAGTTGATTACCAAACTCGATCTAAGGTAGTATACCTAAGGTCCCAATTCAATAACATATTTAAAACCACTTAAAAACCTCAATCGGCAATTCCTCTGTCAAGTCGTAATTTTCATGTTATGACCTATTTCATATAGTTACTCGGTTTAACAGTCAAATGTAGTCAATTTCATATCTCGAGTATCCATTGTTCTTCTAAACTATTTAATCTATCACCAATTCAAATTTCATCAAAAAATACTATCAGTTGACCCTTCAAAAAAAATATTCTAATATTTTCTTGGTTTTGTCACGTTTAGCAATAAAAAATTCATTTACATCTTGATATCGATAATTTTTGCGACGGAAGCACATTCTTAGTTATTACACAACCTGAACTATAACACTGTAAAAAACTGTATGAAAATAAAATCATTCAAGCATATAAATCTTGTACCGAACATAAACTGCAAGTGGTCCGAAGCTTGAAAACTTGTGATGCCGGATACTGTAATCGATATATGTACTATTCCGTCTTAACTTGTTATAGAAAAAGAGGGAGAGTAAGCTAGGAGCCCAATAAGTCAACTATACAAGTGAAGAAATAGTAACCTATTGTGCGTACTGTGGCGCTTTTATTAATGAGTTCTATTTTCTTGCGGGAGGAGGCTCGAGTTCTCTGGGTTGCTAGTGATGGGGTTAGATTTCAGTTTTGAGTGATGCTAAAACTTCGGTGTCATGTGATTTAAGTGGGTTATGGTGACTGCATTTGTGCTGATCGTGTTGTGGATTGTTGATTTTTGGTGTCGTGGTGGTAACGCGTGGTGGTATGGAGTGCGGGTGGTAGTGGTCATTGTGGGTAGGCTATGATTGTGTGACTATATTTGCTGGGCTGAAGTGTATTTGGTTTTCTACGACTAGAATTTTTTTTTTTTTGTATCTCTTCCCTGGGTCGATTGCTTGTTTATTTTTTGTTTATGGGGCGATTGCTGGTGGCTAATAAGCAGAGAATGCCTTGACTAGTTGAGATAGAAGCTTTTTGTTGGGTTGTTAATGGATGCATTTGGGTGCACCTCCGATGTAGCTAAAGGCACCAAAAACAGCACCCCGCCTCTAGTCGGGGATTGAAGGGGGAAAGGTCCAATGAAAATTGGACCTTGTGGTGGAAACAGATTTTTTTTAAAAATTTTTTATTTAAAAATTTTTGAAATTATTTATTTTTTAGTTTTTTTCATTTTTTTACCTTTGATATTTTCTTATTTTCCTTTTTTATCATGTATTTATTTACATTATAAATAAATTTATATATGTAAAGTCACAGATAAAATATTATTTTATATTTATAAATATAATTTTATTAAATTTTTATTATTTAAAATCTTAAATGCATTGTGTCACTATTATTAAATAAAACTTTAAAGATTTTAAATGTTAAAACCATTAAAATATATAAAAAATAGTTTTTAAATATTATTTCAAATAAAATAATTGTAATAAAAAAAAAACTATATCAAATAAAATAATTTTAATATTTTTTAAATTATTTATTTATTTTACAAATATCAAATATATATTATAAAATTCATTATATAGAAATTTAATCTAATATTATTAATGGTTATTTTCTTTTTTCACTACACTTCATCTTACTACCACCATTGTGTTTGCATTTAAACACAATCTAATTTCTAATTTTAATTTTATCACTACAATAATTAATCTCATTGACAACATTGTTTTCAATTTCGTTAGAATCAATCTCACTGCTCATCCAAATAAATACTAAGGCAAGATCTTGTTCTCTTTCCTTTTTATCTTGATTTTGATTTTTCATATGTTTATTAATTTTTTTAGGATTTTTTTATATTTTCTGTTTTTTTTCATAAATTGTCTTTTTTTTAGAATTTAATAATAACAAAAATTAGGAAATAAATTGAACAAAGAGAAAATAAATGAAAATGGGCATGTTACTTTGATTTAGGCTTAAAGCCCAATTGTGCTTAAATCCAAAAGTAAAAGTCCAGACTTAATTTTAAGTACAATCTGTAAGAAATTTAAATCTAAGTCTACAAAAGCCCAAAGAATTGGAGGTCCAAAATAAAATAATAAAAATATTTCCAGAAGATTTGAATAAAAAATAGATTAATATCTTATACAGTGTTATTGAAGTTTTTTGATTTTAGAAGATGACATATATCTTTTAAAAATATTAAAAAACTATGAAATAAATAAAATAATACATATGTCATCATCTTAACCTCACTTGTAGAGTCAAAAAATTCTACTGATGATGTATGAAATAATTATTCACAAAAATTTGTTTACAAAAGATTCCAACTGTACAATATTATTCTTAATTTTTGCTAAAATATTCCTAATTCAATATGTTACTATAAGTCAACTCTATAACCAGACGTAATTGATCTAATTAAAAATTTTATTTTTTATAATTAGGGGTAGGACCGAGGTTATTTAAGTTTGAATCTAAATATTATATCTTATCACAACTTTTTTAACTACTCCACATTAGTTTTATTTAAGAAAAGAAAAAAAGGGTTTAAATGTGAAATCTACCTTCCACCTTTGAACAAAATAGATATAAGAGCAATGCTAGCGGAAACAGTTGCCTTCTAACACTCGTCGTTTTATAAAGTCACGTCATCTTACTTTTTTAACCCAACACCGAATACCTACTATTACAATTTACAAGTTCTTAAACGTCTCATTGACTTTAGCTTTCCAGAAGCTGCAAATACTTTTAAGTGGCTTAAAACTAGAACTTTGTCACATTGTGGAATTAGCCACACTGTTAATTTCAAGGATTTGGGAATGATCGTTTTGCTTAGTGAAAGAGGACCCATGGTTGGGGTTGGCTGCACTTCCACGGGAGACACATCAGCTGCCTTATTCACTTGAGGACCCATGGTTGGAGTTGGCTGCACTTCCACGGGAGACACGTCAGCTGCCTTATTCACTTATTGTGTTCCATTGAGCTTCCTTCCATTTGGAGGTCCTTGCCCTTGCCCTTGGTCAATCACCAGCCAAGTCTTAGGACTTGATTGGTGAAGAGCGGATTTCCAACCCTTTCATGATGCATTCGACGTTTGCTGCAATCTGGGTTCGCCTCCCCCGCTTGCCGATCGAATATTGGGGTAGGGAGCTATCTCTAACCATACTCCAAATCCAAGATTGGGAAACCCCTGGCTATGGATTGTTGATCTGAGACTCTCTGTCTTATAACTAGGAATTTATCGTCGAGTTTACCTATTTACCTTGCCAATTCATTGAGCAGTTTGAGACTCGAAGGGAAAAAAATGGCTGCCATAGAGATTTTACAGCAATTTGAGTGGAAAGTTCCAAATTGGGTTATTCTTCCTGTTGGTAATTTGGGGAATATTTATGCTTTTTACAAAGGGTTTAAAATGTGTCCAGAGGGCTTGTTGATAGGATACCTAGATTGGTTTGTGCCCAAGCAGCCAATTCTAATCCACTTTATTTATATTATAAATTTAAGTGGAATGACTTTAAGGTAGTCAAGGGAAATACTAAATTTGCCTCTGCTATTCAAATTGGTGACCCTGTTTCTATTAATAGAGTCGTGTATGCTTTCAAAAATTCAAATGAGCTTGTTCAGGAAGCGACTACGGAGGAGTTAAGGGATGCAATGGTGCAGGAAGGTTCTTCTGGGATGTTTGTTTGCCCTTATATTGGAGTTGTATTGACTGCTTTGATTAGGCTTAGCAATAGTGGGATTGTTGGAGCTAAGGATAAGACGTTTGTGGTTAGTAAAGCTCATGGATTGAAGTTTACACAGTTTAAGGTTGATTATCACTCAAAGGAGATTCCAGATATGGCTTGCCGATTTGCTAATTCGCTTGTGCAAGTGAAAGCAAATTTTGGTTCTACTGTGGATGTGCTGATGAAGTACTTGGGAGACAAAGCTCAAAAATGCTAGGTGGATCATTTTGTTAGTTCAGCAGTTTGTACTCTTGAGATTTATGCTCAGTTCTAATTTTGGTGTTGTTTTGTTTTTTCTTTATATAAATCTGGTCTAGGTTGCTTTGCTAAATGCTTTTACATCTAGATCAAGTTTTGTTACAGTTGTCTAAATAATTTGTTCTATAAAAGGTTTGTATTTGTGGCTTTGGGCGATAACTTGTGAGCTAGAGCCTAGAATAGATGGTTGTGCCTCAAGAACATGCTTACCGTTACTCTGCATTCACTAAACAAAGTTTGTAGTGTTAAGTGTTTCTTCTATATATACTTATCATAGAAGGAAAATACTCCATTAATATATTTAAAGTTTGGGTCAGTTGTGTTTGTCGTGTCCTTGCCATGAAGTTGTTTATGATTTAATGTGCTTTTTCAACATGTGAAAATGAAAATGACCATTCAAACATTCATTACCATGTAAATAAACCGTTTATCTAAATTATATGTAAACTGTGGATCTAGTTGTGTTCATGGGGCCTAGGCATTTAGTGTTGTTTTATTAATGAAAATGATCCTGCATTATAATGTTTCTCTAAAAATCTTTTATTTTCTTAAATTGGTAATCTGATAATTATTGGCCTAGCAGAATAAAGGCATATCATTTGCTGATCTAGTGTGTTGCTTTCATGCAAGAGAGTTCAAGGGAAAGATTAAAATACCCTTGTACTATATTGATTTTTACCAATTTCATACCGTCTTCAATTTTTTTTGGTAAAGCTTTTAATTTAATTTTTTTCATAATTAAAACAGAATTTAAGCATAATTAACATGTCTAACGCCAAATTCAAAAGAGAAAATTATTGAATTATAACCAAAATTAAACTTCAAAGACATAAATTAGTAAATTATTTAATTAAAGTATAGAAAAGCAAGCTCAAAAATAAACATAAAATTAACTTTCCATGCCCTAAAAAAATGAAAAAAAAAAAACTTCTCTTGTGTTATCAATCAAAGTTTCTATGGTTTTTTTTTTCCTTTTGACTAACAAATCAACCATTCTTTCACTAATAGGGATCAAAACATCTTTACATACTTTCCAACAAAACTTGTATACTTGAAACAAACTAACAAACAAGGCTCATGGATCTAAAAAAGGACTTACAACATATTACACACATGGTGGAGCAAAGCAACCATCATTGTCCAATGTACACATTCTCTTGTAATCCATTCATATTTGATGGCATTAAACTTACAACTCTACTCCCAAATATCTAGAAGGAAAGGCAAAGTCCTTTAACTCTCCAGTCTCCCTTTTCTCAATATTTCGTGATTCACTATTTTGGAATTCATTTCCACTACAACCCTTCCACTCCCATTCTCACCAGTCTAGAATCAAAGTTTTTATGTAAATTATAGTGTAATAGATAGCACAATCCATACAATTATTCTTTTAACCAATGACCAATTAAAGTGAAATTATATATATAATGCATCATCCAAAAAATGCTATTAGATTTAGGGGACTTCATATATGCGGACATGCTAAATTTACAAAAATGATACACCTTGAAAAGATTAGTCGACAAAACATAGTAAGAAGCTTCTGTGTTGAAATTTCCCGTACAAATAAATATTAACAAACAAGTCAAAAAATTAAAATAATCATACAAAATCTTATAAATAATAACCGTGTTATAAAACCACACCTCAAAAATTTCTCCATATGCAAATGTGTATATCCAATGTTGAGATGTTATCTACAATGTAACTATAGCTGCCATTGAAAAACAACAATTATAAGCTATAATAAAAGTAAAATAA
Organism: Heritiera littoralis; assembly: GCA_031772115.1. Lineage (NCBI taxonomy): Eukaryota > Viridiplantae > Streptophyta > Magnoliopsida > Malvales > Malvaceae > Heritiera > Heritiera littoralis. The sequence goes on from JAPDPK010000043.1 coordinate 1,349,167, forward strand.
GTATTAAAATTCACAATGAACATTAACTCTAAATATACCAATTTTGGTAACACTGTGGGCTGACATGCATCATAAGGATAAAATATTGTTCACACTTTGAATAACATCATTTGAAACTAAGCCAAGTTCCATTCCCCTCAATTCTTAATATTGCATAAAGTGAAAAAGATAAAACATAACATTTTGTTGACTTCAGTCATATATTAAAGCATTCTTATAATATATAAAAAAAATAAAAAACATATAAGCCCTAAATTCTTACATTTATTATATATTTTACACACTACTTGAAAACAAAGCTACTAGTGTAAATTTTGCACACTTATTATATATTTCAAGGTAAAGTAAAAAAAATCATTTTTTCTTGTGAATGACTTTTCAAAAATTGCTATGAATGAAATAAAAAAACTTAAAAAATAGAAGAAATAATATTTTTTAACATGATATACCTGATTTAACATCATCATCATAATAATAATAATAATAATAATAATAATAATAATAATAATAATAATAATAATAATAATAATAATAATAATAAAGGGTTTAATCTAACCTGATAATCTCAAATGGAAGGTCATGTCTAAGCTGTAATAAACTTTTTTTTTTTGCTTGTTTAAAATTTCCAAAAACTAGATGAGAAGAGTACATGAGAAGCTTTTACCTAAGCTAAAGTCTATGAGTAGTTTTAAGAACTTGTATAGCAGGTAATCGGTTTTGGGTTAAAAAAGTATAGTGACGTTACTTTATGAAATAACGAGTGTTAAAAGGCGATTGTCACTTCATCTACACCTAGCATTCCTCAAGAGATATAAACATTCAATCTTTTATTTTAGTGTAAAAATTTATAAATTTTTATTTTATTGGAAATAAACTCCAAACCTTTCAAGATAGTGTAATTGATCTAACTTTGATGCTGTTTAAACATAATTTGCATGGTTAGTTTTGTGGATTGTCACATGGTATACCATGTATGCTATTCAAACAAAAGTTAATATCATTTAACATATTTGAATTTAATTCAATTAGAGTTTTCATGCAGAGATTGGAGCACGACGGAGGCAGGCCTAAGGATTGGCGTTTGAACCTACATTCGGTTTTCGTGGATAATCTCAGTAGAAGAATCACTAAGCAATCGTTGTGGGAAGCTTTCAACGCTTATGGTAGGGTGGTTGACGTTTACATTTCCTTCAAGAACAAAAGACCCTTATCCTCGCCTACTTTCGCTTTCGTTAGATACAGGTATGAATGCGAGATGATTAAGGCCATTGAATGTGACAACAATAGAAGGATCGACGGCCGTTTCATCACGGTTAAGAAGATGGCGGTTGCCTGGAAAAGGAAAACCAGGCCTACCTTACAGCAAGGCACTACTTCGAAGTCGGTTTCGCCATTTGATAGTCGGTCTCGGTCTCTGTTTCACAGAGACAGTAGGTCTTATTGGGACGCCCTAATGGGGAAGGGCTCGGGTGCTAATAAAAATGGCCCAAGCGATGCTGACCGTAACGATACGGTTTCGCTGTGCATGTTCAATGTGGAGAAAGGGGTGAAGGAGATGGATAAGAAGACCAATAAGGCAGTTGTTTATAATCTGGAGATCCCAAGAGGTGACATGGTTTGGCTCGATCATAGTGTTGTGGGATGTTTGAATGAGTCTACAACTTATCAGGAGGTTCTTTCAGCCTTTTCATCATCTGGTTTGAACTGCAAAGTTAGTTACTTGGGTGGTGAATCAGTGATGCTGACGTTCAGGTCGCGTACCGACATAGAGGTGTTTCTTTCGGAGTTTAAGCACATGCAGATGAAACTTTTTTTTATCTGTAAAGCCATGGTTCTATTTTTCTTTTCAGAATCGTTATTCATTTTGGGTGATTTTGGAGGAAGTTCCTTTGTAAGTGTGACATGAAAGTTTCTTCAAATCATTGGGGAATAATTGGGGGACGTTCATGCGGTTGGATGAACCAACTGAGCAACGACAAAGACTTGATATTGCTAGGATGTTGGTTACTGTTAATTCTAGGTGGAGTATCCCGTCATCTGTGTCTATCGAAGTTAAAGGTCAGGCATTCAGTATTCGTATTTCGGTGGAGGAAGATCCGAAGGTTGGGGAGGCTCACGATGGGTCCGTTTGATCGACTGATAGTTCCAGCAACTCCTTGCCTTCTTCTGAAGACAATGGAGTAAATGTTAATCGTTGCTGTGTTGATACCGAGGCGGGAATCGATGTTTCGATTCTTGAACATGAACATTGGGTTCTGCATGAGTCGGTTAGGGATTGCATTGGAATAAAAAAACCACTGGCACAAGCTGAACACGCGGGGATTGACGAATTCTCGTTGGTAGTTAATGCGGCCAAGAGTCATGGTATAGAAGCTCCCACAGTGGATAATGACTGGGTCTCGGGTTCGGACCCAGATTTGGTTGGGGTTAAGGAAGGATCTTCTTTGAGGATAGGCCTTGACATAGACCTTAACGAGAATGGGCCGGAGATCAATTATGATATCCAGGAGAACAGGCTTGTTTTGCAACCGAACACCTTAAGCTCGCCTTCTAAGCCTGGGAGTGGAGCTCTAGTTGAGTATAAGTCACACGTTAAGAATGTTAGAGGCAAAGATAGAGGTTTTGCTAGAGTATCTGATAGCAGAAGGCAGAAGAAACCAATCTTGGCTAGCAGGAGCAGAAGAACTCTCAGAAGGGAGATTAGAGAAATCTTAGATGGTGAAAAAACTATTATTTCAGCTTCCTTTGGAAACTCAATTTCAGACTCTGACATTTAGAATCGAAACATTCTGTTGTTGAAGGAAGCCAAAGACACCTGGGAAGTTTGCTCAATGTTGGGTGTTAAATTTAAGATGGATAGGTCGTTAATGGTAGGCGTCTTTGAGGAGTTGGAGAGGGCGGACAGGGGCAACTGCTGAGGGGCGGTGTCCGGTGTTCCTTTTGGTGTAATTCACGTCTTTATGAAACTAATCTCTTGGAATGTTAGGGGTTTAGGAAGGGTGGAGAAGAGATGTGCGGTTAAGAAGTTGGCGGGCAGATTCAATTTGGGCGCCATTTTCTTGCAAGAGTCCAAGTTAAACAAAGTGTCGTTCAGTACTCTAAAGTCACTTTGGGGTTCGAGGCAAATGAATTTCGAATTTGTAGAAGCTGTTGGAGCTGCTGGTGGCTTAATCACCTTATGGAAAGATAGTTTTTTCAAAATGGAGACCAAAATCACGTCACAGAGGTTCATCCTAGTGATTGGCATTTTAAGCCACATAAACTTAAGATGCGGACTAGGCAATATTTATGCGCCAAATGACGATTGTGAGAGAATGGTCTTTTGGGAGGAATTGGGGAGTATCATGGTAGGTTGCGATTTTCCTTGGTGCATAGGGGGAGATTTTAACGTGGTCAAATCACTTGAAGAAAAGTCTGGTAATGTCTGTAGCTTGTCTGCTATGTCCTTCTTCTCTAATTTCATTAATGAGACTGGATTAGTGGATCTACCTTTGGAGGGAGGCAATTTTATGTGGTGTAGCAACATAGAGGAGCCAACCTTCTGCAGATTGGATCGTTTTTTAATTTCTCCGGAGATTATTTCATTGGTGCCAAGCTTGGTCCAGAAAGTTCTTCCTAGGTCCCTTTCCGACCATAATCCAGTGTTGGTGGAGTCTGTGGTGTTAGATTGAGGTCTCAAACCCTTTAGATTTTTTAATCATTGGCTTGAGGATGAGGGTTTTATGAAGGCTGTTGTCTTGGCTCTGGAAAATAAGGGTCTTAAATCTTTGAGGTCTTCAGACATTTAGGGGAAATTACGTTTGATAAGATTTTCTATAAAGAATTGGTATAACCAGAAGGGTAAGAAGAATTTTGGTTTAACTAGTAATATAGAAGATAGGATTAATAGTATTGAGAAGATGATACTCAGCGGCAGTGGTGATAGCAATTGTAGAGAAGAGATCAATAAGCTGAAAATGATTTTGTGGTCTTTATATCGAGATGAAGAGAGATCCTGGCTGTAAAAGTCGAGGATTAAATGGCTATAAGAAGGTAACAAGAATACAAAGTTTTTTCATTTGGTGGCCTCATCTAGAAAGAGAGCTAATTTGATTGATAAAATCTGTGTTCGAGATAGTGAAGTTTCAGATCCGACCACTATTAAAGATTTCATAGCTTCCCATTTCGAATCTCATTATAACAATAGGTAGGCAATGGAGGTTAGTGATAAGGACTGTGTGTTCCGCTCAGTGGGGTTGGAAAGCAACAGGGAACTGGTGAAGCCTTTCTCCGCTGAGGAAGTCTAGGATGTCATCAGATGCAGTGATGGTAACAATGCTCTGGGTCCTGATGGGCTAAACCTCAATTTTTTTAAAGCTCACTGGGATCTGTTAAAAGACGACATTATGGCTTTCTTTAAAGACTTTTATGAGTCTGGTGTTCTGGACAGAAGATTAAATTCTTCTTTCATTGTCTTAATTCCCAAAGGTTCAAGTCAGGTTGGTATCTGCGATTATAGGCCTATTTCCCTAGTAGGCAGTGTTTATAAAATCCTGGCAAAGGTCCTTGCAAATCATCTAAAGTCTGTGTTGGATGAGGTTGTTGGGGATTCTCAATTTGCCTTCGTTAAAGGAAGTCAAATTCTAGATTGTTCTTTGATCACCAACGAAGTCATTGATGATGTTAAGAAGAAAAGAAACGGTGGGTTGGTCTTCAAGGTGGATTTTGAAAAAGCTTACGACAGCGTTGATTGGAGGTTCCTTGATTTTGTTATGAGGAAGATGGGTTTCGCGGACAAATGGAGATCGTGGATCCAAGCATGTATTTCGATAGCCTCCTTGTCTGTTCTGGTGAATGGGGTCCCTACAAAGGAGTTGGGTATGAGCAAAGGGTTACGTCAAGGTTGCCCACTGTCCCCCTTTTTGTTTAATCTTGTGGCTGAAGCCTTAGGTATACTGCTCTGCAAGTCTTCTGCCTTAGGGCTGTTCGACGCTGCTAAGGTTTGTCGCAACGATACGAGGATATCGCACTTACAGTATGCTGACGACACCATTATCTTTTGCGAACCTGTTCTGGAGCAACTGGTAAACATTAAGAGGGTGCTAAGATGTTTGCAAGTTCTATCTGGGCCTAAGATAAACTTCATAAAGAGTAGTCTTATTGGGGTTGGTGTTGATCATCACAACCTTGTAGGTGGGTGAACGTGATCTGCTGCAAAACTAAACTGTTGCCATCCACCTATTTAGGGTTGCCTCTGGGAATCAATTCAAAGAGTGTTAAATTGTGGAACCCTGTTATTGAAATGTTTGAGAGGAAACTTGCTGGTTAGAAAACTAAGTATTTGTCCATAGGAGGCCGTGTGACTTTAATCAAATCAGTTTTATCTAGTTTGCCGGTGTATTATATGTTCTTATTAAAGATTCCTAAGGTTGTTAAAGAGGAACTAGAGAAGATTCAGAGGAGGTTCCTGTGGGGCGGGTCTTTATCAACTAAGAAACTACATATGGTGGACTGGAACACGGTGTGCAGCTATAAGGAGTATGGAGGCCTTGGTATTGTTGACTTGGGTATTAAAAATAGGGCATTACTAAATAAATGGATTTTCAGGTTTGCTGAGGAGCAGAATGCTCTATGGAAATCTTTGATAATTGAGAAATACAGTGGCTGTCATCTTGATCTCATTCCTCCTCACGAAAATGTCAGTCGTTTGTCAAACGTGTGGAGGAATATTACTTCTCTGTTATCTGACACCAACGATCAGGCCGCATCTCTTCAGAACAATTTGGGCTTCTTGCTCGGGAATGGCAGCAAAATTAATTTTTGGGAGGATAATTGGGTTGATGGCATTTCCCTTAAATAGCTATTCCTTCGAATTTTTGCTTTAGCTGCTAGAAAGTCGGGAAAGGTTAACGAATTCGGCTTTTGGGACTCGAACAGGTGGATGTGGGTTGTTAAATTGAGGAGGGATCCTTTTGACTGGGAACTCAAACAATGGCTAGACTTTAATCAGCTCATCAATGAACAATGTCTCTGTAGGAAACTAAGCGATCTCTTGATATGGAAAGGAGCCACGAATGGTGTTTATTCAGCAAGGGGGTTTTGCAAAGCTGTGTCTTGCCTCTCGGGTGTTAAGTCTATTTGTTGGAAGTATATGTGGACCGGTCTTGCTCCACCAAAAGTCGAAGTATTTGTGTGGCAGTTGTTGAAAGGAAGGATTGCGGTCAAAGACCAACTGGTGAGAAGGGGTCTTCTTCACAGCGATAATGCAAAATGTGCTTTCTGTAATTTAAAGCTGGAATTCGTTGAACATTTGTTCTTTTCCTGTCATGAAGTGTGGAAGGTGTGGGCTTGTTGCTATAATTGGTGGGACATCACTTGGATCTGCCATGAGAATCCTTTGATATCTTTCTTAGCTTGGGAATGTGCGCTTCCTTCAAGCAAGTGATACAGTCTGGAAGATAGCATTCTTTGCCATTGTATGGTCTATTTGGCTGCATAGGAATGATGTTGTTTTCAATAGCAAGGCTGCAGATCTGAAGAGTTTGTTGGAGGTGATTAAACTTAGAATAGCCTCCTGGTTTAAAGCTAAATGACATTTATGTACTGTTTCCATTTCTGATTTTAGCAGATTTCCTATGTTGGTGTCGGCTCCTACCACTGTCAAAAGGGTTAGACCTGTTTCTGAGTGGAAGCCTCCTCCATTCGAAGCTCTCAAATTTAATGTTGACGGCTCTGCTGTCGGTAAACCAGGTCCTACAGGTATTGGAGGAGTTTTGAGAGATGATAAGGGTGATGTTAAGATTTTGTTTTCCAAGTCTGTTGGAGTTGAAGACTCGAATTCTGGCTGAGTTACTAGCGGTGAGGGAGGCTGTTAAAATCTTTTCAACATCTAAGTGGGTCAACTCCCGTTCCCTCATTATAGAAAGTGATTCTATAAAGTCTGTTAAATGGGTGCAATCTCCCATTTCGGCTCCGTGGAAACTAAGGAAAGTTATCTCTTATATTGAGTCTGAAATCCATGTTGGTTGAGTTTAAGATTCAACATGTGTTTTGGGAAGGTAATGTTCTTGCGGACACCCTTGCTAAACAGGGTGTTAATAGAGGAAGTGATTTTTTGGTGGTTAATGAATGATGATCTGTCTTTGGCGTTTTCACCATCATTTCATTATGGCTACGTTTTTTGGTTGTTTTCGAAGAGAATGATGTTGCTTTTGGCCGTGTGGGACTAAGCATTGCCTCATTAGTTGCAATGCCAAGTCGTTATTGATGGGATGTCGACACTTCGAGGGTTTGAATTCTGGTCGTTATGAAAATTTATAAGACTCCCACGTTGACTGTCTCAAGACTAAAGGTTCTCTACTGTCTGCTTTCTTGTCGTGGCTGGTTAGTTGGATGTTGGTTTGTAATGGTCGGGGTTATTAGTTTTCGGGCAGCTGATGATCGCCTCTGTTTTTGCTCTTCTGTTGGTGTTCCCTTGTGAGGCAGTTGAAGTTTGTATTGTCTTCATTGTAGCGTGGGTTATAGCGATTTGGCTTTTGGGCCCAAGCAATCTTCTACTGTCACTCATCAGTGGGCCCAAGAGGGGTTGGTATTTCTGCTTGTGAGTTTCCGGCAGTCATCTGTATGTACATTGGCCAAGCTCTTGTTCTTTCTTGTGCAGAATACCAGATTGACACATTTTTCAAATTCCCTGGAGATAATGTAGTGGCTGGTAGACTGGCAATACCAGGAGCAAAGAAGTGACGACCTGGCTGTGTTATGACTTGGTGGATTCGGGTGGTTTGGCTCCCACGAAGAAGAGTTTCGACTTGTGTTATGGCCGAGTATCGACTTAGATGATGCTATATCTAGCTTGGTTTGGGTAAGGATGGAGAAGGATATGTTACTGACGAGTCAATCTTTTTGCCAAGGTATTTAGGAAGGATAAGGGGTGCTTGCTAGCTTTGTTGCAAGTTTGATTGGTTTGCAGGTCTGGATGGTCTCGGGTGTTCCCTTTGGGTGTAGTTCTGATCGGTGTTCAGAGCTGGTTTGTTCTTCTTTATTTTCGGTCTCCTTCAAACTTTTGGCTTAGTGTTTTTTACTTCCAATTGGATTCTGTGGTTGTATCAAATTGAAGGTGCCATTTCGCTGATTGTGTTTGCATGAGATTTGTTCTGCTTCTGTGATTCGCTGGCTGGACTGATGCGTATGAATGATGGATGGGTCGACCAACAGGTCATAGTAGGAGCTCTTATTTTCTAATGTGCCGCCAAGATGCTTGAGATTACGCCACAATGGGATAGCTGAGATTACGCCTCAATGGATAGTTGGCCTTTCTTTGGTCACGGGCTTCTAACATTCGTATGGTTTTTTATTCTTTTGGTTTGGTTTTCTCAGTTTGGTCTTTGGTTGAAGACATCTTACTAAACCCAAATGTTTTATCCTATTATCAATAAAATTCTGATGCCTTTCAAAAAAATATTTGAATTTTAAATGTGTTATTTTAAAAATTAAAAATTTTTACTATAAAATAAAATTAACTGTTAGTATATACAAACCCATAATCTAAAACAAATTCATAAAATTAACTGTAAATCTTCATAAATGATTTTGTTCAATCAATATATATATATATAGAAGAGATCTACTTACATCAGTGTAAAGCTAATTTAATTTTATAAATTTTTATATCTTTTTATACTATTTATAATTTTTTAATTCAATTGTTAAATTTTATGTTCTATTCATATATATCACGTATGTCAAAATTTAAATTAATCAAATATATCTAATTTTCAAATTTCAAATTAATCAAATATATCTAATTATTGTATTAAAATAATAAAACTTTGACCATTAATACTATTATTAATTAAAATATTTTATTTTATTTTATTTATTATTTTTTTTATATCGTGCGATCATATTTCCTCTACGCTTTTACCTAAGCTAAAAAAAGACAACTGTAGCTTCCGTGAAATATTAAGAATCTTTTTTATAATAAGAACAACAACATTATTATTATTATTATTATTATTATTATTATTATTATTATTATTATTAACTTAGAAGAAAGATCAGAAACGTGAGAAAAGACTAGAAGGCTTAGTTTAGTCAGGGGACGGTGGAATCTACGGGGTAGACTCGCCAATCAGCTAAGTTGAACGCTTAAATTTGTTTTTTCTATTGACCAAGATTAACATCGATTCGTCCCCTTTTTTTTTGATTCTGAAACATCGATCGATCCTTTTTGCATTAAGAAATCTAGCCCAGCCCCCCCTAAACCCTAATGTCCATTTGCCAGCTTTGAATATTTTTGTCGTTTAGAGAATGAATTGAGACGAAACTATTGCATTTCCTTTGGAATTGTATGAAGGGCAGTTGGTCTTGGACAATGACATTTTTATATAAAAAACTCAAATCTGTTTTTAAATTAAAAACATGCTTGTTTTAATTATTTAATCAAATATTAAATTTTAAGTAAAAAATGGATTAATTATTAAATTAAATGTTAGAATGCAAGAACAGATACGCACCAGGGTTGCCTCTGGATATCTTAAGGCTATGTACAACATATTATTATCATGTTTAATATACATATATATAACAAGGATTAGGTTTCAAGATTTGAATCCTCATTTTTCTTTACATCTCTCAATGAACTATATATATATAGTACGATTGGGATTTTCTTAAAAAAAAAAAACATAAGTTACCTATTTTTTTGTCTTCTAATAAAAGATTCCTCTAGATCGGAGGTCCAGTAAAATCCAAACAGAGCCTAAACACACCCATCCTTTATAACAAATTACTCTTTACAATCCTCAAAATGTAGTGAATACCTAATTTACCTTTTTCTTAATTTCATCCTTTTCTTTTCTTCATTTTTCTCTCTTTTTTTGAAAATCAGATGACCAGTCACCATCGTTGACAGCCCCTTACCAGCAGCAATTTGTTTTATAAAAATATATCATAATTTTTGTTATTTCCTCTTTTTCCATTTCTAACTTTCGTTTTTTTTCTAAAATTTTCCAAAAGGCAATAAATGAAGGATCGAAGCAGCTAATTTAGACTTTAGATTTAGGATTTTTTGTGTACCTTTTTTTAACTAATTATATAGGAAGAGAAAGTGAAAAGCAACGTTTTGGTGTTTTTTAAAGCAAATCGCCATTGGCCTCGAATCATTGGCAGCAATTTGCTTCTTAAAATATGTTCTTTCTATTTTTAACCTCCGTTTCTTTCAAAAATACCAAGAAACGCAGTAGATCTAGGATTAAAGCTGAGAACTTAAACATTAGATTTAGGATTTTTTTTTTGTGTATTTAAAAAAACACAAATTAGATGGAAATGAAGAATGAATCAAAAGGAACATTTTGGTGTTTTTTTAGGCAACCGCAAGCGGTTATCATACCGCTTGTCGAATTTTGAGTGTGGTGGTGTTATAATAGATTCTTGAGGTATTTTTTGTCTTAAAATTTAGGCTTAATAGTCAAATATATTCTATCTTTTTGCATAAAATAAAATTAAGCCTTTAACGTTTTATTGTGTGAAAATCAGTCTATAAATTTTTATTTTACTGTAAATAAATCTTTAGCCTTTTAAAATTATGCAATTAAATCTAAATCTGTTAAATAACACTAATTACCTCTTAGACATTCTAAATGGAAGCTAATGTGATAGCTTAATGGGCTATCACGTGGCAAGTCACGTGTGTAATACTAAAGGAAGTTAGTGTCATTTAACAGATTTGGATTTAATTGTATGATTTTGAAAAGTTGGGGTTTGTTTATAGTAAAATAAAAGTTTATGAATTGATTTTCATGCAATAAAATATTGAGAGCTTATATCCATTTTATACAAAAAGATAATGATGCATTTTTTAGCTATTAAATCTAAAATTTAAATATATTTTTGTCTGAAAATAAAATAAAAATTTAGGATGCAAGGAGAAATTTTTTAGATGTCAGCCCATCTGGTTTTCTTTTTCACTTGATTTTCCATTTTAGAATTCCAAGGTAAAAAGTAGGGAAAGGTTAAAAGAAAGAAAGAAAAAAATAAAAGGGAGGGAGGAGAGTGGAGAGTGAGATCTACAGGGTGCAAATTATTATTGGTGATTAATTAGGAATCCAACATTTTATGGTTGAATCTAACAGTAGTCAAGCCGACTATTGTCTTGACCAACATTTATTATCTTAATAATTTATACGACGTCTTTAAAGTTGAATGTGTTAATTCTTTCCCCTTGTTAAAAGAAAAAAAAATTGAACCGAACGATTAATTAATTCATTAAAGAAGAATGCACCATGGGGCCTCAATGTTCTGTCTTCTTTACTGATTTTGGCTCGGTCTTCGAACCATCCAAAGTACCGATTACCCTTCTCACAAGTAACCAATAAATTATCAGTTAGATAAGCTAAATTTTTTCATTGTTACAAATTAAATTAAAAGATTATCATACCATATGTTCGTTTAATTAATTATTAAGTGAACAAAAAAGTTATTAATTAATTAAATAACCCCAAGCCAAGAATCCGTTCAATAATCTAAAGCAGTGTATATTCACATAACTGATTTTGACTTTAAAATCAATGATGTAATACTTTCTATGTTATAATAATAGGAATTTTCATTATTTAAATCTTAATTTAAAAGTTAAAGCAATTTATTAATTTGATTTTTTTTTTAGATAGTTGAGAATCTACCCTGAAATTTTATTGAACAAAAAGTTTTAATTTTTGTTTTGAATAATTAGGAGCGAATATTAAAATTATAGAGCATGTTATAATTTAACAAGTAACAATAATAGGACATCTGGAGTCTAGAGCTCACAACGAGAAAAAACAGAGAGGCATGAAAACAGCTTTACCAAGGACAGAAAATCCACACAAGGTTACCTGTAAAACCCAAGTGGCTTTGGCTTTTATGTTTGGAACTGATTGTTTGTTAGAAAGAGCTCATTGTTGCCGCCTTCTCCTTCCCATAAATTCTACACTTTCTTTTTGTCTCTGCGTCCTTTTCTTTTTTCCTCTTTAAATTCTCCTTCGAGTCCTTTCTACTGTTTCTCTGCTCCCATGGAAATAAGAGAAAGCAGCAACCTGCGCCTGCAAGTTTTTCTTCCCAATTCGACTGCAATGTAAGTACCTCTTAATTTACTCTCATCGTAGCTTCCAATCAGCAAAATAATGCATGGTTTTGCATGAGCTTACTTATTTTTGACTCGTTTCCATCAGAGTGGGGATGGGATTGTTCTGCCTGGCTCCCTGAATGCCATCTAAGAAGCCTGTCAAAGACTGTTGGCTGCCTTCCTACATGGCATGAGGGGAGTCATGCAGGCTTTTAGCAATCCCAAAGTTTTCATGCTTTGGATGGACTATTTCATTGATTTATTATAAACAAGGGTTCCCTTGGAGGATCTGGGAATCAGGCCATCTTACAAATTGTTCATTTTGGTCTACACTGGCTGAAGATGATAATTAATGTTAATTCATATCTATAATCCAAAGCGTATATCAATCTTTCAAATCTGTAGAGTGAAGGGTCTGTATTAATGAATAATGTGCTTGCATTATTTAGTGAGTTGATAGACAAACTACTGATTGGATAAGAAAAAGAGTTAATCTAGCAATTAAGTGACCCCTCAGGAAATATAAATAAATTTCATGCTTAGCTGGTTATTCCATTTATTCAAAAAGTGAGTGGTAGAGGTAGTATTTTCTCAAGTTGAAAAGACAGGTGGCTGGCTGGCTGGTTGCCATAGCAATCAGGTTATGCAGGGCACTGAAGGGAAGTGGACCCTTTTGTTTGCTTTAAATCTATAGTGATAATAACAATAACAAGCAATAAATTGAAGAGTCAATTTGGCAGATTTTGTTGTTGGTCACTTTTAACCAATCAACAAAAGTTAGCTGCTTCAATCATTCTTCAACTTTACCCATTTTACATTTTTGTGCTTCACCGTCTATCTAGACGGGAATTTTTAATTAAGGTTTTGGAATTCTAAAAAAAGGACAATTGCTGGGTTTGTATAAATTTATTTTTTTAATCGAAAAAATGTCCAATTGGCCATCAATAGCTAGCAAAAATTAATTTGATCTCACAATCAACTATAATGGTTCAAACCTTTTTAGAAATTCGAAGTTAATGAGTTTTTTAGTAAGTGTATTTTCTTTAAAAATTATAATTATAAACAATATATTATATTTATTGAACTAATAATTATAAAAATCAATTTACTCAACTTAAATAAAGTAATAAATAATTAGAACTAACTGAACTAATAAATAATTAAACTAAACTCAAGCTCAAACATGATGAAACTTGATAATTCATGTATTTGTATTGTATTAGTTTTTTATTAAAGACACTATAAAATATGAAAATTATTGTATTACAATTTGTGTTGATATGCAAATGCGAAACAAATTTTTTAGTGTGATCAAATTCATATACAGTTTTTACCAAAGTTCTAAACAATGTTATATTTGTATTTTTATATCATGCATTTTTGTGTTATGTAATTGTATTAAGTTTAAAATTATCAGGTTTAGACATAGCAAGATTTCAATTTCTTTTAGGACATTAATAATCTTTCGGCTATAAAAAAGGGTATATTTAAGATATTAGAAACAATAAATTACTTTATATTCATAGAATTACAACATAGCTTTCCGGTTTTCCCTAAAACCAGCTGTTGGTAGATAAAATACTAGAGCTTGTTAACATGGAGTTCTTGTTTTATGTAAGCATCGTATTGTATGTTGCGTAAAGATGTCGACCGTTTACTTAAAGTTAACCATTATAATTATAAAAAGCATAAAAAAAAAGGGGAAAAAAAGAGAGAGAGAGAGAAAAAACTTGCCTAAATCTCCAAAGAGAAATTTGGTTTTTGAATAATTATAGTAAGGTCATAAATTTTAATTTTATTGTAAGGTTAACGTAAATAACGTATAATTAAGTGTAAATTTAAAGTCATTAAATATAATATATGTTAGAAATACTGTAAAAATATGATAATTAATGTAAATATTAATGTCAATATATTTAAACAAATGATAATTTCACAATAATATATGTTTATGTTATCATATGTTTTCATATTTCTAACATATTTTACATATAATAATTTTAGATTTATAATTAATCATATATTGTTTACATTAACTTTAAATTAATTATCAGGTATTTATTATGATTTTAATATATTTTACATCTAATAACTTTAAATTTAAATTTAATTATATATTATTTACGTCTATGAAATCAAAATTTATAATTTTATTGTAAAATCAAACTTTACACCGCTAGATAGTGAGCTTGAATTTGTAAATGTCATTCAGTCATTGCTGTTAAAAACAAGACAAGACGGAAGCTAAGTCCAGAAACAGTTGCCAAATTTGACTGGCCAATGGCATGACGATGACTGAAGCCTGAAAAATGCATAGGGCAGGGAGGAGAGGAGGGAAACCACAGACACCATACATCCGCATTCCTTTTCCAATCGCCAAGCCCAAACACGTGTTGCAAGTATTAATATATGATTGACATACTATTGAGATTGTCCCATCAATTCATTTCCCCATTAAATTCAATGATAGCAGCTGTGAATAATTTGATTGGACGTAGTGTTTTTTTTTTTGGTTACAAGTGTTTTTCTTTCAACCCTATATTCTTTTTTAATCTTATTAATATAAAATCTTTATACAAATACCTACATACATACAAATTGATGAAAAAATCAACATTTAAACTTCAATTCGTACCAAATATGTTTCAATAATACATATTGACGAAAACTGTACAAGTTTAACGAAGGCTGGTTTGAGTTTTGAAGTGATTTAGGTGGTGCTTGGATAGCTTTTTCTTTTTTCACAAGCTTAACTATGGAGGAAAATAAGAAAGGGAGAGTAGGTGTCGAAAATGAAAAAAAAGGGCTGGAAAATTTCATAAAATAATATCTTATAATATAAATTATCATAATATCTTTATACTTAAGGAATGTTTCCAATTTCACCCTTCACCATTTGTTTCATTAAAACAGTTTATTCAACCTCCAAAATATTTCATTTAATCTTACAACATCTCCATTTAACTTGCTTTAATCATTTATGGAGCTTTTATTAAGATTTGTCTAGTTAATTAGGTGAAATTACTAAAATACTCCTAATCGTCCAATTGCTTAAATTTTTACTTTTAGGTATTATTTATTCTATCAGTCCATGTAGCTATAAAACCTCATTACAGGGAAAATACTTTCTCACTAATAGTTGGTCAAAACCCATCTCGGTTTAACTGTTATTTACAAAAATTCCAATAGCTTATAGACTTAACCGTTATTTCATAAATTATTTCACATTTTTCAAAATATACTTAAATAATTAAGTTTGAGATGCAGATTTTTATCATCACATTATTTAGCTCCAGGATTCACTTCCATCAGGTTTCACTTTCATCCGGATATCAAAAATCATGTGAAGCCCACTATTCCTTTTCCATTCATGCCTACAAAGAATCTGTTAGACCTGTAGACACCGGATACTATGCCCATCTCCTGAAGGTTGACCTTGGGCACGATATGACTTGTGCTAGGCGTGGGAGAAGCCTTGCACCGTGCTAGAGACTTGGCACACTTGCGCAACGGGCATGCGCATGAGACAGGCAAGACAGGTACTTGGCTTGGGTGGCTTACCAGACTTGACACTTAGACGGTGAGGGATGATGATCGTAAGATATGGGTTGCGGTTAACTCGTGTGGCATCATGGGCCTTGACCATGTGAGTGGGAGGTTGGTCGGTGCGCGACACAAGGCACCGTTGAGGCATAAGTGGCTGGGTGCGCGCACGCAGACGGGGAAGTGCGCGGGACCTACGCAGCGTGGAGCCCACGATGCGGAGACAATTGCGAGGATTGCGGGCCACGACTTCGAGATAAGATTTGACTGACCTTATCACTTGGAGATATACTTGGAGATAACTCATGGATGCTGACGTGGCGATCATCCGTAAAGTCCTAAGTCTAGTGGGATGTAATCTTAGAGAGTTTGTATTTCAATAGAACTCTTGTACCTATGTGAGGGGGATGTCCTCACTTGCCTATATAAACCCCTCAGGGGAGATCAGTAGAACATAGAGTGAAACAGTGTAAGTGTTCTCTGCTAGTTTTAATCCTTTTTATTGTGGCTTAATAGAAGGGTTGAGGGAGTTTCCCTTGTAAAGCTTTGAGTGTTTCCATTCTCTTCCTACTCTCTCTATTGGTGGTGCTTGTGTTGGTTTTCTTATTTGCTCAGGTGTGACATACCGCTGCGTGCTAGCCTTTGTCGGGGCTAGGTTTGGAGTTTGGCTGTACTAAGTTGCAGAGAACTTAGGCCATCACCGGGTCAACGGTTCTAGGAGGGAACGACCCTGTGACAATTTGGTATCTGAGCACGGTTTTCAGATCATGGCACACGAGCTAGCCGACCGAGTTGCTTTCCTTGAAGCAATGGTAGGTACACCGTTGGAAGAAGCGGGTACTGTGGCGGAACAGATAATGACCATGGTGGGTGGTATGCAAGAGCTTACTCAACTGGTGATGAGTGTCCAGAAAGAGCAGGCTGACCGCTACAACGGTTTCTTGCAGCAAGTTCATGATCTCTCAAAGAGATTTGAGGTACAAATCAATACCTTGAAAACTGATATTTTAGTACTGAAACGTGCTATGATTGCTACAGAACAGACAGAGGCTTCTAGTAGTGTAAAAGGGGGTGATAGTGGCGATCCCAAGAAGAGGATCAAGGTACCTGAACCGAAGGAGTTCACTGGAATTCGCAATGCGAAGGAGTTGGAGAATTTCTTGTGGGACATGGAGCAGTACTTTAAAGCTGCTGGTATACAAGAGCAGGACCGAGTGACTATCACTAGTATGTACCTCACTGGTGATGCTAAGCTATGCTGGCGAGGCAGACTGGCAGATGATGATAGTGCTGGTTGACCGAGGATTGAGACATGGGATGCACTGAAGAAGGAATTGAGGGACCAATTTCTTCCGTTGAATGCGGCATGGGTCGCGAGGGAATCACTCAAGAAGTTGAAGCACACAGGTTCTGTACGAGACTATGTCAAGGAGTTTAGCTCTTTGATGTTGGACGTGAAAAACATGTCAGAGGAGGATAAGTTGTTGAACTTTTTCTCGGGACTTCAGCCATGGGCTCAGGCTGAGTTACGTAGGCAGAATGTGAAGGATCTGCCTCAGGCAATTGCGGCTGCAGACGGTTTGGTGGATTACAAATTGGGTTCTTCGTCAACAAGTACTGGTGAAAAGAAGAAGAACAATCCTGATGGCAATAAGGGAAAGGGCAAGAAGGATTGGAAGAAAAACCGAAAGAACAAGGACAAGGCTGAGTCTTCTAAGCAGAAGGGACCGGATCCACCCCAAAGCAAGGGAGATTGGAGTTGTTTCTTGTGCAATGGGAATCATAAGATCCGAGACTGCCCCAACAGGTCTAAGCTAACGGCCCTCATGTGCGAGGACGATGGTGAGGAGGACTGTCACGAGTTGCCCCAATATAGTTGCTCAACGCTATTAAAGCGGAGCCACGAACTCCTCAGAAGGGACTGATGTATGTGAAAGCTGAGGTGAATGGGAGACCGATTCGAGTTATGCTTGATACGGGTGCGACCAACAACTTTGTCTCGATGGGCATGGTTGATCATCTTGGTCTGAAGGTCACGAGGAGCACAAATCAGGTTAAGACAGTCAATTCAAAGGCCCAGGATATCCAGGGGACGGCTATCGCATCGGTGAAGATTGGGACATGGCAACAGGACTGTAAGTTCCTAGCTTTACCTATTGATGATTTTGATCTAATCATGGGCATTGAATTCTTTGCGCAAGCGAAGGCATTTGCTATTCCTCATTTGGGAGGATTGATGATCTCTGACGAAGCATGTCCAAGCTTTGTTCCGGCAGAGAGGGGACAAAGTGCTGCGAAGCCATTGATGCAGTTGGTTTCACAGGTGAATAGTAGGTTAAGGAAGGGGGAGACAACCACGTTAGCTGCCCTGGTAGAGGTGAAACCAGAAAAGGTTGTCGAAGTGCTTGATGAGATAGCGGCGGTACTTGACGAGTATAGAGATGTGATGCCCCCAGAATTACCCAAGGCGCTACCACCTAGGCGCGCTGTGGATCATAAGATCGAGTTGGAACCGGGAGCTAGACCACTTGCTCAAGCACCCTACAGGATGGGTCCTTTGGAGTTAGCCGAGCTGAGAAAGCAGCTTGGTGAGTTATTGGAAGCAGGTTATATCCAACCATCGAAGGCACCATATGGAGCCCCAGTGTTGTTCCAAAGGAAGCAGGATGGCACACTACGGATGTGTGTTGACTACAGAGCCCTGAACAAGGTCACGGTCAAGAACAAGTATCCAGTTTCAAATGTCGCCGATTTGTTTGACCGATTGTCTAAGGCGACATATTTTACAAAGTTAGACTTGAGATCGGGTTACTGGCAAGTGAGGATTGCCGAGGGTGATGAATCAAAGACGGCTTGTGTAACGAGGTATGGTTCGTTTGAATTTTTGGTTACGCCATTTGGTTTAACTAATGCACCTGCTACATTTTGCAACTTGATGAATGATGTGCTCTATGAGTACTTAGACCACTTCGTGGTAGTATACCTAGATGACATCGTGGTGTATAGCCAGATGCTAGCGGAACATAGACAGCACCTCAGGTGGGTGTTCGAGGCTTTGAAGAAGCACTCCTTGTTTGTGAAAAAGGAGAAGTGTGAGTTTTGCCGGTGGGAGATAATGTTTCTGGGTCATAAAGTCAGTAGTGGGCAAATCCGCATGGATGAGAGGAAGATCCAGGCCATTGTTGAGTGGCAGGCCCCTACTAGGGTCCCGGAGTTGCGGTCATTCTTAGGACTGGCCAACTACTACAGGCGTTTCATCAAGGGTACAGTAAGATGGTGAGTCCTTTGACAGATCTGTTGAAGAAGGACAAGAAGTGGGTGTGGTCTGAGGATTGTGAGCGGGCATTTCGAGATATCAAGGGGGCAGTAACATCCGAGCCAGTGTTAAGACTGCCAGATTTCAATTTGCCATTTGAAGTTCACACAGACGCATCAGATAGAGCCATTGGGGGTGTGCTAGTCCAGGAAGGGCACCCTATTGCTTACGAGAGCCGTAAGCTTAAGGACGCGGAACAGCGGTATTTAGCCCATGAGAAGGAGATGACTGCTGTGGTGCATTGTTTGGAGGTGTGGAAGCATTATCTTTTGGGGACGAAGTTTGTGGTGGTGACAGATAATGTGGCCAATACTTATTTCAAAACGCAGAAGAAGCTGAGCCCAAAGCAGGCACGTTGGCAGGAGTTTCTGGCAGAGTTCGACTTTGCTTGGGTACACAGAATAGGAAGGGAGAACCAGGTGGCTGATGCGCTGAGTCGCAAGGTAGTCCAGTCATATGTTGCTTCATTATCCACTGTTGAGACTAACCTGATTGACAGGATAAAGCAGCAGGCATCGGCAGATAAGACTTATGGACAGCTCAGGGAGGGTGTGAAACTGGGCAAGGTTTGTAGATATTGGCTCGAGAGGGATTTGCTGTATGCCAGAGGCAACAGAGTCTATGTTCCAGCAGGCGGGGGACTTAGAAAGAAGTTGCTGAGAGAAACCCACGACCCTCAGTGGGCAGGACATCCTGGAGTAGAGAGGATGTTGGCACTGTTAACGAGAACATATTTTTGGCCAAAGATGGAGGAAGACATCGAGTTATATGTTCGCACGTGCCATATCTGTCAGATTGACAACACCGAGAGGAAGAAGCAAGCGGGATTGCTTCAACCACTACCTATCCCTGAGAGAGCTTGGGAGTCGGTGTCGATGGACTTTATCACTGGGTTTCCGGAGGTGGACAAGATGAAATCTGTGATGGTGGTGGTTGATCGCTTTTCAAAGTATGCGGTCTTCATTGCAGCCCCACATGCATGTACCGCCCATGAAGCTGCAGAGTTGTTCTTGAAGCATGTGGTGAAAATCTTTGGGTTGCCCAAGGACATAGTAAGCGATCGGGATGCTCGGTTTACAGGGAAGTTCTGGACTTATCTTTTCAAATTGATGGGTAAAGAGTTGAAGTTTTCTACTGCTAATCATCCGCAGACAGATGGCCAGACAGAGAGGATCAATGCATTGGTAGAGGAGTATTTGAGGCACTATGTGACCGCGAGCCAGAAGAATTGGGTGAGTTTGCTTGATTCAGCACAGTTTTGCTATAACATGCATAGATCATCTTCCACAGGTTTGAGTCCGGCGGAGTTGGTTCTTGGACATCAACCAACTACACCTTTGGAGATAGCAAAGACTAAGTCCCAAGGGGAGTGCCCAGCAGCCTACAGATTCATGCGAGACAGGCAGGATTTGTTGGAACAGGCTAAGGAGAGCTTGGCTAAGGCACAGAGGAGGATGGTGAAGTATGCAGACCAGCATAGGCGAGCATTAGAGTTCGAGGTGAGTGACAAGGTGTTACTCAAATTGACGCCTCAGATATGGAAGAAGGTCACAGACAAGCGGTTTCACAAAGGTCTAGTGCAGAAGTATGATGGCCCTTTTGAAGTTGTAAAACGGGTAGGCGCTGTAGCTTATCAGCTGAAGCTGCCCGAGAGGATGAAGTTGCATCCTACTTTCCATGTGAGCTTTCTAAAGCCTTATCGGGAAGACGGTGATCCAGAGAGGCTACAGGGAAGGAAGGCTCCACCTGCTGTTCGGAGCCATTTTGAGAAGAAGGTGGCTAGGATACTTGACCATAGAGTGGAAGGTGCCAGTAGGAAGAATCGAAGAACTTACTACTTGGTTCAGTGGGAAGGTGAAAGTGAGGAGACGCTACTTGGGAGAGAGACACTTCTTTGTGGCAGTTTGTGGATGAGATCAAGGCATACTTGGAGCTCATTCCGATGAGGGCATCAGCTTCCTTCGACGGGGGGAGGGTTTGTTAGACCTGTAGACACTGAATACTGTGCCCATATCCTGAAGGTTGACCTTGGGCACGATATGACTTGTGCTAGGTGTGGGAGAAGCCTTGCACCGTGCTAGAGACTTGGCACACTTGCGCAACGGGCATGCGCATGAGACAGGCAAGACAGGTACTTGGCTTGGGTGGCTTACCAGGCTTGACACTTAGACGGTGAGGGATGATGATCGTAAGATACGGGTTGTGGTTAACTCGTGTGGCATCATGGGCCTTGACCATGTGAGTGGGAGGTTGGTCGATGCGCGGCACAAGGCACCATTGAGGCATAAGTGGCTGGGTGCGCGCACACAGACGGGGAAGTGCGCGGGACCTACGCAGCGTGGAGCCCACGATGCGGAGACAGTTGCGAGGATTGCGGGCCACGGCTTCGAGATAAGATTTGACTGACCTTATCACTTGGAGATATACATGGAGATAACTCATGGATGCTGACGTGGCGATCATCCGTAGAGTCCTAAGTCTAGTGGGATGTAATCTTAGAGAGTTTGTATTTCAATAGAACTCTTGTATCTATGTGAGGGGGATGTCCTCACTTGCCTATATAAACCCCTCAGGGGATCAGTAGAACACAGAGTGAAACAGTGTAAGTGTTCTCTGCTAGTTGTAATCCTTTTTATTGCGGCTTAATAGAAAGGTTGAGGGAGTTTCCCTTGTAAAGCTTTGAGTGTTTCCATTCTCTTCCTACTCTCTCTATTGGTGGTGCTTGTGTTGGTTTTCCTATTTGCTCAGGTGTGACATACCGTTGCGTGCTAGCCTTTGTCGGGGCTAGGTTTGGAGCTTGGCTGTACTAAGTTGCGGAGAACTTAGGCCATCACCGGGTAAACGGTTCTAGGAGGGAACGACCCTGTGACAGAATCCATATTTGGATAGGTATAAGATATCCAACCTCTCTGGCTTTATAAATAATAAATTAATAATTATGAAAAAGATGGATCTCACATTATGGGAATCCATATAAATTAGACTGATCAAGATTCAGCAAGCTGGAACTCAAACTCATGGCCCCTATTTTTTTTTAAAAAAAATACTTCTACAAATATTTTTATATTAAAAATCGGCATACAAATTATTTTCTGCAAACGGCAGCAAGCAAGACCATCTCATTTGTTTACTTTCATTTTTCCACAAACTCTGATTTTCTGTATCGTCATTTTATGTATAAACTGTATTAATTGATTTGAATTGTTTGAATACCTAATTCTAATCGACCTACCATTAGCATAAGATGAGAATTCCTATATATCTTTGGGTTAGGGAAGAGAGTGACCAGGGACTTTTAGCATGGCTAGGGCACTTTGTGAGATTCAGTCCAAATTTCAACATCGTTTTTCTAACCTAAAGATCACACCTAAGAAGCTAAATGACAAAAAATACAGTCATCTATCATTGAATCAAAAATAAATCTTATGCGAGTTACAAAAAAAATTTATATATATAAATCTTATGCGGAAAAAGATGTAAAATTGAAATGTTAACAAGATTTCACATTTTCGTGAGACTATAAATAACATATGCTGATTTGCTAAAAGGAAAGCCTATGAAGAATGACTTACAATATAAACTAACTAATTTTTTTAATCTTTTATTTAAGTCCAGTAATACTCGGTTACGCTTGAGTTGCTTGGTGGGGTATTAATATAATCGAACTCAGTTTGATTTATTATTTAAATAGTTCAATTTTGACTAAAAATTAAACGAGTCAAATTTAAATAATCATTGAATAAAGTTAGAGTAGCTCACAAATAACTTGATTCGATCACACCTACAATAACTGTATTATCACTTGGTTTAATGGGGTTAAATATATAAGTCATAAAAGAAATTAGCACATTTTAAAAGTAATGGTAAGTACAAAACAAATAATTTATCTTATCTCTTAAATAATTATGCCAAAAGTTATTTTTTATGTAAATACATGAGAATAAAAGTAAAATTATGATAATTAATGTAAATTAATTTTAAAAACACTAGAATAAGTATAAAACTATGATAATTAACTATACAATTAATGAGTTAGAGTTAAATTATGACTATTAAGCATAAAACTATGATAGTTAGCATAAAATTATAAGAATAAATGTAAAATTATTTGAATTAACATAAAACTATTAGAATTATTGTAAAATTATCCTATATAAGCCTAGATTTTATCATACATAAGCGTAAAATTAATGAGACGCATATATAGCAGTCTACTGCTGTAACAAAGCAATCGACTACCCTTGTTTAAAATAATTTCTGTGCTTATTTCATTCATAAGCAGTCAACTATTGTTGTTGTTGTCATCATCATCATCATCATCATCATCATCATCATTATTATTATTATTATTATTATAACTTAAGAACAATGAAATTTAATATTAATATGTCACATAAATTTTTTTTTAAAAAATTAATATTTATATTGTTGTTTCACTACTATAAAATGTACCTTTTACAACGTTTAAAGTCGTTGTAAAATGCAAATTTATCATTGCTAAAACATTTTCGCAACGACTAAAGGTCGTTGTGTTAAGCTTCGTTACTAAAAGTATACGTAACGATTTTCATTAAATAATAAGTTGTTGCAAAAATGTATTTATTGCAACGACTTATTCTCGTTACTAATTAAAATTTTGTTTTAGCAACGATTTAATATTTTGTTTATATTTTTTTAGCAACGAGATATATTTAGTTGCAATTACTTTTGGCAACGGGTTTTTGATTGTTGCAATAGTTAATTTTGCAACAACAACTAATAAAAATGAAACAACAATTCAGTCATATCTAATTTTATTCACAACAACTATAATCGTTGCTACAAATAAATCCAAAGCAACAATTTTGTCGTATTTAATTTTATTCACAATGACTATAGTTGTTACAAATAAATACAAAACAATTATAGTAGTTGCAAATAATTTTTTTCACTACAATATTGTTATAAATACAAACAATAAATTATAAAAGAATTGATAATTGAAATATTTATTATTAATGAAATTTAGAATTCAATATAATTTCATGAATAAAAAAAATGTGGAATCTATAAACTTAGCACAGATTTCTAGGGATAACTCGCATCCTGGAAAGATGTCTTCGAATCCGTAAGCACTATGCATAGATGTTTAGCTAATTGACTTGATCTTCAAACTCAACGGCTTAGACAATACATCCAAGAGCATCGCATATCCATATGAACTTGGTAAAAGTGTTTTTAACTTGATTACAGCAATATCATAAACCTTAGCAGCTTCTTCTTGGGTGCCTGCAGAAGAAAATAAGAATTAATAAGACAAAAGTAATAGTGGTTAGCAATCTCTACAAACAGTTCCTAAATTTCATTAATAATAAAATTTAGAAAGAAAAATCTAAAATCTATCTTCACTAGAAATTATAAGAAACGAAAGGAAAATTTTTTTGTTGGAGGCAATATATAAGAGCTAGATCATGAGTTATCCACCAAGAGCTTAGCATTATCCAACAGGTATAATAACATCAATGTCAAAATGATGTTAGCCATTTAAGATTTACATCCTAATGGAGGAGACAAGGAAGAGGATAGTAAAGCATTCTACTAATCAAACTCTATTTATGATTAAAAAAAAATGAGAATTAATAGCTAAAATCTAATATCTAAAATAGCTAACCAGGATATAACCTCGATATAAACATGGATAAAATCTCTTTCTTTCATCACCCAAAAGTTTGAAGCAGAACAAGTTCTAGAGTCATAAAGAAAGATTTAAAACTTATAGAAGACAACAAGAATTTACATAAATGCATAATTTTCAAACAGAGATTAAAGAAGGATGAGAAAGAAATGTGCTCGTGCACGGACATACAAGCACTTGAATACAATCACGATATGAGAATTTACCTATAAGCTGTCCATTAGTAAATACCCACAATACATCATGCATGCTATCAATCACAAGAGTGGGGCTAACTTGATTTTCCTCCCAAAATGCAATGTCTTCATCAGAAACATATATTCTACATTCTAGATATAGAAATATTGCAACACAAAGAGAGACAAGCAAATTGTATGTTGTCTGAGTTTCTATAACATAACTCTTCCGTAAGGAGAAATTTACTAAAAAGGGGAAGCATATTAAAATACTTGAAACTAAAAATTGAAAATTCTAGTAGTACATACGTGAACAAATTAAATCAGATGAATATACCTGTCCTAAAAAATTCAGGAGTAAAAGTCAAACTAGTACTGTAGCTTTTTTCCTCTAGGCTATTTTTCATTGAGGATCAACATCCTGGCATTCAATGACATTAAAAGTAGCAAAGAAACAGAAAATTTTAATTTCAATGCTGGCAACTAATCTGCTTCCAGAGACAAGTCATAAACATGAAGCACATATCAATCTATAATTTTACTTATGGAACATGGCAATTTAACATTTATGAAGATGGATCTTATTTTCTTTATCGCCAATGCTACTCTCTGAAACAATCTATTTTGAGATCTCCTTCAAACCAAAAGTTACAAAAATAAAAGAATCAAAGCATGCTCTGAAAATTATAACAAATGATAGGATGCTTCAAAGTGCTATGTAACAAGACCCAAAAAGAAAAAATAAAATTATGGGAGTCACTGACCTTGAGAATGTAAAGAACAATTCGAGCATTCTCATTAAGAGTTGCAACCAAAAAACAAAAAGATAAAGCGTTAGAGAAGCAAAAAAAAAAGCGAAGTGATGGATGTATGGTTTTAATAGAGAAAAGATTACCATCATCGGACATGTTATAGTTAATCCCTTCGTTGCTCAATAAGGATTTATTTTAAGAGAATAAAAGGCAAGAAACAAAGGCTAAAACCCTAGATTGGAGAGAGTGGACAAAAGGGGGAAAGGGAAAGGGGATGGTAGTATTGAAGGTCGTGAGTGAGAGGCATGTAAAAAAGGGGTTGGGAGTTTTTATATAATTTAAAATTTACAAATTTCACAAATAAAATCTGTAAATTTATAATAATAATGATTTCAAATTATAATTTAATTAATAAGATCCAATACAAAAGTTTTATAAATGAATCACTTAAAATAATCATAATAAAAATAATATTTAAATTATAAGAAAATGAATTACATAAGAGATAACATTGATAAAAATCACTTATTCATGTAAGTATAATATAGTTTAGAAGAAAATTAGATTTAGAATAATGAATAAGTTAGCCCATGGAGTTTTCTAACAATTATTTTGATCATTATATAAAATATTAAGAAAGTTTTACTTTAACAACTACAATAGTCACTGCAAATTTAAGTTGATTTCAAAATAAATTTTTTTTATCGTTATAAATTTTTTAAACATTGTATAAAATATTTAAGAAGTTAATTAAACAACAACAATGAAAGGTCATTGTAAACATAATAAGCTATCTCAAGAACCTTTTTGATTGTTATTAATTTGATTAAAATTAGCAACAACAATGAATGTCATTGTATAAAATATAAAGAAAAAATCAAATAAGCAATGACAATTAAAAGTGTCACGACCCGAAGACCGCGACTTTCACTTGATTTTTATACTTCACGTAGTCTACAAATTTATGGACTAAATTTTTCTTTTTCATTTTAAGGTTTATATTCGGTGTCAGTGTAATTACTATACTATCTAGGTGACCTATAGTCATTTCATTTAAATATTAAACTAACACGGAAACGGTTCTTAGTTACATCCCGACTTGTTAAACAGAATGTGTACTGTGCATTAATTTAAGTCTTACATGTAAACAAGTATTTATAAGGAACATATACCTCAGAAGACTAGTACCAAGTCCATACACCGTCTCCGGTGCCCACTTAACAGCTCGCATGGCAAATGTTAACTTCAATAATCTGAAAAGATATGAAATTTAATGGGGTGAGCAAAACCACGGCTTAGTAAGATACTAATATAAATACAAGAGTAGGATTACACTGTCTTAATCTGCAATGCTTAAAACTTGCAAGTTTACAATTACAGTTAATCCTTTCTCATCGATAACATATCATTATC
This sequence comes from Heritiera littoralis, assembly GCA_031772115.1. Taxonomy (NCBI): domain Eukaryota; kingdom Viridiplantae; phylum Streptophyta; class Magnoliopsida; order Malvales; family Malvaceae; genus Heritiera; species Heritiera littoralis. The sequence goes on from JAPDPK010000043.1 coordinate 1,376,123, forward strand.
TCATTTCTTGTCATCTGTCTATCACTTATACTTTTGATTAAATCATCATAATCACTTTTTCAGTCTTCTCGTCCTTACATTATAGTGCATCGCACAACAATCAGTCGTATCTAAATTAAATGTCATATACCATTAGTCTATATTTTCCTCTATCTCAGAGTACATCATGTCCAATTGAAGCATCATATCAATTCACTTTATGTTTTATAATCGTACTCCTGTAATCTATCATCTCATATCACTTTCCATATAGAGAAATCATGATCACAATAGTGTAAGTTCACAATTCTCTTCATATCAATCTTATGTTCATGTATCATATCATGTCATCGTCTAGATGAAATATCGCTACCACCGTGTACTGTCATCACATGATTCAATATGTACCGTATAAAATTTGTTTTCTGTATAAAACATTCATTTCAAATCATGTTTCATGTAGTACATAATCATGTACGGAAGTCATGTAATTTAGAATCATTTGACATATGCTTTAAAACACATTTCAAAACATATGCAATCTCTATTCATATCATGTGTGGTATAAAACACATGTACATCATTTCATCTGTCATGTCAAATAAACATGATTTAAAACATATAAAGTCTCAAATCATATCATGCGTAATATAAACCATGTTTCAATCATTCAATTTCAATCATTTCATGTATACTGTAAAACATATCATGTCTAGAGTTTCATATATAATAAATCATACTCTAGACATTTTTTACATATAAGCTATTATTATATGTCTTTGGCCTGGCTTCAACTCAGACCGAACCCATCCATGATTAGGTTTAACACTACCACCACAAAACACTATTAGTTTCTTAAGCTTTCTCTATAAAATGTTAATACCTAAAACCCTAATCTCCAAGTTTTGTAAAACACCCTAAATAAAATATGTCACAATTTTCTGGGATTGCTACAATTCTCGAATTTTCTAGGATGAGAAGCTTGAAAATTCCAATTTCAAATAGTTGAGCAGAGATGAGAAATGTTGAAGGAGAATCGATGAAGATGGTGGTTTCAGCTTGAAATTTCACAAAATCTACAAAGACACATTTGAACAAAATTATCATTAACTGATTCCGTGCAACTCATAAAAACCTGATTCCGCACCACCTACTCAAATTTTCAATTCCTCCACCACGCTGAAATGAGCAATTCCATGGAAAATTGATTCTATTCAAAATCGTGGACCAAAGTAGGGAAATTTGGGATATCCGGAATTGTGCCAAAAATGAATAAGCTTTCGGGGCAACCAAACACATTGTAAAAGAATTTGCAAATATCATATGATATGATCCTCAAAATTAAATGTATTCATGCCAAACTTAACTAAAGTATTAAGTGTAACCAAAAAAAAAAAGTAAAGTATTAAGAGATTAGAAGAGATCGAGCTCAAGCTGACCTGATTTGATTTTTCAGGTCTAATTTTTTTCTATGATCATTTTTCATAAACAAAAGTCCATGCACACTCAAACCTGCCCAAATTCTATCACTTTTTTTAAAAAAATAAGATAAATTTAATAACATAAAAAATGAAAAAATTAACAAGCATAATGCAATAAATTCTTACAAAAGGCTACAAGAGCATTAAAATATAAATTAAAGTCTAAAAAATAACACAAACTTTTTTAATTGATAAAATAATCTTTTTAAAACCTACAAAATACAACATCCTTAAAAAATATCAAATTAACTTAGTTATAAAAATTGTAAACAAATTATAATTATCTAGAGGTAGCAAAAATTAACCTAACCCGAAAAACCAACACAATCAACTCGAAACCAAATCCGACCAATCTGATTTGAACAAAAAAGTCAACAACCAAAATCTAACCTGATCTGAATTCGAATTGATCTGAAATCAAATTGATCCAAATTTTCATTGATCCAAACTCAAATTGATTCAAACCCAAATTCATCCAAATTTAGATTAACCCAAACCCGACTTGATCCGAACCTAAATTGATCCGAACCCAAATTGACATAAACCCAAATTGATCTGAATTCAAATTAACCCAAACCAGAAAAAATTCAAACTTAAATTTAATATTATCAATAAATATTTAAATGTCAAAATTAATGATCAAAGTATTTTACTATAATAAAAATATAATTTTTTTCAATAATACGAGTGTTATATTTCTTTTAATCCAGTTAAACTTAAATATTCACTTTTATATTATATTCATTTGAACATAATGTATAATTATTTGATGGCTAATCTATAATAGAGTACAGAAGCTATATCACCTACTCTTATTGTCTCCAATTATTCTATAAAAATTACGAGAAATTAAAGAAATGTATAGTAGTGTATTATGATGTTTAGTAGGGATTATTAAATCACTTTGCTTCATAAATGTATTAATTATTATAGATAATAGAAATAAAATGAAAAAAATGTAATTAATTTATGAATATTGGTAAATATATTATAAAGAAAACTATTATACAGATTATTAAATATTTTATTATTTCAATCCTAATTTTATTATAGGTTATGTAAGAAGAAAATTTTATTTTTATGATCTTTGTGATTCTTAGAAATATAGTTTTAGTTTATTTTCATACCAAACAAATTACATCGAGATAACCAAGGCTTAACTTGAAAAACTTGTCCGCTCTACTTGAATCCAAATCCAATCAACCCAAATTGACTAAAAAAGTCAACGACCCGAACTCGACTTAATCCAACCGAATTAATCCGAATTCAAATTAACTTAAACCCGACCTTATCCGAACCCGAATTTATTTGAACCCGAAATAAATCGATTTTTTCTTAACCCAAGCCCGACCTGACTTGAACCTGAAATGATCCGAACCCAAAATGATCCGATTTTTTCTTAACCTAAAATGATCCGATTCAAAATAACCCAACCTGAATCTGATCCGATCTACCCATTTGCCACCTTTATAATTATCAAATCAGGTTGAAGAAGGCTTGAGATGTAAATGCCGAGTCCAATCCTTGCTTGATTTTTTATCAGACCTTATTTACTACCCCAAATGAATTTAAAGGTTTTAATATTTTTATCTAAATTCACCCAAATTTTGAAAAATCTTTTTTTTTTCAAGCTAAAGTTTCTGAAAAATAAAACACCCAAAGCAAGTCGTACAGCTCACGAAGAGATCTACTCAAAACAAAATTCTCAATATTTAATTTTTTTTCATTTATTTATTTTTATTATTAAGTTATAGCTGGGATAGGTCAAGGATTCAAGTTGAATTCTTTGAATTACGGATATATTCATTTTTTTTTCTTTAAACGATATACTAATTGATTTTCAACCTAAAAAAAAAGTTGATCTAATTGTTATAGAAAAGACTCAATGTCTTTGTCAAGGTTAAAATATATACAAATTGATTTTCAACCTAAAAAAAAAGTTGATCTAATTGTTAAAGACAAGACTCAATGTCTTTGTCAATGTTAAAATATTAAAAAAGTCCTTAAACTTTATTATTTTATTTAAATAAGTTTTTATACTTTTATTGCATCTAAAGAAGCCCTTAACCTTTTATTTGAATTCAAATAAACGCTTAAACTTTAATTTGTACTTAGATAAACTCTTAACCTTTAATTTATACCTAAATGAGCTATTAACATAAATCAATCTTTCATAGGACTAAGCAATTGATTTTTTCAAATGGATTTAAGACCTGATTCCCTACATAAAAAGAGCTAGTTAGATAAAATATATTATATAATATTTAATTATATATTATAGATTATATATGTTATATGTTTGAAAAAATATCAATTAATTCAATCGGTTTATAATTTGCAATTTTAGACATCAATACTGAATTTTGATTGGTTAAATCGGTTTGAATCAAATTTTTTTCATATGTAATCTTTTATTTAAAATAAGGGTTTGTTTAAGTATAAATCAATGGACAAGAGCTTATTTAGATACAATAATAATCTAAGGGCATTTTTTAAAAAAAGTGAAATAGTTCAATGACTTTTTTAATATTTTAATTCTTTGTCAATTTGGGTTTGAATCTTGTAACAAAAATATTAATAATAAACTCTTAAATGTACCAAATTAATGTAAAAAAGTATACCTTCAAAATTATTCGAAAAAAGAGACTAAATTCCATCAAAACGTGAGTGATAACTATCATCGTATTAAAAAAAAATTTACATATTCGAAGTTTAGCTAGGTTTATAAGTGTCAAATTCATTCCCAAGTTATGAAATTACGTAGAAACTACGTGCTACGTCACCCTTCATTGCCAGGTGTTGAGACCGAAAAGACTAGGTATCACTTGTCCAATAAAATTTAATGTTGACGAAGACTTTTGACTTTCCAAGAAGACTTTGTCTAGTCTTGAACTCTTGATATTCCGTGGGGGGGCGTTTTGCGTTCATTTTACTATGTCCAAGAAAATCATTGTGAGCGTAATTCAGATTGAAAGAATAAACTGGCGCGTAAAATAATAAAAAATTTTAAAATTATCGAAAATTTAATCTTAATCACTGAAATTAAAAATTTAACATTTCACCAAAAAATGGCATAACACGATTACTGATATGAAAATCACATTACTCAAACTAAGTAAACTAATAAATAACTATAACAAACTAAACAAACTAGTAAATAACTAGACTAATTCAAGCTCACACTTGGTGAGACTCGAATCTGATACCTCAAAGTCTCAGGACCTCCTCTTTGCCACTAAACCAAGGCTTCATTGGCAAGCAGATTTCTTTATACGTCATGTGTTCTTTTAAATAGAAAGTCAATGAATCAAAATTATTAAAAGGACGCATGGCGTAAAAAGAAATCAGCTTGTGAAGTTTTTTATTTCCAAATGATAGATGAGATAATAATCTAATGTATATATAGATAAAATTTTGAAAAAAGAAAATTTGAATCCATTTTTTATAATAAAATTTTAATTATTATACCAAATTCTAAAGTGTTTAATTGACTTTGTAACAATCATAAATATTACCAAAAGAAAAAGGGGTATAGGAAACAAATAGATTAAGGGTAAAGAAGGGGGCATCTGCAATGCATGACCATTTTATTCTCTACTTTTTAAGAAAAGTTAGGCGATGATCATTGCATTATAAAGCGTGTTAGTCTTCAGTCTCTTAATATTCTTAAATTTGATTGACCATTGAAAGTGTTGAACTTATATATTCCATAGACAACTTTACAATATTTTAGTATTCAGTCCATTTTCCTTTTTTCCATTTCCACTGTATGAAACAGACAAATACATCGCTTTGTTTCCTATCAACTCATTACAGTGAAATAAAAACTTCCTTGTAATATAAACCATCTCACATTTTTCTTTCAGAAATTAATGACTGAGATTAGGTAGTGAATAGAGACTATAGTTGTGAAAACAACACAAAGAAGGACGCGGTTTCAGCTTTAATAATTATAGTAAAAACTTGTAAAAGAAGGTGTTTGGAAATGGGAGGAATTCTAGACCCACGTCACTTGTGTATGGCGTCAGAAATGAAAGGAAACTTCAGCACCAAGTCATTTGGCATTTCATAATCACCTATAAATGAGACTCTTGCATGTAGTTATCTGCTCATTCTTGTTCCTTCTTAGGCGTGTCGGTATCTTCAAGATCTTTTCTTCAGCGTTGGACAAATGAAGGTAATATTCTGTTTTCATGCATAAAATACCATCTTATACCATCTTATGTAGAATTCTATCGTTAGAGTTCATTATTTTATTGGTATTTAGTGCTAAGGTTTTGTTATGCATGATAACTATATATATGCAGCAAAAGGTGGTGCTGAAGGTGGCTATGAAGTGCCAAAAATGCCAGACTAAGGCCCTCAAAGTGGTTGCGCAATATGAGGGTATGTTGTTTCTTGGTGTTATTTTTATTTAGTGTGTTTGTTTTTGTGTTAAGACTTGATTAGAGATGAGATTAAGTAACCATGGAAATACAGGTGTGAACTTTGTTGGATTAGAAGGAGAACAGAAAGACAAAGTGGCGGTGGTTGGAGATGGAGTTGATGTTGTCAAGATGACTACCAACTTGAGGAAGAAGGTTGGAGCTACCGAAATCATCAGTTTGGCAGAGCAGAAGTGATCAAATCCAGCTGATATGTTCCTGGGAGGTGCTTCCACAAAAATCTTAACATGGGCCATAGAGAGAGCTTTGTTCTTGTTCTTCATCGGTTGTGTTTTGTGTAGATAAATTTCTCAAATTCCTGTTTAGGCACTGAATTTTCTTTTGTATCGGGTGCGCTTTGGTGGAATTTAATTATCCTCTTCTTACTTGTTGGAGAATTATTACCTTAATTTCCTCTTCCTTTCAACCTTCTCAACTCCTGGTAATTAAGTTGGGTGAAAAACTTGAGATCATTTGCAGGTAAACTAATTACTATATATATCACAGAAGCATTTTGCAGACAAGTAATAAATGTTTTCCCAGATAATAACAAAGCGAAACATAAGTGCACTTCGGCCATCATTTAACTGAGCGGAAATCGTCGGTCCTATAGGAATTCAGGGCAATGCAAAACAAATCAGTTTGTTTACTTGTCCTTCGGGCTGCTAGCTGTTAGTAGAGATGCTTATTGGGCCGGGTTGGCCCGACCCGGTTCGTAACCGGATCGGGTCAATCCGGCCCAATATCCGAACCGGTACTGTACCGGTTCGAAACCGGCCCGGCCCGTCATGTTAACGGGCTGGACCGGTTTTAATTATCTAAAACCGGGCCCGGTAAGGGCCCGGCCCGTTAAGAACCGGGCCCGTTAAGGGCCCGGTTCAAAACCGGACCGGTTCGAACCGGTCCGGTAAAAAAAAAAAAATTGCAGTTGCAGACTCGCAGAGGCTTGCCTCTGCGAGTCTGCCTTTGAAATGGCCGTTGCCTATCAATCTTGCTTTTCCTTTTTTTTTTATTTTAATTATATTAAAAAAAAATAAAAAGGGGCTAGGCTGCCACTGCGCACGCAGTGGCAGCCTAGCCCTTGTTGCAGAGTTGCAGTTGCACTGCAGTAGTGCAGTGCAACTGCAATATGTAGAGCAGAGGCTTGCCTCTGCTCTGTGTTTGATGGGCAACGGCCATTTTGGCCGTTGCCCATCAATCTTTTTTTTTTAATTTTTTTTTAATTTTTTATTCTAATTTTTTCCTATAAATACCTCTATAATCTTCTATTTTCATTTACATTTCTTCTATATTTTCTCTCAAATCTACTACCTATATTCATCTACTCTTATTCTCTTCACTCACATACTCTCTCAATATTCACTCAAACTCTCTCAAATTCACTTAAATTCCCTTATTCCAAATTTATAATATCATCATTTCCTTTCTAAATTTCATTTTTCTTTTTATTTTATAATTTTACAAATTTTTCTTTTAATTTTCAAATTCTAATATATTATATATATTCCTTATTCCAAATTTATAATATCATCATTTTCTTTATAAATTTCATTTTTCTTTTTATTTTATAATTTTGCAAATTTTACTTTTAATTTTCAAGTTTCAATTTTTAAATTTCAATATATTATCATACATCTATTTTTTAAATTTTTAACATATATTTATTTTCAAAAAAAATATAAAAATGTCAAATTTCTTTCGTCGTTCATGCTCTGTTTCTCGACCTTTTGGTTCCACTGAAATTCCTAATTTGGGTGACGAATCATTTAATGAAATCGAACCCGATATTCATCCGGAGGAGGAGCTTCCTTTGGCACCATCGTTTGGTCGTGGTCGTGGAGGAAGTCATGCTCAAACACAATCATCAGCTGCCACCACTGCTGCTACATCATCAAGACCGAAATTTAGTCGAAAAAAAACAAGCAGGGTATGGGAATATTTCGACATTGTAGCAAAAGAAGGTGAGACGAATAAATATTGTGCCATCTGTAAATTGTGCAAAGGCGTTTACTCTTATAACTCTGGTGGAGGTGGTGGCGGTACAGGTACGTATAAAAGGCATTTAATTACTATACATAAAATTAATCCTGATGCCCAAGAAAATGAAATTTTAGAAGGTAAACAATCTCAAATTAATACGCATGATAGTGGAAAAAATTTTAATTTTGATAATGTTCAAGCTAGACGTGGTTTAGTTAGATTTGTAGTTAGAACTGAACAACCATTCACAATTTGTGAAAAAACAGGATATTTAGAATTTGTTTGTAAATATTTACAACCCGCATATAAATCTGTTTCTAGACATACATTAAAAAGAGATTGCATGGATATGTTTAAAGAATATAGACAAGCTTTAATTGATAAACTTAGTAATATTTCATCTAGGGTTAGTTTAACTAGTGATATATGGACTAGTACTAATGGTATAAGTTATCTTGTTATAACTTGTCATTGGATAGATGAAGATTGGTCTATGCAAAAACGAATTTTATCTTTAGATGTAATAGAAGAAGCACATAATTCATATACTATTCATAAAATATATTACTAAAGTTTGTAAATTATATGGACTAGAAAATAATAAAGTTTTTGCTATTACTTTTGATAATGCTTCAAGTAATACTGCAGCTATTCCTCATTTAATTAAAAGTTTAAACCCTGTTATGCAAGGCATATTTTTTCATGCAAGATGTGCATGTCATATTATAAATTTATGTGTTCAAAGTGGTTTTAGTTCTAGTGGTACTGGTACTGGCATAGGTCCAATTGATAAAATTAAAATTTTAGCAAAATGGATTCGCACACCAAGTAATAAACGTGAATGGAAGCAAATTTGTATAACAAATAATATACCTGTTAAAGCATTTCCACTTCCCGTGGAAACAAGATGGAATTCACTTCATCGTTTGCTTTCTTCTATTTTACCTTATAAAGAACTTGTTACTCCTTTTTATAACAATTATACAAATAGCACACATTTAGTACTTTTTGAAGAAGATTGGACTTTTATTGAATATTGTGTTGATTTATTATCTACTTTTAAAGATGCAACCGAAAGATTTTCAACTCAATTTTATCCAACTACACCGTATTTTGTTCCTATTATCTACACAATGTTTGACAAATTTGTAAAATTTAGGAATCATGAAACTTTAAGTTCTTTTGTATATGATATGGAGGAAAAATTTAAAAAATATTGGGAAATAATTTCTCCTATTTATTGTATTGCAACTTTACTAGATCCTAGTCAAGGTGAGGTAAATATAGAAATTTTTTTTGATTGTTATAAAGAATTTCTTGGTCTTGATTCTATTGAGGATCAAAAGTCCTCAATTAACAATCTTTTTCGAGAATTGTTTAATGTTTATGAAACAGAAAGGGAGCAATTCAACTTTAATCGAGAAGAAGATTCATACGAAGAAACCGAAAGTAGCAAAAAAGGAAAAGGAATTTTAAACGCAATTAAGGAAGCAGCAAAGAAGAGAATGAAGCTAAAAGGAAAAGCGAGCGGATCGGGATCGGGATCGGGATCAACAACTCGACGGAGTTCTAGCTTCAATGAGCTAGGATTTTCTTAAGTCAAGATTTTTCTATAGATGATAACTTTGATCTTCTCCAATGATGGAAAGAAAACCAAAAACAATTTCCAGTTTTAGCTTCCATGGCCCGAGATGTTTTTGCGGTGCAAGTTTCTTCTGTTGCTTCGGAATCCGCATTCTCGACGTGTGGAAGAATTATTGGAGACCATCGAACCACTCTTAATCCGGATTCATTGTGCATGTTAACATGCCTTAAAGATTGGTTTGATGCGGAATCGCGCAATGTCGAACTTGGAATGGCCAATGAATTTGCTGATAATAATTCAGAAGAGGAGGAAGAAATTTCCAAGGCAATCCGTATAAATTATGAAGAGTAGAGAATAATTTTTTTTTTGTAAATTGTATGTAAAATTGTAAATAAGTTTAGTCATAGTGAATATTTTTATGGACTATGGTCCCGTGGTTTTTACCCTTCTAACTTTTGAAGGGGTTTTCCACGTAAAAAATCTTTGGTCTCCTACTCTCTCCTTTTTCTCCTTTGTTGTTGTTGTTGTTATTATTATTATTATTATTACATACCAAATTAATTAATGTTATACTTATATATGTTTAAAATAAATAAATATTTAAAATACAAAATGAATTAATATTTTAAAAACATATTAAATAAATGAATAAATATTAAGTAAATGATATTTCAAATATAGTAAATTATTTTAAATGCAAAATGAATATAAATAAAGATATGCAAAATGAATATAATAATAATATTCATAAAATCATTATTTGTATTTTGAATCAAATATCATTTTATCATAATATTATATTCATAATATAACTTTAATTTATTATAACAATAATTTTATTAGATAATTTTATAATAGTTTGTTTTTACATTATTGTTACATTAATTAAATAAATTATAATATAACTTATATTCTTATAATAAATTATTGTTAAATTAAACTATTAACATTATTTATTATAAAAATAAATTTACTACATTAAATTATTAAAATATATTAATATATATTAAAATAAATTAATATAATTTTTTTAAAAATAAAAATTTAAAAAAAAAATGGACCGAACCGGTTTAAACCGGTTCGGTCCGGTTTTGAGGCGAACCGGTCCAACGAACCGGGCTGGTTTGCCTCTCATAATATATAGAACCGGTCCGAACCGGACCGATTTAATACCGGTTCGGACCGGTTCTCTTGTAGTTAGGGCCGGAACCGGTGAAAACCGGCCCGGAACCGGTCCGGTCCGGCCCGTAACCACCTCTAGCTGTTAGGTGTAAAAGTACTAAATCAAAGTCAGAAAATTAGCATCTGTCCCATTTGTACTGGTTTGAAATTTTGAACATATGCCCCCTGCAGCAAGTTATAACTTTTACCTGCCATCTCACTATCTTTGGTTTGGATATCCATTATTCGTTTTCACTGGCTGTTCATATAATCCCATAAACCATACACTTGGAAAAACAGAAGACAATAACCATTTCTTGCGTAACTCAGAGGCCTCAAGCAAGCCAAGAAGTTCAGTAAGATAGAGAAAACGGAGGTAAAAACTCAACTCTTTGTGCATAAATTGACTTTTTACATCTCAAGACTACAAAATGCGTTAAATTTCTAGTATTGATTTCAGGCAATTTGTCGGTGAACTTGTTACGTAATATTTGTCAAACACGTATACTGTTGTACAATATTATAGTGCTACACTTTAATTTAGTACGTACACAGGACTGGTTGACACAGTGCAAAAGCACTATTTGTAAAAATTAAAGAAGCTAACTGTGTGATTGAGTGATCGGATGAAGTCATCAACATCTTCGTCAGTATTGTAGAAGTGAAGGCTGGCACGTGCACTTGCACTCACTCCTAGATGGCAATGGAGAGGTGCGCATAATGGTGACCTCACTCCTAGATGGCGATGGAGAGCTGCGCATAATGGTGACCCGTGCTGTGATTAGACAAAATAAGTAGCCATTCAATACAGAAACCCTTTAAAATCTATTCTATGAGAACTAGAGAGGTACAGCCAGTTACAGAATTTGCATTCCCAAAGGTTGGTTTGAGCACAAATGCAATGCCGAGCTTAAAATTTTTTAACCCAACTGGAGTTTGAGTCATTTAAGTGGTTTTCCATCACATTTTCGCAAATCATAATTATTCAACAAAAGTATTCCAAACTAACTACAACGCCAATGCAAGCTTTAAAAAAATAGATGGAAGCCAAAAACTAAACAATATTACACTGCTATACCTCATTTAGAATAGTTGCAAGATCTGTAGAATGAATATTCTCGACATTGAAAGAACAGAAAGCGGCATGGTGAATATCATCTGAAGGCCTTGGACCATAGATTCGAAGATTTGGAACAGAACAGAGTTTTTCATATAAATATTTAGCCAGCTCCATCTATAAAATCAAAATTGCACCGTAAGAATAAAACAATTATAGCTTACCAGAAAGTAGTTTCTAAATCCATCTAGCCCTTCCCAACCCAAAATAAATAAATGAGTTACCATTCAATCAATCATATAATATAGCATGGCAATTCGATCCCATAATAATATTTCTTGGCAATTTTAAACTGTCTTGGAATCAATATGAAGCAAGAAGAAAAAATTTTCCAAACCAAAAAATTAGTCAATAAAAATCCTAGGGATGGATGAATAACCATAGCATAATTCAATAAATTACTTCCTTAAGTATATGTAATCAAATAATTTTAATTTTGAAAGGCACCAAATATAGGTGGCATTTTATCTGTCCATGGTGCACCAAAAATTAGGACCCCTATGCCTAAATCATAAACGATTGTACTTGTGATGAAGGAACAAAAGTGGAAAACAGCAAAAATGCAACTCACCTCATAGTCATGAATATTCTGCCTGCCAATCCCAGACAAGTAATAAATTGCGGCCCCTAATCCAATTGCTTCCCCAATTGCAGGTGTTCCGCCCTCAAACTCAACCCATTTGAAGAGCAGGAACAGAATAAGCCATGATAAGAAACAAAATACGGAATATTTAGACCAAAAATTACTAGAATGACATGTGGCTTTAAAACAAACGGGGGAATTCTTTTCAGCAGACTAAGTTCTAAATAGCCAATGGCCAAACTTGATTGCATTTAGACTTATTCAAATGAAGCAGAGTATGTGCTTCTGTGTGTGTCTGCATGCATTATTTGGTGATGAGAAAAGATTCAGAGTGACATTTCTTAACGTTTTTAAGACTAGTTGAATTCTATGGAGTCCTAAAGTAACTTCACTCTAAGAAGTTCTTAGAGGGTGATTAAAGTAAGTCATATTGCTGTTCCTTCGTAAAATATTCACATAAGCACACAGTGCCCAGGCAAAGATTCATCTTATACTTGCTTATTTTGGGAACCTTTGATATTGCGGAGAAAATGGCATGGAGCAGCAAAATGAATTTGAGTTATGCTCAACAAGAGCTAAGAGCATTATAACAGTATTTGAAATGTAGCTATCCCATAAGAATTTGAATAAATATTATTCAGAGGAGCTGCATTTGCCAGGAAATTTTACAGTTGGCAGATGCTAAATGACCTGATCTAGCAGAAAGACACTGCCAAAGGTACCATTAGCAAGGTCTTAAAACTACTTTTTTAACGGTAGCATACGAATGGAGCAATAAACAAGTAAATGTAATTACTCTGCAATTCCACAGAATACTATAGCTAATGTCAAGATCTATTGAGGAGACCATTTTGCAGACCTTTCTTTAACAACTGGTAAATAAATTTGGAGTATACTCTCATTGAGGCTAGCTACTATAACATTAGTTAAAAGAGGTCAGATTCAAGTTGTTCGAAGATTTACGGATTTACCTTTGTGCACAAGCTTGTATAGTTGTTTTCCGTTTGCTGGTTTTTCTTTTTTTTTTTTTTTTGTGTCTGTTGAGAGTGTTGTCTGTACTTTCTTGTTCTTTCTTTCAGTTATGATAATATTATTTCAATTACAGGAATTTAGAAGAAAAAACAATTTTTGTGACATTAGGTGAAGATAAATGGCAATAATTTAGAAAACAACAGAAGACCCCGTGCTTTAGAACCAATGATATGATATTGCTTTTAGGTCCTTTCATACTCTTGATAATATGGTACACTCATATTCATTGATCTCTTTTAAAATTACATGTCCAATTATCTCACCATAAAGGTACTAGTTGGAGCCACCTAGAGAGGATCCATTACAATGTAAAAAGTAAAGGAAAAATAAAAAAATTTCCATGCAGTTGAAACAGAGATGAACCTGGACCTTGTACTTTATAAGCATAAAAACAGAGGTATATATATGACCATATATTGATCTCCCAATATTTTAGGCCATGTTCAGTGACTACAAATGATGTAGCAGAGCAAACTAAAACATTAAATCGAGTTGTATTTCCTGTATTTCCGTCTCTCTCTTTTTGGGAAAAGGGGGGTTATATGATCAGATGATGATAAAATTAGTCTACAATAATCACTTTTTTCTCTTAATTCCAATCTTTTTTTTTCTATTTTGTTAAGGGAAGGGCAGCAAGATGGCATCATGTGTATTATATTGGGATATTGGCTAATAAAAATTGATTAGATAGAGATTAGAACCAATTCTAAATAACTGCATCATCATCTGATATTCCCGATAAATCAAATGTTAGAACAATTCGTCCACAAAGCCCATTAGCACAATGAATTAAAGAGAAATCTAACCTTTGGTGGGTTGAGACAAAACCCACCATTTTCACCACCATTGCTGCCACTATCGAAGCTGCCATGGGGAGGAGGTGTCGCCGGATGCACGCCGGATGTCCGCCGGTGCTGGTGGCTCTTGAGGATGAAGGAGGAAAGAAGATGATGGTGAGCCGTGGAGAAGAATCGGGAGAGAAGAGAGGGAGAAGACTACCACTATTCACTCTCACACACACACAAATGGTTAATAGGCCACCATTTATATATTAGTGCTAGTAGTAGGGACCTCCCATATTTTGGATCATGTATTATATCCGTCCCATTAAGGATAAATACATGTATAATATATTTATATTATATACAATTATGGTCACATTATACATCAATTATACTACTAAATAAATTATATGATAATAATTATACTTAATTAGACCACACAAATAGAGATATTACAACATTCTCCCACTTGGACAATTAAGTTAATTAACAAAATATCATATAATATCAATATGTATTCATAAGACCTTCTAGATACATTGTACCGAAAGGGTACAAATGTATAGGCTTACAAATACTTTAACAACAACAACAACAAGCCTTTTATAAGCTTCAAAATGCATCATACCGACAGGGTACAAATGCTTAAACTTATAAAGACTGCAATAACATAGTAGTATAAAGTGTGAAATGGAAATGATATGAAAAGCAAAATCAATATCCATTTCCATTAGGTCCATCTAAACTGAATGATGCCTTGCTTCAACAGAAGCATATGAGACTAATATCGAATGTCTCATCCAACAGAATGCCATATTCATAAAAATGCGCGCAAACAAAATATGCATATATGACAAGGGGGAGTCCATTAATACAGTTATAACTGATTTCATTACATAAAGCTCCCACTAACTTAATACGGCAAATGGCACCATATGCCTCATACAAGTGCTATGTCGTCAAAGCACTTAAGCAGCCAAACTTTCAGTTAGCCAGAATGAGCTTTTTCACTATGTGCTCTACCATCCAATCAAGCAATGGATTCCATTATTTTCTCTCTAACAAAACTGAATAACGATATCTAAACATTTTGGAGTGTGAGGAACTCCTAACCTTTTGAGAGAGAAGGTACTTGCTGCAGCATTACCACAGTACATCTCCAGGACTTCGGAATGGCAATCACACAAAACCAGCCCTGAGACGAAATTCTGCAGCCTAAATGGCCCATCAAATAACTTTACAACATGTTACATTTTTAGCCTCCACAATCAAGGATGTTGTAATTGTTTGCTTTACACTTTCCAAAATACAGTTCTTTTATATCCACAAATATATAACCAAAATAATTTTCAATATCTGGAGAGCTCGCAAAATTAACATCAGAATATCTTACCAAACTCAAAATGTCAGATTTATCAATATCCAAATACTCTCTTTACAGCTTCCAGTTCTCTATTGCAGGATTGCTCAAGTATCTTCGAAATACACCTATAACTTACACAATATCCAAATGTGTATTGACTTGAGCATACACTAATTACCTACAATAAGGCATACATAACACTCGATATGAGCTCTTTCATTATCACCTTAAGGACTTTGAGATTTTCACAATGTCACTTTTCACTAAATGACGTCTTAATAGGAGAACAATATATACAGTAAACCTACTTTACACACAATGTAGGTTTTATGAGACCAATAATGTATGCCTATTGATATGTCACAAAGAATCTCAATCCTTAAAACAAAATAAAGCCTCACTTAGATTCTTCATCTTAAAGTGACATGACGACATGAATTTGTCTCATACGATAGGTCAGTGCTATTGGCTGCTATTTGATATCATTAATTTAGAGCACAATAAGCACATAACTCCCACTGACCTCGCAATGGATCCAGTTATCAAACGATAATGTTCTCCTCAAAGTGACAATCTCATTAAACTTTATGTATATTACAATCTGGATGCCTTTTAATGTTCATAAATGAACTCCTTGAGTTCGCATACTATATGTTCCATTTTAGGAACTGCAAACTTTTAGGTTGCTCCATTTTGATATTTTACCATCCAAGATGTAGCTCCTAATTGAAATGAGCTACTAATCGCCATCATGATTCTAAAGAATCTTAGGTAAAAATAAGAAAGAAGGTTTTCACAAAATAAATTCCTTCTTATTATTTAAAGCCTTGGTTAAATTTGGCTTTAAATCATCTACCTAATCTTTTGATTCTCTTTTTGGTCTATAATGATGAGACAACTGAAATAGATCCCATGCATCCTTATGTAACATAGATGCTTACTCATCCTGCGTGACTAATAACTAACTCTAAGAGTTCGAATCAGTATAGTCTCCTAACAAATATCAGAAACAGAAGACATTTCATATTCATATTCTTCTGTAAGGTCAGGTGCAGGTTCAAAATATGGTATTGGGATCAATCGTTGATTCTTTTGGTTGTGACTTTTCATCATTAAAAGATGATGCATATATGGGAATGACACAACAAAATGTATTTTAATAATAACTTTGTGGAGTTCACAACTCCCACTCTTTAAGTCATCCACTAAATAGATTACATTGTCAGACTTAATGATTCTAGTGTCACAGAACGAGAAATGAAATCTAGAATCTTTCTAGCCGATATAATAGCCAACAAAATTGCCGCTAATAGTTTTCTTGTCAAGTTTTCTTGACTATGGGTTATAGCTCTTTTGCCTTACCTTATAACTCTAAACATAGGAAACGACAAAAAATCAGCTTAATGTCTGACTACAACTTGGGATGCATTTAGGAACTAGTCTTGCTTGGAGATCAACCTTGTATGTGAATTGCAGTTTCTATAATTTCACTCCATCTAAGTTGCGGATATTTGAAGTGATTCAACAGAAATCGTACTACATCAAAATGTACTAATGATTATTACTGCAATCTCATCCTTATCAGTATTCCAAGCATGTATACTAGGCGTCAATACATAATCCTACAGTGCACTTAACTAAAAAAAACTAGTATAGGATTTCGCCTAGCTTCATTATACCGAGCATAAAATTCATCACTACTGTCTGATCATTGCCTTAAGTAGCGCAGCGGAATTAATCAGAATGCCTAAGGCTTCTACAAGATCAGATCTTTGACTCTATATGGCTTAAATCAAAATGGTCTTGAGTGAAGGTGATGAAACACTTATATCCACTGAATACAGTATGTGGAAATGATCTACAAATGTCGGTATATATCAGCTCCTAATCATTTCAATATCTGCTAATCATGTCCTTAATATTAGCAGTAAGATTTGCCTTAATACAATCTTACATGTGCCTCAAAATATCCCTAACTCTTACGTCACTATATTATAGATTTCCTATTTATTCTATCATAATTTGAATCGATAGTCACATCATTCACAACTAAAGAAAATTTACCTAATATTGGGGTATAAGTCTACTGCATATAATCCATTACGCAAAATGCCAGAATCAATGCATATGTTGTTACTAAGCAAAATAC
Source organism: Heritiera littoralis (assembly GCA_031772115.1). Taxonomy (NCBI): domain Eukaryota; kingdom Viridiplantae; phylum Streptophyta; class Magnoliopsida; order Malvales; family Malvaceae; genus Heritiera; species Heritiera littoralis. The sequence continues at coordinate 1,393,759 of JAPDPK010000043.1, forward strand.
TATTATGTTATCAAAATAAAAAGTATAAACTGACAATAGTTCCAAAATTGTCTTCAAAAGTAACAACAATCTGGCTATGTTTTCAATATGGATTTTAACTCTATAGCCCCAATTCACAACAATTTTCCCTTATTGTATCTTCGGTTGCTTATGGCTTTATCAAATAATAGCACCGGTATCCAAACACCAATAGTTAGGGGGCATATCTTCTAGATTGGATTCAAAATGAAAGGCTAACAAAATGCCTTTTTACACATTCCAATCTAAAGGATTCTTGTAATCTACCCTCTTGTGCTTAAGATTATCCCAGAAGTAGCACACATTGATATTTAGAGATGTTGGTAAAACTAGAATGGGAAATAGACTTGGCAAATTTCTTTTTTTAAAATGACCTTTTATTGAAACCTCTTAATAATATTTCCTTTTGGCAGTGATATTGGCATCTGTTATCATTATGGCTAAATGAGATCTGTTAACCTGAAAGATCTCCCATTCTTGAATGACAATATCAATTTTGATATTAAAATGTCATACTTCCTTCTGCATTAAATGTGATCTGTAAAACTGGAAGATCTCTAATTCTCCATCCCAGAAGAAAGTAGTACTGAATCTGCCATATATGGAATCAAAATTCTATAGCAACCTTTATCCATCTTATGCGAACTATTTTCTAATGGCATCCATAAATGCTTATTAATTATCACTAATTGGAACACTTTCTCTGATGTGCTCATTAATGGCATGCCCTTATAATCAGAGAATTCTCACTTGAGTGTTCCTGAAATTTCAAATATTTTGTCCTCAAAGAGCTCACATTATTGGGTATAGAAGATAGATCAACTCTTGGGACTACTTCCTAGTTTAATATATCCCTAACCGTAGAGAATAATTCATACTATCTATCTAATTTGATCTTGCTAGAAATTCGATATGTGATAGTTGCACAATATGGAGGCTAGTGGAATGACTCGATAAATTCCACAATACACTACCAAGGATAAGACAAAACTAGTTGAATACAACCTGAATGATCGCCCACCGACAGGGTAGGAAGACCATGTCATATCCCAACCAGAATTCTCTCAATCCCAAGCATCTCTAAAAGTAACTAACAATCCGACAGGGAGAGACTAGCCACTTCTAGAGACCTCAGTAAATTTATGCAACTGCAACTATCACTATGCATTGCCTTATTATTATATCCTTAAAATTATCAGAATAAATCGTCAAAAAATCTTCATGACTATTTCTGCGACAGGCAAGTACCAGTCAATCCAATTAATGATTTATAATTTTAAGAATATTCACAAAATTTATTAACCAGAATTAACTACATCCAAAATATGCAACTTCTGAAGCATATGTAGCAATTTCAAGTCCAACATTAATTAATTAAATTAATTTCATATAAATGCGAATATTCAAATAATAAGGCAATTTTCATTTCTAGAGAGTTTATTTATTTAAATAAATTATTAACGAAATGGGTAAACCATAATCCAAAATGGCTCAACAAAATACCCAAATAATTTATTTAAACTTATTTAATTAGGCCAAATATTAGTAATTTATGGGCATGAGTGTGTGTGTGTGTGTGTGTGTGTGTGTATATATATATATTTCAAAATTTAAGTGAATTATGAATTAAATGAGTAATTAAATTTCTAGAAATTACTCCAAAATTAATTCCTCCAAAAAAAATTCACTTATATCACATTAATTTTGGGCTTAATAACTAATTATGGCTATTAAATATCCAAAATTGTCCAAAAAATCAATTTACAATATAGCTCATAATTAATTAATCAAAAATTGGCCCTTAAAATTATAATCCAAAATGGCCTTTTAATTAATTATGCAAAATAACCAATAATTAATCCAACTTTAATAGCCAAATAAAATTAATTAATCAATATGGCCCCTAAATTAATTAGGCAAAATGGCCTCAAAATTAATTAATTTTAATTGCCCAAAATTAAATTAATGCTAGATGGCCAATTAGTAAAATTAAATAAATAAATGCCCATAATAAAACAAAATTAAATTTGGCCTAAAGTTAATTAAATATTAAGACTTAATTAAAACATGTGGCCTAACTAAAATAAAATAAAATGGCCCTATTAATTCCATAAATGGTGGCCCAAACAATTCAATAAAATTTGGCCCAAAAAATAATCAAGAAAAAAAAAGGGCCCAAGTTAAAAAAAAAACACTGCAGCAACCCAAAAAAATATATCAACAGCCCATAAAACAACAAAAATGGACCAAAAAAAAAAACGAGCCCAGACCAAACTGTTGGCCTCAAAACAAGACAAACCGGCCCAAAATAAAATGACTCAGGAAAAAGGAAATTTGGGGCAGAAAAAAAACTTTTTAATTTCATTTTCATATGCGGGCGCGTGTGATCATTGCCATTGGCACCGCGAGCGCCTCTTATGAAGCTGTCAGGCACGTGCAACTCACGCGCCGGTCATCTTCCTCGCCCAGAACTGGCGAGTTGCAGAAAAGTGGGCCATTTCGACCCGACCCGGCATTTTCTCATCCTACACAGCCCCATTTCACTTCGTTTTAACGGCATTTTCATCAAAAATTCATCCTCAATCAATATATTGCATTATTTTAGCTAAAAAATGCAAAAATCTTATGGGTATTGCAAAAATCTGAAAAATACTCAAAAATAAAAATATACATATTCTCATTTATCTTCAAAAAATGACTAATAGTTTTATTGTGGATAAGCTCTGATACCAATTGTTAGAACAATTCGTCCACAAAGCCCATTAGCACAATGAATTAAAGATAAATCTAACCTTTGGTGGGTTGAGACAAAACCCACCATTTTCACCACCATTGTCGCCACTGTCGAAGCTGCCATGGGGAGGAGGTGTCGCCGGATGCACGTCGGATGTCCGCCGGTGCTGGTGGCTCCTGAGGATGAAGGAGGAAAGAAGATGATGGTGAGCCGTGGAGAGGAATCGGGAGAGAAGAGAGGGAGAAGACTACTGATATTCACTCTTACACACACACAAATGGTTAATGGGCCACCATTTATATATTAGTGCTAGCAGTAGGGACTTCCCATATTTTGGATCATGTATTATATCCGTCACATTAAGGATAAATACATGTATAATATATTTATATTATATACAATTATGGTCACACTATACATAAATTATACTACTAAATAAATTATATGATAATAATTATACTTAATTAGTCCACACAAATAGAGATATTACAACATCAAAGACCACATTTCTCAACTAAAATCTATATCGACTTGATCTGATTTAGTTTGCTCAACTTGTAATGAGTTATAGAAAAATTTCAAGTGCTTGTGTCAGTAAGGCTGGACTCTAATATAAAATCTAGCCAAGTTCAATTCACAAGGAAAATATAAATTAATGTTAAACGTGAAAACAAGATTATTGTGTCTTCTTTAAAAGTATTGACAAGCAAAGCAGAAACAGGCAATCTATAGAGAAACTAACCAAGCACATTAGCCACATGATGAACAACTACAAGTTCTATTCTTGTAGAAGTCATCTCTCAGCTTCGGTACATCCGCAACCTCATTCTCATCTAAACTTACAAAATTTCAAAACAGCACCCGTTCTCTGTCCACAATTTGCCAAGGAACTATAGCAATATGATGTTCAGCAACTGTAAGTACAATCTGAAAACACAAACATTATCATAACATCAGAATTCAATTAAAATTAACAACCATCCTACGCGATAAAATCAAGCAAATTAAAAAAAAAAAATCAACACACACACACCTCGTCCCCAGGCTTTAAATTGGATAAGCCCCAAGAATAAGCAACTAAATTAATTGCCTCGGCAGCTTTATAAATAATAAATTAATAATTATGAAATAGATGGATCTCACATTATGGGAATCCATATAAATTAGACTGATCAAGATTCAGGAAGCTGGAACTCAAACCCATGGCCACTATTTTTTTTAAAAAAATACTTCTACAAATATTTTTATATTAAAAATATGCATACAAATTGTTTTCTGCAAACGGCAGCAAGCAAGACCATCTCATTTGTTTACTTTCATTTTTCCCCAAACTCTGATTTTCTGTATCATCATTTTATGTATCAACTGTATTAATTGATTTGAATTGTTTGAATACCTAGTTCTAATCGACCTACCATTAGCAAAAGATGAGAATTCCTATATATCTTTGGGTTAGGGAAGAGAGTGACCAGGGACTTTTAGCATGGCTAGGGCACTTTGTGAGATTCAGTCCAAAATTCAACATCGTTTTTCTAACCTAAAGATCACACCCAAGAAGCTAAATGACAAAAAATACAGTCATCTATCATTGAATCAAAAATAAATCTTATGCGAGTTAGAAAAAAAATTTATATATATAAATTTTATGCGGAGAAAGATTTAAAATTGAAATGTTAACAAGGCTTTACATCTTCGTGAGACTATACATAACATATGCTGATTTGCTAAAAGGAAAGCCTATGAAGAATGACTTACAATATAAACACACTGATTTTTTTTTTATCTTTTATGTAAGCCCGGTAATGCTTGATTAGCCTTCAGTTGCTTGGTCAGGTATTAATATAATCGAATTCGGTTTGATTTATTATTTAAATAATTCGATTTCGACTAAAAATTAAACAAAATAAACTTGAGTAATTATTCAATAAAGTTAGAGTAACTCATAAGTAACTTGATTTGATTACACCAACAGTAACAGTATTATCACTTGGGTTGATTCGATCACACCAACAGTAACAATATTATCACTTGGGTTAATGGGGTTAAATATATCAGTCATAAAACAAATTAGCACATTTTAAAAGTAATGGTAAGTACAAAACAAATTATTTATCTTATCTCTTAAATAATTATGCCAAAAGTTATTTTTTATGTTAATACATAAGAATAAAAGTACAATTACGATAATTAACGTAAATTAAATTTAAAAACACTAGAATAAGTATAAAACTATGATAATTAACTGCAAAATTAATGAGTAAGAGTTAAATTATGACTATTAAGCATAAAACTATGATAATTAGCATAAAATTATAAGAATAAATGTAAAATGATTTGAATTAACATAAAACCATTAGAATTATTGTAAAACTATCCTATATAAGCCTAGAATTTATCATACATAAGCGTAAATTAATGAGACGCATATATAGCAGTCGACTGCTTTAACAAAGCAATCAACTACCCTTGTTTAAAATAATTTCTATGCTTATTTCATTCACAAGCAGTCAACTGTCGTCGTCATTATTATTATTATTATTATTATTATTATTATTATTATTATTATTATTATTATTATTATTATTATTATTATTATTATTACAATGAAATTTAATATTAATATGTCACATAATTGTTTTTAAAAAAATTAATATTTATATTGTTGTTTTCGAATGAATAAAAATGTAGTTTAAATTATATTTCATTAAAGTAAAATTTTCATGTTAACTTGTTATATCATTATTTACATAATATTTAAAATTTTATTATTTATTTAAGGATTTATATATAATGTATTAGCAGTATGTAGTTTCTATATACTATCAATGAATTAAAGGTTGACATATCATCAATAAGCCCTTATGAGCAAATAAAAAAATTTATTTATTTTTATTTTTAAAGGCTTGACATATTTTTTTAATTTGTTAATTGATGAAATATCAATCTCTAATATATTGACAGTGTATAAAAATTAGATACCGTTAGTATATCACATACAAACCCTTTATTTAATTTCTCATTAATTTATTAGTAACTAAACATGTCGTCTCATATCTTTTAATAAGATCGATATTTAATCGTAAACAAACAATGAGAGTTTCAATTTGTATATATCTCTCTAATCTCTCTCATGCACCGAATTAAAATTAAAACTATAATTAATTTCATTCATATACCTGCATGCATACATTTGCACTCATGTCATTCATTCATATTGCCACTTCTTTGAATGATAAAACTTAGTGAAAGTGTTTAATAGCCGATAGCATTTATTGACATTTTTTTATGACTTTTCTCCTCCATGTATCTACATTTCTATCTTCCATCTGATGGGGTTTGTATTAATTAGCTTTTACGGGACAGAATATTTATCGTATTTGATTACATCCAAGCTATTCCTCTGCTCTCCGAATTTAATATATAATTTTAAGTTTTGTATAATATTAATTAATTTTTCTTACCAAAAAAAAATTTAATTTCACCACAAATTAATGAAAATATACTATTTTAACATTAATATATTTTTAAGATATAATTATATAATATATTTATATATTAAGCTACAGTTAAATAATTTCATTTATTAATATTATTTTAATATGTCATTAGTTAGTAAAACTATTAATAACTAATATTTGATATAATTAAATATATTTTTAAATTATATTATATTATATTTTATATTTATTATTTAATAAAACTTCAAATCAAATCCTATCTAGTACTACCTCATAATTTAAATTATTAATTTCATGAATATTAATGTTAGTAATATTATATTATTTAATATATAATTTATAATTATATTAATTGATATTATCATTATTATAAGATGGAATTAATATAAAATATCTTTAAGATAATTCATGAAATAGAATTTATTTTAGGATAATTATTCTATACATAACTAGTGAAGTTTTTTAACTCCACAAGTGGGTTTTGGATCATGACACATGTCGCAACGGCTTCGCGCTCGATGATTTTTTTTAAAAAACGTTTAAAAACAAAAGGAGTCGCCACCAATCTTTTTTGACTAGGTGTGATTGGCCACCTAAAAAACTTATCTTTTTAACAAAATCTCAAAATTAATTAAGTTTTATTAAAAAGATAATCTTTTGGTCTGCGAAACAAAAATTGGGTTCAGGGGTACGGTTACGCGTGGGGAAGGATTAGCACCCCCACGACGCCCGTTAAAAAACGGTACCATAATAATCATGTGTTATCCTTTAGTTTTAATAAAATGGTCTTTAATTAATATTTAAAAATAATTCCTATTTTATTGCGATCAATTTTATTCATTTAATTTTGAAACATTTAAATATTATTTTTTATTTGAAATAAGTGAAAATCTTTTGTATTGAAAATTATTCCGAAGTACCCCAATACTCTGGTAGCATTTCGGATAATTTCCTCACCTAGAGATTTCTTAAGAATCACTACTTGTGAGTTCTATAGAATCTCATCATCAGAAGATTCACACTCGTTTCAAAAATTATTATGAATGCAAATGATGCAAACAGATAATAAATGATGCAAATGAATTTTTTGAATTTTTTACATAAATATTTCTTTATTTATTTTAAATAAAAATTCTTATTATTGAAAAATTGCACTAAGTATCTCAATACTCTGGTAACACTTAGTGAACTTCTCTCACTTAGGGATCAGTCAAGAAATCACTACTTGTGAGTTTCATGACATCCCATCCTCGGACGATTTGTTTACTTAAATTTAAATTTTATTATTTATTTCCTTTTCTTATTTTCTTTTAAAAAAACTTATTTATTTTTATCTTTTAATAAAAATTTAAATTATTGAAAAAAATCATACTAAATATCCTAATACTCTGGTAACATTTAGTACGACTCTTCTCACCTAGGGATCAGTTAAGAAATCACTACTTGTGAGTTTCATAACATCCCATCATCGGAAGAATTTTATTTAATTAAACTTAATTTTTATTATTAATTTCCTTTTTTGATTTTCTTTAAAAAACTTATTTATTTTTATTTTTTTAATAAAAATTTAAATTATTGAAAAATCATACTAAATATCCCAATACTCTGGTAACATTTAGCACGACTCTTCTCACCTAGGGATCAGTTAAGAAATCACTACTTGTGAGTTTCATAACATCCCATCATCGGGCGAATTTCATTTATTTTAAAATTTAATTTTGATTATTAATTTCTTTGTTATTTTATTAAAAAAACCATTTAGTTTTATTTTTAAGAAAAATTAAAATTATTGAAAAATCATACTAAATACCCCAATACTTTGGTAACATTTAGTACGGCTTTTCTCACCTAGGGATCAGTCAAGAAATCACTACTTGTGAGTTTCATGACATCCCATCATCGGAATTTAATTAAATTTAAATTTTATTATTAATTTTGAAAATTCAATTTTATTTTCAAAAACTTAAATTATTGAAAAATCATACTAAATACCTCAATACTTTTGACAATATTTAGTAGACACTTCTCACCTAGGGATCAGTTAAGGAATCACTACTTGTGACTTCCATAACGTCCTATAATCGGACATTTTAATTTAAATTTAAACTTTCTTTCTTTTTTCTTCTTTCTTCTTTTTTTTTAATATATTCTTTTATACATTTTCTAATTAATAATAATTAATGAAAATACAAGTAAAAGAAAAATTTTTCAATTTCTTATTTTGCAACATGCACTAATAATAATAATAATAATAAAAATAATAATAATAATAATAATAATAATAATAATAATAATAATAATAATAATAATAATAATAATAATAATAATAATAAAACAATAATAAAAGCATAATAATAATAATAACAATAACATAATAATAATAATAAAAACAATAATAACAACAATAAAAACATAATAACAATAATAATAAAAGATTTTTAATTTAATTTTTTTTAATTTTTTATATATATATTTTTAAATTTTTTATTTTTTTAACTTTCTAATTAATAAATTTTTTTAACAAAACAAATAAATACTAAATAAATAAACAAGTGAGAAAGGAATACCAAAATGGATTTGGGTTTGGAACCCAAATAAGTTCTTGAATGGCCCAAAAACACAGCCCAAATTGAGGGCCCAAAAGCCTTCCACGGATTGGGCTCGGTTAGATCGGGCCCAACAGCTTTCCAAGTGGCCCAAAGCTGGTGGGCCGGATGTGGGACGCGGGTCAGCGGTCGGGTCGGACTTCGGGTCGGGCGTGGGGCTACGCGCGGATTCTCCTTCCACGGGTCAGGCGCTCGGATCCCGGGTCGGATCCGGGTCGCGCGCGGGTCGACCGAAAATTTTTTCTACAAAAGCCTTCCCTTTTTTTTTATCTCATTTTCTTCTTTTTTCAGAAAAAAAAAACTCCAAAGCCTTTGAAGGCTCTCGACAAGGGCGATTCCCGGCTGTGCCGGATCGCCGTCCACCGCCGCCGAGTCCGTCGCCGACCGCCACCGTCGGTGGCCAAACCCCAAAAAGTTCACCACTTTCCGATGCTCCTCAACCTCCCCTTTTCGTTTCCGGACTCCTTTTCCTTCGAAAACGTCTCTAACCCAACAGATTTGAGGTGGAAACCCTCGGCCTCCTCCCCTTTTTGTTGTTTTTGTTTTTTTCTTTCTTTGGTGATGGTTTCAGACGTTTTAGTGGTGATGATGGTTGTTAGTAAGTGTGTGTTTTGTGGTTGTTTTCTTTTGCAGGTGAGTCTATGGCTATTGGAGGTTCTAGGTTGGAGTGGGTCTCGGTTTTTGGATGGTGGTTAGTGGCTGTGTGGTTGGGGGTTTAGGTTGTTGGTGGTTTAGGGGCAGCCGGGATGGGATCCTTTAGCTTTGATGGTCATTCAGAGCCCCCCCTGTTGGTTTGGGGTTCTCGAGTTTTTGTAGAATTGAGGTGGTCTTCCTTTTTGGGGCCCTGAAGTGTCGAGAGCTTTGGGGCTTTGTGCGTGGTGGCTGGCAGAGATGAGATGGACAGGTGACAGGGGGCAAGTGACCGGCGGAGATGGGATGGCTGGCAGGGAATAGGTGATAGTGGCGGTAGATTAGACAGAAAATGAAAATAAAATAAAAATAAAATAAAAATAAAGATAAAAATAATAATAAAAACAGATAATAAAAATAAAATAAAAATAAAAAACAAATAATAATAAATAGAATAAATACTAATAATAATAATAATATGATAAAATTAAGTGTCTACAGCTACCCCTCTTTGCTCATTGCTGAGAATCAGGAATGGAGCAAAGACAATAGACACTAATTTTGTCCGACTTATGACCTAATTTTTCTCTCTCTTCTCTTTCTTTTTTTTCTCTTTTTTTTGATTTGATTTTTTTTTGAAATATACTCATCTTGCAGCAGAGGCAATGGAACTTTAAAATTTAAACCATCCATTTTTTTTTTGTTTTGTTTTTTGTTTTGTTTTTTTTTTTTTGGTTTTTTTTAATGTGCTCCTCTTGCAGCAGAGGCAATGAAACTTTAAAATTTTGCTCGGAGGACTTAGAATTGTGCCCGGAGGACTTAAATGCTTTTTCTGAAAAGTGCTCCTCTTGCAGCAGAGGCAATGAAAATTTAAATTCTTTTTTTTTTCTGAAATGAGCTCCTCTTGCAGCAGAGGCGATGAAACTTTAAATTCTTTCTGGAAATGTGCTCCTCTTGCAGTAGAGGCAATGAAACTTTAAATTCTCTTTTTTTTTTTTTGAAATGAGCTCCTCTTGCAGCAGAGCCGATGAAACTTTAAATTCTTTCTGGAAATGTGCTCCTCTTGCAGTAGAGCCGATGAAACTTTAAATTCTTTCTTTTTTTTTTTGAAATGAGCTCCTCTTGCAGCAGAGGCGATGAAACTTTAAATTTTCCCCTCTTTTTTTTCTTTTCTTTTCTTTTTTTTTTTTCGAGAAAGCTCCTCTTGCAGCAGAGGCATTGAAACTTTAAATTCCTTTTTGAAAATGTGCTCTTCTTGCAGCAGAGGCAATGAAACTTTAAAAATTTTGCCCGGAGGACTTAGAATTTGTGCCCGGAGGTCTTTGATTTGTGCCCGGAGGACTTAGAATTATACCCGAAGGACTTAAATGCTTTTTCCGGAAAGTGCTCCTCTTGTAACAGAGGCATTGAAACTTTAAATATTTTGCCTGGAGGACTTAGAATTTGCGCCCGGAGGACTTGGAATTCGTGCCCGGAGGACTTGGAATTCGTGCTCGAAGGTCTTAGAATTCGTGCCCGGAGGACTTGAGATTTATGCCCGGAGGACTTACAATTTCTTTTCTGAAAAGTGCTCCTCTTGCAGCAGAGGCATTGAAACTTTAAATATTTTTGCCCGGAGGACTTGGGTTTGTGCCCGGAGGACATGAGATTTTGCCCGGAGGACTTATATTTTGTGCCCGGAGGACTTATGATTTGTGCCCGGAGGACTTAAAATTTGTGCCCGGAGGTCTTATGATTTGTGAAATTTGCGCCCGGAGGACTTGGAAATTTATGCCCGGAGGACTTAGAATTATGCCCGGAAGACTTAGATTCTTTTTGTGAAAAGTGCTCCTCTTACAGCAGAGGCAATGAAACTTTAAAAATTTTGCCCGGAGGACTTAAAATTTGTGCCCGGAGGACTTAAATTCCTTTTCTGAAAAGTGCTCCTCTTGCAGCAGAGGCAATGAAACTTTAAATATTTTGCCCGGAAGTCTTAGATTTGGTGCCCGGAGGACTTAAAATTTGTGCCCAGAGGACTTGAGATTTGTGCCCGGAGGTCTTTGAATGTTGCCCGGAGGACTTAAATTCCTTTTCTAAAAAGTGCTCCTCTTGCAGCAGAGGATTGAAACTTTAAATGTTTTGCCCGGAGGTCTTAGATTTGGTGCCCGGAGGACTTAAAATTTGTTTTCTAAAAAAAAATGCTCCTTTTGCAGCAGAGGCATTGAAACTTTAAAATTTTTTCTTAGAAATGTGCTCCTTTTGCAGCAGAGGCGATGAAACTTTTGAATTTTTTTTTCTGGAAAAGCTCCTCTTGCAGCAGAGGCAATGAAACTTTAAATTCTTTTCTTTTCTCCTTTTCTTTCTTTTCTTTCTTTTTTCTTTTCTTTCTCTTCTTTTCTCTTTTTCTCTTCTTTCTTTCTCTTCCCTTTTCTCTCTTCTTTCTTTCTCTTCTCTTTTCTCTTCTCTTTTCTCTTCTTCTTCTCTCTTTTTTTTTCTTTCTCCTCTTTTTTTTTTAATCTTGGAAAAGGTTGCATAACCTTTAAAATCTAGATTAAATGGTGTTGAGTCTTCAGCTTGAGAAACATGTTTTAATCTCAAAATTTTGCACAAAAACTTTCAATGTTGATGCTGTATGATATTGTGTATGTATGCATGTATGCATGACACTCAATCCTGTACAATCTCTAACTTTAGCTCTTTTTCCTATCTTGCCAAAGAGGTACATCATTTGCCTTTTTTATCTTCTTTGCCCCCAACATGACCATGAAAGCTCCTTTCTGTTTCCCATTTCTGCGGGGTTCTAGTGCTTATCATAGCCTTTTGACGAAAAGCACTAAATTTTCCTCATAACCATTTTCCAGGAGAAATGAATCTAAATTTCACAAGTGATACTTGATCCTTTCGAAAAATTAGTGATTACTTTTCAAGATGAGTGACATAAATCCTGTTTGGATCTTTTCAACTGGACAATTTAAAGTTTGGTGCACCCGGATGTTCTGTTTGGGGAACATTTTGCCACTTATCCAAAAAACAATGGTTTTTCTCTTGATTCAAAGTGGTTTTCTTAAAATACCATCGTTTTTCTTCCCTTCTTTTTTGAACTAGATTTTGAATGAGAAAAGAAACAAAATATTCACAACTTGATTTGACAATCTCTCAAATTCTCAAATACTGGCGTTTTACAAATGCCAAGATCGGGCATGAATGACTGAAGGCTTTTCTATTCAGGGAGAGTATTTACAAGAAGAAAGGTTCAAACTTTTTCAAAAACTGTCAGCAATCAAATGACATCAAAATCTTTGGATATTTGGAGGGTCTCTCAAGGCTTGTTAATTCTTTTTTCCACATTTTCAATTCATGTCACTGCTTGACTTGGTTGCATGAAAAGTTCATTGTTCGCTCTAGACTGCCCTTTTTGGGTTTTCACCCTAGAGCCTTATTCTTTCTTTTGTTTTGTTTTCTTTTTTCTTCTTTCTTCATTTTTTGTTTGATTGTTTCACCATGCATTCAATAATTCAAATTTCATTCAAACCAAATAATGGCGAGAATCTTCCAAAGAAGAGCTCTTCGATACAAGCATCCATATTTGATCAAAATGGACTTTTAAGTACGTAATGTAGGCCATGGTTCAGGGTTCTGAAAGAATAGATAAACAAGCCCAAAATGTGTTTGAAGGTGATCAATCCAAGGATCATTTCTTTTCATATGGACATCTATCATTTTCACTCTTCGAAGCACCTTTCTTTTTTATTTTTCCATGTATTTTTTCTCCTTCTTCTTTTCTTTCTTTCTCTCTTTTTCTTCTTCTTTTTTTTTTCAAAATCATATTCATCCTTTGAAGCATCTTTCTTTATGTACTTTCACATATATCCTTCCTCCTTTCTCTTTCTTTTTTTTCTTTTCTTTTTTCATTGATTCATATCCAAGATTTCAAAAACATAGTAAATCTTATTTGATTAAAAACAAAAGTTGAATAATTCATTTTCTTTGAAGAGATATTTTCTGCACATGCCCCCCAGTGTGGAGGGTGATCCTTGGAGGAGGTTTATTACGAAAGAAATTATCAGACTCAAAAAGGGTAGCAAAGGGATAACGTTTATATTTGTGAATGGAATATGAAAGACGGCCATTCATCATCTCAAATTAAGATGCTTCTATTGAAAAACAATTCTTATGATAAGTTTTTCCTTTGGCATTTGAAATCCTCTGAATATCATGTTTGCATGGTGTCACAATCAATTTCATTTTTCTCTTCTCCTTTTTTCCTTTCTTTTCTTTTTTCCTTTGTTTGTTTTTTTTTATTTTTCTTGTAATGCAACACTTTAATATGACAGAGCTTGACCTCACACACCACATTGTCATTTGAGGAAAAAGACGATGCGTAACAGTGAAAAATCCTCAACCTCCCTTTTTTTTTTGGCTTGCTCCAGATCATGGGCGAAAGGCATCTTGGGAGTACAAGATTGAAGAATTTGGGATTTGTACAAGAATTTAGGCGGAAAGGTATTTCAAAATGATCTTGTCAAGTGTTCGATCACCATTACTCAAAATCTTTGAGATTGTCATAAATTGACTTCCCAAATTATTCTCAAAAAGTTTTGCATGTCGGTCATCATTTTTTCCTTTTTTTTTTCTTCTCTTTTTTTTTTACCATTAACAAAAAATTCCGTTATGTTCAAATGGGAACAAGTTGGACTTTCAAAATCTTATGCCCCAATTTAGCTTTTTAGCTCTCGACTGACTTAGATTTTATTAAGATGTGATCCAAAAATGATTTAAGACGTTCATCTTTGACCGTAATCACCGATTTTCTTATAATCATTTATCATTATTGTGAAGAAAAGAAACATTCTTGTCACATGCTACTGGAAAATAAATTATGCAAAAGGTTGTGCTCATACAATTGTCACCTAGGCCAACGAGAATGACAAGTATTTTTTCAACAAAATACAGACTTCAAAATCTCAAAATCTTCATTTTCCTCCAGATTAATCTGCCAAAATGCCATGATTTTACACCAAAGTGGACTTCCACTGTTCCATGAGTTCTTGAGTCAAGATTCCACCATGGATGAGCTCTTCAATCCTTTCCTTCAACTGTCTGCATTTTTCTGTTGCATGCCCAATTGCCCCTATGTGATAGTCACATTTGCTATTCGGGTCATAGCTCTTGGCCAATGGGTTCGGTGCTGTTCTCAAAGGTATAGGGGCCAAATATTGGTTTTTTTATCAAAAAGGGCAAAAGATCAGAGATTGGGATTGGGATTTTTCCTTGATTGCTTCTCGATCTTTTTCTGTTGTTTATTGATGGTTGAGGAGGTTGAGCTACTGGCCTGGGTATAAAGATGGGCGCATGAGCAATCATTGGAGGGTAAGAATTTGCTTGGCATCCTGGTTGTGAGATTGGTGAAAAAGGATAAGAATAATAGGAGGCATTATTCAAGGTTGGACCGTATGATGGGTGAGGCAAACAGGGTTGAGATGGAGTGGGATTTTTGAGAAATTGCCCCTCAAATGTCACAGCTTGTACTTCTTCTTCCATCCTTTCAAATCCGTTATCAGCCATGTCACCTATCTTGATCTTGCCCCTCTTAATTGCATTCTCGATCATCTATCCGGAGGCTACCATGTCAGCAAAATTCTTAGTAACATTCCCAATCATTCTATCATAATATGGTGCCTGGAGTGTACTAAGAAACAAATTTGCAGTCTCTTTTTTCGTGAGGGGAGGCTGGACCTGAGTGGCAACATTCTTCCATCTCTGGGCATATTCTCTAAAGCCTTCCGTAGCTTTCTTCTCCATGGCTTGCAAAGATAAACGATCTGGGGCTATATCCACAATATGCTTGTATTGGGCGACAAAAGCCCTTGCCAAATCTTCCCATGAGTGAACATCGCCCCTGCCCAATTGCGTATACCACCTAGCAGCAGATCCTTTAAGGCTGTCTTGGAAAACATGGATTAACAGCTTGTCATCATGCACATGCGCTGCCGTCTTTCTACAGTACATAGTGATATGGGCCTTTGGACAAGTGGTCCCATCATATTTCTCAAATTCTGGAGCTTTAAACTTTGAAGGAATGACCACACCAGGCACTAGAGATAATTCGGCTGCATCTAAAGATCCATGGAAATCCATTCCTTCAACAATTCGAAGCCTTTCTTCTATAAGCTCTATCTTTTGTCGGGAACTTGAGCCTCCTTCCACATGTGGCATCCCTTGCTCTTTGTGACTATCCAGGTTGGCAACATGAATTGGTTTGAGGGGGTTCATGGTGGGAATTGCATGCCCTTGAAACTAACTAGGGTCGACTGCAGACGGCATATTAGGGCACACGTAACCCTCGTTCCGTAACCCTCGTGGCTCTTGAGATGATTGGGTTTCTCGTGAGCCGTTGTTAATTGGACAAAAAGAATTCTCGGCATTTCGCAACTGATGCCTCTCTTGAGTAGCTAATTCTCCTCTTCTTCCATTGCTCAGCTGCTCCAACAAACCTGCCATCCGTGATAATTGCTCTTTCATCTCTTGTTGAGCTTTTTCCATCCTTTCCATTCGACTCGTTTTTGTCCATTCCATGATCCAAGACTATCTACGAAGCTTTTCAATGTTCAAGCCGCCTTTACACCAAATCTGTCACAACCTAAAATTAGATGTCATGCTTGCCATGCTAGTATGGTGCTTTTATTGTATGGAAATTGTGAAAGAAAATTCAACCTTGTTGTTATTTCAGAGTATCACAAGCTGTATACTAAAAAGCAAAAAGGGAAATTATAAACTGAAAATTGTCATTTGTCCATTCCTTTGTTTTGATCCACTATCTTTCTTTCTCTCTTTTTTTTTATATTTTTTTCTTCTTTTTTTTTTTAAGGAAACAGTTGTTGTTAGCTTTATTATTTTCTATCAAAATCATGTTATGCACATATGAATGAAGTGAATGCAAACCTATAAAAAGTTTTGTAGCCACCTCCCTTATATCGAGGACTTTACATCAATCAGTCCTTTCTCCTTATATGACAAGTCAATTAGTCTCCATTTGCTAATGATTCAATGTGTAGTTGTTCTGGACACGGCAGCGACACTTGAAAATGAACCATTTTAGTCCTTCCAAAACTTTCAAGCATCTTCATAACCTTAGCTAGCTTCCCTTTTATCTCTCGTATATCATGTCAGCAAAATTCTTCTTGATTATTCTCCAAAGTAGTAAGTCTAGCTTCAAATTGATCTCCGATATCTTTGACTTTCTTTAATCCAAAAAGACAAATACTCTCCTTATTTTGTGATGTGAATGCATTAATGTAATAAGATATGCTATGCTAAAACTTAAGAATAAAAGAATCAAAATTTTTTCTCATTTAAATTCAATGAATTCTTTTTTCTTTCTTTTTTCATTTTAAACTTTGATTATTTCTCCTCCTTTTTTTTTAAAAGAATAAATTTTCTTTTTTTTTTCAAAATTATCTTATTTTCACACCACAGTTTATTTTCTTTAATTTCCTTTTTTATTTAATCTATTTTTAAAAGAATGTGACAATGCACTTACCTTTTATTTTCTCATCAAAATTCCTCTTTCTTTTTAATGTCTATGCATTAGTTTAAAAGAAATAAAAAACATTATTGTTATTTTTCAAATATTATTAAAGAATGAATGGATGTTTTCATGTTATTTTTGACAAAGGAGAGAAACCGAATAAGTCTTTATTTTATTCTACAAAATTATAAAAATGTGAAATTTTATTTGAAAACCAATATCTTTTGATTTTTTTGAGAGCATGAATTTAAAAAAAATCAATGGAGTTATGATATGAAAAAATAGTAAAAATGTTCCCTCACGTGTCCTAATCTCGGGATGATTTCTACAAAAATCGGGCATGGCTCTATCTAAGGCTCGGCTTCTTAGGGCCTTTTACATGCTGGGTTGGGATATGAAGATCTAAAGGTTCCCAAATTATACCTCACTGTCGTCCACACTGGACTAGTAAGATTTAATTTGAGTGGGAGTATTTCGATTGCCATTGCGGAGGTGATTACCTCACGAGAGCAAAGGTACTCTACTCCCTCCTAAGAAGGACTTAACCCGGGTATAGAGCTCATGTTATGCAGATGCAAGTGCAAGTGTGTGCATGAGGGAACACGCCAATCATTCATCACACTACGACTCTAATACTATATGTCCAAACAATTTATTAATAACAATATATACAAATATAAAACATAAAATAAATAACATAGAATGCAAATGCAAACAAAATTATTTTCAAAATCCAAGTGAATTAAGTTTAAATATCAATCAAGACTATTAAATTAAAACTTTGGATAACACATCCTTAATGAATGGCTTGACCCTCAAAAAGCGTCCCCAGTGGAGTCGCCAAGCTGTCGCAACGGCTTCGCACTCGACGATTTTTTTTAAAAAACGTTTAAAAACAAAAGGAGTCGCCACCAATCTTTTTTGACTAGGTATGATTGGCCACCTAAAAATACTTATCTATTTAACAAAATCTCAAAATTAATTAAGTTTTATTAAAAAGATAATCTTTTGGTCTGCGAAACAAAAATTGGGTTCGGGGGTACGGTTACGCGTGGGGAAGGATTAGCACCCCTACGACGCCCGTTAAAAAACGGTACCATAATAATCATGTGTTATCCTTTAGTTTTAATAAAATGGTCTTTAATTAATATTTAAAAATAATTCCTATTTTATTGCGATCAATTTTATTCATTTAATTTTGAAACATTTAAATATTATTTTTTATTTGAAATAAGTGAAAATCTTTGGTATTGAAAATTATTCTGAAGTACCCCAATACTCTGGTAGCATTTCGCATAATTTCCTCACCTAGAGATTTCTTAAGAATCACTACTTGTGAGTTCTATAGAATCTCATCATCAGAAGATTCACACTCGTTTCAAAAATTATTATGAATGCAAATGATGCAAACAGATAATAAATGATGCAAATGAATTTTTTGAATTTTTTACATAAATATTTCTTTATTTATTTTAAATAAAAATTCTTATTATTGAAAAATTGCACTAAGTATCCCAATACTCTGGTAACACTTAGTGAACTTCTCTCACCTAGGGATCAGTCAAGAAATCACTACTTGTGAGTTTCATGACATCCCATCCTCGGACGATTTGTTTACTTAAATTTAAATTTTATTATTTATTTCCTTTTCTTATTTTCTTTTAAAAAAAACTTATTTATTTTTATCTTTTAATAAAAATTTAAATTATTGAAAAAAATCATACTAAATATCCCAATACTCTGGTAACATTTAGTACGACTCTTCTCACCTAGGGATCAGTTAAGAAATCACTACTCGTGAGTTTCATAACATCCCATCATCGGAAGAATTTTATTTAATTAAACTTAATTTTTATTATTAATTTCCTTTTTTTGATTTTCTTTTAAAAACTTATTTATTTTTATTTTTTTAATAAAAATTTAAATTATTGAAAAATCATACTAAATATCCCAATACTCTGGTAACATTTAGCACGACTCTTCTCACCTAGGGATCAGTTAAGAAATCACTACTTGTGAGTTTCATAACATCCCATCATCGGGAGAATTTCATTTATTTTAAAATTTAATTTTTATTATTAATTTCTTTGTTATTTTATTAAAAAAACCATTTAGTTTTATTTTTAAGAAAAATTAAAATTATTGAAAAATCATACTAAATACCCCAATACTCTGGTAACATTTAGTACGGCTTTTCTCACCTAGGGATCAGTCAAGAAATCACTACTTGTGAGTTTCATGACATCCCATCATCGGAATTTAATTAAATTTAAATTTTATTATTAATTTTGAAAATTCAATTTTATTTTCAAAAATTTAAATTATTGAAAAATCATACTAAATACCTCAATACTTTTGACAATATTTAGTAGACTCTTCTCACCTATGGATCAGTTAAGGAATCACTACTTGTGACTTCCATAACGTCCCATCATCGGACATTTTAATTTAAATTTAAACTTTCTTTCTTTTTTCTTCTTTCTTCTTTTTTTAAATATATTCTTTTATACATTTTCTAATTAATAATAATTAATGAAAATACAAGTAAAAGAAAATTTTTCAATTTCTTATTTTGCAACATGCACTAATAATAATAATAATAATAATAATAATAATAATAATAATAATAATAATAATAATAATAATAATAATAATAATAATAATAATAATAATAATAATAATAATAATAATAATAATAATAATAATAATAATAATAATAATAATAATAATAAAACAATAATAAAAGCATAATAATAATAATAATAATAACATAATAATAATAAAAACAATAATAACAACAATAAAAACATAATAACAATAATAATAAAAAATTTTTAATTTAATTTTTTTTAATTTTTTATATTTATTTTTAAATTTTTTATTTTTTTAATTTTCTAATTAATAAATTTTTTTAACAAAACAAATAAATACTAAATAAATAAACAAGTGAGAAAGGAATACCAAAATGGATTTGGGTTTGGAACCCAAATAAGTTCTTGAATGGCCCAAAAACACAGCCCAAATTGAGGGCCCAAAAGCCTTCCACGGATTGGGCTCGGTTGGATCGGGCCCAACAGGTTTCCAAGTGGCCCAAAGCTGGTGGGCCGGATGTGGGACGCGGGTCAGCGGTTGGGTCGGACTTCGCGTCGGGCATGGGGCTACGCGCGGATTCTCTTTCCACGGGTCAGACGTGCGGATCCCGGGTCGGATCCGGGTCGCGTGCGGGTCGACCGAAAATTTTTTCTACAAAAGCCTTCCCTTTTTTTTATCTCATTTTCTTCTTTTTTCAGAAAAAAAAAACTCCAGAGCCTTTGAAGGCTCTCGGCGAGGGCGATTCCCGGCCGTGCCAGACCGCCGTCCACCGCCACCGAGTCCGTCGCCGACCGCCGCCGTCGGTGGCCAAACCCTAAAAAGTTCACCACTTTCCGATGCTCCTCAACCTCCCCTTTTCGTTTCCGGACTCCTTTTCCTTCGAAAATGTCTCTAACCCAACAGATCTGAGGTGGAAACCCTCGGCCTCCTCCCCTTTTTGTTGTTTTTGTTTTTTTCTTTCTTTGGTGATGGTTTCAGACGTTTTTGTGGTGATGATGGTTGTTAGTAAGTGTGTGTTTTGTGGTTGTTTTCTTTTGCAGGTGAGTCTATGGCTATTGGAGGTTCTGGGTTGGAGTGGGTCTCGGTTTTTGGATGGTGGTTATTGGCTGTGTGGTTGGGGGATTAGGTTGTTGGTGGTTTAGGGGTAGCCGGGATGGGATCCTTTAGCTTTGATGGTCATTCAGAGCCCCCCCTGCTGGTTTGGGGTTCTCGGGTTTTTGTAGAATTGAGGTGGTCTTCCTTTTTGAGGTTCCCCGGTTGAAAAAAATGGGCCCTGAAGTGTCGAGAGCTTTGGGGCTTTATGCGTGGTGGCTGGCAGAGATGAGATGGACAGGTGACAGGGGGCAGGTGACCGGCGGAGATGGGATGGCTGGCAGGGAGTAGGTGATAGTGGCGGTAGATTAGACAGAAAATGAAAATAAAATAAAAATAAAATAAAAATAAAGATAAAAATAATAATAAAAACAGATAATAAATATAAAATAAAAATAAAAAAACAAATAATAATAATAAATAGAATAAATACTAATAATAATAATAATAATAATAGGATAAAATTAGGTGTCGACAACACATGTCTTATTTTATTTTATTTTTATTTTTTTTAATATTTTTAGAAGACATATGTCATGATCTTAACATCTCTTGTGGAGTAAAAAAACTCCACTAATAATGTATGGAATAATTATCTATTATTTTAAATATATACAATCTCATTATTTGGCGTGATTTCTTTACATTTGTAAAAAAAAAAAAGGGCATGATTTCCCTTTCAAAGAAAGTTGTAGAATTGGTAAATTAAAAATTATATTAAATAGAAAAAGAAAGAAGAGGGAAAGTTCTCAAATGTTGGAATGGCATTGGCAGCCGAATGGACTCCAAACCCATGATTACAAGAAGTTGAAGTGAATTAATTGAGGTGCAGTGTTTAAGAAACCTAAATGGGTTTTAAGAATAAATAGAGAATTAAATTAGATTTTCTTGGAATCGGAAATGACCATTGGAAACCGTCTGTGAAAACCAATATATAAACCCCACAACTCTTGTTCACCTCATTTCATCTTTACTCCATGGCAAATCTCGAAAATCCAACCCCTCCAAACATTCTTTTCGATGAAGATTATTCATCAGAAGAACAATTCTCAAAATAAGAAAAACGAGAGGCTTGTAAGAAAGAACAAGATCAGGAAGAAGAAACACCTAATGAAGAAGAAATGCGAATTGGGTTGGCAACAGGTTAACAATGGAAGATACACAGAGTTTTGGATGGAAAGGAAATTTAATATACCTTCAATTGGCTGTTTAAGTTATAAAAACGAAGACGCTATTTGTATAAAACCAAGTAGAACGTGATGGGGAAATTTTTATCATCATTTCTATTAGGCATACTGCTGTGGTGCTCAAGGAGTTTCTGCACTGGTAAAAATGGGTAAGCTAATAAGAATGAATAAATGAAAGTTATGCGTAAGGATCTACTTCTGACTAAAACTTCAACATAAATAATTAAAAACACATCTACTAGACAAGACAGCACAACATGATTTATAACAGAAAATTAACACAAAAAAAAACATCAAGTAAATTTACTTCTTCTATCTCGATTTTTTTTCATTTTGTTAAACCACAATGGTTTTATTTTTATTTTGATTTCCTGTTCTTCTGTTTAATTATTAATTCTGTCAGTTCCTGATAAGTCTTCATCTGGTGGGGTTGTGCTGCCAAGGAGATCAAGTCGGGTTTATGTTAGGAACCCACGATATCTGGACTGAGTCAAGCACAAGAGCATGTTGCATGAATTGCGGGAGTATTGGCATGCAACGTGGGAACAACTTCAGTTTGAAAGCAGAGTAAAGCTGAAGTTTAGGTCAGTAAATAAAGGGGATATTGAGATCATGGACGTTATGGTTGTTTATGGTTGTCAACTAAGCCCACTTCAGTTTGTTTCCTTTTTTTTTTAGTCATGTATCTGTTAGGCTAGGACAAGTTGTTAAATTTGCTTTGTATTTAAACTCTCAAGATGTACCTGAGTGGTTAGGTCTTTTGCAAATAAAATCTGTTGTGGTCAGTTCTTACCCCGAGAAGAACAATTTCTTATTTCCATTACACGGTGTTGATTGGGACCTATTAATGCATGCAACGTGCTCTTGTGCTTGACTCAGTCCAGATATCGTGGGTTCCTAACAGAAACCCGACTTGATCTCCTTGGCAGCACAACCCCACCAGATGAAGACTTATCAATACCCTCCCCATAGGCATGAACCTTGTCCCCAAGGTTCAAGAATTTATCATGCAACTCTTTTGTGTTTTCCCAAGTGGCTTCCTCAGCTGGCATTTTTTTCCATCGAACTAGACTCTCCTCGACTATCTTTGATCCTTGCTTAACCCAACGTGTATCAAGGATTGCCTCGGGTTCCATTACTAGCTCACCGTCTTCATTAAGTGGAGGAAATGCTGTTGAAACTCCAGAGGTTTCTCCTACTTTTTTTTTAAGTAAAGAAATGTGGAAAACAGAGTGAATGCGAGCTTCTAGAGGAAGTTCAATCTTATAAGCTACTTTCCCAATGTGCTCCATAATGCGATAAGGTCCATAGAATTTGCTAGCTAGTTTCTGATGAGGTCTTTTGTGGACTGACTGCTGCCTGTAAGGTTGTAACCTTAGGAATACATAGTCTCCCACCTGATACTCGACATCACGCCGTTTGGAGTCTGTCATTTGCTTCATGTGGTTATTTGCCACCAACAAATGTTCTTTGAGTTGTTGAAGCACCGCATCTCGAGATGTTAAATTCATGTCCACTTCATGTACTGAGCTAGTTCCCTCCTCATAGCGTGGAATTGATGGTGGAGGACGACCATAAAGTGCCTCAAAAGGGGTCATCCCTATGGAAGAATGGTAAGTGGTGTTGTACCAAAATTCTGCCCATGGAAGATAAGTAAGCCACTGTCTTGGTTGTTGATGAACAAAGCTTCGCAAATATTGCTCTAGGCATCTATTAATCACTTCTGATTGTCCGTCCGTTTGAGGATGGTATGCAGAACTCATCTTTAGTTGTGAACCTGAAAGTTTGAAGAATTCTTGCCAAAATCGGCTCATGAATATAGGGTCCCGATCAGAAACTATTGACTGAGGCATCCCATGTAATTTGACCACCCCTTCAACAAATTTCTCCGCTACCAATTTGGCGGTGTAAGGATGAGCTAAAGCCATGAAGTGTGCGGTCTTGCTTAACCTGTCAACAACAACTAAGATGGAAGTTTTACCTCGAGACGAGGGAAGACCATCTAGGAAGTCCATTGCAATATCGTCCCACACCTTGCAAGGAATCGGTAGTGGCTATAGTAGTCCAGCAGGAGATAGAGTTTCAGATTTTGTTCTTTGGCAATCATCACAGTTGGCTACATAATCTTTCACTGTGTTATACATAGAAGGCCAATAGAACTGCTGTGCTACCCTTTTGTACGTCCTCAAAACCCCGGAATGCCCTCCCATGGGTGAACTATGGAATTGATGTAGGAGTTGTGGTATGACTTGAGATTGAGGACGAATCACTACACGACCCTTGTAATATATCAATCCATTGCGGTTAGTATAAGGTTTACCACAATCTTCAGCTGCTTGTTGCCTTATTCGATTCATGTAAGGACTGTCACACATCTCGATTTTGATAGTATCCCAGAGTTGTGGCAAGGGCATGGACAATGCACTAAGGCTAGGACTACTCGAAACTCTTGATAAAGCATCTGCTGCACTATTTTCTTTGCCCGGCTTATACTTGATTTCATAGTCATAGCCCATGAGTTTTGTAACCCACTTTTGTTGCTCTGGAGTGGCCACCCTTTGTTCCAGGAAGTATTTGAGACTGCGCTGGTCCGTTTGTATGAAAAATCTGTGGCCAAGCAAGTAAGGACGCCATGTTTGGATTGCTTGTATAATGGCTAACATCTCTTTCGCATACACTGACCATCCTTGTTTACTAACTCCCAAAGCTTTGCTTAAGAATGCTACGGGTCTGCCTTGTTGGGATAAAATAGCACCTATTCCGTTGCCTGAGGCATCAGCTTCAATTGTAAAGGGTTCGCCAAAATTGGGCATAGCCAACGTTGGTGTGGTGGTCATAGCCTGTTTAAGAGCTTGAAATGCTGCATCCGCTTCCTTTGTCCACTCAAATCGGCCCTTCCTTAGAAGATTAGTAAGTGGCTGAGCTATAATTCCATAATTTTGGACAAATTTGCGATAATAACCTGTTAAGCCTAGAAATCCACGCAAGTCAGAAACATTAGTAGGGGTTGGCCAGTCTACCATGGCTTTGATTTTGCCTTGGTCGACCAATACTCCTTGAGGCGTGATAATGTGCCCCAGATATTCTAATTCTTGCACTCCAAAATTACATTTGCTTCTTTTAACAAAGAATTGATTATGCCTTAGAATTTCAAATGCCTTTCTAACATGTTCAAGATGCATGTTCCAATTGGGGCTATATATTAAGATGTCATCAAAGAAAACAAGGATAAATTTTCTAAGATGGGGACGAAATATTGAGTTCATTATGGCTTGAAAGGTAGAAGGTGCATTACATAATCCAAACGTCATGACTAAATATTCATAATGACCATTATGCGTACGAAAAGCAGTTTTATGAATATCTCGAGGATGTACGCGTACCTGATGATAGCCGGCTCGTAGGTCAAGCTTGGTAAAATATGTGGCTCCATGCAATTCATCAAGCATGTCATCAACCGTGGGGATTGGGAATCGATCTTTAATGGTTACGGCATTAAGAGCCCTATAATCAGTGCAAAATTGCCAAGAACCATCTTTTTTTTTACAAGCAAAACGGGTGAGGAAAATGGACTAGTGCTGTGATGCACTGGATTTGCCGGTCTCAAGCCGGAGGGGCCCAGCCGCATCACGCATCCGTATTGTCCTCTCTGTGATGCACTGGATTTGCCGGACTCAAGCCGGAGGGGCCCAGCCGCATCACTCAAGGTTTTATCGGGAATAAATTCCCAATTCGCGTTCGCCATGACTTGAACCCCTTACCACTTGTAAGTGTCAAGTCATGACTAACCATTAGACCTAGGTCCAATGGTTAGTCATGACTTGACAATTACAAGTGGTAAGGGGTTCAAGTCATGGCGGACGCGAATTGGGAATTTATTCCCGATAAATCCGTGCGTGATGCGGCTGGGCCCCTCCGGCTTGAGTCCGGCAAATCCAGTGCATCACAAAGAGGACAGTACGGATGCGTGATGCGGCTGGGCCCCTCCGGCTTGTGAACCCGACAAATCCAGTGCATCACAATAAAACGCGCGTTTTTTTGTGACGCCCCGGGGTGCACCCGCTGGTCCACCGACCCGAGCCACCGCCCCAGGCGGGTCACTCATCCGTATTGTCCGCTTTGGGGTGCACCACACAGGCCACCGCCCCTCACGGATTTATCGGGAATAAATTCCCAATTCGCGTCCCCCAGGAGGTTCGAACTTAGGACCCTTAAGTACCTAGTTCTTACACTCCTGGTATCATTAGCATAAAATTATAAGAATAAATGTAAAATTATTTGAATTAATATAAAACTATTAGAATTATTGTAAAATTTTCCTATATAAGCTTAGAATTTATCACACATAAGCGTAAAATTAATGAGATGCATATATAGCAATTGACAGCTTTAACAAAGCAATCAACTACCTTGTTTAAAATAATTTCTGTGCTTATTTCATTCATAAGCAATCAACTGTCGTCGTCGTCGTTATTATTATTATTATTATTATTATTATTATTATTATTATTATTATTATTACTACTACTACTACTACTTAAGAACAATGAAATTTAATATTAATATGTCACACAATTTTTTTTTTTAAAAAAAATAATTATATTGTTGTTTTCGAATGAATAAAAATGTAGTTTAAATTATATTTCATTAAAGTAAAATTTTCATTATATCATTATTTACATAACATTTAAAATTTTATTATTTATTTAAGGATTTATATATAATGTACTAGCAGTATATAGTTTCTATATACTGTCAATGAATTAAAGGTTGACATCTTATCAATAAACCCTTATGAGCAAATAAAAAAATTTATTATTTAAATAATTCGATTTTGACTAAAAATTAAATAAGAGAAACAAGCAATCAACTGTCCTTGTCATCGTCGTTGTTATTATTTAATTATTTTATTGTATTATTTAGTGGATTTGTTTTTAATTATTTATGTTAAAGTTTTAATTGTGAAGAGGATCCTAGGCATAACTTTTATTTATTCTTTCTTACTAGCTAGCTTACCAGTTTTTACCAATGCAACTTCTTGAGCACCAACACCAGTACGCTTATAAAAAAATTGCGGGTACTTCAAGATTTGATTTATTATTTAAAAATTGCATGTACTTAAAAATCGAATTCGGTTTGATTTATTATTTAAATAATTCGATTTCGACTAAAAATTGAACAAGATAAACTTGAGAAATTATTGAATAAAGTTAGAATAACTCACAAGTAACTTGATTCGATCACACTAACAGTAACAATATTATCACTTGGGTTGATTCAATCACACCAACAGTAACAGTATTATCACTTGGGTTAATGGGGTTAAATATATCAGTCATAAAAGAAATTAGCACATTTTAAAAGTAATGGTAAGTACAAAACAAATTATTTATCTTATCTCTTAAATAATTATGTCAAAAGTTATTTTTATGTTAATACATAAGAATAAAAGTACAATTACGATAATTAAATTAAATTTAAAAACACTAGAATAAGTATAAAACTATGATAATTAACTGTAAAATTAATGAGTAAGAGTTAAATAACATATGCTGATTTGCTAAAAGGAAAGCCTACGAAGAATGACTTACAATATAAACTAACTGATTTTTCTTATCTTTTATATAAGCCCGGTAATGCTACATTAGTCTTGAGTTGCTTGGTCGGGTATTAATATAATCGAACTCGGTTTGATTTATTATTTAAATAGTTTGATTTTGACTAAAAATTAAACGAGTCAAACTTGAGTAATCATTGAATAAAGTTAGAGTAGCTCACAAGTAACTTGATTTGATCACACCTACGGTAACTGTATTATCACTTGATTTAATGGGGTTAAACATATAAGTCATAAAAGAGATTAGCACATTTTAAAAGTAATGGTAAGTACAAAACAAATTATTTATCCTATCTCTTAAATAATTATGCCAAAAGTTATTTTTTATGTAAATACATGAGAATAAAAGTAAAATTATGATAATTAATGTAAATTAATTTTAAAAACACTAGAATAAGTATAAAACTATGATAATTACCTATGCAATTAATGAGTAAGAGTTAAATTATGACTATTAAGCATAAAACTATGATAATTAGCATAAAATTATAAGAATAAATGTAAAATTATTTGAATTAACATAAAACTATTAGAATTATTGTAAAATTATCCTATATAAGCCTAGATTTTATCATACATAAGCGTAAAATTAATGAGACACATATATAGCAGTCGACTGCTTTAACAAAGCAATCGACTAACCTTGTTTAAAATAATTTCTGTGCTTATTTCATTCATAAGCAGTCAACTATCGTTGTTGTCATCGTCGTCGTCGTCATCATCATCATCATCATTATTATTATTATAACTTAAGAACAATGAAATTTAATATTAATATGTCACATAAATTTTTTTTAAAAAAATTAATATTTATATTGTTGTTTTGAATGAATAAAAATGTAGTTTAAATTATATTTCATTAAAGTAAAATTTTCATGTTAACTTGTTATATCATTATTTACATAATATTTAAAATTTTATTATTTATTTAATTTCTCATCAATTTATCAATAGATAAACATGATATCTCATATCTTTTAATAAGATCGATATTTTATCGCAAACAAACCATAAGAGTTTCAATTTGTATATATCTCTCTAATCTCTCTTATGCACTGAATTAAAATTAAAACTATTAATTAAAATCATTCATATACCTGCATGCATACAATTGCCCTCATGTCATTCATTCATATTGCCACTTCTTTGAATGATAAAACTTAGTGAAAGTGTTTAATAGCCGATAGCAGTTATTGACATTTTTTTATGACTTTTCTCCTCCATGTATCTACGAATCTATCTTGCATCTGATGGGGTTTGTATTAATTAGCTTTTACGGGACAGAATATTTATCGTATTTGGTTACATCCAAGCTATTCCTCTGCCCCCCGAATTTAATATATAATTTTAATTTTTTTATAATATTAATTAATTTCACTACAAATTAATGAAATTATACTATTTTAACATTAATATATTTTTAAGATATAATTATATAATATTTTTTATATATTAAGCTACAGTTAAATAATTTCATTTATTAATATAATTTTAATATGTCATTAGTTAGTAAAACTATTAATAACTAATATTTGATATAATTAAATATATTTTTAAATTATATTATATTATGTTTTATATTTATCTTTATATATATATATATATATAAGTCAAAGCAGTTGGTTCAAAGTAAAACATTTTATGTAGATTGTTTATATATTTGACACGTGGCGTTTATTCTACTAAATAATAATAATTATTTTTAAAATTTCAAAAAGATATAAATCTCTCATTCTATATATATTAAAAATTCAAAACAAATTAATTATCTTTATAAATTAATTATCTATTTCAATTTCTAAAATATGTACATCTATATCTATATATAAATTAAAATTTAATAATAATCATATATCATTTATCTCTATCTATTTTTGTTGTTGCACAAAACAATAATGAGTTATTGCTGACATCGATGTTTGTCCTTTTCTCTCCACGTGTCTCTAAAGAGATTCTATAAAACAGAAAAAGTCAGAGGAACACAAGGAGTGATTCCCTGCGTGGGCACTCCGATGCTTAAGTCAGCAGAAGGTTCTTGAGTATTAGGAAACGTAAAAGCCAGAAGTCAAAAATTAGTCTGTAAAATAATATTTGTGGCCTATTTATAGGCAAATATCACAAAGTAATTACCTAAATGGTGATTTCGTCTTTTTGAGAAGAGTTTGTTTCCTAATACGACACAAACACCACCAATCTCGGACAGCGGCAGATGTCTGTCGCTCGGCGAGAGACCACAGGCCGAAGACATTCGAGTTAAAGGTGATAGGTTACATGCGGACGACAATTTGGCACTTTGTCACTGGTGACAGAGTTCGACATGATGGCGGAAGAGGTCTCTCGCCTATGATATATTTAGGGCTCCATAATATCTCTTGCCATCTGCCACGTGGTTGACTAGTTTTGTGCCATGTGGTGGCCTATCTCGTTTGTTGGGCTCAGCCCAACGTAAGCAGGCTTTGCCATATCAATTGCTCCCTACTCTCTTGTTGGATTTTTCTAATAAATAGAGTATAAATACTTGGATCCAGGACATTGTGGTCTTTTCCTGATTTTTTGTTGTTTTCTGGTAATTTTTGCAGGTAAAGAAGTTCAACTCTACGGTAGCTTTTTCAAGCGCGCGACACTTCGTATTCCCTGTCGCAATTATATAAGTAGCAAAGGCCCAAGGAAATCGCGTAAGAAAACCTCTGTACTAGAACTCTATTTTTAGCTCTTTCGTCAAACATTTGGTCTGTCGCATCTTATAGTCTCTCGCCGAAACCCTTGTCGTTCGCCCTCACACAAAGTTCTCTCGCTCGTTACCTGTCGCCGAAAAGTAAGTTTCGTAGCTATCTTGTATCTTTCACTTCATTTTGTCTTTTGCTGTCTAGATCTCCTGCACACCTAGGTCTCTCGCAGGTATTGGTCTACCGCCTTTGTCATTTGTTCCCTTAGTCAATCCATAGTCATGTCTTCTCAATGCTCGGTTAAAAGATTGAGGAGGGGTGATGTTGAGTGCAAGTTGACAGAAGCAGACTTAGAAGAAATCAACACCCGCTTCTCTCTTCCTCCTAGTTACCAATATAGGCTTCCAACCAGTAGGGAACTTTTGCCTAATTTGGTTAGGAGCAGCATGGCTATACATAAAGCATCTTTAGTTTTCGATTTTCGCTTTCCCCTTCTCGAATTTGCTCTAGCTTTGCTTAGGTATAAGGATATAGTCCCATGTCAACTCCATCCTCATGCATGGGCTCAATTAGTAGGATTTTCAATAGTATGCCATAATTTAGGCATTGTTCCCACCATCCCCCTTCTAAGTGTCTTTTTTAGAGTTCATGGGTTAAAAGGGTTGGTTACATTTTCTCTCCAAAGATTGAAGGTCGATGGGTTACCCAACAAAATATTTTCAGACCTTTCTAATAAATTCGCAGTTTCGAGAGCGAGTGGGTCGTTGTTGAGATTCCAAGCGATTTAAGAATTCACACTAGATGGAACCATGATATTAGCAATTATTGAAATCGCTCTGAAAAGTCTAATGTAGGCACCTTAAGGATCCACTTTGGTGAGTCTATACAACTTATTTGCTCTACCGAGGAGTGGGACCTTTTTTCTCTTTTAACCCCCGAGAACATTATAGTGGCCGGTTGGGGAGTAAGCAGAGTTACCCTTGAGACTCCTATTGTTCTATCAACCCTTCCCACAACCTCGCATAGACCAGGTTCCAGTTCTAGCCATCCGCCCGTGGTCCCCATAGTCGAACCAACTAACCCCGTAGGTCGTCTTGTAGTTAAATCTTCTTCTGACTCGGGGGATGAAACACCTGGGGTCGCGGATGCCGGTGATTCCTCCGAGGAAGATCTTGAATGGAACCGAGGTGACGCCTTTGGGAGTCCCTTCTATGATTTCCCATCGATGCAAATTTGGCTAACTTAGATGATTTTGGTGATTTTATAAGTTTTCAATAGTGATTCTCTTTATTTCCGCATACGCGTATATAGTCTTTTCGAGCTTGCTTTGCTAACTCTTTCTTCTCGTGTTATGCAGGTATGAGCGTCTAAGCTGCTATGCGTAGGAGGCAGACCACTGTGTCTTCTAGAGTTTCTCCAGCAGCTCCTCCTCCTCGAAAACAGCCTCGGGTCGAGGCATCTACTTCCGAACATCCTCGCGCTCCAACTCCTCCTCCTCCGATCACTGGCAAACCCAGTTACCCCACACAAGAGGCTGGAAAAGGCAACTCATTCCTGATTTTAGCTCGGACGATCATGAGAGCTTGAGGTCACAACGAAGTGAGTCCGCTCTTCGAGAAGGTGATCCTAATGCCGCTAAAATAGGTCGGCTCCTCACAAGCCTCACTGCAAGAATCGAAAAAGATTGAATATTGAAGAAGCAATGCCTACGAGGCCGATTCTGCCTAAGATGAACGATCCCACACTTAGGCGTTACCGAGTAGATGGAGGGAGGGTCGTTGATGGGGATGATTTCCAAACCTACCCTAGCCTTAATGATAATGACAGCATTGAAGAGCCCGGGGTAGCTTCTCATTTAGCTTGGAGTACTATCCTCCCTAGGGATGAGAAGGAAATTTTCAAAGGTTTCCCTACAGGCGAGGATACCTTTGACTATCTTGTGATGAAGGTAAGAACGTTAGTGTTTCTATGTTCACTGCACCAAATCTGGGTTTCTAATAATCTCCTTTTGGTTTTTGCCAGGCTGCTCAACAAGTGGTGGCTATCAATGCATAGCATCAAACTTTCAGGGAGCAAATAGATAGGGAGTTGTGTGACCTCCGAGAGAAGTATATGGAGCTGTAGAACAAGGTCAACCAACTCCGTCTGCTTCCCAACAAAATAGATGAGTTGAAGAAGGTAAATATGGACCTTAAACTGAAGTTGAGAGAAGAACAAGTGAAGGTTGCATCTCTCCAAGGGTATCGAGAGGCTTATAACAAAGTAGCGAACGATTTTGAGGAGATGAGATTACAACAGAATGAGACCATCGATGAGTTGCAAAATGTGCTAGATCGATAGAAGGAGGTCTAAGCTGAGGCTGTCCGTGAATACCGCCTGTCTCAACACTGCTTTGAAAAGAAGCAGGAATATGCGGCGGGATTTGTCAAGTATGGCTTCTACCTGGCTCGTGCTTGACTGGAGAAGTAGAGGCCTAATGAGACCTTCTCTGAGCTGCTGTTTACTAAAGAGGCTGAGTACTTTAATGCTCCTCCCTGGACTGAGTATGAGCCTTACTCGAAAGATCCGGAGAATTACTTATAGGAAGGGGCCGTGGATGACTTAGACAACCTCGAACGTCCTTGGCCCCCTCGACAGCCATGCAGTCGGCCCGAGTTTGCTGAGGCCTTTGATCATCCCAAACATGTTGAGCCTCGTGATCAACCTGAATCGGTTGAGGCCCATGGTCTTCCCTAACAAATCGAGGCACGTGATCAACTCGAGCCTATCGAGGCGTTACAAGGGTTAGACGGTGAAGATCTTCAATTTTTCGACTCTACCGTTGCCGACCCTGCCCTTGACTCCACGGTTGTCGAGGCTATCGGGCCTTCAAATGTTCCTCTTGAAGATCCAAGCACGGGTGCAGCTCTCCAGGATCCCAATGTTGACGCAGCATCTTCTCAGCCAACTGACTTAGTTCTCACAATAGACTGATTAGGATATTTTTCTTTCTTTTTCATTTTGTCTTTGTCGTAACGGCTTCGCGTTCGACGATTTTGAAAAACGTTTAAAAACAATGGGAGTCGCCACCAATCTTTTTTTGACTAGGTGTGATTGACCACCTAAAATATTTATCTTTTTAACAAAATCTCAAAATTAATTAAATTTTATTAAAAAGACAAATTTTTGGTCTGCGAAAACAAAATCGGGTTCGGGAGTACGGTTACGCGTGGGGAAGGATTAACACCCCCACGACGCCCGTTAAAAAAACGGTACCATAATAATCATGTGTTATCCTTTGTTTTCAATAAAATGGTTTTAATTTGATATTTAAAAATAA
Organism: Heritiera littoralis; assembly: GCA_031772115.1. Taxonomy (NCBI): domain Eukaryota; kingdom Viridiplantae; phylum Streptophyta; class Magnoliopsida; order Malvales; family Malvaceae; genus Heritiera; species Heritiera littoralis. Next base: position 1,427,185 of record JAPDPK010000043.1, read on the forward strand.
TTTCTATTTTTATTGCAATCAATTTTATTCTTTTAATTTTGAAACATTTAAACTTTATTTTTTATTTGTAAAAATCATTTTGTTTTATTTTTTTTTAAAAAGTTAAATTTTATTTTTCAAAAGTGAATGTGAACCTATTTGTATTGAAAAAATTAAATCAAATATCCCAATACTCTGGTAACATTTGGAATAATTTTCCTCACCTAGAGATTTCTTAAGAATCACTACTTGTGAGTTCTATAGAATCTCATCATCGGAAGATTCACATTTGCTTCAAAAATTATTATCGTGAATGCATATGATGCAAACAGATAAAAAATGATGCAAATGAATTTTTTAATTTTTTTTGTGTAAATATTTCTTTATTTATTTTAAATAAAAATTCTTATTATTGAAAAATTGCACTAAGTATCCCAATACTCTAGTCACACTTAGTGAACTCTTCTCACCTAGGGATCAGTCAAGAAATCACTACTTGTGAGTTTCATGACATCCCATCATCGGACAAATTTCTTTTAATTAAATTTAAATTTTATTATTATTTTTCTTTGTTATTTTATTAAAAGCTCATTTAGTTTTATTTTTAATAAAAATTAAAATTATTGAAAAATCATACTAAATATCCCAATACTCTGGTAACATTTAATACAACTCTTCTCACCTAGGGATTAGTCCAGAAATCACTACTTGTGAGTTTCATGACATCCCATCATCGGAAATTTGTTTATTTAAATTTAAATTTTCTATTAATCTTTTTATTTTCTTTTAAAAACTTATTTTTTTTATTTTTAATAAAAATTTAAATTATTGAAAAATCATACTAAACATCCCAATACTCTGGTAACATTTAGTACGACTCTTCTCACCTAGGGATCAGTTAAGAAATCACTACTTGTGAGTTTCATAACATCCCATCATCGGGCGAATTTCATTTATTTTAAAATTTAATTTTTATTATTAATTTCTTTGTTATTTTATTAAAAACCCATTTAGTTTTATTTTTAAGAAAAATTAAAATTATTGAAAAATCATACTAAATATCCCAATACTCTGGTAACATTTAGTACGGCTTTTCTCACCTAGGGATCAGTCAAAAAATCACTACTTGTGAGTTTCACGACATCCCATCATCGGACTTTATTATTAATTTCCCTTTTTTCTATTTTCTTTTTAAAAACTTATTTATTTTATTATTTTTTTATAAAAAATTTAAATTATTGAAAAATCATACTAAATATCCCAATACTCTGGTAACATTTAGTAGACTCTTCTCACCTAGGGATTAGTCAAGAAATCACTACTTGTGAGTTTCATGACATCCCATCATCGGACAACTTGTTTACTTAAATTTAAAATTTCATTATTAATTTTCTTTTAAAAACTATATGTTTATTTTGTTTATTTTATTTTATTTATTTTAATAATTTCATGCAATAAAATTAATTAAATCCTAGAGAGTTTTAGAAAATAAAATAAATCATTTAATAAAACAAATAACTAAATAAATAGATAAATAAATAAATGATTTAGGAAATATACCAAAAGTAATTTGGGCTTAGAACCTAAAGAAGACCCCTTCAAATGGCCCAAGATCCAGCCCAAACAACAGAGCCCAATCTGCCAGCGGGAGCGGGTCGGGTTGAGCAGAAACGGGTCGGGCGAAATGGATCTCCCTTTGCTGGACCAGGTGTAATCGGGTCGGGCGCGCGGGTCAGGCGAAACGGGTTGAAGCGGCACGCGGATCTCGGTCGGGTCGGGTTGGGTTGGAGCAGCACGCGGATCTCCTTCCTCCCTGAATCGGGTCGGACGCGCGGATCCTGGACCCGGGTCGGGTCCAGGCACGGGCCGTTTTTTTTTATATATATAAAGCTAATATTTTTTTTTTTCATTTTCAACCGAAAAAGAAAAAAAAATCTCAGAGCCTTTGAAGGCTCTCCCCTGGGGCGATTTCCGAAAGCATTCAACCTTTTCCGAAAGCATTCAACCTCCTAAATCTAAATCCGGCCACCGTTTCACAAAAAAAAACTCTCTAACCACCTAGATCTAACTCCACCGAAAGCCCTTTCCCTTTTTTTCGTGTGTTTTTTTTTGTTTTTTTGGTTTTTTGTTTTAGATCTGGTTGTGGATGTGGTTTGCTTGTGGTTTTTGTGTTTTCTTTTTTTGCAGGTTTTCAGATCTGGTTTTTGGCTTCTGGTTTGGGTTCGATTTGGGTCTCGGGTGGTTTATAGGTTTGGGATCGATGGCCGAATGGTTGAAGGCTTGATGGTTGCGATGGTGGTGGTGGTAGTTGCTTTGGGTAGGGGCGGTACAGGGGTTGGTTCGGTTTTTGGTATCTCGGTTGTGGTGGGTTTTCTGGTAATGGGAGAGGTTGTTGGGATCTGGGGGTTTTAGTGGCGCTGATGATGTTGGCTGTGGTGTTTGCTGGGTCCGAGGCTTAAGGCCGGAAATGGTGACTGCTTGGGTTGGCAGGGGCTCACGGTGATGGGGTTGAGGGTGGTTGAAAGGCTCCCCTCGGGATGGTCGAATGGGGGGTTTTTTAGAGGGACTGGTATAGGGGTTTGGTGTAGGGGATGGCTGGCAGGAGTAGCTGGTGGTGGCAGTGATGGTGATTGATGGATTGGACAAAAAAACAAAATAATAATAATAATAACAATAATAATAAAAAAACAAATAATAATAAAAATATAAACAAATAATGATAATAATAATAATAATAATAATAATAATAATAATAATAATAATAATAAAAGTAATAAAAATAAAAATAAAAATAAAAATAAAAATAATAGTAATAATATAATAATAATAATAATAATAATAATAATAATAACAGATAATAATAAAAATAATATAAATAAGAAAAATAAAAATAAATACATATATATGTAATAATAATAACAAAGAAAATGTGACAAAATTAGGTGTCAACAGTCTTTTTTATTCCAATTATTAATTCATAAAAACGATGTATGAATTTACTCTTAATGAAAAACTAGGGTTTTTCCTTTCCTTTGTATGCTTCTGATAGAATACATATCGTTTATGCGTATGTTATCATATTGTGATTATCATAATACGGTTTTAATTGACATATTTTCATATTCAGTGGAACATTTTATAGCCATAATGCACCGTATGCCAGTTTGTTACAACATGAAGCTCTGAAAAGAGAATTATAAAATAATCATACTTTTATAGCATTACAGCATACCTTTTATTACGCCATATGCTCCCTAAGTTCTTCTTTGAGACAACGCTACTGTTCTTGTTTAAAGATGAACTTTATTCTTGAGCGTTAGGCCTGTCTTTGTGTATTTTTCGCTTAAGGACTTTTCATTTGCCCGTCTTGCACATTTTTCGCTTAGGAATTTTTTGTTTGCCTGTCTCTCACCCATTTGTGCTTACGGTCTTTTGTTTGCTCGTCCACGCATTTTTCGCTTAGGAACTTTTTGTTTGCCCGTCTTGCGCATTTTTCGCTTAGGGACTTTTGTTTTGCTCGTCTCGCGTATTTTTCTCTTAGGGACTTTTTGTTTTGCCTGTCTTGCGTATTTTTCGCTTATGGACTTTTATTTTGTGGCCAGCTTTTTAACTCTATTACTGTTATTCCTGTAACACATTTATCAACTAAATTGTTTCATCAGAAAATATAGAATATGAATCACTGGCCTTTATTCATAAATAAAGCAAATAATGTTTGCGAAGTAATAAAACAATGATAGAAAAGATAAGAACAATAAAATAAAGAGTACAATGTTCTTATTGCCAGTACAACTTGGGATGATTGACGTTTTAAGTTTTCGATATATTTTTTCCTTGCAGAGTTTCCAAAGTGCATGTGCTTGGTCCGATGATCTTCCTGACCCTGTAAGGTCCTTCCTAGTTGGCTTGTAACTTACCATGTTCCATGTCAGCATTTGTAATGGCTAATTTTCTTAGAACCAGGTATCCTTCTTGCAATTCTCTGCCCTCGATTCTAGCACTGTAGTAAGTGGCTACTCGCTGTTGGTAGGCGGCCAACTTCGTCTTCTCCGTGTCCCTTAGTTCATCTATTAGATCAAGATTTTCTCTAAGCCCTTGAGAGTTAACTTCTTCAACGTAAGGGATTAACCTAGGTGATCCAGCTCCAATTTCAACCAGGGTGAGTGCCTCAGTTCCCTACACCAGATTGAACGGTGTTTCTCCTGTCAACGCCTGACTTGTCATTCTGTAAGCCCATAGGACACTTCGGAGCTCATCCACCCATGCTCCCTTAGCCTTGTCCAGTTTAGTTTTCAATCCATGCAGTATAGTCCTATTGCTGACTTCGGCCTGCCCATTGGCTTGTGGGTATGATACGGATGATATCCTTAGTTGGATATTTAGGCCTATACAGAACTCTCAAAACGCGTCACAATCAAATTGTTTCCCATGATCGACATTCAACACTCGAGGAATTCCGAAGCAACAGATGATGTCTTGCCATACCATCGTCTCTACCTTCTTTTCAGATATGGTTGCCAAGGGTTCTGCACTTGGTAAAGTAATCAGTGGCTACTAGTAAAAACTTTCTTTAGCCTGTGCCCAATGAAAAAGGTCCCAATATATCTAGCCCCCACTGCATAAATGGCGTTTGTTGTAAGGTACTCTGAAGGGCCGAGACTGGTACGGATGTTATGGGAGCAAACCTCTGGCATTTTTCACACCTTCACACCTTCTCAATGGCATCCCTTTTTAGTGCAGGCCAATACAATCCTGTGCGTAGTATCTTCGCGACTAATGTTTGAGCCCCTAAGTGTTCACCACAAATGCCCTCATGAACTTCTGCCAATGCATATTTAGCTTATTCGGGTCCTAAGCATTTCAGTAAGGGCGTAGTAAACCCACGTTTATAGAGCTCCCTATTTACCACTATAAACCTGGCACTTTGCAACTTTATACTTCAAGCCTCGTCTTTGTCATCAGGGAGTTTTCCTTCTAGAATGTATTCTCTGATCGGGTTTCTCCAATCACACCCGATCTCAATATCATTGACTCCATTTTCTTCAATGCTAGGTTTGGCAAAACACTCCACCTTTACTATGCCATCTTTCATTCCCCTTGAGGAAGCTAACTTTGAAAGAGCGTCGGCATGACTATTCTCAGATCGGTTTATTTGGGTCAATCAGAAGTTTTTAAATTTTGGGCTAACAGTTGGACCTTCTGCAAATATGGCACCAAAGTAGGTTCCCGTGCGTCAAACTCACCAAGGAACTAGTTTACCACCAACTGAGAGTCACTATGAGCTTCCGGTTATTAACTCCTAATTTATCTACCATTCTCATTCCCACTATCAAGGCTTCGTACTCAGCTACATTATTCGAGCTCGAAAAATTGAAGCGGAGGGAGTACTCATACGTTTCTCCTTCCGACGAGATCAGCACAGTGCCGGCTCCATTACCATCCACGTTGCGAGATGGCAAATTTTGCCCACAACCAAGTAGACATAGTCCAGCAGCTAAAATGGTAGGTTCAACAATAACCTCTAAAAAGTTTTTCTAAATATTTACATTGATAAATAAAACTGCCATAAGTTTACAAGGGAAGAAAGCTTGGTGGTTTGTGAATGGTTGGTGTTCACTCCTATCAGTTCATTATGTTGGTTTTTGGGTACGTTTCATCTGATAAAGCATGTGGAGAGGTCTAAATCAGAAGGAGATAAGCTTGTGGTTGGGCACATGTTGCTAGGCCTTTCATGATCAATTGTTTTGTAGAAGCATATGCATTGGATAAGACAATAGTTGAGGCCCCAGGAGCTGGGACCCCTTATTTAGTCTGTTAACTCCATTGACTATTTTACCCTTTTGGATTCACTTGAAGGCCAAGGCAAGTAGATGGATTGAGACTTGGAGAGTTTTGAATTGTGAGACCTGATTATATTATACTGTACACCATATTTTTGTAAATATTTAATAGTGGAAATAAATTATTTTGTGAAATTAAATAAATATTTAATGTGGACCCCACTTTGAATTTTATGGATTTATTGGGTTTATGACTAATAATATGGTGTACAAAAGGTGAAATAAATATTAAATAATTATTTGGAGGCATAAAAATAATTTATGTCATTTGGAATTATTTTGAGAATTCTAGAAAACAAATTGGAAAATATCGATTATGTCTCGAGGGTATTTTCGTAAATTATGCTCACATGAAAATGAGTTGGGATCAAGTAAAAATATCATGATAATCTACTTGAAAAGGAGAATTTTATAGTGCAAAAAGATTGATTGAAAAAGGTGGTTTAATCGAAAAATTTTGGTAGTGGTTTGTAAGGCGTAAAATCATAATTTCTCATTATCGGTGTACCGTGCGGCAACGAAACCACTTCCATTCATTAAGTTACATTAAATGTGATTTATTTGTGCTGGAATCATAACTTTTGGAGTTCATTTATATGGTTTTTACAAAATTGGAGACTTAATAGCAAAACCGTTAATATTTCGATTCATTAATGGCAAAATTGTAATTTTGCCTTATCTAGAATTTTCTTCAGCATAAAAGAAAGCTGCAGCCGGCTCTATTCATCATCGCCATCAGCCAACCTAACGACACACTCCATAGCTGTGAGGCCCGTATCCTAGTGGCCCATACCTCACTCATCCGTATTGTCCGCTCTGGATTCTAGAGGTGGCCCCCGTCAGTTCAGCTGACGTGGCACTTAGGTCCTCACGGATTTCTCTCACGTCCGCCGCTACTCGAACCCCTTACTTCCCGTAAGTGTCGAGTAACTACTAACCATTGGACCTAGTCCAATGGTTAGTAGTTACTCGACACTTACGGGAAGTAAGGGGTTCGAGTAGCGGCGGACGCGAGAGAAATCCGTGAGGACCTAAGTGCCACGTCAGCTGAACTGACGGGGGCCACCTCTAGAATCCAGAGCGGACAATACGGATGAGTGAGGTATGGGCCACTAGGATACGGGCCTCACAATAAAACGCGTCTGTCATGACCCGAAGGCCGCGACGTTCACTTGATACTCGTACTTTTTCTTAGTCTACAAATTTATAGACTAAATTTTTTTTTCTTTTTCATTCTAGTGTTTGTATTCGGTGTCAGTGTAGTCACTAACTATTTCCATTCATTCTTTAATTCAATTAGGACTTAAATTACTCTTTAAGACAAAGAAAGAACAGTTATAGTCCATATCTTACTGTTTCTTAGAAACAGATTGAAAATATCCCCCCTTATATTTTTAGATTTCCCCAGCTAAGTACCTGTGAATCATTTCAATGCAACACAATGTTTCCCACAAATTCACATTATGTTTACCAAGTAGGTATCATCTCAACAATCTCAATAGCCATAACTAATCACCGCATACTTATCATATAATATCACAATATTATATCGACTATTCATTATCCTAGTTTACATCTCATCCTATAGTACCATACAGAATTTGCCTGAAAGTAAAAGCGTGTGCCCAAGAGCGTATACCTCAAAAGTAACCGAGTAGTTTCGGAGGACGGGGACAAGTATCGAGTCTAGATACCATCTTTAAGTCCCATTCAAAACCCTCGTGGTGAAGCTTAATCCAAGTAGTCTGAAAAGATATGAAATTTAAGGGAGTGAGCAAAACCACGGCTCAGTAAGTCATTTATATAAGTGCAGAATTAGACTTATACTGTCCTAATGCAAATGCATGAAACCTTTGAGTAAGGATTCTCATGTCACATTCACTCTATGATCACTTATCAAATGGCTTAGATCATGTCATAAGGGTTTCTTAGTATGTAAAGGCTTAAGGTATCAATGGGAAAAGATCTCTTCGAAGTATCTCATTATACTCATCCCGATACACATCTATCACATTAACCTTTAATCAAATCGATCAACCATTTTCAATCTTCTTATCATTATTCAATAATACCCTATACGAAAATGAATACATAATTCCGATATCATGTGGTACTAGTTTGCACTCATATCAGTCTCATATCATATCATATCACATCTCATATTAAGTCTATGTTCAGACACAATACTAAATCATGGCACTTCTCCTCAAATAGGTACGCTTGTACTGTATCAAATCATAACACTTTCAATAAGAACATAATCACATATAGCATAAAAGTCATGGTATTTCTTCATATACATCTCATGTTCAGATACAGTACAAGATCATGACATACTTAATGCAGAATTATATATCGCTCTATCATGATTCCACATGCAACTTATGCAAGTTTTGTTGCATAAAACGACTATCATCTCAATTTTTATTACATTTAACATATAGTCGTATATGAACCGTATGTGGCATCGAAATCATATTACATGTACTTTTAGAGCATATTCAAAACATGTCAAATCTCAAATCATCTCTTGTTTATTTTTAAGACATGATTGAAAGCATGCACATTTCTCTTTTCACATTTCGTGAAATCAAACATGTATTTTTCTATTTTCATATCATGTGGAATCAAAGCATGCACATTTCTCTTTTCACATTTCGTGAAATCAAACATGTACTTTTCTATTTTCGTATCATGTGAAATCAAAGCATGCACATTTCTCTTTTCACATTTCGTGAAATCAAACATGTACATTTCTATTTTTCATATCATGTGAAATCAAACATGCACATTTCATATACTGTGAAATCATATCAGTTTAGAGTTCATATCAATTTAAAATCATACTCTAAACTGCATACATATCGGTTTGAGACTAGGCTAGATCCCTAATACTCTATCAATAAAGACTTAAATCACTGTAGCTAACAGTGAAATCATATCATCGTCCATTGGAAACCAACTAGGGCGCTATCTATGGCCATAGACCTCATCTCTCTCAGCCCCACTGATCAGGCGTGACTGAGACCTGTCCACGACTATTGTCGGACAAGCATCTCTGCCTAATGAGTAATCTCTAATTAGGCGGTTTCCACTATGCTTTATTGAGTTAACTCTCTTAGGGTGCCTATAGTCTCATAAAACGTTTAAACTTTTAACTTTTCTCATGAAAGTAGTATAGAGTATATAATAACTTTCTTTAAGATCATTTACGTATTCAAATACATCATATATATTATATACTCTTTCTCTCAAGAAAACAAATCAATAATGCATGATATGTAACTAAGCTTAACTGAATACATTCCTTTGAAATCTCAAATCATAAAGAAAATGTGCTAGCGATGCAAATTCAAAAGCATAAGCTTAAAACAGTATAAGAAAATGCTCGTTAAGTGCAACAATGCAATGTCATTTAGACCTAGTAATGCCTATAGGCCCAAGCCACATTAGAACATTTATCTTGAAATCACATATATATCTTTAAACGGGCTCAATGTCATACTTGCATTTCACTTTGTTTAATCGTAAGTCCATGGTATCATCCATTCTCATATCATACGTAAGTATTTAACTTGATATCCATTATTTTCCACAATATTAAGTTTCATTCTCGAGCATTCATGCATGCTCAACTAGTAGTTCATCGAGATTTACTATTATCACTTGTTTTTATAGATAATCTTAATAGCTATAAAAATTTCCTCATCGATCTGTGCAAGCATAATTTATCCAATACCATTTTCTTACGTCATATCAATTATCTCGATTTATGCTATATCATAACTACTAGCTAAGTCGAAATCTTAAGTATCCGAATCCGAATCCTCAAGAAGCCATATATCAATCTATACAATATAACTCTACTTCTACGTTATATAAATGTCTTATCATTATTGAGCTTGAACGTTTGTGCACTGAGCTTTATCGAGCTTAGAATCACCGTCTTAGCATCGAGCTACCGACTTCCTTCAACCGAAACATTAGGTGAGTGCTCCTGGTTTAGCAAATTTGCCATTTGTCACTTTAACATCGAGCCCATTTGTGCACTCACCGAATTTTCCTTTTTCTCTTTGCTTTTATTTTCTTTCCTTTTCTTCCCTTGTTTCTCGGTTTGGCCACTGTACAGCCCTTGGTGCTCAGTCTTTACATGTCCCAGAGGCCACCAATTCCAGCTTTCATTCTTTGTTCTTAAGCCTCAAAACGTGGTCCCTTAACAACTTTAAGCCATCCACCTCAACAGCCTAAAAAAGTAAGCCTTCAAGGATGCTTAAAGTGCTAGCCGACAGTCTTAAAAATTCTGTCTTCAGACTCCTTAAACCAGCCCTTAACAATAGTCTAAAATAGCACCAATGTAGTACTATTTCTGCCTCCAAACACAGCCCAAAAGGCCTTTAAACTCAGTTCTAACGTAGCTATATTTCTGGTCTCTTGGAACCTCACAAGACACCTCAATTTCAACCTCAAGCAGATAACTTTCAGCCTTGTTTCTCAGCGGCCTTATTTCTCAACACCATACGCCTACTTTCAGCCCTTGTTCTAAGCCATTTCAGAACCAAATTTCAAGCTCTCAAAGCTGCCCAGTTTGTTGCTCAATTTCTCCTTGAATTAGTCTTGAAACTAGCCCCTTAAACCACCTCAAAAGTAGGCCCTAACGCTCTTTTCACAGCCATTGTTTTAGCCTCCACAATAGCTCTTTAACACCTGAAAAACCCAACTTGACACACTTATTTTCATGCGTCCCAAGTGCCTCATGCTTCAGCCCTTGGATTAGTGCCCAAACAGTAATATTTCTTCCCCTGTTCTTACGCCTCAACACACAGCAACTCTCGGCACCTTTTGAAGTCTTCTAAAATTCTCATAATGCACCCTTAACAGTAGCCTTTTAACAACCCTAATCAACCGCTACTTTCAACCCTTCAAATCTAAATTTTCTATTTTCTGAGCTCTAATCAGTCACCAAGGACATTACCAAAACCAGCCAAGAATCACCCTAAAATAGCAGCCTATGACTTAGCTAAAAAATCCAGCCCTTGTCTCTTCTGTTGCAGCCATGAAATCCATCCCTGATCACTCCATTTTTTTTCCAGCCTGCTTTAGTCATTAAAACCCCTATTGGTTTCGATCTCTCCCTTAGCAGTAGTTGCTTCCTTCTTCGTTTTTTTTTTCCCAGGCAGCAGCGGTTGCTGCTTCATTTCACTCTATCCTTCCTTCTTGTTCAGCTATTCTTCTCTTCATCACTCTTCTCATTCGGTTCATCCCACTCTCGGATTCTAGCTCGATCTGTGCCTGGTCCAACCCTTACGGACCCACTAGTCGACACTTAGTTCTCTTCATCCTCTCCCTTCTTTCCTTCTTCTCTTTCTCTTCCTTCTCGTTTCTTCCCACTGGCAGTATCAGTTCACACCACTTTCAGCCCGAGAACTCCTCTCTTCTTCATTTCTTTTAGGAGCTGCCGCCTAGTCTGGCAGTAGCTTGTTTGTTTTCTTTTCTCTATTTTTCTTAGCTTTCTCCCACGTCTCTCATCTGTCCTCTTTCACCTTTCTTTTCTATAATATTTTCTTTTTGTCTAATGCAGTATAGGTCTGCCAAGGCAGACCTAAGCATCGGGTTTGGTGAGAAATGTTTCCCTTTTCCCACCAACCCAATTTGAAAATATATATTTTTATACATCTATATCTTTTGTTTTATTTAAATATATTATTTTTACTTTCATCTCTTAACAACAAAATATCATATGTATAATATATATATATATATATATATATATATTTCTTCTTTTCTTTATATATATATATTTAAGATACTATATATTTTTATATATCTATTTTATATATATATATATTTTATTTCATTTGATCATTTATTTTTTTAATTAATTATATATATGTATTTATATCCGTACGTATGCATGCATGCACATAGCACGCATTTCGTTTGGTTCATGAAAATTTACAGTTCTTACAATAGCCAAAACAAAAAAGAAAAATTTCAAGCTTCCAAAATACCAAAAATAATTAGAATTTTAAGTTGGCTATTTCTAGCAAAATTGTTAACCATCTCATGCTCTATCAAACCTACGCAAATATACATTGAAAAACTGAAATTTCAAGGAGAAAAGGAAGGCAAAGGCATTTGGTCAAGGTATGGGAACATGAAATTTTTGAGGTTTTGATTTAATTCAAGGTTATATTCTTATAGATTTAAAGGTGTAGATTTTATATTTGCCATTGGTTTTGAGCTATCTTGCTTAAATAAAAATTTGCCATCAATATGGGTTTCGGTCAGCTTGAGAATAAAGGGAAACCATGCATTTTGTTGCATGAAAATGGTAGGACATGGTAGCTTGAAATGGATTAACAAGGTATGAAACATTAGATTTTGAGAAAAGTTGAAAATCAAGAATGTAGCAAAAAGAAGGATTTCGGCCATGGCTGTTTGGGCATGATTTAATGCTGCATCTTATGGTTTGATGGTAGAAAATGAGAGTAGAAATCGAAAGAGGAAGATCGGTGAAGTCGGAATCGAAAACGGAGCTAAAACGAGAAAGTTCAGTTTTAGCACTAATGTAAATTATATTGGTTGTACATATGATGTGTCATTAATGGCTGCATTTTATGAAAGTTAATGGCTTAAAATTAAAGGAAAAAATATTGATAAATTTTGATAAAATTATTTTGTAGCTGAGAATTATGAATTTCGGTAGGCGCAACCGGGAAACTCGATTTCGTTAGACAGATAAGGGGGAAGTGTGTGAGTTGTATGGATATGATGAATTGCATGATTGATCAAGTTTAATTTTATAAAATTATTGGAAGCTTGATTACTTTGAAATCATGCAAAATTGTGGTTAAAAGCTGGTTTATATACTTTTAAATTCCGTGCAGGAGGCTAAGAATTTGCAGTCGTTATGCTGCTGGAAAATTATCAAAATTATTCTAAAATATCATGAAATATTTTAGATGTATAAATGGAATAAATCATGAATTCTGGAAATCATTTCCATAAATTTTTCATAAAGTGGAAATTGTTGAAAAATGCTAAATTAAATATTCATGTTATAGATTTTTATTTAAAGTGAGAATGAAATATATTTTTTTTACTATTAATTATTCAAAAAAGAATATTTATGAGATTCTCACTTGATACATGAATATTTATCGACTGTTTTTCCTGTATTTGGAAATATGAAATAAATACCTTTTTGGAATATTTATTTAAATAAATGATTTAATTAATTAGATTTCCTTAAAGGTATTTTTATGGGAAAATAAATGATTTTATACCTTTATGAAATTAATCAATGATTTTATTTATTTTATAAATTCCATAAGGGTGATGAGATGGTGAATAAAATGTATTGAGATGATTTTGGGAAAAATGTGAAAATGATGGAAATTCCTGAAATGAGGAAATATATGAAATTGTGAGCCTTATGGATAAACATGAAATATTTCAAATTATTTTTGAATAAAATCCATAAAGGTTATAATACAAATTTTTATACTGTTTTGAGACTTGAGGCCCCAGTTTCATGCTTACTGATTATTGTTACTGTCACGTGGTTGATTGACCCGCCAAGTCATCAACAGTCTTGGAGTCACTTGGCAAGTGTACACTGAGGACGCCCCATAGACTATGGCCATAGATCTTACTGTATACTGTTACTGTGTCCCTTAGGGGATGATGATAGCATGTTATGATTTAGGGTGATACCTAGTCTCAACATACTGAAATACTATTTACTGAACTGTACGGTACTGAGAAATACTGTTAACTGAACTGTATCATACTGATTACTGTTTACTGAACCATATTGAGAACTACTGTTTGATGGAAAAGAATATTATAAAAATTATTTCTAAAATTAGAAATAATTGCTGAACTATTTATCTACTGATTTTTGGATAATTATAACATACTGTACTGAAGTGACTATATACTATTTTTACAGTATTACATCTACTATTCACTGTACTGCTTTACTACTGAACTGTCACGTGTTTTGAACTATTACTGAAGTGACGGAAATTAAATGGTTTATTCCATTTATATTTGTGAAAAAATAAATATTTTCGAGCATATAGATTTCATTGTATCAAGCAGCATACGACTCCTTTACTGAGCACGTTGTCGCTCACCCCTTTATTTTCCATCTCTCCAGATTTATTGTAAGGATTATTTGAGATCTTCCTCGAATAAATATAGTTGCAAGTAAGCATAGTGGAGCAAAGTGCGTTAAATTTTAAAGGTACAGTCACTTCTCTTATATATATTTAGAGATATGTATACAGTACTACTTTATTGAAAACTAGAAACAGGGGATGTAAAGTGTAAGGAATATTGTAAAAATTTCATATTCTGAAATTAATTAATAAATGTTTACCATTTATTACTGTTACTGATCAAGAGTTAAAGGTATCACAGACAGCCCAACCGTAAATTAGGTATAAAATATGTTATTTTACTGTATTGTGGACTGTTACACGAATCCAAAATTTCAATCATTCTTTGTTTTTATAAGCGTGGTTCATACAATGCAAATTCTTTCATGAAAGATGATTCTTTCTACCATTTTCAAATGTTCAAGATCAATATATATCAAAATCATGAAGCAAAAATTAAATATTGATACTTTGAAGACATCACATGATATAGAAATGAGTAATGATGCTGCCTGACCATGAGAAAAAATATTAGGTCCATTTGGAGAGAAGTCAACAAGCTGTATTATGCATTTGTTTGGATAAGGGACAGTCCAATCATGTTATGCTCATAGTAGAAATTTTTTTCATTTGCTACCTTACTTGAAAAACTGCTACACCATATTTTATTAGGAAGTTGAGATTGTAGATCCATGTGTGCACATATTTGTGTATCAATCAATTAAAAACCAACTGGATAAACTGGCAACTAGTATTCTAGTAAGCATCCTATAAATACCCCACCTTCTAACAAAAAAACATATCTAACTCCATATGTTTTGAGTTAGTTACAATAACCATAGACAGCTTTACTGTTAGTTAGGCCTTGATCTTATCTTGTAATCGAATATAAATAGCTAAGCAATGTAGATAGAAAGCATGTTCTGAATTCTTAGATTCAATACACAAAAGTTCAACATTCATTCAATCTAGATTCTCATCTTCTTTCTCTTTTATCTGGTTATGGTTCTTGTACCTTACTTGTCATTCTTTCTATTATATTAGCAATTTCAACAATTTATTTTTTCTAAACTTCATCCACTCAATTTATGGGGCAATAATTAATTTTTGACATGTGGGAAATTGTTAATCTATTAACATATAATTCTAATTTCATAATTAAGTTTTAAACAATTTAGTTAATATTAAGAGGATTCAGCTCTGCTTCATCTCTAATAATTAATAATATGGGATTTTATGACTTCACTTTTGTTTCAAATAGATAGTAAAATAAAAAGAAGGCAAGCCAAATTGGCTAGCCAGTAGCCACATTGGAAGCAATTTCATGTGTACTAAGAAAGTAAAACACCTGTCAAGTTTTGTGCTATAGCCTATAGACAGAAACGTATTCAATATTTCCTAAATTATACCAGTATTTTAATATATGGTTTGATTTTGACTTTTCATTTCTTGTTTTCTTGTCCTAGGCCTTTAGCCCTACTTCGCAAAAACAAAGACAGGGCAACCATGCGAATAGAATGGTACTGAGGAATCAACAAACTTGGAACTCTTTGTTTCTATTATTTTTCTTTTTTCATGTTCAACTTCTGTAGATAACTGTTGTCGACATGTAAATTGCAGTATGGCGCCAGCCAAGGTAGCCTTCGTCCTCAAGGAGAGTTAAATGAGAGTTTATTTCCCCTTCCTGTCAGGTTTTCAAACTGGGATTTTTCGTGGGCCATTTTCCTTTAGAAGTACACTAATTCACTTGGAATACTATTGAACAACGTGTGATAATTGTGAATTTTTCTACCCTAATTTTTGTACCTAAGTGTAAATTGTATATGTAATAAGTGTGATTATGTGATTTTGGGAATTTAAATGTACTTATCTTAGTTCTAAATTATAAAAATGAATTTGTGAATATATATATCCCATGAATGCAGCGGAAATGTGTATGCATGCCTTAACTATGACGTACACTAAATTATACATAAGAAGTATCCAATTTGATACAATCGGTGATATATGCCTTGGTTAGTACATACAACGTGCATGCATGCATACGTATGTGCTTAGGTATATAAGAATAATTGAGTGAAACAAAATAATAAAATGAATAGGTGTGTGTATGTATATATAAATACACACGTACAAGGATACACGTATACACATATATGTATACGAGTAATTAAGTGAAGCAAAAATAAATTAAATGTATACTTACAAAAAAAGGAGATATATGTTAAATGAAAATATGTATTCAATTAAATAAAAGATATGATACATTATGATAGATATTATATAAATGTAGTTATATGGATAAAAGACAAATAAATAAAAATTTATGTTTTAAGTAAATATATATGACAATGTGAAATATCAATAGATATATTAGAGGTGGCAAACGAGCCGGTTCGGGCGGGTTCGGTCTGGGTTATATTCCGGTTCGGCTATTTCAAGTTCGGGCTATTTCGGTTTCGAGTTTTTTCGGTTTCAGATTTTTTCGGTCTTGGGTTTTTTCGGTTTCGGGTACTTTCGGTCTCGGGTTTTTTCGGTTTCGGGTATTTTCGGGTTCAGTTATTTTCAGTTTTGGTCCGGTTTCGAGCTCAGTCCGGTTTTAATCGGGCGGGCTTAGCGGGCTTAGTCAACTTATTTTGAAATTTTATAAGTTATAAATATTTTTATAATTTTGAATATAATAATTGATTTAATTTTATATACCTAAATTAAAATATAATAGAAATGCTAAATTAAAGTTAAAATTTAATAAATATTTATATAAATATAAATTTTTACATTTTAATGTTTTTATTAGTTGATAATTATTATTTATTTTTTAAAATTTTCTGTGATGTTCACATTTATCATAAAATATATAATTATATATTAATAATTATATAAAATTTATTTTTTAAGTGAGACAAATCTAATATTATATTATATTATATTATATTTTATCATATTATATTATATTATTTATTATATTACAAGCTACATGCTTACAAGTATGGTTTAATTTTTTGACATGTAAGCTTTGTAATAATTACCAAATAAGTATTAAATCAATAGTTAAATATGTATTAAACAGTTACCAAATTTATAACATGTATTAAATATTAATCATATATATCATATATATATATATATATTATATTATATATTACCATGTACATGCTTACATGTACATTTTTTTTTATGTGGACTCCTATGTGGATAGATTAATTTTTTGACATGTAAGCTTTGTAACAGTTACCAAATAAGTATTAAATTAATAGTTAAATATGTATTAAACAGTTACCAAATTTACAACATGCATTAAATATTAAATAGTTTGACTTCATTTATTGCTTTAAAATTTGATTTTTATTTTGAACTTATGCTATGGTATTATTTAATCATGTATTAAACATAATATATTATATTATTAATATATATCTATTCAAATATACATATATATATATATATGATTTCTATATTATATTTAATAATTAAGTAATAAATGTATTACTTTAGTTATATTTAATACTGAAGGAATAAAGATATTTAAATATATAAATTTTTAATTTTATTTATTATATTTAATATATATTACTTATAGTTAGATCTATTTATGGGTCGGGCCGGGCCAATCTAGTCCAAGCTTGATTCTGGCCGAGCTTAGACAAGATATTAAAGAAGTGAGCATAAGCCCAAGTCTTAAAATTTACAATCCTTAAAATTTCTCAATTTATAAAAAAAATTATCTTAAAATAATTTTAAAAACTCTCTAATCCAAGATTATTTAAAAAATATAATTTTAATACTTTCTATTTAGAAAACTAAATAAAATATCTATTGATATTTATTTATATTATGAAATAAACAATTTTAATTTATTTAAAAATATTTTGTTAACAAAATTGAAAAGTACAAAAATAAGCTATCAATATCATGTCTATTATTTAAACATATAAAATTATTATTTTTCTAAATAAATTCAATGCATGTATAAAACATCTAAATTTATAAATATATATGTTATATACATATTTAAATAGATAAAATTAAATCGTGCATTGCACAAATTACTGTGTTTTCAGATATAATTGTAAATACTTTTATGTTATAATAATTCTTTTATATACATATATATATATATATATATATATATATATATAATAATGATTATTTATGTCAATAATAAAAATATACCTAAAAATGTTACTCAAATACTTGAAAAATTTTTAAAATATGCATTTAATTTCTATTTTAACATTTTGTTGATGTACTCAATAATTTTATTTATAATATGTTTTTATTTTTTTATTCTTCCTAATATTTGTTTATTGTGAATTTTATAATTTTATAATTAAATATTAATTTTTTATGATTGAATATCTTGAATATATTATATATGTATTTTATATATCCTTTAAACAAATAAATTAAATAATATTATTTATATATTTACAAATTTAAAAAATTAAAAATAATTCGTGCATCGCACAAGTAAAAGCTAGTATATTATATTATAAAGTACATCTTAAATTGTGAAGACCATGAATTTTCTGCATAAATATTAAATATTCAAAAAATTTAATTTAGATAAATTGCAATCCAAATTAAATAAGAAATAAAAATGGAGGAATATAAATTGGATATTGAGATATCCAAATTATTTAAAAAAATGTGTATATTTTATATTTATATAATTAGATTATATAAATATATTTTATATGTTTTATAAAAGTACATATGTATATGTTTTATGTATTTATATAAATATATATAATATGAACATTATTTTATGTTAAAGTGTAAATATATATACCACACACACACACACACACACACACACACACACACACACACATATATATATATATATATATATATGTGTGTGTATTTTGATACAAAAAAAATAAGCATTTAAATACATATTATAAATAGTGTATTTATATATAATTATATGTATAATTATAATGTATATATTATTAATTATATTTATAAATATTTAACTTATAAATATAATTAAAAAAAAGGGAAGAAAAAGGGGCGGGAATCGGGATACCTGATTCCCTCCCATTTTCTTTTCTGTTTACAACAGAGGAGAGACTAGCCAACCAGCCAGCGAGAGAAGAAAAAGGGAAAGAGAGGAAATGTCGTTGGCGAACTGAGAAGAGGAAGAGAGAAGCCGACTGGCGACTAGAAAGAAAAAGAGAAACAGAAAAGAAAAGAGGAGAATCGAATCGGGGGAGAAGAGAAGAAAAAGGAAACAGCGGTGCCAGCCGATTCGAACACCGCCACCGCCACCAGCATCACCGCCGAAGGGAGACCAAGGTGAGAGGAACGAGGAAGAGGAGAAAAGAGGGAGAAAAGAGGAAGAGAAGGAGTTGAACGTAAAGCTTCTAGATCCAGCACCGTCGCTGACAATTGGGAAGAACGGAGGCTAGATCCAGCTTCGCCACCACCTCGGCCAGCTGTGAGAGGCCTAAACCGACGGGGAACTGGCCACCGACGGAAGACCGGCCATTTGGAGCTGAACGGGTCTGAACCAGTTCAGACCAGGAAAAAAAAAAGGAAGAAGAAAGGAGAAAAGAAAAAGAAGGAAAAAAGAAAGAAAAAGAAAAGAGAAAGAAGAAAAGAAAGGAGAAAGAAGAAGAAAAGAAAGGAGAAAAAAAAGAAGAAAAGAGGAAGAAAAAGAAAAGAGAAGAAGAAAAGAAAAGAAAAAGAGAAAGAAGGGAAAAGAAGAAGAAGAAGAAGAAGGAAAGAAAAAGAAATAGGTAAGGAAAATTAATAGATTTCGCTATATTTCTATGAAATTTATTAGAAATTGTTGGATTATTTTCTAAATGAAAATGTGTCAATTATTAAAATTGTAGCAAAACGGAAAATGAGACGAATGGTGGAGTTCGGCTAGGCTCGGAAATTGAGAACATGCTAAGCTCGAGGCTAATTGGTAAGATACTCTTATAAAATAGTAGTAGTGTTATATTGTTTGTTTTGGAATTTTGATCATGACGATGAATGATTATTGAAATAATTTTTTTTATGCTAAAAGGACCTACAATTGGTGGTAGGGGTCTTAGTAAAAGATAAATAAATTGTGAGAATCAAGGTTGGATTATAAATTGTGTTTCCTTGCAGGATGTTTTAATAAAAATTAAGCCGTTATGCTGTCGAATTTTATACGAAAATGTTGATGGAAAATATTAAATTTTCTCGTATAAATTGAACCTTGAAAAGAATTATCAAAGGATAAGCTTGAATGGACTTTATCGTATCGTAGGAAAAATTGATTTTTTTTGAAATAGTTAAAAGGTAAATGGATGAGCACGACATCGTGAGGAATTATATTGTGGGTCTTATAAAGTCGATAACTAGAGTTATCTTAACATTATAAGTTGATTATTGAGTCGAAAATGAGGTGGAATGTCGATTAGTTGGAGTATTGAAGAAAGTAACGATGATTATATGATATATCTTGGAAGAGAAGATCGTAGTCGAAATCTTGATAGTCTTATGATTTAATTGTGGAAGTAATAATGGAGTGATGATTTCGGAATTTATTGAATTCGATCTATTGATTTTGAAGTAGTTCTGAACGTGATAATATGGACAATTCAAGGGGTTGATGTTTAGATGATTTTATCGTATTACATCGTATTGTCGGATATACGTGAGATAATAAGCGGACCTACAGTAGTGGTATGGGTCTTGGTATCAATACTGTGGTACACAATTGATAGTTATGATACTAAGTCATAACGAATGTATGACTCGTGCATACATAACCTTATTGGAATCGAGGTTGAATTACGACACAATCCAATCATTTATATATTCAAATAAATGAGTGATAAATATGTGAATATATAGTTTTGCTTATACCCTTGGAATAAGCCTTGAATAATAAAATTGACAATTGCACAAGTTTAATAATAAATTATACGGGCCATATGAAATTTGATTTGAGGATTTTGATTTGGTTTTGTGATAGTGAATGAAATTGAATCTCAAGTCGAAAATTATGAACGTATACCAATAGGTCAAACCATGAATGGATTTGATAAGTAACTATTGGCCTTGTGGTTCTGTTATCTTCGATGTCGACTCTAGAATATATCTTAAATGGTGATATTGGTAATTACATAATTCCAATATCTTGATGATTTTGGAGAAATATGATATCTAGATGTTCATAGATACTAAGAGGACTCATACTGATGGTGGTAGTCCTAGTATTGATAATGAAATGTATAAGTGATTGTATAGTCGATAACCGTGGAGAAAGAATATGACATATCGAAGAACCACAGTGAATATCGAATTTACCTATTAGGTATTATCATGATTGAAATCAAAAAGATGGAAATGAGAGAATTGAATTATAGTGAACGTTATAATTAAATGACATGTTTGATGAAAATGATAGTTCACTGTTTGAACTCGTGATTTAAATTGCATTGCATTTAAACATGCCTTGTTACAACTTGAAACATTTTAATAATGTTTATATGAATACTATAAAGTATTGATTAGTTTTGAAAGGAAAGTATATGGTAGATATATATCTTTTATATATAAAACATCTTAAATGATGATACCATATGCTTTACATGATCTTTGACAAGAAAAGCTAAAGATTTAAATGTTTTATGAGACTGTAGGCACCCTAAAAGAATTAAACTCAATAAAGCATAGTGGAAACCGCCTAATTGGAGATTACTCATTAGGCAGAGATGCTTGTCTGACAATAGTCGTGGACAGGTCTCAGTCACGCCTGATCAGTGGGGCTGAGAGAGATGAGGTCTATGGCCATAGATAGAGCCCTAGTTGGTTTCCAGGGGACGATGACATGATTTTCACTGCTAGCTACAGTGATTTAAGTCTTTATTGATAGACTGATAGGGATCTAGCCTAGTCTCTAACCGATATGATATGAAGTCTAGAGTATGATTTTATTGATATGAACTCTAGGCTTGACATGATTTTATACAGTACATGAGACATGTTTGAAATGAAATATATTTTGAAACAGTACATGTTTTAAACATGTTTTAAAAGTACATGTGATATGATTTCGACACTTATATGATTTATATATGATTTTGTGTCAAACTTAACATGATATGTGGTCTAGAGTATAAATTGATTTGATATGAACTCTAAACCTGATAAGACTTACAGTATATGAAAAATGTTTTAAAACCGCACATGTTTTAGACATGCTCTAAAAAATGAATACATGATTTGAAATTGTACATGTTCCTGTCATACCTTAAAGGTCAATATGAAATGAATTGAAAATTCATTTGTTGAGCATGTTCTAAAGTATATATATGATATGATTTGAAATGATAGCGGTTTATACAGTGAAGTTTACATAAGTTGCCTACCAAATCATGACATAATAGTACGCTTTTTACACAAGATATGTCATGACCTTATATGGTACAAAAATATGAAGAGTATATGAGGAGTATCGTGACTCGGTGGTATCGATATTTCATCTACATGATGTCATGATATGATATGATACATGAATATAGAATATACACGAAGAGAATTTTGACTTCGTACCACCGTGATTATGATTCTCCATATGGAAAGTGATATGAGATGATAGAATACAGAAGTATGATTATGAAATGAAAAGTAATTGATACGATATCTCAATTGGACATGATGTACAATGAGAATGATGAGAATATGGACTAATAGTATATGATATTCAAATTGGACATGTCATATTGTTGTGCGATGACTTGATAGGATATCTCAATTAGACATGACACACGATGCATTGTTGTGCGATGTATCGTGGTATAAGGATAAGAAAATTGAAAGTGATTATTGATTTATCTAGAAGTCTGAGTGATAGACAGATGACATGAATTGGGATAATGAGATGTTATCGATGACAAAGGTGAACTGTAATTGCAAACTTGCAGGTTTTAAGCATTGCGGTTAAGATAATATAATTCTACTCATGCATTTATATTAGTATCTTACTGAGCCGTGGTTTTGCTCACCCCACTAAATTTCATCTCTTTTCAGACTACTGAAGTTAACATCTGCCATGCGAGCTGCTAAGTGGGCATCGAAGATGGTATCTAAGCTTGGTACTGGCCACCGTTCTTCGAATCCGCTTCATTGCCTTTAAGGTATACGTTCTTTGTAAATCTCTTGTTTACATGTACAGACTTTAATTAATACACAGTATTTATGTTGCTCACTGAGTCGGGATGTAACTTAGAGATGTGATAAACCATTGTATAGAGGATCAGTGAAATTAGAGTAGTAACTACACTGACACCGAATACAAACCTTAAAATGAAAAAGAAAAATTTAGTCCATAAATTTGTAGACTAAGAAAAGTATAAGTATTAAGTGAAAGTCACGGTCTTCGGGTCGTTACATAAATTTAGTAAGATATCTACATAGATGCTTATAACTCTGCCTGTGTGAGTTAACGCAGCCGGTCCCAAGCCCGGGTAAAGGAGGAGGGTGGCGGTAGGTTTGGACAACCAGCCTTAAAAACTAGTCCAATCTCATGAAATGAACCAATATCAAAACAACGTTGGGGCATCCCCTACACAGCGACGCGCTGCATCGGAGCCCGGGTGTAGTGAAAAGTGGGCAAGGGTTGTTAGGTCGTCGCCCAGAAGTGACGCGCCACATCGACGCCTGGATGTGGTGTTAAATAGGCAAAGGTTCGCACACCACAATTGACGGGGGTGGGTAAAGAAGTTAGTCCATAACCATAAGCTTAGGTTAGGATCTTGGAATATAGGTACGCTTAGTGGTAAGTTAGGTGAGATTTGTGAGGTTATGAGTAGGAGGAGGGTTAACATCTTGTGTCTCCAAGAGACCAAATGGGTTGGGGAAAAGGCTAGAGAGATAGCACCTTGGCAATATAAGCTTTGGTACACAGGGAAAGATAGAGACTGAAATGGAGTAGGTATCATTATAGATAAAGAGTACCATAAGGATGTTGTACAGATTAAGAGACAAGGGGATAGGATTATTTTGGTTAAACTAGTTTTAGGAGAAGAGGTGTTGAATGTCATTAGCGTGTATGCACCCTAGATAAGACTTGATGAGGTTAGTAAACAACAGTTCTGGGAGGATTTAGATAAGGTAGTACAAGAAGTACCCATAGGAGAAAACCTTTTTATTGGCGGTGATCTTAATGGACATGTAGGTACAAGTAGAGAGGGTTTTGAGAGAGTACATGGGGGTTTTAGTTATAGTGTAAGAAACGAGGGAGGAGATGCTATCTTAAATTTTGCTTTATCTTATGACCTAATCCTAGCAAATACATTGTTTAAGAAGAGAGATTCTCATCTTATAACCTTTAGAAGTGGACCAAGAGCAAGTCAGATAGATTTCTTTTTAACTAGGAGTAGGGATAGACATAGATGTTTGGATTGTAAGGTTATCCCAGGTGAGAGTGTTACCGCGCAACATAGACTCTTAGTTCTAGATATGAAGATAGATAGATGACATCGAAGGAACCAACAAAAAGGAATTGAACGGATTCGATGGTGGAAGCTAAAAGAAGATTGTCATACAACATGTAGAGATAGTTGGATTCAAAAAGAGGCTTGGACAACAGAAGAGAACCCAAATGTAATGTGGAATAAGATGGCAAAATGCATTCGGGAGGTAGGCAAAGAGACATTAGGAGTATCAAACGGAAAAGTGCCGACTGGAAAGGACGCAACATGGTGGACTGCAGTAGTAAAAGATGCTATAAAGACTAAGCGAGAGCGTTACAAGGCTTTAAAGAAGAACAATACAGAAGAGAGTTTTTCGGAATATAAGGTAGCAAGAAAGGAGGCAAAGAAGGCTGTGGCAGAAGCTAAGACGAGGGTTGCAAAAGAGATTTACGACAAGTTGAACACAAAGGAGGGAGAGAAAAGGATATATAGATTGGCGCGAGCAAGAGAAAGGAGGAGTCTCGACCTAGGAGTCGTGAAATGTATTAAGGATGAGCATCAAAGAACTCTCGTTAAAGATAATGACATTAAGGACAGGTGGCGAGATTATTTTAACAAATTATTTAATGATGGACAAAATAAAGTTTTGGATAATATTTCGGTGCCTCTTAAGGATTTAAATCGGTGCTTTATGCGTAGAATCCAAGAGACAGAGGTAAAAGATGCACTAAAGATGATGAAGAATGGAAAAGCTGTTGGACCTGATGACATCCCAATTGAAGTTTGGAAATGCCTTGGAGATGTAGGAGTTAGGTGGTTGACAAATCTATTTAACAAGATTTGGCACACTAACAAAATGTCAGAGGAATGGAGGAAGAGTGTCTTAATACCTTTATATAAGAACAAGGGAGATATTCAAAGTTGGGCCAACTACCGAGGCATAAAATTGATGAGTCACACGATGAAACTATGGGAGAGAGTGATAGAACGGAGATTAAGAAAGAATGTAGAGATATCAACTATGGAGGTAATATATTTGCTTAGACAACTTATGGAGCGCTTTCGAATAATGGGTAAAGATCTTCATATGGTTTTTATAGATTTGGAGAAAGCATATGATAAACTGCCTAGGGAGGTACTCTGGTGGTCCTTAATGAAGAAAAGAGTTCCTTTGAAATATATTAAACTAATTAAGGACATGTATAGAGGCGCAAGGACACATGTGAGGACAGGTGGGGGGCAAACAAGTGAGTTTCCTATCACGGTGGGATTAGACCAAGGGTCAGCGTTGAGTCCATTTTTATTTGCGGTAGTTATGGACAAACTGACAAAATCCATCCAGGATAAGGTGCCCTGGTGTATGATGTTTGCAGATGATATTGTCCTATGTGCGAAAACTAGAGCGGAGATCAATACAAAGTTGGAAGTATGGAGACAAACGTTGGAATGAAAAGGATTTAAACTAAGCAGAGTGAAGACTGAATACATGGAGTGTAAATTCAGTTTTAACCTACTGGAAGAGCATGATGTAGTGAAGTTAGATGGGGTGGCGATACCTAAGCGGGATCATTTTCGATACTTAGGATCAATAATACAGATGGATGGAGAGATTGATGGTAATGTGACCTATAGGATCCAGGCTGGATGGAGTAAGTAGAGAAGTGCTACAGGTGTGTTGTGCGATAAAGGAATTCCTACATGATTGAAAGGTAAGTTTTATAGGATAGTTGTTAGACCAACATTGTTATATGGTAGTGAATGTTGGGCGACTAAGAGGCTACATACACAAAAGATGAGTGTAACAGAAATGAGAATGTTACGGTGGATATGTGGATATACAAGAAAGGATAGAATGAGAAATGATGATATTCGTAAGATGATTGGAGTGGTACCTATTGAAGACAAAATGTGTGAAAATCGTTTATGTTGGTTTGGACATGTAAGACGTATACCTGTAGATGCTCCAGTTAGGAGAATAGAGGCTATGGATGTTGAGAGAAGGGTTAAGACTAGAGGAAGACCAAAAAAGACTTGGAAGGAAGTAGTTTGGAAAGACATGGAGGTTTTAGAATTAGATGAGCAAATGACCTTGAATAGGAATCTATGGAGGCAGAGAATACATATGGACGATCTAACGTGATTTTAGATATTGGTTTATATAGCCTACCCCAATCTATTGGGATAAAGGCTCTGATGATGATGATGATGATGATGATCTACATAGATGCTTATATGGACATTCTCTTTGAATGACACATTAGCATCCATTAATTTTATATCCACATAAGTTAAAAGGAATAATAACTACTAACTTTTCCACTTTTTCACTTTCCTAAAAATTGTGCTTGTATTGTTTAATTTAATTACTTAACTTTTTCTAATCTTAAAAATCTGAATTTTAATTTTAAGATTAGGTTTTTTTTAATGTAAAATTAATATCTTTCTATATTTGAAACTTTAAGAAAATATAGTTTAAAGTTAATTTTATTAAAAATATTTTTAATATGTTGCACAAAATATCAAATTCAAAGTTTCAAACAAATATTGAAATTTATAATTTATTATATATTTGATTTATTTTTGGTTTAAATTAAAAATTTATTACAAAATAAAAATAATAAAATGTTAAAATGATTTTTATAACAAAATCAAATGTTAAATTAATAATATATTTATTATTATAAATGCAATAAGTATAACATTAAAGATTATTTGATATCATATATTATGGTATTTTAAATTAATTTAATTTAATTAAAAAGATTCAATATATATATTGGTGGTAATACATAATTGATAAAATTGTATAATAAATAATAATTGTTTTCAAAATTTTAAACTTTTTAATTAAAAAAATGTATCAATTATTTATTTATTTTTAAATAATAATTATATAATTATAATTTGGGTTTTCTCGGGTTATAAATTCGGTTTTTTACGGGTTTCGGATTGAATCGATCTCGATTTCGGA
Organism: Heritiera littoralis; assembly: GCA_031772115.1. Classification (NCBI taxonomy): domain Eukaryota; kingdom Viridiplantae; phylum Streptophyta; class Magnoliopsida; order Malvales; family Malvaceae; genus Heritiera; species Heritiera littoralis. The sequence goes on from JAPDPK010000043.1 coordinate 1,454,546, forward strand.
TCGTGTTGGGCTCGGGTTATGTCGAGTTCGGGTTGTGTCGGGTTCGGGTTTTTTCAGTTTTGAGCTTTTTCGGTTTCGGGTTTTTTCGGTTACGGGCTTTTTCGATTACGAGTTTTTTCGGTTACAGGCCTTTGACTGTTTTAGTCGATTCGGGTTGGTCCCAGTTCTGTCTCGGGCGGATTCGAACGGCTTTTCGGGCTGGGGCCAGTTTTTACTACCTCTACATATCATAAACATATATTATATTAAAATATATAATAATAAAATAAATAGTAATAAAGCTAAATATATATAAAAAAAACATATAATAAATATATTTATTAACCACTCCTACTAACGTGGGAGTAGTTACCCATTTCGAATGAAAAGAGACAGAGGACTAGTGTCCCCTGCAAAAAAAATCAAAAGGAAGCAAGCGATCCGGGAGAGGAAAAAGAGAGGCTGGAAGGGCTCTAGTCTTAGGTATTCATGGCAGCAACAAATGCGAACAAAATGAGAGAGTGAAACCTGACTTAAGGAGAGACTGAGAAAGAAAGAGTAGAGAGAGAAAAAGAGCAGTAAAAGAGTTGCTGGAAGTGACGAGAAACAGAGGAAGAAAAAGATTGATATTAGGCCTGTGGTGCAGCAACCTCACGTGAAGAAGAAGGGTCTGAAAAACCAACCAGAAAACGAGATCTGTGGGAGCTACTGTAGGGCTGTATCGGGGCTGGTTAGGCGAGTGAAACAGAGGCATTAAGGTGCTGTTATGGAGGTATGATCAGGGCATGTTTCGGCTAAAAATGGTGCAGACCGAGAGGGATCTATAAGGTGGTCTTCATAGCGGCTTTAAGTGCTACTCTTGGGAGTCTTTGAGGACTGATTTCTGGGCTTAAATAAGCGCAGTTAGTTGCACCATTTTGGGGTGATCTTCCTGACCATTTTGGTTAGATCTAGGCAGTAATTTGAGTCTAGTTTAAGGTTGTTCGGTGGCCTAGAATCGACAGTAAACAAGGCACACTGGAGGAGGGTTTTGGCTGAAGTTTCAATATTGGGGAAAGGGCTGGAAATACCGAAAGTTGTTGTTGGAGTGAAGAAGCTCAGCTTGAACTAGGGGCTGCCTCGGGTAAGAAATAATGCAGTAGCAGGTTGCTGGTTCCAGTTAAAGCAACAGTGGCTGCTGTTTGAAGCCACACTTCGGTCAAAGATTGAAGCAGCAGAGGGCACTCTCTTGGTTGAACAAAGGGGCAGCAAATGGGAGTAATCCAAGAGTCTTTGAAAGAAAAGAAGACAAGCACAAGGAGCTTAAACCGAGGAGGTAAGGCATTTTGTGGATGAATTTAAATATATATATATATATATATACACACACATATATAAAAATTTATATATGTATATATAAGCATTATTTGATTGATGAGGAATTATGAATATTGAGGATGATATACTTTAGATTTATCTTGATTATCAATTTGGAATTATTTAAGGCAGAAAAATATATTATACATTTGGTCAAAGTTGATGTGTGTGTATGCATATATACACACACATGTAAAGAGATTGTAGGCTAAGGAAAAAAATAAATTCTTAGCATGGAGATGACTTAAATACTTGTGGTTCCAAGGTACATACTTAATCTGTGATTTAGTTTAATAGGATAAGTTATTGAGTCAGAAAACGAATTTGTTGTAGTGAATTGGAGCGGTATTGGAGCTTGAGTACTGAATTTGGAGGCATGAAAGTTGAGCTTTAACTTGGAGGCTCGAGGAAGAAAATCGCAAAGTATTGAGGTAAGTGGATTAAGTAAAGCTTTGCTAGTATCATCTCGTAGGAGATGCTTAATTTTTATAAATAAGTTACCTAACTTTCAAATTTAAGCGTTGCGATGCTATTGATCAAGTGATTAAGGTAAGATACAAGGTATGATCAAACTGTGAATCTAAATGATGCTTGGATCAGGATTGAAACTATGATTTATGAATTGTGTGTTGTGGCCGGCCAAGCTTGCTTGTTGTGTGAAATAAAATATTTAGGTGTTAAGTTATCGCATAAATATTGTCTGTCTAATCTGTTTAGGCTAAGTGTACGCATGCATGGTCTGCATTAAAATCTCACTAGGGAACCATGCAAAGTACGTAGAGTTACTCCATTAAAGCATAAGTAAATTCACATACAGCATGTTTTGACTCGAATTGCTGTATGCATAAGCTTTATAATACTTGACATTTCGCTTTAGTTTGAGAAGCATAGTTTTGAACTAGCTTTGTATTTAAGAGCTTTTTCAAGTATTTGAAAACCTTAAAACTGTTTTGATTTGTGTTTTGAAAACCATGTGTATAGTTGGTATAATGTTGTACGTTTGAATTTTGACAACACACTCCGTCTTGCTAAGTTAAGTTTTGATCAGTAATCTGATTTCTAAATCAAAAGATTTCAATCAATACTCAGTAGTCCGTTTTCTAAACTAAAGGATTTTGATCAATACTTAGTTTTCCATTCTATATTTGATTTTAGGCAGATCTATTGACTTTCGGGTCACTCAGAGCCTATCGAGCTTTGCTCTAGGTTCCTTTACCCGTCTATCGAGTTTTGTGCTCTAAACTATCAGTATCTACGTGATAACTCTATGAAAATAGAGTTATGTTAGTATTTTATCGATTAATAATTATTTAATTCCCCCATTATTTTATTAATTATTCTCCTAATTTTATTAAATTCCTCATGTTTTGCAGAAAAATAAATTCTAGACGAATTTCAGTCTTTTCGGTAGAAAGTAGACTGAAAATGGGCAAGAAAGGAGACTAGACCACTACAAGACAAGGGAGCATGACTCTTCATTTTCTCTCTCATCTTTTGACATCTAGCATGCCACATGTCATCATCCTACTTACTTTTAGCCGATAAGAACAAAAGACATATGCCAACACATGGAGGACACATGCCCTTGCCACCTTGCATGCTTATGTGGACTGAAAGACAAAAAGAAAGGTGCTTGAAGAGATGAGATGTCCATGGCTGATGTGAGCACTTAAATGACATGGAAATATCCATTTTGAAGGGCCAAGGACATGAAGACAAGTGGCAATTAATGCCAACTCATCTAGGATAGGAAATTACCATTGTATCCCTAGGTTAAGTGACTATATAAGCAACTTTATGAGACCTAACCTAAGGGAGGCTGCCTAGGGTTTCTTATATTTACTTTTCCAGCAGATTTTTATGTCTTTACAAGTTTAGAGCAGCCACCATTTTTATTTCCTTAATGTTCTTTATATTTTTGCAAGTTAAATATAAGTTTTCATGATGTTTTCTTTTACTCTTTACTACATTCTTGCACTCTTTACTTAAGTTTTTTGTTTCTTTAAATTTCCAGCAACTATATTCATCCTCTACTCTTTCCTTTTCTTTTATTTTGGTTCATGATTGAGTCCCATGTTCATGTGAGCTTAAGAGGTTGAAAAACTACCTCCATAGTTCTTGTGAGGGAGCTTGGTCCATAGTTTCTTTTTACAATTTTTATTTTATGCTTTTAAACGTCTAATTTATTTTTTAGTATTTTTATTCTACTGTTTTAGGGATCTAGTTTAATGGGTTAAAGCAGTTTTTAAAAATCTTTTGAAACAAAAAAAAATGTTTAAAGTAGGATATGTAGGAAGTTGATCTTATTTTAGGCTAGTCTAGAGTAGGTATTTTTATATTCCGTTTTTAACTTTTAAAATGATTTATTTTTATTTTTATTCTACTGATTTAGCAGTCTAGATTATTGGGTTAAAACAATTTTTAAATATCTTGCCAAACAAAAATACAAAAAATGATCAAAGTAGGATAGGTTAGCTTAGGCATTACTTGTGACTGTTTATGGTTCTTCACTTTGTAGCTGCTGTTTGGGTCGGTTTTAGGGTCCCTTTAGGTTCTGTTTTTGGTCCTTTTCAGTATCTTTTAAGTTTTATATTGGTTGGTATTAATTTCATGCAATTAGGTTAGGGTTTACTAAGTGTTTGATACATGTTCTAGGCATTAGTTTAGGTGTTTCATGCATTTTTTTTCAAATCTGTCCAACAAAGTGACGTTTTTTATAGCAATTTTTTAGGTCTGTATTTGCTTCATTTTAAGGTCCATTTATGTGTCTTAGGGCCATATCTAGGTTATATTTTAATTTGGGAATTTTAGGACTTCATTTAGATTAGGTTCCATTGCATTTTCTTAGACATAGTCATATTAGAACACTGTTTTTCCTGATCAGTTTTTATGGGCTGTTTACATTTTTTTGACTATTGTTTTATGACATCTTAAAGGGCATTTAGGTAGTATTAGATCATATTAGGACCATACATTCATTAGATAATTTTTTAGGCTAGCTTAAGTTGCATTTTCATGCCATTTCCATAGCATTTGCATAACATTTTTTGCATTAATTCCATGTCAGGCATCCTTGCACTATAAATTCTGTCCAGATTTTCAGCTGCTGTTGTAGGAGTCTTCTAGGGGTAGTTTCATCATATTTAGTCCATTTTAGGTTCATATAATTAGTGGTCTAAGTGTAGGTTAAGTTAGATAAGTTTTTCATGAGCATTTAGTTATATTTTCAATTCAATTTGCATTAAATTTTAACTCTGTCCAAGTTTTATATTCACATTAATTCTATGCATTTAGGTATTGTTTTAGGTATATTTTAAGTGTCTTAGGGTAGTATTCATATAGTTCTTTGATTAGGTAAAGTTTGGTTTAATTTCAAGTTCATTTACTTAGGCAATTTCATGCATTAGTTTAGGAACTTCATGCATTAATTCATTTTTCTTTCAATTGCTTTAGTTTTGATTTAATTTAATTTTTTTTACATGTTCATGCATTTTTATTTTCATTTTAGGATTTTCATGCATATTTTCATTATTTGCATTTTAGACCGATATAGTTAGGAAATTATATTTTTACCCTTCCATTTTACTTATTTGCATTTTTGTTTCTTTTCTTTTGCAGTTATTATGTTTTTATCATTTCCACTGTAAGTATTTTTTTATTTCATTTTATTTTAATTTTGTTATTTTCATTTATTTTATTTTATTAATTCCATTTATTTTATTTTATTTTATTTTGTTAGCCTTTGTAGATCACACCCCAGTAAACAAACTTTCATAATTTGCTAGGATATACCTTAGGTAATAGTATCCAATACTTAGCTAGCCTTTGCAACACCAGTCTCTAAGGGACGATATTTTTCGGACTCACCTCCGTATTACTTGAAGACCACGTGCACTTGCATGTAGATACCTTTCAGGGTCGACACTACGCCTTACGAGCCTTGTGCTCTAGGCATTATCAGGCTTGTTTAGAAAACCAGCAGACAAGTTCCAGTTCCCAACTGTGTAGTGGGGCTGGAGTAACTCTATGGCCATAGATATTACCGTGGGAGCCACCTCTAGAATCCTAGGGAACTACGTGCTACATGGTCGAGTTCTTGTGACGTTTTATCCATCACAATCTAGGATGGGCATCAGTATCAGTATCAGGGATCTTTGCCTACACTTTATCAGTATAAGTTTTCAGTGATTTAAGGCTTTATGCCAAACTTTATCAGTATTCGTTTTGAAATTCAGTTACAGTTCAGTATTTGAGGCTTTATGCCTAAACTTTATCAGTATTCATTTTGGATTTAGTTTCAGTTTAGTATTTGAGGCTTTATGCCCAAACTTTATCAGTATCCATTTTGGATTTTAGTTTCAGTTTAATATTTGAGGCTTTATGCCAAGCTTTATCAATATCCGTTTTGGATTTCAGTTTTAGTTTAGTATTTGAGGCTCTATGCCAAACTTTTTCTATGTCTGTTTTGGATTTCAGCTTTAGCCTAGTATTTAAAGCCTTCTGCCAAACTTTATCAAAATCTATTTTGGATTTCAGTTTCAATTCAGTATTTGAGGCTTCATGCCTAAACCTTATTTGTTTTGATTTTAGCATCAATTTTCAATATTTCTAGATATTTTGCCTAATTCCATCGAGTATTTATTTTCATAAGATTATTTGTTTTGAACTCAGTGCATAATGACTGTGTTTGAACTAATGTGCATAGTTATCATGTTTTAAACTCATGTGCATAATGACCATGTTTGAACTCGTGCTTAGTGATTGTGTTTTGAACTCGGTGCACAGTAGTTGTGTTTAAACTAAGTGTATTAGAAAATTGTTTTGTTATTTGAATCAGTTCTCAACGTTTTGAGATTTGATTCCTAAACTTGTTGATTTTTCAATTTTACTACAATTATTGGTTTTGAACTAAATGCGTCAGAAAATCTATTTTTATCAGTATTTGGTTTTAGTATTCAGAGGCTTTAGGCCTAACCTTATCAATATTAGTTTAGTACAATTATAGATTTTGAACCATGTGTTTAAAGAAGTGTTTCTATATCAGTATCGACTTTATTATTTTGAGGCTTATGCCTAAAGTGATCAGTAATCTATTTTGAACGTGTGCAGTGATTTTGGTTTTGAATAAATACATTATGAATCAGTTTTGAACTAATCAGTTTTGAACTAAGCACATTACCATTGTAGTGCTATGCATCTTTATTAACATTGTAGTATTGTGATGAGTGATCGTGTTCTTTAGTATTGTGTTGAGGCTCAAAGAAATGAGGTTCGTAGGGTATCATTCAGACTAATACCTTGTGCAGCTTCAACCTTAAAGTATGAGTTCGAATAGATAGATCCGGCATCAAGACATAGTATCACACATACATGTCACTTTATTTTCTGTTCATGCATACACATGCATGTAGATCGACATGAGTCTAACATGCATTTACTTAAACTACTTACTGAGCCGTGGTTTGCTCACCCCTTTTTAACATCATCGCAGATCATACGAGCTAAAGTCTACCTTTGGAGTTCTATGTGTGGGCCATCAAGGACTGTACCAAGCCTAGGTACATACCAGCGTCCTTTGAGCCCTTCTTTTGTTATTTTCAAGGTATACAAATAATGTATTATTTTGTTTACTTGCGTATTTTATCAAGATTACACTGTATTGTTTGCTTGTGTCATGGGATGTAACTTAGGATCGTTTTAGAATTATTTTGTAAGTAATATGACAATCGAGCGTGATCCTAAATTCGATATGTATGTGATAATTAGTAGTGGATATTAGGATTGTTGACATGACAATCATTTGATGATCTGCTTTATGATTTGAATGTGTGGATAGTGGAATTGATTTGGCATGATTGGGTTATGATAAATGGTAATGTCTTATAGGTTGTTTGCCTGAGGAAATCTTTAAATATAAGGAGGGATATTTTCAATCTGGTTTTTAGGCAAGATTACGTTATTGATAAAAAAAATGATCATTATATGCCTTAGGGAGTTATTTCACTCACCTTTAGATCAAAGAATAAGTTAGTAAAGTTGAATCGAAATAAAAAGGATAAGTGAAAATCGTTTAGTGACTACACTGACACCGAATACAAACCTTAAAGTGAAAAGAAAAATTTAGTTCGTAAATTTGCCAAGTGTAATAAGTGTAAGTGTTAAGCGTACATCATGGCCTTCGGGCTATGACACAACGCGAAATGTGGTTCGAGATGCACTGCTAGGTGCTCTGCTACAGCATATAATAAGCCATGTATGTTTTTCTATCAAAAGTGTTGTGCCAAGTGCTTGTATGTGCCTTTTGGCACATATGGAAACAAACAATATTGCCTATGCTACAACAATTGGAAGACCAAGAGAAAAGGCCCCAAATGCTTTTAAATTATTTGTAATTCCCATTTTTTTTAAAAGCATGAGAGCAATATTTTATAAAATTAAAATTGAGGTTTACGAACAATTTGCAGCAAGAGCCAAAGCAAAAGAAAGAGTGCAACAGATAAGAATGAAAATAGAAATAAAAAATCAGAGGTGGGCACAGAGAGTTCCAGTTCTGTTGACTCCCGCCTTAACAAGTCTGTCAGCTCTGGAATTTGCTTCTGTAGGGATATATGATATGCTCATAGGGTTGATTGATTGTGAGAGTTTAGACAAGTGGTTGGAGAAATTTTTTAATTGCCAGGGAACAGAATTAAGAGAGTTTTCCCATCCAATTGCATTTTTGGAGTCGCTTGCAATGAGAAGAGAGTGGTTAGTTAAGTAGATCGAATTTGAGAGGAAGAGCATAGCTTCTTTGACTGCAAGGAATTCTGCCTTGTTGGAATCAGCCATGCCAATTAATTTAGAGAAAACACCCTTAACCTCATCATGATGATTTCTTAAAATCCCCCCAATACCGGTTGGACTCGGCTTTCCAAGAGAAAAGCCACCCACATTGAATTTCATAGAACCAAAAGGTAGCTTAGTCCAAGAGCAGCAAGGTCTGGGCGGTTTAGATTGGCTTGGAGTTGATATGAGGTTGAGATCTGAGATGAAAGTATCAACAAAATGAGAATCTTGGGTCTATTTTGCATTATACCAATGAGTAATCCTGGTACAAAACATGTAGAAAAGTTGTTCTTCATCCATGTACTTGTAGTTGAAAACCACGTCATTTCTAGAAATCCAAACAGTCCAAATAATTGCATAGAATGACATCTTCCATATATTTGATTAGTTGGCGATGGAAAGACTGAAGCCTAAAACTGAAATAGAACAAGAAGTGATATTTCCTAGACAAACCCACTGCAAATTCCAGAAATTTGCTACTCGAGACTAGATCTTCCATTAGTAGGGACATTCAAAAAGAAGGTGAAAGGCAGTTTCCAATTCCTATTTGCAAAATGTACAATTTGCTTGATCAACACTAAGGAGATTTCTTTTGACAAGTTCACTCTTAACCGAAACTTTATTCCCATGAAGAACCTGCCAGCAAAATATTTCAACTTTAGGATGTGTAAATCCCAACCAAACAAACTCCAAGTTGAAAATAAAAGAATTGGGTTGAAACTGATGGTGATGGGAATAAGGAAAGGCTTTTGGCGTGTAGTTTCTTGAAGTAAAGTGTCTCTATATGATTCTATTGGGAAATCTTTTTTCTAAAAAAGTTGAGTTGAGCACATTCCAAAAATCATTCCATTTGTTCACCTCCCAAGAGAAAACCCTTCTTCTGAGGTCAATCTTCCAAGACCAAATGTTATTATTCCATTCGCCAAAGTCAGAAATAAAACCAAATTTATTAGTTGAGAGAGCATAGATGCATGGAAATTGATTTTAAGAGAGAAAGATTCCACCTAAGGATCAATCTAGAACTTTATATTTTCACCATTACCAATAGAGAACCCAATTTCTGTAGAAACAAAGTTAAAAAATTTGTTAGTTGGGGAAAGGGGGAGGTGATGTTTCTCCAAACTTTTAAGGAATTTAAAGAGGTACCTCGTGGAGGAACTAAATAATTTTGCTCACAACCAACTCTTTGCACAATGACCCTTCGCCAAAGACTCCTAGAATCAATGCCATACTGCCAAATCCATTTGTTGAGTAAGCTTCTGTTTTTTAGTTTAAGATTTGGGATTCCCAGCCCTCTAAGGCCCTTGTCCAGGCAGATAGAGTCACAATCAATGAGATGGAGTTTCAATTTTTTGCCCATTACCATTCCAAATAAAAAAATCTTTGAATTTTTTTCAAGCTTTAGGATGATACCTTTCGAAATTTGGAATAGTGACATGTAGTAGAGTGGTAGGCTTGAGAGAATGGCTTTAATGAGGACAAGTCTACTAGTAAAGGAAAGATAGGAGCTATTCCAGTAGCAAAGTTTACCTTTGAATTTGTCAATGATGGGTTTCTAGGTAGAAAGCTTTGAATAGTTAGAGCCAAGAGGGAGGCCTAAGTACTTGATTGGGAGGAATTCTTGCTTGCATCTAAGAATGGCAGTCTATTGAGCAATCACATGATCATTAACCCCAATTCTCGCTAAACTGGATTTGGCAAAATTGATCTTCAGTCCTGAGATCAATTGGAAAATTTAAAGGATCCTTTGAATCACCAATAATTTGTCGAGATCAAGGCATGAAAAGATAAGGGTGTAATATGCAAATTGTAAGTAAGAAACAGTGAAGTCATTCCTACCAAAAGAATTGCACTTATGACATTGAGGGAAAGGGCTTTCCTGATCATAGAGCTAAGAACTTCTACAATAATGTTGAATAAGAATGGGGACAATGGATAGTGATAATGGGTAATTGGTCAACAAGGGCAATTCAGTCTTTCACCTCGGCCAGACAAAAGAAGACTTGTCAGAGAGTGACGTGACCTTGGTTATCACGACTCAATGTTAACCTCGGACGAAGGTCCCAGGGTCAGCGCCTGACACGCTGACCCTAATACGTTATCTAATGCTTGAGTCGGCTTCTGATATGCTGACCAGGCCTGCCTCATAACCACCTCGGTACTCAACGCGCATTGGGAAGCCTTAGGCGGGAAACTTGACCTCGGTTGTTTCACCAACATGTATCGCAAGTTGGCAAGGCAGAACCAATCCTATTCGGCTGCAATCTGACGAGTCCGAATCAGCCCGTCTAGGTCATCTCTCATTACGTCCATGTTATCTAGGGGCCTTCCTCGGCCTATAAATAGGACCCGGATCTTCGGACACAAGGCAAGCAACTAACTCTAAAAGAAACCCAGTCGCAATTCACCCAAAAATCCATCCTCGACATCAACATTTGGTGCGCCAGGTAGGGGGCCTTTACCAACCCCATCGTTGACGTCTAGGATGGCACCCAGAAGAAGAACGGCAGAGGAAGAGGTACCGGCTGCTCTTGCAAGCCCAGACGGCATTCAAGATGACCAGCAAGGGAGATGACCACTACCAACGGCAGAGCAATTTGAGCAACTCACCCAACAATTAAGGAGCCTAACTGAGTTGGTCCAAGCACACCTTCTCACACCTTCTCCCCCAACCCAACGGCCACCGCCCAGAAACGACTCCGAACCGGTGAAGTTAAGGGAGACCAGACCTCGGCCTGCAGATGCTATGTAACAGCCACGAAAGTGCAGAGGGGAGGTAACAAAACACTCGCTATTAAAATTCCGGATCAAAGACCCGAAGAGGATTTAAGCCGACCTGAACCTGTGGACGACCTAACCAGCATACCCTTCGATAAGGCCCACCCTGACAAAAACATGATGGTGAGTTCTTTGTTGGGAGAAAAGCAAGAGCTCATACACTTCATCAAAAAGAATGCCGATCTCTTTGCCTGGAACACGGATGACATGCCCGGAGTAAACCCCAGCGACATGACCCAACGTCTTAATGTAGACCTAGAGGCAAAACCAGTTCAGCAAAAGAAGAGAAGTTTCGCACCTGAAAGGTAAAGGGCAATCAACGAAGAGGTGACCAAGCTGCTAGATGCTGGATTCATCAGAGAAGTCCACTATCCGGAATGGTTGGCAAATGTGGTAATGGTGAAAAAGCACAATGGGAAGTGGAGAATGTGCATAGATTTCACAGACCTGAACAAAGCATGTTCAAAGGACAACTTCCCATTGCCCAACATCGACAGGTTAGTAGACAGCAGTGCGGAACACGGAATCCTCAGCTTTTTGGATGCTTATTATGGGTACAATCAGATCAGGATGTTAGAAGATGACGAAGAAAAAACATCTTTCGTCACAGAACAAGGGCTGTACTGTTACAGAGTCATGCCGTTCGGTCTAAAAAATGCTGGGGCTACATATCAGAGACTAGTAAACCGAATGTTCAAGGATTAGATTGGTAGCAGCATAGAAGTATACGTTGACGACATGATCGTCAAAAGCCCCACACTGAAAGAACATCTCGAAGATATAGAGGATGCCTTCCAAACACTAAGAAAATATGACATGAGGCTCAACCCGACAAAATGCGCCTTTGGAGTCACCTCGAGAAAGTTTTTGGGTTTCATGATGAGTCAGAGGGGAATTGAAGTGAACCCAAAAAAAGTACAAGCTGTACTAAATATGAACGCGCCAACCTCCATTAAAGAAGTATAAAGACTCACTGGCAGAGTAGCTGCCTTAAGCAGATTCATGTCCAGATCAGTGGACAAATGCCTCCCTTTCTTCAAGATCCTGAAAAATGCCACTAATTTTCAGTGGACGGAACAATGCCAAAAGGCTTTCGAAGATTTAAAAACGTTCCTCTCCTCCCCGCTAATCCTGTCAAAACCGAGGAACGGAGAAACTTTGTTCCTATACTTGGCTACGACGGATGACGCGGTGAGCTCGGTGTTGGTGAGAGAGGAATCCAATGTCCAAAGACCAATGTACCTCACCAGTAGGGTACTACAGAGTTCCGAGTTGAATTACCAGTGTATTAAGAAATTGGCCTATGCCTTGATAACATCTGTAAGGAAGCTGAGGCCTTACTTCCAGTCACATGCAATTGTCGTCCTAGCCGATTAGCCACTTAGGCAGATCCTCCAGAAACCAGAGTTGTCTGGGCGATTGATCAAATGGGCCGTGGAAATCAGTGAATTCAACCTGCAAATCAAGCCCAGATCTGCATTCAAGTCCCAAGTAATGGCGGATTTTGTAGTCGAATGCACCAGCAAGGAACCAGACGAACAAGTCAGCAATGAGGAAACAGAAGGAGAAAACGTCTGGAAGCTTTACGTTGAAGGGTCAGCCAGTAACAAAGGTAGTGGTGCGGGGATAATTTTGATAAGTCCGGATGGAGTAAAAATCCAACACGCCTTAAGATTCAAATTTAAGGCATCAAACAACGAAGCAGAGTATGAGGCCCTCCAACTGGCCTTGAATTGGCCAGAGAACTCAAAGTGGAAAAGCTACGGGTATACAATGATTCGCAACTAGTTGTAAACCAGGTCAGTGGAGAATTTGAGGCAAGAGGAGAAGTCATGGTCAAATACTTGAAGAAGTAAGGAGACTCATTGGCCACTTCAAGAAACATCAAATAAACCAGATCTCGAGAAAAGAAAATGCCTTGGCTGACTCGCTATCCAAACTAGCCTTAGGCCCTGAAAAGGACCTGCCAAAGGGAGTCTCATCGAAGATTTGGAGCGGAGAAGTTTCCACGAAAAGAAAGAGGTCGGACAAGTCAGAGAAGAGGAAGAATCATGGATGACGCCTCTCATCAGATACCTCTCCTCCGGCGAAGTTCCAACAGATAAAGTTAAAGCTAGGGCCCTACAAAGAAAAGCACCTCGATATACCCTCATAGACGGAAACCTCTATAGAAGATCCTTCAGTTTACCCTACCTGAAATGTGTGGGTCCCGAAGAAGCAAACTATGCCCTCCGAGAAGTACATGAAGGGATCTGTGGAAATCACCTTGGTCCTAGGGCCCTTGCCCACAAGATTTTGAGACAAGGATATTACTGGCCCACAATCCACAAAGACGCAACGGACTTGGTAAAAAAGTGTGACAAATGCCAAAGGTTCGCCTCGATCCAACATCTGCCAGCTACCGATGTTACCTCGGTCACAAGCCCATGGCCCTTTATACAATAGGGAATGGATGTCCTCGTACCTTTCCCAGCAGCCTCGGGATAGAGAAGGTTTATCCTCATAGCTGTGGACTACTTCATCAAGTGGATTGAAGCTGAAGCCCTAGCCACAACTACCGAGAAACAAGTAGAAAATTTCTACTGGAAGAACATTGTGTGCAGATTTGGACTACCAAAAGCCATTATCACAGACAATGGAAAACAATTTGACAACCCAAGGTTCAGAAGTTGGTGCGGGGACCTAGGCATCAACCTACGCTTCACGTCGGTCGCACACCCCCAAGCCAATGGACAAGCTGAAGCTGCTAATCGAGTCATCGTAAAAGCCTTGAAAAAGAGGCTTGACAGATCAAAGGGAGCTTGGGCCGACGAACTGCCTGGAATATTATGGGCTTTGAGGACAACCACCAAGGTCCCAATAGGAGAAACCCCATACAACCTCACCTTTGGGACCGAGTCAGTCGTACTTGTGGAAATCGGGCTGCCCAGTTTGAGAGTGGAGCTGAACATCGAAACAGGAAACAATGAAGCCTTGAGGAACAACCTAGACCTAACCGAGGAGTGGAGGGATCGAGCTTTAATCACTATGGCTGCTTATCAGCAGAAAGTAGCCAGCTATCACAACAGAAAGGTCCGACTTAAGACCCTTAAAGGAGGTGACCTCGTCCTATGAAAGACCGAAGCCTCGAGAAGAGACAGAGAAGGGGGAAAGTTGGCCCCCAACTAGGAAGGACCGTACTTGGTTAGGGAAGTCATAGGAAGGGGAGCATTTAAGTTGCAAGATTTAGATGGGAAGGGAGTGCCGAGGAACTGGAACGCGAAAAACTTGAAGAAATATTACTAGTAAAATAACCTCGGCCCCCCTTTTTTAAGCTCGGCACATCTAAACACAGCACTCACTTTTGACCGTTATTTTGCCAAGTACCAGTTCGGTACATCCGAGCACAACGTTACTTTCCTCTTGTATAAGTCCGACCTGACGAGCTCGGCACATTTGAGCACAGTGCTACTTTTGTTAATTCGGAACTAAGTCCGACCTTATGAGCTCGGCACATTTGAGCACAGTACAAGCCTGAGCCCTTGAGCTTCGCTTTTGCTTTAAATCCAATTGTTGCTAAAAGTTTGCAGTATGGAATTAAAATTTTTGAAAATCCGAAATACAAGCAAATACATTCAAAGGAAAAATAAAATCATCCCAAGCAAACAAATGTTCATCACAAGAAAAAGTCAAACACATTTAATATAAAATCAATCTCTTGCAGCGTCATCCTGCACGTCGGCCTCCCCTTCATAATTTGCCATAGTGGCCACCGTAGCTTCGGCATCCCCACCTTCATCCTCTGCCACCTCGGCCTCATAAGTAACCGTCTTGAGGTCATCAATGGACACAATGGATAAATCCAGATCAGGATAAACGTTGGCGACCTCTTGAACAACCAACGCAAAGGCAGCTCTTACACCCTCAGCATTGGCCCTCTTTGCCGCAGCCTGGAACTGAGGAGTATTCTCGAAATCAGCCAAGGCATCTTGGGCCGCTGTCCTTTTGATCTCCTCCTCTCTGTCCCTCACCGTAGCCAGCTCGGCCTTGAGGTTCTCCACCTTGGTCTTCATCCCCGCCATAAGAAGCTCGGATTCACGAACCTTAACCCCTGCCTCCTCCAATTTCTTCGTTAAGGAATGAGACCTCTCTCGATAAGAGCTGTAATCCTTATGAAGCTTCTTGGCCTGCTCCTCAACCCTGGTAGCATGAGCCAGGGCAAGCCACGCGTGGTGTAGACTCGCACTAGCATTGACCGAGCAGGGGGAATTCATCTTGTCTTTGTCTGGGAAATGAGTAAACAAACAAATAATTAACTCCAAGAAACACAAGTAAAAATCCACATAGAAACAAAAGTGAAAATACCTGCTGGGGGAAGCATCGATCGAGCCACTTTACGAGCCACCAAGGCACTCTCAAACGCACTGTCTTTCGGAGCCAAATCAATGCCGAGGTGCACGGTCTTGGGCACAGCAGTTTCCCCCTCTTGCGCTGAAGGAACCTCTAGAACTTCACGGCTCCTTTTCGGGGAAGGCTCCCTTACCTCGACCGCCGAGGCCTTCCTTTTGCCCTTCGAGCCACCACCTCGACCTTGCTTCGGAGGTGCAGCAATGGATTGAACTACCCCCCAGCCTGTAGAGCCTGAGGAGCGAGTTGAATATAATTGAACACGTTGAACCGACCTGCCATACCTGCGATAGAGAAAAACAAAAAATAGCTTTCTGGTTAAGGACGCACTTTGAAAAAATCGAAAAAAAAAGAGAATTAGCATGAGTTCCCCGGACCTCCAGGTGACCCGAGGAGATCCAACACGTCGGGCGAAGTCAAGAGCTTAGCGTCTAGGAGAAACCTACCATAGTCTCTTAGTTTATTAATTTCATTATAAGCTCTAAGCTCCTCACCATGAATCTCCTCAACCTCGTCAGCCCCCTCTCTCATCGGACCTCGGTTATTACTTACCTCCCACTCTCGAGGGCTTATTAGACTAAAGAAATGAACTTTCCAAATTTTATTAGAAGAAGGAATATTAGTAAAAAGCTTCTTACAAGGACGAGCTGTCACGTAAAACCAGCTCCTATCTACAGGGTTGACCTTTATTGAAGAAAAAGACTTGAACAACCTCACGGATAATGGAAATTGCATTCCCTCATAAAGAACAATGAAGCTGGTCACGTGACGCCAGCTATTGGGTAACAACTGAGAAGGTGCAAGATCATAAATTTAAAAGCTCAACGACAAAAGGATAAAGGGGAAACCTAAGGCCAGAAAGGACAGCCTCCTTATAAACCCACAACCAGTTACCACCTCAGTCCTCGGTCACTCTGTCAGTACGCCGAGGAGGATCGATCGAGAACTCATGAGAAATATGCCGATCCTTTTTAGCTCAGCAAATGCTACCTTAGTAAATAAATTAGGACAGACCTCGGGCAAAGCTCCCCCTTTAACGCCCTCATAACGTCTAGAGAATCTTTGTGGGTAGAGGGACCCCTAGTCAGAACCGGAACCTGTTCCTCTATGTGAACACCTGAGGCTCGAAGGCTCTCATCTAGTGCTCGTTTCTCCTTGGGTGACATTGGCTCGAACCACCGTAGCCCTTTAGTAGAAAACTCCATTGGCAGCTCGGGTGAAATTGAAGACGCGGAGGCCACAGACGCTAAATCCGTAGAAGCCTCTGCCCTGCCAGCGTCGCTGGCTGAATCAAACTTGTCATAACGTATTAAGTTTCGGAAAACCTAATAGCTAGACATAAAAATTACGGGAGTCGCCACCAACCATTCTACCTAGGTGTGATTGGTCACCTATTCAAACTAAGGATAAGGCTTGGTCTACGTTCAAAGATACTAGGGTTCGGGAGTACGGTTACGTGTAGGGAAGGATTAGCACCCCTACAACGCCCATCCTAAAATGGTACCAACTAGTTTTAGGTTATCTTTACAATTTGCCTTCTGTTTATATTAATTTCGATATGCTTATATATTGGGAATATTTCTAAGATTTTTCCATCAATTTGGCTCCAATCTTAAAAATCTCCCTCACCTCAAGATGTTCAAGGAGTCTCGATTGACTTTCTTGAACTCAATCGTCGGATTAATTAAATAATTTATGAAAATCTTATTCTTTCTAACTTTGGCTCTAATTTCGACTCCATATTAATTTCTATATTTTTTTAATCTTATTTCATATTATATTTATCTATATATTTTATTTATTTATTTTATTTATTTAGAGAATAAATATGAATCATGGTTTTTTGAAGATTTTCTTAAAAGCGTCCCATCAATTTGGCTCGGCTTAAAAGAAATCTTTTCACCTAGAAAATTCAAGGAGTCCCAATTGACTTTCTTGAAATTTCATCATTGGCATAATTCATATATTTTTTTTATTTCCTATAATCTTTATTCTAAGCTATTTGGTTCATTTATTTATTCACTTATCTAATTTTATTTAAATTTCTTTAATCTTAACCTTGATTTAATTTATCTTTATTTTATTTATTTATATTTATTTAATAAACATGAATTATATTTTATCGAAAATTCTTTCAAAAGTATTCCATCAATTTGGCTCAACTTAAGAAAGAATCATCTCACCTAGAAATATCCAAGGAGTCTCGATTGATTTTCTTGGAATTTCATCATCGATATAACTCATATTTATTTATTATCTAATCTTAATAATTACTAATTATTTTCAATCTAAACTATTTCATTCTATTTATTTAATTTTTCATCTAATTTATGTTCTTGTATTTATATTTATTTATATTTTATTCATATTTAATTTACTAAGAATAAACATGAATTATAATTTATTGAAAATTCTTTCAAAAGTATTCCATCAATTTGGCTCAACTTAAGAAAGAATTTCCTCTCACCTAGAAATTTCAAGGAGTCTCAATTGACTTTCTTGAAATTTCATCATCGGTATAATTCACATTCATTCCAATTCTCAACCTAATTCCTATTTCTTACTTATTTATTTAATTTTATTTCTATAATTTTATTTTTATCTTATAAGTTTTAAATTAATTATAGTCCTAAATATACTTTATAAACACTAATCCTAATATACTATACTAAATCATGCAATTCTTAAATCACGCTATATATACATATACATAAAAACTATTACTAGTGTACATAAAAAAAA
This sequence comes from Heritiera littoralis, assembly GCA_031772115.1. Taxonomy (NCBI): domain Eukaryota; kingdom Viridiplantae; phylum Streptophyta; class Magnoliopsida; order Malvales; family Malvaceae; genus Heritiera; species Heritiera littoralis. Next base: position 1,472,612 of record JAPDPK010000043.1, read on the forward strand.
AGTAATCAGTTAAAATATATAATAAATTAAATTAAACTAAAAAGATATGAATACAAAATATTAAAGAAATATATTAGATATAATAAGACAAAACAATAAATGAAATGATAAAAATAATGCAAAAACATGAATCACGTGAATAAGCAAAAGGCTATAACAAATACAAACCTCTTGCCAGCCAATAATGTTGCAGCTTTTCTATTTTTTTTTTCTTTGTTCTTCTTTTCTTTCTATCCTTTTTATTCCCGATTGCTAAGCCACTCTCTTGGTTCCTGCTGCAGTGTTGACCGAGATAATCATCTGATGTCTCGAGCTGTCCGGTCTCTTCCTCCTACAGCAGTTTCGGTTCTGCTTCACAACTTGATGGAGATGCGGTGAAGGTGGCACCGGGGAAGAAGGTGACAGCAGCTTGGAAGATCAGTGCCAAACGCTGCAGCAGTTGACGTGACTTAAAGGAGATGCAACAAAGGACAGAAACGCCGTGAGTTACAGAGCAAAGATGCAGATGAATGGCGGTCTGGTGATGTGCGAGGACGGCGGCTCAGGCAGCAGGCATTAAGCAGGGCCTGTGCAGAACGATGATGATGTAGTAACGATGAGAGTCTATGGTGAAGACAGAGGATGGTGCAAGGGAGGCTTGGCGTTAATGCCAGGTTCAAGAAAGATTATCAGCTGTTTTTATAATGGAGAGGATGATGACAAAGAGATATAGGTTGCACACGGCGTGGAGATCATGGTGGCAACAGAATGAAGGTCCGCCCGATGATCAGGCCACCAGCTAGGTTTTTACTCTAGGTTCCCTTTTTTTTTCTAGGGTTTCTCCTTTTGGGTTTTCTCCTTTAGGTTGTTTTTTTTTTGTCCTCCCCCTTTTTTCTTCTTATGTTGTTATTTAAATAGACCTAGGTTTTTATTTTAGGTAATAAAAATCAAGAATCAATCTTTTAGGAAATTTTTAGATTTCAAGAATCGGATCTTAAATCCGATATTAATTCTGATTTTTCTTTCCACAAAATTTAAATTTCAATCTTTAATAGTCTCATTCAAGTCTGCTTTCCTATCAAAATTAATTCTGATTTCCTTCCCTTTTTATTATATTTTATAAAAATCAAAATCTAAAATTTATTTCTAAATCTAAAATAAAATAAAAAAATCAAAAATAAAAAAATCAATGATAAGATATATAAAAACTAATTAATTAAAAATGTTTGAAAAAGAACCAGACAAAAATGGTGTCTACAGTTGCCCCTCTTTGCACTTTGCTGTAAACAGTAATGGTGCAAAGACATAGACAACCATTTTGTCCGAATGCAAAACCTATCAATGAATTTTTTTTTTGTAAAATATGATATTTCCTAGCCATCTCTCACATAAGGCTAAGGAATAAATGCCAAATGAAATTTCCTAACCTTCTTCTCTTATAAAGATTGAGGAATGAATGCAAAATGAAGTTTCCTAGCCTCTTCTATCATAAGACTAAGGAAATGAATGCAAAATGGAATTTTCTAGTCTTTTCTATCATAAGACTAAAGAAATGAATGCAAAATGGAACTTTTTAGTCTTTTCTATCATAAGACTAAAGAAATGAATGCAAAATGGAGTTTTCCTAGTCTCTCCTATCATAAGACTAAGGAATGGAAAAAATGAAATTTCCTAGTCTTTCCTATCATAAGACGAAGGAAATGAATGTAGAATGAGATTTCCTAATCTTTTTTACCACAAGATTAAGGAATGCAAAGTGAAATTCCTAGTCTCTCCTATCATAAGACTAAGGAATGCAAGCATGAATTTTCCAAATCTTTTCTATCATAAGATTAAGGAATGCAAGATGAAATTTTCCGAGTCTCTCCTATCATAAGACTAAGGAATGCAAACATGAATTTTCCTAATCTTTTCTATCACAAGATTAAGGAATGCAAAGCGAGATTTTTTTTTTTAGTCTCTTCTATCATAAGACTAAGGATTGTGAAATTAAATTTCCTAGTCTTTCCTATCATAAGACTAAGGAATGGATAATGATCATGAAGTAAAAGCTCCTCTCACAAGAGGTTATGAGATTTTTGAAAACAAAAAGCTCCTCTCAACAGAGGCAATGAGACTTTTGAAAATAACGAGCTCCTCTCAACAGAGGCAATGAGACTTTTGAAAATAACGAGCTCCTCTCAACAGAGGCAATGAGACTTTTGAAAATAAAGCTCCTCTCAACAGAGGCAATGAGACTTTTGAAAAATAAAGCTCCTCTCAATAGAGGCAATGAGACTTTTAAGAATGACCTTGTGCTCCTCTTACCAGAGGCATTGGAACTTTGAAAAATAATCTTGTGCTCCTCTCACTAGAGGCATTGAAACTTTGAAAAATAATCTTGTGCTCCTCTCACCAGAGGCATTGGAACTTTGAAAAATAACCTTTCATTTCAGAATGCCAGTTAACTTGGGTTTGACTGGGCTTAACTTTCATTTTGATACTAACAATATTGGACTTCAACCTCCTTTAAGGTGCTAGCTAAACTGGACTTTGCTCTCATCTAAGGTTTTTCAAAAAAAGTATTTTTCTCATCATCTTCTCATACCTCTTCATTTTTTCAAATTATCATCTCTTATATTTTCTTTTTTTCTCAAAATTTTAATCATTCAGAACTTCTTATCCTAATTCTTAACAAATAATTCAATGTCAAAATGCACTAATGAAATGTGATGCATGTCATGAATTTAATGAATGTCATGAATACCATGGATGCTATGAATGTTATGCACATGTCAATGTTATGCTCCTTGAATTATTCCATGAATGTATGCAAATGCATTCTCAATTGTGGTAACAAGATTCTCAAGCTCATCTTGCCTTTCTCAAGTCTCACATATCTGCTGAATTCTTTAAATCTCCTTTCATTTAACATCCCATCTTTTATTGAGTCCTAGTCCAGTTATGCCCGAAGACTAGCCATCATGTTTTCAGATTTGTATATTCATCATTCACTTTTGTTTCTTTCTCTCTCTTAGTAATGCAAGATTTCTCAAAAGAATATTTTTTTCAAAAATTTACCCAAAAAAGGTTACTAAAATTTATTTATTTTCCTTCCAACTCGACCACCAATGTAATGCACTTATGCATATTCTCCATTTGTTATATGGGTGGTATAAATTTAAAATGACCAAGAGAGATATAGATATTCATTCTTAGAAAAGGAACATGAAATCAAGAAAAATCAATGGGACAGTCTGTTTCGAATATGGTTTTCAGTATCCATTTAATGAACATTCTGACATTCAATCAAGTCAATCTAAAATTCTTTTCCAAAAGCCCACTCTTAGGTTGATATGTAGTGTCTGCCAATCTTGCCCTCGTATCAAAACTTTTTGATGTTGATATTTTCCTAAGTCGCCTTTTTCGGTTTTCAACTTAGGTGCCCCCCTCAACTGATTCAAACTGCCCTTTTCGAGTTTTCAATTTGAATCCTCCTTTTTCTTTTTTCTCTTTTTTTTTTTTTTTTCTTTTTTTCTTTTTTCTTTTTTCTTCTTTTTTTTTCATATTTTTTTTCATATTTTTTTTTCTTTTTTCTTCTTCATCTTCAACTTCATTGGCTTTGACAAACTTCAACCTTCAGTGCTCAATCCAAATTCATGCCCCTTAATAGGCGTTCTTGATTTCGATCCAAGATATCTTCTAAAGTTCATTCAACTTGATGTACTTCCTTCAAAGGATAATTATCTCATTGTACAAGTATGTTCTCATTCAACGCATGATTCTTCAATTCAAGCATTTACATTTGATCAAAATGGGCTTTTAAAGGCACGTAATGTAGGCTCGGGTAAGGGTTTATGAAAGAAAAGGATATAGTAGGCCCAAAATGTGTTTCAAGGTTTATAAACCAAGGGATCATTTTCTTTATCAAGTAAAACATTCAGGCATTTTGCCCCTTCTTGCTTTTTTTTGGGGTTTTCCTTTTGAATAGAAACCCCTTTTTTTTCTTTTCTTCCTCTTTTTTTTTTCACAAAATTGGCCCTTTTTTTTTTGCCCCTTGATTCATCATGAACACTTTAATTTTTGCCCTTAAAATTTCTTTATTTCATCTTCCTTGCCCCCAATGTGGAGGGTGATCCTTGGTGGGTTATATTACAAAATATAATAGGCTCAAAAGGGGTAATCAAAGGATAATTTTACTCATGCTTGAAGGATAGTGAAAGAAGGACATTTATCATTTCAAAGGCAAGTGCTCTCATTAAAGATCATTTATTGAACAATGACAAACTTGTTGGAAGCTTCTGTAAGAGATTCACCTTTCTCGTACTGTCTATCAAATGCGGATGGTGAGCAACCTTTCCTTCATTTTCTTGCTTTGGCAACATTGGCATACTATTAATTCATCAACAATAGTGGTTCTTTCAAAATTGAATCCCAGATCTATTGACATCATTATCATCATGTTCATTATTTGGATACTTGTGAATGAAAGATATGGTGAGTATGTGGAGAAATGGAAAATGAATGGAATGAGAAATTGACAGTGCATCACACTAGTCGCTTTATTGAAAAGGAAATAAATAAAAGTTAACCCATACATAAAATTTATTTCGTGCTTATGGGCTTAAGCACTTTCAAAAACTATCTTGCATTACTTAAAGAAATAAAAGAAAGCAAAAACAAAACTAGAATTTATAGATCTTCAAAATTGTCAGGCTCGAACCCTTCATGCCCCCACAAAACTCATCCTTCATTAGTATGGTTAGGCAATGGGTTTGCATTCGTAGTCGGTTCCCCTTTTGCTTCAAAACTCAACATACCAGCTTTTATCAATCCTTGCACTCTATACTTTAGTGCAGTGCAATTCTCCAAAGAGTGACCCACGTTCCCGAAGTGATACTCGCATCGAGCATTCTCATCATACCACTTTGGATATGGGGGCTTGAGAGGTTCCACATAAATGGGTGCAATGAGTTGTCCTTTGATCAATTTTGGGTATAACTCAGTGTAGGTCATGGGGATTGGGTCAATGGGAGTCCTTTCTCTTTTTGGCCATGATGCATTATGATTGCCCTCTTGTTTATTGAACTGCTTAGTTGGTTGAATATTTGGGGCAAGTGTCTGGGGATTAGGTTGAACATTAACCTTGGGGTAAGAATGGTAAGGATTCTGAGCAGGATAATAAGGTTGTGGCATGTGATAAGGGTGTTGTGGGACATAGCCTCCATATTGCCTTCCATATGCAACAACATGGACTTCTTCTTCCCTTCTTTTGTTGGCTCCTCCTTTCTTCTCAATACTGTTGGGAGCTTCAATCTTTCCACTCTTGATTGCATTCTCAATTATCTCACCAGACAATACCATATCAGCAAAATTCTTAGTGGCATTACCGATCATCCTATCGTAATATGGAGCCTTCAAAGTATTAACGAACATAATGGTAAGCTCCTTCTCTGAAAGTGGAGGTTGCACCTCCGCAGCCATATCACGCCACCTTTGGGCATATTGCTTGAAACTCTCATTAGCCTTCTTTTCCATGCTTTGTAAAGACAGACGATCAGGGGCCATGTCAGCAACATGTCGATATTGAGCCATAAATGCTCTTGCCAAGTCATTCCAAGTGGTGATTCGAGTTCCATCTAATTGATTATACCACTTCACTGCAGACCCAGTAAGGCTTTCTTGAAAGATATGAATAAGAAGTTTATCATCTTGAGCATAGGCAGCCATCTTTCGGCAATACATAATGAGATGAGACCTAGGGCAAGAAGTCCCATTGTACTTTTCAAACTCCGGGGCCTTAAATTTGGGTGGAATGATTAAATCAGACACCAAACACAATCCAGTAGCATCCATGGGCCCATATAGATCTAAGCCTTCAATAGCTCGAAGTCTTTCCTCCAACATATTGATCTTTCGTTGTGACTTTGCCTCATCTTTCTCTTCTACTTGTTTGACTTTTATCTTTTCAACTTCCCTCGGGTCACCCAAGTTAGGTACTTCAATTGGATCAGCAAATTTTGCCCCTTGAGGAGGGAGAGTTTGCCCTTGAGCTGGGCTAAACATTTGAGGTATGGCTGTATGTGCAAATGGATATCCTCCTACTTGAGATGTTTGATTTGGATGAGGACCGAATCCAGGAGGGTATATGGGATCTTCCATGCTACGTTGTTGGACCCCTTCTTGGACTACAAATCGAAAAAAAAAAAGAGAATTAGCATGAGTTACCCGGACCTCCAGGTGACCCGAGGAGATCCAACACGTCGGGCGAAGTCAAGAGCTTAGCGTCTAGGAGAAACCTACCATAGTCTCTTAGTTTATTAATTTCATTATAAGCTCTAAGCTCCTCACCATGAATCTCCTCAACCTCGTCAGCCCCCTCTCTCATCGGACCTCGGTTATTACTTACCTCCCACTCTCGAGGGCTTATTAGACTAAAGAAATGAACTTTCCAAATTTTATTAGAAGAAGGAATATTAGTAAAAAGCTTCTTACAAGGACGAGCTGTCACGTAAAACCAGCTCCTATCTACAGGGTTGACCTTTATTGAAGAAAAAGACTTGAACAACCTCACGGATAATGGAAATTGCATTCCCTCATAAAGAACAATGAAGCTGGTCACGTGACGCCAGCTATTGGGTAACAACTGAGAAGGTGCAAGATCATAAATATTTAAAAGCTCAACGACAAAAGGATAAAGGGGAAACCTAAGGCCAGAAAGGACGGCCTCCTTATAAACCCACAACCAGTTACCACCTCAGTCCTCGGTCACTCTGTCAGTACGCCGAGGAGGATCGATCGAGAACTCATGAGAAATATGCCGATCCTTTTTAGCTCAGTAAATGCTACCTTAGTAAATAAATTAGGACAGACCTCGGGCAAAGCTCCCCCCTTTAACGCCCTCATAACGTCTAGAGAATCTTTGTGGGTAGAGGGACCCCTAGTCAGAACCGGAACCTGTTCCTCTATGTGAACACCTGAGGCTCGAAGGCTCTCATCTAGTGCTCGTTTCTCCTTGGGTGACATTGGCTCGAACCACCGTAGCCCTTTAGTAGAAAACTCCACTGGCAGCTCGGGTGAAATTGAAGACGCGGAGGCCACAGACGCTAAATCCTTAGTAGCCTCTACCCTGCCAGCGTCGCTGGCTGAATCGAACTTGTCATAACGTATTAAGTTTCGGAAAACCTAATAGCTAGACATAAAAATTACGGGAGTCGCCACCAACCATTCTACCTAGGTGTGATTGGTCACCTATTCAAACTAAGGATAAGGCTTGGTCTACGTTCAAAGATACTAGGGTTCGGGAGTACGGTTACGTGTAGGGAAGGATTAGCACCCCTACAACGCCCATCCTAAAATGGTACCAACTAGTTTTAGGTTATCTTTACAATTTGCCTTCTGTTTATATTAATTTCGATATGCTTATATATTGGGAATATTTCTAAGATTTTTCCATCAATTTGGCTCCAATCTTAAAAATCTCCCTCACCTCAAGATGTTCAAGGAGTCTCGATTGACTTTCTTGAACTCCATCGTCGGATTAATTAAATAATTTATGAAAATCTTATTCTTTCTAACTTTGGCTCTAATTTCGACTCCATATTAATTTCTATATTTTTTTAATCTTATTTCATATTATATTTATCTATATATTTTATTTATTTATTTTATTTATTTAGAGAATAAATATGAATCATGGTTTTTTGAAGATTTTCTTAAAAGCGTCCCATCAATTTGGCTCGGCTTAAAAGAAATCTTTTCACCTAGAAAATTCAAGGAGTCCCAATTGACTTTCTTGAAATTTCATCATTGGCATAATTCATATATTTTTTTTATTTCCTATAATCTTTATTCTAAGCTATTTGGTTCATTTATTTATTCACTTATCTAATTTTATTTAAATTTCTTTAATCTTAACCTTGATTTAATTTATCTTTATTTTATTTATTTATATTTATTTAATAAACATGAATTATATTTTATCGAAAATTCTTTCAAAAGTATTCCATCAATTTGGCTCAACTTAAGAAAGAATCATCTCACCTAGAAATATCCAAGGAGTCTCGATTGATTTTCTTGGAATTTCATCATCGATATAACTCATATTTATTTATTATCTAATCTTAATAATTACTAATTATTTTCAATCTAAACTATTTCATTCTATTTATTTAATTTTTCATCTAATTTATGTTCTTGTATTTATATTTATTTATATTTTATTCATATTTAATTTACTAAGAATAAACATGAATTATAATTTATTGAAAATTCTTTCAAAAGTATTCCATCAATTTGGCTCAACTTAAGAAAGAATTTCCTCTCACCTAGAAATTTCAAGGAGTCTCAATTGACTTTCTTGAAATTTCATCATCGGTATAATTCACATTCATTCCAATTCTCAACCTAATTCCTATTTCTTACTTATTTATTTAATTTTATTTCTATAATTTTATTTTTATCTTATAAGTTTTAAATTAATTATAGTCCTAAATATACTTTATAAACACTAATCCTAATATACTATACTAAATCATGCAATTCTTAAATCACGCTATATATACATATACATAAAAACTATTACTAGTGTACATAAAAAAAAGTAATCAGTTAAAATATATAATAAATTAAATTAAACTAATAAGATATGAATACAAAATATTAAAGAAATATATTAGATATAATAAGACAAAACAATAAATGAAATGATAAAAATAATGCAAAAACATGAATCACGTGAATAAGCAAAAGGCTATAGCAAATACAAACCTCTTGCCAGCCAATAATGTTGCAGCTTTTCTATTTTTTTTTCTTTGTTCTTCTTTTCTTTCTATCCTTTTTATTCCCGATTGCTAAGCCACTCTCTTGGTTCCTGCTGCAGTGTTGACCGAGATAATCATCTGATGTCTCGAGCTGTCCGGTCTCTTCCTCCTACAGCAGTTTCGGTTCTGCTTCACAACTTGATGGAGATGCGGTGAAGGTGGCACCGGGGAAGAAGGTGACAGCAGCTTGGAAGATCAGTGCCAAACGCTGCAGCAGTTGACGTGACTTAAAGGAGATGCAACAAAGGACAGAAACGCCGTGAGTTACAGAGCAAAGATGCAGATGAATGGCGGTCTGGTGATGTGCGAGGACGGCGGCTCAGGCAGCAGGCATTAAGCAGGGCCTGTGCAGAACGATGATGATGTAGTAACGATGAGAGTCTATGGTGAAGACAGAGGATGGTGCAAGGGAGGCTTGGCGTTAATGCCAGGTTCAAGAAAGATTATCAGCTGTTTTTATAATGGAGAGGATGATGACAAAGAGATATAGGTTGCACACGGCGTGGAGATCACGGTGGCAACAGAATGAAGGTCCGCCCGATGATCAGGCCACCAGCTAGGTTTTTACTCTAGGTTCCCTTTTTTTTTCTAGGGTTTCTCCTTTTGGGTTTTCTCCTTTAGGTTGTTTTTTTTTTGTCCTCCCCCTTTTTTCTTCTTGTGTTGTTATTTAAATAGACCTAGGTTTTTATTTTAGGTAATAAAAATCAAGAATCAATCTTTTAGGAAATTTTTAGATTTCAAGAATCGGATCTTAAATCCGATATTAATTCTGATTTTTCTTTCCACAAAATTTAAATTTCAATCTTTAATAGTCTCATTCAAGTCTGCTTTCCTATCAAAATTAATTTTGATTTCCTTCCCTTTTTATTATATTTTATAAAAATCAAAATCCAAAATTTATTTCTAAATCTAAAATAAAATAAAAAAATCAAAAATAAAAAAAATCAATGATAAGATATATAAAAACTAATTAATTAAAAATGTTTGAAAAAGAACCGGACAAAAATGGTGTCTACAGAACCTATCCCCAAGTTCTTGCATGAATTCAGAACTATCCTGACTTGGGGGACCAACTATTTCCACTGAAGAAGACATTAGAAGAAAGGAAGGAAAGACTTACCTAACAAGCTCAGGTTTGTAGGGACACACTGGAAAGAGCGAATAAGCGAAGAAGGAACCAAGGAAACGAACCACTGGAGGCGCACAAATGAAGAAGGAAGAAGTCGAAACCCCTTTTTTAAAGAAGAATTTAGGAAAGCCATGAGTTACCTAGGGAACATCTGTACACCTGTCGCCGACCTATGCTCAAAACGCGACCCTCTGATCCGCTATGGACTGCACTTACCCATGCAATCCAACGGCTGAAATAAGATTGCTAAAAATACGTGTGTCAAGCATTAATGACCAAGATCTTTTCGAGCTGACCTTCCCTAAACCAAAACACGCCACGATAAATGTGGGACGAATCCCGAAACTTGGCCCGCCTACCCTACCATTTGACTCCGACCGACCTGAATCGTTCAGTTCAAAAACCCTGAAATTTTTGACCGACCTCACAACGCCCACCTCGGCACACCGAGCCTCAAGACTGACTTTCGGGGGGACTGAATGATAATGGGTAATTGGTCAACAAGGGCAATTCAGTGTTTCACCTCAGCCAGGCAAAAGAAGACCTGTCAGAGAGTGACGTGACCTTGGTTATCACGACTCAATGTTAATCTCGAACAAAGGTCCCAGGGTCAGCGCCTGACACGCTGACCCTAATACGTTATCTAATGCTTGAGTCAACTTCTGATACGCTGACCAGGCCTGCCTCATCACCACCTCGGTACTCAATGTGCATTGGGAAGCTTTAGGCAGGAAACTTGACCTCGGCTGTTTCGCCAACCTGTACCGCAAGTTGGCAAGGCAGAACCAATCCTATTCGGCTGCAATCTGACGAGTCCGAATCAGCCCGTCCAGGTCATCTCTCATAACGTCCATGTCATCTAGGGGCCTTCCTTGGCCTATAAATAGGACCCGGATCTTCAGACACAAGGCAAGCAACTAACTCTAAAAGAAACCCTGCCGCAATTCACCCAAAAATCCATCCTCGACATCAACAGATAGCCTTGCCTAAGCCCTTTAGAAGTTGAAAATTGTCTAGAGGGAGAACCATTCACAAGAATGGACATTGTAGCAGAAGAGATGCAGGTCAAAATCCATTTCCTCCATTATAATCCAAGCCTTATTTTACCCAAAGAAAAGTCAAGAAAATCCCAACTAACCATATCAAAAGCCTTTTCGAAGTCAAAGTCAAGAAAATCCCAACTAACCATATCAAAAGCCTTTTCGAAGTCTACTTTGAACAGCACACCTCCTTGATTGTTATGCTTCATCATATCAACAACTTTATTTGCTATCAGGGAACAATCAACAATTTGTCTGCCTTGGATGAAGGCAAATTGGGATGGACCAATCACGTCGACAATGACTTTCTTAAACCTTGCAGCCAAAACCTTATCAAGAATCTTGTAGAGGCTGCTCGTTAAACTGATTGGTCTAAAATCTGAAATACTAATCGGGTTAGAGAGCTTGCGAATTAAAGTAATGAAGGAAGCATTGATACTTCTTCCAATGATTTCAGAGTTGTAAAATTTTGTCATAAAACTCAGAATGTCATCTTTAAGAATCTGCCATTGACTTTTGAAGAAATTGAAGTTGAAATCGTGAGGACTCGGTGCTTTGTTACCATCACTTTCAAAAATAAATATTCTAATTTTCTCTTCTGTGAATTGTTTCTCAAGATCGGCTGCCTGTGTTTGAGATATTTTCTAGAAATCACAGTCAATGTCCTCCACGGGAATGGCTAAGTTTGAGTTGAATTGTTTTTGAAAGTGATTTGCAACTTCTTCTTTTAATAGGTTGGGATTAGAGATGGTAGAGTCGTTGAAAATAAGGCTATCAATATGATTTGACCTTTTCCTTTCAAATGCAACTCTATGAAAAAATTTAGTGTTTTTGTCCCCTTCAATAAACCACCACATTCTGGATTTTTGATGCCACTCGCGTTCTTCTATTATGTAGAAATTCCAGGGAGAGTTTCTCAAATTCTTTAGACAATTAAGCTTTTCTTTTGATAGAGGATCAGTTTCAACTTCTTTCTCTAAACTTGAAATTTCCTGTTCAGTGGTGGATATAGCTTCAGATGTGTTATTAGAAGAACCTTTATTCCAGAGCTTGATTTCCCTTTTGAGCTTTCTGAGTGTATGCCATAAATTGTTGTTAAATGAAGAGGAAGGATCATTCGTGGACATTACAGATTTAACTAGATTGGTACAGTCCTCTTGAAGCCAGTGATTGAAAAATTTGAATGGTTTGGGTCCCCAGTTCTTTTGATTGATGGATAAAAGAATCGAATTGTGATCTGATAATGCTTTGGGAAGACGCTACTATGAGACCAAAAGGAATGAAGACGAGAGCTCAACCAAAAAAAGGAACTGATCAATTCTACTCATCGATCTGCTGTTGCTCCAAGTGAAAAAGCCACCGATCAAAGGAAGGTCAATAACCATTGCATTACAAATAAATTTTGAGAATTCATCCATAGCCGCATAGTTGAAGTGAAATCCCACTTTCTCATAATAAAATCTTATAATATTGAAATCCCCTCCAATAATCCATAAGCTAAGCAATCTCCTTTTCAATTCAAGAGAAGATCATAGCAATCTTTTTTCTGTGTTACTATTTTGGGATATAGACATTCACTAAAGAAACATTTAGCAAGTAAGAGGGGAAAAACCATTCAGCAAAATAGTCCTGTCAGAAACCTCAAAGGAATAAACTTAGAAAAAATTTTCATCCCACAAGGTAATGAAACCACCATAAGCACCAATTGAGCAAGAGAAAATACCTTTCCTAGAAAGAGAGTTCCAAAGAGACTTTATGAGCCTATCATCTGTATTGGAGATCTTAGATTCCTAGATGAATAGAACCTATGGCTTGACTTTACTAATAAGTTTTCTAACCGACCTTTTCTTTTCTGGGCAACCCAGCCTTCTAATGTTTCATTATATTATCCTCATAAGTAAAGGATTTAAGAAAAACAAAGAAGAAACCTCACTGATCCAATTCCAAAATAGCTCTTTCAGCTCGAATGGCGTCCTCGTCCAACTTGGCAATAGCTTTACACACTTCTTTCTTGCTTTGTCTGAGGCAAATACCCAATGCCTCACACATCTTCAAGGTTTCTTCCACTTCCTTTGAAAGAATTCCATTTCTATTTTCAATGTCTTCATCAGAAATGGAGATGTCTGAATCCTTGAGCTCGCTCTGATTTTCACCATAAATGATTTCTACAATCTCGTGTCTGGCTTTCCTCTTTTTTTTTTCGATGCAGTAATGAAATTCTTTTTGAAAGGCACTTTGGGGGAAGGTTAAGTGGTTGGAGTGATTGTTTGTATTGATTCTTCCTAAGAGATTTTTTGAAGTGAAGGGGAATCACTACAAGACTTGTTTAAGGTAGAGAATGTATGGGAATTGCTTTAGATGGTAGGGCTAAGATAGGACATGATGAGAAATGAGGTAAGGGAAAGGAGTAATTTGAGTTAGGCTTAGAGACTACCGAATTGGTATTTTGGTTTATGGATAGGGGGTTTTTTGAAGAGGAGTTTAAAGCGGATGGTTCGATTATGTTAAGACCTAAGTTTGAAGGGCTGGATGGAAAAGAATCATTGGATTGGGCTAATGGCAAGTTTGGTGAAGATGCTTCTAATAATTCCAAGGCCCACACCAAAAAATTCTTCCAACATGCATGGACTTTTCAGGCTATAGGGATTTAATGCGGGAAAAACATGCAGAACGGAGGAGTCGCCAAAGTCTGCGTCAAACTTTCCCAATACAGAATGTGAAGCGACTTTAGTTGACGAAGCTCCGATGACTTTGCTAGAATACTTCCCGGAGAAATCTATCAGTGAAGAAAATTTGTCTTTAAACATCATGGGGAAATCAAGTTGTTCTTATGGAGAAATCTTGATACTGAACTTGGCATTTCTAACATTAATAGAAAAAGATGGAGGAAAGGTGAAAGAATCATTTTGTGAGATTAACACTAGCAAAATCTAGACACGATTTTTGCTCAATCTTGATATCCATAAATAAGAAGGTGCCCAGTGAGTTTTCGATGAATATGAAAAAGCCTCGCTCTAGCAGTGAAGAGGAACCCTGTTTAGCCTGATCTAGTTGAACTTTTCTTTGCCGACTTCATTAAAATTCCATTTTTTGAAATTACTAAGCTTATGTTTGGATTGAGGGTGGGGAAGGGAAAGGAAAGGAAAGGAAAGTAAAACAAAGGAAGGTTGTAAACCTTTCCTTTGTTTGGGAAGATTTTTTAGCTAGGGAAAAGAAAGAGAGGGGGAGTGAGCACCCCTTGCTTTCCCTTGAGTTACTCAGTTTTTTTAAAACCCCAATTTGGGGTAAAAGGGAAGGAAAGGAAACTTGAAAAAAATTTTAATATGTAGAATATCAAATTTAACCTTATTATTTTATAAAATTTATAACACAAAGGGTTATAATTGGAAAAAAAGCATTACAATAAATCATTTCCTTTCCTTTCCATTGTTTAACCAAACAAGGATTGTTAGGATTACTTTCATTTCCTTTCCTTTATTAATTTTAGCTATCCAAACAAGGGGTACATGTACCATTTCCTTTCCTCTCCTTTCCTCTAGTTTACATTCCTTTCCTTTACATTCCTTTCTTTTAGTAATGTTTATCCAAACATAGTGTAAATTTTGCCAGAATCCAATCAGAATGACTATTAAGAAAACCATCCAATTCTGCAACTGATGGGAAGCTGATCAGGACCCTCTTCCCACCAAGCGTTCCAGCCTAATAGGAAAATCCGAGTGAAAAGAGATCCTCTTATAAAAAGAATAAACTTGAGAAATCAAATAAATCCCCAACTACACTAGCAACTAGCCAAGAAACCTCAAGTTGATAAAAAACCAGACTTTGTTTAGGAGAATTCATTTTGACAATCCCAGGGATATAACCAATAACCACTTCCTTATAAGACCTGTTATCCTTGAACTTTGATAGATTCGCATTACAATGAAGGCCAATATTTAGAGCTAAGGCTGCAACTTTTGAATTACAAGGGATAACTGATTTTTTAAAACTGTCAGTGATGCGTCCATCAATGATCTTCAGTTAGAGAAATATGAGTTAGATATTTTTTGTACAAATTTGTTATATTTTCTGTTATGTTAGTTACTGCAACTAACACACTATAAATGCCCATCTACTGTATTACAGAAGTGTGCTAAATACACAATTCATTTTCATTTTTCATTCTCTTCCGTAATCTTCTACAATCTTCCTCTCCAGATCTGGATGCCGTAGCATATTAAGATGGTATCAGAGCTAGAGTCTTCCTCTGTATAACCTGGTAATCTCGGCTCCCCCTTCTTTTACGGTGGTGCCAATTCTTCTCTTGCTGGATTCTTTTCATCTAACAGCAATCTAATTACTGTGAAACTTGATGAAGGAAATTTTCTGATTTAGAAGCAGCAAGTATTAATGTCCATTCGAGGTCATGGACCTGAAGAGTTTCTTAATGAAGATCAAGTTGTTCCATCTCAGTTTCTTAAAGGTTCTGGATTTGAATATTCAAAACCTAATCCGGATTATGTTTCTTACATTTGCCAAGATCAACTTCTCTAGTCTTGGATACTTTCTTCAATTAGTGTAAATCTTCTACCTCAATTTTATGGATACACCACAACATCTTCTCTTTGGAAGGCAATTACCACTTTGTCTACTCGACAGTCCTTGGCTAAGGTTCTTCAGCTCAAAGCTTAACTTTAGAATCTCAAGAAAGGTAATCTTTCTATGAAAGAGTAATTGTTGCAAGTGAAGACTCTTTGTGATAATCTTGCTATGTGTGGACGGCCAATCACCATTGAAGATCAGATTCTGTACATAATTTCTGGGCTTGGATCTGAGTATGAACCACAATTGCATCTATTGTGTCTAAAGGAGAAAGTGATCTTGAAACTATTAGTGCGCTGCTTCTTACTATTGAGAGTCATCTTCAATAACAGATGACTAATAATCAACAAAATATGATGATGGCTAATACAGCACAAGTCAAAAGGTCCACTTTATTTTGCACTGGAGACAGAGGTGGTAGATTCATGGTGGATTCTGAGGACGAGGTTGAGGAAGGTTTAATTCTAATCCAAATCAACCAATATGTCAACTATGTGGTAAGCCTGGGCATACTGTGGTGAGATGTTTTCATCGTTTTGACGTCTCTTTTGGTGGAGTAGTGAATCCTTCTCCAAACAGAGCTATCGATAGCAAATAATCTACTGGAGGATATGAATTTGTGATGTCTTCTTCTATTACACCTAAGGAAATGGTTGAAGATAGTTGCTGGTTCCCTGATCCAGGTGCCACTCATCATGTTACAAATGACATCGGTAACATAACGACTGGAGTTAAGTGTACTAGAACTGGTAAGTTACAATTGGGAAATGGTGAAAACATTAGTATTTCTAATGTATACAGATTATCTTTCATTCTAAATTACCAAATAGATCTCTATATCTCCATAATCTGCTGCATGTTACTCAAATTAAAAAGAATCTTTTGTCAATCACTAAGTTTTGCTGTGGTAATAATGTCTTCTTTGAGTTTTACTTTGCTTGTTGTTTTGTTAAGGATCTTGTGACCAAGGAGATTCTTCTCGAAGGAGTTCACGATGGGGGGTCTGTACAAGTTTGATTTGGTTAAAGATGTTACTGCACTACATGAAGCTCAAGCCAATAATAGTTCTAGTTCTGATTTTGTTGATACTCATTCGAGTTTTCAAGTTGATTCTAATCACTTTTGTAATTTAGTCTCAGTTGGTTCTACTTCTAATTCTGTTTTTTAGTTGTGGCACAATAGATTAAGCCCTCCCTCTCATAAGGTTGTATCTTAAATATTACATGAGTGTAATATCCCATTTTCAATCAATAAAGATACCTCACCTTTATGTTAGTCTTGTCAAATGGTCAAATCTCATAGGTTATATTTTCTTAATTCTTTTACTCTCTATACTCAACCTCTAGAACTTATTATTTCTAATTTTTGGGGACCTACTCCAGCAACTTCTAAAACAAGTTACAAATATTATGTTTCCTATGTTGATGCATTCTCTCGATATACTTGGATTTACTTTCTTCAAAATAAGTCTAATTTGTATAATTCTTTTCTTCATTTTCAAGCCAGAGTTGAGCGTCAGTTTGACACCAAAATTAAATCTTTTCAATCTGACTAGGGTGGAGAGTTTCGAAGACTATCTCAATTGTTTGATCAAATTGGTGTTTTGTTTCATCTCTCATGTCCACGTATCTCCAAACAAAATAGCATGATTGAAATAAAACATCGTCATATAGTTGAAATAGGTTTTTCTTTATTGTTTCACTTAGGGGTTCCCTTTAAGTATTGGCCTGAAGCTTTTGCTACTACTGTTCGTCTTATTAACCAATTACCAACTTCAGTACTTCAACATAAATCTCCCACAGAAGTGCTTCTTAAGTGTAAACCGAATTATTCCTTCCTCAAAACCTTTGGTTGTCTTTGTTTTCCATGCTTGAGACCTTTTAATAGACACAAGTAGATCCAAGAAGTCTTCCTTCCATCTTTTTAGGATACAGTTCTCATCACAAGGGCTATAAATGTCTTCTTCCTTCAGGCAAAATAATTAAATCCAGAAATGTTTTTTTTTTTATGAGAATCAGTTTCCCTTTCTTACTAATTCAAAAACACATATGTCGCAACAGTCAGTATATCTTCTAAGATTTCTTCTTCTAAGTCTATTCCTTTATGTATTCCTGTAGTCAACAAGTCCCCTAATCTCTCTTTTGATCCTTATGGTTCTTCTATTCCTTCCATTCCTTTAGTTTCCTTATCTCCTCATAATTCTATTTCATCATCTACTCCTTCTTCATTGCCTTCTGTGTTTGCTCAGCCTAATGATACAACAAATACTAGTGACACCCTTGTACCAGTTGTTAATGAATCAGAACCACCAAACTTAGCACCTTTCTATAATGTTCATCCAATGGTCACTCATTTGAAGGATGGCATCATGAGACCAAGAATTTATAATGCTAATCTTGATCTTACTGAACCACATAGTGTTCATGATGCCTTACTGCTTGATAAGTGGAGAAGCTATATATGCTGAGTATAATGCCTTGTTGAGAAATGGTACCTAGTCTATTGTTGGAAAGCAGAAATGCAGTTGGGTGTAAATGGGTGTTCAAATTAAAGAAAAATCCAAATGGCTTAGTTGATAAGCATAAGGCAAGATTGGTGGTGTAGACACCAATTTTTGTCCGGGTCTAATTAGTTCGAAATTGTGGGCCTTAGATGCACCTCGTGTGTTTCTTTAAAATTGATGATTGTGAACATCGAATTTTGTCTAAAAAATTTTAATTTAAAAAATATGAAAAAAATAATAAAAGAATCAAAAATATAAAAATAATAATGAATAAATATAAATTCTTAAATGCCCATGTATCAAGCAAATTAAAGCCAAAGTTGACTTGAGAGATTTAGACCAAATATGAATAAGTCAATAAAAAGAAAACAAATCATGCAAAAAAGGAAAATGATCAGAGTGAAATAAAAGCTGAAAATCAATTACCAAGAATAAATACTGTCGTAACGATTTTCGTCTGGGGACTCGAGCGCTAGACGATTTTGAAAACACAAGAAAAGGAGTCGCCATCAATCCTTTTTGACTAGGTGTGATTGGTCACCTAAAATTATTTATCTTTTTAATAAAATCTTAAAATTAATTAAGTTTATCAAAAAAAAAATTTTTGGTCTGCGAAAACAAAGTTTGGGTTTGGGAGTTCGGTTACGCGTGGGGAACGATTAGCACCCCCACAGCGCCCGTTAAAAAAAGGTACCACTTAATCATGTCTTATCTTTTGATCTTAATAAAATGATCTTAATTAAACATTTAAAAAGACTCTATTTATTTGAAATCATTTATTTATTTATTATTAAATTTTATTTTTATTTATGTTAAATTTTATTTGAAATAAATGAGAATCTTTTGTATTGAAAATTATTCCGAAGTACCCCAATACTTTTGGTAGCATTTCGGATAATTTCCTCACCTAGAGATTTCTTAAGAATCGCTACTTGCGATTTCTATAGAATCCCATCCTCGGGAGATTTGCACTTATTTTGATATTTCATGAATGCAAATGATGCAAACAAAATAGATATGATGCACATGAGAAATATATTATTTTATTTATTTTTATTATCTTTTATAATTATATTATTGTTTTTGAAATTTATTGATTTTATAAAATTTTATTTTTTATTGAAAAATCATATTAAATGTCCCAATACGCTGGTAACATTTAGCATATCCTTCTCACCTAGAGATCAGTTAGGAATCACTACTTGTGAATTCCGTAACATCTCATCATCGGACATTATTTATATCTTATTTATTTTTAATTTGTTTTACTCTTTATTTTGAAGTCTTGTTTATTTGTTTGTTTAAAATATTTATTTATTTGTTAATTTATTTCATATAAGTTGATTATATTAGAAATCTTAATATCGAACTAAAATTATTTGAATACCCCAATACGCTTATAGTATTCAAATATTTTATTTCGACCTTAAGGATAATCAAAGAATCACTACTTGTGATTTCTAAGGAATCCTATCATCGGGGATCCTTTTATATTTAAGATGTATATTCTTATATTTTATTTTAATACTTATATTTGCATTTATCGATGTATTTAAATTTATTTATTTATTTATTTTTATTTCTTATTATTTTCTCATATTATTATTTTTATTACCATTTTTATATTTATTTTTTTTGTACTAAGAAATCTTATTAATATTTTCTTTATATCGGAATAAAATCATTTAAATGTCCTAATACGCTAGTGACATTAAAGATTTTATCTCGACCCTAAAGATTGTCGAAGAATCGCTACTTGTGATTTCTTCGACATCTTATCATCGGAAATTTAAAATTTGTTATTAAAATTTATATCTAAATTTATATTTATTTATTTTTTTACCTTTTTTTATTTTATTTTTTATATTTATAAGAAACTTTGATATCGAGATAAAACAAATTAGATATTCCAATATGCTGGTAACATCTGAATTTTCTCGATCCTAAAGATTATCGAAGAATCACTACTTGTGATTTCTTCGAAATCTTATCATCGGAGTAATCCCCTCTTTTTTTTTTACTTTTATATTGTTAAATAATTTTATTGCACTTGTATATGGATATATTTTTATAAATAAATATAACAAAGTTTATATATATATATATATATTTTAAATTTTATAATTCCCCATTCAAAAAAAAAACTACTAAAAGAATTATTTTATCATTATGAATGAACTTTAGACGTGCACCTAAGCTACTCACCAACAATTAAACTTCAATCTTGTCTAAGTTAAATAATCAATCATGGAATATTCTAATCTAATCAATAAACATTGATCATAAATACACATGAAGCCATCAAACAAATATTTGAAAGCAATTAAAATATAGGTACGTGAGCACTGTATCTTACCTTTCTATTCCCTTGTTTCTTTTGTTGAATATTGTAGCAGCAAGAGTCACCTCCAAGTAGCAACGTGTCTAGGCTTGAAGCAAAGTGTCCAAGCTTCCTGTTTCACGTTGCAGCAAATAGCTATGGTGACAGTGGTGTAGTAGCAACGGGGATGGGCAGCAATGGTAGAAGGGAGCGGCAAGGAGGTGGCAGAGGCAGACGAAGATGATGATACAATAGAGGAAGACAGTGGCGCAGCAGCCAGCAGCAAGGGACGATGTGCAACAGCAGGGTTTCCCTTTTTTTTTTTTCTCCGAATGGGTATTGGTGGTGGCGACAACAATGGCAAGGCAGCAAATGGTGATTCTCCTTGGCAAGGCAAGGCAAGGCAAAGCAGCAGCTGGTGAGCAGACCTGTCGCGGGCAAGGGATGGTGGCTGTGTTGGGCCGGTGGCGTGGATGATAGGCTCAGTTGGGTGCAGTAGAAAAGAAACAGGGCATGCGGTGCTGGATGTAGCGAGGGAGATGACGTGCGAACGGAGCACAATGGCAGGGGTTGGCGGTTCGGTGATGTGCAAGGGTGGCAGCAGCACCAGGAATGGTAGGAAAGGAAGATGATGATGGTTTGGGAAGCTGAGTTGAAGAAGACGATGAACAGTGGCTGCGTGTGTCCCTCCAGTGAAAAAAAACAGTAGCAAAACTCTTTTTGGTTTTTTCTTTTCTTTTCTCCCTTGGTTTTTTTTCCTCGTGTTTTTCTTTTGTTCCGTCCCCCTTGTATCTTCCCCCCCCTCTAAACCTAGCAGGCTCTGTCCTTTTAAACCAAAAATCCTCCTTCAAAACCGTGTAAGCCTCCTGTATTTACTTTTTGTCTTTTTCATTTTTAGAAAAAAAATCCTAATTTTAATGTATTGATCCCAAAATTATGGGATCTTTATTTTGTCATTTACTTCTTGTTTGACCCTTTTAACTTATTTCCTTTTTATTATTTTTTTATTTTGGGGCAATGAATTTTCAAATTTAATTTCAACCAATTTATTTCCTTCATTATTATTATTCTTTTTATTTTTTATTTTATTTTTTTTTAATTTTTAATTTTTTAATTAAAGTTCTTCGGACAAAATTCGGTGTCTACAAATACAATGAAAAAAGGAATAAAAAGATGGGTCAAATAAAAATAAATGACAAACTAAAATTCCCTAATCACAGGGTCAACACATTAAAATCATGATTTTTCTTTCTTAAATAAAGAGGGGCTACATGGTTATAAAAGGAGGGGGAACGAAGAGAAAAGGGAGAGAAGAGATAGAAAAGCTAAAAAACAGAGGCGAGTGCTTATTGTGGCTGTATCTTCTTCCCTGGGCCAACCTTATACTGCTTCTCATTTGGCATCACCTTTCCGGTCCATCTCCATCGTTTCTTCTGCCATCGCCATCTTCCATTGCTCCACGCCGTCCTCGTTTCTATTGCAACGTAGTTCCTTGCACGAACACCAAGCAGTCCGCTGCCATTTCTTGCTTTACTTCATTGTTCCATCGCTCTTGTTTTGCCCATCTTGGAACGAATGACATGCTATTTGGTGTGCCAAAGAAATGATGCTTTGCTGTCCACTGCAGTTCACGTTTGCCACAGTGTAAGACGTTCGTATTTATGAACCGAAACCTACCTGTTCTGCATGGTAGTTGCCAGCCCAAGTACCTCGTGAAGAACCCTACTCACCTTCAACAAGCTGCTGTGTCACCAGCTTCCTCGAGCCTTGCCACTCCTCATCAAAGCTTCGATGTTCGTTGTGTCAAAGCCACTCAAACACCTATTGCCGTATTACAGCTGCACCATTTTTTTGCTATCTCCATCATCGCTGCTCTGCTCGTCGTCATCCTCATCGAACCATGCTTCAACGGTCACTGCGCTAGAGTAACTTGCTGCCATTGTTGTTGCCAAATAGCCTTCATTATCGTGACTACTGCTGCTTATTGCCATCGTCATCTCCGTCACCAGCCTAGATTACTGCCTGCATTTTCTTGCAAAAGGTAAGGTTTTTGGACATTAAATGACATACACTTGTGTAAAGAGGAGTAAAAGCCGCGTGATTCTCACTAGGATTTTACTTTTAATTATTATTGTTTCTTTCATTTAATATGTTCAATCATCTTAGTAGTTTAGTTTATACGACTTATTTAATTAGATATTTGTGAAAGATTATGATAATCCAATTGGTATTAGAATATAATATAAAGTTAATTGATTTGAAAACTTCACTTGGATAAGCAGCATAGGTAATTAATGTGAATGAAATAATTTGATTTGGTATGTTGAGATTCTATATATTTATAGATATATTATTTATTTGTTTGTTTATTTTGGAATTATAAAATTAGGACTTCTTTAAGTTTTTTTTTTATATACAAATGATAAAAAATTAAAAGTAAAAAAGGTTAGGATAAAACAATAATATATTAATAAAAATATTAATTAATTATCAAAGATAAATGTGAATTATACCCATGATGACATTTTAAGAAAGTCAATTGAGACATCTTAAAAATGTCGAGGTGAGAAAATTATTTCTTAAGTTAAGCCAAATTGATGGAATACTTTTGAAAAAATTTTCAATAAATTATAATCCATGTTCATTCTTAGTAAATTAAATATGAATAAAATATAAATGAATATAGATAAATAAATATAAATACAAGAACATAAATTAGACAGAAAAATTAAATAAATAGAATGAAATAGCTTAGATTGAAAATAATTAGTAATTAATAAGATTAGATAATAATGAAATAAATGTGAATTATACCAGGATGAAATTCCAAGAAAGTCAATGAGACTCCTTGAAATTTCTAGGTGAGATGATTCTTTCTTAAGCTGAGCCAAATTGATGGAATACTTATCAAAGAATTTTCAATAAAAATATAATTCATGTTTATTAAATAAATATAAATAAATGAAATAAATAAAAAAAATAAAATAAATTAGATCAAGATTAAAATTAAAAGAAATTTAAATAAAATTAGATAAGTATATAAATAAATGAACTAAATAGCTTAAAATAAAAATTATAAGAAATAAAATTAGTTAGATAAAGGAGTAATTATGAATTATGCCAATGATGAAATTTCAAGAAAGTCAATTGGGACTCCTTGAAAATTTCTAGGTGGAAAGATTTCTTTTAAGCTGAGCCAAATTGATGGGACGCTTTTAAGAAAACCTTCAACAAACCATGATTCATATTTATTCTCTAAATAAATAAAATAAATAAATAAATAAAACATATAGATAAGAATAATGTAAAATAAGACTTAGAAAATATAGAAATTAATATGGAGTCAATATTATAGCCAAATTTAAAATATATATAATAAGAGTTTCATAAAATATTTTATTGATCCGATGATGAAATTCAAGAAGTCAATTGAGACTCCTTGAACATCTTGAGGTGAGGGAGATTTTTAAGATTGGAGCCAAATTGATGGAAAAATCTTAGAAATATTCCCAATATATAAGGATATCGAAATTAATATAAACACAAGGCAAATTGTAAAGATAACCTAAAACTAGTTGGTATCATTTTAAGATGGGCGTTGTAGGGGTGCTAATCCTTCCTTACACGTAACCTTACTCTCGAACCCTAGTATCTTTGAACGTAGACCAAGCCTTATCTTTAGTTTGAATAGGTGACCAATCACACCTAGGTAGAATGGTTGGTGGTGACTCCATAGATTTTATGTCTAGCTATTAGGTTTTCCAAAAACTTAATATGTTATGACAGTTTGGCGATTCCACTGGGGACGTTAGAGGGTTAAGCCAACAATTGGTGTTAGGTTATCTTAGATTCATCTTAAGAGTGTTAAATTTTATAAAAGAAAACAAACATTAATAATTGCATGTTCCTTCAACAGACACTTCACGCGCATTTGCATACATCAGCCCTCTTCCCGGGCTTTACCCTTTCTTAAGAGGGAGTAGAGTACTTAAACTCTCATTAGGTAATACCTCCGCAATGGCTAACGAAATACTCCCACTCAAATTGAACCTTTCCATATGTAGCCTATGATGGGTGAGGATTGGATGCCTTACTAGTCCATGTGGACGACAGTGAGGAGCAATATGAGAACTTTTAAATGCTCGAATTATCCAAAGCCCAGCATGTAATAAAACTTAAGAGGCCCAACTTTAGACAAAGCCTTGCCAACTTAATGTGTAGGAATAACCTATAGCTAGGACACACAAAGGAATATTCCTTTTCAAAAAATAAAAAAAAATAAATTAAGAGACAAAATGGTTCATTACGACGTGCATCTATTTGATTTTACAATGCATGACATGTCAATTTCAACATTGCACCTATACATCTAGATATTTTTGGTCATACATAAATTGAGCATGCATCTCATGCATAGGTTTGTATGTGTACATCATGGCATCTTGACTTAGACTATGGTAATAAAGGTGAGACGATAGCTTGGCCATTAAAATTGTCAGTCACCCATACGATACTTGTTTGCAAACAAGAATAATGGATAATGAGCAGTAGGCACGAATTGATGGAATAGAAAAGGTGCAATAAGAGATTGTCAGGGCCCAAGAAAAGTTTAGGGAACAAATGGCCAAGATGATAGAGATGATGATGAGCTTGGCAAAAGGGAAAGGAGTTGATGAAGGCATTAACACTAGAGAGAATCCCCAAATAGAGGACCCCATCGAGCAAGAGAAGTTTAGGAGGGAAGGGGTTAAACTAGGTTCTCATGGGGAGATGCATCGTATATGTGATATGTTAAAGGAGAGATTGAGGGCTATCGAAAGGAGCATTATTTATGGAAACATTGACATGGAGAAATTGAGTTTGGTTCCTGATACCCGCAAAATTCAAAGTCCCCGACTTTGAAAAATATGATGGAACTAAATGCCCATTAACCCATATTACAATGTTTTTGTCGAAAAATGGCAGGGCATACTCACAATGAAAAGTTGCTGATCCACTGTTTTCAAGATAGCCTTATTGGGTCCGCAGCAAGGTGGTATATCCAATTAGATAGAGGACGCATCCATTCATGGAAGGATCTTGCGAGGGCCTTCATAGCTCAATATAAACATATGAAGGATATGGCGTCAGATCAATTATTCTTACAGAATATGGAAAAAAAAAGGGCTACCGAGAGCTTTAGAGAATATGTTCAGAGATGGCGAGATATTGTCGCTCAGGTTTAGCCTCCCCTCACAGAGAAAGAGACTACAATTCTTCTTGTCAATACACTTAAGGCTCCATACTATGAGAGAATGATTGGTAATGTCACCAAAAACTTTACAGATATGGTACTCTCTGGTGAGATAATCGAATATACTATAAAAAGCTGGAAGATCGAATGGGCAAATACAAAGAGAGGTGGAATATTCAATAACGAGAGTTAAGATGTTTAGGTTGTGACTAATGGAAAACAATATGAAAGTTATACCCCATATTACCCATACCACATGCAACAATCCCACCATCCTTGTCCATATCCTTTTCAGTCAACTCCTCAAAATGGTTTTCAGCCTAACTTTTGTCCTCAATCACTCTCTGCCCTACCAAACAATCCAAGAAGGCTATTGCCAATTTCAATTTCTAAACTACTGCCTTTGCTAATAGAGAACTAGTATCTAATACCTATGCCTTTGAAAACAACTCCAAACCTAGCAGCAAGGAGTTATGAACCAAATAGCAAATGTGAATATCACATGGGGGCAATTGGGCATTCAACAGAAAAGTGTAGGCAATTGAAGGAAAAGGTTAAAGAACTCATCAGTAGTGGTGCCTTGACTCAAGAGCTTATTGAGCAATGGAAGTTTGCATCTCCATAGGCCAAGTTTCCTATGTGTAATTTGTGGATGTGAGATGTTCTCAGGATTCTTGAAATTTGCATCAAGTTGTTTTGAAAGCTTTCCATATTTTTCTTTCCAAGTTGATGAAATAAAATAATTTTGAAAACAGTGGTGATTGTTATTGAGAATGAATAGACCTAGCCATTACATTTCCAGTATACTTTCCAATTCAATGAAAACTTTGAATCCATAAAGAAACACAGGCTTGAAATTCATTCATTTTTTCCTACCATGGTAAACTTTTGAAGTCAATGATCTTCGTTAAGGTAATGACCAATGAAATGACTGATGAATTTGCAAAATGTTTTGAACTGTTTTGAAGGACCAATTCATGAAGCATTCTTTTAAGGACTTTGTATTGGAAATTTGATAGATGTTAAGGCCAAGCTAAGAGTCCCGAACATATCAACCCAAAATTCTTTCTCATAACTTGAACTTTCTAATTCAAACCATCCAAACCATCCTTCACTATATCTTGGGACAAAATGATTGAAAGAGCCAAGCTTTTGATAACCACAACATCTTTTAATGGTCATTCTTAATTTGATTGATATCCTTTTTCTATTGTAAACCATGATAATGAAAATCGTTGCATAAGGCCTTCATAAAGTTGAGTTTATATATTCTAGGCATGAGTTGTGAAAAAAAAAGTGAAGAAAAAAGAAGTGAAAAAAAAAGAGAAAAGAAAAGAAGAAAAAATTGATTGTGAAACCATGCATGAGAGATGTTCAAATGATTTCGAAAGCAAAATAAAATTTTCATATTGAGGGTTGATTTTCAATAGAAGTGTCAATATTTGATATGACAAATGGCCATCTTTCATGTTCCTATTACTGAAATGAAACCATCCCTTTGTTACCCCTTTTGAGCCTGTTGATTTCTTTCTAAATGAACCTTGACCAAGGATCACCCTCTACATTGGAGAAGAAAATACATAAGAGGAGTTTTTAGAAGCATTAGTGATTGATCTTATACAAGAAAATGATGCCCTATGTTAAGGGGCAATGTGAGAAGAAGGATATGTGAAGATGGAAATCAATATGAAAAAGCAAGAAAATGAAAAAAATATGAAAAGGGTAGATGCAAAAAAAAAAAAAGATGGAAAAGAAGAAATGAATGAGAATAAAAGATTAGAAAAGAAAAGAAAAATGCTTCGAAGAGTGGGAAGGACAGATGTTCACAATCGAAGAAATGATCCTTGGTTCGATAAACCTTGAAAACACTTATTTTGGGCCTATTTATCCATTTTTTGAAAACCCTAAACCTTAACCTACGGTACATACCTCAAAGTCCATTTTGATCGAATAGGGATGCTTGTATTGAAAAGCTTTTCTTTGAGAAACCATCATCATTATTTAGTTTGGAATGAAATTTGAATTCTCAAATGCATGGTAGAATAATCAATAAAAGAAAAAGAAAAAAAAAAGAAAAAAGAGAATGAAGCTCTAGGGTGAAAAACCATGAAAGGGCAGTCTAGAGCAAATTTGAAACAACTCAAGGCCATCGTTTTGACTATGCTAAGGCAATAACAAGATAGATGAAAAACCAGAGGAGTGACGCTTTCAGTTAAGACCTTTTGAGGAATTCAAAAACCATCACCTTGAAAATTTGATTTGAGATTTGAATCCTTGCCCAGAAATTTGAGCTATCACAGCTAGTCTTGACATTTGTTAAAGTCCACACATCAACAAATTAAGAGAGTGCTAAAATGGATTATGTTATGTGAAAGTTACTTTTACAAAAAGAGTTTTGATTTTCAAGGAATTTGTTTCATTTGTGAGCCTAGATGAAGAGACATTGATCAATAGAAGCTTTCTTGATAACCAAACATCCTTGATGCACCAAATCAGTACACTTATTCAGCTAGACCAAGTTGTGACTCATTCTATTTGTTCTCAATAGTAATCACCAATTTTTAAGAGATTTAAATGTCAAATGTTTTTATCTTGGAAAATTATTATGTGGGGCAATTTTCTATTTTCAAAAAGAAACTTGAAGAAGTGAAAAATGAGAGTTTTGTGATTTTATAGGGGCAAGTTCTAGTTTTAAAGGAATCAAGTGTGGTGATGGTGTTTTTAAGACTGTTCTTGGGGCAATCTTGGGTTTTTATGAGAGCATGAATTTTCTTGAAGATATGAGAAGTGGTGAAGTGTTCTTATGAATAGTTTGGGATGATTTTGTTGTTATGATTCGGATTGATGAATTTTAATTTGATAAGAATTGTGGGGTAATAAGAAAACTAAATGAATGATGATGATGGGGCAATGGGAAGATTGAATGAGTGATGATTGCTAAATTTAAAGAAAGAAGAATTGTGGGGCAAGAAGAAGATTGAATGAACGATGATGATGGGGCAAATGATTTTAGGATTGCTAAATTTGAAGAAAGAAGAATGATGAGGCATTGAAAGATTGACTGATAAGGCAAAGAGAAGATTGAATGATGGCAAATTTTTGAAGAAAGAAATATGGTAGATGATGTGACTTGGTAAGGCATTGTTTATCATTTGGATTACACTTATGACATGCATGACATTTCATCATATGCATTTTGACACCAAAAAAAAAATTTGAACTATTTGTTAAGACAATAAGATATTAGATGACTAAAATTTTGAAAATTTTTTTTAAAAAACAGAAAAAAATCAGAAAATGTGAGAAGGATTAAGAATAAGATGTGATGAAAAAGGTATGAAGTTTTGAAACAAAAATGTTAAAAATTTGGAAAGAAAGAGGAAACTAAAAAGGTATGGATATGATGGGATAATGAAAAATGGATTGAAAGATGTGATGAGATGAAAAAAATGTGATATTTAGATAGATTAATAACAAAAAGAAGAAACTGGAATGATAAGATGATCTAGAAGATAGAATTGAAATTATGAGATAAGATCAAAGCCTTCGGGTACAATCAATAAGAGCTCCGGGCATGATTCCTTAAAACCTCTAGGTAAACTTACAGATAAGAATGATTAAAACCTCCGGGTACAATCTGTAAGACCTCTGGGCATGATTCACTAAAACCTCCAGGTACAACCTGTAAGACCTCCGGGCATGATTCACTAAAACCTCTGGGTACAACTTGTAAGACCTCTGGGCATGATTCACTAAAACCTTCGGGTACAATTTATAAGACCTCCGGGCATAATTGAGCATTTTTAAGATGAGAAAATTTTAAAGTTTCAGGGCCTTCCTAGTCGAAGGAGCGTTTTAGAGATGAGAAAAGTTTTAAAGTTTCAGGGCCTTCCTAGCCGAAGGAGCATTTTAGAAATGAGAAAAGTTTAAAGTTTCAGGGCCTTCCTAGTCGAAGGAGCATTTTAAAGATGAGAAAAGTTTAAAGTTCCAAGGCCTTCCTAGTCGAAGGAGCATTTTAGAGATGAGAAAAGTTTTAAAGTTCCAGGGCTTTCTTAGTCGAAGGAGCATTTTAGAGATGAGAAAATTCTAAAGTTCCAGGGCTTTCCTAGTCGAAGGAGCATTTTAGAGATGAGAAAAGTTTTAAAGTTCCAGGGCTTTCTTAGTCGAAGGAATATTTTAGAGATGAGAAAATTCTAAAGTTCCAGGGCCTTCCTAGTCGAAGGAGCATTTTAGAGATGAGAAAAGTTTAAAGTTTTAGAGCCTTCCTAGTCGAAGGAGCATTTTAGAGATGAGAAAAATTTTAAAGTTCCAGGGCCTTCCTAGTCGTAGGAGCATTTTAGAGATGAGAAATTTTAAAGTTTCAAGGCCTTCCTAGTCGAAGGAGCATTTTAAGATGAGAAGTTTTTAAAGTTTCACGGCCTAGTTGAAGGAGCATTTTAAAGATGAGAAAATTTTAAAAGTTTCAAGGCCTTCGTAGTCGAAGGAGCATTTTAGATAAGAAAATTTTAAAGTTTCACGGCCTTCCTAGTTGAATGAGCATTTTAGAGATAATAAAATTTTAAAGTTTTAGGGCCTTCTCAGTCGAAGGAGCATTTTAGAGATGAGAAATTTTAAAAGTTTCAGGGCCTTCCTAGTCAAAGGAGTATTTTAGAAAGTTTTAAAGTTCCAGGGCCTTCCTAGTCGAAGGAGCACTTCAAAAATGAGAAAATTTAAAGTTTTAAGGGTCTCACTGTTTAGAAGAGCATTTTCTTGGTGAGAATCGATTTCTTTTAGAATAGAAAAAAAGGACAGAGAGAGAGAGAGAGGCAAAATTGGTGTCTAAAGTCTTTGTCCTATTCTTGATGCTCAGCAATGTGCAAAGAGGGGCAGCTGTAGATACCAATTTTTGTCCGGGTCTAGTTAGTTTGAAATTGTGGGCGTTAGATGCACTCGGTGTGTTTCTTTAAAATTGATGATTGTAAACACCGAATTTTGTCTAAAAAATTTTAATTTAAAAAAAATGAAAAAATAATAAAAGAATCAAAAATATAAAAATAATAATGAATAAATATAAATTCTTCAATGCCCAGGCATCATGCAAATTAAAGCCAAAGTTGACTTGAGAGATTTAGACCAAATATGAATAAGTCAATAAAAGGAAAACAAATCATGCAAAAAAGGAAAATGATCAAAGTGAAATAAAAGCTGAAACTCAATTATCAAGAATAAGGAATAAAAAGATGGGTCAAATAAAAATAAATGACAAAATAAAATTCCCTAATCACAGGGTCAACACATTAAAATCATGATTTTTCTTTTTTAAATAAAGAGGGGCTACATGTTTATAAAAGGAGGGGGAATGAAGAGAAAAGGGGGAGAAGAGATAGAAAAGCTAAAAAACAGAGGCGGGTGCTTATTGTGGCTGTATCTTCTTCCCTGGGCCAATCTTATACTGCTTCTCATTTGGCATCACCTTTCCGGTCCATCTCCATCGTTTCTTCTGCCATCGCCATCTTCCATTGCTCCACGCCGTACTCGTTTTTACTGCAATGTAGTTCCTTGCACGAACACTAAGCAGTCCGCTGCCGTTTGTTGCTTTACTTCATTGTTCCATCGCTTCTATTTTGCCCATCTTGGAACGCATGACATGCTATTTGGTGTGCCAAAGAAATGATGCTTTGCTGTCCACTGCAGTTCACGTTTGCCACAGTGTAAGACGTTCGTATTTATGAACCGAAACCTACCTGTTCTGCATGGTAGTTGCCAGCCCAAGTACCGCGTGAAGAACCTCGCTCGCCTTCAACAAGCTGCTATGTCACCAGCTTCCTCGAGCCTTGCCACGCTTCATCAAAGCTTCACTGTTCGCTGTGTCAAAGCCACTTACACACCTGTTGCCGTATTACAGCTACACCATTTTTTTGCTATCTCCATCATCGCTGCTCTGCTCGTCGTCATCCTCATCGAACCATGCTTCGACGGTCACTGCGCTAGAGTAACTTGCTGCCATTGTTGTTGCCAAATAGCCTCTATTATCGTGACTACTGCTGCTTATTGCCATCGTCATCTCCGTCACCAGCCTAGATTACTGCCTGCATTTTCTTGCAAAAGGTAAGGTTTTTGGACATTAAATGACGTACACTTGTGTAAAGAGGAGTAAAAGCCACGTGATTCTCACTAGGATTTTACTTTTAATTATTATTGTTTCTTTCATTTAATATGTTCAATCATCTTAGTTGTATAGTTTATATGACTTATTTAATTAGATATTTGTGAAAGATTATGATAATCCAATTGATATTAGAATATAATATAAAGTTAATTGATTTGAAAACTTCACTTGGATAAGTAGCATAGGTAATTAATGTGAATGAAATAATTTGATTTGGTATGTTGAGATTCTATATATTTGTGGATATATTATTTATTTTTTTGTTTATTTTGGAATTATAAAATTAGGACTTCTTTAAGTTTTTTTTTATATACAAATGATAAAAAATTAAAAGTAAAAAAGGTTAGGATAAAACAATAATATATTAATAAAAATATTAATTAATTATCAAAGATAAATGTGAATTATACCCATGATGACATTTTGAGAAAGTCAATTGAGACATCTTAAAAATGTCTAGGTGAGAAAATTATTTCTTAAGTTGAGCCAAATTGATGGAATACTTTTGAAAAAATTTTCAATAAATTATAATCCATGTTCATTCTTAGTAAATTAAATATGAATAAAATATAAATGAATATAGATAAATAAATATAAATACAAGAACATAAATTAGACAAAAAAATTAAATAAATAGAATGAAATAGCTTAGATTGAAAATAATTAGTAATTAATAAGATTAGATAATAATGAAATAAATGTGAATTATACCGAGGATGAAATTCCAAGAAAGTCAATTGAGACTCCTTGAAATTTCTAGGTGAGATGATTCTTTCTTAAGTTGAGCCAAATTGATGTAATACTTTTGAAAGAATTTTCAATAAAAATATAATTAATGTTTATTAAATAAATATAAATAAATGAAATAAATAAAATAAATTAGATCAAGATTAAAATTAAAAGAAATTTAAATAAAATTAGATAAGTATATAAATAAATGAACTAAATAGCTTAAAATAAAAATTATAAGAAATAAAATTAGTTAGATAGAGGTGTAATTATGAATTATGCCAATGATGAAATTTCAAGAAAGTCAATTAGGACTCCTTGAAAATTTCTAAGTGGAAAGATTTCTTTTAAGCTAAGCCAAATTGATAAGACGCTTTTAAGAGAACCTTCAATAAACCATGATTCATATTTATTCTCTAAATAAATAAAATAAATAAATAAATAAAACATATAGATAAGAATAATGTAAAATAAGACTTAGAAAATATAAAAATTAATATGGAGTCAATATTAGAGCCAAATTTAAAATATATATAATAAGAGTTTCATAAAATATTTTATTGATCCGACGATGAAATTCAAGAAAGTCAATTGAGACTCCTTGAACATCTTGAGGTGAGGGAGATTTTTAAGATTGGAGCCAAATTGATGGAAAAATCTTAAAAATATTCCCAATATATAAGGATATCAAAATTAATATAAACACAAGGCAAATTGTAAAGATAACCTAAAACTAGTTGGTACCATTTTAGGATGGGCGTTGTAGGGGTGCTAATCCTTCCCTACACGTAACCGTACTCCCAAACCCTAGTATCTTTGAACGTAGACCAAGCCTTATCTTTAGTTTGAATATGTGAGAACTCGTTATCTTATACTATAGTTGTACATCTATATGAATTAATTATCAATAAAGAAATTATTGATAATATTTTGAGGAATTAAATATAAAAGAATAGTGTCTTTTACATAGAAAATTTTAATTTTTGATGAAAAGTATAAGTATGGAAATATTACATAAAAGGAATGGAATAAAAAGAAGATAAATAAACTTGTAAAACATTAACTTGGAAAGTCAAGGTGGGGACGGCATGAAGAAATGAAAGAATAGAAGAAAGGAAATGAAGCTTCGGTTGATCAAATGGCTAAAAGAAAACAAGAGAAAAAGAAAGGATAAAACAAACAATAAAGGAAGACACAAGAAAGTCTTCCTTACGTTTTTGTCCTAGGTTGGCAGAAGCTATAACAATGACTTTGGTTCACTTCCTTGCTCCACCGAAGACCAAACCATAACAAGACAATAAACATAAAAGCAAGGAAAAGATAGAAAATTATTAGCTGCAAAACGTTGGCATGGAAAGTCAGAAATGTGGACTGCATGAAGAAAAATTGTAACAGAAACAGAAAGTGTAGTCTCGGCTTGGAAGGTAAGTGATATAAAACAAAAGAAAAGAAATAGGTAATAATGTAGGGCTTTTAATGAAACTAGTAAAAGTCCAAATAATATATTTTTTTGTGCTTTATATTCTTCCATCGTGATCTTCATCTCCAGCCAACATCATCACCGAAAATATTTCTCTTCTGTTTTAGCATGTCGAATAGCTCTTCCCCTCCTTAGCAGAGCCTTCTTTTCCTTCAACAATTAACCTAAGCTTCTTGAGGTAAAATAAACCTTGCTTTATGAGCTTTAAAGAACCATTAAAGAAGTTAACCGAAAACTCCAAACAGAAGCTAACTTAAGTGGACAGATCTGCTCTTTATACACAGGTAACGTCTAACTCAGTTTTTAAGCTTCTCATTCTTTAATTTTGCTAGTTATGACTAAGTATAGATTAGTTATAACTTTAATTTGAATTGAAAAATATGTATAAGCTAAACCTAGGTTCGGTTGTAAGGGTTTAGAAAGGAGAAAAAAATGGTGTTTTACTGATATGATAAACGTGAAACCAAACTGAAACTTGATAACAGAAATAGCCATGAAACATGTAAAAGGAATAAAAACGTAGACTCTGATGTAGGCAGGGTTACGTGAGCTAAGATGAAAGACGAAAAGTAAATAAGCTAAGGTTTCATATGGTCAAGGTGATGGTTGAAAGAAAGAAAATAAGCTAGCTGGTTGTACAACCGAAAAAGAAGTGAGAATAGGTGACTAAAAAGTCCAGCCGAAAATGAAGAAAAAAGTTTGTAATTTGAATGACCTGATTGCTGACCTTTAGGTATGAAAATAATATAAATTAAATAGCCTAAAATTTTATTATATAGAATAATATTATAAGATAAAGTAGAAGCTAAAATAGATTGAAGAAATGGGAAGAAATCTGGGCTGTTGTACAGCCGTATGTGGAAAAAAAGGATATTGGCTGGTAAAGACAATCAGAATAAGGAACAAATGAGAGAAGTAAAGATTGATATTCCTTGACTTTATACGTGTGAATGCTAGAATTTTTACAGCCTAAGATATACTAGATATGACCATGATGTGGGAACCAAATGGGAGCCAACGTAAATATAAAACAGAAAAGGAAGAAGGCTCACGTTTGGTCAGTAAACAACAGGAAAGAAAGAAAATAAAAATGAAAGAAAATGGTAAAGGTTGGCTGACTTTTGTGTGTGAATGGTGGAAGATTTTGGCAGCCTAGGATGTACTAGGTATGGCCATAATATAGAGACAAAGAGGAAGCCAACGTGAACTCCAAATCAGGAAAGAAAAAAAAAAGTAAGCTGTCGGGTTAGACAAGTAACGTTAGGAAAGAAAGAAAAAATAGAAGACAGGAAGAAAATGTTAAGTTGACCAAAAGGGTGGAACAAAGGGTTAAGTATAAGTAAATTATAATTATGCATTTTAAATGAACAAAGGACCTAAGCCATGTAGAACCATCCGGCTATGATGGTGAATAAAAAAGAAACTAACGTAAATGGTGTACAAATGGGTGAGGTTGACTGAGTTAAAGGTTTGAAATTATACAAGAATAAAACAAATATGGTACCATAGGGAATATATATTACAAGCCAAATATATTTAGTTAGTTAAGGGAGATAATTGGCTATTAAACTTATACAAGGAAAGTAAGATAAGTGGCGTAGGAAATGAGAGAAGCAGTCAACTAAAGTGACTAGAAATTTTACAAGAGAATAAATATTTATTAGCATAAGAAATTTTAAGAAATTCTAATATTCTAAGTAATAAGAATTTAATTAAGAATTAGACAAGGAGGGAATTTTATACTGAAAATTAATCATACCAAATTTTGATTTGGCAGTTTATAATTCGGAGAGATAAGAAGTATAAGGATACAACGTAAGGCATTGCTCTACAGTGTACTGAGGTAAGGGATGTAATTTAAAGTTGTGATGGTATCCCTTACTTTCATCGCTAATTTTAAAGAAATGTTTGAAGCATGAATTTTATTCCGAAATTAATTTCCATAATCTTTTGATAATTAGCTAAACGAACCTTATAATTTCTATGCATATTTTTCCATGATGGTTTAAGTATGGCATGAAATAAATATGTTTTCTGAAAAAGGTATCAGAGTGGCAAACCCCATGCTAACTTAGATCCTGGCACGCTCGGTCCTTACTATTTTATATAAATGGTATGATTTAAGAAGTTACATAAGTAAGTAAGCTTTGAGACTAGGGCTTTCCTATAGTTTATGTTATTGCTTGTCATGCATGCCACATTGTGCATGTTTTCATCCTTTGTGGCATAAGTTTAGCCACGTCGTGCATGTCCTCGCCCACATTATGTATGTTTCCATCCTTTGTGGGTATGTTGGTCCTTCGTGGTGCATGTTCGTTGTACGACTCTGATCAGGTCTACAGCCCATACCATGGCCATAGGTATTCCGTTCCCTCTTCGGAGGAAGAAGTAAGTGTCATGACCCACATACTGGCTATATGATTCTGCCTAGTCTCCAAGAACTGTATGACATGTTTTATTACTTTTGATATTAAATTTTAAAGTAAGATGCATGTTTGATCAAGTATGAATTTTGATATATATGTATTAAAGAATTCATACAATGTTTTAAAGTATGAAATGCATTATTATGGCATTTGTTTACTACATATATAGATGCTATGAATATTTTAAATGCATTTCTTACGGGGCCTTCCAAAAAGCTCACCCCCCTACTCTACCAGATTATTTGCAGTGATCATCTCTTTGCCTGTTGCGCATATGACGTAGGTTGAGGGATACGTCTTTCCTCCGGCTACTTTTTGTACTCACGTAAGGTATACTCATATTTTGATACCAGACATCCTGTATGGCACAGATATTTGTAAATAAATAATACTTTTGGGATGTAATCGATATCGTATGAATGTAAATGTTATACTGAGGAATAGGTCCACGTAATGTGAAGGAAATATTTTATGAAAATATTATAATGTTTCTGTGGTTGAAAAAGTGTGATGAGATACTAACAGGAATGCAACCCAAGTAAGAAATTAAGATTAAATGTAAAAATAAAAAAAAAAACAAAAACAAAAAATTTAGCCCAAAACTTCCACGTTTCCGGGGTGTGACAGAATAGGTGACCAATCATATCTAGGTAGAATGGTTAGTGGCGACTCCATAGATTTTATGTCTAGCTATTAGGTTTTCCAAAAACTTAATATGTTATGACAGGTGGCTAAATGGTTTCATCAGGAAGCAGGCCTTGATTTTTTTGAAACTTTTAGTCCAGTTGTTAAGTTCTCCACTATCAGAGTTATATTGTCTGTAGCCTTGGCTTATGGCTGGAATCTTAGACAATTGGACATCAATAATGTTTTTCTAAATAGCTACTTACAGGAAGAAATTGTTATGGAACAACCTCCTGGTTTTGTTCAAGGTGGAGCTCATTAGGTTTGCAAGCTTCATAAAGCTTTGTTCGGTTGAAGCAAGCTCCAAGAGCTTGGTTTGAACAGTTAAAAGATTTATTGGTTTTCAAAAGATTTCATTCTTCAAAGTTAAATTCTTCTTTGTATCTGAGGTTTCTGCCAACTTCCATAGTGTAGTTGTTGGTCTATGTGGATGACATTATAGTTACAAGAAGCTCAAATGATGAAGTTGCAACCTTAATATCTAAATTGAATGCTGAATTCTCTTTGAAAGATCTAAGAGAGCTTAAGTACTTTCTAGATGCGGAAGTGACTACAACCAAAAAGGGATTTCAGCTTTCACAAAAGAAGTATATTTTAGATCAATTAAAGAAAGCAAAGATAAGTCAGGCCAAATCAATCCTACTCCAATGATTAGTAGTGTAAAATTGTCAGCTCAACAAGGCAATGGCATTAACAATGCTCATGAATATAGGTCTATTGTGGGAGCTTTATAGTATGTTATAATGACTAGGCCTGACATCGCCTTTAGTGTTAACAAAGCTTGTCAATATCTGCAATGTCCACTTGATACTTATTATAAAGCTGTCAAGAGAATCTTATGGTATCTACAGGAAACTTTGGACTATGGCGTAACATTCACTCAACCATTAAGAATGAATTTGGTTGGCTTCTTAGATGCTAATTGGGCCAGTGATATTGATGATAGGAAAAGTGTTACAGGCTATGCAATATATCTGGGTGGCAATCTGGTTAGTTGGATATCCAAGAAGCAGCATGTAGTCTCACGTTCTAGCACTGAGGCTGAGTATCAAAGTTTAGCACACTGGACAGTAGAGTTAATGTGGGTAGAAGCATTGTTATCAGAATTGCAAGTGAAACTTTTTGAGCAGCCAAAGCATGGTGTGATAGCCTTAGCTCTATAGCTTTTTTTGCTAATCCAGTTTATCATTCTAGGTCTAAACACTTTGAACTAGATCTGCATTTTGTTCGAGAAAGACTTTTGGAGAAGAAGTTAATTGTTGGTCATGTTCCATCTACAAAGCAGGTTGCTGATATATTGACTAAGGCTTTATCAGCAAATCTGTTTAACAAGTTCGGAAGCAAATTGAAGATTTAATCACTTAAGTCACATCAGGAGCTATATGAGATACAAAGAGAGGGAGTTTAGTTTGAGAGAGTGAGTTAGAGAAATATAAGTTAGATTGTTTTTGTTCAAATTTGTTATATTTTCTATTATTTTAGTTATTGCAGCTAACACACTAAAAATACCCCTCTACTGTATTACAGAAGTGTGCTAAATAGACAATTCATCTTCATTTTTCATTCTCCTCCATATTCTTCTACAATATTCCTCTCCATATCTGGATGCCATAACATCTTAAGATCCTCTTATCACCTTTAGCAATTGCTCTTTTAGCTTCATGTTCAAATCTATATTTGGCAAATGCAAAATTTGTTCTCCTAAAATGACTTTTATAGAGGCTGATTAATGGGAAGTGAACATCCAACACTTTCCCATAAAGATTAAAAAGATTCCATAAGCAACTTTTGAGACCCTCTCTCAAATGTTATAAACAAAAACTGAAAAAAGCTTGTCTTTTCCTATGTTACTCAAACTTCTTGGATGATGGTGGTTTGTGGATGACCCAGAAGAATCTTTGGCAGAAGGGAATGATTCGCCATGGTTTTCTCTCTCTAATCCTCTCTCACACTCTTTCTTAGGCATCTTACTCATCTCACACTCTAACAACAACCTTCCTTTCTATCGTAAGTACGATAATTCCTAATTGTTTGCATTGCCCAACTATCTATGTCATTTTATCATGGCCCATAATATAAGTGCTCATGCTTCTAAAAATCAAATTTACCATTGATCTTGGAAAAGCAAAAAGGCACGAAGGCCATTGAGCATATATTGTGGTAACATTTGCATTTTAAAAGAAGTTTGAGCTTTGAATTTGAATTTTGATATTTAGGTAGGGTTGGTAAATGATGGAGGAAGCATTAGTGTTACTTTTGTGTAACTCAATTATTGAATATGATTAATAAACATTTTAGAGTTCAGACATAAATAGATTTATATCCCATAGGCAGTGCAGGATCCAATTGTTTCATTCAGCAAGCACAAAATTAATTGAATTGAAGTTGAAAAATATTAGAGATAAACAAACTTGAGACTAAGACAGGTGCCACTTATTCAAGATCTTACATAATCCTTGATCTCCACTGATTATACCTAATTAGCAAATCAATTGGTGATCAAAATTTATAATTACCTCATAAAAAAACTTAAATCCTTTATTCGAAAATGTTATTTTTAATTTTATGGATTGATATATATATATATTTATTTATTTAAACATAGATCTATATCATAAATTGATAATTTTCCAATTAGCTATAAATTCTTATAAAATAATTTAAATCAAAAATTGTTTGTTGTAAAATATTATTCAAAAGGAAGCGTAGATAATTTTTCTATTGTTGACGCTAGACTTAAATTCAAAGAGTCGCCGCCAACTATTCAAACCTAAGATGTGATTGGTCACCTATTCAAACGAAGGACAAGGTTGGGTCTACGTTCAAAGATACTTAGACTTAGAGTACGATTATATGTGGGGAAGGATTAGTACCCCCACAACGCCCATCCTAAAATGGTACCAGCTAATTTTGTGACATCCTAAATAATTCTTAATTAAATGGTCTTTAATCTTGTTAAATTCAAATATTTAAATATTGGACAATTTCTAAAATACTCTCCATCATGCTGGTGAAATTTCTTAAATTTCATCCTCACCTCAAGAGTATCCAAGAAATCCCATTCGTCTTTCTCAGACAGGCTTCGTCGTTGAATTTATTAAATTTCTTATGAAATATCTTAATTTTATTTTCCATCTATTATACATATCTTATATTTTATCTTTATTTTATCATATTTTTATTTTCTATTTAATTTTCCTATCCTTACTATTTTTATTTATTTTATTTCCTAAATTTTATTTTATTTTATTTTAAGATTATTTATTTTTGAAAATAAATGTCGGTTATTCTTATTGAAAATTTTCTTTAAATCTTCTGTCATGATGGTGAAATTTAAAAAAAACATCTCACTTATAAATTATAAAATGTCAACCATTCGTAACATCTTATAATTCTATCATTGGGATAATATCCACTTATTCTCAACCTATTATTATTATACTTTAATTTTTTTATTAATCATTATTCCCTAATTTATTATTATTAATCTTTACTTTATATTTTATTTTATTATTTAAACAAATATGGTTTATGAATATTTATATTTATATTTTTAGAAATAAATATTGATTATTAATATTGAACATTTATCTTAAATCTTCCATCATACTGTGAAATTTAAGATAAATATCCTCACTTAGGAATTTCAAAGATGGCAGCAATTCGTGACACTCGGAATTCCATCCTCGAAATAATCTCAACTTATCTCCATATTTTATGATTTATTTATTTCTTCTAATTTCTATTCTATCTATCTTTATTTTATAATTTTATCTAATTTCTATTATTTATTTACCTTTATTTATTTTTTTATTGACTTTCTATAAGCTAAAGGCTCTTCTAATATTTTCTTAAAGGGTTAGTTTTCTAAATAAATTTCCTAAACTCTACTGCATAAATTACCTTAGACATACAAATCATTTAATTAAATCCTAAGTATACATGCAAACTAAATCAACATATCACAATATCATCATGCAAGCAAATCACTAATATACAATACATCAAATTGCTAATTTAATTATCATGCAAATTTGTATTAATTGAATTTCATTACTAAACCAAATTATTATCATCCAAACTATTAAATAAAATTATTAAGTTAGATTAAATAACTAAGTTAGACTATTATCCTATAAATCATTAATTAATTGATCATGCCAATAATTCCTATAATCCTATTGTCTATTAAATTAACCTTCATAAATTAAACACATAGCTGGTAAGAAGGCTTCCTTGCTTTCTTTTCTTTTTTCTTGTTCTTTCTTTCCTGTTTCTTTCTTCTCCTTTTCCCTGGTTTTACGTGGCTTTATTTCCCTTCAGTAACTGTAGCTCACGTTTTAGTAGGGGTGAGCAAGAACCAGTAGGTGCGATGGTGATCTGGTGGAGGAAAAACTGGGCAGCGGCAAGGGCAGGCACGAGCGACGGTGTTGAAGTGGCAGCTGGACAACAAGTGCAGTGCAGAGGCCTGGTGCAGCAGGTGCCATCGCAGCAGTAGCCAATAGTAGCTCAAAACAGGAGTGCGACAATAGCTTGGAGCGGCGGAACCTTGGGGATGCAAGACAAGCAGAGGCGGTGAAGATGATGGTTCAGTAGCAGGGCAGCGACGAGGCGATGGGACAGAGCATGGAGGGACGAACGGTGAAACTTATTGAAGAAACAGAGCAGCAGCGAACTTGGTGCAGGTGTGGCAATGGCAGGTTGCAGTTTGTAGATTGGGTGGAGGTTTGATGTTCGTAGAGGATGAGCAGAAAAGTGCAGCGATAATGGAGGCAAGAGTCGTGAGGCAGCTGTAGTTGTAGGCGGGACAACAGTTGATGCAGTGGTGATGACTTGCGACGAAGCAAGGAAAGGGCACGGGTTGGCTGGGCTGTATGGTGTTTTTGGTGAGCACGATGAACAGGAAGATGGTGAATAAGTGAGGTAAACTGAGTGGGTAGAGCCAAGTGAAGATGACGATCGTGTTGGTGTAAGCAGGCAAAGTTGGACTAAGGTGTTTTGCAACGAGAATGATAGAATGGTTTAAAGAAGCTTAATTCTTCTCTTCCAAATTGTGGGTTCAACCCTTTTTTATAATCATAAACTTGTTAGAGTCCTAATAGAACTATATCTATTCATTAATTATCTCCTATTTTTCATATTTTATATATTTAATTCTTATGTTAATCCTAATCTAACTCTATCAAATTTAATATTAATCTAATAATAACTATTCTATTAATAAATTCTAATAATTATCCTAAAAAATCTAATAATCTAATTATCTGATCCTAAAATTAATTTTATTTTATTTTCCTATCTCTTTTTTTTTCTATATCCTATTTTAATTCTAATTTCCTAATTAATGTTAATTCTAGATCTAAAAAAATTCTAATTTAATTCTAGCCTAATTCTAATAATCCTCATATTAAATAATTATCCTAATCTAAATTGTTAAATTAAATCCAATGTAACCTGACTCCATTAATTATTTTTACAAGTTAAGACCCTAGACAAAATAAGGTGTCTGCAGCTACTCCTCTTTGCGCATTTACTGTTGATGAACAAAAGTTATATTATCGCAAGTGCACGAATCAAGGTAGTATAGCGTGCAAATACAAGAGTCGATCCCACAGAGATTTGCTAAATTTATTCAATTAAAATTTAACTACTTATGCTCTAAAAATTATGAAAGTCAAATAAAAGAAATTGCCTAAGTATCTAATTAATTACTAGATTAACTAATTAAATTAATTAACCTAAAATAAATAAATTAACCAATAGAGAAAAGCCTAGGAATTTGATTTCACCAATACATTGCAATTTTATGTCTTTAATCTTAAAAATCTCAATTCAATTCTAAGGTTCATTCTTCCTAATATATGATTACTCTATTTGATGGCAGCTATAATCAAGTATTTTTAATCATTAATTACCTATGATGTGTAGCATAATCAATGACTAAAAATCCATTAAAAACAGAAGAACATACAACAAGAACCA
This sequence comes from Heritiera littoralis, assembly GCA_031772115.1. Taxonomy (NCBI): domain Eukaryota; kingdom Viridiplantae; phylum Streptophyta; class Magnoliopsida; order Malvales; family Malvaceae; genus Heritiera; species Heritiera littoralis. The sequence goes on from JAPDPK010000043.1 coordinate 1,515,647, forward strand.
AATAAATATTCTAGCTTGATGTATGCATCAAATATTTATTCAATCATTCAAGAAAGCTATTCATGGCTTAGCATATGATGTGTACCTTTACCATGTCTCAAACAATCAATTAATTTATATTAAAGGTGGCCAATCAATAGCACAAATTAAAAGATTTAATTAATCACAATGAATGATACTAGAATTTAAGAATTAATCAATTAATCATAAAGACATAAAATATACAAATGGGCTCAATCAAATTCCTAATAAATAAATTAGTTCATGTTCATTGTAGCAAAACAAATTATCATATTAATAAATGTCATGCTTTAAATTAAACAAATAACTAATTCACAAATGAATAAAGTATTCAATGAAGCTTTAAGAGTGGAGCCCATAAACTCATGAATTCCTAACAATTTGCAGCAAACAATTGCAAGTGGCATGACTTGGAATTGCAAGGATTTTTCTTTCGGCTTAATTGGTTTGCTTTGCTTTCCTCCGCAGTAACTACACACGTTCTGCTCTGCTTCAAGATCAAAGTCTGCTACAAATTCAATAGCCGCTCACAGTTTGGACCGCTTCAAGGTCAGCCACGCTTCTGCTCTACTCCGGCTACTGCTCTTTCTTCTTCGTTGAACCTGCGGCAAACACAAGGACCAACTACTCTGCAAAATAGAAAGAAACACAGCAACAAAAAAAAACACTAATAGTCCAGTACCGATCCTCACTTCCCTTCTGTTCTCTATTTGTTTTCTCCTTGTGTCTTGATTTTTTTCTCTCCTCCTTGCTACTGCCGCCCCTTGCCTCTTTTTATAATTTTTTCTTTAAGATTTCTAGGGTTTCTTTTTAATCAAGAATAAATCTCAACCCTCTATTTTATTTTAATCCTATGCTCCAAAAATCTTTAAAACAAATCAGAATTTAATTACAACTCTAGAAAGTCAAACAATATATATTTCAAGAATTTATTCCAATTACGAGATTTATTGTTTGATTTCATGCCATAATTTCCAAAATTAATTCCCAAATTACTTTCTCTAAATTAATTCACAAAATACATTTAACAATTAATTTTACACAAGAATATAGCAATAAATGTGGTAATTAAAACATAAATAATATATCAAATATATTATTATCAACTGTGAAATGGTAATTGCACAAAGATATAGACACTTATTTTGCCTGACTCCTTCCTTTTTACTTATTATTTTGTAATTCTTTTCTTTTTTTTTAATTTTTGATTTTTTGATTTTTTTTTATTTCTTGATTTTTTTTTTCATTTTTTCCAAAAAAGCTCCATCTAATAGAAAGGCAGTCAAACATTAAAATATTGTCTGAAAAAGCTCCCTCTAAACAAATGAGCAGTCAAACTTTTAAATCTTGTCTTCAATAAAGCTCCCTCTAAACAAATGAGTTGTCAAGCTTTAAAATCTTGTCTTAAAAAAGCTCCCTCTAAATAGAAGGATAGTCAAACTTTAAAATCTTGTTTTCAAAAAAGCTCCTTCTAAACAGATGGGCACTCAAACTTTAAAATCTTGTCTTAAAAAAGCTTCCTCTAAACAGATGGGCAGTTAAGCAGTCAAACTTTAAAATCTTGTCTTAGAAAAACACCCTCTAAACAGATGGTCAATCAAACCTTAAAATCTTGTCTTAAAAAAGCTTCCTCTAAATAGATGGGCAATCAAACTTTAAAATCTTGTCTTAAAAAAGCTCCCTCTAAATAGATGAGCAATCAAACTTTAAAATCTTATCTTAAAAAGCTCTAATTTGTTTTTTAAATTTTAGGAAACCCCTCTAAAATTCCTTTTCTTATCAAATTTTGAAATTTTAGGAAACCCCTCCAAAACATCTTTTCTTGTCAAATTTTGAATTTTAGGAAACCCCTCTAAAATTCTTTTTCTTATTAAATTTTAAAATCTTGGGAAAATCCTCAAGACATCTTTTCTTGTCTAATTTTCAAAACTTTAGGAAACCCCTCTAAAAATTCTTTTCTTGTCAAATTTTGAATTTTAGGAAATCTCTCTAAAATTCTTTCTCTTGTCTACTTTTGAAATTTTGGGAAACCCCTCCAAAACATCCTTTCTTGTCTAATTTAGAAATTTTAAGAAACACCTCTAAAATTTCTTGTCTTATCAGAATTTGGAATTTTAGGAAACCCCTTTAAAACTCCTATTCTTGTCCAATTTTGAATTTTAAGAAACCCCTCTAAAATTCTTTTTCTTGTCCAAAATTTGAAATCTTGGGAAACCCCTCCAAGACTTCTGTTCTTGTCTAATTTTTGAAATTTTAAGAAATCCCTCTAAAATTTCTTGTCTTGTTAAAATTTTGAAATTTTGGGAATTTATCTTACCCATGCAATTGCAACCTGTTTTATCCATGCAAAGCTATTTATCCTATTCATGCAATGTCATTCATGCAAGCTATCCTATTCATGCAATATCATTCATGCAATCTAGTCTATCCATGCAATGTTATTCATGCAATCTATTTTATCCATGCAACATCATTCAAGCAATCTATTTTATCCCTGCGATGCAATCTACTTTATCCATGCAATTTTTTCTTCGAAAAGCATTTCAACCTCAATTGTGGCAACAAGAAGGTGATTCTTTATCAATCTATCTCATGCATTCTTTTCTTTTCATCTGTCATCCTATCCTTATATTTCCTATTTCTTTTCTCATTTTCCTTTTTCCATTCTTCTTTCCCAATGAAGCTCTTGTCTTCGTGCCCTCTATATCTTATCTTATCCCTTGTTTCTTCTTTTTACTTTCCTCTCTATTTGGTCATTCATTTCCTCATGAAAACCTTATTAAGACATCATCATTCACTCTTTCTTATTCAATGGTTTTTCTTGATTTCCAATTTTTGTTCATTCATAAGTTTCCTTTTCTTTTATTTTCCTAAATAATATAGGATGTTTCACATATTTTACCAAGCAAACATTCACTATCATTCCAATTTCAAGATTAATGCACACACAATTTCTCAATCTCTCAAGGTAAGGATATAGCAAAGAAATGATAGGTGAAAGAAAAAAGTGGTATTATTCAACATTTGGAAAGATTTAACAAGAAATTGCCAGGCTTAAAAGGAAAGTAGGCTCGAATGCAAAGCTAGAATTCTTAGGATTAAGTTTCAGGAAATAGTATCCAAATAACAACAATTTAAATAATTCTAATCAATGAATACAAAATTCCCTTCAAAGGTCCATTTTATCTGATCATGTTGAGTTCATCAAAATACCCTTTTGCCCCAATATCGTTGACATCCAATTTTTTGGTATCTAAGCCTTTTTTTAGGTTTTCAACTTAGATGCACTCTATTGATTCAAATCGCCCTTTTTGGGTTTTCTATATGAATCCTCCTTTCATTTTTTTCTTTTCTTCTCTTTTCTTCTTTTTTCTTCTTCATGAAATTTCTTTTGTCTATTCTTGATTCCAATTCATGCCCCAATATATTTCTTCACCCGATTTAATGCTCACATGGATTTAAGAGAATTTTCATAATCCCATTACTTCCATCTAGACTAAATCTTTTTGCTTATTTCTATCTGCTTCTTTTATTTCCATCTAAAGGGTCATCATCTCATTATGTAAGTATGCTTTTATTCAACACATGATTCTTCAATGCGAGTACTCATATTTGATCAAAATGGACTTTTAAGGCACGTAATGTGGGCTTAGGTGAGGGTTTATGAAAGAAAGGATAAAATAGGCCCAAAATAAGTGTCTTAGGATTTATCAAACCAAGGATTATTTCCCATCATGCAAACTATTTTGGCATTTTGAACTTTGCCCCATTTCTTTTGTTTTCTTTCTTTCTTTTTTTTTTTAACATGACTAGGGTTTCCACTTCTTGATTTCAAACCCTCTTTCCTTTTTTTGTCTTTTTCATTCTTTTTCCATACAAAAAGGTTTTTCTTTTTTCTTTACTTTGTACCTCAAATATTTTTTATTTGCCCCATTGATCCTTCATTTTCCATTTTCATTGCCCCCCAATGTAGAGGGTGATCCCTGGTGAGTTTTATCATAAAGAATATAATAGGCTTAAAAAAGGTAATCAATGGATAATTTTACTCACATTTGAAGGGTAGTGAAAGAAGGTCATTTCTCATCTCAAATACAAATACTTTCATTGAAGTCATTCATTGAATAAAGACTTATTTCTTAAAAATTTCATGTGAGATTCACCTTTCCTTGTAACATCTACTGAGTGAATATTTCAGATAAATTTTCTTCTATTCTTATCTTGCTTAAGCAATCTCAGCAAACTGGAAATCCATTCAACCAAACAAGGCAATTCTTTCAAAATTACTTTCATATTAATGCCATCACTATTATCATGTTTATTATATGGATACTTTCAAGCTTGGTAACAATGTAAAAAATATAGGTATTGTTGTTTTGCATAAAAGAACAAGATTGGAATGAGGAATTAAGAAATATGCATCACACTAATCCTTTATTGAAAATGAAAATAAATGAAAGTTGGCCCTCAGTACCTTTTGGGCTTAGGCACTCCTATATTACATAAGAAAATGAAATGTCCTAAGATGAATGAAATTAAAGAAACAGTCATTAACTTCAAATTAGGTGAATTGATCAATATCATCCACTTTCTTCCACAGCATTAACTGCTGCCCTAGTGTGATCTAACAGAGGATTATCATTCACATTTGGATCATTTTTTGCCCTAAAACTTAAAATTCCAGCATTGACAAGTGCTTGGACTTTCCTCTTCAAGCCTATACAATTCTCAATAGAGAGACCAACATTGCCATTATGATAAGCACACTTTGCATTAGGATCATACCACTTTGGGTAGGGAGGCTTCAAAGGCTCTACATAAATAGGGGTAATAAGGTAACCCTTTACCAACTATGGGAACAACTTTATGTATGTCGTTGGTATAAGGTCTATAGTTACATTTTGGCTAGCTTGAGTATTTCTTTGGTCATTTGAGGTTGTAGGAGCCTATGAATGAAAAAGAGGTTGGTAAGCATTTTGAGGATGAGTTTGTGGGTGGGGTTGAGAATAGACATAATTCACTGAAGGTGAATAAAGGGTATAGGAACAACGTGAGTTATTGGAGACAACTTGTGCATCTTCTTCCTTCTTCTTTGAAAACCCACTCTTCTTGTTATCATTCATGGATGCTTCAATCTTACCACTCTTGAGGGCATCTTCAATAGCTTCACAAGTCAGTACCATGTCTGCAAAATTCTTGGTCACACTGCTAAGCATATGCTCATAATAGGGAGCCTTAAGAGTATTCAAAAAGAATATGGTGACTTTCTTCTCAGTTAAGGGAGGTTGAACTTGTGCTACTACATCCCTCCATCGTTGTGCATATTCTTTAAAGCTCTCATCTTTCTTCTTTCCCATACATTGGAGAGATAAGCGATCAGGAGCTACATCGGAGACATGTCTATATTGAGCTATAAAAGCTTTGGCCAACTCAGACCAAGAGGTAACTCAACTCCTTTCCAGTGGGTTATACCATTTAGCGGCTGACCCAATTAAGCTATCTTGAAAAACATGAATTAGTAGCTTGTCATCCCACGCATATACTGCCATCTTTTTACAGTACATGGTAATATGGTCTTTTGGGCTCGAAGTTCCATTAAACTTTTCAAATTCGGGTACCTTGAATTTTGGCAGAAGCACCACACCAGGAACCAAACATAACCTTTCAGTATCAATTGGCCCAAAATAGTTAATTCCTTCTACGACACTTAGCCTTTCCTCTATCAAGCTCAGTTGAGCTTCAGTATCACTATCTTTCTCTCTATGTCTCAGCTTTTCCAACTCCTTAGGGTCATCTAAATTTGGTACTACGACTAGGTTTTGAGCTTGTGTTGAATTTCCTTGAAGATTTCCTCCTTGCACCTGTAGAGGTATTGGGGCTTTGACAATACTTCCTTTGGGGACGAAGACGAGGTTGTCTTGCACGCTTTGTTGAGTCTTTTGGATAGACTCATCTCAGTTAACTACCATGGCTTTTAGCAACTGAGTAATTTCACTCAATTGCCCCTTTATCTCTGCATTTTCCCTTTCCAACTATTCTGTCCTCCTATTTTGATCCTCTTCCATTAGTGTGCTTGATACCTTGTATGATATCTATGGAGGGTGGACCGTCTAATGGATGCAACTTTGATACCTTGAGTGCCACAATTAAATTGAAATTATATTTCATATGATGATATGTTTATACACATGGAATGCACTTAAGTCTAGCAATCTCTCCTAACAATCAAAAGTATGTTCATGCTCATGATAAGACAAATGCAAACTTACGTGCATGATATGTTATGCAATGCAAAATCAAACACAATTATGCATGACTTAAACGTATAAACAAATTCTTTTGTTTCTTTTTTTTCAACAAATAGAAAGGAAAACTCACTTTTTTTTGAGAAATTTTTTATTGCAAAAAACAAATGTGTGAAAAAAAGGAGTAAAAAACGTTGTTCCTCCATGTGTCCTATATTGGGTTTGTATCTATACTTCAATCTGGCATGGTTCCATCCTAAGGCTAAGTCCTATGTTTCATTACATCCTGCGTTTAGATAATTCAAGGTTCTAAAGGTTTCCAAATTATTTCTCACAGTCATTCACACAAGACTAGTAAGACACCTAATCCTCACTAATGACAGACTACAAATGGAAAGGTTCAATTTGAGTGGGAGTTTTTCACTAGCCCATGCAAAGGTTATCACCTCACGAATGCATGGGTACTTTTCTCCCTCCTAATAACGACGGAGCCCGGGTTTAGGGCTTATGCATGCATGCACGTAAGTGTGTCTATTAAATGTTTATTAAGCATTACAAAATTAGACTCATTTCTAGGCAAACTTCTAATAACCTAAAATATATGTTGGCTTGACTCTCTAATGTCCCTAGCGGAGTTGCCAATCTGTCATAACGTGTCAAGTCCTAAAACCTAACTCGCTAGACTTAAATTCAAAGAGTCGCCACCAGCCATTCAAACCTAAGGTGTGATTAGTCACCTATTTAAACTAAACACAAGGTTTGGTCTACGTTCAAAGATTCTTAGATTCGGGAGTACGAGTACATGTGAGGAAGGATTAGCACCCCTATAATGTCCATCCTAAAATGGTACAAACTATTTTTGTGATATCCTAAATGATTCTAAATTAAATGGTCTTTGATCTTATTAAATTCAAATATTTAAATATTGGACAATTTTTACGAAACTCTCCATCATGCTGGCGGAATTTCTTAAATTTCGTCTTCACCTCAAGAGTATCCAAGAAATCCCATTTGTCTTTCTCGGAGAGGCTTAGTCATCATATTCATTAAATTTTGTTGGCTCTATAACAATACCGAGAGGAGGGGTGAATTGGTTTTTAACTATCCTTAAGTTCATTTTTCGGTTCTTCTAAATTCACTAGCCTATGTTAATGTTTTCTAAGTTCTCTAGGCTATGCAAGCATACAATTCAAATTCAATACAATAAGCACAAATATAATTGCAAGTAAATAAGAGAGAAGGGAAAGAGAAATGTACGCAAGCGATTTATAGAGGTTCGGCAACCTTGCTTACGTCCTCTACCTTGAGACGCTCCCAAGGATTTTCCCAAATTCACTAACTTGAATTTGTATTACAATCCCTCTTTTTGCAGATACAAGAGTAACCTCTCTCTTTTTCTAGGATCAAGAGAAACCTTCCTTTTTTTCTAAGGCTAAAGAGAAACCTCCCTCTTTTTCCAAGGTTAAAAAGGAACCTCCCCTTTACAAGGTGTGAGTGGGTTTACAAATAGTGTAATCAAAGAAGGCCTCTAGGTAGGCAAGTGATTACAAAGGTTTAGCTCTAGAAAAGAAACTCTAAAGTATTTGTGCTATAGAGTACAAAGATGTTGAGAGTAATAGAAGATATTGAATTCTAACTCTTGAACTCTTTGAGATGCTTGGAGAAGATGAAGAATAATATGTCTTGGCTGCTCTCTCTAATTTCTTGAGCTTCTAAGCCTCTATTTATAGTCCTTGGATGTATTCTTGACGTTGGGTGGAGCCAAAAATGAAAGTTACCGTTGTATCTCACATAAACTAGCCGTTGGAAGCTTTTCACGTGTTAAGGGATCGATCCCTTCCCTTAAGGGATCAATCCCATGCCTCATATTTTGCCTTTTGAGCTTTTTGGAGCATTCTGCCACTTAGGGATGGATCCCTCAACATGGGGGATCGATCCCTCAACTTGTTCTTGCACTTTTATTGGCCATTTTGGGTTAGAAATGATGTGATTTTTGGTTTTAATTCACCCTAAAACATTTATGAATTTTATGGGAGTTTTTCATGACTTTCTCAAATGAAGACTTAGTCCAAAAACTTATTAAGTAATTTTCTAAACTTGTGTTCAATATATTTTTGAGAAAATTATTTTAATGAAAACATTCAAACTTGTTTTGTAAAGTATTAAGACCAATAAGAATATACAATTAAATCATGGTCTTAATGTTTGATATGAACACTTAAAATGGTTTGAGAGAATCATGTGTGATAAAGCAAATTTACAATATGAATGAAACATTAAGACTTAATTAAGTTTTTGTCATTTCAAAATACATATGTCAATTTAAAGCTAACAAATTTCTTATGAAATATCTTAAATTTATTTTCCATCTATTATTCATATCTTATATTTTATCTTTATTTTATCTTATTTTTATTTTCTATTTAATTTTCCTATTTTTATTATTTTTATTTCTTTTATTTTCGAAGTTTTATTTTTATTTTATTTTATTTTATTTTAAGATTATTTATTTTTCAAAATAAATGTCGATTATTCTTATTGAATTTTTTTAAAATCTTCCATCATGCTGGCGAAATTTAAAGAAAACATCTCACCTAAAAATTTTAAAATATCAACCATTCATGACATCTTATAATTCCATTATCGGAATAATCTCCACTTATTCTCAACTTATTATTATTATACTTTTAATTTTTTTATTAATTATTATTCCCTAATTTCTTATTATTAATCTCTACTTTATATTTTGTTTTATTATTTAAACAAATATGGTTTATGAATATTTATATTTTTAGAAATAAATACTGATTATTAATATTGAACATTTATCTTAAATTTTCCATCATGCTAGCGAAATTTAAGGCAAATATCCTCACTTAGGAGTTTTCAAAATGGCAACCATTTGTGACACTCGGAATTCCATTCTCGGAATAATTTCTACTTATCTCTATATTTTATGATTTATTTATTTCTTCTAATTTTTATTCTATCTATCTTTATTTTATAATTTTATCTAATTTCCATTATTTACTTACCTTCATTCATTTTTTTATTGACTTTCTATAAGCTAAAGGCTCTTCTAATATTTTCTTAAAGGGTTAGTTTTCTAAATAAATTTCCTAAACTCTACTGTATAAATTACCTTAAACATACAAATCATTTAATTAAATCCTAAGTATACAGGCAAACTAAATAAACATATCACAATATTATCATGCAAGCAAATCACTAATATACAAACATCAAATTACTAATTTAATTATCATGCAAATTTGTATTAATTGAATTTCATTATTAAACCAAATTATTATCATCCAAACTATTAAATCAAATTATTAAGTTAGATTAAATAACTAAGTTAGACTATTATCCTATAAATCATTAATTAATTGATCTTGCCAATAATTCCTATAATCCTATTGTCAATTAAATTAATCTTAATAAATTAAACACATACCTGCTAAGAAGGCTTCCTTGCTTTCTTTTCTTTTTTCTTATTCTTTCTTTCCTGTTTCTTTCTTCTCTTTTTCCCTGGTTTCACGTGGCTTTCTTTCCCATTGGTAACTGCAGCTCACGGCTTAATAGGGGTGAGCAAGAACCAGTAGGTGCGATGGTGATCAGGTGGATGAAAGAACTGGGCAGCGGCAAGGGCAGGCACAAGCGACGGTGTTGAAGCGGCAGCTGGACAGCAAGGGCAGTGCAGAGGCCTGGTGTGGCAGGTGCTATCGCAGCAGTAGCCAATAGTAGCTCGAAACAGGAGTGCGGCACTAGCTTGGAGCGGCGAGACCTTGGGGATGCAGGACAAGCAGAGGCGGTGAAGATGATGGTTCAGTAGCAGGGCAACGACAAGGCGATGGGACAGAGCATGGAGAGACCAACGGTGAAACTTATTGAAGAAACAGAGCTGCAGCGAACTTGGTGCAGGTGCGCCAATGGCAGGATGCAGTTTGTAGATTGGGTGGAAGTTTGATGTTTGTAGAGGATGAGCAGAAAAGTGCAGCGATAATGGAGGCAAGAGTCGTGAGGCAGCTGTAGTTGTAGGCGGGACAACAGGTTGTGCAATGGTGATGACTTGCGACGAAGCAAGGGAAGGGCACGAGTTGGCTGGGCTGTATGGTGTTTTGGTGAGGACGATGAAGAGGAAGATGGTGAATAAGTGAGGTAAACTGAGTGGGTAGAGCCAAGTGAAGATGACGATGGTGTTGGTGTAAGCAGGCAAAGTTAGACTAAGGTGTTTTGCAACGAGAATGATAGAATGGTTTAAAGAAGCTTAATTCTTCTCTTCCAAATTATGGGTTTAACCCCTATTTATAATCACAAACTTGTTAGAGTCTTAATAGAACTATACGTATTCATTAATTCTCTCCTATTTTTCATATTTTATCTATTTAATTCTTATGTTAATCCTAATCTAACTCTATCAAGTTTAATATTAATCTAATAATAACTATCATATTAATAAATTCTAATAATTATCCTAAAAAATATAATAATCTAATTATCTAATCCTAAAATTAATTTTATTTTATTTTCTTATCTCTTTTTTTTCTAAATCTTATTTTAGTTCTAATTTCCTAATTAATGTTAATTCTAGATCTAAAAAAATCTTAATTTAATTCTAGCCTAATTCTAATACTCCTCAAATTAAATAATTATCCCAATTAATCTAAATTGTTAAATTAAATCCAATGTCACCTGACTCCATTAATTATTTTTACAAATTAAGACTTCGGGCAAAATAGGGTATCTACAATAGTGCAATGAGAAATTACAACTACTATGTCATGTATTACATTTCGTATGGAAAATTAACAAATTAGTTAAATAAACAATAATTATCATAAAATTCAATAGTCAATTCAATAAACAATTAGATCAAAATCACACATAATGAAACTTGAATATGAACTTTAAATTTTTAGAATATTCTCCTTCTCACTAAAACAATTTTACATGCAAATGCATGTATGGGAATGAAATGTTCCAAAAGACAACAAATTGACCTGTTGCTGGCAGTAAAAGATCTTTCAAGACTTTTGGTATTGGAGTGGGAGGAAACACAGAATTCCAGTAAACCTCTGCTGCTGGCAGTAAAAGATCTTTCAAGACTTTTGGAATTGGAGTGTGAGGAAACACAGACTTCCAGTAAACCTCTGTTGGTAGAGTAGCATGGCTTCCCTCGAATAATGCAAGCTACCATAGGGTTGAAGAATTGCCATTAATTAGGAAACAAATATAAATTAAAAAAAAAAACCAAAAACCAAAAAACACAGGAAACTCGGCAGCTAGTTTTATTTAATTATTTATTATTTATTTTTGAGGACTTAACGCTTGCATTGAGTAAAATTAGAAGAATGAGAAAGAAATTAAACTCCATCCAAGTTGATGTTATGCAAAGAATAATGTCATGGAAACTTTATAAAGGCAGGCTTGTTTGGGATGAAATTGTGGCTAATAATTATTTTTTTTTTGGTGGAAAAGGAACATATTGTAAATAAAACACAGACAGACAAAAGCAGTTAGCCCTTACTGGGGTCACAAACAACAGCTCGTGGCTGAAAGCATCATAATCTATCAAATAACAAGCTTTCTCCCAAAAACTCTGGAGGGGAATAAAAAAGAACAAAAGAGGAGGGAAGATTTCTTCCTAACTTCGCTAGCTTATCAGCAACTCCATTGGCCTCTCCAAACGTATGGTAGATATTGACGTTCCCCAGCAAATGCAAAAGAGATCTGCAATCTGAAACAAGAGTAGAGTGAGAATGAGGAACATCATTGAGAACATACCTGAGGATGCATTCAGAGTCGATCTCCACCACCAAGTGTGAAAAACCTCTGTTAACAGCAATTTGGAATCCATCTCGCAGCCCCTATAGTTCGGTACACACGCTCGTGGAATTTCCAAGGTTTCGAGCATAGCTTAAAACCCAATCGCCACTAGCGCTTCTAAACACACCACTAGCCCCGGCTTTCCCAGGATTACCAATGGCCAATCCATCAGAATTGAGTTTAATAAAGTTCTCCATGGTGGCTTCCATCCAACGTTAATTTGGACTTTATGTGTAGGAATTTTTTCAATGGCCATAATGGCCTAGTACTCTTTAACATTTTTTAGGAGCTTTCCCATCCAAACCTGTTTGGATTCAACAGAATTTTCAAAGACAATTTTGTTCCTGTTAGTCCTAATCATCCATAAGGTAAAAGTGAACACAATCTTCCAAGGGACTTGGTCAATTGCAGACAATTCATTAGAACTGATGTTGTGGATTATCCATTCATCAAAATCAAGTAAAAAAGATTGTTTAACTTTGTCAGGGATCCCCACAAGTTCCCAAAGTTCTTTGACAAGTTGACAATCCTTAACACAATGATTAAGAGTCTCAAGGTCAATGCAATGCCTTGGACACTCAATGTTAATTTGTAGGCCTCTTGAAGCAAGAACTGAACGTGTGGCAACTTTATGATGAAGACAAAGCAAAAGGAAGTATTGTATCTTAGGTAATGTTTGAGATTTCCAAACCTGATTCCATCCCACTTTTGGTGGCAAAGAGAGGTTCTTTGTCACTGTAGATACCAAATTTTGTCCGAAATTATAAATATATTTGGATTGGATCTTATTTCAGTCTTAGTGATTTGAGATTGAAATTTGCTCGATTTAATCGTGTGTTTGAATTAATTTCGAATAACTTGGCTTTCGAGATGGAATTGAAGCTCAAAATAGTTCAAATATCATGAAGATCGAATTTTGACTTTTAAGATCGATTCCAAATTTGTCCTGAATAATTGGGCCTTTTACTTGATGTGTGAAAATTAATTGGGTTGGAGCCCAAAATCCAATAACCCAAATTAATTGAAGTTGGGTTGTTAAAATTAAAGATTTAAGCCCATGTATTTTATTTAATTTAATTTTATTAATTTGTATTAAAATTAAAATAAAAAAATTAATTAGTATTTTAAATATTTATTTATTTATTAGATTATTTGTAAAAAAAAAAAAAGAAAAAGGAAGAGGCTGGTGTCGGCACCGGCCATATCTATGAATTTATTCAGTCACTTTGCCATAACCACCAACTCACTGACAGATTTCTTTGTGCTTGAAAGTCTTACACATATTAATTCTATGAGATTTTGCCTCGTTTTTATTGACTAAAAAAAGCAGCTCGAGGGAGATAAAGAAGAAAAGGGGAAGCAATTTCGGAAGAACTCCTGTTTTCAAGACCCTAAAAACCTTCCTCTACCCTCTGCCTTTACCATAGACACCATTTTTCAAGCAAATTTTCTACAAGCATTTAAGAACATCAAGAAAATCAAACACTATTGGCCCTAAAAACCAGTGGAACAATGGATTACAACCCCTGGTTTCATCCGATTTTCTTGACTAAATATGCCTATAAATAGTCTAAAGTAGATTGGAGAAAAAAAAATATACAGAGACAGTAAGACAACAGAAAAAACAGAGCAAAAAAAATCTGAACAACACAGATAAAAAAAAAAACCCAATCTCAGCTCAAAAATCAACAACGCAAAAACACAATCTGAGATTCAATCAAAAATATAGCAAAAACACTGTTTAAAAAAAGGGAAGAAAATAGGAGCAGAACAGCGAAGCAACCGTGAAAGGAGGCGATCACGCGGAGGCTGCTAGCAGGAGAGGAGAAGGTGACGGTGCTGCTGTGGCTGGCCGGTGACTGATCTACAAGGAGAAGAAGACCCATTTAGAAAAGGAAAGGAGCAAAAAAAAAAAAGGAGTAGCAGCTTGAACCCGATTGCCTCTGAGGTTTTTATCTATCAATCCTCTGCTACGTTTGTTTTCTCTGCACTATACTAACTTGCTATAATTTATTGACCTTGGGTCACGTAAATGGATATGGGCCGGTGATATGCATGATTTGGTTGGGTTTGGGTAAAAGCTGGGATTTGGACTTTATTTGAGTAATGTTTTTATAGCTTCCATTTTTGTATGCATATATGTATACACGTTTGGGCTTAGAATCTCTTAGATGTCAATATTAAAACAAATAAAAAATAATAATAACATCATAATAAATAATAGTGATATTTGAAAATGATAAAAAAAAAGCTTTAAAAAAAATAAATATTAGAAAGGATTTTCCTTAAAGCTCCCAAGTGGGGAGTTTTCTTTAAATCTTGCCAAAGTGTGGTAAGATGTCAAAATATTGCTAAAAAAATTACATGAAAATAAATAGTTATACACAATATTCAAAAAAAATCTCAACTACGATGAATATTAAAAATTTTAAAGAAGTCCTTAAGTAAGAAATTTATTCTATGAATTTCCCAAAAGTGTTGGAACATTTAAATAAAAATTTATAAAAGGATTAGTATGGTATAAAATATTAATAAAAATAATAAATATAGAATTTCAACTAAGAAATAAAATCCACTAATTAATAATATTTATTGTCATAATATATTAAGTTTCGGAAAACCTAATAGCTAGACACTAAAATTAAAGGGAGTCGCCACCAACCATTCTACCTAGGTGTGATTGGTCACCTATTCAAACTAAGGATAAGGCTTGGTCTACGTTCAAAGATACTAGGGTTCGGGAGTACGTTTACGTGTAGGGAAGGACTAGCACCCCTACAACGCCCATCCTAAAATGGTACCAACTAGTTTTAGGTTATCTTTACAATTTGCCTTGTATTTATATTAATTTCGAAATGCTTATATATTGGGAATATTTCTAAGATTTTTCCATCAATTTGGCTCCAATCTTAAAAATCACCCTCACCTCAAGATGTTCAAGGAGTCTCGATTGACTTTCTTGAACTCCATCGTCGGATTAATTAAATAATTTATGAAAATCTTATTCTTTCTAACTTTTGGCTCTAATTTCGACTCCATATTAATTTCTATATTTTTTAATCTTATTTCATATTATATTTATCTCTATATTTTATTTATTTATTTTATTTATTTAGAGAATAAATATGAATCATGGTTTATTGAAGATTTTCTTAAAAGTGTCTCATCAATTTGGCTCGGCTTAAAAGAAATCTTTTCACCTAGAAAATTCAAGGAGTCCCAATTGACTTTCTTGAAATTTCATCATTGGTATAATTCATATTTTTTATTTCCCATAATTTTTATTCTAAGCTATTTAGTTAATTTATCTAATTTTATTTACATTTCTTTAATCTTAATCTTCATCTAATTTATCTTTATTTTATTTATTTAATAAACATGAATTATATTTTATTGAAAATTCTTTCAAAAGTATTTCATCAATTTGGCTCAACTTAAGAAAGAATCATCTCACCTAGAAATATCCAAGGAGTCTCGATTGACTTTCTTAGAATTTCATCATCGGTATAATTCACATTTATTTCATTATTATCTAATCTTATTAATTACTAATTATTTTCAATTTAAGCTATTTCATTCTATTTATTTAATTTCTCATCTAATTTATATTCTCATATTTATATTTATTTATCTATATATATTTATATTTTATTCATATTTAATTTACTAAGAATAAACATGGATTATAATTTATTGAAAATTCTTTCAAAAGTATTCCATCGATTTGGCTCAACTTAAGAAAGAATTTCCTCACCTAGACATTTTTAAGATGTCTCAATTGACTTTCTCTAAATGTCATCATCGGTATAACTCATATTTATTTCATTTTAATTATTTATTTTCATTTAATTTTTAATTAATTTTTATGTGAGTTTGTACAAAGATTTATTTTTAGGCTAATTTGGTTTTAATTTCTATTGGTTAACAAATCTAATTCTAAACTAAAAACAAAATTCATAAATTAGTAAAATAAAATAAGTTAATTAAATAAAACAAAATAATAAATTAACTAAAAAAAACAACAAAAATTTCGTAAATACCCTAAAAATATATTTAGTAGATGCTTAAAATAATAAAAACTAAAACCAACCCTTTTTTTAAAAAAAAAACATCCTAAAGATCATTTAAAAAAATAAAAAATATAAAAATGACTAATGGATTCGTGAATGAAGTTTAATATACTGAAATACATACCTCAAAAGCTTCCTTGTTGGCTTAAACGGTGCTTCACAGGGAATTGAAATCTTGATTCTTATGCCACTTCCATAAAAGCTTCCCCGTCTTCTGTGTTATTATTATTATTCTTTTGAACTTTGTATTTCAACACAGCCTGCACTTGGACGTTTCACGATTGTAGCAAGCAAGCAAAAGCAACAGCTTAGGGCATGCAAGGTACGAGCTTCACGTGGCTTGGCTTTTCATCTAAACAAAAACATAACAAGCGAAACGGGCAGTGGCAACTGGCAACTCTGGGTAGGGAGCGTTAAAGGAGGGGCAACAACCTTGGAGCGATGAGGCTGGTTAGAGGCAAGGAAAGCAACAACAGCGCAGGCGACGTGAATGGTGCAGGAGCGACGCGGATGTTGGATGATGCAACAGGGCTGTGCACAAACTTCACAAACAAGGGAACAGTACAAAGGGGCGGACTGGAGCAATCGACGACAATGCAGGCGCTGGGATGCAGTGGTTACGGGGCAGATGATGCAGAGGCGTGCAAACAAGTAGCAATGGCAGGGGTTAGTGCGTTGGCCAACGGTTCATGCGATGGTGCCGTTGAGCAAGAATCGTGCCCCCCCTTTTTTCCTGTGTTGTTCTTTTTTTTCCCTATTCTCTCTATATCTCTTGGCTTTATAGCCAATCAACTTCAGAAAGTAAATTTGAGGAAGGAAATTATTAAAATCCCTTAATGGTGCCTACCATCATGGGATTTTTATTGACAGCCCATGATTCCATCCTATTTAATTTTACTGTTAATTTTTATTCATGGTAACAAGATCAACTTTAGTCAGCCCTTAATTTGCATGTGATTTATTTTGGTTTTTCATGAAATAAGGTTTAAATGGGTGTTAGGGTTATAAGATTTTAAGATTTGCATTGAGATTTAAGGTTTGATCAAAGTTGATTATTTCCATTTTTTTATTTTTTTATTTTCTACCTTTTTATTTTTATTTTAGTTTCTTTTTTTTATTTTTTTTCATTAAAAGAGAATCGTTCGAACAAAATTAGGTGTCTACATTTATAAAAACTCATATAGCTATTTTCTCAAAAAGTTCCTAAGTGAGGAATTTTTAATTAAAGCTTTCCAAAAGTGTTGGATGGTTTGTTTCAAAATAAGATTTATGAAAGGGTAATTTAAAATGAAACAAAACTTGCAAACGAAAAATAATAAAATAAAATAATTTTTTATAAACTTTAATAAAATTTATTTCAATTATAGAAATATAATAATGTTCTAAAAAATATAAAAAATAAAAAGGTTCCTAAGTGAGGGACTTTCTCTAAATACTTACCAAGAGTGTTGGTAAGGTTTACTTTTTAATAAAGAAGATAAAAAAAGTGTAAAAGTAATTTCAAAATGTTTTTTAAAACAATAATATGGAGTTTTCCATTAAATATAGCTGGAACTAATTATAAATTTTTTAAAAATTCCTAAGTGAGAAGTCATGTTTAAATCTTTCCAAAGTGTGGAAAGATTTTAAAATATTTTAATAAAAAAAATATATCGGAGGTTAATACGATCAATTTACCTTAAAATCTTTGATAAATGCCATTTTCTAAAACAAATAGATAAATAAAAAATAAACAAATATTGATTTTCTTAAATGTCCCCAAGTGAGGGATTGGTTCTATAATTTTCCAAAAGTATTAGGAAATACAAATAAAAATTTATAAGATGATTTATATAAAATAAATAAAGAATTCATCATAAATAATAAAATTAACTATAAAATCTTATTTTTAATAATTAAAATCTAAGAATTTTCATATAATGATTTTTCTTAAGAAGGTTCCTAAGTGAGGAACTTTATCTCACCAAAAGTGTTGGAAAGATTTTAAAACATTAAAATAAAAATAAAATATTAAAAAAAAGGGGTAAAATATTTAAAGTTAAAGTACAAAATGAAGTAAAAGTCTTTTATCTAAAAAATATTGAAATTTAAACCGACGACGGAGCCTCTTCAAGAGAATAAGTGATTTTCTTGAATACTCTTGAGGTGAGAGAATTTCTTAAATTATACCGAAAGTGTCGGGAAATATTTAAGAAAATTCTCAATACTTAAATAATAAATGAAAAAATAAAAATAAAGTAATAAATATTAAAAGACCACTTGGTTAAGACTTTTTAGGATAACATGTGATTAATTGGTACTGTCCATCGGACTGGCGTTGTGGGGGTGCTAATACCTTCCTCACACGTAACCATACTCCCGAAGCCAAATTTCATAACGTAGATCAATGTATTTATCCTTAGTTTTGAATAGGTAGCCAATCACACCTAGGTTAAAATTGATTGGTGGCGACTCCATAATTTAACGTCTAGCGATTAGGTCCCCGGACAAAAATCGTTACGACAGCTTGGCGACTCCACTGGGGACTCGAGAGTCGAACAATTAATTAATCATGTGATATTTCAAGTCTTAGTTCAATGGTCTTAATTGGTGTTTAAATTCTTTAAGTTCAAAATAAGGTTGTTTGCTTTTGAATTTTATTAATTGTGTTATTTTTATACTTGGTATATTATCGTTCATGAATTGTTAGGGCATCTAAGATGAGGGTTATGTGTTGGTATGTTCCTTCACACAGATAACACGTACATGTGCATAACATAAGCTCTATACCCGAGTTTTGTCCTTCCTAGGAAGGGGGTAAAGTACCTACGCTCTCGTGAGATGTTAACCTCCGCAATGGCTAGCGAAATACTCTCACTCAAATTGAATCCTTTCCGTTTGTAGCCTGTTATGGGTGAGGATCGGAGTGCCTTACTAGTCCCGTGTGGATGTCAGTAAGGAGCAATTTGGGAACCTTTAGACCTCTTAAATCCAAAACCTAGCATGTGGTGAACCTTAAGTAACTAACCATTAAGGAAGAGTTACGACGATTCCTTACGTAGAATTTAACCTATGGTTAGGCACACATGAAGGAATTTTATTACCTCTTCTCTTCACACCTTGGTAAAGTTTGTTACTTCATCTCATACATTACATTATTGCATTACCATACAGGGGGTATTTGCCACATCAGCCATTCACACAAAGAATCTTTGCTACATCCATGGAAAGCCTAGGATCTAAAGCACACCGATATGAGGATGCCAATGTGTTGAAGGCTAGGTCAATGGAAGCTCAAATCAAAAATGGGGATTGCTTGCCAATGGAATATGTGTCAGCTTTGGGTAAGGAAATGCATCTCGATCTAAGAAGGAATGATTATGCCGACTTGTCTATGATCTGGGCACATTGGAAAGGGCCGATGCAAGAGAAGTTTTAAGACCAATATGGAGATATAGCATTATTACTTTCAGTAAATGTGGATGATCAACTTATTAGAGCTATGTTATGGTTTTGGGATCCTTCACATAGATGTTTTGTATTCAACAAGGAAGATATGGTGCCAACTATAGAAGAGTATTCTGTCATGCTCCGTTTGGAACCTTCAAGTCCGGACAAAGTCTAACTACGTGATAAGAAGATTGGTTATCGGAAAAAGCTTGTAAAGATAATGGGGATTAGGCTTGAAGATGTGGACAAGCACACCAAGGAAAAAGGTGAGAGTACTTGCATTCCTTGGAGTTTCCTGCACGATTATCTTATGAAAACACCGATGAGAAACGGTGTAGATGTGTCTTCGCTCTAGCTCTTTATGGTCTAGTAATCTTTCCAAAAGTGCTAAGATACATTGATGTGGCAGTGGTTGACTTTTTGGAGCAAATAGAGAATTATGTTAATCCTGTACCGGTCATTTTGGCCGAAACAGTGAGATCCTTGAATTTTTGTCGACGTAAAGGAAAAGGACGATTCCTCGGTTGCACGCAACTCCTATATATTTGGATGCAAAGCCACTTCAAAATGGAAGAGGGAAAATTTCGAAAGTCTTTCTTTGCTTCAAGCATTCCCATTAAGGAATTTTGCGAGATTAAGTGGCCAAAGCCAAAGACAGAAAAGCAATGGGTTGCATACCTACGTTGTTTAGAAACCCAAGACGTGGTATGGGGAGCTCCGTGGATGAAGCTTGACTCGATATTATATGGTTGTGGAGACAAGTATTGGGTTCCTCTTATGGGACTATGGGGTACAGTTAGCTACGCTCCGATCTTGGTAATGAGACAATATGGATACGAGCAATTTGCCCCGGCGACGTATACACTTAACCAGCTGGAATTCATGTATGGAGAGCCCCAAACCATCAAAAAGGTTGAAGAAGTTGCTAAGCTATGGAAACAAGCTCGAAGGATGGAAGGAGGAAAGCTAACAAACAATAATACTGCCGAGTATTCTGTTTGGCATTGTAGACGTGCTCGAGATCTTGTGCTCCCACAGGAAGAAAGCTTAGATACTGAAGCCTCTTCAAAGCCCCGAGACTTATTGTTAGAGGCAGAAGTTGTTAAAAGAAAGCTTCAGGAAGAGAAAAACAAGTTAGAATATGAAAACAAAAGACTCAAGCATGAGATGAAAAGCAGTTCAAAGCATTGGAACAAGAGTATCCAAGACGAGCGCAATGAATGGAGGACACTGTTAAAGGACATGAATAGCACGATCTCGTCCACTACTGCTGAATTGGGTCGCATACAAAGGGAAAATGAACAACTCCAAGCAAAAAGTCAAAACAATTTTGAGTACAAGCAACTTGAAAATGAAAGGGCCCATATGCAAGCTCAAATGCAAATGATGAGAAAAACGCTATCAGAATCTCAAAGCCATGTCATAACACTCCAAGAAGAAGTTGACGACCTGCGAGTCTTGGCTGATGAACGCGAGGAATGGATACGTGCTCATTTTTTGCAACAACAGCATCTGAAGCATTTATTCGAGCAAATTAGCATGGCTGCCAGGAAAGCTGAGGAAATGGAGGAAAGGGTGTGAGAGCTAAAGCCAGGAGTGAGTCCAATTACTGAGCATGGTCATCGTTTGTCAAAATTCCTAGATGAAGCACAAGACCATTATCTGCAGGTTATGAACTTCCTGAGGAAACCAAGGGCTTAGAGACTAGACTTTCATGGATGTAGTTTGGACTTTTGTTGTAAAATAACTTCTAAAGTCTAATGAAAGAACCTTTTGTTAGTAATGTGGCAAATACTTCCCCATTTCATTCATTTATACATTCTTTAGTAAAACATTAGCATGCATAAATGACTTTGTTTAAAAATAAAATAAACATGCCCTAATTCTAGAAGTTTTGGGTAATAAAGGTGTAAAGATAGCTCAACCAGCAAGAATTGCTATTCATCCATACAACACTCGTCTACAATCTAGGAATATGGAAAACGAACAACAAATGAGGATAGACAGAATGGAGAAAGCACAAGAAGAAATGAGAGGGAAAATAGTTGAGATGCAAGAAGATATGAGGAAACAAATGGTTGAAATGATGGAATTAATGAGAGGGATGACCAAAGGCAAAAATGTGGAGGAAACTTCTACAGCTAGAGAAGATGTGCATAATCAAGGAAATGGGCAAGAGGAGCCATTGTACCCTCCAGGATTTACCCCAACACATGTCTAACCTGGTCAAAAAGGCTACCAACGAGTGATGCCACCCCAGGGTGGTCGACCTTATGCTTTTAGTGGGATAAACCCACCAATGGGCCAATCTAATCAAGGGCAAGTAGGATCAGGTCCCGGAGGCAATCCTGCAAATCCTATTTTTGTCCCAAATCTTGATGACCCTAGTGGGCAAGAAAAATTGAGAAAGGCAATCCCTGAAGTTGGTTCTGGAGTGGGGATAGAACATAAATATGACCTCCTAGAGGAAAGCCTTAGAGCAGTAGAAGGAAAGGACACATTTGGTAGAATTGATGCAGAAGAACTCAGCCTAGTGTTTGACCTGATGTTCCCCCCAAAATTTAAGATTCCTGACTTTGAAAAGTATGACGGAACACCATGTCCATCAGCCCATATCACAATGTTTGTTCGAAAGATGGCGGGGTATACTCACAATGATAAGTTGTTGATCCATTGTTTTCAGGACAGCCTTACTGGATCCGCTGCAAGGTGGTATGTCCAATTAGATGGGAACCATATACACTCATGGAAAGATCTCGCTAGGGCATTTATGGCTCAGTACCAGCATGTGGTGGATACAGCTCCCGATAGGATGACACTCCAAAATATGGAAAAGAGAGCCAATGAACCTTTCAAGGAATATGCCTGGCGATGGAGAGATGTAGCTTCCCAAGTGCAACCACCTATTACTGAAAAGGAGACAACTATGTTGTTTGTTAGTACCCTCCGGGAACCCTATTATGGTAACTTGATTGGAAGTGCCACGAAAAGTTTTGCTGACATGGTAATTTCTGGGGAAATAATAGAGAATGCCATAAAGAATGGTAAGATAGAGGTACCCGATAGCGGAGGGTCCAAGAATGGTGCAACATTCAAGAGAAAGGAAGGGGACGTCCACACTATGACCGTTGGAGGCCAACTGCTTAGAAACCTCACCCCCTATTCTCCTTACCCGATTTATCCACCTTATTACCCACCTGCAAACAATGCCACAGCAGGCCCATACCCATACCAATCAATTTCAAGACCAACATATACCCCCAATTATCGGCCAAGAGCTCCCAATTCACCAATCACATCCACATTAGCTCAATGACCTCCTCCTGCCAACCAGCTAGACGACAATCAGAGAAGGCAAAAATCCAGTCGAGATAGGCAACATTTTGACCCAATCCCCATGACTTACACAGACCTGTTACCTCAATTAATCGCAAACCACTTCCTTGCACCAGTTTATATAGAACCTTTTAAACCTCCCTACCCTGCGTGGTATGATTCAAATGCCCACTGTGATTATCACTACGAGATTCCAGGTCATTCAACAGAAAATTGCACTGCTTTGAAACACAAAATGCAGACTCTTATTAGGGCAGGAATATTGAATTTTGGGAAAAAAGGAGAACCGAGTGTAAACAAAAACCCATTACCGAATCATGACGAGGGTAAAGTAAATGCCATAATTGAAGAGGTGGATCGTTGGGTCAAGAAAAGCATTTATGAGGTTAAAACGCCAATGAAGGTGGTGTTCGACGCAATGGTCAAGGCAAAACTAATCCAGGTAGATAATGAAAAGATGCCTAAACAGGGAAAGTTTTGTGAGTTCCACAAGAATGTGGGGCATGAAATCCAGAATTGTCAAGAGTTTCGGCAAAAGGAGCAAGGCTTGATGGATGAGGGTATTGCAGAATTTTACGAAGAAGTGCAAATAGAATCAGTCAATGTCATCGGAAAAGAAACAAGTCCCGTTTGGTGGAAACCATTGACTATCTATTATGAGGATAAGAATGAGCCTATAATTGATTCCAAGCCTAAATTTCAACTGCCAAAGATAACCATTGAGGTTCCAAGTCCTTTTCCATACAAGAATAGTCAGGCAGTCCCATGGAACTACAATTGCAATATCGTCACTCAAGGGTCAATTAGTATCCCTTTGGCCACCACAACAAACACTACAGTTGCAATGGATATAACAAGCACAGGAGGAATTACCCAAAGTGGGAGATGTTACACACCTGAAATGTTGAAGAAAATTCAAAAAGGAAAGGCTAAAGAGGGAGAAGATGAAGAAAATAATAGAGAAATCCCTTCTGAGGGTGAAGAAAAAGAACTTCGAGAGCAACAAAGCAAACCAGTGTCTGAAAAAAGAAGCTTCAGAGTTCTTGAAATTCATCAAGCATAGTGAGTTCAACATAGTAGATCAGTTGAATCATACACCAGCGCGCATCACTCTGCTTTCTCTATTACTAAATTCAGAACCCCACCAAAAAGCTCTTTTATGAGTGCTCAATCAAGCATATGTACCCCATGCTGTGTCAGTAGAAAAGATAGATCGACTTGTTGGAAATATCGTGGCGGACAATTTTATATCCTTCAGTGATGATGAGATCCCGCCTGATGGAAGAGGCAGTTACAAAGCCTTGCATATTACTACCACTTGCAAAGACTATATCCTACCTAGAGTCCTAATCGATAATGGCTCAGCTCTAAATGTTATGCCTCTAAGAACTTTGTCAAAATTACCTGTGGATGAGTCGCACATGAGGAAAAGTCATATGGTAGTAAAAGCATTCGATGGTACACGTCGAGAAGTAACAGGGACTATAGAAATTCCAATTCAAATTGGCCCCAGTGTCTACAATATGGAATTTCAAGTCATGGACATTAACCCTGCATATAATTGCCTCCTTGGGCGTCCATGGATACATTCAGCTGGAGCAGTCCCCTCGACTTTACACCAAATAGTCAAATTTATAATAGATGGAAAAGTGGTAGGTGTAGTTGGAGAAGAAGATATGATTGCTACAGTTTCCTCCACTACCCCATATATCGAGGTGAATGAGAATGCACCAGAATGTTCTTTCAGGTCCTTGGAATTTGTAAATGCTACATACATAGGAGAAGCATCTAAGATACCAATGCCACAGTTGTCCAGCGCCACAATGTCGGGAATTCAACAAACTGTTGGGAAAGGATGTTATGCTGGAGCAGGATTAGGAAAGAACTTGCAAGGGATAAAACGAGCTTTGACAGCAAAAGTGAAGGATGATAGATTTGGTCTTGGCTACAAGCCAACTGGCCTAGAGAGGAGAAAGTTTTTGGAGAAGAAAAGGGAAAGAAGAATGGCTAAACTTAAAGGGGTCGATGAGAAAACTGAGCCGATGGTGTTTCCTCCTCTAGAGGATGTCTTTCATTCTGTGGGATACATTTATCCAGACCTAGTAAAGGCTAACAAGGATGAGCTTGTTAAGGAATTCGAGAATTTGTCTATCCAGATGGTAACCACAGATAAAGAAAAGGCCCCAAGAAGTTTGGAAGTGCGCCCTTGCCTGCCAGGCTTTCAGCTGAGGAATTGGCATTACATCGATCTTCTTGTTATCACTAAATCTCTACCAAAGTAATTCAATAAGTAAAGCCTGATCACCCCTGCCCAAGGGTATCAAGGTCTCTTATGTAGGGCTATTTCTATTTCAATAAAATCTGGCCTTTTGTCATACCTTTTTCCATGTGAATTCTTTCATTTGCATCTTTTCTGCACATGCATATTCGAGTCCATCTACATTTTGCCAACTTTTGCCCCATATGCAGGTACCCAAACAATGAATATGAAGGCCATTGTGATGATATTCCAAAACCTGATTTTGAAAGAACTGTTTGTGCTGGTGAATTTAATGAAGAAGAGGGTATTGATGATGATACATTGCCTCCTGAACTTACAAGACTGGTGGAACAAGAAGAAAAGCAAATTGTACCTCATCAAGAACCCATTGAGACCTTAAATTTGGGGAGTGACGAAGTAAGAAAAGAGGTTAAAATCGGCACATTTCTATCATCGTCCATAAGGAAAGAGCTGATAAGCTTACTCCTTGAGTATGCCGATGTGTTCGCATGGTCGTATCAAGACATGCCAGATCTGAATTCTGATATTGTGGTTCATAAGCTACCAGTAAGACCAGAATGCAAGCCAATTCAGCAGAAGTTGAGAAGGATGAAACCCGAAATGTTATTAAAGATAAAAGAGGAAGTCAAGAAGCAATTTGATGCAGGATTCTTGGAGGTGGCAAAATATCCTGAATGGGTAGCAAATATTGTTCAGTTCCTAAAAAAGATGGAAAGGTACGAATGTACGTGGATTATCGTGATTTAAATAGGGCCAGTCCGAAAGACAATTTTCCCCTGCCACATATTGATACCCTAGTCGACAACACGACTGGACATTCTTTATTTTCTTTTATGGATGGTTTCTCGGGTTATAATCAAATCAAAATGGCGCCTGAAGATATGGAAAAAACCACTTTTTTGACTATGTGGGGAACATTTTGTTACAAGGTCATGCCATTTGGGTTGAAAAATGCTGGTGCAACTTACCAGAGAGCGATGGTAACCTTGTTTCACGACATGATGCATAAGGAGATAGAAGTCTATGTTGATGATATGATTGCAAAGTCCCAGAAAAAAGAAAATCATGTTGCTAACCTTAAAAGGTTATTTGAAAGGTTGAGAAAATTCCAACTTAAGCTCAACCCAGCCAAATGTACTTTCGGAGTGACATCACGAAAGCTATTGGGATTTGTAGTCAGTGAGCGAGGTATAGAAGTGGATCCTGATAAGATACATGCCATCCAGAATTTATCACCACCTCGTACCCAAAAGGAAGTAAGAGGATTCTTAGGAAGATTGAATTACATCGCACGTTTCATCTCCCAACTCACTGCTAAGTGTGATCCAATCTTCAAACTCCTCTGAAAACGAGACCCAGGAGAATGGAATGACGAATGCCAAATAGCATTTGATAAGGTTAAGGAGTACCTTTCGAATCCTCCTGTGTTGGTGCCACCTGTGCCAGGGAGACCGCTCATCTTGTATATAATAGTGCATGAAAATTCCATGGGATGTGTGCTGGGGCAACATGATGAAACTGGGAGAAAAGAGCGGGCTATCTATTATTTGAGCAAGAAGTTCACTGACTATGAAGCCAGATATTCTTCGTTGGAGAAGATGTGTTGCGCTATGGCTTGGATAGCTCGTAGACTAAGACAGTACATGCTTTATCATACCACATGGCTAATTTCAAAATTGGACCCTATTAAGTATATCTTCGAGAAACCTTCATTATCCGGGAAGATAGCAAGGTGGCAAGTGTTGCTTTCCGAGTATGACATTGTCTATATGACTCAAAAGGCCATTAAAGGTAGTACGATTGCTGATTTTCTCACAGATCAAGCTGAATAAAAGTATGAACCAATGGATTTTGATTTCCCCGATGAGGATTTAATGGCCATATCACAAATAAATGTTGAAGGTTCCGCAGAAGAACTTGTTTGGAGAATGTACTTTGATGGGGCATCTAATGCTTTCGGGCACGGTGTTAGGGCAGTTTTAGTATCCCCTGAAGGAGATTGTTGTCCATTCACTGCAAAATTGGATTTTGACTGCACTAATAATATGGTAGAATATGAGGCTTGTATCATGGGGCTCCGAGCTGCAATCGACAAAGGTGTTAAAGTACTGGAAGTATATGGAGATTCAGCCTTGGTAATTTATCAATTGCGAGGTGAATGGGAAACAAGAGATTCAAAATTGGTCCAGTATTGTGAGTTTGTGACCGACCTAGTTAAACATTTCAAGAAAATTTGTTTTAAGCATTTGCCTCGAGAAGAAAACCAAATGGCTGATGCATTGGCTACTTTGGCTGCGATGTTCAAAGTAAATTCAGGTGCTAAAATTTGTCCCATCAAGATGAGCATACATGGATCACCAGCACATTGCTCAAATGTAGAAGAAGAGATAGATGGGAAACCATGGTATCATGATATATTGCAATACATAAAGCATCACCAGTATCTAGAAGGGGCATCAGAAAATGACAAAAGGACTTTGAGAAGAATGGCCATGGAATTCTTCTTGGATGGTGAAATTTTGTACAAAAAGGGGAAAGATCAGGTGTTGCTAAGGTGTGTGGATGCCATAGAAGCCAAATGGATACTCAAGGAAATTCACGAAGGTGTTTGTGGATCTCATGCAAATGGTCGCATGATGGCTCGACAAATTATGAGGGCTGGATATTATTGGATGACAATGGAAAGTGATTGCATCAACTTTGCTCGAAGTTGTCATAAATGTCAAATATATGCCAGTAAGATAAATGCCCCTCCCAAATCCTTACAGGTCATGACAACTCCTTGGCCATTTTCTACATGGGGAATGGATGTGATTGGACCAATTACCCCTAAAGCTTCAAATGGACACCGTTTCATTTTGGTAATGATTGATTACTTCACGAAATGGGTGGAAGCATCATCTTATGTCAGTGTGACAAAGTCTGTAGTGTGCAAGTTTTTCAAGAAAGAGATAATTTGCCGGTATGGGCTACCAGAAAGGATCATTTCAGACAATGCTCTGAATTTCAACAATAAGTTGATTGAGGAAGCATGTGCCCAATTTCATATTAAGCATCACAATTCGGTGCCTTATCGTCCAAAAATGAATGGAGCTGTCGAAGCTGCAAATAAAAATCTCAAGAAGATCATTCAGAAGATGACAGATACATACAAAGATTGGCATGAGAAGTTACCTTTTGCTCTGCACGCTTACCGTACATCGGTTCGCACATCCACAGGAGCCACCCCGTTTTCATTAGTATATGGGATGGAGGCAGTTTTGCCTATTGAAGTGGAAATTCCTTATTTGCGTGTCCTTATGGAGGTTGAATTGGACGAAGCTGAATGGGTCCGAGCCCGGTATGAGCAATTGAACCTTATTGAGGAAAAAAGACTCAAAGCGCTATGTCATGGGCAATTGTATCAGAAGAGGATGATGCGAGCACATGACAAAAAGGTTCGTCCCATAAATTTTCAAGAAGGGGATTTGGTTTTGAAAAAGATTCTACCCAATATTCCTGACCCGCGAGGCAAATGGACTCCAAATTGGGAAGGCCCTTTTGTAGTAAGAAAAGCATTCTCAGGAGGAGCATTGATTTTGGCAGAAATGGACGGAAGAGACCTTCCCAATCCAATAAATGCTGATGCAGTAAAGAAGTATTATGCATAAAAAAATAAAAAAACAACAAAAAACAACAAAAAACAAAAAAAAGAGAAAAAAGAAAAATATATATAAGGAGGGGTTCAGGGAGAAAACCCAAAAGGGCGATTTGAACCCAAATAGGAATGTTTGAGTTGAAAACCCGAAAAAGGGCGACTTAGACAAAAAGCAATGATTTATGAGGCTGGTAGCCAAATATCTTACAGGCTCGTGAGCAAAGAGGGGCAGAGTTCAGTCTGAGGTATTCTCTGAAGCTTAAAGCCATCAGCTAGACAGTGAGGTCAAAAGAAGGTTTTTGGATTAATTCACAATGATTAGAATAATTATTGTAAGGGCATCCTCATGTGGAACCTTGATCAACCATTTCATTGTATCTGTTTAAATTGCCTTCCATTTGAATAAGAACCCATTCCTCTTTTGTCGTCTTAACTTAACACTCATCTACCCATCTTTTGAAAGAAATTCACAATTACAGTATGTCTCATAGTACATAAAATTATGAAAGCATAAGAAGATCCACTTACTTTTCGAATTACTTATAAGAGAGTTAATAATAACAGGAGTGAGATGTAAATGAGGCAAAGTATGATAGTACCAATGATGAGATCTAGCTGGTATGATAAAGGATTGAGAGTGCATGAATGCAACTAAAAGGATTAAGGTCAAAGGTTATCTTAATGGAATGATGAAAAGTAAATGAGAAGAAGAGAAAGAGAAAGGGGCATGAGATTGCGAAACTTTGAATTAAAATTCACATGCATGTCATCTCATAATAGGTGTTACATCCCTTTAAGAAGCATACACATTTTACATACACATCCCTAAAAATTGTGCAATGCATTCTCATTTGTGACTTCATCTCTATGGGAACATTTGCAATATTGGGTAGGATTTGGCTTTTAGTGAATAATTAGCCAAACATAGAAATACCTTTAAATAGGAAAAAGCTGAACTATGATTGATTAAGAACTTTCTGCGAACATGCAGTTTATTTTTCTAAAGTCGTGAGCCTCTTTAAAGAGAGGAGCCCATTCTATTTTACCAAAGTCGTGTGCCTCTTGAAAAAGAGGAGCCCATTTTATTTTACCAAAGTCGTGTGCCTCTTAAAAGAGAGGAGCCCAGTTTATTTTCCAAAGTCATGTGCCTCTTGAAAGAGAGGAGCCCAGTTTATTTACCAAAGTCGTGTGCCTCTTGAAAAAGAGGAGCCCAGTTTATTTTCCGAAGTCGTGTGCCTCTTAAAAAGAGGAGATCAAGTTTATTTTTCAAAGTCGTGTGCCTCTTGAAAAATAGGAGCCCAGTTTATTTTCCAAAGTCGTGTGCCTCTCAAAGAGAGGAGCCCAATTTATTTTTCAAAAGTCGTGTGCCTCTTGAGAGAGGAGCCAAATTAAATTGAAGAGTTTTTGGTAAAAAGAAAACTGTTAAATTTAAATCTTTTTGTTAAAATTATAAAAAAAAATGAAAACAAAAAATAGGTCATGAGCCGGACAAAATTGCTATCTATTGTCTTTGCCCTATTCCTGACTCTCAGCAATGTGCAAAGAGGGGCAGCTGTAGATACCAAATTTTTTCCGAAATTATAAATATATTTGGATTGGATCTTATTTCAGTCTTAGTGATTTGAGATTGAAATTTGCTCGATTTAATCGTGTGTTTGAATTAATTTCGAATAACTTGGCTTTCGAGATGGATTTGAAGCTCAAAATAGTTCAAATATCATGAAGATCGAATTTTGTCTTTTAAGATCGATTCCAAATTTGTCCTGAATAATTGGGCCTTTTACTTGATGTGTGAAAATTAATTAGGTTGGAGCCCAAAATCCAATAACCCAAATTAATTGAAGTTGGGTTGTTAAAATTAAAGATTTAAGCCCATGTATTTTATTTAATTTTATTTTATTAATTTGTATTAAAATTAAAATAAAAAATTTAATTAGTATTTTAAATATTTATTTATTTATTAGATTATTTGTAAAAAAAAAAAAAGAAAAAGGAAGAGGCTGGTGTCGGCACCGGCCATATCTCTGAATTTCTTCAGTCACTCTGCCATAACCACCAACTCACTGACAGATTTCTTTGTGCTTGAAAGTCTTACACAGATTAATTCTATGAGATTTTGCCCCGTTTTTATTGACTAAAAAAGCAGCTCGAGGAGATAAAGAAGAAAAGGGGAAGCAATTTCGAAAGAACCCCTGTTTTCAAGACCCTAAAAACCTTCCTCTACCCTCTGCCTTTACCATAGCCACCATTTTTCAAGCAAATTTTCTACAAGCATTTAAGAACATCAAGAAAATCAAACACTATTGGCCCTAAAAACCAGTGGAACAATGGATTACAACCCCTGGTTTCATCCGATTTTCTTGACTAAATATGCCTATAAATAGTCTGAAGTAGATTGGAGAAAACAAAATATACAGAGACAGTGAGACAACAGAAAAAAACAGAGAAAAAAAATCTGAACAACACAGATAAAAAAAACCCAATCTCAGCTCAAAAATCAACAACGCAAAAACACAATATGAGATTCAATCAAAAATATAGCAAAAACATTGTTTAAAAAAAGGGAAGAAAATAGGAGCAGAACCGGAGAAGCAACCGTGAAAGGAGGCGATCATGCGGAGGCTGCTAGCAGGTGACGGTGCTGCTGTGGCTGGCCGGTGACTGATCTGCAAGGAGAAGAAGATCCATTTAGAAAAGGAAAGGAGCGAAAAAAAAAAAGAAAAGGAGTAGCAGCTTGAACCCGATTGCCTCTGAGGTTTTTATCTATCAATCCTCTGCTACGTTTGTTTTCTCTGCACTATACTAACTTGCTATAATTTATTGACCTTGGGCCACGTAAATGGATATGGGCTGGTGATATGCATGATTTGGTTGGGTTTGGGTAAAAGCTGGGATTTGGACTTTATTTGAGTAATGTTTTTATAGCTTCCATTTTTGTATGCATATATGTATACACGTTTGGGCTTAGAATCTCTTAGATGTCAATATTAAAACAAATAAAAAATAATAATAACATCATAATAAATAATAGTGATATTTGAAAATGATAAAAAAAAAGCTTTAAAAAAAATAATAAATATTAGAAAGGATTTTCCTTAAAGCTCCCAAGTGGGGAGTTTTCTTTAAATCTTGCTAAAGTGTGGTAAGATGTCAAAATATTGCTAAAAAAATTACATGAAAATAAATAGTTATACAATATTCAAAAAAAAATCTCAACTATGATGAATATTAAAAATTTTAAAGAAGTCCTTAAGTAAGAAATTTATTCTATGAATTTCCCAAAAGTGTTGGGACATTTAAATAAAAATTTATAAAAGGATTAGTATGGTATAAAATATTAATAAAAATAATAAATATAGAATTTCAACTAAGAAATAAAATCCACTAATTAATAATATTTATAAAAACTCATATAGCTATTTTCTCAAAAAGTTCCTAAGTGAGGAATTTTTAATTAAAGCTTTCCAAAAGTGTTGGATGGTTTGTTTCAAAATAAGATTTATGAAAACGTAATTTAAAATGAAACAAAACTTGCAAACGAAAAATAATAAAATAAAATAATTTTTTATAAACTTTAATAAAATTTATTTCAATTATAGAAATATAATAATGTTCTAAAAAATATAAAAAAAATAAAAAGGTTCCTAAGTGAGGGACTTTCTCTAAATACTTACCAAGAGTGTTGGTAAGGTTTACTTTTTAATAAAGAAAATAAAAAAAGTGTAAAAGTAATTTCAAAATGTTTTTTAAAACAATAATATGGAGTTTTCCATTAAATATAACTAGAACTAATTATAAATTTTTTAAAAATTCCTAAGTGAGAAGTCGTGTTTAAATCTTTCCAAAATGTGGAAAGATTTTAAAATATTTTAATAAAAAAAATATATCGGAGGTTAATACGATCAATTTACCTTAAAATCTTTGATAAATGCCATTTTCTAAAAAAAATAGATAAATAAAAAATAAACAAATATTGATTTTCTTAAAAGTCCATAAGTGAGGGATTGGTTCTATAATTTTCCAAAAGTATTGGGAAATACAAATAAAAATTTATAAGATGATTTATATAAAATAAATAAAGAAGTCATCATAAATAATAAAATTAACTATAAAATCTTATTTTTAATAATTAAAATCTAAGAATTTTCATATAATGATTTTTCTTAAGAAGGTTCCTAAGTGAGGAACTTTATCTCACCAAAAGTGTTGGAAAGATTTTAAAACATTAAAATAAAAATAGAATATTAAAAAAAGGGGTAAAATATTTAAAGTTAAAGTACAAAATGAAGTAAAAGTCTTTTATCTAAAAAATATTGAAATTTAAACCGACGACGGAGCCTCTTCAAGAGAATAAGTGATTTTCTTGAATACTCTTGAGGTGAGAGAATTTCTTAAATTATACCGAAAGTGTCGGGAAATATTTAAGAAAATTATTAATACTTAAATAATAAATGAAAAAATAAAAATAAAGTAATAAATATTAAAAGACCACTTGGTTAAGACTTTTTAGGATAACATATGATTAATTGGTACTGTCCATCGGACAGGCGTTGTGGGGGTGCTAATACCTTCCTCACACGTAACCGTACTCCCGAACCCAAATTTCATAACGTAGATCAATGTACTTATCCTTAGTTTTGAATATGTAGCCAATCACACCTAGGTTAAAATTGATTGGTGGCGACTCCATAATTTAATGTCTAGCGATTAGGTCCCCGGACAAAAATCGTTACGACAGTCACCATGTAGGCGGAGCTAAGAGAAAAACTTCCATTCGCTAAAAATTTCCAAGCAATGGAGTCAACATCAACATTTAGAACTTGAAATGGAATGGCCTTGATCTTAGATTGTAATTCCAAGGGAACAGGTGCACCGAGATCATCAAAATACCATTCCCCTTGTTTAGTAAAAGCTTGCCTCACAATCTTTTCCTTCTCTTGAGCTATCCAAGGCCCGAAGATAATCGAGTCTAAAGGTCCTAGTCTAGTCCAGTCCAGTCATCGCTCCAAAACTTCACCTGTGTACCTGATTTTACAACCCATCTAAGTCCTTTCTCAATGATGTGGGCTCCTTTTTGCATTCCTACCCACATGGGGGAACATGCTCTCATAGTAAAGGTCCCATTACTAGAGTATTTAGATTTGAGAATTTCATTCCATAATTGTCCACTTTCCGTGAGGAATCGCCATCCAAGCTTAGCCATATTAGCTTCATTAAGATGGCACATGTCCTTGATTCCTATTCCACCTTCTTTCTTTGGAAGTGTTACAACATCCCAATTAACCAAATGGATTTTTTTTCTGGTTTTCATAAGATCCCCATAGGAAGTTTCTTGTAATTTTATTGATTTCATTGCATGTGCTCTTAGGGATATGAGTGCCTTGCATGTAGTACAAGGGAATGGAATTGAGGACAGACTTGATTAAGGTAGATCTTCCAGCCAATGAGAGGAGTTTGGCCTTCCCGCCTGACAGCTTATCCTTAACCTTCTCCACGATGAAGTTGAAGTTTGTGGCATTGTGTTTCTAAGAGACTAAGATATTTTCCAAACTCCTTCGTGTGTGCAAAACCAAGGATATTGCTAAGGTGATCCTTCTCCTCCATGGGAGTGTTGCGAGAGAAGAGAATTGATGATTTGCTTGCATTAATCTTTTGACCAGATAAGATACAAAATTCATTCATAACTTTCCTCATAAATCTACACGTAGACTCGTTAGCTCTTCCAATAAGAAGAAGATCATTTGCAAAGAAGAGGTGGGAAAGTTTGGGACATATTTTCACAAGTTGGATCTGCTCCCAAAGGTTATCTTCGCAAGTTTTAAAAATTTTTAGTGACATATACTTCGTACACAAGATGAAAATATAGGGAGATAAAGGATCTCCTTGGTGAATCCCGCAAGAAGGATTAATCTTGTCACTCTGTTCACCATTAATAAGAATAGTCATATTTGCAGAAGTGATGCACGACATGATTAATTTGACCAATATCTGAGGAAAATTAAAGAAGGCTAACACCTTACGAATGAAACTCCACTCTAGTCTATCGTAGGCCTTCTCTAGGTCGATCTTGACCAACATCATTCCTTTTCTTCCTTTCTTCCTCTTAAAGGAGTGAATTATTTCTTGAGCAATGATAACATTATCTTGAGCGCTTCTCCCTGCAATGAAGCTAGCTTGAAGTGGATGAATAATTCTAACAAGGATGGGTCTAATCCGATTAACCACAACCTTCGTGATAATCTTATAAATCGTATTATAGAGTCTAATTGGTCAATATTGTCTGATTGATTCTGCCTTTTGTGATTTAGGAATTAGGCAAATAAGGCAATCATTAATGGACCCAAGAATTTGACCAGAACTAAAAACTTGTTTGACAAGGTTGCAAACCGAATCCCTCACTATATTCCAGCACTTTTGATAGAAGATTGGATGAAATCCATCTAGGCCTGGGGCTTTTAGTGGTTTCATGGCTTTGATAGCCCTATACACTTCAATGTTAGTAATAGGATGGGTAAGCTATGTCATTCAGAACATTCCCAATTCTACGCATCAAAGAAGAATATAACAAGGAAAATTCATTTCCACTCGAAAAAATTCTAGTGAAGTAATCCGAGATAGAAGTTCTGATGTCACTCGAATTACTTAACCAATTGCCAATCGAATCCTTGAGTGCAAGAATTTTGTTATTTCTTCGGTGTTTAATGGTACTAAGATGATAAAACCTGGTGTTACGATCACCATCTGAAATCCAATCCATTCTCAATTTAAGAGCCCAAATTTCCTCTTCAAGTTTAAGGATGTGTTGATATTCATATTCTAACTCCTCCTCAAGTTTGTTAAGCCAAGGATTAGGTGAGTGGGACAGAGCTCGTAGAATACCATCAAGTCTTGCACGAATTTTCCTCTTCTTGTGATAGACATTTCCAAAGGTATTTTTATTCCATTCTCGGATGTTGTTCTTGAAATTGGGAATGACCTTTAGGATCTGGTAATTTGCTTGTCTCCAAGAAGCTTTCACCACATGATTAAATTCCAGGTGGGAGAACCATATCGTTTCAAACCTAAATGGTCTTTCTCTAAATGAGTGATTGATAGGATTTGTATCAAGCACAATGGGTGTATGATCAGAGTAGACTTTATTGCGATGAAAAACGGTCGAGGTTGGGTAAAGAAATTTCTAGTCTCCATTTGCCCAAGCTCGATCCAGTCTCTCCCTAATAATTTGACCACGTTGGTTTTTTCTTATCCACGTATATTGATGTCCCACAAAACCAAGGTCAATCATCCCACACCTATTCATACAATTTTGAAACTGTCTAGCTCGATATTGATTTATAGGATTTCCTCTTAACTTATTTGACTCATTGAGAAGTTCATTAAAGTCCCTCAATAACAGCCAAAGACTAGAACAAGTTGCAGCAAATAAGGAAAGTTCATCCCATAACTGTCGTCTCATAGCATATTGTGGACGAGCATAGATGGCAGACAATATCCAAAATTGATTCATGTTATTTGAATTCGGAGAAAGAGAAGGAAATGGAACCTGAATGGTAGCGTGTATCACTTGCTGTGTAGCATGCATCACTTCAACTTTAACTTCAGCATCCTGCCAAAGTATCCAAGTTCCCCTTGAAAATCCTTCAGCATCCACTCTGTAGGATTTGGCAAATCCAATGGAGTTACACATTCTCTGAGCATTGTCACCAGAGATTCTGGTTTCCACAATGATAGCAATGCTGGGATTATTAAGTCTCACAAGATCCATAAAAGCTCGCTTGAAATCTAGGCTCCCTGCCCCTCTTGCGTTCCAAAAAAGGCATCTCATTGGAAAAGAATAAATGATGGTGCTGTTAAATAACCATTTAGCCAAGCCCGGCATCATCTTTACCTCCTCCCTCTGTATCTTGCATAACAAGTTGAGGAAGTGATGGTACTACGAGAGAGTCATCAATGAGTAGCTCTTTGCTTCCCTCATGTTGTCTTTGATTGTCTTGGTAGCCAGAGTCACTGGATTCACCATTGGTCTGGACGTGAATATGAAAGCTGCCTTGCTTTCCTCCTTCAATTTCATGATTCATACCGTGTCCAATAACACCTTCGTTAGCGCTATGTGATTCAATGGCGATAACTACACCACATCCCTGGGAGTGAAGTTCTAAGTCTATTCCCATAGTTATTGAAGAAAAAGGAGAGGGTCCAGAATGTCTATTGTAATTGCCATGTTGTTTCACTTCCTCATTATTTCCTTTAGCTCCCAATTCATCTCTTGGGTGTTGCACTAGAATAGACTCCTTATTGCTTTCTTCAGGCTTATCATTTTTTTCTTCCAAAAATATAAACATCATGTCTAGCCTTGGATTGTTTCCCTGTTTTCCTGCCATTCGGGTTTGAATGAGAAAAGTTTTGGTGAGCAAATTGTTTGCTGGGTATTTTGCTAGTGGAGGTTAAATATTTTCCTCCCAAACTACCAAAAGAGAAGGTGGCTTTCTCGAGGTTCAGTTCATGTAATCCTTTCTTTTCTATGTTTTGGTTGGAGTCCAACTTCTTGTTTGTGTTAATATCCATGCCCATGGATGTGACCTCCTCCAGTCTACTTTCTTTCAAATCCCACTGTCTGGAACCAACTTTTCCCTGTAGTTGACAGTTGTGAAGACCCGTTCACGTGTTCCAACAGTTTACCCTTTTCTTTGTCTTTTCCTTCACTATTCGGGTGATCCTTCGGGTTGTTCTTACCCAGTCCCTTACCATGCCTGGCTCTCCTTCTGGTAACAAGCATCCAAGGGCCGTATGTGTCCTTTTCTGCTTCTGCTATTTCAGTTTGTTCAGAAGATTCTTGAGGTTTGTCTGCCATAACAATTGGTTCAGCAAAGTTCACAGTAGTGGTTTTGTTGCTATCGCATAACTCCTTTCTGTAGCCAATTAACCCGTATTTGAAGCATAAATTGACACCATCATATAACAATGGCTGAACAATTTTCCCAATCTGAATTTTAGGAATGAGAGGCTTATCTAAATCCACTTGAACACATATACGTGTGTATCTACCTCTTGTACTTCTCTCAGTAATAGTATCAACTTTTAACAAGTTTCCAATCTGATTTCCAATTCTGTGCAGTATGCTTTTATCAAAAAACTCAATCGGTAGTCTAGGCAAACGAACCCAAACAGTTTTGGTTGAAAAGGCATTTGATGTTTCTGCAATGAAATGTGGTTCCCAGAACCTCATGGTCAAATAATAAGATCCAACAAACCAAGGTCTCCTATAAAGAACTTTCTGGAAATCTTCTTGGTTGTTGAATCTAAAAAGGAAGAAATGCTTCCCTAAATCAATACATTCCATTTCACCGTGTCGTTTTCATAATGTCTTGACTCTCGGGTAGAGGAAGTTGTGGCCAACAACTTTCCCAAAAGTCTTGACAATAATGGCGTCTTCCATGGGTTCTTGATTCGGTTTTTCTCTTCCTTGGAGAGCAGTATGGTAGGAATGTCATCGATATCCTCAGGTTCTTGATCAGACTCTTCATCAAGATATGTCTGTTTGGTGATAAACGAGCAACAAGAATTCTCATTCTGATTCATGAGAGTCTTTATAAGACAACCTACTTGATGGATTATCATACATTTCTTCATCCGTGGATTTGAACTCGCCATTCTTTGTTCTCTTTACGCTTCTAAATCGTTGATCTTCTTCTTCCTCAGAGCAAGTTGTCGCCTTTTGCTTTCTTTTCTCATCTCAGATCTGCTTTTCGATCTGTTTGCTTTCTTTTCTCATCTCAGATCTGCTTTTCGATCTGTTTGCTGTCTTTCTGGATGTTTGCTTTTCGATCAATCCTGCGTTGTCTTAGAAGCATGTGGCTAATAATTATGGTTCCTCATTTTTAATACAATTATGGTTCCTCTCTCTCTCTCTCTCCTTACTATTACTATTAGATTGAGGACACTCTTTTGACACAGCCGATTTCGCCGTTCAATACCTGCTAATTTAAAGAACAAAGCAAACAAAAAAGAAAACTTTTTCTTTAGCTGTATTTTGTCATAAAAAAAAGGTCAACCATGCTTGCAATTTTGTTTTAAAAAAATGAACCATTCCATAATTAAATTATTAAAAACTCATAAGGTAGCATTTGACTTAGGGTGTTTGAATGTCATTGCATCGGATCCCTCAGTGTAGTTGGTTGTTGCCAACTGCAAGCAAAACAAACAAAAAAAGAAAATCTTTTTCTTTAGCTGTATTTTGTCATGAACAAAAGGTCAACCATGCTTGAAATTTTTTTTTAAATAAACTATTCGATAATTAATTTATTAACTCTTAAGGGAGCATTCGACTTAGGGTGTTTGGATGTCATTGCATCGGATCCCTTGATGTAGTTGGCTGTTGCCAAGTGCACTACTCCTCTAGTTGTAGATTGGAAGGGCTAGGGTCTAGTTGAAGTCTGGAACTTGTAGTGGAGAAGAAATTCCTCACATTGTTCTCTCTTCGTTTTTTTACTTAAAAATTTTAAATTATTTATTTTTATTAACTCTCTATTTTTTTTACTCTTGATGTTTCATATTTTATTTTTTTTATTTTGGACTTTTATTTACATGTAAATTCATATATAAACTATTATTTTTATATTTATAACATGCAATTTTTAATTTTTTAAATCCTGTATAATATATCACTATATATTAAATAAAAAATTTATCCAGCATTAAAACATATATACAAAAAATTTTAAATATTTAATAATAAAAATATATTAAGTGATATAAAAATAATTTTAGTAGAAAATAATATTTTTATATAAAATAATTTTAGTAGTTTTTAATTATTTTATTAATTTTATAATTATAAAATATATTTTAAATTTTATTTAGACAAAATTTTAATCTAATGTCTTTAACATTCATTTTTTCTTCTTGCTACACTTCAGCTCATCGCTATTACTATGTTTGCATTCAAACACTTATTCTATCACTGATTTTAATCTCAACGCTGTGAATAAATCAAGCTCTAAATTAACCATGTCTAAATCATTTTATCTATTCAATTAGAGTTACTTAATCTTTTATACTTTAATTATCATAAAATTTAACAAGAATTTTGTACTTTGTTCATAAACTTTGAATCTCAATTGCTTGTTCCACAAAACAAATTACCCAAATTAATTCCATGTGCTTAAACCTTGTTTGATGAGTAGCAAAAACCCTAATGTTTTGCTCAAGAAATTTCATCCCATGGTTTAAATTCGACTAACACAAAGTTATACCCTAAATAATGTTTTTAATTCTTATATTTATGTAATAATTTTTTAAGGATTCTAATTTCACGTAAATTATACTCTGTTATCACATGTAAGATTAAATTTATTTATTAATCTTATGTGATAATTAGAATATCAAAATCATATAAGCAATTGTTTATGCAAAATTGTTTTGAGTAGATATCAATGAAAGCGGAAGTATAATTGTTAGGAGTGTGATTAGGCTAGTCTTCCTTTTCTACTTCTCCTTGGAGTGACTTTCAATAAGTAGATACCACTATCCTGAGAAATAAAGAGAGGATCCAACCATAAAAAAATTATTAAGTTCAAGGCCTATACAACCATCACACCACACTAACCGAATAATATGTATAAAAGCTCATACTCGCTAATCACAATTAATTAATATGGCTTACTTGCATGTTTTCTATATCATGATTAAATTATCAGTATGTTTTATTAAAGTTCAAAATTACCTATAAATAGTAGTCCATCAATTAAAAAATTCAAGCAGAATTATCTTTTTTTTTTTTGCCCATGCAACAACAACTGGAAGACCAAGAGAGGAGGCCCCAAATGCCCTTACATTACTTCTAATTCCCAATTGTTTGCATTGCCCAACTATTTATGTCGATTTATCATGGTCTATAATATAAGTGCTCATGCTTCTAAAAATCCAATTGGCCAATGATCTTGGAAAAAAAAAAGCACGAAGGCCATTGAACATATATTGTGGTAGCATTTGCATTTTAAAGGAAGTCTGAGCTCTGAATTTGAATTTTGGTATTGGGCAAGGTTGGTAAAAGATGGAGGAGGCGTTAGTGTTACTTTTGTGTAACTCAATTATTGAATATGGTTAATAAACATTTCAGAGTTCAGATATAAATAGATTTATATCCCATGGGTAGTGCAGGATCCAATTGTTTCATTTAGCAAGCACAAAAATAATTGAATTGAAGTTGAATTTCCATTAATTAGGAAACAAATATAAATTAAAACAAAAAACAAAATCAAAAAGCACAGGAAAGAAGAAGTCTGTCACGAGAAAGGGAAAAGGGAAAAAAATAGCAAAAAGACAAACTTCTCAAGGAAAAAAGAAAATAATCTGTTGGAGTATTACTCTGAATCTTCAAACTTTGTTGATGAAGATATATCTGATGAAGATATAGAGAACAGAAACAAAATGCTTAGAAAGGAAGCACAGGCTACTCTGGAGGTGGCAAAACTATTAGGTTTCTCTCCAACAGCAAACGAGGAAGACATCATCAAATGTCTTATGGAGGCTGAAATTGAAGAAATGGCGAGGAACATATGTCGTGAGTAGCTGTCGAATGATTGTGAGGCAAAATATTTTCTTCGGGTAATCAAGAATGGTACTTGAAGAATGGAAAAAATTCTTTGAGATTTTGAGTTCCAGATTTTAAGTTCTCCCAATAAAACAAGGTGAGATTTTTTTTGCTTTTGATTAATTCCCGTTTTGGAATTTATTGATGCTGTTTTCCTGGCAAGGCAAACAGAGTCAGTTTGTTTACCTAGCAAGGAAAACAGTGGTCAGTTAGTTTTTGTCTATGGCAAGGTAAAAGATCCAACAGAACCTCTAATTTCTACTCGTGTGAATAAATTGAATGGTTAGAAAGTGAATTGCATAGATGCCTAATTAGTGAGGAACGGTTTTGAAGAAATGGCAAGACATCATCAAAAGCTTGATGGAAGCTGAAATTGAAGAAATGGCAAGAAATATCTGTCGTGAGTAATCAATGACCGATGTGGGAGAATCTAACAGAAGTGGGTTTGAGATATTTTGAGGAAGTTATCCTGGCAAACGGAGGTTTATGGATTTTGATTTGTCCTGTCATGCTAAAGGTAAGGTAAAGTTTCCGTGAATTGTTTGAATGGATTTGAAGTGATTTTGTGTAGATGCTTGAGTGTCGAGGAATGGTTTTAGAGGCTAGTGATTGTCTAGCCTTTCGGCTCTACAAATTTCTGTTTCAATCAAAATCGCCAGAGGACCATTTGTTAGATGATTTATTGCGGTGGGCCAATGACTCTTGGCAGTTTAGGAAAACACTGACTCATGAAAGAAAGGTAGAAAAACGTAAGTGTTGAAAATTGGGATAGGAACGCAAAAAACAGGTTGGTTCTTTAGCACTTAATCTAGCATGAATACTCCTCGTGTGGAGGTGATCAGTTTTGTGTTTTATATGCATAGCAACTCTTTGCAGTTTTCTTTGGTTGTAATCCAGCACTTGCATGGTCACATTTCCCAATCCACTTCTCTGCTTCATATCTGTTGTCATCAGTTGCTGATCTGTTGCATATTTGTTGATCACTCTTTTGTTGGTTGATGATGATCCGGCCATTTACAAGGGTGCTTCGATTTCCAAGCAAAGAACATTCAGACAATGATTTTCTATGCTTCCCAGGTGTTTGCTGTAAAGTCCCTTAAGAGATATGTTTCTTTTGTTCCTTTGCTTTCGGTTTGTCCGTTTGCCTTTGGGTTGTAAACTGCAAGGTACCCTGTGTAATCCAATATGGACTCAGTTGGTAGTCCAATTAATAAATATTTTTACTTTTCAAAAAAAAAAAAGCACAGGAAACTCAACAGCTATTTTTATTTATTTATTTATTTATTTTCAAGGACTTAACGATTGAATTGAGCAAAATTAGAAGAATGAGAAAGAAATTAAACTCCATCCAAGCTGATGTTATGCAAAGAATAATGTCATGGAAACTTTATAAAGGCAGGCTTGTTTGGATGAAATTGTGGCTAATAATTAACGCCAAGAAATTCCTAAGATATTTCTCATTTTAAACTATTATTTTATATATACAACATGCAATTATTGATTTTTTAAATCCTATATAAAACATTTAAAGATTATATGTCAAATAGCATTAAAACATATATAAAAAATCTTTAAATATTTAATAATAAAAATATATTAATTGATATAAAAATAATTTTAGTAGAAAATAATATTTTTATATAAAATAATTTTAGTAGATTTTAATTATTTTATTAATTTTATAAATATAAAATATTTTTTAAATTTTATTTTGTACAAAATTTGAATCTAATGTCTTTAACGATTAGTTTTCTTCTCGCTACACTTCAATTCATCACTATCGCTACGTTTGCATTCAAACACTTATTCTATCATTGATTTTAATCTCATCACTGTGACTAAATTAAACTCTAAATTAACCATGTCTATATCGTTTTATCTATTCAATTAGAGTTACTTCATCTTTTATACTTTAATTATCATAAAATTTAACAATAATATTATACTTTGTTCATAAACTTTGAATCTCAATTGCTTGTTTCACAAAACGAGTTACCCAAAATTAATTCCATGTGTTTAAACCTTGTTTGATGAGTAACAAAAAACCCTAATGTTTTGTTCAAGAAATTTCTTCCTATGGTTTAAATTCGACTAACACAAAGTTATACCCTAAATAATGTTTTTAATTCTTATATTTATCTAATAATTTTTTTAAGGATTCTAGTTTCACGTAGATCATAATCTGATACTACATGTAAGATTAAATTTATTTACTAATCTTATGTGATAATTAGAATATCAAAATCATATAAACAATTATTTATACGTAATTGTTTTGGATAGATATCAGTGAAAGTAGAAGTATAATTGCTATGAGTATGATTAGGCTAGTCTTCCTCTTCTACTTCTCCTTGGAGTGGCTTTTAACAAGTAGATGCCACTATCTTGAGAAGTAAAGAGAGGATCCAATCATAAAAAAATATTAAGTTTAAGGTCTATACAACCATCACACCATACTGACCGAATAATATATATAAAAGCTCATACCCGCTAATCACAATTAATTAATCTGGCTTACTTGCATGTTTTCCATACCATTACTAAATTATTAGTCTCTTTTATTAAAGTTCAAAATTACCTATAAATAGTAGTCCATCAATTAAAAAATTCGAACATAATCATTTTTTTAGTATAATCACAAGTATCCTCATCTGTTTTACGGT
This sequence comes from Heritiera littoralis, assembly GCA_031772115.1. Lineage (NCBI taxonomy): Eukaryota > Viridiplantae > Streptophyta > Magnoliopsida > Malvales > Malvaceae > Heritiera > Heritiera littoralis. The sequence continues at coordinate 1,559,747 of JAPDPK010000043.1, forward strand.
TTGAGACTAATCCAATTCTGGTCAGGAGTAGTAAACGGTAAAACTCTTCTAACAATAGTTATCTTAGGATTCGGACCATGTCCAAATAGTTGGGGAAAAAGTCTACTTCCACTTCTTCCAACACTTGTTGGTAGAATCATCTATTTTTAATTATCAATAATATTTAAATAGCATATAAAATACCAATAACTTTATTAAACATTCAGCACCCATGTAACTTTATTAAAACATTCAGCACACATGTAATGTACATTATGTATAGACACATAAGAAATGCTAGAAGGGAAGTGTACACCGATACAGTCTCACATATTCGCGGGGAGTTTAGAGGATAATTTGACAAGGTAGGAGTAGCTTGGGCTAGAACCAGGCTTATCTGCTTAAGTTCTTCACCATTATTTAAATACACGGCCAGCAGGTACCAAATTGAAGAGTTCAACTTCTTTAAGCCTCTCCATTATTTAAAAACACGGCAGGTACCTTCTTTGCTGATCTTGTGGTGATTTTAGTTGGGAACCCAGACAAGGGTCTCTCTCACTAGGAAATGACAAATGGGGACAGTTCCCGGCTTAACTTTGAGAATTTGAAATGCCAAGTGATTGGGGTTCCAAGCTGATGTATCTCTGTGGCAAACAGCCAAAGCCCTAGCTCTTGTCCCGTCTGCCCCAACTAACGGAACCCTATACACAGCTGTTTTATCAATTGAATGGCATAAAAACACAGCATATGCATACAGCTTCTTGTGACAAACTATCTCTGATTCTCCCATCATTTTAACTCCCTGACCTACAGTGAACTCCTGGTTTTGTGTTTCTTTTTCCAACTCATTTGATAGAATCTGGATGTTTTTTCCCAGCTTGGAAACAGCCAAATCGACAAACGACTCCAATGACGTAGCACAATATTTTTCTTCTCCTTTAAGGGCCGGTCTTTCACAACTCTCAATTGTTCCTTTAAGCAAGTTAGCTTCTGCTGATTTTGCTTCCAGTGAAAAATACTTCAAGATTTCTGGAAACTTTTGGGTTGAAAAGGGGATCGACTCAGCAACTGCACGGGGTAAGAATGCTCCTTTTCTCGGTTTTTTGGTTAGCTGCTGTATATTCATCTTCCTACCAGGACGCAGTTCGCTCTCAAAAAAGTAGAGATCCTTGTTCTTAGCCATGTCCTTGTCTCCTGAATTTGATTTCAAAAAGACTTTTCAATTTAGAATCCTAAATCAAAAGAAATTCATATAAGTACTTCAACTGTTAATTATATACTAGAAGAATCGTTGAATAATTCAGAGGGAAAAAGAAAAGAACTTGATATTGCTTTAAAACTCGTAATCTAAAATTTACCTCAACTTTATAAAAATCAGAAATTGTTGGACATAATGGATTAGACACAAACAGAGTAAACCCACTTTCTTGTCTAAACTTATGTTCTTCAGGCTCGCTCGCTCAACTAATTATTGATGCCAAAAAGGTATTTTTAGTAAATAAAATTTAAATAGTATATTTTTGTAACAATAATTATATCTCACACTCTATATCTGACTCAATATTCAGTTATCATACCAACTTGTATTTCAAAAATAAACATTAATGCTGCTTTGTGGCGTTGTCACCTTTGATGTCCTTGGTTTGACTTGCATATTGCTCGTTATAATGATCATTATTATCTGTGATGTTGTCGCCCTTCACCATATCTGCTAAAGCAGTTTTCGTGTTTCCTACATTTTGTTTGCAGAGACAGAAATCATTAGAAGGCTTACCTGAATTTTACGTCTACACCATTATTGATCAAACTATCTACAAGGAAAAAGGAAAATACCAGCAGCAAGTAGAAGAAGATTTTACAAGGCTCTTTGCATTGGAGTTAGTAAATAAAATTTAAATAGTATATTTTTGTAACAGTAATTATATCTCACACTCTATATCTGACTCAATATTCAGTTATCATACCAACTTGTATTTTAGAAATAAACATTAATGCTGCTTTGTGGCGTTGTCACCTTTGATGTCCTTGGTTTGACTTGCATATTGCTCGTTATAATGATCGTTATTATCTGTGATGTTGTCGTCCTTCACCATATCTGCCAAAGCAGTTTTCGTGTTGCCTACATTTTGTTTGCACAGACAGAGATCATTAGAAGGCTTACCTGAATTTTATGTCTACACCATTATTGATCAAACTATCTACAAGGAAAAAGGAAAATACCAGCAGCAGGTAGAAGAAGATTTTGCAAGGCTCTTTGCATTGGAGTTAGTAAATAAAATTTAAATAGTATATTTTTGTAACAGTAATTATATCTTTTTTTTTTTTTTTTTTTTTTTGGTTTCCCAACCGGTATCCGAACCCACTGGGTCGACTAATCCGGTCTCGGAGCGGGTCCCGGGGTTAAGGTTTTAAACTCCTCCCAACGGACTTGCGGGGGATCGAACCGTAGTTCTCCCTACCAAGTCTAGCCCCTGGCACCACTAGACCAAGGCACCGTTGGTAATTATATCTCACACTCTATATCTGACTCAATATTCAGTTATCATACCAACTTGTATTTTAGAAATAAACATTAATGCTGCTTTGTGGCGTTGTCACCTTTGATGTCCTTGGTTTGACTTGCATATTGCTCGTTATAATGATCGTTATTATCTGTGATGTTGTCGTCCTTCACCATATCTGCCAAAGCAGTTTTCGTGTTGCCTACATTTTGTTTGCACAGACAGAGATCATTAGAAGGCTTACCTGAATTTTATGTCTACACCATTATTGATCAAACTATCTACAAGGAAAAAGGAAAATACCAGCAGCAGGTAGAAGAAGATTTTGCAAGGCTCTTTGCATTGGAGTTAGTAAATAAAATTTAAATAGTATATTTTTGTAACAGTAATTATATCTTTTTTTTTTTTTTTTTTTTTTTTGGTTTCCCAACCGGTATCCGAACCCACTGGGTCGACTAATCCGGTCTCGGAGCGGGTCCCGGGGTTAAGGTTTTAAACTCCTCCCAACGGACTTGCGGGGGATCGAACCGTAGTTCTCCCTACCAAGTCTAGCCCCTGGCACCACTAGACCAAGGCACCGTTGGTAATTATATCTCACACTCTATATCTGACTCAATATTCAGTTATCATACCAACTTGTATTTTAGAAATAAACATTAATGCTGCTTTGTGGCGTTGTCACCTTTGATGTCCTTGGTTTGACTTGCATATTGCTCGTTATAATGATCGTTATTATCTGTGATGTTGTCGTCCTTCACCAAATATGCCAAAGCAGTTTTCGTGTTTCCTACATTTTGTTTGCAGAGACAGAGATCATTAGAAGGCTTACCTGAATTTTACGTCTGCACCATTATTGTTCAAACTACAAGGAAAAAGGAAAATACCAGCAGCAGGTAGAAGAAGACTTTTCAAGGCTTTTGGCATTGGAGTGTTTGGGAACACAGACCTCCAGTACATCTCTGCAGGTAGAGCAGCATGGCTTGCACCAAACACAAGCTGCCACAAAGTTGCCATTAGCTTATTTTGTTATCCAAAGAAATATCAAACCATCGAGTAAAAATTGCAAAACTAGAAACAATCCTTGTTAATTAATTATTGTTTCTACTTTTAAGGTTTATTCATGGTTAGATTTGAAGAAAAAAAATGAAAAATGCATTTGAATACAAAATAAAGTAAATAATACTACTCAAAAAAAAAAACTAAAAAAATAACCACTCAAACTTATCCGAGCGAATAAAATTAAAAAAAAAACAATTAATATCTATGAATAATCATTTAAAATTAAGAGTTTGATCTTTGTTTATGTAATCAATTTGAATGCCTACATTTTTTTTTTATTTGGATTGCAAAAATCCACTTTATGAAAAGCATTTTGAAATACTACTTTCATTGAAATACCAACTTTATCTGGCCCCTCTAACTTTTATTGCACTTGAATGTAACGTTGCAGTGATTAAGGGACAAAATATTACACTTCTAAAACTGGACATGCAAATATTCGAGATGGAAAAAATATATAAATATGTGATAATAATACTTTAATTTGCTTGCAATAATATTTGAATTCAACCGTACGCTTTACTATTACAATATTTTTTTTATACTTTATTAAAATATTTGAAGAAATAAATAGTAAAAGTAAGTAATAAAAATTATAAAAGTAATAATTTCTTCGACTTAACTCAAGTGATAAGTTTAAATATGGATACAAATTCTAAGATCAAATCTTAGTACTTAATTATAAATATTATAACTTGTATAAGAGAAAATAATTAAAGTGCAAAAATAGACAAGACCTAGACAATAGTTTGCTCTCGATATTCAAAATTAAGAACTTAGTACTCACATATAACCAAAAAAAAAAGAACTTAGTACTCACAATGATGGCTGTAGCGAGGACAGGAAGGAAACGAAACTCCATTGAAGCTAGCTTATAATAAGAAGAAAAAGGCAATTAAAATTTAGAGTTGGGGATGAAATTGAAGCGTGCAGCCAGCAGCTCTATAAATAGATAGCATGGCATCTTGCTTATAGCATGAATTTTAGTAGTGAAATAGAATGAGATAAGGAAAATACATGTACTTGCAAGCAGAGGTCACATGATTATAATTAATTTGATAGGTGGGAGGGAAACAAGATAGCTTCCACTATTTAGACATCCACATCGTGCAGTACAATGTTTCAAGATTCCGTTTGATCACCTTAAGAAAAATTGGAGCAGTACTGCCGGCAGGATGGATCGATTTATCTCTGGTAAATGTCTGCAGCAATTTTGACATGTCTCATTATATCATTTTGAGAAAATAATATGCATGATAAATAACTAATTAATTTGTTACATATCAAGAAAGTTTATCCCTCATTGTAGCTTTTTTTTTTTAGCCAAAATAATTTATAGAAAAATTAACATTTAATACATAGTCAGTTGAGTTTTTTGATTCTATAAAAAAAGTTAGGGTAATGACATATATCTTTTAAAAATATTTTAAAAAATAAAACAATAAATAAAATAGGATATAAATAATCGTCTTAACCTTATTTGCGAAGTCAAAAAAATTTCATTGATGATGTATTGGATAATTCTCTTTTACAGAATCTGATTTTAGTTGATTTAAACTGAAAAATCAGCAACTCTCCGTATCTTTTTTGGATTTTCTACGTTGTAATTTCAAAAATATCCCTAGCAGTACTTAATTTATGAATATTAATTAATTCTTTGTTACATAATTTAATTCATTGTTATACTATTACGAGAAATTTATAGACAACCCAAAATTTTTTCTTTAAAACCTATTACTAAATACAACTCAACTAAAAATTCTCTTTACGACCATTATAACTCAAATCAATTTCTCATTTAATCCTTTGTCAAGTCTTTAAATATATTAATTGATATATATTTTTTTGAAACAAATAGCCGTTGCAGCAGTGACTACTCAAATGTGAAAACCAAAGTTGGATCAGTACTGTCGGCAGAATGGATCGAAGATATTTATCTTCGGTAAATGTTTGCAGTAATTTCGACATGTCTCATTACATCATTTTGAGAAAATAATAAGTATAATAAATAACTAATTAATTTGTTATATATCAAGAAAAGGTTTATTCCTCATTGTAGCTTTTTTTTAGCCAAAATAATTTATAGAAAAATTAATATTTAATACACCGTCAGTTGAGTTTTTATTTCGCAAACAGGATTAGGATGATGAAATATGTCTTTTATAAAATTAAGAAAATAAAAAATAAATAAAATAGGACATGTGTTATCATCTTAACCTGCTTGTGAAGTAAAAGAAAAAACTCCACTAATGATGTATTAGATAATTCTCTTTTATAAAATCTGATTTTAGTTGATTCTAAACTGAAAAATCAGCAATTCTCAAGATTTTTTCTTGGATATTTTGTTGGTATATCCCTTAATCACAGGACAAGATTAGATTATTGAGTTGACAAAATCCAATCATTACCATATATAACCTGTGATGATTAATGCCAAAATTATGGTCCATTATTTCACATTAATTTCAACCGATTCACTAACCGTATAAAGTATACAGTTCTGTGATGGTTTGAACGTGTGAAAGAATTTTTGGTCAGAAGTATTGAGGCTCCAAGTTCACGAAACAGAGAGCAAGAATCTGGTCTCCAAGCATCACCTGCTTTGTTATACACCATATAGTGAGCATTTGAGTGCTTGGAAGGCTCGTGATTGACCAGTGCAGATTGTTCAACAAAGGAATCGCGAAACAGCAAGTTACAGAGTGCAATGATTAGAGGTTAGATCCTGTCGCTTCCTCTTTTTGATTGTTTTAACATGTTTCATATTGTGTAGAAGCATGTTAGGCTTGTATGATGATCTTACATTTGGCATCAGAGTCGTATTAACCTCTGTCTTGCGTTAAGATATATGCTCTGTATCTTGTTAATATGCAAGAATTGTCTACCTCTGTTTTGTAAGTTTTGGTTACAATGGATTCCTGGAAAATTTGGAATTATATTTTAAGACATTTTCAGCCAAAACCATTTTCAAGAAAACTGTTTTTATTCCCGTCTGATTGATTTGGGATCAAGAACCACTCAAATCGAGGCAGGGAAGGTTGTTTTTCAAATGGGTGGCAAATCGAGTTGAAAACCAGGCATTCAGGCGAAGAAGATGATGTTTTCCGCGAAGAAGGAAGCAGTAAACGATGTCGATCACTGTGAAATCCCCTAATTTCATGTAATTCCCTTATGTTGTAAAGTATTCCAGCCTAAAGGATGTAAATAAATATGAGAATTATGATGTATGAATGAGGTATGTAACATGAGAAGAAATAAGGAAATTGAAAGTCAAGTAGACAATGAATAAATTCTGATGTTATTAGAATGTTTGAATAATGGTAAAATAAATGTCAAATTTTATAGAATTAATATCAGAAAATTTACCAATTAATTAGACATGTGGCATATGAATGGAAGAATACTAATTAAGTGAAGGGTCAAAGGGTCAAGGAAGCATGGCTGAGATGATTATGGGATAAAGCATGCAATTAATGCAAAATCAATGAGTCATCATCTTCATCTCCCATCACCCCTACAGCAACCCCTTCCAGCTCTCCCTTACATTTCCTCCATTTTCCCTAAGTTTCCATTCCTAATCACCTTGACAAACCCCTTTGTTCTTCCATCGATCCCTTTAGCTAGTTGAACGAAAAATGACCATAATCACTAGACTAAGCTATATCCGAAGTTTGGTGGATTGAATCCAAGTATTTGAAGAGATCTCCAAATCCTGAAAAATTTGGCTATAGACAAAGGTAATGTTATAAGTTGATTCTCTCAATTTTGTTTATGGTTGGGAGTCATATTGAGTTAGTATAATATGTTTATGGCAATTTCTTAAAAGTATGAATTGTGATGATGTTTTCAGATTTTAAGAGGTGAAGTGAAAGGCTAAGTTGATGCAAGCAATCTTGTGGATTTTGGCTAATCGAGGTAAGGAATTTATGTAACGAACGTAGCATAGCTATGTCCGCATGTTTTGATGTATTTAAATGTCAATTGGGATGAAAGAAAAGTTGGTTTTTATGCAGGAAAAGTTAGGTTTCGGACTTTACTTCTAGTACCAATTAGGCTAGGAGCAGCCGACTACCTAGAGACAACCAAAGCGTAGTTTTTCAAAAATCGAGACAAACCAGTCGACTGCTATGTAAGCCAATCGACTGCTATTTTTCCAGAAAGCATTCTGTTTCAAACCAGTCGACTGCTATATGGAACAGTCGACTGCTATTTGCTAAAATGCATTCTGTTTCAAAACCAGTCGACTGCCTATAAGACCAGTAGACTGCCATGTTTCCAAAAGCATTTTGTTTCAAAAACAGTCGACTGCTATATGACCAGTCGACTGCCATTTCTTAAGAAGCATTCTGTTTCAAAACTAGTCGACTGCTATATGGACCAGTAGATTGCCCCATGTGTTTTCAGAATTTCAAAATATCGAAATTTATAAAAGAAAATAATTTTGATAAATGAAAATATGAGGCAGCAGCCGACTGCCCTATGAGGCCAGTCGACTGCCCTATGAGGCCAGTCGACTGCCTTGTTTGAAATGAAGTTTCAAAGCCTATTTCAAGAAAGTACAAATGTCATAGCAAATAGCTATATGACAAATGTTTTGAGACTATGAAGTACTTAATGATTATGCACTTCTGTATTTATTCAAGGACTCTAATCAAGTCCCTGGTATGACATGAAATTGACTGAGGAGCCTAAGTCAAGTCCTCAATTGCTACAGATGTCACCTGACTAGTGCTCACTATAGCCACCGACGTTTGGCCAAATTGTCCCTGTTATGTATATATTGGCTAGGAGAGGATTCCTGGCTCCTACGGGAGTACGCCACATGATTCAGTGCATAATTTTGTTAATATGAAAATAGTCTCTCTGCTATATGATGTATGTTTTGATGAAAGAATATGATGCATGTTTTGAAGTAAGTTATGAAGTATGATGTTTTAAAGAAAGTATATCATGTATGCTATTTTAAAGAAGCATATAAAGTATGTTGCCTATACCATTTGGAAGAAATATGCATTGTTGCAAAATGCTATATGAAAGATGTACATGATGCATGCTTTATAATGATTTACATGACATTATAGAGCCAAGCAAGTAAACTGCATATAGAGGCATAGTACGCTCTTTTACATATATTTCTTACTGAGCGTAAACTCACCCTTTTACGAATATTTTTCCTACAGATTATCTGAAGTGAACCCCGCTCCGAATAGAGGAGCTTGCTTTTGAGATATCACAGTGTACCTTCGTGATACGCTTCCCTGTTAGTAATGAAGGTATACTTATGTACTTACGTAAAGTAAATTGTAATTCAGCTATGGTACAGTTCAAGTTAATATTTATGTACATAAGATGTCGGGGATTTAAGTTAGGAATGATGTGTAAGATCTTGTGGTATGGAATGATATATATACATATCATTATTCTATTTATTGAAAGTAAATTAATTATATTGAGCTATTAAATATTAAGCTTAAGAAGAACAAGAATGAATACATTGATGAATAAATCAAATCAAGTCGCATAAGATAAGGAAAAAGTTAGATGGTAAGATGTAGTGACAGGGACGTCACAATCTCCGTTCGCCATAAAGGAAAAGGCGGGCGTGTTCGCCATTAAGTCTGCTTTCCTTGATCGCCATTCGCCATAAAAGGCCTGGCAAGCACTATTCGCTGTAAAGGAATGGGCAATCATAACGGCACTCAGCTCGCCATTAAACTAGGGCGAATGGCCGGGACACAGTTCACCATTTCAGCTAAGAACGGACTAACGGGTGCTCAGCTCGCCATTCGTTAAGATGAAATGGTGGACATGCTATTCACCGTTTGGTTAAGGCAAAATGGCGAGCACGTTCATTTGCCTCAAGACTAGATTGTCGTTCGCCATACAGACCACCTGGAATTTTAAAAAAAAAAATTGGAAGGGCATTTTGGCATAATTTAATATTTAAAAATTTTCATTAATTGTGTGCTTATTATGATTATGTATAATTTTGTTATTTACATACTGTGATTGATTTAAGCACATGTAATATAGTTTATTCATATTATTAGGAATTAAATTGCCTTGTGTTGATTGCAATTTTAAAATATGAAAAAACTTAAAATTTGATAATATGTCTAAGTGATCCATAATTTGTTTGATTAGGGCTTAGCCACAGCAACCTTAATGAAATAAAATTATATCTGTCAAAATCACATAATGGTATTAGACATAAATTGTGATTAGTTATAAAGTGATGGTAAATTTTATCCCACAGGAATTTTTATCATAATTTTATAACTAATTAGGATAAAATATCACATTAGTTTCTTAATTTACCCACAGGGATTAGGAAATGATATAATTTGACAGTTTTATCATGATGATATGAATCTACTAGAATTAAAACTTTAGCCCACATGCAAGTTTTATGTTTAAGATTAATAATTGATTAATAAAATATGTTTACATTGGTAGACATAATTAAGTTTGCCTCAAAAAAAAATTTCTTGATACATAAGCATGTGTTTTTCTATACGCAGTGTTTCTCAAGCTAGTATCAACCTAGAAGTTCCCGAACTATATGGAGAGAACTACAAGGTTTGGAAGGAGAGAGTTCTCCTCCAATTAGGGTGCATGGATATAGACTATGCTATAAGGAAAGATGAGCCTGTATTGACTTAGACCACCACTCCTGCTCAAGTAGCTTTACATGAACGCTGGGAGCGATCCAATCGCCTTAGTGTCATGTATATTAAGACAAAGATATTTGCTAGGATACGTGGTTCTGTCGAACAGCATACCAACGTTAGGACCTTACTGAAGGCCATAGATGATCAGTTTGTCACTTCAAACAAAGCGTTGGCTAGCACCCTGATAATGAAGTTCTCATCAGTAAGGCTCACCAGTGTGAAAGGAGTGCACGAGCACATAATGGCCATGAGAGATATAGTGGCTCAACTCAAGAAGTTAGAGGTGGAGATGTTTGAATCTTTCCTTGTGCACTATATACTGAATACTTTACCAAAGCAATTCAGACCATTCAAGATATCCTATAACACACATAAGGATAAGTGAACCATCAATGAATTGATGACCATGTGTGTTCAAGAGGAGGGAAGACTGCTTATGGAATCGGGTGAAAGTGCATTTTTTGCAAGCCAAGGAAAGAGCAAGGATCGAGCCAAGAACAAGGGAAAAGGAAAAATCCCTACCCAAGCTGATATTAAGAAAGAGTCCAAGTGTTTCTTCTATAAAAAGAAGGGACACATGAAGAAGGACTGCGCCAAGCTTCAGCAGTGGCTCGTTAAGAAAGGTAATCCACTCTCATATGTTTGTTTTGAATCAAATATGGTTGAGGCTAATCATAACACATGGTGGATTGATTCTAGATTTACAATTCACATTTCGACTTCCTTACAGGGTATGACAAACCTAAGGAAGCCAATGGGAAATGAGGAGAGCATCTATTCAAGAAACAAGATGCGCTCGCGTGTTGAAGGCGTTGGAACGTGCACTTTAGTTCTTAGGAGTGGTTTTGTTTTGCAATTGGAAAAGACCTTTTATATTCCTAGTTTTTCGAGAAATTTAATCTCTGTTTCTAGGCCGGTACCTTATGGATATTCCTTTCAATTTTCAAATAAATCAGTATTGATATATTTTAAGTCTAATATTGTTGGGAATGGTACCTTATGTGATGGTCTTTTCTCTACTAATTTGCAAAATGACACTACTCATAACGCCTTGCATGTTCAAACTGGCACTAAAAGATGTGTTATGAATGAAGATTCCTCCACGTTATGGCACCGGAGATTAGGTCATATCTCCATAAATAGAATTAAGAGATTAGTAAATGATAAAATACTTAGTACTCTAAACTTTACTGATTTCGACACTTGTGTGGATTGCATTAAGGGCAAGATTAGGAAATGATAGAATACTTAGTACTCTAAACTTTACTGATTTCGACACTTGTGTGGATTGCATTAAGAGCAAGCAAACCAATAAGTCTAAGAAAGGTGCCAATAGGAGTTCAACCATATTAGAAATCATACATTCTGACATATGCTGTCTAGACATTGATGCATATGGTCAGAAGTACTTCATCACCTTTATTGATGATTACTCGAGGTTTATGTATCTCTACATGCTTCATAACAAGAACGAAGCATTAGAAACCTTTAAAATCTTTAAGGCTGAAGTAGAGAAACAATGTGGAAAACCCATAAAGATCGTAAGAACTAATATAGGTGGGGAGTATTATGGTAGATACACTGAAGATGGACAAGCACCTGGACCATTTGTGAAGTTCCTTCAAGAAAATGGGATTATTGCCCAATATACCATGCTTGGTTCACCGGATCAGAATGGTGTTGTAGAAAGAAGGAACCGAACTTTGATGGAAATGTTGCGTAGTATGCTTAGCAGCTCGAAGTTGCCTAAGTCTTTGTGGATTGAAGCTCTTAAAACGGTAGCGTATATATTGAACCAAGTTCTAACCAAGGCTGTTCCAAAGCCACCTTTCGAATTATTCAAAGGTTGGAAACCGAGTTTGCATCATATACATGTTTGGGGATGCCCTTTTGAGATAAGAGTTTACAACCCACAGGAAAAGAAATTGGATCCTCGGACCGTAAGCGGATATTTCATCATATATGCCGAATGGTCCAAAGGCTACAGATTTTATTGTCCATCTCATAGCACTAGAATTGTGGAATCAAGGAACGCCAAGTTTCTTGGAAATGACTTAGTTAGTGGGAGCGATCAATCTCAAGACCTAGTTTCTGTGAGAGATAAACCCTCTACCTCGAGTCAAGGATTGGTTATCATGAACAATGTCTCTTCAGTGCAGGTGGACATTAAACAACCAATCATTGAAGATCCACAAGTAGTTGATAACTTACCAGTAGACGAGGCTCCTCTGGATACACCAGAATTGAATGAGCAACCAGTTGAACAACATGATCCTTCGGAGAATGTTGAACCAACATTAAGAAGGTCTACTAGGGAAAGGAAGTCAGCTATTCCTAGCGATTATATTGTGTATCTACAAGAATATGATTTCAATGTTGGGCCCATTAATAATCCATAAACATTTTCACAAGCCATGAACAGCAAAGAATCAAAACTTTGGTTAGATGCTATGAAGGATGAGATGGATTCGATGGCATCTAATGGAGTATGGGATCTTGTTGAGTTGCCTAATGGGGCCAGGGCTATAGGCTGTAAATGGTCTTTAAGACCAAGACTGACTCATTAGGCAAGATTGAGCATTATAAGGCAATGCTCATAGCCAAAGGATTCACTCAAAAGGAAGGAATCGATTACAAGGAGACCTTCTCTCTTGTACCTAAGAAAGATTCTCTCCTTATCATAATGGCACTTGTAAGATTCTCTCCTTATCATAATGGCACTTGTTGCACATTTTAACTTAGAGTTGCAACAAATGAATGTGAAAACGACATTTCTCAATGGTGATCTAGAGGAAGAGGTTTACATGAAACAACCTAAAGGTTTTTCTTCTAGTAATGGTAAGCATTTGGTCTATAAGCTATGGGTTGAAACAAGCTTCTCGCCAATGGTATTTAAAATTCCATGAAGTCATCTCATCATTTGGTTTTGTTAAGAACGTCATGGATCAGTGTATATACCAGAAAGTCAGTGGGAGCAAGATTTGTTTCCTTGTGCTATATGTGGATGATATTCTGCTTGCAACCAATGATAAGGGTATGCTATGTAAGGTGAAACAATTTCTTTCTAAGAACTTTGATATGAAGGATATGGGCGATGCATCTTATGTCATTGGCATTAAGATCCATAGAGACAGACATAGAGGTATATTAGGTCTGTCATAAGAAGCCTATATCAATAAAGTCTTACAAAGATTCAAAATGAAAGATTGTTCACCAAGCCCAGCTCCCATTGTGAAGGGTGATAGGTTCAATTTGAACCAGTGCTCGAAAAATGATCTTGAGCGAGAACAGATGAAAAACATTCCATATGCCTCAGCTGTTGAAGCATTATGTATGCACAGGTCTGTACCAGGCCTGATATTGCTTTTGCTGTAGGAATGTTAGGTAGATACCAAAGTGACCCGAGGATGGACCACTGGAGAGCTGCGAAGAAGGTGCTTAGATATCTTCAAGGCACTAAGGATTACATGCTTATGTATAGACAGACTGATGAGTTGGAGGTGATTGGCTACTCAGACTCAGACTTTACTGGCAGTGTTGATACCCGAAAATCAATATCCGGTTACATCTTTATGCTTGCCAGCGGAGCTGTTTCTTGGAAGAGTACCAAGCAGACACTAACTGCCACTTCTACTATGGAGGCCGAGTTCGTTTCCTGTTTTGAGGCTACCTCACATGGTGTATGGCTTAAGAGTTTCATTGGTGGGCTTAGAGTTGTTGACTCCATATCTAAGCCATTGAGGATATATTGTGTCAATTTAGCTGCAGTATTCATAGCTAAGAACAATAAGAGTGGAAGTCGAAGTAAGCATATCGACATTAAGTACTTAGCCATTAGAGAACATGTTATAGATAAAAGAGTGATCATTGAACACGTTAGCACTAAATTGATGTTAGCTGATCCTTTGACTAAGGGCATGCCACCATTTAAATTTAAGGATCATGTAGAGAGGATGAGACTTGGTCCCACATTACGACTGTAATTGAAACTCTTATTAATAATATGATGTTTCTCACTTTGTTTTGTGTACACTTTAGTTTTTATTTGAGAAATATCCTTATTGTTTGGACCGAGAATAAACATAGGGCTTATTCATTAAGAAAGAATTGGTTTATTAAAGACATTTTACATAGTAATACATGGAAGATAATACTCGTCATTAGAGGAACTATCGCCATGATTCATGTAATTTGTTGAGTGAAATACATGGATCAAGTGAGAGAATGTTGGCATATCCCTTAATCACAGGACAAGATCGGATTATTAAGTTGACAAAATCCGATCATTACCATATATAACCTGTGATGATTAATGCCAAAATTATGGTCCATTATTTCACATTAATTTCAACCGATTCACTAACCATATAGAGTATACAGTTCTGTTATGGTTTGAACGTGTGAAAGAATTTTTGGTCAAAAGTATTGAGGCTCCAAGTTCACGAATCAGAGAGCAAGAATCCAGTCCCCAAGCATCACTTGCTTTGTTATACACCATCTAGTGAGCATTCGAGTGCTTAGAAGGCTCGTGATTGACCAATGCAAATTGTTCAACAAAGGAATCGCGAAACAACAAGTTACAAAGTACAATGGCTGGAGGTTAGATCTTGTCGCTTCCGCTTTTTGATTGTTTTAACATGTTTCATATTATGTAGAAGCATGTTAGGCTTGTATGATGATCTTACATTTTCTACTTTGTAATTTCAAAAATATCCCTAGCAATACTTAATTTATGAATATTAATTAATTCTTTGTTTCATAATTTCATTCATTGCTATAATATTATGAGAAATTTTATAGACAACCCAAAATTTTTTCTTTAAAACCTATTACTAAACACAACCCAACTAAAAATTAAAAATTCTCTTTACAACCATTATAACTCAAATCAATTTCTCATTTAATCCTTCTTCAAATCTTTAAATATATTAATTGATATATATTTTTTTGGAACAAACAGTCGTTGCAGCAGTAACTGATCAAATGTGAAAAATCAAATGTCGGATTTTAGAAAAAAACAAAGAGAAGAGAAAAAGAAAAAGAAAAAAATTGTGTTAGCAATAATTAGGTAATTTTTATGAGATTAATAATTTTTTTCCTCAAGGATATTCTTATAATAAAATAAAGAAAAAATATCATAAATAGCAATTCATAAAGTTAGAAATATAATTTCTTCATGGTTAAATCTTGATTTCCTGCTGCGAGTAGCACTTGAAAGGTTTGTCTATCTATCATTGTCACAATTATATTCACAAAAAAATATCACAGTTATTCTCAACAGAATTCACAACGTCATGAAAATTTGAGGACGTGAGTTAAGAGCCCATCGAGCCGTTCAACGTCAGTATTCTGCATAATGTTAAAGATTTGTGGCTTTCAGTATTCTGCATATATTCTGCACAATTATATCCACAACGTCAGTATTTAACTTTGTTTTTTCCTTAAGGATATTCTTATAATAAAATAAAAAAATAGATCATAAACAGCAATTCTTAAAGTTAGAAATATAATTTCTTCATGGTTAAATTTTGATTTCCTGCTGCGAGTAGCACTTGAAAGGTTGCTCTATTTATTATTGTCACAATTATATTCACAAAAAAATATCACAATTATTCTCAACAAAATTCACAACGTGATGAAATTTTGAGGACGTGAGTTAAGAGCCCATCGAGTCGTTCAATGTCAACATTGTTAAAGATTTGTAGCTTTCGAATAATGCAATGCATTATTTAGATTTGTTTTTTCCTTAAGGATATTCTTATAATAAAATTTTAAAAAAAAAAGATCATAAAGAGCAATTCTTAAAGTTAGAAATATAATTTCTTCATGATTAAATTTTGATTTCCTGTTGCGAGTAGCACTTTAAAGATTTCTCTATCTATCATTGTCACAATTATATTCACACAAAAAATCACAATTGCACCAAAAAAAAATATCACAATAATTGTGAACAAAATTATTCACAACGTGATGAAATTTTGAGGACGTGAGTTAGGAACCCATCGCGTCTTCAATGTCAACTTTCTGCATAATGTTAAAGATTTGTAGCTTTCAAATAGTGCAACGCAATTATGTAGCTTTGAAACTTCTACATTTTGATGTTTATCTTAATGATAACGTGTATGTGTCTTCGAACAAATAACCAAGTTCCAATTCCTATCTCCTTTCCTTGTAACACTTGTATCTTAAAAAATAAAAATTGATTATTAGAAAATATATAAACATTATCTGATCAATAATAATTATTAGCTTTAAATTGATGCCTCTATTTTGAAATGACAACAACTTAAGCACATTTATATGAAAGATTCATTTTGTAAATTTGCTCACACACTTAACCATTTCACAAACTATATCACAAGCAATTTCATTGATATAAGGCCGTGATTTAAATGATTTATTTTAATTGCTCTTAATCAAGTTAGAAATGATTTTTGGAAAATCAAACTTAGTAATTTTCTCAAAGATATATTGAAAATATTTTACAAATTTATTTGATTATTTTTTTGCTCAATTTCATGCACTTAAAGTCAAGTTATGTTTAAATGAAATTGCAAAATGATTTAAAAATAATTTCTAACACTTAAAAATGCTTAAGAAACTGAAATTGAAGCAAGGGATCGATCACCCCTTGATAGGCATCGATCTCTTCAAAGTCAGTAGCCTCTTCCCTATTTCACAAAATAGAGGGATTGATCCCCTATAGACAGGCATTGATCCCCCTTTTGTTTTCAGTCTATTTTGTGGAGGTTTTCAAGCAAGGGATCAATTCCCAAAGTGAAGGCATCAATCACCTTTGTGGCAGGAAGCTTCCAATAGCTAGTTTTGTGAGAGGATTAATGGGATTAATTGCATTTAATGCTTCACTAGCCTTCTCCAGCATGGATGGGCATATAAATACCTGCATTAAGGATCAGTAATCTCAAGAGAAACACCGTGCTATCATCTTCAACCTTGAAAGAGCAACTTTGAGCTACAAATTCATTCTCTCATATTATTCATCTCTCTTGTACTCTTCAACTTGTAAACCTTTTCCTTTAAGATGTCTTTCTTTGTTTACAAATAGTTTCCAATTCACCATCTTGTAATCAAAGGGAGAGTAGCCCTTGTGAGGATTAATTATGAGTGATTGTTAGCCACTTGGTAAGTGGGTTTGAAGGTTTCTTCTTAAGCCATAAAAGGAAGTGTAAAAAGATCTCACCAACCTACAAAGAGGTGTGTAGTGTGAGAACCATGTTTCCTAGTACTGTACTATAAGTTCTTGAAGCAAGGTATCTCATAGCTATTTCTGCATTTTGATTTTTCTAGGTATAGTGGTGATATTAGGTTATGGGCCCCACTAAGACTTATATAGTTCGGATGGAGACAAAACTCCACAATATTGAAATTTGGAGTAAAGTAATGTGATGGTAAGTTTTTGCAACTAAAAATCATCTATTTTGGTCATTTTTGAAAAGTGTGCAACAAATTTAAAAATGACGATTATGGACATAAGTTGGATGAATTTTCGTAAATAACGGCCAAACCAAGTGAACTTTTGACCAATCAATAGAATTATGATAATCTAGTGTGATAGAGTTCTATGCCATGCCATTAGATAGACTAAATCACACGCGAAGAATAAAATCTACGCAATTGACTTGATAGGGGTAATTTGGTAATTTCATCTCTTCACACCTTTTCAACACCAAAGAAAGATTATGTAAACAGAGATCAAATCTATCCCCAAATACTGCAAAATCATCCATAAAAACCTCAAGAAGTTTCTCCACCATATTAGAGAAAATACCTATCATACATCTCTGAAAAGTTGCAAGTGCATTACATAGTCCAAATGGCATTCTCCTAAAAGTAAAGGCCCCATAGGGATAGGTGAAGGTGGTCTTTTCTTGGTCCTCTAGGGCTATAGCTATATGATTGTATCCTGAATGCCCATCCAGTAAGCAATAAAACTCATGACCAGTTAGCCTATCCAACATCTGGTCAATGAAAGGCAAAAGGAAGTGGTCTTTTCTGGTGGCTTTGTTCAATTTCCTATAATCCATACATACTCGCCAACCAATGACAGTCCTAGTGGGTATGAGTTCATTGTTCTCATTCTCTATGACGGTTATCCCTTCCCTTTTAGGGACACACTGAACTGGACTCACCCAAGCACTGTTTGAGATAGGGTATATAATTCCTGCATCTAACCACTTAATTATCTCTTTCCTGACCACTTCTTTCATTACTGGATTTAGCCTACGCTGGTGCTCTATGGAAGACCTATACCCCTCCTCTAGAAGTATCTTATGCATACAAATTAAGGGACTAATACCCTATATATCAGCAATGGACCAGCCTATGGCCTTCTGGTGCTCTCTCAATACCTGTAACAACTTCTCCTCTTGATCAAAAGTGAGAGTAGCAGAAATAATGACTGGTAGAGTAGAGGACTCACCTAGATAAGCATATCTAAGGTGTGGAGGTAAAGGTTTCAACTCTAAAGCTGGAGGGTCACTAATGGATGGGTGGACATCTAAAGCTGGGGAGGATGCTGTGTCAATAGTCTCAAATTGAGCTAACTCCATCAGTGGGGGAGCCTCTAATAATTGCAAAGCCTCAATTACATCATCCTCCTCCTCCTCATACTCCTTTAAATGAATAGATTTAACTAAGGAAACCTCTAAAAGGTTCACAGGGTGTGACATAAAAAACTCCCTGGTAATGTCTCTGTCCACTATATCCATACAGAAACAATCCTGAGAGTCGTTAGGATATTTCATAAATTTAAAGACATTAAGTGTAACCTCCTGATCCTGAACTCTCATAGTAAGCTCCCCTTTTCACACATTGATAAGGGTCCTACGAGTAGCTAAAAAAGGTCTGGTTAGAATGATTGGAACTTCCCCATCTTCCTCCATGGGAAGCAACATAAAATCAGCAGGGAAGATAAACTAATCCACCTTTACTAAGACATCCTCAATGACCTCTTTCAAATATTTAATAGACCTGTCTAGTAATTGTAAGGTCACTGTGGTAGGCTTTGCAGCACCTACTCCTAACTTCTGGTATATAGACCATGGCATCAAGTTAATACTAGCTCCTAGATCACATAAGGCTATACTAAAGAACTGATCAACTATGGTGCAAGGAATGGTAAAACTACTTAGATCTTTGAGCTTAGGGTGTAATCTCCTCTAAATAATGGCACTACATCCCTCTGTCAATGCCACAGTCTCATAATCCTCCAATCTTCGGTTCTTCGAAAGGATATCCTTAAGGAATTTCACATAACTAGGCATCTGCTCTAAAGCATCAGCAAATGGAATGTTAATGTGAAGCTTCTTAAACACCTCTAAGAATTTAGAGAATTGCTGATCTGACTTTTGATTTTGAAAGTGCTGAGGAAAAGGTATCGGTGGCCTAACAAGAGAAGGTGTAATGCTAATAGGTGTAGAACTAAAGGGTGAAGAACTAGATGAAGACAAAGAAGTGCCAGCCTGAAGCTTTCATGCAACTGTATCATCCTTTACTTGCTCTTTCCTAGCTGCCTCACTAAAACCTAGGGGCTCTGCCACTACGAGCTCAACAGGAGTGGACCTAGCATGTGAATTAACTAACTCTCTACCACTCCACAAGGTCACTACCTTAACATGCTCATTACCTTCCCTTCGTACAGGATTAGCTTCAGTGTTACTAGGAAGGGTTCCTTATGGACGTTGGTTGAGAGCATTAGCTATCTGTCCAACCTGGACTTCCAAGTTCTTGATGGAAGCAGCTTGATTTTGCAGGATAGTCGTAAACATCTCCTCGAGTGAGGGTTTCTTCTCAGCTGTAGGTGCAAGAATGTGCTTGGGCTGAACATGCGGTGGTGGTGGTTGATGGTGAGACTGATAAGGTGGATGAGAAGTATAAGGTGGTAACTGATGCTGGTTTAGTGGCACATGAGTGGGTGAAGGTTGAAAACCTGGGGGCCCTAAAGGTCTGGAAGTGGATGACTACCCTTCATTTTGGCTCCAAGAGAAATTATGGTGATTACTCCACCCTGATTATAGGTGTTCGAAAAAGGGTTGTTCTGCTACCTTTGGAGTGGGGTAACATACTGAATGGACTCTAAATTTAGTGGGCACCTATTTATCGAATGCGTGCCACCACAAAGATTACATAGATTGAAAGGACAGGATTAGGGCTAGGAGAGGACTGGGTACTGAGGGACTCTACCTTCTTTGTCAATGTGGCAAATTGTGAAGTCAACGTAGAAAAAGCATCAAGCTCATAAATACCAGCTGCCTTCCTAGGCACATGTCTCTCAACTGACCATTGATAATTATTAGTGGCCATCTTGTCTAGCAGATTTTAAGCTTCTTCCTCCATCTTGCACATAAGTCCTCCTCCTTCAACAGTATCGATGATTGTCCTATTTGGCTAGTTAGACCATTGTAGAAGGTCTGCACCTATAGCCATAGGGGTAGGCCATGGTGTGGACATTTCCTAAGTAGGTCCTTATAGCGCTCCTAAGCTTCATACAAGGACTCAGTGTCGAATTAGGTAACGGAGGAGATATCATTCCTAAGTTTGGCCATCTTAGAAGGAGGAAAGAATTTGGCTCGAAACTACTAGGCTAGCTCATCCCATGTACTGATAGATCCTGGGGGTAAGGAGGTTAACCAACTCTTTGCTCTATCCTTAAGAGAGAAGGGAAAAAACCTAAGCTTAATCACATCTTTAGAGACTCTATTGTGCTTGAAGGTGTCACATATCTCAAGGAAATTGCCCAAGTGTGCATGTGGATCATCATGTGGCAACCCATTGAACTGCACCGATGTTTGGATCATCTGAATAATGGCTGGCTTGATCTCAAAGTTATTCGCAGGAATTGCTAGCCTCTTTATACCAGTGTAATATCCCCCTATGGTTGCGACAACGTAATCCCCTCTTGTCCTAAGCTCTCTGTTATTTGCCATCGGATATTGCAGCGGAGCAATTTGTTTTTTGGATTCCCTTTTAATTTTCCTAAGAGTTTTCTCTATTTCAAGATCTAAGGGAAAAAATTAACAGCTCTTGGCTCTACGCATACAAATATCAATAGAGTCCTAATGGTGTGTCTCTAGAAAGAAAATAAAAAAGAAGAAAACAAGAGAAAATCTAAAAATAAAAGCTAACAAAATGCCCTTTTGCACATCCTAATCTAGAGGACCCTTGCAATCTACCCTCTTGTGCCCAAGATTATCACAGAATTGGCACACATTGATATCTAGAGGTGTTGGTGAAACTAAGATGGGAAATAAACTTGGCAAATTTCTTCTTCTAAAATGACCTTCTATTAAGACCTTTTAATAATATTCCTTTTAGCAGTAATATTAGCATATGTCATTATTATGGCTGAATGAGATCTGTTAACTCAAAAGATCTCCTACTCTTTAATAACAATATCAATTTTGATATCAAAATACCATACTTCCTTCTGTCCATTAAGGTATGCTAAATGAGATCTGCGAACTTAGAAGATCTCCCACTCTCTACCCCAGAAGGAAGTAGTACTGAATCTGCCATATACGGAATCAAACTCCTATTGCAACCTTTATCAATCTTATGCGAACTATTTTCTAATAGCATGCATAAATACTTCTTGTTTATTCCTAATTAGAACACTTTCTCTGTGTACTCTTTCATGATATACCTTACATAATCAGAGAATTTCCACTTGAGTATTCTCGAAATTCCAAATATTTTGTCCTCAACAAGCTCATACTATTGGATAAGATTGATCGAGTCTAGGAGTCTAGGTACTATTTCCTATTTTAATATGTCCCTAATCGTATGGATCAATTCATAACATTTATCTAATTTGATCCTGCTAAAAATTTTATATGTGATAATTGCATAATATGGAGGCTAGTGGAATAATTCAAACAATATCAAAATTTATTCCACAATACACTACAAAGGATAAAACAAAACTAGTTGAATACAACCTGAATGATCACCCACCGACAGGGTAGGAAGACCGTGTCATATCCCAACCAAAATCCTCTCAATCCCAAGCATCTCTAAAAGCAACTAACAATCCGACAAGGAGAGACTAGCCACTTCTAGAGATCTTAGTAAATTATGCAACTGCAGCTATCACTATGCATTGCCTTATTATTATATCCTTAAAATTATCAGAATAAATCGTCAGAAAATCTTCATGACCATTCTTGCGACAGGCAAGTACTAATCAATCCAATTAATTATTTATAATTTTAAGAATATTCACATAATTAATTGACCAAAATTGACTACATCCAAAATATGCAATTCCTGAATCATATGTAGTAATTTCAGGCCCAATAGTAATTAATTAAAATAATTTCACATAAATGTGAATATTCAAATAATAAGGCAATATCAATTTTAGAGAGTTTATTTGTTTAAATAAATTATTAACGAATGGGTAAACCATAATCCAAAATGGCTCAACAAAATACCCAAATAATTTATTTAAACTTATTTAATTAGGCCAAATATTAGTAATTTATGGGTATGAGTATATATTTCAAAAATTAAGTGAATTATGAATTAAATGAGTAATTAAATTTCTAAAAATCACTCCAAAATTAATTCCTCCAAAAATTTACTTATATCACATTAATTTTGGGCTTAATAACTAATTATGGCTATTAAATATCCAAAATTATCCAGAAAATCAATTTACCATATGGCTCATAATTAATTAATCAAAAATTGGCCCTTAAAATCATAATCCAAAATGACCTTTTAATTAATTATGCAAAATAACCATAAATTAATCTAAATTTAATAGCCAAATAAAATTAATTAATCAACATGGCCCCTAAATTAATTAGGCAAAATGGCCCTAAAATTAACTAATTTAATTACCCAAAATTAAATTAATACTAAATGGCCAATTAATAAAATTAAATAAATAATGCCCATAACACAACTAAATTAATTTAGCCTAAAATTAAATTAAATGTTAAGGCTTAATTAGTTAAACAATATGGCTTAAATAAAATAAATAACCATTTTTATTTTCATGATTGGTGGCCCAATTAAAAAATAATAATTAAACCAACCAAAATTGGCCCAAGATTCAAACAAATAGAACACAACCCAAATCATCTAAAGAATTAAGCCCAACCAAATGGCCCAACATAATAAATGCCCAACTCCAAAATTTGCCCAAAATCGGGCCCAAAAGAATGGCCATGAAAAAGTGGGCCCGTACGAAAAAAACGTCCAAAAAAAATTTTTCGTTTTTTTTAATTCCAGAAGCGGGCACGTGTTCCACACGCGCTCGCATTACCGAAAAAATGGCGCCTTAAAGGGCACACGCCCGACTTTCTTCCTCGCCCGAAAATAGGTAAAAGTTGCAAAAAACATGTTTTTACCCGACCCGGCTATAGTTTCACCATTTCAGCCCCGTTTTTGACCCATTTGACTTCATTTTCATGGCATTTTCAATAAAAATTCATCCTCAATCAATATCTTGCATTATTTGGCTCAAAATATGCATGAATCTTTTGGGTATGACATAAATCTGAAAATACCCAAAAATAAAAAAATGTATAAATTCTCATTTTTCTTCAAAAAAAAGGCTAATGGCTTTATTGTGGACATGCTCTGATACCAATTATTAGAACAAATTCGTCCACAAAGCCCATTAGTACAATGAATTAGGAAGAAACACTAACCTTTTGTGGGCAAGCAAAATACCCACCATAACCAACGCCAATGCCACTGCTGGAGGAAAGAGGAGATCACCGGAGGTCCGCTGGAGCTCCATCACGCCAGCTGCTATCCATGGTGGGCGTCTATTGAGAGAAAATGAGAGGATGATAGTGAGGGAAGATGGAGAACGAGAGAAGAGAGGGAGAGTGCTACTGCTGTACACTTCTTCCATTAATTACAAGTGATTAATGGGTCATCACTTATATAGTGGTGCTACTTGTAGGGACCTCTCATATTTTTAGATCATGTATTATATCCGTCCCATTAAGGATAAATACATGTATAACATAAATATATAACGTATATTCATGATCACACCTTATACAAAGTATACTACCAAATTAAGTTATATGATATTAATACTTAATTAGTCCACATTAATGAGATAATTCAACAGTTTTTACCAATGCAACTTCTTGAGCACCAACACCAGTATGCTTATAAAAAAATTGTGGGTACTTCAAGATTTGTTTGGATTTAATTTTCTTTTAAGCAGGCTATCTTTAAGAAGAACGTACATTTTTACATTGACTTAATGCATTCAAAATTTTATTTCTGGAATATTCTTCACAAAGATCAAATCTTTATTGAAAACTAATAATTCATCCTTTTGAAAGGTTATTCGAATAATTTATCAATATTTCTATTTTACTGATTGATAATACTCTATAAGACACAAAAACATTGAAGCGAAACTACTTGAGAACAACAAAAAAAAAGGACAAAAGATGAACACAGTGGAAGGAAATCTTAGCAAGTAAATCTTGAAAACTAAAATGTGGGCCAACTAAGAAAAAGATTGTTCAAAACAAAAGAAATTTTGGGAACATGAAACTCATTAGAACTGAACATTGTACAGCAAAAAACGAAGACATGCAAGAAAAGAAAGCATAGCATTAAGCTCTAATATTAACGAAAAAAGAAAGAAAACAATAACAGTACTTAGACTTGCTTAAGGGCCAGGCTATCCGCTTAAGCTTGAAAGTCTGTCCGATATTTGGTTGGACTTAGACAAAAATATGGGATGTATTTAACAGGCTTTGGCAAATCTTTTAGGCTTGATAAAAAAAGAGCCAAGTCCAGGCTTGACTCTTCGAAGCCTGAGCCCGGCCTGGCCCAAACATAAATAAAATTAAAGTTTTAATAAAATATATTTACTAAGTAATTTGTCAAATTAAACTTCAAAGGGACTAAAAGAATAAAAAAATAAATAAATAATTAAAGTACTAAAAAATAAATAAAATAATATTTGAGTGAGTTGGGTCAGGCTCGAGCTTGCAATATAAAATAAAAAAGGCCTAGACTAAAAGTCAAGCCAAAATTTTCGGACAAAGCCGAGCAAAGCTTGCATATAAGCCGTTATTATTTGCCTTAGGCCTGGCTTGAACCGAGCCTGAACCCATCTATGATTAGGTTTAACACTACCACCACAAAACACTATTAGTTTCTTAAGCTTTGTCTCTATAAAATGTTAATACCTAATGTCACATCCCGTATCTGCATTATTTCACGTTTTTCCACACATTTTATATGATTGGGCTGTCTGTGATGCCTTACTTTCCTTTTTCCGTATATATTAACTATTTAACAAACTGTAATTCATAATTAATGAAATATTTGCATGTTGAGAATTTATTTATCTTTTACATCCCCTATTTAATTTACAACACGATAGTACTGTAAACTACATCTGAACATATAAAATAATTTATATGCGCACTATATGCGCAGCCAGCAATCCCTGGATGCAAATCACACAGTCACTAGAAATACTCTGTAAATGTTGAATAAAAGGGTGAGCAAACCACGGCTTAGTAAGAGAATTGCATGCAAAACTAGATATCCCAAAATCTATATGCAGTAAAAATCCATATTTTCCTATAGGTGCTCTAAGGACCAAAATAGGAAAGATACTATAGTCGGCTAGGGATCCAGATGGAGTAAGGAAAGTATTTTGAAATACCTGTCTTGTCTCAAAACCTAGAAGCGACTATAGGGAGTAATTATTGTTATTGAGATCAATTATTTTCCATAACTTTTCATATCTTTTTTAAAACAATGCTTTTGTAAAATAAAGCATTTAAATAAAATAAACTAATATTCATAAACTCTTAAAAAGAATACTAGTTTAAATAAATCCCATTTCTCATTTAAATCCATATCACATGTCACTATATAAACCATAAGCAGTAGGGTACTCCATGTAGTACAGAAAACTGTTTAGGCATTTATTCTCTTTTTCATATAAAAACATATTCATATACTTGTAGACACCAATTTTTGTCCGAAATTGCGAATCTCGAGTCACTCGACGTGTATTCTAAAAATCGGAAATGAATTAAACCCATGTTTGAATAATTGATTTTATTTTGATTTATTATTTTTATTTTATTTTATTTTTCTTCCTTTCCCTTCTTCCTTTTTCTTCTTTTCGCTTGTCCTTTATATTTTTACTTTTATTATTATTATTATTTTTTATTTTTTTTATTTTTATTATTTTATTTATTTTTTTATTTATTTTATTTTATTTTTTTATTTTTTTATTATTTTATTTTATTTCTTATTTTATTTTTGTTTATTTTCATCTTTTTTCTTTTCTTTTCTTTTTCATTATTATTCATTTTATTATTATTTCTCTTTCTATTTTTATTTCTCTTTTTATTTTTATTTTTATTTTTATTTTTATTTTTATTTTTATTTTACTGATATAAATTTTAGTATTTTATTTTTCTTTTATTTATTTTTTACTTATTTTGATAAAAAAATGCAAAAAAAGGGAAACAAAACAAAAACGAAAACCCTAATCTGATTGAAACCTCAATCCTCAAACAGAACCCCAAACCCTAATCAAACCCTAATCTGACTGAAGCCCAAAGCCCAAACAGAACCCCTAACCCACACCAAACCCTAATCCAAACCCTTAACCACACCAAACCCTAACCAAACCACACCAAACCCTAACCAAACCGTGACCCCAAAATGAATCCAAACCCTAATGGCCGCCAGAAACGAAAAAGGAAATATCTAGTCTTTAGAATCTGCAAGGAAATCAATGAAAAAGGAATTTAAAATCATGACATTAAAAGCATAATCACAATCGGATCTAAGATCCGATTTCAAAAAAACTTCTAAAATATTCAGGTTAGATTTTTTTTAAAAGGGGGCAACAGATCTGAAAGCAGGGGAAACCGACAAAAACCAACAAAAAACCACAGCGACAGAGACATCGAACAACAAAAAAAAACACAACAGCTACACAAAAAAAACACAGAAATTAACAACAGTGACCACAACCCAAAACAACCACAACCACAAAAACAAAAAAAAAGCAGAGGGGGGATAGTCGAGGGTTTTCGAGTTGAGGCAGTAAAGTTTTTTTGATTTTAGGAGTTTAGATCTGAGATTTTCGGGAGGGATTTAGTTACCGGAGCCTCTGGATCTGATTTAAGGGAGCTCCGAGGACCGTTTCTAGGTGTAGATCTGGTGACTACAATGGGGTACGGTGAGAAAGGTATTGGAATCTAGAAAGTTTGAAGTCTTCCGGTGACCGTTTGAATTTTTCGGCCAACGGGAATCACCTGGGTCGAGAGAGTTTTGAAGATTTTTTTTTTTCTGGAAGGTTAAGTTTTGTCCGAAAAACTCGGAAAGAAGGTTTAAATACCGCCTCGAAACGACGCCGTTTTGGGATAGCTAGATCCGCGCTTAGACCCACCTGGACCCGCGTGCCGACCCGTAACCGAACCGACCCGATCGCAGGTTTCCTTTTTCCTTTTTCTGATAATTTTTTTTTAAATTTAATTTTTTATTTTATTTATTTCGTTTATTTGTTTATTTTGATGATTTTGTTTTTGTATATTTGTAATTAATACAATAATTTAATTAACAAAAATTATGAAATAAAATATTTTAAGTAATTAATTTGGTGAGTCAACAGATTTAATTTGATGTATGGATAGTATAGCTTGATAAGTATTGATAAGATTTAATTAATGTAGTTTGTGTATACAAATTGATATATGTGTTTTTTTTTTATACATTGACTTGATTGTGTAAGTTTCAATTTAATTAGTATGATTTAATAGAATTGTTATATTTTTTATTTTATTTTATTGTATTCTATTTTATTTTTTACTTTTATTTATTTCAAGACTTTGAATAAAAAATTATATGATATGCTTAATTTAGTGCTTGATTAAAATATCGTCAAAATTTAATTACGTAGTTTAGAATTGCAATGTCTTAGAGGAATATAATAATAAACATTTTAAATAAAAAATAATGAATATTCCGACGACGGAATTCTAAAGGAACTGCGCTTGAGTAGTACTTTTAGATGTCTTGAGGTGAGGAGGTTTTTTTAAGTCTTACCAGCTTGATGGAAGATTTAAAAAGATATTTCCAATATTTAAAACTCAGATTTATTAAAAATTGAAATAAGAATTAATTAAAAGAATTAATAGTTAAATTGGGAATTAAGAGTCATAGAAGTTAATATATTTAGAAATAAAATAGAATAAAATCATAAAAATACAAATTATCCGACGATGGAATTTTAAAGGTACTGCGCTTGAGTAGTACTTTTAGATATCTTGAGGTGAGGAGATTCTTCTTAAATCTTACCAGCTTGATGCAGGATTTAAAAAGATATTTCCAATATTTAAAATTCAAATCTATTATTAAAAATTGAAATAAGAATTAGTTAAGATTCATTACAACTAAAAGAATAATAATCAAATTAGAAATTAAGAATTATAAAAATTAACATATTTAGAAATAAAAATAGAATAAAATAATATAACTACAAATATCCCGATGACGGAATTCTAAAAGGACTGCGCTCGAGTAGTACTTTTAGATATCTTGAGGTGAGGACGTTTCTTTTAGGTCTTACCAGCTTGATGGAAGACCCAAGGAGATATTTCCGATATTTAATAAATTTAATTATAAAAAAATTAAATTAGATAAAAAAAATTGTAAATAAAAATTAAGTTCATTATAAAAATCAAATTAATTAACTAGAACTAAAATTAAAAAAGAATTAAAATAAATAGGAATTAAATTAAATTAAATTAAATATTTTAATAGATGTGAATTATTCCGAGGATGGAATTTAAAGGAAATTGCGCTTGAGTAGTTTCTTTAAAAATTCCTAAGGTGAGAAAGTTTCTTTAAGGTCTTACCAGCTTGATGGAAGATCTTTAAGAAAATCTTCAATATCAAATAATTCATGTTTATTTAAAGATATAGAAATATATGAAATAATAAT
Source organism: Heritiera littoralis (assembly GCA_031772115.1). Taxonomy (NCBI): domain Eukaryota; kingdom Viridiplantae; phylum Streptophyta; class Magnoliopsida; order Malvales; family Malvaceae; genus Heritiera; species Heritiera littoralis. Next base: position 1,588,939 of record JAPDPK010000043.1, read on the forward strand.
TTATATAAGAAAATAATAACAATAGAATAAAATAAGATAAAATAATAAGTAGAAATAGGATAGGAGTCAAAATAAGGTTTGCATAAAATATGTAAACAATCCGACGACGAAGCCTCTTCAAGAAAGGCGATTGGTCCTACTTGAATACTCTTGAGGTGAGAAAAACTTTTAGGTTATCCAACCAGCTTGATGGAGGAGACTTAAAAGATTTTTCAATATTTAATTATATCGAGATTAAAGTAAAAAGGCAAAATTAGGATAACCTTAGATTATTTGGTACCATTTTAGGATGGGCGTTGTGAGGGTGCTAATCCTTCCTTACACGTAACCGTACTCCCGAACTTAGAACTCTTAACGTAGACCAAGCCTTATCCTTAGTTTGAATAGGTGACCAATCACACCTAGGTTAGAATGGTTGGTGGCGACTCCGTAGTTTTGTGTCTAGCTATTAGGTTTTCTCCAAAACTTGATACGTTATGACAGTTTGGCGACTCCACTGAAGACATTAGAGAGTCAGGCCATTAGGAAGTCTAAGGTTACCAAAATCTTGTCTAAAAGCTTTAAATATCATAAGACATTTAAATACACACACTTCACTTGCATGTGCATACATTAGCCTTCGACCCGGGCTTACCTTTTTTAGGAGGAAGTAAAGTAGCTTTGCCTTCGTGAGATGCTAACCTCCACATAGGCCAGTGAAATACTCCCACTCAGGTTGAACCCTTTCCGTTTGAAGCCTATAATGGGTGAGGATTGGGGTGCCTTACTAGTCCACGTGGACGATAGTGGGGAACAGTCTGGGAACCTTTAGTATCCTACCTATCCAAACCAAGCATATAGTGAACTTATGATGCCCACTCGTAAGCTAGAGTTTTAGAATTGAAACCTATATTAGGACACAAAGAACGACCATCATCTCATACAAGAAAAATATAAAAAAATAATAAAATACAAAAATAAAAAAACATAATGCATATTCTCATTTCTTGCATTTTTCTCTTTTTTTCTGTCTCATAACAAATTGTTACAGGTTAAGATCCATTTGCATCCATGGAGAAATTATCGCAAGGGGAGCCAGCCCACATAGTGAAGGAACGATCCGAAAAGGCCCAACGTGAGAATGGTGATTGCCTACCTGTTGGTTTTGTTTCTACTCTGCCAGAGAGGATTCATTTGGACCTAAGACAAAATGATTACAGCGAGTTGCTAGGAATTTGGAAGGCATGGGATGAAGAGAGGAAGACAGAATTTCAGAAAAAGTATGGGGACTTGATGCTACTATTATTAGTGGAAGTGGACTTGGATTTGATAAGGGCCATGGTGCAATTTTGGGACCCGTCCTATAGATGCTTTGTCTTCAATGAGGCTGATTTGATGCCAACCATATAGGAGTATTCATTCTTGCTCCGTCGTGAGTTAGAAAATCCCAACAAAATCTATTGGAAGAAAAGGAAATCAGGATATCGCAAGAAATTGTCCTCCATGACTGGCCACAGTGTTCAAGAAATTGATCATCACACAAGGCAGAAAGGAGAGACCACTTATGTGCCATGGAGTTTTCTACGAAGTTGTCTTCAGAAGCAGTTAATGAAAGAACAACACATGAGCATAATGGCATTAGCTGTGTATGGTATGGCCATGTTCCCTAAATTCTTATGACACATTGAGGTTACAACAGTGGATTTTGTTAAGCAGCTTGATCATGAGGTGAATGTGGCTCCAGTTATCTTGTCATAGACTTTTAGGTCTTTAAATTTCTGCCGCCGCAAGGGAGAAGGACGTTTCATCGGATGTACACCATTGTTATACATTTGGATGAAAAGTCACCTCGGAGGTAATGAAGAAAAATTTCGAGAAGCTTATCTCAATACAGTCCCGATAAAAGAATTCTGTGAGAAGACTTGGCCTGCACCGAAGACAAAAGGAGAATGGGTTTCATTATTGCGCAAGACCAAGAAAAAGAATGTTGTTTGGAGGGCACCTTGGATGCCACGGAGATCTATGTTATATGCTTGCGGTGGTAAGCCATGGATTCCACTTTTGGGTATATGGGGTACTATCTCTTATGCACCTCTTATGGTACGAAGACAATTGGGATATGAGCAATTCATTCCAATGACTCAAGGACTCAATCAGCACGAAATACATATGCAGAAGAAGGATTTGTAAAGAAAATAGAAGACGATGTCAAGGCTTGGAAGGCAACTCTCAAGATTGAGAAAGGAATATGTCCAGAGAAGGACTCTCCCGAATACTCGGTATGGCATGCGAGACGAGGCAAGGATGTTAGGCTTCCACCCGAAGAAGGTCTCGAGAAAAGTGAAGAGCCCATACCTCGAGATCCCATGATAGACTTGGAGATTGCTAAGAGGAAATTAGAGGAAGAAAAAAGGGACTTAGAGAGAGAAATTAAGAAACTCAAATGTGAAACAGAGGAGAAGCTGGGGAGAAGGGAACAAGCATATACAAGGGTCCATCAAGAGAAGTATAAGTTGATAGATGAAATCAGATACTTGAAGGAGCAGCTCTCAAGGTCTGAAAATAAGCGTTTGCGGGAAGAGAATGAACAACTCAAAGCTGAGATACAAAAGAAGGGGATCGAATGTGGAGGACTTGAAGGCAAGGTCATAAACGAGCAGATGAGTTTGCAAGGTGCTCTCAATCGATCCCAAGAATACTTGCAGATCCTACAAAAGGTTGTTAATGAGTTGAATGACCTAAAGGAGAAGTATGCCACCTTAAGGAGAGCTCGTGATTCACACCTTCTGGTTTCCATGATTGAACAGATCAATGTCATGGCTCATAGAGCAAGAGATATGGAGGACAGAATAAGGGATTTGAAGCTCGGAGTCAGCCCACTTACTAAGCATGGGGAGAATCTGCTACTACTACTGGACGAGATCCAAGGTCACTACAATTTGTTGAAGAGACTTAGGTGGACGCCTTAGATGTTCTTTATGGATGTAATGGGTCTTTAACTTTGTTCAACAATTGTTATGAGACAAGTTTTATAAGCTTTGGTTTTTATAAAATTTTGTTATGAGACAATTTTTTTATGCAATAAATTTCTCACGAAAATTTTTCTTACTTTTGCTTTTCCTTCATGAGCATTTAATAAAAATAATTTTACCTAATTGTGATAACAAAGGTATAAAAATAGCCCTTCCAAATCATCCATATCAAACTCGTGCACGAACTAGAGCAATGGAAAATGAGCAATTAGCACGGATTGACAGGATGAAAAAAGTGCAACAAGAGATTGTCAAAGCTCAAGAGGAAACTCGAGAGCAAATGACCAAGATGATGGAGTTGATGATGAGTATGGCTAAGGGGAAAGGAGTTGTGCAAAACCTAACAGCGGAGGAATATCCTAGTGATGACCCACCATACCCTCCAGGGTTCACCCATCAAGCCCAAATGTCTCCAACTCATGCAACACCTTCAATGGGAGGACAAGGTCGTACTATAGGCCAAAATCAACCTGGTGTAGGGTCTAGTCCTGTTGACCCTATTTTCGTCCCAAACTTGGATGATCCTGTTGAACAAGAGAAGTTGAAGAGAGAAGCAGTTGACAATCTGGCTGTAGGGATACAATAGAAATGTGACATGTTGGAGGAAAGGTTGAAAGCCATTGAAGGAAATGACTCCTTTGGGAATGTTGATGCAGAAGAGTTGAGCCTAGTTCCCGATTTGGTGTTGCCCGCAAAGTTCAAGGTTTCAGATTTTGAGAAATATGACGGAACTAAATGCCCGACAACCCATGTTACGATGTTTTGCAGAAAGATGGCAGGATATGCTCGTAATGAAAAGTTGCTCATTCACTGTTTTCAAGATAGCCTTACAGGATCTACTGCAAGGTGGTATGTTCAGTTGGACAGGAGTCGTATACATTCTTGGAAAGACCTTGCTAGGGCATTTCTAGCCCAATATCGTCACGTAAGTGATATGGCTCCCGATCGCCTCTCCCTCCAAAGCATGGAGAAGAAAACAAACGAGAGTTTTAGAGAGTATGCTCAGAGGTGGAGAGATGCAGCTGCTGAAGTTCAACCTCCATTGACAGAAAAGGAGTTGACAATGTTATTTTTAAACACTCTCAGAGCTCCTTATTATGAGAGGATGATAGGAAATGTCAGTAAGAACTTTTCTGACATGGTGCTTTCAGGAGAGGCAATAGAAAATGCTATTAAAAATGGCAAGATTGAGGGTTTAGAGGCCAGGAAAGGAGGGTTTCCTAAGAAAAAGGAAGGAGATGTCCAAGCTATCTCTACAGGAGGTTATATTCACCAACGCCCATCCAACCAATACCAATCTTATCCTCATGCTATCAATTATGTTTCACCCTGCCCATATCAACTAAACCCACCAACAAATACTCAGCCCATTTTTCACTCGCAAACCCTGGGGCCAACCCAACCCTTTACTCAACCTACAAACCTAATGAACAACCTTGGAAGGCCACACTTCAATCAAGAAAGACCCCCTATCACGCCAATCCCCATAACCTATGCGGAGTTATATCCTAAACTAGTGCAAAACCGTCTTATTGCCCCCGTATACCTTGAACCCCTAAAACCCCCGTATCCCAAATGGTATGATCCAAACGCAAAATGTGCTTACCACAATGACAATGTGGGTCACTCTATAGAAAATTGCTTGGGACTGAAGTATAAAGTGCAGGGGTTGATGAAGGCTGGGCAGTTGAGTTTTGAGGAGCCGAAAGCAGAACAAGCTGTGAATGGGAATCCTTTACCAGACCATGGTGGAGCAGCAGTGAACATGTTAAGCAACGAAAAGAAGGATTACATTAAAAGAGCTGTTGTAGAAATAAAGACTCCGTTAAGTCAGGTCTTTGATGTATTAGTGAAGGCAGACATGTTGCAACCAGAAACCTTGATTTTGGAGACCTATAGATTCGTATGATCCCAATCTGGTTTGTCAATACCACAATGGCGCAGTAGGTCATTCATTTCAGTTCTGTGAAGCTTTTCATTACAAATTGCAGGAGTTAATGGACTCATATCAAATTGAATTTTAGGAAGGAAGAGGAAAGGGGAATGAGATTAGTGTGATTGATGACGACCTAAAGTCAAAGCCTCTGAAAATCCGCCTTGAGGAAAAATCAAGCCAAGCTAGTGGGATCACAATCAAAGCTCCTATTCCGTTTCCATACAAAGACAACAAGGCGGTACCTTGGAGATATGGCTATGATATAGTAATGAATGGAGAAAGAGAGCATATGTCCCCTAAAAGTCTCGAAACAGCGAATATCACTGGAGTTGGGGGAATGACACGAAGTGGGCGTTGCTATAGTCCTGAAATGTTTGCTAAGGCTAGAAAAGAGAAGGCAGGAATTGTGGAAGGGGATAGGGCTAACCCGATAGGGGTTCAAGAGACAAGATGTCAAGAGCCTATTACGAAAGAAGACGCCAGTGAGTTTTTGAGTTTGATTAAGCATAGTGAATACAGTATTGTCGAGCAGTTGAACAAGACACCGGCGAAGGTTTCACTCCTATCACTACTCTTGAATTCTGAGTCTCACAGAAATGCTTTACTAAAAGTGTTGAATCAATCATATGTACCTCCTGATATATCAATGGACAAGATGGACAATCTAGTCGGTAATTTGGTGGCTTCAAATTATATATCTTTCAGTGATGATGAGATTCCTGTGGAAGGAAGGGGAAGCATTAAAGCCCTTCACATCACAGTTAGGTGCAAGAGCCACACAATTGGCAGGGTCCTCATTGATAATGGTTCGGCTCTCAATGTGATGCCTATAAGCACTTTATTAAGGCTACCAGTGGATTCATCGTATATGCGGAAAAGCAACATGATCGTCAAGGCATTTGATGGAGTCCGTCGAGAAGTGTTGGGCAATATAGAAATACCTGTGGAGATTGGTCCATGTACTTTCAATATACAATTCCAAGTCATGGATATTGTGCCTTCATACACTCTTTTGTTAGGAAGACCTTGGATTCACACGACAGGAGCTGTCCCTTCCACTCTCCATCAAAAGGTGAAGTTTTTCGTAGGGAATCAGCAAATCTCGGTTTCTGGAGAAGAGGACATCTTTGCCACTCAATCTCCAAACACTCCATATGTTGAGGCAACAGAGAATGCATGGGAATGTTCATATCGGGCTTTTGAATTTGTTAATGCAACCTATATAGGAGAAGGTTCGAAATTATATGCTCCTCACCTGTCAGCAGCTACAGAGATGGTGGTGAAGCAAACCATGGGCAAAGGTTGGTATCCAGGAGTTGGATTAGGAAGAAACCGCCAAGGGATTAGAAAGGCCATCACAATTTTGGAAAGCAAGGATAGGTTCGGGTTAGGTTACAAACCAACTTGGAAAGATAAAGCAAAGAAGATGGAAGAGAAGAAGGAGAGGCGAATAGCACAGTTGAAAGGGGACGAGTTTGAATCTGGGAAGCTGGTCATTCCTTACCTTTATGACACCTTCTGTTTTGGTGGATACCAGACTGGCAACGAAGGAGGGAAACTTGTAATGCAACTTGAAGGGGATTTTTCTGATTTGTCCATTCACATGATAGATGAAAAGATATCAGATGAGGGTGTAGCTGGACGGTTCGTGTACTTGACCCCTCCAGGAGCTGAATTGAAGAATTGGACGATTTTGGAGTTCCCAGAGATTTCCTTTGAAAAGTAATATTGCAGTTGTCTTTTTCTTTTATATTTTGAATAATGCAAGTTGGATTTTTGTGCTTTAGCCCAAAAGCACCCAAATAAATTTTTACGTATGGGCCAACTTTGTTATTTTCCATTTCAATAAATGATTAGCATTATGCATTTCCATTTTCCCAGTCAATTTTTTGTCTTTTTCTAGCATGCCAACACTGAAAATACCCATAATTTCCCATTTCATCTATTTTCAGGTATCAAAATAATAAACAAGATGATAATAATATCAATAATTCAGAAATCAATTTTGAAAACCCTACTCAATTTGATGAATCTGATAATGAAGATGTCTCTATGGACTACCCTTTACCCCATGACTTATTGAGATCGATGGAAGAAGATAAGAAACCAATTGAACCTCATCAGGAAGTGGTTGAAATAATTAATCTGGGGAATGAAGAAAATAAGAAAGAAGTCAAAATCGGAACATCACTAGCATCAGACGAAAGAAAGGGCCTTGAGGAGTTACTTCGTGAATATGTAGATGTGTTTGCTTGGTCTTACCAAGATATGCCTGGCCTTGATACTGATATTGTGGAGCATAGATTGCCTTTGAAACCAAAGTGCAAACCGGTACAACAAAAGTTAAGACGCATGAAGCCGAAAATGTTGTTGAAGATCAAAGAGGAAGTTAAAAAGCAATTTGATGCAGGTTTTCTTGAAGTGGCCAAATACCCGAAGTGGGTAGCTAATATTGTCCCTGTGCCTAAGAAGGATGGAAAGGTGCGGATGTGCTTAGATTATCGGGATTTGAACAGAGCTAGCCCTAAAGACAATTTTCCACTTCCTCACATTGACACCCTTGTGGACAATACAGCGAGACATTCCATATTTTCATTTATGGATGGCTTTTCCAGCTATAATCAAATCAAGATGGCTAGAGAAGATATGGAAAAGACTACTTTCGTGACAATGTGGGGAACATTTTGCTATAGAGTCATGCCATTCGGATTGAAGAATGCTGGAGCTACATATCAAAGGGCTATGGTTAGTCTTTTCCACGACATGATGCATAAAGAGATTAAGGTGTACGTGGATGATATGATTGCAAAGTCTCGTGAAGGAGAAGATCATGTGGCTAATCTTAAGAAGCTCTTTGAAAGGTTGAGGAAGTACCAGTTGAAGTTAAACCCAGCCAAGTGTACATTTGGGGCAAGATCTTGAAAATTATTGGGATTTGTGGTTAGCGAAAGGGGAATAGAAGTTGATCCGGACAAAGTGCGTGCCATTCAGAACTTGTCCCCTCCTCGCACCACCAAAGAAGTAAAAGGTTTCTTAGGGAGGCTAAACTACATATCCAGGTTTATATCTCAACTTACTTCAAAATGTGATCCAATTTTCAAGCTTCTTCGTAAACATGACTCTGGGGAATGGAATGAAGAATGTCAAAAGGCCTTCGATAAAGTCAAGGAATACTTATCAAACCCGCCTGTGTTAGTACCTCCTATTCCTGGTAGACCTTTGATTTTGTACTTGACAGTTTGCGAAGGTTCAATGGGATGTGTACTGGGGCAACGAGATGAGAATGGCAAGAAAGAACAAGCCATCTATTACCTAAGTAAGAAATTAATTGACTACGAAGCGAAGTATTCTCAATTGGAAAAAATGTGTTGCGCTTTAGCTTGGACAGCCCAAAGACTCAGACAGTACATGTTATATCACACGACTTGGTTGGTGGCCAAACTTGATCCTTTGAAGTACATTTTCGAGAAACCATCTTTGTCTGGTAGAATAGCAAGGTGGCAAGTCATGCTTTCTGAGTATGATATTATATATGTGACTCAAAAGGCCATTAAAGGGAGTGTAATCGCTGATTTCTTAGCGGACCGTGTTGCCGATGACTATGTGCCTATGAAACTCGATTTTCCAGATGAGGATTTGATGGCTGTATTTCAGGTAGAAGAAGAGAAGCTAGCTAAGAAATCATGGAGAATGTTCTTTGATGGAGCATCCAATGCTTTTGGGCGAGGAGTAGGAGTGGTCCTGATATCCCCAGAAGGAGATCATCACCCGATTACTGCAAGATTGGACTTCAACTGTACCAACAACGCAGCTGAGTATGAAGCATGTGTCATGGGTTTGCAAGCCACCATTGAAAAGAAGATTGATGTGCTCGAAGTGTATGGAGATTCAGCTCTAGTCATCTACCAGTTGCGAGGAGAATGGGAAACTAGGGATTCTAAGTTGGTCCAGTACAAAAAATACATAGCAGGTTTAATTGATCAGTTCAAAAGTATTCAGTTTGAGCATCTACCTCGAGAGGAGAATCAAATGGCAGATGCTCTAGCCACTTTAGCTGCAATGTTCAAGTTGGACAGTAATGCTAAAATTCAACCCATCAGGATGAATCTGAAGAATTCACCAGCGCATTGTGCAAGTTTAGAAGAAGAAGTTGATGGAAAGCCTTGGTACCATGACATCTTACAGTACATTAAAAACCAACAGTACCCAAAACATGCTTCGGAGAATGACAAAAGAATCATTAGGAGAATGGCTATGGGATTCTTTTTAGATGGGGAAGTCTTTTACAAAAGAAGTCGAGACCAGGTACTTTTGAGATGTGTGAATATCGCATAAGCTAAACAAATATTAGAGGAGGTACATGAAGGATCTTGTGGGGCACATGCTAATGGTCATATGATGGCGAGACAAATAATGAGAGCGGGTTATTATTGGTCAACCATGGAAAACGACTGTATTAACTACGCTAGAAAATGCCATAAATGTCAGATTTATGCGGACAAGATTCATGCTCCGCCAAACGCTCTGCATGTATTAGCCCCTCCTTGGCCTTTCTCTATGTGGGGAATGGATGTGATTGGACCCATTACACCGAAAGCTTCAAATGGACATCGGTTTATTTTTGTGATGATTGATTATTTTACCAAGTGGGTAGAAGCAGCATCTTTTGCTGGTGTGACACGAACGGCAGTATGCAGATTCATAAAGAAAGATATCATATGCCGATATGGACTTCCAGAAAGAATTATTTCAGATAATGCTCGTAATTTGAACAACACAATGATGGAAGAAGTTTGTGCACAATTCAAAATCAAGCATCACAATTCGGCGCCGTATCATCCACAAATGAATGGAGCAGTAGAAGCTGCAAACAAAAATGTCAAGAGAATAGTGGAAAAAATGACAGAAACTTATAAAGATTGGCATGAAAAGTTGCCTTTCTCCTTGCATGCATACAGAACATCAATGCGCACGTCTACTGGGGCAACCCCATTTTCACTAGTGTACGGAATGGAGGTCGTGGTACCAATTGAAGTAGAAATTCCATCATTAAGGGTCTTAATGGAAACGCAATTGGAAGAGGCAGAGTGGGTACGGGAACGCTATGAACAATTGAATCTTATTGATGAGAAAAGGCTTGTAGCGTTATGCCATGGCCAGTTGTACCAAAGAAGAATGATGAGAGCACATGATAAGAAGGTCCGGCCTAGGAAGTTCCGAGATGGGGATCTAGTTTTGAAGAAAATCCTCCCAAATCAACAAGATAGCAGGGGAAAATGGGCACCGAATTGGGATGGACCATATGTAGTGAAAAGATCTTTCTCTGGTGGGGCATTAATATTGGCAAATATGGATGGTGAGGACCTGCCAAACCCTATCAATTCTGATGCTGTTAAGAGGTATTATGCCTAAAAAAAGAAAAAAAAAAGAAAAAAAGGAGGACTCAAACCGAAAACCCGAAAAGGGCGGTTTAAGTCAATGGGGGATACCTAAGTTGAAAACTTGAAATGGCGGCTTAGGTATGAGGAGATGCATTAGAAGAGTCATTGATGACACTTGATGAGTTCAGTTTATGTTGATGATGCGAAAAGATGTAAAAAAAAAAGGGCAAAAAAAAGGCAAAAAAAAACAAAAAAAAAGAGAAATAAAGAGGAGGATTTAAATCGAAAACCCGAAAAGGGCGGTTTAAATCAAGGGGCGAGACACTTAGGTTGAAAACCTGAAAAGGCAGCTTAAGTGTAAGGGAAAGATCAGCATCGAAGTGATGTCAAGGGAAAAGATTTAGTCCAAAGAGCTCTGCATGATTAGATAAATTGATGGAGCAGGCTTTTCAAGAGAGAAATTTGAATTAATTTGATTAGAATTATCAGAATGTTAATTGTTGAGAATTTGATTGTCCCGTTAATGCAATTACCCTTGTAATATTCCTCTGTTCAAATTGGCTTGATATTTGAAATAAAATAACTTCTCTTCCAAATTTATCTCGTATCTACTTCCATTTACCTTCTTACCTTGATTGGGAAAATCGAAATTTGCATTATGTTAGTCATATTATTATGATGGTAATTAATAGATGATTGGCAAATATATATATATTTAAATAAAAAAATGAGAGAAAAAGATAATTGCATTGCTTAAAAAAGGAAAGAAGAGGGACAGAAATATAGTGGAATATCAAAAGATTGGTAAACTAAGTCGAATACACCAGCTGCTTAGAAATAAAAAAAAGGGGAAGAATGAAGATCGAAGGTGATGATATCAGAAAGTCGCTAACTGATTTAAGACAAGATTGGTCCAAAAAAAAAGGGGTTTTAAGCCTTTGTTATCACAATTATAATGAAATTATTTTTAGCATGCATCCCATTCATTTCAAGAAGAAAGTCATTTTTAAAGATGAGAAAATTTAAAGTTTCAGGGCCTTCCTAGTCGAAGGAGCATTTTAGAGAGGGGAAATTTTAAAGTTTCAGGGCCTTCCTAGTCGAAGGAGCATTTTAGAGAGGAGAAAATTTAAAGTTTCAAGGCCTTCCTAGTCGAAGGAGCATTTTGGAGATGAGAAAATTTAAAGTTTCAGGCCCTTCCTAGTCGAAGGAGCATTTTGGAGATGAGAAAATTTAAAGTTTCAGGGCCTTCCTAGTCGAATGAGCATTTTAGAGAGGAGAAATTTTAAAGTTTCAGGGCCTTCCTAGTCGAAGGAGCATTCTGGAGATGAGAAAAATTTAAAGTTTCAGGGCCTTCCTAGTCGAAGGAGCATTTAAGAGATGAGAAAATTTAAAGTTTCAGGGCCTTCCTAGTCGAAGGAGCATTTAACAGATGAGAAATTTTCAAAGTTTCAGGGCCTTCCTAGTCGAAGGAGCATTTACGAGATGAGAAAATTTAAAGTTTCAGGGCCTTCCTAGTCGAAGGAGCATTTACGAGATGAGAAATTTTTAAAGTTTCAGGGCCTTCCTAGTCGAAGGAGCATTTAAGAGATGAGAAAATTTAAAGTTTCAGGGCCTTCCTAGTTGAAGAAGCATTTAAGAGATAAGAAAATTTAAAGTTTCAGGGCCTTTCTAGTCGAAGGAGCATTTAACAGATGAGAAATTTTCAAAGTTTCAGGGCCTTCCTAGTCGAAGGAGCATTTTAGAGATGAGAAAATTTAAAGTTTCAGGGCCTTCCTAGTCGAAGGAGCATTTAAGAGATGAGAAAATTTAAAGTTTCAGGGCCTTCCAAGTCGAAGAAGCATTTAAGAGATAAGAAAATTTAAAGTTTCAGGGCTTTCCTAGTCAAAAGAGCATTTTAGGTGAAAATTTAAAAAAAAAAAGGTTTTAGGGTTTTCTTAATCGAAAGAGCACGTCAAAGATAAAAAAATGTGGAATGTTAAGGGTTTCACTATTCGGAGGAACGTTTTTCACGAAAAGAACAAAATTAGTGTCTAAAGTCTTTGCCCCATTCCTGATGCTCAGCAATGTGCAAAGAGGGGTAGCTGTAGACACCAATTTTTGTCCGAAATTGCGAATCTCGAGTCACTCGACGTGTATTCTAAAAATCAAAAATGAATTAAACCCATGTTTAAATAATTGATTTTATTTTGATTTATTATTTTGATTTTATTTTATTTTTCTTTCTTTCCCTTCTTTCTTTTTCTTCTTTTCTCTTGTCCTTTATATTTTTACTTTTATTATTATTATTATTTATTTTTTATTTTTATTATTTTTTTTTATTTTTTTATTTTTATTATTTTTATTATTTTATTTTATTTCTTATTTTTTTTGTTTATTTTCATCTTTTTTCATTTCTTTTCTTTTTCATTATTATTCATTTTATTATTATTTCTCTTTCTATTTTTATTTCTCTTTTTATTTTTATTTTTATTTTTACTTTTATTTTTATTTTACTGATATAAATTTTAGTATTTTATTTTTCTTTTATTTATTTTTTACTTATTTTGATAAAAAAAATGCAAAAAAAAGGGAAACAAAACAAAAACGAAAACCCTAATCTGATTGAAACCTCAATCCTCAAACAAAACCCCAAACCCTAACCAAACCCTAATCTGACTGAAACCCAAAGCCCAAACAGAACCCCTAACCCCACACCAAACCCTAATCCAAACCCTTAACCACACCAAACCCTAATCCAAACCCCCAAACCACACCAAACCCTAACCAAACCGTGATCCCAAAATGAATCCAAACCTTAATGGCCGCCAGAAACGAAAAAGGAAATATCTAGTCTTCAGAATCTGCAAGGAAATCAATGAAAAAGGAATTTAAAATCATGACATTAAAAGCATAATCACAATCGGATCTGAGATCCGATTTCAAAAAAACTTCTAAAATAATCAGGTTAGATTTTTTTTAAAAGGGGGCAACAGATCTGAAAGCAGGGGAAACCGACAGAAACCAACAAAAAACCACAGCAACAGAGACATCGAACAGCCAAAAAAAACACAACAGCTACAAAAAAAAAACACAGAAATAACAACAGTGACCACAACCCAAAACAACCACAACCACAACCACAAAAACAAAAAAAAAGCATAGGGGGGATAGTCGAGGGTTTTCAAGTTGAGGCAGTAAAGTTTTTTTGATTTTAGGAGTTTAGATCTGAGATTTTCGGGAGGGATTTAGTAACCGGAGCCTCTGGATCTGATTTAAGGGAGCTCCGGGGAGCGTTTCTGGGTGTAGATCTGGTGACTATAGTGGGGTACGATGAGAAAGGTACTGGAATCTAGAAAGTTTGAAGTCTTCCGGTGACCGTTTGAATTTTTTGGCCACCGGGAATCGCCTGGGTCGAGAGAGTTTTGAAGATTTTTTTTTTCTGGAAGGTTAAGTTTTGTCCGAAAAACTCGGAAAGAAGGTTTAAATACCGCCTCGAAACGACACCGTTTTGGGATAGCTAGATCCGCGCTTAGACCCACCTGGACCCACGTGCCAACCCGTAACCGAACCGACCCGATCGCAGGTTTCCTTTTTCCTTTTTCTGATAATTTTTTTTAAATTTAATTTTTATTTTATTTATTTCGTTTATTTGTTTATTTTGATGATTTTTTTTGTATATTTGTAATTAATACAATAATTTAATTAACAAAAATTATGAAATAAAATACTTTAAGTAATTAATTTGGTGAGTCAACAGATTTAATTTGATGTATGGATAGTATAGCTTGATAAGTATTGATAAGATTTAATTAATGTAGTTTGTGTATATAAATTGATATATGTGTTTTTTTTTTATATATATTGACTTGATTGTGTAAGTTTCAATTTAATTAGTATGATTTAATACAATTGCTATATTTTTATTTTATTTTATTGTATTCTATTTTATTTTTTACTTTTATTTATTTCAAGACTTTGAATAAAAAATTATATGATATGCTTAATTTAGTGCTTGATTAAAATACCGTCAAAATTTAATTACGTAGTTTAGAATTGCAATGTCTTAGAGGAATATAATAATAAACATTTTAAATAAAAAATAATGAATATTCCGACGACGGAATTCTAAAGGGACTGCGCTTGAGTAGTACTTTTAGATGTCTTGAGGTGAGGAGGTTTTTTTAAGTCTTACCAGCTTGATGGAAGATTTAAAAAGATATTTCCAATATTTAAAACTCAGATTTATTAAAAATTGAAATAAGAATTAATTAAAAGAATTAATAGTTAAATTGGGAATTAAGAGTCATAGAAGTTAATATATTTAGAAATAAAATAGAATAAAATCATAAAAATACAAATTATCCGACGATGGAATTTTAAAGGTACTGCGCTTGAGTAGTACTTTTAGATATCTTGAGGTGAGGAGATTCTTCTTAAATCTTACCAGCTTGATGCAGGATTTAAAAAGATATTTCCAATATTTAAAATTCAAATCTATTATTAAAAATTGAAATAAGAATTAGTTAAGATTCATTACAACTAAAAGAATAAATAATCAAATTAGAAGTTAAGAATTATAAAAATTAACATATTTAGAAATAAAAATAGAATAAAATAATATAACTACAAATATCCCGATAACGGAATTCTAAAAGGACTGCGCTCGAGTAGTACTTTTAGATATCTTGAGGTGAGGACGTTTCTTTTAGGTCTTACCAGCTTGATGGAAGACCTAAGGAGATATTTCCGATATTTAATAAATTTAATTATAAAAAAATTAAATTAGATAAAAAAATTGTAAATAAAAATTAAGTTCATTATAAAAATCAAATTAATTAACTAGAACTAAAATTAAAAAAGAATTAAAATAAATAGGAATTAAATTAAATTAAATTAAATATTTTAATAGATGTGAATTATTCCGAGGATGGAATTTAAAGGAAATTGCGCTTGAGTAGTTTCTTTAAAAATTCCTAAGGTGAGAAAGTTTCTTTAAGGTCTTACCAGCTTGATGGTAGGTCTTTAAGAAAATCTTCAATATCAAATAATTCATGTTTATTTAAAGATATAGAAATATATGAAATAATAATTTATATAAGAAAATAATAACAATAGAATAAAATAAGATAAAATAATAAGTAGAAATGGGATAGGAGTCAAAATAAGGTTTGCATAAAATATGTAAACAATCCGACAACGGAGCCTCTTCAAGAAAGGCGATTGGTCCTAATTGAATACTCTTGAGGTGAGAAAAACTTTTAGGTTATCCAACCAGCTTGATGGAGGAAACTTAAAAGATTTTTCAATATTTAATTATATCGAGATTAAAGTAAAAAGGCAAAATTAGGATAACCTTAGATTATTTGGTACCATTTTAGGATGGGCGTTGTGAGGGTGCTAATCCTTCCTTACACGTAACCGTACTCCCGAACTTAGAACTCTTAACGTAGACCAAGCCTTATCCTTAGTTTGAATAGGTGACCAATCACACCTAGGTTAGAATGGTTGGTGGCGACTCCGTAGTTTTGTGTCTAGCTATTAGGTTTTCTCCAAAACTTGATACGTTATGACAATACTTTTTCATTTAAATACATTTCCATATCACATATCATTTCATATCTCATAAAATTGGAGACTAAGGCATCACCCGAAATATATCATGCTACATAGAAAATGCCTAGTAGGGCAATAATAATTATGTCAGACTTATGGCCATAGTCTAGGGTAGTCCTTAGTCGAACACTAATCAGGTGTCTACCGGGACTGAATACATATCACATGTCACATATCACGTATCACATATCACATACGAGCATGATATGGGGCCTAGTAGTCTCAAAACAGTATTTTCATAATCATTTCACCTTTATGGAAATAATTAAAATCAATTAATCTTCAATCAGTCCATAAAGGATTTTATTAATTCATAAAGTGAATATTTATGGAAAATAATTTATAAAATATTCACTTTCCATCTTTTCATCTCATAAACCATATCATGTACTGTAAACAAAGTAAGAGAAATATTCTATATTCTCACTTTCAGTAAAATTAGTAACAGGAATATTTAAATAATATTTTTCGGTATATTCATGTTTTATGAAAAATAATAAATTTCTTACTTTCAAGGCTAGGAAATCATCAAATCATGTAATTAAATATTTTCTAATATTTTTAAAAAATATTCTAGAAATTTTTAGCAGCATAACGGCTGCTATTACCCTAGCCCTCCTGCAAATTAAACACAGTTCCAATTTTCGCATACAGCCTCAATTCCACAGAATTTCATTCCATTCATTTCAAAAATATTCATAATAAATTATTTGCATAATAAATATGCATTCGAAATATCGCTACAACTTACATACGCATCCCTTACCTATGTAGCGTATCCGATCTCTTTAAGCGCACCACTCGCAATCCGTTTTTCCCGAGCTGCAAATAATTCCACCAAAATTATTAGCTTAATAAATACTTATTTTTAAGCTATTACTTATGGCTTTATGCAGCCATATTGTACACGGCAAATATTTTGCACTATAAATTCTATCGGTAGTATAGCGTAACTTTTTAATTTTGCATCGGAATTTAAATCTGAGCATACCGACAGACTCCTTGTAATTCCTACAGTCTAAATCTACTCTCAAATCATCAAAAACAGCCATGAATCATGCACCCCTTTCCTTGGCCGAAAATCACTTCTTGAATTTCAACATTCTAACCTTAAATTCCTACTTAGCCTTATGCATTTCATCATTTAGCACTAATTTTTATGCATGAAAGACCAATATTCCATGGGCATATGTCTTGGCCGAAACCCCCTCTTATGGCCGAATTTGATTTTGAAAATTTTAATTGAATCTAATGGTAGAAACATGCTTAAAAGAATCATTCTACACCATTAAATGTCAAAGAAGCATAATGGATGATAAATCACATACCTTGACCGAATCTTTGAAGCTTCTTTTCTCCTTATTTTGCCACTTATTCTATGGTCTATTGGTATAGGTAGGTAGAAGAGAGAGAATAGAGAAATTTCCTAGCTATAGGTGTGTTGAAATTTTGGCTAGATTAGGTAGTGTGAAGACTTGAATTTTCTTTCTTCTCTTTTCCTTGAAGATGGCGTGGGAGGCGAAGGGGAAGAAGATGAATAGTACATCTCAGTAGCTGATTGACTTTTAAAGAGAATTCTGGAATTTTGCAAAATGACCAAAATGCCCCTAGTTATGAAATTTCAGACGATTTTGCCTTTATGATTCTGCTAGCTTAAAATCCGTGTAAATGCACTCCAAATTTTTGGATTCCAATTCCAAATAGTCATATTAAATGTATCTTAATGATTGGAAGTGGTTTCGTTGACGCGTGGTGCATGGATAGTGAGAAATTATGATTTTACCCTTACTGGGTAAATTGCGTAAATTTTTTATTTAACCACCGATTTAATTAAATCCAAGGACATTATCTTAAACTCCTTTTCATGTAGAATATCATGATGTTTTTACTTTGTCCCAATTCCTTTTGATTTGAGAGAAATTTACGAAAATACCCTTGAGATGTATTTGTCATTTTCCAATTTGTTTGCCAACAACTCCATCTGTACACTATTTCATCTGTACATTAAAATAATTTCAGGTCTCTAAAATTTCCTCCTTATAATCATTTCATCATCTTTACACTATTTCCAAATTCAAAATTTCATTTGGGCGCGAAAATTTTAGAAGCTTGAAAAATCCAATTTCACATTTGAAAAATCCAATTTCACATATTTGAGCAAAGATGAGAAATGTTGAAGGAGAATCGATGAAGATGTGAAGACCGAGAATTTTCTAAATAAATATAAGGTATCCGGAAAATTTAATTTGGACAAATTGAAATCCAAATTAAATAAGGATGAAATTGAAGAAAATAAATTTGGATATCAAGAAATCCAAAACTTAAAAAAAATAAAATAAAATAAAATATATGTATTTTTGATAGATTTATATAATGATATTATATAAATACGCTTTGATAAATATATATTTATACATGGAATAAATACATATGTATTTTATTATACATTTATGTATATGTATAATATATATGGAAAATATATATAGTACTTTAAATCAAAGTATATATATAAATGGTTTATATTAAAAATATATTTATATATATGTTTAATATTTTGAATATATATAATTATAAAAATATAATTATATATCTGAAAAAAAAATTATAACAGAAATGGGAATCAGGAGAACCCGATTCCAACTTCTTCTCTTCTGTTTCGTTGAACAGAAGAGAAGCAACACAAGGGCGGCTGCCACCGTTAGTCGGCCGGCCAAAGGAGAAAGCGGAGCGAGGGCGTCGCCGGCGAAGGAGAAAAAAGAGGAAGATGAATCCGGCGACGGAAGAGGGATTGGCGAAGCGAAACAGAGGTGAAAAACTGAAGGAAAAAGAGAAGAAAAGAGAAGAAGAGATCGGCAGTGCGGGCCGATCCGGGCACTGCCACTCCCCCCACGAGATCGGCAGGGACCATGGGAAGGTGAGAGGAGCCACCGACGAAGAGGAAATCGGCGGAGGAAGGAGGAAAGAGGAAGAGAAGAGCCGCCAGTGTCGCTTCCAGATCCGACGCCGTCGCCGGTGATGGGGAGAAACCGAGGCCAGATCCGAAGTCCTTGCAACCTCGGTAAGCTGTTGGGTGGCCGAACCGCCGGAATGGGTGGCCGCCGGTGACCGAACCGGTCAGCCAAAGTTGAACCGGCCAAGCCAAGCTCTGAACCGACCCGACTCGGTCCAAAAAAAAAACAGAACAGAAAAGAAAAAGGAAAGAAAAAAGAAAAGAAAGAAGAAAAGAAAAGAAAAGGAGAAAGAAAAGAAGGAAAGGAAAAAGAAAGAGAAGAAAAAGAAAAAAAATGTGGTAAGGAAAATGTAGAAAATAAATTGATGGTATTTATTGAATAAATTATGGTTATATTGATGTAGTGCATTGATATTGAAATTGTAGTAAAGCGGAAATGCGACGAATGGTGGAGTTCGGCAAGGCTCGAAAATCAGAAAGTGCGCCAAGCTTGGCGAATAGGTAAGATACTTTTATAAAGCATTAGTAGCATTATATTGTATGTGGGATTTATGATCTTATATAATGCTCTGATGGAATGATTTTAATGGAATTATGATTTTTTTTATATATATGATGAATTGATTTAATTGATGTTAAAAATACTAAGAGGACCCACAATTGATGGTGGGGGTCTTAGTAAGAGGTAAAAATTGGTGAGAATCAACGGCTGCAATTATAAATTGTATTTCCTTGCAGGAGGTTTAGAGGAAATTAAGCCGTTATGCTACCGGAATTTCCACGAAAATATGTGAGGAAAAAGATTAAGTCTCTCACATAAATGGAATCTTGGAGATAATTATTGAAAATAAATATTGAAAGGATTTTATGGTATTACCGAAAATGTTTGATATTGAAATCGATGAGAAGATAGATCGTTGAAAACGATAATGTGGTGAATTACATGGTTTAAACCTTATAGAATCGATAAATCAAGTAATTTTAATATCACAAATGGTATCAAGTTGAGATTGAGGTGGAATTATTAATTAGACGGATCACGGATAAAAGTCATGATAATTATATGATATAGCTTGGAAGAGAAGATCACAGTTGAAATTTCGATGGTCGAATGATTGGATTGTGAAGTTATTAACGGAGTAATGATTTACAGAATTTATCGAGTCCGGTTTCATGATTTTGAAATAATTTCGAATGTGATAATATGGACAAACTCGAGAGATCAAAATGGAGATTGAATTACGACACAATCCGATCAATTATGGATTCAAAGAAATGAGTGATAAATATGTGAAAAGATGATTGTGCTTATAACCTTAGAATAGATCTTGAATAATAAGATCGACAATTGCATAAGTTCGGATAAAATCATAAAGGCCACATGAAAATTGATTTGAGGATTTAGATACGATTTTGTGATAGTAAATAAAATTGAACCTCAAATCGAAAATGATGAACATGTATCAATAGATCAAATCATAGATGGATTTGATAAGTGACTATCGATTTTGTGATTTTGTTATCCTCGATGTCGATTCTGGAACAGATATTGAATGATGATATTATTATTTGCATAATTTCGGTAACTTGATAACTATTTAGAAACATGATATTTAGATGCTCATAGATACTAAGAGGATTCACACTGATGATGTGGTTCTAGTATCGATAATAAAATGTACAAATGATTATAATAGTCGATAATTATCGAAAAATGATATTGAATACCGAATGGTTTGAATGTCAAGTGATCTGGTTATTGAATAATTAGAGTAATGAGCAATCTGAATATTGAATGAAATGAATCTTGAATGATTTGAATACTGATTTACTGATGTGTCAAAAGGATAGTTTGAAATTGAATGATTGATGATGATAAAGTTAAATGAATTGTTTCACCGTATTAGATGAAGGTATTACTTATATGGACATTTGAAACTATTACCAAAATTATATACGGAAATGATTTCATGGCATCGCTTTTAAGCATAATTTGCTATAGTTTCAGATGTCATAATAGCATTTATATAAATGCTATAAAGTATAGATTAGCTTTAAAAAGAAAGTATATGGTATATATACGTATTTTTATATACGAAACCTTTTAAAGAATTTCACCATATGCTTTACATGATTTTAAAAAGAAAAGCTTAAGATTTAAATGTTTTATGAGACTGTATGCACCCTAAAAGAATTAAATTCAATAAAGCATAGTGGAAACCGCCTAATTGGAGCTTTGCTCATTAGGCATATATGCTTGTCCGACAATAGTCGTGGACAAGTCTCAGTCACGCCTGATCAGTGGGGCTGAGAGAGATGAGATCTATGGCCATAGATAGCGCCCTAGTTGGTTTCCAGGGGACGATGACATGATTTTCACTGCTAGCTACAGTGAATTAAGTCTTTATTGATAGAGAGATGATAGGGATCTAGCCTAATCTCCAACCGATATGATATGAAGTCTAGAGTATGATTTTATTGATATGAACTCTAGACTTGACATGATTTATACTGTACATGAAACAGATTTGAAATGAAATATGTTTTAAAACAGTGCATGTTTTAAACATGTCTTAAAAGTCCATGAGATATGATTTCGACACTTATATGATTATATGTGATTTTGCGTCGAACATGGCATGATATGCAATCTAGAGTATAACTTGATTTGATATGAACTTTAGACCTGATATGATTTACAGTATATGTTTTAAAAGTACATGATAAATGATTTCGACACTTATATGAATTATATACGATTTTGTGTCGAATTTAAAATGATATGCGGTCTAGAGTATAAATTGATTTGATATGAACTCTAGACCTGATATGACTTATAGTATGTGAAAATGTTTTAAAACCGCACATGTTTTAGACATGTTCTAAAAAGAATACATGAATGGAAATTGAACATGTTTCTACCATGCCTTAAAGGCAAATTTGAAATAAATTGAAAATTTATATGTTGAGCATGTCCTAAAGTATATATGATATGATTTGAAATGATAGCGGTTTATACAGAAAAATTACATGAATTGCATATTAAACCCTGATATGATAATATGCTTAGTATATGAGAATTCCATGAAGAATGTCATGACTCGACGTTAATGATGTTTCATCTATACGAGGACATGATATGATATGATATATGAACATAAGATTGATATGAAGAGAATTATGATCTTACTCTATCATGAGCATAAATTCCCATACGATAAGTGACATGAATTGATATAAGACGGGAATATGATTGTTAAATGTAAAGTGACTCGATAGGATATCTCAATTAAACATGAAGAATATATGAGGAGTACCATGACTCGGTGGTAACGATATTTCATCTATATGATGTCATGATATGATATGAAACATGAATATAGAATTACACGAAGAGAATTATGACTTCGTACCATCATGATCATGATCCACAATATGAGAATGGATAAGAGATGATATGAGAATTGATAAGAGATAATATGAGAATCGATAAGAGATGATAGAATACAGAAATATGATTATGAAATGAAAAGTAAATATGAGAATTGATATGAGATGATAGCATACCAAAGTATGATTATGAAATGAAAAGTGAAAATGAGAAGTGATAATGAGATGTATCGATGAGAAAGGATTAACTGTAATTGCATCCTTACAAGTTTTAAGCATTGCAGTTTAAGACAGTGTAATCCTACTCATGTATTTATATTAGTATCTTACTGAGCCGTGGTTTTGCTCACCCCACTAAATTTCATCTCTTTCAGATTTTTGAAGTTAACATCTACCAAGTGAGCTGCTCAGTGGGCATCGGAGACTGTATATGGACTTGGTACTAGTCTACTGAGGTATATGTTTCTTATAAAATACTTGTTTACATGTAAGACTTAAATTGATACACGTACATATTCTGTTTAACAAGTTGGGATGTAACTAAGAATCGTTTCTGTGTTTGTTTAATATTTAAATGGAATGACTATAGGTCACCTAGATAGTATAGTAACTACACTGGCACCGAATACAAACCTTAAAAGGAAAAAGAAAAATTTAGTCCATAAATTTGTAGACTAAGAAAAGTACAAGTATTAAAGGATAGTCGCGACCTTCGGGTCGTGACAGAAGATGGTGGTTTCAGCTTGAAATTTCACAAAATCTACAAAGACATATTTGAACAAAATTATCATTAACCGATTCCGCGCAATCCATAAAAACCTGATTCCGCACCAACTACTCAAATTTTCAATTCCTCCGCCACGCTGAAATGGGCAATTCCATGGAAACTTGATTCTATTCAAAATCGTGAACCAAAGTAGGGAAATTTGGGACATTCGAAATTGTGCCAAAAATGAATAAGCTTTCAGGGCAACCAAACACATTGTAAAAGAATTTGCTAATATCATATGATATGATCCTCAAAATTAGATGTATTCATGAGTCTAATTGAACCAGACTTAAGTAAAGTATTAACTGTAACCCAAAAAAAAAAAGTGAAGTATTAAGAGATTAGAAGAGAGCTCAAGCTAATCTGATCTAATTTTGTAGATCTAATTTTTTTTCTATGATCATTTTTCATAAACGAAAGTACAGGCACACTCAAACCTACCCAAACTCTATCACTTTTTTAAAAAATAAAATAAATCTAATAACATAAAAAATATTTAAATTAATAAGCATAGTGCAATAAGTTCTGACAAAAGGCTATGAAAGCATTAAAATATAAATTAAAGTCTAAAAAATAACATAAACTTTTTTAATTGATAAAAAATCTTTTTAAAACCTACAAAATACAACATCCTATTTTTAAAAAATATCAAATTAACTTAGTTATAAAAATTGTAAACAAATTATAATTATCAAATCAGGTCGAACAAGGCTTGAGATGTAAATGGTGAGTCCAAATCTTGCTTGATTTTTTATCAGACCTTATTTACTAGCCCAAATGAATTTAAAGGTTTTAATATTTTTATCTAAATTCCCCCTAATTTTGGAAAATCCTTTTTTTTGTTACAAAAGAAATAATTAACTAATTCAAACTAAAGTTTCTGAAAAATAAAACACCCAAAGCAAGTCGTCCAGCTCATGAAGAGATTTACTCAAAACAAAATTCTCAATATTTAATTGTTTCATTTATTTATTTTTATTATTAAGTTCTAGCTGGGATGGGTCAAGGATTCAGGTTGATTTCTTTGAATTACGGATATATTCTTTTTTTTCTTTAAACAATATGCTAATTGATTTTCAAGCTAAAAAAAAAAAGTTGATCTAAATGTTAAAAGAAAAGACTCAATTGTCAAGGTCAAAATATATACAAATTGATTTTCAACCTAAAAAAAAGTTGATCTAATTGTTAAAGAAAAGACTCAATGCTTTGTCAAGGTTAAAATATTAAAAAAGCCCTTAAACTTTACTATTTTATTTAAGTAAGTCTTTATACTTTTATTACATCTAAAGAAACCCTTAACCTTTTATTAGAATTCAAATAAACTCTTAAACTTTAATTTGTTCTTAGATAAACTCTTAAACTTTAATTTGTTCTTAGATAAACTCTTAACCTTTAATTTATATCTAAATGAGCTATTAACATAAATCAATCTTTTATAGGACTAAGCAATCGATTTTTTCAAATGGATTTAAAACCTAATTCCCTACATAAAAAGAGCTAGTTAGATAAAATTTATTATATAATATTTAATTATTTATATTATAGATTATATATGTTATATGTTTAAAAAAAATCAATTAATTCAGTCGGTTTATAATTTGCAATTTTAGACATCGATTTAATCGAATACACAGACTTATAAAAATTAATTTAAACTCAAAAGTGACCAAATCGAATCAAATTAACTGAATTTTAATTAGTTAAATCGGTTTGAATCAATTTTTTTATATGTAATCTTTTATTTGAAATAAGGCCTTGTTTAAGTATAAATCAATGGACAAAGGCTTATTTAGATAAAATAATAATATAAGAGCTTTTTTAGCAAAAGTGAAATAGTTCAATGACTTTTTTAATATTTTTATCCTTTGTCAATTTGGGTTCGAATCTTGTAACAAAAATATTAATAATAAACTCTTAAATGTACCAAATTCATGTAAAAAAAAATACCTTCGAAATTATTCGAAAAAAAAAAAACTAAATTCCATCAAAACGTGAGTGATAACTCTTAAATGTACCAAATTCATGTAAAAAATATACCTTCAAAATTATTCGAGAAAGAGACTAAATTCCATCAAAACGTGAGTGATAACTATCATTGTATTAAAAAAAATTGCATATTCGAAGTTTAGCTAGGTTTATAAGTGTCAAATTCATTCCCAAGTTATGAAATTACGTAGAAACTGCATGCTACGTCACCCTTCATTGCCAGGTGTTAAGAACGAAAAGACTAGGTATCACTTGTCCAATATCTTTTAATGTTGACGAAGACTTTTTGACTTTCCGAGAAGACTTTGTCTGGTCTTGAACTCTTGATATTCCGTGGTGGGCGTTTTGTGTTCATTTTACTATGTCCAACAAAATCCTTGTGGGCATGATTCGCATAAAAGGAATAAATTGGCGCGTAAAATAATAAAAAATTTTAAAATTATCGAAAATTTAATCTTAATCACTGAAATTAAAAATTTAACATTTCACCAAAAAGTCTTCGTCATTTAATTAAAACTATAATTAAAATTCATTCATATACCTATAATTAAAACTATAATTAAAATTGAAATGTTAACAAGACTTTACATTTTCGTGAGACTATACATAACATATGCTGATTTGCTAAAAGGAAAGCCTACGAAGAATGACTTACAATATAAACTAAATGATTTTTTTTATCTTTTATATAAGCCCGGTAATGCTCGATTAGCCTTGAGTTGCTTAGTCGGGTATTAATATAATCGAATTCGGTTTGATTTATTATTTAAATAGTTCGATTTTGACTAAAAATTAAACGAGTCAAATTTGAGTAATCATTGAATAAAATTAGAGTAGCTCACAAGTAACTTGATTCGATCACACCTACAGTAACTGTATTATCACTTGGTTTAATGAGGTTAAATATATAAGTCATAAAAGAAATTAGCACATTTTAAAAGTAATGGTAAGTACAAAACAAATTATTTATCTGATCTCTTAAATAATTATGCCAAAAGTTATTTTTTATGTTAATACATAAGAATAAGAAGTACAATTACGATAATTAACGTAAATTAAATTTAAAAACACTAGAATAAGTATAAAACTATGATAATTAAATGTAAAATTAATGAGTAAGAGTTAAATTATGACTATTAAGCATAAAACTATGATAATTAGCATAAAATTATAAGAATAAATGTAAAATTATTTGAATTAAGATAAAACCATTAGAATTATTGTAAAACTATCCTATATAAGCCTAGAATTTATCATACATAAGCTTATAATTAATGAGACGCATATATAGCAATCGACTACTTTAACAAAGCAATCGACTACCCTTGTTTAAAATAATTTCATGCTTATTTCATTCACAAGCAATCAACTGTCGTCGTCATTATTATTATTATTATTATTATTATTATTATTATTATTATTACTACTACTTAAGAACAATGAAATTTAATATTAATATGTCACATAAATTTTTTTAAAAAAAAACTAATATTTATATTGTTGTTTTCGAATGAATAAAAATGTAGTTTAAATTAAATTTCATTAAAGTAAAATTTTCATGTTAACTTGTTATATCATTGTTTACATAATATTTAAAATTTTATTATTTATTTAAAGATTTATATATAATGCACTAGCAGTATATAGTTTTTATATACTGTCAATGAATTAAAGGTTGACATCTCATCAATAAGTCCTTATGAGCAAATAAAAAAATTTATTTATATTTACTTTTAAAGGCTTGGTAGATTTTTTAATTTTTTAATTAATGAGATGTCAACCTTTAATACATTGACTGTATATAAAAACTGTACACCGTTAGTGTATCACATACAAACCCTTTATTTAATTTCTCATCAATTTATCAGTAGATAAAGATGATGTCTCATATCTTTTAATAAGATCGATATTTTATCGTAAACAAACAATGAGAGTTTCAATTTGTATATATCTCTCTAATCTCTCTCATGCACCGAATTAAAATTAAAACTATAATTAAATTCATTCATATACCTGCATGCATACATTTGCACTCATGTCATTCATTCCTATCGCCACTTCTTTGAATGATAAAACTTAGTGAAAGTGTTTAATAGCCGATAGCATTTATTGACATTTTTTTATGACTTTTCTCCTTCTCCATGTATCCACATATCTATCTTCCATCCAATGGGGTTTGTATTAATTAGCTTTTACGGGACAGAATATTTATCGTATTTGGTTACATCCAAGCTATTCCTCTGCTCTCCGAATTTAATATATAATTTTAATTTTTGTATAATATTAATTAATTTTTCTTACCAAAAAAATAATTTCACCACAAATTAATGAAAATATACTATTTTAACATTAATATATTTTAAAGATATAATTATATAATATTTTTATATATTAAGCTACAGTTAAATAATTTCATTTATTAATATAATTTTAATTTGTCATTAGTTAGTAAAACTATTAATAACTAATATTTGATATAATTAAATATATTTTTAAATTATATTATATTTTATATTTATTATTTAATAAAACTTCAAATCATATCCTATCTAGTACTACCTCATAATTTAAATTATTAATTTCATGAATATTAATGTTAGTAATATTATATTATTTATTGTGACGACCAGTATCATGTGGGGCCGTCGCACTCAACCGTATTGTCCGCTTTGGGAGTATCATGTGGGGCCCTCTCACGGATTTCTTTCGCGTCCGCCGCTACTCGAACCCTTGTCCAATGGTTAGTCGTTACTCGACTCTTGAGGAAGTCAAGGGTTCGAGTAGCGGTGGACGCGGAAGAAATCCGTGAGGGGGCCCCACATGATACTCCCAAAGCGGACAATACGGTTGAGTGCGACCGGCCCCACATGATACTGGTCGTCACATTTAATATATAATTTATAATTATATTAATTGATATTATCATTATTATAAGATGGAATTTAATATAAAATATCTTTAAGATAATTTATGAAATAGAATTTATTTTAGGATAATTAGTCTATACACAACTGGTGAAGTTTTTTAACTTCACAAGTAGGGTTAGGATCATAACACATGTCTTATTTTATTTATTTTTTTTTTAATATTTTTATAAGACATATGTCATGATCTTAACATCGCTTGTGGAGTAAAAAAACTCCACTAATAATGTATGGAATAATTATCTATTATTTTAAATATATACAATCTCATTATTTGGCGTGATTTCTTTCCATTTGTAAAAAAAAAAAAGGCATGATTTCCCTTTCAAAGAAAGTTGTAGAATTGATAAATTAAAAATTATATTAAATAGAAAAAGAAAGAAGAGGGAAAGTTCTCAAATGTTGGAATGGCATTGGCAGCCGAATGGACTCCAAACCCATGATTACAAGAAGTTGAAGTGAATTAATTGAGGTGCAGTGTTTAAGAAACCTAAATGGGTTTTAAGAATAAATAGAGAATTAAATTAGATTTTCTTGGAATCGGAAATGACCATTGGAAACCGTCTGTGAAAACCAATATATAAACCCCACAACTCTTGTTCACCTCATTTCATCTTTACTCCATGGCAAATCTCGAAAATCCAACCCCTCCAAACATTCTTTTGATGAAGATTATTCATTAGAAGAACAAGTCGCAAAATAAGAAAAACGAGAGGCTTGTAAGAAAGAACAAGATCAGGAAGAAGAAACACCTAATGAAGAAGAAATGTGAATTGGGTTGGCAACAGGTTAACAGTGGCCAGATATAAAGAGTTTTGGATTGGAAGGAAATTTAATATAACTTCGGTTAGCTGTTTGAGTTATAAAAAGGAAGACGCTATTTGTATAAAACCAAGTACAACGTGATGGGGAAAATTTTATCATCATTTCTATTAGTTACACTTACATGCTATGCGTTATGCATACTGCTGTGGGGCTCAAGGAGTTTCTGCATTGGTAAAAATGGGTAAGCTAATAAGAAAAGAATAAATGAAAATTATGCGTAAGGATCTACTTCTGATTAAAACTTCAACATAAATAATTAAAAACACTTCTACTAAATAAGACAGCACAACATGATTTATAACAGAAAATTAACACAAAAAATAAATCAAGTAAATTTACTTCTTCTATCTCGATTTTTTTTCATTCTGTTAAACCACAATTATTTTATCTTTATTTTGATTTCCTCTTCTTTTTAATTATTAATTCTGTCAGTTCCACTATCACATGCGTGCGAGTATAAAAGCCTTCATTTCAAATCTTTTCACTTTCCTCCATTTTTTTCATAACTTTCGTCAATTCTGCTCTATTTGCTCTCTCCTTTAATAGAACAAGGAATGAATATGATTAAAGGAGAGAGCAGAAAGAGTTATGAAAAAAATGAAGGAAAGTGCAAAGACTGGAAATGAAGGTGTTTATACTCGCAAGCAAGTGGTTGTGGAGCTAACAGAATTGATGGTGAAACAGAGGAATAAAAAATCAGAACAAAATAGGACCCTTTTGATGTAACAAAATGAAAAAGATTGAGTTAGAAGAAGTAGGTTTACTTGATGTTCTGTTTGTGTTGATTTTCTACCGTAAATCATATTGTATTGTATTATTTAGTGGATATGTTTTTAATTATTTATGTTAAAGTTTTAATTGTGAAGAGGATCCTAGGCAAAATTACTTTTATTTATTATTTCTTACTAGCTAGCTTACCAGTTTTTACGAATGCAACTTCTTGAGCACCAACACCGGTACGCTTATAAAAAAATTGCGGGTACTTCAAGATTTGTTTGGATTTAATTTTCTTTTAAGCAGGCTATCTTTAATAAGAACGTACATTTTTACATTGACTTAATGCATTTAAAATTTTATTTCTGGAATATTCTTCACAAAGATCGAATCTTTATTGAAAAATAATAATTCATCTTTTTGCAAGGTTATTCGAATAATTTATCAATATTTCTATTTTACTGATTGATAATACTCTATAGGACACAAAAACATTGAAGCGAAACTGCTTGAGAACAACAAAAAAGAAGGACAAAAGATGAACACAATGGAAGGAAATCTTAGCAAGTAAATCTTGAAAACTAAAATGTGGGCCAACTAAGAAAAAGGTTGTTTAAAACAAAAGAAATTTTGGGAACATGAAACTCATTGGAACTGAACATTATACAGCAAAAAAGGAAGACATGCAAGAAAAGAAAGCAAAGCATTAAGCTCTAATATTAACCAAAAAAAAAATAACAATAACACTTCCTAGACCTACTCAAGAGCCGTGTTATCAGCTCAAGCTCGAAAGTCCATCCAATATTTGGTTGGACTTAGACAAAAATATTGGATGTATTTAACAGGCTTTGGCAAAATTTTTAGGCCTGATAAAAAAAGGGCCGAGTCTGGGCTTGACTCTTCAAAGCCCGAGTTCGGCCTAGCCCGAACATAAATAAAATTAAAGTTTTTATAAAATATATTTACCAAGTATATTGTAATTATATGTACATAAAACATTATTGATTAATAAATATGATTTTATATATTTTGTGAGAACCGTAACTTTTAGCTAAGGTGTACCTCTTGTGTAACCTAGCAAAAACGTAAAGAAATAATGTATTCGTGAAATTTCAAGTATAAGATTACGATACGTTAAATAGACACGAAAGGAGTTTGTACCTATATGTAAAGGATCGGTTGTATACACCATGAACCAATTTAAAACGCATACAATGTACATGTATACGATGTGCGTGCATGCATGCGTGCATGTGCAAGTGCAAGTACATAAATAAATACGGATAATAAAATGTAAAATGTATATATATATACACATACGTATTCGGGAATATATGTATATAGGTACAAAAACATAGTTGTAAGAACAAAGAAATAAATAAATATATATATATATATATATATATATATATATATATGAGATGTATATATGTACATGTATTTAATATATATGAGATATAAAAGAATGATATCAAAAATATATATAAATAAATAAATAAATAAAATGAAAATAAGTATAGATAATTATATTAAAATAATAGAAATATAATAAACAAATAAATAGAATAATAAACAATTGATAAAAGAATATATATAACATACTTATATAATATATATATATATATATATATATAATCGGGTTAGTGGGAAACACCCACTAACCCATCGAAATCAAGGGAGACAATACTGTCTCCCTATCACATCCTTTACTATTTTTTCAGCCTTAATTTTAAACCTCAGAACACCCCATTCCATTACTTTCCTTTCCCGTTTCTTCTGTGAAAACTGCTAAGCTTCATTTCCCTTCCATCGAGCCACCGTTTCCCCTCCTCGTGTCACACATTTTGGGCTAGCTGAATACAACCACGACAAAGGCTGCTGCCAGGTACAAGCCTTCGAAACCAAGGCTAAGGACGCAGCAAAAGAGGAGGCTCAAAGAAACATCTGTTGAGGGCTGAACCGAGGGTTGAAACGTGGACTGGTTCAGACGAGAGGGAGAGGGCTAAACGTGGACAGCTTATGGAGCTGTGTTTGAAGCTGGAAAGAAATGGTTTTGAAGAGGGATTATAGGCTGCCACAAGAAGGAAGAACAAGGCTGAGGAGGAAGCTTAAATCTTGACTGATCAGTGGGCATTTTAAGGACTGGAAGCAAGATTTTCGGTGGCTGTTTGGGTGCTGAAACAGAACACGAAACAGTGATAATTGTGGTGGCTGAGCTGGGCGTTTTCCAGCCCTAAGCAAGAGAAGTACGAGGGCTAAGACTGGCGGCATTGTGGTGGTGGTTGTAGCCGACATCCAAGGGCTGCCGTAGGAGGGGTATTCCACACCAAAGCTGCAGAGATTTCCTAAGGTAAAAGAATAGAAAGAAGAGGAAAAGAAATAAAAATGAAAGAAAGGAAATAAAAGAAAAAGAAATGAAATAAAAGAAAAGGAAAAGAATTAAAAGATAGATATATA
Organism: Heritiera littoralis; assembly: GCA_031772115.1. Taxonomy (NCBI): domain Eukaryota; kingdom Viridiplantae; phylum Streptophyta; class Magnoliopsida; order Malvales; family Malvaceae; genus Heritiera; species Heritiera littoralis. Next base: position 1,620,874 of record JAPDPK010000043.1, read on the forward strand.
TATATATATAAAGATGTAGGAAAGTGAAGAAATTGAATTTAGAAATTCATATTATGTTAATGTTAAATATATAAATATATATATATGTGTGTGTGCATGTATATATTATTTACTTGGAGAGAAGGTAGGAAACAAGGAAAAGAAAAGAAATAAAAAGGAAGAGAATGCACATAGATTTCAATATACATATATATATATAATGCTTACTTGAAAACAAGGCAAGAAATAAAGAAAGGAAAAGGAAATAAAAAGAAAGAAAATGCATAGGTGTGTATATATATATATATATATATATATACACACACACGTATAGATAGGCATCAAGTAAGAATTTAAAATTTCATAAGTGTATAAAAAATTTGGGCTAGACCTTATTAAGTCGAAATTCCTTGTGAATGTGTAGTGCGCCAAGAGGACGACGGACACGGTCTAGCTGGACACAGGACATGCTCAAGCTAAGCTCGCACTTAGGTAAGACGTTTATATAACGTAGAAGTAGGATTATCCTGTATAGGATTGAATCTTACAATAGAATGAATTGAATACCTAGAGATTGAATATAACGAAATGAAATGTAGGTATGATATTTGACTTGATAAAGTACCAAGGTGAGAGACATTGATCGGAAGTGAATCGATATGGTATAGGTTCATAGATATTATGAGATGAAATGATAAACATTCATGCAATTCATGAGCATGTCATTTTATGGTCTTATTTCACTTCCTTGAATTTTATTGCCATCAAGCATGACTTATTACTATACATGAAAAACTGAAATGATATATTCTTATCATGTTTACAAGAATATTTTGGATGCTTGAATGGCTTTGAAAAGAATGAAATGATGGTTTTCACATATGTACGTATATACATGTAAATGATCTTCAGAAAAACATTACGTACATTAAACTATTTTTATACGAAAGATTGAATTGCTTTATGAGACTATAGGCACCCTAAGAGAATTAAATTCAATAAAGCATAGTGGAAGCCGCCTAATTGGAGATTACTCATTAGGCATAGAAGCTTGTCCGACAATAGTCGTGGACAGGTCTCAGTCTTGCCTGATCAGTGGGACTGAGAGATATGAGGTCTATGGCCATAGATAGCGCCCTAGTGGTTTCCAGGGGACGATGATATGATTCTTCACTGCTAGCTACAGTGAACTAAGTCTTTATTGATAGAGAGATAGGGATCTAGCCTAGTCTCAAATGATATGAAATGAAGTTTAGAGTATGGCTTTAAAATGAAAATGAACTCTAAACTCAATATTGATTTACTGTATATGAAACGCATTTTTGATGCTATATGTGATATGAAATACTTCAAAAGTATATGTGATATGAAATGTATTTCAAAAGTATATGTGATATGAAATGTATTTCAAAAGTAGATGTGACATGAAATGTATTTCAAAAGTATGTGTGATATGAAATGTGCTTCAAAAGCATATGTGATATGAAATGTATTTCAAAAGTATATGTGATATGAAATATACTTTAAAAAGTATATTTGACATGAAATGTAAACGCTTACATATTTCAAGCATGTCTTAAAAGAACACATGAAATGTATTGATACTTCACATGCCTTGAAACTTGTTGGAAAAGAACATGTAGTATATGTTTTATGATTGTAACTGCTTCATTCATAATTACATGTTCAAGATCACATTATGACTTCAAGACTTAGACATCTCATGATATGTTGAAGCATAATAAGATTGAGTTGGAAAATACATGTAAATGCTGCATGATGAATAAGAAAACGATCAATAATGAATTCTCCTCACATGACATCATGCATTGCATATAGAACAGTATAATTCTAACTCTGCACTTATATAAATGACTTACTGAGCCTTGCTCATTAAACGCTATTTAAATTTTTCAGATTGAGCACGGAGTTGGGGGAGTATTTCGAAGCTTTCCGAATAGTCCCAAGCTTGAAATATAGTCCCAACTCTCCAAGGAGATTTTTTTGTGAACATTGGGTATACATACTCTTCTTTTGTCTCTATTATCAATTCAGGCTGTTTTTGATTCAGTACTTAGATGGGATGTAATCTAATATAGAGAATAGTATCTGGACTATAGAAATGGTGGAAGTATAGAATTGTTGATTTTGCATGAGTATGAATATGAATTGAATAGCATGAATAAGTGACCAAGTAAGAAAATGTAAACCATAGGATACAATGTCATGAATTGGAGATGAACTTGGTCATAGGAATGCTAGAATATAATCAACTGCTATTTTGGGAAGCATGAGCTGGATATTTCTTGTAATTTTTATGCAGGAAAATAACCTGGGTAAAGTGATAAAAATAGGCGAGGGAGTTAACGTCCTGAAACAAAATTCACTACATTGCACTTAGACAAAACAAATATAGGAAATAGAAAAATTAGCCCTAATTTCTACACATCCGTAAAAGTAAGAGACACTGTCGCGGCCTTCGGGTCGTGACAGATTTATTGGTATCAAAGCCGAGATTGTCTAATGCATGTTAGTGTAGATAAGTTAGAATGGTTTACATCCCATAGTACTGTAATTGCCTGATTGTTAAGTGCTCAGTAAGTGCAGAATACTGTTGTAAATGCATGTGTTTTTATATAGAAATTAAATGATAATAAAGTAAAGAAGACTATTAAGTGGTGGATGATTTGAGGCCTCGATAAGTAACACAATAAGCTGTAAGGTATTGTGATTTACAAAAAAAAAAAGAGGACTCTTCAAACCTGTCATTGGTAGAGTTAAGATTGAATACGACATACTATATACTATGAATCTTTTGTAAATGTTAGAGATTTGTAAGGTATGTCGTGTAAGATAACAGATTGATGTGGAAGTTAAGATTGCGTGAAATAAGACATGCAAGACCATAATGTCTTGCAATTGATCTTGACCTAGTTTGATAGTTTTTAAAGTATAAGAGGATGAATGGTCATAAGATATGAACTTACGAGATACCTCAAATTTGGCAAAGTTATTGAGTATTGAACTTTGAAATTAAAAAGAGACTGTAATTCGAGAATTTTACATGAAATAGGTGATCTTATAATCTTAATGTTAGGTCTGTTCGGTAAGGCACTAAGAAGAACTCGGTGAGGGCCCCACCAGGACTTCTCTATCCGAATCGAACTAAGACCCTGAAATGATGATATTGCAATGAAAGGGGATATCATTAGTAAATAGATTTTAAGATCACTTGTTTAAAAGGTATCTTGAAGAGAGAGAAATAAACTGAGAAATGATAAATATACCCCCATATTGAAATAATTCTACATTGGAACCGATTGATGGTAATAATGTAATGGATGGTGTAAAGAATGTATTACAGGTATAATGGTCCCTACTATTAGTCCCACCTATACTCTGATGAGTAATGCAACTGGAGTGTATACTGTGGGAGGTCGTGAGATAGTCGGCCCTGTTATGAATTCTTAGGGCCTGAATTAAATGTGAAAAGACAAGATATTTGATTAGGGATTATTGGATATTAAGAAAATTAATTCGCTTACTAAGTATGACTAAATAAGTGAATTGATGTGAAATATATGTTAAATGATTTGAAAGTTATACATATGTGTTTTGAGGATATATAGTAGAATTGTAGAATGTAAATAACGAAACATCCAAGATGATATGAGATTATGATTTAGAAGTTACTGGATGAATTTCTAAATAGTTTTCGGAGTAATGTGGATTCGAGAGATTATTAACTCGATTCACAACATGGAACCTATTTATAAGCTCTTGTCAGGGAACATAAAAAAGTATGAAGAGCTTAAGAAATTACTCCAGAGATTAATGAATAAAGAACTCATCTGTATTAGTGTAACTGGTGGAAACACAGATCATATGGTTCGAAAGAATAAGCATAGCTTATGATTGTATACCAAATTCCGAGTATTCAATAGTATTATTATTGAGAATGAATAAGTTATTGTTCAAGATTGATGTTTTACTTGATCCACTCAATGGTGTATGTAAAGTTTCAATATCAATCTTTGAACAAGATGTTAACGAATAAAAAGCTTACAGATAAGTGTTCATAAGGTGATGTTCAAAACTCGGTATAACTCTTACGAGTCCTTTGTGGTACTTAAGAGATTTATGAAATATCTTGTGACGTTTGTGGATTTAATGAATGAAATATTTCAATCACGTACAGATAAATTATAATGGCGTGAAACCATGAGATGTGAATATGTATATTTATTTGAAGAATATAAGCAGCATCCTTGAATAATTCCACAAACTTCTGGAAACTGAGAATTTTGCTGTCAAGTTTGAATGAAATGATGCGTGTGAGCACAGTTTCTTAGAGTTGAAACACCGATTGACTACAGCACCAGTCCTCACCATTCTTAGTGGTTCTGGGGGATTTGCTGTATATAGTGACGCTTCACACCAAGGTCTGGGGTGCGTATTGATGCAAGTGAAAAAGTAGTGGCTTATGGTTCTAAACAGCTAAAGAACCATGAGAGGAATTACCCCACCCATGACCTAGAGCTAGCAGTAGTGGCGTTTGCACTAAAGATATGGCGTCATTATTTGTATGGAGAAAAGTTCTAGATTTACACAGATCACAAGAGTCTGAAGTACCTCTTTTCACAAAAAGAATTGAACATGAGACAGAGAAGGTGGATGGAGTTACTTAAGGACTATGATTGTGAGATTCTCTACCATCCAGGCAAGGCTAATAAGGTGGCTGATGCATTGAGTAGAAAGAGCATGGGCATGGTCAGCTACATGATGGTTCGAGAGTGGGAGTTGATAGAGCAATTTTCGGAGATGAATTTGAATCTAGCGCCTACAGGTGAATGTCTGATGGCTAGTTTGAGGATAGAGCCTAGTATCATAGAACAAATTGGACAAGCTCAGAGTGAGGACCCAAAGTTGATTGAAGTTATTGATTTGATACGAAAGGGTCAGGAATCAGAATACGAGATTAGCAGTGATGGTTTATTGAGGTTCAATGGGAGAATATGTATTCCAAACAATGAAGCCTTAAAGAGACAGATCATGGAAGAGGCACACAGTTCTAAGTACACGATGCATCCGGGTAATACGAAGAGGTACAAGAACTTATGCAAAGTGTACTGGTGGTCAGGTATGAAGAAAGACATAGCAGTTTTTGTGTCTAAGTGCTTAGTGTGCCAACAAGTTAAGGTGAAGCATCAGAAGCCGGCAGGGTTGCTCACTCCTTTTTGCCAACTTGGAAATGGGAGCACGTGACCACAGACTTTATCATGGAACTTCCTAGGACCCGAAGAAACCATGATGCCATTTGGGTGATTGTCGACAGATTGACTAAGTCGACACACTTTTTGGCTATGAAAGCCACAGATTCACTTAGTGCCCTTGCAGATTTGTATGTTAGGGAGATTGTGAGATTACATGGAGTCCCTGTGGTCATAGTGTCAAATAGAGATTCTTGATTTATTTCTCGTTTCTGGGAGCATTTTCAAGATGTGTTGGGAACTAAATTGAGTTTCAGCACCGCTTTCCATCCTTAAACCGATGGATAATCTGAGAGAACAATTCAAACCCTTGAGGATATATTGAGAGCATGTGTCATGGATTTTCAGGATTCATGGGATGATCACTTGGCACTGGCTGAATTTGCATATAACAATAGCTTCCACTCCAGCATTGGGATGGCACCGTATGAGGCATTGTATGGACGTAGGTATAGATCCCCGATAGGCTGGGAAGAAGTGGGTGAAAGGAAGATATTTGCTCCCGAACTTGTAGAAAGGGCTTCAGAAAGTGTTAGATTAATATGCGATCGATTGAGGACGACACAAAGCAGACAAAAGAGTTATGCCGATAATCGCAGGAGACACTTGGAGTTTCAGGTTGGAGATAAGGTGTTTTTGGAGATCGCTCCATCTAAAGGCATAATGAGGTTTGGTAAAAGAGGGAAGCTGAGTCCTCGGTACATTGGTCCGTTTGAGATACTAGACAGAGTGGGTGATGTGGCATATTGATTAGCGCTACCACCAGAACTATCGAGTGTGCATAACGTCTTTCACGTATCTATGCTCAGGAGATACCATTCGGATCCCTCACATGTGATTGATTATGAACCTTTGGAGATTAGAGAGGACTTAAGTTATGTTGAGAGACCGCTTCGGATTTTGGATCAAAAGGATAAAGTGCTACGCTCCAAGACAATTCCCTTGGTAAAGGTGCTTTGGCAACACCACAGGTCAGAAGAAGCTACATGGGAGCTGGAGAGTCTCATGAAAGAGAAGTACCCCCACTTGTTCTAGGATAACTTTTGACAATTTGGAGGACCAAATCTTTAAGGTGGGGAGGATGTGAGAACCGTAACTTTTAGCTAAGGTGTACCTCTTGTGTAACCTAGCAAAAACGTAAAGAAATAATGTATTCGTGAAATTTCAAGTATAAGATTACGATACGTTAAATAGACACGAAAGGAGTTTGTACCTATATGTAAAGGATCGGTTGTATACACCATGAACCAATTTAAAACGCATACAATGTACATGTATACGATGTGCGTGCATGCATGCGTGCATGTGCAAGTGCAAGTACATAAATAAATACGGATAATAAAATGTAAAATGTATATATATATATATACACATACGTATTCGGGAATATATGTATATAGGTACAAAAACATAGTTGTAAGAACAAAGAAATAAATATATATATATATGAGATGTATATATGTACATGTATTTAATATATATGAGATATAAAAGAATGATATCAAAAATATATATAAATGAATAAATAAATAAAATGAAAATAAGTATAGATAATTATATTAAAATAATAGAAATATAATAAACAAATAAATAGAATAATAAACAATTGATAAAAGAATATATATAACATACTTATATAATATATATATATATAATCGGGTTAGTGGGAAACACCTCCTAACCCATCGAAATCAAGGGAGACAATACTGTCTCCCTATCACATCCTTTACTATTCTTTTCAGCCTTAATTTTAAACCTCAGAACACCCCATTCCATTACTTTCCTTTCCCGTTTCTTCTGTGAAAACTGCTAAGCTTCATTTCCCTTCCATCGTGCCACCGTTTCCCCTCCTCGTGTCACACATTTTGGGCTAGCTGAATACAACCACGACAAAGGCTGCTGCCAGGTACAAGCCTTCGAAACCAAGGCTAAGGACGCAGCAAAAGAGGAGGCTCAAAGAAACATCTGTTGAGGGCTGAACCGAGGGTTGAAACGTGGACTGGTTCAGACGAGAGGGAGAGGGCTAAACGTGGACAGCTTATGGAGCTGTGTTTGAAGCTGGAAAGAAATGGTTTTGAAGAGGGATTATAGGCTGCCACAAGAAGGAAGAACAAGGCTGAGGAGGAAGCTTAAATCTTGACTGATCAGTGGGCATTTTAAGGACTGGAAGCAAGATTTTCGGTGGCTGTTTGGGTGCTGAAACAGAACACGAAACAGTGATAATTGTGGTGGCTGAGCTGGGCGTTTTCCAGCCCTAAGCAAGAGAAGTACGAGGGCTAAGACTGGCGGCATTGTGGTGGTGGTTGTAGCCGACATCCAAGGGCTGCCGTAGGAGGGGTATTCCACACCAAAGCTGCAGAGATTTCCTAAGGTAAAAGAATAGAAAGAAGAGGAAAAGAAATAAAAATGAAAGAAAGGAAATAAAAGAAAAAGAAATGAAATAAAAGAAAAGGAAAAGAATTAAAAGATAGATATATATATATATATATAAAGATGTAGGAAAGTGAAGAAATTGAATTTAGAAATTCATATTATGTTAATGTTAAATATATAAATATATATATATGTGTGTGTGCATGTATATATTATTTACTTGGAGAGAAGGTAGGAAACAAGGAAAAGAAAAGAAATAAAAAGGAAGAGAATGCACATAGATTTCAATATACATATATATATATAATGCTTACTTGAAAACAAGGCAAGAAATAAAGAAAGGAAAAGGAAATAAAAAGAAAGAAAATGCATAGGTGTGTATATATATATATATATATATACACACACACGTATAGATAGGCATCAAGTAAGAATTTAAAATTTCATAAGTGTATAAAAAATTTGGGCTAGACCTTATTAAGTCGAAATTCCTTGTGAATGTGTAGTGCGCCAAGAGGACGACGGACACGGTCTAGCTGGACACAGGACATGCTCAAGCTAAGCTCGCACTTAGGTAAGACGTTTATATAACGTAGAAGTAGGATTATCCTGTATAGGATTGAATCTTACAATAGAATGAATTGAATACCTAGAGATTGAATATAACGAAATGAAATGTAGGTATGATATTTGACTTGATAAAGTACCAAGGTGAGAGACATTGATCGGAAGTGAATCGATATGGTATAGGTTCATAGATATTATGAGATGAAATGATAAACATTCATGCAATTCATGAGCATGTCATTTTATGGTCTTATTTCACTTCCTTGAATTTTATTGCCATCAAGCATGACTTATTACTATACATGAAAAACTGAAATGATATATTCTTATCATGTTTACAAGAATATTTTGGATGCTTGAATGGCTTTGAAAAGAATGAAATGATGGTTTTCACATATGTACGTATATACAAGTAATTGATCTTCAGAAAAACATTACGTACGTTAAACTATTTTTATACGAAAGATTGAATTGCTTTATGAGACTATAGGCACCCTAAGAGAATTAAATTCAATAAAGCATAGTGGAAGCCGCCTAATTGGAGATTACTCATTAGGCATAGAAGCTTGTCCGACAATAGTCGTGGACAGGTCTCAGTCTTGCCTGATCAGTGGGACTAAGAGATATGAGGTCTATGGCCATAGATAGCGCCCTAGTGGTTTCCAGGGGACGATGATATGATTCTTCACTGCTAGCTACAGTGAACTAAGTCTTTATTGATAGAGAGATAGGGATCTAGCCTAGTCTCAAATGATATGAAATGAAGTTTAGAGTATGGCTTTAAAATGAAAATGAACTCTAAACTCAATATTGATTTACTGTATATGAAACGCATTTTTGATGCTATATGTGATATGAAATACTTCAAAAGTATATGTGATATGAAATGTATTTCAAAAGTATATGTGACATGAAATGTATTTCAAAAGTATATGTGACATGAAATGTATTTCAAAAGTATGTGTGATATGAAATGTGCTTCAAAAGCATATGTGATATGAAATGTATTTCAAAAGTATATGTGATATGAAATATACTTTAAAAAGTATATTTGACATGAAATGTAAACGCTTACATATTTCAAGCATGTCTTAAAAGAACACATGAAATGTATTGATACTTCACATGCCTTGAAACTTGTTGGAAAAGAACATGTAGTATATGTTTTATGATTGTAACTGCTTCATTCATAATTACATGTTCAAGGTCACATTATGACTTCAAGACTTAGACATCTCATGATATGTTGAAGCATAATAAGATTGAGTTGGAAAATACATGTAAATGCTGCATGATGAATAAGAAAACGATCAATAATGAATTCTCTCACTACATGACATCATGCATTGCATATAGAACAGTATAATTCTAACTCTGCACTTATATAAATGACTTACTGAGCCTTGCTCATTAAACGCTATTTAAATTTTTCAGATTGAGCACGGAGTTGGGGGAGTATTTCGAGCTTTCCGAATAGTCCCAAGCTTGAAATATAGTCCCAACTCTCCAAGGAGATTTTTTTGTGAACATTGGGTATACATACTCTTCTTTTGTCTCTATTATCAATTCAGGCTGTTTTTGATTCAGTACTTAGATGGGATGTAATCTAATATAGAGAATAGTATCTGGACTATAGAAATGGTGGAAGTATAGAATTGTTGATTTTGCATGAGTATGAATATGAATTGAATAGCATGAATAAGTGACCAAGTAAGAAAATGTAAACCATAGGATACAATGTCATGAATTGGAGATGAACTTGGTCATAGGAATGCTAGAATATAATCAACTGCTATTTTGGGAAGCATGAGCTGGATATTTCTTGTAATTTTTATGCAGGAAAATAACCTGGGTAAAGTGATAAAAATAGGCGAGGGAGTTAACGTCCTGAAACAAAATTCACTACATTGCACTTAGACAAAACAAATATAGGAAATAGAAAAATTAGCCCTAATTTCTACGCATCCGTAAAAGTAAGAGACACTGTCACGGCCTTCGGGTCGTGACATATTTAATATGAAAATTGACATTTAAATTTTGACAAATCAAATTAAACTTCAAAGGGACTAAAAGAATAAAAAATCAATAAAAATTAAAGTACTAAAAAATAAATAAAATAATATTCGGGCGGGTTGGGTCAAGCTTTGGCTTGCAATATAAAATAAAATAAGGTCTAGACTAAAAGTCAAACCCAAATTTTTGGACTAAGCCGGGCTAGGTTTACATAAATAACATATGCTAATTTGCTAAAAGGAAAGCCTATGAAGAATGACTTACAATATAAACTAACTAATTTTTTTTATCTTTTATTTAAGTCCGGTAATACTCGATTAGCCTTGAGTTGCTTGGTGGGGTATTAATATAATCGAACTCGGTTTGATTTATTATTTAAATAGTTCAATTTTGACTAAAAATTAAACGAGTCAAATTTGAATAATCATTGAATAAAGTTAGAGTAGCTCACAAGTAACTTGATTCGATCACACCTACAATAAATGTATTATCACTTGGTTTAATGGGGTTAAATATATAAGTCATAAAAGAAATTAGCACATTTTAAAAGTAATGGTAAGTACAAAGCAAATAATTTATCTTATCTCTTAAATAATTATGCCAAAAGTTATTTTTTATGTAAATACATGAGAATAAAAGTAAAATTATGATAATTAACGTAAATTAACTTTAAAAACACTAGAATAAGTATAAAACTATGATAATTAACTATACAATTAATGAGTAAGAGTTAAATTATGACTATTAAGCATAAAACTATGATAGTTAGCATAAAATTATAAGAATAAATGTAAAATTATTTGAATTAACATAAAACTATTAGAATTATTGTAAAATTATCCTATATAAGCCTAGATTTTATCATACATAAGCGTAAAATTAATGAGACGCATATATAGCAGTCTACTGCTGTAACAAAGCAATCGACTACCCTTGTTTAAAATAATTTCTGTGCTTATTTCATTCATAAGCAGTCAACTATCGTTGTTGTCATCGTCATTATTATTATTATTATTATTATTATTATTATTATTATTATTATTATTATTATTATAACTTAAGAACAATGAAATTTAATATTAATATGTCACATAAATTTTTTTTAAAAAAAATTAATATTTATATTGTTGTTTCACTACTAGAAAATGTACCTTTTACAACGTTTAAAGTCGTTGCAAAATGCAAATTTATCGTTGATAAAACATTTTCGCAACGACTTTTAGTCGTTGCAAGGTCGTTGTGTTAAGCTTCGTTACTAAAAGTATACGCAACGATTTTCATTAAATAATAAGTTGTTACAAAAATGTATTTATTGCAACGACTTATTCTCGTTACTAATTAAAATTTTGTTTTAGCAACGATTTAATATTTTGTTTATATTTTTTTAGCAACGAAATATATTTAGTTGCAATTACTTTTGGCAACGGGTTTTTGATTGTTGCAATAGTTAATTTTGCAACAACAACTAATAAAAATGAAACAACAATTCAGTCGTATCTAATTTTATTCACAACAACTATAATCGTTGCTACAAATAAATACAAAGCAACAATTTTGTCGTATTTAATTTTATTCACAATGACTATAGTTGTTACAAATAAATACAAAATAATTATAGTAGTTGCAAATAATTTTTTTCACTACAATATTGTTATAAATACAAACAATAAATTATAAAAGAATTGATAATTGAGATATTTATTATTAATGAAATTTAGAATTCAATATAATTTCATGAATAAAAAAAAAGTGGAATCTATAAACCTAGCACAGATTTCTAGGGATAACTCACATCCTGGAAAGATGTCTTCGAATCCGTAAGCACTAAGCATAGATGGAAAGATGTCTTCGAATCCGTAAGCACTATGCATAGATGTTTAGCTAATCGACTTGATCTTCAAACTCAACAGCTTAGACAATACATCCAAGAGCATCGCATATCCATATGAACTTGGTAAAAGTGTTTTTAACTTGATTGCAGCAATATCATAAACCTTAGCAGCTTCTTCTTGGGTGCCTGCAGAAGAAACTAAGAATTAAAAAGACAAAAGTAATAGTGGTTAGCAATCTCTACAAACAGTTCATAAATTTCATTAATAATAAAATTTAGAAAGAAAAATCTAAAATCTATCTTCACTAGAAATTATAAGAAACGAAAGGAAAATTTTTTTGTTGGAGGCAATATATAAAAGCTAGATCATGAGTTATCCACCAAGAGCTTAGCATTATCCAACAGGTATAACATCAATGTCAAAATGATGTTAGCCGTTTAAGATTTACATCCTAACAGAGGAGACAAGGAAGAGGATAGTAAAGCATTCTACTAATCAAACTCTATTTATGATTAAAAAAAAAGAGAATTAATAGCTAAAATCTAATATCTAAAATAGCTAACCAGGATATAACCTCGATATAAACATGGATAAAATCTCTTTCTTTCATCACCCAAAAGTTTGAAGCAGAACAAGTTCTAGAGTCATAAAGAAAGGATTTAAAACTTATAAAAGACAACAAGAATTTACATAAATGCATAATTTTCAAACAGAGATTAAAGAAGGATGAGAAAGAAATGTGCTCGTGCACGGACATACAAGCACTTGAATACAATCACGATATGAGAATTTACCTATAAGTTGTCCATTAGTAAATACCCACAATACATCATGCATGCTATCAATCACAAGAGTGGGGCTAACTTGATTTTCCTCCCAAAATGCAATGTCTTCATCAGAAACATATATTCTACATTCTAGATATAGAAATATTGCAACACAAAGAGAGACTAGCAAATTGTATGTTGTCTAAGTTTCTATAACATAAGTCTTCCGTAAGGAGAAATTTACTAAAAAGGGGAAGCATATTAAAATACTTGAAACTAAAAATTGAAAATTCTAGTAGTACATACGTGAATAAGTTAAATCAGATGAATATACCTGTCCTAAAAAATTTAGGAGTAAAAGCCAAACTAGTACTGTAGCTTTTTTCCTCTAGGCTATTTTTCATTGAGGATCAACATCCTGGCATTCAATGACATTAAAAGTAGCAAAGAAACAGAAAATTTTAATTTCAATACTGGCAACTGATCTGCTTCCAGAGACAAGTCATAAACATGAAGCACATATCAATCTATAATTTTACTTATGGAACATGGCAATTTAACATTTATGAAGATGGATCTTATTTTCTTTATCGCCAATGCTACTCTCTGAAACAATCTATTTTGAGATCTCCTTCAAACCAAAAGTTACAAAAATAAAAGAATCAAAGGATGCTCTGAAAATTATAACAAATGATAGGATGCTTCAAAGTGCTATGTAACAAGACCCAAAAAGAAAAAAATAAAATTATGGGAGTCACTGACCTTGAAAATGTAAAGAACAATTCGAGCATTCTCGTTAAGAGTTGCAACCAAAAAACAAAAAGATAAAGCGTTAGAGAAGCAAAAAAAAAAAAGCAAAGTGATGGATGTATGGTTTTAATAAAGAAAAGATTACCATCATCGGACATGTAAAAGTTAATCCCTTCGTTGCTAAATAAGGATTTATTTTAAGAGAATAAAAGGCAAGAAACAAGGGCTAAAACCCTAAATTGGAGAGAGTGGACAAAAGGGGGAAAGGGAAAAGGATTGGTAGTATTGAAGGTCGTGAGTGAGAGGCATGTAAAAAAGGGGTTGGGAGTTTTTATATAATTTAAAATTTACAAATTTCACAAATAAAATCTGTAAATTTATAATAATAATGATTTCAAATTATAATTTAATTAATAAGATCCAATACAAAAGTTTTATAAATGAATCACTTAAAATAATCATAATAAAAATAATATTTAAAATATAAGAAAATGAATTACATAAGAGATAACATTGATAAAAATCACTTATTCATGTAAGTATAATATAGTTTAGAAGAAAATTAGATTTAGAATAATGAATAAGTTAGCCTATGGAGTTTTGTAACAATTATTTTGATCATTATATAAAATATTAAGAAAGTTTTACTTTAACAACTACAATAGTCATTGCAAATTTAAGTTGATTTCAAAATGAATTTTTTTTATCGTTATAAATTTTTTAAACATTGTATAAAATATTTAAAAAGTTAATTAAACAACGACAATGAAAGATCATCGAAAACATAATAAGCTATCTCAAGAACCTTTTTGATTGTTATTAATTTGATAAAAATTAGCAACAGCAATGAATGTCATTGTATAAAATATAAAGAAAAAATCAAATAAGCAATGACAATTAAAAGTCATTGCAAATATAATAAGATATCGTAACGACTTTATTTTTAGTTGTTAATTTAATAGAAATTTGCAACAACAGTAAGTGTCGTTACATAAAATATAAAGAAAAATCAAATAAGTACGACAATTAAAAAGTTGTTGCAAACATAATAAGATATAGTAACGATTTTTTTTATCGTTGTCAATTTGATAAGAATTTGCAACTACAATAAGAATCGTTGCATAAAATATAAAAAAAATAAATTACACAATGACTATGAAAGGTCGTTGCAAATGGCATGAGATTTTGCAACGACTATCTTAGTCGTTGCAAATTTTGGTTGTTAAAAACCTATTTTTTAGTAGTGTTTTGAATGAATAAAAATGTAGTTTAAATTATATTTCATTAAAGTAAAATTTTCATGTTAACTTGTTATATCATTATTTACATAATATTTAAAATTTTATTATTTATTTAATTTCTCATCAATTTATAAGTAGATAAACATGATATCTCATATCTTTTAATAAGATCGATATTTTATCCTAAACAAACCATAAGAGTTTCAATTTGTATATATCTCTCTAATCTCTCTTATGCACTGAATTAAAATTAAAACTATTAATTAAAATCATTCATATACCTGCATGCATACAATTGCCCTCATGTCATTCATTCATATTGCCACTTCTTTGAATGATAAAACTTAGTGAAAGTGTTTAATAGCCGATAGCAGTTATTGACATTTTTTTATGACTTTTCTCCTCCATGTATCTACGAATCTATCTTGCATCTGATGGGGTTTGTATTAATTAGCTTTTACGGGACAGAATATTTATCGTATTTGGTTATATCCAAGCTATTCCTCTGCCCCCAGAATTTAATATATAATTTTAATTTTTGTATTATATTAATTAATTTCACTACAAATTAATGAAAATATACTATTTTAACATTAATATATTTTTAAGATATAATTATATAATTTTTTTATTTATTAAGCTACAGTTAAATAATTTCATTTATTAATATAATTTTAATATGTCATTAGTTAGTAAAACTATTAATAAGTAATATTTGATATAATTAAATATATTTTTAAATTATATTATATTTTATATTTATTATTTAATAAAACTTCAAATCATATCCTATCTAGTACTACCGCATAATTTAAATTATTAATTTCATGAATATTAATATTAGTAATATTATATTATTTAATATATAATTTTTAATTATATTAATTGATATTATCATTATTATAAAATGGAATTTAATATAAAATATCTTTAAGATAATTTATGAAATAGAATTTATTTTAGGATAATTATTCTATACACAACTGGTTAAGTTTTTTTTACTCCACAACCATGGTTAGGATCATGACACATTTTCTATTTTATTTTTTTTATTTTTTATTTTTTTAATATTTTTATAAGACATATGCCATGATCTTAACACTGCTTATAAAGTAAAAAAATCAACTAGTGATGTATAGAATAATTTTTTTATTATTTTAAATATATAAGTCTCCTTAATTGGCATGATTTCTTTCCTTTTGTAACAAAAAAAAAATTGGCATGATTTCCCTTTCAAAGAAAGTTGTAGTATTGGTAAATTAAAAATTATATTAAATAGAAAAAGAAAGAAGAGCGAAAGTCCTCAAATATTGGAATGGCATTGGCAGCTGAATGGACTCCAGACCAAAATAGGACCCTTTTGATGTAACAAAATGAAAAAGATTGAGTTAGAAGAAGTAGGTTTACTTGATGTTCTGTTTGTGTTGATTTTCTACCATAAATCATATTGTATTATTTAGTGGATTTGTTTTTAATTATTTATGTTAAAGTTTTAATTGTGAAGAGGATCCGAGGCATAACTTTTATTTATTCTTTCTTACTAGCTAGCTTACCAGTTTTTACCAATGCAACTTCTTGAGCACCAACACCAGTATGCTTATTAAAAGATTGCGGGTACTTCAAGATTTGTTTGGATTTAATTTTCTTTTAAGCAGGCTATCTTTAATAAGAACGTACATTTTTACATTGACTTAATGCATTCAAAATTTTATTTCTGGAATATTCTTCACAAAGATCGAATCTTTATTGAAAAATAATAATTCATCTTTTTGAAAGGTTATTCGAATAATTTATCAATATTTCTATTTTACTGATTGATAATACTCTATAAGACACAAAAACATTGAAGCGAAACTGCTTGAGAACAACAAAAAAGAAGGACAAAAGATGAACACAATGGAAGGAAATCTTAGCAAGTAAATCTTGAAAACTAAAATGTGGGCCAACTGAGAAAAAGGTTGTTTAAAACAAAAGAAATTTTGGGAACATGAAACTCATTAGAACTTAACATCATACAGCAAAAAAGGAAGACATGCAAGAAAAGAAAGCAAAGCATTACGCTCTAATATTAACAAAAAAAAAAACAATAACACTACTTAGACCTACACAAGAGCTGTGCTATCAGCTCAAGCTTGAAAGTCCATCAAATATTTGATTGGACTTAGATAAAAATATGGGATGTATTTAACAGGTTTTGGCAAAATTTTTAGGCCTGATAAAAAAAGGGCCGAGTCTGGGCTTGACTCTTCAAAGCCCGAGTTCGGCCTAGCCCGAACATAAATAAAATTAAAGTTTTTTATAAAATATATTTACCAAGTATATTGTAATTATATGTACATAAAACATTATTGATTAATAAATATGATTTTATATATTTAATATGAAAATTGACATGTAAATTTTGACAAATCAAATTAAACTTCAAAAGGACTAAAAGAATAAAAAATCAATAAAAATTAAAGTACTAAAAAATAATTTAAATAATATTCGGCGGGTTGGGTCAAGCTTTGGCTTGCAATATAAAATAAAAAAAGGCCTAGACTAAAAGTCAAACCCAAATTTTTGGACTAGGCCGGGCTAGGTTTACATATAAGCTGTTATTATATGTCTTTGGCCTGGCTTGAACTCAGCCCGAACCCATACATGATTAGGTTTAACACAACCACCACAAAACACTATTAGTTTCTTAAGCTTTCTCTATAAAATGTTAATACCTAAAACCCTAATCTCCAAGTTTTGTAAAACACCCTAAATAAAATATGTCACAATTTTCTGGGATTGCTACAATTCTTGAATTTTCTAGGATGAGAAGCTTGAAAATTCCAATTTCAAATATTTGAGCAGAGATGAGAAATGTTGAAGGAGAATCGATGAAGATGGTGGTTTCAGCTTGAAATTTCACAAAATCTACAAAGACACATTTGAACAAAATTATCATTAACTGATTCCGTGCAACCCATAAAAACCTGATTCCGCACCACCTACTCAAATTTTCAATTCCTCCACCACGCTGAAATGAGCAATTCCATGGAAACTTGATTCTATTCAAAATCGTGGACCAAAGTAGGGAAATTTGGGATATCCGGAATTGTGCCAAAAATGAATAAGATTTCGGGGCAACCAAGCACATTGTAAAAGAATTTGCTAATATCATATGATATGATCCTAAAAATTAAATGTATTCATGCCAAACTTAACTAAAGTATTAAGTGTAACCAAAAAAAAAAGTAAAGTATTAAGAGATTAGAAGAGATCGAGCTTAAGCTGACCTGATTTGATTTTTTAGGTCTAATTTTTTTCTATGATCATTTTTCATAAACAAAAGTCCATGCACACTCAAACCTGCCCAAATTCTATCACTTTTTTTAAAAAATAAATTAAATTTAATAACATAAAAAATGCAAAAATTAACAAGCATAATGCAATAAATTCTTACAAAAGGCTACAAGAGCATTAAAATATAAATTAAAGTCTAAAAAATAACACAAACTTTTTTAATTGATAAAATAATCTTTTTAAAACCTACAAAATACAACATTCTTAAAAAATATCAAATTAACTTAGTTATAAAAATTGTAAACAAATTATAATTATCTAGAGGTAGCAAAAATTAACCCAACCCGAAAAACCAACACAATCAACTCGAAACCAAACCCGACCAATCTGATTTGAACAAAAAAGTCAACAACCAAAATCTAACCTGATCTGAATCTGAATTGATCTGAAATCAAATTGATCCAAATTTTCATTGATCCAAACTCAAATTGATTCGAACCCAAATTCATCCAAATTTAGATTAACCCAAACCCGACTTGATCCGAACCCAAATTGATCCGAACCCAAATTGTGAAGACCAAGAATTTTCGAAAAATAAATATAAGGTATCCGAAAAATTTAATTTGGACAAATTGAAATCCAAATTATAATAAATACAAAGGTGAGTATTTACATATATTTATATAATTTGATTATATAAATACATTTTTTTAAATATATTTTATATGCTTTACATATTTACATATGTATATGAATATATATATATATATGAAATATAGTATATATATATATATATATGATAGATAGATATATATACTATTTTTATCATAAAATAAATACATATGTATTTATGTATATAAATAAATATATATGAAATATATATATATATATATATTTTAAAGTTAAAGTGTAGATATATATATATATATATAATATATACAATAATTATAGATAAAATTTTACAAATATGATTATATGAGTATAGTAATTACATATGTATATAATTATATAAAAGAAATAAATAATAATAGAAAAAAAAAGAACAGAAACATGGGTCGGGACCCGACCCCTGCTATTTCCTTCTATTGAAGGAAAAAACAGAAGAGGAAAAACTAAAGAGAGAACGACGGACTACGCCGGCCACCGGAAGGAAGAGGAACGAGGGAGCGGCGTCGCCGGCCAGGGAAGAAGTAGATGATGGTAGCCCGAAGCAGAAAGAGAAGGGATCGGTGCGAAAATAGAAAGGAAAACCGAAGGAAAAAGAAGAAAAGAGAGAAGAGAGAAGTGGCGGTGCCGGCCGGTCTAGGCACCGCCACCCTAACCCCTAGCTCGGCGGAGCTAAGGGGAAGAAAAGAAAGGCTACCCGCGAGGCAAAGGACGGCGGAAGGAGGAAGAAAAGACAGGAGAAGAGGTCGAAACCCACCATCCCAGATCTGGCGCCGTCGCCGGCGGTGGGGGAAAGAGAAGACCAAATCCAGCTTCGTGGCAATCCCAGGGTGTTGAGGAGTGGCCGAACCGCCGGAATGTGTGGCCGCCGGTGGCCGAACCGGCCAGTCAAAGGCTGAACCGACTGAACCGGTTCGACCCGACCCGACCCGGTCCAACCCGACCCGACCCGAACCGGTTTAGAAAAAAAAAACAGAACAAAAAAGAAAAGGAGAGAAAAAGAAAAGAAATAAGAAAAGAAAAGAAAAGGAGAAAGAAAAGAAGGAAGAAGAAAAAGAAAGAAAGGAAAAAGGGAAGGAGAAGAAAGAAGAAAAAGAAAGAAAAAAGAAGGAAAGAAAAGAAAAGGATTGGTAAGGAAAAAAATAAATTGATTGATATTTATTGAATAAGTTTATTTATATATATTTATGTAAGTGCAATTGGTGTTGAAATTGTAGCGGAAGTGACAAAGATGTGATAGGCGTTCGACGAAGCTTGGAGCTCGTCACGACGCTAAGTTTCAGCGTCAGGTAAGATACTTTTATAAAGCACTAGTAGCATCATATTATATGTGGGATTTTCTGATTTTTATAGGATGCATAGATGTAATGAATTTAAATGGAATTGTGAAAATTTTTATATGATTTATAGATTGAATTGATGTTAAAAATGCTAAGAGGACCCACAACTGATGGTGGGGGTCTTAGTAAGAGATAAAGAAAATGTGAGAATCAACGGCTGCAATTATAAACTGTTTTCCGTGCAGGAGGCTTAGTAAAAATTAAGCCGTTATGCTGCCAAAATTTTTAGGAAAATATCTGAGGAAAAAGATTAAATTTCTCACATAAATGGAATCTTGGAGATAATTATTGGAAATAAATATTAAAAGGATTTTATGGTATTTCTGAAAGAGTTTGATATTGAAATCGATGGGAAGATAGATCATTGAAAACGATAATGTGATGAATTATATGGTCTAAACCTTATAGAATTGATAAATCAAATGATTTTAATATCACAAATGGTATCAAGTTGAGATTGAGGTGAAATTAATTATTAGACGGATCACAGATAAAAGTGATGATAATTATATGATACAACTTAAAAGAGAAAAATCGAAGTTGTGATTTAAATGGTCAAATGATAGAATGGCGGAATTATCAATCGAGTGACGATTATAGAATTGATAGATTCAAATAAATGGACCGTCTTAGTGGTATGATTGTGATATCGATGTTAAATAGATGTGAACTGATATTTTTGCAATAATATGGATAGTCGCAAGGCGACTCAAATGATTGAAACACTTTTGATAGTGGAAATTGGCAAATTCTTTTAAGTGGTAAATTGTCAATCAAAAATCGAATTGAGGACATTTTATAGATAATTTTAGCATGATATTACATTCTACAGGCCATATGAAAAGTGAATTGAGGATTTTGATATGATTTTATGATAGTGAATGAAATTGAACCGCAAGTCGAAAATTCTGAATATGTACCAATAGGTCAAACCACAAATGGAATTGATAAGCAATTATTGATCTTGTGGTTCTACGATCCTCGATGTCGACTCTGGAATAGATATCGAATAGGATATTAGTATTTCATAATTTCAGTATCCTGATGGCTATATGGAAACATGATATTTAGATGCTCATAGATACTAAGAGGATTCACAATGATGATGTGGTTCTAGTATCGGTAATAAAAGTACAATTGATTATTATAGTCAATAATTATCGAAAAAGGATATTGAATACCGAATGGTTGAATACCAAGTGATCTGGTTATTAAATAATTAGAGTATTGAGCAATCTGAATACTGAATGAAATGAATCTTGAATGATTTGAATAGTGATTTACTGATTTGACATAAAGAAAGTCTTGAAATCGAATAATTGATGGTTATAAAGTTAAATGAATCGCTTCAGCGTATTTGATGGAAATAATACCGAAGTTGCATACTGAAATGTTTTATAGCATCGCATTTAAGCATGCTTTCTTGCAACTTGAAACATTTTAATAATGTTTATATGAATACTGAAAATTATTGATTTGTTTTGAAATGAAAGTATATGGTAGATATATATATTGATATATGAAATATCATACAGAATTTTACCATATGCTTTACATGATATTGAAAATAAAGCTATAGATTTAAATGTTTTATGAGACTGTAGGCACCCTAAAAGAATTAAATTCAATAAAGCATAGTGGAAACCGCCTAATTGGAGCTTTGCTCATTAGGCAGATATGCTTGTCCGACAATAGTCGTGGACAGATCTCAATCACGCCTGATCAGTGGGGCTGAGAGAGATGAGGTCTATGGCCATAGATAGCGCCCTAGTTGGTTTCCAGGGGACGATGACATGATTTTCACTGCTAGCTACAATGATTGAAGTCTTTATTGATAGAGAGATGATAGGGATCTAGCCTAGTCTCTAACCGATATGATATGAAGTCTAGAGTATGATTTTATTGATATGAACTCTAGACTTGACATGATTTATACTGTACATGAAACAGATTTGAAATGAAATATGTCTTGAAATAGTACATGTTTTAAACATGTTTTAAAAGTCCATGAGATATGATTTCGACACTTATATGATTTATATGCGATTTTGTGTCGAACATGGCATGATATGCGGTCCAGAGCATAGTTTGATTTGATATGAACTCTATAACCTGATATGATTTACAGAATATGTTTTAAAAGTATATGATAATGATTTCGACACTTACATGATTTACATACGATTTTGAGTCGAATTTAAAATGATATGCGGTCTAGAGTATAGATTGATTTGATATGAACTCTAGACCCGATATAACTTATAGTAAATGAAAATGTTTTAAAAACCGCACATGTTTTAGACATGCTCCGAAAACGAATACATGAACTGAAATTGAACATGTTTCTATCATGCCTTAAAGGCAAATTTGAAATGAATTGAAAATCTATATGTTGAGCATGTCCTAAAGTATATATGATATGATTTGAGATGATAGCGGTTTATACAGAAAAATTACATGAATTGCATATTAAACCCTGACATGATAATATGCTTAGCACATGAGAATACCATGAGGAATGTCGTGACTCGACGTTAATGATGTTTCATCTATACGATGACATGAGATGATATGATATATGAACATGAGATTGAGATGAAGAGAATTTTGATCTCACTCTATCGTGATCATAAATTCCCAGACGATAAGTGATATGAATTGATGTAATACGGGAATATGATTGTTAAATGTAAAGTGAATTCGATAGGATATCTGCATTAAACATGGAGAATATATGAAGAGTGTCATGACTCGGTGGTAGCGATATTTCATCAATATGATGTCATGATATGATATGAAACAGGAATATAGAAATACACGAATAGAATTATGACTTCGTACCACCGTGATCATGATCCACAATATGAGAATTGATAAGAGATGATATGAGAATTGATAAGAGATGATAGAATACATAAATATGATTATGAAATGAAAAGTAAATATGAGAATTGATATGAGATGATAGCATACCAAAGTATGATTATGAAATGAAAAGTGAAAATGAGAAGTGATAATGAGATGTATCGATGAGAAAGGATTAACTGTAATTGCATCCTTGCAAGTTTTAAGCATTGCAGTTTAAGGCAGTATAATCCTACTCTTGTATTTATATTAATATCGTACTGAGCCGTGGTTTTGCTCACCCCACTAAATTTCATCTCTTTCATATTATTGAAGTTAACATCTGCCATGTGAGCTGCTCAGTGGCATCGGAGACGGTGTATGGACTTGGTACTAGTCTTCTGAGGTATATGTTCCTTATAAAATACTTGTTTACATGAAAGACTTAAATTGATGCACAGTACATATTCTGTTTAACAAGTCGGGATGTAACTAAGAACCATTTCCATGTTTGTTTAATATTTAAATGGAATGACTATAGGTCACCTAGATAGTATAGTAACTACACTGACACCGAATACAAACCTTAAAATGAAAAAGAAAAATTTAGTCCATAAATTTGTAGACTAAGAAAAGTATAAGAATCAAGTGAAAGTCGCGGTCTTCGGGGCGTGACAGATTTAATGGTATCAGAGCACGGTTTGTCTAGTACATGTCGGTGTAGTTGAGACAGTGATAGTGTTACATCCCATGTACTGTGCAGTGTCTACATGTAAACTTGTTGATTTTCAATCTGTACCAAGATTAGTCAGCTATTGGTATGGGTGATACCAGTCGACGGCCTATTGAAACAGGCTGGGCTTGACATAAAGATGCCAATCGATGGCCTATTGAAACGGATTGGAAACCGTTAATGAATGGTTTCGGTACAGTATAGAAGAATTGTGTATCACCTTACAGGAATAGGATATGAATGATCAAGAATGATTGATTGTGGCAATTTATATGGAAGATAATGGAATGATTATATAGAATATGATCGATATTTAAATTGAGAAGGATTGAAAGAGGTGAAGAAATGGCCAATGAAAATGATCGAACAAAAGTATACGGCTTGATTGAAAGTGCAATTCCAGCTTAATTATGAGGACTATTGAAAATTGAAAACTATGATTTCGAGTTATAAGGGAACACGAATATGAAACAGTTTTCGAATTTAAGATTGGAAGTGATTTCACTTTGGTTATCTGTAACATCCCAAAACTACTATACATCATGATACATACTCATAACTTACACTTAATTACCGATTGGGCTGTCTATGATGCTTAACAACTGCTACTACATTATTATGTAAATATGAATTATAAAAGCCTCTTCCTTAACATGTATATACATTCCCTTCTATTTAAAGTAGTACTGTACAACTCTGCTGAATATATAAAAGAATATAACATACCTTCGATATCAAATCTCAGGAAGGTAAGTCTCTTAGCCAAATCAGTTATCTGTGGAGTGGAAAAATAAGGAGTGAGCGACAACGTGCTCAGTAAGGAAGGTGTATGCTGTTTTACAAATATAAAACTATATTCTCAAAACCCCTTAATTATCCTAACGATCAAACTCATTAGGAAATAATGAATAGAGTTAGCATTTAATAGGATTTAACAGATCCTTTCATAAATCATTTAATTGAGACTAGGCAGCAATTTAAATCATGCAAAGAACACAAGTCATCCGCTTTTGGGGTCCACCCGTAGGCCATCGCCCCTCACGGCTATCTCATCTAGATGTATGGCCATAATCTGTAGGTGGTCCTCGGGTCCACTTGCCAAGTGACCTCGAGACCGCTGAAGACTTGGCAGGTCCATCAGCCCTGTGACGCCCTAGGGTGCACTCGTTGGTCTATTTGACCTGAGCCATCGCCCCAGATGGGTCACGCAAAGTATATGATTAATAATGCATGAATTCAATGCCTAATGTCTCAAAATCAAGTTGTATCTTATGTATCATTTCCACAAAAGGATTGGATTTCTTATAAAACAATAAAACACCAAAAGTCCCAACATTTCCCGTGAATGGAAAGTACGGATTAAACTGGCTCGCCCGTGGCTAGTTCGCCCATAGTGAGCTCGCCAATAGTCAACTCGCCATTGGTCAACTCGCCCAATGGTCAACTCGCTCCAGGGCTTACTCGCCCAAAAAGTTTCACATTTTCTATTTTTCAAAAATATTAATTCAAAGTTTATTTATTTATTTATTTAATTTGCGTTCAGAAAATACTCATAAATCAGTTCGCCCACTGGTCAATTCGCCCAAGCGGTGAATTAGTATTCGCCTGCCACTTAACTTTTCAAAACAAAGTATGGCTGGTTGATAACGGTTCGCCCGCCTTATATATAAAACAAGGGTCGCCCGCCCAGCACATTAAAAAGGGATTAGCCCTACTTTGGGTTACCCGGTTTTCTCTTTTAAAACAAAGGTATTCGCCCGCCTTAATCAGTTCGCCCAACCAAAACAACATATGGCGGCTTGTAGCTCGCCCGAGATCAAAACACTTATAAATCAATGCATGTCAGAAAGCAAAACAATTTCTAATATTTTCTTAACATTTTTATTCCACAGGACATGCATTTTCATCACATACTACTTCCTTACCTCGTCTAATGCAGCCTTTCTTCTCTCCCGCCTTCCTCAATTCTCGTCTGCAAAAATATTTATTCAAATTATAAATATTTTCCAAAATGATTATATTTTCCTAACAATAGTGGCACTTTGGCGAGGTAACAGCTCGCCATTCGCCCAACATAGCTCGCTGTCCATTAGCGGCTTATTCATAGGAGTTCGCCCAACAGGAAAGCTCAACTCGTCATGCTTATCAATTCAGTTCGCCGTTCGTGGTTTTTCATTCACAAATGGCCTCGCCCGTGAATCGGATAACGCTTGGCCACCTCGCCCTCTTGAACAACACTTTGGCGAGTTCTCTATTACCTACTCGCCTCATTGGCGATCACTGGTCCTCGCCCTTACTTCCACATTCCAGATTATCTATAACGATTGGCGAACATGTTTCTCGCCCAGTTATATATTGCATTGTACTCGCCGCCCTTTGGGCGAATACTGCTTGCTCGCCTATTGTTTTTCTTAATCATTTCCATCTAATTTCTTACATCTTCCCACAATATTTTACTACAACCAGGCTATATCTGTGTTTATCACGTTATAAACATAGAAATATACCCTCATTTATCAAAATAACCATAGAAATATGGAAGCTTACCTCAACTGAGTTGCACTTCCTGGAGCAGAGTGCTTTCTTGCTTCAATTAGCTTTACTTTGCTTATTCCTCAGTTCTTCACACACTGGATAAATGTTTAGCTAACTAAGGATGAGTCTCATGGCTCACTTATGGAAGTAGAGGAAAACTAATGGTGAACTTGCAACGAAAACAGAATGGGCGAGAATGATTTTGAGGAAAATGAAGTTGCTTCCATCGATCTTTCCTCATGAACTCCTCTTATATAGCCATTCCGTTTCACTTAAAATCTAACACCTGTTTCCTTATCCTGTTTTCTTCATCATTTCATGCATTAAAACTGAAGAAACTGCAGCAAAACGGAACGGTGTAAAGTCTTTACCGAATCCCGTTTTTCTTTGACAAATCTCACTTGCCATTAAATCCTTTGTCCCTTTTGTCAGGAGAAGCATGTGGCGAGAAGTCCACTGCCGCCCCTTTCCTTGACTTTTCTATTTCCCTTTCCTTCTCTTCTCTTCGCCCATCTCTCTTCCAGCCAACGTTGATTGGATATCAACCCATTCTTTTCCTTGTTTTGTCCTCTAGCCATTTATCCCCTCATTTAATGCTTTCATACCTTTTATTCAAAATTAAATTCTAACAATTTCTTGTTACGCTTTAATATTTATTTCTTTCTTTTATCAACCATACTATACATCATGACTTAAAATGTAAAGTGGAAATTCACATTCGGTTATTCTTTAATTTCACTAAAAGAATTTATTTCCACTATCAATAATGTACATATATGGTATAGAGTATAATAAAATTCGGATTTTACATTTCTCCCCACCTTAAGAAATTTGGTCCTCCAAATTTAACTTGGACCTGTCACTGGAAGAGCTCTGGATACTTCTCACGCATAAGGCTCTCCAACTCCCAAGTAGCCTCCTCCTCGTTATGATACTGCCAGAGCACTTTAACCAAAGGAATCGTTTTAGATCGCAACACCTTGTCCTTCCTATCCAGAATCCGTATCGGTTTCTCGATGTAACTCATATCTTCTCTGATTTCCAGTGGCTCATGTCGAATCACGTGAGAAGGATCTGGATTGTACTTTCTCAACATCGAGACATGGAACACGTTATGCACTCCTGATAACTCTGGTGGTAGTGCTAACCGATATGCCACATTTCCAACGCGATCTAAAATCTCATAAGGCCCAATGTATCGAGGACTCCACTTTCCTCTCTTCCCGAATCTCATTATACCCTTAGACGGTGAAACCTTTAAAAACACATAATCACCCGCTACAAACTCCAATGGTCGACGTCTAGTATCTGCATAACTCTTCTGCCGACTCTGAGCCGTTCTGAGCCCCTCACAAATCATCCGTACATCGCGAGAAGCCTGCTCGACCAAATCGGGAGCTAACAGTTTACGGTCTCCAACTTCTTCCCATGCTATCGGGGATCTACATCGTCTGCCATATAAGGCCTCATACGGTGCCATGCCGATACTCGTATGAAAACTATTATTATAAGCAAACTCTGCCAGGGGTAAGTGATCGTCCCATGAGCCTCTAAAATCCAATGCACACGCTCTCAACATATCCTCGAGCGTCTGTATAGTACGTTCGGACTGTCCATCAGTCTGTGGATGAAAAGCGATGCTAAAACTCAACTGGGATCCCATAGCTTCCTGAAATCTCTCCCAAAAATGAGAGGTGAAGCGAGAGTCCCTATTAGAGGTGATACTCACTGGAACACCATGTAACTTCACTATCTCCCTGACATACAACTCGGCCAAGGCACTAACTGAATCCATAGATTTCATGGCTAAGAAATGAGCAGACTTAGTCAATCTATCGACTATTACCCAAATAGCATCATACCCCTTCCGGGTCCGTGGTAATCCCATAATAAAATCCATAGTAACATGCTCCCATTTCCACATAGGAATCGATAATGGTCGAAGCATACCCGCCGGCTTCTGATGCTCAATCTTAATCTGCTGGCATGTTAGACATCTAGCAACAAACTCAACGATGTCTTTCTTCATCTTAGGCCACCAATACACTCGCCGGAGATTCTGGTACATCTTAGTACTACCCGGATGTAATGTGTATCTAGAGGTATGGGACTCCGATAAAATCAAATCTCTAAGCTGTCGATGATCGGGAACACATATCCGACCTCTAAACCTCAGTATCCCGTCGGTGCCAATCTCAA
This sequence comes from Heritiera littoralis, assembly GCA_031772115.1. NCBI lineage: Eukaryota > Viridiplantae > Streptophyta > Magnoliopsida > Malvales > Malvaceae > Heritiera > Heritiera littoralis. The sequence goes on from JAPDPK010000043.1 coordinate 1,649,259, forward strand.
AATCTAACATAACTCCCATCTGAATCTGACTGGCAATCCCAATACAATAATCATCCCTCCTCTGATCTTCTCTGATTCGGTCCATCAAATCCGGCTCTACACGAAAACTAGCTGTAAACCCATACTGGTCAGAGGAAACAACTGTCAAACTGAGGTTAGAGAACTACTCTATCAACTCATGCTCTCTGATCATCATGTACGATACCATGCCAACATGCTTACGGCTCAGTGCATCAGCTACTACATTAGCTTTACCTGGGTGATACAAAATCTCACAATCATAGTCCTTTAGTAGTTCCATCCACCGTCGCTGCCTCAAATTCAACTTTTTCTGTGAGAATATATACTTCAGACTCTTATGGTCTGTATATATCTGAAATTTCTCCCCGTACAAGTAATGTCGCCATATCTTCAGTGCAAACACCACTGCGGCTAGCTCCAAGTCATGTGTCGGGTAATTCCTCTCATGATCCTTCAACTGTCGAGAACCATAGGCTATAACCCGACCATGCTGCATGAGCACACACCCTAAACCTTGAGCAGATGCATCAGTATACACCATAAATCCACCTGATCCGCTAGAAAGGGCTAATACGGGGGCACTAGTCAATCTCTTCTTAAGTTCACCAAAACTACGCTCACACGTATCATTCCACCCAAACTTTACATCCTTACGTGTGAGTCGTGTCAATGGAGCAGCAAGCTTAGAAAATCCCTCCACAAATCTGCGATAGTACCCAGCAAGACCCAGGAAACTCCGTATCTCGGTAACTGTGTTAGGCCTCTCCCATTAAACAATGGTCTCTATCTTGGACGGATCAACTGACACCCCGTCCTTCGACACTACATGTCCGAGAAATATAATATGGCCAAGCCAGAACTCGCGTTTACTAAGATTAGCATACAACTTCCGCTCTTTGAGGGTCTGTAGAACAATCTGCAAATGCTGCTCGTGCTCCTCTGGAGTCTTAGAGTAAATCAGAATGTCATCTATAAATACTATGACAAACTTATCCAAAAATGGATGAAATACCTCATTCATCAAACTCATAAAAGCTGCAGGGGCATTTGTCAGTCCAAAAGGCATCACTAGGAACTCATAGTGGCCATAGCGAGTCCGAAAGGCTGTCTTATGCACATCCGACTCCTTAATCTTCAACTGGTGATAGCCTGATCAAAGGTCTATTTTGGAAAACACCTGTGCACCCCTGAGCTGATCAAACAAATCGTCAATCCGAGGTAGTGGATACTTATTCTTAACGGTAGCCCGATTCAACATCCGATAATCAATACACAACCGGAGGCTACCATCCTTCTTCCGAACAAATAATACTGGAGCTCCCCACGGTGACACACTGGGACGTATAAATCCCTTATCTAATAACTCCTGGAGCTGCTTCTTGAGCTCATCCAACTCTGTCAGTGCCATCCGATATGGGGGTCTAGAAATCGGCTCCGTACCGGGTACCAACTCGATCATAGACTCCGTCTCTCGATCTGGTGGTAACCCTGGTAAATCCTCTGGAAATACATCCGAGAAGTCCTTAACTACAGGAATCTTTTGGATCTTTGGATGCTTCCTCTCAACATCCTCCATACTAGCAATATATCCTTCATAAACATTCATACACAACCACAATTTCAGTACACATGTCATTTCACAACACAAATTCACATACTTTTTATTAATTTATAATAACTTTACAATGTACTTTTCGGGATGGGAGAAGGTAATAAACTTAGTATTACAATCCAAACTAACATGGTTTGCAGCTAACCAATCCATACCTAAAATGATATCAAAATCATATATATCCAACAAAATTAGGTTAGCTGTCACAACCTTCTCTCCTATAGTCAATTTACAATTCCTATATATAATATCCGTCCTCTGGAAATCATTAAAAGGAGTTTTCACTTGTAGAATATACTCTAACAACTCCGGCTCTACTGGGGTCCTGTTGGCATATGCAGGCGATAAGAATGAATGAGTAGAACCCGGATCAATTAAGGCAATTACGGGAATATCAAAAAGATAAACCTTACCTTTAATTACATCGATAGAGGCGTCGGCAGTCTCCTGATCTAATGCGTACACCCGACCCTGAGTCACAACCTTCTTACCCTTCTCTGCGGCTGTCGCCCGCCTAGGCTGTGAGGGTGTCGCTTTCTCTAGTTCACTCTGAGCTGCCGGGGCCGCTATCTGAGGTAATGCAGGAGGTCTAGTAGAAGCAGTTGACTCTCTGAGCATCGGGCAATTCTTTATAAAGTGCCCCGTCTGTCCACATCTAAAACATACCCCAGACATTAAAGGACAAGGGCGCGATCCATGCGACCTTCCACAATGTCTACATAAGGGCGCAACACTTCTCTGAGTGGTAGTGGGGCCACTAGCAGGAGTAGAAACTACTGGTCTATCAAATCTGCCTTCTGAAATCTGTATGCCCGTAGATCTGGTCTTCTTAAACTGCTCTCTACTCGGTCTGTCCTCCATGAACCTCTTAGTCTTTCCCTTTGTTTTGCCTTTACTCTTAGTACTGAAATCAAGCTGGAACTGCTCGTAATCTCTCTCACATAGCTAAGCCCGTTGGACTATCTCATCATAAGTCTGAATAACAAACGGGGCTAGCTTTACTCTGATGGATGGCCTCAAACCAGCTCTAAACCTCGAAATCTTATACCGGGTGTTCTCACTAGTCTGTGGATCAAAACGGCTCAAGGTAGTAAATTTCACCTCATACTCATCCACTGACATGCTACCCTGAACTAAGCCCATGAATTCCTGCTGTAATTTTTCTTGAGCGGTGTCAGGAATATACTGCCTCCTAAAAGCTTCCACAAACATATCCCAGGACAGATCCTGATGCTGAGCAAATAATACCGTCTGGGTGGCCTTCCACCAATGTCTCGCATCATCTGCCAGCTGGAACACCGCTAAGCCTACTTTCTCTGTCTCTGAACATCTCATAATCTCAAGTAATCTATCGATCTCAATCACCCACTGCTCTGCCACCAATGGATCCCTAGTACCTTTAAACTTAGGTGGATCCAACTTCTTAAATGATTTCACCAATGCCACATTACAATAAGACTCGACATTTCGAGGCGGCTGAATTAGTGGCTGTGGTGGGGCTACTGGTGGCTGAGGTGCCGGTGGTGGAATAGGCTCAGGCTCAGGCACAACTGGTGCCGGCTGTGGCGGTACTGGTGTCTCTACTGGGGCTGCGGGAGCTGTGGCTCTCTCCCTCTCTGCACTATCAGCGGCTCTATCTGCCTGATACATAGCCATAAAATCTGCTATTAACCTCTCCACCTGAGTTACAAGATTATCAATGCTCTCTAGCTGTATAGGACGTGGAGGTCTTGGGGCAGGTTCCGGTGTCTGTGGTTCCGGAGTTTGTGCCGCCCTACCTCGTCCTATGCCTCTCACTGAGCGCATCCTCCTTCTTCCACTCATATCTGTACCACAGAGATCGTTTATCACTTATCATTAACATTTCAATTATATATTCAGTATATACAGTACTACAGGGAATGTATACCATTGCACCATTTACCTTAAGCATCACTAGACATCCGACCAACCCTGCTCTGATACCATTAAATCTGTAACATCCCAAAACTACTGTACATCATGATACATACTCATAACTTACACTTAATTACCGGTTGGGCTGTCTATGATGCTTAACAACTGCTACTACATTATTATGTAAATTTGAATTATAAAAGTCTCTTCCTTAACATGTATATACATTCCCTTCTATTTAAAGTAGTACTGTACAACTCTGCTGAATATATAAAAGAATATAACATACCTTCGATATCAAATCTCAGGAAGGTAAGTCTCTTAGCCAAATCAGTTATCTGTGGAGTGGAAAAATAAGGAGTGAGCGACAACGTGCTCAGTAAGGAAGGTGTATGCTGTTTTACAAATATAAAACTATATTCTCAAAACCCCTTAATTATCCTAACGATCCAACTCATTAGGAAATAATGAATAGAGTTAACATTTAATAGGATTTAACAGATCCTTTCATAAATCATTTAATTGAGACTAGGCAGCAATTTAAATCATGCAAAGAACACAAGTCATCCGCTTTTTGGGTGCACCCGTAGGCCATCGCCCCTCACGGCTATCTCATCTAGATGTATGGCCATAATCTGTAGGTGGTCCTCGGGTCCACTTGCCAAGTGACCTCAAGACTGCTGAAGACTTGGCAGGTCCATCAGCCCTGTGACGCCCTAGGGTGCACTCGTTAGTCTATTTGACCTGAGCCATCGCCCCAGATGGGTCACGCAAAGTATATGATTAATAATGCATGAATTCAATGCCTAATGTCTCAAAATCAAGTTGTATCTTATGTATCATTTCCACAAAAGGATTGGATTTCTTATAAAATAATAAAACACCAAAAGTCCCAACATTTCCCGTGAATGGAAAGTACGGATTAAACTGGCTCGCCCGTGGCTAGTTCGCCCATAGTGAGCTCGCCAATAGTCAACTCGCCATTGGTCAACTCGCCCAATGGTCAACTCGCTCCAGGGCCTACTCGCCCAAAAAGTTTCACATTTTCTATTTTTCAAAAATATTAATTCAAAGTTTATTTATTTATTTATTTAATTTGCGTTCAGAAAATACTCATAAATCAATTCGCCCACTGGTCAATTCGCCCAGGCGGTGAATTAGTATTCGCCTGCCACTTAACTTTTCAAAACAAAGTATGGCTGGTTGATAACGGTTCGCCCGCCTTATATATAAAACAAGGGTCGCCCGCCCAGCACATTAAAAAGGGATTAGCCCTACTTTGGGTTACCCGGTTTTCTCTTTTAAAACAAAGGTATTCGCCCGCCTTAATCAATTCGCCCAACCAAAACAACATATGGCGGCTTGTAGCTCGCCCGAGATCAAAACACTTATAAATCAATGCATGTCAGAAAGCAAAACAATTTCTAATATTTTCTTAACATTTTTATTCCACAGGACATGCATTTTCATCACATACTACTTCCTTACCTCGTCTAATGCAGCCTTTCTTCTCGCCCGCCTTCCTCAATTCTCGTCTGCAAAAACATTTATTCAAATTATAAATATTTTCCAAAACGATTATATTTTCCTAACAATAGTGGCACTTTGGCGAGGTAACAGCTCGCCATTCGCCCAACATAGCTCGCTGTCCATTAGCGGCTTATTCATAGGAGTTCGCCTAACATGGGAGCTCAACTCATCATGCTTATCAATTCAGTTCGCCGTTCGTGGTTTTTCATTCACAAATGGCCTCGCCCGTGAATTGGATAACGCTTGGCCACCTCGCCCTCTTGAACAACACTTTGGCGAGTTCTCTATTACCTACTCGCCTCATTGGCGATCACTGGTCCTCGCCCTTACTTCCACATTCCAGATTATCTATAACGATTGGCGAACATGTTTCTCGCCCAGTTATATATTGCATTGTACTCGCCGCCCTTTGGGCGAATACTGCTTGCTCGCCTATTGTTTTTCTTAATCATTTCCATCTAATTTCTTACATCTTCCCACAATATTTTACTACAACCAGGCTATATCTGTGTTTATCATGTTATAAACATAGAAATATACCCTCATTTATCAAAATAACCATAGAAATATGGAAGCTTACCTCAACTGAGTTGCACTTCCTGGAGCAGAGTGCTTTCTTGCTTCAATTAGCTTTACTTTGCTTATTCCTCAGTTCTTCACACACTGGATAAATGTTTAGCTAACTAAGGATGAATCTCATGGCTCACTTATGGAAGTAGAGGAAAACTAATGGTGAACTTGCAACGAAAACAGAATGGGCGAGAATGATTTTGAGGAAAATGAAGTTGCTTCCATCGATCTTTCCTCATGAACTCCTCTTATATAGCCATTCCGTTTCACTTAAAATCTAACACCTGTTTCCTTATCCTTTTTTCTTCATCATTTCATGCATTAAAACTGAAGAAACTGCAGCAAAAAGGAACGGTGTAAAGTCTTTACCGAATCCCGTTTTTCTTTGACAAATCTCACTTGCCATTAAATGCTTTGTCCCTTTTGTCAGGAGAAGCATGTGGCGAGAAGTCCACTGCCGCCCCTTTCCTTGACTTTTCTATTTCCCTTTCCTTCTCTTCTCTTCGCCCATCTCTCTTCCAGCCAACGTTGATTGGCTATCAATTCTTTTCCTTGTTTTGTCCTTTAGCCATTTATCCCCTCATTTAATGCTTTCATACCTTTTATTCAAAATTAAATTCTAACAATTTCTTGTTACGCTTTAATATTTATTTCTTTCTTTTATCAACCATACTATACATCATGACTTAAAATGTAAAGTGGAAATTCACATTCAGTTATTCTTTAATTTCACTAAAAGAATTTATTTCCACTATCAATAATGTACATATATGGTATACAGTATAATAAAATTCGGATTTTACATTATCACATCGAGATGTAATAAGAATACTACATGAAAAGAGATATAGAGAGAAAATGATTGATAAATGTTGCATTATGGCCAGAGATGATTAACAGTAAAGTCTGTAATGAGGTGCAGCCTTGATTTATCAATGTGACAATGAGTGTTGTGGGATAATACGAAACCCAAAAGAAATATGATATTATGGAAGTGATTATAGACTGGTTGATCAAATTGAATCACTTTTCCATTTTCAGACTTCTATATTTCTCTAATGCCTTAGTCGAAATATAAATATGAAATGGAGAGAATGTATGTGAAGTTCTAGTGAGCATTACATATGATGGAATCTTGAATTGCCATATGTTTTGGAAAATAGTAAAAGGCTTTGGGATTCCAAATTGATTGACGGCATCTCTCCATACTGATATGAAAATTCGAGCGTAATGTGGAAACGCTCGAAGATATGTTGAGAGAGTGGATGCACGAGATTTAAAAAGCTACTGGGACAATTACATACTACTGATTAAATCGGTAAACGATAGTTACCAAATTATATCGACTTGGCACCAAATGAGAGAAACGAATGGTAAATGGTGTGAAACAGCTATTATGTGAAAAGAGATGAAAGTGATAACTCCCAAAATGATAAGAAATTTTAGGGAGTATGAATATATAGCGGAAAAATGATATGTAATGGTATAAAAAGGTGATCCTAATGTTGAAGGTAGACTGGCTGTATTAGTTAAAAGATGATATAGAGGACAGGAATCATAAATATACGGAAGCGTACCACCTTTAGATATAAGTTAAAGTCGGAGGACCGAATTTCTTAAGGTGGGGAGGATGTGAAGACCAAGAATTTTCGAAAAATAAATATAAGGTATCTGAAAAATTTAATTTGGACAAATTGAAATCCAAATTATAATGAATACAAAGGTGAGTATTTACATATATTTATATAATTTGATTATATAAATACATTTTTTTAAATATATTTTATATGCTTTACATATTTACATATGTATATGAATATATATATGAAATATAGTATATATATATATGATAGATAGATATATATATACTATTTTTATCATAAAATAAATACATATGTATTTATGTATATAAATATATATATATGAAATATATATATATATATTTTAAAGTTAAAGTGTATATATATATAATATATACAATAATTATAGATAAAATTTTACAAATATGATTATATGAGTATAGTAATTATATATGTATATAATTATATAAAAGAAATAAATAATAATAGAAAAAAAAGAACAGAAACAGGGGTCGGGACCCGACCCCTGTTATTTCCTTCTGTTGAAGGAAAAAACAGAGGAAAAACTAAAGAGAGAACGCCGGACGACGCCGGCCACCGGAAGGAAGAGTAACGAGGGAGCGGCGTCGCCGGCAAGGGAAGAAGTAGATGATGGTAGCCCGAGGCAGAAAGAGAAGGGATCAGTGCGAAAATAGAAGGGAAAACCGAAGGAAAAAGAAGAAAAGAGAGAAGAGAGAAGTGGCGATGCCGGCCTGTCTAGGCACCGCCACCCCAACCCCGAGCTCGGCGGAGCTAAGGGGAAGAAAAGAAAGGCTACCGACGAGGCAAAGGATGGCGGAAGGAGGAAGAAAAGAGAGGAGAAGAGGTCGAAACCCACCATCCCAGATCCGGCGCCGTCGCCGGCGGTGGGAGAAAGAGAAGACCAGATCCGGCTTCGTGGCGATCCCAGGGTGCTGAGGAGTGGCCGAACCGCCGGAATGTGTGGCCGTCGGTGGCCGAACCGGCCAGCCAAAGGCTGAACCGACTGAACCGATTCGACCCGATCCGACCCGACCCGACCCGAACCGGTTCAGAAAAAAAAAACAGAACAGAAAAGAAAAGGAGAGAAAAAGAAAAGAAATAAGAAAACAAAAGAAAAGGAGAAAGAAAAGAAGGAAGAAGAAAAAGAAAGAAAGGAAAAAAGGAAGGAGAAGAAAGAAGAAAAAGAAAGAAAAAAGAAGGAAAGAAAAGAAAAGGATTGGTAAGGAAAAAAATAAATTGATTGATATTTATTGAATAAGTTTATTTATATATATTTATGTAAGTGCAATTGGTGTTGAAATTGTAGCGGAAGTGACAAAGACGTGATAGGCGTTCGACGAAGCTTGGAGCTCGTCACGGCGCTAAGTTTCAGCGTCAGGTAAGATACTTTTATAAAGCATTAGTAGCATCATATTGTATGTGAGATTTTATGATTTTTATATGATGCATATATGGAATGAATTTAAATGGAATTGTGAAAATTTTTATATGATTTATAGATTGAATTGATGTTAAAAATGCTAAGAGGACCCACAACTGATGGTGGGAGTCTTAGTAAGAGATAAAGAAAATGTGAGAATCAACGGCTGCAATTATAAACTGTTTTCCGTGCAGGAGGCTTAGTAAAAATTAAGCCGTTATGCTGCCAAAATTTTTAGGAAAATATCTGAGGAAAAAGATTAAATTTCTCACATAAATGGAATCTTGGAGATAATTATTGGAAATAAATATTAAAAGGATTTTATGGTATTTCTGAAAGAGTTTGATATTGAAATCGATGGGAAGATAGATCATTGAAAACGATAATGTGATGAATTCTATGATCTAAACCTTATAGAATTGATAAATCAAACGATTTTAATATCACAAATGGTATCAAGTTGAGATTGAGGTGAAAGTAATTATTAGACGGATCACAGATAAAAGTGATGATAATTATATGATACAACTTAAAAGAGAAAAATCGAAGTTGTGATTTAGATGGTCAAATGATAGAATGGCGGAATTATCAATCGAGTGACGATTATAGAATTGATAGATTCAAATAAATGAACCGTCTTAGTAGTATGATTGTGATATCGATGTTAAATAGATGTGAACTGATATTTTTGCAATAATATGGATAGTCGCAAGGTGACTCAAATGATTGAAACACTTTTGATAGTGGAAATTGGCAAATTCTTTTAAGTGGTAAATTGCCAATCAAAAATCGAATTGAGGACGTTTTGTAGATAATTTTAGCATGATATTACATTCTACAGGCCATATGAAAAGTGAATTGAGGATTTCGATATGATTTTATGATAGTGAATGAAATTGAACCGCAAGTCGAAAATTCTGAATATGTACCAATAGGTCAAACCATAAATGGAATTGATAAGCGATTATTGATCTTGTGGTTCTACGATCCTCGATGTCGACTCTGGAATAGATATCGAATGAGGATATTAGTATTTCATAATTTCAGTATCCTGATGGCTATATGGAAACATGATATTTAGATGCTCATAGATACTAAGAGGATTCACACTGATGATGTGGTTCTAGTATCGGTAATAAAAGTACAATTGATTATTATAGTCGATAATTATCGAAAAAGGATATTGAATACCGAATGGTTGAATACCAAGTGATTTGGTTATTAAATAATTAGAGTATTGAGCAATCTGAATACTGAATGAAATGAATCTTTAATGATTTGAATAGTGATTTACTGATTTGACATAAAGAAAGTCTTGAAATCGAATAATTGATGGTGATAAAGTTAAATGAATCGCTTCAGTGTATTTGATGGAAATAATACCGAAGTTGCATACTGAAATGTTTTATAGCATCGCATTTAAGCATGCTTCCTTGCAACTTGAAACATTTTAATAATGTTTATATGAATACTGAAAAGTATTGATTTGTTTTGAAATGAAAGTATATGATAGATATATATATATTTTGATATATGAAATATCATACAGAATTTTACCATATGCTTTACATGATATTGAAAATAAAGCTATAGATTTAAATGTTTTATGAGACTGTAAGCACCCTAAAAGAATTAAATTCAATAAAGCATAGTGGAAACCGTCTAATTGGAGTTTTGTTCATTAGGCAGATATGCTTGTCCGACAATAGTCGTGGACAGGTCTCAGTCACGCCTGATCAGTGGGGCTGAGAGAGATGAGGTCTATGGCCATAGATAGAGCCCTAGTTGGTTTCCAGGGGACGATGACATGATTTTCACTACTAGCTATAGTGATTTAAGTCTTTATTGATAGAGAGATGATAGGGATCTAGCCTAGTCTCTAACCGATATGATATGAAGTCTAGAGTATGATTTTATTGATATGAACTCTAGACTTGACATGATTTATATTGTACATGAAACAGATTTGAAATGAAATATGTCTTGAAACAGTACATGTTTTAAACATGTTTTAAAAGTCCATGAGATATGATTTCGACACTTATATGATTTATATGCGATTTTGTGTCGAACATGGCATGATATACGGTCTAGAGTATAGTTTGATTTGATATGAACTCTAGACCTGATATGATTTACAGAATATGTTTTAAAAGTATATGATAATGATTTCGACACTTACATGATTTACATACGATTTTGTGTCGAATTTAAAATGATATGCGGTCTAGAGTATAGATTGATTTGATATGAACTCTAGACCCGATATAACTTATAGTAAATGAAAATGTTTTAAAAACCGCACTTGTTTTAGACATGCTCCGAAAACGAATACATGAACTGAAATTGAACATGTTTCTATCATGCCTTAAAGGCAAATTTGAAATGAATTGAAAATCTATATGTTGAGCATGTCCTAAAGTATATATGATATGATTTGAGATGATAGCGGTTTATACAGAAAAATTACATGAATTGCATATTAAACCCTGACATGATAATATGCTTAGCACATGAGAATTCCATGAGGAATGTCGTGACTCGACGTTAATGATGTTTCATCTATACGATGACATGAGATGATATGATATATGAACATGAGATTGAGATGAAGAGAATTCTGATCTCACTCTATCGTGATCATAAATTCCCAGACAATAAGTGATATGAATTGATGTAATACGGGAATATGATTGTTAAATGTAAAGTGAATTCGATAGGATATCTGCATTAAACATGGAGAATAAGAGTGTCATGACTCGGTGGTAGCGATATTTCATCGATATGATGTCATGATATGATATGAAACAGGAATATAGAAATACAGGAATAGAATTATGACTTCGTACCACCATGATCATGATCCACAATATGAGAATTGATAAGAGATGATATGAGAATTGATAAGAGATGATAGAATACAGAAATATGATTATGAAATGAAAAGTAAATATGAGAATTGATATGAGATGATAGCATACCAAAGTATGATTATGAAATGAAAAGTGAAAATGAGAAGTGATAATGAGATGTATCAATGAGAAAGGATTAACTGTAATTGCATCCTTGCAAGTTTTAAGCATTGCAGTTTAAGGCAGTATAATCCTACTCTTGTATTTATATTAGTATCTTACTGAGCCGTGGTTTTGCTCACCCCACTAAATTTCATCTCTTTCAGATTATTGAAGTTAACATCTGCCATGTGAGCTGCTCAGTGGCATCGGAGACGGTGTATGGACTTGGTACTAGTCTTCTGAGGTATATGTTCCTTATAAAATACTTGTTTACATGTAATACTTAAATTGATGCACAGTACAGATTCTGTTTAACAAGTCGGGATGTAACTAAGAACCGTTTCCATGTTTGTTTAATATTTAAATGGAATGACTATAGTTCACCTAGATAGTATAGTAACTACACTAACACCGAATACAAACCTTAAAATGAAAAAGAAAAATTTAGTCCATAAATTTGTAGACTAAGAAAAGTATAAGAATCAAGTGAAAGTCGCGGTCTTCGGGTCGTGACACAAATTGACCTAAACCCAAATTGATCTGAATTCAAATTAACCCAAACCAGAAAAAATTCAAACTTAAATTTAATATTATCAATAAATATTTAAATGTCAAAATTAATGATCAAAGTATTTTACTATAATAAAAATATAATTTTTTTCAATAATACGAGTGTTATATTTCTTTTAATCCAGTTAAACTTAAATATTCACTTTTATATTATATTCATTTGAACATAATGTATAATTATTTGATGGCTAATCTATAATAGAGTACAGAAGATATATCACCTACTCTTACTGTCTCCAATTATTCTATAAAAATTACGAGAAATTAAAGGAATGTATAGTAGTGTATTATGATGTTTAGTAGGGATTATTAAATCACTTTGCTTCATAAAGGTATTAATTATTATAGATAATAGAAATAAAATGAAAAAAAATGTAATTAATTTATGAATATTGGTAAATATATTATAAAGAAAACTATCATACAGATTATTAAATATTTTTATTATTTCAATCCTAATTTTATTATAGGTTATGTAAGAAAAAAATTTTATTTTTATGATCTTTGTGATTCTTAGAAATATAGTTTTAGTTTATTTTCATACTAAACAAATTACATCGAGATAACCAAGGCTTAACTTGAAAAACTTGTCCGCTCTACTTGAATCCAAATCCAATCAACCCAAATTGACTAAAAAAGTCAACGACTCGAACTCGACTTAATTCAACCGAATTAATTCGAATCCGAATTCAAATTAACTTAAACCCGACCTTATCCGAACCCGAATTTATTTGAACCCGAAATAAATCGATTTTTCTTTAACCCAAACCCGACCTGACTTGAACCTGAAATGATCTGAACCCAAAATGATCCGATTTTTTCTTAACCTAAAATGATCCGATTCAAAATAACCCAACCTGAATCTGATCCGATCTGCCCATTTGCCACCTTTATAATTATCAAATCAGGTTGAAGAAGGCTTGAGATGTAAATGCCGAGTCCAATCCTTGCTTTATTTTTTATCAGACCTTATTTACTACCCCAAATGAATTTAAAGGTTTCAATATTTTTATCTAAATTCACCCAAATTTTGAAAAATCTTTTTTTTTTTACAAAAGAAATAATTAACTAATTCAAGCTAAAGTTTCTGAAAAATAAAACACCCAAAGCAAGTCGTACAGCTCATGAAGAGATCTACTCAAAACAAAATTCTCAATATTTAATTTTTTTTCATTTATTTATTTTTATTATTAAGTTATAGCGGGGATAGGTCAAGGATTCAAGTTGAATTCTTTGAATTACGGATATATTCATTTTTTTTCTTTAAACGATATACTAATTGATTTTCAACCTAAAAAAAAAAATTGATCTAATTGTTAAAGAAAAGACTCAATGTCTTTGTCAAGGTTAAAATATATACAAATTGATTTTCAACCTAAAAAAAAGTTGATCTAATTGTTAAAGAAAAGACTCAATGTCTTTGTCAATGTTAAAATATTAAAAAAGCCCATAAACTTTATTATTTTATTTAAATAAGTTTTTATACTTTTATTGCATCTAAAGAAGCCCTTAACCTTTTATTTGAATTCAAATAAACGCTTAAACTTTAATTTGTACTTAGATAAACTCTTAACCTTTAATTTATACCTAAATGAGCTATTAACATAAATCAATCTTTTATAGGACTAAGCAATTGATTTTTTCAAATGGATTTAAAACCTGATTCCCTACATAAAAAGAGCTAGTTAGATAAAATATATTATATAATATTTAATTATATATTATAGATTATATATGTTATATGTTTGAAAAAATATCAATTAATTCAATCGGTTTATAATTTGCAATTTTAGACATCAATACTGAATTTTGATTGGTTAAATCGGTTTGAATCAAATTTTTTTCATACGTAATCTTTTATTTAAAATAAGGGTTCGTTTAAGTATAAATCAATGGACAAGAGCTTATTTAGATACAATAATAATCTAAGGGAATTTTTTAAAAAAAGTGAAATAGTTCAATGACTTTTTTAATATTTTAATTCTTTGTCAATTTGGGTTTGAATCTTGTAACAAAAATATTAATAATAAACTCTTAAATGTACCAAATTAATGTAAAAAAGTATACCTTCAAAATTATTCGAAAAAAGAGACTAAATTCCATCAAAACGTGAGAGATAACTATCATCGTATTAAAAAAATTTACATATTCGAAGTTTCGCTAGGTTTATAAGTGTCAAATTCATTCCCAAGTTATGAAATTACGTAGAAACTACGTGCTACGTCACCCTTCATTGCCAAGTGTTGAGACCTAGGTCCAATGGTTAGTCGTTACTCGAATCGCTTGGATGTCAAGGGTTCGAGTAGCGGCGGACGCGAAAGAAATCCGTGAGGACCTAAGTGCCACGTCAGCTGAACTGAAGGGGGCCACCTCTAGAATCCAAAGCGGACAATACGGTTGAGTGCAACCGGCCCCACATGATACTGGTCGTCACATGTATATAGATTATTATTTCATCCATCGTCAATGGAAATAAAAAACTTCCCAAGCAGATTTTTTTTGAGTAGTACATTTTCATTAGAAGTTACAATCACATTAAGCATATTACATTCCATGAACAGGTAACTATGAAAATCACATTACTCAAACTAAATAAACTAATAAATAACTATAACAAACTAAACAAACTAGTAAATAACTAGACTAACTCAAGCTCACACTTGGTGAGACTCGAACCTGATACCTCAAAGTCTCAAGGCATCTTCCTTGCCACTAAGCCAAGGCTTCATTGGCAAGCAGATTTCTTTATACGTCATGTGTTCTTTTAAATAGAAAGTCAATGAATCAAAATTATTAAAAGGACGCATAGCGTAAAAAGAAATCCGCTTGTGGAGTTTTTTATTTCCAAATGGTAGATGAGATAATAATCTAATGTATATATAGATAAAATTTTGAAAAAAGAAAATTTGAATCCATTTTTTATAATAAAATGTTAATTATTATACCAAATTCTAAAGTGTTTAATTGACTTTGTAACAATCATAAATATTACCAAAAGAAAAAGGGGTATAGGAAACAAATAGATTAAGGGTAAAGAAGGGGGCATCTGCAATGCATGACCATTTTATTCTCTACTTTTTAAGAAAAGTTAGGCGATGATCATTGCATTATAAAGCCTGTTAGTCTTCAGTCTCTTAATATTCTTAAATTTGATTGACCATTGAAAGTGTTGAACTTATATATTCCATAGACAACTTTACAATATTTTAGTATTCAGTCCATTTTCCTTTTTTCCATTTCCATTGTATGAAACAGACAAATACATCGCTTTGTTTCCTATCAACTCATTACAGTGGAACAAAAACTTCCTTGTAATATAAACCATCTCACATTTTTCTTTCAGAAATTAATGACTGAGATTAGATAGTGAATAGAGACTATAGTTGTGAAACCAACACAAAGAAGGACGCGGTTTCAGCTTTAATAATTATAGTAAAAACTTGTAAAAGAAGGTGTTTGGAAATGGGAGGAATTCTAGACCCACGTCACTTGTGTATGGCGTCAGAAAATGAAAGGAAACTTCAGCACCAAGTCATTTGGCATTTCATAATCACCAATAAATGAGACTCTTGCATGTAGTTATCTGCTCATTCTTGTTCCTTCTTAGGCGTGTCGGTATCTTCAAGATCTTTTCTTCAGCGTTGGACAAATGAAGGTAATATTCTGTTTTCATGCATAAAATACCATCTTATGTAGAATTCTATCGTTTGAGTTCATTATTTTATTGGTATTTAGTGCTAAGGTTTTGTTATGCATGATAACTATATATATGCAGCAAAAGGTGGTGCTGAAGGTGGCTATGAAGTGCCAAAAATGCCAGACTAAGGCCCTCAAAGTGGCTGCGCAATATGAGGGTATGTTGTTTCTTGGTGTTATTTTTATTTAGTGTGTTTGTTTTTGTGTTAAGACTTGATTAGAGATGAGATTAAGTAACCATGGAAATACAGGTGTGAACTTTGTTGGATTAGAAGGAGAACAGAAAGACAAAGTGGCGGTGGTTGGAGATGGAGTTGATGTTGTCAAGATGACTACCAACTTGAGGAAGAAGGTTGGAGCTACCGAAATCATCAGTTTGGCAGAGCAGAAGTGATCAAATCCAGCTGATATGTTCCTGGGAGGTGCTTCCACAAAAATCTTAACATGGGCCATAGAGAGAGCTTTGTTCTTGTTCTTCATCGGTTGTGTTTTGTGTAGATAAATTTCTCAAATTCCTGTTTAGGCACTGAATTTTCTTTTGTATCGGGTGCGCTTTGGTGGAATTTAATTATCCTCTTCTTACTTGTTGGAGAATTATTACCTTAATTTCCTCTTCCTTTCAACCTTCTCAACTCCTGGTAATTAAGTTGGGTGAAAAACTTGAGATCATTTGCAGGTAAACTAATTACTATATATATCACAGAAGCATTTTGCAGAAAAGTAATAAATGTTTTCCCAGATAATAACAAAGCGAAACATAAGTGCACTTCGGCCATCATTTAACTGAGCGGAAATCGTCGGTCCTATAGGAATTCAGGGCAATGCAAAACAAATCAGTTTGTTTACTTGTCCTTCGGGCTGCTAGCTGTTAGGTGTAAAAGTACTAAATCAAAGTCAGAAAATTAGCATCTGTCCCATTTGTACTGGTTTGAAATTTTGAACATATGCCCCCTGCAGCAACTTATAACTTTTACCTGCCATCTCACTATCTTTGGTTTGGATGTCCATTATTCGTTTTCACTGGCTGTTCATATAATCCCATAAACCATACACTTGGAAAAACAGAAGACAATAACCATTTCTTGCGTAACTCAGAGGCCTCAAGCAAGCCAAGAAGTTCAGTAAGATAGAGAAAACGGGGGTAAAAACTCAACTCTTTGTGCATAAATTGACTTTTTACATCTCAAGACTACAAAATGCGTTAAATTTCTAGTATTGATTTCAGGCAATTTGTCGGTGAACTTGTTACGTAATATTTGTCAAACACGAATACTGTTGTACAATATTATAGTGCTATATTTTAATTTAGTACGTACACAGGACTGGTTGACACAGTGCAAAAGCACTATTTGTAAAAATTAAAGAAGCTAACTGTGTGATTGAGTGATCGGATGAAGTCATCAACATCTTCTTCAGTATTGTAGAAGTGAAGGCTGGCACGTGCACTTGCACTCACTCCTAGATGGCGATGGAGAGGCTGCGCATAATGGTGACCTCACTCCTAGATGGCGATGGAGAGCTGCGCGTAATGGTGACCCGATCTGATACCCACTCCATGCTGAGATTAGACAAAATAAGTAGCCATTCAATACACAAACCCTTTAAAATCTATTCTATGAGAACTACAGAGGTAGAGCCAGTTACAGAATTTGCATTCCCAAAGGTTGGTTTGAGCACAAATGCAATGCCGAGCTTAAAATTTTTTAACCCAACTGGAGTTTGAGTCATTTAAGTGGTTTTCCATCACATTTTCGCAAATCATAATTATTCAACAAAAGTATTCCAAACTAACTACAATGCCAATGCAAGCTTTAAAAAAATAGATGAGAGCCAAGAACTAAACAATATTACACTGCTATACCTCATTCAGAATAGTTGCAAGATCTGTAGGATGAATATTCTCGACCTTGAAAGAACAGAAAGCGGCATGGTGAATATCATCTGAAGGCCTTGGACCATAGATTCGAAGATTTGGAACAGAACAGAGTTTTTCATATAAATATTTAGCCAGCTCCATCTATAAAACCAAAATTGCATCGTAAGAATAAAACAATTATAGCTTACCAGAAAGTCGTTTCTAAATCCATCTAGCCCTTCCCAACCCACAATAAAAAAATAAGTTACCATTCAATCAATCATAAAATATAGCATGGCAATTCAATCCCATAATAATAACATTTCTTGGCAATTTTAAACTATCTTGGAATCAATATGAAGCAAGAAGAAAAAAATTTCCAAGCCAAAAAATTAGTCAATAAAAATCCTTGGGATGGATGAATAACCATAGCATAATTCAATAAATTACTTCCTTAAGTATATGTAATCAAATAATTTATACCAAGTTTTTTCATTTTAATTTTGAAAGGCACCAAATATAGGTGGCATTTTATCTGTCCATGGTGCACCAAAAATTAGGACCCCTATGCCTAAATCATAAACGATTGTACTTGTGATGAAGGAACAAAAGTGGAAAACAGCAAAAATGCAACTCACCTCATAGTCATGAATATTCTGCCTGCCAATCCCAGACAAGTAATAAATTGCGGCCCCTAATCCAATTGCTTCCCCAATTGCAGGTGTTCCCCCCTCAAACTCAACCCATTTGAAGAGCAGGAACAGAATAAGCCATGATAAGAAACAAAATACGGAATATTTAGACCAAAAATTACTAGAATGACATGTGGCTTTAAAACAAACGGGGGAATTCTTTTCAGCAGACTAAGTTCTAAATAGCCAATGGCCAAACTTGATTGCATTCAGACTTATTCAAATGAAGCAGAGTATGTGCTTCTGTGTGTGTCTGCATGCATTATTTGGTGATGAGAAAAGATTCAGAGTGACATTTCTTAACGTTTTTAAGACTAGTTGAATTCTATGGAGTCCAAAAGTAACTTCACTCTAAGAAGTTCTTAGAGGGTGATTAAAGTAAGTCATATTGCTGTTCCTTCGTAAAATATTCACATAAGCACACAGTGCCCAGGCAAAGATTCATCTTATACTTGCTTATTTTGGGAACCTTTGATATTGCGGAGAAAATGGCATGGAGCAGCAAAATGAATGTGAGTTGTGCTCAACAAGAGCTAAGAGCATTATAACAGTATTTGAAATGTAGCTATCCCATAAGAATTTGAATAAATATTATTCAGAGGAGCTGCATTTGCCAGGAAATTTTACAGTTGGCAGATGCTGAATGACCTGATCTAGCAGAAAGACACTGCCAAAGGTACCATTAGCAAGGTTCTTAAAACTACTTTTTTAACGGTAGCATACGAATGGAGCAATAAACAAGTAAATGTAATTACTCTGCAATTCCACAGAATACTATAGCTAATGTCAAGATCTATTGAGGAGACCATTTTGCAGACCTTTCTTTAACAACTGGTAAATAAATTTGGAGTATACTCTCATTGAGGCTAGCTACTATAACATTAGTTAAAAGAGGTCAGATTCAAGTTGTTTGAAGATTTACGGATTTACCTTTGTGCACAAGCTTGTATAGTTGTTTTCCGTTTGCTGGTTTTTCTTCTTTTTTTTTTTTTTTGTGTCTGTTGAGAGTGTTGTCTTTACTTTCTTGTTCTTTCTTTCAGTTATGATAATATTATTTCAATTACAGGAATTTAGAAGAAAAAAAAATTTTTGTGACATTAGGTGAAGATAAATGGCAATGATTTAGAAAACAACAGAAGACCCCGTGCTTTAGAACCAATGATATGATATTGCTTTTAGGTCCTTTCAGACTCTTGATAATATGGTACACTCATATTCATTGATCTCTTTTAAAATTACATGTCCAATTATCTCACCATAAAGGTACTAGTTGGAGCCACCTAGAGAGGATCCATTACAATGTAAAAAGTAAAGGAAAAATAAATAAATTTCCATGCAGTTGAAACAGAGATGAACCTGGACCTTGTACTTTATAAGCATAAAAACAGAGGTATGTATATGACCATATATTGATCTCCCAGTATTTTAGGCCATGTTCAGTGACTACAAATGATGTAGCAGAGCAAACTAAAACATTAAATCGAGTTGTATTTCCTGTATTTCCGTCTCTCTCTTTTTGGGAAAAGGGGGGGTTATATGATCAGATGATGATAAAATTAGTCTACAATAATCACTTTTTTCTCTTAATTCCAATCTTTTTTTTTCTATGTTGTTAAGGGAAGGGCAGCAAGATGGCATCATGTGTATTATATTGGGATATTGGCCAATAAAAATTGATTAGATAGAGATTAGAACCAATTCTAAATAACTGCATCATCATCTGATATTCCCGATAAATCAAATGTTAGAACAATTCGTCCACAAATCCCATTAGCACAATGAATTAAAGAGAAATCTAACCTTTGGTGGGTTGAGACAAAACCCACCATTTTCACCACCATTGCCGCCACTGTCGAAGCTGCCATGGGGAGGAGGTGCCGCCAGATGCACGCCGGATGTCCGCCGGTGTTGGTGGCTCTTGAGGATGAAGGAGGAAAGAAGATGATGGTGAGTCGTGGAGAGGAATCGGGAGAGAAGAGAGGCAGAAGACTACTGCTATTCACTCTCACACACACACAAATGGTTAATAGGCCACCATTTATATATTAGTGCTAGCAGTAGGGACCTCCCATATTTTGGATCATGTATTATATCCGTCCCATTAAGGATAAATACATGTATAATATATTTATATTATATACAATTATGGTCACACTATACATAAATTATACTACTAAATAAATTATATGATAATAATTATACTTAATTAGACCACACAAATAGAGATATTACAACATTCTCCCACTTGGACAATTAAGTTAATTAACAAAATATCATATAATATCAATATGTATTCATAAGACCTTCTAGATACATTGTACCGAAAGGGTACAAATGTATAGGCTTACAAATACTTTAACAACAACAACAACAAGCCTTTTATAAGCTTCAAAATGCATCATACCGACAGGGTACAAATGCGTAAACTTATAAAGACTGCAATAAAATAGTAGTATAAAGTGTGAAATGGAAATGATATGAAAAGCAAAATCAATATCCATTTCCATTAGGTCCATGCATCTAAACTGAATGATGCCTTGCTTCAACAGAAGCATATGAGACTAATATCGAATGTCTCATCCAACAGAATGCCATATTCATAAAAATGCGTGCAAACAAAATATGCATCTATGGCAAGGGGGAATCCATTAATACAATTATAACTGATTTCATTATATAAAGCTCCCACTAACTTAATACGGCAAATGGCTCCATATGCCTCATACAAGTGCTATGTCGTCAAAGCACTTAAGCAGCCAAATTTTCAGTTAGCCAGAATGAGCTCTTTCACTATGTGCTCTACCATCCAATCAAGCAATGGATTCCATTATTTTCTCTCTAACAAAATTGAATAATGATATCTAAACATTTTGGAGTGTGAGGAACTCCTAACCTTTTGAGAGAGAAGGTACTTGCTGCAGCATTACCACAGTACATCTCCAGGGCTTTGAAATGGCAACCACACAAAACCAGCCCTGAGATGAAATTCTGCAGCCTAAATGGCCCATCAAATAACTTTACAACATGTTATATTTTTAGCCTCCACAATCAAGGATGTTATAATTGTTTGCTTTACACTTTCCAAAATACAGCTCTTTTATATCCACAAATATATAACCAAAATAATTTTCAATATCTGGAGAGCTTGCAAAATTAACATTAGAATATCTTACCAAACTCAAAATGTCAGATTTATCAATATCCAAATACTCTCTTTACAGCTTCCAGTTCTCTATTGCAGGATTGCTCAAGTATCTCCGAAATATACCTATAACTTACACAATATCCAAATGTGTATTGACTTGAGCATACACTAATTACCCACAATAAGGCATACATAACACTCGATATGAGCTCTTTCATTATCACCTTGAGGACTTTGAGATTTTCACAATGTCACTTTTCATTAAATGACGTCTTAATAGAAGAACAATATATACAGTAAACCTACTTTACACACAATGTAGGTTTTATGAGACCAACAATGTATGCCTATTGATATGTCACGAAGAATCTCAATCCTTAAAACAAAATAAAGCCTCACTTAGATTCTTCATCTTAAAGTGACATGACGACATGAATTTGTCTCATACAATAGGTCAGTGCTATTGGCTGCTATTTGATATCATTAATTTAGAGCACAATAAGCACATAACTCCCACTGACCTCGCAATGGATCCAGTTATCAAACGATAATGTTCTCCTCAAAGTGACAATCTCATCAAACTTTATGTATATTATAATCTAGATGCCTTTTAATGTTCATAAATGAACTCCTTGAGTTCGCATACTATATGTTCCATTTTAGGAACTGCAAACTTTTAGGTTGCTCCATTTAGATATTTTACCATCCAAGATGTAGCTCCTAATCGAAATGAGCTACTAATCGCCATCATGATTCTAAAGAATCTTAGGTAGAAACAAGAAAGAAGGTTTTCACAAAATAAATTTCTTCTTATTATTTAAAGCCTTGGTTTAATTTGGCTTTAAATCATCTACCTAATCTTTTGATTCTCTTTTTGGTCTATAATGATGAGACAATTGAAATAGATCCCATGCATCCTTATGCAACATAGATGCTTACTCATCCTGCGTGACTAATATCTAACTCTAAGAGTTCGAATCAGTATAGTCTCCCGACAAATATCAGAAACAGAAGACATTTCATATTCATATTCTTCTGTAAGGTCAGGTGCAGGTTCAAAATATGGTATTGGGATCAATCGTTGATTCTTTTGGTTGTGACTTTTCATCATTAAAAGATGATGCATATATGGGAATGGAACAACAAAATGTATTTTAATAATGACTTTGTAGAGTTCACAACTCCCACTCTTTAAGTCATCCACTAAATAGATTACATTGTCAGACTTAATGATTCTAGTGTCACAAAACGAGAAATGAAATCTAGAATCTTTCTAGCCGATATAATAGCCAACAAAATTGCCGCTGATAGTTTTCTTGTCAAGTTTTCTTAACTATGGGTTATAGCTCTTTTGCCTTACCTTCTAACCCTAAACATAGGAAACGACATAAAATCAGCTTAATGTCTGACTACAACTTGGGATGCATTTAGGAACTAGTCTTGCTTGGAGATCAACCTTGCATGTGAATTGCAGTTTCTATAATTTCACTCCATCTAAGTTGCGGATATTTGAAGTGATTCAACAGAAATCGTATCACATCAAAATGTACCAATGATTATTACTGCAATCTCATCCTTGTCGGTATTCCAAGCATGCATAGTAGGCGTCAATACATAATCCTACAGTGCACTTAACTCAAAAAAACTAGTATAGGATTTCACCTAGCTTCATTATACCGAGCATAAAATTCATCACTACTGTCTGATCATTGCCTTAAGCAGCGCAGTGGAATTAATCAGAATGCCTAAGGCTTCTACAAGATCAGATCTTTCACTTTATATGACTTAAATCAAAATGGTCTTTAGTGAAGGTGATGAAACACTTATATCCACTGAATACAGTATGTGGAAATGATCTACAAATGTCGGTATATATCAGCTTCTAATCATTTCAATATCTACTAATCATGTCCTTAATATTAGCAGTAAGATTTGCCTTAATACAATCTTACATGTGCCTCAAAATATCCTTAACTCTTACGCCACTATATTATAGATTTCCTATTTATTCTATCATAATTTGAATCGATAGTCACATCATTCACAACTAAAGAAAATTTACCTAATATTGGGGTATAAGTCTACTGCATATAATCCATTACGCAAAATGCCAGAATCAATGCATATGTTGTTACTAAGCAAAATAATTTTCTGTTATCAAAATAAAAAGTATAAACTGACAATAGTTCCAAAATTGTCTTCAAAAGTAACAACGATCTGGCTATGTTTTCAATATAGATTTTAACTCTATAGCCCCAATTCACAACAATTTTCCCTTATTCTATCTCCGGTTGCTTATGGCTTTATCAATAATAGCACCGGTATCCAAACACCAATAGTTAGGGAGCATATCTTCTAGATTGGATTCAAAATGAAAGGCTAACAAAATGTCTTTTTACACATTCCAATCTAAAGGATTTTTGTAATCTACCCTCTTGTGCTTAAGATTATCCCAGAAGTAGCACACATTGATATTTAGAGATGTTGGTAAAACCAGAATGGGAAATAGACTTGGCAAATTTCTTCTTTTAAAATGACTTTTTATTGAGACCTCTTAATAATATTTCCTTTTGGCAGTGATATTGACATATGTCATCATTATGGCTAAATGAGATCTGTTAACCTGAAAGATCTCCCATTCTTGAATGACAATATCAATTTTGATATTAAAATGCCATACTTCCTTCTGCATTAAATGAGATCTGTAAAACTGGAAGATCTCCAATTCTCCATCCCAGAAGAAAGTAGTACTGAATCTGCCATATATGGAATCAAAATCCTATAGCAACCTTTATCCATCTTATGCGAACTATTTTCTAATGGCATCCATAAATGCTTCTTAATTATCACTAATTGGAACACTTTCTCTGATGTGCTCATTAATGGCATGCCCTTATAATCAGAGAATTCTCACTTGAGTGTTCCTAAAATTTCAAATATTTTGTCCTCAAAGAGCTCACATTATTGGGTATAGAAGATAGATCAACTCTCGGGACTACTTCCTAGTTTAATATATCCCTAACCGTAGAGAATAATTCATACTATCTATCTAATTTGATCCTGCTAGAAATTCGATATGTGATAGTTGCACAATATGGAGGCTAGTGGAATGACTCGATAAATTCCACAATACACTACCAAGGAAGACAAAACTAGTTGAATACAACCTGAATGATCGCCCACCGACAGGGTAGGAAGACCGTGTCATATCCCAACCAAAATTCTCTCAATCCCAAGCATCTCTAAAAGCAACTAACAATCCGACAGTGAAAGACTAGCCACTTCTAGAGACCTCAGTAAATTTATGCAACTGCAACTATCACTATGCATTGCCTTATTATTATATCCTTAAAATTATCAGAATAAATCGTCAAAAAATCTTCATGACTATTCCTGCGACAGGCAAGTACTAGTCAATCCAATTAATGATTTATAATTTTAAGAATATTCACAAAATTTATTGACCAGAATTAACTACATCCAAAATATGCAACTTCTGAAGCATATGTAGCAATTTCAAGTCCAACATTAATTAATTAAATTAATTTCATATAAATGCGAATATTCAAATAATAAGGCAATTTTCATTTCTAGAGAGTTTATTTATTTAAATAAATTATTAACGAAATGGGTAAACCATAATCCAAAATGGCTCAACAAAATACCCAAATAATTTATTTAAACTTATTTAATTAGGCCAAATATTAGTAATTTATGGGCATGTGTGTGTGTATATATATATATATTTCAAAATTTAAGTGAATTATGAATTAAATGAGTAATTAAATTTCTAGAAATTACTCCAAAATTAATTCCTCCAAAAAAAATTCACTTATATCACATTAATTTTGGGCTTAATAACTAATTATGGCTATTAAATATCCAAAATTGTCCAAAAAATCAATTTACCATATGGCTCATAATTAATTAATCAAAAATTGGCCCTTAAAATCATAATCCAAAATGGCCTTTTAATTAATTATGCAAAATAACCAATAATTAATCCAACTTTAATAGCAAAATAAAATTAATTAATCAATATGGCCCCTAAATTAATTAGGCAAAATGGCCTCAAAATTAATTAATTTTAATTGCCCAAAATTAAATTAATGCTGGATGGCCAATTAGTCAAATTAAATAAATAAATGCCCATAATAAAACAAAATTAAATTTGGCCTAAAGTTAATTAAATATTAAGACTTAATTAAAACATGTGGCATAACTAAAATAAAATAAAATGGCCCTATTAATTCCATAAATGGTGGCCCAAACAATTCAACAAAATTTGGCCCAAAAAATAATCAAGAAAAAAAAGGGCCCAAGTTAAAAAAAAAAAAACACTGCAGCAACCCAAAAAAAAATATCAACAGCCCATAAAACAACAAAAATGGACCAAAAAAAAAAAACGAGCCCAGACCAAACCGTTGGCCTCAAAACAAGACAAACCGGCCCAAAATAAAATGACCCAGGAAAAAGGAAATTTGGGGCAAAAAAAAATTTTTAATTTCATTTTCATATGCGGGCGCGTGTGATCATTGCCATTGGCTCCGCGGGCGCCTCTTATGAAGCTGTCGAGCGCGTGCAACTCACGCGCCGATCATCTTCCTCACCCAGAACAGGCGAGTTGCAGAAAAGTGGGTCATTTCGACCTGACCCGACATTTTCTAATCCTACACAGTCCCATTTCACTTCGTTTTAACGGCATTTTCATCAAAAATTCATCCTCAATCAATATATTGCATTATTTTAGCTAAAAAATGCAAAAATCTTATGGGTATTGAAAAAATCCGAAAAATACCCAAAAATAAAAAATATACATATTCTCATTTATCTTCAAAAAATGACTAATGGCTTTATTGTGGATGAGCTCTGATAGCAATTGTTAAAACAATTCATCCACAAAGCCCATTAGCACAATGAATTAAAGAAAAGTCTAACCTTTAGTGGGTTGAGACAAAACCCACCATTTTCACCACCATTGCCGCTACTGTCGAAGCTGCCATGGGGAGGAGGTGCCGCCGGATGCACGCCGGATGTCAGTCGGTGCTGGTGGCTCCTGAGGATGAAGGAGGAAAGAAGCTGATGGTGAGCCGTGGAGAGGAATCGGGAGAGAAGAGAGGGAGAAGACTACTGCTATTCACTCTCACACACACACAAATGGTTAATGAGCCACCATTTATATATTAGTGCTAGCAGTAGGGACCTCCCATATTTTGGATCATGTATTATATCCGTCCCATTAAGGATAAATACATGTATAATATATTTATATTATATATAATTATGGTCACACTATACATAAATTATACTACTAAATAAATTATATGATAATAATTATACTTAATTAGTCCACACAAATAGAAATATTACAACATCAAAGACCACATTTCTCAACTAAAATCTATATCGACTTGATCTGATTTAGTTTGCTCAACTTGTAATGAGTTATAGAAAAATTTCAAGTGCTTGTGTCAGTAAGGCTGGACTCTAATATAAAATCTAGCCAAGTTCAATTCACAAGGAAAATGTAAATTAACGTTAAACGTGAAAACAAGATTATTGTGTCTTCTTTAAAAGTATTGACAAGCAAAGCAGAAACAGGCAATCTATAGAGAAACTAACCAAGCACATTAGCCACATGATGAACAACTACAAGTTCTGTTCTTGTAGAAATCATCTCTCAGCTTCGGTACATCCGCAACCTCATTCTCATCTAAACTTACAAAATTTCAAAACAGCACCCATTCTCTGTCCACAATTTGCCAAGGAACTATAGCAATATGATGTTCAGCAACTGTAAGTACAATCTGAAAACACAAACATTATCATAACATCAGAATTCAATTAAAATTAACAACCATCCTACGCGATAAAATCAAGCAAATTAAAAAAAAATCAACACACACACCTCGTCCCCAGGCTTTAAATTGGATAAGCCCCAAGAATAAGCAACTAAATTAATTGCCTCGGCAGCTTTATAAATAATAAATTAATAATTATGAAAAAGATGGATCTCACATTATGGGAATCCATATAAATTAGACTGATCAAGATTCAGGAAGCTGGAACTCAAACCCATGGCCACTATTTTTTTTAAAAAAATACTTCTACAAATATTTTTATATTAAAAATAGGCATACAAATTGTTTTCTGCAAACGACAGCAAGCAAGACCATCTCATTTGTTTACTTTCATTTTTCCCCAAACTCTGATTTTCTGTATCATCATTTTATGTATCAACTGTATTAATTGATTTGAATTGTTTGAATACCTAGTTCTAATCGACCTACCATTAGCAAAAGATGAGAATTCCTATATCTTTGGGTTAGGGAAGAGAGTGACCAGGGACTTTTAGCATTGGCTAGGGCACTTTGTGAGATTCAGTCCGAAATTCAACATCGTTTTTCTAACCTAAAGATCACACCTAAGAAGCTAAATGACAAAAAATACAGTCATCTATCATTGAATCAAAAATAAATCTTATGCGAGTTAGAAAAAAAATTTATATATATAAATCTTATGCGGAGAAAGATTTAAAATTGAAATGTTAACAAGGCTTTACATCTTCGTGAGACTATACATAACATATGCTGATTTGCTAAAAGGAAAGCCTATGAAGAATGACTTACAATATAAACTAACTGATTTTTTTTTATCTTTTATGTAAGTCCGGTAATGCTCGATTAGCCTTCAGTTGCTTGGTCAGGTATTAATATAATCGAATTCGGTTTGATTTATTATTTAAATAATTCGATTTCGACTAAAAATTAAACAAAATAAACTTAAGTAATTATTGAATAAAGTTAGAGTAACTCATAAGTAACTTGATTTGATCACACCAACAGTAACAGTATTATCACTTGGGTTGATTCGATCACACCAACAGTAACAGTATTATCACTTGGGTTAACGGGGTTAAATATATCAGTCATAAAACAAATTAGCACATTTTAAAAGTAATGGTAAGTACAAAACAAATTATTTATCTTATCTCTTAAATAATTATGCCAAAAGTTATTTTTTTATGTTAATACATAAGAATAAAAGTACAATTACGATAGTTAACGTAATTAAATTTAAAAACACTAGAATAAGTATAAAACTACGATAATTAACTGTAAAATTAATGAGTAAGATTTAAATTATGACTATTAAGCATAAAACTATGATAATTAGCATAAAATTATAAGAATAAATGTAAAATGATTTGAATTAACATAAAACCATTAGAATTATTGTAAAACTATCCTATATAAGCCTAGAATTTATCATACATAAGGTAAAATTAATGAGACGCATATAAAGCAGTCGACTGCTTTAACAAAGCAATCAACTACCCTTGTTTAAAATAATTTCTATGCTTATTTCATTCACAAGCAGTCAACTGTCGTCGTCATTATTATTATTATTATTATTATTATTATTATTATTATTATTTATTATTATTATTATTATTATTATTATTATTATTATTATTACTACTACTACTACTACTTAAGAACAATGAAATTTAATATTAATATGTCACATAATTTTTTTAAAAAAAAAAATTAATATTTATATTGTTGTTTTCGAATGAATAAAAATGTAGTTTAAATTATATTTCATTAAAGTAAAATTTTCATGTTAACTTGTTATATCATTATTTACATAATATTTAAAATTTTATTATTTATTTAAGGATTTATATATAATGTATTAGCAGTATATAGTTTCTATATACTGTCAATGAATTAAAGGTTAACATATCATCAATAAGCCCTTATGAGCAAATAAAAAAATTTATTTATTTTTACTTTTAAAGGCTTTGCATATTTTTTTAATTTGTTAATTGATGAAATGTCAATCTCTAATACATTGACAGTGTATAAAAATTAGACACCGTTTGTGAGATCCCTAATTTTCATGTAATTCCTCCATGTTTGTAAAGAATTCTAAGTAAATATGATAAAATGAAAATGAAGTTGATGTGTAATTGATGTATGAATAATGTATGCATGATGAATGGAATATAGAAGAAATAATAAAGTTGATAGTCAATAAGTCAAATGAAGTATGTTGATATCAAGAAAATAAATTGAGTAGGAGAAAAGAAATAAAATCAGATGTTGATTTATCATTAAATGGATGAGTCATAGAAGAGAAGGAAGAGAGGAATTAAATGGTCAAAGGGTCAAAGGGAGAAGTGCATGGCTGAGATTGATGATGGATAGGGAAGCATTTAATGCAAACATGCATAGTCATCACCCTCATCATCACCCCACGCCAGCTTCCTTCCCAGCTCTCCCTCTCGTTCCATCCCAACTTCCATAGTTTTCCAACTCAAGCTACCTTGACAAACCCCTTCGTTCCTCCATCGATTCGTTAAGTTCATTTAATGAAAAACGATCCTTGTCACTAGACCAAGAGATATCCAAAGTTTGGAAGATTGATTCCAAGTATTGGAGGAGATCTCAAGATTTGAAGTTTTGGTCTCTAGTGAAGGTAAGAGAAAAAGATGATTTAGTCAATTTGGTTTATGGTTTAAAGTTGTATTGAGTTGATATAACATGTGTATGTAGTTTAATTTAAGGTTTGATGTGGTATGATGATTTTAGGTTAAAGAAATGAAGAGCTAAGGTTACGCGCCAAGTGATTTCGCGTTTCCGAAGGAATCGAGGTAAGGAAATTATGTAACGGACGTAAGGCGGCTATGTCCGCATATTTTATGATGTTTGTGTGTGATTTGGAAAGAAACATCAGCTGGTTTTGTGCAGGAAAAAGTGCATTTTCGGACTTGTCTCCTAGTACCAATTAGGCTAGGGGCAGAGCTGCCTTAAAGGGAAGTCGACTGCCTAGAGACAACCAAAAC
Organism: Heritiera littoralis; assembly: GCA_031772115.1. NCBI lineage: Eukaryota > Viridiplantae > Streptophyta > Magnoliopsida > Malvales > Malvaceae > Heritiera > Heritiera littoralis. The sequence continues at coordinate 1,679,732 of JAPDPK010000043.1, forward strand.
GCTGTTTTCCGAAAACCGACTCAAACCAGTCGACTGCTATGTAAGCCAGTCGACTGCTATTTACCCAGAAGCATTCTGTTTCAAACCAGCCGACTGCCTATAGAACCAGTCGACTGCTATTTTCCGAGATGCATTCTGTTTCAAAAACAGTCGACTGCTATATGGGCCAGTCGACTGCTATTTCTTAAGAAGCATTCTGTTTGAAAACCAGTCGACTGCTATATTGACCAGTCGACTGCCCTCCTGTATTTTCCGAAATGAAAATAATTTCGAAAAATGAAGTTATGAAGCAGCAGCCGACTGCCCTATGAGGCCAGTCGACTGCCCTGTATGAAAAGATGTTTTCAAAGCTAATTTGATTTAAACACAAAGGTGTTTTCTGAAAAGTATATTATAAATGTTTTGAGACTATGGACTGCGTAATGATTATGCATTTCTGATGGCTGAGTGACTCTGATCAAGTCCTCAGTAATATGTATGTTGAGCGAGGAACCCTAGTCGGGTCCTCAATCCCACATGTGACACCTGACTAGTGTTCACAGTGGAAAGATAAAGGCAGGAGAGAATCCCTGACCTATGTAGAGTGCACTACTGTACCAATGCATGATTAGAGTCATATGAATGGGAATGAACGGTTCATATGACGTTTCAATCGCTTAAAGTATTGTACATAGTCTCCATCCTAATTTAAAGGATATATGATGTATGTCTTGAAGTAAAGAAGTATGATGTATGTTTTCAAGTATGAAGTATGAAGTTTCCAAGAAAGAAGTATGGTGCATGTTTTATATATATGCCATATTTAAATGAAGCATACAAAGTATGTTTGCCATGTCATTTGAAATAAATACACATGTTTGCAAACAATGCATGAAACATGTTTATGATGCATGCTTTATAATGCTTTACATGACATTATAGAGCCAAGTAGGAAAAAAAACATATAGAGGCATAGCACGCTCTTTTATGTAGTTTTCTTACTGAGCGTAAACTCACCCTTTTACGACCATTTTTCCTACAGATTACTTGAAGTGAAATCCGCTCCGACTAGAGGAGCTTGTTTTTGAAGAATCGAAGTGTACCTTCTCGATACGCTTCCCAGTTAGTATAGAAGGTATACTCATGTGTTTATGTATAGTAAAGTTTAATTCAGCTACAGTACAGTACAAGTAGAAATAATGTATATAAGATGTCGGGGATATAAGTTAAGATGATGTATGAGATCCTGTGGAAAATGGAATGATATGTATATATATCATTTTTATGTTTATGGTAATTGAGTAAAAATTTTATAAGCTACTAAATAATTAGCTTAAGGATAAGAAGAGAATGACACTGCACGAACTAAATCTAAATAAGGAAGGAAAAAGATAAGTGATAAGATGAAGTGACGGGGACGTCACAGAGTGGTATCAGAGCAGTTTAGATTGAGGTTTGTCAGTGTCAAGAAGCTAGAAATAGAGTATATCCCCAATTGTACTGTACTTGTCTGAATGCAAATGCATAGTATAACTGTTTATAGTTATACTAAAGAGCTCAATGATGGCTATCTTTACAGTATGAGCTCACGAAGAAGAGGTACAAGTAGAGGAAGAGGACGGGGTCGCACTGAAGAGCCCCCAGTTCCGTCTCCTCATCCATCTCCACCACATAGCCCGAATACAAGGCTAGCGAAGATGGAAAAGCACATGGAGAACATGGCCACGATGTTCAACCAGTTCATGTCGAACTTTCCAAATGTGGCCACAAGTACCCAAGCAGCTACACCTGCTGTTGCTCCCGTAGAAGTAATACCACCAGCCCCAACTACGGAAAGACGGGATCCTAGAGCCTATTGCAGTGTGGCATTGATTAAAGAATTTAAGAAGTTGGATCCGCCTAAGTTCAAGGGGGAAAGAGATTTGCTGACAGCTGAGAACTGGATGAAAGCTGTCCTAAAATCTTTCGAGTACATGCCCTGTTCTGAAAGGGAAAAAGTAGGATTGGCTGCCTACCTGTTAGTGGATGATGCTGAATATTGGTGGCAAGCCACCCGGACCGTGTTAGAGGCCCGATATGATGAGGTTACGTGGGATAGATTTGTAGAAGCTTTCCATGAGCAGTACATCCCACGCACGGATCGTAATAGATTGAAGATTGAGTTTCTTAGTTTGACTCAAGGTACGATGACGGTGAATCAGTATGAATCAAAGTTTATTACCTTGAGTAGATTTGATCCAGAGGTCCTCAGAGATGAAGGGCATAAGATATACAGGTTCATCGAGGGATTGAAGTCCCCGATTAGATCTAAACTGTATCCGATGGATATCACCACCTATGGAGAAGCTGTCCGTAAGGCTCAGTTGTGTGAGCAAGACTATGATTTGCATCATGCTGACTTCCGAGCCAAGAGTAAGGGCAAGGAACCGATGAAGCGGAAGTCAGATGAGAAAACTTCGAGTGATAAGTATCCATTTCGGAGAAGTAGACGATCTGAAGGAATTTCTATAGGTAAGTAAAGTATAGAAAGACGATCTTTAAATTAACCTAATGGTTACACGGATTTTATTGAAATTGAAGTATGATGATGATACTAATGTAGGTACTCCTAGAGCTACCGGGATCAAGATAAGTGATGAACGATCCCGAAATCCAGTTGGTAGTACCGCTAGCTCACCGAAGAGTGCAATGCAAAGATGTGAGCAGTGCGGGAAATTCCACGGATCACAGCCATGTCGCTTGGCGAGTGGCGCTTGCTTTAGATGTGGGGAGAAAGGGCATATGATTAGAGATTGTCCTCAGAGAGATCCGAGGATGCCTGATGAATCTGATAAGACTCCTAAAACGCAACCTAAAGCCACTGTAGCAGAGAAGGGAAAGAAAGCTGTGACCCAGGGACGAGTGTTTGCTATCGATGAAGAATCTGCCGATGTCTCGTCCAAAGTTATTAAAGGTACGATTTACTTGTGTGATATAAGTGTCACAGCATTGTTTGATCCAGGCTCTACGCATTCATTTGTGTCTCCTAGGATTGCTAAGGAAATACCAGTTGAGCCTGAGACTTTAGAACAATTAGTAAGGATAAGTACACCTCTTAGGGAATCACAAATAACAGAGTTGGTGTGTAGAAATTGTAAGCTACGGGTAGGAGAAAGAGAATCCAAGGCTGACCTAATCCTACTAAATATGTATGGACTGGATGTTATCCTGGGTATGGATTGGTTAGCTAATAATCATGTTGTAGTAGACTGTTATGCTAAGAGCGTAACATTTTCTTCACCCGTTAGCTATGTTGTAAATTTTGCAAGTAAGTAATATAAAAGCATGTTTGATTTTGATATGGTTACAAGTGAAAGTAATGAGAAGTATGTATGACTGTATGAAGGATACATTGCTTATGTGGAGGACGTAGATCAGAAACGTCCCGGACTCAAGGATATTCCTGTAGTCCAAGATTTTCCAGAAGTATTTCCGGATGATCTTCCAGGACTTCCTCCGGATAGGGAAGTGGAATTTACGATAGATTTGGTGCCGGGGACTGAGCCTATATCAAGAGCTCCTTACCGGATGGCTTTGGTAGAATTGGAAGAACTTAAGAAACAGCTTCAGGAGTTGCTAGACAAGGGATTCATACGACCCAGCGTATCCCCTTGGGGTGCTCCTGTGCTTTTTGTCCGGAAGAAGGACGGTAGTATGAGGTTATGTATTGACTACCGGTGGCTGAATAAAGTGACGATCAAGAACAAGTACCCTCTTCCCAGAATTGACGACCTCTTTGATCAGCTTAAGGGTGCACAAGTCTTTTCCAAGATAGACTTGAGATCGGGATATCACCAGTTGAAGATTCGAGATGAAGATATCCCTAAGACTGCATTCAGGACGCGGTATGGCCATTATGAATTTTTGGTGATGCCGTTTGGTCTGACTAATGCACCTGCAGCCTTCATGAACTTGATGAATGATGTATTTAAGCAGTACCTGGACCAGTTTGTCATTGTCTTCATCGATGACATTTTGGTCTACTCGAGGTCTCGGGAAGAGCATGAGCAGCATTTAAAGATAGTTCTGCAAACCCTCAAGGATAGAGGATTGTATGCCAAGCTAAGTAAATGTGATTTCTGGTTGAATCAGATCTCCTTTTTAGGTCATGTGATCAGTAAAGATGGAGTCTCGGTTGATTCATCGAAGATTGAAGCGGTGGTTCAATGGGAAAGACCGAAGACTGTGACGGAGATTAGGAGTTTCTTGGGTTTAGCTGGCTACTATAGAAGATTTGTAGAGGGTTTCTCGAAGCTAGCTGCTCCACTGACGCGCTTGATGCGCAAGGAAGTGAAGTATGAGTGGAATGAAGCCTGTGAAAGTAGCTTTCAAGAGTTGAAGCGCAGGCTAACGACTGCACCGATCCTTACCATCCCTAGTGGTTCAGGTGGATTTGCGGTGTACAGTGATGCCTCAGGGCAAGGCTTGGGATGTGTGTTAATGCAGCATGGTAAGGTAGTAGCATATGGTTCCAGACAATTGAAAGACCATGAGAAGAACTACCCCACTCATGATTTGGAGTTAGCTGCAGTAGTGTTTGCCCTGAAAATATGGAGGCATTATTTGTATGGTGAGAGATTTCAGATTTTTACAGATCATAAAAGTCTGAAATATTTGTTCTCTCAGAAGGAATTGAATATGAGGCAAAGAAGATGGCTCGAGCTTCTGAAGGATTATGATTGTGAGATCTTGTACCACCCGGGAAAAGCCAATGTGGTGGCAGATGCTTTGAGCCGAAAGCATGTAAGTATGATAGCCTACTTGATGATTAAAGAGCATGAATTGATGGAACAATTTGCAAGCCTCAGTTTAGATGTTACACCTCATGAGCAGTTTGGAATGATGGCTAGTTTGAGGATTGAGCCAGACTTGATAGAAAGAATCCGAAGTGCTCAAAAGGAAGATGATGGATGTATTGAGGCTATGAATCAGATACAGTCAGGTATGATTGCGGAGTTCAGTCTTGGTAGTGATGGAATCTTGAGGTTCAGAAGTCGTATATGTGTTCCATATGATGATGAATTGAAGAAATTGATCTTGACGGAAGCACATGCCACTAAGTACACATTGCATCCAGGAAATACGAAGATGTATCACAATCTTCGAAAGATGTACTGGTGGAAGGGCATAAAGAGAGACATAGCAGATTTTGTAGCAAGATGTCTCACATGTCAACAGGTTAAGGTAGAGCATCAAAAGCCAGCAGGACTACTACACCCTCTGCCTATACCTATGTGGAAGTGGGAGCACATTACGATGGATTTTATCATGGGATTGCCCAGAACCAAAAGAAATCATGATGGTATTTGGGTGATTGTGGATAGACTGACAAAATCAGCTCACTTCCTGCCTATGAAGTCAACTGATACACTCAATACTTTGGCAGATATGTATGTAAAAGATGTTGTAAGACTACACGGTGTTCCAGTGAGCATCGCTTCTGATAGAGATTCCAGGTTTACTTCCCATTTCTGGGAGCATTTTCAAGAAGCCATGGGATCTAAGTTAAGTTTTAGCACAGCTTTTCATCCGCAGACTGATGGACAGTCCGAGCGCACGATTCAGACGCTCGAGGATATGCTGAGGGCTTGTGTTATGGACTTTAAAGGCTCCTGGGATGACCATCTGCCATTGGCTGAGTTTGCTTATAATAATAGTTATCATGCAAGCATCGGGATGGCACCATATGAAGCTTTATATGGAAGAAGGTGTCGATCTCCGATTGGGTGGGAAGAAGTGGGCGAACGTAAGTTATTGGCTCCAGATCTAGTCGAGCAAGCATCAGAAGATGTTAAGTTGATTTGTCAGAGGCTTAAGACAGCTCAAAGTAGACAAAAGAGCTACGCAGATGCTCGACGGAGGCCACTTGAGTTCATGGTTGGAGATTTTGTGTTCTTGAAAGTTTCTCCATCCAAAGGAATTATGAGATTTGGCCGACGAGGTAAGCTGAGCCCTCGCTACATCGGTCCATTTGAGGTCTTAGATCGAATAGGTGATGTTGCCTATAGATTGGCATTACCTCCGGAGCTATCGGGAGTGCATAATGTGTTTCATGTGTCGATGCTCCGAAAGTATAATCCGGATCCGTCTCATGTCATTGAATATGAACCCTTGGAGATAAGGGAAGATATGAGCTATGTAGAGAAGCCGATTCGGATTTTGGACAGAAAAGAGAAAGTTTTGAGGTCTAAGAAGATCCCCTTAGTGAAAGTTCTCTGGCAATACCATACGATGGAAGAAGCTACATGGGAGCTAGAGAGCTTAATGAAGGAAAGGTATCCAGAATTATTCACATGATAAGCTAAGGTAAATTTGGAGGACCAAATTTTCTAAGGTGAGGAGGATGTGAGATCCCTAATTTTCATGTAATTCCTCCATGTTTGTAAAGAATTCTAAGTAAATATGATAAAATGAAAATGAAGTTGATGTGTAATTGATGTATGAATAATGTATGCATGATGAATGGAATATAGAAGAAATAATAAAGTTGATAGTCAATAAGTCAAATGAAGTATGTTGATATCAAGAAAATAAATTGAGTAGGAGAAAAGAAATAAAATCAGATGTTGATTTATCATTAAATGGATGAGTCATAGAAGAGAAGGAAGAGAGGAATTAAATGGTCAAAGGGTCAAAGGGAGAAGTGCATGGCTGAGATTGATGATGGATAGGGAAGCATTTAATGCAAACATGCATAGTCATCACCCTCATCATCACCCCACGCCAGCTTCCTTCCCAGCTCTCCCTCTCGTTCCATCCCAACTTCCATAGTTTTCCAACTCAAGCTACCTTGACAAACCCCTTCGTTCCTCCATCGATTCGTTAAGTTCATTTAATGAAAAACGATCCTTGTCACTAGACCAAGAGATATCCAAAGTTTGGAAGATTGATTCCAAGTATTGGAGGAGATCTCAAGATTTGAAGTTTTGGTCTCTAGTGAAGGTAAGAGAAAAAGATGATTTAGTCAATTTGGTTTATGGTTTAAAGTTGTATTGAGTTGATATAACATGTGTATGTAGTTTAATTTAAGGTTTGATGTGGTATGATGATTTTAGGTTAAAGAAATGAAGAGCTAAGGTTACGCGCCAAGTGATTTCGCGTTTCCGAAGGAATCGAGGTAAGGAAATTATGTAACGGACGTAAGGCGGCTATGTCCGCATATTTTATGATGTTTGTGTGTGATTTGGAAAGAAACATCAGCTGGTTTTGTGCAGGAAAAAGTGCATTTTCGGACTTGTCTCCTAGTAATTAGGCTAGGGGCAGCCGACTGCCTTAAAGGGAAGTCGACTGCCTAGAGACAACCAAAACGCTGTTTTCCGAAAACCGACTCAAACCAGTCGACTGCTATGTAAGCCAGTCGACTGCTATTTACCCAGAAGCATTCTGTTTCAAACCAGCCGACTGCCTATAGAACCAGTCGACTGCTATTTTCCGAGATGCATTCTGTTTCAAAAACAGTCGACTGCTATATGGGCCAGTCGACTGCTATTTCTTAAGAAGCATTCTGTTTGAAAACCAGTCGACTGCTATATTGACCAGTCGACTGCCCTCCTGTATTTTCCGAAATGAAAATAATTTCGAAAAATGAAGTTATGAAGCAGCAGCCGACTGCCCTATGAGGCCAGTCGACTGCCCTGTATGAAAAGATGTTTTCAAAGCTAATTTGATTTAAACACAAAGGTGTTTTCTGAAAAGTATATTATAAATGTTTTGAGACTATGGACTGCGTAATGATTATGCATTTCTGATGGCTGAGTGACTCTGATCAAGTCCTCAGTAATATGTATGTTGAGCGAGGAACCCTAGTCGGGTCCTCAATCCCACATGTGACACCTGACTAGTGTTCACAGTGGAAAGATAAAGGCAGGAGAGAATCCCTGACCTATGCAGAGTGCACTACTGTACCAATGCATGATTAGAGTCATATGAATGGGAATGAACGGTTCATATGACGTTTCAATCGCTTAAAGTATTGTACATAGTCTCCATCCTAATTTAAAGGATATATGATGTATGTCTTGAAGTAAAGAAGTATGATGTATGTTTTCAAGTATGAAGTATGAAGTTTCCAAGAAAGAAGTATGGTGCATGTTTTATATATATGCCATATTTAAATGAAGCATACAAAGTATGTTTGCCATGTCATTTGAAATAAATACACATGTTTGCAAACAATGCATGAAACATGTTTATGATGCATGCTTTATAATGCTTTACATGACATTATAGAGCCAAGTAGGAAAAAAAACATATAGAGGCATAGCACGCTCTTTTATGTAGTTTTCTTACTGAGCGTAAACTCACCCTTTTACGACCATTTTTCCTACAGATTACTTGAAGTGAAATCCGCTCGACTAGAGGAGCTTGTTTTTGAAGAATCGAAGTGTACCTTCTCGATACGCTTCCCAGTTAGTATAGAAGGTATACTCATGTGTTTATGTATAGTAAAGTTTAATTCAGCTACAGTACAGTACAAGTAGAAATAATGTATATAAGATGTCGGGGATATAAGTTAAGATGATGTATGAGATCCTGTGGAAAATGGAATGATATGTATATATATCATTTTTATGTTTATGGTAATTGAGTAAAAATTTTATAAGCTACTAAATAATTAGCTTAAGGATAAGAAGAGAATGACACTGCACGAACTAAATCTAAATAAGGAAGGAAAAAGATAAGTGATAAGATGAAGTGACGGGGACGTCACACCGTTAGTATATCACACACAAACCCTTTATTTAATTTCTCATCAATTTATTAGTAGATAAACATGTCGTCTCATATCTTTTAATAAGATCGATATTTTATCGTAAACAAACAATGAGAGTTTCAATTTGTATATATCTCTCTAATCTCTCTCATGCACCGAATTAAAATTAAAACTATAATTAATTTCATTCATATACCTGCATGCTTACATTTGCACTCATGTCATTCATTCATATTGCCACTTCTTTGAATGATAAAACTTAGTGAAAGTGTTTAATAGCCGATAGCATTTATTGACATTTTTTTATGACTTTTCTCCTTCTCCATGTATCTACATTTCTATCTTCCATCTGATGGGGTTTGTATTAATTAGCTTTTACGGGACAGAATATTTATCGTATTTGGTTACATCCAAGCTATTCCTCTGCTCTCCGAATTTAATATATAATTTTAAGTTTTGTATAATATTAATTAATTTTTCTTACCAAACAAAAATTTAATTTCACCACAAATTAATGAAAATATACTATTTTAACATTAATATATTTTTAAGATATAATTATATAATATTTTTATATATTAAGCTACAGTTAAATAATTTCATTTATTAATATAATATTAATATGTCATTAGTTAGTAAAACTATTAATAACTAATATTTGATATAATTAAATATATTTTTAAATTATATTATATTATATTTTATATTTATTATTTAATAAAACTTCAAATCATATCCTATCTAATTTAAATTATATTATATTATATAATAAATTATATTATATTAAATTTAAATTATTTAGTTAACAAAACTTCAAATCATATCCTATCTAGTACTACCTCATAATTTAAATTATTAATTTCATAAATATTAATGTTAGTAATATTATATTATTTAATATATAATTTATAATTATATTAATTGATATTATCATTATTATAAGATGGAATTTAATATAAAATATCTTTAAGATAATTTATGAAATAGAATTTATTTTAGGATAATTATTCTATACACAACTGGTGAAGTTTTTTAACTCCACAAGTGGGGTTAAGATTATGACACATGTTTTATTTTATTTATTTTTTATTTTTTTAATATTTTTATAAGACATATGTCATGATCTTAACATCGCTTGTGGAGTAAAAAAACTCCACCAGTAATGTATGGAATAATTATTTATTATTTTAAATATATACAATCTCATTATTTGGCGTGATTTCTTACCATTTGTAAAAAAAAAAAAAATTGGGCATGATTTCCCTTTCAAAGAAAGTTGTAGAATTGGTAAATTAAAAATTATATTAAATAGAAAAAGAAAGAAGAGGGAAAGTCCTCAAATATTGGAATGGCATTGGCAGCTGAATGGACTTCAAACCCATGATTACAAGAGGTTGAAGTGAATTAATTGAGGTGCAGTGTTTAAGAAACCTAAATGGGTTTTAAGAATAAATAGAGAATTAAATTAGATTTTCTTGGAATCGGAAATGACCATTGGAAACCGTCTGTGAAAACCAATATATAAACCCCACAACTCTTGTTCACCTCATTTCATCTTTACTCCACGGCAAATCTCGAAAATCCAACCCCTCCAAACATTCTTTTCGATGAAGATTATTCATCAGAAGAACAATTCTCAAAATAAGAAAAACGAGAGGCTTGTAAGAAAGAACAAGATCAGGAAGAAGAAACACCTAATGAAGAAGAAATGCGAATTGGGTTGGCAACAGGTTAACAATGGAAGATATACAGAGTTTTGGATGGGAAGGAAATTTAATATACTTTCAGTTAGCTGTTTAAGTTATAAAAACGAAGAAGCTATTTGTATAAACCAAGTAGAACGTGATGGGGAAATTTTTATCATCATTTCTATTAGTCACACTTGCATGCTATGCGTTAGGCATACTGCTGTGGTGCTCAAGGAGTTTCTGCACTGGTAAAAATGGGTAAGCTAATAAGAATGAATAAATGAAAGTTATGCGTAAGGATCTACTAACATAAATAATTAAAAACACATCTACTAAACAAGACAGCACAACATGATTTATAACAGAAAATTAACACAAAAAAAAACATCAAGTAAATTTACTTCTTCTATCTCGATTTTTTTTCATTTTGTTAAACCACAATGGTTTTATTTTTATTTTGATTTCCTCTTCTTCTGTTTAATTATTAATTCTGTCAGTTCCACTATCACTTGCTTGCGAGTATAAATGCCTTCATTTCAAAACTCCTTTTATAGAACAAGGAATGAATATGATTAAAGGAGAGAGCAGAAAGAGTTATGAAAAAAAACGAAGGAAAGTGAAAAGACTGGAAATGCAGGTGTTTATACTCGCAAGCAAGTGGTTATGGAGCTAACAGAATTGATGGTGAAACAGAGGAATAGAAAATCAGAACAAAATAGGACCCTTTTGATGTAACAAAATGAAAAAGTTAGAAGAAGTAGGTTCACTTGATGTTCTGTTTGTATTGATTTTCTACCATAAATCATATTGTATTGTATTATTTAGTGGATATGTTTTTAATTATTTATGTTAAAGTTTTAATTGTGAAGAGGATCCGGGGCATAACTTTTATTTATTCTTTCTTACTAGCTAGCTTACCAGTTTTTACCAATGCAACTTCTTGAGCACCAACACCAGTATGCTTATTAAAAGATTGCAGGTACTTCAAGATTTGTTTGGATTTAATTTTCTTTTAAGCAGGCTATCTTTAATAAGAACGTACATTTTTACATTGACTTAATGCATTCAAAATTTTATTTTTGGAATATTCTTCACAAAGATCGAATCTTTATTGAAAAATAATAATTCATCTTTTTGAAAGGTTATTCGAATAATTTATCAATATTTCTATTTTACTGATTGATAATACTCTATAAGACACAAAAACATGGAAGCGAAACTGCTTGAGAACAACAAAAAAGGACAAAAGATGAACACAATGGAAGGAAATCTTAGCAAGTAAATCTTGAAAACTAAAATGTGGGCCAACTAAGAAAAAGGTTGTTTAAAACAAAAGAAATTTTGGGAACATGAAACTCATTAGAACTGAACATTATACAGCAAAAAAGGAAGACATGCAAGAAAAGAAAGCAAAGCATTAAGCTCTAATATTAACCAAAAAAAATAACAATAACACTACCTAGACCTACTTAAGAGCCGGGCTATCAGCTTAAGCTTGAAAGTCCGTCCGATATTTGGTTGGACGTAGACAAAAATACGAGATATATTTAACAAGCTTTGGCAAAATTTTTAAGCCTAATCAAAAAAGAGCTGAGTCTGGGCTTGACTCTTCAAAGCCCAAGCCCGGCCTAGCCCGAATATAAATAAAATTAAAGTTTTTTTTAAATATATTTACCACGTATATTGTAATTATATGGACATAAAACATTATTGATTAATAAATATGATTTTATATATTTCATATGAAAATTGACACACAAATGTTGACAAATCAAATTAAACTTCAAAGGGATTAAAAGAATAAAAAAATTAACAAAAAATTAAAGTACTAAAAAATAAATAAAATAATATTTAGGCTTATTGGGTCAGGCTCGGGCTTGCAATATAAAATAAAAAAGGGCCTAAACTAAAGGTCAAGTCCAAATTTTTGGACTAAACTAGGCTAGGCTTACATATAAGTTGTTATTATAAGCCTTAGGCTCGGCTTGAACTTGACCCGAACCCATCCATGATTAGGTTTAACACTACCACCACAAAACACTAATAGTTTCTTAAGCTTTCTTTCTATAAACTATTAATACCTAAAACCCTAATCTCAAATTTTGTAAAACATCCTAAATAAAATATGTCACAATTTTCTGGGATTGTTACAGTTCTCGAATTTTTTGGGATGATAATAGGGATGTAAACGAGTCGGGTACCCGCTAGATTTGGGATACCCGAACCCAAACCCGATTAACTTTAATAATACCCTAACCCGATTAACTACCTGATTATTTTTATTTATGCTACCCGAACCCTAACCCTATAAAATATAAATACCCATTTAACTACCCGAACCCATTTAACTACCCATTTATTAAGTCAAAGTTTGATTTTTAAATTTAAAATTAAAATTAATTTTAGAATAACTTAATTAAAACATTATATTAATAAATTTAATTTAACTCATAAAAATAAATTAAAGTTAAAAATCATAATTATAATATATAATGATTTAATTTAATTTAATTAAATAAAACATTAATAATAAATAATTTATATATAAAAAATATAAGTATTGTATTAATTAATTATTATTTATAATCGAGTTCGGGTAGCGGATACCCTAAGGTAACTACCTGAACCCTACCCTAACCCGTGACGGGTAGTAATTTCACTACCCGAACCCGATCATACACTACCCTAATCCTACTTAAACGGGTCAGGTAGCACCGGGTACCCGTTTATAGGGTACCCATTGCCATCCCTAAATGACAAGCTTGAAAATTCCAATTTCACATATTTGAACAGAGATGAGAAATGTTGAAGAAGAATCGATGAAGATGGTGGTTTCAGCATGAAATTTCACAAAATCTACGAGGACACATTTGAACAAAATTATCATTAACCGATTCCGCGCAACCCATAAGAACCTGATTCTGCACCACCTACTCAAATTTTCAATTCCTACACCACGTTGAAATGAGCAATTCCATGGAAACTTGATTCTATTCAAAATCGTGAACCAAGGCAAGGAAATTTGGGATATTCGGAATTGTGCCAAAAATTAATAAGCTTCTAGGGCAACCATACACATTGTAAAAGAATTTGCTAATATCGTATCATATGATCCTCAAAATTAAATGTATTCATGAATCGAATTGAACCAAACTTAACTAAAGTATTAAGTGTAACCAAAAAAAAAAGGTAAAGTATTAAGAGATTAGAAGAGAGCTCAAGCTGACCTGATATGATTTTCAGGTCTAATTTTTTTTTCTATGATCATTTTTCATAAACAAAAGTCCACACACACTCAAACCTACCCAAACTCTATCACTTTTTTTAAAAAAATAAAATAAAATCTAATAACATAAAAAATATAAAAATTAATAAGCATAGTGCAATAAATTCTTACAAAAGGCTACAAGAGCAGTAAAATATAAATTAAAGTCTAAAAATAACACAAACTTTTTTAATTGATAAAATAATCTTTTTAAAACCCTACAAAATACAACATCCTATTTTTAAAAAATATCAAATTAACTTAGTTATAAAAATTGTAAACAAATTACAATTATCTAGAGAAGGCAAAAATCGACCCAACCTGAAAAACCAACCCAATCAACCCAAAACCAAACCTGACCGATCCGATTTGATCAAAAAAGTCAACAACTTAAATCCAACTCAATCTAAATCTGAATTGATCCGAAACCAAATTGATCCAAATTTTCATTGATCCAAACCTGACCTGATCTGAACCCGAATTGATTCCAATCTAAATTCATTCAAATTTAGATTAACCCAAACCCAACCTGATTTAAGCCTGAATTGATCCGAATCCAAATTGACTGGAACCCAAATTGATCTAAATTCAAATTAACCCAAACCAGAAAAAATTTAAACTTAAATTTAATATTATCAGTAAATATTTAAATGTTAATATTAATGATCAAAGTATTTTTACAAAGTATTTTTACGATAATAAAAATATAATTTTTTTCAATAATACGAGTGTTATATTTTTTTTAATCCAGTTAAACTTAAATATTCACTTTTATATCATATTCATTTGAACCTAATGTATAATTATTTGATGGCTAATTTATAATAGAGTACAGAAGCTATATCACCTACACTTATTGTCTCCAATTATTTTATAAAAATTATGAGAAATTAAAGAAATGTATAGTAGTGTATTATGATATTTAGCAAGGATTATTAAATCACTTTGATTCATAAATGTATTAATTATTATAGATAATAGAAATAAAATGAAAAAAATGTAATTAATTTATGAATATTGGTAAATATATTATAAAGAAAACTATCATATAGATTATTAAATATTTTTATTAATTCAATCCTAATTTTTTTATAGGTCATGTAAGAAGAAAATTTTATTTTTATGAGTTTTGTGATTCTTAAAAACATGGTTTTACTTCATTTTCATACCAAACAAATTACATCGAGATGACTAAGGCTTAACTTGAAAAATCTGTCCACTCTACTCGAATCCAAATCCGATCAACCCGAATTGACTAAAAAAGTCAACGACCCGAACTTGACTTAATCTAACCCGGATTAATTTGAACCCGAATTGATCCAAATTTAAATTAACCAAGATCCGACCTTATCTGAACTTGAATTGATCTAAACATGAAATAGACTGATTTTTCCTTAACCCAAACCTGACCTGACTTGAACTCAAAATGATCCGAACCCAAAATAAACCAATTTTTTTTTAACCAAAAATGATCCAATCCAAAACAACCCAACCTAAACCTAATTCAATCTGCCCATTTGCCACCTCTATAATTATCGAATTAGGTTGAATAAGGCTTGAGATGTAAATGCTACATCCAATCCTTGCTTGATTTTTTATCAGACCTTATTTACTAGCCCAAATGAATTTAAAGGTTCAATATTTTTATCTAAATTCACCCAAATTACGATTTTTTTTTACAAAAGAAATAATTAACTAATTCAAACTAAAGTTTCTGAAAAATAAAACACCCAAAGCAAATCGTCCACCTCATGAAGAGATCTACTCAAAACAAAATTCTCAATATTTAATTTTTTTCATTTATTTATTTTTATTATTAAGTTATAGCTGCGATAAGTCAAGGATTCGGGTTGAATTCTTTGAATTACGGATATATTCATTTTTTTTCTTTAAACGATATACTAATTGATTTTCAACCTAAAAAAAAAATTGATGTAATTGTTAAAGAAAAGACTCAATGTCTTTGTCAAGTTTAAAATACATACAAATTGATTTTTAACCTAAAAAAAAGTTGATCTAATTGTTAAAGAGAAGACTCAATGTCTTAGTCAAGGTTAAAATTTTAAAAAAGCCCTTAAATTTTATTATTTTATTTAAATAAGTTTTTATACTTTTATTGCATCTAAAAAAGTCATTAACCTTTTATTTGAATTTAAATAAACACTAAAACTTTAATTTGTACTTATATAAACCCTTAACTTTTAACTTATACCTAAATGAGCCATTGATATAAATCAATCTTTTATAGGACTAAGCAATTGATTTTTTCAAATGGATTTAAAATCTAATTGTCATAACGGTTTCGCACTCGACGATTTTTGAAAAACATTTAAAAACAAAGAGGAGTCGCCACCAATCTTTTTTGACTAGGTGTGATTGGTCACCTAAAATATTTATCTTTTTAACAAAAACTCAAAACTAATTAAGTTTTATTAAAAAGACAATTTTGGTCTGCGAAAACAAAAATCGGGTTCGGGAGTACGGTTACGCGTGGGGAAGGATTAGCACCCCCACAACGCCCGTTAAAAAACGGTACCATAGTAATTATGTGTTATCCTTTGGTTTCAATAAAATCGTCTTAATTTAATATTTAAAATTAATTCCTTTTTATTCCATTTTTTGAGCATTTTATTATTTATCAAAATTATTTTTTTATTTTTAAAAAAAGGTTAGATTTTGTTTATCGAAAGTGAGTGTGAACCCTTTTGTATCGAATAATTAAATCGAATACTCCAATACTTTTGACAGCATTCAAAATAATTTTCCTCACCTAGAGATTTCTTAAGAATCACTACTTGCGACTTCTATAGAATCTCATCCTCGGAAAATTCACACTTGTTTCGAAAATTATTATGAATGCACATGATGCAAACAAATAAAATGATGCAAATGAATTTTTTATTTCAAATTTCATTATTTATTTGTTTATTTATTTATATTTCTTTGTTTTTAAAACAAAAACTTATTCATTTTCTTGTTTAATAAAAATTTAAATTATTGAAAAATCATACTAAATATTCCAATACTTTTGGCAACATCTAGTACGACTCTTCTCACCTAAGGATCAGTTAGGAATCACTACTTGTGACTTCCGTAACATCCCATCATCGGACAAATTATTAAATTTAAAATTTATTATTAACTTTCTTTTAAAAAACTTATTTTTATTTTTAATCAAAAATTAAATTATTGAAAAATCATACTAAATATTCCAATACTTTTGGAAACATTTAGTACAACTCTTCTCACCTAGGCATCAGTCAAGAAATCACTACTTGTGAGTCTCATGACATCCCATTCTCGGAATTTCATTTTATTTTATTTTTATTTTTATAAACATGCATGAATAACAATAATAATAATAAATGAAAACTTTAATAACAAAATATACCACAAATTGGACCAAAATCCAAGTAGAAGTGGGCTTGAAGGTTGCTGATTGGCTGGCACAGGTTGGATCCGAGTGAGGCGCAGCGGGTCAGGCTGGCTCGTCTGAGGCGCGCGGGTCTTCTTCCTTCTGGCGGGCGAGCGAGCACACAGCTTCTTCCTTTTGGAGGGCGGGCGAGCGTGCTAGTCTTCTTCCTTTCTGCTGGCCGGCGAGCACGCAGATCTTCGCAATTTTGGCAGGCGGGCGAACTCGCGGATGGTGTTTCTCTCTTCTTCGGGTGGGCGATCTCGTAGATCCTCTTCCTTTTGGCTGGCGGGTGAGCACATAGATCTCCGCAACTTTTGGCGGGCAAGCACTCGGGATCTTATTCTTTTTGGCTAGCGGGCGAGCCCACAGGTCTTCCCTCTTTTCGGGCGGGCGAGCGAGCTCACAGATCTTCCTTCTACTCGGGCGGGCGAGCTCGCGGATGGTGTTTCTCCTCGAGCGGGTGAGCGAGCGAATCCTGCTTCTCCTCAAGCGGACAAGCACACGAATCTTGCAGCTTCCTTTCTTTTCTTTTTGTCTTTTTTTCTTTTTTTTTTCTTTTTCAACTATAAAAGACTATCCTTTTTTTTAACTCATTTTCTTTTCTTTTCTACAAAAAAATTTGAGAACTCCTTAAGGCTCTCAGCTGGGGCGATTTCCGGCCACCACTAGGGTCGCTTCCGGTTGCCACCGGCCGCAGTTGCCAGTAGCCAAACCCCGAAAAGATTGCTACTTTCCGAAGCTTCTCCCTCTCCCCTTTTCGATTCCGACCTTCGATTCACCAAAAGAACTTCCTAGCCCCACGAATCTGACCAAAACTGAAACTCCTTCTTTTGTTTTTTTGTTGTTTTTTTTCTTTTTGGTTGATGGTTTCAGATGTTTTGGTGATGAAGATGGTTGTTGGTATGCGTGTGTGGTTTGTTTCTTTTTGCAGGTGATGGCTTAGATCTAGGTTTGTTGAGATTCGGTGAGGTTTCAGATCTGGGATTTGGGGTTCTCAGATCTAGGATTTAAGGCTGTGGTTTTCGGGTTAATGATAGGTAGAGGCGATGGTGATTAGTGTCTTAAGAGGATGGCAGTGAGGGACTGATGGTAGTTGGTGGTTGAACGGGGATGATGGCTCAGGTGGCGAAGGGAAAATGGTGATGGCCACGGTGGTGAATGATGAGGTCGAATGATGGGGCTTGGCAGTAATGGATCTCGATTTTTGGTTGCTTCGGGTGGTACTGGCAGTGGTCGAATGGGAGAGAGTTCGGGGGCTCTCGCCAGAGGCAGAGGTAGTGAGGAGGATATTGCCTGGGGTTGGGATTTTTTGGTTCAGGCTCTCCCTTTGTGTTCGTGAGCAGAGGGTTCTTATAGGAAGGACTGGTATAGGGTTTGCTATGATGGGATAGGGTAGAGTAGCTGGTGGTGGCAGTGGGTTGAGAGTGGCTGGAGGCTATGGTGGCCGGCGGATTTTGGGGAAAGTGAATCTTCGGACTGATGGACAGGGTTAGTGAGAGGGTTACTGTGGTGGCAGAGGCTGATTGGACAACAAAAATAAAATATAAAATAAAATATAAAAATAAAGATAATAATAATAATAATAATAATAATAATAATAATAATAATAATAATAATAGGACAAAATTAGGTGTCAATAGATCCCAGATCTGAAACCTCACCGAATCTCAACAAACCTAGATCTAAGCCATCACCTGCAAAAAGAAACAAACCACACACGCATACCAACAACCATCTTTATCACCAAAAACATCCGAAACCATCAACCAAAAAGAAAAAAAACAACAAAAAAACAAAAGAAGGAGTTTCAATTTTGGTCAGATTCGCGGGGCTAGGAAGTTCTTTTGGTGAATCGGAGGTCGGAATCGAAAAGGGGAGAGGGAGAAGCTTCGGAAAGTAGCAATCTTTTCGGGGTTTGGCTACTGGCGACGGTGGCCGGCGGCAACCGAAAACGACCCTAGTGGCGGCCGAAAATCGCCCCAGCTGAGAGCCTTAAGGAGTTCTCAAATTTTTTTGTAGAAAAGAAAAGAAAATGAGTTAAAAAAAAAGGATAGTCTTTTATTGTTGAAAAAGAAAAAAGACAAAAAGACAAAAAGAAAAGAAAGGAAGCTGCAAGATCTACGCGCTCATCCGCTCGAGGAGAAGCAGGATCCGCGCGCTCGCCCGCTCGAGGAGAAACACCATCCGCGAGCTCGCCCACCCGAATAGAAGGAAGATCTGTGAGCTCGCCCGCCCAAAAAAGAGGGAAGACCTGTGGGCTCGCCCGCTAGCCAAAAAGAAGAAGATCCCGAGTGCTCGCCCACCAAAAGTTACGGAGATCTGTGTGCTCGCCCGCCAACAAAAAGGAAGAGGATTCGGGAGCTCGCCCGCCCGAAGAAGAGAGAAACACCATCTGCAAGTTTGCCCGCCTGTCAAAATTGCGAAGATCTGCATGCTCGCCCGCCAGCCAAAAGGAAGAAGACTAGCACGCTCGCCCGCCCTCCAAAAGGAAGAAGCTGTGTGCTCGCCCGCTCACCAAAAGGGTTGCTCGCCAGCCCGCCAGAAGGAAGAAGACCCGTGCGCCTCAGACGAGCCAGCCTGACCCGCTGCGCCTCACTCGGATCCAACCGGTGCCAGCCAATCAACAACCTTCAAGCCCACTTCTACTTGGATTTTGGTCCAATTTGTGGTATATTTTGTTATTAAAGTTTTCATTTATTATTATTATTATTATTATTATTATTCATGCATGTTTATAAAAATAAAAATAAAATAAAATGAAATTCCGAGGATGGGATGTCATGAGACTCACAAGTAGTGATTTCTTGACTGATGCCTAGGTGAGAAGAGTTGTACTAAATGTTGCCAAAAGTATTGGAATATTTAGTATGATTTTTCAATAATTTAATTTTTGATTAAAAATAAAAATAAGTTTTTTAAAATAAAGTTAATAATAAATTTTAAATTTAATAATTTGTCCGATGATGGGATGTTACGGAAGTCACAAATAGTGATTCCTAACTGATCCTTAGGTGAGAAGAGTCGTACTAGATGTTGCCAAAAGTATTGAAATATTTAGTATAATTTTTCAATAATTTAAATTTTTATTAAAAAAGAAAATGAATAAGTTTTTGTTTTAAAAACAAAGAAATATAAATAAATAAACAAATAAATAATGAAATTTGAAATAAAAAATTCATTTGCATCATTTTATTTGTTTGCATCATGTGCATTCATAATAATTTTCGAAACAAGTGTGAATTTTTCGAGGATGAGATTCTATAAAAGTCACAAGTAGTGATTCTTAAAAAATCTCTAGGTGAGGAAAATTATTTCGAATGCTGCCAAAAGTATTGGAGTATTCGATTTAATTATTCGATACAAAAGGGTTCACACTCACTTTCGATAAACAAAATCTAACCTTTTTTTAAAAATAAAAAAATAATTTTGATAAATAATAAAATGCTCAAAAATGGAATAAAAAGGAATTAATTTTAAATATTAAATTAAGACCATTTTATTGAAACCAAAGGATAACACATGATTACTATGGTACCGTTTTTTAACGGGCGTCATGGGGGTGCTAATCCTTCTCCACGCGTAACCGTACTCCCAAACCCGATTTTTGTTTTCGCAGACCAAAATTGTCTTTTTAATAAAACTTAATTTGTTTTGAGATTTTGTTAAAAAGATAAATATTTTAGGTGACCAATCACACCTAGTCAAAAAAAATTGGTGGCGACTCATCTTTGTTTTTAAATGTTTTTCAAAAATCGTCGAGCGCGAAACCGTTACGACAGCTTGGCGACTCCGCTGGGGACGCTTTTTGAGGGTCAAGCCATTTATTAATCATGTGTTATCCTAAGTTTTAATTTAAAGGTCTTAACTAATATTTAAATTTAATTTCTTTAATTTTAAAATAATTAGTTGCATTTGTGTTTTAATTATGTTGATTATTTTATAGCATTCTTTATTTGTATATATGTTATCGCTAATAAATTGTGGGGTATCTAGGATAGGGGTTATGGTTTGATGAATGTTTGATGTTTTTACTCATACACACACTTGCACATGCATTTGCATAACATGAGCTCTATACCCAGGTTCCATCCTTCCTAGGAGGAAGTAGAGTATCTTTGCTCTCGTGAGGTAATCACCTCCGCAATGGCAATCGAAATACTCCCACTCAAATTAAATCTTACTAGTCCAGTGTGGACGACAGTGAGGTATAATTTGGGAACCTTTTGATCTTTATATCCCAGCCCAGCATATAAAAAAACCTAAGAGGCCAACCTTAGGTAGAGCCATGTCTAATTTTTGTAGAAATTATCCTGAAATTAGGACACATGAGGGAACATTTTACTACTTTTTTCATATCATAACTCTATTGATTTTTCAAATTCATGCTCTCATAAAATCAAAGGATATTTGTTTTCAAATAAAATTTCACATTTTTACAATTTTATAAAATAAAACAAAGACTTATTCGGTTTCTACCCTTTGTCAAAAATAACATGAAAACATCCATTCATTCTTTAAAAATATTTGAAAAATAAAAATAATGTTTTTTATTTTTTTAAACTAATGCATAGATATTAAAAAAGAAAGAGAATTTTGATGAGAAAATAAAAGGTAAGTGCATTGTCACATTCCTTTAAAAATAGATTAAATAAAAAAGGAAATTAAAGAAAATAAATTGTAGTGTGAAAATAAGATTTTTTTTAAATAAAAAAAGAAAAAAAGAAAAATTTTATTCTTTAAAAAAAAAGAGAGAAATCATCAAAATTTAAAATAAAGAAAAAGGAGAGAATTCATTCATTGAATTTAAATAAGAGAAAATTTTGATTCTTTTATTCTTAAATTTTAGCATGGCATATTTCATTACATTAATGCATTCACATCACATAATAAGGAGAGTATTTGTCTTTTTGGAATAAAAGAGGTCAAAGATATGGGAGATCAATTGGAAAGCTAGACTATTTTGGAGAATAATCGAGAGAAGTTTGGACAGGATATACGGGAGATGAAAGGAAAGCTAGCTAAGATAATGCAGATGCTTGAAAGTTTGGAGAGGCTAAATTGGTTCATTCTCAAGGATCGCTGTTGTTTCCAGAACGACTACATGTTGAATCATCAGCAAGTGGAGACCAATCGACTTTTCATATAAGGAGAAAGGACTGATTGATGCAAAGTTCTCGATATAAGAGAGGTGGTTAATCAAGGAACTGCCATGCTTGATTAGAGTTTAGAGAGTGAAAAAGGTAGCGGTTGATGTGAAATTTGTTTTTGAAGGATTTGGAATGTTGAGGGCACTAGAATAAGGAATAGTAAGGAATTTTTGAATCTTGTAAACAATTCCTATGTGAATATGAAGGTTACAAGATTTTACATAAGCTTGCGTTCACTTCATTTATATGTGCATAATACGATTTTGATAGAAGAATAATAAGGCTAACAATAACTGTTTCCTTAAAAATATATATATATATAAAAAGAAGAAAAAACAGTTGATCAAAACAAAGGAATGGTCAAATGACAACTTTCAGTTTATAATTTCCCTTTTTTAGTATACAACTTGTGATACTCTGTAAAATAATAATAAGATTGAAATTTCTTTTACATATAGATATACAATTTCTGTACATTAAAAGCTTCATATTAGCATGGCAAGCATGGCATCTAATTTTAGATTGTGACAGATTTGGTAGAAAGATAGCTTGATCATTGAAAAGCTTCGGAGATAGTTTTGGGACATGGAAGAGACAGAAACGAGTCGAATGGAAAGGATGGAAAAAGCACTGCAAGAGATGAGAGAGCAGTTATCACAAATGGCAGGTTTGTTGGAGAAGCTGAACAATGGAAAAACGGGAGAATTAGCTACTCAAGAGGGGTATCGGTCACGAAACACTGGGGATTCTTTTTGTCCAGTTAACATTGGCTCACAAGAAACCCAATCATCTCAAGAGCCACAAGCAATGCCCACCAAAGGTTACGTATGCCCTGATATGCCATTTGCAGTCGACCTTAGTCGATTTCAAGAGCATGCAACTCCTACAATGAACACCCTTGAACCAACTCATGTTGTCGATTTGGATAGTCACAAAGAGCAAGGGATGCCACAAGTGGAAGAAGGCTCAAATTCTCGGCAAAAGATAGAGCTTATAGAAGAAAGGCTTCGGATTGTTGAAGGAATGGATTTTCATGGATCTTTAGATGCTGCTAGATTATGCTTAGTACCTGGTGTGATCATTCCTTTAAAGTTTAAAGCTCCAAAATTTGAGAAATATGATGGGACCACTTGTCCAAAGGCCCATATCACTATGTACTGTAGAAAGATGGCAGCGCATGTGCATGATGACAAGATGTTAATCCATGTTTTCCAAGACAGCCTTAAAGGATCTGCTGCTAGTTGGTATACTCAATTGGGCAGGGGTGATGTTCACTCATGGGAAGATTTAGCAAGGGCATTTGTTACCCAATATAAGCATATTGTGGATTCGGCCGCAGATCGTTTATCTTTGCAAACTATGAAGAAGAAAGCTATTGAAGACTTTAGAGAATATGCCCAGAGATGGAAGAATGTTGCCACCCGGGTCCAGCCTCCCCTCACGGAAAAAGAGACTGCAACTCTATTTCTTAGTACCCTCTAGGCACCATATTATGATAGGATGATTGGGAATGTTACTAAGAATTTTGCCGACATGGTGGCCTCCGGAGAGATGATTGAGAGTGCAATCAAGAGAGGCAAGATCGAGACAGGTGATATGGCCGATAATAGACTTGAAAGAACGAAAGAAGAAGTGCAAGCTGCGACATTTGAGGGACAATTTCCCAAAAATTCCATTCCACATAATCCTTATTTGTCTCACCCATCATACGATCCAACCTTGAATAATGCCTCCTATGATTCTTATCCTTTTTCACCAGTCCCACAACCAGGATTTTCAACAAGCTCTTACCCTCCAACGGTTGCTCATGCGCCTATCTTTATGCCTAGGCCAGTAGCTCAACCTCCTTAATAATCAATAAACAGCAAAAAAAGATCGAGAAGCAATCAAGGAAAAATCCCAATTCCAATCTCCGATCTTTTGCCCTTTTTGATAAAAAATCAATATTTGGCCCCTATACCTTTGAGGACAGTACCAAACCCAATAGCTAAGAGCTATGACCCGAACAGCAAATGTGACTATCATATAGGGGCAATTGGGCATTCAACAGAAAAATGCAAACAATTGAAGGAAAGAGTTGAAGAGCTCATCAATGGTGGAATCTTAACTCGAGAACTTATGGAACAGTGGAAGTCCACTTCGGTGTAAAATCATGGCATTTTGGCAGATCAATCTGGAGGGGAAGGAAGAAAGAGGTTGTGAGATTTTTAAGCCGGTATTTTGTTGGAAAATGCTTGTTATTTTCGTTGGCCTAGGTGATAATTGTATGAGCACAATTTTTTGCATAAGTTATTTTCCAGTGGCATATGACAAGAATGTCTCTTTTCTTCACATTAATGATAAAAATGATTCCAAGAAAATTGGTGATTACTGTCAAAGATGAATGTATTAAATCATTCTTGGATCACATCTCAATAAAAGTTAAGTCAGTCGAGAGCCAAAAAGCTAAATTGAGGCATAAGATTTTGAAAGTCCGATTTGTTTTCACTTTGATCATGATAAGGCTTTATTGTTAATGATTTTCAAGAAATAACCGATTTGCAAAACTTTTTGAGAATTTTTTGGAAATCAATGACAATCTCAAAGATTCTGGATAATGGCGGTCAAATATGTGGCAAGATCATTTTGAAACACCTTTCCACCTAGATTCTTGTACAGATCCCAAATTCTTCAATCCTGTATTCCCTAGATGCCTTTTGCCCATGTTTTGGGGCAAGAAAAAAAAAGAAAAAAAAGAAAAGAAAAAAGAGAACCAAAGTCGAGGATTTTTCCATCAATGTTCATCTGCGTAATACCTCGAGCTGCACATCACCTGTTTCCTTAAATGAAGATGTGGTGTGTGAGGTCAAGTTCTATCATATTAAAATGGTACATTACAAGAAAATTTTGTTCAAAAAAAAACAAAAAAAAGAAAGAAAAAAAAAAGAAAAAATGAAATTGATTGTGACATCATGCAAACATGATATTCAGAGGATTTCAAATGCCAAAGGAAAAACTTATCCTAAGAATTGCTTTTCAATAGAAGTATCTTAATTTGAGATGACGAATGGCCATCTTTCACATCCCATTCACAAATATAAACATTATCCTGTTGCTACCCTTTTTGAGCCTAATAATTTCTTTCATAATAAACCTCCTCCAAGGATCACCCTCCACACTGGGGGGCATGTGCAGAAAGTATCTTTTCGAAGAAAATAAATGATTAAGCTTTTGTTTTCGATCAAATAAGATTTATTATGTTTTGGAAATCTTGGATAGGAATCAATAAAAAAAGAAAAAAGAAAGAGAAAGGAGGAATGATACATGTGAAAGTACACGAAGAAAGATGGTTCAAAGGATGAATAGGATTTTGAAAAAAAAAAGAGAAAGAAAAAAATGAAAAAAAGAAAGAAAGAAAAGAAGAAAAGGAATAAATACATGGAAAAATAAAAAGAGAAAAGGTGCTTCTAAGCATGTAAATGATAGATGTCTATATGAAAAGAAATGATCCTTGGATTGACCACCTTCAAACACATTTTGGGCCTGTTTATCTATTCTTTCAGAACCCTGAACCATGGCCTACATTACGTACTTAAAAGTCCATTTTGATCAAGTATGGATGCTTGTATCGAAGAGCTCTTCTTTGGAAGATTCTCCCAATTCTTTGGCTTGAATGAAATTTGAATTCTTGAACGCATGGTAGAACAATCAATCAATCAAAAAAAAAAAGAGAAAACAAAACAAAACAAAAGAAAGAATGAAGCTCTAGGGTGAAAACCCGAAAAGGGCAGTCTAGAGCGAACAATGAACTTTTCATGCAACCAAGTCAAGCAGTGACATGAATTGAAAATGTGGAAAAAGAATTAACAAGCCTTGAGAAATCCTTGAGATATCCAAAGATTTTGATATCATTTGATTGCCCAACATTTTTTGAAAAAGTTTGAACCTTCCCTCTTGTAAATACTCTTCCTAAGTAGGAAAGACGTCAATCATTCATGCCCGATCTTGGCATTTATAGAACGCCATTATTTGAAAATTTGAGAGATTGTCAAACCAAATTGTAAATATTTTGTTGCTTTTCTCATCCAAAATTTTGTTCAAAAAAAAGGAAGGAAGGAAAAACGATGGTTTTTTAAGAAAACCATTTCTAGCCAAGAAAGGAACCATTGTTTTTAGATAAGTGGCAAAGTATACCCCAAACAAAACTTCTGGGTGCATCAAACTTTCAATTGTCCAATTGAAGATATCCGAGTAGGATTTATGTCAGTCATCTTGAAAAGTAATCACTAATATTTTGAAAGAATCAAATATCACTTGTGAAATTTGGATTCAATTCCCTCCTGGAAAATAGTTATGGGAAAATTTTTCGTGCTTTTCGTCAAAAGGCTATGATGGGAGTACAAGAAATCTGCAGAAATAGGAAACAGAAAGGAGCCTTCATGATCATGTTGGGGCAAAGAAAATAAACAGGCAAATAATGTGCCTCTTTGGGCAAGACAAGATAGAGTTTCAAAGTTAGAGAATGTACAGGATTGAGTGTCATGCATACATATACAATATCATACAGCTTCAACATTGAAAGTTTTTGTGTGAAATTTTGAGATTAAAACATGTTTCTCAAGCTGAAGACTGAACATCATTCAATCAAGATTTCAAAGGTTATGAAACCTTTTCCAAGAAAAAAAAAAGAAGAAAAAAAAAGAAGAGAAGAGAGAAGAAAGAGAGAAAGAAGAGAAGAAAGAGAAAGAGAGAAAAAAAAAGAGAGAAGAAGAGAAGAGAAGAGAGAAAAAGAAGAGAAAAGAGAAGAGAAGAGAAAAAGAAAGAAGAGAGAAAAAAAAGAAAAAAAAAGAGAGAAGAAGAGAAGAGAAGAGAGAAAAAGAAGAGAAAAGAGAAGAGAAGAGAAAAAGAAAGAAGAGAGAAAAAAAGAAAAAAAGAAAAGAGAAGAGAAAAAAAAAGAGAGAGAAAAGAGAAGAAAGAAAAGAAGAGAAAGAAGAAGAAGAAGAGAGAGAAAAGAAAAAAAGAGAAAGAAAAAAGAGGGGAAAGTTTGCTCATAATAAAGAAAATTATAAATCCAGTTTTACCAGTGCCATGTTTAATCAAGATTAAAGTTTGATTTTCAGAAGACAAGCAAATTTCAAGTCCTCTGGGCACAAATTCAAAAATCTTAAGTCCTCCGGGCGCAAAGTTTAACTCTTCAAGTATAATTCTAAGACCTCCGGGCAAGAATTTCGAACTTTTCAGATAAATTATAAGTCCTCCGGGCAAAATTTTAAATCTTTTCATGTGCAAATTTCAAAATTCTAAGTCCTCCGGGCAAAATTTCAAATCCAATTCCAAGTCCTCCGGGCACAGATTTCAAATACTTCAAGCACAATGCTAAGTCTTCCGGGCACAAATCTCAAGTCCTCCGGGTAAAATATTTAAAGTTTCAATGCCTCTGCTGCAAGAGGAGCACTTTTCAGAAAAGGAATTTAAGTCCTCCGGGCACCAATGCAAGTCCTCCGGGCATCAGATTTCAAACCTTTCAAGAGAATTCATAAGACCTCCGGGCATAAATCTCAAGTCCTCCGGGCACAAATCTCAAGTCCTCCGGGCACAAATTCTAAGTCCTCCGGGCAAAATTTTTAAAGTTTCAATGCCTCTGCTGTAAGAGGAGCACTTTCCAGAAAAAAGCATTTAAGTCCTCCGGGCATTAATTGTAAGTCTTCCGGGCATAAATTTCCAAGTCCTCCGGGAGCAAATTTCACAAATCATAAGTCCTCCGGGCAAAATTTTTAAAGTTTCACTGCCTCTGCTGCAAGATGAGCACTTTTCAGAAAAGGAATTTAAGTCCTCTAGGCACATATCATAAAACCTCCGAGCGCAAATCATAAGTCCTCTGGGCAAAACTTTTAAAGTTTCAATGCCTTTACTGTAAGAGGAGCACTTTCCAGAAAAAGCATTTAAGTCCTACGAGCATAATTCTAAGACCTTCGGGCACAAATCAAAGACCTCCGGGCACAAATTCTAAGTCCTCCGGGCAAAATTTTTAAAGTTTCATTGCCTCTGCTGCAAGAGGAGCACATTTTCAGAAAGGAATTTAAAGTTTCAAGACCTCTGCTGCAAGAGGAGCTTTCTCGAAAAAAAAAAAAAGAAAGCGAATTTAAAGTTTCATTGCCTCTGCTGCAAGAGGAGTTTTCTCGGAAAAAAAAAGAAGAAAAACAAAACAAGTTTAAATTTAAAGTTTCATCGCCTCTGTTGCAAGAGGAGCGCATTTCAAAAAAACAAACAAACAAAAAAAACAAATAAAGGGAGATTAGGCCATAAGTCGGACAAAATTAGTGTCTATTGTCTTTGCTCTATTCCTGATTCTCATCAATGAGCAAAGAGAGGCAGCTGTTGACACCTAATTTTGTCCTATTTATTATTTATTATTATTATTATTATTATTATTATTATTATTATTATTATTATTATTTTCTTTTATTATCTATTACTATTTATATTATTAATACTTTTATATTATTATTATTATTATCTTTATTTTTATTTTTATTTTATATTTTATTTTTGTTGTCCAATCAGCCACTGCCACCACAGTAACCCTCTCACTGACCCTATCCATCAGTCCGAAGATTCACTTTCCCCAAAATCCGCCAGCCACCATAGCCTCCAGCCACCCTCAACCCACTGCCACCACCAGCTACTCTACCCTATCCCATCATAGCAAACCCTATACCAGTCCTTCCTACAAGAACCCTCTGCTCACGAACACAAAGGGAGAGCCTAAACCAAAAAATCCCAACCCCAGGCAATATCCTCCTCACTACCTCTGCCTCTGGCGAGAGCCCCCGAACTCTCTCTCATTCGACCACTACCGGTACCATCCGAAGCAACCAAAAACTGATATCCATTACTGCCAAGCCCCATCATTCGACCTCATCATTCACCACCGTGGCCATCACCATTTTCCCTTCGCCACTCGAGCCATCATCCCCGTTCAACCACCAACTAGCATCAGTCCCTCACCGCCATCCTCTTAAGACACTAATCACCACCGCCTCTACCTATCATTAACCCGAAAACCACAGCCTTAAATCCTAGATCTGAGAACCCCAAATCCCAGATCTGAAACCTCACCGAATCTCAACAAACCTAGATCTAAGCCATCACCTGCAAAAAGAAACAAACCACACACGCATACCAACAACCATCTTCATCACCAAAACATCCGAAACCATCAACCAAAAAGAAAAAAAACAACAAAAAAACAAAAGAAGGAGTTTCGGTTTTGGTCAGATTCGTGGGGCTAGGAAGTTCTTTTGGTGAATCGGAGATCGGAATCGAAAAGGGGAGAGGGAGAAGCTTCGGAAAGTAGCAATCTTTTCGGGGTTTGGCTACTGGCGACGGCGGCCGGCGGCAACCGGAAGCAACCCTAGTGGCGGCCGAAAATCGCCCCAGCTGAGAGCCTTAAGGAGTTCTTAAATTTTTTTGTAGAAAAGAAAAGAAATGAGTTAAAAAAAAGGATAGTCTTTTATAGTTGAAAAAAAAAAGAAAAAAAGACAAAAAGAAAAGAAAGGAAGCTGCAAGATCCGCGCGCTCGTCCGCTCGAGGAGAAGCAGGATCCGCGCGCTCGCCCGCTCGAGGAGAAACACCATCTGCGAGCTCGCCTGCCCGAGTAGAAGGAAGATCTGTGAGCTCGCCCGCCGGAAAAAGAGGGAAGACCTGTGGGCTCGCCCGCTAGCCAAAAAGAAGAAGATCCCGAGTGCTCAACCGCCAAAAGTTGCGGAGATCTGTGTGCTCGCCCGCCAGCCAAAAGGAAGAGGATCCGCGAGATCGCCCGCCCGAAGAAGAGAGAAACACCATCTGCGAGTTCGCCTGCCTGCCAAAATTGTGAAGATCTGCGTGCTCCCCCGCCAGCCAAAAGGAAGAAGACTAGCACGCTCGCCCGCCCTCCAAAAGGAAGAAGCTGTGTGCTCGCCTGCTCACCAAAAGGGTTGCTCGCCCGCCCGCCAGAAGGAAGAAGACCCGCGCGCCTCAGACGAGCCAGCCTGACCCGCTGCGCCTCACTCGGATCCAACCGGTGCCAGCCAATCAGCAACCTTCAAGCCCACTTCTACTTGGATTTTGGTCCAATTTGTGGTATATTTTGTTATTAAAGTTTTCATTTTTTATATTATTTATTATTATTATTATTATTATTATTATTATTATTATTATTATTATTATTATTATTATTCATGCATGTTTATAAAAATAAAATAAAATGAAATTCCGAGGATGGGATGTCATGAGACTCACAAATAGTGATTTCTTGACTGATGCCTAGGTGAGAAGAGTTGTACTAAATGTTACCAAAAGTATTGGAATATTTAATATGATTTTTCAATAATTTAATTTTTGATTAAAAATAAAAATAAGTTTTTTAAAAGAAAGTTAATAATAAATTTTAAATTTAATAATTTGTCCGATGATGGGATGTTACGAAAGTCACAAGTAGTGATTCCTAACTGATCCTTAGGTGAGAAGAGTCGTACTAAATGTTGCCAAAAGTATTGGAATATTTAGTATGAATTTTCAATAATTTAAATTTTTATTAAAAAAGAAAATGAATAAGTTTTTGTTTTAAAAACAAAGAAATATAAATAAACAAATAAATAATAAAATTTGAAATAAAAAATTCATTTGCATCATTTTATTTGTTTGCATCATGTGCATTCTTAATAATTTTCAAAACAAGTGTGAATTTTCCGAGGATGAGATTCTATAGAAGTCACAAGTAGTGATTCTTAAGAAATCTCTAGGTGAGGAAAATTATTTCGAATGCTGCCAAAAGTATTGGAGTATTCGATTTAATTATTCGATACAAAAGGGTTCACACTCACTTTCGATAAACAAAATCTAACCTTTTTTTAAAAATAAAAAAATAATTTTGATAAATAATAAAATGCTCAAAAAATGGAATAAAAAGGAATTAATTTTAAATATTAAATTAAGACCATTTTTTTGAAACCAAAGGATAACACATGATTACTATGGTATCGTTTTTTAACGGGTGTCGTGGGGGTGCTAATCCTTCCCCACACGTAACCGTACTCCCGAACCCAATTTTTGTTTTCGCAGATCAAAATTGTCTTTTTAATAAAACTTAATTAGTTTTGAGATTTTGTTAAAAAGATAAATATTTTAGGTGAACAATCACACCTAGTCAAAAAAGATTGGTGGCGACTCTTCTTTATTTTTAAATGTTTCAAAAATCATCGAGCGCGAAACCGTTACGACACTAATTCCGTACATAAAAAGAGCTAGTTGATTAAAAAATATTATATAATATTTAATTATTTATATTATAGATTATATATTATATATTTAAAAACTATTAATTAATTCAATCAATTTATATTTTGCAATTTTAGACATATCGGATAAAGTGATTTACAAAAATTAATATAAACCCAAAAGTAACATAATCGAATCAAATTAACTAAATTTTGATTAGTTAAATTAGTTTGAATCAAATTTTTTGTCATATGTGCTTGTTTAAGTATAAATCAATGGACAATGACTTATTTAGATATAATAATAATATAAGAGCTTTTTTTAAGAAAAGTGAAATAGGTCAATGACTTTTTTAATATTTTAATCCTTTGTCAATTTGGGTTCGAATCTTGTAACAAAAATATTAATAATAAACTCTTAAATGTACCAAATTCATGTAAAAAATATACCTTCAAAATTATTCAAAAAAAGATACTAAATTCCATCAAAACGTGAGTGATAACTATCATTGTATTAAAAAAAAATTTTACATTCTCGAAGTTTAGCTAGGTTTATAAGTGTCAAATTCATTCCCAAGTTATGAAATTACGTAGAAACTACGTGCTACGTCACCCTTCATTGACAGGTGTTGAGACAGAAAAGACTAGGTATCACTTGTCCAATAAGATTTAATGTTGACGAAGACTTTTGACTTTCCAAGGAGACTTGAACTCTTAATATTCTGCTTGGTCAAATAACAAACAGATCTGAAGAAAATAAAAACATTAACTGAAGAAAAAGTGCAAAACGATCACATGAAAATAATATTTAAGAAAAAAATTATTGAGCGAAAATAATCAATAAATAGTTTCGTGTTTCAACCCAAATATCTCAGGCAGATCGGTTGACCCAAAGTCAACTTACTAATCGAACAAACAGATGAATCAAAAGAGGAAAGCTGCTTCGATTTGGAAAAGAATATGCCAAACCAGAAATTCAGGAAAAAGAATTCGATCAAATTACGTATTAATCGACAAGGAAAATCAAAGCTTACTGACCGAATTTAACCCAATTGCTTTTCTCGAAAACTGAAAATTTCAGCTTACCAACAACTCTTATAAACTAGCGATGTCGTGAGCAAGATTCAGGACTAATAGTGAGAAGAAACGATGCTGAAACTTCGATCTGGTTTCGAACAAAACAACTCGGAATCTTCGTCTTTCTTTCTTGCTTTCCCCCTTTCAGGGCAAAACTAGGTATCACTTTTCCAATAAAATTTAATGTTGACGAAGACTTTTGACTTTCGAAGAAGACTTTGTCTAGTTATGATCATTGCATTATAAAGCCTGTTAGTCTTCAGTCTTTTAATATTCATAAATTTGATGAACCATTGAAGGTGTTGAACTTATATATTCCATAAACAACTTTACAATATTTTAGTATTCAGTCCATTTTCCTTTTTTTCGTTTCAATTATACGAAACAGACAAATACATCGCTTTGTTTCCTATCAACTCATTACAGTGAAATGAAAACGATCTCACATTTTTCTTTCGGAAATTAATGATTGAGATTAGGTATTGAATATAGACTATCGTTGTGAAAACAACACAAAGAAGGACGCGGTTTTGGCTTTAATATTATAGTAAAAACTTGTAAAAGATTTCACCCAAAAAAAAAAATTGTAAAAGAAGGTGTTTGGAAATTGGGGGAATTCCAGACCCACGTGACTTGTGTATGGCGTCAGAAAATGAAAGGAAACTTCAGCCCCAAGTCATTTGGCATTTCATAATCACTATATAAACGAGAGTCTTGCATGTAATATCTGCTCATTCTTGTTCCTTCTTAGGCGTGCCGGTATCTTCAAGATCTTTTCTTCAGCGTTGGACAAATGAAGGTAATATTCTGTTTTCATGCATAAAATACTATCTTATATAGAATTCTATCGTTTGAGTTCATTATTTTATTGGTATCTAGTGCTAATGTTTTGTTATGCATGATAACTATATATATGCAGCAAAAGGTGGTGCTGAAGGTGGCTATGAAGTGCCAAAAATGCCGGACTAAGGCCCTCAAAGTGGCTGCGCAACATGACGGTATTTTGTTTTTTGGTGTTTTTTTTGTTTAATGTGTTTGTTTTTGTGTTAAGACTTGATTAGAGATGAGATTAAGTAACCATGGAAATACAGGTGTGAACTCTGTTGGATTAGAAGGAGAACAGAAAGACAGAGTGGCGGTGGTTGGAGATGGAGTTGATGTTGTCAAGATGACTACCAACTTGAGGAAGAAGGTTGGAGCTACCGAAATCATCAGTTTGGCAGAGCAGAAGTGATCAAATCCAGCTGATATGTTTCTGGGAGGTGCTCCCACAAAAATCTTAACATGGACCATAAAGAGAAAGCTTTGTTCTTGTTCATCATCGCTTGTGTTCTGTGTAGTTCTCAAATTCCTGTTTAGTCACTGAATTTTCTTTTGTATCGGTTGCGCCTTGGTGGAATTTAATCATCCTATTCTTACTTGTTGGAGAATTATTACCTTAATTTCCCCTTCCTTTCAACCTTCTCAACTCCTGGTAATTAAGTTGGGTGAAAAACTTGAGATCATTTGCAGCTATTAGGTGTAAAAGTACTAAATCAAAGAAGCATTTTGCGGACAAGTGATAAATGTTTTCCCAGATGATAACAGAGCAAAACATGAGTGCGTTTCGGTCATCATTTAGCTGAGCGGAAATCGTCGGTCCTATAGGAATTCAGTTTGTTTACGTGGCCTTCGGGCTGCTAGCTATTAGGTGTAAAAGTACTAAATCAAAGTCAGAAAAGCATCTGTCCCATTGTTACTGGTTTGAAATTTTGAACATATTCCCCCAGCAGGAAGTTATAGCTTTTAACTGCAATGTCACTATCTTTGGTTTGGATAACCATTATTCGATTTCACTGGTTGTTCATAGAATCCCATGAACCATACACTTGGAAAAACAGAAGACAATAACCATTTCTTGCGTAATTCAGAGGCCTCAAGCAAGCCAAGATGTTCAGTAAGATTGAGAAAACGGGGGTAAAAACTCCACTCTTTGTGCATAAATTGAGTTTTTACATCTCAGACTACAAAATGCATTAAATTTTTAGTATTGATTTCAGGCAAAGTGTCGGTGGACTTGTTACATGATATTTGTCAAACGCAAACGAGACCAAACACATACTGTTTTACAAGATTGCAGTGCTACACTTTAATTTAGAACGTACACGGAACTGGTCGACACACTGTAAAAGCGCTATTTGAAAGAATTAAAGAAGCTAAC
Source organism: Heritiera littoralis (assembly GCA_031772115.1). NCBI lineage: Eukaryota > Viridiplantae > Streptophyta > Magnoliopsida > Malvales > Malvaceae > Heritiera > Heritiera littoralis. Next base: position 1,714,491 of record JAPDPK010000043.1, read on the forward strand.
TGTGTGATTGAGTGATCGGATGAAGTCATCAACATCTTCTTCAGTATTGTAGAAGTGAAGGCTGGCACGTGCACTTGCACTCACTCCTAGATGGCGATGGAGAGGCTGCGCATAATGGTGACCCGATCTGATAGCCACTCCATGCTAAGATTAGACAAAATAAGTAGCATTCAATACAAAAACCCTTTAAAATCTTTTCCATGAGAACTAGAGGTACAGCCAGCTACAGTATTTGCATTCCCGAGGGTTGGTTCGAGCACAAATGCAATGCCAAGCTTAAAATTTTTTAACCCAAATGGAGTTTGAGTCATTTAAGTGGTTTTCCATCACATTTTCGCAAATCATATTTATTCAACAAAAGTACTACAAACTAACTACAATGCCAACGCAAGCTTTAAGAAATAGATGAGAGCCAAAAACTAAACAATATTACACTGCTATAACTCATTTACAATTGTTGCAAGATCTGTAAGATGAATATTCCCGACATTGAAAGAACAGAGAGCGGCATGGTGAATATCATCTGAAGGCCTTGGACCATAGATTCGAAGATTTGGAACAGAACAGAGTTTTTCATATAAAATTTAGCCAGCTCCATCTATAAAATCAAAATTGCACCGTTAAGAATAAAACAGTTATAGCTTACCAGAAAGTAGTTTCTAAATCCATCTAGCCCTTCCCAACCCAAACTAAATAAGTTACCATTCAATCAATCATATAACATAGCATGGCAATTCGATCCCATAATAATAGCATTTGTTGGCAATTTTAAACTGTCTTGGAATCACTATGAAGCAAGAAGAAAAATTTTTCCAAACCAAAAAATTAGTCAACAAAAATCCTAGGGATGGATGAATAACCATAGCATAATTCAATATATTGCTTCCTTAAGGATATGTAATCAAATAATTTATACCAAGTTTTTTCTTTTTAATTTTGAAAAGCACCAAATATAGGTGGCATTTTATCTGTCCATGTGCACCAAAAATTAGGACCCCTATGCCTAAGTCGTAAACATTGTACTTATGATGAAGGAACAAAAAGTCAAAACAGCAAAAATGCAACTCACCTCATAGTCATGAATATTCTGCATGCCAATCCCAGACAAGTAATAAATTGCAGCCCCTAATCCAATTGCTTCCCCAATTGCAGGTGTTCCTGCCTCAAACCTAATCCATTTGAAGAGTAAGAACAAAGTAAGCCATGATAAGAAACAAAATACGGAATATTTAGACCAAAAAATACTTGAATGACATGTGGCTTTAAAACAAACACGGGGGAATTCTTTTCAGCAAACTAAGTTCTTAATAGCCAATGGCCAAACTTGATTGCATTTAGACTTATGGTCAAATGAAGCAGAGTATGTGCTGTGTCTGCATGCATTATTTGGTGATGAGAAAAGATTCAGAGTGACATTTCTTAACATTTTTAAGACTGGTTGAATTCTATGGAGTCCTAAAGCAAGAGTAACTTCACTCTAAGAAGTTCTTAGAGGGTGATTAAAGTAAGTCATATTGCTGTTCCTTGGTAAAATATTCACGTAAGCACACAGTGCACAGGCAAAGTTTCATCTTATACTTGCTTATTTTGGGAACCTTTGATATTGTGGGAAAATGGCATTGAGCAGCAAAATGAATGTGAGTTGTGCTCAACAAGAGCTAAAAGCATCATAATAGTATTTAAAATGAAGCCATCCCATATGAATTTGAATAAATATTATTCAGAGGAGCTGCATTGGCCAGGAAATTTTAGAGTTGGCAGATGCTAAATGACCTGATCTAGCAGAAAGACACTACCAAATGTACCATTAGCAAGGTTCTTAAAACTACTATTTTAACAATAGCATACAAATGGAGCAATAAACAAGTAAATGTAATTACTCTGCAATTCCACAGAATACTATAGCTAATGTCCAGATATATTGAGGAGACCATTTTGCAGACCTTTCATTGACAAACTCTCATTGAGGCTAGCTACTATAACATTAGTTAAAAGGGGTCAGAATCAAGTTGTTTGGAGATTTACCGATTTACCTTTGTGCACAAGCTTGTATAGTTGTTTTCTGTTTGCTGGTTTTTTTTTTGTGTCTGTTGAGAGTGTTGTCTGTACTTTCTTTTTCTTTCTTTCAGTTATGATAATATTATTTCAATTACAGGAATTTAGAAGAAAAAAAAAACAATTTTTGTGACATTAGGTGAAGATAAATGGCAATGATTTAGAAAACAACAGAAGACCCCATGCTTTAGAAGCAAATATATGATATTGCTTTTAGGACCTCTCAAACTCTTGATAATATGGTACACTCATATTCATTGATCTCTTTTAAAATTACATGTCCAATTATCTCACCATAAAGGTACTAGGTGGAGCCACCTAGAGAGGATCCATGACAATGTAAAAAGTAGAGGAAAAAAAATAAATTTCCATGCAGTTGAAACAGAGATGAACTTAGACCTTGTGCTTTACAAGCATAAAAGCAGAGGTATATACATGACCATACAGCGGCTTAGCCACGTACAAAATGTGGGGTCAATTGTAGAAAATATTAGTCAAGTTATATTTATACATGTAGAAAATATTAAAATTTTTATTTTTTATATTGAAGCCAATAAATTTCATAAAAATATAAAGTAAATGATCAAAAATAAAATTTTTATTTATTTTTATAATGATAATATTAATATTTAGGTTGCAAAGAAAATTTTAAAAAATCTTTATATTTTGGTAAAATTATAAAGGTTAGTTTTTGATACATTAATTTCACAATCATGGTTAAAAAACTGTCATGCATCCTACATTATTTTCTAATTAGTTTTTTTTTTTTTTACTATTCCTTAAAGGATATGTATCATCTTATTAACGACGTTTATGAAGTTTAAAAACTCTATTAATAGTATATTTGGTAAATTCTCTCTCAATATAATCATATGTTAATAAATATTAAAAAATAAAATGTAATATATATATAATTTCTCATAAAGATATATTTATGTATAAATGTTTTATATAAAAGTAAAATCATACATTTTATTATATATAAATATAATGTTAATTTTTATTTCTTTTTTATTAAAAAAAATTCTATATGTCTAAGGATATCTTTTGCGAATTAAAATATAAATAATAAAATCACTAATCAAGCAATTTTCAACTTAATTTATATATTTAAAAATGATTACTTCATATAATAATTGGATAATTATTATATACACTGTCAGTAAAGTTTTTTTGACTTCACAAGTGAAGTTAGGATGATGACACGTGTATTATTTTATTTTTAATATTTTTAAAAGACATGTGTCTCGTCCTAACCCCGTATGTGGAGTCAAAAAACTATTTTTAATACAATATAAAAATATTTATATAATATGGATTAGCACACATATGTGACCCTATTGAATTTTGTTTATGGCTAATCCCCTGTGACCATATATTGATCTCCCACTATTTTTGGCCATGTTCAGTGACTAAATGATGTAGCAGAGCAAACTAAAACATTAAATAGAGTTGTATTTTCTGTATTTCCATCTCTTTCTTTTTGGGAAAAGGGGAGTTACAGGACTCAAATTCTGCTATTCAAGAAGCAAACTTAATCATGCATACGCAGCTTAAATAATGAACAAAACTGCTAAAGGTCCTCTTGTCCTCAAACTTTTTTCTAAAATGATTCTCTTAAGATGAAGATAAGATAATTACCCCACCACCTAAAAGGAGGAAAACCATTTCAAGAGCAGCTTCAAACCACTTCCATGACTCTATTCCTACGGATACTGATACATAATTCTTGCAGGTAAGAATTGAATTTTGAAAAAGAAAATGAAAACAATGGCATGCCTAAGAATGGAAGCATGGCTGACAAGAGATTGCTCTTGCCAAATAAGAATCCAATGCCTGTAGCACACATCTGAAGCATGTTTATTCCTTAACTTCATATACTTGTTCATATGGCTTAGCTCATACATAAGGCAATGAACTAACCTTGTGAGAAGAAGCAACAAGAAAGTCAGCGTCAAGACCTTGGACATCAACCACCATGTGAGGAACACTTTGACAAGCATCTACAAGCACTTTTGCCCCAGCCTCATAAGCCCAAATCACAATGTCTTTAATAGGAAGAACAGAGCCTACAGGAAAAGGAATGTTTGGTTGAATAGATAAGAGCATGCTAAATATTTATCCCGTATTATCAATCAATAACGTTGGTAGAATATTATATGATCAGATGATGATAAAATTAGTCAACAATAATCACTTTTTTCTCTTAATTCCAATCTTTTTTTTTTATTTTGTTAAGGGACGGGCAGCAAGATGGCATCATGTCGGTTATATTGGGATATTGGCCAATAAAAATTGATTTGATAGAGATTAGAACTAATTCTAAATAACTGCATCATCATCTGATATTCCTGATAAATCAAAGACCACATTTCTCAACTAAAATCTATATCCGCTTGATCTGATTTAGTTTGCTCAAATCAAATGAGATATAGAAAATTTTCAAGTGCTTGTGTCAGTAAGGCTGGACTCGAATATAAAATCTAGCCAACTTCAATTCACAAGGAAAATATAAATTAATGTTAAACGTGAAAACAAGATTATTGTGTCTTCTTTAAAAGTATTGACAAGCAAAACAGAAACAGGCAATGTAAAGAGAAACTAACCAAGCACATTAGCCACATGATGAACAACTACAAGTTCTGTCCTTGTAGAAATCATCTCTCTCAGCTTCTGTACATCTGCAACCTCATTCTCATCTAAACTTACAAAATTTCACAACAGCTCCCGTTGTCTGTGCCACAATTTTCCAAGGAACTATAGCACTATGATGTTCAGCAATTGTATGTACAATCTGCAAACACAAACATTATCATAACATCAGAATTCAATTAAAATTAACAATTATCCTACGCAATAAAAGCAAGCAAATTATAAAAAAAAATCAACTAACACACATCGTCCCCAGGCTTAAAATTGGATAAACCCCAAGAATAAGCAACTAAATTAATTGCCTCGGTAGCATTTCTAGTGAAAACAATCTCAGTAGAGAGTCTGACGCATCGATAAAAGCAGCCACTTTCTTCGGCGCCAACTCGTACTCATCAGTTGCCTTGCCACTGTATTTATAACCAAAATAAAGCAAAAAGAAGAAAAAATATTGTTTTTCGCTCTTTGCTTTTGCTACCTATAATGTTAATAAAAAGCAACAACCGAACAGAGACAACAATTTCGAGTAAAATTACGAAAGGAGTACCTCAAGTAATGAATTCCTCTGTGCACATTTGAATTGCGAGCTTCGTAATAATTACGCAAAGCTTTTAACACTGCCGTTAGTTTTTGGGAGGTTGCAGCATTATCTAAAGATACAAGTTTTGACCCATTTACTTCCTGCCAAATTTGATAAGAACCTAATGAACTAGAAATTAAAAAAATTAAAATAGAAAAATTTTTAAAAAAAATCAAAAACAAAACAAGGAGCAAAATAAGGAAATCAAAGGACCTGACGGAGGATGGGGAAGTCGGGTCGACTTAAGTGGCCTAATGAAAGGGAGCCTTCCTTCACGGCTGAAAGCGAGGCGGAGAATCAGCGGAAGCCAAAGCGAAGATTTGGTGAAGAAGTAGTAGGGTCTAGAAATGGAAAAGAAAACAAGAAACAGAGAAATACAAAGAAAATTTGTAAGCTTTGTATCGTTGAAAAACTCTCAAAAAATGAAATACAAATAAGAACATGAAGACTCTTTACGTGGAATGTTGTCTTATTATATGATTAGACACTTTTAAATTTAGGCTTAATAGTCAAATCTGTTCTCAACGTTTGTCACAAAATAGAATTAAGTTCTCAATGTTTAAATTCATAGAAATTAATCCTCAACATTACAAAATAATTAAATTAAGGATATTTCCGTTAAATCCTTTCATTTCCGTTAAGTTTTATTACTGGTAGGGGTAACGGAAATTAAAGGATTTAACGGAAATGTCTTTAATTCAATTATTTTGTAATGTTGAGAACTGATTTTCATGCATTTAAAAGTTAAGAACTTAATTCAATTTTATTGTAAACGTTGATGATACATTTAACTATTAAGCCTTAAATTTATTTATCAAGATTTAAATTACAATGGACTCCCTCGCCTGTGTGTATGTGAAAAACATTAAATCGTGTTCAAAAATGTTTTTTATCGGACATTTAGGTTGCGTAAACTAATTATAGCGTAAAATGATTGCTGAAAAAATAACATTGTAAAATTTGATATGCAGTGTAAAGTTTTGTTTAAATTACAAGGAAAATAACATTACAAAGTTTGGTATGTAATCACTTTGCTAGTAATGTAATTACAATTTCCAAAAATACCTTTAACTATAAAAACAAAATTTATACATTGGAATTAATTACAAATGTAATTATCATATTAAAATGTAAATAATATAAAGTTGTAACTATTGACATTGATCATCATTTATAATAACAAATTTATATACATTATTATTAATTTGTGTAATTAATTTGTAATAACATTTGTCATTGGGTTTGTTTTATAATTAATTTGTACCACTTATATTTTGTTCTATATTTCCACGATTTTTTTTATGCCGATTAGAGAAATGAGGCAATGTCAATTAATTTTTTTCATTTTGGATTGCAAATAAACAAATTTACCTTCTAACTCAAAGAATCAAAGAACAAAACCACCAAATCATAAGTGATAATAAAATCATATTACAAATCCAAAATAAGTCATACATGATATCTAGCTAAAATATCCATGAAGTAATAATAAAACAATCTTAATAATTTACCTAGACATCCAACAAGTCATAAAAATAATCATAATCATTGTAAAAAAACCATCCATATCTCAAATCAAAGTAACTTATAACTGATAGACTTGCCGAAGGTACTTCTTAACATAGACTTTTCTCCTTTCGAAGGAACATGAGAAGAACATGTCATCATTGGTCGGACAACTCCAAATGATTTTTGTAATCTCAACTTTTTCTTCGTTTGTTATGTCTTCTCTATTAAGTCCATTACCTTGACCCTTCAGCAACATCATTAAACAAAATTTAAAGTATTCAGCCAACTTACCAACCTCTTGAGTTGCTCTCTCACATAAGTTATGAAAGCCAATCATTGCATTAATTAGTTGTCACATCCTAAACCTGTATTTTTGCATGCTTTTCCACATTATTTATATGGTTGGGCTATCTGCGATGTCTTACTTTCCTCTTTCTTCATATATCGAAATTAAATATACAATGAATGTTTATTTATTGCTTACATCCCCTGTATAATTTACAACACAGTAGTACTGTAAAACATTGTCTGAACATATTAAATAAATGATTATACCTCTAAGGTATTAGCTCGCTGCTCCAGGGCAATAGCTGCGCAGGCAATAATCCCCAGATGCTAATCAAGTAGTCACTGAAAATAATCTGTAGATGTTAAAAATAATAGGGTGAGCAAACCACGGCTCAGTAAGAGAATTGTATACAAGCTAGATACTCCGAAATCTATATGCCATGAAATTCATATTTTACCTATAGGTACTCTAAGGACTGAAATAAGGAAAGATATACTATAGTCGGCTAGGCAACCAGATGGAGTAATGGGAGGTATTTTAGAATATCGTACGTGTTCCAGCACCTAGTAGTGACTATAGAGAATAATTTATTGACTTGTGAAAACAATCATTTCCATATACTTTCACATATTCCTTAAAATAATGCTTTTATAAAAATAAAGCAGTTAAAATAAAATAAACTAATATTCATATATTCTTTAAAAGAATATTAGTTTAAAGAACTCGTATTTCTCATTTAAAATTTCATATCACATATCACGGTATAAACCATAAACAGTAAAGTACTTATGTAGTACTATAAACTATTATAAACCATATCCCTTTTTCATATAAAAACATATTTGTATTCTTTTCATTTCAACACATATCTCATATCACATGTCATTTTATATTTCATCAAGTAGAGACTAAGGCATCACCCAAAAAATATCATGCTAAAGAAAAGATACCTCGTAGGGTAATAATAGTAATGTCGGACCTATGGCCATAGTCTATAGTAACCCTCGGTCAACATTGATCAAGTACTAACAGGGATTGCATACATATCACATGTCACATATCAGCATGATATGGGGCCTAGAAGTCTCAAAACAGAATTTTCATACTCTTTTCACCTTTATGGAAAATAAAGAAAATTTATTAATTTTGCAACCAATTCCATAAAGGATTTTTAATAAATCAAATAGTGAATATTTTGGACATCATTTATAAAATATTCACTCTTCATCATTTTATCTCATAAATCATTTTATTTGCTGTAAAGCATATAAGAGGAATTTTCAAAAGTCTTATTCTCATAAAAAACTGTAACATGAATATTTAATTAATATTTTTCAGTATATTCATGTTTTATGAAAAATAACAAATTCCTCAATTTCAAGGCTAGGAAATTATCAATTCTTGAAATTAAATATTTTCTAACATTTTTAGAAAATATTCTAAAATTTTTCAGCAGCATTTCGACTGCTATTGCCCTAGCCTCCCTGAAAGATAAACACAGTTCAAATTTTCCACAACAGCTTTATTTCCACATATTTTCATGCAATTCATTTCAAAAATATTCGTACTAAATTATTTGCATAATTTATATGCATTCAAAGTATCACTACAGATCATATAAGCATCCCTTTCCTATATAGCGTATATGGACTCTCGGATGCACCACTCGCTATCCAAATTTCTCGGGCTGCAAACAATTCCATTAAAATTATTAGCTTATTTAATACTTATTTTTGAGCTATTGTTCATATCTAAATGCAGCCTAATTGAACACTGCAATTATTTTTACAATATAATTTCTACCTGTATTAAAACATAATTTCTTCGTTTTGCGTCGAATTTTAAATCCGAGCATAACGGCAAACTCCTTGTAACTCCTACAGTCATAATCTACCCTTGAATCATCAAAATCAGTGATGAGACCAATCCCCTTCATCATGACCGAAAATGGTGGATGGTGATTTAGTGGAATTTTCAACAATTAAGTGTCTAATTCCTACTCTACCATCCTTGATCTTCATTTTGGCATGCATGTCATGCATGAAAACTCAAGAATTCCCTATGTTCATGCCTTGGCCGAAAGCCTTTCTTATGGTAGAAATTGATTTAGCTAAATTCAACCAAAACTAATGGCATAGTCAAGCTTAGCATGCTTAAAGGATTAAGTCAACACCATTGAAATAAAAAAAAAAACATAAGAAATGATGGGAAACTCACCTTGGCCGAACCTTATGGGTCCTCTTTCCTCCTTATTTTCTTGCTTATTTAATGAGCTAATGGTATAGGTGGAAAGAGAAGAGTGTATAACTTAATTTCCTAGTCAAAGTTTTTATGAAATTTTGACTAAAAATGAGTTTTTTTGTAATTTTTTTCTCTTCTTTTCTTTTTTTTTTTCCTTGGCTATGGCGTCAAGAACATGGGAGAAGAAAATGAATAGTGACTGCCAGCAGCGGGAGCATTTATGAAGAAATTTCTAGAATTTTTACAAAATGACCAAAATGCCCATAATTAATCACAATATTAATTGTTTTGCCACCAAGCTTTCGTAATCGTAAAAACTGTGTTCTCGTACTTCAAAATTTCAGATTTCTTCACCAAAATTCATATTAATCATATTTTGATGAATGAAAGTGGTTTCATCAACGCGCGGTATGTAAATTGTGAGAAATTACAATTTTATCCTTACCAGGTAAATCGTGTAGATTTTTTGTTTAACCACTAATTTCAATAAATCTGCTATCACTATATTAAATTCCTTTTTCGTAAAGAATATTTTGATATTCTTAATCCATCTCGATTCATTTTATTTTGAGTATAATTTTTCGAAAAATTTTCGAGACATAACCGTCATTTCCTGAATTATTTATCAACAACTCCGATTCTTGAAAATAATATCGTTTCAAGTCTCCAAATTTTCTCCTCATCCTCATTACGCTGTAAATATACTATTTTCACTTTCATATTTTTTTATCTAAGCTCAAATTTCTAAGTGGGACCCACTTACTTGTACTTTATGAATTAATTAGGAAATAATTCATTTATTTATTAATAAATGAATAATTGTATATATATAGTACAAAATAACTGATTCTCACATTAGTGCTCTAGTAAGTTCCTCCACCTTAGAATCTATAGCTCTCCTTTTCTTGTGTTTACTAGTGTGAGTGGCATTAACATGAGTGCCAATAGTCGAAGAACTATGTGAAAAGAAGTCATCGTTTTTATCTATATCAACTTCAACATTCATATCCTCAAGCCCTCTCCCATTTGCATTTTCAAGTTAGATGTTTTCAATAGCCTCTGCAAGACTTTATGCTATTAAACCAATTGCTCTATCCTTCCCAAAAATAAAGGCTAACTTGTCAAAGTGCGGGAAAGGCTTGTTTTGTAGTCCAACAGCTTCATGATGGCCCTACATTCCAAGTTAAAAATCATTCAGAATAGTTAATTACACATGATACATTTAGAAAACATATAGAGAGAGTTTAAGTTAGGAATTATAGTATAGAGTAATTTTTCACTAAAAACATCTAAGAATCTCACTTTGTCAAGATCAGGATATTTCATTCAAGAAAACATTAGGCAATCTGTAAATAACCTAATTGTTCTACAAATGGTTCTAAAATGTTGCAATCCTTACACTTTAAAGACATTGCCAACAGACAAGAGCTACAAATAATTGTTGAAATCTTGTTCTGGAGCTACAAATAAGTAGGTTAAGGGCCATATTATACATGATAGTCCTGATTTTTCTATCTAAAATAGAACCATTTGGCATTTGATTAGTTGGCCCCATTGAAGCTATAAATTGAAGGAGACTTACACTAGTTGAGAGCAAATTGAAAAGCAATAGCAGAGGTTAAAAGGAAACCACAAACGACAGCAGCGGAGGAGCAGAGCAGAGCAGAGCTGAGCTGAATTGCATAAAGAAAATAATAGAGAAGTTTACCAGGGCACGGTTGCGTGGGTGATTGTAACAGCACCTATTACCGTATCACTATAATGGAAGCAAGAGTGGGCATGTCTACATAAACCCTAGAAATTTCTTTGCCCCAATTAATGAAACCCTAGCACCATCAACAGCCCCAATTTCAAATCCCAATTTCAAACCCCTAGCACTATCAACAAGCATACGAAAACAATTTCAAACCCCAATTTCAAAAAATGGAAGCAAGGATTTCGAGAAAAATAATCTCACCTGTGCGACAGAGATGAGAGATGGTGCAGGGGCAAGCTCGAGATAGAAAGAACCTGGGCTGATGGAGAGGCCAAAGGGAAGCAGAGACAGAGGCGAGGGGGAAAAAAGAGACAGAAGTGAGCTCGACAAGAAACAATTTTGAAGAACCTGCTAATGGGGGTATTTCCGAGCAAAGGATTTTGCTGCAAAGTACTTTGCAGCCAATTTAGACTACAATCGCATTGCATTCAATTAAATTACAACACAAAGTAATTAGTTTCACAATACCAAACATTGCCTTAATAAGCAGACTGTGACACGGCCTTGAATTGTTGGGCTTATCTAACCAAAGCCATTGGGTCCTGTGATGTATTATCTTTTCTTCATTTTTTTTCCTTAAATTTTGCTTTTAAATTAAATTTGAGGGAAGTTTTTTTTTTTTCTATTTTACTTGCGTTCTTTTTATTATAACAAGATATTGAAATCTGAAAATCCAAAAAAGCTTGCCAAATGTAATTATGAGCATACTAATTGGAAAATAATAAATAAAAGATGATACTCTTTGTTTATTTTTGCTTAAAGAATTCATTTAGATTGAAGAAGAGCAATGGAAGGTTGTTTAGTTTAGGATAGTCTGTGAGAAAGCCAAGTCGGAACCATGAACTCAAATGTAAAACTAACCTTACAATTTTAGAGTCGACGCTGTTATAGGATAGAAAAATGGCGGGAAAATTATACATATTATAATTAACAAAAATTGAATGAAATTTTAAAGAAAAAACTAAAAAATATTTTATATTTGAAAATCGATATAAATTTTCATATTTTAACACAATAATTTTCATATTTTACTTGACATAAACACCGAAATGCCAAATCTAAGTAAAACCAAAACCATGAGCTTTGAGCAAGAAAAGAGCAACAAAATCCCTAACATAATTTAATTCACAGAAGTTCATCAGGCACCCTTCCGGCCTTAACAACTGCAAAAGTAAAAGTTGAATCAATTCCTAACTCGGGCGCTCCACAAAAATTCATAGAAAACTGAAACTCGAAGAAGTGAGCAGGGAAATACGAAAGAGCAAGTTTGAAAGCAAAATAGCACCGAACCTTGGCTATCTTAAACCTCGGAGCAAAGTTACACAATGCCCCTTACAAAATTTGATGCCACAGCAATTCAGCAACGCAGAGGGAGCATTGCAGCATCTTTTTTCAGCTACTCAGATGATGAAATTACACTTATTAAAAAAATGAAGGCAACAATTTTTTTTTTTAATGGTAAAAATCTATTGGCGCTTTAGTGAAGGAAGCAAACAGTAATACACCCGGTCCATTCGAGCCGTCACAATTAACTTGTATGCAGTTTGAAGACCAGGCTTTCCCAAATCAATTATATCCTGTTTCAAACTGTTTATAACAGTTATATTACTGGTTAGTTGTTATCCGAGTTTAACTGCATCATTCTACAACAAAAAGCTGAGACCTACCCGGAAGAAGTTAAACATTAAATCATTTAGTAAACAGATGAATCGACTAACCATTGCCATTCGCCAGTTGCCTCTGCATGTCTTCTGACAGCATGGTATAAGCGATCTAGACAGTAAATCAACATCCCAAATGTGCATCGTGCATCATTTTCCTGCAAAAGAGCATTAAATATATATCTCCTTTTTCAGACAAAGATGCAAGTGAGAGGTAGTAATCTGCAGTTTCAGTAGAAGCAAAAAGAATTGTGGCTTATTCACACATTAGAGTAACAAAAAATCTATAAAACAAGAACAAGCTAAAAACAAGCACTCTAAATCATCAAGAGAGAAGCTAAAAACAACACACGTAAATAAAGCTTTTGAACCTATGTTCTTCTTTACGAATCAAACTCCTTTCTAGCCACTAAGTTTAATCAACAATGACCATATGAAATCATAATAGTTAGTAAGTGATTAGAAAGGGATGGAAGGAAAGGGATGGAGGTGAAGTGCTTTCAGAAAAGAAAAATCAAAATAAACAAGGAGCCAATAGCAATAAGAAAGCTGCTTCCAGTTCTAACATCTCTAGAGATGGCAAAACAAAAATAAAGAATGGTCACTAAAGTGATGTCATCATTAGTGCCAGACTTATTATTACCTCAAGGCCATCAAAGCTAATTAGACTTGCTCTCAATTGAGAAAGCAAATGAAGCACAAGATCTTAAGATTTCCTACAAAATTATTCCTCCCAAATACTAGTGAAAGTATAATGAGCCAACAACTAGAAGAAACAACCTCAGATGCTTACATCTTGCCCAAAATCAAAATTTTATCAAGGCCCAGACAGAACAGGTAAACCTTTGCTTTTCCAATAATGCTAAATAATAATAACAACTACAAGCATTCAAACACTAAATCAAATAGTAAGGTTCTTACCAGCCCTTGGTCAACATAAGTTTGGTACTGCATAATTGTTTTCTCAACCTCCACAATAAGTAGCCTCCTTTGGATACGAGCAATTCTTCCCCTGCCTTCTGCTCTAGTATCCTGATTACAATAACAAAAACCAGATAATTAGGAGAATGGGAAACAAGCAAAAGGAAACAAGAATTGGATGATTAGTAGGAATGTTTTGCTTCCCTAACCAAATATAATAAATGGCTTTACAAGGTATATACATATGTTGGAAGTTAAAGGTCGAAAGGATGGTATGGCAATATAAATGTATAACCATCTAGGCAGTGGTATCAACTAAACCCAGCATATGGTCACTTCCTACACTGATCAACAAGTGGAATTTACTTCAAGAAATTAATGACAACATAATGTAGTGAAGTGTTCACACCTGTCTAAACCATGCTCGCACAACTACGATCAGACCAAGAGATAGAAAGAATGCTGGCAAGGCAGCTAAGATTGCAAAGTTGATTTCATTAGCTCTGAGAATCTGATCCAGCTCCAGCATCGCCCTAACTCAATGAGCATTTTTAATAAGAACAATTAGATAAACCAGAATGCAAGTAAAATTTAAACATCTATGTAGGAATAAGCTGGTGTTGAACTCACATCTCAATATCCTGTTTCAACTTCTGAACCTGCAATTGTAAAAGCATAAGGTTATGCAACCAGAATTACAGGCAGCAACTAAATAGTAAAAATAATAAGCATTACCTGGATAAGCAAAGCGCGAGCAAGCTCTCCATTGAGAAGATTTTGGATAGGATGCATAAGTTCCTTTTCATATCTATATTAGAAATCCCAATGAATTATAGTTTGTCTCCAAGAAAAAATTTGCCAAACTAAGAGATATACACCGTACCATGGTAGTTCAGTTAAAGCAATATATCAGATTAGCAATCACAGGAGTATATTTATTCTGGAATATTTTGAAAGTATCAATAGGAAAACCGGTGTTATTATCGAGAATGCAACATTATTCCAGATATATTAGCATTTATAAAACCTTACTATCACTAGTACCCAAAGCAATTTTCATACGATAAGCATTCATATAGATAAAATACCAAACTAAAGGTCAAGTTCAAATTTAACGAAGGTACACTAGTATTTGCACTCTACTGAACATTGTCCATATGCCTATATATACTACTACTTGCATGTGCAAAAGCACACAATTGTACACATGGGAATGACTCCATTTCTAAGTCTCTACTCACTTTTGCAGTTGGATCTGTAAACCATTTAGGTTTAGATGTGTTGAATCTAACATCTAGTGGTTGTTTAAAATGCTCATGTTACACTTCTACTTGCTCTTGCACATCTATATAGGTTAAAAGAACCAACTAAAAGTACAGGTAACTCAGTGCTGAAGTCATAGAGCTGCCTAGAGAAAACCATGTCTTTAAATTAATATGAAACTACGAAAATATTAATATGAAACTATAGAAAGGTTACATATCGATAAGGAAATTGTAAATTACTGAAATGGAAAAATCAAACATAGAAAACTTGAGCCAATATTTAAAAGTAAAAAATTTCATCCACTGCAATCTTGAAACTCTTATTTACACATAATTTCTATCTTTTCACTATTGTTTCTAGCACTAAACTTGGTATACATATGCACTTATTAAGCCTAAATAGCCAAAGATACCTTCAACTTTTTGCACAAAATAGATCTAAGCCCTCAACATTCTACATGCAAATCAATCCAAAAATTTTTATTTTCTGAAAATAAACTCCTAACCTTTCAAAATCATACAATTAAGTCTAAATCTATTAAATGATGCTACCTTCCATTTGTATTGCACGTGTGGTATGCCATATGGCAACCCACAAAGCTATCCAAGTCAACTGCCACGTAAGATGTCCAAAAGTCAGTTAATATCATTTAACAGATTTGAACTTAATTATTTTGAAAAGTTGGGAGTTTATTTACGGGAAATAAAAGTTTATGGACTGATTTGCATGTAATAAAACGTTGAGTGCTTATATCTATTTTTACAAAAGGTTAAAAGTATATTTGGGTATTAACCCATTAATAAATATTGGGGTGATGAGATATTTCTCCAGTTATGTGTGCTTAAGTGATCAAATGCTAACAGGATTAGCATTACCATAATTTAGAAAGAAAATCACACCTTGACATAACTATCTCAAGCATTTCCTGATCTGATGCATCCTCTGGGAATTTTTTACCCTTTGTCTGCTCGCTGAAGGCCAATAACATTCTGCAAACCATGAAAGCAGTTTAGTTCAGAAAAAGCGCTTGACATGGATGTCAAGAATAAAGCAATTACTAAGAATGAATGAAAAGAATTTGATTACATCCAATCACCATGAAAAAGAAAGGGATCAAATAGTAAAGCAGGAAGATAATCTAGAGCCAAATAAAACAAATATTAAGCAGCTTTCATCTCAAGAAGAATCCAAGTTCTTTTGTATGGACATCTCAAGAAAAGATTAGATGGATGTGAAAAGAAAAGGTACAAATCTCTTTTGTACATATGGAGGCCCACTGAGCCTTGGGCTACACAACTAGCCCTTCATCCCTTTAGCCTAATCTTGACCCCCATTTTCCCAAGGTTTGAACACTTTGAAATAACATGGATAGGTATATTCACAAAATTTATATCCTAAATTCTAAAGCATCTAGCTGTTTAAAATTCACAACCATGTATTTTAACAACAGCCTGCTTGTTCATGCATAGAGGAAAGAAAAAAAAAAAGAGAGAAAAGGAAAAAGTACCAAAGAAATTACATCCTGCAATTCTCTTGCTTGCTAATTTTAATTCAATATTCATAAATGCAGATTGGCAGGAAAAAAAATTAACCTGTGTAGAGAATTGGAAGTCAACTGAACTTCCTCCATATCCATCACGCCTTTCTGCCTTTTCTTAAATGTATCCAAAAGTTCATCTCTAATTGACAAAAGCTGGAATAAATTGAGTTCAAGATCAATGAAACTAGTTGCATTCTCAAGTATTCATGGAAATGGCCAATACAAGACTTGCAGGACAGACATAAAAACAACTCAGCAATCAGATTAGCACAATGGAATGTACCGGTTGCTCAACATGGTCATTAAAGAAGCTAACTGTTGACTCCCTTGCTTCACGAATCCAGTTGTCAATGTCAGAACTTCCCATTAGACGGCTATGTCGTAGGAGCCAGAAAGAACAAACCGAAAGGCCAACAGCACCAGATGCATACCGGATCCAGTAACGAGTTAATTTCCTTGGTTTTTGGTGTTTAGCTACCTAAGAGCAAGATAAGAAAATAAGCAACATATCCCAAAAATTAATTGACCATCAAATGCAAGAACCTTAAATAAACACGCAGTTAATAAAATACTGTCTAGTTTTATAGCAACAAGGATTAAAGATAAAAGGATTCATTACCATGAGTGCTAAGTAAGAGTCCAGTTCCTGGAGATTCTTATAAACCAAGTTGATAGTATCGCTAATTTCACAATCCATCCATTGAGACTCTTCCTGATTGATTTCTGGCAATTTCTCAAATAGTAGGGGAACTGAATAGGTTCCATCAACAGAAGAATCACTCTGCATAGTTTTTGTTCATGAAAATTGGACCCTAGCAGTTTTTAACAAGCTAATCCTAGCAGCAAGCTTGAATGCTCTGCATAAAAGTGAAAATATTGCAAAAGCAAGATCAATTACAGAAAAAGATATATCAATATTGTTACCTGACGCAATGCATGAAGATGGCCAATTGATGCCTCCAACTTAGAAAATAACTCATTAAGAGTGACCTTTAGTGAGGAAAATGACTTCTCTGGATCTTTTACTAACTCCTCTCCGCATTTTTCAACTTCAACATAAAACTAGTCAAACAAACAAGCAATGAATCATTGATTAATCATGCGTAACAAAAAAAAAACAACAATGCCTATAAGTGCAGTGCTCAAGCCTAAAGAACTAATACAAACTTACTGTTAAGTCTGTCTTTGGCTTTTAGATATTTGAGTGAAAAAAACAAAAAGGATAAGAATGCAAAGAGTGTCAGCGGATGAAAGGCTTCCTTATCATGGTAAAAACACGACATGACAGTACAGAACTAGAACAAGATGGAGCAAACCTCAGCCAAAAATGCAGCAAGTGAACACCTTAAGGCAGATAAGACAGCAATCCTTTCAGAGATGTACGCAGATGCAGAATGGGAAAGATGCTGCATTGCCGAACCATCAGTAACACTTTCACGCATGAATTGAACCGATCCATCAACAAAAGCTCGTGGCCCTCGCTCGAAAACCATGAAGTAAACTTTACTTGTATTAGATCCCTAAACATTTCTACAAAATTAGGATAAAAACTTGCAGAATTTCTTTTCCAAAAATAGGTAAATTTTTAAAATTATTCAGAATTTCCATTTAGAAAAAGACTAACGATCAAGCTAAGCCCTAGTAATTAGCATACAACATTACCTCGGCTCTAGATTGCCAAAATTGCAAATTATTTTGAATTTTATGCAAATTTAAAATGGAGCGATCCATTATATCATTTAGAACTTCGTAAACTCTGGATGCCTCTGGCCTCGTCCTGCATTTAGAAATCATTCCATAAATTCAAATATTATAATAAAACCATTACTCTTCTCTTGAAATTAACTTTGAAAAGATAAAACGAAGAAGAGGTGGAGGTCGTACGGAGATGAGTTGAATGAGTTGGAAGGCAATGGGAGAGGGAGACCAGCCCTGCGTTTGGTAGAGATAGGAAAAGGCGTTCGGCGAGACAGATTTGAGATTTTCTCGAGAAAATGGGAAGGGGAAGAAGGACACATAGTGGAGAGTCGTTTCCATAGATAGCTGGAGTAAAATGAGATTAGGGTTCCAACGTTCCTCGATGGTTCTTCTCCGTCAGGCATAGCTTCCATACTTTTTTTCTAACTTGTAATTGCAGTGCAGAAGCCGCTTTTCACCCAGCCAACCGATTCAAACTTGACTACCCGTCTTCTCGTTCAAAGCTGTCGTTCGCCGTTCCGTACAAAAGAAAAAACATGTCAGTCTTTCCAATGAATTTATAAGGTTACCCAGTTTTCTCTCAGTTTCAGGTGTCCATTGGGTTTTCTAGCCCTATGTAATGAATTTTTTTAATATTAAACTAATAACTTTTTTTCACAAAAAAAAAAACTAATAATTTTTTTATATTGATTTCATAAATTTTTTTAAGGATTTATATATAATACACTGATAATATATAATCTTTATACACTGTCAATACACCAAAGATTAACACATCATCAATAAGTCCTTATGAGTAAATTAAAAAATATTTATATGTATTTATTTTTAAGAGCTTAACATTTTTTTAATTTTCTTATTGATGAGGTGTCAACTTCTAATGCATTGACAGTGTATAGAGACTATATACTGTCAATGCATCATATATAAACTTTTTTTGTAAATATGTTTTGAATTAGACTTAAATTAAATAAAATATAAATATTGCTAATTTTTCTCGTACTCCTTTTTATGTTCACATAAACACAAAGCAAAAGGAAAATTTAATAATTACATATAAAAATTGAAGTTGTTTGGGCTTAAATTCATGTCTTATATCATCTCATAACTCTTTTTTAATCGGCCAAACAATTGTTAAAAAACAAATATTTTGTATGTATATGTTTCACATATATAATATTATAAATATTAAAAAAATAAATATAACTTCTTTTTAAAATTTAATGAATAATATTAATTCAATGGAGTTTGAAGAATTATTCATTTCATAAAATTTAAAGAATATTAAACATCTTACCTAAAATCAAATGATTAAAAATGAAAAAAAATTCATCTTAAATATAAAATCATAATAAATCTGAAACTTAACCAATAAAATAAAATTACTCAAAATGCTTCTTTTCATATAAATATATAATAGGAATGATAGAGATAGTCATTTTGACAGTTACATTTCAACACTTCTCATCTTATTGACAACATCACTTTTAGTTTTACGTGAAAGCTAAAATATTAAAAAAGCTTCTGAACTTTGTTACTTTATTTAAATAAGCCTTTATACTATTTTTGTATCCAAATAAGCCCTTGTACTTTTATTTGTACTCAATAAGTCCTTACTTCAAAAAAAGATTACATATGGAGGTGGCAAAAGTTGACCCGACTTGAAAAACCAACACGATCAACCCGAAGTCAAACCCGACCGATCTGATTTGACTAAAAAAGTCAATAACCCCAATCCAACCTGATCCGAAATTAAATTGATCTGAATACATTGATCCAAACCCAACTTGATTTGAACTCGAATTTATCCAAACCCAAATTAATCTGAAATCAAATTGATCCGAACTAAACTTGATTCGAATCCGAATTAACCCAAATCTAAATTAACCTAAACTTGGCTTTAATTGTAGAACTAACAATAAATGTTTAATATATCAATTGTATTAAACTATTTTACCAACAATTAAAATTTGTATTCATTCATTTGAGTTTTTTACTATGGCTTTATAGCTTATACTATACAAGTTGTATTAATTATTTATTCACGTGACATTCTTATACATACATAAATGCACAATTGTTAGAAATGTGTAGATGATGAGGCAACTTCATTACTAAATTCATGGAGTACTAAAACAACTACAATATTCATCACTGTTATTAGAAAAACAAATTCTAAACCTTTAGACTGTTATCAATGGATTCTATGATTGAACGCTATTAGAAAAAGTTTGCCAGTATGAAAGCTATTTCAAATAGTAAAAAAAAAACATCTCAATAAGAGAGAGCTATTCCAAATTTCTCAACTTAAAGATTATTTGCTTATTTATGTTTTTATCAATGCAAGCTAAGACGAGTAAAAAAGCAACTTCAAACCTTCTCACAAAAAAGTACTCATTAAACAATCTTCTAAAGAAACTAGACTACTTCGATCTTTGCCTTATCTTTCTTTTCTTCCTCTTCAACCTCTTTATACACTTCTTAAATCTCCAATATTTGAATCTTCTTCTGATGCCATCGACAAAGCCCTCATGCAACTAATAAGATCTATCTCTTCTCTCATAATCTCCAAATAGTCCTCATGATTTTCAAAAGCTAATAAATAAACAAAAAAAAAACACAATATGATTGAGAATAATTATTAGTTATAAAAAATTCTATAACGATTTTAATATTTATATGTTACCCTCATATCTATACAACCAATTACTAGTAGTTATCAACATTTGAGCATTTGTCCATGACAGAGAACTTCTCCACTTGTTCAAAACCCTTCCACTAATACTAAATGTCGATTTTGAAGCAACAATGTTGATGGGTATGCTTAATATATCTCTTACCATCATTGCAAGCTCAAGTTATAGAAAATAATTATCTTTCCAGTAAGTAAGAACATCAAACAAAGACCTATTAAGCTCAGCTCTAGGCTCATTCAAATAGAGCTCCAATTGTGTCTTACTAGAACTTGAAATAGATCCATCACCATCAAAGTCATAAAATTCAAATTTCTAAAACAACAAAAACACAAAAAAGTGAAAATTCAAACACAAATTTTATTTAAAGCTAAATTAAACATCAAATAAACTTTACATCATGCAAAAAAAAATGAAATGAATATATTATAAAAAAAAACCTTACCATAAGATTTTCATCAAGTTCTTTTGACCATCTTGATTTTTGCCCCTACCCATGCTTGGATTTCTAGATTTAACCTTCTCATACTCTTTAAAGAATTTTTTGAGTTAGTCAAAAATATTTCTAGACTTGTTCTCATAATCCACATCAAACTTTTTCAAAGAAAATTTTATGAATTTCATCTTGAAGCGTGGATCAAGTATGAGAGCAAAAGCCAAAATAATACAATGTTCATCTCAATATTTAGAGTAAATTGCACCAATGGTCCCCATAGTTTGGGCATAATAACAAATTGGTCCCTATAGTTTAAAAGGTAACAATTTGATCCTTAAATTTTAAAAATCGTAACAAATATGCCCTTCCGTCACTCAAACCTTTAAATCAGCTATTAAATGCCAACTGGGCCACACTTGGCGTACATGTGTGCCTAATTATCAGCACATTTTGCTGACATGGAAAAAATTTAAGTAAAAAACAATTAAAAAATCATTATAATTTAAAAACCCATAAATTTATTCTGAAAAAAAATGTAAAAACATTGCCTTTTTCGGAAAAGTTGAAAAAAAAAGAAAAATTCTAAAAAAAAACTGAAAGTACTCGATTCCTTCGTCGACAATCTCATAATCGATCGTCGACGAGGTGAGTTTTCAGTTGCTTCGATATTCATGGAATTGATTCCTTTCCTATAACCCAAAGTACGGTTCAACTCACTATTTGCTTAGTGTCTCTATTTTGGTTAACCGAAAAGCAAAAAAGAAAGTTTCTGAGAAAGAAATTAACACAATGAGTTAGAGTTTAAGAGGGCCTAATGAAGACCTTGTAATATATGGTAAGTATTGATGTAAATTTTCTTATCTGTTTAAAATGTTGTGTTTGTTTCAAATGTTAAACTCTATTTGGTTGATTTTGGTATTTCGGTTTGAACTTGTGGGTGTGATTTCAAATGTTGGTTCTTTCAAATGTATTAAGTGGTTTTGTTAGGCTCAAACTTTCAAATGTTGGGTGACATGTGAGTTTGGTTTTTTTAATTAATTTCACATTGTTAGTGTTGTACATTGTAGGGTTATTTTATTTGAATTAAACATGTAGGGTGGTAAACATGCATGTGGGTGTTGCATGTGGTTATAGTTTTCTGTTTATTATTCAGCATATTCAACTTGTTCCAAATGTGCTGAATTTTGATTACTTTACATGCCAACAGATGATGCCTATGACTACTTCACAATTGCATTACACCATGGTGGATACTTTGCAAGCAACTCTTATATGGAAGGTGAGATTGATTTTTTTGACTTATGTGAGGCTAATAGAATGTCTATGGTAGAACTTTATAGTATGGCATCATTGGTAGGACATTTTGGACCTTTATAATTTTATTGGAAAGTAGCTAATTCATAAATAACAGATGGTTTTATTTTAAGGAAAAATGACAATGATGTTCTCGAGATGTGTAGGAATGTTCCTCAAACTATGTATATGTCTATTTACCTAACCCATAAAACAAATGTAGTGATTGAAGAAATTAGTGAAAATGCAGTTGATGAGGATGTAGGTGATGAGAATCAAAATACAGGAGAAAGTTTGAACATTGTCTTGTTTAGTGAGAATAGTCATTATAGGAATGCAGATTTAGGGCAGGTAGGGGATAGGGAGGCAGATTTGGGGCAAAAAGAGGTTAGGGAGGTAGAGTTGGGGCAAAGAGAGGTTAGGGAGGTAGAGCTAGGGCAAGGACAATATAGAAAAACTGAAATAGGGCAGAGAGTGCATGAAGAGACTGAGGTAGGGCAGGGAGAGTATGGGGAGGCAGATTTGGAGCTTGAACACCATGTAGAGACAGAGCATGGAGAGGTAGAATTCGAGTATGAAAAATATAGGGAGACAGAGCATGGAGAGGCAAAGTTGGGGCATGAACACTATAGGGAGACAGAGGTGGGGCAGGGAAAGTATGGGGAGGGAGACTCTAAGGATAATAGTGCTAATGATAGTGACTTTAAGGATAGTGAGTATGATGTGGATAATGATGATGATGATGATGAGATGTTTTCTAACAATGTAGACCCTGATATTGAAATAGATGTTGAGGGGATAGATTCTGATATGGGTAGATCTCAAATGAAAGGATTTATGAGTGATGCAATAATATAAGATACTGTAAGAGTTGATATAGTGGATGATAAGATATAAGAAGAAAGAGAGAGTTTATCTGATGATGTATTCAGTGTTAGTGGTTCTAACCGTGAGGATGTAGACAAGCCTGGAAAGAAATGACCTGAATTTAATGTAGCCAGTGATATGGATGATCCTTTTTTTTCTGTTGGTATGTTGTTTGCTGACAAAAAAGAATTAAAAGATGTTGTGAAGAATGTTAGCATTAAGGATAGGGTGAATATATTGATTAAAAAGAATGACAAAATTAGGCTTAGAGCTGCATGCAAAGAAGGATGTGAATGGATCCTGTATGCTAGGAAGTTCAGTCATGACCCAGAAGACCCTACTTTTCATATTAGAACTTACAAGTCTAAACACACTTGTTGCAAAGATTATGTAAACAGGAACATGGATTACAAGTGGCTAGCAAACAAGTATATGGAATGTTTTCTTGCTGATTCTAAATTTTCTTTGTCTTCATTTGAGAATATGGTGTATAAGGATCATGTGTTGATAGTTCCAAGGATGAAGCTATGGAGAGCAAAATAGTTTACTTTGCAAAGGCTTCAATTAAATTATAAGGATCAATATAGTAAGATAGGGAGATATGCTGCAGAGATAAGAAGAACTATTCCTGGTTCTAGTGCTCTGTGTAAGCTAAATGGTGGTTTCTTTGAGAGGATATATGTATGTCTAAAGGCATGTGTTGAAAGCTTTAAGCATTGCAGACCATTGATTAGTCTAGATGGGTGCCACTTGAAAGGTAAATTTGGAGGACAACTGTTAGTTGCTGTTGGGATTGATAATAATGACTGCATATACCCTATTGCTTTCGTTGTGGTTGAAACTAAAAGTACAAATACATGGAGTTGGTTTATCAACTTATTAAAGGAGGATATTAATATGGAAAATCCCCAAAGTTGGACATGGATGTCTGATAAACAGAAGGTACAATTTTGTGTTTACGTCATATTCAACTTTTTATTTACTTATGTTTCTTTAATTTAACCAAAATGCATGCTTTTATTATAGGGAGTTAAATCAGCAGTGAGAAGCTTCTTTCCTGAGTCAGAGCACAGATTTTGTGTGAGGCATCTATATAACAACTTCAAGAATGATGGTCATTGAGGTAAAGGGTTGAAGGACAAACTATTGGCTGCAGCAAGAGCAAGTCATATTACAGACTTCAAGAAATACATGGACGAGATGAAAGAAAAGCATCCAAGTGCATATCATTAGCTGTTTGAAAGGCCACCACAGGAATGGCCTTGGTCACATTTCAGCACCAACTCAAAATATGATATCCTTCTAAACAACTTGTGTGAGTATGTCACGACTCGAAGGCCGCGACTTTCCTTTAATACTTATACTTTTCTTAGTCTACAAATTTATGGACTAAATTTTTCTTTTTCATTTTAAGGTTTGTATTCGGTGTCAGTGTAGTTACTATACTATCTAGGTGACCTTTAGTCATTTCATTTAAATATTAAACTAACAAGGAAACGGTTCTTAGTTACATCCTGACTTGTTAAACAGAATATGTACTGTGCATCAATTTAAGTCTTAATGTAAACAAGTATTTTATAAGGAGCATATACCTTAGAAGACTAGTACCAAGTCCATACACCGTCTCCGATGCCCACTGAGCAGCTCACATGGCAGATGTTAACTTCAATAGTCTGAAAGAGATGAAATTTAGTGGGGTGAGCAAAACCACAGCTCAGTAAGATACTAATATAAATACAAAAGTAGGATTATACTGTCTTAATCGTAATACTTAAAACTTGCAAGGATGCAATTACAGTTAATCCTTTCTCATCAATAACATCTCATTATCACTTCTCATATTCACTTTTCATTTCATAATCATACTTCTGTATTCTATCATCCCTTATCAATTCTCATATTGTGGATCATGATCACAGTGGTACGAAGTCATAATTCTCTTCGTGTATTTCTATATTCATGTTTCATATCATATCATGACATCATATAGATGAAATATCATTACCATCGAGTCATGATACTCCTCATATATTCTTCATTTTTAATTGAGATATCCTATCGAGTCACTTTACATTTAACAATCATATTCCCGTATTACATCAATTCATATTACTTATCGAATGGGAATTTATGATCACGATAGAGTAAGATCAGAATTCTCTTCATATCAATCTTATGTTCATATATCATATCATATCATATCATATCATATCATATCATGTCATCGTATAGATGAAACATCATTAACGTCGAGTCATGACATTCCTTATGAAATTCTCATGTACTAAGCATATTATCATGTCAAGGTTTAATATGCAATTTATGTAACTTTACTGTACAAACCGCTATCATTTCATATAAATATCATATATACTTTAAAACATGCTCAATGTATGAATTTTCAATTCATTTCAAATTTTCCTTTACGGCATGATAAAAACATGTTCAATTTCAATTCATGTATTCGTTTTTAGAGCATGTCTAAAACATGTGCGGTTTTAAAACATTTTTCATATACTATAAATCATATCAGGTTTAGAGTTCATATCAAATCAATCTATACTCTAAACCGCATATCATTTCAAGTTCGACACAAAATCGTATATAAATCATATAAGTGTCAAAATCATTTATCATGTACTTTTAAAACATATACTATAAGTCATATCAGGTCCAGAATTCATATCAAATCAAACTATACTCTAGATCGCATATCATGCCATGTTCGACACAAAATCATATATAAATCATATAGGTGTCGAAATCATATCTCATGGACTTTTAAAAACATGTTTAAAACATGTACTGTTTCAAAATATATTTCATTTCAAACATGTCTCATGTATTGTATAAATCATGTTAAGTCTAGAGTTCATATCAATAAAATCATACTCTAAACCTCATATCATATCGGTTAGAGACTAGGCTAGATCCCTATCATCTCTATCAATAAAGACTTAAATCACTGTAGCTAGCAGTGAAAATCATGTCATCGTCCCCTAGAAACCAACTAGGGCGCTATCTATGGCCATAGACCCCATCTCTCTCAACCCCATTGATCAGGCGTGACTGAGACCTGTCCACGACTATTGTCGGACAAGCATCTCTGCCTAATGAGCAAAGCTCCAATTAGGCGGTTTCCACTATGCTTTATTGAATTTAATTCTTTTAGGGTGCCTACAGTCTCATAAAACATTTAAATCTTTAGCTTTCTTTTCAATATCATGTAGAGCATATGATAAAATTCTGTATAAGACTTAATATATCAAAATATATATTTACCATATACTTTCATTTCAAAACAATTCAATACTTTTCAGTATTCATATAAACATTATTATAATGTTTCAAGTTGTAAGAATGCATGCTTAAATGCGATGCTATAAAACATTTCAGTATGCAACTTCAGTAATATTTTCATCAAATACAGTGAAGCGATTCATTTAACTTTATCACCATCAATTATTCGATTTCAAGACTTTCTTTCTGTCCAATCAGTAAATCACTATTCAAATCATTCAAGATTCATTACATTCAGTATTCAGATTGTTCAGTACTCTAATTATTTAATAATTAGATCACTTCGTATTTAAACCATTCGGTATTCAATATCCTTTTTCGATAATTATCGACTATAACAATCATTTGTACATTTCATTATCGATACTAGAACCACATCATCAGTGTGAATTCTCTTAGTATCTATGAGCATTTAAATACTGTGTTTCCATATAGCCATTATGATACTGAAATTATGCAATACTAATATCCTCATTCGATATCTATTCCAGAGTCGACATCGAGGATCATAGAACGACAAGATCAATAATCGCTTATCAAATCCATTTATGGTTTGACCTATTGGTATTTATTCAGAATTTTCGACTTGCGGTTCAATTTCATTCACTATCATAAAATCAGATCACAATCCTCAATTCACTTTTCATATGGCCTGTAGAATGTAATAACATGCCAGAATTATCTATAAAACATCATCAATTCAATTTTTGATTGGCAATTTACCTACTTAAAAGAATTTGCCAATTTTCACTATAAACGGTATTTCAATCATTTAAGTCGCCTTGCCACTATCCATATTATTGCAAAAAATCTCAGTTCACATCTATTTAACATCGATATGTACAAGTACATTTTTATGTAAACGTGTGTTCTATCAAATGTCCATAAGATATAACAATCTACTTTCTTATTATCATTATCTCAATCATACCACTAAGACGGTCCATTTATTTGAATCTATCAATTCTATAATCATCACTCGATTGATAATTCCGCAATTCTATCATTCGACTATCTAAATCACAACTTCGATTTTTTTTTCTTTTAAGTTGTATCATATAATCATCGTCACTTTTATCCGTGATCCGTCTAATAAATAATTCCATCTCAATCTCAACTTGATACCATTTGTGGTATTAAACTTACTTGATTTATTGATTCTATAAGGTTTAAACCATATAATTTATCACATTATCTTGTTCAATGATCTATCTTCTCATCGATTTCAATATCAAACTTTTCCGGTAATACCATAAAGTCCTTTCAATGTTTATTTTTCAATAATTATTTCCAAAATTCCATTTACTTGAGAAACTTAAATCTTTTTCCTCAACGTTTTCCTAAGAATTTCAGCAGCATAACGGCTTAATTTTTACCAAAGCTCCTGCAAGGAAAACACAATTTATACTACAGCCGTTGATTCTCACAATTCCTATGTCTCTACTAAGACCCCCACCATCAGTTTTGGGTCCTCTTAGCATTTTTAACATCAATTCAATCAATGCATCATATAAAAAAATCACAATTCCGTTAAAAATCGTTCCATCAATGCATTATATAAAATCATAATCCCACATATAATATAATGCTACTAATGCTTTATAAAAGTATCTTACCTATTCGCCAAAGCTTAGCACACTTTTCGATTTTCGAGCCTTGCCGAACTCCACCATTCGTCTCATTTCCATTTTGCTACAATTTCAATAATTGACACATATTTTCATTTAGACAATAATTCAACAATTTCTAATAAATTCCATAGAAATATATCGAAATCTTCTAATTTTCCTTACCCATTTCTTTCTTTTCTTCTTCTTTCTCTTTTTCCTTTCCTTCTCTTCTTTCTCCTTTCTTTTCTTTTCTTTTTCTTTTTCTTTCTTTTTTCTTTTTCTTCTTTTTCTTTTCTCCTTTCTTTTCTTTTTCTTTCTTTTTTTCTTTTTCTTTTTCTTCTTTTTTTTTCTGGCTGGGTCGAGTCGGGTCGATCGGGTCAAATCGGTTCGGATCGAGTTGACCAGGTCGGATCTGCTTTTGCTGGCCGGTTCAGCCTCTTCTCGCAGGCATCACCGCTGGTTCGGGCCTCCCTCAGCTGGCCACGGTTGCGAGGACACCGGATCTGGCCTCGGTTTCGCCCCATCACCGGCGACGGCACCGGATCTGGAACGGTGGCTCTCGGCTCCTTTCTCCTCTGTTTCTTCCTCTCTCCGCCGTCCTCTGCCTTGTCGGTGGCCTTCCTTTTCTTCCCCTCAGCTCCACCGAGCTCGGGGTTGGGGTGGCGGTGCCTAGACCGGCTGGCACCGCCACTTTCCTCTTTTCTTTTTCTCTTCGGCTTCACCCCGCATTCTCTCGTTTCGCTTCACTTATGTTTCCTTTTCCTTTCCCGGCGTCGACGTCGACTTCTCTTCCTCCATCTCGGCTTGCCGGCGGCGTCGTTCCTTTCTCCGGTAAGCCAATAGGGGGTCGGCTCCCTTTTGTTTCTTTTATTTTCTCCTCTGTTTTGAAACAGAAGAGAATAAGGCTGGGAATCGGGCCCGCCTCTTCCTTTTTTTAAAAAAATATATATAATATATATTTATATTATTATATATATAATTATACTCATAATTATATATTTATTTATGGAAAAATATACATATATTTATATAATAACCTTATATAAATATATATAAAATTACATATTTTTATTTCTTATTAAATTTGGATTTCTTTATATCCAAATTTATTTTCTCCATTTTCATTTCTTTAATATTTGGATCTCTTAATATCCGAGAATTATTCAAAAAATAATTTCCTCAACTTCATCACTTCATTAAATTCTGAAATTCAATATATTCTAATCCTTATAAATAACTTTATTTATTTATTTTCGGGTAATTAATACCAACAAATAGGAAAATTTTCGGTTATCACAGAGTACTTCAACAAGTACATCTTGGATGCTAGGTGTAAACACCTAATTTTGTCTGGGCTTGATAATTTTGAAAATTTAAAGATCAAATCTTGCAGAATGAAATTGAAACAAATTTAATTAAAGTGTGTTTTCGTAGTTTAAAGTATGATAAAATTCATGTAAATTTGAGTCATATATAGAGATCGTTAGGCTTATGAACTTAGAAGTCCAATTTAATTCGAATTATAGGCTGGAAGGCCAAAAATTTTTATTTATTTATTTATTTATTTTACCTTTATTTTCCAATTTTGTTTTTAATTTGATTTTTATTACTATTCATTTAAAAAACAAAAAAAAGTAAAAAAAAAGGGGGGGGGGGGAAAGAGGTCCTATCACAGTCTCTTTAAGCTGTCCATCAACCACCCAATATCTGCAGCTAAAGTAAAAGTCCATTGGATAAAAAACTGAAACCAAGACAAAATGATGATCCCAAATTGGATTAAAACTCAAACTAATGCTACCATGAGCAGGGGGATTTGGCTCTGTTCCTAAACTAGTAACAATCACCACCATTCACCATCAATCTCCAACACCGTTCCTCATACATAAAACCACCATTGCCTAAACCATTGTGATAGCCCCATTCGGCCATGACCATTGCCACGCCACCTTTGGCCACTGTTCACAACCACCTTACCAAACCTCAACAACCACAAATTCAACCATTGCCATGCCACCTTTAGCCACCCTTACCCTTTGGCTCACCACGTACAGCCACCAACTACTACCCAAATCACCACCCTCCAACCAAAACCACCACAGACAGCCACGGTAGTCTTCTTACCCGAAACCTACCAACCCTCAACCTTTTCGACCACCATTCACCATCACCACGGGCTTGAACCCCCACCGAGAACCACCACCTAACATAACCACCACTTACATCACCTAGAAACCCCCAAGGTCCCGATTCGACCACCACTTCTCACCACCATCACAGCCCTAATCTGACCTAGCATTCCCAAACCTCCAGACCTTCAAAAACCAGCTCAAATCACAACCCAAAAAAACTCCCAAGTCAGTAACCAAAACACAAAGCATAAAAAAAAAAACAAAACAGAGAACCAGAGAAAGGGATTTCAGCTTGAGGTGTTCTATAGGGTTTAGGCCCCAAAACTTGGTGCAGAAGAAGGCAAAGAGGAAGGTTAGGACAAAATTCGATGTGGTGGTGGTTTAAGCAACGCAGATGGCGTTTTTGGGTGTTGAAGGCACGGGTTTCTTTGTCAAATTTGGTTGATTTTAGATAGATTTTTAAAAAATAAAGGTTGGAATCGAGTAGAGGAGACAGAGAGCTATTGGAAAGTGGTGAGCTTTTTTATTTTGGCCAATAGACGACGGCGGTCCGACGGTGGTCGAAAATCGCCCAAGCAGAGAGCTTCCAAGGCTCTGAATTTTTTTGTAAAAAAAAGGTTTAGAAAATGAAGAAATAAAAAAAAGAAGATTTTATAGTGCATTGAAAAAAAAAAAGAAAGAAAGGCTAACCCGTGCGTGGACCCGGATCCGACCTGGGGTCCGCGCTCCTGGCCTAGCAAAGGCAGGACCTGCGTGCCTCAAGGTGACCCGACCCGATCCATCTCGCTGACCCAGCTCGTGTGGTAGACCCGTTCCAGCTAGATTGGCCCCAATTCAAATTTCATTTGGGCCACCATTAGCCACCTTGAAGCATTGATTTTGGGTTTTAAACCCAATCCCCTTGGGTATTCTCTAATCTTTCCAATTTATTTAACTATTGGTATAACTTGTGTATATTTATAATTTTTATACTTCTATATTATATAAATTTTACATGTAAAATTCACTAGGACTTATAATAAATGTTAGTATTAAAGTTCAATTAATATATAATTCTACAATTTTAGTTTTAATAGGAAAAAAATAAACAAATAAAAATCTTCCTTGTAATAAAATTTCTTCATGAAATGTTAAGTTCGATGATGGGATGTTACGGAAGTCACAGGTAGTGATTCCTAACTGATTCCTAGGTGAGAGGAGTCCGTTAAATGTTACCAGAGTATTGGAATGCTTAGTGTGATTCTTCAATAATATTGATTTTTATTTAAAATAAATTAAATAAAATTTTATAAAAAATTTATTATAAAAAATACACGTGCATAATTCATTTCCTGTTTGCGTCATATGCATCTATGGTTAATTACAAAAATAAAATGTGAATCTTCTGAGGATGAGATTCTATAGAAGTCAAAAGTAGTGATTCTTAAGAAATCTGTAGGTGAGGAAAATTACTTCAAATATTACCAAAAGTATTGGAGTATTTGATTTAATTATTCAATACAAAAAGGTTCACATTCACTTTCAAAACATAAAATTTAACTTATTTTTACAAACAAAAAATGACTTTGAATAAAAAAATAAAATTGATTGCAATAAAAAGTAAATTATTTTTAAATATTAATTTAAGATCATTTTATTAAAACTAAAGGATAATACTTGGTTAAGATGGTACCGTTTTTAAACAGGTGTCGTAGGGGTGCTAATCCTTCCCCACGCGTAACCGTACTCCCGAACCTAATTTTATTTTTGCAGACCAAAAATTTTCTTTTTAATAAAACTTAATTAATTTTGAGATTTTGTTAAAAAGATAAATATTTTTAGGTGACCAATCACACCTAGTCAAAAAAGATTGGTGGCTACTCCCTTTGTTTTTTTTAATGCTTTCAAAATCGTCGAGCGGTTGAGTTTTTGGATGAAATCTTTACGACACTAGGGATAAACCAATACTGACATTGGTTGATACAATCAGATGCAAGCTCATGAATAGCTTTTATGTGAAGAGGAGTGCTGTGAAGAAGTATGATGGACTGATTTGTCCAAGGATTCAGAAGAAGCTTGAGAAGAATAAAGAGTTGTCTTCAAGATATTGGCCTCAACCATCAACACAAAGGAAATTTCAGATAAAATGCCCCAACAACCAGTTCACAGTGGATCTTGATGACAGATCTTGTAGTTGCAGAAAATAGGAATTAACTGGTATCCCTTGCCCACATGCCATTTCTACCATTTGGTTCAATAAGGAGCAAGCAGAGGATTATGTGGATGCTTATTATAGTGTGGAAACACAAAGAAGAATTTACAAGGAAGCCATCAATCCAATCAACGGTGAAAGCTTTTGGCCAGAATCAAACTATAAACCACTGCCTCTTAATGTTGAAAAGAAATAGCCTGGTAGACCAAAAAGTAAAAGGAGGAAGGAACCTGATGAGGTTAATCCAAGCAAACTGAAGAGAAGTGGAGGCACACTAACATGTTCCATATGTGGTAAAAAAGGACACAACTCAAGGTCTTATAAGAACAGCAGAATCGAGGTAAGTGTTTGTTTATTATGGTTTTTTTAATAGGTTCAAGGCTACACTTACAAAGTTTTCTTTCATTCTTGTGTTTAGGAGCCATCTAGGCAGCAAGGAGGACCTCCTACTGTGTAGCAAGGAGGGCAACCCACTGTGCAGTAAGAGGATCCATCTATGCAGCAAGGAGGGCAACCTACTGTGCAGCAAGAGGATCCATCTATGCAGCAAAGAGGGCAACCTACTGTGCAGCAAGAAGACCTATCTATTCAGCAAGGAAGGCAACCTACTATGTAGCAAGAAGAGCAATTTGTGCAACCTGCTTCAAGTGAGGTAAGTGATTATACTAATGTAATAATGTAAGATAATTATTTATCTTATTTATACTAATGTAATAATTATATTTATTAATTATATGTAGAACACTTCAATTAGATCAAATCTGTCAACCTTGAATGCTAAAAAAAAGAAGAAGATTGTTGCTTCAAGGTACATGAACCATCCAAGACTAAACCCATCAGTTGCTAAAAATAAAATGACATGTTTGAAATGTGGTCAAAAGGGACACAATATAAGGTCTTGTAAGAACAGCAGAACTCAGGTAACTGTTTGTTGATGGAATGTTTAATTTTTTTTAGTTTGTTCAATGAAACACTTATTGCATTTTGTTGTTATTCAATGAAACAGCAAGGATCATCTTATGAAGTAAGAGGGTCATCTGTTCATCAAAGAGGAGAACCTGCTTAGCAAAGAAAACCATCTTCTTCTTCTCAAGTTTCTTTGATGTGGATGCCTGATGTAAGTTCTTTTTCTTTATTTTGAATCCAAATTACTTAATCTGTTTTGGATAATGATGTTACTAAATATTGAAATTTTTTCCCATTTATATGGGTTCAAGTCAAACTGTTGTTCATTCCCCAACTAAGATGTAGAGTGGAGTGCTGAACCAAACTCCAAACCCATCAGTTAGTACAAACCCAGCAGTTGCTACAAACCAAGCTCAGAGTAAACTTGCTGTTAAACATGTTATGCAGAAGAAATTCAAGTAAATTGAATAAAGAAGATTGATTACTATTTTTTGTGCTTTTTTACGTTATAAACAAGTTGGTAGGAAAAACCAATATGGATATTTAAGCCCTACAATCTTTTGTTTAGCTGAATGTTTTTAGGTTTAGAGTTTAGTTGCCTTTAGAAGATGACATTGTATATTTTGCACATAAAGCAACATAGGCCAACATAGGGCAATATGTAAAGTTCAGCAAAATGCAAACATTATGATATGTGTGTGTGTGTGTGTGTGTATATATATATATATATATATAATGTTCTGTTTTGCCAATCCTTGTTTCTTACAAGTGTTCATAT
Source organism: Heritiera littoralis (assembly GCA_031772115.1). Classification (NCBI taxonomy): domain Eukaryota; kingdom Viridiplantae; phylum Streptophyta; class Magnoliopsida; order Malvales; family Malvaceae; genus Heritiera; species Heritiera littoralis. Next base: position 1,748,859 of record JAPDPK010000043.1, read on the forward strand.
TTCCATTTTATACCTTCCATTATTTACACAAAAGGAGCAAGCAAATAATCCATATTCCATTCATGAACAGGGACCAATTTCATTACTGTGTATAAAAGTGAGGATACACAATGCATGTTGGTCATCTAGACAGATAACCAACTTAACAAAATATACATTGTTAAACCCCCTAACATGAGTTAAACTCTAAAAATCTAAAGCCCCTCCACAGTTTCAATTCATTACTAAAAGTCTATAACTCTAAACCCTCATAACTAAAACATTATAAGTTCATCATGACTTTAGCTATATTCTTCCTATCAAAGCATGTTAGTATCAATGCATTTTGGTTTTCATTCATTTCTTCCCAACAACAACATCAGAATAACTATGAATAAAAAAAGAGAAATCCACTTCCACCGCCCATTGCCATCACTGTCGGTATTATTATTTCTTCTATATAATTCCATTGTTGCTCCATTCTTCGCACCTTCCTCAATAAACCGATGATGACAATTCTCAAATGCTCATCAACTGGAGGATCCAACTATTGAAAATATCCACATGCCCCATTTTACTGCAAAAAATTCAAAAAGAAAACTCCATAACTATGAGACCCATACACAAAATAATGATTTCATAAAAACCCATAACAGAATCATACTTCATAATTGCTGCAACCTAGAAACCTCGGCTTGGGTTATTGTCTGTCCATGATGTCTTGATTGAAGATTGTTCATCACAATGGCAAATTGGAAGCACCCCAATGTAAGTCATCCTTTTTGTTGTATCTCTTTTTTGTTTTCTCTCCTGTTGAGCTCAACAAAGCTCAAAGCTCGACTATTTCCTCTCTTCTTCCTTTGCTTGACCAAGCTCAACAGGAGCTCAAATATTTTTTTTCCTATTTTGGAAATTTTTGAAATAAACATTTAGGGGTTTTTAAATTATAATGATTTTTTAATTGTTTTTTACTTAAATTTTTTCCATGTCAGCAAAACGGTCTTAATGATTGGGCACACGTGTACGCCACGTGTGGCTTAGCTGGCATTTCACAGCTGATTTAACGGTTTGAGTGATGGAATGGCATATTTGTTATGATTTTTAAACTTTAAGGATCAAATCGTTACGTTTTAAACTATAGGAACCAATTTGTTATTATGCCCAAACTATGGGGACCATTGGTGCAATTTACTCTAATATTTATTAAATTTTCCTTGCATTGATTAAGCCATTTCTCTCAAATTGCTATCTAAACTTTGCATTTCCCTGATAATATTAGAATGAATCTTGCACATATTGTCAAACTATAATTTGGCAGTAGGATAATTTGTTATAGAAAACAAAATAGTAATGTCATAAAAGGCTTCAAAATCTTGCGAATTTGTTGAAACCTGTGCAGCTCTTCTTCTGTTGAGAGATCTTCAAGTCGAAAGTTTGCATCTTCTGTAGAGGCAAAATTTTAAAAACATTATAATAAAAGAGGTATATCTCAAGCATTAAACAAGTTGAATTCCATCTAGTGGGTACATCCAACCACAATCCCTTTGTATGCTCTAAATAAACCTGCCTTGCACATCCTTTAAACTTCATTACACTTGATTCTAACCCCACAACATACTTTACACTATTCCTAACTTTATCCAAAGCTTTACTAAGCACTTTCAAACCCTTTTGGACAATGAGATTTAAAATATGAGTAGAACAATGAATATGAAAAAAAAATGCACCATGAGACAGCAAAGCATCTTGTTGAACAAGTTTGTTACGCAACAAATCTTGCATGTTATCCATATTACGTTCATTGTCTAAAGTAATGCTAAAAATTTTCTTCTCAATACCCCAATCTCTCAATAAAATGTGGACAGTACTACACAAAGCATTTGCCTTATGTAGAGGTGGAACGTGACAAAAATTCAAAATTTTACTTTGCAACATCCAATTTTCATCCACAAGTATGCAGTAAGACAAAGATACCCTCTATTCATGCATGATGTCCATATGTCACTAGTCAAAAAAAATTCTACCAAGAATCCTTCCCAATTGAGACTTAAGATTTTCTTTCAATTTTTTATGCAATTTCAAACAATAAGCTTTGATAGTATTCCTACTAATAGTTTGAATAGTACTATTAAGAAAACATGAATTTCCCTATTTGCTTCATGTTCAACCCATGTGAATGTATGCCCATGTTTTATAATAGCCTTAGCAACCAATTCACAATAAACTTGTTATCTACATTTATATTACTGGTATTTTCCTCCTTAAGTTGTTTAGGACAAGTTTGCACATGACGTTTAAGGTTGGAAGTACTATTTACAGACGCTACACCATAGGATTTACCACAATGCTTGCATTTGGCTTTTGGCTTTTTAGATGGAGATTGCCCCTCAATAATGTCAAAGTCATTCCAAACCTTGCTAAATCTCCTTAAAGAAGTAGAAGAAACTTTAGTTTGGCTCTCAACTTCTTGCTCATCATTATTGTATTTAACACTCTTTGATTGATTTGATTCCATCTCCATAACTCCTATCCATAGCAAAAAAAAAAATTAAAATTTTACGATAATTTACTATTTAGGAGATATGAATAAAGCTATTAAGAGATAATTGACAGATAATCAAGGCTAGACGATAATAATATAAATAATATTACATTGGACACCAAGTAAGAAGTGTGAGACCCGATTTATTACACTGTACACTATACTTTGTAACTTATTGATAGTGGAATTGAATTATTTTTGGTGGAATGTAAATAAAGATTGAATGAATTTCCACTCTCAAATTGGAGTTATTGGATTTATAAATTATAGTATGATGTATAAGAGCGAAACAAATATTGAAGGATGAACTAGAGGTATAGAATGAAGAAAGAAAAGAAATCAGAAAATTTTAGAATGGAAGTATTATTTTCATGGCATAAAAATACAAATAAATGTATTTATAAGAGGGGAAAAATTAATTATTGGATATGAAATTAAATTTCATTGGTGGAATCTACATTAAAAGTAAACAAGATGAGTCAACAAAATGTGCAAAAAAATATGGATTGCACGTCACCCCCTTGCTGCTATGATATATGGTTGGACACTAAATTGTTGCAAATTTTATGATGTAAAAGTTTGATAAATAATATTAGATGAAGAGAATTTATTAATGGGAGATATGGTGGAATTTTATTAGCTGAATTATATAGCAAAAGAGGTAAAATGGACCAAGAGAATGTGCAGCCAAGAATTTTGGACAGCACGTCACTTGCTTGCTGCCATGGTACCGATTGCCTAGCTGGAAGTTGTTTAAAGGAATTCTGCCATAATTTTATAGAATAAAAGGCAATATAAATAATATAAAAAGGAAGATGAGTTAGAAGTTACATATGACTAATTTTATTGGTTGAAAGCCTAACAAAAAGAAGAAAAGATTAAGTCAAATAATGTAGAAAATGGTGGTCTTCACCGCCACTTATTTTGTTGCTGCTTGGCTGAACGTGTAAAGCTATTTTAAAGGAATTTGAACTGAAATTTTATGGTATGAAATGCCATATAAAAGATATTTAAGGGAAAAGAATTTTAAGAATTTAACATGTGAATAAATTCTATTGGTTGAAGTACATAATAAGAGAGGAGATAAGTCAATAAACGACAGCAAAGAGTCCTCCTAGCCGTTCCTTTTGGCTGCAAATTTCTTCAAGTTTTAAATGCTATGTAAGACAAGAAAAAAGAAGAGAAAGAGGGAAATTAAATGAGGGACTACATGCTATAATTTTATTGGATAAAAATAAATAAAAGAAGACAATTGCTCAGCCATTTTAGCTCCATAACCTGCACGTGGGTTGACTGCTATTAAAAGAAGCAAAGAAAGAAAAGAAAAAAGAGAGAAAAGAGAGTAGAATTGATTAATATACATGTGGTAATTTGTTAGTGGCTGAAACATGAATAAAGGGGCTTGAAACTCAGCTAATTGAGTCTTCATTCACCGACTTATGCTTTATATTTTGCTGCTAAACCGACTTATGCTGCAGCTCAATTCTTCTCTCGTTTCTTCATGTTTCTCTCATTTTTCACCATGGAAACCTTCCCTTTAGCCCCTCTACTTGCCACACATCTTTAATAATCTTTATTCCTCATCTTAGGAGCTGATTAAAGATGGGAAATGAAGAACAGAAACTGACGTAACTAGGCTGGTTTGTGGCAGTATCGTTTGACAGTGAAGTGAAGGTGAGAAATGATGATGCTTCTTTAATTCCTAACTTGGTTTTATGATTTATTTAAGCATGAATGACCTGTTCTATGCCTTAAATAGAATTAAAATGAAATGTAGAGAAATCTGTAAGGTTCGGTTATGGAAAGAAAATGGAGAAATTTTGATGATCTTGATATATGTTGGGTAGAATTTAGTGGTAGATGATGAATAGACCTTGGTTGGACTATGGTTATGATGATAATTTGTCAAGATCTTGAAGTGGCGTGAACATGGTGGTCTCGGTCAAGAACAGAGGCTGCACAATGGTGATTAAATATGATGAATTTAAGATGTTTAATGAAAGTTTTGAATGAGTGGGGAGAGTTCATGAAATAAGAGTTGAGAAAGGAATGGAAAACCATGAGAATAAGACATGGGAGGCTGTCGGCCATGTAAGGAAATAAGAAGTTGTGCTGCCAGCAGTGAAAGAAAAGAAATGAAGCTAAAGAGAAAAGAAAAGAAAGGAAAAGAAAAATGTTAATGTGATTATTTTTAATAATAGATAAATATAAAATTTATTTAATGATAAATTGAGATTTATTGTATAGTTAAAATTGGGAAAATATGAATTTTGGAGCCAATTGAAATATTTGGCTAAGCATATTTTCTATGTGTAATATTGAATTTTAAACAAGTAAGAAGTAATATTATACTACCAATAGAATTTATACTGCAAAAATAATTACAGTGTCTATTTTGGCTGCATTGAGACATGATTAATAGCTTAAAAATAAGAGTTCAATGAACTAATATTTTGGTAAAATCAATTGCAGCTCGGGAGTTACGGTTAACAAGTGGAACGCTCGAGAAACGCGTATTCCTCAAACAGGTAAGGGATGCGTGTGTGAATTTGTAGGGATATTCGAATGCATGGTTTTCATGCTATGAATTTTATAAGATTTATTGGATATTGAATTGCCTTGAAATGCTACGAAATTGTGGTTTTTGGCTGTTGAGACTGTGTTTGAAAGTGCATGGAGGCTAGGACTCTGGTAGTCGTTATGCTGCCGAAATATACTAAAGATATTTCCAAAAATATTATTAAATATTTTAGTGCGTTATGGGTATTTTTCCTAGCCTCAAAAGTGATAAATTAATTATTTTTCATAAACGGTGAATTTACCGAAAAATATTTATTAAATATTCATGATACCGATTTCGGTAAAGATTAAACTACCGAAAATTCATTCCACGTGTTTTATAGGGAAATGTGTGATTGGTGAAGTGAAATGGTGAATAGTGAATATTTTATAAATAATTTTCAATATAATATTCACTAATTTATTATGATTTTCCTTTATGGATTAAATAAATTTTATCACATGTAATGATTTCCATAAAGGTTTTATCACTGTATAACTATTGTTTTGAGACTAAAATGTCTCTGCACGTGTTTTATAGTGAAAAAAAATGTGTTGGTGGAATTATTGTTAATTTTGGAAAATAAATATTTTTATTTTTCCATTAAATATGAAAATATTGTAATTGATTTCCAATAAATTTGAATTTCAAGTTTTGGAAAGAAAGTATGGAAACACATGTGTATGTTTTCTATAATGAAAAAGAACAGTTATGAAAATTTATTACTACTGTATGATTATCTTATAAACTGTTTTTCACCATACGAAATATTATGATTTACACCTTTATGTATTTTCTGGAAAACATCATTGATCTTACTAAATTCCATAAAGGTAATGAGATTTCTTATATACTGCTTTAAGACTGATAGGCCCCATATCATGCTCACGTGTCACGTGTTTCATGTGTTACTCATGTGTGAAGCTATTGACACTGATCCTGTCTTCAGCATCCCGGTTGACACCTAATCAATGTACGACCGAGGACACCTATAGACTATGGCCATAGATCTCATGTGTTTATTATACTGTCCCTACAGGGATTTCAAGTGTACCCTATTATTCCCTACGGGACTTATAGCATGATATCATTTGGGTGTTGCGTGGTCTTCATTATGATTTCACGTGTTATTATTGATTTTAGTGATATTTTCAGAAAACTATGATGATTTTCTAAAGTGTTTTATTACTAAACTGTTATTATAATTAAACAGTTATTTTACTGTTACACGTGTGAAAGTAATGATTTCAGTGGTGGAAACTTTGTGATTATCAAGTGTATGAAATATTTATATGCAGTAATTTGAAATAAGTATATATAAAAAAAATTTTCTACTCCCTATAGTCGCTCTGGGTTTTTAGAACAAGACAGGTATTTCAAAATACCTTCCTTACTCCATCTGGATTTCTCGGCCAACTATAGTATCATTTTCTTATAGTGTGCCCAGCATACCGATAGTAAACTAAAAGGTTTTACTGCATATAGTCTTCGAGATATCAAAATTTGCATACAACTCTCTTACTGAGCCGTGGTTTGCTCACTCCTTTACTTTTATCATCACAGATTTGGTGTAAAGAATAGCTGAAGTACAAACCATGGATTAACTGCGCTTTGAGTAGCTTGAAGTGTCATATAAAGGACTTCCGAGGTAACATGTTTACATTTGTATATTTAGACCTGTTTGTACAGTACTACTGGTTGTAAATGTAATTCAGGGGGATGTAAACTAACTTTTATAGTTTGTGAATATTAATTTACAATAAATAAATATTGCCTATTTTGTTTACTGTTATAGATGAACAATGTGTAAAGGCATCATAAACAGCCCAACCATAGAAAACGTGTAGAAAAACGTGAAATAATGTAGTCATGGGATGTGACAAGAAGTCATCACTAAAAACGCATAACTACTGTACATAAAACAAATAAAATAAAGAAATTACTTTGGATGCTTGTTTGATACAGGCGTGAAGGAATAAAATAAAGAAATAATTGTTGTTGAACTAGATGATGAATATATCCACCAAAGAGGAAAATAAGAAAAACAGAACAAATCCGTCAAGTTCTCATTTTCTGTTCCTTGTTAGGGTCGTCGGTTATCTCCGTTGGCTTTGGTTGGAGAAAGCAAACTGAATTCTGCTATTTCGAAACTAACTCATGTTTTACAGTACGCGGCCAAGAGTTTGTCACTCCTCTGGTTATAGCCAACGCAAAGAAAACAACAAATTAAACTCTAAGAAAATAAAAAATTAGGTTTAGAGAAAAAAAAGGCTAAGTGGCTAAGTTACATATGTATAAAAATTATTTCAAACTAATTTAACCAATGAAAATTCAATTAATTCGATTCGATTAAGTCACGTTTGGGTTTAAGTTAGTTTTTATAGGTCGGTTTATTCGATTAAATCGATGTCTAAAATCACGAATTAAACCGACTGAATTAATTTGACATGTTTTTAAAAATATACAATATATAATATATAATATACATAATTAAATATTATATAATATATTCCATCTAACTGGCCTTTTTTATGTACGAAGTTAGATTTTAAACCCAATCGAAAAAATCAATTACTCACTCTTATAAAAGATTGATTTATGTTAATGGCTCATTTAGATATAAATTAAAGGTTAAGGGCTTATTTAGGTACAAATTAAAGTTTAAAGGCTTATTTGAACTCAAATAAAAGGTTAAGAACTTATCTAGATACAATAAAAGTATAAAAACTTATTTAAATAAAGTAACAAGTTTAAGGACTTTTTCAATATGTTAGTCTTACGTGAAGACCTATTATCTACTATTATAAGTAACTTGAAAAGTATTTTTTTTAGCATCACAAACTTTAGCTTTTCAACTTCTTACATGGATAACTAATTTTCATATAAAACTAAGAAGTAACGTCGTACAACAAAATTGAGAGTGCAGAAATGTGACTGTCAAAGTGACTACCCCTAGCATTCTCCAAGATATAATATTAGGATTAATATCCAATACACTGTCAGTGGAGTTTTTTGACTTCATAAGCGAGGTTAGGATGATGACACATATCCTTTAAAAATAATAAATAAATAAAATAAAACATGTGTCATTATCTTAATCCTACTTGTGGAGTCAAAAAATTGTATTGACGGTTTATTAGATAATTATCCATAATATTTGCACTTGAAAAATGTCCAAGATCTATAAATCTAATTGCTCAAAAAAAAAAACCCATAAATCTAAAACTTATTTCTTGATGTAGGATAAACACTACTCAGACAATTTTCGTCCGTAAGTTCAACTTAAAACCAATAATTTTTTTAAGAGAAAACCAATAACTTAAAATCAATTGATTGAAATTATAGAAATCCATTTTTTTTATAAGACAAAGATTGAATATAAGAATAAGATGATAAAGATGTAAAATTTAAATTTTGTTTGTAAGATGATCTGGAGCGGTGGAGAACCATTCTCCTCGATCTTAGGTAGGAGCCCAGAAAACGTAGAACCTTCAACAAAATAATCATTAATAAAATCTGAAATAACAGTATTCAAGTACAATAGCTATGCTTTTTATTCCATTTCAATTTGAAACTGGTTTAAGTGACGTGAGAAAGCAAATGTATAACAAGAGTTTAGGTTTTCAACTTTACGTCTTGCACTAAATATTTTAGTTTGCTTCTTTCAATTTCGTCAAATGGAAGGTTAATAATTCATTTCATGATTATCTCCTTGTAGAATATGTGAGAGATGTTTGAAATTAGACGGTTTTATAAAAGGTCAAAGGGTTAAGGCTTGGGAAGGTATTTGTACTTATCTACATGTGGAAACTTCAATTTCTAGCAGACAAAAAAAATGAATTTACCAGATATTTTTCAACATTTTAAAATAATTTTTTTTTGTCATTTTTATGAATGTTTTGTAGGAAAATAATTACTTGGTGAATAGATTTTTGGGCTTAATTTCATGCACCTAAAGTCATGCAACATTTGAATGAAATTGAAATTGTTTTATAAACTTATTTTTGTAATTGAAATGCCCAAAAATAGATGTTAAAGAGCAAGGGATCAATCCCCTTTTAGTAGAAACTCCTCGCTCTCTTGTCCGAGACAGAGGGATCGATCTCCCTTTTGATAGGATCGATCTCTATGTGTCTTGAAAGCCTCCAACGACTAGTTTCTTGTGAGGACCAATGAGAAGAGTTTATTTTTTGGCTCCACCAAGCTTCACAAACAATTAAGGGAGTATAAATAGAAGCTTAGAAGTTCAAGACACTAAGAAACACAATTCTACATCTTCTTCAAGCTTCAAAATCATTTCTTATGCTACAAATTCAATATTCTCTATCATTTATATTTTTCTTGTATAGCTTAGCACAAATCTTGTATAGATTCCTTTAGAGCTCTAAATTATAATCACCCACCTTTCAAGAAGTTTTCCTGCTTACACCATTTGCAAACCTATTCACAAGTTGTAAAGGGGAGTGAACTCTTGAGAGCATATATTGTAAGTGGGGAATTGGGTAGAAGGTTTTCTCCTTGAGCCATAAAAGGTAGAGTTGTGAGGTTTACTTTTTGAGCCTAGAAAAAGGAGAGGTGTAAGGTTATCCTTGAACTCGGAAAAAGGAACGGTTATCCTTGAGCTCGTAAAAAAGAAGGTTTCTCTTAAACCTGCAAAAAGAGGGTGTAAAGACAAATTCATTAGTGGATTTGGGGAAAATCCTTGGGAGCATCTCAAGGTAGAGGACGTAAGTAAGGTTGCTAAACTCCTATAAATCGCTTGTATAGAATTCTCTAACCCTTCACTCTTTACTTATTTGCAATTTAATTGTGCATATTGCCTTGTGCTTGATATGGTTGCTAGAATAGCCTAGAGAACTTAGAGAATGATAAAATAGGCTAGAGAATTTCGCAAACCTAAAAACAAACCTAAGGTTAGTTAAAAATTGATTCACCTCCCTCTCAGTTAGACAATTAAGCCAACACATTATTTAAAGTCAACTCTTTCCCAAATGTTATCTTTAGTATTACTTTTCCTTGACCCTTGATCTCTGAGATAGCGAAATTTTTCATGAAGAACTTTTCCCATTTACAATTGGTTTGAATGTAGTGAACATCATTTTGTCTAAGCAGACATGCCTAGTTGCACCATTGTCAATCCACCATTCTCTCGAATTGGACCCAACAAGGTTTACTTTGAATACAACAACAAAAATGCTTATATTTGACACATCTTAAATGATGTAGTTCACCATGTTTATGACTTTGTTTTATGTTTTTCTTAGGTAACCTGCAATTAGATGTTTTATGACCTATTTTGTCACAATTAAAAATTTTGCCTTGGAACTCTGTGGGTTTCATAGAGATTCCACCTCTTAGACCCAACTTAAATCCCTTATTGTTAGACTTTTTGTTCTTTTTGGCTTTAAAGGCATGCTCTACCACATTCGCCTTAGTCATAGGTGGGAAGACCCCTTACTTTTCAGAATCTCTGTTGTCTTCTTCAATTCGAAAACTAACAATTAGTTATTCAATATTCATTTCTTTTCACTTGTGCTTAAGGTAATTCTGAAATCCTTCCTTAAAGAAAGCAACTTCTCAATAATAGCAACCAATTGGAAGGTTTCACTCAAATTCATCACTTCAACATGAATCTCATGTAAAATCACTTGATCTCTTGAATTTGACTAATCATTGTCTTGGAGTTGTCTATCTTTTTATCTAGGAAACAATCAACTACAAATTTCTTGGTCCCAACATCCTCGATCTTATATTTATGGTCCAAAGACTCCCACAACTCTTTAGCTACTATCTTTGTACTGTACACATTTTACAAAGAATCTATCAACCCATTCATGACATAATTTCAAGACAAAATGTAAGAACATTAAGCATCTGAAGCATTAATCACTTAGATATCATGCTTATCTTCATTGAGTTTAAGAGCATTCTCAATCAAAAATCTCACAAGATTTAAGGCGATCAAATAGAACTACATTTTATGTTGCTGCCTTTTGAAGTTTAAACCATTAAACTTCTACGGTTCTCTCCATGGTTCACAATTACCAATATAGTAAGGATCGAAACTTGAGCCACCACAAGAGCGATCTCAACATTAGTTTTAGTTGCCATTTTTGAAAATTACAATCAACTATCTCTCAATTTTCAAAACAATTATATATATAAATATATCAAAATAACTACTATAATTTTATTATTTCCCTTTCTCAACTAGGATGTTGATCAACAAAATACTACTCAAATAAAAGTTCCCCGAAAATGCTGGAGGGGTCACGGCATCCTCACTTAAAACCCAGTCTCCTTGGAACTAACTAATCGTAATAATTCAAAATTCAACAGCACACGTAGATTTTGTTTTAAAATTGTAGGAAAATAGTAAAAGCAAATATAGATATATAATTCTTCAAAAGTAATAATACAATAATTATAACCGAAACAAAATAAGGCAAAAATACAGAGTGAATTAAGGCCTATGTATCGCATAGTTTTCTTAAAACAAATTCATCCTCTTACTGTGGGTGCTTGAATAACTAGGTGTCTGTCTCTCAAGATACAATGGTAATCAAGTAGTAAAGATGCACTACCAATATGCTTCAATTGAACTTTCAAATGTTTGAACTCTATCACATTAAGAATCCTAAAGCTAGGAGTTTAAAGAAAGAACAAATTTTAGAGAGAAAAGCCAGAGAATATGCTTTTGGTTTTTTTTTTTTTGTGTAAAACAAATGAGAGGGCCTCTTCTTTTATAGCCTTCATCCAATGGGATTTTAGTCCTTCAAAATTTTTGAATTAAATCCAAAAATTAATTCAACTATTTATTTCGGTAACAATTATAGATTTTAAATTTAAACCATTGGCAATTATAAATCTTAAATTTAAATTAGAAATTTTAATTTAATGGTAGTTACGAATCCAGTGGTAATTATAATTTGTATTAATTTTTCATTCACCCATGTATTTTTTTCATTGTATAAACTTTTCACTTACACAAAGTACATTTCCACTAAAACTGTAACTTCTAAGTGGCTACTAAATAGCTCATTAAATGATCATTTTCCAACATGTTTTACTTCTAACCTGAAGACTTCATTGTTCTCATCGAAATTTAATTTTCTTTTGCCCAATAAAAAAAACCAATAATATCAATATTCATGTGTAGAACTTAAAAATTGATGCAAGTGATTATGTCTGCACTTGTAAAGCGTAAGAGTTCTATTGAAATTCGAATCTTAACATTTGTATTTCCTCTTCTTCAACACAAAATCTCCATCACGCCTGCATTAATTTATATTAATCGATGATTGATTGTCTAAAGGCATTCCAAGTACTTCTTTATGCATGAAAAATGAATGTTTACCTATATCATATAATTATCTAAATAGTCTTAAATTTTTGAACAAAATTGCATGTGAGCATTTAATTCGATATAGATTTATTATTTATATATTAACTTTGCTAAAGAAGCATGAATCTCTTTTTCAAAAAAAAAAAGGAAACTTCTATGAGTAATGAGAGTTCCTGCCTAATTGGTGTGTTTTCCTTATTCTTACATGACACTTTGGCTTTGCTTGATAGTGGAAAGAAAAATAGAAAGATGGAAAATTGGAGGGAGGGAAAAATGAAAAAATGGAAAATATTTTTTTTTTAGGTGTGCTTGGTAGGAAAGATGAAAAATATGAAAGAAAATATAATTTTCTTTCTTTTCATTGCTTAGTAGAGTTAAAAAATGGAAGGAGAGAAAATTAAATTATATTAATTTATCATTATACCATTAATAAGCAATGATAAAAAAATAAAATTAAAAGAATAAAAGATAATTTTGTAATTATACATTCTTGACTCATATCTCTCTTATTTTCTCTCTATTAATCTTTCAAATTTAGAATAATTTGATTTTGTTAAAAAATAAAGAAAATTATAATCTTTTCTATTTTCTTTCCATGTACTTTTCTTTTCTACCTAGCAACAAAAAAACATTTCTTTTCCACTTTTCACACGCTTCTTTCCATCTTAACACTCTTTCACAATACCAAGTACACTCTTTAAGAGGTCGTTTGGATGCCTAGCAAGCACCAGTCCGATGCAGCCAGGCATCTCTTTACCACAAGTGTCATTTGGATGGCACTTACAGTGTAGTCACAATTATCTCCCCCTTCAGTTCGGGACAAGAGTTGGTGAGTCCAGTTCCCAATTACACCATCATGATTGGGGACTGGACAATATTGTCCCCTTTTTTAATATTTTAATAGTTATTTTTAATATAAAATTATTACTTTTATGATTAAAAATGTTAAATAAATTATTTTAATAAATAAAATAATTTATCATTTTTTAAAAAATTTAATTATTAAATAAAATTAATATATACATATAAATGATTTTTCAAATATTTATTTACAAAAGTATATTGTTAAATATAAATAATTTTAGTCATTTTTAATTATTTATTAACTTTTCAAATATGGTATAAATTTTATTAGATACAAATTTTAACATAATATCTTTAATAATTATTTTCTATTCTCACTATAATTCACCTCACCACCACCGTTGCATTTACATCCAAACACATATTTCATCATTAATTTTAATCTCACCTTTATAGTGACTAATTTCACTACCTCCACTATTTTCAATATTATTGAAATCAATTTCACTATCCATTCAAATAGATTCTAAGTAAGGAAGATTAGTTGTAACAATAGTTCCACCATTATACCAGTTACCCACCCATTAACAGCTTTCCTATATTTCATCTCCAACTTCGAACTAACTACTCTTGTTGTTCGTGTCATGAGCAAGTGTTGGTAGAAACTTTATGTTTATATTTGAAGTATTAATAATGTATAACAGTTATATACTATTAACTAACAGTAAAATGACATATTATCAATGAGTAAAATTAAATAATATATGAGTGCTTAATTAATTTTAAGGTTTGCATTTTTTTAACTTTATTAATTAATGAAGTGATCCTTTGTAATTGATTGATAGTTTATAATATTTTTTACTTTTAACGTGTCAAATATGAACTCATATATTAAACATCAATTTAATTAAAAAACAATATATATAATATAAATCATTATAAAAATTATATAAAGTAAACATTTTTATTAAAATAGAAAAGGTAACAATTAGTGAAATTAACTTAAAATTTGACGTCATTCAAATTTAAAGTGATGATGATTCAAAATACTTCACTAAAAATAATCCATTAACTATATTACAAGCAGTCTTCGAGATGGAAAACAATAGCTTATTCTTCGATTTTTAGTGTGAAGTGTCATGTGGCAAATTGTTCCTTTTTTTTTTTGAGGCTTTTATTGTTTTAACTTTTTAACTTTTTTTTTTTTCAATTAAGTCTTATTGTTTTCCATTATCTGTCTTCCAAAATTGCACCAGGTGTCATCAGTTAGGGCCTTTAATTTTTTTTTTTAACTAGCCCTCTAATCTTTTTCTACCTAATATTTCAATTTTTTTTTTCAGTTACGCCCTTTAATTTATTTTTAATTTTTCAATTTATTTTAATTAAGTCCTGTACTTTGTTTTTTTTAATTTTAATTTATATCTGATCAAGTATTATTATGGGAGAAAACAGCCTATGCAAGGAACATCAAAATTTGCAATAGTGAATTTATGCTTCAACAAAAAATATAACCCTCTAATTTGTCTTTATTTTTAATATTTTAATATATATAAATATATATTCAGCCTGTAACCAAAATATATATATATATATATATATATTCAGCCAAGTATTATTGTTAGAGAAAAAATTTTACCGTGATATAGTCATTTTTGCAACAATAATTTTAAACTTTCATAAACATTTTAACAAATGGAGAAAACAATAATCAAATTGATAAAACAAAACGACAAAAAAAAACTACAAACTATTATCTAAATAAACGAAAATAAAATCTTGCCAAAAGAACAAACGCCATTGTCACGTCCCGCGCAAGTCTAAGGCTTGATTGATAAGTGCAGGCCAAATCCGGTCCCAGTCCAAGTGATTAGACGCTAGTTGACCAATTCCAGGTAGCCCAAGGTGGTGGGCGAGAGGCAAGCCAACCGAGACTAAGGCTCGATGGGCAAGTTAGTCAAATGGGTGAGAAGATCCCAAAAGCCAGGCGACCTTAACAAGTCGAGCTAGTTCATAAGGGCGAGTTAGTCAGGCACGTGGCGATCGGCGAGATCATAAAGAAGGCAGGCGAGCGAGGAAGCAGGATTAGGTAAGACCCGGTCGGCCCAAGCGCGTATATAGACGCGAGCCCAGTCCAGTTCGGCTCCAGTGGCTTCCAGTTGGCCAGCACAATCGAAGGGCTTCCCAAAGCAGTTTGCCAACCATACACTTGGCCTAACCACTACCACACGATTGGGTGAGGGTTTGCCTATAAAAGAGGTGTCTCCCCCACACTTGAGGCATTAACCAGAGAAGCGAAATAGTAACGTCTCAAGTGTGAGTGCGGGAGAGAGCTGATGAGTTAGTTGGAGCACTAGTACTTCTCATAGGTGGAGTGAGCCCCCTTGTACGAGTCTCCTAGGTTGTGTAAAGCTCCCAAGGGTGTGCTCCTCCAACGTGGATAGTTCTAGGTTGGTCTCCCTTCTTATAAAGCTCCTGTACAGTGTATTGTTTAATAATAATGCAAGTGTACAGTTTCCCCCACATGAGTGTGTCTGTGTTTGTACACGTGTGCGTGTGTGTCTGTTTGACTCGGCTTGTGTTGTTGAAGGGTACTGCGTGGGTATCCTGGGCAAGGCAAGGTTGACTTAGGGACGTGGACGTGAGTTTCCCACCCTAAGGCCGCACGGTTGCTGAGCTAAAGCTCCCGGGACGGGACACCATCACCAAGATCTAGAATATGAATCACAAAAAAAAATCCAAAAAAAATAAAAATATAGCAATAAATACTACAATATGAAAAATAAGTCATTTATCTATGAGTTATTTTTTAACTGAAAAAGAAAAGATCAAACAATGCAAAAACAAAAATATTTGGAAAATTTAAAAAAGATGTATATTTTTCTAAAATTTGATTTTTTTTTAAAATTAGATCTGCACCAACATATGTAGACTTGTTATTTTTGCAATTTCCATAGCGATAACGCCAAATTTATCAATTATATATAAAAATAATCTCAAAAGATTGTTTGACTACCATGTAATAAGTTATATGTTCACTACATTATATTTTTCAAAAATATTTTTATTAATATTTATTAATCATGATAATAAATTTTAAAAATATAAAAGTAATCTCAAAAATATTTTTTAATTGGTGCATGACAAATACTTAATAATTAAGTAATATTTTGCAAATACATATGAATTAAATATTTATAAAAAAAAATTCATATAAATTACACTTGAAAATGTGTTTCCATTATATAATTTGTAAATGATTAATTTTATATATTTAATTTCGACAATTAATAAAATATGAATATTTTTAATTTAAATATATATTAAAAATAAAATTAAAAATATTTAACTAAATAATTATTTAATATTATTAAAGTGAGAAAAAGGCATTCTGCGAAAGGGGCATAATTCTTGTTTTAATTGAAAATGATCTAAAATGTCTAATTAGGATGTCAAAGGGTAAAATACCCGTTCATTTTAAGATACTTGTATCAAAACCCAATTATTTTCATAGTACTTAAACTCGTTTAATTATCTGATTACTTTGATTTGTGTTATTCAAAACCTACTCATCTAATATAGAATATACTCATTAACTACATGAATATGCTCTATATCCATTTATTAAATTAAAATTTAACTTTCAAATTTAAATTTATTTAAAATTTAATTTTAGAACAAAATTAAATTTATAAATTTAATTTAACTCATAATAATAAATTAAAATTAAAAATCATAATTAAAATAATTAATTAGTTTAATTAAAGAATACATTAATAATAAATAATTTATTAATAAAAATATAAATATCATATTTTTTTTGAAACTAATATAAATATCACATTAAAAAACTATAATTTATAATTAAATTCGAGTAGTAAATATCATTAGCGGAATCCTATCCAAATCCGTAACAAATAATAACTTTACTATTGGAACCCAATGATATAATACACTATTTTTATTTAATCAAATCGAATAACATCGGATAGGATAACTGTTAATAAAATCCTTGCCGCCAATATTATGTCTAATTTCAAAATGTCACGAATCCAAAAAATTGACCCAACTTGGAAATGTCCTAACACGTCTTTTCGGCAACGAACGATCCAAATTCCATCACGACTCTTACGCCTGAAGCCAAGTAGATTCTTGGGAAATCCATGGGCCGCCGCTTACTGGATAAAATCTTTTAGATATACACATGCATTTGACTTTCAAAAAGCTTACGCGTTAAGGAATCAAGAATCAATATCCTCTTGAGTTTCGCTACCCTGCTTTAAATTCCAACATATTTTCTCTGCGCCCTCTCCCTCTGCCAATCCGAAAACCTCACAGAAAATTAGAAAGGGTGATTGAAATTTGATTGCAAGTGCAACCAAAAAAGGCCAACAAGTTGACCAAAGATTTTTAAAAGCATGAAAAAAGGTGCATATGTGATTCCTCACGGATTACGCGTCCGTTTCCACCAATGGGAATTTAGAAATATAAAAATCTTGTTTTTGTCATTTCTTACCTCTGATTTTCTATAAAAACACAAATGCTAGGACATTTGAATTACAGCCAAAAAAAAATCAAATCATCATCATAAAAAAAAAATAAAAAAGAGAGAGAGAGAGAAATGGCAAAACCTGGTGGAATTAGCGAGGTTGAAGGAAACGCCAATAGTCTGGAGATACAAAACCTCGCTCGTTTTGCCGTTGACGAACACAACAAGAAGGAGGTATTGTTTTCTTTTTTAATTACAATTTTACATCTCAACTCGATGGAAATTATTGTGAAATACCGGGTCTTTTAATTTGTTTTTGGGTTAAAAATGTAGAATGCGGTGCTGGAGTTTAAGAAAGTGGTGAACGCAAAGCAGCAGGTGGTTGCTGGGATTATTTACTACATAACATTGGAGGCAACGGATGGTGACAAGGTGAAAATTTATGAAGCCAAAGTGTGGGAGAAGACCTGGATGAATTTCAAGGAGTTGCAGGATTTCAAGCTAATTGGCGATGCCCCTGCCGTTGCCACTGCCTCCGCTTAGGGTAAGCCCAACCCCGTTCTCAATTTTGTTTCCATTTCTTATGCTTAGAAGAAAAAAAAATTATGGGTTTATCTTTTTTAATATCGTATACAATTATGAAATCTCATTTGTTCATAGGGGCGGGTGACCCTCGCATAATTCATATTGGGGATTGAATAATTGTAGAATTATTATAAAAATTATTGAATACAATATATATCCATCCACAAAGGAACAATGGTTGGAAAGCAAATTGATTTTTGGTTAGTCTTGGTTCACCAAAGTTGGATTTTGACTGGTGGATGGAGACCTGTGTTATTCAAGTTTTTATTGTGTGGTTGCATTTGATATTTGCTTGTGGGCCAACTACTTTTCCAAGAGTATAAACTAAGCACAAGAGATGAATTTTGATTTTTATGATCATTTTTTCAATGTTTGTTCTTGTTAACACAAAGTCTATCCATCTATTCTATGTTTATCTGATAAGGGTGGCTTTGTGTTGATTTTAATAATGAATAAGATACGATGAGATTTGGGGGGGGGACCAATAGTGGAGGCTTTGGGAGTTTGGATACTGCAAAATGTATGCAAGGAGTAAGGACTGGAAGGATGAATATGGTTAACAGTGGTTTGGAGAGAATAAGTATATAACAGTTTGGATAATAAATAGGAATTAGAAAACTAAAATGTTTGGTAAAATGAGTGAATAGGAGGGCTTGAGCTTGACAATCTTAAACACGACACGAATAAATGACACGAGATGACACGGGGTTAAAATTAAGTAAAATTAATATATGAATATGGTAAAAGCTAAAAATAACATTTTGAGTTTTCCGTGTCAACACGAATTTTGACACGAAATTTTCATGTTTTACACGACACGATTATGGTTTTACATAACACGAAAATGAATTATAAAAACGAATTATCAGGTCTACTTGAGGGTTCATGCTTCTGTAGCCACTAGTAGTTCTTTTCTGTTACTTGTTTGTTTTATGCAAAATTACCACACTTCTTGCTTCTCTGTTTTTCCGTCTATACTTGGGAAATCTGGTGGCTGGTATTCAGGCTTGGTGCTCTTGTTTTTTAATAATACTATTGTCTTTGTTTTAATTCAGATGACTGGAGATCAGAGGTGAAAGGATATAAGGATGCCAAAGGCTTGTCCAGCCTTTAAATAAATGCAACTATGTCTTATGTTGATTCGGATTTCATCTGTACTAAATTCACTGGTGTTAAGCTTATCTGGAACAATATAAATTGATGTATAGTTTATGTAATTTACTTATGTTTCTCCCTCTTGCCTCTTAATTATTTCTTATGTAATTTCTTTGGGGTAAATGAAATTTAATATGATTCCACTGCCTGGAGTGAATCTCCACAGTGGAAAGCTCCCTTGTTGGAAAGTTAAATCTCCATGACATTAAAATAAGACAAATTTAACCCATAATTTAACTTAAACTATAGCCTGAAATGACAAACATATTTAAAATGGAATGAGCTATAATAACATGAATAGAAGCAAGAACTCTCTTCACCACAGTGGTGCTACAAGCATGAACAGTATCTTTTCTTAAAAGGATTTTTGCTCCTTTTGGAAACTGCTGTCGATTAGTTTCATATAGTGTAAACATTTATTAAACAGTCGTAATGAAAAGAATAAAAGAAATGCTAAAAGTATCTGATTAATCTATTATGTGCCTTTCAGTGTTTCCTTTTCTTCCTATGCTTCCTACCAGGTTAAAATCTACTCTACTCTATATCAGAAAAGAACTGCACATGTACAAGACAGCCAACTATAATACCACATTAAAGCAGATATTGAGTCGCTGAGCCTTCTTCTTCAATTTTCAGTCTTCCTCAACCATGTCCCTACTCAAATTTGCCAGAATAAGAGGATCAATCACCATCTTATCAGTTTCAGAGGGTGACCAACCAGGGTATACCTCGTCCTTTACAGGTATGTTATCTGTTTTTGGACTAGCAGGAGCAACGAATATGGTTGAGTCCCCATTCTCGTTCAAGTCAACATTAAGGTCAAAGTTCCAAACTGGGGCTTCAATCTTGCCAGCTGCTTGATAATTCTTCAACTCATCATTATCTACGCCATTACAGCTTAAAGTATGCTTTTCTTGAAAGTGAGTAACGTCTGGATCATCTTGAAACTCTTCACAGTATGCAGCTTTCTCGCTCTCTGCTATTTGACTCCCTCCTCCACGACCTCTGCCTCTGCCTCTACCCCGTCCTCTGCCACTGCTACTAAAACGGCCGATCTCACGCTATATAACAAAAAAAAAAACTGGCAGTAAATACAATTTTCAAGTTGTCATGCTTCACCTCATTATATTTTTACCAACAAAACTTCTAGCATGGATTATAATTGTTTGCAAGACTTAAGATTAACTGGTAAATAAATGCAGCAAATTAGTTTTTCTAGCTTCCAAGTACATTCTCACTTCGTATAGCTCCATTCATTTTAGGTACTTCCCCACCCCCAACTCCTTTTGAGTCAGAGAGCGGATGGGGCATATCTGTGATGAGCATCAAATAAATTGAAAGACTTACCTTTCTGCTTCTCTTCGACTGATCATCAATAGCATTGTCACCGTTGTCAACAACTTTCCTGTTCAATAAAAAGGTATTAGAAAAACTATAAACAACCTAACTTCTTTAGTTTATTCACCAATAAACAAAACTTTTTCGAACCTTCTTTTAGAAACAGAGCGATCCTTGCCAGCATCATCCGAACCAGCTAGGCCAGGAGCCCCAACGGTTCCTCTGAGAAAATCGAAAACATTGAAGCCCTGTACACACTGCTTTCTGCAGGTTCAAAACAAAGTTCAATCAACATAAGGGAACAAAAACAGAGAGAGGGCATATATAGCAAGTAAAAAATCTTCAATCAAAAAAATGGAGTAAGGAAAAAGTTTTCACTTACAGATGCAAAGAATTCATAGTCTTGGCACCTCTCTTCAAAGTTATTTCATATGTTCGGTCACATAAATCTTGTAGAAATAACTCCAATGCTTTAGCTGCAAACATTTATTTTGTAAATGATAAATTAGTTTTCTATTTGAGACTCAAACTAAATAAGGGAAAATAAATAATTCTCTTCCATCCCATAAACCCTAATCTCTACCTAAGATTCGAAACTGAAACTTTCAAGTTTAGCCATTGGGACGTCCCCTTTCTGGACAAAACGTAATTAGTTTGTCATTATGCTTGCATTAACAAGGGATAAAACATGAGGAAAAACAATCCAAAGTACTTACAAACAAGCAGCGGGACTGCCATAGCAATTTTTCCAACATCCTCATCCGCTTGCATAATCTTCTTTATTCGAGGCTGTTGAATAAATAACATCAACCAAAACAATATAAACAAATTTCCAAACACACTTGGTAAAAATAAATAATACTCCAAGGCTTATAAACAGAAAAACAAGGCCAAGAAGAATTAAAAAAAAAAAACCAACGTTAACCATGCAAATTAACCTAAAAACTGAAAAGAAAAAGGAAACAAAATAAGAAACTTACAGCTGGGAAACGAGTGTCGAGCTTCCTCTTCATGCTTTGTTAAAATCCGAAGAAAAAGAAATATCGTAAAAACCCTAGAGACACACGAACGAAGGAAACCACAAGGAGGCGCGAAAATCTTGACTTAAGTTCAAAACTTAGTGAGGTCGGTTGGGATTCAATGGCAAGGCCTCGCGTTTCTTTTATAGCTACTTTTTTTCTCCTACCAAAATTTGGATTTCCTTTTGAAGCCAACTCTTTATCCTGTTTCCGCGTTAGCTTTCTTGCCATGCCAGCTATTTCGTTTTATGCCAACAAGATAGCTTTTTTTTTTTATTTTTTTTTAAGTTTATGACGTGATTCGAAAAGAATTCAATTAATTTTATATTTGACTAAATATTTTACTAATGAATAATTATTTTGTACATTATCAGTAAAGTTTTTTAATTCTACCAATAAAGTTATGATAATTACATGTATTCTTTAAATATATTAAAAATAAATAAAATGAAATA
Source organism: Heritiera littoralis (assembly GCA_031772115.1). Taxonomy (NCBI): domain Eukaryota; kingdom Viridiplantae; phylum Streptophyta; class Magnoliopsida; order Malvales; family Malvaceae; genus Heritiera; species Heritiera littoralis. The sequence continues at coordinate 1,771,127 of JAPDPK010000043.1, forward strand.
TGTGTAATCATTCTACCTCGTTTGTAGAGTAAAAAAATTCACTAATGTTGTATAGAATATTAATACTTTACTAATTATGTAAAAAGTAAAAACAGTTTTTAACTACAAGTAAAATATCTTATTTGGATAATTTAAATATTCTTTAAATATATTAAGAGTCAACCCACTAAATACATTTTTGGAAATGGGTGAAGAACATTAACTATGACTAACCCTTAAGTAGGATTAATATTATATCGTTAAAACGGATGAGGATACTTGTGGTTTACACCAAAAAAAGAAAATAAAAATAAATAAAATAGAACATGTGCAATCATCCTAGCCTAGCTTGTGGAGTAAAAAAACTCTACTGATGGTATATAAAATATTAATCATTTACTAATTATGTAAAAAGTAAAAACAGTTTTTGACTACAGCTAAAATATCTTATTTGGATAATTTAAATAGTTAATACATGTAATGTTTTAAAATAAAAAATAATTAATCATTTTTAAAATTTTTTAAAATATAGAAATCTATAAACATTAAAATTACAAAATTAACTAATTATCTCATTTAATCAATTGCCTATTTCAATTTCTAAAATATAAATATCTATTATATATATATTAAAAACGCATATTATCATAAATAGTGTATTTAATTACTTTGAATTGATTTAAATTTTAAACAACTCAAATAATAAATTATTTTTATTTTTATTAGATTTACTTTGCTTACATTTTATATTTGAGACTACTATAAATAAAGTTTTTTTTCAAACCCTAAAAAAATATAGTTTCAACTTTAATTAAATTTATAAGATTAATTTGGAGTCATTTAAATTCAAATTATAAAAATAAATTAGTTTCAAATATAAAACATTAACCAATAATCTATTAATAATAAATGTAATAAGATTTGCTTTTATTAAGATTGTAGCTATTTAATTTATTTATTTAATATTTAAAATTTGTTATATTTAATTTTTCTAATTAGTATTTGATTTAAATTATTTTTTTTATTTTGCGTGTTCTATATATGCATCAAGTTTTTTAATATCAAATTTTTTTATTATTTTATTTTATTTTTTAAAAAATAATCACAAATTAAAATCAACATCATGTATTTTACAGGTTTAAATTTAGTTTTTAATTTAATTAAAAGAATCATGTCAAATAAAACAAATCTTATGTATACTACTGTTTATGATACCCTGTCTTTGAATTTGGATTGGGTTACTATGTTAATCTTTTCCTGCTAAAACCGTTTGCTGTATTAAACACAACACCCCTACAAAAAGTGGAATGTTTGAATGTAAGTTCGATGACATGATATGAAAAAAATATAAAATAACATGTATTAAAGTTTTGGTAAAAGCTATATATGAATTTGACAAAAATTGATAAATTTATTCCATTATTGGTATGTCAACATGAGTTGTGATATGATAATTTTTTTTATTTTCTTACATTGTGCTTAACATGAAACAAACATGATACATATAAAACAATTATTAAATCTAATTAAACATAGACATGACACCTTTTTTTTCTACAATTGGGGATAGGGGATGAGGTAGCTTGGGCTCAAATCCGAATCTTACATCTCATAACTCTTTTTTAACCACTCTACCAAAAGACTATTCACCTTTTAGCAGTTTTCTTCTTAATTTCACATGGCAAAATTTTTATGGACTGTATTTTTTAAACTATATATGGTGTGTGTGTGTGTGTGTGTGTGTATATATATATATATATATATATATATATATATTACTTAGTTACTGGAAAGAAAAATGGAAAGATAAAAATTTGGAAGGAGAGAAAAATGAAAAGAAGAAAAATATATATTTTTCTTTATTTTGATATGCTTTGTAAAAATAAAAAATGTGAAAGAAAAATATAATTTTTTTCTTCCATATCGCTTGGTAGAGTTGAAAAATAAAAAGAAAGAAAGTGAAGTTATATTATTTTATCATTATACCATTAATAAGTTAAGATAACAAAATAAAATTTTAAAAAATAAATGATAATTTTGTAAATATACATTCTTGACTCACATCTCTCTCATTTTCTTTTCACTAATCTTTTCAATAAACATACTCGATAGAAATGATTTTAGTAGTGCTTGGTAAAAAAAATGTGAGGAAAGAAGATAGGAAATATTATTTTTTTTCTTTTCTTATTAACCCTAACATATATAGAAAGTCAACTGTAGGCTCTCCATATAAGGTTTAGTGTCTTGGCATAAGGGGATTGGTGCCTCAGACTGTAAAATCTAACATAGATAGAAACTCAATCATAGGTTCTCCACAAAAGGTTCATTATTTTGGCTTAAGGGGATCAATGCCTCGGGTTACAAAATCTAGCATATGTTGGAAGTCAATTATGGACTCAATGTTTAGGGTTTGACTTTAGGGCTTAGAAGTTTGGAATTTGACTAATCATATTAATCCCTAATTAGATGGAATCTCAGATCTGTGTCCTTTGCATTTGGAATTGTCACGACTTGCAGGCCACGATGTACACTTGACAATCACACTTATATTATTTTTCAAATTTACGAACTAAATTTTTCTTTTCACCTTAAGGTTTGTATTCGGTATCAGTATAGTAACTAAACTAATCTTACCTTGGTATAATATTATTTTACTAGATAAATCATTAATCCTAAGGTGAATTATAGTTGTTTTAATTCCATAATCACCTAATAAAGGAAACAGGTTGAAATCCTCCCCTTTATATTTTATCAATTTCTCCAATAAACCACTTGCATTGCAAATACATTTTTAACTTTCACAATACAGACAATTTTCTACATTCCACAGTTTGTGCCATCATACATTATACATGTTTCCAAGATTCATCACAACAACACTTTAACATTTCGCAATTATACACACATCAAAATATAATCTTATCCTAAATCGTACTTAACAATCATATGAACCTATACAATAATCTAGTGCGATCCTAAGTTAGATCCCATTTCACTTCCTAGTACTATTAAAGTAAAGTTTGCACAATTATCAAAATGATATACAATTCGTATACCTCAAAAGTACAAAAACAAAGCTCGGATGATGTTGACGAGTACCACGATCAGGTACAATCCTCAAGAGCCTACACAATACTCTGAAGCTGGAGTCTAGCTCAGATGATCTACAGGGAGTGGAATTAAGGGGCGAGCAATCCATGGCTCAATAAGTAGCTTAAATAAATACAGACTAGGCTCATGTCGTAAAATATGATTATGTATGCATGAACCGCATTAAATATTGTGTATGCACAATGCCATGGTTCGCTACTAACAATTAATCTAAGATAGATTGTATAAACTCATTCAAACGTTTTCCCCATATACTTAATTTGCACAATTACTTACCTTTCGAAACTTTAATTCATATGGTTAGACATAATGTTTCTAACTATTACAGATAGCTAATGATAATATAGCATGCTACAGATAAAGCTTAGGCAGTTATTTCGATTCACTATTATACATATAACATCCACCCTAGCCAGTGATAGGTAAAATGTCGTAGAGACATAACCGTGTAAGACATAGTTCCCAAAGGACTCTAGAGATGGCTCCCACAGATCAGAAGATAATTGTGTAGCACGTAGCTCCTTTGGGTTCTCTAGAGGTAGCTCCCACGGCGCTTAACTATGGCCATAGTATTCCCTAGTCCCGGTAATCAGTCAAGAACTGGAACCTGTCTGCTGGTTTTCCAAACAAGTGTAATTCGCCTAAAGCACTAGGCTCAATAGGTACACTATACCAGTTGTCTAGAGCACAAAACTTGATACACGAGTAATAGACCTAAAGCCATGCTCAATAGGTTATGGTGACCAGAAGGTCAATGGACTGCTCACTCTAGAGTTTGAGTTGAAACCACACACATATCACATTCTATCACTTCAAGACAATTCACTTTCTAGCCATTGCTTAACATTGAGGATTGAATCATTGAGATTTATAGGTACTTGTGTAGCAATTAGTTCCTAAAAGACTCTAGAGGTGGCTCCCTCAGTTCCGAAGGTAACTGTGTAGTACATAGCTCCTTTGGGCTTTCTAAAGGTGACTCACACAGTCCAAAAGTAGTTAGTCTTATTCAGTCGCCTTTTTGGCATAGGATTTCTAATGATTCATAAGTACTCGTGTAGCACTTAGCTCTCAAAAGACTATAGAGGTGGCTCCCACAGGTCCAAAGGTAACTGTGTAACACATAGCTCTTTTGGGGTCTCTAGAGGTGACTCATACGGTCCAAAAGCAGTCAGTCTTATTCAATTGCCTTTTTGGCGTATGATATCTAAAGATTCATAGGTACTCATGTAGCACTTAGTTTCCAAAAGAGTCTAAAGGTGGCAGATGTTATTGTCTAATGTGGGACAATTAGAGCGAAGATTAATGCAAAGTTGGAATTACGAAGACAAACGTTAGAATCAAAAGGATTTAAACTAAGCAAAGTGAAGATTGAATACATGAAGTGTAAATTCAGTTCAAACCAAGTGGAAGAGCATAATGTAGTGACGTTAAATGGGGTGGCAATACCTAAGCAAGACCATTTTCGATATCTGGGATCGATAGTACAGATGGACAGAGAGATTGATGGTGATGTGACTTATCGGATCCAGGTTAGATGGAGTAAGTGGAGAAGTGCTACAGGTCTGTTGTGGGATAAAGGAATTCCTATATGGTTGAAAGACAAGTTTTATAAAACAGTTGTTAGACCAATATTATTATATGGTAGTGAATGTTGGGCAACTAATAGACGGCATACACAAAATATGAGTGTAGCAAAAATACGAATGTTGCAGCGGATATATGAATATATAAGAAAGGATAGAATGAGAAATGAAGATATTCGTAAGATGGTTGGAGTGGTACCTATCAAAGACAAGATGTGTGAAAGTCATTTATGTTGGTTTGGACACATACGACGTAGACCTGTAGATACTCTAGTTAGGAGAATAGAGGCTATCAATGTTGAAAGAAGGGTTAAAACTAGAAGAAGACCGAAAAAGACTTGGAAGGAAGTAATTTGAAAAGATATGGAAGTATTAGAGTTAGATGAACACATGGCCTTCGATAGGAATGTGTGGAGTAGGAGAATACATATGGACAATCTAATGTAAATTTAGATATTGGTTCATATAGTCTATTCCCAATCTCTTGAGATAAAGGCTCCAATGATGATGATGATGACCTACGACAATATCAAATTTTGTACATTACCATTACTTTTACATGCTTGCAGCCAAGTGAGGTCTAATATATATAAATATAAATATAAATATAAATATAAATATAAATATAAATATAAATATATTATAAGGTACATAATAAATATGGTAAGATATTTACATGGATGCTTACTTGGACATTCTCTTTGAATGATAAGTAAGCATCTATTAACTTATCTGTAAGTCAAAACAAACAATAAATGCTTCCTTGCTTTTCTACTTTCCTAAAATTTTTTTAATTCCTACAATTTCTCAATCATTTTAATAAAATTACCTGAAAGTAATTTTAAAAACTATCTACTCCAAAAAATTTAAAATATATAATTTTAATATTATCTTTTTGATAAACAAAATAAAATAAATAATTTTAATTTATTTAAAATATATTTTATTAACTAAATTGAAAAGTATAAAAACAATATCATGTATTTTTTAATTCTAATTAAATAATTGAGGATTAAGAAATATTTATAATTAATTTATAATTGATTTTATTTTAGGTTTCATAGTTAGTTAGTAAGTGGGCCCCACTGATTCCTGGAGGTCCAGATGAATGTGAAACTGCATGGATTCGATATTCGGATTCGGAAAATATTATGGTAAGAGTTTCATCCTTAATCTCAATTATTTTGCATATTTTGAGAAATGTGCAACAAATTAGAAAATAACGGTTTAATTCATAGGCCGTCAGAATTTTCGAAAATAACAGTTAAAATAAGAGGACCTAAGACCTATGGATTATACCAAATAATTCCTCATAAAATATAGTTTTAGAATATCTAGATGGATGGTGGAAACTAAATGTGAAGACAAAAATTTACGCGATTTTACGGTTAGGGGTATTTTGGTAATTTAATCCTAAACCGGTATTCGAACTTCAAAAAAAGCTTCACCAAACATTATAGCAATCTAAATAGACTTGATTTATGATTAAATAAAATATTTTGGAGTTTAGATAGACTATTTTCAATAAAGTCAAACTTTAAAGGCAATTTTGGAACAATTCTTTAAGTATAAGGGCAAAATGGTAATTTTGCCCATAAAATGACAAATAAAAAGAATTTTCCAGCTTCTTGTCAGCCCATTTTCGTTCAGCCATCAGCGTTCAGCCATCAGTAGCCTCATAAACCTCCATAGATGAGCTTGAAACAAGAGAGAGAAAGTGATAAAACTAAGCCAAAATCACCATAAAATCCAAAAGTCACTTCACCAATCTTGTTCCTTTCAATCCCCTCTTTAATTTGGTGCCAAAATCAAGTGGTAAATCAGCAAAATTCAGACCCTAAGGTCTCCCCTTCCATTCGGCCAAGGTAAGTTTTGAAGGCAATTGAAATTTTTCCATGGTTTCTTACTTATTACCATGTGATTTAATGATTCCCATGCTTCTTTAATTTGATTCATGCTTAAATCATGAAGTTGAGTGGTCAAGGGTTTTGGTCAACATTCATGAAGTATGAACATAGTGAATTTTGATGGAATTTATTGTAGAATAATGAAGTAGAAATTATGACAAGTTTGAATTCAAGCTTAGATTTAGTCAAATGAAGGAAAATCAACTTATTGATTATGGAAGGGGTTTTGGCCAAGGCATGAAGACCATGAAATTGATGTTATTTCATAGGAAATTCATATGGAACTAAGGTAGAAAATTAGTAAGAATAATTTAGAATTAATAAAGTAATTAAATTTGAAGAATATAAAATTTGTAAAGGAAGGAAGTTGTCAGTCTTGATGAAGGGGAGACTGAATTTGTGCCTATTTTAATGTAAATTAGGTCTTAAAATAATCTAGAAATTATTTCAAGAATTTTGGTGCAATCGGAATCGAAATCGGAGTTATGTAGAAAAAGTTGAAATTTTGCATCGGTAGAAATTAGATTGCATTTAAAAGATTATATTGACAATTCATTAGCATTTAAATTGTTAAATATTCTTTTAAATAAAGAATAGTGAATTTATCAATTTTAAATAAATATTTGCAGCCTCTAAGCTCGAGAGTACTACCGGTGCCAGGGGATCGAATATAGAGAAAATAAAAGGTATGAGATGTTTGTATGAAGCGTAGGGATATAGTGCTGCATGTTTTGATAAGAACAGCAAATTATGGAATTTAAATGAATATTTTGGGTTGAATTTTGGAATTGTGATATGTGGTTTGGAAGCTGGATTTTATGTAGGAGGGGTTGGGTTTGAATGAATCGTTATGCTGCTAAAAATTTTCTATGCTAGCCTACAACCCCTAATTTATGAAATCCACAGAGTTTTGGCCTTAATATGAAATTTTTGGAAATATTGATAAAAATCAAATTTAAGGATCCAAATTATAAATAATTGAAAATGGTTTAGTAAACATTAAATCACAAATTCAACAATTAAAATGTTTTTATGGTATTGTATCATTTATAAATACTTGAATATGCTTGTGTATTTTATGGACTTTAAATAAATAATTTTTGGAAGATTAAATATTGATTTGAGTTTGAGGATATTTTATATGTTTGAAATTATTAAATTAATGGAATTGATTTTATGAATATATTTATGATATGTTTCCATACCTTATTCTACGTAAACTATTACGGAAATTAATTATTTAAATGTTTAGAGACTGTTGGCCCCTTAGTTACCTTTGGGTACATGCATTTCTGTTCTATTCTGATTGCTGTTGACTTTAGCCCAGTCTTTTAGCTCCCATTGGGGACACTTGGCTAGTGCTCCCACTGTGGCCCCCTAATTATGGTCATACGTCTATTTTAGTGCATGTGTCTATTAGGTGTAGCCTAATCTCCATTAAAGTTATATTCGGGTGATAAAATCCTTGGCTAACTTAGATCTAGGCACTCCCAGTTTGATTTATATATCTGGACTTGATTTATTCATAAGATATGCTTTTTTGATATGAATAATATACTTTGTGAAATTATTATTTGATTTAGATATTGGAAAATTGACATGATTACGATTTACAAGGTTTACGAAGAATTTATTCAATTTATGATGTTTTATAATTTATGTTTTGTAATATATTGAATCTATATTGAATTTGTAATTTAATTGAATTAAATAAATTCCCTATAGTGGCTTTGGATACCGGAACACGACAGGTACTCCAAAGTACCTTCCATACTCTGCCCGATTACCCAACCCACTATAGTATCTTTCCAAGTAGATCGTGTCATATTTTATTCATGTTTTAAATTTACGCTTGCCTATAAATATTCGTTTTATGAAAAATTGTATATAGGTTACGTTATATCAGCTTTCGTATAGATGTATCTTACTGAGCACGTTTCGCTCACCCCTCTGTTTTTCACTCCCAGATTTCTTGCAGTGAGTTCGGGTCTACTATATTAGGAGGACCTGATTCCAGTATTCCTTAGGCAACTTTATCAGTTCGTCAAGGTATACTTGGTATATTTTGTATGTTCAAATTTTGTGCAGTACTACTTTTATGTACCCTAAACTTGGGATGTAAATATAAATATTTTGTTGATGTAGATAAATTTTCGGATCTTGGGATTGCATATAAATAAATTTTTATTTGGAGTTAAATTGACACTGCAGACGAGCCCATCCTATGCGTGTGATTTATATATGTGAAATCAGTAAAATATACGGTATTGCGGGCCGTGACATAAATAAATAAAATTCATGTATAAAACATATAAATTTACAAATATATATGTTAACACACATATTTAATAGATAAAATTAATTATATAAATATGTTATAATCGTTCTTTATATATATATATATATATATATATATATATATATATAACAGAATGCATATGTATATTATATGTATATAAAATGCATATTTATAATTATAATTATTTAGGTTAATAATAAAAATCTACCTTAAAATGTTGCTCTAACACTTGAAATTTTTTTAAATATATTTTTAATTTTTAAAAATTTTTAAAATACACTTTTAATTTTTATTTTAACATTTTTTTGACATGCTTAATAATATTATTTATAATGTTTTCATTTTTTTATTTTTCCCGATATTTGTTTATCTTATGTTTTGAATTTTATAATTTTTTAATTAAATATTTAATTCTTTTATGATTGATATCTTTATTATATTATATGTATTTTACATAGTATTATTATCTAATATACTTTTAGTTGAGTTTTTAAACTCCACAAACAACACTAAGATGATGATACTTATTCTTTACGAATATTAAAAAAATAAAAAATAAATAAAAGAAATATATGTAATGTGTCGTTATTTTCATATCGTTTGTGAAATTTAAAAATTTTACTAATAGTATATTGAATTATAATCATTTTTATATATACTTTAAATATATGATATAAATTAAATAATTTTATTCTATATTTTTACAAATTTAAATAATTAAAATTAATTTGTATATGGTACGAGGAAAAGCTAATATTTGTATATAATAAAATTAGTGATAATAATAAAAATAAAAGGAAAAAGAACGAAAAAGAGGGGAGAAGGGCAAGTATAAATAGGGTTTGGTTATAAACGAGTGAATTTTGGTTATTATGAAATCTCATATTTCTGAGAACAAAAAAAAAAAATCTCACATTTCTCTTTTTCTGTTGCAAAAAACACAAAACAAAACCCTAATTCTATCGATTCAGTTTGGGCCTCGAAACGCCTATCTCTCCCTTTTGTCTCTTCGCATCCAACACTCTCAACCATTAATCCTTTAATCTCAATCGTACGATCCAGCTCCGCTTCCGTTCAACTCAGGTATTCCATTTTCCTCTTTTCCTTCTTTGATTTCTTACTTTAATCTCCTTTTCCTCTTAAAACTCTTTTGGAGTTTATTTTTTTTATGTAGGAAATTTTGTTTGATTAACCATGTGGTTGAATCCTTCAATTTGTTTTTTTTTTTTTAAATTTCCATTGAATCTGCATTGCTCTGTTGAAAGAATCGTGAATTTCTTTAAAAGGATTGTTTTGGTAATTTCCCGATCGAATTGGCTCGTTGAAATCTTGTTCTTAGAGTAATGAAAAAAATATGTAGTTGAAATATGATTTTTAGATGCATGCATTCTTGATTTAGGAAAATTAAATAGCAAATTTTGGGATTGTTTGAAATATATATTTTTAAAGTTGGAGGCGTCTGTATAGTCTCTTTTCTTCTGAATTTGGCTGTGGCGAAATAGGTTTCCTTCCGATCAGAATTCTGAAAGCGCGAGGTGTTAGTCTGCAATTGATATCATCTATGAATTCCTCTTGATCGCCTGAAAATTGACTTCTCCGCAGTCTAAAAGTTTTTTTTGGAAGAATTAGGCAGACGTCATAATGCTAATTGATTCATATGGCTGCAATTCCGTTGTACCCTTTAAGGAATTGCGAAAGTGAGAAACTTTGGAAATTATGTTTGGAGAAACTAGAGAAGAAGCAGGGGTTTTTTTTTTGTGTTAGAATTTAATTAGTGTTCTCGAAAATAGTCAGTGAGGATGGATAATCACATTGAATATGATTGGGGATCAAATTTGTTTGCATTCTTTTTGTAAAATATAAAAAAAGGGGTGGGGAAAAGAAAAAGAGCCTCCAAGGAAGCTGGATTTCCCTGCAACAGTTTTGTTCTCCTGTTTCTTGTCTGTCAATTATGAGGATTTTCCAGCTCAATCATGGCTTCGAAATGGTATCACTTTCTACAGCTGTTTCTGAATGGAGAGTCCCAATGCAAAATGAACAATATCTGGAGCTTTTTAATTCTGTTGCCAACCCAAGAATGTAATATCTGAATTTGGTGAAGCTAGATTCTAACTGGAACTTTCAAGCGTTGTAATGAAGCTTTATAATGAGACTGTTTTTCGTGATTCTCAATGCATAAGCACATTGTGGTCAAAGAATGAAGCCTGGAACTATTAACTTAGATCTACAGAAAGTTTCATTTATTTTATTTTTCTAGATCATGTATCAGTCTGAGGTATAAGAGTTAAGCACTAACTGTAACCTTGAAGCTTGGTCGAAGGAATTTGAGAATCAGTTCATTAATTTTTTATTTTTAGGTGGAGATAATTATTATGTGAAAACAATGAATTTTCAATTTTGTTAATTGAAGACCAAGGATAAAAAACTTTCATCTAAGTACATAAATAATTGAGTTGCAAGGTTTTTGGTATGTAGATGGAACATTGATTTATGATGAGAGGAATAACTTATTTTTGTAGGCTGCAGCTATTATCAGAATGTACCCATAAGAAGAACCACGATTGAAGTGCTTCTGAAAGATCTTTTCAAATTGCAATTGTTAATTTATTCTTTGCGTTGTTCTTTTGATGGATTATAAAAGATAATTATTATCATGTTCTAGGAAAGCATATTGTTGTACATAAGATTGTCTTTGGGAGTTTGATACTCTGCTAATATGGTGTACTTGAATAAATTCTTTGATTATCATGTATGTCTTTTGTTATTTTCTGGTCTTCCTTTTTAAAATTCTTCTAAGAGCATGGATCTTATTGCTTTGACGGGGAACAGCTGCTAGATAATGAATTAAGGATACTGGCCTATGATAAAAATTAAACATCCTAGCTGTAATTTGTGAACTTCAGATGCTGTTATTGGGTTGTAACTTTTTGCGCTTGAGCAGGAAACATGTTTATAGTTCTTGGGTTTTATTTTGGTATGCTTTCTTTAACTGGATACCAGTTATATACTTGAGGTCCATGCACAAGAATTTTTTTTTTGTTCACAGCAGACTAGTGTCATTGAAGCAGACTAGTGTCGTTGAAGCAATGTATTAGCTGGAGCCTTTTGGATTACATAGCATATTTTTTTTTATCAAAAAAACAATCTAGGTTTGTGTATTGCTTAAACATATTGTCAATTGTGAGAAGCAAGCTCTGACTTTGTTTCTTCTTTTCATTGATTTTGGCTTTCTTCGCTTTTAGGCCTATTTGAGTAAGATGCTAGAAAAAAAAAAGACATATGACCATCACTCTGGCTGTTGCTGAGTATTGATTGCTTGAGTCTTAAACATTTCAGGATTATATTTGGCTGCAATGATGTCTTCTGCGTCTAAGTCTAAGTCCAAGGATAAAAAAGCTGGCAAAGACTCTCAGAAGGCTTCTTCAAAGCCTTCAGGACCTGCTAATGCAGGTAGTGGTGTTCCTGCTAGTGCATATAATCCGCTTTTGGGAACATTCCATACTATAGAAACAGTGCCATCGTCCTCCTCCTCACCCCTTCAAAACAATGGTCGCTTCCGAAACATAGATGAGACAGATGAGCATTTGGGGGGCTCACTTGGAGCTGGGGTTGAGTATGATTCTGTATCTAATAATGGTAGCTGGTCCGGCGAATCAGAAGATCACAAAGAGAAAACATCTATTCCTCCCGTCCGACAGGAAGTAATACCAGGAGCTGATAATGATAAGCGAGAGAAAATTCGCCAAAAGAATGAGAGGAAACATCAGCGTCAGAAGGAGAGGCGGGCTCAAGAGGTGCATGAGAAGTGCATTGGCTATCTCATGACAAGAAAGCTTGAAGCACTTGCTCAGCAGCTTGTAGCAATGGGATTTTCACATGATCGAGCAACAATGGCTCTTATAATGAATGAAGGCAAAGCGGAGGAATCTGTGGCATGGCTTTTTGAAGGAGGTGAAGAAACGGTTAAGGATAAGGAATCAACTATTGGTGGTAGGAACTTGAAAATTGACATATCTGAAGAGCTTGCACGAATTGCTGATATGGAAATTAGATACAAATGTACAAAGCAGGAGGTTGAAAGAGCAGTTGTTGCTGCTGAAGGTGATCTTGAGAAAGCAGCAGAAAGTTTAAGAACTACGAAGCAGGACCCACCTGCTCCAACAAAGCCAGAAGAAAATTGTGATCCCGTTACTGCTTGTACCAATAAGGTATCAGTTTTGGCCAGTCAAAACTTATCAGTAAGGCCACAACCAAAACCTAATGTATCTCCTGCTACACAGCAAAGAAGGGATGAGAAGGATTTTAACTATACAAAAGCAGCAGCTACAGTGGGAATTTCTTCAGAATCTATGAATAAAAGTTTCCAGTCTTTGAAGAGAATACAACCTAAGTCGGAATGGGCAAAACCCCTGCAAAGTGCTGTTCCAGCTGAGAAAAGATGGCCTAGCTCTGGATCAAATCCTTCTGTTTCTTATTCCTTGGCATCACCTTTGCAGGCCTCACATCCACCAGCAGCAAAGACTGAAAGCCGTTATGCAACTGTTGGAAGTGATTTTAAGAACCTTCAGCCATCAATTAGGGAACCAGTTGTAATGATGCAGCGACCTCAATCTGTAAATACAAAGCAGGTTCCAGCTACAAGTATAAGTTCATCTCCTCCTGGAACATCCTCCTTTGTCTATCCAACCAGTAGTGTTGAAATAAGAAAGTCTAATGGTTTTATGCCCCAAATTCCGGGTACAAGAAGCCTTAGCTCCAACAATTTTAGTTCAAATCAGATGCATCACCAGATTTATCATCCACAGCAGCAACACTTAACATCCAGCAATGGTCCAGGAGATTCTCCAGGAACAAGCCGAGGAAATGGTTTATGGAGTAGAACAGGCGCATCACCAGGGCTGGCAGCTGCGTCTTCACTTGGACTTTTCACCGGTTTGGGTTCTACGACTTCATCAGGTGCCTCTTCTCCAGTTGACTGGAGCACTGGTAGCTCAATGACACAGTTGGACTATAACAATATTGATTGGAGCTTGGATCGGGGGTTGTCCTCTTCTCCCAGGCCTGGAGGAATTTGGCTGGGTCCGACATCACCTATGAAAAGCGCTCACATGTATTATCCTAACACAAATGGATTGAGTGCAAAACCAGCAATGAGACTGACAGCTTCTAATGGGAAGGGCGTACCCATTGCGGGGTTGCAGGATGGTGGAGTGGCTCCTACGGAAACTTCAACTGCAGGCTCGCATGAGTGGACTTCACCGTTCGAAGGGAAAGATCTTTTTAGCTTACCCAGGCAGTTTGTTTCTTCTCCCTCGCTCTAGGGTGGGGGAAAAGATATTATGAAATAAAATGAAAGAAAGAAAAGACCAAATGTGCTTGGATTTGGTGTTAGTGTTGGTTCTTGTGATGCTGAAGTGTTGATTGCTGGTGAATATCATCTTAGTGAAAAAAAAGGCATCTGCAGTAATCTTTCTTTTTTCTGTGCATGCATTCATGCATCGCATCCACCATTCTTGAATATGGGACAAAAAGAACATACAGGAGACATTCTTATTATATAATATATAAGTAAATCATACAAGTTAAAAGCAGTTTCATATCCCTTAAGTCTTCTTCAGCTCTGGGGGATGACAAGCAGTGGTTGCAGAAAGTTGTTTGTACCACTCATTTTCTTCCCGGGTAATAAAGTTGGCCTCTGCTTTTGCAAGAAAACATCCATCAATCCCATGCAAGTGCAACTATTTTGTCCATGTGAATATAAAACCATACAATACAAAATAAATGTAAAACCCTCCTCATCACATCATTTGACAAAATAAAGTTTATGATCCTCAAACAACATAATATCAACTAATTAATATTTTTGTATGAACAAAAGATTGCCAAGGTCCATCATTAGGATGGAAGAGAAAAGGTTCCTAATCCGTGTAAACAGATACGTACAAAGAGATAGAGAGATCCACTTATACAATGTAAAAATTCTAAAGAGTTCTACTTTTTTTGACTCTTGTATCAAATTTAAGTCAGCGGCTAAGATTAAAACATTAGTTTGATAAAAAAGGTTTCTTCTTTCTGTCTTTTTTTTTTCTATTACAATTCTCATCTTCAGTTAATTCTCTCCTCGCTCCACAAATCTGAAATTCTAATTAAATTCTCTTTAACCTCTTGCCTTCCTCTTATCAATGATTTACTTTTTCATTTCTTTTTTCTAAATTTCCACATGAATTTTCTTAAACACTAATAAAAATCTAGACCCAAATTAATTCCTATACTACGCGAATTTAAAGCATCATTGTCTTCACCTTCTGACACAACTGCAATCCAATAAGTCAAACCCTAATTAAGCTTCCAAAACCACACAAGCAGATACCATAGGTATATAAAGAAGATGAAATCCAGTCACTCATTCACAACAAGGAGACAACTGACCAGAAGGCACAAGATACTGTTATATTTTTTGCCCATTCCATTTGAATCCAGAAAATGAGTTGTAATTTTGGGATGATTTCATTTCATTTAATGAAGAAATAGCTAATAAAATCTAAGTGCAACTTGACTGTCATGGATGGGAAGATAATATATTGCTAGAAGGAAGAAGGAAAAAGAGATAGATAGGGAAGATTGATTAAAAAAAGTTTCGCACTAAGAAAATCCAAAAAGGTGGCAATCAATTGACTTGTTCAGCGTGGTTCTAAACAATGAAAAGAACGAAATTGTTGCTGGAGAAGAAATAGAGACGAAAAAGAAAGAGAAAGAGAAAGAGAGAAAAAAAAATGTAAAACTAAATAATTTTACACGTGTTTAAGTGAATCCCTGCGATATATAAATATACATATTAATATAACTATTACCAGCAATTACGCTAAAAGAATGATGAAAGCATAGGTCATCTAACTTGAACAAAGTCCAAACATCAGACTTTCTAATTTTTTATAATTAGTGAAAGGAATATATTGAGATAAAGGAATACTCAAATAAATAACTTGGAACTTGCCTGACAAAAATACATCATCATAATCATCCTCGTCATATAAAAATTGTGGAGGATCAGGGGAACTGATTCCAACGATGGTGCTTCCACTGCATTATGTATATTGAAAACAGCGATGAATTTCCTCTTTGCGGGAATTAAGATAATTGAATGAAATAATAAAATATGTTCAGTGATCTTTGTTTGGCAGCCAAATAGTATACTAGCATATACATCAAATCAACATAGAAATAAGGGTCCATTTGGTTGGCTAAAAATGATTTTAAAAAATAATTTTTGTATTTTCTGGTGTTTGGTTGGCAGAAAATTGGCTAGTCAACGGAAAATGACTTACTGGTCAACAGAAAATTAAGCCATTTTTCTAGAAACTGTCTTACACTTCTGAAAAGGGGAAGACATTTTCTGGAAAACAGCTGTCTATGTCTAAGGTTATTTACCAAGCTCGTGAGTGTAATTCTACTTAAGTTAGACTTTAAATATGACTTTTTTAAACTTTCATTTAATTTAATCTTACATAAAATATTATTATATTAATAAAAATATTTTTATTTAATTAGATTAAAAATTATATATATTAAAATATTAACATTAAAATCTTTCAATATTTTAAATTTAAATATGATTTTGTATATTATTAATCTTAAATAGTTTTAATATTTCAATAATAAATAATATTATATTATTTTAATAATAAATATAAATAAATAATAATTTTTTATGATTTTAATAATAAATAATTTCAGTATAAAATATAATTATTTTATTATTATAAGTATCTTTAATAATTTAAAAATAATATTAATATATTATTAATATTTTATATGTATATATTAAAATAGTAATATTACTTCAAATTTTTAAAAATAATAATATAAGTAATAATAAATAGTTTTCTTTTAAATGTTTAATAATGTAATAATTTAGTATTAAATATTATTTTCAAAATATAATTATTTTTAATATTAATAAAACAAATAATAAATATTTTTTTAATATTTTATTAGTTATGTTAATATCATTTGAAAACTGAAAATAAATTTTTCAAAAGATAATCAAATAACAGAAAATACTTTTCATAATATTAACATAATCAACTCGTTTTGAAATATTTTTGAAAAATGATATCCGTTGTTTGGTTGAGTCAATGAAATATATTTTCTGTTGTTTGGTTATCTTTTGAAAAATTTATTTTCAGTTTTCAAATGATATTAACATAACTAATAAAATATTAAAAAATTATTTATTATTTATTTTATTAATAATAAAATAATTATACTTTGAAAATAATATTTAATACTAAAATATTACATTATTAAACATTTAAAAGAAAACTATTTATTATTACTTATATTAATATTTTTAAACAATGGATATCATTTTTTTTATGATCGTTTCCTGTTTTCTGTTTTTTGTTTCATGTTTTTGAAAATTTTGTTTTTGATTTGTTTTCAAATTCTGAAAACAAAAACATGTTTGGTTAATACTATTATATTTTGAAAACAAATATTTAATCTGATTCAAATATAATAATTCAATTCACAAAATAAAATTTTAAAAATTAAATAAAAATAATATATTTGTTAAATAAGAATATGTACAAAATATTAAATAATATTATTTTACACTATTTAATACTAACATTAAATATTTTCATTTAATCATATAATAATTCAATATAATTTAAATAATATTATAAATAAATATAATATTAAATAATTTTTTAATATTACTTTTTATTAGATAATAATTGAGATTAGTAAAATTCTAAATTTATATATTAAATAATAATATAAATTAATAATTATAAATTATATTAATAATATCATTTGATTTAATTGTAATAATATTAAATTATTAAATAAAATATTTAACTAATTAATTTATAATAAATTATGTAATTATTTAATATATATTACATTTAACATAAATATTATTATTTAATGTTAGATATTCACTTATTTAATAATATAATATTATATTTCAATATAATTTATATTTAATTGCTTTTTACATTTTCAACTTTTCTATATTAAAATAAATATATTAATTTTAAAATATTTATTTCATAATTAAATAATATTTTATATTAAAATTTAATATTATTTTATTTTATATTTTTATTATGAAAAATATTAATATTATATTAATATATAAACTCTGTTCACTTACTTATGAACAGTACCAGAAATGAAAATATGTTTTCGAAAATAATGAAAACATGAAACCCTTGTTTCCAACTATTTTGAAAATTCTTGTTTTCGTTTTCGTTTTTTGAAAACAGAAACATGCTGCTGAACATGTTTTCTACTGTTATTTCCAAAAAAAAATTAAAAACAAAAACAATGCTTAAATTCAAAAAATATAAACATTTTTCAAAAATCATTATTAGTGAACCAAACAATGCTTAAATAAAAGGTGAATATGACTCAAACAATTCAAAAATGGACTTTTTTTTTTCATTTTTTTTCTTTAAATATGGAATTTGAAATGACACTCAACAACAAAGGTTTGCAACTAGCAGTTCGCTTGTTATTATGGCATAGGAATCTTTTTGATGGGTTTAAAGACTTGTCCGCACATTTTGCTATCTAATCTGTTTAAGCACAGTGTATGAGGCCTCATTGAGTCTAAGCATAATAATTTACAGTAAATGCTGGAATAGACATCAAAATTTAAAGAAGTGATGCAAGATATTATACCTCCCAGACATAAAAACGGCACTGTATTGTCCACGGCCAGCTGCAGTTACACGCTGCTTCAGCCGTTTAAGAGATGGTAGTACTTCAAAGGCAGGAGATTCTGCAAATAAGCATAGAGATTCATGTAAGGCAAGGCATCTCTAATTCTACAATTAGCATGGCCTATTTTGACTTCCACCAGGAATAAGCATATTTATAAACTCAATGTAAATTGAGTTCAAAATTTGGAGTAAAGATGTGAAGAAGGAATAGTTTGATGCATAAAGTTGTGACAATAATGTATGCTACATTTCACCAAAAATGGCTGTCTCACGAAGTCAAGTCAAATCATCAGCAGAAATAAATTTTGCCTGATTATATATGCACTAAGAGCAGGTTTCCAATTACAACAAAATGCCAAGGAAAGAAAAGGGGAATAGAAGATGCAGTTGATTCTTTATGTATTCATACCCAAATCATTAATACAGACATCCTGAGATATTCCATTCCTTGATATCTTCTCCAGCAATGTCAAAGGATCGACCTTACTGGTTTGATCTAGTCGAAGACGCTGAGAAATCAGAACTTCTCTTAGCTATAAACTATTGCAAGCAATAAAGTACAAAAGAATTTTGTTCAGCAGTACCCCAGTACATTACCTTGTAAACTTCAGCTGTGGAACATGCCTCCTTAGGCTTTATAAGAACCATTGGAACGTCAAATGGAAGAGGTGGTGATATATCTTTAACAACCTGGGCATATCAGCATACAGTTCATTAATCACACAAGAACAGAAAAAGAGTAAATTTCATTCCTTTACAATTAAATGAGATTGCATCATGAGCATGTGCAAACTCAAAATAACTACAATCAGAAGACAGATCTAGGCACAAAATTGTGCTCAAAACTGTAAATACACAAATATACAGGACGTCTGAGAGTTCCACTGCCGCTCCTAAAAAAATATTCTGACAAATTCAGGTGCTAAGGAACAAAGGAAGCTTTAGTTCCAGTGACCAGCTGTGTGATCTGTTGGTAGAGTGTTAAACTTTTAGTTTCAGTGATCACGGTTCAAACCCTCACAGCGTCAGCTACCAAAAACAAGAAGCTTTAGTTATGTACACAATGAGTTTTTCATCTTTATGATTCTACTCAGAAAAAAAAAAGCCATGAATTAGATATGCATTAGAGTTGATCAAATTTACAACTTAGAATAGGGAACTAGAAAAAGTCAGAAGTGAAACTAAGTATGATACCAGGATTTTTATATCAGTGAAATGAGAAAACGCAGCACACAAACTGAAGTTATCATTAGAGAAGGATTCTAAAACTGGCCTCATTCCCTAATACATAAGATACTCAACACATTCCTGAAGATTTTGCAATCAAAGAACAAGGCTAGAACATAAAAGGAAACAAATTAACATCTCTGAGTAATAATTTAGATGTGATATTATCATACCTCACCTCGACCGGTACAATATGCTGCTCCATGCGAGAAAAAGAATGGAATATCTGAACCAATCTCACTCGACCATTCCTGGAGCTCCTTCTTAGTTGCAGCACAACCATTGAACTGATTAGCTGCCCAAAGTGCAGTTGCAGCATTGCTGCTTCCACCACCAAGCCCTGCCCCAGTAGGAACCTTTTTATCAAGATGAACCTGCCCATATTATTCCAATATAAAACAATAAGCAAAAGGCTTTCAAGATAAACTCTAATTTCTCAGAACACATATATTAAACTAATATGTATGATTAAAGATTTATTCACATCTTACCCAAAAGAAGTTGTTACTGCCGGTTTTCTTCCGGTAGAGGTTAAGGGCTTTAATAATCTGCAACCAGGAAGAATCAATTTAGGAAAAAAAGAGAAAATAGGGGGCCTGGGGTGGGGGCATCAAAACAATTTCCTTAATTTAAAAACCTGACCAAGTTTCTATCATCAAGGGGAACACCAGAGACATTGGTTGACAAACGATCCTTGGTTTTGGAGGGTGACAAAGAGAACTTAATTATATCCCCCAGGCTAACTGTCTGGATCCACAAAGAAGAGGAAGGGTCAAAATCAGACCTTTGGGTGCCAAATACAAAACTTCATTGCAAAACTGAAACTGAATCCAACATAGCAAAATAACATATCACAAAAAAAAAAATTACAAGCTTACATGAAAGAGAGATGCTAAATCATGATACCCATCTTCCCTTTTGTTGGTTATTCTCAGGAAAACATTAATCTATACCAGAAAAAAGGCTTTGGGATGTTACAATTCAAAACATAAGATTGATAAAAATAACGCAACAGAAATTTTCAAGTCGAGTCAAAGCAAAGGGAATAAATTACCTTACAAGGAGAGAACAGAGTAAGCCTTGAAAAAAGAGCTTCCTTGTCTACTTCATCTGCTACCTTGTTTAGCTTCTCATCAGGGTCATATACAATCTAAACAAAATAAAAGTAAACTAAACCCATAAAATATAAGTGAAAACATTAACTTTTTAACTTTAAAACCAAAGCAAAACAAAGATAGAGTAAATAAAACAAGAACCTCCAGCTGTTTCTTGGATGCTTTGACAATTGGGTTTCTTAGAAATTGAAGCTTTGGTTGGGGAGTAATTGACCAGTGACCCTTTTTGGAGGAAGGATGGAAGAAGAGACTGTGGTTACAGAGAAAATGAGAGGAAGCCATGGGAGTTTAAAGGTTAAGTTTAGTAATCCCAAAGTGCACGGAGAAATCGTCCTAATAATTGAAGTTGATAATACCAACTGTACTTTGCACTTGGGAGTTCGGCCAAAACGAGTTCAAGGCCTTCAGCAGAGAAATGGAATCGTGGTCTGTTTTTTTACCTGACAAGACGACATGATAAAAAAAATAAAATTCGGTAAAAATTATATATAAATTTAATAAACATTAAAAGAATTATGTTATATTCAAAATATTAATACAAAATTGATATAATACGTACATGAATTATATAATGTTTAATTTTTACCGCAGCAATTGTTTATTAGTTTTTAATTACTCAGTTCACCATTTTTTTTGTTTTTTCTTTTGTGGAGGTAGGCGACAAACCATATTTCCCCAACCCCCAACCATCACCGAGCAAAGAAAAAAGAGGAATATTAATGTTGAAAATTTTATATTTGATGTGATGTGTGCGTTTGAATAAAGGCTCCTTATATTTTATATAAAAAATTACTAATGTTATTTTGTCACCATTTCCAGGTAAATTCTATGAACATTCTCTTCTGCTCTTCCCCTAAATCAGTTTTGTAATGTTTTTGATGGTTTATTTCGGAAATAAGGGTGACAAGCTTTTATTGATTAATCCTAATTCAAATAGTTTTTTTTTCTTATTAATAAGTGCTTGAAAAAAGTGAAAGTAAATTTTTTTAAAAGTATTTAGACATGATTTGAATTTAGAAGATTGTGAGGGTTTTACAATTTATTGTTTCAATATGATTACTCTTAGGATTATTATCCTATCCACTCTCAGTGGAGTTTTTTAACTCCACAAACGGGGTTAAGATGATGACTAGAGGTGTAAACGAACTGAACGTTCGACGAATCGTTCGTGAAATCGTTCGGTTTATGTTCGTTTATTAAGCTTAACGAACGAACACGAACAACATTTTAGTGTTCATTTGTTAAACGAACCGAACATGAACAGAGGTATGGTTCGTTCATTTTTGTTCGTGAACAGGCTCGTTTATGTTCGTTTATTGTTCGTTCGTTTAATGTGTCATTTATTGTTCGTTTATTGTTCGTTCGTTGTTCGTTCGTTTATGTTCGTTTATTGTTCATTTGTTTAAAGTGTCATTTGTTGTTCGTTTGTTATTTGTTCGTTTATTGTTCGTTTGTTATTTATTAAAATACTAAAATTACTTATATTATATAAGTTATATAATATATGCCCTATTTTTAAGACATTAACTTAAAAAATCAGTACTTAATTTTTAAATATATTTATACAATATAACTTTGTTGGTTTACAAAATTAATAAAATATAATTATAATATAATTATAAAATTAAATTAGTTAATTATACTTAAAATAATTATTTTTAAAAATTTTAAACATAATATACTGAAATAAAAATAAAAGTTTCATAATAAGTTAAGATTTCATTCATATGAGCTTATCCATTGATCATTTACATATATATATGTTACACATATTTGTGTATACACACACATATATATGATACATTAATATATGTATATATGTATAATATGAATTATACTTAAAATAGTAATTATCAATTTTAATAAAACATTGTTGACTTAAGTTGTGTTAAAGATTTTGTATTAGATGATTTCAATTTACATGTGAAATTTAATCTTTATGTAAGATTTTTAATATTTAATATTTAGTTTGTTCTTATGCAACTTGTTCATGAACATGTGTTCGCGAACGCGTACGTTTAAATGTTCGTGAATACGCGTTTGCGAACGCGTTCGTTTAAGTGTTCGCGAACGCGTCCGTTTACATATTCGCGAACGCGTTCGTTTACATGTTCACGAATTATTCGCGAACATTAATGAACAAGCCTTACCAAACAGACGAACGAACACGAACGCACTCCTTAACAAACACGAACGAACACGAACAGCATTGAAAAACAAACGAACGAACAGAAACATCAGTTCGTTCGTTCGTGTTCGGTTCGTTTACAGCTCTAATGATGACATGTGTCCTTTAAAAATATTAAGAAAATAAAAAATAAATAAAATGGGACACATGTCAACATCCTAACCCTGCTTGTGGAGTTAAAAAACTTCACTGACAATGTATAGGATAATTTTCCTTAATCTTAAATCGTAAAACGGATAAGGATTAAAAAAATAACTTTTTTTTTCTTTTTTTTTTTGGCTAAGGCTAATTTTTGGTATGAGGTCAATGGTCCATTATTTGCTTGGTCAAGTGCTGAAGTCCGAAAATGAGACAAAGAAATGAGAGGAAAATGAGATAGAAATGAGTTAAAAGCAAAGAGAGAAGAAAAGAGAACAAAGGAGGGAGAAGAAAATCTCAACTAAACTATTAGAAATATTTATAAATTAATATTTAAACTTTCATAATTTTTAAAAAATACATTTACATTAAAAATTAAAATCATAATCAATCTATTATATTTTTTGAACGAATAATTATAAAAATCACTTTAATCAAAATAAATAAATAAATAAATAAAACTAAAACTCACGTATAATGAAATTTTAACATACTCGTATGATTAAGTAAAGGATTTTGATCATATTACGTACAAGACAGTCTTATTTTCATGAGATTAGAGTTAGACACATGGATTTGCAGCTTTGAATTGTAACTGTAAATATGGAAGAAAATTAAAATCCAAGAGCAGAGCAGAAGTTCTAAGCAAGACTAAAGCAACTGAATACATCCTACTCTCATAGTTTTGAACATTTTGTTTTTTTTTTAGCTTGAATGCATACAAAAATCAATGAAAAATTCGTTCTTAAAAGTGGGTGAAAGAAAGGTGAAAGGCATAACTTACCAATGCCATGGCCCACGTTATCACGAGCGAACCGTCATTGTTTGCTTGAAAAGTTGAACCATGTTCATAGTAATAGTGAATGCTTAGACAGAGTCGTCTACGACGTTGCATTTCCCCCTCCCCTCCTGGTGTTCCTTATCCAGCCATCGAGGCCAGGCCAGGCAAGTGACTAAGCTAAGCAAAGCTGAAGTCTGAGGTGAGAATCCAAAAATGTTGGTCTCCAGTCCATTGCAAACTCCAACTTCTCTAATGTCTCGCACAAGGCCTCTACTACTCTTGAACAATTGCTTTCCTTATTATAACCAAAAGTACTTGCGCCCAAAATCACTGCCGAGAAAGAGAGACCATCATCTTCATCAGTTTCCTACCCCTTTGAGAACCTTCAGATGCTCCTTCCAGAGACAGTCTGCTGATGGTCAGGCACAGGAGTATGAATTCGAGAGGCTCTTTTCAAACCTCAACCAAGCCACGCTCAAGAGAGAACCTGGTATACATACATAGAGGAATTGCTTTGTTCTTGGTTTAATTTTATTCATTTAATTACCCTTTTAAAATTATATGATTTGTAATTTTGAGTTCCATGATCCCTTCCAGGAAGTTTATCCAGTGCAATATTCCTGGTGGCGGGTACTACGGTATGCCCTTAATTTTCTCAGCTCTGCTGTCCATTGTTTGATTTTCTTTTTGAACTATTTTTTATGTATTTCTGCAGGTGGGTGCAGGGATCCTGGCCATTCCTGCAGTGACTCAAGAATCTGGGTTTTTGGCCTCTGCAGTTGCTTGTATTCTTTGTTGGATTTTCATGGTAACTTGTAACAGTTTTTCATTGCATAAGAATTCCTTTTCTGTTCCTCATTTCTGTACCTGTTTATGATTAAGGAAATTAATTAATTAATCACTCCGGCGATTAAACAACTGGGGCAGGTTGCCACTGGGCTGCTCATTGCTGAAGTAAATGTCAACACAATGTGTGAACTGGGTTCTGGTGGTGTTTCACTGGTATGTTGACTACGAATCACAATCATCCCTAGAAATAAATTCTTCTAGAGTCACACATTGTTTTAATCCTTTGTAGTAACAAAAATTTTTAGAAGAAAATTGTTTACCATTATTTGAATTAATTAAATTTATTATTAATTTCTTTATTGTATAGTTTAATACTAATATATATGAACTCCTACTTTATCCAAAAATATGGGTTCTTAACTTTGAACAAAGCAGATTCATGCCTCTGGTGCACAAGTAGAAGAAAAGGAATTTGCTTGAATGAAAACATATATATAGGGCATTACAATTAATTGTTATTGTCCAAATAGGAACTAATTAGCAAAAGCCATGATAGCTAAATTAGAGGAATTCTAATGGAAGTGGTCACCTTTTTGGAGTATAGGAAATGTAAATAGAGCTTTGTGTATATGGGGTTGGTTGATTTCCATGTCACTTTTACAAAACAAATTCGAATAAATATGGCAAAAATAAGCATTTTGTCAAACATACACTGTAGATTGACTAAGAGACAATTGCAAGATAAGTGTAAAAGAGAGAGTAGAAACTAACTTCATTATTTTCAGACTATTTGTTACTTATGAAAATCTTAGTCTTGGTAGTTACCTTTTGTCATGTCCATGTTGGGAATCAAAACCTAAGTTTCAAAGCTGGTTACCTACTGATTTTTCCCATGGTTCTTGCAAATTGATACTCAGTCCTCATTATAGATAATTATTAATTAATATAGTTCTACTTCCGCATGGTTTGTTTTAGGTATCTATGGCCAGGAGAACTCTCGGACCTGTTGGAGTTCAAATTGCTTGGTAGGTTGACAAGTCATGAAGTCATGAATTTTATTTCTTACTATATGCAATGTCATTATGCGTGAACATGCAACTTAATCAGTTGTTTGTCCTTTTCCCCCTTCTTTTGATGGAGTATTTCTTTGATTTTCTAGTTGTTGAGGAATTGTGCGAACTACATCTGAGAGTGGCATATATATGCTTTATGTCCGTAAAAGAATAACAGACCCTAAAAGTTGAAATTATTTCGCTGGTAGTGGTGAAAATACAGTGACTTCTTGATTGCTAGAAACAATTAAATTTTGTAGAGGTTGATCTTGTCTCAGTTTTCTTGTAACATTTTGTTTGTTTGTCCAATACCTTATAAAAGTTTTAATTGCAGTATATCATGCTATATTTTAAGCTTAATGCATGCATGTCAGGGCCTTTTAAGTTATCTGAATGCTAACCCTTCGTGTGTTCTGGATTACATTGTCAAACTGAGTCATCTTTGTTGTCTTGTCTTGCAGTTGGTCATACATATTTATACATTACACCCTTCTTGTTGCCTATGTGGCTCGATCTTCAGATATTTTGACAAATTATCTTGGCATTCCATTGTACGAGCCTGAATTCTGTTTCTATTTGCTTAAGTAACTTGATGTGACGCAACACTTCTACATTCCTAACCAGAATCTCTTGATATTTGATTTGATTTTATTTTTATTATTTTGTGATTAAAATATCAAAGAGTTGTTGTATGTTTTATAGGTATTGATTGACAGCCTTTAATTGCAGATGGGAAAGTGCAACATTGTTCTCATTGGTCTTTGGGGGCTTATGCTACTTTGGAAGGTTGGTGTTGCTTTACACTTTCTTGAACACTTGAATGATGTTCCTAGTTAGATCAGTCTCCTTGCACTAGAGGGACATAAAGTTGCATCAACCTTGTTTGGCCGCATAAACAGAAGTTTTTTTTTCTCCTTTGCCGTATAGAATTTTCCCTCAATGAACATAATTTTTAACTAGCTAAATCACCAGATGAGCTTTCAGGACCAGTTGGCATAGGAATTGCCATTCCACTTGAGAAATCAAAACTTTTATTCTGTTACTTTGAAATGTCTTTTGGCTAAGCTGACTGCCGTATACATTAGGATTTTGCTTCTTTGTCAAAGAATATGCAGGGGATATAGGATTTTTTGGCTTTCGTGCACATGTGTCTCAACTTGTTTTTCATTTTTAGTTAATTTTCTAAGTTGAAATTGTATTACTCTCACTGATTCCTTTTACATTTTGCTAAACTATTGTCCCTACATTTCTGTTCTCTTTTAAAAGTTTTCCTTGTAGATTTCAGAAAGAAATAAGGCAGAGCATTTGATTGCATGATATTTAACTTACAGTGTTTGATGTTTGAAGTAAATGCCAATTATTATTAGACAAAATCTTAAAGCAAGTTTTCTTCATACCGTTAAATGAGGAATGGATATTTTACTTGTGAATTTGTGATTTCACTATTGATGATTCCTTTTTATTCTTTTAGCATGTATTAGTATATACTTTTTTTTTTCTTATAATGAACAAATTAAAATTGATTTTGACTTCTCTTTGACTGTAGCCAGCGCTTTATTGGTGCTGTTAACGGGGTACTTGTATTTGGAATCATTGCTTCTTTCACTGCTCTAGTGGTAATTCCCTGAATCAAATTTCACTGCTTTTTTCACTTCTTTCATTGTTTAAATTTCATTATTTAGAGCTAAACAACATCCTCTTTCAAATTCGTGAACAAGAATTTTATTTCTTATTATAGTAATATATTATTTGTTTCTTTTTAATGCGAATCTACCTTTTCCTTCTTGAATTCTATTTCCCCTTTTAGCCTTTGCAACGTAAGACACTGGGGCTACGTAAAAACATTTCATCATACTAGCCAGAAACAGTTCCTTCTTCCAAGGGGGGGAACTCTTGGAAGGATAAATTGAAACAAGAAGATATGTAAAGAAGTTAAAACCCTTCTTCAACTTCCCTTAAAAGATGAACAAATAACGCATCCGAGCATTTTGCTGTTTTATAGGTGCATGTGTTCTCTGTTCAAAGAGGTGGGTTGGAATCCCCCTTCCCCAAATCAAAAAAGGAAAAAGATCAAGAACAAATAATTATATGTATTTGAGATCTTTTAGGTATTAAGACCTGTTTATTTTACTGAGTTTGCTCTTTAAATATATCTGGTTACTGTCAACTCTTTTGCATTAGACCAATAAGAAATCATGTTCTTTCCTGTCATGCTTTTGATATTGCTACTTTTTTTTTCTCTTAGGCTGTTGCCAGTGGAGGCCTAGAGTGGGATGCTCTTTTGAAAGCCAACTTTGAAGCTGTTCCTATGAGCATACCAATAATTGCACTTTCATTTGTTTACCAGGTAACATCTTTAAGCTGTAGTAAATTAACATTTAATTTAGTTGTTGTAACATATTGTATCTACTTTGTTTAGAATGTCGTACCTGTTCTCTGTACAAATCTTGAAGGAAACATGTCAAAAGTAAGGTGACAGATCTTATCACTGTATGCCTTCATTTTTTTCTTTTATTCCCTTCCCCTCCATTTCTCCTTTTTTCACTGTCAAACGTTATTAACTTGTTATCTCCTGAATCTGATGATCAAGTCTATCATGAGGGTAAAACATTTTTGTCATTTTTTCTGTTTGATTCTATAATTAGCAATATATTTCCGATACTATTTGATTGTAAACAATCTGAAGGATGAAAATTTTAAGGTAATGGATGAGACTAGTTGTTACTCCAAGTATTAAATCAGCCAGCTTTCTTTGTTTCAGCTGTCATTGCATCCTCATGTTTGCTCCCTCTGATAAAATCTTGTTTCTGCAGGACTGCTATTGTCCTAGGCACTGCTATACCACTTGGTTTATTTCTTGTCTGGAATGCTGTTATTCTAGGATCTATTTCAAATCATGAAATGAGCTCAGATAAGATGATAGACCCACTGCAACAATTGCGATCTAGTAATGGAGTTGTTGGGGTAAGTTCTTATTTGTTTGTAAACATTTTGAGGCAAACTTCAGGGTGAAAGGGAGCAAATTTAGTTTTAAAGTGACGCCATTGTTGTTTTTGAAATGAATTTGCAGCCAATAATTGAGGTGTTTTCACTTCTTGCAATTGCAACATCTTATATTGGATTCGTTTTGGGCCTTTCCGATTTCCTAGCTGATTGTGAGTTTTCCTTCAATTTTGTCAATGTCTCACATGCATCACCTAGCTCATACATGAATCTAGCATGTAGATTTTTACTCACAGTTCTACTTTCTCAGCATTAATTGAAAACCGAAGAGCAAATGCCCTACTTGCATTCTGGTGCATGTGTATGTCGTAAACATTGGAACTGCTTACTTTCAGCATACCCTATCTCATTGTTATAGCGCACAAATTTTCTGCCTCGGGAAGACCTTTGAAAATGTTCATTTTTCTCAATTTTCCAATTATTTCAGTGCTGAAACTTCCAACCGGCGAGAATAGGCCACAGCCCTATCTCTTGACTTTGATTCCTCCTCTCGTACTTGCTTTGCTAGACCCAAAGATATTTTTTAAAGCCTTGGATTTTGCTGGAACATATGGAGGTAATTCTCTGAACATTTTTTGCACCTTTTATCCTCACTCTGGAAATAAACCAATTTAAGTGTATACTGATATATTTCAACTTCATCACAGTGCCTTGCCCTGCAAACAAATATGACTTGTTTTATGTTAGTTCTGATTAGGACTAGAAAGCTTCCATTCATCACTTGCCTTGCAACCACCTGAAAGCCATCTAATTTTCCATGTTTTTGGCAGTATTAGTATTGTTTGGAATTCTTCCTGCTGCAATGTCTTGGTCAGATCGGTATTACAGTTCATCGACATCGTTTAAACTGCCGGAGCTTGTTCCTGGAGGAAGGCTTACCCTTACTCTGGTAATGGGATGTGCAGGGTGCGTCATTCTTACTGAAATACTCGGGAACTTTGGGCGCCCATGATTATCAACAATACTTCGTTTTTTTATTTTTATTTTTATTTTTTAAGAAATCAACAATATTTGTCTTGTATACCGAAGTAAATGTATTATTATATCTGTGAAGGGTCCAGGCTTCACACCGAGGTTATAGTTATACAAACAATTGTATTGTTTTTACCAGAGACATAACACATTACTCATTAAAACTTATAATATATATATATATATATATATATATATTTATATGATTTTAAAAACATATGTTAGCTATAGAGTCCTCTAAAAGATCAATCCTCTTGACCAAGCAAAATAAACATTTGAGTTTGATTACATCTTCATAACACCTTGTCAGAATCGCATGTTGAAATTCCGACATATCTCTCGTGTGCATGCATTAAATGCATCACATGACTTTCTCAATGAGATGTAAATACTCCCAAGTAACTTAGGGTGTTCAACCATGAGCTATTGCCTTGTCCTAAGAACCAACATGCTCAGCTGAATAACATGTTCTCTAACCATCAATAAATCATGGAATCACTACTATTCTAGGGATCAGAAAGTAAGGGCATTGGAATTTGGAAGCCAAAGTTAAGCTAGGCACTATTTGTGCAATAGATTAAATTAAACTAGAAATTGGCCCGCGCTTTGTCGAAAAATATATATCGTGTAAGACATTTTTGTAACCCTAAAAAAATGCCAGATCCTAATGTAGGAATGTATTCTGTTAGATGTAATATACTGTCATTAAGGTACAAAATGTTAATGAAAAAAAATGATGGAAGATGCTGCAGGCAGAAGGACGAAACCAACAAAGGAAATTTACCAGAAGAGCACAGGTTGAACACTGTTTAGAAGTATGGAGCAAGCTAATAGTGAAGATGAATCTGCAACTGCGTTAGCCACCTCTTCGCTTTTGGTGAATATGTATGCTAAACGTCCTTAAGGCACAGGAATCGCACAAATAGCGTGAATACAATGAAAAGTGATGCAAGAGTTGTCATTATAATTGAATACTTGGAAGCTTTGAAGCTTCCTCTTCCAGGCTCATTTGACACCATAATACTGGAAATTTTTCAAGAAGAAAAGACACAATATTTAACTCCCAGCAAACAAAGTACAAAGTCCACGGTCTTGTTCAAGCTTTAAGCTGGTAATACCTTGCTGCAGCCAAGAAACCAAGTGATATCATCATTGCCCATCCATTAATGTTCGGCTGGAAAGGACATATACGTATTAGTAGAATGCAATAGCCAATATAAGGATGGGAACAACAAAAGAAAGTGAAACCTTTTAAGCCGATTGGAAATAGATGCAAGAAAGACTTGCCAAATGGCAAAAGCATCAATTGCAACTTGAGCATTTTTCAAGTTTCTACTCCAAATTTAGATGTAGGTATAAATGCTTATACCTCAAATGCTATATTTATCTCATTGTGAACCTCAATTTGTCATTTGTAACTTTTTATTCTTTGTTAATTGCGGTTGTGTGAAATGCATCAATAGTTATGGATGGGTTTGGCAAATGCGAAGATGATGTCTTAAGTTTCAAGTCTCAATTGGAAATATATTTGTATTTGCCAAACATTGATTTTTTTGTTAATAAAGAATTGGATATCTTAAAATGGTGGAAGGATCATAATAATGTTAAATTTCCCATTTTGACTAATATGACTTGTGATTTGATGAGTCATGAATATACCCATAACTACTATAGCTTTAGAATATGTTTTTAGCATTAGGGGATGTGTGCTAAACAATATAGGAGTCGAATTTGTTGGCTTTTATAGGCAATACCGAGAGAGGGGGTGAATCGGTTTTTAACTAACTTTAAGCTCGTTTTTCGGTTTCTCTAAATTCTCTAGCCTATATTAATAATTTCTAAGTTCTCTAGGCTAGGCAAGCATGCAATCCAAGTTCAATGCAATAAACACAATATAATTGCAAGTAAATGAAGAGTAGGGAGAGAGAGATTTACACAGTCGATTTATAGAGGTTTGGCTACCTTGCCTACGTCCTCTACCTTGAGATGCTCCCAAGGATTTTCCCCAAATTCACTATACTTGAATTTGTCTTTACAATCCCTCTTTTTAAAGGCTCAAGAGAAACCTCTCTCTTTTTCTAGGCTTAAGAGAAACCTCCCTCTTTTGCTAAGGATAAAGAGAAACCTCACTCTTTTTCTAGGCTTAAGAGAAACCTCCCCTTTACAAGGAATGATGGGTTACAAATAATGTAATCAAAGAAAGGCCTTTAGGTAGGCAAGCGATTACAGAAATTAAGCACAATGAAAACCTATACAAGATTTGTGCTAAGCACTACAAGGAATAAGAGAATGATAGATGATGAAGACTTTGTAGCTCTTGATTTGTAGTTTGAGACTTGAGGATTTGAGGAATATGAGATTTTGAGTTGCTGAGTGGTTCCTCTTGGTTGCTTCAGCTTCTAAGCCTCTATTTATAGTCCCTTGGATGTATTCTAGCCGTTGGGTGGAGCCAAGATTGAATATGACCGTTGTATCTCACAAAACTAGCCGTTATAAGCTATTTTCGGGCAAAGGGATCGATCCCTTCCCATAGGGGATCGATCCCTTCATTCCAGATTCAAGTATTCTGGGCTGAGGGACCTTTTCTAGCCGTTGGGAGCTTACTGCCAAAAGGGGATCGATCCCTTCCCTTAGGGGATCGATCCCTTCTTTCCAGAAGGTGATTTCCTGCACTTTTTGAGTTAGAAATGATGTGGTCTTTGATCCTAATCCAACCCAAAACATTTTAGCCCTTTTGTGGGAGTTTTTCTTGACTTTCTCAAATGAAAATATAGTCCAAAAATTCATCAAGTGATTTTCTAAAATATTCAAAACATTTTATAAAGTATTAAGACCAATAAGAATATGTAATTAAATCATGATCTTAATGTTTGATATGATCACTTGCAAATGGATTGAGAAAATCATGTGTGATAAGACAAATTTACAATATGAATTAAAACATTAAAGCTTACTTAAGTTTTTGTTATTTCAAAATATATATGTCAATTTAAAGCTAACAATCTCCCCCTTTTTGATATGACAAAACTTAATGTAAATTTGCTTTGAAAAATTCTTTGATAAAATACTCCCCCTCAAATAAAGCAGAATTTTAGAAAGCTCCCCCTTAATATAAGCATGGGTTTTGAAAATGAATTTTCAAATAATTTCTCCCCGATTATCTCTCCCCCTTAATATCTCTCCCTTTTAATATCTATCTCTCCCCCTTTTTGTCATAGCAAAAAGAAAGAAAAATAATAAAAAAATATGCTCCCCCTAAAATTATGGCCATGTGAGAAGAGATAAAAAAAATATGCTCCATCTAACAAGAAACATGTTAGTACATGGGACTCATAGCACAAATAAATAAGTTAATATTCACAAAGAGTATGAAATATTCATGCAACGAATATGACTTATGATCCTATACCAATTGTTGATAAATAATTTTGCAATAAGATCTCAATTGGTAAGAAATTAAGCAAGCACCTAAGTATATCAATTGTTCTCTTAAGTCTAACTAAGGTGCATGGCAATACATTATGATTATGAGCTAACATTAGATGACATATGAGTACATGAGCTCATGAATCACGTTCAATCAAGAGTGTGCAAAGAATTAAGACATATAGCAATTAACTACAAATTCTAGCACACAAGTGTTTCATGCAAAAGTGTCTTATATGAATTCTTCCCTATTTGTTATTTCAATCTAAGGAGCATGAGAAGAATTGTCAATTTAAAGCTCATATCAATTGGCAATTTAGTTTTGGCTTACCAATTATTGAAAATATGGTTGCCAATGATACTAATTGTTATTTCAAACTAAATACCAATTGTTACTAATGGTTGACTTACACATTTTGCATGAATCCAATATTTATGTGTAGTGTGTTCATGTCAAGAAAATAGTCACTCTAAATATGCAAGAACACAACACACATCATCAAATATGCATATGGATCAATTAATCATTAGCACACAATCATTAAGTATTAATCCATATTCATATTCACAAATTTATACCATATGGAAGATTCAAAAAATCAAGGAATTCAAGCAAACACATTTTCTTCCATGGTTTCAAGCACATAAATCCTATGCTCATTTTCCAATTCAAGTCCTTAACCAATTATGAGCAAGGAAAGATTACCATTTTAATCAATTAAAAGCCATATCCCTAGTTGTTATCATCATTTAACGTTCTAGAGGGTATATGCTATTTTAACTAAAATGGCTTCACCTAAGTGAATCAATATTATCAAGCTAAAATATATTTTATCATTAAAATCCATAAACTATGAGTGAGGTTAAGCACATAATATCATGAAAACAACTATTCTCATCTCATAGGCATGATTATTGATTCAACTTAAGTAAACATGCATGTTCAACATCAAGAATAAATGCATGGATATCAAGTTTGTTCAAGTTTGCATTTATCTTTGAATATTGGTGTTGTCATTAAAGCCCTAGTTCTTTAAGTACAAGGATGATAAAGTTGCATGCATTTGAACATTTAGGATTCATTTACCATCACAAATTATAGGCCAACGACCATTACCAATTGTTGAAAAATCAATCCACTAGATGTATAATTATCATGAAACCTAGTGTGGAATAGATGAGTCAAGCTAAGAGATTTAATCCTATAAGCATGCTTGACTAAGATGAACAAAAAGAATGAAGAATATTCATTATGCACAAGTTCATCAAATTCTCAAATATATCCATAACTTCTTGAAATAATTCTCAAAATTATGTTTAAGCATTCATTGAAAGTATATTTCAAGATTATTTTAAGATTTATGCAATTCATGAATGTTTTCAACAAGAAAAATGATTTTGCACTTGTGAGCTCAAGAAAAATGATATTGATTGTTGAAAGTGATACCATTTGTTGGAAATGATATTAATTGATGAATTTGAGGCATGATATCAATGAAAAATGATTTTTCATATTTTAAAGTTCATTAAAAAGAAGTTAAAACAATGAATTTTAAGTTGAGAAGAAAGAAAGTATTAAGAGAATTAAGAAAACTTCTCAACTTAGGCTTAAAAACCCAGAAATAGACACTTTATGCCTATAGGGATTGATCCCTTGGGTAAGGGGATCGATCCCTTATACCCAGAATTGTAGATTTCTGCATTTCTGCCTTGGGGATCGATCCTGTAAGTTGAGGGATCGATCCCTCATCCTGTTTCTGCAGATTCTGCAGATGTTTTGACAGAAAATTCAACCTTTGAGGTACCAAAACTTCGTTTTTGAGTATTTTAAGTCCAAGTAAGGGTTTAAACATTTTTAAAACATGATTTTGGACTTGCATGAATGAAAAACATGAATGAAAAACCATTTTACAAAAGATTTTGCAATTTTTGAAGAATTTACACAATAAAATGCATTTTTCGCCTCAAAGGATGTCATTTTGAGAGTTAAGCATATTTTGACAAAACTAAAGCATTGGAAATCACAAATATGTTAAAACAAACTTGTTCACATTGTTTTTAAGCACATATATCATCAAATCATACATCTTGTGAACAACATGCCATGATTTCCAATATACAAGGTCTTCATTATTGCTCATGACATGACATTTTGCATATATGACATATTTGGTATTTTGAGACAAGTAAATACATTATCAACACATAGGAAACTTGCTCAAAATGCAGAAATCCAATAATCATTTCAAAATCATAAATCACGCTTTTTATTCAATGCATCAAGTACTATTCATCAAACATTCCAAAATCATTGTCATGCCTTTTTGTTCAATCATTCAACTCACAATGCATCAAGAATCATCAACCAACCATATCATCAAGGCATAACTAATCAAATAAAACTTTTAAGGAGTAAAGAATTAAGCTTACAAAGCTCCTTTGCTTGAATATGCTTTGCCTTGAATTGTTGGGTTCACCTTGAGATATCCTTTGAAGAATTGTTGTGATCTTGTCAAGGATGGATCCTCAAGCTTTTCCTTCTTCTCATTGGAAAAAGCAAACTCCATAGAGGTGTGTAGAGCATTCAAACCCCATTGTTTCTTTGTAACTCCATGCTTTAACACTCCTACAACAAACACATTTTCAAGCATGCTTTGGTACCCAAATTTTCTTGGGTCCATGAGAATTAGTGCTAACCATTTTTGATCCTTTAGGGATCCATTTCAAATTCAAATCATCATTATTCATTGCATGCTTTGGTACCCACATTTGTCTAACGACTCTTCCTCTAAATGTGGTTTTTCTATTTGTGCATGCTTGTGAAGAGTGGCCTATTCTATTACAAAGTGAGCAATTTAGAGAAGTATTATGCATAGAATTTTTACTCACTAGAAAATTCTTAAGATGAGTTTCCTTTTGTATTTCATTATAACCTAACCCATCTTTATCAAAGAAAGCTCTTTGGGTCTCAAGCATGTGATCTAATTTTTGTTGACCCATATAGAACCTAGTAAATGAGTTATGCAAATTTGTATTCTTTTTATTTAACTCATTTATTTCTAAGTTGGCATCTTCTGATTTCTTTTCAAAATCTATCTTAGCATTTGTCAAGGCTTCATTTTCTATTTTTAATTTAGCAATGATTTTCTTATATTTGGAGTTCATGCATTGAAATTCATTTGCTAAATCATTAAAGGCATTTTGTAGTTCACTAAAGGTATAATCATTATTTTCACTAGAACTACAACTACCCTTATCATCACTAATAGCCATAAAGCATGAGTAGGCTACCTCATTATCTATGCTTTCCTCATTGGAGCTATCACTATCGCTCCATGTAGCCATAAATGCTTTCTTCCTAGGTTTCCTATCCTTTTCTTTCCTAAGTAAGGGGCAATCTAACTTAGTATGACCCGGTTCATTACACTCAAAACACACTAAGGGGTCTTTTTCTCTTCTTCTTGACTCTCCCCTATGGTGTCTCCTATTTTGCTCTCTCTCATTCATTCTCATGAACTTATTGAATCTTTTGGCAAACATTGTCATTTCCTTTTCTCCCTCTTTTCCACTCTCATCACTATCATCCTTATGAGTGGAAGACTTAAGTGCTACTCCTACTTTCTTTGAAGGCTCTTCATTTCTTTTCATTTTCATTTCATATGTAAGTAGGGAGCCCATAAGCTCATCTAGAGACAAGGTATTTGGATCCTTAGACTCTTCTATTGCGGTTACCTTTGCCTCCCAAGACTTAGGCAAGCTATTCAAAATTTTCTTAACCATTTCTAGATTGGAATAGCACTTGCCTAATGCCTTAAGTCCATTAATTATATCATTAAACCTAGTGAACATTTCGCTAATGGACTCATTTTCTTTCATTCTAAAAAGCTCATAATCATGTGTGAGCATACCTACTTTGGTTTCTTTCACTTGATTGGTCTCTTCATGTGTGATGGCCAATTTGTCCCATATTTGCTTAGCATTTTCACATAGGGATACTCTATTATATTCATTGGGACCTAATGCACAAAAGAGAGTGTGCATGGCCTTGGCATTCAATTGTGCCACTCTCATTTCATTTGTGTCCCACTCATCCTCACTCTTAGGGACATCCTTTCCATCTACCTTCTTCATAGGAATTCTAGGACCATTCACTATAATTCTCCACACTTCATAATCATTTGATTGTACAAATAACATTATTCTAGTTTTTCAATATGAATAATTCTCACCATTAAAGAGTGGGGTCTAACTAATGATTGTCCCTCTTCTCCTAGGGGTGTGCTTACATTCAAGTTAGCCATTTAAGATCGTTTTGCTCGATAGAGGTTAGTCTAATTCAATCTCGAGCCCAAGCTCTGATACCAATTGTTGGCTCTTATAGGCAATACCGAGAGGGGGTGAATCGGTTTTTAACTAACTTTAAGCTCGTTTTTCGGTTTCTCTAAATTCTCTAGCCTATATTAATAATTTCTAAGTTCTCTAGGCTAGGCAAGCATGCAATCCAAGTTCAATGCAATAAACACAATATAATTGCAAGTAAATGAAGAGTAGGGAGAGAGAGATTTACACAGTCGATTTATAGAGGTTTGGCTACCTTGCCTACGTCCTCTACCTTGAGATGCTCCCAAGGATTTTCCCCAAATTCACTATACTTGAATTTGTCTTTACAATCCCTCTTTTTAAAGGCTTAAGAGAAACCTCTCTCTTTTTCTAGGCTTAAGAGAAACCTCCCTCTTTTTCTAAGGCTAAAGAGAAACCTCACTCTTTTTCTAGGCTTAAGAGAAACCTCCCCTTTACAAGGAATGATGGGTTACAAATAATGTAATCAAAGAAAGGCCTCTAGGTAGGCAAGTGATTACAGAAATTAAGCACAATGAAAACCTATACAAGATTTGTGCTAAGTACTACAAGGAATAAGAGAATGATAGATGATGAAGACTTTGTAGCTCTTGATTTGTAGTTTGGGGCTTGAGGATTTGAGGAATATGAGATTTGGAGTTGCTGAGTGGTTCCTCTTGGTTGCTTCAGCTTCTAAGCCTCTATTTATAGTCCCTTGGATGTATTCTAGCCGTTGGGTGGAGCCAAGATTGAATATGACCATTGTATCTCACAAAACTAGCCGTTATAGGCTATTTTCGGGCAAAGGGATCGATCCCTTCCCATAGGGGATCGATCCCTTCATTCCAGATTCAAGTATTCTGGGCTGAAGGACCTTTTCTAGTCGTTGGGAGCTTACTGCCAAAAGGGGATCGATCCCTTCCCTTAGGGGATCGATCCCTTCTTTCCAAAAGGTGATTTCCTGCACTTTTTGAGTTAGAAATGATGTGGTCTTTGATCCTAATCCAACCCAAAACATTTTAGCCCTTTTGTGGGAGTTTTTCTTGACTTTCTCAAATGAAAACATAGTCCAAAAATTCATCAAGTGATTTTCTAAAATATTCAAAACATTTTATAAAGTATTAAGACCAATAAGAATATGTAATTAAATCATGGTCTTAATGTTTGATATGATCACTTGCAAATGGATTGAGAAAATCATGTGTGATAAGGCAAATTTACAATATGAATTAAAACATTAAAGCTTACTTAAGTTTTTGTCATTTCAAAATATATATGTCAATTTAAAGCTAACAGAATTCTTCTTAAAAAGGTTTAAACTCTCATTGGCACACGTAGTTGGTTTAATGTTTTTATACCAAATGGTAATTTTTTCATTGAATAAAATAATTTT
The DNA here is from genome assembly GCA_031772115.1 of Heritiera littoralis. Classification (NCBI taxonomy): domain Eukaryota; kingdom Viridiplantae; phylum Streptophyta; class Magnoliopsida; order Malvales; family Malvaceae; genus Heritiera; species Heritiera littoralis. The sequence continues at coordinate 1,810,159 of JAPDPK010000043.1, forward strand.
TGCACGTGATAATGTTGTTTTGGACAATTAACAATTTATTTTATAGATTGGAAAGATGATGAGGAAAACAAAAAATGACTTGATGGAAGAATCAAATGATTCAAGTCATTTTTTTTTTTGAAAGGCATGAGAGTTTATTAAAAAGAACCAAGACAAGCTCAAGGAATAATCCAAGAGCAGGTCTGGAAAGGAAACAGATAACGGGCCCAATAGGCATGTCTGGCAGGATACAGAGTACAATCCTGAAAGAAAACACGAACTAAGCGATAGAAAGGGGAGAATGATAAAGGTGTAGCAGACTCACGACAGAAACAGCAAAATGACACCACGTAAAAAGCCAACACGCCAGGAGTCGAGAACCTCAGAAGGATTAGTTCTTCAAAACCAGTTTGCGAAGCTATCAGTAACCAGTACTGGAGCAGAGTGAGCTCGTTGAGACATTGAGTCGAGAACTTGATGCACGAGTGATGGCATAGTCAAAGAGGAGCCTAATGAGATGTTCCGAACCCAACAACAATGCGCCAAGCAAACATCAAACAAAGAACAAACGAAATGGGACGGAAACAGAAAGTCTTGAAAAAGTCGTGGGCTTTGTGAGCCCCTTCCTTGGCCAGAGTGTCAGCCTCCTCGTTGATTTCCTTTAGAATGCGAATTACATCTCCATGAAATGAGCCTAGGTTTCAATTTCTTTAAAGGAAAAAGGCAATCCAGGTCTGCTGCAGACTTAAGCTGACAGTGGGCAGAGAGCCATCGGGACCAGTTGAAAACCCATTAGTGACAAAAACACAAACACCTGATGGGCGTCCAGAGACAATTTTTCGATCAGAACCGCTCCTCCCGAAACAACCCAAAAACAAACAACATCAGAACAACCAGCAACCAATTGAGAAGAAAAAATAAAATCAAACAGATGAACAAAAAGGAGATGAATACAAGACGAAGCTAAGAGCCACAATCCGCGCCACCCAAAGAATAGTGGAACAAGGAGTCTTGACTATCCAAAGGAGCAACCCATAACGAGAAAAATCACCATCGCCCCACAAAGCCAAAAACCACAGCTTAACAGTTAGCCATCAAAAGATTGGACGCTCTGTAAACGCCTTTAAGTGCAATAAAACAACATGCTGAATCTATCAGCACTTGTAGCTGCCGATCTCGGGAAAAAAATCTTCTGAAGCTTACAAAACACAACCAGGCTCATAACAGGCTCAGTCATAAAACACCACTCACAAGAACCAACTTCAGACAGAAAAATGCGCCAAACCGAGCCCACGAAATCATTAACCTCGACGCCTTCCGTAAGATTCTTAGTCAAAAACCCACAAAGACCACAGGATCTGATCAAAGTCACCCCCGGTTAGTAAAGCACTAAGAATAAGTTAGAAGCTCTGTTCACCTCCTGTTTTGCCAATAGATCGGCTTCCTCGTTGATGGCCCGAGAGATATGGTTAATCTGCCAACCATCAATTTTCATCTTAAGACTTTCAATTTGATTGATCACCTTTCTCATTTTCCACGGAGCACAACCTGGATTCTGTACCCATTTGACAACGTTAGTAGAATCACTCTCAATACACAGAGTATGAGTTTTAGCCCACCTTGAGGCAGCAAAAATCAGAAACGCCTCTCTAACAGCTAGCAACTCAGCCATATTAGAGTCTTCCACCCCAATAGCTTTTGAAAAAATGATCTTAATGTCTGCGTCTTCATCTCTGAGTAGCCCTCCAATTCCAGCAGGCCCTGGCTTCCCCAATGCAGACCCATCGACATTAAATTTAAGGGAGCCCGGGAGGGGTCTGACCCAAACATCATTAGGATATCCATTTTTCAGCTTACTCGGGACCTCAACAAGATTAGGGAAATTAATAAAATCATTGACATCATTACAGCACTCGGGCCATTTGGCTTTAAACCAAAAAGTCAGTCTGAATTTCACTATCTCTAAAATCTCACAAAGTTTAAAGGACTTCCTGTTAAACACCACCTCATTCCTGACCAGCCATATAGACCAGATCACAGCAAAAAAAGCCATTTTCCAAACTTTATTGCATCTTTTAGGAGGAAGAGCATCCTGCCACGCTACGAAGAAAGAAACTGCCTCTCTGTGGCCAATCCATGATAGATCCCAGAACAAGCAAACCTGAGCCCACACCTTCCACACTACTTCACAAGTAAAGAACAAGTGTTCGACAGATTCAACCTGTGAATTACAGAGAGGACAAGCAGTCTCATCCCATTGTAATAAACCCTTCTTAGCCAACAACTCCTTCACGGCAACTTTCCCCTTCAAAACTTGCCAGCAAAAAAACTCAACTTTGGGAGGGGCCAAACCAGCCCAGATGTCTTTCCAGTGTTCCACCTTTTGATGAGTTTGACTATAAACACTCATACAAAATGACTTAACCGAGTACTCACCTTTAGTAGAGCATTTCCAAATCACCATATCCTCTAAATTAAGACAAATATAATACTCATTGATCAAACCAATGAATTCATTCCATTGCCTAATTTCCCAGTCAAAGAGTCTTCTTCTCAAACCAATATTCCATTGCCACAAGTTATTAGTCCACGATCCAAATTCAACAATCTTCCCTTTTTTATTCATAGCCAAAGCAAACATTCTTGGGAACTTAGTTTGTAGTTTAATCCCATCGATCCATTCATCTTGCCAAAAAGAAATTCGGTTTCCATTACCAAGGCAATACCCCACACTCTCATTGAACACTGTGAAAAACCTATTGTCAGGATATAAAGGCCTAACAATATTCCTCCATAATCTCGAGGGTTTCCTGTTGTTGCCATGAGGTGGAAGAAGATCGTTACAATTACCACCATATTTTTCTTGAATGACTAATTTCCATAAAGAATCCTGCTCTCTTCCATATCTCCATATCCATTTATTCAACAAGCCTCTATTTTTAATCATTAAGTCAATAATACCGATACCACCAAATTCCTTACATGTACAAACTGAATTCCAGTCAACCCAATGTATTTTCCTTTTATCATCTGAACCTCCCCATAAGAATCTTCTTTGGATTTTGTCAAGTTTGTCTTTAACGGCACATGGTAATTGCAAAAGCGACATATAATACACTGGCAAGCTTGCTAAGACAGACTTTAATAATGTTACCTTTCCACCTATAGATAGAAACTTCGATTGCCATCCGGCCAACCTTTTTTCAAAATTTTGAATCACCGGACTCCATGTTTCTATAGATTTAGAAAGGCTCCCTAACGGAAGTCCAAGATACTTTGTCGGCAACTTGTCAGACTTGCAGCAGATCAGATCAGCCCATCTATCTGTAGTTGATTGTTCAACATTGATTCCAAACAGACTGCTCTTTGAAAAATTTATCTTCAGCCCCGACATAAGTTGAAAGCAACGAAGCACCCTTTTAATGTTATACAAGTATTCTAGAATCGGCTCACAGAAAATTAGTGTATCATCTGCATACTGTAAGTGAGAGATCATCAATCGATTGTTACCAATAACCACACCCTTGGTGAGATCCAAAGAAGAAGATTTGATCATAATTACACTAAGTGCTTCAACAACCAAATTGAACAGAAAAGGTGACAGGGGACATCCTTGCCGTAAGCCCCTACCTGTGGTGAACTCTCTTGTTGGAGCACCATTCACTAACACGGACATACGAGCCGTTGAAATGCATTCTTGAATCCACCACCTCCATTTCTTTCCAAACCCCATTTTACTCATAACCAAATCCAGAAATTTCCAGTCAACGCTATCATATGCTTTTTCAAAATCGACCTTTAACATCATCCCTCCATCACCCTTCTTTTTAATCTCGTCAATCAGCTCGTTTGCAATCAGAGCGCAATCTGTGATGTGTCTGCCTTTAACAAAAGCAAATTGAAACTCACCAATTACCTGACTCATCACCTTTCTCAGCCTGTTTGCCAAAACTTTTGCAAGGATTTTATAAACACATCCAATGAGAGAAATAGGTCTATAATCACCAATTACAGACGGGTCTTGTCTTTTTGGAATAAGAGTGATGAAGGAGTGATTGATCCTTCTGTCCAAAGGATGATAGTTGTAGAAGTCATCAAACATCTTCATCATGTTATCTTTAATCTGTTCCCACTGGTTCTTAATAAAATTAAGGTTGAACCCGTCTGGGCCTGGGGCCTTGTTACCATCGCATCTTTGAATTGCTTCCCATACTTCCTCTACAGTGAAAACGTTTTCTAGCATTTTCACGTGTTGTTCATCCAGAGTCTTAAAGTTGCATTCTAAATCAACAATTTGAGCATCCTTTTGAGAATTTAGGAAGGATTTAAAATGCTCCTCAATAGAATCCTTAATAAGCTTCGGTTCAGTGACATCAGTTCCTTGAATATGCAAATGCTGAATTGAATTAAATCTCCTTCTGGCAGAAGCAACAGCATGAAAATACTTGGTGTTCTTGTCGCCATCTTGAATCCATTTAATTCTTGATTTCTGCATCCATGATCTTTCTTCCGCTCTATAACGATCCCATAGTTCAGCTTTCAGCCTTCTCACTTCTTGCATAATTCCGTCATTACTCACCCCCTCGGTCAGCTTCTTCTCTAGACCATCGATCTGCGTTTCCAACTGATCGACCACCAGCTGTTTATCTTTGAACTCCCGATTATACCACTGTTTGATGACCGGCTTCACACTCCGTAATTTACTCCAAATGCTGCCATCACTACTACCATTGTTTTTAAGATTGTGCCAAGCAGTTCTGATCATCTCCTGAAAACCTTTCTCTTCAAGCCAGTGGTTAAAGAATTTGAAAGGTTTAGGACCCCAGTTAAAATCTTCAGACCCAAGAACCACAGGGTTATGGTCAGATAGTGATCTAGGAAAAACTTTTTGAACCAAAGTAGGCATATTGATAAGGAACTCTGGAGCAAAGAGAAATCTGTCAAGCCTACAGAATGATTGATCTTCTCTATTACTCCCCCATGTAAATTTTCCTCCTACCAATGGTAAATCAATAAACCCAACGGACTCAATAAAGTTTGAAAAAACATTCATGGGGCTCAAATTGTAAGATCTTCCTTGCTTTTCCTCCATATACCTGACAACATTGAAATCTCCTCCAATACACCAAGGGAGCTCCACACTACCTAACATACCTTCAAGTTCTTCCAAAAAGACGGATCTTTCATCATCATCGTTTGGTGCGTAAATATTGCCAAATCCGCACTTCATACCGGTTTGTCTTAATTCACCAACGAGAAGGATATATCTTTGTGATAAAAACTTAGAATCAACCTTGAAAAACTCATCATTCCAAAAACTAAGCAAACCCCCTGCAGCACTAACCGCCGGAACCATTTCCATCCTTATTGATTTCGAACCCCAGACAGATTTTACTGCATAAGAATTAGGTTCGTTAAGCTTGGACTCCTGAATAAATAGCATATCAACCTTACATTTTTTGACGAATCTCCTAACTGCTCTTTTTTTCTCCTTCCTACCTAAACCTCTAATATTCCACGACGCAATCTTCATTGACATCAGATAGCAAATCCCAAACATATCACCATACTCTTAACCAAGAGATGCCTTCCCCTTTCTTTCCGTTTCCTCCATTATTCTAAAAATCTCAATCAGATTATCTCTATCCTTATCAAAGGACGCCCCCAACATCGAACTGACCTCCCACGTGGCCTCAGCTTCTTTATAAATAACCTCGTTCCTATGCTCAATATCCTCGTCCGATACAGAATTCTCATAACTGCCTGTATGATTATCTTCTACACCAAACAATATTTCTCTGATTTCCTTCCTTAATCTCCTCCTTCTCCTTACCTTGGATCTAGTCTTCTTTTTTTTGCTGTTCTCATTGATACGGTTATCGACCAATTCTAAATCGACGTTCTCATCTGGACTCTCAATACAATCCTCTATTGGAGCTGAAGATAAAAAGCCAGCCCCACTGGAAGGCCCAACCATACAATCCTCCCAACGACAAATGGGTCCATATTTGATTTGGTTACACCCTGGGCCTGCCACAATAATTGCATTTCCTGTTGAGATATCAGTTTCATTTATCCTTTTCTCCCCTTGGTCATCAGCTCTCTCATGCACCTCTCCAATTGTCGAGGCAAATTCATAATTACAGTTCCGAAGGTCACCATTACCAATTAGCTCCTCTTCCAATAAACATGCATCTTTTCCAATGTTACTTTCCTCGAAAGCGTGAATATACCACCTTTCAAAATCTGATTCCCGATCAACCTTTTTAATTCCAGAAGTGACTCCATTAGGTATCTTGTTACCTGCTTTGACTTTTTCAAAATTGGATAGGTCATTTGGGCGCCCACAGAGACTACCGTCGTCGTCACATGTAGAGTGCCCATTCGCCATGCCATCATCAACGGAAACCAGGATCCGAAAATGCTTCCCTCTGACGTTAACGGAGATCGAAGATGGAATTCGAAGCCGCGATTCCACCATCACCAACATTCTAGCTAAATCAAACCTTTCTCTCTTATCGGTGGCATCATCAGTTCTTACAAAACTCCCCCAGCTATTACCAAGGGATTCAAAAAATTTCTTATGCCACACCTGCAAGGGGACCTCCTCCAATGAAATCCAGAAAGCTAGCTGTTTTTGTGCTATCGACCCTCGCCACGGGCATACATTCACAAACCATCTTTCCTGAAACTCCTTAACTTCTTTCATGAATACTTCCATGTCGTCCTTCTCATTAAAAGTAAGGAGAGCTGAGACGCCACCCATAGGACTGATATGGCACTTTAGCTCTTTAGTGACAGCAGACTTCAACTCTTGAAAATGGATTACATCTGAAAAAACTCCAACCACACTTCTATCTAACCATTCCATTTCCTTTAAAGGAATATCCAGATCAAAACAAACCTCCTCAACATTACGTGCGAAAGTCTTACCTTTCGTTGATTCATCACTACCCCCTGATGACTCAACATCATCGCCTTTAGATTTACTACTTCCGGCCCCATTTTCTTTTTGAGTAATATTGACATCTCCAACGCCCTTGTTAGATCCCATTAACACCTCCTTGTAGCTTCTATTGTCCCTGCTACCGTTAGAACCATTATCAGAGGTACCATCGTTCCTCCTCCTTTTATTTAGAGTACTTCCACCAGACTGAACTCCTCTCATATTCCACCCGAAATCTGCTTTCTTTACCGCTATGATATGGCCATCAATCTTTCTCTTATCACCATTTTTAACAGCCTTTTTCATCTCAGTCTCGCTCTTATATCTGACAAAAGCAAAGGTAGTCTCTCTGTACTCACCTTTCCTGTTACGATAGGATATGAAGATGTCAATAACCCTTCCATAAGCTTCGAAAGCCTCCCATAAAGCTTTCCTTGAGACTCTTCTGCTCAGATTGTTAACAAACACAGTATAAAGTTTTGCCCTCCAGTCTGAACCACTACCATAACTCCTTTTCACCGTTTTGCCTTTGCTGTCCTTCAACCATTGCACTTGGAACCTCCCACCTCTATTCTTCCACCTCCTTCTTGCCAAGCCGTCATTGTACCATTGTCGTCTTTCGTCCATTCTTTCTTAATAGAGATTCCAATATGTTAACAAGTAACAACTAATTAATTAGACAAGATCACATTTAAATGTTTGTTAATTTTCGAGAAAAAAAAAAGAAAATTTCCAAATGGGTCAAACACATGATTCAAGTCATTTGAATATTGAAAAAAGAGAAGTTGGAAGCAGTTTGATAGATATTTATGCTTTTTCAAGATTATAATTGACCTCCCACGTGGCCTCAGCTTCTTTATAAATAACCTCGTTCCTATGCTCAATATCCTCGTCCGATACAGAATTCTCATAACTGCCTGTATGATTATCTTCTACACCAAACAATATTTCTCTGATTTCCTTCCTTAATCTCCTCCTTCTCCTTACCTTGGATCTAGTCTTCTTTTTTTTGCTGTTCTCATTGATACGGTTATCGACCAATTCTAAATCGACGTTCTCATCTGGACTCTCAATACAATCCTCTATTGGAGCTGAAGATAAAAAGCCAGCCCCACTGGAAGGCCCAACCATACAATCCTCCCAACGACAAATGGGTCCAAACACATATATGTGCTAATCCATATTATGTAAATATTTTTATATTGTATTAAAAATAGTTTTTTGACTACACATACAGGATTAGGACAAGATATATGTCTTTTAAAAATATTAAAAATAAAATAATATACGTGTCATCATCCTAGCTTCACTTGTGAAGTCAAAAAAACTTCACTGACAGTGTATATAATAATTATCCAATTATTATATGAAGTAATCATTTTTAAATATATAAATTAAGTTGAAAATTGCTTGATTAGTGATTTTATTATTTATATTTTAATTTGCAAAAGATATCCTTAGACATATAGAATTTTTTTGAATAAAAAAGAAATAAAAATTAACATTATATTTATATATAATAAAATGTATGATTTTACTTTTATATAGAACATATATACATAAATATATCTTTATGAGAAATTATATACATCATATTTTATTTTTTAATACTTATTAACATATGATTATATTTAGCGAAATTACCAAATATACTATTAATAGAGTTTTTAAACTTCATAAACATAGTTAATAAGATGATACATATCCCTTAAGTAATAGTAAAAAAATAAAAAAAACTAATTAGAAAATAATGTAGGATGCATGACAGTTTTTTAACCATGATTGTGAAATTAAAAATTTTCATTGTCAATGTATCAAAAACTAACCTTTATAATTTTACTAAAATATAAAGATTTTTTAAAATTTTCTTTGCAACCTAAATATTAATATTATCATTATAAAAATAAATAAAAATTTTATTTTTGATCATTTACTTTATATTTTTATGAAATTTATTGGCTTCAATATAAAAAATAAAAATTTTAATATTTTCTACATGTATAAATATAACTTGACTAAAATTCAGTGGAGTCAATTGACCCCACATTTTGTAGGTGGCTATGCCACTGAATTAAATGGGGTAAGTGGAGGTCTCGAGTTCGAGGCCTGGGTACGCAGCTGTGTTAAAACTCTTGAGGGAGAACTTTGCCGCCCTTTGGGTCCTACCCGGCTCGAATCCGGATTAGTCCTATACCAGAATGGTGTGAGGATATCGGATGGTTTCGACAAAAAAAAAAGGAATAAAATGGGGTAAGTGATTACATTTTGATAAAGTTTATTTTAGTTTTCCTTAAGACATCTAGAAAATGTTCAAGGCAGAGGTTTTGTTTGCTTTTGTTATTTACTTTTTACATTTCAATGAAAGAGTGCCAAATAAACGAAATTTTATTTTATTTTACCGAACAACGTCATTTTTTTTATACCATTTGCTCAAGTTCTTTAATTTTAAATTGAATTAATCAACAAACTATGATGCTGTTTGTTAAACCATTGGAAATTTTCAATGATTTAATTTTTTTTTAAATGTTTGATAATATATTTTAAAATCAACTTAAAAGAAAATTTTCAATGAAAAAGTAGATAAACACCTACTTATCACTTACTGTAGAAAAATTTCAGCTACTTTATCAATAAAAATAAAATAGTTTAAACTATTTTATCCTAAAAATTTACATAATTATCTATTCATTCATCAAGTTACGTATATACTCCAACTAGACTCAACCTTATATTATTATTTCATTAGGTTTACGTACAAACTCAATATTTTTTTAACCACCATTCTTTTACTATTAGAGCATGGATATTGAAAAAAAGTCAATATCTTCTCCCAATTTGACTTGTTCGAAGTTGAAAACTTTGAAGATCTGAAGGCTGATATATTACAAACCTTGAAGACCGTATAATGGTGCATATTGGTTTTTTTTTTCAACCTTTTGTTATTTTGATGTTCTAATTGTCATTAATATCCAAAAAGTTTTTTATTCTGTTTCATTTTGGCAGATCATTCCTTGAAGAAGTAATGATCCCACGAATAATTTAGGACTTTTATTTGTAATGTTTTTTTAATCTAAATATGATTCAGGTTTTTGATTTCCAAAAAAAATATTTTATTAGATTTAAATATTATTTTAGTTTTTTTTTAAATTTATGATGTTTTTGGATTTAATAGTTATAGTTTTTCTCATATTTCATACTTGTATTATAAAATAGAATATATTAATAAAAACTCGAATTTATTTGAAATAGTATGAAAATAAAGGTTAATATGTAAAATAACAAAATTTGAAATTCCAAACATTTATTGTTATCAAACAATATATTTATATTCAACACTTAATTTTTTGTAAAATACTAAACAATTTTCATAATTCAAATTCAATACTTAATATATTTAGTACTTAATTTTTCAATACTTAATTTTTCAGTTTATCAAACAGCACCTATATGTTTATCATCCTTCCTGTGAGGTGTAAATTTCTAAATTTTCATAGATATTTATAAATAAATTTCAATGTATACGTAACCTTTCAAAAAAAAATTGTAATTTTGCTTTTTACCTTTTATATAGATATTAAATTATTCATTATTTCATGAAATTTTCAGTAATATTTTTCTAAAATGAAAAAATGAAATAGAATTACACATATCATTGGATTTTTATAAGTTCTTCATATCTTGCTATGAGATTTCAAGCCAATATCCGATTCAAGTAGGGTTAATTTACGTGATCAATAGCCAATGGGTCCAGACATTAACAAATGGAATTTTTTTTTTTGGTTCATTCTTGCCTAGTTTAATAGCGGGAAAAGGAAAATAAGAACTTTTTTTTTTTTTTGAAAACTAGAGCAGGAGCTGAATATTAGGGATTTTTCTTTTGTTATAACTTTAAGGTTTTAGTGTTTTTAAGATTTAAAGACTTTAGTGTATGTTTAGTTCAGTTTATGAAAGAGTTTGTCTAAAGCAAAAGTTAATGGCTTTCAAATTATAGAAATTTTAGTTTATGAGAGAAGTGGATTTAAACTTTTTGATAAATGTATAAATCGAATTTTTTATAAAAAAAAATGTTAATTTTAATAACATATATTTCGTAATTTTTTTTCTACATTTTCACTTTGCTCTTTAATAATTTACAAAATTATAAAAAGAACTACTTTGTTGTCTCTCGTGCAATGCATGAGTTAAAATTATTAGATATATTGAAAAGTTTATTATTCAAATAGCTAGCAAAATGATTATTTTAAATATTTTAATAAATAATTATTTTTACAAAAAATAAAGGTATATTGTATTAAAAAATAATTTAGGAAAAGTTGGTAAATAAAAGAAAAGTTGATAAATAAAATAGATTAATCTATTTAACATATTTTTAGAAATTCATTTAAAAAGTTTGTTTTTTAAATATTAAGTTAGTTATTATAGGATAAGGCATGACCAATGTCATTCAAAAACCTTATCATTTTAATACAATGTATATGGATTTATATATGATGTACTGATAGTGTATAACCTCTATATACTGTCAATGCATTTAAGGTTGACACTTCATCAATAAGCTCTTATAGGTAAATTTGAAAAAATTTATTTGTATTTATTTTTAAAGACTTGGTATCTTTTAATTTGCATATTGATAATGTGTCAGCCTCTGATTCATTGACAGTGTATAGAGACTATATATTGTCAGTACATCATATATAAATCAAACCTTATATATATATATATATAGGATAATTTTCCTATATATATATATATATATATATATGATTATATTATTTCACATTCATTTAATAATTTTGTTTAATTTTTATATTAATTTTATTTGTTTTATTTTAGTTAGTAAAAATATTTTTTATTTTATTTATTTGTTTCACTTAAAAACTTATGATTTCATTCAATAAAGTTTATTATTTTTATTTATTAAAAATATATATAATTTTTATTAAATAGTTTTTAACATTTTACCTTACTTTTGTATATTAAACGCTAAGTTTTTGGTTACATTGTCAAACGCTAATTTAATATCTTTAATAATACTTTTAGAATAGTTCTATTCCAACAATACTTTCTATATAAAATTCAACAGGGTAAAACAAACTTAAAAAAAAAAAAACACTTCCTATAAAAATTTCAACCGTGTCAAGCAAACCTTTAAAAAAGAAGAGAGAAAAGAAAGGACCTATAGCCTACTAAGGTTTGCATACAAAAAGAAGAAATACATGATTAATTGACTTTTTTTTTGGTGAAGATATTTGGAATAATCTCTTTTATTGGAAAGTATCAAAACAGATCACCATAAGAATCAATTTTTAAACCATTTATGCCGAGACAAAAGATCTTACCAATTAAATCCATTTGTTATTATTGAATTAATTGAGTTCTGTCATACATACTAATTTAGGCATTAATTAAGATGACTTAACATATTTTGATATAAGAAAGCTAAGGTGAGAATGAGAATTGATGAATTTGCCTATATACCCAAAAAAATAACTGAAACTGAATGTTGAAGCTTACCTCTCATTCAGGACTTCAAAGTTAAGCATGAACTAATATATAAATTTATATATATTTATATATATGTTAAAATATCTTATTATTTTTTGCAATGTTAGAATGTCAAACTAGACAAATCTTCAAATTATTTATACAAAGTAGCTATATTATGTATTTTGGTTGTAAATATTGGACACATACAACCCTTTTTCCATATTCCCTTCTCCCTGGAAGAAAGCCAATTAACTAGTAACAAGTAAAAACTTAAAGAAAATGTGAAATAAAAGCAACAAGATTTTTTAGTTAATTGGTTTTTTTGGGTACAATAAGAGGATTATATTTAATTTTGGTTGAATGATTCCGAAGTTATATATTGATGTAAATCAGCCTATACTTTTGGTTATAATCAAAGGCACAAGAAAATGAAACAAATTAAGCAATTTAACAAACATTTCATAGTTATTAACTCAAAAAATACAATATGCTGATTATGATTCAAGCTATATTAGATTAATAAAACTTAATTGTAGAGAAAATATGACAACAAAAAAAAGCAATCTTATTGGAGACATCACCGGGAAGTTTACCACCATGCTAAAGTTTTTGTTTTTTTTTTACAAGATCATGCCAAAGTTTAGCAGTTCTACTGTACTGACCACAGCTTCATGAACTATATATATATAAAAAATAATTTCAGTTATATTGAACCAACATTCTTCAAATCATCAGTTCCAGGGCAATATCTATGGATAGAAAGACTATTACACTGTTGAAAAGAAACAGACTAATGTCAAATGGCAACAACTAGTTGACAACCATTATATTATCCAAAACAAGAAAAAAAAAAAAGCAAGGGTTTCACACAGAAATTTCAGTAGATAAAACTAAAGGATAGCTGGAAATTAAGAACAAACATCACTTGCTGAGCCTGAGATCTAAAAATATAAAAAGCAAACGCCAGCTGAAACCCTGAAATTAGTTCTCATGAGCAGATTGACTTGATCTAAATTCCTGAAGCCTCACCATCTAGAGGCTCATAAGGTTCATTCAGATCAAAATCTAGTATCTTGGGAAAACAAACCTGACTGCCTTCAGCTGCCCGCGGACTAGCTGTTTTCAGGACTAGTGTTTTTGAATATGGGTGTTTGCCATCGGCCGGTGATGCTGTCTCATTCAATGGAGCTTCAGACAGCCCTCCACTAGGGTTTTTAGGGTAAAAACCAGGTGTTTGACTACTTGGGAAGATCTTGCCTCTATAACCAACTTCCATGGTCGATGGATCAGCTTCTTCCTCATCAGGCCTCATTGGGAACTTCTGAAATTGATCAACCCAACTGATTTTAGCTTCTACATAGTTCACCTTCATCTTATTTTCCCTTACCATCGTTTTCCCATCCACAATTTTATCGCAATCCAGCTCTTTTGCCAATAACTCCTCAATCTTGTTTTCTTCATCAGGCCTGTATGAATCTCCCCGTTTACATTCGGAAGGCACTCTCTCGTGATCCGACTCAGTTTTCATCTTAGCCTTTCCTTTCCCCTCATCGATTTCCTTACCTAGAATAATCATCCTTCGTTTTTTCTCCTCTGAAGCTTTATTTGCCAAGCCCCAAGATCTAGTTTCATCTATCTTCAGCTTATCTGCCGACGAATATTTTCTTCGGTACCCATCACTTGACTGACCCAAATCAAAAGAATCTCCTCTTGCAAGCTTCATAAGGCAATAGGCAGCCTCAGGTATCTCATTCTCATCAGAGATGAATTTCCCGCATGGCTTGGCTGTGTAGGTCCATTTCGGAAGACATTTTACCAGATCAGAACCTGTCACCGAGCGTTTTTCTGCTGCACAACTAATCTGATCAACTTCCGGAGCTTCATCGTTTTCGGATACACTTGAACAACAGCTGTTTTTATCGGAAGGAGGTGGCCTAATCCCTCTCCAACCCCTGTCAGGGTGGTTCCTCATGTGGCCAAACAAGGATTTCATAGACCTGAAATCCTTGTTACAAATGCAACAACTCACTTTCTCACCTTGATCATTCAAAGGCAGATCACCAGCTCCATCCGTCGCCTTTGACGAAAGCATCTTTGAGATCCGTTTCTTAGTCTTTCCACGATCGATGTTTCTCGGCTGAAGCTTGGAAATCTTTCTATGGCGACCGCTTTTGTTTTTCATGTGAATCCTTATATGACCTCCCAGCGCCTTCCCTGAGGTAAACCCTTTGCTGCAAACGGGGCAAACATGCTGGCCACAACGCTTCAAGGTTTTGGTGATCTTGAGCTTGACGGAGAGTTTGCTTGGCTTTGAACTTAAATCTAATGTTTCAATCGAAACAGACTCTTTTTCCATGTTGTTAGTTACTTGATCAGCAGCTTGATCATCCATCAATCAAACAGAAGGCAAAGCAAAGCAAAACAAAACAAAACTCTGGGAAAATGAAAAGATTGCTATAAACAGAATGGAACCGAAGGGGATGGGGAAGGGACAAGAGTAATGGTGGGGTTAATTAAATTTTTAGGGTAAAGAAATAGGTTTGGAAAAAGAAAAGAGTGTTATATTGTAGGCAAAAAGAATGAAAATATGGGAAAAATCAAAGACCATTGTTCTATTTTTTTGGATAAATACAACATATAGCGAAAATCTCTCGCAAATATTATGTGTAATAATGACAGACTTCGATGAATTTCTAAACATTACAGATTTTGACAGCCATTTGAATTTTCAATAGTATTTAATAATATTTAACTGAAAGAATTTCTGGTATCTTTTTTATTTATTTTCCATATATATAACTTATTTCAGAATTTCCAAGTTTTTTTTTTGGTTACAATCAGAATTTCCAAGTTAACAAAAAACAAAACACCAAAATATATAGTCTAGTAGGTCCCAAAAGATTAGATGTTAGTTTGAAGATATCATTTCAAATATCACTAGTTTGAATTTTGTGATAAATAAAATGATATTTACGCTATGGAGAAATTTATTTAAAAAAACAGTTTTCTTCTTAAAGCCATTGGGGGATGAATTACACAATTTGTTTTTTTTTTTTTAATTTGAAAGCTTTTCCTAAATATTTTGATTAAAAAAGTTCAAAATTGAAGATTCTTTATCTGACTGTTAAGTGTATCCCTAAAGATAATTATGTGAGGTTTCTTTTATTGGCCAAGAAAGATAATCCCAAAAAAATAAATCGAAAAGATTAAATTGAAATAGAAAAAGTTCACAAAACCCACTTAAATCTTTAATTTGGAATGAAAAACTCAAGATTACAAAATAAATAAATTGAACTGCAAATCCCAATGAATATTTACATCATAAATGCGTAAAAGAAAAAAAAACTATCATTAAACAGATCATATGCCGAAATGATTATCTGAATGGCTTATACAAGGGGAAGATCAAAATGCAAGTGGGAAACCTTTCAAATTGGGAAAAAGAGAGACCAGAGAAAGACGTT
The DNA here is from genome assembly GCA_031772115.1 of Heritiera littoralis. Lineage (NCBI taxonomy): Eukaryota > Viridiplantae > Streptophyta > Magnoliopsida > Malvales > Malvaceae > Heritiera > Heritiera littoralis. The sequence continues at coordinate 1,826,035 of JAPDPK010000043.1, forward strand.
TAGGTTACAAGACAAGTTCTTAAAAGATTCATAAAACTATTCCTAATAGAATTATTAAGGTAAAAACAAAATGTTTTTACTTCTTGAAATGTAGTTTTACCTCATGTTACAGGGCACATCTGGGCCTATGTTCTAATATCTCAGTTGAGGAAGTGATATCTGAGTTGGACGCCAAAGTGGTTATAGAACTTATTCAAGGAGATGTTAATGTCCGTCAACTCAGCTGTTTAATTGAGGATATTAGAGAGCTTGCAGCCAGAGAATGCAACTGCATTTCAACATATATTTAAGTGTAGGTAACTTCTATGGTGATGCTTTAGCAAATTCACCATGTGATTGATTGGGAAAAAAATTATGAACAATTGCGATCACTACTTTTGTTTCTAAGATCTTTATTGTTAGCAGATGCATGAGGCATCAATTTTCTTTGCAATTTTCGGAAGAATTTGTTTTTAATTTTCCCTTTGTAAATTTTTAATATTTTATTTTATTGGTAAAGTATTGGGATCCTAATTTTGATTATCATAATTTAATACTTGACAACTTCAATTACCAAAAAATTAAATATATTATTTATTCAAATTATGACACAATTATTTTAAAAAAAAATTTTACACGTCATACATATGTACTTTATAAAAATATTTATTGACAAAAAATAAACATTTTGTTTTATTTTATTTTATTTTATTTTTGGTATAATTACATGTATCTTTATTCGTTTTACAATTTGAGATTAATCTTATTTGGATCAAGAGTAATAAACGATAAAAACTCTTCTAACAATGATGACTCCACTGTTGTTTTTATCTTTGATAATTTCACACACAGATATAATTGCATAATAGCAGAAGGATTAAAGTTGGAGACTCAAAAGGACTTAAACCATATATTCTAATTCACATGAACTGAACCTAAGATTTTCAAGTTAAAAGTTACGAAATTTAACCAATAATTAAATGTCACATTGAGTGCGAAAAGTGTGAAATTATGACTTTGGAAAGAAATAAGTAAGTGTCTAAATACTTGAGCTCATTAACATTTTATGCAACCTATTTATCACCTATATTATCAGTGTGCAAAAATATACAATATATACACACACACACACACACACATATATATATATATATATATATATATATATATAAATGCATAATAGCAAAAAGATTAAGGTTGGAGACTCATAAGGACTTAAACCATATATTCTAATTCACATGAATTGAACCTAAGATTTTCAAGTTAAAAGTTATGAAATTTAACTAATAATTAAATGTCACATTGAGTGCTAAAACTGTGAAATTATGACTTTGGAAAGAAATAAGAAAGTGTCTAAATGCTTGAGCTCATTAACATTTTATGCAACCTATTTATCAGTGTGTACAAATATACAATACATATCTATGTCATATTTATCATAGCTTTTATATCAATAAATTAAAATAGATTACATGAATCAATATATAAATTCATGTTAAGTGCACCACTATATATATATATATATATATATGTATTATTTTTGTTTTGAAAAAAGTGGTTGGAGATTCATTGAGAGGTAGATACATATACACTTAATTGAGAGTTACAATTAAGCAAGACGTTCAAGTGCATCAGTAGAGTACAATGAATTTGAAAATGGATAATTTGATAAAATCAATGATATAAACACCAATAAGCTGTATATATCTCGTCCACATAGATTATAAAAGAAAGAAGAAATGAAATGAATCCTAATCCTATATATATCTTGTTTCGAAATTATCTATAATTAAATGAAAAGGATGAATTTGGAGGGGTTCGTACATGTATCTCTTCAAACCCCTTCATTTTTTTCTCTCTCCAAAATAGGGGAATGTTTCAAGGGAGATGTTATTCCTCAGTTGATTTTTTTTACTATATATATACTTAGTATATTCCTGCTAAATGTTTCTTGTTTCAATTTTTTTTTTATTGAGCGCTATTAAGTTTATAGACTTTTCACTACAAGAATTAGAATTTTTACAGGCACTTTTAATCCGGCGGTTTTAAAAATCGCCCTTATTTCTCTTTTTTTAATGACTTTTCCTGGCGTTACACTAACCGCTGTTAATATCAGGGTTTTCAAAGGCACAATCACCTAGCTCCGTTTCTTACTTTTTATATCACCGGGTTGATTTTAGATTGTCATCAATCCCTCAAGAAAAAAATTTTTCCTTTTGTTTTCTGCAAATTTTCCTTTCTCTTCGTATCAAATCATTTTCCCCTAATTTGAAAACCAAACCCTAATCTCTTCCTCTCACCACCGTCACTGTTGTCTCCCCTCTCACCACTTTCATCATTAGCCGTGATCGTGACTCGTGACTCACCGTTATTCTTAAACCAGATTGTTTCACCAAAATCATCCTCTCTGCGCATTAATCGGGTATTTAATCGCTCAAGTTTCCTAAAGATTATAAAATAGATGATTCAAGAAATTTGAAGTTGACAGATTTATTTTTCCCTTCTCTATTCACTACAGTTCGATCATCTCCAGGTTTCTTCATTTTCCCCTTAATTTTGGTTTTACATGCTTTGGTTAAATGCGTATTATTAACATCAATTAGGTCAGTCGATGCTTTAACTTTTAATAATTTTCTTAATTCTTCAACTTTTTTTTTCATTTCAGGATTTTTTGTGCTCCTTCATTGAGCTTTGAAGATGGATTTTGTGTCTCCTTACAAGGTAAATTTTCTCTGTTTAATTTTTATAATTTTTATGTTTTTCTGATGTTTGATTGGAGCTAACTTTATTGTAGTAAAGCTTTTAATTAAAAAAAATAAATAAAAGTAGACGTTCAGACTTCCAACAATGGAGAAGAATGATGATGCTAAGATAACAGGTTTAACACATTTGCGTTCCTTAGAGAATTGGCTGTGAGTCTTCCCCTCACTCCTCCTTTTTCTCCCTCTTCTTGTTACATACAAATTCACTAGAGAACTCATGAGACCGAACTGATTTTTTGTTTTTCCTTCATGTTAGGAACTTTCTGTTGCACATTGCCTATCTTCTGAGGTCATGAGTTCTGACACATTGCAATCACCTCAGCAAGCACAGACTCTTCTTTCCTTGCCATTAATATTTATGCAAAACTTGTGCTGTAAATCCTTAAGGTCTCATTATATTCTTTGTTCTTTATATCAACATGATCTACTCATTCTAAATCTAGTTGTGCAAATGCTAAACTTTTTCTTTTTTTCTTTTCTAGCAATTTCTTTAGTATTGCCCAGTGGAACAGGAATCAAGTAAACTCTTTCTTATGTCCAAGGTGAATATTATTTACATTTCATTTTGAGTATTTCAATTTTGTTTTCCAAGAATATTTAATAATATTTATGGTGCTTAACAGATTTTGACATTGACTGTGAGATTTATTTAAAGAAATGCAGAGTTTAGGAATTAAGATCTACTGACTAATAGATATGTAGATCATGGTTTTGGATATTGTTGTGTACAGAATTATGACTTGAGTAGAATAGTCTGGTTTTATGACTTTGTTCATAGAATTAAACTTGAGTTTCATTTAATAGCTTATTGGGAATCATATATTGCTATGGAGCTTAAACTTGCAATGCTAAATGGAAAAGACTCAAACGATAGACATTTGCTTTGTGAATTTGCCATTATGAAAACTTCCTAGTGAGATTTTGCTCTTATTGATATCTGATTTCAGATTAAGTGAGATTCAATGGGTAGCTTTTAGTCTTCTATGTACTGGCTGTACCACAACACAACTAAACTCTCGGTGATAGTGATAAAACCTTTCTAATTGTTTCCTTGATTGGACAGGTCCACAATTCATTTCCGAGCATATTCTTGTTACTTTGATGCAAACTTATTGACCTTGACTATTATTTATCTGAAATTTATCATCTAGCTATTATTTAACTGAAATTTATTATGTAGCTTCGTATTTTTTTTTTTGCAGTTCTGATCATGATCTTCAAACACCTTTGCAAGGTTGGATAATACGGGCCAACTTGCAGTTCTGATTGTGATCTGTACATAACCTTTTTAAGTTCTCTGCTTTTGCTTCTCATGCTATTTGGTCTTAATTTTCATAGGTATCATCATGTAGATTAATGTAATGTAATTTCGCTTACAACTCATTGAATCCTGCTGAGTCAGGTTCTAGTGAACAGTTGCTCTTGTCTTCAGCATCTGCAGTAAATAGTATTGGCCCACTTGGGCTTCCTTGAGGACCTATAAGTTTCCTGTCTATTTGTCACATGGTCAGGTATTTAACTAAATATTCATTTGGGTGAATGAGTTTGGCTGAAGGGATCCAGATGGTTGTTTCATCACTCAAATTAGTTTGCTTGTGTGTGTTTTTTCTTCTTTCAGCAAACTAATTACATTAACTATTTCTGACTCTTCTATACGTAGGGGCAAGCTGTATGTTCTAGCTACGCTATGTATGGACTCTGCAAATACGGGCCAACTTGCAGATTTGATCACCCTTAGGTGGGATATCCTTATAATTATGGACTAATAAAGTTTCCAACTTGGAGGAAAAGGCAGCTAAAGTGTCTGAGCTTGAAGAAAAAGTCTCCAAGATGGATGAACTTGAGGCGACATTAGCAACACTTAAAAAGGTTAATGTTGAGTTAGTTAAATTTGCAAATGCCATGCAAAGGAGATTTCCACATGTGCAAAGCATGGACATCAGCTCAGCTTCTCTTGCAGTTGGCAACAGACAGGTGAAAACCACATTTGTTTATACATGTTTTTTTTTTATATCAGCATAAATTTATATATTAACTTCATGATGGGTGAAGTGGATCATTTGTTTATATAAACATTTATTCATGCTACTGTTGACATAGAGTGGATCATAAGGCTCTTTTTTTATAGCATGGTGATAATAGTTAAGTGGTTTAATTCTCTCTTATTGCAGGTTTCAGATGCATCTAGTTCGTTTGGGTCACTACGTGCAAATACTTAAGTGAAGATGGAAGTTTCAAGGATAATCGGTATACAATTCAGTTAGGAATTTTATGCTTGTATTAGATTTCTATGAAGTTTAGAAAACTTTGTGGCTATTGTGATTGGTTCTTGAGGATATTATTTGAACCATCATGGTTCAAGACTATTAGGTGTTAGCTGTAACATCATGGTTCTTGAGGATATTATTCTTTTGTAGTCAGCTTCTTTCTTGAATGATCATTGGATGGCTTATGATTTTTGCTTGATCAGTTTATGTTTTAATGAATTTTAAAACTTCAGTAATTTGATAATGAAGTTTAAAAATCTCAGTTTTTGAACGGAGAAATTAATTTGATTGCTAGGTTCAAAAACATCGGCTTTAGAATTGGAAAGTTAATTATAAAGCGTCGGCTTAAAAAGTGGAATGAAGAATAGAGGGGGTTTGTATTTTTAAATTTAAAATAAATATAAATATAAAAATTTTAAATTTCAAATAAGATATTTACCGGCACTTAAAAGTGCCGGTAAAAGCTTTTAAATTTGAAATAAATTTAAATTTTCAATAGGATTTTTCCCGGCACTTTAAAGTGCCGGTAAAAGCCTTATGCTTGTAAAGGCATTTAAAAGCGCCGGGAAAAGGACTGCCTCAATTCCCCTCCTCTTTACCGGCATTGGAGTACATGACCGCCGGAAGATCTTCACCGGCATTCACCTGGCCGGCGGTCAGCCGGCGGTTTGTTGAACGCCGGTAAGACCTTTGCCGGCGTTTAATTGGGCTTTTACCGGCACTTATAAGTGCCGGTAAAAGTGATTCGTCTTGTAGTGTTTATTTTAAAATATATCTAATCATGTAGCGTTTAGAAATGTAATCAAGTTGAATCGAGACGAGACGAGACGAAATATTTAATATGAAGTTCGAATTTAGTTCGATTCGAAATTCAATTTGAGCTTGATCCAGTTTAGTTTTTGAAAATCGAACTTAACTTGGTAAAATATAGGAGCTGCTTGATCTCAACTCGACAAGCTTAAACTTGATTTGATAAGTTCAATTTGTTATTTTTCAATCATACATTATAAGTTTAAAATGGTAAATAAATAATAAATTATAAAAAAAATATTAAATCAAGACGAATATTAAGATACTCGAATTTGGCTCAACTTATTATTTGAGTAGTTTGAATTTAAGTTCGATTAAAAATGAACTAGTTAAACTCGAATAATTATTGAGTCGAACTCAAATAACTCACTTTACTCGTTTACACTTATAACCTAGTGCTAAAGTTTTGTTTGATAGAAGGGATGGAATATGATAAGGATGAAAAAATTATTATTCAAATTATTAAACTATAAAGTAAGAAAGTGATTATAAAACATAACCATTATATTAATAATATTTTTTTTTATTTTTTCCATCCGTCCTTCCAAATAAAGTCTAAAAGAATATGAAAATATTCTTTTGAAATTTTCTTTCATATTCGAACAATCCAAGTCATATTATATATGTGTACATATATTGGAATAATTTTCTTAAATTTGATGTGTGGACTATATACATTCATTTTATTCTATTTAAGCACTTTAATTATATTATCTTTTCTATCATTTCTTCACAGCAGCTTCATTTTATTTAATTTCAATTTTATTTTTACAATCGTCTTTACCCTTTATTTTCTTTTTTATTTTAATTCACCGGCCAGTTTTGCTTATCTTTAATTTATTCTCAAACCTCAAAAAATTTATTTGGTTTCATATCTTTTTGTGTCAACCGATCTTACTATGACATGTTTTCAAAAGTTTCTCATAATCTCATTTTATTTCAATTTTGTAATCTGCTTCATAAAAAAGAATATCACTTAGATATGTTTGACCAAGCTTGTTTCATGCATTAATATTAATATGTAAAAATATATTTATATATTTGTGTGATCACAAGAAAAACATAAACTAAATAAAAATGAAAAATAAAATAAATTAGGCCCAACAAATAATTTCAGTGTGTATTCGTTATATCGAAATTAAAAGAAAAGGTATCATGCTCAAATGGCAAGGACTTGAGCCAGCCCAAAGATTTCCCAATGGACAAATATTGGCTCAGCCCAAAAAGTAAAAAACAAATGTGGCCAATATTAATAATTTTTTTTTATCAAATATTGAGTAAATTATCAGGTAACTTTTTATTCTTTATTAAATTAATTAGTATTTGTTTATCACTAAATAATAATATGCAAAATAAAATATTTAAATTTAAAATATTGAAAGATTTTTAATGTTAGTATTTTAATATTTAAAATTTTAATTTAATTCAATAAAAGATATTTTTATTAATATAATAATATTTTATGTAGTGTTAAATTAAATAAAAATTTAAAAAATTATATATAAGTTCTAACTTAAATAAAATTACAGTAACAAGTTTGATAAATAATTTTACATATAAACAATTATTTTTCAAAAAATGTCTTATCTTTTTTTAAATCGTAACATATTTTACAAAAAAATGAATTAGTTTTTCATTGACCAAAAAATCATTTTTCTCAATCAATTTTTGCCAACCAAACGAAAATTATATTCGAAAAATCATTTTCAATAAACCACATCAGAGTCTTAATTCTACTGGGTAAAACTAGTTTCCATCCTTTTCTTCAACCTAACAGGAAAACCACCTCTCATTTTCAAAAGAAGTGATAACGTGTAAGGAGGGTTCATCATCTTCTCGGCACTTGCACCACCATCAACGGCTGTGATCTCGAACTCCCACATCAAAGCCACCACAACCGTCTTCATCTGTAGATAAGCCATATCTTTGCCCAAACACATTCTGGGCCCACAGTGAAACACTGGAAACTTAAACTGATTGGACGGCTGGAAAACACCATCATCATCCAACCATCTCTCGGGCTTAAATTGTCTGCAGTCAGGGCCCCACACTTTCTCCATCCTTCCCATTGCGTAGGCAGAATAATCAGCAAACCAACCTTTCCCAACGTGGGTCCCATCAGGCCAAATATCATCATACACCGTTAATCTTGAGTTGATAGGCACAGGAGGGAACAATCGCAGTGATTCTGACAGAGCTGCATGCAAATAATTCAATTTCTTTAACTCATCATAGTTGAAACTCTTCAGTGTTGCCACTTCCTCAAGAATCAAATGCACGCAACGAGGATGGCCGTTGATCAACCAGAAAAACCAAGTCAAAGCTGTTGATGTTGAGTCTTTACCGGCAAGAATGAAGCTTATGACTATATCTCTCAAGAGCTTCCTCTTCTTTTCTTCATCTTCAAACTCCATTTCCAACGTTAAGTTTGACATAAATCTCGACAACAAGTCCTGGTTTTTCGCTGCGTTTTCCTTGTAATTCTGCAGTTCTTGCTTTTCTTTGGACTTGATGATTTCCAGAGCAAAGTCGTTAACTACCTTGATTGCTTCTTTGAATCTTTTCTCTGACCCAAGGTTCAGTAATCTCTTCATTTTCCAAATGGTCGGGATTGGAGACAAGAATCTTGCAGAACAGATCTCTACAGCATCATCAAAAGCTTTAACAAAACCTGAATTTTCCATGGATGTTGTGTCCACTCCAAATGCAACTTTACAAATGTTACTGAATGTAAATCTTTGGAGAATTTCTTGAAGATCAATGATCTGGTTTTCATGACAAGCATTCGAGAGACAAGGTAAGAGGTTGTCAGAAAGTTGTGAAGTTACCACATCGGAGATGAAGTGTTTAAGCGATTTGGTGTTGAACTCGTAGCTTGAGATCTTACGTTGCATGGTCCAAAGATGGCCGTCGACGCTGAAGATGCCGTAGCCAAGGAGATCATGGAGGACATCATGGTAGCGGGAGCCTTTGATGTAGTTAGGGAAGTTGGAGACGAGGATGTGTTGGACGTTGATGGGGTTGACCGTGCAAACGCCGTGAGAGAGGTTCAGGAAGGAGTTGACTTGGAGAGTCAAAGATGGGGTTTGAGAGAGCATGTCGGAGACCCAATCATGGAAGCGGTGGAGGTTGCGGAGGAAGCCAAGGAGGTTTCCGATGATGGGGTAGGATTGTGGAGAAGGGGTTCTGGTTGGAGCTTGTTTTTGATGATGAAAAGTGGAGAAGAAGAAGAAGATGACAAAGAAGGAGATGAGGGATAAAGGTAGGAATGAAAGGAGGGAATTGCTGTTGTTTAGAAAGTCTATGTCTAACATTGTTTAGTTTCTTTGCTTCTTCGTCTTCGAATGGCTGGGTTTAGTCGTAGAAAAGATAAGAGTCTGATTTGTGACCACGCATATGAGCATGATTAAATATTTAAATTTTCTCAAAATTTTTAATTAATTAATTAATTTCAGATTTAGTCCACAAAAATATATACATATATATATATATTTATATATGATGCATTGACAGTGTATAGTTTTTATATATTGTCAATGTATAAGAGGTTGACATCTCATTAATAAGCTTTTATATGCAAATATAAATAAATTTTTTTAATTTGCCCATAAGGACCTATTGATGAAGTGTCAATTTCTGATGCATTGACAGTGTATAAAAACTATACACTGTCAATGAATCATATACAAATTCATATATATATATATATATATATATATTGGGCTTGGGTCATGTCTCACTCCTCGGCCTCGCAATGAAACTAATGGTATTTCAGAACTGGGTTCCACGATTTATTGTGGTATCACTACATTCTGTTCATTAGAACATTGCACATTCTTCACACTTTTTTCTGCAAATAGGCATTAATTGAAATGGGCTGCCTGATTACACTTCTACGTCATAATCGGATTAGTTTGAATGGTTATGAAATTAACTCCAGTAAAATTAAAAATAATTAAAAAAAAATATTTTTTAGTAAAATAATAAAAAATTTGTAAAAGTAGAAAAAAAAAAGATAATTTTTTTCTCTTGCTATTTTGTCATTTAGTGAGTTTTTTTTTTGATAATATCATTTACTGAGTTTTTGACTCACTGGTTGCATCGCATTAATGCCCACTGGTATGCCAAACCAACCCTAACAAATCGTTATCAATTGACTGATTTAGAGTACACATTTTCTTTATTCCAAAGCAGAACTAGGTTTAAATGCGAAGGTCCCTTCTTGCTCTCCATAAACATGTGTATTTCAAAATACAAAGACAAATCAAGTGGTTATCCAAGGCTTAAATAAAAAATAAAAAAAATCAAGGCCTTGAACATCAGTAGTCAGTTGATTATTCCTATCTTCTTCATCTTCAAACAACACCTTCGGATTAAGCGGTTCTCTGGTCATTGTTTTCTGAAATAAAGCCTGCATCCATATATTCATATTTAAGCTGAAATTGATGCGTATTACCACCACTTATGCTGTTGGGGTTGTACAAATTGGACAAGCATTACATCCTCTGTACATAAGAAGGCATGTTCACATGAGTTTAATGCATGCAGGAATGCCAGCCACAGCTTCGGAAATCTCTAGTTGCTTGATAGTGCTCAAGTTTACCTCATTGAACAACTAAAGAAGATCAGTATTTGGCAATTGCTCCCAAAGCATCCTGAAATTGGAACCAGGAACAATATAACTCCTCATGATACTAGTCCCTTATAAATATTAAGTTGCCTGCAGTGCTTGAACTTTTCTAGTTTTTGTTTTATCAAACAACACCTTAGTCTATGCTTGATTCGAGATTTTCCATAATAACATCCTTCTCCACGTAACTATTAAGACTTGATAGACAATCATAAATGATCCTTGCTTGTGGGTGTGAATTATCTTCTACAAAGAAAGGTTGGATTCTCTGGTCAACCTCAATCCAACTACAACCCGGGTTCTTTTTCAGTCCCAGTTCTTTCATCTTTAATCTCACTTTGCGTACTTTGTTCCATTTCTTGGAAGAAGCATACATATTTGACAAAATAATATAGGTTGATGAATCATCAGGATCTTTCTCGATAAGCAATTCTGCAATTTTCTCCCCTAGCTCTAAACACTTGTGCAAACAGCATGCAGAAAATAGTGTGCTTAACAACTCAACATCCTCTCTAGTTTCCGGGGCACTTTGGAGAATCTCATATGCTTCATGTAATCGACCAGCACGTCCAAGAAGATCAATCAAGCATGAATAGTGTTCAAGTTGAGGCTTAATACTATGCTCATTGGTCATTTGTTTGAAATAATAGCAACCTTCATCAACCAATCCTCCATGGCTACAAGCAGATAAAACTGCAAGAAAAGTAACTCCATCTGGTTTGGCATTGGACTGCTGCATTTCACCAAAAAGCTTCAAAGCATCTAGAGCTTGACCATGAGATCCATAAGCAGTTATCATAGAAGTCCACGACACAAGATCCCTCTCTGGTAGCTCACAGAAAATTCTAAATGCTTCATCTACAGCTCCGCATTTTGCATACATGTCTAGGAGTGTCCCCATGACTACTTCATTGCTTTCCAACTTGTTCTCAGTTATAGAATTATGAATCTCCTTTCCTTTTTCTAAGGCTGCCAACTGTGAACAAGCTACTAAGACATTAGTATATGTTACTGCATCTGGATTTACACCAGCTTTTATCATGTTTTCATAGATGCCAAGAGCCTCAAAACATTTTCCCACAGGGACATATCCAGAAATCATAACATTCCAAGAGACTACATCTCTCTTTGGCATCAGCTTAAAGATATTTTCAGCTGAATGAACATTTCCACATTTGAAGTATAGATCAACAAGGGAATTGTTAACAAAGATATCAGTTTCTATCATGTTTCTTATCATATAACCATGTATAAGTTTTCCATAGTGAAGTTGGGTGGATCTTGAGCAAGCCACTAATATGCTGCTTAAAGTAGACAGAGAGGGTTCAATCCCTTCCGTGTTCATCTTCTTAAAGAGTTCAATGCATGATTGGATATTACCTATTGAACTGTAACCAGCAATCATGGTATTCCAAGTGACCACACCTTTTTCTGGTATTTGCTCAAAAACGTCCCTAGCCATCTCTATACAACCACATTTTCCATACAAGTCAACAAGAGCAGAGCCAACAAAACCATCTAACACAAGCCCCTTTTTGACCAATTCTCGATGAATCTCCTTCCCTCTTTCCAAATCCATAAGCCTAGCACATGACGAGATAATAATCGTTAGTGTTACTAAATTAGGCTCAAACCCAGCATCCCTCATTTCCCCAAACAATTCCAACGCCTTTTCAGCTTTCCCATTTTGATAATAACACGAAATAACAGTGTTCCAGCAGGCAACGTCTCTCTCAGGCATTTCTTCAAACATGCGGGTAGCCTGCTCAAACATATCGCACTTCGCATACATGCCTACAAGAGAGCTTGCAACAACAACGTCATACAAAAATCCAACTTTTATCAAATGGGTATGGATCATTTTTCCATAACCAACACTTCCCAATCCACCACAAGCCTTAAGCAGACTTGGGTAGGTGAAACTGTTAGGTTTCAAATAAGGATATTTCCACAACTCATCAAAGAGCTCAAGAGCTTCAACAAACATGAAGCTCTTCGTGTAAGCAGCCATAAGACCATTCCACAAAGAAATGTCTAATGGGTTGTCGATGGCCTTGAAAACACGATCTGCCGAGTGATGCAAATGGAAAGAGAAGTAAAAGCTGATGAGGTTTTTGCATAAGGCAATGTTGTTCTGGAAGCCTAAAGTGATTATTTTCTGGTGAATGAGCTTACCCTTTACCAATGACTTAGAACTAATGCAGGCTTTCAAAAGGAACAACAGTTTTAAGGTGTCCATTCGAAAGGGTTCCTGGATTTATCATTGAAAAGAACACGGACTGCTTAACTAAGCTGCTGCTATTGCGGTTGAGAGGCAGAGAGTGAGATAAGATGCTCTAGTATTAGATGCTATGAAAACAAGTCGACCCTTCAAATCAAAATGTGTTAAATGAAAGTTGGACATAACATTAACAACAAAGACAACAACAGCTTCAGATTATCCGACGTTCGACAAGAAGGGAACGAAAAAGTTTATAAAAATATTTACCAAAAAAAGTTTATAAAATGTTGTGATTTTAAATTTTATTTTTTAAAACTTCATATTTTTAAATTTATTTCTCAGCTCAAACAATAATTCACGAAATGAAATAAGATTAAAAATAAAATAATTACCGTTTCTCGTGAATATAGGATAGAGTGAAAGTTTTGATCAATTACCTATGAGTTATGACATAATTGGCAACATAAATTGAATTTATTAGAATAGTTTTCGGATTCAACTTCCATTAAATAACCTTTGACAAAAAGTGAAGAGTTTTAACTGTAACTAAATCTTGAACAAAATTAATCTCGTATCGTTAAAATGGATGAAAAATACTTGTAATTTACTTAAAAAAAGTTTTGATTTATTCAAAAAAATTTTCTGATTTTGGTGTGCCGTTGCACTCTAAACAAGGAAGAGAATTATCATTGCCTATTCGACAAAGTTTAAAGCACATTGTCAGCATGGAAAATTAATCGACTTTCTTCAGCGAGAAAGGATCGTTTTAGTTTGATTAGTATACATGACCAACATCATGAACGGACCTAAGATTTATATTCAGTAGAGGTAACTTAATATATGTAATATTAAATACAAGTTAATTAAAATACATCAAAAAATATGTTATTTATAAATGAAAATAACATGTTACACGAGTTTTCATAAGTTAGAACGGTTGAAATTTTTTTCATAGATTCATAATTCAAAAGATTACTATTGATGGTTTCATTTTGATTGGGAAAAAAATCTAAAAAGCTAAAAAAGTCATGATTGTGAGAAGTTTCAGTTTTATAACTATTATGAAATGTCAAACTTTGATATTAAAGAAAAACTAGTGCAATCAAGTGTTGTGGTTAATCGATCTTGATAATCTTTTTATGCTTGATCAAATTGCTTTGCAAAAGCAAATTATGTCACTTTTTGAATTAGCAAATTTTGATAACACTTCTAAGTTCTTTTATTGGCGCTATTTGGACTTCCAACAAGAATACCAATTTTTTTTTTATCTTTTTTCAATTTGTGAATTCATCCAAATCAATCGATTGCTCTCCAATATTCAATTTATAAAGATAACGATACAAGCAAAAAGCAGTTTTCTTCTCTACACTATATTCCAACCAATCAATAATCTTTAAACAATGTAGGAACAAAATGATGTACTGTCTTTCAATTTTTTTGAAAAAAAAAATTATATTCATATGGTTGACATGGACCTTTTGCAAATAAGCTTTTTAAATTGATTTTGTACAAAATTGTATGCTACTAGCATTGATTCTATATGATTTCTCCAAAGTTAGCTTCCTCATAATAATCCCATAATTAAATAAATTAAATAGTTTGTTTGACGTAATTTACAAGAATAAAAAGATATGATTGAATACAATCATGCAAACAAAAATCACTATACATACTATATTATATATTTTAAATTTTAATTAAATAAAATAATTTAATATATAACAAATAACTTCAAAAAATTAAATTAAGTCATTCAACTTCAAGAAATACATGACATTAATTCTTTATTCTTAATCCATAGTTTATATAAATATAAATAATTCATAAATTAATCCGAAATCAAATTACTTCGTTAATATAAAAAATTTTAAATAGTAAATAAATATTCTATTACGTTAGTAAATAAATTGGTGATGTGGAAACTTATAAGGTCTCAAGTTAACTGGTTGAGATCCTGTTTCAAAGGAATGTTGCGATCCTGGGCTTTTTTAGATGGCAATCTTGTTGGTTCCTTAAACACATCCTTATAGGCAAAAAGTATTGCTTTGAGTTATGGTGGTGCATTTGTTTCTCCATGGTCCACACTTAGGATATACAACACTCCTAACAAGTCCTGGTCCTTTCTTGCTAGTTTCTGTAGCCACCTTCCAGAGATTAAGATTATCATTATGGCTACTCCCCTTCAAGGTGATCTATTGCCCTTCCTTGTTGAAGGAAATGGCAGCTCCTTGAAATCAAACATTAAGGGGCTATATTGCCTCATCCAATACCCCAATTACAATGTCACTACCTCAAAGGGGTAAGACTCTGAGGTCATGAGTGTTTAGATGACCTTGCATCAGTCATTCCAAATACTTGCATTTGGCTGTACTTTACAACTTGTCTCCATTGGCGACAGTAATGGTTAAAGGTTTGTGTGCGTCAGTTCAACATCCTTCTTAGCCCGCCTAGGAGTGACAAAACTATGAGTGCTTCCGTTGTTAACAAGCACTCTAAGAGGGTGCCCTTGATGATACCATGAATCTTCAATATCTTGTGTACCACATTTTCCGTTAAAGCATTAATAAAAATCTCTAAATTTCCATGAAGACAATCTTGCTCCCCAACTGGATTCTGCTCAACCTCTATGGACTCTTCCATATTATCTCCAGCTTCGTTTGGTAACTCTTCAGCAGTTAAGACAATCAGCTGCTTCTTTTTGCATACATGCCTAGGGGTAAATTTCTCACCACATTTGAAGCACAAGTTTTCTACTCTACCCTGTTCCATAAGGGTTGGTGTAGGGGTTGTTTGAGGGTTATTAACAAGGCTTTTCTATGCTTGGGGTCTAAGTTGTATAGGGATTTCGTTTGGAGAATAGGTATTGTTGTTAGGTGTAAGGTTGGTTTTGAGGTTCTGTTTTTGTTTCTTGCTTTCTTTTTCTAAAGAAAGCTCATATAGCATGGCCTTTCCATAATCAGCAATTAGTGTTAAGGGTTCCTTGGTCTTAACTTTAAGTTTAAGGACATCTTTCAGCCCAATACTAAAGCTAGACTTAAAGTATTCTTCACCAAGGTAAGGATTTAGAGCATATATGGTTTAAGCTCCTCAAACCTTTCTTTGTAGTCTTCTACAGTTGATTTTTGTGTTAGCTTACTAAATTCCTCCACTATATCAGCACAAATTTTTTCCCTAAACCTTTGAAACAAGCCCTAGGTAAATTTTCTACCAAGTAATTCTAGTCCTTTGCATAGCGTTGCCTTCGGACCAAATCTCTGTCTTATCAGATAAATACATAACTACCACCCCTACTTTCTGGTTCTTTGCTATAGCAAAGGTTGTTAAAAGAATTTTTGGCATTTCCTGACCCATTCTCTCGGGTTATCACACTTAAACACTGGCAATTCTTAGGTCTAAGAGTGAAGGCATTTAAGTTTGCAGTGGTAATAGGCACCACTAGAGATTCACCATATTTTAGAAAAAAAAACATATTTTCTTGATGATTCGGAAAAATATTATCTTGTTGGCCCCTTGGTAAAATACCAAGCTCATTAGGCTTATAGTTATACTTGCCATTTTCACCAATAATAGTAATCTCAATCGGGCTCTTACCTTCTCTCCTACTTGATAGCATAGGTAAGGGTTGAGAGCTGCTGAGAGTAGTTTTCCCTCCTAGATTAGGCTGAACCTAAGATGCTTCCTTCATGAGTAAAGTCTTCAGCATCTTGCTGATACAGCTTTGGTTTTTTTAGCAAACTTAGCTTTTATTCCTCGTTTGTTCTTCCCACCATCGAGGTACCGTGTTCTCTGTAGCCTTCTTAGTTTCCGGTTGATTTTGTATCGCTTGCAGTTGTTCATGCAAGGAGGTAGTCTTGTTCCCTCTTCCAGCTTTTTGTTTTTTTTTCTACCCAACTTTTACATAATGATACCCAACCTGACTTTGATACCAATTTTGTCACAGTGTAGAATGACTGTTGCAATGGCTCAAACGGTACAATAGACAAAATAAAAGAATAAAAAGAGACAGAGGATGACATGTGAAAGAAAATGTCCGGGAGAATTATTTTTATTCACTCTCTTTTTACAAAAAAAGAAAAGAACATGAGAAGCTCATATTTATAGAGCTGGTGAAGACGGGTCTGAGCTGGTGAAGGCGGGAAAACAAAACAAAGAGAAAAAAAAAAGAAGTAATATAGTTATCAGCCTATACAAGGGAGTTTGTACAGCTCAGCAAAACGGTAACGCATCATAGCTAACTCAGCATAACAAAGAAAAAGGAAAAAAATGGTTTGAGAACTCTGTTAGCCCCCCTCAAGCTGGTGTGTACAGATCATGAAAAGCAAAACGAGATAGCAAGGGGCGAAACACAGCAGGGGGATGAGACTTGGTGAAGAGGTCAGCCAGCTGAGAAGCAGAATGCACATGAAACAAACGGAGCACACCAGCTTGGATTTTCTCACGCACCAGATGGCAATCAAGCTCAATATGCTTGGTACGTTCATGGAAGACAGGGTTCTCGGCGATGGCAATGGCCGAGGTGTTATCACAAAAGACTTGAACAGGAATAGAATGAGGTATCTAGAGATCATGTAACAGGTAAAGCAACCATTGAACTTCACAGGTTAAGGAAGCTAGTGCTCTGTACTCAGCCTCAGAGGAAGATCGGGACACAGTAGATTGCTTCTTAGATCGCCAGGAGATTAAGGCACATCCAAGAAAGACACAGTATCCGGTAACGGAACGCCGTGTGTCAGGGCAGGTGGCCCAATCAGAATCGCTAAACCCCTTCAAAACAAGATCAGAGTCAGAAGGGAAAAACAAGCCCTGACCAGGTGAAGACTTGATATATCGAAGGACTCGGTGAAGCATTTGAAGATGGAGATCAGTAGGGTGAGCCATGAATTGGGAAAGATAATGTACTGCAAAAGAAATATCGGGCCGTGTGGTGGTTAAAAACATTAATTTGCCAAGAATTTGTCGATATGGAAGAGGATCAGATAAAGTGGTGCCAGAGTCTTTACTGAGTTTAACAGAGGCAAGCATGGGCGTAGAGGCAGGTTTACATGCAAGAAAGCCAGCATCCTGGAGTAAGTTCAAGGCATATGTCCGTTGTGAAAGATTGATGCCAGAAGAAGATCGAGCCACTTCAAGTCCCAAAAAATATTTTAAAGTGCCAAGGTCCTTAATCTTGAAGGCAGCATCAAGGAAGGTCTTAGTCTCATGAATAAGAGAAGGATCAGTACCAGCCAAAACAATGTCATCGACATAGACAGCAAGAGCAAGAAAGGAATGGGCAGATCCTTTGAGGAAGAGACTAGGATCAGAAGAAGCTTGCTGAAAACCATGTTCAATGAGAGTAGAAGTAAGCTTCGAGTACCATTGTCGACTTCCTTGTTTCAAACCATAGAGAGACTTCAACAATTTGCACACTTGGCCTGGTTTGGCTTTGGTATAACCAAGAGGCAGCTGCATATAGACTTCTTCATGCAATTCACCATGCAAAAAA
Source organism: Heritiera littoralis (assembly GCA_031772115.1). Lineage (NCBI taxonomy): Eukaryota > Viridiplantae > Streptophyta > Magnoliopsida > Malvales > Malvaceae > Heritiera > Heritiera littoralis. The sequence continues at coordinate 1,844,189 of JAPDPK010000043.1, forward strand.
GCATTATTAATATCAAGTTGGTGAAGGTACCAACCTTTAGCAGCTGCAACAGCAAGGAGAGTCCGAATGGTTGTTAACTTGGCCACAGGGGAAAAGGTGTCCATATAGTCCAAACCATGTTGCTGGGTATAGCCCTTAGCAACTAATCGAGCTTTATGTCGTTCTATACTCCCATCAGCTCTATGTTTGGTTTTAAAAACCCACTTACACCCTATAGCAACTTTGGAGGGTGGTAAATCAACAATCTGCCAAGTGTGATTAACTTCCAATGCATTCAATTCATCGTGCATGGCTTGTCTCCAACAAGCATGCTGTACAGCCTGATCATAAGTCTTAGGCTCAATGTCACTAGCTATGCTTAGAGAGAAAGCCTTGTGCGAAGATGAACAATGGTCGTAAGTAAGAACATCAGATAAAGGATGGTAAATGGCAGTATTTGTATGAGTAGGATAAGCAAAGGAAGAACCATTAGAAGCAGCTAAAGCACAATGGTAATCTTGCAAGTAACTAGGAGTATGTCTAACTCTATGGGGTCTTCGAAGAGGAGATGGAACAGAGGAGGAAGGAAGTGGAGAAGAAGATGAACTAGGAATAGCATCATGAGTGCTAGAGGGAGTAGGTATAGGAGGATTGGGGGAATTATGATTGGAAGAGGCTGTAGATATTGGAGTAGGAGTGGTATGGGGTAAAACTAAATGAGAAGCAAAAATATCATGGACAGGAGAAGAAGAAAGGAGTGATTCAGAAGCAAAAGGAAATTCAAGTTCATAGAATAGCACATCTCGAGAAACATGAACAGTACCAGTACTGAAACTGTAAATCTTGTATCCTTTCTTCCCTATGTGATATCCTAAAAAAACACACTTATGAGCTTTAGGTGCAAATTTAGTTCTGCCATGAGACAAGGTAGATGCATAACAAAGGGACCCGAAAACTTTTAAAGATGAAAGATCAGGTGCTTGTTTGTGCAACATTTGGTATGGACTGACATTGTGTAAAACTGGTGTTGGGTATCGATTAATAAGGAAAACAGAATGTGCAACACAATCCCCCCAAAATTGATCAGGTAAATGAGCTTGAAACTTCAATGCTCTAGCTATATTTAAAATATGCTGGTGTTTGCGTTCTACAATACTATTTTGCTGAGGTGTCTGAGTACAGGAGGTTTGGTGGAGTATACCCTTAGATAAGAAAAAATCAGGCATATTAAACTCCTGTCCATTATCAGTTCGAATAATCTTGACTTTGGTGGTAAATTGTGTTTCAATGAAACGACAAAAATGTTGAACCAAAGTCCTAGTTTGAGACTTAGATTTCATGAGATGCAGCCATGTGTATCGGCTATAATCATCCACTATAGTGAGAAAGTAGTAATCACCATATAATGAAGGTGTGGAATAAAGTCCCCATATGTCTATGTGTAAAAGATCAAAACAATTGGCAGAACGTGAAGTACTAAGAGGGAAAGGTATCCTTTTCTGTTTAGCTAGATGGCATACATCACAGGGAGAAAGATCAAGTACTGGTATTCTAGAATCAAGAGAATGTAACAATTTTATTCCTCTATGAGATAAATGTCCTAAACGATAATGCCAAATATTGGCTGATACATTTTTTGAAACAGAACATGAAGTATGGTTTTCTGAATATTCTGAAGGAGAAGGATGGGTGAGGAAGTAAAGACCACCAATTTGCTTAGCTGATCCAATCGTCTTCAAACTTTGTGTATCCTGAATAATACAAATGTTAGGGTGGAAAACAAGGACACAATTAGCAGATTTAGTGAGCTTACTGATGGATATGAGATTAAAAGAGAAACTAGGTACTAATAAGACATCATGGAGGGTAAGGTTAGGTGAAAGTTTCACAATACCTATATGAGATACAAATGCATGATTCCTATTAGGTAATGTGACAGAAGTTTTAGGTGATGGTCTAAAGGAAGCAAAAAAATCAATGGAACATATAATGTGATCAGATGCACCAGTGTCTACAATGAATTTAGTACGTAAGGATTGACAACTAGAAGCTACAGCTAGTATACCTAAGCTTGAACTGAGATCAGTAACTGCATTAACATGGATTGGTGAAGAAGCCACATCCAATGATTGAACCAAAGAAAGCAATTTCTTGTATTGTGTATCTGTGAAGGACCTTGGAATGCATATATCAGTTGAAGTAGCAATCTGTTCTTGCTGCAAATCAACATCAGGTGTTTTAGTAGCCTCAACACAGTTAACTTGAATAGATTTACCTCTCGGCTTATAGCCAGGTGGATATCCATGCTTTTTAAAGCATTTTTCAACAGTATGACCTATATAGCCACAGTAAGAAAAGAGAGGCCTTTTGTTGTTAGCAACAAATTTCTTAAATCCACCTGGAGAAGATCCTTTCTCATTGGATCCTTTGATAGCCAATACACTAGTTTCTAACTGAGGTGAATTCAACACAGTAAACTGTCGTTCTTGTTGGATCACTAGTGAGAAAACCTTATTAATAGACGGCAGGGGATCCATCAGAAGAATCTGTGTACGAACTGTAGCAAAAGAATCATTAAGACCTTTAAGAAATCTAATGACATAGTCATTAGACTGGTACGCCTTAGCAACATTCTCGGCTCCACACTTGCAAATAGAAGAAATAGGTCGATGCGTAAGCAATTCATCCCATAGAACTTTCAATCTGGTGAAATAATCCGTTATAGACAAAGTATTTTGCTGGAAAGTGTATATTTCTTCTTGGAGCTCTGAAATACGAATGGCATCACATTGTGAAAACCGATCTTTGAGATCGTTCCACACATCCTTAGCAGTGTCGATCCACAGGATACTCTGTGCAATAGATGGCGAGACAGAGTGAAATATCCAGGAAAGAACTAAAGTATTACATCGTTCCCAGGCAGCAAACAATGGATCTTCTTTAGTCGGAACAGCCACAACTCCAGTAACAAATTGTAATTTATTTTTCGATAGCAACGCCATTCGCATTGCTCTTGCCCAGGAGTGATAATTGGAGCCTATCAGAACGGTGGAAACGAGAACGAGAGCTGGACTCTCATTAGCATGGATGAAATACGGACTAGCATCATCGATCTTCATTGAAGAAGCAGACGTCATCATAGTGTAAGATCTTCACGTGTTTGGTTCCCGGGAAAATCAAAAAGAAATGGGAGGGAAATCAACAATTTTAAACCGAAAATTTCCCGCTCTGATACCATGAAAGAAAATGTCCGGGAGAATTATTTTTATTCACTCTCTTTTTACAAAAAAAAGAAAAGAACATGAGAAGCTCATATTTATAGAGCTGGTGAAGACGGGTCTGAGCTGGTGAAGGCGGGAAAACAAAACAAAGAGAAAAAAAAAGAAGTAATACAGTTATTAGCCTATACAAGGGAGTTTGTACAGCTCAGCAAAACGATAACGTATCATAGCTAACTCAGCATAACAAAGAAAAAGGAAAAAAATGGTTTGAGAACTCTGTTAACATGAGAGAATAAGAGGAGAATTCTGATATATTATTTCGTGAATATTCTCATTAATTACATTGGCTCATATATACTAAGTAGTAAGTAGTATTTTCTGGAATTTGTGAATAAAGCAAATTATAATATGGATAAAAAGGATAGCTGCACGCGCTTAATGATTATTTGCCACCTCAACTAGGTTGTTACGCCTGCTCCCTCCCTTAATTTCAGCACTAGCTTGGTTGCTATCCGCCATCAGCTCAGTTTGGTCATCAGCTCAGTTTGGTTGCTGCTTGCTTCCTTGGCTGTAATCAGCTACCAGCTCACTCTTCAGCTTCTTTTCTCTCTTTCTTGCTAGCTCAGCTCTCGGTTTCCTTCCTTTTTCCTTAGCTTGATTCCCAACTCCTTACTATTAGCCTCTGCAGTTATCAAATTCCTCATAGACTATGTTTCCTTTTGTGAAATCCAATCTCTGGAACAAGGTCAGCTTCCTTGTTGCTGGGTAGTAGGTATTGCGTGTGTTTTTCCCTCTTACAATCTCTAATTAGGAACGAGGTTAATAGAAGGATAACTAATAAGGATGTCAAGCGATAGAATCAGGCCCAGATATTTAGAGGATCACTTTTGGGCTCGAGGAGTTGGTTTAAAAACACTAAATAAATATGTTTAATTAATTAATTAATTAACATCTTAAATAAAAATATAAATAAGTAATTTAAATATAATTATTTTCACGCTTATTCACTTTACATTATTATAAAAAAATATGTCATTTGGTAATCTTATATTCTCTTAACCAAACTTAGAAATTTTGTTTTTCTCTTTACTAAAACAAAAGCAGAAATCTAATATTATGAAGATTTCAATTAAATGTACAGTCTTTGACTATAATCAGATTTTGAAAGATAATCTAACTTTTTGCAAATCAAACGCTCCCTTAAAAGCTGGTGATTCAAAAATTTAGGGAAAAGCATTAAGGTAAAAATATTTGAAAGGCAAATCTTCAGACTTCAAAAAAAAGTCCGCTTATTGTACTTGGTGTGGCATTTTATCCTGTAAGGAGGTTGTGGAGTTTGGATGTTCTTCCTTAATTTGTAATGGTCAAAAGATTTTCTTTTAGTATGATCGATGGGGTGGTGACAAGGCTTGAGTTTAAGAATATGATGCTTTTGTGCCTTTAAATGGAATAGATGAAAGGGTAAGTAATTGTATTACTAAGGATGAGAGTTGGGATTGGTCATTAATGAATTTTGTATCAAGGGATGTTATTAATCAAATTTCTTTAATTTCGTTAATGCAATCAGAAGAGTATCAAGTCATTTGGACTGCTTCTTCTTGTAAGACCCGATTTTATAATACTGTACACTATAATTTGGTGAATTTAGAAAGTGAAAATTAAATAAATAATGAATGTTGATTTCCACTTTGATGAAAAGCTCCTTAACTTAGGATGTAAATGAAGCAAATTTTGTGAAGCACTCTATGGGCGAGTATTATGCTAGAACAGCTCGCCAATGGGCGAGCAAGATAATTAAGATGATCGCCAATGGATGATGGTGAGCTTGATGATGGCGAGTTTGATTTAACGGCCTCATCGGCGAAGAGGTAAGTTCGCCAAGTTGACTGATTAAGATGATTGCCCGCTGAGGCGAGGGCTTTGATCGCCCAAATGAACTAGTGATGATCGCCCAAAGAGTGACTATGGCGAGTAACGTGATCTCCTATATAGAGGCGTAAATGATAGCCTAGTGGGCAAGTAAGGCAATAAGGTACTCGCCAAATCTAAAATGCTAAATGTGATCGCCAACTTGTGGCATGAATCATAGCAAAGTAGGCGAGTAGAGCAATACCCCATGATCGCCAATGATGTAACTATGGCTGTGATCGCCTAAGGGAAAGAAATCAGCTCATAATCGTCAATTCTCAAGATGGCATCAAGACAATGTGCCGATGCCAATAAGCAAGTAAAGACAAACGTTGATGCCAATTGGCAAGTTAAGGACTATTGGCGAGCATGAGAATATTGGCAAGATGAAAAGTTGGTGAATGGAAATAGAGTCGGCGAGCTGAGGCCTCAAGTTGAGTAGGCGAACTGGAATCAGCACATGTAGACAAAATGGAAATAAAAGCTGACGAGCTGGAAACAATAAGTCAGAACCGTACAGCCAAAATTGACTTTGTACGCCACATGGCTGAAGAAAATTAAGAGAGGATACTAAAGTCTAACACATGATAAATCTTATTGGCTGCTGTGCATGGGAATTGCGGCTGTGTTGGACGGTAAGACAAGGGAAAGGTTAAAGTCAATAAAGGATTTACCCTTATTGGTTGAGGAATAAGACAAAGGTGCAAATAAGTCAAGAAAAAGGGCTAGACAAAATAACTGCATGTCGTTCTTGTTGACTGTAGTTTTCTTCACAATTAAAGAGAGCAGAAAATGGTTACCACGCCACACCTTTTGTTACCATTTTTCTTGAACAATTAATGAGAGAATTGACAAAGGAAATGATGAAGAAAGGGATAGGAAGTTAAGTGACTTGGATAAATAGAATATATATCTTCTTACTAAGTGAAACCAAGAACTCCAGCATATTTACTCTTCATACCCGACACTGTTGCTATTAAATTCTGCTTTGTTTTGCCGCCTATCTCATGTTTAAGTTGCAAGATTTCACCTTCTTGCTATCAAATTCACTTACACTCCTTTATACATCTTTCCTTCACTCATAAAACCATCAAGTAAATCAAGGAGAGGAGGACTGACGTGGGGAAACAACAAAACAAATTGTGAGTTGGGTTGGCTCAATCAAACAAGGTAAATAAAGTTTCCAGCCAGTGTTCATGTATTTAATCCTTGGTTTATAGTGATGATATGCTAAGTAGGAGATGTGTAGGTATATTACTTGACATGAAAGTGTGTAGCAAGTTAACATGGTTAAATTTCTTACTGGATGGGGACGTTAATGGCTCAACATAAGCTGCTGTGTTATGCATATATAACGTGAGTAGATGAAACACGATAGGCAAACATGATTATCCAACTGCTCGCCAAATAGGTGAGCAAAGAAAATAAGATACTCGCCCAAAGGATGAGGCGAGCTTAATAAAAATGCATGAGTCGGCGACATACATGTTCGCCAACTTTTTGGATAATCAGAATAATTCCCGAATGGGTGAGGGCTATGATCGCCCAAAATGTATGGACTTGATGATCTCCAAAAGGGCGAGAATGGCGACTATTGTGATCGCTCATGAGGAATGTTAGTGATCGCCAATGAGGCGAGTAGGAAATAAAGAGCTCACCAAGTTGAAAGTATTTGTCCAAGTGGGCGAGGTCGCCCAATGCTAGTTTAATTCATAGGCGAACCCACCTCTGAATAAAGAGTCGTGTATGGCGAACTCACATGCATAGGCATGGTAAATGAATTGTTGGCGAGCTCCCACGTGTAAGCCAATTAATAGATGGCGAGCTCTGTTAGGCAAGCTAGTAGATTAGTCTTAAGTCTTGCCAAAATGCTGGAATATTCGAAAAGAAAATATTAATAATATTAATAAATTATTTTGTAGCTGGGAATTAAGGACTCGGTAAAAGCGATCGGGAAGGCGATCGGGAAGCAAGGCTTCGTAAGACCAGGTAAGGGAGTAGTATGTGAAGTAAAATGCATGTCTTGTGGAGTAAAATATTATGAAAATGTTGAGAAAATGTTTGGTTTATGACATGCATTAGTTTAATAAATTCTTTTGATGTGTTGGGCGAGCCAAGTGGGCGACCCCTGTTTTAATAAAATCCGGGCGAGCCAAGGTGGGTGAACCCTTTTGTGATGTTTTGGACAAGCCAAAGATAGGCAACCCCTTTTGTGATGTTTTGGGCAGGCGACCCCTGTTTTAACAAAATTCCGGGCGAGCAAAAAAAATGACCCATGTTTTAATAAAATTGGACGAGTTGATCATGGAAGTGCCGCATTGGGCGAGTTGACCATGGCCAATGCCATAATGGGCGAGTTGACATGGGCAATTTCCATAATGGGCGAACTGCCCATGGGCGAGCCAGTTTAACCGTATTTTTCTTTAACAAAATATGGTGAGATTTTGGGCTGTTTTACTATGTTTGTAAACAGAAAATATAAAACCTTTTTGGAAAATAAATCATTTTGAGAAAATGATGAAACATGTGAAATAATTCCTTAAAGGTGCTTTATGAGATATAAAGTGAATTTTGAGACTTTAGGCCCCGAGTTTCATGCATTACTATTTACGAGGCTGATTGACCTTCCAAGTCATCAGAGGTCTCAATGTCACCTGGCAAGTGGACCCGAGGACCACCTATAGATTGTGGCCATAGATCTACTATATCCCTATGGGGATGATTACTACGTTCCTGGAGGGGGGGGGAACGATGAGAGCATGATTTATTCGTAGGGTGATGCCTAGTCTCAACTTATTGATTTTTGTTTACTGTTTTCTATACTATATTGTAAATTGTTTAGCCAGTGATTTGAATATTAAAGACTGTTTCACTATATCCATCGTTTTCCTACTTGGTATGTGGTTAGGAAAAATAAACGATTTGTAGAATATAGTTTTTGGTTTTATAAAGCAACATACACCTTTCTTACTGAGCACGTTGACGCTCACCCCTTTGTTTTAACTCCACAGATAAAAAGGACACGAAGTTAGAGAATTATATCCCAAATGGATATAGCTACATATAAAGCGCTGGTGCAAATTATATTAAATGTGACAGGTACAGTCACTTCTCTTTTACATTTTAGACATATATATACGGTACTACTTTATTGAAACAAGGACAATAGAGATGTCAGATGTAAGGAATAGTGAAAATAATTTCATATTCCGTATTTGTTAAATAAATGTTTATCATTTATTACTGTCACTGTTGAATGTTAATGGCATCACAGACAGCTCAACCTTGAATTATGTGTAAAAATACGTGATTTACAGTATGTGTGGACTGTTACACTTCTAGCAAGGGTTATTCGGTGAAATCTGCCCACATATTAATCATGGACGATTTGAGTTCGAAGTTTTTCTTGGAGACGGTTGTGGAAACTTGACTTATCTCGGAGAATTTATTTATTTATTATTTTTCCTTTAGCTGGTGATGCATGACAGATTGCTAACTAGGGAGTCTTGTTAGGAAGTTAGCTCTTCTTAGCACAGTGTGAAAAAAGGTAAAAGATGCAATACATGTGCTTCGACTAGAGATTGCCATACATCTCACGCTATCTGTTAGCGTGGATCAAGGTTAGCGTGGATCAAGGTTGGATTATTTCAACTCTTTATCTCTCAAGGATTGGTCGCATTTTAACTTTAGTAGGTATAGTGTTACAGTGAAAGGAAACCTCCCATGACCTTCACATTTAGTTGTGTTTGCTGGCACGTTTGGATATAGGAAACAAATTTAACCACAAGGGCACCGGTCTACCCCTCCAAGCAGCTAGATAGAGCCTCAATGCCTAAACTGTAGCGCTCCAAGAAGCGAAATCCTACGACGGGCGTCATTCTAGCACTCATGAAATAATCGGCAATTCTCAAAGAATTGATCACTCCTTGAAATGATTATTATTTACTAACAAATGGACCAAATGACGGAATAATCACCCTACCAGAAGTATGGCTGATTGTTATTCCGTCCAATCAAACAAGATATTAATGTTTCTTACTAGTTACAGCATCATCATCATGCCTTATATTTGAAGTTTTATTTCTTATTTTTTTTATTATTATTTAAACGAATCAAGTTTTAACAAGAGACGCATTCATTTTTTGTTCATTCAGTTTTGCTGAACCAAAACTCGATGAAATTTTAAATTATTTAGAATGGATGAGGTGGTGGCAGTTCAGCCCTCTATTGTGGCAGCTTGACTTGACCGCTGCATATGATGACTTTGGACCGTAGACTTTTTTCGGGGAAACGAAACCGTGAGGAAGGCTCTTCCCAATACGAAGCCAACCAAAAAGTAGGAAATTTCAATCAGACTGTCATGACTGAGGGTGCGTGCATGATCGTCTTGATAGAAGATATAAGAATATTATATGAATGAAGCAAGTCTAGCCTACCTCCATGGCCATGGGGCTCATTTCTTTATCCCACTTTCTCTGTACGCTTGTGCTTCTGTCGCAGTTCCATCATCCATCGCAGGGCCAACAAGGGTACCTAAATAACACACAGCTCCAGTGCGAAAAAACTAATATTCCTATATCCAAAGGGTACCTCTGTAGCGGGATTCACAAGTCCTGCGGCTCCTTTGTCACCTTCCGTTCCCGTCTACCTTATGACTCTCCTGAAAGCATTGCCACCCTGCTGGGCTCCGACGCCTCAAAAATTTCTTCCATCAATAACGTTTCTATCACCCACAAGTTTTCTCCTGAGAAGATTGTTATAGTTCCGATTACTTGCTCTTGTTGGGGCAGTTTGTACCAGTTCGTCGCCCCTCACACGATTAGAAAAGGCGACACATATTTCAACATAGCCAATAATACCTACCAAGGCCTTACCACTTGCCAGGCACTGGAAAGTCAAAATTATTACGCCATTGAGAATCTGGAGGTGGGTGGGCAGCTAACGATTCCGCTGCGATGTGCTTGTCCTAGTCGAAACCAGACAGCTGACGACGTTGCTTTTTTGATGACTTATATCGTGACATGGGGTGATTCCGCTTCATCAATCGGGAAATTATTTGGGGTTGATGCTCAGGCCATAGTTGCGGCAAACAATGTGACAATGGATGATCACATCTTTTCTTTTACGCCTTTGTTGATTCCAATGAAAAGTGAAAGTTGCAGCAAAAACCCTGCAAGTTTGCTTTGCAGCTGTCCAAATGGTCAACATGCATATGAGTTGGAAGATGGTTGTGCATCACAGGATAGAAAGCATGAGGGTTTCTCACCGAAATTGGCAATTATTTTGGGTCAGTCATTTTCTACATTCTTTCAAGTCCGATGATTTTACTTTTAGGATGCATTTAAGAACAAGAAGCATAATTCTTTTCTTTTCTTTCTTCAGGTGTTTGTATTGGTACGGGGTTTCTTTGCTTAGCACTTTTTGGTTACAACATGTATTTACGACTACTAAAAAGAAGAGACAAAATCCGTAGGGAGAATTTCTTTAAGCAGAACGGAGGCTTGATGATAAACCAAGGACTGTCATCTTTTGGGAATGGACAAAAATTGAAAATATTTGCTGCCGAGGAGCTGCAAAAAGCGACTGACAACTTCAACCAGACAAGGATTCTAGGTCGGGGAGGCTTCGGGACTGTTTACAAAGGAATGTTACAGGATGGTAGAATCGTTGCCATTAAAAGGTCTAAAGCAGTAGACAAGTCTCAGATCAAGCAGTTCATAAATGAAGTTGTCATTCTTTCCCAAATCAATCATCGGAGCATTGTCAAATTACTAGGCTGTTGTTTAGAGACTGAATTTCCTATAATAGTCTACGAGTTCATCCCAAATGGTACTCTTTTCGACCATGTTCATCACAATTACGACAGTGAATCCTCGCTTTCATGGGAGAATCGTTTGAGAATTGCTTGCGAAGTTGCCGAAGCAGTAGCGTACATGCATTCTGCAGCTTCAATCCCCATCTTCCACCGTGATATCAAATCTTCCAACATTCTCCTAGACGATAAATTCAATGCCAAAGTGTCTGATTTCGGGACTTCAAGATCAATTCCGGTTGATAAAACTCACTTGACCACACTTGTGCAAGGAACATTTGGATATTTGGATCCAGAATACTTCCAGTCAAGCCAATTCACAGAGAAAAGCGATGTTTATAGCTTTGGGGTTGTGCTCGTTGAGCTCTTAACAGGCGAGAAACCAGTCTCTTTTGCCCGGGGGGAAGAAGAAAGAAACCTTGTAGCATATTTTATTGCATCGACAAAAGAGAACAAGTTGCTTCAGATTTTAGACAACCAAGTCGCTAAAGAAGCTTCGCAGCAGGATGTTTATGCTGTTGCATATCTTGCAATTAGATGCTTGAGATTGAATGGCAAGAAAAGGCCTACAATGAAGGAGGTAGCGATGGAGCTAGAAGGATTGAGACAGTCACATAGACGCTTGGGAATCCATGAACAAGCCCAATTATAAGTGATGAAATTTCAGAGCACACTGTTATTGAAGTAGGAGAAGAATCCATCTTCTCTCTCGAATCCAATTCTGCTGAGGTGTAATAACCTGTTTTTTAATTACAATGAATTATTATAGTATTATCTATTAAGGAAACCCATATTGGCTCCTTGTGCTTCTTACCAAATATTCATTCGTATTTTGTCCATCCTACTTCCACAAGATTTAAAAGGATCCCATTGGAGAGAAAAATAAATTAATAAATAAAAGCAGTTATATAAATTAATTAAGGTAAGAGTCGTAAGACTTTTCTTGAGAATACTAAATGCTTTTGCTTTACTTTTTTTGGCAAAAAAATGAAGAAAAGAAAAAAAATTGAATAGAAATTTACTGACAAATAGCATAAAACTAAAAAGTAAAAGCTTTTTATTGGGGCATTCCTACATCGTTTGTAAAAAGAACTGAGTGTATATTTATAAGTGTGAGGAAAAGCTTTATTTTTTGAGCTAACTTTTGGGGTGAAAAGGTTCAATAGTATCTAATATTAATATCAGAGCTCAGGTTGTCAACAGGCTCCTTTGCTCTCCCAATGCTTGATGGTTGAAGGAAATGATTGTTGGGTTTCCCAACATCTCTCGGTATCCCAAAGCTTGATGTGTGAAGGAGGGATTATTGGGATATTTCCACATCGATTGTGGAAGGGACTGGTGTGTGTTTATAAATGTGAGAGAAAACTCACTTCTTGAGCTAGTTTTTGGAATGAGAAAGTCCAATAGCACCTAACACCTTTGGCAAAAGAAGTTTAAGAAATCACAAAATTAAAAAAAAAAAAAACTTTGAATTTAAATTTTAAAGCATGAGTTGTTTTAGTACCTAATGCTTAGAGAGAGTTTATCCAGAAGAACCACTCTCCTTGATATTCCAGCATGTTTTCATCACATGTTACAGACATGTAATCAACTCTCTAACAATCATGGCAAATTAAGTAGAAACAGAAAATATACCATCGATCTCTACAGAAATCTACATACAGTGCAATGCTAAAATATGATTCTAGACACGTGGCTTAGTTTATGATGGTTCTTCTATTTCCCCAAGAACCATTTTAAAACAGACTCATCCTGAGAGCAGACTTACAATCAACAATTTAGGACATTGAGTAGGAAAAATAGATTCGATAATCAGCACTCAGCATCTAAGCAATCTATTTTCTAACTTATCTTGAACTAAAAATACATGTTAACAGATTACGTCCAGCCTGCACTTCAGGGAGCTAAGCTCAGGAGCTCCATATCCAGAGAAGAATGAAGGATTCTCATGAGATAAAGTCTGTAAATAAAGATGTGCCATAGAAAATATGACAGTACCCATGTATTAATCCATGGTTCGATGACAGATTACTTAGCATTGACTTAGTAATTAAATTTCAACTTTCCAAGAAGTATCTAGATTACTCATGGCAGACAGTTATTTCTGGCCTGCTTCAGCCACACTCTTTTATCTGCAGTGGCACATGTGGTATATGAGATTGTAGTTATGATTGACTTGTTAAAAGACAGGTAATATAATGTCATACATGTTAAGATGATAAGCATTGCATAGGGGCCAATTGACGTATTCAAACAGAAAACACTAATCAGCGGAGAAGTAACATTAACGTCATCTTGAAGGTCACTACTCTACAATGTCATCAATATTCCAAGAGAAGTTGCGATGATGCAACATATAAAAAACACGTTAATATGTCAAATGTCATAATATTTTCCATAGCTTAAGTAAGTCCCAATGCTGTCTTCCCTAATCATCAGTGGTACACAGCTAATCTGAGCACATGTACATGCTGCAAGTAAATGTTTTTATACAAATGGGTACCTAAATAATCCTTCGTCTGTTTCTTCTTGCAATATATAGTTTAATTTGAAACTATATTAATCTACCCAATACCAAAACTAGACTTGTCAATCATGCGGACATTGTATTGCTCATGTACTCTTGCTCTGTTCTCTGCTCACCGTTGTTCTGCTTCTTTCTCACTAAACCGCTTCCGACTGCATTCAAAGTTTTAAATCAATTTAATTTCTATTCAATATAACCATGATTGAATTCATCTCCAAGACTCAATTAAGATATAATATTGGATAGTTACACGAATCAAGGGTGGTCATAACAGACTTGGTTAAATCAAGCAAAAGAAGAGTGTGTTTGTGTGTTGGAGTGAGAGTGTTACAGTTTGAACTAGAATCATATCCAAAATAGACTGAACATACTTCACCTAATTTAACCAAGTATCTACCAATAGGCAGAAACGAAAATATAATGCTCTGATAGAAATTATATATCATGGATAGTACTTTTATCAATGAAGCATTTCATAAGCAATTAAAAAATACAACTAGAATGAGCAGTAGATTTGGATAAATTGCAAAGAATTTCTCACCAAAGAGTTTCTTGTGTCCTACTTGTTCGCAATCACCCCAAAAATTCTATCATTGGGTTGGCTTAACTTATCCTAACGATTTATAAGATGGTTGGTTAACTAGATGTCCATTATTTGTACCCTCCTTTCTTAGCCTAAAAATTTTACTATATATTTTTTATTACCTTCTATTTTTATTTTGTATTATTCTTGTTTCTATATTTTTAAAACATTCCAATTCTTATTTATTTCCTTGTTTATTATTCCTATTTTTTATTATCATTATTATTTTTGTTATTTTTTTTAACATTTCAATGTTTGCTTATTCTCCTATTTGTTATTCGCATGTCTCCTACTTTTATTATCTATACTTAATTTCATTATTGTTTGTATATTTATTTTATTTTATCCTATTTTCTATCAGGTATACATATACAAGATTCAAATATACTAAAGAAGAATAAATAAAAACCAAAAGATGGAGAATACCATGAAAGGAAATACAAATTGTTTAGAAGGCCCAGTCAACTTCAGTCTAAAGCCCATGGAATGAAGGTTGGTTCGGACGGGTTTTGTTGAGTCGAGTCTAAGTTTGCAGCTGGGTAGAATCGTAATCGGGTTGGGTTAGACACAAAGGCACAAGTCTCCTCTTTAATTGTGCTCTTTTTTTTTTTTTTTGCTGTTGCTTTGTTTTTTGGTTGTGTATATTTGCTGCCTTGTCCCTTGTTGATTGTTGTGAATTTTTTTTTTTAATCAACTTATTTATAGGAATTTCAATGATGAGGTTCAAGATCACATCATTTTGATCCGATCATGATTTTTTATTTTAATTAACAAATCATTTTGAACTTAACCTCTTCGAACTTTATTAGTACTTTTTTCTTATCATCTTTCAATGCCGTATCAAAAATGATTTTTTCTTTTCAAATTATCCTTTCGGTTTTTCTTTTTTATTAACTTTTGGTCATTATTTTTTTTTGATCCGAGATCATTATTATTTTTATTACGACTTAAATGAAAGAATTTCCAATCAAAAAAAAAAAATGAAAGAATTTATTGGAGAAAACAAATTAAAATTTGGGCCCAACACAAATTCGGCGTTTGACACAAATTGGGCCCTGGACATTGAGCTTGATAATCTAGCTTTTTACCAATTTGGACTTTTCACCTTTGAAAAATTATTTTTGAAAAACATTTATATTTTCTAGAAAATTAAAGATTTTTCATTATTTGGAGGAATCAATAAAAAATATTTTATATTATTTAGTTGTTTTTTTTTAAATGATATTAACATAACTAATAAAATAATAAAAATTATTTATTAATTAATTTCTTAATATTAAAAAATAATTATATTTTGAAAATAATATATTTAATATTAATTTAATTATGTTATTAAATATTTAAAAGAAAACAATTTGCTATTACTTATATTAATATTTTTAAAAATTGAGTTAATATTACTATTTTAATATGTATAATATTAAAAATATTTATACTATCAAAATAATTATATTTTATACTGAAAGTATTTATTATTTAAATTATTACAAAAATATTATATATTTATATTTATTTTTAAAATATTAATATAAAAATATTATAAATAAAAAATTATATCTTAAGCTAAAATATTAATAAATTATTAAAATGATAAATATATTATTTATTAAATTATTATTTATTTATTACTAAAATAATAATAAATTATTTCTTATTATTGAAATATTAAAAATATTTAATATTAATAATATGCAAACTAAAGTATCTAAACTTAAAATATTGAAAGATTTTTAATGTTAATATTTTAAAATTTAAAATTTTTAATTAATTAAATACACATTATTTTTATTCTATGATAATATTCCGTAGGGTTAAATGAAATCAAAGTCTAAAAAACCATATCTAAAGTCTAACCTGAATAGAATTATACTTTCAAGCTTAGTAAATAATCTTACACATAAACAATTATTTTTTAAAAAATGTCTTCTTTTTTTCAAAAGTATAAGACAATTTTTAAGAAAATAACGTAATTTTCTGTTAGCTAACTTAATTTTCTGCTGATCAAACACAAAAAAAAAAATGCAAAAATAATTTTCTGAAAAATATTTTTAATGAATCAAACGGAGCTGAGCTGTTAAAACCAATTGGGGCTCTTAACACAAAGATCACAAGAACTCAATAAATTCGATAAATTCGATAACCCATAGTTTGGACAAAATACGATATCAATAATACAACAAAATATATATGATATATATTATTTGGGTTACGTTAAATGGTGTGAAATTTAAAGTTGAGAGGTATAAAGAATGACCTATGTGTAGCAAACTTTAAAGAAAAAAAAATTGAATGCGTCCTATACAAGCTATATATTTTGAACCACAATAATTTCAGAGTATTTATCATTTCCCTTTCAATTTTATTACTTCAGCATTTATGATCAGTTAAAAAGTTTGTTCTTAGCACAAAAATCAACAGGATGAGTTTTCTGGTTGGAATGCATGGACCATTCTATTTCAATTCAGGGCTTGGCAACCCACATGGCCGTATCTCGCCTATAATTGGCAGGAAGAAGTGTAACCAAAATGTATCAAAATAAAGGCATTGTCTTTTTTTAAGTGGATGATGTCTTTTTCTTTATAATTGGAGAGCGAGGTAAAAAATATTTGGATTCGAATCTAAAATTTAAATTATATGTCACAATTTTGATCAAAAAGTTATTAGTTATATATATTTATAAAGAGCTTAAACACCAACTTTTCTTACAAAAATTAACTTTAGCATTCAATAACAAATTTAGTAGTTGTTAATTTTGTTCAAGAAAAAACCTTAACCTCTTGATTATAAGTTTAAATGTTTAATCAAGTAAATACCTAATAATTTCAACTTTTCATTTGTGAAAATTTTTTGAAACATGTACCGATCAAATTTGTCTTTAATTGCATACAGAAATTACTAAATGTACCGAGAAAATGTACATGACAATTAATTTATGAAAATGATGTGATACTAGCTAGAACAATTAATTAATATATATCATTATATAGTAATTAATTTTAAAATTTAACAAATTTTATTTTTCTCATTTTTTGATTATATATAAAAGTACAATACAGAACCAGGCATCTACAATTTAATATTATTTATAGAGGTACTCTTTTTTTTTTTTTCGGTAGAAGCACTCAGAATTTTGATTTCGTAATTGATGCATTTATGTTCAGAGAGCAACTTCATTTTCCTTTTTTCAAATAAAACAAAAAGAAAGCTTGTAGGTTAAGGCGAATATTTTAAAATTTTTTGTGTATAAAAATAAAAATTATTAAAATTGTAAAGATATTAAAAGCTGAATTATTATTTCAGATTTTGTGTTTTTTAATTATTTTTTAAAATATCATCTAATTTTTTTATGAAACTTACAAATTTTACTTATAATGCATGAAATAATTTCTATATATACTTATAAAGGTTATATCCCGTTACCTCCCCAATCATGTACCAAGGATCAAAACCTATTTGCCAAGCAATTACCAATTTGTTGGTCTAAGCCGACGCGGTTTTACCACTTGCTAAGCAGGCGCCTACTCTTTTCACTGCTTATTTATACGTCTTTCATCTCACCGCCTCATCAGAATCACAAGAACAAAAGAAAAAAAAAATTCTCTTCTGCTTTCTTCGTCTACCTTCTTCTTGATTTCTCTAGGTTTTCAAAACTTTTTTGAAGAAAGACACCAGCCATTTAAATATCAATTACTTATGATCGCCATGGATATTGTGAAGCAGATAGCAACCCTGAAAGCAGAAACCCTGAACAGGTTAAGCAACTGGGGACGATACTCAGCTTTCGATGGTTCTTACGATCCAAGAACCACTTTCACAGGTAAGTTAGACGATGAAAAACTGGAGTTCATCAAGTGCGAAACCATGGCAGAAAGGCTCGCCATGTCAAGGGCACGTGAGACCAACCGAGACTATGAAACAACGTTAATGGAAGTCCAGTTAGAGGTTGGCATTGAACTGGCTAAAATCTTGGCCGACACTATCGATCCTGCGTTTTCTGGTACTAATGCCGTAAACGTTGAAGAAGATGGAGAAGTTTGTGGGATTTGTCTAGAAGATATGAAGAAAGGAGAGGAAGCCAGAGCCATGGGTGACTGCAACCATAAGTTCCATGATTTTTGTATTTTCAAATGGGTTAAAAGGAAAAGCAATTGTCCTTTATGCAGACGTCAGATGGAAACTAGGAAACACTACGAGTTTTAGAAGAGATTATTGGATTCTTTAATAACTTTTATGGTTTCTTATGAATGAAAGAATTTAATATTGCTATTGTTCAAAGGATTTCTTTTATTTGTTCTGTTTTTGACAAGTTTTAGTAGTAATTTCTATAGGTATAATATGATTATAATGGTGATGTTTTGAATCTTGTTTGCTATTTTTGTCTAGTTACTTTATTACTGATCATGATGAAACACAGAGCATAGAGTACAATGAAACCCAAAACTATTCCCAATTAATTTCTTTTAAATGAATAGTTAGACAATGGCAAACATTATCAAATTGCAAGGGGATGCGGCAGGGGCATAGGCAGTCCATTGCTTCTTAAAACAAATTCTTTCTTTTTTTATTTTTTATTTTTATTGATAGGCTTGCAATTTCATATCAGCTGCCGTATATGCTCATCTGTCGAATCAAACTACAGTTGCATTGCAACCCCGTAGGAAATACTAAAGTCTGTAATCCCTGTAGATTGTAGAATATACAGGTCAAACAATCTGCCAACTTGACTGCTTGGCAGACTGCTTTTTTACTTCGTGCAAGTCATTAAAACAGTACTTCGACTTCTAACTCAGAGTTCAAGAATATTTAAAGTATCTTTTAACTCCTTTTTGTCTTCTCTTTTTTTTTTTTTCTTGCTGCCAGAACTTACTTACTCCTGTCTTAGCCGCTAGAGCCGTAAACGAACCGAATACGAACGAACGAATTGATGTTTTTGTTCGTTCGTTTATTTTTCAGTGCCGTTCGTGTTTGTTAAGAAGTGCGTTTGTGTTCGTTCGTTTGTTTGGTAAGGCTTGTTCGTTAATGTTTGCGAACAAACGCGTTCGCGAACATATAAACGAACGCGTTCGCGAACACTTAAACGAACGCGTTCGCGAATACATGTTTATGAACAAGTTGCATAAGAACAAACTAAATATTAAATATTAAAAATCTTAAATAAAGATTAAATTTCACATGTAAATTGAAATCATCTAATACAAAATCTTTAATACAATTTAAGTCAACAATGTTTTATTAAAATTGATAATTACTATTTTAAGTATAATTTATATTATACACATATACATATATTAATGTATCATATATATGTGTGTGTATACAAAAATATGTGTAACATATATATATATATGTAAATGATTAATGGATAAGCTCATATGAATGAAATCTTAACTTATTATGAAACTTTTATTAATTTTATTTCAGTATATTATGTTTAAAATTTTTTAAAAATAATTTTTTTAAGTATAATTAACTAATTTAATTTTATAATTATATTATAATTATATTTTATTAATTTTTTAAACCAACAAAGTTATATTGTATAAATATATTTAAAAATTAGGTACTAATTTTTAAAGTTAATGTCTTAAAAATAGGGCATATATTATATAACTTATATAATATAAGTAATTTTAGTATTTTAATAAATAACAAATGAACAATAAATGAACGAATAACAAACGAACAACAAATGACACTTTAAACAAACGAACAACAAATGACACTTTAAACAAACGAACAATAAATGAACATAAACGAATGAACAATAAACGAACAATAAATGACACATTAAACGAACGACAATAAACAAACATAAACGAGCCTGTTCACGAACAAAAACGAACGAACTATACCTCTGTTTATGTTCGGTTCGTTTAACAAACGAACACTAAAATGTTGTTCGCGTTTGTTCGTTAAGCTTAATAAACGAACATAAACGAACAGAAACCGAACGAGTTCACAAATGGTTCGTCGAACGTTCTGTTTGTTTACACCCCTATTAGCCGCCCTTTTATTTTGCTGGAAAAATTTTAAATAAATAAAATATTTTAATCTTTTTTGGTTAAAAAATTCTAATCTTAAACATTTATACTAAATGTTTATACTAAATAAAATATACTAAATACACTACAATATATATATACTAGATACAAACCTGCGCAATGTTGCAGGTCTGTTTTTATTTTACAATTTTTAAAATTAGTAAAATTAAATATTAGATAAGAGTTGTTGGTCATAAAAATATTTATTTTCTTCGTATTATTTAGTACATAAGAGAAACATATTTACTAAGGATAGAGTTTATATATCAAACAAATGTCCAAAAATAATTTTTTGAGAAATTTGGATTAGCTTGGATTTAAAAAAATACACAACACTTAAGTTCAATAGTATGATAAACAGATAATTTGTGCTAGAAACAAACAAATCAAGATAATAATGCAACAACAATAAAAACTAAAAGAACCAAAATATATATACGGCATTGTGATTCAGATAATTTAACAAAGAAGTAAGAAAAATTAGCTAAGTATGCTTTTATGCAAAGTAAAAGTATTTTTTCTGCAAGATTTAGAGGCAAAAAAAACCATTTCATATAATAAATTTCATTCGAAAGCAAAATATATGCAAGTAAAAGAAGCAAATAAATAAAAATATAAAGCAATACCATATAACATTAATAAAGGATTGGATTAAAAAGAGTTAAAGAGCCATATATAAAATATGTTAAGGATTTAACTAAAAAAATTGTTGAAAAAAAATAAAAGGACCTAAATAAAAAAAAAGTTGTTGAGGGCAAAAAAAGAAAAATAAATGGACATGTGGTCAAGCAATAGGAGAAAATGAGACAAAAATATATTATAGGATAGATATACACACGCACTAGTGTTCGACCCCACTTCGCACTCAAAAAATTTTATAAATAGTTTTAATATTTAAAATATATAAATATATTTTTATATATTTTTTTACTTTATTATATTTGTTATGCATTTATCAGTTTATTAATATCACATAGAAATTTTATACTGATTTTTTTAAAAAAATTTTGGTTACATATGGATGGATTTTTAAAAAAATCTGCTAATGTAAAAATTTTTAAAAGAAATTATGATTTAATTTTTTTGAAATTATATTATGCTATTCATATCGTTATCTTTTAGTTTATTTATATTTTTTCATATTTGACCTCAGTTAATTTTTATCTTTCCATGTTTTTTATTTTTTATTAATCCGTACTTGGAATAATTGTTTGAATTCTTCCAAAAAATTTGGTAGAACCTGCTTTATTATTCCTCACTTTTAATTTTTTTGACAATGTCACCATAAATTTTCTAAAATTTTTCTATAATATGAAGCTTCCAATATTTTCATTAGATGATTATTATTTAATTTCTTTAATTTTCACTTTTATTTAATAAATAAAAAATTTTATTATTTTAAATTAAAAGGTACAATAAAACATAATGAATAAAAAAATTTATTGAGGCAAATTAAAGGGTTTTCACTTATATATTTTATACTTGACCTTTTCTTGAACCGTTCACAATATAAATTTTGTCATTACATTTGTTTGATGTAAAATTATTACACATAATTAAAATTATTTTTTATTTATAAAATCTTTTAATCATCTATAAATCTAGACTGTCCCAAATCTTTCCCAGATATTAATTTGAAATTTTATATTTTAAATTTTAAATTAAATATTATTTTGTAAAACCTTATTTAGACTCCTTTTTCCTAAAACATTTGATTGAGAAGCTGGGAAAAATATTTGTTAAAACGTATAAATATCCTTCCAATTTTTCATTCCGATTTAAATCTTTTAAATGACTTAATGATTGTATAATTAAATATAATTAAACTAGAAGAATAATATAACAAATAATTTAAAAATAAGGAACTGGTTTATAGGTAAGTATAGAGAGGTCGTTGTGGGCCGGTTCAGACCGGTTTTGGACCGGTTATTACCGGTTTCGGCTCGGTTTTTACTTATTTCAGCCCACACAATGATGGAACTGGTTTGAACTGGTAGCGAACCGGTTCGAGCCGGGCCGGTTCCTCTTATGTTTAGGTGCTAACCAGCCTAGTTCATAGGACCGGTTCGCCTCAAACCAGACCGAATCGGGTTAAACCGGTTCGGTCCAGTTTTTTTTTTAAGTTTAAAATTTTTATTTTTTAAAATTTATATTAATTTATTTTAATAAAAATAAATATATATTAATATATTTTTATAATTTAATCTAATAAATTTATTTTTATTATAAATAATGTTAATAGTTTAATTTAACAATAATTTATTATAAAGTTATTATAATTTATTTAATTTATGTAACAATAATGTAAAAATAAATTACTGTAAAATTATCTAATAAAATTATTGTTATAATAAAATAAAGTTATATTATGAATATAATATTATAATAAAGTTATTATGATAAAGTGATATTTGATTCAAAATATAAATAATGATATTATGAATATTATTACTATATTCATTTTGCAATATCATTTTTCATATCATTATTTATATTCATTTATTATATTCATTTTGCATTTAAAATGATAAATAAACTGTAAGCGTATCAATATCATTTTGCATTTAAAATAATTTATTATATTTGAAGTATCATTTACTTAATATTTATTCATTTATTTATTTATTCTTTTATTTAATATGTTTTTAAAATATTCATTCATTTTGTGTTTTAAATATTTATTTATTTTAAACATAGATAAGTATAACATTAATTAATTTGGTATGTAATAATAATAATAATAATAATAATAATAATAATAATAATAATAATAATAATAATAACAACAACAACAACAACAACAACAACAATAACAACAAAGGAGAAAAGGAGAGAGTAGGAGACCAAAGATTTTTTACGTGGAAAACCCCTTCAAAAGTTAGAAGGGTAAAAACCACGAGATCGTAGTCCATAAAAATATTTACTATGACTAAACTTATTTACAATTTTATATATAATTTACAAAAAAAAAGGATTATTCTCTATTCTTCATAATTTATACGGATTGCCTTAGAAATATCTTCCTCCTCCTCTGAATTATTATCAACGAATTCATTCGCCATTCTAAGTTCGACATTGCGCGATTCCTCATCAAACCAATCTTTAAGGTATGTTAACATACACAATGAATCCGGATTAAGAGTGGTTCGATGGTCTCCAATAATTCTTTCACATGTCAAAAATGCGAATTCCGAAGCAACAGAAGAAACTTGCATTGCAAAAACATCTCGGGCCATGGAAGCTAAAATTGGAAATTGTTTTTGGTTTTCTTTCCACCATTGGAGAAGATCAAAGTTTTTATCTACAGAAAAATCTTGACTTAAGAAAAATCCTAGCTCATTGAAGCTAGAACTTCGTCGAGTTGTTGATCGAGATCCGCTGGCTTTTCCTTTTAGCTTCATTTTCCTCTTTGCTGCTTCCTTAATTGCATTTAAAATTGCTTTTCCTTTTTTGCTACTTTCGGTTTCTTCGTATGAATCTTCTTCTCCTAGATTAAAGTCGAACTGCTCCATTTCTGCTTCATAAACATTAAACAATTCTTGAAGATTGTTAATTGAGGACTTTTGATCCTCAATAGAATCAAGACCAAGAAATTCTTTAGAACAATAAAAAAAATCTCTATATTTACCTCACCTTGACTAGGATCTAGTAAAGTTGCAATACAATAAATAGGATGAATTATTTTCCAATAATTTTAAAATTTTTCCTCCATATCATATACAAAAGAACTTAAAGTTTTATGATTCCTAAATTTTACAGATTTTCAAACATTGTGTAGATAATAGGAACAAAATACAGTGTAATTGGATAAAATTGAGTTGAAAATCTTTTGGTTGCATTTTTAAAAGTAGATAATAAATCAACACAATATTCAATAAAAGTCCAATCTTCTTCAAAAAGTTAAACTTATTGCGTGCTACTTGTATAATTGTTATAAAAAGGAGTAACAAGTTCTTTATAAGGTAAAATAGAAGAAAGCAAATGATGAAGTGAATTCCATCTTGTTTCCACGGGAAGTGGAAACGCTTTAACAGGTATATTATTTGCTATACAAATTTGCTTCCATTCACATTTATTACCTGGTGTGTGAATCCATTTTGCTAAAATTTTAATTTTATCAATTGGACCTATGCCACTACCAGTACCACTAGAACTAAAACCACTTTGAACACATAAATTTATAATATGACATGCACATTTTGCATGAAAAAATATAACAGGGTTTAAACTTTTAATTAAATGAGGAATAGCTGTAGTATTACTCGAAGCATTATAAAAAATAATAGCAAAAACTCTATTATTTTCTAGTCCATATAATTTACAAACTTTAGTAATATATTTATGAATAGTATATGAATTATGTGCTTATTCTATTACATCTGAGGATAAAATTCGTTTTTGCATGTATTAATCTTCATCTATCCAATGACAAGTTATAACAAGATAACTTATAACGTTAGTACTAGTCCATATATCACTAGTTAAACTAACCCTAGATGAAATATTACTAAGTTTATCAATTAAAGATTGTCTATATTCTTTAAACATATCCATGCAATCTTTTTTTAATGTATGTCTAGAAACAGATTTATATTCGTGTTGTAAATATTTACAAACAAATTCTAAATATCCTACTTTTTCACAAATTGTGAATGGTTGTTCAGTCCTAACTACAAATCTCACTAAACCACGTCTAGCTTGAACATTATCAAAATTAAAATTTTTTCCAGCATCATGTGTATTAATTTGAGATTGTTTGCCTTCCAAAATTTCATTTTCTTCGGCATCAAGATTAATTTTATGTATAGTAATTAAATGTCTTTTATACGTACCTGTACCGCCACCACCTCCACCGGAGTTATAAGAGTAAACGCCTTTGCACAATTTACAAATAGCACAATATTTATTCGTCTCACCTTTTTTTGCTACAATGTCGAAATAGTCCCATACCCTGCTTGTTTTTTTTTTTAGTAAACTTCGGTCTTGATGATGTAGTAGCAATGGTGACAGTTGATTTGTGTTTGAGCACGACCTCCTCCACGACCACGACCAAACAATGGTGCCAAAGGAAGCTCCTCCTCCTCCGAATGAATATCGAGTTCGATTTCATTAAATGATTCGTCACCCAAATTAGGAATTTCAGTGGAACCAAAAGATAGAGAAACAGAGCATGAACAACGAAAGAAATTTGACATCTTTATATTTTTTTGAAAATAAATATATGTTAAAAATTTTAAAAAAATAGATGTAGGATATATATATATATATAAAATATATTGGAATTTGAAAATTAAAAGTAAAATTTGTAAAATTATAAAATAAAAAGAAAAACGAAATTTAGAGAGGAAAATGATGATATTATAAATTTGGAATAAGGGAATTTAAGTGAATTTGAGAGAGTTTGAGTGAATATTGAGAGAGTATGTGAGTGAAGAGAATAAGAGTGGATAAATGTAGATAGTAGATTTGAGAGAAAATATAGAAGAAAATGTAAAGAAAAATAAAAGGAAGAATAGAGGTATTTATAGGAAAAAATTGAAAATTTTAAATTAAAAAAAAATTTTGATGGATGGGCAACTCACAGCAGCTGCCATGGGAAGGCTGCCACTGCGTAGTCGCGCAGTGGCAGCCTTCCTTTTTTTTTTTTTTAATTTAAATTTGAACCGGACCAATTCAATCGGAACCGATCTCGGTCATTAATGTGCCGGGCCCTTAGGGGGGCCGGTTCCCATTTATTAGAACCGGTATAGTACCGGTTCGGTTATTGGGCTGGATCGACCCGATCAGGTTGCGAGCCGAGTCGGGCCAACGCGGCCCAATAACCACCTGTAAGACCAAGAAATGAGAAAGCTGCATTATCCTGGACAATTTGGTACTTTTGTATTTGGACAGTTGTCAAATAAACAACCATTGGGACACCTTTTATAACATGTTATAGATATAAAGAAAAATACTCTTCCTATCACAATAAAATCACTATCCTATCCTTAAACTAACTAAAGCAAAATTCTTTCACTATCATGTTTTTTCTTCCTCTCTCTCTCCTCACCCCTTCCTTTTTTTTTTTGAAAATGCACGAATTTAAACTCTAACTTCAACTAAAATCTTCATGTATTTTTTTGGTTGATCGAAATGTATTGAATGAAAGTTGAAGTGTACTAAATGAAATTTAACAAGCATTTTAGATTTTTTGCATTGCCTACACGAGATAATCACTTTATAAAACAAATATAATTTGTAAAACTTTGTAAAGATATGATTTCTTACATATAAAAAAAGATTTGGTAGATTCATATTTACTATTAATTTAGTTAATTTTTCTTAATAAATAGTTGTAGTAAAGACATATAAACTTAATTTGCATTTGAATGGGAAAATCTGGTTATAATAAAATTCTAGATTGCAATGTTTGTTATGCATTATGTATGCGTTAATATTTGTTTGGTTGGGGAAGACTGAAAGAGGAGAGAGAGAGAGAGAGAGAGAGAGAGAGAGAGAGAGAGA
The DNA here is from genome assembly GCA_031772115.1 of Heritiera littoralis. NCBI lineage: Eukaryota > Viridiplantae > Streptophyta > Magnoliopsida > Malvales > Malvaceae > Heritiera > Heritiera littoralis. Next base: position 1,870,764 of record JAPDPK010000043.1, read on the forward strand.
GAGAGAGAGATTCACAACAATGGTAGAATTTAAAACAGGATTAATGGTTTTTTATCTCAAATTAGATTCACAATAAATCTTTGATACATGATTAATGGTTTCAAATTTTTTCGAGGAGACGAAGAGGTGGTAAGAAAAATAAGAAATAAAGGTTAAAATTGTAATTTCATCAATGTTAAACTTGCATTTTTATTTGATGACATTTTTGTCTCATATTTGTTGAAGTGTAAATATTAATTTTTTATGGTAGGATTGCTCTCACTATGCTGTTGCACAAATCTCCACAAGAACCAATAAGGCTAAGTGAGATGTAAACATACAAATATACTCTAATTTAATTTTTATTTTTAACATTAAATTATTAAAAAGAAATTTTATTTTATTTTTTATTTTAATTTTAATTTTAATTTTAATTTTAATTTTAATTTTAATTTTTTAAAAATGCTAGAATAATTTTATTTATTTAATATAATATATAAAAATTTATTATTATATTTTAAATTAATATATGTATAATTATATGCAATGTTTTTAAATTTTTAACAACAAATGTATATTTGATATAAAAAAATTTTAAATTTATTAAAAAATATTATTTTATATAAAATAATTTCAATATTTTTTAATTATTTATCTAAATTAAAAAATATTAAATATATACTATAAATTTCATATTATACAATTTTTATCTAAAATTTTTAATGGTAATTTTCTCTACTCATATACTTTACCTCACTGCCACTACTGTGTTTCTATCCAAATACATATCTCACCACCGATTTTAATCTCACTGCTACAATATCCAACCTTATTGTTAGAGTAACTAATCTTATTTTCACCACTGTTTTCATTCTAATTAGAGCCAAATTTATAGCTCATCTAAACTAAAGCTTAAAAGTTAACACCTAAGGCTCAAGGCCTTAACAAAATGGCTAGAAGAATAAACTTCTTTACTTGATTGACCCTGTTGATCTTCAGTTCCATATCAAAAATTTTAAGTGGATTCAACCGCTTATGCATCATAAATCATAGTTAGATTTTGGTTTATCATTTTAGCATATTATATAAGCTCATAGAAGCCCCAATTCCACATTAACCATATCAGAAACTAGATGATAAGCAATATGGTAAATAAAAGCAGCAATCAACCTAAAAGCAAATACACAACTTTAAAACACTACATAAGGACTGATCTCTCAGTCCCAACCTACAAGACATCAGTAAACAATAGCCATTCCATCCCTTTTGGAGGATTCTCAAAAATCACTGTCCTAAATTGTTGTGGGTCTCCATCAGAAGCAAGCCAATTTGCACACATGTTTCCCTCTCTATAAGTATGTTGTATCTCCACTATGTTGGAAAATTTTATTGTGGAATGCTATTAATTGGTGATTTTATGGTTTAATAAAACTGGTTGCTAATTTAGTCTTGGTATATGAAACATGCAAGTAAGCCCAATTTAATTGTGATCAGACATAGTATGGGCTTTGCATATCTTGTTGGGTCAGTGTGACATGGTGGTTGTGTAGGCCTTAAAACTTTATAAGCCATTGATGGAGGGGCATTAGGGTTTTAGTAAAAGATATGTATATGCATATATATATGGGGCTAAGTCCCCATCTTCACTTCTCACGTTACTAGTATCTACCCATTGAGATCCTCCTGAAAGGAGAAGAAGAAGAGAAAGACTAGCCTATAAGGGTTTTGATAACCTGCTTTCACTTGCAATGACATCTACTTAAACATGTACATATCATTTATTATTTCTAATTATTTGGTGTTCTAATTTTCATATAGCATTGATTAAATAAATTCTTATATTTGGTATCAGATGCAGACTTATGTGAAATTAGGATCCAAAAATATTAATTCTTAAATCTGTTTTGAATTGAAATTAACATTGTTTTTTTAGCATAACCTTGTGCTAACTGAATTTTAGTATTAAGGTGAAGTTCTTACACGAGATTTTGAGCCTTTGTTACCCATTGAACAAGATTCAAAATCGAAAAGCATAATTATTTAATCATATCTTAATTAGATTGTTTTGACTGAAATTAATGAATGGGTTCTGTAAATATATGAATTTAAAAGGCTTAATAGCCAAATAAGCCCTCAACCTTTAGCCCAAAATGGAATTCAGCCCTCAACGTTTTATCGCGTGACATTCAGTCCATAAGCTTTTATTTCGGTGGAAATAAACCCTCAACCTTTTAAAATTATGCAATTAAGTCTAAATCTGTTAAATGACACTAACTGTCGTTAGTATATTTAACGTGAAAGCTGACGTGGATAGCTTAGTTGGCTGCCACATGTGCAATACTAACGGTAGTTAGTATCATTTAACAGATTTGGATTTAATTGCATACTTTTAAAAGGTTGAGGGTTTATTTCCACTGAAATAAAAGTTTATGGACTGAATTTCACGCAATAAAGCGTTGAGGGCTGAATTCTATTTTGGGCTAAAGGTTGAAGGCTTATTTGGCTATTAAGTCGAATTTAAAATGTTTTAATTGCATTGAACAATGAAGAATTGTTCTTTACAGAGTCATAGAATTGAGATATTAATATGAGTCAAAGAATTGAGGTATTAATATATATATATATATATATATTTTAATACATTAATCAAAGAATGATTCCTTGAATTGAGATACAATGCCAGGGAGAGACTTTTGGGAACCTACGACAGTAGAATGAAATTTAATTTTGACTATTAGTGATTATATCACAAGTTTAAATGGATTCTTTATATTAGAAATCATTAGGTTAATTAAATTAAATTTTAAATAGTTTTGACATGTTATTACACATGTTTTTTGATATAGCAATGTTTGAATTGAGTTTTGAATATTTAATTAAATTAAAAGTCAAATAATATATATATATAATCGAAGAAGAAAATCTATTGGTATGTTAATATTGAGAAATTTGATCGGCCACCATGGTTTAATTTGATTTGACTAATTGATTTTAGTTTCTTTGACCCAATAATTATTCTTTGACTTAATAAAAAAAAACTTGAATACTGATGAAGTTGAAAATTTTGAAATGTTATGAACATGTGTTATGTGTATGGTTTAACTTATGATTTCAAGGAGTAGGTAGAATGTTATTGTAACTTCTTTCGGTTTAACGAAGTAAGCCCCATTAGCAAACCATGCTAGGGGAGTTAAGCTACGACGGAGAATGGACTCGGCTCTACCGGTGGTTGGTTTAGGTTTGAAAAAAACTAGAAACACATTTAAGTGAATTTGGGAACTTGACACTTTCCATGATATTGGTTATTGAACCCATTGGTGACTGGAAATAGAATATTTTTCTGAAGTACATTTAACTAAATAAAGTGACAATTTAGATTTAAACTCAACAAGGATTGATATAATTAGCATCAAATTAGTGATTTATTCAGTAATTAAACATAATTAAATAATCAATTATTTGAAATACTTGGAGTTTAAATTTTTGTTTATGTCATGACTATATTTGTTATGTGTCATTGTTATTTTTGAAATTTATATTTTTTTTATATAGATGATATGTAAGTACAAATTGTGCATTTATTAGATATCTTAATATTTTCAAGACTTTTAGTTTTCACTGCAATGATTATTTGTTGATTGAAAGAGACATAATTGGTTAAGGTATCTCATAAAGAGTGATTTTATAATGTTTTATAGAGATACATTTTGGTTTATGTCTTGCCATGAGTGATCAACTCTTTAAAGACCTAATGAGATACATCTAGGCTTGGTATCTTCATTGGTATGATCTGTTGCATACATCTTGTTAAGTATGTAAGGTAATAATTTGGGCAATTTTAATTTTTCCGATTTTGAGAAAGTTTTTTCATTAATTGATGTAAATGTTTGGCTGCCAAAGTGGCTCATTTATTGATATTAGCGAATTATTTTTCAATCGGAAGGATACGTGATGATTCTTGAGTAACCTTATACTATCACCTGTCCAAAGGGGGTTATTGTGTTTGGTAATTTGGAATGAAATATGAAGCATTATGGTTGAAGTATACTAATCTAAAAAGTCTGTCTGCTTAAAGGGGATAAGCTTTTTTGAAAATTAGGATATTCTAATTTAATCTTCATATGGAGAGTGCCTATTAGTATATCACATTCTTTGCCCAAAGGGAAGTTTGTGATGATGCACCAGGGCTCATTAGATTGATTAAAAATAGCACATAATGGATCAATGCTATTAGTATGGTTTTATTGCTCAAATGTTAAATATTGCATTCTACTGTCTTGAAAACTATTTAAGTAGCTCTAATTGAAAAGGATAAAATAATTTAGTAAAGGTTAATTTAGAGTTTAACAAAATCATGGGTGCTTACGTGGACATTATCATTAAGTTTAGGATATTGTTCTATTATGGATTGTTGCATTGCGAGATGATAAAAATCTTTACTTGAGAAAATTTTGTGAATTTTTTAAAAATATTGTTTAGTTATATAGATCCATAAGAAATAATTGCCATATTCCACGATCAATAAAATTGTCAAATTATTGTGTTGCTATACACTATGGTTTGGTAAATTGATTTCGATTAATGGTCATGATCTTATGAAATGTGGATTGTGGAATTATTTTTTGCTTGTTTTGAAAGCATCTTTTATGTAATAACCCTTAATTTCGATATCTATCGTAAGTATACTAGAGTAAATTTTGACTGACTTGAGATTATTTTGGAATTTGGACAGATTATGAAAGTTGAGAATGTTCGGGCCATCTTGGTCAAGAAGCGATGAATACGTAAATGTGAGTATGTAAGTACTAAGATATGAAATAGGAAATAAATTAAATAGGTTGAGATATACAAAAAGGGATTTAAATATATATATATATATATATGTGTGTATATTATATATATTATATATATATATATATATATATATATATAAGTTGTGGAAATTAGAATTATTAAGACAATAGAAAAAATGGAAGACATTATTATTTGCTTGAAATAATGGTTATTTGTCTACTAATCCCTTAATGTTAAATTGGGTTATTAAAAGGTGATGAAATGAGGGCTGGAAATACAACATAAATAGGCTAGAAATACAAGAGGGAAGGGCTGCCAAATAATCAAGGGCTGGAAACAAGAGTCAAGGTTGACAAATAAATCAAGGGCTGGAGATCTAAGACTAAAGGGCTGGAAAACCTAAGTTAAAGGCTGGAGAAAAAATGAGCCACGTTTGCTTCTGTTTAAGCCACCCCAAACCGAGACAAAGAAGAGCCAAACCCCTATTGGAAGTGTCGACAACCCTGGAAAACCCCTCTTCCTCCTCCCCCATTTTCGGCCATAGATTGAAGTTCTCTTCAACCCTCATCCATTTCGCCTCAAAACTCAAGCTGATGATGGATTTCCATGGAGAAGGGGCAGCAACGAGATGAAGGAAGACAATGTAGGTTGGAGTATAGACTGAACAAAGAATCGTGAGCCATGGAAGTAATGGGGGTCTTGGTTCAACAAGATTAGGGCATTGGAAGTGAAGGAGAAGAAGTGAGAAGAGCTGCCCATTGGTGATTGAAGAAGTGAGGAGTTGAAACCCAAACTACAGCAGATTTAGATTGGGATTTCAGGGCAAATAAGAAAGGTAGTAAATTGAGGTGAGTTGATGTGTTTATGCTGGAATTAATCTATGGAAATAGAATGCAAACGTGTTCATTAGATTGGCATTGATGTGTATAGGTTTGACAGCAAACAAGCTTGGAAAAATGGTCTGAAATGGCTCCAACAGATTCTGTTTGTGCATCAAATTAAAGGGGGTAAGGTTCTAACCCTATAATAATTAATTATCATGCATGAAAATGATATTGTGATGAGCTAAATTTAAATGGCTATGGTTAGATAAAGATAAACTGAAATTCTGACTTGGTGTGAATCTGAAATTGCTGTTCTGTCTGGATGGAAAATTTAAAAGAGCAGTTTAATAGTTCTGTATGGAGAAAAAATCTGGAAAAATTATGAATTATGGCCCTTTAAGTTACAAGAAAGTCAGTTTTGGAATTTCTTGAATTGGACTTCTGTAGCTTGAGTTATGCACAAATGAGTGCAGGGTGTTCTGTCCAGAAACGTGAATCACAGTCCTGACTTTGGAAAATCATAGCAAATGGCCTAAATTGAATTAGGGTGCAAGCCTTACATGTCTAGAAAGGATAATTAAGTTAGGAACATGATGGTTCTGGGTTTGCATCATTTGGATACTCCTATAACCAGATATGAGACAGTTTGTGCATATTGGTCAGTGTTTACTGTGTCAGGAGACTACTATACATACTGAAAATTTGTAAAATTGCTGGTATTGATATAGGAGGAGTTAAATTATGAATCTTACATTTATAAATAGGGAAATGAGTTAAATTTCACCTAGTTTTGGAATTTCCAGATTTGGAACTTCATGGCTTAAGATATGTATGAATGCATGCAGGATACTCACTGCTGGGGACAGATTTTTAGTGTAAACTTCAAATATTCATAGAAAATTGCCCAGATCAAATATGACTGCAAACTTTACATGTTCAGAAAGATAAATGAGTCATGATTGACATGGTATTGAGTTTGTACAGATCTCATGTCCCTATAGTTGGCAGTAAGCATTTTACTGTACACAGGTAAGGAAATTTCCTGCCTACTGTGCCAGATTTGGACCAAAGTCTAAAAATTGATGAGAAATGGCACAAAATGAATTAGGAAATGAGCCTTATATGTCTAAATAGGGATTTGAGTTAGAAGTAATATAAAAATTACGGTTTGATAATTAAGTTCTGGGAATTGTACCTAAGTCTAGCACAAGGCCATAAGGTCCAAAACCTTAATGAACAGAAATGGACCAAATGGGTCGTAAGTAGTTCAAACGAACGAAAAGGCAATAAACGGTGCTAGTAACATTTGAATAACTCTAGAAACACAGCCAAGTATTGTTTCTTGTTGAATTATACAATGCTTAATGTTAGCTTATGATTGGAAATACTAAGATCGATGGATGTATGGAGATTGATTCAATCTACTGTGTGTTATGTAGATGATAGTCCTAAGGACTGAGATTGACCCGAAATCAATCAATACTCCAAGACTTGTTAGGCGAGGGAGAACTGATTCAGAAGCTAAGGAAGTACTGTAAGTAACCCTAAGCGACTACTTGCATCCAAATTGTTTAATGCTATAAATTCTTGGAATTTGACAATTGAAATAAAATGAATGCTGCATATTGGGCCTATCCTTGATTGATCGGTTTAGCTTTCTGAAAACGTTTTACAAGCATGCTGTAGGCTCGCCAAATCTTGATTTGGTTTTATGTATTATTGCTCTAATGTGATAACCCATTTTAGTTTCCAAATTGAGCTACGCTTTTGATTTGATATGGTTTTCTGATTTTGTTTTAAAATTTAAAGTGCTTTAAAAGGCTTAGCGAGCCTATGATTGTTAGCTACATATTTATACACTATGATTGTGATACGAAATCTTGGAAGGCCGATTTGATAAGAATGAATTTTATTGAAAGACTAGTGGATTTCTGTTTTAGACCCGGGGTATTGAGACCTTTGGGCACCGTACCTTGAGAACTTTATAGACACATTTGAATGACTTAGAGCACTGTTTCGCGAGAAAAGTCTCGGAAACGATTGGCTTGTCCCGTATATTACGTTGGGCAGGTCTTGGTGTCATGTGCGCAATGATGCTGGGGGTCTATGCATAAGCACGTCCCTTATGGGATGATCGCTACGGTTCGCTACCGTAGATCGTTAAGTGTTAGCTTTAAGTAACATTGATTGATACTATGTGGACTCTCTTGGTACTATGATTGGTTTTTATTGATCGCACAGCATACTTTATGTATGATTGATATTGAGACTTTTAGTCTATTGATTGAACTCTATATTTGACTACAAATTGTTATTGAGTTTCCATATCGTATTTAAGTTTTAATGCAGCATAATTGATTTGATATGATTGAAAGTGATTTGAATGAGCTTTCAAAATCGAGGGATGCTTGGTATTTTTTAATTGCTTATTATTGTTACTTACTGAGTTGCGACTCACTCCCCTCTTCTTTCCCTTCCCTTTCAGAGTGATCGATACAGCGATTGTTCATTTGGGCTTGGGAAGCTTCTTGAGAGTGGACTTCCCTGCATAGTCTAAGGTATATGGCTCCCAGCGGTTTGTATAGACATAGAGGGATGATGGCACAGTGTATTGGAATTCTTTTGATTGTATATATATATATATACTTATGTGATGAGTCTGGGATGTAAGCTAGGTTATATTATTATTGGAATATTATGACCATTATGCTTTTGAGTTGGCATTATGTATGTTGGTAGATATGCCTGAATACATTACAAAATATGATGTAGATGATCTTATTGATCCAAGGATCACATGAAATTGAAAAGTGGCCTACATATTCACCTACAAACGAATAGTGATATAGGAAAAAAATTTTTTCTAATTCTGCAATTTAGGCTTCCGTAAGATATTAAGGAAGATCGGGCGTGACAGTTTTATATGACTTAAATTTCATTAACATGCTTGTAATGCAATTAATTTTATATATCATATTATTTTGATTTGAATTTAGGCATTGAGTTTAAAGCCTAATAAGGCACATAATGTGTTATATTTCTTGTTTTTAAAATCCACAATTGTCGTGAACATTAAGTAATATTGGTTGTTAAAATTTATAGAAGGCATCTAGATTATGTTGATTAATTAAAACAATGGGAGATTCCTAGATTATTAAAGTGGTGCAATTACATTATGATAAATTAATTTTGTTAAATAATCGCACATTAAATTGATTCACATAAATTTTAAGAGTAGTGTTAAACTCTAGTGCTTCAATAAAATACTTACTAAACAAAAATGTGCTCTCATAAGTCATTAAATATTTTATAAAATTATAATTAATGAGAGAATGGTGGGTAGAATTTATTAATTAGTAAGTATTTGAGAAATAACTTCGGTGTCACGAGATAGAAGAGTTATCACTATAGAATCCTGGGCAATAAATAATGAATAAGTTGTGCTAGTAAAATATGTACGAGCAAAGTTTTCAGTCTTTGAGTGCAAGTAAAAGTTTTGCAATTTTAAGTTAGTAACGTTTTGACTGAAATAAATTGTTGTTAAGGCTTGTTAAATTAATTTGCCTTAAAAGTTTCTTTCACAACTTATATTTTTGGTGACATTGAAAATATTATATGTACACGAGATTGGATTATATGATTGCTATGTGTTATAGATTTTAATTATATGTCATTACGTTGAAATTCATTAAATTTAGTTAAATCTCATGTTAGTATAAAGAATATATGTTGGTAGATGTTTTTATGCCCTATCAATTTTAATTTTGAACTTTTCTTAAAGTCATAATAGAAAAGATTGTGATGCCTGAATGAAAACATCATAATTGTTAAAGCAATTTGCTTGGTAATTTGACATGTTTAAAGGTTCTTTTGATTAATAGAACGATTATGGAACATGATTTAATAATTTTGAAAGGTGCTTAAATATGATATTGGGCATTCTAAGTTGTTAAGTAATCCATAGAGGTACATTAAGATTAGTATCTCCCTTAGAGTGATCACAGACATAAATGAACATAAGAAAATTATGGAACCATAATAATTATAAGATTTCTTATGCCGCAATGAGATTATCTCTAAGTTACTACATGTGACTACCTATCCAAAAGGGGTGATCATGTATTTTTAATTTAGAGATAATCGTGAATTATAATTGTAAAATAAAAAGATACATGGACCTAGGAAATTTACATCCCTAAAGTGGATAAATTTTCGAAGGTCTTTGTATTCGTAATTGCTTAAATTGAGAACATATAAGGTATAATGTGTTTTCTAAATATTGAGTTTGCCGAATATAAATTGGTCTTTAAAGCATTGACAAGACTGACAAATAAATTAAGTTGATTAATGCGTTGATCTGTTTATTGGTATTTATACTCAGTTTGAGTTTATTTAAATAATTGTTATCATAGTTTAGTATCTGCCATAAGTGATAGGTTTTTGGATGTTAGTCACTTTACTTCATCAGATCTTAGGATTGACATTTTATATGTTGTGCCTTAAGATAGCTTCCACATAAGGATATTTTTTCATTTTGGACCTAATATGATATCTCTCTTTGGTAATTTTTGTATACAATTGAGAGTTGTTGAAATTTAATTTAATTTTGACAAATATTTATTTTGGTGGTTTAACTCTCAATTAAGATATTGATTTAAGTATTTAGCTAAAATTATTGATTTTTCAAGTATATGTTGTTGTCATTTGTTGACAATATATTTTTAAAAAATTAATTTGTTTTGAAACTCACACGTGGAGAGAAGATTGTTATTGTTATTTTTAAACTTATTACACGTGTGAAAGTTTTGAGGAGTAAACTTTATACAAATAAGTAAATTATTTGTTTGTATTTATTTGGTTAGTTCCTGTTAATCTTCCCTGAATTTTGCTTTGATTTATATAATTTATTTATTTATTCATTTTTACTTAAATTGATTTTAAGAGAAAATAAGAATTTTAATAGTCTTCCTCATTTGTTTTGAATAATACTTTGAGTTCATTCTTGAAAGTTGTAAACAATAATAATAATATGAAGTCTTTTTTAACTATTAGATTGAGTTAGAAACTATTTTTAAAGAAAGTGAGAATTAATGAGAGTTCACATATTTTGAAAAGTAATAAGAACTCGTAAATTCCGTAAATTTATTGTTTTGGAGATACCATATGCCTAAAGGTCAGAGGGAGTACTTAAGCTATCGTATGACATTTGTTTAAAAATTTTGTTCATAATATGTTAGTAATTTGGTAAGTGGTTTATTAACATGACATTATGAAAGTCCAAGAATGGTAGTAGCTATAACATTTGGCATAAGGGTAGATAATGCATATTTTGTTGTAACTCTATTTGTTTATTCTTTTTGCTCTTTGTTTGAAATTTGATTGGACCTTGTTTATGATTTTTAGATTAGTTGGAGTTATTATGATTTAATAATGACGTGTTTTCTCTATGTAACAATTTTGATGTTATTTAAATGTTGATATGAATTTTCTTAGCTATAGAAAATAGAACATTTAAGTCTTTTAGGTTTATTTTATTGATAGATGCATTGTGAATTGTTATTTGAAACCATTATAGTTTTGGATTTCTTTAGTTGGTGAAATGCATCATTAGTGGTTGTAAAATTACCTATAAGGTATAGGTTGTTTGAAAATAAGATACTGCAAATTAAAAGAAAATTGTTTTGAGGTCTCTTGATGTGTTGATGTAGTGAGAGTGTATTACTTGTAATTAAACTCTCATGTTGTACATCACGTTATGTAGAGACCTTTTCATGTTTGGAATATTTATGAAAATTTTACTTTGAATGTTAATTGATGATCATCATTGGTTTACATCTAGCGTTATATATTATGTTGGTAGTTTTGTATATATACATTTGAGAAAAATTTTGAAGTTGACTTTGTGTTAACGAGGTATGTTGGAAATATAATACCACTACATATATTACTTCAAGGATGAGACATACGGGATTCGGATTTCATAAAGGTTATTGGGCGAATCTAGATGCTATGAAGTTTTCTTGTCATCTACTTGCTATTGAGGTCTTTCAACAGGATTGGAGAGATATTTGAGGATTGATAATGAAAATAACACAAAATAATTCATGAGATCACCATGGGTGTTATTTTCTTGCTACATAGCCACATTAAGTCCATTGTTGATATGGTCACTAATATTTGTAACCATGGATTGGTGTTGTGTCAATAAAGGGCATAATTGCTGCCATAATTCGATATTAGTTGGTCATATTGAATGAGATCATTGAGATGTTGTTTCAAGGACTAAATGGTTTTCAAAATCGTGGCCACGTCAAAAAGAAAGTTGATCAACCTGGAGTCTTGTTTTCTAAAATTGAATTTTCTTAAATCAAACAAATCCGATTAATATTGTCCAAGTAGGAGAATGTTGGAAAATTTTATTGTTGACTGCTATTAATTGGTGATTTTCTGGTTTAATAAAACTGGCTGATGATTTAGTCCTGGTATATAAAACATGCAAGTAAGCCTAATTTGATTGTGAACATACATAGTATGGGCTTTGCACATCTTGTTGGGTCAGTATGGCATAATGGTTGTGTAGGTCTTAAAACTCTATAAGCCCTTGATTGGGGGGGGGGGGGGGGGGGGCAGGGAGGAGGGCCATTAGGATTTTAGTAAAAGATCATATGTATATGCATATATATATGACTAAGTCCCTTATTCGCTTCTCATGTTACTGGTATCTACCTATTGAGAGCCTTCTGAAAGGAGAAAAGAAGAGAAATATTAGTCTATAACGGTTTTGATAACCTGCTTTCGCTTGCAATGACATCTACTTAAACAGGTACGTATAATTTATTTTTCTAATTATTTAGTGTTCTAATTTTGACATAGGATTGATTAAATAAATTCTTACACATTATCCAATCCCTCTTTAATAAATCCTAGATATATGACAGTAATTATCCTTCTCCAGGCTCAAACAGCAAACCAACGCCATAGAATCACTTTCCCGTTTAACTTTCTTGAAGCCATTTTCCCATGCCAACTACAGTCCCAAATATGCTTCCCTCTTCTCTGCTTTAAATATAGAGGAAGTCCCACAATATCTTGAGAATCCCTACATCCATCTCTCTGCCTCATCTCTGATAATTCCACCGCAAGTTACCATACCATCCTTTCCTCTTGCTCCATCCGTGTTCACTTTGATACACCCCTGCCTAGGTGGGATCCAACTAACTTCTCTCATCACATGTTGAATTGGAGGAGATTGAGATCTTCCATTAAAAGCTAAATTTATTTTTGTAGCGTACTTCCTTATACTCGCATGCATGTCAGCAGGTCATCTAAACTCGAGATTTTGCAGCTCTTCATTCCTCCATTACCATAGACACCAACAAGCTACAGCCCAATAAATATTCGATTTCGCCAGACCTGTGTCCTCCTACTCTGCTATTCATATTAAACCAATCCATGTGCTCAAATAAGTAAAAATTTGGGAACTCATCAACTGAAACAAATTTGTGCCACACCTGCCTTGCAAATTTACAGTCCCTCAATATATGTAAAACTGATTCCACCTTAGTACTGCAGCAATTACACTTATCATTACCCCCCATCCGCTTAGATAATAATTCCTTGGTAGAAAGTTTTCCATGCATCGCCATCCAAAGAAATAGCTGAATTCTTTGACTTACTTTAAGCTTCCAAACTCTACTCCAAATCGATATAGGTGATGACCAGAATTTGTTAGCCAACAAGTCATATGCAATTTTAACAGTAAACATCGCAGAAATTATAAGCTTCCAAATTTGACAGTCTGTCCCAGATTCTTTCCTCGATGGAGGAATTGATATGATCTCTTAAAGAAATTGTTGTGGAAGTACTTCAGCTAGTAAATCCCAAACCCACTCCTTATTATCAATCACCATACCATTTACTGTCATGTCTTTAAGCTCTTCATCAATATATCCCATCCTTTGATCGAAAAGAGTCTGTCCCCCAAGCGTCCATACATCAGTCCAAAATTTAACCTTTCTACCATCTTGTAAAGACAAAGAAGTGAATTACATGTAGGGGTGTAAAACGAGTTTAAAAAAAGCAGGTTGGTCAGTTAAATTGACGACTTTTTTGCGAATCGGGCTTCTTCTTTTTTTAAGCTCGTTTAAAAAGGATGTGTGGGCCGGTTTGCAAGCCAACCAATTTAGGCCCGTTTTTTAATTATATTGTTAATGTAATTTTTTTCAAAACAATACATGACATAATTTAACTGTATTGTAACAAAAAAGAATATAAGTTTATATAATTTTACTTTGAATTCAAACCATGATTTGATATATATATATATATATAATATCAAAAATAGAGAAATTAAAGAGGTTTGAATGTTTAATAGATATTTATAATTTTTCAAGTGTGTAATTATTTATTTTTAAAAACTCTTAGTGAATTATAAATGTATTTGGATTGTATTTGTAAGTGAATTTTAATGATACTTTTTGAATTTTTTTTTAATTTTTACAAAAAATGGCTTGGCCTGTGGGCTGACTTGACCTATAGTATTGATCAGACCAGACTTATAATTTTTAGCTTGTTTAAAAATGAGCCTAAACAAGCAAAGTCTGTTTAAGCCAGTACCCATACGGGTTGAGCCTGATCTGGCCCGACTCATCCATTTTACGCTACTATCTACATGCATGACAACTAGCAACTATCTAGCAAAAGTATAACAAAAAAGAAACGTGAGAAAGAGCAATATGATCAACCTAAAAGGTTAGCTTAATGGTGTAAAGCTTGAGTGAAGGATGATCTATAAGAAGTCTCGTGTTCGAATTCTCATCATGTCAAATTCACTTGGTTCAATGCCAACTACGAAACGTGAGCAGAAGTTAATCTTATATCCTATGTGGTATGGAAACATCGTGATTTACAAAAAAAAAAATGGAAGGGCAATATCATCTCTAGAACTCCTCTTAATTTTTCCACGAGGCAAATCCTCTTTAGCACTTCTTTTCGATTTTCTCTCATTCCCTACACTTCTCTTTTCATTCCTAGGACTTAGTACATTCCTTTGACACCTCTAGTACCATTAATTGATTTGAGTATCGGACAGCAATATCCTTGAGTAATACCTACAGCGTCTATTTTACGCTACTATCTACATGCATGACAACTATTTTACGCTACTATCTACATGCATGACAACTAGCAACTATCTAGCAAAAGTATAACAAAAAAGAAACGTGAGAAAGAGCAATATGATCAACCTAAAAGGTTGGTTTAATGGTGTAAAGCTTGAGTGAAGGATGATCTATAAGAAGTCTCGTGTTCGAATTCTCATCATGTCAAATTCACTTGGTTCAATGCCAACTATGAAACGTGAGCAGAAGTTAATCTTATATCCTATGTGGTATGGAGACATCGTGATTTACAAAAAAAAAAATGGAAGGGCAATATCATCTCTAGAACTCCTCTTAATTTTTCCACGAGGCAAATCCTCTTTAGCACTTCTTTTCGATTTTCTCTCATTCCCTACACTTCTCTTTTCATTCCTAGGACTTAGTACATTCCTTAGACACCTCTAGTACCATTAATTGATTTGAGTATCGGACAGCAATATCCTTGAGTAATACCTACAGCGTCTACTGACTATTTTTTGTCCTTGTTGAGAGTCCTACCTAACGTATTGGCAGCTTTCACCAGCGTTTACCTTACGACCTTCGAAAAAGATATCAACAATTACTTATAAAGGAGTTTAAGGAATAAAATAGATTGAACCTTGGATATTAACCCTTCTAGTTCTAAAAGATGATGTAAAAGTCCGATCAAGTCTTGTTAAATTAATTTACATTATATATATTTATATAAAACATAAAAGTATGTTTTATGTATAAAAAAAATACTAAACAGGATGTTAATAGTAACAATTTTTTATATATAAAAAATGTAATAATAATTTTCGAACAATAAGAAAGATATATTATGTGCATCATTTAATTTACATAAATAATATTTTAAAAAAATTTAAGCTGTTGTAGTCCATTAGTACAATATATACGCTCTTCCCCGTTTAGAAAATCAAAAGAAATGACACAAATTTTAGTCATCATATCTCAAAATATTGCACAATTATAAGTCATTGTCTAATTTATAACAAAGAGAGGGTTTTAGATTTTATAACATGTGAGTTTGGTTTAATTCTATTTTTAATTTATCTAATTATATGTTGATTTGTTGATTGATTTGTTCATTATATTTTAAAGATGTAATTCTTAAATCCATTAATATGAATGTAATAACTTTTACTTATTTTATTTTTTTTAGTGTAAACTACAGATATCATCATCTGTTTTAATGGTTTGAGACTAATCCATTTTAACTTTTACTTATTTCATAATACATACATAACTTTTACTTATATAAAAAATGTAATAATAATTTTCGAACAATAAGAAAGATATATTATGTGCATCATTTAATTTACATAAATAATATTTTAAAAAAATTTAAGCTGTTGTAGTCCATTAGTACAATATATACGCTCTTCCCCGTTTAGAAAATCAAAAGAAATGACACAAATTTTATTCATCATATCTCAAAATATTGCACAATTATAAGTCATTGTCTAATTTATAACAAAGAGAGGGTTTTAGATTTTATAACATGTGAGTTTGGTTTAATTCTATTTTTAATTTATCTAATTATATGTTGATTTGTTGATTGATTTGTTCATTATATTTTAAAGATGTAATTCTTAAATCCATTAATATGAATGTAATAACTTTTACTTATTTTATTTTTTTTAGTGTAAACTACAGATATCATCATCTGTTTTAATGGTCTGAGACTAATCCATTTTAACTTTTACTTATTTCATAATACATAATATCCTGATGTCTGAGATTACATGGTTTGTTATGGTCCTCTATTTATGTTATATCTCAACTCCAACCTATCAACATTGGTTTTGCGTCGGTAGGATGCTTAAGAGAGGTCTTCATGAGCCAGATTGGGTTAAGACAAGATATTCTTACGCTAGGTCAATATTTTAAATGCCAAATTCATGTTAGTATATGTTTTAGAGACAGTTGAATTGGTTAAGGATATATTATTATTAATGCATAGCTATTACTTACCATTAAAGTTTTATTGGTAAGGAGTAGTGACGGATATTGACATTTGATTTTGGAAGATCAATTAATATTATATTTTAGCTTATTTTTTTATAAAACATATTTTATCTAAACACCACATAGACAGACACAGACACAAGTACGTGTGTGTGCACACAAATGTATAAATAATATGCTAATAATGCCGATGAGGCCTTGGTTCAGTAGCAAAGAGGAGTCTTGAAATTTTGAAGTCTTAGGTTTGAGTTCCAAAAAGTGTGGGTTTAATGTTTAATTTATTATTGTTATTTGTATTTACCAATTCATCAAGTTATCAATCTATTGAATGTACTATGCTAATTTTGATTGTAACGTTGAATGAAATTGTATTATTAAAAAAAGTAATATACTAATAATAAAGAACAACAAACTCACAAAATTATAAAATAAAAATATTACTACGAAAATATTAAATTTTTAAGAATATCAAAAATTTTAAATTAATAGTAAAATAAACATTCATACAATCTTTAATGAATTTTGAAAACTTTTTTAATTCCTCGACCAATTTCAAAAATTGAAATAAAAAGTATAAATTAATCAAATTTTAGACAATCTGTTTTTTTGTTTAAACTAGAAAAATAGATATATATATATATATATATATATATATATATATATATATATATATATTTATACACCTTTTTAAGAGACTGAATTGAAACTTTAAAATTAAAACTTTCGATTTTAACTTCTTATAAAATGCTTCCAATCTATTTTTTTTTTGTTGAAAAAGATTGCAAGATAACCTAAAATAAATATACAGTAAGATGAAAATTTATATAGAAAGGAGAAATTATAATAAGTTACAAAGAAAAGAAAAAAAATCAATCTTTCCTATTTCTCATAGTCAATCTTTCCTATTTCTCATAGGCTTTGGGCTCCCTTTTACCAAAAAAACAAAAAAGGAAAAGAAAAGAACAAAAACCACATTTAGAACTTGATTACATAAGGCATAGTCACCTATTCTTATCTAAAGATAAAGCTTATTCTATTTTTAGAGAAACTAGGATCGATTTCGAAGAATGGTTACGTGTAGAGAATGATTAACACGATAATGCCTATTTTAAAATGATACAAACTATTCTATGTCATTTTAATTTGCCTTTAATTTGTATTAGTTTCGATATGCTTATATATCGGATATTCCACACAGTTGCAGCAGAATAACGACTCCTAGGAAAAGGCCATATCTCTACCCCATTTTCATGCTTGATAAACTGTTGAGCAGTCTATCTAAGCTGGATTATTTTCCGCCAACTCCAGCTGCTATTTTGTAGAGAGTTGGAACTTGCCAAATGCTTCTCCTTTTCAAATTTAATTTTCGTTGAAGTAATGTTATTGTTATTTTACTTATAGACTGATTAGGTTTATGTCTGAACTAAAGCTATGTTTTTTGTTTCTGTCTGCTCATGATGAAGTTTAAGGGTGAATGTGCACATTACTTTTGCTCATTATTTATATATATATATATATATATATATATATATGTGTGTGTGTGTGTACAAAACAGTTACTATTAGAAAATGTGATATTTAATCAGTTAATATTCTTGTTATTTGATTTGTTTAATAATATACGGTTGATGAAATTTGATTTTTGTTGATTGTTTTGAATTTTTTTGTATAATGAAATTAAACATGTGAATAATAGATTAATATTTTTGTAGTAAAATATTTGTTAATTAATATTGACATATAACCCAAAAAAAGACGATGGTTTTAAATAAAAAAATGTAGTCTAATTAATATACGTGGGTTATCATTAAAGACTATCATTCATGAAGTGATTTTCGAATATTAGAGAGGATCAAGTTTCATTAACAAGTTACTTTAAATTACATTATAACATTTAAAGTTTTGGTAAGGTTTGTACGATTGATTATGAAATTTTATTTAACTCAAAAATTATGCCAATAGTTTTTGTAGTGTTCATCTTCTTCTTTGTTTAATTTATGATTTTCGTTGCATGTATTTTCCATAGACGATATGCTTAAAAAAATAAATGCCGGATTATTTTCAGCTCAACCCAAACTCAATAAGTCCAAACTCACCCATTTAAATGTGGTTTTAAAATATTATTTTAATTTTTATTTTTTTTTTTAATGTGTCACCTAATTCTTGGTGATTTGTTTATGAAATTTAAAAACTTATAGTAGTAATGCAGAAATAATTTCTACTAAAGAGTGTGTATAAAAAAAAATAAAATTTTTTTTTTTTAAGAAAAAAAGACATGCATTAAGGATCATAAAACTTGATCGATACCTAGTACTATTTGAGTACTTGCCAAGCAACCACCTATGTCGGTCTAAGCCGACGCGGCTTTACTACTTGCTAATTAAGTAGGCTCTTACTCTTTTCACTGCTTAGTTATATATCCTTCTTATCACCGCCTCAACAGAATCACAACCAAAAAAAAAAAAATTCTCTTTTGTCTTCTTCGTCTAACTTCTCTTTGATTTTTTTTTGGGTTTTCAGAAATTTTTAAAGAAAGAAAATCAGCCATTTAAAATCAATTACTTATGACCACCATGGATATTGTGAAGCAGATAGCAGCCCTGAAAGCAGAAACCCTGAACAGGTTACGCAACTGGGGACGATACTCAACTTTCGACGGTTCTTACGATCCAAGAACCACTTTCTCAGGTAAGTTAGACGATGAAAAACTGGAGTTCATAAAGTGCGAAACCATGGCAGAAAGGCTTGCCCTGTCAAGGGCACGTGAGACCAACCGAGACTATGAAACAACGTTAATGGAAGTCCAGTTAGAGGTCGGCATTGAACTGGCTAAAATCTTGGCCGAAACTATTGATCCTGCGTTTTCTGGAACTAATGCCGTAAACGTTGAAGAAGATGGAGAAATTTGTGGGATTTGTCTAGAAGATATGATGAAAGGAGAGGAAGCCAGAGCCATGGGTGACTGCAGCCATAAGTTCCATGATTTTTGTATTTTCGAATGGGTTAAAAGGAAAAGCAATTGTCCCTTATGCAGACGTCAGATGGAGACTAGGAAACACTATCAGTTTTAGGAGAGGTTATGGGATTCCTTAATAACTTTTATGGTTTTTTATGAACGAAAGAATTTAATATTGCTATTGTTCAAAGAATTTCTTTTTTTTTTGTCTAGACCATCGGTATCCCCGTACCTTTGGTATAAGATTATAGAAATTCAAAGAATTTCTTTTATTTGTTCTATTTTTGACAAGTTTTAATTAGAAGTAATGTCTATAGATATAATATGATTATAATCATGATGTTTTTAATCTTGTTTGCTATTTTTGTTTAGTTACTTTATTACGGATGATGAAACACAGAGTATAGAGTACAATGAAACCCAAAACTTTTCCTAATTAATTTCTTTAAAATGAATTGGTAGACAATGGCAAACATTATCAAATTGTATAGGAATGCACTATGCATAGGCAGTCCATCACTTCTTAAAGCAAATTCTCCATTTTTTTTTACTGATTTGCCTGCAATTTCACATCAGCTACCATATTTGCTCTTCTGTCAAACAAACTAAACTTGCATTGCAACCCTGCAGGAAATATTAACTCTGTAATCCCTGTGGATTGTAGAATATGCAGGTCAAACAATCTGCCAACTTGACTGCACTTTTACTTCGTTCAAGTCTTTAAACAACACTATTGACTTCTAAGTCAGTTTCCAGGAATATTTTAAGTACATTTAAACTCCTTTTTCTATTTTTTTTCCTGCTGCCAGAACTTACTCCCTGTCTTGGGGCCACTTTGGATTGCATGGCACCTCAGGTGCGATGCAATCTGCCCTTATATTTTGCAGGAGAAATTTTAAATAAACGACAAATTTTAACCTTTAAATCCATATACTAAATACACTACAATCTTTAAACTCTTAACACCAGAAAAAATAACTAACCTATTCTTAAACTAAATAAAGTAAAATTCTTTTCTCCATCATGTTCTTTCTTCTCCTCTTTTCGTTCTTTTTCTTTAAAATACCTAAATCTTTTTTTTTGGTCTTTTAAAATACCTAAATCTAAATCCTAACTTTATAAACCCAAAACTCTGCAAATTTGCCTTGCAATGCTTTTGGTTGATTGAAATGTATTAATGAAATTTGAGTGTATTGAATGAAATTTAACAAGTATTTTAGATTTTTTTTTGACTTGTCTGTGCAAGACAATAGTTTTAAAAAACATATATAAATTGTAAAATTTTGTAAATATATGATTTCTTACACAAAAAAATTTGGTAGATATATGTTTACAATTAATTTAGTTAATTTTTTCATAATAAATAGTTGTAATAAAGATATGTAATTTTTGTTGAATTATCTCATTAATGTAGACTAATTAAGTATAATTAATATCATATAATTAAATTGGTAGTATATTTTATGTATAGTATGACCATATATATATATATATATATATATATATATATACGTAATATATTTCTATTATACATGTATTAATCCTTAATGAGACGAATTAATACATGATTTAGAATATGGAAGGTCCCTACTGTTGGCACTACTATATAAGTGATGGCCCATTGATCACTTGTAATTGAGTCACAGTGAACAACAGTAGCCTCTCCTTCTCTCCCGTTTCCTTACATGGCTCACCATCATCTTCGTCTCTTCCTTGCACAGGACTCCATGGCAGCACCACCAGCAACGGCGGACCTCCGATGTAGCACCGTCGACATCTCCTCCCTCTTGTAGTGGCGGCAATGGTGGTGATTGTGGTGGGTTATGGCTTACCCACCTAAGGTTAGTTTTATTATTGTGTTATTGTGTTAATGACTTGGTGAGTCTTAAGTAATTCCAACAATTGGCATCAGAGCCACTCACGCAAAGAGTCATTAACCATTCTTGTTTAAGGGAGAGAAGCCATTAAAAGCCAATTTTAAAGCTTTTAATTTTCGGATGGCTTAAACCCATTTTTGTTTTTGGCTTTTTCGAAGCAAAATTTGAATAGATTCATATTATATGATGTTTAAGGATGAAAAACTCATTTATTTTGGACTGAAAATGTTTGAAATGGAGGGAGAAATGAACGGATCGGGTCAAAAGACCCGAATTTCTGAAAAACCCAAAACTGGTGGTGGAGATGATCGGGCTCATGTGGTTCACGCACCCGACAAGCCAGTGAGGCACGCACCGCGTGTCCCTTTCTGCTGTGCAGGCTCGTGTAAAGCACACGCCCGCCAACGAAATTAAAAAAAATTTAACAGCCCAATTTTGGGTCAACTGTTGGGCCCTTTCCTTTGTCTTTTGAGCCATATGTTGGGCTTAGTTTTGGGTGGTTTTTTGGGCTATTTTTTTGTTCAATTTTGGACCTTTGATAGTTTAATTTTTTTTTGGGCCATCAATTAATGAAATAAAAAGGCCATTGTTATTAAATTATATTTTGGGCTTTTAATTTTAGAAATTAAAATGTCATTTGTTTATTTTAATTATGCTTTAATATTTAATTTATTTAGGCCAAATTAATTTTGTTGTATTATTGTGAAAATCGAGAATTTCCAAATAAATAGTAAATATCCGAGAAAATTTAATTTGGACAAGTTGCAATCCAAATTAGATAAGAAATGAAAATGGAGAAATTAAATGGATATTAAGAAATCCAAAAGAATTAAAAAAAATGCGTATATTATATATTTATATAATTAGATTATATAAATATATTTTGATATGTTTTTATATAAATACATATGTATATACATATGAAATATAGTATATATTATAAAATGATATATATACTATTTTATATTAAATAAATACATGTGTATATTCTATATACAATTATGTATATAAATAAATAAATATATATGAAATATTTATGTGTTAATTTTAAATTAAAGTGTATATATATTGTTAAAATAAAATATATATGACTAATAATATAATTATAGATATAATTATATTATTATTAAAAAAAAAAGAAAAAGCGGGAATCGGGTTCCTTTCTCCTCTGTTACAATAACAGAGGAGGAATGGAAAGGATTCGACCCCCTGTCGGCTTACCGGAGGAAGAAAGAGAGGAGGAGCGAGCTATCGTCGGTCAATGGGAGGAGTAGAAGACCACCGGCGACAGCAAGGGGCGGAGAGAAGAGAAGATCCGGGAAATAGAAGCGGGAGAAGCAAAGGCCAAAAAGAGAAAGAGGAAAAGTGGCGGGGCCGTCGATCTGGCCACCACCACGCCACCTGCGCCGCCAGCAAAGGAAAGGAAAGAGGATACGACCGCCGGTGAGGAAGAGAAACGGCAGAGGAAAGAGAAAAAGGGAGGAGAAAAGAGCCAAACCACTACATCCAGGTCCACCACCGCCGGTGTCGCTGATCGAGGAACGGAGGCTAGATCCAACATCCTCGCAACTTCGACCAGCTGGGGGAGGCGCGAACCTTTAAAATGGGTGGCCGCCAGTGGCCGAACCGGCCAACCAAAGGCTGAACCTACTAAACCGGTCCAACCCGACCCGACCCAGTTCAGACAGAAAAAAAAAAGAAGAAAGAAAAAGAAAAGAAAAGAGAACAGAGAAAGAAGAAAAAGAAAGAAAAGAAAAGAAAAGAAAGGAAAAAGAGAGAGAAGAAAAAGAAAGAAAGGAAAGGGAAGGAGAAGAAAGAAGAAAAAGGAAGGAAAGAAAAGAAAAGAATTGGTAAGGAAAAACAATAAATTGATTGATATTTATTGAATAAGTTTATTTATATATATTTATGTAAGTACAATTGGTGTTGTTGAAATTGTAGCGGAAGTGACAAAGACGTGATTAGGTGTTCGACGAAGCTTGGAGCTCGTCAAGGCGCTAAGTTTCAGCGTCAGGTAAGATACTTTTATAAAGCATTAGTAGCATTATATTGTATGTGGGATTATGATTTTTATATGATGCAATTATGAAATGATTTTTTTATACTAAGAGGACCCACAACTGATGGTGGGGGTCTTAGTAAGAGATAAATAAATGGTGAGAATCAACGGCTGTATGGTTATAAACTGTATTTCCTTGCAGGAGGTTTTGATAAAATTGAGCTGTTATGCTGCCAAAATTATATGAAAATGTTTGATGAAAAATGTTAAGTTTTCTCGTGTAAATGGAATTTTGGAAAGAATTATCGAAAGATAAGTTTTGTAAAGACTTTATTATGTTGCCAGAAAACTTGATGTTTGGAATAGTTGAGAAGGAAAATAGTTGAGCATGATAATGTCATGAGTTATATGGTGTAAGCATTATAAAATCGATAAATGGATTTATCTCAATATCACGAATTGGTTATCAAGTTGAAATTGAGGTTGAATATCGATTAGTCGAATTATTGATAAAATTAATGATGATTATATGATATAGCTCGGAAGAGAATATCGAAGTTGTAAGTTAAATGATTTAACGATTGAATTATGGAATTATCGACAGAGTGATGATTTTAGAACAAATTGATCTCGATTTCTTGATTTTTGGAGTAGTTTCAAATGTGATAATACGGACATTGCAAGAGGTCAATATTGAGATGGTTATATTTTATTACATTGCATTATCGAATATATGTGAGATAATAAGCGGACCCACAATTGTGATAGGGGTCTTAGTATCAATACTGTGGTATACAATGGATAGTGATGATGTTGAATTATAATGGAAGTATGACTCGTGCATACATAATCTCATTGAAATTGAGGTTGAATTACTACACAATCCGATCATTTATAGATTTAAATAAATGAGTGATAAATATGTGAATATATGGTTTCGGTTATAACCTTGGAATAGGCCTTAAATGATAAGATCGATAATTTGCATAAGTCAATATTAAATTATGCAGGACATGTGAAAATTGATTTGAGGACTGTGATTTGGTTTTGTGAGAGTGAATGAAATTGAACCTCAAGTCGGGATTATGAACGAATGTCAATAGATTAAACCATAGATGGATTGGATAGGTGACTATTGATATTGTGGTTTATTATCCTCGATGTCGACTCTGGAATAGATCTTGAATGATGATATCGAAATTTGCATAATTCCAGTATCTTGATGACTATAGAGAAATATGATATCTAGATATTCATAGATACTAATAAGACTCATACTGATGGTGGTAGTCCTAGTATCGATGATGAAATGTACAAATGATTATATAGTCAATAACTATTGAGAAGGAATATTGCATATCGAGGAACCACAGTGAATATCAGATATGATCCGATCGAAATCAAAAGGATGGAAATGAGGAATTTAGATTATAATAACACTATAATTAAATGACATATTTTATGAAAAATGATAGTTCACTGTTTGAACTCATGATTTAAATTGCATCGCATTTAAGCATGCTTTGTTATAACTTGAAACATTTTAATAATGTTTATATGAATACTATAAAGTATTGATTACTTTTGAAAGGAAAGTATATGGTAGATATATATGCATTTTATATATATATATATATATATATATATAAACTTCTTAAAGGATGATACCATATGCTTTACATGATCTTTGACAAGAAAAGATAAAGATTTAAATGTTTTATGAGACTGTAGGCACCCTAAAAGAATTAAATTCAATAAAGCATAGTGGAAACCGCCTAATTGGAGCTTTGCTCATTAGGCAGAGATGCTTGTCCGACAATAGTCGTGGATAGGTCTCAGTCACGCCTGATCAGTAGGGCTGAGAGAGATGAGGTCTATGGCCATAGATAGCACCCTAGTTGGTTTCCAAGGGACGATGACATGATTTTCACTACTGGCTACAGTGATTTAAGTCTTTATTGATAGAGATGATAGGGATCTAGCCTAGTCTCTAACTGATATGATATGAAGTCTAGAGTATGATTTTATTGATATGAACTCTAGACTTGACATGATTTATACAGTACATGAAACATTCTTGAGATGAATATGAAATATGTTTTGAAACTGTACATGTTTTAAACATGTTTTAAAAGTACATGATATATAATTTCGACACTTATATGATTTATATATGATTTTGTGTCGAACATGACTTGATATGCGATCTAGAGTATAGTTTGATTTGATATGAACTCTAGACTTGATATGACTTATAGTATATGAGAATGTTTTGAACCGACATGATATGAAAAGAGAAATGTGCACGTTCTGATTTGAAATGATATGAAAAGACATGTTTTGAATTGACATGATATGTATGAAAAGAGAAATGTGCACGTTTTAATTTGAAATGATATGAAAAGACATATTTTGAATTAACATGATATGAAAAGTGAAAAGACATGTTTTGAATTGACATGATATAAAAAGAGAATTGTGCATGCTTTCAACCTTAAATACGAAATGAATTGAAAATTCATATGTTGAGCATGTTCTAAAGTATATATGATATGATCTGAAATGATAGTGATTCATACAGTGAAATTACATAAGTTGCCTACTAAATCATGACATAATAGGATGCTTTTTACATAAGATATGTCATGACCATATATGGTACAAAAACATGAAGAGTAAATGAGGAGTATCACAACTTGGTGGTAACGATATTTCATCTGCATGATGTCATGATATGATATGATATGATACATGAATATAGAATATGCACGAAGAGAATTATGACTTCGTACCACTGTGATTATAATCCTCCATATGGAAAGTGATACAAGATGATAGAATACAGGAGTACGATTATGAAACATAAAGTGATTTGATACGATATTTCAATTGGACATGATGTACTCCGAGATTGAGAAAAGTATACAGTAATAGTATATGACATTCAAATTGGACACGACATATTGTTGTGCGATGCACCATAGTATAAGGACGAGAAGACTGAAAAAGTGATTATGATGATTTATTTAAAAGTATAAGTGATAGACAGATGACAAGAAATGAGATAATGAGATGTTATCGATGAAAAAGGATTAACTGTAATTGCAAACTTGCAAGTTTTAAGCATTGCGGTTTAAGACAGTATAATCCTACTCTTGTATTTATATTAGTATCTTACTAAGCCGTGGTTTTGCTCACCCCACTAAATTTCATATCTTTCAGACTATTGAAGTTAACATCTGCCATGTGAGCTGCTAAGTGGGCATCGGAGACGGTATCTAAGCTTGGTACTAGCCACCGTTCTTCGAATTCGCTTCATTGCCTTGAGGTATATATTCTTTGTAAATCTCTTGTTTACATGTACAGACTTTAATTAATACACAGTAAGTATTTTGTTCAACGAGTTGGGATGTAACTTAGAAGTGTGATAAAGTATTGTATAAAGGATCAGTGAAATTAGAGTAGTAACTACACTGACACCAAATACAAACCTTAAAATGAAAATGAAAAATTTAGTCCATAAATTTGTAGACTAAGAAAAGTGTAAGAATCAAGTGAAAGTCGCGGCCTTCGGGTCGTGACAATTATGGGCATTATTGATTTATTTTCATTAATTGGCCATTTAGTATTAATTTAATTTTGGGAAATTAAATTAATTAATTTAATTTTGGGTAATTAAATTAATTAATTTTGGGCCATTTTACCTAATAAATTTAGGGGCCATATTGATTAATTAATTTTTATTTGCCTATTAAATTTAGATTAATTATTGGCTATTTTGTATAATTAATTAAAAGGCCATTTTGGATTATGGTTTTAAGGGCCATTTTGATTAATTAATTATGAGCCATTTGGTTAATTAGTTTTTGGACAATTTTGGTTATGATCAAATTTATTTAATAGCCATAATTAGTTGTTAAGCCCAAAATTAATGTGATATAAGTGAATTTTTGGAGGAATTAATTTTGGAGTAATTTCTAGAAATTTAATTACTTATTTAATTCATATTTCACTTAATTTTTGAAATGTATACTCATGCCCATAAATTACTGATAATTGGCCTAATTAAATAAGTTCAAATAAATTATTTGAGTATTTTGTTGAGCCATTTTGGATTATGGTTTACCCATTCCGTTAATAATTTATTTAAACAAATAAACTCTATTAAAATAACATTGCCTTATTGTTTGAATATTCACATTTATGTTGAATTAATTAATTAATTAATTAATGTTGGGCCTGAAATTACTACATATGCTTTAGGAATTGCATTTTGGATGTAGTCAATTTTGGTCAATTAATTATGTGAATATTCTTAAAATTATAAATCATTAATTAGATTGACTAGTATTTGCCTGTCGCAAGAATGGTCATGAAGATTTTTTGACGATTTATTTAGATAATTTTAAGGATATAATAACAAGGCAATACATAGTGATAGTTGTAGTTGTATAATTTACTAAGATCTCTAGAAATGGCTAGTCTCTCCCTGTCGGATTGTTAGTTGCTTTTAGAGATACTTGAGACTGAGAGGATTCTAGTTGGGATATAACACGATCTTTCTACCCTGTCGGTGGGCGATCATTCAGGTTATATTCAACTAGTTTTTTTCTTATCCTCGGTCGTGTGTTGTGGAATTTATTGAGTTATTCCACTAGCCTCCATATTGTGCAACTATCACATATAAAATTTCTAATAGGATCAAATTAGATAGATAGTATGAACTATTCTCTATGGTTAGGGACATATTGAACTAGGAAGTAGTCCCAAGAGTCGATCTATCTACTATACCCAATAGTATGAGCTCTTTGAGGACAAAGTAATATGGAATTTAGGAACATTGAAGTGAGAATTCCTTGATTATGTAGGGTATACCATAAAAGAATACATTAGAGAAAGTGTTCTAGTTAGTGATAACCAAGAAGTATTTCTGGATGCCATTAAGAAAAGGTTTGCATAAGATGGATATAGGTTGCAATAGGAGTTTGATTCCATATATGGCAAATTCAGTACCACTTCCTTCTGGGGTGGAGAGTGTGAGATCTTTTAAGTTCGCAGATCTCATTTAATGGACAGAAGAAAGTGTGACATTTTAATATAAAAATTGATATTGTCATCCAAGACTCAGAGATCTTTTCGGTTAACAGATCTCATTTAGCCATAATGATGACATATGCCAATATTATTGCCAGAAGAAATATTGTTAAGAGATCTCAATAAAAGGTCGTTTTAGAAGAAGAAATTAGCCAAGTCTACTTCCCATTCTGGTTCCACCAACACCTCTAAATATCAGTGTATGCCATTCTGTCATAAACTTGGGCACAAAAGGGTGGATTGCAAAAAGTTTTCTAGATTGGAATGTGTAAAAAGCATTCCGTTAACTTTTATTTTGAATCCAATCTAGGAGATATGCCTCTAACTATTGGTGTTTGGATACCGGTGCTATTATTGATAAAGCCATAAGCAACCGGAGATAGAATAAGGGAAAATTGTTGTCAATTGGGGTTATAGAGTTAGAATCCATATTGAAAACATAGCCAGATTGTTGTTATATTTTGAAAACAGTTTTGGAACTACTGTCAGTTTATACTTTTCATTCCGATAACATAAAAGTATTTCTAATTAGTAACAATATGTGTACTGATTCTGGCATTCTATGTGATGGATTATATACAGTAGACTTGTACCTCAATGTTGAGCAAATTTTCTTCAGTTGCGAATGATGTGACTATTGATTCTGATCATAGTAGAATAGATAAGAAATATATCAAGTAATGGCGTAAGAGTTACGAACATTTCAAGGCACATGAAGAGATTGTATTAAGGGAGATTTTGCTGCTAATGTTAAGGATATGATTAGCAGATATTGAGATGATTAGGAGTTGATATATACTGACATTTGTAGATAATTTCCACATACTGTATTAAGTGGATATAAATGTTTCATCACTTTCACTAAAGACCATTTTGATGTAGGTCATATAGAGTGAAAGATTTGATCTTATGGAGGCCTTAAGCATTCTGATTAATTCTGCTGCGCTGCTTAAGACAATGATCAGACAGTAGTGATGAATATTATGTTTGGTATAATGAAGCTAGGCGAAATCATATACCGGTTTCGGTTAAGTGCACTATAGGATTATATATTGACGCCTAGTGTACGATGCTTGGAATATTGAAACAGAATGAGATTGCAGTTGCAGTCAATCGTACATTCTGATCTAGTACGATTTATGTTAATCACTCCAAATCTTTAAAATTCAGGTGGAGTGAAATTAAAACTGCAATTCACATTCAAAGTTGATCTCCAAGCAAGACTAGTTCCTAAATGCATCCCAAGTTGTAGTCAGAGAAGAAGCTGAGTTTAGTGCCGCTTTCTGTGTTTAGGGTTATAAAGTTAGACAAAAGGCCTATAACTCACAGTCAAGAAAACTTGACGAGAAAACTATCAGCGGCAATTCTGTTGATTATTACATCAGCTAGAAAGATTCTAGATTTTGTTTTCTCATTATGTGACACTAGAATCATTAAGTCTGACAATGCAATCCATTTAGTAGATGACTTAAAGAGTGGGAGTTATGAACTCCACAAAGTCATTATTGAAATACATTTTGTTGTGCCAGTCCCATATATACGTTATCTTTAATAATAAAAAGCCACAAACCAAAGGAATCAACAGTTGATCTCAATACAGTGTATCTAAACCTGCACCTAACCTTACAGAAGAACATGAATGTAAGATTCATGTGTCTTCTAAGTCTGATATTTGTTAGGAGACTATACTGATCCGAACTCTTGGAGTTGGATATTAGTCACGCAAGATAAGTAAGCATCTATGCTGCATAAAGACGCATAAGATCTATTTCTGTTGTCACATCGTTATAGACCAAAAGAGACTTTAAAGATTAGGTAGATGATTTAAAGCCAAATTTGGCCAAGGCTTTAAATAAAGAGAAGGAAATAATTTTAAGAAAACCTTATTTCCTGTTTCTACCTGTGATTCTTTTAGATTTATAATGGCAATCAGTAGCTCATTTCGATTAAGAGCTACATCTTAGATAGAAAAATGTTTAAGTGAAGCAACCTAAAGGTTTGTAGTTCCTAAGTTAGAACATATAATTTGTGAACTCAAGGAGTTTATTTGCGAATATTAAAAGGCATCTAGACTGTATCTAAAGTTTAATGAGATTGTCACATTAAGGAGATCACATTTGATAATTGGATCTATTGCAAGGTCAGTGGGAGTAGTTGTGTGCTTATTGTGCTCTAAATTGATGATATCAAATAGCAGCCTATGGCACTAACCTATTATATGAGACATTTTATGTCGTCATGTCACTTCAGGATGAAGAATCTAAGTGAGGCTTTATTTCATTTTAAGGATTGAGATTCTTCGTGACATATCTACGGGCATACATTATTGGTCTCAAGAAATCTACATTTGGGTGTTAACGTAGATTTACTGGATATTGTTCTCTTATTTGACGGGTCTTTCCATGGAAAGTGACATACTGAAAATCTCAAAGTCCTCAAAAGTGAAAATGAAAGAGCTCATATCGAGTGTTATGTATGCCTTCTTGTGGGTAATTACTATATGCTCAAGTTTATACACATTTGGACATTGTGTATGTTATAGGTGTATTTCGGAGATACTTGAGCAATCCTGCAATAGAGAGTTGAAAGCTGAAAAGAGAGTATTTGGATATCAACAAGTCTGACATTTTAGGTTTGGTCAGATATTCTGATGTTAATTTTGCAAGCCATCCAGATATTGAAAATTATTTTGGTTATATATTTGTGGATACAAAGGAGTTGTTTCTTGAAAAGTGTGAAGCAAACACTTACAGCGTCCTTGATTGTGAAGGCTAAATATGTAGCATATTGTGAAGCTACACGATGGGCCATTTAGGCTGCAAAATTTCGTCTCAAGGCTGGTTTTGTGTGGTTGCCATTTCAAAGTCCTGAAGATGTACTGTGGTAATGCTACAGCAAGTACTTTCTCTCTCAAAATGTTAGGAGTTCCTCACACTCCAAAAATGTTTAGATATCATCATTTAGTTTGTTAGAGAGAAATAATGGAATCAATTGCTTAATTGGACGGTAGAGCACATAGTGAAAGAGCTCATTCTGGCTAACTGAAAGTTTGGCTGCTTAAGTGCCTTGATGACATAGCACTTGTATGAGGCATATGGAGCCATTTGCCGTATTAAGTTAGTGGAAGCTCTATGTAATGAAATCAGTTATAACTGTATTAATGGTTTCCCACTGGCCATATATGCATATTTTGTTTGTGCGCATTTTGATGAATATGTCATTCTGTTGGATGAGACATTCAGTATTAGTCTCATATGCTTCCGTTGAAGCAAGACATCATTCGGTTTAGATGCATGGACCTAATGGAAATGGATATTGTTTCTGTTTTCATATCATTTCCATTTCACACTAATACTACTATTTTTTGTTGTAGTCTTTATAAGTTTACGCATTTGTACCCTGTCGATATGATGCATTTTGAAGCTTATAAAAGGCTTGTTGTTGTTAAAGTATGTATGAGTCTACACATTGGTACTCTTTCGGTACAATGTATTTAGAGGGCTTACGAATACATACTGAGATTATATGATATATTTCGTTAATTAACTTAATTGTCCAAGTGGGAGAATGTTGAATTATCTCATTAATGTGGACTAATTAAGTATAATTAATATCATATAATTAAATTGGTAGTATATTTTATGTATAGTGTGACCATATATATATATATACGTAATATATTTATATTATACATGTATTAATCCTTAATGGGACGGATTAATACATGATTTAGAATATGGGAGGTCCCCACTGTTGGCACAACTATATAAGTGATGGCCCATTGATCACTTGTAATTAAGTCAGAGTGAACAGCAGTAGCCTCTCCTTCTCCTTCTCTCCCATTTCCTTATATGGCTCACCATCATCTTAATCTCTTCCTTGCACAGGACTCCATGGCAGCACCACCAGCACCGGTGGACCTCTGGCATAGCACCGGCGACATCTCCTCCCTCTGGTAGTGGCGGCAATGGTGGTGATTGTGGTGGGTTATAGCTTACCCACCTAAGGTTAGTTTTATTATTGTGTTATTGTGTTAATGATTTGGTGAGTTTTAAGTAATTCCAACAATTTTAATATTGCATTTACATCACAAAATCTAGTGATTATAAGATTTTGGACTCTAGTATTTGTTATGCATTCGCATGTGTTAATATTTGTTTGATTGAGGAAGATTGAAAGAGAAAGAAAGAAAAAGGAAATTCATAGCAATGGTGGATAATTAAAACAGAACTAATGGCTTTATCTCAAATGGGATTAACAATAAATCTTTAAAACAGGATTAATGGTTTCGTACTTTTTTTTAGTACTAAGAAGTAGAAATAAAGGTTAAAAATGTAATTTTATTAAGGTTGACAAGAGAAGCAATTGTCCTTTACGTAGATGTCAGATGAGACTAGGGAGAAAAGATCGTATGATTGATTTTTTTTTAATAATATGATTATGTGAAATGATCTGAAAAAAATATATATTGATGTGAAATAATTATTTTATACAATTCTTTTTTAAAAGCTAGAAAACAATACTACAAGATTTGGAGGAGGCTATTGGATTCTTTAATATTGTGCGGTTTAAAGAATTTCTCTTTTATTTATTATATTTTTTTTTTATTAGTAAGATGTACAAAGAGAGAATTGAGAGAATCGAACATTATATTTAACCTTGGGAAATTCTATAGTAAGATTATAAATTTTGACCTTATTATAAGGTCAACGTAAAAAAATATATGATTAAACGTAAATTTAAAGTCATTAGACATAAAAAATGTTAGACGTATCGTAAATACTTGATAATTAACTTAAAATTAATGTAAACAACACATGATTTAACATAAATCTAAAGTTATTAGGTGTAAAATATGTTAGAAGTATGTAAACACATAATAATTAACATAAACATACATTATAGCAAAATTATCATGTGTTTAAATCTATTGACACTAATATTTATATTGATAATCACATTTTTACGATACGTCTAACATTTTTTATGCCTAATGAATTTAAATTTACGCTTAATCATATATTTTTTACGTTGACCTTATAATAAGGTCAAAATTTATGACCTTACTATAGAAATTCCCATTTAACCCTTCTTAAAGAAGAGTAACAATTGTTAGGTTAAATTTTGGTTGTTTTTATTTATTAAATTTTATTGACATGTTTAATAGTAGTTTCCTTCTGTATAATATGATTATAATTGCGATGTTTCGACGTTTTTAATATTCTTTGCTATTTTTCTCTATTATTTTATTGTGGATAAGGAAACAGAGAATCGAATGAAACCCAAAGCTTTTCCTAATTAATTTCCTTGAAACGAGTCAGTAGACAAGGGCAAAAATTATCAAATTGTGAAGGGGATGCAGCAGGCTAAGGCAGTCCATCACTTCTTAAAACTAATTCACTCTTCTTTTTCTTTTTTTTTTTAATTGGTCTGCAATGTTACATCAATTCTCATATTTGTACCCTCACAACGTGCTAATTCGGTAACCCAAACACTATATATAAAAATTAAAGGATTGTTATCAATTTTTTTATTTAAATGTAATTTTATTTAAATGTGATTGATCATTTATTTGATTTGAAAATTCAAATAGTAGAAGTAAAATGTTAATGGTGGAGCCTAATTAAAAAGGGGTGTTATTGTAATTTTCATTAAAAGTATGTTGCCTAGATTCTCACGTTTAAAAGAATCGACAGGCGCCTCTTGTATTGTAACTCTCAAAAATATAATAAAACTCAATGTGGAAATAGACGTAGAAAAGTTCTCATCAAATCACATAAAATCTATCTGTTCTCTTTTATCTTTTTTATTTTTTGCGTTAATTCTACGTTGTATAGAAAGATTGAGTTCTCCCTTATAATTGTCTCGATTTTGGCTTTTGGAAAATACAAATTCAAGAATATATGTATCAGAGGAAGTTGTATTAAATTAAATTTTGTTAGGAACAAAACCAAAGTCTATGTCAATAGCAGATTGAGAGTTGCTAGGTAGAAAAGCTTTTAAGTATCCTTCAACTAACTTTGGCTAAAAGAATTTTCAAAAAAAAAAAAACCTTTGGCTAAAAGACATTGTTTTTAAATCAAGAACAAAAGGACAGTTACAGATGATGATGTGGTCACCAAAAACAAAAATTACTTTACTTAACAAAACTTATAATTAGGGTAAGCAAAAATCAATCTCACATAAAGCAAAAGTCAATCCTATAGAGATTGAATTTATTTAAATTATCCAGAAAAATTAAGCCTAATTTTAGGGAAAAGCAATAGGGAAAGAATTTGGGATTTTGGATTTGTAATCTAATTAGTAATGTAATAAAAGAAATAACAATTATTTAAAGACTTCAATTACAAGGCATTCAATTATTATTGGGGTTTGATGCTAATCATTGGTTAGCATATAACATTGTCAATTGATTAGTCAATCGTAGCATAACAAGCCAACTTTGTTACATCTATCAATCTTTACTGTATTGTTAATTGAAAACCAAGTACATCAGTTAATCCCTAACTATCAAATTACCTAAGACCAGCGCATGTAATAGCAATATTAATAACTAGAAAGATCTGAGTTAACATTAAACAATAAACTCAACAAGCGTAATTTATTTAACTTAAACTTTAATTTTCATAGAATTCTTGTGATTAAATACATAAAGCGATTACGTATTTAAGTTTTCAACCTAGCAATAGATTATTTAATTTTATTATATAGTTGCGAACCTATCTAATCAAACAAGCAAGCATAGTAATATGCTCAGAGAATCTCAAATACTTAATTAACAATTAAAAAACATGCTCATAAATCTCACAACATGCTTTCCTAGGAACAATTAAATCACCTCAACCGAATTAAGAAAATTACTCACTAGACATACTCAAGAATATACAATTCATATTTAATATTATTAAGATATCAATTACCATGCAAAAAACAATCAAAATATAAATCTTTAATAATATAAAACAATAAATCTCAATTCAAAGATTATAATCTATGATACACGCAATTTACTGGTTAAGCAAGAGTAACTACTGTTATGAAGGTTTTTTGAATTCTAGAAGTTGAGAGGGAAGAAGAAAAAGAAAATGGATACAGAGGTAGTTACAGAGAGAGAGATAATTCTAGAATATGGCCAATAATGAGTCATTCCTCTTGTATTTCTGTATTTATAGTCATAGCTAAGTCAGTCGTTGCTGATGTGTCAAAAGTAATAGTCTGACATAGAAAAACAATTAATAGAAAAGAAATCACAAGTAACAATTGAAGCGAACAAATTGCTTCCTATTCTTCCTTGCCTAGCAACTGTTGGAATCTACGTGTATCAAATACCTCCCCCTCAAGTAAATCCTTGTCCTCAAGGATTAAAGTGAGGAAAGCGCTGTTGAAGCTGAGACCAATCTTCCCAAGTTGCATCCTCTTGAAATGAATTATTCTAGTGAACCAAAACCTCTGTAGTAGCTTGACCTTGTCGTTTAACCATTCGACGATCTAAAACAGCCATTGGTTCCTTAACTAAAGTACCATCTTCATCCAACAAAGGTAACTGATGTTGCACAAGATGGGAACCAACATGTTTCTTCAACTGGGAAACATGGATTTTTTGTTTTTGACACACCTTTTAATTAAACAATTTATTTTTGAGTCAACTGTCCATATTTAATTAATGCAAAAAACCACAACTTAATTAAAACTTTTAGTTAAGCTCAATTATCTCTTATTAATTATAATTTGGTCCAATGACTAAATTAAAACACTTTTAATTAAGTATAATGAATTAAATACATTTTATTAAGTCCAATTACAATTCCAATAATGTTTCATGAAAAATTTTCAAATTTTGTCAAGTAAGGTCATCTTATTCATCTGTACTGTCCATTTTGGATCTAGATCACTAAGCAAGACCCTCATGATTTTTTTCGCGTCGAATGGAGTTGAACCTTTGACTTCTTTGAATGTCAAGTCACTTCTAACCAAGTCACTTCTAACCAGACAATTTGACTCACCTACGGGTTGACTACATAGTGCTATAAAGTAGTCGCTATCCAAAGATTAGGAGGCCTTTAACAGCAGTCTCCGATTGTTGTTTCTTCGACTAGCAAAGTGCCCTGTTTCCAAGTCTCAAGGTGCTGCCCCAGATGGCTGCCGTTTCTTCTCAAACCACCTCTCCTTTTATAGCCAAAATGGACCTGGTTGGATGCCAACTTCAACCCTCAAATTAATGGCCAACCCTATTTTTTCTCCTAGTCTGGTTTAGCCCCAAGTCAATGCCAAAAACAACAGTTTCCGGTGCAAGCCAATTCTCCCCAGCAAAAACCCAAATGGCGTTGAACTACCTGGCTGCCCACGTTTCTGTCGTCACAAACAACACTCACCTGTTAGCTTCAGGTGTACCAAATGCCTGGTTTTTGCTTCCCTGATTCCCCTCTTTTTTTTTTCCCAATGCACAGCCTTTCCTTTACAAGTTCCCAGACCAAAATGGAGCACTTTTCTGCAGCACCCGTTTCTGCCGCAAGCCCTTCCTTCAGGCATGTCGAGAGTGGCGTTTCAAGTCTCGGTTTAGACCTCTCTCTCCACTTTTTCGGCATCCAATAACTCTCCGGGCAGAACCCAAATGGAGCTGAAAGCCCCTGGTCAGCCTTGTATTTCTCCTTCCCTTCTTCCTTTCTCCAGTGACAACTCAGTCCTCCCAGGCAAAAAACCCAAATGGCATCACACCTGCCCAGGCTGTCTGACAATTCCACCGTCGGTTTTGACCCCAGTGCTCTCCTTTCCTTTTTCCAGTGCAAGGCTTCTCCTCTTCTCTACGTTTCGACAGCTCCTCTCCCATTCTCCTTCTCTGTTTCGTTTTCTTTCCTTTCTTCCTTTTTTTTTTTCCAGCAAGAGAGCTTCCTCCTTCAGCTGATTCAGCCTTCTCTTTCACCGGTCTCAGCTATTCGCCCCACTTCTCTCTCTCTCTTTTGATCTCTCCTTCACCCTTGCCTGATCCCAATTTCTTCTTCTTCTCTTGGCCTCTCTCCTTATCTTTCTTTCCTTTTTCTTCTCTCACCAACGGCCGGCTCTCCCCTTCAGCAAGCCCTGTTCAATCCTCTGGTTTCTCCTCTGTTTGTATACAAAGGAGGGATCGGCAAGGTGGATTAAATCCCACCAATTTCGATCCTTCTCTCTTTTTTATATATAATAAATATATTTATATTTATTATATCTCTTTATATTATAAATATATTTATATTCAATAAATATATATTATTTACTTATACATGTATATATTCTTTTATTTTTCTTAATTTGTGTGTATATATATATATACACATATAATTTGTTTAGTTATTTGATTTATATTTTTTTCTTTATTTAATATATATTTATGTTATATATTAATTTCATTTAAAAATCCTATTATTTATTAATTAAATATATTTATCATGTAAGGTTTAAGGATTAAACCCTTAAATCCTCATAACGTTATAGTTCTCATAATTAACCTTAGTTTCATCCTCCTCGTAACCTCCACACTCTTATTATTCCCATAGATTCAATTTATACAACTCTAATAATGTTTATACTCGATTTATCACTTAATAATATTTATAGCTTCAAACTAAATTCTTGATACTTGAATTGTTTCTATTATTACAAATATTTATCCATTAGGAGTTGAAAATTCACAGTTATCATATGAGACCTAGACTTCACCAATTCCTTGACAACCATGTCCAAGCATTTCTTGATACCAGGGATTTTTAAACTAATTTTTTTGAGTATAATGGCTGACACTTACGGGTGGTTGGGTTGGATTTATTTGTAGTCAATTAGGGATAATCCCTTGATTGATTTTCAAAAATTTCATCTCTTCTGTTTTTTTT
Organism: Heritiera littoralis; assembly: GCA_031772115.1. Lineage (NCBI taxonomy): Eukaryota > Viridiplantae > Streptophyta > Magnoliopsida > Malvales > Malvaceae > Heritiera > Heritiera littoralis. The sequence goes on from JAPDPK010000043.1 coordinate 1,909,257, forward strand.
TTTAAAAATGTTAAATCTTTAACTCTTTATCCAAAATTTTAAACTATTTTGATTTTTTTTTCAGATTTTTCTTCTCTTATTTTTTATTTTTTGTTTCATCTTCTTTATTTTTAATTTTTTTAATAAAATAAAATAATTAATAAAGAAAGTTTTGGGCCACTAAACATAAAATTGAAATCTTATTAAGATTAGTGGACAAATATAATGTCTACAGCTACCCATCTTTATATATTTGCAATGAAACAATATTTGTAAAAAGATATAAGCATCCAATTTGTCTAGATTTTTTTTTTTAAAATTAAGAACTTACCTAAGAAAGACTCACATTTTAAGTAATCTACAGAGTCACTAACACACATGTAAGTAAAAAAAGAAGAGCAAAAAATTTACTCAGTAAATTTTAGTTTCCGAAGTTTAAGACCCTGATAACTTATATTGCATTTTTTTCTTAATATTTTTATTCTATTTTTTAACATTATTATATCTCCATTATAACTAGACCTAGCAATCTTAGATACGACACGAATACACGACACGAACACGACACGAATAAATGACACGAGGTGACACGAGATGACACGGGTTAAAATTAAGTAAAATTAATATATGAATGTGGTAAAAGCTGAAAATAACATTTTGAGTTTTCCGTGTCGACACGAATACACGACACGAACACGGTTTTACATGACACGAAAACGAATTTTTGACACGAATTGCCAGGTCTAATTATAACTATTTTTTTCTCATTAAATTTCAATATTCAATTTTTCTAAATACATTATCCCAAAAAGAGTAATTATAATACTATTACTTTAAATTCGCGCATTTTAAAGATACTTTCATCCTAAAATTTTTCAAGTGCAGTTAAAGATTCTTTAAATTTTTAACTGGAAAACTTCATATCAATTTTCTTAGAATGAAAACTTCAGATCTTGAATATGAAAAATCATTTTTTTTACGATAACAACTTTCAATCAAATGTTAAATTTTTTTATGAGGTTAAAATTCATTTTTTTTAAATAAATTGCATGCGCTTTTATTTATTCATCATCGATACATCAGATGGCAATACATTATTTAATAGAGGAGGTGGGTCATCCACCCATAAACATTCTTCTGGACACTATAGTCCAAGTTCTGCTAGTAGATGACAATTGGATGGTCGCGCACCACAATACCTATGCCACCACAATTGGATGTAACATTGGAAGCTGCATCAAAATTTATCTTATATTATCCAAGCGGTGGGGCTTGCCAATGCTCCTGAGTAGGTGAATTGAAAGTAAGAGATGTGAATGTTAAAATTCAAATTTTAAATTTATAGAACTCTTCCACCTCAATTTAAGTTAGTGCTCTAAAGTCAAAATTAGATGTGAGATTGTACCAAAAAAAAAAAAATAGATGTGAGATCTTTAAAATGCGACAAAACTACTTATAATGTGTTAATCAAATTCAATAGGCTTTTAGCATTCATGTGTGTGTATATATAAAAATTTAGTGAATACGAATGTAAACAAACAAGATGTTTGACCAATTGTTCGAAAATATATTCTATTTTTATTCATTCATATTCATTTATTATTTTTAACAAATAATCACGAACAAAAATGTTATTTGTTTGCTTATATTCGCGAACAAATTCATTTGACAATCTCATTAAAAAAAAAACCTTTTTAAGATCTTTCCATCGGTTTGACTTCAAACAAACTCATTTAATGTTTAAAACTCATTTGTTTAATGAATTATTTAATTTTTATTTACTGTTCAAAAATAATAAAATTTTAAATTAAAAAGTTAATCATAAATTATTTTTGTTGACACCTAATTTTGTCTCATTTTTTGTTATTATTATTATTATATATATTTTTGTATTTATTTTTATTTTTATTATTTGGTTTGTTATTATTTATATTATTTTTATCTGTTATTATCATTATATTATTACTATTATTATTATTTTTATTTTTATTTTGTTTTTTTGTTTTGTTGTCCATCAGTCACTGCCGCTACCAACCCTTGCCAGCCCCGTCCCCTCAGGTTGTCACTGACCCCCGCCATGGCCTTCCTAGAAACCGGTCACCAACTCTATCATCCATCCCATCTCCACCAACCCCAGTCCAGCCTTACTCCCCTCTAAAAACCCATCCGGTCATTACCAAGAGGGACCATTTTCGACAGAGCCAAGCCCCATCACCACAACACAAAAGCCTCTTCGATACAGAAGCCAGCAACCATCAGTCCCTCAACCCCATCACCGTGAGCCCCTGCCAACCCAAGCATTCACCATCCCAAAACAGAAACCCAACACCAAACGCCATCACCGAGCCACCGTGACCCCAACCATCACCATCATCAGTCGAAAACCCCAAAACCCAAAAAAGCCCCCTCGGCCTCTGTCTAAAACCCAAAACCAGAAACATCATTCTCACCACCCAAAAAAACCAAGCCCCAGAGCCTCACCCGAACCCTCAACAGCCCCTTAGCCTCACCTGAACCCTCAACAACCCCAACAGCCACCCGAAACCCTAAAGCCGAGACCCCAAAACAGATCTAGATCTAGATCTAAACGCACCCACCTGCAAAAAAAAAACCACAAAACAAAAAAACAACCAACAACCAAACACAAACCAAAACAAAAATCCAAATCCAACAAAAAAAAGAGAAAAAAACAAAAAATAAAAAAAAAAGGGGAAAGGCTTTCGATGAAGCTCAGATCTGCGGGGCTATGGTGATTTTTTAGCGAAACGGAGGTCGGATCTTGAAAGAGGAGACGGAGGACTTTTGGAAAGTGGTTTCCTTTTGGGCATTCGGCCACTGGCGAAGGCGGTCGGTGGCAACGGACGGCGATCCCAGAGATGGTCGGGAGTCGCACGGGGAGAGCTTCAAAAGCTCTGAATTTTTTTGGTAAAAAAGAGGAAAAATGAGTTAAAAAAAAGAGTAGTTTTTATAGCAAAAAAAAAAAAAAGAGAAGAGCCGAGGATCCGCGCGTGGACCCGAGATCCGACTCGAGACTCGCGCGCCCGACTAGCGAAGCAGAGGAGACTTGCAGCCTGCTTCGGCCCAGTGGATCAAGCCCATCTGTCTGGCCCCTTTTGGTGTTTGGGCTGTCCAGCTTGGGCCAATTTAGGAAGTCTCCTTTTGGTATATTTACTTTAATCTTAGTCTTTTTGTCTTAATGTTTATTATTATTATTATTATTATTATTATTATTATTATTATTATTATTATTATTATTATTATTATTATTATTATTATTATTATTATTATTATTATTATTATTATTATTGTTGTGCATTCATTATTGTTTTTATTGTTGTTATTATTATTATTATTATTATTATTATTATTATTATTATTATTATTATTATTATTATTAGTGCATGTTGTAAATAAAAAGTTTTTTAAAAATTTTCATTTATTTGTATTTTCATTAATTATTATTATTGATTAGAAAATGTATTTAAAAATAAATGAAATTTTCGATGATGGGATGTCATGAAACTCACAAGTAGTGATTTCTTGACTGATTCCTAGGTGAGAAGAATCTACTAAATGTTACCAGAGTATTGGGATATTTAGTATGATTTTTCAATAATTTAAATTTTTATTAAAAATGAAAATAAATAATTTATTTTTTATAAAAAAGAAAAATTAATAATAAAATTAAAATTTAAATAAACAATTTTCGATGATGGGATGTCATGAAACTCACAAGTAGTGATTTCTTGACTGATCTCTAGGTGAGAAGAGTCGTACTAAATGTTACCAGAGTATTGGGATATTTAGTATGATTTTTCAATAATTTAAAATTTTATTAAAAATAAAAATAAAAAATTTATTTTTTTATATAAAAAAAGAAAAATAAATAATAAAATTTAAATTTAATTAAATAAATGCACGATGATGGGATGTTATGAAACTCACAAGTAGTGATTTCTTAACTGATCCCTAGGTGAGAAGAGTCTACTAAATGTTACCAGAGTATTGGGATATTTAGTATGATTTTTCAGTAATTTAAATTTTTATTAAAAATGAAAATAAATAATTTATTTTTTATATTAAAAACAAAGAAAAATAAATAATGAAATTTAAATTTAATTAAATATTGGTCCGATGATGGAATGTCATGGAACTCACAAGTAATGATTTCATGACTGATCCTTAGGTGAGAGAAGTTCACTAAGTGTTACCAGAGTATTGGGATACTTAGTGCAATTTTTCAATAAAAGAATTTCTATTTAAAATAAATAAAGGAATATTTATATAAAAAATAAAAAAATTCATTTGCATCATATGTTATTTATTTGCATCATGTGCATAAATATTAATTTCAAAATAAATGAAATTTTTCCGATGATGAGATTCTATAGAACTCACAAGTAGTGATTCTTAAGAAATCTCTAGGTGAGGAAAATTATTCCAAATATTACCAGAGTATTGGGATATTTGATTTAATTTTTCAATACAAAAAGGTTCACATTTGAAAAATAAAATTTAACTTTTTAAAATAAAACAAAATAAATTTACAAATAAAAAATGATTTTGAATAAAAAGATTGCAATAAAATAAGAATTATTTTTAAATATTAATTTAAGACCATTTTATTAAAATTAAAGGATAACACATGATTATTATGGTACCGTTTTTTAACGGCGTCGTGGGGGTACTAATCCTTCTCCACGCATAACCGTACTCCCAGACCTGATTTTGTTTTCGTAGACCAAAATTGTCTTTTTAATAAAATTTAATTAATTTTGAGATTTATTTTAAAAAGATAAATGTTTTTAGGTGGCCAATCACACCTAGTCAAAAAAGATTGGTGGCGACTCCCTTTGTTTTTTTAAATGTTTTCAAAATCGTCGACCGCGAAACCGTTACGACAGCTTGGCCACTCCACTGGGGACGCTTTTGGAGGGTCAAGCCAGTCATTAATCTTGTGTTATCCAAAGTTTTAATTTAATAGTCTTGAATGATATTTAAACTTAATTCACTTGGATTTTGAAAATGATTTTGTTTGCATTTGCATTTTATGTTATTTATTTTATGTTTTATATTTGTATATACTTGTTGTTAATAAATTGTTGAGGCATTTAGGATAGAGAAATAATTTAATTTGAGTTTGACGTGTTCCTTCATACACACACTTGCACTTGCATTTGCATAACATGAGCTCTATACCCGGGTTCCGTCCTTCTTAGGAGGGAGTAGATTACCTTTGCTCTCGTGAGGTAATCACCTCCGCAATGGCAATCGAAATACTCCCACTCAAATCAAATTTTACTAGTCCAGTGTGGATGACAGTGAGACATAATTTGAGGACGTTTAGATCTTTACAAGTCCCAACCCAACATGTAAAAGGCCTTAAGAAGCCGATCCTAGCTAGAGCCATGTCCGATTTTTGTAGAAATTACCCTAAAATTAGGACACGAGGGAACATATTCAACCCCTTTACTCATTTCTATAATAAAGATACTATCGATTTCGGTTTGAATTGTATATAATTTAAATCTTTGATTTTTTTAAAAAAAATTGTAAAATAAAAATGAAAAATATATATTTTCTTTATAAAAGATCTTGTAAAAAAAAATCCACTTATTTTTGAAAAAATAAAGATGTGTGATAAAAGTAATAGAACAAATATGTAACTTTTCTTTTAAAAATGTGAATAATTCTTCATTCTTTATTTTTTTAAGGAGGAATTTTTTTTGAAAATAAGTCCTTAAAAATAGGAATTAATAAAAATGTTTTCCAAAGTAAGAAGGAAAAAGAGGTTTATGTTTATTTAGTTATAAGATGTTTTATATCTACAAAAGCAAAAAAAAAAATTCTTTCATTTTTTTCTTTAAAATAAAAATATATAATGAAAAAAAAACACATAAAATTTTCTTTTTATAATAAAAAATGAAATAATTTGTTAAAAATGGTTTAGAAAAATAAGATTTTTGTCTTTTCACCAAAAAAATAAGAAGAGGAAATTCAATTAGGTTTCTTAATTCAAAAGAATTCTTTATTCTTTATTATTCTTGAAAAAAAATTCGTGAGATAAAGGCATAAAAAAAGAAAAGTAAAAGGGATTGAGTAGGAAATTAATTAATCTCTCTTGGAGAAAGGATTAGAATAAAATGAGAGAATGACTAAAAATTTTTTTTTTCTTTCTTTTTGAAGTCAAAATAAATATTGGAAAAAAAAGATGAATAATTGACTTTCCTGTATAGAATTTTCAAAGAATAAGACATGCAAAAATAAAAAAATATATCTTTTTTTTTTGGGTCGTATAGGAATTTTAAATGAGAGTCTAAAAATGCTAAGAATTAAAAAAAAAGGTTTCTTGAACAAAAAGATGTCAACAAAAATTGTCATTGAATTTGTTTGGAAAAGAATTCAAAAAAAAATAATAATTTGATTTGGAATAAAAATGAAATAAAATCAATTTTTGAAAAAAAGAATCGAATAGGGAATGTGAATTTTTTTTTAGGAAAAAATAGAAAATAAAAAAATGTTTGTTTGGTGATTAAATAAAAATGATTTCTAGAAAATTGAAGAAGAATGTTTGAGGTTTAGTTAGGAATTCCATCTTTCTTGCATGTTGGATTAAGGAATAATAAGATTAGTGTCTGGGTATTGTGAATACAAACATTCGTTTTTCTCAAGCATGTTAGGGACATATATCATTTTAATTCATTTCATCATCATTGTGTATATATATGTTGATAGTCATGTCATTTGCATTTTAGAATCATGAAAGTTAGGTGAAATAAAACAAAATTTGATCTTCATTACCACTGCATTGTGTATAAATTACATTTTGTATAAACATGTCCTTCATCATGCCTTGTTATTGTGTCATGTCTTAAACATTTTACATAGCATTTCATAAAAAAAGAAAAAAAGAATATGTTCTTTCTCATAGAAAATTAAAAACAAAGGAAAAAAGAGAGAGAGTTTGGAAACAAGTTTGGTATGGTTCAAGGTTATTCTTCAATTCCTCTTACTTGTTTCGGACTTGACCTCTTAAGTTAATAAGTGAATGTGTTAAGTAAGGGGCAAATTTTAGTTTGAGCTATGGTATGTATTTTACATTGTTGCATCACATTTTGTAGATAAATATTTGAGAAACTAGACTAAGTCTTTTGCAATCTTGAATTTGTTTATTCTTTCAATTTTCTTTTTTATCAAATTTCTGTACATGTGTTATTGATTGATTATTTTCATTGAAATTATTACTCCCTAAGATTTGGTTAAAGTGAAGACTTAAATACCTAACATGTAAAATCAAGAAAGTTATGCAAATTAACAAAATAAAAAATAAAAAAAATAAAAAAGAAGAAAAATTGCTCCATTTCATGTTTCAAGATAAAAATAATAGATTTTTGTCATACATATCATTTGCATACATATACAAATAACATGATTTTCATAAAACTCACATCATACACTTGTTATACTTTAGTAAATATGCCAATACTCTAAAAAAAAAAGAGAAAAAAAGTGTTTGTTCCAAAAATTTTTGAAAGAAATAAAAGAAAGTTCTTTTTTTTAGACAAAAGTAAGATAGTAATATGAATTTCTAATTAGAAAATTGCGGTAATAAGGTTCAAGGCCTCTCGACCATCAAAGGTTACAAAGTAGTTTGGGCCTCTCACAAGTATAGGTCATGGAAGAAGGACAAGCTAGCCGAATGGAGAAAATAGAACAGGTGCAAGAAGAGATGAAGGGGCAATTGGCTGTAATGCTGGAGATGATGACTAAAATGAATAGAGGAAAGGAACCAGTAGGGGAAGCAACTACTCAAGAAAGGTGGGCACAAGACGGTGAACGTCCATCTCCACATAGTCCCATTCCACCCCAAGTCTGTACTTCACAGCATACGCTATTTGCGGGGCACGACATTCCATACCTCAGAAGGAAGCCATCAGACCCAATCCATGTCCATGATTTAGATGATCCTAAAGAACAAAATAAATTGAAGATGAGTGCATTAACAGTGAAAGATAATTTAGAGCCTTAAATAAAGTTAGATCTCCTTGAAGAAAGGTTACGAGCTATCGAAGGGATGGATTTATATGGTTTTATGGATGCGAGCGAGCTCTGTTTGGTACCAGGTGTAGTTATCCCACCAAAATTCAAAGTTCCAGATTTTGAAAAGTATGATGGGACCAAATGCCCGGCAACTCATATAAAGATGTATTGCCAAAAAATGGCTGCCTATGCTCAGAATGATGAATTATTGGTGCATATTTTTCAAGACAGTCTTACCGGATCAGCTGCCAGGTGGTACACCCAACTAGATCGAGCACATATCCATTCATGGAAAGAATTGGCATGGGCATTTATCGCTCAATACAAGCACATTAAAGATTTGGCACCAGACCGCCTGTCCTTACAAGGCATGAAGAAGAAGCATGAGGAGAGCTTTAAAGAATATGCTCGAAGATGAAGGGATGTAGCTGCCTAAGTTCAACCTCCCCTCACAGAGAAAGAAACTGCCATCTTGTTTGTTAATACACTCCCTGCACCATTTTATGAAATGATGGTTGGCAATGCCAACAAGAATTTTGCAGATATGGTAATTTCTGGTGAAATAATAAAGAATGCAATCAAGAGTGGCAAGCTTATAGGAGATGATGCCATGAATGCAAGAAAAGGTGATACATCGGGGAATGGAGAGATGTTCATGCTATGAATTATGAGGGGCAACATGTGGGAGACTTTGCTCCATACCATCCTTATCCAATGTACCACACCCATTACCCCACCATAAATAATATCTCTCCAAGCCTGAATACCCGTCAGCCAATCCCCCAATCTAGTTGGCAAATAGGTCTCCAAACACCTATGCCTACCCAAAGTAACCAAAGAGGATCTCGAAACAAACGGAGGAGGATCGACATTGATCCGATTCCTTGGTCCTACACTGAAGTATTTCAATACCTTCTCGAGAACCAACTTGTTACCCCAATCCAATTAAAGCCTTTGGAACCTCCATATCCAGAATGGTATGACCCAAATGCTCGGTGTGACTATCATAGTGGAAATATGGGTCATTCGATAGAAAGTTGCCCTGCTTTCAAGCACAAGGTGCAAAGTTTGATTAGATCTGGTTTGTTGGATTTTGGGACAAAAGAAGGAACGGGTTAACCATGCTGCAGTATGATTGCAAAAGAAGACTTTTTGGTTGGTCATTCATGATGGTATAAAGTTGTTTCTTTTTGTAGTGCTCATAAAATGAAAAGCGCTTTTTGTGTATTGAATTTCATTTATCTTTGGTCATTTCAACAAAGTAATCGATGCATTTTCATTACATTTTCTCTCCCCTTCGAAGTCTTATATTTTTTGTGCATTCACCTATATTTTACCTTTTTCTGCTTCTTTTGGCTTCTAAATGATTAATTTCCATTCTTTGCCCAATTTTTTTGTTAAATGATGAATATGAAGTTGATTATGATAATAATCTGGGATAAAACTTTAAAATTCTATTTGTATTGACAATTTTGTCTCCCATGATCGATGGGAATGTTGAAGTCAATAGATGAAGTGTACACAAGGAAAGTCAGAATTGATGTGCAATTTAATAGTAGATTTTCCACAAGATTGTGTTGGCTCAGTAAATAATTCTTTGATAAGAGTATTTACGTTTGAAGTAAGAAATGACCATCTTTGGTTTACCCTTCACACACGAGAAAAATTATCCATCATTACCCCTTTTGAGCCTCATAGTATATATGTTTTTTTAAAGAAACCCGCCAAGGATCACCTTCCACATTGTGGGGCAAAATTGAGAAAAATGAAGTGAGATTTGCCCACGAAAAATTTTCAAGTCATTAGAAATCTAGGGGCAAGATAAAGAAAAAGATATCTTCAAGCTTGAAATCCTCAAAAAAAAAAAGAAGGAAATGAGAAAAAGAGAGAATCAAAAGAAAAAGAGATGAACCGAAAAGAATGAAAAGAGAAACAAGAAACCAAAAAAGAATAAAGAAAGAATGGGGTAGAATGCTAAAGTTCTTAAAATGATGAAAAATGATCCTATGGCTTGAAACCCTTGAAACACGTATTTTGGGCCTATTTTATCCATTTCCTTCATACCTCTTTACCTTTGCCTACATTACGTACCTTAAAAGTCCATTTTGATCAAATTTGAATGCTTGAGTTAAGGAATCATATATTGAGCCTAGATGTATTACAAGTTCATGATTTGGAGCTCGATAAGTGTGTTGATTATGGATAAATATGGTCCTCGAAGAAGAATAAAAATGTAAAAAGAAAAATGATGAAAAGAAAAAAAAAAGAAAAATGAAAAAGAAAAAGCTAAAAAAAAAGAGAATAAAAAGGGGCTCAAGTTGAAAACCCGAAAGGGAGATTTGAGTCAAAAGTAGGATGAGAGATTTAGCTAAAATCTTGGGAAGATAGCCTTTCATAAGGGAAACCAGTACTGTTTGAAAATTTCATGAAGTGGGGGCAAAGCATTGATGAAACCAAAATGATTAGAATGTCAATCAAATAGAATTTTGGAAAAATCTTAGATTAGTTTATCAAGATCGATTGAATATTCATTGTTAGATATTGTTACTTTCCTTGGCCTCTGGAAATACCCTATTTTTCTTAGTTAAATTTGTTCTTGTTTACTTCATCATAAATGTCTTTCCTTTAACTTTCAACTAATCTGCATCCTCATGATTATTGAGAGAAATGTGATGGCATTGCATCCGTTATGAAATTGAAATGACGATAAATAAATAATTGACAATATGTGTGAAAGCCCAATGCATTACAAAAGAAGAAAGTTGAAAATGATTGGGACAAAGAAGGAATGGATGAGAACCATGGGAAGGTTTGTAAGTGCTGAAAAAATACGAATGTATGATCAAATGGTGAAGAATAAACAAGAATTAATGGTGTTTCGTGGAATTAGCAGATGTATGGAAGCTTATGATTTGAAAAGATTCAAAAATGGTGAGAAAGATGGTCTTGTGAACCTTGTTACTGCAACTTTTGATTTCTTTTATTTTTCCTTTTTTTTCCTTTTTCTTTTTCTCTTTTTTTCCTATTTCTTGACATTTGTATTGCATTCATCACATACATTCAAAAAAAAACAAATGAAAATTTCACCTTTAAGTAACAAAGTTTGTACATTCTCGATAAAAAAAAAAGAGGGGCAAAGCATAAGAAAAAAGGAAGGAAGCGGGTGTAGACACCTAATTTTGTCCCATTTTTATTTATATTATTATTATTATTATTATTATCTGTTTTTTATTATTTTATTATTATTATTTTATTATTATTATTATTATTATTATTATTATTATTATATGTCTTTTTCATTATTATTATTTAATTTATTTACATCACAATTAATGGGAAGAGACTTTCCCATTTTGCCGGTTACATCTTTAGGCCAAATCTTGCCTAGCCGTCGGCCAAGCTCAGACTATTGTCTCGATTCCACCAAAACTCATTTTCCCCATGATGTCAATCCCATCCCTGGGACATTGGCAAGATCTCATGGGTGATTCTGAAATGCCAGGCGAGAGGAAGTTCCTAAATCTATTGTTAAAAAGGATCCAGACAAAAGATTTAGGGGGGCTTTTCCTTTTTTCGACTCTGAAAATCGACAAAAAACCACCACCCAAATAACTACCCTCCCTGTTCCAATCTCACCACCGAGACTCATTTGCCTACCCAAAAACCAACTATTCGGCCACCACCACCGAAACCCCCAAATGCCATCATCAAAACCACAACAAACCCCTAACCTAGATCTAGAAACCCCAAACCCGAGACCCTTAGGATCCCAGATCTAAAGCCCCAACCCTGGAAAATCGATTCCTGGATACCTGCAAACAAAAAGAAAAACAACAACAACACAAAACCAAGAAGATTCGGAACCAACAACCATCAACCAAAAAAACAAAAAACAAAAAAAGGGGAAGGAGGCTTTCGGTTCCTAGCAGATCTACGGGGTTAGGAGATTTTTTCGAGAAAGAAGCCAGAATCGGGCTCAGGGAGTGAAGGGCTTCCGAAAAGTGGTTAGCTTTTTCATTTTTGGCCACGGCGACAGCGACAGCGCACGGCGGTCCGGTAGGGCCGGAAATCGCCTGGCCGGGAGAGCTTTGAAGAGCTCTGAAGGTTTTTTTGTCTGTGAAATAAAGAAAATGAAGTAAAAAAAAGTAGGCTTTTATAAAAAAGAAAAAAAAATTCACTGCTGACCGCATGCGACCCGGGATCCGACCAAGGTTCGCACATCGACCCGGAGGGGAAAGAAGACCCGCATGCCAACCAGACGACCCGACCCGACTTGCTACCCGACCGGGAGCACTCATAGCCACCTGACCGCCTCGACCCGATCCGGCCCACTTGCTTTGGGTCACTTGGGCAGACTTCGGCCTCTGCTGTTTGGGCTCGGTTTTTTGGGCCCTTTGGTAGGTTTTTTTTGGGTTCTAACCCAAATTACTTTTGGTATATTTCCTTAATCATTTATTTATTTATTTATTTGTTTTATTAAATGATTTATTTTATTTTCTGAAACTCTCTAGGATTTAATTAATTTTATTGCATGGAATTATTAAAATAAATAAAATAAAATAAACATATAGTTTTTAAAATGAAAGTTAATAATAAATTTTAAATTCATTTAAATGAATGTCCGATGATGGATGCTACGGAAGTCACAAGTATGATTCCTACTGATCCCTAGGTGAGAAGAGTCGTACTAGATGTTGCCAAAAGTATTGGAATATTTAGTATGATTTTTCAATAATTTAATTTTTTGTTAAAATAAAAATAAATTTTTAAAAGAAAATTAAAAATAAATTTTATAATTCAATTAAAGGAATGTCCGATGATGGGATGTTACGGAAGTCACAAGTAGTGATTCCTAACTGATCCCTATGTGAGAAGAGTCGTACTAAATGTTGCCAAAAGTATTGGAATATTTAGTATGATTTTTCAATAATTTAAATTTTTATTAAAAATGAAAACAAATAAGTTTTTTAAAACAAAGAAAATTAAATAAATAAATGATGAAATTTAAATTTAATTGAATAATCGTCCGATGATGGGATGTTACGGAAGTCACAAGTAGTAATTCCTAACTGATCTCTAGGTGAGAAGAGTCGTATTAAATATTGCCAAAAGTATTGAAATGTTTAGTATGATTTTTCAATAATTTAAATTTTTATAAAAAAAAGAAAATGAATAAGTTTTTTAAAAAAAACAAAAAACAAAGAAATATAAGTAAATAAAAAATAAATAATGAAATTTAAAATAAAAAATTCATTTGCATCATATGCATTCATTTAACTTCAAAATGGGTGTGAGCCCTTCCGAGGATGAGATTCTATAGAAGTTACAAGTAATGATTCTTAAGAAATCTCTCGGTGAGAAAAATTATTTCGAATGCTGCCAAAAGTATTGGAGTATTCGATTTAATTATTCAATACAAAAGGGTTCACACTCACCTTCGATAAACAAAAATCTAACCTTTTTTAAAAAAAATGAAAAAATAATTTTGATAAATAATAAAATGCTTCAAAAATGGAATAAAATAGGAATTAATTTTAAATATTAATTCAAGACCATTTCATTAAAATCAAAGAATAACACATGATTACTATGGTACCGTTTTTTAACGGGCGTTGTGGGGGTGCTAATCCTTCCCCACGCGTAACATTACTCCTGGACCCGATTTTGTTTTCGCAGACCAAAAATTATCTTTTTAATAAAACTTAATTAATTTTGAGATTTTGTTCAAAAGATAAATATTTTAGGTGACCAATCACACCTAGACAAAAAAGATTGGTTGCGACTTCCTTTGTTTTTAAATGTTTTCAAAATCGTCGAGCGCGAAGCCGTTACGACAGCTTGGCAACTCCACTGGGGATGCTTTTTGAGAGTCAAGCCATTTATTAATCATGTGTTATCCTAAGTTTTAATTTAAAGGTCTTAATTAATATTTAAATTTAATTTCTTTAATTTAAATAATTTGTTGCATTTGTGCTTTAGCTATTATGTTTATTTTATGCCATTCTTTGTTTCGTATATATTATTCTTAATAAATTGTTGGGCCATTGTAGGATAAGGGTTACGGTTTGATAAATGTTTCCTCATACACACACTTGCACTTGCATCTGCATAACATGAACTCTATACCCGGGTTCAGTCCTTCTTAGGAGGGAGTAGAGTACCTTTGCTCTCGTGAGGTAATCACCTCTGCAATGGCAATCGAAATACTCCCACTCAAATTAAATCTTAGTAGTCCAGTGTGGATGACAGTAAGGTATAATTTGGGAACCTTTTGACCTTTTAGAGACCTAAATCAGCATATAGAGAATCTTAAGTCAAATCTTAGGTAGAGCCATACCTGATTTTTGAAATTAGGACACAAGAGGGAACATTATTTGACCTCATTTCTCGTATCATTAATAAAGGTACTATGGATTTTGGTTTGAATTGTCCATAACTTAAGTCTTTGAAATTTTTCTTGTTTTCCAAAAAGGGTTTTAAAATAATAATAATAATGATAATAATAATAATAATAATAAATTGCGGAAAGAGATTTTGTAAAATAAAAAGAAAGAAATCTAAGTTTTTTTAATAAAAAAGTGTGAGAAAAACAATAAAACAAACTTTTCTTTCAAAACAATGGGAATAATTTTTCTTGGAGAAAAAAGAGAAGAGGGATTTCTTTCAAAAATATGGACATAAAAATGGGAATTGTTGGCTCTAATAGACAATACCGAGAGGGGGGGGTGAACCGGTTTTTCACTAACTTTAAGTTCGTTTTTCGGTTTCTTTAAATTCTCTAGCCTATATTAATATTTTCTAAGTTCTTTAGGCTAGGCAATCATGCAATCCAAGTTCAATGAAATAAACACAATATAAATGCAAGTAAATAAAGAGTAGGGAGAGAGAGATTTACACAATCGATTTATAGAGGTTCGGCAACCTTGCCTACGTCCTCTACCTTGAGACGCTCCCAAGGATTTTCCCCAAATTCACTATCCTTGAATTTGTTACACTCCCTCTTTTCAAGGCTCAAGAGAAACCTCTCTCTTTTTCTAGGCTCAAGAGAAACCTCTCTCTTTTTCTAGGCTCAAGAGAAACCTCCCTCTTTTTCTAGGCTCAAGAGAAACCTCTCTCTTTTTCTAGGCTCAAGAGAAACCTCCCTCTTTTTCTAGGCTCAAGAGAAACCTCCCTCTTTTTCTTAGGCTAAAGAGAAACCTCACTCTTTTTCAAGGCTTAAGAGAAACCTCCCCTTTTACAAGGAATGGTGGGTTACAAATAATGTAATCAAAGAAAGGCCTCTAGGTAGGCAAGTGATTACAGAAATTAAGCACAATGAAAAGCCTATACAATGTTTGTGCTAAGCAATACAAGAAATAGATGAATGATAGAAGATGAAGACTTTTTATCTCTTGAATTGATGTTGAGGCTTGAGGATTTGAGGAAAATGAGAATTGGAGTTGATTGAGTAGTTCCTCTTGCTTCCTTTAGCTTCTAAGCCTCTATTTATAGTCCCTTGGATGGTTTGTGGACGTTGGTTGGAGCCAAAACAGAAACTAGCCATTGTATCTCGCAGAAACTAGCCGTTGGGGGCTTTTTGGCATAAAGGGATCGATCCTTTTACCAAAGGGATCGATCTTTTTCTTCATTCTGGGCTTCCGGGGCATTCTGCCAAAAAGGGATCGATCCCTTTCCCTATAGGATCGATCCTTTTCTTCCAGAGGGCATTTTTCCTGCACTTTTGGGTTAGAAATGATATGACTTTTGATTTTAATTCAACCCAAAACATTTATAAGCTTTAAGGGAGTTTTTCTTGACTTCCTCAAATGAGAATATTGTCCAAAAACTTATAAGTAATTTTCTAAACTTATGTTCAATAATTCTTGAGAAAATTACTTAATATTGAAAACCATTTTATAAAGTATTAAGACCCATAAGAATATATCATTAAATCATGGTCTTAATGTTTGATATGAACACTTAAAAATGAATTGAGAAAATCATGTGTGATAAGGCAAATTTACAATATGAATTAAAACATTAAAGCTTACTTAAGTTTTTGTCATTTCAAAATATATATTGCAATTTAAAGCTAACAATCTCCCCCTTTTTGATATGATAAAACTTAATGTAAATTTGCTTTGAAAATTCTTTGAGAAAATACTCCCCCTAAAATAAAGCAGGATTTTATAAAGCTCCCCCTTAATATAAGCATGGGTTTTGAAAACTATTTCTCCCTCATTATCTCTCCCCCTTAATATCTCTCCCTTTACTATCTATCTCTCCCCCTTTTTGTCATAGCAAAAAGAAGGAAAAATGATAAGAAATATGCTCCTCCTAAAATCATGGCTATGTGAGAAGAGATAAAAGACTATGCTCCATCCAACAAGAAACATGTTAGTATATGGGACTCATAGCACAAATAAATAAGCCAATTGTTCATAAAGAGTATGAAATATTCATGCAAAGAACATGACTTATGATCCTATAAGGATTGTTTATAAATAATTTTGATACCAATTGTTGATAAGTAATTTTGCAAAAGGTTCCAATTGGTAAGAAATTAAGCAAGCACCTAAGTATATCAATTGTTCTCTAAGGTCCAACTAAGGTGCATGGCAATACATTATGATTATCAGCTAAAATTAAATGACATATCATATGCAAGAGCTCATAAATCACGTTCAAGCAAAATGTGCATAGAATTGAAACATATAGCAATTAACTACAAATTCTAGCACACAAGAGTTTCATGCAAAAATATCCTAAACGGATTCTTCTCTATTTGTCATTTCAAACTAAAGAGCACAAGAAGAATTGTCAATTTAAAGCTCATACCAATTGGCAATTTAGTTTTGGCTTACCAATTATTGAAAATATGGTTGCCAATGATACTAATTGTTATTTCAATCTAAATACCAATTGTTACTAATGGTTGACTTAGTCATTTTGCATGAATTCAATATTTATGTGTAGTGTGTTCATGTCAAGAAAATAGTCATTTTAAATATGCAAGAACACAACACATATCATCAAATATGCATATGGATCAATTAAACATAAGCATACTATCATAAAGTATTAATCCATATTCATATTCTCAAAGTTATACCATATGGAAGATTCATAAAATCAAAGTATCCAAGCAAACACATTTTCTTCCATGTTTTCAATCACAAAAGTCCTATGCTCATTTTCCAATTCAAGTCCTTAACCAATTATGAGCAAGGAAAGATTCAAATAACAAATTATAGACCAATGAAAATTATGATCTTATACCAATTGTTGAATTTATATTTGCAATCAATCCTTAAGGTCAAGTTTTAATTATTCTTCCACTAGATGTATAATTATCATGAAACTTAGTGTGGAGTAGTCGAGTCAAGCTAAGAAACATAATCCTATAAGCATGCTTGACTAAGATGAACAAAAGGAATGATCAATATTCATGATGCACAAGTTCATCAAATTCTCAAATATATCCATAAATTCTTGAAATAATTCTCAAAATTATGTTTAAGCATTCATTGAAAGTATGTTTCAAGATTATTTCAAGAGTTATGCAAATCATGAATATTTTCAACAAGAAAAATGATTTTGCACTTGTGAGTTGATTATTGAAAGTGATACGATTTGTTGGAAATGACACAAGTTGATGGAGTTGAGGCATGATATCAATGAAAAATGATTTTTCATATTCTAAATATTATCAAAAGGAAGTTAAAATATTGAATTTTAAGTTGAGAAGAAAGAAGATATCAAGAGAATTAAGAAAACTTCTCAACTAAGGCTTAAAAATACAGAAAAGGGCATAAATTGCCTAGAGGAATCGATCCCATGAGCAAAGGGATCGATCCCTAAACTCCAGAATCAAGTTTCCTGCAAGTTTTTCCAAAGGGATCGATCCTGTATGAAGAGGGATCGATCCCTCATCCTGGTTTTGCAGATTTTTGATAGAAAGTCCAACTTGTGAGGTGCCAAAACTTCGTTTTTGAGTATTTTAAGTCCAAGTAAGGGTTTAAACATTTGTAAAACATGATTTTGGACTTGTATGAATGAAAAACATGAATGAAAAACCATTTAACAATAGATTTTGCAATTTTGGAAGGATTTTTACCAATAAATGCATTTTTGGCCTCAAAGGAGGTCATTTTGAGAGTTATGCTTGTTTTGGCAAAACCAATGCATTGAGTTTCATAAATATGCCAAAACAAACTTGTTCACATAGGTTTTAAGCACATATATCATCAAAGCATACATTTTGTGAACAACATGCCATGATTTCCATCATACAAGTTCTTCATTAATGCACAAAACATGGCATTTTGCATATATGACATATTTGGCAATTTGAGGCAAGTAAATACATTATCAACACATAGAAAACTTGCTCAAAATGCAGAAATCCAATAATCATTTCAGAATAACTAAACATGCTTTTCATTCAATCATTCAATGCCTCAAGTACTATAATCAAACAATCAAAAATCTTTGTCATGCCTTTTTGTTCAATCATTCAACTCATAATGCATCAAGAATCATCAACCAAGTGCCTCATTAAATCAAACAAATAATTTTAATACATATGAGTTTTGAAAAGATAGAATATAAGCCTACAAAACTCCTTTGCTTGAGTATACTTTGCCTTGAATTGTTGAGTTCACCTTGAGCTATCCTTTGAAGAATTTTTGTGATCTTGCCAAGGGTGGATCCTCAAGCTCTTCCTCTCTTTTATTGGCACAAGCAAACTCCAAGGGACGTGTAGAGCATTTGAACTTCATTGTTTCATTGTATTCCCATGCTCTAACACTCCTACAACAAACAAATTCAAGCATGCTTTGGTACCCAAATTTTCTTGGGTCCATGAGAGTTAGTGCAAACAATTTTAGATCCTTTTGGGATCCATTTTAAGCTCATTTCATCATCATTTATAACATGCTTTGGGATCCACATCTTCCTAACTACTTTTCCTCTAAAAATAGTTTTTCTATATGTGCATGCTTGTGAAGAGTGGCCTATCCTATTGCATAGTGAGCATGTGAGAGAGGTATCATGCATAGAATTTTTGCTCACTAGGAAGTTCTTAAGATGAGTTTCTTTTTGTATTGCATTATAACCTAACCCATCTTTATCAAAGAAAGCTCTTTGGGTCTCTAACATATGGTCTAGCTTTTGTTGACCCATATAAAATCTAGAAAATGAATTATGCAAATTTAAGTTCTTTTTATTTACTTCATCTATTTCTAGATTTGCTTCTTCTAATTTCTTCTCAAATTCAAGTTTGGCATTTAATAGCATTTCATTTTCTATTTTCAATTTAGCAATGATTTTCTTATATTTGGAGTTCATGCATTGAAAATCATTTGCTAATTCATTAAAAGCATTTTGTAGTTCATTAAATGTATAATCATTATCTTCACTAGAACTACAACTAGCCTTATCATCACTAATAGCCATAAAGCATGAGTAAGCTACCTCTTCATCTACGTTTTACTCATCGGAGCTATCACTATAGCTCCATGCAGCCACAAATGCTTTCTCCTTAGGCTTTCTATCATTTTCTCTCCTAAGTAAGAGGCAATCTAATTTAGTATGACCCGGTTCATTGCACTCATAACATACTAAGGGGTCCTTTTCTCTTCTACTTGACTCTCCCTTTTGATGTCTCCTATTACTCTCTCTCACTTTCATTCTCATAAATCTATTGAATCTTTTGGCAAACATTGCCATTTCCTTTTCTTCCTCATTTCCACTCTCATCACTATCATCCTCATGAGTGGAAGACTTAAGTGCTACCCCTACTTTCTTTGAAGGCTCTTCATTTCTTTTTAATTTCATTTCATATGTAAGTAGGGAGCCCATAAGCTCATCTAGAGACAAGGTATTTGGATCCTTAGACTCTTCTATTGCGGTTACCTTTGCCTCCCAAGATTTTGGCAAGCTATTCAAAATTTTCTTAACCATTTCTACATTGGAATAGCTCTTGCCTAATGCCTTAAGTCCATTAATTATATCATTAAACCTAGTGAACATTTCGCTAATGGACTCATTTTCTTTCATCCTAAATAGCTCATAATCATGTGTGAGCATTCCTACTTTGGTTTCCCTAACTTGATTGGTCCCTTCATGTGTGATGGCTAATTAGTCCCATATTTGCTTAGCATTTTCACATAAAGACACTCTATTATACTCATTGGGACCTAATGCACAAAAGAGAGTGTGCATAGCCTTGGCATTCAATTGTGCCATTCTCATATCATTTATGTCCCACTCATCCTCACTTTTAGGGACATCTTTTCCATCAACTTTCTTCATTGGAATTTTGGGACCATTAACAATCACTCTCCACACTTCATAATCATTGGATTGTACAAATAACATCATCCTAATTTTCCAATAAGAGTAATTCTCACCATTGAAGAGTGGGGGTCTAACTAATGAGTGACCCTCTTCTCCTAGGGGTGTGCCTACATTCAAGTGAGCCATTTATGATCGTTTTGCTCGGTAGAGGTTAGTCTAAATCAATCTCGAGCCCAAGCTCTGATACCAATTGTTGGCTCTAATAGGCAATACCGAGAGGGGGGTGAATCGGTTTTTCACTAACTTTAAGTTTGTTTTTCGGTTTCTCTAAATTCTCTAGCCTATATTAATATTTTCTAAGTTCTCTAGGCTAGGCAATCATGCAATCCAAGTTCAATGAAATAAACACAATATAAATGCAAGTAAATAAAGAGTAGGGAGAGAGAGATTTACACAATCGATTTATAGAGGTTCGGCAACCTTGCCTATGTCCTCTACCTTGAGACGCTCCCAAGGATTTTCCCCAAATTCACTATCCTTGAATTTGTTACACTCCCTCTTTTCAAGGTTCAAGAGAAACCTCTCTCTTTTTCTAGGCTCAAGAGAAACCTCCCTCTTTCTCTAGGCTCAAGAGAAACCTCCCTCTTTTTCTTAGGCTCAAGAGTAACCTCCCTCTTTTTCTTAGGCTAAAGAGTAACCTCCCTCTTTTTCAAGGCTTAAGAGAAACCTCTCCTTTTACAAGGAATGGTGGGTTACAAATAATGTAATCAAAGAAGGGCCTCTAGGTAGGCAAGTGATTACAGAAATTAAGCACAATGAAAAGCTATACAATGTTTGTGCTAAGCAATACAAGAAATAGATGAATAATAGAAGATGAAGACTTTTTATCTCTTGAATTGATGTTGAGGCTTGAGGATTTGAGGAAAATGAGAATTGGAGTTGATTGAGTAGTTCCTCTTGCTTCCTTTAGCTTCTAAGCCTATATTTATAGTCCCTTGGATGGTTTGTGGACGTTGGTTGGAGCCAAAACAGAAACTAGCCATTGTATTCACAGAAACTAGCCGTTTGGGGGCTCTGCTTTGGCATAAAGGGGATCGATCCCTTTCCCTATAGGATCGATCCTTTTCTTCCAGAGGGTATTTTTCCTGCACTTTTGGGTTAGAAATGATATGGCTTTTGATTTTAATTCAACCCAAAACATTTATAAGCTTTAATGGAGTTTTTCTTGACTTTCTCAAATGAGAATATTGTCCAAAAACTTATAAGTAATTTTCTAAACTTAAATTCAATAATTCTTGAGAAAATTACTTAATATTGAAAACCATTTTATAAAGTATTAAGACCCATAAGAATATATCATTAAATCATGGTCTTAATGTTTGATATAAACACTTAAAAATGAACTGAGAAAATCATGTGTGATAAGGCAAATTTACAATATGAATTAAAACATTAAAGCTTACTTAAGTTTTTGTTATTTCAAAGTATATATTGCAATTTAAAGCTAACAGGAATAAATAGAAAAATGCGCTCTATAAAGCGATAAGAAAGAGAGTAGACATTTTTCTAAATAAAGGTAAAATAGAGTCAACAAAATCTTTCCTTGATTTTTTCCTTTTTTTCTGAATAATTCAAAGAATAAGTTGACATGCAAAAAAAACATGTTTTTCTTTCCTTTTCTTGATTATCTCATTAAAAAAAAAAATTCTTGAACAAAAAGATGTCAACAAAAAAATTGTCCTTGAATTTGTTTGGAAAAGAATTAAAAAAAATAGTTTGATTTGGAATAAAAATGAAATAAAATTAATTTTTGAAAAAAGAATCGATAGGGGATGTGAATTTTTTAGGAAAAAATAGAAAATAAAAAGCAAATTTTGGTGATAAAAGAAAAAGTTTGATTTGGAATAAAAATGAAATAAAATTAATTTTTGAAAAAAAATCGATAAGGGATGTGAATTTTTTAGGAAAAAATAGAAAATAAAAAAAATATTTTGGTGATTGAAGAAAAATGATTTCTAAGAAGTAGAAGAAGAATGTTTGAAGTTTAGCTAGGAATTATGTTTTCCTCGCATATTAGATTAAGCAATAATAAGATTTTTGTCTAGGTAGTGTGAATACAAATATTCATCTTTCTCAAGCATGTTAGTGACATATCATTTTAATTCATTTCATCATCATTGTGTCTACATATGTTGATAATCATGTCGTGTGCATTTTGAAATCATGTAAATTAGGTGAAATAAAATAAACTTTGATCTTCATTACAATTACATTTTGCATAAATTGCATTTTGTACGAACATGTCTTTCAACAACGCATTGTTATTGTGTCATGTCTTGAACATTTTACATAGCATTTCATGGTTAAAAATGTTCCTTCTCATAAAAAAAAAGAGAGAGAAGAGAGAGAGAGAGTTTTTGAAACAATTTTGATATGGTTTAAGGTTACTCTTCAACTTCTCTTAATCGTTTCAAACTTGACCTCTTAAGTTATTAAGTGAATGTGATTAGTTAGAGGCAAATTTTAGTTTGAATTTTGGTATGCATTTTACATTGTTGCATCACATTTTGTAGATAAATCTTCGAGAAAATAGACCAAGTCTTTTACAATCTTGAATTTGTTTATTCTTTCAATTTTCTTTTTTATCAAATTTGTATACATGTGCTATTGATTGATTATTTTCCTTGAAATTATTCTTCCCTAAGATTTCGTTAAAGTGAAGGCATAAATACCCAACATGTAAAATCAAGAAAGTTATGCAAACTAACAAAATAAAAAAAGAAAGAGAGAAAACAAAAAAAGAGAAAAAGAAGAAGAAAAATTTGTTCTATTTCATAGATTTCTATCATACATGTCATTTGCATACATATACAAATAACATGATTTTCATAAAATTCACATCATACACTTGTTATACTTTAGTAAATAGGCCAATACTCTTCATTTTTCAAAAAAAAAAATTTTGGTTGTTTAAAAAATTCTTAAAAAAATAAGAGTTTTTTTAGACAGATAGATAATGATATGGATTTCTAATTAAAAATTATGGTAATAAGGTTCCAAGGCTTCTCGACCATCAAAGGTTACAAAGCAGTTCGAGGCTCTCACAAGTACAGGTCATGGAAGAAGGACAAGCTAGCCGAATGGAGAAAATAGAAAAGGCGCAAGAAGAGATGAAGGGGCAATTGGCTGCAATGCTGGAGATGATGACTAAAATGAATAAAGGAAAGGAGCCAGTACGAGAAGCAACTACTTAAGGAAGGTGGGCACAAGACGGCGAACGTCCATATCCACATAGTCCCATTCCACCCCAAGTCCATACTTCACAGCATACACCATTTTCGGGGCATGACAGTCCAAACCCTGGTAGGAAGCCATCAGACCCGATCTCTGTCCATGATTCAGAAGATCTTAAAGAACAGGAGAAATTGAAGATGGGTGTATCAACAATGAAAGAGAATTTAGAGCCTCAAACAAAGTTAGATCTCCTTGAAGAAAGGTTACAAGCTGTTGAAGGGATGGATTTATATGTTTCCTTGGAGGCGAGCGAGCTCTGTTTGGTACCGGGTGTAGTTATCCCACCAAAGTTCAAAGTTTCAGATTTTGAAAAGTATGATGGGACCAAATGCCCGACAACTCATATCAAGATGTATTGTCGAAAAATAGCTGCCTATGCTCAGAATGATGAATTATTGGTGCATATTTTTCAAGACAGTCTTATCGGATCAGCTGCCAGGTGGTACACCCAACTAGATCGAGCCCATATCCATTCATGGAAAGAATTGGCTCAAGCATTTATTACTCAATACAAGCACATTGAAGATTTGGCACCAAACCTCCTGTCCTTACAAGGCATGAGGAAGAAACATGAGCAGAGCTTTAAAGAATATGCTCGAAGATGGAGGGATAGCTGCCCAGGTTCAACCGCCTCTCACAGAGAAAGAAACTACCATCTTGTTTGTCAACACACTCTTGGCACCGTTTTATGAAATGATGGTCGAAAATGCCACAAAGAATTTTGCAAATATGATGATCTCTGGTGAAATAATAGAGAATGCAATCAAGAGTGGCAAGCTTGTAGGAGATGATGCCATGAATGCAGGAAAAGGTGATACATCGGGGAATGGAGGAGATGTTCATACTATGAATTTTGAGGGGCAACATGTGGGAGACTTTGCTCCATATCATCCTTATCCAATGTAACAAACCCACTACCCCACCACAAATAATATCTCTCTAAGCTTGAATACCCGTCAGTCAATTCCCCAATCTAGTTGGCAAATGGGTCTCCAAACACCTATGCCTACCCAAAGCAACCAAAGAGAATATCGAAACAAACAGAGAAGGACGGACATTGATCCAATTCCTTGGTCCTTGTCACAGCCCGTGACCCTATTTTTCACCTTATTCTATACATCTTATTTGGTTGGGCTGTCTGCGAAACTTTACTTTTCTTTTACATATACACAATTTCATATTAAATTATAATATGAATTACATCCCCGATTTCTACTTCATAAGAAAGTAGTACTGTCGATAAGTCTAAATACAGAAAATAAATGATCATACCTTATTAAATAAATCGACCTGTCGCATCGTCCCCAAATGCGCAGTCGAAAATCCTTTAAGTGCTGGACTCTCAGTCTTCGAAAACCTAAAATGTTAAAATTAAGGGGTGAGCAAACCACAGCTCAGTAAGGGAATTATATGCCTCACTTGATACTCAGCTATCTATATGCTGAAAAACTTTTTCATTTTTCCTATGGGCTCTAGGCTCGCATGTAGGAAGGATACTACAGTCGGCTAGGAATCCGGATGGAGTAAGGTAGGTATTTTGAAATACCTAGCTTGTCCCGGAACCTATAAGCAACTGTAGAGAATAATTTCCTTTTCATTTGGAATTTTAATCCTTTTTACCTTTTTATTCCATAATATTCTCATATTCTTTTCAAAATAATGCTTTTATAAAATAAAGCATTTAAATGAAGTAACTAATATTCATATTTTCTTTGAAAAGAATATTAGTTAAATTCTCATCATTCTCATTTAAAACTCATTTCATGTTTTACTGTACAACCATAATTAGTACAGTACTTTAAATAGCAAAATCAGCTATTAAATCCTTTTCGTATAACATATATATCATTTAAATCTAATATTCAATTTAAAAATTAAAATAAGAATATTAGATTTATTTTCCTCCTCTTTCCTTTTTGGAAAACATATTACATATTCATGTCACATATAGTCTAATATTCAATTTAAAAATCATAGTAAGAATATTAGACTTATAAACTCTTTTTCCTTTTGAAAACATAGTACATGTTCATATCACATGTCATATGAAAATCATCTCGTAGTACTAAAATCAGTACCGAAATAAGCATTATATAAAATGCTGTAAATCACTTTCATTTAACTTATCACATATCATGTAAAACATTTACATTTAACATATAACATATCATATAAAACATTTTTCATATATGGAGACTTAGGCACACACGCCCAGCCCGTCCACTGGGTCATCACTCATATCATGCTATAGACCCCGAAGGGTATGAATAATCATGTCAGATCTATGGCCATAGTCTATAATTGTCCTTGGCGGATCACTGATCAGGTGTCGACCGGGACTACATATCACATATCACATATTACATGTCACATATCACATATCAGCATGATAGGATGCCAACTAGTCTCAAAAACCATATTTTTCATCATCAGAAAACCTTTATGGAATTTATAAAAATATATAATTTCATCATTTAAAACCATAAAGGTTATAAAACCATTTAGTGAATATTTAAGAAATATATATAAAAATATTCACTTTATTTCCTTTCATTTTCCATCTCGTATTACGTGAAATTGACATATCAAGAGAATTTTCGATGATTTCATTATCACTATTCTCGAAGAGATTTTTCGGTGATTTCATTATCACCATTCTCAAAGAGATTTTTCGGTGATTTCATTATTACCATTCTCGAAAACATGAAATTTTAAAATTACTCTCATTTTATTCATGTTTTTATGGAAAATACTCATTTTCTCGATTTTCGTGGTTGAAAATCATTTCTCGTGAAATAAAATCATTTATTATGATTTTATAAAATTTTCTAGAATTTTTCGATAATTTTTCGGCGGTATAACGGTTGCCGATTGGCTAGCCTCCTGCACGAAAAATACAGTTTAAAATCCAGCCAGTGCATCACCACAAATTTCCAACCAATCATTCATCGCAATATTTTCATAAAATATTTCATAATTAAAATCATGCAGACTGAATATCCTTACAGTGCTGCACATGCATCCTTTACCTTTTTCGGGTCGACGACTTCCTCTTACCGGTCGCACCCGTACTCCATCTCTTCCGATTCCTCATCTCGTTCACCGAAAATAATTTCTGGAAATTAAAATTCTAAATTTTAGAATTTTCTCACATTATTTAAATAAATAATTTATTTAAATAATTATCATTAATAATTTCTCAGATTTCTTATCGATTCCTGAGATTCTCGAGTTCCCGAGAATTTATCGAATTCTCGAACAGTTTCCTCTTTTTCCTCTTTTTCTTCCTTTTTCTCTTTTTTCTTCTTTTCTCTTTCTTTTCTTTTTCTTTTTCCTTTTTTTCTTTTTTTTTCTTTTTTTTTCCTGGTCTGACCGGTTCAGACCAGTCAGACCGGTTTGGCCTCCCTTATGGCCGGTCTTCCGTCGGTGACCGGTTCCCCGCCGGTTCTGGCCTCCCACAGCTGGCCGAGGTGGCGACGAAGCTGGATCTGGCCTCCGTTCTTCCCCATCCCCGACGACGGTGCCAAACCTAGAAGGATGGGTTTCGCCTCCTTTCTTCCTCCGTTCGTCCTTCCTCGGCCGCCGTTGGTCTCGCCGGTGGCCTCCTTCATCTTCCCCTCACCTCCGTTGAGGTTTGGGTTGGGGTGGCGGTGCCTGGAACGGCCGACACCGCCGATTCCCTCTTCTCTTTCTTTCTCGATTTTTTCCTTCTCTGTTTCGTGCCGATTCCTTCTCTATCGCCGGCGATTCTTCTCTTTCTCTTCCTCATCTCGCCGTCCTCTTCCCTCTGTCTCTCTCGCCTCCTCGTTTTCTCGCCGACGGCGGCAGCGGTTGCTGCCGTCGGCCTCATCTGGAAAAGGGGAATCGGGTTTTCCCGATTCCCATCTTTCTTTTCTTCTTTTGTTTATTTATTTTTGTTTTATAATTATACATATACATATAATTAAATATATATACATATATAATTACACTAGTTAAAATATGTATTTAAATACATATTTTTTATCAAAATACATATATATATATATATATATATATATTTACACTTTAACATAAAATAATGTTCATATTTATATATTTATATATATAAATACATAAGCATATACATATGTATTTTCTTAATAGTATAAATAATATATATAAATCAATATATATATTATACATCAATATATATGTATAACATATACATATATTTCATTTATGTACATATGTATTTATATAAAAAAATATATTTATATAATATAATTATATAAATATATAACTATACGCATTTTCATTTTCTTATTCAATTTGGATTTCTTATTATCCGAATTAAATTTCCTCAATACAATTTCTCTGATTCATCACTTCACCATTTACAGAAATTCCAACAGTATTCCCATCTTATAAATAAATTTATTTATTTCCTCTTATCTATTTTCTTAAATATTAATTTCCCAAAATCGAAAATTTGCGGTTATCACAGTCCTACACTGAAGTATTTCAATACCTCATCGAGAACCAACTTGTTACCCCAATCCCGCTAAAGCCTTTGGAGCCTCCATATCCAGAGTGGTATGACCCTGATGCTCTATGTGACTATCATAATGGAAACTTGGGTCACTCGATAGAAAGCTGCCTTGCTTTTAAGTGTAAGGTGTAAAGTTTGATTAGAAAGGGTTTATTGAATCTTGAGATAAAGGAATGAATAAATGTTAATTTCTCGTCCAACCATGCTAGGGTATAACTACAAAAAGGATCCTTTTGGTAGGTCATCCAGGATGATGTGAAGTTGTTTTTTTGTTAAAGTTATGGCCCAACTTTAATGGCTTTTTATGTATAGACTTTCATTTATCTTTCATCATTTTAATGAAGTAGCATATGCATTTTCATCACATTTCTCTCTCTCCCTCGATTCAAATTTGGCTTTTGTCTTCTTTATATACCTCACCATGTTTCCTCCATTTTTTTATGTTTTTTAAACGATAAATATGATATCAATGTTGATAATAATTTGGGATTGAAACTCTACCAAAGCTTTATTCGTGTTGATAATCTTGTCCAAAATCTTAGCATGAATATTGCAATGAAAATATGATTTGTATCTAGAGAAGGTGGGAGTTGACATGCAATTTTGTAACAGATGGTTCCACAAGCTGGTGTTTGCTCAGTAAATGATTCTTTGATAAGAGTTTTCACATTTGAAAGGAAGAATGGCCATCTTTCACCTACATTTCACTGTAAGAAAATTGTCCATTGCTAACCCCTTTGAGCCTAGTATGTTTGTTTTATTTTTTTAAGAAACCCACCAAGGATCACCCTCCACATCGGGGGGCAAAATCTAAAAAAAAAAGGAAGAGAGAAGGAAGAAAAAGAAAGAAGTTTGTTCACTTGAAATCTATGAAAGAATTTAAGGGGCAAATAAAAAAGAAAACCCCTTTACATTTTAAAGTTATTTGTGAAAAAAATGGAGAAAAATAAGAAATGGAATTAGAATGAAAAAGAATGGATGAAGAATGGGGCAAAGTGCCTATATGAGTCATGTATTAAAAAATGATCCTTTGGTTTATAACCCTTTAAAACACAAATTTTGGGCTTGTTATGTCCTTTCTTTCATAACCCCTCACCTTAACCTACATTACGTACCTTAAAAGTCCATTTTGATCAAATGTGAAGATTTGAGTCGAAGGACCATACACTGGGCCAAGAAATGCATGAAGATTGTGATTCTTTGATAGTGGACCATAATGAGGATGTTGAGGATATATAAAAAAAAATGAATGAGGAAAAATACAAGGTGAAAAATGAAGAAAAATGAAAAAGTAAAAAAAAAAAAATGAATGAAAAGCAAAAAAAGAAAGAAAAAATGAAAATAAAAAAAGAGAAAAAAGAAAAATGCTGACTCAAATTGAAAACCCGAAAAGGGCGATCTGAGTTAAAATCAAGATGGATAATCAAATAGAAAATTGGACAAGAGATCTTTACCTTAGACCGCCATGATTGTAACATTTTGTAAAGCAAGAGCAAAATTCAACACAATATTAAGGACATCGAAGAAATAGATTTGTTAGAGAAAGAATCCTAGATTTTCTATCAAGATTGATTGAATATTTGTTGTTTAAGAGTTGTTGCGTTTCTTTTCATTCCTTCAAGTTGCCTTCTCTTTGGCAAAACTATTTTCCCTTCATCATAAATACCTCTCTTTTAATTTTTATTCGACTACATCCAAATAACAAGTCTGGAAAGTGTGATGATATCGCATTTGTTATGAAACTGAGATGATGAAAAATAAATGAATAGTACTATTCATGAAAATTCATGCATTACCAAATTTTTGGGAGGATATGGGGCAAATGGGAATTGAAACGATAATGAAGTATATTAATGCTTGAAGTCTCTAATTGGAATATACCATAGTTGATTAGGTAGTGAAGAATGAAGGAAAACCAGTTGAGATTGTGGAATCAGTTTTAAGAAGGAAAGGTAAGATAACGGATGGGATGGCCTTGTGAACCTTGTTACCATCGTTTTTGCATGATACTTTAACAACCTTTGCATTACATTCATCACATACACTTGAGAAAGAAATGAAAAAATTTTAATCATGAGTAAGAGAATTTTCAATTTTAAGTTGACTAAAATTTTGGGATATATGATTTTCAAGAATTTTAAAGTAAGAATTAAGATTTTAAGATGATGAACTTTGAATTCTATAAAAAAATTAAGATAAAATAAAATTTTTAGAAAAAGAGAAAATGTTAAGATGTGAGAAATTTCTAAATCTTCGGATGTGAATTCCCGAAACCAACATTCGGATGTGAATGCCCGAACAAACAGCTAGAAGTGAATTCCTAGATTTTCGGATGTGAATTCCTGAAACATATACTTCCAGATGTGAATACCTGGACCTTCAAATGCAAATTCTCGAAATGAAATTTTCTAGAAGTGAATTCCTAGATTTTCAGATGTGAATTCCCGAAACATAATTTTTCTAGATACAAATATCTGTACTTTCGGATGTGAATTCCCGAACAAAATTCTGGATGAAATTTTCCAGACTTTCGGATGAGAATTCCCGAAACAAAACCAGCGGTCGGATGTGAATCCCTAAAAGAAAATTTCTAGATGTGAATTCCTAGACTTTCGGATGTGAATTCCCGAACAAAATTTTGGATGAAATTTTCCAGACTTTCGGATGATAATTCCCGAAACGAAACCAGCAGTCGGATGTAAATCCCCGAAAGAAAATTTTTAGATGTGAATTCCTAGACCTTCGGATGTGAATCTCCGAAACAAATTTTCTAGATGTGAATTCCTAGATTTTCGGATGAGAATTCCCGAAACGAAACAGACATTCGGATGTGAATGCCCGAACAAATTTCTAGATGTGAATTCCTAGATTTTCGAATGTGAATCCCCGAAACAATCTTCGGATGTGAATCCCCGAAACCAACATTCGGATGCGAATGCCCGAACAAATTTCTAGATGTGAATTCCTAGACTTTCGGATGTGAATCCCCGAAACCAACATTCAGATGTGAATACCCGAACAAATTTCTAGAAGTGAATTCTTAAGTTATCGAAAGTGAGTTCTTGATTTAAGTCTAAGTTTAAAAAAAAAAAGAAAAAGAGAAGAAGAAAAAAAGAATTCTTGAAAGTTTAAAATGAGATTTACCTTCAAAGATTGAGGCTCTTTAAACAAAGTTCTAGATAAGATCAAACACATCAATGTTAAAATGAGATAAATAAGATTTTCAGACCATAAATTCTTGATAGAAATTATCTAGATGAGAATTCTTGGACCTTCGGATGTGAATTCCCGAAACATATATTTTCGGATGTCAATACCTAGATTTTCAGATGAGATATCCCGAAACAAACACTCGGATGTGAATTCCTGAGACAAAATTTTCTAGATGTGAATTCCTAGATCTTCAAATGTGAAATCGTTCAAGGAGGAGTACTTTCCAAGAAAGGAATTTAAAGTTTCATGCCTCTGTTGCAAGAGGAGCACATTTCAGGAAAGACTATTAAAGTTTCATTGCCACTGTTGCAAGAGGAGCACATTTTCAGGAAAAGAATTTTAAAGTTTCATTGCCTCTGCTACAAGAGGAGCTTTCCCAAGAAGAATTTAAAGTTTCATTGCCTCTGCTGCAAGAGGAGCACATTTTCAGAAAAGAACATTTAAAGTTTCAAAAAAGAAAAAATTTTAAGTTGCATCGCCTCTGCTGCAAGAGCAGCTTTTCTAGGAAGAATTTAAAGTTTCAATGCCTCTGTTGCAAGAGGAGCACATTTCAGGAAGGAATTTAAAGTTTCATTGCCTCTGTTGTAAGAGGAGCACATTTCAGGAAAGAATTTAAAGTTTCATCGCCTCTACAGCAAGAAAAGCACATTTCAGGAAAGACTATTAAAGTTTCATTGCCTCTGTTGCAAGAGGAGCTTTTTCAAAAAAAAAAAGAAAAAAAAGGAATTTAAAGTTTCAATGCCTCTGCTGTAAGAGGAGCTTTTTCAAGAAGGATCTTAAAGTTTCATTGTCTCTGCTGCAAGAAGAGGAGATTTTTCAAAAAAAAAAAAACTTAACTTAACTTAAAGTTTCGTTGCCTCTGTTGCAAGAAGAGCCTTTAAAAAAAAGAGAGAAGAAGTTTTGAGTCGGACAAAATTATTGTCTATTATCTTTGCTCTATTCTTGATTCTCAGCAATGAGCAAAGAGGGGCAGTTGTAGACACCTAATTTTGTTCCATTTTTATTTATATTATTATTATTATTATTATTTTATTATTTTTATGTTATTATTATTATTATATGTCTTTTTCATTATTATTATTTAATTTATTTACATCACAATTAATGGGAAGAGACTTTCCCATTTTGCCGGTTACATCTTTAGGCCAAATTTTGCCTAGCCTTCGACCAAGCTTAGACTACTGTCTCGATTCCACCAAAACTCATTTTCCCCATGCCATCAATCTCATCCCTGGGACATTGGCAAGATCTCATGGGTGATTCTGAAATGCCAGGCGAGAGGAAGTTCTTAAATCTATTGTTAAAAAGGATCCAGACAGAAAGATTTAGGGGGGCTTTTCCTTTTTTCGGACTCTGAAAATTGACAAAAAACCACCACCCAAATAACTACCCTCCCTGTTCCAATCTCACCACCGAGACTCATTCGCCTACCCAAAAACCAGCCCTCAACTATTCGGCCACCACCACCAAAACCCCTAAATGCCATCATCAAAACCACAACAAACCCCTAACCCAGATCTGGAAACCCCAAAACCCGAGACCCTTAGGATCCCAGATCTAAAGCCCCAACCTTGGAAAATCGATTCATGGATACCTGCAAATAAAAAGAAAAACAACAACAACACAAAACCAAGAAGATTCGGAACCAACAACCATCAACCAAAAAAACAAAAAACAAAAAAAAGGGGAAGGAGGCTTTCGATTCCTAGTAGATCTACGGGGTTAGGAGATTTTTTTTCAAAAAATAGAAGCCAGAATCGGGCTCAGGGAGTGAAGGGCTTCCAGAAAGTGGTTAGCTTTTTCATTTTTGGCCACCGGCGGCGACGCACGGCGGTCCGGCAGGGCCGAAAATCGCCTGGCTTGGAGAGCTTTAAAAAGCTCTGAAGGTTTTTTTTCTGTGAAATAAAGAAAATGAAGTAAAAAAAAAAGTAGGCTTTTATAAAAAAAAAAATTCATTGCTAACCCGCATGCGACCCGGGATCCGACCCGAGGTCCGCGCATCCGACCCGAAGGGGAAAGAAGACCTGCGTGCCAACCCAGACGACCCGACCCGACTTGCGACCCGACCTAGGATCACTCACAGCCGCCTGACCCGCCTCGTCGACCCAATCCGGCCCACTTGCTTTGGGCCACTTGGGCAGACTTGGGCTTCTGCTGTTTGGGCTCGGTTTTTTGGGCCCTTTGGAAGGTTTTTTTTTTGTTCTAACCCCAAATTACTTTTGGTATATTTCCTTAATCATTTATTTATTTATTTATTTGTTTTACTAAATGATTTATTTTATTTTCTAAAACTCTCTAGGATTTAATTAATTTTATTGCATGGAATTATTAAAATAAATAAAATAAAATAAACAAAATAAACATATGGTTTTTAAAAAGAAAGTTAATAATAAATTTTAAATTCAATTAAATGAATGTCCGATGATGGGATGCTACGGAAGTCACAAGTAGTGATTCCTAGCTGATTCCTAGGTGAGAAGAGTCGTACTAGATGTTGCCAAAAGTATTGGAATATTTAGTATGATTTTTCAATAATTTAATTTTTGTTAAAAATAAAAATAAATTTTTAAAAGAAAATTAATAATAAATTTTATAATTCAATTAAATGAATGTCCGATGATGGGATGTTACGGAAGTCACAAGTAGTGATTCCTAACTGATCCCTAGGTGAGAAGAGTCCTACTAAATGTTGCCAAAAGTATTGAAATATTTAGTATGATTTTCCAATAATTTAAATTTTTATTAAAAATGAAAAAAAATAAGTTTTTTAAAACAAAGAAAATTAAATAAAAAAATGATGAAATTTAAATTTAATTGAATAATCGTCCGATGATGGGATGTTACGAAAGTCACAAATAGTGATTCCTAACTGATCCCTAGGTGAGAAGAGTCGTATTAAATGTAGCCAAAAGTATTGGAATGTTTAGTATGATTTTTCAATAATTTAAATTTTTATAAAAAAAAAGAAAATGAATAAGTTTTTAAAAAAAAACAAAAAACAAAGAAATATAAATAAATAAAAAATAAATAATGAAAATTAAAATAAAAAATTCATTTACATCATATATTATTTGTTTGCATCATATGCATTCATTTAACTTCGAAATGGGTGTGAGCCCTTCCGAGGATGAGATTCTATAGAAGTCACAAGTAATGATTCTGAAGAAATCTCTAGGTGAGAAAAATTATTTCGAATGCTGCCAAAAGTATTGGAGTATTCGATTTAATTATTCAATACAAAAGAGTTCACACTCACTTTCGATAAACAAAAATCTAACATTTTTTTTTAAAAAAATGAAAAAATAATTTTGATAAATAATAAAATGCTTCAAAAATGGAATAAAATAGGAATTAATTTTAAATATTAATTCAAGACCATTTCATTAAAATCAAAGAATAACACATGATTACTATGGTACCGTTTTTTAACGGGCGTTGTGGGGGTGCTAATCCTTCCCCATGCGTAACCGTACTCCCGGACCCGATTTTGTTTTCGCAGACCAAAAATTATCTTTTTAATAAAACTTAATTAATTTTGAGATTTTGTTAAAAAGATAAATATTTTAGGTGACCAATCACACCTAGACAAAAAAGATTGGTGGCGACTTCCTTTGTTTTTAAATGTTTTCAAAATCGTCGAGCGCGAAGCCGTTACGACAGCGGGATTCTGAAAATTTTAGGATAAGATGATAAGATTTTTAAAGTGAAGAGTTTTAAAAAGATGATGTATCAAGAAACTAAAAAGTTTCTAATAGGAATATTTGGATGTAAATCTCCAATTCAGAAAATCTTAGGTGAGAATCTGAATATCTGGATATGAATCTCTAATTCAGAAAATTTCAGGTGAGAATCTCTGATATTTCGGTTACAAATCTCTAACATAAATCTTTTGGATATGAATCTCCAAACCAAAACAAAATTCTGGATGTGAATCTCTAAGTTGAAATTCAGGATGTGAATCTTCGAATCAAAATTTCAAAATTTTGGATGTGAATCTCCAACTTTAATTTTGGATGTGAATCTCCAACTAAAATTTCGGATGTGAATCTCCAACTTAAATTTTTGGATATGAATCTCCAAGTTAAATTTTCGGATGTGAATCTCCAAATCAAAATTTCAAAATTTTGGATGTGAATCTCCAAATCAAAATTTCAAACCTTTGGGTGTGAATCTCCAAGTTAAAATTTTGGATGTGAATCTCCAAAACAAAGTTTAAATTTCGAATGTGAATCTCCGAATCTAATATTTGGATGTGAAACTCCAACTCAAAATTTCAAGTGAGAATCTCTGAAATTTCGAATGCGAATCTCTAAAGTGGATATTTGGATGTGAACATCCAACTTAAAATTTCATATGAGAATCTCTGAATTTAAGATGCGAATCTCTATATTAAAGTTTACGTTTGGAATTTTCAATGCAAATCCTCAAATTGAGTTCCTGAATGTATCCTTGTCAAGAAAATGCAAGATTAGAATATGAGGTTGGAAGAATAAGATCTTGAAGTTGAAAAAAAAAAGAAGAAGAAAGTTCAGGGCTATATTTTCAAGAGGAGGTTCGAGATTAAATTCGAAATGAGATTAAACATAAGATTTAAAGATGAAATTGAAGAAAAATCAAGATAAAGAATTTTAAGATAGGGAAATTCGATATGGATGTGAATCTCTGAATCAAATTTTTGGCTGTGAATCTCCAAATCAAAAATTTCAGGTGTGAATCTCTGAATTCCTAGATCAAATTTTGGATGTGAATCTCCAAATCAAAATTAAAATTCTAGATGTGAATCTCCAAATCAAAATCAATCTTTGGATGTGAATCTCCAAAACAAAGTTAAAATTCTGGATGTGAACCTCCAAGTTAGATTTTTGGATGTGAATCTCCAAATCAAAATTTCAAACCTTTGGGGTGTGAATCCCCAAGTCAAAATTTTGGGTGTGAATCCCTAAGTCAAATTTTTGGATGTGAATCTGCGAATCAAATCTTCGGATGTGAATTCCCGAACAAAATTCTAGAAATGAATTCCTAGACCTTTCGGATGTGAATCTTCGAAACAGAACCTTCGGATGTGAATTCCCGAAACCAATTTTCGGATGTGAATTCCCGAAACCAACAATCGGACGAGAAATTCCCGATATAAATTATCCAGATAAGAATTCATGGACGTTTGGGTGTGAATCCCCAAGTCAAATGTTTGGGTGCGAATCCCCAAGTCAAATTTTCGAATGTGAATTCTCGAAACCAACAATCGAACAAGAATTCCCGATATAAATTATCCAGATGAGAATTCCTGGATGTTTGGGTGTGAATCCCTAAGTTAGATTTTTAGATGAGAATCTTCGAATCAAATCTTTGGATGTGAATTTCTGAACAAATTTCTAGAAGTGAATTCTTAAACCTTTCGGATGTGAATCTCCAAATCAAATTTTAAGTCCTCCGGGCAAAATCTCCAAGTCCTCCGGGCAAATTTCCAAATTAAATTTCAAACTTTTCAAGTAAATTCTAAGTCCTCCGGGCACAAATTCTAAGTCCTCCGGGCATAAACTTCAAATCTTTCAAATCAATGCTAAGTCCTCCAAGCACAAATTGCAAATCTCAAGTCCTCCGGGCACAAATTTCAAGTCCTTCGGGCATAAATTCCAAGTCCTCCGGGCAAAATTTTTAAGAATTTAAAGTCTCAATGCCTCTGCTGCAAGAGGAGCCTTTTTAGGAAGGAATTTTAAAGTCTCAATGCCTCTGCTGCAAGAGGAGCACATTTCAGGAAGAATTTAAAGTTTCATTGCCTCTGCTGCAAGAGGAGCACATTTCAAAAAAAATTAAAAAAAAAGAATTTAAAGTTTCATTGCCTCTGTTGCAAGAGGAGCACATTTCAAATATATATATATATATATTTAAGTTTCATCGCCTCTGTTGCAAGAGGAGCACATTCCAAAAAAATGAAAATAAAATAAAAGAAGAAAAGAAAGAAAGAAAAAAGAAAGAGCTTACGTTATAAGCCGGACAAAATTAGTGTGTCTATTGTCTTTGCTCTATTCCTGATCCTCAGCAATGAGCAAAGAGGGGCAGCTGTTGACACCTAATTTTATCCCATTTTTTGTTATTATTACTATTATTGTTGTATATATTTGTATTTATTTTTTTTATTATTTGGTTTGTTATTATTTATATTATTTTTATCTGTTATTATTGTTATATTATTACTATTATTATTATTATTATTTTTTGTTGTCCATCAGTCACTGCCGCTACCAACCCTTGCCAGCCCCGTCCCCTCAAGTTGTCACTGACCCCTGCCACCGCCTTCCCAGAAACCGGTCACCAACTCTATCATCCATCCCATCTCCACCAACCCCAGTCCAACCTTACTCCCCTCTAAAAACCCATCCGATCATTGCCAAGAGGGACCATTTTCGACAGAGCCAAGCCCCATCACCACAACACAAAAGCCTCTTCGATACAGAAGCCAGCAACCATCAGTCCCTCAACCCCATCACCGTGAGCCCCTGCCAACCCAAGCAATCACCATCCCAAAACAGAAACCCAACACCAAACGCCATCACCGAGCCACCGTGACCCCAACCATCACCATCATCAATCGAAAACCCCAAAACCCAGAAAAGCCCCCTCGGCCTCTGTCCAAAACCTGAAACCAGAAACATCATCCGCACTACCCAAAAAAACCAAGCCCCGGAGCCTCACCCGAACCCTCAACAGCCCCTTAGCCTCACCCGAACCCTCAACAGCCCCTTAGCCTCACCCGAACCCTCAATAACCCCAACAGCCACCCGAAACCCCAAAACAGATATAGATCTAGATCTAAACGCACCCACTTACACAAAAAAAATGCAAAACATGCAAAACAACCAAACACAAACCAAAACAAAAATCCAGATCTAACAAAAAAAAGGGAAAAAAAACAAAAAATCAAAAAAAAGGGAAAGGTTTTCGGTGAAGTTCAGATCTGCGGGACTAGGGTGATTTTTTGGTGAAACGGAGGTCGGATCTTGAAAGAGGAGACGGAGGAATTTTGGAAAGTGGTTTCCTTTTGGGCATACAGCCATCGGTGACGACGGCCCCAGCGACGATCGGGAATCGCACGAGGAGAGCTTCAAAAGCTCTGAATTTTTTTGGTAAAAGAGAGGAAAAATGAGTTAAAAAAAAGAGTTAGTTTTTATAGCAAAAAAAAAAAGAGAAGAGCCGAGGATCCACACGTGGACCCGGGATCCGACCTGAGACCCGCGCGCCTGACCCGTGAAGCAGAGGAGACTCGCGGCCTGCTTCGGCCTAGTGGATCAGGCCCATCTGCGTGGCCCTTTTTGGTGTTTGGGCTGTCCAGCTTAGGCCAATTTGGGAAGTCTCCTTTTGGTATATTTACTTTAATCTTAGTCTTTTTGTCTTAATGTTTTTATTATTATTATTATTATTATTATTATTATTATTATTATTATTATTATTATTATTATTATTATTATTATTATTATTATTATTATTATAGACACCCTATTTTGTCCGGGGTTTTAATTTGTATAAATAATTAATTGGGTTGAGTGACATTTGTATTTTAATTTAACAATTTAGAATTAGGCTAGAATTAAATTAGAATTTTTAGATTTAGAATTAACATTAATGAGGAAATTAAAATTAAAATAGGATTTAGGAATAAAAAAAAGAAAAGAGAGAAAAGATAAAAAGAAATAAAAATAAAATTAATTTTAGGATTAGATAATTAGGATAATTAGATTTTTAGGATAATTATATGGATTAATATTAAATTTGATAGAGTTAGATTAGAATTAATATAAGAAATAGATAAAATGTTAAAAAATAGGAGATAATTGATAAAATAGGTAGAGTTGTATTAGGACTCAAATAAATTTTTTTATTATAAAAAGGGGAGCACTCTTGACTGTAAAGAAAGGAAAAACAGAAAAGGAAAGAAGAAAACCCAATCTTGCGTCTTCAATATAAAAAGTCATTCTTTGAACCTTCCCCGGGACATCTTCATTACACCTGTACACGTTGTCACTGCCTCATCGCCTCTCCTTGCTTGCGATCCGGCCTGCTTCTCGATCACTTTTGCTCCTTTGCTGCCACTGCAACCCTGTCATTGTCTTTATCACGTAGCTAGACTACTGTACTGTCCAGCCTTTGGACTGCTGCCGCACTGGTGTACAAAGCAATCAAACATCACCGCCTGACCGCACCACACACGTCCCACCTGCACTTGGAAAACAAAGAAAGAAATATTGGAATAGAGAAAAGCACGTGGAACAGGTATGTTTCTGTTAATCCTTTGTTCTCTACTTCAACTAATTTAATAATTTAATAATATGTTAATAATTTGGTAATAAGTTGATTTAGCAGTTCAATTTGTATGACTTGATAATCTGATTTAATGATTAATATGACTTTGTATGATAACTTGAGCAAATAAATTGTTTATAAAATACTAATTTTGCATGTTAATGACTGATATGATTAACTTGTATGATTTGCATAAGTAATTAGGATGTAATTAATGTTATATGTTTGATTTATTGGGTAAAAGTCTCAAGGAATTGTAATTAAAAATATATAAATATAAATACAAAACACAAAGTTAAAGTAATAAAATAATGATAAGATTCAATAAATAAAAAAAAAATATTAAAGGTGAACATGATTTATTCCGATGATGAGATTCTAAAGAGGGTTACGCTTAAGTAATACTTTGGAATCTCTAGGTAAGAGGATTTCCTTGGTCTGACCAGCTTAATGGAAGGAGCTAAAGGGAATTTTCAATAAAAAAATAATTCATGTACATTTTTTAAAAATATAATAAATAATAATAAAAGAATATGATAAATAAAAATATAATAATAATAAGAGTCAGATAATAATAATTCATGAAAGTGAGTATCGATTATTCCCATGATAAGATTCCGAAAAGGGTTACGCTTAAGTAATACTTTGGAAATCTTTAGGTAAGAGAATTTCTTTTAAATTCTACCAGCTTAATGGAGGATTTTAAAGGAACTTTTGATAAAATAATTTATATTCATTTTCTAAAAAAATAAGGATAATTTATATTCATAGATAAATATAACAATAAATAATGGATAAAGATATTAGTCAAGAAAATAATAGAAAATAATAAATAATAAAAATAAAATAAGATAATTTGGGTAGAGGAGTCAAGTTAGGAAATTCCAATAAAATACTGAAATTCATCCGGCGACGGAGCCTCTTCAAGCAAGTCACATAGTACTACTTGAATACTCTTGAGGTGAGAATGATTTTTTAAGTTGTCCTACCAGCTTAATGGAGGATACTTAGAAATATCTTTCAATATTAAGCATATTGAAATTAAAGATTAACCTAAGCAAATTTAGAAGATAACCTAAGACTAAGTGGTACCGTTGTAGGATGGGCGTCGTGGGGGTGCTAATCCTTCCTCACACGTAACCGTATTCCCGAGTCTAAGAATCTTTGAACGTAGACCAAGCCTTATCTTTAGACAAGAATAGGTGACCAATCACACCTTAAGTTTGAATGGTTGGTGGCGACTCTTAGAATTTTAAAGTCTAGCGGTTAGGTTCACGGACCTAGATGTTATGACAGTTTGGCGACTCCACTGGGGACTCTAGAGAGTCAGGCCAATACTTGGTTTTAGGTTATCTTGGAATTTGCTTGGGAAATCATAATTTGGAAAATTTTAATGAAACAATGTTCCTTCAACACACACATCACTTGCATGCATAAGCCCCCGACCCGGGCTTTGTCCTTCTTAGGAGAGAGTAAAGTACCTACGCCCTCGTGAGGTAAATACCTCCGCAATGGCTATGAAATACTCTCGCTCAAATTGAACCTCTCCGTTTGTAGCCTGTCATGGGTGAGGATTGGGTGCATTACTAGTCTTGTGTGGACGACAGTGAGGAGCAATTTGGGGACCTTTAGAATTTTGAACTACCCAAGCCCTGCATGTAGAGAAAATTGAGACCTAACTTAGATAGAGCCATACCTACCCATTGTGTAAAAATAAACCAAAACCAAGTCA
This sequence comes from Heritiera littoralis, assembly GCA_031772115.1. Taxonomy (NCBI): domain Eukaryota; kingdom Viridiplantae; phylum Streptophyta; class Magnoliopsida; order Malvales; family Malvaceae; genus Heritiera; species Heritiera littoralis. Next base: position 1,950,602 of record JAPDPK010000043.1, read on the forward strand.
CACGAAGGAACGAATCACATAATGAATATTTTCTTTTTTTGTTGCATTCATTGGTTTTAACTGTCTCATAACGATTATTGATAGGATTGATATCCATTACATCCATGGAGAAAGCTAAAGCTAAGCCTATGACATACAAACACTCCGATGAGGTGAAGGCCATATCCGAAGAAGCTCAACGCAAAAATGGTGATTGTTTACCCGAAGGTTACACTTCTAAACTCCCTGAAAAGATTGGTCTTGATCTCAAGCAAAATGACCTCACTGAATTAGTTGACATATGGGAGAGTTGGGACAATATTAGGAAGGAAGCATTCGAAGAAAAGTATGGAGCTATAGCGAGGCTTTTTAGGGTACCTGTGGATTTTAACTTAATTAGAGCCATGTTACATTTTTGGGACCCATCATATAGGTGCTTTGTATTCAATAAGGTTGACATGGTCCCCACAATAGAGGAGTATTCAGTATTACTACATTTTGACCCTGAAAAGTCCGATAAGACCTACTGGCGGAGGAAGAAATTGAGCTACCGTAAAAAGTTGGCCTCCATGACGTGTACTGATGTGCAAGAGGTTGATCGACATATAAAAAAGAAGGAAGAATGTACCTACGTGCCTTAGGAGTTCCTAAAGAGTTGCATCAATAGGCATATGGAAGATGACTACGGTATGAAGATGATCGCTTTGGCAATTTATGGGATGGTAATCTTCCCAAAATCCCTCCAATACATTGAGATTACATTAGTGGATTTCATCGAACAAATTGATCATGGTGTAGTTATAGTCCCTGCTATCTTAGCTGAGACTATTGGGTCATTAAATTATTGTCGGCGAAATGGAGGGGGACGTTTCCTAGGGTGTTTGCCTTTGCTTTATATTTGCATGAAAAGCCATTTTAGATGTGAAGAGCCTGAATTTCGATCTGTGTTATTCAGAAAACATGTTCTTATTGAGGAGTTTTGTAAAAGCAAGTGGCCTAAGTCAAAGACAAAAAAGGAATGGGTGTCATTTTTTAGTAGGCTCACTGATAAAGATGTAGTTTGGGTAACGCCGTGGATGACGAGACAACCGATGATATATAGTTGTGGTGGACAGCCGTGGGTAATCTTGCTGGGCATATGGGGAACTGTTACTTATGCTCCTCTCATGGTACGTCGACAGTTGGGATATGAACAGTTTATTCCAATGACTCATGGCCTTAATCAACGAGAATATTGTTATGCTGAAACGGGATCTATGAACAAAGTAGAAGAAGATGTCAAAACATGGAAGACAACCATCAGAATAGACCAAGGGATATTTATAGATAAAGTCGCTCCAGAATATACAGTGTGGCATGCAAGGCGAGCTAAGGACATCAAACTTCCTCATAAGGAGAATGAAGAAATTCTTCAAAATCCTATGCCCCGAGACCCAATGATCGATTTGGAGATGGCCAAAAGGAAGTTAGGGGAAGAAAAAAGCGAATTGGAACAAGAATACAAGAAATTCAAGTACGAGACTGATGTGAGAATAGGAAGGAGAGATCATGCATATTCAAAGGTCCATCAAGAGAAGAACAAGTTGTTGGACGAGATCAGTTACTTGAAGAAAAAGCTCGCAAAGTCTGAGAATAGTCGCCTAATGCAAGAAAACAAACGACTGAAGGAAGAAGCTCAAAAGAACCAGGAAGAAATTGCACGACTCAAGGAGAAAGCAAAAAAGGAGGAAAATGAGCTTGATGAAGCTCAAAAAGAGATAATAAGATGGAAGATTTGACTACAAGGAGTTCTCAATCAAGCCCAAAAAGACCAACAAAAGATGGCCCAAAATATGCAAACCTTAGTAGAAGAATGGAAGCTCTTCAAGAAGGGCTCACAACTCTTACGGACAATGTTTCATCAAATTAATGGGGTGGCTCATAAGGCCCAACAAATCGAAGATGAAATAAGGGAGGTTAAGCCTGGAGTTAACCCAATAACTGAACATAGAGAGAGGATGCTACAATTGTTGGAAGAGATAGAAGGCCATTATAGTGCTGTTAGAAGACTTATGTGGCACCATTAGATTTCTTCATGGATGTCTTAGGATTTTTGGTTTTGTTAAATGATTGTTATGAGACGATTTTTTTTCCCTTTTCCATCTTATGCATTTAGGTTGTAAAATTCCATCTATTAATAAAATACATCTTTGAATTCTCTTAAATCTTTGCACATTTTTCTTGAAAATAATTTCAACTTAATTGTGGCATTCAAGGTGTCAAAATTGAATCTACTAGACGGTCCGCTCTCCATAAATATCATACAAGGTATCAAGCACGCATGATGGAAGAGGATCAAAATAGTAGGATAGAGAAGTTGGAAAGGGAAAATACAGAGATAAGGGGACAATTGAGTGAAATTACCCAATTGCTAAAAGCCATGATTAAGGGAAAGGAGAAGATGGGTAATAAGAGGAGTCTATCCAAGAGGTTCAACAAAGTATGAGAGACAACCCATTTTCATCCTGAAGGAAGTACTGTCAAAGCTCCAACACTCTACAGATACAAGTTCAAAACCCAGTGGAGGTGCCAAATTTAGATGATCCCACGAGTTAGAAAAGTTGAAGCATAAAGAGGAATATAACGGTACTAAAGCTCAGCTGAGTTTGATAGAGGAAAGACTAAATGCCATGAAAGGAGTTGACAATTTTGGACCGTTGATGCTGAAAGGTTGTGTTTGGTACCTGGTTGTGCTTCCACCAAAATTCAAGGTACCTGAATTTGAAAAGTTCAATGGAACATCGTGCCCAAAAGATCATCTCACCATATACTGCAGAAAATGGCGGCTATGCATGGGATGACAAGCTATTAATTCATGTTTTCAAGATAGCTTGACTGGGTCAGCTGCTAAGTGGTATAACCAATTGGAAAGGAGCAAAGTTTCCTCTTGGTCTGAGTTGGCAAGAGCTTTTATAGCTCAATACAAACATGTGTCTGATGTAGCTCCTGACCGCTTATCTCTCCAAGGTATGGAAAAGAAGAAGGACGAGAGCTTCAAAGAATATGCCCAACGGTGGAGAGATGTGGCATCGCAAGTTCAACCTCCTTTAACTGAGAAGGAAGTCACCATGTTCTTTTTGAATACTCTCAAGACACCTTATTATGAGCGTATGCTTAGCAGTGTGACTAAGAACTTTGCAGACATGGTGTTGACTGGTGAAGCCATTGAGAATGCCATCAAAAGTGGTAAAATTGAAGCCCCAGTGAACGATAGTAGGAAAGGTGGAGTCTCGAAGAAGAAGGAAGGAGATGCACAAGCTGTCTCAAACAATTCGCGTCACCATTATACCCATCACCCATCTTCAGTAAATTACACTTATGCTCAATCTTACCCACAAACTCATCCCCAAAACACCTATCAACCTGTTTTCCATCGACAAACTCCTACAACCTCAATAAACCCCACTTTCCCACCTAATGACCAAAGGTTCACTCGACTTAGCCGAAATATTGCCATAGACCCTATACCCATGACATACGCTAAACTATTCCCAAAGTTGGTGGAAGGTCATCTCATTGCCCCCATGTATATAGAACCTTTGAAACCTCCTTACCCGAAATGGTATGACCCCAATGCAAAATGTGCCTATCACAACAGTAATATTGGTCATTCTATTGAGAATTGTATGGGTTTGAAGGTGAAAGTCCAATCACTCGTCAAAGCTAGACTCTTAAGTTTTGGGAAAAAGAGGGAACCAGATGTCAATTCAAACCCACTGCCCGATCATGCTGGGGCAACGGTAAATGCGGTTGAGGATCAAAGGAGAGGTTACAATCAAGAGGACCGTGGCCGAATTAAAAACTCCATTGACTTATTACATCCAGTGGTGCTTGTCGCGAGCTCTTATAAGGGTCAACATGATAAAAGAATGACTTGCAAATACCATTGTGAAGCAATAGGGCACTCTATTCAGTATTGCGAGGATTTTAGAAGGAAGGTGCAAAAATTAATTGATGAATCTCGCATAGAGTTCTATGAAGAAGCTCAAGGTGAAGAAGTTCATGCCACTGATAAAGAGTTTGTCTTGAAACCATTGAAAGTGTTTTATGAAGAGAAACCTACGCCATCAGTTCAAGGGCCTAAGGTGGTAATAGAGGTGCCAACTCCATTCCCATACAAGAGTGACAAAGCCGTACCTTAGAGGTATGGGTATGATGCAATAATCAAAGATGGAGCAAATGTTGAACTAATGGTGGATAGTCCTGATTCCGCCAATATAGCTGGAGTTGGGGGGATGATACGTAGTGGACGTTGCTATACCCCTGAGATGCTACAACAGGCAAGAAAAGAGAAGGCCAAAGTGGGAGAAGAAGAAGTGGCACCAGTCCCAGATCCTGAGGAGAATCAACAAAGGCCGGTAACAGACGAAGATGCTTGTGAATTCTTGAACTCATTAAGCATAGTGAGTACAGTGTGGTAGAACAATTAAACAAGATGCCGGCTCGAATTTCATTATTGTCTCTGCTCTTGAACTCTGAACCTCATAGGAAGGCATTGTTGAAGGTGTTGAATCAAGCTTATGTGGTGCACGATGTATCTGTAGAAAAGATAGACCATCTAGTGAGCAATTTGGTTGCAAATAATTTCATATCCTTTAGTGACGATGAAATTCCAGCTGAAGGAAGAGGGAGTACTAAAGCTCTTCATATAAGTGCAAAATGCAGAGGCATCACAATTGGTAGGGTGTTGATTGATAATGGCTCATCTATCAATATCATGCCGATGATTACTTTGACAAGGATGCCGATAGATGAACCTCACATGAAGTCAAGTAATATGGTGGTAAAGGCATTTGATGGAGCTCGTAGAGAAGTTATGGGAGACATAGAGCTTCCAATGCAGATCGGTCCATGTACCTTTAATATACAATTCCAGGTGATGGACATTACACCATCTTATAGTTGCCTTTTGGGAAGGCAATGGATTCATATGGCAGGAGCGGTCCCTTCCTCTCTTCACCAAAAGCTAAAATTTGTGGTGGACGGCCAAATAATTATTATCTCATGAGAAGAAGACATGATGGTAGCTCAAACTTCCGCTACTCCTTATGTGGACATTGGAGATGAAGCTGTGGAATGCTGATACAGATCCTTTGAGGTGGCAAATGCTCTATATGTGGGTGAAGGGTCAAGTCTGTGTACTCCTCGCTTGTCAAAAACCACTGGTATGGTCATGAAGCAAATATTGTGGAAAGGATGGTGCCCTGGTTCTGGGTTGGGCAGAAACCTGCAGGGAATGTTGGAGCCACTAGAGATCATCGAAAACAAGGACAGATTTGGGTTAGGGTACAGACCGACAACGATGGAAAAAATGAAGATGATGACTGAGAAGAAAGAGAAGAGAATTGCTCGTTTGCATGGTCGTGATTTTGAGTCCAAGAGATTAATCATACCACACTTATATGATTCGTTTCACTCAGCAGGGTATATTCATCCAGATCCAATGATGGTGACTGAAAATGGATTGTTGAAGGTTTTTGCAAATTTGTCTGTCTCCGTGGCTGATGAAGAAGGAAGTGGAGGGTTTGAAATTGATCGGTTCGTGTACCCTTCAGACGCAGAGCTAGGAAATTGGACGGTTTATGAGATGCCAGTTGTCTATGCCACCCAAGAGTAATGGATTTTCTTTATTTTCTTATGTTCATTTGTTCTAGGTTTTCTTAGGATCATTCAGTTTCTTAAATAATGTAGGAGTGCTTATGCCCAAGAGCACTGAGATTTTCTTTCATGTATTGGGCCAACTTTCATTCATTTTCATTTCAATAAAAGGATTAGTAAAATGCATTTTCTTCAATTCCTCAAGTGCAAACCTCGTTTTCTGTCCAAGACACAATTACCCACATTCTTCATTTTACCAATTTTCAGGGATCCAGACAATGAAAATGATGATAACAATGACAATAATTCAGAATTTAATTTTGAGAATCTTGTTCAATTTAATGAATCTGATCATGAAGAGAACCTTGAGGTTTGTATTGTGCCTTCTGAGTTATTAAGATTGGTGGATCAAGAAAAGAAACCCATTGAACCTTATCTGAAAGAAACAGAAATAATAAGTTTGGGAGAGGATGAGAATAAAAAGGAGGTTAAGGTTGGAACTTCCTTACCATCAATGAAAGGGAGGAATTAAAGGAGCTACTTCATGAATATATAGATGTGTTCGCTTGGTCCTATCAAGATATGCCTGGGCTCGATACTAGAATTGTGGAGCACAAGTTGCCATTAAAGCCCGAATGTAAGCCTGTACAGCAGAAGTTAAGGCGCATGAAGCCTGATATGTTATTGAAGATTAAAGATGAAGTTAAGAAGCAATTTGATGCTGGGTTCTTGGAGGTGGCCAGGTACCCTGAATGGGTAGCCAATATAGTTCCAGTTTCGAAGAAAGGGAGGAAAGTGCGAATGTGTGTGGACTATAGAGACTTGAACAAAGCTAGTCCTAAGGATAATTTCCCTTTACCCCACATTGATACACTTGTGGACAATACTGCCAAATACTCCACATTTTCATTCATGGATGGATTTTCGGGCTATAATCAAATAAAAATGGCTCGCGAAGACATGGAGAAAACCACATTTGTGACAATGTGGGGGACCTTTTGTTACAAAGTTATGCCTTTTGGGCTGAAGAATGCTGGAGCTACATATCAAAGAGCAATGGTGTCTCTCTTCCATGACATGATGCATAAAGAGATAGAGGTCTATGTAGACGATATGATTGCAAAATCGCGTAAAGGGGAGAATCATGTCACTAGTCTCAGAAAACTATTTGATAGATTGAGGAAGTATCAATTGAAGCTGAATCCGGCTAAGTGTACATTCGGGGTTAAATCTGGAAAGCTATTGGGCTTTATGATCAGTGAAAAAGGGATAGAAGTGGATCCAGATAAGATACAAGCTATTCAAGACTTGACTCCTCCACACACCCAAAAAGAAGTGAGAGGATTTTTGGGTAGATTAAACTATATCTCTCGTTTCATTTCTCAACTCACCCTCAAATGTGATCCAATATTCAAGTTGCTTCGTAAGAGAGATCCCGGGGAATGGAATGAAGAATGCCAGGAAGCCTTCAACAAAATCAAAGAATATTTGTCGAACCCTCCTGTGTTGGTACCACCAGTAACTGGAAGACCTTTGATTTTGTATTTGATAGTCTACGAGAAGTCAATGGGATGTGTGTTGGGGCAAAGAGATGAATCTGGGAAGAAAAACATGCAATTTACTATCTGAGCAAAAAATTCACAGATTATGAGTCCAAATATACCGAGTTAGAAAAAATGTGTTGCGCATTGGCTTGGACGGCTCATAGACTCAGACAGTACATGTTGTATCATACCACATGGTTGATCACAAAATTGGATCCTCTCAGGTACATCTTTGAAAAGCCTGCATTGTCTGGAAGGATCGCAAGGTGGCAAGTAATGCTTTCCGAATATGATATCACATATGTGGCCCAAAAAGCCATCAAAGGGAGTGTGATTGCAGAATTTATTGCTGATCGCAATACGAATGGTTATGAACCGATGAAGCTGGAGTTCCCAGATGAAGATTTGATGTTTGTAGAAGAAAAATGTGAGAAAAGACCATGGAAGATGTGTTTTGATGGGGCGTCGAATGCTCTGGGACACGGGGTAGGAGTGATTCTTATATCTCCTGAAGGTAGTTATTATCCAATTACTGCTAAATTGGATTTTAATTGCACGAACAATGTAGCTGAGTATGAGGCATGTGTCATGGGTCTGCAGGCGGCCGTAGAAAGAAAAGTCAAGATACTTGAGGTATATGGTGATTCAGCTCTGTAATTTATCAATTAAAAGGAGAATGGGAAACCAGAGATCCAAAATTAATCCAGTACCGAAAGTATATCGTTGAGTTGATCGATTACTTTGAAAATATCCAGTTCGAACATTTGCCACGAGAAGAAAATCAGATAGCTGATGCTTTAGCCACCCTAGCAGCAATGTTCAAGTTGGATGCAAATGCAGAGATCCAACCAATTAGGATGGAAGTGAAGAATTCCCCAGCACACTGCTTGAGTGTTGAAGAGGAAGCAGATGGGAAGCCTTGGTATCACGATATTCTGCAATACATAAAAAATCAGCAGTATCCTGAGCATGCTACTGAAAATGACAAAAGAACTATAAGAAGATTGGCTATGGGATTCTTCCTAGATGGAGAAATTTTGTACAAAAGAAGTCGAGATCAAGTACTGTTAAGGTGCGTGAATTCAACTGAAGCTACTAAAATTCTTGAAGAAGTGCATGATGGAGTTTGTGGAGCTCATGTTAATGGTCACATGATGGCCCGACAAATCATGAGAGCAGGTTACTTCTGGCTAACTATGGAGAGAGATTGTATTAACTATGCTCGAAAATGCCACAAGTGCCAGATCTATGCTGATAAAATTCATGCACCTCCAAATGCTCTAAATGTGTTAGCACCTCCATGGCCTTTTTCAATGTAGGGCATGGATGTGATCGGACCAATTACTCCAAAGGCTTCGAATGGGCATAGGTTCATTTTTGTGATGATTGATTACTTTACCAAATGGGTTGAAGCGGCTTCTTATACGACTGTAACACGAGCAGTGGTTTGCAAGTTTATCAAAAGAGAGATAATTTGTCGATACGGGCTTCCAGAAAGGATTATCTCTGATAATGCTCGAAACTTGAACAACAAGATGATGGAAGATGTGTGTACTCAGTTCAAGATCAAGCATCATAATTCAGCGCCATATCGTCCAAAGATGAATGGGATAGTAGAAGCAGTAAATAAAAACATCAAGAGGATAGTGGAAAATGGTGGAGACATATAAAGATTGGCATGAGAAGTTGCCATTTGCCCTACATGCTTATAGAACATCTGTTCGCACTTCTACTGGGGCAACACCATTTTCACTAGTGTATGGGATGGAAGCTGTACTGCCTGTTGAAGTTGAAATTCCATCCTTAAGGGTCTGATGGAAACAAAGTTAGAAGAGGCTGATTGGGTGAGAGATTACGAGCAGCTCAACTTCATTGGGAAAAAAGAATGGCAGCATTGTGTCGCCAACTGTATCAAAGGAGAATGATGAAAGCGCATGATAAGAAGGTTCGACCAAGAAAATTCAGAGAAGGAGAACTGGTCCTGAAGAAGATTCTCCCAAATCAACCAGACAATAGAGGAAAATGGGCTCCAAATTGGGAAGGTCCTTATGTTGTGAAAAGGGCATTCTCTGGCGGGGCATTACTTTTGGCAGATATGGATGGAGATGATTTGCCAAACCCAATAAATTCAGATGCTGTGAAGAAGTATTATGCCTAAAAAAAAGAAAAAAAAGAAAAAAAGAAAAAAGAAAAAAAAGAGATAAAGAAAAAGGAGGATTCAAATTGAAAACCCAAAAGGGCAGTTTGAGTCAATAGGGGGTGAATTCGAACTGAAAACCCGTAAAGGGCGGCTTGAATCAAGGATACATATCTAAGTTGAAAACCTGAAAAGGCGACTTAGGTATGACGAGAAAAGGCATTAAAGGGCCATGATACAGAAGTACTAATATGATTTGATAGGACTTTACATGGTCAGATGACTTGAAGAGAATGAGATTTTTGAACGAGAATTTTGTATTAATTAATCAGAGTTATTTGAATATTTGCCCAAAGCCTGGATAAATAATCTTAGAATCCTTGTTTTTCTTTCAACCTTGCTTTGCCTTCACACTTGGCTACCTTTTGTAATATTTTCAGATATTGAATAATACCATTCCTTTCATTTTCACCTATTATTTTTTTTACCTTGAGGGATTGAGAAATTGTATTGCATTGATTTTGAAATTGGAATGATAATGAATGTTTGCTTGGCAAAATATGTGAAAGACTCCTATATTATTTAGAAAAATGAAAGAAAAGGAAAATTGTGGATGAATGAAAATTGGAAATCAAGAAAAACCAATGAATAAGAAAGAATGAATGATGAGGTCTCAGTAAAGATTTTAATGAGCAAATGAATGACCAGATAGAGAGGAAAGTAAAAAGAAGAGACAAGGGATAAGATAAGATAAAGAGGGCACGAGATTAAGAGCTTCATTGGGAGAGAAAAATGGAAGAAGGAAAATGTGGAGAGAAATAGGAAATATAAGGACAGGATGACAAATGAAAAGAGAAGAATGCATGAGAGGGATTGATACAGAAAAACCTTGTTATTGCCACAGTGAAAGTTGAAATGCTTTTCAAAGAAAACATTTCATGAATAGAATAGACTGTGTAAGTGATATTGCATAGATGGAATAAATTGCATTGATAGGATATAATGCATGCATAGTTATAGACATGATACATTGCATGAGAAAGATAAATCACGGACAAGGTTCCTTGAATACAATCTGTAAGACCTTCAGGCATGATTCCTCCAAATTTTTTAGACAAGATTTTAAAGTTTGACTGCCTGCCTGTTTAGGAGGAGCATTTTGGACAAGATTTTTAAAGTTTGACTGCCTGCCTGTTTAGGAGGAGCCTTTTTGGACAAGATTTTTAAAGTTTGACTGCCTGCCTGTTTAGGAGGAGCCTTTTAAGACAAGATTTTAAAGTTTGACTGTCTGCCTGTTTAGGAGGAGCTTTTAGGCAAGATTTTAAAGTTTGACTGCCTGCCTGTTTAGGAGGAGCATTTTGGACAAGATTTTTAAAGTTTGACTGCCTGCCTGTTTAGGGGGAGCCTTTTAGACAAAATTTTAAAGTTTGACTGCCTTTCTGTTTAGAGGGAGCTTTTTTAAAAAATTAAAAAAAAAAGAGAAGTCAGACAAAATAAGTGTCTATGTCTTTGTGCAATTACTGTTTCACAGCAAATGCACAAAGAGGGGCAACTGTAGACACCCTATTTTGTCCGGGGTTTTAATTTGTATAAATAATTAATTGGGTTGAGTGACATTTGTATTTTAATTTAACAATTTAGAATTAGGCTAGAATTAAATTAGAATTTTTAGATTTAGAATTAACATTAATGAGGAAATTAAAATTAAAATAGGATTTAGGAATAAAAAAAAAAAAGAGAGAAAAGATAAAAAGAAATAAAAATAAAATTAATTTTAGGATTAGATAATTAGGATAATTAGATTTTTAGGATAATTATATGGATTAATATTAAATTTGATAGAGTTAGATTAGGATTAATATAAGAAATAGATAAAATGTTAAAAAATAGGAGATAATTGATAAAATAGGTAGAGTTGTATTAGGAATCAAATAAATTTTTTTATTATAAAAAGGGGAGCACTCTTGACTGTAAAGAAAGGAAAAACAGAAAAGGAAAGAAGAAAACCCAATCTTGCGTCTTCAATATAAAAAGTCATTCTTTGAACCTTCCCCGGGACATCTTCATTACACCTGTACACGTTGTCACTGCCTCATCGCCTCTCCTTGCTTGCGATCCGGCCTGCTTCTCAATCACTTTTGCTCCTTTGCTGCCACTGCAACCCTGTCATTGTCTTTATCACGTAGCTAGACTACTGTACCGTCCAGCCTTTGGACTGCTGCCGCACTGGTGTACAAAGCAATCAAACATCACCGCCTGACCGCACCACACACGTCCCACCTGCACTTGGAAAACAAAGAAAGAAATATTGGAATAGAGAAAAGCACGTGGAACAGGTATGTTTCTATTAATCCTTTGTTCTCTACTTCAACTAATTTAATAATATGTTAATAATTTGGTAATAAGTTGATTTAGCAGTTCAATTTGTATGACTTGATAATCTGATTTAATGATTAATATGACTTTGTATGATAACTTGAGCAAATAAATTGTTTATAAAATACTAATTTTGCATGTTAATGACTGATATGATTAACTTGTATGATTTGCATGAGTAATTAGGATGTAATTAATGTTGTATGTTTGATTTATTGGGTAAAAGTCTCAAGGAATTGTAATTAAAAATATATAAATATAAATACAAAACACAAAGTTAAAGTAATAAAATAATGATAAGATTCAATAAATAAAAAAAATATTAAAGGTGAACATGATTTATTCCGATGATGAGATTCTAAAGAGAGTTACGCTTAAGTAATACTTTGGAATCTCTAGGTAAGAGGATTTCCTTGGTCTGACTAGCTTAATGGAAGGAGCTAAAGGAAATTTTCAATAAAAAAATAATTCATGTACATTTTTTAAAAATATAATAAATAATAATAAAAGAATATGATAAATAAAAATATAATAATAATAAGAGTCAGATAATAATAATTCATGAAAGTGAGTATCGATTATTCCGATGATAAGATTACGAAGAGGGTTACGCTTAAGTAATACTTTGGAAATCTTTAGGTAAGAGAATTTCTTTTAAATTCTACCAGCTTAATGGAGGATTTTAAAGGAACTTTTGATAAAATAATTTATATTCATTTTCTAAAAAAATAAGGATAATTTATATTCATAGATAAATATAACAATAAATAATGGATAAAGATATTAGTCAAGAAAATAATAGAAAATAATAAATAATAAAAATAAAATAAGATAATTTGGGTAGAGGAGTCAAGTTAGGAAATTCCCATAAAATACTAAAATTCATCCGACGACGGAGCCTCTTCAATCAAGTCACATAGTACTACTTGAATACTCTTGAGGTGAGAAGGATTTTTTAAGTTGTCCCACCAGCTTAATAGAGGATACTTAGAAATATCTTTCAATATTAAGCATATTGAAATTAAAGATTAACCTAAGCAAATTTAGAATATAACCTAAGACTAAGTGGTACCATTGTAGGATGGGCGTCGTGGGGGTGCTAATCCTTCTTCACACGTAACCGTATTCCCGAGTCTAAGAATCTTTGAACGTAGACCAAGCCTTATCTTTAGACAATAATAGGTGACCAATCACACCTTAAGTTTGAATGGTTGGTGGCGACTCTTAGAATTTTAAAGTCTAGCGGTTAGGTTCACGGACCTAGACGTTATGACAATTATTATTATTATTATTATTATTATTATTATTATTATTATTATTATTATTATTATTATTATTATTAGTGCATGTTGTAAAATAAAAGTTTTTGAAAAATTTTCATTTATTTGTATTTTCATTAATTATTATTATTGATTAGAAAATGTATTTAAAAATAAATGAAATTTCCGATGATGGGATGTCATGAAACTCACAAGTAGTGATTTCTTGATTGATCCCTAGGTGAGAAGAATCTACTAAATGTTACCAGAGTATTGGGATATTTAGTATGATTTTTCAATAATTTAAATTTTTATTAAAAATGAAAATAAATAATTTATTTTTTATAAAAAAGAAAAATTAATAATAAAATTAAAATTTAAATAAACAATTTTCAATGATGGGATGTCATGAAACTCACAAGTAGTGATTTCTTGACTGATCCCTAGGTGAGAAGAGTCATACTAAATGTTACTAGAGTATTGGAATATTTAGTATGATTTTTCAATAATTTAAATTTTTATTAAAAATAAAAATAAATAATTTATTTTTTACATAAAAAACAAAGAAAAATAAATAATAAAATTTAAATTTAATTAAATAAATGCCCGATGATGGGATGTTATGAAACTCACAAGTAGTGATTTCTTAACTGATCCCTAGGTGAAAAGAGTCTATTAAATGTTACCAGAGTACTGGGATATTTAGTATGATTTTTCAATAATTTAAATTTTTATTAAAAATGAAAATAAATAATTTATTTTTTATATTAAAAACAAAGAAAAATAAATAATGAAATTTAAATTTAATTAAATATTGATCCGATGATGGGATGTCATGGAACTCACAAGTAGTGATTTCATGACTGATCCCTAGGTGAGAGAAGTTCACTAAGTGTTACCAGAGTATTGGGATACTTAGTGCAATTTTTCAATAATAAGAATTTCTATTTAAAATAAATAAAGGAATATTTATATATAAAATAAAAAAATTCATTTGCATCATATGTTATTTATTTGCATCATGTGTATAAATATTAATTTCATAATAAATGAAATTTTTCCGATGATGAGATTCTATAGAACTCACAAGTAGTGATTCTTAAGAAATCTCTAGGTGAGGAAAATTATTCCAAATGTTACCAGAGTATTGGGATATTTGATTTAATTTTTCAATACAAAAAGGTTCACATTCACTTTTGAAAAATAAAATTTAACTTTTTAAAATAAAACAAAATAAATTTACAAATAACAAATGATTTTGAATAAAAAGATTGCAATAAAATAAGAATTATTTTTAAATATTAATTTAAGACCATTTTATTAAAATTAAAGGATAGTACCATTTTTTAACGAGCATCGTGGAGGTGCTAATCCTTCCCCACGCATAACCGTACTCCCGGACTCGATTTTGTTTTCGCAGACCAAAAATTATCTTTTTAATAAAATTTAATTAATTTTGAGATTTTGTTAAAAAGATAAATGTTTTTAGGTGACCAATCACACCTAGTCAAAAAAGATTGGTGGCGACTCCCTTTGTTTTTTTAAATGTTTTCAAAATCGTCGAGCACAAAACTGTTACGACAATTTTAATATGCGATTATAAAAATTACATGTTATCTAATATTTTTTAATTTAGCATCATATATATTAAATTAAATAAATTTATTTGGATAATTTTTTTGCTTAATGTTATTGAACATGTTCGTTTAATATTTACGACCACCTATTTGTAAACATGTTCATTCAATATTTAAAAACAAATGTTCATGAACATATTTATTAATGTTCATGATGAGCTTAACGAGCATAATTGAACACGAACAACATTAAAAAATAAACGAACGAACATAAACATAATAACATTTGTTCATATTCGAACCACTTGTAGCTCTAAGTGGTAAAGCAATTTATTAATGTGAAAAGAAAAAAAAATCATCACAACTTTCCTTCACGAAGCATTTAATTAAGTAAATAAAAAAAAAAGGATTTTGTACCTATACTGACAAAACAAAATGAACAAAAACGCTCTCCGAGCCCAATGTTCTCCAAATAGTGCTTTCCAGTTAGATGGAAGACATCCTTTTCCTGCTGTACAGAAGCAATTATACAACGTTATACATGTCTCAAATAGAGACAACCCCTTAAGCCTCCCTCCGCAATTCATCAACCATAAGCATCGTCAATCCGAGGAAGTTCCAGTTTCTGCAGTTTCATCCTCACTGAAGCTTGATGGTACATCCATGGAAGATCTATATGACATATGACACAGTTCAAAGGTTGACAATTATACATGAAATGCAATAAAAATTATGAAACCAAGATTCAAGATAAAGCCTTGCTAGTGCCTACTGTTCTTATATCACCATTGTCGATTTAGCAAAATAGATAATACTAGAATTACACTGATTAAAGGGAAGCAAGTTGAAAGACTTTAATTGATTAAAAGCATGATTACTTTAATATGGTAATAATATATACTAAACAAAAAGAGCAAATACAAAAATGCAAATGAGCAACATATAGTCGCAAAAATATAAAAAAAAACACAATAAATATGAACATACATGTGAGGGCACATAATAGCTGCCTATATACCTACATGCAAGATCACAATCAAGACATGCAGAGATTCATTTCAGATAGATTGGATTTGCCAACAGAGGCAATCTGGCATGTGATGCATTTTCCATAAAAAGTTGTTGAGGAAATTCGACGTTGATTCGTTTGGCAACCTACAAAATATGAAAGAAAGGTGTCAAAAGCAAAACATGAGTGCATGATATGCATGCTTGACCAAAAGCCAACTAAAGCTTGAACTAACTTTCAATTCATTAGCTGGATCAATTTTTACTCTGATGGGGTACTCCTTTTTTTTTATTTATTGTGTTTTTTTTTATGGGGTACATAATTACTCTGATGGGGTACTCCTTTTTTTTTATCTGATGGGGTACTCCTTTTTTCTTATTTATTGTGTTTTTTTTTTTTTGATGAAGTACATAATTACTCTGATGGGGTACTCCTTTTTTGACTTCCACTCTCCAGTAAGTTTCTCCACCTGCATGTATGCAAAACAAATGAATTTCAAGCCAAAATGCCCATCATCAAAACTGCAGAATGATAAAGTCTGTGAGCAGAAATATAAGCCAAGAATAACACCTTGCGATCCTTGCAGATGGCCCTCTCTCAGTACCCAAAAACTCACTCCACCCTTGTATCAAACATGAAGTTTTAGACAGGCTTTCATTCTTTGGGGCCTTACAAATATGATTCTTATTGTCATGCAACCAAGGCTTTTCTTGTTCATTAGCAATTTTCCCAACATAGGGGCCAGGATGGCTAGAAAAAGAATCTGATCCCATCCTTTCAACAGCGAGCTTAGAGCTCATCCTACTTTGTTTGCAATCACTAATGTCAGTTTTTTCAGCAGAACCTTTGTCTAAAGAAGAGTTCAGGCCTGAGAAAGGGTTGGAACAAAGAAAAGAAAGCTTATATTTTAATTGAAGATGAGATTCCCCGTTCTGTTTTTTAGATCCATACAGTGTTATTGCACCCTCCATATAGGAATCCTGAGAACTCATCTTGGAATTATGTACTTCATTTATCTACAAGAGCATTAAACAGAGTAAGACATATTGTAAGACAATCACTATGAATAACTGATTCTTAAAAACAAAGATAATATCCATCGTTTTAAGTAGCTAATGTCAATATCAATTTTAATTGGAAGAATTAACCTGACTTCCATTATCCAGGTATAAAGGAGAGATAATGCTCTACAAAGCACCAATGAAGGCAAAAGATCCAATCAAAGCTTCCAAGATGCAATGTCAAAAGCTACAGCTGACATTTGTTGTTGCTGTTCAACTAAAAAGATCCATACATAGGTGGATTTGAAAGATTTCTCGGCAAATATAGAAGATTACTCTACCTTCCAAAGTAGTTTATGTAGAATTTCTCCTTTATTTTCCAACAGTAATAGTGGGCTGAAGAAAGTTGACTAAAACTTAAAGCAATTAAAGCCCTTCTCCTCTACCTTAACCCCTGTAAATATTAACAGACTCTGACATATATGGCTCATGGTATGATACACGCACAAATCTCTGTTTTCAAAGACAATAAGCTGAACTTTGTAAACTCTCAACAGGAAAGGAATATATCACCTTAGGACAAAAAAATGAACATCACAGTTATTTCATATACTGATAGAACTGGTACAAACTAACTCTCACTAATTTGCAAAACTGTTTAGCAGGGTCATATAACTACAGAATACAATATAAATATAGTTTGGGTGTCTACTACGTACGTGTTAAAACATTGAAAAAATGCATCAAACAGTCCACTTACAACATTATGATTCGCCTGCTTAATAACTCCAGAGATATCTGGAGAATTGGGCTGTCCGGCATCTCCAACATAGACTGGCTCTGCTGAAGCAATAAATAGAAGATACACATGAGAGTTCAAATATTTCAAGACCTAAGATACAGGATCTACATTAAGCATAGTGACTACAAAGGTAGAACAGAAGTAAGAGTGCTCTCTGCTGATAGAACTGGGACAAGAGATGTAAAGGTGAGTCCAGGAGAGACTGCAGACAAAGGGCAGGAGTACGAGTACAGCACGGCTTTGTCAAGGCAGCTATTCTCTCCCTACTGCACTCTTATGAATATTTCATGCTTCAAACAAGCATGTCAATTCACATACACACCTCTGCTTCTGATTCAAATATCCATTCTACTTGTATCATTTCCCAGCCACTAACTTGGGACATAGAGAGTTCAGAATAAAGAAGAGAGTAGTCAAAATTAGTAGGACATAAAAAGTTCAGAGTAAAAAAAAAAAGAAGGGAAACGAAAGGGAATGGGAGATGAAAAACAAATAGAAAATTAGTTACTTGGCACTAAAAAAGCATGAAGTAGAAATTTGCATGAGAGAAGAAAGTAAACATCAAGGAAGGTTATGGGAAGGCATAAAGACAAGGAAATAGAGAATGAAGACTTCTGAGCAATTGGACTGAACCGATTTAATGGGCTAGTCATTCTGGTTTAATTTATCATTGATCTTACTTTGAGTTAAGAGCTAGGCTCCTTTAATGAGGAGTGATAAGCCACATATCACTATTTGTCTTATGCATTTTGTTTTTTAAATCACTACATTAGGAAAATGCCTAAAGGCAGAAGAAATATGTTCAAAATTTCTACATTCAAAAGCTAATAAATGTTTACTAGACCAACAAAGTAACAAACAATAAATAAAAAGATTTGTCTTATTGCATTTGCTTTTAAAAGCACTATACATCAGTACACTAAATGCATAAAAGGCAGAAAAAAAAGACATGTTCAGTGTAACTAGTATTTTCCACGTTCAAAGCTAATAAATGTTACCAGACCAACAAAGTAACAAACAATAAATAGAACAGCAAGAAACAACAAAATTAAGCACCACTTCTGCCAGGATTGATATCCATGATTCTATAAATTGTCAATATAATTAACAGATCTCGGTATTGGACTTACCATTGGCTGGATTGCTACTTGGGAACTCAAATGCACCAGAAGGAAGTGGATCAAATTCAATCCCAAGTACTGGACCATCTTCTTGATAATGCCTCCCCAGTTGCCTCTTAATGGCAGTGATAGCCGGATTTTCACTTTCACCCTTGACCTTCAAATATCCTGATGGCTTATAACCCATGCTTTTAGCACTCCTTGGGTTTATCTTCATAGTTACTCCATTTTGTCTAAATTTAGCAGAAATCTGCATGTCATAAGGATCCCTCCTTTCAGAAAAGAGCTGATCATGTAATGACAAGCTACTTTCAGAAGATGTGTCCTCCATATGAGCATCATATAGATTTTGTTGACTCCTACGCTCACAAGTGAGGCTGGCAGCTAGAAACTCTTGGCCAGATACCCTTCGACTTTCAACCTCCCTCAGATCAATATTTCTATAATTCCCCTTCTTAATACTGCCACAAGAATCTTGCCTGAGACCACTACCAAGATCCTGAATAACACCACTAGAATGAACCTGTCGCCCATTGGCATATTCATCCCTTCTTTTGTCTTTTAACCTTCTGTGACAAAACCAACTAGATATCTGCTTTTCTGTCAACCCTACCTGAACTGCCATTTGTGCTTTCATTTCATCTGAAGGAAATCTGAGCTCTGGAAACAACCAATACTCCTTTTGAAACGTAACATAATGAAACACTTAAATAAGATGAGAAGAATCTATACCTCTGTAGAAGTTCTCCAAAGCCATAACCTGGGCTGGTTTCTTTACAGTTCTTTTCTTATTTATATATAGATAAACTTTATTCTCTTCAGTCTTCACTTCACCTGAACCTTAAATGATCGCATGGAAGTATAAACAAACATATCAGATATGATAGCATTAAGCATGATAGAGATAAAGAATAGTGGAAATTTTGCTATAACTTAGCTGCTATGATATATAATAGAGATCAGAGCCATCTAGATATTTATGATAAATTACTTTTTATTATATGAGAAGTACAACGTGTTGGAAAGATGAGGAAAATCCCAGAATTATTGGTATTTGATTAGGGTCAACTTTCTGATTTTTTATTTTTGGTAGTTTCTTGTTTTTCGTTCTTAGAATTAATTGTGTCTATTTTAGGATAGTTCTCCTTCTATAAAATAAACCCTACTGTATGTCAAAGAAATAGAGAAAATTATTTTCTAAACCCCTTTTTCATGGTGTCAGAGCAGGTATTCCTGCTGGCATATTCTTCTTTCTGGCCTTTCATACTTAGCTAGAAGAATTGGTAAGAACAATGGCCGGTACTACCCAGACCTCATCTACAGCAGAATCCTCTGCTGTTTATAACCATCAAAAAAATTCTTTATCCTTTTTATCATCTTCCCTAGACACTCATTCTCTTCAAAAAACCCAACACAGACAACCTGCAAATTGGAAACCCTGGAGTTAGAGAAAATCAAACCAGTCAGCCTATACTACCGAGTCTGCCATAGACTCTAAAAAACCAGGCCAACTTCCCTTCACTGCAGAACAAATGGAGCTCTTGAGGAACCTTCTAAACCAGTCAAAACCTCTTAAAGAGTCCGAACCCGCTGCACCCTCCTCCACTCCCACTGTTGCACAACGAGGTAACACCAAATCATCTTATTTATCACACAAAGTTATGTGAAGGTTGGATAATTGATACTGGTGCCTCAGACCATATGACTGGCTCTTCTTCTGCTTTCTCGACTTATGAAGCATGTGATGATGACCTAAAAGTTACAGTTGCTGATGGTACTCTCTCAACTGTTGTTGGTCGAGGGGATATTGAACTTTTTGGTTTGCGATTAAAATCTGTTCTTCATGTTCCAAATCTTAAGTGCAATCTTCTTTCCATTAGCAAAATTACTAGGGATCTTAATTGTGCAATAACATTTTTTTCTACACATTGTGAATTTCAGGATTTGTCTTCGAGGAGGATGATTGGCAATGCTGAAGAGCGAAATGGCCTCTACTACCTCTCTGGTGTTGGTTCTCCTTCAAGACCAAGATCACTTAGTAATGTTACACTGTCCACTGTTTCAAATTCTGATGTTCTACTTTGGCATAAACGCCTAGGCCATCCTAGCTTTACTTATCTAAAGTTTTTGTATCCTCATCTATTTATCAATAAAGATCTCTCCTTATTTCAGTGTGAGCATTACATCTATGCCAAACAACCAACAAAAAATCATCCCATTCAACCTTATCAGTCTTCAAAGCCATTTCACCTCATCCATAGTGATATTTGGGGACCAGCCCGCTTTTCAAGTTTAACAGCCAGCCAATGGTTTATTACCTTTATAGATGACCATACCCGTGTTTGTTGGGTTTACCTTATGAAAGAAAAATCTGAAGCCAGATCTATATTCAAACAATTTCATAAACTTGTCACCAATATCTTCCAATCTTCTGTTCACATTCTTCGTACTGATAATGGTGGGGAATACTTTGCACATGAGATAAAAAACTATCTTGTTGAACATGGAATTTTTCATCAAAGCTCATGTGGCTATACCCCTCAACAGAACGGAATAGCTGAACAGAAGAATCGCCATCTTCTTGAAGTTGCCCGATCCCTTATGTTTGCTAGCCACGTTCCAAACTCTTTTTGGGGCGAAGCCATTTTAACTGCAGCTTATCTTATCAACCGGCTTCCCTCCAAACCACTCCAATTTAGAACTCCACTAAGTTGCTTACAAAATTGTTTTCCCCAAGTTCGAATTCTTAACTCTCTTCTACCTCGAGTATTCGGATGCACTGTCTTTATTCATAATTCAAGTCCTAACCGAGGGAAGTTTGATCCAAAAGCCTTCAAATGTGTTTTCATTGGATACTCTCCTACACAAAAAGGTTACAAGTGCTATTGCCCATCTTCCAAGCAATTTTATGTTTCCTGTGATGTAACATTCTTTGAAAATCAAACATTCTATCCCAATGCTTCTCTTCAGGGGGAGAAATCTAACGAAGAAAATCATTGGGATCCTTCCATTTCACTCCCTATTTCTCTTCCTACCTATCCATCCTTTTCTCCATCACTAGATCCTCATATTACTTCTGCACTAAATCATTCTGAGCCTACTCACGTGACAGGTCAAGGGGGAGTGCCAACTCTTACACCAAACCAGATTTTGGTTTACTCAAGAAGGCCACGAGTTCCTCCTCAAAGCCAACCATCAGAACCGGAGCCAAGTCCTTTGGAAATCACAAGGGAAGATGTTGCCACAATTGATGATCTTGATGTTCCAATTGCTATCAGGAAAGGGGTAAGATCTTGCACTGAGCATCCCATTTCCAATCATCTAACCTACTCCAAGCTGTCTCAAGATTACAGGGTGTTTACTTCAATGATTGATAATGTGAAGATTCCTAAAGACATTCAAAGTGCCATGCAAGATCCTAGATGGAAAGCAACTGTTTTGGAAGAGATGAAGGCTTTGATTGATAATGAGACATGGGAAATTGTTGACCTACCTGAAGGAAAAAAACTTGTTGGGTGCAAGTGGATATTTGTGGTGAAATATGGGTTCGATGGGAACATAGAACGATACAAGGCAAGGTTAGTTGCTCAAGGATTCACACAAACCTATGGCATAGACTATGAGGAAACTTTCACACCCGTAGCAAAATTAAATTTGATTAGAGTTCTTCTATCCCTTGCTGCCAACCTTGATTGGGAATTGCATCAGATGGATGTAAAAAATGCATTTCTTAATGGAAGCCTAGAGGAGGAAGTTTATATGAAGATACCACCTGGCTTTGAGACAAAGGAGGAAATGGGCAAGGTGTGCAAATTAAAAAGTCCCTTTATGGTCTGAAACAGTCACCAAGGGCATGGTTTACAAGGTTTAGCACAGCCATGAAACAGTTTGGATACAAACAGGGGCAAGCTGATCATACTCTTTTCATTAAACAAGCTAAAGATGGGAGGAAGTCAATTCTAATAGTTTATGTTGATGATATAGTAATCACAGGTGATGATATTCAAGAGATTGATGAACTTAAAGGAAGGTTACAATCTGAATTCCAGGTGAAGGATCTAGGGAAGCTTCGGTACTTTCTTGGGATGGAAATAGCTAGAAGCAAACAAGGTATCTTCATCTCCCAAAGGAAATACACTCTTGAACTCCTGAAAGAAACCGGAAAACTTGGTTGTAGACCTACTGGAACTCCTTTAGAGCGAACTGGAAACAGAAAATTACTGAGGAAGATCCACCTATAGATAGGGAAAGGTACCAACGTTTGGTTGGAAAACTAATATACCTATCTCTGACAAGGCCAGACATTGCCTTTAGTGTGAGTGTAGTAAGTCAATTCATGCACTAACCCACAAGAAGGCATCTAGAAGCAGTGAACCAAATTCTTCGTTATCTAAAGGGAACTCCAGGTAAAGGACTTCTATTCAAAAAAAATGAACTAAGGGAAGTTGAAGGTTTTGCTGATGCTGATTGGGCAGGGTCAGTTGAAGACAGCAAATCTACCACAGGATATTGCACTAAACTATAGGGAAATTTGGTGACTTGGAGAAGTAAGAAGCAAACAGTGGTTGCTCGAAGTAGTGCAGAAGTGGAATATAGGGCTATTGCTCAAGGGGTTTGTGAGCTAATCTGGTTGGAAAGGATATTAAAGGACCTAAATATATCGTTATCAGGTCCTATGAAGTTATACAGTGATAGCAAATCTGCCATCAGCATTGTTCACAATCCTATTCAGCATGATAGAATGAAGCATGTGAGAATTGATAGAAATTTCATCAAAAATGAGATTGAAAACGGGACTGTTAGCTTGTCTTATGTATCAACTAAGTCGCAAGAAGCTGATGTTCTCACTAAAGCCATGTCAAAACCGGGATTTGATTCTTTTGTAAGCAAGCTGGGAATGATTGATATCTATTCACTAGCTTGAGGGGGAGTGTTGGAAAGATTAGGAAAATCCCAGAATTATTGGGATTTGATTAGGGTCAACTTTCTGATTTTTTATTTTTGGTAGTTTCCTGTTTTTTCGTTCTTATAATTGTGTCAATTTTAGGATAGTTCTCCTTCTATAAAATAAACCCTACTGTATGTCAAAGAAATAGAGAAAATTATTTTCTAAGCCTCTTGTTTCACAACGCGTACTAGCCATCTAAATAAAATAGTATCAAATGAGGAAGAGGGAAACTCAGCTTAATAAAAAGTAAAAGAAAAACAAAAACCTCATCTTAGTTACTAGGAGTCATACAAACAATTTAACTATATTCCTTCAGCCATTTTATACACCTTCACATTTGTCAGATTATACTCACATAATCTCACATTTAAATGAAATGTACTTGATATTACAAAATAAAAAATTCCTCTGGTTTCCCCTAGACCAAAATTTAAGCGAACACAGCTTCTCACATCAGCTAGCTCTAAAAGCCATGTCTAGATATCTTTAATGACCACTAAAAATCATTACACCAAAAAAAAAAGGAAGCACTTTAAGAGTGGCATGACACCAATAGACCATTTTTCTAATTACAACCCATCATATCTTATCTTACTCTCTAACTGATCTCCCGTGTTCAAGAGAAACAACCAACAGAACACATAGCATTTAAGTACAGGCACCAATAGTCCAAACCTATGGGATCTTGTTGTCCTTCCTCTCAAAGAATGTACATTCTCTTTCTTT
This sequence comes from Heritiera littoralis, assembly GCA_031772115.1. Taxonomy (NCBI): domain Eukaryota; kingdom Viridiplantae; phylum Streptophyta; class Magnoliopsida; order Malvales; family Malvaceae; genus Heritiera; species Heritiera littoralis. The sequence continues at coordinate 1,974,718 of JAPDPK010000043.1, forward strand.
TCTCTCTTTTATTTAGGTCCAAACAATATATATATATATATATATATATATATATATATATATATATATAGGAAATTCCTAAAATACATCTAAACGAAATATACAAACAAAATAAATCTTTAATAAGTCATCTGTTAAAAACGGACTATACAATCCAATTAAAAGAAAAAGATCTCCCAATTACAAATTCTTATGAATCAATCCAATTATTAGAAAGAGAATCAATTAACAAACATATTCAAAGAAAATATAAATATATTCATATAGGATTAATTCAAGTCACAGTTAAACTATATATATATATATATATATATATATATATATATATCTTCATTCTTAGGATCTCTTCATTCTTAGGATCTTTCAAATCATTTTTGTGCTCCTAAATTAGTAATTCTCAAGTTAGGGCACCTTGGAAGATACGATTGACACAGAAGCGATAATTCTTATAACCCAAAACAAAAACTAGAAAAGAATGGAGGAAAAAACGTGACAAGATAATGGAATTTTATTGTCACAGTAAATAAGAAAAGAACCACAGAACATATACAGAATGAGGTTTATCTAAAAGTTCAACCTCTTAACATAACATATGAGAAGCTGCAATATAACATATGGAAAATAATACGATTAAAACTCCGACCAATTACATGATCTTAAGAATAAATTGCCTTCCTAACCCATTACCCTCAGCTAGCATTTCCCTCAACTAGCGAACTTTTTCTTACCAAGAAACATAGTGCACTTCTCATCCCATATTCCAGAGAAATTGATCTTTAAAAATCCTTGGGTTCCATCTTCAAGTGAACCAAATAACAGATTCACGGATCACTTGTAGGATTAAATAAGTATAGAGAAGTTCTCAGATCCATCATCTGAAGGTATTTGCATAATTTCAGACTTGACATTCAAATACATGTAGGGAACTGAGGATAGCTTATATGGATTACCCACAATCTAGAACATGGTTCACACAAGATGCCATTCACTGATACATAACCTACCAATACAAAAATATCCTAAGGTCCATGATAAAATGGTAGTTCCATTTTGCTGTTATAATAGCATTGTAAAGGAAACATACAAAAATTAGAAACAAACACAGGAATATTCGTAGTGCAATAACTTGTTACATATTTCTGAGTGATAACAACATTAAATCATAACAAATTAGACTAGTAACAACATTCTAAAGGAAACAAGCAACCATTAGAAACAAATACACGAAGTTTCATAGTGCAAACAACTTATTACAAAACGAAAACCATGAACGAATTTAGTATATTTCCAAGTGATAAAATAACATTAAATCATAACAAATTAAGCTAGTGACAACATTCTAAAGGAAACATGCAACCATTAAAAACAGACATACGAATTTTCATGGTGCAAATAACTTATTACAGAAAGAAAGCCATGAACAATTTTAGTTAGTCTATTTCCAAGTGCTAAAACAACATTAAATCATAACAAATTAGGCTAGTGACAAAATTCTAAAGGAAACATGCAACCATTACAAAAGGACATACGAATTTTCATGGTGCAACTAACCTATTACAGAAAGAAAGCCATGAACAAATTTAGTCTATTTCTAAGTGATAAAACAACATTAAATCATAAAATTAGGCTTGACCTTGCAGTCGTTACTGCTTGTCAAAATGATTAAGGTCAAAGGTTGGATCTTCCTTCTCCCAAAACAACATTAAATCATTGAGAAAAATACCCATACAAAAAAGACAAAAACTTCAAATAAAATAAAATAAAAATCATAGCTAGAATTTTATAATTACTCCTCCATTGTCATATTAACCAAACACCACTCAAAATTATAAATGCTGCCAAGCCTAAAAATTCTGTATGCATGCAACTACTCTTTACAGACTCCACTAAACCCACAATTAAGAAACCAAATGTTAGAACAACCTCAAATCTCTCCTTTACATTTAAATGCCAAAAACTCAAAATTGAGAGCATTAAATAACACATAATTGAAAACCAAAATCTCAAAATTTTGATCTGAGATTGGAAAACGAAAGCATTTACCTTCCATTGGTTGTGAATTTTTTTTTCTGAGTACCCTTGGTTTTTCTTCAAAGTTTTGCCCTTTGATTCGACCTCAAAAAGAGAAACACCATTTCTGCAATGCAAAATCTGGGCCCTCAATTGCAAAACTTTTACAATTATATGGGTTTTTTTTCTTGTTTACATTACATTTACGTTTCAGTTAACTTGCTCATGAGAGAGAAAGAGATTCTGGTGGAAGAAATGAAGAATGAAAAGACAAAGGAAAGGAATTGCCTTTTGGTTTTTCGCTTATTTTTCCTGTTTCTTTTCATTTTGCTTAATTGATTCAATTAGAAGATATTAACGGTTGGGGCTTTGTTTTGTTTTAATTAAAACCCAGTGTTGGGTCTATTCCATCATTGTCTGTATGTACATTTTCTTATGATATTATGTTTAGATGGAAGATTTTCTTATGATATTTTAAGTATCCATTTTCTTCCCCAGAACGCTAAAATGTATTTGCTACTACCATAGAAACGGGACTAAAATCAAATTACAAGAACAAGAAACCTCACCATATGCATGATGCATGGGGCAGGGCCAGTGTTATCCATTAGAGATAAGAAACAAGCATTAACTTTCTTCATTTTTATTTGTTTTTCAATAAAATCTTTTAACATTATTATTACTCTCTAATTACTTATTTTTTTACCCATGTAATCACTCGCTATTAACGTTAGCATTGTGTCGAGTTCTATGTTTCTATGAAAATATTAGCTTTTAATACTTTTAAAATTTGAACTTTATTGTATTTTGTATTATTACTTTTGTAATTTGTTTTGTGAATATAAAAAATCATTCTTGATTTCCTCCCATCATTTTGATACGAGGATGATTGGTACGGCAGTATGTGCTCACTTTTTTTAGATTTTAATTGGTAGGAAGCAAATTCTCGTATGCTATATTTCTGGAATGTAGTATTTTTTTGAGTGTTCATTCAGTTAAATTCTTGTATGCTATATTTTTTAAATGTAAGTTTTTTTAGGGGTATTCATTCGGTTAATTCGATTAATTTTGAATCGAAGTTTGTATTTTTGATATTAACTGAAATTTATATTTTTACTTTTATTAACTGAATCAAAGTTTATACTTTTAAATTAATCGAATTGAAATAAAATTTGATTAACCGATTAATCGAAATTTTATAAAATTATTTTTTTATTTTAATTATTTAACTTGCTTCAATATAAAACAAGTGACAGCCGTCCTGCACTAATATAAAACAAGTAACAACCTGCATTGAACATCAATGTAAAATCTCAAACAATTATCAATTACTAGAATATATAAAATTCGGGTAATAGTTCGATTAATCGATTAATTTTGATTTCCGAACCAAATTAACCAATAATCGAAATTTTATGAAAATTTTTTTCATTAACCAACCAAATTTATCTCGGTGATCAACCATTTAACCAAAATCAGTTCGATCGGTCGATTAATTATGTTAAAACCGAACTTTGAACCCCTTAGTTTTTATAGCATTACATCCTCATAAAACACTATATGATTTTCACTGTGAAAGCGTGGGTTGAGGAAAACTTAAAATAAAATTTTTAGATAAAATTGTCCTTTAAGACTTTTAAGCAAAAAATTGTTATTCTATCTCATTTTTAAGATTCTTTTTTAATTTCTCTTGGAACTTTATTATAAATATTTTAACATTGTTTATAGGTATGAAATTTTGTAGGTCATTTCTTAGGTATAGAAAAATATATTTTTAAGTATGAAAAATGTTGTTTGTTGTTTCTTAAAACTATAGTATATTTTATTTGCATTTTAATTAAGAAGCATAATTTTTGAAATTACCAATAATGGTTGTGGAAATAATGCTTTTAAATATTTAGTATTGTGTTTGTTAATGGTAGAATCATACCTGTTAGCTTTAAATTGTCATATATATTTTGAAATGACAAAAACTTAAGTAAGTTTTAATGTTTTAATTCATATTGTAAATTTGCCTTATCACACATGATTTTCTCAATCCATTTTCAAGTGATCATATCAAACATTAAGACCATGATTTAATGATGCATCCTTATTGGTCTTAATACTTTATAAATGTTTTGAATATTTTAGAAAATCACTTGATTAATTTTTGGACCATGTTTTCATTAGAGAAAGTCAAGAAAAACTCCCACAAAAATGTCAAAATGTTTTGGGTTGAATTAGGATCAAAGGCCATATCATTTCTAACCCAAAAGTGCAGAAAAAATGCCCTCTGGAAGAAAAGGATCGATCCCATAGGGAAAGGGATCGATCCCTTTTTGGCAGAATGCCCTGGAAGCTTAAAATGAAGGAAAGGATCGATCCTTTTGGTGAAAGGATCGATCCCTTTATGTCAGAAAGTCCCCAACGGCTAGTTTCTGTGAGATACAACGGCTAGCTTCTGTTTTAGCTCCAACCAACGTCCAAAACCATCCAAGGGACTATAAATAGAGGCTTAGAAGCTGAAGGAACCAAGGGGAACTACTCAGCAACTCCATAACACATATTCCTCAAATCCTCAAGCCTCAAACAACAAATCAAGAGTTCCAAAGTCTTCATCTTCTATCATTCACTTATCTCTTGTATTGTTTAGCATAAATTTTGTATAGGCTTTTACTTGTGCCTAATTTCTGTAATCATTTGCCTACTTAGAGGCCTTCTTTGATTGCACCATTTGTAAACCAATCCATTCCTTGTAAAAGGGGAGGTTTCTCTTTAGCCTAAGAAAAAGAGGGAGGTTTCTCTTTAGCCTAAGAAAAAGAGGGAGGTTTCTCTTTAGCCTAGAAAAAGAGATAGGTTTCTCTTTAGCCTTAGAAAAAGAGGGAGGTTTCTCTTGAGCCTAGAAAAAGAGGGAGAAGAGGTTTCTCTTGAGCCTAGAAAAAGAGAGAGGCTTCTCTTGAGCCTTGAAAAGAGGGAGTGTAACACAAATTTAAGTTAGTGAATTTGGGGAAAATCCTTGGGAGCATCTCAAGGTAGAGGACGTAGGCAAGGTTGCCAAACCTCTATAAATCACTTGCGTACATTTCTCTTTCCCTACTCTCTTTAATTACTTGCAATTATATTTGTGCTTATTGTATTGAATTTGAATTGCATGCTTGCCTAGCTTAGAGAACTTAGAAAATATTCAAATAGGCTAGAGAATTTACAAGAATCGAAAAACGGGGTTAAGGCTAGCGAAGAACCGATTCACCCCCCCTCTCGATATTGCCTATAAGAGCCAACAATCGGTATCAGAGCTTGGGCTCGAGATTGATTTAGACTAACCTCTATCGAGCAAAACGATCTTAAATGGCTCACTTGAATGTAGGCACACCCCTTGGAGAAGAGGGACACTCATTAGTTAGACCTCCACTCTTCAATGGTGAGAATTAATCTTATTGGAAAATTAGGATGATGCTATTTGTGCAATCCAATGACTATGAAGTATGGAGAATAATAGTTAATGGCCCTAGAATCCCAATAAAGAAAGTAGATGGAAAAGATGTCCCTAAGAGTGAAGATGAGTGGGACACTAATGACATAAGATTGGCACAATTGAATGCCAAGGCTATGTACACCCTCTTTTGTGCATTAGGTCCCAATGAGTATAATAGAGTCTCCTTATGTGAGAATGCTAAACAAATATGGGATAAACTAGCCATCACACATGAAGGGGCAAATCAAGTTAGAGAGACCAAAGTAGGAATGCTCACACATGATTATAAGCTATTTAGGATGAAAGAAAATGAGTCCATTAGCGAAATGTTCACTAGATTTAATGATATAATTAATGGACTTAAGGCTCTAGGCAAGACTTATTCCAATGTTGAAATGGTAAAGAAAATTTTGAATAGCTTGCCTAAGTCATGGGAGGCAAAGGTAACCGTAATAGAAGAATCTAAGGATCCAAATACCTTGTCTCTAGATGAACTTATGGGCTCCCTACTTACATATGAAATGAAATTAAAAAGAAATGAAGAGCCTTCAAAGAAAGTAGGGGTAGCACTTAAGTCTTCCACTCATGAGGATGATAGTGATGAGAGTGGAAATGAGGAAGAAAAGGAAATGGCAATGTTTGCCAAAAGATTTAATAGATTTATGAGAATGAAAAAGAGAGAGAGTAATAGGAGACATCAAAGGGGAGAGTCAAGTAGAAGAGAAAAGGACCCCTTAGTATGTTATGAGTGCAATGAACCGGGTCACACTAAATTAGATTGCCCCTTACTTAGGAAGGAAAAGGATAGGAAGCCTAGGAAGAAAGCATTTGTGGCTGCATGGAGCGATAGTAATAGCTCCGATGAGGAAAATGTAGATGAAGAGGTAGCCTACTCATGCTTTATGGCTATTAGTGATGATGAGGCTAGTAGTAGTTCTAGTGAAGATAATGATTATACCTTTAGTGAACTACAAAATACCTTTAATGATTTAGCAAATGAATTTCAATACATGAACTCCAAATATAAGAAAATCATTGCTAAATTAAAAATAGAAAATAAAGCCTTGACTAATACTAAGCTAGAATTTGAAAAGAAATTAGAAGAGGCAAACTTATAGATAAATGAGTTGAATGAAAAGAATACAAATTTGCATAACTCATTTACTAGGTTTTATATGGGTCAACAAAAGCTAGATCATATGTTAGAGACCCAAAGAGCTTTCTTTGACAAAGATGGGTTAGGATATAATGCAATACAAAAAGAAACTCATCTAAAGAATTTCCTAGTGAGCAAAAATACCATGCATGATTTATCTCTTAGATGCTCACTATGCAATAAAATAGGACACTCTTCACAAGCATGCACATATAGGAAAACCACATTTAGAGGAAGAGTAGTTAGGAAAATATGGGTGCCAAAGCATGCTATGAATAATGATGAATTGTGCTTGAAATGGATCCCAAAAGGATCAAAAATTATTTGCACTAACTCTCATGGACCCAAGAAAATTTAAGTACCCAAGCATGTTTGAAATTGTTTGATGTAGGAGTGTTAGAGCATAAGAATACAAAGAAACAATGAAGTTCAAATGCTCTACACACCCCCCATGGAGATTGCTTATGCCAATGAGAAAAAGGAAAAGCTTGAGGATCCATCACAACAATTCTTCAAAGAATGGCTCAAGGTGGATTCAACTATTCAAGGCAAAGCATTCTCTAGCAAAGGAGTATTGTAAGCTTAATTCCTTACTCCTTTAACTTTTTGTGCTTTGATGAGAAAATTGGTTAATGATTAATGATGCATTGTGATTGAGCAAAAGGCATGATTGTTGAGTGCTTGATACATTGAATGAAAGGCATGTTTAGTGACTTTGAAATGATTTTTGGTTTTCTACATCTTGAGCAAGTTTGATATGTCTAGATAATATATTTAGTTGCTCAAAAGCTGTCAAATATGTCATATATGCAAAATGCCTTGTCATGAGCCTTAATGAAGAATATGCATGTTAGAAATCATGGCATGTTGTTCACAAGATGTATGTTTTAATGATATATATGCTTAAAATCTATGTGAACAAGTTTGTTTTGACATATTTATGTAATTCAATGCATTGGTTTGGTCAAAATATACTTAAATCTCGAAATGATCTCCTTTGAGGCCAAAAATGCATTTTATTGTGTAAATTCTTCCAAATTTGCAAAATCTTTTGTAAAATGGTTTTTCATTCATGTTTTTCTTTCACACAAGTCCAAAATCAGGTTTTACAAATGTTTAAACCCTTACTTGGACTTAAATTACTCAAAAACGGAGTCTTGGTACCTCACAAGTTGGATTTTCTCTCAAAACAACTGCAGAATATGCAAGAAACATACGAGGGATTGATCCCCCTCCTAAAGGGATCGATCCCTCAGGCCAGAAAAGGCTCTCCTGCATGTTTTCAACCGAAAGTGAGAAGAACTTTTCATTGTTTTGATACTTTCTCTCTTCTCAACTTAAAATTCATTGTTTTAACTTCTTTTTGATGATCTTTAATATATGAAAACTAATTTTTCATTGATATCATGCCTCAACTTCATCAATTAATATCATTTCCAACAAATGGTATCACTTTCAACAATCAATATCATTTTTCATTGAGCTCATAAGTGCAAAATCATTTTTCTTGTTGAAAACATTCATGATTTGCATAACTCTTGAAATAATCTTGAAACATACTTTCAATGAATGCTTAAACATAATTTTGAGAATTATTTCAAGAATTTATGGATATATTTGAGAATTTGATGAACTTGTGCATCATGAATATTGATCATTCCTTTTGTTCATCTTAGTCAAGCATGCTTATAGGATTATATCTCTTAGCTTGACTCATCTATTCCACACTAGGTTTCATGATAATTATACATCTAGTGGATTGATTTCAAATGTAAATTCAACAATTGGTAATGGTCATTGGCCTATAATTTGTGATGGTAAATGGATTCTAAATGTTCAAATGCATGAAACGTTATCATCCATGTACTTAAATTTTTCTTATGGCCAAACTATTAAAAAACTTGGGCTTTAATGACAACACCAACATTCAAAGATAAATGCAAACTTGAACATATGTATTATCCATGCATTTATTATTTGAATCTTTCCTTGCTCATAATTGGTTAAGATCTTGAATGGAAAATTGAGCATAGGATTCTTTAGTTTCAGGGAAGAAAATGTGTGCTTGAATTCCTTGATTTTTTTTGAATCTTCCATATAGTATAAATTTGTGAATATGAATATGGGTTAATACTCTATTATAGTGTGCTAATGATTAATTGATCCATATGCATATTTGATGATGTGTGTTGTGTTCTTGCATATTTAGAATGACTATTTTCTTGAACACACTACACATAGATATTGGATTCATGCAAAATGTCTAAGTCAACCATTAGTAACAATTGGTATTTAGATTGAAATAACAATTAGTATCATTGGCAACCATATTTTCAACAATTGCTAAGCCAAAACTAAATTGCCAATTGGTATGAGCTTTAAATTGACAATTCTTCTCATGCTCCTTAGATTGAAATGACAAATAGAAAAGAATTCATATAAGACACTTTTGCATGAAACACTTTTATGCTAGAATTTGTGATTAATTGATGTATGATTTAATTCTAGACACAATATTTCTTGAGAATGATTTATGAGCACATGCATATGATATGTTATATAATTTCAGCTCATAATCATGATGTATTACCATACACCTTAGTTGGACCTTAGAGAACAATTGATATACTTAGGTGCTTGCTTAATTTCTTACCAATTGGAACCTTTTTGCAAAATTACTTATCAACAATTGGTATCAAAATTATTTATAAACAATTGGTATAGGATCATAAGTCATGTTCTTTGCATGAATATTTCATACTCTTTATGAACAATTGGCTTATTTATTTGTGCTAGGAGTCTCATGTACTAACATGTTTCTTGTTGGATGGAGCATATTCTTTTATCTCTTCTCACATAGCCATGATTTTAGGAGGAGCATATTTCTTATCATTTTTCCTTCTTTTTGCTATGACAAAAAGGGGGAGAGATAGATATTAAAAGGGAGAGATATTAAGGGGGAGAGATAATAGGAGAGAAATAGTTTGAAAATTCATTTTCAAAACCCATGCTTATATTAAGGGGGAGCTTTATAAAATCCTGCTTTATTTGAGGGGGAGTATTTTTTCAAAGAATTTTCAAAGCAAATTTACATTAAGTTTTATCATATCAAAAATGGGAAGATTGTTAGCTTTAAATTGCCATATATATTTTGAAATGACAAAAACTTAAGTAAGCTTTAATGTTTTAATTTATATTGTAAATTTGCCTTATCACACATGATTTTCTCAATCCATTTTCAAGTGATCATATCAAACATTAAGACCATGATTTAATGATGCATCCTTATTGGTCTTAATACTTTATAAATGTTTTGAATATTTTAGAAAATCACTTGATTAATTTTTGGACCATGTTTTCATTAAAGAAAGTCAAGAAAAACTCCCACAAAAATGTCAAAATGTTTTGGGTTGAATTAGGATCAAAGGCCATATCATTTCTAACCCAAAAGTGCAGAAAAAATGCCCTCTGGAAGAAAAGGATTGATCCCATAGGGAAAGAGATCGATCCCTTTTTGGCAGAATGCCCTGGAAGCTTAAAATGAAGGAAAAGATCGATCCCTTTGGTGAAAGGATCGATCCCTTTATGTCAGAAAGTCCCCAATGGCTAGTTTCTGTGAGATACAACGGCTAGCTTCTCTTTTGGTTCCAACCAACGTCCACAAATCATCCAAGGGACTATAAATAGAGGCTTAGAAGCTGAAGGAACCAAGGGGAACTACTCAGCAACTCCATAACACATATTCCTCAAATCCTCAAGCCTCAAACAACAAATCAAGAGTTCCAAAGTCTTCATCTTCTATCATTCACTTATCTCTTGTATTGTTTAGCACAAATTTTGTATAGGCTTTTACTTGTGCCTAATTTCTGTAATCATTTGCCTACTTAGAGGCCTTCTTTGATTGCACCATTTGTAAACCAATCCATTCCTTGTAAAAAGGGAGGTTTCTCTTTAGCCTAAGAAAAAGAGGGAGGTTTCTCTTTAGCCTTAAAAAAGAGAGAGGTTTCTCTTGAGCCTAGAAAAAGAGAGAGGTTTCTCTTTAGCCTTAGAAAAAGAGGGAGGTTTCTCTTTAGCCTAGAAAAAGAGGGAGAAGAGGTTTCTCTTGAGCCTAGAAAAAGAGAGAGGTTTCTCTTGAGCCTTAAAAAGAGGAATGTAACACAAATTCAAGTTAGTGAATTTGGGAAAAATCCTTGGGAGCGTCTCAAGGTAGAGGACGTAGGCAAGGTTGCTGAACCTCTATAAATCACTTGCGTACATTTCTCTTTCCCTACTCTCTTTAATTACTTGCAATTATATTTGTGCTTATTGTATTGAATTTGAATTGCATGCTTGCCTAGCTTAGAGAACTTAGAAAAGATTCAAATCGGCTAGAGAATTTACAAGAATCGAAAAACGGGCTTAAGGCTAGCGAATAACCGATTCACTCCCCCTCTCGGTATTGCCTATAAGAGCCAACAATACCAAATGTTAAACTTAATATAATTTGCATTTTACCGGATAAAGATAATTTTGAAAATCACCATCATGTTCTCAATAAATGTTTAATTCATCAAACTTGTCAATATAACTTTCCAAGGATTTTAGTTTCAAAAAAAAAAACTTTCCAAGGAATTTAATCAATAATTTCTCATGTATACCGTATATTGTAATGTTATATTCCTGGCAATTTTCAACAATAATTTTCTCAGCAATTGTATTTCTTTGGAATCACAAAATAATAATACATTGAACACATATTTTCCAACTATATTTCTTTAGAATCATGAAATAATAACCTTCTCCGCAATTTAATTTTCAACTATATTTCTTGGCAACTATATTTTCTTTTTCTAAATTTCTAGATGAAACCTCTTACTGATTCCTTAAGTCTTATGGGTATCATTTTTCCATGGGAAAGAAATGAAGAATAAAACTCTAGGGTGATTGGTTTTGCTTTGCAAATGTTAAGCAAGGGTTTGAATTGGGAGGCGGGGCTTTGTTATTATGGTATCCTTTGCTTATGCTTTGGCTATGCACTAAGACAAGCATTTTAGACATCTCAATAGCATATTTAGATGCCTGTCACATTAAAAGCCTGTTTAACTTCGCAAAATTTTGTAACCTTCCGAAATACTATATATTTTACTAAATTCACATAAATAAACACATAAAGGTTGGGCTCGTCCGCAATATCTACTTAACTTCCAAATAAAAATTTATTATTTAAACACAAAACCCAAGATACAAAATTTACAGAAGATCATTTACAAGAAATTTACATCCCAAGTTTATTATACACAAAAGTAGTACTGTACAAAAATCTAAATACATAAAAGTAAAATTAGTACATCTCGACAAGTCTATAAGGTCGCCTAAGGAATACTAAAATCAGGTTTCCCGTAAAGCAGACCCGATCTCACTGCAAATAATCTAAGACTGAAAAATAAAGGGGTGAGCTAACGTGCTCAGTAAGGAACATCAATACGAAAGCTGATATAACATATCCTATATGCAGATTTTATAAACAGATATTTATACGAAATCATGAATTTGAAATATGAAGTAAAACTGGCACGATCTAATAGAAAGAATAATATAGTAGGTTGGGTAACCGGGTAGAGTATGGGACGTACTTTGAAGTACCTGCCGTGTTCCGATATCCAAAGCCATAGGGATTTCACTTGATTTAATTAAATCACAAATTCAAACATAGTTCCAATATTTTGAGAAATAAACATACTTATAACAAAAATTAAACAATTTCTTCATAAATAGTATAAATCATATTCATAGCAATTTCTAACAAGTAAATCAAACAAATAATTTCACAAAATATCATATTCATATTACAGAACATAAAGTACGGATAAATCAAAGTCAGAAATATATCAAAATTGGGAGTGCCTAGATCTAAGTTAACCAAGGGTTTACCGCCCCAGTATAATTTTTAATGGAGACTAGGCTACACCCAATAGACACATGCACTATAATAGACGTATGGCCATAATCAGGGTACCACAGTGTGTACACTAGCCAGGTGTCACATGTGAGAGGTAGAAGACTGGGCTAGAATCAACGGCAATTAGAACGGAACAGAAATGCATGTACCCGTAGGTAGCCACGGAGCCACAGTCTCAAAACATTTAAATAAATGTTTTCAAAACAATTTACAGAGATGTATTTATTAAAACATATCATAAATATATATTCATAAAAATTAATTTCATAAAATCAATAAATTCGAAACATATAAAATACAATAAAACTCAAATCAATATTTAATCTTCAAAATTATTTATTTAAATCCCATGAAATATATAAACATATTCAAGCATCCAAAAATAGAAAAATACCACAAAAATCATTTTTATTATTGAATTTGTGGTTTAATATTTATTAAACCATATTCAAATATTTAAATTTAATTTTCTCTATACTTCAAAATTTCATATTAAAACATGAATTTCCTAGATTTCATAAATTTAGGGGTTTTAGGTTAGCGTAGAAAATTTTGACAGCATAACGATTCGTTTTAACCTAACTTCCTGCACAAAAATACAATTTCCAACCATAATCCACAATTCCAAATTTCAATCCAAAATATTTATTTAAATTCCACCAAGTGAAATTTTCATAAATTCATGCAACACTATATCCCTGCACTTCATACAAATATCCCTTATCTCTTATTTTCTCGGTAGATGCTCTTCAGCACCAGTAGAATCCTCGGGTTTAAAGGGTGCAAATTATTATTCAAACTTGATAAATTGACTATATTTTATCTAAAAGAATATTTAACTATTTAAATATAAATGCATTGATTATCAAAATTGTCCAAATGCAATCAAATCTCTACCGGTGAAAAATTGTAACTTTTGCTACATAACTACAATTTCGATTACACCTAAATTCTCAGAATAATTCGTGTATTATTTTAGGACCTGAATCATATTGGAATGGACACAAATTCAGCCTCCTCTTCATTAGGTCGAAAGCTTCCTTCCATTCTACAATTTTTATTCTTCAAAATTAAATTTCCCTTTTAATCCTAAATTAACTCTATCAATTTCCTATACCATTTCTACATAATTTACACATTAAATGACATGAATTTTCAACCTTTCTTGCCATGGCCGAACCACTCTTCATTACCAACATGTTGATCTTCATCACTTTATGCTAATCTAAGCTAAATTCCAAGCTTTTCATGATCTCTACGTTAATTTCTATATCAAATTGCACCATGCTCATAAACATAGGATGATGGCCGAAACCCTTAAGGGCCCCAAATTTATATTTCTAACATGATTTAAGTAGAAATCAACATGAAAACATCTTAATCATGTAGTAAATAAGTGAAAAACTATGAAAATTCCCAAGCTTCCAGAACTTCTTACCTTGGCCGAATGGTATAGGGACTCTTTCACTATGATTTTTGCTGATTTAGAACTTGATTTAGGCACCAAATTGAAGAGGAGGTTGAGTAGGACAAGTTTGATGAAGGAATTATTTGATTTTAATTTGATTTTCCTTATGTTTTTCTCACTTTTTGTCTCTTCTCAAGCTTAGCTATGGAGGTTTATTTTTGGTTTCTAGTTTCAGCAGGAAAGTGACAAGGAAGCTGCTGAAAATGTTGAGAAAAATAAGATTTTATGGGCAAAATTACCATTTTACCTTTATACTTGAAGATTTCTTCCAAAATTGCCCTTAAACTTTGACTCAGTTGAAAACAGTTTGTCTAACCTCTAAAATATTTTATTTAATCATAAATCAACTCTATTTAACTTGCTTTAATGTTTGGTGAAGCTTTTATTGAGGTTCTGTTACCAGTTTGGGTGAAATTACTAAAATACCCCTAACTGTAAAATCGCCTAAATTTCTATCTTTACATCTAGTTTCTTCCATCTATATAGATATTCTAAAACTATATTTTACGAGAAATTATTTAGTATAAACAGAGGGTCAAAAGTCCTTTTGAATTAACTGTTATTTTCGAAAATTCTGACAACCTATGAACTAAACCGTCATTTTTCAATTTGTTGCACATTTTTCAAAATATGCAAAAATAATCGAGCTTGAGGCTAAGACTCTTACCATTATATTTCCCGGCTCCAAATATCGAATCCCTGAAGTTTCACCTTCATTTGGACCTCTTAAAATTGGTGGGGCCCACTTTCTGTGTTAACTGTAAAACCTAAGATATAACCAAATATTAATTAATTATAATTATTCCAAAATCTCAATTATGTAAATATAAATAAACCGTAATATAAATTACGAGGTTTCACAAATTTATCTAAACGGAATATGGATTGTTTATCGTTTTTGACTGGAATTCTATTATAAGCCAAAAACATTATTGGACTTTTGATTTAATTATTGGATTTGTTTTTTATTTCTATTTGTAAGGCTTATTTTATTATTTTAGCCCATTTCTTTTGTTGTTATGTTGGAAGTTTAAGAATTTATTTTAACAATCCCATGAGATAATTATAACACCAAATAATTATAAAATAATAAATTAAGCATACATATTTGATTAAGTATTGTTGAAAGCGGAAGCAAAATTATCAAAATCCTTACAAACTAGTCTTTCTTTTCTTCTTCTCTTTTAAGATGGCTCTCAATGGGTAGAAAGTAAAGCGGAGACTTAGCCATATATATGTATACATATATATCTTTTACTAAAACCCTAATGCCCCCAATCAAAAGCTTATAGAATTTTAAAGTCTGCACAATCACCATATCACATTGATCCAATAAGATTTGCAAAACCCATATCATGTATTATCACAGTTGTTAAATTAGGCTCACTTGAGATGGATTGGTTTATAGTAGACTATAGAGGTATAGAAATCATAAACTGAAAGGCAATGCTTGATAACTGAATTAAGCTTAGAATGTAGTGCTTAAGGAATTTTGGAGGTGAAAAGTGTTTCTTGTTGTGAGTTAGGCTTGAGTTTACATCAATGGTTTGCTTGAAAAAGGATAGGTTATTATATGGGTGGTTGATTTCACTTACACAAACTACATCCAAGTTAATGGCATATTTTCGAAGTAATCAGATTTAGAGTTATGAATTTAGAAGAACCATATAGTAGATAAATGATATAGTTCTATAGTGATTGGCATCTGAATTCTGTTATCTTTGATGGTTAATTTTGTTAGAATTTTTCAATTGGTGGACTACTATTAATTGATAGTTTTGAGTTTTAATAAAACAGGCTAATAATTTAGTTCTAGTATGAAAACATGGAGGTAAGCCCAATTGAATAATTGTGATAAACTTGAATGGGCTTTTACACATCTTATTAGGTCAATGTGGTGTGGTGGTTGTGTAGGCTCAGAACTTAATATTCTTTGATGGGGGGACTATTAAGTTCAACTATAAATATAAGACTAGGTCCCCTCTTTACTTCTTAATGTAATTGGTATCTGCCCATTCAGAGCCAACCTAAAGAGAGAAGTAGAAAAGGAAAATCTGTCTGTTAGAAAGATGTCTTCAAGTTCTACAATGTCTGCAGAAAAAGGTAAGCCTAATTAATCTCGTGTTCTAATTATTGCATAAGAAATTGTATGATTGATTTTATATGTGGTATCAAAAGTTAAGCTTATGTAGAATTAGAATCAAGAGAAGATTATTTTTTTTTTTACTGTTCGTAAAAAAAGACGTTTTGGGCGTTATTTTTGGGCAAAAAAATTTTGATCTTGCAAATGATTTTTTTTTAATCAAACCATAGGGCTTTTATTGCCCATTCAACAAGGATCAAAACCATCTTGACAATTTTCATTAATTTGTTTTAAAGAAGAAATCTGGTTACAAAGTTTTAAGAGAATTTCGAAATTTAATTAAAATATTTTATTTTTATAAGTTCTAGTTCGATTTAATCCCTTAAACAATTCATAATTGATTAAAGGTATAAATCAAAGGTTTTAATTGAATGAATTTTCGGTTTAGATTGAAATCTAAAGAAAACACAAACGGGTCATATACAGGTTGCTCAATTCTTGTTGTTGGATCAAATTGATCACGTTTCTTAGTGTTTTGATTGGTTTTCCAACATGGGTTTTGTAAAAAATGGGTTAATTAAGTTTTGGAAACATGAATTTGAAAAATAAAACTAAAAACGCATGAAATTTGAGTCTGAAAAGACCCGAATGTGTCGGCCTTGGGTGGAAAACGGGTCGGGAAAGATTCGACTGGGAAGGAAGAAGACCAAACAATGCAACAGCTGCAAATCCTACGCATGCTAGGTGGTGCGTGTAGCACGTGTGTGATCATATTGGGTCTATTTTGGACCCTGTTTTCTCTCACCTGCTTGAAAATTTATTTTTGATTTTTTATATTATTTTTCTAAAATTCTTTGAAGTCATTAAATATTTGTTATTTAATATTTATGATTATTTGGAAATTATTATATATTGTGCACATATTCTCTGTTGTTTTATTACATGACAAAATATTTGGCACTGTTCTGAACCTAAATACAATAAGTACTCTCCCTATTTGATTGAATAAATTTTTGTACTCTCAGCCTCAATTTAGTGCATAATTAGGTAAAAATTATTAGAAAAATAATTTCCTGTTAAGTTCAAGACTCTAACGTTTTTTGATGCAACACAAAGTAATTTAAGGACTTATTGAGATATATCTAGGTCTTGTGTCTCAACAAGAATAGTTTGTTGCATACATCAGGTTAAGTATGCAGGATAATTATTTGGGCAAATTTTATTTTTCTCGGATTGATAAAATTTTTGTTAGTTGATATAAATGCTTGGCTGCCAAAGTGGCTCATGTGTTGATATTAACAACTATTTTATTAATCACAAGTATTCGAGATGATTCTTAGGTTAGTTTATACAATTGCCAGCCCAAAGAGGGTTATTATGTAAAATAATCTAGAATGAGACATAAAACATCGAGTTGAGGGTACATCGATTTAGAAAGATTATTTGCCTAAAGGGGATATTTTTCAAAACTAGTATATTCTCATGTCAGTTTTATGTGAAAGTACCTATCAGTATGTTACATTCTCTGCCCAAAGAAGAGTTTGTGATGATACTTCTTGGCTTTTTAGTTTTTTATGATAAATTTTTTAAGTTTATCTTGTTATTTGTCCATTAGCTAATAATTGCATTTATTGTCTTGAAAAGTGACTATTATAGTAGATAGGTGCGTTAGTACCATAGAAGTTCTGAACGGGTCAAACTTTAAGAAGTGGAATGAGGACTTGCGTTTTGCATTGGTTATAGCTGAAATCGATGTAGCATTACATGTTGAGAAATTCGCAGCAATTACCACTGAAAGCACTGTTGAACAGAAGGCATCATTTGAAAAATGGGATAGAGTTAATCTCATGTGTTTGTATGCCATTAAGAATACTATCTTTGAGCATCTTTTGAGTGGAATGGATTCGACTGAGAATGCCAAAAAGCTTTATAAAGATGTATGTGCAAGATATAAAAGTCTAATAAGTTTGAGGCTGTGAACCTTATGAATGAGCTAATGAGTATGAGATATGACAGTACTAGAGGTGTTAGAGATTTTATTATGAAAATTGTTCACATTCAAACTAAGTTGCAATCCCATGAAATAATCCTCCCTGATAAGTTTATTGTTCATCATGCTCTCAATGTTTTACCCATAAAATTCACCCAAATCAAAACTACCTATAATGCCATGAATGATGTTTGGAGTGTTAATGACCTTATCTCTAAGTGTGTCTCTGAGGAAGAAAAACTTGAGAAAGAAAACAATTATGTTGCCTTAGTAACCATTCATTCCGAACCAAACTCCCGCAAAATTTTAGAAAACCTTGGAAGTCTAATGGTCCTGAGAGATTTCAAGACAACAAAGAGCATGGAAATGGTCAGACCACAGAAGTAGGAGGTCTTAATGCTGCCATTAAGAAAGATATTAAGTGTTTCTCTTGCAAGAAGAAAGGTCATATGAAGTAAGATTGCCAGAAATACAAAAATTGGATAAAAAGATGTAATAAACAAGAAGGTAATCCACCTGCTCTCGTTTGTATTAAATCATGTTTTGTTAGTGCCCCACCTAATTCAAGGTATTCAAGGTGGCTTGATAGTGGTGCAACTACTTACCTTGGCATTACATTGCAAGGGTTCACAAGCAAACGGAAACCAAGTGATAAGGAGTCCAAACCTAGGGTAGGAAATGATGCTGAAGTAGGAGTCGATTTTATAGGAATAGTTAGATTGAACTTAAAGTCTGGTTTTCAACTTGTTTTTTTTTAAACGTTTTATATGTGCTATCTTTTACACGAAACTTAGTTTCAGTTTCTGTTATAGAAAATTTTGGATATTGTTTTGATTTCACACATACAATAATTGTGCATGTTTTGATTGGAAATGGAAAAGTCAATCTTATTTTAAATTCTAAAATTGTGAGAATATTTTTACTTGTTGACATTTTATAGAGATTGAGTTTGGCTCGTAATAATGAATATTGTTGCATGAATGTTGAGAACACAGTGTCTAAAAGATCTTTTATTAAAGAAATATCTCTCTTGTTGTGGCATAAGAAATTAGGTCATATTTCAAATGAATGGGTTGACAAGTTAATAAAAGATAGAATTTTACCTTCTCTAGACTTGCACGAATTAGGCACATGTGTTGATTGCATAAAGGGTAAACTAACCAAAACTAAGAAAAAAAAAAGGGGGAACTTGCAGTTTTAGTCTTTTGGACATTATTCACACTGATATTAGTGGACCTCTTACCTCTACCTTATGTGGTAACAAATATTTTGTTACTTGATTAATTAAAAAAAAAATCTGATGTTTTAAAAAATTTTAAAATTTTTAAAATTGAAGTAGAGAAACAATTAGGGAAGGTTATCAAAATTATAAAGTCTGACAGAAGGGGTGAGTATTATGGCAAACATGGTACAATTGGACAACACATGGGGTCATTTGCCAAATACTTGCAAGAATGTGGAATTGTTCCACAATATACCATGCCCGATAGTCCTGAACAAAATAGTGTGACTGCAAGGCGAAATCACACCCTTAAAGATATGATGATGAGCATGATGAGTAGAGCTAAACTTCCTGAATCTCTTTACGGTGAAGCCATTAAAACTTTTTTGTACATCCTTAATAGAGTCCCTTCCAAATCTGTTCCTAAAACTCTTTTTAAATTATGGACAGGTAGGAACCTAGTTTGAATCATTTTAGAGTTTGGGGTTGTCCTACAGAAGTTAGAATTTATAACCCTTCAAAAAGAAAAATTGAACCAAGGACTACTAGTTGCTATTTCATAGAGTACCCAGATCATTCTAAGGGATATTAGTTCTTTTGTCTTACTTGTGGAACCAAAATTATCGACTCTTAGGTGGCAAAGTTTTTAGAATTGGATGTTGTTGATAGTGATGTCATAGATCAAGTTGTCAATGAAGAGGAACCTATTAGATGTTGACATTTCCCTACTGGTTTCCCAATAAATATATCTCAAGATCAGTGTAAGTACATATTTCTTGTATTGTACGTGGATAATATTTTGCTAGCATGTAATGATGTTAGGTTGTTTCATGAGACTAAATAGTTTCTGTCTAAGACTTTTGATATGAAAGATCTTGGGGAAGCATCCTTTGTTCTTAAGACTGAGATTAATAGAGATAGATCTCGAAGTTGATTGGAACTTTCACAAAGGGCTTACATTGATCATATGCTTCGAAGATTTAATATGGAGAATTATAAAGGTGGAGAAACACCTGTTGTGAAAGGTGACAGATTTAATCTCAATCAGTGTCCAAAGAATGACTTGAAAAAAGAGTCCATGAAAAATAGACCCTATTCCAGTGCGGTTGGAAGCATTATGTATGCCCAAGTTTGCACTCGACCAGATATAGCTTTTGCAGTAGGGGTTCTTTGTAGGTATTTATCAAACCTTGAGATGGATCATTGGGTTGCTGCCAAGAAAGTTATAAGGTACTTGTAGAAAATTAAAGATTACATGTTGCTATACAGAAAAGTAGACAATCTTGAAATAGTTGGGTACATGGATTTTGACTTCGTTGGATGTCAAGATGACATGAAGTCTACTTTAGGGTATATTTTCATGTTAGCAAGGGGAGCTATTTCTTGGAAGAGTGTTAAGCAAGCACTTTTAGCTTCTTCCACTATGGGGGCTCAATTTGTTGCATGTTATAGGATTGCTACGCAAACTATTTGGCTTAAGAACCTAGTCTCAGGACTTAATATTATTGAATCCATCTCTAGACCACTTACGATTTATTGTAATAATAGATCTACAGTTTTGTTCTCTAAGAATAATAAAAGTACTAGTGGATCTAAGCATATGGAGATTAAATATCACAAGGTTATAGACTGTGACAAAATGGTGACATTGTTATTGAGCACATTGATACTGATAGCATGATTGCTGATCCTTTGACTAAGGGATTGAGACCTAGTATCTTTCGTAAATATGTTGACAAAATGGGTATTTTAGGGTGCTTTGATATATTGGTCTAGTGGGAGTGTGTTGCTTGTGATTAAACACTCATTTATTTTACATCATGCTATGTTGAGACCTCTTAATGTTTTAAACATTTATATGTTATAAGGTACTTTATATATTAATTTGATGATCATCATTGATTTATTTGTGCTAGTGTATTGATATTTTGTACATGTACATTTGAGATCTTGTGAAATTGACTTTGCGTCAATGGGGGTATGTCTTGGTAAGTAATACCACTTTATAACTTCAAGGACAAGCAAAAGACATACTGACACATCGGTTGCCAAATTGATTTCTCGACGAGTTAAAGAAAAATTAGATTTCTCAGCAAGTTAAGGAGAAATCGAAGGACTAACAATGAAAATAACACATTTGATCACTGCTGGGTGTTATTTTCTTGCTACACAACCACACTGAGATCCATCGTTGATGTGGTCACTAGTATTTGTAACTGTGGATTGGTTTTGTGTCAATAAAGGGCACAATCGCCGTTTTGATTCGGTATTAGATGGTCATATTGAACAGGATCGTTAAGATGTTGTTTCTAAGGACTAAATGGTTTTCAAAATCGTGGCCACGTCAAAAGAAAAGGAAATTAGCCTAGAGTCTTGTTTTCTAAAATATAAGTTTTCTTAAATTTAAAACCCCAATTAATATTGTCTAAGTGAGAGAATGTTAGAATTTTTCAATTGGTGGACTGCTATTAATTGGTAGTTTTGAGTTTTAATAAAATAGGTTAATAATTTAGTCCTAGTATGAAAAACATGCAGGTAAGTCCAATTGAATAATTGTGATCAATTTGAATGGGCTTTTGCACATCTTATTCGGTCAGTGTGGTATAGTGGTTGTGTAGGCCTAGAACTTAATATTCTTTGATAGGATGATTATTAAGTTCAACTATAAATATAAGGTTAGGTCTCCTCTTCACTTCTTAACGTAATTGGTATTGCTTATTGAGAGTCACTCTAAAGAGAGAAGTAGAAGAGGAAGATCTATTAGAAAGATGTCTTCAAGTTCTACAATGTCTGCAGAAATAAGTACGCCTCATTAATCTCTTGTGTTCTAATTATTGCATGAGAAATTGTATTATTGATTTTACAAATTTGGCATGCGTTTACTTTTGTTTCTTTTTTCAGAATGCAAACATTAAATTCTTTATCGAAAGAAAATTCATAAGTTTCTTTAATTCAGCAGCAAGCGACGAATCAGGAGGATGTATAGTTTCTGGGATAAGGGGGAATATTTCAATATTATACTACATGATAATTAAGTCCAAACAACAATATGGAGAGAGGCAACTGAGATTGATCTTGTTCTTGCACTATTATTAGGGACTTAGGGTGGATTAATTAGAAATAAAATTTCATTTCAACTACCCTAATCTAATTAATTCGATTTGAAAACCTTAAACTACTATATTTTTATTTGAGGAATATTTGATCGCAAAATGAAGTAAAGCAAAATAGAATGAATATTCTTTGAGAATAAAAAAATAATAATAAAATAAATATGTATATTATGATGTTTGATTTGTTAAAATGAAATTGTAATCTCTCAACTAGACCTGCTTAAGGGTCGGGTTATCTGTCCAAGCCCGAAGGCTATTCAAAATATCTAATGCAATTACCGAACTTAGGTGAAATTTTTAGGTTTATTTAAAAATCGAGCTAGGCCCTGCTTGACCATTCAAAACTCGACCCTAGCCTAGCTCGAATTATGAATATTAATTAAATTTTTTATATATATTTACTAAATATAATATAATTATATGTATATAAAACATTATTGATTAATAAATATAATTATAAATATTTAATATGAATATTGACATACAAATTTTAACAAATTAAATTAAATTTTAAAGAAAATAAAATAATAAAAAAACAAATAAATAAAAAATAAATAATATTATATTCGAACCGAGCCAGATTAGGCTTAAGCTTAAAATAGAAAAATGAAAACCGACATAAACTAAAAACAAGCTCGAAATTTCTGGTCGAACTAGGCTAGGCTTGGACATATATATAAACTATTATTATGTATCTTGGACCCGATCCGAACCTAGCCTAGCCCACCTCATAAGCAGGTTTACTCCCAACCATACATGCTCTCGAGGACAAAAATAAAATTAAGATATTTTGATGGCTTTAATCCATTTAAAACACTTTCTGAAGTCTTAATTTGCATTCAAAATACAACAATTTCTTTGAAATCTCAAATTCAAATCTAACTAAATATAAGTTTAAATTAATCCAGTTATTACTATTTTACTTAATTTGAATAAATAATTTCATAGTTACCGGTTCATTAAATGAAATATTCTAATCATAATTGTAATTTTCGAATAACAATGTATAACTAAAAAAAACCCAAAAACATCTCAAAAGAAGAATTTGTACAGATTGAATTAGTGGAGCACGCTTTTCATGAAAGTTGCTTAGACAAATTTGCTTATGTGAGTCAGAAAATATTCTAACCTTTTAAAAAAAAGTAAAAGCATTGATGAACATGAGAAATGCAGCCTGGCAATACAACCATTCACCGAATTCTTTCATAGCAATGAAAGAATAAAAGAAAGAGGCAAGTGACTCGTTTTCCGAATATAAAATGTTTATAGTTGTAAATAAATTGTGAACATCTATGAATACTGGAATGGTGTAAAATTAAAGTAAACTTGCTCAAGAGGCAAAAATATTATTTCTTGCTTAATTCCAAAATCTGTTACAATGGTTTTGCAGTAAAACAAGTTAGCCAAGATTGACCTTAAAAGTGAACGCTATTTCCTTCTCCAGCTAAAATAGTTTCAGTGTCTGAGTGGGCTTCTAACTCATTCAACCTTCTTGCTGGATTTGTCATCAGTACCTTCCTCAGATGTAACTGCAGTTTTTGACTCGTCGAACTCCAATAACTGAACATGATGTTAGATCATATTAACCAAATCACAATCCGAATATATAAGATAATTGTTTCATTGATTAAATTTAAAAACTTAACACTAAAAATAGTTATATTATAACTAGATAATTCCCCACACAAGATACTTGGCATAATATCATAGAGCATAGCAATTTATTATTCTAGCATTCTGCAGGTTTTTTTCATCTAAAACAGAAAAAAAAAAAAAAACACCTTTATAATGCGAAATTTAATGCTAACCCTATTATTATAGAGCACAAGATCCTGCAGTACCACCGTGGAGCATAAATTTCACTTTACTTTTTCCTAGACATGGACATAACTGAACCCTCAACCTTGTCCCATATTCATATTGTTTTTTCATAAACATTACACGTGATACTATAGTGCAAAATTCTTTCCAACTCTTTTACAAGCAAGGGAAGACAATGGTACTTGTTAGTCCTTGACTAGTGGAGTAATAGCAACAAATTATTGCAATTCTAATCTCGCACAGATTTATTTTCTTTTTTACATACAAAGACAGTTTGAAAAAAGAAAATGATTTTAAAATTCCATGCCAAAACATGATGCCACAGAGAACGAGGAAAGGGTGGGGAACAAACCGGTTTAACTTCGCCATTCCATATACAGTGAGCAGCCAAGAATCCAATAACGGCCGGTACAATATACAAAAGTGCAGGCTGAAACCACAATGGGTATAACAGAAACAGCTTGTCATGATAGAGAGCAAGTGTGTATCCATGGGATAAAACTTTCAAAGGATACAGCTGTACATGCATTAGCAGGAAGAGAAGATAAGACAAAAGTTCTTCAATAGTTTACCTGTGCAGCTTGAAACCAGTTCATTACAATGATTGTAAGGACCAATCCAACTGTGTATCCCAAAAATGCACTCTTAAAATAATGGCTCCCTTTCCCCCTTGATACATCAAATCTTAATGCCAGTGCTACAAAAATGCCTGCAAGGGAGCAATAAACCAATATAAAAACAGAAAACATTGATCATACCTTATTCTGTTTCTATTTCATAGACAATAGATACACACAATTCTATAAGAAGAAAGTTTTTAATACTAAAAGGAATAATGGTCAATCATAATGGAAATAGAAAGCAGAAACAATTTTGCCCAACTGAGTAAATGCAAATTTATCACCATAATTCTCTATATTAATCACTAAAAAACCAGAGTCCCATAGCAAATAGTTCATCATATTTCATTCAAGAATAAATAGCATTAGGAAAAAACCAGCAGCTGATGGTAATTAGTATCACTGCCCAGAAATCTTTGCCATCGTAAGAACAATGATGATGAAGCCATTGATTAAAAACTAAAAGAAAACATTAAATAAAACACTACAAATCAAACAACATAAGTCATGTACTACAGCAGCAAATGAGATCATACTCTAGAAACAGAATAGAATCTAGATAGAAGCATCGCATATAACCCTATGAATTTCTGAAAGTCAATTAACATGATTTCTGTGAGCTTGAATTTAGGTAAGCCTTGAATATCAAAGCATATGGATGAAGTAAAAACAGCTGTCAAGACAAATACATCAGACCTCTAGCCACAAAACAAAATACAAAGTACAAAATACAATTACTAAAGGAAATAGAGTTTTCAATTTCTCCTGTTTCAACATTCAAAATCTTAGGATTTTTCGTTTTTTTTTTCTTTTTTTGTTTTTTTAGTTAGAATGACTTAATCATAAAACAACATAAAACAAGAAACATGAAATAAAAGCTCAAGTCATAACAGTATGCATTAGACCTATCAACTAAAAAGTGATTTTCAAACATACCAGGTATTACAATGTCACCAAGTCCAAGCATGGAAAATGGTCGTGCAGGGTCTGCTGTCGGGAACAAAAGCTGCAGAAAAGTACTAAAGCAATGAAATCACCATAATAAATTGAAAGTATAAAGAATATACATAGAAATAAAAGATAAACTTCAAATAACAAAGAGAGCTGACCTTTATGGGAGCATCGAAAGACTTCGCAACACTAACCATCACAGGAGTGAAGAAAACCCAGAAAATATCATATACAAAAAGCCCAGCCTACAATGCATGAAGATAGCAAAAATCATACAGAAAACATGAGAAGGAAAGTAAAATGAATTGGTCAACACAGCCTTGCCATTTGGCTAATCAGCAAGAAAAAAAAAATCAACATAATCATGCCAGCATGATAATGAAAATAAAGTTTTTATCAAAGTATATATCAAAAGAACCTTAAAAAAACTGAGTGCAAGAGTTCCTAGATAAAGTTAAGAACTTCTGCCAATATGAAAGCATGAAGCACAGAACTAACAATCGTAAAGGAATCATAAACTTGCGTGATGTTCAGAAACGACAAGCTAAATAAATAGGAATTAATGCAGCCAGTTGCTTAAACATCAATGGTCATGTGATACGATCTGCATTAGTGAGCTGATGGCAGCTGAGACATGAAAGCATAGTTATCGATCTCTTTCAAAACAAATCAATAGAATGGTTTGAAAAAAAAAATGAATAACTCTCTTCAAAACCACAGCAAGAGAAAACATCTTGGTTAGAGTATGCCAAGAACTCAACATAGAAACAGTTCCTTCATGTACCATTATCAATACAAATTTTCAAGAAACCAACAATATTTCATTCAAAAGTTTCACCAGAGAAGAAGAAAGATTATTCTTTAATCTCTTCCACTTCAAAGTGGCAACTAATATAATCTATGAATAAGTCAATAAACATCTTAAGAAAAAAACTGTCTTGAGAAAAAATTGCAAAAGATAACCAAAAACATAAGTATTTTAAGATGCTGACCATGTCTATATATTCACAATAAATTCTATGACAACCAAGCATTTTTCTCCAGTTGGAACATCAATCAGAAAATATGTACATACAATTTCTCTTAGTATGTATCTATTCAATCTTATTTGTAATTATTTATATGCTTCAACAATTGCATTAGGAATACATTATTGCCATAACTGAAGCACATTCACAAGAAACACATGGCACAATCAAGAAAATACAGCAATGAAATTCAGATGCAAATACAGATGCACATGCATACTCAAAAAATTGCTTCAAGCATTAAAGTACATCTAACCAAGATGAATGGAAAGCAAAATGCCCAATAATGAAGCTAAGGAACAACCATAGAATAAGTGGCTTCCAAAATGAATAATAACCTCAAAAACTCAAAACAATAAAGTGTTGGCATAAATGTAAGATAGAAGATGCAAGGACCAATTAAGTCTCTGTCAAAGCAGATAGCTAAGGATAAACAACTAAAGGAAGCTGTCTAATTCATTGATCATGATCAGAAACATGCAAATCATTGCTACATTAAAAAAAATGAGGGAATTAAATTGTCTAAATAACAGGGAATAATACTTCTCACAAATAAACACAATAATGAAAACCACTGATCCACTTCTTACCAAGAGAATGGCACCAGTCTTAAAAGATCCAAGAGAAAGCATTTCAATTCCCTGCAAAAACCAACAAAAGTAAACCCTCAATCTGAGCATTCAATCTGAGAGCTAGTTAATATGGGTAATCCACTTGACAAAATAATAGCCATAAAATTCAATAATCGGAAGGAAAAACTGAAAAAGCAAACAAGGGATGGGATATAGATAAATCATAAATATCTTCACAAAATTATCAAAAGATAAGAAAATATTACTTTCATAATCCTTGAACTGCTTAATTAAATCCTAGACACGACTTTGATGGGATCAACTACATGCTGGCATTGATTATTTTATTGTTAAAAACTAGAGTGATATGAAAGACTGTTGCAAATGTTCAATTGAAATCTGTAAGACAATTTGAAATGCTAGAGAAAATGAACAGATTTTCCTTTTAGTGAAAAGCTCATCCAAAAAGGTACTTTACAGCTAACAGAAATAAGAACTTCCAAATTACGTTTCTAAATACTGACAAGAAATATACCTAATAAATATTGTTTTGTCCATATCATGAAAATCATAGAAAATTAATCAGACATCACTGTGCAATAGCAACCAGCAAGGTCAACAAGATATGTATTTCAGACAAACCTGAATGCAAAATGAGAGACCCAAAATGTTATTGGCCAGCCAATGCTTCTGCAAAGCATACCATGCACAGAAAAATGTTCCAGGGATTGCAGCTATAATCTGCGATCTTGTGAACTCAATCTCCAAAGCTGTTTAAGAAAGGTGTAAGGAAAAAACATCATTCTGCATAATACAAAAAGGTGTGTCAACTAGATCAAATAAGAATTCTAAGGCATCAATAATGGATAAAACTGAATAAAGATACACTCAACTTTAAACAGGAAAAAGTTAAATCACTCCAGCAAAAATTTAACACCTAAAACTCCAAAAGAATCCATAGAAATAGGCATTAAGCTTATTCGAGTGGGCAGTCCTGGCAACTTTTTATAGCGCAAAAACCGAGTGCTAGTTGCGAACTGCCAAAGGAACATAAAGTCCCAAGAAAGGTATCATGACAATCAAAGAATTATTGGATTTATGGAAATTCAAGGGCAAATACAGGAAACTGAAGAATACTTAAGCTGGAGCTTTGAAAAAAAGACCAAATTATAAAAAGCCAGACAAATTAAATGCAACTAGTATCATTTTATGAGAAAAAGAAAGTTCCTTCTATCTCCATCCATCACATTCTTCCCCACACAAGAAACTCGTCCAAAATATTTGTCAAAAGTGGTAAATAACATAAAAGCACAAAATCAAGAAGACACTCTCACAGATACAAGTACATTCAGAATCTTCCAATCAAATATCAATGATACTTGCCTCGATAAAAGATGTAATAAAGCCAAAATAAAGCAGAATGTCATAAAAAAATAAGGTTGAAGCAACAAGTATAACACAGTATGAATTGAAAAAAAGAGGAGTTATATCCGGTTCAAAAACTAAACAAATGCTATAAAATTCAAAATATACTTTAAAAAGATTTATTAAAAAGAAAGAGGCATACAGCGAAAGTATGGAAAATGCCAAACGATAAGATCCCTATTCCAATGCATTGGCAAGAAGCGTTTTATGGCAGGTAATATTGTTGCCCTGAGAACAACAGCAAAAAGAATAGATGAGATGACGATACAAAAAAATTATGAAATCAGTTTGAACTATTAGTATGAAAGTAAAACAATAGTAGCAAATCCATAAGGAAAGAACATACGAAAGAGCAATGATTCCAAGCACAAAGAAATAGCATGTCAATACTGCATTAACCAAGTCTTTTGATAAGAACTTGAACAGTAAGAAAAGTGATAACAGCATCACACTCCCAACGAAGGGAAAACGCATAGCATGCTCGTTAGACATTGTCTCCTGTATGATTGACATGTCACTGTTAGCCAATTCTGATCTAAGCCCTTAATGACCAAACAAGAAAGTGACAAAATTAATTTAAATGCTAGCATACTCACTGATGGTGGAGTTGGCTTGACAGATCGATAGCAGCCCACAAATACTGTAAGGCATGCAGTCAAAATAACATTCAAGTTAGGGTCTACCTTCACAACAAGTGGTGCCAATGTCAACCCTGCATATGGAAAATATATATGTACATTAAAACAGTCAAGATTCTCAACCATGTGGAAATACAATATGTATGTGTCTCCTTAGAGATCTCATATCAGACAGTGACTTATAATCTAAAGTGCTCTGGGTTCCAAAAAGAATCAGCCACAATGCCAATATCTATTTTTTAACCATTATATTCAGCAAGATTCATGAAGTATGAAATCTAATACTTCCACAGATAACAATAGTAATGCATTTGGACTGAGAAAGGCGGGGATATGCGATGCAAAGTGCATCCATTTGGTTGTTGCTTTTGTTAATTACTTTTTGGTTCATAAAAAGTTGCTAAAAAGAAAATAAAAGTAGAGAACAAAATCACATTTAATTAAATAAGCAAATGGTTAAAATGTAACACAAAGTCTAACATAATTGT
Organism: Heritiera littoralis; assembly: GCA_031772115.1. Taxonomy (NCBI): domain Eukaryota; kingdom Viridiplantae; phylum Streptophyta; class Magnoliopsida; order Malvales; family Malvaceae; genus Heritiera; species Heritiera littoralis. Next base: position 2,004,698 of record JAPDPK010000043.1, read on the forward strand.
TTCTTATAAAACTAAATTCATTCATTATGTTACTTATTAATTCTTCAAAAAAATCACTTATGTCCAGAGCAACAACCAAACAATGCCTAAATTTCCAAGCTTTTTAAGTTTTTTTTCAAATGTCCAAAGATTGAGAGACAAATGAAATGAAATTCCGTTAAAATTTCTACATATAATCCTTAACTTTATAAATAAAACAAAACATAGATCTTTCATACCAGAAAATAACAAAGCTACCCCGTTTCTGCCCAAATTACGCATTCTCAAAATAAAAATAAAAACAAAAGAAGTCAAATTCCCCCCAAATAACTTCTTTCCTATCCGTTCACATCATTTCTTTTGCCAGTTAAACCCAAAGACAGTTCAACTAACTAAATCCTCTCTGCTCCTACTCAACTAAATTCAACAAATGAATGATGAAATTAAAAAAAATCCAAAGAAAAAGAATTCGTTCAGAACGAACCAAATTGTAAATAATAAACTAATATTAATCAATAATTGATGTTTAAAAAGCCAAACCCGCTAAAGCCAAATTGGCGAATCTTTCAGAGTTCTTCATCGTCGTCGTTTATTTCCAATATAACAGCGACGAAAAATTGAAGTACTTTTTCAGCTACAGCCAAACAAAAAATTAAATGTCAAAATAGATTGAAACAATTAATGAATTAGTTAAGAAAAAAAATAAAATCGAGATTTAAATGAAATTCCAGGTAAAGTTAGGGATTAGAACCTTTGATCTTATCTCCCTTTCTCTCTCCAACGGCCGATAGACTTCCCAGATCGGAGATGCCGGAAATGAGAGAATAGAAAAGAGAGAGAGAAAAATGTAAAACCTTATTATTATTATAGCTTTTGATTATAAAAAAATGATTTTTTTTTCTCAAAGGAGGTCAAAGAAGCTGCAGTTAATTTTTTGTTTATATTACGTACTTGAGGGTGCTGTCGTTTTGAACACCGTGACTACCAATAGAAAAACAGATATTGTTGGAAATTTTGCAAAAGTGGAATTTTGAGGGGAACGTTTTGACTCGTGGCGTGATATGATTGGGTTTTCGTAGTGGAATCGGTAGGATGCTGTTACCGGTGAGGATTATTTTTTTTGGGTGAGGGTTTAATTAATGTTAGTGTTATCATTATCCGGTGATATTGCACCGCATGAGGTCATAAAGAAATGGCTTAATAGTCAAAGCCCTCAACCTTTAGCTCAAAATAGAATTCAGTTCTTAACGTTTTATTGCATGAAATTCAGTCCATAAACTTTTATTTCAGTGGAAATAGACCAAATCTGTTAAATGAACTAACTGCCGTTAGTTTTACATACGTGGCATGCCACGTGGCAGTTAACTAAGCTATCCACGTCAGCTGCCACGTATGCAAAACTAACGGCAGTTAGTGTCATTTAACAGATTTTAACTTAATTGCATAATTGTAAAAGGTTGAGGGTTTATTTCCATTGAAATAAAAGTTTTAAACTGAATTTAATGCAATAAAACGTTGAGGGCTGAATTCCATTTTGGGCTAAAGGTTGAGGGCTTATTTGGCTATTAAGCCTAAAGAAATTGATTGACAGATTCGGGTTGGTTTTGGTTTTTGAAGTGAGACACGCTCGATGAGGTGATATCCCAATCAGCCTTCGCCACGTCATCTTACAAAAATATCGATCTCCCACCCACGGTCCCACGTCATCGCGTCATCGTGTCCATGAGTTTGGGATGTAATGATCATGTGATATCAACTCATGGTTGTTAAATTAATTAATTAATTAATTATTGATTTTGTTAAATTAAAAATAAAACTGTAAATTCATTATTTTAAATTCGAGATAAATAGAAGAAACTGAAGCATACAGTACAAACTAAATTTAAGGCTTCGTTTGGTTGGTGTATTTCAATTTTTAGAAATTGTTTTTCTCAATTTCTCATGTTTGGTAGGTGTAAAATAATTTCCGTTAATAATAAATGATTTTTGGTCAACCCAAAAACCTTTTAAAATTTGAAAAAATATCTTCCCCTTTTGAAAAAGGGAAGACAATTTACAAGCTAACACTCTTAAAACACTTTACAAGCCAACACCGCAATCTCACCCTCATACCTTGTCGGCAGTACCGTGATTCTTACTGTTATCGGTACTGTCAAAGCTCATTGCCGACATCCTTTAACACCTATCTTGCCGAAACCTTCTAGATCGCTTACGTTATATCTCCCTCATTTGAGCACTTTGAAATCCATCCAAATCACTAAAGAAGTTGATTCAGACATAAGTAATGATCTAACACTTTTGTTCTTATTAATTTGAGGAAATATGTTTTAACTTTCCATAGGTGTCCTTTCTATAGCAACTTTGTTCAAATCTTTTAGCATTTTTTTTATAGATTTGCAATTGCTCTTTAAGGGTTTAAACATAGGCTATCTATTGAATTTATTATTGTCGAAAAGGGATCAATTAGGCTTGCATTTGCTACTAGGGTTTTGTTGAATCATTCCTTGGAAAGAAGGAATTCTCACCCTTGGGAATAGCTTAAGAGCGATTAGTAATGTGGGTTGAATTTGGAAGATTTTGGAAAATCGTTTTATCAGATTGTATTGTTAAAGTTTGGGTTTGGTTAGGGTTGGTAAATCTTAAAAAATAGGTGCCGTCAAGCTGGATTGTACAACTACTGTTGTCGAGTAGCAGTAGCTGCTGCTACTGCTCCAGCACAACAGATGTTGTTGTAGCAGTTGCTGTCGAGCAACAATAGCATTTGTTGCTGCTACTGTTCAGTAGTTGTTTTTGATGATTGGATTTATTTTTGATTTCTTAATACTTGTTTATGATGATTGGATTTGTTTGCGATTTGTTAGTACTTGTTTCTAATTACAGATGGATAATAATTCCATTCGTGCATCTGTTATGGCTACAGCTACATCAGTATCAGCTTTTGGAATTATTATTGTTGAAAGATTTAAACTTAGGAACCAAATAGCCCGTGAACCTCATGTCAATCAAGTTATGATAGAGAAAATTATATTAATAGAATTTTATATGGAGGTGATCATACATGTGTTGATATAATAAGAATGCGCTCAATTGCATTTTTTAAATTGTGTGACATTCTTATTATGAACAATTTGTTACAATCAGGTAGGTGGGCGATGTTAGGGAGCAAGTTATAATTTTTTTTGCATCTCATTGGCCATAATGTACGGTTTCGGGTGATTGGGTCAGGATACTATAGGTCAATTTGGACAGTTCACCTTTACTTTAGGATTGTGTTGAGAATTATTTGAAATTATATAGGCTTTTTATTAGATTACCCGATGAGTCAACTCCTCTTGAAATAATAAACAACTCAAGGTTTTACCTGTATTTTAAAGATTGTGTTAGAGCATTATATGAAACTCATGTTCATGCATTTATGCCACTTGTGATTCAAGAAAGATTTCATAGTCGTAAAGGGGGAACAACACAAAATGTCTTGGCTGCCATGTAATAGTTCGTATGTACACTAAATCACACATTTTCACAAGTATAGTAATGATTGGGCTGTCTGCGATATCTTTATTTCACACTTTCTTTAAATAGTAAACATTTATAAAAGTAATTTATTTTAATTTGCATAAGTAGAAATATTTACATAACAATATTTCATCTAATGTCTATATCCCCCGTTCATAATTTACAAATGAAATAGTACTGTGCAATAGGTCTGAACATATAAAGGACGTAAATATACCTCTAGGATCAACACTAGCTGCCTCGGGGTAACCAGAAGTGTAGCCGAAATCCTAGGATCGTTATATCATGCAGTCACTGTAAATAATATGTGGAGATGGAAAATAAGGGTGAGCGAAACATGCTCAGTAAGAGATTGTATGCAGAAACTGATATTATGAAATCTATATGCATTAAAAGCATTTATTTCATATCAGTACGCAAGGGCCATTAAAGGAAGGTTACTATAGTTGGCTAGGGATCCAGATGGAGTATGGGAGGTATTTTAGAATACCTGTCATGTCCCGAAACCTAGAAGCGACTATAGGGAGTAATTGTTGATTTTGTATACAAATCACATTTAATAAGGTTTCAACAAATAAATAAAATAAAATGGTTTGTAAAACCATTTATATAAAACACTTTAATAAATATTTATTAAATCACTTAAAATATATCACACACTTCATTAAATTTCAGTAAACAGTAGTGATAGTAACACTTCGGTAATCAGTATGATTAGCAGTTGAATAAACAGTAAACACTTCGATAACAGTGATAATTCAATAAAACAATACAATAAACAGTAACAGTGGTGGAGACCAGGCAACACCTAGAATATATCATGCTATAATCCTCATAGGAAATAATAATAGTAACACATGAGACATATGGCCATAGTCTATAGGTGTTCTCCATATGCACTGATCAGGTGACAACTAGGACGCTGAAGATAGGATTAGTATCAACAGCACAGTAACAATACGCTAATAATAACACGTGAGCATGATAGGGGCCTAACAGTCTCAAACAGTATTTAAACAGAAGTATCACCTTTATGGAAATTAATAAAATAGGTAAATTCTTCAGTCAGTCCATAAAGGTTAATTTATAACACAGTGAACAGTACACTGAAAATAATTTATAAAATATTCATAACTCAGTAATAATTTTCATAAACCTTCTATTACACTGTAAAACACTTATAGGAAGACATCAGTAGCTTCACTTTAATTAAATTCGATAACATGAATATTTAAATAATATTTTTCGGTAAATCACCATTTTATGAAAAATATTAAATATTTAAATTCTAAGGCTAGGAATCCACTCAATAATGCACTAAAATACTTCATGATATTTTTAGAAAATTTTCTAAGAATTTCATTAGCATAACGGCTACTATCAACCTAGCCTCTCTGCACATAAAACACAGCTTATAACCCAGCTAAAAACCATAGTTTGCATAGTTTCCAAGCAATTGAGTACCAAAATATTCTCATAAAATTATTCTCATTGAAAACATGCATTCATAATATCCCTACGATCTACACACGCATCCCTTACCTATCTAGCTCATGTAAATTCATTGATAGCACCACACTTGATTCACTTCTCCTAGGCTACAAAGAAATTCACCAATAATGTTTATTAATCTCAATATAATTTTTAAACTAATTTCTTTCAATAATTGCAGCCATTTGATATACTGGAAATATTAAACCAATATAAATTCTACTGGTGTTAAAACATAACTTCTCCATTTTAAGTCCGCTTTTAAATCCGGTTGAATCGGTGGACTCCTCATAATTTCTACAGTCTAATGGCATCCTAAACTCATCAAATACAGCCGAACCTATCTCCCCTTGCCATGGCCGAATACACATGGTGGCTAAACTTAAGGAATTTCAACAATTTAACTTATACTTTATGCTTAATCATGTCCATTCATCATATTGGCACCATTTTTATGCAAGAAACAACATGGATTCCTTATGTTCTTCTCAAGACCAAAACCCTCATGAATGGTAAATTTTGATTCAAGTCAATTCTAATGAATCTAACACTAAATTCATGTTCAACATGCTTGAATTAATCATTTCTACCATTAAAATTAAATGAAACTTCAAGCATAGTGAGAGACTCACCTTGGCCAAAACCTTCCCTTCCTCTTTTCTCTTTATTTTGTCACTTATTCAATGAGATTTTGGTATGGGTGAAGAGTGGAAGATGAGTAGAAGAGGTTTGTAGAAGAAATTTTGTTGAGAAAATGTGTATTTAGTGAGTTATGGAAGCTTTTCTTTTGTTTTCTTTTCTTTTCTTTCCTTCAATGGTGGCGTGAAACAAGGTAGAGAAGATGATGAATAGTGATTGGCTGATGTTGGGGACTTCATGTGGCATTTTCTATATATGGACAAAATTACCAAAATGCCCTCCATTATGAAATTTTCGAACAATTTTGCTCTTAAGCTTCCGTAATTTTTATAACTATGTAATTGCACTCCAAAATTCAAATTTTATCACCAAAATTTAATATTAAATGTATTTTGATGAATAAAGGTGGTTTGGTTCGGGTTTAACCTACCATGAAGGTGAAATTACGAAATAACCCTATTGGGTAAATCTCGTAAATTTCCAATTTAACTACCGATTCGATCTATCTATTGACATAGCCTAGGACTTATTTTTATGCAGAATATCATGCTATTTTTACTTGGTCCAAATTCGTTTTAGTTTGAGTACAATTTACGAAAATGCCACCGGGCTATGTCTTAATCGTCATTATTTAAATTGTTGGCACGCATTCAAAAAATAATCTAAATAAAGTATTTTAGGCTTGGAATTCTTATCCTAGGCTTATCATACCCTCCAGACACTGTTTTAATAGTCTCATGTCCATTCGGGCACTATAGAGTCAACGGGGCCTATGTCACTGTTTCACTTATAACCTATAAATTACAGTGAAATTGAATAGTGATTCAAGGTCTAACACATGTACAATAATAGTATAAGTGGCTCTTGCATGCCATTACTTTTGGTTTAAAATTTTCCTATGTACTTGTTGGTTGGGAAGGTAGTGCACATGATTCTCGTATTTTAAATGATGCACTTGAATGCCTAAAAGGATTTAGAATTCCAGAAGGTAACTATTAAAACTAATGAAAAATAATACTTTATTTATGCTTAGAATGAATTTCACAATAATTAAATTTTGTAAACTTGCAGGCAAATATTACCTTATTGATGCTGGATATGGCATCCAAAATGGAATTACATCTCCATATCCTGGTGTTCTACATCATTTGAAAGAGTTTAGTGATCATCATCCAGGAAATGCAAAAGAACTCTTTAATCTTCGTCATTCATCATTGCAAACTATTGTTGAGCGAGTCTTTGAAATTTTGAAGAAATGTTTTCGTGTGTTGGATGCTGAACCATTTTGAGATTTTCAAACATAAGTAGATGTAGTGTTAGCATGTTGCATCATTCATAACCATATAATGGGAGTTGATCCTAATGACTTAATTAATCAAGGATCACTTCATGAAGATGAGTCTTCAACTGTAAGATCAACTCTGACAGTGCTAGAAGAGAGAGAAGAAACTAGAGAATGGACTATTGAGAGAGAAGAAATTGCACAAGCTATGTGGAATGATTACACAACTAAAACCAATTAGTGTAGACTTGAAATTTTCAACGTTATGTCATTATGTTTCAAGAATTTCTTACGTTTTTTATTTGGATTGGATTGAACTTATTTGACATTTGAGTTAATTAGATATATTATTGAAATTATTGTTTCTTTCATATACTTTGTTTAGTATTAATGTTTCTTTATACGCTTTGGGGTTTATTGTTTTTTATATGTTGTTTTTTTTTTTTGCTTCATACAATTATTATTGTAGAAATGAATAAGTCAAAGAAAGAAGAGATATCAAAGCAATTTAGGTGGATAAAACTGATGCAGTGAATTTTTTTGGAAATACTTGCTGACGAAGCTCATAAAGGAAATAAGCCATCCAATACTTTTAAGCTACATGCACTTGCTCGAGTGGCTTCCACTATTTCCTAAAAAATTCAATGATGAATGTGAGCATAATCATATCAATAATCACCTTAGGACTGTTAAGAATACAAGGCAAATTATATCCAAAATTCGAGAAAATAGCAGATTTGGATGGGACGACAATCTAAAAATGATAACTTGTGATCAAAAAATATATAATGAAGTAGTGACAGTAATATTTTAACATTTTTTTTACTTTTAATCGGTTACAATAGATTAGCATCCTTATTGTGTCATTAATGATGAAACAAGCACATCCGAAGTATGAACAATTTTTGAACAAAAAAATTGAAATGTACAATGAGATGGCATTAGTCGTTGGAAAAGATATGGCGACAAGGTTTTTCTCAATCCTTGCTACCATTGATTTGGATGATATTAATGAGGTTAACACAATGCCTCTAGGCTTTGAGAATGAGGTTAATGAGAAAGCTAGATGAAGGGCAACTTCTTCAATTGGAACCTCACAAGCAAAGTCTCATCGTAAAAGAAAAAGTGTTCATACTTTGGATATTGATGATGAAATACTTGCTAATATGATAGAAAAACTAGATGAGATTGCTTGTGCCATTGGCAAATTCACTACTAATCAAGTGAGCACATAACATCATTATGAGAAAGTTATCTCGACGGAGGGATTTGATGAGAAGTCTCTTGTTAGCACTTTTGATTACTTGGTAGAACATGAGAAGCAAGCAAAAACTTTTATGGTTAAATTAAAATCTTAGGAGGCTTTGACTCAATAAATTCTTCAAGAATTTTACATAATTGATTGAATGGTTAACATTTGTGTAGGATGTGCTTGTTTCTAATCCTACAATATTATTATGGATATGGTTTTGTGTAAGAACATGCTTAACATGATTATTGTAGGTTTATTTTGTGTAGAACAATATTAGCTATTTTTAGAATAGGAAAGTACTAATTATGGTTTGTAATGGTTGTAGGTGTAAGAATAATATATAATTTATTGTATTAATTATAAATTTGTAGGATCTTTTTTATTATTATTATTATTATTATTATTATTATTATTATTATTATTATTATTATTGGCAAAACATGAGGTAGGCTCTACAAGGGTAATGTTTTGGGATGTCGGAAACTATTATACAATCAAATATGTAAACTTTATCAATTCTATTAATTAGATAAAGATTTTGTTTAAAAAATTTATTCTTTTCATATTATTATTATTATTATTATTATTATTATTTATTATTATTATTATTATTATTATTATTATTATTATAAAAGCATTGTTAGTAGTTAAATATGTAAATAATACTTTTTTTAACAAAAATATAGATTTTCCAAAAAACAACCAAACAACTGATAATATTTTTTAGCATATAAACTAAACAATAGAAATATTAGTTTTTTTTTTAAAATCAATTTTTCAGAAATCATTTTTCAAAAGTTATTTTACACGAACCAAACAGAGCGTAAAAGTGAGTTTCTTGTACAGTTAAAAACATAGTCCTTGCCTCACTCTGTCCATATATTTATATAATTATACATAAAACTTAGGCTAAAATATATAAAAAAAAAACTCTTGAATTTTATCACTTTATTTAAGTAAGTCCTTATATTTTTATTACATTCAAATAAGTCCCTAAACTTTAATTTGTATTCAAATAAGCCATTATTTCAAATAAAAGGTTTCATGCAATTAAAAATTGATTCAAATCAATTTACCCAATTAAAATTCAATTAATTTGGTTCAATTAAATCAATTTCGAGTTCAAGTCAGTTTTTTAAATTGGTTTATTCGATTAAGTTGGAGTCCAAAATTACAAATCAAACTAAATGAATCAGTCAATATTTTTTAAATATATTATATAATATGAATAATTAAATATTATATTATTATATATAATCGATTTTTTTATGTAAGAAGTTGGGTTTTGAAACACATTTGAAAAATCAATCAATTACTGACCCCTATAAAAAAATTGATTTATGTTAAAGGTTTATTTAGGTCTAAAGCAAATTTTAAGGGCTTATTTAAATACTCAAATTAAAATTTAAGGGGTTATTGAAATATAAATTAGAGTTTAGAAGCTTATCTGAATACAATAAAAGTATAAGGGTTTATTTAAATAAAGTGATTTTGGCCAAAAAAATTTTAAATAAAGTGATAAAGTTTAAGAGCTTTTTTAATATTTTAGCCTAAAACTTATATTTGATGTATTATCTTTATATGAATTTTATACATTACTTGAATCATAACATATTATCTCATTAATTCACAAATTTTAAAATAAATATTTTTTAATTTATTAATTAATAAAGTATCATGATATAATTTAAGGACATTGTATAAAAATAAAAACAATATATCAAATATAAACTTCTATATATAATTTATTTAATAAAATAATAGAGATATTAGTTTTGAATTATAGAATACAATACTCAGATATTAAATATTATTTTTAATTTCTTAAAACATAAAAAGAGTGGAATTCTTCATCCTCTCTAAATTTTTGTGGGAATGGATATATATATATATAAATATCAGAATGAATTGATATTGGTTAAAGGAAGTATTGTGACATGATATAAAATTTTTTTTTTGTAATGATAAAATTTGAATTTAAGGCCAAATAATCTCAAACTCTTATTTCCCTACTAAAAAAAATAAAATGAAAAGATGTAAAAAATGAAAGTTGGAAACAAAGAATGCATTATCACCCAAACTCGTCATGTTGATATTCTTATTTGTGACATAAAAGAGAATTTCTCTAATCTAGTATTGAAACCCTTATTGTCGTAACGGCTTCGCGTTCGACGATTTTGAAAAACATTTAAAAACAAGAGGAGTCACCACCAATCTTTTTTGTTAGGTGTGATTGGTCTCCTAAAATATTTATCTTTTTAACAAAACCTCAAAATTAATTAAGTTTTATTAAAAAGACAATTTTTGGTCTGCAAAAACAAAATCGGGTCCGGAGTATGGTTACGTGTGGGGAAGGATTAGCACCCCCACGACGCCCGTTAAAAAACGGTACCATAGTAATCATGTATTATCCTTCAGTTTTAATAAAATGATCTTGAATTAATATTTAAAAATAATTTTTATTTTTATTACAATCAATTTTATTCTTTTTATTCAAAGTCATTTTTTTTATTTGTAAAAATCATTTTGTTTTATTTTAAAAAGTTAAATTTTATTTTTCAAAAGTGAATGTGAACCTTTTTGTATTGAAAAATTAAATCAAATATCCCAATACTCTGTAAACATTTGAAATAATTTTCTTTACTTAGAGATTTCTTAAGAATCACTACTTGTGAGTTTTATAGAATCTCATCATCGGAAGATTCACACTCGCTTAAAAAATTATTATGAATGCAAATGATGCAAACAGATAATGAATGATGCAAATGAATTTTTTTAATTATTATTTTTTATTTCTTGATTTATTTTAAATGAAAAATTTTATTATTGAAAAATTGCACTAAGTATCCCAATACTCTGGTAACACTTAGTGAACTTCTCTTACCTAGGGATCAGTCAAGAAATCACTACTTGTGAGTTTCATAACATCCCCTCATCGAAAAAATTTCATTTAATTAAATTTAAATTTTATTATTATTTTTCTTTGTTATTTTATAAAAAACTCATTTAGTTTTATTTTTAATAAAAATTAAAATTATTGAAAAATCATACTAAATATCCCAATACTTAGTAACATTTAGTAAGACTCTTCTCACCTAAAGATCAGTCAAGAAATCACTACTTGTGAGTTTCATGACATCCCATCATTGGACATATATTTAATTAAATTTAAATTTTATTATTTATTTTCCTTTTTCTATTTTCTTTTTTAAAAAAACATGTTTATTTTTATTTTTAACAAAAAATTAAATTATTGAAAAGTCGTACTAAATCCCAATACTCTGGTAACATTTAGTAGACTCTTCTCACCTAGGGATCAGTTAAGAAATCATTACTTGTGAGTTTCATAACATCCCATCATCGGAAGTTGTTTAAATTTAAATTTTCTTTAATTTCCTTTTTCATTGTTTTTTATATTTTTTACACATTTTCTAATCAATAATAATTAATGAAATTACAAGTAAAAGAAAAAATTTCAAAACTTTTATTTTATAACAAATAATAATAATAATAATAATAATAATAATAAAATAGAAATAATAATAATATTATTATTATAATTTAATTTTTTTTATTTTTAATTTTTAAATTTTTTTAATTTTCTAATAAATTTATTTTTTAACAAAACAAATAAACACTAAATAAATAAATAAATAAACAAGAAAAGGAAAATTTTTTACCAAAATAGATTTGGGCTAGAAGCCCAAAGAAAACCCCTTCAAATGGCCCAAAAGGATAGCCCAAAACCCATATGCTGGACTGGGCCGGACGCGGGTCACAGGCCGGGTCGGAAACGAGCACGCAGGTCTTTCCTCTGAAGCGGAACGGGTCGAACGCGGGTGCGCGGGTCGAGTCAGGCAGCTACATGCGGATCGGGTCGTCTGAGGCGCGGATCTTCCCTTTCAGGGTCAGACGCGCGGATCCGAGTCGGGTCTCGGGTCCACGCGCGGGTAGACCCCTTCTTTTCCTATAAAATCCAATCCTTTTTTTTTTAATTCATTTTCAACCCACAAAAAGAAAAAAAAACTTCAAGCTTCAGAGGCTTCCCCGGCCAGGCAATTTCCGGGCCGCCGTCGCCGGTGGCCAAACCCCAAAAAGCCTCCAACTTTCCGAAAGCTCTCTTTCTCTTTTTCCATTCCCGGCCTTCGTTTCTTTCGAAAACGTCTATAACTTCACAGATCTGAACCCCGAAAGCCCTTTTCCCCTTTTTTGTTTTGTTTTCTTCCCCCTTTTTTTTTGGTTGATGGTTTCGGATGTTTTTGTGATGATGACTATTGTTGGTATGTGTGTGTTTTGTGGTTGTTTTCTTTTGCAGGTGGGTCTATGGCTGTCAGAGGTTCTGGGTTGGAGTGGGTCTCGGTTTTGGGATGGTGGTCAGCTGGGTTTTCGGGTAGTGGTGAAGGCTTGGATGATGGTTTGTGATCAGGGGTGGTTCGGTGATGGTGGTCTCGGTTTTTGGGTGGTTAGGATGATGCTTCGCTGTGATGGTGGTTTGGTGAGGATGGAGGGTCTCAGTTCTGTCGAAAATGGTGAGCAAAAAAATGGGGCTCCCCCCGGATGTGTGTGGAATGGTCTGGCCTTTAGAGTTAAGTGTGTGTTGGGTTTGGTGCGGGAATGGTGGCTGGTAGAGACGAGATGGACGGGTGACAAGCTGGCCGGCGGATATGGGATGGCCGGCAGGGACTGGTGGCCGGCGGTTCTAGGGAAGGGTTCCCATTAAATGCTGATGGAACAGAAATAAAATGAAATGGAATAGTAATAATAATAATAATAATAATAATAATAATAATAATAATAATAATAATAATAATAATAATAAAAGAAAAAAGATATTAATATAATAATGCTAATAATAATAATAACACAAATAATAATAAAAAATAAAAACAAATACAAATATATATGAAAATGATAATAATAACAAAATGGGACAAAATTAGGTGTCAACAGCTGCCCCTCTTTGCTCATTGCTGAGGATCAGGAATAGAGCAAAGACAATAGACAGTAATTTTGTCCGGCTTATGTCACACTTCTCTCCCTTTTTTTTCTCTCTTCTCTCTTTTTTTGTTGTTGTTTTTTTTAAATGTGCTCATCTTGCAACAGAGGCAATGAATTTTAAATTCCCCTTTTTGTTTTGTTTTTTTTCTTTTTTTTTTTCGAGAAAGCTCCTCTTGCAGCAGAGGCGATGAAACTTTAGATTTTTTTTGAAGGTGCTCCTCTTGCAGCAGAGGCCATGAAACTTTAAATTCTTTCCCTTTTTTTTGGTTTTTTTGTTTTTTTAAATGTGCTCCTCTTGCAACAGAGGCAATGAAACTTTAAATTCCCTTTTTTGTTTTGTTTTTTTTTTTTTTTTTTTTAGAAAGCTCCTCTTGCAGCAGAGGCGATGAAACTTTTGATTTTTTTTGAAGGTTCTTCTCTTGCAGCAGAGGCCATGAAACTTTAAATTCTTTCCTTTTTTTTGTTTTTTTGTTTGTTTTTTGTTTGTTTTTTTTTGAAATGTGCTCCTCTTGCAGCAGAGGCGATGAAACTTCAGATTTTTTTTGAAGGTGCTCCTCTTGCAGCAGAGGCCATGAAACTTTAAATTCTTTCCCTTTTTTTTTTCTCTTTTTTCTTGTTTTTTGTTTTTTTTTTTGAAATGTGCTTCTCTTACAGCAGAGGCGATGAAACTTCAAATTCCTTTTTTGTTTTGTTTTTTTCTTTTTTTCGAGAAAGCTCTTCTTGCAGCAGAGGCGATGAAACTTTAGATTTTTTTTTAAAGGTGCTCCTCTTGCAGCAGAGGCCATGAAACTTTAAATTCTTTCCCTTTTGTTTTTCTTCTTTTTTTTTTTTTGTTTTTTTAAATGTGCTTCTCTTGCAACAGAGGCAATAAAACTTTAAATTCCCCTTTTTGTTTTTTTTTTCTTTTTTTTTTTGAGAAAGCTCCTCTTGCAGCAGAGGTGATGAAACTTTAGATTTTTTTGAAGGTTCTTCTCTTGCAGCAGAGGCCATGAAACTTTAAATTCTTTCCTTTTTTTTGTTGTTTTTTTGTTTGTTTTTTGTTTGTTTTTTTTTTTGAAATGTGCTCCTCTTGCAGCAGAGGCAATGAAACTTCAGATTTTTTTTTAAGGTGCTCCTCTTGCAGCAGAGGCCATGAAACTTTAAATTCTTTCCCTTTTTTTTTTCTCTTTTTTCTTGTTTTTTGTTTTTTTTGAAATGTGCTTCTCTTACAGCAGAGGCGATGAAACTTCAAATTCCTTTTTTGTTTTGTTTTTTTCTTTTTTTCGAGAAAGCTCCTCTTGCAGCAGAGGCGATGAAACTTTAGATTTTTTTTAAGGTGCTCTTCTTGTAGCAGAGGCCATGAAACTTTAAATTCTTTCTCTCTTTTTTTTTTCTTCTTTTTTTTGTTTTGTGTTTTTTTTTGAAATGTGCTTCTCTTGCAGCTGAGGCGATGAAACTTTAAATTCTTTCCTTGAAAAGTGCTCCTCTTACATCAGAGGCAATGAAACTTTAAATTGAAAGATTTCACATTCAAAGATCTAAGATTCGGAGATTCACATCCGAAATTTTGATTTGGAGATTCACATCCAAAGATTTGATTCGGAGATTCACATCCGAAGATTTGACTTGGAGATTCACATCCAAAATTTTAAGTTAGAGATTCACATCCAAAAATTTGATTCAGAGATTCACATCCGAATTTTGATTTTGAATTCAGAGATTCACACCTGAAATGTTTGATTTGGAGATTCACATCCAAAATTTTGACTTTGGTTTGGAGATTCACATCCAGGACGTTTGACTTGGAGATTCACACCCAATATTTTAACTTTGATTTGGATATTCACATCCAAATCGAATTTCCCTATCTTAAAATTCCTTATCTTGATTTTTCTTCAATTTCATCTTTAAATCTTATGTTTAATCTCATTTCAAATTTAATCTCGAACCTCCTCTTTAAAATATAGCCCTGAACTTTCTTCTTCTCCCTTCTTTTTTTTTTAACCTTCTTCTTCCTCTTTTTTTTTTTTGCAACTTCAAGATGTTATTCTTTCAACCTCATATTCTAATCGCGCATTTTCTTGACCAGGATACATTAAGGCACTCAATTTGAGGATTTGCTTTGAAAATTCCAAACGTAAACTTTAATATAGAGATTCGCATCTTAAATTCAGATATTCTTATTTGAAATTTTGAGTTGGAGTTTCACATCCAAATATCCATTTTAGAGATTCGCATCCGAAATTTTAGAGATTCTCACCTGAAATTTTGAGTTGGAGTTTCACATCCAAATATTAGATTCGGAGATTCACATCCGAATTTTGAAATTTTGAAATTCAGAGATTTACACCTGAAATTTTGATTTGGAGTTTCACATCCAAAGATTTTGATTCGGAGATTCACATCCGAAATTTCAGAGATTCTCACCTGAAATTTTGAGTTGGAGTTTCACATCCAAAAATTAGATTTGGAGATTCACATCCAAAATTTCAGAGATTCTCACCTGAAATTTTGAGTTGGAGTTTCACATCCAAATATTAGATTTGGAGATTCGCATCCGAAATTTGAAATTTTGAAATTTAGAGATTCGCACCTGTAATTTTGATTTGGAGATTCATATCCAAAGATTTGATTCGGAGATTCACATCCGCAATTTCAGAGATTCTCACCTGAAATTTTGAGTTGGAGTTTCACATCCAAATATTATATTCGGAGATTCACATCCGAAATTTCAAAGATTCTCACATGAAATTTTGAGTTAGAGTTTCACATCCAAATATTAGATTCAGAGATTCACATCCGAAATTTGAAATTTTGAAATTCAGAGATTCACACCTGAAATTTTGATATGGAGTTTCACATCCAAAAATTTGACTTAGGGATTCACACCCAATATTTGACCTGGAGATTCACATCCTAAATTTGATTTGGAGATTCACATCCGAAGGAGCTCCTCTTGCAACAGAGGCTATGAAACTTTAAAGTCCTTTTCTAAAAAAGCTCATCTTACAGCAAAGGCGATGAAACTTTAAATTCCTTCATGAAAAGCTCCTCTTGCAGCAGAGGCGATGAAACTTTAAAATTCTTCTTTCCTGAAAAGCTCCTCTTGCAGCAGAGGCGATGAAACTTTAAATATTTTTCCTTTCCTGAAAAAGGCTCCTCTTGCAGCAGAGGCAATGAAACTTTAAATTCTTCTCTTTTTTCTTCTTTCCTTTTCTCTTTTTCTTTTTCTCTTCTTTCTTTTCTTTCTTTCTTTTCCTTCTTTATCTTCTTTTTTTGAACAAATTTTCCTCCCTTTTTTAATCAATTTTTTTCGATCCAAAATCTCCTATATTCACCTTTTTTCAATGTTTGGCAGATGCAATGATCACTAAGGCAAATGCAAATGCAACACGAATGCAGATTTCTTTATCAATGAATAACCAACTATTATGATGCAAATACATACGACTTCTATCATGATGCAAATGCAAATGAATTCTATCAAGATGCAAATGCAAATGTTTCATGCGAATGTGCACTGTAAAGATGCAAATACGATTATCCAAAATTTTCTTTCAATTTTCTCTTCTTGTTGACGAAAACTTTTTCATTTCTGATTTCTCATCTACCTTACCTTAGTATTTGTCTCACCACTTGAAGCCATTTTTTACTGTGCAACAAGGGTTGCCTCATGACAATCATCACATTTTTATTTACCCTTATTTTTTTAAAAACACCCTAAGAATTCATTTTACAAACAAAATTTTTCCCCAAAATGGCACAAGAAATTCTTTACGCCACAATAATTATTGAATTCTCTCTCATTTCTGCTTGAAACACCATCAAAATTTTGATTAGCAATCGAAAAATTTTCAAACAAAATTGCCTCAAGCATCCTTCCCATTTTCAGATTCAAAAGATAAACAGCTTTTATTTTTGAAAATGTTTATCTATCCAAAACTTTGTAATTTCACAAGATTGCTCAACACAACAATGATCAAAGAAAGTTAAACACAAATGCAACAAAGAATCATGACATTTGAGTTTCTTGAAGATCGGTGATCACTATTTAGGTTGGTGTAGGGGGAAGGTAATTTGTTCTCATCAAATGAATCAGGTGGTTTCACACATCAATATTTTGGTTTGGCAAGAAAGGCTTACAACTTGATAGAAAATGAGATGAATGTTCCCTCATCTAGGCTCACAAATAAAACACAAGTTTTTCAAAAAAAAAAATGAATTCCTTGAAAATCATGGTTTTGCGAAAAGGTTTATCTTGAAATGTAGACAAAATTTGACACTCTTTTAATTTTCAAATTATATATTTTGATAGTTTTCAAGACTAGCCATTATGGGCTTAAATTTTGGCGTGTTATTTTGGGAGGAGAGAAGGTTCAAAGTTCTATATCAATCCCTTTAATGGATCATCAAAGTGGACATTCTTGGTTCTCTTAAGGGTTATGGATGGTCATGAGTCTCATTGAAATTATTCATAAAGTCACTTCTTGTTAGACCTTGACAATACCATGAATGACCTCAAAAGGTTTTCACTTCTGCTCTAGACTGCCCCTTTTGGGGTTTTCACCCTAAAGCCCCATTCTCTTTTCTTTTTTTTTGCCTTTTTTTGTGTAATTGTCCCATCATGCACTTAAGAATTCAAAATTCATCCAAAAGTGGTTGTGAAGATTCTTGAAGGACAATCTTGGTTAAGAAATAAGCTAAGTCTCATTGGTTATGATAATTCACCAAGGAAAATCTCTGCTGTTTAAGTATCCACGTTTGATCGAAATGGACTTTTCAAGGTACGTAATGTAAGCCAGGTTTCGGGGTTCTGAAAGAATGGATAATAAGGCCCAAAAACGTGTTTAAGGGTGATAACCAAGGATCATTTAATATCATTTGAAGGCTTAACTCGACATTTGTCCTCATCTTTTTTATTTCACCACACTTTCATTTTATTTTCTCTTCTTTTCTCTTTTGGCTTTTTGCAAGTTCTTTTTCCCCTTTTTTATTTTGCATTTTTTTTTTACTTCAAATGGAGTGAGGTCAAAACTTAGTAAAGATAATTCATCTCACATTTGCCCCTCAACATGATAAACCTTTTTTGACCTAGAATTGGGGCTGTCCATTCATACTCTTGGAGAAGGTTTTTGTATATGTGCCCCCCAATGTGGTAGGTGATCCTTGGTTAAGGTTTATTTAGAAAGAATTTATAAGGCTCGAAGAGGGTAGCAAATGGATAAATTTCAGATTTGTGAAAGGATGATGAAAGATGGCCATTTGTCATTTCAAACATGGTTACTTAAATTGACGAAAATTTCCTTGAGCCAAAAGGGTCAAACATTTTGTCTTTCTGGCTTTTTTTGTTTTTCTGAATTGAATTTCTTGGATATTTTCATATTTTGGCATCTTCTTCTTCTTCTTCTTCTTCTTCTTCTTCTTCTTCTTCTTCTTCTTCTTCTCTCTTTCTCTCTCTCTCCCTTTTTGTTGTTTGGAATCATTCGAATATCTCGGGTGCATGATGTCACGATCAATATTTCTTTTTTGTTTTTGTTTCATTTTTTTCTCTTTTTTCTTTTTTTGCTTTTTGCTCTTTTTTTTTCAACTCATGCGGCAACAAAACATTGCTACAAAATGTCCACAAGCTAGTGAAAACTGTTGGAATTGGCATATTTAGCTTTAGGTTGTTCATGGTGTTTCTATCGAGAGAGGAAACAAAGGTATTGCATTATTTGAACAATTTAAAGGCGTGGTACATTGTCCTCTCAATATTGGCTTGTGTCACAAGAATGAATCAAAGATTAAGAAACAACCCAAGGAATTTCATGGTTTGTGATTTCTCAAACAAAATTGGGCAATTCTGACAAGTATGAATTTCTGACATAGTTTTGACACATCAAATTATCAAAATTCAAATTTAAAAGAGTGTCATGCTTGATTATTCAAGGAATCCAAAAATGAATTTTATCAAATTGATCGTTTCATCATTCATTGCCCAAGTGAAGGTCATTACACTGTAATAGCATATTGTGATCGAATGAAAATGGATCATTTGAGTTCAAGTTTTTGCCCCTCAAATGCCTGAAGGCCTTTTAAGAATTTTAGGGCATGGAAACAATTGGAGAAGGTAGTGGATGAATTTTTCTGATAATGATCACCAATTTTTTAAAACTCTCTTCAATCTTTCTTTATTTTGTCATTTTGTTCAACCTCTTTGATCATTCGGTTTAGTCATGTGAGGCTTTATTAGAATCATTATATATATTTAAAAAAATGTGATTTCTTTACAAAAAGAATCAATCAATGCCATTTATATATATCAAATACAATGACGAATTAAAATAAAAAATGCATATAAAAAATTTTCAAATATATTTTCAAAAAATCTATTTACAACAATTAGTGACATAGCAAAGTAAAATACACAAAATTTTTTGTTGAAAATTCCCTCCTGTTTGACAACTTTACATATCAACTTGGAGAACCAAGACTGAGACATGTAAAAATAACAAGTTAGAAAATCAAAGAATCATTTTATGCCCCACAAAATGTTCCAAAGAGTTTCTTTTTTCATAAAAATCAGAAAGAATTTCTTTCTCTTTGAAATGCAATGTAAAAATGCATGAGATATGATACAACAATGATGCATTGGTGAAAGACATGTATATACGAAATGCAATCTATGCAAAATCCAATTATAAATGAAAATCAAATTCTGTTTTATTTCGCTTGTATGATCTTCAATACATGTAGACATAATAATGTCAAATGATATGAAATTCAAATGATATATAATGCTAACATGCTTAAAAAATGAATGCTTGTATACACGATACCTAGACACAAATTCTATTGTTGCTGAGTCCGTATGCAAGGAGGAAAGAAGAAAAGCATAATTTTTAACTAAAACTAAACACTCTTCACACATTTTTTTCATCCTTTTTTTTCTCTCTTTTTTTTCTTTTTCTTTTTTCTTCTTTTTTTGTGTACCAGACAAAGTTTTTTTTTATTCTTTTTTTTTTAAATTCACATTTTCTAGTAGATTTTTTTCAAGAATTATTTTTATTTCATTTTTATTCCCAATCAAATTATTCTTTAAATTCTTTACCAAATAAATTCAAGGACAATTTTTGTTGACATCTTTTTATTCAAGAAAAACTCAAATGTTTTTATATTTTCATTAAATTTCCTATACAACCCAAAAATAAAATAAAAAATATTTTTTTCTTTATTTTTTTCTTGTCAACTTATTCTTTAAATTATTCAGAAAAAGAAAAGAAAAAGAAAGAAAAAAAATCAAGGAAATATTTTGTTGACTCTATTTTACCTTTATTAAGGAAAATATCAACTCTCTTTTTTATTACTTTATAAAACGCATTTTTTTATTTATTTCCATTTTTATGCCCAAATTTTTGAAAGAAATCCCTATTCTCTTTTTTTTCTCCAAGAAAAATTATTCTCATTGTTTTGAATGAAAAGTTTGTTTTATTGTATTTCTCACATTTTTTATAAAAAACTTAGATTTCTTTCTTTTTATTTTACAAAATCTCTTTCCACAATTTTATTTTATTTTATTTTTTTAAAAAAATCTCTTTTGAAAAACAAGAAAAATTTCAAAAACTTAAATTATGGACAATTCAAATCAAAATCCACAGTACCTTTATTATTGATATAGGAAACAGGGTCAAATAATGTTCCCTCTTGTGTCCTAATATCAAAAATCGGGCATGGCTCTAAGATTGGACTTAAGATTCTCTATATGCTGGTTTAGGTCTCTAAAAGGTCAAAAGGTTCCCAAATTATATCTTACTGTCATCCACACTGGACTAGTAAGATTTAATTTGAGTGGGAGTATTTCGATTGCCTTTGCGGAGGTGATTACCTCACGAGAGCAAAAGTACTCTACTAACTCCTAAGAAGGACGAAACCCGGGTATAGAGCTCATGTTATGCAAATGCAAGTGCAAATGTGTGCATAAGGGAACACATTAAACTCAAATTAAATTATTATCCTTATTCTAAATGCCTCAACAATTTATTAACAACAAATATATACAAATATGAAATATAAAATAAATAACATAAAATGCAAATGCAAACAAAATTATTTTCAAAATCCAAGTGAATTAAGTTTAAATATCAATCAAGACTATTAAATTAAAACTTTGGATAACACATGATTAATGAATGGCTTGACCCTCAAAAAGCGTCCCCAGCGGAGTCGCCAAGCTGTCGTAACGGCTTCGCGCTCGACGATTTTGAAAAACATTTAAAAACAAGAGGAGTCACCACCAATCTTTTTTGTTAGGTGTGATTGGTCACCTAAAATATTTATCTTTTTAACAAAACCTCAAAATTAATTAAGTTTTATTAAAAAGACAATTTTTGGTCTGCGAAAACAAAATCGGGTCCGAGAGTACGGTTACGCGTGGGGAAGGATTAGAACCCCCACGATGCCCGTTAAAAAACGGTACCATAGTAATCATGTGTTATCCTTCAATTTTAATAAAATGGTCTTGAATTAATATTTAAAAATAATTTTTATTTTTATTACAATCAATTTTATTCTTTTTATTCAAAGTCATTTTTTTATTTGTAAAAATCATTTTGTTTTATTTTAAAAAGTTAAATTTTATTTTTCAAAAGTGAATGTGAACCTTTTTGTATTGAAAAATTAAATCAAATATCTCAATACTCTGGTAACATTTGAAATAATTTTCCTTACCTAGAGATTTCTTAAGAATCACTACTTGTGAGTTCTATAGAATCTCATCATCGGAAGATTCACACTCGCTTCAAAAATTATTATGAATGCAAATGATGTAAACAGATAATGAATGATGCAAATGAATTTTTTTAATTATTATTTTTTATTTCTTGATTTATTTTAAATGAAAAATTTTATTATTGAAAAATTGCATTAAGTATCCCAAATGCTTTGGTAACACTTAGTGAACTTCTCTCACCTAGGGATCAGTCAAGAAATCACTACTTGTGAGTTTCATAACATCCCATCATCGAAAAAATTTCATTTAATTAAATTTAAATTTTATTATTATTTTTCTTTGTTATTTTATAAAAAACTCATTTAGTTTTATTTTTAATAAAAATTAAAATTATTGAAAAATCATACTAAATATCCCAATACTCTGGTAACATTTAGTAAGACTCTTCTCACCTAGAGATCAGTCAAGAAATCACTACTTGTGAGTCTCATGACATCCCATCATCGGACATATATTTAATTAAATTTAAATTTTATTATTTATTTTCCTTTTTCTATTTTTTTTTCAAAAAACATGTTTATTTTTATTTTTAACGAAAAATTAAATTATTGAAAAGTCGTACTAAATATCCCAATACTCTGGTAACATTTAGTATACTTAGGGATTAGTTAAGAAATCACTACTTGTGAGTTTCATAACATCCCATCATCGGAAGTTGTTTAAATTTAAATTTTCTTTAATTTTCCTTTTTCATTGTTTTTTTATATATATTTTTTTACACATTTTCTAATCAATAATAATTAATGAAATTACAAGTATAAGAAAAATTTTCAAAACTTTTATTTTATAACATACATTAATAATAATAATAATAATAATAATAATAATAATAATAATAATAATAATAATATTATTATTATTATTATTATTATTATTATTATTATTGTTATTATTATTATTATTATAATTTAATTTTTATTTTTAATTTTTTTATTTTTTTTAATTTTTTAATAAATTTATTTTTTAACAAAACAAATAAACACTAAATAAATAAATAAATAAACAAGAAAAGGAAAATTTTTTACCAAAATAGATTTGGGCTAGGAGCCCAAAGAAAACCCTTCAAATGGCCCAAAAGGATAGCCCAAAACCCAAATGCTGGACTGAGCCGGACGCAGGTCACAGGCCGGGTCGAAAACGGGCACGCGGGTCTTTCCCTCTGAAGGGGAACAGGTCGGACGCGGGTGCACGGGTCGGGTCAGGTAGCTGCACGCGGACCGAGTCGTTTGAGGCACGGATCTTCCCTTTCCGGGTCGGACTATCGGATCCTGGGTCGGGTCCCGTGTCCACGCGCGGGTCGACCCCTTCTTTTCCTATAAAATCCAATCCTTTTTTTTAATTCATTTTCAACCCACAAAAAGAAAAAAAAACTTCAGAGCTTCAGATGCTTCCTCGGCCAGGCGATTTTTGGCCGTCGTCCGCCGTCGCCGGTGGCCAAACCTCGAAAAGCCTCCAACTTTCGAAAGCTCTCTTTCTCTTCTTTCCGTTCCCGGATTTCGTTTCTTTCGAAAACGTCTCTAACTTCACAGATCTGAACCCCGAAAGCCTTTTTCCCTTTTTTGTTTTATTTTCTTCCCCCTTTTTTTTGGTTGATGGTTTCGAATGTTTTTGTGATGATGATCATTGTTGGTATGTGTGTGTTTTGTGGTTGTTTTCTTTTGCAGGTGGGTCTATGGCTGTCGGAGGTTCTGGGTTGGAGTGGGTCTCGATTTTGGGATGGTGGTCAGCTGGGTTTTTGGGTAGTGGTGAAGGCTTGGATGATGGTTTGTGATCAGGGGTGGTTCGGTGATGGTAGTGGTGGTCTCGGTTTTTGGGTGGTTAGGATGATGCTTCGCTGTGATGGTGGTTTGGTGAGGATGGAGGGTCTCAGTTCTATCGAAAATGGTGAGCAAAAAAATGAGGCTCCCTCCGGATGTGTGTGGAATGGTCTGGCCTTTAGAGGGAAGTGTGTGTAGGGTTTGGTGCGGGAATGGCGGCTGGCAGAGACGAGATGGATGGGTGACAAGCTGGCAGGCGGAGATGGGATGGCTGGCAGGGACTGGTGGTCGGCGGTCCTAGGGAAGGGTTCCCATTAAATGCTGATGTAACAGAAATAAAATGAAATGGAATAGTAGTAGTAATAATAATAATAATAATAATAATAATAATAATAATAATAATAATAATAATAATAATAATAACACAAATAATAAAAAAAATAAAAACAAATACAAATATATATGAAAATGATAATAATAACAAAAATGGGACAAAATTAGGTGTCAACACTTATGTTCAAAGACAGTTTTTTCACATTCTCTATCATTAAATCACATGTATCGTGTATCGAATAGAGTATATAAAATGGAGTATTTGATGGAGAATATATATCTGAGTTATGTTCTTGCACCTACAATATTGGTCTAAGCCTTTTTACATATGAGAAATTCTATACACAAACTTATATTTTTATTTTTTTATAACCAATTACTAAACACTACCTAACCTTTTTTTTTTAACAATCATTATAACCTAAATTAATTTTTCATTTAACCATTCTTCAAACCTTCAAACTTTCATATTCCTAAACCACCACCACATCCAAAATTTGATAGTCAATTGTTAGGTCAATTTGCACGGTGGTAGTTTGCTTTAAAAAAAAAACATAGGTAGTCCTAAATCTAATGTCTAAGTTTGCAACTTCAATCTTAAATCTATTGTGTTTTGGATTTTTTTTTAAAAAAGTAGATGTAAAAAAAGAGGAAGTGAAAAACATTTTGGTATATTTTTTGAAGCAAAATGTTCCTAGTGAGTAGTGACAGGGAGCCGGTGATAGTAATTGGTGACGGTTTACCTCCACAAAATACAAAGTGTTCCTTTTGACTTCCCTTTACTTCTCATCTGATTAGATTTTCAAAATAATACACAAAAAACCCTAAATTTAAGGTTAAAGTCCGCCACCTTAATCTTAATTTAGCTGCATTTTGGGTATTTTGGAAGAAAAGAGGTTAGAAATGTTGGAAAATAACTTAGAAATAGTAAATTGATCAAGACGTCTGAGGCTTGCAAGCACTGTCCTTAGGGATAATTTCACCCTTCGAAATAGAAACTCCATGCAACGGGTGTAGGCGACTATCCTCCTAGGATACAACAGACCTTTCTTAATAATTTGCACTAACTATTAAGGGTAACGAGAACAATAAAATACTATAAACTATAACCCAGCAAAGTTGTGAAAAACAAAGAAGAAAAATGAGAAAGCTAGAGATATGGAATGAGAAAAGATGAGAGATGTGTTAGAATGAGAGGTAAAGACTGCTATTCATAGGTAAGAAAATGTCAGTTACCTTGTAATTTAAATCACGCATTAATATCATCCGTTATAAAATATTTAAATCATCTGTTACTAAACATTTAAATTTAAATCATAAGTTACTAAACATTTGAATCAAACCATAACAGCCATGAAATCAATATTTAATTGTTGAATATAATCAATTACTAAAACATTATGAATATCGATTACCAAACATTTTGAAATACAAACTGTTTTGTTTAACAATCCCCCACGTATTTCAAAATGTTTCAAAATTATTAAAATCATATCCTGGGTTAAACTCTATTGAATGTAATGCATCGAAACTGGTGCCTCTTTGGCTATGAACCAGATCTAGAAAGAATGAAATATAATTCACAAAATTATTGGTGAAGTTTGAAACTTCATGAACCAAGAATTTAATTGTGAATCATAATTTTTCCCAATCACATTACACCTCCACAATTTTTGTTGTTCAACTCGATTTTGTGCTAACAGGCCATATGCGTGCTTGGTTTATTCATGAGTGCTCTAGAGAATTTGCTACAATTCTCATAGAAGCCGCCTTATCCACACTCATATAGGTGATTCCATCAAGTGTATACTACAAGTTAATACACCACCAATAATGGATATGGAATTCATTAAAAGCTTAGCTCATCCTCTCTCTCATTGCAGTTTTACACTATTCTTACCATAGGAGGGACAATCAATTTGAATAGTGCATCACAGATCAACAAGTGACTTGTTATTACCCATATAAACCTAATTAATGGGATCGCCAATCAAAGGTTGAGTTACCATCATTGTTGATATTCCTCAACTATATTAAGTCCCATTCCTCTCAATGAATCATGAATTAATTTTCTTCCTAATGGTTTAGTCAAAGGATCGACCAAATTCACTTCTGACTTCACATAATTAACGGATATAATTCTATCTTTAAGTAGTTGCTTTATCACATCATGTCTCAATCAAATGTGTACTTTTACTATTGAAAGTTTTATTCTTTGCACTGGCTATTGTCCCTTAGCAATCACAATGCATAGACATGAAGGTGTCAATTTCATTCCCATTGGAATATTTGCTAAGAAGTTTCTTAACCACTCAATGTCAGGGCCTAGCTTGTTCATAGGTCGTCAGCTGGCATCTTTTGACTCTTTGCCCCCAGGTTTGCCTTAACTCACAATGTACTGTCCGCTATGGAAGCCCTACAGGTCCCTTAGGGTTTTGTCAGGACATGCTAGAAATACTTGAAATTTACCACTCCCAATTTGCGTCCAAAGGGGTTCGAACACTTGATCTCATTCAAGTGTCAAACCAATGGTTAGGAGTGGTTTGACACTTGAATGAGATCAAGTGTTCGAACCCTTCCAGACGCGAATTGGGAGTGGTAAATTTCGGGTATTCCTGGCACATCTAGACAAAATCGTGAGGGGCTTATGGGGCTTCCAAAGCGGATAGTACGTTACGAGTCAAGGCAAACTTGGGGCAAAGGGCTAAGGGGATGCCAGTGGACGACCTATGAACGGGCTAGGCCTTGACACTCAGCCTCATTACCAGCCAATTTTATAGCTATAAACTCTAACTCCTTAATGGATTTAGCTATTATTATTTGTTTGGCTGATTTCCAAGATATAGCACCTCCACCAAAGATGAACACGTATCCACTAGTGGATTTTGTCTTATCTGAATCTGATATCCAGTTAGCATTACTATATCCTTTCAATACAGCAAGAAATCCACTATATGAAATAACATAGTTCATGGTACCTCTCAAATATTTCATTACTCTACTTAAGGTAGTCCAATGATCACGATTAAGATTTTGTGTATATCTGCTTAGTCTACACACAGCATAAGCTATATCAAGTCGACTATAATTCATTAAATGCATTAGACTCTCAATAATTTGAACATATTCAAACTGAGCTACACTGTCTCGTCTATTTTTCATTAATTGGGTATTAGCATCATTAAAAGTACTCACAGGTGTGACATTAAAGTGTCCAAATTTCTTAAGTAGCCTCTCAACATAATGCTCTTGGGTAACCATTAGGCCATCTTCACGTCTTATGATTTAAACACCTGAAATAACATTAGCTTCACTCAAATCCTTCATATTAAATTTAGAAGTTAAAAAATATTTAATTTCATTTACAACATCAATGCATGTACAAAGAATAAGCATGTCATGAACATATAAACTAATAATTACTGATTCACTATCAACAGTTTTTGTGTACACACATTTATCTACGCCATCGGAGGAAAATCCATTATCAACTAGAACTTTATTCTCATTTCTAGGAAGAACATATCCCTTAGGTTGCACCATGTAAATTTCTTCTTCTAAATCACCATTTAGAAAAGCTATTTTAACATCCATTTGATGAACAACAAGTTTGTAAATGGAAGCTAAAGCAATTAGAACTCGAATAGATGAAATTCTAGTTACTGGAGCAAAAGTATAAAAAAAATCGACATTTTGTTTTTGAGTAAAACCTTTTGCAACTAACCTTGCTTTATACTTATCAATAGAACCATCAGGATTAAATTTCTTTTTAAAAATCCATTTACAACCAATTGGTTTTGCTCTCGTTGGTAAATCAACTAATTTCCAAGTTTGATTTTGTAAACTAGAATCAATCTCATTTTTTATAGCTTCTTTCCCAAATTTACTATCTTTAGAAGAAATTGCTTCGAAGTAAGTCAACCGATCATGATCAACAAGATAAGTATAAAAATCATTTCCAAAAGAATTTTCTTTTCTTGGTCGTTTCCTCCTTAAATCATTACTTGACTTTTCAAAATCATTATTGGGCTTTTCAAAATCATTACTAAAAGGTGCATGAGAAATTGAACCAGTTCTTAATGGAAAAAAATGTTAAAAAAATTCAGCATTCTTTGTCTCAACAATAGTATTGGAAACTAGCACATCACTTTTTAATACAAGAAATATATATGCAGCACTATGCTCAGCATAACTAATAAACATACAATCAAAAGTCTTAGAGCCTAATTTCCCTTTAGTTTCGGAAAGCATTACCTTAGCTAGGCACCCCCGCACTCTCAAATATTAAGTTAGGAAAATAACCTTTCCATAATTCATATAGTGTCTTACCAGTTTTGTTATAAAGAATTCTATTTTGAATATGACATGCAGATAATATAGCTTCACCCATAAATTATTAGGAGCCTTAGAATTAACAAGCATAGTATTCATCATTTTTTTAGTGTCTTATTTTTCCTTTCAACTACACGATTAGACTCAGGGGAGTAATGATGGGAAGTTTCATAAATTATTCCTACTTTTCACAAATATTAAATAACATATATTCACCACCTTTATTTGATCTAACTCTTTTTATCTTTTTACTCAATTGATTTTCTACCTCAGCTTTATATAGGAGAAACATATCAAATGCTTCATCTTTATGCCTAAGTAAATATACTGTAGTAAATATAGAATAATCATCAATAAAAGTCACAAAATATTGTCTGCCACCTCTAGTCATAATTTGTTTTAAATCACCCAAATCAGTGTGAATTAAACTTAACAATTCATTTCTTTTTCTACAGAAATACAAGATTTTCTAGTCAATTTAGTCTCAGTACATATAGTACATTTATTAAAACATGTATTTTTAATCCCAGAAATTAAACCTAGTGATTGCATTTTCTTAATATAAGGAACACTAACATGTCCAAATCTACCATGCCATAATAAAGTCAATCATATAAGCAGAAAAAGTAGCAACATTTTCATTAATGATATTGGAAACATTATGAATAAAGTCCTTGATTACAATAGCCTTTTCCCACAAAAACATTATTCTTTGTCATTACAATCTTATCAGATTCGAATGACATTTTCACCCTAACCTTTCCCAATAGAGCCACAGAAACCGAGTTTGCCCTTATGTTAGGAACATGTAGTACATCATTTAGAGCTAAGGTTTTGCCAGATGTGAGTTTGAGAAGAACTTTCCCTTTTCCATAACTTAAGCAGCTCGAGAATCTCCAAGATAAATTATTTCTTCTCCTTCCCCTATAGAAGTGTAAGAGGAAAAAGCATCTTTGTTTGCACAAATATGCTTGGTAGCACCAAAATCTACCACCCATTCTTTCACATTGGCCACAATATTGGCTTGGGAAATAACCGCATCAATAATGTCATCAGACTCATTTGCTTTAACCATGTTAACATTTCGAGTAGCAGGATTTTTATTTCCCATTATTCTCTTTCTGCATTGTGGTGCATAATGAATTGGTTATCCACAAACAAAGTAAGAGCCTTTCTTTTTAAAGTTGGGATGAGTAACTTTAGGTTTATAATCAGGCTTATTATTATTATTATTATTATTATTATTATTATTATTATTATTATTATTATTATACCTTTTTGGCGATATTGCTGTTTGCCTTGCACCAAATTGGCCTTGGTAGAAATGTCCTTTGCTTTGGCAGCCTTGATCTCTTTGTGTGTTGTGTCTTCAATGATGATAAGGCCAATCAGATTGGCTAGTGACATCTACTTGTGTTTGTGCTTAAGTTGTTGCTTGTAGTCATTCTATGATTCTGGCAGCTTTTCGATCAACAATCTTGTAATGAACTCTTCTTGCAAATTGATATTTTCTATCTTTAGGTCCTCCACCATCTTGTGATATACATTGATTAGAGTCTTGATGTCTTTATCCTCTGACATTTCCCAATGATAATAGTTCCCAATCATGAACTTTTGTTCACCCGCATCTTCAGCAGCGAACTTTGCAGTCATTGAGTCCCATATTTGCTTTGGTTCTTTATAAAGACTGTAGACATCAAATAGTTCATTAGATAGCGTACTAATAATCATATGTCTACATTCCTTATTAGCATGTATCCATTATTGTAGTTTGTCATCAGTTGGTTTGGTGTCCGATAGTGCAAACGCAACTCCGTGTACATCACGAATGGAGAAAACTCTCTCTTCCCATCTTTTGAAGTTGTTGCCATCAAAAACTTCAATCTTTGATATGTCAAAAAACAATTTGGCCTAGGTGGGAAGTGATGGAAACGTTGCTGGAACACTCAAGGAAGATACATTCATGGTTGCAATAGCGGTGACGGCAATGTCAACAGTAGCGACATCAATTTGATTTTGAGAATCCATCGAAAATTATCCTAAAGATTGTTGGAAAATAACTTCGAAATAATAAATTGAACAAGATGTCTGAGGCATGCAAGCACTGCCCTTAAGAATAATTTCACCTATGGGAGTAAAAACTCTATGCAACAGGTGTAGGCAACTACCCTCTTAGGATACAACAGACTTTCCTTAATAATTGACACTAACTATTGGGTAACAGGAATAACAAAATACTATAAACTATAAGCTAGCAAAGTTGTGAAAAACAAAGAAGAAAAATGAGAAAGCTAGAGATATGGAATGAGAAAAGATGAGAGGTGTGTTGGAATGAGGAATGAAGACTACTATTTATAAGTAAGAAAATATCAGTTACTTAGTCATTTAAATCATGCAATAATATCATACGTTACTAAATATTTAAATCATCCATTACTAAACATTTAAATTTAAATCATAAGTTATGAAGTATTTAAATCATAGGTTACTAAACATTTGAGTCAAACCATAACAGCCATGAAATCAATATTTAATTGTTGAATATAATCAATCACTAAAACATTAAGAATATCGGTTACCAAGCATTTTAAAATACAAACCGTTTTATTTAATAAGAAATAGAAAAATGAGAAAATAATGAAAATGTTGATATATTTTTTAAATCGAATTGTTGCCAATAAGCGATGGCCAGGAATGGTTAATAGTGGTTGGTGTGAAAGCCGATCATTGGATTTTGGAAAGAAGAGAGTTAGAAGAGAAAGAAAAAAAAAATTTGTGTTAGAGATAATTACATAATTTTATAAGGTTAATAAAGCCTTTTACTTAAGGGTATTTTTGTAATAAAATTGAGAAATTCTAAATACATTTCACTTTCTTCTATATTGTTAGTTTTTGTTTAATGAGAAGAAATTGGAGTGCAAAAAGAAAAAAATGAAGTACATTTAGAATCTTTCATAAAATTGGGTTATAAAGAGCAATTTTTTTTTGTGTAAATAAAGTACATTTAGAGTATTTCATAAAATTGGGTTATAAAGAGCAATTTTTTTGGTGTAAATAGAATTTCTTTTTGAATATAAATACATATATATATAGGATAATTATCCAATACACCATCAGTGAAGTTTTTTTACTCTACTAGCGGGGTTAGGATGATGTACATGTCCTTTAAAAATATTAAGAAAAATAAAAAATAAATAAAATAAGACGTGTAATCATCTGAACTTCACTTGTGAAGTAAAAAAATTTTATTGACGGTGTATAGGATATTAATCCATAAATATGTAAAAATAAAAAATTGTTGTATGAGTTATGTTCTATGCTACCATCAAATAATGTTGTTATATGATATAATTTTAAAGTAAAAAATAGAAATGAATAATCACTTGTATAATTTATTTTAAGGACCTGTTTGGCTTATTGGTAGGCATTGGAAGTCATGGTGCGATTTGATTTGGCAGAAAAAGCCAAAATTGGGTGGAAGAGAAATTACCCATTTCACACTTATTTTTAATTTTTTAAAAAATATTTTATTAAAATTTTCTTTTCCTACGGGTCATATTCACTTTTTCAATCGCACCGAAACTAATCGCATCGCCTATCCAAACTAGCCTTTATTCAATTTATAAATTTAATGGTTTAATGGAAAATCACTTATACAACTTATTCAACCATGTAATGTTGCCAATGATACATTGGTTTAATGGGGAAAAAATTAAGATTTTAAGATCTCGTGTTCAATTCTCATCATGTGTGAAATTTAGAGGGTAAAACGAGGCATAGTCCACAACCTAGTTCGTTAAACCCACAGATTTTATTAGGACTAAACTTTTATTTTTAAGCCTGTTTATAAATGAATCAAAATGGACTTAGCTTGATAGGCTGGCAATCCTTGCGAGGTGGCCTACATAGATACTGGCTTGTCCGTAGACTAGCTATCACGCCCAGAACCAGGTACATAACAGATGCTGCACATCTGTAAGATATAATCTCACAGACATGCAAGGCATTTATCATACTAAAATTTCATCCTTACAGTTATCTAAACTGAAAAGCCTGAATCTTCACATTTTCTTCATTTATTTAAGAAATAACATGTACTTGAGATCAATATACCACAAACGATCCAAAAAGACGTTTACAAAGATAAATACTTATTGCTTAACAAAAATTCTAGAACAAACTCAATTCCTTAATCTCATATTAGCCTTATAAGTCTTGAGATATGTTCTAAAGTTCAAACGTCACTCCCTGACGTTCTCGTGGACATTATCAACATCAAAACCTGTAAGATGTTAAGAAAAAGGGATGAGTACAACCACTCAGTAAGCAATTGATATCCCATCAGTTATATTAAGCATGCCATAAAAACATTTAGGCCAATATATCAATATAAAGATTAAAGATCAAAGTTAGGTAATCTTATATTCATTTACATAATTTATTCAAATTCACATACTTAGATTTCAAAACTAAACGGAGTTCATAGATGCCAAAATGTAAAGCCTGATTCTACTAAACTGTACAAGATATTTGTAAGTATTTTATTATTAAAATAAATTTTATTTGGTGAAATTAAGTGAATTGGGTATGTGGGCCCCACCTTGAATTTTACTGTTTTAATGAGGATATAAATGAAATCTGATGCTCAGAAGGTGAAATAAATATTAAATAAATATTTGGAGGCATAAAAATAATTTTGGGATTATTTTAAGAATTTTGGAAAACAAATTGAAAAATGACGGTTATATCCCGAGGGCATTTTCATAAATTACGCTCACATGGAAATGAGTTGGGACAAAGTAAAAATATCATGATAATCTACTTAAAAGGGGAATTTTATAGTGCGAAAAGATTGATTGAAAAAGGTGGTTTAATTGAAAAATTTTGCTGGCAGTTCGTAAGGGGTAAAATCATAATTTCTCATTATCGGTGCACCACGCTGCAACGAAACCACCTCCATTCATTAAGTTATATTAAATGTGATTTATTGGTGTTGGAATAATAATTTTTGGAGTTCATTTGCATGGTTTTGACGAAATTGGAAGCTTAATGGTAAAATCGTTAATATTTTAAGTAACCAAGGACAAAATGGTCATTTAACATGAAGAGAGACTGGTCAAATTAGTCAATAATAACCAGAAATTGACTAAAATAAATTAAATTGAATTTAAATAAAATTTATAAGCTGGAAAATAATAACAATTGTGTGATAAAGGAATAAATGGTGGAAAATGGAAAGGAATTTTATGGTGACGACAAGTGGCAACTTCCCATTGGTTGGAAGAAGACTAAATTCAGCAAAATTTTGCTGAAGCAGCCGGTACTATTCGTTCTTCTTCCCCAGCAACTCCACAACACACCATAGCCAAGAAGAAGAGAAAATTAAAAAGCTTCCAAAAACACCAAAAATAGTTAGAATTTTAAGATAGCTATTTCTAGCAAAATTAATCCTTGTCATCTCCTCTTTCCATAGACACCAAAATCTCATCAAAAGAAGCAAATAACAAGCAGAAAAGAGGGCTAGGAGGTTTCAGCCAAGGTATGGTTTTGCCAAATCTTGTGGTTTTAATTGATTTCAAAAATGGATTCTAGTTAATCTTAAGGTGTAGTTTTCATGTATGCCATTAGATTTATGTTTTATTGGCTAAATAAAATGCTGCCATTTTTATGGGTTTCAGTCATCTTGAGAACCTCGGGAATCCATGCATTTTGTTACATAAAAATGGTAGGAAATGAAAGCTTGAGATGGATAAATAAAGATACGAACAATAAATCATGGAAAATAGAAGAAAATCAAGAGATGTCACTAACGGAAGTGTTCGGCCATGGCTAATTGGGCATGAAATTATGTTGAATTTTATGATTTAATGGTAGAAAATTAATGTGGAAATCAAAAGAGGGAGGTTGGTGAAATCAGAACCGAAAAAGATGTTAAAATGGGAAAGTTTAGTTTTAGCACCAACGTAGTTTATACTGGTTGTATATATACTGTATAATCAGTGGCTGCATTTTATGGAAGTTAGTGGCTTAAAATTTAGAGGAAAATTATTAATAAATTTTGATAAAATTATTTTGTAGCCGGGAATTAAGGATTTCGTCTGGCGTAACTGGGAAGCTCGGTTTCGTAAGACAGGTAAGGGAGAAGTGTGTGAGTTGTAGAGATATAATGAATGAATGTTTTGCTGAGATGAATTTTATGAAAATGTTGGAAGCATGATTTGGTTTGAAACATGCATGAATTGTGGTTGAAAAGCTGGTTTACATATTGTAATTTCATTGCAGGAGGTTAGGAATCCGCATACGTTATGCTACCAAAAAATTTACTAAAAATATTCTAAAATATTAT
The DNA here is from genome assembly GCA_031772115.1 of Heritiera littoralis. Lineage (NCBI taxonomy): Eukaryota > Viridiplantae > Streptophyta > Magnoliopsida > Malvales > Malvaceae > Heritiera > Heritiera littoralis. The sequence continues at coordinate 2,039,369 of JAPDPK010000043.1, forward strand.
AAATATTTTAGATGCTTGAACTTAAGTCAAATGACATATTTGGAAGCCATTTATATAAATTTTCCATAAAATGGAAATTATGAGAGAAATATGAAAATTAAATATTAATGTTTTAAAATTTTGCATAAGTGAGAAATTAATTATGATTTAAATGATTTTAAATATTCAAAATGAATATTTATATATTTTCTTGCTTTATACATAAATATTTACCGACTGATTTACTATATTTGAAAATGGAAAAATAAATACCTTTTTGGAAATAATTATTTAAATAAATGATTTAATTTATGAAATTTCCTTAAAGGTGTTTTATGAAAAAATAACTTGATTTTGAGACTTTAGGCCCCGAGATTCATGCTCACTGTTATACTGTTACTGTTCACGTCGCTGATAGACCTGCCAAGTCATCAGCAGTCCCGAAGTCACCTAGCAAGTGTACCCGAGGACGCTCCTTAGACTATAGCCATAGATCTAGACTGTTACTGTATTGTGTCCCTTAGTGGACGATACTGTGTCCCTAATGGACGATTATAGCATGATACCATATAGGGTGATACCTAATCTTAACTTACTGTTTACTGATACTACACTCTGAATCACTGATTTATGTTTTACTGAAACTATGAACTACCGTTTATTACTACTGAACTGTTATTCATTGTTTAGTGCTTTATTGAACCGGAAAAGTTCTGATTACTGTTTACTGAAAGGAATCATGAGAATTTACTGTTTACTGAAATGAAATTACTGAATATTGTTTACTGTACTATGAATTTATTGAATTACTGAACTGAAAGTACCGTTTACTATTTATTGAAAGAAAAGAGCACCACTGGTTGCCAGAGAAAAAATTATGGAAATTATTTCTAAAATAGAAATAATTATTATACTGTTAAATCCATTACTTGGATATTCGGGAACTACCATACCGGACAGTTTTACATCTATTGTTACTGTACTGTGGGATTTAAGTGTTTATAAATTTAAAATGTTCCAAAATGAACATTTTATTATTCCTAAACTGAAAAAAGGTTCACTAGAAACCTTTTTTCATTTACTAAAATGAATTTTTCTGAATAGTGTCCTTTACATTGAACTACATTGTGAAATATGGTTTATTGAACTGAATCGTACTGAATACTGTTTACCGAACTGAGATGAGAATTAGTGTTTATTGGGAAAGAACACTATGAAAATTATTTCTAAAATAGAAATAATTATTGAACTGTTTATCAGTGATTTGTATTTTATATAAGCTACTAAATTGAAAAGATATTAACTGTTTCTACAGTTTAAAGTGACGGTTTACTCTACTGTTGTTTCACTGTACTATCATGTGTTTTGAAAAGGATTACTGAAAAGAAATGTTAAATGGTTTCTACCATTTATTACTTATGAGAAATGGAAGTTAATTTGTTTTAAAATAAAACAAATTTTTTAATTACTCCCTATAGTCACTCTGGGTTTCTGGGACAAGACAGGTATTTCAAAATACCTTCTATGCTCCATCAAGATTTCCTGACTGATTATAGTATCCTTCCTTACAGTGCCTAGTACACCATTAGGAAAATAAGTGTTTTTGCTGCATATAGATTTCATTATATCAAGCAGCATACGACTCCTTTACTGAGCACGTGGTTCGCTCACTCTTTTATTTTCCAACATTTCAGATTAATTTCAAGGATGATTTGAGAGCTTCCTCATATAATAGAGCTATGAATTCGCACACAAGGGCAAAGTGCATCATATTCTAAAGGTACAGTCACATTTCTTTTATATTTAGACATATGTATACAGTACTACTTTATTAAAAAAATAGAAACAGGGATGTAACGTGTACGGAATATTATAAAAATTTTGTATTCCGAATTAATTAAATAAATAAATGTTTATCATTTATTACTGTATTATGCAAGTGTTAAAAGCATCACAGACATCCCAACTGTAAATTGTGTGAAAAAGAGGTTATTTACTGTACTGTGGATTGTTACACAAAATTGAACAAAAGTTTCACAAATCACAATTTTCAGGTCTCTTTAATATACCATGGCCATGCTTAACCCTTGTGGCATAGGTCAAATTAGAACAAAAACCACAATTAATCTTAGTGGCTCGGGTCAGAAATATCAAAAGCAACTAATAATTGTAAGGAATAGAGCAGAACAAAGAGCCACTATTCTTAACCAATGGTACAGTTAGAAACTAGTTTCTTTTAAACAAAGTACATGTCAACATAACCAACATTTAACCCCCATTGGTAGGGTCAGAGCACAGTCATACTAAGAGACAAAACAAATAATTTCAGATTACCTAATATAAAAAGCAATACTGTAAATCTCATAACATATTTCATACAAAACAAATTTTGTAAATCAATCAAAGCAAACTTCATATTCACCAAACACATATCCTATAGATACATTATGACAAAGTTCAAAAGTCAAAGCGATTAAATCATGTTCCTATAATTGAACAATATCACAATCAAAGTCAATTTAAAGAATCATACACACTTTGCATGCTTAACCCAAATTTAAAAACCATAGGACAAAACATTGCATTTGTACATAAGTGTAACTCATATTGAGGTAAATTTTAAGGGTGTCAAGATATCGAAGGGATATCAAGTCACTTACCTGAACTTGCTAAATTGAAACCAAAACAAAACCTTAAAAACTCTCGAAGCCTATTATTCAAAAATATTTAATATTAGAAAAATATGTTATCTGATAGAAGTTGACAATTTATACTCTATTCACTAAACGATTATAACTCGATAAACTATGAACTTGGCATGAGTTACGTTATTTGACGAAAGCTAAAAATATACGTACTTTCTTTAAAATACAGATATTCCTTAGATTTTCAATGTCTTATTTTTTTCTCAAAACTCAATCCTTAACTACAAAACGTAACCCTAAAAATTAAATAGAAATCTTTACTCATCTTGGTCTTCTTGTACTAACACTAACAGCAAATTCTCTTCTAATATTTTTTTTTTCTCTCGTTCAGCTTGGCACCATGGCAACCAAGCTTCAATATTTCTTTCTTTCCTTATGGTTTTGACGCCACTATGCTTTCCTGCCTCTCCAATTGCTACTTCTCTTCTCTATTTCTTTCTCTATTTATCGACCCTTCTATTTAAAATTCTAAAAATTCATTAAGCAGTTGCATTTCACGCTAATCTTGCTTCTTTTTATTTTTTTTTTATTTTTTTAAACATAATACACTAATGCTTCATGCCACTCTTTTCAGTTTAATTTTTTTTAAACCTAATTACTAAGGCTAGCTTTCTCATTTCATTTGTAATTGGGCTTCTTATTTGGGTTTTGGGCTTGGGTATAACATCCTTCCCACCTTAAAAGAATTTGGTCACCAAATCCAAATACCTATGGACTTAATATTTTTGTCAAAATCAAACCTAGTGCACTTCACTCCTAAACATACCATCTCACGACAACTTAAATATCTCATACTTTGACTCCAAGTAAGTATAATTAAACTTGTAACAAAAAGATATATTAGAGCTCCATGTATAAGTAAAACTCATGACAAAACCATTAAAATAGAAAATCAAACTTCAATTCTATAATTTCCCCAAGATTAGAATTATTTCCTTATAATAGACATGTACTTAAGATCACCATCATATCAAAACTCACACAAAAATATCAATCACTAGCAGTTAACACCTATGATGAATTAACATACTATATTTTCAAAATATAAGAATCACACAATTTTTTAGAGGGGTTGTCACATCCCGTGACCACATTTTTCACGTTTTTCTACACAACTTATCCGGTTAGGCTGTCTGTGATACTTCACTTTTCATATTCATTTAACTGTTAAATATAAAATTTATATTATCAATTTCATCCCCATTTTAATTCTCAAGAAAGTAGTACTGAAAGTAAGTCTAAATACAGAAAATAAATGATCATACCTCATATTATAAATCAAGCTATCGCAGTGTCTCCAAATGCGCAGCTCGAAATCCTCAGATGTCAGATCTCTTAGTCCTTAAAAATCTCAAATGTTAATATTAAAGGGTGAGCAAACCATGGCTCAGTAAGAGAGTTATATGCAACACTTGATATTCAGCTACCTATATGCTGAAAATAATTTTTCAATTTCTTTAAATCTTCCTCGAGGCTCTAGGCTCATATGTAGGAAGGATACTACAGTCGGATAGGGATCCGGATGGAGTAAGGCAGGTATTTTGAAATACCTGTCTTGTCCCGGAACCTAGAAGCAACTGTAGAGAATACTATATTCCTTGTTTTCGAAACGATATAATTTTCGTTTTCACAAAGTAAACCACTTATTTCTTTTCACTTCAGTATAATTTAAAACATGTGACAGTTCAGTAATAAAACAGTGGTTTGCTTCACTACAATTAAAAACATGTGACAGTACAGTGGTTTGTAAATATCAAAGTCATTAGATAACCACTTCTGCAATTATTTCTAGCTTAGAAATACTTTGATGTTATTCTTTTTGAATAAACATTAATTTCTTTTTAATTCAATAACCGTATCTTATAGTTCAGTAAAACAGTAATATTCAATACAGTACCATTCGGCAAAATAGTATTCTGCAAATCAGTAAAACAATATCTTGATACGGTTCAATTAGTAAACAGTAGCTACCAATTCAGTAAACAGTATACGATAGCTTTTAGTTCAGTATCATGGAGACCAGGCAACACCCTACATATATCATGCTATAATAATATCATCCCAAATAGGGGAAACACATGAGATCTATGGCCATAGTCTATGGGGTCCACAGTGTGCACTGATCAGGTGTCCACTTGAGACGCTGATAGTAGGATCAGTATCTATCAGCAATAACACGTGACACGTAAGCATGATACGAGGCCTAACAGTCTCAAAACAATAAACATGTGATATAAACCCAAATCACTTTCACTAAATATAAGTTTAATCAATTCACAAATATTCATAAGGAAAATATTTTCATCTTATGAATAACATTTATAAAATATTCATACTGGGGTCATCATTCCCGAAAATATTCTAAACATTATAGAACATTATAAATCATATTCTCCATACGGTGAAAACAGTTTATAAAATAATCACTGTAAAACATAAAAGGTCATAACTGTCCTTTTTAACCATAAAACATACACGCACGCTTTTCCGTGCTTTCTATCAAAAACATGGTCTTCGAAGTTATCGGGATTCAAATCAATTATTCTTATGATTTATGAAAAATCAAAATATTTATTTTCCAAATCACCACTCCCGTCCCATGTTTTCTCTGTAAACACATGCGGAGACCTTTTAGCTTCAAAATACTGTTTTTCACCTTTAATTACCTTTATGGAATTTTCTATAAACACTTATTCTCACCACTGAACCATGAAGGTTATTTATAAAATCAAGTGAATATTTGAAGAAAGATTAGAAAAATATTCACTTTGGTCCTTTTTATTTTTCACCTCGTTTCACGTAAAATATCACATATCGGAATAAATTTAGGTGATCTTCTTTTTCACCATTTTCAAAAACATGAATATTTTAAAATTAATTATTAGTATATTCATGTTTTATGAAAACTAATCGATTTCTCGATTTTCGTGTTGAAAATCGTTTCTCATGATGAAAAATCGTTTATTATGATTTTTGATAATTTTTTCAATAATTTTCGACAGTATAACGGCTGCCGATTGGCTAGCCTCCTGCACGAAAAATACAATTTAAATCTCAACCAGTAAATCACCACAATTTTCCAACCGATCATTATCAATAGCATTTATAAAAATTAAATGCATAATTTAAAACATGTGTGCCAAATATCCTTACAGGCTGCACATGTCTCCCTTACCTGTTTCGGGTCGGCGACTGCCTCTTGAAGGTCGATCCCGTGTTCACCTCGCCCGATTTTATCGGCTCGGTCATCGAGGGAATTTTTGAAATTTAAATTCTAAAAATTAGAATTTTTTCATAATTTATTCAAATTAATTACTCGGAAATAATTCCCGAATTTCTTACCGAATTTCTCGGATTTTTGAGTTTCCCGGATTTTCTGTAATTTTTGAATTCTCAAAAATTTTTCAAATTCCTGAATTCCTTTTCTCTTCCTCTTTCTTTTTTTTCTTTCTTCTTTCTTTTTCTCTTTTCTTTTCTTTTCTTTTCTTTTTCTTTTTCCTTTTTCTTTCTTCCCAGCCGGACCGATCACCTCCCCTCACCACTAGTTCTTCTCCGGTGGTCGGTTCTCCAGTGGTTCGGTGGCTCAGCAGTTGGTCGGCAACACGGCAAAGCCGGATCTGGCCTCCGTTCGGTCTGGATCGGCCACACGGCAATGGATCTACTCGGTTTACCTTCGGTTTCTTCTCCTCCTCCGTCGGCCTTCCTCCGCCGTTCTCCGCCTCACCAGTGGCCTCCCATGTCTTCCTCTTCCTCCGGCCAAGCTTCGGTGGCAGTGGTGGCAATTGGTTTGGCCGGCACCGCCAGATCCATTTTCTCTTTTCTCCTTTCGATTTTCTGCCAGTCTTCCTTCCTTCCTTCTCCTTTCCCACCGCCAGCTACCTCTTTTCTTCCTCTGGTCGATGGCGGTTCACTCTCTTCCTTTCTCCCTCACCGACGGTGGCAGCTCCATCGCCGTCGGCCTCACCTGGGAGGTTCGGGTTCCTCCCGATTTCTTCCCTTTCCTATTTCCTGTTTCACTTTCCTCTTTTATTTTTATTTTCTTTCTATTTTTATCCATACTACATAATATATATATATATATTATATATATTATACTTATAATATAACATATATTATATTTATAATATATATAATACATATAATATTATTATTATATATAGTATAGTACTATATATATATTCTGTATTAACAAAATACATATTTAGTATATATAAATGTACATACATATATATATATATATATATATATTTGTTCACTTTAAATTACATAACATTTATATATTTTTTTATAAATGTAATAATAATAATAGTGATAATAACAATACAATATATATTGTATTTACAATATATATCTATTCAAACTTTAATGTAATTTAATATTTACATTTTTCTCATATATGTATATATTCATATATACATAAAATGCCATACTTGAATACATATGTATTATTTAAATTTATAAAATAGTATATATATATATATTCATATATATATATACCAACGTATATTAAAATATACTATATAGTATTTTAAATACATATGTATTCGTATAAAATACATTTATATAATTTATAATTATATAAACATATTTCATTTTCATTATTTTCCATAATTTCTCATCTTATGCTTATTTCCAATTTAATTTCCTTCACTCGAATTTCCCGATCCTTCACTTCTCAATTCTCGGGATTTTCACCAATATCCCATTCTCAAAATTTTATTTATTTATTTCCAATATTTATGTTCTCCAATATTTATTCCAATAAATGGAAAATTTACGGTTATCACAGGGGTATACATCCTTCCCACTTTAAAGAAGTTGAGTCACTTAAATTCTTACCTTAGTTCTAAAAAAGATAAGGATATTTCTCCTTCATATTTTCCTCTAGCTTCCAAGTGGCTTCTCGTTCAATGTGGTTACTCTATTGAACCCTAACATAAGGAATAATACGCTTTCTTAGCACTTACTACTTCCTATCCACAATACGTATAGGATGTTCTTTGTAAGACAAATCTTCTCTAAGTCTCAAAAGAGCTAACTCCACCACATGACTTGGATCCGAAACATACTTTCGCAATATTGAGACATGAAATACATTATGCACTCCTAACAATACATGAGGAAGTGCTAATCTATAAGCCACATCTCCTACCTTATCTAGAATTTCAAAAAGACCCATATAGCTAGGACTTAGTTTCCCATAGATTCCAAACCTCATAACTCCTCTAGTTGGAGAAACTCGTAAAAATACATGATCTCTGACCTCAAACTCTAACTCATATCTTCTATTATCTGTATAACTTTTCTGTTTACTTTGAGTCGCTCAAAGATGTTCTCTAATCAACTGAATTTTCTCAACTGTTTATTGAATCAGATCTGGACCCAACAATTTCCTTTCCCCAATATCATCCCAACAAAGAGGAGACCTACATCTTCTGTCATTTAAAGCTGCAAACAAGGCCATCTGAATGCTAGACTGGTAGCTATTATTAGAAGCAAACCCCATTAATGATAAATGTTGATCCCAAGAACATCCAAAATCCATGACACAAGCCTTCAACATATCCTCCAAGATTTGGTTAGTCCTCTCCGATTGATCATTTGGTTGGGGATAAAAAGCAGTACTAAAACTAAGTCAAGTGCCCAAAGCTTTATGCAAGCTCTTCCAAAATTTTACTACAAATCGACACTAGGACACTATGAAGTCACACAATCTATCTAACATACAACTCCGCTAGTCTTTCCAAAGACATTCCTATACGGATAGCCAAGAAGTGCGCAGACTTTGTCAATCTATTAACAGTTAACCAAATACCATCGTTACCCTTTTAAGCTCTAGGTAAACCAAATATAAAGTCCATAGTGGTGTGCTCCTACTTCCATTTTAGAATATGAAGAGGTTTCAACAATCTTGCAGTCTCTAATGTTCAGCTTTAACTTGCTAATAAGTCAAACACTTAGGTACAAACTAGGCAATCTCTCTATTCATATTATTCCACCAAAAAGTACCCTTCAAATCCTTATACATCTTCGTAGTGCCAAGATGGATCATATAGTTACTGATATGAGCTTCTTCCAAAATTTCTCTTTTTAATTCTAAATCATCTGGGACACAAACTCTAACACCAAACCTTAAAGAGCTATCTTCATGAATTCTAAAATTTGGTTACAAACTAGAATCCACTTCAAGTCTAAAGCTTTGGAGTCGGGGATCACTAACTTGAGCATACTTAATCCTCTGTACCAAGGTATGCAAAACCTTTAAGTTAGCTAGATAAGCTCCTAAACCTCATACTAGCACATCATTATCCATTCTCCTAAAATCCTAAAAAATCTATCTTTAAGAAGTAATTACTGTAGCCAGATTCCCTACAAATTTTCTACTCAAAGCATTAGCTACCTTATTCGCCTTTCTTAGATGATAACTAATGGTCAGGTCATAATCTTTCAATAACTCTAACCATCTCCTCTGTCTTATATTCAACTCTTTTTGGGTGAAGAGATATTTCAAACTCTTATGGTCTGTAAAAATCTCACAAGACATACCATACGAATAGTGTCTCCAAATCTTCAATGCCAAAACTACTGCAACCAACTCCAAATCGTAAGTAGGGTAATTCTCCTCGTAAGGCTTCAACTACCTAGAAGTATAGGCAATCATCTTATCATTCTTCATAAGAACACAATCTAACCCTTTTTTCGAAGCATCACTATAAATAATGAACCCTTTACCAGTAATAAGTAAGATAAGGATTGGGACAAAGACCAATCTTCTCTTTAATTCTTCAAAACTCTTCTCATAATCATCTTACCATTCAAACCAAACTCCTTTCCAAATCAATCGAGTCAAGGGCATAGCTATACGAGAAAAGTCCTCTAAAAATGCCTATAGTAACCGACTAAGCCTAGAAAACTTTGAATCTTGACACTTTATTTGGCCTTTTCCATTCCACTATTGCTTCAACTTTCTTAGGATCAATAGAAATCTCATCTTTAGATACCACATACCCAAGAAATGCCACACTAAAGAGCCAAAATTCACACTTGTTTAGTTTGGCAAACAAGCATTTCTGCCTCAAAGTCTCCAAAACAATTCTCAAATGCTCTTTATGCTTTTATACACTAGGAGAGTACACCAATATATAATCTATGAAGACAACCACAAATTTATCCAAGTAAAGTTTAAAAACCTTATTCATTAGATCCATAAAAGCAGTTGGAGCATTTGTCAACCCAAATGGCATCACAAGAAACTCGTAATGCCCATACCAGGTTCGAAAAGCAGTTTTGTGCACATCTTTGTCTCTAACCTTTAGTTGGTGATACCCAGATCGAAGATTTATATTAGAAAATACCTGAGCACCATTTAAGTAATCAAACAGGTCATCAATTTTGGGTAATGGATACCTATTCTTCATAGTCACCTTGTTTAATTCACGATAATCAATGCACAACCTCATACTATCGTCCTTCTACTTCATAAACAATACTGGAGCTCCCTACAAAGATACACTAGGTTTAACGAATCCCTTGTCAAGAAGCTCTTGTAACTGCTCCTTCAATTCTTTCAATTCTACAGGGGCCATTCTATAAAGAGCCTTAGAAATAGGATCGATACCCCTAACAAAGTCAATAGAAAAGTCAAATTTTCGATCAAGAGGCAATCCAGAAAGATCATCAAGAAAGACATCAGGAACTTTATTCATAATAAAGATATATTCTAACACCAACTCTTTAGTTCTAATATCAATTACAGCTGCTAAGAACCCTTTACAATCACTTTTAATTAATTGTCTAGCTTGCAAAGCTGAAATAATCTGCAAAGGAGCATATGGACCAGCACCATGAAAACTAAAGAATGTTTCCCCAGGAATCTTCGAATCTACCCTCTTGTCCTAATAATCAACTTTAGCATAATAAGAAGACAACCAATCCATTCCTAAAATCACATCAAAATCGTGTATGTCAAAATATGTAAATTGGCAAGTAAGTCTCTATCCTCAATTCTTAATATATACTTATTGCAGATACGATCAGACATAAGTTGACCTCTAATTAGAGTGTCTACACATAAATCATATTCTAGAGGCATACTACACAAACCAGATTTTCGCACAAAAGCAGATGAAACAAAAGAATGAGAAGCACTAGTATCAAATAGGACATGAGCATAAATAGAGGCAACTGGCAAAATACCTGCAACCACAGTGTTTGATGCTTCTGCATCCTATTAAGTTAGGGCATATGCTCAACCTTGAGTCTGAGGTCTCTTTCCCTTTTGCGATCTAGTAGAGGGTATCTATGCAATCTGAAGAGGCTAACTAGATTGTGTCTTTTGAACCACAGAAGGTTCAATTGTTTGAAAGTTTTGAGGCTTTTGTACTAATTTAGATTCTTGAGAGTTCATAGGACATTTAACAATTTTATGTCTTTGTTTTACACGTCTAAAACAGGCATTAGTGACATGTCTACATTCAGCAATTGGATGTTTTCCCTATAAATTGAACACCTAGGCCTATATTTAGAGATATTACCATGATATGATTCAGTTCCCCTAAGAGGAAACTTACCCTTGGGGGTATAAGAAGCTTGAGATCTTTCAATGGCCTGAAACTTGGATGGACAACTAAAAGTCTTCTTACTCTGAAAATCAAGGTCTCTACTCTTCTTCTTCGAAAGGTCCTTCCTTGCTTCTTGAGTCTCTCTCTAAACAAAGTTAAGGGACTTTGCCTTTCTAACTACTTTAATATAGTTAGTCAAATGCAGTGGAGCAAGTCCTCTATGTATACGAGTATTTAAGCCATTCTCTAATCTCTTAGCTCTGCTCTCATCATCAGAAACAAGAGCATTGGCAAACTTTGACAACTGATTAAACTCGACCTCATATTCATTTACAGTTATTTTATCTTGAGCTAAGTTAAGAAACTCCCTCTTTAGTTGTAACAACTTACTTTGAGGAAAGTACTTGGCATAGAAAGTAGTGCGAACGTTACCCTAGATGAAAAATTTGGGATCATTCTCATGAGTGCGTGCTACTCCCTTCCACCAATTATAAGCACTTCCTTATAGTAATGAGTAGCAAATCTGATCTTATCTTGCTCAAAAGAGTGCATAGGATCAAAAGCCTTCTCCATCTCCTCAATCCATAACTCAGCCTCATTAGAGTTTGTAGATCCCTTAAAAGTTGGTGCTATCTTCTTAAACTCACCCAGTGCTTTCCATTCCATAGAATTATTAACTTGTTGCACCAGGGGCTATTGTTGTCATTACTGTCTAACTTGTTGCTGTCTGATATTGATTTTAGAACTTTGTCGATGGGGGTTTCTAAGACCATATCTCTTAAGATTTGTTGCCATCACAAGTAAACTAAGCTCTGAATTATGACGAGGAGGCATACCGATTAAATCGAGGTAATGAAATAATATTAGAATATTCTTTCAAAGTCAAACCAAACCATTTTATCAAAAAGAAATAAGATAAAATAGCACCCCGAACCTTAAGTGTTCTACCCCATTCTCAATTTTACAATATGTTTAACTATTTTGTAATTCTTGATTATACAAACCTAATATCGATAAACCTAGGCTCTGATATCACTAAATATGTCACGCCCTGAACCAATGACATAACAAACGTTGCATACCTATAAGATATAATCTCACAGACATGCAAGGCATTTATCATACTAAAATTTAATCCTCACTGTTATCCAAACTGAAAAGTCTTAATCTTCTCGTTTTCTTCATTTATTTAAGAAAGAACCTGTACTTGAGATTAATATTGTAACGTCTGGAATTAGAAAATTTCGAACTAACTTTTTCCCTTTTTTTTACTTTTATCTTTCTCATTCAATCACTTAGTATTAGTTGGTTTACGCTCAGTGTCAATGTAAGTTTAATCTACAATTCTCATTACAATTAAATCTTTGTAGGGTTTCATTAATTAATCCATAAATAATAAATAAGAAATTAGAATAAAATCAATAACATAAAAATCATAATTCTATTTATACAATTCAATGTAATTTACATCCCACTAATTATTTATATTCTTCAACTTAACATCTCATTATTTGCATCCCATAATAAATATATTGTTATGCATACACCAGTCTGAATATAAATATATAAAAATATAAAATTCTACTTATACCTGGTCACTGAGCACTTTAAACTTCTAGTAATTTTCTTCAATTATCCTATCGCAGCAGATGGTACATACACTGGTGAGCTATCTGGGATGGTGAGTAACGGGGTAAGCTTTGGGGAAAGCCTAGTAAGAAACATATATAAAGGTACGTACTATATGCAGTTAAATAAGAATAATATATTTCACTACTTATTAAAAAAACATATTAAATGTAAATATTAAAATGCAATAAAAACATTTATTTCCTAACGACTTACTAGGGTACGCTATAGGAAGGATATTACAGTCAGCTAGGAAACCGAGTGGAGTAGGGGAGGTGCTTTGAAGTACTTGTCATGTTCCAGTCCCTAGTAGCTACTATAGGGAGTAAACAGTTGATGATGAAATCAATATGAAACATGTGGTAATTTATACAATGCAATATCAAAATCGATATCAATATATAAACAATTTATTTGAATAATGTCATAAAAATCATCTCATGAAATATTTCAGTTTATAAATAGTTTGTAAACAGTTAATTGAAAGACACTACAATAAATAGTTCAGTATCGGTAAACAGTTCAGTATCAGTAAACAATTTAGCTCTGTAAAATAGTACAATACAGTGGAGATAGTCACATCCAATAGAATCATGCACGGTTCGTTATGGTAATCGGTAACGGATGGCCATCGTTGGTCAATCACAGTTCGCACTAGTTAGGTGCTCGCTGTGGAAACCAGTGAGTTTAACCATAATTCCCACAGTCATAAACCTGCGAACTGATCAGGTTTCGCAGTCATATAACAATAACCCTACAGACTTGGTTAAAGTCTCGCAGTCATATAACAATAAACCTATGAACTTGATCATGGTCTCGCAGTCATATAATAATATGCATGATCACTAAAGAACAACCATCTCAAAACATTTTCATAAATCATATAATTTGTCAATAAAAGCATTTTAAATAGAAATTATCTTCAATAGGTCCAAAATCTTGATGATAAATCATTGCATGTAAAATAATAATAAAGTTTCATTTTATATAATTTAAACATTTCATGTAAACATTTCATGTAACTCAATCCATGTAAATCATTTCATGTAATACAATTCATGTAAATCATTGTAATTCAATTCATGTAAATCATTTCATATAAATTATTTCATGTAATATAATAATAATAATAATAAAAATATATTTCATGTAATTAAAATCGTATTTAGACTTGTATGAAAGTAAAATAAATTTCTATTTTCTTATTTAGGAGAATTAGCTGCGAAACAATTACAACTTGGTTTTGAAATAGTTACCATATAAATAAAAAGTTTTCTATACAACTCTTATACATGTTCCTTACCTCTATTCCGCACAATACAAAAATCCGATAGCATCTCTATGTCTTTTTATTTCTCAAATTTAAGACTGCACAGTAATTTCAAATATATTTAAAATTTCATATTTTAATTCTAATAAATATTCCATTAATTTCTATTTTCTATTTATCATTCTCAACAATTAATTTATTTTATTTCGTATCAATTACCAAAATATAATTTCAATTTAAATTCCATTCTTTCCTTTAAATCGCATGTACACAATAATTTCAATTTCTATTTAAAATCTCATATATAACTACAATGACTATTTCTATAATTTCCTATTTTCCATTTTGTAAATCTCAATAATTTATTTATTTAATTCCCTACTACAGGTCTTAACATAACTACACTTAAATTCATATCTTTTCCCAATTCTAATTTCATCCATAATTTATATTTTAAACTCTAATAATTATTTTATTAATCCTTATTTTCTATTTTATCACTTCAATGGTAATTATTTTATTTTATTATTATTATTTTTTTTTAAATACCAAAATTTAACTATAATTGAATTGACTTATTTTCTTAATTTTAATTTCATTAAAATTCTATTATCTTTAATTATTTTTCTTTAACCATTAATTCATAAAAATTAATATAAAGACCCCATGAATAATACCTTGATCAAATTGCTTCTCTTATCCCATATTGGTTATATTTCAATTCTTATTTCATGATTAATGTTTATTCATGTTCTATTTCCATTTTACTTCCCTTTTATACATCAAAATTTTACTCATGTCACATAATCTACCTCATGACCAAATATTCATTCTTGTATTATTTATATCAATTTTCAATTCTAATTTTATAAATGACCATTACTCATTAGTAATCTTAATTCTACAATTATCAATGTAGAAATTTATTCAAGATTATTTTCTACCTTCTTTAACCGAATTCCCCTTATGATTTCTTCTTATTGTTTTTCATTCTTTTCTTAATTCTAATTTTATAAATTCTTCCTACTCACTTAGTACATTTATCATACACCCATTTTATATTTAAGTGTGCATCATTTTCATCTCCAACAGCCATGGCCGGTTGCCTTGTATGGTCCCACTCTCATTATTTTTCATTTGTTTCCTTCTTAATTTAGCTTAGAGAAATTTTTCCACTCATTTAGTATATTCATCGTACACTTCTTTCTATATTTAAAATTTGTATAAATCCCCATTCCCAGCAGCCATAACCGTAGCTCTCCAATGGACTCTTCCTTATGGTTATTCATTCTTTATTCACTTTAGCTTCATGAACACTTCTTACCTTACTTAGGACTTTTGTCAAGTGTCTTTTGTTCATCAAAATACCATCATCATTATCTTCAATCCACTTCATGTCTTGCAAAAATTATCACTATAATTAAATTCTAACTAAGTTCCATTCATCATATCTACTATTTCCTTCCTAACATACATCAAAATCCCAACAATTTCCCTTAATTTCCCTTCTAACTAAATCTGTCCTACTCTTCTACATCAAATTTGATTTCAATCTAAAGTTATAAACAAGTTTCCCATGCATGAATCAATCATAAACCATAGCTAGAAACTAGGGCAACATCATCACTTCTCACCTTTCCCATGAAACCGAATAGGGCAACTTCTACTCAGCCTTCACGTCATCGATTCTGCTCTTGAATTTTGGGGTTTAAGATGAGGATTAATGTTGGTGAAGAAAACTTAGGGAGTTTCATGAAATAAAATGATGAATTCTCTAGGTGGGAGGGGTGAAACATGAAAGAAAAGAGGAGGAAGAAAAAGAACATAAACGTGTAGCAGGAACAGCAAGAGAGTCGGTGGAAGAAGGCTGGAAAATGGCCTGATTTTTGTCTTAATTTATATTATTTTACTACATAAAAATTTACCCTATACAAATTAACAAGTTTGCCCCTTAAAATTTCCATTATTTACACTTTTACATATTATTCTACTATTTTCATTTTTAGATTTTTAAATTTTATTTTAATTAAATTTAATTTATTTAAGTCAATTTTGGTCAATCTTTGACCATTTGACCATCCCCATGTTAAATGACCATTATACCCTTGTATATTCTCATTATTTCCATTTATGTCTTATCATTAATTTAATATTTTTAAATTCAGATTTAATATTTTAGTTTTATTATTTCTCACATATTTAGGTCAAACACGGTCAAATATTGACTCCCAAGCTGGTTTCATCGATTATAGGTGATGAACTTACTAAACTATCCCTTAACGAATGCTTTAGGTTTCGTTTGCATTATTTTTAGCGCTTCCGCATAATTCGGTTCACGGGCTGAATCCACGTGAAACTTTTTTACACGAGGTTTATCCTATAACAGTTTGTTTATCCAAAGTCAATTTAGTTTGACTGTTATTCAGAAAAATTATTCTGGGGTATGGGCACGATCATCATTTTCGAATTTGTTTTACGCTTTTCAAAATATACTCAAACGAGGTAATTTTGAGATGTAGATTCTTACTATGTTCATATTTCATTTCTAATATCATCATTCTAGGATCTCACTTCAATTTTGACAAAGAAAGTCCTGTTGGGGCCTTCACCAAGTACTTATCGAATAGACCCTTCATCTAAATATTTTAACAATAAATTTTCCTCTTTTAAATTCCTACACTATATAACATATATCGAATATGAGAAAAATAGAGTTATCACAAATATACTACAAACGATCCAAAAAGACATTTACAAAAATAAATACTTATTGCTTAACAAAAATTCTAGAACAAACTTAATTTTCAGTCTCATATTAGCTTTATAAGTCTTGAGATATGTCCTAAAGTTCAAAATGTCACTCCCTGACATTCCCGTGGACATTATCAATGTTAGCTTTAAATTGACAAGTATTTTGAAATGACTAAACTCAAGTAAGCTTAAAAATGATTTTACTACAAAAGTAAATTTACTTTGAATGAACTCAATGATAGAAATTATTTTAACAAAGTCTTGGATTGAGATTTCAATTGAAAAAGTCAGTAAATACTCTTAGAAAAGTGTTAGAAAGTTATTTTAACTGACTTAGAATCATAAAAGTCATAAACTATGCAGCAAATTAAGTGCAGGATGGTGTACTGGACAAAAGGGATCGATCCCTACTGTAGAGGGATCGATCCCTAAATAACAGAATGCTTCATCAGCCACCCGGGAGAAGTTTAAATAGCATTCTGGAAAAAAGGGATCGATCCCCCAGGAAAGGGATAGATCCCTCAATGGCAGATTACTTGAAAAAGACCCAAAAAAGGCTAGGAATGAATTTCGGAGAAAAGGGATCGATCCCCCCAGAAAAGGGATCGATCCCTTCACTCGAAATCTGACTCCAACGGCTAGTTTTTGAGGGTTTCAACGGGAAGAAATGCATTAAATGCTTCACCAACTGTTCCAGACGTTTGGTGGACTATAAATAGAGGCATTTATGAAGTTTGGAGGCAGAACAAGCATTCTAAAGTATTCAAGCTTCAAGAAAGAAAACTCAAATCTGAAAATCTTCATTGTAACTCCATTCTGTGAGATTTCTTTGTGTTCTTCACCCATTCACTGAAAATTCTCTTATTCAAAGGGGTGAGCTATCCTTGTAAGGACTGATATTGTAGAGTGTGGGCAGTAATACAAGGGTAAAGGCTTAGAAGGAGATTTCTACAGTCTCAAGAGAAATTGTAAGAGGTCTTGCCACACCTTCAAGTGGTTTGTAAGCATTCAAGGAAGAGCTGAATCAAAACCTTGACAAGCGGTTCAAGGAGAGAGGACGTAGGCAAGAGATTGGCCGAACCTCTATAAACTTGTGTTTGCTTCTCTTTCCCTCACTCTTTTTACTGCACTTATTTCATTGTTATTTATTTAGTTTTAATTGTGCATTAAGAGTTAGGAAAATTAGAAATAAGTAGAAAAACCGATTCACCCCCCTCTCGGTAGAGCCAACAATTGGTATCAGAGCTTGGGCTCGAGATTAAGTTAGATTAACATCTATCGAGTAAAACGATCACTAATGGCTCAAACTAGTTTGTCTACACCTTTGGTAGGAGAGGGACACTCTACGGTTAGACCTCCACTCTTTAATGGTGAAAACTATACCTATTGGAAGACTAGAATGATGCTATTTATTCAAGCCAATGATTATGAAGTATGGAGAATTATTGTTAAAGGTCCCCTTATCCCTATTAAGAAAGTAGATGGGTCGGATGTGCCTAAAAAAGAAGATGAGTGGGATACTAATGATATTAGAATGGCACAACTTAATGCTAAGGCAATGCACACACTATTTTGTGCATTAGGACCAAATGAATATAATCGAGTTTCACAATGTGAAAATGCTAAACAAGTTTGGGATAAACTAGCTATCACACATGAGGGAACCACACAAGTCAAAGAAACAAAAGTAGGCATGCTCACTTAAGACTATGAACTATTTAGAATGAAGAATGATGAGTCAATTAGTGACATGTTTACTAGGTTTACGAACATAATAAATGGTCTTAAAGCTTTAGGGAAGACATACTCTAATGTAGAGATGGTCAAAAAGGTTCTCAATAGCTTACCTAAATCATGGGAAGCTAAAGTCACTGCTATTGAGGAATCCAAGGACCCTCATACACTCTTATTAGATGAACTTATGGGATCCTTACTCACTTATGAGATGAAAATTAAGAGAAACCAAGATCCCCCAAAGAAAGTTGGAGTAGCACTAAAATCCACCACAATTGAGGAATCAAAAGATGATCATGATGTAAGTGGTGATGAAGAGGATTTAGAAATGGTCATGTTTGCCAAGAGATTCAATAAATTCATAAGGATGAGAGCTAGTGGAAATTCTAGGAGACCCCCTAGGAGAGAGTTCAATAGAGGAGAAACTAGTAGGAAAGAAAAGGACCAAATTATTTGTTATGAATGCAAAAAATCTGGTCATATTAAGTTTGATTGTCCTTTGTATAGAAAGCAAAATGAGAAGAAACAAAAGAAGAAGGCAATGGTGGCTACTTGGAGTGATAGTGATTGCTCCGATGAAGAGAATGTGGAAGATGAAGTAGCCAACCTTTGTTTCATGGCTTTTGAAGATGAGAAGGTAACTTCTAACTTGTTAGATACTAATGAATACACTTTTAATGAATTGCAAGATGCATTTGATGAGTTAGCCAATGAATTTGAATGCATGAACTTGAAATATAAGAAAATGATCTCTAAGTTGAAAAAGGAAAATGAAATGCTTGTAAATGTTAAGTTAGAATGTGAGAAGAAATTAGAAAATGCTAATCTAGAAATCGAAGAATTAAATAAGAAGAACACTAATGTGCAAAACTCCTTTTCTAGATTTTTCATGGGTCAACAAAAACTTGATCAAATGCTAGAAACTCAAAGAGCATTCTTTGATAGAGAAGGGTTAGGCTATAATGCATCTAACAAAGAGACTCATCTCAAAAATTTCCTAGTTAAAGATAGAAAATTTGTTTTGTGCCCATTATGTAATAAACTAGGACATTCTTCACAAGCATGCACCCCTAGAAAGACCATGATTAGAGGAAAATTGGCTGTCAAGATTTGGGTGCCTAAACATGTTTTAAATTCAAGTGATGAGTCCTTAAAGATGAAATGGATCCCTAAAGGATCAAAAATTATTAGTACTAACTCTCAAGGACCCAAGAAAATTTGGGTACCTAAGATGAAAGCTTGATGTATTTGTGTGTAGGAGGAAGAGTATTGCTACAAGGCTAAGTCCAAGGAGCATTGGTACCTTGATAGTGGATGCTCAAGACACATGACGGGTGACAAGAGCCAATTCAAGCTCCTAAAGCATAAAAGTGCTGGAGAAGTCATATTTGGAGACAACTCCAAAGGACAAATTGAAGGAATTGGCTCCATGGGTAACTCTTCCTCAACTATTGAGAATGTTTTGTATGTTAGAGGCTTAAAACATAATTTTCTTAGTATCAGTCAATTGTGTGATAAGGGATTTAAAGTTGTGTTTGATGACGTGTGTTGCAATGTTGCTAATGCTAAAACTAATCAAATTATTTTTATTGGACATAGACAAGGAAATATTTATGTTGTTAATTTGAATGAGCTTAATAGCAAAAATGTATGTTTTATGGCCACTAGAGAAAATGAATCTTGGTTATGGCATAGAAGACTAGGCCATGCTAGCATGCATGTTTTGTCTAAGTTAGCCAAAAGAGACTTAGTAGTTGGCTTACCTAAACTACAATTTGAAAATGATAAAGTGTGTGAAGCATGTGTAAGAGGAAAACATAAAAGAATATCATTTAAACCTAAGAAAGGTATCACAACATCTAGATCACTTCAACTCCTCCATTTAGATCTATTTGGACCAACTTGAACCACTAGCTTAGGAGGAAAACACTATGGTTTTGTTATAGTTGATGATTACACTAGGTTTACTTGGGTGTTCTTTTTAAGTGTGAAAAATGAAGCCTTAGAAAAATTCATTGTTTTCTCAAAACTTGTTCAAAATGAAAAAGGTTACTCTATTTCTAATATTAGGAGTGACCATGGAAAAGAGTTTGAAAATATTGGTTTTGATACATTTTGCAATGAAAATGGAATTAGCCATAATTTTTCAGCTCTTAGAACTCCTCAACAAAATGGGGTAGTTGAAAGGAGAAATAGAACATTAGAAGAAATGGCTAGAACCATGCTTTGTGAAAACAACTTACCTAAATATTTTTGAGCTGAAGCAATAAATACTTCTTGCTATGTCATAAATAGAGCTATGGTGAGGCCTATTTTAAAGAAAACTCCCTATGATAAAGGAAAAAGGCCTAACATAAGTTATTTTCACCCATTTGGATGTAAATGTTTTGTTTTAAACAATGGTAAAGATAACCTAGGAAAATTTGATGCTAAAAGTGATGAAGGTATTTTTCTTGGTTATTCTTTAAATTCTAAGGCTTATAGAGTTTTCAATAAAAGAACACTTGTTATAGAAGAGTCAATACATGTAATCTTTGATGAATCAAATATTTCTAGTAGAACCAATCTTGATGATGAAGTAGAGATTTTTGATGAACCTATAGTTGACCCATCTCAAGATAAGTATGTTAGGGAACAATTAGAAGATCTTATTATTAACAAAAATAAGGAGTCCATGGAACAAGAAATAATTGAGAAGGAATCTAGGTGTCCTAGAGAACTTGGATATGTGAAAGACAATGACATTGTTGGAGATCCAACCATTGGAGTTAGAACTAGGTCAACCTATAGAAACATATGTCAACATGTAGCCTTTGTGTCACAATTTGAGCCAAAGAAAGTGGATGAGGCCTTGAAAGATGAAAATTGGATTATGGCCATGCAAGAGGAATTAAATCAATTTGAGAGAAGCAAAGTATGGACATTAGTGGAAAGACCTAAAGATTATCCCATCATTGGAACCAAATGGATATTCAAGAATAAGATGGATGAAAATAGCATTATTGTTAGAAACAAGGCTAGGTTAGTGGCTCAAGGATATAGACAAGAAGAAGGGATAGACTATGATGAAACCTATGCTCCAGTAGCTAGATTAGAAGCCATTAGGATGCTACTTGCTTTTGCATGCTATAAGGATTTTAAGTTATATCAAATGGATGTAAAAAGTGCTTTCTTAAATGGTTATATAAATGAAGAGGTTTATGTTGAGCAACCTCCCGGTTTTGAAAATCCAAAATTTCCTAACCATGTTTTCAAACTTTCAAAAGCCTTATATGGATTAAAACAAGCTCCTAGAGCTTGGTATGAAAGACTTTCAAAGTTTTTAATTGAAAAAGGTTTTACAAGAGGAAAGGTAGACACAACCTTGTTTATTCAATCTAAGGGTCATGACTTATTAGTAGTTCAAATTTATGTAGATGATACCATTTTCAGATCTACAAATGAGTCATTGTGTAAAAATTTCTCAAAGTTAATGCAAGGTGAATTTGAAATGAGTATGATGGGAGAATTAACCTTCTTTCTAGGACTTCAAGTTAAACAATGCAAAGAAGGTATTTTCATAAATCTAGCTAAGTACACTAAAGATTTGCTCAAAAGATTTGGAATGGATGAATCTAAACCTTATTCTACACCTATGAGCACAAATATTAAACTAGATAAGGATGAAGGAGGCAAATGTGTAGACACTAAACTATATAGGTCTATGATTGGCTCATCGCTATATTTAACTGCTAGTAGACCCGATATAATGTTTAGTGTATGCTTGTGTGCTAGATTTTAGTCATCTCCTAGAGAATCACACCTACAAGCAGTAAAAAGAATCCTTAGATACCTCAAAGACACTTCTTCCTTAGGACTTTGGTATCCTAAAGATTCTACACTTTATCTCCATGCTTATTCCGATGTGGATTTTGGTGGATGCAAAGTGGATAGGAAAAGCACATCGGGAACATGTCAATTCTTAGGAAGTAGGCTTATTTCATGGTTCTCTAAGAAACAAAATAATGTAGCTCAATCCACAACCGAGGCTGAATATATAGCTTCCGGAAGTTAATGTGCTCAAGTTTTATGGATATCACAACAAATGAGAGACTATGGAATAGAAATGAACCAAGTTCCAATCAAATGTGACAACACTAGTGCTATCAATCTTACAAAAAATTCCATCCAACACTCTAGAACCAAGCACATTGAGATTAGACATCATTTTATACGAGATCATGTGCAAAAAGGGGACATTATTCTAGAGTATGTAGATACATTGCACCAATTAGCTGATATTTTCACCAAACCATTGGACAAGGAGAGATTTTGCACTCTTAGAGGTGAATTAGATATTATGAATGCTCCTTAAATTGATTTGATGTTGAATACATGGCTTAAGTTGGTTTGTGCTAATTGCAAGACAGAAATTTGAAGAATATAATTACCACTTCATGTTCTTAGCTTTTTAAGATTGAATTGTTGAATTTTGTGTGTTTTGATCATGTTAAACTCTCTTCATTAGCCAAAACCCATTTCCAATGGCTAAGACACTATCACAGCCATGGTCACCTTTTGTTTCTGCACACTCATGCACTTTTCTGCACTTTTCTGCATTTTTCTGCATATTTTCTGAATTTTTCCGGACCTATCTCATGCATCCCACGCAGCATCAACCCGATCTTGCTTTTAAATCATACAAATGCATCAGTTCCAGTGTTTTCAAGTCATCTTTATGCATCACAACTGAGGCCATGGCCAAAGGGGTCAATACTTCTTCAAATTGGATTGATTCCCGGGTCATTGAGGCCTAAAATTCAGGGTTTTGGATATGAGGGATCGATCCCTTTTGCCATGGGATCGATCCGTTTATTCCCGAATGGTCAGGACTTGTCACTGCCAAAAAGGGATTGATCCGTCCCTCAAAAGGATCGATCCCCTCTCTCCAAATTCACGAAAATCCGTTGTTAAAATCGGAATTTCATTCTTCTTTCTCCCACTATTCATCTTCGCCATCCACAACATCCTTCTCCCCTCCATTCTCCTTCACCATAACTTCAAGATCTTCTCCATCTCTTCACCAAATCACTTCATTCCTTCACCATTCTTCATTTTTTTTCCATCTCTCTCACTTCTCATCATCATTTCACACCCAAACCTCACAAATCTCGGTTTCTCCTCTTTCCTCTTGGATTTGTCACTATTCATGCCCTACATTTAATTGTAAGTGTTCTTCACACATTTTCTTAAATTTTTCTTGCCTTTCACTTTTATTTCACCATAGTTTGTTAACCCATTTCAAGATTATGCATAGATTTTCAATTTATCTTATTTTTCATTCCATTTACAACACTTATTTTCTATCTTCATTCTAGGGTTCACACATTCAAAGCATGTTCATATTTGAAAATCATCTCTACATCAAAGTTATTGTTTGTATATTGATATGTGAATTTGTGTTGTTGGTTAGGGTCATCTTTCCCCATACTCTTATCTATCCTCATTCAAACTTGTGCCCATCACCTGTTCGACAAAACTCCTCTTATAAATTTCCCTCATCATCCTTCCTCCACATGGCTCCCAAAGTCAAACATGCTGTCTCTCGAAAGAGATCTCGTCCCTCCTCTTCCTCCGCCTCCATTCCAACCGCCTTCAATCGCTGCTTTAGGAATGCGGAAGAGAAAAAACGTTACCATGCCCTCTTTGCCCATATGTGTGTCAAGCACTGTCGTCCCATTGATTTCGGTTTCTTGGAATCAATTCAGTTTCCCTACTTGGCCAAATTTGACGCTTTTTCTTGGACTTATTTTCTCAAAATCAACACTCCGGCTCCTCTCAATATTATTCGAGCCTTCTTTTCCAATGCCAAAGTTATCTATTCTCCAAATGACCCATGGAAGGCGGTGGGAATTCAATCTTTTGTTATGGGTCGAGATGTTGAGATCACCAAATATTCTCTCTCGCTTGCCTTTCGCATTCCGGAGCATGGTCTTGTGTACGAAAATGTCAATGTCCCACTCGAGTTTAATGTGGTCAATGATCATGCGGGTGACCTTCCCGTCTTTGCTCGCCTTCTCCACATCATCATCTCTTGGAATCTTCGCCCACTTGGCACCAAATATTCCCAACTCTGGAGACTTGATCGTTTTTGGCTTCATCACATTCACTCACCTGATGGCGATCTCTCGGATCTTCTTCATTTCATTCTCCAAGATTGGATAAAGATTGTTCTTGGCAAAGTTCACACAATTGTCTTCCCACAACCACTTGCTTTCTACCTACTTGACCACGACATCGACTGTTCGTGTGAGCCTGGCATCCTCCTAGAGGCAGGTAACACCATCAACCTTGCTACCTTGCATAATCTTGGCTGGTACTCTCGTCAGCAAGGTGATACCAAAGTTTGGGAAAAGGCCCATGGTGCTCCAGCATCTCCCAGACATGCCCCGGAAGAAGGCGGCGATGAAGGCATCGACGAAGAGGCAGCTCCTGCAGCAGCCACATCTTCAGCACCATCCACCTCGACCTCGGTCTCTCTTAACCAGATCATGCTATCGCTTCAAAACTTGCAGACCACCGTTACTCAACGCTTTGATCATATCGACGTTCGCCTCGACACCATGGAGGACACACAGGCTGCATTATTTGATGAAGTTCAAGACCTCCGCATGCAGCATGAGGACTTCATGGATCAATATCATAAGACATTTCCCAGACATTGATTTTGTTCTTTTTGTAAGGTGTGCATTTACCTTGTTATGCTTAGATGTTTGAACCTCTGTGCTATGTTTGTTGAACTTCGCTGTCTTTTTTTTTGTCTTTGTCTGTGTAAACTTTGTTAGATGTTTGAACCTCTGTGATATGGCATGTTATGTATTTCTGGTTATTTTATCATTTTGCCATGTTTTGTCTATGTTCTTCAATCTCTCTCTTTGATCTATTGCTTTAAATTGACTAACCAATTCTCCATGTTCTTTATTCTTATTGAGGGGGAGTATATCATTTTTTTTGCTATGACAAAAAGGGGGAGAATTAATGTGATAAATTAATCTTTGTACCTAATTTTGAGGGGGAACAACTATTAAGGGGGAGCATTATTTTCAAAAATTTAAGCAATCTCATTTCCCAAGCAAATTTACCTTAAGTTTTGTCATATCAAAAAGGGGGAGATTGTTAGCTTTAAATTGACAAGTATTTTGAAATGACAAAACTCAAGTAAGCTTAAAATGATTTTACTACAAAAGTAAATTTGCTTTGAATGAACTCAATGATAGAAATTATTTTAACAAAGTCTTGGATTGAGATTTCAATTGAAAAAGTCAGTAAATACTCTTAGAAAAGTGTTAGAAAGTTATTTTAACTGACTTAGAATCATAAAAGTCATAAACTATGCAGCAAATTAAGTGCAGGATGGTGTACTGGACAAAAGGGATCGATCCCTACTGTAGAGGGATCGATCCCTAAATAACAGAATGCTTCAGAAGCCACTCGGGAGAAGTTTGAATAGCATTCTGGAAAAAAGGGATCGATCCCCCTAGGAAAGGGATCAATCCCTCAATGGCAGATTACTTGAAAAAGACCCAAAAAAGGCTAGGAATGAATTTTGGAGAAAAGGGATCGATCCCCCCAGAAAAGGGATCGATCCCCCCAGAAAAGGGATCGATCCCTTCACTCGAAATCTGACTCCAACGGCTAGTTTTTGAGGGTTTTAACGGGAACAAATGCATTAAATGCTTCACCAACTGTTCCAGACGTTTGGTGGACTATAAATAGAGGCATTTATGAAGTTTGGAGGCAGAACAAGCATTCTAAAGTATTCAAGCTTCAAGAAAGAAAACTCAAATCTGAAAATTTTCATTGTAACTCCATTTTGTGAGATTTCTTTGTGTTCTTCACCCATTCACTGAAAATTCTCTTATTCAAAAGGGTGAGCTATCCTTGTAAGGACTGATATTGTAGAGTGTGGGTAGTAATACAAGGGTAGAGGCTTAGAAGGAGATTTCTACAGTCTCAAGAGAAATTGTAAGAGGTCTTGCCATACCTTCAAGTGGTTTGTCAGCATTCTCAAAGAAGAGCTGAATCAAAACCTTGACAAGCGGTTCAAGGAGAGAGGACGTAGGCAAGAGATTGGCCGAACCTCTATAAACTTGTGTTTGCTTCTCTTTCCCTCACTCTTTTTACTGCACTTATTTCATTGTTATTTATTTAGTTTTAATTGTGCATTAAGAGTTAGGAAAATTAAAATAAGTAGAAAAACCGATTCACCCCCCTCTCGGTAGAGCCAACAATCAACATCAAAACCTGTAAGATGTTAAGAAAAGGGGTGAGTACCACCACTCATTAAACAACCGATATCCCATCAGTTGGATCAAGTATGCCATAAAAACATTTAGGCCAAAATATCAATATAAAGATTAAAGATCCAAGTTGGGTAATATCATATTCATTCATGTAATTTATTCAAATTCACAAACTTAAATTTCAAAACTAAATAGAGTTCAGAGATGTCAAAACTGAACAAAAGTTTCATAAATCAAAATTTTAAGTCTCCTGTAACATACCATGGCATATGTCAGAATCAGAACAAAAACCACAATAAACCCCAATGGCTCAGGTCAGAAATATTAGAAGCAACTAATAATTGCACAAAACATAACAAAGAGCCACTATTTTTAGCCAATGATACAATTAGAAATTAGTTTCTTTTAAACAAAGTATATGTCAACATGACCAACATTTAACCCGGTTAGCTTTAAATTGACAAGTATTTTGAAATGACAAAAACTTAAGTGATGAAAAATGTCTCACATTACATTGTAAATTTGCTTAAAATTGACACAATGTTAGAAAATCATTTGACAAAGTTTAGGACTAAAATTTTCAATTGAGAAAGTCAAGAAAATTGAAAGAGTATTTTGAATTGAAGTCAAATCACAAAAACACATCATTTTATCCCAAAATAGCCAACAAAAATATGCAAGAAGGCTTGAGGGATCGATCCTCAAATGGTATAAGGTCCCAAGGCCAGAAAACAAGCAAAGGATCGAACCCTACAGTGAAGGGATCGATCCTCAGTTGGCAAAATGAGTTGGAAGGCTTTCTGGAACTTAGGGATCAATCCCCTATGGCTAAAGATTGATCCTTTATCACAAAAACAATGCCCAACGGCTAGTTTTTGAGGGTTTCAACGAGAAGAATTGCATTAAATGCTTCAACAACTGTCCTAAGCAGTTGGTGGACTATAAATAGAGGCATTTATGAAGATTAAGGCAAGAACAAGCACTCAACAACTTCTCTATGCTTCAAGAAAGAATTCAAAACTGAAAAAATCATCTTTTGTATTTGATTTGTGATACTCACCTTGTACACCACCCACTCACATTAATTTCTGCTATTCAAAGGGGTGTGCTAGCCTTGTAAGGTTATCTTATAAGAGTGAGGGTAGCTTTGCAAGGGGATAGGTTGAGTTATTCCCAAGCCTTCAAAAGGAAGTGTAAGAGGTCTCACCACACCTTGAAGTGGTTTGTATTCATTCACAAAGAAAAGTGGAATCAATCTTTTGACAAAAGGATCAAGGAGAAAGGATGTAAGCAAGAGATTGGCCGAACCTCTACAAATTCTGTGTTTACTTCTCTTACCTTATCTTTATTTACTGCATTTGCTTCATTATTACATAATTAGTTTTATTTGTTAATTGAGCTCTTAAAAACTCAAAATTAGTAGTAAAACCAATTCACCCATTCTCGGTAGAGCCAATAATTGGTATCAGAGCTTGGGCTTGAGAATTCATTTAGAGTAATTTTCATCGAGTATAAACGATCTAGATGGCCCAAAATAGTATAACTACACCCTTAGTAGGAGAGGGACACTCTATAGTTAGGCCATCACTCTTCAATAGTGAAAATTGTGCATATTAGAAGACTAGGATGATGTTATTCATTCAAGCTAATGACTATGAACTGTAGAGAATTATTGTTAAAGGTCCCCTAGTTCCTATTAAGAAAGTTGATGAGGAGGAAGTGCCAAAGAAAGAGAATGAATGGGATATAAATGATTTTAGAATGGCACAATTAAATGCTAAGGCAATGCACACATTCTTTTGTGCATTAGGACCTAAAGAGTATAATAGAGTCTCATAATGTGAAAATGCAAAACAAATTTGGGATAAGCTATCAATTACTCATGAGGGAAACACACAAGTCAAAGAAACCAAAGTAGGCATGCTCACTCAAGATTATAATCTATTCAAAATGAAGAGTGATGAAACCATTAGTGACATGTTTACTAGATTTACTAATTATAAATGGTCTCAAGTCTTTAGGAAAGACGTACTCTAATGTTGAAATGGTGAAGAAGATTCTAAATAGCTTACCTAAATCATGGGAAGCTAAAGTTACAGTTATTAAGGAATCTAAGGATCCCCATATTAAGGAATCTAAGGATCCCCATACTTTCTTTAGATGAATCATGGGATCTCTACTCACCTATGAGATGAAACTCAAAAGAAATCAAGAACATCCTAAGAAAGTTGGAGTTGCATTAAAATCCACCAAAAATGAGGAATCTAAAGATTATCATGATGAAAGTGCAGATGATGAGGATTTTGAGATGGCCATGTTTGCAACAAATTCATGAGGATGAGAGCTAGTGGAAACTCTAGGAAACCCCCTAGGAGAGACTCTAGCAAAGGAGAAACAAGTACGAAAGAAAAGGATCCAATCATTTGCTATGAATGTTAAAAACTTGGTCATATTAAATTTGATTGTCCTTTTTATAGAAAACAAAGTGAGAAGAAACAAAGAAGAAGGTAATGATAACTATATGGAGTGATAGTGACTGCTCCGGTGAAGAAAATGTAAAAGAGGAAGTAGCCAACGTTTGTTTTATGGCCAATGAAAATGAAAAGGTAAAATCCACTTCAATTGATACTAATGAATATACATTTGGTGAGTTGCAAGATACGTTTGACGAGTTAGCAAATGAGTTTGAATGCGTGAATATAAAATATAAGAAAATGATTTCAAAATTGAAAAAGGAAAATGAGATGCTCATAAATGTCAAGTTAGAATGTGAGAAGAAATTAGAAAATGCAAATCTAGAAATATAAGAGTTAAATAAAAAGAATATTAATTTGCAAAATTCATTTTCTAGATTTTATATTTGGTTAACAAAAACTTGATCATATGCTAGAGACCCAAAGAGCATTCTTTGATAAAGAAGGAGTAGGTTTCAATGCATCAAATAAAGAAACTCATTTCAAAAATTTTCTTGCTAAAATAAAAAATTTATGTTGTGCACTTCATGTAATAAATTAGGACACTCCTCACAAGCATGCACATCTAGAAAAACCATCATTAGAGGAAAAATAGCTATGAAGATTTGGGTGCCCAAGCATGTTTTAAATTCAAATGATGAGTCATTAAGAATGAAATGGATCCTTAAAGGATCAAGAATTATTAGTACTACCTCTCAAGGACCTAAGAAAAGTTGGGTACCTAAGATAAAAGTTTGGTGTATTTGTGTGTAAGAGGAAGAGCATTGCTACAAGGCTAAGTCTAAGGAGCATTAGTACCTTGATAGTGGATGCTCAAGACACATGACCGATGACAAGAGCCAATTCAAGATCTTAAAGCCTAAGAGTGGTGGAAAGGTCACATTTGAAGACAACTCCAAATGACAAATTGAAGGAATTGGCTCCATTGGTAACTCTTCCTCAACTATTGAAAATGTCTTGTATATCAGAGGATTAAAACATAACTTGCTTAGTATTAGTCAATTGTCTGATAAAGGTTTTAAAGTTATGTTTGATGCTTTGTGTTGTAATGTTGTTAATGCTAAAACTAATCAAATCCTTTTCATAGGACATAGACAAGGAAATATTTACATTGTTCACTTAGATGAGCTAAATAGCAAAAATGAATGCTTTATGGCCACAAAAGAAGATGAACCTTGGTTTTGGCATAGAAGACTAGGTCATGCTAGCATGCATGTTTTATCTAAGTTAGCTAAAAGGGACTTAGTCATAGGATTGCCTAAACTTCAATTTGAAAATAATAAGATGGGTGAGGCTTGTGTGAGAGGAAAACACAAGAGAGTATTATTTAAATCTAAGAAGTGTATCATAACCTCTAGGTCACTCCAACTCCTCCACTTAGATCTTTTTGGACCAACTAGAACACTAGCTTAGGAGGAAAACACTATGGTTTTGTCATAGTTAATGACTACACTAGGTTCACTTGAGTGTTCTTTTTAGGTATGAAAAATGAAGCCTTAGATAAATTCATCACTTTTTCAAAACTTGTTCAAAATGAAAAAAGTTACTCTATTACTAGTATTAGGAATGATCATGGAAAAGAATTTGAAAATCTTGGTTTTGATACTTATTGTAATGAAAATGGAATTAGCCATAATTTTTCAGCTCTTATAACTCCTCAACAAAATGCGGTAGTTGAAAAGAGGAATAGAACCTTAGAAGAAATGGCTAGAACTTTGTGAAAACAATTTGCTAAAATATTTTTGGGCTGAAGCTATTAATACTGCATGTTATGTTATAAATAGAGCTATGGTTGGGCTTATTTTAAAGAAAACCCCTTATGAGCTTTATAAAGGAAAAAAGGCCTAACATAAGCTATTTCCATCGTTTGGTTTCAAATGCTTTGTTTTGAACAATGGAAAAGACAATTTAGGAAAATTTGATGCAAAAAGTGATGAAGGTATTTTTCTTGGTTATTCTTTAAATTCTAAGACATATAGAGTTTTCAACAAAAGAACACTTATTGTAGAAGAATCAATTTATGTGATCTTTGATGAGTCAAGTTTCTCTAGTAGAACCAATCTTGATGATGAGGTAGAATATATTTGATGAACCAATAATTGATCCATCTCAAGATAAAGATGTTAGGGAACAATTAGAGGATCTTGATATAAATAAGAATGATGAGTCATTGGAACAAGAAATAATTGAGAAAGAATCAAGATGTCCTAAAGAACTTAGTTATGTGAATAATAACGACATTGTTGGAGATCCAAATATTGGTGTTAGAACTAGGTCATCATATAGAAATATATGTCAACATGTAGCTTTTGTATCACAATTTGAACCAAAGAATGTGCATGAGGCTTTAAAAGATGAAAATTGAATTATGGCTATGCAAGAGGAATTAAAATCAATCTGAAAGAAGTAAAGCATGGACACTAGTGGGAAGACCTAAGGATCATCCAATTATTGGAACTAAATGGGTATTCAAGAATAAAATGGATGAGAATAGTATAATAGTTAGAAATAAAGCTAGATTAGTAGCATAAGGATATAGGTAAGAAGAAGGAATAGACTATGATGAAACCTATGCTTCGGTAGCTAGAGTAGAAGCCATTAGGATGCTACTTGCCTTTGCATGTTACAAAGATTTTAAACTATATCAAATGGATGTTAAAAGTGCTTTCTTAAATGGTTACATAAATGAAGAGGTTTATGTCGAGCAACCTCTCGGTTTTGAAAATCCAAAGTTTCCTAATCATATTTTCAAACTCTCAAAAGCTTTGTATGGGTTAAAACAAGCTCCTAGAGCTTGGTATGAAAGACTTTCAAAATTTTTTATTGAAAAAGGTTTTGCAAGAGGCAAAGTAGATATAACCTATTCAATCTAAGGGTAATGACTTATTAGTGGTTCAAATTTATGTAGATGATATCATTTTTGGATCCACAAATGAGTCATTATGTAAAGATTTCTCCAAATTAATGCAAGGCAAATTTGAAATGAGCATGCTGGGAGAGCTAACCTTCTTCCTAGGACTTCAAGTTAAACAATGTAAAGATGAAATTTTTATAAATCAAGCTAAGTTCACTAAAAACTTGCTCAAAAGATTTGGAATGGATAAGTCTAAACCTCAATACACCCTAATGAGTACAAATATCAAACTTGATAAGGATGAAGGAGGAAAAAGTGTAGACACTAAACTATATAGGTTTATGATTGGTTCATTGTTATATCTCACTGCTAGTAGACCCGATATAATGTTTAGTGTATGCTTGTGTGCTAGGTTTCAATCATCTCCTAGAGAATCACACTTACAAGCTGTAAAAAGAATCCTTAGATACCTTAAAGACACTTCTTCCTTAGGACTATGGTATCCTAAAGATTCTGCTTTTGCTCTTCATGCTTGCTTCGTTGCGGATTTTGGTGGTTGCAAAGTTGATAGGAAAAGTACATCCGGGACTTGTCAATTCTTAGGAAATAGAATCATTTCATAGTTCTCCAAGAAACAAAATAGTGTAACTCAATCCACAACCGAAGTTGAAGATATCGCTTTCGGAAGTTGTTGTGCACAAGTATTGTGGATTAAGCAACAAATGAGTGACTATGGAATAGAGATTAATCAAATTCCTATCAAATGTGATAATACTAGTGCCATCAATCTTACCAAAAATCCCATACAACATTATAGAACTAAGCACATTGAATTAAGACACCATTTTATAAGAGATCATGTGCAAAAAAGTGATATTGTTCTAGAGTACATAGATACCTTGCACCAATTGGCTGATATTTTCACAAAACCCTTGGATAAAGAGCGATTTTACACACTTAGAGGTAAACTAGGTCTCATGAATGCTCCTTGAACTAAATTGACTTCCTTGTGATTTTGAATGAATGGTTTAAGTTGGTTGTGATGAATGCAAGTCAGAAATTTAAAGACAATATTGACCACTTGTCATTTATAAACTTAACTTGCCATACTTACCTTAGAATTTGTGAGGAACTTTAGTTGTTAGGATGAATTGTTGAAATATGTGTGTGATCATGTTGTAAATTCCATGTTAATTCCTTACCTTTCGGTCCTTTTGAGAAAGAATGTTACTCTAGCTTAATCACCATGCCACCAGCTAAACATCACTTCTCATGTCTAAAAAGTTCCTCAAAATACAACGAAATGGTTTTCAATGATTTTTCCAAATGCATTTTGTCTTTTACAAGTCTTAAAACATGATCTTAGCTTGCTCAAAACTTGTCTTGTTTTACAACACTAAAAAATGCACAATTTCATTTATTTTCAAATCATTTTCTACATAAAAACTTAGGCAATTGACTGGGGGATCGATTCTTCAATAAATAGGATCAATTCCTCATGTTTTTAGGCCTAAAATTATGGGATTTAGCTATGAGGGATCAATCCCCATCACCATGGGATCGATCCCATGGCTTCAATTTACGCATCATTCGGTTCTACCTGGAAGGGATCGATCCTTTCCTTGAGGGGATCAATCCCCTCAAGCCAGAACGCGGAAAATTGGCCTTTTAAATGTTGACTTTTCCCTTCCCTCATCACTATTCATCATCCCCTTCCTCCAAACACTCGTTCCACCATTTCCTACAAACCCAAACTTCAAATCTCACTCATTTTTCAACCAAATCACGCCATTTCTTCACCGTTCTTCATCATTTCTCCATCACTTTCACTTTCCATCATCATCTTGTTCCAAAACTTCATTTTTTTTGTGTTTTTCTTCTTCCCCCTTGTGTTCAACGCCATTCATGCCCAACATAGCAATTTTACGTGTTTCTTCATCAATTTCCATCATATTTCTTGCATCATATTTCCATCAATTTCCATCAATTTCCATCATCAATTTCCATCATATTTCTTGCATTTTTCACTCATTTCAACATATTTTACAAACCCATTTCCATTTCTTGCACAATCTCTCATTCCATCACACTCCCCAGTTCACCCAAAACCTATTTTTTTTGTCCAACTTCTTACTCCTATAACTCTCATTTCTTTCCACATCTTATCACCATCCCTTCATCAAACTTGTTGTTTGTGTGT
Source organism: Heritiera littoralis (assembly GCA_031772115.1). NCBI lineage: Eukaryota > Viridiplantae > Streptophyta > Magnoliopsida > Malvales > Malvaceae > Heritiera > Heritiera littoralis. Next base: position 2,073,808 of record JAPDPK010000043.1, read on the forward strand.
TAATCTATTGTATTGTATTGTTGGTTTGGTTCAAATATTCCCATATACTCATCCACACATCACCTAAGTAGTGCCCACCACCTGTTCGATGAAATTCCTTATAGACTTTTTCTTCACTTTTCACATTCAAGCCTAGCTCAAGATGGCTCATCGTGTCAAACACACTACTCAGAGGCGAAGAACTCCCTCCGCGTCCACTTCCTCCGTACCCACTGCCTTCAATAGGAGTTTTCACAATGCGGAAGAAAAAAATCGATTTCATGAGAAATTCGCCAATATGCGGATCAAGCATTGGTGACCAATCAACTTTGAACTCTTAGAGGAAATTGGATTTCCATACCTAGCCAAGTCCGAAGCCTACCACTGGACTCATTTTCTAAAAATCAACACTCCGATTCCATGTAACATCGTTCGGGTGTTCTTCTCCAATGTTGAACTCATCATGAGTCGCAATGACAGTTGCAAGGTCATTGGGATCAAATCGTTTATCATGAGAAGGCATATTGAGGTCTTGAAGCAATCACTTATGTCTTTCACATTCCTGAAGGGGGCCGTACCTATGAGGATGCAGAGGTCTATTAAAGTTTACCGTAACAGACGAGCGTGCTAGTGATATTCCTATCTTTGTGCGCCTCCTCCACATCATAATCTCTTGGAATCTATGCCCATTTAGAACCAAATGCTCTCAAGTTAGGAAGCTGGATCGCTTTTGGCTTCATCACATCCACTCACTCGATGGCATTAGGCCTGACCTCTTTCATTTCATATTTCATGACTAGGTAAGAATTGTCCAAGGTAGAGTCAAGACGATTGTCTTTCCTCAGCCTCTAGCATATTACCTGCTCAACCAAGGCATTGACTGCTCCTGTGAAGCTAATGTTCTCCTAGATCCAAGTACCACTATTAATCTTGCCACGATGCATAACCTTGGGTGGTACTTACATAGGCGAGGTGACAACTTAGAATGGGAGAAGCGTCATAGGCATCAAACATCTCCCCAACATGATTTCGAAGAGGAAGCCCCCTGAAGGACCTTCTTCTTCAACACCATCGAGCTCCACATCCGCTTCTTTTGACAAGATCATGCTCATGCTTCAACAAATGAACACCTCCCAACAAACTTTCCAACATGACGTCACTCAGAGGTTCGATCAGATTGATGCTCGTCTTGACAAGATAGAGGAGACACAGGCTGCATTGTACGATGAGCTCCAAGACGTTCACATGCAGTAGGACGACTTCATTGAGCAGTACTACATGACTTTTCCTAAGAGGCATTGAGTTAGATATGTCTAGAGTATTCAAACCTTAGAACTTAATTCCTTGTTCGATTGTTGTGACTTGACTTGTGTTAAATTAGATTGTTATGTTTGTGACTACTTAGACTTCTACTTATCTATGTTATTGTTTATGTTATGACTATGGCATTGACTTTGTTGCTTTAAATTAACCACTTCTCCATGCTGTATATTCTTTATATATATGATTTGTTAAGGGGGAGTTTATATCTGTGTTTTCATTTCCTATGACTTTTGCTATGACAAAAATGGGCAGAATTAGTATGGTAAATTTTTTATAAAACTCATGCTTAAATTGAGGGGAAGTAGCATTTCTGTTCTAGAGGGGAGTAGCATTTTTGTCTTTCAAACATATATTCAAAGCAAATTTACTCTTGAGGGGGAGTAGCATTTTTGTTTTTCAAACATATATTCAAAGCAAATTTACCTAAAGTTTTGTCATATCAAAAAGGAGGAGATTGTTAGCTTTAAATTGACAAGTATTTTGAAATGACAAAAACTTAAGTGATGAAAAATGTCTCACATTATAGTGTAAATTTGCTTAAAATGGACACAATGTTAGAAAATCATTTGACAAAGTTTTGGACTAAAATTTTCAATTGAGAAAGTCAAGAAAATTGAAAGAATATTTTGAACTAAAGTCAAATCACAAAGACACATAATTTTATCCTAAAATAGCCAACAAAAATGTCAAGGGAGGGTTGAGGGATCGATCCTTCCTGACTAGTTGACTTTTCTTCGCCTCTTAGATAGTCAGATTCTAGGCCATCTAGTTATCAAGCCAGTGTAAGAGGGAGGATATTCTATTTCAATTAATCTTACTAGTAGATTTCCTATTTCTGGTTACCTTGGATGCAAGCTTTAGCCATTGGAAGTTGCCAGTTGCAGTTCTAGTCTAAACCTTTCCTCCCATTTGGTTACCTTCAATTACAGTTCCTATTTAAGTTGGCGCGAAAGGGTAGTTTCTTAGCAAGCCAACACAATGAGTCAGCTCTATCTTTTTCTTTTTAATCACCTAGCACAAAAGCCTAAGCGCCTATTCTTCCATGAAAGCTGTTAGGAAGGAGGATTAGCGAGACCTCATCCCTAGGAAGAAGCAAAGCAGTGGAAAGTACGGAAACTGAAAGGGAGACTAGGACAGCAAGGAGGTACTAAGTAGTAGCTACGGAGTACGCTTGTGGAAGGGCATTTCCTATAGCATTTCACTTGGGAGGGCAGTTGGCTTGGAACTTCTTATGAAAGCGAAAGAAAGTCCCCTATTCCCTCCCGCCTCCATTTAAGGGAGGGAATAGAATAGGGACTTGCCCTTCTTTATTGCTCTAGTCTAGAGTTTCCAATCTCTAGACTAGCTCGTTCCAAGTCCCTCAATTCCAGACCGTCTTCCCTTTTAGGTCTGGAATTGGATAAGGGACTTGACCTTTCTTTCCTTCCTTCTCGTTATCTCCTCACCTTTAGGTGAGTCCCGAGGGTTTCTTTAAAACCAATACAAAGCTTAAAAACTCTACAGACAATATAGACTTTATAGACTTTGATATAGGGACATACTTAACAGGTGTTTCTATAGGGATTTAAGCCTCTTATTTGGCCTTGCCTTATAGCAAGGGTAGCTCTAAGGGAGGGGGAGGCTATTGACTATCCTAATAGCTCCTCCCCCTCCCGGAACACTCGTTCAAGGAACGAGGGCTTCCTCTCTCTCTACTTCACCTCCCGGATACCAGTTGGAAGCTAAAAGAGAGACTCTTCTTCTTGTCGAGAAGGAAGGAAGGGAGGGTTTCATGGGAGGATGGAACCCGACCGCTAAGGGAACAGTGAGGAAGAGGGTGACTTTGGCGCCATCTACCTCACGGCTAAACGTATAGCAGGTTTAAGAGTTAAAGGCGGGGGGGTTTCTTGGGCTGTCCCAAAACCTCTCCCCATCCCGGACTACAAAAATGTAGGGATGGAGAGAGCGATAGGGACAGCCAAAGTCTGTCTTTCAGGGAGAGAGGGTGCCATGAGCACACGAACCGAGGAAGACTGGGGCTGTCTCCTCTTGCCAGCCCGGACTACCTAAAAGGTAGGGATGGCAAGAGAGAAGAGACAGAAACAGTCTGTGTAGAAAGGAGAGAGGGGGCCATTGGATTATGGCACCCGAACGATTAAGGCGTCCTCCTAGTTTTTCTATTCAATCTTTTTCGACAAATATCCATTCCTCATCAATGATCTAGCAGTCCAGTCTATAGTAATTGTATCCGGTATGGAGCCAGCGTCGAGTATAACATGGCAGGTATATCCTTTCTCAAGGGATGTCCCGTGGCGAGTTTAGGACTTGGCATTCATCCGACTTTCCACCACAATCACAGCCGTCTTGTCACCTTTCTGAGCTTGCCCTCTTGATGTCTAAATAACTTCAAGTATAACAGTTAAAGGCAAGCGACTCCTGCGTCAATCTCGTGTGTTCAACCAACGGACTGATGGCCTCGCTGTTTTACGTGAGGAATTGGACCTCACAAGCCATGAGCCCCTTAGGGCACCGAATCACACACATGAAAACAGGCGTTCCCTCCGGCAAGACCCCTTCGGTACCCTTTCCTAAGGCTACCTCCGGAAACCCCCTCGCTTCCCAACAGTGCAACTCAAGAGATTGTTAGTTACTTAAAATGTCATAGGTGATCACAGAAACATCTGGATGCCTGTTTTCATGCGTGTGATTCGGTGCCCTAAGGGGCTCATGGCTTGTGAGGTCCAATTCCTCACGTAAAACCGCGAGGCCATCCGTCCGTTGGTTGAACACACGAGATTGACGCAGGAGTCGCTTGCCTTTAACTTTTATACTTGAAGTTATTTAGACATCAAGAGGGCAAGCTCAGAAAGGTGACAAGACGGCTGTGATTGTGGTGGAAAGTCGGATGAATGCCAAGTCCTAAACTTGCCACGGGACATCCCTTGAGAAAGGATATACCTGCCATGTTATACTCGACGCTGGCTCCATACCGGATACAATTACTATAGACTGGACTGCTAGATCATTGATGAGGAATGGATATTTGTCGAAAAAGATTGAATAGAAAAACTAGAAGGACGCCTTAATCGTTCGGGTGCCATAATCCAATGGCCCCCTCTCTCCTTTCTACACAGACTGTTTCTGTCTCTTCTCTCTTGCCATCCCTACCTTTTAGGTAGTCCGGGCTGGCAAGAGGAGACAGCCCTCGATCCCTTGGAAAAAGACCAATTTGCTTTGATATGACCAGGTCAATCGACCTATCCCCCAGCTTGTCTACCCGCGGAAGATCTTTATAGTAGTAAAATGATCGATTCATTCCTCAATCGCAGCAGGCATACCTTGATCCCTTACTAATATATCATTGCAGGCTATTATATATATTTCGAGTTACAGATCACTCTCTCGGATCAACATCGTTAGATCATATCCAGCTGCAGGGGCGCCACCTCGCCTTCTCGCGACAGGAGAAGCGAAGCCATTCTCATTTACAGAAATAGAATCAGGCTGCACAGAAGGAGTAAAGCCCTCTCACGATATTATGAGAGAGGGAGAAGAAGTACTTCGACCTAAGATCAGCAACCCCAGCCCAAAATCCTTCCTTCCAAACCTTACCGAGCTCCCTTAGTGGCAACTCAATCTAAAATGAAATTTCAATCTAAGCCTTTCCTCTGCTCCGATTCTTTAGTATACCCATTCACCTACCTTGAAAGGAACCTATTCCTTTGCTGAAACAACAGCATATGTCTCTGCGTCAGTGTCGGCTTACATACCTTCCCCACCGACCATTCTCAACGTGGCTTCAAAGCTATTATATTTCCCTTCTCGAGGGAGTTTCGTTTAGCTCCGTTCCCAAGATCGACTTCTTTAGGGACCTTTCATACACTGATTTTAGAGTAGGGCCTCTAGCCTATATCTCCGCTCTTTCTACCTAAACTCACCCACCGCCCACTCTCTTCCTTCGAAGATCCACTGGTGAAACTATTACTTATGCTGGCTTCCTCTCCCTCATCGATATCCGGTAGCGTGACCGTGGCCTCTTTCAAAGCTCAAAGCCGGAGTGCGTAAGCAAAGAAGCAGTAGTTTGCTGGATGGAATTCCGTCGAGTGAGGAGGACCGAAGACGTCATACTACTAGGTAGTTTTTAATCTGACTTCGCCAACTAACTGAGACAGGTGGCCTCAGTTCACTTGTCCGCTCATAAGGACCTCGGAAAAGTACGAGAATCAACATGTGCTGTGCCTCCATACGCCGGCTGACATCATCCCAGTAGCCGTTATACGATCTTTCAAGGCAGCACGACTCCTTCATCTTCACATATCTCACGAGCATCATGGTACCGAGCAGGGCGCAAAATACCGCCGTCGAATATTTACTCGCAAGAAGAAAGGTACGCAGTCACTCGTGCGAACTTCCATGTTTACTATTAAAATAAAAAGAAGATTGATCCTAATCAAATTAGATCTTCCCTAAAGGAAGCTTGCAAGCAAGGCCTTTCTGTCACTTTTAAGAGTAGTGAGCGAGCTAAAGCCAATACTGCCAGCCTTGAACTCCTCTTGCAGACAGTTCTAAAGGAAGATGAAGACACCTTCAAAATACAATATCATAAGCATAAGCTGCTGTTTGCTTTCTTGCATATGAGACTGCGGTTGCTTGCATTATATTTCGTAAGTGACCAGTGAAACAACGCCTACTAATAGAATGATAAAAGGAAGCGTTGACGAGACGGCATTGGTTGCAGAAGGTCCTAAGATGAGCAGCAAACACTGCGGGGCAGAGGGAAACTGCCTATTAGGATTGTTCTGCGTTGAGCTCGGAGACTAGTGGTCTAGGAGTGATAGCGATCACGGGACGGAGAGAACCCGTTCATTCCACTAGGAGGTCGAGGACAACTCAACATGCGACGGTCGAAGCGACGGTGGCTCCATACGGGAAGAGAAGGTATGGTTGTTAGAAATGGACTAAGGGAGGCTTCCTTTGACTTCGATCGGCCTATGAACTCAGCTAGGGAATAAGACTAACCTAATTTCCCTATTCACTGAACCCAAGACTAAGGGCAAAGAGAACTGCCTTTATCACAATCACAGAATTTTACTTGCTTGAAGGTTCTGCTCCCTCTTCTCCTGCGTCTATCAAAGCTGTCTGCTACTGGCTTGAAGAAAACTCCTACTGAATGTAAGGAAACCGGTACTTAAACTAGATAGCTGAGAATAGAACTGGCCTTAGGACGAGATAGAACTCAAACTAGATGGTCTTTTTCTCGGGATGAAAAGATAGCTGCTTTCTTAAAAGAAAAGCAAGGGATTCCTGCTATTGGATATTGGAAAAGGCTTATCATTGAACTGGGACTAAAATAGAAAAAATTTACCTGCCTTGGCAAAAAATCCTTCTTCCGGGTAAAATAGCTTGAATCCTGATAGCGTGAGATACTCCTTCCCCTACTGATATCTCCCCGATAGTATACGCTGATTAGGGTATATACTAAACTAAAGCTATAGAAAGCAAGCCCTATATCTGCCTTATCCCATATATATACCTTAGCCGCCGCCTTATACACCGCTTTATGAAAGGCCCTATCCAATCCCCAGTTGGCAGAATAGGCTGGAAGGCTTTCTGGAACTTAGGGATCGATCCCTATGGCTAAGGATCGATCCTTTATCACAAAAAGTGCCCAATGGCTAGTTTTTGAGGGTTTCAACGGGAAGAATTGCATTAAATGCTTCAACAGCCGTCTCAAGCAGTTGGTGGACTATAAATAGAGGCATTTATGAAGATTAAAGTAAGAACAAGCACTCAACAACTTCTCTACGCTTCAAGAAAGAATTCAAAGCTGAAAAAATCGTCTTTTGTATTTGATTTATGATATCCCACCTTGTACACCGCCCACTCACATTAATTTCTGCTATTCAAAGGGGTGTGCTAACCTTGTAAGATTATCTTGTAAGAGTGAAAGTAGCTTTGCAAGGGGATAGGTTGAGAAGGTTATTCCTAAGCCTTCAAAAGGAAGTGTAAGAGGTCTCACCACAACTTGATGTGGTTTGTATTCATTCACAAAGAAGAGTGAAATCAATCCCTTGACAAAAGGATCAAGGAGAGAAGACGTAGGCAAGAGATTGGCAGAACCTCTATAAATTCTGTATTTGCTTCTCTTCCCTTATCTTTATTTACTGCATTTGCTTCATTATTGCATAATTTGTTTTATTTGTTAATTAAGCTCTTAAAAACTCGAAATTAGTAGTAAAACCAATCCACTCCCTCTCAGTAGAGCCAATAAACCCCTATTGGCAGAGTCAGAGCATAACCATACTAGGAGATAAAACAAATAATTTCAAATTACCCAATATACAAAGCAGCACGGTAAATCTCATAACATATTTCATACAAAATGAATTTCGTAAATTAATCAAAGTAAATTTCATATTCACCAAACACATAGCCAGTAGATACATTATAACAAAGTTCAAAGGTCAAATCATGTTCTTGTAATTGAACAATATCACATTCAAAGTCAATTTAAAGAATCATTCACACTTTACATGCTTAACCCAAATTTAAAAACCAAAGGACAAAACATTGCATTTGTATGTATATATAACTCATATTGAAGTAAATTTTAAGGATCTCAAAACACCAAAGGGATATCAAGTGACTTACTTAAACTCGCTAAATTGAAACCAAAACAAAGCCTAAAGATCTCTTGAAGCCTACTATTCAAAAATATTAAATATTAGAAAAAAAAAGCTATTTGACAAAAGCTGACAATTAATACTATATTCACTAAACAACTATAACTCGATAAACTATGAACTTGACGTGAGTTACGTTGTTTGACAAAAGTTAAAAATATATGTACTTTCTTTAAAATACGATTTTTCCCCAGATTTTCAATGTCTTATTTTTTCCTCAAAACTCAATCCCTAACTACACAACGTAACCCTAAAAATTAAGAAAAATCTTTACTCACCTTGGTCTTCTTGCATTAACCCTAATAGCAGCCAATTCTCTTCTAATATTTTTTTTTCTCTCGTTCAGCTTGGTACTATGGTAGCCAAGTTTCAATATTTCTTTCTATCCTTTTCGTTTCAGCACCACAATGCTTTCACACCTTTCCAATTGCTACTTCTTTTCTCTGCTTTCACGCCTTTCCAATTGCTACTTCTCTTTCTTATCTATTTCTTTCTCTGTTTATCGACTCCTTCTATTTAAAATTCTAAAACTTCATTTGGCGGTTGCACTTTCATGCCAATCTTGCTTCTTTTATTTTTTTTAAACCTAATACACTAAAGGTTCACGCTACTCTCTTCAGTCTCATATTTTTAAAGACCTAATTACTATGGTTGGCTCCCTCATTTCATTTGTAATTAGGCTTCTTATTTGAGTTTTGGGCTTGGGTATTACACCAGCTAACTCAAGCACCAACCAAGCCCGAGGCCCTAAATATAAAGGGTGTGGTGTGGGGAAAAACATACGATAAGTGGTACTAAATATGAACCTCAACCCTAAAACATCATTTGGGTTCATGTAAAAGGATAGCAATTTTAAGGCAAAAAAATATCTCTAAAACGATTATTGACAATCAAGGAAAAGTAAGAAGTAAAAAAATCGATCAAATATTTTTTCAAGAATTATTAGCTATGAAAATAGTAAGGCTTGGCCTCCCTTTTATATGTTGAATGTAAAGGAGTTAGGAATATGTGGAAGTATTTAAATGCTAAGGTGGAATTTATTTATAGGATTATTGCTGGTTCCAATAACAAATTTCAAATTGAGATTAAAATCTAAATCTTAGGGTGTATTTGGATGATGAATTTCAATAGAAAATTAATTTCAATCAAAATATTCAAAAAATTCAAAATCTAATTTCCCTATTTGGAATTAAATAAAAAATTTTCAAAATTCAAGAAAAAATTAATTGAAATGTTCAAATATCATATTGAGAATTCACCTGGAAAGGTAATGATTCAAATTTCATCCAAAATTTTTTTATTTTATTTCGAATAACCCACCATTAAATATAAAACACAAAAAATATTATTTTATTTAAATATATTATATATTTTTTTTCATATTATTAATAATATCTATACATTTTTACTAATGATAGCCATATTTCATATTATATATATTTTAATATCATTGTTTTTCTTTTATAGTTATTTTTTATTTCATAAAATTTAATAGTCAATTTTTTTTGTAAAAAATATTTATTCAAACAATGCAATTATCTAAATTTGGCAATTAATGTACATAATTCATGTTTATATTATGTAAAATCATTTTCGTGTTGTGCAAAATAAAAATTTCATATCAAAATTTATGTTAACACAGCAAATATAATTTATTTTTAACTTTTATCATATGGGTAAATTTCACTGAGGTTCTTAAGGTTTTAAATTGAATTATAATTATTCAATTCCAGTTCATTAATTTTAAAAATAGACACTTTGGTTCAAAATCAGAAATGATTTTAACATATATAAGTTAATTACTAAACTTGAATTAATAATATTGCATTCTCAAGAAATTTATTACTATTTATTACTTTTAAGTATTTTTTTAAAAATTATTCTATATAAGATTTTTATTTTTTAATACCAAAAATGAGTATTATGGATATTTCATGAGTAAAAATATTTAAATTAATAGATTTTTTAATAATAACTTAATAAAACAATTTTTTGTTCTGTCAAAATTATAATTTTAAATCAAAATATCTTTTTATCAAACAAATGAAATAGAATTAAATTATAAAAAAAACTATGAATACCACTATAAAAATTTTTTATTATATTTATATATAATTTTTTATCAAATTTTAAATTATGTTACTTTTGTTTCACGGTCATATCATATAAAAATGTTTTTAGAAGCTTTCGCCTTTAAAATTTTTCGAAATTTTAAAATTTCCCGTCAAAAGCAGCTTTAATGAACCAAAAACACAGATATTTTTCCCAAAAGGCCAAACCCCAAAACACCAAATACAATCCATTTTCCAGAATTTAAAAAAAAAACACTCCTTTTTCTTCTTGCTTCTGGATTTTCCTCTTGTTTCAGTTTTATTTCTTCTCCAACTTGGCTCAATCGGCAGCGGGAAACTTCTACAATCGTATCGACGAATCTGACACAGATCCCATATCCTTGTCAGTGTTGAGTCATGTCGACTAGGGTGCACCACCGAAAATGACAAGTCTGTGAAACAGAGAAAGTCAGGTACAGCAGAACTTAGTGTTTTTCGGCTGAAAGTATGCTGTATTGTTGTAAAGGTGGTGTTTCCAGTGATTTTGCTATCAAAGTATAGGCATTTAGTGTAGCAAGATTGGGTTTGATCTGGAATTTGTTAGCTTGTAGTATTTTTATGATTGGGTTGTAATACTTAAGTGGAAAAGTGTATTATTTGCTAGGACTGAACATGAATCTTGGGGTGATTTATGTGTTGTGCGCTAATGAAGAGCGCATAAAGGCCACTGCAGTGCATAGTTCGTTAACTGGTTTGAACATTCATGAATAGGTTTGATTGTGATTTAGTTTAACTGCAATGTAGACTCATAATCATTCAGTGTGGATTGTAGAATTAGTCTGCTGGCAGCTGTAAGATAAACAATGAGGCATACTAGATAATTGATAAGAGTTCTTAATATGTTTACCGCTTTTGCTAATGTAACTTTAACTTATGCAATTGCAGATTGAACAATTTGCAAAATTGATACAAAAGGTTTGAACCTATGCCAACTCAGTCATGTCTTGGGTACTCTTTCGAAATCTCCGTCTCAAAACTCTACTGCCCCACAAATTTCTTCTACTGTCTTCACTTTCCAATCAAAATCCCAGCCCAAATAGAACTCTTCAAACCATAGAAACTCCATTAAATGGGGCATCAGATTCATTCATGGTGGAGAAGATTCTGTTCAGTTTAAAGCGAGGTAATATGAATTCTTTGCGTAATTATCGATTTCGATTGAACGCATTGATTGCAGTTGAGGTTCTTTTGCACTGCCGTGATAATTTGCAATTGGGTCAAAGATTTGTTGATTTTCTTGTGCTTAATTGCTCGAATTTTAAGCATTCTTCGATGTCCTTAAGTGCAATGATTCATGTTCTTGTGAAATGTAAAAGGTCATCTGATGCACAAGCTCTGGTTCTTAGGATGGTTAGGAAGAGTGGGGTTTCGCGTGTTGAAATTGTGGAGTCTTTGGTTTTGACGTGCAGGAATTTCGGATCAAATGATTCAGTTTTTGATTTGTTAATTAGGACTTATGTGCAAGCTAGTAAGTTAAGAGAAGGATCTGAGGTGTTTAGGATTTTGAGAAGTAGAGGTTTCTGTGTTTCTATTAATGCTTGTAATAGTCTTCTTGGTGGGTTAGTGAAGATTGGATGGGTTGATTTGGCTTGGGAAGTGTATGATGAAGTTATTAGAGCTGGGGTTGAATTAAATGTTTATACATTAAATATTATGGTTAATGCTTTGTGTAAAGATAGCAAGATCAGTAGCATTAAGTCATTTTTATCAGAAATGAAAGAGAAGGGGGTTTATTCTGATATTGTGACATACAATACGATAATTAATGCATATTGCCGCGAAGGGCATTTGGAAGAAGCTTTTGAGTTGATGAACTCGATGTCGAATGAAGGGCTGAAACCAGGTCTTTTTACTTATAACACGATCATGTATGGCTTGTGTAAGAGAGGTAATTTTGAAAGAGCAAAAGAAGTTTTAGATGAGATGTTGCAGATAGGGTTGAGTCCTGATACTACTACGTATAACACATTGCTTGTTGAGAGTTGTAGAAAAAATAACATTTCAGAAGCTGAAGACATTTTCAATGAAATGTTGCGCCAAGGTGTTGTTCCCGATTTGGTTAGCTTTAGTTCACTCATTGGGGTATTTTGTAGAAATGGACATCTTGATCAGGCATTACTGTATTTTGATAAAATGAAGAGAGCAGGCTTGGCACCAGATAATGTGATTTACACTATTCTTATAGATGGGTATTGCAAAAATGGTGTCATTTCAGAGGCTTTGAAGATCAGGGATGAAATGCTAGAGCAGGGATGTAATATGGATGTTGTTACTTACAATACCATTTTGAATGGGCTGTGCAGGGAGAAGAGGCTCACTGAAGCTGACAGTCTATTGCATGAGATGGCAGAAAGGGGTGTTTTTCCTGATTTTTACACTTTCACAACGCTCATTCATGGACATTGTAAGGATGGAAATATGAATAAAGCTTTAAGCTTGTTTGATGCAATGACTCAAAGGAATATTAAGCCTGACATTGTGACATACAACACCTTACTTGATGGGTTTTGCAAGGTAGGTGAAATGGAGAAAGCCAAGCAGCTCTGGGCTGGTATGATCCCTAGAAATATTCTTCCTAACCAGATATCTTATGGAACTTTGATAAATGGGTTTTGCAACAGAGGTCATGTTCCAGAGGCACTCAGGTTGTGGGATGAAATGGTTGGGAATGGTATTAAGCCCGCTCTTGTGACTTGTAACAGTATCATAAAGGGCTATTGTAGATCAGGTGATGCATCAAGAGCTGATGAGTTTCTATCCAAGATGACCTCAGAAGGAATTGTTCCCGATAGCATCACATATAACACACTTAGCAATGGATTTGTCAGAGAAGAGAAAATGGACAAAGCTTTTGTTTGGATTAAGAAGATGGAGAATCAAGGGCTTTTGCCTGATATTATAACATACAATGTAATCCTAAATGGGTTTTGTAGACAGGGTAGAATGCAAGAAGCTGAAATGGTACTAAGAAAGATGATTGAGAAAGGCATAGATCCTGATAGGTCTACATACACATCACTCATAAATGGACATGTCACTCAGGACAACTTAAAGGAGGCATTTCGGTTTCATGATGAAATGGTGCAAAGAGGATTTGTGCCTGATGATAAATTTTAGTAGTTCTTGGTTGCAGATATCTTCATGAACTGAGTTAGTTTTATTCTGTGCCAAATATATACCAAGGGTTAGTTTTCCTCTTTACATTTTTCTTTATAGGTTGTTATACAGTTTTGTACTCATGATTTCTAAAGTACATGGCTGCTTATTCGGTATTTCTGTTAGTGGAGTTTTCCAATTGTGATTTAAGGAAATCTGCTCCTCTTCGCCAGATATTCCGTATTCTCTGGAATCCTACTGTCTCTCTGACTTCTTCTGTCAAAAACGTGTTCTCCTACCACCGTACCGTGTATTTTATTTGAAAAAAAATTGTCAACCATGCAAAATCATTGGTTAAACGTGACATCATACTTCCATTAAATAACAATAAATTGTTTTTTTTTATCAAAATCTCTATATTCGAAGAGTACTTTAGACTTCAATTAATTCTTAGCCAAGCTAAGATCATATTTGAAAAAAGGAGAGTTTTTCTAATATTATTTTTTTTATTTATAAAATTCGAATTCGAAATTTTGCTTAAGGGACATTAAGCTTCTTTCGCTTGGTTCAATAAACATTGGTAATAAATAATTTTCTAAGAGACGGGAATATTAATAGATCTGTTTTATTATTATTATTATTATGATTTAGTTTAGCCTTGTTTTTTTAATTGTCTTGCATGAGTGCATGATGGATCATTTTTTGCTATTTTATTATACATTACCTATAATTTTAAAAAGAAAAAAAAATTCACACATTTAGCACGGTTAGTTTAGTTTTTAAATTAATATTTCTAATATTGGTCATAAGTTCCTTTGTTCACACCTAAATTTATGTGCATGCATTAAGCATAGGAGTTATTAAAGCTCTTAAAACTACAAGTAAAAAGAGGGTGTTATATCTTTTATTATATTTTTTCGTTTTTGTATTTAAAATATGGTTTTATTTTCAAAAAAGTTATTTATTTATATTTTTTTTTCTTTTTCCAAATTTTGGTTGGTTGTGTTGCACCATGCCAAAAGATCAACTTTAATCTCAATCGTCACAAATAAAATTTGCTTGAAAATAAACCAAACTCGAATTATTTACACAATGTATTTTTGTTTTTTCTTCTTTTGTACGGAGAATATTCTAATTTGATGACCATCGAAATTCATAATTTCAAATTAGGCTAATAGAGAAATAAATGAATGAAAAAAGAAAAGAAAAGAAAAGAAATCTATCTATGATCTATCCATAGCTAATTATAGTAGAAAAAAATGTGAGAACTATCCTACATTTGTTTAGTAAATGGTTTTTTAGGGAACGACAATTGTTTTTTTTTCTTTAATTTCCGAATTCCTATTGTTAGTCAATCTCAGCTACTTTGTCTGACTAGTCACCCACCTATGTACTATATAAGTATTGTTGACAAAAATAATGTGAAACTCATGAGCAGTTGCTTTCACAAATAAATGAAATGTGGGATAAAAAAACTTATAGGAGAAATTTAACAAATACATTATTATAATAAGTGTTTATATTTGATGCTTTGATACTGTTTAGAAGTTATATATCGTTTGTTAACTATTGAATGCCATTTTATTAATAAGTAAAATTTAAAATATATAGATTTATAAAAATAAATTAAAAAATTTTTATTAATATTTATTTTTAAAAATATGTATATTTTATTAATGATATGGTATTTTGTATTTAATTTACAGTGTATAAATGTTACACGCTGTTAGATTATCAAATATTAACTCTTATAATAAGATCTGATAATTTTAGATATAATATGATAATACGAAATCAAAACAATACGAATGAAATGCATGGACATGACATAGAAAAAAAGTTGGTAAAAATTATATATGAATATAAATAAAACTAAAAAAATAAATTTCATATTTGGTATGTCGATACGAATTTTAATACAAAATTTTTGTATTTTATATGGTAAAAATATAATTTTTTAAATATAAATATAAATATAAATTTTATACATGAATTATCAGAATTACTTGTAATAAAAGCTTAACATCATTGTAAATTGAAAAAAAAAATTATTACAGAAGTGGATGAACTTATTGTAACAATGATGGGATGGCCAACGGGGTGGAAGTGGACGGACATTATTAGACTATACTATAAAAAATAAAAAGGATTATTATCAAGACTCTAAAACACACAAATATTGTGAATAAAATATTAATCCATGGTCAAATTTCTACTTTTGTTTATTCATATTAAAGATAATGATCACGATTATTCAAAAAATATATATGTCACGAAAGAATAACGTAATTTTACCTTAGAGTTTAGAAAATCGTTAGACTCAACTTTTATCTTCAATATTCGTTTTTTTTTCTTCTTATTTTCTTTACCTTACACACTCTTATAATTTTATTTTAGATTTTAATCTTTTAGATATTAATTTGTATATTTTACAAATGAACAAATTTAATAAAGTGTATATTTAAAAAATTTTTTGCATTAACATGTAAAGTTTGATCCATATGAAAATTATATCAAATTAATATAAAATTTATCTATCGTTAATGTTATTGTAAAATTCAAATTACGAAAATAAAGAAATTTTGTGTAAACTTTAACTTTTTTATTTATCAAATAAATTCATTTACTTTTTATCATCGATGAAAAGTTACAACTTTGAAAATAAAACATATTTTATTTATTAAATAAATTCATTTACTTTTTAATGTTAATAAGATTATAACTTTGAAGATAAAGCAATTCAATGTAAATTTTACCTTTTATTATCAAATAAATTCAGAAAACAAAAGTCTTTTAATGAAATTGAAATTTTTACTTATAAATAATAATTATTATTAGTAATAAAAAACATTTACAATGATAATTTATAAATATAGTTGATAAAAATGATCATTTTTGTCAGTTCAAAATTTTTTACATCCTGCTTATACATACATACATATATATATATATATATATATATATATATATTTATATATGTATAAATAATAAAATATTGTGACTAATATTGTCTGTACATATTTGGATTATGAAAAACCTTTCATTAATCAATACAAGGATCTAGTAACATGCATTTTGAATTAGTGCAAAAGAAATGTATCTCAAGTTTAAAAAATAAAAAGGATTATTATCAAGACTTTTAATATCGTTTCGGTTTTAATCCATTGGTACACATCATTTTTGACAAATTAGGTGTACTTGAGTTAATTTTTTATAAAAGCTTTAGTATCGAATAATATCTGCTGATTTCGTTAGTTTAGATTGTTTCATTTTGACTTTAGTGAAATTCACTATTTCATTTGGAACGCAAAAATTAAAAAAATTTAAATTTTTTTTGTTTTATTATATGTTTTAATATTGAGTTAGAACTAATAGATACATAAATAATAAATTAAAGAAATACACTAACAATTTTAACAATAATTATTTGTTGTTAAAGTATTATTATTATAATTTTATACTTTTCACTGTCAATATTAAAGGTTTTATATATTTATTTAGCATTGTCGTAATGGTTTCGCACTCGACGGTTTAGAAAACATTTAAAAACAAGGAGTTGTCATCAATTTTTTTTGTCTAGGTGTGATTGGTTACCTAAAAATATTTATCTTTTTAACAAAATCCCAAAATTAATTAAGTTTTATTAAAAAGACAATTTTTGGTCTGCGAAAACAAAGTTGAGTTCGAGAGTACGGTTACGCGTAGGGAAGGATTAGCACCCCCATGACGCCCGTTAAAAAATGGTACCATAGTAATCATGTGTTATCCTTTTTGTTTAAATAAAATGGTCTTAATTTAATATTTAAAAAGAATTCCATTTATTTTGAAATCATTTTTTATTTGTATTAATTTTGAAACATTTAAATTTTATTTTTTATTTGAAATAAGTGAAAATCTATTGTATTGAAAATTATTCCAAAGTACCCAAATACTTCTGGTAGCATTTTGAATAATTTCCTCACCTAGAGATTTCTTAAGAATCACTATTTGTGAGTTCTATAGAATCTCATCATCGGAAGATTCACAATAGCTTCAAAAATTATTATGAATGCATATGATGCAAACAGATAATGAATAATGCAAATGAATTTTTTAATTTTTTATATAAATATTTCTTTATTTATTTTAAATAAAAAATTTTTATTATTGAAAAATTGCACTAAATATCCCAATACTCTGGAAACACTTAGTGAACTTCTCTCACCTAGGGATCAGTTAAGAAATCACTACTTGTGAGTTTCATGACATCCCATCATCGGACCATTGTTTAATTATTAAATTTCATTATTTATTTTTCTTTGTTTTTTTAATAAATTATTTATTTTCATTTTTAATAAAAATTTAAATTATTGAAAAATCATACTAAATATCCCAATACTCTGGTAACATTTAGTAAACTCTTCTCACCTAGGGATCAGTCAAGAAATCACTACTTGTGAGTTTCATGACATATCATCATCGGAAGAATTTCATTTAATTAAATTTAAATTTATGCACCTAATGCAAGCATATAGTACATGATGCACATGGAATTATAAAAAGAACTTTATATTTTGATTTTTATTAATGAAACTCTCAATATTGAAAAATTTAGCTAAATATCCCAATATTCTGGTAACATTTAGTTAATTCTTCTCACCTAGGGATCAGTCAAGAAATCACTACTTGTGAGTTTCATGACATCCCATCATTAGAAGAATTTCATTTATTTTAAAATTAACTTTTATGCACATGATGCAAGCATATAGTATATGATGTACATGGATTTTCATTTTTTTATTTAACATATTTTAAATTTTTTATTTTTTAAATATATATTTTTTTAACAATGAAATAAATTATATATTTTCATATTCTCAAATTATATTAACTAATATTTAATTTTGTGTTTTTGTTTTTTCTTCTTTTTTTCTTTAAAAAAAACAAATTATTAAAATATATTAACTAACAACAATATATATAAAAATTGAAAACAAAGTAATTAAATAAATTAGTGGCATAATAAATTAAATAGAAAAAGGAAAGAATTATACCAAAATAATTTGGGTTTAAAACCCAAGAGTAAGGAGGCCCAACTATCAGCCCAAAGGAGTTCCACGGATTGGGCTCGGCTGGGTCGGAAGCGAAACGGGCTAGTGTAGGTTGGACCGGGTCAAACGTGGCACGGGTCGGGTCGGCTCCTCTGAGGCGCAAAGATCTTCCTCCTCCCTCGGGTCGAGCGCACGAATCCTGGGTCGGATTGGGTCCACGCGCGGGTCACCTTCTTTCTTTTTTTTTTTTCAGCTTATAAAAGCTATCCCTTTTTTTTTTTACTTCATTTTCAGCCCAAAAAGAAAAAAAAATGTTCAGAGCCTTTAGAGGCCCTCGGCCAGGCAATTTTCGGCCGCCGCCGGCCACCGTCTTCGGTAGCTAAAAATCAAAAAGCTTCCCCTTTTTCGATTCCTTTTCACTTGTTATTTCTGATTCTGACCTTCGATTCACTCAAAAATAGCCCTAACCTCGTAGATCTGAACTCCCCGAAACCATGTTCTTCCCTTTTTTGTTTTTATTTTTTTCTTTCTGGTTGATGATGTTTAGTTGTTGCTTGTACGTGTGTGTTTGTGTGTGTGTGTGTGTGTGTTTGTGTGTGAATTTGATGGTGTATGTTTGTTGCCTTAGGGGTTTGGGATTCGGGTTTTGGAGGTGTTTGGTTGCGGGGTTCCGATTTTTGGTTGGGTTGTTGGGTAGGTGATGGTGGCTCGAGTCTGAGTGTAGCCGAAGGGTTGTTGGGGTTTAGTGAGGGTTGGCTGTTGTAGGTTGTTCACGGTGGCTATTGGTTTAGGATTGGGTTTTGTGGTGAATGGTGGGCAGAGGATGATGCTGTGGTGATTTTTTGGTGAGCCTCAAATCCCCCCTTGATAATTGGAGCTATGTGGGTTTTTGTAGAAGAGACTGGTATGGGGTTTCTGTTGGCAATGGGATGGAGTAGGCAGATAGGGGAATGGGGGCGGCAAAGTTAGTGGCTGGCAGGAATGGGTGACAGTGGTTGGTGGTGGCAGTGACTGATGGACAGTGGCTGATGGACAACAAAACAAAAAATAATAATAATAATAATAACAAATAATAAAAATAAGAATAAAAACAACTAAAATAAAAAAATATATAGAGAGAGAAATAGTAATAATAATAAAAAAAAGATAATAAAAATAATAATAAAAATAAACAAAAAATACAAATAATAATAACAATAAAAATAAAATAATAAGAAAAAGATAAAATAGAATAAAATAAGAAAAATAAATAGATAAAAATAAAATAAAAATAGTAATAATAAAAAAAAATAAAATCAATTCAAAGCCCAATATTTCAATTTGGACTTTGAGAGCCCAATTGAATGTAGTACTGCTAGTTTGGACAAAATTTGGTGTTTACATCTGCCCCTCTTTATTCATTGCTGAGGATCAGGAATAGAGCAAAGACAATAGACAACAATTTTGTCTGACTCAACATTTAATCTTTTTTTTTTCTCTTTTTTTCTTTTTTCATTGTTAAATCTTCTTTAAAAAATGCTCTTACAATAGATGTATTGAAATTTTAAATTCTTTTCTTCAAAAGTGATCTTCTTGCAATAGAGGCAACGAAACTTTAAATTCTTCCTGAAATGTGCTCCTCTTGCAGCAGAGACAATGAAATTTTATTTATTATTATTATTATTATTTTTGAAATGTGCTCCTCTTGCAGCAGAAGCGATGAAACTAAAAATTTTTTTCCTTAAATGTGCTCCTCTTGCAGCAGAGACGATGCAACTTTAAATTTAAAATTTTTTTTTTCAATTTTTTTCCTGATATATGCTCCTCTTGCAGCAGAGGCGATGAAACTTTAAAATTTTTTTTCTGAAATATGCTCTTCTTGCAGCAGAGGTGATGAAACTTTAATTTTTTTTCCGAAATGTGCTCCTCTTACACCAGAGGCGATGGAACTTTAAATTTTTTTTCCTGAAATGTGCTTCTCTTGCAACAAAGGCGATGAAACTTTAAATTCCTTTAAAATATACTTAGGATTGAGATTTCACATCCAAAAGTCCAAGTATTCAAATCAGGATAATTTGTTTCGAGGATTCACATCCGAAAGGTCCAGGTATTCACATCTGGAAATATATATATTTCAAGAATTCACATCCGAAAGTCTGTTTCGGGGATTCACATCCAAAAGTCTAGGAATTCACAGCTAGAAATTTTGTTTCGGGGATTCATATCCGAAAATCTAGGAATTCACTTTCTAGAGATTTGTTCGGGCATTCGCATCCAAATGTTTGTTTCGGGAATTCACATCCGAAAGGTCCAGGTATTCACATCTGGAAATGTATATATTTCAGGAATTCACATCTGAAAATCTAGGAATTCACTTCTAGAAAATTTGTTCGGGCATTCACATCCGAAAATCTATCTCGGGAATTCACATCCAAAGATCTGTTTCGAGAATTCACATCCGAAGATCTAGGAATTCACTTCTAGAGAATTGTTTGGGCGTTCGCATCCGACAATTTAATTCTGGGATTCACATCCAAAGGTTTATCTCGGGAATTCACATCCAAAATCTCATGAAAATTTCATCTAGAAATTTGTTCGAAAATTCACATACGAAATTTGTTCGGGCATTCGCATCCGAATTTGGTTTTGGGAATTCACATCCGAAAATCTAGGAATTTGTTTTCTAGAAATTTGTTTGGGCATTCGCATTCGAATGTTGGTTTCGGGAGTTTACATCCGAAAATCTAGGAATTCACTTCTAGAAGATTTGTTCGGGAATTCTCATCCGAATGTCGGTTTCGGGAATTCGCATCCGAAAATTCTGTTTAATCATATTTGAAATTGTTTGGGAATTCACATCCAAAGGTTTGTTTCAGGGATTCGCATCCGAAAGTCCAGGTATTCAAATCTGGAAATTTTGTTTCGGGAATTCGCATCTAAAGGTTCAAGAATTCTCATCTGGATAATTTCTTTCAAGAATTTCTGGTCTGAAAATCTCATTTATCTCATTTTAGCATTCATGTGTTTAATCTCATCTAGAATTTTATTTGAAGAGTCTCAATCTTTGAAGGTAAATCCCATTTAAATTTAAACTTTCAAGAATTCTTTTTTTTTTTGAAACTTAGACTTAAATTGGGAATTCACTTCCGATAATTTAAGGATTCTCATTTAGAAAATTCTATTTCGAGAATTCACATCCGAATGTTGGTTTCGGAGATTCACATCCGAAAGTCCAGGTATTCACATATGGAAAATTTGTTTTGGGAATTCACATTCGAAGGTCTAGAAAATTTGTTCGGGAATTCGCATCCGAAGGTCCAGGTATTCACATCTGGAAATATATGTTTCGGGAATTCACATCCGAAAATCTAGGAATTCATTTCTAGAAATTTATTCGGGCATTCGCATCCGAATGTTGGTTTCGGGAATTCACATCCAAAAATCTAGGGATTCACTTCTAGAATTTTTAAATTTTTTTGAGTTGGAGTTTCACATCCAAATTCATGTTAGAGATTAGCATTTGAAATTTCAGTGATTCTCACCTGAAATTTTGAATTAGAGATTCACATCCAAAGGTTCACTTTAGAGATTTGCATCCGAAATTTTATCTCGGGAATTCGCATCCGAAGATTTGTTTCAGGAATTCTCATCCGAAAATTGTTTCAGGGATTCACATCCGAAACATCTCAACATTTTCTCTCTTTTTTTTTATCTTATCTTAATTTCTTATAGAATTCAAAGTTCATCATCTTAAAATCTTAATTCTTGCTTTAAAATTCTTGAAAATCAGGCCTCCAAAATTTTACTCAACTTAAAATTGAAAATTCTCTTACTCAATGTTAAAATTTTTATATTTCTTTCCCAAATGTATGTCATGAATGCAATGTAAAGGTTGATAAAAAAATCATGCAAAAACGATGGTAAGAAGGTTTACAAGATCATCCTTTCCATCATCTTGTCTTTCCTTCCTAAAACTGATTTCACAATCTCAACTGATTTTCCTTCATTCTTCACTACCTAATCAACACTAGCATATTTCAGTTGGAGACTTCGAGCAACTACACACTCCTTTATCAATTCAATTTTCATTTGCCCTACATCATCCCCAAAAAATTTGGTAATGCATGAACTTTTATGGTATTGCTATTCATTTAATTTTCATCATTTCAGTTTCATAACAAATGCAATGTCATCACATTTTCCTGATTTGTTATTGAGATGCCTTGGAAAAAGAAATAAAGGAGGGGTACTTATAATAAAGGGAATAAAAGTAGTTTTGCCAAAGAGCAAGGCAACTTGAAGGAATAAAAGAAAGGCAACAAATTTCAAACAACAAATATTCAATCAATCTTGATAAAAAATTTGGGATTCTTTCTCTAACAATCTATTTCCTTGATGTCCTTAATCTTTTTGAGTTAATTGTATTGAGCTTAGCCCCTACTTGACAAAATGTTTCCATCATGACAATCCAAGGCAAAGATCTCTTCTCTACTTGCCAACTTGATCATCTATCCTTATTTGACTCAAACCGCCCTTTTCGGGTTTTCAATTTGTGTCATCATTTTTCTTTTTCTTTTTTCATCATTTTCCCTTTTTTTTCTTTTTCTTCATTTTTTTCTTCATTTTTCACCTTGTATTTTTTCTCATTCATTTTTTTTATTCATCCTCAACATCCTCATTATGGTCCACTATCAAAGAATCACAATCTTCATGCATTTCTTGGCCCAGTGTATGGTCCTTCGACTCAAATCTTCACATTTGATCAAAATGGACTTTTAAGGTACGTAATGTAGGCTAAGGTGAGGGGTTTATATATATTTTCATATTCTCAAATTATATTAACTAATATTTAATTTTGTGTTTTTGTTTTTTTTTCTTTTAAAAAAAAACAAATTATTAAAATATATTAACTAACTGTAGACACCTTATTTTGTCCGGGGTCTTAATTTGTATAAATAATTAATTGGGGTGGGTGACATTTGTATTTTAATATTTTTTTTAATAATTGGGAATTTGGCTAGAATTAAATTAGAGTTTTTAGATTTAGAATTAATATTAATTAGGAAATTAATATTAAAATAGGATTTAGGAATTAAAAAAAAAAGGAAAAGAAAAGAGAGAGAAAAGATAAAAAGAAATAAAAATAAAATTAATTTTACGATTAGATAATTAGGATAATTAGATTTTTTAGGATAATTATTTAGATTAATAGAGTTAGATTAGGATTAACATAAGAATGAAATAGATAAAATATAAGATAATTATGAGAATAAGTATAGTTGTATTAGGATTCTAATAAGTTTTTGGACTATAAAAAGGGGATTAAGTCTCATAAATAAGGGGAGGAAGAAGCAGTTACAATTCGGGATCCTTGCATTGCAATACCCAACCAACATCATCATCTTCGCTTGCTGCATCGACGACCACCATTATCATCTGCTCCATCGCCTCATATAGCTGCGTCATCATCACCCTAACCTCCATCGTGACTCGTTGCTGACACTACCTCTGTCGCATCCACATAGCTCTGCCGTGTCCCTGTTCAATATCTCGCGTTATCGTCGCATCATTCCTGCCCGGCCCTGCACTGCTCATCGTTACCAACCCCTTCTACTATCGCGTCTGCCTTGCTCTGTTGCTATTGCTGGCTTCTTGCTGTGTTTGGATCTGCTCCTCACTTGTTCATCACCATTGCTCGTATCTGATGCATGCCATTTAGCCCATCATCTGCAGCCATAATTAATTGTTGCGGCTACAACAGGAGAAGTCCAGCTTCCTCAGGTTCTTTTAATGTTTAACTAATTGATATTTTGTAAGATTAATTTAACAGGTCTGTAACATGGTTAGATGATTAATTCATAAATGTTTGCATGATAATTTAATTTGATTAACTGTATATTGCATGACATAATAATTTAAGTCGTATGAAATAATTTAATTTGATTTTATATGAAGCAATTGCATGATAATATTTAACTTGATAATTTGCATGATAATATTTAATTTGATAATTTAATTTGTATGATCAAACTGTATGATGTGTTTTGCATGGATAATTTGATATGATTTAATGACTTGCATGATTTATACAATTGCTATAATACAATTAGGATTAGTGTTTAGGTTCTGAGAATAAAAATTAGTAATTTAATTTGTAAACATAATTCAAATTAGGATGGAATAAATGAAAGGATAAATAAAATTGAGTTAGATAAGATATGAATAAAGATAAGATAGAATAAAATTAAATAAAATACTAAAGATGAATATGGATTACGTCGAGGATGAAACTCCAAGAAAGTCAATTGGTACTCCTTGGAATTTCTAGGTGAGAGGATTCTTCTTGAGTTGAGCCAGATTGATGGAATACTTGAGAAGAATTTTCAAGAAAACATAGTCCATGTTCATTTTAAAATATAATAAAAAATAATAATAATAATAATAAAGAATATAAAATAACATGATGATAGGGTAATAGAATAATAATATGCTTTAAATAAAGGAATTAAGTATGACATATGCCGATGATGAAATTCCAAGAAAGTCAATTGGTACTCCTTGGAATTTCTAGGTGTGAGGATTCTTCTTGGGTTGAGCCAGATTGATGGGATACTTAAGAAGAATTGTCAATAACCCATATGTCATGTTTAAAAATATAAAATAATAGAATTAAAACAATACAATAAGAAGAATAAGATTAGAAAATATTTAAAGATAAGAATTCCATAATATACTCAATCAATCCGACGATGGAGTTCAAGAAAGTCGATTGGTACTCCTTGAACATCTTGAGGTGAGGGGAGTTTCTAAGATTTGAGCCAGATTGATGGAATAGTCTTAGAAACTTTCCCAATATTTAATTATCAAAACTAATACAAACATAAAGGCAAATTTAGACTAAACTTAGAACTAAGTGGTACCATTTTAGAATGGGCGTCGTGGGGGTGCTAATCCTTCCCCACACGTAACCGTACTCCCGAACCCTAGATCCTTTGAACGTAGACCATGCCTTATCCTTAGACAAGAGTAGGTGACCAATCACACCTTAGATTTGAATGGTTGGTGGCGACTCCTTGATATTAAAGTCTAGCGGTTAGGTTCACGGACCTAGACGTTATGACAGCTTGGCGACTCCACTGGGGACTTTAGAGAGTCAGGCCAAAGATTAGTTTGAAGATTAGTCTAAGTTTGCCTAGAAGTATTTGGAAAATGTATAATAAAATGTTAATTCATTCCTTCAACACACACATCACTTGCATTTGCATAAGCCCTCAACCCGGGCTCTTCCTTTTTAGGAGGGAGTAAAGTAACTACGCTTTCGTGAGGTGATAACCTCCACATAGGCTAGCGAAATACTCCCACTCAGATTGAACCTTTCCGTTTGTAACCTATAATAGGTGAGGATTGGGTGCCTTACTAGTCCTGTATGGATGATAGTGAGGAACAATTTGGGAACCTTTAGACCTTGAATTATCCAAACCCAGCATGTAATGAAACATAAGGCTTAGCCTTAGGGTGGAACCATATTAGATTGGAGTGTAGACTCAAACCTAAGATAGGACACATGAAGGAATAAGTTTTACTTCCTCTTTTGTACATTGTTTTAAAAAAAATTCAAAAAATATAGTTTTTCTTTCTTCCATTCTTCAAAATAAAAAAGTAAAAAACAAAAAAAAAAGAATTTGTCTGTATCATTAAGTCATGCATAGTTGTGTTTGATTTTGCATCACATAACATATCATTCATGTAAGTTTGCACCTGTCTTATCATGAGAATGAACACACTTTTAATTGTTAGGAGAGATTGCTAGACCTAAGGGCATTCCATGTGCATTCATTTTTGTGCATAAACATATCATCACATTGAAAATAATTTCAACTAAATTGTGGCACAAGGTATCAAAATTGCATCCACTAGACGATCTGCCTTCCACAGATATCATACAAGGTATCAAGCACGCATAATGGAAGAGGATCAAAATATTATGATAGAAAAGTTGGAAAGGGAAAATGCAGAGATAAGGGGGCAATTGAGTGAAATTACCCAGTTGCTAAAAGCCATGATTAAAGGAAAGGAGAAGATGGGTAATCAAGAGGAGTCTATCCAAGAAGCTCAACAAAGCATGCGAGACAACCCTATTTTTGTTCCTGAAGGAAGTACTGTCAATGCTCCAACACCTCTACAGATACAAGTTCAAAACCCAGTGGAAGTGCCAAATCTAGATGATCCCACAGAGTTAGAAAAGTTAAAGCATAAAGAAGAATATAGTGGTACTAAAGCTCAATTGAGCTTGATAGAAGAAAGACTAAGTGCTGTGGAAGGAGTTGACTATTTTGGACCCGTTGATGCCGAAAGGTTGTGTTTGGTACGTGGTGTCGTGCTTCCACCAAAATTCAAGGTGCCTGAATTTGAAAAGTTCAATGGAAGATCGTGCCCAAAAGATCATCTCACCATGTATTGTAGAAAGATGGCGGCATATGCATGGGATGACAAGCTATTAATTCATGTTTTTCAAGACAGCTTGACTGGGTCAACCGCTAAGTGGTACAACCAATTGGAAAGGAGCAAAGTTTCTTCTTGGTCTGAGTTGGCAAGAGCTTTTATATCTCAATACAAACATGTGTCTGATGTAGCTCCTGACCGCTTATCTCTCCAAGGTATGGAAAAGAAGAAAGATGAGAACTTTAAAGAATACGCCCAACGATGGAGAGACGTGGCATCACTAATTCAACCTCCCTTGACTGAGAAGGAAATCACCATGTTCTTTTTGAATACTCTCAAGGCTCCTTATTATGAGCGTATGCTTAGTAGTGTAGCTAAGAACTTTGCAGACATGGTGTTAACCGGTGAAGCCATTGAGAATGCCATCAAGAGTGGTAAGATTGAAACACCAGTGAATGATAGTAGGAAGGGTGGATTCTCGAAGAAGGAAGGAGATGCACAAGCTGTCTCAAATAATTCACGCCGCCTTTATACCCCTTACCCACCTTCAGTGAATTACGCCTATTCCCCATCTTACCCACAAACTCATCCCCAAAACACATATCAACCTGTTTTCCCTCGACAAACTCCTACAGCCTCAACAAACCCCACTTTCCCACCTAATGACCAAAGGAACACCCGACTTAGCCGAAATGTTACCATAGACCCTATACCCATGACATATGCTGAGCTATTCCCAAAGTTGGTGGAAGGTCATCTTATTGCCCCTATTTATATAGAACCCTTGAAACCTCCTTACCCAAAGTGGTATGATCCTAATGCAAGGTGTGCCTATCATAATGACAATGTTGGACACTCTATTGAGAATTGTATGGGCTTGAAGAGGAAAGTCCAAGCACTTGTCAATGCTGGAATTTTGAGTTTTGGAACAAAGAATGACCCAAATGTGAATGATAATCTTCTACCAGATCACACAAAGGGTAGCGGTTGATGCTATGGAAGAAACTGGATGATATTGATTGATTCACTAACTTGAAGATTATGGTTGTTTCTTTGTTTCTAATTTCATTCATCTTAGGACATTTCAATATAGGAGTGCCTAAGCCCAAAAGGCATTAAGAATTCTTTTATGTATTGGGCCAGTTTTCATTTGTTTTCATTTTCAATAAAGGATTAGTGCGATGCATATTTCTTAATTCCTCATTCCAATCTTGTTGTTTAATGCCAAACACCAATACCCATATTTTACATTGTTACTGAGCCTAAAAGTATCCAAATAATGAACTTGATAATGATGATGGCAATGAGTATAAAATTCAATTCTGAAAAGGACTGCTTTGGTTGGTTGAATGGATTTTAGTTCGCCAAGATTGTTCAAGCAAGAAGAGAATAGGAGATATTTGTCTAAAATCTTCAACTATAGAATGTTATGAGTAAAGGTGATTCTCTACATGAAATTCTAATGAGTTTGTCATTGTTCAATGGATGACCTTTAATGAGAGTACTTGTATTGAGATGAGAAATGGCCTTCTTTCACTACCTTTCAAGCATGAGTAAAATTATCCATTGATTACCCCTTTGAGCCTATTATATTTCTTTTTTATATAACCCACCAAGAATCACCCTCCACACTGGGGGGCAAAGAGAATAGAAGATGAAAGATCAGTGGGGCAAAATAAAAATATAAAAGGGGCAAAAAAAAACCTTTTGTAAAAAAAAAAAAGAACAAAAAAGAAAAAGAGAATGAAGAAGGAAAGAGGGTTTGAATCAAGAAAGTGAAAACCCTAGTCACATTTAAATAAAAAAGAGAGAGAAAGCATATTAGAATGAGGCAAAAGTCAAAATGCCTAATTGATTCATGAAAAATGATTCTTGGTTTGATGAACCTTGAAACGCTTATTTTGGGCCTATATTATCCTTTCTTTCATAAACCCTCACCTGAGCCTACATTACGTGCCTTAAAAGTCCATTTTGATCAAATATGAGTACTCCTATTGAAGAATCATGTGTTGAATAAAGGCATACTTACACTATGAGATGATGATCCTTTGGATGGAAGTAGGACAAGCAGATCAAGATAAGCAAAAAGATTTCGTCTAGATGGAAGAAGTGGGATTCCGAAGACTCTCTTGGATCCATGTGAGCATTAAATTGGGTGAAGAAGTATCTGATGTTGGGGCATGAATCAAAATGGAGAACAGACAAAAGAAGCCTCATCAAGGACAATGAAGTTGAAAATGAAGAGAAATGAATTAAAAAAAAAAGAGAAAGAAAAGAAAATGAAAAAGAAGAGAAAAAGAAGAAAAAAAGAAGAAAAGAAAAGAAAAGAAAAAAAGAGAAAAAAGAAAAAGGAGGATTCAAATTGAAAACCCAAAAGAGCAGTTTGAGTCAATAGGGGGTGAATTCGAACTGAAAACCCGTAAAGGGCAGCTTGAATCAAGGAGACATATTTAAGTTGAAAACCTGAAAAGGCGACTTAGGTATGAGGAGAAAAGGCATTAAAGGGTCATGATATAGAAGCACTAATGCGATTTGATAGGACTTTACATGGTCGGATGACTTGAAGAGAATGAGATTTTTGAATGAGAATTCTGTATTAATTGATCAGAGTTATTTGAATGTTTGCCCAAAGCCTGGTTAAATAATCTTAGAATCCTTGTTTTTCTTTCAACCTTGCTTTGCCTTCACACTTGGCTACCTTTTTGTAATATTTTCAGATATTGAATAATACCATTCCTTTGCTATATCTTTACCTTGAGGGCTTGAGAAATTGTGTTGCATTAATCTTGAAATTAGAATGGTAATGAATGTTTGTTTGGCAAAATATGTGAAAGACTCCTATATTATTTAGAAAAATGAAAGAAAAGGAAACTTGTGAATGAATGGAAATTGGAAATCAAGAAAAACCAATGAATAAAGAAGAGTGAATGAAGATTTTAATGAGCAAATGAATGACCAGATAGGAAGGATAGTAAAGAAGAAGAGACAAGGGATAAGATAAGATAAAGAGGGCACGAAGACAAGAGCTTCATTGGGAGAGAAAAAATGGAAGAAGGAAAATGAGGAAAGAAATAGGAAATATAAGGACAAGATGACAAATGAAAGAATGCATGAGATGGACTGATACAGAAAAACCTTGTTATTGCCACAGTTAAAGTTGAAATGCTTTCCAAAAAAAAAACACAAACATTGCATGAATAGAATAGATTGTGTGAATAATATTGCATGAATGGCATTACACAAATGACATTGCATAGATAGGATAGAATGCATGCGTAGTTGCATACATGATGCATTGCATGAGAAAAAGAAAAATTACAGACAAGGTTCCTTGAGTACAATCTATAAGACCTTCGGACATGATTCCTCCAAATTTTTGGACAAGATTTTAAAGTTTGACTGCCTGCCTGTTTAGGAGGAGCTTTTAGACAAGATTTTTAAAGTTTGACTGCCTGCCTGTTTAGGAGGAGCTTTTGGACAAGATTTTAAAGTTTGACTGCCTGCCTGTTTAGGGGGAGTTTTTAGACAAGATTTTTAAAGTTTGACTGCCTGCCTGTTTAGGAGGAGCTTTTAGACAAGATTTTGACTGCCTGCCTGTTTAGGGGGAGTTTTTGGACAAGATTTTTAAAGTTTGACTGCCTGCCTGTATAGGAGGAGCCTTTTTGGACAAGATTTTAAAGTTTGACTGCCTGCCTGTTTAGGGGGAGCTTTTTAGACAAGATTTTAAAGTTTGACTGCCTTTCTGTTTAGAGGGAGCCTTTTTGAAAAAATAAAAAAAGAAAAAAAAAGAAGTCAGACAAAATAGGTGTCTATGTCTTTGTGCAATTACTGTTTCACAGCAAATGCACAAAGAGGGGCAGCTGTAGACACCTTATTTTGTCCGGGGTCTTAATTTGTATAAATAATTAATTGGGGTGGGTGACATTTGTATTTTAATATTTTTTTTAATAATTGGGAATTTGGCTAGAATTAAATTAGAGTTTTTAGATTTAGAATTAATATTAATTAGGAAATTAATATTAAAATAGGATTTAGGAATTAAAAAAAAAAGGAAAAGAAAAGAGAGAGAAAAGATAAAAAGAAATAAAAATAAAATTAATTTTACGATTAGATAATTAGGATAATTAGATTTTTTAGGATAATTATTTAGATTAATAGAGTTAGATTAGGATTAACATAAGAATGAAATAGATAAAATATAAGATAATTATGAGAATAAGTATAGTTGTATTAGGATTCTAATAAGTTTTTGGACTATAAAAAGGGGATTAAGTCTCATAAATAAGGGGAGGAAGAAGCAGTTACAATTCGGGATCCTTGCATTGCAATACCCAACCAACATCATCATCTTCGCTTGCTGCATCGACGACCACCATTATCATCTGCTCCATCGCCTCATATAGCTGCGTCATCATCACCCTAACCTCCATCGTGACTCGTTGCTGACACTACCTCTGTCGCATCCACATAGCTCTGCCGTGTCCCTGTTCAATATCTCGCGTTATCGTCGCATCATTCCTGCCCGGCCCTGCACTGCTCATCGTTACCAACCCCTTCTACTATCGCGTCTGCCTTGCTCTGTTGCTATTGCTGGCTTCTTGCTGTGTTTGGATCTGCTCCTCACTTGTTCATCACCATTGCTCGTATCTGATGCATGCCATTTAGCCCATCATCTGCAGCCATAATTAATTGTTGCGGCTACAACAGGAGAAGTCCAGCTTCCTCAGGTTCTTTTAATGTTTAACTAATTGATATTTTGTAAGATTAATTTAACAGGTCTGTAACATGGTTAGATGATTAATTCATAAATGTTTGCATGATAATTTAATTTGATTAACTGTATATTGCATGACATAATAATTTAAGTCGTATGAAATAATTTAATTTGATTTTATATGAAGCAATTGCATGATAATATTTAACTTGATAATTTGCATGATAATATTTAATTTGATAATTTAATTTGTATGATCAAACTGTATGATGTGTTTTGCATGGATAATTTGATATGATTTAATGACTTGCATGATTTATACAATTGCTATAATACAATTAGGATTAGTGTTTAGGTTCTGAGAATAAAAATTAGTAATTTAATTTGTAAACATAATTCAAGTTAGGATGGAATAAATGAAAGGATAAATAAAATTGAGTTAGATAAGATATGAATAAAGATAAGATAGAATAAAATTAAATAAAATACTAAAGATGAATATGGATTACGCCGAGGATGAAACTCCAAGAAAGTCAATTGGTACTCCTTGGAATTTCTAGGTGAGAGGATTCTTCTTGAGTTGAGCCAGATTGATGGAATACTTGAGAAGAATTTTCAAGAAAACATAGTCCATGTTCATTTTAAAATATAATAAAAAATAATAATAATAATAATAAAGAATATAAAATAACATGATGATAGGGTAATAGAATAATAATATGCTTTAAATAAAGGAATTAAGTATGACATATGCCGATGATGAAATTCCAAGAAAGTCAATTGGTACTCCTTGGAATTTCTAGGTGTGAGGATTCTTCTTGGGTTGAGCCAGATTGATGGGATACTTAAGAAGAATTGTCAATAACCCATATGTCATGTTTAAAAATATAAAATAATAGAATTAAAACAATACAATAAGAAGAATAAGATTAGAAAATATTTAAAGATAAGAATTCCATAATATACTCAATCAATCCGACGATGGAGTTCAAGAAAGTCGATTGGTACTCCTTGAACATCTTGAGGTGAGGGGAGTTTTTAAGATTTGAGCCAGATTGATGGAATAGTCTTAGAAACTTTCCCAATATTTAATTATCAAAACTAATACAAACATAAAGGCAAATTTAGACTAAACTTAGAACTAAGTGGTACCATTTTAGAATGGGCGTCGTGGGGGTGCTAATCCTTCCCCACACGTAACCGTACTCCCGAACCCTAGATCCTTTGAACGTAGACCATGCCTTATCCTTAGACAAGAGTAGGTGACCAATCACACCTTAGATTTGAATGGTTGGTGGCGACTCCTTGATATTAAAGTCTAGCGGTTAGGTTCACGGACCTAGACGTTATGACACTAACAATAATATATATAAAAATTGAAAACAAAGTAATTAAATAAATTAGTGTGAAGACCATGAAATTTCGAAAATAAATAGTAAATATTCTGGAAAATTTAATTTGGATAAATTGCAATCCAAATTAAATAAGAAATGAAATAAAGAAATTAATTTGGATATTAAGAGATCCAAATATTAAAGAGATAAAAATTAGTATATATTTTTTCGATGATAAGAAATCCAAAATTTAAGAAATAAAAATGTGTGTATATATATATTGTAAATACAATATATATTGTATTAATATAATTATATAAATAAATATAATTATATTATTAAAAAAAAGGGAAAAATCAGAAGAGGAGTCGGGATACAACCCGACCCCCATCCTTTTTCTCCTCTGTTACAACAGAGGAGAAAACCCCCAAGGAAGCCAACCCCCTGTTGGCGAGGAGAGAAGGAAAAGGAAGGAGAGGGGGCCGTCACCGGCGAGAAAGGAAGGAAGAGGGACGTCCGGCGACGGGAAAGAAAAGAAAAGAAGAGAAAAAACGAGGCGAAAACAGAAAAAAGAGGGAAAAGGAAAGAGGCAATACCGGCCAGTCCAGGTGCTGCCACCGCTGCCTTCAATGCCGGCGAGGTCAAGCCAAGTGAAAGGAACAACCGGCGGTTAAAAGGGGAGGAGAAAAGAAGGAGAAAAATGGAGAAGAAAGAAGCCGAACCACCACCTCCAGATCCGCCACCGCTGACGCCGCCGCTCGGGAAATGGAGGCCAGATCTGACTTCGTGGCAACCGTGGGATGCTGTAGAGTGGCCGAACCGCCGGAGATGGTGGCCATCGGTGGCTGAACCGGCCAAGCCAAACTGAACCGGCCAAGCCAAGCTGAACCGGCCCGAACCCGACCCGACCCGACCCGACCCAGTTCAGAAAAGAAAAAAAAAGAAAGAAAGGAAAAAGAAGAAAAGAAAAGAAAAAAGAGAAAGAAGGAGAAAGAAAAAGAAAAGAAAAAAGAAGAAAAGAAAAGAAAAAGAAAAAGAAAAAGGAAAAGGAAGAAGAAGAAGAAGAAGAAGAAGAAGAAGAAGAAGAAATAGGTAAAGAAAATTAAAAGATTTCGCTACATTTCTATGAAATTTATTAGAAATTATTGGATTATTTTCTAAATGAAAATATATGTTAATTATTGAAATTGTAGCAAAATGAAAATGAGACGAATGGTGGAGTTCGACAAGGCTCGAAAATCGAAAAGTGCGCTAAGCTTTGGCGAATAAGTAAGATACTTTTATAAAGCATTAGTAGCATTATATTGTATGTGGGATTATGATTTTTATATGATACATTGATGGAATGATTTTTAATGGAATTGTGATTTTTTTAATATGATGCATTGATTGAATTGATGTTAAAAATGCTAAGAAAACCCACAACTGATGGTGGGGGGTCTTAGTAGAGACATAGGAATTGTGAGAATCAACGGCTGTGTTATAAATTGTATTTTCCTTGCAGGAGGTTTAGTAAAAATTAAGCCGTTATGCTACCGAAATTTCCATGAAAATGTTTGAGGGAAAAGATTAAGTTTCTCATATAAATGGAATTTAGAAAGAATTATCGAAGATAAACTTGAAAGGGACCTTATCGTGTCATAGGAAAAATTGATTTTTTAAATAGTTGAGAGGGTAAATGGATGAACACGATAACATGAGGAATTATATTGTGAGTCTTATAGAATCGACAATTTGAGTTATATCAACATTACAAGTTGATTATTGAGTTGAAAATAAGATGGAATATCAGTTCGTTGAAATAGTGATGAAAGCAATGATAATTATACGATATAGCTTGAGAGAGGAGACCACAGTTGGAAATTTTGATAGTTGAGCTATTGAATTGTGGAACTATAAACGGAGTAATGATTTGAGAATTTGTCGAATTTGATCTCTTGATTTTAAATGGTTCCGAATGTGATAATATGGACAATTAAAGAGGTTGATGCTGGGATGATTTCACCGTATTACATCGTATTACTGATTATATGTGAGATGATAAACGGACCTACACTAGTGATATGGGTCTTAGTATCAATGTTGTGGTACACAATGGATGGCTATGATGTTGAGTCATAACGAATATATGATTTGAGTACGCATAACTTTATTGACATTGAGGTTGAATTACGATACAATCTGATCATTTATAGATTCAAATAAATGAGTGATGAAAATATCTGAATATATGGTTTTGCTTATAACCATAGAATAGGCCTTGAATAATAAGATTAATAATCGCATAAGTTTGATATTAAATTACACAAGCCATATGAAAATTTGATTTGAGGATTGTGATATAGCTCTATGATAGTGAATGAAATTGAACCTCAAGTCGGAAATTATGAACGTGCGTCAATGGGTCAAACCATAATTGGATTTGGTAAGTGATTATTGATCAGGTGGTTCTGTTATCTTCAATATCGACTCTGAAGTAGATATTGGATGACGATATTGGAAATTACATAATTTCCGTATCTTTATGGTTACACTGAAACATGATATCTAAATGCTTATAAAAACTAAGAGGATTCATACTAATGATGTGATCCCAATATTGATGATGAGATGTATAAATGATTATTACAGTCGATGACGACTGAGAAAGGATATTGAATATCGGATGATCTGAATACCAAGTGATTTGATTACCGAATGAATTGAATACTGAACAATTTGAATACCAAATGAATCGAATATTGAATGAGTTGAATACGGATCTACTGATTTGATAAAAAGAAAGTTTTGAAATTGAAAGATTGATGGTGATAATTTAGATGAATTGATTCACTGTATTAGATGAAAATATTACTGAGGTTGCATACTGAAATAGTTTTATAGCATCGGTTTTAAGCATAACTTACTACAACTTCAGATGTTATAATAGCAGTTATATGAATGCTAAAAAGTATAGAATAGTTTAAAAAAAAATATGGTATATATATTTTTATATATGAATCATCTTAAAGAATTTTACCATATGCTTTACATGATTTTGACATGAAAAGATAAAGATTTAAATGTTTTATGAGACTGTGACACCCTAGAAGAATTAAATTCAATAAAGCATAGTGGAAACCGCCTAATTGGAGCTTTGCTCATTAGGCAGAGATGCTTGTCCAACAATAGTTGTGGACAGGTCTCAGTCACGCCTAATCAGTGGGGCTGAGAGAGATGAGGTTTATGGCCATAGATAGCGCCCCAGTTGATTTTCAGGGAACGATGACATGATTTTTACTGCTAGCTACAATGATTTAAGTCTTTATTGATAGAGTGATAGGGCTCTAGCATAGTCTCTAACCGATATGATATGAAGTCTAAAGTATGATTTGATTGATATAAACTTTAGACTTGACATGATTTATATAGTACATGAAACATGTTTGAAAAGAGAGATATTTTGAAACTGTACATGTTTTAAAAGTACATGATATATGATTTCGACACCTATGTGATTTGCATTTAATTTTGTGTCGAACATGAAATGATATGCGATCTAGAGTATAGATTGATTTGATATGAACTCTAGACCTGATATGACTTACAGTATATGAAAAAAGTTTTGACTTGACATGATATGAAAAGAGAAATGTGCACGTTTTGATTTGAAATGATATGAAAAGACATGTTTTGAATTGACATGATATGAAAAGAAAAATGTACACGTTTTGATTTGAAATGATATGAAAAAACATGTTTTGAATTAACATGATATGAAAAGTGAAAAGACATGTTTTGAATTGACATGATATAAAAAGAGAATTATGCATGCTTTCAACCTTAAATATGAAATGAATTGAAAATTCATATATTGAGCATGTTCTAAAGTAAATATGATATGATTTGAAATGATAGCGGTTCATACAGTGAAATTACATAAGTTACCTACTAAATCATGACATAATAGGATGCTTTTTACATAAGATATGTTATGACCTTATGTGGTACAAAAACATGAAGAGTATATGAGGAGTATCACGACTTGGTGGTAACGATATTTCATCTACATGATGTCATGATATGATATGATATGATACGATATGATACATGAATATAAAATATGCACGAAGAGAATTATGACTTCGTACCACTGTGATTATAATCCTCCATATGGAAAGTGATACGAGATGATAGAATACAGGAGTACGATTATGAAACATAAAGTGATTTGATACGATATTTCAATTGGACATAATGTACTCCAAGATTGAGGAATGTATAGACTAATAGTATATGACATTCAAATTGGACACGACATATTGTTGTGTGATGCACTATAGTATAAGGATGAGAAGACTGAAAAAGTGATTATGATGATTTATTTAAAAGTATAAGTGATAGACAGATGACAAGAAATGAGATAATGAGATGTTATCGATGAGAAAGGATTAACTGTAATTGCAAACTTGCAAGTTTTAAACATTGCGGTTTAAGACAGTATAATCCTACTCTTGCATTTATATTAGTATCTTACTGAGCCGTGGTTTTGCTCATCCCACTAAATTTCATATCTTTTAGACTATTAAAGTTAACATCTGCCATGCGAGCTGCCAAGTGGGCATCGGAGACGGCATCTAAGCTTGGTACTGGCCACCGTTCTTCGAATCCACTTCATTGCCTCGAGGTATACGTTCTTTGTAAATCTCTTGTTTACATGTACAGACTTTAATTAATACACAGTACGTATTTTATTCAACGAGTTGGGATGTAACTTAGAAGTGTGATAAATTATTATATAGAGGATCAATGAAAGTAGAGTAGTAACTACATTGACACCGAATACAAACCTTAAAATGAAAATGAAAAATATAGTCCATAAATTTGTAGATTAAGAAAAGTATAAGTATAAAGTGACAGTCGCGGCCTTCGGGTCGTGACAATTAGTGGCATAATAAAATAAATAGAAAAAGGAAAGAATTATACCAAAATAATTTGGGTTTAAAACCCAAGAGTAAGGAGGCCCAACTATCAGCCCAAAGGAGTTCCACAGATTGGGCTTGGCTGGGTCGGAAGAAAAACGGGCTAGTGCCTGTTGGACCGGGTTGGACGCGACACGGGTTGGGTCGAGTCGTCTGAGGCGCGCGGATCTTCCTCCTCCCTTGGGTCGGGCGCGCAGATCCCGGGTCGGATTCGAGTCCATGCGCGGGTCGCCTTTTTTTTTTCAGCTTATAAAAGCTATCCCTTTTTTTTTACTTCATTTTCAGCCCAAAAAGAAAAAAAAATGTTCAGAGCCTTCAAAGGCCCTCGGCCAGGCGATTTTCGGCCACCGTGTGCCGTCGCCGGCCACCGTCTCCGGTAGACAAAAATCAAAAAGCTTCCTCTTTTTCGATTCCTCTTCACTCGTTCTTTCTGATTCTGACCTCCGATTCACTCAAAAATAGCCCTAATCTCGTAGATCTGAACTCCCCGAAACCATGTTCTTCCCTTTTTTGTTTTTATTTTTTTCTTTCTGGTGAATGATGTTTGGTTGTTGCTTGTACGTGTGTGTGTGTGTGTGTGTTTGTATGTGAATTTGATGGTGTATGTTTGCTGCCTTAGGGTTTGGGACTCGGGTTTTGGAGATGTTTGGTTGCGGGGTTCCGATTTTTGGTTAGGTTGTTCGGTAGGTGATGGTGGCGGTTTGATGGTGGCTCGGGTTTGAGTGCAACCGAAGGGTTGTTGGGGTTTGGTGAGGGTTGGCCGTTGTAGGTTGTTCACGGTGGCTGTAGTTTTATAATCATGTTCAGTAGCACGTCACTTGTTATTATTGCATTATAATTAAGTAAATTACAGTTTAAAATTATATAAGGTGCATCAAAATTTCATATGAATCCCACAGTTATAAGTAGTGAATTCTTGCATAATTTTTTATTATGATCAAACAATTACAAGATTAAATTAAAAAAAAAATTGCAGGTGATAAGCTCGCGTCCTGTTTTCATAAGCTAAAACTGATATTAAATTTTTTAAGATTACTGAAAAATAATAATCACCCGTTAATCGCATATTAATTTTTTTTTCAATTTAAAAAAATCTCTAATAACTAAAACTTGAGACACTTGTAATTTTTTTAAGCCGTAGGATTGCATTTATAATCAATATTTTTTTTGTATAATCATATGTATCTTCATTCATCTATGGTTTGGGATTAATTTTATCCGGATTGAGAATAATAAATGGTAAAATCTTCTTAACAGTGGCGACTCAGAATGCTAATTATGTTCAAATATTTAGGAAAAAAATCTATTTCTTTTTCTTCCAACCACTTTTTGAACATTTATATTTCAATATTAATTATGTTAAAATGTAATTTACTTATATTATATTATATTATACAGGGTAACATGAATCTACAAAATGTAATTTACTTGTAAAATGGTAACGCGTGCATGGCAGGCGAAGCTCAAAGTCAAGTGGGGAATTACAACTATCATGCATATATTTTAATTTGAAAAGAAGAAAAATCATCATCGTAGCTAGCTACTTGAAAGGCCGTTGAATTCAATTTTCTTTCTTCCCCACCGACTGGGTTGAAATTAAAAAGCTAATCCTCCAATAAAACCAGCGTAATGCAAGTAATTAATCCTCATTATATACAGTAACATTTTTTTCATAAAAGATACAAGAGAGAAATGAGGAATTCAATCTTTAACTTAATATCTTTTTAAAAAAAGATATAACAATCGTTAAGTCAAAACTTTGATTTATATAATATTATTTAATCTGACATATTTTGAGTAAAATTTTCAGCTTATTTTCATTGCTTAATTAAAAATGGGATTTCAATCTTAGTTAATGTTATTAACACACTCACACACACAAATATTTATATAAATTTAAGGGTACAAAAGGTTGAGATCTTATTTTATTAATATATATATTATACATATATAGTTAATCAAGTTTGGGCTATTTTTCCAACCAATTAATTATTTTTATTAGGGCAATTGAGCATGCATGACGTCTGTAGAACTAGTTGCTACAATTTATTGATCCCACATGTGAAGTTAATAAATAAAAACAAATTACAGTGACTAATACGCATATTTAATTAATTAGAAGTCAAAAACATAGGCATAGTCAAATTCATGGAGATGTATATAGGAAGCAGTCAAACATAAAACAGCTATTCAGGCGATGATTGATCCTCAGCAAGCCACGCCATTCGTTCTAATTTTCAATTTTCAAACATATTACAATTTCGTGTCTAGTACGTTGGAGCTGCGCAGCTATTTATTAGCTTGGTAATGGTTGAGTTTGAGATAAATAATTAATCCGCCTAGTTTTTTGTCTGTTCGTCGCATGAGAGGATGTTGTATTTGGAAAGCTAATGATAATTTCCAGCAAAAACACTCAACCAATCACATGAAATTATTTATGAATATAAGTATGACTTCTCAGTTTACGGTCGTCATTCATTTGTAGAATTTCCCATTAAGGACGCTTCGGAAAGGAATCAAATCAAGTGTTTCAAAACACATTAATTTATGACGGTTATTTTTCTTAATTTTTTTACGTGCATTTTGC
Source organism: Heritiera littoralis (assembly GCA_031772115.1). Lineage (NCBI taxonomy): Eukaryota > Viridiplantae > Streptophyta > Magnoliopsida > Malvales > Malvaceae > Heritiera > Heritiera littoralis. The sequence continues at coordinate 2,114,026 of JAPDPK010000043.1, forward strand.
TTTATGGATCAATAATAACATTTTCTAGATAATTTAAGTGGGTGGATTTTTTTCGAAATATTTGAATATAATTCAAATTTTGAGATCGTCAATATTAAAAAATTTTTATTGTTTATTATTTTTAACTCAAACATAATTAATTTAGATCATAAAATAGATTATGATACTTGTGATTAAAAAAAAGTAAATGTGACTTTGGATTAGTTGAAATAATAGCTAAAGTACACTTAATATTTAAGAAGACATGCAAATGCAACGCACCCCTACTTGATTTTGAAAGATAAAAAGTGAAGAGAGAGTTTTTCAAAGCCGGCATTGCTGACCACCGACCCCATCAAACTCTACGAGAATACAAAAACAGACTTTATCCAAGTCAATCCCTTCTCTTCTCTTCTCTTCCATATAAGTACAACTCTGCTTCCTGTTTGTTTTCTTCTTGTATCCAAACTTTAGAATCTTAACCTCCGTCTGTCTCTTCGATCACTGATTGTTTCTCTTTTAGATAACCATATGGGCAATTCGATATCTCCATGTTTCCAACCAAATCCAAGGTCTTCAGTGAAGCTCATATTCTGGGAGGGAAATACAAGAATCCTAACCGGAAAACACATCGCGGGCGAGGTCATGTTTGAGTTCCCAGACAAGATGGTTTGCCATGCAGACTCTTTCTTCATTGGTCACCCCATCCCATCTTTAGCCATAGACGACGATCTCATTGCAGGCCAAACTTACTTTGTTCTTCCCATCGATCGCTTTGCATGCAATGTCTTGTCAACTTCTTTTCTTGCCTCCTTAAATCCTAGCCCTAAGCCTGCTGCTCCAATCAACTTCGGGGATTGCCCTTTTGAGTATGTCAAGGGTTCTAATGGCAGCGTTTTGATCAAGGTGGTGCCTGAGTTCATAACGAGGCTGATTCATAGAAGCCAAGGAGAAGAAATTGGGAATCCTGGGAATAGTTTTCTTTGCAGCACACCGGAGTTGAAGAAGCAATACGACATGCTTGTTGGGTCTAAAGAACAAGTTTGGTCGCCTAAACTTGAGACGATTTCAGAGCATAAGATCAGGTTTTCACCTTGCAGATTCATAGGGTTAGAGTGGAAACAAAAAGAGAAACGATAGTAATTTACAATTTCTTAGGTCTAATTTAGATAAACGGTGCGATTGATTTCATTGAGATGAAAAAAAAAAAGTGAATGATTACTGTAAGTATAAATTTTTTTAATAAAATAATAAAAAATTAAAATCAAATGGTACAAAAAAAATTTTACTAATTTTTTTATCTTTTTGTGATTTTTATTTTGTCCTTTAGTGGAAGATTCCATCGCACCTTTGGTATGGTGAAATCCAAATCCACCCTTAATCATTGCCTGCTTAGCTATGTTTCCATTGAAAATAAATTCAAGAAGACATAGTTATAATTTTTCCTTTTAACATGATGGTTCCTACTTGTTGTACAAACATAATTACAGAATCTGTTGAACGATTTGTGCTCTTTAACCGTAAGCATATATATATATATATATATATATATATATATATATATATATATATATATATATATATATATTTGATACAAACAAGGCAAAATTTGGGAATAAATAAAAAGATTGCAGAACATCTGTTGTATGTAAATCTGGTAATTTATGTTTATAATTCGTATTTGTGCAACGAGAAACACAAATTTTCTATCGATGCAGAAAACACAAAACTTTATTTTTAACTTTTATCATATTCATATACAATTTTATTTAATTTTAGCTGATATAATCTTAAGGATTTATATATGATACACTAACAGTGTATAGTCTCTATACACTGTCGGTGTATAGTCTCTATACACTGAGACTATACCCTCTCAGTGTACAAGAGGTTGATACCTTGTCAATAAGCCATTATGAGCAAATTGAAAAATATTTATTTGTATTTATTTTTAAGGGCTTGGTATGTTTTTAGTTTGCATATTGATGATGTGTCAATCTATGATACATTGATAGTGTATAGAAATTATACACTGTTAGTACATCATATAAAAACCCTGACCTTAATATTTTTTATTGGTGTCGTGTTGTGTTTAAGATTGTTTGGTCTAACTGGAAGAGTAATTATATAAATTATTTAGAGATTGTTGGTCAACATCAATTTTAATTAATCTAATTTGCTTATAATTATGTCATTACATTAAGCAAATTTTCAACGATCTAGTTGTTGATTCGCTTCGCAGTAACAACAATCCTGTATAGATGCACATAAAGAAATGGAAATGGAGTGAAAATTATACACAAGACAGATGGAAGTTACCTATATAGCTTTGCTGCAGCCATTTTAATTACCAGGGTGTTTAGCAAGCCATACGCATCTGTGCTCATTCACACAATAGCTACAGCAAAACCTAATTCAAACATTTACGACAGAGAATCTACCCAAAATTAATTAAGCAATTGAAAAACTTAATTCTGGCTGTAAAAATTAATGTGTTTATCATAAAGTGATTAAATTGTTGTATAAATGTTGAATGTATTAACGTTAACTTTTTAATTTGTAATTAGGAAGCATGATTAGAGCAGAACAAGAAATTAAAGGGAATCATATATAGATCAGGCACTATTATATGCACATAATATTGTAATTAATTATATATATGAGAGATCAACTATAATTTATGCATGAAAATGATTAATTATGTTCTTCATATATATGATTTCGCTTTCCCTTTGGCTTCATAAATCACAGTGTATAATATATATATATATATATATATATATATATATATATTATGGAAATTGAAATGTTACAACGCCGCAGTTACAATTATTGATCTTGAACTGGGAAAATATTTTATACAAGACTTGTTGAAGTAGGAATGTGAAAATATTAAGTATGTTGACACCTAATTTTGTCCCATTTATTATTATTATATATTATATATTTTTCTTTTTTATTATATGTATGTTTATATTTATTTGGTTTGTTATTATTATTTGTCTTTTATTATTATTATATTATTGCTATTATTATTATTTTTAGTTTTATTTTTATGATTATTATTATTATTATTATTATTATTATTATTATTATTATTATTTTGTATTATTTTGTTGTTTTTGCCCCCAGCCTCCTGAACCTACCATCAGTCCCATTGTCACGTTAAATGCTTCAGATTTTCCGAAATCCGCGCAGACCCATTGTCTCAGCCGCTGGCGTCCAAGTCTTCTCCCCTGTCTCGAGCCTCACCCAGTGTCCATCTTCCCCATGCCGTAAATCCCGCTCCAACAGTAGCCTATTGATTCTATGATTCTGAAAGGCTAAAAGGAGGTTCCAAAATTGGTTTAAGACGACCCCAAGCGAATGAAGCCGGAGGAGAAGAGAGAGAAAAAAACAGAGAGCAGAGACCCGAAAAGCACACGCATACAACAACAACCGACACCCCCTCTGCCTCTTCCGCCAACAACCAAACACCACCACCGTGAGCATCCATCGCCATCACCACTACCAACACCACACTACCCCAAAGCCTCCAACCACTAACACCGAAGGAAACCTAGCCCCAACCCAGATCTGAAAACCCCTAACCCGAGAATCCCGAGCCTAATCTCAGACCCAAATCTCCACAAACCTGCAAAAAGAAACGAGAAAGCAAACCAAACCACAGCAACCACAAAGAAAACCACAACCAGATCCAAAACCATCAACCCAAAAACCGAGAAAATACAACAAAAAAAAGGAAAAGGCTTTCGGGAAAGCTAGATTTGAGAGGTTGGAGTGATATTTAAGCTAAACGGAGGTTAGATCTGAAAAGAAGGAGGTAAGGTGAGTGTTTCTAAGGTTACTGATAGTCACTGGCAACCGGCGCACGGCTGCTGGTAGTCGTCTGGCGAAGGAGGGACTGAGAAGATTTTGGGTTTTGAGTTTTTGGGCATGAAATCTGATGAAAAACGGGTTTTAAAAAAGGGGGTTACCTTTTATAGCTAAGGAGAAACGAAGAGTAAAGGAGGCGACCAGCGTGTGGACTTGACCCAACTGAAATCCGCCTTAGTTCGCCCGCCCGTGACAAGAGGAGCAGGATCAGTGAGTCCACTCTCCCGTTCAAGGAGCTCGCACGCCCGTTAAAAGGAAAAGGAAGATCCACGAGCTCGCCCGCCTGTGAAAAAGGAAGCCAAGGATCCGCGCATCGCCCCTGACTTGACCCGAAATCCACGCGACCCGCAAGCTCGCCCGCTCGTGGAAAGAGGATTGGGATCCGAGTGTTGCTCCCAATAGACGCGACTAAGATCCGCGAGTTCGCTCGCCCGCCAGTGGAAAGAGACATGATCCGCGAGCTAGATCACCCGCCGAAGGAGCTAGACCACTCAGCGAGCTCGTCCGCCAGTGGAAAGAAAAAACAGGATCTGCGAAATCGTTCGTCCACTCAAGGAGTTCGCCCGCCAAAGGAGAAGGAGGTCCTCACGCTCGCCCGTCCTCGAGTTCGCCCGCTTGTACTAGAGAGGCAAGATCCCTGAGCTCACTCATCCGCTCAAGGAGCTCGCCCACCCGAGGAGGGTATATTTCATTCTTTTCGTTTTATTCATTTTGTTTTATAGAAATATTCGTTTAGGCATTTTGATGTATTATCATGGTAAAATAATAATAATAATAATAATAAGTAAATAAATAAATAGAATAATATAATCAATAAAAATAAGAAAATAAAATGGAATTCTTCCGAGGATGGGATGTCATGAGACTCACAAGTAGTGATTTCTTGACTGATGCTTAGGTGAAAGGAATTAGCTAAATGTTACCAGAGTATTGGGATATTTAGTCAAATTTCTCAATATTAAGAATTTCATTAATAAAAAATCAAAACATAAAATTCCTTTTATAATTCCATATGCATTATATATCAAATGCTAGCACCATCTGCATAAATAATAATTAAAAATAAAATGGAATTCTTCCGAGGATGGGATGTCATGAGACTCACAAGTAGTGATTTCTTGACTGATCCCTAGGTGAGAGGAATTAGCTAAATGTTACCAGAGTATTGGGATATTTAGTTAAATTTTTCAATATTAAGAGTTTCAATATAAAGTTCTTTTTATAAATTCCATATGCATCATAAACCATATGTTTGCATCATGTGCATAAATAAAGGAAAATAAAATGGAATTCTCCCGAGGATGGGATGTCATTGTCATAACGTCTAGGTCCGTGAACCTAACCCGCTAGACTTAATATCGAGGAGTCGCCACCAACCATTCAAACCTAAGGTGTGATTGGTCACCTATTCTTGTCTAGAGATAAGGCTTGGTCTACGTTCAAAGAATCTAGGGTTCGGGAGTACGGTTACGTGTGGGGAAGGATTAGCACCCCCACAACGCCCATCCTAAAATGGTACCAACTACTTTAGGTCATTCTAAATTTCCTTTATTTTGAGTTAATTTCGATATGCTTAATATATTGAAAATTTACTTAAAATCCTTCCATCAATCTGGTTCAGACAATAAGTAAATCCCCTCACCTCAGGAGTATTCAAGTAGTACCAATTGACTTGCTCGAAGAGGCTCCATCGTCGGATCATTTAAATACATTATGACAACCTTAATATTGACTCTATACCCAATAGGTCATTCTAAATTTACTTTAATTTAATTTCGATATGCTTAAAATATTGAAAATTTACTTAAAATCCTTCCATCAATCTGGTTCAGACAATAAGTAAATCTCCTCACCTCAGGAATATTCAAGTAGTACCGATTGACTCGCTTGAAGAGGCTCCGTCGTCGGAATATATTATAAAAATCTTAATTTTGGCTCTATAACCAATTCTTTACTAATTTTCTATTTTTATTGTATTTATTTCAATATCTTATTTCTATTTTATTTTAATTGTCTTTATTATTATATTTTATTTCTATTTTAGAAAATGAACACATATTATTATATTGAAAGTTTACTCTAAACCTTCCATCAATCTGGTTCAGTCTAGAGCAAACTCCCCACCTAGAAATTTCCAAGGAGTACCATTCGACTTTCTTGGAATTTCATCATCGGATAATTTGTATTCATCTTCATAATTTAATTATTCTTATCTAATTTTTATATTTTAATACATATTATTTAAAATTAATTTGATTAACGCCTATTTTATTTTACTTTATTTTATTTTACATTCTTTTAGTCTAATCTTAGAACAATATAATAATTTACATTAACGAAAGAATTAAAATAGAACATTATCTTCAATGAATTAAAACACATAACTAATTAATTATTCTATATAATTCCAAACACTATCATGCTTCAGTAGTATAATGATTTTCGTTTTAAGCATTTAATTCTCAAAATGGTCATTAGCTTATCACTTCTAATCATTATGATATCAAATTAAATAATACATATAACACACATGTTAAGAAAGTAAAAGAGAAAAGGAAACCATACCTACAGCTGGAGATGAATTAAAGAACTTTAGATTGCTCCTGTTTGTGACCAAAACGGGTCACTAATTTTATCCAAGACGTGCACAAAATCCAATTTCAATGCAGTTCTTCAACTTTCCTATCCTTTTTACTTTCCTCTCACGCAGCAACTAATGATATGAATGTGCAGAGGGACAGAGATCGAACAGCAGTCATGTCATGATGAGGCGTGGGATTAGCAAACAGGGAAGCTCGAATAGATGCTGCAACGAAGATGAATTAGCAGACGCAGCCACTGCTAGGAACGATGTCAACAATCTGGACGTGGGCAGAAAAGGCCTTAAGCAAAGCGGCAGCGGGGTAGTCGGTCTTGGAGATGACAGGGCCGGTTGTAGTGATGCAAAGACGCGATGAAGAATGGTGGGTAACGGTGCAACCCAGCAATGGCGTTCAAGAGTAACAAAAATGATGGTGATGATGATTGAACGCTAAAACAACAGGGTGAAGTGCGGAACCAGGGGATGACTCGGCAATGACAAGCGGTAGGGATGATGATGAAGAAGGCTTCGATCAGGGCAGGTTTGGTAGAAGTTTTTTTATCAAGGCTGAGTGCTAAGAGTCCCCCCTAATTATGTGTTGGACCCGGTTTTTATAATCACAAACTTGTTAGAGTCCTAATACAACTATACTTATTCTAATAATTATCTTCTATTTTTATTTATTTTATTCTTATATTAATCCTAATCTAACTCTATTAATCTAAATAATTATCCTAAAAATTTAATTATCCTAATTATCCTATCCTAAAATTAATTTTATTTTTATTTCTTTTTATCTTTTCCCTCTCTTTTGTTTTTTTTTTATTCCTAAATCCTATTTTAATTTTAATTTCCTAATTAATGTTAATTCTAAATCTAAAAATTCTAATTTAATTCTAGCCAAATTCCCAATTGTTAAATTAAAATACAAATGTCACCCAACCCAATTATTTATACAAATTAAGACCCCGGACAAAATAAGGTGTCTACAGTCATGAGACTCACAAGTAGTGATTTCTTGACTGATCCCTAGGTGAGAGGAATTAGCTAAATGTTACCAGAGTATTGGGATATTTAGCCAAATTTCTCAATATCAAGAGTTTTATTAATAAAATCAAAATAAACAAAATTTCTTTTAAGTTTCATATACACCATACATTTTTATTTATACTACATGCATACGATCAATTATAAAATAGCGTGAGCACCACCGAGGATAGGATGTCATGAGACTCACAAGTAGTGATTTCTTGACTGATCCCTAGGTGAGAGGGATTATTTCAAATGTTACCAGAGTATTGGGATATTTGATTTAATTTTTTCAATAAATGGTGTTCATGTTGATTTTCATAATGAATCTCTTTATAACATTAATTTTTCAAGCAAATACACTAATTGTTCATATAATCAAAAGCCAGGACTATCTTATTAAAATCAAAAGATACCATGTGGTTAGGATGGTACCCTTTATCAACGGACGTTGTGGGGGTGCTAATCCTTCCCCACGCGTAACCGTACTCCCGGACTCAACTTTGTTTTTGCAGACCAAAAATTATCTTTTTAATAAAACTTAATTAATTTCGAGATTTTGTTAAAAAGATAAATATTTTAGGTGGCCAATCACACCTAGACAAAAAAGATTGGTGGCTACTCCTTTTTGTTTTTAAACGTTTTTCAAAATCGTCGAGCACGAAATCGTTACGACAGCTTGGCGACTCCACTGGGGAAACTAAGAGAGTCAAGCCATTGAATAATCATATGGTATCTTAAATTTTAATTTGATAGTCTTGGTTGGCATTTAAATTTAATCTTCTTTTTAAGAAAAAGTAAAAAAAAGAGTAAAAAAAAAAAAGGGAAATTTCACTAAAATCTACGTAAATAAATAAATAAAAACTTCATTTCATCCATTTTGATCATGTTGGTTCATTACATTCTTTGTGTATGGAAATGTTGTGAATAAAAAAGAACATATACTCATTTACTGTTGCATGCACTTGCATTTGCATCACATGAGCCCTACACCCGGGTTCCGTCCTCTTTAGGAGGGAGTAGAGTACCTTTGCTCTCGTGAGGTAATCACCTCCGCAATGGCAAGTGAAATACTCCCACTCAGATCTGTACCTTTACTAGTCCAGCATGGACGACAGTATGGAATGATTTGGGAACCTTGTAGATATGTGAAACCTTGAAACCGGCATATAGTATGTGGTAAGGAGATCAACCTAGGATAGAGCCATTCCTTTCCTTTTATGAGAGTGACCCTTGATAGGACATAAATAAGCACTCCATCCCTTATCTGCCTTTTATTTCGTTGTTTATATTTTATACATACTGATTCGCATTTATTTTCTTATTCTTTTTGCATGAATCTTCTTGCATCGCATAGTCACATAAGGGGGTGTTTTAATTATGGCTCTCTTCGACAAGGAACTTTTCACTGAATCCATAGAAAGGCTAGCTTGCTCGTCATTTGTGAACGTTCCATGTGATTCCTACCGGGAAGTACAAATCTGGTCTGAAAAGATTCAACAAATAAAAGGTGATTGCTTGGCTAGGAATTTCATATCCTCACTCCCACAAGAAGTGAATCTGAACCTCCAGCAAAATAACCTAATAGACTTAGCCAACTTATGGGACCAAATCAGTGAAGGAGGGAAGAGGGCTTTCCATGAAAAATATGGCCAAATAGAGTCTTTGATTGCTGTAAAAGTCGAAGAACCACTGATCAGGGCTGCTATTCAGTTTTGGGACCCCTCCCATAGGTGCTTCTCTTTCAACGGAATGGACTTGACACCCACAGTAGAGGAGTACTTCGTCCTGTTAGGTATTGACTTGAAAAGTCCGGACAAAATATATGTTCGAAAGCCAAAATCCGGATACCGCAAAAAGTTGGCCAAGCTTATGGGAGTCAGACCGGAAGACATAGACTCCCATAAAAAGGAGAAAGGATCCAATATCTGTATGCCATGGGATTTTCTTTGTGAATTCATCAAGGGACATCTTAATGACCAACAAGGGTTGGCGGGTTTTGCTTTGGCAATCTATGGGATGGTTATCTTTCCGAAGGTATTAGGGCACATTGAAGTAGCAGTGATAGTCTTCTTCGAGCAAATTGAAAATAATGGGAATCTATCACCTGCCATACTAGCCGAAACCTTCAGGTCATTAAATTACTGTCGAAGAAACGGAGAAGGGCGATTTGTGGGATGTGCACAGCTACTGCATGTTTGGGCTAAAAGTCATTTTAAATGTGTGGAAAAAGCTTTCAAGAGAACCTTCCTACATCATCGTACTCCGGTTAAAGAATTCTGCAACAGTAAGTGGCCAAAACCGAAGAGTAAAGAAGAATGAGTGGATTTTTTGCAGAGACTTGAAGAAAAACAGATTGTATGGATGACACCTTGGATGCCTCATGTACCGGTCCTATATCGATGCGGAGAAGATTCGTGGGTGCAACTTCTGGGACCATGGGGAGGGGTAAGCTATGCGCCACTCATGGTACTAAGACAGTTTGGAGCCAAACAGTTTATTCCACTTACACATGGGCTTAGTGATTTGGAGTTTTCTTATGGTGAGCCCAAGACAATAAAAAAGAGCGAGCAAGTGGTTCGATCATGGAAGCAAGCACGGAGAATCAACCTTGGGCCCCTCTTTGATAGAGCTACCTCAGAATACTTGTTTTGGAGAACAAGGCAAATAAGGGGGGTAGTTTTTCTCCCAAGTGAAGACAGCATGCCTTTAGAATCGGAAGTAGAAGTGTCCGAGGCTGAAATCGCTAGGCAACAGTTCAAGATAGAGGAGGAAAGGTGGAAGCAAGAGAATTTGAGGCTTCGGAGAGAGATGGAACAGCTCAAGTATGAGGCGGAAATGAGATAAGCCAAGCTCAAGAAGGTCCAGCAAGAACACCACGTCACCAGCAAGGATCTCAGAAGTCTGCACCTAGAGAACAAGAAGTTGAGATCCGAAATGAGGGTCGAAGGGATTATGCAGACTTCAAATGAAAGGAAGAGAGAATTAGAAGACTTGCACAAAAGGGTTGAGCACTGGGCGCACAAAGCGAAGAAAAGTGAAGAAGAAGTTGTCCATTTGTCCCAAGAACGACAAAATTGGGAAGGCATGTACTCCGCAAGTGCAAAGAAGTTAGCCCAATGTTAGAAAGAGAATGAGGAACTAAAGGAGAAGTTGAAGAAAGGAAAGCAAGTCGAGGTAGATAATGAAAAAGCTACATTGCAGCAAAAGGTTCAAATGTTAGAAGAGCAGTTACAAGAACATAAGAACCACATTAAAGTGATAATAGAAGACTGGGAACAAAGTGAAAACAACTAGAGCTATGGATATGATATGGCGCAAGATGCTAGCATGACATGGAGAGTGGAAAGTCTGGGGAGACAGCAATATATAGAGCACTTGGCCACTCAAGTTTGCAAGGCCGTGACAAAAGCAAGGGTGATGGTTGATAAAGCCGAAGCCTTAAGACAAGAAGTCCTCCTAACAGAAAAATACAGGCAAAGGTTGCTGAACTTTTTGGAGGAAGCTAAGGATCAATACCAGTAAGTTAGTCGTTTTTATGGATTCAATCAGAACATGATTGGAATGTAACAGATGACTTGTTGAATGAATGAAAGTTCCTTTTTGTTGAAATTGTTATGATTTAAATATCCCTCAAAGTATCATTCATTCAGCATCACATTCATTCATCATATCCATATAATTTACATAAAACGTAATATTCCAAGATTGCATCACGTAGTAATTAGTTCCTTAATTGTGGTAATCAAGATTCAAGGGTAGCTCCAACATTCAAGATTCCAGCCCAAATTCTCAAACACCCATACAATACCCGGTCGCGTTCAAGAGCGATGGAGGAAGAACAAGATAATAGGATGGATAGAATGGAGAGAGCACAAGAAGAAATCCGAGGTCAGTTAGCCGCTCTAATGGAGATGATGACAAGGACGAACCGAGAAAAGGAAGTGGCTAGAGAAACACTTAACCCAGGGACTGACAAGCCTCAAGGAGATGAAGACCCTCAATACCCTCCGGGGTTTACTCCTCTTTATGCCCAATCTCCACCAGGCATACCTCCACCTCCGCCTCCACCACAGCCTATAGGCAGCTATGCCTACATGTACCCCGGAGCACCGAGCGCCTCGGCACAATCTCACATCACAGTACCTATACCTCCCGCTCAACGGACAAGACCTGCGGATCCAATTCAAGTCCCTGACTTAGATGATCCAAAAGAACAAGAGAAATTAAAGGGCAGCGTGTTAGAGATAAAAGGAGATTCAGACTCAAAGAAGTTCAGCATTATAGAGGAAAGGTTAAGGGCCATCGAGGGCAGTGATTTCTACGGGTCAGTGGACCCAATGGGATTGTGCTTAGTTCCGGATGTGGTAATCCCTCTTAAGTTTAAAACCCCTGAAAAGTATGATGGGACCAAGTGCCCCATTACTCATGTGACGATGTATTGTCGTAAAATGGCTGCTTATAATCACGATGACAAACTGTTGATGCACGTATTCCAAGACAGCCTCACCAGATCCGCTGCTAGATGGTATGTATAGTTAGATCGTACACGCGTCCACAGTTGGAGCGACCTAGCTAGAGCATTTATTGCTCAGTATAAGCATGTCACGGATATGGCACCTGACAGGTTGTCTTTGCAAATCATAGAGAAGAAGGCCAAGAGAGCTTCAAGGAGTATGCTCAGCGGTGGAGGGACTCGGCAGCACAAGTCCAGCCGCCTTTGACTGAAAAAGAAATTATAGTACTGTTTGTCAATACACTGAAAGCACCATATTATGAGCGCATGATAGGAAATGTGACAAAGAATTTCGCTGATATGGTCATCACTAGTGAAATAATTGAAAATGCGATCAAAAGTGGGAAGTTGGAAGGTAGTGATTCAAAGAAAGGTGGGGTATCCAAGAAGAAGGAAGTTGAAACCCAGGTAGTCACCCATACCATACCTCGGCATAGAGGACGTGCGCCATATTCACCCCGGTTTCAGCCACAGTCTCAACCTTACCCAAATTACCAACCCTGTTTCCCGACCACAAACAATGTCTTGTACACTCCTTACCAAAATTCATCCCAGCCACAAATGCTTCAACCAAATCTTCGCCCTCCAACACCTTACTATACACCAAAACCTACGGCCTAGCCTTACCAACCAAACAGTAACCCAACCGCTAGCCAAAGGCCTCCCCGAAGGAATGTTGAAAGGCCTCCTATTGATCCTATACCCATGTCATACATAGACTTTTTCCCACAACTGGTAAAAGGTCACATGATCACACCTCTCTACATGGAGCCAATGAGACCACCTTTTCCAAGATGGTATGACCTTAGTGCTCGATGTGACTATCATAATGGAAACCCGGGTCATTCAACGGAAAACTGCACAGCTCTAAAGTATAAGGTGCAAGAGCTAGTCAAGTCAGGGAGATTGACCTTTTCGAAAGAGGTGGAGCCAAGCATCAATGCTAATCCACTACCCAGTCATAGCGGAGGATCAGTCAGTGCAGCTGAAGTTGGGAGGAGGTGTTACATGAAGAGACATGTGGAAGAGTTTAGGACTCCAATGAATCTAGTATACGATGTTCTAACCGAGGCCAAGATGATTCAGCCTGCGCCGTTGGAACTGAAAGTCCATCAAGATGAATTCAGTCCAGAATAAATGTGTAGATATCATAGGGGATCTGTGGGCCATTCTATCCAAAACTGTCATCAATTTCAACAAGTGGTCCAATCAATGATGGATTCATTTTTGATCAAGTTCCGTACAGAAGAGGAGGAAGATGTAGTGAGTGTTGTTTCGAAAGAATCTTCAGAAGATGATTATTTTTGGGGGAAACCACTGATAGTGTTTTACAAGGAGAAGCCCAGCCCCAAGAAGGAAGAATCTAGCTTTGTCACTCCTCCGACCATGACAATCAAAGTTCCAAGTTCTTTCCCTTACAAGAGTAATAAAGCTGTCCCTTGGAAATATGAGTTCAAAGCAGTGATTGAAGGGTCAGGCAATGTGAGCTCAGACAAGTCAGATATGCCAGATAATGCAAATATAAGCGGGGTAGGAGGGATTACATGAAGCGGAAGATGCTACACACCAGAAATGCTAGAAAGGGTCAAAAAAGGAAAAGCAAAGGAAGGAGAAGAGGATGGTCAGATGGAAAAAGGAGGGGAGAAAGCTTTGTCTTCCAAAGATCAAGGGAAAAAACTGCAAAAGCCAGTGTCAGAAGAGGATGCAAAGGAGTTTTTGAAGCTAATCAAGCACAGTGAATATAGTGTAGTCGAGCAATTGAATAAGATGCCTGCTCGAATTTCATTATTATCTCTGCTGTTAAATTCGGAATCTCACCTGAACACCTTAATGAAGGTTTTGAATCAAGCCTATGTGCCTCATGACATTCCGGTTGACAGTATGGACCAGTTGGCGGGAAATATCACAACAGCCAACTTTATATCTTTCACAGATGATGAAATTCCGCCGGAAGGGCGAGGGAGTATTAAGGCTTTGAACGTCACTACAAGCTGCAAGGGTCACACAATTGCCAAGGTTTTGATTGACAATGGCTCATCTATTAATGTCATGCCTATGGCCACACTAAAAAAGATGCTTGTTGACCTATCTTGCATACAACCGAGTAACATGGTTGTAAGGGCCTTTGATGGCTCTAGAAGGGATGTAGTAGGTGATATCAAAATTCCAATTGAAATTGGGCCGGTTACTTTCAATATCCAGTTTCAAGTGATGGATATTTCCCCGTCATACAGTTTCCTATTGGGGAGACCATGGATCCATACGGTGGGAGCTGTTCCCTCGTCGCTGCACCAGAAAGTGAAGTTTGTTGTCGGTGATAAACAAATTTCTGTCTCCGAAGAAGAAGACCTCTTGATCACCAAACCTTTGTCTGTGCCGTACATTGAGGCAGCCGAGGAAGCATTAGAGTGTTCTTTCAGGGCCTTTGAGATTGTGAATGCGACATATGTGGGAGAAGGATCAAGAATACCCACCCCTCGGTTGTCAACCACGATGATTGTTAAACAGACACTGCAAAAGGGCTGGCGTGTCGGGAGAGGTTTGGGGAAAAATCTCCAAGGACATAGAAAGCCTGTGAGAATTGCGAAGAACAAAGATAGGTTTGGTCTCGGATACAAGGCCACTGGTTTAGAAAGAAAGAAGATTCTGGAAGAGAGAAGAAAGAAAAGAATAGCCTGCCTCCAAGGGTACGAAGAAGAACCAGAGAAGATGGTGATCTCGTACCTCTATGATACTTTTCGCTTTGGCGGATGTTATCACCCTGATTCATTAGAGGTGGTGGAAGAGAAACATATGAAAGGTTCCTCTCGCGGGTTCCTAATCTAAATAGTGCATGGAGAGATGACAACTTTTGTTATAGAAAGGATGGTGTTGGGCACAAAGCTGAAAGACTGGATTGTTGAAAAAATACCTTCTATCTTTTTTTGTTTTTCCTTTTGTAATGTAGTAAGGTAGATTATCAACATCTCGGTCTAGAGAGCTCTAGAAAATTCTTTTGTAAACTTGATCTTCATCACCATTTCAATAAATTAACAAGTTCAATGCATTTCGAGTACTTTCTTTTCATCCATCATCATTTCTGTAATTGTTCTCTCTTTTCATTCACTATCATTGGCATGAACAACCAACCATATCTGTCAAATTTTTTTACTTTCTCAGGAAAATGAATAATGAATGTGAAGATAACCACAACAGCTATCCGGGGTTTGATTTTGAAAATTCTATGCATGTTGGTGAACTCGATAACAATGTAGATTCAGACGATGATGTTTTGTCTCCAGATCTGTTGAAAATAATTGAGCAAGACAAAAAACCAATTGAACCCCACAAAGAAGTTATCGATGTGGTCAACTTAGGGGATGATGAGAATGTCAAAGAAGTCAAAGTGGGTACGGCACTTCCATTGGTTGAGAGGCAAAGACTAGAGGAATTGCTTCGTGAATATTTGGATGTTTTTGCCTGGTCTTATCAAGATATGCCCGGGTTAAACACTGACGTTGTGGAGCACCGTCTGCCTTTGAAAACAGAATGTAGGCTAATACAACAGAAGCTTAGGCGCATGAAGCCCTAGATGTTGTTGAAGGTGAAGGAGGAAGTAAAAAAGCAGTTCAATGTAAGGTTCTTAAAGGTAGCCAAGTATCCAGAATGGGTGGCTAACATAGTTCCAATACCGAAAAAGGATGGGAAAGTAAGGATGTGTGTGGATTATCGGGACCTAAACAGAGCTAGCCCTAAAGATAATTTCCCATTGCCTCATATTGATACCCTGGTGGATAATACGGCCCAACACTACATGTTCTCGTTCATGGATGGTTTTTCAGGCTACAATCAGATTAAAATGGCCGAAGATGAATGGAGAAAACCACTTTGTGACAGTTTGGGGTACATTTTGCTACAAAGTTATGCCTTTCGGTCTAAAGAATGCCGGGGCCACTTACCAAAGGGCAATGGTAACCCTCTTTCATGACATGATGCATAAGGAGATAGAGGTGTATGTGGATGACATGATTGCCAAGTCCCGAGGAGAAGAGGATCATGTAGCCAACCTTCGAAAGCTGTTCGAAAGGCTACGGAAGTTTCAACTTAAGTTGAATCCTACCAAATGCACTTTTGGTGTTAAATCGGGGAAGTTGTTAGGATTTATAGTTGTCATAACGTATTAAGTTTTGGGAAAACCTAATAGCTAGACACAAAGATATGGAGTCGCCACCAACCATTCTACCTAGGTGTGATTGGTCACCTATTCAAACTAAGGATAAGGCTTGGTCTACGTTCAAAGATACTAGGGTTCGGGAGTACGGTTACGTGTAGGGAAGGATTAGCACCCCACAACGCCCATCCTAAAATGGTACCACTTAGTTTTAAGTCATTTGCTAAATTTGCTTATGTTGATCTTTAATCTCGATATAATTAATATTGAAAAATATTTCTAAGTGTCCTCCATTAAGCTGGTGGGACAACTCAAAAATCTTTCTCACCTCAAGAGTATTCAAGTAGTACTATGCCACTTGCTTGAAGAGGCTCCGTCGTCGGATTCATTTTAATATTTTATGAGAAATTCCTAACTTTGACTCCTTCTACCCAATTTATCCTTACCATCCTATCATTTATTAATTCTTAATTTTATTTGTTTATTTTTATGCGAAAATGAATATGAATTATTTTATCAAAAATTCCTTTTAGATCTTCCATTAAGCTGGTGAGACCCAAAAGAAATTTTCTTACCTAAAGATTTCCAAATCATTACTTAAGCGTAATTCTACTTGGAATCTCATCATAGGAACAATCAATATTCATTCTCAATAACTCCTATTTACCATTTTATTATTTCATCAAATTTCATTACTATTTATTATTGTTATTTTATTATTATAGTTAACATGAATTATTGAAGTTTTTTATCTTCTTAATTCATCACTTTGATTTTAATTTAATAATATTTTTTAGATACAAATAACTTATTTTATACTTTTAAAAAATGAATAAAAATCACTTATTATTGAAAACTATCTCTAGGCCATCCATTAAGCTGGTGAGGCCTTGAAAATAATTTTTCCACCTAGAAAATTTCAAGAAAATCACTTATGCGTAATTCTCTCGATATTTCATCATTGGAGTAATTCATGGTCACTTTCATTATAATTTTCATAACTAACTTTATTCATTCCATTCCTTATTTTATTACTCATTATTATTTCTATTATCATGGATTATTAATTATCGTTTCTAATTTTTATAAATTATTCTTGTTCTAATTCAATAACAAATCTACTAATCATTCATATTTTAATTTTAAAAAAAATGAATATAAATTACTTTTTATTGAAGACCCTATTTGGACCTTCCATTGAGCTGGTGAGGCCTTGAATAGAACTTTCTCATCTAGAAATCTTTAAGAAAATTACTTAAGCGTAATCCTCTTAATATTTCATCATCGAAGCAAATTATATTCATCTCCATTATCATTTTAATATCTAGCTCTAGTTATTTTATTCATTTTCTTCCTTGTTTTATTCTTTACTACTATAGTTTTTATCATATCATTAATAATCATTAATATCTTTCCTAATTTCATAACTAATTGTTTTTATTGTAATTTTATAATAAATTTATTTTTTTTTTATTTTTTTTTTAAAAAATGAATATGAATTATTTGTTATCAAAAATCCTATTTAGACCCTCCATTAAGCTGGTGAGGCCTTGGATAGAATTTTTTCACCTCAAGATCCCTAAAAGTACCACTTGAGTGTAGTCCCTTTAAGAGTTCCATCGTCGGAATATTTATATTCATTTTTATTATTATTTTAAATAAAAAAATGACTTTAATTTGTACATATCTCGCATCTAATTTTCTAACTTATAGCTTAAATTCATAGCTCTCAAATATAATTCTAAATCTATAACATAACAAATAATAAAATTAATAAATTAGATAAATTAAACAGGTTTCTAGACAAAAGAAACTAAAGAAACTTTATTTCAAAAAATTAATATCAATATGGTTTAAATTCATAGCTCTCAAATATAATTCTAAATCTATAACATAACAAATAATAAAATTAATAAATTAGATAAATTAAACTAATTTCCTAGACAAAATAAGCTAAAGCAACTTTCCTATAAATCAATATCAATCTTTTAAGAATAAGACATCAATATAGATATATATGCAAGCTTAAGAATGTAGTGCACGTGGAATATAGACTATAAAGAAATATGTGCACATAAAAAAAAAACAACTGCACATGAGTCATGTCAACTGAAGAAGTGTCCTAGTTAATACCATTTAACTTTTCAACGTGTATACATGCAGCTTCATGTAGAAAGAAAGTTAAAGTTTTTCTTTTTTATATACCTTCAGATCCTGTAAAAAAGCTAGTGAAGCAATGTGCAGCAATGGTGACAGGAGCGATGCAAGCAAGTAACAGAGATGGCGATGCGGGAAGATCAGTTTCTGGGGAAGCCAAAGGAGATGGTGCGACGTTGAATGATTGGTGTGGGATGGTGGTGACTGGCGAGGAACAACAGGGACTGAAGCGGGAAGATCTCTCAGCAGCTGTAGCAAACGATGATGATGGCAGTAGGCGTAGATGACACTGAGTTGCAGAGCAAGAGTAGCGGTACAGTAGAGAACCAAGCAGGCAGTAGACAAAGGTGTACAGTGGGATGCACGATGGTATAGCAGCACGACAGCAGGGCGTGGCAATGCTGAAGTGGAGAGACCGGTTGCCTGTGGTGCGATGCAGCAAATATGCGTGGCCACAAAAGTGATTAGGTGGTGGACAAGTTTAGATGGCTATATGAGTGGTGACGGGCTGCTTTGATGCGGTTCAAGTGGCAAGGAGCAATCAGCAATGGTTGCTGGGATTATGGCTAGAGGAAGCAGTGATAATGATGATGATGACGTGAATATGCTAGCAGAACTCAGGTTGTCATGGCCAGTAGCGACAGTGATGGTGGTGAGCTAGGTGGTAGCCATGAATGAATGGAGCCGTCCAAAGAATAGGGTTTCTTTTTGGCTGAAAACTTCCTCCTCAAGATGGTGATAAAAAAAATCAAAAAGAACCCCCCAAACCCTATTGAAACTAAGCGGTATTTTTTTTGGCCCCCCAGCCAGCTTTTTTCTCACCCTTTCTTTTTGCTTTTTCTTTTTACCCGTGCCTCCCCTTTCCTCTAAAACCTAGCCGGCCTCCTCATAACCCTAGTTCTTGTCTTCCTTAGGGTTTTTTTTTCTCCCCCTAGCGGCTAGCCTCCTTTATATATATATTTTTTTCCCCAAAGTTTTCTAGGGTTTCCCCCTATATTTTAATATGACCTAGAATCCTTTAATTAGTCTTCATTTTCCTTGATTCTTTCCTAGTAATTAATCCCATAATCTCAATGTTGACATATTTTCTTTTAAAACTTTCCATAAACAAATTCTAATTTGATCCTTTTAATTAATTCTAGATTTGTTTAAAGTTTCTAAAACCAAAAGATTTGATTTTTATTCCACAATTTGTGATACAAGTTTGACTTTCCCCCTTTTTGTTTTCCTTAATTTTTTTGAATTTTCATTTTTTTATTTTTCCTTAATAAATGTAAAAATATATTAAAAATTAAATTTAAATATAAAAATTGGTCTTTTAAATCATCGGGCCTAAAGTCCAAATCTAATCTTAAGTCCAAAATCATAGTTTCATATCCAAAAGTCTAATTAAACTCAAATCAAAGGTGAAATGAAAGAACATTGGACTCACAGGAGAATTGAGGCTCGGATTAAAGAAAATAATCTAATTGACCCAAAAATATTAAAGACTCCGGACAAAATGGGGTGTCTACAATAGTCAGTGAAAAGGGAATCGAAGTGGACCCAGATAAAATCAGCGCGATACAAAATCAGTCACCCCCGCGCACACAGAAGGAAGTAAGAGGCTCTCTGGGAAGACTGAACTACATCTCCCGTTTCATCTCGCAACTTACACTTAAATGCGATCCCATTTTTAAGTTGCTTCGGAAACAAGACCCGGGTGAATGGAACGAGGCATGCCAAGAGGCTTTTGAAAAAGTGAAAGGGTTTTTGTCAAATCCACCGGTTCTAGTACCGCCAGTTGCAGGGAGACCTCTGTTGTTGTACATGACTGTTAATGACCATTCTATGGGATGCGTGCTGGGCCAACACGATGATACGGGTAAGAAAGAACGGGCCATCTACTACTTAAGTAAGAAGTTCACTGATTACGAGGCCAAGTACACTACAATAGAAAAAATGTGTTGCGCATTGGCTTGGGTTGCTCGTAGATTGAGGCAATACATGTTGTATCATTCAACTTGGTTGATAGCCAGAGTGGATCCCCTCAAGTACATCTTTGAGAAACCATCATTGTCAGGTAGACTAACTAGATGGCAAGTTATGCTTTCTAAATACGACATTGTGTACGTGTCCCAAAAAGCAGTCAAAGGTGGGGCAATAGCTGATTTTCTCGCAGACCGTGCTACTGATGAATATGAGCCTATCAAACTAGATTTTCCGGATGAAGATATAATGTCAATCTTTCAAGCGGAGAAAGAAGAGCCCGACAGCAAACTGTGAAAAATGTTCTTTGATGGTGCAACTAATGCCCTAGGACATGGGATAGGAGCAGTATTAACATCTCCAAGTGGAAAATACTACCCGTTCACAGTCAGATTAAATTTCAACTGCACCAACAACATGGCTGAATACGAAGCTTATGCAATGGGCTTAGAAGCTGCAATCGAGAGGGGAATTAGAAACCTAGAAGTCTATGGCGATTCAGCACTGGTCATTTATCAATTACGGGGTGAATAGGAAACGAGGGATCACAAGTTAGTGCAATATCAAAAGTACATAGCTGACCTTGTGCAACAATTCGATGACATTGTCTTCCAACATTTATCTCGAGAAGAAAATCAGGTCGCCGATGCCTTGGCAACTCTAGCTGCAATGTTCAAAATGGAGGTAGAAGCAGAGGTCTCACCTATCAAGCTACGTATAAGAAGCTCTCCAGTCCACTGTTCTAGTATTGAGGAGGAAGTAGATGGACAACCTTGGTACTATGACATCATGCAGTACCTTGAGAGTCAACAATACCCAGAGCATGCATCGGAGAATGATAAAAAGATCCTCAGAAGACTGGCAATGGGATTCCTTGTCGATGGAGACATTTTGTATAAAAGGGG
Organism: Heritiera littoralis; assembly: GCA_031772115.1. Taxonomy (NCBI): domain Eukaryota; kingdom Viridiplantae; phylum Streptophyta; class Magnoliopsida; order Malvales; family Malvaceae; genus Heritiera; species Heritiera littoralis. Next base: position 2,135,187 of record JAPDPK010000043.1, read on the forward strand.
TCGAGATCAAATGTTGTTGAGATGTGTAAAAGCGTCTAAAGCCAAGAGGATTCTGGAAGAAGTACATGACGGAGTTTGTGGGGCACATGCAAATGGTCATTTCATGGCTAGACAGATTATGAGGACAGGCTATTATTGGACTACACTAGAAAGAGATTGCATAGATTATGCTAGAAAATGCCACAAGTGTCAAATCTATGCTGACAAAATTCAAGTTCCCCCGACATCACTGAACGTCATGGCACCACCGTGGCCTTTCTCTATGTGGGGAATGGATGTGATTGGACCCATCTCTCCCAAGGCATCAAATGGGCACAGATTCATTTTTGTAATGATAGACTATTTTACCAAATGGGTTGAGGCTGCATCTTATGCGAATGTGACTAAGTCTACTGTTTGTAAGTTTCTAAAGAAGGAGATAATATGTCGGTACGGGCTCTCAGAAAGGATCACATCAGACAATGCCCTCAACTTGAACAATGACATGATGAAGGAAGTATGTGCACAGTTCAAGATCAGACATCACAACTCAGCTCCGTATCGCCCGAAGATGAATGGAGCTATTGAGGCTGCTAACAAGAATATCAAAAGGATTGTGGGAAAAATGACAAACACATACAAAGACTGGCACGAGAAGCTACCATTTGCTTTGCATGCCTATAGAACATCAGTACGTACTTCTACTGGGGCAACTCCTTTTTCTCTAGTTTACGGCATGGAAGCGATGCTGCCTGTTGAGGTAGAAATTCCCTCCCTAAGAGTCTTAATGGAATTAGACTTAGACGAGGCTGAATGGGTTCGGAGTCGTTTCTAACAATTAAATCTTATAGAAGAGAAAAGGCTTACAGCTTTATGTCATGGTCAGATGTACCAGAAGAGAATGATGCAAGCCCATGATAAAAAGGTTCAACCCAAGCATTTCCGGAAGGAGAACTGGTGTTGAAAAAGATCCTCCCAAATCACCACGATAATCGGGGCAAATGGACACCAAATTGGGAAGGACCATATGTGGTGAAAAGAGCATTCTCAGGTGGAGCGTTGATCTTGACAGAGATGGATGGGAATGATCTGCCCAATCCGATAAATTCCGATGCTGTGAAGAAATACTATGCTTGAAGAAAGGAAAAGAAGAAAAATAAGGAAAAAATAAGGAAAAAAGAGAAAAAAGAAAAAAAAAGAAGAAAAAAAAGAAGAAGAAGAAAAAAAAAGAGAAAAGAAAAAAAAAGAGAAAGGAAATAAAAGGAGAATTCAAACTGAAAACCCAAAAAGGGCAGTTTGGATTAAAGAGGATATCTAAGTTGAAAACCTGAAAAGGCGGCTTAGATGCGGAAAAGTTCAACACCCGGGGATCGAAATCATACGAAGCATTGCGTCAGTCGGATGAACTCAATGTGACAGGGGGCATCAACGGATTAGTTTTTTTCGAAGAAAGCACTGGTTTGGTTCGTGAAGGCTTATCTAGACATTCATTGTTTGTTTTGGTCACCATTCCTTGAAATTCACCACTTGACCCTTGCAGCATTCACTACCCCACTGTACTTTTATTGCCATTTTCTCTTGTCAGCCCAATAACAAATGTTTTTTCTAAAATTGGTTGTTCTTTTAGTCATTCTACAACTAACCGAAAAGTGCAAGAATGCATGGTGTTTGTTAATCAAATTGAAAGAAAGACGATGATCAAAATGATAATCTACATGCTAACATTACTAAGGAAAAAACAAAAAAAGGAGGAAGAAACAAAAAGGGAGAAAGGAGGAAAAGAGAGAAATAAAGGAATGAAACAAAGGAAATTGGAAATTGTGACAAGTACATGTTACGAACCAGCTCCGATTCGAAATTGGTGACAACTATTTTGTGAACCACGGGTAAAAAGGTCAAAAGACACAAAGGACAGTTCTGAGAATTTGATTACCACAATAGGAATTGCATGACTTTGTCAATACATGCATTTGCATTTAATCCACATTATGAGAATTCAAGCACAGAAACAAAAAATAAATAAATAAATAAATAAATAATTTCATCATTAACATCATTGATAAAGAAATGTGCATTGGCTTTGTTGATATTGCATTTGCATTCGCATCAGTGATCATTGCATCTGCCAAACATTGAAAAATGTGAATATAGGAGATTTTGGATAAAAAAATTTTTTGATGAAAAAAAAGAAGGAAAAGAAAGGAAAAAAGAGAAGGAAAAGAAAGGAAGAAAGAAAAAAGAGAAGGAAAAAAAGGAAGAAAAGAAAAGAGAGAAGGAAAAGAAAGAAAGAAAAGAAGAAAGAGAAGAGAAAGAGAGAGAGGAAAGAAAAAAGAAGAGAAAGAAAAAATGGAATTTAAAGTTTCATCGCCTCTGCTGCAAGAGGAGCACATTTCAGAAAAATAATTTAAAGTTTCATCGCCTCTGCTGCAAGAGGAGCACATTTTCAGGAGGAATTTAAAGTTTCATCGCCTCTGCTGCAAGAGGAGCACTTTTCAAGAAGAATTTAAAGTTTCATTGCCTCTGCTGCAAGAGGAGCATATTTCAAAAAAGGATTTTAAAGTTTCATCGCCTCTGCTGCAAGAGGAGCACATTTCAAAAAAGGATTTTAAAGTTTCATCGCCTCTGCTGCAAGAGGAGCACATTTCCAGAGGAAAAATTTAAAGTTTCATCGCCTCTGCTGCAAGAGGAGCACATTTCAGAAAAGGATTTTAAAGTTTCATCGCCTCTGCTGCAAGAGGAGCATATTTCATAAAAGGATTTTAAAGTTTCATTGCCTTTGCTGCAAGAGGAGCATATTTCAGAAAAGGATTTTAAAGTTTCATCGCCTCTGCAAGAGGAGCATATTTCAGAAAAGGATTCTAAAGTTTCATTGCCTCTGCTGCAAGAGGAGCTTTCTCAAAAAAAAAAAAGAGATTAAGTCGAACAAAATTAGTGTGTCTATTGTCTTTGCTTTATTCCTGATCATCAGGGATGAGCAAAGAGGGGCAGCTGTTGACACCTAATTTTGTCCCATTTATTATTATATATTATATATTTTTATTTTTTATTATATGTATGTTTATATTTATTTGGTTTGTTATTATTATTTGTCTGTTATTATTATTATATTATTGCTATTATTATTATTTTTAGTTTTATTTTTATAATTATTACTTTTATATGTTGTTGTTGTTGTTGTTGTTGTTGTTGTTATTATTATTATTATTATTATTATTATTATTATTATTATTATTATTATTATTATTATTATTATTATTATTATTATTATGTATTTTTTTGTTGTTTTTGCCGCCAGCCTCCCGAACCTACCATCAGTCCCATTGTCACATTAAATGCTTCAGATTTTCCGAAATCCACGCAGACCCATTGTCTCAGCCGCCGGCGTCCAAGTCTTCTCCCTTGTCTCGAGCCTCACCCAGTGTCCATCTTCCCCATGCCGTAAATCCCGCTCCAACAGTAGCCTATTGATTCTATGATTCTGAAAGGCTAAAAGGAGGTTCCAAAATTGGTTTAAGAAGACCCCAAGCGAATGAAGCCGGAGGAGAAGAGAGAGAAAAAAACAGAGAGCAGAGACCCGAAAAGCACACGCATACAACAACAACCGGCACCCCCTCTGCCTCTTCCGCCAACAACCAAACACCACCACCGTGAGCATCCATCGCCATCACCACTACCAACACCACACTACCCCAAAGCCTCCAACCACTAACACCGAAGGAAACCTAGCCCCAACTCAGATCTGAAAACCCCTAACCCGAGAATCCCGAGCCTAATCTCAGACCCAAATCTCCACAAACCTGTAAAAAGAAACGAGAAAGCAAACCAAACCACAGCAACCACAAAGAAAACCACAACCAGATCCAAAACCATCAACCCAAAAACCGAGAAAATACAACAAAAAAAAAAGGAAAAGGCTTTCGGGAAAGCTAGATTTGAGAGGTTGGAGTGATATTTGGGCTAAACGGAGGTTAGATTTGAAAAGAAAGAGGTAAGGTGAGTGTTTCTAAGGTTACTGATAGTCACTGACAATCGGCGCACGGCGGCTGGTAGTCGTCTGGCGAAGGAGGGACTGAGAAGATTTTAGGTTTTAAGTTTTTGGGCGTGAAATCTGATGAAAAACGGGTTTTTAAAAAAGGGGGTTGCCTTTTATAGCTAAGGAGAAACGAAGAGTAAAGGAGGCGACCCACGTGTGGACTTGACCCAACTGAAATCCGCCTTAGTTCGCCCGCCTGTGACAAGAGGAGCAGGATCAGCGAGTCCACTCTCCCGTTCAAGGAGCTCGCACGCCCGTTAAAAGGAAAAGGAAGATCCACGAGCTCGCCCGCCCGTGAAAAAGGAAGCCAAGGATCCGCGCGTCGCCCATGACTCGACCCGGAATCCGCGCGACCCGCAAGCTCGCCCGCTCGTGGAAAGAGGATTGGGATCCGAGTGTTGCTCCCAATAGACGCAACTAAGATCTGCGAGTTCGCTCGCCCGCCAGTGGAAAGAGACAAGATCCGCGAGCTAGATTGCCCGCCCAAGGAGCTAGACCACTCAGTGAGCTCGTCCGGCCATGGAAAGAAAAAACAGGATCCGCCAAATCGTTCGTCCACTCAAGGAGTTCGCCCGCCAAAGGAGAAGGAGGTCCTCGCGCTCGCCCGTCCGTGAGTTCGCCCGCCTGTACTAGAGAGGCAGGATCCCTGAGCTCACTCATCCGCTCAAGGAGCTCGCCTGTTCGAGGAGTTCTCCCGCCCGAGGAGGGTATATTTCCTTCTTTTCGTTTTATTCATTTTGTTTTATAGAAATATTCGTTTAGGCATTTTGATGTATTATCATGGTAAAAAAAATAATAATAATAATAAGTAAATAAATAAATAGAATAATATAATCAATAAAAATAAGAAAATAAAATGGAATTCTTCCGAGGATGGGATGTCATGAGACTCACAAGTAGTGATTTCTTGATTGATCCTTAGGTGAGAGGAATTAGCTAAATGTTACCAGAGTATTGGGATATTTAGTCAAATTTCTCAATATTAAGAATTTCATTAATAAAAAATCAAAACATAAAATTCCTTTTATAATTCCATATGCATTATATATCAAATGCTAGCACCATCTGCATAAATAATAATTAAAAATAAAATGGAATTCTTCCGAGGATGGGATGTCATGAGACTCACAAGTAGTGATTTCTTGACTGATCCCTAGATGAGAGGAATTAGCTAAATGTTACCAGAGTATTGGGATATTTAGTTAAATTTTTCAATATTAAGAGTTTCAATATAAAGTTCTTTTTATAAATTCCATATGCATCATAAACCATATGTTTGCATCATGTGCATAAATAAAGGAAAATAAAATGGAATTCTCCCGAGGATGGGATGTCATGAGACTTACAAGTAGTGATTTCTTGACTGATCCCTAGGTGAGAGGAATTAGCTAAATGTTACCAGAGTATTGGGATATTTAGCCAAATTTCTCAATATCAAGAGTTTCATTAATAAAATCAAAATAAACAAAATTTCTTTTAAGTTTCATATACACCATACATTTTTATCTATACTACATGCATACGATCAGTTATAAAATAGCGTGAGCACCACCGAGGATGGGATGTCATGAGACTCACAAGTAGTGATTTCTTGACTGATCCCTAGGTGAGAGGGATTATTTCAAATGTTACCAGAGTATTGGGATATTTGATTTAATTTTTTCAATAAATGGTATTCATGTTGATTTTCATAATGAATCTCTTTATAACATTAATTTTTCAAGCAAATACACTAATTGTTCATATAATCAAAAGCCAGGACTATCTTATTAAAATCAAAAGATACCATGTGGTTAGGATGGTACCGTTTTTCAACGGGCATTGTGGGGGTGCTAATCCTTCCCCACGCGTAACCGTACTCCCGGACTCAACTTTGTTTTTGCAGACCAAAAATTATCTTTTTAATAAAACTTAATTAATTTTGAGATTTTGTTAAAAAGATAAATATTTTAGGTGGCCAATCACATCTAGACAAAAAAGATTGGTGGCGACTCCTTTTTTATTTTAAATGTTTTTCAAAATCGTCGAGCGCGAAATCGTTACGACAAAGCACGTGGAAGTGTGCACTACTGTTGCCAATATTTAAATCCTCTCTTTATTTATATATAACTGCATGCCCATGGCCATAATCAATTGAGCAATTTTCTATCGCTTCAGTTGTTATACCATAAATTTCATAATTAAATCATAGAGCGCGAGAAAGGATTGTATCAATATATTATTTTATGTTAGCTTTTTTTATTTATTTAAATTGTGTCATTTAATCACATTCTTAGAAAAATTAATCATTTATTACACAACATATTTAATTTAATAGGCTAATTAATTATTGTGATAATAAATTATTAATTTTTTCTAATAAGATGATTATATGACATGACTTAAATGAGAAGAACATACGCTAACATAAAGTAATTGTTTCCCACCTTCCTTTCTCTTACATTGGTACCAATAGGTATGCTAAACCTACAAAAGACCAAAAAAAAGTGAGATAAAATTACTTTTTTACCTTTCGCTTCAATTTTTTAATTATTTTATTAAAAAACATATATCCTTAATAATCATTTGATCTTTTTCAATTTCATCGGAATCAATCTCATTATCCTTTGAAACTAGCCTTTAGTACCATAGGATGCTTCCAAATTTCAATACTTCAAAGAGTTCGTTTTGTCGGTTGATTAATTTCAAATAGAATAACTTAAATCCAAATTAATCAAAAAATTGTTATTTTATTTTCATTAACTAAAATGGATTTATCGATTTAAAAAAATCTAACCAGTTGAATTATTAATTCATTTGAATTGGTTAATTTTTGAATTAATTGAATTCTAAAATACATTTAAACTAGTTTTAAACTCTTACAATGCATGAAAATACATTAATCAAACAATAAAGTCATTAATAATTTTTTTTTTGAAACTTCATAATATAAATTATTATGTTTCTGAAAAAGACAACATATATAAATTTAATATTTTTTATTTGAAATTTGTATATTACAAAATAGTAATATAAAAAAGTCATATATTTGATATAATTGTGTAAATTTTGTAAAAGTTAAATCAAACTCATATTGTAATTTATTAAATGAAAATAGTATAAAAAAATTCAACATGTTTTTTATTCAAAGAAATTAAAATTTTTTCCGTCTTAAAATCAATCTCGTATACAAATTTTTTTTAAATAGAAATTCTTCAATGAATTCTTGTTGAACTGAAGTGGTAGTAAATAATTTTTGAGTATTCATTGCTATATTTGAATGATGTGTCATTTTACTTGATGATCTAATAGATTTCACAGATAAAATAAAAGACATAGATAAAATACTAATCTGTAATTTAATTTTCAATTATAACATATGTTATATGAAAATATAACAAAGATCGTCATACTATATAAATGTATACATACCTATTCCAATAATTTTGGACATTCAAGTTTATGATCAAAATGATACACTTTAGACACGGTAAACTTAGTACTTCCTGTCTCAATATTATAGTTTATCAATATTGTTTCGAACAAAAAAAATTCACCTATGAGATCTTCAAATATCTCTTGAATTCTATAATCTCTATTTTCTTAAATCATGTTTATAGGCATATCATTAAATTATTTTGAAAATTGGATGATATTAAAATAATTGTTAACTAATCAATATTTTAAGGGAAATTTCAAAAATATTGTCAACATCTTTTTTAATTAAATTCTTAGCTTCTTGAAAGGTACAGTTATAGCTTTTCTAGAACCATCAAAGAAAATGTTATGTGGCGGGTTATGGATGGGAACAAAGTTTCAATATGGGATGATTGCTGGATATCTGCTATGAAGGGGAAGAAGTTGGCAAGGCTTACTAATAGTGAGGAAGAAGTACCTGAAAGGGTGATTGAAATTTTGGACAGAAACAGGGCTAGGTGGAATTTAGAACAGATTAAGCAATGGATAACAAAAGAAGAGTTAAAAGCAATTGAGAGTATTGCTGTAAGTGAAGTGGGTAGTGAACATAGATATATTTGGCCTTTTAGTTCTAATGGTATATATTCTGTTAAATCTAGATACCATAGACTAAAGGAATTAATTCTCCTTCAACCTCTCATTGGATAGATGGGAAGGTGTGGAAGATGATCTGGAAAGTGGATGTTCCTAGCAAAATCAGAATTTTCCTATGGAGACTATGCAAGAATGCCTTACCAGTTGGAATTGAGTTATGGAGAAGGAAAATAACTAAGGATCCAATATGCAGACTCTGCCAATTGGAGGAGGAATCAATTGAATATTTGTTGTTGTTGTGCAGTTGGACAAAAGGTGTTTGGTTTGCTGTTTGCAGTAGGGTAAAAATAAACAAGGATGAGGTTACCACTTTTGATAAATGGATTTTAGAAATAGTTAAAGGATTGGATAAGGATGTGCAAAAGTTAATTTTGATGGAGATTGGATTTATTTGTTGATTTATTTGGAAAGCAAGGTGCAACTATCTATTGGGAGGAAAAAGAATAGATGTAAATATAGTTGTTAGGAGATATATTAATGCTATTAATGAATGGGGAAATAATAAGGAGGCACTGTTACACAAGCCAGAAAATAAAGGAAAACCGATTGTAGAGGTTTGGCAGAAGCTAGAAATGGATTGGTTGAAAATTAATAGTGATAGTGCTTATGATGCAGGTTCAAAGGAGGTTGGTATCGGTGCAGTGGTTAGAAATCATGAAGGGAAAGTTATATCAGTAACAGCAAAGAAAGTTGTGGCAGACTCGGCTTTAATGGTAAAAGCAATAGCAGTAAAAGAAGCTATGAAGATTGCAGTTAATCAAAGATATGATAGAGTTATTTTGGAGACAGATTTGAATACCATTCATGATGAAATTAGTAAGAGAAGGAAGATAATGGATTGGAGAATTTGGCTACCAATAATGAGAGATGTTCAAGTCTGGATGACAGGATTCCCAGAATGGAAATTCCTTATTGTCAAAAGAAATGCTAATAAAGTAGCAGATTGGCTAGCTAAGCAAGCAAGAAAGGGGATGTTCTTGGCTGGATGGTCTAGTCATATATCATCTTCCTTAGTTGGAATTGTGGATAAAGATGGAGTTACAGCCCCACCTATATAGTTTTATTTTCTTGATTGTGTAGTTTGAAGTTTTCCCAGTAAAAGTAAGAAAATAGACTATATGTTTTAATTATTTTTACTGATACATTGTATAAGTCATGTTTTGCTGAGAAGTTTGGAAATTCTTTCGACAAAAAAAAAAGAAAAGAACCATCAAATGTCTCAAAGTTCTACTTGTACCTATAAGATATACAAAATGCTACAATTGAGTGTTATATATATATATATATATATATATATATTATATTATATATTTATCATCATGGAATAATTTGTGTTTAATGTTTTAAATATAGTAAATATAATTATTATTTACCTTAGAGTTGGATTAGGGACATTAACATTACATGAGGAACAATGAAATTTTTCATCAATTTCAAACTATTTTTGTTGCACCCACATGATATATAATACTAGCCAAAAGTTGTATCTACTTAATTTTATGATAGTTACACTACTGGTGAAAGATTTTTCCTATATATATATATATATATATATATATATATATATATATATATATGTATGTATGTATGTATATATAACACAAATATAAAAATAGTCAATAACAATATACATGCTAAATTAGTTATATTTTAAAATTATGTTGCTACATACAATATAATTAAAAAAATATATGTTAATCTAATACCTTGAATAATGTCTTTGTAACCAATTCTTTAATCTCCAATAGAGTTGTCTTATTTATAAACATTGAAATCTCATCCGATACCAATATTTTATGTGGTGTGCGATGAAATTCGATACCGGAATCTCATTTACATAATCTAAATATAAAAAGTAGAAATTTCAATTTTTGATTTTTAAGATCCATGGTTGATGGAAAAAATGAATGATTACATGCAATTTACATAATAAAAATGGAGAAAATTAAAAATTTTAATATAGATAGATATACATGTTAGCTTTTAGATGGTTAAAAGAATTTAATTGATAAAAGTTGTAGATATATATAAATATATATTTTTTATATTATGTAATATTAATGTGAAAAAAAAAAGAATGATTACATATTACGTATTAATTAAAAATATTTAAAATATTTAAAAAATTAATAAAATGATGTTATAGTTTGGAAAATTATAAAAAATTACAGGTAGTCATTAAGGGTAAGATATTGATATATGATTGCATGTTATATATTACATTATCCATATTGATGTATATGTAGATGTTATCTTTTAGAAAATAAAAAAATTAGTTGATAAAAAATATAGATTTAGATATTTTATTTTGTAATCTTAATGTACAGAAATATATCATATGTTATTTTATTTAATTTTAAACTATATATAGAGCTAAATGTTTATCATTTAAAACTGAAATATACAATTGGTTTAAAAAGATAATTAATTTATTTTGTATTTTTAATATATATATATATATAAATAAATATATAGGGAAAGATTTTAATCTTTCTGAAACTTTAAAAACGATAATTATTATTTTAATAGAATAAATGCCATATATCAAACCTACAGACAATCCACGTAAGAGTTTTATTTTGAGTCAACTACTTTGGCTTTATATATATATATATATATATATATATATTTATATAAGATTAAATTATATTTTAAACTCTAAAATTTTCATATTCGAAAAAAATTAATAAAATTATCTAAAAAAATATAGAAATACCAAAGTCTTAAATTAAAAACTCTAACAATATTAAACTTAAAACATCATCCAAACTCCAAACATTAAATATCAATCGAATTAAAAAAAAACGCAAAATCCTTTAGAATCATTTTTGATAACCAACTTAAATTAATCTTGTGACCGTCCGCTTAACCGAATTAAATTAATTTAATCTATTAATTCGATTAAAATCAAAATATGAACACCTGTGTCAATACCACTATAAACATCCAATTTAATCCGAGAATTTTTTTGGGCTCAAAGTCAAATTTTTCTTAGATCCGATTACATGGGTCATGTGAAATGCAATTTGAGCAAGAAATCATATGAGCTTTAAATCCTAATTTAGTTAGGCCATGTGGGCTTTGCTTGGTCTATTTTCATATTGCAAGCCCTTTGGGCTTTGGATCATATGCCTTATTGGGTTCTAGAGATTTGGAAGTCCAAATCCCATTTATCCCTAATCATTTTGTTTTGTATTCTTGTTTTTATTTTTTATATTTTTCAAGCTAATTAATTTAAAATAGTTAATATAATAATATAAAAAAATCAAAAAACCGGTGCTGTGCGTAGACCGCAAGGTGTGGCACAGCCCTCTTCCCCATGCTAGCCTCATCCTCGTATCGTAAACTCATAATGATCCCCAAGATAATTGTGATCTTTGGATTAGAAAGGGATCTTAATCTGCCTAAGAATCTGGATCTTCTATCCATAGCGAAGAGGAGAACTAGTCCCAACAACCACCCTCACGATCCACCACTACGTACCACCATCACCATTGAACCACCGACCTCTAACCCGTTAGCCAACAACCTCCCTCAGCCAGCCCACAACCATCACCGACCTGAACCAACATACCCACCACAACCCTAAAATCACAACACCAACAATCATACCACAATGCCCTAAAACCCTAAAACAACCCAAGCAAAATCAAAAATCAAAAATGAAACAAAAGAAAACCTCCATTTGGCTAACATCACAAAGCAACCAACAATACACCAAAGTAACACCAAAGAAAATGAAAAAGCCAAGAGCAAAAGGATATTGTTTTTAGGTTTCAATTTGGGCTATTTTTAGGGCTTTTAAGACAGCAAAATTTGTGAGAAAGTATGCTAGGAAAGAGGAAAAGACATACATGAAGGTGATGGTTTTTGGAGCAATGGAGGTATCATTTTTGAAGGTTGAAACCAAACTTAAAAACTTAGATCTAGGATGTTCTATTAGATTCTTAAAGAAAATAGCTTAAGAAATTGAAAGAGGAAAAGAGAGATTTTTAGGTTTTTCTAGGATTTTTTCGATGTTGACAAGCAATGATTGGCACCAGGGTGCGACGATTGGCCAGTTATCAATTACTGATATCTAGATTTGCATGAGGTTTTCAGTAGGCACCGATTGAAGATTCTGGCATTGCTTGAATTTTTCAGTGCCAGTAGAAGGGATTTTGATTAGTTTTGAGGGCTTCATTGAGAGAAGCTCTCACTTGGAGAGAGAGTGAAGAAAAAAGTATTGGCTTTTTATAAAGGCTAGAAAAAAATTAACCTGCACCACACCTATGGCCAGCAAGTTGCTTCAGAAACTCGACTCGACCTGTGTGTCTACTAAACCCTTTTTATTTTATTTACTTGTTTTGTATTTGTTTTAGTTACTATTTTTTAATTTAATTTCTTTGATTTGTTCTATTTATTTTATTTACTAAATTTTTTATTTTAATTTGTCTATTTTAGTTAGTGTTTTTTATTTAATTTTGCTATATTAAGTCATGTTTATTTAGCTTAATTTAGACTTAGAATTAAATTTGTTAGAATTTAAATAAGAAGATTAAGACTATAAACTTTGCAAATTTTGTAAATTGAAATTTAATACAACGAAATAAAAAATAAAAATTATTTCAATGTTGGAATTTTGAAGTATCGAGAATGACTAATATTTCGAAAATTTGTAGGTGAGAAATTTTTACTTAAATTTCACCAAAATGATAAGAGAGTTAAGGGAAAATTTTTATTTTAATAATCAACATTTATTTTCAAAAAGTGCTAATAAATTTTAAAATTAAGTAGAGATTATTCCAAGAATAAAATTTTGAAGTGTCAAAAAAAATTAAGATTTTGAAAATTTCTTTTTAATTTCATTTTGTTGGTTCCTTCGATGCTATCGATAAATCCTCATGTCTAGGACTAGCAATCTATGTTATGTGGTAACACTTTCACCTGAGATAACCTTGTAGTCCAGATATTTACGTCTATCCCTCCTTCCAGTTAATAATAATTTTATTTGACTCACTCTTAGCCCACTTCTAAAGACTATAAGGTGAGATTCTCTTTTCTTAAACAATGTGCTCACTAAAATTAGGTCATAAGATAAAGCAAAATCTAGGACAACATCTTCACCCTCATTTCTTTCACAATAACTAAAACCTTTATATATGCTCTCAAAACTCTCTCGACTAGCACCTACATAGCTCTTAAAGTCATTGCCAATAAAAGAGATTTTTTTCTACAGGCACTTCTTATACTACCTTATCTAAATCCTTTCAAAATTGCTTTTACTAACCTCGTCAAGTTTTATTTGTGGTGCATACGAACAATAACATTAAAAAGCTCCATTCCTATAACTAGCTTAACCAAAATAATCTTATCCATTGTCTCCTAACTGTACAAATCCTTGTGATACTCTTTATTTATGATAACACCTATACCATTTCAGTCTCTATATTTCCCTTTGTCCCAAGCTTATACTACCAATGTGCTATCTCCTAACCTTCTCCCCAACCCATTTGGTGTCCTTGAAACACAAGATTTTAACTCTCCTCTTACTCATAACATCACAAATCTCAGCTAACGTACTGTTAAGCATACATATACTCTAAGATCTTAACATAAGCTTATGATTATGGACTAACTTCTTTACCCACCCCCATTCATTGTGGTGTGGAAACCTTTGCTTATTTCATACCACATCCAGGCGTAGGTGTGGTATGTCACTTTCAGGTAATGACCTAGCAATCCTTGCATACTTTTCACTATGCCTGAGCTCCGGTGCAACCCATCGCTGAGTAGGGGATGCCTCAAAAAATTCTGATATTGATTTATTTCATAAAATTGAATTAATTTTAATGGTTGATTGTCCAAACTTATCGCCACTCTCCTCCTTTATCTGTGCCTGAGAACAGCTAAGTAACATGGATATTGATATAGTCATGAAGCCCAAAACAGAAGTGCTAGACTAGTTGGGCGAACAGGCCTAGTAGGCATGCGGTGCCAAGAAGCTTAGAACACAGATACCAACCCAACTTGGGTGAGCAAGCCTGGCATGCCAAGAAGGGCCAACTTACCCAAAGGAGCCCAGCTCCCTCACAGTTGACAACAAGCAAATAGCTCTTAGCGCACAATCACACCTGCTACCTGGTAGGTTGAGGGACCTGAATCCTGTCAAAATAAAGAATGTTCCCTCTGCCTTGTAGCATTGGACGTGATCCTAAACAGTATAAAAGGAGCCAAGGAAGAGAGGAAAAGGGATTCCAACCCTTTTGACCATAACAGCCATCTTTTTGCTCAGCACTCACGAGTTGGTGAGTTCCCAAAACCTTTAGCCAGACTCCATTGTTAACTCTCTTTAAGCTTTCTAACCATGAATTGATATTACGCCAAAGCTCTCACCTTCCATCCGACAACAGTTGTAATTCTTTCTATGTGTCCTGGAACCAAACACTCACCTAAGGAGTTTTCATAAACGACTTCAAGATGAACCTCAACAATGGCTAATATTTTCCACAATCCAATTTTTCATTCTATATGTACATCAAAACATATGAAAATATGATAATTTTCCTATTATATCATTCAAGCTATGCACTTGATTCATGATTTTATCATTTATCATTTATTGACACCATTTTCCTTTTTTGCATTAAGTGAAACCGCCGACACTTTTGAGGAAAGTGTCGAGACATTTTTGTACGCCTCCCACAAACCCAAATTCCGGCTTGAAAAGTATTGACACTCTTTCTTATATGAAAGTGTCGACACTTTCAAGCCAAATATTTCAAATTGCAAGTCACACATGCCAACATATCTCCAACTCAACTTGAATTTCTCAACCAAATTCTTCAAGACAATTAATTCCTTAGCTCCTACCGCCTCCCCATTCCCATATGTAGGCTCACTTAAATTCCATACGAGAACTGTCATTTTTGAGCCTAAACCCTAACTTGAATTATTTCCATTTCATTTTCCTTCTAACACCCTATGCATATTCTTCAAATATGTCATCATTGGTCTACATTTAAACTTAACGACTTATCGTCCTTCAAATGAATCGAAGAACCATTTATATTGTGAGTGGTTTTCGTTAAAAGAAATTCGATGGATCATTTACAACTTCAAGTTATAACCGTTGAAAACAATCAAAATAATAATGAGATGTTAGTATGTATTATGTGTGTATTTTCCTTTCAAAAGATTATTGTCACCTCTCAAAAACATCTACAACTCACTCACCACATAATAGTAACACATGATAAAGAGCTAAATCCTACATTGACTTAACCAAATTCATAACAGCTTAAAATAACAGTTTATATTTAATGCAATATCAGTGTATATATCATTAAATCATATAATAATATCTCATTAATTAGTAAATTTAAGAACATTTATATTCCTTCTAAAATTTATAAATTAATGAAGTGATATTATGATTCACTAATAATTTATAGGATTTATACAATAACATTGCATCAAATATAAATCCTTCCAAAGAAATTAGTGTTTTAACTAGAAATGATAAAAGATTATATATAGTATTCTCCTTTCTGAAACTGCAGTTTTTGGACAATAAAGCAAAGGTATTTCATGCCAAGTCAATATGCAGTTTTTTTTATCTTTTGGAAACCTAAAGAATAAGATTATAATATAATGAGTTTTAAGTTCTTCTCTTATTTTGTTGTTAAGATTTTCCATCGTTTTCACTAAGAAATCAAAAGGTTTGGACATTAAGCTGGTCCATTCGGCATAAGATTCTTTAGCCCATAAGATAAAACCCAATTAAAATTTAGTAAACGAACTTCACTTGCGGCCCAAATCCCAATTGAAAAATAACTTTTTCCGTATCTGATTATCAAATTTCAGTACCCTACCAACAAATCACACCCAAAACAACAATTAATACGATGAACATAGTTCTTTTTATTAATCCCGCATATCATAGTGGTCGAACTTGAATCTTCAAACAACGAAAATTAAAAACAACAAATATATAAAGGTATTTCATTTTTTATTAAAAAAAAGACAGAAAGTTTGTAAAATGTTTCTGACGCGGGAAGAATTACAGAATGCTACTGAATTTTCAGAGGTGGGTGATGGGAGTTGTAGTCAGTAGATAAGGCTAAGAAGCCTAGGGCAAGAAAAAGGGCCTAAACTAAGCAAAACTGCCTTACTTTTTTTCAGTTATGCAAGCAAAGACTCTGAGATCCTTAGGCTGGGGGATGGGGGCAGGGGGCCCATGGTTTTCTCCCGACGCTTTGCCCATCACCATCACCTGCAAAAGGCGTGCAATTATGGCAATAGATTATGGTTAGTGTTGGGTGTCAGCCTATGCACTTAGGAGGGGACCATTCTATTTGACAAAGACAAGCCCAGAATAATGTCACCATTCATCTTTTCTTGGGCCCAAACTTGTTTTATTTGTACGCTAATAATGAGATCTCGCAGGGAAGACGCGACTCGTGAAGAACAGTTAATTCGAATCATCGTATCGTCAATAAGAGGATTTTATTGTTCGTCATATTTAGATCGAATAAATTTAATTTTAAATTGTATAACAAATAAATTAAAAATACCTGTGATTATAAAAAAAGAGTTAATTAAAAACTTTGTCTCTATTTCCTTTCTACTAATTAAAAACTTTTTCTCTGGTTTCTACTCGAAAACTCTCAAAAACATGTGTTTGACTTTTTTAGGAAAATCAGAATATTATTCGTCTCACGTATTTTTCCAACATGATCTTATAATAGCAATACATTAATCCAACTTGTAATAATATATAAAGTTCAATGATTAGTACAATCTTTTTATTCAAAAATAGGATTTGTCTTGCATGCTAGAAGATTTTCAAAAAGTAATTCGAATTAAAGATTTTTAAGAAAAAAATTTAAAGATTTATATTTGATATATTGGTGTATATATTTTTCATGGATCATTATCAAATCGTATCATATAAATTTATCAATTCATTAAATTTAAAATGAATATTTTTAAAAATCAATATTATTGAAATTTCTAATTAAAAAATGTCATAATATAATATAATATAATGATAATGTATGAAATTTATATACTTAGAACACATCAAATATAAATTTATATCTTATTTAAGAAAAAATAACGTATCAATAAAAAAAATAGAAAAACGCTAATAAGATTTTGGCTTAGTGGTAATGAAAAAACTTTGAAATTTTGTGGTTTTATGTTCGAGTCTTATCAAATGTGAGATGAAGGTTAGTTTGTTATTTATATTTACAAATTTATTAATTATCGGTTCATTAATATAATATGTTAATAATTGTAATTTTAAATGGTAATATTTCATTAAAAAAATTAAAAAAACCTTTAAAATAAAAAAGGGCTGAATTTTTGAATTTAAGCCCAAAACATAGCTGTGCAGCCCAAGATGTTAGGTTCATGGCGAGCCTATGGCCTATAGGGAGGCAGAGGACCAGGGAACCATACCTATCAAAGGCTTTTCCCATTCCTATAACCTATTACTAACCGAACAACTAGAAGTTTCATAAACTCAAATGTCTTGCAATAACTTTCTAGAATGTTTGTAACACGTGTCAAATATCCGTATACTTAATTGATTTATTAGAAAAAAATCGTTATTTAAAAAATGAGGAAGTCCAAAAATTACATAATAATAATTAAATAACGGATTTGAAAGAGAAATGGGCAAAGCACAGGATAAAATTTTATCCCTTGTCGGAGTTGGACCCTTTTTTCTTCTAAGAAAAACCAAAAAGTATCTTAAGTCCCAGATCTGGAATGACCGTCCGTGACTCACCCACTGCTCCATGGACCCATGTAAAACTGACACGTTTCATGCTATCATCCTATAGTCACTGACCATTTTCCTAGGCTTCTCTTTTTGCAGTTTTGCTCCAAAATCCAATACTAATAGGCTAATGTCCTTATCCTTACCATACATCACCAAACTCGCCCAATCACTAATCGTAGTAAAAAAACTGATATTCATTAAATGATGTATTTAGTATTCTTATAGTTTTTTTAAAAAAATATAATAGTTGACAATAAAATAAAGGGATTGAAAGCAGTGTAATTTTGAATTTTAAATTTATTAAAAATTATTTTTCTGAATTTATATTTTCACAAGTTAAAAGTAATAAGATGTGTTTTGGTAAACCAAATAACATTACTCATTTAATTTTGTTTAAAAAGTACATTATTATAAGTAGTAAATAAAGCATTATAATTTATAAATCTTAGATCCATGGGATCAGTAACAATTAAAATACAATTTGTCAGTTCACAATTAGGTAAAAATTAAAGAAAAGCAAGACATTGTTGTCCTATTTCATTCCTTTTGTTTTAATCTCATTTTTATAGGAATTAAACGAAATATTTGATTAAGGAACTAACACTTATACAAGAATAGTTGCATGATTTAAATTTTACCTAAAAATAGTTAACCGACTAGTTAGCAGTACAAGTTGAGATTATGACTAGGGAGGAAAAAAACGCGTGAAAAAACAGTTGCAGGAAGGCAGCTAAAGAAAACAAAAAGTACGGCAAAGCAGGAGAGATGTCAGTCGCGGGTTTTATGAGCCGGTGGTCATGTGCGCAGGGCTCGAGGCAAAACCGAATATCTTCTTACATATATTTGATATTTCATTTCATTAGAAAAAAAAAAAAACAAAACCAAACACTGACAAACCTCGGCATGTGCACCCTACTGCCCTACTCTATACGTTTCCTGCCTCCTAAATTTCAACTAGATCTGCGTTGTCATACAATATCACCATTGCTTTACTTTTTCACGCCATTTTCTCAGGAACACGTGTCTTACACCCCCCGCCCCACAAGCCCAGAACACTACAAAAACGTCTGCGCGTGGAATTCACTGAAAAGGGTGGAGGGATTGGGGGTGGATGGGAATATGGCAGTGGGACAGAGAGAGAGAGAGAGAGAGGCAGGGAGTCTCTGAGAGCGCCGCTTTCATTTATGGCAGAAAAAGGTTGGGTGGCGTTTGCTGCAGCGGAAACTGTGCCCAATGGGAAAAATAGAGAGAGGGTTTGAATAATTGTATTGTCTGTCTGTCTCCACTTTCTCGCTCCGTTTACTTTGTTTGCATTGTTTTCTAAATTCCACCGCTACTTCTTCTGCCTCGGTAAAGTCATCATCAATTATGCCTGCGGCCTGCCACCTTGCCATTGCCTGTGTTATCAGAATTCCACGTCATTCTTTTAAATCTTGTTTTAACAGATTATTATTATTTTTAGTTTGAATAAGAAAAAACATACATTGAGATGTAACATTTCATGCTTTTTTTTTTTATCTGTATTCCGAAATCCAACCTGTAAAACAAACCTCCTTGCCCGCCCGCCCGCGTTACTGCATTTCCTTTCCTTTTTATTCAAAAATTCTCGAACCGCCCAGTTCGCTGCCTAGCCCGACCCGGCCCGGCCCATCCAGACGTAACGAACAATTTCAATTTCCAAGCAGGGGCCTTGTAATTCGTCTGGAGGACTCGAACGCGTTACCCCGCGGAACAGAACAGTATAGACCCTAATGGGCTCATGCTAGCCCGACATGGTATATTCCGTTTAAAATCAATTGGATCCGACCCGAATTTTTAATATTTAAAAGAAAAAGCTTGGCAATTTTTAATTTAGCCCTTGACCCTTGTTAGTTCTTCTTCAGTTTAAATGATTAAAGTTCTCCTAATTCAGCATAGTTTTCTGGTCAGGAAAATTCTTCTTTTTTATAGCAAAAAAAACTATTAACAAAGTTAAAAATTAGCTTTTTAATTATGATAAAAATCGTCATCCGCTACATTTTATATAAAAATATTATTATAAATAATAACTTTAAAAAACCTTTTTTTTTCTTTCAGTAATTGGGGACAACAAAGCCTAGATGTGGACTACCATGACATTGCACGTTTTATTATTATTATTATTATTATTATTATTATTATTATTATTGATGAACCCTTAAAGAACTTTAAAAATAGTAAAATTCAACATTACTAAACCTATATACCACGCTTCAGATAGAATAATATATATATATATATGTGTAATAATAGGCATTTTCATCTATATTAAGGTTTATGTAATTTTATTCGTGCTTAAAAGCAGTATACAGTAAAGCTCTCTTAACAGTAACGATTTTAGAGCTTGAATCGTTTTCAAATGATTGGGGAATAATATATAAACTTTAAAATAAGTCATAACAGCACTCCTTAGTAAAATTTTTATATTTGAAGAAATCCAAAAAAAAAATTGAGGATAATCATACTTCTAGGATAATATAAAAATAAAATATTAGCTGATTGAATTAGAAAATGATTAACTTGAAAGGTTGAGCTCAATCCTAACTCATTCAAATAGAGAAAAATGCAACAATTAAATTTTTACATTGCAATTGTTACGCTCTTTTGGAACAATTAAGTTCCAAAATTAAATTTTTCTTCTCCAATATACCTCTCTATAAACCCCAAAAAAAATAGAGAGAAATGCATATGTTTTGATCAATCAAGATACCGAGATTGATAGCCAAGTAGTAAGGAGAAGATATTTTTTTTAAAAAAATTAATTATAAATTGGTCAATCTCACTTACAAAAAAGTTGAATCGTAAACTTAAATTTTAATCCAAATAATTTATCTACTCTTTTAAAAAAAAAAGAATTTTACTAAAACTTAAAATTTGATCTTTAACATTACCACAAATTTTTTTTCTTGTGCAAACTAGAAATAGAATGTAGATTTTATTTGTCCTTATCCTCTTTCGAATTTTTGTTTAATTTAATAAATTAATAGTTTTACACGCATGTTGATTTCACATATTTTTAAGTCAAATATTTGCACCAATAATAGCTGGACATTTTCTTTTAATCTAAAAAAATTAGGCTCAGTTTGTTTTGAGAAATTAAACATCCAAACAATTTTTTTTTTTAAAAAAATCTTTACATTTTCTTAAAAAACTATATTTTTTATTATTTTGAATGAGTTAATAAAAATGTTTTTTATTGTTTGGTTTTTAAAACATATATATTTTCAAATAATATTGATAATACTATTAATATTAAAATTTATTTATTAAAACTATTTATTATTAAAAATATTAATATTTAAAATAATTATATGTGAATAATATTATTAAAAGAATAAAACATAAAACAAAACTATTTATTATTTATATTAATATTTAAAATATTACTACTACCATTAAAATATTTTTATTAATATTTATTATTAAAAATATTTATATTAAAATTGTTATATATATTGAAAGTATTTATTCAAATCATAACAAAGGTATATTTATTTATATTTATAATTAAAATAATAAAATAAATATATTTGGTAATGAAATATAAAAGTAATATATTTTAAATAAAAAAAGGATTGATTAAATATATTTTAAGTTGCCTAACATTCACCAATAAGTAGTTGGAAAAAATGAAAGTAGACTTCTTCCCCAAGCATTTGAATAAGGTTTGAATCCTAGAGTCATCACTATTAGAAGGGTTTCACCGTTTACTACTCTCGGCCCGAACATGATTAATCTCATACCATAAAATGGATAAGGATACTTATAATTACACCAATAAAAATTGCCTACCATTCCACCAAATAGTAATCGAAGATTTTCAAACTTTTACTAAATGAGTGAGAGATCCACTCTTATTAAGTGTTAATGCAACTAGTCCTAAGCCCAAGAAAGAGAGAAGGATGACAGTAGGTTTAGACAACCAACCATAAAAAATAGCCCAATTTCATGAAATGAACTAATATCAAAACATCATTGGGGCATCCCCTACTCAGCGACGCACTACATCAGAGCCCGGATGTAGTGAAAAATGGGCAAGGGTTGCTAGACTGTTGTTCGAAAGTGACGTGCCACATTGATGCCTAGATGTAGTGTTATATAGGCAAAGGTTCCCACACCACAATAGACGAGGGTGGGTAATGACATTAATCCATAACCACAAGTTTAGGTTAGGATCTTGGAATAGAGGTACACTTAGTGGTAAGTTAGCTGAGATTTGTGAGGTTATGAGTAGAAGGAGTGTTAACATCTTATGTCTTCAGGAGACCAAATGAGTTAGAGAAAATGCTAAGGAGATAGCACCTTGGCAATATAAGCTATGGTACACAGGGAAAGATAGTGATCGAAATGGTGTAGGTATTATCATTAGGGATGGCAATGGGTACCCTATAAATGGGTACCCGGTACTACCCGACCCGTTTAAGTAGGATTATGGTAGTGTATAATCGGGTTCGGGTAGTATTCGGGTAGTGAAATTACTATCCGTCACGGGTTAGGATAGGGTTCGGGTAGTTACCTTAGGGTACCCGCTATCCGAACCCGATTATAAATAATAATTAATTAATACAATACTTATATTTTTATATATCAATTATTTATTATTAATGTTTTATTTAATTAAATTAAATCATTATATATTATAATTATGATTTTTAACTTTAATTTATTTTTATGAGTTAAATTAAATTTATTAATATAATGTTTTAATTAAGTTATTCTAAAATTAATTTTAAATTTAAATTTAAAAATCAAACTTTAACTTAATAAACGGGTAGTTAAACGGGTTCGGGTAATTAAACGGGTATTTATATTTTATAGGGTTAGGGTTCGGGTAGCATAAATAAAAATAAGTAGTTAATCGGGTTAGGGTATTATTAAAGTTAATCGAGTTCGGGTTCGGGTTCGAGTATCACAAATCTAGCGGGTACCTGACCCGTTTACATCCCTAATCATCATAGATAAAGAGTACCATAGAGATGTTGTACAAGTTATGAGACAAGGGGATAGAATTATTTTACTTAAGCTAGTTTTAGAAGAAGAGGTATTGAATGTCATTAGCGCGTATGCACCCCAAATAGGACTTGATGAGGCTAGTAAATGACAGTATTGGGAGGATTTAGATAAGGTAGTACATGAAGTACCTTTAGGAGAAAACTTTTTTATTGGGGGCAACTTTAATGGACATGTAAGTACTAATAAAGAGGGTTTTGAGAGCGTACATAGGAGTTTTAGCTATGGTGTAAGAAACAAAGGTGGGGATACTATTCTATTTTGCTTTATCACAAGACCTAACCCTAGTGAACATACTGTTTAGGAAGAGAGATTCTCACTTGATAACTTTTAGAAGTTAACTGAGAGCAAGTCAGATAGATTTTTTTTTACTACAAGGAGGGATAGGAATAGATGTCTAGATTGTAAAGTTATCTCATGTGAGAGTGTTACCATGCAACATAGACTCCCAGTCTTAAATATGAGGATACATAGATGACATCGAAGGAACCACTAAAAAGGAATTGAAAAGATTTGATGGTGGAAGCTAAAAGAAGATTATCATGCAGTATGTAGAGATAGTTTGATTCATAAAGAGGACTAGACAACAGAAGAGAACCAAAATATATTGTGGAACAAGATGGCAAAATGCATTCAAGATGTGGGTAAAGAGACACTTGGAGTATCAAACAGAAGAGCATCTACTAGAAAGGATGCAACATGGTGGACTACAGAAGTAAAAAATGCTATAAAGACTAAGCAAGAGTATTACAAGGCTTTGAAGAATAACAACATAAAAGAGAGTTTTACTAAAATATAAGTTAGCTAAAAAGGAGGCAAAAAAGGCGGTGGCAAAAGTGAAGGCAAAGAAGGCGATGGCAAAAGCTAAGGCAAAAGTAGTGAAAGAGATCTATGACAAGTTGGACATAAAGGAGGGAGAGAAAAATATATATGGATTGGCACGAGCAAAAGAAAGGAGAAGTCGTGACCTAGGAGTCGAAAATGTATTAAGGATGAGCATCAAAAACTCTCATTAAGGACAACGACATTAAGGAAAGATGGCATGATTATTTTAATAAATTTTGTAATGATGGACAAAATCAGAATTTTGATAATATTTTGGTGCTGTTTAAGGATTTGAATCTGTGCTTTATGTACAAATTAGAGAGGTCGAGGTAAAAGAGGTACTAAAAAGGATGAAGATTGGAAAAGCTATTGGACTTGATGACATTCCAATTGAAGTTTGGAAATGTCTTGGAGATGTAGAAGTTAGTTGGTTGACAAATCATTTTAACAAGATTTGGCACACTAACAAAAAAGTATCTTATCTTTTTAAAAATAATAACAACAACAACAACTATTATTATTATTATTATTATTATTATTATTATTATTATTATTATTATTTATTATTATTATTATTATTCAAGTACTATTATAGAATATAATTAATTATTATTTTACTAAAGAGTATTTTTTAATATTGTATTTTTTAAACTAAATATAAAATATATCTTTGCCACATTAATAGTTTAATATGATTAAATAAATGTGTACTTAACATTAAATAATATTATTTGATATTCAATTTTTTTATATTTTAATCATCATCATCATCATCATCATCATCATCAGAGCCTTTATCCCAAGAGATTGGGATTAGGGCTGAGAAAAAAAACCGATAAAACCGAAAAACCGACTCGAACCGGGGGATTCGGATCAGATCTGTTCGGATAATAAACAAATTCGGTTCGGATTCGGATCATGATGTCATTGAACCGAATAAAATCGGTTCGGATCGGATTCGGATACGGATAATATCCGAATACTTTGTTATTTGGTATTTTGTAATTTTTACTATTTAAATTAAAAGCTCAAGTTTTATATTTAATTAAAAATCCTAAGGAAAATTGGAAATAAAGTCCAAAAGTGCTTAAAATGCCTTAAAAAATTGAAATAAAATTTAAAATTACATTAAAAAAAACCGAATGACCCATCTGATCCGATCTATATAAATTCGGATCGGATACGGATCACAAAAACAAAAAAACCGCTTAATTCGGATCGGATCGGGTTTTTGCAAAAAATCGATTCGATCCGACCCGTTATCTTCCTTAATTGGGATAGGCTATATGAACCAATATCTGAATTCACGTAAGATCGTCCATATGTATTCTCCTCCTCCATAGATTCCTATTCAAGGCCATTTGCTCATCCAATTCTAAATCTTCCATATCTTTCCAATTCCAAGTCTTTTTCAGTCTTTCTCTAGTCTTAACCCTTCTCTCAACATCCATAGCCTCTATTCTCCTAACTGGAGCATCTACATGTCTACGTCTTACGTGTCCAAACCAACGTAAACAATTTTCACACATCTTGTCTTCGATAGGTACCACTCCAACCATCTTATGAATATCATCATTTCTCATTATATCCTTTCTTGTATATCCACATATCCACCGTAACATTTGCATTTTTGTTACACTCATCTTTTCTGTATGTAGCCTCTTAGTCGCCCAACATTCCTTACCATATAACAATATTGGTCTAACAACTGTCCTATAAAACTTGCCTTTCAACTATATAGGAATTCCTTATCGCACAACACACCTGTAGTACTTCTCCACTTACTCCATTTAGCCTGGATCCTATAGGTCACATCGCTATCAATCTCTCCATCCATCTGTACTATAGATCCTAAGTATCGAAAATGATCCCGCTTAGGTATCGCTACCCCATCTAACGTCACTACATCATGTTCTTCCACTTAGTTAGAACTGAATTTACACTTCATGTATTCAGTCTTCACTCTGCTTAGTTTAAATCCTTTTGCTTCCAATGTTTGTCTCCATAATTCCAACTTTGTATTGATCTCCGCTCTAGTTTCCGCACATAGAACAATATCATCTGCAAACATCATACACCAAGGCACTTTATCCTGGATGGATTTTGTCAATTTGTCCATAACTACCGCAAACAAGAATGGACTCAACGCTGACCCTTGGTGTAATCTCACCGTGATAGGAAACTCACTTGTTTGCTCCCCACCTATCCTCACATGTATCCTTGCATCTCTATACATGTCCTTAATTAGTTTAATATATTTCAAAGGAACTCTTTTCTTCATTAAGGACCACCATAGTACCTCCCTAGGCACTTTATCATATGTTTTCTCCAAATCTATAAAGACCATATGGAGATCTTTACCCATTACTCGACGCTCCATAAGTTGTCTAAGCAAATATATTATCTCCATAGTTGATCGATCCGGCATAAAACCAAATTGATTCTCCGATATCTCTACATTCTTTCTTAATCTCCGTTCTATCACTCTCTCCTATAGTTTTATCGTGTGACTCATCAATTTTATGGCTTGGTAGTTGGCGTAACTTTGAATATCTCCTTGTTCTTATTTAAAGGTATCAAGACACTCTTCCTCCATTCCTCGAGCATTTTGTTAGTGCACCAAATCTTATTAAATAGATTTGTCAACCACCTAACTCTACATCTCCAAGGCATTTCCAAACTTCAATTGGGATGTCATCAGTCCAACAGCTTTTTTGTTCCTCATCATCTTTAGTGCCTCTTTTACCTCTGTCTCTTTGGTTCTATGCAGAAAGCACCGATTTAAATCCTTGAGAGGCATCGAGATATTATCCAAAACTTTATTTTATCCGTTATTAAATAATTTGTCAAAATAATCACGCCACCTGTCCTTAATGTCATTATCTTTAACGAGAGTTCTTTGATGCTCATCCTTAATACATTTCACGACTTCTAAGTCGCGACTCCTCTTTTCTCTTGCTCGCGCCAATCTGTATATCTTTTTTTCTCCCTCCTTTGTGTTCAACTTGTCATAAATCTCGTTCGCAACCTTCGTCTCAGCTTCTACCACAACCTTCTTTGCCTCCTTTTTTGCTAACTTATATTCCGTAAAACTCTCTTCTGTATTGTTCTTCTTCAAAGTCTTATAACGCTCTCACTTAGTCTTTATAGCATCTTTCACTACTGCAGTCCACCATGTTGCGTCCTTTCCAATCAGCACTCTTCCATTTGATACTCCTAATGTCTCTTTACCCACCTCGAATGCATTTTGCCATCTAATTCCACATTACATTTGGGTTCTCTTCTGTTGTCCAATCCTCTTTTTGAATCCAACTATCTCTACATGTTGTATGACAATCTTCTTTTAGCTTCCACCATCGAATCCTTTCAATTCCTTTTTGTTGGTTCCTTCAATGTTGTCTATCTATCTTCATATCTAGAACTAGAAGTCTATGTTGTGCGGTAACACTCTCACCTAGGATAACCTTACAATCCAAACATCTATGTCTATCCCTACTCCTAGTTAAAAAGAAATCTATCTGACTTGCTCTTGGTCCACTTCTAAAGGTTATAAGATGAGAATCTCTCTTCTTAAACAATGTGTTTACTAGGATTAGGTCATAAGATAAAGCAAAATCTAAGATAGCATCCCCACCTTCGTTTCTTACACCATAACTAAAACCCCCATGTACACTCTTAAAACCCTCTCTACTTGTACCTACATGTCCATTAAGATCACCGCCAATAAAAAGGTTTTCTCCTAGAGGTACTTCTTGTATTACCTTATCTAAATCCTCCCAAAACTGTCGTTTACTAACCTCATCAAGTCCTATCTGGGGTGCATACACGCTAATGATATTCAACACCTCTTCTTAAGACTAGCTTAACCAAAATAATCCTATCCCCTTGTCTCCTAATTTGTACAACATCCTTATGGTACTCTTTATCTATAATGATACTTACTCTATTTCGATCTCTATCTTTTCCTGTGTACCAAAGCTTATATTGCCAAGGTGTTATCTCTCTAGCTTTTTCCCCAACCCATTTGATCTCTTGAAGACACGAGATGTTAACCCTCCTCCTACTCATAACCTCACAAATCTCAGCTAACTTACCACTAAGCGTACCTAAATTCCAAGATCCTAACCTAAGCCTATGGTTATGATTATGGACTAACTTATTTACCCACTCCGTCCATTGTGGTATGGGAACCTTTGCCTATTTAACACCACATCCAGGCGTCGATGTGGCGTGTCGTTTCAGCGCGACGACCTAGCAACCCTTGCCCACTTTTCACTACACTCGGGTTCCGATATTTTAATATAACTTAATAAATGATTAGCTGAATATAGATTATTTAATATTTTAATAATATTACAAGTAAATTAAATAATATTAATGAATATAACTTCTAATTTATTAATTCATATTATCATATAATTTATAGTTTATAAGTTTATTAATTTATTATTATATGATAAATTTAGTATTAAAATATTATTTAAATTATATTAAATTCTAATGATTGATAATAGTTAATATTACTATTAAATATGTTAGCTTTAAAATGACAAAACTCAAGCAAGCTTAGAAATGATTTTTATACAAGTAAATTTGCTTTGAATGAACTCAATGATTGAAACTATTTTTACAAAGTTTTGTATTGTGATTTCAATTGAAAAAGTCAGTAAATACTCTTAGAAAAGTGTTAGAAGATTTTGAACTGACTTAAAATCATAAAAGTCATAAACTTTGCAGCAAATTAAGTGCAGGATGGTCTACTGGACAAAAGGGATCGATCCCCACTGTAGAGGGATCGATCCCAAATTGGCAGAATGCTCTTGAACCATCCGGAAAAAGCTGGAAAACATTCTGGAGAAAAGGGATCGATCCCCACTGTAGCAGGATCGATCCCTTTGCACGAGACCTGACAGTAACGGCTAGTTTTTGAGGGTTTCAACGGGAGGATTTGCATTAAATGCTTCACCAACTGTTCTATCCGTTTGGTGGGATATAAATAGAGGTATTTATGAAGTTTGGAGGTAGAACAAGCACTGAAAAATCCTCAAGCTTCAAGAGAGAAATTCAAATCTGAAATTGTTCATTGTATTACTCTATTTTGTGAGATTCATTTGTGTTCTTCACCCATTCACTAAAAATTCTGTTATTCAAAGGGGTGAGCTATCCTTGTAAAGTCTGATATTGTTGAGTGTGGGAATACTACAAGGGTAGAGGATTAGAAGGAGAATTTCTACAATCTCAAGAGAAATTGTAAGAGGTCTTGCCACACCTTCAAGTGGTTTGTAAGCATTCTCAAGGAAGAGGTGAATCAAAACCTTGACAAGGAGTTCAAGGAGAGAGGACGTAGGCAAGAGATTGGTCGAACCTCTATAAAACTTGTGTTTGCTTCTCTTTCCCTTACTCTTATTTACTGCATTTATTTCATTGTTGCTTATTTGACTTTGATTGTGCATTAAGAGTTAGGAAAATTAGAAATAACAAGAAAAACTGATTCACCCCCCTCTCGGTAGAGTCAACAATTGGTATCAGAGCTTGGGCTCGAGATTAACTTAGATTAACATCTATCGAGTATAAACGATCACTCATGGCTCAAACTAGTTTGTCTACACCCTTGGTAGGAGAGGGACACTCTACGGTTAGACCTCCACTCTTTAATGGTGAAAACTATGCTTATTGGAAGACTAGAATGATGCTATTTATTCAAGCCAATGATTATGAAGTATGGAGAATTATTGTTAAAGGTTCCCTTATCCCTATTAAGAAAGTAGATGGGACGGATGTGCCTAAGAAAGAAGATGAATGGGATACTAATGATATTAGGATGGCACAACTTAATGCTAAAGCAATGCACACACTCTTTTGTGCATTAGGACCAAATGAGTATAATCGAGTGTCACAATGTGAGAATGCTAAACAAGTTTGGGATAAACTAGCTATCACAAATGAGGGAACCACACAAGTCAAAGAAACCAAAGTAGGCATGCTCACACAAGACTATGAATTATTTAGGATGAAGAATGATGAATCAATTAGTGACATGTTTACTAGGTTTACTGACATCATAAATGGTCTTAAAGCCTTAGGCAAGACATATTCTAATGTAGAAATGGTGAAAAAGGTACTCAATAGCTTACCTAAAACATGGGAGGCTAAAGTCACTGCTATTGAGGAATCCAAGGATCCTCATACACTCTCATTAGATGAACTTATGGGATCTCTACTCACCTATGAGATGAAAATCAAGAGAAATCAAGATCCTCCTAAGAAAGTTGGAGTAGCTTTAAAATCCACCACTATTGAAGAATCAAAAGATCATGATGAGAGTGGTGATAATGAGGACCTAGAAATGGCCATGTTTGCTAAGAGGTTTAATAAATTCATGAGGATGAGAACTAGTGGTAACTCTAGGAGACCCCCTAGGAGAGACTTTAATAGAGGAGAAACGAGTAGGAAAGAAAAGGACCAAATTATTTGTTATGAATGCAAAAAACCTGGTCATATTAAATTTGATTGTCCTTTGTATAGAAAGCAAAATGAGAAGAAACAAAAGAAGACGGCAATGGTGGCTACTTGGAGTGATAGTGATTGCTCCGATGAAGAGAATGTGGAAGATGAAGTAGCCAACCTTTGTTTCATGGCTTTTGAAGATGAAAAGGTAACTTCTAACTTGTTAAATATTAATGAATATACTTTTGATGAATTGCAAGATGCATTTGATGAGTTAGCCAATGAATTTGAATGCATGAATTTAAAATATAAGAAAATGATTTCTAAGTTGAAAAAGGAAAATGAAATGCTTGTGAGTGTTAAATTAGAATGTGAAAAGAAATTAGAGAATGCAAATCTAGAAATAGAAGAATTAAATAGAAAGAACATTAATTTGCAAAACTCCTTTTCTAGATTTTACATGGGTCAACAAAAACTTGATCAAATGCTAGAGACTCAAAGAGCATTCTTTGATAGAGAAGGGTTAGGTTATAATGCATCTAACAAAGAGACTCATCTTAAAAACTTCCTAGTTAAAGATAGAAAATTTGTTTTGTGCACATTGTGTAATAAACTAGGACACTCTTCACAAGCATGCACCTCTAGGAAGACCATAATAAGAGGAAAAATGGTTGTCAAAATTTGGGTACCTAAACATGTTTTAAATTCAAGTGATGAGTCATTAAAGATGAAATGGATCCCTAAAGGATCTAAAATTATAAGTACTAACTCTCAAGGACCCAAGAAAATTTGGGTACCTAAGATGAAAGCTTGATGTGTTTGTAGGAGGAAGAGTATTGCTACAAGGCTAAGTCCAAGGAGCATTGGTACCTTGATAGTGGATGCTCAAGACACATGACGGGTGACAAGAGTCAATTCAAGTTCCTAAAGCATAAAAGTGGTGGAGAAGTCACATTTGGAGACAACTCCAAAGGACAAATTGAAGGAATTGGCTCCATTGGTAACTCTTCCTCAACTATTGAGAATGTTTTGTATGTTAGAGGCTTGAAACATAACTTGCTTAGTATTAGTCAATTGTGTGATAAGGGATTTAAAGTTATGTTTGATGATTTGTGTTGCAATGTTGTTAATGCCAAATCTAATCAAATTGTGTTTATTGGACATAGACAAGGAAATATTTATATTGTGAATTTAAATGAACTTAATAGCAAAAATGTATGCTTTATGGCTACTAGAGAAGATGAACCTTGGTTATGGCATAGAAGACTAGGCCATGCTAGCATGCATGTTTTGTCTAAGTTAGCCAAAAGAGACCTAGTTGTAGGATTACCTAAGCTTCAATTTGAAAATGATAAAGTTTGTGAAGCATGTGTAAGAGGAAAACACAAAAGAAATTCATTTAAATCTAAGAAGTGTGTCACTACCTCTAGATCACTTCAACTTCTTCACTTAGATCTCTTTGGACCAACTAGGACAACTAGTTTAGGAGGTAAACACTATGGATTTGTGATAGTTGATGATTACACTAGGTTTACTTGGGTGTTCTTTTTAAGTGTTAAAAATGAGGCCTTAGATAAATTCATTGTTTTCTCAAAACTTGTTCAAAATGAAAAGGGTTATTCTATTTCAAGTATTAGGAGTGACCATGGAAAAGAATTTGAAAATATTGGTTTTGATATATTTTGCAATGAAAATGGCATTAGCCATAATTTTTCAGCTCCTAGAACTCCTCAACAAAATGGGGTAGTTGAAAGGAGAAATAGAACATTAGAAGAAATGGCTAGAACCATGCTTTGTGAAAACAACTTACCTAAATATTTTTGGGCTGAAGCAATAAACACCTCTTGTCATGTTATAAATAGAGCTATGGTAAGGCCTATTTTAAAGAAAACTCCCTATGAGCTTTATAAAGGAAAAAGGCCTAACATAAGTTATTTTCACCCATTTGGATGTAAATGTTTTGTTTTGAACAATGGTAAAGATAACCTAGGAAAATTTGATGCTAAAAGTGATGAAGGTATTTTTCTTGGTTATTCTTTAAATTCTAAGGCTTATAGAGTTTTTAATAAAAGAACACTTGTTGTAGAAGAGTCAATACATGTAATCTTTGATGAATCAAATATTTCTAGTAAAACCAATCTTGATGATGAAGTAGAGATTTTTGATGAACCTATAATTGATCCATCTCAAGATAAGGATGTTAGAAATCAATTAGAAGATCTTAATATTAACAAAAATGAGGAGTCCATGGAACAAGAAATAATTGAGAAGGAATCTAGATGTCCTAGAGAACTAGGATATGTGAAAGATAATGATATTGTTGGAGATCCAACCATTGGAGTTAGGACTAGGTCAACTTATAGAAACATATGTCAACATGTAGCCTTTGTGTCACAATTTGAGCCAAAGAAAGTGGATGAGGCCTTGAATGATGAAAATTGGATTATGGCCATGCAAGAAGAATTAAATCAATTTGAGAGAAGCAAAGTGTGGACCCTAGTAGAAAGACCTAAGGATTATCCCATCATTGGAACTAAATGGATATTCAAGAATAAGATGGATGAAAATAGCATTATTATTAGAAACAAGGCTAGGTTAGTGGCTCAAGGTTATAGACAAGAAGAAGGGATAGACTATGATGAGACCTATGCTCCGGTAGCTAGATTAGAAGCCATTAGAATGCTACTTGCCTTTGCATGCTACAAGGATTTTAAGTTATATCAAATGGATGTGAAAAGTGCCTTTTTAAATGGTTATATAAATGAAGAAGTTTATGTTGAGCAACCTCCCGGTTTTGAAAATCCAAAATTTCCTAATCATGTTTTCAAACTTTCAAAAGCCTTATATGGATTAAAACAAGCTCCTAGAGCTTGGTATGAAAGACTTTCAAAGTTTTTAATCGAAAAAGGTTTTACAAGAGGAAAGGTAGACACAACCTTGTTTATTCAATCTAAGGGTCATGACTTATTAGTAGTTCAAATTTATGTAGATGATATCATTTTTGGATCTACAAATGAGTCATTGTGCAAAAATTTCTCAAAGCTAATGCAAGGTGAATTTGAAATGAGTATGATGGGAGAATTAACCTTCTTTCTAGGACTTCAAGTTAAACAATGTAAAGAAGGTATTTTCATAAATCAAGCTAAGTACACTAAAGACTTGCTCAAAAGATTTGGAATGGATGAGTCTAAACCTTTCTCTACACCTATGAGCACTAACATTAAGCTTGATAAGGATGAAGGAGGGAAATGTGTAGACACTAAACTATATAGGTCTATGATTGGCTCATTACTATATTTAACTGCTAGTAGACCCGATATAATGTTTAGTGTATGCTTGTGTGCTAGATTTCAGTCATCACCTAGAGAATCACACCTACAAGCAGTAAAAAGAATCCTTAGATACCTCAAAGACACTTCCTCCTTAGGACTTTGGTATCCTAAAGATTCTACACTTGATCTCCATGCATATTCCGATGCGGATTTTGGTGGATGCAAAGTGGATAGGAAAAGCACATCGGGAACATGCCAATTCTTAGGAAGTAGGCTTATTTCATGGTTCTCTAAGAAACAAAATAGCGTAGCTCAATCCACAACTGAGGCTGAATATATAGCTTCCGGTAGTTGCTGTGCTCAAATTTTGTGGATTAAGCAACAAATGAGAGACTATGGAATAGAAATGAACCAAGTTCCCATTAAGTGTGACAACACTAGTGCTATCAATCTTACAAAAAATCCCATTCAACACTCTAGAACCAAGCACATTGAGATTAGACATCATTTTATACGAGATCATGTGCAAAAAGGGGACATAATTCTGGAGTATGTAGACACTTTGCATCAATTAGCTGATATCTTCACAAAACCCTTGGACAAGGAGAGATTTTGCACTCTTAGAGGTGAATTAGGCATAATGACTGCTCCTTGAAGTAATTTGATGTTGCATGCATGTGTTAAGTTGGTTTGTGATGATTACAAGATAGCAATTTGAAGAATGTAATTCCCACTTGCAATTCATGACCTTAACTTACTGAGTTACTGTTCATGTTCATGATAAACTGTTGAGTGTTATGTGTTTTGATCAAGATAAACTTCTTTCATTTGCCAAAACACATTTCTAATGTTGAAACACAATCACAGCCATGTCCACTTCTTGGTCCTGCACACTTATGCAATTTTCTGCACTTTGCTGCAATTTTCTGCACTTTTTCTGCAGTTTTCAATCTCATTTTCTGCATTTTAAGTGAAAACAATCAACTTTTGATTTTAAGATGGTAAAAATGCATGAGTTCCATTGTTTTCAAATCATTTTTATGCATCATAAACGAGGCAAGTGACTAAGGAGACAATTCCTCTCGAATAGGATTGATTTCCCAGTCTGTTGGCCAAAATTCTGGGTGATGGGAGCAATCTGCCTAAAAGGGATCGATCCCTCTACAGTAGGGGATCGATCCCCTCGTGACAGATTTGACTTCGCGCTTCTTTTAAAACGTCGGGCCCTCCTTCCTTTCCAACTATTCACTTTCTTCTTCACCTCTCCACGCCGTTCCTCATTTCCTCTCAACCAAAACTACTAGTTCTCACTCTTTTCTACACCAATTCACTCCATTCTTTCACCAATCTTTCTCATTTTCTTCTCTTTTTCATTTCCCCTCCTCGTTTCCTGACCAAATCTCTTCCTTTCTTCATTTCCTTTATTCTTCCACACCATGGTTACTATTCACCCAACATTTCAATTGTAAGTTTTTCTAACATTTTTCATTAAATTTTTCTTGCATTTCTAGTTTCTTTTATCATGTCTTGCCTACCCATGTGCATATCTTGCATCAATTTCTTCTCCATCTAGGTTTTCAACTCCTTTGGCACTTGTATTTTTCTCAAGTTAATACTTAGACTATCTGTCATTTTTCATCCGAATTTCCTTGTTATACTTGTTAAATGCATCTTGGGTTGTGGCTCTCTGCTGTTGGTTCGATCACATCTCTCCCACACACTCATCCATAGTTCCTCAAACTTGTGCACACCACCTGTTTGATAAAAGTCCTCCACGAAATTTCCTATCTTTTTCCTTCTCCATATGGCTCCTAAGATTAAGCACACTGCTCAAAAACGCAAAACCCATGCTTCCTCTTCCTCATCCTCCATACCAACCACCTTTAACCGGTGCTTTCGCCATGCTAATGAGAAAACCAAATTTCTAGCCGAATTTGCCAATATGCCCATTAAGCATTGGCGTCCTATTGATTTCGACTTCCTCGAGTCCATTCATTTTCCTTACCTCGCCAAGTTTAATGAATATGGTTGGACCCAGTTCCTCAAAATCAATACTCCGGTCCCGGCAAACATCATTCGTGCCTTCTTTTCCAATGCCGAAATCATCTATGATCCAAATGATGAATGTACGGTTGTCGGGATTCGCTCTTATGTCATGGGTAAAACTGTTGAACTGACCACACAATCCCTCTCCCTTGCTTTTAGACTTCGTGACAGAGGTACTATCTATGAAAATATCGAAGTCCCCTTAGTGTTTCCCGTTACCGATAATCGTGCAAGTGACCTTCCTGTCTTCGCACGCCTCCTCCATATCATCATCTCATGGAATCTCCGCCCTCTTGGCACCCGATATTCTCACCTTCGCAAACTTGATCGTTTTTGGCTTCATCATATTCATGAACCTGACGGCATACAACCAGACCTCCTACACTTTATCCTTCATGACTGGGTGAAGATTGTTCGTGGCAAGGTCCACACCATTGTCTTCCCTCAGCCTCTCGCCTACTACTTACTCTCTGAAGGCGTTGACTGTTCATGTGAGGTTGGTGTACTTCCGGATCCCAGCACCACGATCAATCTCGCCACTCTCCATAACCTTGGGTGGTATCAACGTCAACGGGGAGATACAATCGAATGGGTCAAGGGCCATGGACAGGCTGAACCTCCGAACATGCTCCGGAAGGAGTCGGAGAAGAAGGAGGAGACGGAGACGACGCACCTGTAGCAGCTACATCTTCTGCCCCTTCCGGCTCCACATCAGTTTCTCTCGACCAGATCATGCTAATGCTTCAACAAATGCACACCTCTCAGCAAGATTTCCAGCAGGCCGTCACTCAGCGACTTGATCAGATCGAGGACACTCAAGCTACCATGTATGATGAAATCCAAGATGTTCGTATGCAGCACGAGGATTTCATGGACCAGTACTACAAGACGTTTCCTCGGCGCTGATTGTGCTTGTCGTATGGGATGCGCTTTTACCTTGCTATGCTTATGGCCTTGGTGTTTTATCCTTTGCTGTGTTCTGTCGGCTTTAGTGTTTTGTTGTCTGAACTTTCTTAGATCTCTGCACTGATGTGATATGTTTTGAACCTTTTATGACTATGTTAATGACATTGCTAGTTATGCTTTCTAGTGGTTCTATGTTAATGACTATGTCTTGTTCTGACGTTAATTGTGCGTTCATGCCATTGGGTTGATCTTTGTTTCTCTTTATTTCATTGCCAATGCTATTACTTATTCTGCTTCTTATTGGTATATCCTTATTGCTTTAAATTGCCTTATACCACTAACCATTTCCCCGTGCTATTTTTTCTGTTTAATCATTTGCTATGACAAAAAGGGGGAGAATTAATGTGGTAAACTTGTATTAAATTGAGGGGGAGCAAATATTGAGGGGGAGTAATGTTTTTCAAAAATCAAGTAACCTCAATTTTCAAACATATAAGCAAATTTACCTTAAGTTTTGTCATATCAAAAAGGGGGAGATTGTTAGCTTTAAATTGACAAGTATTTTGAAAATGACAAAACTCAAGCAAGCTTAGAAATGATTTTTATACAAGTAAATTTGCTTTGAATGAACTCAATGATTGAAACTATTTTTACAAAGTCTTGTATTGTGTTTCAATTGAAAAAGTCAGTAAATACTCTTAGAAAAGTGTTAGAAGATTTTGAACTGACTTAAAATCATAAAAGCCATAAACTTTGCAGCAAAATAAGTGCAGGATGGTCTACTGGACAAAAGGGATCGATCCCCACTGTAGAGGGATCGATCCCAAATTGGCAGAATGCTCTTGAACCATCCGGGAAAAAGTTGGAAAACATTCTGGAGAAAAGGGATCGATCCCCACTGTAGCAGGATCGATCCCTTTGCACGAGACCTGACAGTAACGGCTAGTTTTTGAGGGTTTCAACGGGAGGATTTGCATTAAATGCTTCACCAACTGTTCTATCCGTTTGGTGGGATATAAATAGAGGTATTTATGAAGTTTGGAGGTAGAACAAGCACTGAAAAATCCTCAAGCTTCAAGAGAGAAATTCAAATCTGAAATTGTTCATTGTATTACTCTATTTTGTGAGATTCATTTGTGTTCTTCACCCATTCACTAAAAATTCTGTTATTCAAAGGGGTGAGCTATCCTTGTAAAGTCTGATATTGTTGAGTGTGGGAATACTACAAGGGTAGAGGATTAGAAGGAGATTTCTACAATCTCAAGAGAAATTGTAAGAGGTCTTGCCACACCTTCAAGTGGTTTGTAAGCATTCTCAAGGAAGAGGTGAATCAAAACCTTGACAAGGAGTTCAAGGAGAGAGGACGTAGGCAAGAGATTGGCCGAACCTCTATAAAACTTGTGTTTGCTTCTCTTTCCCTTACTCTTATTTACTGCATTTATTTCATTGTTGCTTATTTGACTTTGATTGTGCATTAAGAGTTAGGAAAATTAGAAATAACTAGAAAAACCGATTCACCCCCCTCTCGGTAGAATCAACAAAATAGTATAAAAATATTAGTTAATAGTATATCGATAGCATTGTTTAATGTAAATTTATTTAATTTTTTTAAAAATTTATGTTTATAAATTAAATTATTATACCAATCAAATATTTACTTTTAATATTTACTAAAAATAACATGTTTTATGTTCTAAGAATTTGAAAACAAGAAAAAAAACAAAAAGATCCCTAAATAATAACATTATTTTGTTTTAATAATATTAAAAAAGTAGATATTAAATAAAAGGAGAAAGAAATTTGGACCTGGGTGCATGAACGATAAATGTTACACTTTTTACTTTTTTTTTTTTTTTACTGGGAGAATAAAGAGTAAAGGTGCATGAATGTTGTAACCAAAAAAAAAAAAAGGTGCATGAATGCGCATTTCTTTTGTTTTGATGTTTACATTTTTTTTACAAGGAAAAGAGCTTGAATTTACCTGCTGTTAGCAAATTGGATAACAGAAAAATAGGTGACGTGTGGAGACAATCGTCATGGTCGGTGATTAATGTGATTAATTAATGTCTATTAATGATGGGATTTGGGAGAGATCCAAAAAGAACCTGCTTGCACGTGACACAGACAAATTAAACTTTCTGTTATTTCCAACAATCGAAACGATACAAAAAAAAAAAAAGCTTTAATTAACAATCAAATATACATATAAATAAATGTGAAGAAAAGGAAGAGCG
Organism: Heritiera littoralis; assembly: GCA_031772115.1. Classification (NCBI taxonomy): domain Eukaryota; kingdom Viridiplantae; phylum Streptophyta; class Magnoliopsida; order Malvales; family Malvaceae; genus Heritiera; species Heritiera littoralis. The sequence continues at coordinate 2,173,776 of JAPDPK010000043.1, forward strand.
AGGGCAAGGACCACAGCAAGGATGGGGCACGGTGCTCGAGGCGACGAGATTTACATGGCCATCCATCAGTTAATTAATTTAAATTATAAATAAATATAATTGAAGTAATATTATTAAAATAATAATTATTATTATTATTATAAGCAATAATAGAGGGACAGCCCTAGCTAAATTTACGGAGGTGGCGTGTTGTTTCAGCCCAGCCGTACAAATCGATTGGGCTCCACCTTAACCTCTCTCGCTCCAATTATTTTCATTTTCACTCGCTAATAGATCTAAATCTAGACACGACACAAGTGACACGACACGAAAACGATACGAAAAAATCGTGTACGTATTTGGAAAATTCGTGTTTCGTGTGTATCCGTGTCGACACGAATTTAGACAAGGTAATTTCGTGTTTAGCCGTGTCTGACACGGCTAAACACATGTAAGACACGGAAACACGTTTAAGAATTTCGTATTACACGAATACACGATTAACACGTACACGACACGAAAACACGTTTAAAAAAAATCGTGTTGCACAGATACACGAATACACGGATACACGTATAAGACACGATAATCATATATGTTTTTAGTGGGAATTGAACATTGACCAAAAGTAAAATACATAAGTGTTTTACCAAATGAACAATTGTAATATATTAGTATAATGTGTTATGAAAATTAATTTATGGTTAAGATAATAAAATTTTATAAATTTTGAAAATAAAGTATTAAGAACTTAAGTTAAGAACTTAAATACAATACTATAATGTATAAATATATACATGATATTTTTTATTATAATGTATAAAATATAAATATTGTATTATACTAATAAAAGATTGTATAATTAATTAATTATTTTATGTCACGGACACTAACTGTATCACATAATATTCATAAGAAATTAAGAGTTTACACTTTACAAAATTACATTATTCAGTATACTAAGAGATTTTATAGTTTATTAATTTACTCTATATCAATTATCACATTATAGAAAATAAAATAACATAATATTAACATACAAATTATTATAGTAAGAATAATATTAATATACTTATTAATGATTTATTGATTTATTTTATATACTTAATCTTAAATCATAGTCATATGATGACAATGAATTGATGAATGTTAGTCATATTATGGATTGTATGGATTGAAAATATTATTATTTTGTTATATTTGTTATTAATATTTGAATGTTAATTAATATAGATGTAAAAAATGTAAAAATATTTTTTTATCATTTTTATTATATTTTATTTTTAATCGTGTCATTCGTGTCTATTCGTGTCGTGTCAATTTCGTGTTATTTTATCTAAATCGTGTCGTGTCGTGTGACACGATTAATTATCATGTATCAATCGTGTCGTGTCACGTGTTACACGTATAAAAAAAGTGTCGTGTTTCGTGTTTACTATTCAGACACGTTTTATAATTCGTGTCGTGTCGTGTTTTGATAATTCGTGTCGTGTCTGAACTCGTGTCATGTCGTGTCATGACACGGAGACACGGATTGCCAGGTCTACTCACTAATTACCTCAATAGGCTTTAGCCCACTTGTCTTTAATTTCTTCAATTTTTACAGACACACAAACATGTGTCGTCATCACCATCATAGGTTTTTATCTTCATATGAACTTATATTACATTATCTATATGAATTCTCTTCCTCCACGTATTCTTATTCAAAATAATATATTCATCCAACTTTAATATCTTCATATCTTTTTGAATTACTTTTTTTCAAGGTTATTTTGTTCTTCTTCTTATCTTACGTGTCCAAATTAACGTAAACGAGTTTCACATATTTTGTCTTCGATAGGTACCACTCCCACTGTCTTACGGATATCTTCATGTCTTATTCTATCATTTATTGAATATCCATACATTTACCGTAACATTCGCATTGCTGCCACACTTATCATTTGTATATATAATCTCTTAATCACCCAACATTCACTATCATATAGTAATATTGGTCTAATAACTGTTCTATAAAATTTGTCTTTCAATTAAATAGGATGACACACCTGTAGCATTTCTCCACTTACTCGATCCAACCTTGATCTTATAAGTCATATCACCATCAATCTCTCTATCCATCTGTATTATCGACTCCAAGTTCCGAAAATGGTCCCGCTTAGGTAACGCCACCCCACCTAATGTTACTACATTATGCTTTTCCACTTGGTTTGAACTGAATTTACACTCTATGTATTCAATCCTCACTCTGCTTAGTTTGAACCTTCTTGATCCGAACATCTATCTCCATAATTCCAACACACACAAACATGAGCATAAAGAATTAAATTTGAGATAAAATATCTACAAAAAAAATGAGATAAAATATGCTAATACAAACAATTACGGGAACTTTTTTTAATGGCAAGTAAGATAATAAATATATGTGTGTGTGCAATATCAAATAAAAAACTAAATTTTATATTGAAATTTAAAATGTTTAAAAATTTTAATTTACCAAATAATCAATTGAAATACAATTGAAGATTTACTATAAATTTAAAATTTTTTTAGCAATGGAATTTATTATTTTTTTAATTTTAAAATCATGCTTATTCCTTGTAATTTCATTGGATTGATTATAATATTTAAGTTTATTTTTTAAATTATTCATATTTAAGTTTTGAGTAAGTTGCACACATAGTCTTTAAATTATTTTTTAGTTTGGGGATCAAATCGATATTAGACCTAAAATTTAAGGAGTATGCGAGTAACTTACTCAAACTTAAATATGAAAAAGTTTTATTAATAAAAAAACATGAGTGAAATATTTTCATTTCACTAATACTCAAATCATAAAACAAGTTTTTTTTTTTTAAGTGTAGGCATTATATAACATAGACTAATTAAGTACTGATCTAAAATTAAAATTGAAAATATTATCGAGGTCCAAATTAGAGATAGACCCAATTTATTATTTCGCATTTTGACACTCAATTCAGACCCAGTTCGACCGACTCATTGACTTTTTTGTTGACCCTAAAAAATTGGTTTTTTTTCATAATTTTTATTTTCTGTTATCTATTTTAATTAATTATTTATTTTTGTTAAATATGTGCTTTAAAACATTTTAGAGAAATAAGAAACATAAAAAATAACAAGAGTAAATAATATAAGAATAATAAATAAAAATAAAAGTATTAAAGAAAAGATAAGCAATAAATAAATAAGTCTAATAAAAATAGGAAGAATATTCTTTAGACTAAAAAATATGTATATCTTTAGGAAAAATAAATATATCAAAATATTAGATAAAATGCAAAACATACATTTAGCATCACATAATCAAGTTTTGATGAAAAGGGTAAATTATTCCAATGATTGAATTTTGGGCGGCAATGAATGGTAAATTTTGAAAAATTTTTTAGGTGTGAAAATTTACCTAAAATTTGCTAGTACAATCGAAATTTTAGAAGGAATTTTCATTATTAATGATTGACACTTATTAGCTAGTACTAAAATAATTATAATAATAATTATAAAATATGCAACAATGATAAATAATAATTTAAAAATTATTAATAATAGATGTGTAGAGACCTTGCATAAACGAATAAAAATCTTTCTTATAATGAAATTCTAAAAAGTCATGAAAGTTTAGGAGAAAAATTATTTCTAAATTTTGACACAGCGATAGAAAATTTAAGATAGATTTTCAATATTAAAGATTGATATTTAGTCCCAAGTAATAAAAATAATAAGAATACGAGAATAAGAAGAAAATATTCATAATAAGAAAGGAAATAAAAACAATAAAAAAATGACCCAAAGTTAAAAAAATTAATAAAACACTAAATAAATTTTACGATGATACCTATTCAAGAGAATGAATGAATTTTTTTGAATACTCTTATGTTGTGTTTGGATGAAGAATTTGAAGTAGGAAAATTCATTTCAATCAAGATATTTAAAAGTTAAAATACAAATTTCTTGTTTAGCAAAAATTCTTGAACAATTTCAAAATTTAGGAGAGATGGAGATAAACTACAAACTTAAGGAGGGAATGATAAAAGAAGAAAAGAGAGAGAAAGAGAAAGGAAGTGGATGAGAGGGGAAAAAGAAAAAAGGGTGTGAAAGATAAAAAAAAGTTGAGAAAAAGAATTACGGAAAATTAAAAAAACCCACCAAACGCATAAAAAAAATAATGAAGTGATTTTTTAAATATAAAAAAAGATTGAAACTGCTCATGTTGAATTAAGGTTATCACTAGCTCTACACAGTTTGCATACTTTTTGCAAAAAAATTCTTTAAATTATAAAATTGCACCAATTATAATAGAATCACATCAAAGTAAAAACTTCCTGCCACAATTGCAAAATTTTATGGCACAACTAAGAGGAGAAACCCCCAAAAAAATTAGCAACCACAACCAATAAGCACAACAACAAGAGGAACAAAGAAAAAAAATAGAAAACAAAACAAAAAAAATTAAAATTTGATAAAGAAACAAAGAAACATAATGGTTGTGAGAACCTCATTTTCCTTATATTCAATATAAGTTAAAGAGTGTAAAAAATAAAAAACAAGAGTTGATCGCTAAGATTTCTAAATAGTGGGTCTTTTCAGTAATGATAGGGAAAGAATTCAATATGGGCTCCACAAAGATTTTTACTGTTTAGATCGAAGTAAAACCCTAGAGTAACGATATTTGAAGTGAAACTTTGAGATGATAAGAATCTGCATCTCAAAATTTCCTTGTTTGAGTATGTTTTGAGAGTGGGCAACAATTTTAAAAATGACAATTATGTCCATAGACCCGGAAAACTTTCGTAAATAACATTCAATATAATTTGATTTATGACCAACTGACAATCAGAGGAGAATCCTCGTGTGAAGAAGTCTTATGTGATTCCAACTTGTAGGCTGAATTACATAAAAATGCTGAAAATAATGCGAATGAACAATCAAAATATTTTGGTAATTTTACCAAAATGACTGGTCAAACCTCGATAGAAGTCGATGTTTCAACTAAATTATGTCAAATAGATATAATTGGAATTGAAATAAAAACAGTTTGGAGTTAAACTAAATATTTAATCGAATATTAAAATAGTGAGGAATAAAGAAAATTTTAAAAATTGTTGAGGCAAAATGGTAATTTGGCCCAAAAGATATTATTTAAACACAAAAATATCATCTTTTTCCTCATAAGTGGCTGGCCATGGTGTGAGATCCCCTATTTTATCACTATTTAATTTATTTATATAATTAAGAATATTTAATATTTTATAATTAATAAAAATGTTAATTAAATTTTCGGTATAAAAGGCAAAATAGAAGATAGGCCCCACTGATCCTCTAAGGTTCCGATGGAGGTAAAACTTGATAGATGCAATATTCAGGGTGAGAAATTATGATGGTAAGAATCTTAACCTTAAACTCAATTATTTATGCATGTTTCAAAAAATGTACAACAATTTGAAAAATGACGGTTTAGTCCATAGGCCATCGAAATTTCTATGAATAACGGTCAAACTAAATGGACTTTTGACCAACTATTTGAAATAGATAATTTCTTATGAAATAAAGTCTTAGAACATGTAGACTGACGAATTAAATCAAGTGTAAAAGTAAAAATTTATGCGATTTTACAGTTAGGGTTATTTTGGCAATTTCACCCGAACAAGCAACCGAACCCTAACAAAAGCTTCACCAATGGTTAGAGCAAGTTAAATAGAGGTGTTTTATGATTAAATAAAATATTTTACAGATTGGATAGATTGCTTTCAATTAAGTCAAACGTTAGGGGCAAAATTGAAATGTTTCTTTAGGTATAAGAGCATTTTAGTAATTTCTCAAGGAAGATATTTAAAAATAGAATTTTCTACAATTCTCCACACCATGGATGGCCATCATCTTCAACTTGTCTTTATGTCCACCATAGCCAACCTTTGAGAGAAAGAAAAAGCTTCCAAAACCTAGAGAAAAATAACTGAGACCGAAAAATTTCTTAACAAATCCTATCTAATTTTCTGTGCTCTACCTCTTGGTACTCACATCAAGATCTAAAGTGGCCATTTGCATAGTGAAAGCTTCTCCAAATCTTTCGGTCAAGTTAAGAATGTTGGGAAGCTTAGACTTTTTCATGGTTTCTTAGCTATTTATCATGTGTTTAAGATGTTTCTAGGTTTCTTTAAGCTTGAATCAAATTAAAATCATGAAAATGGGTACCTAAGGGTTTCGGCATACATCCATTATGCATGGAAATGTTGTTTTTTGATGAGAAATTAATGTGAAAATGGTGTAGAAATTTAGTAGAATTAGTTTGAGACAAGTGAGGAAGCTTAATTTGGAGAAATACAATGTGTAGGATACTAAGAGTGTTCTGGCCAACATAAAGGGAGGATGAATTCATGCTCATTTCAATGTATTTTAGGTCCTAAAATAATATACAAATTATTTCGAGACTGTAGGCGCGATCGAAATCGAAAACGAAGGTGTTTAGCACAAGTTGTAGTTTTAGCACCTATAGAATTAGACTGAATTTAGACCTACAACAGACAATGCACTAGTATTTAATCAATTAAACATTCTTTAATTGAAGTATGGTTAATATACCGAGCTTTGATGATAAATTTTGCAGCCTCGAGGTTAGAAGGTGCTAACGAGCATGATACCGCAAAACTAAGAGGTAAGGGATATATGTATGAAGTGTAGGGATACCTCGTTCCATGAGTTTGATAGATTTGCCTTTTTGGAATTGAAATTGATATTTTGGTTGGAAATTGGAAACCGGTGGATTGAAGCTGTGTTTTTGTGTAGGTGATTAGGTTAGAATGAACTGTTATACTGTCGAAATTTTTCTAAAATAGCCTTAGCCCTTAAAATTACCATTTGATATGATATTTTAAGGTTAAAAGAAAATGATTTAAGGTGTTGGAAATCTAAGTTCCTAAAAATGGGTTAATGCATATAAAATCACAAATTCAGTATTCGAATATATTTTATGAATTTTATCCGTTTTCTAATGTTTGTATATTTTTATATACTCTGTGGCATTAAATGAAATATTCTGAATGTTAAATATTGTTTTTAGAATATGTTGTATATTTTTGTATTTAAATATATTGAATTTATGAATTTAATTCTTATGAATTTATTTAAGGCATGATTTATTAAATTTATCTCCTTAAACAACTTTGAAAATATTTATGAAATGTTTTGAGACTGTTAGCCCCATAGCTACCTACCGGTACATGCATTTCTGTTCCGTTTCGATGCTACTGACTCTAGCCTAGTCTTTAGCTCCCACAGGTGTCTCCAGGCTAATGTACACTCTGTAACCCCTTGACTATGGTCATATGTCTAGTATAGTGCATGAGTCTATTGGGTGTAGCCTCAATCCAGGCACTCCTAAATTTGATTGTTTCTAATTTCTTTTATATGCTACTTGTGTTTTGTGATTAATAATATGTTTTGCGAATTGTATTTATTTAAATTAGTTATTTGAAAAATGATGAAAATATTGTTTATGGAGTATCTTATGATTTTTGAATGATTTAAGAATGTTTGATACAAGCTATTGGATATATTTACTGAATTTGTGATTAAATTAAATGCTACTGAATTTCCTATAGTGGACTTGGATGCCGGGACACGTGAGGTGCTCCAAAGCGTTCTTCTGTACTTAACATGATTATTTAAACCACTATAGTATCCTTTCTGAAAATTGTGCCTTAGAGATTTAAATCATGAATTCATGGTTTTCGAGTGAAAATATGATTTTTAAATTGCATATAGGACACGTTGTATCACTTATATATATATATATATATATATATTTCTTTACTGAGCAATTAGCTTACCCCTTTATTTTCCTCTTAAATTATTTGCAATAATTTTGGATCTGCTTCTAGAGGACTTGATTTTGGTATCCCTCAAGGAACCATTTTGATTCGTCGAGGTATACGAGTTTCCTTTATGTATTCAGACTCATCTGTACGTGCTATTTTATGTATGTGATACTTGGGATGTAAATTAATTTATATACTGGACCTAATATTAATGATATTTGTGTACAAGTATTAGAATTTTGGAATCCTGGGTTTGTTTAAAAATAATAAATTTTATTTTGAATATGAGCTGACACTGCAGACAGCCCAAACGTAAGTGTTTAGATTAGGTAAAATTAGTAAAATATTCGATATTTCGATACATGACACATAGATGGGTAGTGAGAGAATCATGAGAAAGTTTGGCTTTTAGAGAGAAAAAGTGATAAAACCTTAGTGTACAAGCCCCGAACCGAAAAACTCACTAAATGAAAGTTGTTCCTCTCATCAAGCTCTAACACATACCTCCAAACTAGCATTGGAATGGCCATTTGAAGGGTGAAAATGGCTCTCAAAGGTTTGGTCAACAAGGAAGGTAAGAGAGAGAAAATTTTACTTTTACTCAATCCAATATATGTGATGTTTTTAGGTGTATTAAGCTTGTTTATGATGTTAATTTGCAACAAAAACATGTGTATATGATGGTTTCAGCCAACATGAGTTTATAGTGTTATCATGCTTAATTTAATGCAAATTGGGTCCTAGAATATCGTGTAGATTAATATAAGACTATTGGTAAAGTTAGAACTGAAAAAGAAAGTGTTTTAACTATATTTGTAGCTTTGGCATCCAGTGAGAAGTAAACTGGATTTGTTGTTGTATTAGGATATTTGAAAGATCTTAGAGTCTAGAACATTATTTGTAAAAGGAATATTGAAATTTGACTATGTTTTTATATTATTTTGCAGCTTCGAAGTAAGTGGTATTAAGAAAACGATAGGCGAATATATGCTTGTTTATCTACATTGCTTACTAGAGTTGATTGTGTATAGTGCACTGTGAATTGAAATTGGTAAGGGATATATATCGATAACGTAGGGATACTATAACTACATTAGAAATGACTAAGTGAAACTTAGCATGATTGAGTAATGAAACTGTATTAAGATTGATTGAATGATCTGTCTGAAATAAACTGATTGAGTGGATGGTTTGAATTGAAAATAATGATTGAACTGAGTGATCGATATTATGACTGAATTTGGATTGAAAACTGGATTTGGGGTTATTGAACTGCGTTTTAAGTCCAGGATGGTTAGTGTGATAACCGTAAATTTTTCCCTTTATTGGAAATTAGAAATATTGAAAATAAATATTAGAGAAATTAAATAAGAGGAAATAAATAAAATTTGTGAGAAACGGGATATTGGTGAAAATCCTGAGAAATGAGGAAGTGATGAATAAGGAAATTCGTGTGAAGGAAATTAAATGAAAATAAAAATAAAATCGTTGAAATTCCCGAAATTAAGGAAAGTGAGGAATTTAAAATTGGATAAATTGGAAATAAGGGAAGGATAAAATTATGGGAAATAATGAAGAGAAAAATTTAATTTAGAGAATAAAAATCCAAAATTTAATAAGAGAATAAGAAAATAAATGAAATATATTTATATAATTATATATTATATAAATGTATTTTTATACCAATACATATGTATTCAAAATATTATATAGTATACTTTAAAAATACGTTGTTATATATATAGAAATATATATATACTATTTCATAAATTCAAATAATACATATGTATATAAATATAATGTTTTATGTGTATATATAATTATGTAAATACATATAGAAGAAAGGTAAATGTGATTTTATATTAAACTTTATATGTATAAATATTTTATTATAGCATTTATATAATTTATATATATAAATGTTACTTAATTTTAAGTATATATATAAATATACACATATATACTAAACATGTATTTTGTAATGTACAATATGTATTTTGTATATAATATATATTGTATAATGTTATGTATGAAATAATGTATGTATAACATATAATATATATTATATGTATAAAACTTATGGTATAATATATATTATATATAGTATACTAAAAATAGAAATAACCTAAAAATAGAAATAGAAAACAAAAAAAAAGAAAACAGAGAATCGGGGGGGGAAATCCCGACCCTCCCCAGGCAGACCGCCGGTGGCGGAGATGCCACCGCCGGTTAGGGAAAATGGAGGGGACGTCGTCGCCGGCGAAAGAGGAAGTCAAGGAAACCACCGGCGGCGGAAGAAAGAAAGAAACGGAGGCACAAACGCGAAGGAAGCCGGAAAAAGAAAGAAAATGGCGGACGGCGGTGCCGGCCGATCCAGGCACCGCCACTGCCACCGAAGCTTCACCGGAGGGAGAGGAAGCTGATGGAGGCCACCGGAGGCGCAATGGACGGCGGAGGAACGCCGGCGAAGAGGAAGAAGAACCGAGGCAAAACCGCCTCGATCCGCCGCCGTGCCGTCGATTCGGGATGAACGGAGGTCAGATCCAAGCTCGCCGTGGCGCCGGCCAGCTGAGGGACGCCCGAACCGCCGGAGAACCGGCCGCCGGCGAGGAACCGGCGAGGAAAGGAGCTGGACCGGTCTGAACCGGTCTGACCGGGAAAGGAAGAAGGAAAAAGAAAAGAAAAAGAAAAGAAAAAGAAAAAGAAAAAGAAAAAGAAAAAGAAAGGAAAGAAAGAAAAGAAAAAGAGGAAAAAGGAAGAAAAAGTAAGAAAAAGAGGAAAAAGGAGAATTTCGGGAATTCGGAAAATTCCCGGAAATTCGACAACCGGGATTTTACAATTCGGTAAGAAATTTCCCGAGAATTTAATTTCAGAAAAAAATTAAATAAATTATGAAAAATTCTAAAAATTAGAATTTTAATTCCAGAAATTATTTTCAGCAATCGGGATAAGGAATCGGGAGAAATGGGGTGCGGGCGCGATCGATAAGCGGAATTCGCCGACCCGGAAAAAAGGTAAGGGATGCATGTGCAGCACTGTAAGGATACTCAGTCTGCATAATTTAATTTTAAAATATTTTATGCAATTATTTTATGAAAATTATTATGATGCATGAATTGCTGAAAATAATTTGAGAAGAAGTACTGGCTGAAAGATTTTAAACTGTATTTTCCGTGCAGGAGGTTAGTGAATCGGCAGCCGTTATGCTGCCGAAAATTTTAGAAAAACTTTATAAAATCATATTAAATGATTTATTTCCGAATTTCGATAGTAAATCACGAGACATGAGGAAATTTCTAAATTTCATAAAATATGAATATAATGAGATGGAACGTTAGAATATTCATGTATTCGAGAATGGTGATAATGAAATCACCGAAAATTCTCGAAATAGATAAATTACACGAATTACGAGACGAAAGATGAAGTGAAATATAGTAAATATTTTATGGATATTTTTATCAATATTCACTAAAGGATTATAACCCTTATGGTTTTAAATCATGGAATTATATAATTGTATAAATTCCATAAGGTGTATTTTCCGATGAAAAATACGGTTTTGAGACTGGTTGGTATTCTTATCATGCTGATACATGATCTGTGACATGTTTAGTCCCGGTCGACACCTGATCCGTGATCCACCGAGGACAATATAGATTATGGTCATAGATTTGACCGGTTTAGTCCTTTACCCTCCAGGGTTTATAGTACGACAAGATTAACGTCTATATTAAAATCCATAAATGATAGGTGACATGTTAAAAAGGGAAATATTTTATATGACATGGAATATGTCAAACGGAAAAGGCCATACCGAGCAGAGACTCGATGATTGAACCGTGGGAGCCATCTCTAGAGTCCTTCGGGAACTAAGTGCTACACGTGTTCCGATGTTTCAGTACAGGCCATACCGAGCAGAGACTCGATGATTGAACCGTGGGAGCCACCTCTAGAGTCCTTCGGGAACTAAGTGCTACACGTGTTCCGATGTTTCAGTACAGGCCATACCGAGCAGAGACTCGATGATTGAACCGTGGGAGCCACCTCTAGAGTCCTTCGGGAACTAAGTGCTACACGTGTTCCGATATTTCAGTACAGGCCATACCGAGCAGAGACTCGATGATTGAACCGTGGGAGCCACCTCTAGAGTCCTTCGGGAACTAAGTGCTACACGTGTTCCGATGTTTCAGTACAGGCCATACCGAGCAGAGACTCGATGATTGAACCGTGGGAGCCACCTCTAGAGTCCTTCGGGAACTAAGTGCTACACGTGTTCCGATATTTCAGTACAGGCCATACCGAGCAGAGACTCGATGATTGAACCGTGGGAGCCACCTCTAGAGTCCTTCGAGAACTAAGTGCTACACGTGTTCCGATGTTTCAGTACAGGCCATACCGAGCAGAGACTCGATGATTGAACCGTGGGAGCCACCTCTAGAGTCCTTCGGGAACTAAGTGCTACACGTGTTCCGATGTTTCAGTAGAGGCCATACCGAGCAGAGACTCGATGATTGAACCGTGGGAGCCACCTCTAGAGTCCTTCGGGAACTAAGTGCTACACGTGTTCCGATGTTAGTATGAGAAATCGTAGGATATTGTGACGATAAGTAAGTGAGTGTGATTCGTGAATTCGACAAATGTCAAAGAATGAAATAGATTTTAATAGCTTATTCTGCTTTTTAACGGACAGAACTAATTAAGAGAGTACATTAAAACATGAAATAAGTTTTAAAGAAATAAGATGATGATTTAACTAATATTCTTTTCAAGGAATATACGGATATTAATTATTCTATTTAAAGGCTTTATTTCGTAGAGGCATTATTTTGAAAGGAATATGAAAAAGATTATGAAAGATTAAAAAGGAAAAGGATTTATTAATTCAAAACAAAAAGAAAAAATTTTTCTCTACAGTTGCTTCTAGGTTCCGTAACAAGTATGGTATTCTAAAATACCTACCTTACTCTATTCGGATCCCTAGCCGACTGTAGTATCTTTCCTACATGCGAGCCTAGAGCCCATAGGAAAAAAGAAAAAGATTTTCAGCATATAGGAAGCTGAGTATCAAGTGAGGCATATAATTCTCTTACTGAGCCGTGGTTTTGCTCACCCCTTAATTTTCAACATCTCAGGTTTTGATGAATGTGAGATCAGTGGATTGTGGATCCTGGCTGTACACGAAGAACAATGTGTCAGACCGACTGATTATTTGAGGTATGATTATTTATTCTCTGTATTTAGACACGTTAACAGTACTACTTATCTGATTTGTTACGATAGGGGATGTGTATAATATAAACAATATTATGTAAAATTTATTAACAGCCAGTACAAGTGAAGTATCGCAGACAGCCCAACCGGTTAAGTTGTGTATAAGAAGGGTAAAAATGTGGTCACGGGTCGTGACAGATTTAGTGGTATCAGAGCATTGGTTGGCCTGATGTCTGTGGATACTTTGGAAAGAAAAGAGTTAAACATCTCCTGTAGTACTGTGTCGTCTGAATACATAGAGAAAATAAATGATTGTAAATGGGGTAAAATGATTTAAAGGGAGTGAGAAAGTATAAACTGAGAATGTTAAAGAAGAAAATAGGCTCAGAAATTACCGAAAAATTTGTGATCCTTCTAATCTATATGAAGGCCTGTTCGGTAAGGAACAGAAATGGACTCGGTGAGGGCCCCACCAGTACTTTTCTGTCCGAACCGAACTGAGACCTGAAAGTGATGGTATAAAATAGGGGAATAAAATATCATCATTAAATAGACTTTAAGATCACCGATTGAGGGTAATTTGAAGAGAGAGAAAATTTTTAGCCAAAAATGACCAAAATACCCCTACCCCCAAAATTTTACTGGGAGTCAAAATAGATCACCAGAAGTTGGAATTGATCGATTTGACAGAGAAATTAATGTTATAAAGCTGAATTACAAGTAAATTAATCCCATTGTGGATTTTAGTGAACTTCTCTGTCGAAAATCGAATGAGATCTAACTTGCTGTTATAAGTATCAGAAAGGATACTATCAACACATAGATGATCAGTTCATTGATTTGAATGTATATTGAGGAGATAGAAATAAATGTCGAAATGACGAAAATGCCCCTATATTGGGCGATGTCGGAATAGTGATAAAACCGAGCTGAATTGGAATCCATTGATAGTAATGGAATTATTAATGGCATAGAAGATGTCATATGAATCTAACGATCCCTATTACTGATTCCACTAACACTTAGATTATGGACGCGAAAGAAAAACCCCGAGTGGACTGTGGGCCATAGGGGATAACAGTATGGTTGAGTGAGGCGGCCAGGGCTCCCCCCACGAGTGGACTTTGGGCCATAGTGGTAAATCCTGGGCTTCACAATAAAACAATCCGTGAGGGACTAAGTGCCACGTCTGTGTGACGGGGGCCACCTCTAGAACCCAGAGCGGACAGCACGGATGAGTGGTGCGGCTCGGGCCCCTCCGGCTTGAGACCGGCAAATCCGAGGCATCACAATAAAACGTGTATAGGCAGACGGCGAACGAGCCGGGGCCTTATATGATGCGATCCAAAGAGTGTAGTGGAATGTCATCAAATGTTTGGCCCGGTTATTGACTGAAAGGGTCGAAAATTAAGAGTGTATTGAACGGGATCGTTAAATACTGTGAAGAGTGAAATGATTACAAGAATTGACTGATGAGGTGAAAAGTACAGATAATGAAATACATACTGGTGTGATTACTTATGGTTCTGTACGTTTTCATTTCTTTGAGGTATCAAACAGATAATCGTACATAGAACCGACGTATCTTGGAATATGTGCTACAGAATGAGGTACTGTTTGGAGTACTGTGAATTAGAGGATAATTATAAGAACAGTCAAGTGATAAAAAGGAAGATGACCGCTAACCTAAGTTCTTCAGGACCCTTGAGACAAAACTGTGATGGGCGACCCAATGATGGGCGACCCGTAGTGGATCATGTGTCGTGAGATATAGGCGAACTATCTCATCGCCGACTCACTAGTAAGGATAAACCTGAGGCGAAAGGATCGCCTAGGGGATGCTTGTCGATGGTCGATATGAACGGGCGAGGCCCTTATAAGTATCCCAACGGTAACACGAGTGTAAGGAACTAGGTACGTAAGGGGTGCCAAGGTTCAAACCTCGTGGAGAATATACTCAAGGGAACTAAGCCTGAATTCAGTAAATGGAAATGGTTTTCAAGTGAATAACTGAATTGAAACGAGTAGCTGTAAAGTGTGTTGATAACCATTGTACTTGATACAGCTTACCAGAATGAGATTCGTAACGCTGTAAAGTATGACTATGTAATGAAATCAAGGTAGAGTATGTATCAAAATGATTTGAATATGGAATGTCTCTGCCTTGAAACTACACTGTGAAATGATGGGAAACAATGATGAAGGTCCAAAATGATAAAAGAAGTGTGGTTAAAGAGACTGTCGGTTGAGAATTCCAATAAATTCCAAAGTAACATAGATTGAGAAATCAGTTTAATGTTGATTCGATCGTGGATATGAAATTTATTCTTAAGCTTGTATCGAAGAATATAGAAGAAATCCAACAAGCTTAAGAAAATAATTTTTGGAAAATATTACGGATGATGAAATTCACAAGTATCGATGTAAAGAAAGGAAATACAAATGATATGATTTGAGGATGAATTAAATGATGTATTAAAATTTTTGGTTATACACTAAAATTCTTATGAAGAACAAATAAATATTATATGGAAGTGATGCCTTAAATATGATTTAATCGGAGATGTATAAGGAGCTTATAAGAGCAATCCTTGTAAAAGGCATAATCAGATGAAAAGTTAAAGAACGATGGTCACAAGATGATAAGAAAGGTACGATTAAAGAAAGTATCAGATTTGATTTCCGATAAAACTTCCAAAGTTATATAAATTAGAGGAATCGAGATAACACTGATTTGATTTTAAATATGAAGTTAAATTCTAAGCTTATATCGGAAGATATAGAAAGAATCTGAAAAGCTTAAGAAAATAACTCTGGAAAATGTGTGAATAATGAAATTCACGTGTAAAGGTCTGAATGACGAAAATACAGATAATGAAAAATTGAGAATAAAGGAGTTATCTGTATAGGTGTAAATGAGAGAAATGCAAATGATGTTGAGTTGTAGACAAATCAAAAAGGATATATTAAATTTCTATCATTGATGAAGTTCTGGTGAAGAACAAGTATTAATCTACGTGAAAATAGACGCTTTATTGATCTGATTAGAGATACGTGAGGAGTAAATAAGACTAGCTGCTGTATAAAGAGTCCTTAGATAAAAGATTGAAGGTTGGTGTCCACAAGATGATGATTTGAACTCGAAGTGAATTTTACGAGTTTCGATTGAAGTTATAAGGGTAATGAGTTGCCTTGTAAAGTAGATAAGCCTAAAGAATGAGGCATCCTTACAAGAGAAAATTGCTAAAGTACTGATAGAGTCTAAAGTATAAATGGAACATGAGCAGCATTGTGATATAATCCTTAAACTCTTAAAGGCTATGGGATTGTGCTAAGATTAACAACTAAGAAATTTGGCTAGACAGTATCTCCTCTTGAAATATATGATTTTGAGACGACAGGGTGACAGTAAACCTGTCTATGATATAAAATAATGATTGAGATACGAAAGTAATGAGTCTAGCTAAATACTATTGTCAGCCTATAAAAGAGTGATGAGACTGGCTGCTCTATAGACGAGATCTAATTAAAGAAATTAAAGTCGGCAGATGGCTAGTATAAAGAAAAAGATGGTACGCAAGATTCTAAAAGATCTTAGCTGTATAGTACCATACCAATCGAGAAAACCGACAAAAAGGAATGAGAGTAAAAATATGAAAACGAAAATGAAAGTGGAATAAGGAAATAAATTGCATGATGAGAAGGGAACATCAATATGAAACAGTTCCCGCAGTTAAGACTGAAAGTGAACGGTGTTGGTTATCACATAACTGTGGCAAGATGTAAAATCAAAGCCAGAACTGATAAGTGAAAGTAATGATACTCCAAGGAGTAAGATAATTGATATGTTTACTGCCAGTAAAATGTTTGTACACATAACCACCTCGAAATGATAGAGATGGTGGAATTGTATAGATAATGTGATGCTTAAATGGATAATCCGAGGATTCAATCACAGAATCTAAATTATGAAAAGAGTATATTCTCAGGTATATTCTAAAATTTAAATGATATTGAATATACCATAAGAGTAAGAGATGTACTGACCATACTACATGAAAAGAGACATGGAGAGAAAATGATTGTCTCATGATTTATTTCTGTAAGAGATGATTAACAGTAAAATTTGCAATGATATGTAGCCTTGATGGAATAAGTGTGAAAATGAATATTGTGGACAATAAATCCAAAAGAGAAATGATGATATGGAAGTGATTAAAGACTGATGATCTAAATAGAATCATTTTCCATTATCAGACATCTAGATTCTCTAGTGCCTTAGTCGAAGTATAAGTGTTAAACGGTGTGAATGTGTATGTACAGTTCCAGTTAGCCTTACATGTGATGGGAGTCTTTGTGTTGCCATATGCTAATGAGAGATAGCAAAAGGCTTTGAGATCCCAAGTGTATTGATAGCACCGCTCCATACTGATATATATATTTATATATATGAGCGTGAGATGTAACCGCTCCATGATATTGAGAGAGCGTGTGCACGAGATGTGAAAGCTACTGGGACACTTACATATAATTGATTGACACGAGTACATGATAGTATCAAATTATGTCGACTCGGCACTAAGTGAGAAGCATGGATGATGAACAGCATAAATCAGCTGTAATATTAAAATATTATGTATGGCTCTTATATGAAAAGAGTAAAAGTGAATAACTTTTGATTTGAGGAATGAACTTACGGGAGTATAGACATATACGATGAAAGACAGCATGTAGTGGTCTAAAGCACTCTTGATGTTGAAAGTGTGCTGGCAGTATTACTTGGAAGATGAACTAGAGGTCAGAAGTCGTAAGTATACGGCATGTACCACCTTTGGACTTAAGTTAAATTCGGAGGACCGAATTTCTTAAGGTGGGGAGGATGTGATAACCGTAAATTTTTCCCTTTATTGGAAATTAGAAATATTGAAAATAAATATTAGAGAAATTAAATAAGAGGAAATAAATAAAATTTGTGAGAAACGGGATATTGGTGAAAATCCTGAGAAATGAGGAAGTGATGAATAAGGAAATTCGTGTGAAGGAAATTAAATGAAAATAAAAATAAAATCGTTGAAATTCCCGAAATTAAGGAAAGTGAGGAATTTAAAATTGGATAAATTGGAAATAAGGGAATGATAAAATTATGGGAAATAATGAAGAGAAAAATTTAATTTAGAGAATAAAAATCCAAAATTTAATAAGAGAATAAGAAAATAAATGAAATATATTTATATAATTATATATTATATAAATGTATTTTTATACCAATACATATGTATTCAAAATATTATATAGTATACTTTAAAAATACGTTGTTATATTTATAGAAATATATATATACTATTTCATAAATTCAAATAATACATATGTATATAAATATAATGTTTTATGTGTATATATAATTATGTAAATACATATAGAAGAAAGGTAAATGTGATTTTATATTAAACTTTATATGTATAAATATTTTATTATAGCATTTATATAATTTATATATATATAAATGTTACTTAATTTTAAGTATATATATAAATATACACATATATACTAAACATGTATTTTGTAATGTACAATATGTATTTTGTATATAATATATATTGTATAATGTTATGTATGAAATAATGTATGTATAACATATAATATATATTATATGTATAAAACTTATGGTATAATATATATTATATATAGTATACTAAAAATAGAAATAACCTAAAAATAGAAATAGAAAACAAAAAAAAAAAAGAAAACAGAGAATCAGGGGGGAAATCCCGACCCTCCCCAGGCAGACCGCCGGTGGCGGAGATGCCACCGCCGGTTAGGGAAAATGGAGGGGACGTCGTCGCCGGCGAAAGAGGAAGTCAAGGAAACCACCGGCGGCGGAAGAAAGAAAGAAACGGAGGCACAAACGCGAAGGAAGCCGGAAAAAGAAAGAAAATGGCGGACGGCGGTGCCGGCCGATCCAGGCACCGCCACTGCCACCGAAGCTTCACCGGAGGGAGAGGAAGCTGATGGAGGCCACCGGAGGCGCAATGGACGGCGGAGGAACGCCGGCGAAGAGGAAGAAGAACCGAGGCAAAACCGCCTCGATCCGCCGCCGTGCCGTCGATTCGGGATGAACGGAGGTCAGATCCAAGCTCGCCGTGGCGCCGGCCAGCTGAGGGACGCCCGAACCGCCGGAGAACCGGCCGCCGGCGAGGAACCGACGAGGAAAGGAGCTGGACCGGTCTGAGCCGGTCTGACCGGGAAAGGAAGAAGGAAAAAGAAAAGAAAAAGAAAAGAAAAAGGAAAAAAAAAGAAAAAGAAAAAGAAAAAGAAAAAGAAAAAGAAAAAGAAAAAGAAAAAGAAAAAGAAAGGAAAGAAAGAAAAGAAAAAGAGGAAAAAGGAAGAAAAAGTAAGAAAAAGAGGAAAAAGGAGAATTTCGGGAATTCGGAAAATTCCCGGAAATTCGACAACCCGGGATTTTACAATTCGGTAAGAAATTTCCCGAGAATTTAATTTCAGAAAAAAATTAAATAAATTATGAAAATTCTAAAAATTAGAATTTTAATTCCAGAAATTATTTTCAGCAATCGGGATAAGGAATCGGGAGAAATGGGGTGCGGGCGCGATCGATAAGCGGAATTCGCCGACCCGGAAAAAAGGTAAGGGATGCATGTGCAGCACTGTAAGGATACTCAGTCTGCATAATTTAATTTTAAAATATTTTATGCAATTATTTTATGAAAATTATTATGATGCATGAATTGCTGAAAATAATTTGAGAAGAAGTACTGGCTGAAAGATTTTAAACTGTATTTTCCGTGCAGGAGGTTAGTGAATCGGCAGCCGTTATGCTGCCGAAAATTTTAGAAAAACTTTATAAAATCATATTAAATGATTTATTTCCGAATTTCGATAGTAAATCACGAGACATGAGGAAATTTTTAAATTTCATAAAATATGAATATAATGAGATGGAACGTTAGAATATTCATGTATTCGAGAATGGTGATAATGAAATCACCGAAAATTCTCGAAATAGATAAATTACACGAATTACGAGACGAAAGATGAAGTGAAATATAGTAAATATTTTATGGATATTTTTATCAATATTCACTAAAGGATTATAACCCTTATGGTTTTAAATCATGGAATTATATAATTGTATAAATTCCATAAGGTGTATTTTCCGATGAAAAATACGGTTTTGAGACTGGTTGGTATTCTTATCATGCTGATACATGATCTGTGACATGTTTAGTCCCGGTCGACACCTGATCCGTGATCCACCGAGGACAATATAGATTATGGTCATAGATTTGACCGGTTTAGTCCTTTACCCTCCAGGGTTTATAGTACGACAAGATTAACGTCTATATTAAAATCCATAAATGATAGGTGACATGTTAAAAAGGGAAATATTTTATATGACATGGAATATGTCAAACGGAAAAGGCCATACCGAGCAGAGACTCGATGATTGAACCGTGGGAGCCACCTCTAGAGTCCTTTGGGAACTAAGTGCTATACGTGTTCCGATATTTCAGTACAGGCCATACCGAGCAGAGACTCGATGATTGAACCGTGGGAGCCACCTCTAGAGTCCTTCGGGAACTAAGTGCTACACGTGTTCCGATGTTTCAGTACAGGCCATACCGAGCAGAGACTCGATGATTGAACCGTGGGAGCCACCTCTAGAGTCCTTCGGGAACTAAGTGCTACACGTGTTCCGATGTTTCAGTACAGGCCATACCGAGCAGAGACTCGATGATTGAACCGTGGGAGCCACCTCTAGAGTCCTTCGGGAACTAAGTGCTACACGTGTTCCGATATTTCAGTACAGGCCATACCGAGCAGAGACTCGATGATTGAACCGTGGGAGCCACCTCTAGAGTCATTCGGGAACTAAGTGCTACACGTGTTCCGATGTTTCAGTACAGGCCATACCGAGCAGAGACTCGATGATTGAACCGTGGGAGCCACCTCTAGAGTCCTTCGGGAACTAAGTGCTACACGTGTTCCGATATTTCAGTACAGGCCATACCGAGCAGAGACTCGATGATTGAACCGTGGGAGCCACCTCTAGAGTCCTTCGGGAACTAAGTGCTACACGTGTTCCGATGTTTCAGTACAGGCCATACCGAGCAGAGACTCTATGATTGAACCGTGGGAGCCACCTCTAGAGTCCTTCGGGAACTAAGTGCTACACGTGTTCCGATGTTTCAGTACAGGCCATACCGAGCAGAGACTCGATGATTGAACCGTGGGAGCCACCTCTAGATTCCTTCGGGAACTAAGTGCTACACGTGTTCCGATGTTAGTATGAGAAATCGTAGGATATTGTGACGATAAGTAAGTGAGTGTGATTCGTGAATTCGACAAATGTCAAAGAATGAAATAGATTTTAATAGCTTATTCTGCTTTTTAACGGACAGAACTAATTAAGAGAGTACATTAAAACATGAAATAAGTTTTAAAGAAATAAGATGATGATTTAACTAATATTCTTTTCAAGGAATATACGGATATTAATTATTCTATTTAAAGGCTTTATTTCGTAGAGGCATTATTTTGAAAGGAATATGAAAAAGATTATGAAAGATTAAAAAGGAAAAGGATTTATTAATTCAAAATAAAAAGAAAAAATTTTTCTCTACAGTTGCTTCTAGGTTCCGTAACAAGTATGGTATTCTAAAATACCTACCTTACTCCATTCGGATCCCTAGCCGACTGTAGTATCTTTCCTACATGCGAGCCTAGAGCCCATAGGAAAAAAGAAAAAGATTTTCAGCATATAGGAAGCTGAGTATCAAGTGAGGCATATAATTCTCTTACTGAGCCGTGGTTTTGCTCACCCCTTAATTTTCAACATCTCAGGTTTTGATGAATGTGAGATCAGTGGATTGTGGATCCTGGCTGTACACGAAGAACAATGTGTCAGACCGACTGATTATTTGAGGTATGATTATTTATTCTCTGTATTTAGACACGTTAACAGTACTAATTATCTGATTTGTTACGATAGGGGATGTGTATAATATAAACAATATTATGTAAAATTTATTAACAGCCAGTACAAGTGAAGTATCGCAGACAGCCCAACCGGTTAAGTTGTGTATAAGAAGGGTAAAAATGTGGTCACGGGTCGTGACAGTTAGGATAGATAATATCGTTATGCCATCGAAATTTTGTAAATCAAACCTTAAACCCTAAAATTACAAGGGTAGACTGTAAATGCAATTGAAAAGAAGCTAGAGAGTGAATGAATTGAAAGTTACATATAGGACGCTGAGAGTGCCCAAACTTGTAACTCAGTTTCTGAGGTTGATTTTAATGATTTTCCCAGTTTTTAAGATACCTACAAGTGCTAGTGTCATTCTCATACATAAATAAAATATTTTGAATACTGATTATTGTGTTGAGAATATTTTATACTGTATAACGCTTTTATTGCATTTACTGTTTTAAATGCAACTGTCGTTTATTTTATATACTTATGGAATGATTGAAGTTTAAGTTCGATTATCTGACTAAAGTTAAAGTTTTGATTCTCTAATTGAAGTTAACATTTTAAGTGTTTGACTGAAGTAAATGTTTTGGATATTATGAATTGATTGAAAGGGCTTTACTGACATTGTTTCACTGGAAATGTTTATTTTCTAATCAAAGTTGATTATTTGAACGTTTTGGAATTAATCGAACGTGTTGAACTAATGTACTGATTTTTAAGTATTATGATTTCGAAATGAAACTTGATTCCCAAAAGCTTATATTTTGACTATACCTTGTGTTAGTAAGCGGTATTGGGTTGGCAAATCCTTGGCCAAGCTAACCATTCCCAAGCCCTTACACTAAAGTACCTTTTTATTATTTTCATGGGAATTAAGTAAATGTTTTAAGACTGTTGGCCTCATATCATGCTATTCTGAGTGTGTGTGTGATCTGTTGGTTATTGACCTTGGTCATGCCTTCAGCACCCACAGCTGTCACCTGACTTGTGTACTCTGTGGACCTTCTTTGACTATGGCCATATGTCTTATGATTATTCCCTTTTGAGATACTTATATTGTATGATTCTATTGGGTGTTGCCTGGTCTCCATTATACTGTTTACAATATCGATTTTTGAGTGTTTATTGAATTGTTTTATCGGATCGATTTCTAAATGTTTACTGAACATGTTTTATCAGATTGATTTCTAACTGTTTACTGAACATGTTTTTTCAAATTGATTTGCGTACTGTTTACTCTAATGTTTACAGAGTGTTTACCGAAGTGTTATAGTACTATTTACTGAATTGATTTTTGAGTGATTTACTATTGATTTACTGAACTGATTTCTGAGTAATTTACTGATCGATTTACTGTACTGATTTTTGAGTGATTTACTGATCAATTTACTGAACTGATTTTTAAGTGATTTACTGATCGATTTATTAAACTGATTTCTAAGTGATATATTGATCAATTTATTGAATTGATTTCTGAGTGATTTACTAAACTCTTTATTAAGTGATTTACTGATTCAATTGCAAAACTATTCACTGAGTGATTTACTGACCAATTTACTGAATGTAAATGATTTGATAATAATTGTTCATTGTACAAGCATTGTTATTAAAGGTTTGAAATGTTTTGATATTGATTTGATACGCATTAATTCCTTCTTTATAAAATCTTTTATAGATCCCTTATTGTCGAATTTAAGGATCGAGACAAGTGAGGTGCTCTAAAGCATCCTTCTATACTCAACTTGGTAGCCCTAACCGATTATAGTATCCTTTCTGATAAAGTGCCCAAACACTATACTTGATAATAACTGTAAGTGTATATGTATATTTTAGATACATGCATGTAGTTGTGTATAGTATCAGTTCTTTTATATATATTTCTTATTAGGCATAAGTTCACCCACCTTACAGACTATTTGCAGTAGTAGCTGTCATTGTTAAGTAAGGATTCTGATCGAATTCCTACGAGGTTTCAATGTTATACCTTGCAGGTATAATTGCACAGTTACTTTATTGTATTCAGACATTTATGGTATAGTACTTTAATGTGTAAAGAGATGTAAATAGTAAATTACAGGAGCTTAAGTGTTAATGATAGTTTTTTTATACTAGATATTCATATAGATTGAGATAGTTATTTGAGTATAGTTAAGTAGTATTTTAACTTGACTTGCTGTAATTGAGATGAGAAGGTAAAGAAAAATTAAATGCGTACTGTAAATGATTGTATTGGGACCAATATGAAAGGTCGAAGACTGATTTAGCTAAGTAAGTTTTAGCTTAATATCGAAGTGATGACACTAAGCACAGCGCAATCAACTGAGTGAAAATGGAAAAAAAAAGTTAGTTTCGATTTTCCAGAATCGGAGCATGACAATGGTAAAGGCTCGAAATTAGGTGACATTAAGTGCTTTACCATTAGAGTTGTTCTGACAAGTCTAAACCTACAGTTGACTTGCTTATCTCCCTATTTTTTAGGATTTAGACTTATAAAATGTAAGCTCATTTAAATGCAAGTAGAAATGGACATAGTTTAAATTGCGAACCAAACCCATTTTGTTCACTGGCTGGCCCCCCTTTTTTTGTTAATGCTAATGATAAAGAAGCAAAGGGCAAAATAGTAAAAAAACAAAAAAGCTCTAACAATTCCATATAATAAAAAGCTCTACTAATTATTGAGAATTTATGTGATTTAGTTCTCATATCTTAACATTTGCTTTCCTTTATTTCTTTTTGGTTTTTCTAATTCTCTAGTTCTTTCCTTCTTTTGTATATGGATCACTTCGTTAGTCACTTTATGTGAGATCCACATATCCTTTTCACATATACATTGTATTTGAAGTTAGAATGATTTAGATTA
This sequence comes from Heritiera littoralis, assembly GCA_031772115.1. Lineage (NCBI taxonomy): Eukaryota > Viridiplantae > Streptophyta > Magnoliopsida > Malvales > Malvaceae > Heritiera > Heritiera littoralis. Next base: position 2,198,656 of record JAPDPK010000043.1, read on the forward strand.
ACCAATGACTATAAGTTACCATTTGCCTTATAGGTATTGGAGAAATCATTAAGTGGGGCCTACAGGAGTTTCTTTAACTCAAATGGGAACAGAAGCGGCAAATTGTTGATTTTAAGGTCGAAATACACAATTGGTAAGAAGACCACTTTTTGAAATTCATTTGTTTGAGTATACCTAGGTTTGCGTGAAACAAATTCAATAATGACGGTTTAGTCTATAGCCTGAAATTACTTTTGTGAATAACAGTCAATCTAGTTTGAATTTGGACAATATACTGTAATAGATGAAACCTTATGTGAAGAAGTCTTACGTAATTCCAACCTGTAGACTAAATCACATGAAAAAGCTAAAAACGATGCGAATGAATCCATAGGACTTCATATATGTCTATTTTGGTAAATTCACATATAAGGCCGATAAAACCCTACCCAAAAGTCAATGTTTAACTTAGACTATTATAAACAAATATATTTGAATAAAAATAAAAATAAATATGAATTTTATATGATTGATTAAATGATAGCCTATTAGAAAGGATATGGATGGAAATATTAGAATTTTAAAGGGCTAAAATTGAGCTTTGACTATGGCTGATCTTTTAATGTTAAGATAATAATAAATTAAGATATTTTAAGTCTCCTTGCACCTCATGGCCGGCCACCATTGAAGCTTCTTCCACTTTCTCTAAGTTTCTAAGTGTTAAGAGAGAGAAAGCTAGTAAACCACCCCTTAGACTACTCCAAACCAATTCCTTCACTAAGGAAGAATTATTCCTTTCCCTTTGCCCTATCTAAACTCTGAATATTGAAGCTTGAAGTGGCCTTTTGCTTGGTGAAAAATCCTCCAAAGTTTTGGCCATAGTGAAGGTTAGTTAGAAAATTGGTAGTTCTTGATTTTAGTGGTTGATTTGAATGTGTTCTTGATGCTTAAGCATGTTTATGGCATTAAATTGAAACAAAAATGATTGTAGGAAAGACTTAGGGTTTTGGCCAAGAGAGGGTTTAGAGAGATCATGTTGAATTTCATGCATGAATGGTTTAGGATGCATGTAGAGAGCATGATAAAGCTAGCGACAGTGTTAGAATTGAAAAAAGAAAAGTATAGACATAAGAGGTGCATTCGACCAAAGTGGAACCTTAGGGTAACCATGCTTAATTTGATATGAAAATGGCCAAAGGATGATATTTAGATGTTAATGAAAACGTTGGTGCAGTCAAAGTTGAAAGAGGACATGTTTTGACTATTGCTGCAGTATAAGTATCTGTATGAAGTAGACCGGATTTATTATTGAGTTAGGAAATATGGAAAGTCTTAAGAAGTAAAATATTCTTTGTAAAAGGAATGTTGAATTTTAATCATGTTTTGATATTGTTTTGCAGCCCAGAAAGTTAAGGAGTAACAGGCAAATATATGCGCTTGCCTGTCTAGTGGTGCTGCTGAATTACCATTGCGAGTTGTAGAAGTTTTGGTAAGAGATATGTAAGAAAGACTTAGATGATACTATGATCGCATTGGGGTTTAATGTTGGAATTGTGGACATATTGGATTGTTTATCTAAGTTCAGGAAGGTTTAGGAAATCAATTAAGTGAGTTTTGATTCGGCAATGTCTAATAGTAGCTGACTGCCTAGGTGAGTAGTTGACTATCTAAGCTCAAAATTTGGGTAAAATTAGCTACTAACTTCATAGCAGCCGAATACCATATAGGACCAGTCGATTACCTTTAAGAAATTTACATTATGTTTGAAAAATAGCCAATTGCCATATAAGACCAGTCGACTACCTTTACAAAATTTACATTCTATTTGAGAACAACAGACCGCCGCATAGGACCAGTTGACTACCTTTAAGTAATTTACATTTTATTTCAAAAACAATCGACTGCACAAGGAGGCATTTGACTGTATTTTCCTAATTTAGCTACTATCTAAAAACCAATCGACTGCCAAAATAAGGCAGTTGACTGCCATGTACCCTGAACATTTTATTTAAATTAATTTTTTATTTTTTGAAAATTAATTTGTTACAAGGCAACCGACTACCTTATGCTGCCCACATAGGGCAGTCAACTGCTCAAAGCCAGAATTAGTCCTGTTTGCAAAATCATCAAGGAAGTTGGCTATCCACTAAAGTTATTTAACTGCCTAAGATTAAAATTGTTTTAACAAGTATTATACTATGTTTGATCTGGTTAAAATTGATTGAAAATGGTTTGTTTGAAAGATTAAATGAATTCTTAATTGTTTTGAGATAGCTTGACTTCTTGTAGTTACGTTCGAGTAATCATGCTAATGTAATGTGATGTCATGTCATGTTTGCTATTTGACATTGATCACTTCTTCAGCACTCACAATTGTCACTTGATCAGTGTACCCTATGGACTCTATTGACAATGGCCATATGTCTTAATGTTATTCCCTTCAGGAACCTAATGCCTTTATGATTCTATTGAGTTGTTAACTGTTTCTACCAAATGTGTTATTGAAATGAAACGGAATGAAATGTTTTATTGAAGTTTATTTATTAGAATTGAATGCCTTAATGCAAAGGTTTATGCAAATGATGTGGTTTTACTGTCCAACTAAAACGGTTGACTGTACTATCTTTGAAATGGTTCAAATTGTTACTGTCATTATTGATTTATTGAATGAATTGTTTTACACTAAATAGAATGGTTATTAAAGTCATGACAGTGATAGAACTTTGATTACAGATGCATGAGTTCCTTTTCTATGCAAAACATTTAAAATTTACCTTGTAATCAGACCTAAGGACAAGGATAAGTGAGGTGCTCCAAAGCATCCTTCCATACTCAGCCTGGTATCCCTAATTGATTATAGAAAATCCTTTTATTCTGACTCAAGTCACTGTTAGAGAATGTGTACGTACAGGAATTAGTTACGTTCAGGATACATGCATTTACTTGCATAGTATCTGTTCTTTTATGCATATGTCTTATTGAGCTTAAGCTCACCCCCCCCCCCTCTTTTTCCTCTTCCAAATTATCTACAATAGTCCAGTGGAAAGACTTCAATTTTGACGGTATTCCTTCGAGGTGATCACACAATCCTTGGAGTTGTTAGTACTTTCTTTTATACATTCAGACTTATTGTACAATACAGTAATGCACTTTTGCAAACGTGTACATGGGATGTAAATTATAAGTATAGTTGATAGTTAATGAGAATCCAGTTATACATGGGAAAGTAATGCACTTTTGCAGACGTGTACATGGGACGTACGTCATAAATAATATAATATGCAATATTGAGATTTAAATTTCTATATTCTATTTATGGTGTTTTGAATGAATGAGTTGATAAGGAAATGTTGAATGAGAATCATAGGACTTAAGTGAGGTAGAAATGTTAGTATGAACAATGGCTTGACAAACGGTCTAACCTAATGATCGAAAGGAAAAAGTTAGCCCTAATTTTAGAGAAAAAGGACATCACACTTCACATTAATGAATCTCTCTCCAATCCTCAACGATTTTTTATCTAATTCAATTTTTGGGTTTTGATTTTCGTGTTAGTCCTATTTAGGTTTTATTCTTTTTTTTAAATTGATGTCTTGTTGAATAGGAGTAGTTTAGTTGCTAATTTAATTATTGTGCATTCTTTTCTTTGTACTGATAAATTGGTGTAGTTTCTTATGTTGTCACTGGAGTCATCCATAGACCGAGCCGAGCGGAGCCAAGGTCATATAATAATGGATTATATACAAGTTCGAGCCAGTCTTTATCCACAAATTTGAACCTAACTTTTGGTCTTGATCTGTTTTTTATTTTATCATGCAAGCCAGAGCTTGGCCAAGCCCGACTTGAATATTATTTTAATTTTTTGTTTATTTGTTTTTTATTCTTTTTTTCCTTTTAAAGTTTAATTTTATATGTCAAAATTTTCACATGAATTTTCACATTAAATATATAATCATGTTTATTAATCAATAATATTTTATATACATATAATTACATTATACCTAGGAAATATATTTAAAAACTTTTAATTTTAATTATGTTCCGGACTTGGCCGGGATTGGGTTTCGAAAAGTTAAGCATGAAGTCGATTCAATTTTTTATTGAGCCTAAAAGTTCTGTCCAAGTTCGTTAATTGCTACTGATATTTTTGCCTAAACTCTCCTAAAAATCGAGTGGGCTTTTAGGCTTCAACAGATGGCTTGATCCATAGATAGGTCTAGTTGTACTGCTACAAAAAAAAATTCAAAGACTACATTAAAATAACGTAATCTACGTAAAAAGAATTACGATTTTCTAACTGTAGTCTAATATAGCATAGTCTTTTCTCAATTACAATAAACTATGATTTTTCCTATGTAGTACAATGCATGATATAATGCTATGTTTATGGTCGTGTTAAGAACTATGATATAGACTATGGATAGGGGAAAAGCATAGTTATTTCATCTATTAATTAGACTGCATTTTTCATTTAAAATAATGGTATTTTCTTTGTTATATATCAATAATTAACAAATAATTTAATATAAAATATTGATCTATTATATACCTTTTTAATTTTATTACACAAATCATAACAACAAAAAATTAAAAATTGAAAAAAAAATTCAAAAATCAAAATTTATTAACCGTAAGGCATTAAACAACTTAGATAACAATAACATTAGTTGATAAAAATATCACATTTTTCATAACAGTAACTGATTGGAGCACGAATATATAATGTGTAAAAATAATCTTAAAATTCTCTATTAAACTTCATTACCCATGGGCAGCAACCAAAAACCTTATCTTTAGTTCAGACGTCAACCTAATTAGTCTGTAAGTTGCATTCAGACGGTTATTAATTTTGAATACTTAAACCATTCATTTGTTAATTTTACAATTTATTGATAATTGTACTAGTACGTTTTGTTAAATAAACCAAGAAAACTAGGCAAGCTAGATAAGTAAATAATCACTAAACTACTTTATGTTCACACTAGAAGTTTAAAAAGTTAAACCAAATTCTTCAGTGGTTGAATGAGTCACATTTTACTACTTCCAAGAGAAATCGATCTGTCAAGTCACTTTAGTTTTTTTTGCCAAAAGAAAAAAGTTAATTTGATTGTATCTCAACAGAATTTCTACCAAACAGATAATGCAAAGTTGACAGAAAAGTATCAATGAATCCATCCCCCAAAATCCTCTTTAACAATGAAAATCTTTAATTAAAAAAAAGATATGTTATAACTTTCTCTACATTCTCTTATTTTCTGAGTAAATCCTAGAAGTACGGATATTTTATGTTTAACTTTATTGGATATAGTTTATACTTCATTAATATGTAATTACCTTTCCATGCGCAGCTAATGTCTGTACTTACAAGCTTATTGGGTAGACCGAAGTTGGTAAAGGGTAAATTGAAGATTGAAACTATTCTAAAATCAGTGGGTAAATCCATAAAATTTGTCCGCAAAATATAAATATTCATGTAAATTCATAAAAGCATTCCACGAAACCATCGTGTTTTAGGCAAGAAACGGACAATTTGTACTCTCTCGAGTAGAGAGAAAGAGGTGATGAAGAAAGAGACAATTGGAGCAGTCGATAGGAGCAACAAGAGACCAAAATTTAGGGTTTTTAGCGAAGGAAGTAGGCTTCAGTTGAGAGGCAGAGCAAGAAGAAGAGAAAAAAATGAGCATAGAGGAGATGTGGTAGGTCTCGATGGAGGAAGTCTTTTTGGGGGGATGTAAGGAAAATAAATCTTAGCCCCTGCGAAGTTATTTTGCAATGGTGGAGGGGGTTGTAATCAGATTACAACTTCCAACTGCATTTATATTGCAGTTGCAAAGTGGTTTTGCAAAATAAAATGCTAACCAAACGGTGTAATGACTTTGTAGACTTTTAAAATACAAGGAAAGTGGACCACTTCCCTTATACCAAATGACTCCATAGGGTTTCAAATCTTAAGGTTTAGATAGAGGCATAAACTATGAAAGGAGTGTAGAGGATGGCATTCTATGTGGTTTTGTGCTTCAATTAGAGATAAATGGAAGAAAATGGCAGTGATAAAGATGATACGAATGGAATGGTGAACCTTGTAGAACAGGGGAACCATACAACCACATTTAAGCATTTATACAATTACTTGGTGTTGTAAAACGTTAACGAGTTGTTAACAGAAAATTAGTGTAATTAATGATGTATATATATACCAGACAAGGAGACAAAAGGATCATCATTGTTACACCAAAAAACTATTGTTATTCTCTCTCTCTCTATTCTGTTACTCCAAATTCCCTCTTGTCCTCATTCTCACGCACCGATTCTGGGATAGAGCCAGAATAATCCCTGTCATTTTATCCAAGGTCATTCAACATCCTTCATTCCTTTCCGTAGCCATCATTTGGCATCAGAGCCATCGATCATGGTTGAGGGGACACAGACCCGGTTGCAAAGAGAGGTTGCTCAGATTCAGAAAGAGCAAGAAAAACTTACCGGAGTGATCGGAGGGTTACCGGATCTGTTGAAAGATGAGCTGCGTAACGAGTTGAAAAGTGAGCTTCAAGTGGGGCTAGAGACTATCCACAAGGAGATGAGTCGTTTGTTTGAAAACATGGTTGGTCGGATTAGCGACACCATTGCTGAGAAGGCTAAAGCTCCAATGGAAATGGTTCAAACTCCACACCAAGCACAGAAAAGTGTAGGGGCTTCATCGACTTCTGGAACACTATCACCTGGACCGCAACAACCTTTGGTTCAAGAAACCGACAGTCAAACTCACTCAATGACATTGGTCAAGTTTAATACTAAATGAAACCATTTGGAATGCCCCAAGTTTGATGGAACGGAGTTTATGGGGCGGTTCATGAAGATAGAGCAGTTCTTTGAAGCTGCTGGTACCCCGGAGGTGGAAAAAATTCCTACTGTGATGATTAACCTCGAAGGAAAGGCATTACAATGGCACCAAAGACTCATGGAGGTCAAAGGAGGCATGGACAAAATGGAATGGAAGGAGTATGTGCTTGAGATGCGTATTCGGTTTGGAGGTGGTGAATATGTTGATCCATTATCTGACTTAGTATTGCTCAAACAAGAGGCCAGTGTCGAGGAATACTATGAAGAGTTTGAATGTCTCGTGCACCTCATCAGACTACCGGAGGACCAAGCCATCAGTATTTTTGTAAGTAACCTCAAAACCGATATAGCAGATTTTGTTAGAATGTTTCACCCTAAAACCTTAAGCCATGCCCTTAGTTCAGCCAAACAAACTGAGATTATGTTCTACAATAAGCCTAGAAAAACTATGTTTATGAACAGATCCCAATTCCAAAACACCACTTACAACCAAAACTATAGCCCATACCATCCTAAACCACCAGTGGGGGGCCAATTTCAAGGCCTCTTACCCAACCCGAAAAGCTCTGCTCTCACAATTCCAACCACTTTTAGAAACAATACCTCAAACACTACCAGGGCACTAACCACAAAACCTGAAACAATCAATCGAAACACAAAGAACCCTACCAAGGAAGAAAGGGAGGAACGTAGGAAGAAGGGACTCTGTATGTGGTGTGGTACCAGGTATACTTATGGACATAAGTGTGTTTGATCTCAACTATACCAACAGTTTGTGGCAGACCAAGAAGAAAGGGATGGCCATTATGATGAGTTTGTTGATTGCGTAGAAACGCTAGAAGAACAATGGGCGGATGATACAGGTGATCCCCCTACGATATCCTTAAATGCTCTGTTTGGTATGACAGGCTTTCACACCATGAAGATGCAGGGTAAGATAAAGAACCAGAAGGTGGTGTTGTTGGTCGATTCGGGCAGCACCCATAATTTTATAGACCAAGCCATGGTGAAGAAATTGGGTTACAAACCACAGGTTACAACTGAGTTACAAGTCATGGTAGCCAATGGGGAAATGGTGGCAACCCAAGAGGTGTGCAAGGCTGTGACATGGGAGGTTCAAGGACTAAACCAGCAAGCTGACTTTGTAGTGCTGACATTAAGGGGCTGTGATTTGGTACTAGGTATACAATGGCTTAGTACATTGGGTCCTATAATGTGGAACTTTCAAATGTTGAGCATGGAATTTGAGTGGGAAGGAGAGAAGATTCGGTTACAAGGACTAGTGGAGGGTACTGTAATACCAGCCTCTAAGAAACAAATTGCTAAAATGGCTTATGCTACTGAAAAAGCCAGCTGTAGTATACTATTGGGACATTGCAACTCAATGGAAGTATCTCCTTGGCCCGTCAACCAAAATCTAGAAGGTGAGATGTTGCAGGAGTTGTTACAGCTCTTAAGTGATTATTCAGAACTATTTCAGGAACCTATGAGCCTACCTCCTAGGAGAGACCATGTGCACCAGATTGTGTTGAAAGATGAAAACAAGGTGGTGAGAGTAAGGCCCTACAGATACCCTGCTACTCAGAAGGATGAAATAGAGAAACTGGTGTTAGAAATGACAAAGGCTGGAATCATACGCGATAGCAGTAGTCCCTTTGCCTCTCCTGTTATTCTAGTAAAAAAGAAGGATGGAAGTTGGAGATTCTGTGTGGACTATAGACAATTAAACAGCCTTACAATCAAGGATAAGTTCCCAATCCCTGTGGTAGAGGAACTTTTGGATGAATTGCATGCAGCAAGGTGGTTTTCGAAGTTGGATCTGCGTTCAGGATATCACCAAATTAGAATGGATGAGGCAGACGTAGCAAAGACAGCATTTCGAACACACCAAGGTCATTACGAATTCTTGGTGATGCCCTTCGGGCTCACGAATGCTCCGTCCACTTTTCAGAGTCTCATGAACAAACTCTTTCAACCATTTCTACGAAGGTTTGTGCTTGTTTTTTTTTTATGACATTTTGATTTACTCATCTTCTTGGGATTTACATGTGCAGCACCTGGAACAAGTTTTTCACATACTGTTGGATAACCAGTTGTTTCTTAAGTTATCCAAATGTGAATTTGGCGTTGATCAGATTGATTATTTGGGGCATGTTATAAGTGCCAAAGGAGTAGCCATGGATGAAAGAAAAATCTCTTGTATACTGGAATGGCCCACACCAAGGAGTGTTAAGGACTTAAGAGGATTTCTTGGCTTATCCGGATACTACAGAAAATTTGTTAAAGATTATGGGTTGATAGCAAAGCCACTGACACAATTATTAAAGAAGGGAGAATTCATATGGAATGATGAAGCCCAACAAGCCTTTGAAAAGTTGAAATTAGCATTAACTTCAGCTCCTGTTCTAGCTCTCCCCAACTTCGACAAAATTTTTGTAGTGGAGTCTGATGCATCGAGCTCCAGCATTGGAGCAGTGCTGAGTCAAGAAAATCGACCCATTGCTTATTTCAGTAAAGTCCTTGCTCCTAGACACCAAGTGTTATCCGTGTATGAGAAGGAAATGTTGGCGGTGTTAGCGGCAGTTAAAAAATGGAGCCCCTACTTGGTGGGAAGGCACTTTAAGATAAGAACTGATCATTACAGCCTCAAGTTTCTTTTGGATCAACGGGCTGCCACTCCTGCACAACAAGCTTGGATAGTTAAAATGATGGGTTATGACTATGAGGTACTGTTTCGCAAGGGGGTGACTAATATTGTTGCAGACTCATTGTCGAGGAAACCGAGGGCTGAATTGACTGCTATTTCCATGGTGCAATCTGATCTTATGGCAAGGATACAACGATCATGGGTGCAAGATCCTCACTTGGTACACAAGATGCATGCAGTGCAAAGAGGTTCAAATCAGCAATCTAAGTATACTTGGCAAAATCAGCAACTACGTAGAAAGGGGAAGCTGGTTGTGGGGCGAGATGAAGGATTGAGAAGAGAATTGTTGGCATATTTTCATAGTTCCGCAGAAGGTGGACATTCAGGTATCTCAGCGACAGTAAAGAGACTTGGGGGTGTTGTCTATTGGAAGGGAATGAAGAAAGACGTCCATCAATTTGTGAAATCATGTCAAACTTGTCAACAATTCAAGTATGATACAGCCGCCTACCCAGGCTTATTACAACCTTTGCCCATACCTGAGAGACTGTGGTCTGACATAGCCATGGATTTCATTGAAGGGTTACCTAAGTCTAAAGGATTTACGGTGATCTTAATGGTGGTTGATAGATTAAGTAAGTATGCACATTTTTTGCCATTGGCTCATCCTTTTACAGCTTTGATGGTGGCTCAAGTATTTCTCGACAACATATACAAGCTTCATGGGCTTCCTACTAGTATTGTGTCAGATCGAGATAAGATTTTCATTAGTAAATTCTGGCAGGAACTGTTCAAACTAATGGGAACCAAATTGAACCTCTCTACTGCCTATCATCCACAAACGGATGGTCAATCAGAAGTGGTGAACCGAAGCTTGCAAACTTATCTTCGTTGCATGGCATCAGAGAGTCCTAGAGAATGGGCAAACTGGTTACCCCTTGCTGAGTGGTGGTATAACACCACCCACCATTCCTCAATCAACACAACCCCTTATGAAGCTGTTTATGGGCAACCAGTGCCAACACAAATTTCGTATGTGGCTGGTAGCTCAATGGTAGGAGCCGTGGATCGAAGTTTGAGTGCTAGGGAAGCAGCCACTAAACTACTGAAGTACTATCTTCAGAGATCACAGAACCGAATGAAGCAGCAGCTGGACAAAAGGCGATCTGATCGTCACTTTGAAGTTGGAGACTTGGTGTATTTGAAGTTACAACCATACCGACAATCCACGGTAGTCCACAGAAAAGTTCTCAAACTGTCTGCAAAGTATTTTGGACCTTACAGAGTGTTAGAGAAATTTGGAGCTGTAGCCTACAAGCTTGAATTGCCAGAACACTCAAGGATCCATCCCATCTTCCATGTTTCTCAGTTGAAACCGCATATTGGCCCTGTCACTCATCATATTCCTCTTCCATTGTTGGACTTTGAAGGACTTTTAGTCAAGGAACCTATCAGTATAATTGATAGAAGAATGATCAAACAACATAGCAAAGCAACAACAGAAGTACTGGTGCAGTGGAAAAACACATTTCCAGAAGATGCCACATGGGAGCTTTGGGAGCAACTTCAGCAGAAGTATCCTGATTTCCATCCTTGAGGACAAGGATGTTTTGTAGAAGGGGGTATTTGATACGAATGGAATGGTGAACCTTGTAGAACAGGGGAACCATACAACCACATTTAAGCATTTATACAATTACTTGGTGTTGTAAAACGTTAACGAGTTGTTAACAGAAAATTAGTGTAATTAATGATGTATATATATACCAGACAAGGAGACAAAAGGATCATCATTGTTACACCAAAAAACTATTGTTATTCTCTCTCTCTCTATTCTGTTACTCCAAATTCTCTCTTGTCCTCATTCTCACGCACCGATTCTGGGATAGAGCCAGAATCATCCCTGTCATTTTATCCAAGGTCATTCAACATCCTTCATTCCTTTCCGTAGCCATCAAAAGACTAGGTATAGGTTTAAGATCTATGATTTTGTTAGTGGTTTCTGATAAATCTGATTCAATGAAAGTGAAAGGGAGGTTGGAAGAAAGAAGAAGGCTAATTTAGTGAAAATTTAGCTTTGATAACGATGGTCGATGGCGAAAGATGGCGGTTGACATGATATTTCCAAGTCAAAATCTAATCATGCGACCGCTCTATTGAATTAAAGAAAAATTGGAGAGAGAGAGATAGGTACATGGAGAAAACAATGAGAAAACAAAGTTGTTCAAACATTTTTAAAAAAATCTAAAAGATGGTTGAATACATATAGTTTTCAATGAAAATAGTCCATGATTGTTTCAAAAAACGCTACTTGCAAATTTGTGCAAACAAAGGTTTGCTGCAAAGATGTCAAGTTAGGCGTGAATATGAAAATTTTGAATCTTTCTTGAATATGTATTTATAAGACCCTAGTTTAATTGGAAATCTTCATGAAATATGTTTTGGGAATCAATTGAAGAAAGTAAGCAACTTGGGTTGCGAGCAATTTTATCATCAACTTATTTTTTCTCCACAATCTAAATTTTTTTTTAATGCTAGGAAAAAAAAATACTCCTCTTCTTTAACTCATCCTCTTTGTTTTAAAAATATCCAAAAACTAGCTATCGGTCACCGCGCCGATCTTTGGCGTTCGTCTTTGGCCACCATTTGTCAGCATCAAACCCCAACACCACACCCCCCCCCCCCAAAAAAAAACCAAAAAAGTCACCACAAATTCCTCTTGAGCTTCTCTCATCGATTCCTTTCATTACTTTTGCCAAAAATACTCTTATTTTCCTAAATTTAAAAAATATATTTTGATTTTAGAAGTTAGATCTAGAAAAATAGAAAAATTTTTCGTAAAAATATTGCAAGAATCGAAAAGATGAGCATGAGGGGAATTTTTGGATGATTTTTTGAGTTTTTTCTGTGCCGACATGATGACTACAGTATTTGCTGTTGTTGATCGTCAATTTTTTGGATTTTGAGGGAAAAAGGAGAGAGAGTTAAAAATGAAAGGTATTTTTGTCATAACATGTAAATAAAAAAATTTCCTTAGATTGTGTGTAAAAAATATTAAGTGGTGAATAAAATTCTCTTGGATTGACATAGTGGAAATTTAAGAGATAATGAAAATGAGCTTATCGTAGTAGCCTATTTTGGGTTGAAATGCAAATGATTCTGTTGTTATACAAAACAACAATAAAGGTATGTTGACGTCGATGTTCGTACTTAGTCTCCACCTGTCTCCAAGAAGCTTCTGTAAAACAAGAAAAGTCAGAGAGACGCAGGGGTGGTTCCCTGTGTAGACACTCCAATGCTTAAGTCAGCAAAAAGTTCTTTAGTATTGGGAAACGTAAAAGCCAGTAGTCAAAAATTGGGGAATAAGATTATACCTGAAGTCTATTTATAGACGAATATTCTAGGCTAATTACCTAGGGATAAGTACGTAACTTTGGTAAGAGTTTGTATCCAGATGTAATACAGATTCCACGTACAGATAAACTCGAATCCTGTCGCTGGCGAGAGACCCTCTCGCGAATCACGTTATGGTGACCATCTCGCGAATTAGGTTATGGCGTCAGGGCCTGTCGCCAATCGATATACGGAATTGATGCCACGTGTCGCGCTGCGTCGTCAGGTGACAGGCTGAGAGTCTGTCGCCTAGCGACAGGTGTCATGCCGCAGCCAATGTCATCTATCGCAAGTCGGTAGACGGACGGATGCCACGTGTCGCGTTGTGACGTCAGGCGATAGGCTGAGAGCCTGTCGCCTAGCGACAGTGTTGTGCCGCAGCCTATGTTGTCTGTCGCCGAAGGCCACGCGGCCCAGTGATATCCTGCCACGTGGTGGTCTTTGATGAACCTTGGGCCTAGCCCAAATTTGGTGTACTTTGTCATATCAATTGCTCCCCACTCTCTTGTTAGATTTTTCTAACCAAGAGAGTATAAATATACGTTTTTTTGGGCTTCAGCCAACGTGAATAGTCTTCTCTATTTTTTCTGCTACTTCTGCTACTTCTGGTATTTTTTGCAAGTGAAAGAGCTCTACTCTGCGACAGACGTGATCGGGCGCGACGTTTGGTATTCCCTGTCGCGGCTATATAAACCGCTGGGGCTCGTCGAAAGAGTTCACGAAAACCTCTGAGTAGCCGTCTGTCGCCCATCTTTCAACTCTCTCGTCAAAAGAGTCTGTCGCCTAAAAGAGTCTGTCGCTCTCTCGTCAGGATCTCTCGCTCATCTCAGTGACAATAAGTGCATATCTACCGCCTTATTTATCACTTTTTTGTTCAGATTTAGGCCTCCCGCAGGTGTTTTTAGTCTTCCGCGTAAAGCCTAGGTCTCCCGCAGGTCTCTCGTTCGATAGGTCTGTCGCCCTAACAGGTCTGTCGCCCTAACGGGTCTGTCGCTAATTAAGACATTTCTTCACCATGTCTTTGCTACGTTCGGGTAAAACACTCAAAATTGGTGGTGTTCTGTATTCTTTGACAAATGCTGACTTAGAGGATTTTAGGACTCGTTTCCCCCTTCCGTCAGGTTATAGTTATAGACTTCCAGTCCAAGGGGAGGCTACACCTGACTTGGTTAAAAATGGTGTAGCCGTTCATAAGGCCTCTTTATTCTTCGGTTTTCGCTTCCCTCTTCCGGAGTTTGGTGAAGCGTTTCTTAGGTATAAGGACATCGTCCCATGTCAACTCCATCCCCATGCGTGGGCTCGGCTGGTAGCGTTTTCCATAGTGTGTTGTCACTTGGATACTGTCCCAACTGTTCCTCTTTTAAGCGCCTTTTTTAGGGTTCGTGGTTTGAAAGGGATGATAACGTTCTATCTCCAACGGTTGAAGACTGACAAGTTTCCTAATAATAAAATCTTCTCGGATCTTCCCAATAAACTGCGTGGCTTTGAGAGTGAGTGCGTCGTTGTCGAGATTCCAAGCGACCTACGGATCCGTAAAAGATGGAATCGTGATACCTCCGACCACTCACAGTGCTCGAAAAGATTCAAGCAGAAACTTTGAGGGACCAATTTGGTGAGCCTATTCGGCGGATCTGTTCTATCGGGGAGCGTAATTTATTCTCCCTTTTGACCCCGGAGAATATCGCCGCTGCCGGCTGGGGGGTAAGCAGGACCGTTGTTGGGAGTTCCGCTGCCCCATCTAACTTGTTTGCGACTCCACGTGCTGGTGCTGGTCCTAGTCAGCCATCTCCGGTAGTCGTAGCTGAAGCGTCCCTCCCTGTAGGTCATCTTGTAGATGAATCCTCTTCGGACTCGAAGGATGAGACCCCTGAGGCTGCTGGTATTAGTGATCAGTCAGAAGAGAATCCTGAGTGGGCTTGGGCCGATGCCTTTGGGAGTCCCTTCGTCGATTTCCCCTTGGATTCATCCTTGAATAGGTTAGAGGATATTGGTGGTTTTTTTAGTTTTCTAATTTCCTTTTTACTTCTTGTATACGTGGGTGTGGCGTTTTACTTGGTAAGCTAATTCCTTCTTATATTGTGCAGGTATGAATTTCCAGGAGCTTTTGCGTAGGAGGGATGCCAGTGATGCTGCTCGAGCGGCTCCAGCTTCTCAGTCAAGATGGGGCTTCCTCATCTGGACCAGCTCTCGCTCCCTCATCTAGGCCAGCTCATGTTCCCTCATCTGTACCAGCTCATGCTCCTACTGCCCCTCCTCCTGCTACTGGTGTATCCAGCCATCCTGTACAAGAGGCCGGGAGAAATAAACGAAAGAGGCCTCTTGTCCCTAATCTTGGTTTGGATGACCGCGAGAGCTCAGAGTCCCAGAGGAGTGATTCAGCCGTCAAGAGGGTGGATCTCGTGTTGCTGAGGATAGGTCTGTTCCCCGTCAGCCTAGGAGCAAATACAGGAAGAGACTAATTATTGAAGCCACAATGCCTACAAGACCAATTTTGCCTAAGGTGGCTGATCCGACTTTGAGGCGCTATCAAGTTGATAGCAGGGTCGTTGTAGGTGGAGAAGACTTCCAGACCTATCCCTGGGTGAATGACAACGACACATTGAAGATGCCGGGGTAGCATCTCGTCTGGCTTGGAGCACCATTCTCCATCGCGACGAGCGAGGCTTTTCACCAATCTGACTGAGGCGGAGGATAATTCAGACTATCTCGCGATGAAGGTAAGCTTTGTGCTTGTTTGGTAATTAGCTTTTTCCTTTTTGTGCTTTTTCGTCAAGTTTGTTGAGCTTTTGTTTGTTTTTTGTCTTTCAGACGGCTCAGCAAATTGCGGCTGTTAATGCTCGTGAGCTTCGAGAGGAGAAAATGGAGCTTATGAATGAGGTTGTCCAGCTTCGCCCCTATCCCAAAAGGACTGAAGAGCTAAATAAAAAGAGCGCTGACCTTGAGCGAAGGAATGCTGATCTTGAGCGAAAGCTCCAAGAAGAGAAAGCGAAGGTGGCTTCCCTTCAGGGGTACCAAGAAGCTTATAATAAGGCTGTCAATGACCGGGGAGCCATGGAGAGACAAAGGGATGAGGCCATTGAGGAGCTGCACAACGTACTGGACTGTCAGAGAGAGGTTCGGGTCCAGGCCGTTCGTGAGTACCGCTTATCCCAACATTGCTATGATAAGAAAGCAATGTTCGCGGCGGGATTCATCAAGTATGGTTTTTATTTGGCTCGTTCGTGGTTGGAGAAGCATCGGCCTAGCGAGACTTTTTCTAAGTTGCTCTTTACTGAGGAGGCCAAGTACTACGCAGCTCCTTCTTGGACTAAGTATGAGCCGACTTGCAAGGTCCGGATGCCTATTTGGAGGAAGGTGCTGGGGATGAATTGGACAATCTTGAGGGCCCATGGCCTCCTCGTCAGCCACAACGTCAGCCTGAGTCTTCTGGCGCACGTGACCGAGTCGAACCTTCAACAGTGTGTGACGTTCACATGGGGGATCCCAAATCGGTAAATTATGTCTTTCCATACCATTGCTTCTACCTTCTTCTCAGAAATCGTAGCCAACGGCTCGGCCTCTATCCATTTTGTGAAGTAGTCTGTGGCTACAAGCAAATACTTCCTTTGTCCTGAGCCTAGGGGAAAAGGCCTCAGGATATCTAGCCCCCATTGCGCAAATGGAGTTGGTTGGAGTGTGTTTTGAAGAGCCAAAACAGGCGCGGTAGTTATAGGAGCGAATTTCCGACACTTTTCACATCTTCTCACTTTGTCTGTTGCATCCTTCCTCAGTGTGCCAATAAAACCCCGTGTGCAATATTTTCGAGGCCAGGGCTGAGCCCCCAAATGTTCACCGCATATTCCCTCATGAACTTCAGCTAAGGTGTACTCAGCCTGTTGGGGCCCTAGACACTTCAACAGGGGCATTGTGAATCCCCGTTTATAGAGTTCCCCATTCCACGGTAAACCTGGCACTTTTTAACTTCAGCCTTCGAGCTTCGTCTCTGTTAGTGGGGAGTGTGCCTTCCAGTATGTAGTCTTTGATTGGGCTTCTCCAATCACCCCCGATTTCGACATCACAGACATCTTCTTCTTCAATACTTGGCCTAGCGAGGCATTACACTTTGACCATACCCCCTTTGACCCATCTGGAAGAAGCCAATTTTGAAAAAGCGTCTGCATGGTTGTTCTCTTTTCGATTTATCTGAGTCAGCTGGAAGTGCTTGAAAGACTGTGCCAATAATTGTACCTTCTGCAGATAAGGGACTAAAGCGGGTTCTCGTGCTTCATATTCACCCGAGAACTGGTTTACCACCAATTGTGAATCGCTATGTGCCACTAAGTTGTTGACTCCTATCTTCTCAGCAAGTCTCATCCCAGCTATCAAGGCTTCGTACTCGGCTGTATTGTTCGAACTTGGGAAATCGAAACGTAGGGAAACTCATAGGTTTCCCCTTCAGGCGATATTAGCACAATTTCGGCTCCACTCCCGTCCATGTTACGAGCTCCATCAACAAATAATTTCAACCAGACTAACTCTGTTTCCTCTTGGACCTCTCAACCAGTGCATTCTACAATGAAATCTGCCAATGCCTATCCTTTTATTGCTTGGCGAGGCTGGAAGTGAATGTCATATTCACTTAATTCGATAGCCACTTAATTAGACGCCCGGTGTGTTCTGGTTTCTGCAGTATTTGCCTGAGGGGCTGAACTGTTAAGATAGTCACCGAGTGAGCTTAGAAGTAAGGTCGCAATTTCCGAGTTGCCATTATCAGGGATAAAGCTACTCTTTCAACTAAGGGGTATCTTGACTCGGCATCTAGCAGGACTTTGCTTACATAATAGATCGGGCAATCTCTATCCCCTTCTTTTCTTAGTAGGACTGCACTTACAGCTTTCTTCTACACCGAGGTACATAAGGAGGTGGTCTCCGGGATGTGGCCGAGATAATAGAGGCAACTCTTTCAGGTAGTCTTTCAGCCTTTCAAAAGCGTCGTTGCACTCTTCCGTTCACTTGAAGTTCTTTTCTGCCTTTATCGCCTTGAAAAATGGTAGACTTCTTTCAGCTGATTTGGACAAGAAACAACTCAAGGCTGCTATTCTTCCTGTCAGCCTTTGAACTTCTCTTACTATATTAGGCGGCCTCATGTCTAAAATAGCTTGAACTTTCTCGGGATTAGCCTCTATCCCTCGATTAGTAATCATGAATCCCAGAAACTTTCAGATTTCACCCCGAATGAGCATTTGTTGGGATTCAAACTTCATCTTGTATTGTCGCAGCACATTGAATACCTTAGTCATTTTCTCGGCATGTGATTCTCCCTGTCGGCTTTTGATGATCATATCATCAACATAAGCTTCCATGGTGTTGCCCAACAAGTCTTGGAACTCCTTATTTACCATGCGTTGGTAGGTTGCACCCGCGTTTTTCAAACCGAACGGCATTACTCGGTAGCAATATGTCCCACCATCGATAATAAACGAGGTCTTCTCCTCATCATCGGGATGCATCATGATTTGGTGATACCCCGAAAAGGCATCCAAGAAGCTAAGTAATTCATACCCACAAGTTTCGTCTACTAACTTGTCAATTCGAGGTAGTGGATACGAATCCTTAGGACACGCTTTATTCAGATCTGTGAAGTCCACACACATTCTCCATTTCCCGTTGGTTTTCTTCACCATCACAACATTAGCCAACCACTCCGGATAATTAACTTCTCTGATGAATCCTGCTTGCAACAACTTCGATATTTCTTCGTTTATTGCCTGTTGTCTTTCTGGAGCAAAATTCCTCTTCTTCTGTTTTATCGGCTTTGCCCTTGAAATTACGTTCAACCGATGGCAAATAACTTCAAGGTCTATTCCAGGCATATCGGCTGGAGTCCATGCAAACACATCACAATTCTCTTTTAAGCATCGGACTATCTCCCTTTTTACTTCTTCAGGCAACTAGCTTCCTACGTACACTATTCTTTCTTCATCTTTCTCATCCAATCGGATTGCTTCCATCTCCTCATCAGGTTTTGGCTTAGGCTTTTCTTCGATCGTAAGGGTTTCTTTTCTCTGAATCCCTTTACATGTGGTGGATGCGACATTACATGTCCTGGCTTTCCTTTGATCTCCTCTCACTTGTCCAACACCGTGGGGAGTCGGAAACTTTATTAACAAATAGCAGGGATGCACCACTGCTCTCATGTCATTTAACAATGGCCGCCCGAGGATCATATTGTACGCCACGGAAGTTGATCTCACCACCATAAACAACGCTTGTCGAGTGACACATTTCAAGCTTTCCCCCAATGTCACAGGTAGCTGAACTGCACCCTCCACCTTCACTTTTTCTCCTGAAAAGCCATACAATGGTGTGGTTACTGGCTTCAGTCTATTATTCGAGATGTTCATTTTCTCAAAGCAACCCCAGTAAATCAAATTTACCGAACTCCCATTATCGACTAGGATGCGACTCACTGGGTGTTCTGCTATTACCGCCGAAATCACCATTGGGTCGTCATGAGGGAGCATTACATCACCTCTGTCAGCTGGCGTGAAAGTAATGGGCTCTTCATCATGTTTTTCCTCCATCACCGAAGTAATTTGATAAGCCTGTCGGGCGTAGTTTTTCGAGACGAGGAAGAAGTGCCAGCTAATGACTCACCCCCAGATATCACGTTAATAGCTGGCCCTGTGGGTTCATTGTCTTCCTCTCGATTCCTTCTTTCTACCCTTCTGTCATTATCTCTTCTTTCACCTTCATTTTGCCAGGTCCTCTGTTTTCACCTCTTCTATCTCTGAAATTGTTTCCCCTGTTCTGCGCAGGATAGTTAGTTCTATCACCTCTCCATATGAAACGGTTTATTTTTCTCTCTCGTGCTAGCTTTTCTAGCTGATTCATCAACTCCCTACATTTTTCGGTTGTGTGCCCATGCACTGAGTGATAATTGCAATATGACCTTAAATCACGGCCCAGATTCCCTGATGCTTTCTTTGGAGTCTGTATAAGCCCTGATCCTTCAATAGCTGCCAACACTGAAGCTCGAGATTCGGTGAGTGGAGTATAGGAATTGTATTTCAGTGTGGGAGCTTTTTCAAACTTCCTCGGTTGGCTAGAAGATGCTTCAGTGACCTCTCTTCTTCGTTTCCTTCCATCCTTGGATTCTCCTATCGCCACCATTTTCATTACTTCCTCTTGGGTTACATACTTATGTGCGTGGGAAAGCAGGTCTGAGATGGTTGTTGGCTGGTCTAGCAACAGTGATTCTTGCAATTTCTCAGACCTTGTCCCCTGTAACATGGCGGCCACGGCTATACCGACTTGTAGATCTCGCACCTCCAAAGTAACGTCTCTGAACCTATCCACATAACTCTTCAATGACTCCTTAGCTCCCTGCTTAATAGTGAGCAAATAGGTCGGTTCCTTCCTTCTCTGACTATTCACCGCAAACGCCTTAAGAAACTCGCTTCGCAGTTGATCAAAAGAGATAATGGACCCTTCAGGCAGGTTATTAAACCATTTCATCGCATGTCCGAACAGAGTTAAGGAAAAGGCCCTACACATTATCTCGTCTTCCCATCCGTGTAACAACATTAGGGCCTCATAGTTTTGCATATGGTCGTAGGGATCCATCTTTCCGATGTATGCGGTCATCTGCGGCATTTTGAACTTTGGGGGCAAAGATTTTTGCATGATGGTCGTGCAGAACGGTACTCTTCTCCTCTGGCTCACTTTTGCGGACACTAACTTTTTCTCTTCTAGTACCTGTTCTATCATCTTCTTCATGTCTACGGGGGGAGCGAGCTGATTTCGGGCATGAGACGAATCAGGTAGGTCTCCGACTACTTCCTTGCCCTTAGCTTGATGTGCGTTTGTCCGTATCATTTGCGTACACCAAGTGGGGTCAAACTCCGACCCAGTTCCCCAAGTGCTTTGATTTTCGACATCGTTCTTTCCAGCACCTCCAACACCATGGTCTAAATTAGCACCATCAAAATTTGACAATTCATGGTGGTGGGCGGCAGACCTTGTTACCCGATCAGCATCCTGTCGCCCAGACACCTACCGCCCTGTGTATGAAGCCTGTCGCCTGACCCCATGCAGCCTCTAAACCTGCTGCTTCCTCAGTCTTTCCCTGTGTTCCTGCGACAGGCCTCCCGCTCCCCTGTCGCCTTACCCATGTCGCGGGCTCCAAATCTACTGCTTCTTCAGTCGCTCGCTGGATGCCTGCGATAGGCCTACCGTTCCCCTGTCCTGCCGCACCCTGATGAGCGTCATGCTCTTCCACAGGGGGGGCCTCTCGCCGACAAGAGGGGTCTGCCTCTGTCGTGTCCCCCTGTAGCCCAAACACCTGCGGCGGGACACCTCTATTTGTTCCTCCTACCAAGTTCTGCACGGCGGGCGGCAGATCCAATGTCGGGAGAACTCCTTGGAACAGATCCACCATGGCTCGCAGCGCCTAGGTAGTTTCTTCACTCTGTCGCCTTAGAGCCTCAAATTCTGTCGCCGACGCAGTAATTCTTTCTTCCTCCCTGTTCACCTGGTTTGTCTAGCGAGTCTGTTGTTCAAGGGAGCTCACAGAGTTTTCCTCGCTTTCGGTCCTTACGTTTGTAGATCTTGTTCTCACCATCTTTGAAAATATTGATTGGCTTTTTATACGTTTCCCACAGACGGCGCCAATTGTTGTTTTGTACAACAACAGATTCTATTCTAAATCAGGATCAATAATCTCTCTGTGTATGCTATCTCTAGTTTGACATCAACTCTTCACCTATAAAAAAACTCTTCATTTTCTTATATTAGTCTTAAGCTTATAGCTTGCTTGTAACTTGCCCATTTTACCTCTTGTTTCACCTAATTAAAAGTTCTTTGATAAGCCCGTTGTGAAGTATACATTTCATAGGGAGTTTTTTTTTTTAATTTTATTTTAAAATTAATGTCCTAAAAAAACGTAAATTATATATTTATGATTTAAAATTCATTATTTTAGTGAAAATAATGTAAGATCGAAAAGATATACTTGTAGTATCGAAAAGTTAAATTTTTATTCAAAAAAAAAGAGTTAAATATTTTCCTACTAAAAACAAGTAAAAACTATGATGCGATGTTTGGGGTACACTGAAAAGAAACGTAAGGGAATTTTGCTCATTTCAGTGTCCACAGAAAACAAAGTGCCAGAATCTTAAATTATTACACTCCGGTACATGAATGAATAAGACATAGGGGCTATATGATTAGCCTTTAGAAATTATCCTTATAATTATTGTTGTATTTTATATATATATATATATATATATATATATATATATATTTGACAACGAGAAAAGACCAAAGCAAAGTAGTGTACTTTTATATGCCTAACTCTCTTTTTTTTTTGTTATTCCGCTAGTATAATTTCACATTATATCTATTTGACATGGTTGCACATAGTGGAACAATAAACACTATTTTCTTGTACATCAAAGAAAATCTTAAGAAAATTAAATTAAGAATTCAAAATAGATCTTAATTCCTTCGAAAGGGATTACTAATCGCTACAAATAAAGTTAAAACTATTTTACTATTTGATAACATACAAATTAAATTGCAAAATGAGATTATTAGATATACAATTAGTGAAATTTTAAATTTCATTGATCGTGTTAGTAGAGTAACACAATTTTTTAAAATATACTAAAAAATAAAAAATAAATTAAAAATTGAATATGTAACGATTTATTAATATCGTTTGTTATCAATATATAAAAGCAAACTCTTATAAATTAATTAGAAGTCATATCAGATCATTTCCTGTTTTTTATTTTTTGTATTATGTTTTTGAAAGTTGTTTTTATTTTGTTTTCAAAATTTGAAAACAGAAAAAATCTTTAGTTAATATTGTTACATATTGTAAACAAATATTTAAACTGATCAAATATAATAATTCAATTCATAAATAAAAAGTTAAAAATTTTTATAAAAGTAATAATATATTTATTAAATAATATTGTCTATAATATTAAATATGTCATAGACTAAATTATATCCGAAACAATACTTATTCTTTTTATTTTACATATTTACGGTTGGCTGTCTACAGTGTCCCTGTTAATACTTAAGAAAATTGTCAATTATGTAGCACTTAATTCAAATAAATATTTATAAAATATGCATCAATTTCAAAATTTATCCACGATATTTTTATATTTACTTAATTTACATCCCAAATATCGTTTTACATAATATAGTATTGTACAAATAAAGTCTGAATATATAGAGAAGATAGTATACCTCTACGGATAAGAGAAACTGCCTGAGGGATGCTCAAAAGCGGAAAGTCCTCTCGAACATGAAGATAACTATTGTAGGTAATTTGGAAGGAATAAGGGGAGAAGTAAGCTTACACCCAGAAATATATATATATATATATATATCCAAATGCTCATACGACGTATATCTATATGCAAAACAAAATCTTTCATAGAAAACAGATGGTGATCGCTAATTAGGTACAAAAGTCGAAAAAGATACTATAGTGGAATAGATAACTAGATTGAGTACACAATGATGCTTTAAACCATCTCACTTGTTTTGGCATCCAATTCCAGTTATAGGGAGTTCTTTAAAGTGTAACCTGTTACAGAGTACAATAAGGTTTACAGTAATAATTTCTAATAAACATATTATAAATTATTCAAAACAGTAATGCCAAAAATCTCTGTAAACGATGTCATAAAAAACTTTCTAACAGTTCATGCCAAAATCAGAATTATATCAATTCAATATCCAATAACAGAAATCAATAAAATCTGGGAGTACCCGGAATACTAGGAATTTGTCTCCCTAGTAAAATCATAAAATAGAGACAAGGCATCACCCAATAAACTCATGTAGAACAATAATAGTGATATATGGCCATAGTCGAGGGGTTCACAGTGTACATGGGTCAGGTGACAATTGTGGCACTAAAGACGTGACCAAGGTCTATCAGCACTGTAATCAGTAATCAATAATGGGCACATGTGCTCGAAGGCAGCTATAGGGCCAACAGTCTCAAAACAGTTCATAAATCATTTTAGAAGGGTTTACGGAGATATATGCAATAATTCATGTCTTTAAACAATCCATAAAGCAGTAAAAATCACAATTTCGTTATACCTATAGAATAAAATTCACCAAAAATTCACAATAATCTAACAAGTGTCCAAAATATTTTATTTATGCATCACAAGGATATAAAAACATATAAGTACTAGAAAACAAGTGAGAATAAATAAATATTTCATTGAAAACTAAGTTACAAATTTATATGCAAATTGAAATCTTTAGAAATTATTATTCTAAATTCTATTTTCATTTTATTTTCACACTCCAAAATAATACGTTTTATGATTTTGGAGGTTTAAGATATTTCTAGAAAATTTCGACAGCATAAAGGTTATAACTATCCTAACCTCTCTACAAGAAAAACGCAATTCATAACCCACAATTCCAGTTTACAATTCAACCAAAACTTCACATTTAAATCCCATAAGAGCAAAATTTATCAAATTTATGCAACGTAATATCCCTACGCTTCAGACATATCTCCCTTACCTAACAGAATTTCATTAGATTGCTCGTTAGCACCAAAACCTCTTTCGGGTTTTCGAGCTGCATTTGACCACCAAAACTCAGTAATCCATATTACTTCAGTTTCAAAGAATGTTCAACTTATAAAATCTAGCATATTGTCTAATGCAGCCCTAATTTCAGTCTACTTCCTACCAGTGCTAATATTGTAACTATTATCAGAACACCTTAGTTTTCAATTCTGATTTTGTCTACAGTCTTGTATTAATTTGTACATTATTCTAGGACCTAAAACACATCAAATTAAGCTCTCTTTCATGGTCCCCTTCACTAGGCTGAATATGAGTTCTCTTCCTACACAACTTATTTCAACAATTTAAGCTTAAATTCATGCTTTTCACATGTTCTACATTAATTTTATACCAAGTTCACATTGAATCACAACAAGTTCATGGAGAAGCATGCTTGGCCGAACCCTAAGGGAATAGATTTTCATGGTTTTAACTCAATTCAATAAATTCAAGCTTAAACATCTTAAACATCTAGTAAATAATCATAAAAATATGTTAAAATCCAAACTTCCACACCTTTCTCACCTTGGCCGAAATTGAAGGGAGAGTCTACACCTTGATTTTGGCCACTTTGACACTTGATTTTGGTTTCAAGAGATAGAGCACTGAAAATTGATCAGTTTTGGTGAAGATAGTTTTCAGTTTCAGTGAGTTTTCGGTATAGTTTTTAAGCTTTCTCTCTCTTCCTTAAGCTTTGGCTATGGAGATTTCATGAAGATGGAGTGGCTACCGAAAAATGAAGGAGAAACAGCTGGAGAATTCTGAAATATTAATACCTTATAGAACAAATTACCATTTTGCCCTTAAAACATTAAAATGTGACCATTTTACCCTCTGAAATTTGACTTTATTGAAAACAATCAGTCTAATCTCCAAAATATTTCATTCTATCATAAAAAATCTCTATTTAATGTCCTCTAATCACTGGTTAAGCTTTTGTTGGGGTTTGACTGGTCATTTTAGGAGAAATTACAAAAATACTCCTAACCGTCAAATCGTGTAAATTTATACTTTTACATCTGATTTAGTTTATCAGTCCACATGGCCTAGAACTTTCTTTCATGGGATTTTCTTAAAATTATTATTTAGTCTTAAATCAACTTAGTTTCTCCGTCATTTACGAAAATTCCAGCAACCTATGTACTTAATTGTCATTTTTTAATTTGTTCCACACTTTTTTAAAACATGCACAAATAATTGAATTTGAGATGTGGATTTTTACCTCCACATTATTTGGCTCTAATTCTTGAGTTTACCAACTTTCACCTCCATCGGGACACTAGAAGGCTAGTAGGGCCCACCTTCTAATTTCCTTTCATTCTTATAATAAAATTAACATTTTAATGGTTTATAAAATTTCTAACTTCATGAATAGTAATTAACAATAATTAGAAATGTGGGATCTCACAAAATAATATTATTTTATACTATTTAATACTAATATTAATACCATCATTTAGTCATATTAAAATTTAATATAATTTATGTAATATTATAATTAATTATAATAATCAATAAAATAATCATTTAAAATATTTCAATTAAAAATAATATTAAATAAAATATTAATTTTTATTAGATAATAATTTAGATTAGTGAAATTCTAAATTTTATATATAAATAATAATATCAAATAATAAATTATAAATTATATTGAATGATATATTTAATTTACTATAAAAATATTAAATTATTAAATAACATATAGTCAACTAATTTTTTTTTAAATTATATAAATATTAGAATTTATTATATTTAATATAATAAATATTATTTAATGTTAAGTATTCACTTATAAAATAATATTAATTATTTAATAGAGTAGTGATATATTTTAAATTTAATTGAAAAAGATATATTATTAAATAATAATATTGTTTAGTAAAATAATAATTAATTATATTATATAATAGTACTTAGCAATAATATTATTTATTAACATTTCAAAATTATAATAAATAATATTATTTAAAAAATATATAATATTTTCAATAAATTGTTATACGAATTTAAATTAAATAATATTATGTTATTATAGTTTAATATAATTTATATTTAATTGCTTTTAACATTTTGCAACTTTTCTATATTAAAATAAATATATTAATTTTAAGATATTTAATTTTAATTAAATAGTATTTTATATTAAATTTTAATATTTTTTTTATTTTAAAAAATCAATTAATTTTATTTGATATTTTATTATGAAATATATTAATATTATTTTAATATATAGAAACTATAAACATACTTATGAATAGTATCAGAAATAAGAACATATTTCCTAAAACAATGGAAATTAGAAATTCTTGCTTTCAACTATTTTGAAAATTTTTATTTTTGTTTTCATTTTTGAAGCAAAAACACAGTATAAACACGTTTTCTATTGTTCTTTTCAAAAAAATGAAAACAAAAATGATGCCAAAAGAGTCTTTACCTTAGTTACCAATCAGATAATCTCCCTTCCACCCTTCTACCTCCTTATAAATAAAAAAATAAAAAAAATAAAAGGTTGCAAAACCAAACGATAAATACAACTCCTAATCACACATTTATCGCATGTCTTAATTACATTTATATTTATTATCTAAAACGAAGGATATGTCTCAACTTTGTTAACAATTTGCTAACCCTAATTAAAAAAAACCTAATATTCCCGTGATGAAATCCATAGTGATGTGCTCTCATTTTCACATCGGAATCTGCAAAGGCTGAAATAATCCTACCAGTTTCAGATGCTCCACTTTAACCTGTTTGCAGGTGAGACATCTAACAACAAACTCCGTGATGTCTTTCTTCATATTAGGCCACCAGTTCACCTTACGCAGGTTCTGATACATTTTGTTACTGCCCGGATGCAAGGTGTACTTAGAACTGTGTGCCTCTGCTAAAATCAACTTCTGTAGCTGCTTATATTCGGGAATACAGATCCTGTTCTGGAACCTCAGAATGCCATCAATGCCAATCACATACTCTGAATGAACTCCTAACTGCAACGGACTGGCAATTTCAATGTAAGCCGAATTCTCCCTCTGAGCATTTATGATCTGATCCATCAGTCTCGGCTCTATCCGAAAACTGGCCACTAATCCATACCTTTCAAAAGGAGAAATATCCAAACTGAGGCTCGTAAACTATTCCAAATGCTCGTATTCCCGAATCATCATATAGGATACTATCCCTAAATGCTTTCTGCTTAGTGCATCAGCTACCACATTAGCCTTCCCTGGATGATAAAGTATCTAGCAGTTGTAGTCTTTTAGTAGCTCTATCCATCTACGCTGCCTCATATTTAACTTTTTCCACGAGAACAGATATTTCAAACCTTTATGATTAGTAAATACGTGGAATCTCTCGCCATATAGGTAATGTCGTCATATCTTCAAAGCAAACACCACGGAAGCAAAGTTTGGGTCATGTGCGAGATAATTCTTCTCGTGACCTTTTAACTGACGAGACCCGTAAGCAACCACCTTTCCATACTGCATCAACACACAATCCAAACCTAGGGAGGAGGCATCACTGTATATGAAAAATCCTCTAGAACCACTCGAAATAGTCAGGATCGGTGCTGTGGTCAACCGTTGCTTTAGCTCTTAGAAGCTGCACTCACACGCATCAATCCACTCAAACTTTACTCTTTTACATGTGAGACGTATCAGAGGAACAACTAGTCTGGAGAAACCCTTAACAAATCTCTGATAGTATCCAGCTAGACCCAGAAAACACCGTATCTCCGTAACAGTCTTTGGTCTCTCCCACTGAATAATAGCCTCAACTTTAGACGGATCAATTGACACCCCGTCTTTAGAGACCACATGCCCTAAAAAAGTAATATGATCTAGCAAGAACTCGCACATACTGAACTTCGCATAAAGCTTCCTGTCTCTAAGGGTCTGCAGAACTATATACAGGTGCTGCTCGTGTTCCTCCTGCCACTTAGAATATACCAGAATGTCATCAATAAATATGATGACGAACTTATCCATATAAGGCTTGAAGACCTTGTTCATCATATTCATGAATGCTACAAGGGCATTTGTAAGCCCAATTGGCATTACTAGAAACTTGTAGTGGCCGTATCGAGTTCTGAAAGCCGTCTTGGGTACATCATTCTCCCGAATCTTCAGCTGATGATACCTTAATCTCATATCAATCTTAGAAAATACCTGAGCACCCAAGAGCTGATCAAACAAATTATCAATCCGAGAAAGAGGATACTTATTCTTGATAGTAGCCTTATTGAGTAATCAATAGTCGATATAAAGTCCCAAGCTATTATCCTTCTTCCAGACAAATGGGATTGGTGCATCCTAGGAGAAATGTTAGGACGAATAAAATCCTTATCAAGTAACTCCTGCAGCTGCTTCTTGAGCTCTTCAAGCTCGGCAAATGCCATCCAGTAAGGGGGCTTCGAAATAGGTTCAGTATTGGGCACTAAATCAATAGTGAATTCAATCTCTCGATCGGACGAAAGTTTCAATAAATCACTTGGAAGCACATCTGGAAAGTCTCTGACTACGAGAACCTCGTGTAACTCCAGACGCCTCTTTTCAACATCCTCCACATAGGCTATGAAACAAATACTTAGTACTTAAAATTAAATCAAACGAATTTCAATAAATGTTTAATTTTATTCCTACATAGAAAGTTTTACAATATACTTTTCTTATTGGGAGAAAGTTACAAACTTAGTGTAGCAATCAACGCTAACATAATTTGTAGCTAACAAGTCCATCCCTAAAATTACATCTAAATCGTACATATTTAACAAATCTAGGTTAACTACAGTTGCTTTCTCTCCTATCTTTAGTTTACAATTTTGATATATTACATCTGTTATTTGTGATTTTTTAAATGGGGTAGTAATTTGTAATGAGTACCCTAAGGGTACTGGTTTCAACGATATCTTAGGAGCACATGCAAGGGAAATAAATGAATGCGTGGAGCCTGGATCTATCAATGCAATAGTAATAATATCAAAAATATAAATCTTACCCCGTATAACATCAGAAGATGCATCTGCAGTCTCCTTATCTAAGGCATACACCTATCCCTAAGTCACCGTCTGCTTACACTTCTCTGCTGTTCTAGCTCTGCGTGGTGCGGAAGGTGTCGCCTTTTCCTTTTTAGTTGCTAGAGCTACTATTGCTAGGGCTGCTGGCACTATCTCCCCGTCCTTAGGGCAATCTCTAACCAAATGACCCCACTGTCTGCATCTAAAATAAGTTATCGTAGTCCAATAGCAGGGTCTGTCTCCATGCGCCCTCCCACATTGTCTACACCGGTCACAATGCCCCTCTAGGTAGTAGTGGATCTCTTGGTGCCAGTTGATCTCATAGATCTACTCCAGCTGGTCTATCGCGAATCATAATACCAGTAAGCCTCTTAGTTGGCCTAGAATCACCCTTGTCATCGCCTTGTCGAGCCTTCTCTTTACCTTTGCTCTTAGCCCGAAATCCAAACTCCACCTGCTGAGCCTCGTAATTCTGCTCACATAACTGGGCTCGACGGACTGCGTCATCATAACTGAAAATATCGAACGGGGTTAAACTATTTTTGAGAGATATCTTAAGACCAAATACGAATCGCTCGATCTTATGCTTCTCGCTCCTTGCAACCTTTAGATCGAAACTGCTGAGTGTAGTAAATATGGATTCGTACTAGTTCACTATCATATTCCCCTGCTTTAAATTCATAAACTTTGATTTTAGTTTCATCTTTGCTATGCTGGGAATATACTATTTATAAAATGCCTCCAGAAAAATCTCCCAGGTTACTACTGGGTGTCTAACTAATAAAATTGTCCTGATGGACTTCCACCAATACTCTGCATCGCCCACCAGTAAGAATGTGGCCAACCCAACTTTCTTAGTCTCAGAACAGGTCATATAATCGAACAGCTTCTCCACCTCATTCACCCACTCCTTAACAGCCATTGGATCATTCTCCCCTCGAAATTTTGGTGAATCTAACTTTTTAAACTGTCTGATCAAATTAGCATCACAACCCCTAACTTGGACTTGCCTATGCTGTTCAAGAATCTGAGGCTAAGGTTGCGGCTCTAGCTGTGGCGCCAGTGGTGGAGGTGGAGGCTGTGCTGGTTCGAGTGCCGGTGATCTATTAAAGCTCTTAATAAAGTTTGATACAATTCTTTCCAACCTGGATATTCGGGTATCTAAGCTCTCAGGCTGTAGAGGGAGAGCTACCTCTGGCATCGACTCCAGAGTAGGCTTTAGGGAGGATTGAACACGCCTAGGGCATTTGCTGGGGCGTCCCCTACCCCGATCGATACCTACTCGCACATCTGACATACCTCACCACAACAAATCACACAAAACAGATTTCAATCTCTTAATTCATTTATATATTCAGACAAGTACAGTACTACTTGGAATGTTTATTATTTCAAATCAGAAGACACTGACAAACATCAGGCCAACCTTGTTGTGATGCCACCTTAATTGTCACAGTCTAGAATACTGAATATTTTACTAATTTCACACAAATCAAATAACATAGGTTAAGCTCGTCTGCAATGTCAACTTAACTTCAAAATAAAAATTTATTATTTATATGCAAAAATTCGGAATCTAAAATTCAACTTTACACAAACAAAATACAAATATTTACATCCCAAGTTTAATATACATAAAAGTAGTATTGTACAAAAATCTAAATACATAAAAGTAAAACTAGTATACCTCGACGAGTTTGTAAAGTCGTCTGAAGAATACTAGAATCAGGTCCTCCTGTAAAGCAGACCCAATCTCACTGCAAGTAATCTGGGAGTGAAAAATAAAAGGGTGAGTGAACATGCTCAGTAAGGAATATCTACACGAAAGCTGATATAACGTATCCTATATGCAAGTTTCACAAAAAGATATTTATACGAAACCATGAATCTAAAATATAAAAAATAAAACAGGCACGATCTAATAGAAAGGATATTATAGTGGGTTGGGTAACCAGATGGAATATGGGAGGTACTTTGAAGCACCTTTTGTGTTCCGGCATCCAAAGCCACTATAGGGATTTCATTGATTTAATTAAATCACAAATTCAATTACAATTTCCAATATCTTGAAAAATAAAATTTTCTTACATCAAAAAATTAGACAATTTCTCTGTAAACATTATAAGTCATATTTATAGTAGTCTCAAACAGATAAATCAAATAAATAAATTCGTAAAACATATCATCCATATCAGAAAACATAAATTACTAATATTTCAAAATCAGAATGTATCAAAACTGAGAGTACCTAGATCTAAGTTAGCTAGGGAATTACCACCCTAGTATAAATTTAATGGAGACTAGACTACACCCAATAGACATATGCACAATAGTAAACGTATGGCCATAGTTAGGGTACCAAAGTGTGTAGACTAGCTAGCTGACACTTGTGTGAGCGAAAAGACTATGCTAGAGTCAACAACAATCAGAACGAAACGAAAATGCATGTACCCGCAAGTAGTTACAGAGCCACAGTATCAAAACATTTAAAATAAATATTTCAGAGCTATTTACGGAGATAAATTAAATAAACATATCTAAAATAAATTCATAAAATCATATAATCAGTTATATTATTTCACAAAACATAATATCAAAACAATATTTTGCCTTACAAATATTCAACATAAACTTCACAATGATAGAAAATATTTCAACACAAATAAATTTATAATTAATTAGCTAATTTAAGGCATATAATGAATTTGTGATTTAATAATATAAATTCATTTATGAGAATTTAAATTCAACCTTATAAAATCAATTTCTCATATTTCAAAATTCACGCCAAAATAATAGTTTTGCATAGCGTAGGATATTTTAAAAAATTTTCGGTAGCATAACAATTTATTCAAACTTAACCCCTCCTACATAAAATTCCAGTTTCAAATCACAATATACATTTCCAAAATTCAATCCAAAATATTTATTTAAATTCCACCAATAGCAATTTTCATCAAATCATGCAACGCTAGTCGAAGGAGCATTTTGGAGATGAGAAATTTAAAGTTTCAGGGCCTTCCTAGTCGAAGGAGCATTTTGGAGATGAGAAATTTAAAGTTTCAGGGCCTTCCTAGTCGAAGGAGCATTTAAGAGATGAGAAAATTTAAAGTTTCAGGGCCTTCCTAGTCGAAGGAGCATTTAAGAGATGAGAAAATTTAAAGTTTCAGGGCCTTCCTAGTCGAAGGAGCATTTTGAAGATGAGAAATTTAAAGTTTCAGGGCCTTCCTAGTCGAAGGAGCATTTAAGAGATGAGAAAATTTAAAGTTTCAGGGCCTTCCTAGTCGAAGGAGCATCTACATGATGAAAACCAATTTCTTTTAGAATGAGTAAATATCCACAAAAAAAGGGAACAAAACAAAAAAAGAAATTTGAAAAAAAAAAAGGAAAAATAATAAAATGGATGCGGACAAAATGAATGTCTATGTCTTTGCACAATTACTATTTCATAGCAAATGTACAAAGAGGGGCAACTGTAGACACCCCATTTTGTCCGGGATCTTTTAATATTAATTAGACGATGAATCTAATTTTTGTATTACTATCCTGTTTATTATTAAAAAAAAATAATAAATAAATAAAATGAAGAGAAAATAAAAAATATAAAAATAACAAAAAATAAAATGATCAAAGAAGGGAAACTTGAAAAAAATAAAAAAAATAACAAATTAAATTTTGAGTTAGGAAACTTGAAAGAAAATCAAAATCAATAAATGAATCAAGTGAGAATCAATTAAGATACAAGTCAAACTCAAATCTGTGGATGGATGGAAAGGAAATCAAATTGATTTAATACTTGTATCAAGAAAAGGAAGAAAAACAAAATAAAAATAAAAATAAAAAAAAAAAGAGAAAGGGCAAACACACAGGCAAAAGAGGAAACCCTAGAAAACTTGGAAAAAAAGATTATAAAAGGGTGGCCGGCTAGGTTTGGTAAGAGGGGGGAGGAAAAAACAAAAAAGAAAAAAAAGGAGATTTTCTGGGTGCTAAAAAAAAGGAAAACCTAGCTGCTACCCGGCGGAGGGATCATCACCCACGGGGAGGAGTTGACACGGTTTTCATATGAGAAAATAGAGAAAGAGAGACCAAAGGAAAAGAGAGGACTGCACGACTTTTACACAAAGAAGGGGAGGCTGGTGACAGTAGCTCTTCTTCAATCGTTTACTGCATTCTTTTGTCCTTGGTTGTTGAATGTTGCTGCAAGAGGAGGCTGGCTAGGTGACAGCCTGTTTGGTTTTCTTTTGCTGCGTTCATACTCTGTTTTAAGTTTCATTTTGCTAGCCATTTAAAGCAGTTGGTTGTGATGGAGACGCATGATGCGTTACAGTGTAGGAAGCTTAAGATAGAGTCTTAACAGCTTGTTGTGCTTGAAACGCTTGTTGTCGAGTTGAAGCGTAATTGGTGTTCTGGAATGAAGCTAGCTACTGGCGTGAGCTGCGTGTAAGCAATGATCGGGCTGAAAGCAGAACCGACACTAAGTGGAACAGCTGCCGAACGTGGAGGACGAGCAGGAAGCTTCACGTGCAGGCTGCTGCGTGTAGCGCAATAAGGAGCTGGAGCAGAGTAGCGAAGCAAGAGTGGCGTGGTTGGCTTGCCGTTCGTGAAGGCAGAACAGACGATGTACGTGGAATGTGCTGCTGCGTGGCTGATGGTGCGTGCATGAAGTGAAGACACGTCTGGAAATGGGGGGAGCATGAAGGCAGAAAACTGACCAAGAAACAAGCTGAAAAACCAGGAGCGATAGGGAGAAGAAAGGAGAAGCTGCTCACATTGTTACCACCTCATTTGGCTAACCCTTCTAAGCCATAAGAACGTTGGAATGGCTGTTGTTTAGAGCTGAGGTATTCGGTTGGAACAGGGGAGACGTGAGGTAGCAAAATAGACCACAAAGCAAGTGCCGTTCACTGTACAGGTAAAATAGCTTCGTTTTTTTTTTTTTCATTAGTTTTATATCTATGATTATATTAGTAGTTTTAATGAATATTTAGGATAGTTAAATTTAAATTAGGAAATTTTATTAAACTAGGTAGATTAATTAATTTATTAAATTAATTTATTTAGGTTTGTAAATAATTGTAATAAATTTACGAAAAATGTTTAAATAAATATATTTGGTTAAAATAATAGATAAGGAAACTAAATTTTAAAAAGAAAAATTAGTTCTTTAGAAATAAAAATAAAGTTAATTGATAAGTGTGGATTATACCAATGATGTAATTTAAGAAAGTCGATCGAGACTCCTTTTAGATATCTTGAGGTGAGGAAGTTTTTTTTTAAATCTTACCAGCTTGATGGAAGATTTAAAAACTTATTTCCGATATTTAAAACTTAAAAATCTTTAAAAAATTGACATAAGAATTAATGAAAAGTAAGCGCAATTAAAAAAATTAGTAATCAAATTAGAAATTAAGAGTCATAAAAATTAATATATTTAGAAATAAAATATTTTAAAATAATAATAAATACGAATATAAATAATCCGACGACGGAATTCTAAAGGGACTGCGCTTGAGTAGTACTTTTAGATGTCTTGAGGTGAGGAGAGTTCTTTTAAATCTTGCCAGCTTGATGGAAGATTTATAGGACATTTCCAAGATTTAATAAATTAAATTATAAAAATAAAATTTAAATTAGATTAGATTAAAAAATAGTAAATGAAAATTAAGTTTATTATAATAAAGAATAAAGATCAAATAAATAAATTGGAATTAAAATTAGAAAATAATTAAAATAAATAGAAATTAAATTAAATTAAATATTTTTAATAAATGTGAATTATTCCGAGGATGGAATTTAAAGGGAATTGCGCTTGAGTAATTTCTTTAAAAATTCCTAAGGTGAGAAAGTTTCTTTAAGGTCTTACAGCTTGATGGAAGGTCTTTAAGAAAATATTCAATATCAAATAATTCATGTTTATTTAAAGATATAAAAATACATGAAATAATAATTTATACAAAGAAATAATAACGATAGAATAAAATAGGATAAAATAATAAATTGGATAGAAGTCAAAATAGGGTTTGCATAGAATATTTAAACAATCCGACGACGGAGCCTCTTCAAGAAAGGCGATTGGTCCTACTTGAATACTCTTGAGGTGAGAATAACTTTTAAGTTGTCCAACCAGCTTGATGGAGGAGACTTAAAAGATTTTTCAATATTTAATTATATCGAAATTAAAGTCAAAGGCAAAATTAAGATAACCTTAGATTATTTGGTATCATTTTAGGATGGGCATTGTGAGGGTGCTAATCCTTCCTCACACGTAACCGTACTCCCGAACTTAGAATTTTTAACGTAGACCAGGCCTTATCCTTAGTTTGAATAGGAGACCAATCACACCTAGGTTAGAATGATTGGTGGCGACTCCATAGTTTTGTGTCTAGCTATTAGGTTTCCCCCGAAGCCTGATACGTTATGACAGTTTGGCGACTCCACTGGGGAAATTAGAGAGTCAGGCCATTAGGAAGTCTAAGGTAATCAAAATTTTGTCTAAAAGCTTTAAAATTCATAAGACATTTAAATACACACACTTCACTTACATGTGCATGCATTAGCCCTCGACCCGGGTTATCCTTTTTAGGAGGGAGTAAAGTACCTTTGCCTTCGTGAGGTGGTAACCTCCATACAGGCCAGTGAAATACTCCCACTCAGATTGAACCTTTTCCGTTTGAAGCCTGTAATGGGTGAGGATTGGGGTGCCTTACTAGTCTATGTGGACGACAGTGAGGAGCAATCTGGGAACTTTTAGAAGTTTGAATTACCCAGAGCCCAGCATGTAATAAGACTTAAGAGGCCCAACTTTAGACAAAGCCTTGCCAACTTAATGTGTAGAAATAACCTATAGCTAGGACACACAAAGGAATATTCCTTTTCAAAAAATAAAAAGAAATAAATTAGGAGACAAAATGGTTCATTACGACATGCATCTATTTGATTTTACAATGCATGACATGTCAATTTCAACATTGCACCTATACATCTAGATATATTTGGTCATACATAAATTGAGTATGCATCTCATGCATAGTTTGTATGTGCATATCATGGCATCTTGACTTAGACTATGGTAATAAAGGTGAGAAGATAGCTCGGCCATCAAAATTGCCAGTCGCCCATACGATACTTGCTTGCGGACAAGAGTAATGGAGAATGAACAATTGGCACGAATTGATGGAATTGAAAAGGTGCAACAAGAGATTGTCAGAGCCCAAGAAGAGTCTAAGGAACAAATGGCCAAGATGATGGAGATGATGATGAGCTTGGCAAAAGAGAAGGGAGTTGATGAAGACACTAACTTTAGAGTGGAGCCACAAATGAGGGACCCCATCAAGCAAGAGAAGTTTAGGAGGGAAGCGATTGAACTAGGCTCTCATGAGGGGATGCATCGTATGTGTGATACGTTAGAGGAGAGACTAAGGGCCATCGAAAGGAGCACTATTTATGGAAGCATTGATGTGGAGAAATTGAGTTTGGTTCCTGACTTGGTGTTACCCGTGAAATTTAAAGTCCCCAACTTTGAAAAATATGATGGAACTAAATGCCCATTAGCCCATATTACAATGTTTTGTAGAAAAATGGCAGGGCATACTCATAATGAAAAGTTGCTCATTCACTGTTTTCAAGATAGCCTTACTGGGTCCGCAGCAAAGTGGTATGTCCAATTAGATAGAGAACGCATCCATTCATGGAAGGATCTTGCGAGGGCCTTCATAGTTCAATATCAACATGCAAAGGATATGGCACCAGATCGATTGTTCTTACAGAATATGGAAAAGAGGGCTACCGAAAGCTTTAGAGAATATGCTCAGAGATGGCGAGACATTGCTGCTCAGGTTCAGCCTCCCCTTACAGAGAAAGAGACGACAATTCTATTTGTCAATACACTTAAGGCTCCATACTACGAGAGAATGATTGGAAATGTCACCAAAAACTTTGCAGATATGGTACTCTCGGGTGAAATGATTGAATATGCTATAAAAAGAGGGAAGATCAAATGGGCAAATACAATGAGAGGTGCAACATTCAATAACGAAAGTCAAGATGTTCAAGCTGTGACTAATGAAAAGCAGTATGAAAGTTATACCCCATATCACCCATACCCCATGCAAGAAACCCACCACTTTTGTCCACATCCTTACCAGTCAATTCCTCAAAATGGTTTTCAGCCTAATTTTTGTCCTCAATCACTCTCCGCCCCACCAAACAATCCAAGAAGGCCAAGAAACGGTGTGGAGAGGTTGCCAATTCCAATTTCTAAACTATTGCCTTTACTAATAAAGAACCAGTATCTGGTGCCTATGCCTTTGAAAACAGCTCCAAACCCAGCAGCAAGGAGTTATGAACCAAATGGCAAATGTGAATATCACATGGGGGCAATTGGGCATTCAACAGAAAAGTGCAGGCAACTGAAGGAAAAGGTTGAAGAACTCATCAGCAGTGGTGCCTTGACTCAAGAGCTTATTGAACAATGGAAGTTTGCTTCTCCATAAGCCAAGTTTCCTATGTGTGATTTATGGATGTGAGATGTTCTCAAGATTCTTGAAATTTGCATCAAGTTGTTTTGAAAGCTTTCCATATTTTTCCTTTCCAAGTAGATGAAATAAAATAATTTTGAAAACATTGGTGATTGTTATTGAGAAATTACATTTCCAGTATACTTTCCAATTGAGTGAAAACTTGGAATCCATAGAGACACACAAGCTTGAAATTCAATCATTTTTGCTTACCATGGTGAACTTTTGAAGTCAATGATCTTCGTTAAAGCAATGAGCAATGAAATGATTGATGAATTTACAAAACTTTTGAATTGTTTTGAAAGACCAATTCATGAAGCATTCTCTTAAGGACTTTGTTTTTGGAAATTTGATAGATGTTAAGGCCAAGCTAAGAGTCCCAAACACGTCAACCCAAATTTCTTTCTCATAACTTGAACTCTCCGACTCAAATCATCCTTCGCTACACCTTGGGGCAAAATGATTGAAAGAGCCAAGTTTTTGATAAGCCTCAACATCTTTTAATGACCATTCTTAATTTGATTGATATCCTTTTTCCTATCTTAAACCATGATAATGAAGATTGTTGCATATGGCCTTCATAAAGTTGAATTGATACATTCTAGGCATGAGTTGTGAAAAAAAAAAGCAAAGAAAAAGGAAGTAAAAAAAAAAAAAGAAAAGAAAAGAAGAAAAAAATTGATTGTGAAACCATGCACGAGGGATATTCAAACGATTTCAAAAACCGGATTTTCATCTTGAGGATTGGTTTTCAATAGAAATGTCAATATTTGATATGACAAATGGCCATCTTTCATATTCCTATTACTGAAATGAAATCATCCCTTTGTTACCCCTTTTGAGCTTATTGATTTCTTTTCTAAATGAACCTTGACCAAGGATCACCCTCCACATTGGAGAGGCAAATACATCAGAGGAGTTTTAGAAGCATTAGTGATTGGTCTTCTGTCAAATGCAAGAAAATGATGCCTTTGTTAAGGGGCAAATGTGAGAAGAAAGATATGTGAAAATGGAAATCAATATGAAAAAAAAAAAACAAAAAAACAAAAAATGAAAAAAGGTAGATGAAAAAAAGAGAAAAAAAGAAAAAAGAAGAAATGAATGCGAATAAAGAAAAGAAAAATGCTTCGAAGAGTGGGAAGGACAGATGTTCACAATCGAAGAAATGATCCTTGGTTCGATAAACCTTGAAAATACTCATTTTGGGCCTATTGATCCATTCTTTGAAAACCCTAAACCTTGGCCTACGGTACGTGCTTAAAAGTCCATTTTGATCAAATAAAAATGCTTGTATTGAAAAGCTTTTCTTTGAGAAACCATCATTATTATTTGGTTTGGGATGAAATTTGAATTCTCAAATGCATGGTAGAATAATCAATAAAAAAAAAGAAGAAGAAGAAAAAAAGAGAATGAAGCTCTAGGGTGAAAACCCATGAAAGGGCAGTCTAGAGCAAATTTGAAACAACTCAAGGCCATTGTTTGTGACTATGCTAAGGCAATAACAAGAAAGAAAAAAAACCAGAGGAGTTATACCTTCAATCAAGACCTTTTGAGAAATTCAAAAGCCATCACCTTGAAAATTTGATTTGAGATCTGAATCCTTGCCCAGAAATTTGAGCCATCACAGCTAGTCTTGACACTTGTTAAAGTCCACATATCAACAAATTAAGAGAATGCTAAAATGGATTGTGTTATGTGAAAGTTACTTTTACAAAAGGAATAATGATTTTCAAGGAATTTGTTTCATTTGTGAGCCAAGATGAAGAGACATTGATCAATAGAACCTTTCTTGATAACCAAACATCTTTGATGCACCAAATCAGCACATTTATTCAGCTAAACCAAGTTGTGACTCATTCTATTTGTTCTCAATAGTAATCACTAATTTTTAAGAGATTTAAATGTCAAATGTTTTTATCTTGGAAAGTTATTATGTGGGGCAATTTTCTATTTTCAAAAAGAAACTTGAAGAAGTGAAAAAAATGAGAGTTTTGTGATTTCATGGGGGCAAGTTCTTGTTTTAAAGAAATCAAGTGTGGTAATGGTGTTTTTAAGACTATTCTTGGGGCAATCTTTGGTTGTTATAAGAGCATGAATTTTCGTGAAGATATGAGAAGTGGTGAAGTGTTCTTGTGAATAGTTTGGGATGATTTTGTTGTTATGATTTGGATAGATGAATTTTAATTTGATAAGAATTGTGGGGCAAGAAGAAAACTAGATGAATGATGATGATGGGGCAACAGGTAGATTGAATGATTGATGATTGCTAAATTTAAAGAAAGAAGAATCGTGGGGCATGAAAAAGACTGAATGAATGACAATTTTAAGATTGCTAAATTTGAAGAAAGAAGAATGATGAGGCATTGAAAGATTGAATGATAAGACAGAGAGAAGATTGAAGGATGACAAATTTTTGAAGAAAGGAATAAGGTAGGCTGATGATGTGACTTGGTAAGGCATTGTTTATCATTTGCATTGCATTCATGACATACATGACATTGCATTCATGACATACATGACATTGCATTCATGACATACATGACATTGCATTCCATTACATGCATTCTGACAAAAAAAAAAGAGAGTTTGTTTGTTAAGACAATAGGAAAAAAAAAGGGTTCTAGAAGACTAGATGACTAAAAATTTGGAAAATCTTAAAAAAAAAAAAGAAAAAAAATTCATGAAAATGTGAGAAAGATTAGGAATAAGATGTGACAAAAAAAAAAGGTATGAAGTTTTGAAACAAAAATGTTAAAATTTGGAAAGAAAGAGGAAATTAAAAAGTTATGGATATGATGGGATAATAAAAAAGGATTGAAAGATGTGATGAGATGAAAAAGTGTGATAGGAAATAACAAAAAGAAGAAACAGGAATGGTAAGATAATCTAGAAGATAGAATTGAAATGATGAGATAAGGTCAAAGCCTCCGGGTACAATCTGTAAGACCTCCGGGCATGATTCATTAGAACCTCCGGGTACAATCTATAAGACCTCCGGGCTTGATCATTAAAACCTCTGGGTACAATCTGTAAGACCTCCGGGCTTGATCATTAAAACCTCCGGTACAATCTGTAAGACCTCCGGGCTTGATTCATTAAAACCTTCGGGTACAATCTGTAAGACCTCCGGGCTTGATTCATTAAAACCTCCGGGTACAATCTGTAAGACCTCTGGGCATGATTCATTAAAACCTCCGGGTACAATCTGTAAGACCTCCGGGCATGATTCATTAAAACCTCCGGGTACAATCTATAAGACCTCCAGGCATGATTCTTTAAAACCTCCGGGTACAATCTATAAGACCTCCGGGCATGATTCATTAGAATCTCTGGGTACAATCTGTAAGACCTCTGGGCATGATTCATTAAAACCTCCAGGTACAAGCTGTAAGACTTCCGAGCATGTTTCATTTAAGAGATGAGAAAATTTAAAGTTTCAGGGCCTTCCTAGTCGAAGGAGCATTTTGGAGATGAGAAATTTAAAGTTTCAGGGCCTTCCTAGTCGAAGGAGCATTTAAGAGATGAGAAAATTTAAAGTTTCAGGGCCTTCCTAGTCGAAGGAGCATTTTGAAGATGAGAAATTTAAAGTTTCAGGGCCTTCCTAGTCGAAGGAGCATTTAAGAGATGAGAAAATTTAAAGTTTCAGGGCCTTCCTAGTCGAAGGAGCATCTACATGATGAAAACCAATTTCTTTTAGAATGAGTAAATATCCACAAAAAAAGGGAACAAAACAAAAAAAGAAATTTGAAAAAAAAAAGGAAAAATAATAAAATGGATGCGGACAAAATGAATGTCTATGTCTTTGCACAATTACTATTTCATAGCAAATGTACAAAGAGGGGCAACTGTAGACACCCCATTTTGTCCGGGATCTTTTAATATTAATTAGACGATGAATCTAATTTTTGTATTACTATCCTGTTTATTATTAAAAAAAAATAATAAATAAATAAAATGAAGAGAAAATAAAAAATATAAAAATAACAAAAAATAAAATGATCAAAGAAGGGAAACTTGAAAAAAATAAAAAAAAATAACAAATTAAATTTTGAGTTAGGAAACTTGAAAGAAAATCAAAATCAATAAATGAATCAAGTGAGAATCAATTAAGATACAAGTCAAACTCAAATCTGTGGATGGATGGAAAGGAAATCAAATTGATTTAATACTTGTATCAAGAAAAGGAAGAAAAACAAAATAAAAATAAAAAATAAAAAAAAAAAAGAAAGGGCAAACACACAGGCAAAAGAGGAAACCCTAGAAAACTTGGAAAAAAAGATTATAAAAGGGTGGCCGGCTAGGTTTGGTAAGAGGGGGGAGGAAAAAACAAAAAAGAAAAAAAAGGAGATTTTCTGGGTGCTAAAAAAAAGGAAAACCTAGCTGCTACCCGGCGGAGGGATCATCACCCACGGGGAGGAGTTGACACGGTTTTCATATGAGAAAATAGAGAAAGAGAGACCAAAGGAAAAGAGAGGACTGCACGACTTTTACACAAAGAAGGGGAGGCTGGTGACAGTAGCTCTTCTTCAATCGTTTACTGCATTCTTTTGTCCTTGGTTGTTGAATGTTGCTGCAAGAGGAGGCTGGCTAGGTGACAGCCTGTTTGGTTTTCTTTTGCTGCGTTCATACTCTGTTTTAAGTTTCATTTTGCTAGCCATTTAAAGCAGTTGGTTGTGATGGAGACGCATGATGCGTTACAGTGTAGGAAGCTTAAGATAGAGTCTTAACAGCTTGTTGTGCTTGAAACGCTTGTTGTCGAGTTGAAGCGTAATTGGTGTTCTGGAATGAAGCTAGCTACTGGCGTGAGCTGCGTGTAAGCAATGATCGGGCTGAAAGCAGAACCGACACTAAGTGGAACAGCTGCCGA
Organism: Heritiera littoralis; assembly: GCA_031772115.1. Classification (NCBI taxonomy): domain Eukaryota; kingdom Viridiplantae; phylum Streptophyta; class Magnoliopsida; order Malvales; family Malvaceae; genus Heritiera; species Heritiera littoralis. The sequence continues at coordinate 2,241,509 of JAPDPK010000043.1, forward strand.
ACGTGGAGGACGAGCAGGAAGCTTCACGTGCAGGCTGCTGCGTGTAGCGCAATAAGGAGCTGGAGCAGAGTAGCGAAGCAAGAGTGGCGTGGTTGGCTTGCCGTTCGTGAAGGCAGAACAGACGATGTACGTGGAATGTGCTGCTGCGTGGCTGATGGTGCGTGCATGAAGTGAAGACACGTCTGGAAATGGGGGGAGCATGAAGGCAGAAAACTGACCAAGAAACAAGCTGAAAAACCAGGAGCGATAGGGAGAAGAAAGGAGAAGCTGCTCACATTGTTACCACCTCATTTGGCTAACCCTTCTAAGCCATAAGAACGTTGGAATGGCTGTTGTTTAGAGCTGAGGTATTCGGTTGGAACAGGGGAGACGTGAGGTAGCAAAATAGACCACAAAGCAAGTGCCGTTCACTGTACAGGTAAAATAGCTTCGTTTTTTTTTTTTTTTCATTAGTTTTATATCTATGATTATATTAGTAGTTTTAATGAATATTTAGGATAGTTAAATTTAAATTAGGAAATTTTATTAAACTAGGTAGATTAATTAATTTATTAAATTAATTTATTTAGGTTTGTAAATAATTGTAATAAATTTACGAAAAATGTTTAAATAAATATATTTGGTTAAAATAATAGATAAGGAAACTAAATTTTAAAAAGAAAAATTAGTTCTTTAGAAATAAAAATAAAGTTAATTGATAAGTGTGGATTATACCAATGATGTAATTTAAGAAAGTCGATCGAGACTCCTTTTAGATATCTTGAGGTGAGGAAGTTTTTTTTTAAATCTTACCAGCTTGATGGAAGATTTAAAAACTTATTTCCGATATTTAAAACTTAAAAATCTTTAAAAAATTGACATAAGAATTAATGAAAAGTAAGCGCAATTAAAAAAATTAGTAATCAAATTAGAAATTAAGAGTCATAAAAATTAATATATTTAGAAATAAAATATTTTAAAATAATAATAAATACGAATATAAATAATCCGACGACGGAATTCTAAAGGGACTGCGCTTGAGTAGTACTTTTAGATGTCTTGAGGTGAGGAGAGTTCTTTTAAATCTTGCCAGCTTGATGGAAGATTTATAGGACATTTCCAAGATTTAATAAATTAAATTATAAAAATAAAATTTAAATTAGATTAGATTAAAAAATAGTAAATGAAAATTAAGTTTATTATAATAAAGAATAAAGATCAAATAAATAAATTGGAATTAAAATTAGAAAATAATTAAAATAAATAGAAATTAAATTAAATTAAATATTTTTAATAAATGTGAATTATTCCGAGGATGGAATTTAAAGGGAATTGCGCTTGAGTAATTTCTTTAAAAATTCCTAAGGTGAGAAAGTTTCTTTAAGGTCTTACAGCTTGATGGAAGGTCTTTAAGAAAATATTCAATATCAAATAATTCATGTTTATTTAAAGATATAAAAATACATGAAATAATAATTTATACAAAGAAATAATAACGATAGAATAAAATAGGATAAAATAATAAATTGGATAGAAGTCAAAATAGGGTTTGCATAGAATATTTAAACAATCCGACGACGGAGCCTCTTCAAGAAAGGCGATTGGTCCTACTTGAATACTCTTGAGGTGAGAATAACTTTTAAGTTGTCCAACCAGCTTGATGGAGGAGACTTAAAAGATTTTTCAATATTTAATTATATCGAAATTAAAGTCAAAGGCAAAATTAAGATAACCTTAGATTATTTGGTACCATTTTAGGATGGGCATTGTGAGGGTGCTAATCCTTCCTCACACGTAACCGTACTCCCGAACTTAGAATTTTTAACGTAGACCAGGCCTTATCCTTAGTTTGAATAGGTGACCAATCACACCTAGGTTAGAATGATTGGTGGCGACTCCATAGTTTTGTGTCTAGCTATTAGGTTTCCCCCGAAGCCTGATACGTTATGACAACATCTAATTTCTTCCATCTGTCTAAATATTCTAAAACTATATTTTATGAGAAATTATTTAGTATAAACAATAGGTCAAAAGTCTTCTTGATTTGACCATTATTTTCAAAAATTCTGACAGCCTATGGACCAAACCGCTATTTTTCAAATTGTTGCACATTTTTCAAAATATGCAAAAATAATTGAGATTAAGGTTAGAGCACTTACCATCATATTTTCTAGCCCTGAACATCGAATCTCTGAAGTTTCACCTCCCTCTGGACCTTTGAGAATTGGTGGGGCCCACTTACTGTTTAATCGTAAAACCTAAGATAAAATCAAATATGAATTAATTATAATTATTCCATAATTCTCAATTATTTAAATATAATTAAACAGTACTATAATTTACGAGATCTCACATTTCAGTCCAAAGTTGAGAACATTTGGTCCCAACTATCACTTTTGGTAAGCAGTTGGAAAGTATTTGGCATGTGTCTGCATGTGAGACACTTAACGTACACCAAACTAGTTTAACTACAAGGTATAAAACTCTTAAATAAGCATCGAAAAAGGAGGCAAACTAACATATCCTTAGTCTTTAAACTCTTTACTCTTTTCTTCCTTTACTTTGCTTTCTGTACTCATAAACACTAATTTAAACATTAGAATGCATCCCAAAGTCTTAATTTCAACTACCCTAATCATTTTTTTCTTCTCTAATAGGTTGTCATGTTCTGAATTTAGATATTTTCTGTATATTTTCCACTAATTTCACAAAGTCACGGTTGAGCTGTCTGCAGTGCCTTCATTTCACTGATATAAAATCCATATACATAAAGGAAATTTAATTATTTACATTCTGGAATTTATTTAATTTACATCCCATTGTAGTATTTTGCATGCAACAATACTGTACAATATAAGTCTGAATACATAAAAGAAGTGAATATACTTCGACTGAAAAATAGTTCTGCCTAGGGGATACCTCGCCACAAACCTCCTAAGCGGAAGTGAAAGTCTACTGAATGTAATCTAGGAGGAGGGGAAAAATTGGGATGAGCTAATGCCCACTAAGAAATATATATAATAAAACTGATACTATATAACTATATGAAATTTTCAAAGCATGCACTAAAATTTATAAATTATGCAAATAATAAATTAGGCACGAGTTCCTCAGGAAAAATACTATAGTTGGCTAGGAAATCGGATAGAGTATGGAAGGTATTTTAGCATACCTGCCGTGTCCCAATCCCTAAATGCAACGATAGGGAGTTCGGAAATGAAATAAATCTCAAATATAAAGTTCATAAGTTCACAGTCAAAAAATAAATTCTAAAATACTCCGTAAACGCATATATAAAACTTTAATTCACAAAATTCATAATAAAGTCACAATTTAAAATCATCAATATCATCATAGTTTGTAAAGACAAGGCATCACCCAATAGACTCATGCACAGGACATATGGCCATTGTCAGAATATAGTCTTCGGTGGTACTGATCAGGCACCATCCGGGACACTGATGATGGGATCAAGGTCAATCAGCCCACTAGTCAGTCATATGATCATACACTCATAATAGCAAGTGCCCGCAGACAGCTATGGGGCCAATAGTCTTTAAAAATAATATAAAACATTTTATAACTATTTACAAAGATAATTTCTAAAGGTTATATCTTCAATCAGTCCATAATGATATAATTTGAGAATATATGTAGTTCAAAGATAAAAATTTATAAAATATTCATAGCTCATTATTTGGTTCTAAAAATATTCTATTCATCTATAAACAAGTCATAGCAACATGTCAATGCTTTCACGTACATAAAATTCGATAACATAAATTTTTAAATATTATTTTTTGATATAATATGAAAATAACGAATTTAGACAAAGTAAATGAAATTACTTGATAAATCATTTGCCACTAATATTCAATGATATAAAAAGAGTAATTCATGAGATTTTTAAAGTTTCGGCAGCATAATGGCTAGTTATATCCTAACCCTTCTACACAAAACAATCGAAATTCCACAACAACAGTTCATAATTTTCAATCCAATAGATTCCCAAACAATTTCAAAGAAATCATTTCATATCAAATATGCATTATAGTATCCCTATGTTCATTATATATATCCCTTACCTGATAACTTATCACCAGGTTGCGAATGAGCACCGGTGTCCTCCTTGGTTTTATTAGCTGCAAATTATCATTTCGATATTGTCAATATTCCACATTTTAATTATGAAAATATTGAGTATCATAAAATACATTATATTGCCTATTGCAGCCTTATTTTTCGATCTATTTTCTACCGGTAAGAAAATTATAACTTTCTCTATATAATTCCGATTTCAATTCCGGTTGTGCCTAAATTCTCAGAATAATTTGTACATTATTTTAGGACCTAAATGGCATCAAAATGGCCAAGGATTCTCCTTACCCTTCGCCTTGGCCGAATGTTCCTTTCTCTTACATAATTGTATTTCTTCTAAATTTAATTCTTTAATTAATTCCAAATTAATTCTATAAATTTCCTATGCTATTTCCCCATCAAATACACAAAAAAATAACACTAAATTTTGGTCCTCCATGCCATGGCTGAATGGTCTCTTGTAACCCCAAGATCTTGAAAATTTCCATTAAATTTAAACTAGGCTAAATTTCATATTTCCTATAATTTCTACATTAATTTCCTATATTAATTACCATAGAAACATAGCATTTTCATGTCCCATATATGTAGGCTGAAACCCTCTCCCACCTAAATTCTAAAATGATTTAAGCTTAGGGAAGCATGAAAACAACATGAACATGTGGGATATAACAAGAAAATCATGAAAATTTCCAAGCCTCCATGCGTACTCACCTTGACTGAATTATGTAGGAAGGCTTGAGGTCTGATTTTGGCCACTATAGGATGAAATATTGATGCCACAAGAAAGAGCACTAAAAATTAGACTGAGTTTGTTAAGAAAATTTTTGATTTCGGATGATTTTTACTAGGTTTTTTGGAAGGTTTCTTTCTCTTGGAAGCAAGCTTTAATGGAGTTTTTGGAGAAGGACTCGTTCCAGTAGAAAGTGAAAAGGAAGGTGCAGGAGAAGATGAGAAAATTCTGATTTTATAGGCAAAATTACCATTTTGCCCCTGATTATGAAAATTTTAGATTATTTTGCCCTTTCGATTTGACTTTGTTGAAAACTATTAGTGTAATCTCCAAAATATGTCTTTTAATCACCGATCACATCTATTTAACTTATTCTTATGGTTGGAGAAGCTTTTGTTGAAGTTTGACTGGTCATTTATGCAAAATTACGAAAATACCCCTAATTGTAAATCGCGTAAGTTTCTGTTTCTTCAGATGATTTAGCCTATTTATTGCCATGGCATGGGACTCTCTCACATGAGGATTATTTTACATTTAACACTTGACCAGAGGTCAATTTCGTTTGATTGTTATTCACGAAAATTACACCGGCTTTTGTCCTTAATTGTCATTTTTAAATTTGTTTTAAATTCTTCAAAATAATCTAAATAATTGAGTTTCAGTTAGAATTTCCTACCATCACTTTATTTGACTCCAAATATCGAGTTTGCCAAGTTTCACCTTCATCCGAACATTAGAAGGTCCATGGGGCGCACCATGCTGTTACCCCACACACTTGCGAAATACACAGGAATTGGTAGTGATAAGAATTCTTATATATGCTACAGTATTGAAATATGTGGTTCTCACATAAGTTTAGAACATATTACAGTAAAGTAATACCATAGCTTGGTTTGTCAAATTCAATTTACTATTGCTCAACTAGGTTTTAATTTTAACCTTCATGACTTAGCATTAGTTGTTCAACATATTAATAAGGGCATTGTTCTTCTTCTATACATGGATGAGGTCACTTGTGGTGATTGTAGAAACTTAATTTCAGAAATTATATATTTTATTTCTTAGAATAGCTCCTTCACAAAATAGTTTTTCTCACAGAACAGCTATTCTCAAAACAGCTCTTCTCAAAACAACTCTTCACAAAACAGCTTTTTACAAAATAGCTCCTCATAAAGCAGCTCTTCACAGAACAGCCTATTTTTAGAACAACTTAGACATAGAACAACACATTCACAGAATATCACCTTTATGGAACAACATCAACATCTTCACTGAATAACACTTTCAAGAAGAAGTGAAGATAACCCTGAAATAGGGCAGGATGCTTGGGTTAACTTCACTATTGGGATGTCTTGGAGAGCTTGGCTTCGTGGATCAGATATGAAGATAGTTAAGAGTTCTTCTCTTAATCTTTCTCTAAAGTATGAGTGCTTTTTCCTATTTTTTTCAGTACACCTTCTCCCAAAGCATAACTACTATTAGACAAAGCATTAATGTTTTGTAACTGCCAATTCTTATTATTATATTATTAATATCAAAGGTATGTAACTTCTATTCTCTACACCTATATAAAAGAGTTCTTCTTATCCTTAAAGGGAACTTTTTGTAAGTTATCTCATCCAAAAAGTCTCTCAAATCCTTTCTACATTGTTATCTCAACTCAGCCTTATTCTTAGCCTTTTACCACCACCTATTGTTGCACTCGTTCTTCAGGGTTTGCTTCAGTCTTCCTCTCTGTCGCCTCCCAGCACATCTCATTCTACTGGTTTGCAACATTTCCTGTCCATAGTAAAGAACTCATTTATAGTGATCTATCTTCCATTGTTGAATTGCAATAATTTCGTTACAAGCAAATTGAAATAAAGGATCTAATACCTCAATTATTTTTTGGGACTTAACTGTCTTCTGCTATTCTGCATTTGATGGTTATTATTTTTCTCAAGCCAAATATTACTTTCTTAAGTTAATCATACTGACAGTAAAGCTATCTCTACTCCTTTGAAGCCAAATGTAAATGTACTCTAACATATGGTACTATACTCACTGATCCTACATTGTTTTGCCCACTTGTTGGTAGTTTGGTTTATCTCATAGTAATTAGGCTTGGTATTCTTATGTTGTTCATATAGTTAGCTAATATGGCTACTCCTCATTAAACTCATTTCTTAGCATTTCTTTATACTCTTTGCTTTGTCAAAGCCATATTGTTTCATGGACATCATTTTCTTCCTATACCTTTATGATTTTATATGGGTAATTTGTTGCTAATTGAGCCAAAGATCCTACAAAGCATTTTTTGTACTACTGGTTCTTTTTGAAGATTCTATCATTTTATGACAAAGAAAAAAACCTACAGTTGCTTGATCTAGCAGTATGTAAATTAGAATATCAAACTCTTGCTAATGCCCTATTAGAATTACTTTGACTTTGAAGTCTATTAGAAACTATAAGTATCCAACTGTCCTCTGTCACCAGGCTTCAATGGGATAATCACAGCACCATTCAGAATGATCACAAGTGCATCAAGCATATTAAAATTAATTGTGAATTTGTAAGCAATCATGTTGCACAAAGGCCATTGTTTTGACTTCACTGTGTTATTTATATCAAACTATTGATATATTTACCAAGATACATTTTCCAAATTATTTTTAAGACATAGTTAACAAACTCAAAGTGGCATCCATAATATCACCTTGAGTTTGATGTGGGCGTATGTAATATTTTGTAATTATATAGTCAAATGTAATCTAAGAGATTATGATAATATCATTAGAATAAAATCTAGAACTACGTAATTATATATTGATTCTCTCCCTAACTAGTAAGAATCCTTTATACATAAATAAAACACTCATGTAAAATTTTTATTCAAATTAATAAATAGAAGATTTCTTCTCCTTTAACATTCCATCTAACCATTACTCAAAAAGATTTCAACAAACTCTAATTTACTAACAATAATTTTTTTAAAATAATACTTTCATATTTGATTCATTAATACATATATATTATATATATATATTTCATTCAAGGAGCATACTCGAATTATTCTTTTTCTTGTATATAACTTTTAGTATACATCTTAGAGCCAACTCACTTGGAGTGAGCATGGTATATAACAACCCATGATCACTTATGATAAGTGAGATAAATGTTTCCCTTTACTATTTAGATTGATATTAATATTGATTATTTGTCCCTAAATATGGTGACGCTTATGGAACAAAATTAGGTATAATAAAGTGTTATAATTATGAGGTTCTTGTGCATCAATGCCTCGCTCTTAAAAAACGTTCCTAGTCAATGTATTGTCAAGGGACATTGACAATGCACTAGAGACTAGCACATGTTAAGCCTCTCACTTGAAAAATAAGCAATTGATCTTATAAATTGAAGTATGCGAGATATCTGAGGATCACATATGGGTGCTTGTTAGAAAACAAGTTCATTGAACAAGACCTAACATAATATTTCCATGTGGTAGTTTCATTCCAGTGTTTATGCGAACATTATCATGTAATCGTTGTGTAAGTGATCCTTGAACTTGAGATACCAAGTTATCTTATATGTGGAACGTCACACATTGATTTCATCCCTTCGAGTTTGGATGCCCAAATGCCTAACCACGGTGCTTTTGGGTGTGGCATGAAGTATATGAAGATCAACAAGTGGTCAAGAAAGAATCCATCACCCCAAGTGAATTTTAGAGGACATATCTTGCTTATTTTTTACTTGAAATTGACTTGTGCAAGTCCAAGACCATGGCATAATAAATTCCTTGATGAAATTGGTTCCATAGGATTCATTGGAGTCAATCTTAAAGTTGCAATAACTAATATGTTGAATTGGTAAGTAGACACTATATTATGATTATTAATTCATTAAGATATAATCAATGGAAGGATATTAATTACACTAAGATACTTATCACTGAAAGGCTTCGAGTTGAGAATCATTCTTAACCTATCTAACATTTGAGTGGTCATGTGGCATAGTTTGATACCTGACTTTATGAATTTGAATGATTCAAGTTCATTGCCATAATGTTAGGAGCTTAATGAGTCACACCAAAAGAGAAGTCAATGGATTAAAATGTATTGGTCTAGAAAAGTTTGAAATTTCTCATTTGGACTTATTGGATAAAAATTATAATTAAGCATAATTAAACAATACGCAAACAATATTCATGACAAAGCCCAATTGGTCAAGCCTTGTGATAAAGCCAATCATCTAAAGCATATGAGCATGCACGGAGGTTTCTTCTTTCATCTTTATGTTGAACAATTCTTTCGAGATTTCAAAAGTCTCAATGCGCCTATCTTTATTGAACAACTTTGTAAGGTTCAATATTATGTCAAAGGCAGCCATTCCCTCATGTTGCTTCGGAAGTTTAGGAGTGTTGTTTGGCAACATCACACATGTTGGTTACCTCAGGTTATATATATGATTCTTATATATCTCCTTATCTTCATCATTTGTATCACCACTAAGCTTATCAAGAACAAAGGATTCAAGGAAATAATCATTTTTTCTTGAACAAAGACAATTCTAAGTTTGCGGTACCAGCCAATGAAATTCAGTCCAGTTAATTTATTAACATCAAGTATGTTGTAAAGAAACAAATTGGTACTCATCACAAATATCTATATCCAATAGCATGGATTAGTGTCCATGATTTAGTTATTCAAGCAAAGTTTTAAATCTTGAACAATTATTCTCACTATTTTATCAAAACAATAGCTCTTATCTACTATTTTGAAAGAGTAACTTTTAAATCACTCAATGAGCTAGGGTCCCTTTCATTATAACAAGACCTTGAGGTACCTTAAGAGATTTCCATTTCCCATTACTATTACCATACTGTTTATGAAGTTAAGATCAAGGGATGTTTAATGATAGTTCGAATGCCTTGTGTTTTGTAGGCATGACGGGGAACCGGTTGGTGGGCTCCACCGAGATTTCAAGTGCTTTAATGGTGGTGAAACTTGACAGATATGATATTTGGAGTCAAATATTAAGATGGTAAGAATCTATATCCTAAAATTCCTCTATTTGATCATGTTGATCATGTTTTGAAAAACATGAAACAAATTCAAAAATGACGATTTAATCCATAGGTCCGAAAAACAACTATAAATAACAGTCAAACTAAGTTGACTTTTGACCAACTAAAAGTTGATAAATCCTCATGTAATAAAGTTTTAGGTCATGTGGATTGATAGATTAAATCAGGTGTAAAAGTAGAAATTTACATGATTCAACGGTTAAGGGTAATTTACACGATTGTTTTCAACGAAGTCAAATCACTAAGGACAAAATGGCCAACTTCTAAAGTTTGAAGGGCATTTTGGTAATTTGCACATTAAAATATGAATATTTTAGAATTTCCAACCTATTCTTTAGCCATTTTTGGCAGCTTCTTCTTCCTCTTTATTTCCTCCATTGTTAAGAGCTTGAAATAAGAGAAAGTGCTTGGAAACCTTAGGAAAAGACACCAAAATGAAAACAGTCTTACCCTATTTAATTTTTAGGGCTCTATCTTTTGACGCCAAATCAAGTGCTAAAGTGGCCAAAATTCAGATGTGGGGTTTCCTTCAAGTTTCGACCAACACTAAAGATGATACGGACCTCACCGAAAGAAGATGAGGTTCAATGAAGAAGACGAAGAACAATTGAAGAAAAACAATAACAAGTTAAAAACGCAGCAAAGAAAAAACAAAAATTAGAAGTAAAACCAAGACCCGTTGTGTAGAAACACAAGAACCTATGGTATTGGACCAAGACCCGTTGCTTAGAAAGCAAGAACCTATGGTATATATTGGTGGAAGATAGAAGAACGCCACAAGGAAGACCTTGATAAGTTCAAGAGTTCTCAAGAGAACCCAAGAGAAGAAGTCTCTCAATTTTATTACTAAAATCAATTGTGTTCTCCCCAAAGGGTTACATGACTATTTATAGGCAAATAGCAAACTTGCAGCACAAGTAATAGGAATCCTACTTTCCTAACTTGCAGAATAGGAAATAGCAAACTTGCAGAACAGGAAATAGCAAACTTGCAGAACAAGCAATAAGAATCCTACAAAATCTATTATTTAAAAAGGAATTGGGCTTAAATTAAATTAAGACAATGTTCAGCCCAATAATACTTAACTAAATAAAATATGCATCCAGCCTAATTGCATTTCGGCCCAATACTTGTGTGTCTTCAAGAAGGTTGAACTTGGGCTTGGATCATGTTGTAGAAGACTTTATCATCCTTAATGCTCAAGCTTTGTTGGCTTTCTCTCAACAATATTAATGAAACCAGCCAAGGCTTGTTGCATTATCTTTGATTTAGCTCTTGTAATTGGACCTCCATGGATGCTCAAAGGATCACAATCATCACGAACATGACTTAAGCTTTGTGAACTTGGGTCTCCATCAAAAGAGGTGAGAGAAAATTGGTTTTGCATGGTTTTTCATGGTTTTATGATTTTTAGCTAGGTGTTTAAGATGTTTAGGCTTGTATTTAAGTTTAAATTGAAGTAAAACCATGAAATTCACACTCCTAGGGTTTTGGCCAAGCTTGGAAAGGCATGAGTGTGATGTTGTCTCATGTAAAAGTGATGTAGAAATAACGTAGAATAACCATGGAACATGAATTTAAGCTTGAATTGTTGAAATGAGACATGTAAAAGAGAGAATGCATTTGGCCAAGGTGAAGGGGACTGTGAAATCATGCTTAATTCAATGTGTTTTGAGTTTTAGAATACTGTACGAGTTAATATGAGACTGTAGGCCCAGTTAAAATCGAAAACAGAAGTGATTTGACTGTAGTTGCAATGTTAGCACGGTATGAAGGAGACCAATTTTGCAACTACAATGAACTATGTAGTAGGTCTAGTGGTGATGAATAATCTTTATAACTGAAGTGTGGTGATTTGACTGCATCTATGTTATGTTTTGCAGCTTAGGAGATAGAAATAAATACTGGTGCTAAGTAACGATATTCCGTAATTTGGAAGGTAAGGGATATATATAAAAGTGTAGGGATATTGTGTTGCATATAAAATGATGGATTTGATGTTGAAATGAAGTTGGTTTGAAGTTTTGAGTTGAAAATCATGAAACTAGATTTGGATATAAATTTCATTTTCGTGCAAGGAGATTAGAGTAATTAGTATCGTTAAGCTGCCAAAATTTCCTAAAAATCTTAGAATTATGTTTTGACATGAATTTGAAGGTTAGAAATCAAATTAGATTTGGGGTTGGATATGATTGGTAGAAAATGCCTTAAGTGTACTTCGATTTTGTAGCTCAGTTTCCGAAAGCAATTTAATCAATTTTCGCTTATTTCATAATTTCTGAATGTTTTTGCATCAGTGTTGTGCATTAATAAAATATTTTAGACTTTGAATTTTGAGTTCAGAATATTTGGTGAATTTTTATAATTCAATAGTATTAAGTTTGTTTTGAATTCCTTTATGGATTGACTGAAGATTTGAGCTATGTTTTGACTTCTTAAAATGAATCTGATCTGATTTATGAATGGTTTGAGACTGTGGTCTGCATAGCTAGCTACGGGTTCATGCACATTCATTTCGTTCTGTTTTGATGCTATTTGACACTGATCACGTCACCAGCACCCACATTTGTCACTTACTCAGTGCACTCTGTGGACTTTCGACTATGGCCATAAGTCTTTATTATATTGCATGAGTCTATCCGATGATACTTAATCTCCACGATATTTCATTACTGGGGTGGTAAATCCCTGGCTAATCCAGGCACTCCCAGATGTTTCTTGTTTTTCTGATTTATTGAAATGTATAATAAGCTTTGTTCTTATTTCCGTATCATTTTTCTAAACATGTTTGTTAAGTTTTTATTTTGAACTTCTAAACTACTCTGAGACGACTTTTCCGATAATTATCCGAATGATTTAAGCATAATTTGCTAGTAATTATCTGATTTGATTATTGAATTCTTTAAACTCCTTATAGCTGGAATTAGATGCTGCAACAAGTGAGGTATTTCAAAGTATCCTTTTGTACTCAGCTTGGCTATCTAACCAATTATAGAATCTTTTCGATTTTCATGCTTTAGACCTTAGGACTTTTGTTTATTGCATAAAGAGCATGTTTTTATGATAACTGCATATAGTTATGCATAGTATCAGCTCCTTATATAAATTTCTTACTAGGTGTTAGCTCTTTCTCCCCTTCCAAATAATTTGCAATGAGTATTTGATTTGTTTCGAAGGATTTTGTATGGTATCCCTCAGACGACTATCGTTTTCTTTAGAGGTATACTATTTTGTTTGTATTTCAAACCTGGTATATGTGTAGTATTATGCGTTTATATTTAGACCTTGGAATGTAAATTTACTGTTGAACAATTAAAGATTTCATATATATATATAGTATGTACGATTCTGTATATATATTTTCCTGGGTTCAGTATAATAAAATATTTAAAATATTGTAATAGTGTTTATGGGACACTGCAGACAGCCCAACCAATATGTGAAAGATATAAGGAAATGAATGTGAATATCCGATATGCAGGACATGACATCAACAAATCGTGATATAACTAATTAGGTATGTAACTTAGCTTACCAATTGCATCCTATGCAACTCCTACATCGACTAGCTGACAACTGTTATTTTAATGAACATATACATTTTGCTTAACCATTACCTCTAATGCCATACGATTATGTGGTAGCACATCTAAACAATATGACTTTAGTTGAGTAAGACCTACCAACGTCACATCTCAAACATATTCGTGTAAAAGTTTGACATTGAGGTAGCTCAACAATTCTCAATTAAAAGAACTTTGGTTGTATTGCTATGTTTGGTGGAAGGCAACTAATGCTTTAGCATGTGACTCAATATTTTAACAAGAGATTTGATATCTTTCTAATAAGGACTCTTACTATGCATGCATAGCATTTATAATATTACATAAAATATATCCATAACATGCTATACTATTAGGATGATTATGGATTGTCCATCTAGTCTAATTTCCTTGAGCCATCAAAGGAAATTAATTGGTTATATCATAGGATTACCATGCTGCTAAGATTTAGTTGTAATGTGGAACAGGGAAGGAAAATAAATAAGAAACAGAAGAGATCAAGGGAACTGGCTAAGCTTTAGGTATATATTTATTTTTTTTATTTTTTATTTTATTTATATATTATTTTGTTTTGTGGGATTAAAAATAAAGTTAAATTAAAGATTAGGTAATTTAATTATAAAATAATTACATTATATAATTAGTTTTAGAATTGGATTTGTAAATTAGAAGATAATTAAAAATTAGGATTTGTAAATTAGACTTAAATCTTAATTGGTTTAAATAAAACTAAATTCAAATTTAAACTACAAAATTAAACATATAAAAATTTAAATGGCTAAAATTTAATAGGATTTGAAACTACACCAGGAGATTAATAAATAAAATATAAATTAATTAATAAATTTTTATTATTAAACATCATTACTTATATTTTAAAAAAATTATGAATAATTACATGAATCATTATATAAAATTGGATAAATTGAAATTTGATCGATGATGAGAGTCTAAGAGATTGCAAGTGGCAATGATTTTTGAAATTTCTAGGTGATAAGAATTTTCTATGTTCAATCAGAATGTTGAAGGATGTAGAATTATTATTATTATTATTATTATTATTATTATTATTATTATTATTATTATCATCGTCATCGTCGTCATCATCATCATCATCATCATCAACAAGAACTTCATTTATTCAAGATAAAATAAATAAATGAAATATTAAATATTAATTAAATATAAATAAGTATGAATAGTAATATATAAATATAAATAAATTAAACATATGGAGTTGAACCGATGATGAAATTCTTAATTTTTCAAACAAACAAATTTAAGAAATTTTTAGGTGAGAAATTATTCTTTTAAAATTTAATCAGAGAGTTGAGAAATTTAGAAAGAGATAATTCCAATATTATGGATTTCTCTTTTTTATTTTAAAATAAAAAATATAAATAAATTTGAAAATATAAATATAAATAATAAATACTAAATAAAATTTAAACATATGTAATCTAACCAATTGTGAAAATTCTAATTTTGCAAGCAAGTGAAATTTAGAAAATTTCTATGTAAGAAATTATTTTTTCTTAAATTTAATGAGAGTGTTGATAAATTTAGAAAGATGTAGTTTTGAAATTATGGATTTCTCATCTATTTATTAATATTTAAATAAAATTAAAAATATTAAAAATAGTATGACAACTGAGCTTCTTCATGGGAACAAGCAAGTTAGATGAATACTCTTGAGGTAAGAAAGTTTTTTAGGTGTTCAATCAAAGTGTTGAAGGGTACCAAAAGAAATTTTCAATATTTAAATATAAATAAACAAAATTTTGAAATAAATTAAGAATAGAAAATTATTAGGTTAAGGCTATTTTATGATTATTTATGATAATACTGTTTTAGGACGAGAGTTGTGATGGTGCTATTACCTTCCTCGCAAATAACCACACTCTCGAGCCCAAGCTTTGACAAATAGACTAACCCTTATCTTTAGTTTCGCATAGATGCCTAATTACATTTAAATTATAATGACTGGTGACAACTTTATTTAAATATATCTAGCAATTAGGTCTAGGACTTAAGTCATTATGACAGAGCCCAATTTAAATTTAAGACCACAATGAATTTAATATTTAATAGATTTGAATTATACTACTTTTAACATAATGAAAACGAGAATATCTTCAAAATATTGAATGAGCAAAAAATTTGCAATTTTTACTTAAAATTCCACTCGGAATATTGTTCCTTTTAGGTTTGTTGGTTTGTTTTTTTTTTTGTTATTTCCCCCCCTTTTTTTTTCCTCCTATTTTGTAAAATTCTAGTAATTATTTCGATCATTTTGCTAGAAAGAAATTAAAAACTATTCTAAAGTTGAAAAAATAGAAAAGGGCTAAATTTCACTTATCGTAATTGTTTACATAATAACATAATAAGAGGAACAATATAATTATAAAAAAATTTAAAAATTAAAATTCTAAGATGAAAGATTAAAAATCATTTTCTAAAAATTAAATAATAAAAAAAAAGCACCAATATGGTGCAGCAGCACGCAGCATATATGGACAAAAAGAAATATGAAAAGCCCAAATTCCCAAGAGACGAATAATATGACAAATCCCCAAAAAGAAAATAAGTGGGGTAACCGGGTAAGCAAAATATTCTTCTGAATTATTACCAAAAAAAAAAATTTTCTTCTGAAACCTGTAATTCTTGTTTTTTTCAGTCTGTGTTTTTTAATTGAATTGATGGTGGATACTGTTTGATGGTCAATGGTGAACACAAGATTGGACGGTGATGAGATATTTTGTTTGACATTTTGGAGTTAACGTGTGATGTGATAGCCAAGCTGGACTCCTTTTATCAATGTCTGCAGCCCCACATCGATATTTATTTTCGTCACAATTTCATTTTTCTGCATTACAAGAAAGGTGGAGAGTGCATGAGAAAATTGAGTATTTTTTTTTTATATTTTTTGAATTCAATCCAATGAAAATAAATAATTATTCACCTTAAATTATTAATTTTATTTATAATTTTCTTTTAATTTTTTTATTTTTTATTTTTCAATCTTCGAATCCAATACAATGAAAAGAATTAAAAACTTTCCACCAAGAAAAAAGATATAAAAACTTTCCTTCTTTTAGTTTTTTTTTTTCATTTTTCTTCCTTGATGCTAAATATTTGGCTAAAATACTGAATAATCCATATACTTTTATACTTTTTTTTAATCAAGTCTTTGTATTTTAATTGTACTCAAATAAATCATTGTACTTCAATTGAAACTCACACAAATTCTTATTGTAACAGAAAGATAATACTGTTAACTTATTTACCACATCGTATTGGATGGGCATGCAGATGATTATTTGACAGGATGACATGGTCAAATGAGACTAAGTTGGAGTTAAATAGTCGACAAAAAATTAATTTAAAATTAGCATATTAAAATTAAAACCTAAACTACAAAATTAAAATCTAATTAACCATGACTTATTCCAAAAAAAGAGCAATGGTGGTTTTGCTTAAAAGAATTGCTAGCCACCGGACGACAACCACCAAACGACGACACTGATTCTTATTCTATTTATAATTATTCTCTTCTTTTCCTTTAAGTCCTTACTTGAATCGCATAACATTATCTTACACCAGCTCTTGACAGACCTACCTTCAATTTTTGATGGAACACCAAGGTTCGGAGGAAATTTGCTTTACTTCAACATCCATATTTTTATATCAGTTCTCAGAATGATTTTGTTTTTGCCATAATTTCTCTCCAAAGATTGATTAAGTATTAATGACCATTGTCTTTAAGTCGACCTTGGTTGTTGTGTATGATCATGGTAAGCCTATAAAGACCCCAGTTCGGCCACGCGCTCCACTCCTTGCCATGCTCTGAATCATCTTAGCACTCCCAACAATCGTAGTTCGAGTTGTATATATTTAAAATACATACGCACAGCCATGTAATAATTCTCTTTATCAAAATAGAAGGTGGATGTCGTTCAATGAGTTGCAGTTCTTTTGAGCAAACCGCAGTAATCTCTTTTCTGAGAATAAGTTTTGCAGATGATTAGTTTGGATTTTAATTTTAATATGATAATAAATTTTTGTCAACTATTTAACTTCAACTCAGTCTCATTTAGCCATTTGGCCATGTCATATTGCCAAATAATCATCCACATGATCATTTAATACAATGTAACAAATAAGTTAAGGACGTTATATTTTCATTACAATAAAAAAGTTTGTATGAGTATCAATTGAATACAATTAACGTACAAGACTTGATTAAAAAAAAGCATAAAAGTACGAGCTTATGTAATATTTTAGCCTAAATATTTCAAAAACAACTCTTTTCTTTGTATGGATGGATTTTTCTAAGACTTTGGAATCATTTGACATTCATCAATGATGAAATGAGTACATGTTTAAATCATTTTATGTTATGTTGCGTGCCAAAATCAAATTATCAAAGAATAACTCTCAAAATATAATTTTATTTGTGTTCAAAATCGATTTGGATGCAAAGGGACACGGGCGATGTAGATTGTAGTGGGAAAAGCTTGGTGGGAAATTGGGATTTCAATGTAGTGGGTAGAAAACCTCCGAAAGACAACATCTTGTCCTTCCAAACAGGATTTAATTTAAAAAAAATCTTTTTCATATTATATTTTTATTTTTGTTAGAGATAAGGTGTAAATTTTTTTTTTTTTTGCATTAGAGATAAGGTGTAAATTTATCAACATATCTATATGGGTGGTTCAAATTTATCATAATTTTTTAGTTAGTGCAATTTTTTTTTTATCATATTTTTATCTGAGCAAATTTACCATCATACTTCATTTGAAATAATTAAAAATATTCAGGAAAAAAAAATTCTATTAAAAACTGTTTAAAATTCCAAAAATAAATTTCAAAATGATATAGCAGAAAAAAAATGAAACTGAAATACTATTTTGTTTTTATTTTTATTTTCTTCTTTGTCATGATATTTTCTATTAAATATAATTTCAAATAATTCAATTTTATCGTATTTTATTTTTCATCGATTTTTTTTTGTTACAAATGGAAATATTAAATAACTGGAAATAGACAAATGGTTGGAAGAAATGAAAGTAAATTCTTCCTCAAGTATTTAGATATGATTCAAATTTTAGAGTTGTCGTTGTTGGGAGGACTTTACCGTTTACCACTCTCGACCTCCGACCTGAACAAGATTAGTATCATATTGTAAAACGGATGTGAGCATCTATGGTTACACAAAAAAATGGGAATAAAGGTGAGACTGTTTATATTTGAATCCAAACTTTACAAAATGTCAAAACTCATTTTTAACCATTTGATTAAGAGTTTGTTGGCTCATCATAATATTTTTACTGCATATAATATGACATCATACTTATTGAGTTGGTATTGACTTTTTCTGTCATTTTTCCATTTTTTAATTATAAAACAATTTCTAACTAAATTTGTTACTGAATATTCTTTATTCTTCTCAAAATTGAAGTATAATAATAAATTTATTTTAAATTAAAAAAATAAAGTGGTACTGAAATTTCATCAATTGAAAACAATGGTAAATTTAAGTTCCTCACATATATAAAATAATAAATTTATTTTTATCCCTTTTTGTAAATTCAAATTCAAACTTAAACCCTTTAAAAAGATTCTCAAATTTTAATTATTGAGTGTTCATTTGAAAATTTATCTATTCAAACTTGTGCAATTTTTTTTCTCTTTTGTATGCATTTACTATTATTAGTAAAAATTAACTAAAAGGCATATAAAATTGATCGGGAGCAAAATATCTTTGACGATATTGCTCAAAGTACTCCAAGATCAAACAGTGTTTGAAATGGTAATACAAGAGATTAATGGGATGTTTGGTTGACATTTTTCTTTATTGTTTAGCTTGATTTCTTGCATATGTATGCATATCTAAATTTACTTTTCCATCATTGCCTTAAAATTTTGACTTCAGATTATTTTTTTTTGGGAGAATAAATAAATTGTTAAAAATCTTACTAATCTTATAGACAAATATGTAATTCTATCTCAGAGACTCATTGATCTTACTTACTTTCACCTTGAAACTTTGATGCGTTGAAAATGTGAGTCACATCTGTTTGATGAAGTTTAGCATTTGAGTACAAAAATGATTTTTGGACAACTTCTTCAAATCAAGTTTTTTTATTGGGAACATTAAGTTAATTAAACACAAGTTATTAAGCTAAACACATGATTTGACATGTTTAAACTTTAATGTCCAAATGATGATTTCATTCGTTTTATGTTCTCACGTGCTCATAAAGTGGAACAAAATATCTTATTACATGTTATGTTTTATTAATTAATTAACAAGAATCTAATTCAAATCATAAGCTTGCTCCCACCTAAACATGCATACCAGCAAAGAGTCATATGTAGTACATGAATTGTTGTCTTCTTTTTTTTTAATACATGAATTGTTCTTTGGGAATTAAATATTTAACTTTCTCTTGATTTTTTACAACAATATATTAATTGAATACAGTTTATATTTTTTAATCCGATCATCATGTTTATATTCTATTTATGTAGATCACGTATGTCAAATTTCAAATTAATATAAAAAATCTAACTATTAATTTGATAATAATAAAATTTTCATTGTTAATACATATATATATTATATTAAAATATATGTTATCTTCAATCGAAATGATAAGGATATCTAATCGACTTGAAAGTATATGTAAACAACAGATATAATTAAGTTGCTAAATCTAATGGTTGATATGTAAAAATATTAAATTATAAAACTAATGTAAAACAATTTGTTTTATACTTATATAAATTGATCTCTTCCCAAAATGGTGTAAATATCGACTAGATGTTTTATTACTTTTATTAAGTATTTTACTTAATAAAAAACAAAAGAAAAAATAAATAATTAAGAAAAGAAAATATTGTTAATGCAATTAAATGAAAATTTTCCCTTAAATGAAAGCGATTGAATTCAACAAAAAGGTTCCATCCCAAAATTATTGCCTCACTTTGACTTTAGTGTATTTAATATTAAATTTTAATTTTATATTTATAAGGTTGAAGTTCATTCATGATTTTTAATGTCTAAAATTTAAAGATCATGAAAAGTAATTTTAAGATATAAAGCAAGAATTTTATGAGTAAAAAAAAAGAAGAAGAAGAAGAAAGAATACATAGTTCTAGGTAAACACGTTCAAGGGTCAAAACTACACGTCTAAATCCGAAGTTCATTTATTTTTTGGATTTATATATGATGCACTGACAGTGTATAGTTTCTATACACTGTCAATGCATCAGAGGTTGACACCTCATCATTAGGCCCTTATATGCAAATATAAATAATTTTTTTTTATTTGCCCATAAGGGTCTATTGATGAGGTGTCAACCTCTGATGCATTGACAGTGTATAGAAACTATACACTGTCATTGCATCATATATAAATTCTTATTTTTTTGGGTGGGTTTGTACAAAAATTTTAAGCCTATTAAATGGACTTGAGCTTAAATATTGAGGCCTGCTAAAAGAATGCTGAACTTCGGTTCATCTTTTTATGTCTAAACTCGGCTCAGCCTAGCCAATTAACTATAATTTTATTATTATTATTTTTATACTAATACATTTTTAATTACTTTTAATTTTTTGTATAATTTAATTTGAGTTTGTACCTTTTTAGACTTTAATTTAAATTTTCATGTTCTCATAGTTTTTTTGTAAGAATTTATTTAAACTTATTATGTTATACTTATTAACTATTATGTGTCTTAATATTTTTAAAAAATAATAACAGTATTTGGGTGGGCTTATTTATTGTACGTAAAAACAAGTTTGGACAAAAAAATTAAGCCCAAAAATCGTGTTGGATCAAGTTTGAACTCACTTTTAATTCCTTAATATCTTACCTATGTTCAGCTCGGTTCATAAACGGTCTAATTTTGAGACATGCAAAAGGTAGAAAGGAATAGCTTTTTTTTTTTATTCACGATGAGGTATAAAGAGGAAAATGAGATTTGAATTTTGAACCTAATGCCTTCTAATAAAATATGACAATTAGACCAAGTCTTGATCATTGAAAGGAATAGCTTTTAAATACTTAAGACTTTTAAATTTTTTTATTGAAAATCTTTCATTTAAATGATTTTTAAAATAGACAATTAAACCTATTAAATTAATGCTTACATAATTTTTAGTGATTTAGTGAATTTTGGTTCTCTTATGTGAGAAACCCATTTTCTCCATACCCAATGTAAGTTAAAGAGTGTAAAAATCGAAAAGCGAGAGATGATCGCTAAGATTTTTAAATAAAGGGTCTGTTTGGTAATGATTAGAGAAGTACCCACAATGAGCCCCACAAGGACTTTTACTATCTAGATCGAAATGAGACTCTAAAGTAATGATACTTGAAGTGAAATATTGAGATAACAAGAATCTACATCTCAAAATTCCTTCATTTGCATATATTTTGATAAGTGTGCAACAATTTCAAAAATGATAGTTACGTCCATGGGACCAAAAAAAATCATAAATAATGGTCAATCTAGATTGATTTAAGACTACTTGACAATCATAGTGAATCCTCGTGTGAAGAAGTCTCATGCTATTCCAACCCGTAGATTGAATCACATAAAAATGCTGAAAATAAAGTGAATGAGCAATCGGAGTATTTTGGTAATTTCACCAAAACGATCGATCAAACCCCAATAAAAGTCAATGTTTTGGCTAAATTATGTCGAATAGATACAATTGGCACTAAAATGAAAATAGTTTGAAGTTAGATTGAATATTTAATCAAATATTGAAGTAGTTGGAGCATAACAAGAATTTTTAAAATTGTTGAGGGTAAAACGGTAAATTGGCACATGAGATATTTTTAAAAGCCATAAAATCTCATCTTCTTCAATTGTTGGCCGGCCACCATGGGAGGAAGAGAGAGAAATCTTGGTTTTAAAAAGAGAGAATTTCTAAAGGAAAGTTATTCAAGCTCCAAACAGAAAAATACACTAAAGGAAAGTTGTTCTACTCGATGAGCTCTACCACAAACCTTGGAATCAGCCATGGGAATGGCATTTGACAGGTGAATGTCTCCTTTGAAGTTTCGACCAAGTCAAAAGTAAGAGAGAGAATTTCTGTTTTCGATTCCATCTATTTCAAACGACTGTTCTTTAATGTTTAAGTATGTGTAGAGTGTCAAAATGAAACAAAACCATGTGTAGAGGGCCTTTTTGGTTTCGGTCAATATGGGTTTATAAGGTTACCATGCTCAATTTTATAAAATAATGGACTTAGAATACTGTATAAATTAGTATAATGCTACTGGTGAAGTCAGAACTGAAAAAGAAAGTGTTTTGATAGTAATTGCAGTTTGGCATCTGGTATGAAGTAGACCAAATTTGCTATTGTATTAGGAAATATGGAAGGCCTTAGAGTCTATAACATTTTTTGTAAAAGAAGTATTGAAATTTAACTCTGTTTTGATATTGTTTTGCAACTCCAAAGTAAATGGCGTTAAGAAAAACGATATGCGAATATATGCTCGCTTATCTACATTGCTTACTGGAGTTGAATTGGTATACTGCACTATAATTGAAAATGGTAAAGGATATATATATAGAAGACGTAGGGATACTGTGACTGCATTAGTAATAATTGAATAAAACCTTGCATAGTTGAATATTAAAACTATATTGAAATCGATTGACTGGACTATGTGACTTGAACTGATTGACTAAATTGTGTGATTTGAAAAGAACAATTGAACTGACTGATTGATATTGTGACTGTACTGGGATTAAGAAATTGGAATTGCGGCTTTTAAGCTATTTTTTAAGTGCAGGAGAGTTAGCATAGATAGTACCATGATGTTGTCGAAATTTCATGAAACGAACTTAAAACCCTAGATTGTCAATCAGAAATTTTGCCATTGATTATATAGGCTTATGAACTAACTTAAGAAATGTTTTGATTAAACACTGTTATACGTGAAGTGGTTTCTAACTGGTTTAGGAAATGCATTATTGAAAGTTTTGAACGCCTAACTGAAATGAATGTTTTGAAACGTTTTAGATCGACTGACTTTGTTTTACTAAAAGTTTTGATTGTCCAACTAAAGTAAATGTTTTGAGTGTTTGAGTGAAGTAAATGTTTTGAATTAATTGACATCATTTTACTGAAAGCGTCTATTTTCTGATTGAAGTTAATGATTTGAATATTTTGAATTTAACTAAATGTATTGAAGGAAATATCTTGATTTTCGAACAATATGTTTTTAAAAAGAAACTTGGTTCCCAAAAGTTTATATTTTGACTACTAGGGTGGTAAATCCCTGGCCAATCCAGGCACTCCCAGACCCTAACAATAAAATGCACATTTATACTATTATTTTATGCTTTGAAAACATAAAGTATGGTTTTATTGTTTTCATGGGAATTGAGTAAATGTTTTGAGACTGTTGGCTCCCCATATCATGCCATATTGTCTTAATTGTACTGTACGGTTTGTTGTTAGACCTTGAGCAAGTCTACAGCCACCTTTGTATCACTTGCTATATCACTTGCTCAGTGGTACTGTGAGGTGCACTGTTGGCTGTTGACGCTGAGCAAGAGTTTAGCGATCCTCAAGATTGTCACTGGCTCTGTGACATTAGATGGACATCATTGTGACTATGACTATATGTCTTATTGTTACTGTTTACTCCTTACTTGGGATATTGAAAATGCATGGTTCTATTGGGATATTGCCATGTCTCCAGTGAACTGTGACAGTACGGTTTTATCGAACTATTTACAGATCTGTTTATTGACTATTTACTAAACTTTCACAGTATCGTTTTACTGAATTGTTTACTAAACTGTACAAAACTGTTTATCACATTGTTTACTAAACTGATTTATAAACCATTACAATACTGCTTACTGAACTATTTATAGTGTTGTATACTTAATGTTTAACCAAACTGTATACTATATCTTTTACTGACTGTTCGCTGATTGTTTACTGAATTGTTATTGACTGTTTACTCATTGTTTACTGAACTATTTTTTGTACCATTTCTGATTGCTTACTGAACTATTTACCAAACCGTTTATTGAATGTTTACTAATCGTATATTGAATTGTTACTGAACAGTTTACTGACTATTTACTAAACTGATCACTAAACTATTTAGTAAGTCATTATCGATCGTTTACTAAATCGTCTACTGACTGCCTGAACTGACTATTGAACCAATTATTGGTTTTCTACTGAACTGTTTGACTGAACCATTTACCGAGTGTCTACTGAACTGTTTTACTAATTGCTTACTGAAAACATTTACTGATTATTTGAATTATCTACTGAATCATTTACTAACCATTCACTAATCTATTTACTGAACTGTTCACTGATCGTTTTCTGAACAGTCCACTGAGTGGTTTATTGAATTAACAACTGCATTGTTTATTGAATTGTTTACTGATTGGTTTACAGAACTAACTATTGAACTGCTTATTGAATCATTTACTGAGTGAATTACCAAAGTGATTATGGGACTGTTTACAGAATTGTTTATGAATTGATTTTGTTGAACATTTTACTGAATGGTTTACTGAATGATTTACTGAACTTTTTACCAAGTGATTTATTGTACGTTTTACTGAATGATTTACTTAATTGTTTATTGAGTGATTTGCTGAACGTTTTGCTGAACTAATTACAGAAACTGTATACTGAACTATTTACTGAGTGTTTACTGAATGTATACACATATATATCATTGATTTCTATTGATTTTAAATCATAAATAATTTGATAACGATCATTTACTGTATAATATTACCATTGAAGGATTGAAAGACTTTGACACTAATTTGATATGTATGATTTCAGTCTCTATAGAGTTTTCATAAATCGCCTATAGTCGGATTTATGGATTAGGAGAAGTAAGGTGCTCTAAAGCATCCTTTTGTACTCAGTCTGGCACTCCTAACCGATTTTAGTATCCTCTTCGATAAAGTGCCCAAATATTGTTTTTAATACTAATTGTAAGTTTATAACCATGTTTTCGATACACACATATAGATGTGTATAATATCAGTTCTTTTAAATATATTTCTTACTGGATATAAGCTCACCCCCTTCTACCTTACAGATTATTTACAGTAATAGCTGATTGTTAAGGGAAGGTTCTGATCAGATTCTTGTAAGGTTTCAATATTGTACCTTACAGGTATAATTGCACAGTTACTTTATTGTATTTAGACATTTATTGCATAGTATTTTAGTGTGTAAAGGTGTGTAAAGGTATGTAAACAATAAACTCAAGAAATCTGAGTGTCACTTATAGTCTTTTGCTATTGGATATTTATAAAGTTTGAAATGGAAATGTAAATAAAAGTAATACACTGTGTAATTAACTGTACTGGGACCAATCTGAATAGTAGATATTGATTTAGCTAAGAAATTTTAGCTTACTGTCAAAGTGAGGATACTAAGCACAGCCTAATTAACTGACTGAAAATGAAAAAAGTCAATTCCCATTTTCAGGAATGGGAGCATTACATCTTACCAGTTAAATGAGTATAAGTAAGAAAATAGAAAGATTCGTGGGTCATATCTAGATTATAATTAGATCTATTCAAGAGTTAGGAGGGTCAATTCATTTTTTGAGTAGTGTTGGACAAAAAAACTAAGCTCATTAGATAGGCATGAGTTAACAAATTAAGTTTGATTAAAAATTGGGCTGCCTTATGACTTAAAATTTTAAACTCAAGCCCAGACTAATCTAACTCGAAAATTATGATTTTTTACATTTTTTTTCTAACTTAGTTATATTTGATATTTTATTAAAATATGATGCTATATTTCAAAGGTTTTAAAAAGATTTTTAAAGACATATCCAGTAAGAAAGTTGTTGAAAAATGTACTAATGTAGTTTTTTTAAATTATTTTGGTTTTTTTTTCAATTTAATTTAAACTTGTGTTGTTTTTTTATTTTGATTTAATCTTTAATGTTTTAATTTGTAGTCTTCTGTATTTCATTCGAACTTATTATGTTATATTTATTAATTATTATATATTTTCTATGACTTTTAGATTTTATTTTAATTTTTTAAATGATAGTCATTGAATGAGTTTTGGACTTCTTCTATGCATGCAAAAAATTTTGGACAAAAAAATTATACACGAAATATCTAGACAGAGTGAAGTCGAGTCTGTTTGTAGCCCATTCATATTTTAATTAAGTCCAACTCAAATTTGAACGACTTGACCCATAAGCACCTTTGATCACGATTCTTTTGAGGTTGCTTTTTATCATCTTGATAAAAAGAAAATCATTTTTTTTGGACGGTTAAGATGTTTCATCTAATTTCCTACATTAAAAGTCCTACCTTGTTTTGTTTACAAATAAAAGCTAATTATTTAACTAAGTGGTCGTTTGGTATTGCTTTTGTTTCTTGTTTTCTATTTTTATTTTCAGTTTTATTGAAAACACTCAGATCGCACCTGGAAGTGTTTCGTCCGCCAACTGCCTTCTCTGTCCCAGTCCTGGTCGAACTCCACTTCTCAGAGTCCTGGTCCGCGTCTGCCTCTTCTCCAGCATCCGCACGTGCCCATTCAATCAGAGTCCTGGTCGGACTAGACTTCTGGCCCGCGTATGCTTTCCTCCAGCATCCGCGCGCGCCCATCAACCAGAGTCCTGGTCGGACTAGACTTCTGGCCCGCGTCTGCTTCCCTCATCAGCATCCGCGTGCGCCCATTAACCAGAGTCCTGGTCGGACTAGACTTCTCGCACCCGTCTGCTTCCCTCATTAGCATCCACTCGCGCCCAGCCGATTAGACTACCCACGGTCCTGGTTCCGCGCGCCATTGCACACTGTTCAGACATGTGCTGCACTGCCTCCTACCACAGCGCGTCCTGCATGTCTCGATTGCCATCCGCGCATGCCATTCGCATGCTTCTGCCTCTGCAGCCAATGAAAGCCTGTCCCATGCCCGCTCCCAAGGCATGGCTAGTCTCGGCCCGCTCCAGCTTGCGCACGGGCGTGCCCCAGCTTACTAGGGCGTAACAAAATCTCCCCCACCGAATGGAGCCGACGTCCTCGTCGGGAGGTTGTCTAAATGAGCCCACTGTTCCTTGCATTCACACACTGTCCCATAGTGCTACAAGAGTTTCTCAAATGAAACATTTCTCGAATTCTGACCACATATACCCTGAGCATAACGATCGTTGTCAAGCATCTTCACCCTATGCTGACTTGAAAGCACCATACTTGCTTTCTTGGCAATGCGGGCACGAGGAACAGCCCCCAGCATTGCCCACACATCAAAACGATCAGCCACTACCAAGATAGATCCCCATCTATCATGCGCGCGCAATCCAACCTGAAACAAAGACTCCCCCAATCAGCCTAGAGTCTGTAGTGGTTGAAACAGCCCCGTCTGTTTCACTAGCTCAATCATCACAATGGTACGAACATAAAACCCCATGTCTCCTAGCCAGAAAATAAAATTAACCATCCTTCCTATGCTTGGAAGTTCTGCTGTTATCCCTGGATCATGCGCTAACACACGCGTCAGTTCTCCACTCATAGGAACCCACAACCTGCCCCCACGAGCTTACCACAGGCTGTCTATGACCCAACATCGAACCAAGCCCTCCCTGGCCTACTGCCTCACACGACAGTGGCTAGTGTTTGCCCTAAACACCTGCCTAATCCGATCACAAATGTTAGAGTGGACAAGAAAATTGAAAGCATCATATGAGGGTACCTCAATTTTGTCTACCACCCGCATGTCCGTGCTTGGTAGGTGAAGATAATGTGCAAGGGACTCCGCTGACCTTGCATCCAAGCAACCGGCTGCGCTTATATGTCTCCCATGTGCTGTCTCCAACTCACCAGCAACTAGCTCCCGTTTCTTGCTAGCAATCTTAATGTCAATGGGGTGTCTACCCTGGACCATTACCCCTTCACTGCCTCTGCTCGATGCACCCGCGTGCACTTCCGCGACATCATCAAAAGAGCCATCAACCTGGGCAAGGGCCGTCAACCTAACTGTCCCACCCTTTTTCCCTTCTGATTTCGCCGGCATCAAGGTCTTTTCTGCCTTTGTTCCCTCAGTCTCCGTTGGAACAAAGCATGGGCACCTTTCGTCACAAATCCACAGGTCGCCCAAGTAAGGTATAGGTGCTGCCTTCGCATCAACAAAGAATTCCAACCCAAGGATCAGCTCAAAATCATCAAGCGTCAGTGCTGTAAGCTTACACTCCTGTTCCCATCCGCCCACCTTCATTGCAACAGTGGTCACACCAAGTACAGGCCGTGCCCTCGTGTTTACAGCCTTTATCTGACTCGAGCACTCGGAGACGGTCAATCCAAGACGTTGCACCATCCGCTGGGAGATGAAATTGTTGGTAGCTCCCGTATCCAACATGGCACGCACACTGTGCCCATTCACCTCTGCCTTCACGTACATCAGCCCTTGGTTGGGGCCTCGCTTGCCAACCGTGATAGCATTCAGCAACCGCAAGGGATTGACTCTAAGATTCACCTCTTCTGCCTCGCTTTCAGAATCTGTCTGCGCTATTAGAGTAGAAAGCTTTTGCCTACGAGGACAATCCTTCACACGATGAGGGCCATCACAAAGGAAACAACCAGATTTAGGTTTACCTGGGGATGCATCCGATTCCCCTGAGTCGGATGACTTGCTTTCACTTTGCTTTTTGTCCCGCTTTCTATCTTTACCACGCTTCCGATTCCTCTTATCCTCCTTGGACTTCTTCTTGTCTGTGTTGGATGGAGAATATCCAACTTGGTAGTCACTCAAACTATCCGCAGCAGCAATAGCCAAAGGTACATCCGTCACCTTCAACCGCCTCAGCTCCGCCTGAGCCCAAGGCTGCAGACCCGACAGGAAGTTAAACACCCGATCTTCCTCGATCATGTTCGTGATTTCCAGCATCAATGAACTGAACTCCTTGACGTAGTCTCGCACAGACCCCGTGTGCGTCAGTTTCTTTAGTGCTTCTCTAGCCTGCCAAGCCGTGTTCATGGGAAGGAACTGCTCCCTCAATTCCTTCTTCAATGCTTCCCATGTCTGGATCGCTTCTCGTCCAGCACTTGCATCGTCATCCAACCTTGTTCGCCACCATAGTTTAGCATCACCGGTGAGGTACATGCTAGTAATTGACACCCGGTCACTCTCCACTACGTGAGCGGCCTTGAAATACTGCTCCATATCCCAGATGAAGTTCTCCAACTCCTGGGCACTTCGACTCCCACCGAACTGCTTAGGCTCTGTTTTCAAAAAACGAAAACAAAAACAAAAACGAAAATAAAAATTTCCAAAATTATTGGAAACAAGAATTTGTTGATCTTATTGTTTTCGAAAACATGTTTTTATTTCTGGTACTGTTTATAAGTAAGTGAATAGTGTTTATATATTAATAAAATATTAATATTTTTCTTAATAAAAATATAAAATTAAATTAAATTTTGTAAATAAAATAATATTATTTAATTAAAATATAAATATTTTAAATTAATATATTTATTTAATATAGAAAAGTTGAAAATGTAAAAATCAATTAAATATAAATTATATTAGACTAATATATTATATATTTTTATTTTAAATTTTTGTATTATAATTTATTGAATATATTATATATTTTAAATATATTATTTATTATAATTTTGATTTGTTAATAATTAATATTACTGCTAAGTACTATTATCTAATACAAATAATTATTATTTTCTAAAGAATATTATTACTTAATATTATAATTTGATTTGTTAAAATTAATTTAATGCTAATATATATTTTTATAATAATTATTATTTTCTTAAAGAATATTATACTTAATATTTATTCTTTAAATTAAATTTAAAATATATCATTACTACTATCAAATAATTCAATATTATTAAATAAGTGAATACTTAACATTAAATAAAATTGTTTATATTAAATAAAATATATTTTAATAACTATATAATTTATTATAAATTAATTAAATATATTATTTAATAGTATAACAATTAAATAAAATAATATTTTTATAAAATTTATAATTATTAATTAATATTATTATTTAATATATAAATTTAGAATTTTAATAATCTAAATTATTATCTAATAAAAAGTAATATTAAAAAATTATTTAATATTATTTGAATTGAATTATTTTATTTAATATTATATTTAATTATAATATTATTTAAATTATGTTAAATTTTAATAAGATTAAATTAAAATATTTAATATTAGGATTAAATAGTATAAATTAATATTATTTAATATTTATGTAAATAATATTATTTAATAAATATATTATTTTTTTTTTAAAATTTTATTTTGTGAATTGAATTATTATATCCAAATCAATTTAAATATGTGTTTTCAATACGTAACAATACTAACCAAAAATGTTTTTTATTTTCAAATTTGAAAATAAAACAAAAACAAAAAAATAAAACTGAAAACAGAAAATGATCCAAGCAACTAAACAATTTCCCTCTCACCTATAATGTAGTTTCATGGCATTTCTTTCGTCATTCATGACTCATGAGATTCGCAATCTCTGCGATTACACAAGTGTTCTTGCAAATGTTGGTGGCAAATATTTTTTTAGGCATTTGCTACACATATGAGAATCTTACGCAAGGTTTAATTGAATGATTTAAACTTTTTAAAATTGTTTAATTTAGAATTAGTAATTGATTCACATGATCTCTTTAAAAAAATAATTTTCACTAAATTGAAGATCCAAATTTTAATACATATAATCTCTTTTTCTATTTCTAAGGTGAAAGATTTTTTTTTTTTAAATTTTATAAAAAATCATCTTAAATTAAAACATGAGCCCTTAAGCACCACCGAAAATTTGAAGCATCTAGCACGTGCGTACCATCATTAACCAAATGAATTTTGTCAATATATGTTGACTCCCTCTAAAGGTGTTTGCAGATTTAATTACTTGTTAAGTTCATGGAATCTGTGAATTCAAATTTGGGTTAAGCTTTGGATTAGATTTTTAAACTTGGTGCAAGAATATTTTTATATTAATAAATAATATATTCTAATATTAAAGTATATATTTAATGTTTTATCAATAAATATAATATAAATGATTGAAGTAAGCACGGATTCGAACCTAAATTTTCAAAATGTCATGTAAATGTGACTTGATTCAGGAAAATCTCTTCTCTCCTCTATTATTTAAAAAAAAAATAACAAAATGATTCCTGGGTTCACTAGTAAGAAGTAAATAATTTATATACCGTGGAACTCCTTTAAATTAATGTTTTTGAGACCTATCAATAAATATTAATTTAAAAAGGATTATTAACTTAAAAATTTTATCTTATAAAATGCCACAACTTTCTTAACCACCACGGCCAAGAGATTGTTGGCAAGTCATTTCATTAATTCTATAGAATTTAGTTTCCTTAAAATCACATTTTGATTAATAAACTCCTTAAAAATTTACTTGCAAATATATATTATGTAATATATTTATTATTTTTGGGTTTGTAGGAAGAGTTCTAGGGTTTAACTCCCACTAAATACACTTTTAGGAGGAGTGAAGAGCTTTAACTGTGACTAAATTCCGAACATGATTAGTTTCAGACCGTTAAAACTGATGAAGATACCTGTGATTTACATAAAAATATTTATTACTTTCTAGTTCTTGAAATAAAAAATATAAACATTATAACATTTTGCACATTAATATGTTGAAATCTTTTTTTTAGTTTTTGAATATTATGTAATTTTAGATCATGATTTTTATTAATTTTTAAAAATTAATTTAGAGAAATTTTATTGTATAAACAATGATTAAGCAACATTAGATTTTGAAACGGGAGTAGTGCTTTTCCATGGCAGAAAAACACATAAATGAGGGAGACTTTAAATAAGTGTTTTCCGAATCTTTCAACACACCGAGAAAGAAATGGGGGGCGGGCGTGCTTTCAAAAAGAGAGACTTTGGCACACACGCCTTAGAGGTGTGTCTACTGTCTAGGAGAAATGGAGGGTCAAGAATTGAAAGCGCTGTAAAGAGGGGGCCGATGAGCTTTTTCTTTCTCTCCCATTCACATATATTAAATCATAAATTTATCTCATAATTTTAAATATAATACGACAATAATAAAAAAAGATGACATAAGTCAAAACTTGATGAAATTATATACAAATTTTGTAAAAATCAAAAAGTGTATTATATTTAGCATATTAATATACACTTTAACAAAATTTTTAATTTTTAAATTACATGAACACACACGATTTGATATGTTATAAGAGTTTGTATGTGATGCACTGACAGTGTATAGTTTTTATGCACCGACAGTGTATAGTTTTTATACACTGTCAATACATCAGAGGTTGACACCTCATCAATAGGCCTTTATGGGTAAATTTAAAAAATTTATTTTATTTGCATATAAAGGTCTATTGATGAGGTGTTAATTTCTGGTGCATTGACAATGTATAAAAACTATTTACTGTCAGTGCATCATATATAAATCCATGTTATAAATAAAAAAAAATATATATATATATATACACACACAAATGAATAGATTTACCAAAATTTTTTCCTATGTTGTTAACAAAAGCTAACCCCACCTAATGTCTGGCCTTTGAAGTTTGGAGTGAGACACACTAGTTAAGATCAAATTTCTATCATGGCAAAAAGCAAAGGGTGCCAAGTTCATCTCCTCCTTAATGGCTTGTTGCTCTTCTTTTTGTTAAATCCATTAATTAATACTCTTACTTTTCAACTCTCATTCAAAACAAAGGGTGACAAAGTCCGAAGAATTTAAATGATATTATTCGTTGTTCTACGTTTTATTAAAATATATTTTCCTTTTTTTTACTTATTTTTATAAAAAAACAAAAAACAAAAGTCAAAAATAACAAACGGAGTCTTAATTAATTGGAAATCCAATTTGTGCGACAAATCTCGACCACAAAATATATCTTTGGAAATTACGAATTAGTGAGCGATTCTCTTTTACTTCTCTGTGCACAGCGTGTAGGTGGTACTTCAACTCAAATAAGCAGTACGCGCTAGCTAATTGGTCGAAATATTAAAAACAAAGAAACAAAAATAAAAATATTTGTCATATGGTGCAAACCTTAGAGGTAATTAGAAGAGAAGTTACAATTCTAAATTTATTAAAAATCACTTTTTAAAAACCTAAATGAATGAATGAAAGGAAATTTTGGATTCAAAAGTAATCATTTCATGTCGCTTATTATTCAATCCATTAAATTTTTGAAATTTTCATAAGATTTTTCTTTCTTCATATGAAATTTCTTTTTATCAAAGAAGGGGAAATTGGTTTACCAATAAAAGTATATATTTATACAAATTCAAAGAATTAGTTTTGTCTTTTTTTTTTTCAATAAAAAAATTATTAACGTATGCTTTAATAATATTTTTTAAGATTATCAAATTAGATAAGTTATTATATTCAATGCATTAAAAATTATTAATCAACTGTTAATTATTGTATTTAATATAAATATATTATCAAAAATAATTAAATGAACTTTAAAAAGTACCTTAAGATTGCAAAAACGGAAAAGTTTTCAATACCTAATAATGGTACAAATATACCTTCATTTTTCCCACTGGCACAAATAATTCCAAGCTAAAGTATTCAAAGTTAGTAGTTGGAATTAAATGGTTGACATGATAAATAATCAAATGAAAATTGTCCACTTGTTTTTTTCATAATAAAACCCTGGTATTTGTAATAAAAAAAGGCGTGAAAATTTAATAAATAGTGAAGAGGAAAGAAGAAAGTCTTCTCTAACACTTCACTCTTCCTTGCTTGCCGTTTCCTTCTGGCAAAACCAAACCAAATAACAGAGCAGATCGGACACATGGATTTCTTGAGGATTTTTTTTTGCATTTTTTTAGATTTTTTTTAATAGCAAGTATCTTCAATATTTTAAGATTTAAGATTAATTTTGTCCAAATTAAAAATGATAAATGATAAAATTCTTTCACGATTTCAAATTTTGAATCATTTTTAAATACATGAAAAAAAAATTTAACTTCCACTTTTTACAACTATTATTGGTTTTTGAGAAACGATAAGAACAATCATTTTTAATATTTTTATTCTAAAAAAATTACATCGTATTAAATGTGAAAGTTAAAACTAGAAATTTATAGCTTTTATTGGTACTTTATATGTTTTAATTGGTAAAAAATAAATAATTTATTATATTAAATTATCGATATCAATAATATGATATGATTTTATGAAAATAAAAATGTTTAAAATAAGTGTTTTTAACCATTTTTTTGTCAAATTTTTTTTAACTCAAATATTCATTAGCGGAACACTAATTTTGGGTAATTAAGGAGCGTGGCAACACGCACCTCTAAACGGATGGGTCCCAGACTCTTTTGTTTTTGTACTATGAAAGGGATTCTACGCGGGTGAAAGGAGAGTAAACATCACACAGATTGTAATCAAAGCAAAACCGAAAGAGTGAAGATCACAAACACAGTGGAAGAAAGGCGAAAGCAAAGGAAAG
The DNA here is from genome assembly GCA_031772115.1 of Heritiera littoralis. NCBI lineage: Eukaryota > Viridiplantae > Streptophyta > Magnoliopsida > Malvales > Malvaceae > Heritiera > Heritiera littoralis. The sequence continues at coordinate 2,276,472 of JAPDPK010000043.1, forward strand.
GGGAAGGATTGTCATGTGAGTTCAAAAGAGGCATAAAATTACAAAAACTAGACAACAAAAGTCCTTATGCCCTTTTCTTCCTTTCTCTCTTCTATAGTTAGTGTGATTATTGGAGAGAGAGAGAGAGAGAAGGAATGAAAGAGGGTGAGAGGCAGAGAGGAACCCACCTCAGTTTCGCTTTCTAGGTAGGAAACCAAATTGAAAAATAAGAGAAAGGAAACTAGGAAAGAAAGAAGATCGAAGAAGATGATGATGAAGAGAATGGTCGGCAACAAATAACAACACAAGAAGCAGATATAGTAGGAAGAAAGAAAGAGAGAGAAATAGAAGCAAACAGGGAAAGGGTCGTTATTGGCTTATTCGATACTAAATATATATACTGATTTTCAAGGTTTTTGTTTTGTTTTGTTTTTCTTTCTTATTACAAGACTGCAGCAATAGCAGAAGGCCAGTGGATTCAGCTTGGGGCTAAGATTTCCTTCCTTTTTTTCTACTCTTTTTTTTTTTCAATTAATTTTATCTGCCTACTTAACCATAAAGAAACTCAGTCATCTCTCCCTCTCATAATCCAATCTTTTTTTTTCTTATAAAAGCCAAAGCGACAGTCGCAGCAACTAGTAAGCCAACAGAAAACACACCCTCTCTCAGTAGCAGCAGATTACAGAAGGCAAAGAAGAAAAAAACTACCGCTTGCTGCACTAATTGGAAAGTCACCCAACAAACAAGATCTCTCTTTCTCTTTCTAAAACCTTCCTTTTCTTTTATCTTCTTCTGCTACGATTTCAGAGATTTTGACCCCACCTTCGTCTTCTCTCTAACTCATATAACACCACATAGATATCGTAGATTGCCCCTTTCTCCACTTCGAATCCTTTTTTTTTCCTTGTTTTCGTTTTTCATAAAAAAACTTCTACTCTTATACATGTGTGTTTTATGCTTGTAAAAATTGAAATTTTAACAATCAAAGGAGACATCTTTATACATATAACTTTGTTATTATCATTGTCATTGTGGCTACCGCAAGAAGGCATCTACCGTCAGACTCAGGAGCCTTTGCAGATTGGGCGACGTCATCGTCCACAGCAATCCGAGCTGGCCCCGATGACCTCTCCCTTGGCTTCAATGCTAACGCTGCCGCTGTGGCGGCTGCGGCCCATGGATCTACCAACGCTCAATGGCCACCCTCTGCTCGTCCAATCAACTACGGACTCGCCCCTGAAATGGGGGTGGTCGGTCTCCGCGATTTCGTCGTTGTTGCTCCTGCATCTTTTAACCATCACCACCATCATCACCACCACCATACTCAAGATCCCATCATTGCAAATGACCAAATCAACGGTGCAAATGCTACGACTGCGCTTGGTGTTGGCGTTGGCGTTATCCCACTTCTTACTGCAGCTCCATGTTTAGCTCCACAAAATGTGGAAGATTCTGATTTGTTGAATAATAGTGGTCGTAACAAACTGAGTGGGATGCAGTTATGGCAGAATCAGAATTCTTCTCATTATCTTAAAAAACCATCTTCACTCCCTGATAACAATAATTCTTCTATGAGTTTGATACAAAGCAGTGGTGGCGGTGGGATGGGAGGTGGGAGTGGGGGTTCTGGTTCAAGCTCAGGGACCACGTGTCAAGATTGTGGGAACCAAGCTAAGAAAGATTGTACTCATAGGAGATGTAGAACATGTTGTAAAAGTCGGGGTTTTGATTGCGCTACTCACGTGAAGAGCACGTGGGTTCCCGCTGCCCGGAGAAGGGAGCGTCAGCTCATGGCGGTTGCAGCTGCTACTGTTGTTGCTGGTTCATCAGGGTCGACTTCTGGGGCTAAGAAACCAAGACTTATAACTTCTCAGACTACGACTACTTCTCATACATCAACTTCAAATACTACTCCTCCTAGAAGCTTTGACACCAGCTCAAGTCACCAAGGTTTGTTTTGTTTCTTTTTTGGTGGTTGGTTTTTCAGTTCTTTCTTTTTAGCTTTATTTGTTTTCTGATGGAGCTTAGAAGGATTTTTTGTTAGGGTTGTTTTTGGTGGGTGAAATTTGAGTAGGGTTTTACTGAATCTTGTGTTCGCAGATGCAGGCTTTAAAGAGACATTGCCAGGGCAAGTACGTGCACCGGCGGTATTCAAGTGTGTAAGAGTGACAGCAGTGGAGGATGGTGAGGATGAGTATGCATATCAAGCAGTTGTTAACATTGGTGGACATGTGTTCAAAGGGTTCCTGTATGACCAAGGAGTTGGAGGGAGAGATGTGTTTCCTGATATATCTGAATTGCATTTAGGTGGTGGTGGCTGTAGTAATGGTGGTGGTGGTGGGGGTGGGAGAAATGGGGGCTCATCATCTCCGGTTCTTGACCCTTCTGAAGTTTATGCGGCCACTGGAGGTGGCTTGCTTGGTGGTTCAGGTTATGGTAATCCAATAAACTGAGATCAACTTTCCCAGTTAAAAGTAGTGGATTGATTGACTCGGGGGTTGCGTTTTAGTCTAATTCGTATTTCTGTTGCATTCTAATTACTCATAGAGTTTTGGTAAATTCTTCTTTTGTAGACTTTGTATTATTATTAACATATGTTTTTCATTTCTTTTGGTTTCAATTGTCTTTGGCCTTTGATTTTTCTCTATTTTTCGTGTCTACTTGCCTTAGAAATTGCACTCAGAGGGTCATAATCATAAATCATCATATTGTCAACGTGTCTACATTTTCCTACGCTATAAGAACATGTTTTGTACAGAATTGCAAATCATAGAAAATAAAGGTAAGAAGAAATTAATTAATCCTTTACTAGTAGACAATATTAGTTCTTGAAAATTTGTGATGATAAAACCTGTTTGCTTTCTTGAAGTTGTTGCCATTTCTTTTCTTATTCCTTTTTGTTCACTAGAATTGTGTTTGGCAAAGGTGAAATCTACAGTGTAAAGTGCTTTTCATCATCAAAGGACATTGTGTTATGAACCTTCCTTTTTGTGTATTTACACACTATTTTACTCGTGTAAAGCTTGAATGATTAATTTCTAATGTAAATTTTTCACTGAATAAATCATTTTTTCTGTTTTTCTTCTCTCATGTATCATTCTGATCATAGACCTCATTATGGGATTTAACATAACATTCCTGTGGCTCTGATCAGTTCTGCTGGTTTAGTTTTTGGTTTGTAATGAACTAAAAGTAAATGTGGAATTCATGATTATTGTGCTGCTTTATTCTTTAGTTTGAGAAGTAGTTGTTGTGTCGCCATCATTCATTGCTAAAGAAGAAAGAGTATTACATGGATGTCGCTGTCTGCCCACTTTACTGCTGTGGCATTTCTGCATTATGGTCAAGCCTACAATTGCATGCATTCATGAATGCTTGATGTACTTGCCTCTTTTGTTATCCTAGTATAAGAAGACTTGTATCCAATCCTTGTATGTTATATTTTAATCTTTGCCTAGTTTGTTTTCATGGTAGCATATTGATGCTGAATTCTGAATCTATTGCTCTACCTGTCCCAGGAGACATTGATTCTGTACTTTTATGCCCTATTTCTTTAATGAAATGAAATTGATATAGCTTTTCATGCATTTTTACTAATTGAATATTTGTTTGCTTTTGTTGCATATGAGAAGTATGCAATGTATCGGACGTCTGTGCAATATTCAATCAGTATGTGGGTTTTCTTCTAGCTCTTATGCATGTCACTTGTGAAAGCCAGGACAATGGTTGTCGGAGATGTCTGTTTGGCTTTGAGTGATACTTTATTCCATAAGATGCTACAAACTTATGTAATGTATCCTTTTGGCTATAATCTAGTGTATAAATGTTGACTAATGTGGATTAAAATAAGATGAGGCATATATTTAATATTGATATTTCGCTCTTGCTTTCGGTCGATTGGCGTGTTGCCTCCCTCTAGATGTCTGTATATATTATAGTAATAGTTGGATTTCATCATAAGGATTGCATTATCATTCTTCCTTTATATTTTACCTGTATTTTATGTTAGTAATCTAAAATGCTGTGTGCCATCTCTAAACCATGTGTGTTGAGAAAAGACGTTGATTGTTGTTTGTAGCACTTAGCTTTATCAGACATCAAATATTTATATGACATGACAACTTCCACCTCTCCACTTTTATTTTGCATTTTGGTCTTTCGGAGATGTAGGGTATGTTTCATAGCCATGTCAGGAACTGATAAACGACATGCTTGATCCTTCCTATACTTTGTGCTTACGGTTCTCAAACTGGAGTATCCATAAAGAAGGAATTATTATATATCCATAAGGGGGAAAAAGGTCACATTGCATTACTTGTTTTCCCACAGGTTTTTTGCTAGATTAAGCATTGGCTTTAGGTTGAAGATGGTGAATCAGTTTGCTTCTTGCAGATGATGAAGTCGGAGTTACTGTGCTAGTTGGATGATCTGTTGATTGGTTTTGCATTAAGCATATGATTTTGGAATTTTGCTATTAAATGTACTCCTAGGATATGTAATGGATTTACACCTGTTTCCACTAATTAATTGCATCATTTAGATTTTTGTGATTTGTCAGCTGTGATAGGGATTGGAATACATCTAACCAAAATTTTAATGTAATTAAAACGTGATAATCTAGCTAGAATAGCCACATTGAACTATTTTTGACAATTTCATTGGCGATGAAATCATTGAGAAGGAATTTCCCTTGTATCTTCCTTTGAGATTTCATATTTTTGTAGGAAGCCTTTACTCGAAGTGTATTTATCGTTCAAGAAGTGCTTCTTATCCATCTTCCTCTAAAATTTTAGTATGGTTCTTATTAATTTTCTTTTCTCACCTTAATACACTACATATCCTTAAAAAAACTTAAGCTGAAGCTTATAAGTTATTTAGAGAGAGTGTGTCATTATAATAACAATCTTTTGAGAGATGAGGTGAAAATAGTAAGAAGTTTTAGAGTTTTCCACATTGAAATGCAGAAGTGTAAACTGTTGGAGGTTGTCCTTTTTCCACCTTTGAATGAACAGGGATGAAGCATGTATATCTGAGGGTGTGCTTGTGCTTTTGCAGTTCATTTCTACTTAAGAATGATTTTTCTTTGGCCTCAAGCTCTCTTTTCCTCGTTTGTCTTTACATGTCAGTTTGTCTTTTGTTTTTGTTGGTATGCAGCTAGTTATCTGTATCAGATATGATTTGTTTCAATAGTTCTTGAGTTTTATATAAGCTAAATGAATTTTTGTCCGTGAACACAGCGGATAGCACATGTTGATAGGAGTATCTGCTCTCAACCTGCTGATTTGATGAGTGACACTTGGAACTGTTCGGTGATGTGAAATTAATTGATGGTTTTTATTCAAACAGTTTTTTGTTGCTCACTCACGAAAAGCAGTGATAGGTTTATAAGCGGTAGAATCTGCAATGTTTCTGGTGAACATAATTAATCAACATGTGGTCTGCATTTAATCTTCCTCGTCTCTAGTTGCATCTTAACAGCATGAGCCTCCCATTGCCTTGTTACAACTGTGCATCTCTGATTTGTTTCTCTATGATGACTGGATTATTTCTTTTCTCTGATTTCAATTGAAAACATGTTTAACTCCTACCGCCAGATTACAGTACTTGGTGTATAGCTTTCCAGTTTTAGGGTCCTTAAAAGTTCAAACTTTTTAGGATATATTTTTTGGGGATAGTCTACTAAAATATTTAGCATGATTTTGTTTAAACAACCAAAAGTTGCTTCGAAGACACGAAGCCAAGTAATTCCAAAGAAATTTTACTGAAACCGCATAATGTTTGTATGCTAAGAGCATGGTCAATCCCACAAATGGTGAGACTCTGAGTTTAATGTGTTCACTTGTCTCCTGGGCCAGGTGTGCTTGACTAAGCATCTGACTAAATAGTATAATGGAGATGATTGTTCGTTATCGTTCCTATGCAGCCATGAGTGGTTTGATTCTGCTACTGACCCGTTATGCTCTAGGAAGGATTAAGGAAAGATTTTTATTTCTAAATGCTGTGTTCTCAAGTGATAGTCATAATAGCATGTCTTTGAAGTTCATTGACTCACGGGAAGAAGTACACAATTAGTTTTGCCCGTATCAAGCAAGATGTCTGAATTGTAAGCAATGATGCTGCCTTGCAAGTTGCAACATGTTTAAGAACACGAAGGCTTGCTTATATGTATAGGTTAAGATGTGTGAACATTATGTTAGAGCCAGTTAGGCATGGAGTTCTGATAAAAGTTTTCGTCTTGCTCGCTATTGCATGTTTCTTCTAGTTAAGTCACATGATAGATGCACAAAATATTACTACTACACATTACACATGAAAGAAAAAAAATATAAATGCAAAGTTGTAAAGCTATAATGACTAGGAGAGTTTCACCGATTATAATTTTCGGTTTTTGTAAAACGAACGAGAATATTTGTGGTTATATAAAAAAATATAATGAATATATTTGTGGTTATATAAAAAAAAATATAATGAATGCAAATCATTCAATAAACAGTTAAGTTTAATTAAAATGGCCCTAAGCAATCTTAATTTTATGCTGCAATTCCTTGACAATAACAGTTGGCTTTCTACAAAAATCATTTGGGGTGGGGTGAGGCCAGCCTGAGTAATAAAATAAATAAATCTTGCAGAAATCCTTGAATAAAATGGCTATCCACATCATCCATTTGAACTTTTATTATAATCATAATGCTTCTTCAAGTACCAGGAGAAAGTGGAAGTACTGCCATGCCATCTAGCAACTTGGGAATGGTAGTGACTTGTGAGCTGTGATGAATCTATTTTCTGCTTTTTTCCATTACGTGGGTTTGATAGTACAATGGAAAAGGGTTTTCCATGGCATTTTTCCAAAGCTACAGTTCCAGGAATGGCTGTGAACTTCATTTAACTTTTTGAAGCAATCTAGGGTTGGGAAGGAAATCTTTGTACAAGGGTTTCAGAGGTAAGCAAATGATAAACAAATTAATGTGTCGAATTTTTCAAAGAGAGAATCTGTACAAATTTGTCGTGGCTGTGGGGTTGGTTTTCTTCAAGGCCAAGTATAATGCAACCTGTCAACTAATCTTTCTTTCTCTCTCGTCTCCAAAGTACTGCCACAACCTCACCTCACGCCCTTTCCATTTCCAACCAACCCAAAATCATTGCGCCAGCACCCAGCAGGCCTTTGTTTTACGTTTTATACCTTAAAGTTATTCTTAGCCATTTTTGGCCTACGTTATCATGTACATGTGTCATACTCGCCTCAGGCATCTTTTCAGGTAAAAATATCAGGGCCTAGCTTGCTATGCCAGCAATGTGAAACTTTTATTACATGCAAAATAATATTCTCCAACTACATAGGAAACATATATGCTTTATAGAGTGGAATGATAATGATTATTCGTAAAAACCACTATTAGAGTTGATGTAATGAAATTGCAATGGATCTAACAAGATTGTCTCCAAAGGCCTATTCTTAGGTTGCTTCCTTTTATAAGCAAAGCTTTTACAAAACTTTTTCTTTTAATTTTTAGGAAAAACAATTTAAATTTTTGAGTAAAAAATATATTTCTAATTAAATTATTTATAGATTGGGTTGAGTTAGACATAAATAGGATATTAATAGGTTTTAAACAAGTTCAAATTCGTGCTCGACTTGATTATTCGAGTCTAATTTTCTATCGAAATTCATTCTTACGTATAAAGTTGGACTCAAGACTTGCCTAAATTCATCGAAGCAATAGAAGCTTTTTTCAAACAAAAAATTAAGAATAAAAATTTAGTGAGCATCACATAATGATTAATCGGTAAATGACATTGAATTAAAAAAAATGAGTGTAACTTATTTTATGATCATTTTCAAAAGTGAGATTTTAGGCACTACTAAAATAGTGTCACTTCACATTATTTGGAAGACAAGTAATTAGTATCATAAACTCATTGTCATCAAATCAATTCTTATTAACTCAATTAATCCATATTAATTGTCATAATCAAATTAAATGAACAATTGACTTTAAAAAAATACATAGTTAAAATTAAATATTATCTTTAAAAAATATAAAAAGGAAGACAAACAAATAAATAATCGCAGATAAAAAAATAATTCTATTTTCAATTCAAAAGGTTTGAAATTAACTTTTAAAGTCATTTTCAATTAAAATCAAAATTTACCTAATATCCAAGATGTGATAAAATAGAAAATTTTTGATTAAATTTAAGATAAAATTGATTTATTGGCATTTGAGAGTGTATAGTACTATTAATGTCTTTTAAAATTGATTATGTCAGTTTTTTTATTAGTGTCTAAAATATCACTTTTGAGGATGTTTCTATTATAATTTAAATTCTAAAAAAATTACTTCATACAACGAAGTAGAACACATATTTTGTTTTAAAATTTAAAAATTGTAAATCTTAGATATAAGTTTATCTTAAATTAATAATATAATATATAAAATTTTTTTGTCATACAGATTATTAACCGTTCTAAATAGTGAAATCATGTTCAAGCTGATATTTTATCAAGATTCATTTGCTTGATTACAGTCGATAAAACACTCAATTTAGTCCTCAACGTTTGCGTGGTTGATCAAATCAGGGTCTTACCTTTTAATGGATCTAAATTAAATAAGTACCAAACGTTTGCTAATTGATTCAAATAATCTAAATCAGTACCCAATGTTTGCTATTTGATTCAAATGAGGACCTTTTAACGGGAATAAACAACATGCGCAATTAAATGCACAATTTTTAAAAAAATATTTGATGACATTTCAGATAACATGAAATCTCTCACATAATATATTATATTTAAATTTTTTTCTTTTCATTTATCTCTTTTTCTTTTCGTTTATCCTTTATTTTTGGAAACTTATCTCTTTCTTTCTCCTTTAACCAATTAACGAAAATTAAAAATCGAAGATTATAGAAAAACTTACCAGATTTGAGGCAAGATATTATCTTTACATTAAGACAGATCTTATTCAGTCACATAAGGGTTGCAAGGTGATTCTTTCTGCCTCTTTTGCTCCTCCATCCTCAGTCGCAAAATTACAATCATTTAATATATTTAATATTTCTGTCCAAATTCTCTAAAATAGCAATCCATGGAGAAATCTACCTGCACGTTATCAAATCAATTATTGGGATGCGCTTCTAGACCATTTTAACAGGTAAAAAGCAAGTGGTGATGATTATTTACCAAAGCAATGTAGATTGGGATTGCTTTTTTCAATTACGTTTATTTTTATTCGTTTTATGATTTGAATTTAATTCTATTCAAGTAAAAAATAATAAATAATAATAATGAGCCTCAGACTAAAAAATGAATACTACTATTTAGCTGCATTTGCGGAGAAATGTTCAATTCCATTAATAATAATACTAGTAGTAATTTGTTCATCTGAAAAGAAAAAGAGAAGAGACAAGACACAATACTTGGTTGGAGGGAAGAAGTAACATTTTCTTCTTTATGATGGGGCCTAAGAGGGGAGGTGGACGAAGACTTTGGTGCTGAGAGTGCTTCTTTTAGAAGGTAAAAGTGATGGCAGGGCAGCATCAATGGGCAGCTGACCACAATGTTGTCTTGCACCAGCACCACCGATTCCTTGCATTTTATTCAATTGCTTCTAATTAAAAATGACCATTTCTTTTTGCCTCATATTAAGATTGGAATATCCTCTCTTTCCATTACCTTAAGCTTCAAACAGATTTGACAATATTGGAAGCTTGCAAATTACACTTATTTGGCATGCGATGCTGTCTCTTTCCCTCCATCTTTCACACGCACACACACATAAATATGAATTGAAGTGGACATGTTCGAGACGAAAGATATTATGCATAATGCACAGTCAATTGATTGAAACTTTTTTTTTTGTTCAAGAATTGATTGAAACTTTGGATAGATCTTTTTTCCCTTTGAAAATGATTTGTATAGCATTGCAGGATTCCTTATGATTGTTGTTGAGTGGAACATTATTTATTGTCCCATTCCAGAACTTAAATTATTTCAGGATAATAACGTCATAATTAATGGTGGGTAGCACTTGACTTATGCTACTAGTATTTAAAAGTAAATATTTTAGTTGATTTCACATTGCAGATATACAGTAAGAAAGGCAAAATGATTTGCTTTAAAACGATATTGATTGTCGACTCAGTTAATTAATTATACTGTTGGTGAATAGAAAAACTGATGTGGCATTGCCGATTAAGATTCTTGAAGAGTATTATTGTTGCATGCCTGAAACTATGGCTGAAGTAGTTTTCTAATGGTTTGGTTAGAGTTCATGTGGAATTATATGCTGGGTTTCAAGATTTCTAATCAACTTATAAGCTATGACCAAAGCATACATAGGCGAAAATTAGAATATGATTAGTACGCTCAAAATTGCTAATATTTCTCCCCTGGATGATTGAAGTGAGTATTAAATTAACATTATTAATATAAGCCAGCGAGAACCTAATATTTATTATTTGGCTAAGCATCCTTGCTTGAATTGTATTTTTCATTAGAGGAATGATCAACGTTGAGTAATATACATACATACACACACACACACACACACACACACATATATATATATATATATATATATATATATATATATATATATATATATACACACACACCTTGACTTAATTCGAAGAAAGAAAAGGATCTCATTAATGTCAAGGTTTAACGGTGTGGAAGCAGTAGGGAAATAGTACCTTAAAAGTCAAAAGCCAGCTGGTCCATTTTCATTAACACAAATAAAATGACTTAGAAATGATCAAATCAAAGGGAAAGTCTGTGGCCAATACAATGGGCAAAGGTTGGTGGCCTCTCTCCACAATAATTAATTATTCTAGATTAAAAGGTTTTGGATACAACATCGGAAAGTCTCTTTTGGTGATGCTATAGATGATGCCGCTATTATTAACCCATTTCCAGTTCACTCATAAACAAAGAAAAAGGAAGTAAGCTAAAAGTTTCATTTTATTCTTACACTACTATATTATATTATTATATCAACTTGATGATTTTTGTTGCTTCAACTTTCATTGAGAGCATGTCCCATGTCTTGTGCGATTCCAAGGGGTCACTCACTAGGAGTGAAAACCCACCTTTCCTTAGACTATGAAAATATATATATAAATGCCAAGAAGAGACAAGAGTGTAATTGGATAGCTTGTAAGTATAAAATAGGCTCTTCTTGTTGAGAAACACCATCTCTCTTGCTACTTGTATTAGGCAGTAGGATTCGAGTTTAGGCTCTGTTAGGGTTTCATCTACATTATCTGGAAGGAAGAGAGTAATATGGTTAGGCGATGGCGTTATTTTCGAGAGGAATGGAGAGGAGTTGGGGAGAAAACTTAGGCTTCGTTTGGTTTATGAAAATATTTTACGTTTTCATTTTCTATTTTTGTTTTCTGAAAACAAGTTTTCTTTTTTTGCTTTTTGAATTTTGAAAACTTGTTTGGTACACGAAAATGAAAACGTGTTTTTGAAAATGAAAATATAAAAAATGCGTTTGGTATCTACATTTTCAAAACAATAAATATGAAAAACAATAACTAAAAAATTAAATTAAATTAAATTACAACTTTTGAAAACAAAGTAAAATGTAACTAAGTAATAAAAATAAATTATAAATGAAATAAACACAATAATTCAAATTATTAAAATGTATTTTAGTACCAAACAACTAACAACACCTCCAAACCAATATTTATGGGTTTTTGAAATCTCAATTTTGTCTATAAATATTCCATAAAGACGTTGCAATCTCTTCTCTAACTTGAGCCATTTTAGCTGTTTGTGAAATATTAAATATAATTTGCTAGTTGCTTGAACTGCAAAAGTTGCTTCTGTGTATCAAATTCCTGCACGTATTCTCTTTCGCCCTTTTCAAATAATTCATCTTTTTCACTTCACTACAAAAAATAACACTTTTAAGGGCACTTTTATTTGGGCGTTTGTGAAAAGCGCCGATATTTCTACATTTAATTTTCTTTTTACCATCTCTAAACCAAGCGCCACTGTCAAGAAGGATTTAAACGACACTAAACCTTTTTACCCGACTCCCTTGATGAAAAGCTCTTTCAGCTTTCCCTCTTTACTTGCTTTATAACTACCATCATCGCCGTTGTTATCTCAACGGAAATTGATTAATTTCAATTTTCCCTCTTTACTTTCATTTTTCATTTTTCACTATCATCCTTTTACTTTCATTTTTCCCTTAATTTCGGTTTTCCCTCTTTACTACCATCATCGCCGTTGTTATCTCATCGGGAAATTTCAAATCGTCACCTCTGCTGTCACTACTATCATCGCACCTCTGCCACTTCGCTGCTCCACCGATAGCCTTGCAGATCTCACATTGCAGATCTCGCACATCGTCACCGATAGCTTTGTAGATCTCACATTGCATATCTCCCACATCGCCACTGTTGACATAGCTTGGTTACACCTAAAAGAAGAACAGGTAGAGACAACTTTATTCCCCTCTATAACTTATTAATTTAATTTTAGTTTTCTGCTCAAGCTTTAAGTTTTTGGGAGTTATCAACCATTAATTATGATTTTAGTTGACAGAGGATATAATTTATGGATGAATGGAATGTTGTTTTCCTCAAATTCCTTCATAAGTCTTATCATACAATCTTAGTCATAGATAGGAAAGGCACCTGGGATAACTAGGTAATTGTCGTGGACATGATTGTACACGAAAAACGTGTAGGTAACATTGACTTCCCATCCAGGGGTAAAGGGATTTTTGTCTGACATTGCCAAGAAGAGAGATATATGACCATTTCCATTCTTCTTCTCATAAATTTCCTGCTTAAATAAAGTTATTAGAGTTTTAGAAGCATGCAAAAGGACATCATGAGAGGAAGAATTCAGAATTTGTGCTTTCAAGTCTTTAAGACATTTTTTTTCAATAACCCAAAAATGATTTGACATGACAAATTATGGATGTAATATACTCTGTGTTTAAGCACTACGAATTATAACAAACAATTAAATATCTTTGTAATGTGATATGTTGCAAATATTAAGTGCTTGTACCAGGTGCAATATGTTTTCATAAACACCAAATTGCTCTGTTTAGGACAAAAGTATTGGAGTCCTTGCTGAGAAAATAGCTTCTGATTTCACCTTTTATTCATCTGTTTCCTTTTGCCCCCCACATTCAGCCATCTGTTTTTAAAGCTTTGTGGACTTGCTGTATCAAATAGCTAGGATATATGTTAGCAATTCTTGTAAGAACAAACTACTTTTATAGAGCTTGAATGTCTTCAAAGACCTTGCACATATGTTGAGATTCTAATAAAAGAAATTCGTGCATAACCATATATTTCCTATAAGAATCACTCTTTTGCTGTAGCCTGTAAATGAAGATTGTGTGCCCCTTTACTTCTGCACTTTGACAAGTGTGAAATCCCCCAATTTCATGAAATTCCTCCATAATTGTAAAGCATTTTGGCTTAAATGAAGTAAGTAGATATGAGAATTATGAAGTATGAAGGATGTATGGAACATGGAAGAAGTAATGAGATGAAAGATTAAATAGTCAAGTAGTCAAATAATATTGATGTCAGGAAAATAAATGGAATAGGAAGAAAGAAGACCAATTAAATGAATATGAAGTCTAATGTATGAATGATATATGCATGATGTATGGAAGAAATAAGAAAGTTGATAGTCAATAAGACAAATGATTTATTAGGTTGATATCAGAAAAATATTAAGAGTATGAGATAAGAAACAAAATCAGATTTTAATTGGTTAATTAAACACATGTGGCTTATGCATGAATGGAAGAAGGAGAAGAGGAATTTAATGGGTCAAATGGTCAAGAGTCAAGGGAAAGGTCAAAGGCTGAGATTAATTAAGGGGATGAGCATGCATTTAATGCATGTTGCATGACTCACCAGCCCCATCAGTTATCACCAACGTCAGCCACTCTTCTTCCAGCTCTCTCCCTCTCGTCCTCTCCATTTCTCCAAGTTTCCATAAGTTTCTTCCAAGCTACCTTATTCTTCCATCAATCCCTTTAGCTAGTTGAACGAAAAACGATCCTAGTCACTAGACGAGGCTATATCTGAAGTTTGGGGGATTGAATCCAAGTATTGGAAGAGATCTCAAAGTTTGAGATTGCGGTCACTAGAAAAAGGTAAGAGAAGAAGATGATTTGTTCAATTATGTTCATGATATGGAGTTGTATGGAGTTGATATGATATGTGTATGTTGTTTAATTTAAGGTTTAAATTGATTTGATGTTACAGCTTTGAAGGAGTGAAAGCTAGGGTTAACGCATCAAGTGATCTTGCGTTCTCAAAGGAATCAAGGTAAGGAATTTATGTAACGGACGTAAGGCGGCTATGTCCGCATGTTTTATACTGTTTTATGTGGTTTGGAGAAAAGTACTAGTTGGATTTGGTGCATGAAAAGATGCATTTTCGGATTTGTCTCCTAGTACCAATTAGGCTAGGAGCAGCCGACTGCCTTAAAGGGGAAGTCGACTGCCTAGAGACAACCAAAACGTCGTTTTCCGAAAATCGATGCAAACCAGTCGACCGCTATGTATGCCAGTCGACTGCTATTTTCCAGAAAAGCATTCTGTTTCAAACCAGTCGACTGCTATATGAGACAGTCGACTGCTATTTATGAAAATGCATTCTGTTTCAAAACCAGCCGACTGCCTATAGGACCAGTCGACTGCTATTTTCTGAGATGCATTCTGTTTCAAAAACAGTCGACCGCTATATGTACCAGTCGACTGTTATTTCTTAAGAAGCATTCTGTTTGAAAAACCAGTCGACTGCTATATGGACCAGTCGACTGCCCTTATATGTTTTCAAAGATGAAATTATCGAAATTTTAAATGAAAATAATTTCGATAAATGAAAGTATGAAGCAGCAGCCGACTGCCCTGTTGAGCCAGTCGACTGCCCTGTTTTGAAAAAGAGGTTTTCATACCTAATTTCCGAAAGTATGAAATGTCATGGCTAGAAGCTACATGGCATATGTTTTGAGATTATGCACTTTCATGTTTCTAGTAGGGGCTCTGATCAAGTCCTGAAATGATGTATGTTAAGGGCTGAGGACCATAAGTCAGGCCTCAGTTGCTACAGGGGACACCTGACTAGTGTTGATTGTAGCCAACCGCAGTTGGCCAATCTGTTTATGTTTCATGTTCGGCTAAGGGAGAATTCCTGGCCCTACGGGGTACGCCACATGATAATGATTATGATGATGATGATGATGCAGTGCATAACTCCACAAAAGTACGAATAGTTTTTATGTTATCAAAAAAACTATATGTATATACGATTTCTAAGAATAAAGAAATCGAAAGTAAACTTGTAATTCAGTTATGGTACAGTACAGCTAACATTTATGTATGTAAGATGTCGGGGATTTAAGTCAAGATGATGTATGAGATCCTGTGGAAACGGATGGTACATATATACATGTATCATTAGTCTGTTTTATTGTAATTGAATTAATTATATTGAGCTCTTAGACAGTAAGCTTAAGAAACAAAAGTATGATTGGCATTGACAAGCAAATCTAATCAAGTTAAGTAAGAAAAAGGAAAAAGATGAATAAGAAATGTATGGTGACTGGGACGTCACAGAGTGGTATCAGAGCAATTAGATTGAGGTTTGTCAGTGTCGATAAGTTAGAATTAGAGTATATCCCCAAGTGTACTGTACTTGTCTGAATACATATACGATGTATAACCGTTAGAAGTTATACTAAATAGCTCATCTTTGTAATTTTATCGACAGAATGAGCTCAGGTAGAAGTGGTGTTGAGAAAGGAAGAGGAAGGGATTATGTAGAACAGTCACCAACACAGTTTCCTTTCTTATCTCCACCGCATAGCCCGAACACTAGGTTAGTGGAGATGGAGAAGCAAGTGGAGAATATGACCACTATGTTTACGCAGTTTATGGCGAACTTTCCAAACATGGTCACAAGTGTACCATTCGCCATTCCTATAGTACAGCCACCACCAGTACAGATAGAGTTACCCCCACCATTCCCAGTTATTGAAAGACGAGATCTCACAGCTTATTGCAGTATGACCTTAATTAAGGAATATAAGAAGCTGGATCCGCCTAAGTTTAAGGGGGATAAGGACATGTTGACCGCAGTGAATTGGGTGAAGGCGGTTACTAGATCCTTCGAGTATATGCTATGTTCCGAAAAGGAAAAGGTGGGTTTGGCTGCTTATCTGTTAGTGGACAATGCAGAGTATTGGTGGCAGTCCACTCGGGCCATTTTGGAGGCTCAACCTGTTGAGGTTACGTGGGATAGATTTTTAGAGTCCTTTACTGAGCAGTACATCCCACGCACCGATCAGACTAGGTTGAAGATGAAATTTTTGAAATTGACTCAGGGGACAATGTCAGTTAATCAATATGAGTCAAGGTTTATTTCTCTAAGCGGATTCGATCGAGAGACCATCAGGAGTGAAGGATATAAGATATACAGATTTATAGAAGGACTGAAGTCTCCTATCAAATCCAAGTTGTATACCTTGGGTATCACTACTTATAATGAGACAGTCCGTAAGGCTCAGTTGTGTGAGCAGGACTATGAGTTTCATCATGACGATTTCCGATCCCAAGGTAAAGGTAAGAAACCGATAAAGCGGAAGTCAGAAAGGAAAATATCGAAAGATGGATGCTCATTTGGGAGATGTAGGCCATATGAAAGAGCTTCGAGAGGTAAGCAAGTAAATTATAAGAAAATAATTATTAATTAAATTAAATGGTTATGTGGAATTTATATTGAGTTGGGAGTATTATGATGATTATGGTATAGGGAATCCTAGAGCTACTGGGATCAAGATAAATGATGATAGATTCCGACATTTAGCTAGTAGTACCGTTAGCTCATCTAAGAGAACAAGACAAAGGTGTGAACATTGCAAAAAGTTCCATAGATCACAGCCATGCCGGTTGGCAAGTGGCACATGTTTCAGATGTGGTGAACAGGGACATATGATCAGAGATTGTCCTAAGAGGGACTTAAGGACACTTGAGGAATCTGAGGAGACCCCTCAACCACAGCGCAAGGCCACTGCTGAAGAGAAGGGAAAGACACCTGTTAACTATGATGTGAATGTTGAAGATAAATAATGCAAAAGTATGTTGTATGATCTGACTAAATTGTAAAGAAAGTTAATAGAAGGTAGTATGATTATGGGAAGGATTTTTAGTTTACGTTATGAAATGAGTGAAGAAAAGTCCTACACTTAATGAAAATTAAGGTAATCATGGAAAATTTTGATATGATTTCGAATGATCTTCCAGGACTCTTTATGGATAAGAAAAATAGATGTTACTATTGATTTGGTGCCAAGAATGAGCTCATTTTAAGATTACCATATCAAATGGCATTAATAAGATTTGAAGAACCTGAAAAGCAATTTCAAGAGTTGTCATGAGATAATGTATGGTGACTGGGACGTCACAACAAGAGAGCTTCATTGCTTCATGTTCTAAAAGAAGATGTATCACAATTTTGATTTAGGATAAGGGAGGATATTTCTTTGCAATTTTATGGAGAAAATATGAGTCCACAATTAATGTCCAAAAAGGGTGAAATATAGTAGCATCTAATCCATGTCACTTTGTTTGAAAATCATTATTCGAATATATTTTCTATTTTCATTTCCCCTTTTAAGAGTTCTTTACATGTGCACAAATTGCATAAATATATTTTTGATTATTTATAGTATTTCACTCCTTCGCTTTTTGAAGAACAAAGTTGATAAAAGAACCTTTCTTAATTTCCTTTATTCTCACTTCCCTATTTTTTATCTCTATCCCCATAAAATTCCTCTGATCCTTTTCTTCCTCTCATAGTTCGTTCTTTTATTAGTGAGCAGAGCAGAACAGGGAGGCAGAGCAAAACAAGGAGGCAGGCGTGTATCAACGTGCGCTGAAGGTAGGAATAATGCTACTGTTTGTTCAAGTTTAATAATTTTGTGCTTTATAATGGTTTATTAGATTACAGTGGTTAAAAATATTAGTTAGTTAATTTTCTTTGCTTGTGTAGGGCCTTGATTTTATGTAAGTTGAATCAATTTGTTCAGACCATTTGCTTGTGTAGGGCTTTAATTTTGGGTTTGGTTCTAGCACTAGGTAAGTAAAAATTTATGGAAGAAACCTTTTGATTGTTTAATTTAAGGAAACAATGAAGGACATGAACAAGTGAATCCATACATGGTTTAGCCCCTACCAATTATGAAAATGTTGCTTTAGTTGGACATATTTCTTTTCTAATCTTCCACCGTTGGAAAGATTTGAAAACAACTTAAGTCTATCTCTCCCAATTGAAACATAATTTTGGTAACCCTCATGAAGAGCATGTGCATTTAGGCAGGCAAAATGGTGTATTTTTACCTTGCATATCAAAATTATGGCATGTAGGTTAGAATGTATTTGCACCCGTTAAGATTAGACCTTTTCATTTAAACTTGTAGCGTCTAAACTTGTAGCACTGCAATTCTTCAACGAAGACCAAGATACATAGTAGTAGTACTAATATATACTAGGTAGTTTGAGTGCAGTTTTTATCCTTATGACTAGGACAGGAAAGTCTGAAAGAGGATCTGGATAGGAATATAAATTGTTAAGTAAAGTAGGTACTTCCAGGATTTTCAAAAAGGATAATTACAGCAAGTATTTCAATATTGATGATTATGACTTGATAGTTAAGAATCTCAATCATGATATATGACTTGAGTTGGAACTAAGAAAGAAGATAATATGGTTATAATAATGATAACAAGTGAATAATGACAAAGCCGAAAGAATAAGATAATATGGTCTCAAATAAGAGGATTTTTATTTATTCTTTGATTTACATGTGATCTGGGCTAGGTTAGTTTTATATACACATATAGATTATAGATACATAATCGAATTGCTTTGTTGTATTCTAGGTTGTGTTCTCCTTCATTGGTTGTTTTCTTTTGCCATCACTACTACAACCATGGATAAGAGTTGGATTGGAAAATCTAAGTTTATTAGTGAATATGTGCAAGGGATGAGCCAATTTTTAAGATTTGCATTTGAGAATGCATGTCGAGATGGCATGATCTTATGTCCATGCACAAAATGTGTCAATTTGTGTTGGAAACCATTAGAAGATGTACAAGAGCATATGATTTGCAATGGGTTTTTGTCTGGTTATACTCATTGGGTTTGTCATGGTGAGACTTCACTGTTTGCTTACGAGTCTCATTTACCAGAAAGCTTTCAAGAACTTCGAGATGTTGGTGTTGAAGAGAGTTTAGGAGTTGAATATGAGAATGAGATTGACTTATCTCAATTTTTTGGTGGAGGAAGTGATCCTAGACAATCCCAAGAAGAGCTAAAAGTTGAAGCAACTATGTTTATAAGTTGTTAGATGATTTAAACCAAGAACCGTACTCGAGATTCAAATAAATGTCTAGATTATCTGTCATCTTAGAGTTGTTTCAAATAAAGGTTTCTAGTGGGATGAGTAATGAGTCATTCAATTTGCTCCTTTCACTATTGTAAAGGATTCTTCCTGAGGGTGAAACTTTGCCTAATTCCTATCGTGAAACCAAGAACATGATTAAGGAATTAGGTCATGGGTATGACAAGATTCATGCTTGTCCAAATGATTGTATGTTGTACCTGGATGAGAGAGCAAATGAAGAGTCGTGTTATGTGTACGGTGCTTCTAAGTGGGTGCAATGTGATAATAATGATTTGGAGGGTTGTTTTAGTGGTAAAAAGAAGAAACCTATAAAGGTGTTTCGTCATTTTTCCTTGAAACCTAGACTTAAAAAATTGTTCATGTCTCCAAAAATAGCTTCTGCTATGTTATGGCATGACAAGGGTCGTAAGAAAGATGAAAAAATGAGGCATTCAGCTGACTCTCTTGCTTG
Organism: Heritiera littoralis; assembly: GCA_031772115.1. Taxonomy (NCBI): domain Eukaryota; kingdom Viridiplantae; phylum Streptophyta; class Magnoliopsida; order Malvales; family Malvaceae; genus Heritiera; species Heritiera littoralis. The sequence goes on from JAPDPK010000043.1 coordinate 2,296,357, forward strand.
GAAATCTTTTGATTTGTGATATCTTGATTTTGCCTTAGACCCTCGTAATGTGAGACTAGGCTTGGCTACTGATGGATTTAATCCATTTAGAACAATGAACAATAAGTATAGTGTTTGGCTTGTTATGGTGATACCGTACAACTTGCCCCCTTGGTTGTCTATAAAAGAGTCTAGTTTTATTCTTTCTTTAGTGATTTCGGGTAGGAGTGGACCTGGAAATAATATTGATGTTTACTTAGAACCTCTAGTAAGAGAGTTAAAAGAATTATGGGAAGTTAGGGTAAACACCTTTGATGCTTTTGCTGAAGAGAATTTTCAATTACGTGCTGCATTAATGTAGACAATAAACGACTTTCCTACATATGGAGATTTGTCTAGTTGGAATGTTAAAAGTCGTTTTGCATGTCCTCATTGTTGTGAAGACACATGTTCTTTATGGCTACATCATGGGGGTAAATACTGTTTCATGGGTCATCGTCGGTTTTTAGATATTAATCATGAATTTCGGACTGATTCCTCTTTTGATGGCACTCAAGAATTAAGGGCTACACCAATTTCACCTTCAAGAAGTATGGTTTTAAGTCAAGTAGATAACATTTATGTTACTTTTGGAAAGAAAAATCCAGTTCATTCTGATACTTGGAAAAAGAAGAGCATTTTTTTTAATTTGCCATACTGGGAGCACAATTTGTTACGTCGTAATTTAGATGTGATGCATGTAGAGAAAAATGTGTGCGATAATATTTTGGGGACTTTATTAAATATTGATGGGAAGACTAAGGATAATTTGAAGGCTCGTCTAGACTTGCAAGCAATGGGTATAAGGAAAGAGCTACATCCAAGGGAAGATGAGGATGGTAGACTTCATATACTTCTTGCTTGCTATTGGATGTCAACAAAGGAGAGACTTGTTTCTAGAAGTTTTAAAAAGTATCAAAGTTCCAGATGGTTTCTCTTCAAATATCTCCCAACGTGTCAGTCTCAAAGATCGTAAAATTCTTCCTTTGAAAAGTCACGACAACCATATATTGATGGAGGAGTTCCTTGGACTTGCATTACGTGGGCTTCTACCTAGAGATGTGACCATGGTTGTGGTTGAATTGGGTCAATTTTTCAAGGCATTGTGTGATAAAGTTCCTGTAGTAGAAGAACTCAAGAGACTTCAATCTAAAAATTGTGCTCACTCTTTGTCAAATGGAGAAGATTTTCACTCCTTCATTCTTTACCATCATGGTACATTTGGTGGTTCATTAGGTTGAAGAGGCAAAAATTACAAGCCCCGTGTATTATAGATGGATGTATCTGGTTGAAAGGTATAATCCAATTTGGTATTTTAATTATAGATGATTTCTTATGAGTTAAAGTATTTTCTTTTCTTTAATTATGGTCCTTTTATTATAGGTTCCTTTTTAAATTGAAGTCCTATAAGACTAATAAAGCTCACCCTGAAGGCTCGATTGCAGAGGCTTATTTGGCTGAAGAGTGTATGGTTTTTTGTTCAAGATACTTAGAAGAGTTTGAAACCTGATTTGACCATTCAATTAGGAATTATGATGTCCCTAGTGAACTGTGACAAAGATCAAGCTTATTTCCAAGCTTAGGGTGACCATTAGGAAAGGCAATAGGTTTTGAGCTAGATGAAAAAACATGGGTACAAGCTCATCGTTACGTCTTATTTCAATGCGAAGCAATTCATGAATTTCAGCAGTAAGCCCTCTACCTTGTCTTTCTCTTATAAAGTTTTTTTAGTTAAATTGTAGTTAACTTGATTAGGTTGTTATAAAGAATTTGAGAAAACTATAAGAAGGCAACAAAGGCGCAAACGAGCTCGTCCAATCGAAATAAGTGACATGATGAATACTACATTTCATGAATGGTTTTATGATTGGGTTAGTAATTTTCCAGTGACCATTTTCTTTTGTTTTTCTTTTTGTTTTATATTCAAGGTCAAAATAGCAAGTCTCATACCTTTTAATGTTAAATTAGGTTGCAAAAATGGATCCTTCAAAAACTACAACGGATATTAGGTATCTTTCTCAAGGTCCTAATAGGGTGGCAACAAGATATAATGGTTATGTGATCAATGGGCTTAGGTTTCATACCAAAAGTTGTGAGAAGGACAGAAAAACTCAAAACAGTGGAGTAGCTGTGATTGCAAAAACCACTCATTATCCAAATGCTCGAGGTGGAGATCCTATTGTTATGGAAGATACTTATTATGGAGTATTGACTGATATAATAGAGCTGAATTACTTTGAGAGATTTAAGGTTGTATTATTTCGGTGTGATTGGGCTAGCCTTATTAAAGGAAAGGGCATTAAGAAAGATCAATATGGATTCATCCTTATGAATTTCTCAAATTTAATTCATACGGGTAATGATGTAAGAGATGAACCTTTTGTGCTTGCATCCCAAGAAAAACAAGTGTTTTATGTACAAGATCCTTGGCATCAAGATTGGAAAATTGTATTGAATGCAATACCAAGAGATTTGTATGATATGGGTGTGGAATCAATTGAGGAAGAGATTTGTATCTAATTCAATTTCATATTTACTTTGTTTTCGTTGAAAACTTTTACTGAGTTGTATTTGGATTTTGGAATCAAAAAGATAGTAAACTTATACTGTTACTATTTCATTCTCTTTAACAGCTTGAATAATTCTAATTTTGGTCTGAATGTGCATCATTTCAAGTTATTATTTCATTCTCTTTGTCAGTGCGTTATATCTCAAAGTGCAAAAGATAACATCCACATGCTCTGAAAAGAGCAAAACATGATGAAACTTGAAACATGAAAGTTGTCCGTTTGCTAAATGGTTGCCTAAGTTTACATTCCATATCCTGCTGTATCTTTTTTTATTTCCAAGTTATTTCTGTCATTACTGCTCTTGTTCTCTGATTTGATTAAACTAATAAAATATACATGTATGAATATTTAAGTTACTGTCTTCCCTTACTGCTGAACATTTTTATAGGGAAAGAACTTGACCTCTGCATTGTGATGAAATGAAATGGCTAAATGCCAATATTAAATACTAAAGAGGCTAATTTTTTGTGCTTCTGCCGTTCAGCTCTGTACCCACAACATATATGAAACTGAATTTTGTTTCCTTTTCACATGGGTTAATATTTTTACCACATATCTATATGACTTTTTGTTTCCCTCATGTTCATATATGATGAATTTATTTGCTACAAGTGTCATAGCAATACTTGTCTCCCATTCTTATTTATCTGCTACAAGTATAACGATTTATGTGTATATCTGAATTTTTAGTACCGTACAAATATGCCTATACCAAATGCCTGCATATTTGAATGAGGCTGATAAATGCACTTTTGATATATTAGTCATGGATAAGTCATATATATGTATGGGAACTGAGCTGGCTTTGGGTTAATGCTATGCAGGCAAGATATTGTACATACTCCAATTTGTGAAGTGAAATTTTCTACCACTGATAGGCCAAAGTTGCTTAGTCAGGTACATTTGCTGAGCATTACTTTTGGTGCTTAGAGTAAATTTACATTTTGCCATCGTGGCCATTTCAACTTTTTAAATATCACCATGTGATATTTCTCTTGTCGCTGACCACCTTGTGGTTTCTACTATCACATGGTTTAGCATTAATTCATTCAACAAAATGATAAAAATATCCATATTTAAAAGGCATTGTTTCTATTAATAGTCCTTTTCAATTGTTTCTTAGCATCCTCATTTTGAGTCTGCTTACTATTATTTAATTGTTTTTGCTTAGATCATGCTAACCTGTTGTTATTGTAATACCACACTGCCTACAGTTGTAATGATCTTTAATCTTGTAAAAGTTCTCTTCAAATATCAAAATCACCGAGTTATCTTTTTCTTCTTGTGAACATAATGCAATGACTGATTTATTCCTCTTCTATACAGGTTTGTTTCACCGTACATCATGGGAAAGAGTAGAAGTATTCGAAACTGTGAAATTGTAACCCAAGATACTGAAGATACTCAACAAGATGCTCCTCAGCAACCTTCACTTTCTGAACAAAGCAAGAAGTCTCGTACTCGTGGTCGTAATAAGATGATTGATGTGTGGAATCTTCCACATGAGAAAAAAATTAAAGTATGGTTTAACAAAAAAGGTCAACCACTTAGACGTGAAGCTCGCTTATTATCATCTTGTCTTGGGATCTTAGCAAGAAATGGTTACTTACTCCCTTTGGTCTACAAGACTTGGAGGGATGTGCCTCAAATGTTCAAGACAGACTCCTTAAACCATATCAAGGTCATTTCTTTTATTATTCAATTTATTAATTTGTTTATAGGAAGTTTTCTTGTTTTGATTACATATTTCAATAATTTTTATTTCTGTGTAGGAAAAATTTGTGTTTCCTGATCGTCATACTGGTTGGATCTTAAAGTCTTTGTCAAAAAAATGGAGGGATTACAAGGCTGAGCTAAAAGCTAAGTACTTCCACTCCGATAATGAAGAGGAGTTGCTGCAAAATAAACCCTCAGATGTTCTAAGAGATCAATGGGCAACTCTTGTAGCATATTGGCTGTCACCTGAAGGAAATGTAAGGTTTACATAACAAATTTAAATTGATTTAAGTTAATTTACATAACAGGTATACAAACATTTATAAGCTCAACTATGTGAATGATGTAGGCTCTTGCTAAACTAAACAGTGATCGACAAGCCAAACAAACCATGCTTCACACTACGGGCTCAAAGAGTTTTGCTTCTCTTGTGGATGAGAAGGTATGTTTTAAATTTTAAGTTACTCAAGTAGTCAAGTTCCAGTTATTTAGCTTTTTAAAACTAAAAAATATCCAGCAGTGATGCTTGAATATTTGCATTGCTTTTGTGTTATTTACTTTTATGATGATTTTTAATGATTTTAGTTGCGTTGTGCAAATTAATATTGTAGACACTTGTTCTAGCCTGTTTTTTGGATTGTATTGCGTGTCAAGTTGTGATAACATTTTGTGGAAATTTATTCCTTTATAATTACTATCTTTTTTTTTTCCATATCACTCATTATATTGTATTACATGTTGACTTTCATTACTGCAGAGTTTGAACCAAATTAAGAATGCAACCATGTGGATCAATTAAACACATTATCAAATTGGCTAATACATAAATTTGTGGCTAGACTAATGCGATTATACATAAATTTGAGTGGAGTTTTTTATTCTTGCTCATCTGCTTGATAAGAGAAGATACGCGACAAATAAGTAGTATAAATATTTATCTCTAATTAGTAAATTAAATTTTTTGGTTTTTGATGCTATTGTTGTTTTTATTTTCTTAGTTCTTTTGCCTTTATGTTGTTTTCAAATAAAGTTTGAGAATTTTTAAACATAACTATTGGATCTGACTTTTCTCCTTACATTTATACTTGTTCATTAGTACTATATTAATTTAAGGATGTTTTGTGATAATAGAAGCAAAGTGGTGGGGTGGAGCCAAATAGGATAGAACTATTTGTGATGACTCGTCAATGTAAGGACGGAAGTTTTGTGGATGATTCTACTGCACAAGCTACTATAAGTGATTAGTTAAATTTTTTTTTTCTAAATTTCTTAGTTGGTTTTGAGATTTTGTTGAATGTGGGCTTTTTTAAATAACCTGTAGCACACTCAGGTGCAGCAAACCTTTTTGTCCCTATAACAGTATCCTCGACATGAGATTCCCCTTCAGGAATAGATATGCATAGTCCAAACTTCATGTTCTGTTCAAAAAGTTCAACATCTTTCCAATTTGTTAATTGCATTTAAAATCTTATTAGCTGTTAATGTTTCCAATTTGTTTGCTGAACATAAGGATGTCCATGAGAAAATATGAGAAGTTTCTAGGAATTTATATGTACATAAACCTGTTCCATATTGTTAGGAGTTAAAACAAATTTCTTGAAAATGGGATATCTAATGGTTGTTTTGGTTGAGTATTTTACAGGAGAAGTTAAAGGAGGTGCTATCTCAACGTTCTAGCAACTTGGAGCAATCAGGAGAAACAAGTTCTTCCATCGATGAGGTTTTCGTTGACGTGATGGGAAAGGAACGTCTTAGTCCGGTACGGGGATTGGGATTAGGTCCTACACCCACGGAGATATGGGGTTTGTCTTCTTGTCATTTTCAAGCAATGAATGATAGAGATGAAGAAGTTCTCAAGCTACAAGAGAAGCTAGATGCTATGACTAATAAAGTTTCCAACTTGGAGGAAAAGGCAGCTAAAGTGTCTGAGCTTGAGGAAAAAGTCTCTAAGATGGATGAACTTGAGGCCACATTAGCAACACTTCAAAAGGTTAATGTTGAGCTAGTTAGATTTGCAAATGCCATGCAAAGGAGATTTTCACATGTGCCAAGCATGGACATCAGCTCAGCTTCCCTTGCAGTTGGCAATAAATAGGTGAAAACCACATTTGCTTTTGACATTTTCCTACTGCACTGTTTTGATATGCAATTACATGATATGCTAAATTCATGGTGGTTAAATCAATTGCATGTGCACCTCTCACCATTAGAAAAACATGAGCAGTCTGAGTCATTTTTCTTTGTTTTTTCTTTTTTGAGTAAATATTGTTCGCGATTGCAATGTCTAATTTTTTTTAGTTCTATCTTGTCTTCTTCATCATCTATTGTTGCATTTCCTTGCATTCATTGTATAGAAGATCTTAATATGTATTGGCAAACTCCAACATATTGCTGGCTCACAATGTAAACCTGTTCTGAGAAGATTAGTTTCTTTCTTCCTGCCCATATGTCATGATTCTCATTTATAATTAATAAGATGTCACAAAATAGAAAAAAAATGTTTTTCATAGCATTCTATATCAAATACACATGCTTTTATGTTTCTACTACAAAAAGCTGGCAGATTATTTCAAACTTACAGCTAAATGCTATCAGTTACACTTTTAAATAGTGAAGTATCTATGGTAAGCCCCAAGAAATCAAATAAACTAGTTACCAGCTCCTGGACTTGGAACTGACTAACTGGTGTAGGAAAGAAACGCCATATTAAGTGGTTTCATTCTCTCTTATTGCAGTTTCAGACGCATCTAGTTCGTTTGGGTCACTACGTGCAAATACTTAAGTGAAGATGGAAGCTTTAAGGATAATTGGTATACAATTCAGCTAGAAGTTTTATGCTTGTATTAAACTTCTAGGAAGTTTAGAAAACTTTATGGCTATTGTGATAGGTAATTGATTTTATTTCATCTCCCGTTTTCATATGTTTTTGTTCAGGCTGAACCATGTTTCTCAAACAAATTCAGTTTATTCTGTTTTTGAGTTCCTTATAACAGCTAAATGGCTATAGCTTTGAATGAGTCTTGAATTGAGTGCACAAGCTTGATCACAAGTCTCTTCCATTGTAAATTACTTTATTAACTTGCATTAAGAAAATTTGAATTAATAGTTGAAATCATTTTATTAGACTATTAGTGAACAATGACATTAATACAAATAATTAATCAAGCTTTTAAATTTAAAATATAATTCAATAAATATAAAAAATTTAAATTTCAATTAATACATTTACCGACACTTTTAAATTTAAAATATAATTCAATAAATATAAAAAATTTAAATTTCAAATAAGACATTTACCGTCACTTAAAAGTGCCGGTAAAAGCTTTTAAATTTCAAATAAATTCAAATTTTCATCATGATTTTTCTAAAGGCATTTAAAAGCGCCGGAAAAACGACTGTCCCAATTCCTCACCTCTTTACCGGCATTGGAGTACATGACTGCCGGTAGACCTTCACCGGCATTCACTTGGCCGACGGTCAGCCGGTGGTTTGTTGAACGCCGATAAGATCTTTGCCGACGCTTGTTTGGCTTTTTACCGGCACTTATAAGTGTCGGTAAAAGTCAATTTTTTTGTAGTGCTTCTAACCTAATGAAATTATGCACAGTACAACACACTTTCGGTATATAACGTTGTTTTTTAAGAAGATAGTTAGGCATATCCCTCAATATAGCAAATCTTTTTTTAAGCACTCCGATGTTTCGTTCAATCACATTACGAATAGAAGAATGCCTCATATTAAAAAATTAAATCTTAAACAAAGACCAAATAAATTAATCTAGCATGCTATTTAATTTTAAATATAATTTAACTACTAACACTAATACCTGAGCTAACATTTAATAAAGTAACAATGAATAAATAAGTAACTATGAATCTTTCCAGCACAGCACTATCTTCCTTCCTTACACAGCCGCGTTTGGCATTGCTCCGAACCCAAGTAAGAAGCCGGTACACAGCCAATGTTGTGCCTCACACCAAGCCGAGCCTTCATGTCTCCTTTAGTAATGCTACACAGCGACGTTGCACCTTTCCACGATCAACGCCCAGCTTCCAAGCTTCACACAGCAGCCATGGTTTCCTGCACCTATCTGGTTCTGCTCCAGAATGCTCCTGCGGTCTAGCCACACGCAGCAGTTGCAGCAGCCGAGGAAACTTTTTTTTTTTGTAGGAAAAAGAACAAACAAGGAAAAAGCAAACCCATATCTGCTACGGGCACTAACAAGCAATGAGCAAGTAACCAGCAGAACCATCCAAAATCCCAAAAAGACAAAACCACAAACACCTGGTGGGCAAGAACGAGCTGCTTATGAAAATAAAAGAGATAATTTTGCATCTATGGCATTTTGAACCTAGGATTTTTAAGTGAAAGTTTAAAAATTTTTAAAAAACCCGTGTTTTCTCCTTTTCCATTTCTCTCAAGTCATTTTCATTGAAAATGATGAAAACATCATTTTTTTGTTTTATAAATTTAGCCCATTTTCATTTTCTAAAATTTTATTTTCCATTTCTTTAACCAAACATGTTTTCTCCCATGTTTTCTATTTTCTATGAAAATGAAAATAAAAAACAGCTTTATTTTCATTAACCAAACACACACTTATTCTCTGGCAAGCAAAAAAAGCAATATATATGTATATATATATGTATATATATCATATGCCATTTAACACTTCTCCTCAATCGTCACATAAAACAAGTCATTATGTTCTCCTTCATTCATTCCGCTATCACTTACATTGAGACGAATTTTGCAGAGGTATTGGAGAATGTAAAACAACTTTAACGAGACTTGGGACTTAAAAACTTTAACAGAATGGAATCATGCTTTGTATGAATACGTAAAACTCCTTTAAGGAGGCGTGGGACTTGAAAACTTTGTTAGAGATTGGAATCATGCTTTAATGCTCGACATTCAAATCTCAGGTACTTCATCCTCGATAGAGTACTCGATTAATTGTCTAAAACAAGAAGCCATGAAATAAAGAAAAAAAAGACTTGGGCACATATACTGATTGCTCAATGTCATACAACAAAACATTATATTACATTACATTAAGCATGATTGCCACTTGACAAACTATGAAAAAGTCCAATGTCTCAAAATCATTTTCCTTGATTCCCATTTTCAATAAAACATAATTATACTTTCAAAATATAATATAGTAATAATACATTCGACACATAAATCACAAGAATCAAGTGTTTTATTTAAAAGCAGTATCGACAATCCACCCTTTAAGACATTTCATTCAAAATAGAACCGATATCAAACAATTTTCATTCAAACCAAAACAATTAAGTCATTTCATTATGCAATTCATCATATGAAATGCATTATAAAATAGTAAGTGGGCTGCCATTTAACATTTCAAAGCATATCATTTACGGTGAAACCATATCATTAAATTTTCATTCAAATCCGAAATATTCAAAACTTTAAGTTCCTTTAGAACAATAAAAACTTTCAATAATGCAATTTACAAAAAGAAATCCATAACTTATGAAAACAAGTGCATTCGAACTGTTATGCATGTGAAACAATGCTTTTATGCATGATCAAATGCTTATCTATATGAAACATTAAAATTTTCAATCAATCATTATCCTAAAGGGTTCAATCTAGATCTTTCAATATGTTATGTAAGCTTTCGATCATTGTATTTAAAACTAATCATATATTCTCGAGATGTTTTCTATAGTATAAATCAAATGTTCTCATACACCTTTATCGTTACAAACCCATATCTTCTGAACAGTATATTTCAGTTGTATCAATCAAATCATATACTTTCGAAAATTTCTTTTAGATCAATACTAAACTTATTATTTGATGATTTCTTTTGAAGATTATAGCTCTTTTCGAAAGTAATTGCTTTCCAAATCAACTATTTATAAAATTTCGCCAGCGTAACATTTTCATAATTAAAATCTCTTGCAAGTTGAAAAAAATAAAATTCCGTTTCATCCCAAACCAGTTCATTTTCATAAGATTCACAAGCAATATACCTTCTTTAAACCATAATTCATATCTTTACTATTTATATAATACACTTTAAAACTCAATCCAATTACCAAAACTGAAAACCATTAAAATCATGAACATGATATCATCCTAATTCTCGCATATATGTTCCTTACCTATAATGCCACCGTTTGCTACCTCAATCAACTTGTACCGATTACAGCCTAGGTAGAGCAGTTTACTACTTATACCATTGTCTTTCCCACAAATTCCTTGGCTGCAAACTAGTATTCAATAATTGCTAATTCATTCATAAAACACTCTAAAACAACACTTTTGGTCTTCATTTTGATCACATTACATGATGTCCTTAAGGTACCTCAATGTATCTTGATGCTCAAGTCATTTTCTTCTAATTTTAACTATACCAATACTATTAATATTCATTGCCATTCAACATATATAGTCCAATATCATGATCTTTAGAATGCCTTGACACTATGAACCTAGCATTCGCCGAAACATAACAAGTCCCTAGAAGAAGTTGCGTTTAAATCTAATAGCATATTCATACTCACCATTATCCTATCTTTAACATATGTTATATTCAAACTAGGAAAAGCTCACTACCTTAGGAAACCCAAGTTGGCTGAAACCCTAAGAGTGCCTTACACTTAGTTTTGTAACAATATAATGACATACACATGCTTAAAACATCATATATATCAATTAGAGATCAAACTGAAAGTTCTCTCTCTTGCTTACCCTTGATGGCTGAAACTTTAGCCTTGAATTTCACCTTGTAAAAAACCATCAAACACTCTCAAAATGACATATGTGGTAGAGGAAGTCAAGGAAAACAATATGGTATAAGGGTTTAGCAAGGTTCTTCTGGGTTTTCCTTAGTTTTTTCTTCTTTCTCTTTCTTTCTTCCTCACGGTTTCTCTCCTAGTTTTTTCCTTAGCTATGGTTGGAGAAAATGAAGAAAATGATGGCAAAATATCTCTCATTTCATTAAAATATTAATTATAAATTTTGGTAGTGAAATTCCACCTTTAACCCTATTAATTCCTCTAGTGCATGTTTGACATATGGGATTATTTAAATGATAGGATGATAATTATCCTATCCCATGTTTGTTGTGTATTTAAGCAATAGGATAGGATTAGTGGGAGGATTAGTCATCCTATACCAAGAGGATGACTTAATCTTCTAGAAAAGTGGAGGATTATTTTTAATCCATAAAATAGGATTTATTAAAAAAAATTTTAATAATGAATTTCCTATTTTACACTTAAATTGAAAAAATAAAATTTATTATTAAATTATCAAATAAAAAAAAGAATTGGTTAAAAAAGTATCGGGTAAACACAACAAGAATATCTTGTCATTTCAAACTTCTCTGCTCCACTACTTTTCTATGCTCCAACCACTCTTTTCATTTTTTCTACAAATTTCTTTCGCATTTCTCATTACAAGTTAGATCACTTTTCAATTTTCTTTCAAATTTCTAGGTAACCTAACAAAATTTATCTCTTATTGCGATTTTTTTTTCAATTTTCTTTTGGATTCATTTGTTTTGTTTTGTATTATTATTAAACATTTCGATTAAAACAATTCATCTTAGTAGTGCGATTTTGCTTTGTTCATTTGTTTAGTTTTAACAATTTTTTTGTGTTTTAAATCTATTTTCTTTCATTTTCTTTTCAATTTTCTTGGAAACCAACCAGGTTTTCTGATCTGTCCTACGATATTTGGCTACGCTATTTGAATTCTGATCTGTCCTATGGTGTTTCACATTTTTTACTTTGTTTTAATGTAGCGTGTGACCAGGGAATCAAACTTTCATGATACTGAAAAGACAAAGAACTTCCTGATGGGGGCCAAGCTTCCTGATGCTAGGCCTCTTATTAATGTTTGTGATCGATTTTGGTTTGTTCCTGATCTCACTCACTACCTCTACATAAATAACATGCTCCGTCGCATTGAAGGTTATGTTTAGACGGTATGTGACATTGCCCTTTAGATATTTTTACTGGAATACTGCATGAATTTATTTAAATTCAAGTAATTGTGAGCTTGTTTGCCTCTTTTGGTAGGTGAACCCAGGGAATGCTCCTTTGGTGGTGGGGTAGTTGCTAGATGATGAATGCTTGAAGATTTTATTAAAGGTCTCATTCTTTCAGTCTGTTCTTTGCTTCCAGTCGAGCCCTTTGTGGAGGAATGTGAGAAGAGGTGATTTTTTTACTGCATCTTCTGATCTTGTTTCCTCCCTGTTATTAAAATTTGATTCTCATTTTTTGGCATGTGGCTTCTCGACTTCGTTTACTTACACAGTTTTTGGAGCTTCTTGTAAGCAAAGGAAGCCAAGATGTGCATGTCCACAATGCTATGGGTAAAATAATCAATGACAACAATAACAATCCAAAGCACTTCTTCACAACCAACCCTTACTATGATTCCCGAGTCGTGGGTGCGTACTGTGAGAATTGAGAAGCGTGATCCCACCCTGGCAGTTGTGGCTTATCGATGAGAACAATGTCATGATGAACTTATTAATGTCACAAATAAGAAGTCATTGTTCAAGTTGCAGGCTAGGTATGTGATTGTTTAGTTTAGTTATGATAATCTATTGGATCTTTGTTTTAAAGTGGCTTATCAGTGCATCATCCTTCGATTGCAGGTATTTTGTTGAGAGGATAGATGGTGATCTTTGGGAGAAGGTTCTAAATCTTGAAAATGAATATAGAAGATAGCTAATTGATCAAGTTGCGTCGACTACTTAGCCTAAAAGCAAGAGTCCAGAACAGGACAACAATAATATCTGTTGTTGTGCTGTGTTCTTATAAACAACATTCAGCTTTGCCATGATATTTGGATTTGAGCTAGGGGCAGACACTCTTTGTTTGGTTGGTGTAATACTAGAACTATGTTTAGGAATTGATTTGCTTTGTATTGATAATGAGGCTCTGATTGTGTTATTTGTTCATTTGTTGGAGCTTTGAAAAATGGTGTGAGTTTGAAAAATGGTTATAAATACTAGTTTTGTTAGTATTGTTCTCATCATAATTGTCAATATCATGATTCTACTAGCAAAATTATTATTTTTGGGATTGTTAGTATTAATGTTACTTTTGTTTTAAGAAATTGTTCTTGATTTTAAGAAAAAACTTGATATTTTTTATATGTAAAAATTGCATTGCTATGTTACATAAAAAAATTGCGTTGCTATAAGTTTTATTTTTTATATGATTTTTTACTATTTTTTATTCTTTGATTCATGATTTTATTTTTTTGGTTATTTTCAAATTATTATTGTGTGACTTGAAAGAAGAAAAGGTCAAGTTTTGAGTTAATATATAAATAAGGGTAATTTTGTCCAATAAAAAAATATCATCATATCCTAATTTTAACCTTGCACATAACAAATATGGTAAAGGATAAAAATTCATCCTATCTTATGCTTAACCCATGTATACACCAAACATAAGATAAGATGTTATCATCTAATCTTATCCTATCTTATTCTATCCTTATCTCATGCACCAAACATGTCATTAATGACTAAACCTAGTTTGTTTAATCCCTAATTGCATAACTAATTAATAAGTTAATCCCTTAATAAATTTTCATTATCCAAACATGCCTTAAGCACTTTTCCATAAAGTAAACATTATTTTATTATTTAATTAATGCTAATTAGTTGTCATGTATTGAATACCGAATATTCGTACTATTTCCTTACATTCAAATTACATTTGGTTGGACTGTCTATAGTGTCTGTCATAACGTGTCAAGTCCTAAAACCTAACCGCTAGACTTAATATCAAGGAGTCTCCACCAACCATTCAAACCTAAGGTGTGATTGGTCACCTATTCATGTCTAAAGATAAGGCATGGTCTACGTTCAAAGATTCTTAGACTCGGAGTACGGTTACGTATGGGGAAGGATTAGTACCCCCACAACGCCCATCCAAGATGGTACCAACTAGCTTTAGGTTATCTTTATAGTCTGCCTTAAGTTCATATTAATTTCGATATACTTATATATTGGGAAAATTTCTAAGATTTTTCCATCAATTTGGCTCCAACCTTAGAAATTCCCCTCACCTCAAGATATTCAAGGAGTCTCAATTGACTTTCTTGAACTCCATCGTCGGATAAATTTAAATATTTTATGAGATTCCTATTTTCCTAATTTTGTCTCTAATTTTGACTCCATATTCATTTTATAAATTTCTTGGATTTTCTAATTTATTTTTATATTTTTATATTCTTATTTCTAGGAAATAAACATGAATTATGTTTTATTGAAAATTCACTTTTAAGCATCCCATCAATTTGGCTCAGCCCAAAAGGAACCTCCTCACCTAGAAATTTTCAAGGAGTCTCAATTGACTTTCTTGAAATTTCATCATCGGCATAACTCATATTTATTCTTTTTCATTTATCTTATTTATTATAATTCTATTTATGATTTATACTTTATCTTATCTCTATTTGTTTATTTGTCTTTATTTGCTCATTTTTATTTATCTATATCTAATCCATCTATCTTATATTACTTTTATTTTTATTATAAATAAATATGAATTAATTAAAAAAAATTCTTTCAAAAGTATTCCATCAATTTGGCTCAACTTAAGAAAGATTCTTTCACCTAGAAATTTCCAAGGAGTCTCAATTGACTTTCTTGAAATTTCATCCTTGGTATAATCCACATTTATTTATTTGATCTTCATTATAAATATTTATTGTTCATATATTTTTTATAACCTTGGAATATTCATCTAAATCATACAAAATTGTTAAATCAAAATTATACATGCAAACTAAATCAATGTACTATACTATAGTCATAAATCAAATAACACAAATATGCAAATTAATATTTTACAAGCAATTATCAACTCAAATTAATTATCATACAAATTCATATAAAATATCATACAAGTGATCATTAAATTAAAACACAAATTAACGTCAAATTAACATGCTTATCAAGATTATATTAATTAAATTATTAAGTCAAATTATTATGTTGTCAAATTAATTAATCATGCAACTAACTATTAACATACAACCATTCATAACATGCAAATTGCTAATATTACTTATTTCTCTGATCCTATTGTCAGCTTTTTGTTAAATTAATAAGGACTAATAAATTAGAATATACATATATACATACCTGGTATTAATAATTAATTCCTTTGCCTTTTTTCCTTTTTCCAATGTCCTATTTCCTTCTCCTTTGCTTTCTTTTTTTCTATTGGCGCGTAACAGCCTCTTGCTCTTTGTACTCACGTGGTTGTCCCAGCTTGAACATGCAGCAATTTAGCAAGAGCGGTAGCAGCAGGCGAGGTGGACAAGGGTGATGAGAATTTGGTGCAAAGACCGAGGTTCGGCAAGCAACAGAGCCGAACGATGCAGGGGCCGGTTTTAAAGATCGGTGCAGGCAGCTTGGCTTGACGGAGAAGAAGTGGTAGTCAGTGATGAAGTGCACGGGTCACTTCCTTGTAAAACAGAATGGCAGCAGTCAGAGCTTGATGATGGAAGCGGCAAAGCTTTGATAAAGATGCAGCATAGACAGTTGGTAGAGAGGAGTGCAAAGGAAACACGGGCAGCTAGAACTGTGGTAGGTGAAATAAGGCAAGGTGCGAGCTGATGTAGGGGCTGTCGGTTTGGCGAAGAGGGTGATGGTGGGTTAGGCGATTTGTTTCAGTTTTGAAAAGCGATGAAGATGGTGATGAGTCGAGCAAGGTTGGCAGTGTAAGGCGTGCTGGTGATGAAGACAGAAGCGATGGAGATGATGATGTCAAAGCTTGGTTGTCGATACCAAGCGGTGGCGTGAAGGTGATGGATGATGTTGGCAGAGATGTCTGTTTGCTAAGAATGATGTAGTCGGCTAAGGGAGTATGATGGTTGTAGCAAGATGAATCGGTGTTGGAGGGAAAATTTAGAGATGATATGCTAGATTGTGAATGACCCAACTCATGAGGTTTATTCTCTTTTTATAGCCACTAATTAGTTAGAGTCCTAATACAACTATACTTATTCTAATAATTATCTCCTATTTTTAATATTTTATCTATTTAATTCTTATGTTAATCCTAATCTAACTCTATCAAATTTAATATTAATCCAAATAATTATCCTAATTATCTAATCCTAAAATTAATTTTATTTTTATTTCTTTTTATCTTTTCTCTCTCTCTTTTTTTTATTCCTAAATCCTATTTTAATTTTAATTTCCTAATTAATGTTAATTCGAAATCTAGAAATTCTAATTTAATTCTAGTCTAATTCTAAATTGTTAAATTAAAATACAAATGTCACCCAACCCAATTAATTATTTATACAAATTAAGACTCCGGACAAAATAGGGTGTCTACAGTGTCCACACACACTTAATAGTAATTAATCATTTTTGTTTAATTGTAATTTCCCAGGAACAATATGAATCAATTCAAAAGTAGATAAATAGATAAAATCCAAAAATTTTATTCAATGTCCTACATTCAATTTACATCCCAAGTATTAATATACACACAAGTAGAACTGTACGTATACTGTTTAAACATATAAAAGTAAAACTCGTATACCTCAACGGAAACTGATAACCGCCTGAGGGATACCAAAAGAAAGGTTCTCCTGAGCAGAACAAAAATTTACTGCAAATACTCTGGAAGGAAAATATGAGGGAGTGAGCTTACACCAAGTAAGAAATATATATAAAAGAGCTAATACTATGTATACTATATGCAGGTATCGTCAGAACATGCTCTTTCACATAGAAAATAGTAATCACATGATCTTAGGGGATACGATCGAAAAGGAAACTATAGTCGATTAGATAACCAGGTTGAGTATAGAAGGATGCTTTAAAGCACTTCACTTGTCCCAGTATCTAATTCCAACTATGGAGAGTTTCATAAAATTCTATGAATAAACTAGGTAATTTTTATTAACCACTTCATAACATCTTCATTATAACAATACTGATAAGAAAAAAAATATAGTAATCATTTTCATAATACAGTACAGCTAAGAAAACATAACTAAATAAACACATGGAGATCAGAAGTAAATCAAGTCTGGGAGTGCATGAATTAGCCAGGGATTTACCACCCCAGTAAAACAATATAATGGAGATTAGGCTTCACTCAATAGACTCATGTAATATAAGTATCCCAACAGGGAATAATAACGACATATGGCCATAGTCAAAGATCCACAGTGTATACTAGCCAGGTGACATTGTGGGCGCTGAAGACGTGGCTAGGGTCAAATAGCAACAAAATAGAACAGAAAAGCATGTACCCATAGGTAGCTATAGGGTTAACAGTCTCAAAACAATTCATAAACAAATTCAGAGTCATTTGTGAAAATCCATTCAGCAACTTATATCTTCAGTTAGTTCATAAAGGAGTCCAACTAGAAATCATTATAATTGAAATATAAAAATTCACCAAATATTCTCAATTTGGTAAACAAGGTTTAAAATATTTTATTTAAGTAAAACAATAATGTGAAAACATGAATGTAATTTGGGAAGGGTGAAAATCCCTTCGGAAATTGAGTTACAAATTTGGTATGCATTTGTGACCTTTCGGGAAAATCAACCAAAACACACTTTTCTTTCACTAATAATCACAAAACTATGCCAAATAATTATTTTAAGGATTTAAATTCATTTTAAGAAATTTCGGTGGCATAACATATTACCTATCTTAGCCTTCATGCATAAGAACACAGTTTATAACCACAATTTCAGTTTCCAAAATTTCAACCAAAACATCAAATTCAATCTTATAAAAACTTAATTTCATCATTTCCAATGCAACACAGTATCTTTACGCTTGTTACATATATCTTTTACCTCTAAAATTGCCATAGTGTTGTCTAATAGCACCAGTATCGTTTTCTGATTTTCGAGCTGCAAAACACCATACCACCACTGTCATTTCTTCACAATTCAATTATAAAGAGTTACCAGTTCCTTAAAATCTACAACATTGTTTATAACAGCTACAATTTCTATCTAATTTACACCATGTTAACACTGCTACTTTCGTTAAAACATCTCCATTTTCAGTTTTGATTTCGCCTATAGCCTTGTATTAATTTATACATTATTCTAGGACCTAAAACACATTAAATTGAGCACTCTTTCAATCTCCCCTTCACTTGGCCGAATGGTGTTCTCTTTTCTACAGAACTCATTTCTTCAATTTAAGCCTAATTCATGTTCTACACTTGTTCTATTTTGATTCTACATCATTTTCACATCAAACAATATCATATACATGCATGAAGGATGGTGGCCAAAACCCTATAGGAGTGCTTCGTGAAGTTTATCAATTCAAGCTAATTCATCCACTTAAACATCATAAACACCTAGTATACAATCATTAAAACATGAAAAATCATAAGTTCTCTCTCTCTCTCTCTCTCTCTCTCTCTCTCTCTCTCTCTCTCTCTCTCTCCTCTCTCTTACCTTGGCTGAAAGTTGTAGGGAGTGCAACATTGTCAAAATGGCCACTTTCAAGCTTTATTTTGGTACTATGTTGTAGAGCTCTAAAAATTAGATAGGTTTGGTGAAGACTGTTTTCAGTTTCGGAGTGTTTTACTAAGGTTTTTAAGACTTTATCTCTCTTCAAAGCTTTCAGCAATGGTGGAAGGTGAGAGAAGATGGTGGGGTTGGTTTTGGGAGGAAGAAGAAGAAGAGAAAAATCCATTTTAAAAAATCTTTGGGACCAAATTACGAAAATGCCCTTTACTTACTCAAAATTTTCAATTTTTCCCTTTGTGATTTAACTCATTTTAAACAATCAATTTAACTTCCAAAATATCTCATTCAATCATAAAACACATCTATTTAACATGTTCTAATCATTGGTTGATCTTTTGTTGGGGTTTGACTATTAAATGGGCGAAATTACCAAAATAGCCTTAACTGTCGAAATGCACAATTTTTGACAATTTCATGTGATTTAGTCTATCAGTCAACATGACATAAGATTTTGTCACATGAGAATTTTCCTATGACTATCAGTTGGTCCAAAGTCAACTTAATTTGATCGTTATTTACGAAAATTCCACAAGCCTATGGACTTCATCGTAATTTTTAAAATTGTAGCATACTTTTCAAAACATGCACAAATAGAGGAATTTTAGGATGTAAATTATTACCATCACCTTATGTTGCTCCAAATAGCAATACTGTAGGGTTTCATCTCCATCAGATTAGTAGAAGGCTTAGTGGGGCCTATAGTCCAAACCTCCATTATTGTGATAACCGCGAATTTTTGAAATTAATATTAATTATCCGAAAATTTAATTTGGATAGATAAAAATTCAAATTAAATAAGAAAGGAAAATGGGTATAAATATTTTGGATATAAAGAAATCCGAAAATTTGGAAATAAAAATATGTGTATATTTATATGATTTGATTATATAAATATAATTTTATATGTTTTATATAAATTAATATATATATATATATATATGAAATATAGTATATATTATAAATGATATATATACTATTTTATATTAAATAAATACATATGTATATTATTATACATTTTTGTATATAAATAAATATATATGAAATATATATAGTATTTGAATTTAAATGTATAAATATATATGGTTTATATGAAATATATTAATATATATATCTAATATAGTAATTATATAAATATAATTATATATATTATAAAAAAAATAGAAAACAGAAATGGAATCGGGAGAAACCCCTGACCCAGTTTCATTCTCATCTGTTATAAATAGAGGAGAGGAACCTTGTAGAAGCCGAACCTTGTCGGCGAGAAAGAAAGGAAGAGAGGAAGAAGACGTTGCCGGCGGGCCGAAGAGATGAAGAGAAGGCGACCAATGACGGGAAAGGAGAAGGAACGAAGCGGAACCGAGAGGAAAAAGAGAAAGGAAAGGAAAGAGAGAAACGACGGTGCCGACTGATCCGGGCATCGCCACACCCACCTTGATGTCGGCGAAGGTAAGGGGAGAGGAAAGGTGACCGGCGGTGAGGAGGAAAACGAAAAAGGAAGGAGAAAAGAAGGGAGGAAGAGGCCGAACCTTCTGCTTCTAGATCTGTCACCGTCGCCGACGAGGGGAAGAACGGAGGCCAGATCCAACTTTGTCGCCACCTCGGCCAGCTGTGGGAGGCCTGAACCGACGGAGAACCGGCCACCAGCGGAAGACCGGCCATATGGGGCTGAACCGGTTTAGACCAAAAAAGGGAAAAAGGAAAAGAAAAAGAAAAGAAAAAGGAAAAAGAAAAAGAAAAGAAAAAGGAAGAAAGAGAAGGAGGAAAAAGAAAAGAAAAAAGAAGAAGAAGAAGAAGAAGAAGAAGAAGAAGAAGAAAAAAAATGGTAGGAAAAATAATAATAATTTTATTGTTATTAATATTTTTTATTGAATAATTACGATTATTCATAAATTCATTTATACGAGTCTAAAATGTGGAAATTTGACTTGTAGAATCACACTCGGTGATCGAGATGATTAAATCAGGAAAGGTGGAATGCGGGCGTGACGGTAGCGAGGAAGTTGCCAACCCGAACAGGTAAGGGATGCATGTGTGAATTTGTAGGGATATCCGAATGCACGGCTTTCATGCTATGAATTTTATAAGATTTATTGGATATTGAATTGCCTTGAAATGCTACGAAATTGTGGTTTTTGGCTGTTGAGATTGTGTTTGAAAATGCAGGGAGGCTTGGACTCTGGCAGTCGTTATGCTGCCGAAATTCACTAAAGATATTTTCAAAAATATTATTAAATATTTTAGTGCATTATTGGTATTTTTCCTAACCTTAAAAGTGATAAATTAATTAATTTTCATAAACGGTGAATTTAACGAAAAGTATTTATTAAATATTCATGATACCGATTTCGGTAAAGATTAAAGTACCAAAAATTCATTCCATGTGTTTTACAGGGAAATGTGTGATTGGTGAAGTGAAATGGTGAATAGTGAATATTTTATAAATAATTTTTAGTATAATATTCACTAATTTATTATGATTTTCCTTTATGGATTAAATAAATTTTATCATGTGTAATGATTTTCATAAAGGCTTTATCACTGTATAATTATTGTTTTGAGATTAAAATGTCTCTGCATGTGTTTTATAGTGAAAAATGTGTTGGTGGAATTATTGTTAATTTTGGAAAAATAAATATTTTTATTTTTCCATTCAGTATGAAAATATTGGAATTGATTTCCAATAACTTTGAATTTCAAGTTTTGGAAAGAAAGTATGGAAACATGTGTGTATGTATTCTACGGTGAAAAAGAACAGTTATGAAATTTTATTACTACTGAGTGATTATCTTATAAACTGTTTTTCACCGTACTAAATATTATGATTTATACCTTTATGGATTTTCTGGAAAACATAATTGATCTTACTAAATTCCATAAAGGTAATGAGATTTCTTATATACTGTTTTGAGACTGATAGGCCCCGTATCATGCTCACGTGTCACGTGTTTCATGTGTTACTCATGTGTGAAGCTGTTGACACTGATCTTGTCTTCAGTGTCCTAGTTGACACCTGATCAGTGTACGATCGAGGACACCTATAAACTATGGTCATAGTTCTCATGTGTTTATTATACTATCCCTACAGGGATCTCACGTGTACCCTATTATTCCCTACGGGACTTATAACATGATATCATTTGAGTGTTGTTTGGTCTCCATTATGATTTCACGTGTTATTATCGATTTTAGTGATATTTTCAGAAAACTATGATGATTTTTTGAAGTGTTTCATTTCTAAACTATTATTATAATTAAACAGTTATTTTACTGTTACACGTGTATAAGTGATGATTTCAGTGGTGGAAACCTTGAGATTTTCAAGTATTAAATTAGTGGTTTCATAAAGTGTTTTACTCAAGTGGATGATATATTTATATGCAGTAAATTGAATTAAGTTTTATATTAAAAAAAATAAATTTCTACTCCTAATAATCGATTTGGGTTTCCGGGACACGAGAGGTATTTCAAAATACCTTTCTTACTCTATCTGGATTTCCTGACCGACTATAGCATCATTTCCTTATAGTGTGCCCAGCGTACCGATAGTAAACTAAAAGGTTTTACTGCATATAGTCTTCGTGATATCAAAATTTGCATACAATTCTTTACTGAGTCATGATTTACTCACTCCCCTACTTTTAAATATTTCAGATTTTCAATGACTGTGAGATCTGACATCTAAGGATTTTGAGCTGCGCATTTGAACAATGTGACAGCTTGATTGAAATATAAGGTACAATCATTTATTTTCTGTATTTAGACTTATCTACAGTACTACTTTATTGTAAATTAAAATAGGGGATGTAAATGACATTATAATTTTAATACAAAATAGTTTAAATGAAAATGAAAAGTAAAGTATCACAGACAGCCCAACCGTATAAGATGTAAGGAAAAACGAAAAAAAAATTGTGGTCATGGGCTGTGACAGATTTAATGGTATCAGAGCAAAGTTGGCCTGATGTCTGTCGATACTTTTGGAAAGAAAATGTGTCAAAAAAGGTTAACATCCCCTGTAGTACTGTGTAGTCTAAATACATAAAGAAAATAAATGATTGTAAATTGAGTTAAATGTTGTGAAAGGAGTGAGAATTATGAATTAAGAAATGCTAAAGAGGAAAAACGGCTTTGGAAGGTTACCTGAAATTGGTGATCTTATAATTTTAATAAAGGTCTGTTCGGTGAGGAACAAAAATGGACTCGGTGAAGGCCCCACCAGTACTTTTCTGTCCGGATCGAATTGAGACCTTACAAAGATGATATAAGAGTGGAATGAGATATCATCAGTAAATAGATTTTAAGATCACCCATCAGTTGAATATATTTTGGGAGAGAGAAATTTTTGGCAAAATGACCAAACTACTCTTACATTGAAAAATTTTCTTCAAAGTCATAATAGACCAATGTGAGTTAAAATTTATAGATTTGACAGAGTAATTGATGGTATAGGGATGCATTTCATGCAAAATGATCTAGCTATAAATCCCATTAAGTGTTTTCTGTCTAAATCGGATAAAATCTTAAATGATGATATTAGTATGAGAAGAGATATCATCAATATACAGATAATAAGATTATGGATTTAAATGTATATTGAGGAGAAAGAAATAAATTTTGAAATGATGAAAATGTCCCTATGTTGGAATATGTCCCGAATAGTGATAAATCAAGTCGATCTTGAATTCTATGATAGTGATGAAGCCATTGATGACATAAGAAACGTAATATGAATATAATAGTTCTGATTATTAATCCCACCTACACTTAGATTGCTGATGTGACTCGAATGGTTATAGGAAAGTCATAGGATGAGCGGCTCTATTATTGATTCTTAAGGGTCGGTGTTAAAAGTGTATTGATGGGATGTCAATTACGAGATCGTTGGATATGATGAAAAGTGAGATGATTATAGGAGATGACTGAGCCGGATATCAGTATAGATGATGAAATCCATAGCAGTACAGTTAATTTTGGTTCTATACATTCATACCGTTTCTGAAGTATCAAACAAATATTTATAGAACCGAAATATTTTGAAAGATGTTTTACAATAGTGTACTGTATGGAATGTTATAAAATTTGAAAACATGTATAAGAACGGTAACGTGATAATAAGAGATGAGGAAGATGATAGCTAACCTGAGGTTATTAAATGAAAATGATTTCAAAGTGAATTACAGTAATAAATCGGTTAGCTGTTAAATGTGTTAATTAAATTATTACGTTTGATACAACATACTGATTAAGATTAATAATGCTGTGAAATATGAGTAAATAAGTGAATTAAGGTGGAGTACGTGTTGGAATGAATTGAATACTAAGTATTTCTGCCTTGAGGAAATATAGTAGAATAATAGGACATAAACATGAATGTCCAAAAGGGCTAAGAGATTTGAATTTAAAAAGTATCGAATGTTATTCCCGATAAATTTTCAGAGTAACATAGATGGGAGAGATCTTGTTAATATTGACTCGATTATGGATACAGAATCTATTTTAAGCTTATGTCAGAAAATAGAAAGAGTTCGAAAGCATAAGAAAACAACTCTGAAAAATTTGTGAATAATGAAATTCACTTATATAAGGATAATCGATAGAAATACAGATGATATGATTCGAGGATGAATTAAAATGGTGTATTAAATTTCTATTATGCAATAAAGTTATTCTTAAGAACGAATATTCATCTGCATGGAATTGACTCTTTATTTGATTTAATCATAGATGTGTAAGGAGTTTATAAGACCAATCTCTGTACAAGGCGTCATCAGATGAAAAGTTGAAAACTGGTGGTCTTAAGATGATAATGATTAGAACTCGATAAATTTTTATGAGTTTCTATTGAAGTTTACAAGGTTAATGAAATACCTTGTGAGGTATATAAGCCTAATGAGTGAGGCATCCATATAAGATAAAGTAATGATATACCGATACAGTCTAAGGCACAAATGAAAAATGAGCAGCATAGTGGTATAACCCCGCATACTCTCAAAGATTGTGATCTATATGTTAAGATTGGCAAATAGGAGATGTGGCTAGACTGTATCTTTTCTAAGATATATGATCTCGAATGACAAAGCGATGTGGATCTGTCTATGATGAAGTGATAATGATTGAGATATGAAATGTAGGTCTAGCTAAATATTATTGCCAATCTATGGAAGAGTTATTGGGTTAGCTGCTCTACAGATGTGACTTATAATTAAAGAAGTTAAAGTCGGTAAATGAATACGTGTAAAGATGGTAATTAAAATGTTAAAAAAGTTTAATAGTGGAGTACTATACCACTGAGGAAAAAGTCGACTGAAATGATAAAAATGAAAGATGAAAATGTAATACAAAGATAAGTACATGATGATGAGGGAACATGAATATGAAGCAGTTCCCGAATTTAAGACTGAAAGTGATTTCAATTTGGTTATTACATTATGATTATGGCTAGATGGAAGATCGAGCCAATTTCGATAAATGAAATTTAATTATACTCGAAGGA
This sequence comes from Heritiera littoralis, assembly GCA_031772115.1. NCBI lineage: Eukaryota > Viridiplantae > Streptophyta > Magnoliopsida > Malvales > Malvaceae > Heritiera > Heritiera littoralis. The sequence continues at coordinate 2,321,693 of JAPDPK010000043.1, forward strand.
GTAAATAAATGATTTACTGCCAGCCATGTAAATGGAAAATTGTTATATATATATATCCATACCTTGGAATTGTGGAAATTGTATGGATAATGTGGTGATGAAAATTGATGATTTTATTAGTCACTTATGGAATCTAAATTAAGAAAAGATTTCATGCTCAGGTATATTCTAAAACCTAAGTGATATAGAGTATACCATAAGAATAAGAGATGTAATGATGAGATTACATGAAAAGTGATATTAAGAGAAAATGATTGCCAAGTGCTTCATTTACTATGAGAAATAATTAACAGTAAAGTCTGCAATGAGATGCAGCTTTGATGAAATAAATGTAAAAATGAGTATTGTGGATAATAAAGAGTCTAAAGGAGATATGATAATATGGAAGTGATTAAGGACTGATTGTCTAATGAAATCACTTCTCCATTATCAGATTTTTAGATTCTTTAGTGCCATAGTCGAAATATGTTTATGAAATGATGAGAAGTATGTGAAGTTCCAGTGAGCATACATGTGATGGGAATCTCAATTTGCTATATGTTTATGGGAAATAGCAAAGGCCTTGAGATTCCAAATTTATTGACAGCATAGCTCTGTACTGATGTAAATATCTGAGCGTAGTATGAAACGCTTAAGGATATGTTGAGAGAGCGGATGCATGAGATTTGAAAGCTACTGGAACACTTACATACTATTGATTTAAATCAAGTAAATGATAGTTATCAAACTATATCGACTTGGCACAAATTGAGAAAAACAGATGATGAATAGTATGAATCATATATGGTACGAAAAGGAGTGGAAAGTGATAACTCCCAATTTGATAAGAAATTTTAGGAGTATACAAATATGGTGAAAAATTATATATAATGATTTAAAAGGTAATTCTGATGTGGAAAGTGTGCTGGTAGTATTACTTAAAAGATGATTGAGAGGACAAGAATGATAAGTATACAGGATGCTACCACCTTTTAATTTAAGTTAAATTCGGATGATCGAATTTCTTAAGGTGGGGAGAATGTGATAACCGCGAACTTTTGAAATTAATATTAATTATCCAAAAATTTAATTTGGATAGATGAAAATCCAAATTAAATAAGAAAGGAAAATGGGTATAAATATTTTGGATATAAAGAAATTCGAAAATTTGGAAATAAAAATATGTGTATATTTATATGATTTGATTATATAAATATAATTTTATATGTTTTATATAAATAAATATATATGAAATATAGTATATATTATAAAATGATATATATACTATTTTATATTAAATAAATGCATGTGTATTATTATACATTTTTGTATATAAATAAATATATATATGAAATATATATATATATAATGTTTGAATTTAAATGTATAGATATATATGGTTTATATGAAATATATATTAATATATATATATCTAATATATTAATTATATATATAATTATATAAATATAATATATATATTATAAAAAAATAGAAAACAGAAATAGAATCGGGAGAAACCCCCGACCCCGTTTCATTCTCTTCTTTTACAAACAGAGGAGAGGAACCCTGCGGAAGCCGATCCTCATCGGCGAGAAGGAAAGGAAGAGAGGAAGAGGACGTCGTTGGCGGGCCGAGGAGAGAAAGAGAAGGCGGCTGGCGACGGGAAAGGAGAAGGAACAAAGCGGAACTGAGAGGAAAAAGAGAAAGGAAAGGAAAGAGAGAAACGACGGTGCCGGCCGATCGGGCGTCGCCACACCCACCTCGACGTCGGCGAGGGTAAAGGGAGAGGAAAGGTGACTGGTGGTGAGGAGGAAAACGAAAAAGGAAGGAGGAAAGAAGGGAGGAAGAGGTTGAACCTTCCGTTGCCAGATCTGTCACCGTCGCCGACGATGGGGAAGAACGGAGGCAAGATCCAGCTTCGTCGCCACCTCGGCCCACTGTGGGAGGCCTGAATTGGCAGGGAACCGGCCATCGGCGGAAGACCGGCCATCAGGGGCTGAATGGTCTGAACCGGTTCATACCAGAAAAAGGAAAAAGGAAAAGAAAAAGAAAAGAAAAAGGAAGAAAGAGAAGGAAGAAAAAGAAAAGGAAAAAGAAGAAGAAGAAGAAAAAAATGGTAGGAAAAATAATAATAATAATAATATATTATTTATTGAATAATTACGATTATTCATAAATTCATTTTATACGAGTCTAAAATATGGAAATTTGACTTGTAGAATCATACTCGGTGATCGAGATGATTAAATCAGGAAAGGTGGAATACAGGCGTGACGGTAGCGAGGAAGTCGCCAACCCGGAACAGGTAAGGGATGCGTGTGTGAATTTGTAGGGATATCCGAATGCATGTGTTAGCTTTAAATTGCCATATATATTTTGAAATGACAAAAACTTAAGTAAGATTTAATGTTATAATTCATATTGTAAATTTGCCTTATCACACATGATTTTCTCAATCCATTTTCAAGTGAACATATCAAACATTAAGACCATAATTTAATGATACATCCTTATTGGTCTTAATACTTTATAAATGTTTTGAATATTTTAGAAAATCACTTGATGAATTTTTGGACTATGTTTTCATTTGAGAAAGTCAAGAAAAACTCCCACAAAAATGCCAAAATGTTTTGGGTTGAATTAGGATCAAAGACCACATCATTTCTAACCCAAAAAGTGCAGGAAATAGCTTTCTGGAGGCATAGGATCGATCCTCTAAGGGAAGGGATCGATCCCTTCAAGGCAGAATGATCCTCAAGCCTAGAATAAGCAATCTGGAAGCTTGGGATCGATCCCCTATGGAAAGGGATCGATCCCTTTGCCCGAAAATAGCCTATAACGGCTAGTTTTTGTGAGACAACGGTCATATTCAAGTTTTGGCTCCACCCAACGGCTAGAATACATCCAAGGGACTATAAATAGAGGCTTAGAAGCTAAAGAAAGGAAGAGGAACTGCTCAGAAATTCTATTCATCATCTTCTTCCTCAAGCCTCATCAACAAATCAAGAGCTACAAGTCTTCATCTTCTATCATTCTCATATTCTTTCTATAGAATAGCACAAATCTTGTATAGGCTTTTTCCTTGTGCTTAAACATTGTAATCACTTGCCTATCTAGAGGCCCTTCTTTGATTACACAATTTGTAAACACACTCATTCCTTGTAAAAGGGGAGGTTTCTCTTTAGCCTAAGAAAAAGAAGGAGGTTACTCTTTAGCCTAAGAAAAAGAGGGAGGTTTCTCTTGAGCCTAGAAAAAGAGAGAGGTTTCTCTTTAGCCTAGAAAAAGAGGGAGTGTAACAAATTCAAGGATAGTGAATTTGGGAAAATCCTTGGGAGCGTCTCAAGGTAGAGGACGTAGGCAAGGTTGCCGAAACTCTATAAATCGCTTGCGTACATTTCTCTATCCTTACTCTCTTTACTTATTTACAATTATATTTGTGTTTATTGTTTTGAATTTATATTGCATAATTGAGTAGCCTAGAGAACTTAGAAAATATCAATATAGGCTAGAGAATTTAGAGGAACCGAAAAATGAACTTAAAGTTAGCGAAAACCGATTCACCCCCCCTCTCAGTATAGCCTATAGAGCTAACAATTGGTATCAGAGCTTGGGCTCGAGATTGATTTAGACTAACCTCTATCGAGCAAAACGATCTTAAATGGCTCATTTGAATGTAGGCACATCCTTAGGAGAAGAGGGACAATCATTAGTTAGACCTCCACTCTTCGATGGTGAGAATTATTCATATTGGAAAACTAGAATGATGTTATTTATATAATCAAATGATTATGAAGTGTGGAGAATTATAGTAAATGGTCCTAGAATTCCCATGAAGAAAGTAGATGGAAAAGATGTCCCTAAGAGTGAGGATGAGTGGGACACAAATGACATGAGATTGGCACAAATGAATGCCAAGGCTACGCACACCCTCTTTTGTGCTTTAGGTCCAAATGAGTATAATAGAGTCTCCTTATGTGAGAATGCTAAACAAATATGGGATAAAGTAGCCATCATACATGAAGGGACAAATCAAGTTAGAGAGACCAAAGTAGGAATGCTCACACATGATTATGAGCTATTTAGGGTGAAAGAAAATGAGTCCATTAGCGAAATGTTCACTAGGTTTAATGATATAATTAATGGACTTAAGGCTCTAAGCAAGGCTTATTCCAATGTTGAAATGGTAAAGAAAATTTTGAATAGCTTGCCTAAGTCATGGAGGCAAAGGTAACCGCAATAGAAGAGTCTAAGGATCCAAATACCTTGTCTCTAGATGAGCTTATGGGCTCCTTACTTACATATGAAATGAAAATGAAAAAAAATGAAGTGCCTTCAAAGAAAGTAGGGGTAGCACTTAAGTCTTCCACTCATGAGGTCCTTGAAGATGATAGTGATGAGAGTGGAAATAAGGAAGAGAAGGAAATGACAATGTTTGCCAAAAGATTTAATAGGCTCATGAGAATGAAAGAAAAAGAAAATAATAGGAGACATCAAAGAGGGGAATCAAGTAGAAGAGAAAAGGACCCTTTAGTGTGTTATGAGTGTAATGAACCGGGTCATACTAAGTTAGATTGCCCCTTACTTAGGAAAGAAAATGATAGGAAACCTAGGAAGAAAGCATTTGTGGCTGCATGGAGTGATAGTGATAGCTCCGATGAGGAAAACGTAGATAATGAGGTAGCCTACACATGCTTTATGGCCATTAGTGATGATGAGGCTAGTTGTAGTTCTAGTGAAAATAATGATTATACCTTTAGTGAACTCCAAAATGCCTTTGATGATTTAGCAAATGAATTTCAATACATGAACTCCAAATATAAGAAAATCATTGCTAAATTAAAAATAGAAAATGAAGCCTTGACTAATATTAAGCTAGAATTTGAAAAGAAATTAGAAGAGGCTAACTTAGAGATAAATGAGTTGAATGAAAAGAATACAAATTTGCATAACTCATTTACTAGGTTTTATATGGGTCAACAAAAGCTAGATCATATGCTTGAGACCCAAAGAGCTTTCTTTGACAAAGATGGGTTAGGATATAATGCAATACAAAAAGAAACTCTTCTAAAGAATTTCCTAGTGAGCAAAAATACTATGCATGATTTATCTCTTACATGCTCACTATGCAATAGAATAGGACACTCTTCACAAGCATGCACATATAGAAAAACCACATTTAGAGGAAGAGTAGTTAGAAAAATGTGGGTGCCAAAGCATGCAATAAATAACGATGAATTGTGCTTGAAATAGATCCCAAAAGGATCAAAAATTGTTTGCACTAACTCTCATGGGCCCAAGAAAATTTGGGTACCAAAGCATGTTTGAATATGGTTTGTTGTAGGAGTGTTAGAGCATGGGAATACAATGGAACAATGGAGTTTAAATGCTTAACACATCCTCATGGAGATTGCTTATGCCAATGAGAAAGAGGAAGAGCTTGGAAATCCATCCTTGGCAAGGTCACAACAATCCTTCAAGAAAGGCTTAAGGTGGATTCAACAATCCAAGGCAAAGCATTCTCAAGCAAAGGAGGTTTGTAAGCTTAATTCCTTACTCCTTAAAACTATTATTTGATTATTTGTTTGATTTAATGAGGCACTTGGTTGATTCTTGATGCATTGTGAGTTGAATGATTGAACAAAAAGGCATGACAAAGATTTTTGATTGTTTGATTATAGTACTTGAATGATTGAATGAAAAGCATGTTTGATGATTTTGAAATGACTTTGTATGATTGGAGCTAGTATGAGATGTGTTGATAATATATTGATATGCTCCAAAAATTGTTAAATATGTCATTTATGCAAAATGACATGTCATGTGCATTAATGAAGAACTTATATGTTGGAAATCATGGCATAATGTTCACAAGTATGATGATTTGATGTTATATGTGCTTAAAATCTATGTGAACAAGTTTGTTTTGGCATATTTGTGGTTTCTAATACTTTAGTTTTGTCAAAATATGCTTAACTCTCAAAATGACCGCCTTTGAGGCCAAAAATGCATTTTATTGTGTAAATTCTTCCAAAATTGCAAAATCTTTTGTAAAATGGTTTTTCATTCATTTTTTTCATTCATACAAGTCCAAAATCATGTTTTACAAATGTTTATACCCTTGGACTTAAAATACTCAAAAACGAAGTTTTGGTACCTCAAAGGTTGGATTTTCTGTCAAAAACTGCAGAAACAGGATGAGGGATCGATCCCTCAACAAGAAGGATCGATCCCCCTTGAGCAGAATGCAGGAAATCTGCATTCTGGAGTTAAGGGATCGATCCCCCTCCTCTAGGGATCGATCCCCCCAGGCCAAAATGGGTTTTCTGCACTTTTTCAACCGAATTTGAGAAGGATTTTTCACTTTCTTGATATCTTCTTTCTTCTCAACTTAAAATTCATTGTTTTAACTTCTTTTTGATGATCTTTACAACATGAAAATCCATTATTGATTAATATCATGCCTCAACTCCATCAATTTGTATCATTTCCAACAAATGGTATCACTTTCAACAATCAATATCATTTTTCTTGAGCTCACAGGTGGAAAATCATTTTTCTTGTTGAAAACATTCATGAATTGCATAACTCTTGAAATAATCTTGAAACATACTTTCAATGAATGCTTAACCATAATTTTGAGAATTATTTCAAGAATTTATGGATATATTTGAGAATTTGATGAACTTATGCATAATGAATATTTTTCATTCTTTTTGTTCATCTTAGTCAAGCATGCTTATATGATTATGTCTCTTAGCTTGACTTATCTATTCCACACTAGGTTTCATGATAATTATACATCAAGTGGAAGAATAATTAAAACTTGACCTTAAGGATTGATTTCAAATGTAAATTCAACATTTGGTATAAGGTCATAATTTTCTTTGGCCTATAATTTGTGATGGTAAATGGATCCTAAATGTTGAATTGCATGAAAATTTATCATCCATGAAATTAATTCTTTATGGACAAATTATTAAAGAACTTGAGCGTTAATGACAACACCAACAATTGATACACATGCACTGAATCTTGAGTGTTTTGATGTTGAACATGCATGTTTACTTAAGTTGAATCAATAATCATGCCTATGAGATGAGAATAGTTGTTTTCATGATATTATGTGCTTAACCTCACTCATAGTTTATGGATTTTAATGATAAAATATATTTTAGCTTGATAATATTGATTCACTTAGGTGAAGCCATTTTAGTTAAAATAGCATATACTCTCTAGAACGTTAAATGATGATAACAACTAGGGATATGGCTCTTAATTGATTAAAAGGGTAATTTTGAATTTTTCCTTGCTCATAATTGGTTAAGGACTTGAATTGGAAAATGAGCATAGGATTTTTGTGCTTGAAACCATGGAAGAAAATGTGTTTGCTTGAATACCTTATTGTTGAATCTTCCATATGGTATAACTTTGTGAATATGAATATGGATTAATACTTTATGATAGTATGCTTATGTTTAATTAATTCATATGCATATTTGATGATGTGTGATTGTGTTCTTGCATATTTAGAATGATTATTTTCTTGACATGAACACACTACACATAGATATTGGATTCATGCAAAATGCCTAAGTCAACTATTAGTAACAATTGGTAATTAGATTGAAATAACAATTAGTATCATTGGCAACCATATTTTCAATAATTGGTAAGCCAAATCTAAATTGCCAATTGGTATGAGCTTTAAATTGACAATTCTTCTTATGCTCTTTAGTTTGAAATGATAAATAAAGAAGAATTCTCTTAGGATATTTTTGTATGAAACTCTTGTGTGCTAGAATTTGAAGTTAATTGCAATATGTTTTGATTCTATGCACACTCTTGCTTGAACATGATTTATGAGCTCATGCATATAATATGTCATCTAATTTTAGCTCATAATCATGATGTATTACAATGCACCTTCGTTGGACTTTAGAAAGAACAATTGATATACTTAGGTGCTTAATAGATTGAAATGAGCAAGTCATAGACCTTAGTAGATATTTATACACAACTTGCTTCATTAATTACCAATTGTGAACTTCTAGCAAAATTATTTATAAACAATTGGTATAGGATCATAAGTCATGTTCTTTGCATGAATATTTCAAACTCTTTATGAACAATTGACTTATTTATTTGTGCTATGAGTCCCATATACTAACATGTTTCTTGGTGGATGGAGCATATTCTTTTATCTCTTCTCACATAGCCATGATTTTAGGGGGAGCATATTTTTTATTATTGTCATAACGTATTAGGCTTTTGGGGGAAACCTAATAGCTAGACACAAAACTATGGAGTCGCCACCAACCATTCTAACCTAGGTGTGATTGGTCACCTATTCAAGCTAAGGATAAGGCTTGATCTACATTCAAAAACACTAGGGTTCGGGAGTACGGTTACGTGTAGGGAAGGATTAGCACCCCTACAACGCCCATCCTAAAATGGTACCAACTAGTTTTAGGTTATCTTTACAATTTGCTTTGAGTTCCTATTAATTTCGATATACTTATGTATTGGGAAAATTTCTAAGATTTTTCCATCAATTTGGCTCCAACCTTAGAAATTCCCCTCACCTCAAGATATTCAATGAGTCTCGATTGACTTTCTTGAACTCCATCGTCGGATCAATAAAATATTTTATGAAGTTCCTTTTTTTAATCTTATCTCTAATTTTGACTCTATATTCATTTTATAAATTTCTTAGATTTTTTTTATTTTAATTATTTTTAATTCTTATTCATCTTATTTTTAAGAGAAACGTGAATTATGTTTTATTGAAAATTCACTCTTAAGCGTCCCATCAATTTGGCTTGGCTCAAAAGGAACCTCCTCACCTAGAAATTTCCAAGGAGTCTCAATTGACTTTCTTGAAATTTCATCATCGGCATAATTCATACTTATTTCTTATTTTATTGTTATTGTACTCTTGTCTTCATATCACATTTATTTATTTATTCATTTGTTTATTTATCTAATTTTTATTTATATTTATTTAAGCTTAGTCTTTATCTAATTTATATTTTTATTCATTTTATTTTTTTATATTTAGTTAATCTTAAAATAAATATGAATTATATTTTATTGAAAATTCTCCAAAAAGTATCCTATCAATTTGGCTCAACTTAAAGAAGAATCCTCTCACCTAGAAATTTCAAGGAGTCTCGATTGACTTTCTTAAAATTTCATCATCGGTACAATTCACACTTATTTTATAAAATCTAATTCTCAATCTAATTCTTATTTCTTATTTATTATCCTTTTTTATTTATCTATTATTTTTGTTTATGCTCAGTTAATTTTAGTCTTTACTAATTAATTTTTATTCATTTCATTTATTTTATATCTATTTAATCTTAAAATAAATATGAATTATATTTTATTGAAAATTCTCCCAAAAGTATCCCATCAATTTGGCTCAACTTAAGGAAGAATCCTCTCACCTAGAAATTTCCAAAGAGTCTCGATTAACTTTCTTGGAATTTCATCCTCGGTATAACTCATATTTATTTATTTATTATCTAGTCTTAGTAATTACTAATTATTTTCAATCTAGACTATTTCATTCTATTTAATTTTTCATCTAATTTATGTTCCCGTATTTATATTTATTTATCTATATTTATTTATATTTTGTTCATATTTAATTTACTAAGAACAAGCATGTATTATAATTTATTGAAAATTTTTCAAAAGTATCCCATCAATTTGGCTCAACTTAAGAAAGAATTTTCTCACCTAGACATTTTTAAGATGTCTCAATTGACTTTCTCTAAATGTCATCGTCGGTATAACTCATATTTATCTTTAATAATTAATTAATATTTCTTAAGGATATTTAAATTCATTTTTATGCTTTTCTAATATTCTTCTAATTGCTGTAAAATAAAATAAAATAAAATACATATCACACTAAATAAATAAATAAATAAAATCTTACTAAGTCATATCGTTAATTAGATCATACAAATTAAATCATGCAAATTAATTCCTAAAACCATGTCCTTTAAACCATATCAACTAATTAAATCATATAAATTAATTTTGAAAATCACGTCTAGCATCATACAAATTACCACACCTAAATAAACTATACTTATCATGCCAATTAAATTATTAAATCCTAATTCCCTAATCAATTTAATCAAACAATATTCTAATTTATTAACTTGATTAATCATTAATCAAAAAAAAATATTATTAATCTAAATTTGATAATCAAACAAAAAAATGAAATTAATCTTAATAAAAAAATGCTCTTATTCTTTCTTTTTACCTCTTTTTTTCTCGTCTTTCTTTCTTTTCTTCTTCTCTTTTTCTCCCACGTAGCAGCTTAGTGATAGAGCCTTGGACGGTACACAGCAGCGCAGCTTGAAGGCAAAGGACGATGCAAGCTTGCACCGAAGCAACTTAGGACTTGTGGCACACATCAAAGTGATAAGGAATGCTCTCTTGTCTTCTTTTGTTGATTTCACGTGTGCTCCTTTTATTCTTTAGTAACTTGTAATATCCTCTTTTCACGGGCTGCTATGTTCTACAAATAGGAAATAACAACTCACGTTTCAGGAAGTATTTTCAGCAATCAATTTCCTCTGCTTTCTTGTCCAATTCGAACCCTGCAGCAGCTTAGATGATGGCTCGGTTTTACAAGGTGGCAGCAGGTGAAAGCAGCAAAGTGATGAACTAAAACGGTGATAGGCAATAATGCAGGGAAGATGATGAAGGTGACCAGCTGTCCAGCAAGAATGATGCTTTCCTTTGCTGTCTACGTGGTGGCCTCTCAAAACAGAAGTCAGCTTACCCACTTCCTCAAACAGAAGCAAATGGCCGATGATGCACGCGGAACAACAACTGACGTAGTTGTTACTTGTTAGCAGACCGGATGGATAAGCAAGATGCGGAGCAAGGTGGAACGAGGTGCGACCGAAACACTGGAGTGTGCAAGGAGGTGTGGTGATCTGGGCAGCAAGGGTAGCGATGGTTTTCTGGTTTGAGGCAGCAGGCAGCGGCAAGGAACGATGGTGGTTTTGCAACAAGCTGGGCAGTGATGGTGATGCAGCAGCCGCATGAACCGTGGGCAAGGTGAAGGGAAACTTAGCTTTGGTATAGTGGCAGTAGCAGATGAGGATGATGATACAGTAGAAGAAGACGGTGGTGCAGCAGCCAAGAACCCGAGACGATGTGCAACAGCCAGCCGTTTCTTTCTAGGTTTTTTTTTCTTTTTCTAGCTCTCTTTTTTTCTTCTAGGGTTTTTTTCTAGGGTTTTTCTAGGGCTTTTTCTGTCTAGGTTTTTTTTGTGTTGATTTTTCTGTGTTGTTCTCCCCTTTCTGTTTGCTTTTTTTTTTACCCCTATCTCCCCCCCTCTAAAACCTAGCCGGCCTCCCCCTTTTATCTTCTTTTCAAAACCCTAGTTCTCTTCCCTTTTTCCTTTTTTAAAACCCTAGTTCCTCTCCCCCTTTAATATAGGTGTTTGCCTCTTTTTTTATTTAATTTCCTTCCTTTTTCTTGATACAGGAATTAAACCAATTTTATTTTCTTTCCATCCATGCACAAATTTGGGTTTGACTTGTATCTTCATTGATTCTCATTTGATTTATTGATTTTGATTTTCTTTCAAGTTTCCTAACTCAAAATTTAATTTGTTATTTTTTTAATTTTTATTTTTTTTATTTTTTTCCAAGTTTCCCTTCTTTGATCACTTTTTTGTTATTGTTATATTTTCTTTTCATTTTATTTATTTATTTATTTATTATTTTTTTTAATAATAAACAAGATAGTAATACAAAAATTAGATCCATCGTCTTATTAATATTAAAAGATCCCGGACAAAATGGGGTGTCTACAGTTGCCCCTCTTTGTACATTTGCTATAAAATAGTAATTGTGCAAAGACATAGACATCCATTTTGTCCGCATCCATTTTATTATTTTTTCCTTTCTTTTCAAAATTTTTTTTTTATTTTTTTGTTTTGTTCCCTTTTTTTTTCTTTTTTTGTGGATATTTACTCATTCTAAAAGAAATTGTTTTTCATCATGAAAATACTCCTTCGACCAGGAAGGCCCTGAAACTTCAAATTTTCTCATCTCTTAAATGCTCCTTCGACTAGGAAGGCCCTGAAACTTTAAAATTTCTCCTCTTTAAAATGCTCCTTCGACTAGGAAGGCCCTGAAACTTTAAAATTTCTCCCCTCTAAAATGCTCCTTCGACTAGGAAGGCCCTGAAACTTTAAATTTCTCATCTTCAAAATGCTCCTTCGACTAGGAAGGCCCTGAAACTTTAAAATTTTCTCATCTCTTAATGCTCCTTCGACTAGGAAGGCCCTGAAACTTTAAATTTTCTCATCTCTTAAATGCTCCTTCGACTAGGAAGGCCCTGAAACTTTAAATTTCTCATCTTCAAAATGCTCCTTCGACTAGGAAGGCCCTGAAACTTTAAAATTTTCTCATCTCTTAATGCTCCTTCGACTAGGAAGGCCCTGAAACTTTAAAATTTTCTCATCTCTTAATGCTCCTTCGACTAGGAAGGCCCTGAAACTTTAAATTTTCTCATCTTCAAAATGCTCCTTCGACTAGGAAGGCCCTGAAACTTTAAATTTTCTCATCTTCAAAATGCTCCTTCGACTAGGAAGGCCCTGAAACTTAAAAATTTTCTCATCTCTAAATGCTCCTTCGACTAGGAAGGCCCTGAAACTTTTAAAAGTTTTCATCTAAAATGTGCTCAATTATGCCTGGAGGTTTTACGGATTGTACCCAGAGGATTTGACGAATCATGCCTGGAGGTCTTACAGATTGTACCTGGAGGTTCTAATGAATCATGCCCGGAGGTCTTATAGATTGTACCTGGAGGTTCTAATGAATCATGCCCGGAGGTCTTATAGATTGTACCCGGAGATTTTAATGAATCAAGCCCGGAGGTCTTACAGATTGTACCCGGAGGTTTTAATGAATCAAGCCCGGAGGTCTTACAGATTGTACCCGGAGGTTTTAATGAATCAAGCCCGGAGGTTTTAATGATTGTACCCGGAGGTTTTAATGAATCAAGCCCGGAGGTCTTACAGATTGTACCCGGAAGTTTTAATGAATCAAGCCCGGAGGTCTTACAGATTGTACCCGGAGGCTTTGACCTTATCTCATCATTTCAATTCTATCTTCTAGATCATCTTATCATTCCAGTTTCTTCTTTTTGTTATTTCCTATCACACTTTTTCATCTCATCACATCTTTCAATCCCTTTTCATTATCCCATCATATCCATAACTTTTTAATTTCCTCTTTCTTTCCAAATTTTAACATTTTTGTTTCAAAACTTCATACCCTTTCTTTTTTTTTTTGTCACATCTTATTCCTAAGCTTTCTCACATTTTCTGACTTTTTTTTCTTTTTTTTTCCAAATTTTTAGTCATCTAATCTTCCAGAACCTTCTTTTTTTTTCCTATTGTCTTAAAAAACAAACTCTCTCTTTTTTTTTATGTTTTTTGTGTCAGAATGCATGTAATGGAATGCAATGTCATGAATGCAATGCAAATGATCAACAATGCCTTACCAAGTCACATCATCAGCCTACCTTATTCCTTTCTTCAAAAATTTGTCATCCTTCAATCTTCTCTTTGTCTTATCATTCAATCTTTTAATGCCTCATCATTCTTCTTTCTTCAAATTTAGCAATCTTAAAATCATTTGCCCCATCATTGTCATTCATTCAGTCTTTTTCATGCCCCACGATTCTTCTTTCTTTAAATTTAGCAATCATCAATCATTCAATCTACCTGTTGCCCCATCATCATCATTCATTTAGTTTTCTTCTTGCCTCGCAATTCTTATCAACTTAAAATTCATCAATCCAAATCATAACAACAAAATCATCCCAAACTATTCACAAGAACACTTCACCACTTCTCATATCTTCAAGAAATTTCATGCTCTCAAATCAACCAAAGATTGCCCCAAGAATAGTCTTAAAAACATCCTCACCACACTTGATTTCTTTAAAACAAGAACTTGCCCCCATAAAATCTCAAAACTCTCATTTTTCACTTCTTCAAGTTTCTTTTTGAAAATAGAAAATTGCCCCACATAATAACTTTCCAAGGTAAAAAAAACATTTGACATTTAAATCTCTTAAAAATTGGTGATTACTATTGAGAACAAAGAGAATGATTTACAACTTGGTTTAGTTGAATAAATGCGTTGATTTGGTGCATCAAGGATGTTTGGTTATCAAGAAAGGTTCTATTGATCAATGTCTCTTCAATCTTGGCTCACAAATGAAACAAATTCCTTGAAAATCAAAATTCCTTTTGTAAAAATAACTTTCACAGAACACAATCCATTTTAGCACTTTCTTAATTTCTTGATACGTGGACTTTAACAAATGTCAAGACTAGCTGTGATGGCTCAAATTTCGGGGTAAGGAAGCCAAAGATACAAATCTGAAGTCAAGATTTCAAGGTGATGGTTTTTGAATTTCTCAAAAGGTCTTGACTGAAAGCATCACTCCTCTGGTTTTTCTTCTTTCTTGTTATTGCCTTAGCATCGTCACAAACAATGGCCTTGAGTTGTTTCAAATTTGCTCTAGACTGCCCTTTCATGGGTTTTCACCCTAGAGCTTCATTCTCTTTTTTTTTCTTTTTTTTATTGATTATTCTACCATGCATTTGAGAATTCAAATTTCATTCCAAACAAAATAATGATGATGGTTTCTCAAAGAAAAGCTTTTCAATACAAGCATCTTTATTTGATCAAAATGGACTTTTAAGCACGTAACGTAGGCCAAGGTTTAGGGTTTTCAAAGAATGGATAAATAGGCCCAAAATAAGTGTTTTCAAGGTTTATCGAACCAAGGATCATTTCTTCGATTGTGAACATCTGTCTTTCCCACTCTTCGAAGCACTTTTCTTTTCTTTTCCAACATTTTATTCTCATTCATTTCTTCTTTTTTTTTTCTTTTTTTTTCTTCACATCTACGTTTTTCATTTTTTTTTTCAATTTCTTGTTTTTTTTTTCATATTGATTTCCATCTTCACCTATCCTTCTTCTCACATTTGCCCCTTAATAAGGGCATCATTTTCTTGCATTTGACATAAGACCAATCACTAATGCTTCTAAAACTCCTCTGATGCATTTGCATCTCCAATGTGGAGGGTGATCCTTGGTCAAGGTTCATTTAAAAAGAAATCAATAAGCTCAAAAGGGGTAACAAAGGGATGATTTCATTTCAGTGATAGGAATATGAAAGATGGCCATTTGTCATATCAAACATTGACACTTCTATTGAAAACCAATCCTCAAGATGAAAATTTTATTTTGCTTTTGAAATCGTTTGAATATTCCTCATGCATGGTTTCACAATCAATTTTTCCTTTTGTTTTCTTCTTTTGTTTTTTTTTTCACTCCCTTTTTTCTTCACTTCTTTTTTTTTTCACAACTCATGCCCAGAATGTATCAACTCAACTTTATGAAGGCCTTATGCAACAATTTTCCTTATCATGGTTTAAAATAGGAAAAAGGATATCAATCAAATTAAGAATGGTCATTAAAAGATGTTGAGGTTATCAAAAGCTTGGCTCTTTTAATCATTTTGCCTTAAGACATAGCAAAAGATGGTTTGAGTTAGAAAGTTCAAGTTATGAGAAAGAATTTTGGGTTGATGTGTTTGGGACTCTTAGCTTGGCCTTAACATCTATCAAATTTCCAAATACAAAGTCCTTAAGAGACTGCTTCATGAATTGGTCCTTCAAAATAATTCAAAAGTTTTGTAAATTCATCAATCATTTCATTTCTCATTACCTTAATGAAGATCATTGACTTCAAAAGTTCACCATAGTGAGTAAAAATGAATGAATTTCAAGCTTGTGTGTCTTTAGGGATTCCAAGTTTTCACTGAGCTGGAAAGTATACTGGAAATGCAATGGCAAGGTCTATTCATTATCAATAACAATCACCAATGTTTTCAAAATTATTTTATTTCATCTACTTGGAAAGAAAAATATGAAAAGCTTTTCAAAACAACTTGATGCAAATTTCAAGAATCTTGAGAACATCTCACATCCACAAATTACACATAGGAAACTTAGCTTACAGAGAAGCAAACTTCCATTGTTCAATAAGCTCTTGAGTTAAGGCACCACTACTGATGAGTTCTTCAACCTTTTCCTTCAATTGCCTGCACTTTTCTGTTGAATGCCCAATTGCCCCCATGTGATATTCACATTTGCTATTCGGTTCATAACTCATTGCTGCTGGGTTTGGAGCTGTTTTCAAAGGCGTAGGCACCAGATACTGGTTCTTTATTAGCAAAGGCAATAGTTTAGAAATTGGAATTGGCAACCTCTCCACACCGTTTCTTGGCCATCTTGGATTGTTTGGTAGGGCGGAGAGTGATTAAGGACAAAAGTTAGGCTGAAAACCATTTTGAGGAATTGACTGGTAAGGATATGGACAAAGATGGTGGGTTTGTTGCATGGGGTATGGGTGATATGGGGTATAACTTTCATACTGCTTTTCATTAGTCACAGCTTGAACATCTTGACTTTCTTATTGAATGTTGCACCTCTCATTGTATTTGCCCATTCGATCTTCCCGCTTTTTATAGCATATTCGATCATCTCACCAGAGAGTACCATATCTGCAAAGTTTTTGGTGACATTTCCAATCAGTCTCTCATAGTATGGAGCTTTAAGTGCATTGACAAACAGAATTATCGTCTCTTTCTCCGTAAGGGGAGGCTGAACCTGAGCGGCAATGTCTCGCCATCTCTGAGCATATTCTCTAAAGCTCTCGGTAGCCTTCTTTTCCATATTTTGTAACAATAATCGATCTGGTGCCATATCCTTTGCATGTTGATATTGAACCATAAAGGCCCTCGCAAGATCCTTCCATGAATGGATGCGTCTTCTATCTAATTGGACATACCACCTTGCTGCGGACCCAATAAGGCTATCTTGAAAACAGTGGATTAGCAACTTTTCATTGAGAGTATGCCCTGCCATTTTTCGACAAAACATTGTAATATGGGCTAATGGGCATTTAGTTCCATCATATTTGTCAAAGTTGGGGACTTTGAATTTTGCGGGTAGCACCAAATCAGGAACCAAACTCAATTTCTCCACATCAATGTTTCCATAAATAATGCTCCTTTCGATAACCCTTAGTCTCTCCTCTAACATATCACACATACGATGCATCCCCTTATGAGAGCCTAGTTCAATCGCTTCCCTCCTAAGCTTCTCTTGCTTGATGGGGTCCTCCATTTGGGGTTCCACTCTAACGTTAGTGTCTTCATCAACTCCCTTCCCTTTTGCCAAGCTCATTATCATCTCCGTCATCTTGGCCATTTGTTCCTTAGACTCTTCTTGGGCCCTGACAATCTCCTCTTGCACATTTTCGATTCCATCAATTCGTGCCAATTGCTCATTCTCCATTATTCTTGTTTTCAAACAAGTATCCTGTGGGTGACTGGCAATTTTGATGGCCAAGCTATCTTCTCACCTTTATTACCATAGTCTAAGTCAAGATGCCATGATGTGCACATACAAACCTATGCATGAGATGCATGCTCGATTTATGTATGACCAAAAATATCTAGGTGCAATGTTGAAATTGACATGTCATGCATTGTAAAATCAAATAGATGCACGTCATAATGAACCATTTTGTCTCCTAATTTATTTTTTATATTTTTTTGAAAAGGACTATTCCTTTGTGTGTCCTAGCCATAGGTTATTTCTACACATTAAGTTGGCAAGGCTTTGTCTAAAGTTGGGCCTCTTAAGTTTTATTACATGCTGGGCTTTGGATAATTCAACCTTCTAAAAGTTCCCATATTGCTCCTCACTGTCGTCCACATGGACTAGTAAGGCACCCCATCCTCGCCCATCATAGGCTACAAACGGAAAGGTTCAATTTGAGTGGGAGTATTTCGCTAGCCATTGCGGAGGTATTACCTCACGAGAGCGTAAGTACTCTACTCCCTCCTAAGAAAGGGTAAAGCCCGGGAAGAGGGCTGATGTATGCAAATGTGCGTGAAGTGTGTGTTGAAGGAACAATGTTTTTATTTAATGTTTATTTTCTACTAAGATCTCTTAAGCAAATTCTAAGACAACCTAAAACTAAGTATTGGCCTGACTCTCTTAAGTCCCCAGTGGAGTCGCCAAACTGTCATAACGTATTAGGCTTTTGGGGGAAACCTAATAGCTAGACACAAAACTATGGAGTCGCCACCAACCATTCTAACCTAGGTGTGATTGGTCACCTATTCAAGCTAAGGATAAGGCTTGATCTACATTCAAAAACACTAGGGTTCGGGAGTACGGTTACGTGTAGGGAAGGATTAGCACCCCTACAACGCCCATCCTAAAATGGTACCAACTAGTTTTAGGTTATCTTTACAATTTGCTTTGAGTTCCTATTAATTTCGATATACTTATGTATTGGGAAAATTTCTAAGATTTTTCCATCAATTTGGCTCCAACCTTAGAAATTCCCCTCACCTCAAGATATTCAATGAGTCTCGATTGACTTTCTTGAACTCCATCGTCGGATCAATAAATATTTTATGAAGTTCCTTTTTTTAATCTTATCTCTAATTTTGACTCTATATTCATTTTATAAATTTCTTAGATTTTTTTTATTTTAATTATTTTTAATTCTTATTCATCTTATTTTTAAGAGAAACGTGAATTATGTTTTATTGAAAATTCACTCTTAAGCGTCCCATCAATTTGGCTTGGCTCAAAAGGAACCTCCTCACCTAGAAATTTCCAAGGAGTCTCAATTGACTTTCTTGAAATTTCATCATCGGCATAATTCATACTTATTTCTTATTTTATTGTTATTGTACTCTTGTCTTCATATCACATTTATTTATTTATTCATTTGTTTATTTATCTAATTTTTATTTATATTTATTTAAGCTTAGTCTTTATCTAATTTATATTTTTATTCATTTTATTTTTTTATATTTAGTTAATCTTAAAATAAATATGAATTATATTTTATTGAAAATTCTCCAAAAAGTATCCTATCAATTTGGCTCAACTTAAAGAAGAATCCTCTCACCTAGAAATTTCAAGGAGTCTCGATTGACTTTCTTAAAATTTCATCATCGGTACAATTCACACTTATTTTATAAAATCTAATTCTCAATCTAATTCTTATTTCTTATTTATTATCCTTTTTTATTTATCTATTATTTTTGTTTATGCTCAGTTAATTTTAGTCTTTACTAATTAATTTTTATTCATTTCATTTATTTTATATCTATTTAATCTTAAAATAAATATGAATTATATTTTATTGAAAATTCTCCCAAAAGTATCCCATCAATTTGGCTCAACTTAAGGAAGAATCCTCTCACCTAGAAATTTCCAAAGAGTCTCGATTAACTTTCTTGGAATTTCATCCTCGGTATAACTCATATTTATTTATTTATTATCTAGTCTTAGTAATTACTAATTATTTTCAATCTAGACTATTTCATTCTATTTAATTTTTCATCTAATTTATGTTCCCGTATTTATATTTATTTATCTATATTTATTTATATTTTGTTCATATTTAATTTACTAAGAACAAGCATGTATTATAATTTATTGAAAATTTTTCAAAAGTATCCCATCAATTTGGCTCAACTTAAGAAAGAATTTTCTCACCTAGACATTTTTAAGATGTCTCAATTGACTTTCTCTAAATGTCATCGTCGGTATAACTCATATTTATCTTTAATAATTAATTAATATTTCTTAAGGATATTTAAATTCATTTTTATGCTTTTCTAATATTCTTCTAATTGCTGTAAAATAAAATAAAATAAAATACATATCACATTAAATAAATAAATAAATAAAATCTTACTAAGTCATATCGTTAATTAGATCATACAAATTAAATCATGCAAATTAATTCCTAAAACCATGTCCTTTAAACCATATCAACTAATTAAATCATATAAATTAATTTTGAAAATCACGTCTAGCATCATACAAATTACCACACCTAAATAAACTATACTTATCATGCCAATTAAATTATTAAATCCTAATTCCCTAATCAATTTAATCAAACAATATTCTAATTTATTAACTTGATTAATCATTAATCAAAAAAAAATATTATTAATCTAAATTTGATAATCAAACAAAAAAATGAAAATAATCTTAATAAAAAAATGCTCTTATTCTTTCTTTTTACCTCTTTTTTTCTCGTCTTTCTTTCTTTTCTTCTTCTCTTTTTCTCCCACGTAGCAGCTTAGTGATAGAGCCTTGGACGGTACACAGCAGCGCAGCTTGAAGGCAAAGGACGATGCAAGCTTGCACTGAAGCAACTTAGGACTTGTGGCACACATCAAAGTGATAAGGAATGCTCTCTTGTCTTCTTTTGTTGATTTCACGTGTGCTCCTTTTATTCTTTAGTAACTTGTAATATCCTCTTTTCACGGGCTGCTATGTTCTACAAATAGGAAATAACAACTCACGTTTCAGGAAGTATTTTCAGCAATCAATTTCCTCTGCTTTCTTGTCCAATTCGAACCCTGCAGCAGCTTAGATGATGGCTCGGTTTTACAAGGTGGCAGCAGGTGAAAGCAGCAAAGTGATGAACTAAAACGGTGATAGGCAATAATGCAGGGAAGATGATGAAGGTGACCAGCTGTCCAGCAAGAATGATGCTTTCCTTTGCTGTCTACGTGGTGGCCTCTCAAAACAGAAGTCAGCTTACCCACTTCCTCAAACAGAAGCAAATGGCCGATGATGCACGCGGAACAACAACTGACGTAGTTGTTACTTGTTAGCAGACCGGATGGATAAGCAAGATGCGGAGCAAGGTGGAACGAGGTGCGACCGAAACACTGGAGTGTGCAAGGAGGTGTGGTGATCTGGGCAGCAAGGGTAGCGATGGTTTTCTGGTTTGAGGCAGCAGGCAGCGGCAAGGAACGATGGTGGTTTTGCAACAAGCTGGGCAGTGATGGTGATGCAGCAGCCGCATGAACCGTGGGCAAGGTGAAGGGAAACTTAGCTTTGGTATAGTGGCAGTAGCAGATGAGGATGATGATACAGTAGAAGAAGACGGTGGTGCAGCAGCCAAGAACCCGAGACGATGTGCAACAGCCAGCCGTTTCTTTCTAGGTTTTTTTTTCTTTTTCTAGCTCTCTTTTTTTCTTCTAGGGCTTTTTTCTAGGGTTTTTCTAGGGCTTTTTCTGTCTAGGTTTTTTTTGTGTTGATTTTTCTGTGTTGTTCTCCCCTTTCTGTTTGCTTTTTTTTTTTTTACCCCTATCTCCCCCCCCTCTAAAACCTAGCCGGCCTCCCCCTTTTATCTTCTTTTCAAAACCCTAGTTCTCTTCCCTTTTTCCTTTTTTAAAACCCTAGTTCCTCTCCCCCTTTAATATAGGTGTTTGCCTCTTTTTTTATTTAATTTCCTTCCTTTTTCTTGATACAGGAATTAAACCAATTTTATTTTCTTTCCATCCATGCACAAATTTGGGTTTGACTTGTATCTTCATTGATTCTCATTTGATTTATTGATTTTGATTTTCTTTCAAGTTTCCTAACTCAAAATTTAATTTGTTATTTTTTTAATTTTTATTTTTTTTATTTTTTTCCAAGTTTCCCTTCTTTGATCACTTTTTTGTTATTTTTATATTTTCTTTTCATTTTATTTATTTATTTATTTATTATTTTTTTTAATAATAAACAAGATAGTAATACAAAAATTAGATCCATCGTCTTATTAATATTAAAAGATCCCGGACAAAATGGGGTGTCTACAATTATTTTTCCTTCTTTTTGCTATGACAAAAAAGGGGAGAGATAGATATTAAAAGGGAGAGATATTAAGGGGGAGAGATAATGGGGGAGAAATAGTTTGAAAATTCATTTTCAAAACCCATGCTTATATTAAGGGGGAGCTTTGTAAAATCCTGCTTTATTTGAGGGGAAGTATTTTATCAAAGAATTTTCAAAGCAAATTTACATTAAGTTTTGTCATATCAAAAAGGGGGAGATTGTTAACTTTAAATTGCCATATATATTTTGAAATGACAAAAACTTAAGTAAGATTTAATGTTATAATTCATATTGTAAATTTGCCTTATCACACATGATTTTCTCAATCTATTTTCAAGTGAACATATCAAACATTAAGACCATAATTTAATGATACATCCTCATTGATCTTAATACTTTATAAATGTTTTGAATATTTTATAAAATCACTTGATGAATTTTTGGACTATGTTTTCATTTGAGAAAGTCAAGAAAACTCCCACAAAAATGCCAAAATGTTTTGGGTTGAATTAGGATCAAAGACCACATCATTTCTAACCCAAAAAGTGCAGGAAATAGCTTTCTGGAGGCATAGGATCGATCCTCTAAGGGAAGGGATCGATCTCTTCAAGGCAGAATGATCCTCAAGCCTAGAATAAGCAATCTGGAAGCTTGGGATCGATCCCCTATGGAAAGGGATCGATCCCTTTGCCCGAAAATAGCCTATAACGGCTAGTTTTTGTGAGACAACGGTCATATTCAAGTTTTGGCTCCACCCAACAGCTAGAATACATCCAAGGGACTATAAATAGAGGCTTAGAAGCTAAAGAAAGCAAGAGGAACTGCTCAGAAATTCTATTCATCATCTTCTTCATTTTCCTCAAGCCTCATCAACAAATCAAGAGCTACAAGTTTTCATCTTCCATCATTCTCATATTCTTTGTATAGAATAGCACAAATCTTGTATAGGCTTTTTCTTTGTGCTTAAACATTGTAATCACTTACCTATCTAGAGGCCCTTCTTTGATTACACAATTTGTAAACACACTCATTCCTTGTAAAAGGGGAGGTTTCTCTTTAGCCTAAGAAAAAGAGGGAGGTTACTCTTTAGCCTAAGAAAAAGAGGGAGGTTTCTCTTGAGCCTAGAAAAAGAGAGAGGTTTCTCTTTAGCCTAGAAAAAGAGGGAGTGTAACAAATTCAAGGATAGTGAATTTGGGAAAATCCTTGGGAGCGTCTCAAGGTAGAGGACGTAGGCAAGGTTGCCGAACCTCTATAAATCGCTGACGTACATTTCTCTATCCTTACACTTTTTACTTATTTGCAATTATATTTGTGTTTATTGTTTTGAATTTATATTGCATAATTGAGTAGCCTAGAGAACTTAGAAAATACCAATATAGGCTAGAGAATTTAGAGGAACCGAAAAACGAACTTAAAGTTAGCGAAAAACCGATTCACCCCCCTCTCGGTATAGCTTATAGAGCCAACAGCATGGTTTTCATGCTATGAATTTTATCAGATTTATTAGATATTGAATTGCCTTGAAATGCTACGAAATTGTGGTTTCTGACTGTTGAGAGTGTGTTTGAAAATGCAGGGAGGCTAGGACTCTAGCAGTCATTATGCTGCCGAAATTTACTAAAGATATTTCCAAAAATATTATTAAATATTTTAGTGCATTATTGGTATTTTTCCTAGCCTCAAAAGTGATAAATTAATTAATTTTCATAAACGGTGAATTTACCGAAAAGTATTTATTAAATATTCATAATACCGATTTTGGTAAAGATTAAACTACCGAAAATTCATTCCACGTGTTTTATAGGGAAATGTGTGATTGGTGAAGTAAAATGGTGAATAGTGAATATTTTATAAATAATTTTCAGTATAATATTCACTAATTTATTATGATTTTCCTTTATGGATTAAATAAATTTTATCACGTGTAATGATTTCCATAAAGGCTTTATCACTGTATAATTATTATTTTGAGATTAAAATGTCTCTACATGTGTTTTATAGTGAAAAATGTGTTGGTGGAATTATTGCTAATTTTGGAAAAATAAATATTTTTATTTTTCCATTCATTATGAAAATATTGGAATTGATTTCCAATAACTTTGAATTTCAAGTTTTGGAAAGAAAGTATGGAAACATGTGTGTATGTATTCTACGGTGAAAAAGAACAGTTATGAAATTTATTACTACTAAGTGATTATCTATAAACTGTTTTTCACCGTACGAAATATTATGATTTATACCTTTATGGATTTTCTGGAAAACATAATTGATCTTACTAAATTCTATAAAGGTAATGAGATTTCTTATATACTGTTTTGAGACTGATAGGCCCTGTATCATGCTCACGTGTCACGTGTTTCATGTGTTACTCTAGTGTGAAGCTGTTGACACTGATCCTGTCTTCAGCGTCCTAGTTGACACCTGATCAGTGTACGACCGAGGACACCTATAGACTATGGCCATAGATCTCATGTGTTTATTATACTGTCCCTACAAAGATCTCACGTGTACCCTATTATTCGCTACGGGACTTATAGCATGATATCATTTGGGTGTTGTCTGGTCTCCGTTATGAATTCACGTGTTATTATCGATTTTAGTGATATTTTAAGAAAACTATGATGATTTTTTTGAAGTGTTTCATTTCTAAACTGTTATTATAATTAAACAGTTATTTTACTGTTACACGTGTATAAGTGATGATTTCAGTGGTGGAAACCTTGAGATTTTCAAGTATTAAATTAGTGGTTTGATAAAGTGTTTTACTCAAGTGGATGATATATTTATATTCAGTAAATTGAATTAAGTTTTATATTAAAAAAAATAAATTTCTACTCCCAATAGTCGCTCTGGGTTTCCGGGACACGACAAGTATTTTAAAATACCTTTCTTACTTTATCTGGATTTCCTGGCCGACTATAGTATCATTTCCTTATAGTGTGCCCAGCATACTGATAGCAAACTAAAAGGTTTTACTGCATATAGTCTTCGTGATATCAAAATTTGCATACAATTCTCTTACTGAGTCGTGGTTTGCTCACTCCCATACTTTTAAACATTTCAGATTTTCAGTAACTGTGAGATCTGACATCTGAGGATTTTGAGCTGGGCATTTGAGGACAATGTGACAGCTTGACTGAAATATAAGGTACAATAATTTATTTTCTGTATTTAGACTTGTCTACAGTACTACTTTATTGTAAATTAAAATAGGGGATGTAAACGAGATTATAATTTTAATATAAAATAGTTTAAATGAAAATGAAAGTAAAGTATCACAGACAACCCAACCGTATAAGATGTTTGGAAAAATGAAAAAAAATTGTGGTCACGGGCTGTGACAATTATACCTACGAAACACAAGGTATATAAATAGCTATAAGATATTTTAGTTTTCCTAGCTTCACTAATAATATAGAACAATATTAGGAAGTATGAATCTCAAATTAGTTATTGACCAAGTCAGCTTATTCCATTTAATCTGTCTTACTCTACAAGTGTTCTAGTTACATGGCGATCGTTTAAAGAACAATTTGACATTTATTTAAAGTGGTCTACTGTCTTTGTGACCTTTTCAACATAATACAAGTCAAATATATGGTTGAAGAGTGAAAGAAACAACATTAGATAGGTGTTTTTGGCAAAACAGCCTTCAATAAAGGCTTTTTAGCTTGTTTGCCTTTTTTTTTTGGCATTTTTGTGAAAGTCTGATTCTCAGATAAGTTTGGGATTTTACTTTACCACTAGAGGATTTGACTAAGTTTAGTCAATGGTCAAAAGTCAACCCATATATATTAAAATATTTTATTTTTGTCTATGGACTTAATTGTCATTATTGAATTTGTTGGTACTAATTCCTAGGTACTTCGAATTAAACTCAAATAGAGTTGAATTTCATACCATAGGTTAATTAAGCTCCAAATATAAAAATTCTACTCCTTTGGGATCAATTCGGGTCATAAAAAATCTTGCATGGCTTTGCATCCAAATCCTCTGGCATTACTACTATTTAAAAATCATTCACGTATCATTTTTTTGTAAACAATAACTTATGTAAAATATTATGAAAATGTGGTCCCCATATTCTCCCCTTCTTAAAGAATTTGATCCTCCAAATTCGATAAAGATACCAAAAAATTGATACTCTTATCGATCTGCATCTCTACCATGTTCTATCACCTTTCAAACAAAACCCATTCTTGTCAATCAATTCTCTCACTCCTTAACAATACTTCTATACATTACCTATATCTATCGTTAACAATCCTATTGAACATTCTAAATAGTATAAGTTTCCATACCAAACATATAGTTTTATAATCATTGTCTAACAATTCTTTTACCTGTCGTACCTAAAGTAGAAGCATCAGTAGTGGTAAAGGAATAAAAGGAAAATAAAAGAAAAAGTTAGCTCGGATTTTCGTACTTCCTCAAAAGTTATCGAAAGTTATTGAAATTGTCGTGTCCTTTAGGGTGTGACAAAATAGTTGTGAATATAGGCAATAGGGCCAAAATCCATGCTGAAAACATATGCCTATTATTGTTACATTCTAGTGGATAGTTTGGAAACTTCTTTCGTTTATATTTTTCATTTTGATAATGGAAAAGTATTTTGTTTAGTAACATGTGTATTGATTCTGGCATTCCATGTGATGGATTATGTAGAGTAGACTTGTAACCCTAATATTGGGAAAATTTTCTTTCAGTGAGAATGATGTAATTGTTGCTTCTAATTATGGTGAAATAGATAAAAAATCTTCCATTTTGTGCCATAATAGTTAGGACGTTAGAGATTGCATTAAGAAAAATCTTGCTGCTAATGTTAAGGATATAATTAGTAGAAATGGAGACAATCAAGAACTGATACATAATGACATTTGTTGATAATTTCCACATATAGGATTTAGTAGATATAAGCATTTCATCACTTTTACTAAAGACCATTTTGGTTTAGGTCATGCAAAGTGAGAGATCATGTCTTATAAAAGCTTTAAGCCTTTTAATTGATTTCGTTGTGAAGCTTACGTCAGGTAAGCTGTTTAAAGCAATGATTAGACTGAAGCAATGATTAGACTGAAGTGATGAATACTATGGTTAGTATAATAAAACTAGGCTAAATACTATATCAGTTTTTTGATAAGTGCACTATAGGATTATGTGTTTGTGCCTAGTTAACTATGCTTGGAATATCAGAATAGAATGAGATTTTAGTAATAGTTAATCTTGCATTCTAGATATGGTACGATTTATGTTGAGTCACTCCAAATTTCTAGAATTCAAGAGGAGTGAAGTTATGAAAATTGCATTTCACATTCTAAGTTGAGATCCAAGTGAAATCAGTTTCCTAATTCATCCTAAGTTGTAGTTAGACAAGAAGAAGATTTTGTGTCTCTTTTTGTGTTTAGAGTTATAAAGTAAAAACAAAGGCCTACAACCCACAGTCACGAAAACTTGATAAGAAAACTAATAACTGCTGTTATGTTAGTTACTATATCAATTAGAGAGATTCTAGATTTTGTGTTCTTTGTCATGTGATCCAAAAATCATTGAGTCTGATTGTGCAATCTATTTAGAGGATGACTTAGAGAGTGGGAGTTATGAACTCCACAAAGTCATTAATGAAGTACATATTGTTTTGCCAGTGCCGTGCATGTGTCACTTTTTGATGGAAAAAAGGCCATAACCAAAAGAATCAACCATTGATCCCAATATTGTATTTCTAAACCTGCACCTGAATTTACAAAGGAACATAAATATGATATTCATGTGTCTTCTGATTTTGATGTTTGTTAGGAGGTTTTATTAATCTGAACTCTTCGAGTTGGATTTTGCCATGCAGGATGAGTTGGCATCTATGTTGTATAAAGATGCATGAGATCTATTTAGATGTGGTAAATAGGTCGGTTCGGGCAGGTTCGATTTGGGTTATATTTGGGTTTGGGTTATTTCAAATTTAGATTATTTCGGTTTAGCGTTATTTCGATTTTGAATTTTTTTTGGTTTCAGATTTTTTTGGTCTCGGGTACTTTCGATTTTGGGTTTTTTTGGGTTTGATTATTTCTAGTTTCGGGTTCGAATCGATTTTAACTAGGTGGGCTTAGCGGGCTTAGTCCAATTATTTTGAAATTTTATAATTTATAAATATTTTTATAATTTTGAATGTATTAATTAATTTAATTTTATATAGTCAAACAAAAATGTAATAGAAATGCTAAATTAAAGTTAAAATTTAATAAATATTTATATAAATATAAATTTTTACATTTTAATGTTTTTATTACTTGACAATTATTATTTATTTTTTAATTTCCTGTGATATTCACATATGTTATAAAATATAATTATATATTAATAATTATATAAAAATTTATTTTTTAAGTGAGTCATATATATATATATATATATATAAATATATATAAAGTAAAACTAAAGGAAAATGAAAATCCAAAAGTATTAGTTATACAAATAAATAACTAACAAATTATAAATAAATCGCATTAAACAATTAAACATTTATATAAATGGCTTTATACTCTTAACAATAACTTATTAGGTTATTGCATTTTTTTGGGGTTAACGTTGGGCAATTAGAATTTGGACACTCTTAGTTCAATAAATTTATTTCTTATTTTTTTTTACTTTGTTTTATTATCTTTTTTAATAATTATATTATATTTTTAATAAAATTTTAAATTTTTAAAATTTTTTTTACATTTATTTTGTTTTTAAATACCAACATAATTAGTAATTAAATTAAATCTAATCGTATAACTAGTTAACTAATTGTTCAATTATAATGTTGAATAAAATTATAGTATACATTAAAAAATACTTAATATTATGAATAATTAGTCAACTGATTACTTCAATTTTATATTTATTTTGTTTTTGGTTTATACATAAATCTTAATATTAAAATTATTAAATTAATTAAAATCATTATTGTACATACTAATTAATCAAATATCTCATTAAAAATTTAGAACGTTGAATTAAATAAGATGTATACACCAATTGACATTATATTATAAATAACAACATTTGATATAATCATATCATAGACAGTTATACACCAATTAAGTATTAATTTTTTCATGTTCACATTAACATAATAATATTAGATATACACCAATTGATCAAATGTCTAATTAAAATGTTAAATAGTAGATATTACTAAATTAATTAATATAATGCTAGTTATTTAAATATAATTAATAATAATATTAATAAAGTAAAAAAAACAAATTTTAGTAAAATTACCGCTTATATAATAATATTACTCTAGTATATTATTAAATTACACTTTAATTTACTATTAGAATTATTATTTTTGTCCACACTTTAATTTTATATTTAATAGATAATAAATAAATTATTTTTTACAAATACTTAATTCTATCAAAATAATACTTACACACTAAGATATTACATAATTTATTCTTAAAAGATTATTATAATATAATATACAAATCATTATTATAAGATACCAACTTGGTTTATTCATGTATAAGATTATTATAATATAATAAACAATTAATTATCACTAGCTTGATTTATTAATATTTTTTGTTTTAAGGTTAAAAGTAAAATTACAATTAGCTTGATTTATAATTTCTCTTTCAATGATGTTCAAGCTTATAAAAAAAAAATTCTACTTGTATCGTTTAATTTAATTACTTATTTTTTTCTAATCTTAAAAACTTGAATTTTTATTTTGAGATTAGTTTTTTTTAATGTAAATTTAATATCTTTCTATACTTGAAACTTTAAGAAAATGTAGTTTAAATTTAATTTTGTTAATAATGTTCTTAATGTGTTGCATAAAATATCAAATTCAAAGTTTCAAACAAATATTGAAATTATATAATGTTTTTTTATATATTTGATTTATTATTGTATTAAAATTAAAATTTTATTATAAGATAAAAATAATAAAATGTTAAAATGATTTTTATAATAAAATCAAATGATAAATTAATAATATATTTATTATTATAAAGACAATAAGTATAATATCAAAGATTATTTGATATCATATATTATGGTGTTTTAAATTAAATTAAATTAATTTAATAATTGAATTAAAAAGATTCAATATTTATTTTGTTGGTAATACATAATTGATATAATTGTATAATAAATAATAATTGTTTTCAAAATTTTAAACTTTTTAATTAAAAAAGTGTATCAATTTTTTATTTATTTTTTAAATAATAATTATATAATTATAATTCGAGTTTTTTTCGGTTATAAATTCAGTTTTCTACGGGTTTTAGATCGGATCGGTCTTGGTTTCGAATTGTATTAAGTTTAGGTTGTGTTGGGTTTGAGTTTTTTCGGTTTCAGGTTTTTTCGGTTTCGAGCTTTTCGATTTAAGGCTTTTTTGGCTTCAAGCCTTTGACTTTTTTGGTCAATTAGGATTGGTTTGGTTCGGTCTCTAGTGGGTTCAAGTGGGTTTTCGAGCTCAAGCCAGCTTTTGCCACCTCTAGATCTATTTAAGTTGTCACATCATTATAGACTAAAAGAAACTTTAAAGACCAGATAGAAGGTTTAAAGCTTAACTTTGGCAAAGGGCTTTAAATAAAGAGAAAGAATTTGTTTTATAGAAACCTTCTCTTTTGTTTCTACCAAAGATTCTTTCAGAATCATGATGGCATTTAGTAGCTCATTTTAATTAGGAGCTATATCATATGAACATTGAAATGTCTAAATAGAGCAACCTAAAAGTTTGTAGTTTCTGATAAGGAACATGCAGTTTGTGAACTCAAGAGGTTCATTTGCGAATGTTAAAAGACATCTAGACTATGATATCTAAAGTTTAATGAGATTGTCACCTTTAGGAGAAAATGTTGACAAATGGATCTATTACAAGATCAATAAGAGCAATTATGTGTTTGTGGTGCTCAAAATTGATGATATCAAATAGTAGTCAATAGTACTAACCTATTTTATGAGATAAATTTTACATAATTATGTCACTTCAAGGTGAAGAATCTAAGTGAGACCCCATTTTATTTTAGGGATTGAGATTTTTCGTGACATATTAATAGGCATAATCTATTGGTTTAAAAAAAAAACCTACATTGAGTGTGTTAAGTAAGTTTGATGTAAATTGTTCTCTTGTTATGTTTAAGTCACCCTTTTGTGAAAAGTGACATACTGTTAAAATCTCTGTGTACTTAAATTGATAATGAAAGAGCTCATGTCGAGTATTTTGTATGCCTTTATTGTAGGTAATTACTGTATGCTCAAGTCTATATACAATTTGATGTTTTGTATGTTATAGGTGTAGTTCAGACACATTTAAGTGATCTTATAATAGAGAGCTAGAAGCTGGAATGAGAGTATTTGGATATCAGCAAATTTGACATTCTAAGTCTAGTCAAAATTTTGATGTTGATTTTGCATGCTATCCAGATGATGAAAACCAATTCCTAGTTACACATTTGTGTTATATTGAAGAGCTATTTCTTGGAAAGTGTGAAACAAACACTTTCAAGAACATTGTCTATAGAGGCTAAGTATGTAGCATGTTGTGAAGCTACATAATGAGCCATTTTGGTTGTGGACTTTTATCTCAAGACTAGTTTTTGTGGTTGCCATTTTGAAGTTGTTGAAGATGTACTTGATAACGCTATAGCACTTGCTTTCTCTCTCAAAAAGTTAAGAGTTCCTTTCGCTCCAAATATTTAGATATTATCTTTCGGTTTGTTTGAGAGAAAGTAGTGGAGTCCATTATTTGATTGTATTGTAGAGCTCATAATTAAAGAGCTCATTTTGGATGATCCGCTAATTAAGAGTTTGGCCGCTTACATGTTTGACATGATACTTGTATGAGACATATAGAGCCTTTGGTGTATTGAGTTAGTGAGAGCTTTATGTAATGAAATCAGTTGCATAGATTCCTACTTGCCATATATGCATATTTTGTTTGCATGCATTTTGATGAATATAATATTATGTTAGAAAAGACATTTCATATTAGTCTCATGTACTTCTGTTGAAGCAATGCATCAACTAGTTTGATGCACGGACCTAATAGAAATGGATATTTGATTATGTTTTCGTACCATTTCTATTTCAGACTTTCGTAGTACTATTTACTAAAGTGTTTATGAGTCTAAACATTTAAATTCTGTTTGTACAATGCATTCTGATGCTCATAAATGCTTATTATTAGTGAAGTGTTTTTGAGTCTAAGAACTTGTAGTCTATTGATACAATGCATTCTGAAGCTTATAAATGCTTGTTGTTGATGAGGTATTCATAAGTCTACACATTATTAATCTGCCAGTATTATGTATTCTAGGGCTTTGAATGCTTTTGTGTTGTATGGTGACTTGGGTAAATGTTCATATTTGACATATTCTAATCATGACCTTTCTATTTGTTTGGATTCTGTTACGATTGATGACTTAATTGTCCAAGTGTGAGATTGCTGGATTTATCTCATTTAGTAGACTATCAAAGATAACCTAGACCTAATTCTGATTAATGTCAAATTAATGAACATTCTAGTAATACTAATAATCATATACTTGAGTTAAGCAATATGATTCCAGTTAATTGTGATATTATATCCATATATATTATACATATATTAAACCTATAGTGGGATGAGTTTATATATGAATCACATAAAGGGAGGCCTATACTCTTAGCTTATATATATGAAACTGGCCCTTTAAGTTTCATAATTTCGAAGAAGGAACGAGAGTATCAACTTGTCTCTCTCATTCTCCTTCTCACTCTCTCTCATATCTCTCTCATTATGTAAGCCTAGGGACAGTCAACTAAAAGCGCTTTAACCCTAGAGCAAATGTAGTAGTAGGATTGATCTTTCACTTGCATCTTGATTAGTTTTATTGCATTTTAGTTTAGTACTTTAGTATTAGTGACTTGATGAAATTTTAATTAGTTTCAACACTTAAAAGGTTTTCCAATGTATAAATGATAAATTTGAATAAAAATTAAGAACACTTAGTTAATACAATCTTAAAATTTAAAAGAAATCCTCACCTACTCACCTCTATGTTAGTTTGAAAAAATGGACAGTATAACTATTAGGAGCTTTATCATTCTTCATACTAAACAGTGGGTTTTATTTCATCAGGATTAACTGATACTCTATGTCAATTTGAAAAAAATTCCTATATGATAATCAATTATGTTATTGTGAGCTTTATCATTTTTCATCTAGTTTTCCTCCATATTACCAAAAACTGTGTTATTCCTTTAATGGCTATTTTAAGTAAACTTCGGACTTCTGACAGATTACTGTGTTGGGGTATTGTAATCTCAAATCTTACTTTTTTGCTGTTTAATAATGATTTGGCATCAAAGAGATCACTAGACACCAGTTTTTCACTTGTGAATTCTCTTAAGAGCTTAGGAGGAAAATTCATCCATTTGGCTTTCATAGACAGGTAGGAGATTGCCATATTGCTTGAGAGTTGAGTTTAAGTGAATATTGATGTGAGATTCACACTTCCTAGTACTGTTTTATATTATTAGTGTAGCTAGGAAAACTAAAATATCTCATAGCTGTTTATATACCTTGTGTTTCGTAGGTATAATGGAGATTTGGACTGTGAGCCCCTACTGAGCCTTCGAGTGCTCCGATGTAGATGAAACCCTACAGTATTGATATTTGGAGCAAAATAAGGTGATGGTAAGAATCTACATCCTAAAATTCCTCTATTTGTGCATCAATAATTTTGAAAATGACGGTTAAATCTATAAGCTATTGAAATTTTCGTGAATAATGGTCAAATTGAGTTGACTTTGGACCAACTGACGGCATAGGTAAATTCTCATGTGACAAAGTCTTATGTGATGTTGACTGATGACTGAATCACATGAAACTATCAAAAACTGTGCAATTCGACGGTTAGGGCTATTTTGTTAATTTTGCCCATTTGATCAGTCAAACCCCAATAAAAGATCAAGAAATGATTAGAACATGTTAAATAGATGTGTTTTATGATTGAATGAATATTTTAGAAGTTAAACTGATTGTTTAAAATGAAGTCAAATCGCGGAAGGCAAAATTAAAAATTTTGAGTAAGTATAAGGGCATTTTCATAATTTGGCCCTAAAGTTTTTTTTTTTAAATGGATTTTTCTCTTCTTATTCCTCCCAAAACCAACCTCACCATCTTCTCTCACCTTCCACCAATGTTGAAAGCTTTGAAGAGAGAGAAAGTCCTTAAAAACCCTAGTAAAACACTCCGAAACCAAAAATAGTCTTAAGCAAACCTATCCAGTTTTTAGAGCTCTACAACATAGTACCAAAATTAAGCCTTAAATTGTCCATTTTGACCGTGTTGGGCTCCCTTCAACTTTTAGCCAAGGTAAGAGAGAGAAAAAGCTTGTGATTTTTCATGTTTTAATGATTGTGTACTAGATGTTTATGATGTTTAAGTGGATGAATTAGCTTGAATTGGATTAAAACTTCATGAAGCACTCCCCTAGGGTTTCAGCCACCATCCTTTATGCATGATTGTGATGTTGTTTGATGTGAAAATGATGTAGAATCAATGTAGAACAAGAATTTAGGCTTAAATTGAAGAAATGAATTATGTAAGGAAGGGAACACCATTCGGCCAAGTGAAGGGGAGACTTAAAGTGTGAGAACCGTGTATTTAGGTACTGTTTCACATGTAAGGACAGTCACACTATCTATTTTCTGTGAATTTCGCAGATACGAGCCAATACAGTGTGGTGGGCCCCACAGGTTATACAGTACCGGATGGACTTGAGACCGGACAAATAATACACAGAGAGTCTAATAAATATACGGTATGAATTTTAAGTCTAAATTTCCTCATTTAGATTATTTTTGAAGAGAATGGAAACAAATTAGGAAATGACGTTTAAGTCCATAACCCGGTGGCATTTTCGTAAATTGAGGTCAAAATAAATGGGAATTTAATGTAGTGATTAAAGAATGATATTCTACAGGAAAATAAGTCATGGGTTATGTAAATAGATATACTGAATCGGTAGTCAAATTAGAATTCTACGCGATTTACCCGATAAGGGTATTTTTGTAATTTCACCTTCTCGGAAAAGTAAAACCCGAACCAAACTCCCACCATTTATCAAAATACATTTAATGTGAATTTTTGGTGATGGAAAATGGATTTTTGGAGTTCAACTGCCAAGTGATAAAAAATTCGGAAGAAAAGATCGAAAAACCTATCATTAATGGCATTTTTGTAATTCTTAGTATTTTAAAATAACTAAAAACTATTTTATTAATTGTTTTGCTGCTGCCGGCACTGTTGCAGTTTCTTCTTTCTCTTCATCCCGTGACTCCATTGAAGACTAAAAGAAAAGAAAACAAAAGCTTCCAAAAACTCACCAAAAACACATTATTTCCACTAAGCTATTTCTACCAAAATTACTCTACTAATTTTCCTCTCTCTAAACATACCAATAGCCCTTTGATTAAGTGGCTAAATCAAGAGAAAGTCAGCCCCTTAATTTCGGTCAAGGTAACCCATTTTCATGCTTTTATATTTCTTGAATTTTAATGGTTGATTTTGGCATGATTAAGTTTCCTAAGCATGGATTAAGGGCTTATTTTGATTGATTTTGATTAAATCCAATTCAAGCAATTCAAGAGGGTTTCGGTCATGAGTGGATATTGGTGAATTGCTATGGTTTGATGTTTAAAAATAGGATTAGGATGATGATTAAGCTTAATTAAACAAAGTATATTAGTTAAATTGTTGAAAAAACACAAAAATGGCAAGAAGCCATTTTCGGTCATGGTGAGATGGGAGGGTTTTAATGCTTCAAATTATGATGTTAGGATGTTAAGAGACTGTAGAAATTATAAGAAGACTGATGGTGAAGTCGGATTTCAATTTGGAGTTAAATTGACGAAGTTAGGTTTTAGCACCAGTGCGAATTATACCGGTTTAATATTTTCTACTGAAAATATAGTAGAATTTAATTCAAGAAAAATTATTAGAATTTTAATTATGGTGAATAATGGTCTTGGGTGAATTTTATTGCAGCCCGGGAGTGGTGAATTGTATGTGGTGCTATCGGGCGACTAGATTTCATCAGACAGGTAAAGGATGCGTGTGTGAGCCGTAAGGATACTGTAAATGCATGGTTTGGTTCACACTATTTTTATATAATAATTTGGATATAAATTGCCTTGAGATTGGTGAAAATTTGGTGGAATTGTGGCTGTTGTTGAAATATTAAACTGTAATTTTCGTGCAGGGAGGCTAGGTTAGAAATAACCGTTACTCTGCCGAAAATTACATAAATAATTGAGAAACATTTCTAGTATTTTTCTAAAGTGAAATTTTGAGAAATTTCCATGAAATTCATTAAATTGCATAATTTTATAGTTTACAGAAAAACTATATTTAAATATTCTTGATAAGGAATTTTATTTATGTGAGAGTACCAGCATGTGCCTTTTATTGTTTTATAAGTATCTAGAACATTTTCTAGAATGATTGTTACAGTACGAATATTTGATGAATTTTTATTCATAAAATGAATATATTTTCAATTTAAATATTTATATATTAATTGAAATTATATTCAGTAGAATTGATTTCATAAATGGTGTTTATATCACGTGTTTACTGTTTTGAGACTGTTAGGCCCCGTATCATGCTCACGTGTCACGTGTTATTGCTGATAGATACTGATCCTATTGTCAGCGTCTCCAGTGGGCACCTGATCAGTGCACACTGTGGACCTCATAGACTATGGCCATAGATCTCATGTGTTTCCCCTATTTGGGATGATATTATGCATGATATATTTAGGGTGTTGCCTAGTCTCCATGATACTGTACTGATGATTGTACTTTTACTGAACTTTTAACTGGTGCTAAATTAATTGCAGCCACTGAGTTTTTGATATACTACGTGTTGAACTGAATATTATACGGTGCTTTACAAGTGTGAAAATAAATATCTTTTGAAAGAAATATTAATTCCTCATTTATTTACTTAAGTGTTTTATCATGTGAATATCAATTATTTTTAGCATATAGATTTTATAGTATCAGTTTCACATACAATTCTCTTACTGAGCGCGTTAGCTCACCCCTTATTTTTCTCACTCCACAGACTATCTTCAGTGATTCTGATTCCATAGATTTTGGCTACGTCGTAGTTGACCCCGAGGCAGCACTTAGTGGATCCTGGAGGTAGCATTTCTTTTATATGTTTTCAGACATAGTTTTACAGTACTACTTTTGTATAATTCCTATACCGGGGATGTAGAACACGTGTATATACTGTATATATATTGCGGTAAATATTCTCATCGACTACTGATTTAATTTAAGCATAATAGTAGTTACTGTTTTCATAAGTGGGTGACAAAGGCATCACAGACAGCCCAACCGTCACGTGTGGTATTATAATATGGTAAAAACTGTACATTTTGGGATGTGACATAAAGAGTGTCAATTTAATGTGTTTTGGGTCCTAGAATAATTTATAAATTAATACAAGATTATAGGTGAAATCAAAACTGAAAACGGAGATGTTTTGACGAAAGTAGCAGTGTTAGCACTAATGTAAATTAAATTGAAATTGTAGTTGTTGTAGACAATTTAGTAGATTTTAAGAAGTTGATAACTCTTTATAACTGAATTGTGAAGAAATGACATGGTGGTATGGTGTTTTGCAGTTCAAAAATCAGAAAATGATACTGATGCTATTTTACGACATTGCAGGAATTGAAGAGGTAAGGGATATATGTAAAAAGCGTAGGGATATATGTAAAAAGCGTAGGGATATTGTGTTGCATTGGAAATGATGAAATTGGGTTTTTATGAGATTGAATTTGATGTTTTGGTTGAAATTGTAGAAACTGAAATTGTGGTTATAAACTTTATTTTTGTGCAGGAAGGCTAGGGTAGGTAGTATCGTTATACTGCTGAAATTTCTTAAAACGAATTTAATTCCTTAAAATCATTATTTGGCATAGTTTTGTGATTATAAGTGAAAGAAAAGTGTGTTTTGGTTGAGTTTCCCTAAAGGTCACAAATGCATACCAAAATTGTAACTCAGTTTTCGAAGGGATTTTTATTAATTTTCACCCTTACCAAATTACATTCATGTTTTCACATTACTATTATATGTAAATAAAATATTTTGAGCCTTGGTTATTGAACTGAGAATATATGGTGAATTTTTATATTTCCACTATAATGATTTCTGGATTAACTACTTCATGGACTGATTAAGGATATAAAATTTTGACTTGATTTTTGGAAATGATTCTAAATTGGTTTATAAACTATTTTGAGACTGTTGGCCCCATAACTACTTGTGGGTACATGCTCTTCTTTTCTGTTCTGTTGCTGTTTGACCCTAACCATGTCTTCAACGCCCAGATATGTTGCGTAGCTAGTGTACAATGTGGATCTTTGACTATGGCCATATGTCATTATTATTTCTTGTTGGGATACTTATATTGCATAAGTCTATTGAGTGAAGCCTAGTCTCCATTCTACTGTTTTACTAGGGTGGTAAATCCTTGGCTAATCCAGGCACTCCTAGATTTGATTTATTTTTTATCTTCGTGTGTTTATTTAGTTATGTTTTATGATCTGTACTGTCTTCTGAAAATGATTACTATCTGTTTTTTGATCCGTACTATTATCATGAAGATGTTATGAATTGGTTAATAAAAGTTACCTAGTGTATTCATTGAATTTTATGAAACTCTCTATAATTGGAATTGGATATCAAGACAAGCGATGTGCTTTTAACCATTCTTCTATAGTCAACCTTGTTATTTGACCGACTATTGTTTCCTTTCTGATCGTATGCCCTAAGATGATGCGATCACTGTTTCTATGTAAAAGAGCATGTTTTCACAATACCTGCATATAGTATGCATAGTATTAGCTCTTTTATATATATTTTTTACTGGGTGTAAGCTCACCTACTTATTTTCCTTCTAGATTATTTGCAGTAAATTTCTGTTCTACTCAGGAGGACCTTATTTTTGGTATCCCTTAGGCAGTTATTAGTTTCCATTGAGGTATAGGAGTTTTACTTCTATATGTTCAGATGGTATATGTATAGTACTATTTTTGTGTATATTAATACTTGGGATGTAAACTGAATGTAGAACATTGAATAAAATTTTGGGATTTTATCTGTTTATCTACTTTTGAATTGATTTGTGTGGTTTCTGGGAAATTACAATTAAATAAAAATAATTAATCACTATTAAGTGTGTGTGGACACTGTGAATAGCTCAACCAAATGTAATTTGAATGTAAGAAAATAGTGCGAGTATTGGGTATTCAGTACATGACAATTGATCATCTCTGTCACAGTTGAAGCATTACTCAAGTCATTTTCCTTAATTATTTTTCCTGTACGCAGCTGTATATTTTTGCTTATTTCTATTCCTTTGTAGCAAGATTTCTTGGAGGTTATTTATTTAAGTTAAATGATTCCGAAACCATAGAGAAGGAAAGAGCATTTTTTCCCAAACATAAAAGAAAATGATTCCTCAAGATTAGATGGCCATTTCAAGTAACAGTAGAAACCAAATCCTTTTCTTTTCATAAAGATGACCATTGTTTTGGTTGCAAGGAATTTCGACATAACCAATAAGCAAGGTTGATAATGGTTTGGGTGCAATCATGAATACTCTCCACAACATAAAAGGATGACACCTCAAGAGCAAATCAAGGTCGCACAATCTCCACTAGAATAATTCCTATGCCTGCCAGAAAATTAAAAAAAAAAAAAAAGAACCTGTTCCTCGTTGACATATGTTTAGGCAAAAAGAATGAGGTAATTATTTCTTGAGTTGAGATGAAGAAAACAGTGCCTTCATGCACAAACTTTAGGACTACTTTAATCTTATAAAATAGCTAATCAATGAAAAGCTCCCGACATAGAAAATATTTATATTATCACGAAGAGAAGTTTGATGCTGCACATTTCTGTCTTTCAATTACTAAACAAGTGATCGATGCCACCATAAAGCCACAAACAAGGGTAATAAGTTTCATTGTTAATTAATCTGGGAAAAGGAGAGAAATGAGGATCTTTTCTAGCCTTTATTCCTTCATGAGAATTGGGCACCATTCTGTTTTAGCAAGCATAAATGGGATGCTCCTTGTGGCAAAGGGCAGGACAAAACATAGATCTGTCATATCAATTATCAAACAACTACTAAGCATTAGGTACCTTAAATAATGTCAGAAGACAGACACTAAAGGGCCACTATGATGATTACCAAAATTTTGTATTATCACCGACAAGT
The DNA here is from genome assembly GCA_031772115.1 of Heritiera littoralis. Taxonomy (NCBI): domain Eukaryota; kingdom Viridiplantae; phylum Streptophyta; class Magnoliopsida; order Malvales; family Malvaceae; genus Heritiera; species Heritiera littoralis. The sequence goes on from JAPDPK010000043.1 coordinate 2,361,731, forward strand.
GATTGGAAAAAGTAAAAAAGGATTTTTTCTAGGTATTTGAACATAGTTCAAATCTTAAAGTCATCACTATTGAGAGGGCTTTACCGTTACCACCTTCGGTCTGAACAAGATTAGTTTCAGACCATAAAATGGACGAGGATATCTGTGAATAAACAAAAAAAATTTGTTCTATCGGAGACCGGGAGGAGGGGAAGAAAATTGTATTGTAATCCCATGCTCACAGCTTCATCAATTGGAATCCGCTCATGGCTGCTTAGTACCCAGTTTCAGAAACAATCATGTATTGGAAAGGAGGAAAAAAACTTGAGAATTACTAAACTCGATATTGACATCACAAATAACTCACCTATTTAGGAGGCTTGAATTTGCTACTGACAAACTAATTTCTTAGCTACCTGTGGCCAGAATTTATAAAATAATTCACACGTTGCATGAGAATAGTTAAAGTGACGACTACAGCAAACATGAGAATCAATAATTTACCATCCTCATCATGACCGCTGAGACTTGAGACAAGCCTAGTGAAGAGGGGTATTCTTCTCCACATTAGAAGCATTAACATCCTGATCATGTGGAGGAAGCTTCAAAATGTAAAGCATAATCGATGTTCCACAAAAGATGAATAATAAATGCTAAGGATACAATAAAGGTAGCCTTTAAATTAGGATAATTCCTTGACCTTAGCAAGAAATATAAAAGCGAAAATACTAAATAATCTAAGCACAAATAAATACATGAAAAGAAAAAAAACACTGTTTCCATCCAAGCCAAGAAGAAATTTTAGGAGAGAGTACTGACCATCTATAGAGAGGGTTCCATCATGACTATTCATGGTACCAAAATAATGAGTGGATAACAATTAACAATCAACTGCAGAATTTACCTGTGCCAAATATGGTTCAGAATGTTTTGAACGTTAAACTGTTATATAACTTAATCCTTGAATATTCATCTTCTACCTATTAATCCTTGAATATTCATCTTCTACATACAGTGCCTCACACAAAAGGAAACTACTTCAATTGGAGGACAATCCTCAATCCAATCGACCAATTAGTATTCAACTTCTTTAATCTTCTTTCCAGACAGAAATTTTACAGGGACATAAAGTTAATGGTCAGATAGGTAGCTAGCTAGCTATGGTGCTCTTCGAAAGAATGAATGATCCTCCTTTGGACAAATGCTGCCAAACCCTCACAACATCATCAACTGTTGATGTCCAGTTTCTTAAATTATCCCATATGTACTATCTTACTCCACCCACGGTCGCCAACAAAGTGTGACAAACACTCCAACGCAAATGGTCATAGGCCTTCTTTTTGCATCTTCGAAAGCCCGAAAACCAAGAAACAATCTCTAGTCCATTTTATTAAAACACTATCAGAATCCAAAATCTGCTCAGCCCCTACAAATGTATTTTGAGAATTTATTATTACCAAATAAATCACATTCACATCTTTAATTCTCCACCTAAAACTATAACAGTTACTTCAAATTCTTCCACCAAACCCTACTTTAGGTATTATCTTATATAAATATATAAAAGTTAAAGTTTTTAGCTACGAGTAAAATATCATATGTAGATAATCCTTATGTTTGACACATATAATATCTTAAAATAAAAGTACTAATATTTATTTTTTCAATTTTCAAAAAAATAGGAATCTATATACATTAAATTTAAAAAATAAATCAATTAATACCCTAAATCAATTATCTATTTCAATTTCTAAAGGATAAATATCTATAAGTGTATATATTAAAATTACAGAAAAATCATATATAGTTTATTAATTTCTTTACACGTCTTTTATCAATAAATATGCATTGTTGCTCTCCATGTGCATTAAAAAAAATATTTATAGAAATAATTAATTTTGATAAAAAATTTTACTTGGATGCACATATATATTGTATATGAACACATGGTTTGTGTAGTAAGATATATTTTCTTTTTCATTGTTAAAGTATAAAATATCCGACAAGAGTCGTCTGTTCTATGAACTGCAAAAAGTTGGTTGGCTATCTTGAACTCGTAGTCCATTTTGGCATTAAGACACAAGAATGAGTTACTGTCATTGTAAGTGGAAAAGTGTAATCAAAACATAGGACGAGCAATTAGTTCCATTATCTTAATCTGTCTAATGGTATTACCATTCTCTACTCTGAAGGGAGAGATGGTAATGGGTTGGACTAAGTCAGTTCCAAGTTAGGTCAATCAATTTCGAGCCATTACCAGCAAGAACCAGTGTAAACTAATTATAAGACTGGGCCGGTCCAGGTTCGAGTCAAGATTTGGCCTTAGAGGATCGGTCCGGACTGTTGAATTGGGATTTCGAAACCTCGGGCTAAACCGGGCCAGTCACGATCCACTTTTTTCATTTTTTTAAATTTAATTATTTAAATTTAATAAAAAATATTGACTTATTCAATATATTTGTATCTAATAAATTTAATTATAATAAAGATAAATTTATTATCCAATAAAGTTATTATTATGATAAATAAAGCTATTATGATCAAGTTATCATAACTTATTTAATAAAGTTATTACTTTAAAAAAATTTATGATCCTTTTAATTTTTTTAATTTTTTTTATAAAGTTAAACTTATTTATTGCATTTGAAATATAATTAAACTTATCATTTATCATTTGAAATATAAGTAAACTTGTCATTTTGTATTTAAAATATTTATTCATATATCATTTACTTCTAAGAAAAGATTATATATTTATTTAATATGTTTTAAAATATTTATTCATTTTGTATTTTAAATGTTTATTCATTTTCTAAACTTATAACATTAATTTATTTAGTATTTAACAATAATAATAAATGAAGGGTTTACATATGATGCAGTAATAATGTATAGTCTCTATACACTATCAATACTTAGGTGAAGGGTAATGTGGTAAATTTACCATTTTAGTGTAATCTCAATGTTATGTGAGTGTTAATTAAGTGTTGATGTGATAGGTGAAATTAGAATGATTAGAAAAATAAGAAATGGTAGCTTATGTCACTTTGATACAATTCTAATATAAAGGCAAGTTAGCTTAAAGTGTTGTGTCTAAGTGGCATTAGTGAGTGTGAATGTGATATTAAGAGATAACTAAGTAAATGGTGGCTTATTATAGGGATTTGAATCCTTGGTGGTGGAAATAAGCAAGCAAGTAAGCTTAAGGACAAGTATGTAAGCATGAGAATTTGGTAAGTTAACTGTACAAAATGCATGTTAGCATCATACAGTGTAAATATAAATGATGAGTTATTGATTTAAATGTTATTGAACCATATATATATGAATCATGTGCCAATACTGACTATTAGGGCATAGTAGCTTGAATGGGGTGCGTGTGTGTCAAGGCCTCACCCGTCTCACTAGGTCGTCGGCGAGCATCTCCTAGGTGCCCTACACCCCAGGTTTACCCTGACAACGTGAGGTAGGCGGTCGCCCAACACTCACTAACGTATTGTTCGCTTTGGGCGGTCGCCCCCCTCATGGCTTTGCCTCAAGGTGCCTGAAGTAGCTTACAAGACATTTATCACCTTGAGCGCATTTCAATTCGAACCCAAGACCCCTTAAGTACATGGGTTCTACAATCATCCAGGGATTGTTGGCTGCGCATCCCTGGTTTGCTCACCCTTTTATTTTAACATATTTATGAATGATGAATTATTTACAGCTATGTTTTGAAGTATACTGATCATATGACTCTTTTGAGTCTGTACAAGTTTTTTGGACAAAGCATACTTTGCTTTTATATCTACTACGTTATTATACTTTAAAACATATAAAGATAACATTTTACATTTTTTAAGGCACCCTACATCGATTACGAGTATTCTAAGATTGCGGAAGCCATCTCTAGAATCATAAAGGACTTATGTTCTATACGAATACCTCTTAGACCATGAAAGTGACCTCCACAATCCTAAAGGACCTAAGTGCTACATGGGTTCCTTCTTTGACCAATAAAGCAATATGGAAATAGCCCAAGTATCACATTCTCCTATATGGACACTACAACGCTTGTCTGACTAGTCATGATGGGCTCCACTCTTAGCTGATCTTTAAGACTGGAGATTACGAGGATCTACGGTTATGACTATGACAAGGCTCACTGAATGACTATAGTGAGCATAGTTATTAAATTGAGATACGTATTGTATATCAAAAATTTATTTTTTAGAATCAAGTATAGTATCGTATCATATCGTAAGATACGAATAAAAATTGTAATTATAAATAATATATATACATGTAATATATATATATATGTATGAGTATTTGATATTTTCAATTTTCGTACCAATATACAAGAACAAATAAAAAATATATATGTCAATGAATGCAAAATTATTTAAATAAATGGTTTGTTATTTTTTTTAATATAATCTTTAACGTTTCTTATATAATAATAAAATATTAAAATGAGTTGATAAGTTACTCAAAAAAGTTTATATGCTCATATTTTAATTTTTAATAAATTTAAATGGGACAAGACTATTATTTTCATTAAAATTTTTAATTTATCTATATATTTTTATAAATTTTTAAAAATTTGATTGGGCAATTATTTTCACAAGATCTCACGTAGATCGATTCTTGTCAATATACAAAATATGATTTAGGATATAAAAAAATAGATATTTTTTTTTATATTTTATTATCTTTAAGTTTAAAAATTAAGATTTAAGATTTTAAAAGATTTTTTTTCATTTGAATCCAAAAAAATAAAATAAAATTGGGTTGTTAGTAATTTGTAAGAAAAAGACTTAATTGGACTTAAATTAAATAAAATATCGTACCATATTGAGAGTATCGAGTACGTATCGTACGATTTACGTACGATTCACTTACGATTCTTAACAAAAATGATATAGCATATAGATTCGTATCATTTTATATGAGCGTCGAATCGTATCGTACAATATGTCGCGTATCGTACGATATTGATAACTATGATAGTGAGAGATATGAACTTTTGGCCATATGTAACATTTTAGTTTTCAGGGTATGACGAGGCTCACTAAATAGCCGCAGTGAGATATGATATAAGTCTTTATTGGGTACTTGCAGGGGATTTGCTTATTTGATTTGATGAGTATAAGTTACGAGTATTTGTTTTATAAGAAGAAGAATATAACTATATGAGTATTTGATTTGACGAGTATAAGTTACGAATATTTTTTTGTTTTATAAGAAGACGAGTATAAGTGTATAAGTATATGGTTTGACAAGTATAAGAAATCGAGTATTTTTTTTATAAGAATAGGAGTTTTTAAATATGAGTATTTGATTTGTCAAGTATTTAATTACGAATATTTGTTTATGAGTATATGAAATATTTACGAGTACATGACATGAAGTTATAAGTATGTGAAAAGTATGTAAATGTTTACCAGTACATGACATGAAGTTAAAAGTATGTGAAATGTTTACAAGTACATGATATGAATTTATAAGTAGGTGAACTGTTTACGAGTAGATGAATGAAATTATAAGTATTTAACATGTTTATGAGTACATGACAATAAGTTGAAGTATGTGAAATGCTCACGAGTATATGACATGAAGTTATAAGTAAGTGAAAAGTACATGACATGAAGTTATAAGTATGTGAAAAGTACATGAGTTTATAAGCATGTGAATTGTTTACAAATACTTAACATGAGTTACTGCATCATTGTTTTTTATAAGATAAAACTGTTAGTGTGATGTCAAGTTTAAGGGAATAATGAGGTATTTCAAAATAGCTTCCATACCTTGCCTCAACAGACCTTGATAGCATCGCCGAGCCTAGCAACTGTACAGTTAGAAAAGTTAATGCGTATTGAAAAACGAGAAAATTATACATTACTGATTTTGACAAGTTGCATGAAATGAAGTTTACCGTACTTGCATGCATGTAGAATAGTATATAGTATGTTACTATCTTTTGCACTTTTATGGTTATTTACTAGCTTTTTAGCTCACTTTGTCATTATTTCCCATCACAAGTTAAGTTGAGGTAGTGTAGTACCACATTGCAATATCAAATTATAGGCTTTTGCAGTAAATATTTGGTACAAATTTTTAGTGTTTAAATGGTGTCATTTTTGGACAGTTTTCTACAATACTATAAGTTGTGATGTTATAACTCATAAGTTAAAAATGAGCTTAAATTGTAACAAGTGTCAATATCGAGATGTAAATGAATTTTATTGGGAAACGTGCCCAAATCGAAAAATATTACATTAATTGTTTGGGAATTTTTTTAAAAGGTCAATGGACCTTATTTTTTAGTGAAATTTAAATATATCATAGATTATAAGGTTTATGAGTGTGACAGGGGATTGAGAATAGAATTTGATTGTGAATGACTTTTAAACCAGGTGTCACGACCCGTGACCACATTTTTCACCTTATTGTACACAACTTAACCGGTTGGGTTGTCTGTGATACTTCACTTGTACTAACTGTTAAACAATTTTACATAATATTTTTTTTATTATACACATCCCCTATCGTATTTAATCAGATAAGTAGTACTGTAGACATGTCTAAATACAGAAAATAAATGATCATTGTAGACACCATTTTTGTCTGGGTTTTTCCAAACATTTTTAATTAATTACTTTTTATATATTTTTTATTATTGATTTTTATTATTATTTTTTATTTTTTTAATTTAGATTTAGAAATAAATTTTGGATTTTGATTTTGATTTTTATAAAATAAAAAGGAAGGAAATCGGAATTAATTTTGATAGGAAAACAGACTTAAATGAGACTATTAAAGATTGAAATTTAAATTTTGTGGAAAGGAAAATCAGAATTAATGTCGGATTTAAGATCCGATTCTTGAAATCTAAAATTTCCTAAAAGATTGATTCTTGATTTTTATTACCAAAAACAAAAAGAAAACCTAGGTCTATAAAAGAAGGGCTTGAATACCTAAACGGAAAAGGAGGCTAACTGCTTAGGGTTTTAAAAAAGAAGCCCTACCTCTCTGCTGCTAGTGGGAAAGAAAAGAAAATACACGGGCAAAAAGAAAAACCTAAAAAAGAAAAATAGGAGTCTCCTATCAACACCCACGCCGTCCTACTCTTCATCCCCATCTCTGCAGCTCGTTACTATTCGTTGCTCTCCTGTTAAGCTGAAGGCGTTGAGAAAAGGAATTGCAAAGGAAAGGTAAGATATATTCTGACAATAACTATTCATTACATCCTTGCTTACGTACATATTAATTACTCAAGAGCTTTTGTTTCCTTTATACTTCAAGAGTGTTAGGATTTTGTGTTTTGATGATGTTGTTTATTAGTTTGTCAGAATTGATTTTAGCTTTTATTATTTTAAGCATGTACTAAATATATTTTTTAGGGTATTTATGAATTTTTAATTATTATTTTTCCAATTAATTCATTATTCCGTTTTATCTAATTAACTTATTAATTTTAGTTTTTTTTTTTACTATTTTATGTGTTTTTTTAGAATTATATTCGTTAACTATTAGAAATTAAAAAACAAATTAGCCTAAAAATAAATCTTTGTACATGAAACTTACATAAAAATAAATTAAAAATTAAATGAAAATAAATAATTGAAAGGAAATGAATATGAGTTATACCGATGATGACATTTTGAGAAAGTCAATCGAGACATCTTAAAATGTCTAGGTGAGGAAATTCTTTCTTAAGTTGAGCCAAATTGATGGAATACTTTTGAAAGAATTTTCAATAAATTATAATACATGTTTATTCTTAGTAAATTAAATATGAATAAAATATAAATGAATATAGATAAACAAATATAGATATGAGAACATAAATTAGATGAAAAATTAATAGGAAAATAATTAGTAATTAATAAGATTAGATAATAAAGAAATAAATATGAGTTATACCGAGGATGAAATTTCAAGATAGTCAATTGAGACTCCTTGGGTATTTCTAGGTGAGATGATTCTTTCTTAAGTTGAGCCAAATTGATGGGATACTTTTGAAAGAGTTTTCGATAAAATATAATTCATGATTATTAAATAAATATAAATAAATGAAATAAATAAAATCAAGATTAAAGTTAAAGAAATTTAAATAAAATTAGATAAGTGAATAAATAAACGAACTAAATAGCTTGGAATAAAATTATAGGAAATAAAAAATATGAATTATGCCAATGATGAAATTTCAAGAAAGTCAATTGGGACTCCTTGAATTTTCTAGGTGAAAAGATTTATTTTAAGCCGAGCCAAATTGATGGGACGCTTTAAGAAAATCTTCAATAAACCATGATTCATTTATTCTCTAAATAAATAAAGTAAATAAATAGAATATATAGATAAATATAATACGAAATAAGATTAAAAAAATATAGAGATTAGTATGGAGTCGAAATTAGAGCCAAAGTTAGAAAGAATAAGATTTTTATAAATTATTTAATTGATCCGATGATGGAGTTCAAGAAAGTCAATCGAGACTCCTTAAACATCTTGAGGTGAGGGAGATTTTTAAGATTGGAGCCAAATTGATGGAAAAATCTTAGAAATATTCCCAATATATAAGCATATCGAAATTAATATAAACACAAGGCAAATTGTAAAGATAACCTAAAACTAGTTGGTACCATTTTAGGATGGGCGTTGTAGGGGTGCTAATCCTTTCCTACACGTAACCGTACTCCCGAACCCTAGTATCTTTGAACGTAGACCAAGCCTTATCCTTAGTTTGAATAGGTGACCAATTACACCTAGGTAGAATGGTTGGTGGCGACTCCCTTTGATTTTAGTGTCTAGCTATTAGGTTTTTCGAAACTTAATACGTTATGACAGTTTGGCAACTCCACTGGGGAATTTAGAGAGTCAAGCCAACGATTGGTTTTAGGTTATTTTAGGTTTGCCTTAGGTATGTTAATTTTGATAAAATAATAAGACATTAATAACTACATGTTTCTTCGACACACACTTCACGTGCATGTGCATGCATTAGCCCTCTACCCGGGCTCTATCCTTTTAGGAGGAAGTAAAGTAACTACGCTCTCGTGAGGTAATACCTCCGCAATGGCTAGCGAAATACTCCCACTCAAATTGAACCTTTCCATTTGTAACCTGTAATGGGCGAGGATTGGGTGCCTTACTAGTCTTGTGTGGACGACAGTGAGGAACAATTTGAGAACCTTTAGCCCTTTCATCTAAAGCCATGCATATAGTGAAATTAAGAAGACCAACTGTAAGATAGAGCCATATCAACCCATGCTCTAGAAAATACCCATTACTCAGGACACATGCTTGATCAAGTTTGTTTGATTTTTTACACATGAGACATTAAGAGGGTACCATGAGTCTTTTACCCAAACATTTCATGCATTACTCATCCATTATTGTTACATGACCACACCATCCCATTCAGACACATCATCTTGTTTTGATTGATCTTCATTCATTTTTAAACAAAACATTTTCAAACTTCTTCAAGCATCACCACATGAAAAATGATGAACTCTAATTGTGGTAATAAAGGTTCAAAGATAGCTCGACCAAAAGTCCATTCCCATCACACTCGTTATCAAGCTAGGATCATGGAAGAAGAATCAAGCATGCGCATGGAGAAGATGGAAAAAGCTCAAGAGGAAATAAGGGGGCAATTAGCCCAAATTACAGAGCTGTTGAAAAATCTAAGCAAGGGCAAAGGAGTTGTAGAAGAAGTTGCAGTCCAAGAAGGGGTTCAACAACACAGTATGGAAGACCCTGTCTATCCTCCTGGATTTGGTCCATTTCCAAGTCAAACATCCCAAGAAAGAAGATATCCACCTGCTTACACTGCTATACCCCAAGTGTTTGGACAAGCTCAATTCCAAGGACCCGCCTATCCATCCCAAGACGCAAAATCTACTGATCCCATTGAGGTGCCCGACTTAGATGACCCAAGAGAAATTAAGAAGTTGAAAGCCAAACAAGCAGAAGAGAAAGATGAGGCGAAGTTGCAACAAAAGATTAATATGTTGGAGGAAAGGATTCGAGCTATTGAAGGCTTAGACTTTTATGGTTCCATGGATGCTACTGGGTTATGTTTGGTGTCAGACTTGGTTATTCCACCTAAGTTTAAAGCACCAGAGTTTGAGAAGTACAATGGAACTTCCTGTCCTAGGTCTCATCTTATTATGTATTGTCGGAAGATGGCTGCTTTCGCTCAAGATGATAAGCTCCTTATTCACATTTTTCAAGAAAGTCTCACTGGATCTGCTGCCAAGTGGTACAATCAATTAGATGGAACTCGAATCATCACTTGGAATGACTTGGCAAGAGCATTTATGGCTCAATATCGACATGTTGCTGATATGGCCCCTGATCGTCTGTCACTCCAAAGTATGGAAAAGATGGCTAATGAGAGTTTCAAGCAATATGCCCAAAGGTGACGTGATATGGCTGCGGAGGTGCAACCTCCACTTTCAGAGAAGGAGCTTACCATTATGTTCGTTAATACTTTGAAGGCTCCATATTACGATAGGATGATCGGTAATGCCACTAAGAATTTTGCTGATATGGTATTGTCTGGTGAGATAATTGAGAATGCAATCAAGAGTGGAAAGATTGAAGCTCCAAGAATATTGAGAAGAAAGGAGGAGCCAACAAAAGAAGGGAAGAAGAAGTCCATGCTGTGGCATATGAAAGGCAATATGGAGGCTTTGTCCCACAACACCCTTATCACATGCCACAACCTTACTACCCTACTCAAAATCCTTACCATTCATACCCCAAGGTTAACGCTCAACCTAATCCCCAGACACTTGCCCCAAATATTCAACCAACTAAGCAGTTCAATAAACAAGAGGGCAATCATAATGCATCATGGCCAAAAAGAGAAAGGACTCCCATTGACCCAATCCCCATGACCTACACTGAGTTATACCCAAAATTGATCAAAGGACAACTCATTGTACCCATTTATGTGGAACCTTTCAAGCCCCCATATCCAAAGTGGTATGATGAGAATGCTCGATGCGAGTATCACTTCGGGAACGTGGGTCACTCTTTGGAGAATTGCACTGCACTAAAGTATAGAGTGCAAGGATTGATAAAAGCCGGTATGTTGAGTTTTGAAGCGAAAGGGGAACCGACTACGAATGCAAACCCATTGCCTAACCATACTAATGAAGGATGAGTTTTGTGGGGGCATGAAGGGTTCGAACCTGATAATTTTGAAGATCTATAAATTCTAGTTTTGTTTTTGCTTTCTTTTATTTCTTTAAGTAATGCAAGATAGTTTTTAAAAGTGCTTAAGCCTATAAGCACGAAATAAATTTTATGTATGGGTTAACTTTTATTTATTTCCTTTTCAATAAAGCGACTAGTGTGATGCACTGTCAATTTCTCATTCCATTCATTTGCCATTTCTCAACATACTCACCATATCTTTCACTCACAAGTATCCAAATAATGAACATGATGATAATGATGTCAATAAATCTAGGGTTTAATTTTGAAAGAACCACTATTGTTGATGAATTAATAGTATGCCAATGTTGGGAAAGCAAGAAAATGAAGGAAAGGTTCCTCACCATCCGCACTTGATAGACGGTATGAGAAAGGTGAATCTCTTACAAAAGCTTCTAACAAGTTTGTCATTGTTCGATAAATGATCTTTAAGGAGAGCACTTACATTTGAAATGATAAATGGCTTTCTTTCACTATCCTTCAAGCATGAGTAAAATTATCCTTTGATTACCCCTTTTGAGCCTATTATATTTTTGTAATATAACCCACCAAGGATTACCCTCCACATTGGGAGCAAGGAAGATGAAATAAAGAAATTTTAAGGGCAAAAATGAAAGTGTTCATGATGAATCAAGGGGCAAAAAAAAAAGAAAAGAAAAATAGCCCAATTTTGTAAAAAAAGGAAGAAGAGAAAAAAAGGGTTTCTATTCAAAAAGAAAACCCAAAAAAAAAGCAAGAAGGGGCAAAATGCCTGAATGTTTTACTTGATAAAGAAAGTGATCCCTTGGTTTATAAACCTTGAAACACAGTTTGGGCCTACTATATCCTTTTCTTTCATAAGCCCCCACCTGAGCCTACATTACATGCCTTTAAAAGCCCATTTTGATCAAATGTAAATGTTTAAATTGAAGAATCATGTATTGAATGAAGGCATACCTGTATAATGAGATAATGATCCTTTGAAGGTTCGAGGAAGATAAAGGAAGTAGATCAAGTTGAATAAAGAAGTCCATGAGCTTTAGAAGATATCTTGGATCGAAATCAAGAACGCCTATTAAGGGGCATGAATTTGGATTGAGCATTGAAGGTTGAAGTTTGTCAAAGCCAATGAAGTTGAAAATGAAAAAAAAAAGGAAAAATATGAAAAAAAAAGAAGAAAAAAAAGAAAAAAAGAAGAAAAAAAAAGAAAGAAAAAAAGAAAAAGGAGGATTCAAATTGAAAACCCGAAAAGGGCAATTTGAATCAAACGAAGGGGCACCTAAGTTGAAAACCTAAAAAGGCGGCTTAGGAAAATATCGGCATAAAAAAGTTTTGATAAAGGGCAAGATTGGCAGACACTACATGAAAAAACATATCAACATAAGAGTGGGCTTTTGGAAAAGAATTTTAGATTGACTTGATTGAATGTCAGAATGTTCATTAAATGGATACTGAAAACCCTATTCCAAACAGACTGTCCCATTGATTTTTCTTGATTTCATGTTCCTTTTCTAAGAATGAATATCTATATCTCTCTTGGTCATTTTAAATTTATACCACCCATATAACAAATGGAGAATATGCATAAGTGCATTACATTGGTGGTCGAGTTGGAAGGAAAATAAATAAATGTTGGTAACCTTTTTTGGGTAAATTTTTGAAAAAAAATATTCTTTTGAGAAATCTTGCATTACTAAGAGAGAGAAGGAAACAAAAGTGAATGATGAATATACAAATCTGAAAACATGATGGCTAGTCTTCGGGCATAACTGGACTAGGACTCAATAAAAGATGGGATGTTAAATGAAAGGAGATTTAAAGAATTCAGCAGATATGTGGGACTTGAGAAAGGCAAGATGAGCTTGAGAATCTTGTTACCACAATTGAGAATGCATTTGCATACATTCATGGAATAATTCAGGGAGCATGACATTGACATGTGCATAACATTCATAGCATTCATTATATTCATGACATGCATGACATTTCACTAGTGCATTTTGGACATTGAACTATATGTTAAGACATTAGGATAAGAAGTTTTGAATGATTAGAATTTTGAGGAAAAGAGAAAATATAAGAGATGATAATTTGAAAAAATGATGAGGTCTGAGAAGATGATGAGAAAAATACTTTTTGAAAAAACTTTAGATGAGAGTAAAGTCTAGTTTAGCTGGCACCTTAAAGGAGAATAAAGCCTAATATTGTTGGCATCAAAATGAAAGTTAAGCCCAGTCAAACCCATGTTAACTGGTATTTTGAAATGAAATGTTATTTTCAAAGTTCCAATGCCTCTGGTGAGAGGAGCACAAGATTATTTTCAAAGTTCCAATGCCTCTGGTGAGAGGAGCACAATGTTATTTTTCAAAAGTCTCAATGCCTTTGGTGAGAGGAGCACAAGGTTATTTTTCAAAGTTCCAATGCCTCTGGTGAGAGGAGCACAAGGTTATTTTTCAAAAGTCTCAATGCCTCTGGTGAGAGGAGCACAAGATTATTTTTCAAAGTTCCAATGCCTCTGGTGAGAGGAGCACAAGGTTATTTTTCAAAAGTCTCAATGCCTCTGGTGAGAGGAGCACAAGATTATTTTCGAAATTCCAATGCCTCTGGTGAGAGGAGCACAAGATTATTTTTCGAAGTTCCAATGCCTCTGGTGAGAGGAGCACAAGATTATTTTTCAAAGTCTCAATGCCTCTGTTGAGAGGAGCTCTTTGTTTCAAAGTTCCAATGCCTCTGGTGAGAGGAGCACAAGGTTATTTTTCAAAAGTCTCAATGCCTCTAGTGAGAGGAGCACAAGGTTATTTTTTGAAGTTCCAATGCCTCTGGTGAGAGGAGCACAAGATTATTTTTCAAAGTCTTATAGCCTCTGGTGAGAGGAACTAAATGTTTCTTAAAAATTGTAAATATTTTGTAAAAAAGAAAAAAAAATAATAAAAAAATCCAGACAAAATAGTTGTCTAATTGTCTTTGCACAATTCCTGATTCATTTTGCATTCTTTAGTCTTATGATAGGAAAGACTAGGAATTTCATTTCGCAGTCCTTAGTCTTATGATAGGAAAGACTAGGAAAACTTCATTTTGCATTCTTTAGTCTTAATATAGGAGGGACTAGGAAAACTTCATCCTGCATTCCTTAACCTTATGATAGGAGAGACTAGGAAATTTTGTCTTGCATTCCTTAGTCTTATGACAGGAGAGACTAGGAGTTTCGCTTTGCATTCCTTAATCTTGTGATAGAAAAGATTAGGAAATCTCATTCTACATTCATTTCCTTAGTCTTATGATAGGAAAGACTAGGAAATTTCATTTTTTCCATTCCTTAGTCTTATGATAGGAGAGACTAGGAAAACTTAATCTTGCATTCCTTAGTCTTATGATAGAAAAGACTAAAAAGTTCCATTTTGCATTCATTTCTTTAGTCTTATGATAGAGAAGACTAGAAAATTTCATTTTGCTTTCATTTCCTTAGTCTTATGATAGAAGAGGCTAGGAAACTTCATTTTGCATTCATTCCTCAATCTTTATAAGAGAAGAAGGTTAGGAAATTTCATTTGGCATTTAGCCTCATGTGAGAGAAGGCTAAAAAAATCATATTTTACAAAAAATTCATTGATAGGTCTTGCATTCGGACAAAATGGTTGTCTATGTCTTTGCACCATTACTGTTTCACAGCAAAAGTGCAAAGAGGGGCAACTGTAGACACCATTTTTGTCCGGGTCATTTCCAAACATTTTTAATTAATTACTTTTTATATATTTTTTATTATTGATTTTTATTTTTATTTTTTATTTTTTTAATTTAGATTTAGAAATAAATTTTGGATTTTGATTTTGATTTTTATAAAATAAAAAGGAAGGAAATCGGAATTAATTTTGATAGGAAAACAGACTTAAATGAGACTATTAAAGATTGAAATTTAAATTTTGTGGAAAGGAAAATCAGAATTAATGTCGGATTTAAGATCCGATTCTTGAAATCTAAAATTTCCTAAAAGATTGATTCTTGATTTTTATTACCAAAAACAAAAAGAAAACCTAGGTCTATAAAAGAAGGGCTTGAATACCTAAACGGAAAAGGAGGCTAACTGCTTAGGGTTTTAAAAAAGAAGCCCTACCTCTCTGCTGCTAGTGGGAAAGAAAAGAAAATACACGGGCAAAAAGAAAAACCTAAAAAAGAAAAATAGGAGTCTCCTATCAACACCCACGCCGTCCTACTCTTCATCCCCATCTCTGCAGCTCGTTACTATTCGTTGCTCTCCTGTTAAGCTGAAGGCATTGAGAAAAGGAATTGCAAAGGAAAGGTAAGATATATTCTGACAATAACTATTCATTACATCCTTGCTTACGTACATATTAATTACTCAAGAGCTTTTGTTTCCTTTATACTTCAAGTGTGTTAGGATTTTGTGTTTTGATGATGTTGTTTATTAGTTTGTCAGAATTGATTTTAGCTTTTATTATTTTAAGCATGTACTAAATATATTTTTTAGGGTATTTATGGAATTTTTAATTATTATTTTTCCAATTAATTCATTATTCCGTTTTATCTAATTAACTTATTAATTTTAGTTTTTTTTTTACTATTTTATGTGTTTTTTTAGAATTATATTCGTTAACTATTAGAAATTAAAAAACAAATTAGCCTAAAAATAAATCTTTGTACATGAAACTTACATAAAAATAAATTAAAAATTAAATGAAAATAAATAATTGAAAGGAAATGAATATGAGTTATACCGATGATGACATTTTGAGAAAGTCAATCGAGACATCTTAAAATGTCTAGGTGAGGAAATTCTTTCTTAAGTTGAGCCAAATTGATGGAATACTTTTGAAAGAATTTTCAATAAATTATAATACATGTTTATTCTTAGTAAATTAAATATGAATAAAATATAAATGAATATAGATAAACAAATATAGATATGAGAACATAAATTAGATGAAAAATTAATAGGAAAATAATTAGTAATTAATAAGATTAGATAATAAAGAAATAAATATGAGTTATACCGAGGATGAAATTCCAAGAAAGTCAATTGAGACTCCTTGGGTATTTCTAGATGAGATGATTCTTTCTTAAGTTGAGCCAAATTGATGGGATACTTTTGAAAGAGTTTTCGATAAAATATAATTCATGATTATTAAATAAATATAAATAAATGAAATAAAAAAATCAAGATTAAAGTTAAAGAAATTTAAATAAAATTAGATAAGTGAATAAATAAACGAACTAAATAGCTTGGAATAAAGTTATAGGAAATAAAAAATATGAATTATGCTAATGATGAAATTTCAAGAAAGTCAATTGGGACTCCTTGAATTTTCTAGGTGAAAAGATTTATTTTAAGCCGAGCCAAATTGATGGGACGCTTTTAAGAAAATCTTCAATAAACCATGATTCATATTTATTCTCTAAATAAATAAAGTAAATAAATAGAATATATAGATAAATATAATACGAAATAAGATTAAAAAAATATAGAGATTAATATGGAGTAGAAATCAGAGCCAAAGTTAGAAAGAATAAGATTTTTATAAATTATTTAATTGATCCGACGATGGAGTTCAAGAAAGTCAATCGAGACTCCTTGAACATCTTGAGGTGAGGGAGATTTTTAAGATTGGAGCCAAATTGATGAAAAAATCTTAGAAATATTCCCAATATATAAGCATATCGAAATTAATATAAACACAAGGCAAATTGTAAAGATAACCTAAAACTAGTTGGTACCATTTTAGGATGGGCGTTGTAGGGGTGCTAATCCTTCCCTACATGTAACTGTACTCCCGAACCCTAGTATCTTTGAACGTAGACCAAGCCTTATCCTTAGTTTGAATAGGTGACCAATCACACCTAGGTAGAATGGTTGGTGGCGACTCCCGTAATTTTTATGTCTAGCTATTAGGTTTTTCGAAACTTAATACGTTATGACAATCATACCTCAAATAATTCAGTCGGTCTGTCACATTGTCCTTTGTGTACAGCTGGGATCCACAATCCACTGAACTCACAATCATCAAAACCTGAAATGTTTAAAATTAAGGGGTGAGCAAAACCACGGCTCAGTAAGGGAATTATATGCTTCTCTTGATACTCAGCTTCCTATATGCTGAAAATCTTTTTCATTTTTCTTATGGGCTCTAGGCTTGCATGTAGGAAGGATACTACAGTCGACTAGGGATTCGGATGGAGTAAGGTAGGTATTTAAAATACCATACTTGTTCCGGAACCTAGAAGCAACTGTAGAGAAAAATTTTCATTTCGTTTTGAATTAATAAATCCTTTTCTTTTTCATTCCATAACCTTTTCATATTCTTTTCAAAATAATGCTTTTATGAAATAAAGCATTTAAATAAAATAATTAATATTCGTATATTCCTTGAAAAGAATATTAGTTAAATCATCATCTTATTTCTTTAAAACTCATTTCGTGTTTTACTGTACTCTCTTAATTAGTACAGTACTTTAAATAGCAAAATAAGCTATTAAAATCTATTCCATTTATCAAATTAGCAAAGCAGTAAGTACTTCGATAGATTGGTCACTATACACGTTGATAAAGCGGTTACTATGTAAGTTAATAAATCAATCCATAAACTTTAAGCGTATAGCTTAACTCATTGAAAACAGTTCCAATATAACCGAATTACTTAATCACTTTAGGCGTAAGCCCCAATTCACTGATTCAGTTACGACATCCATCCTAACTAGCAATGGAGTTAAGTGTTATATCGAGGAACTCGTGTAGCACGTAGGTCCTTCGGGATTCTAGAGGTGGCTCCCACCGTCCAACTAGTATCCGTGTAGCACGTAGGTCCCTTGGGATTCTAGAGGTGGCTCCCACGGTACAGAAATCGAGTCTTCACTTGATTTGGCCTTTAGGACACAGACTTCTTACTAACACATCGGAACTCGTGTAGCACTTAGTTCTCAAAGGATTCTAGAGGTGGCTCCCCATAGTTCACAAAGAATCTATGTAGCACTTAGGTCCATTGAGTTCTCTATAGGTGGCTCACACTGTACAGAAACTTCTTACTAACACATCGGAACTCGTGTAGCACTTAGTGCTTAAAGGATTCTAGAGGTGGCTCCCACGGTCCAACTAGTATCCGTGTAGCACGTAGGTCCCTTGAGTCTTCTAGAGGTGGCTCACACGGTACAGAAACTTCTTACTAACACATCGGAACTCGTGTAGCACTTAGTGCTCAAAGGATTCTAGAGGTGGCTTCCACGGTCCAACTGGTATCCGTGTAGCACGTAGGTCCCTTGAGTCTTCTAGAGGTGGCTCACACGGTACAGAAATCGAGTATCTACTCGGTATGGCCTTTGTGCCATATACTTTCCACTATCTTATCAGAACTCATGTAACACTTAGAATCTAATATTCCATTTAAATTCATGGTAAGAATATTAGATTTATCAATTCTTCCTTTTTGAAAACATATTACATGTTTGTATCTCACAGTACTATAATCAGTACCGAAATGAGCATTTTGTAAAAATGCTATAATTCAATTTATTTTCTTCTCATATTATATGAAACATGTTCTTTTCACATGTCACGCATCATATATCACATTTTCCGTTTGACATATTCCATGTCATGAAAAACACTTTTCTTTTTAACATGTCACTTATCATTTATGGAGTCTATGATAGACATCAATCTTATCATACTATAAACCCCGGAGGGTAAAGAAATAAACCGATCAAATCTATGACCATAATCTATATTGTCCTCGGTGGATCACTGATCAGGTGTCGACCGGGACTAAACATATCACATATCATGCATCAGCATGATAGGAATGCCAACAAATCTCAAAACCATAGTTTTCATCATAAAATAAACCTTTATGGAATTTATATAAATATATAATTCCATAATTTAAAACCTTAAGGGTTAAAATCCTTTAGTGAATATTTATAAAAATATTCATAAAATATTCACTGTATTTCACTTCATCTTTCACCTCGTATTACGTGTAATTTATTTATTCCAAGAATTTTCGGTGGTTTCATTATCACCATTCTCGAATACATGAATATTTTAAAATTCCATCTCATTATATTCTTGTTTTATGAAATTTAGTAATTTCCTCATGTTTCATGATTTAATATCGATTTTCGGAAATAAAATCATTTAATATGATTTTATAAAGTTTTTCTAAAATTTTCGGCAGCATAACGGCTGCCGATTAACTAACCTCCTGCACAGAAAATCCAGTTTTAAATTTTCAGCCATTACTTCAACCCAAAACTTTCAGCCAATCATGCATCATAATAATTTTTATAAAATATTTGCATAAAATATTTCAAATTGAAATATGCAGACTGAATATCCTTACAGTGCTGCACATGCATCCCTTACCTTTTTTCCGGGTCAGCGACTTCCTCTTTTCGATCGCGCCCGCACTCCATTTCTTCTGATTCCTTATCCCGATTGTTGAAAATAAATTTTTGGAAATAAAAATTCTAATTTTTAGAATTTTTTCATAATTTATTTAATTTTTCTGAAATTAAATTTCCGAGAAATTTCTTACCGAATTTTCGTAAATTTCCGGGTTGTCGAATTTCTGGGAATCTCCGAATTCCCAAAATTATCCTTTTTTCTTCTTTTTCTTCCTTTTTCCTCTTTTTCTTCTTTTCCTTTTTCTTTTTCTTTTTCCTTTTTCTTTTTTCTTTTTCCTTTCTCTTTTCTTCCAGCCGGACTGGTTCAGTGCCTTCTTCGGCCGGTTCGACAGCCAACGATCCTCCTTTCCGCTAGTTTGCGCCTCCCACAGCTTGCCGGAGTTGTGGAGATGTCGAATCTGGTCTCCGTTTCTCCCCATCACCGGCGACGACGCCGGATCTAGGTTTGTGGGTCTCAGCTCCTTTCCTTCCTCTTTTCTCCTTCCTCCGTCGATTTCCCTTTCGCCGGTGGCTCCTCTCACCTTTCCCTCACCTCCGCCGAGGTTCGGGTGGCGGTGGCGGTGCCTAGGCCGGCCGGCACCGCCGTATCCTCCCTTCTCCTTTCCTTCTCGGTTCGCCAGTTTTCCTTTCTGTTTCCGTTTCTTCTTCCATCGCCAGACGCCTCTTCCTCGCGTCGCCGACGCCGTTCACTTCTCTTCCTCTGTCTTGCCCTGTCGACAGTGGCAAGATGCTGCCGGCGGCTTCTGGCTGGGAAGAAATCGGGCTCTGTCCCGATTCTTCCCTCTTCTTTTTTTTTCTTTTTGTTTCTTTCTATTTTTAGTTGTATTTCCTTTCCCTTTTAGTATATAATTTACTATATATTATATACTATAAATTATATTTTATACATATAATATATATACTATATATTATACATATATTATTTCATATATATAATATAATACACTATATATTATATATAAAATATATATTGTATATTACAAAATATATGTCTAGTGTGTGTGTGTGTGTATATATATATATATATATATGTATATTTATATTTTAAAATAAATAACATTTACATATACAAATTATATAGATGTTATAATACAATATTTATACATATAAACTTTAATATAAAACCACATTTACCTTTCTTCTATATGTATTTATATAATTATATACACATAAAATATTATGTTTATATACATATGTATTATTTAAATTTATGAAATAGTATATATTTCCATATATATACAAACGTATATTAAAATATACTACATAGTATTTTAAATACATATGTATTTGTATAAAATACATTTTTATGATTTGTAATTATATAAACATACTTTATTTTCATTTCTCATTTTTCTTATTTAATCTGGATTTTAATTTATCCAAATTAATTTTTCCTCTCTGTATTATTTTTATTTTTCACTTCCAATTTAATTTCTTTTACACGAATTTCCCGATTCTTTCACTTCCTTAATTCTCGGGATTTTCACCAATATCCCGTTCTCGAAATTTTTATTTATTTCCTCTTATTTAATTTCTCCAATATTTATTTTCAATATTTATAATTTCCAATAAATGAAAATTTTACGGTTATCACACCAGGCTACCAAGTAAAATGTACCTGTCATAACGTGTCAAGTCCTAAAACCTAACCCGTTAGACTTAAATTCAAGGAGTCGCCACCAACCATTCTATCCTAGGTGTAATTGGTCACCTATTCTTGTCTAAAGATAAGGCTTGGTCTACGTTAAAAAATTCTAAGGTTCGGAAGTACGGTTAAGTGTAGAGAAGGATTAGCACCCCTACAACACCTATCCTAGGATGGTACCAAATAGTCTAAAGTTATCTTAATTTTGCCTATTTGTTTGCTTTAATTTCAATATAATTAAATATAGAAAAATCTTCTAAGTCTCCTCCATCAAGTTGGTTGGACAACTTAAAAATTCTTCTCACCTCAAGAGTATTTAAGTAAGACCTATCGTCTTTCTTGAAAAGGCTCCGTCGTCAGATGATTTAAATACATTATGGAACATCTACTTTGACTCCTATCCCAATTTATATAAATTACTTGTTATTTTTCTATTTTTTTTATAATTTGTAATTTCTTTTTATCCTAAGTTATTTTTTACTTTTTATATCTTGAATAAATATGAATTATTTAATATTAAAAATTTCCTCTAGACCTTCCATCATGCTAGTCAGACCTTGGAAAAAATCTCATCACCTAGGAATTTTAAAGAAAACTACTCAAGCGCAATTTCTTTTTAAATTCCATCAGCGGATTAATCCACGTTTATTCAAGTAATTTAATATCATTTAATTTATATGTTTTAATTCTTTCCTAATTTTTAATCCTAAATTATCTTTTTTTTATTCTATTCCTTTAATGATTTTAATTTTAATTTATTAATTTTATTTTTATTTTTATTTTTATTTTTATTTTTATGATAAATTATTAAATATTGGAAATATCTCTTAAATCTTTAATCAAGCTGGTCAGACTTAAGAGGACTCTTCTCACCTTAAAATATCTAAAAGTACTACTCTAGCGCAATCCTTTTAAAATTCTATCGTCAGAATAACTCATCTTCTTTTATTATAATTATTATTTTATTATTATATTTTATTTAATTTATATTTTAATTTCCATACACAAAATTTAAATTTCCTAATTTTTATTATTCTAATTTTTATTTTTTATCCACGACTAATCCTAGTTCTAAAACTAAAACAATAAAACCATATTCAATATAAAACAACGTATTCATTATCACATGCAGTTAGACTTAAACTTAACTAACATTATTAAATCAATCCAATTAAATGTCAACAAACTTATTTCAATTAATCTAATTCAATTATCCTGATTAAATGATTCTATCTATATTTTTCCTAATCAAATTACACTAATGAAGTTAATAAAAGAAAAAGAACAAAAAGAGAAAAAAAATTAACGACCCAACTTTCAACGATCCGTTTCTAGCAACTCCTTTAATTTTTCCTCTGCTATTGTTTGTATTTTCCTTCTGCTTCTTTTTTATCTCCAGCACCGTTTCCAGCAACTCTCGATGCAAAAAGATGATGAACGGCAACGTAGCAATCAGCTCAAGTAGTGAGCAGCAGCTAGGAATAACGCAGGGTGATTTCTATAAGGAAGATGGCAGCAAGTTAGTGAAAACAGTTTTGATGGTGATGCAATGCAGAATAGCAAACAGGGGAGATGGCGCAGTGGCTGTAGCTTCAGGAACTGCAGCAACGATGCAGCGACAAGGGCGGTGAAGAGCAGAAGCAACGGTAACTCGATTTGGCGTGATTCCGTGCAGGATACGAATTGGTCTGGTGAAGCTAAGGCTGCGATGGAGTGGTACCGAGAATTGCAGCAGTACCGAGTGGCCGGGTGGAAGGTGATGGCGCGCGGCAGCAGGTGGAGGGACTTTGAAGACAATGACCCGTTTTAAGGTGGGTCAGGGTGGTGAGGATGGCCAAAGCAAAATCGGTAGAGGAGAGGGTGGTGAAAGTGAATATGGTTTGGCAAGGCTAGAGCAAAAATAATATGCTAAGATTCTTGATCGACGCCATGGGATTCATCCTTTTTTATAAAATGAAGTTTACAAAAGAAAATAATACAACTAAGTTTCTTCATAGATTATCTCCTATATTTTCATATTTTATCTATTTAATTCCTATGTAAATTTTAGTCTAATTCTAATTCCTCTAATTTTAATCTAATAATAACTCTATTAATTAATTAATCTAATTAAATTAATCCTAAGCTAATCCTAATTTTTTATTTATTTTAATTAATTATTCCTAAGTCCTATTTCTATCCTAATTTTAAATTTATTCTAATTAATGTTAATTTTAAATAAAAAACTAATTTAATTCTAAGTTAACTTCAATATTAAAATAATTATCCTAATCTAATGTTAATTACAAAACCACCTAATTAATCAAGTTAGTTATTTATAACTTAATACTCGGATAAAATAGAGTATCTACAGTATCAACCCGAAAAATTACTGCTTTTACACTAGAAATGTTTATAGTGTATTTGGATGTTAGTTGATATAAAGTTAGACTGAAACCTTAGGCAGTAGCTTAGAACTACGTTCGGTGAATAGTAAATTGATGATATGATATGAAACTGCTTATATGATAAATCAATGTACAAAAAATAAAAGAAAAGTTAACCAAGAAATTCAGACTTCCGCATAAGTACAGTATAAGTGACCTGTCCTTTGGGATGTGAAGATTTATATCTTTATGAACTTTTTAGTCTTAGGGACTCTAGAGTCTTGGTTGTCAAAGACTTTGATTGGATCCAAGATCTCCGTCAATAGCCAAGCAATCCTATGTGTCCGTCCACATGGTGTGTCTCCTACATCCCACTTTTGATGCTTTGATCACGCGTGTGGGTAGTCCATATAGTCTTCTCGCCTTTTATATGTGAAAAGTGCTCAATCGTGCCTATAGTTTCCTGTGTTTAGTTTGGATTAGAATTTTAAGGAAGGAATTCATTTCAATCAAGATATTTAAAAGTCCAAAATATAAATTTTTTGTTTGGCAAAAAAATTTAAAGAATTTGAAAATTTATGAGGGATTTAAAAAGGAAATTTGAAATGCTCAAATTCCCTTTTGAAA
Organism: Heritiera littoralis; assembly: GCA_031772115.1. NCBI lineage: Eukaryota > Viridiplantae > Streptophyta > Magnoliopsida > Malvales > Malvaceae > Heritiera > Heritiera littoralis. Next base: position 2,385,956 of record JAPDPK010000043.1, read on the forward strand.
ATCCACCAAAAGAGATGGTTTTTCAAAATTCTTTATACTCTTTCCTATTTTATTAGACATGGTTCACTATTAAATATAGAGTTAAAAACAAAAAACATATTGTTTTATTTAAATTTAATATATATCTTTATTTTTTATATTATTAACAATATCTATATATTTTTACAAATCTAATAATACCCATATTGCATATTTTATTTGATATTTTTTTTTAATATATAATATTATTATTTTTCTTTTATAATTATTTTTTATTTAATCAAATTTTAGTTTCCAAAAATTCTTTCTAAAATTTTTTTTATCCAAACAAGTCAATTATAAATGCTAGTATTTTAAAATGATAAATTTTGAAATATTTTTATTTTAAAATGCCTTAAAATTTTAAAATTTCTCATCTAAATGCACCATTAGTGGGCAAGCAATAAAAGCAGTGACAAGTTAGGACACGTTACTTTAGCAAGGCAAATTGAGGGTAGCATCCATATAACTAAAAACTGTCCCGCTCAATCATTCGAGTTCTTTATATAACAATTTGGATCAATTCAGCTGATACTTTTTTACGATTTACATATTTTCTGGTTCGTGCGATAGGCAAGGAGTAGTAGTTTTTAAGGCAAATCTTGCATGAGATTAGAGAATTTAGTTAACTTTGTTAAAATTAGATTTAATAATATTAGATATAATATGATGACCTGAAACAAAAAAAATACAAAAATGATATAAATTAAAATTTTAATAAGAATTCTATATGTAATGAAAAAACTGAAAAAATTGATTTAATGTTTAGTACGTCAACACAAATTATAATATGATAATTTTCATATTTTAAACGATATTAAAAAAAAACATAATACAAAACACAAATCATCATATCTAACCTCAATAATCTTTACAAAGGAAATTAACATCTCTCAAAACAGTGAAATAATGTAGAGCTGCTTCACTAAAGTAGTGGCTTGAAATTGAACCATTTTTTTATTGGTGGTCAGAAGTTAGTTTGATGACTTGATTGACGTTAGATTTTCCTTAGCTTATAGCCTAGGGTTTGGTAAAATACTGGACATGAGTCGATATGTGATAATTTCAAATCTTTTTTCTCTGTCTTCATTTATTCTTGCTCTTAATTTTCTTTGTCTCACCCTTTGTCTCTGAAAAATGTTCTTCTATATCTCTATCACCAAATCTGACAGACCATATTTACTACTATTTTCCCCATAGAGTTAGGTCAAGCAACCGAGATTGAGGATTGCTATTTGCTAGTCCATGGTCATGGTCTTGGTCATCGTTCTTACCATGCTAATTAGTTGAATTTCTAAAAAAATAAAAAAAGAAAATTCTTATTTCTTAGGTCCTTATTTTCAAAAACTGAGTTCAATTTTTCGCTTTCCGAAAGGAATTTTGACTGTTGACAGAACATGGAGATGCTTGCTGGTCTTGAATTTGAGGGGATTTGGAGAAATTATAAGCATGTTTCTCTTGAAATGAAAAGAAAAAGAATCAAAGGCTTTTTTTGTTTTTTTTTTTGCTCAGGAAGAGTTGGTCTATGTATTAATGTTGCCGGCGTCGTGGTACCACCATTTCGCTGAATGCGGAAAGAGTTTTCAGATTGTATCTCAAACTTCTTGATTTAAGTCAAGCAAACGAGTGTAGAAAAAAAAATAAAAATAAAGGATCACTATAATCATTGTCCTAAGGGTGTTTTTCTTTGGTTAATACTTTTAAAGGAATCCTTCATTTTATTCAATAATTGCAATTAACATGCTTTTTTTTGTCTAATTTAATATACTCTTCACGTCTTTAAATTTAATTTATGTCTGAAAATTTTTTTGTGAAGTCATTATCTTCTTATAATTAAAGTAATGCAACAATCTATCAATCTATTCCCAATTTTCTTAATTTTTTTAGACCAAGTATGGTTGTAACTAGAGGCATCTATGGATCGGATCGGTTTTGACCAAGCTTAGACTATATATTAATAGATTATATATAGGCTTGAGTTCGATCCGACCCAATCATTTGGGTTTGAATTTAAGCACAAGTCCATTTATATAATTCATTATTCAAGCCCAAGTTTGGCCCGGCTCGATTTTATTTTTTATTTTTTATTTTTACATTTCGATTATTTTGATTTTTTGTTTTTTTATTTTTTATTCTTTTATTCCATTTAAAACTTTACTTGTTAATTTTCATATCAAATATATGTAATGTTTATTAACCAATAATATTTTAAATACATATAATTACATTATATTTAATAAAATATATAAAATTTTTTAATATATATAAATATAATAATGCTCTGGTCGGGCCAAACCTAGGTCTATAAGGCAAAGCTTGAGCCCGACCCTAAAATTCATTGGCCTAATTTTTTTTGTCCAAACCCATTAAAAAATAGGCTAAATTTGGGGTTTTAATGGATTACCTAACTCTTGGACAGATTTAGTTGTAACAATCTTGGAACACGTACAAAGCAGTGAAGACACTTATAAGTTCCAATTGCTTAAAATCTATTTAGGCATTGGCACAATATGTTAGACATTTGAAAATTTGATTTCTGCTAACAATTATTAGGGTGATCAAGATAAGCAATTTGTTTCACACCTACGAAAAAATTTTACTTTGATTTTGTTCATCAAATTTGAGTTTCTCTTCTTCAGCTTTTCTTAAAGTTTGAAATAGGTTCCTAAATCCTACCTTTCTCTTGGTGCTAGGCCTATAAAAGTTTTGTTCTCAATTTTCTCTTGTTCTCAACCATGATTTATCTTCTTTCAAACGCGTTGGTATGGCACTATAGATAAATTTTTTTAAATGCACCAAACCATTGTGAGAGATGCACGCTTAAAATCGTCTAAGGAGCGATTCATCTCAAGATACACGCAAACTGGCCTGGAGATACCTTGACTAAAAAAATTTCTTCTTCTAATGCGTTGAAGAAAGTGGAATAGAGTGGGATTATTTTGTCTTAAAGCTTTAGGGGTGCATGTGTAAGAGAGAGAAGTGGGAAAGCTGATAATGAAGAAGGGGGCCAAGTGGGACCTCCATTTTCCTGAGTGGAGCGAATTTAGTCATTGGCAGTGTAAGCTCCGATGTCAAGCAAAGCAATCCCTCTCCGAATATCACTATCCCCCACCAACCCCAAACAGAAGAAAAGAGCAGTATGAAAAAGGGGCAAAAAAGTAGCATTGGATAATATAACCACCACGAGTAACTTCATCTTCTTCATCAACTACATCTTTGATTTTCTTTCTTCCTTCTTGATTTTCACCTACTACCATACCCACCCTACTCAACTTGCACAAATCAAGCTCCTCAACCTTGTAAGCGCTCTTCACTCTCACCTTTCCTTTGTTCTTTCCTTCCATGCTTGTCCTAGAATTCATTGTTTCGTTCGCAAAATTTCCTCACCAACCAATGCAGCAAAAAATGATATAGAGCCAGAAACTGTAGCTTCCTATGCATTGCTGTTAACCAAGCTGTTCTCTGCTTTTGTTTTTCCTTTTTTACCACTAAATTTCCTATCAACTCATGCATTTTTCTGCTAAAACATCATACAAAATTTATGTTCAAAGATAGATAGAATTGGGTAGCTTCGATTCATCCAATGTATCATTTTTGATCTGTTTGTTCTCTGCATCAACTTCTGTTTTCGTTCTGTTCTGCTCAGTTCAGTTCTTTCCTATTTGCCAGAGCTTTGTTGCCCTCGGCCTTGCAATTCTCAGGAGCATTCCAATTTGTTGTGATGGATTCCTTTAGTAGATCATCTGGTTTCCGTTTTAACCCAAACTCAAACACTATTAGCGATGTGGACAGAGAGTCTGAGTTTTCGGGCATTCTTGAAATCTACGTTCATCATGCTAGGAATATTCATAACATATGCATCTACGACAACCAAGATGTTTATGCCAAATTCTCCCTTACCTATAACCCTGATGATGCCCTGTCGACTAGAATCATCAATGGAGGTGGAAAGAATCCGGAGTTCAACGAAAACTTGATGATGAAAGTCACTCAAATTGATGCCGTCCTCAAGTGTGAGATTTGGATGCTTAGTAGGGCTAGAAACTACATGGAAGATCAGCTTTTAGGATTTGCTTTGGTCCCAATTTCACAGGTTGTTGGCAAAGGAAAAGTTACTCAAGAATACAGCCTTTCTTCCACTGATCTATTCCATTCTCCAGCTGGTACTGTCAAATTGAGTCTTTCTTTGAACACTTCCATGCCTGTCAATTCCCAGAGCAATCCCTTTCCTGAAACCACCACAACCAGTTCTTCAATTTCAGCAGAAGTAGTATTGCTTGACCGAAAAATCTCCCAAGTTATTTTAGACCCGGTTGAGTATTCAAGGATAGAATTTCCTGATATTAGTGTTGTTCGGGAGAACCAGCAAATGGTTTCTGATTACTTTGATGGTTTGAATTCAAGGCCTGCAATTGCTTCGTTTCTCCACCTCGGTGCCTCTCATCAGCTTGTTGAAGATTATGAAATGACAGCAAATTCATGTGAAGAAAATCATGGTGAATCCATTTCTCCAAATGGAAGCCTTCAAAATTCTGGGTTTCTGAGTTCTACTACTACAAGCCTAAGTGATGATAGGAACTCAGTTGACTCTACCGAGAAGAAGAGCCGTCTTGGTGGTGAGTCATCACATTCCCTCAACGCGTCAGTCACTACCGAAGCTAATCCAAGCTCAGGTGCTTGCGTGGATACCCTAACTTCAAGGAAAGGAGGTGAGCCTGGAGATGACAAAGACTCGAATTATTCAAACAAGGAAGAAGAGAGCAACAAAGAAGGAAGCTTGAATTCTGTTAAATTTGGTCAAGTTTTTTCTGCTCCGCTCGGAAACATCAACCTTGATGCAGAACAGTCTGCAATGCAGCAACAAATAGTCGACATGTACATGAGAAGCATGCAACAGTTCACCGAATCATTGGCTAAGATGAAGCTCCCAATGGATCTTGACAAACCTGAACCAGAAGATCGCAGTGATTTGCTTCAAAACCACAGCAAGAAAATAGAACAAGAGAAAAAGGATGGATCGCGGGTTTTTTATGGTAGCCGGGCATTCTTCTGAGTTCTAATCAATCGGCATTGCCATTTGCTGCAAAAAACTTGAACTATGATCTTAACTTATAAAAACCAGGGGTTTCCCTTGGTTTCATGACTAGTATTTTTTTGCATTGATTTTAATTTCTTGTACTCTACCTTAACAATCTTCTCTTGTTGAAGAGCATAGTTTTCTCGGGAATTCAGTTGTTAATCCTTCTATTGTAATTTATAAATTGTAACATGGCAATGTGAATAACTGATGAATATCATTCTGCTCTGCTATGAAGAACACAAGAAATCATTCTTTTGATTTGGAGCTTTAGAATTTCTTCATCTCCAAGCATTCAGAGAAAAATTTCAGATATGCTTAGCTAGTGCTACTGCCATGCTATATGATCAATGAACAACTATCTATATCCAACAGAATTAACAAGAATATTGTTGTTTTGATGCTTTGTAGAATTTACATTTCCTGTTACAAAACACCAGTCTCCATCAGCCTTACCCATATACAGTAAAAATTTCAATAGAAAAAACAAAAATAGGTGTAAGAATCTTATCTGAAGAAGTGATTTGTTTTGCTTTGTTTTGTTGTTACAATGATTACATTGATTTAGTAGCATAATTGTTGAAACCTTTTTTATTACTTTAGCTTAGGATAGAATCAAACTACTTTGGAACACCGACATTCCCTATTACATTATTTTCCTCAAGCTGCAGGAAGTGCTTGACAGGATAAGGAAGGCGCTTTCTTGCTTGCATATTCAAGGCTACATGTGAAATAAATTTCCTAAAATGAATGCCATTCTTTCGCTTTTATCTGATTTTTAATTTTTATGGCAATTAGAAAAAACATTTAATATGTTTTTTCGTATTAATATTTTTTTTTGGGTATAAACTAGAGAAATTCTCATCCATTTTAACGGTCTGAGTCTAATCTTATTCGGAATTTAATAATAGTTAAGACTCTTCACTTTTTTCTAAAGATGTGTTTAGTGAAAAAGTTCTTTTATGATTTTTAAGAAAAATATTACTTTATACAATACATGCAGAGATTTTAAACTCCACACCACAAATCAATTAGAAAGATGACGTATGTCTAAATATGTCTAAAATAATTAATAAATGAATATGACAGAGAAAAGAATATATTATGATCTTTATTTTAAATTGTGAAATTTAATAATTAAGACGGTATTAGACAATAATCTTGAACAATATGATGTTGAAAAGTAAAAAAAAAAAAAGTGAAAATAAAGGCAAATAAGTGAGACTTACGGCGTAGTTTTATTATTTTCTTTTTTTCCCTCCCACTTTCCGTTCGATAATATTCTCATCATTTATTAGCCAAATATTTTTTATAAATGAACAAAAATTCACTCACGATAATGTAAAATTAATTAAGTTTTATACCTTTTCAATTTTTATATGATTTATTTTTAATTTGATTGTTGAATTTATTTTTATTAACTTAGATCATACATGTAAAATCTTAAGTTAATTGAAAATGTTTAATTATTTGTTCAATAATAATAATAATAATAATAATAATAATAATAATAATATTTTTTTTTGTAAATCATGAGGTGTTTCTATATCACATAGATATGAAACTAATCTCACTAACCCTATTTGATATTTTATTTGCTATAGAACGTTTAACTCAACGAAATCTTACATAATTGAGTCAACCTTTTGGATTATAATAATAAATTTTTAACTGTTATATATTTATTTAAAAAGATGTTATTCTTAATCGGTTTGATAAAGATGTCAAATCGTTTCAAATTTTTACGTACATGATAAAAACGAATAAATTTGTAAATCTAATGTTTAATTTTTAAAATTATTAATATTATTTAAAATTATAAAAATTATGTAAAACAATTATTTTACACATGTATAACTTAATTTCTCATCTTATATTTATTTATTTATATTTCACAATGTTAACAACCAAAATTGTCTGATTAAATAAGATACCTAGCTAATGCCCTAGCACAATAATAATCCCACTCGACCTGAATTTATTATTCAATACATTTGATTCATTTTATAATATCCCAAACTCTACTTGTGAACAAATATGCAGTCAAATTATGCCTATAATATCTTTCAATCAAATCTCTAGTTCGGATTTTTCAATAGACTAAAGAAGAAGAAAATGAATTATAGTTTGAAAGTTGTAAAATGACATGAATCATGCATGCAATCGAAATATCTTGATATTTTGATGGGAAGGGAATATGAATAATAATGTTGCCCAAGTCATGATCAACATGTTGAAAATTGCAGCCAAAACATAATTGTTGACCCCACACTAATATTTTTGTGGTTGTGGTGGGGGCAGAATTAAACCAGTTTTTCAACACAAAGTGGTGACACATCCTTGAATGTGTAAAACACAAGGCAAGGGAAATGGTATTGGGTGCCATATTTACCATTTTTTTCTTTTGAAAAATTTGGAATCCAATGGAGCAATTTTAAAAAATAATTGTCCGGACATTGTTTTATTTGACTGTGAGCTAGTTTAAATGGACAGCTAGATTAATTTTGATGAGATTAAAAATAATAAAAAGATGATTAAAAATATGTTTTAATAAAATAATTAAAAAAGTAGGGATAAGAGGGTAAATTTACCCTCCTGCAATTTTGGCTTTTTATGACCTGACTGGTCACACTGGGAGGCAACTGGCCTCCCAAACTAGGCTTGTGTAATTACCAATGATGTTTTAACACACCATTTTTTGTTCTATTGTTGTAACGGGTTAAAATCTAAACCTTAATGTTAGATATAAATTCAAGGAATCGCTACTAATCATCTCTAATCTAATTTAAAGTGTGATTGGTCATTTATTCAAATTAAACATAAAACGTTAATTATTGTTCAAAAATCCAAAGTTCGGAAGTACGATTATTTATGAGAAAGTATTAGCAACTCAAAATGTTCATCTTAGATGGTACCAAGTAGTCTAAAGTTATCTTAATTTTTCTTATTACTTTGATTTAATTTCAATATGCTTATATACTGGAAAAATTTTTCAAGTCTCCTCCATCAAGTTAGTCAAATAACATAAAGTTTTTCTTCACCTCAAAAATATTCAAGTAGAACCAATGCCTTTTTGAAGAGGTTTCATCATTGGATCATTTAAGTGTATTATAAAAATCCCTATCTCTTTCCTACCAATTTTTATCACCCTTAATTACTTTATTATTTTTCTTATTCTTTATTCTTTATTATTTTATTTTATTTTTAAATAAATATGAATTATTTGATATTGAAAATGTTTGTTTAAACCTTGCAAGAAGCTAGACGTTAGAGGAAATTTTCTTATCTTAAGAATTTTTAAAAACAGCTACTCAAACGCAACTCACTTTCAAGTTCCATCATTAGAATAATCCATATCTATTCTTAAAATTATATTTTTAGATTTTATTTTTACTCCTTTTTATTATTTACTTTATTAATTATAAATTATTTATTTTTTAAATTTTAATTTTAATTTCTATTCTTAATAATGAATATGAATTATTAAATACTTGAAATATCTATTTTAGATCTTTTATCAAGTTGGCTAGACATTAAAAGTAATCATTACCTCAAAATTTACAAAAGTACTACTCAAGCACAATCTTTTGAAATTCTATCATCCAAATAATTTATCTTCATCTTTATATTTTAATTTCATTTTTTTATGATATTATTCTAGCCTAATTTGGTTTTCTTATTATTCCTATTTTATTTTTATATTTATTTTTATTAACTTATAGCTAATTCTAATTCTAATCCTAAAGCAATATAATCACTCGAATGATAAAACACATTGGATAATTATCTCATACACTGTCAGCGGAGTTTTTTGACTTCAGAAACGAGGTTAGGATGATAACATATATTCTATTTTATTTATTTTTTGTTTTCTTAATATGTTTAAAAGACATGTATCATCATTCTAATCTCACTTATGAAGTCAGAAAACTTCACTAATGGTGTATTGAATATTAATCCAAACATATTAATATCACATATAAAACAACATATAACATAAAATACTTATTAACTTAATATAATTAATTGGTTAATAGAATTAATAAACATATCATATTTTAACAATTGGATTTCCTAATTAATTTAATTATATTTAGTCTAATCATTTAATTTGAAAATTAATTATTAATTCATCTATCTTAATTTTATTTAGTTAACATCAATACAAATGATAATAATACAAATGATACAAATAATACAAAGAAATCAAATATAATATATATAAAAAATGTAAATAAATTAGGTAATATTGCAAATCATTCAAATAAATCATAGAAAAAGGAATAAGGAATTAAACGACATACGGTGTGAGTCGAGTCCTTGAGAAAACACTCGGGGTGCTCTAATCAGGTCAAGAGCTATCTTCCCAACGATGTCGTTTTCCAAGTTTCTAAAGGCCCTCCCACAAATTTTTATTTAGTTTTCACCCTCTTCTGGAAAAAAAAAAGATAAAACAACAACAACAACTAAAACCTCTTGTTAGAACTGCTCAAGAGTTGGATTATCCATCCAAATTTGAAGGTTTGATCGATATTTAATAGGGCTTGGACAAAATATTAAATCCATTAAAACGGGCTAAATAGGCCGGATCAAAATTCGGGTCAAGTCTTGGTCTCACTCTTAAAAGCCCAAGCTCGGCCTGCCAATAGTTATGTATATGTTTAAGTATCCTAATATGCCTTTATATAAACCCATTCAATATGTCAAAATTAATTATACCAAACAAAATTGAGTTTAATCAATAAAACCTATTAAATATGCCAACTCATTAACAATTTTTTGAAGATTGAAGGCATTGGTTGAATGGTTCATTTGGAAGAAATTTTTGGATTATCTGTTCTAAATGGTTCATATGGATGATCTAACGTGAATTCAGATATTGGTTTATATAGTCTACTTCAATCTCTTGAGATTAAGGCTATGATGATGATGATGATGAGCTGTTCTTAATTGTTGTAGCATTTTATCAAGTTTTTATGCCAATTTCATTGTACCTATTTCATCATATATAAAGATATACCCTTCTCTTACCCTTTTTGAGGGGATAAAAACACATTTGCTTTTATTTCTCTTGTCCTACATTTGTCACATACCTATTCCTAGAAAAGATAGTCCAGAGATGCTTGATGTTTTTTTTTTTTATGTTGGAAACCAAATAAATAAACATAAGCAATACTCATTTTTTGCATTACTAAGAGAAATATTTGATATTAAGAGTGGCTAATTTAATTTTCAACAAGTTGGTATTAAAAACTCGAATATAATTGAGATGAAAGGGTCGAGTTATAATTGAATTGAAATGAGAGTAAATAGTAATGGGAGACGATATTGTTGCAGAATTCACAAAAGGCAAGATTGGATTGAGATTGTAAAAATGGAAAGAGAAGTTCAGTGGGGCATATAAAACAATCATCAATCATCAAAAAATAGTTTGCAAAAGACACTAACATAGGATCATATGCATTTTAGGACATGTATTAGCATCATGCACAATAGTAGATTATAAAGAGAAAGGTATTTTGGATTACTTGCATCATTTGCATAAACATTCATAGAAAGAAATTTGTTTGATATGTTGTTTATTGAAACTTCTATTTTCAAAGTTGATGCCTCATAAAGGAGGACGCCAAACTTTTATTTTCAAAGCTAAGCCTTGTATATGAGTAGCCTAAGTTTATTTTTAAAGTTGAGGCTTCCTAAAGGAGGAGTGCAATTTTATTTTTTAAAGCCTAAGCCTGGTAAAAGAGGAGCCTAAGCTTAATCCTCCTAAAAGAGGAGCCTAAATTTATTTTTCTAAGTCTAAGCCTCATAAAGGAGGAGTCCTTGTTTATTTTTTATAGTCTAAGCCTTGTTGTAGACACCTAATTTTGTTCGGATCAAAATGTTGTTTGTGCAAATAAGAATAAAATTCTTATTGAACTTAAAGTCTTTGATTTTATTGGATCTCTTGAATGAATTTAAATTGAGTATCTCATTTTGGTTTGAGTCTGAATATAATTCAAATTGCAAAGGTCATAATCAATTTCGATACAAATAAGATGTGTTTAATAAAAAATAGATTTAAGTCTAATACAAGATTAATCGACTTATCAAGGCTCGAAAGTTCAATATGTGTATGTTCTATGTTAGTTGGTTTTCTTTTCTCCTTTACTTTATTCAATATTTATTTTTCATTTTTTATCTTATTTTTATTTTATTTATTTATTTATAATTAGTTTAATATAAAAACATATATAAAATTAGAAAATCACAAAAAATAAAAAATAATAATAAAATTGTTTTAATATTTGGGGTTTCAGAAGCAAGACCATCATCAACCCTACAAAAAAAAATATTAGTAATTAATAATTCCATAAATCAAATAAATATAAAAAATATATCTAATTTTAACCGCCAAGTAGGCCAACTTGCCTACTGCCATCATCACCACCGCCAACTCAGCATCGTCACTGCCCAACCTCCACCTATAAAGACCCTATCACAGGACAACCAATAGCGAAGGGGCCGATGGGGAAAACCTTGAAGTACCAGAATCAGAATTGACCATTCCCAAACCAAACAGCCAAAAACACCACCCAACCCACAGTACTTGAAAGCTCCTCCAACACCCAGAAGCCTCTTCTAACCACAGGCAATCAACTACCAAAAGCCTTCACCATACCCGATTCCTTCCAACTTAACAACCACAAACAGAGACCCATCGCTATAGAATCCCAACAGCCCCAAACACATAACTCGGCCACCTTCACAGACCAACGACCATCATCATCACCAAAACACACCACAAATCAAACCCACTAACATCGAAATCGCCTAAGATCTTAACCCCACCTGTAACTAGGAATCAAAAGCACACAATACGCAACTCAAAAATCCAAGAAAACAAACAGGAATACAAAAACAGTGAGTAAAAGCAGTGAAGGTTTTAGGTAGGGTATTCAAGAAGGGATTTAGGCCTTGAGATTTGGGGTAAAGGGAGGATAGGCAAAGGGGAATAGCATATCGAGAAGTGGAGGTATCCCAACGTTAGAATTCGGTGGAATCAGTGGTTGAAAGCTCTGCTTTTCGGTTTAGATCTAAGGACTTAGGGCTAGTTTTGGAGAAACGGAGTTCAAAAATAAGAAGATCAAGACGAAGCTTCCAATGAAATTTTTGGAGTGAAAAGTAGCCGGCGAGAGGTTAGTGGCGGCGAAGATGGCAGCAATGGAAATCGCTCGAGGGAGAGGAAGAGAGGTTCTGAAATTTTTTTGAGAAATGAGGTAAAAAAAAAAAAAAAATATAAATAAAGGGCAAGGTTCGTGCGTTGACTCGGAGTAGACCCGGGTCCGCGCACCCCTCCCACCATTTTTATTTTTTTAATTTTAAGTTTTTTAATTTTATTTATTCATTTATTGATTTATTTGTTTTATTTATTTAACTATTTTTAATTTTATTTATTCATCTATTAATTTATTTAACTTAATTTTGTTATGTTATCTTTATATAATTATTATATAAATTTAATGTTAATTTTTTTAATGAAAAAAACCTCAATAAATTAAAATTTCTAATAAATCTTTTAAAATTTTTCTTAAAGGATGGACAAATAAAGAATTTTAATAAACTAAAATTTATTTTGTAAAGTATTTTAGACCTGTCCAAACAGTGGACAATAAAATTTTTTAATAAACAAAAACTACTATAAAATTTTATAAAATTAAATATATAAGTTTATAAACATTTTAAAATTTGTCAAAATGTTGGAAAATAAAAATTTTATAAATTAAAATTGGTAAATATTTCAACAGTTCGTCCAAAATTGGTGGACAATTAAAATTTTTTTAAACTAATAAATATTTTTAAAATTTTGTATAGAATGAGGAACAATAAAATTTTTTAAAAATAAATTTAAATATCTTGTCCAAAATGATGGACAATTTATTAATATTTTGAAATTTTGTCCAAAACGGTGGGCAGCAAAAGTTTTAAAGAAGTCAAGCTATAATTATCTTATATGGTGAAAAGAAAGTAAATTAAAATATACAATACTAAAAATAAGAAAATAATAATTTTTGTTTTTCTTAGTATTGTTTGAAATGGCAAGCAATATATCGATTATTATTTTTAGTGTTAGTCCAAAAAGGGTGGACTGTAAATAAGTCAATAATAATAATAATAATAATAATAATAATAATAATAATATATTTTTAGAAAAATAGTTTGCCCGAAATAGTGGACAATAAAATTCCTTTTTCAATAAATATATAAAATATATAAATCGGTGACGACGGAACCACTTTGGAAAGATGAAAGGTTTTCTTCAAATACTCTTGAGGAATAGTAGTGTTTCATCAGAATGGTGAAGAAACATTGAGAAAAATATTAGATAAAAGATCAATAATTATGGCAGATATTAAGATCACGCAAGATTAAATGGTACTGTTTATTGGACAGGCATCGTGGGGGTGCTAATCCTTTCTCATGTGTAACCGAACTCCCGAATCCAGTCTCTACAATGTAAATCAATCTTTATCCTTAGAGTCAAATAGATGGTCAATCACACCTATAGAGAAAAGATTGGTGACGACTTCTTTCCTTTGAATACTTAAGTTTAGCCATTAGGTCCGCGAACCTAAACGTTACGACACTCGTAAAGGAGCTCAAGTTTAGCCATTAGGTCTATGAACCTAAACGTTACAACACTCGTAAAAGAGGAGCTCAAGTTTATTTTTCAAAGTCTAAGCCTTGTAAAAGAGGAGCCAAAGTTTATTTTTCAAAGTCTAAGCCTAGTAAAGAAGGGGATAAAGTTTGTTTTTCAAAGTCGTAAGCCTAATAAAGAATGAGCAAAATTTGTCTTTCAAAATCATAAACCTCTTAAAGGAAGAGTCCAAGTTTTTTTTTTGAAATTGTGATTCTCATGTGAGAGAGTGTAACTTTAATTTTTCAAAGTTGTAAAGCCATCAAGCAATTAATATTAAATTTCCAAATTCTTGTACTAGATAAAACTAAGGTTAAAACATTAAAAAAGCTCTTGAATTTTGCTACTTTATTTAAATAAACCTTTATACTATTATTGTATCAAAATAAGCCTTTGTATTTTGATTTGTACTTAAATAAGCCCTTATTTCAAATAAAAGATTACATATGAATAAATATTGATTTAAATTGATTTAACAAATCAAAATTCAATTAATTTGATTCGATTAAATCACTTTTGGGTTTAATTTAATTTTTATAAGTCGGTTTATTCAATTTAGTCAATGTCTAAAATTACAAATTAAATCGACTAAAATAATTGACATTTTTTAAATATTCAATATATAATATATAATATACATAATTAAATATTATATAATATAATCTATCTAATCAATCCTTTTTTATGTAGGAAGTTAGGTTTTAAACTCAATTGAAAAAATCGATTATTTGACTTTTATAAAAGATTGATATATGTTAATAGTTCATTTACGTATAAATTAAAAGGTAAAGATTTATCAGGGGTACAAATGAAAATTTAAGGGCTTATTCGAATTCAAATAAATGGTTGTAGGCTTATTTAGATGAAATAAAAGTATAAGTGCTTATTTAAATAAAGCGACAAAGTTCAGGGGCTTTTTTTAATATTTTAGCCATAAAACTAATGTCTCCTATCTTTGTCTTATTCTTGATTCTCAGCAATAAGCAAAAATTTTGGAAAATTAGCTGTTAAAATCATTTTTAACTATTAAATTAGCTGTTAAAACAGTTGTAGACACCATATTTTTTGGGGCTAAAAAATGAGCTATTAAAATCATTTGGGCACATGATAAAAGGCCCGAAATTACTGTGTCCAATAAATGTCAAACCCATTACATGTTTTGCTATATGCTCAAAATTGTTATTTCATTTTAGTTATTTTACTTTATTTTTATTTTATCATTTTTATCTATTTTTTATTATTATTATTATTTATTACTTTATTATTATTATTTCCTCATTTTTCTTTTCATTATTATTTACTTTAATTTTATTTTTACCTATTCATTCTTTATTTATTTATTATTCTTATTATTACCATTAGAATTTACTTTATTTTTATTTATATTTATTATTTATTAAAAATGAAATAGAAGAATTTTGCTACTTGATAATTGATATTCTAAATCAGTCTTTATTAAAATCAAAGGAAAAAGCAAAATAAAGTCAAAAGATTTTTTTAAATTAATTATTGATTCTTGAAGAGCAAGAAGTTTCCAAAGTTAAAGGATTCTTGGACTCCAAGACTTTCTATAGCCAATATGATGTTAGGTTTACATAAAGAAGAGACTACTGCAAACAAGGGACATAACAATTGTAACGTACCAATTACTTAAAATTTAAACCAACTTTTTCCTTTTTCGATTCATTTTGGTTAGGTTGTTTGTGGTGTCATTTATTTCATTTCACTCATTCATATAGATTGATACATTAAAGGACAACCTTAATATCATTATACGTCATTAATAAACATATGAACGTATTTACAATCAGTTTAAACTTCACGATCTATCATACTGTAATTATTATAATTTACATCCCCATGTACAATCTAAATGTACAATAATGTACTGTACATAAAATCTAAACATATAAAGAAAACACAATATAATTACAGGGATTTTAGAGTTTTCCTTAAAGGATACTGTCAAAAGTAGAGGTACTCCTCAATAATCGTGCAAACACTACTGCAGATAATCTGAGAGGAAAATAAGGGATGAGTTTACTCTAAGTAAGAAACATATATAAAAGAGTAGATACCATGCAACTAATATGCATGTATCTTACTTAGGCTCTGCAGCGAACTTATCTGATCAATAACAATTACGGACAATTTTAAAGGAAGGATCTTATAATTGGTTAGGGATACCAGGCTGAGTATGGAAGGGTGCTTTAGAGCACCTCACTTGTCTCGATCCCTAGATCCAACTATAGTGGATTTTTCCTAATTTCTCAGAGAAGGAATTCATGCATATACACGAAGATTTTATAAATCAAAAATTTCAATGACAATGTTATGCATTTGATAAATGGACGAAAGCCTTGAAATTATATCAGTAACAATCCAATGCATTATTTTAAGCAAACAATATAATGATACTGTAAAAACATTTCCTTGCATTCAAATGTTTCATTTCATTTAAAAGAACAAATAAAACTATTAATTTCAATTCATTTTAAGTGGAGATAGTTGACATTCCTGTAGAATCATACACATTAGGGTTCCCGTGAGTGACATGACATTAAGACATATGACCATAGTCAATGGTCCACAGAGTGCACTAATCAAGTGACTGCTATGGGTGCTGAAGATGTGATCAGTGTCAAACAACAGACATTACATTACATTCGCATGATTACCAGAAGGCAACTACGGGAGCTAACAGTCTCAAAACAAATCATTTATCATTCAGAAGCATTTACAGAAATCATTTCATCAAATCGTATTTTCAATCAGTCCGTAGACATTTAGGATAAACAATAATTCTACTTCAAGTATAAAAGTTCAACAAATATTCTTGATGTGACAACCAGAGTTCAAAATATTTTATTTACATATAAACATGTGTCTAAAATATGTAAGTAGCTTGAAATGTGTGAAAATAGTTAAAAATTCATTCGAAAACTGAGTTACAAATTCATGCAGTACTAATGCCTAAACCCCTTTCCCTAATTTCTTCTTTTTCTTTCAATTTCGTAAACTAAATTAGTTTACTACTATCGATGGAAGTATTCGGAATTCATTTTATGAAATGTCGGTAGTATAGCGGTACTAGCTAGCTTAACCCTCTTGCACTAAAACACAGTTTATATCTCACAACCAACCAATAATTCCTAATAGAACATAGCTATTTTATATACGTTCCTTACCACCAATGTCACAATATAAAATAGCAACTTGCAACACTCAAAATAGATAGGCAAGCATATATTTGCCTATCGCTCCTTGACCTCTTTACTTTAACACTGCAAAACAAGATCTAAACATGATTAAAATTAAACACTCCTTTTAGAAAGAATAGTATATACTCTAAGATCTTCCATAATTTCTAATACAACAACAATTCCAGTCTAATTCCTACCTAGTGCAAAAACTACAACTATCGTTAAACCATTTTCTTTTTCAAATTTGACTTCACCAACAGTCTTATATTCACTAGTACAATATTCTAAGACCATTTAATTAGCAATTTAATAACTCCAATATTCAAGCTTGGCAGAAAACATACCCTTGGTAAAACTTATGTTTTCTTCAATTTTAAGGCTTCATATCACTTCTACATTGTTTCTACATTCATTGTGCATGAAGCCATGCAACATAGCCTACCAACCCTAATGGCTAAAACCCTAAGGGAGTCCTACACTCATTTTTGTTCCAATTTGAAGCTATACATATGCTTAAAAATCAAGAACACATTACATTTTACCATTAAAATCAAAGAAAAATGCGTTTTCTCTCACCTACCTTGTGGCCAAAAGTGAGGGGGAATGATTCAATGAGAAAATGGCCACTCCAACACTTGATTTTGGTAGTATGTTGTAGAGCTCAAAGAGCTGAACTAGTTTGATGAAGACAATTTTTGGTTTTCGGAGTGTTTAAACAAAGTTTTTGTTGACTTTCTC
This sequence comes from Heritiera littoralis, assembly GCA_031772115.1. NCBI lineage: Eukaryota > Viridiplantae > Streptophyta > Magnoliopsida > Malvales > Malvaceae > Heritiera > Heritiera littoralis. Next base: position 2,403,669 of record JAPDPK010000043.1, read on the forward strand.
TCTTTAAACCAAGCTCTTAAAGTGAGAAGATGATGGTGGAGAAAGGTGGACGGTAATGATGAGGAAGAAGAAGAAAAAGGTTCTTTTAAAATAATATCTTTGAGCAAAATTACGAGAATGCCTTTGTGTAACTTTAAAAATTTGAAACACGTCCCTTTCTTCTTAATTTCGGTTTAACTATTCAGTTAAACTTTTAATTATTTTATTCACTGATAAAATATATGTATTTAATACATTCTAATCATTGGTTAAGCTTTTGTTGGGGTTCGACTGTAAAGAGGATGAAATTACCAAAATACCCCTATTGGTGTAATCGCATAGTTTTTGGCTTTTACGTGTGATGTAGTTTTCAAGTTGACATGGCATAAGACTCCTTCACACATAAATTTTTCTATGACTATTTTTTGGTAAAAAGTCAGATTGGTTTGATCGTTACTTACGAAAGTTTTTCTGACATATAGACTTAATTGTCATCTTTGAAATTATTGCACGTTTTTCGAAATATACACAAATAAATTAATTTTGAGATGTAGATTCTTACTATCTCAATATATGGATCCAATTATCGATACTATAAAGTTTCACCTCCATCGAAATAGCAAAGATCTTTGTGGGGTTTGTTGCCCAATTCTTATTTACACCTACAAAGCATAAGGCGTTTAAACCATAATGAGATATCTTATTTCCCTAGACTCATTAACAATGATTTAAAGTTGGTAAACAATGTGGGTCTCACATCCTCCCCACCTTAAGAAATACAGTCCTCTAAATTTTTAATTGGGCTGGCAGTCAAATAATTTAAGGTACTTTTTCTTCATCAAGCTCTCTAATTCCCACATGGCTTCTTTTGGGGAGTGGTACTGCCATTAGCCTTGAAAATGAGAAATTTAATATTTTTCATAAAACATGAGTATACCAAAAAATATTATTTAAATATTCATGTTACCAAGTTTACTAAAAGTAAAGTTACTGAAAATTTCTCCTAAATGTTTTACAGTGTAAGAAGTGGTTTATAAAGAGAAATGTTGAGAAGTGAATATTTTATAAATTATTTTCAGTAAATATTCACTATATGATAAATAAAACCTTTATGGACTGACTGAAGATTTTAACTATTTTTCTTAATTTCCATAAAGGTAATACGACGATGAGAATATTGTTTTAAGACTGATAGGCCCTTCATTATGTTGATATGTGATATGTGACATGTGATATGTTAAGCTATTGATACTAAGCCTATCTTCAGCGTCCTGGTTGACACCTAATCAATGTACGACTGAAGACAGTTATAGACTATGACTATAGATCTCATATGATGATTATTATACCTTACGGGGATTACAACATGATAAATTATGGGTGATGCCTGGTCTCCACCATTTTATATGTGATATGATATTAAATGGTTAATCATTATTCATATGTTTTCAATGAGTTGGATGATGATTTTCTAAATAGTTTACTATACTAAATTGAGTAAAATACTGTTTATGAAATTTCCAGTGATATATGTGAGATGTGTTCAAATGGAAGTGGTGATTTATTAATCTAATATTCTTTTTATGATTTAATATGAATATTTGATTATTTAATTAAATACTTTAATTTATGAAGTATTGATTTGAAATCAAATTATGAAAGGTTATGAAAAGGTGTTTTTATTTTGACAATTAATACTTACTTCCTATAGTCACTTCTAGGTTCCAGGACAAGACGGGTATTTCAAAATACCTTCCTTACTCCATCCGGATCCTTAGCCGACTATACTATCCTTCCTTTACGGTCCTTAGCATACCTATAGGAAAATACATGATTTTATGGCATATAGAGTTCAGGATATTAAGATTTGCATACAATTCCTTTACTGAGCCGTGGTTTGCTCACTCTTTTATTTTTACCATCCACAGATTATTTTTAGTGACTGCGTGATTTACTATCTGAGGATTTTCGGCTGCGTTTTCGAGTACCCTGAGGCAGCTAGTGTAGATCCTGGAGGTATAATCATTTACTTTATATGTTCAGATTTATTTTACAGTACTACTGTGTTGTAAATATAAACAGGGGATGTAAATAGTGAATGAATTATGGCATGTAAATACTTTTACTTATGTACATTAAAATGAATTACTATTTAACAGTGTTTACTGTTAAAAGAAAGCGGGAATAAAGGCATCGTAGACAACCTAACCTTTGTGATATGTGTGGAAATGTGTAAAATACTGTATATACAAGATGTGAAAATATTTATTGGTATTAGAGTGAGGTTGGCTTGATGTCTGCATGTGTTTTTATAATAAAGTGAAGTGGCCAACATCCCCTGTAATACTGTATAGTTTGGATATATAGATAAGTAACTAACTGAAAATCGATAAATTGTTTATGCTGTGCAGAAATGAGTAGACGATGGGTAACTCGTGTGAACAGGGGTAGAAGCAGAGGTAGGGGAGCAAACTCTAGAGCCACACACGCCAGAGCCAGTACTGGATCCCGCCCCAGGACCTACTCACCCACCGCAACCTAAGAGCCCAAATACTCGGATGTCACAGATGGAGAGAATGTTGGCAAATTTCATTACCATGTATCACGCAGATCGAGCTATTGATCAAGCAGAGAGAGAGTGAGAAGCTCCAGCAGCTCCACAGTAGCACCACCTCCACCACCCCTTACATAGCCTGCTCCAAGCCTCAGCCTGCACCACAACCAGTATAGTAGGCACAGGCTATACCACCACCGCCACTAGTATAGTCGCCTAGAGATGTGGAGTCTTACTGTGATGTAGCTTTGGTGCGGCAGTTTACTAAGCTTAATTCGCTAAAATTTGAAGGAGACAGGGATCCACTGGTGGTAGAGCAGTGGGTGACAGCGATAGAGAAGTTATTTCAATATATGAGGTGTTCAGATACGGAAAGAGTAGGACTAGCAGTGTTCTAGATGATTGACAATGCTAAGCACTAGTGGAAGTCCGCACAGACGATTTTATTTGCCCAACATCCGGTGATCACATGGGAGGTATTTGTTGATGCATTTCACTGCTAGTATATCCCCAATATAGCTCAAAAGAAGTTACAAGGAGTTTATGGAGCTGGTTCAAGAGAGTATGACAGTGGATCAGTATGAGTCGAGGTTCACTACACTTAGCAGATTTAATCCACTAACACGGGTAGACGAGCAACATAAGATTGATTGATTTAAGGTTAGGTTGAGACCATCTATTAGATCCAAGCTAGCTCCGTTTGACATCTGTACATATGATGAGATGGTTAGACATGCTCAGCTATGTGAGCAGGACTTTGAGTAGTTTCATTCTGAGTTGGCATCTAAGGCTAAATCTAAGGGAAAAGGTAAAGTGAAAAGGGGCGCAGAGGATAGATCAGGTAGAGATCAACCTAAGAGGGCTAGACCATCGAGCATTTAGATTTCTGATGGGCGATCTACGAGATCAGCTGCTATAGCCCCTAGTACTGGTCCCACCTTAACGCCGAAAAGTACCACGACCAGGTGTACGCTTTGTGGTCGGTCGCATGGTACACGGCCTTGCTACTTGTTGACTAAGGCCTGTTTCAGATGTGGGTAGACGTGACATTTGATGAGAGACTGCTCGATGTTACGAGAATCATCCGCAACTACCACTCCAACCCCTATTCCACCAGTACCGGCACTAGCAGCTCCGACTATGACAGAGAGAGCTACACCCTCACAGCTAAGATAGGCAATTGCGGTGGAGAAGGGTAAGAAGCTCATGATTTAGGGATGGGTATATGCATTGTATCATACGACTGCTGATTCATCTGTAAATGTTATTAAAGGTAAAATTTATATTTTCTATATACTTGTAATTGCATTATTAAATCCCGGTTCTACTCATTCATTTATATCACTTGCTTGTGCTAACAGAGTCCTAATAGAATCGAAGCCGTTAGGATACACTTTACAAGTAAATACTCCTTTTAAAGAAGCACAAATGACTGATGTAGTGTATAGAAATTGTAAAGTAACTGTAGGAGAGAAGAAAACAACAGCTAACCTAATTTTGTTAACGATGTATGATTTTGATGTAATATTAGGAATGGACTGGTTAGCTGCAAATTTTGTTAGCTTAGACTGTTATACTAAGTTTGTTATTTTCTCTCAACCAGAACGCTACATTGTAAAACTTTTTGATAAGTTATAATAAAAGTGATGTGTTTACTAAATTGTTTAAGTGTTGTGTGAATGTATTGAAGGTTTTATTGCATATGTGGAGGATGTGGAAAAGAGACGTCCCAAGCTGCATGAGATTCCTGTGGTCAGGGACTCTTTGAACGTATTCCCGAGGATTTGCCAGGGTTACCATCGAATCATGAGATCAAGTTCACTATTGACTTGGTACCCAGCACGAAGCCCATTTCTAAGCCCTCATATCGGATGGCATTGACGAAGTTAGAGGAGCTTAAGAAGCAGCTTTAAGAATTATTGGATAATGGATTCATCCGTCCCAGTGTGTCTCTGTAGGGTGCATCGGTTCTATTCGTCCAGAAGAAAGATGGCAGCCTAAGGTTGTACATTGATTACCGGACGTTGAATAAGGTAACCATCAAGAACAAGTATCCCCTGCCCAAGATGGATGATCTATTTGATTAACTCAAGGGTGCATAGGTGTTTTCGAAGATAGATCTCCGATCGGGCTATCATCAGCTTAAGATTCAAGAGTCGGATGTTCTTAACACAGCATTCTAGACTCGATACAGGCATTATGAATTCCTGGTGATGCCTTTAGATTGACTAACACCCCTGCAGAATTCATGGGCTTGATGAACGAGGTGTTTAAGCCCTATTTAAATCAGTTTGTGATCGTGTTTATTGACGACATTTTGGTATATTCTAAGTCTCTGGAGGAGCATGAGCAGCACCTTCATATAGTCCTACAGATCGGAAGCTATACGCTAAGTTTAGTAAGTGCGAATTTTGGCTAGATCACATCACTTTTCTAGGACAAGTAGTGTCGAAGGATGAGGTGTCTGTTGATCCATCCAAGATAGAGGCCATAGTGCAATGGGAGAGGCCTAAGACGGTGATCGAGATACAGAGTTTCTTGGGTCTAGCCAGATATTATTGCTAGTTCGTTGAGGGATTCTTTAGATTAGCTTCTTCATTGATGTGACTCACATGTAAGGATGTTAAGTTTGAGTAGTTAGATGCGTGTTAGTGGAGTTCCAAGAGTTTAAGCGGAAACTTACTACAGCTCCAATACTTGCCCTTCCCAGCATATTTGGTGAATTTCTAGCATATACAGATGCTTCTGCACAATGATTAGGGCGTGTCTTGATGCAGAATGGGCGGGTGATTGCCTATGGTTCTTGGTAGTTAAAGGAGCATGAGAAGAACTACCTGACCCGTGATCTTGAGTTAGCCAATGTGGTGTTTGCACTAAAGATATGGCGGCATTATCTCTATGGTGAGACTTTTCAGATATATATACAAACCATAACATTGTGTTTGGATGAGGAACTTTGAAATTCCTAAGATATTTGAAATGCTAACAATTTAAAATGCTACATTTTAAAATTCCAGTATTTGAAAATTTTCTATTTGGCTAACCGTTTTAAAAATTAGAATTTAATTGTGGAATTTTCAAATTCATTGATTGGATGTAGCATTTGATTGAAGAATTGTTATTTTGTGTAATTTTAAATATATTATTTAGTTCATTATTAACACTAAAAAAAATTCATTTCTCGATACCAAATATATATATAAAACAAGATATGCTTTGTACTTGCATCTGACAAAAAGAAACCCCATTATTGTTAATTTCTTTTGTAATATCCACTTCTAATCTATTGGCTACGGTAACAGTGTTCTTTTCCTTCTTCACAACTCCTTAAAACCTTCACTTTACGAGTCTTTTTCCACAGCCCATCTCTCCAATTTCGTCAAGAAATATAACCATTAAGCAATAATTGGGAAGGGAAAGGATGATTTTTCTTCATTTTTCCATAAACAATTACCCTATAGCAAAGGAGAAAGCATGTGCAGCTGGTGGAATCGAACTTTCCAAGAAGAAGACTGCAGCAGAGAAAGAAGCCAATGCCAAGGACTAAGGATTTGCTAGCTCAGGCTCTAGAGAAAGTACACGATGGCAGTCTGTATAGGCATACAACAATTTGGAATTTCCAAATTAACAGAACATAAAAGAAGATAAGAGTATAAGCAACATCTCAAGAAAAATGATTCAAGCAATGCAGTAAGTGATGGGCAAGTAATGTAATCTTCTTCTTCTTCTGTTTTTTGGAAAAGAAGATATTCAAGTTCAATACTTGCAGAACCATTATACCTTTTATGCAACTATAATCATTTCTAGAACTTTTCCAACCACTTATTATAACACTGACTAATTTGTGATTGAGTGTTGCAGAAGCTCATCTTCTCCCATGACACTAAAAACAGAACATGACTCATCACCAATGCACCAAAGAAAGCAAAATGGTGTAACAAGCAGCAAAACAAACACCAGCATGATTATTACAGAAATTGCAAAAACAATCCTAATTAAATGGCTATGAAAACTGCATTCTTTGAACTTTCAAAAAATATATATTAACCATCAAACTAAGAAGTTCTAGTATCTAGAATAAAAATCCACCATCAAACTAAAAGTTCATTCAACACAGAAGCAATCTAATAAAGTAATCACATGTAAAAGAAATTAAGTAACAATAGGCTATACTAAGGCATAAACATCAAGATGTAGTCTTTTTTCTCATCCAGAGGTAGATTCCTCACTACAGAAAATTGAGTTTCATTTTTTGTTAACCACTTCAAAGCTTTGAGCCTTTGATGATGCTCAAAATCTGATAACATGTTTAACTCATTCATGACTTTTTCACATCTATATTTTTCTCAGAAGAACGTATATATTCAGTGAAAGATTCAGCTATCTTACTCACAGCAGTAGCTAATTTTCCTTATCTTTAACTCTTTTCTTTTGAGATAGTGTGGTTGAAGAAATTGCAGATTGTCCCATTTTCCTTTGAGCATGAGTTGGAGGAGAAACACCACCTTGACTTTCAATATAAACCTTGAAAATCTCTTGAACAATCAATTTCAGATTCTTCACTACACTTCCATTTTTTTTGTTCTGAACTCATAACGTCATTAGCATCTACAACAATTTTAGCACCATGTCCAGTGGCTCGATCTTTTGCACACAAATCCAAAATATCATCCCAATTTGGAATCACTTTGAATCGAAAACAGCTTGCATCTTTAAGTGACTACAAAATAAAAGGTAATAGTAATAATAAAATATTACCATCATTAATACCTGAATTTAACAATTAAAACAAATGCAATTATGTATGAGTAAATAGTATGACATACCTTAACATACTCATTCCAAGCACTTTCATTATCAACAATAATCATGCATTTTGTCCCATCCCAATCAAATCCACTTTGACTAAGTATGTCACTTACAATTCCTTACCACCTTTTCCATAACTTGATGTGATGTTTGACATTGTCTCCAAAAATAGGAACATTAAATTGGGTGGACAATGCAGAAGTAGAAGTATTATATGCTATTGATTTCCAACCACCATTATTTTTGTTACCTAGATTACGTTGGTCCCTTAATACATCAGCCAACATACGATCCATTTCTAGGGTCCAAGAGACATAACCTCGTGCAACATCAGTAACATTGTTACTTTTTACTTTCCTCCTAGCTTTTCCTTTTGCATGACTTTGCTTATCTTTGACATTGTTTGCATCTATTCATATCAATACTATTTGCATGAATAAAAAAATGATTATCCATTAGAAGGCAAAGATAAAGATAATTATTCATTAAATAAGCAATTTTATACCAATAAATTTCAACAATACATTACTAGAGGAAACACATAAAAAAAAACAATATCAGAAAATTCACACAGCATTTCCAATCCTTCGTGCTTGGTAATTAGCAAACATATTCATTGCCAAGTTCTCTCGAAACGCCGTCCACTCAGTGGTTACTTGAACAAATGTAATTTCTTTTTCAATGTTATTTGTATTTATATCATTGGCTTGATTTGTTTCTTGATCAACTGAATCTAAAAACTCCAAATTAGCTGCTTCTAGGATTGGATCATTATCTTGCTCTATCCTTATAAAATTATAAAGTATAAAACATGCATTAATTATCCTTATTTGAGTTTTTATATCAAAGAAAGATTGACCTCTCAATATATGTGGCGACCCAGCCCTCCTCCCACTTGAGCTGGTCACTGGATCCCACTCATCCAAGCGATTCGAGTAACGACTAACCATTGGACCTAGGTCCAATGGTTAGTCGTGTCTCGACACTTACAAGTGGTAAGGGGTTCGAGTCACGGCGGACGCGAATTGGGACGAAGTCCCGATAAAACCGTCCGGGACTTTGGGCCCAAAGCGGACAGTACGGATGAGTGGGATCCAGTGACTAGCTCAATGGGGAGGAGGGCTGGGTCGCCACAATAAAACGCGAGTTTTATTGTGATGCCCAGCCCTCCTCCCCATTGAGTCGGTCACTGGGATCACTCATCCGTACTGTCCGCTTTGGGCCCAAAGTCCCGCACGGTTTTATCGGGACTTCGTCTCAATTCGCGTCTGCCACTACTCGAACCCTTAACATCCAAGCGATTCGAGTAACGACTAACCAGCGTTTTATTGTGATGCCCAGCACTCCTCCCCATTGAGCCGGTCACTGGGCATCACATTCATAATCCAAATGATCTCTCCACTACATTTCTTGCACTTGAATGACGAAGGTTGAATAACTCTTTGTAATTTTCAGGATTATTTCCAATCCATTCATTTAAATGATATCTAGTCCATCGATAAGGTGCTAAGAATCCTGAACCATTAGTATATCTAGCATCCACTAAAAAGTATTTATCTATAACCATAAGAAAAAATTTTAATTATTAAGTTTCAACTAATTTGATAGTAATTTTTATATAACTTATGGGAAAAAATTCATTACCATTTGGAATGTGGAGACGATCATGTCTCCGTAAGGCATCTTGTAGAACTCGAGAGTCACTTGCTGATCCTTCCTATCCTGGTAATACATATATGAATTTCATATCTGGAGCACAGACTCCTATACATTTGTTGAGATATCTCCTTTCCTATTTCGATATCTAGGCCTATCTTCGGCATTCACAATCACTGGAATATGAGTTCCATCAAGTGCTCTAAGACAATTCTATAATATATATACAATTAGTTAATAATTTTTATAATTTAAAGTTTCAATTAAATTGATTTAGAATAATATATACCTCAAACCATTTCCATTTGGTGGTATTCGATTCTTGAATAGTGCAACTGTGTAGCTTCAAATATTCTTTAGCTACTCTCATTACAGCTCTCAATATATTGTTGAACTGCCTACTAATTATTTCTTTTGATTAGTAGAAATCAAATTGAATAACTCTGTACTTCAAACCATGAGCAAGAATATGCAAAAACATAGCCACAGCTTCACTTATAGGGACATGCCTTATTCTAAACAATCCACCTTGCTCAGATAATATCTTGCAAAGATTTTAAAATCTTGTTTACTAACTCTTAATTGGTCAATACAATAAGATTCCCTTACATTGTACATCCTATTAAGATAGCATCACCTTTCAAATCCCCAATCATGCAATGGTTTTTTAATATGCAATTGATCTCTTTTATACTTTGCAGAAAATGTAGCTACAACAATACTAACAATGCCCACAATAATTTTATTTTTTTCATCAACTTTTCTAGCACATTTTTTACTTGAACAAGCTGAGTTGTTTATCACATTAGCATCTATTGCTACACAACCCATAATACAAAATTATCAACACAGTAACAACAACAACATTAACATCAACTAGCCAAACTTCACAATGTTAATATCAAACAATGATATAATGAATTCCAATCAACTGGGGAACATTAATATCAAAAAAATGAAGCTAATAGTATAATATAACATGTTTAAACAAAGAACATGATTATTTTGTTTTTCTTTCAAACATAGCAAAATGATTATTTACTTAATACGGAGTGAATAGAATATGGTCCACTGACATACAAAGCAAAGGGGAAGTTTCCTCACGGCACACACATGAACTTTTCCCAGTAAAAGTTCATGTGTGCATATATATATATATATATATATTTATATATTATTTCATTTTTTTAAAAAAAGTACAATAGAATACAACTAATTAGCACTTTGGATGAAAAAAGAAAAAGAACCAAAAAGAAAAGCAAACTAGCTATTGCCATCCATGAAATTAGTTATAGCAACCAAGTTGTGCCAATTGCTATTTGTGTATCATTGATAAGTCTCGCGGAGTGGATGGGATAAAGAAGAAGAGAAAAATTCCTTCCTAATTCAATCAACCATTCAAAAGAAAAGCCTAGCATGATTGATCAGGTGGCTACAAATATTGCATTGTATATCAAGTGACATTATCTTAACACTATTCAAAGGGATAAGTCTAACACATTGCTTCCATTTCCAGGCAAAAAAGCACTTTAGAGATCAGACTCAACATTCTAGAATATTCGAAGGGATAACTCTTGCTGGGAAGAAGTAAATGTTTGATAATGACAAGGATATTTGAATCAAGGGCTTAACTTATAATCTAAAGAGTAGCATCAGATTTGGATAACAACTAACAAATTTTCTTCCATCCTAAAAGCCCATATTAAAATATTATCAAAACAACCAGAAAACACACAAAACTCATTCTAAATTACAATAAAAAAACCACATAAAACTACTTGATAAAACAATTCTTCGGTTACAAATACAAGAAACAGAGATTAAAGAAAAAATTTGGCATGTATTTATCTAACCTGAGAATAAGCAATTTCCGTGACAAGAGTTGCTCCATAAACAAGATTCTGAGAAATTTGGGTCTATTGTTTATCCTTCCTGTGATTTTAGGAAGCCTCAGTTTCTTTTTCTTTTTTTTTCCTTCAGTTTTTAATAATAAAAGAAAGAAAGCAAATAAGTAATGAAGAAATGGAGTAAGATAGCAAAGAAGAAGAATAAAAATTCTATGTTTTTAACTTACGCTTATGCAATCTTCAGAGGGATTGTCGAATTGTTTTTTGCTGTAGTTTTTAAGAAAGAAAATAAGAAAGCAAATAAAGAATAATGAAAATGGAGTAAGAAAGCAGAGAAGAAGAATGAAAATAGGTCTGTCGTGTTGATGATTTGCGCGGGTAATTGTGGCTAGGAAAACGCGGCAATCATGGGCATTTGTTGCGGGAGTTTTTAATTGCCACTTAAAATAGAATTTAGAAAAACCACCTAATTTGGTGGGTTTTGAATCGGGAATTTAGGGCACTAAAAATCTTCCTTGAAATTCTCCTTAAATTTCTAAATTCTTTATTTTTAATTACCAAACAAGTATATTTATTTTTGAATTTTAAAAACCTTAATTGAAATGAATTCCCTCTTGGAAATTCTTCATCCAAACACACTATAAAAGTCTGAAATACTTTTCTCGCAGCGAGAGTTAAATATGAGACAGTGGAGATAGATGGAGCTGTTAAAGGATTATGCTGTGAGATACTGTGCCACCCGGGGAAAGCGAATGTGGTGGCAGATGCTCTGAGCTGGAAACATATGGGCATGGTGTTGTATATGATGGTCAAGGAGCACGAGTTGTTGAAGCAGTTCTCGAACCTCAATCTTAATGTGGTTTCCTCTGAGAGCTATGGATTTATAGCTAGTTTCAGGATTGAGTCGGACTTGATAGATCAGATCAGGGATGCTCAGAGGATGGATGCTTATTGTTTAGAGATTGCTAGTTAGGTACAGATGGGAGTACAATCGGATTTTAGATTGGCATCGATGGTATTCTGAGGTTCAGAGGCTGGATTTGTGGTCTCAACAATCGACAGCTCAGAGATTTGATTTTGACAGAGGCCCACATCTCCAGGTACACCCTGCACCCAAACAGTACCAAAATGTATCGGAATTTACGGAGAGTATATTGGTGGTCGAAGATGAAGAGAGACATTACGGAGTTTGTTCCTAGATGTCTCACATGTCAACAGGTTAAGATCGAGCATCAAAAGCCTATAGGTTTATTGAAGCCTCTTTCGATTCCTACATGAAAATGGGAGCATGTTATGATAGACTTCATCATGGGTTTGCCTAGAACCAAAGGAATCACGATGCCATATGGGTGATTGTAGACAGATTAACAAATTCCACCCACTTCTTAACAATTAGATCTACAGATTCCCTTAGTGCCCTTGTTGATCTATATGTACGGGAGATAGTGAGGCTACATGGTGTTCCAGTGAGCATCACATCAGATAGGGATTCCTGGTTTACGTCTCACTTTTAGGAGAGATTTCAGGAGGCTAAGGGGTCTCGATTAAATTTAAGTATCGCCTTTCATCCGTAAACTGATGGACAGTTCGAGTGAGTGATACAGACGCTTGAAGATATGTTAAGGGCATGTGCATTGGATTTTAAAGGCTCCTAGGACAACCACTTGCCACTAGTTAAGTTCGCATATAATAAGAACTATCAGACGAGTATCGGCAAAGCACCGTATGAGGCATTATATGGTAGAAGGTATAGATCCCTGATTGCATGGGAAAAAGTGGGAGATCGAAAGTTATTGGCTCCCGATTTGGTAGAGCAAGCTTCACGAGATGTACAGTTGATTTGCGAGAGATTAAGAACAACCTAGAGTCGGTAGAAGAGCTATGCAAATATGAGACGCCAACCACTTGAGTTCTCACCAAGTGATATTGTATTTTTGAAGGTTTCACCATCTAAAGGCACAATGAGATTTGGCAGAAAGGGGAAGTTGAGTCCTCAATACATTGAAGGTTTCACCATCTAAAGGCATAATGAGATTTGGCAGAAAGGGGAAGCTGAGTCCTCGATACATTGAACTATTCGAGATCTTAGATTGCGTGGGAGACGTGGTGTACAGATTGGCACTACCACCGGAGTTATCAGCAGTGCATAATGTGTTCCATGTCTCGATGCTCAAGAAGTATCATCTAGATCTGTCTCACTTAATTCAATATGAGCCACTGGAGATCCGAGAGAATATGAGTTACGTGGAGAGACCTATCCGGATCTTGGATTGGAAGGATAAAGTATTGTGATCTAAAATGATCCCATTGGTGAAAGTGCTCTGGCAGTACCATTTCGAGGAGGAAGCGACATAGGAATTAGAGAGCTTGATGCGGGGAAATACCTGGAGTTGTTCTAGTGATTGGTTCGAGTGAAATTCGGAGGACTGAATTTCCTAAAGGTGGGGAGGAAATGTGAGAACCATTTATTTTGTACTGTACATGTATAAATATTTAATTATTAATTTATTTTTGGAATATTTTGTAAATTATAAACAAATAGTGATGTGGGCCCCACTTGAATTTTAATGTCCAGATGTATGTATGATTGAAGAAACAGGGTATGAATGGTGTAATAATGATACTATGAAATTTTGAGACACAAAATACTTTATTTGAATTTTTTTGGGAAATATGGCAAACAAATTGCAAAATGGATATATAAATAAGCGACTAACCGAAAATCGATAAATTCTTTGTGTTGTGCAGAAATGAGTGTATGACGATAACTCACTCAAACAGGGGTAGAGGCAGAGGTGTGGCGGAGCAGACTCCGGAGCCACACATGCCAGAGCCAGTACTAGAGCCCGCCCCAGGACTTGCTCACCCACCGCAGCCTAAAAGCCCAATTACTCAGATGTCACGGATGGAGAGAATGTTGGCAGATTTCATTGCCATGTATCATGTAGATCGAGTTACTGATCGAGGTGAGAGAGTGAGCAGCTCCACTAGTAGCACCACCTCTACCACCCCTTGTACAACCTGCTCTCGAACCTCAGCTTGTACCACAGCTAATACAACAGGCACAGGCTATACCACCACCGCCACCAATACAGCCGCCTAGAGATGTGAAGTCTTATTGTGATGTAGCTTTGGTGTGGCAGTTTACTAAGCTTAATTCGTCGAAATTTAAGGAAGACAAGATCCATTAGTGGTAAAGCTTTGGGTGATAGCGATAGAGAAGTTATTCCGATATATAAGGTGTTCAGATATGGAGAGAGTAGGACTAGCAGTGTTCCAGATGACTAATGATGCGAGCATTGGTGGAAGTCCGCACAGACAGTGTTATTTGCCCAGCATCCGGTGATCACATGGCAGATAATGTCATGTGCTGATAACTCTATGAAAATAGAGTTATTTTAGTATTTTATTGATTAATAATTATTTAATTCCCTCATTATTTTATTAATTATTCCCCTAATTTTATTAAATTCCTCATGTTTTGCAGAAAAAAAAATTCTAGACGAATTTCAGTCTTTTCGGTAGAAAATAGACTTAAAATGGGCAAGAAAGAAGACTGGACCACTACAAGACAAGGGAGCATGACTCTTCATTTTCTCTCTCATCTTTTGACATCTAGCATGCCACATGTCATCATCTTACTCACTTTTAGTGGATAAGAAGAAAAGACATATGCCAACACAAGGAGGACAGATGCCCTTGCCACCTTGCATGCTTATGTGGACTAGAAGACAAAAAGGAAGGTGCTAGAAAGGGAGAGGTCTCCATGGCTGATGTGGGCACTTAAATACATGGAAATATTACTTTGAAGAGCCAAGGACATGAAAACAAGTGGCAATTAATGCCAACTCATCTAGGATAGGAAATTACTATTGTATCCCTAGGTTAAGTAACTATATAAGCAACTTTATGAGACCTAACCTAAGGGAGGCTGCCTAGGGTTTAATTTTATTTACTTTCTAGCATTTCTTTTATGTCTTGAGAAGTTTAGAAGCAGCCACCATCTTTCTAGTTTTTCATGTTCTTTCCTTTTTTATGCAAGTTACTTACTTTGTTCACATTTTCTTTAAGTTTAGTAAAGTTTCTTTCAAGTTCTCTTTTAATCTTAGTGTTCATTTATATTTCTTGCAATGATATCTTCTTCTACTCTTTCATTTTATTTATTTTTGATTATTGATGAGGTTCTATGAGAACGGGGATTCAAAAGGTTGAAACAATACCTCCATAGTTCTTGTTCTTGAACTTTGTCTACACTTTTCTTTAGTGATATTTTATTTACTGTTTTCCAGCATTTTTTTATGGTTTATAATTTTTTTACTGTTTCGTATGTCTACTTTAATGTCATATTTTTGGTTTTAAGTGTTTCTTTTAAAAGAAAATACAGAAAAATCTCACAATGGAGTAGTGCAGGGCGTGAATGACCTCTGTTGGTTTATTTTCGGTTTTCACCTTTGTCAGCTCCTTTTGTTTCGATTTTGAGTGAGTTTTGGCTACTGTTTTGGAGCATGTTTATGGTTTTAAGCGTCCATTAGTTTAGCAATCATTTCATTAGTTTAGGGTCATGTTTATTAAGTATTTGTTGAATGTCGTAGGTTAGCATATTTAATGTCCTGTAATTGGTTTTTCTGCTCAGTGTTTGGCGTAACTAGGAGGATATTTTAGGGTCTGTTTTTAAGTTGTTTTCAGTGCATTTCCAGTAGCTTTTTGTCATATTAGGGTCATATTATTTTTAGGAAATTTTTAGAATTTAATTGGCATAGTATACATAGTCATTGCTTCCCATGTATTCATGTTATTTGAAATTTCCTGATCAGTTTTGTGAAATCTGTTTGGTCATATAAATCAGTTTCCATGGCTGTTTCGGACTAGATTAGGCTACATTTTATTAAGGTTAAGTTAGGTTTAGGTCATATAAATTAGGGATAATTTTGGGGGATTGTTTAGATAGCATTAGATAGCATTTTTCCTAAAGTTATTTAGCATTTTACTGCATTATTTTAGGTCAGCATTAGGCGTGAGTTTTAGGGTCTTTAGGTTCTGTTTTAAGTCCTTCTTAATGTCATTTAGTGAGTCTTTAGGTACATTAAAGTTTCATGCATTTAAAGTTAGAGTTTATTAGGTGTATGATTAAATTACATGTAGCATGTAATTAGTTGTTTTATGCAAATTCTGTTTAGGCGTGAATTATAGTGTCTCATTTTAAATGTCATTTAAGTGTCTTAAGTTCATATTAGGCCTAGATATTAATTAGGTAAAGTTAGGAGTTACATTTGATTAGTCTTATTAACATTTACATAGCCATTTTAATCATTCAAATATCATTTCCACTGTAAGTATTTATTTTATTTTATTTTATTTTATTTTAATTTTGTTATTTTATTTTATTTTATTAATTCCATTTATTTTATTTTATTTTGTTTGCCATTGTAGATCACCCATATAATCAAACCTTTATAATTTGCTAGGATATACCTTAGATAATAGTATCCAATACTTAGCTAGCCTTTGCAACACCAGTCTCTATGGGACGATATTTTCCGGATTCACCTCCGTATTTTTTGAAGACCACGTGCACTTACGTGTAGATACCTTTTAGGGTCAACAAGTTTTTGGCGCCGTTGTCGAGGACTGAGCAAACCTTAGTTAATATTAGAGAACTTATGCTTAGGTATAGTCTTAGCTTGTACATGCTTAGTTTGTAATACTTAGAGCCTTAGGTTAGATTAGTAAAACCCTTAGTTAGATTTTCTTTTTTCTTTTATTTTCTTCTTTTTTATTTTCTTTCTAGAGACACATCATTAGGACTCTGTTGATATTTGCATGTGTAGAGCCAAGAGTTGTGAATTTTTTCCCTTAGATCTTGAAATTGAGAAAACTCTTAGGAAAATTAGAAGGGAATCCAAAAAACAAATTGCTCCGCTGCAATATCCGATGGCAGATAACAGAGAGCTTAGGACAATAGGGGATTATGCTGTCCCAACCATAGGAGGGTATTACACTGGTATTAGGAGGCCAGCAATTCCAGCAAATAATTTTGAGATCAAGCCAGCCATCATTCAGATGATTCAGACATCAATGCAATTCAGTGGGTTGCCATATGATGATCCACATGCACACTTGGGTAGTTTCCTTGAGATCTGTGACACCTTCAAGCACAATTGAGTCTCTGAAGATGCGATTAGGCTTAGGTTATTTCCCTTTTCTCTTAAGGATAGAGCGAAGAGTTGGTTAACCTCCTTACCCCAGGGATCTATCACTACATGGGATGAGCTAGCCCAACAGTTCCTAGCCAAATTCTTTCCTCCTTTTAAGATGGCCAAACTAGGAATGATATCTCCTCTTTTACCCAATTCGACACCGAGTCCTTATATGAAGCTTGGGAGAGATACAAGGACCTACTTAGGAAGTGTCCTCACCATGGCCTACCCCTATGGCTTCAGTGCAGACCTTCCACAACGGTCTAACTAGCCAGAATAGGACAATCATCGATGCTGCGTCAGGAGAAGCACTTATGTGCAAGACGGAGGAGGAAGCTTATAATCTTTTGGACAAGATGGCCACTAATAATTATCAGTGGTCAGATGAGCGACGTGCACCTAGGAAAACAGCTGATATCTACGAGCTTGATGCTCTTTCGACCTTGACTTCACAAATTACCACATTAACAAAAAAGGTAGAGTCCCTTAGTACCCAGTCTTCTCCTAGCCCTAATTCTATCCTTTGAGTACAGAGTCCTTTTAATCTGTGTAATCTATGTGGTGGCACGCATTCGATTGATAAGTGCTCACTAAATTTAGAGTCTGTTCAGTATGTTGGCCCACCCCAGAGGCAGAAGAACAACCCTTTTTCAAGAACTTACAATCCAGGGTGGAAGAATCACCCTAATTTCTCTTGGAGTCAAAATCAGGGGCAATCATCCACATCTAGACCTTTAGGACCCCCAGGTTTTCAACCTCCACCCACTCATGTGCCACCACACTAGCATCAGTTACCACCTTATACTTCTCATCCACTTTATCAGTCTCACCATCAACCACCACCGCCTGTTCAACCCCAGTACATTTCTGCACCTGCAGCGGAGAAGAAACCCTCACTCGAGGAGATGTTTACGACAATCCTGCAAAATCAAGCTGCCTCCATCAAGAACTTGGAAGTCTAGGTTGGACAAATAGCTAATTCTCTCAACCAACGTCCATAAGGAACCCTTCCTAGTAACATTGAAGCTAATTTGTACGAAGGGAAGGTAAAGAGCATGTTAAGGCATTGACCTTAAAGAGTGGTAGAGAGTTAGTTAATTCACATGCTAGGTCCACTCCTGTTGAGCCCATAGTGGCAGAGCCCTTAGGTTCTAGTGAGGTAGCTAGGAAAAAGCAAGTAAAAGATGATACAGTTGTAGGAAAGCTTCAGGCTAGCACTTCTTCTTCTTTATCTAGTTCTTCACCTGTTAGCACTACACCTTCTCTTGTTAGACCACTGATACCTTTTCCTCAGCGCTTTCAAAATCAAAAGTCAGATCAGCAATTCCCAAAATTCTTAGAGGTATTTAAGAAGCTTCATATTAACATTCCATTCGCAGATGCTTTAGAGCAGATGCCTAGTTATGTGAAATTCGTGAAGGATATCCTTTCAAAGAAGCGAAGATTGGAGGATTATGAGACTGTGGCACTGACGGAGGGATGTAGTGCCATTATTCAGAGGAGATTACCCCCTAAGCTCAAAGATCTAGCCAGCTTTACCATTCCTTGCACCATAGGTGATCAGTTCTTTAGTAGAGCCTTATGTGATCTAGGAGCTAGTGTTAACTTGATGCCATGGTCTATATACCAGAAGTTAGGAGTAGGTGCTGCAAAGCCTACCAAAGTGACCTTACAATTAGCAGACAGGTCCATTAAATATCCGAAAGGGGTCATTAAGGATGTCTTAGTGAAGGTGGATGAGTTTATCTTCCCTGCTGATTTTATAATGCTTGACATGGAAGAAGATAGGGAAGTTCCCATCATTTTAGGCAGACCTTTTCTAGCTACTGGTAGGACCCTTATTGATGTGCAAAAAGGGGAGCTTACTATGAAAGTTCAGGATCAGGAGGTTACATTTAATGTCTTTAAATCTATGAAATATCCTGATGACTATCAAGACTGTTTCTGTATGGATGTAGTGGACATAGACATTATTAAGGAGTTTTCTAGGTCACATCTTGTGAACCCTTTAGAGGCTTCCTTAGTTAAGTCTGTTCATTTAAAGGAGTATGAGGAGGATGATGATGATGTAATTGAGGCTTTGCAATTATTAGAGGCTTCCCTACTGATAGAGTTAGCTCAATTTGAGACCATTGACACAGTATCCTCCCTAGCTTTAGATGTCCACTCATCCATTAGTGACCCTCTAGCTTTAGAGCTGAAACCTTTACCTCCACACCTTAGATATGCTTATCTAGGTGAGTCCTTTACTTGACCAGTCATTATTTCTGCTACTCTCACTTCTGATCAGGAGGAGAAGTTGTTAAAGGTATTGAGAGAGCACCAGAAGGCCATAGGCTAGTCCATTGCTGATATAAAGGGTATTAGTCCCTCAATCTGTATGCACAAGATACTTCTAGAGGAGGGGTATAGGTCTTCCATAGAGCACTAGCGCAGGCTAAATCCGGTAATGAAAGAAGTGGTCAAGAAAGAGATAATTAAGTGGTTAGTGATAAGTCTCTAAAATATTCACTTTTTAGAGTATTTTATTGCATCAATTTTACTTAAATTTTGGAATTTTAATATATTTTCTTCCCAATTTAATTAAATTTTCTTCATGTGTAGGAAATTCAAGAATAATGAGGAAGTCAAGAAAATGGCAAGAAAATCAAGGAAAATAGTTGGATTTGGTGTTTAACACCTAAAAATAATAGACTTAGCCTTTTCCAAACTCTAAACCTTATTCCTATTGCCTTTAAAAAAAAAAATTTATTTAAACCTTTAACCCTTCCCTACCATAACCCACTTAAAACTTAATCCATTCTTACATAAAACTCAAACATTATTTAAGCCCATCTTAAATACCAAAACTCATAAGCCTTAAAACATTTCAAATCCAACCAAAAAAAAAAAAGACCTTTCTTGATGCAAGCCCATGGAAGCAACCCTAACCCAGCCCAAGAGAGTGTGCTGCCAAAGAAAGAAGGAAGCAACCCTAATTAAAGGAGGTGAAGCTGCCGCAAGAAAAAAAGAGGGGCGTGGAGGAGGCCGTTCTTCACGTTCTTCACAGTCTTTCCAAATTTTTCTTTCTTGTTTTCTTTTTAGAATAGGAGCAACTTGAATTTATTAGTTTAATTGTAAAAGGGAGAGGGGGTTACGTGACAGAGCCTCCTTCTTCAACTTATTTTCCTTGCTGCATTTTTCTTACTTGGTTTTAAACTTATGTTTTCGTAGTTAATTTGTGAGGTTTTCAGAATAGTTCCATTTTGGCATTTTAAATACTTTAAACTCATTTACTTTTTAATTTAAATTGAATAGAATTCCAGTTTTCTTCTTTACATACTCTGTTCTGTAATCGTTTACTGCTCTGCACTATTGCTTGTTTTTTTCTTTTTTCTGTTTCCTTTTCTTTTCTATTCTGGTTATTCCTGTTGCAAATTTATCCTTTTGTGAACTTGTTCCTGGAGCCGAGACGTGTTGCTGCTTGGATTTTGCGCTTGGATACAGGGGGCTGCGTGACTGGTTGTCCCTGTTCTGAAAGCCATGTTTGCTGCAGTTGTCGGCGGGAGCAAGGCTGTGTGCTGAGGCGTGAGTAGACAGAGGCTGGTTGCCAAGCTGAAGCGTGTTGAAGCAAGTGGAGGCGTGGCTGTTTGAGGAGCATCGAAAGCAGCTACAAGGTGGCTCTGCTTGCTGCTTGAACAAAAGTAGTGCCGGAGGTTGCTTTAGGCGAGGTGCATTGCTGTTGCTACTGTAGAGGACGCGTGGATGCATAAGCTAGCAGGGAGGTGATGCACGTGAATGCAGGAGCTGATGTAAAAGCATGGCCATTTCTTCATAGTTTTTTTTTATTACGTTTTAACTAATTACTAGAGTTAGTTTTAAATAGTTTAATATATTATATTATTTTATCTTAGTTTAGTTTAGTAGCTTAGTAAAATGTTATCTTAGTTTATTAATTTAGTTTAGTAGATTAGATTAGTTTATTAGTTAAATATTTTATAATTGTTTAGTTTAATACTTAGATATTTAGTCATACAATTTAATTTTTAGTTTTTAGATGATTTTCATTTTAGTTTAATGATGATTTAATTTTTTAATGCATTAGGACTTAAGTAAATTTAGTTAATTTAAATTATGGTATTTTAAATTTTAAAGTTTTGTAATTTTGATTTTCCAATTTTATTCCATGTTAATAGATAATTTAATTTGAAAATTTTCATTTGGTTGAATAAATCTAGGATGATCAATTTTAGTACTTAGCTAGACACACATAACTAATCCTCGTGGGAACGATACTCTACTCACTCTTTATTACTTGTCGCGACCCGTGCACTTGCGTGTAGATACCTTTTAGGGTCAACAAGTTTTTGGCGCCGTTGCCGGGGATTAGTCTAGGTTGTTTTTAGTTAATATTAGAATCAATCATGCCTAGGTTTAGTTCAAGCCTTTTCTTTTTCTTATTTTTTTAAATATTTCTTCTTCTAATATTTTAATTCTGTTTTGTGCGAGGCACCATGGTGGATCTAGCAGAGCCTAGAACCTTGGGAGATTATGTTATGCCTCGTGTGTCTACGATACATTCAAGCATTAGGAAGCCCGAAATCAAAGCTGATAACTTTGAGATTGAGCCTGACTTCATCCTAATGATCTTGAATTCAGTTCAGTTTGGAGGTTTGCCTAGTGAAGACCCATATGCTCATCTTGTCAAATTCTTGGAGATATGTGACTTATGCAAGTACGATGGTGTTTCTGATGACGCCATTCGACTGAGACTCTTCTCATTCTCACTCCGAGATAGGGCAAAGGATTGGCTGCGGTCACTTCCTCATCATTCTATTTGTACGTGGGATGATTTAGCTCATAAGTTCTTAGCTAGATTCATTTCACTTGAGTATATGGCGAAGATGAGGAATCAAATTTTATCCTTCGAGCAATATGACTCCGAGCCTTTTTGTGAAGCATGGGAAAGATTTAAGGACTTGATCAGGAGATGTCCTTCCCATGGATTACCCATGTGGCTACAAATTCAAACTTTTTATAATGGGTTGGGTGATCCATCGAGAGCAATGGTTGATGCGACAGCGGGTGGAGCTCTTATGGGGATGTCTGTTGAGGAAGCATATGAATTGATTGAGTTAATGGCTTCCAATGAATTTCAGTGGCAGTACATAAGAGATACACCGGGGAAGATCATCCACAAACAAGAGCTTGTTCTTATTGAGACCATGTCTTCTCCAAAAGCCACCTTGCCCGAAAAAGTCTACATAAGTCCTTTTGTCTCCTGTGAGATATGTGAAGGGAGTCATGCCACTGAGAATTGTCCTATCAATCTGAGTTGGGTGAGTCATCCGAGCTATTCCTCGAGCAACAATGAGAACCTTTCATCACCTTCTTTGGAGCTTATGGAGACATGTGACCTTTCTCATCAAGCTCCTCTACAACTATTGCAGCAAGAGGTGGTGAGTGAAGAAATTGAAAAGTCTTCACCACTCGAGCTTATTGAAAATGAAAGTGTGATTGAAGAAAAGGAAATGGAGAATAGTAAGGGTGAGGAAGAAGTCAAAGAGGAAGGGTTTGAGATTGAAGTCCAAGTTCCAGAGGTTGACAAGAAACACCGAGAGGCATCCTTCATTGTTTCTTCAGGGAACTTTCCACACGAGAAGGAAGAAGGTTATATCTTAGAGGACTGTGGAGTGAAGTTCTTTGAAGAAAAGTATCTGATGGAGTCACCTTCCATGGTGGTGCACTATGTGCATCCATCCATTTTCAGACCATTCAAACCACCTTGAAGGATGACAGAGATAGTCAAGCTGATGACTATAAATCAAGCGCTTCTGGGGAGGCAAACCCAGCTCTTTAGTAGTTTATTAGTTGTTTCTTTCTTTTATTAGCTTTAGTGTTAATATTTCATAGCTTTGATTTCTTTTTCTTTCTATTTTGTAGGTATGAGTCCAAGTTTGGGGGAGCAGTCAAGACACTTTTTGGGCATGCAGTTGAGCTTCAACAGAAAATTCAGGGGAGTTTCCTTCTATCATTTCTGAATTCTTGAATCACTTACACATTGAGGGCAATGTGCACTTCAAGTTTGGGGGGAAGGAAATTTGAGCTAAATTTTTTCAAAAATTCCAAAAATTTTCAAATTTTTTGAGCTTTAAATGTTTTGCCTTGAGATATATTGTACTTGATTTGGTTATTTCCCATGTCCCTATGATTGAGATTTTGATTGAGTCTGATTTTGATCTATGGAAAAGCATGATTATTGAGAAGCATGAGTTGAATTCTTGAACTTGCCTTGTTCTGATTATGATTTCTCCATCTTTATGCACTATGTCTTGATCATGGATTTGTATGCATGTTTAGAAAAGGATTATGTGAATATAAGATTGCATTTGTCTTTGAAGTTGTGAGCATATTCTAGAATTTGTTTAATCTCCTCTTGAAGCGAAATTTATAGCCCATGCTTAGTTAGGAAAATGATTTAGGCCATCCTTGGATCGTTTGAGCTTTTCAAGCTAACCTTGTACATAATTATCCTTAGTCACCCCTCTGAGCCAAACTAGCCTTTCTCTATTTATACACCTACAAGTTAATTTTCTTTAACCAAATAAATACATTTTCCTATCCCTTACCCTCAAAGCATGTGTTTTACTAGGATATATCATGAGCTATGTACATATTTGGGTAGATAGATAGGATATATAAAAAAAAAATTTGAAAAAAAAAAGAAAGAAAAAAAATAGAAAATTCAAAAAAAAAGAGAGAAGAAAATGAATGAAAAAATGAGAAAAATACAAAAATAGAATAAAGTGTATAACAAAGTATGAAGAAACTAAGTTTGGGGAGTTAATTGAAGCTCAAAAAAAAGTAAAAATCCTAGAGTGTAATGCATGATTAGGGGTTGTTAAGCCTAAATTGACTTTTCTCATACCTTTACCCTAGCCTTATGTTACAAGCTTAATGAAGTCCTATTGATTCTTGATTGAGTATGACTACATTAGTGGAGAGAGAAGTGAAAAGCAAACCTATGGGATTGTTCATGCTTGAGGGACTTTGCTTTTCATGTTTGCATAATCTCATCCGGATACGTATGCTTTGATATGCGATGGACACTTCACACACACACGGAGAATCTAATTAGGACTTGGGCATGTGATTTGTAGAAACTCTATGTTGATTAATAATTGTGATTTTTTTTTCTTAGATTAGATCGGTACTTTTTCTCTGAGGTGTATGTGGGGGAATAAATCTTTAAGGGTAAATGTTATCTCTTGCACGTTTTGAAATTGTTTTGCTTGAGGACAAGCAAAATATTAAGTTTGGGGGTGTGATAAGTCTCTAAAATATTCACTTTTTAGAGTATTTTATTGCATCAATTTTACTTAAATTTTGGAATTTTAATATATTTTCTTCCCAATTTAATTAAATTTTCTTCATGTGTAGGAAATTCAAGAATAATGAGGAAGTCAAGAAAATGGCAAGAAAATCAAGGAAAATAGTTGGATTTGGTGTTTAACACCTAAAAATAATAGACTTAGCCTTTTCCAAACTCTAAACCTTATTCCTATTGCCTTTAAAAAAAAAAAATTTATTTAAACCTTTAACCCTTCCCTACCATAACCCACTTAAAACTTAATCCATTCTTACATAAAACTCAAACATTATTTAAGCCCATCTTAAATACCAAAACTCATAAGCCTTAAAACATTTCAAATCCAACTCAAAAAAAAAAAAAGACCTTTCTTGATGCAAGCCCATGGAAGCAACCCTAACCCAGCCCAAGAGAGTGTGCTGCCAAAGAAAGAAGGAAGCAACCCTAATTAAAGGAGGTGAAGCTGCCGCAAGAAAAAAAGAGGGGCGTGGAGGAGGCCGTTCTTCACGTTCTTCACAGTCTTTCCAAATTTTTCTTTCTTGTTTTCTTTTTAGAATAGGAGCAACTTGAATTTATTAGTTTAATTGTAAAAGGGAGAGGGGGTTACGTGACAGAGCCTCCTTCTTCAACTTATTTTCCTTGTTGCATTTTTCTTACTTGGTTTTAAACTTATGTTTTCGTAGTTAATTTGTTAGGTTTTCAGAATAGTTCCATTTTGGCATTTTAAATACTTTAAACTCATTTACTTTTTAATTTAAATTGAATAGAATTCCAGTTTTCTTCTTTACATACTCTGTTCTGTAATCGTTTACTGCTCTGCACTATTGCTTGTTTTTTTCTTTTTTCTGTTCCCTTTTCTTTTCTATTTTGGTTATTCCTGTTGCAAATTTATCCTTTTGTGAACTTGTTCCTGGAGCCGAGACGTGTTGCTGCTTGGATTTTGCGCTTGGATACAGGGGGCTGCGTGACTGGTTGTCCCTGTTCTGAAAGCCATGTTTGCTGCAGTTGTCGGCGGGAGCAAGGCTGTGTGCTGAGGCGTGAGTAGACAGAGGCTGGTTGCCAAGCTGAAGCGTGTTGAAGCAAGTGGAGGCGTGGCTGTTTGAGGAGCATCGAAAGCAGCTACAAGGTGGCTCTGCTTGCTGCTTGAACAAAAGTAGTGCCGGAGGTTGCTTTAGGCGAGGTGCATTGCTGTTGCTACTGTAGAGGACGCGTGGATGCATAAGCTAGCAGGGAGGTGATGCACGTGAATGCAGGAGCTGATGTAAAAGCATGGCCATTTCTTCACAGTTTTTTTTTTTTATTACGTTTTAACTAATTACTAGAGTTAGTTTTAAATAGTTTAATATATTATATTATTTTATCTTAGTTTAGTTTAGTAGCTTAGTAAAATGTTATCTTAGTTTATTAATTTAGTTTAGTAGATTAGATTAGTTTATTAGTTAAATATTTTATAATTGTTTAGTTTAATACTTAGATATTTAGTCATACAATTTAATTTTTAGTTTTTAGATGATTTTCATTTTAGTTTAACGATGATTTAATTTTTTAATGCATTAGGACTTAAGTAAATTTAGTTAATTTAAATTATGGTATTTTAAATTTTAAAGTTTTGTAATTTTGATTTTCCAATTTTATTCCATGTTAATAGATAATTTAATTTGAAAATTTTCATTTGGTTGAATAAATCTAGGATGACCAATTTTAGTACTTAGCTAGACACACATAACTAATCCTCGTGGGAACGATACTCTACTCACTCTTTATTACTTGTCGTGACCCGTGCACTTGCGGTATAGGTTTTAGATACGCAACAGTTAGATACAGGAATTATATACCCCATCTCAGACAGTGCCTGGGTGAGTCCAATTCAGTGTGTCCCTAAAAAGGGAGGGATGACCGTTGTAGAGAATGAGAACAATAAACTCATCCCCACTAGGATTGTCACTGGTTGGCGAGTATGTATGGATTATAGGAAGTTGAACAAAGCCACCAGAAAAGACCACTTCCCTTTGCCTTTCATTGACCAGATGTTGGATAGGCTAGTTGGTCATAAGTTTTATTGCTTGCTGGATGGGTATTCAGGATACAATCTGATAGCTATAGCCCCAGAGGACCAAGAAAAGACCACCTTCACTTGTTCCTATGGGACCTTTGCTTTTAGGAGAATGCCATTTGGACTATGTAATGCACCTGTTATTTTTCAGAGATGTATGATAGCTATTTTCTTCGATATGGTGGAGAATTTTCTTGAGGTTTTTATGGATGATTTTTCAGTATTTGGGGATAGCATTGATCTTTGTTTACATAATCTTTCTTTGGTGTTAAAAAGGTGTGAAGAGATTAACCTAGTGCTCAATTGGGAGAAGTGCCATTTTATGGTAAAAGAAGGAATAGTGCTAGGGCATAAGATCTCTTCTAAGGGGATTGAGGTAGATAAAGCTAAGATTGAGGCCATTGAGAAACTACCTCCCCCTTCTTCTGTTAAGGGCATTCGAAGCTTCTTAGGACATGCAGGCTTCTATAGGAGATTCATTAAGGACTTCTCTCAGATCTCTAAGCCTTTATGTAATCTTCTTGAGAAGGATGCAAAGTTTAATTTTGATGAGCATTGTTTAGAGGCATTTAAGACCTTAAAAGAAAAGTTAGTGACTGCCCCAGTTATTGTTGCCTCGAATTGGAATCTTTCATTTGAGCTTATGTGTGATGCAAGCGATTATGCCGTGGGTGCAATCCTTGGGTAGAGGAAAGGAAAGGTCTTCCATGCCATCTATTATACAAGTAAGACTCTGACTGATGCTCAGCTAAACTATGCCACCACTGAGAAGGAGTTGCTAGCAGTAGTGTTTGCATTTGATAAGTTTCGCTCCTATCTCATAGGGACTAAAGTGGTGGTATACACTGATCACTCTGCTATTAAATACCTTATTGCTAAGAAAGATGCTACGCCTAGGTTGATTAGATGGATCCTTCTTCAGGAGTTTGACTTAGAGATTAGGGATAAGAAAGGCACAAAAAACCAGGTGGTTGATCATCTTTCAAGGTTAGAGAGTAGAGCAGTGGAGGATAGGACAGAGATTAATGAATCCTTCCCAGATGAGCAGTTATTTGCTTATGGTCATTTGAGTTTACCATGGTATGCGAACTACATTAATTGCTTGATTAGTAATGTTTTACCACCTGATTTGTCTACCCAACAAAAGAAGAAGTTTTTGAATGATGTCAAGAGTTATGTTTGGGACGAGCCTTATTTGTACAAGCAGTGTAAAGATTACATTTTGAGGAGGTGTGTCCCCAGTGAGGAGATAGAGAGTATACTTAGACATTATCATTCTTCTGAGTATGGGGGACATTTTGGTGGTAGTAGGACAGCTGCCAAGGTACTTCAATGTGGATACTACTGGCCTACCTTATTTAAGGATGCCCACTTATTTGCTTCAAGGTGTGATAGGTGTCAGAGGACAGGCAATATATCTAGAAGACATGAGATGCCTCTGACAAACATTTTAGAAGTGGAACTATTTGATGTGTGGGGCATTGACTTTATGGGACCTTTTATTCCTTCTTATGGGAATCTATACATTCTGCTGGCAGTAGATTATGTTTCTAAGTGGGTTGAAGCAATAGCAGTACCTACTAATGATTCTCGGGTAGTGATGAAGTTTCTTAGGAAAAATATCTTTTCTAGATTTGGTACACCTAGGGCAATCATTAGTGATGAAGGATCCCATTTTTGCAATAGAACTCTAGAGGCACTTTTAAAGAAGTATGGGGTCACGCATAAGGTAGCCACTGCTTATCACCCTCAGACTAGTGGCCAAGCAGAGATTTCCAATAGGGAGATTAAGGGAATTTTGGAAAAGACTGTGAATCCCAATAGGAAAGATTGGTCTCTTAGGCTAGACGATGCATTATGGGCTTATAGGACTGCATTCAAAACACCTATAAGGATGTCACCATATAAATTGGTCTATGGAAAGGCTTGCCATTTACCTGTAGAGTTAGAACATAGAGCTTATTGGGCTATTAAGAACCTGATATTTGATCTTAAAGCAGCTGGTGAGAAGAGGCTGTTGCAATTAAATGAGCTAGATGAATTCAGGTTACAAGCATATGAGAATGCCAAGCTCTTTAAGGAAAAGACTAAGCTGTGGCATGATAGAAAGCTTAAGGAGAAACACTTCGAGCCGGGGCAGCAGGTTCTGTTATTTAATTCACGCTTGAAGTTGTTTCAGGCAAGCTTAAGTCCAGGTGGTTAGGGCCTTTCACCATTACACAAGTCTTTCCACATGGGGTAGTAGAGATCATGGATGAGACCATTAGACAGCCTTTTAAGGTTAATGGGCAGAGGCTTAAGTTGTATTTTGGGGGAGGATATTATAGGCAAGATTCGGTCACTGTATTAGCTGATCCTAGTCCCCTTACTATTGCTTCAGATCCAGATTGATGCAGAGTGATTGAAAGTCTTGCTGAGGACTATAAACTCAACCCAACTTCATTTTTTTTCATTGTTATTTTCTTTTATTTTCTTTTCTTTTGTACAGTTCTTTTTTCTATTTGATGCTTGCTTCTCTTTGTTCTACTTTTGTAGGTATCTTTCGTAACAGAATCCCTTTTTGAGCTTCACAGTGATTATCTATGGGATGTTAGGGGAGTTTCCTATACTGTGCTTCATTTCTTTATTTTATCTGCACATTGAGGACATTGTGCACTTTAAGTTTGGGGGAGGGGATTAACTTAAGCATTTTCAAAAAAAAAAGTGCAAAAATTGAAAAAAATATTTCAAAAGTTTGAAAATTTGGGCTTAAATGGAATGTTTTGAGATGATTTGAATACTTAGCATGTTATTTTCTCATAATCCTATGATATTACCCTTTGATTTGGTCTAATTCTGATTGACTAAGAAGCATGATCGTGGTGAAAGCATGAAGTTGAATTCTTGAATTTGTCTTGATTCTGATTGTGATATCCTCACTTTTATGCACATGTCATAATCATGGAATTGTATACATATTTAGAGAAGGCTTATGTGGACATAGGATTGCATTGGTTCATTTGATTTTGTGTATCATATTCTAGAATTTGCTTGATCTTCTCTTCAGGCGAAATTATTAGATCACACTTGATTAGGAAAGTGATTTAGGACATTGTTAGCTTTAAATTGCCATATATATTTTGAAATGACAAAAACTTAAGTAAGCTTTAATGTTTTAATTCATATTGTAAATTTGCCTTATCACACATGATTTTCTCAATCCATTTTTAAGTGTTCATATCAAACATTAAGACAATGATTTAATGATATATTCTTATGGGTCTTAATACTCTATAAAATGGTTTTCAATATTAGTTATTTTCTCAAGAATTATTGAACATAAGTTTAGAAAATTACTTATAAGTTTTTGGACAATACTTTCATTTGAGAAAGTCAAGAAAAACTCCCTTAAAGCTTATAAATGTTTTGGGTTGAATTAGGATCAAAGGCCATATCATTTCTAACCCAAAAGTGTAGGAAAAATGCCCTCTGGAAGAAAAGGATCGATCCCATAGGGAAAGGGATCAATCCCTTTTTGGCAGAATGCCCTGGAAGCTTAAAATGAAGAAAAGGATCGATCCCTTTGGTAAAAGGATCGATCCCTTTATGTCAGAAAGTCCCCAACGGCTAGTTTCTATGAGATACAACGGCTAGTTTCTGCTCTGGCTCCAACCAATGTCCACAAACCATCCAAGGGACTATAAATAGAGACTTAGAAGCTAAAGGAAGCAAGAAGAACTACTCAGCAACTCCTAAACACATATTCCTCAAATCCTCAAGCCTCAACAACAAATCAAGAGCTACAAAGTCTTCATTTTCCATCATTCTCATATTCTTTGTATAGAGTAGCACAAATCCTGTATAGTCTTTTTCCTTGTGCTTAAACATTGTAATTACTTGCCTATCTAGAGGCCCTTCTTTGATTACACAATTTGTAAACACACTCATTCCTTGGAAAAGGGGAGGTTTCTCTTTAGCCTAAGAAAAAGAGGGAGGTTACTCTTTAGCATAAGAAAAAGAAGGAGGTTTCTCTTGAGCCTAGAAAAAGAGAGAGGTTTCTCTTTAGCCTAGAAAAAGAGGGAGTGTAACAAATTCAAGGATAGTGAATTTGGGAAAATCCTTGAGAGCGTCTCAAGGTAAAGGACGTAGGCAAGGTTGCCGAACCTCTATAAATCGCTTGCGTACATTTCTCCATCCTTACTCTCTTTAATTATTTACAATTATATTTGTGTTTATTGTTTTGAATTTAGATTGCATAATTGAGTAGCCTAGAGAACTTAGAAAATATCAATATAGGCTAGAGAATTTAGAGGAACCGAAAAACGAACTTAAAGTTAGCGAAAAACCGATTCACCCCCCTCTCGGTATAGCCTATAGAGCCAACAATTGGTATCAGAGCTTGGGCTCAAGATTGATTTAGACTAACCTCTATCGAGCAAAACGATCTTAAATGACTCACTTGAATATAGGCACATCCTTAGGAGAAGAGGGACAATCATTAGTTAGACCTCCACTCTTCAATGGTAAGAATTATTCATATTGGAAAACTAGAATGATGTTATTTGTACAATCAAATGATTATGAAATGTGGAGAATTATAGTGAATGGTCCTAGAATTCCCATGAAGAAAGTAGATGAAAAAGATGTCCCTAAGAGTGAGGATGAGTGGGACACAAATGACATGAGATTGGCACAAATGAATGCCAAGGCTATGCACACCCTTTTTTGTGCTTTAGGTCCCAATGAGTATAATAGAGTATCCTTATGTGAGAATGCTAAACAAATATGGGATAAACTAGCCATCACACATGAAGGGACAAATCAAGTTAGAGAGACCAAAGTAGGAATGCTCACACATGATTATGAGCTATTTAGGATGAAAGAAAATGAGTCCATTAGCGAAATGTTCACTAGGTTTAATGATATAATTAATGGACTTAAAGCTCTAGGCAAGGCTTATTCCAATGTTGAAATGGTAAAAAAAATTTTGAATAGCTTGCCTAAGTCTTGGGAGGCAAAAGTAACCGCAATAGAAGAGTCTAAGGATCCAAATACCTTGTCTCTAGATGAGCTTATGGGCTCCCTACTTACATATGAAATGAAAATGAAAAGAAATGAAGTGCCTTCAAAGAAAGTAGGGGTAGCACTTAAGTCTTCCACTCATGAGGTCCTTGAAGATGATAGTGATGAGAGTAGAAATGAGGAAGAGAAGGAAATGGCTATGTTTGCCAAAAGATTTAATAGGTTCATGAGAATGAAAGAAAAAGAAAAGAATAGGAGACATCAAAGGGGAGAGTCAAGTAGAAGAGAAAAGGACCCCTTCGTGTGTTATGAGTGCAATGAACCAGGTCATACTAAGTTAGATTGCCCCTTACTTAAGAAAGAAAAGATAGGAAACCTAGGAAGAAAGCATTTGTGGCTGCATGGAGCGATAGTGATAGCTCCGATGAGGAAAACATAGATGATGAGGTAGCCTACTCATGCTTTATGGCCATTAGTGATGATGAGGCTAGTTGTAGTTCTAGTGAAGATAATGATTATACCTTTAGTGAACTACAAAATGCTTTTAATGACTTAGCAAATGAATTTCAATGCATGAATTCTAAATATAAGAAAATCATTGCTAAATTAAAAATAGAAAATGAAGCCTTGACAAATGCTAAGATAGAATTTGAAAAGAAACTAGAAGATGCCAACTTAGAAATAAATGAGTTAAATAAAAAGAATACAAATTTGCATAACTCATTCTCTAGGTTCTATATGGGTCAACAAAAATTAGATCACATGCTTGAGACCCAAAGAGCTTTCTTTGACAAAGATGGGTTAGGATATAATGCAATACAAAAAGAAACTCATCTAAAGAATTTCCTTGTGAGCAAAAATACTATGCATGATTTATCTCTTACATGCTTACTATGCAATAGAATAGCACACTCTTCACAAGCATGCACATATAGGAAAACCACATTTAGAGGAAGAGTAGTTAGGAAAATATGGGTGCCAAAGCATGCTGTAAATAATGTTGAATTGTGCTTGAAATGGATCCCTAAAGGATCAAAGATTGTTTGCACTAACTCTCATGGACCCAAGAAAATTTGGGTACTAAAGCATGTTTGAAATTGTTTGATGTAGAAGTGTTAGAGCATGAGAATACATAGAAACAATGGAGTTCAAATGCTGTACACACCCTCCATCGAGATTGCTTATGCCAATGAGAAAGAGGAAGAGCTTAAGAATCCATACTTGACAAGGTCACAACAATTCTTCGAAGAATGGCACAAGGTGGATTCAACTATTCAATGCAAAGCATTCTCTAGCAAAGGAGTTTTGTAAGCTTAAATCCTATCTATTCAAAACTCATTTTTGCTAAAATTATTTATATGTTTTATTGAGACACTTGGTTGATGATTCTTGATGCATTGTAAGTTGAATGAGTGAACAAAAAGGCATGTGTGATAACCGTAAATTTTTCCATTTATTGGAAATTAGAAATATTGAAAATAAATATTAGAGAAATTAAATAAGACGAAATAAATATAAATTTGCGAGAAACGGGATATTGGTGAAAATCCTGAGAAATGAGGAAGTGAAGATAAAAATAATAGAGAGAGGAAAAGAATTAAATTGGATAAATTAAAATCCAAATCTAATTAAGAAAAATAAGAAAATAAATGAAATATATTTATATAATTATATATTATTATATAAATGTATTTTTATACCAATACATATGTATTCAAAATATTATATAGTATATTTTAAAATACGTTGTTATATATATAGAAATATATAAATACTATTTCATAAATTCAAATAATACATATGTATATAAATATAATGTTTTATGTGTATATATAATTATGTAAATACATATAGAAGAAAAGTAAGTATGGTTTTATATTAAAGTTTATATGTATAAATATTTTATTATAGCATTTATATATAATTTATATATATAAATGTTACTTAATTTTAAGTATATATATAAACATACACATATATACTAGACATGTATTTTGTAATGTACAATATGTATTTTGTATATAATATATATTGTATAATATTATGTATGAAATAATGTATGTATAACATATAATATATATTATATGTATAAAATATATTGTATAATATATAGTATATAGTAAATACTAAATATAGAAAGAAAATAAAAGACAAAAAAGGAAATGAAACAGAAAAGAGAAACAGAATCGGGAAGACCCCGATTCTGCCTTCCCCAGGCGAGATCGCCCCCATCAGCGGCCGCCGGAGAAGGAAAGGGAGAGAGGAGAAGAGAAAGTCGTCGCCGGCACAGGAAGAGGAAGCTGATGGCAACGCCGGCGAAGCGAAACGGAGAAGGAATCGACGCGAAACGGCGGAAAACCGAGGAAGAAAACGAAACTAGATCTGGCGGTTGCCAGCGGAATTGGCCGCCGCCATTACAGCCGAAGCATCGGTGGAAGGAGAGGAATGGGATAGAGGCCACCGGGGAGGCCAACGACGGCGGAGGAAGGCCGACGGAGGAGGAGAAGTGACCGAAGGTAAACCGAGTAGATCCGCCGCCGTGCCGCCGATCCAGGCCAAGCTGAGACCACCGGCAGCTTCGCCTCGACGCCGGCCAGCTAAAGGACCAACGAGCTGCCGGAGAACCGGCCGCCGGCGAGGAACCGGCGAGGAAAGGCTCTGAACCGGTTTGACCGGGAAAGGAAGAAGAAAAAAGAAAAGAAAAAGAAAAGAAAAAGGAAAAAGGAAAAAGAAAAAGAAAAAGAAAAAGAAAAAGAAAAGAAAGAAAGGAAAGAAAAAGAGGAAAAAGGAAGAAAAAAGAGGAAAAAGGAAAATTTGGGAATTCGGAAAATTCCCGGAAATTCGACAACCCGGGATTTTACAAATTCGGTAAGAAATTTCCCGAGAATTTAATTTCAGAAAAAAATTAAATAAATTATGAAAAATTCTAAAAATTAGAATTTTAATTCCAGAAATTATTTTCAGCAATCGAGATAAGGAATCGGGAGAAATGGAGCGCGGGCGCGATCGATAAGCGGAAGTCGCCGACCCGGAAAAAGGTAAGGGATGCATGTGCAGCACTGTAAGGATACTCAGTCTGCATAATTTAATTTGAAATATTTTATGCAATTATTTTATGAAAATTATTATGATGCATGAATTGCTGAAAATAATTTGGGAAGAAGTACTGGCTGAAAGATTTTAAACTGTATTTTCCGTGCAGGAGGTTAGTGAATCGGCAGCCGTTATGCTGCCGAAAATTTTAGAAAAACTTTATAAAATCATATTAAATGATTTATTTCCGAATTTCGATAGTAAATCACGAGACATGAGGAAATTTCTAAATTTCATAAAATATGAATATAATGAGATAGAACTTTAGAATATTCATGTATTCGAGAATGGTGATAATGAAATCACCGAAAATTCTCGAAATAGATAAATTACACGAATTACGAGACGAAAGATGAAGTGAAATATAGTAAATATTTTATGGATATTTTTATCAATATTCACTAAAGGATTATAACCCTTATGGTTTTAAATCATGGAATTATATAATTGTATAAATTCCATAAGGTGTATTTTCCGATAAAAAAATACGGTTTTGAGACTGGTTGGTATTCTTATCATGCTGATACATGATATGTGACATGTTTAGTCCCGGTCGATACCTGATCCGTGATCCACCGAGGACAATATAGATTATGGTCATAGATTTGACCGGGTTAGTCCTTTACCCTCCAGGGTTTATAGTACGACAAGATCAACGTCTATATTAAAATCCATAAATGATAGGTGACATGTTAAAAAGGGAAATATTTTACATGACATGGAATATGTCAAACGGAAAAGGCCATACCGAGCAGAGACTCGATGATTGAACCGTGGGAGCCACCTCTAGAGTCCTTCGGGAACTAAGTGCTACACGTGTTCCGATGTTTCAGTACAGGCCATACCGAGCAGAGACTCGATGATTGAACCGTGGGAGCCACCTCTAGAGTCCTTCGGGAACTAAGTGCTACACGTGTTCCGATATTTCAGTACAGGCCATACCGAGCAGAGGCTCGATGATTGAACAGTGGGAGCCACCTCTAGAGTCCTTCGGGAACTAAGTGCTACACGTGTTCTGATGTTTCAGTACAGGCCATACCGAGCAGAGACTCGATGATTGAACAGTGGGAGCCACCTCTAGAGTCCTTCGGGAACTAAGTGCTACACGTGTTCCGATGTTAGTATGAGAAATCGTAGGATATTGTGACGATAAGTAAGTGAGTGTGATTCGTGGATTCGACAAATGTCAAAGAATGAAATAGATTTTAATAGCTTTTTCTGCTTTTAACGGACAGAACTAATTAAGAGAGTACATTAAACATGAAATAAGTTTTAAAGAAATAAGATGATGATTTAACTAATATTCTTTCCAAGGAATATACGGATATTAATTATTCTATTTAAAGGCTTTATTTCATAGAAGCATTATTTTGAAAGGAATATGAAAAAGGTTATGAAAGATTAAAAAGGAAAAGGATTTATTAATTCAAAACAAAAAGAAAAAATTTTTCTCTACAGTTGCTTCTAGGTTCCGTAACAAGTATGGTATTCTAAAATACCTACCTTACTCCATTCGGATCCCTAGCCGACTGTAGTATCTTTCCTACATGCGAGCCTAGAGCCCATAGGAAAAATGAAAAAAAAGATTTTTAGCATATAGGAAGCTGAGTATCAAGTGAGGCATATAATTCTCTTACTGAGCCGTGGTTTTGCTCACCTCTTAATTTTCAACATCTCAGGTTTTGATGAATGTGAGATCAGTGCATTGTGGATCCTGGCTGTACACGAAGAACAATGTGTCAAACCGACTGTTTATTTGAGGTATGATCATTTATTCTCTGTATTTAGACATGTCAACAGTACTACTTGTCTGATTTATTACGATAGGGGATGTGTATAACATAAACAATACATTGTAAAATTGTTTAACAGCTAGTACAAGTGAAGTATCACAGACAGCCCAACCGGTTAAGATGTGTATAAGTAGGGTAAAAATGTGGTCACGGGTCGTGACAGATTTAGTGGTATCAGAGCATTGGTTGGCCTGATGTCTGTGGATACTTTGGAAAGAAAAGAGTTAAACATCCCCTGTAGTACTGTGTCGTCTGAATACATAGAGAAAATAAATGATTGTAAATGGGGTAAAATGATTTAAAGGGAGTGAGAAAGTATAAACTGAGAATGTTAAAGAAGAAAATAGGCTCAGAAATTACCGAAAAATTTGTGATCCTTTAAATCTATATGAAGGCCTGTTCGGTAAGGAACAGAAATGGACTCGGTGAGGGCCCCACCAGTACTTTTCTGTCCGAACCGAACTGAGACCTGAAAGTGATGGTATAAAATAGGGGAATAAAATATCATCATTAAATAGACTTTAAGATCACCGATTGAGGGTAATTTTAAGAGAGAGAAAATTTTTAGCCAAAAATGACCAAAATACCCCTACCCCAAAATTTTACTGGGAGTCAAAATAGATCACCAGAAGTTGGAATTGATCGATTTGACAGAGAAATTAATGTTATAAAGCTGAATTACAAGTAAATTAATCCCATTGTGGATTTTAGTGAACTTCTCTGTCGAAAATCGAATGAGATCTAACTTGCTGTTATAAGTATCAGAAAGGATACTATCAACACATAGATGATCAGTTCATTGATTTGAATGTATATTGAGGAGACAGAAATAAATGTCGAAATGACGAAAATGCCCCTATATTGGGCGATGTCGGAATAGTGATAAAACCGAGCTGAATTGGAATCCATTGATAGTAATGGAATTATTAATGGCATAGAAGATGTCATATGAATCTAACGATCCCTATTACTGATTCCACTAACACTTAGATTACGGACGCGAAAGAAAAACCCCGAGTGGACTGTGGGCCATAGGGGATAACAGTATGGTTGAGTGAGGCGGCCAGGGCTCCCCCCACGAGTGGACTTTGGGCCATAGTGGTAAATCCTGGGCTTCACAATAAAACAATCCGTGAGGGACTAAGTGCCACGTCTGTGTGACGGGGGCCACCTCTAGAGCTCAGAGCGGACAGCACGGATGAGTGGTGCGGCTCGGGCTCCTCCGGCTTGAGACCGGCAAATCCGAGGCATCACAATAAAACGTGTACAGGCGGACGGCGAACGAGCCGGGGCCTTATATGATGCGGTCCAAAGAGTGTAGTGGAATGTCATCAAATGTTTGGCCCGGTTATTGACTGAAAGGGTCGAAAATTAAGAGTGTATTGAACGGGATCGTTAAATACTGTGAAAAGTGAAATGATTACAAGAATTGACTGATGAGGTGAAAAGTACAGATAATGAAATACATACTGGTATGATTACTTATGGTTCTGTACGTTTTCATTTCTTTGAGGTATCAAACAGATAATCGTACATAGAACCGACGTATCTTGGAATATGTGCTACAGAATGAGGTACTGTTTGGAGTACTGTGAATTAGAGGATAATTATAAGAACAGTCAAGTGATAAAAAGAAGATGACCGCTAACTTAAGTTCTTCAGGACCCTTGAGACAGAACTGTGATGGGCGACCCAATGATGGGCGACCCGTAGTGGATCATGTGTCGTGAGATATAGGCGAACTATCTCATCGCCGACTCACTAGTAAGGATAAACCTGAGGCGAAAGGATCGCCTAGGGGATGCTTGTCAATGGTCGATATGAACGAGCGAGGCCCTTATAAGTATCCCAACGGTAACACGAGTGTAAGGAACTAGGTACGTAAGAGGTGCCAAGGTTCAAACCTCGTGGAGAATATACTCAAGGGAACTAAGCCTGAATTCAGTAAATGGAAATGGTTTTCAAGTGAATAACTGAATTGAAACGAGTAGCTGTAAAGTGTGTTGATAACCATTGTACTTGATACAGCTTACCAGAATGAGATTCGTAACGCTGTAAAGTGTGACTATGTAATGAAATCAAGGTAGAGTATGTATCAAAATGATTTGAATATGGAATGTCTCTGCCTTGAAACTACACTGTGAAATGATGGGAAACAATGATGAAGGTCCAAAATGATAAAAGAAGTGTGGTTAAAGAAACTGTCGGTTGAGAATCCCAATAAATTCCGAAGTAACATAGATTGAGAAATCAGGTTAATGTTGATTCGATCGTGGATATGAAATTTATTCTTAAGCTTGTATCGAAGAATATAGAAGAAATCCGACAAGCTTAAGAAAATAATTTTTGGAAAATATTACGGATGATGAAATTCACAAGTATCGATGTAAAGAAAGGAAATACAATGATATGATTTGAGGATGAATTAAATGATGTATTAAAATTTTTGGTTATACACTAAAATTCTTATGAAGAACAAATAAATATTATATGGAAGTGATGCCTTAAATATGATTTAATCGGAGATGTATAAAGAGCTTATAAGAGCAATCTTTGTAAAAGGCATAATCAGATGAAAAGTTGAAGAACGATGGTCACAAGATGATAAGAAAGGTACGATTAAAGAAAGTATCAGATTTGATTTCCGATAAAACTTCCAGAGTTATATAAATTAGAGGAATCGAGATAACACTGATTTGATTTTAAATATGAAGTTAAATTCTAAGCTTATATCGGAAGATATAGAAAGAATCTGAAAAGCTTAAGAAAATAACTCTGGAAAATGTGTGAATAATGAAATTCATGTGTAGAGGTCTGAATGACGAAAATACAGATAATGAAAAATTGAGAATAAAGGAGTTATCTGTATAGGTGTAAATGAGAGAAATGCAAATGATGTTGAGTTGTAGACAAATCAAAAAGGATATATTAAATTTCTATCATTGATGAAGTTCTGGTGAAGAACAAGTATTAATCTACGTGAAAATAGACGCTTTATTGATCTGATTAGAGATACGTGAGGAGTAAATAAGACTAGCTGCTGCGTAAAGCGTCCTTAGATAAAAGATTGAAGGTTGGTGTCCATAAGATGATGATTTGAACTCGAAGTGAATTTTACGAGTTCCGATTGAAGTTATAAGGGTAATGAGTTGCCTTGTAAAGTAGATAAGCCTAAAGAATGAGGCATCCTTACATGAGTAAATTGATGAAATGCTGATAGAGTCTAAAGTATAAATGGAACATGAGCAACATTGTGATATGATCCTTAAACTCTTAAAGGCTATGGGATTGTGCTAAGATTAACAACTAAGAAATTTGGCTAGACAGTATCTCCTCTTGAAATATATGATTTTGAGACGACAGGATGACAGTGAACCTGTCTATGATATAAAGATAATAATTGAGATACGAAAGTAATGAGTCTAGCTAAATACTATTGTCAGCCTATAAAAGAGTGATGAGACTGGCTGCTTTATAGACGAGATCTAATTAAAGAAATTAAAGTCGGCAGATGGCTAGTGTAAAGAAAAAGATGGTACGCAAGATTCTAAAAGATCTTAGTTGTATAGTACCATACCAATCGAGAAAATCGACAAAAAGGAATGAGAGTAAAAATATGAAAACGGAAATGAAAGTGCAATAAGGAAATAAATTGCATGATGAGAAGGGAACATTAATATAAAACAGTTCCCGCAGTTAAGACTGAAAGCGAAGGGTGTTGGTTATCACATAACTGTGGCAAGATGTAAAATCAAAGCCAGAACTGATAAGTGAAAGTAATGATACTCCAAGGAGTAAGATAATTGATATGTTTACTGCCAGTAAAATGTTTGTACACATAACCACCTCGAAATGATAGAGATGGTGGAATTGTATAGATAATGTGATGCTTAAATGGATAATCCGAGGATTCAATCACAGAATCTAAATTATGAAAAGAGTATATTCTCAGGTATATTCTAAAATTTAAATGATATTGAATATACCATAAGAGTAAGAGATGTAATGACCATACTACATGAAAAGAGACATGGAGAGACAATGATTGTCTCATGATTCATTTCTGTAAGAGATGATTAACAGTAAAATTTGCAATGATATGTAGCCTTGATGGAATAAGTGTGAAAATAAATATTGTGGACAATAAAAGTCCAAAAGAGAAATGACGATATGGAAGTGATTAAAGACTGATGATCTAAATAGAATCACTTTCCATTATCAGACTTCTAGATTCTCTAGTGCCTTAGTCGAAGTATAAGTGTTAAACGGTGTGAATGTGTATGTACAGTTCCAGTGAGCCTTACATGTGATGGGAGTCTCTGTGTTGCCATATGCTAATGAGAGATAGCAAAAGGCTTTGAGATCCCAAGTGTATTGATAGCACCGCTCCATACTGATATATATTTATATATATGAGCGTGAGATTGTAACCGCTCCATGATATTGAGAGAGTGTGTGCACGAGATGTGAAAGCTACTGGGACACTTACATATAATTGATTGACACGAGTACATGATAGTACCAAATTATGTCGACTCGGCACTAAGTGAGAAGCATGGATGATGAACAGCATAAATCAGCTGTAATATTAAAATATTATTTATGGCTCTTATATGAAAAGAGTAAAAGGGAATAACTCCCGATTTTAGAAATGAACTTACGGGAGTATAGACATATACGATGAAAGACAGCATGTAGTGGTCTAAAGCACTCTTGATGTTGAAAGTGTGCTGGCAGTATTACTTGGAGGATGAACTAGAGGTCAGAAGTCATAAGTATACGGCATGTACCACCTTTGGACTTAAGTTAAATTCGGAGGACCGAATTTCTTAAGGTGGGGAGGATGTGATAACCGTAAATTTTTCCATTTATTGGAAATTAGAAATATTGAAAATAAATATTAGAGAAATTAAATAAGACGAAATAAATATAAATTTGCGAGAAACGGGATATTGGTGAAAATCCTGAGAAATGAGGAAGTGAAGATAAAAATAATAGAGAGAGGAAAAGAATTAAATTGGATAAATTAAAATCCAAATCTAATTAAGAAAAATAAGAAAATAAATGAAATATATTTATATAATTATATATTATTATATAAATGTATTTTTATACCAATACATATGTATTCAAAATATTATATAGTATATTTTAAAATACGTTGTTATATATATAGAAATATATAAATACTATTTCATAAATTCAAATAATACATATGTATATAAATATAATGTTTTATGTGTATATATAATTATGTAAATACATATAGAAGAAAAGTAAGTATGATTTTATATTAAAGTTTATATGTATAAATATTTTATTATAGCATTTATATATAATTTATATATATAAATGTTACTTAATTTTAAGTATATATATAAACATACACATATATACTAGACATGTATTTTGTAATGTACAATATGTATTTTGTATATAATATATATTGTATAATATTATGTATGAAATAATGTATGTATAACATATAATATATATTATATGTATAAAATATATTGTATAATATATAGTATATAGTAAATACTAAATATAGAAAGAAAATAAAAGACAAAAAAGGAAATGAAACAGAAAAGAGAAACAGAATCGGGAAGACCCCGATTCTGCCTTCCCCAGGCGAGATCGCCCCCATCAGCGGCCGCCGGAGAAGGAAAGGGAGAGAGGAGAAGAGAAAGTCGTCGCCGGCACAGGAAGAGGAAGCTGATGGCAACGCCGGCGAAGCGAAACGGAGAAGGAATCGACGCGAAACGGCGGAAAACCGAGGAAGAAAACGAAACTAGATCTGGCGGTTGCCAGCGGAATTGGCCGCCGCCATTACAGCCGAAGCATCGGTGGAAGGAGAGGAATGGGATAGAGGCCACCGGGGAGGCCAACGACGGCGGAGGAAGGCCGACGGAGGAGGAGAAGTGACCGAAGGTAAACCGAGTAGATCCGCCGCCGTGCCGCCGATCCAGGCCAAGCTGAGACCACCGGCAGCTTCGCCTCGACGCCGGCCAGCTAAAGGACCAACGAGCTGCCGGAGAACCGGCCGCCGGCGAGGAACCGGCGAGGAAAGGCTCTGAACCGGTTTGACCGG
The DNA here is from genome assembly GCA_031772115.1 of Heritiera littoralis. Lineage (NCBI taxonomy): Eukaryota > Viridiplantae > Streptophyta > Magnoliopsida > Malvales > Malvaceae > Heritiera > Heritiera littoralis. The sequence continues at coordinate 2,446,090 of JAPDPK010000043.1, forward strand.
GAAAGGAAGAAGAAAAAAGAAAAGAAAAAGAAAAGAAAAAGGAAAAAGGAAAAAGAAAAAGAAAAAGAAAAAGAAAAAGAAAAGAAAGAAAGGAAAGAAAAAGAGGAAAAAGGAAGAAAAAAGAGGAAAAAGGAAAATTTGGGAATTCGGAAAATTCTCGGAAATTCGACAACCCGGGATTTTACAAATTCGGTAAGAAATTTCCCGAGAATTTAATTTCAGAAAAAAATTAAATAAATTATGAAAAATTCTAAAAATTAGAATTTTAATTCCAGAAATTATTTTCAGCAATCGAGATAAGGAATCGGGAGAAATGGAGCGCGGGCGCGATCGATAAGCGGAAGTCGCCGACCCGGAAAAAGGTAAGGGATGCATGTGCAGCACTGTAAGGATACTCAGTCTGCATAATTTAATTTGAAATATTTTATGCAATTATTTTATGAAAATTATTATGATGCATGAATTGCTGAAAATAATTTGGGAAGAAGTACTGGCTGAAAGATTTTAAACTGTATTTTCCGTGCAGGAGGTTAGTGAATCGGCAGCCGTTATGCTGCCGAAAATTTTAGAAAAACTTTATAAAATCATATTAAATGATTTATTTCCGAATTTCGATAGTAAATCACGAGACATGAGGAAATTTCTAAATTTCATAAAATATGAATATAATGAGATGGAACTTTAGAATATTCATGTATTCGAGAATGGTGATAATGAAATCACCGAAAATTCTCGAAATAGATAAATTACACGAATTACGAGACGAAAGATGAAGTGAAATATAGTAAATATTTTATGGATATTTTTATCAATATTCACTAAAGGATTATAACCCTTATGGTTTTAAATCATGGAATTATATAATTGTATAAATTCCATAAGGTGTATTTTCCGATAAAAAAATACGGTTTTGAGACTGGTTGGTATTCTTATCATGCTGATACATGATATGTGACATGTTTAGTCCCGGTCGATACCTGATCCGTGATCCACCGAGGACAATATAGATTATGGTCATAGATTTGACCGGGTTAGTCCTTTACCCTCCAGGGTTTATAGTACGACAAGATCAACGTCTATATTAAAATCCATAAATGATAGGTGACATGTTAAAAAGGGAAATATTTTACATGACATGGAATATGTCAAACGGAAAAGGCCATACCGAGCAGAGACTCGATGATTGAACCGTGGGAGCCACCTCTAGAGTCCTTCGGGAACTAAGTGCTACACGTGTTCCGATGTTTCAGTACAGGCCATACCGAGCAGAGACTCGATGATTGAACCGTGGGAGCCACCTCTAGAGTCCTTCGGGAACTAAGTGCTACACGTGTTCCGATATTTCAGTACAGGCCATACCGAGCAGAGGCTCGATGATTGAACAGTGGGAGCCACCTCTAGAGTCCTTCGGGAACTAAGTGCTACACGTGTTCTGATGTTTCAGTACAGGCCATACCGAGCAGAGACTCGATGATTGAACAGTGGGAGCCACCTCTAGAGTCCTTCGGGAACTAAGTGCTACACGTGTTCCGATGTTAGTATGAGAAATCGTAGGATATTGTGACGATAAGTAAGTGAGTGTGATTCGTGGATTCGACAAATGTCAAAGAATGAAATAGATTTTAATAGCTTTTTCTGCTTTTAACGGACAGAACTAATTAAGAGAGTACATTAAACATGAAATAAGTTTTAAAGAAATAAGATGATGATTTAACTAATATTCTTTCCAAGGAATATACGGATATTAATTATTCTATTTAAAGGCTTTATTTCATAGAAGCATTATTTTGAAAGGAATATGAAAAAGGTTATGAAAGATTAAAAAGGAAAAGGATTTATTAATTCAAAACAAAAAGAAAAAATTTTTCTCTACAGTTGCTTCTAGGTTCCGTAACAAGTATGGTATTCTAAAATACCTACCTTACTCCATTCGGATCCCTAGCCGACTGTAGTATCTTTCCTACATGCGAGCCTAGAGCCCATAGGAAAAATGAAAAAAAAGATTTTCAGCATATAGGAAGCTGAGTATCAAGTGAGGCATATAATTCTCTTACTGAGCCGTGGTTTTGCTCACCCCTTAATTTTCAACATCTCAGGTTTTGATGAATGTGAGATCAGTGCATTGTGGATCCTGGCTGTACACGAAGAACAATGTGTCAAACCGACTGTTTATTTGAGGTATGATCATTTATTCTCTGTATTTAGACATGTCAACAGTACTACTTGTCTGATTTATTACGATAGGGGATGTGTATAACATAAACAATACATTGTAAAATTGTTTAACAGCTAGTACAAGTGAAGTATCACAGACAGCCCAACCGGTTAAGATGTGTATAAGTAGGGTAAAAATGTGGTCACGGGTCGTGACAGCATGACAAAGATTTTTGATTGTTTGATTATAGTACTTGATGCATTGAATGAAAAGCATGATTTGTGATTTTGAAATGATTATTGGATTTCTGCATTTTGAGCAAGTTTCCTATGTGTTGATAATGTATTTACTTGTCTAAAAATACCAAATATGTCATATATGCAAAATACCATGTCATGAGCAATAATGAAGAACTTGTATGTTGGAAATCATGGCATGTTGTTCACAAGATGTATGATTTGATGATATATGTGCTTAAAACCTATGAACAAGTTTGTTTTGACATATTTGTGGTTTCCACTGCTTTAGTTTTGTCAAAATATGCTTAACTCTCAAAATGACATCCTTTGAGGCCAAAAATGCATTTTATTGTGTAAATTCTTCCAAAATTGCAAAATCTTTTGTAAAATGGTTTTTCATTCATGTTTTTCATTCATACAAGTCCAAAATCATGTTTTACAAATGTTTAAACCCTTACTTGGACTTAAAATACTCAAAAACGAAGTTTTGGTACCTCAAAGGTTGGATTTTCTGTCAAAAACTGCAGAAACAGGATGAGGGATCGATCCCTCAACAAGCAGGATCGATCCCCCTTGAGCAGAATGCAGGAAATCTGCATTCTGGAGTTAAGGGATCGATCCCCCTCCTCTAGGGATCGATCCCCCCAAGGCCAAAATGGCTTCTCTGCATGTTTTCAACCGAAATTGAGAGGAACTTTTCATTGTTTTGATACTTTCTCTCTTCTCAACTTAAAATTCATTGTTTTAACTTCTTTTTGATGATCTTTAAACTATAAAAATTCATTTTTCATTGATATCATACCTCAACTCCATCAATTTGAATCATTTCCAACAAATGGTATCACTTTCAACAATCAATATCATTTTTCATTGAACTCACAAATGCAAAATCATTCTTCTTGTTGAAAACATTCATGAATTGCATAAATCTTGAAATAATCTTGAAATATATTTTCAATGAATGCTTAAACATAATTTTTGATTTAATTCAATGATTTGTGTATATATTTGAGAATTTGATGAACTTGTGCATAATGAATATTCTTCATTCCTTTTGTTCATCTTAGTCAAGCATGCTTATAGGATTAAATCTCTTAGCTTGACTCATCTATTCCACACTAGGTTTCATGATAATTATACATCTAGTGGATTGATTTCAAATATAAATTCAACAATTGGTAATGGTCATTGGCCTATAATTTGTGATGGTAAATGGATCTTAAACGTTCAAATGCATGAAACTTTATCATCCATATACTTAAATTTTTCTTATGGCCAAATTATTAAAGAACTTAGGCTTTAATGACAACACCAACAATTGATATACATGCATTGTATCTTGATTGTTTTGATGTTGAACATGCATGTTTACTTAAGTTGAATCAATAATCATGCCTATGAGATGAGAATAGTTGTTTTCATGATATTATATGCTTAACCTCACTCATAGTTTATGAATTTTAATGATAAAATATATTTTAGCTTGATAATATTGATTCACTTAGGTGAAGCCATTTTAGTTAAAATAACATATACCCTCTAGAATGTTAAATGACGATAACAACTAGGGATATGTCTCATAATTGATTAAAATGGTAATTTTGAATCTTTCCTTGCTCATAATTAGTTAAGGACTTGAATTGGAAAATGAGCATAGGATTTTTGTGCTTGAAACCATGGAAGAAAATGTGTTTGAATTCCTTGATTTTTTTTTGAATCTTCCATATGGTATAAATTAGTGAATATGAATATGGATTAATACTTTATGATAATGTGCCAATGATTAATTGATCCATATGCATATTTGATGATGTGTGTTGTGTTCTTAGAATGATTATTTTGACATGAACTCACTACAAATAAATATTGGATTCATGCAAAATGCCTAAGTCAACCATTAGTAACAATTGGTATTTAAATTGAAATAACAATTGGTATTTAGATTTAAATAACAATTAGTATCATTGGCAACCATATTTTCAATAATTGGTAAGCCAAATCTAAATTGCCAATTGGTATGAGTTTTAAATTGACAATTTTTCTGATGCTCTTTAGTTTGAAATGACAAATAGAGAAGAATTTTCTTAGGATATTTTTGCATAAAACTCTTGTGTGCTAGAATTTGTAGTTAATTGCTATATATCTTAATTCTAGGCACAATATTTCTTGAAAATGATTAATGAGCTCATGTATATGATATGTTATATAATTTCAGCTCATAATCATGATGTATTACCATGCACCTTAGTTGGACCTTAGAGAACAATTGATATACTTAGGTGCTTGCTTAATTTCTTACCAATTGGAACCTTTTTTGCAAAATTACTTATCAACAATTGGTATCAAAATTATTTATAAACAATTGGTATAGGATCATAAGTCATGTTCTTTGCATGAATATTTCATACTCTTTATGAACAATTGGCTTATTTATTTGTGCTATGAGTCCCATGTACTAACATGTTTCTTGTTGGATGGAGCATATTCTTTTATCTCTTCTCACATAGCCGTGATTTTAGGGGGAGCATATCTTTTATTATTTTTCCTTCTTTTTGCTATGACAAAAAGGGGGAGAGATAGATATTAAAAGGGAGAGATATTAAGGGGGAGAGATAATGGGGGAGAAATAGTTTGGAAATTCATTTTCAAAACCCATGCTTATATTAAGGGGGAGCTTTGTAAAATCCTGCTTTATTTAAAGGGGAGTATTTTATCAAAGAATTTTCAAAGCAAATTTACATTAAGTTTTGTCATATCAAAAAGAGGGAGATTGTTAGCTTTAAATTGCCATATATATTTTTGAAATGACAAAAACTTAAGTAAGCTTTAATGTTTTAATTCATATTGTAAATTTGCCTTATCACACATGATTTTCTCAATCCATTTTTAAGTGTTCATATCAAACATTAAGACCATTATTTAATGATATATTCTTATGGGTCTTAATACTCTATAAAATGGTTTTCAATATTAAGTAATTTTCTCAAGAATTATTGAACATAAGTTTAGAAAATTACTTATAAGTTTTTGGACAATACTTTCATTTGAGAAAGTCAAGAAAAACTCCCTTAAAGCTTATAAATGTTTTGGGTTGAATTAGGATCAAAGGTCATATCATTTCTAACCCAAAAGTGCAGGAAAAATGCCCTCTGGAAGAAAAGGATCGATCCCATAGGGAAAGGGATCGATCCCTTTTTGGCAGAATGCCCTGAAAGCTTAAAATGAAGAAAAGGATCGATCCCTTTGGTAAAAGGATCGATCCTTTTATGTCAGAAAGTCCCCAACGGCTAGTTTCTATGAGATACAACGGCTAGTTTCTGTTTTGGCTCCAACCAACGTCCACAAACCATCCAAGGGACTATAAATAGAGGCTTAGAAGCTAAAGGAAGCAAGAGGAACTACTCAGCAACTCCAAAACACATATTCCTCAAATCCTCAAGCCTCAACAACAAATCAAGAGCTACAAAGTCTTCATTTTCTATCATTCTCATATTCTTTGTATAGAGTAGCACAAATCTTGCATAGGCTTTTTCCTTGTGCTTAAACATTGTAATCACTTGCCTATCTAGAGGCCCTTCTTTGATTACACAATTTGTAAACACTCTCATTCCTTGGAAAAGGGGAGGTTTCTCTTTAGCCTAAGAAAAAGAGGGAGGTTACTCTTTAGCCTAAGAAAAAGAAGGAGGTTTCTCTTGAGCCTAGAAAAAGAGAGAGGTTTCTCTTTAGCCTAGAAAAAGAGGGAGTGTAACAAATTCAAGGATAGTGAATTTGGGAAAATCCTTGGGAGCGTCTCAAGGTTGAGGACGTAGGCAAGGTTGCCGAACCTCTATAAATCGCTTGCGTACATTTCTCCATCCTTACTCTTATTAATTATTTGCAATTATATTTGTGTTTATTGTTTTGAATTTATATTGCATAATTGAGTAGCCTAGAGAACTTAGAAAATATCAATATAGGCTAGAGAATTTAGAGGAATCGAAAAACGAACTTAAAGTTAGCGAAAAACCGATTCACCCCCCTCTCGGTATAGCCTATAGAGCCAACAGACATCCTTGGATCGTTTGAGCCTTTCTATCTAACCTTGTACATATTTTATCCTTAGTCACCCTTTTGAGCCAAATTAGCTTTTTTCTGTTTATACACCTACAAGTTAATTTCCTTTAGCCAAATGAATACACCTATCCCTTACCCCAAAAGCATGTGTTTTACTAGGATATATCATGAGCTATGTACATATTTGGGTAGATGGATAGGATATATATAAAAAAAAGGAAAAAAAATAGAAAGAAAAAAATAGAAAAATGGAAAATTCAAAAAAAAAAAATTCAAAAAAAAAGAAAAAAGAAAAAGAAAAAGAAAAAGAAAAAGAAAAAGAAAAAGAAAATAAAGTGTATAGCAAAGGAACTAAGTTTGGGGGGTTTGGTTAGAGCTCTAAACATCATAGATCCTAGTGAGTAATGCATGATTAGGGGTTGAGCCTAAATTTCCTTTATCATACCTTAGCCTTTACCTTACATTACAAGCTTAATAAGACCTATTGATTCTTGGTTAATTGTGACTGCATTAGTGGAGAGAGAAGTGAAAAGCAAACATATGGAAGTGATTACTTATCATTGACCTTGCATCTTTATGTTTGCATAAACTAATCCGAATTGTGTACTTTGAAGTGAGACTGACATTACACACACACACAAGGATTCCAATTTGGGTTAAGACTTATGATTGAATGATACCTAGTGTTTGATCTATGAAATTGAGTCTTTGAGATTGGAATTTGTACTTTATAATCGAGGATGATTGAGAAAATAAGTATGCTTCGTACCTGTCATCTCCTACTTATGTTTTATTTTGCTTGAGGACAAGCAAAAGCTCAAGTTTGGGGGTATGATAACTCTATGAAAATAGAGTTATTTTAGTATTTTATTGATTAATAATTATTTAATTCTCTCATTATTTTATTAATTATTCTTCTAATTTTATTAAATTCCTCATGTTTTGCAGAAAAATAAATTCTAGACGAATTTCAGTCTTTTCGGTAGAAAATAGATTGAAAATGGGCAAGAAAGAAAACTGGACCACTACAAGACAAGGGAGCATTACTCGTCATTTTCTCTCTCATCTTTTGACTTATAGCATGCCACATGTCATCATCCTACTCACTCTTAGTGGATAAGAACAAAAGACACATGCCAACACATGGAAGACAGATGCCCTTGCCACCTTGCATGCTTATGTGGACTAGAAGACAAAAAGGAAGGTGTTAGAAAGGGAGAGGTGTCCATGGCTGATGTGGGCACTTAAATGACATGGAAATATCTACTTTGAAGAGCCAAGGACATGAAGACAAGTGGCAATTAATGCCAACTCATATAGGATAGGAAATTACCATTGTATCTTTAGGTTAAGTGACTATATAAGCAACTTTATGAGACCTAACCTAAGGGAGGCTACCTAGGGTTTAATTTTATTTACTTTCTAGCATTTCTTTTATGTCTTGAGAAGTTTAGAAGCAGCCACCATCTTTCTAGTTTTTCAAGTTCTTTCCTTTTTTATGCAAGTTACTTACTTTGTTCACATTTCCTTTAAGTTTAGTAAAGTTTCTTTCAAGTACCCTTTTAATCTTAGTGTTCATTTATATTTCTTGCAATGATATCTTCTTCTACTCTTTCATTTTATTTTATTTTGATTATTGATGAGGTTCTATGAGAACGGGGATTCAAAAGGTTGAAACAATACCTCCATAGTTCTTGTTCTTGAACTTTGTCTACACTTTTCTTTAGTGATATTTTATTTACTGTTTTCCAGCATTTTTTTATGGTTTATAATTTTTTCTTTACTGTTTCGTATGTCTACTTTAATGTCATATTTTTGGTTTTAAGTGTTTCTTTTAAAAGAAAATACAGAAAAATCTCACAATGGAGTAGTGCAGTGGCGTGAATGACCTCTGTTGGTTTATTTTCGGTTTTCACCTTTGTCAGCTCCTTTTGTTTCGATTTTGAGTGAGTTTTGGCTACTGTTCTGGAGCATGTTTATGGTCTTTTAAGTGTCCAGTAGTTTAGCAATCATTTCATTAGTTTAGGGATCATGTTTATTAAGTATTTGTTGAATGTCATAGGTTAGCATATTTAATGTCCTGTAATTGGTTTTTCTGCTCAGTGTTTGGCGTAACTAGTAGGATATTTTAGGGTCTGTTTTTAAGTTGTTTTCAGTGCATTTCCAGTAGCTTCTGTCATATTAGGGTCATATTATTTTTAAGAAATTTTTAGAATTTAATTGGCATAGTATACATAGTCATTGCTTCCCATGTATTCATGTTATTTGAAATTTCCTGATTAGTTTTGTGAAATCTGTTTGGTCAGTTTCCATGGCTGTTTCGGACTAGATTAGGCTACATTTTATTAAGGTTAAGTTAGGTTTAGGTCATATAAATTAGGGATAATTTTGGGGGATTGCTTAGATAGCATTAGATAGCATTTTTCCTAAATTTATTTAGCATTTTACTGCATTATTTTAGGTCAGCATTAGGCGTTAGTTTTAGGGGTCTTTAGGTTCTGTTTCAAGTCCTTCTTAATGTTATTTAGTGAGTCTTTAGGTACATTAAAGTTTCATGCATTTAAAGTTAGAGTTTATTAGGTGTATGATTAAATTATGTGTAGCATTTAATTAGTTGTTTTATGCAAATTCTGTTTAGGCGTGAATTATAGGGTCTTTTAGGTTATGTTTTTGTCTCATTTTAAATGTCATTTAAGTGTCTTAAGTTCATATTAGGCCTATATATTAATTAGGTAAATTTAGGAGTTACATTTGATTAGTCTTATTAGCATTTACATAGCCATTTCAATCATTCAAATATCATTTCCACTGTAAGTATTTTTTTTATTTCATTTTATTTTAATTTTGTTATTTTATTTTATTTTACTAATTCCATTTATTTTATTTTATTTTGTTTGCCATTGTAGATCACCCATATAATCAAACCTTTATAATTTGCTAGGATATACCTTAGATAATAGTATCTAATACTTAGCTAGCCTTTGCAACACCAATCTCTGTGGGACGATATTTTTCGGATTCACCTCCGTATTACTTGAAGACCACATGCACTTGCATGTAGATACCTTTTAGGGTCGACATGTGCTTAGAACATTCCGACCTCAATGGTTCATTTGCATCATTTAACAGAGAAGCAAAGTTTTGTCTTAATGAATTTTGTTCATGCTCACCGAATCTTGACTGATTAGCATTCCAGTCAAAATTAATATGAAAAGTATCCCTCACCATTCTATTATATGAGTTTTGTTCTGAATACATTTCATACATCAGATCACCAATCTCATCTCCATTTCTTGAAGATTGTCCTTCAACAACTTCACCATGTTTATCCCAAATAGTATAACCACCCATAAAACCTTTGTAAAATAAATGTTCCCGCACCTTATCACATTCTAAAAAGATTCTATTTTTACATTTGATGCAAGGACATTTTATTCTATCTCCACTGACAAACTGCCTATTTCAACATGCAAAATCGATAAACTCTTCAACTCTATTTAAATACTCATTTCTAATATAACTATTACTATCTAACCGACAGTACATCCTACTCGTATCCTTATCCGTTATACGATCTGAATAAAAGATCTGTAATTTATTAAAAAAGCCCACACAAAATAAATAAAATATAGCAATTTAAGCAAATATCTCAACCAATTCAAAAACAAAATAAAATTTTAAATCATAATTTAACAATTATTTATTTACAATGCATTATGAAATAGTTAAAATATTACCTCAAGATCACAACCCACCAAAGCACTCATTGTTAATATTAAATAATCTACAAAATCATAAAAACTACATATTAAAAATTAAATACTATTTTCTTTTAATAGAAAATAAAAAAATAACGATTACAATACATACAACTTTCGTTACAATCCATATTAAAACTATTAATACAACAATATATACATTTATGCAAAGAAAAAAATAATATATATATATATATAACAATATATATCTAATATTAAACAAATTAATAATACTAATTCCATCGATCTATTAATATCATGTAATTAGATACACTAAAACAATAATAAATTTTCATAATTAATAATATTATAACGAAATTAAATCTACATAAATAAATTTATATATTTAAAAGCTAACAAAAATAAATATAAACATTTAAATAAAAATTTCCTAATATTATTCCTATATATACAAATAAATATATACTATTAAATGTATATATATAACAACAGTATTAAAATCATTAGTAACTAATTAAACAAATAAATAACAAAAAAGTATATATAGAAACAAATAAATAAATACAAATATATGCAAAAAAATGAATATATATGTACACAACTAGCTTTGACATACTGAAATAAAATATACAGAAATAATTATATACAAACATACACAAATAAACAAATATATACCCACAACTAATTAAAAATATATACAAATAAATAAATATATTAAAACTATTAATACAACAATATATACATTTATGCAAAGAAAAAAAATAATATATATAACAATGTATATCTCACATTAAACAAATTAATAATACTAATTCCATCAGTATATTAATATCATGTAATTAGATACACTAAAACAACAATAAATTTTCATAATTAATAATATTATAACCAAATTAAATCTACATAAATAAATTTATATATTTAAAAGCTAACAAAAATAAATTGATGACATTTAAATAAAAATTTCCTAATAATATTCCTATATATACAAATAAATATATACTATTAAATGTATATATATAACAACAACATTAAAAGCATTACTAACTAATTAAACAAATAAACAACAACAAAGTATATATATACACAAACAAAAAAATAAAAATATATGCAAAAAAATAAATATATATAAACAACTAACTTAGACATACTCAAATAAAAATATACAGAAATAATTATATACAAACATACACAAATAAATATATATAAATAAATATATACATATAACTAATTAAAAATATATACAAAGAAATAATAAAAGAAGTGTATATATGAAAATAAAACAAACTAACAATATAAACAAATAAATATATATATATATTTAAATGTAAAAATGATATAATATATATATATATATATATATATATATATTGTTAGCTTTAAATTGCCATATGTATTTTGAAATGACAAAAATTTAAGTAAACCTTAATGTTTCTTTCATATTGTAAATTTGCTTTATGACATATGATTTTCTCAAATCATTTAAAGTGTTAATGTCAAACATTAAGACCATGATTCAATTGTATATTCTTATTGGTTTTAATACTTTACAAAATAAGTTTGAATATTTTCATGAAAGTAATTTTCTCAAGAATATATTGAACACAAATTTAGAAAATTACTTAATAAATTTTTAGACTATGTTTTCATTTGAGAAAGTCAAGAAAAACTCTCACAAAAATGCCAAAATGTTTTGGGTTAGATTAAGATCAAAGGCCACATCATTTCTAACACAAAAAGTGTAGGAAATCACATTCTGGAAGCATGGGATCGATCCCCTAAGGGAATGGATCGATCCCTTTATGGCAGAATGCCTTGGAGACCTAGAATGAAGCATGGGATCGATCCCTTTTTCAAAAGGATCGATCCCTTTATGTAAGAAAGCCTCCAACGGCTAGTTTTTGTGAGATACAATAGATAGTTTCTGTTTTGGCTCCAACCAACGTCCACAAACCATCCAAGGGACTATAAATAGAGGCTTAGAAGCTAAAGTAAGGAAGAGGAACCACTCAGCAACTCCAATACTCATTATTCCTCAAATCCTCAAGCCTCAACAACAAATCAAGAGCTACAAAGTCTTCATCTTCCATCATTCACATATCTTGTATTGTTTAGCACAATTCTTGTATAGGCTTTTCTTTGTGCTTAATTCTGTAATCATTTACCTACTTAGAGGTCTTCTTTGATTACATCTCTTGTAAACCAAATCAATCCTTGTAAAAGGGGAGGTTTCTCTTGAGCCATAGAAAAAAAGGGAGGTTTCTCTTAAGCCTAGAAAAAGAGAGAGGTTTCTCTTGAGCCTGCAAAAAGAGGGAGTGTAACACAAATTCAAGTATAGTGAATTTGGGAAAAATCCTTGGGAGCTTTTCAAGGTAGAGGATGTAGGCAAGGTTGTCGAACATCTATAAATCGCTTGCGTACATTTCTCTGTCCTTACTCTCTTTACTTATTTGTAATTATATTTGTGTTTATTGTATTGAATTTATATTGTATAATTGCCTACCTTAGAGAACTTAGAAAACACTCAAATAGGCTAGAGAATTTAGAAGAATCGAAATATGGGCTTAAGGTTAGCTAAGAACTGATTCACCCCTTCTCGGTATAGCCTATAGAGCCAACAATTGGTATCAGAGCTTGGGCTCGAGATTGATTTAGACTAACCTCTATCGAGCAAAACGATTATAAATGGCTCACTTGAATGTAGGCACACCCCTAGGAGAAGAGGGACAATCATTAGTTAGACCTCCACTCTTCAATGGAGAGAATTACTCTTATTGGAAAACAAGGATGATGTTGTTTGTGCAATCAAATGACTATGAAGTGTGGAGAGTAATAGTAAATGGTCCTAAAATCCCAATGAAGAAAGTTGATGGAAAAGATGTCCCTAAAAGTGAGGATAAGTGGGACACAAATGATATGAGAGTGGCACAATTGAATGCCAAGGCTATGCACACTCTCTTTTGTGCATTAGGTCCAAATGAATATAATAAAGTCACCCTATGTGAGAATGCCAAGCAAATATGGGACAAATTAGCCATCACACATGAAGGGACAAATCAAGTGAAAGAAACCAAAGTAGGTATGCTCACACATGATTATGAGCTTTTTAGGATGAAAGAAAATGAGTCCATGAGTGAAATGTACACTAGGTTTAATAACATAATAAATGGACTTAAGGCATTAGGCAAGAGCTATTCCAATCTAGAAATGGTTAAGAAAATTTTGAATAGCTTGCCAAAATCTTGGGAGGCAAAGGTGACTGCAATAGAAAAATCTAAGGATCCTAACACCTTGTCTCTAGATGAACTTATGGGCTCCCTACTTAAATATGAAATGAAGTTAAAAAGAAATGAAGAGCCTTCAAAGAAAGTAGGGGTAGCACTTAAGTCTTCCACTCATGAGGCCATTGAAGATGATAGTGATGAGAGTGGAAATGAGGAAGAAAAGGAAATGGCAATATTAGCTAAAAGATTTAATAGGTTCATGAGAATGAAAGAGAGTGAGAATGATAGGAGACATCAAAGAAGAGGGGTAATGAGAAGAGAGTCAAGTAGGAGAGAAAAAAACCCCTTAGTGTGTTATGAGTGCAATGAACCGGGTCATACTAAGTTAGATTGCCCCTTACTTAGGAAGGAAAATGATAGGAAACCTAAGAAGAAAGCATTTGTGGCTGCATGGAGTGATAGTGATAGCTCCGATGAGGAAAATGTAGATGAAGAGGTAGCCTACTCATGCTTTATGGCCATTAGTGATGATGAGGCTAGTACTAGCTCTAGTGAAAATAATGATTTTACATTTGATGAGCCACAAAATGCCTTTAATGATTTAGCAAATGAATTTCAATGCATGAATTCTAAATATAAGAAAATCATTGCTAAATTAAAAATAGAGAATGAAATATTATTAAGTGCTAAGCTAGAATTAGAGAAGAAATTAGAAGAAGCAAGCTTAGAGATAAATGTGTTGAATAAAAAGAACTTAAATTTGCATAACTCATTTACTAGGTTCTATATGGGTCAACAAAAATTAGATCACATGCTTGAGACCCAAAGAGCTTTCTTTGATAAAGATGAGTTAGGTTATAATGAAATACAAAAGGAAACTCATCTTAAGAATTTTCTAGTGAGCAAAAATTCTATGCATAATACATCTCTAAATTGCTCACTTTGCAATAGAATAGGCCACTCTTCACAAGCATGCACATATAGAAAAACCACATTTAGAGGAAGAGTGGTTAGAAAAATGTGGGTGCCAAAGCGTGCAATAAATAATGATGATTTGAGTCTGAAATGGATCCCCAAAGGATCAAAAATTGTTTGCATTAACTCTCATGGACCCAAGAAAATTTGGGTACCAAAGCATGTTTGAATTTATTTGTTGTAGGAGTGTTAGAGCATGGGAATACAATGGAACAACGGAGTTTAAATGCTCAACACATCCTCATGGAGTTTGCTTGTGCTAATGAGAAAAAGGAAGAGCTTGGAAATCCATCCTTAGCAAGGTGACAACAATTTCTCAAAGAATGGCTAATGGTGGATTCAACACATCAAGGCAAAGCACTCTCATGCAAAGGAGTTTTGTAAGCTTAAATTCTATCTCTTCAAAACTCTTATTTGCTAAATTTGTTTGTTTGATTTAATGAGGCATGTTATTAATGATTCATGATGCATTGTGATTGAGCAAAAGGCATGATAAATGATTATTGAGTGTTTTGATGGACAATTCTTGATGAATGAATGAAAGGCATGATTTAGTAATTTAGAAATTATTATTGAATTTCTGCATTTTGAGCAAGTTATGTGTTGATAATGTATTTACTTGCCTCAAATTGCCAAATATGTCATTTATGAAAAATGCCATGTCATATGCATTAATGAAGAATTTGTATGTTGGAAATCATGGCATGTTGTTCACAAGATATATGCTTTAATGATATACATGCTTAAAACCTATGTGAACAAGTTTGTTTTGACATATGTGTGTAATTCAATGCATTAATTTTGTCAAAATATGCATAACTCTCAAAATGACCTCCTTTGAGGCCAAAAATGCATTTTATTGTGAAAATTCTTCCAAAATTGCAAAATCTTTTGTAAAATGGTTTTTCATTTATATTTTTCATTCGTACAAGTCCAAAATCATGTTACACAAATGTTTAAACTCTTACTTGGACTTAAAATACTCAAAAACGAAGTTTTGGCACCTCAAAGGTTGGATTTTCTGTCAAAAATCTGCAGAAACAGGATGAGGGATCGATCCCTCAACAAGCAGGATCGATTCCCCTTGAACAGAATGCAGAATCTGTGATTCTGGAACTAAGGGATCGATCCCCCTCCTCTTGGGATCGATTCCCCCAAGCCACAATGGCTTTTCTGCACTTTTTTAACCGAATTTGAGAAGGATTTTTCACTTTCTTGATCTCTTCTTTCTTCTTAACTTAAAATTCAGTGTTTTAACTTCTTTTTGATGATCTTTACATATGAAAAATCATTTCTCATTAATATCATGCCTCAACTCCATCAATTTGTATTATTTCTAACAATTGGTATCACTTTCAACAATCCATATCATTGAACTCGAAAGTGCAGAATCATTTTTCCTGTTGAAAACATTCATGATTTAAATAACTCTTGAAATAATCTTGAAACATATTTTCAATGAATGCTTAAACATAATTTTGAGAATCATTTCAAAAATTTATGGATATATTTGAGTGTGAAGACCGAGAATTTCTAAATAAATATAAGGTATCCGAAAAATATAATTTGGACAAGTTGAAATCCAAATTTAAATAAGAAACTAAAAAGGAAATTAAATTGGAAATAAGAAATGAAGGAGGAAATTTAATTTGGATAAATGGAAATCCAAATTAAATAAGAAAATGGAGAAAATAATTTTGGATATTTAGAAATCCAAAACTTAATAAGAAATAAAAATATTTTGGTATATTTATATAATGATATTATATAAATATTATTTTGTGTTAAAAGTGTAAAAGTATATATATGAATATATATTTTAATACAAAATATGTATTTAAATACATATTAAGAATAGTGTATATATATAATTATGGTGTATAATAATTATATATATATATATATATATTATAGTTATTATTATTATATATATAAAAATATATATACTAAAAAAAAATGAAAACTGAAAACGGGCGGGAATCGGGATACCCGATTCCCACCCATTTTCCTCCTCTGTTTACAACAGAGGAAGGATTTCCAAAAGAAGGACCGGCCCCCTGCCGGCCGAGAGAGGAGGAGGAAGGAGAAAGGGGCGTCGTCGGCGAGACGAGGGGGAGAAGGAGAAGCGACCGGCGGCGGCCCAAAGCGGAAAAAGAAAGAGAAAACGGCGCGAAACGAAGCGAAAAACCGAAAAGAAGAAAGGAAGGGAGATCGACGGTGCCGGCCGATCCAGGCACCACCACCGCCACCAACGCCACCGGCGAGGGCCAACGAAGGAGAGGGAGGCCACCGATGGTGAAGGAAACGACGGAGGAAGGAAGAAATGGAAGAGAAAGGAGCCGAAACCCACACCGCCAGATCTGGCGCCGTCGCCGGTGATGGGGCCAAACCGAGACCAGATCCGACTTCGTGGCAACCTCGGCAAGCTGTTGGGTGGTCGAACCGCCGGAATGGGTGGCCGTCGGTGATCGAACCGGTCAGCCAAAGTTGAACTGGCCAAGCCAAGCTCTGAACCGGCCCGACCCGACCCGACCCGACTCGGTTCAGAAAAGAAAAGAAAAAAAAGAAAGAAAGGAAAAAGAAGAAAAGAAAAGAAAAAGAGAAAGAAGGAGAAAGAAAAAGAAAAAAAAGAGGAAAAGAAAAGAAAAAGAAAAAGGAAAAGAAAAAGGAAGAAGAAGAAGTAAAAGAATTGGTAAGGAACCGAAAGACTTCATTTTGTTCCCTTTGAATTTATGGAATTTATTAGAAATTTCGGATTATTTTCTAAATGAAGATATATGTCGATTTTTGATATTTTAGCAAAACGGAAATGAGACGAATGGTCGGCAAGGCTCGAAAATCGGAATGTACGCTAAGCTTGGCGAATGGGTAAGATACTTTTATAAAGCATTAGTAGCTTTATATTGTATGTGGGAATTATAATTTTATATATGATGCATTTATTTAATTGATTTTAAAAAATGCTAAGAGGACCCACAACTGATGGTGGGGGTCTTAGTAAGAGATAAAGAAACTGTGAGAAACAACGGCTGTTATTATAAACTGTTTTCCGTGCAGGAGGCTTAGTAAAAATTAACCCATTATGCTGCCGAAATTTTTAGGAAAAGATCTGAGGAAAAAGATTAAGTTTCTCACATAAATGGAATCTTGGAGATAATTATTGAAAATAAATATTAAAAGGATTTTATGATATTACCGAAAGAGTTTGATATTGAAATCGATGAAAAGATAGATCGTTGAAAACGATAATGTGATGAATTATATGGTTTAAACTTTATAGAATTTATAAATCAAGTAATTTTAATATCACAAATGGTATCAAGTTGAGATTGAGGTGAAATCATTTATTTGACGGATCACTGATAAAAGTGACGATGATTATAGGATACAACTTAAAAGAGAAAAAAATTGAAGTTGTGATTTAGACGGTCAAATGATAGAAGTGCGGAATTATCAATCGAGTGATGATTATGGAATTGATAGATTCAAATAAATGAACCGTCTTAGTGGTATGAACTAAGATTTTTGCAATAATATGGATAGTCGCAAGACGATTTAAATGATTGAAACACTGTTGATAGTGGAAATTGGCAAATCCTTTTAAGTGGTAAATTGCCAATCAAAGAATTGAATTGAGGACGTTTTATAGATAATTTTAGCATGATATTACATTCTACAGGCCGTAAGAAAAGTGAATTGAGGATTGTGATATGATTTTATGATAGTGAATGAAATTGAACTGCAAGTCGAAAATTCTGAATATGTACCAATAGGTCAAACCATAAATGGATTTGATAAGCGATTATTGATCTTGTGGTTTTATGATCCTCGATGTCAACTCTGAAATAGATATCGAATGAGGATATTAGTAATTCATAATTTCAGTATCCTGATGGCTATATGGAAACATGATATTTAGATGCTCATAGATACTAAAAGGATTCACACTGATGATGTGGTTCTAGTATCGATAATAAAATGTACAAATGATTCTTATAGTCGATAATTATCGAAAAAGGATATTGAATACCGAATGGTTTGAATGCTAAGTGATCTGGTTATTGAATAATTAGAGTAATGAGCAATCTGAACATTGAATGAAATGAATCTTGAATGATTTGAATACTGATTTACTGATGTGTCAGAAGGATAGTTTGAAATCGAATGATTGATGATGATAAAGTTAAATGAATTGTTTCAAAGTATTAGATGAAGGTATTACTTATATGGACATTTGAAACTATTACCAAAATTACATACGAAAATGATTTCATAGCATCGCTTTTAAGCATAATTTGCTATAGTTTCAGATATTATAATAGCATTTATATAAATGCTATAATGTATAGATTAGCTTTAAAAAGAAAGTATATGGTATATACATATTTTTATATACGAAACCTCTTAAAGAACATCACCATATGCTTTACATGATTTTAAAAAGAAAAGATAAAGATTTAAATGTTTTATGAGACTGTAGGCACCCTAAAAGAATTAAATTCAATATAGCATAGTGGAAACTGCCTAATTGGAGCTTTGCTCATTAGGCAGATATGCTTGTCCAACAATAGTCGTAGACAGGTCTCAATCACGCCTGATCAGTGGGGCTGAGAGAGATGAGGTCTATGGCCATAGATAGCGCCCTAATTGGTTTCCAGGGGACGATGACATGATTTTCACTGCTAGCTACAGTGATTTAAGTCTTTATTGATAGAGAGTGATTTAAGTCTTTATTGATAGAGAGGTGATAGGGATCTAGCCTAGTCTCTAACCGATATGATATGAAGTCTAGAGTATGATTTTATTGATATGAACTCTAGACTTGACATGATTTATACTGTACATGAAACAGATTTGAAATGAAATACGTTTTGAAACAGTACATGTTTTAAACATGTTTTAAAAGTCCATGAGATATGATTTCGATACTCATATGATTTATATGTGATTTTGTGTCGAACATGGCATGATATGCGGTCTAGAGTATAGTTTGATTTGATATGAACTCTAGACCTGATATGATTTACAGAATATGTTTTAAAAGTATATGATAAATGATTTCGACACTTACATGATTTACATACGATTTTGTGTCGAATTTAAAATGATATGCGGTCTAGAGTATAGATTGATTTGATATGAACTCTAGACCCGATATAACTTATAGTAAATGAAAATGTTTTAAAACCGCACATGTTTTAGACATGCTCCGAAAACGAATACATGAACTGAAATTGAATATGTTTCTATCATGCCTTAAAGGCAAATTTGAAATGAATTGAAAATCCATATGTTGAGCATGTCCTAAAGTATATATGATATGATTTGAAATGATAGCGGTTTATACAGAAAAATTACATGAATTGCATATTAAACCCTGACATGATAATATGCTTAGCACATGAGAATTCCATGAGGAATGTCGTGATTCGACGTTAATGATGTTTCATTTATACGATGACATGAGATGATATGATATATGAACATGAGATTAATATGAAGAGAATTCTGATCTCACTCTATCGTGATCATAAATTCCCAAACGATAAGTGATATGAATTGATGTAATACGGGAATATGATTGTTAAATGTAAAGTGAATTCGGTAGGATATCTGCATTAAACATGGAGAATATATGAAGAGTGTCATGACTCGGTGGTGGCGATATTTCATCGATATGATGTCATAATATGATATGAAACATGAATATAGAAACACACGAAGAGAATTATGATTTCGTACCACCATGATCATGATCCATAATATGAGACTTGATAAGAGATGATAGTATACAGAAGTATGATTATGAAATGAAAAGTAAATATGAGATCTGATATGAGATGATAGCATACCAAAGTATGATTATGAAATAAAAAGTGAAAATGAGAAGTGATAATGAGATGTATCGATGAGAAAGGATTAACTGTAATTGCATCCTTGCAAGTTTTAAGCATTGCAGTTTAAGACAGTGTAATCCTACTCTTGTATTTATATTAGTATCTTACTGAGCCGTGGTTTTGCTTACCGCACTAAATTTTATCTCTTTCAGATTATTGAAGTTAACATCTGCCATGTGAGCTGTTCAGTGGGCATCGGAGGACTTGGTACTAGTCTTCTGAGGTATATGTTACTTATAAATACTTGTTTACATGTAAGACTTAAATTGATGCACAGTACATATTCTGTTTAACAAGTCGGGATGTAACTAAGAACCGTTTCCGTGTTTGTTAAATATTTAAATGAAATGACTATAGGTCACCTAAATAGTATAGTGAGTACACTGACACCGAATACAAACCTTAAAATGAAAAAGAAAAATTTAGTCCATAAATTTGTAGACTAAGAAAAGTATAAGAATCAAGTGAAAGTCGCGGTCTTCGGGTCGTGACATTGAGAATTTGATGAACTTGTGCATAATGAGTATTCTTCATTCCTTTTGTTTATCTTAGTCAAGCATGCTTATAGGATTATGTCTCTTAGCTTGACTTATCTATTCCACACTAGGTTTCATGATAATTATACATCTAGTGGATTGATTTCAAATGTAAATTCAACAATTGGTAATGATCATTAATTTGTAATGGTAAATGGATCCTAAATGTTCAAATGCATGAAACTTTATCATCCATGTACTTAAATTTTTCTTATGACCAAATTATTAAAGAACTTGGGCTTAAATGACAACACCAACATTCAAAGATAAATGCAAACTTGAACAAATGTACCCTGATTGATATCCATGCATTTATTATTTGAATTTTTCCTTGCTCATAATTGGTTAAGGACTTGAATTGGAAAATGAGCATAGGACTCTTGTGCTTAAAACCATGGAAGAAAATGTGTTTGCTTGAATACCTTTATTTTTTGAATCTTCCATATGGTATAACTTTATGAATATGAATATGGATTAATACTTTATGATAGTATGCTAATGTTTAATTAATCCATATGCATATTTGATGGTGTGTGATTGTGTTCTTGCATATTTAGAATGATTATTTTCTTAACATGAACACACTACACTTAGATATTGGATTCATGCAAAATGTCTAAGTCAACCATTAGTAACAATTGGCATTTAGATTGAAATAACAATTAGTATCATTGGTAACCATATTTCAACAATTGGTAAGCCAAGACTAAATTGACAATTAGTATGAGCTTTAAATTGATAATTCTTCTTGTGCTCTTTAGTTTGAAATGACAAATAGAGAAGAATTCATTTAGGATATTTTTGCATGAACCTTTTATGTGCTAGAATTTGTAGTTAATTGTTATATGTCTTAATTCTATGCACACTCCTTCTTGAAAATGATTTATGAGCTCATGTATAATGATATGTCATCTAATTTTAGCTCATAATCATGATATATTGTCATGCACCTTAGTTGGACCTTAGAGAACAATTGATATACTTAGGTGCTTGATAGAATTGAAATAAGCAAGTTATGAAACTTAATAGATAATTTATAAACAACTTGCTTCATCATTTACCAATTGGAAACTTCTTGCGAAATTATTTATAAACAATTGGTATAGGATCATAAGTCATATTCTTTGCAAGAATATTTCATACTCTTTGTGGATATTGACTTATTTATTTGTGCTATGAGTCCCATGTACTAACATAATTCTTGTTGGATGGAGCATATTGATTTGTTCTCACATAGCCATAATTTTAGGGGGAACATACTTTTTATTTTTTCCTTTTTTTTGCTATGACAAAAAAGGGGAAAGATATTAAGGTATTAAGGGGAGAGATAATGGGGGAGAAATAATTTGAAAATCTCTTTTGGAAAATTCTCTTCAAATCATGCTTACACTAAGGGGGAACTTTATAAAATCCTGTTTTATTTGAGGGGGAGTATTTTATTAAAGAATTTTCAAAGTAAATTTACATTAAGTTTTGTCATATCAAAAATGGGGAGATTGTTAGCTTTAAATTGCCATATGTATTTTGAAATGACAAAAACTTAAGTAAACCTTAATGTTTCTTTCAAATTGTAAATTTGCTTTATGACATATGATTTTCTCAAACCATTTAAAGTGTTAATGTCAAACATTAAGACCATGATTCAATTGTATATTCTTATTGGTTTTAATACTTTACAAAATGAGTTTGAATATTTTCATTAAAGTAATTTTCTCAAGAATATATTGAACACAAATTAAGAAAATTACTTAATGAATTTTTAGACTATGTTTTCATTTGAGAAAGTCAAGAAAAACTCCCACAAAAATGCCAAAATGTTTTGGGTTAGATTAGGATCAAAGGCCACATCATTTCTAACTCAAAAAGTGCAGGAAATCACATTCTGGAAGCATGGGATCGGTCCCCTAAGGGAAGGGATCGATCCCTTTATCGTAGAATGCCTCGGAGGCCTAGAATGAAGCATGGGATCGATCCCTTTTTCAAAAGGATCGATCCCTTTATCTCAGAAAGCCTCCAACGGCTAGTTTTTGTGAGATACAACGGATAGTTTCTGTTTTGGCTCCAACCAACGTCCACAAACCATCCAAGGGACTATAAATAGAGGCTTAGAAGCTAAAGGAAGGAAGAGGAACCACTCAGCAACTCCAATACTCATTATTCCTCAAATCCTCAAGCCTCAACAACAAATCAAGAGCTACAAAGTCTTCATCTTCCATCATTCACATATCTCTTGTATTGTTTAGCACAATTCTTGTATAGGCTTTTCTTTGTGCCTAATTTCTGTAATCATTTACCTACTTAGAGGTCTTCTTTGATTACATCTCTTGTAAACCAAATCATTCCTTGTAAAAGGGGAGGTTTCTCTTTAGCCTAAGAAAAAGAGGGAAGTTTCTCCTTAGCCTTAGAAAAAGAGGGAGGTTTCTCTTAAGCCTAGAAAAAGAGAGAGGTTTCTCTTGAGCCTGCAAAAAGAGGGAGTGTAACACAAATTCAAGTATAGTGAATTTGGGGAAAATCCTTGGGAATGTCTCAAGGTAGAGGACGTAGGCAAGGTTGCCGAATCTCTATAAATCACTTGCGTACATTTCTCTATCCTTACTCTCTTTACTTATTTGCAATTATATTTGTGTTTATTGTATTGAATTTATATTGTATAATTGCCTAGCTTAGAGAACTTAGAAAACACTCAAATAGGCTAGAGAATTTAGAAGAATCGAAAAACGGGCTTAAGGTTAGTTAAGAACCGATTCGCCCCCTCTCGGTATAGCCTATAGAGCCAACATATATATATATATATATATATATATATATATATATATATACCACTGTGGAGCTGGACGCCGGTTGTAGGGGGCGATTGGCGGTTGGGGCGGTAGTGGTGGAGATAGACGCCAGTAGGGGGACGACCAGTGGTTGCGAGAGGTAGGCAAGCAGACAACCTCGCGAGCAGCACTTTTTGTTTTTTTTTAAGACAAGGGGTGGGGGGGTGACCGGCGGCAGCGGCACCATGACTGACAGCCAACTGACCGGCAACCGGGAAAAGGGGGAACGGGCAGCAAGCGACGACCTAGAGAGGGAAGCTATTGGCGGACCCAGGGAGGGGACCAAGAATGCAAAGACACGAGCGGGAAAGAGAAAAAAAGGGAGGGAGTTTGGGCTTTTTGAGGAATTAGCAACGGGAATTCCATCGCTAATTGGTTCTGACACTCCTCAGCTACTGTGAAAACGGTTATCGAGGTGTTTTAGCGACGAAAAATTCTGTTGCTAAAACAAACAGAATAAAATAAAATTATTTTTATTTTAATTTCAGCTACGAATTATTTTCGTCGCTAGTCGATAAAAATATAAAAAACTAAAAAAAAACAAAATTTAAATAATTTTCATTATATTGGAATCAACAACAGAATATTCCGTCGCTAATTTCCAAAATTTTCATGAATAAAATAAAAAATATAACTACGATGGTTTTGCGACAGAATATTCCGTCGCTGATTCCAATTTCATTTTTCCACTTTTTTTGGTTTAGCGACAAAATATTATGTCGCTAATTTTTGGCTGTTTTGAATAGTACCTCCCGCCATAATTAGCAATGAAATTAACGACGGAATTTTGTCCTTCACAATTTACCGACAAAATTCCTTTGCAAATTTCGTCACTAATCTAAACTTTATTTTCGTCGCTAAAGTCATCTTTCAGCGACGGAAAAATTCCATCGCTGAATTTCTGTCGCTGAAAGCTTTTTTCTTGTAGTGATATTGAACTTGTTAAACTATAGACTTGTCAGATTTTTTTGAATCTAATTAATTTAATTGGTTTATTTAATTTCAGAGCCAGAATTAAAGTTCGCAGTACAAATTAGTTCAAAGCCCAATTATTTAAGTTTATATTTTTGTTTTAATTTATTATTTAATTTATTTTAATATTATTCAAATAAAAAATAGAAAAAAAAGATAATGAAAATCTAAAAAAATAATAAAATAAATTTCAAAACAAAGATAATTAGGCTTAGTTAGATTTTTTTATGATAAAGATAAAGATAAAAAAATCAAATAAAACTATCTGATTTAGATAAACCTTAGGAACATTTGACTTAAAAATTTTTTTTTTTAAAGTTAATCCTAGTCTGAAATTTTCCTTTGTAAGAGGAATCTTGACGGAGAATAAGAGAGGATACGAAAAAGGAGTACAAAAGGAGAGAATAAGGGCTGTACCAAAAAAAAAGGAGAGAATAAGGGAGAGTATTTTTCTGTCAAGCCAGAGGAAAGCAACAAATTCCAGAAAATTGAAGAGAAAACAAAAGGGAGCCTAGTGAAAATAAAACAGCAAATTATAGAGCAATTAAAGGGGGAAATCCGCAAAGGAGAGCAATTAGAAATAACAAAAAATATGGCAGCTGGTTTTCTTCTTAGTACTCAGTTTTGGGAATGCACAACATTGGGAAGCCAAACCGTGTCCTTCAGCTGTACCACTTTAATGTCATCTGAAGTCCATCTAAGTTTGTTGACCCGAAATTGAGGTAACGAATGATAATATCGACATCAATGGCTAAGGATCAAAAGAGCTGGAAAGGAGGCTCTCGTCCTGTCCCCAGGGGTTAGGTGCTTGACCTTTTTCTTCCTCGGGCAAGGTTCGAGAGCCACCAGGGGAAAGAGCTGGAAAGGAAACTTTGTTTATTTTATGAGAGATTGCAAGGATAATGATTCTGTGATCGGTGTTCCAACGAGGTAATGATTGTTTTATAATTTATTTAATTATTATTTTAATATTCTTTTAAAGTTAATGTGTTTTATTATGTTTTTATAAGTGATGAAAAGAAATGATGATAAGTATTTTAAGTGTGTAATTAGAAAAAAAGATGAAGATGAGTTGTTTGTTGTGAAATGTATATTAATATTAGGATGAAATGATTTAACGAACGTTTTTTTTTTTTATGTCTTTAAGAAATGTTCGTAAAATTTGTAATAATCGTAAAAATAATTTAATAATTAAAAAATATTTTTTTTAAATTAAATTTTGAAAAAAATTAGAATTTTACCAATGATGGAATTCTTGAGTGTTGCGGCTGTGCAATATTCAAGAAATTCTTAGGTGCGAAATGATTTTCTTCAATCCAATCAAAGTATTGGGAGATTTAGGAAATTTAGTATATTTAACATGAAAGTTGATGTGGATAGCTTAGTTAGTTGCTACATGTGTAATACTAACGACAGTTAGTGTCATATAACAAATTTGAATTTAATTGCATAATTTTAAAAGGTTGAGGGTTTATTTTCACTGAAATAAAAGTTTATGTATTGAATTTCACACAATAAAACGTTGAGGGCTGAATTCCATTTTGAGCTAAAAGTTGAGGGCTTATTTGGCCATTAAGCCAAAAAATAATATGTATTTTTAATAAAAAGTAAAAATTGGAACAAATGAGAATTCTATCGATGATGAAATTCTTAAATTTTGTGCGTGCACAATATTTGAGAAATTTTTAGGTGAGGAAGAGTTTTCTTTTCTATATTCGATCAAAGTATTGGAGGATTCAGAAAGCAATGTCAATATCAAGAATTTTCATTTAATTTCAAATAAAGATAAAAATAAATTTTATAAGATTTTGATAAATATTTAGGTTTAAAAATTTTGTTTAAATCTGACCACAGAGTCTCTTAATAAAGAACGAGCATGTTCTTGTAAATACTCATGAGGTGAAGAGATTGTCTCTTAAGAATCCAATCAAAGTGTTGGGAAATTCTTAAAGAAATTTTCAATATTTAAAAATAATCTTTAGCTCTTCAAAATAAAGATCTCATTGAGTTTTTGGTTCTTCCACTTGAATAGTTTCAAATCTTTTAAAAGCCTATATCATTGAACATTTCAACATAAATTAATTTTCATTACAAAAGAGAATTTAAAATAAAGTATATACTTAAAAAACAAAAATAAACTTACATCACTCAAAGTAAATGATATGAACCTCACCGAAAGAAGATGAGGTTCAATGAAGAACATGAAGAACACTTGAAGAAAAACAAGAATAAGTTAAAAACGCAGCAAAAGAAAACAAAAATTAGAGATAAAACCAAGACCCGTTGTGTAGAAACACAAGAACCTATGGTATTGGACCAAGACCCGTTGCTTAGAAAAGCAAGAACCTATGGTATATATTGGTGGAAGGTAGAAGAACGCCACAAGGAAGACCTTGATAAGTTCAAGAGTTCTCAAGAGAACCAAAGAGAAGAAGTCTCTCAATTTTATTACTAAAATCAATTGTGTTCTCCCCAAAGGGTTACATAACTATTTATAGGCAAATAGATAACTTGCAGCACAAGCAATAGCAATCCTACTCTCCTAACTTGCAGAACAAGTAATAGAAGTCTTACAAAATCTATTATTTAAAAAGGAATTGGGCTTAAATTAAATTAAGACAATGTTCAGCCCAATAATACTTAACTAAATAAAATATGCATCTAGCCTAATTTGCATTTCGGCCCAATACTTGTGTCTTCAAGAAGGTTGAACTTGGGCTTGGATCATGTTGTAGAAGACTTTATCATCCTCCATGCTCAAGCTTTGTTGGGCTTTCTCTCTAGCAATATCAATGAAACCAGCCAAGGCTTGTTGCATTATCTTTGATTTAGCTCTTGTAATTGGACCTCTATGGATACTCAAAGGATCACAATCATCACGAACATGACTTGAGCTTTGTGAGCTTGGATCTCCATCATTCCCCCTCTCCTCGAAAGGATTTGTCCTCAAATCAGAATCACCTACATCAATATCAAAGGGAGAAAGATCAGAAACATTAAATGTAGCACTAACATTATACTCACCTGGAAGATCTAACTTATAAGCATTGTCATTGATCTTCTTAATCACTTGGAATGGTCCATCTCCTCGAGGTTGCAACTTGGAGCGACGTTGAGCAGGATATCTCTCTTTACGCATATGTACCCAAACCCAATCCCCAGGTTCAAAGACAACTTTCTTGCGATGCTTGTTGGCTTGAGTAGCATATTGCTCAGTCCTCTTCTTAATGTTTTGACGTACCTTCTCATGTAGTTGCTTAACAAAATCAGCTTTCTTTTCCCCATCCAAACTAGCTCTCTCCTCAATAGGTAGTGGTAAAAGATCCAATGGAGTGAGTGGATTAAAACCATAGACAACTTCAAATGGAGAATAACTAGTAGTAGAATGCACACTTCTATTGTAAGCAAACTCCACATGAGGCAAACAATCTTCCCAATTCTTCAGATTCTTTTGAATAATGGATCTTAACAAAGTAGA
Source organism: Heritiera littoralis (assembly GCA_031772115.1). Classification (NCBI taxonomy): domain Eukaryota; kingdom Viridiplantae; phylum Streptophyta; class Magnoliopsida; order Malvales; family Malvaceae; genus Heritiera; species Heritiera littoralis. The sequence continues at coordinate 2,474,157 of JAPDPK010000043.1, forward strand.
CAAAGTACGATTGACTACTTCAGTTTGACCATCGGTTTGTGGATGACAAGTAGTTGAAAACAATAGCTTTGTTCCTAACTTTCCCCATAATGTTTTCCAAAAGTAGCTAAGGAACTTCACATCACGGTCAGAAACAATGGTCCTCGAAACTCCATGTAGACGAACAATTTCCTTGAAGAATAAATCGGCAATGTTACTTGCATCATCTGTCTTGTGACAAGCAATGAAGTGAGCCATCTTAGAGAACTTGTCAACAACAACAAAAACAGAATCTCTACCTCTCTTTGTTCTTGGTAACCCCAAAACAAAGTCCATAGAAATGTCAGTCCAAGGAGCAGTAGGAATAGGTAATGGAGTATAAAGACCATGATTCATAACTCTAGACTTAGCTTGTTTACAAGTGACACATCTTTCACACAATTTTTCAACATCTCTTTTCATGTTAGGCCAAAAGAAGTGATCATGCAATATATCTAAAGTTTTCTTTACTCCAAAATGTCCCATTAATCCACCACTATGGGCTTCTCTAACAAGTAATTCTCTTAACGAACTCCTAGGCACACATAATCTATTTTCCCTAAATAAGAATCCATCATGCCTATAAAACTTTCCAAAACCAGTTTTCTCACATGCAATGAACACATTTTCAAAATCCTCATCAATAGCATACAAGTCTTTAATATACTCAAATCCAAGTAGTTTTGCATTAAGAGTAGTGATTAGAGTATACCTTCGAGACAATGCATCAGCCACGACATTTTCTTTACCTTGTTTATATTTGATCACATATGGAAATGTCTCAATGAACTCCATCCACTTGGCATGACGCTTGTTCAACTTGCTTTGTCCTTTCAAGTGCTTCAAGGACTCATGATCAGTGTGGATGACAAATTCCTTAGGCCATAAATAGTGTTGCCATGTTTCTAAGGCCCTCACTAATGCATACATCTCTTTATCATATGTGGGATAGTTAAGGGCAGCTCCACTTAACTTCTCACTGAAAAAAGCAATGGGGCGCTTCTCTTGCATTAAAACAGCTCCAATACCTATACTGGAAGCATCACACTCAATCTCAAAAGTTTTAGAAAAGTCAGGTAAGGATAACAAAGGTGCGGAACAAAGCTTCTCTTTAAGCAAGTTAAAAGCACGATCTTGCTTAAGACCCCATTTAAATCCAACATTCTTTTTAACAACATCAGTTAAAGGTACAGCTATAGTACTGAAGTCTCTAACAAACCTACGGTAGAAACTAGCTAATCCATGAAAACTACGCACCTCAGAGATATTCTTAGGTATAGGCCAATCTTTAATTGCCTTAACCTTTTCATCTTCTACTGCTATACCCTTAGAAGAAACAACATATCCAAGAAATATAATCTTATCAGTGCAAAAGGAACATTTCTTAAGGTTAGCATACAGCTTTTCCTTTCTCAAGACATTAAGCACATTCTTTAAATGTTCAATATGTTCATGCAAACTTCTACTATAGATCAAGATATCATCAAAATAGACAACTACAAATTTTCCAATGAAAGCACGCAAAACATGGTTCATTAATCTCATGAAAGTGCTAGGTGCATTAGTTAATCCAAAAGGCATAACTAACCATTCATACAAACCATGCTTAGTCTTAAATGCAGTTTTCCATTCATCACCTTCTCTCATGCGAATTTGAGGATAACCACTTTTCAAATCAATTTTAGAAAAAATGCAAGAACCATGTAACTCATCAAGCATATCATCTAATCTAGGAATGGGATAGCGATACTTTACAGTGATTTTGTTGATAGCACGACAATCAACACACATCCTCCACGTCCCATCCTTCTTAGGAACAAGTAACACAGGAACAGCGCATGGACTCATGCTCTCTCTAATGTAGCCTTTCTTCATGAGCTCGTCAACTTGCCTTTGAAGCTCCTTTGTCTCCTCGGGATTACTTCTATAGGCAGGTCGGTTGGGAATGGCAGCTCCAGGAACAAGGTCTATTTGATGCTCAATTCCCCTAATAGGTGGCAAACCATTTGGAATCTCCTCGGGGAATATATCTCCAAATTCCTTCAAAAGAGACATAACATTAGTAGGCAAAGAAGATTTAAGATCATTAGAACTAAAACAAGATTCTTTATATAAAAACAAAAGGATTGGGCACTTAGCTAGAAAAGCAGCCTTTACATCACTTTGCTTTGCATAGAAGCTCACGTCCTTTCTTTCTTTCTTTGCAATATCTTTGCCTTTATCTAGATTCTTTGACCTTTGTTGTGATTCATTCTGCTCTTTCAACCTCAATTGATCCTCATAAATCTCCGTAGGACTCAAGGGTGCAAGTGTGAATTTCTTACCAGCCATGGTAAATGAATAACGGTTTGTAAATCCATCATGTATGACATGTCTATCAAATTGCCATGGTCTTCCTAAAAGCAAATGACCAGCATGCATAGGCACAACATCACACAACACTTTATCATTGTACCTTCCAATTGAAAATAGCACCAATACTTGCTTGGTCACATTTACTTCTCCACAATTATTGAGCCATTGAAGTTTGTATGGTTTAGGATGTTTTGTAGTGGGCAAACTCAATTTGTCAACCAAATAAGTGCTAGCAACATTAGTGCAACTACCACCATCAATAATCAAAGAGCATACCTTATTGTTGACGTGGCATCTAGTATGAAAAATATTTTCTCGTTGCACTTCATCTTCATCCTTAACTTGGGCACTTAATGCACGACGAGCTACAAGTGCTTCACCATGTGCAGCAAACTCAACATAGTCATCATCCTCATTAATGTCCTCCAATGGTGGCATCTCATCATCAACATCAGAATCTTCACTTACAACATCACCATCATCACGCATAATCATGACTCGTTTGTTTGGGCATTGTGATGCAATGTGTCCTCTTCGCAAACATCTAAAACACTTAATGTCTCTACTCTTACCTTGGGATGCTTGGACAGCCTCGGGTTTGGGCTTTTGGACACTCTCACCCTTAGGCTTGAATGAGGATTCAGTCTTAAGTTTGAATGTAGTCTTATCATCCCTTCGAAAGGTGTTCGGTTTCCAAGAAGAAGATGAACTAGAACCTTGCATAAAACGAGATGAATAACCTTTTCTCTTGAGTTGCCTTTCAACCTTGATAGCCATATGCAACATATCATCAAACTCCACATAGTGATGTAACTCCACTACATTAGCAATCTCACGATTCAATCCTTGTAAGAATCGAGCCATAGTAGCTTCACTATCCTCTTCAACATTAACTCTGATCATGATAATTTCCATTTCTTTATGATAATCCTCAACACTCTTAGAACCTTGAGTGAGCCCTTGTAACCTTTGATAAAGCTCTCTATAGTAATGATTAGGAACAAACCTTTTTCTCATAACACATTTCATTTCATTCCATGTAACTATAGGCGGCTCTCTATTCCTACGTCTACCAAGCATGAGTTGGTCCCACCAAATGATTGCATAATCCGTGAACTCTACAGCAGCAAGTTTCACCTTTTTTTCTTCGGAATAGTTATGGCAATCAAAGACCATCTCCACTTTCTTTTCCCATTCTAAGTAAGCCTCAGGATCATTCTTACCTTGAAAGGAAGGAATCTTCAATTTGATACTTCCTAAATTTCCATCTATCCTATCATAATACCTATCTCCTTTATACCTATCTCCACGACCTCCTTTATTACCATGGTTACCTTTAACACTTCTACTAAACTCATCATCATCAAACTCATCATCTACTTTATCATCAAAGTCATTATTCACAACATTGCCTTTCACACGAGAAGTATTATCTTGATTTACTTTAGCTAGGACAGCTTCATGTTCCTCCAATTTATCATGAATATTATTAAACCTTAACTCTATCCTTGAAAATTGTTGTTGCATAGCTTGGAACATGAACTCGATCTTACTCAAATCAGGCTTTTCACTATTAGAAGACATGATTTTATCCTGCAAGAAAAGTTAGTAAAAGAAAAGGACCTCACAAGTATGACCTCACGTGTTTACACTCAATACACACAAGAATGTAACACTCACACTCGTGTTTTCACACAATTTTAATATGGCTTTTCTCTACTAATGTTACTCACACACTCTTGCCTTTTTCCCTCACACAACTTTTCTCTATAGGTTCTATATTGAACTCAAGACTCAATCAAAAATCAGCTTATGGAATTCAACTATCAACCAACAATAAACAAGATGAGCACAAGATTTTAATCAAGGGAAAACAAAACAATGAAGACTCAACAAGACTTAGCAAGACTCAATAAGACCTAAGAAGACTCCAATGAAACTAAACCTTGAAGAAAATATGAGTGTTTAATTAGGGTAAGGTTTAGCCAAAGGTGGGGTAGTTTTGTTCTTTTATGTGGTAGGGTCAAAAGGTAATTTTAGGCAGTAGGGTAGAATGGTAACAATGAATTTTCAAATTAGGCAAATAAGAAATCTCAAAGCTCAAGAAAGAATGACTACCTCAAGATTTTGATGAAGCACACCTCCACGAATTGCCTTTGACGTTGCACTTGCTACACATGATGTAATAAATCCCCTCTTGAATTGATTTTTTTCTGTTCTCTTTTTTTTCTTTTTTTTCTCTTTTTTTTTCTTTTTCTTTTATATTTTACTAAAGTAAACAAATAATAAGAAAAAAACCAAAAAGTCTAAATAATAAGAAGAGTTTACTTGGGAACAAGGCAACTTTTTGACAAAAACAAGCTAGTTTTGGTAGCAGCTTGTGTGGGCAAGGAATGAGAGGAACGGTGGCTTGTGAAACAAGTAGTCTTTATGTGATGTAGAGCTTTTGAAGGTTTCTTGGTGAGCAAGAAAACCTTTGGGATTTGATTGCTTGGAGAACAAGATAGGGTTTATTTGGTGGCTAAGTAAAGAAAATAGGTTTGAGGGATAAACAATATTAGTGGTGGCTTGGAAAAGGATTCAAGATCAAAGTTTGTCCAAGACAAGAAGACAAAGAAAGAAAAGAAAAAAAAAACAAAACGATACTCACATGAATTGAACCTAAGCTCTGATACCAAATGATATGAACCTCACCGAAAGAAGATGAGGTTCAATGAAAGAACATGAACAACACTTGAAGAAAAACAAGAACAAGTTAAAAACGCAGCAAAAGAAAACAAAAAATTAGAGATAAAACCAAGACCCGTTGTGTAGAAACACAAGAAACCTATGGTATTGGACCAAGACCCGTTGCTTAGAAAAGCAAGAACCTATGGTATATATTGGTGAAGGTAGAAGAACGCCACAAGGAAGACCTGATAAGTTCAAGAGTTCTCAAGAGAACCAAAGAGAAAAGTCTCTCAATTTTATTACTAAAATCAATTGTGTTCTCCCCAAAGGGTTACATAACTATTTATAGGCAAATAGATAACTTGCAGCACAAGCAATAGCAATCCTACTCTCCTAACTTGCAGAACAAGTAATAGAAGTCTTACAAAATCTATTATTTAAAAAGGAATTGGGCTTAAATTAAATTAAGACAATGTTCAGCTCAATAATACTTAACTAAATAAAATATGCATCTAGCCTAATTTGCATTTCGGCCCAATACTTGTGTCTTCAAGAAGGTTGAACTTGGGCTTGGATCATGTTGTAGAAGACTTTATCATCCTCCATGCTCAAGCTTTGTTGGGCTTTCTCTCTAGCAATATCAATGAAACCAGCCAAGGCTTGTTGCATTATCTTTGATTTAGCTCTTGTAATTGGACCTCTATGGATACTCAAAGGATCACGATCATCACGAACATGACTTGAGCTTTGTGAGCTTGGATCTCCATCAGTAAATATACTCTTCTCCTTCCAACTAGCATGTGTAAGAGGTTGTAAGTCATTAGATTGGCTTTAAGTAATTTAATAATACTAAATAGAATTACTTTTATATATTTTACTTTGATTAAAATGTTAAAGATATAAATAATTAAAATAAAAATAAAATTTTAATATAATTAAAAATATTAAAAAATTAAATAGGCCAGCTTATTTAAGCCAGGGCTAAATCCATTTAGGCCCGAGCTAAAAAGCTCTCTTTCTTAAATGGGCTACAAAAATGAGGTTCAAGTCGTGAATAAATGGGCCAAGCCAAATTGGCCCAACGCGCCTTGGCTCATTTTGACAGTACTAATCTCCCATCTCTAAAGGATCTCCTTAATGGCACTTCCAATTGAGGTTGTTGTTGCTCCTCCAATTGAATAGGAGTAGGTTTTTCAATATGAGTAGGAGGTAACCCAAGAACGTCTTGATAATCCGGATTTGCATCTTGAATAATATCTAACATAATTGCCTGATCATTTTCAATTTCAACTGTAGGAATTGTAACATGTTCTTTCTCAATGACAAAGTTCCTTGGTTTGGCGTTGCTATCATATTCAACATCCTCAATAAACTTAGTATTTCTCATCTTGAAAAAAGATCTATTTGAGGGATTATAAAACTTGAAACCCCTCAATCTCTCTAAGTATCTAACAAAGTAGCAGCTTATTGTTCTTGAGTTTAATTTCCTTTCATTAGGCTTGCATGGCCTAGCCTTAATTGGACAACCCCAGATATGTAAATGCCTAAACTAGACTTTTTTCCTGTCCATAACTCATATGGGGTTTTGGTTGCTGTTTTGCTTGGAACTTGATTAAGAATATACACTGTAGTCTTTAAGGCTTCTACCTAAAGTGATTTTGGTAAAGAAGAACAACTTATCACATTTCTAACCATATCTTTTAGGGTCTAATTTTATCTCTCGACTACACTAATTTAACTTGAAGTCCCTGGAATAGTGTATTAAGGAACGATACCATATTCTATTAAATACCTTGCAAAAGGTCCTGGACGTTGTTTACTTGATCTGTCATATCTACCACAATATCCACTACCATGGTTAAATTTAATGGCTTTAAATTTTCTACCAAGCTAATTTTCAACTAAGCTAATTTTCAACTTCAGCTTTATAGGTCTTGAAAACATCTAATGATTGAGACTTCTCATGAATCAAGTATAGGTACTTATAATGAGAATAATCGTTTATGAAAGTAATAAAATACTGCTGACCATTCCAAGAAGCTGTAGGGAATGGACTACAAATATCAGTATGAATTAAATCCAAGATTTTTGAACTTCTGTTAGCACAAGTTTTCTTGATATTTGTTTGTTTTCCCTTAATACACACAACACAGATTTTAAAATATAAAAAATCAAGAGAATCGAGAATTCCTTTTGACACAAGCCTCCTTATTCTTTGTTCAAAAATGTGTTAAACGCTTGTGCCATAACATGAAAGAATACTCATCAATTAATTTGCGCTTTGCACCACAATTACTTACATGCAAGGATTCATTAATGTGTGAGGCATGAAGAACCAATTTATATAGATTATCAACTAAACAATCTGTACCAATAAGATTAGAATATTGAAAAAGTAAACTTTCCATTTCCAAATGAATAAGAATAACTAGATTTGTCCCAAAAAATAAATGGAAATCAAATTCTGTCTAAATAACAGTACATAAAAAGTCTCATTCAAATCTAAATAACAACCAAATTCTAACTTTAATCTAAATAGACCAATGCCTTAATAAAAGCCTTTTTGCCATTTTCAACGTAGATGAATCTTTTAGCACCAGTTGGCTTTTTGTTCTTTAGACAGTTCTACATTGTCACACTTATGTGAGCAGTTGTACCTCTATCTATCCACCAAGTGTGATTCGATACTAAAGCCAAATTAACTTCAGAACAAAGACAATTGAGAAATTTACCCTTTTTTGTTAACCATTTTGCATACTTGGAATAGTCCGTCTTCAGATGACAGAAATAGGTGATCACCTTATCCTATTTCTGCTGCCCCTTAGGTTGTGAAGTTTCAGTGTTTATAGTGCCTTTTCCTCTTTCTGTTGGTAGCATTGTCATTGAAAGAAAATGCTAAGTGAGCACTTTTTATCTTCTCTTGTTTCAATCTCATTTCCTTTTTCACACACTGGGCAATGAGCTCATTAAAAGTCCATTTCTCCTTTTGAGTATTACAACTTATCTTAAAAGGATTGAATTGTGCAGGAAGAGATATTAAGACCAAATGCACCAGAATGTCCCCAAACAACTCTAACTTTAGTACTTTTAATCTTATAATAAGATTAGATATTTGCATAATGTACTCCCCTATGTTTCCTTTGCCATTATACCATATAAAACAAGCTTAGACAAGATAGTGTTTGTTTCGACCTTTTCATTTGTAGTGAATCTGTCTGTAATTTGATTTAGGAAACTCTTAACATTTTCTTCCTCAGGCATTGTGCCCTTGATGGCATCAAAAATTGAGTACTTCATGATCATCAAACTCATGTGGTTTGAACGCTCCCATTTTTCATAAAGTGTCCTTTTTGTAGCCGTATTGTTATCTACAAGAGAGGGAGGTTTGTTTGACCTGATCGCATAGTCTATATCCATACACCTAAGAACAATGGTAATGTGCTCCTTCCATTTCTTGAAGTTACTGCTGCTATGCACCGAAATGTTGTTTAAATTGGTAGATATAAAAGAAGTATTTACTTAAAGTAGAAAACAAAAACAACAACAACAAAATAATAAGCTCACAATCAATAAATAATTTTACGCCATATAACATATAGTAGTGTTTTACGTCTAAACCTTTTGAGAGAATCTGTATCTCACTCATTGATAAGATATGAGAATCAGAATTACTTCACATTTAGACTAGAGACCATAACTTATTTATATATGTAATATGTTTTATTTTATTTTGGCCCATTATAAAAATAAAATAAAATATTATGTTTCTACATATTGCAAAGCTTATATCAAAATGCGATGCTCTAAAATCCAATAACTTAAACCTTATATGATCACTTTTAAATTGACTAAACACATTAAATAACTTGTAATATATAATTAATTTCTATGTGTAAGCCTACTTAAAGAATTTCCCAACAAACAATACACGGCAAAACCAAAAAAATGGGGCAAGAAAACTTTTATTGCCTTGGTTCGCTGTCCTCACGAAGCTGTTGTTTCCTCGCTTAACGTCAAGCTTACATCCACGCTACAGTCCCCTTCGTCGTTTTTCCATTGCTTGTTCCTGCCATCTTCCTACACCGTGCTTATCGCAGCTGCCTCCACCGTTCCTGTTGCTGCGGCCCTGCTGCCTTGCACCGCTTCCCCGCCGCCACGCGTTGCTGTTGCATCGCTACTCTGTTACACAGAGCTTCCCTGCTGCATACCACTCCATTCATCCTCTTCATCTTCCTGAACCTGCTTGCCTGAGTCTACGTCGTTCCCTGCACTGCTGCTAGCCCCATTGTGCCGCCGTCCTACGCCGGTTCAGCATTGCTGCTTCAGTCTCCTACTGCACTATCATTTCCTGCCTCTATCGTGTCCCTATTGCTCCACGCTGCATCTGTTTGCTGCTGCCTATCGCTGCTGTCTTGCGTGCTGCATTGCCACCGATCCAGCCTTTGTGTTCCTGCGTCATGGTACCATTGCACCATCGCTTTCTGCCCTGTCTGGTGTCAGTGGTGTGCATGGTGAAGAAGGAATAAAGCGAGAGAAGCTGCAGTTGTAAAAAGGAAAGAAGAGCCAACCCCTTAGTCCTGATTCGGCGGGTAGCAACCGGATCTGCTACTCCTTGGGCTTGCCGTGAGTTTGGCCCATTTGGTGATCCAAGGCTTAAGACTGGATCAGCCCACTAAAGTTGGATTTTGAGATTCTTCTTTAGTTTGGGTTCGTGTTAAGGTACAATTATAAAGCATCTTATAATGTGCCTAATTATTTATTTTTAATTTGTTAATTTGATTGTGTTATTTTACGAATAGAATGTGTTATAAATATAAAACCAAAAATATTTTAGATACAAATATAAGTTTAGACACACAATCAAATTAGATTAGAAATATTTATTATACTTTGAAATTATCTTAGGCTAAATTATTTATAAATAGAAATGGTAATTCATTTAAAATAGCTTAAATTAGATACGAATATAACTTATTCCGATAATGAAATTTTCAAAGAGTCATAAATAGATGATGTTTGTAAATTTCTAGATGAGAAAGATTTCCTTAAATTTCGTATGTATGTTGTATGATATGAGAAAATTTTCAATATTAATAATTGATATTTATTTTCATAACATACCAATATAATAATAAAAGGTAAATAATAAAATATGATAAAAGATAAAATATATAAATAATATGTGTAAATAAAATATTAGTGATTGGTAAGCATAGGTTTAATAAAATTATTTTCATAATATATTAATAATAAATAACATATATAATAAATAATGAATAATAAATGATATAATATAATATAATATAATATAATATAATATAATAGATAAAGTATAAGTAATGATGAATTATTAATAATTAATTGAGAATCAATTAAGATTATTCTTATAATATGAGTCCAAATAGTTACCAATGATTGACATTTGGACATCTTTATGTTAGAATTTTTTTCGAAGTCTCTCCAGAATGATGAAAAGTTGAAGAGAAATTTTCAATATTAGTAATCTGAATTTGTTTCTCAAATTAAAATAAATAAAATTAGTATAAAGAAATAAAATTAGAAGAATTAAAATAGAATAAGAAGTAGAATTAAAATTAAAATTAGATTAAGGTTAAAACAAAATTAGGAACACAATACTTAATGAATACGACAACATAGCCTTTCCAACCAAGTCAAATGATACTGCTTTGATACTCTTGAGGTGAAGATAAATTTTTCAGAAATTCCACTAGAATGATGGAGAATTTCTTAAAAAAATTTTCAATATTTAAATATTTGGATTAAATAAAGAACATTTAATTAAAGACCATTTAATTAAAACTTTTTAAATATAACACAAGATTAATTAGGTACTATTTTAGGATGGGCCTTCTGAGGGTGCTAAAACCTTTCTCACAAGTAACTATACCTTCGAACTCTAAACCTATAATGTAGACCAGTCTTTGTCCTTTATTTGATTAGGTAACCAATCACACCTTAGTTTTAATGGTTGGCAGCAACTACGTAATTTATGTCGAGTTATTAGGTTTTTTTTTTTGAAAAAAACTTAATACATTATGACAATGGTTTCACACATGTTCTTAGTTATTGTCAACCAAAGTCGTTTAGGTGCTCGACTTCTAACAGTGAACCATATGAGTAATGTACAAACCTTTAATAAGGTTGAATTAGGTTATGATTGCAGCTATGCTAGTAGCTTGAGTTTCTTGAAACTCATTGCTAGAGGTATCAAGAACAATTCTTGATTTGCACGAGGAGAGAGGGGTGGCAAGAAAAGGTTTTGCTTGGAAAAATCACTTCTCATGTTCAAATGTGTCTTAAAACCATTGTTTTAACAACAATTGATCCTGCAGGGTATCATAAATACTAGAGGACTTTCCTTTTCCTATAATGCTGCAAATCACAAGGTTTAGGATGTGAATATGTTGCACTTCACAAGGTTTCTCTCCCTTGGATTGCTGCACCTCCTCAAGGAATTGGAGTGCTTGTACCACCAATTGTAGTGTTAACTCTTTTGCTCTATTAATTAAAAGATGGACTTAGTAATTTAATTAAATCTTTTAACTAAATTACCTTGATCAAACTAATTTTAGTCAAGCTCATTAATTCTTTTAGTTAATTATTGGAACAATGGATTTAATTAATGTCAAAACTGTAATTTTTATACCTATTTAATCAATATTTGAATAAGTAGGATGGCGAAGTATTGATTTTTCAACTATCGAAGCAGCGAGGTAAACTTTTGTACGGTAAGGCACGTTGGCCCCATATGAGTGCACACCTATCCATATTTACACGAATCATTATATATTGATGATATCTAGCCTTCGATAAGCCATTTTGGTCAATTTAATTACGATTTCAACCTTTATTGAAAAATGTGCAACAAATCAAGAAATGACGATTTTTTCTATAGGGCACTGAGTCATGTGAGCAATCTCCATATAAGTATTGGGTAACTATCCCCCAGATACGGGATTAAGGTTTCGAACTTAAGGTCCAAGTTTATTTTCACTATTTAAATTTACTTATTAATCGCAATCTATATTTAGTACCTTTTTTGGAGAATCAGTAATATCACTATTCAAACTTCGAAATTTCAAAACCAAGACCATCTATTGTTCTCATATACTTCGATATCTGTCACATAATCAAGTTTCATAATTTTCTAAAAATCATTAAGACCCTTTAAAAAATTTCAAACGAATAATATAACATTTTCACTTAGTTTTAACTTATTCAACAATATTTGTTTAATTACATCTTGACAATATTTAACTTTAGGGTAAATTTCACTGAGTTCTTCAAGGTTTTACCATAATTTAACTATAGTCCATTAGTTTGAGAAATGTACATTTTGGTTCAAAATTATAAATTTTTACGATACAAAAAAATTGTTCTATTAAGTTACTATAAAAAATCTATTAATCTAAACATTTGCTACTTATGAAATATCCATATTACCATTTTTGGTATTAAAAAATAAAAATCTTACATATTGTAATTTTTAAAAAATTACTTAAAAATAATAAATAGTAATACAATTTATTGTTGATTATTGGGAATATGATATTATTATTTCAAGTTTAATAATTGACTTATATATGTTAAAATCATTTGTGATTTTGGACCAAAGTGTCCATTTTCAAAACTAATGGACTAAAGTTGAATTATGGTAAAACCTTGAAGACCTCAAAGGAATTTACCCTTAACTTTATTACATAAACACACATACATTGATTACGCATCCCTTCATATACTACTGTCACTACAATGTTTCAAAACAATACAATTAAAACATTTAAAACTTCTACCAAAGTATAACTGTGAGTGTCTTGAAGGTTACAACCAGCGAAGCTCGATACTGCTATTAGTGTTGATAAATTTTGCTTAAACTGTAATAAGAAATAATGAGGGGGAGTGAGCTAAAGCTCAGTATGTCAACTAAATAAAAGCAAGATAAAATAATACTGTTCAGCAAGCATTAATGCACTTTATCTACATGAAGCAGTAGTCACTATGTCATTATCCCCTAGATACTTGACCTCACTTCTATCAAATTCCTAACAAGTTTATGGCACGATGATTCGATGCTGAAAATGATGTAGTAGTTTGATAAATCGATGCAATATGGTTTTCAATTAAAAATGATACTATGTTCGATAAACACTTTTCTTTTACAATAAACGATGCAATAATTCGATAAACACTATTCGATGTAATAACACTAATTTGATAAAACGATCATTGATACGATAAACAATTTTCTATAAAATAATGTTCATTATAGTAAACACTGTTCACTAAAATGATATTGAATGCTATAAACACTTTTCACTAAAACATTTTTCAATAAGATAAATATTGTTCATTAAAACGATGTTTAATGAAATAAATACTTTTCACTAAAATGATTTTCGATACAATAAACACTTTTCACTAAAATGATATTCGATGCGATAAACACTTTTCACTAAAATGTTATTCGATGCGATAAACACTTTTCAATAAAAAATGACCATTGCTAACTATTATATTCCTATTAGCAAGGGCCAGTGTGGTCATGGCTAACTATCATAGCCCCTTAGCGGGGTCGGAGCTTTCATAAAGTCATTTTTAAAACATTGGTACAAAGGGTTCTTATAAATGTTTCAAAATCGATAATAACAAAATTATAAAGCAAATGTATGCTTTATTCGAAAACATTGTTCGATAAAATGATATTCGATACGAAAACATTGTTCAATGAAACAATATTGGATATAAAAACACTGTTCGATAAAATGAAATCAAGATTAGGCAAGACTACCTGATATTGATCAATAAACATTTATCCCACTACAGCTGTCAATAAGTTGATAACCTCAGGACCAGGGTAAAACCTATCGTCATAGGTTTTCCCAAATATGGGAGACAGGTCTGAAGTTGTGCCAGACCAGTATGATCAATAAATGCACTTAGTATACGACCAAGGTCAGACCTGTATAGTGTAATACAATGAGGTCATCATAAGATGTCTTTAGTCCCAATTGCTTTATTAATCTGTGAACACTACAGAGTGCCAACATCTCTAAAAATTAGTAGAAATATGTTTTAAAATTCCACAAATTTTAAAGGTGACTCACACTGTGTAGCACTTAAACCCTTAGGCCTTAGAGGTGACTCATATAGTGTAGCACTATGTCACAGTCCGTGACCCTATTTTTCACCTTATTCTATACATCTTGTTTGGTTGGGCTGTTTGCGATACTTTACTTTTTTTTTTTACATATAAACAATTTCATATTAAATTATAATATGAATTACATCCCCTATCTTAATTCATAAGGAAGTAGTACTGTAGATACATCTAAATACGGAAAATAAATTATTGTACCTTACGAAATAAATCAAGCTATCACATCGTCCCCAAATATATTTTTTTTATTTTAATATAAGATAGTATATATGTCCATGTATAATATACACTATATATTTATATTAAAACATGTAAAATATATTTATATAATCTAATTATATAAATATATAAAATATACTAATTTTTTTCCTTTTCTTCTTATTTAATTTGGATTTCTTTATATCCAAATTTAATTTCCTAATTCCTAATTCCTAATTCTCAAATTCATCCCTTCATCATCTTTCGAATCTTCATTTTGTAAACAATTCCTTTATTTACTTTAATTTATCTTTCGCATTAAATTAAATTTCTAAATAATTATTATTAAAATTTGAAAATTCGCGGTTATCACACACTAAGCTCGTAGATTTTCAATACCATAACATATTTAAAAGATTGATATTTCTGAAATCATGTTTTGAAATTCGATAAGGTGCCTACAAAGCTAATGTAAGCCTTTATAAACCATTGCACAAGAGCAATATTTCTAAATACGTATCATGAGACTTCAAAAGCTTTATTAAATCATGTGACAATCGATGCAAGCTTTGAAATCTCAACCATGCCATGCTAGTGTACAAATATGTGTTATGTAATAAAAACATGGTTCGATGCACTTGAAAAATTCAAATAACATGGTTCGATGTAAAAACATGTCAGGTAGTCACATGCACTAATGTTTCACTACACTTAGCACTATTTGATTACAATTTTCAATATGCTTATCGATATTTAATCATGGACTTCACTGCTCTTATCACTATTCATCATAAAGTACATTGTGCTTATCACTGTTCAATCACTAAGTTCACTATACTTATCACTGTTCGATTACAATGTTCACTACACTTATCACTGTTCAATTATGACGTTCATTAATCTAATTTACGATGTTCACTGCGCTTAACACTATTTAATGACCACGTTCACTAATCCGATTTATGATGTTCACTACACTTAACACTATTCGATTACCATTTTCACTAATTCGATTCATGATGTTCATTGCACTTAACACTATTCGATCATCATATACAATACAATCCTTTCACTTTATCTTATTTGATTTACTAAAAATTTCTAGAGCATAATGACTGAATTCGAATGTAAGCTAGCTTACAAAAAAACACAATATTCATATCCACAATTCAAAGTTCACCTATACAATCCAAATTTCCATAATCACAATCTAGTATTCACATTAGCATCAAACACTACGATTAATCTAAACATGTTTTCACTAACAGTACTGATATACAATTTACATATACAATTCGATATTGATGAAATCAATTTTCAAACATTCAAACTTACATTGTATGATGCTAATGTGAATCTTATGCAATTAGCTTACCACGTATGATTCATTTAAGCATTATGTACGATTAACTTACCACAGCACTCTTTCCAAGCCTTAGCCGAAAGTTGTCGTACTCCTCCAATCAGTGCAATTTGCTACAAAATCACGTTATACATTTAATTTCATATAATAGGTGTAATTGGAATTCACTCAGCACATCTATACACTTTACTTACACTTAGCATACTAAGAGAGTGTATTGGCTATATGTACCATTCCTATGGTTTTTCTATGAACCAATTATACCAGTTATATTACCATTTACATGTCATTAACATGTCACAAAATCATATCAAAATCACTTCATTTTCAGTATTCCCTTCACTTGGGCCAATTATGTAGTTTTGCATTTCACTGGATTTTAATTCACTTTAACATTAAATTTATACTTAGCTATCATAAATATGCCTTATGGCTAAGTTTCATTACCATTTAGGCTACTTTTGCTTTCTAAAATTCCACAAATTCTAAAGGTGACTCACACCGTGTGAAGACCATATTTTCATAATGGATTCTATAAGTTAAAGATAGTGGAAAGGGAAAGCGAGAGTTAATCGATAAAATTTCCAAGGAGTGATAATGTTAGAGAATTTAGACCCTTGGCCTCGAAGGATTCGTTAAGACCTGAAATGACCATAAGAGAGCAAATTATTGATATTTAGAGTTCAATATATCTAGGGTATAAATTTTGTCTTGATCGGAGTTCGATTGGGGTACCTAGGAATTAAAGCCAAGAATTGAATACTAATGATTTTATCCATAGTCAAAATTTAAATACTAAAATATGACCAAATGTGGTTGACTTTTGACCATTGACTGAATACAGTTTGACCTTCTCATGGTGAAGTTTGACCTTGAATTGATTCGAGAAAAAGATTCCCAAGAAAATGCTAAAAACAAGGCAAATATGCTGAAAAGCCTTTATTTGAAACGATTTAGTGTAAAAGACTCCTAAATGCTGTCCAACCCTAAATTAGATACTGCAAAGTTAATTTTTTGAAATTAAAAGTCAATAAAAATAAATAATTTAATTTATTGTAGAGCTCAATAAACCATTTTAATGCGGTACCACAGAAAAACGGTATGGGTAAAACACAGTGAAAAGAAGGGACAACTGTGAGAAATAAATAAAGATATTTATGAATAAAATAATTATATAAAATTATAAGATATTTAAATGTAATGATGAGTCATGGAAAAGGTGATAAGGCCATGTTTGGATTTTAGGAAGAAAAATGAGTTAATGTGGTTGTAAATAAAAAAGCAAACAAACAAAGCCTAGTAATAAAGTTAGTAAGGTTAAAAGGGAATTTCAGTAAAAAAGCTTAATATTTAATTAATTAAAAAATTAAAGGCACATGTTTATCTTCTCCCTTAATGAAGTGGCCGGCCAAAACTTAGCAAATATGGCCATGGAAGAGTGATTTGGCGTGAAAGAGAGAAAAAGAGGAGGAAAAGGAAAACTCACCTAAAATGACCTCGGATGCCTTGGACTCTTTAAAACTGATTTTTGTACTCCCTTTCCTCTACAACATATAAAAACATTAGCCCAAACCAATGTTATTTGAGGGGTGAAAAGTTGGCTAGAAGTTCCAGCACTCATAGGTAATCTAGAGAGAAATTTTGATTTTTGTTGAATTTGACATATGTGATGTTTTCTTGTGTTTCTAAGCTAATTTATGGTGTAAAAATGATTAAAAGATGCCTTTAAGACCCCTATGTAGGTTCGGCCTAAGGGTACCCATAGTGTGAACTTGCTCCATTTTGAGTAAAAACGATACATGTTAGTGTTTCGATAATTTTGAACGTAAATATGACATTAGTTTTGAATGAAATCTAAGGTATCAACATGCTATGTATTCGACCTTATTGGGATCTTAGGGTTAGCTTGCTTTAAATCTCACAAAATTGATCTATGTTAGTGTTAGAGTGATGAGAAGTATAATTGTGAAGTCAAAATCGAAAAATGATGAGTTTAGGTACAAGTTGCAGTTTTAGCCTAGGTATAAAGTGCAGTGAAAATGTTGTGTATTATAAAATTAAGACCGGATTTTAAGTGTTATAAATATTTTGTGAAGGAATAACTAATATTGAAATGCAATTGTATTGATTTCTACAGTTATGGATTGATTTCGAAGGGTTTTGGATTAGGCAAATATATGTTAGCTTAATAAATTAATTTGGTGCTATTGAACTACTATCACATTGTTGTTTGAATATGTAAGGGACATATATAGAAGATATAGGAAGGTATCATGATTGTATTTTGATTGGTTTGGTTTAATGAAAAGGAAATGAAGTTTAATTGTTTAACATTTTAAAATATAGTAAATGTAAGGAACATATATAAGAGATGTAGGATGATATCATGTTCATGATTTTAAATGGTTTTCGATTTAGTAACAAAATGACCTTTCGAAAATGACTAGATTTTAAAGTTTTTATATTTGAATGATAATGATTGGATTGATAATTTTAAAGAATGCTAGGGCTTATGGATTTATGGAAAATGAAATGGATTGAGATGATATTAGATTATACTATTTTGAACTTGTAGGAGGTTCGAATATAAAAATATTATGCTGTCGAAATTTTATAAATAGTTTGATTTTGAAAAGAGTTATGATATTCAAAAGAAGCATCTGATTGATACATTTAATATAAATTTTAAGGACATGTTTTGAAAGTATCATATTTGATTTATATGATTGAAATATATGTTTGAAAAGTACAAGTTTTGTAATGTTAAAGGTATTTGAAAATAACTTATTTGTACAAAATTAAATGATGTTAAAGGTTTTGTAATGTTAAATATATGTTTAAATGATGTTTTGAAAGTATGCGATTGTTTTGAACAAAATTAACGCAAGTTTTTGTAATGTACTAAAAAGTTTTGGTTAACCCTATACGATACTATTTGATAGAAAAGTAAACTATTCATATAGTCTCTTATTTGGTCAATGCATAAATGCATTGTCACTCATGCATAACAGTTTTAAACATGTATGATTTCATAAGCTATGATTTATTAGCTTTTAAAAATTAAAGATCGATATTTAATCGTTTTACAATGACTCGTTTGATATCATCGAATGTATTCATGTTTATAAAATACATCATTGAAAGTTTTGATTGTTTTGATCTAGATTTAACATTTTAAATGTTTTTATTTGATTGAAATTATTTTGTGGAAAGTTTTGATCATTTGACTAAAGTTAATATTTCGAATATTCTGAATTTGATTGAACGTTTTGATCAACAAACATTTTGAACATAATGTTCTGATTTTCAAATGATATGATTTTAAATGCTAATGACAGCCTACTTACTGTTATATAACTGCATTTCTGACAATGAGTAGCATAATGAAATGATCTAATTGCTTTGATTTTAACGTACCATAATGATATTAGTTTTATATCGAATGAAATGATTTTAATGGTGGGTTGTCGATAATGTTTCCAAAATGAAACTTGGTTCTCAAAAGTTTTATATTTTGAATCTATTATTATATTATGTTTTGAAGATATAAAATATATTATACTATTTAATGGGAATCAAGTAAATGTTTGAGACTATTGGCTCCCTATAGTTGTCTTCTTGGTAATCATGTTGTACAAAAATTATCTATTTGTTTTTAAACCTTAAGTAAGTTTGCAACCACCTTTGTATCACTTACTCCGTGGTACTATATGGTGTTCTGCTTTGTTTGCTGTTTGACCTTAATCCAATCATCAGCAATCCCACTTGTCACCCAACCAGTGCACATTGTGGACACCCTCATGACTATGGCCATATGTCTTTATTATTTCTCTCTACTTAGGATTTGAAACTGTATGATTCTAGTGGGATGTTGCCTTGTCTCTCGTCAAAAATATTTTGAATGATCTGTTATTGATTTAAAATGATCTATCTCCTTACTAAATTGTTTGAAAGGAACTGTTATTAATTTGAAATGAACTATTTATTGAATTGCACTGTTATGGCTTTTATTAATTTGATTGAAACAAACTGATTTGAAATGAATTATTTGCTGAATTATACTATTTTGACTATTGCTGATTTGACTAAGATGAACTGTTTTGGAAAGGAATCATTTACTAATGGTACTAGATTGAAAAGATTTCATTAGTTTGAAAGAATGTGTTTCAAATACTTGATTGCACTGATATTGTTTTGGAAATGGTTTTGATTTCATGCATTTAATATTTCCATTTCAAGATAGGAACTTGTAATATGTGTTCAGAGACGAAAATAGTGAGGTATTCTAAAGTATCCTTTCAAAAAGGCCACAAAACTCCTGAACCAGCTATAGAGTCCATATTGTCTATTTCTTCAGATATTTTGAACTAAAAGTAAACTGTATTGTATATGTCACGGCTAGATGTATTGTAGGATATATGCATATAGGTGGCTTGGTATCCATTCTTTTATATATGTTCCTTACTGGGCATAAAGCTCACCCCCTTACTTATCCTTACATATTATTGTCAAGAGACACGCTCAGTGTCCCCATTTGAGGCTAGCAAAGCGAACGTTTTCCAAGGCCTTATTGGATTTATCAGGAGACATCTGATGTACCTTTTATTTTATATCTAGACAAAACATGCACAACATATGTATTTGTGTTTATATAAGGGGATGTAAATTAAGTAACGTTAAATATCTAGTCTTGTATTAAAGACATTAGTGTGATGCAAATATATTTAAGTTAAAATATATTCGGATGTTGAGGTATTATGATTTACATCAACTCGGTATATCCTATATTTATGATAGTGCACTTTGATGGAATCAAGATGGATATAATGAATATTAAAAGTAAATGAATAAATGTTTTGGTAACATCACACAATTGAACTGGGACCAAAGGTTAAGTTGTTAAATCCAAAATGAGCTAAGTAAGTTATAGCTTGCTAAGTGGAATGAAATTATACTGGACTTAGGCAAATGTAATGTAACGTAATGAATGAAAAAGAAAAAAGTTAGCTTAAAATTCCACGGTTTTGGTGCGTGACACACCGTGTAGCATTTAACCCCTTAGGCCCTTAAGATGACTCACATAGTGTAGCACTAAGCCCGTAGATTTTTAGAACCAAAACATATTTAAAAAATCGATATTTTTGAAATCATGTTTTGAAATCCAATAAGCTTTGGCTACAAAGCTAATGTAAGCCTTTATAAACCTTTGTACAAGAGCAATATTTCAAAACATGTATCATGAGACTTCAAAAGCCTTATTAAATCATGTGACAATCGAAGCAAGCTTTGAAATCTCAACCATGCCATGCTAGTATACAAATAAGTATTATGCAATAAAAACATGGTTTGATTGTCACAATCTGTATATACAGTGATTTACACATTTCCACACATACAGTAATGGTTGGGCTGTCTGTGATGCCTTTATTTCCTACTTCATTTAATAGTAATCACTTTATAACAAAAATTTAATTTAAATTTAGATCATTAGAAATATTTACAAATCAGTATTCATTTATCGTTTACATCCCCTGTTCATTATTACAACAAAGTAGTATTGTAAAATAAGTCTGAATATATAAAGAAAATGATTATACCTCCAGGATCCACACTAGACAACCTCAGGGTAACCAAAAGCACAGCCGAAATCCTCATATAGGTAAATCATGTAGTCATTAAAAATAATCTGTGGATGTGAAAAATAAAGAGGTGAGCTACACGTTATCAATAAAGGAATTGTATGCAGAGATGATTTTATGAAATCTATATACAATAAACTAATTTAATTTTCTATAGTGCACTAGGGACATGTGAGACCTGTTTCTAGTATATTGTACATAATTTTGTAATTATTTAGTGAAATATAATATATTTTATGATTCCAAGCGAAAGTGTAATGTAGGCCCCACTTTAATTTTTATGGTTTTGATGGATTCAAGACTGATAATACAGTGTACAATGGGTGAAATAAATATAAAATGATGATTTTGAGGGAGAATAATTTTATATTATTTGGAATTATTTTGTGAATTGTGGAAAACAAATTGGAAAATAACAGTTACGTCATAAGGGCATTTTCGTAAATTATGCCCAAATTAAAATGAGTTGGGACGAAGTAAAAATACCATGATATTCTACATGAAAAGGAGAATAACATAGTGGCTAGAGATTGATAGAAACGATGATTTAATCAAAAAATTTTGTTGGCAGTCTATTAGGGGTAAAACTATAATTTCTCATTATTGGTGCACTACGCGTTAACGAAACCACTTCCAATCATCAAGATACATTAAATGTGATTGATTGGTATTGGAATCCGAATTTTTAGAGTTCAATTACATGATTTTTACGACTATGGAAGCTTAAGGGCAAAATTATCCGAAATTTAAATAACCAAAGGCAAAATAATAAATTTCTGTCCTTCTAGAAGCATTTGTATAAGTCAATAAGGGATGGCCAGCCACTATTTGCTTTCTTCTTCATTTGGTTGCACAACGCAAAGAAAGAAAGAAAGAAAGAAAAAGAAGAGAAAGAAAAGAAAAGAAAGAAAAAGTCAACAAAAACCCATCAAACTTGACTTTCTCACCCAAGGTTGCTTCTAGGAAATTACTCTACACAATTCTCTCTCTCCATTGACACCAATATCTTATCACACGAAGAAGAAAATAGGGAGAAAAGTGAAGAGGAAGGTGGCGGCAAAGGTGAGTTTTTATGGTGATTCTTCATTTCTTTACAAACTAAGGTTGAATTTATATGTTTTTCAACATGCTAAGCATAGATCTAGCCTTGTTTTTGCTTGAATCTCATTAGAACATGAAGAAAGGGCATACTGGGGTTTCGGTGTGGACAAGAACAAGAGGAAACCATGCTAAAATTTACATGAAATTAGTGCTAAATTGCATAATGGAATTAGTTAAACCATTTGGTAAGCTTAGATTGAACAAAAGCTTCAAGAATGGCTATGGCTACCTTTCAACCATGGGGTTTTGTACAGCCTAAGATGATGCAATCTATGGTTTGAATATGCTAAATGACTATAGAAATTAAGAGAAGAAGACTGGTGAAGTCGGATATGAAATCGGAGCTAAAACGAAAAAGTTAGGTTTACTATCGGTGTAATTTACACTAATTAGATATAGACTGTATCTTACATGGCTGCATTTAGTGAAAGTTAATAACTTAAAAATAAGAGGAAAATTAATGATAATTTTTAGGAAAATTGTTTTGTAGCCGGAATTATCAGATTGCGATTGGTGCTACTAAACGAGTCGGTATTATTAAACAATAAAGGAGAAGTGTGGAAGCCGTAGGGATATAATGAATTGCATGATTTTATGAATATAATTTTATGAAATTATTTGGATGTTGAATTGCCTGAAATTATACAAATTGGGATATTACGGTTGTTTTATAAACTATATCTCCAGTGCAGGGGGTTAGGGAATTGCAGCTATTATGCTGCTGAAAAATTATCAAAAATATTCTAAAATAGCATGAAATATTTTAGATGGATGAATTAAGTGAATTATGGATTTTGGAGTTTATTTCCATAAATTTTCCATAAGTTGGAATTTTATTTAAAAATAGTAATTAATATTCATGTTATAAAGTTATATTAAAGTGAGAATAGAAAAATGTTCTTTAAAGCATTTTACATTGAAAATGAACATTTATAAATTTTCTCACCAAAACATGAATATTTTATTGACTGTTTTAACTATACTGTCAAATATGAATTGAATACCTTTTTGGAATTTTTATTAAATTTAATGATAATTTCTATTTAAATTCCTTAAAGGTATTTATATTGAAATAAAATGATTTTTTTGAGACTTTAGGCCCCAACTTCATGCTCACTGCTACTGTACTGTCACTGTGGCTGATTGACTTGCCAAGTCATCAGTAGTCCCGAGGTCACTTGGCAAGTGTACTCAGTGGACACCCTATAGACTATGGCCATAGATCTTACTGCATGCTGTTACTGTTTCCCTACAAGGATAATTATAGCATGATTATTTAGGGTGTTGCCTAGTCTCAATCTACTGTTAAATGATTACTGAACTGTATTGAAACCTACTGTTAAATTATTACTGAACTGTACTGAAACCTACTATTTACTGAACTGTGATTTACTGATTACTGTTTACTGAACTGTACTGAAATATATTGTTTACTGCATTGAACTGTTTATTCATTGTTTACTAAAGCGTTTTAGCGTACGGTTATTGAACCAAGTGGTGCACTATTTTCACTGTTTAAATTCAACTGATTTAGTGTACTGTTTTACTACTGTCACTATCACGTGATTTCAAAGTGTTATTGAAGTGATTAAATTAAATGGTTTATTTACCATTTATGATTTGTGGAAAAACGTTATTAAATTGTTTTATATCAACAATTTATGAAATATTCCCTATAGTTGCTCTAGGTTTTTGGGACAAGACAAGTATTTTAAAATACCTTCTATGCTCCATTTGGCTTTTTCGGCCGACTATAGTATCCATCCGTTTACTGTGCCTACTGAACCGTTAGGAAAATGAATATTTTCCAACATATAGTTTTCATTATATCAGTCTTGCATACGACTCCTTTACTGAGCACATTTTGCTCACCCCTTTGCTTTCCACTCCATAGGATACTATATTTGATAAGAGATATACCATCCTGAGATTTTTTGGCTGTGATTTCGGTTACCCGAGTTTGCATATTGTCGATTTTTAGAGGTATTTTATTTTCTTTTATATATTCAGATTAATTGTACAGTACTGCTTAAATTTTAAAGTAGATACTGGGGATGTAGAATGTTAAGGAATACTGTAAAATTTCATATTCCGATTTGTAAAGTAATTAAAATTACTGTTTATCACTGTTACTGTTTACGTGATTAAGGCATCGCACGGCCTAACCATCATATATGTGTAAAAGTATGTTGATTATTGTATATTTGGATTGTTACAGGAAAAATAAGAAAGGATACTATAGTCGACTAGGGATCTGGATGAAGTATGAAAGGTATTTTAGAATACCTGTCTTGTCCCGGAACCTAGAAGCGATTATAGGGAGTAAAAGTCATATTTGATATAAATATCATTTGATAAATTACCATATATAATAAGATCATATAAAATGGTATATAAAACCATTAAATAAATTATTTAAGAAATAATTTCACTTTCACTTTAAAATATCACTTCACAATTTAATAAATCACAGTAAATAGTACAGTTAACAGTTTTGTACGGCAAACAGTTCAATACGGTAAACAATCCAGTATAGTAAACCATTTCAGTAACAGTGTAGCTCGGTAAAACATAGCATAGTAAACAGTAACAGTAGTGGAGACCAGGCAACACATAGAATATATCATGCTATAATCCCTAGGGAACAGTAATAGTAAACACATGAAACGTATGGCCCTAGTCTATACATGTCTTAGTATACATTAATCTGGTGACATTGGGACGCTGAAGATAGGATCAGTATCAATAGCACAATAAACACATGAGCATGATACAAGGCCTAACAGTCTCAAAACAATATTTAAATAGTAGATCACCTTTATGAAAATCAATAAAATAAGTAGAAATCTTCAATCAATCCATAAAGGTTAAGTCATAATACAATGAATATTTTAATGAAAATAATTTATAAAATATTCACATTGCAGTAAAACATTTTACAAACCCTCTATTCTACTTGAAAACACTTATAGGAAATTATCGGTAGCCTCACTTTGGTTTTCGATAACACGAATATTTATATATTATTTTTTGGTAAATTTATATCTTATGAAAAATATTAATTATTTTATTTCTAAGGCTAGGGATTCACTCCACAATGCACTAAAATATTTCATGATATTTTTAGAAAATTTTCTAAGAAATTTCAACAACATGACGGCTGCTAATACCCTAGCTTCCTTGCACTTTAAACACAGTTCAATTTCATCCAAAAGCCACAATTTGCACAGTTTTCAAGGCATTTCACTTCCAAAATATTCTCATAAAATATTTGCATCAAAACCATGCATCCATAATATCCTTACAATTTACACATGCATCCCTTACCTGTCTAACTTATTCGATTTCCTCGATAGCACCACTCGATATTCAATTCTCTCGGGTTGCAAATAAATTCACCAAAAATATTAACTCACTTAATACTTATTTTTAAGCTACTTTGCATGCTTAATTGCAGCCACATTGTACATTGGAAATATTAACTTGGTATAATTTCTATCGATGCTAAAACATAACTTCTCCGTTTTAAGTCGGAATTTAAATATGATTGCACCGGTGGACTCCTCATAATTTCTATAGTCCAATGGCACCCTAAACTCATCAAATGTAGCCATGGATGTAGGTCCCTTTGCCTAGGCCGAATCTACCACCTTGCCATTTCCATGGAAATTCAACAATTAAATGTCACATTTATGCTTAATCATACTCATACATCAATTTGGCATCATTTTTATGCATGAAAACAACATGGTTTCATGAACTCCCCACTTGGCCGAAACCCCCTTTAATGGTGGAATTTGATTTAGTTCAATTTAATCTAATCAATGCTATAAACATGTTTAGCATACTTGAATTAACCATTTCCTACCATTGAAATCAAATAAAACATAGTGTATGAATTACCATACCTTTGGTTGAATTCTTCAAGGTTTCTTTTCTCTTGATATATTCACTTCTACACTAAGCTTTAGGTATGGGTGGATAGAGCTTGAAGAGAGGAAGAGGTTTGTAGAAGAAATTTTTGTGAGATAAGGTGTGTATGACAAGTTATGGAAGCTTTCTTTTCTTTTCTTCTTTCTTCTTCTATGGTGGACGTGAGATGGCTTGGGAGGGATGATGAATAGTGGCCGGCAATCACAAGAAGAATTATAAAGAGAATTCTAGAAATGGGCAAAATTATCAAAATGCCATTGGTTATGAAATTTTCAGACAAATTTGCCTTTAAGCTTCCGTAATTTTTATAACTATGTAATTGCACTCCGAAAATTCAAATTTTTCATCACCAAAATTTCTTATTGGATGTATTTTGATGAATCATGGTGGTTTCGTCAACGCGCGGTTCACCAAAAGTGTGAATTTATGAAATTATCCCTACCGGGTTAATCACTTAAATTTCTAATTTAACCATCTATTTGATATATATATATATATTAACACTATCTTAAACTCCTTTTCGTGTAGAATATCATGGTATTTTTTCTTTATCTAAATTCATTTTAGTTTGGGCACAATTTACGAAAATACCTTCGGGTCTAATCATTATTTTCTAATTTGTTGCCACACTTTCCAAAAATAATGCAAATATGAGATTTTAATCTCGAAATTTTCACATTATGATTATTAAACCTTCCATACACTGTTTTCGTTAGCCTTATATACATCTGGGCGCTATAATCAAGTGAGGCCCACATCATCATTTTACTTATAATTTACAAAATATACAAAAAATTAATTAATAAATAAATGTCTACACATGTACAATACAATATAAACGGTTCTCGCATTGATGCACTTGAAAATTTCAAATAAAACATATCTCATGTAAAATCCTGTCAGGTAGTTACACATACTAAGGTTTCACTACACTTAGCACTATTCTATTACAATTTTCATAGCACTTATTGATATGCAATCACAGACTTCACTACTCTTATCACTATTCGATCACAAAGTACATTGTACTTATCACTCACGTACAATTCTAGCGAAATTTTGGAATAACTTTTTCCTTATTCTATCGATTTGGTTAGGCCATTTGTCGTGTCATTAGTCTTTCTTAGTTACATTACTTATACTGTTAAGATTATTTCAACACCTTCATATTTAATCCATTCCCATCATGGTGATATATAATCATTAACATTTATATTCATTAATCATTCAATAGCTACATGATAATACATGATCAAGTTCAACATTCTATTTACTATACACAATATCGTCTATACAAGTTTATATCCCAATTACGCTTAAACTATGTTCCAGTACTGTACAAAATTTGAGATATAAATTAAAAGAACAATATATCTTTAAGGAACCGTAAACGAATCCTTGAAGGAATACTATATTCCAAAATATAAGCTTTTTTAAAAGCGAGCGGGATCACTACAAATAGTTTAGGAGGAAAAGAGGGGGGTGAGTTTATGCTCAGTAAGAGAATGTATATAAAAGTGCAGTATTGCGTAACTATGATGCATGATCCTTACTTGGGTCTACAATGATATATAATGGTCAATATCTATACAATCTTTCCAGATAAGGAATTTCTATAGCCGATTAGGATGACCAAGATGAGTATGGAAGGATACTTTGAAGCATCTCACTTGTCTTGGGTCCTAAATTCGACCATAGGGAAGTAATATAATATTCGAAGGATATTGAAACTTTACAATCGAATTTAAAACAATTGTTTAATTATAAATGCAAGATGGCTATAAAGAATACGTATACTTCAAATACACTTAAATCAATAAAATCAAACTTTCCTTCAATTAGCAAACATTTCAATTGATCGAAAATTTCTTTGAAACATAAAACATTCAATTCTATAATCTGTTAAACTATAAGCATTTCATGGAGATGTCAACATGCCAATAATATCATGTACAGGCAATTCCCATAAGGGATACAATATAGAAAATGGCACACCCATGGTAGGCTAAGGATTTACTCCTAATAGTCCATTCCTACGAATACAGAGACTAATGGCCATCGTCGAACAATCACACAATGTTCACTAGTCAGGTGACATTTGTAGGAGCTAATGACTTGACTAAGGTCAAACAACAGCAATTAATACAATATGAATGCATGATACGGGAGCCAACAATCTCAAAACATTTATTATCAAACCAATACTTTTAAAATCATCAATACATATTAAAGCCCTTTTAAAATACATGAATTGTAAACTAACACATTTATACCAAAAAAGAATTTTAAAGCAATATTTCAAAAGGAGGTAATTGACTGCTCTTTTAGGGCAGTCGATTGGTCAACTGATTTTCAAACAGAATGCTTCTAAACAAAATACAATTCACTGGCCTATATGCTGGTCGACTAGTACCCAAATAGAAAGTTTCTGGGAAAAAGCAGTCAACTGGCCTTCATGGCAGTCGGCTAGTTTTGAAATAAAATGCTACGGGATGAAAGCAGTCGACTTATCTGTAAGGCAGTTAGTTGGTTTTAAGTTGGTTATAGAGATGGGCAGTCGACTAGTTTAAGTCGATTCCGAAAATAAGTACGTTGTGTCTATGTCTGAGCAATCAGCTGCCCTGTAGGGCAGTCAACTGCTCCTAGACAAAATCAATATTAGGAGTTAAAACTGAATTTCAAACTTCCTGCACTTATAAAACAGTTCCATCTTGTATTCAACTATTAAACCACAATGCAGGCATAGTACCCCTATGTCCTTTTACATACATCTCTTACCTTAATACCACAAAAATACAGTAACTTGCAACACCAAACGATCCTCCTTAGTTTCCTAAAGCTAATGCTGCAAAACAATAACTGTCACATCCTGTATATACAGTATTTTACACTTTTTTCACACATATCATAAGGGTTGGGCTGTCTGCGATGCCTTTGTTTCCCATTTTGTTTTCACAGTAAACATTTTGTAATCATAGTTTATAATTAAACAAGAATATTTACATATCTGTACGCATTTATCATATACATCCCTTGTTTATAATACAACACAGTAGTACTGTAAAACAAGTCTGAACATATAAAGTAAATGATTATACCTCCCGGATCCTCACTAGACTGCCTCGGGGTACTCAAATCGCAGCTAAAATCCTCGGAAAGTAAATCACGCAGTCACTGGAAATACTTTGTGGAAGTAAAATAAAGGAGTGAGCAAACCACGACTCAATAAAGGAATTATATGTAAATCTTGATATCACGAAACCTATATGCCATAAAATCCTTATTTTCCTATAGGTACGCTAGGGACCGAAATAGGAAGGATACTATAGTCGACTAGGGATCTGGATGGAGTAAGGAAGGTATTTTGAAATACCTGTCTTGTCTCGGAACCTAGAAGCAACTATAGGGAGTAAATATTAATTGTTGAGATAAAATGCTTTTCCATAACATTTCACCATAAATCTCAAATTAGTATCAAATTAGTACTTTCATGAAGTAAAACATTTAGTCAAATAATCTAATATTCAAATAATTCATAAAAAGAATATTAGATTAATAAATCACCATTTCCTTTTGTATACATATCACATATATCACTGAAAATATCGTAAATAGTATTGTACTCAATTTAGTACAGTAAACCATTTAGAAATCATCATTCATCTCGCTGAAAACATATGAATATTTATTCATCATTTAATATCATCATCTCTTTTAAAACATCATTTCATATCATAAAAATGTTGGAGACTAAGGCATCGCCCAAAATATATCATGCTACAATTCCCGTAAGGTAAAATAATTATCATATGAGATCTATGGCCATAGTCTAGGATTGTCCTCAGTCGTACACTGATCAGGTGTCGACCTGGACGCTTAACATATCACATATCAGCATGATAAGGGGCCTATCAATCTTAAAACAATATTCTTATCATTGTATCACCTTTATGGAAATCAAGAAAATAGTTAAAATCATCAGTCAGTCCATAAAAGTTTTATTTATCATATAGTGAATATTTTCTGAAAATAATTTATAAAATACTCACTTCTTAACACTTCTCTTTTTAAACCATTTCTCATACTGTAAAACATTTAGGAGAAATTTCCAATAGCTTTACTTTCAATAAATTCGATAACATAAATATTTAAATAATATTTTTCGGTATATTCATGTTTTATGAAAATATTAAATATCTCATTTTCAAGGCTAGGAAATCATTCAAATATGCATTAAAATATTTCATGACATTTTTATTTCTAAGAAATTTCTAAAAAATTTCAGTAGCATAACAATTGCTATTACCCTAGCCTTCCTACATAATCAAACATAGTTCAAACCAGCCAACAGCCACAATTTCACAGTTTCCAAGGCATTTCATTGTTAAAATATTCTCATAAACTACATTGTATTGAAATCATGCATTCGAGATATCCTTACAGTTCATATACGCATCCCTTATCTGTCTGACTTATCCGATCTTTTCGAATGCACCACTCGTAAACCAATACTCCCAGGCTGTAGATAATTTCACCAAAAATATTAGCTTATTTAATACTTATTTTTAAGTTATTATTCATGTCTATTTGTAGCCACATTGTACATTGCAAATATTTATGTAATATATTTTCTACTAGTAGTAAAGCTTAACTTCTCCGTTTTTAGTCAGATTTTAAATCCGAGCATACCGGTAGACTCCTTGTAATTTCTATAGTCTAATGGCATCCTAAAATCATCAAAACCAGCCATGCACAATTGTCGCCTTATGTTGACCGGAATTCCCCTCTTGAAATTCTTAGTGAATTTCAACAATCTAACATTATAGTCTTGTTTAGACATTCTCATTACATCATCTAGCATCCATTTTATGCATGAAAACCCATGGTTCCCTATAGTTCCAAGGTTGATCGAATACCCCCTCTAATGGCAAATTTTATTTTGCAAGATTTAATTGAAACAAAGACTACAAACATGCTTATCATGCTTAATGGAATCATTCTACACCATTGGAATTTAAAGAAGCATAGGTATGGTAATGTGACTCACCTTGGTTGAAACTTTAAGGCTTTCTTTCTCCTTATTTCTTGTTTATTCTATGATCTATTGGTATGGTTAGAGAGAGGGAAGAGAGTATAACAAGTTTATAGTTATGTGTTTGTTGAAATCTTGTATAGTTTGTAAGATATGAAAATTTTCTTTTCTTTCTCTTTTCTTTTCTTCTATGGCATGGGAGCAAGGGAGGAAGAAGGTGAATAGTGCCATCCAGCAGCTGAGGGAGTTTTAAAGACTCTTCTAGAAATAGGCAAAATGACCAAAATGCCCCTAGTTATGTAAATTTAGGACAATTTTGCTCTTAAGGTTCTGTAGTTGTAAAAACTATGTAATTGGACTCCAAAATTTTGGATTCCATCACCAAATAATCTTATTAAATGTATTTTGATGAATAAAAGTGGTTTCGTTGATGCGCGGTACACTGATTGCGTGAAATTATGATTTTACCCCTTGCAACCCGCCAACGAAATTCTCCTATTTAACCACCGATTCGATAAATCCCTCGACACTATCTTAACCTCCTTTTCATGTGGAATATCATGATATTTTACTGTCCAAATTCATTTTAGTTGAGTTCAATTTACGAAAATGCCCTCGGGACATAACCGTCATTTTCCAATTTATTTGCCATTCTTCTCAAAATGATGCAAATAAGGTATTTTGGCCTCAAAATTTCCACAATATCATTATTACACTATCTGTGCACTGTTCCTTGAGTCATATATACATCTAGGCTCAAAGTTTCAAGTGGGGCCTACATTACTAATTACTTAAAATTTACAAAATATATTCAAAAATAAATTAATAATTACATATATACATGTGTACAGTACAAAATAATCGATTCTCACAATAACAACTTCAATCAAATCTCATTCTCTTTTAAATCTAACTTTACTGACCATCTTCCTATCACTTAAGCATCATCTTATAACCTTCAAAGCATCAAGCTTAACACACTAACCTTTATTTCTTACTAAACCAAGTGCGCCCTTAGTATTAAACTTACTTTCTTAATTTCAAAACTAAAACCATAACCATCTTTCTCTTACTCACCACTTTAATTCTACACCATCTAATGAACCCTCTTATGACTGAAACCCTAAAGAGTCTCCACACTTGGTTTTGCTTGATTTCAAAGCTATATACATGTTATACAATCTTAAAGCAATAACAACAATAGCTAACTTCAAGTAAAACCTTGTCTTTCCTAACCTTTAATAGTGACCAAAATTTTAACAGCCAAAACACTCCTCAAATGGCTGATTCAACCTCCAAACTCCAGGTGTAGCTAGAGCTAAGTAAGAGGAACAATTTTCCTTTAGGGTGAAATTTGATTTGGTGAAGTTTAAAGGGTGTTCTCCAAGCTCTTTCACTCTAGGACCTAGGAAGTTTTAAGAGAAGATGAGCTTTAACGGAGAAGATGATGACAAAGCACTCTTCTTTATTCATTGATATCATTAAAATATCATCCCTTGCCACTTTGACCATTTTGCCCCTATAATATCCATTAATTTCACTTATGACCTTAGCAATACAATATCAATTTACTTATTCTATTTAATTCCTATTTATTTTCATTTTCCATAATTATGGTCCTCTAATAATAGAAGAAGTCAAATCTTTGACCTTGAGGGCATAGGTTGGGTGACCATAAGGGTAAAATTTTCAAAATATCCCTAACGGTACGTTCACTTAATTTTTGACATTTTTGAGAGATTCAGTCTATGGCTTGGAATAACCTAAGACATCTTTACACGAAGGTTTAACTATGATAGTCTATGGGTCAAAAGTCAAACTAGGTTGATTGTTATTCACTAAAGTTTTCTCGGCCTATGGACAAATCGACATTTTTGAATTTATTACACGTAAACCTAAGAATGCTCAAACAAAGGAATTTTGAAAAGTGATCTTCTTACCAGTTAAGTATTTCGAGCCCAAATTTAAGAACTTGCCACTTTTGTGTCCATTCAGGTTACAAATAATGTTGTGGGGCCTATCTTACAGTTCCTTCTTTACCTATAAGACAGAGTGCCACTTCTCATTGCAATTTATCCAATCATTCTAACTTAAAATACTATATAGGCATGGAAGGAATTAAAAATTAGGAATCTCACAGTTCAATCACTAAGTTCACTATATTATCACATTCGATTACGATGTTCATTACATTTATCACTGTTCGATTACGATGTTCACTAATCCAATTTACGATTTTCACTACACTTAACATTGTTTGATTACCATGTTCACTTATTTGATTTATGATGTTCACTACACTTAACATTGTTCGATCGTCATAGGCACTACAATCCTTTCACTTAATCATATTTGATTTACAAAAAATTTTGCAGCATAATGGCTGAATTTAGACCTAACCAACTTGCAGAAAAACAAAATATCCACAATACAATATTTATATTCACAATTCAAAGTTCACATACACAATCCAGATTTCCATAATCACAATCCGTAATTCACATTAGCCTCAAACACTACGATTAAGGTAACATGCTTTCACTAACAATACTGATATACAATTTACATATATAGTTCGATATTGATGAAATCAATGTTCAAACATTCAAACTTGCACTATACGATGCTAACATGAATCTTATGCAATTAGCCTACCATGTACGATGCATTATTTTTCTGTATGATTAACTTACCATAGCACTTTGGTCACTTCAGTGCTTTTTTCATGCCTTGGTCGAAAGTTGCCGTGCTCCTCTAACTGGTTTAATTTGCTACAAAATCATGTTATACACTTACTTTTTGTTGGCTCTATAGGCTAAACAGAAAGTGAGGGTGAATCGGCTTTGTGGTACTCTTAGGTTCATTTTTCGATTCTTCTAAATTCTCTAGCCTATGTTGAAGTTTTCTAAGTGCTATAGGCTACTCAAGTATGCAATATAAATTTAATTCAACAATCACAATATAAATGCAAATAAGTAGAGAGAGTAGGGAAAGAGAGATGTACACAATCGATTTATAGAGGTTCAGTAACCTTGCCTAGTCCTCTACCTTAAGAGCTCCCAAGGATTTTTCCCAAATCCACTAACTTGAATTTATATTACAATCCCTCTTTTTGCAGGCTCAAGAGTAACCTTCCTCTTTTCCTAGGCTCAAGAGAAACCTCCCTTTTTTTCTAAGGCTAAAAAGAAACCTCCTTTTTTTCTAAGGCTTAAGAGAAACCTCTCCTTTACAAGGTGTGAATGAGTTTACAAGGAATGTAATCAAAGAAAGGCCTCTAGTTAGGCAAGTGATTACAATGGTTAAGCACAAGGGAAATCCTATACAATATTTGTGATATGCTAGACAAAGATGATGAGTATGATAGAATATGAAGACTTTGTAGCACTTGTGAGTTTGATAGGCTTGAGGAAGATGGAGAAGATGAAGAAAAATGTTGCTCAGTTGTTCCTCTTATTTCCTTAAGCTTCCAAGCCTTTATTTATAGTGCCGTGGATGGTTTTTAAACGTTGGTAGGAGCCAAAACTGAATGTAACCATTGTATCTCACAAAAACTAGTCATTGGAGTGCATTTTTGAGGTAGGGATCGATTCTTTGACCTAGGGGATCGATCCTATGCTTCTTTACAAGCTTCCAAGGCATTCTGCCATGAAGGGATCGATCCCTTCCCTTAGGGGATCGAACTTATGCTTCCTTGCAAGCTTCCAAGGCATTCTACCATGAAGGGATCGATCTCATGCTTCCTTTTTGCTTGATTTTGCTTCTTGGGAGCATTTTGCCATTCGGGGATTGAACCCTCAACATGGGGGATTGATCCCTCATGCTTTTCCTGCACTTTTCTGGGCTAATTTGGGTTAGAAATGATGTGGACTTTGATTTTTATTCATCCCAAAACATTTTAGAATTTTGTAGGAGTTTTTCTTAACTTTCTCAACTAAAGACTTAGTGTAAAAAACTTGTTAAGTAATTTTCTAAAGTTGTGTTCAATATGTTCTTGAGAAAATTACTTAACGAAGATATTCAAAATCATGTTGTAAAATGTTAAGACCAATAAGAATATGCAATTAAATCATGGTCTTAAACTTTGATATGTAGACTTAAAATGGTTTGAGAAAATCATATGATTGGTAAAGCAAATTTACATTATAGTCAAACACTTAATATTACTTAAGTTTTTGTCATTTCAAAATATATATGTCAATTTAAAGCTAACAATCTCTCCCTTTTTGATATGACAAAACTTAAGGTAAATTTGCTTTGAAAATTCTTTAAAGAAATACTCCCCCTTAAATAAAGCATGATATTGTAAAGCTTCCCCTTAATATAAGCATGGTTTTCAAAAGAAGTTTTCAAACTTCATTATTTCTCCCCCTTTTTGTCATAGCAAAAAGAAAGAAAAATAAAAATTATACTCCCCCTAAAATTATGGCTATGTGAGAACAGATAAATATGCTCCATCTACCAAGAAATATGTTAGTACATGGGACTCATAACATAAATAAATAAGTCAATGTCTATAACAAGTATGAAATGTTTGTGCAGCAAAGAACATTGCTAAGATTTTATACCAATTATTTATAAATAATTGTGCAAGAAGTTCCCAATTGGTAAGCAATTAAGCAAGTTGTTTATAAATTTTCTACTAAGTTCTATAACTTGCTCATTTCAATCTTATCAAGCACCCAAGTAGATCAATTGTTCTGTAATGTCTAACTAAGTGCATGGCAATACATCATGATTATGAGCAGAAATTAGATGACATATCATATGCATGAGCTCATAAATCATTTTCAAGAAAGATGTGCATAGAATTAAATCATACATCAATTAACCACAAATTCTAGCACAATAGTGTCTCATGCAAAAATGTCTTATACTATTTGTCATTTTAATATAAAGAGCATGAGAAGAATTATCAATTTAAAGCTCATACCAATTGTTACCAATGGTTGACTTAGCCATTTTGCATAATGTTAATTGTTATGTGTGATGTGTTCATTCAAGAGAATAATCAAGTTAAACATGCAAGAGCATAATCACACACCATCAATAATGCATATGGATTAATTAGACATTAGCATATTATCATAAAGTATTAATCCATATTCATATGCACAAATTTAATCATATGGAAGATTCAAGAATTTACATCATTCAAGCATACACATTTTCTTCCATAGTATAAGTACAAAGAATCCTATGCTCATTTTTCATTTAACGATTTTTACCAATTATGAGCAACGAAGAGTTCAAGATTGCCATCTTAATCAAATTATAGTCATATCCCTAAGTGTTTTATCATTTAAGATCCATTTATCATTACAAATTGTAGGCCAAGAACAATTATGACTTTAGGTAAAGCTTTGTGTATCTCAAGTATTTACCTAAGTCATATTCAAATTCAAATATTAAGGCCAAGTTTTGATCATATTATCATTTAAGCATATATTTGGACTTTAATTATTCATATTCCACTAGATGTATAGTTATCATGAAGCCTAGTGTGGAATAGTTGAGTCAAGCTAAGAGACATAATCCTATAAGCATGCTTGACTAAGATGAACAAAAGAAATTAATATGTTTATCAATCACTAGTTCATCAAATTCTCACAAATCATTGAATTAATTCTCAAAATTATGTTTAAGCATTCATTAAAAATATATTTCAAGATTATTTCAAGATTTATGGAAATCATTGATGTTTTCAACAAAGAAAAATGATTTTTCTCTTTTAAGTTCAAGGAAAAGAATATTTGTTGAAAATAATACCAATTGTTGGCGTTGAGGCATGATACCAATGAAAAATGATTATTCAAATTGAAAAGATCATTAAGAAGTTGAAAACAATGAATTTTAAGTTGAGAAGGAAGAAAGTATCAGGAAAATTAAGAAAACTTCTTAATTTTTGCTTAAAAGTGCATAAATAGGCACATTTTGCCTAGGGGGATCGATCCCTAGAGTAAGGGGATCAATCCTTCAATTCCAGAATGCAGATTTTCTCTATTTTGTCCAAGGGGATCGATCTTGCATTTGGAGGGATCGATCCCTCATCCATTTTCTATAGGATTTTGGCTTAAAGGTCAACTTTGGATGTGCCACAACTTCGTTTTTGAGTAATTTGAGTCCAAGTAAAAGTTTAAACATTTGTGAAACATGATTTTGGACTTGTATGAATGAAAAATATGGTGAAAAATCATTTGACATTAAATTTCATGATTTTGGAAGGATTTTCACCATAAAGTGCACATTTGGTCTCAAGAAGGGTCATTTTGAAATGTATGCATATTTGGGTAAAACTAATATAGTGGAAAACACAAATATTCCAAAACAAACATGTTCACATAGAATTTAAGTGCAAATATCAATGAATCACACAACTTGTGAACATCATGCCATGATTTCTAATATGCAAATTCCTCATTAATGCTCATTACATGGCATTCTGCATACATGACATATTTGACATTTTTAGAGCAAGAAAATATATTATCAACATATTGCAAACTTGCTCAAATTACAGAAATCCAATAATCATTTCAAAATCATGTTACATGCTTTTTATCCAATCATCAAGAATTGTCCACAAAATAATCAAAAATCATTTATCATGCCTTTCATTCATTCATGCAACAAGGATCATCAACAAAATGCCCCATTAAATGACACAAGTAATTTTAGCAAATATGAGTTTTAAAAAGATAGAATTTAAGCTTACAAAACTCCTTTGCTTGAGAATGCTTTGTCTTGATTTGTTGAATCATCTTGAGCTATCCTTTGAGGAATTGTTGTGACCTTGCCAAGGATGGATTCCCAAGCTCTTTCTCTTTCTTATTGGCACAAGAAAACTCCATAGGATGTGTAGAGCATTTGAACTTCTTTGTTTCATTGTAGCTCCATGCTCTAACACTCCTTCAATAAACAAATTCAAGCATGTTTTGGTACCCAAATTCTCTTGGGTCCTTGAGGGTTAGTGTAAAAAATTTTTGATCCTTTAGGGATCCATTTCAAACTCAATTCATCATTATTTACAACATGCTTTGGCACCCACATTTTTCTAACTATTCTTCCTCTAAATGTGGTTTTTCTATATGTGCATGCTTGTGATGAGTGTCCTATTCTATTGCAAAGTGAGCATGTGAGTGATGTATTATGCATAGAATTTTTGTTCACAAGAAAATTCTTAAGATGAGTTTCCTTTTTATTTGCATTATATCCTAACCCATCTTTGTCAAAGAAAGCTCTTTGGGTCTCAAGCATGTGATCTAATTTTTGTTGACCCATGTAAAATCTAGAGAATGAGTTTTGTAAATTTGTATTCTTTTTATTCAACTCATTTATTTCTAAGTTTGCTTCTTCTAATTTCTTCTCTAGTTCTAGCTTAGCATTTGTCAAGGCTTCCTTTTCTATTTTCAAATTAGCAATGATTTTCTTATATTTAGAGTTCATGCATTGAAACTCATTTGCTAGTTTATTAAAGGCATTTTGTAGTTCACCAAAGGTATAATCATTATCTTCACTAGAACTAGAACTAGCCTCATCATCACTAATAGCCATAAAAAGCATGAGTAGGCTACCTCATCATCTATGTTTTCCTCATCGAAGCTATCACTATCGCTCCATACAGCCACAAATGCTTTCTTCTTTGGCTTCCTATCCTTTTCTTTCTTAAGTAAGGGGCAATCTAGCTTAGTATGACCTGGTTCATTACACTCATAACACACTAATGGATCCTTTTCTCTTCTACTTGACTCTCCTTTTTGATGTCTCCTATTATTCTGTCTCTCCTTTATCCTCATAAACTATTAAATCTTTTGGCAAACATTACCATTTCTTTTTCTTCTTCATATCCACTCTCATCACTATCATCTCCAATGTTCTCATGAGTGGATGATTTAAGAGCTACCCCTACTTTCTTTAAAGGCACTTCATTTCTTTTTAATTTCATTTCATATGTGAGTAGGGAGCTCATAAGCTCATCTAAAGACAAGGTGTTAGGATCCTTAGATTCTTCTATTGCGGTTACCTTTGCCTCCTAAGATTTTGGCAAGTTATTCAAAATTTTCTTAACCATTTATACATTAGAATATGTCTTGCCTAATGCTTTAAGTCCATTGATTATGTCATTAAACCTAGCGAACATTTCACTCATGGACTCATTTTCTTTCATATTAAAAAGCTCATAGTCATGTGTAAGCATTCCTACTTTGGTTTCTCTAACTTGATTGGTCCCTTCATATGTAATGGCCAATTTGTCCCATATTTGTTTAGCATTCTCACATATAGAGACTTTATTGTATTCATTTGGGCCTAATGCACAAAAGAGAGTGTGCATAGCCTTGGCATTCAATTATGCCAATCTCATATCGTTTGAGTCCCACTCATCCTCATCTTAGGGACATCCTTTCCATCCAATTTCTTCATTAGAATTTTGGGATCATTAACTATAACCCTCCACACTTCATAATCATTTGATTGTACTAAACAACATCATTCTTCTTTTCCAATATGAGCAATTTTCTCCATTAAAGAGTGGAGATCTAATCAATGAGTGTCCTTTTTCTCCTAGGGGTGTACTATGTTCAAATGAGCCATCTATGATCGTTTTGCTAGATGGATGTTAATCCAAATCAATCTCGAGCCCAAGCTCTGATACTAATTGTTGGTTTTATAGGCTAAACTGATAGGGGGTGAATCGGTTTTGTGGTACTCTTAGGTTCGTTTTTCGATTCTTCTAAATTCTCTAGCCTATGTTGAAGTTTTCTAAGTGCTCTAGGCTACTCAAGTATGCAATAAAAATTCAATTCAACAATCACAATATAAATGCAAATAAGTAAAGAGAGTAGGGAAAGAGAGATGTACACAATCAATTTATAGAGGTTCGGCAACCTTGCTTACGTCCTCTACCTTGAGACGTTCCTAAGGATTTTTTTCCAAATCCACTAACTTGAATTTGTACTACAATCCCTCTTTTTGCAAGCTCTAGAGTAACCTTCCTCTTTTCTATGCTCAAGAGAAACCTCCCTCTTTTTCTAAAGCTAAAAAGAAACCTCCCTCTTTTTTAAGGCTAAAGAGAAACCTCCTCTTTACAATGTGAATGAGTTTGCAAGGAATGTAATCAAAGAAAGACCTCTAGTTAGGCAAGTGATTAAATGGTTAAGCATAAGGGAAATCCTATACAATATTTGTGCTATGCTATACAAAGATGATGAGTATGATAGAATATGAAGACTTTGTAGCACTTGTGAGTTTGATAGGCTTGAGAAAGATGGAGAAGATGAAGAAAAATGTTGCTCAGCTGTTCCTCTTACTTCCTTAAGCTTCCAAGCCTTTATTTATAGTCCCGTGGATAGTTTCTAAACGTTGGTAGGAGCCAAAACTGAATGTAACCATTGTATCTCACAAAAACTAGCCGTTGGAGTGCATTTTCGAGGTAGGGGATCGATCCTTTGACCTAGGGGATCGATCCTTTGACCTAGGGGATCGATCTTATGCTTCTTTGCAAGCTTCTAAGGCATTCTCCCATGAAGGGATTGATCCCTTCCCTTAGGGGATCGATCTCATGCTTCCTTTTTGCTTGATTTTGTTTGTTGGGAGCATTCTACTATTCGGGGATTGATCCCTCAACATGGGAGATCGATCCCTCATGTGTTTTTGCACTTTTCTGGGCTAATTTGGGTTAGAAATGCTGTGGACTTTGATTATAATTCATCCTAAAACACTTTAGAATTTTGTGGGAATTTTTCTTGACTTTCTCAACTAAAGACTTAGTGTAAAAAAATTGTTAAGTAATTTTCTAAAGTTGTGTTTAATATGTTCTTGAGAAAATTACTTAATAAAGATATTCAAAATCATTTTGTAAAATGTTAAGACCAATAAGAATATGCAATTAAATCATGGTCTTAAACTTTGATATGTAGACTTAAAGTGGTTTGAGAAAATCATATGATTGGTAAAGCAAATTTACATTATAGAGTCAAACACTTAATATTACTTAAGTTTTTGCCATTTTAAAATACATATGTCAATTTAAAGCTAACACTTTCATATGGTAGGTGTAATTGGAATTCACTTAGCACATCTATACACTTTACTTACACTTAGCGTACTAAGAGATTGTATTGAATAAGTGTATCATTCCTATGGTTTTTCTACTAACCAATTACACCAGTCATATTATCATTTGCATGTCACTAACGTGTCAAAAACTCATATCGAAATCACGTCATTTCCACTATGCCCTTCACCAAGGCCAAATATGGATTTTCACATTTCACTTGATTTTAATTCACTTTAACACTAAACTTATACTTAGCTATCATAAATATGCCTCATGGCTAAGTTTTGTTACCAATTAGGTGACTTTTGCTCTTAAAGTCCTAATTGACTGAATGTTCCTTAGTGTGATTTATTTCAAATTATACTTCAATTTCTATCAAAATTATACTTAAACATTCAAAATATATTACTTGAATAATTTTCCATATTAGTTTAAGCATGATCACACATCAAACACTAAGTAACCAATTAAATATCATAGATACACATCACTTTTCAATTAAATTCTCTTCAATTAATCACTCAATTGATTCAATTTCACTAATTGCACTTCAGGTTAACAACAATTAGCTTCAATTTTAAAAATTGAAGCTAAATCCCAAAAACCCTCAATTTCACACAAATAATTAATAATAAATAATAATTGATAATAAATAAAATACAATATAAAATAAATAAAGTAAAAATATCATAGATACACATCACTTTTCAATTAAATTCTCTTCAATTAATCACTCAATTGATTCAATTTCACTAATTGCACTTCAGGTTAACAACAATTAGCTTCAATTTTAAAAATTGAAGCTAAATCCCAAAAACCCTCAATTTCACACAAATAATTAATAATAAATAATAATTGATAATAAATAAAATACAATATAAAATAAATAAAGTAAAAATAATGATGAATCATTAATTATTTATCGAAAAGTAATTGAGATTATTTCGATGACAAGAGTCCAAAATGTCACAAATGGTTGACATTTGAAAATCTTTAGGTGAGAATTTTTCTCAAAGTCTCACTAGATTGATGAAAGATTAAGAAAAATTTTTAATATTAGTAATTTAAATTTGTTTCTCAAAATTAAAGTAAATCAATTTTAAAAATAAAATTAATATAAAAAAACAAAATAAAAAGAATTAAAATAAACTATAGTTAGAAATTAAAATTAATATTAGAGTAAAATAAGATAAGAAACAAGTTAAGGAACTTTTTATAAAATTTTATGAATCTGATGATAATGCCTCTCTAATAAAGTTGAATGGTACTGTTTGGATACTCTTGAGGTATTGATAATTTTTAAGAATTCCGTCAGAATGAAGAGTTTCTTAAAAATGTACCAATATTTAATTATTTGGGATAAAACAAAGGACATTTAGTTAAAGACCATTTAATTTAAAACCTTTATAAAGATAACACAAAATGAATTAAGTATCATTTTCGGATAGGCGTTGTAAGGCTACTAATATCTTCTTCACACATAATCGTACCCCCAAATCTTAAATATGAAATGTAAGATCAATCCTTGTTCATAATTTATATGAGTGACCAATCACACCTTAGTTTTAGTGATTGCTGGCGACTCCATAATATTCATGTTTAGCTATGAGGTTTCCTCGAAACTTAATATGTTATGACACTATCCAAAACTTATTCTTTGGAATTTAAGGTTCTCACTTCGAACCCCTTGCTTTAGTGCATCCACAATCAAAAGTATATAAATGATCACATACGACA
This sequence comes from Heritiera littoralis, assembly GCA_031772115.1. NCBI lineage: Eukaryota > Viridiplantae > Streptophyta > Magnoliopsida > Malvales > Malvaceae > Heritiera > Heritiera littoralis. Next base: position 2,517,435 of record JAPDPK010000043.1, read on the forward strand.
CAATTAATGATCATGACAACAACCAACAATCTCTTGGTTGAATGATTAAAGCATATATTTATTTACATATATATGAATAACTGGAATGAAACATAAAATATTTATTAACATATGCTCTTCTCTCTTTGAATTTTTTTGGGAGTAATCGCAAGTATCCTCATCTAATTTTTGGTTTGAAATTAATCTTATTTGGACCAGAAGTGGTAAACGGTAAAGCTCTCTCAATAGTGACGATTGTAGGATTCAAATCATGTCCAAATAGCTAGAGAAAAATTAATTTTTACTTTTTTCAACTACTTATTAGTTTTTTCTTTGAATTTTGATTAATTATTTTCCATTTTCCTTCTGTGGGAATGATGGCAGAGGGAAGTACTTGAGGTAGAAAATGCATGAAACGTAACCCCATCAGTTAAAGGGCGGACCACGAGAAACCAATGGACACCAACAGGTATACTAAATGTCTCCCACATCCACACACACACAAGGTAATCAAACTCGGTATATTTGCAAGTACTAAAGACTTTAGTAGTATGAGGCAGGCAGCCTTTTCTTTTTTTTTTTTGGTAAGAGAAGGCAGCCCTTGGCCTCTGCATTGGAGAATGTCACCCAAAAAATAGGCCCCCACTTCTCCACTTCCCCCCACCGACCAGCCAGTAGTATCCTTCGTACCTTCCTCGTCAAGTCTTGATGCTAAAACCTAACCAATAAAATTGAAGACTCGATCCATCTTATCAGGCTCAGGGAAGTCTATTTCTTTCGAAAAAGTCATTCAGAAAAGTCCCCATGAATTAAAACAATTCCAATTCCCAACGTATGGTTTCCCCTGTTTCTAAATTCTAACACTGCTTTCCTTTCTCTTTCGCAAGCCAGCTAGCCTAGCGCTAGTGCATGACAAAACACGCATGCCCTTTAAACATAACCAAAAAAAAGTCAGGCCTGGAACTAGCAATATCTTGCTGGGATGGTTTTTAAGTTTTTGAGATTTGACCAAAAAGAAGGCAAGTTCAAAGTTGGATAAAAATTTATGGTAAGTACGAGCAAGACTTGTTTTTTTTGGTATAATCAAACATATAATTTATTTTACTATTTAAAATTAATCTTATTAAAATCAAAAAAAAAAACGATAAATTCATTTCAATAGTAATAATTTTAAAATTCGAAATATATTTAAATATTTAAAAAAATCAATTTTTACTTCTTTTAATTATTTATTAGTTAAAACTCGTTCTTCTCTTTTTCTCTCAAAGAAAAAACTAAAGTCAAAGCAGCTTTTATTTTTACTGTTAGATCGCCCGTGAAAATGATTGGCCAATATAGGAATGACACGTGTAGAGACCCAGCACTGTTTCTGACCTCGCGTGCGCCCACTTGCGCAAGCCCTACTCAGTTCCCTGCAGTCACGTCCATGAGCGAGTGTGCCAGGTCCATTGAACAGTCCAGGAATTTTCACCACAGTAATTTTCATCATATATGAGTCAGAGAAAGTTACCTCTCGCTCTCTCTTTGTCGTTTCATGTGAATTGCGAGGGAAGAAGAAGCAGACGAAAAGGTAATAAATGGGAATCATCAAGAAAAGGTTATAAACGGGGAGAGAAGATCAGCAGAAGGTTGGGTCTTACTGCTCTGACTGTCACGTTTAAAAGCCAAGCACGTTCTGAGTATTTTGACTGGAGTTTTTGGACTGATGCTTTGAAAAAGAAATATTATCTTCCCAAACAAAATATAAAAATAAAAAAATAAAACCCAAAATACTGTTGGTTTGTTTATTTCTTTCTCATCTTTTGGATTCGGTTTTATGATCCATCATTTGCAGTTGAGGATCAGTGGGGACTGGTCTGCGGGGACAAATGTTATGGATTAAGCAACAGCAACACCTAAAAAAGCAAAACCCATACCATATCTTTCAAGTTAGATAATATCTTATCATATAAATTTTATTATGTAGATTGCCAAATTAATGCATGAAGCATTTTGCTATATACTATTATTATTATTATTATTATATTATTATTAATAAATACTTAGAATACTATATTTTGGTGCATTCTAATGCATAAGAGAGATACATGCTATACTATATAATTTAAATATCTGAGGCATGGGCATCCAAACCAGAAGCATGCAAATAAAAGGACTGAAATTGTAGGTTTGTAACAACATTCTAGGATTGGAATGGAGGGTTACAAAAAAACATCATCTTTTGTTTAGATTTAGAATGACAAGAACCACAACACAGTATTTGATAATTTACTATTAGTCAAGACAAACCAAATGAACAAAAAGATGATAAAATATGGAGATTTTCTAAATACAACCTATGTTCAACTAAACACAATCTATTTACTCAACACAACCTACCCTTTCTTAATTTCTTCTAAACACAACCTATCTAATTATCTAATCCCTAGAATACCCTATCTAACATTTCACAACCTATCTTCCTTTCCGGTTTCTTCCTCTCTTGTTTTCTCCTCTCTTCAATTTCCACAAATTTTCTAGTAATCAACAGCACTTTTGTGCTTCTTCATCAATTTATAAGATAAAATCCTCTACATTTTTTATTTTATTTGTGAATTTGTTATTTTTGTATAGAATTTTTGAGGTTAGGGTTCAGGGTGGGTTTAGGGCTAAATTCTCGAGTCTTATGGTAAGGAAAAGCCGTGAGGCTCACAGCAAGGAGAAGCCGTGAGTCCCGAAAGCCTCATGGCTCCGTGAGGCTTGAAGGCCTCACGACAACACCATCCCATGAGGCTTACAAGCCTTATGGAATGGAGCTGCTGTGAGGCTTAAGGTCCTCACGGCAGGGAGCTATTGTGAGGCTTATTCTTTTAATTTATTCTTTTAATTAGCTATTGTGAGGCTTATTCTTTTAATTTTAATTATTTTATAATAAAAATTAGTTTTTATTATTAAATTTTTAATAAGATTAGTTTTTATTATTAAATTTTTAATAAAATTAGTTTTTACAGATGGCACGTACAAGAGGAGCCGAGTTATTGCATGATCGTAGTCATAGCCATCCTCCCTTGAGTCCATCCACATGGCGATGGCGACCGACAGCATCTGAGAGGAGGCGATGCGTTAGGCGACATGTTGCATCCGTGACAGCAGGTGACCAGGACATGCAACCAGAGATCACACTTGCTGAGGCAGCTACTGAACAGACGCAGTAGGTGCTTGTATCTAATGAGGCAGTTGCTACCCAAGAGACGTAGCATGCCCGTACTTTTAGCGAGGCAGCAACTGTCAAGGAGAGGTAGCAAGTGCTTGCATCTGATCAGGCAACTGCTGCCCAAGATATGCAGCAGGCCAGTACTTTAGGTTAGGGAGTTGGTAGTGGTGGTCTAGTCAATGCATCCCTTTTGAGGAGCTTTGGATCTCATGTTGCTGCAACTATTTGGCAAGGAAAGGCATATTTTGAAAGTTATTACGTATTTATTGTTATGAAAATTATACTTAATTATATACTAATTATTTATTTGTTTTAATATAGGAACGAGGAGAGATTAAAGTTATTAATCATGGTCCGAAAGTTGGTACATGGCTGTTGGGTTTGAGTCGGTCACGCATCCAGTTGATCATCCAGCAATCAGGGTTGGCTCCATTGTTGGACAGCAGTTTTTTGACCTGCAACAAGACCATCATTTTTGCATTTACTGAGAGGTGGCAGCCAGAGACCTACATGTTTTACATGCCATTCGAAGAGATGACCATCACTCTAGATGATGTGTATACATTACTTGGCATTCCTGTGGTTGGCAATATTATATTATTTGCTACTGTCTCAATTGATGAGACAAACGAGATGCTGGTGCGTTTGCTTGGCGTCGACGCAAAGAAGGCATGTGCGGAGACTGCCACCTCTCGAGGACCATAGGTTAGGTTGCAGTGGTTATGAGATACATTTTTTGGTGTGACCAACTCCGATGACGAAGAACATATAGAGTACACGGCTCACGCATTCTTGTTATTTTTACTTGGTTGCACTCTTTTTGTTGATAAGAGTGCTACCAAAGTGTAGGTCGCATATGTATCATTTTTGGAGGATCTGATGATTGTTGGCCAATTTGTATGGATGCAGCTTGTCTTGCATACAAGTACAAACAATTAGGTATTGCCAGTAGGTCCGATTGTCATTCGATTGCTGGCTACATGATATTGTTGTAGGTATTTAAAATTTATTATTGTTTTATTTAATATTTAATAAATTATACTTTTATTATAAATGTTGCTTTTGTTTAATGCAGACATGGATTTACGAGCATTTTCCATCGTTAGATCCAGTACAGGATTTTTCATATAGACAGGGGTTGCCATCAGCCCGTAAATGGAAGCCACTCGGTTGTAATTTGCAGCTTCAAATACTGAGGGAGCGACTTAATGACCTTAGCTATCATCAGGTCTACTGGGATCCATAGGCAGATTTCAGAGCCCATCATCCTTTGCCACAGGTTACTTACTTTTCCAAGTGTCTTAAGTTTGATCAAATTGTGGAGCCTTATCATCCGGATAGAGTTCTTCGATAGTGTGGTTATGTACAGACCATTCCACATCCACCTCTTACCCCATATCACGATAAATGAGGTATGAAGCTAGTAAACTATGACATGCGATATCCCTTTCAAGAAGGATACTGGGATATGTGGAACTGTCATTTGCTCACCGATGAAAGGAAAGAAAGAAGAAGTAGGATCCCTGGACAGTGTACAGCGAATTATATGACTTGATATGTCACTATTTCTCATCGGTATGTGTAAAATCCTAGATATAGGTCGAAACCTCTACAGAGACCAATCAACTATGAGGTAAACCATTCATTTCTTACGTTATGTCAATATTGTGTTATTATATTGTATTTAATCTATTTACGTTGTTGTTATTATTATTATTATTATTATTATTATTATTATTATTATTATTATTATTATTATTATTATTTTATAACACATAGTGGCAACCATACGAGATCGGCTTGAATCAGTGGTGGCAAGTGGTCATGAGTCGCCTGTGGATGTACGAAGACAAACCATTTATACTCTTTACGACATGACACAACATTTGCCTTCGGCTCTACCTCGAGCTCCACGTCCTAATCCACCACTATCACCAGTTCCTCCACCAACGTCGGTCCCAACATCATCTCGGCCTGTACCAGCAACTTCATTTTCAGCAGCTCCTTCCTCAACAGTCCCTGCTCAGCATTTCTTGGAGCGCTTGCCTCCATTAGCACCATTGGCAACGACATTAGCACCGGCACCTCTTGCATTACCACCAGTAGCAGCATCTCCGGCACCACCAGCAGTGACGCCTCCTACACCTCCTGCATTGGCACCTCCTGCATCTCCCGTAGCACCACCAGTAGCACCTTCAGCTGCACCACTAGTAGTAGACATTAGTTCTTATGTTAGGTATAAGAGGCGACGAAGAGAGTAGATATTATCTTTTGTATATTTATATTTATTTTTGAATGAAATGAAAATTATGTATATAAATGTTATTTTCTTACCATTACTTTATCTATCGTCAATTATTTTTTTTGTTTTATTTATATATATTATGCAAATAATAAGTTTACATAAATATATTACAAATGATTAAATAAATAAAATCAACAAATAAATGAATGCAATCATCCTACAAAAATTAAATAATTTTATTATATGGTAACTATATATATAATTGTTAATTTCTTCTCATTGCTTCATCCATAATAATTTATTTTTCATTTTTATTATATGTTTTTTAAATAACAAGTTATCATAAATAAATTGTAGGTGACTAAATAAATTAAATACTCATAAATAAAAAAGATAATGTTTAAGGTACAAAATATAATAAGAAAAAAGAAATCAACATCATGGCTCATCCAGATTGATTGTTTCTTGAGTAGCAACATCTATGTTTGATGCAAACAATAACTTGAAATCCTCGATACGAGATCAATATGGGAACTCCCACTCTCGAGCACATTCATCTCAATACTTACGCCAGGTGCATGCAATTGGAGGTATCGGTGCTCTCGGATCCATAATGACCTACAACAATTTATTATATTTAGTTAAATAAGTGTTTAAACTAATAATATTGAAGCATCCATAATGCTAGACTTTAATCATGACCCATACCTGAACAAAATGACAATTGCTTACAAATCTAATAGCAATTAACTTATGCTACAGTGGTGGAGGTGCAAGAGATCTAAGTAGGAGATATGTCAAGCACTATCTCAAAGATAAATTGACAAGCACAACGTCATACTGTGATGCTATCAAATGAGCCATATCTGGTAAGGTCATCCAATTATCCTTATAAGCTATGGTGTTGAAACAAACCAAGGATTGCATCAATTTATCAACACGCTCTTGACTTCAATATATATGTACATAATCATCTCGATATTTTATTAACTCATCCATCAAATCTCATCGCACTTATGGCAATGCATCTACACCCATGCTCAACAACCTAGCGATAGCTCTAAATCCACAGTGTCTATATGATTCTATATCAACAACACAGTGAATGTACTGATATATCTCCACTGGGAAAGAATCGAGATATCGAATCTTGCCTACTGGATGATGCATGGCTAATTTCTTCCTTTTATTCACTACTTTCGCTGAACTTGCTGTTATTGGTGAAATAGTACTGTCATGACCAGATTCGACAATCTCAAAATAAGAAGGATCGCGTTGAGTTGATATGTCCATCTTCAATGCTCGAAACGACCTTTTGCCTTAGCCTTTTTGACTGGAGGAATTAAGAATGTTGTTGCTAGCTCACCTAGTTCTCTAAACTTCTTCTTCAAGGCTAGTTTTCCTGAAATATCACATTCATTGAACCGTTTGACAATTATCTCCCACTCAGCATCCAATGTCAACTATTGCATCCCATCAACTTTGGACTTTATCAAATCCAATTTTGAGTTATGTGAATGCACAGCAAATAAGAGAATTGGTAGTTTAAATCGTATATATTCAGCAATCTCATGAGCACATGGCAACCCATGTGTGCTTCTTAACACACAACCACATGACAAATGATCAATATCCGCACCCTTTGCTTGTTCTGCCTTTAATATCATATTCAATGCTAACCTTGACACCAACCCACGTAACTCCTTGAATAATGATAGTTTGAAGTTGTGTTCAAGAACAATAAGACTTGTCTCAAATGAAGCTTTTATGTCTGTATATTGTAGCTCAATCAAGGAGTTGATGACTGTCCAAGATGTTTCAAAATCATCTTGAGACGATCCAAGGTGTCTTTTCAATTCTGCATGCGTACTCTCCGCTCTACAGCAAATTATGAAATGCATTCATTATAAATTCAAAACATTATTTAACACAAACATAAACTTAAGAGATGACATTAAACGTACCTATTAGTTGTCACATTGCCGAAGTGCATTACTTTATCAGTCCAAGCTGTAACAAATCGCTCCTTATGCTTATCCAACCAAGTATCCTTCACATATTGCAGTGCTTTTGGATAAATATGGTAATCTAATTACATTAAGCTAAAACACCTCTCATACTCCTCCTCCATCAATGAGAGCATAAGAACGCTCCAGGATGCCATGAATGCATCCCACCTATCCTTGTGCTCAAATAACTTTTTGTAGTTAGTAAGCACATTCTTCGATATGTACCATCTGCAAAACAGATTGGTTGCAATGGGAAACACTATTGCAACTCCATTCATCAATGCCAAATCTCAATCAGTGATAATGACAGATGACGATACAACACACAACATTAGACTTTGTAACTTCTGCAACGCCCAAGTGTAGTTCTCTTGACGCTTGGCTTCTATGTACACAAATGCAATCGAAAAAAGTCATATCCGTTGATGTCACACCAATGATATTGAGGAGTAAGAGCCTATATCTATTGGTTTTGTATGTGCAGTCCATAATCAACACATGTGGAAAAGCATGCAACAAATCTATCGATGTAGGATGTGCCCTAAACAAGTCTTTGACAACATCGGTTGACTCATCACTGCGATGGCACTCCACGTATTTACATTCATTTAAATGTTTCATCAGTTGTTGCATTTGGGACCTACTAGCTTTTTCAATCAATTTGTAAGTCTACCGTTCATTGTAAATAGTCTTGATAGTGCTGACATTCTTCTCACCCTTGTTTTTCAAAGTCATGAGTATATTTCGTGGTTTTATCATGTTCTTGGTCATTTCAACAACTATATCTTTTTCTTCGGCTGACAATCTTGTCGCAAATGAATGACCCTCAAATTGTCTCGCAAGCAGATGATTATGTAACCCACTAACTACTCTAACTCCCCATTCATCATCTTTCTCCAACTTTACACCAAGTAACTCAAATGGACAACCACACTTCTTCGTTCCCGTACCCTTACGACGCAATTTATCTGTTGTTTCTTTCTTCTTCTTTGGCTCTCTGAATTTTTCACTTTGTTCACATGAGAGTCTAATCTAGGTTTTCTTGCAAAAATTGCTGCTTCAGAGGCTTTAATCACAGCTACAAAGCCTAAATTTCTTTCGACCTCCCTTGCCCATGAAATCAATGCTTCTTAGGTAGGAAAAACCTGTACAATATACAAATATTAATTAACTTCTGACTTTATTCGTATTCAAGATGATATTAAGGTTCATTTTCTCATACCTTATTCGTAGTAAATGCATATGTGCAATCGAATTGATTAAACGTTGCTTCTTGTTGAAAAACAACTAATTTTATATCATCTTACAAAATTTAAACAAATTATTAGTTTTATTAAATAAATAAATATATAACTTTCAGAAGCTATGAGGAGCACTCGGAAGTTTACTTCCGGAAGATCATAGCTCCCAGAAGTTTACTTTTGGGAGTTCCTTAGGTATCTTGAAAGCATACTTTTGTGAGCTCCTATGAGCTCACGAAAGATGCTTCCAGAAGATATAAGGATCTCCCGAAAACAAACTTCCGGGAGTTTGAACAGCCTCCCGAAAATGAATTTCCAGGAGGTTCACTTTGCTTTCAAAAATCCACTTTCAGGAGCATGACGAAACTCCCAGATATTCATATCCAGTAGTTTCGTAAACCCAGATATCTAAGTGTTTTTAAAATAAAATCTATGAAAATTTAATCAAATACATCATACCTCTCCAAAAATCTCTTTGCAATTTATATCTTCATTTTCTTCGTAATTTTTCATAAAAGCATTAGATTCATAATCTACTTAAGAAAATTATAAGGATTTTTAGGAAATGGTGTAGGTTGAAGATGGATTTTGGTTAGAATGGGAGATGAGTGAATTTAGGTTGTCAAGGAAGGGCAAAATAATCATTTTATTTAAGGGTATTATTGGATTAAAAAATTTTATTTTACATAGAGTGTGCTTAGTGTTTTGTAGGTTGTATTTAGAACCTCCCTAAAATATAAAAGCTTCTGATCTGTTATCTTTACGAGAGGACAAGAGAGAAAAGATGGTTCAGTCATGAACTGAAAGCAACCAGAAACAGTATAGAGTCTAGCCTTTCATGATCGATGCGCTATGGATAGATATTCTGTTTCTTTCACTCTGGCTAATTATCTGAGCCCCTTTTGCTTTGGAGATGCCAAAAAAATGGGCCTTCCCAAGGGAGAATGGGGTCCTCAAGAACTGACATTACCAATGGTTCCGTAGCAGCACTAAAACTTTGTGAACTAGGCTGAACTTGAAAACCTGAAACTGATGCCCCACCACCACACCACCATTGTCTCCATAGCATACTTGTCTTTCTCTGACGAGAAGTTATAAAACCTGCAATTTTTTTCTTTGTAAACCATTGAAACAAAATTTTAAACCTTTAAACAATATATAGTGGAAGAAATGCAAGCTGCATATAGATGGGAGAGCAAGATCAAGATGCATAGGAAATTGAAACAGTGATTTATATGTCAATTAAGCATGAGATAATTAATAACAACTGCATATAAAAGGTAGGTATCTTTCAAATTTTCAAGTACAATGAGACAACCAACTCCAACTACAGATATTATATGCCAAGATAAATTGATATGCTAAAAAGCTCAAACACCCAAAACAGTTCCAATGAGCTTATATAAGATGCTGTAAATCCAAAACAACCTAGCTAAGGTATTGATGGAATTTTCGCATGTCATTCATCTTCTACTCAGTAAGGACGTGAGGAAGAACCCCAAGGCATAACATCAGGAGAGATCTGGCAATTGAGTGGAGTGGGACTTGCTACGCCATACACAGACATGGACATGCCAGTAGAAGAGCAAGATTCAGTTGCACCAACACCACCACCACCAACGTTGCCGAGAATACAAGGCTTGGTTTCCTGACGGTGATCTTCGTTATCACCTTCACACGGCAGCCTATGAAATGCAGGGTTTATAAAAGTAGCAGCCACTACAATCACCTGAGTCGCTGCCATTACTTTCCCTCCCACTATCCCTCCAAACACTTGCCCTTGTGCCCCTGCAAGAGTTACACCGAAAGAATAAGACAGAGGAGAAGACAAGGAAGAAGGCGATTGTGACGTTGTTGACGAAGACGATTTGGGTGTTTTGCTAGAAGAAGATAAAGTACTAGAGCCAACGAATGAGCCAGACAAAGAGAGTAGCCCAAAGGGTCCATGAAGAGAGAGTGCTGGCGCGTGAGTTGCAGGATGGCGGAGCGTGACGTTTGATACAGACCCAGTAGCACCTATAATACTAACGCCAACATGGTTTCTTCGAGCAAAGCTGATAATGGCATCGATAATATCAGAACCAGCGGAGATCTCGAAAATCACTGGCTTCATAGCCGAGTCACTGTCTCTGGTTATAACGATTGGTGGTTTGGGCTTGTTTTTGGACCCTGGAGGTCTACCTCTAGGCTTCCTAGCAGCGTTCTCGGATGAAAAAGGAGTTAGGTGACGATGATGATCTAGGCTAATAATCTTGTTGCTAGGAGTTTTTGACTTGGAAGAGCCACCGCCAGAGGCAGAGAGTGCTGGGACACTTCGAGGGCTGTGCTCAGATGAGTCCTCGTCGGAGGTGTGGGCCTGAGAAAGAGAGATTGCTCCACTATAATCCGTCATTGTGGGATACCCTGGAGGACCAGTAGATGAGAGAAGCTCGGTGAGAAATGGAGAGAGTAACGCTTTTTTAGGGTTTTTGTATACGTTGTCAGTGAAGTAAATTAGAGTAAGTGGGACCCGCGTCATATGTGGACCTAGAGGGTCCACATAGACTGCGGGATACTTTGGTTTTTGTAAGCGGAAGAGAAGGAGCCAGGAGGATCAGCGCTGAGTTGCTGACGGCTGAGGATTGCGGTTGAATGAACAAGGAATTGAGGATTGAGATGGAAGAAGCGAAAACATGGTGCCCAAAAAAATGACTCAAACTCAAAAGTTCTATATATTTGTAGGTCTCACTCTCACATAAATATGACATGCAGCTATATTTCAAGATACCATGTATTTCGTCACTTTTACGCCGTTCTTTCTTCTTCTTCTTCTTTTTTTTTTTCTTTTTTAGATTTTTCAGATATAGAGAGTTAGTTGAAATTTGAGAATTTAGTCATGTCGAAAGAAATAATAATAATAATAATAATAATTTTTAAATCAAGTTTTAATTTATTTATTCATTTTTTTAGATTTAAGTCAAAATGCGGAAATTTGCATTTTATTTTCAAATTCGGAAACAACAATTAAGTGTAATATGAAGCGTTTTCAATAATAATTAATAATAAATGATATCATCAGCTATGTGATTTATTGGTAAAGAGAGTTGCTAAATACAACTATTTTTTATTCACACAACCACATTAAAGAAGAAGAAAAAAAAATCTTTGTTGTAAAAGTAAAATGGTTATGTTAAGTAAAAATATGATTGCATTTAATGTTGGATTTTTAGTTTTAATGATAAGGTTTTGATCCCTAACTTCAATTATATAAAGAAAATATTTAATGTGGTTCTCTATTCTTACTCACGAGACATTTTAATCCTTGTTTAATAGTACTTGGGGAAAATTGTTAATAATATTACTTATGCATTGCGTGAAATCTATGGTTTTTGTATTGTTGTATGAAAAATTCTTCTTGCTATGTATGGTGTACTAGTGTAAACAGGTTGAAGAAGAAGAGACTTTGCTGGGCAAGGCACTCGCAGAAAGCTATATTAAGAATAATAGTTTCCTTACACTTGTGCAAATGGTTTGGAAACATTATTCTCAAGATACAATGCTTACTCTTAGAGAGATTCAATTGCACTTTGAGACTCTCTTATGAACTCACTTCAACCAAAACCAGAAGAAGAGTGCAAGAAAGGAATTTTAGAATTTTAGAGAAAGATATGAATTGATTGTATTAGTTCAATGAAAATGGAAGTATTTATAGCCTCAAAATGGTGTTAGAAACACCCTTCTATGATTAGACCTCTTTAGGATGAATAACTATGACTTTTGGAATGAAGAAAAATGTTCAACGGACATGTTTTTTAAAATTCCAGAATAGGAAGTCGATGCCTGAGATGAGGAGTTGGCTTCTGTAGTGTTTTTTCTTTTTTCCAAAATAGAAGCCATTTCAACTTGGAGCTATTGGCTACCCCTTTAGGGCAATCGGCTGCCCTATATGGAACTCGAATTCCCATGCGAAAGATATTTCCAAAAAGCTTCGGTACATGGGGCTGTCGACTGCTCTTTTGAGCAGTCAACTTACCAAATATTTTCTTTATTCCAAACTCATTTTTATACTTCCAATTCCATTTTATTTAACACAAATGCAACCTAAATAATTTTAAAACATGTTTCTTTGGTAATACATACAACAATCCCCCACTTATTACCAAAGAATACAAGTGTATGCAATTTATGCAATCATAAGAAAAATGCAAGTTGATTCTTATGTAAGGTGTATGTATAAAGGTGGCTAAGGCTTGAACCTTTAGATTGAATATAAGACACTAAGAAACATATTCACTCCTTACATTGGTTCGTGAGTTCCTCAAAAAGGCAACACATTTTTGACATGGGACTTCGCTTTTATACAGTGTTAGCAAGTACTCTAGAATTAATTGAAAATCCATAAGAAGCGCCCTCTTACTTCTCTACTTGTTCAGGAAGACTTATCAAGAGTGCATCATAACCTTCCTTTTTTACAAACACTCCACTCATTAGAGATATAAGTCAATTACAGACTTTAGTCCAACGAATTGCTGTGATTAACAATGCATTTAGATATATGATCTTATTAGGAATAGTCTTTAATTTAATTACCCACATTACACCAAGAAGCAATGCATTGGGAATGTCATATATTTCATATATGAATTCTTTGGATAATTCATGATTGAAAGCCTTTTGAACTCTCATAACAAAGATCATTAAATGAGGAGATTATTCTTTAAACTTAAAGAATTAATTTCCTAAATGACATTAATGAGATAGAGTTGGAATCAATCAAGATCATTGATAAGTCTCTAAAATATTCACTTTTTAGAGTATTTTATTGCATCAGTTTTGCTTAAAATTTGGAATTTTAATGTAAATTCCTCTCATTTTAATTAAATTGTCTTCATATGTAGGAATTTCAAGAATAATGAGAAAACAAAGAAAATGGCAAGAAAATCAAGGAAAAATGGTTGAATTTGGTGTTTAACACCTAAAAATCATAGACTTAGCCTTCTCCAAACTCTAAACCTTATTCCCATTACTTTTAAAAAAACCAAAATTTTATTTAAACCCTATCTCATGAATACACTTTAAGCCCATCTTAAACCCCAAAATCCAATAACCCAGACTAACCATTTTTCTTACATGATATCTTGTCCCAAAAAGAATTTTCAAGAGGCTAGATTTGAAGAGCCCAATGTGAAGGAAAGAAGGCAGCCCAAGACTTGAAGGGAACCCTACCTATAACGACAAAAGGAGAGCAGCCGTATGAAGGGTGGAAGAGGGGGCTGGTGACAGCAACCATTATCTTGAACATCATTTTCTCTGTTTTCTGCATCAACTTCACTTTTGTTTGTTTCTTGCTTGGTTGTAGTGGAGGTGGCTAGGGTGACAACAGCCGTCTTCCTCGACATCTACTTGATACAGATACAAGGAAAAAAAAGCATTGCTGTGACGCGTGGAAGAAGAGAAATAAGGAGGCCTGCCAGATATGAAGACTAGTTGCAAGCTGTGACAAGGATCAAGATGTTAGATCAGTTAGAAATTAGTTTGTATGGGCTGGAAATAATAGAAAGACAATTATGTAGTTAAAGCTGTTAGTACGATGACTGTTGCTGATGGCTATAAATGTAATAGTGAGAAATGTAATAGGGAAAATGAAATAAGAATCTTTAGTCCTTTTCTTCTCATCTGTTCTTCTTACTCTTTTTTCTCATCTTTCCTTCTTCTTCCTTGGGCTCTCGATAGATTCTACTCCAGGGTCTATCATTTGGTGCTCTCGTTGCCTCTCATCTATAATTCTTGTTCTTTCTCATCTTTCTCTTCTTCTTTCATGGCATCTATAAGAAGTTAATCCCTAGATGATAGAGTTGATCGACAGGAACAACTCCTATCTCAGTTTCAATCTGAGATTTCCAACATCCATGGTGAAATGTCACAAATCAGAACTGATATGGAGTCTTTAGTAGTTCATGTGGAAACCATCTCTTCATAGCTCAAAGATTTTACCTTCAAGATTTCTGCCATCTACACAAACCTGGAATAGAAAAGACAACAAACAGATCCATTCAATTCATCTGGTGCAACAAGAACACATCCAACCACCCCTACAAATGCTCCTGGCATTGCTCCAATAAACTTGAAGCCTTTAAGAATCGATGTGCCTAGGTTTGATGGTGGTGATCCTATGGGTTGGTGTTTCAAGATTCAACAGTTCTTTGATTTTCATGGTACACCAGACGACCAACAGCTACAAATAGCTTCTTTCTATTTTGATGGTAAGGCACTAGCATGGTTCCACTGGATGTTTAGGAATTCGCAAATCTCTACATGGCAAGGATTCTTGACAGCTTTACAAACAAGATTTGGTCCCTCAGAGCTTGAGGACTATCAGGGTCAATTAACAAAATTGATGCAGAATGGTACGGTAATGGAGTATCAAGAAACTTTTGAGTCATTATCAAATAGAGTTAATGGTCTCTCTGAATCTTTTCTTTTAAGTTGCTTCATATTTGGATTAAAGCTAGAAATTCAACATGAAGTCATGTCCTTTCAACCATCATCTCTTACCAAAGCCATTGCTTTAGCCAAGATTCAAGAAAGCAAATTGGCACTTCAACAATTTCCACCCAAGTTGCAATCTTCATTACCACCCTTACTGCCTACACCACCAATAAACCAATCATTGTATCAGCCACACAAAACAACCGAACTGAAAACCTTCCCTAATTCATCAGGTAAAACACCTCAAGTTACAAATAGTAACAAACCAACTATCCAAAAACTGACACCAAGCCAGCTTCAGGAAAGAAGAGAAAAAGGGCTTTGCTTCTTTTGCAATGACAAATATACAACCGGGCATAATTGTAGAGCTTCTGTGTATATTTTGATTACTCCCAATGAGGGTTGATCGGCAAATGGTGTTACGGAAGAGCTGCAAATCGAGAATCAACTTACAACACAACAAATGATTGTAGAAGAGACCCCACAGATTAGCTCCATGCAATGTCGGCTCAATCAAGTTCTATAGATCATGGTAGTCTTATGCGAAGGTACAGCCATTTACCAAGTTATAATTCAATGGAAAGGATTGGATCAAACAGAAGCAATGTGGGAAGATGCAGCATGCATGAAGGAGAGATAACCTGAATTCAACCTTGAGGACAAGGTTGAAATTGATGGGGGAGGTATTGATACAGATACAAGGAAAAAAAAAGCATTGCTGTGACGCGTGGAAGAAGAGAAATAAGGAGGCCTGCCAGATATGAAGACTAGTTGCAAGCTGTGACAAGGATCAAGATGTTAGATCAGTTAGAAATTAGTTTGTATGGGCTAGAAATTAGTTTGTATGGGCTGGAAATAATAGAAAGACAGTTATGTAGTTAAAGCTGTTAGTACGATGACTGTTGCTGATGGCTATAAATGCAGTAGTGAGAAATGTAATGGGGAAAATGAAATAACAATCTTTAGTCCTTCTCTTCTCATCTGTTCTTCTTACTCTTTTTTCTCATCTTTCCTTCTTCTTCCTTGGGTTCTCGATAGATTCTACTCCAGGGTCTATCACTACTGCACTTTCATTTTTTTTTAAAGCAAGCTCTTTATTTTCTGATATTAGATTTAATTTAAGCACTATATTTTACGTTTTAAATTAGTTTAGAGATAGTTATGATCAGTTTACAAGGTTTTAGCTTCAAGTTTTAATTAAACAGTTCTCTTTTTCGTAATATAAAATTCAATTTTCTTCTGTTCTGTTTCAAGGCCTATGTTAGTGTTTCTTTTTAGTTTGGAATTTCTCTACGTTAATTTAACAAGCTTTATTGATTATTGTATCGGATTAGGTACTAGTTAATTTAAGTAGAGTTACACTAAACTTTGTATGAGCTCTCATAGTTTCCTAGCATACTCTTCCTTCCCCTGTTTCACGGTTTCTACACTCAATTCGGGTCTAGCTTGCTGCTTTATTGGCATGAAGTTGAAAGGAGCTGTTGTGTTTCGAGGCTGTTGTAGCTGGTTGTTGAAGGCACTGCAGTAGTTCGGTACAGGGGTTGCGTTTCTGGCTTTTGCTGGTGCCGCGTGTGAAGGTGCGTGTCCTGCGCTGGGCAAAGCGGTGAACCGTTGAAGGGTAGTGCGTGAAAGCAAAGCAAGGCTGGTCTGCCTGTGTGCTGAGGCGTGAGTAGACAGCTGGCTGGGTGCGTGGCATGGCAGCTGCTGTGTTGATGAGGGCTGAAGCGTGGCTTGGGCAGCTGATCGTGGCAGTGCCTAGAAGCGTGGAAAGGTTGGCTAAAACTTATCAGGAAGCAAGGATGTGCGTGGCTTCAGCTACTGTGTGCATTGGGTCATAGGCAGGACATGACAAGGAAGGGAAAAGCAAGACGTGGCATTGATTCCTCACTAGTTGGCAGCCTAATTCATGTACAGTTTTATTAGTTAAGGTTGCATTATATTAATTAGTTTAATAGCTTAAATAGGTTATTAGTTTAATTGTTTATATTTTTTTTATTAAGTTTAGCTCATTTTAGTTAGATATATATAAGAAAGTTTTTAATTAGGATTTTAGTTAGATTTAGTTTAAGTAATTAAAATTTCAGTTTTAAGTAATTTTATTTTATGACTTAGTTTTGTTTTATTTTAATTTCATGCATTTTAATTTTATTTTTTATTTTTAGTTTTAATTCTCAAGCTCTTTAAATTTTATTGGCATTTTATTTTAAGTTTTATTTTTATTAATTTTTAGTAGTAAGTAATTTGAAAATTACATATTGCTTGAATAAATCTAGGATAATCAATTTTAATATTTAGCTAAAACAACTTAACCAATCCTTGTGGGACGATAATTTGCGACTCAAATCTTATATTACTTGTATGACCGTGTATACTTGCACATAGACACCATTTAGGGCCAATAATCATCTCTAGTAACCGATAGTAATCCCATACCTCTCATGGTATTAGCGATCTTATTAGCCGATAAGGGTTTAGTTAAGGGATCAGCTAACATTTGCTGGATAGGTAGATAGTCTAAATTTACCTTATCTTTCTTTACAACTCTCACATGATTGTACTTCATAGCAATATGCTTGCTATTATTAGACAACTTATCATTCTTTGTGTTGTAAATTGCAGCTTTATTGTCACTATACAAGGTGATTGGTTCTTTGGTTCTTTCAATAAAAGGTATTCCCCTTAGAAACCTTTTAAACCAAAATAAATCTTTGGTGGCATGTGACGTTGCAATGAACTCAGATTCCATTGTTGATAAAGCCATAAAAGTTTGTTTCTTAGAAGACCAAGAAATAGTAGCACCACTTATGGTGAATAACCAACCATTAGTTGACTTGAAACTTCTCTTATCTGAAGCCCAATTGGCATTCCTATAACATTCCAGAACTAATGTCTCACATTTATAGTGCAAACCATAATCTAAAGTATGCTTCAAATATCTCAACAATCTACTCAATTCATGCCAATGTTCATTATTAGAATTACTAGTAAACCTACTCAATATACCAATAGCACATGCAATGTCCGGTCTAGTATAATTCATGGCATAAATCAAACTACCTATAATCTTGGCATACTCTTTTTGATTTACCGGTTCTCCTTGATTAGGTACTAACTTATGATATGGATCTATAGGTGTTTTGCAAGGTTTGCTATCAAAGTGATTAGACTTCCTAAGTAATTTTTCTATGTAGTGTGATTGTGAAATAATAAACTTACCATTCTTCCTATAAACCTTAACACCTAGTATAACATCAACTTCACCAAGTCTTTAATATTAAATGCTTTATTTAAGTATGAATTAGTTTTCATTGATGCAATCTATGTTAGTACCAAAAATATGCAAATCATCAACATAAAGAGTAATTAATACTTTACTATCATTTGTGACTTTAACAAAGACATAATTTTCAGCCTTACTACTTTTAAAGCCAAACTTTTTAACTACTTTCTTAAATTTCTTATACCACTACTTAGATGCTTGTTTAAGATCATAAAGAGACTTGTTGAGTTTACATACCTTGTGTTCTTGTCCTTAAATCACATATCCTTCTAGTTGATGAATGTTGATCTCCTCATCTAGATCAACATTGAGGAAGGCTATCTTTACAGCCATTTGATGTACTTCAAGGCTGTAGATTGAAGCAATAGCGAACATCACTTTATTGAAGTAAACTTGGTGACCGGTGAAAAAGTTTCAAAATAATCTAAATCTTCCTTTTGACTATAACCTTTGGCTACCAACATTGCCTTGTATTTATCAATACGCCCATCGATTTTGAGTTTCTTCTTTAAAACCCAGTTGGTGCCAATAAGTTTAGTGTTAAGAGGTAGATCACTAAAGACATGTATTGTTCTCATGTATGGATTTAATTTCATCATCCATAGCTTTCTTCCCTAACATGGCATCTTTTATATTCATGGCATCTTGAAAAGTTTTAGGATCCTTTTCTAACATGTAAGTATACATGCCCGATCCTAAATCCTTTTCAATTCTTTTCCTCTTACTTCTTCTTAACTCAATATCACTAGATGTATTTGATATACTTACATGATCATAATTTTCACTATCATCTAGAGATATATCATCAATAACATGCTCATGAACAATTAATTCATTTGACAAGTCTTTCTCTAATTCATGACTAACATCCTTAATTGTCAAATGCTCAAAATTAATTGCATGAGCAGATTCAAAAACACTATATGTTTTAAGCTTAAGAAATCTACATGCTTTACTTCCTAGAGCATAACCAAGAAATATAGATTTAGTTGCTTTACTTCCTAACTTAGGTCTCTTATTTGTAGCATCAAGAACATATGCAATACATCCAAACACTTTAAAATAATTTATATTAGACTTTCTTCCTTTTAAAACTCATAGAGAGATTTATCAAAACCTTTATGTAAAACTCTATTTGAAATGTAATTAGTAAAAAAAGGTGCCTCACCTTAAAAATTCAAAGGTATATTTGAATGTAAAAACATAGCATTTACCATTTCAAGTAATGATCTATTCTTTCTTTCCGCTACTCCGTTTTTGTGGTGGAGAATTAGAGTAGAAACTTCTCTCACTATACCATGTTTCTTACAAAAATCATGAAAGTCATTTGTGTGAGAACTCGTTAATTTATATTGTAGATATACATGTATGTGATTAAATTATCAATAAAGAAATTATTGATAATATTTTGAGGAATTAAATATATAGGAATAGTATCTCTCACATAGAAAATTTTAAATCCTAGATGAAAAATATAGATATGGAAAATACTACATACAAGATGGAATAAATCATTAAATGAATGTTGGAAAATTCTGAATTGAATAAATCAGAAAATGGTGCGGCATGAAGAAGCAAAGAATATACAAAAATAAAGTCTACCTCATGTGTTTCATAAGTTGACAGAAATTAACACTGATTTTTGTTAGTTTCTTGCTGCACCGAAGACCAACATAATAACAAGATAAGAAACGTAAAAGCAAGGAAAAGATAGGAAATTATTAGCTGCAAAATGTTGGCATGGAAAGTCAAGGTGGGGACGGCATGAAGAAATGAAAGAGTAGAAGAAATGAAATGAAATTTCGGTTGAGCAAATGACTAGTAGAAAAACAAGAGAACAAGAAAGAATAAAATAAATAATAAAGGAAGACAAAAGGAAGTCTTCCCCACGTTTTTATTTGGTTGACAAAAACACTGATTTGTGTTAGTTGCTTTGTTGTACCAAAGACCAATAAAAACAGACAAGAAAGGAAAAACAAAAGGAAAGAAATAGGAAATAAAGATAGCTTTTAATGAAGCTGGCAAAAAGTCCAACAAATATATATTTTTTGGGCTATATAATTCTTTTCCCATTGTGAATTCATCTCCAGCCATTATCACCATCGAAAATTGCTCTGTTTTCTTACAACCGTATAGCCTTCTATCCATAGCAAAACCATGCATAACCTTTAGTGAATAAACCGAGCTTTTGGAAGGAAAACAAACCTTAGATATTAAGCTTCAAAAACCTCAAAGAAGCTGGCACAAAAACCTTCAAAACAGGAAGAGATTTACATGCTCAGATTACTTCTTTATACAGGTAAAATTCCAGCATTAGTTTTAAAATGATTGTTCCTTAAATTATAGATTTAGTGAGCAAGAATGTATTGGTTATAGTCTTTGTTTGGAGTAAATATATATAGAATGAAAACTCTAGTTCAATTAGGAGGATTTAGAATGAAAATAAGATGATATTGATGATGATTTACGTGAAGATGGAAAACTAGTGAAACATGAACCGAAACCAGTCAAGGAAAATATAAAAAAGAAATAAAACTATAAGTTATATACTAGGGTTGAATAGGTTAAGAAAGGATAAGTGATATGTAATGAGGACCACGTGAACCATGAAGAAAAAGGGGAGAAGCTGTCGGTTTGGACAGCAATGAAATAGAAAAAATTAAAGTCTGGTTGAAGAGGTTTGATGAGGGTTAATTTTGAATAAGGTTACGTGAGCTAAGGGGGAGAATAAAAGAAAAGAAAAGAAGTGATTTAAGTCAACAAAAAGGGCTGGAAGAAAGAACATAAAATTATACTTGGATAACCGAAACTAGAGAGGAAGGATATGGATGATGGTGCAGCCGAGAGAGAAAAAAAAATATGGATGATTGAGCTGATTTTATTGACTTTTAATAGCCTAAAATTATAACATATAGGGTAGTGCCATAATGATCAAGAAAAGCAAGAATAGATGAAGAAGAAATGCTGTACGTGGGAGAGAAGACAAAGAATAAAATAAGACAACCGGTTATGCAAAATAAAAGAGAGAAGAAAAAAAAAAGCTAGCATGGCTGACTTTTATGTGTGAATGGTAGAATATTTTGGCAGCCTAGGATGTACTAGGTATGGCCACAATATAGAGACACACAGAAAGAAAGAAAGCCAACGTAAATACAAAATAGAAAAGGATAATGTATGCTGTCGGTTTGGACAGCAATGTAGCAGGAAAAAAATAAATTTCTGGGTTGAATGAAGGTCACGTTAGTTAAGGGGGAAGAAAAAGATAAACAAGTGACTGACTTGTGTGTAAATGCTAGGATTTTAACAACCTTAAACATAATAGATGTGACCATGATATAGAGACAAAAAGGAAGCTAACGTGAACTGCAGAAACAGAAAATGGAAACTGATGTGAATGGTAGAGAAAAGTGGGATAAATTGACAAACTTAAAATGTTGAAAATATACAAGAATAAAATAAATGTAATACTATGGAAAATGGAAATTTTAAGCCAAATAGGCTTAGTAAATGAAGAGGAATATTCGGTATGGCATTGGACCAAGGGAAAGGAGGAAAAAGAATTGGTCAATTAAAGTGGCATCATAGTTGAAAATATGCATATATTATGGAGGAATAAGTCACCTAAGTCATTCAAGGTCATTCGACTACAATGTGAAATTTTAAGAAAATTATAATATTCTAAGTAATAAGAATTTAACTAAGAATTAGAAAAGGAGGGAATTTTATACCGAAAATTAATCATACCAAATTTTGATTTGGCAGTTTATAATTCGGAGAGATAGGAAGCATATTGGTGCAACGTAAGGCATTGCTCTACAGTGTACTGAGGTAAGGGATGTAATTTAAAGTTGTGATGGTGTCCCTTACTTTCATCGCAAATTTTAAAGAAATGTTTGAAGCATGAATTTTATTCCGAAATTAATTTCCATAATCTTTTGATAATTAGCTAAACGAACCCTATAATTGCTATGCATATTTTTCCATAATGTTTTAAGTATGACATGAAATAAATATATTTTTTCGAAAAGGTATCGGAGTGGCAAACCCCAGGCTAACTTAGATCCTGGAACGTCCGGTCCTTACTATTTTATATCAATTGTATGATTTAAGATGTTACATAAGTAAGTAAGTTTTGAGACTAAGGCCTTCCTATAGTTTATGTTATTGCCTGTCATGCTTGCCACATTGTGGCATAAGTTTAGCCACGTCGTGCATGTCCTCGCCCACATTGTGTATGTTTCCATCCTTTGTGGGTATGTTGGTCCTTCGTGGTGTATGTTCGCTGTACGACTCTGATTAGGTCTACAGCCCATACTATGGCCATAGGTATTCCGTTCCCTTTTCGGAGGAAGAAGTAAGTGTCATGACCCACATATTGGCTATATGATTCTGCCTAGTCTCCATGAACTGTATGATATGTTTTATTAATTTTGATATTAAATTCCTAAAGTATGATGCTGTTTGAACATGTATGAAATTTTGATATATGTATTAAAGAATTCATGCAATGTTTTAAAGTATGAAACACCTTATTATGGTATTTGTTTTCTGCATATATAGAAGCTATGACTATTTTAAATGCCTTTCTTATGGGGCTTTCCAAAAAGCTCACCCCCTACTCTACTAAATTATTTGCAGTGATCATCCCTTTGCTTGTTGCGCATATGATGTAGACTGAGGGATACGTCTCTCCTCCGGCTACTTTTTGTACTTACGTAAGGTATACTCATATTTTGATACCAGACATCCTGTATGGCACATATATTTGTATATAAGTAATACTTTTGGGATGTAGTCGATATCGTATGAATGTAAACGTTATTCTGAGGAATAGGTCCATATAATGTGAATGTAATATTTTATGAAAATACTATGATGATTGTGTGATGTGATACTGGCAGGAATGCAACCAAGTAAGAAATTAAGATTAAATGTATATATAAAAAAAATTTAGCCCAAAACTTCCACGTTTTCGAGGTGTGACAATCTTTCTTGGTATCAGAGCAAAGGTTGTCTAGTACTGTCAGTGTCGATAGTTAGAATAAGATTAATCCCAAGTATATGTGCTTATTTGGTTATAAAATTGAGTATATATGTTAAAGTTTTGATTAAAACACAAGGTTTATACACAAGTATTTGATCACGCATTATGAGTGGGAGACGAGGTCGCTCCCGGAGGCAGACTCAGCCACCTCTATCACCTACTCCCTAACCATTGAGCCCAAATGCTAGAATAAACAGGTTAGAACACAGTATGAAAGAGGGGTTTGACAGCATTACTGCTATGTTTACTCAATATTTCGGAGCGAACACCTCAGCTATATGTGCCACAGTGCCACACCTACTTCACCACCTCCTCCTCCACAGGTTCCTCCGGCACCCTCCGCTCCTCAACCTTCAGTCCCACTGCCTAGAGATGATAGAGATACAGGCAGATTACGGGACTTTCTTAAGATGAATCCCCCAGAATTTAAGGGGATTAAGGATCTAGTTAAGGCCGAGGAGTGGTTATTAGAATTGGAACTAGCTTTTGATTATTTGGGGTGCACAGATGTTGAGAAAGTCAGTATGGGTTCTTATATGTTGAAAGGCCAGGCTGGATACTGGTGGAGAGCCACTAAGAGGCAGTTGACTACTCAACATACAGTGATTAGTTGGGATACTTTTCTGTCAGTCTTCAAGACCCAATATGTCCCCCGTACTGCCCAGAAGAAAATACAGACAGATTTTTGAATTTAATACAAGGCAGTATGTCGGTTGATGAGTATGAGAATCAATTTACGATGCTGATGAGATATGACCCCGAGACAGTCAGAGATCAGGAGCGTCGTACCGAGAGATTTTTGTCTGGATTGAGACTAGCCATCCGAGACAGATTATTAGGGCTTCGTATTACTGAGTTTGAGGATGCTCTCGGACGGGCTCAGGATATTGAGAGGGGTCTTGATGTTACACAAGCACAGTATGGGTTCAGAAGTAAGAGTAAGGGTAAAGATATGAGGACAGATAGTTTCCGAACAGAACAAAGGTGGAGTTCATTTAAGAGGTCGAGGACAGATGAGTCTCGAGCAAGGACTGGCAAGCCCAAGACTCCTACTGATATAGTAGAGATCATCAGAGGCTCCCAGAGGGTTTTTAAACGGTGCAAAGATTGTGGTAAGCCACATGGTGGGCCATGCCATTGGGTCATAGGAAATTGTTTTAAGTGTGGGGAAAAAGGTCATTTGATCAGGGATTGCCCAGAAATGCAAGATAAGACCCCACAGCCTCTAGAGCCATTACAACAGCAGCCAGAGACACAGGCTCCACAGAGACAGGCCCCACAGAAACGAGCTACAGGAATTGAGAAGGGTAAGAAGCCTGTTACTCAGGGGCGTGTATTTGCTTTAGACAGGGAGACTGCCGATAATTCCTCTGCAACTATAAGAGGTAATCTTCTTGTCTGTAAGCATGAGGCGCATGTTTTATTTGACCCAGGGTCCACGCACTCATTTATATCACCACAGTTTGCACACAATCTTCATTTAGAAACTAAGCCTTTAAGTCATATATTGCATATTTGCACACCCATGAATGATTCTCAAATGACAGATATGGTGTGTAGGAATTGTGAAATTAAGATTAGAAATAGGGTAATGTTAGCAGATCTAGTTTTGTTAAACATGCATAGTTTTGTTTAATCTTAGGCATGGATTGGTTAGAAATCAATCGTGCAAGTCTAGATGGCTACACTAAGACCATAACCTTCTCTTTACTTGACAAATTTGATGTATGTTTTGCTACTAAGAAATAAAATATATAATTATGTTCGATGAAGTTTTATAATGTTTATATGTTTGAAATTTCAAATAAATTTATTCGTGTGAAGGTTATATTGCCTTTATCTCTGATACGAGTCGGGAATCTCCATGTATATCAGATATACCAGTGGTATGTGAGTTTTTCGATGTGTTTTCGGATGAATTACCAGGATTACCATTAGAAAGAGAGCTGGAGTTCACTATTGATTTAGTGCCGGATACCCAGCCTATTTCTAAACCTCCCTACCGGATGGCACTAGTTGAATTAGAAGAATTAAAGAAACAGTTGCAAGAGTTGCTTGACAAGGGTTTTATTAGACCAAGTGTGTCTCCCTGGGGTGCTCCGGTATTGTTTGTGAGAAAGAAAGATGGTAGTCTCCGGTTATGCATCGACTATAGGTTACTAAACAAGGCTACAATTAAGAATAAGTATCCACTGCCAAGAATAGCTGATTTGTTTGACCAACTGAAAGGGGCCTCAGTGTTTTCTAAGATTGATCTGAGATCAGGCTATCATCAGTTGAGAATTAGGAAGGAAGATGTACCGAAAACGGCCTTTAGAACCAGATATGGCCATTTCGAGTTTCTGGTGATGCCTTTCGGTTTGACTAATGCCCCTGCCGCATTTATGAATTTGATGAATGATGTGTTTCAGGAGTATCTGGATAAATTTGTGATTGTTTTTATAGATGATATTCTAGTATATTCTAAGTCCCGGGAGGAGCACGAGCAGCATTTGAGGATTGTGCTTCAGACTCTCCAAGATAAGCAGCTTTATGGGAAGCTTAGTAAGTGTGAATTTTGGTTGGATCGGATAGCTTTCCTTGGCCATGTGGTATCTAAGGACGGGGTGTCAGTTGATCCATCCAAGATTGAGGCAGTACTCCAATGGGAGAGACCGAAAACAGTGACTGAGATTAGGAGTTTCCTCGGATTGGCAGAGTACTATCGGAGGTTTGTGGAGAGTTTTTCTCGGATTGTAGCTCCGTTGACTAAACTTACATGCAAAGGAGTTCCGTTTGAATGGTCAAGTCAGTGTGAGCAGTGTTTTCAGGAGCTTAGGCAAAGATTAACTACAGCACCAATCCTAACCATTCCGAGTGGATCTGGAGGCTTCGTTGTATACAGTGATGCTTTCATTCAGGGTTTAGGTTGTGTGCTAATGCAACATGGTAGAGTAGTCGCGTATGGTTCACGCCAGCTTAGAGACCATGAGCGCAACTACCCTACGCATGATTTAGAGTTGGCCGCAGTCGTTTTTGCTCTAAAAATATGGCGACATTATCTGTATGGTGAGAAGTTTCAGATCTTCACTGACCATAAAAGTTTGAAGTATATATTTGATCAGAAGGAACTTAATATGAGGCAGAGACGTTGGATAGAGCTTCTTAAGGATTATGACTGCGAGATTCTGTACCATCCGGGCAAGGCGAACGTAATTGCAGATGCTCTGAGCAGAAAGAGTATGGTTTCTGTTATGATGGTTAGAGAATGGGAATTGCTGGAGCAGTTCACCGAGTTTAATGTTAGTGTTGAAACAGTAGATGTTGGGTTTATGGCTAGCCTTGAAATTGAGCCAAGTATCTTAGATCTAATCCGGTCAGGGCAAAGAAATGATCAGAGGCTATTGGACATGGTTAGCCAAGCAGAGCAAGAGTTGCAGTCAGATTTTTCGGTCAGTGATGATGGGTTATTGAGATTTAAGGGCCGTATATGTGTTCCAAACGATGATACCCTAAGACAAAGGATTTTGAGAGAGTCCCATTGTTCTCGTTACACTATGCACCCAGGCAGTACTAAGATGTACCATGATTTGCGTAAGGTGTATTGGTGGATTGGAATGAAACGAGACGTAGCAGAGTTTGTGGCCAAATGTTTGACCTGTCAGCAGATAAAGGCTGAGCACCAGAAGCCAGCAGGACTACTTAAGTCTTTACCGGTGCCTACATGGAAATGGGAGCACATTACGATGGATTTTATTATGGGCTTACCGAGAACCCGGAGAGGTCATGATGCAATCTGGGTTATTGTGGATAGATTGACTAAGAGTGCCCATTTTCTTGCCATTAAGAGCACGGATTCACTGAGTACATTGGCATACTTGTATGTTAGCGAGATTGCTCGATTACATGGGGCTCCCGTGAGCATCACTTCTAATAGAGATTCTAGGTTCACCTCTCGATTTTGGACTCATTTTCAGGAAGCCATGGGATCCCAATTACATTTGAGCACCGCCTACCATCCTCAGACAGATGGTCAGTCCGAGCGGACTATTCAGACCTTAGAGGATATGTTGAGGGCGTGTGCACTAGATTTTAAGGGTTCATGGGATGACCACTTGCCTCTCGCAGAGTTTGCCTATAATAATAGTTATCATGCCAGTATCAGAATGGCACCATACGAAGCTCTATATGGCAGGAAATGTAGATCCCCAGTGGCTTGGGAAGAAGTGGGTGATCGTAAGATTTTAGCCCTCGATCTTGTTGAAGAGGCAACTAAGAGTGTTCGGATTATTTGTGATAAACTCAAGGTTGCCCAAAGTAGACAGAAAAGTTATGCTGATGTACGTAGACGGCCACTAGAATTTCAAGTTGGGGACTCTGTATTTGTGAAAGTATCTTCGAGCAAGGGTGTCATGCGTTTTGGAAAGAAAGGAAAGTTGAGTCCTCGTTCTATTGGTCCATTTGAGATATTGGAGAAAGTTGGGGATGTTGCTTACCGGTTAGCTTTACCACCACAGCTTTCTGGTATGCATAACGTCTTCCATGTCTCTATGTTGAGGAAGTATCATCCGGATCCCTCCCATGTTATCGAATACACACCATTGGATATTCAGGGAGATATGAGCTATGTGGAGCAGCCAATCCGGATCCTTGACAGAAAGGAAAGGGTACTTCGATCTAAAATTATTCCATTGGTTAAGATTCTCTGGCAGCACCACACAACAGAGGAAGCTACGTGGGAGCTAGAGAGTCTCATGAGAGAAAAGTACCCGCACTTGTTTGATGGACCAGCTTGAATTTGGAGGACCAAATTCTTATAAGGTAAGGAAAATGTGAGAACTTGTTAATTTATACTGTAGATATACATGTATGTGATTAAATTATCAATAAAGAAATTATTGATAATATTTTGAGGAATTAAATATATAAGAATAGTATCTCTCACATAGAAAATTTTAAATCCTAGATGAAAAATATAGATATGGAAAATACTACATACAAGATGGAATAAATAATTAAATGAATGTTGGAAAATTCTGAATTGGATAAATCAGAAAAATGGTGCGGCATGAAGAAACAAAGAATATACAAAAATAAAGTCTACCTCATGTGTTTCATAAGTTGATAGAAATTAACATTGATTTTTGTTAGTTTCTTGCTGCACCGAAGACCAACATAATAACAAGATAAGAAACGTAAAAGCAAGGAAAAGATAGGAAATTATTAGCTGCAAAATGTTGGCATGGAAAGTCAAGATGGGGACGGCATGAAGAAATGAAAGAGTAGAAGAAATGAAATGAAATTTCGGTTGAGCAAATGACTAGTAGAAAAACAAGAGAACAAGAAAGAATAAAATAAATAATAAAGGAAGACAAAAGGAAGTCTTCCCCACGTTTTTATTTGGTTGACAAAAACACTGATTTGTGTTAGTTGCTTTGCTGTACCAAAGACCAATAAAAATAGACAAGAAAGGAAAAACAAAAGGAAAGAAATAGGAAATAAAGATAGCTTTTAATGAAGCTGGCAAAAAGTCCAACAAATATATATTTTTTGGGCTATATAATTCTTTTCCCATCGTGAATTCATCTCCAGCCATTATCACCATCGAAAATTGCTCTGTTTTCTTACAACCATATAGCCTTCTATCCATAGCAAAACCATGCATAACCTTTAGTGAATAAACGAGCTTTTGGAAGGAAAACAAACCTTGGATATTAAGCTTCCAAAACCTCAAAGAAGCTGGCACAAAAACCTTCAAAACAGGAAGAGATTTACATGCTCAGATTACTTCTTTATACAGGTAAAATTCCAGCATTAGTTTTAAAATGATTGTTCCTTAAATTATAGCTTTAGTGAGCAAGAATGTATTGGTTATAGTCCTTGTTTGGAGTAAATATATATAGAATGAAAACTCTAGTTCAATTAGGAGGATTTAGAATGAAAATAAGATGATATTGATGATGATTTACTGAAGATGGAAAACTAGTGAAACATGAACCGAAACCAGTCAAGGAAAATATAAAAAAGAAATAAACTATAAGTTATATACTAGGGTTGAATAGGTTAAGAAAGGATAAGTGATATGTAATGAGGACCATGTGAACCATGAAGAAAAAGGGGAGAAGCTGTCGGTTTGGACAGCAATGAAATAGGAAATAATTAAAGTCTGGTTGAAGAGGTTTGATGAGGGTTAATTTTGAATAAGGTTACGTGAGCTAAGGGGGAGAATAAAAGAAAAGAAAAGAAGTGATTTAAGTCAACAAAAAGGGCTGGAAGAAAGAACATAAAATTATACTTGGATAACTGAAACTAGAAAGGAAGGATATGGATGATGGTGCAGCCGAGAGAGAAAAAAAAATATGGATGATTGAGCTGATTTTATTGACTTTTAATAGCCTAAAATTATAACATATAGGGTAGTGCCATAATGATCAAGAAAAGCAAGAACAGATGAAGAAGAAATGTTGTACGTGGGAGACAAGACAAAGAATAAAATAAGACAACCGGTTATGCAAAATAAAAGAGAGAAGAAAAAAAAAAAGCTAGCATGGCTGACTTTTGTGTGTGAATGGTAGAATATTTTGGTAGCCTAGGATGTACTAGGTATGGCCACAATATAAAGACACAAAGAAAGAAAGAAAGCCAACGTAAATACAAAATAGAAAAGGATAATGTATGCTGTCGGTTTGGACAGCAATGTAGTAGGAAAAAAATAAATTTCTGGGTTGAATGAAGGTCACGTTAGTCAAGGGGGAAGAAGAAGATAAACAAGTGACTGACTTGTGTGTAAATGCTAGGATTTTAACAACCTTAAACATAATAGATGTGACCATGATATAGAGACAAAAAGGAAACTAACGTGAACTGCAGAAACAGAAAATGGAAACTGACGTGAATGGTAGAGAAAAGTGGGATAAATTGACAAACTTAAAACGTTGAAAATATACAAGAATAAAATAAATGTAATACTATGGAAAATGGAAATTTTAAGCCAAATAGGCTTAGTAAATGAAGAGGAATATTTGGCTATTGCATTGGACCAAGGGAAAGGAGGAAAAAGAATTGGTCAATTAAAGTGGCATCATAGTTGAAAATATGTATATGTTATGGAGGAATAAGTCACCTAAGTCATTCAAGGTCATTCGGCTACAATGTGAAATTTTAAGAAAATTCTAATATTCTAAGTAATAAGAATTTAACTGAGAATTAGACAAAGAGGGAATTTTATACCGAAAATTAATCATACCAAATTTTGATTTGGCAGTTTATAATTTGGAGAGATAGGAAGCATATTGGTGCAACGTAAGGCATTGCTCTACAGTGTACTGAGGTAAGGGATGTAATTTAAAGTTGTGATGGTGTCCCTTACTTTCATCGCAAATTTTAAAGAAATGTTTGAAGCATGAATTTTATTCCGAAATTAATTTCCATAATCTTTTGATAATTAGCTAAACGAACCTTATAATTGCTATGCATATTTTTCCATAATGTTTTAAGTATGACATGAAATAAATATATTTTTTCGAAAAGGTATCGGAGTGGCAAACCCCAGGCTAACTTAGATCCTGGAACGTCCGGTCCTTACTATTTTATATCAATTGTATGATTTAAGATGTTACATAAGTAAGTAAGTTTTGAGACTAAGGCCTTCCTATAGTTTATGTTATTGCCTGTCATGCTTGCCACATTATGGCATAAGTTTAACCACGTCGTGCATGTCCTCGCCCACATTGTGTATGTTTCCATCCTTTGTGGGTATGTCGGTCCTTCGTGGTGTATGTTCGTTGTACGACTTTGATCAGGTCTACAGCCCATACCATGGCCATAGGTATTCCATTCCCTCTTCGGAGGAAGAAGTAAGTGTCATGACCCGCATACTGGCTATATGATTCTACCTAGTCTCCATGAACTGTATGATATGTTTTATTAATTTTGATATTAAATTCCTAAAGTATGATGCGTGTTTGAACAAGTATGAAATTTTGATATATGTATTAAAGAATTCATGCAATGTTTTAAAGTATGAAACACCTTATTATGGTATTTGTTTTCTGCATATATAGATGCTATGACTATTTTAAATGCATTTCTTACGGGGTTTCCAAAAAGCTTACCCCCTACTCTACCAGATTATTTGCAGTGATCATCCCTTTGCCTGTTGCGCATATGATGTAGACTGAGGGATGCGTCTCTGCTCCGGCTACTTTTTGTACTTACGTAAGGTATACTCATATTTTGATACCAGACATCCTGTATGGCACAGATATTTGTATATAATGAATACTTTTGGGATGTAGTCGATATCGTATGAATGTAAACGTTATTCTGAGGAATAGGTCCATATAATGTGAATGTAATATTTTATGAAAATACTATGATGATATGTGTGATGTGATACTGGCAGGAATGCAACCCAAGTAAGAAATTAAGATTAAATGTGTGTGTATATATATATATATATATATATATATATATATATATATAAATTTAGCCCAAAACTTCCACGTTTCCGGGGTGTGACAATTTGAGAGAAATTCTCCACCCCTATCAGATCTAAGTCTTTTAATTTTCCTATTAGTCAAGTTTTCTATTTCTTCTTTGAAAATCTTAAAATTTTCAAATGCTTCATCTTTTGTTTTTAGTAAATAAACATAAGTATACTTTGAAAATCATCTATAAAAGTAATAAAATATCTTTTTCCATCTCTAGCAATAATTTCATTATTATTACATAAATCAATATGTACAGTTCTAACAAAGAATTAGTTTTAAAAACCAATTTAAAACAGGGTTTTTGAAATCTTTGCTTGTGCACAATACTTATAAGTTTTAGTACTTAAAATGGTAGAAGACTTAGGAATTAAATCATGAGATGATATTCTATTTAATACATTCATGCCAATATGTCCTAATCTACCATGCCACGAACAATTAGAATCTTTAACATCAACTACATAAGCATAATTCAAAGAATTTTTATTGATATTGAGAATATACATATGATTTTTAGCATATCCCTTTCCAACAAATGATCCTTTCTTAGAAATGATCACTTTTTGAGAATCAAACGCAACTTTAAACCCATGGTCATCAAGTTTCTTCACAAAAATTAAACTCTTCCTAAGGTTTGGGATGTGATACACATCTTGTAAGGTCAAAACCTTTCCAAAAGTCAAAACAAGTTTGACTGTCCCTTTGCCAACAATTTTGCAAGGTGAAAAGTTCCCCATGAAGACTGACTTGTCTTCATTTATCTCTTCATATGTCTTGAAGACATCTCTAAATAAAGTGACATGACAAGTTGCTCCAAAATCAATCCATCAATCCTCTTGGTTTTCAACCATAAGAACTTCGATGATCATTGCAACCATATCATCTTAAGTCACAAGATTGGCCTCACTTTTCGTACCTTTTCGAAAGTGACATTCTTTTGCAAGGTGGCCATTCTTTTTACATACATAGCAAGGGCCTTTCTTCTTTTTGAAGTTTTTGTCAAACTTGTTGAACTTTCCCTTCTTCTTTTAAGAGTTTTTTTGCCTCTTGATCTAGTGAGTTTTATTCTCACATTGAGTTTTCATTTCACTTTCAGTTTTGTTCTCATTAGGACTTTCAACGTTGTGCACATTGTTGTCTTTTTCATCTCTTATACAGGCTAATCTTTCAATCTGGATTTGCTTAACCAATTCATCTAAGGTAAATGATCTTTCCAAGAAGGAGGAAGTTTACCAATTATGGTAGACACCTGGAAAGTTTCAAAAATTAGTTCTAGTAGCAATATCATTCAATTCATTAACTTAGTCAATGACAGGTTTAGAGTTTTTCTTTTTAAATTCCACATACATGTTCACAAGGAATGACTTGTTTCCAGCATCATTATTCTCATACCTCTTCTCAATTTCACGCCATAACTTCAATGTTGTGTTTTGTTTGTGGAACACATTGAAGAGTGAGTTGTTGAGTGCTTGAAGGATGGAAAGTCTACAAATGTAGTCATCTTCAAGCCACTTTTATTGTTTTGTTTTAAGTTGTCCATTATTGCTTCCTTCTTAGGAGAAGTACTCATGAAGAACATATGCAACCTTCAAAAGACTGACTTTATAGTATATCTTCATGCTCCTTCTCTTGTAATTCAAGCCAGTGAACCTTTCTAGTTTCTCCACTTTATAAACATAAGGCTTGAATGCAAGAGTCGCCATCTTGAAACTCTATTGTTCTTAAATTGTTGTATGAAAAATTCTTCTTGGTGTGGATGGTGTACTAGTGCAAACAAGTTGAAGAAGAAGAGACTTTGGTATGCAAAGTACTTCTAGGAAGCTATCTTAAGAACAATAGTTTCTCCACATAGGTGCAAATGGTTTAGAAAATGTTGTTCTCAAGATACAATGCCTACTCTTAGAGAGATTCAATTGCACTTTGAGACTCTCTTATAAACTCACTCGAACCAAAACCAAAAGAAGAGTGCAAGAAAGCAATTCAAAATTTTAGAGAAAGATATAAATTGATTGTATTAGTTTGTCATAATGTCTAGGTCCATGAACTTGACTGCTAGACTCAAAATTCTAGGAGTCGCCACCAATTATTCTATCTAGGTGTAATTGGTCACCTATTACAACTATGGATAAGGTCTGGTCTACATTTAGGAACCCTAGATTTGAGAGTACGGTTACATGTGGGAAAGGATTAGCACCCCACAATGCCCATCTTGGATGATATCAATTTAGCCTTAAATTATCCTAATTTTGTCTTAAAATTTTATTTCTACCCTTTCTTATCCTTTGTAATTAATTTTATAAATTATTTTGTTTATTTGTTTTTTATTTATTTTATTATGAAAATGAATATAAATCATCTTTATTGAAATTACTTTATAGATCATCCATCAATTTGGCAAAAATCTACAAAGCACTCCTCACCTAGGAAATGCTTAAGTGCTACTTACTTGCAGTCACCCTAAGACTTCCATCATAGGAACAATCTGTATTCATCACCATTTATTTATTTATTTATATTTTTTTAATAATATAAATATTGATTGGTTTTTATTGAATTTTCTTTGTAAACCATCCGTCATTTTGGAAAAAATCTACAAAGCAGTCCTTACCTAGGAAATTCTTAAATGCTACTCACTTGTAGTCACCCTAAGGCTTCCATCATCGGATAATTAACACCCATTTAATTTTTATTTATTTATTTCATTCATTATTATTTAGTTATTCATTATTATTTTTAATTATATTCTTATTATATTATATGAATATTGATTATTTTGTATTGAAATTTCTTTATAGACCATCCATTACTTTGGTGAAAATCTACAAAGAATCTCTTATTTCAGAAATTCTTATGTGCTACTAACTTGCAGTCACCCTAAGACTTCCATCATTGATAATTAACACCTATTTAACTTATATTTATTTATTATTTATTATCTATTTTATTTTGTGTAATTTTTATTATATATATTTTTTATTACTTATATTTAAGTTTAACTAGATTCAAAAAAATATAACACTCATATTAATGAAAAAAATTATATTTTTTCTATAGTAAAATACTTTGATAATTGATTTTAACATTTAAATATTTATTGATAATATTAAATTTAAGTTAGAATCTTTTCAGGTTTAGATGAATTTGGATTCGGATCAATTTGGGTTCAGGTCAATTTGGCTTCGGATCAATTCGGCTTCGAATCAAGTCAGGTTTAGGTTAATCTAAATTCAGATGAATTTGAGTTTGGATCAATTCGAGTTCGGATCAGGTCAGATTCGAATCAATGCAAATTTGGATCAATTTAGTTTCAGATCAATTTAGATTCAGATTGCGTTGGATTTAGGTTGTTAACTTTTTTAGTCAAATCAGATCGGTCGAGTTTGGTTTTGGGTTAATTGGGTTAGTTTTTCAGGTCGAATCAATTTTTACCACCTCTAAGGGCCATTACTATTTAAGACTTGCCTAAACACATCCTTGGCTATCACACAAACCGAAGAATCTTACACAAAAAAAAACAGAGGGCAACATTGAAAAAAAAGGAAAAACACAATGAAAACAGCTCCCACCACACCATTTTCCTCGCATCTTCACCGACCTTAGAAGCCTTAGAAGCCAGCATCCATTGTTGTTTCTTGTAACATCTTAACTACAAGCCAAGTACGCAGCCATCTTCTTTCATTTTGTTGTTGCACAAAACAACAATAAAGGTGTGCTGACGTGCTGTTCGTACTTTGTCTCCATGTGTCTCCAAAAAGCTTCTGTAAAATAAGAAAAGTTAGAAGGATGCAGGGGTGGTTCCCTGCGTAGGCACTTCCATGCTTAAGTCAGCAAAAAGTTCTTCAGTATTGGGAAGCATAAAAGCCAGTAGTAAAAAAAAATTAGAGAATAAGATTGTACTTGGGGCCTATTTATAGGCGAATATTCTAAGGTAATTACCTGAGGGTGATCACGTCCTTTTACTAGGAGTTTGCTTCCAGGTAAAACACAAATTTCGTAAATCCTGGAAACAGTAGCAGCCTGTCACCGGCGAGAGACTCAGAAAGTGTGGCATGTTGTCTACGGTAGGAGTCTGTCGCTCGCAGAAGCTGGGGAAGCACCACGTGTTAGAAGATGGGCGATAGGCGATTGAGCGAGAATCTATCGCCTGCGACAGATGTTTTGTCGCAGGCCGTGCTCTCTGTCGCTGAAGGCCACGTGGCCTAATGATCCCTTGCCACGTGGTGAATTCTAACAATTTTGGACTTGGCCTAATGTAGATAGACTTTGTCATATCAATTGCTCCCCACTCTCTTGTTGGATTTCTCTAACCAAGAGAGTATAAATATGTGTTTTTGGGCCCTAGCCCAATGTGAATAATTTTTTGATTATTGTGATTTTCTCTGATATTTTTTGTAGGTGAAAAAGCTCTACTCTGCGGGAGACGTGGTCAGGCGCGACCTTTGGCATTCCCTGTCGCGGCTATATAAACGGCTGAGGTTCTACGAAAGAGCATACGAAAACCTCTAAGCAGCAGTCTGTCGCCCGTATTTTCAGCTCTCTCGCCAAAAGAGTCTGTCGCCAAAAAAAGTCTTTCGTTTTCACACCAAAAGTCTCTCGCTTATCGCAGTGACAGTAAGTATACATCTGTCACCTTACTTATCACCTCTCGCAACTATTTTTAGGTCTCCCATAGGTGTCTTAGTCTCTTGCGTAGAGTTTAGGTCTCCCACATACTAGGTCTCTCGCTCAGTAGGTTGTGGTCTACTAAGTCTCTTGCCCAGCAGATCTGTCGTCTACTAGGTCTCTCGCCCAGCAGATCTGTTGTCTACTAGGTCTCTCGCCCAGCAGATCTGTCTCCACCTTCTGGTTTTTATTCGTTTTTTAACCATGTCCTCGCAATGCCTGGGTAAATCACTTAGAAGGGGTGGTGTTGAATGTACACTGACAAATGCGGACTTAGAGGATTTCAACACTCGTTTTTCCCTTCCTTTCGGTTACCGTTATAGACTCCCAGTCAATGGGGAAGTTACACCTGACCTAGTTAGAAACGACGTAGCTGTGCATAAAGCGTCCTTACTCTTCGGTTTTCATTTCACATTGCTAGAGTTTGGTCTAGCGTTTCTTAGGTACAAAGATATAGTTCCTTCAACTTCATCCTCATGCTTGGGCTCAAATAGTAGGATTTTCGGTGGTATGTCATAGTTTAGGTATCGTTCCTACTGTCCCCATCTTGAGTGCCTTTTTTAGAGTTCGTGGTTTGAAAGGACTGATAACGTTTTCTCTCCAGAGGTTAAAGGTCGACGAGTTTCCTAATAACAAAATTTTTTTGGACCTTCCTAACAAACTACGTGGTTTTGAGAGTGAGTAGGTCGTTGTCGAGATTCCAAGTGATTTGCGAATTTGCACTACATGGAATGTGATACCTGCGACCACTCGAAGCGCTCGGAAAGATTTAAAGTAGAATCTTAAGAGACCACTTTAGTGAGCCTATACGGCGAATTTGTTCTACAGGAGAACATAATTTATTTTCCCTTTTAACCCCAGAGAATATTACAGCAGCCGGTTGGGGAGTAAGCCGAGTCGTTTCTGGGACTTCTGCTACCGGTCCTCTGTCCAACCTTCCTACAACCTCGTCGGTTCCTGGTTCTAGTTTCAGTCGCCCATCTTTAGTTCCCATAGTTGAATCAACTATTCTCGTAAGTCGTCTCGTAGATGAACCTTTTCCTGTCCAGGGAAAGGAGGCATCTGGGCCCGCGGGTGCTGATGATCCATCTGATGAAGAACTTGAATGGGACCAAGACAACGCCTTTGGGAGTCCTTTTCACGACTTTCCTTTGGATGCGAACTTAGATACCTTAGAGGATTTTGGTGATATTATAGGTTTTAAATTTTCTTTACTTCATATATCCGTGTGCATGGCGTTTTTGGATTTTGGTTTAATGATTTCTTCTCCTTGTATTACACAGATATGGACTTTCACAGAGCAATGTGTAAAAGGTAGGCCAATGCTTCTGCCAGAGTGGCTCTTCCTTCTCAACGACAGTTACAGGTCGGAGCCTTCGCTTCCGGACATCCTCGTGCTCCTACTCCCCCTCATCCGACTACCGACGGGCCTAGCCGTCCTGCGCAAGAGGTCAGAGAAACAAGCGAAAGAGGCCCCTTATCCGTGATCGTAGCTCAAACGATCAAGAAAGCTCTGGGTCGTAGAGGAGTGAGTCAGCCCGTCAAGAAGGTGTTCCCGTGCTGCCGAGGATAGGTCGGCTCCTCGCCAGCCTAGGCATAAATATAGGAAGAAGTTGATCATTGAAGCTTCGATGCCTACGAGACCAATCTTGCCTAAGGTAGCCAATCCTACCGTGAAGCGCTATGTAGTTGATAGTGGGGTCGTCGTAGATGGAGAAGACTTCCAGACCTATCCTGGAGTGAACGACAATGATAGCATTGAGGAGAACGGGATAGTGTCTCGTCTGGCTTGGAGCACCATTCTTCCCTGTGACGAGGTGGGGCTTTTCACAAACCTTGAAGAAGCTGAGGATAATTCTAACTATCTTGTGATGAAGGTGGGAACGTCGCGCTTATTTGGTAATTACATTCCCTTTTTTAACCTCTTTCGTCGAGTTTTTGAGTTACTTCTGTTCTTTATTTTGTCAGTCGACCCAGCAAACGGCTGCCATTAATGCACGACATAGGGCTCTTAAAGAGCAAGCGGAAAAGGAAATTCATGAGTTCCAAGAGAAAAACATGGTGCTTCTGAATGAGGTTGTTCAGCTTCGCCCATATACCGACAAGGTCGAGGAATTGACAAAGAAGAATGCGGATCTTGAGCAGAGGTTGAAAGAAGAACAGGCGAAGGTAGCCTCCCGTCACGGATACGAAGAGGCTTATAATAAGGCAACCAATGATCGGGATGCCATCAGGAGGCAGCGGGATGAGGCCATCGATGAGCTGCAGAGCATGTTAGACCAACAAAGGGAGGTCCGAGCCGAGGCCGTCCGTGAATACTGCCTGTCTTAACATTGCTATGAGAAGAAAGAAGAGCTTGCGGTGGGATTCATCAAGTATGGCTTCTACTTAGCTCGTGCTTAATTGGAGAAACATCGACCTGACGAGTCTTTCTGAGCTGCTTTTCACTAAAGAGGCCTAGTACTGTGAAGCTCCTTCCTGGACCAAATATGAACTTGACTCGCTAAGTCTGGACGACTATATAGAGGTAGGAGCCACAGACGATTTGGACAACCTTGAAGGTCCGTGGCCTCCTCGACAGCCACGCAACCGGCCCGAGCCTACTGAGGTACGTGACCAATCCAAGCCTGCAGTGGTGCGTAATGAGCCTGAACCTACCGAGGCAGGCAATCAACCCGAGTCTATCGAGGCACTGTTAGGGCTAGATGGCGATGAGCTCTAATTTTCTGACTCTGCTGCTGTTGACCCTGTGCCAGACTTCGCGGTTGTGGCTGGGCCTTCAACTGATGCTCCCTCTTCTGGGATGGCTTCTTTAGCTCCTCAGGATCCTGATCATCCAGCAGCTTCTTCAGCTCCCAAGATCCTGATCCTCCGACTCCTCAAGACCTTAGTGTTGATTTAGCATCTTCTCAGCCGGTTGACTTGATCCTCACCATAGATTAGGATATTTTTGTATTTCCATTTCACTTTATTTGTTAATTCATGATGTAAAAATTCATTTTCAAATGAACAGTACAATCTCTATTTTTGTAGCTTTTTCTTCTTTATTGGTCTGAATTCAAATGAATATTTCGTATCCATAGCTGTTACATCACAAAGCTCTAAAAAATAGCGTTAAATGTGTCTATATTTTCACAGCGTTAGAAATATCAAATAATTCTATTTTTTGCGGCATAAAGCGTACCTTTACACCATATTGCTCCCCAAGTTCTGCTTTGAGACAGAGTTGTTATTCCTGTTCAAAGATGAACTTTTCTCAAGCATTGTGCCTATCTCGCGCTTTTTTTGCTTAAGGACTTTTTAAATTTTATAAGCCAACACAAAATGTAATATATCGCAACACATATATATTGTAACGTACCTCACAACATATTTCACAGTCTGCATTCTGTGTGCTACTTGGGTACCGTATTTTTCCGTATTCACTTTAAGGATTATAAGATTGCTTGTCTTGCACATTTTTCTCTTAGGGATTTTTTGTTTGCCCGTCTCGCACCCTTTTGTGCTTAGGGACTTTATATTTACCCGTCTCGCGCATTTTTTGCTTAGGGACTTTTGATTTGCCCATCTCGTGCCTTTTTCGCTTAGGGACTTTTGATTTGCCGTCTCGCACCTTTTTCGCTTAGGGACTTTTTGTTTGCCCGTCTCGCGCATTTTTCGCTTAGGGACTTTTTGATTTGCCCGTCTCGCGCATTTTTCGCTTAAGGATTTTTGATTTGCCCGTCTCGCGCCTTTTTCGCTTAGGGACTTTTGAGTGGCCAGCTTTTGCCTTATTTCAATTCCTGTAACACATAATCTGTCTAACACATTGCATTAGGGAATATATAAAGTGAATAGCTAGCCTTTATTCATGAATCAGATAATCACAAAACAATAATATCTGTAAAGTAATGGAATAACAGATGGAAAAATAAAGACAAGAATCATAAAAGAGTACAATGTTTCACTGCCAGTATAGCTTAAGATGTTTGGCGTTCCAAGTCTTCGAGATCTTCTTTCCTTGCAAGGTCTCTAAGGTGCATGTGCTAGGTTCGATCATCCTTCTGATTCTATAAGGTCCTTCCCAATTAACCCGGAGTTTTCCATCCTCCCTATGGGCGTTCATAATTGCCGACTTTCTCAGTACCAGGTCTTCTTTCTTGCAATTCTCTACTCTTAACTCATGCATTGTAATAAGTAGCTACCCTTTGTTGGTAGGCAGCCAATTTTACTTTTGCAGTGTCCCTCAACTCATCTATCAGGTCCAGATTCTCCCTTAATCCTTAAGAGTTAAGTTTTTCAATGTAAGGGATTAATCTAGGTGATTCAGCCCTTATTTCAACCGAGATGAGGGCTTCAGTCCTATACACCAAATTGAACGGTGTTTCCCCTGTTGACACCTTACTTGTCGTTTTGTAGGCCCATAGGACAATCGGGAGCTCATCTACCCTTGCTCCCTTTGCCTTGTCCAGTCTGGTCTTCAAACCATACAGTATAGATCGGTTGCTCACCTCGACCTGCCCATTAGCTTAAGGGTAAGATATATAGGAGATTCTTAACTGAATGCTTAGGCCTTTACAGAATGTTCGGAATGCGTCACAATCGAACTGTTTCCCATGATCGGTATTAAGCACACGAGGTATCCCAAAATGGCAAATGACATCCCTCCAAACCATTGCTTCCACCTTTCTTTCAGAAATTGTAGCCAAAGGCTCTGCCTCTATCTACTTTGTGAAGTAATCTGTGGCTACGAGCAAATATTTCCTCTGTCCTGTGCCCAAGGGAAAAGGTCCCAGGATGTCTAGCCCCCACTGCGCGAATGGCATCGGTTGAAGAGTACTCTGAAGGGTCGAGACTGGCGCAATGACTATAGGAGAGAACTTTTGGCATTTTTCGCACTTTTGCACATTTTTAGTGGCATCCTTCTTCAGTGGCATCCTTCTTCAGTGTAGGCTAATAAAACCCCGCACGTAATATTTTTGTAGCCAAGGCTCGAGCCCTAAGTGTTTACTGCATATCCCCTTATGGACTTCAACCAGGGTGTACTCAGCCTATTGAGGCCCTAGACACTTTAGCAAGGGCATAGTGAATCCATGTTTATAAAGTTCTCTGTTCACCACAGTAAATCTAGCACTTTACAACTTTAGCCTTTGGGTCTCATCTTTGTCAGTTGGAGTGTGCCCCCTAATATGTAGTCTTTGATCGGGCTTCTCCAATCACCTCTGATCTCGACATCGCAGACATCTTCTTCTTCGATACTTGACTTAGCGAGGGATTCCACTTTGACCATACTGCCTTTGATTCCTCTAAAAGAAGCCAACTTCGAAGGGCATCCACATGACTGTTCTCAGACTGGTTTATCTGAGTCAATTGAAAGTTCTTAAATGATTGTGCCAATAATTGCACTTTTTGTAGATAGGGGACTAAGGCTGGTTCTCGTGCTTCATATTCACCCGAGAACTAATTTACCACCAATTGTGAATTGCTATGGGCCATTAAGTTGCTAACTTCTAGTTTCTCTGTAAGTTTCATCTCGGCTATTAAGGCCTCGTACTTAGCTATATTGTTCGAGCTTGGGAAATCGAAACGCAGGGAATACTCATAGGTTTCCCCTTCAGGTGAAGTTAGCACAATTTCAGCTCCACTACCATCCATGTTACGAGCTCTATCCACAAATAATTTCCACCAGACTAACTCTGTTTCTTCTAGAACCTCCCATCCAGTACATTCTACAATAAAATCCGCCAGTGGCTGCCTTTTTATTGCTTGGCGAGGCTGGAATTGGACGTCATATTCACTCAACTCGATAGCCCATTTGTTAGACGTCTGGAGTGCTTTGGTTTTTGCAGTATTTACCTTAAAGGCTGGTCTGTTAAGACAGTCATCGAGTGAGCCTGGAAATAAGGTCGTAATTTTCGAGTTGCCATCACCAAGGATAGAACTATTCTTTCAACTAGGGGGTACCTCGTCTCGACATCTAACAGGACTTTGTTTACATAATAGATCGGACAGTCCTTGTCTCCTTCTTTCCTTAGTAGGACTGCACTTACGGCTTTCTCTACTACACTGAGATACATGAGGAGGTGGTCTCTGGGCTGTGGTCGAGATAATAGAGGCAACTCTTTTAGGTAGTCCTTTAACTTCTCAAAAGTGTCATTGCACTCTTATGTCCATTTGAAGTTCTTTCCCGCCTTTATCGCCTTAAAGAATGGTAGACTCCTCTCAGCTGATTTGGACAAGAAGCGGTTCAAAGCTGCTATCCTTCCTGTCAGCCTTTGAAGCTCTCTAACAGTATTGGATGGCCTCATGTCCAGAATAGCTTAAACCTTTTCAGGATTAGCTTCTATCCCCCGATTAGTTATCATGAATCCCAAAAACTTTCCAGACCTCACCCTGAATGAGCATTTATTGGGGTTTAACTTCATCTCATAGTGCCGCAACACATTAAATACCTTCGTCATCTTCTCGGCATGCGATTCTTCCCTTCGTCTCTTTATGATCATGTCATCAACATAAGCTTTCGTGGTGCACCTTATTCACCATGCGCTGGTAAG
Organism: Heritiera littoralis; assembly: GCA_031772115.1. NCBI lineage: Eukaryota > Viridiplantae > Streptophyta > Magnoliopsida > Malvales > Malvaceae > Heritiera > Heritiera littoralis. The sequence continues at coordinate 2,560,560 of JAPDPK010000043.1, forward strand.
TTGCCCCTACGTTTTTCAAACCGAATGGCATTACTCGATAGCAATATGTTATACTATCGGTAATGAACGAGGTCTTCTCCTCGTCCTCTGGATGCATCATGATCTGGTGGTACCCCGTAAAGGCATCTAAAAAACTAAGCAATTCGTACCCACAAGTTTCATCTACTAACTTGTCAATTCAAGGTAGTGGATAAGAATCCTTAGGGCAGGCTTTGTTCAAATCCGTGAAGTCGACACACATTCTCCATTTTCCGTTGGCTTTCTTCACCATTACAACGTTAGCCAACCATTCTAAATAGTTAACTTCTCTAATAAACCCTGCCTGCAACAACTTCGAGATTTCTTCGTTTGTGGCCTATTGCCTCTCTGGAGTGAAATTTCTCTTCTTCTGCTTTATTGGCCTTGCCCTTAGGACTATGTTCAACTGATGACAAGCAACTTTAGGGTTAATCCCAGGCATATCGGCTGGGGTCCATGCAAACACATCAGTGTTTTCCTTCAAACATCGGATTATTTCCCCTTTTATTTCTTCAGGCAGCTGGCTCCCCACATATACTACTCTTTCTTCATCCCCTTCAACCAACAGGACTGCCTCCATTTCCTCATTAGGTTTTGGCTTAGGCGGCTCTTCAATCGTAAGGGTTTCCTTCCTCTGAATCCCCTTACACGTGTGGACGCGATATTAGACGTCCTAGCCTTCCTTTGGTCTCCCTTTACTTGTCCAACACCCTGAGGAGTCGGGAACTTCATTAGCAGATAACAGGGATGCACCACCGCTCTCATGTCATTTAACAATGGTCGTTCGAAGATCATATTATAAGCCATGGATGTTGACTTCACCACCATGAACAACATTTGATGGACGACGTTTCTCGGGCTCTCTCCTAATGTAATAGGTAGCTGAATGGCACCTATCACTTTCACCTTCTCTCCAGAGAAGCCGTATAACGGTGTAGGCACCGGCTTTAGTCTGTCATCTGAGATATTCATTTTCTCAAAGCAATTCCAGTATATCAAATTCACCAAACTCCAATTATCGACTAGGATACGACTCATTAGATGCTTTGCTATCACTGCTGAAATCACCATTGGGTCATCATGAGGGATCATTACATTTCCTCTGTCAACTGGCATAAAAGTAATGGGCTCTTCATCCTGCCTTTGCTCTATTACTGAGTTAATTTGGTGAGCCTGCCGGGCGTAAGACTTTCGAGACGAGGAAGATGTACCAGCTAACGATTCATCTCCTGATATTACATTAATAGCTTGCCTTGTGGGTTCATTATCTTCCTCTCTATTCCTTCTATCTGTCCTCTTGTCATTATCCCTCCTGTCACCTTCATTTCGCCTTACAGTTCCCTGTTTTCTCCTCTTTTGTCTCTAAAGTAGTTTCCTTATTTCGCGCAGGATAGTTGCTTCTGTCACTTCTTCACACAAATCGGTTTATTTTCTCATCTCGCGTTAGCTTTTCTAGCTGATTCATTAATTCCCTACACTTTTTCGTCGTGTGCCTATGAGCCGAGTAGTAGTCACAATATGACCTTAAGTCACGGCCCAAATTCCCTGACGCCTTCTTTGGAGGCTGTATGAGACCTGACCCTTCAATAACTGCCAACACCGAAGCTCGAGATTCAGTGAGTGGGGTATAGGTATTGTATTTTAATGTAGGAGCTTTCTCAAACTTTCTCGGTTGGCCAGAGGATGCTTCAGTGACTTCTCTTCCTCATTTCCTTCCCTCATTGGATTCCCCATTCGCCACCATTTTCATCACTTCTTCTTGGGTGACATACTTATTCGCTCGAGAAAGCAGGTCTGAGATCGTGGTTGGTTTGGTCCAGCGACAGGGATTCTTGCAATTTTTCAGACCTTGTTCCCTGTAACATAGCTGCCACGGCTATACCGACTTGTAGATCACGCTCCTCCAGAGTAGCGTCTCTGAACCTATCCACACAACTCTTTAATAACTCCTTAACTCCTTGTTTATGAGTAAGCAAATAAGTCAGTTCCTTCATTCTCTGACTATTCACCGCAAACGCCTTAAGAAACTCGCTTCTTAGTTGATCAAAAGAGACAATAGACCCCTCAGGCAAGTTATTAAACCACTTCATCGCATACCCAGTCAGAGTTAGGGAAAAGGCTCTGCACATTATCTCATCTTCCCATCCATGTAGCAACATTAGGGCTTCATAGTTTTGCATATGGTCGTAGGGGTCTGTCTTCCCAGTTATGCGGTCATCTGTGGCATTTTAAATTTGGGAGGCAACGGTTTTTGTATGATGGCTGCGCACAACGGTACTCTTCTTCTCTGGCTCTCCTCCGCAGATACTAGTCTCTTCTCTTCTAGCACTTGTTCTATTATCTTCTTCATGTCCATAGAGGGAGCAAGTTGATTTCTACCCCTTTCAGCATGAGATGAATTGGGCAAGTTTTCCACCATTATTTCCCTGCCCTTTCCTCGGTGCGCACCTCCTTGTGTCATATGTGTGTTCTAAGTAGGGTCAAACTCCGACCCGGCTCCCCAAGTGCTTTGGTCATTACCACCGTTCTTTCCAGCATCTCCGACACCTTGTTCTAAGTTGGTATCAGTAAAATTTGACAAATCACAGTGGTGGGCGAAAGACCCTGCCGCTCGGTCAATACCCTGTTGCCCAAACACCTGCCGCCCGACACCAGACACCTGTTGCCTGGCATCAGACATCTTCGTCCGACCTCTATCGCAGGTTCCAGATCTACCGCCTCATTGACCTCTTGCTGGGTACTTGCGACAGGCCTCCTGCTCCCCAGTCATGCTGCCTCCTACTGAATATCATCCTCCTCTAAGAGGGGAACCTCCTGTCGTCGAGAGGGATCTACCGCTATCGCATCCTCTTGTCGCCCAAACGCATGCGACGGGACCCCTTGACTTGTTTCTCCTACCAAATTCTGCACGATAGGCGGCAGACTCAATGTTGGGAGGAGTCCCTTGAACAGGTCTACCATAGCTCTCAACGCCTGAGTTGTTTCTTCACTCTGCTGCCTTAGAGCCTCAAATTCTGCCGCAGACACAGTGATTCTTTCTTCTTCCTTATTCGCCTGGTTCCTTTGATGAGTCGGTTGTTCAGGGAACTCACAGAGTTCTCATCACTTCCAGTTCTAACATTCGTCGATCTCGTTCTCACCATCTTAAAAGTTTTGATTGGCTTTTTATACGTTTCTCACAGACGGTGCCAATTGTTGTTGCACAAAACAACAATAAAGGTGTGCTGACGTGCTGTTCGTACTCTGTCTCCATGTGTCTCTAAAAAGCTTTTGTAAAACAAGAAAAGTCAGCGGGACGTAGGGCAGGTTCCCTGCGTAGGCACTCCGATGCTTAAGTCAGCAAAAAGTTCTTTAGTATTGGAAAGCGTAAATGCCAGTAGTAAAAAAAAATTAGAGAATAAGATTGTACCTGGGGCCTATTTATAGGTGAATATTCTAAGGTAATTACCTGAGGCTGATCACGTCCTTTTACTAGGAGTTTGCTTCCAAGTAAAACACAAATTTCGTAAATCCTGAAAACAGTAGCAGCCTGTCGCCGACGAGAGACTCAGAAAGTGTGGCATGTTGTCCGCGGTACGAGTCTGTCGCTTGCTGAAGCCGGGGAAGCACCACGTGTCAGAAGATGGGCAACAGGAGATTGACGCGGGAATCTATCGCATCTGTCGCAGGCCGTGCCCTCTGTCGCTGAAGGCCACGTGACCCAATGATCCCTTGCCACGTGGTGAATTCTGACAATTTTGGGCCTTGCCTAATATAGATAGACTTTATCATATCACATTTAAACCTTCTTCACCATTAGTTAGCCAAATCATCATCACCCTCCAAACCGTCACCAACAGACCAAACCATGATCGCCTATTCCTTGCATTGCCGACCTCACCGTCGCTTGCTCCTGTATTGCCATATTTTCCTGTTCGCCACCGCCGATTGCTCTGCTGTTAAATAGTTTGCACTACCAACCGCTGCACTGCTACTGTAAGCTGCCATCCTTGCCGCACCGCTGCCGTGTTGTTCCTGTCCACATCTCTGCAGCGCCAGACTATTGCTCTCCTGTAGATCGAAGATAAGAGCTTAAGCTGCTGTCCTCACTCCTGCTTCAACGCTAGCCTGCTCGTCCCTCCACAGCACCTAGCCAAACGCTGCTGCCCATCACGTTGGTACTGCTATCCTGCTTGTGGCGGCTGGTGAGAAAGAAGGTAAGGTGATTCCCAATTTGTTGAAGCCAAGTCGACTCACCCACCGCTTCCTTGGAAGAATTCAGTCCGCTGAAGGTAAGCTTTTGCTTGTTAGTTTTTAATCATTAAGGTTTCTGTAAGCTTCAGGTTTTCTTTAAAAGTGCGTAAAGTACTTGTATTTTAACTAAAAAAATCAATAAAGCAAACAAAGTTGATTAAATATTCTCCAATGTTTCTTTGTTTATATCATTAATGTTTCCTTTAACGTTTTCTTTTTTATATATATATATATATATATATATATATATATATATATATATATATATATATGTGAGGAGGGATCCACTTACACATGTGTAAAATAAATTTGTCACACTTTTATATCTTAATATAGGATTAATATTTTTGCAAATTAACCGTTGGATTTAACAACCTACTCATATTTATTATGTATGTAAATTTTTGAATCAATATGTTATTTCTATCATTTTAATCGAGAATAGTATTTTTTTCAATATATATCAATGGTTGAAATTTTATTTTACGAAATATGTATTTAGACGTATTCGATTAATTTGAAATTTGGCATGCATGATCTATGTGAATAAAACATAAAATTCAACGATCGGATTAAAAAATTATAAATCATATAAAAAGATATGAAAGTGTGTAAAATTAAATTTGTTTTACACATGTGTAAGTGGATCCCTCTTCATATATATATATATATATATATATACTAATTTCTGTAACGTGACATTTAGTTTAATTGATTTAATTAATGTGGATAATTAATTGGAGTTTGTTCAAACATTATGATTATTTTGTTTACTGTTTAAATTAATTGACTTGTATATTGAATTTGTTTATCTAAACATTTAGTTAGTTAATTCATTTTCTTAGATGTGTAAGGAATAATTATGCATAAAGATAATTAATAAATATAACAGTGAGAAGTCTTAGGTTAAGAAATATTCACTTTTATATTATATTAATTTGAACCAATGTATAATCATTTAATGGCTAATCTATAATAGAGTATAGAAGCTGTCACGACCCGAAAGCCGTGACGTTCACTTCACACTTACATTTATTCCACTTAGTAAATTTGTGAACTAAATTTTTCCTTTTCGTTTTACAGTTTGTATTCGATGCCAGTGCAGTTACTAAATCATTTTCATTCATTCTTTAATTCAATTATGATTTAAATTACTCTCTAAGGTAGGGAAAGATCATTTATAGTCCATAACTTACTATTTCTTAAAAACAGATTGAAAATATCCCCCCTTATATTTTGAGATTTCCCCAATTAATTACCTGCAATTCATCACAACGCAACAGAACAATATTTCCCACAATCCACAATATTCACCAAATATGTGTCATCTCAACAGTCCTAGTATTCACAACTAATCACCACATACACATCATCTAATATCAGAATATTACATCAACCACTCATTATCCTAGTTTACATCCCATCCTATAGTACTGTGCAGAAATTGCTTGAAAATAAAAGCATATACGAAAGAGTTTATACCTCAAAAGCAACCAAGTAGGTTTGGAGAACAAGGGCCAGTACCAAGCCTAGATACCATCTCCGAAGTTCCACTCAAAAGCCCTCATGGACGAGTTTAACTCAAATAGTCTGAAAAGAGGTGAAATTGAGGGGGTGAGCAAATCCACGGCTCAGTAAGTCATTTATATAAGTGCAGAATTAGACTTATACTGTCATAATGCAAATGCACGAAACCTTTAAGTAAAGATTCTCATGTCATATTCACTTTGTAATCGTTTATCAAATAGCTCAGATCATGTCATAAAGGTTCAACCATTTTCAATCTTCTTATCATTATTCCATAGTATGCCATACAATAATGAATACGTAATTCCGACATCACGTGATATAAGTTTGCACTCATATCAGTCTCATATCATATCATATCTCATATGAAGTTTATGTTCAAACACAATATTAAATCATATCACTTTTCATCTAGTAAGTACACTCTGTACTGTATAAAATTATGTCACTTTCAATGTGGAGAAACATAATCACATGTAATATATAAATCATGACACTTCTTCATATACATCTGTTACTTATGTATAGTATAAGGTCAAGACTTCTTTCATGCAAAATATCTCGTTTTGTCTTGATTCATTATGTAAACTTATGCAAGCTTTATTGTGTAAAAACGACTATCATTTCAAATCATTACATATACTTTTTTTTTGAGCATGTTCGAAACATGTAAAATCTCAATTCATTTCATGTTCACTGTTAAGACACGGAGTATGAACAATTCGTAAATCATATCGCTTGCACTTTTAAGACATGTTTGAAAACATGTAATGTTTCAAAACATTTCATATTCACTTTTAGAACGTGTCTAAAACATGTACAGTCTCAAAACATTTCATATTCATTTTTAGAACATGTCTAAAACATGTACAGTCTCAAAACATTTCATATTCATTTTTAGAACATGTCTAAAACATGTACAGTCTCAAAACATTTCTCATATACCGTAAAATCATGTCAAGTCTAGAGTAAAACATGTGCAGTCTCAAAACATTTCCCATATACCATAAAATCATGTCAAGTCTAGAGTTCATATCAAATAAAACCATACTCTAGACAACATATCATATCAAGGTTGAGACTAGGCTAAATCCCTAACACTTTATCAATAAAGACTTTAATCACTGTAGCTAGTAGTGAAAATCATGTCATCGTCCCCTGAAAATCAAGTAGGGCACTATCTATGGCTATAGACCTCATCTCTCTCAGCCACACTAATCAGGTGTGACTGAGCCCTTTCCACGACTATTGTCGGATAAGCATCTTTGCCTAATGAGTAATCTCTAATTAGGTAGTTTTCACTATGCTTTATTGAATTTAACTCTGTTAGGGTGCCTATAGTCTCATAAAACATTTAAACATTTCACTTTCGTATGAAAATAGTGTAAAGTATGCAACACATTTCTTTAAGATCATTTACACATATAAATACATACACTTACACTATATATTCAGTCCTTCAAAATGATTCAAACATTTATTCATATAAGTATCGCATGAATAAATCCTTTCAAAATCTCAAGTTATAAACAAAGCATGCTTAAAAGCAATGTAATTTAAAACCCGAGTTAAAGACAATTTGCTATCATGCTTATAAAATATATCAATGTAGTATCATTCGGTATAGCACTAACAATAATCCCAATTCATCATTTCCATCCTTTCAATTTCAACCGGATTATACTGAATAGATCACTTCAATATCCTCTATCGTTCCATAATATTCATTACCATTTCACAACATTTACCAATTAAATCAAGGACCTTTACTTTCAATATCAATACTAAACCTCCCACCACCAACGCGGGTCCTCTTCGTATTTCATGTATAACCAAATATTTCCTTAGCAACTTTAACAATAACAATAAAATCATTCAAATATAATTGAACTCATTTACCGTAAATTATTCAATCATTTCTTAAATTTGTCATCATACCATAGGCATATTATTCTTTATATATCACTAAGTCTCAACCTTTAGTCATCATCATTATCACACAATTTAACTATGCCTATACAATATAATTCTAAATCTGAATTATATAAACGTCTTACCGACTTTTGTGCTCAAGGCTCGTTCGTCGAGCCTAGCTCGAACTTGAGTTGTCACCTTAGTGCTTTGCTACTCCTTAAACACGATAGTATCGGATTAGTGCCAACTTACAAGAGTTATTTCCTAATTTAATTTTGTAAAATGTGAAACTCTGAAATTGTCTTATCGATTTAATGCTTAACGCTAGTGGAATCCTAACTTCGCACACATGCATTGAATTTTGCACATACACTGAGCTGGACGCACATACACCTTTAAACATCGTTAATAAATCTATTATGAATTAAATAAAAGTCTAAATATACATATATATATATACACACACAAATTTCAATTTAAACGATAGTGGCTTACCGAATAACTAAAGCCAAGGTCTTTATACATGTATGTATGTGTATATATTTTCCTTTCTTTCCTCTTCTTTTCTTTTCATTGCTCTCTATTTCCACTTCTCTTATAGGCCTAATTTTAGTTCTAAAAACAGCATTAGATTAGTCTATAACCAGGCCATATTCGACCTTTTAATGACCTTCTATTACCACAGTTTTATCCACTCATGCTCAACCTTGCCGAGCCACCATTATGGCCTCCCTTTACTCATGGCTTACAACCCCCAAATCAACCTTTAAACTCTTCCTCATCAGCTTAAAAACCCTGTAATGGCACTTAAACACTCTTAATCAGTCCTAAATTTACAACCTTCAAAATAAAAATTGCACTTGGGCCAACTGAATGCCCTTAACTACCACCATTTCCTCTGCCTTTGAGCTTTGGTTTTCAACCTTGAACAGCCTTTAAAGGCTCAATGTTCACCATTCGTTGCAGTCCTTGGAAGTCACCCTCTTTTAGCTCCAAAAACACATCCTGTACGACACCATTTTCTACCTGCAAACATAGCTCAAACAGCCCTCAATCTTTGGCATAGCAACCCCTGTTTTGAACCTTATTTTAGCTTCCTTATCAGCCCCTATAAAGTACCTAACAACTCAGCCAAGAACCACTAGCTTCAGCCATCAAACAGTAGGTCTTTAACCTCTTAAAACACCAACAACCGCCTGTTTCTTCTCTCTCTCAGTGCCAAAGAAACTCCAAAACAGCACCACTTCCTGTTGTATGAAATCCAATTGGCCAGTCTTCTTCAACTACCATACTCACGGCAGCAACCACTTCTTCCAGCCATATTTTTAGCCTTGAAAACGAACGATGACTGGCCTTTGTTTTTAGGCTAAAAGCCAGTCTAAACCGACTCTAAAGATAGCTCCTTTCCATGCCATTCCAACTACTATTCCAGCCCCTGATCATCTCTCATCGCAGCCTAAGGACAACCCCCAAAACGTGATACTCACCTTTTTTTTTTTCATTTTTGCTTTTCTCGGCACTCTTTCACTTTTTCTCTCGCCTTTCTCAATCCATTTTCAAATCTCTCCTTTTTCTCCTGTTTCTCTTCAACTCAATTCTTTTATTTATTTTAATTTTTAATTTCAATTTTTCTTTTTTTTTCACGCCTGCTTTGCAGCAGGCATGTGTGGCGTGGATGAGTGGGTTTTCACCCACTAACCCACCCACTGACGAGCTTCCTTAGGAAGCTTGTCATACTTTTCATTTTTTTTATATATATTATATCTTATATATTATAATATAATATAATATTATATCTTTATATTATATAATATATGCAATATAATATTATATATAATGTTATATCATTTCTTTTATTATAATATGTATTTTTTATAGTATAATATTATCTTTTATATTATATTATATTATACTATATTATATTATAATCTTTATATTATAATCTAATTAATTATATTATATATATATATACTATAATATTTATTATAGTACATTATTTCTTTTATATATATACACACTCTCACACACACATTTCTTTATTAATATCTGTTTAAGAACCCTTGTATATTTAATACAATTAGATTCTTAGTGTTTTAATCAATCAATTGAATAAATTACTCGTGTAATTTATTAAGATGTTTTAATCCACCATTTTAAGTCCTTTGTTTCCTCCATTCCCCATAATTCTTGTAAACTTGAAAATCAAATAAAATTCTTATATTGTTCATACATAATTCATCACTTCATAATGATTAAAATCTCAATTACATCTTTAATATTTAATTTACTTCAGTTGTACATCAACTTACAAGTCCGAAATCAAGAATTTGGGATCTTCACATTCTCCCCAGCTTAGAAAATTTGGTCCTCCAAATTACTTCAAGCTGTCTAGACTAGGTAAGGATACTTCTCATTCATTAGACTTTCTAGCTCCCATGTAGCTCATTTTGAGGACTGATGCTACCATAGTACTTTTACCAAACGACTTGTCTTGGATCTCAGTATCTTATCCCTTTGATCCAAAATCCAAATCAGTCTCTCAATGTAGCTATGTCCAAAGGCTCGTACTCATTTATGTGGAATGGATCCGGATGATACCTTCTAAGTATAGTTATATGAAAAACATTGAGCACACTCGATAGTTGGGATTAAAGTATTAGTTGTTATGCTATGTCACCTACTCTCTCTAATATTACAAACGGTCCAATGTATCAAGGGCTCAACTTTTCTTTCTTATGAAATCTCATTATGCCCTCAAATAAAGAGATCTTCAAGAACACTATATCCCAACCTGACATTCCAAGTGTCTTATCTGATTATCGGCATAACTCGTCTGTCTGCTTTGAGCTGTCCTTAACAGATCACATATCAACTTCACATTCCCAAAAGCTTTCTCTACTACTTCCACAACACATATCTTGCCCTTATACCCCAACAACTCGTCATTACTAATCTTATACTCCAAGTCTTGATCTGGTTGTACCTTATCCTAACTGCTGTCTTGAGGACCTATTCCCTTTCGATTCTCAACTGAAGGCACCCTAATCTCAAATCAATCTTAGAAATTACTTGGGTACCCTTTAACTCATTTAGAAATTCATCAATCATATGTACAATTATTTATTCTTAGCTGTCACCTTATTAAACTACTTATAATTCATAGACAACCTCAAACTATCATTTATCTTTTTCATTAACAATATTGAAGCTCGTAGGATAGCAAACTTGGTCATGTAAAACCCTTATCTAGCAACTCTCCAATTGCTTTTTAAGCTCTTTTAACATTATTCAACATCACCTCAACATACAAGGGTGCTTTTCTTTATCATTTTCTCTATCTTTATATCATCTCAAAGTTCGATAAATTTCAAGATCAACTTTTAACATTATCACTTATTCTAGAGATCGTAATATCAATGTTTAAGACTCAATAAGTCGACCAAATTCGACGTATTTCGTTAGCTCTCACCTTGTAACCATATATCCTTCTATAATTTAAAAATTATCAAACTGGTCTAGATCAATGCCATGACATAATTATCTCTAGTTCTTTTAAAAGTTCGATAAATTTCAAGATCAACTTTTAACATTATCACTTATTCTAGAGATCGTAATATCAACGTTAAAGACTCAATAAGTCGACCAAATTCGACGTATTTCATTAGCTTTCACCTTGTGACCATATATCCTTTTATAATTTAGACACTATCAAACTGGTTTAGATCAATGCCATGACATAATTATCTCTAGTTCTTTATTTCACATAATCTTAACTTGTACATCATCTTGTTATCTCACACGACATGCCTTAATAATCTCCCATTTTAATTCAAAGACCCCTTTTCCTTCTTTTTTTTTAACATGTGTTATTTTCGACTCTACTAGAGAGAGATCTAAAGAATCTTGCAAGTTTCGAATCCACATTGTTCAAAACCATAAGGTTCAATTTACTGAACTTTCAAAATTCACATAGTTCAAATGATATATTTTTCAAAGTCTGCACACTTTCAAAATATATAGGATCCAGTACATCTTTCAAGTCCATAAGAAAGTTAGGCAATTGTTTCTCGTGAAGCATCTTAATAATGTTCGCTTCCTGCCACACATGGTGGACAAGTTCTAATAAACTTCCTGCCACTGTCGTAGTCAGGCCTAAAATCCTATCGATCCACTCCAACTGACCCAATCGAACCATACTTTATTGAGGCTCATTACAAATGTCTAATCTCTCAAAATTCATAACTTTCGTACCTTGATGTCAATTTTCAACTCCAATAGTTTTCAAAACAAGCATGAATCTTGCATTTGAACAAATCTTATACCCTTTAGGTTTTTACAAATTCATTGGCATAAGGTCGTACAATCCTTTCCTCTTATTTCACACTTGAAGTTTTATAAAGCAATACTCGTCAAAGTCCAAACGTACTGTTTAAACTCCAAGCCATAGCATTACCTCAATTTTAGACCAACTATGCTAGGTCACTCCACAATCATTTCCATCAAACAAAATTTAAAGTCCCATTCATAAGCTCTAATAGGTAAACTATATATATCTCCACAACCCAATATTTCATGTAGGCTATTTTGCCTTTTTTTTTATCTCGTTGCAAATCACAATATCTTATAAGCCATTGTATTACTTATCGAAGCTTCAACCCATCTACACCTTAACGGCCTTCTTTACCTTGCTATCATTTAATTTCTATATGATATATGAAAAACACATGCATTTAGAACAGTTTTCTGTACTTATTGAGCACTTAACATTCAGGCATTTATAGTACTATGTGATGTAAACTATTTTGATGTATCTACACTGACACGTACTAGACAAACATTGCTCTGATACCATTAAATCTGTCACGACCCAAAAGCCGTGACTTTCACTTCACACTTACATTTATTTCAATTAGTAAATTTGCGAACTAAATTTTTCCTTTTCGTTTTACAGTTTGTATTCAGTGTCAGTGCAGTCACTAAATCATTTTCATTCATTCTTTAATTCAATTACGATTTAAATTACTCTCTAAGGTAGGGAAAGATCATTTATAGTCCATAACTTACTATTTCTTAAAAACAGATTGAAAATATCCCCCCTTATATTTTGAGATTTTCCTAGTTAATTACTTGTAATTCATCACAATGCAACAGAACAACATTTCCCACAATCCACAATATTCACCAAATATGTGTCATCTCAACAGTCCTAGTATTCACAACTAATCATCACATACACATCATCTAATATCAGAATATTACATCAACCACACATTATCCTAGTTTACATCTCATCCTATAGTACTATGCAAAAATTGCCTGAAAATAAAAGCATATACGAAAGAGTGTATATCTCAAAAGCAACCAAGTAGGTTCGGAGAAACCAAGCCGAGATACGATCTCCGAAGTCCCACTCAAAAGCCCTAATGGCGGAGTTAACTCAAATAGTCTGAAAAGAGGTGAAATTAAGGGGGTGAGCAAATCCACGACTCAGTAGGTCATTTATATAAGTGCAGAATTAGATTTATACTATCCTAATGCAAATGCATGAAACCTTTAAGTAAAGATTCTCATGTCATATTCACTCTATAATCGTCTGTCAAACAGCTCAGATCATGTCATAAAATTTTCTTAGTGTGTAAGGGTTAAAGGTATCAATGGAAAAGGGTCTCTTCGAAATACCTTATTATACCCGTCCCGATACCTATTTCTCACATTAATCTTTGATCATAATCGATCAACCATTTTCAATCTTCTTGTCATTATTCCATATTATGCCATACAATAATGAATAAATAATTTCGACATCATGTGATATTAGTTTGCACTCATATCAGTCTCATGTCATATCATATCATATCTCATATGAAGTTTATGTTCAGACACAATAGTAAATCATATCACTTTTCATCTAGTAAATACACTCTGTACTGTATCAAATTATGTCACTTTCAATGTGGAGAAACATAATCACATGTAATATATAAATCATGACACTTCTTCATACACATCTCTTACTCATGTACAGTATGAGGTCAAGACTTCTTTCATGCAAAGTATCTCGTTTTGTCATGATTCATTATGTAAACTTATGCAAGCTTTATTGTATAAAAACGACTATCATTTCAAATCATATTACATATGCTATTTTTTCAGCATGTTCGAAACATGTAAAATCTCAATTCATTTCATGTTCACTGTTAAGACATGGAGTATGAACAATTCGTAAATCATATCACTTGCACTTTTAAGGCATGTTTGAAAACATGTAATGTTTCAAAACATTTCATATTCACTTTTAAAACGTGTCTAAAACATGTACAACCTCAAAACATTTCATATTCATTTTTAGAACATGTCTAAAACATGTACAGTCTCAAAACATTTCTCATATACCGTAAAATCATGTCAAGTCTAGAGTTCATATAAAAAAAAACCATACTCTAAACAACATATCATATCAAGGTTGAGACTAGGCTGAATCCCTAACACTCTATCAATAAAGACTTTAATCACTGTAGCTAGCAGTGAAAATCATGTCATCATCCCCTAGAAACCAACTAGGGCACTATCTATGGCCATAGACCTCATCTCTCTCAGCCACACTAATCAGGTGTGACTGAGCCCTGTCCACGACTGTAGTCAGACAAGCATCTCTGCCAAATGAGTAATCTCTAATTAGGCAATTTCCACTATACTTTATTGAATTTAACTCTTTTAAGGTGCCTATAGTCTCATAAAACATTTAAACATTTCACTTTCTTATGAAAATAGTGTAAAGTATGCAACACATTTCTTTAAGATCATTTACATATATAAATACATACACTTACACTATATATTCAGTCCTTTCAAAATGATTCAAACATTTATTCATATAAGTATCGCATTAATAAATCTTTTCAAAATCTCAAGTTATAAACAAAGCATGCTTAAAAGCAATGTAATTTAAAACCCGAGTTAAAAACAATTTGCTATCATGCTCATGAAATATATCAATGTAGTATCATTCGGTATAGCACTAACTATAATCCCAATTCATCATTTCCATCCTTTCAATTTCAACTGGATTATACTTAATAGATCACTTCAATATCCTCTATCGTTCCTCAATATTCAGTACCATTTCATAACATTTACCAATTAAATCAAGGACCTTTACTTTCAATATCAATACTAAACCTCCCACCACCAATATGGGTCCTCTTAGCGTTTCATGTATAACCAAATATTTCTCTAGCAACTTTAACAATAATAATAAAATCATTCAAATATAATTGAACTCATTTACCGTAAATTATTCAATCATTTCTTAAATTTGTCATCATACCATAGGCATATTATTCTTTATATATCACTAAGTCTCAACCTTTAGTCATCATCATTATCACACAATCTAACTATGCCTATACAATATAATTCTAAATCTAAATTATATAAACGTCTTATCGACTTTTGTGCTCAAGCCTAGCTCGAACTTGAGTTGTCACGTTCGTGCTTTGCTACTCCTTAAACACGATAATATCAAATTAGTGCCAACTTATAAGAGTTATTTCCTAATTTAATTTTGTAAAATGTGGCACTCCGAAATTGTCTTACCGATCTAATGCTTAACGCTAGTGGAATCCTAGCTTTGCATGCATGCATCGAATTTTGCACGTACACTGAGTTGGACACACGTATACCTTTAAACATCATTAATAAATCTATTATGAATTAAATAAAAGTATAAATATACATATATATATATACACACACACACACATTTAAATTTAAATGATAGTGGCTTACCGAATAACTAGAGCTAAGGTCTTTATACATGTATGTATGTGTATATATTTTCCTTTCTTTCCTTTTCTTTTCTTTTCATTGCTCTCTATTTCCACTTCTCTTATAGGCCTAATTTTAGTTCCAAAAACAGCATTAGATTAGTCTACAACCAGGCCATATTCGGCCTTTTAATGACCTTTCATTACCACAGTTTCATCCACTCATGCTCAACCTTGCCGAGCCACCATTATGGCCTCCCTTTACTCATGGCTTACAACTCCCAAATCAACCTTTAAACTCTTCCTCATTAGCTTAAAAGCCCTGTAATGGCACTTAAACACTCTTAATCAGTCCTAAATTTACAACCTTCAAAATAACACTGCACTTGGGCCAACCGAATGCCCTTAACTGCCACCATTTCCTCTGCCTTTGAGCTTCGGTTTTCAGCCTTGAATAGCTCTGTCACGACCGGTGACCACATTTTTCATCTTCTTATACACATCTTAACCGGTTGGGTTGTCTGTGATACTTCACTTGTACTGACTGTTAAACAATTTTACAATGTATTGTTTATATTATACACATCCCCTATCGTAATTTATCAGATAAGTAGTACTGTTGACATGTCTAAATACAGAGAATAAACGATTATACCTCAAATAAACAGTCGGTTTGACACATTATCTTTCGTGTACAGCCAGGATCCACAATCCACTGAACTCACATTCATCAAAACCTGAAATGTTGAAAATTAAGGGGTGAGCAAAACCACGGCTCAGTAAGAGAATTATATGCCTCACTTGATACTCAGCTTCCTATATGCTGAAAATCATTTTCATTTTTCCTATGGGCTCTAGGCTCGCATGTAAGAAGGATACTACAGTCGGCTAGGGATTCGAATAGAGTAAGGTAGGTATTTTAGAATACCATACTTGTTACGGAACCTAGAAGCAACTGTAGAGAGAATTTTCATTTCGTTTTGAATTAATAAATCCTTTTCTCTTTCAAACTTTCATAACCTTTTTCATATGCTTTACAAAATAATGCCTCTACGAAACAAAGCATTTAAATAAAATAATTAATATTCGTATATTCCTCGAAAAGAATATTAGTTAAATCATCATCTTATTTCTTTAAAACTTATTTCATGTTTTAATGTACTCTCTTAATTAGTTCCGTCCTTTAAAAAGCAAAATAAGCTATTAAAACCTATTCCATTCTTAAGTTCACAAGGCATCATTCTTTTTATCAGTATGATTAAGTGTGAAAGAAACGAACTTATTGTAAGGACCGGGAGTGCCTGGATCTCTGTTAACCAGGGATTTACCACCCCAGTGCCTTACTCATCCGATATATCACACGCATCATATGTCATATGCACCAGATCTATTTCATTGTTATTGTCAAGGCCCAGCCCGTATCACCAGGCCGTCGGCTGGCATCCCCTTGGCCCATCGGCCCCAGGTTTACCTCGACTCAACCGTATTGTCCGCTCTGGACTCTAGAGGTGGCTCCCACGGTTCAATCATCGAGTCTCTGCTCAGTATGGCCTGTACTGAAACATCAGAACACGTGTAGCACTTAGTTCCCGAAGGACTCTAGAGGTGGCTCCCACGGTAAAATCATCGAGTCTCTGCTCGGTATGGCCTGTACTGAAACATCAGAACACGTGTAGCACTTAGTTCCCGAAGGACTCTAGAGGTGGCTCACACGGTAAAATCATCGAGTCTCTGCTCGGTTTGGCCTTTACTAACACATCAGAACACGTGCAGCACTTAGTTCCCGAAGGATTCTAGAGGTGGCTCACACGGTAAAATCATCGAGTCTCTGCTCGGTTTGGCCTTTACGCCATATGTACTTTCCACTGTCTTATCAGATCTCATGTAGTACTTATGATCTCATATTCCATTTAAGACTATAGAAAGAATATTAGAATTATCATTTCTTCCTTTTTGAAAACATATTACATGTTTGTATCTCATGTCTTATGAGAATCATCTCACGGTACTATAATCAGTACCTAAATGAGCATTTTGTAAAAATTGCTATAATTCAATTGATTCTCTTATCATATTATATAAAACATGTTCTTTTCACATGTCACCCATCATGTATCACATTTTCCGGTTGGCAAATTCCATCTTACGTAAAATACTTTCCTTTTTAACATATCACCAATCATTTATAGAGTCTAAGATAGACATCAATCTTATCATACTATAAACCTCGGAGGGTAAGAGAATACGCCGGTCAAATCTATACCCATAACCTATATTGTCTTCGGTGGATCACTGATTTAGGCGTCGACCGGGACTAAACAGGTCACATATCATTCATCAGTATGATAGGAATGCCAACCAGTCTCAAAACCGTATTTTCATCATAAAATAAACTTATATGGAATTTATATAAATATAAAATTCCATAATTTAAAACCATAAGGGTTAAAATCCTTTAGTGAATATTTATAAAAATATTCATAAAAATATTCACTATATTTCACTTCATCTTTCGTCTCGTATTTCGTGTAATTTATCTATTTCGAGAATTTTCGGTGATTTCGTTGTTACCATTCTCGAATACATGAATATTTCAAAATTCCATCTCATTATATTCATGTTTTACGAAATTTAGTAATTTCCTCATGTTTCGTGATTTACTATCGAAATTCGGAAATAAAATCATTTAATATAATTTTATAAAGTTTTTCTAAAATTTTCGGCAGCATAACGGCTGCCGATTTACTAACCTCCTGCACGGAAAATACAGTTTAAAATCTTTCAGCCAGTACTTCTTCCCAAATTATTTTCAGCAAATCATGCATCATAATAATTTTCATAAAATAATTGCATAAAATATTTCAAAGTAAATTATGCAGACTGAGTGTCCTTACAGTGCTGCACATGCATCCCTTACCTTTTTCCGGGTCGGCGACTTTCGCTTATCGATCGCGCCCGCACTCCATTTCTCCCGATTCCTTATCCCGATTGCTGAAAATAATTTCTAGAATTAAAATTCTAATTTTTAGAATTTTTTTCATAATTTATTTAATTTTTCTGAATTTAAATTTCCGGGAATTTCTTACCGAATTTTCGTAAATGTCCGGGTTGTCGAATTTCCGGGAATTTTTCGAATTCCCGAAATTCTCCTTTTTCCTCTTTTTCTTTTCTTTCTTTCTTTTTTTTTCTTTTTCTTTCCTTTCTTTTTCTTTTTTTTTCTTTTTCTTTTCTTTTTCCTTTCTTTTTTTCTTCTTCCTTTCCCGGTCAGACCGGTTCAGACCGGTTTGTGCCTTATCTCGCCGGTTCAGCTGGTTCGGTCACCGGCGGTCCTCCTTTTCGCCGGTTCACGCCTCCCACAGTTGGCGACGTTGCGAGGATGCCGGATCTGGCCTCCGTTTCACCCCATCACCAGCGACGGCGCCAGATCTGGGTCCGTGGGTTTCGGCCTCTTTCTCCCCTGTTTCCTCCTTCCTCCGCCGTTTCCTTCACCGTCGGTGGCCTCCTTCTCCTTGGGTGGTCCTTGCCGATGGCGTTGGTGGCGGTAGCGGTGCCCGGATCGGCTGGCACCGCCAATCTTCCTTCTTCTTTTTCCTTTCGATTTTCCCCCTTCGCTTCGCGTCGTTTTCTTCTCCTTCCGCCTCGGGCTGCCGTCGTTCGCTTCTCCTCTCGCCGGCGACGCCACTCGTTCCTCCTCTCTTCCCTCACTCGGCCGGCGGTGGCAGCTGTTGCTACCACCGGTCTCTGCTGGAAGGCCCGATCCTTCCTTTCTTTTTTTTTTTGTTTAGTTTCCTTTTTTGGTTTATTCCCTTTCCATATTTAGCATATAATATACTATATATTATACAATGAATTTTTATACATATAATATATATTATATGTTATACATACATTATTTCATACATAATGCAATACAATATATATCATATAACATACATATATTGTATCTTACAATTTATATGTCTAGTATATATATATATATATATATATATATATATATATATGTATATTTACATACTTAAAATTAAATAACATTAATATAAATATTTATATAAGTGTAATAATTTCACACACACACATATATATATATATATCATATTTACAATATATATACATTCAAATATTAACTAATTTAATATTTATATTTTCTCAAATAGGTATATACTTATATATATACGTACAAGTTTGTAAATAATGCATATGTACTATTTAATTTTATCAAATAGTATATATATTTATATATACCAACGTATATTTAATATATACTATATAGTATTTTAAATACTTTAAATACATATGTATTTGTATAATATACATTTATAAATTTTATAATTATTTAAACATACTTTATTTTATTTATTTTATTTTTTCATTTTCCTTAATAAATTTGGATTTTAATTTATCCAAATTAATTCTTTTTCCTCTCTCTATTATTTTTAATTTCACTTCCAATTTAGTTTCCTTTATACGAATTTTCTTATTCATCACTTCCTCATTTCTCGGGATTTTCACCAATATCTCGTTTCTCGCAAATTTTATTTATTTCCTCTTATTTAATTTCTCTAATATTTATTTTCAATATTTCTAATTTCCAATAAATGGAAAAATTTACGGTTATCACAAGCTCCTAAAGGCTCAGTGTTCACCATTCGTTGCAGTCCCTGGAAGTCAACCTCTTTTAGTTCCTAAAACACCTCTATACAACACCATTTTCTACCTGCA
This sequence comes from Heritiera littoralis, assembly GCA_031772115.1. Lineage (NCBI taxonomy): Eukaryota > Viridiplantae > Streptophyta > Magnoliopsida > Malvales > Malvaceae > Heritiera > Heritiera littoralis. The sequence goes on from JAPDPK010000043.1 coordinate 2,580,737, forward strand.
AACAGGTCAAATAGCCTTCAATCTTTAACATAGCAACCCCTGTTTTGAACCTTATTTTAGCTTCCTTATCAGCCCCCAGAAAATACCTAACAACTCAGCCAAGAACCACTAGCTTCAGCCATCAAACAGTAGGTCTTCAACCTCCTGAAACACCAACAACCGCCTGTTCCTTCTCTCTCTCTCAGCGCCAAAGGAATGCCAAAACAGCACCACTTCCTGTTGTATGAAATCCAATTGGCCAGTCTTCTTCAGCTACCATACTTACAACAGCCAGCCATATTTTCAACCTTGAAAACGAACGATGACTGGCCCTTGTTTTTAGGCTAAAAGCCAGTCTAAACCGACTCCAAAGATAGCTCCTTTCTATGCCATTCCAACTACTATTCCAGCCCCTGATCATCTCTCATCGCAGCCTAAGGACAACCCCTAAAACGTGATACTCACCTTTTTTTTTTCATTTTTGCTTTTCTCGGCACTCTTTCACTTTTTCTCTCGCCTTTCTCAATCCATTTTCAAATCTCTCCTTTTTCTCCTGTTTCTCTTCAACTCAATTCTTTTATTTATTTTAATTTTTAATTTCAATTTTTCTTTTTTTTCTGCTTTGCACCAGGCATGTGTGGCGTGGATATGTGGGTTTTCACCCACTAACCCACCCACTGACAAGCTTCCTTAGGAAGCTTGGCATAATTTTCATTTTTTATATATATTATATCTTATATATTATAATATAATAGAATATTATATCTTTATATTATATAATATATACAATATAAATTTTTTTGGGGTGATAGTTGACAGATTGACAGAAGCGAAGCGGAATCGAGAGAAGCGGTGAAACCGAAGAGAAAAAAGAAAAGGGGGAAAATGGCGGTGCCGGTCGATCCAAGCACCGCCACCACAACCTCGACGTCGGCAAGAGTTAGGGGAAGGTAAGAGGAGCCACCGACAGCGAAGGAAACGGCGGAGGATGTCACATCCCAAGTACACGGTATTTTACAATTTTTTACACGTTTTCACCACACATGAATAGGTTGTGCTGTCTATGATATCTTAATTTCCACATTTAATTCATTGAAAACACGATTTTCGTAATTTAATATAGTTAATGGAAATAAATATTCACAATTTGTATTTGTGATCAATACTTATATCCCTGTAATTAATACAATATTGTAGTACTGTAAATCATAAGTCTGAACATATAGATTAAAATAATTATACCTCCGGGATTTAGAAGCATTGCCTCCAGGTGCTTAATACGCAGCCTCTAATCCTTGGATGAAATACCTCAAATGGTCACTGCAAAATATCCGGGGAGATAATATATTGGAGTGAGCAAAACCACGGCTCAGTAAGAGATTTGTATGCAAATCTTGATACCTCGAAGACTATATGCAGTAAAATCTTTTAGTTATAAAATTTATTAAAATGTTTACTGCATATAAAATGTCATATGATTAAATAAACAATTTAGTAAATCATATGAACCACATTTGAAATTCAGTTTGATTTCCACCGTTGAAATCAATCACTTTAGACACATGTAGCAGTAAAATAAACTGTTCACATATTTCACAAATCGGTGATAAAACATCACAATAAACAATATATTTTCACGTTTCTCATCAAATCCAAACACGTGAAATAATAGTGGAGACCAGGCAAAACCTTGATAATATCATGCTATAAGTCCCGTAGGGAAACGTGAGATCCCTACAAGGACAGTATAATAAACACATGAGATCTATGGCCATAGTCTATAAGTGTCCTCGGTCGTACACTGAGCTGGTGACGCCAGGACTGCTGAAGACGGCTCAATGTCAACAGCACAACACATGAGAAGGTACACATGAACACGTGAGCATGATATTGGGCCTAATAGTCTCAAAACATTATATGTGAAATCTCGTTACCTTTATGGAATTAAGTAAAATCAATAACCTCTTTCAAAAAATCCATAAAGATATAAATCACATTATCTTACGGTGAAAACAGTTTATAAAATAATTTCACTGTGAGATAAAATTCTCATAACTACAGCTTTTCATCGTAGTACACATATACGCATGTTTCCACACTTTCCTTTTTAAAACTTTAAATTCAAGGTTATAGGAAATCATTTCCAGTAATTTCATACTTTTTGGAAAAATAGAAATATTTATTTTCCAAAATTAATAGTAATTTCACCAACACATTTTACGCTATAAAACACGTGCAGAGACATTTTAGTCTCAAAACAATAATTTCACAATGTTAAAGCCTTTATGGAAATCATTACACGTGATGGAATTTATTTTATCCATAAAGGAAAACCATAAATGGAATAGTGAATATCATACAAAAAATAATTATTAAATATTCACTATTCACCATTTCACCTCACCAATCACACCTTTCACTATAAAACATGCGGGATGAATTTTCAGTAGTAAAACCCTTACCGAAATCAGTATCATAAATATTTAATTACTACTTTTCGAAAATTCCACCATTTATGAAAAATATTTAATTCATCCCTTTCGAGGCTAGAAAAATATCAATAATGAACCAAAATAATTTCTAACATTTTTAGAAATATTTTGAATAAATTTCGGCAGTATAACGACTGCTCGAATCCTAGCCCCCTGCACTTATAAACACAGTTCACCAACCAGAAAACCATAGATTTCATGTAATTGGAGGCAAACCAATATTCTATAATTCGTATAAAAGTCATAGCACGCAAATCATGCATTCGGATATCCCTACAAATCTACACACGCGTCTCTTACCAGTTTATCGAGATCGCGCTATCCCGTGCTCCACACGAACGCCGAACTTTCGACTCAATAGCACTGTAGGGATATGTTCTAAATTGCACCATTATGCTTCTTATCTCACCAGATTATAAACTGCGAAAATCATAGTTTAATATGAGTAATTTTCGGTATAAAATGTAAAAATTCTTTTACTTATTTAGACTCTTAATTGAATTATCCTTACTTAGAATATTAGAAATTCCTATGAGTTTCCTATGCTAAATGAATATTTCATTCCTTTTCCATTTTCTGTTTTGGCATTATTCGCCACTTCCTAATCTCAAATCATCTTCCTTTTTAATGACCAAATGCCATTCTTTATATATATAAGCTTATTTGGCTTATGTGTTTGTTTCCCATGAGCTTATATATATACACACTATTTTTGTATATTTTTCCAGTCATCTATTTTGTTAATTTCTCCCATTTTCTCCATTAACTCACACACCTTTTCTTGTCTATATCTATGGCCAAATGGCCTTCTCAAATAACTAAGCCTATTTGACTTAAACTTCTATTTTCCTTGTTAATTATTACCTCTATATTATTTTTGTATATTTTCCAGCCACCAATTCTGCCAACTTCTCTCATTTTATACTCTAACTCACGCCACTTTCTTTGTCCATTACTCTGGCCGAATGACCTTGGTTAGATGTAGATAATTTCTTCATTTAAAATATATATATGTCACTCATAGTTAACACTTTATTCTACCTATTTGGTCAAGTCAAATTAACTTTTCCCTTCTTTCATTTTCCTTTCTTTTCTGATGCTTGCTGTCCAAACCAACAGCTTTCTTTCTTTTCTGTTTTCAGCCCACGTTGGCTTCAATTTATGTCTTTATATTATGGCTACACCTAGTACATTTTAGGCTGCCAAAACTTCAGCATTCACACACACAAAGTCAACCCAAAGTCAGCCCTTACTTCATCCTTTTTCTTTCTATTTCGGCTGCACTTACCAGCCAAAAATTCCTTTTCCACGTACGACTGTATCACATCCCAACACTTTCTTCCATCAGCCATAATTTTTGTCCAAGTTATAAGCTTTGCATTCTTTTCCCACATGGCTACTCTTCTCCCTTAGGTTTCACGTGAACCCCTGCTTAAAACACAGCTTAAACTTCTCTTGACTGAGCACTCGACTTATGTTTTTCTTTCTTTAATTCTCATGGCTATTTCGGTTTCATGCTCAGCCTTGTTTTCACGTTACTCATCTTATCAACACATCATCTTTTCCTTATAAAACCCTCTTAGCCGAACCACTAGGATTTGTTATACATGTTCTTACTTCAAAATCATGCCATAACCAATTTATACTAAATCACTACAGCCATGAAAAAGAAATAAACATGCTAGAAATCACTACTGAAATTTTTTACCTGTTCATAGGAGGAATCTATCCACGTGAACCAGCTTCTGTTTAAGGTTTTTGAGCTGAATTTTTTGTGGTTTTGGAAGCTTGTGAGGTAAGGTTCAATTTTCCTCAAGAAACTTGGGTTATTTACTGAAGAGCAGAGCAAGTTCTGTTATGGAAAGCATGCTAGGCGTGGAGGAACAGGGGAGAATCGGTGATGATCAATCTGAAATGAAGATCACGATGGCTGGAAAATAAGGAAGAAAGTGGCATGTGTTGGATAATTGTTATTGGCCATCGTTTAAAACTTTTAATTAATAATTTTCCTTGAATTATTAAAAGTCTATTTGGCCTATTTAATTTGTCTTAATTTCCTTTTCATGCCATTATAAAAATTCTGACTTAAAAATCAGAATTTATACAAATCACAAATATTTCTTTATGATTTTTATTTCATCAATTCCATATTGTTTTCCACACTTATACTTTCATTTAGCATTGAACATTTTCATGTGAGAGCCACATTCCTTATATTTAATTAATTTATTTATTTATAATTCCATACATGTACAGTATAAAATAGTGAGTTCTCACATTCTCCCTACCTTAAGAAATTCGATCCTCCGAATTTCATTTGAACCACTCACCGAATAGTTTTGGATACTTTTCTCTCATTAGGCTTTCAAATTTCCATGTAGCCTCTTTTTCAAAGTGGTACTACCAGAGCACTTTTGTTGAAAGAATCTTCTTTGATTGCAGTGCTTTATCTTTCTGAACCCTATGCAATCCAAGCTCTCGAATGGTCTGATGTAGAGAGGACTCAGTTTTCTTTTCTTACCACATGTCATTATGCTTTTAGATGGGGAAACTTTAAAAAATACATAATCCCTGGTGAGAACTCAAGTGGTCGGCTTCTTATATCCATGTAACTCTTCTGTCGACTCGGTGTTGTACGGAGTCTCTCACATATCAACTGTACATCCCGCGAGGCTCGCTCTACCAATTCGGGAGCTAATAACTTCCGATTTCCCACTTCTTCCCATGTAATTGGAGATCTACTTCATCTATCATATAACACCTCGTATCATGTCATGCCAATATAGGTCTGGTAATTTTTATTATATGTAAACTCAGCTAACGGAAAAATTTTCGTCCCAGGAGCTTTTAAAATCCAACGCACACGCCTGTAACATATCCTCGAGCATCTGTGTCACTCGCTTGGATTGCCCATCAGTCTACGGATGAAAGGCGATGCTAAAATTCAACCGAGATCCCATGGCTTCTTGACTTCTCTCCCAGAAATGGGATGTAAACCGAGAATCCCTATCCGAGATAATGCTCACTGGAACTCCGTGTAGCCTCACAAGTTCTCGTACATATAGATCGGCAAGACATTGAGAGGATCGGTAGGTCTGATAGTTAGGAAGTGGGCGGACTTCGTCAATCTGTCAACTATCACCCTAAATTGTATCATGTTATCATCGGTCCTTGATAACCCATGATGAAGTCCACAATAATGTGCTCCCATTTCCAAGTAGGAATTGGTAGAGGCTATCTTAATCCTGTAGGTTTTTTTTTTATGTTCGATCTTTACCTGCTAACACGGGAGACATCTAGCTACAAACTACACGATGTCTCTCTTCATTTTCGGCCACTAATAAATCCTTTGTAGATTTTGATACATTTTAGTACTGCTAAGGGGCAGAGTGTACCTGGAGGTATGGGCCTCAATCAAAATCAAATCTCTGAGCTGTTTATTATTTAGAACGCAATTTCTGCCTCGAAACCTCAGAATCCTGTCGATGCCAATCTCATAATCTAATTGTACTCCCACCTGTACCTCACTGGCAACCGACATACAGTAATCATTTGTCCTCCGAGCATTTCTGATCTAAGCCATCAAATCTAGTTCGATCCTGAAGTTATCAGTAAATCCATAACTCTCAGAGGATACCACACTCATGCTGAGGTTCGAGAACTGTTCTAGTAACTTATATTCCCTAACCATCATATGTGATACCATTACTACATACTTTCGGCTCAGAGTGTCTGTTCACTCGAACTCTCATCTTTTCACACATGACATACACAATCACTTTTATTATTACTTATCGTAAAACTTTACAATATCTTTCTTGAGTTGAGAAGAGACTACAAATTTAGTGTAACAATCTATAGTTACATGGTTCACAGTTAACCAGTCTATAGTCAATATCACATCAAAATCATACATCATTATCAAAATTTGGTTAATTGTAATTTCCTTCTCGCCTACTCTTATCTTACAGTTTCCATATACATCGAAAATCTGAGATTCATTAAAAGAATATATGCATGTATTATATACTCTAACTGCTCCGACTCTACTAGAACCCCTTTAATGACGTCCGCGGACGCATCAGCAGTCTCCCAATCAAATGCGTACACCCATCCTAAGTCATGGGCTTCTTACTCTTCTCCACTGTTGTCGCCCACTTAGGCTGAGAGGGTGTCGCTTTCTCCGATTCTGTCGAAGCTGCTGGTGTCGGGGTCAGTAATGTAAGTATTGGGGCTGATGTGGTAGATGCAGCTGCCTTCTTGAGCATGGGGCAGTCTCTCACTAAATGTCATGCCTGCCCTCTTCTAAAACAAGTCTTAGGAGACATGTGGTAAGGTCGGGTACCATGCGACCGTCCACACCGCTCACCTCTGGCCGTGGTACCTCTCGGCGCAGAAGTAGGACTAGTAATAGTGGGGGCTACAGCAGTCGATCTAATGGATTGCCCTTCTGAGATCTGAGTACCAGATGATCTAGCTCTCTTGGGCTGCTCTCTACCATATCTGTCATCCATGCCCTTCTTCACTTTACCTTTACCCTTTCCAGCAGACTCTATATGATACTACTCGAAATCTTGCTCGCAGAGCCAAGCACGTCAGACCACCTCATTATATGTCCGAATATCAAAAAGAGCCAACTTAGACCGAATAAACGATCTCAACCCAGCCTTACACCTGTCAATCTTATGCCGCTCGTCGATCTTAGTCATGGGTCAAATCTACTAAGTGTAGTAAATCAAGACTCATACTGGTCTACTGACATACTCCCCCTAGATCAAATCTATAAACTCCTACTGAAGCTTCTTCTGTGTAGTATCGGGGATGTACTGATGGCGGAAAGCCTCAACAAATAGGTCCCATGTAATCACTTGGTGCTGGGCAAGGAGTACCGTTTGAGTGGACTTTCACCAGTGTCCCACATCATCACTCATCTGGAACACTGCTAGCCCGACTCGCTCTGTAGCGGAACATCTCATGTACTTAAACAGTTCTTTCACAGCTATATTCCACTGCTTCACCACCGTAGTTTTCTCTCATCCTTAAACCTTGACGGATTTAGCTTAATGAACTGCCACACTAAAGTCACATCACTATAGGACTCAACATCACATGGCGGCTGTACTGGTAGCAGTGGAATGGACTGAGCCTGTGGTACTGACTATACTAGAGTTGGTGGAGGTGGTGCAACAGGTGGAACAGCTGGAGTTACAGGTGGAGCGACTAGAGCTGCACACTCTCTTTCTACCCGATAAGCAACTCTATCAGTATGATACATGGCGATAAAATCAGCCAACATGAGCTCCCTCCTGGACATCCAGGTATCTGGACTTTCGGGCTATAGAGGGTGAGCCGGTCCTGGGGTAGGCTCCGGTCTAGGTTCTAGCATCTGAGGCTCCGAAATCTGCTCCGCCCTACCTCGGCCTTTACCTCCGTATGCACGAGTCATCCGTCATCCACTCATATCAGCACCATGCCACGATTTCTCTAATTTCGGTTAGTGACCATCTATATATTCAAACTCTACAGTACTACGGGGATGTAATCACTGTACTTTTCAACTTTACTTTATCACTAAGATATCGACAAACATCAGACAACCCGCTCTGATACCATTAAAACTGTCACATCCCAAGTACACGGTATTTTATACTTTTTTACACGTTTTCACCACACATGAACAGGTTGGGCTGTCTATGATATCTTAATTTCCACATTTAATTCACTGAAAACACGATTTTCGTAATTTAATATAGTTAATGGAAATAAATATTCACAATTTGTATTTGTGATCAATACTTATATCCCCATAATTAATACAATATCGTAGTACTGTAAATCATAAGTCTGAACATATAGATTAAAATAATTATACCTCCGGGATTTAGAAGCATTGCCTCCAGGTGCTCAATACGCAGCCTCTTATCCTTGGATGAAATGCCTCAAATGGTCACTGCAAAATATCTGGGGAGATAATATATTGGAGTGAGCAAAACCATGGCTCAGTAAGAGATTTGTATGCAAATCTTTATACCTCGAAGACTATATGCAGTAAAATCTTTTAGTTATAAAATTTATTAAAATGTTTACTGCATATAAAATGCCATATGATTAAATAAAAAATTTAGTAAATCATATGAACCACATTTGAAATTCAGTTTGATTTCCACCGTTGAAATCAATCACTTTAGACACATGTAGCAGTAAAATAAACTGTTCACATATTTCACAAATCAATGATAAAACATCACAATAAACAATATATTTTCACGTTTCTCATCAAATCCAAACACGTGAAATAATAGTTGAGACCAGGCAAAACCCTGATAATATCATGCTATAAGTCCCGTAGGGAAACGTGAGATCCCTACAAGGACAGTATAATAAACACATGAGATCTATGGCCATAGTCTATAAGTGTCCTCGGTCGTACACTGAGCTGGTGACGCAGGACTGCTGAAGACGGCTCAATGTCAACAGCACAACACATGAGAAGGTACACATGAACACGTGAGCATGATATTGGGCCTAATAGTCTCAAAACAGTATATGTGAAATCTCGTTACCTTTATGGAATTAAGTAAAATCAATAACCTCTTTCAAAAAATCCATAATGATATAAATCACACTATCTTACGGTGAAAACAGTTTATAAAATAATTTCACTGTGAGATTAAATTCTCATAACTACAGCTTTTCACCGTAGTACACATATACGCATATTTCCACACTTTCCTTTTTAAAACTTTAAATTCAAGGTTATAGGAAATCATTTCCAGTAATTTCATACTTTTTGGAAAAATAGAAATATTTATTTTCCAAAATTAATAGTAATTTCACCAACACATTTCACGCTATAAAACACGTGCAGAGACATTTTAGTCTCAAAACAATAATTTCACAGTGTTAAAGCCTTTATGGAAATCATTACACATGATGGAATTTATTTTATCCATAAAGGAAAACCATAAATGAATAGTGAATATCATACAAAAAATAGTTATTAATATTCACTATTCACCATTTCACCTCACCAATCACACCTTTCACTATAAAACATGCGGGATGAATTTTCAGTAGAAAACCTTTACCGAAATCAGTATCATAAATATTTAATTACTACTTTTCGAAAATTCCACCATTTATGAAAAATATTTAATTCATCCCTTTCGAGGCTAGAAAAATATCAATAATGCACCAAAATAATTTCTAACATTTTTAGAAATATTTTGAATAAATTTCGGCAGTATAACAACTGTTCGAATCCTAGCCCCCTGCACTTATAAACACAGTTCACCAACCAGAAAACCATAGATTTCATGTAATTGGAGGCAAACCAATATTCTATAATTCGTATAAAAGTCATAGCACGCAAATCATGCATTCGGATATCCCTACAAATCTACACACGCGTCTCTTACCAGTTTATCGAGATCACGCTATCCCGTGCTCCACACGAACGCCGAACTTTCGACTCAGTAGCACTGTAGGGATATGTTCTAAATTGCACCATTATGCTTCTTATCTCACCGGATTATAAACTGTGAAAATCATAGTTTAGTATGAGTAATTTTCGGTATAAAATGTAAAAATTCTTTTACTTATTTAGACTCTTAATTGAATTATCCTTACTTAGAATATTAGAAATTCCTATGAGTTTCCTATGCTAAATGAATATTTCATTCCTTTTCCATTTTCTGTTTTGGCATTATTCGCCACTTCTTAATCTCAAATCATCTTCCTTTTTAATGACCAAATGCCATTCTTTATATATATAAGCTTATTTGGCTTATGTGTTTGTTTCCCATGAGCTTATATATATACACACTATTTTTGTATATTTTTCCAGTCATCTATTTTGTTAATTTCTCCCATTTTCTCCATTAACTCACACACCTTTTCTTGTCTATATCTATGGCCAAATGGCCTTCTCAAATAACTAAGCCTATTTGGCTTATACTTCTATTTTCCTTGTTAATTATTACCTCTATATTATTCTTGTATATTTTCCAGCCACCAATTCTGCCAACTTCTCTCATTTTATACTCTAACTCACGCCACTTTCTTTGTCCATTACTCTGGCCGAATGACCTTGGTTAGATGTAGATAATTTCTTCATTTAATATATATATATATATATATATGTCACTCATAGTTAACACTTTATTCTACCTATTTGGTCAAGTCAAATTAACTTTTTCCCTTCTTTCATTTTCCTTTCTTTTCTGATGCTTGCTGTCCAAACCAACAGCTTTCTTTCTTTTCTGTTTTCAGCCCACGTTGGCTTCCATTTATGTCTTTATATTATGGCTACACCTAGTACATTTTAGGCTGCCAAAACTTCAGCATTCACACACACAAAGTCAACCCAAAGTCAGCCCTTACTTCATCCTTTTTCTTTCTATTTCGGCTGCACTTACCAGCCAAAAATTCCTTTTCCACGTACGACTGTATCACATCCCAACACTTTCTTCCATCAGCCACAATTTTTGTCCAAGTTATAAGCTTTGCATTCTTTTCCCACATGGCTACTCTTCTCCCTTAGGTTTCACGTGAACCCCTGCTTAAATCACAGCTTAAACTTCTCTTGACTGAGCACTCGACTCATGTTTTTCTTTCTTTAATTCTCATGGCTATTTCGGTTTCATGCTCAGCCTTGTTTTCACGTTACTCATCTTATCAACACATCATCTTTTCCTTATAAAACCCTCTTAGCCGAACCACTAGGATTTGTTATACATGTTCTTACTTCAAAATCATGCCATAACCAATTTATACTAAATCACTACAGCCATGAAAAAGAAATAAACATGCTAGAAATCACTACTGAAATTTTTTACCTGTTCATAGGAGGAATCTGTCCACATGAACCAGCTTCTGTTTGAGGTTTTTGAGCTGAATTTTTTGTGGTTTTGGAAGCTTGTGAGGTAAGGTTCAATTTTCCTCAAGAAACTTGGGTGATTTACTGAAGAGCAGAGCAAGTTCTGTTATGGAAAGCATGCTAGGCGTGGAGGAATAGGGGAGAATCGGTGATGATCAATCTGAAATGAAGATCAGGATGGCTGGAAAATAAGGAAGAAAGTGGCATGTGTTGGATAATTGTTATTGGCCATCGTTAAAACTTTTAATTAATAATTTTCCTGAATTATTAAAAGTCTATTTGGCCTATTTAATTTGTCTTAATTTCCTTTTCATGCCATTATAAAAATTCTGACTTAAAAATCAGAATTTATACAAATCACAAATATTTCTTTATGATTTTTATTTCATCAATTCCATATTGTTTTCCACACTTATACTTTCATTTAGCATTGAACACTTTCATGTGAGAGCCACATTCCTTATATTTAATTAATTTATTTATTTATAATTCCATACATGTATAGTATAAAATAGCGAGTTCTCACATAAGGAAGAAACATAGGAGAAAGGAGCCGAAACCCATGTCGCCATATCCGGCACCGTCACCGATGATGGGGCGAAATCGAGGCCAGATCCGGCTTTGTGGCAATCTCGGCAAGCTGTGGAGTGGCTGAACCGCTGGAATGGGTGGCCACCAGTGACCGAACCAGCCAGCAAAAGTTGAACCGGCCAAGCCAAGCTCCGACCCGACCCGGTTCAGAAGAGAAAAGAAAAAGAAAAGAAAAAAAAAAGAAAGGAAAAAGAAGAAAAGAAAAGAAAAAAGAGAAAGAAGGAGAAAAAAAAGAAAAGAAAAGAAAAAGAAGAAAAGAAAAGAAAAAGAAAAAGAAAAAAAAAAAAAAAAAAAAAAAAGAAAAGGAAGAAGAAAGAAGAAGAAGAAGAAAGAAAAGGTAAGGAAAATTGAGGAAAAATAAATTATTGATGTTATTGAATAATTTATGGTTATATTGATGTAGTGCATTGATATTGAAATTGTAGCAAAACGGAAATGAGACGAATGGTGGAGTTCAGTAAGGCTCAAAAATCGGAAAGTGCGCTAAGCTTTGACGAATAAGTAAGATACTTTTATAAAGCTTTAGTAGCATTATATTGTATGTGGGATTTATGATTTTCATATGATGCATAGACGAAATTATTTTTTTATGGAATTGCGGTTTTTAATATAATGCATTGATTAAACTGATGTTAAAAATGCTAAGAGGACCCACAACTGATGGTGGGGGTCTTAGTAGAGATATAGGAATTTGTGAGAATCAACGGCTGTGGATAAATTGTGTTTTTCTTGCAGGAGGTTTAGTGAAATTAAGCCGTTATGCTGCCAAAATTCCTAGGAAAACATTGAGGAAAAAGTTTTAAGTTTCTCAAGTAAATGGAATTTTGGAAATAATGATTGAAAAATAAACATCGAAAGGACTTTATGGTATTACCGAAAAAGTTTGATATTGAAATCGATGAGAAGATAGATCGTTGATCACGGATAAAAGTGACGATGATGATATAATACAACTTAAAAGAGAAAAAAATTGAAGTTGTGATTTAGATGGTCGAATGATAGAATTACGGAATTATCAATCGAGTGATGATCATAGAATTGATAGAGTCAAACAAATGGACCGTCTTAGCAGTATGATTGAGATAATGATAATACGAAAGTAGATTGTGGTATCTTATGGACATTTGATAGAACAAACGTTTACATAAAAATGTACTTGTACATATCGATGTTAAATAGATGTGAACTGAGATTTTTGCAACAATATGGATAGTCGCAAGGCGACTTAAATGATTGAAACACTATTCATAGTGGAAATTGGCTAATTCTTTTAAGCTGGTAAATTGCCAATCAAAAATTGAATTGAAGATGTTTTATAGATAATTCTAGCATGATATTACATTCTACAGGCCATAAGAAAAGTGAATTGAGGATTGTGATATGATTTTACGATAGTGAATGAAATTGAACCGCAAGTCGAGAATTCTGAATATGTACTTATAGGTCAAACCATAAATGGATTTGATAAGCGATTATTGATCTTGTGGTTCTATAATCCTCGATGTCGACTCTGGAATAGATATCGAATGAGGATATTAGTATTGCATAATTTCAATATTTTTATGGCTATATAGTGACATGATATTTAAATATTTATGAATACTAAGAGGATTCATGTAAGTGATGTGGTCTTAGTATTAATAGTGAAAGGTAGAAATGATTGTTATAGTTTATAGCTATCGAAAAAGGATATCGAATACTGAATGACTTGAATACCAAATGATCTGATTATTGAATAATTAGAGTACTGAATAATTTGAAAACTGAATGAAATGAATATTGAATTGATTTGAACACTGATTTACTGATGTGTTAGAAGGATAGTTTGAAATCGAACGATTGATGGTGATAAAGTTAAATGAATTGTTTCACCGTATTAGATGAAGGTATTACTTATATTGACATTTGAAACTTTACCAAAATTTACATACGGAAATGATTTCATAGCATTGCTTTTAAGCATAATTTGCTACAGTTTTCAGATGTTATAATAGCATTTATAAATGCTATAAAGTATAGATTAGCTTTAAAAAGAAAGTATATGGTATATACGTACTTTCATATACCAAACCTCTTAAGGAACTTCACCATATGCTTTACATGATTTTAAAAAGAAAAGCTAAAGATTTAAATGTTTTATGAGACTGTAGGCACCCTAAAAGAATTAAACTCAATAGCATAGTGGAAACCGCCTAATTGGAGCTTTGCTCATTAGGCAGAGAGATGCTTGTCCGACAATAGTCATGGACAGGTCTCAGTCACGCCTGATCAGTGGGGCTGAGAGAGATGAGGTCTATGGCCATAGATAGCGCCCTAGTTGGTTTCCAGGGGACGATGACATGATTTTCACTGCTAGCTACAGTGATTTAAGTCTTTATTTGTGAGACCCAATTTTATTACACTATACACTATACTTGTGAATTATTGATAGTGAAATTTAATTATTTAGTGAAATTTAAATAAAGATGGAATGAATTTCCATTCTCAATTTGGAATTTTTTTGGATTCATGGATTGTAGTATAGTGTATAAAGTTGAAACAAAGATGGAATGATAAATTAAAATTATTGAGGGAAAGAAATTATTTATTGTGTATGTGATTTATTTTATTGGATGAATTAGAGCAAGAAACGTGCAGCCAAGAAAAGATGGACTGCACGTTAGTTTCTTTCCATCCTGATGCACGGTAGGAAACAGTTTTGGTGAGACAAATTTTGGTGTAAAATGGGATGAATAATAATAGATAAAAAGGAATTTATTAAGTGAATATTTGGCTGACTTTATTGGCTGACAATATCTACCAAAGAGGCCAAAACTGAATTAAGAAAACGTGCAGCCACAAGACAAGATTTCACGTCACTTTTTGCTCCATTTAGTGTTGCACGGCTGGAAGTGGTTAAAGAAATTGAAAGGCAACTTTTTGTAGTATAAAATATAGTAGAAATAATACTTAAAAGAAAGAAGCATTCAAAGCTTAGCATGTGAATAAAATTCATTGAAGTATACAAAAAAAAAATGGAAAACAAATGAAAACTGATCAGTCAAGAATTTCCACGCCACTTTTGGTTGGTGGTGTGCTGTTCGGTCATGCATCAAAAGACAATAATTAAAATTAAATTTTATGACATCAAATATAATATAAACAATATATAAAAGAAGAGAAAATTCAATGTATTACATGGAATGAATTCTTATTAGTTGGAGACTTCAAAGGATAATGGAAAATAAGTCAAGGAACGGCAGCAAAAGAAAGCCTTACCCACCGTTCCTTTTTGGCTGCAGATTTCTTCACAAATAAATGCTACGTAAGACAAGAAATGATGAGGAAAATGGATAAGTAAGATAGGTGGCAAATTCCTATTTGATAATATGAATAAAAGAAGACTAAATGGAAGTTTAACTTCAGCAAATTCTTTCTTCCTTACCGATTCTGTTATATACTGCTCCAAGATATTCTATTTTGGCTATGTGTTCTACTCTGTTCTTGCTTCCGTTTATTCCATAGATTTTTAGCAAAATCTCATCTTCTTAATAGCTAATCCCTTAACCCTTTTAGTAAGCCTTCCCTCCATTTTTAAAACTACCTAAAAGACCAAGAAAGGGAGGATTTACGTGGAAGGAAGCAACACAAAACCTTGAGCAGTTTAGTCGGTTAAGGTATGGAGACTTTAGTTCCTCTTGTTTTAATTAAATTCAAAGTTATGTTCTAGCTCAGTTTAAGGTATAAAGAAAGTTTATGAAGTTGGTTTTCCATGAGATTGACTAGATGAAAAATTGCAATGGGAATGGAGTTTCGGTTGACATGTAAATGAGTAATATTTTGTGTTTTTCATGCAAGAAATTAGTAGGAAATGATTAGTAACTGAAGAAATTGAGTTAGAAATATTTAATTATGGGAGAAGTTTGAAATTCAAAATCTTACCATTTTATGGACTCCCGGTGGAGATGTGAATTCATGGAGGAGATATAATTCTTGCATGAAAATGATATAAAATAATAGCATATGATAAAATAAGAAGGATGGAAATGTTAGACTTCCATAAAGGAAACAAAAGCATGAAAGAGTGCAATTAAGGGGGTTTCGGCCATGTTGTGTTGGCCATAATGCCACATTTAATTTTATGGTTTTATAAGGAAAAGTGAATATAGAAAATAGAAGAAAAAGATTTGTGAAATTGGAACCGAAAAAGGAGCTAAAATGAGAAAGTTCAGTTTTAGCACCTGTGTAAATAATACTGGTTGTGCATGTACTGTGTCATTAGTGGCTGCATTTTATAAAAGCTAGTGACTTAAAATTAAGAGGAAAATTGTTGATAAATTTAGATAAAATTATTTTGCGATCGGGAATTACGAAATTCGGTAGGCGCAACCGGGAAGCTTGGTTTCGTAAGACAGGTAAGGGGGAAGTGTGTGAGTTGTAGTGATATAATGAATTGCATGTTTTCTTGAGCTAAATTTTATGAGAATATTGGATGCATGATTTGGTTTGAAAACATGCAAAATTATGGTTGATAAGCTGGTTTATATACTGTGAATTGTGTGCAGGAGGTTAGGAATCCGCAGCCATTATGCTGCAGGAAAATTTCCAAAAATACTCTAAAATATTATAAAATATTTTAGAAGCATGAAATGATTTAAAATGGGAAATTTAAATATAATTTTCACCAATTTTCCATAAATTGGAAATTATGAGAAAGTTATGAAAAATTAAATATTCATGTTTTATATTTTATTAAAGTGAGAAATTGATTTATTTTATATGATATTAAATATTCAAATTGAATATTTATTTATTTTCTCACTTGATACATGAATATTTACTGATGGAGTTACTATATGTGAAAATGGGGAATAAAATACCTTTTTGGAAAATAATTCTTTAAATAAATGATTTAATTCATTTGATTTCCTTAAAGGCATTTTTATGAGAAAATGAATGATTTTATACCTTTATGGAATTAAGTGATGATTTTATTTATTTTATAAATTCCATAAAAGTGATGATATATGAAAATGTGAGAGCCTTATGGATAAACATGAAATATTTCAAATTACTTTGAATGAGATCCATAAAGGCTATGGTATGGTTTTTATAATGTTTTGAAACTTAGGCCCCGAGTTTCATGCATCATACTATTACTATTACTGTCACGTGGCTGATTGACCCGCCAGTCATCAGCGTCCCGGATGTCACCTGGCAAGTGTACACCGAGGACACCCTATAGATCATGGCCATAGATCTCACTGTATACTGTTACTGTGTCCCTTCGGGGATGATTACTGTGTCCCTTAGTGGACGATGATAGCATGATTTGATTGTAGGGTGATGCCTAGTCTTAACTTACTGTTTACTGAAAGGATTTACTAAATTATTTTACTGTACTGCACTGTGAATTACTATTTACTGAACTGAACTGTACTGAATTACTGTTTTACTGAACTGGTAGCTACTGATTACTGTTTACCGAACTGAAAGCTACTGTTTACTGTTTACTGAACTGGTAGCTACTGATTACTGGTTACTGAAATGAAAGCTACTGTTTATTGAACTGAAAGCTACTGATTACTGTTTACTGAAACGAAATCTACTGATTTCTAATTACTAAACTGAATTGTACAAAACACTGTTTACTAAACTGAAAGAAAATTACTGTTATCGAGAAAGAATACTTTGAAAATTATTTCTTAAATAGAAATAATTACTGAAGTATTATCCAGTGATTTGGATATTTATAAGCTACTGTACTGAAAAGACTGTTTACTGTAACTACTGTTTTATCACTGTACTGTCACGTGTTTTGAAATCGACGCACTGAAGTGAAATAATAAAATGGTTTATACCATTTTTATAATTATGAGAAAAGAGTAGGAATTGTTTTGAAATAAAACAATTTATTTATTACTCTCTATAGTTGCTCTGGGTTTCTAGGACAAGACAGGTATTTCAAAATACCTTCCATGCTCCATCTGGATTTCCCGACCGACTATCGTATCCTTCCTTTACTGTGCTTAGTACACTGTTAGGAAATAAATGTTTTACAACATATAGTTTTCATTATATCAAGCAGCATACGACTCCTTTACTGAGCACATGGTTCGCTCACCCCTTATTTTCAAAATTTCCAGATTAATTACGAGGATTATTTGATGGTTTCCTCGGATAAATATAGCTGCAAGTAGACACTGGGACAGAGAACATTGGAAATGTGACGTCCCAGTCACCATACATTTCTTATTCATCTTTTATCCTTTTTTTCCTTAAACTTAGTTAGATTTGCTTGTCAATGTCAATCATACTTTTCTTTCTTTGGCTTACTGTCTAAGAGCTCAATATATTTAATTCAATTACAATAAAACAGACTAATGATACATGTATATATGTACCATCCCTTTCCACAGGATCTCATACATCATCTTAACTTAAATCCCCGACATCTTATATACATGAATGCTAGTTGTACTGTACCATAGCTGAATTACAAGTTTACTTTGCATAACTACATAAGTATACCTTCTATACTACTTGGGAAGCGTCTCTTGAAGGTAAACTTTCAAAATCCACTCGTAGGCTCTTCTATTTAGAGCGAGGGATTACTCCGGATAGTCTGTATGAAAAATGTTCGTAAAAGGGTGAGTTTACGCTCAGTAAGAAAAATATGTAAAAGAGCGTGCTATGCCTCTATATGTATTTTTCCTACTTGGCTCTATAATGTCATGTAAAGCATTATAAAGCATGCATCATAAACCTCTTTCATGCATTGTTTGCAACCATGTATATTTCTTTCAAATGGTGTAGGCAAACATACTTTCTTGAAAACATCATACTTTATACATACTTTAAAGCATCATACTTCATAAACTTACTTTGAAACATACATTGTATTCTTAAAACATACATCATGCTTCTTTACTTCAAAACATACTTCAAAACATCATACTTCATAACTTACTTCTTTACTTTAAAACATACTTCATAACGTACTTTAAAACATACTTTACATGCTTTTATAACATAGCATGCTTCATGTACTTCTTCAAAATATATTTCAAATACTTCTTTTAAAACTTCTTGTACGAGTAAACCAAGTACTTTCGATTTCTTTATTCTTAGAAATCGCATAAACATATAGTTTTGATAACATAAAAACTATTCATACTTTTGTGGAGTTATGCACTACATCATCATCATCATCATAATCATGTGGCGTACCCCGTAGGGCCAGGAATTTTCCCTTAGCCGAACATGAAACAAAAACAGATTGGCCAGCTGTGGGTGGCTACAGCCAACACTAGTCAGGTGTCCTCTGTAGCAACTGAGGCCTGACTTATGGTCCTCAGCCCTTAACATACATCATTTCAGGACTTGATCAGAGCCCCTACTAGAAACATGAAAGTGCATAATCTCAAAACATATGCCATGTAGCTTCTAGCCATGACATTTCATACTTTTAGAAAATAGGTATGAAAACCTCTTTTCAAAACATGGCAGTCGACTGGCCTCATAGGGCAGTCGGCTGCTGCTTCATATTTTCATTTATCGAAATTATTTTCATTTAAAATTTCGATATTTTCATCTTTGAAAACGTGGTTATAAGGTGCAGTCGACTGGTCCATGGTTATAGCAGTCGGCTGGTTTTGAAACAGAATACTTCTTAAGAAATAGCAGTCGACTGGTACATATAGCGGTCGACTGTTTTTGAAACAGAATGCATCTCGGAAAATAGCAGTCGACTGGTCCTATAGGCAGTCGGCTGGTTTTGAAACAGAATGCATTTTCATAAATAGCAGTCGACCGTCTTACATAGCAGTCGACTGGTTTGGAACAGAAAGCTTTTCTGGAAAATAGCAGTCGACTGGCATACATAGCAGTCGACTGGTTTGAAACAGAATGCTTTTCTTGAAAATAGCAGTCGACTGGCATACATAGCAGTCGACTGGTTTGCATCGGTTTTCGGAAAACGACGTTTTGGTTGTCTCTAGGCAGTCGACTTCCCTTTAAGGCAGTCGGCTGCTCCTAGCCTAATTGGTACTAGGAGACAAATCCGAAAATGCATCTTTTCATGCACCAAATCCAACTAGTACTTCTTCCAAACCACATAAAACAGTATAAAACATGCGGACATAGCCGCCTTACGTCCGTTACATAAATTCCTTACCTTGATTCCTTCGGAAACGCAAGATCACTTGATGCGTTAACCCTAGCTTTCACTCCTTCAAATCTGAAATCATCATATCAAAGCAAACCTTTAAGAATTTGCCATAAACATGTTATACTAATTCAGTACAACACCATACCATAAACATACTTGAACAAATCATCTTCTTCTCTTACCTTTTGCTAGTGACCAAAATCTCAACTTTGAGATCTCTTCCAATACTTGAAATCAATCCACCAAACTTCAGATATAGCCTCGTCTAGTGACTACGATCATTTTTCGTCTAACAAACTTAACGATTTGGTTACTAAACAAGGGTGTTTGTCATGGTGGATATGGATAGAACTTATGGAAACTTGGAGAACACGAGGGAGAGGGCTGGAAGATAGGGGCTGACGTTGGGTGATGGCTGATGGGCTGGTGAGTCATGCAACTTCATTAAATGCCTCCCTATCCAATATCATCTCATCTCAGCCACTTAACTCCTTGACTCCTTTTGACCCATTAATTCTCTTCTTCCTTTTTGACTCAAGACCATTTGTCCATTTAATCTCAATAATATTTCTGATTTAATTCTTGTCTCATACTCTTAATATTTTTCTGATATCAACCTAATAAATCATTTGTCTTATTGACTATTAACTTCCTTATTTCTCCCATACATCATGCATACATCATTCATACATTAAGCTTCATATTCATTTAATTGGTCTTCTTTCTTCCTATTCCATTTATTTTCCTGACATCAATATTAATTGACTACTTGATTATTTAATCTTTCATCTCCTTACTTCTTCCATGTTCCATACATCCTTCATACTTCATAATTCTCATGTCCATTTACTTCATTTAAGCCAAAATGCTTTACAATTATGGAGGAATTTCATGAAATTGGGGGATTTCACATTCTCCCCACCTTAGAGAATTTGGTCCTCCAAATTTAAATCAGGTTATGTCTTAAACAGTTCTTGATACTCTTCATTTTCAAGCTATTTAGCTTCATGTACCTTTTTCCATAGTGTGGTATTGTCAATAATCTTAACCAATGGGATCATCATAGACTTCTATATCATATCTTTTCTGTTCAAAATCCCGAATGGCTCTTTCACATGACTTGTGTCTTTCTATACTTCTAAGGTTTCATCTTTCGTGACATAAGATGAATTCTGAATTATACTTTCGAAGCATTGACACTTTCTATTCTTATAGCATTTCATACCGTGTCCTCCCAGTACTTGTATAATAGCTATTTTCATAACTAAACTCAGTCAATGGCAGATGGTCGTCCCATGAGCCTTTAAAATACATAGCACCAGCTCTTCACATGTCCTCGAGCGTCTAAATCATGCGCTCGGACTGCTCATTAGTCTGCGGACGAAAAGCTGTGCAAAACTTCCAACTGAGATTCCATGGTTCCTTGTTAATCTCCTTAAATGAGAATTGAACCTGAAATCTCTATCACATGAATTTGCTCATTGGAACTCCACTTAATCTTATGACATTCTTTCATCTACATTTCTGCCAAAGCACTAAGTACATCCATAGACTTCTTAAGTAGTAAGTGGGCTTACTTAACAGATCTGTTCATCAATTCTGGCTTAATCCTTATACTAGTCATATTCCCAATTTACTTTGAAAGCATAACATTTAGCTTAAGGCTTGGAAATTTCTCAAGTAACTTCTTACTTTCTTGTCATCATATGAACCATTATTCTTTCATGCTTCTGACTCATAGCATTTGCCATCACAATGGCTTTTTATACTTTCTTTCTTTTGCCCTTTTTAATACCCACATACTAATCACATTTTAAACTATTAACATAGTTCTTTTAATTCGTATCCAAAAATGTTCTCTTCTCATAGCATCAAACATGCCTATGAATGAACATCTTCATTTCCCTATGTACTCTAGGGATCAATCAGGAAGGATACTATAGTCGGCTAGGGATCCGGATGGAGTAAGGAAGGTACTTTAAAATACCTGTCTTGTTCCGAAACCTAGAAGCGACTATAGGGAATAATTAGCGTTGTTGAGACAATCCATCTCTCATATTAATTCATATTCCTTTCAGAGTAATACTTTTATAGCATAAAACATTTAAGTAAAATCGACTAATATAAGTCAATCATCATTCTCATTTATACTCCTTTCACATCGTAAACTAAAAATCCTTCACATAACCATACTACCTTCTATTAACTTTCCTTACAATTTAGTCAGATCATACAACATACTTTTACCTTATACATCTTCAACATTTACATCATAGTTAACAGGTGTCTTTCCTTTCTCTTTAGCAGTAGCCTTGCGCTGTGGTTGAGGAGTCCCCTCAGATTCCTCGAATGTCCTCATGTCTCTCTTGGGACAATCTTTGATCAAATGTCCTCGTTCACCACATCTGAAACATGTGCCACTTGCCAACCGGCATGGCTGTGATCTATGGAACTTTTTGCAATGTTCACACCTTTGTCCTATACTCTTAGGTGAACTAGCTGAATGTCGGAATCTATCATCATTCATCTTGATTCCCGTAGCTCTAGGATTCCCTATACCATAATCATCATAATACTCCTAACTCAATATAAATTCCACATAACCATTAAATTTAATTAATAATCATTTTCTTGCTTACCTATTGAGGCTCCTTCATATGGCCTACATCTCTTAGATGAGCATCCATCTTTCGAGATCTTCCTTTCTGACTTCCGCTTTATCGGTTTCTTACTTTTACTTTGGATTCGAAAATCAGTTTGATGAAGCTCATAGTCCTGCTCACACAACTGAGCCTTACGGACGGTCTCATTATAAGTAGTGACACCTATAGTGTACAACTTGGATTTGATAGGAGACTTCAATCCTTCTATAAATCTGTATATCTTATATCCTTCACTCCTGATGGTCTCTCGATCGAATCCACTTAGAGAAATAAACCTTGACTCATATTGATTAACTGACATTGTCCCTTGAGTCAATTTCAAAAATTCAATCTTCAACCTAGTCTGATCAGTGCGTGGGATGTACTGCTCAGTAAAGGCTTCTAAAAATTTATCCCACGTAACCTCAACATGTTGGGCTTCCAAAAAGGCCTGAGTGGACTGCCACCAATACTTTGCATCATCCACTAACAGATAAACAGCCAAACCTACTTTTTCCCTTCCGGAACATAACATATACTCGAAAGATCTAGTGACCGCCTTCACCCAATTCACTGCGGCCAATGGGTTCTTATCCCCCTTAAACTTAGGCGGATCCAGCTTCTTATATTTCTTAATCAAGGTCATACTGCAATAGGCTGTGAGATCTCGCCTTTCAATAACTGGGAATGGTGGGGGTAACTCTGTCTGTACTGGTGGTGGCTGTACTATAGGAATGGCGAATGGTACACTTGTACCATGTTTGGAAAGTTCGCCATAAACTGCGTAAACATAGTGGTCATATTCTCCACTTGCTTCTCCATCTTCGCTAACCTAGTGTTTGGGCTATGAGGTAGAGATGGAAAAGAAAACTGTGTTGGTGACTGTTCTACATAATCCCTTCCTCTTCCTTCACCAACATCCCTTCTATCTGAGCTCATTCTGTCGATAAAATCACAAAATTGAGCTACTTAGTATAACTTCCAACAGTTATACATCGTATATGTATTCAGACAAGTACAGTACAATTGGGGATATACTCTACTTCTAACTCATCGACACCGACAAACCTCAATCTAATTGCTCTGATACCACTCTGTGACGTCCCAGTCACCATACATTTCTTATTCATCTTTTATCCTTTTTTTCCTTAAACTTAGTTAGATTTGCTTGTCAATGTCAATCATACTTTTCTTTCTTTGGCTTACTGTCTAAGAGCTCAATATATTTAATTCAATTAATAAAACAGACTAATGATACATGTATATATGTACCATCCTTTCCACAGGATCTCATACATCATCTTAACTTAAATCCCCGACATCTTATATACATGAATGCTAGTTGTACTGTACCATAGCTGAATTACAAGTTTACTTTGCATAACTACATAAGTATACCTTCTATACTACTTGGGAAGCGTCTCTTGAAGGTAAACTTTCAAAATCCACTCGTAGGCTCTTCTATTTAGAGCGAGGGATTACTCCGGATAGTCTGTATGAAAAATGTTCGTAAAAGGGTGAGTTTACGCTCAGTAAGAAAAATATGTAAAAGAGCGTGCTATGCCTCTATATGTATTTTTCCTACTTGGCTCTATAATGTCATGTAAAGCATTATAAAGCATGCATCATAAACCTCTTTCATGCATTGTTTGCAACCATGTATATTTCTTTCAAATGGTGTAGGCAAACATACTTTCTTGAAAACATCATACTTTATACATACTTTAAAGCATCATACTTCATAAACTTACTTTGAAACATACATTGTATTCTTAAAACATACATCATGCTTCTTTACTTCAAAACATACTTCAAAACATCATACTTCATAACTTACTTCTTTACTTTAAAACATACTTCATAACGTACTTTAAAACATACTTTACATGCTTTTATAACATAGCATGCTTCATGTACTTCTTCAAAATATATTTCAAATACTTCTTTTAAAACTTCTTGTACGAGTAAACCAAGTACTTTCGATTTCTTTATTCTTAGAAATCGCATAAACATATAGTTTTGATAACATAAAAACTATTCATACTTTTGTGGAGTTATGCACTACATCATCATCATCATCATAATCATGTGGCGTACCCCGTAGGGCCAGGAATTTTCCCTTAGCCGAACATGAAACAAAAACAGATTGGCCAGCTGTGGGTGGCTACAGCCAACACTAGTCAGGTGTCCTCTGTAGCAACTGAGGCCTGACTTATGGTCCTCAGCCCTTAACATACATCATTTCAGGACTTGATCAGAGCCCCTACTAGAAACATGAAAGTGCATAATCTCAAAACATATGCCATGTAGCTTCTAGCCATGACATTTCATACTTTTAGAAAATAGGTATGAAAACCTCTTTTCAAAACATGGCAGTCGACTGGCCTCATAGGGCAGTCGGCTGCTGCTTCATATTTTCATTTATCGAAATTATTTTCATTTAAAATTTCGATATTTTCATCTTTGAAAACATATAAGGGCAGTCGACTGGTCCATATAGCAGTCGGCTGGTTTTCAAACAGAATACTTCTTAAGAAATAGCAGTCGACTGGTACATATAGCGGTCGACTGTTTTTGAAACAGAATGCATCTCGGAAAATAGCAGTCGACTGGTCCTATAGGCAGTCGGCTGGTTTTGAAACAGAATGCATTTTCATAAATAGCAGTCGACCGTCTTACATAGCAGTCGACTGGTTTGGAACAGAAAGCTTTTCTGGAAAATAGCAGTCGACTGGCATACATAGCAGTCGACTGGTTTGAAACAGAATGCTTTTCTTGAAAATAGCAGTCGACTGGCATACATAGCAGTCGACTGGTTTGCATCGGTTTTCGGAAAACGACGTTTTGGTTGTCTCTAGGCAGTCGACTTCCCCTTTAAGGCAGTCGGCTGCTCCTAGCCTAATTGGTACTAGGAGACAAATCCGAAAATGCATCTTTTCATGCACCAAATCCAACTAGTACTTCTTCCAAACCACATAAAACAGTATAAAACATGCGGACATAGCCGCCTTACGTCCGTTACATAAATTCCTTACCTTGATTCCTTCGGAAACGCAAGATCACTTGATGCGTTAACCCTAGCTTTCACTCCTTCAAATCTGAAATCATCATATCAAAGCAAACCTTTAAGAATTTGCCATAAACATGTTATACTAATTCAGTACAACACCATACCATAAACATACTTGAACAAATCATCTTCTTCTCTTACCTTTTGCTAGTGACCAAAATCTCAACTTTGAGATCTCTTCCAATACTTGAAATCAATCCACCAAACTTCAGATATAGCCTCGTCTAGTGACTACGATCATTTTTCGTCTAACAAACTTAACGATTTGGTTACTAAACAAGGGTGTTTGTCATGGTGGATATGGATAGAACTTATGGAAACTTGGAGAACACGAGGGAGAGGGCTGGAAGATAGGGGCTGACGTTGGGTGATGGCTGATGGGCTGGTGAGTCATGCAACTTCATTAAATGCCTCCCTATCCAATATCATCTCATCTCAGCCACTTAACTCCTTGACTCCTTTTGACCCATTAATTCTCTTCTTCCTTTTTGACTCAAGACCATTTGTCCATTTAATCTCAATAATATTTCTGATTTAATTCTTGTCTCATACTCTTAATATTTTTCTGATATCAACCTAATAAATCATTTGTCTTATTGACTATTAACTTCCTTATTTCTCCCATACATCATGCATACATCATTCATACATTAAGCTTCATATTCATTTAATTGGTCTTCTTTCTTCCTATTCCAGTTATTTTCCTGACATCAATATTAATTGACTACTTGATTATTTAATCTTTCATCTCCTTACTTCTTCCATGTTCCATACATCCTTCATACTTCATAATTCTCATGTCCATTTACTTCATTTAAGCCAAAATGCTTTACAATTATGGAGGAATTTCATGAAATTGGGGGATTTCACAGGAAATTTAAAGGTACAGTCACTTCTCTTATATATTCGGACACTTGTATACAGTACTACATTATTGTAAAATAGAAACAGGGGATGTAAAGTGTATGGAATATTGTAAAAATTTTTATATTCCAAATTTATTGAATAAATGTTCACCATTTGTTACTGTTAGGAATCAAGTGTTAAAGGCATCACAAACAGCCCAACCGATAAGAATGTGTAAAATATGAGTAAATACAGTGCAATATTGTACACTCGGATCGTTACATTATTGATAAAGATGATAGGGATCTAGCCTAGTCTCTAACCGATATGATATGAAGTCTAGAGTATGATTTTATTGATATGAACTCTAGACTTGACATGATTTATACTATACATGAAACAAGTTTGAAATGAAATATGTTTTGAAACAGTATATGTTTTAAACATGTTTTAAAAGTCCATGAGATATGATTTGGACACTTATATGATTTATATGTGATTTTGTGTCGAACATGGCATGATATGCGGTCTAGAGTATAGTTTGATTTGATATGAACTCTAGACCTGATATGATTTACAGTATATGTTTTTAAAGGTACATGATAAATGATTTCGACACTTATACGATTTATATACGATTTTGTGTCAAATTTAAAATGATATGCGATCTAGAGTATAGATTGATTTGATATGAACTCTAGACCTGATATGACTTATAGTATATGAAAAATGTTTTAAAACCGCACATGTTTTAGACATGCTCCGAAAACGAATACATGAACTGAAATTGAACATGTTTCTATCATGCCTTAAAGGCAAATTTGAAATGAATTGAAAATTCATATGTTGAGCATGTCCTAAAGTATATATGATATGATTTGAAATGATAGCGGTTTATACAGAAAAATTACATGAATTACATATTAAACCCTGACATGATAATATGCTTAGTATATGAGAATTCCATGAGGAATGTCATGACTCGACGTTAATGATGTTTCATCTATACGATGACATGATATGATATGATATATGAACATAAGATTGATATGAAGAGAATTCTGATCTTACTCTATCGTGATCATAAATTCCCATACGATAAGTGATATGAATTGATATAAGACGGGAATGTGATTGTTAAATGTAAAGTGACTCGATAGGATATCTCAATTAAACATGAAGAATATATGAGGAGTATCATGACTCGGTGGTAATGATATTTCATCTATATGATGTCATGATATGATATGAAACATGAATATAGAAATACACGAAGAGAATGATGACTTCGTACCACCGTGATCATGATCCACAATATGAGAATTGATAAGAGATGAAATGAGAATTGATAAGAGATGATAGAATATAGAAGTATGATTATGAAATGAAAAGTAAATATGAGAATTGATATGAGATGATAGCATACAAAAGTATGATTATGAAATGAAAAGTGAAAATGAGAAGTGATAATGAGATGTATCGATGAGAATGGATTAACTGTAATTGCATCCTTGTAAGTTTTAAGCATTGCAGTTTAAGACAGTATAATCCTACTCTTGTATTTATATTAGTATCTTATTGAGCCGTGGTTTTGCTCACCCCACTAAATTTCATCTCTTTCAGACTATAGAAGTTAACATCTGCCGTGTGAGCTGCTAAGTGGGCATAGGAGACGATGTATGGACTTGGTACTAATCTTCTGAAGCATATGTTTCTTATAAAATACTTGTTTACATGTAACACTTAAATTGATGCACAGAACATATTCTGTTTTAACAAGTCGGGATGTAACTAAGAACCGCTTCTTTGCTAGCTAATATTTAAATGAAATGACTATAGGTCATCTAGATAGTATAGTAACTATACTGACACCGAATACAAACCTTAAAATGAAAAAGAAAAATTCAGTCCATAAATTTGTAGACTAAGAAAAGTATAGGTATTAAGTGAAAGTCGAGGCCTTCGGGTCGTGACAACCTCCCTCTTTTTCAAGGTTCAAGAGAAACCTCCCTCTTTTTCTAAGGCTAAAGAGAAACCTCCCCTTTACAAGGTATGATTGTGTTTACAAATTGTGTAATCAAAGAAAATCCTCTAGATAGGCAAGTGATTACAAAGATTAAGCACAAGTAAAAGCCTATACAAGAATTATGCTATACAATATAAGGAATGTGTGAATGATGGAAGATGAAGACTTTGTAGCTCTTGAAATATTGTTGAGGCTTGAGGATTTGAGGAAAATGAAGAATAGAATGTGCTGAGCTCTTCCTCTTTATTCCTTTAGCTTCTAAGCCTCTATTTATAGCCCCTTGGATGGTTTGTAGATGTTGGTTGGAGCCAAAAACGAATATAGCCGTTGTATCTCACAAAACTAGCCGTTACAGCACTTTTTTGTCCTGAGGGATCGATCCCATGCCCAAAGCGATCGATCCCTTCAGTCCAGAATCTTGATTCTTGGCTTGAAGGACCTTTTCAGTGTTGGGAAGCCATTCTGCCATGAAGGGATCGATCCCATGCTTCCAGAGAGCGATTTCCTGCACTTTTTGAGCTAGAAATGATGTGGCCTTTAATCCTAATTCAACCCAAAACATTTTGGCATTTTTGTGGGAGTTTTCCTTGACTTTCTCTAATGAAAACATGGTCCAAAAATTCGTTAAGTAATTTTCTAAAATATTCAAAAACATTTTATAAAGTATTAAGACCAATAAGAATGTATCATTAAATCATGGTCTTAACGTTTGATATTATCACTTTAAATGGTTTGAGAAAATCATGTGTCACAAAGCAAATTTACAATATGAAAGAAACATTAAGGTTTACTTAAGTTTTTGTCATTTCAAAATACATATGTCAATTTAAAGCTAACAATAATATATATAAATTATATAAATAAATAAATAAGTAAATAAATAATAATATATTAATTTAGTGGAGTTAGGTGGGATATTTCCCACCAAACCCCACAATGGTCTACCCATGGTAAACCATCATCACTCTTCTTGGCTTGAAACAAAAGCCAAGAAAAGATGAGAATGAAAGGGGATTTCGGGTTAAAGAAAGAGTGAAGTAGAGAAAAAGAGATACAGGAGAAAGATGAATGAGGTGAAGGGAAAGTGAGCAGTGGCATCTGGCAAGAAAATGTGAAGTTGGAGCATAGGCTCCTAAGCACTGAGCAAGAGGCTGTTGCAAAAGAGATCAAGCAAGGCAGGGGTCAATTTTAGTTGCTAAATAAGAGGCTGAACGGTGCTAGAAATGAAGGCATAACAGGGGAGTTTGAGGCTGAGTTTAGGGCGTTATTTTGTTGTTGTAATAGGGTGAAAACAAGGTGTTTTAGGACCCAAAACAGAAGCTATGGAAGCAAGAGTGATCACATCTACAACAGGGGTTTAAGGGTGGTTTGGAACTGTGTTTGGAAGGTGTTCAAGGTCGGAAACAAGGAGTTGTCTGGTTGACCTCGTAAGCACTAATCAGGCTTGACTTTTAGGTTTTCTCAAAGCTAGAATGGTGATGTTTTAAGGTTTGAACCAACCTTAAACCTTGGTGTTGTAGGGCTTGAAGTACTGCTGAGTTAAGAGGATGATCAGGTCTGGTTGCAAGGCTAAATTGTTGCATTTTCAAGGCTGAACTGTTGCCTTTTCAAGGGTTTAAATAAGGCAAAAGCATGCTAAAATAGGTAACTAGTAAGGGCTGTAAATGGGGCTAGGTAGGCATGGAACAAAGGAGCAGCTAAGTGTATTTTCTAAACTAAATGACAAAAATGTAGCTAGGCATTCTAGAGAAGGATAGGAAAAAGGCAACCACCATGGTTGCCACAGGAAAAGGGAATCAAAGAGAGAAGAAAGGGAAAGAAAGAAAAGAAAGAAAGAAATGAGAGGAGCTTAGGAAGTACTTTACTAGAATTTTAATGTGAAAAATGGGTAAGGAAATTAAAAGATTTTGTTATATTTCTTTGAAATTTATAGAATTTGTTGGATTATTTTCTAAGCGAATATATGTGTGAATTGTTAAAATTATAGCAAAATGGTAATGAGGTGAATGGTAGAGTTCGGTGTGAGATCCTAAATTTCTCTATTCTCACTATACCTATTGAAGGTGAAGAATTGGAATAATGAGTAAAGTTACGAAAACGAATTCTCTTACGTTATAGAATTATTGGGAAAATTTGCCAAGTGGGCCCCAGAGGACAATCCGTAATCTGGATGCTCTTCAAAGTGGCAAATTATTAAAATTTAATTAGGCCCGAAATACCTAAACGCTAAGAAGGCCATTTTTCAAAATTCCTTAAAATGAGCATACCTAGGTTTATGTGCAACAAATTTGAAAATGACGATCGTGTCCATACCCCAGATGAACTTTTCTGAATAATGGTCAAACCAAATTGACTTTGAACCCACAGCTGTCATAGGAAAGTCCTAGCACAAAAAGTTTCACGTGGATCCAGCTTGTGAACTGAATTACACGAAAGTGCTAAAAACCACACAAATGAAGCAAAAAGCTTTCGTTAAGGGTAGTTTAGTAATTTCACTACCCATAATAGGTCAAACCACCTTGAGAGTCAATAATTGACCATGTTTGACCTAAATACATGAGAAATAATAAAAATAAAATATTAAATATGAATTGAAAAATAATTAATTAATGATAGGACATAATTGAAATTAATGAAGTTGTACAAGAGTATTATAATCATTTAGCATGGGGGCTGGTCAAATTGGTCAAAGTTTGACCAGCCAAAATAAATAAAATTTAATAAAAAATAAAAATGAAAATCTGAAATTATCAATAATAAGATATTTCCAATGGCATGGGTGTAAAAACTTAATATTTATATGGGCAAAATAGTCTTTATGCATGGGGCAGATTTTTACACCATAAAATAATATAAAATAAAGCCAAAAAACTCAACATTTTCATCTTCACTTCTGTCGACTTTCTCCTGCGGAACCGAATTCCCCTGTTTCACGTTGCTTCTCCATTTTTCCTTAAGGTTTTCTTATTTCCACCTTGTAAATCACACCAAATCATCAAGCATCTATGCTAAAAGTTATTCCTCAGTAAAAGAGCTTTTTAAAACTAGATATTAGTGGCTAAATCCCAACAAATAGAAGTTGAAAATTTAGCTGGAAGTCTCAGTTCAAGGTGAGGACTATGGCTATTTAAGTTTTCATTGATTTTGCCTATGGTATTAGATTGATTCAAGTATAAATAATCTACTTTATGCCTTATATGGAACGAAATTGAAGTGCAGTGAAATCTGTGAGAATCGGCCATGGAAGGGAAATGGAGAAATCTTCATGATTTTAAGGTACTTTAGGTAGGAATTAGTTGTAATTGATGAATGAAACTTGGTTGATACTTGGATTAAGTGAAAGATTGCAAAACTTTGGATATGGCATGGTGATGGGTATCATTCGACCATGGCTAAATCAAGATGATGATGATGAGTTTTGATGAATGAAAAATGCTCGATGAATATCCTAAGTGAAAGGGAAGTGTCTATAAATTGGGTATGGAGAAAAATGAATGAAAATTCATGAAGATGAAATTCATGAAGATTGAAAATTCATGAAGATGGAATTTATGGAACTCTCGGCTATGGAGAAAAATGAAGAGGAGATGATGTAATTTCAATATATATATATTAATTAGAAAATTAATAAAAATAGTAAATGAAAATCAATTGTGAAAAAAAAAATTAGAATTGAAAAGTAACAAGAAAAACTTAATAATGAATATTTAGTCAAGGTTAAAGAGTGAAAGAATTGATGCAATTTCAATAAGTGAAAAATGTAAACTAAATATAAGAGATAAGTAGAGAATATATATGAAACTAAAATTCAAAAAGGATGAATTGTGAAGACCAAGAATTTTCGAAATAAATATAAGGTATCCGAGAAATTTAATTTGGATAAATGGAAATCCAAATTAAATAAGAAAATGGAGAAATAAATTTGGATATAAAGAAATCCAAAACTTAATAAGAAACAAAAATATATATTTTGATAGATTTATATAATGATATTATATAAATACGCTTTTGATAAATATATATTTATACATGGAATAAATACATATGTATTTTATTATACATTTATGTATATATGTAATATATATGAAAAAATATATATAGTACTTTAAAATCAAAGTATATATATAAATATATATATATATATATAAATGGTTTATATGAAAAATATATAATTATATATATGTTTAATATTTTGATATATATAATTATAAATATATATTAAAAAAAAAAAAAAAAAAAGAAATTTAGAAGCGGGAATCGGGATACCCGATTCCCAGCTTCTTCTTTCTCCTCTGTTATAGACAGAGGAGAAAGACCAATAAAAACCGTCGGCCCCTGCCGGCCAAAAGAGGAGGAGGAAGGAGAGGGTCGTCGCCGGCGAGCCGAGAGGGAAGAGAAGAAACGACCGGCGGCGACCCGAAGCGGAAAACAGAAGCGAAGCGGAAATGGGAGAAGAGAAAAACCGAAGGAAAAAGAGGAAAAAAGAAAAGAGGAAAGTGGCGGTGCCGGCCGGTCTAGGCACCGCCACCCCAACCCCGAGCTCGGTGGAGCTGAGGGGAAGCAAAAGAAGACCACTGGCGAGGCTACGAACGGCGGAGGGAGGAAGAAACGGAGGAGAAAGGAGCCGAAACCCATGCCACCAGATCCGGTGCCGTCGCCGGTGATGGGGCCAAACGGAGACCAGATCCGGCATCCTCGCAACTTCGGCAAGCTGTGGAGTGGCTGAACCGCCGGAATGGGTGGCCGCCGGTGACTGAACCGGCCAGCAGAAGATTGAACCGGCGAAACCGGTCTGACCCGATCCGACCCGCCTGACCCGGTCCGACCCGATCCGACCCGCCTGACCCGGTACGACCCGATCCGACCCGCCTGACCCGGTCCGACCCGAACCCGACCCGACCCGGTTCAGGAAAAAAAGAAAAGAAAAAAAAAAAAAAAGAAGAAAAGAAAAGAAAAAAAAAAAAAAAAAGAGAAAAAGAAGAAAAAAAGAAAAGAAAAAAAAAAAAAAAAAAAAAAAAAAAAAAAAAAGAAAAGAAAGAAGAAAAAGAAGAAGAAGAAATGGGTAAGAAAAATTAAAAGTTTTTGCTATATTTCTATAGAATTTATTATAAATTGTTGGATTATTTTCTAAATGAAAATATGTCTCAATTATTGAAATTATAGCAAAAACGGAAATGAGACGAATGGTGGAGTTCGGCAAGGCTCGAAAATCGGAAAGTACGCTAAGCTTGGCGAACAAGTAAGATACTTTTATAAAGCATTAGTAGCTTTATATTGTATGTGGGAATTATGATTTTTTTTATGATGCATTTATTTAATTGACTTTAAATGGAATTATGATTTTTATATGATGCATCGATTTAAATTTATTTGCTAAAAATGCTAAGAGGACCCACAACTGATGGTGGGGGTCTTAGTAAGAGGTAAAATTGGTGAGAATCAACGGCTGCAAGTATAAATTGTGTTTCCCTTGCAGGAGGTTAGGGAAAATTAAGCCGTTATGCTGTCGAAATTTTTAGGAAAATATTTGAGGAAAAAGATTTAAGTTTCTCACATAAATGGAATCTTGGAGATAATTATTGAAAATAAATATTGAAAGGATTTTATAGTATTACCGAAAGAGTTTGATATTGAAATCGATGAGAAGATAGATCGTTGAAAACGATAATGTGGTGAATTACATGGTTTAAAACCTTATAGAATTGATAAATCAAGTAATTTTAATATCACAAATGGTATCAAGTTGAGATTGAGGTGGAATTATTAATTAGACGGATCACGGATAAAAGTGATGATAATTATATGATATAGCTTGGAAGAGAAGATCACAGTTGAAATTTCGATGGTCGAATGATTGGATTGTGAAGTTATTAACGGAGTAATGATTTCCAGAATTTACCGTGTCCGGTTTCATGATTTT
This sequence comes from Heritiera littoralis, assembly GCA_031772115.1. Lineage (NCBI taxonomy): Eukaryota > Viridiplantae > Streptophyta > Magnoliopsida > Malvales > Malvaceae > Heritiera > Heritiera littoralis. Next base: position 2,615,330 of record JAPDPK010000043.1, read on the forward strand.
GAAATAATTTCGAAAGTGATAATATGGACAAATTCGAGAGATTGAAATGGAGATTGAATTACGACATAATCCGATCAATTATGGATTCAAAGAAACGGGTGATAAATATGTGAAAAGATGATTTTGCTTATAACCTTAGAATAGATCTTGAATAATAAGATCGACAATTGCATAAGTTCGGATAAAATCATAAAGGCCACATGAAAATGGATTTGAGGATTTAGATACGATTTTGTGATAGTAAATGAAATTGAACCTCAAATCGAAAATGATGAACATGTATCAATAGATCAAATCATAGATGGATTTGATAAGTGACTATCGATTTTGTGATTCTGTTATCCTCGATGTTGATTCTGGAACAGATATTGAAGGATGATATTATTATTTGCATAAATTCGGTAACTTGATGACTATTTTAGAAATTGATGTTTAAATGCTTATCGAAACTTAGAGGATTCATACTAATGATGCGATCTTAATATTGATGATGAAGTGTATAAATGATTATAATAGTCAATGACGATCAAGAAAGGATATTGAATACCGAATGGTCTGAATACCAAGTGATTCGATTTCTAAATGAATTGAGTACTGAGCAAATTGAATACTGAATTAGATGAATAGTGAATGAATTGTATAGTGATTTACTGGTTGACAGAAAGAAAGTCTTGAAATCGAATAATTGATGGTGATAAAGTTAAATGAATCGCTTTAGCGTATTTGATGGAAACATTACCGAAGTTGCATACTGAAATTTTTTTACAGCATCGCATTTAAGCATGCCTTCTTGCAACTTGAAACATTTTAATAATGTTTATATGAATACTGAAAAGTATTGATTTATTTTGAAATGAAAGTATATGGTAAATATATATATTTTGATATATGAAGTCTCATACAGAATTTTACCATATGCTTTACATGATATTAAAAAAAAAAGAAAGCTATAGATTTAAATGTTTTATGAGACTGTAGGCACCCTAAAAGAATTAAATTCAATAAAGCATAGTGGAAACCGCCTAATTGGAGCTTTGCTCATTAGGCAGATATGCTTGTCCGACAATAGTCGTGGACAGGTCTCAGTCTTGCCTGATCAGTGGGATTGAGAGATATGAGGTCTATGGCCATAGATAGCGCCCTAGTTGGTTTCCAGGGGACGATATGATTTTCACTGCTAGCTACAGTGATTTAAGTCTTTATTGATAGAGAGATGATAGGGATCTAGCCTAGTCTCTAACAAATATGATATGAAGTCTAGAGTATGATTTTTATTGATATGAACTCTAGACTTGACATGATTTATACTGTACATGAAACAGATTTGAAATGAAATATGTTTTGAAATAGTACATGTTTTAAACATGTTTTAAAAGCCCATGAGATATGAATTCGACACTATATGATTTATATGTGATTTTGTGTCGAACATGGCATGATATGCGGTCTAGAGTATAGTTTGATTTGATATGAACTCTAGACCTGATATGATTTACAGTAAATGATTTAAAAGTATATGATAAATGATTTCGACACTTACATGATTTATATACGATTTTGTGTCGAATTTGAAACGACATGCGGTTTAGAGTATAGATTGATTTGATATGAACTTTAAACCTGATACGATTTATAGTATATGAAAAATGTTTTAAAACCGCACATGTTTTAGACATGCTCTGAAAACGAATACATGAATTGAAATTGAATATGTTTCTATTATGCCTTAAAGGCAACTTTTGAAAATGCATATGTTGAGCATGTCTTAAAATATATATGATATGATTTGAAATGATCGCGGTTTATACAGAAAAATTACATGAATTGCATATTAAACCCTGATATGATAATATGCTTAGTATATGAGAATTCCATGAGGAATGTCATGACTTGGTGGTAACGATATTTCGTCTATATGAGGTCATGATATGTTATGAAACATGAATATAGAAATACACGAAGAGAATTATGACTGGGTACCACCGTGATCATGATCCACAATACGAGAATTGACAAGAGATGATATGAGAATTGATAAGAGATGATAGAATACAGAAATATGATTATGAAATGAAAAGTGAAAATGAGAAGAGATAATGAGATGTATCGATGAGAAAGGATTAACTGTAATTGCATCATTGCAAGTTTAAGCCTTGCAGTTTAAGACAGTGTAATCCTACTTCTGTATTTATATTAGTATCTTACTGAGCCGTGGTTTTGCTCACCCCACTAAATTTCATCTCTTTCAGATTATTGAAGTTAACATCTGCCGTGTGAGCTGCTAGGTGGGCATCGGAGACGGTGTATGGACTTGGTACTAGTTTCCGGAGGTATATGTTACTTATAAATACTTGTTTACATGTAAGACTTAAATTGATGCACAGTACATATTCTGTTTAACAAGTCGGGATGTAACTAAGAACCGTTTCCGTGTTTGTTTAATATTTAAATGGAATGACTATAAGTCACCTAGGTAGTATAGTAACTACACTGACACCGAATACAAACCTTAAAATGGAAAAGAAAAATTTAGTCCATAAATTTGTAGACTAAGAAAAGTATAAGAATCGAGTGAAAGTCGCGGTCGTCGGGTCGTGACATGAATGGAGTATGTGAAGAAGTATTTGGTTTAGGCTAGAAAATATGATTATCATGAGAAATTTTATGGTTAAGAATCAAAGAATAAAATATAAATGTTAATAAAAATATTTGAGAAATAAAATTGGAAGGAATTACATTAAGTGTAATTGTATTATGGTAATTGGTAGAAAAGAAAATAAATGAAAAACAATGAGAATAAAACCATAGGAAAATTCAGCCAAACTCAAAGGATGAACTTCCATGTGAAATTTCATGATTAATGGATAAAGAAAAATGAATTAAAGGTTAATAGAATTATTGTTGAAATTGGAAAAGAATGTAAATTAATTGTAATCATGCTTTGGTACTTAATAGGAAAATAAAATAAAGTTACTATGAATAGAGATAAAATAGAAAATAAAGATTAATAAAATAATTACTAGAATTGAAATATGAAATTATCTACAGAATTAGAATTTAGAAAGGATTTCAAATTAAGTGTAGTTATATCAAGACATTAAGTAGGAAAATAAATAAGTAAATTATTGAGATTTACAAAATGGAAAAAGGGGAATTTATAGAAATATCCATTATAGTTATATATATGGGATTTTAAATAAAAATTGAAATTATTGGTGACATGAAAATTAAAGAAAAAATATGATATAATTGAAATTATATTTTGGTATTTAGTAGAAAATAAAATAAAATAATTGTTGAGAATGATAAATAGGAAATAGAAATTAATGGAATATTTATTAGAATCATAATATGGAATTTTGAATATAATTTAGAATTTATTGTGCAGTGTTAAGTCGGGAAATAAAGAGATGTAGAGGTGCTAGTGGATTTTTATATTACGCGGAATAGAGATAAGAAACATGTATAGGAGATGCATAAGAAGCGTTTTACTTGCATTTGAAAATTTTCGGATACCGAATCCTAACCGTTTATTCGCTTAATCTTCCCAAATGAAAAATAGAAATCTACCTTATATTTCTACAAGTCCAAATATTGCCTTACATAAAATGATTTACATGAATTAAATTACATAAAATGATTTACATGAATTAAATTATATAAAATGATTTACGTAATGATTTACATGAATTGATTTACATTAAATGAATTGCATGAATTGATTTACATGAAATGAATTTCATGAAATGTTTAAATTGCAAAAAATGTAATTTCTCATGATTTACCATTTATGTTTACATGTGTTATTGTGTAATTAAAGTTTTAGCATTGAGTTTTTAATAAATTTTATTACTGCTCAATTACAATAATTATTCTTTATATGATTTTGGACTGATTGAAGATAGTTGCTATTTAAATGATTTCTACTGTGAATTATATGATTGATGAAAATGATTTGAACTGACTGAAGATAATTGCTATTTGAAAATGATTTCTACTGTTGAATGAAATGATTTATGAAAATGTTTTATTACAGTCGTTCCTTATTGATTATGCATATTGTTATAACTGCGAGACTTAATCAAGTTCGCAGGTTTATGACTACGAGACTCTAACCAAGTCCGTAGGTTTATGACTGCGAGACCTTACTCAAGTCCACAGGTTTATTGTTTATGACTGTGAGACGAGACAAGTCCACAGGTATTTTACATGACTATGGGATTATGGTCAAACTCACAGGTTTCCACAGTGAGCACCTGACTAGTGCGATCTGTGACTAATCGACGATGGTCATTCGTTACTGTTTACTGTATTGTGGATGATTCTATTGGGTGTGATTGTCTCTACTGAACTGATTGTGAATGATTTGAATATTTAATTACTGTTTTGACAGAAAGAAAGAAATGATTGAAATCAACTGATTGAAAGTGACAGTTTTAAATGAATTGTTTACTGCACTAGATGGGAATACGAAGAGTATTTTTTATAACATAATTTGAAACGTTACTATTTTATTTATTGAAATTTTTACTGAAATTGATTTATAGAACTATTTAAATAAATTGTTTTATATACCGATATCGAATTGAAATTGCATGGCATAAATTATTAAATGTTTTATATTGATTAATGATTTCGTTGTCAATTGCTTACTCCTTGTAGTCGGAGTTAGGGATCGAGACACGACAGGTACTTCAAAGTACCTTTCATACTCTATCCGATTACATAGCCGATTATAGTGTCCTTCTTATAACGTCCACTAGTGAGTTATTAGGAAATAAATGTTTTTATGCATTTAATATTTATATTGAATATGCCATTTCATAATTAGTATAATAAAATGATTTTTATTCAACTGCACATAGTTTGCACTTTTATATATGTTTCTTACTGGACTTTCCCCAGAGCTCACCCCTTTACTCACTATCCCAGATGGCTCATCAGTACACGTGCCAACCGCTACGACAGGTTAGTTGAAGAAAGTTACTAGAAGTTTAAGGTACTCAGTGGCTAAGTATATGTAAAAATATTATATTTATATTCAGACCAGTATATGCACAACAGCTGTAAATAAATGTTAGGATGTAAATAGTGTAATGTTAATTTAAAGAAATGTACGTGAATTAGTGGGATGTAAATTACATTAAATTGCTATAAATAGAATTATAAATATTATGTTATAGATTTCATTCTCATGTATTATTTATTATTTATGGATTAATTAAATTAATAGTATAAAGATTTAAATTGTAATGAAAATTATAGACTGAACTTACATTGACACCGAACTCAAACCGATTGATACCGAATAACTGAATGAGAAAGATAATAGCAAAAAAAGGAAAAAGTTAGTTTGAAATTTTATAATTTCAAACGTTACAAAAGTGGTATCAGAGTAAGGTTTACCAATACATGTCGGTGTAAGTAGGTTAGAATTGATTTGTATCCCATACTGCTATACAATATTTGAATATAAATTGTGGAAAATAGTTAGAAAATGGAACGAAATATTGATCTGTAGAAGGTGTATTGATGGTTGATGGAAAGAACAAGAATGATAATTACGGAGGTTGGAGGGAAGTGTTATGGAAATGAGTACTGAATGATTGATAATGATTAACGACAATAGGTTTAGTTAGAATGATCAGAAGTAATTAATGGTTCCTGTTTGATTGGAAATGATAGAGTGATCATAGTGGAGATGAATGGTATAATTAGAAATAAGGAATTGTTAGTGAATGATACAAATATTATATGGAAGTATTGTGGATATAAGCATTGAATGACTGGAGTACTTGTGTCGAATTTGGAGGACTAAATTCCATAAAGGTGGAGAGGATGTGAGAGCCCAAATTTCTCTATTCTCCCTATACCTATTGAAGGTGAAGAATTGGAATAATGAGTAAAGTTACGAAAACGAATTCTCCTACGTAATATAATTATCGGGAAAATTTGCCAAGTGGGCCCTACAGGACAATTTGTAATCTGGATGCTCTTCAAACTAGCAAAATATTAAAAGTGGGCTTGAAATACCTAAAGGCCAAGAAGGTCATTTTCCAGAATTCCTTAAAATGAGCGTACCTAGATTTATGTGCAACAAATCCGAAAATGACGATCGTGTCCATACCCTGAATGAATTTTTCTGAATAACGGTCAAACCAAATTGACTTGGAACCCACAAACTATCACAGGAAAATCCTTGCATAAAGAAGTTTCATATGGATCTAGCTTGTGAATTGAATTATGCGAAAGTGCTAAAAACCACGTGAATAAAGCAAAAAGCTTTCGTTAAGGGTTAGTTTAGTAATTTCACTACCCATAATAGGTCAAATCACCTTAAGAGTCAATAATTGACCATGTTTGACCTAAATACATGAGAAATAATAAAAATAAAATATTAAATATGAATTTAAAAATATTTAATTAATGATAGGACATAATTGGAAATAATGAAGTTGTACAAAAGTGTTATGGTCATTTAGCACAGGGGTTGATCAAATTTGTCAAAGTTTGACCAAAATTGACCAAAACAAATAAAATTTAATAAAAAATAAAATTGAAAATCTGAAATTTATCACTAATAAGATATTTCCAATGGCATGGGTGTAAAAACTTAATTTTTAGATAGGCAAAATAGTCTTTATGCATGGGGCAGATTTTTACACCATAAAATAATATAAAATAAAGCCAAAAAAACTCAGCATTTTCATCTTCACTTATGTTGACTTTCCCCTGCAAAACCGAATTCCCCTGTTTCACGTTGCTTCTCCATTTTTCCTTAAGGTTTTCTTATTTTCACCTTGTAAATCAGACCAAATCATCAAGCATCTTTACTAAAAGTTATTCCTCACTAAAAGAGCTTTTTAAAACTGGAAATTAGTGGCTGAATCCCAGCAAGTAGAAGCAAAAAATTCAACTGGAAGTCTCGGTTCAAGGTGAGGATTATGGCTATTTAAGTTTTCATTGATTTTGCCTATGGTATTGAATTGATTCAAGTATGAATAATCTATTTTATGCCTTATATGGAACGAAGTTGAAGTGTAGTGAAATCTGTGAGAATCGGCCATGGAAAGAAAATGGAGAAATCTTCATGATTTTAAGGTACTTTAGGTAGGAATTAGTTGTAATTGATGAATGAAACTTGGTTGAGACTTGGATTAAGCGAAAGATTGCAAAACGTTGGAAGTGGCATGGTGATGGGTATCATTCGGCCATGGCTAAATCAAGATGATGATGATGAGTTTTGATGAATGAAAAATGCTCGATGAATATCCTAAGTGAAAGGGAAGATGTCTATAAATTGGTTATGGAGAAAAATGAATGAAAATACATGAAGATGGAAAATCATGAAGAATGAAAATTCATGAAGATGGAATTTATGGAACTCCCGGCTATGGAGAAAAATGAAGAGGAGATGATGTAATTTCGATATATATATATATATATATATATATATATATATATATATATATATAAATTAATTAGAGAATTAGTAAAAATAGTAAATGAAAATCAATTGTGAAAAAAAAAATAGAATTGAAAAATAACAAGAAAAACTTAATAATGAATATTTAGTCAAGGTGAAAGAGTGAAAGAATTGATGCAATTTTATTAAGTGAAAATGTAAATTAAATATAAGAGATAAGTAGAGAATATATATGAAACTAAAATTCTAAGAGGATAAATGGAGTATGTGAAGAATTATTTGGTTTAGGCTAGAAAATATGACTATCATGAGAAATTTTATGGTTAAGAATTAAAGAATAAAATATAAATGTTAATGAAAATATTTGAGAAATAAAATTGGAAGGAATTACATTATGTGTAATTGTATTATGGTAATTGGTAGAAAAGAAAATAAATGAAAAACAATGAGAATAAAACCATAGGGAAATTCGGTCAAACTCAAAGGATGAACTTTCGTGTGAAATTTCATGATTAATGGATAAAGAAAAATGAATTAAACGTTAAAAGAATTATTGTTGAAATTGGAAAAGTATGTAATTTAATTGTAATCATGCTTTGGTACTTAATAGGAAAATAAAATAAAGTTATTATGAAAAGAGATAAAATTGAAAATAAAGATTAATAGAATAATTATTAGAATTCAAATATGAAATTATTAGTGGAATTAGAATTGAGAAAGGATTTCAAATTAAGTGTAGTTATATGAAGACATTTAGTAGGAAAATAAATAAGTAAATTATTGAGATTTACAAAATGAAAAAATAGGAATTTATAGAAATATCCATTATAGTTATATATAGGATTTTAAATAGAAATTGAAATTATTGGTGACTTGAAAATTAAAGAAAGAATAGGATATAATTGAAATTATATTTTGGTTTTTAGTAGAAAATAAAATAAATTAATTGTTGAGAATGATAAATAGGAAATAGAAATTAACAGAATATTTATTAGAATCATAATATGAAATTTTGAATATAATTTGGAATTTATTGTGCAATGTTAAGTTGGGAAATAAAGTGATGTAAAGGTGCTAGTGGATTTTTATATTACGAGGAATAGAGGTAAGAAACATATATAGGAGATGCATAAGAAGTGTTTTACTTGCATTTGGAATTTTTCAGATATCGAATCCTAACCGTTTATTCGCTTAATCTTCCCAAATGAAAAATTGAAATCTATCTTAAATTTCTACAAGTCCAAATATTGCCTTACATAAAATGATTTACATGAATTAAATTACATGAAATGATTTACATGAATTGATTTACATTAAATGAATTGCATGAATTGATTTACATGAAATAAGTTGCACAAATTGATTTACATGAAATGAATTTCATGAAATGTTTAAATTGCCTAAAATGTAATTTCTCATGATTTACCATTTATGTTTAGATATGTTATTGTGTAATTAAAGTTTTTGCATTGAGTTTTTAATAAATTTTTTTAGTGCTCAATTACAATAATTATTCTTTATATGATTTTGGACTGATTGAAGATAATTGCTATTTAAATGATTTCTACTATGAATTATATGATTGATGAAAATGATTTGAACTAACTGAAGATAATTGCTATTTGAAAATGATTTCTACTGTTGAATGAAATGATTTCTACTGTTGAATAAAATGATTTATGAAAATGTTTTGAGACAGTCGTTCCTTATTGATCATGCATATTGTTATGACTGCGAGATTTAATCAAGTTTGTAGGTTTATGACTACGAGACTCTAACCAAGTCCGTAGGTTTATGACTGCGAGACCTTAATCAAGTCCGTAGGTTTATTGTTTATGGTTGTGAGACTAGACAAGTCTACAGGTATTTTACATGACTATGAGATTATGATCAAACCCACAAGTTTCCGCAGTGAGCACCTGACCAGTACGATCTGTGACTAATCGACAATGGCCATTCGTTATCGTTTACTGTATCGTGCATGATTCTATTAGGTGTGACTGTCTCTACTGGATTGATTGTGAATGATTTGAATACTTAATTACTGTTTTAACAGAAAGAAAGAAATAATTGAAATCGATTGATTGAAAGTGACAGTTTTAAATGAATTGTTTACTGCACTAGATGAGAATACGAAGAGTATTGCTTATAACATGATTTGAAATGTTACTATTTTATTTATTGAAGTTTTTACTGAAATTGCTTTATAGAACTGTTTAAATAAATTGTTTTATATATCGATATCGAATTGAAATTGCATGGCATAAATTTTTAAATGTTTTATACTGATTAATGCTTTCGTCATCAATTGCTTACTCCCTATAGTCAGAGCTAGGGATCGAGACACGACAGGTACTTCAAAGTACCTTTCATACTCTACTTGGTTATCTAGCCGACTATAGTATCCTTCTTATAACGTCCACTAGTGAGTTATTAGGAAATAAATGTTTTTATGCATTTAATATTTATATTTAATATGCCATTTCATAATTAGTAAAATAAATGATTTTCATCCAACTGCATTAGTACGTACTTTTATATATGTTTCTTATTGGGCTTTTCCCAAAACTCACCCCCTTACTCACTATCCCAGATAGCTCATTAGTGCACATGCTAACCACTGCGACAGGTTAGTTGAAAAAAGTTACTAAAAGTGTAAGGTACTTAGTGGCCAGTTATAGGCAAAAATGTTATATTTATATTCAGACCAGTGTATGCACAACAGCTGTAAACAAATGTTGGGATGAAAATAGTGTAATGTTAATTTAAAGAAATGTACATGAATTAGTGGGATGTAAATTACATTGAACTATTATAAATAGAATTATAAATATTATGTTATAGATTTCATTCTGATGTATTATTTATTATTTATAAATTAATTAAATTAATAGTATAAAGATTTAAATTGTAATGGAAATTATATATTGAACTTACATCGACACAAATCGATTGATATTGAATAATTGAATGAGAAAGATAATAGCAAAAAAGGAAAAAGTTAGTTCGAAATTTTATAATTCCGGACGATACATTCGGCTCTGCTCAAAAGTCAGCATCGCTCTAAGCTTTGGTGAATAGGTAAGATACTTTTGTAAAATAGTAATAGTATTATATTGTACGGTTTAGAAATAAAATTGTTTATGGTAGATAATTGTTGAAACATAGTGAAATTAATAGGATATTATTGGAGTGTGTGTTGGGTATTTGAGGCTACTGATAAAATAAAATTGAGGACGTGAAATATGTTAAACTTCTTGGTATGGTTTAAAGTGCTAAACTTGTGGGATTTATAAATATGTTCTGTAAGGTAGGCTTAACTGATATATAAAGATTAATATGAGTGTGATATTGGGTTGAATCGATGCAAAAGATAGTTCAATTAAGGTAGTGTAAAGGTAAATATTGAGTTGAGATTGTGGCTTAATTGATACATAAAGATTAATATGAGTGTGATCTTGGGTTGAAATGATGCAAAGATTGAATGATGATGGTGTATTGATTTTGTAATTAGGAATAAAGCCTTAGAACAAGTCTTAAATCATTGTTGATTTTGTGATTAGGAATAAAGCCTTAGAACAAGTCTTAAATCATTGTGTTAATGATTATATGATTTTGATATTATTGTTAAATATTGCTTGAATAACATTGGATTATTCAATGGAATAACAAATGATTGATATATTACTTGGAGATTGATCGAAAATATTGATTAAGTATTGTTGATATTTTCTTGAAATAAAGTAATTATGCAAGATGTTAGACAATTGTCAAAAGACTGAGATATGTTATTATAATATCATTATGGTTATCTTATTAGGATGTTAATAGAATATTGAGGTGAAATGTTGGAGATGAAGAGGTTGGTTATAATAATATAGGTGATTATGAATGAGATAAGTGATCATGTGACATCAGGATATATTGATATAGTATCATTGGAATTATGTTAGATTGTGAAGTAATGTTAGAATAATGATAGAAATGAATAAAAGTGTGAGTATCGATTGTGATGAGCTGGATACTTAAGAAGTTGGAACTATAGTACCTAGTGAAAAGGAGTGAATCACTTGTATGTGAAATTTAGGAATGTCGTACGTAATGGAAAGATAAATGGGGATTATCGAGAGTGTCGTTCTGGAAATGGATAATGTAAATTATTACCTATGTTAAAGTGATATTGAAGTTTTGAAAATATTATATAATATGCATGAATGATAATATGTGACAAAGTTATTGGACGTAACATGGGTATTATATTGAGAGATTTGAGATAGATGGTTTATAGTGGTAACTGACATTATGGTTAGTGTCGTATGTGTGATTTGATTGAAATGACTGAATAAAGTGGCATTAACACATTGCATAACTATTATATCATACTATTTTGAACTCAGGTTTCTATTTGCATCAACTTTAAGTATACATGATCTTAAAACTCGATTATTTGAAAGTGTGTATTGATTTACGTACTAAGTTAAAACCTTGAATCGATTTGACTTAAATATTGAAAGAAATGCATGGTTTAAAAATGCATACGTTTGAATATAGAGTTATTTGAACTATTAGAATTTTTGAAATGGCTTGTGGCATACTTGTATTTGCACATAGTGTGATTTTGAACAAAAAACATGACAGTTCCATGATATTAGAACCATTGAATTTCGATGCATCCAAACTATTTGAATATTAGAATTTTTAGAACTTTTAGAACGTCAACTTTGAGATTATGTTATATTTTGGCAACGTTAACAAAGCTCCATTTCAAAATTAGCCTGATTGAATCAATGATCAACAGGCATTTTAGGCTTGTCCGACAATAATCGCGGATAGGTCCCGATTTCACCTAATCAATAGGATTTGGGTTAGGGGTCTATAGCCATAGATAGCTTGTTTGGGACATTTGGCCTGCTGATAGCTATAGTGGGATTTATAAGTCTTTATTGATGGTTTGAACTTTTGGGCCATATCTTGTTTTAGAACCTTTGACTTATGCTTCTAGCATTGCTCAAGCACTTTTTTAGAACTTCGGACAATATCTCGAGTGTTACTTTTAGAACTTTTGAAACGTTGTTTAGAACTTTGGACATCATTCAAATTATTGATTTAGAACTCCAAATTCTGATCATCGAAACTTTGAGTTGAAAAGCATACATGCTTAGAACTCTGTTTGAACATTGTTTTAAACCATCAAAGTGTTTGGCTTGGAACTTTGGACAACGTCCAAATTATTGCTTTAGAAACTTTGAATTTAAACTATCGACCTCTTACTTCTGAAGTGCATGTGAACTTAGACTTGAACTTTGATTTTTGAACAAAATTTTATAACATATGCACATGCTGGAGATTGTATTTATTTTGAGACTACGTATGTGACATGATTTTTTAGCCATGCATATCAGGAATTGAATCCTTGCACTCTGACTTGTGATTTTTATATTTTGAATTAAATGATTTGGAAATGTACATGTAATATGGATCAATTTTGAGTTGAGATGGATATTGTGAATTGATTTTGAGTAAATACGAGCATTGTGGATCAATTTTGAGTTAGTAGTTAATGAAGTTATGGTATGATATGATGTGATATGACATGTGTATGAAAAAAGGATTGGAATGCAAGCTTAAGGGTTACATGCATTGCATTTAAGACAATATAATTTTACTTCTGCATTTATATTAGTATCTTATTGAGTCGTGGATTACTAACCACTTAATTCCACCTCTTTGCAGACTATTTGAGTTAGACCTCACCATGACAGCTTTTGTGTGGGCCTTCGGAGACAGTACCTAGGCTTGGTACTAGCTTTTGTCCTTCGAACCCTATTTTGTTGCTTTTGAGGTATACAATCTTTGTATATTGCTTGTTTACATGAACTGACTTTTATTTATGCATAATACATATTTTGCTCAATGAGTTGGGATGTAACTTAAAGTCGTATTAGATTATTACATAGGTTCTTATGATTATTGAACACTATCTGGGATGTGATTATGTTTGGTTATTTGTGAAATATGAAAATGTAATTGAGATGATTCTGTGATTGTGTGTAGTACATGAGGCATATATATTGTGGATTGTGGATTCTTTGCAGGTGATTAACTAAGAAAAGTGATAAAATTAAAAGGGGAGGTTTTTGACCCATTTCTTTACTAGTTTAATATTTAAGTGAAATGAATATAGTTAACTTAGAGAGTTAAGTAAATACGCTCACAAATTAAAGTTTAAGTTATTAAGGTTAGAGTATAATGGAAAGATCAGTGAAATTAGTTTAGTAACTATACTGACACTGAATACAAACCTTAAATCGAAAAGGAAAATTTTAGTTCCTGAATTTGAGTAAATAAAATAAGTGTTAGTATTAAGTGTATGTCATAGCCTCCGGGTCGTGACAGTTTTAATGATATTAGAGCAAAGTTTGTCTAGTACGTGCCAGTGTAGTTGAGATCGTAGGTAGTGTTACATCCTATGTACTAGTAATGTTTGCATATAAACTCATTTGTTATCGACCTGTACCAATATTAGTCTGCTTTTGGTATAGGTTTGTATTATGATTTAATTCGAAAATGAGGGGAATTGAGTGTTGAAGTAGGCCTGGTAGATAGGCTCAGAGACAGCCAATCTACCTTTGACTCTATCACCCTTATTAACTACACTTGTTAGTAGTCTACATATAGAGTCAAAACCTTTAGGTTTTCTGTTGCTTATTAGCACTCCTTTCAAGGAATCCCAAATGAATAAGGATATCGTCAATGTAATTTAAAGGTAGGAGGTAGGGACCTAGTAGTAGATTTGATATTGTTACACATTTACGACCTTGGTGCCATTTTAGGTATGGAGTGGTCAGCCACCGATCGTACTAGTGTATACTATTATAGGAAAACCATAACCTTCTCCCTACCTAATTCATAAATGATATGTTTTGATAAGTAATGAAGTAATAAGTGCTTATTTGTTCTATTTTGAACATATTGAAGTGATATTAGTAAAGGCATGATGGCCTATGTGGTTTAGAGATTGATGCAGTATACCTACCAAGACCCAAGAATGAGGAATGTAGTTATGCTTGATTGGAATGACCTAGCATAGCTTGGCTTAAGATTGGTCAAGTGATGATTTAGAACTTGAGCTATGTAATGAGCTTAATTTAAGGGTTTTGTTTTATGAAGTCATCCAAACTTGTGACTTTACGCCAACAAAACTATTTGAATAAAAGTATATGGTTTCATTGAAAGCATGATCTGTCTTAGTTTTTAAGACTTGGAAATTGAAATTAGGATTTCAAATTATACAAATTTGATTTGAAGGATTAGGCGATCTTAATGGGCATCAATAAATTATTATTTGATTTGGCCTATTGGATTTGATCAATAGGAGTTTGGCCTATTTATAATAGTGGTGAGAAATTATTAGAACTTGTTCGTCATGTGTGGCATCAAGTGGAGTTTATTGATATACATCAAAAAAGGAAAATAGTACCTTATCTCCCTTCGAACTTGAAAGTGTATTTGATCTTGTATTTTTGGAAAGAATGCAGACTTTCAAAAACAATATGATTTGGAAAGTACAAGGATTTCAGAAGGTATTTGACTTTTCAAATATACCATTGAACTATATGAATTTCGAAAGCTCAATGATTTAAACCTATGGTTTTGAACTGTGTGAATTTGAAAAAACCACAAGACTATTCAGACTTCTCATTAGTTGTAACATACGGCTCTTATTGAAATTACAGACTAACTTTTTCTTTTTTCTATTGATTAGGATAGGCTATTTGTTGTGTCATTGGTCTTTCTTACCTACAATGCATGTACTATTAGGATTATTTCAATATCAGTATAATATTTCCATTCCCCTCAAATGCTTTAATAACATTAACATCTACATTTACTTATTATTCAGCAACCACAGATCAATACATGATCAAGTTCAATATTTTATTTATTGTACACAATATAGTCTATACAAGTTTACATCCCCACTACGCTTAAACTATGTTCCAGTACTGTACAAAATCTGAAATATAAATTTAAAAAAAAAAACAATATACCTTCAAGAAACCATAGACGTGCCCCTAAAGGAATACTATATTACAAAATATAACCTCCTCTAAAAGCGAGCGAAATCATTGCAAAATTTTGGGAGGAAAAAAAAGGGGTGAGTTTACGCTCAGTAAAAGGACATATATAAAAGTGCAATACTACGCAACTTTAATGCATGATTCCAAATTTGGATCTATAATGATATACAGTGGTCAATGTCTGTACAATCTTTCAAGATAAGGAATTTTTATAGCTAATTAGGATGACCAGGCTGAATATGAAAGGATGTTTTGAAACATCTCACTTGTCCCGGATCCTAAATTCGACTATAAGGAAGCAAAATGATATTCTAAGGATATTGAAGCTTTACAATCGGATTTAAAACATTTGTTTAATTATAAGTGCAAAATGGCTATAAAGAATATGTATAATTTAAATACACTTAAATCAATAAAACCAAACTTTTCTTTCAATCATAAACATTTCAATTGATCCAACATTTCTTTAAACATAAAGCATTCAAATCTATAATCTGTCAAACTGTAAACATTTAGTGGAGACGTCAACATTCCAATAAAATCATGCATAGGTAATACAATAAAGGAAATGGTGTACCCATAATAGGTTAGGGATTTACCCTTAATAAGCCAATCTTACGAATATAGAGACTAATGGCCATCGTCGAACAATCACATAATGTACACTAATCATGTGACATCTGTGGGAGCTAATGGCTTGATTAGGGTCATACAACAATCAATCAATACAATCTGAATGCAAGATACACGAGCCAACAATCTCAAAACATTTCTTATCAAACCAATACTTTTAAAAACATCAATACATATTAAATCCCTTTTTAAAATACACGAATTGTAAACTAACACATTTGTACCAAATAAGAATTTCAAAGCAATATTTCCAAAAAGGGCAGTTGACTTCTCTTTTAGGGCAGTCGATTGCTATGCACTTTCTTCAATTAATTAACTTATTTTCTAAATTAATTTCTAAATATTTGAAAATCGAATATAAAGAGGGGCAATCAACTTGTCATTTGGTCAGTCGACTAGTTTTGAAACAGAATGCTTCTGAATAAAATGCAGTTGATGACTTATATAAAGGTCGACTGGTGCACAAACAGAATGTTTTTGGGAAAAGGTAGTTGACTGGTTTACATGGCAATCGGCTGGTTTTGAAATAGAATATTACAGGATAAAAGTGGTCGACTTAGCTTTAAGGCAGTCGGCTGGTTTTAAGTCGATCATGGAGATAGGCAGTCGATTGTTATATAAGGTAGTCGACTGGTTTAAGTCGATTTCGGAAAGAAGTATGTCGTGTCTATGTTTGAGCAGTCAACTACCCTATATGGCAATTGGCTGCTCTTAGACAGAATCAATACTAGGAGGTAAACCGAATTTCAAACTTCCTGCACTTATAAAATAGTTCCAATTTATGTTCAACCAATAAACCACAATGCAAGCATAGTACCCCTATGCCCTTTTACATACATTTCTTACCGCAATTACCACAAAAACATAGTAACTTGCGTCTCCAAACGATCCTTCTTTAGTTATCCAAAGCTAAAGTTGCAAAACCATACAACTTCAATCAAACCATATTCTTTTTTAAATCTAACTTTACTAACCATCTTCCTATCACTTATACATCATCTTACAACCTTCAAGACATTAAACGCAGCACCATTCTTTCTCTCTTAACAAACCCAATGCACCTTAAGTGCTAATCTCAACTTCTTTCAATACAACACCATAGCCATCTTTCCTTCACTCACGACTTTCATTCTACACCATCCATACATGTAAATCATTCAACTTCTCTATGACCTCTCTTATGACCGAAACCCTAAAGAGTCTCTACACTTGGTTTTGCTTCATTTCAAAGCTATATATATGTTATACATTCTTAAAGCAATCAAGAACAATAGCTAATTTCAAGTAAAACTTCATCTTTCCTCACCTTCAATAGCAGCTGAATTTGCAGCAGCCAAAATAACTCTCCAATGGTTGATTCAAGCTTCCAAACTCCAGGTTTAACTAGGCTAAACAAGAGGAATAATTTTCCTTTAGGGTGTAAGTTGATTGGATGAAGTTTGGGAGGTGTTCTCTAAGCTTTCTCACTCCAGGACTTAGCAAAATTTTGAGAGAAAGTGAAGAGCAAGGGAGAAGATGAAGACAAAAATGCATTTCTTTATTCATTTACATCATTAAAATATCTTCTCTTACCATTTGACCACTTTGCCCCTATAAAATTTCGTTAATTTCACTTATATCCTTAGCAATACAATATCAATTTCCATGTTCTATTTAATTCCTATTTATTTTCATTTTCCATAATTATGGTCCTCTAATAATAGAAAAAGTCAAATCTTTGACCTTGGGGCATATGTTGGACGACAATAGGGGTGAAATTACCAAAATACCCCTTATGATATAATCACATAATTTTTGACATTTTCAAATGAATCAATTTGTGGCTTGGAATAGCTTAGGACATCTTCACACGAGAATTTAACTATAACAGCCTATGGTTCAAAAGTCAAACTAGGATTACTGTTATTCACTAAAGTTTTCCCGGCCTGTGGACAAAATTGTCATTTTTTTAATTTGTTGCACTTTAACCTAAGTATGCTTAAACAAAGGAATTTCAAAAAATAGTCTTCTTATCAATTATGTATTTCAAGCCTAAATTTAAGAATTTGTCACTTCTGTGTCCATCCGGGTTACACATAATGCTGTAGGGCCCACCTTACAATTTCTCTTTTACGTATAAGACATAGTGCAACTTCTCATCACAATTTATCCTATCATTCTAATTTAAAATACAATGAAGTAAGGAAGGAATTAAGAAAATTAAGAATCTCACATTAATAGAGTCAAAATGAACACTACATGATATAGAAAAGGGATCATAGAACGAAAATATTGGAAATTTTTAAGACATGTGCAAGATAACAATTGATGTGAATGTTAAGATTGTGTGACATAATACACTCGAGGTCATCTTGTTATGACATAGATTTTAGCTCAGTTGAGTGGTTTCTTAATTATAAAAAAATGTTTGGTTGCAATGTGTGTAACAGTCTAAAACCACATTTTTCACGTATTTCTATACATCTCTTCCGGTTGGGCTGTCTGTGATACTTCACTTTACACTTAATGTTAAACAATTTCATATAACATAAATAATATTATATACATCCCCTATCTTACTTTATAAGTAAGTAGTACTGTACACATGTCTAAATACAGAAAATAAATGATCATACCTCATATATCTTAGTCGGTCAGTCACATTGTCCATTATATGCAGCCGTAATCCACAAATATCGGATCTCACAATCATCAAAACCTGAAATGTTAAAATTGGGGAGTGAGCAAACCACGGCTCAGTAAGAGAGTTATATGTCACACTTGATATTCGGTTAACTATATGCCGAAAAACTTTTTCATTTCCTTTAAAATCTTCCTTGTAGGCTCTAGGCTCACATGTAGGAAGGATACTACAGTCGGCTAAGGATCCAGATAGAGTAAGGCAGATATTTTAAAATACCTAACTTGTTCCAAAACTTAGAAGCAACTATAGAGAGTACTGTATCAATTGTTCTCAAAACGATATAATATTCGTTTCCGTAAAGTAAACCATTTATTTCTCTTCACTTCAGTATATTTTAAAACACGTGACAGTTCAGTAGTAAAATAATGGTTTACTTCAGTTCTCATCAGTACAGTTAAAACACGTGACAGTACAGTGATTTATAAATATTCAAAATCGTTGGATCAGTATACAGTAGTTTTTGGTACTATTTATTAATTTAGTACCTTACAATTCAGTAAAACCGTATCTTATAGTTCAGTAAAACAGTATCTTGATATGGTTCAGTCATAAAATAGTAAACAGTAACTACCAATTTAGAAAACAGTATGCGATAGCTTTCAGTTCAGTAAACAATAAATGGTAGCTTTCAGTCCAGTAAAACAGCAATTAGTGGCTACCATTCAGTATACAATACAGTTTCGTAAACAGTGTTTTGGTACGATTTTTCATCAGTAAACAGTACAATACAGTACAGTAAATAGGATTCCGTAAATCCTTTCAGTAAACAGTAAGTGAACTAAGCATCACCCTACAATCAAATCATGCTATCTCGTCCACTAGGGACACAGTAACAGTAATGAGATCTATGGCCATGATCTATAATATGTCCTTGGTGTACACTTGCTAGGTGACAATCCGGGATGCTGATGACTATCTGGTCAATTAGCCACGTGACAGTAACAGTATGTGTGATGCATGAAGCTCGGGCCCTAAGTCTTAAAACAGTATAAAACTGTACCATAGCGTTTATGGATTTTAAACACAATAGTGTAAAATATTTCACAATTATCCATAAGGCTCACATGTATAAATCATTACCTTTATGAAATTTATAAAATAAATAAACATTTTCAAAATATTTCATAAAGGTATAAATCATGTTTTCCATACGGTGAAAACAGTTATAAAATAGTCACACTGAAAACACATCTCGTGACTGTGTCTTTTTCACCGTAAAAACACATACGCACGCTTTTCCGTGCTTTCTTTCCAAAACATGGTTTTCAAAGTTATCGGGATTCAAATCAATTATTTTTATGATTTACGAAAAATTAAAATATTTATTTTCCAAATCAACACTCCCGTCACCATGTTTTCTTCTAAAAACACGTGTAGAGACCTCTAGTCTCGAAATCATAGTTTTCCATCATTTCTTAACCTTTATGGAATTTATGTAATTAATTATTTTCATAATGAAAACTATAAAGGTTTGATATGAAATCAAGTGAATATTTATAAAATATTAACTTCAGTCTTTTTCAATTTCCATCTTGTTTCACGTGAAATATCACCTACGGGTGAATTTTCGGTGATTTCCTTTTCACTATTCTCGAAAACATGAATATTTTAAAATTAAACTTCTATATATTCATGTTTTATGACAAATACTTGATTTCTCGATTTTTGTGTTTGAAAATCGTTTCTCGTGAAATCAAATCACTTCTTATAATTTTTGGTGATTTTCGGTAAATTTTAGTAATTTTTTGATAATTTTTCGGCAGTATAACGACTGCCGATTGGCTAGCCTCCTGCACAAAAAATACAGTTTATATTTCTCAACCGGTAAATCACCACAATTTCCAAACAGATAAATCACTACAGTTTTCAACCAATCATTTTCAATTGCATTTATAAAATTTAAATGTATAATTTAAATCATGTGGCCGAATATCCCTACAAGCAGCACATGTCTCCCTTACCTGTCTCGGGTCAACGACTGCCTCTCGAAGGTCGCGTCCGTGTTCACCTTGCCCGATTCCATTGGCTCGGTCATCGAGGGAATTTTCTAGAAATTAAATTCTAAAATTAGAATTTTTTCATATTTTATTAAAATAAATCACTCGAAATTAATTTCCGGAATTCTTACTGAATTTTCGTAATTTTTGAGTTTTCGAATTTCCTAGGATTTCCCGAATTCCTAGAAATTCCTTTTCTCTCTCTTTTCTTCTTTCCCTCTTTTCTTCTCTTTCTTATTTTCCATAACTTCAATCTTATTCTTATTTCCAAATTTAATCCTCCTTCACTTGGATTTCCACAATTCGTCACTTCCTCAATTCACGGAATATTCACTATATTCCAATCTCATAATTATATTTATTTATTTCATTAAATTTTCAATATTAATAATTTTTAATAAATGAAAAATTTACGGTTATCACAATGTGTGAGCTAACAAGATATATCTAATTAGTGGACTTTTGAAACATCAAATTGTTAGAGTAATGTGAAGTAAGTTGATCTAGATAAATGATAAAATGTAAATTTGATTTTTAGATTTATCATACTTGCATCAAATGGATATAAAAGATATGATAAAGGAAAGCATCCTTCCATGTTAAATTTGAAGGACCAAATTTTCTGAGGTGGGGAGAATGTGATAACCGTAAATTTTCCTAACCCGAACATGTACCCAAAGTGTAATTTGCAAATGTACCAAGTGTGATTAAGTAATTTTTGGAAATTTGAATGTATTAACATTATCCGAAATATGGAAATGAATTTTTGGATATAGAAAACATGAATGAAGCCAATGTCAATGTACACCATATATACATGTAATAATTAAACTAAGAGAAATATATAACTACATATATTTGTACCCACACCAAGTTAATGCCTGTAATGCGCGACTGTTCACATATACATATCTCTATAGGAAGATAAATATATATGTTAAATAAAATAAAAATAAAAATAATATAAATATACAAATTATTAGATATAAAAATATAAAATACAATGATAATATAAACTATAAATTATATATATAAATAATATATTAATTTAGTGGAGTTTGGTGGGATATTTCCCACCAAACCCCATGATAGGTAGACCATCATCACTCCTCTTGGCTTGTAACAAAAGCCAAGAAAAGATCAAAATGAAAGGGGATTTCAGGCGAGAGAAAGAGTGAAACAGAGAAAGAGAGACATGGGAGAGAGATGAATGAGGTGAAGGGAAAATGAGTAGCGGCATCCAACGAGAAAAGGTGAAGTTAGAGCATGGGTTCCTATGCATTGAACAGGAGGCTGCTACAGAAGAGATTAGGTAAGGCAAGGTCGATTTTAGCTGCTGAATAGGGGGCTAAATGGCACTGGAAATGAAGGCATAACAGGGGCATTTGAGGCTAAGTTTAGGTTGTTATTTCGCTGCTATAACAGGGTGAAAACAAGGTGTTTTGGGACCCAAAACAGAAGCTATGGAAGCAAGAGTGATCACATCTGAAATAGGGGTTTAAGGATGGTTTGGAACCGTATTTGAAAGGTGTTCAAGGCCAAAAACAGGGGGCTGTATGGTTGACCTCTTAGGCATTGATCAAGCTTGAGTTTTAGGTTTTCTCAAAGCTAGAATGGTGATGTTTAAAGGCTAGAACCATCTTGAACCTTTGCATTGTATGTTGGATCTTGCCTTAAAATTGTTAGAGTTCCTCTCCAAATTGTAAGTGCTAAAAGTCGAAACAAAAATAAGAAATTGGTAGTAATCAAAATAATATAAGAAATTATAAATTAGAATTATTTTATGATTACGAAGAGTTGGACTGAAGCACGGATATCTCACTCTCTTTAAGATGATTCACGCCTCTGCGGTTTATATTGACCGTTGCTGTAGAAACTCAAAGCGTGCTGCCTCCAGGATACAACAACCCAACCTATCTTCGTTGTACACTCTACAGTTCTGCACTAACATGTAGATTTAAAAGCTCTCTGATCAAACACCTTTCTCTTGTCCAAGAATATTAGAAGTGAATTGGTGTTGTTCTTTTTATTCAAGGTTTAAGACCTATTTATAGGCTTTACCTATTAGTAACCTTCACCAAATATTAAATATACATATTTTCGTTTAACTCATATAGCAAACGGTAGGAATAAAACACAAGAAACGTTATATACATTCAATGTATAATGTTGGAACATTATTACATATAATAACGTTATGCTAATAAATTGCTTTTTATGATACAATAATGCTTGGAATTTATTGTGTTTAATATTTAAACGTTATATGATTTTATTATTAAAATCAATAGTTCCAACAATTCCTTCTCCATTTTAATAATAAAATAATATTTTAAATATTTTTATTAACTTGGACAGAGAAGAATTATTATGCATAATAAAGGTGTGCGACCGCATTGAACCTTTACGTAGTGTCGTAGCAAATCTTGATCCTAAGCCAATAGTGTGCTATATGCATTGAACTTTGGCTGTACAAGGGAGACAAGTGTTTGCAGTACACACATAATAATTCAAGTGTTTATGAGCTTCTTTTTAAGCCAGCACATTACGGCCTTGTGCTTGATCCCGACTTAGTGAGTAATCTAGAAACTTGCCCAACCAAGCTTTATAGGAGCGACCCCACTCCAATACTCACATGGGTGAAATATATCAAGAGTGTTCCTGTAACTGCTACACTCCACTCATAATGAGCTATAGATTTCATTAAGATTCTTAAAAGAATCAACCCTCCAATGTTACAGGATAGATACACTACACCATAGGGATGAACAAATGAGCTAAAGGCTTCTTAGTGTGTATCTTTTAGCGGCCTCTCTATGATTCATTCTTCCTATTGAACCTAACTCTCAGGATCTCTGATCATTAGGTTGGGTATCCTCATAGGAGATTCCAACTTATTTGGGCAAAAAGTCCCATCCCCCTCAATGTATACTAGATCTTATCTTGAGCAAAGGCCTTTATTACATAATTCACACTTATAATCCCATTATTCATATGAGATCTCACTGTAAGGTATTTCCTTTTAACAGATCTGGATTTACCATTGTAATAATGGTTATGCATTCTAGCAATTATAGCAGTGCTATCACAAACATATCTCATGATCTAATTTTAAGAACTGTCAAGCAGTCACACATATGATGTATTTGATTTTCTTGCCACAACTATATTTATATAGTAAGGCTTGTAGCATTTTCATACTCCATCATAACAAATCATACTACTAGGAATCACAAAATTTTGTGACCAGTAGCCCAATTTTATCCAACATCTACTACTATGAATCATCTATTTTATATGTCCAGTAGCCTAAGTTTATCCAACATCAATGTCATCTACTAGGAATCACAAATATATTGTGACCAGTAGTCTAATTTTTCTTAACAGCAAAAGTCGTACTACTAGGAATCACATATTTTATGTGATCAGTAGTCTAATGACATCCAACATAAAAGTGATACTACTAGGAATCACAAATTTATTTATGATCAGTAGTCTAATTTATTCACACCACCAATGACATGCAAATTCGCTTTACAATTCTCCATTGTTCTACAAACAATCTTTAAATTTAATATGCAATTCAAAAAGCATCACCATATTCCAATTAGCAATTCACCTGTAGATAGTGTCCAGTCAACAATCATAACAGTATATGCATATAAGCAACATTTTGAATCGCACATCTGGGTTAGCATGCCCAAAAAGTTATGTTGACAACAACCATAACATGCCTCCAACTATAGCACTCTTAACTCATAAAAGTGATGACAATTACAAGTTTCAAATTGATCAGATAATCATAAATTAAACCATAAACAAGGCTATATTTAAAAGACAATAACAAAACCAATAACGGTGACAAAGCAGAACAATTAAAGCTAACGTGGTAATTGAATAGCTTTGAACCAATTAGCATTAAACTCAAACTAACGTCACAAAAATTACTTTTTCAAATCTCCATCTTTTCCTTATCTGAAGCTAATGTAATTAGCTTAACCTTCATTATAGAATGTAGAACATACAAAATTAATCATTTACCTATCACTTATGTAATAACCAGTCGTTTTAGTTAAAGGATTGCAAACATGCAAAAGACAAAAGTATAACTTCAATTATGTATTCCACCACAAAATATAATCTCAACTAGCTTTTAATATATATAAAAAACAGTTTCATAATTCAATGAGAATTTAATTTGAGCATAAAACCTCCACCATTATAAAATAATTATAATGAGAGAGGCTCAAATTTTTTTTTTCACATTATTTTTTTAATTTAAATGATTAGTCGTTTCTAATATCGGAATATGATATTTCACGCTTTGAAAGCTTTGACGTTATTATAATAAAATCTTGGAGTTATTATTTCATACAAATGTTGAATTGAATGCAAAAAATCAAGAGCTCATACCTTTAATAAGGAACACAATATCACAGCATACAAATGCTTAGCTTAGCAAGCAAAGACAAGTTTCTAACAATTAAACACAAAACGGCTAACATAGTTTTAAAGGCTAGCATAGAAAATGGCTTAGTATTTCTATTTAATGCTTTAAGAAACAAACCGTTTAGTGTATGGTAAATAAAGCACATGTCATAGTGTAAACGGCTAATTGCATTTACTATATTATTAATTACTAAATTATTATTAATCTTATTCAAAGAAAGCTCATCTTTAAAGAATTAACAAGCATTGTAAATGTTTAAGCGTCAGCTAATTACATTCAATATATATACTCAAACACTATCACTTTGATATATTATAACATTAAAGCTTTATGCAATTAAACGTTTGTATGAAAATAATGTTAAAGCAAATGTTTCTTTGCATTATTATTATTATAATAACATAAAGGTTATAATAAAATAATAACATTAGCTAAATTATGATAACATACCTTTCGTGCTCAAGTATTTCAAGATTTGTCTTCTCCTAGTAACAAATCGTTAGATAAGTAAGAAATATGATCTCACCAATATTTTACTGAGGAGAGAGATCCTAATTTTATTAAGTTGAAAATATTTTCAAAAGACTAATGAATCTTCTTAAAATTGTTAGAGTTCCTCTCCAAATTGTAAGTGCTAAAAGCTGAAACAAAAATAAGAAATTGGTAGTAATCAAAATAATATAAGAAAATATAAATTAAAATTATTTTATGATCACGAAGAGTTGGACTGAAGCATGGATATCTCGCTCTCTTTAAGACGATTCACGTCTCTGCGGTTTGTATTGACCGTTGTAGCAAGGGCGTTTGGGGGTAGAAAATATTTTGGTTTCAAGGGCTATAAAACGTGATCTTGGAGGCTAGAATTCGGTGTTGAAATGTAGTGTTAGGCGTTGAGCTTAGAGGCTGAGTTCAAGGGTTTAAATAAGGTTGAAGCACGCTAAAATAGGCAACTTGTAAAGGCTATAAATAGGGCTAGGTAGGCATGGAACAGAGGAGTAGCTGAGTGTATTTTCTCAATTGATAGACAAAAATGCAGCAAGGCATTTTGGAGAAGGAAAGGAAGAAGGCAGCCACCATGGCTACCAGAGGAAGAGGGAACGAAGAGAGAAGAAAGGGAAAGAAAAGAAAGGGGTAAAGAAAGAAATAGGAGGAGCTTAGGAAGTACTTTACTAGAATTTTAATGTGGAAATGGGTAAGGAAATTAAAAGATTTTGTTATATTTCTTTGGAATTTATAAAATTTTTTGGATTATTTTCTAAGCAAATATATGTGTGAATTATTAAAATTGTAGCAAATTGGTAATGAGGCGAATGGTGGAGTTTGGCTTGGCTCGAAAGTCGAAAACACGCTAAGTTTTGTTAAATAGGTAACATACTTTTACGAAGTAGTAGTAGTAATAGTATTATATTGTATAGTTTAGAAATAAAACTATTGATGATGGATAATTGTTGAAACATTATGAAACGAATAGGATATTATTGGAGTGTGTGTTAGGTATTTGAGGCTATTGATAGAATAAATTGAGAATGTGAAATATGTTAAACTTGTTGGCATGGTTTAAAGTGCTGAACTTGTGGGATTTGTAAATATGTTCTGTAGGCAAGCTTAATTGATATATAAAGATTAATATGAGTATGATATTGGGTTGTATCGATGCAAAAGAACCTAGGCCTAGGCCAAATGGTTAGGAGTAACTTGACTCTTAAGGATGATAAGGTTCAAGTCACTCTGGACACGAATTGGAGGCGGTAAATCTTTGGCTAACCTAGGCACATCTCGACAAAACCATGAGGGCCAGTGAGCCCAAAGTGGTCAGTACGTTTGAGCAAGGTACTGGGGTGGCAAATCCTAGCTAAACCAAGCACTCCCGGGCCTTACACAACACTTGTGCAAATTTTATGACTGCTTATGCACATAATACTTCACTTGACTTGGTGCGTCTCACTTAGCCACCAACAAGGCTAGATAAATTATTACAAGATGATATCTTCAATGTTAGCCAACCTAGGCTGTGTTTAAGCTAAGCAAGGAACTGCTTCATATGTACCAGAAAAATAAATCTCTCTTTAAAATCTCTCATCCAAACATGGTGTTGGGATTTTTCACAATGTATTTAAATGACCTGACAATGGAGCCTCTTCAAGCAAATCGAATGTTACTACTTGAATACTCTTGAGGTGAGGGAAGATGTTTATTATCTAAACTAGATTGATAGAAGGATTTTAGGTAAATTTTCAATATATCAAGCATATAGAAATTAATTCAAATTAAGGAAAATTTAGAATGACCTTGGATAGTTGATACCATTTTTGAATTGGCATTATGAGGATGCTAATCCTTTCTCACACGTAACCATATTTTCGAACCTTAATTTCTTTAAACATATACTATGCTTTGTAGATAAAAATAGATTATCAATCACACTTTAGGTTAGAATGATTTATGGTGACCTCTTGAATTTAATTCTAATGGATTAGGATATAGATCTTAGCACGTTATGACATGGTCAATTCAATTAAAAATCAAATTTCATATTTTTTTCTATCTTTATAAATACAAATAATCTTGAATTTTCATCTACTTTTGTTCATATCTAATAATACATAACAAATTTAGATATATTTAATTTTTTATATTATATAAAATATAATTTAAAATCTATAACTATACATTGGGTAGTCTTTAGGATTGTACTGTATAATTTTTTGCACAGTTTTATGCCATCTGTCAACTGATTATTAGCTGTTCATTTTTTTTTTCAGTTCAGTCGTTTACTTGATGTTAAGCCCTTTAACTTCTTCTTTTGTAGAATAACTCCTCTTATCGATTTTTTTTTTTTTTTACAATTAAGTTCTCAATTTTTAAAATTAAGTTCTCTAATATATTTTTATTCAATTTTGTTAAGTATGTTATTGAATATACTTTTAATTCTTCGATTTTTTAGTTAAGTCATTTGATTTTTTTTTATTCTTAACACTCTTTCCCCAATTATGCCTTCGAATTATTTTTTAGTTTTTGAAATTTCTTTCATTTGGCACCCCTTTTGTTTTCTTAAATGGTGTTCAAGTTTTTCAATCAATTTCGATGATTAAACCGGTTTGAACCGACTGATACTCAACCCAATACAATTAGATGACACCTAAGAAGCCACAAAATGACAATTTTATGAATTTGGGTTCGACCTGGCCCATTTCGACTAGTTTATACATTTTTAATATTATATTAGCAAATGATATTTTGAATTTTCAATGACAGATCAAATAAAATTCATCTTGAATTAAATAGTCAGGCATGCAGTCTGAGATCTACAGTTGATCCCAAAGAATTTCCAAATAGGAGTTACTTTTTTTGCTGTTTTCCTGGATGCACAAATTTTCAAACCTGCTTTTGAGACTTCTGGGAGCATCATTTGGATATAGCTTAGATCAATTTGGCAATCCATATATGGAAGAACTTGACTAGAAGGATAGAGATGTAGAATGGAATGAGTTCATATCTACGAGGAAGAATAATTATATATGTAATTAAGATATAATCAGGTTCTCAGTTCACCAACCCCTGCCAAATACTTCAGCAGCAGTTCAAAAAACTTGCTCTACTGCTCTACAATTAACTTGGTTTCCAACCTCCAATTCTAAATTCCCACTTCAAAGCCTCAACCACATTCCACAAAATGGACTCCAAATTCAAATTCTAGCTCAAACAATGGCAGCTTGCTTCCAGCAGAAACCCAGCAATGCTGAAGATGACCCAGTTATTCTCTTCTCGACTTCCAATTCCCCTGAAGGTGTTGGATTATGCCCTTAGAACCATTCATTAGATGATTGACTTTGGCATTTTTATGTATCATGACATTTTTTATTTATAGTTCATTATTATATTCGTCTTATAACTGCGTAATATAATCTTATATGATAATGTCCTTAGAATAGTAATAACACACTATTCTTAAAATATCCCTAGTCAAGTATTATTTGAACAAGGATAACAATGATACGATAAGACTAGTATGTGGTTGACTGATGACCATTGTCATGGATATAGGATATCAAGTCATCACATAGGTACATGTTAGAGAACTATGTACTGGATCGACCCTCCATGAGAACGCTACATGGATTGTTATATGAGTGTCATAAGCGATTCTCATAGTGATGATGGTGTATGTGATCCTTTGACTTGAGATCATCAGAGATCCCAACATAGAGAATTGCATACTTTAATGCTGCTAGATGTCATTCGTAACAGGATGGACTATAAAGGTAGTAATTGGGTATGCCTCGATCTATGTAGAGGGATGTAGAGTGATCAAGATAGGATTTATCCCTCTTATATAACAAGAGTGATGTCTTGGGCCCTTTGATAGAGTGAGACTAAAATGCATGGCCGTGCTCAAATAAGTCAATATGAGATATTGATTTTATTTGTTTAATTAGTCTACTCAGGAATCAAGAAACGCTGATTAGACTATACAAGTGTGACACATTCCATGACTTGTGTCTAATCAAGACATCAAAGGATAAAGGGATTAGACTACACAGTAACATCTATCACGAGTAAGGTTATGTCGAGTCATTGACATTCTCGTTACATGGGTAGCAATGATGTGTTGCTAGATACCGCTCATTGCCTGTGACAATTTTGTCATTGCCATTGTTTTGAGAACCTATTGGGTCGCACACTTAGAACGGATCAATGAGGAGCTTAATTAATCCTATTCTGAATTGGATTAAGGATATAACTAATCCTATTCTGAATTGGATTAGGGATATAACTAATCCTATTCTAAGTAGGATTAGAGTTCTGTTTGGCAGTAAATTTTAGGGTAAAATTTACTGCCTATAAAAGGATGTTTTCTGAAACATAGCCGCACAACAGTTAGAAAACAGAAAAGTATTCTTTTAATCGAAGCTAGCAGTTCGGTTATAAAGAATCAAAAACGCTCCTTAAGGCATCTGATCGTGAGACGTTCAAGAGTCGTGAGATCCGTTCGTGTGGATACCATAGAGGCAGGAACGAAAAGTTGCTGCTTGTGATTCGACCAAAGACAAAAAAAGCAGAGAAAACGTTAGGTAAAATCTCGAAACCCTAATCAGGCAACCCTCCGAATCGATCCTGGTGGAGGCCGAATGATTTAAATTCCGCTGCATGTTTGTTTCGGTTTCCTTCACTGGTATCCGAGCCAGATTCGGAGTCCCTGATTTGTTTTGATAAAAGCATGATCTCTGGTTACTTTCTGTTTATGATTACATGCAATCGTTTTAATGAGATTAATACGGATTAGAATGTATATGATATATTCAGAGGCTACAAATCGAATTGTTGAAATTATATATATGATATATATCAATTTCGATTCAACTTATATGTGAGATATAATCTGTGATGCGAATTATTAATGGCGTTTCTGTTCTGCATAAATGTTATGGATAATCTGTGATGCGAATTATTAATGGCGGTTTCTGTTCTGCATAAACGTTATGGAAGAAATAGAATAATGTCGAAAGTGTATAAAGATTGAAACACTTTTAGATAATAGTTCTAATGCGACTAAAATTATAGTCAGTATGAGATACTGGCTGGAACATCCTGATAAGATTGGGACACTTCCGGATAAGCGGGACCGCCGCCCCTGGGAACCCCGCAGTCAGGGTTATAATTCTTTTCAAATGTGCCTCGTTAATAAAACTAAAATTTTGAAATTGCATCACACTTGTTTGTATAACACGGTGGTTGTTGTTTGAGCATGGTGCATAGTTATAGCCCTAGCCCAATATGATTGTATTTTGGTGGTTGTAAATTTTAATAAATACGACCTACGTGTCGTGCCTTGTTCTTGAAATTCTTGTTGTACATTCTTTTCTCATCTTACTCCCCTCGAATGTAACTCGAGGTTTCTCTTAAACTATGTAATTGGAGCTGACAACCATGCAAAGGATGACCAAAGAGGCACTTGCAGAAGATGCTATTACCCTTAGGTTACCCCTTAGGGTTTCTCATTGGCTTGGGAAATCCATTTAGTTTGGGCTATAACTATGTCACGTTTATTTTATTGCTTAATTGCATGAGATGCATGGTTTATTTTGTACGTTTATGATATGAAAATCATATGATAATTTTAAAAAAAAGTAAAATTGGTGAGATCTTATTCAATAAACTAAGAAAATCCCTCAAATTAAATTAAGTCAATAATAGATGCCTACCAATGAATAGCACTCGTCAAGGCTAGAATCGATTTTGTTATGTTTGCCAAAGCAAAATATCATATCTATCTTAGTAAGACGCGATGGGATAATAGTGATATCCAAAGGCTATAAATTGGGTTGACTTAACTAGATTTCCTCAATAGGATTGGGAATTTAGAGGCATAAAGTTGGGCTTCCATTCATGAGATGAATTAGAACAAGTGTTGTTCACCCAACTATCCAAGAGTTACATGAGATGTAATTGGTAAGTGTTGCCTACCTAAATAGCCAAATCTTGGGCGATTAGCCAAAGCTAACTCTAGATAAGGTGAAATATGGATCTTGGCCCACTAGAGAAATTATGTGATAATTTTTTCGAATTAATAGTGAGGGTTGTTGATTCGATAAAAATAGTGGGAGCATCATTTAATAAATAAATATTTAATTAAATGAATGCATTCATGATACTTATATTTTGCATAATTTTGTTGTAGATTACCATGGCATCAAACACAAATAACACACTTTCACTGCGATCTGTCCTTGAGAAGGACAAGTTGAATGGGACAAACTTCCTGGATTAGTACAGGAACCTGAGGATAGTCCTCAAGCAAGAAAAGAAGTTGTATGTCCTTGAGATTCCCTTACCTGAGGAACCACCCTCTAATGCTCCAAGGGCAGAAAGAGATGCTTATAAGAAGCATCAAGATGATGCATTGGATGTTAGTTGCCTTATGCTTGCCTCATGCTTGCCTCCATGAATCCTGAGCTTCAAAAGCAACATGAGGAAATGGATGCGTTCGATATGATCGAGCATCTCAAGCAACTCTATCAAGAGGAAGCTAGGCAAGAAAGGTACAATGTCTCTAAGGCATTGTTTCAGTGTAGGATGGCAGAGGGGACTCCCGTTGGTACTCATGTGCTCAAGATGATTGGGTACATTGAAAACCTTGAAAGATTGGGATTTCCTTTGGGCCAAGAGTTGGCCACTGATGTGATTATGCAATCGTTGCCAGACAGTTACAGTCAATTTGTTGTTAATTACAACATGAATGAAATTGACAAGACTCTGCCACAGTTACTTAGCATGTTGAAAACAGCTGAATCCAACATGAAAAGGGCCAAGCCCAAAGATGTCTTAATAGTTAAGAAAGCTAAGGGCAGGGCTAATGCAAAGGGCAAGAAAAAGGGTAATAAAGCCAATGGCAAGTTCAAGCCCAATGATACTGTACTGAAGCCTAAAGGTGGGGTTGCCAAAGGGAAATGCTTCCATTGCGGTGAGACCGGGCATTGGAAGAGGAACTGCAACAAATACCTGGAAGAGCTAAAGAAGAAGAAAGGAAGTGAGACTACCACTTCATGTATTTATGTTATAGAAGTTAATCTATCTACTTCTTCATCATGGGTATTAGATACTGGATGTGGTTCTCACATTTGTGTAAATGTGCAGGAACTCAAAAGGAGTAGATCGTTGACTAAGGGCGAGGTCGACCTACGAGTGGGAAATGGAGCAAGGGTTGCTGCATTAGCTGTAGGAACTTATATTTTGACATTGCCCACAGGGCTTGTTTTAGAATTAGATGATTGTTATTATGTGCCTTCCATCACTAAAAACATTATTTCTATTTCTTGTTTGGACAAGAAGGGTTTTTCATTTATAATAAAGGACAACTGTTGCTCCATTTATTTAAATGATATCTTTTATGGTAGTGCACAACTAATTAATGGTCTTTACATTCTAAATCTTGATATGCCTATTTATAACATAAATGCTAAAAGGATTAAATCTAATGATCAAAATCCAACATATCTCTGGCATTGTCGCTTGGGACACATAAATGAGAATCGCATTTCCAAACTCCATAAAGATGGACTTTTGGACTCATTTGATTTTGAATCGTATGAGACATGTGAATCTTGTTTGATGGGTAAGATGACTAAAGCCCCTTTCAAAGGACATAGTGAAAGGGCAAGTGATTTATTGGGCTTA
The DNA here is from genome assembly GCA_031772115.1 of Heritiera littoralis. Taxonomy (NCBI): domain Eukaryota; kingdom Viridiplantae; phylum Streptophyta; class Magnoliopsida; order Malvales; family Malvaceae; genus Heritiera; species Heritiera littoralis. The sequence continues at coordinate 2,648,775 of JAPDPK010000043.1, forward strand.
GTACATACAGATGTATGTGGACCTTTAAACACACAGGCTAGAGGTGGGTTTATGTACTTTATTACATTTACTGATGATTTCAGTAGATATGGCTATGTGTATCTTATGAGACACAAGTCAGAATCTTTTGAAAAGTTCAAAGAATTCAAGAATGAAGTACAAAACCAACTTGGCAAGAGCATTAAGGCACTTCGATCAGATCGAGGTGGTGAATACTTAAGCCAAGAATTGCTTGACTATCTTCAAGAGTGTGGGATTGTCTCACAACTCACTCCTCCAGGTACACCACAATGGAATGGTGTATCTGAAAGGAGAAATCGAACTTTATTAGATATGGTTCGATCAATGATGAGTCATACAGATCTTCCAGAATCCTTTTGGGGACATGCATTAGAAACAGCTGCTTTTACACTGAACCGTGTTCCATCTAAATCGGTTCCAAAGACACCATATGAGATATGGACTGGTAAACGTCCCAGTATGTCTTTTATGAAGATTTGGGGTTGTGAGGCTTATGTAAGACGTCAAGTCTCTAACAAACTTGCACCTAAATCTGATAAGTGCTATTTTGTGGGATATCCTAAACTAACTAAAGGATATTATTTTTACAACCCCACTGAGCGCAAAGTGTTTGTAGCTCGAACAGGTGTCTTTCTAGAAAGAGAATTCATTTCTAAAAGAACTAGTGGGAGAAAAGTAGAACTTGAAGAAATTCAAGAGCTACAAGATAGCGCACCCGATGTTGAGATGGAGCCTGAGCAAGCACCACAAGTTGTTGTGGAACCAGAACCACAAGCTGTTGTGGAGCAACCGCCTGCTCAAGAGACACAAGCCTGGCGTAGATCAGTTAGAACACATCGTGAGCCACAGTGATATGGATTTCTAATGACTCAGAACGGTGATGTATTGCTCATGGACCAAGATGAGCCTACTACCTATCAAGAGGCTATTACAGGGCCAGACTCTGAGAAATGGCTTGAAGCCATGAGATCTGAGATGGAATCCATGTATGCCAACCAAGTTTGGACCTTGGTTGACTTACCCGAAAGGGTAAAACCTATAGGGTGTAAATGGGTTTTTAAGAAGAAAACCGACATGGAAGGAAATGTTCATACCTATAAAGGGCGATTGGTTGCTAAAGGTTTTAAACAAATTCATGGTATTGACTATGATGAAACCTTTTCACCAGTCGCGATGATCAAATCCATTAGGATCTTGCTTGCGATAGCTGCATTCCATGATTATGAAATCTGGCAAATGGACGTCAAGACTGCTTTTCTTAATGGAAAGCTACTCGAGGATGTGTACATGACACAACCTGAGGGTTTTGTTGATCCAAAAAATGCTGGAAAGGTTTGTAAGCTGCAACGTTCTATTTATGGACTAAAGCAAGCTTCTCAAAGTTGGAATCTTCATTTTGATGATGCAATCAAAGAGTTTGGTTTTATCAAGAACGAAGATGAACCTTGTGTCTACAAGAAGGTCAGTGGGAGCACTATTGTCTTCCTGGTGTTGTATGTAGATGACATACTACTCATTGGGAATGACATCCCTACCCTTCAGTCTGTAAAGACTTGGTTAGGGAATTGCTTTTCAATGAAGGACTTGGGCGAAGCTACCTATGTACTGGGTATAAGGATCTATAGAGATAGATCAAGGAAATTAATTGGCCTAAGTCAAAATGCATACATAGATAAAGAGCTAAAGAGGTTTAGCATGCAGGATTCCAAGAAAGGATTCTTGCCTATGACACATGGCATTACTCTCTCAAAAGAACAGTGTCCTACAACACAAGAAGAGAGAGAACGTATGAGTAAAGTTCCATATGCATCTGCTATTGGATCCATTATGTATGCCATGTTATGCACACGTCCCGATGTCTCGTATGCCTTGAGCATGACGAGTAGATATCAAGTTGATCCTGGTGAACATCACTGGATCACTGTTAAGAATATTCTTAAGTACTTGAGAAAGACTAAGGATACATTCTTGATATATGGAGGTGAGGAAGAGCTCATTGTAACAGGTTACACTGATGCTCGCTTCCAAACTGATAAAGATGACTATAGATCGCAGTCTGGTTATGTGTTTTGCCTTAATGGTGGTGCTGTGAGCTGGAAGAGTTCAAAGCAGGCGACAGTGGCCGATTCTACAACAGAGGCTGAGTATATAGCTGCCTCTGAAGCTGCTAAGGAGGCTGTTTGGATCAGGAAGTTCATAACTGAGCTTGAAGTTGTTCCTAGCATTGTAGATCCGATTGAGCTCTATTGTGACAACAATGGAGCCATCTACAAGCTAAGGAACCTAGATCTCACCAACGATCCAAACATATACTACGGCGCTTCCATCTCATTCGAGATATCATCGAGAGAGGAGATGTGAGGATATGCAAAGTACCAACTGACGATAACATCGCCGACCCACTGACGAAGCCTTTGACGCAGCAGAGACATGATCGTCACACTAGGTCACTAGGTATTAGATACATGAGTGAATGGTCTTAGTGCAAGTGGGAGATTGTTGGATTATGCCCTTAGAACCATTCATTAGATGATTGACTTTGGCATTTTTATGTATCATGACATTTTTTATTTATAGTTCATTATTATATTTGTCTTATAACTGCGTAATATAATCTTTTATGATAATGTCCTTAGAATAGTAATAACACACTATTCTTAAAATATCCCTAGTCAAGTATTATTGTGAACAAGGATAACAATGATACGATAAGACTAGTATGTGGTTGACTGATGACCATTGTCATGGATATAGGATATCAAGTCATCACATAGGTACATGTTAGAGAACTATGTACTGGATCGACCCTCCATGAGAACGCTACATGGATTGTTATATGAGTGTCATAAGCGATTCTCATAGTGATGATGGTGTATGTGATCCTTTGACTTGAGATCATCAGAGATCCCAACATAGAGAATTGCATACTTTAATGCTGCTAGATGTCATTCGTAACAGGATGGACTATAAAGGTAGTAATTGGGTATGCCTCGATCTATGTAGAGGGATGTAGAGTGATCAAGATAGGATTTATCCCTCTTATATAACAAGAGTGATGTCTTGGGCCCTTTGATAAAGTGAGACTAAAATGCATGGCCGTGCTCAAATAAGTCAATATGAGATATTGATTTTATTTGTTTAATTAGTCTACTCAGGAATCAAGAAACGCTGATTAGACTATACAAGTGTGACACATTCCATGACTTGTGTCTAATCAAGACATCAAAGGATAAAGGGATTAGACTACACAGTAACATCTATCACGAGTAAGGTTATGTCGAGTCATTGACATTCTCGTTACATGGGTAGCAATGATGTGTTGCTAGATACTGCTCATTGCCTGTGACAATTTTGTCATTGCCATTGTTTTGAGAACTTATTGGGTCGCACACTTAGAACGGATCAATGAGGAGCTTAATTAATCCTATTCTGAATTGGATTAAGGATATAACTAATCCTATTCTGAATTGGATTAGGGATATAACTAATCCTATTCTAAGTAGGATTAGAGTTCTGTTTGGCAGTAAATTTTAGGGTAAAATTTACTGCCTATAAAAGGATGTTTTCTGAAACATAGCCGCACAACAGTTAGAAAACAGAAAAGTATTCTTTTAATCGAAGCTAGCAGTTCGGTTATAAAGAATCAAAAACGCTCCTTAAGGCATCTGATCGTGAGACGTTCAAGAGTCGTGAGATCCGTTCGTGTGGATACCATAGAGGCAGGAACGAAAAGTTGCTGCTTGTGATTCGACCAAAGACAAAAAAAGCAGAGAAAACGTTAGGTAAATTCTCGAAACCCTAATCAGGCAACCCTCCGAATCGATCCTGGTGGAGGTCGAATGATTTAAATTCCGCTGCATGTTTGTTTCGGTTTCCTTCAGAAGGTTCCTCCACCCCTTCCTCTTCTTTCTAGCACTCACCACTTTCAGCTGATACCATTCCAAAGCTTCCCACAAGCTAACAGTGAGAAACTTTTCCTATACAATTCATCTGAAAAGATCAATTCCAGATTCGTTTTTTCACTCGGTTCAAAAGCCTAAGCCTGTTGAGACACTTAAATTGGTCAACTTTTTGCTAGAAGCTCCGAAATCCTTGCCATTGTTGGTCCAAGTGGCACTGGAAAATCTAGTCTTCTCAGGATAATATCAGGAAGGGTAAATGATGAAGATTTTGATCCGTGTAGCATCTCCATCAATGATCATTGGATGACTAGTCCAGCTCAGTTGAGGAAGATATGTGGATTTGTGGCCCAAGAGGATAATTTGCTTTCTCTGCTTACTGTAAGAGAAACGCTGATGTTTAGCGCGAAGTCCAGGCTCAAAGAAATGAGTTCAAAACAGAAGGAAGAGAGGGTTGAGAGTTTGATGCAAGAGCTTGGCCTTTTACACGTCGCAGACAGTTTTGTTGGTGTAGAGGAATTTCTGGTGGAGAAAGGAAAAGAGTTTCGATTGGTGTTGATATGATTCACGACCCTCCAATTTTGCTCCTGGATGAACCGACTTCAGGCCTGGATAGTACTTCAGCTCTTCAAGTGATTGAGCTTCTTGCTTCCATTACCATAGCTAAGCGAAGAACAGTGCTACTTTCTATCCATCAACCAAGCTACAGAATTCTTAGATATATTTCTAAATTCCTAGTACTTGCTCAAGGTTCTGATGTCCATAATGATAGTCTCGATTGTTGAAATATCCCTATTAATGTGGACAAATTAAGTGTAATTAACATCATATAATTATTTAATTAGTAGTATATTTTTGTATAAAGTGTGACCCATATTATAATTATATTAAATATATAGTATACGTGTATTAAACTTATAATGAGATGGGTTTATACATGGTCACCTAAAGGGAGGCCTCTATTCTCAACCTCTGTATATATGAGGCTGGCTTATTGAGTTTCATAACTTTCGGCAGACGGGTGAGAGTAGTTCTCTCATCTCTCTCACACTGCCCATTCTCACTCTCTCGTTTTCTTTCCATTTCAGGTTCGAAGGCAGTCAACAGGAAGCATTTGGTTTGGGCTTCAAAAACGTGGTAATACAGTATAGTGAGATTGAACTCTCGCTCGCATCTAAGTCATTTTTTTATTGCGTAATAATTTTGTATTAGTGACTTGGTGAGGTTTTAACAAATTCCAACAATTGGCCTCAGAGCCAGACTCACCCTAAAGTCACTAACCAGTTCTATTTGAGAGAAAAAAGCCATTGAAGGCCATTTTTGAAGCTAATTTTTCGGATGGCTTAAACCTTATTTCATTTTTTGGTGTTTTGAAGCAAAATTTGGTTGGATGCTTGTTATTAAATGTTTTTGGGCGAAAAATCCCTTAATTCGGAGCAAAAATGGGGCTGAAATGAGCCAAAATCGATCGAATCAGGTCGCATGACCCGTTTTGCAGTTAAACAGGTCGACCGGATAGAGAAGACGAGGCGCGTAAGCATATAGCGCATGCCCGCACGTGCCAAAATATAACCCATCTAGCGCGTGCTAAAAAAATTAAAATAAAAAAAAAAAAGGAAAAGGGGCCCAGATATTCTAGGCCAATAGGCTAGGCCCTTTTCCTTTTGTATTTTGAGCCATTCTTTTTTTTGGGTTGCATTAATTATGCTGGGCTCATTTTTTTTTGTGGCCATTTTTTGAGGTTGTTTTGTTTGAATATTTTTGGGCAAACTATTTTTGGCTTATGGGCTGTTTTTTTTTTTAATTGGGCCATTTTGTTTTGTATTTATTGGGTCACCATGTTTTGGGAATTGTTATGAGTCATCTTGTTTTTTTTTAATTAGGCCCCATGCTTAATTAATTTAGGCAAAATAAATAATTTTGTAATATTATGGGCATTATTTATTTAGTTATTTTAATTATCCATTTAGTGTTAAATTAATTTTGGGCAATTAAAATTAACTGATTTTAAAGTCATTTTGCCTAATTAATTTAGGGGCTATGTTAATTAATTAATTTGATTTGGCTATTAAATTTGGATTAATTATTGGTTATTTTGCATAATTAATTAATAGGTCATTTTGGATTATGGTTTTAGAGGGCCATTTTGATTAATTAATTATGGGCCATTTGGTTAATTAATTTTGGACACTTTTGGTTATAAGCAAATTTATTTCATAGCCATAATTAATTGTTAAGCCCTAAATTAAAGGGATATAAATGAATTTTTGGAGAAATTAATTTTGGGGTAATTTTTGAAAATTCAATTACTCATTTAATTCATAATTCACTTAATTTTGAAATATACCCATGCCCATAAATTATTATTTATTGGCCTAATTAAATAAGTTTCAATAAATTACTTGGGTATTCTTTTCAAGCAAGTTCTTTAAATTTAGATTTACTCATTCTATTAATAATTTATTTAAACAAATAAATTTTCTAAAATGCGATTGCCTTATTATTTGAATATTCACATTTATGTGAAATTAATTTAATTAATTAATGTTGGGCTAAAATTACTATATATGCTTCAAAAATTGCATATTTTGGGTTTAGTTAATTTTGGTCAATTAATTATATGAATATTCTTAAAATTATAAATTGTTGATTCGATTAACTAGTACTTGCCTGTCGCAAGAATATCATGAAGTTTTTCTGACAATTAATTTGATAATTTTAAAGAGATAATAATAAGGCAATGCATAGTTATAGTTGCAGATTTGTCAAGATCTCTAGAAGTAACAATTCTCCCCCTGTCCGATTGCTTGTTACTTCAAAGGACGCTTGGGTAGGAAAGGATTGTGGTTTGGATATACATGATTTTCTTACCCTATCAGTGGGCGATCATTCAGGTTTATATTCAAGTAGTTCTGTCTTATTCTCTATAGTGTATTGTGGAATAAATTTAATATTTATTGAGTTATTCCACTAGCCTCTATTAATTTTGATTGTCTATGCAACTATCATATATCAAATCTCTAGCATGATCAAATTAGATAAATGGCGTGAATCACTCTTAATGGTTAAGGGCATATTGAATTAGGAAGTAGCTTTGAGAGCCGATCTATCTTCTATACCCAATAGTGTGAGCTCTTTAAGGACAAAGCATTATTGGATTTCAGGAACACTCAAGTGAGAATTCTCTGATTATGTAAGGTATACCATGAATGAGCACATTAGAGAAAGTGTTCCGAATTAGTGATAATCATGGATGTCGTTTAGAAATACTTCGCATAGGATTGATAAAGGTTGTAATAGGAGACTAGCTCCATATCTGGTAGATTATGAACACTTCCTTCTAGGGTAGAGAGTAGGCAATCTTTCAAGTTCGTAGATCTCATTCAACGTACCTTAATGGACAGAAGGAAGTATGGTATTTTAATATCAAAATTGATATTGTCATCTAAGATTGGGACAACTTTCAGGTTAACAGATCTCATTCGATCATAATGATGATATTTGTCAATATTACTGCCAAAAGTATTATAATTGAGAGGTCTCAATAAAAGGTCATTTTAAAGAAGAAATTTGCCAGACCCACTTTCCATTCTGGTTCCAGCAATACCTTTAAATATCATTGCGTGCCACTTTTATTATAAACTTGGACACAAGAGGATAGTTTGTAAGAGTCCTTCTAGATTGGGATATGTGTAAAAAAACATTTCGTTAGCCTTTATTTTGGCTCCAATCTAGGAGATATGCCCTCTAACTATTAGTGGTTGGATACAAGTGCTATTATCAATAAAGTAATAAGCAACCAAAGACCAAATAAGGGAAAATATTGTGAATTGGGGCTATGGGGTTAAAATCCATGCTAAAAACATAAGAATCAACTAGATTATTATTACATTCCATGGATAGTTTTGGAATTACTTTCGGTTTATATTTTTCATTCTAAAAACGGAAAAGTACTTCTGTTTAGTAACATGTGTATTGATTCTGGTATTCTATGTTATGGATTATATACAGTAGACTTGTACCCAAATATTAGGCAAATTTTCTTCAGTTGTGAGTGATGTGACTGTTGACTTTGATTATGGTAGAAGAGATAAGAAATTTATCAAGTTGTAGCATTAGTTAGGGACATTTCGAGGCACATTCAAAAATTGCATTAAGGGAAATCTTACTGCTAATGTTAAGGATATCATTAGCAAATAATGAGATGAGCAGGAACTAATATATACCGACATTTATAGATCATTTCCACATTCAGTTTTTTAGTGGATCTAAGATTTCATCACTTTCATTAAAGACCATTCTGGTGTAGGTCATGTAAAGCGAGAGGTCTAATCCTATAAAAGCCTTAAGTATTTTGACTAATTCCGCTGCATAGCTTACAAAAGGTAAGCTGCTTAAGGCAATGATTAGACAAAGGTGATGAATGTTGTGCTCAGTATAATAAAGCTAGGTGAAATCCTATACTAGTTTTTTGGTTTAGTAAACTACAGAATCGTATTGACGCCTAATATACTATGCTTGGAATACCAAAAAGGATGAGATTGCAGTAATAAGCATTCGTACATTTTTTATATGGTACGATTTATGTTGATCACTCCAAATTTTCAAAATTCGAGTGGAGTGAAGTTATAAAAATGCAACTCACATTCAAAGTTGATCTCCAAGCGAGATTAGTTCCCAAATTCATCTCAAGTTGTAGTCAGACAAGAAATCGAGTTTATGTCGCTTTTTGTGTTTATGATTATAAAGTAAGGCAAATGCCTATAACCCACAGTCAAGAAAATTTGATAAGAAAACTGTCAGCGGCAATTCTGTTGGTTATTGCATCGGCTAGAAAAATTCTAGATTTTGGTTTCTTATCATGTGACAATAGAATTATTGAGTCTGACCACGTAATCTATTTAGAGGATGACTTAAAGAGTAGGAGTTGTGAACTCCACAAAGTCATTAATGAAGTACATATTGTTGTGCCACTCCCATATATGCGTTACCTTTTAATGGTAAAGCCACAACCAAAAGAATCAACGATTGATTTTCATACTATATTTTGAACTTGCACCTGACCTTACAGAAGAACTTGAATATGAAATTCTTGTGTCTTCTGATTCTGATATTTGTCAGGAGGCTATATTGATTTGAACTCTTGGAGTTGGATATTTGCCACGCAGGATGAGTAAGCATTTATGTTGTATAAAGATGCATGGGATCTATTTCAGTTGTCACATCATTATAAACCAAAAGAGACTTTAAAGACTAGGTAGAAGATTTAAAACTAAATTTGGCAAAGGCTTTAAATAAAGAAAAGGAGTTGGTTTTATAGAAACCTTCTTTCTTGTTTCTACCAAATATTCTTTTAGAATCATAATGGTAATTGGTAGCTCATTTTGATTGAGAGCTACATCTTGGACAGTAAAATTTCTAAGTGAAGCAACCTAGAATTTTGTAGTTCCTAAGATGGTATATATAGTTCGTGAACTCAAGGAGCTCGTTTGTGAGCATTAAAAGGCATCCAGATTGTAATATGTAAAGTTTGATGAGATTGTCACTTTAAGAAGAACATTGTCAGTTGATAATTGGATCCATTGCAAGGTTAGTGGGAGTAGTTATGTGTCTATTATGCTCTAAATTGATGATATCAAAAAGCAACCAATAGCACTGACTTGTTGTATGAGACAAATTTCATGTCATCAGGTTACCTTAGAATGAAGAATCTAAGTGAGGCCCCATTCAGTTTTAGGGATTGAGATTCTTCATGACATATCTATAGGCATACTTTGTTGGTCTCAAGAAACCTACATTTCATATGTTAAGTAGGTTTGATATCTACTGTTCTCCTATTTGAGGTGCCCTTTCGTGAAAGATGACATACTGTAAAATCTCAAAGTCCTCAAAATGATAATAAAAGAGCTCATGTCGAGTGTTATGTATGTCTTATTATGGGTAATTACATATGCTCAAGTCTATATACATTTTGATGTTGTGTATGTTATAGGTGTATTTCAGAGATACTTGAGCGATCTTACAATAGAGAGTTAGAAGCTGCAAAGAGAGTATTTAGATATCAACAAATTTGACATTCTGGGTTTAGTCAGATATTCTGATGTTAATTTTGCATGCTATCAGATATTGAAAATTATTTTGGTTATACTTTTATGTTATATAGAGGTGTTATTTCTTGGAAAGTGTGAAACAAATACTTACAGCGTTCTTGATTATGGAGACTAAGTATGTAGCATGTTGTAAAACTACATGATAGGCCATTTAGGCCGTAGAATTTCATCTCAGGGTTGGTTTCTGTTGTCGCCATTTTGAAGTCCTGGAGATGTACTATGGTAATGCTGTAGCAAGTATTTTCTCTCTCAAAATGCTAGAAGTTCCTCACATTCCAAATGTTTAGATATTATCATTCGGTTTATTAGAGAGAGAGAGAGAGAGAAAATATTGGAATCCATTGTTTGATTAGATTGTAGAGCACATAGTTAAAGAGCTTATTTTAGTTGATCTACTATGAATTTGGTTGTTAAAGTGTTCTAACGACAACACTTGTTTGAGGCATATGGAACCATTTGCTGTATTGAGTTAGTGAGAGCTCTGTGTAATGAAATCAGTTATAATTGCATTAATGGATTCCTACTTGCCATATATGCATATTCTGTTTGCATGCATTTTGATGAATATAGCATTCTGTTGATGAGACATTCTGTATTAGTCTCATGTCCTTCCGTTGAAGTGATGCATCATTCAGTTTAGATGCATGGACCTAATAGAAATGGATATTTGATTTTGTTTTAATATCATTTTCATTTCACACTTTTATACTACTATTTTGTTGAAATATTTATGAGTTTACGCATTTGTACCATGTCGTATGATGCATTCTGAAACTTGTAATGGTTAATTATTGTTAAAGTATTTGTAAGTCTACACATTTGTACCCTTTCGGTATAATGTATCTAGAGGGCTTATGAATACAAATTGTTATTTATATGATGTTTTCGTTGATTAACTTAACTGTCCAAGTGGGAGTGTTGAAATATCCCTATTAATGTGGATTAGTTAAGTGTAATTAACATCATATAATTATTTAATTAGTAGTATAATTTTGTATAAAGTGTGACACATATTATAATTATATTAAATATATAGTATAAGTATATTAAACATATAATGGGATGGGTTTATACATGGTCACATAAAGGGAGGTCCCCACTCTCAACCTCTATATATATGAGGCTGGCCATTGAGTTTCATAACTTTCGACAGAGGGATGAGAGTAGCTCTCTCCTCTCTCTCTCACTATCCATTCTCACTCTATCTCATTTTCTCTCCGTTTCAAGTCCGAAGATAGTTAACAGAAGCATTTGGTTTGGGCTTCAACAACGTGGTAATACGGTATACTAAGATTGTGCTCTCACCTGCATCCAGATTAGTTTTTTAATGCGTAGTAATTTTGTGTTAGTGACTTTGTGAGGTTTTAACAAATTCCAACATCAAATTGCTGGAGGAAATCATACAGGAATTAGGATTTCAAATTCGTACTCAATTGAACGCACTAGAATTTGCAATGGAAATTATGCCTGCGCTCGAAGCTTCAAGCTCCAAATTGTCAGTTGTAGAAGATAAGGACTCGTATTCCATCCGGGTATGGTCAGACGAAGAATGCAGCAGAATTCAACCACACAACGATGACAAAAAGATGGGAAACTTTGGGTTTTCAAATTTGCTTGAAATTATGTTTCTTTGCTCGAGATTCTGGAAGATCATTTATAGAACTAAACAACTGTTCTTGGCAAGAACAATGCAAGCTATTGTTGGCGGAGTGGGATTGGGAAGCGTGACGAAGAAGGAGTCGCTGAAAGTTTAAATCTGTTTGCATTCAGTTTAATTTTCCTCCTTTCTTCCACAGTTGAAGCACTTCCATTATACCTCAAACAATGGCGAGTTTTGATGAAGGAAGCCTCAAGGAGAGCCTATAGAATTTCCTCATACATGATTGCCAATACCATTGTCTTCATGCCTTTTTTGCTCGCGGTATCCATCCTTTTTGCCGCCTGTCTACTGGATTGCGAGGCTTAATCCTTCCATTGCAGCAATCGCATTTTTCACTTTTGTGGTTTGGCTCATAATCTTGATGGCAAGTTCCCTGGTACTCTTCCTGAGTGCAGTCTCTCCATATTTCGTATCTGGGAATTCTCTCTTTTGCACAGTTCTTGGAGCCTTTTTTTCTCTTCTTTGGCTACTTCATGTAGGAAAATTAATACAGATAAATACACCCAGGATTTCATGTTCAATCATCAAGAAAAGATTAATACGGAAACGTACCTGAATCCATTGGAATTGATATCTTGAGGTTAGAGTCTTCCACTTCTAAACCTTTTGAGAGAATCTGTATCTCACTCAACGATGATATTTGTTGTAAGAATTATGTTATATTTAGACTGGGGACCATAACCTATTTATACTTGAAGTATATTTTATTTTATTTTGGCTCATCATGAAAATAAAATAAAATATTGGGTCTCTACACATTGCAAAGCCCATACTAATTGAGATGTCCTAAAGTCCAATAACTTAAACTTTATTTGATCACTTTTAAGTGGACTAAATAGATAGCCTGTAATGTGCAATTAATTGATATATGTAGGCCCACTAAATAATTTCCCAACAATCTCCCACTTGGGCCACATATGTCACTTGATAATTGTATATTTTAAAATAACTTTAAGAGCTCTAAACTTGCTATCATCACAAGGCAACATCTCCAAACAATCTGGTCAATCAATTATACTAACATAGGATCAAAGCGATCTTCGTTACATATATTCCATAACTATACCCATCAATGGTCACGTATATTAATATAATTAACGACATAGATTAAGTATGGATGTGTAGCATGGAAATTACATGCAACGTGATCCCTTAAACATGTCTATTTCCAATTAGTCCTACTTTCAAAACTTTATGCTCCACTGCAATTTGAAAGAATAATACTTTATTTCAGAGTTTCAGTAATAACAGCAATACTTTATTCTGATCAAAAAAAATGTCTCAATAACAAATGAATATAAATGAAACAAACTCCCACTATACAAGCATATTATCAAAGTGAACCACACTCACATGAGCTACATGCTCATGAAACACTTTAGGTGGTACACCATTAGTAAGCGAATCCGCAATCATGGAGTTCGTATTGATATATTCAATAGATATCTGAAAATTCTGAACTCTCTCCTTAACAACAAGAAACTTGATGTCAATATGCTTTGACTTTGACGAGCTTCTGTTGTTCTTAAAGTATAATTCTGAGGCTTTATTATCACAATAAATCTTCAATGGCCTCTCAATGCCATCGACAACACATAGCCCAGTAATAAAATTTCGCAATCGTATTGGCCGGTTCGATGCCTCATAGCAATCTATAAACTCTACTTCCAAGGTGGAAGAAGCTATGAGTGACTGCTTTACACTCTTCCAAGACACAGCTCCTCCAGCTAACATGAAAACATAACCAGAAGTGGATCTTCTGCTATCAAGGCAACCAGCAAAATCGGAGTCTGAATACCCAACGATCTCTAAATGATCTGACCTCCGATATGTGAGCATGTAATCTTTAGTTCTTTGTAAATACCTCATAACTGCCAAGCATTCCAACTATGTATGCAATATCCGGACGCGTACAAACTTCAGCTTACATGAGACTCCCTACTGTTGAAGCATAAGGAATCTTCTGCATCTCTTCCTTTTCAACATTATTTCTTTGGCATTGGAGCAAACTGAATTTATCACCCTTAGCAATGGGCGTGTCTCCTGATGCACAATTTTTTTCATGTCAAATCTGCTAAGCACCTTATCGATATAAGCCTTTTGTGATAAGCCAAGTATTCCTCGAGAACGATCTCGATGGATCTGTATGCCCAACACAAAAGATGCATTCCCAAGATCTTTTATCTCAAATTTATTTGAAAGAAATCTCTTAGTTTCATGCAGTAAACCTACATCACTACTTGCTAGCAAGATGTCATCGACATATAACACCAGAAGAATAAACTTGCTCCCACTGATCTTGTGATAAATACATTGATCAACAGTGTTCTCCTTAAACACTTGATCAAATTTCTGATACTATTGATGGGATGCTTGTTTTAAACCATAGATGGATTTCTTTAATTTGCATACCAGATGTTTCGATTCATCCGACACAAAATTTTCTGGTTGCTCCATATAAATTGTTTCTTCAATGTCACCATTGAGAAACACTGTCTTTACATCCATCTGATGTAACTCCAAATCATAATGAGCTATAAGTGCCATAATGATTCTAAAAGAGTCTTTCGATGAAACTGGAGAGAAAGTCTCTTTATAATCAATGCCTTCCTTTTGAGTGAAACCTTTGGCAACTAGACGTGATTTATATCTTTCGATATTGCCTTTAGAATCCCTCTTGGTTTTGAAAATCCATTTACAACCAATCAGTTTCGCTCCTTTAGGCAATTCAACAAGATCTCAAACGTCATTATCCTCCATTGATTTCATCTCATCTTTCATGGCCTCAATCCATTCATGAGAGTGAACACTTTGTTTGGCTTCACTAAAAGAATTTGGATCATCTTCTAGTCGTATATTAAACTTGTGTTCATGGAGATAAACGATATAATCATCTGGAATCGTTGATCTCTTCTCTCTCAAGGATCTCCATAATGGCACTTCCAATTGAGGTTGTTGTTGCTCTTCAATATTAGGTGGTAACCCAAGAGTGTCTTGATAGTCCAGATTTGCATCTTGAATAATGTCAGACATAATTGTCTGGTCACTCTCAATTGCAACTGTAGGAACTGTAACATGTTCTTCCTGACAAAATTCCTGAGTTTGGCACCCTCATCATATTCAACATCCTTAATAAACTTAGCATTCCCTATTTCGAAAAAGGATCTATTTAAGGGATCATAAAACTTGAAACCCCTCGATCTTTCTAAGTATCCAACAAAGTAGCATTTTATTGTTCTTGAGTCCAATTTCTTTTTGTTAGGATTTTATGGCCTAGCCTCAGCTGTACAACCCCAAATATGTAAATACCTAATACTAGGCTTCTTTTCTGTCCATAATTCATATGGGGTTTTAGCTACTGCTTTGCTTGGAACTCGATTAAGAATGTACATTGTAGTCTTTAAGGCTTCTCCCCAAAGTGAGTCTGGCAAAGAAGAATGACTAATCATACTTCTAATCATGTCCTTTAGGGTCTAATTTCGTATCTCAGCTACACCATTTTGACTTGGAGTCCCTAGCATGTTGTATTGAGAAACGATGCCACATTCTGCTAAATACTTTGCAAAAGGGCTTGGACGTTGTTCACTCGGTCCGTCGTATCTACCGTAATATTCACCTCCATGGTCAGATTTAACGGCTTTAATTTTCCTACCAAGTTGATTTTCAACTTCAGCTTTATAGGTTTTGAAAACGTCCAATGCCTAAGACTTCTCATGAATCAAGTATAGGTACCCATAACGAGAATAATCATCTATGAAAGTAATAAAATACTATTGACCATTCCAAGAAGCTGTAGGAAATGGACCACAAATATCAGTATGAATTAAATCCAAGACGTTTAAACTCCTGTTAGCACCAATTTTCTTGATATTTGTTTATTTTCCCTTAATACATTCAACACAGATTTTGAAATCTGAAAAATCAAGGGAATCAAGAATTCCTTCTGACACAAGACTCTTTATTCTTTGTTCAGAAATATGTGCTAAACGCCTGTGCCATAACATGAAAGAATTCTCTTTAATTAATTTGCGCTTTGTACCACAATTATTTATATGCAAGGATTCATTAATGTGTGAGGCATAAAGATCCAATT
Source organism: Heritiera littoralis (assembly GCA_031772115.1). Lineage (NCBI taxonomy): Eukaryota > Viridiplantae > Streptophyta > Magnoliopsida > Malvales > Malvaceae > Heritiera > Heritiera littoralis. The sequence continues at coordinate 2,664,558 of JAPDPK010000043.1, forward strand.
TATATAGATTATCAACTAAAGAACCTGTGCCAATAAGATTTGAATACTGAAAAAGACTAATTTTCCATTTCCAAATGAACAAGAATATCCTAATTTGTCCAAAGAAGAAATAGAAATCAAATTTCGTCTAAATGACGATATATAAAAAGTCTCTTTCAAATCTAAATAGCAACCAGATTCTAACTTTAATATAAATAAACAAACAGCCTCAACAGGAGCTCTTTCACCATTTCTTACGTAGATGAATCTTTCAGCATCAATTGGCTTTCTGCTCCTTAGACAACCCTGCATAGTCACACTTATGTGAGTAGTTGCACCCGTATCTATCCACCAAGTGTGATTAGGTACTAAAGTCAAATTAACTTCAGAACAAACAAAGTTGAGAGGTTTACCCTTTTTGGCAAGCTATTTAGTATACTTGGAACAATCTTTCTTCACATGACCACCTTTACGGCAAAAGAAACAAGTGATCACCTTATCTTGTTTCTGTTGCCCCTTAGGCTGTGAAGTTCCAGTATTTGTAGTGCCTTTTCCTGTGTTCCTTTTTCTCTTTTTGTTGGCAGTAATGTCATTGGAAAAAGATGCTAAGTGAGCACTTTCTATCTTCTCTTGTTTCAACCTCTCTTCCTCTTGCACACACTGAGCAATAAGCTCATTAAGAGTCCATTTCTCCTTTTGAGTGTTATAACTTATTTTAAAACGACTAAATTGTGCAGGAAGAGATATTAAGACCAAGTGCACGAGAATGTCCTCAGACAACTCTAACTTTAGTGCTTTAGTCTTATAACAAGATTAGACATTTCCATAATATATTTCCTTATGTTTCCTTTACCGTTATACCGCATTGAAACAAGCTTAGATAGGATGGTGCTTGTTTCGACTTTATTCATTTGCAGTGAATCTATTTGCAATTCGTTGTAGGAAACTCTTAGCATTTTCCTCCTCATGCATTTTGCCTCTGATGGTATCCGGAATTGAGTGCTTCATGATCATCGGACTCATACGATTTGAACGCTCTCATTTTTCATAAAGTGCCCTTTCCATAACTGTACTATTATCAGCAGGGGCGGGAGGTTTATCAAACCTGATCGCATAGTCTAGATCCATACACCCAAACACAATAGTAACATGCTCTTTCCATTTCGGGAAGTTAGTGCCGTTAAGCACCAGGATATTATTTAGATTGGCAGATATAGAAGAAACATTTACTGTAAACAGAAAAACAACAATAATAAGCTCACAATTAACAAATAATAATTTTGGGCCATATAAGATACTAAGCACAACATTAAAATTTAGTCTTTGGACAGAAATTTTAATTTGTAAGCGGTACTCTTAAACTTTATTAGTAAATATTGATAACCAAAACCTTGCTAACAACATGCCTTCCTTTGGGCCGACATATTGCATGCATGGTAAAAAAATAATTTTATCACATATTTACTACCTTATTATGTTTGTAATCCGACCAAAAAATAACCTTCCTTTAGGCCGATTATTTTCCACAGGGATTAAAAACACAGTCATTTAAATTCTTAAATGACAACCTTAATTTTCAAAATAAATAAATTAACATAAAAGAGATCACTTTGGTGACATTTTATATTAATTTAATTTATTTTGAACTTTATTTATTTTTAACATATTATGCACATATAAAAATTTTGAGAGTACACAAATTAATTCACAACAATAGGAAGAGTGAGTACTTTCAATCAACTCAAAATATCATGAAATATTTTATCATAAAATAAAATTTCAGAAAAATGCGCATAATATATCAAAAACACCAAAATAACAATGAATATTAAATAATAAATATTAAACGGAGTAAAAAAATTCCATAAAAATCACCAAAAATTAGTAAATAACAAAATATGATGATCTGGAAAAAATGGTGGCCGAGAGGCCACCGGAGGTAGGCGCGTGTAAATCACACGCCACTTCCGCGCGTGGGAAACAGTCCTAGACAGGACTGTTTCTCATCTTCTCTGCCTAGCCAGGTCAACCCGACCCGGCAGGCTTCTTGAACATACCCGAACAGGTTTGTTTTGGTTTTTCTTCAAATTTTTGACCTATTTTTAGTGATTTTTTGACAAACCTTTAATCATTTAATTAAGACCTTTTCTACAAAACCCAGCCAAGAAACAGATGAAAACAACAAAATTTGTGATGAATTTTATCAGGAAAGATACAAGAAAATATCATGAAAGACCCTTACCCCTTTTCTTGATTTCTTTCAACCAAAACAAAAAATATACCGAAATTGTGACTTTGATTCAACCATATAAGTCACAAGAAACAATTATCCCCAATCAATTTGAATTAAAACACAGAAAATATTATTGTTTTGGTTAAATTTTAATTTCGGGATTTAAAGAACTTTAAAAAATAAAATTCATCAAACATGAGACAAAATTCCAGAACTTGTTCACATGATTTTAATCCGTATTCCATAAGGAATAAAAGCCCTTAGGTTTTACACAATAATTTTTAATTCTCAATGATCAAACATGATAGGCTCTTGATACCACTTGTAGGAAAATTAATACAGATAAATACACCCAGGATTTCATGTTCAATCATTAAGAAAAGATTAATACGAAAGCGTACTTGAATCCATTGGAATTGATATCTTGAGGTTAGAGTCTTCCATGTCTAAACCTTTTGAGAGAATCTATATCTCACTCAACGATGGGATTTGTTGTGAGAATTATGTTATATTTAGACAAGGGACCATAACCTATTTATACTTGAAGTATATTTTATTTTATTTTGGCCCATCATGAAAAAAAATAAAATATTGGGTCTCTACACATTGCAAAGCTCATACTAATTGAGATGTCCTAAAGTCCAATAACTTAAACTTTATTTGATCACTTTTAAGTGGACTAAATAGATAGCCTGTAATGTGCAATTAATTGATATATATAGGCCCACTAAATAATTTCCCAACACTTCATTCCAAAAGACAACATTCCCAAGTACTGGCTTTTCATTTACTATGGCTTAGTTTGGCACACTGATTGGCTCCGATACGGTGCGGTGCAATGGAATCTTTAACATAAAACAAAACAAAAAATCACAAAAAGACAAAAAAAACTTGTAAAATTATTTTTTTATCCCTTCTTTTAAATATTTTATTAATAAAACTTATACCTACGGTGGTCATTTCTCTTATTTCAATCTCACCAGAGCCCATCGCACCGCCCATCCAAACTAGCCCTATGTTTTCCTTTTACAGGTATCCATTGGATACCCTCCTTACAAATGAATATTGAAATGTGAGAAGCGAGTGCTTTTCATGGCATCCTCAAGATTCTTCCCATTGTTTCCTAATGGGAAATGACGTCCTGAAGAGTAGAGGGCTTGATAAGGACACGAGGTGGATGAATATCGAGATAATGTTTGGTTTCTTTCTGTTTTATCGTGTGCTCTGCTGGATCATTCTTGCTCGAAACGCTTCAAGAACAACAATATAATTATGTAGAATCTCACAGGATTTATATCACTGCAGTTTTAGTTCATAGATAAGTGTGATTTGTTTGCACATCACAACATAGTCAAGCAAGATGATTAGATCTTCTTTTATTGCCATAATTTTAATAATTAATTTCCCACATTTATTATTCTCTCAATTCTAAATTCCTATAATCCTCTTTACACATATTTATACGTTTTTCTAGTATGTATGAGGATGTTCAAGAGAGAAACAAAGTTCAAACTTTGGATGGCAACATTTTTGAGGGAGAGAACAACCAATTCAAGGTGGAAGGATTAACGAAGGAAGTGAGACATATTTTCACCAAGGTAACAAAGGTGTTGGTTCGTTAACTAGATTAGCCATGTCTTTTTCTTTAGGTGTTTGGGTTTTGGAGGAACCTTCCATGGAACTATTACCACTTGAGGATTCTGAGTCTTGTGTCGGTAGATCAGGTTAACTTCGGTTTCTTTTGTTTCGAAAGGAAGACAAAAATAATGTGTGAATCCTAAATATATACATAGATAAACCTAAAAATTTGATTACAAGAATTTCAGAAACAAAATTGAGACCTTTTGAGTTTTAATATGGTTCTTAATTTGATTTATTTGTTCTATATGGTTAAAATTTCTCTAGAAATTTGATAATAAAAAATTTGTAAATTTCATACTTGGAATATAAAAATTTATTCTAAATCTTTAAATGAATAATACACTGAAAGCAAAAATAACCCCTATTTAATACCTTAAGAAGACTGCCAATAACTAAATCAGAAATTGATATTTAAAAATTGAATTATGTAAATTGAAAATGTAGATATCTTACCAAATTAGACAATCACATGTAACACCAAAAACCTAAAACATTCCAAATGGTATACAGTATCACACATCATCATCATCATCAGAGCCTTTATCCCAATAGATTGGGGTACGCTATATGAACCAATATCTAAAATCACGTTAGATCGTCCATATGTATTCTCTGCCTCCATAGATTCCTATTCAAGGCCATTTGCTCATCTAATTCTAAAACCTCCATGTCTTTCCAAACTACTTCCTTCCAAGTCTTTTTCGGTCTTCCTCTAGTCTTAACCCTTCTCTCAACATCCATAGCCTCTATTCTCCTAACTGGAGCATCTACAGGTCTATGTCTTACATGTCCAAACCAACGTAAACGATTTTCACACATTTTGTCTTCAATAGGTACCACTCCAATCATCTTACGAATATCATCATTTCTCATTCTATCCTTTCTTGTATATCCACATATCCACCGTAACATTCTCATTTCTGTTACACTCATCTTTTGTGTATGTAGCCTCTTAGTCGCCCAACATTCACTATCATATAACAATGTTGGTCTAACAACTGTCCTATAAAACTTGCCTTTCAACCATGTAGGAATTCCTTTATCGCACAACACACCTGTAGCACTTCTCCACTTACTCCATCCAGCCTGGATCCTATAGGTCACATCACCATCAATCTCTCCATCTATCTATATTATTGATCCCAAGTATCGAAAATGATCCAGCTTAGGTATCGCCAGCCCATCTAACTTCACTACATCATGCTCTTCCAGTCGGTTAGAACTGAATTTACACTCCATGTATTCAGTCTTCACTTTGCTTAGTTTAAATCCTTTTGATTCCAACGTTTGTCTCCATACTTCCAACTTTGTATTGATCTCCGCTCTAGTTTCCGCACATAGGACAATATCATCTGCAAACATCATACACCAGGGCACCTTATCCTGGATGGATTTTGTCAGTTCGTCCATAACTACCGCAAACAAGAATGGACTCAACGCTGACCCTTGGTGTAATCCCACCGTGATAGGAAACTCACTTGTTTGCCCCCCACCTGTCCTCACATGTGTCCTTGCGCCTCTATACATGTCCTTAATTAGTTTAATATATTTCAATGGAACTCTTTTCTTCATTAAGGACCACCAGAGTACCTCCCTAGGCACTTTATCATATGCTTTCTCCAAATCTATAAAGACCATATGAAGATCTTTACCCATTACTCGAAAGCGCTCCATAAGTTGTCTAAGCAAATATATTGCCTCCATAGTTGATCGACCCGACATAAAACCGAATTGATTCTTCGATATCTCTACATTCTTTCTTAATCTCCGTTCTATCACTCTCTCCCATAGTTTCATCGTGTGACTCATCAATTTTATGCCTCGGTAGTTAGCGCAACTTTGAATATCTCCCTTGTTCTTATATAAAGGTACTAAGACACTCTTCCTCCATTCCTCTGGCATTTTGTTAGTGTGCCAAATCTTATTAAATAGATTTGTCAACCACCTAACTCCTACATCTCCAAGGCATTTCCAAACTTCAATTGGGATGTCATCAGGTCCAACAGCTTTTCCATTCTTCATCATCTTTAGTGCATCTTTTACCTCTGTCTCTTGGATTCTATGCATAAAGCACCGATTTAAATCCTTAAGAGGCACCGAAATATTATCCAAAACATTATTTTGTCTATCATTAAATAATTTGTTAAAATAATCTCGCCACCTGTCCTTAATGTCATTATCTTTAACGAGAGTTCTTTGATGCTCATCCTTAATACATTTCACGACTCCTAGGTCGCGACTCCTCCTTTCTCTTGCTCGCGCCAATCTGTATATCCTTTTCTCTCCCTCCTTTGTGTTCAACTTGTCGTAAATCTCTTTCGCAACCCTCGTCTTAGCTTCTGCCACAGCCTTCTTTGCCTCCTTTCTTGCTACCTTATATTCCGAAAAACTCTCTTCTGTATTGTTCTTCTTTAAAGCCTTGTAACGCTCTCGCTTAGTCTTTATAGCATCTTTTACTACTACAATCCACCATGTTGCGTCCTTTCCAGTCGGCACTTTTCCGTTTGATACTCCTAATGTCTCTTTGCCTACCTCCCGAATGCATTTTGCCATCTTATTCCACATTACATTTGGGTTCTCTTTTGTTGTCCAAGCCTCTTTTTGAATCCAACTATCTCTACATGTTGTATGACAATCTTCTTTTAGCTTCCACCATCGAATCCGTTCAATTCCTTTTTGTTGGTTCGTTCGATGTCGTCTATCTATCTTCATATCTAGAACTAAGAGTCTATGTTGCGCGGTAACACTCTCACCTGGGATAACCTTACAATCCAAACATCTATGTCTATCCCTACTCCTAGTTAAAAAGAAATCTATCTGACTTGCTCTTGGTCCACTTCTAAAGTTTATAAGATGAGAATCTCTCTTCTTAAACAATGTATTTGCTAGGATTAGGTCATAAGATAAAGCAAAATTTAAGATAGCATCTCCTCCCTCGTTTCTTACACCATAACTAAAAACCCCATGTACTCTCTCAAAACCCTCTCTACTTGTACCTACATGTCCATTAAGATCTCAGCCAATAAAAAGGTTTTCTCATATGGGTACTTCTTGTACTACCTTATCTAAATCCTCCCAAAATTGTCGTTTACTAACCTCATCAAGTCCTATCTGGGGTGCATACACGCTAATGACATTCAACACCTCTTCTCCTAAAACTAGTTTAACCAAAATAATCCTATCCCCTTGTCTCTTAATTTGTACAACATCCTTATGGTACTCTTTATCTATAATGATACCTACTCCATTTCGGTCTCTATCTTTCCCCGTGTACCAAAGCTTATATTGTCAAGGTGCTATCTCTCTAGCCTTTTCCCCAACCCATTTGGTCTCTTAGAGACACAAGATGTTAACCCTCCTCCTACTCATAACCTCACAAATCTCACCTAACTTACCACTAAGCGTACCTATATTCCAAGATCCTAACCTAAGCTTATGGTTATAGACTAACTTATTTACCCACCCCCGTCCATTGTGTGGTGTGGGAACCTTTGCCTATTTAACACCACATCCAAGCGTCGATGTGGCGCGTTACTTCTGGGCGACGACCTAACAACCCTTGCCCACTTTTCACTACACCCGGGCTCCGATGCAGCGTGTCGCTGTGTAGGGGACGCCCCAACGTTGTTTTGATATTGGTTCATTTCATGAGATTGGACTAGTTTTTAAGGCTGGTTGTCCAAACCTACTGCCACCCTCCTCCTTTACCCGTGCTTGGGATCAGCTGCGTTAACTCACACAGGCGGAGTTGATATACAGTATCACACATATTAGAAAATAAAATTTGGATTAATCTTTAAATAAAAAATCTAATCCGTAAATGCAACTGGCCAAGCAAAAGATTTTCCATATATAAAGTGAAAAAACAGCTTTTTTTTTTTTAATGTGGATTAACATGTTGTCTGATTAGACAATGCAAAGGCAAGTGGCATGCCAAATCCAATTAAACCTTGTCGCCACATGTAAGAAACCTTCACATCAGTTCTCCACCAAGTGACTCTCAGTTTTATTAAGTTTTATTGTTTTAACACGGCATCAGAGTTTAAATAAAACCTTGGAAGCAATCAACCTTCCCAACTTGTCAAACTTCAGCGTGTTACACCACAGCGTTGAATACAAACCCACATCTCAATTGACTCTGCAGCTCATCCCAAACTGTCTTCAGGTACTGCATTCATCTCCTCATTTTCTGTTTACATTTTCTTTTTCTTGATTTTTTTTTAATTTCTGGAATATCAGATCTGTTACTTTGCCAATTGTGAATTCTGATCAATACCCAGATTTACCGTTTTGTTTTTAGATCGAATTATTATTAAATTTGGTGGTTCTGCTTTAAACAGTGCCTTATTCGTGCAGCATTGACTCATATCTTACTGCCTTGTTGCTTGCAATGCACTGATGCAGATTCATTCTTTGGATTTCTGATGGATTTATGATCCATTGACTGAGGTTTTGGAATAAAGGGTATTCCTTAACTCCCTGCAATGCTATACCATATAGCAGCAAATTTGCCCCGTTTGATGGAATTATTGTGACTTTTCTCTCCAAATGGTGATCTAGATAGAATAACTTGAATTAGTTGAGTTGTGGCCGTGAGAAGGCAGAAATTTTTTTTATTCCATACCAAAAGATGAAGCGCGTTTCTCCACTCTTTTTGGTGCTTTTGGTCCTAGGATCTTTCTTTGCAACATATAATTTACTGACTATGATAATACACTATAAGACCTCTAGTTCTGAGAATTGGGATGTGTCTGATCCTATGGTTCAAATTCCTGAGAACTTGAAGGAAGGTGGGGATTCTAATGTAAAGTACCATGTTGCTCTCACGGCAACTGATGCTCCGTATAGCCAATGGCAGTGTCGGATTATGTATTATTGGTATAAGAAGGTAAAAGATATCCCCGGATCAGATATGGGAGAGTTTACTCGAATTTTGCATTCAGGGAAGCCTGACAATTTGATGAAGGAGATTCCAACTGTTGTTGTTGATCCTCTTCCAGAGGGTTTAGATCGGGTGAGTATTCTTCTGTTTAGTATTTCAGTTCTTCATTTCCCCATGTATCAGCTGTTCGCATTATTTTTCATTAAAGGGAAATTTTGAGGATATGTTGCGGAACTTCATTTTGTAAGGAGGATAAAAGATTGAGGAAAGCTTATGGGATGTGTTTTGGTGCTTTAAATATCAATTGAAGGATGAATGACAACTTTCACTCTCTCTTGATGATGCCTGAGCTAGAGCATGGAGGAAAGCTACAAATATTTTTGTTACCTTTTTTTTTTTGTAATCTCTTGATTATTGCCTTTTATTTAGATGGACTTATTATTTGGATAGTTTGCCGAAGTTCATTTAAGTCAACAAGCCTAGCATCAGTTCAGAGTATTGTAGGGGCAGGAACAAACAACTGAACTAAGATATAGAATATATTTTTGTCAAATCTATAGATATAAAGCATGCTCATTCAAAATGACTGAGTGTGAGTTGAAGATGATCTATATCATTTTTCACTTGAATCTGACTTTTAGAGTGAATTCTCCATCAGCAGTAGTCAAAAAGAACAAATTGAACTAAAAATATCTCCTTGCTTTAATTAAATTGTTCTAATTATGTCTCCATGTCATCTTCAGGGTTATATTGTCTTGAATAGACCGTGGGCTTTTGTGCAATGGTTGGAAAAAGCAACAATTGAAGAAGAGTAAGTTTTTGTTTTTGTCTTTTTGACCAATAAGAGAATTCATGTTTTCCACTATTCCATTACTTGATCTGAAAGTTACTGCATTTTATAATTGATGCAGGTACATTCTAATGGCAGAACCTGACCATGTATTTGTAAATCCTTTGCCTAACTTGGCTCGCGGAAAACATCCAGCAGGGTTCCCTTTTTTTTACATTAAGCCAGCTGAACATGAAGATATTATTAGGAAGTATTATCCCCAAGAGAAGGGCCTTGTGACAGATATTGATCCAATTGGCAATTCTCCTGTGATTATTAGAAAGGTAGAACTTTATGATCATGGTAACTTCTGTTGCATATTTGATTTGAGCTTAAGTCACCATTCAATTACTTTTCACATTATACATTTCCTTCTTTTTTATAAATTTTAAAGCATAATTTCTTGTGGTCAGCCTCATCATCCCTTTTGCTGCAGCCATAATTTATTTATTTTATATGCTTCAGTCTGTGCTGGAGGAAATTTCACCCACATGGATGAATGTTTCTTTAAGAATGAAAGATGACCCAGCAACTGATAAGGCATTTGGATGGGTGCTAGAGATGTGAGAAACATTTTTATTAATTCTGTCTTAATTATATTTTGTGGGCTGATATGGCCTTTTGAAATGGGTGACCATTCGTTTGAACTTAGGTATGCCTATGCTGTGGCATCAGCACTCCATGGCGTGCAGCATATACTTCGTAAAGACTTCATGCTCCAGGTTTTAGTGATACATAATCAGCCTTCTCTATCACTCAATGACCTTCAGCCACCATTCAATTAACTTTCATCTCTATTTGTTATCAGCCACCGTGGGATTTGGAAGTAGGGAAGAGGTTTATAATCCATTATACTTATGGATGCGACTACAATTTAAAGGTACAAATTACACAAGAATCACTTCATCTCTTTTTTATATTTTTATTTGAAGTCTACTTTGTGTGCTGTGTTTACCTCTTTGAGAATAATATTTTGTCTCTCTTCCCATATTTTGTTCCACAAGTTCTTCACTCTGAGTTAGCATTACAGGGAGAATTAACATATGGAAAGATTGGAGAATGGCGTTTTGACAAGAGATCATATCTTAGTGGGCCTCCACCAAGAAACCTTTCTTTGCCCCCTCCAGGTGTTCCCGAAAGTGTGGTAAGTTCATCCATTGATTGAGTTAAAAGAATTCAAATCTCACTTTGTACTGTTTAATCAAATTATCTTTGTATTTTTATAGTCGGTTTAAATTATATTTCAGATGCTTCAATCTTCAGGGTGTAGATTGAACACCTTGAAGATTGAAGCATTATTTGGGAAATCCACATTTCTTATTTCAGCTTCATTTTCCTCATTAACTTTTGTTATCAACTTAGTTTAATTTTTGATCGATGACATTAAGTTGGTAATAACCAACACTGGAAGCACTACTGTGTAGCGGCTTGGCGCTAATATTCTGCCATTGCATACTGGAGGCGTAGATTGAACACCTTCAAGATTGAAGCATTATTTGGGAAATCCACATTTCTTATTTCAGCTTCATTTTCCTCATTAACTTTTGTTATCAACTTAGTTTAATTGCTGATTGATGACATTAAGCTGGTAATAACCAACACTGGAAGCACTACTGTGTAGCATCTTGGCGCTAATATTCTGCCATTGCATACTGGAGCAATAGCAGAGTCAATCATCCTAATAGGACTGTTTTCTGTCTCTCTGTAGCCTATTTAAATGAACTTGCCAAATTAAATAGTTTTCTGAGCATAAACTTAAACTTTTGAGTTGCAATTTATGTAATTTTTAGCTTTCTACAGTTATAAATCTGATCATTGCAATTTCTGCAGGTGAGACTTGTGAAGATGGTGAATGAGGCTACTGCCAATATTCCCAATTGGGACACTTTAAATCGTGGCTGAGATCTAATCTAATTAGTCTCTGCATCCATTCTCTTGCTCATATCAATTCCTTCAAAAGAAAGTTATCAACACTAAATACAGGTAGTGAAGCAGCAGCATACATAGGTAAAAGGATAAGTTTACAAGTTAATGTGGGATACATCATTTTTAACACTTCATAATATAACCATTAAAACTCCAAATTTCTTTTGTGTGAATCTTTCAAGTATGATGTCTATCTATTGAATTTTTCTAGTGAAGTTTTGCAGACTGTAAGTCAAATATTCCTTTTGGAGTTTTATCTAATAATGTTGGTGATACAAGTGATGAAAGATGCATTCTTTTCTTCTTGATGAATGTGGCATTGGGTCATAAATACGGAGCTTCCACCATGCAAGCAAGTAGCAAGCGTAGAACACTTGTCTTAAATTTCAGTTTAAATAACACTTGAAATTTATCTGAAATAATAACTTTTTATTTTGCTAGAAAGATCTCTTTCTAATGCAAGAATGCTACTTCACCTTTGCTTCACAAAACAATAATTTTGTTTCTTTTCAGATGCCTGCTTAGTTAGTTGCATGGTAAATTGCCAGGTCTAAAACCGAAACTCATCAAATTATAAAGGGACTTATTCAACTTAAATAGAATCAAGCGCATGCAAATGACACAAACTCCCCCTATGGATAATGCGAAGAAGTTTGTGTTACCTCCACCTTTCTCCCATTTAATATAAAAGAACCATTGCAATATTTATTCACATTTGTTTCATCTCTTAGCAATTTAATTTGTAAGCTCCCCTTACGGGTGTTGAGACGAAGATTTTGATGATCTTGTAGTAAGGGATGGCTTCATTTGCACAATATGTTCTCCATCAACTCCCATTTTCTTAGCAGAGCGTCCTGCGTCGAAGAATCGTCTAACAGCTTCTTCCATGTACTCTTTCCCTTCCTTGACGCTCATATCTTTTCCTATCTTTTCTGGGTAACTTGTGAGGATATGATCTCCCTTAAGCACCGCCGCCAGCTGCAGCAGCTCTTGCTGGAACTCGCTAAGCTTGGCCTCTTCGTTTGCCTCACCTGGCCTGATTCTCGCCGGCGTTGGGAGTTGTTCTGTTCAAACGGCATTTTTAATACTCACATGTGAGGGCAATCACTCACACCCAACATATAAAAGATGGTTTAGGAAGTAAAGCAAGAACTATAAAATTCCTTAGTTTTGCTCCTCTTGTCTTAATTTTTAGTGCTTAGACATGGCAATTCTCCATTAATGGAAATTAAGAATATGCTTAAGTCAATTATATATATATAAATATCATTTGAAAAGCTCTACTAAAATACTTGAGATAATCTTGACTTAGCAGAAACCAAGAGTTAAGGTGACTGACCAGGACAATCAGTTCTGGGCTCCGTCCGAGTCTGGACAATTGATTCAAAAGTGCCAGCCCATTCGTCCCTCTTGGTGAGGAATGGGGTGCTCAGGTTGAACAGCTTCTTTACTGTTGCCGGAATGGACGAATGCTCGAATTCTGATGTGGGAAATGGACTTCCATTTGGCCCATGAACAACTGCGTCAGAAAATCATTCTAATTATGTAAATGTACAAAGTCAGCTATCTCTCAATGTCAGTCTAAACAAATGGACTTTACTTTGAATTGTTTGGTAACATCAAAAGAGCTTTTAGTTTGAGTTTTGTGAGATTGAAATTTGAAATTTTTAGCACTTTAATTCTCTTTTCCTTCAAACCAAAAACTTCCATTAAAAAAAATAAAAAAAAACCATCTCATTTAACGTCTAATTCATTTTTGAATTATTTCTAAATTCTTAAAATGCTTACTATACTCAAATTCTGAAAATTATTCACAAATTGATGTTTCTCGTACAAGTGCAACCAAAAGAGTAAATAATTAACAAGTTTTAGGCTTTGTTTGATGGGAATGATAGAAAGACATGAAAATAAAAAATTTGCTAATTTAATGGTTAAGCTACAAAATAGAAAGTGATTATGAAACGTAACTATTAGATTAACAAATTTTTTATCCTCACCCCTTTTCATCATTCCTATCAAACAAAGCAGGAAGAGGTCCACCTAACTTGAATAAACGGAAAAGAGTAATGAATAAGCAAAAGGCTTTAATAGAAGGCTTTCATACCATGAATCTAATACCTAACTATAACCCAATTTATTTTGACTCTCTGAGGCCTTGTAATTTCCATTTTTGTTTTAGGTATAGCTTACCTTCTAAAGTTTTCTCCAATCTCCAAACGAACTAGTTAACTAATTCGCCCTTTATTTCTTCCCAAACGAGGATGACCTCAAAAACATCTTCACCAACCAACCTTTATTTTCCTCGCTCGCACACAATGTGGTTGGCATGGACATGGTTAAGAAAAAGAGGCAAAAGGAGCTCCATTGCCTTAATCTTTTAAGTTGGTTAGCTTAGCTTAGCTTGCTTCTCCAGCAAGTCAATAGAGATTTCACTTTCTGTTTGGAAGCTTGGGAAAAGTGGCAAAAGAACGTAGCCCGGAGGCCGGAAGGAAGCTCGGCTTCACTTCGCCAGTCGCCACTTTGCTTCCAATCCCCGTTCTTTTATCTCGTTATTAGTTAGAGTGAAATAAGCTAGCATCAGCTTTCTGTTTCCCTACTCTAAAGGAATAGGTGCTTTATGTAGTTATAGAATGTCGCCCCAGCGAAAATAGGTTTCTTCCTAAATTTTTTTTTTTCATAATCATAAGTATTTTTATTCGTTTTACGTTTTAAAATTAATCTTATTCAGATTAAAAGTAATAAATGATAAAATCTTTTCAATAGTAACGACTTTAAAATTCAAATATCTAAATATTTGAAAAAAAAATTTATTTCTACTTCTTTTTACCGCTGATTGATCTAAATATTACTTTTTGTTTACAAAAATAATGCTCTGTCAAATATGTCATTTGCTACGTAATACGAACCGAATTATTTTCTAGTACAACTTTAATTATCATCCAAATTTAATGATTTATAATTAAAAATAATTAATGAAAAGCGATGACCTAATAATGGTTAAATTAAAAACTAGTTTAATAGTATTTTAAGATGGATAATTATTCCATACACTATCAGTGAAATATTTTTATTTCACAAGTAGTATTAGGATTATGACACGTGTCCTATAAAAATAGTCAAAAATAAAAAATAAACAAAATAGAATACGTGTCACGATCCTAACACCGTTTGTGAAATAAAAATATTCCACTAACTGTATGAAATAATTATCCTTCTAAGATATACAGTTAATAAAATCATAAAAGACAATGGTGCATATACTAAAATATTACATTCAAATAATGTACTCCCATATTTATTTTTTATTCAAAAATTTTAATTAAAAATACTAAAATGCTAGAAATTATTTTTTCATACAAATGTGTGAAATGTATGTATTAAATTAATAATAATCATTATATTCACTGTCAGTAGAGTTTTTGATATCATAAGTGAGATTAGAATGACAACACATACCCTTTAAGAAATATTAAAAAATTAAAATTAAAATAAATTAAGTGGAATATGTGTCATCATCCTAAGTTCACTCGTAGATTCTAAAAATTTCATTGACATTGTATTAAATAATAATTCTTAAATTAATATATCCATGAATAATTATTATATAAATCATCGATGAAGTTTTTTTACTCCACAAACGGTGTTAGATCGTGACACATGTCATATGAAAATATTAAAAAATAAAAAATAAATATAACAAAACATGTGTCATGATCTTAATTCTGTTTGTGGAGTAAAAAAACTTCACAAACGGTATATGGAATAATTATATATATCTATACTATATAATAATTTTGTCTCCACCTCTCTCATAGTGTGACACTTGTCCATTTATTTTTTTATCCCTCAACAACTTTTTTTTTACTTAGGTCCTTTTATTTTTTTTCTCAACAATTTTTTTAGTTAACTTTTAACATGTTTTTTTACGTTGCACTTTAACTTTTTTAATCCAGTCCTCTATTATTGTTTTATGGTATTGCTTTATATTTTTATCTATTTGCTTCTTCTACTTGCATTGCATATATGTTGCTTTTGAATGAAAATTATTATATGAAAGGATTTTTTTACCTCTAACTTTTTCAGGAAAAAAATACTTTTACTTTGCATATTGTACTTTTGTAAATATAAATAATTCAATTGGTTATTCTTAAAATAAAAATGCTTACAAATGGGTTTAAAACCTTACACCTGATTAATAATATGAACAATATTCTTAGCTAATTTTTCTTACTTCTTTGTTAAATTATTTGAACCATTATGTTGTATATATATTTTAGTGCTTTTACTTTTTATTGTTGTTGTATCATTATCTTAATTTGTTTGTTTCTAGAATAGATTAATCGTTTGTCATATTATTTAAATAATATTGTGTAATTTTTTAATCCAAGCTAATCCAAATTTCTCAAAAAATTATTTTTGGACATTCTTTTTTATTTATAAATTCTATTTTAGTAAACATATTTTTCTTTTGTACTAAACAATATGAAGAAAATAAATATTTTTATGACCAACAACTTTTTTCTAATAGTCATTTTACTCATTTTAAAAATCACAAAATAAAAACAGACCCGTAATATCGCGCGAATTTGTATCTAGCTATATATTAATTTTGTCTGCAGGACTCTTATCTCATTCAGCCACATCTATTTATTGTTTTTTTATGTTTAATTTTCTCACTTTTTGTTGCACTGATGTTACTGCTTTAAAAGCCTTTCACGTCACTTTTTGTTGCAATGATGCTATTACTTTAAAAGCCTTTCACGTCAGCCTATCACTGCTATTGTTTGTCTTTCACCAAAAAATAGTTCTCGCAGTGTAACACGAGGATAATTCTAGTGTGTGTATATGTGTGTATATATATATATATAGCCTTTTCCTATGAGAAACTAACTCTATTTTCCTTTTTGCTTTATTTATCACCTAAATTTATTATTTTTTAAAATGAGAAACTAACTCTATTCTCCTTTTTGCTTTATTTATCACCTAAATTTATTATTTTTTAAAATAAAAAATCATAATTACAAAATTATTAGAAAATTAAAATGCAACTAAAGAGTAAAGATGAGTGATTAAATTGAACTTACCGGTGCCCTTGTCAATCCAAGGAGAGACTGCGATAGTAGGAACCCTGACACCCAATCTATCAAACTTAAAGAAAATTGGTTCTTGCCCTACAATCCCATCAGGGCTGGGGACCCCACTAACAGGCGTAGCCACATGATCGAAAAACCCTCCGTGTTCATCGTAGGTGATGATCAACAAAGTCTCATTCCACTGCGGGCTAGCCCTCAGTGTCTCGTACACCTCCTTCACAAACATCTGCCCTTGATACACATCGTGCGACGGATGATCATCGTTGGCTGGTGCCAGCTTAGTGTCCAAATACCGCTGCTCCACCACAACGTAGCCCGGCAACTTCCCCTCTTTTGCATCTCTTTGGAAGCTCAGACCGTACGGGCGAAACCTGAATAAGTATTTGAGTTTCCTAAGGTTTTTGTAGAACAACGTGGCGGGTATGTTCTGGTAGTATATTCCCCAGGATATTCCGGCGTCTTCTAGGTTCTCGAATATCGTTCTTTGCGGATAACCCTTTACTAGGAGTGACGGAATGTTGCTCGTCGCTCCGGCAGATGTCGCCGAGTGGACGTAGAGACGATTTGGTTGCGTGGATGATGGTACGGAGGCGAACCACCTAGTAAATAATAACGAAGCTAAATTAATGTTCAAAATAAATACTTAATTCAAGTTCGACATAATAGTTGTTATTTTTAAAAAATTAAAATTTTTAGTTAAACCCCTCAGAAAAATGCATATACAGAAACTTCAAATGAAAATTTTTTTATTCCGTAAATGTCTTAATCTTTCCAACTTTTTTCTTATTATAAATGGTAATTTTTTGAAGGAATTATAAATGGCAATTCTTTTTTACGAAAGATAATCCATATTTACCCATAAAAATTCTTCAGTGCACAGGAGAAAAAACAAATTTAAGGCAAAGCCATTACTACCAACTAATCTCAACTTATTAACCTTTTGGTATGATAATTGATTGCTTAGCCAAATTGTTTTTTTCACAGGAAAGTGCATTTTTTAAAAGTTTTTACACGTGAACACATGTGTGAACGACAGAAGAACTCTCTATTTTCCTATAATTATTAATCCTTAATAATTGTTGCAGTCTAAATTCTAACCGGACAATGCCATATTGGCAGCAACGATTGATTGCATTACTAATTATGTAAAAAAATTCTGGATATAACATTATTAATTACCTATCAGAGACAGCGAATTCCGATAATAATGTTAATTACCTATCAACCCTTTGGCGTTGGAGGAAAAACTAAAAACTTATTCTGGATATAATAATGTTAATTACCTATCAAAGACAGCGTATTCCGATACAAGAGACTGGTAAACAGCAACCATTTCAGGCTCAAATCCATTCATAACATTCTGAGACATATTGGTAGATTGGTCCATGGAGTAAGCTTGTTGAGCAAAGCCATTCATCGGCGGAGGGTTAGCCGAGGTGTCATTGGACCCGAAAATCTGCTCCCTTATGGCTTGGAACGAATGACCAGGGTCAGGGTCCACGAACTGAGCCTGGTTCCGGAAGAACAACTTATCGGAGTTTGGATCAGTGGTGGACACAGGGTTCCATTCAGTTCCATCAACGCCGTTGATTTCAGGGTTGATTTTCTTCATCCATCCTAGCATGTGATCAAACGATCGGTTCTCCATCACTAGGACCACGATGGTTTTGATTGGACTGGCATGGCTGGAGCTGTGGAAGAGTATAAACAAGAAGAAGAAGAAGAGGAAGAAGCTGATTCTTTTTCCTGTGAACATCGGTGTTTTTGCTCTCTTTCTGCATGAGATAAAGAAAGGGCAAGGGTTCAAATGTGGAGTGTGATTTGACGATTTCTAAGCCCGTGAACTCTATATATTGGGCTACTTTTATGGGTAAGCATTGCTTTTTCAAACAGTGTTTTGTTTGTCATGTTGTTATTCGATTGTCTCGTGACGTGACAGATATTCCCAGCTCGGATAAGGATAAATTGTGGTTGGAATGTAAATGTGGGCTTAGTTAATAGTGTAAGAGTAATTAGCTTGAGCTTTTAGTTGTAAAGTTTTGTTGTCTCGATATATCATATTATACACGAAAATAAGTAACGAATTAAAAATCAACAAAACCAAAATCACAAGATCATGCAACAAGATTAATTTCGGGATAAAATCTAACCTTTTGATGTACTCGTGTAGGAATGTTCGACTTCTGAATATGGCAACCCACGAACAGCCTTTGATTTATCGTTAACTCGAGACTCCTAGCTGAGAGAAGCCCTCTAACGTATCCACACGAGTAGGACGCAAAACAAGACCTTTGCTTGAGACAAGATGTGATCAGAAGCAAAGGGAGGAGGAAGGGAATTGTTTTATGAGAGTGCTAGCTCCAAGAGGCAGAACGGCTATAAAAATATTCTGTTCCTCTGTCTAACTTTTAGACTTAATGTTGTTTTTATAGTGCCTCTTAACAAAACCCTAAAAAGGCCTTAGCCTTAGTCTAACTAAATTAGGTCTTTTGGGCCCTTTAAAATTACTTAATCCAAATCCAATTAATTGTAGGGCATACTCTAACAATCTCCCACTTGCACTACAACCAATTGGTTATGCATTTGGATTAATAATTTGGTCTGCCCATGAATTATTATATTAATAATTTATAATTATAATCTCATTATAATTGAAAAGACCAAAATACCCTTTGGTAATCTCGGGCTAAAATTACTATTAATTAAATCCCGAATTATAGTTGGAACAGGATTCTAGTCTCACTAGGAATCCTTCTTGTACTAGGATTCATCACATGGATCTAACTCCAATTACCTTGTCTTGGTCATACCCTTATTGTGTGTGACCCTTTAGGTTTCCATTACGTTGGCAGTGATTCAGAATCTCATTCATAAATCACAAGCCAAGATTGGCATCTAGCAATGCATCATGGCTACCCAAGTAATGAAAATGTCGGTGAGTTGACGACAACCTTTCAATGAGCAATTACCGTATAATTCGATCCTTTAGTCACCTAATATCTCAGTTGAACATAGAGTATGGAACGTGTCATCTCTATTAAAGTTCAACTTCATTGTTTCTCAATCTTAAGATAAATGATTTAATCAAATGAATTCAAGATCTCATCTTAAATCTCATTTGTACTGTGGCCACAGATTTTCAATCATTAATCTCTATTGAGAGTCCTTGAGATATAGACTCTTGTTACCAAGAGGGACAAATCCTATCTTGATCACTCACAACCCTCATATGATTCATGATGTACCCAATTACCGTCTTACTTGCAACCCTTATGGAGCTACGTTTACCAGCATCAAAGTACACCAATCCACACATAGGATACCATGGTGATCTCAAGTTTAAGGATCACATATAGCATTGCCATTTGAGAACATCTAATGACACTCAATGTAACGATCCACATAGAGTTCTCAAGATGGGTCAATCCAGTGTATTCATTCATAATGATCACCCATGTGTTGATTTGGATATCACCATATCCATGACTTATGAGATCATCACCCAAAGGAATCTAACACATGTTAGTCTTACCGTATCACTCATGTCCCTTCTCAGTGATACTACAACTAAGGATATTTAAGAATAGTATTCTTTGTATCATAAGGATCTCATTATCAAAGTCACTACTTTGATTCCTTTGATACGAATCCACTATTCTAGGGACTTTATCATTTGATTATGACTTGATCAAATTAAATATAGTCAATAATGATAAATAACTGCCATGTATTATTAAATAACATAAATAATCACAATGTCTTAAGTGTACTATAAGTCTAAATCTGATTGGCTTATAGCGCATACACTAACATTCTCCCACTTGCACTACAGCCAATCGATCATGGAAGGGCTTGAGTATCTCTTTGGACCATTGGTGAGACTAAGATTTCTTAGCTTGCTCAATGGCTCCATTGTTATCACAATAGAGTACCAATGGATTAGTAATGAACTTCTTGATCCAAACAATTTCCTTATTTGCATCTAATGCAGCTATATATACTCAGCCTCGATCGTAGAATCTACCACTGTCTCTTGTTTAGAACTTTTCCAACTTAACAGTGCCATCATTTAGGCAAAACATATAGCCAGATTGTGACTTAAAGTCATCCTTATCTGACTAGAAACTGGCATCAGTGTAACCATTTACAATGAGCTCGTTCTCTCTTTCATAGACTAAGAAAGCATCCTTAATCCTTCTTAAGTACTTAAGGATGTTCTTAACTGCTATCTAGTGACGCTCACCTGGGTCAGCTTGATACCTACTCGCCATGCTTAAAGCATGGGAAACATCAAGCCTCGTACATAAGATGGCGTACATGATAGATCCAATAGCCGAAGCATATGGAATCTGAGCTATTTTATCTCTCTCATCTTATGTTTTAGGACACATGTCCTTTGGGAGATAAATGCCATGAGACATAGGTAAGAATCCTTTCTTAGATTCTTCCACGTTGAACCTTTTCAACACTTTGTCAATATATGTACTTTGACTTAGACCTAGCAACCTACTCAATCTATCTTTATAGATCTTTATTCCAATAATATAGGTTGCTTCTCCTAAGTCTTTCATGGAGAAGAAATTCCCTAGCCAAGTTTTGATAGATTGTAGGGCAGGAATGTCATTTCCTATGAGTAGTATGTCATCCACATATAACACTAGGAATATGACAGCACTCCCACTAACCTTTTTGTAAACACAAGGTTCATCTTCGTTCTTGATGAAGCCAAACTCTTTGACTATCTCATCAAAACGAATGTTTCAGCTCCGAGAAGCTTGCTTCTCAAGCTCTCGACGTATCCTATTAGACCTACGCAGGCCTTGTGTTTCTGGAGCTATTTCCTGTTCCACAACATCTTGTGGGACTTGCTCTTGTTCCATTAAAGGTTCAGTGATATTTTGTGGTTCTTGAACCTCTTCAAGCTCTATTTTCTTCCCACTAGTTCTTCTAAAAGGAAGTCCTTTTCTAGAAAGACACTGTACTGAGCCACAAACACTTTGTGCTCTGTGGGATTATAGAAATAGTATCCTTTTGTCTCTTTAGGATACCCCACAAATATGCATTTATCAGATTTGGGTCCTAATTTGTTTGAGACTTGTCTTTTGACATAAGCCTCACAACCCCACATCTTTAGAAAAGATAGATTAGGCTTTTTTTTCAATCCACATCTCATGTGGTGTCTTTTCAAAAGCTTTAGTAGAACACGATTTAGTGTGAATGCTGTTGTCTCTAAAGCATAACCCCAAAAGAAGACAGGAGGTCAGATAGACTCATCATGGATTGAACCATGTCTAACAAGGTCCGATTCCTCCTCTCAGATACACCGTTCCATTCAGATATACCAGGTGGAGTGAGTTGTGGAACTATTCCACACTCCTTTAGATGATCTATAAATTCTAGGCTCAAATACTTTCCACCGCGATCTGATCGGAGTGTCTTGATATTCTTGCCTAGCTGGTTTTGTACTTCATTCTTGAATTCTTTGAACTTTTCAAAGGATTCTGACTTATGTCTCATTAAATAAACATAGCCATATCTACTGTAGTCATTAGTAAATGTGATGAAGTAATGGAACCCTCCTCTAGCCTGTGTGGTTAATGGACCACATACATCTGTATGTGTGAGCTCTAATAAACCACTAGCCCTTTCACTTATTCCTGTAAAAGGGGCCTTGGTCATTTTACCAAGCAAACAAGATTCGCATACATCATATGATTCAAAATCAAATGAATCTAAGTGTCCCTCTTTGTGGAGCCTAGATATGCGTTTCTCGTTTATGTAACCAAGTCTACAATGCCAGAGGAATGTATGGTTAATCTCATTACCTTTTGACCTCTTGAAATCAACACTGTATATGTGATTATCTAAATCTAGAACATACAATCCATTCATAATGGAAGCATTGCCATAGAAAATATCATTAAAGTAAATTGAACAACTATTGTTCATTATTTTAAAAGAAAAACCTTTCTTATCCAAACAAGAAACAGAAATAATGTTCTTGGCAATTGCTGGAACATAATAACAATTATCAAGTTCTAGAATTAGGCCTGAAGGCAACGATAAATTAAATGTTCCTACAACTAACGCAACAACCGTTGCTCCATTTCCAACTCGTAGGACCACCTCGTCCTTAGGAAGTTTTCTACTCCTTGTTAGTCCCTGCACATTCATGCAAATATGAGAACCACATCCAGTATCTAATACCCAAGATGAAGAAGTAGACAAATTTATCTCAATCACATATATACTTGAGATGGAAGTCTCACTTCCTTTTTTTTCTTCAGCTCCTCAAGGTACACAGTGCAATTTCACTTCCAATGACCAGTCTTACTGCAATGGAAGCATTTTCCTGTCTTAGCAACTCCACCAGATGGCTTGAGTTTCTTGGCCTTTTCCTTCTTGTTACCATTGGGCTTGGGCTTACCCTTAAGCTTGCCTTTACCTTTGGATTTGGTCTTGTCAATCACCATAACAGAAGTAGGCCTTGACTTCTTCAAGTCCTGCTCAGTAGTTCTCAACATATTGAGCAATTCTGCCAGTGTCTTATCCATATTGTTCATGTTGTAGTGTAACACAAACGAACTATAGCTATCCGGTAAGGATTGGAGGATGAGATCAACTGACAACTCTTTATGCATGGTGAAGCCCAGTGCTTCCAGCCTCTCAATGTACCTAATCATATTAAGTACATGAGTGTGCACGGGAGCTCCCTCAGCCATCTTGCTCTAGAAGAGCGCCTTAGACACCTCATAACGTTCGTGCCATGCTTGCTCTTGGAACATTTCCTTAAGATGTTCGATCATATCAAACGGTTTCATATTCTCATGTTGCTTCTGGAGTTCAGAACTCATGGAAGCTAACATCAGGCACTGTACGTCAATGGCATCATCCAAATGCTTTTGATAAGCTTGCTTATCAGTAGCGGAAGCATTCTCTCGGGGTTGAGCAGGGATCGCATGCTCTAGAACATATAACTTCTTTTCTTGCGTGAGAACTATCCTCAAATTTCTGTACCAGTCTAAGAAGTTTGCCCTAACCAACTTGTTATCCTTCTCAAGGATAGAACGAAGGGATAAATTGTTGTTTGCCATGATAATTCTACAATCATAAAATATGCAAGTAAGTAACATTGTGATTAAAATCATTAATTATGGTCTTTTAATTAAATGAATTACTCCCACTATTTTCCTCAAGCTAATAGCCCTCACTATCAACTCGGGAAGCCTTTTCGCCTAGACTTCCTAGTGGGCCAGGATCCATATTTGGTCCCATTATGACTTTAGCTGAGCTAATGCGTCCAATGAGATTATTTAGGTAGACAACTCTTGTCAATTGCATCTCATACAACTCCTGGATAGTTGGGTGAACAACTCTTATTCTAACTCATTATATGGGTTAAAGCCCAACCTATGCCTCTAAATCTTATTAGGTTTGACTGAGCCAATGCCCTAATTTAATTTAGTTAAGTCTGACCCAATACACTTGGAGATAACTATTATCTCATGCAATGTGAATTCCTAAGGTAGGTATGGCCTTGACTGAGCCAAAGTAGCACAATACCGAACAAAGTCTCTTTCACATGCATCGTATTGGAAGTCATCTTTATTTGTTATCTTTGACTTAATATTTATTTTGAGGGATTTTTAATTTTACGGTCTCACCTAGCATGCTTTTCTAACATATATATCAACATATATAAGTAAAAGCGTAAAATTAAACGTGACATGGTTATGGCCTTTCTATTACAAAAGAACCTAGGGATACATTATTTTTCTAAATGCCTTCTCCTCGATTTCCCTTCAAGCGTCACCTCGGTTCGCCTTGACTCCTAATCATCTTGGCTCCAAATGTTGTACATTTTACAAGATAATCCTAATTTATCTATATAACTATTACCAATAAATTACAAATAAATCAAGGCCCACACCCAATTTAAATTTATTTAAATAAATTACAACTCATATAAACCTAGGCCCATAACCATGCACCATGCAATCATCTATATCACATAAGAATCAAGCATCAAGCATACACAGTAATATCACATATTAATTTGCATGCTTCCTAATTAAAATCTAATTTTAATTAATTATGGGTATCAAGGGTTGTTTTAATTTAATTTTAATTCTCAAAATTCAATTTGGGCTTAATTGAAATTTTAATCTTATTAAAATCTCAAAACCATTGGATAACTTTTATCCATTTTAAAATATTTTATTTTAAAACAAAAATTTATAAAGATAACTCCTTTTGAAATTATAATCTCATTAAAATCTCAAAAGTATTAGATAACTCTTATCCAATTTAAGATATAAAATATTTAATTTAAAATAAAATTTTATCAAGATAATTCCTTTTGAAATTTTAATCTCATTAAAATCTCAAAATTATTGGATAACTCTTATCCAATTTAATACATGATATATTTTATTTTAAAACAATTATCAGGATAACTTTTATCCTAATTTATTTTATATATTTTAAATAAAATAATAACAAGTATTAAAAATTTTTTTTGCAAGGTGGCAACTACAGGATTGCCTACAAGTTTTTTTTTTAAATCTATAATTGTCTTACAATTATTTTAGGTCGCCCAAACGAATTTTGAAAATTAAAATCAAATATGTAACAAGTTACAATAAAACAGCATCACGACGAATCGAATTCACTATCCCGAAAGCTATTTGCACACTGGCTCTGATACCACTGTAAGGTTTCGTTGTCTCGGTTTATCATGTCATACATGAAAATAAGCAGCAGATTAAAAATCAACAAAACCAAAATCACCAGGATCATGCAACAAGATTAATTTCGAGATAAAATCTAACCTTTTGGTGCACTCATGTAGGAATGTTAGACTTCTGAATATGGCAACCCACGAACAGCCCTTGATTTATTGTTAACTCGAGACTCATAGCTGAGAGAAGCCCTCTAACGGTATCCACACGAGTAGGACGCAAAACAAGACCTTTGCCTGAGACAAGATGTGATCAGAAGCAAAGGGAGGAGGAAGGGAATTGTTTTGTGAGAGTACTAGCTCCAAGAGGCAGAACGACTATAAAAATATTTTGTTCCTCTGTCTAACTTTTAGACTTAATGTTGTTTTTATAGTGCCTCTTAACAAAACCCTAAAAAGGCCTTAGCTTTAGTCCAACTAAATTAGGTCTTTTGGCCCTTTAAAATTACTTAATCCAAATCCAATTAATTGTAGGGCATACTCTAACATTAGTGTCAATGCGTCAATGAGGTCTTGTACCTTGATTTTTTTTTGAATGGTACATTTTTATTAAAAGTTAGGCTTAATAGTCAAATAAATCCTTAACCTTTAACCCAAAATAGAATTCAGCCCTCAACATTTTATCACATGAAATTCAGTTCATAAACTTTTTATTTCAGTGGAAATAAACCCTCAACCTTTTACAATTATGCAATTAAGTCAAAATCTATTAAATGACACTAACTGCTGTTAGTTTTGCATACATGACAGCTGACGTGGATAGCTTAGTTAGCTGCCACGTGGCATGCCACGTATGCAAAACTAACGACAGTTAGTTTATTTAACAGATTTGGTCTATTTCCACTAAAATAAAAGTTTATGGACTAAATTTCATGCGATAAAAATGTTAGGGGCTGAATTCCATTTTGGGCTAAAGGTTGATGGCTTGTTTGGCTATTAAGCCTTAAAAGTTATAATTACAATCAATATATTATATTTTATGAACAATATGAAAATCATATTACTCAAACTAGGTAAACTAATAAATAACTATAGTAAACTAAATAAACTAGTAAATAACTAGACTAACTTAAGCTCACATTTAGTGAGACTCGAACCTAAGACCTCAAAATCTCAAGACCTCTTCTTTGCCACTAAGCCAAGGCCTTATTGGCTTGTACCTTGATTTAGTGATAATATAAAAGTCTTTTTTTTTTTGAGTTTCTAGATTCAAGTTTTATTATGTATTATTTTTAGTTTAATTTAATTATTTATGAATTTACATAGTAAAAATAAAAAAAATTTATAATTATTATTTCGAAGAATATAATATACTAATTTTTTTTATTGGTGTACTTCTACTACTAAAATAAACTTGACGCTTTTAGTTGTTGGCAGATGTTACAGTAGGCTATAGCATCAAACTTGGATATACCTCAAGGAAACGATGTGCCAATCCCTTTGGTTCACTCCCAAATACAATATTGAAATAGGTGTTTGATGTGATTGTCCTATTTTCATCTTTATATTAGGTGGTTATATTTTGATTTTAACCTAGTTAATTAATTGAATCGAATTTAGTTAGATTAATCGATCAATAAACGAAAATAATAATTTTGAATAAATTTTTGTTTTAAGTTTAACCGATTTAACTGAAATTAAATATCAAAATATAAAAAAAATTCAAAAATAAAACAGAAGATATATGAATCTAAATATATATTTAATATTTGAAATGGAATATTTTAAGTTTGTTATTGTTGGAGTTTTCAATCCAATGTTTTAATATATGAATATTTCCTTGGATAATATTATGTAGGTTGTTTCAAATATGAGAAATTAAAAATAAAAAATATAATTTAAATATATTTTATTACTTCACGAAACAAATAAAAATTAATTTGTTAAATTTGATTTTAATCAATTCAATTCAAAATTAACTCATCGACTTTATTTTCTTTCTTGCCAACTGCCAAACTTCTTCGCAAAAGAAGAGTACAAATACAATCATAAAACCCATTTTGTTGTGTATATTATTTTATAAGAAACTAGTTTGCAAACTTGTGCAATTAAAATTCATATTATTCACACACTTTTTTAAAACAAATTATGCTTAATTATTTTAATTATTTTAAATGCATTAAATAATTATTTTTAATTTTAAATGGATTAAAAATCATATAATATCTTAATTATTTTTAAATTAGATAATATACTAATTATTTTATTTGAAGTAATTAGATTTTAGTTAAATTATTAAAATTTATTAAAATAGATTATTTTTAAGTTATAAGAATTTAGATTTTTTTTAAAATGAGATAATTTATGAAAACTTTTAAAATTAGATAAGGGATATATTTATATTTTTAACTTTCAAAATGTTAATGCTAATTGGATTCTCCTTTAGAATTTGCAAAGTTTAGAGAAATGGATAACATATTATGCTTAATTATTTTAAATATATTAGATAAAGTTTGCAAAGGCATGAGGTAAGCGGATTAATTTATTTAAATAAATAAATAAATATATACACATAAAATTAATACCATTCACACACATTTTTAATTATGCTCAATTATTTTAATCGTATTAAATAATCAATTTTATTTTTTAAATGAATTAGAAACCATATAATTATTTTAATTATTTTTAAATTAGATAATATTTTAATTATTTATTTGAAGTGATTAGATTTTAGTTAAATTATTAAAATTTATTAAAATAGATAATTTTTAAGTGATAAGATTTTAGATAATTTATTAAAATTTTAAAATTAAATAAGGGACATAATTTGATTCTTAACTTTCTAGATGTTAGTACTATTTGGATTCACCTTAATAATTTTTTGTAATTTTTTAAAATTTGAAAAGTTTAGAGAAATGGATAACAAATTATGCTTATTTACATTAATTGTTTTAAATAAATTAGATAATTAATTTTAATTTTAAATGTGTTAGATACTCTATAATATTGTAATTATTTTTAAATTAGAGAATATTTTTAATTATTCTCTTTGAAGTGATTAGATTTTTTTATAAATTATTAAAATTTATTAAAATATGTAATTTTTAAGTGATTAGATTTCAAATAATTTATTAAAGTTTTAAAATTAGATAAATGATATAAGTTCATCTTAGTAATTTTTTTAAATATGTAGTTTTTAATCTCACTGGTAAAAATTAGTGATTGTGTATTAAAATAATAAGATAATATTAGCCATTGATAAATGATAATTAGAATCAATGTTTGAAAGAGTTTTGAAATTTTGTTACTAATAACAAAGGTAATACTATCCTTCTCATTTTAAAAAGGATAAATATAAATCTCTAAATTGTGATTGGAGTGACCAGGCACTTACTGTAGAATGTAAATGTGGGCTTAGGTAATTGTATAAAAGTAATTAACTTGCCTTTTAGTTTCAATGTGTTAATGAGGTCTTGTACCTTGATTTAGTGACAAGATAAGGGTTTTTTTAGTTTTAGATTCAAGTTTTATTATGTATTATTTTGAGTTTAATTTAATTATTTATTAATTTATATTTAATTACAATTATTAATTATTTTATTTAGTTAAAATAAAGTAAGTTTTATAATTATCAATTCAAACAATATAATATATTAATTATGTACTAAAACAAACTTGACTCTTTTAATTGTTAGTGGACTCAAATAATACGTTATAGTATCTTAATGTATCAAATTCAGGCATACTTCAAGCAATCTTAGTATCTTGCGGAGATGATGTGCCAACCCCTTGTTTCACTCACGAATACAATATTGAAATAGGTGTTTAATGTAACTGTCTTAATTTTTTTTGTTGTGTAACTACAAGTATTTTTACTGTTTTAGACTCCGAAATTAATCTTATTCAGATCGAGAATGATAAATGGTAAAATCTTACCAATAATGACGACATCAGAATTTGAACTGTCCTATTTTCATCTTTATATTAGGTGATTATATTTTGATTTTAATCAAACTAGATTTAAACCCGTGCAATGTATAGTAACAATCTTAATTTATATTAATTTTTTAAAAATAGAATAGAATAATAAAAATTTATTTTGAAGTACATGTTGAATAATGTATTAAAAGATTTGATGCAAATATAGAATGCACAAGTTGAAAAATAGTTTAAAATCAAATACTAATTAAAAAATTATAGAAAAATTAGGTATCATAAATCTTAAATATTAAATAAATAACTAAATAGCTACAATTTTAATGAAAATAATTCTTATTACCTTAATCATTAATAGATTATTTATTAATGTTGCATATTTGAAATTGACTTATTTTTAAATTTTGAATTTACATGACTCTAGACTAATCTTATAAAATAAATTAATGTTGAAAACTCTATTTTTTAGGGTTTTTAAAAAATTATTTATAATAGCCTCACACATAAGAAGTATAGTAAAAATGTAAATAGAATAAAAATGATTTATTATTTAAGTTTTTTAAAATTTAAATCAATTCAAAATAATTAAATATTAAGATAATATATTGTAACATTCCGAAATTATAAAATTCCGAATCAATTTTTTTTTCTATCTTTCTCATTCAATTATTCGATGTCGATTGGTTTGCATTCGGTGTCGATGTAAGTTCGATTCTATAGCAAAACTAAGATATAATATTTATAATTCTATTTATAACAATTCAATATAAATTTACATCCCACTAGATCATTTATATTTTTTTTTTCGATTGAACACTACACTGATTTCATTCCACTTACAAATATGTCTGCTGTGCATTTATTAGTCTGAATATAAATATAAATTTTCACATGTACCTGTACTCCTGACATATCACTTTTAGTGATCTCTTCCACTACCTTGTAACTTCTGTAACCACATGCACGGATGAACTATCTGGGATGGTGAGAAGGGGGTGAGCTTTGGGGAAAGCCCAGTAAGAAAAAGCATATAAAAGAGTGGTACTATGCCACTATATGCAGTAAAAATCATAACTTTAAATTTTATAAACAAAATAATGCATATGGGTGCATGTAAACATTTATTGAAAACTCTTTTAAAACATATACTGTTCATATAAATATTCACTGTTCAAATCATTTAAAATCAATCTATCTTTAATTCAATCACTGTTCGTATACTGTTCATATATTCTTTCACGGTTCACTTTTCAAATCATTTCAATCAAATCTGTCATCTGTCTGTAAATCAATCATTTCATATACTGTGTAAAACAATAGAGTGTGAGCATCCAAGAACCCATACACGAACTATATCCCTACAGGGACCTGTATAGGATTAGGCGTACCCACGTGGGGCCAGGCATCCAGCCCTAAGCCGTTCCTACCTGTAACAATGGCCATTGTCGAAGATCTACAGTGTACACTCGTCAGTGACAACTGTGATCGGATAAAGGGGAAGGTACTGGGGACTTAGCTACGGTCTCCCAGCCCTAATCATCAATCTGTATGCATGAATCCACAAGGAGCTAACACTCTTATAAAATCATTTTCATATATCTTAAAATCACATTAAATCAATTTTCATGTAAACTATTTCAATCGATTTCTATTCATGTAAACAAATCAACACTTTATATATTCTAAATAAATCTCATAAAACTAATAAAACATATTATCATCATTTCACATATTCAAATATTCAAACTATATAAAAATACTATTTATTTAAGATAATGAGCATGTAAATAATTAAGGGAAATTTTCTATAATTTTTTAACCTTTTGGTAAATTTCTATTCTAACCCCTTTTTATAAATTTCGATATATAATTTCTAAATCACCCAAATTTCCCACATGCATGCACAGTATTTCCTACACTACTTCCATATACCATTCCTTACCTCTACTTCTATGCAGTGTAAAATCCACACTCCGATTATGCCTCTTTATCTCTCATACTTCATACTGCACAATAATTCTAAATTATATTCAAACTTCCATATTATGATTCAAATAAATATTCAATCAATTCTATATTCTATTTATCATTCTCAACATTTAATTTATTTTATTTCCTACTAAACACCAAAAATATAATTTCAAATAAATTCCATTCCTCCTTAATTTTCATGTCACCCATAATTTCAATTTCTATTTAAAAATCCCATATATAACTATAGTGAATATTTCTATAAATTTCTATTTTCCCTTTTTTGCAAAGCTCAACAATTATTTATTTAATTTCCATAATTAACATATATAATATTTCACTCCAATATTTATTCTTCTCCTTACATTACATTAGTCTTATTTCTATTTAACTTCCCAATTTATCTTTTTATATAACATTCCTACTATCATTTATTATGATATTATCCCAATATCATCATTCTCTTCGCCATGGCCAAATGGCCTAATGTAACATTATTTTTATCATTTTCCATTCCTTGTTCAATTTTAATACTTTAACAATCTTTATTCATTATGTACTCTCATCTTATACTATACTGACATCAAAATTTCATTCAACACCATGAATTTCATGCCATGGCTGAGCTTCAATCACCACCTTCTTATGGTTTTTCTTTCTTTAATCATTTCTAACTTCATGAACTTATTTTACTCATCCAAAAATTCTATCAAACAACTTCAATTAAATAAAATTCCATCGCCACTACTCAGCCCACAACATGGCTGCATAACACCCTTTTCACGCCACTGCATTTTACCCTTAACCGTGAGCTTCCATTAGGCATATCCTTATAGTTTTCATTCTCTAATCCGTTCTAGTTTCATAACCCCTTTTATTCATTGAAGTATTTAATCAAACATATTTAAATTCATCAAAATTCACCACCAACGTCGACCACTGTTTTGGCCGTGGGGTATCCATGCTCACGCCGCTTGCTGTTTTGCAAGTTTTCACTTCAGCCATGTCCCCAAACAGCTTTCATTCATCAATTTTTTCTACTTATTTCAACCAATCTTAAATCAAATTCAACATAATTTCTTTAATTTCCTCTCCTAACCAAACAAATCATACATCACTACCATTCATTTTACTTAAATCCAAGGTCACAAACATCATCTATTCACCTAATACAAGCATATACAGCAAGTAGGATTACATGGGATCATAATCTTCTTCCTTACCTTACTCAAATCGAAATATTCAGGGGTCCAAACCAGTGCTGTTTCCTCCTCGTCAACCCCTCCTTTTCTGCTTCTAAGGTGGTCTTGAGGTGGAGAAGAGGTTTAGTGAAGAAAATTGAATGCTTGGGTGAAGAGAAGATGAGATTTGGCAAGCAAACGTGAAAGATTGTAAGGAAGAATTGAAGCAGAAACGTGCAACAATAACAGGGAAGTCGGTGCAGCCAAAAAAATCAGGGGAGGGAGTCGGTTATTGATGACAATTGACTGAGTTTTTTTTTTGTCTTATTTTGTCCTATTTTATTAATACTTAAGCCAATGAAATTTTACCACCTAGATAGCCAATAAATTTTCCTATCTTTTCTTTACTTTTCTTTTCCTTTTCTGTGTTAATCGGGTCTGCATAGCAGACCTCCTTAAATCATACAGCAGCAAGCTTCCACGAGAAGCTTGCTGCGATTTCTCCTTCTTTTTTTTTTTTTCGTTTACTTATTTATTTATACATAATATCAATATATCATGAATATATATTCTATTAATTATTATAGATATATATGTTTTCCATTCGATTGGTTCTCAAACTTAATTTATTTTTCTTTTTATTAATTATCACAATATACTACAGTTAAATTCTATTCTCTTTTCTTAATTTACTCCATTAATATTATGAAATTATTTAAATATGATCAATTTACCATTCTTGAATTTCATTTTTGAATTTGTTTCTTGTTTTCCAAAGCACGCTCAAACGAGGTGATTTTGAGATGCAGATTTTTGATATATTCACATTTCACCTCAAATATTATAATTTTAGGGTCTCACTTCGATCTGGACAGAAAAGTCCTGGTGGGGCCCTCACCGAGTACCTCTCTGAACCATATCGAACAGACCCTTTATTAAGTATTTTTCATAATTAATTTTTTTTTTAAATTTATACATTGTAGTTTGTATCGAATATAGGAAAATTGGGGTTATCACATCCTCCCCACCTTTAAAGGATTTGGTCCTCCAAATTCGACGCTTGTATCGCAATGACTTCAATACCTTAAGACTTGTCCATTTCAATATTTACCTTTATCAGTCACTAATTTCACTCATTCATATTAAGATTCTCACATCAAATGTACATCACTTACCAATAATCCTCTTACCCTTATTAATTCATATCAATTTCCACATCAATCATATTCTATAAGATCATTCGATCATCTTCGATTGACCATAATGTTATTAATCGTTTTCGATCCTTTAATACCTATCGCATTCATTTATATTTGTACTCCTAGATAACCTCTATATCATTCATTAACAATTCTCATTTTTATTTGTACCACTCATCTCCAATATAATTGTTCTATCATCTCCAATTACTTGAAAACCATCAATCACTTTCAATTACTCTTATTCAATCTGATTCCATTTGTTAACATTAATTATTTCTAATCATTCAACACTTATCTCCGTAATATTTCCATATAATATCTGTATCATTCACTAATAATTCTCATTCCTACTTACATCATTCATCTCCACTACGCTCACTTTATCATCTCCAATTACACAAGAATTATCAATTACTTTCGATCATTCTCACTCAATCTGATTCCGTTAATCAATCTCAATCATCCAGTACTCATTTGCATAAAACTTCCTTGCAACATCAATAACTATCATTCTTGTTCTCTCTATCTACCATCGATATTCCTCTAACGATCAACATTTCACTACATTTTCTAGCCACTTTTCACAATTTATATTCAAACAATGCACAGCAGAGTGGGATGTAAATCAATTTTAACTTACTTACACCGACACGTACTAGGCAAACCTTGCTCTGATACCACTTTTGTAACATCCGAAATTATAAAATTCGAATCAATTTTTTTTTTCTATCTTTCTCATTCAATTATTCGATGTCGATTGGTTTGCATTCGGTGTCGATGTAAGTTCGATTCTATAGCAAAACTAAGATATAATATTTATAATTCTATTTATAACAATTCAATATAAATTTACATCCCACTAGATCATTTATATTTTTTTTTTCGATTGAACACTACACTGATTTCATTCCACTTACAAATATGTCTGCTGTGCATTTATTAGTCTGAATATAAATATAAATTTTCACATGTACCTGTACTCCTGACATATCACTTTTAGTGATCTCTTCCACTACCTTGTAACTTCTGTAACCACATGCACGGATGAACTATCTGGGATGGTGAGAAGGGGGGTGAGCTTTGGGGAAAGCCCAGTAAGAAAAAGCATATAAAAGAGTGGTACTATGCCACTATATGCAGTAAAAATCATAACTTTAAATTTTATAAACAAAATAATGCATATGGGTGCATGTAAACATTTATTGAAAACTCTTTTAAAACATATACTGTTCATATAAATATTCACTGTTCAAATCATTTAAAATCAATCTATCTTTAATTCAATCACTGTTCGTATACTGTTCATATATTCTTTCACGGTTCACTTTTCAAATCATTTCAATCAAATCTGTCATCTGTCTGTAAATCAATCATTTCATATACTGTGTAAAACAATAGAGTGTGAGCATCCAAGAACCCATACACGAACTATATCCCTACAGGGACCTGTATAGGATTAGGCGTACCCACGTGGGGCCAGGCATCCAGCCCTAAGCCGTTCCTACCTGTAACAATGGCCATTGTCGAAGATCTACAGTGTACACTCGTCAGTGACAACTGTGATCGGATAAAGGGGAAGGTACTGGGGACTTAGCTACGGTCTCCCAGCCCTAATCATCAATCTGTATGCATGAATCCACAAGGAGCTAACACTCTTATAAAATCATTTTCATATATCTTAAAATCACATTAAATCAATTTTCATGTAAACTATTTCAATCGATTTCTATTCATGTAAACAAATCAACACTTTATATATTCTAAATAAATCTCATAAAACTAATAAAACATATTATCATCATTTCACATATTCAAATATTCAAACTATATAAAAATACTATTTATTTAAGATAATGAGCATGTAAATAATTAAGGGAAATTTTCTATAATTTTTTGTAACCTTTTGGTAAATTTCTATTCTAACCCCTTTTTATAAATTTCGATATATAATTTCTAAATCACCCAAATTTCCCACATGCATGCACAGTATTTCCTACACTACTTCCATATACCATTCCTTACCTCTACTTCTATGCAGTGTAAAATCCACACTCCGATTATGCCTCTTTATCTCTCATACTTCATACTGCACAATAATTCTAAATTATATTCAAACTTCCATATTATGATTCAAATAAATATTCAATCAATTCTATATTCTATTTATCATTCTCAACATTTAATTTATTTTATTTCCTACTAAACACCAAAAATATAATTTCAAATAAATTCCATTCCTCCTTAATTTTCATGTCACCCATAATTTCAATTTCTATTTAAAAATCCCATATATAACTATAGTGAATATTTCTATAAATTTCTATTTTCCCTTTTTTGCAAAGCTCAACAATTATTTATTTAATTTCCATAATTAACATATATAATATTTCACTCCAATATTTATTCTTCTCCTTACATTACATTAGTCTTATTTCTATTTAACTTCCCAATTTATCTTTTTATATAACATTCCTACTATCATTTATTATGATATTATCCCAATATCATCATTCTCTTTGCCATGGCCAAATGGCCTAATGTAACATTATTTTTATCATTTTCCATTCCTTGTTCAATTTTAATACTTTAACAATCTTTATTCATTATGTACTCTCATCTTATACTATACTGACATCAAAATTTCATTCAACACCATGAATTTCATGCCATGGCGTGAGCTTCAATCACCACCTTCTTATGGTTTTTCTTTCTTTAATCATTTCTAACTTCATGAACTTATTTTACTCATCCAAAAATTCTATCAAACAACTTCAATTAAATAAAATTCCATCGCCACTACTCAGCCCACAACATGGCTGCATAACACCCTTTTCACGCCACTGCATTTTACCCTTAACCGTGAGCTTCCATTAGGCATATCCTTATAGTTTTCATTCTCTAATCCGTTCTAGTTTCATAACCCCTTTTATTCATTGAAGTATTTAATCAAACATATTTAAATTCATCAAAATTCACCACCAACGTCGACCACTGTTTTGGCCGTGGGGTATCCATGCTCACGCCGCTTGCTGTTTTGCAAGTTTTCACTTCAGCCATGTCCCCAAACAGCTTTCATTCATCAATTTTTTCTACTTATTTCAACCAATCTTAAATCAAATTCAACATAATTTCTTTAATTTCCTCTCCTAACCAAACAAATCATACATCACTACCATTCATTTTACTTAAATCCAAGGTCACAAACATCATCTATTCACCTAATACAAGCATATACAGCAAGTAGGATTACATGGGATCATAATCTTCTTCCTTACCTTACTCAAATCGAAATATTCAGGGGTCCAAACCAGTGCTGTTTCCTCCTCGTCAACCCCTCCTTTTCTGCTTCTAAGGTGGTCTTGAGGTGGAGAAGAGGTTTAGTGAAGAAAAT
This sequence comes from Heritiera littoralis, assembly GCA_031772115.1. Lineage (NCBI taxonomy): Eukaryota > Viridiplantae > Streptophyta > Magnoliopsida > Malvales > Malvaceae > Heritiera > Heritiera littoralis. The sequence continues at coordinate 2,701,505 of JAPDPK010000043.1, forward strand.
TGAATGCTTGGGTGAAGAGAAGATGAGATTTGGCAAGCAAACGTGAAAGATTGTAAGGAAGAATTGAAGCAGAAACGTGCAACAATAACAGGGAAGTCGGTGCAGCCAAAAAAATCAGGGGAGGGAGTCGGTTATTGATGACAATTGACTGAGTTTTTTTTTTAGTCTTATTTTGTCCTATTTTATTAATACTTAAGCCAATGAAATTTTACCACCTAGATAGCCAATAAATTTTCCTATCTTTTCTTTACTTTTCTTTTCCTTTTCTGTGTTAATCGGGTCTGCATAGCAGACCTCCTTAAATCATACAGCAGCAAGCTTCCACGAGAAGCTTGCTGCGATTTCTCCTTCTTTTTTTTTTTTTCGTTTACTTATTTATTTATACATAATATCAATATATCATGAATATATATTCTATTAATTATTATAGATATATATGTTTTCCATTCGATTGGTTCTCAAACTTAATTTATTTTTCTTTTTATTAATTATCACAATATACTACAGTTAAATTCTATTCTCTTTTCTTAATTTACTCCATTAATATTATGAAATTATTTAAATATGATCAATTTACCATTCTTGAATTTCATTTTTGAATTTGTTTCTTGTTTTCCAAAGCACGCTCAAACGAGGTGATTTTGAGATGCAGATTTTTGATATATTCACATTTCACCTCAAATATTATAATTTTAGGGTCTCACTTCGATCTGGACAGAAAAGTCCTGGTGGGGCCCTCACCGAGTACCTCTCTGAACCATATCGAACAGACCCTTTATTAAGTATTTTTCATAATTAATTTTTTTTTTTAAATTTATACATTGTAGTTTGTATCGAATATAGGAAAATTGGGGTTATCACATCCTCCCCACCTTTAAAGTTTTGTCCTCTATAATTCGACGCTTGTATCGCAATGACTTCATACCTTAAGACTTGTCCATTTCAATATTTACCTTTATCAGTCAGTAATTTCACTCATTCATATTAAGATTCTCACATCAAATGTACATCACTTACCAATAATCCTCTTACCCTTATTAATTCATATCAATTTCCACATCAATCATATTCTATAAGATCATTCTATCATCTTCGATTGACCATAATGTTATTAATCGTTTTCGATCCTTTAATACCTATCGCATTCATTTATATTTGTACTCCTAGATAACCTCTATATCATTCATTAACAATTCTCATTTTTATTTGTACCACTCATCTCCAATATAATTGTTCTATCATCTCCAATTACTTGAAAACCATCAATCACTTTCAATTACTCTTATTCAATCTGATTCCATTTGTTAACATTAATTATTTCTAATCATTCAACACTTATCTCCGTAATATTTCCATATAATATCTGTATCATTCACTAATAATTCTCATTCCTACTTACATCATTCATCTCCACTACGCTCACTTTATCATCTCCAATTACACAAGAATTATCAATTACTTTCGATCATTCTCACTCAATCTGATTCCGTTAATCAATCTCAATCATCCAGTACTCATTTGCATAAAACTTCCTTGCAACATCAATAACTATCATTCTTGTTCTCTCTATCTACCATCGATATTCCTCTAACGATCAACATTTCACTACATTTTCTAGCCACTTTTCACAATTTATATTCAAACAATGCACAGCAGAGTGGGATGTAAATCAATTTTAACTTACTTACACCGACACGTACTAGGCAAACCTTGCTCTGATACCACTTTTGTAACATCCGAAATTATAAAATTCCGAATCAATTTTTTTTTCTATCTTTCTCATTCAATTATTCGATGTCGATTGGTTTGCATTCGGTGTCGATGTAAGTTCGATTCTATAGCAAAACTAAGATATAATATTTATAATTCTATTTATAACAATTCAATATAAATTTACATCCCACTAGATCATTTATATTTTTTTTTTTTTCGATTGAACACTACACTGATTTCATTCCACTTACAAATATGTCTGCTGTGCATTTATTAGTCTGAATATAAATATAAATTTTCAGATGTACCTGTACTCCTGACATATCACTTTTAGTGATCTCTTCCATTACCTTGTAACTTCTGTAACCACATGCACGGATGAACTATCTGGGATGGTGAGAAGGGGGGTGAGCTTTGGGGAAAGCCCAGTAAGAAAAAGCATATAAAAGAGTGGTACTATGCCACTATATGCAGTAAAAATCATAACTTTAAATTTTATAAACAAAATAATGCATATGGGTGCATGTAAACATTTATTGAAAACTCTTTTAAAACATATACTGTTCATATAAATATTCACTGTTCAAATCATTTAAAATCAATCTATCTTTAATTCAATCACTGTTCGTATACTGTTCATATATTCTTTCACGGTTCACTTTTCAAATCATTTCAATCAAATCTGTCATCTGTCTGTAAATCAATCATTTCATATACTGTGTAAAACAATAGAGTGTGAGCATCCAAGAACCCATACACGAACTATATCCCTGCAGGGACCTGTATAGGATTAGGCGTACCCACGTGGGGCCAGGCATCCAGCCCTAAGCCGTTCCTACCTGTAACAATGGCCATTGTCGAAGATCTACAGTGTACACTCGTCAGTGACAACTGTGATCGGATAAAGGGGAAGGTACTGGGGACTTAGCTACGGTCTCCCAGCCCTAATCATCAATCTGTATGCATGAATCCACAAGGAGCTAACACTCTTATAAAATCATTTTCATATATCTTAAAATCACATTAAATCAATTTTCATGTAAACTATTTCAATCGATTTCTATTCATGTAAACAAATCAACACTTTATATATTCTAAATAAATCTCATAAAACTAATAAAACATATTATCATCATTTCACATATTCAAATATTCAAACTATATAAAAATACTATTTATTTAAGATAATGAGCATGTAAATAATTAAGGGAAATTTTCTATAATTTTTTGTAACCTTTTGGTAAATTTCTATTCTAACCCCTTTTTATAAATTTCGATATATAATTTCTAAATCACCCAAATTTCCCACATGCATGCACAGTATTTCCTACACTACTTCCATATACCATTCCTTACCTTTACTTCTATGCAGTGTAAAATCCACAGCTCCGATTATGCCTCTTTATCTCTCATACTTCATACTGCACAATAATTCTAAATTATATTCAAACTTCCATATTATGATTCAAATAAATATTCAATCAATTCTATATTCTATTTATCATTCTCAACATTTAATTTATTTTATTTCCTACTAAACACCAAAAATATAATTTCAAATAAATTCCATTCCTCCTTAATTTTCATGTCGCCCATAATTTCAATTTCTATTTAAAAATCCCATATATAACTATAGTGAATATTTCTATAAATTTCTATTTTCCCTTTTTTGCAAAGCTCAACAATTATTTATTTAATTTCCATAATTAACATATATAATATTTCACTCCAATATTTATTCTTCTCCTTACATTACATCAGTCTTATTTCTATTTAACTTCCCAATTTATCTTTTTATATAACATTCCTACTATCATTTATTATGATATTATCCCAATATCATCATTCTCTTCGCCATGGCCAAATGGCCTAATGTAACATTATTTTTATCATTTTCCATTCCTTGTTCAATTTTAATACTTTAACAATCTTTATTCATTATGTACTCTCATCTTATACTATACTGACATCAAAATTTCATTCAACACCATGAATTTCATGCCATGGTTGTGAGCTTCAATCACCACCTTCTTATGGTTTTTCTTTCTTTAATCATTTCTAACTTCATGAACTTATTTTACTCATCCAAAAATTCTATCAAACAACTTCAATTAAATAAAATTCCATCGCCACTACTCAGCCCACAACATGGCTGCATAACACCCTTTTCACGCCACTGCATTTTACCCTTAACCGTGAGCTTCCATTAAGCATATCCTTATAGTTTTCATTCTCTAATCCGTTCTAGTTTCATAACGCCTTTTATTCATTGAAGTATTTAATCAAACATATTTAAATTCATCAAAATTCACCACCAACGTCGACCACTGTTTTGGCCGTGGGGTATCCATGCTCACGCCGCTTGCTGTTTTGCAAGTTTTCACTTCAGCCATGTCCCCAAACAGCTTTCATTCATCAATTTTTTCTACTTATTTCAACCAATCTTAAATCAAATTCAACATAATTTCTTTAATTTCCTCTCCTAACCAAACAAATCATACATCACTACCATTCATTTTACTTAAATCCAAGGTCACAAACATCATCTATTCACCTAATACAAGCATATACAGCAAGTAGGATTACATGGGATCATAATCTTCTTCCTTACCTTACTCAAATCGAAATATTCAGGGGTCCAAACCAGTGCTGTTTCCTCCTCGTCAACCCCTCCTTTTCTGCTTCTAAGGTGGTCTTGAGGTGGAGAAGAGGTTTAGTGAAGAAAATTGAATGCTTGGGTGAAGAGAAGATGAGATTTGGCAAGCAAACGTGAAAGATTGTAAGGAAGAATTGAAGCAGAAACGTGCAACAATAACAGGGAAGTCGGTGCAGCCAAAAAAATCAGGGGAGGGAGTCGGTTATTGATGACAATTGACTGAGTTTTTTTTTTTTAGTCTTATTTTGTCCTATTTTATTAATACTTAAGCCAATGAAATTTTTCCACCTAGATAGCCAATAAATTTTCCTATCTTTTCTTTACTTTTCTTTTCCTTTTCTGTGTTAATCGGGTCTGCATAGCAGACCTCCTTAAATCATACAGCAGCAAGCTTCCACGAGAAGCTTGCTGCGATTTCTCCTTCTTTTTTTTTTTTTCGTTTACTTATTTATTTATACATAATATCAATATATCATGAATATATATTCTATTAATTATTATAGATATATATGTTTTCCATTCGATTGGTTCTCAAACTTAATTTATTTTTCTTTTTATTAATTATCACAATATACTACAGTTAAATTCTATTCTCTTTTCTTAATTTACTCCATTAATATTATGAAATTATTTAAATATGATCAATTTACCATTCTTGAATTTCATTTTTGAATTTGTTTCTTGTTTTCCAAAGCACGCTCAAACGAGGTGATTTTGAGATGCAGATTTTTGATATATTCACATTTCACCTCAAATATTATAATTTTAGGGTCTCACTTCGATCTGGACAGAAAAGTCCTGGTGGGGCCCTCACCGAGTACCTCTCTGAACCATATCGAACAGACCCTTTATTAAGTATTTTTCATAATTAATTTTTTTTTTAAATTTATACATTGTAGTTTGTATCGAATATAGGAAAATTGGGGTTATCACATATATATTTCAAAAGAATAGATAATTCATATGAATATTTTTTTTAAACAAAGAAAATGATTGTACAAATAAATCTGAAAAAGGAATGAAATAAAAATTAAAAAAAATGCATGAAAGTTTAATTCAATACAAAAATATATAGACTTAAATATCCCGTTTTAATTTTCTGATAAAAGATTTAAAACCTTAATATAATTCCAATCAAAATATATGGATTTTTTTTAATTTAAAAATAACATAATAAGTGTCACGGTTCGACATACTGTATATTTTACTAATTTCACATATATAAATCACATACGTAGGTTGGGCTTGTCTGCAGTGTCAATTAAATTCCAAATAAAAATTTATTTATATGCAATCCAAAGATCCGAAAATTTATTTACATCAACAAAATATTCATAATTACATCCCAAGTTTAAGGTATGTAAAAGTAGTACTGTGCAAAAATCTGAACATATAAAATTGTTGGCTGTACCGAGAGGGGGGTGAATCGGTTTTTCTACTTATTTCTAATTTTCCTAACTCTTAATGCATAATTAAAACCAAATAAATAACAATGAAATAAGTGCAGTAAAAAGAGTAAGGTAAAGAGAAGCAAACACAAGTTTATAGAGGTTCGGCCAATCTCTTGCCTACGTCCTCTCTCCTTGAACCGCTTGTCAAGGTTTTGATTCAGCTCTTCCTTGAGAATGCTTACAAACCACTTGAAGGTGTGGCAAGACCTTTTACAATTTCTCTTGAGACTTTAGAAATCTCCTTCTAAGCCTCTACCCTTGTATTACTACTCACACTCTACAATATCAGTCCTTACAAGGATAGCTCACCCCTTTGAATAAGAGAATTTTCAGTGAATGGGTGAAGAACACAAAGAAATCTCACAAAATGGAGTTACAATGAAGATTTTCAGATTTGAGTTTTCTCTCTTGAAGCTTGAATACTTTAGAATGCTTGTTCTACCTCCAAACTTCATAAATGCCTCAAAAACTAGCCGTTGGAGTCAGATTTCGAACGAAGGGATCGATCCCTTTTCTGGGGGGATCGATCCCTTTTCTGGGGGGTTCATTCCTAGCCTTTTCTGGGTCTTTTCCAAGTAATCTGCCATTAAGGTATCGATCCCTTTCCTGGGGGGATCGATCCCTTTTCTCCAGAATGCTTTTCAAACTTTTCCCGGGTGGCTTCTGAAGCATTCTGCCATTTAGGGATCGATCCCTCTACAGTAGGGATCGATCCCTTTTTTCCAGTACACCATCCTGCACTTAATTTGCTGCATAGTTTATGACTTTTATGATTCTAAGTTAGTTAAAATAACTTTCTAACACTTTTCTAAGAGTATTTACTGACTTTTTCAATTGAAATCTCACTCCAAGACTTTGTTAAAATAATTTCTATCAATGAGTCCATTCAAAGTAAATTTACTTAAAGAAAAATCATTTTTAGGCTTACTTGAGTTTTGTCATTTCAAAATACTTGTCAAATTAAAGCTAATAATCTTCCCCTTTTTGATATGACAAAACTTAAGGTAAATTTGCTTAAGATAGATTTGCTTATAATTTTGACACCATGAAATCATTTTGCTTGGCTTCCTCTCAATTTATACATGGAGAAATACTTTGCTTGAAAATCATTTTGCTTTATTCCCCCTCAATTTATACATGAAAAATATCTTGCTTATCTTGCTCCCCCTCAATTTATGCATACCATATTAATTCTCCCCCTTTTTGTCATATCAAGGATTAAAGCAAATTTTATGATATAAAAAGAAAGGGTCAGTTGTATAAGGCAAATTAAAGCAACAATGGAGAAAAGGACTAAGAAAAGTGATAAGTCAAGCCAATGGAAATGGAGATCAAGCCAAAGTCATACATATAGATCAAGCCAATGGAAATAGACACCAGTCATAGTCATGAACATAAAACTAAAACACCATAAACACACTAGAAAATGACAGAAACAAACATCACAAACAGCAGACAAAATCACTCAAAAAGCATAATCAGCGCCTAGGGAACGTCTTGTAGTACTGAGCCAGGAAGTCCTCGTGCTGCATACGAACATCTTGGATTTCATCATACATAGTAGCTTGAGTTTCCTTGATCTGATCAAGTCGCTGAGTGACGTCCAGCTGGAAATTTTGCTGAGAGGTATGCATTTGTTGAAGCATTAGCATGATCTGGTCAAGAGAGGTTAACGTAAAGCCGGAGGGTGCAGAAGATGTGGGAGCTGCAGGTACGTCGTCTCCGTCTCCTCCTTCTTCTCCGACTTCTTTTGGAGCAGGTTCGGGAGGTTCAGCCTGTCCATGACCCTTGACCCATTCGATTGTATCTCCCCGTTGACGTTGATACCACCCAAGGTTATGGAGAGTGGAGAGATTGATCGTGGTGCTGGGATCCGGAAGTACACCAACCTCACATAAACAGTCAACGCCTTGAGAGAGCAAGTAAAAGGCGAGAGGTTGAAAGAAGACAATGGTGTGTACTTTGTTAGTGACAATCTTCACCCAATCTTGAAGAATAAAGTGAAGGAGGTGTGGTTGAAGACCATCAGGTGTATGAATATGATGGAGCCAAAAACGACCAAGTTTCCTAAGGTGAGAGTATCTTGTGCCAAGTGGTCGGAGATTCCAGGAGATTATGATATGTAGGAGTCTGGCGAAGACAGGAAGGTCACTTGCACGATTATTGGTAACGGGAAACTCTAAGGGGACGTCAACATTCTCATATATAGTACCGTCGTCGGGAACTCTAAAGACAAGAAAGAGGGATTGTGTGGTGATTTCAATGTGTTTGCCCATGACATAGGATCGAATTCCTACAACACGACATTCATCATTTGGATCTGTGATGGTTTCGGCATTGGAAAAGAAAGCCCGAATGATGTTTGGAGGAACCGGAGTGTTGATTTTGAGAAAGTTAATCCAATTAAATTCAACGAATTTGGCCAAGTGAGGGAAATTAATTGATTCGAGGAAATCGAAATCAATTGGACGCCAATGCTTAATAGGCATATTGGCAAAGTTCGCTAGAAATCGTGTTTTCTCATTGGCATGGTGAAAGCATCGGTTAAAGGTGGCCGGTATGGAGGAGGAAGAGGAGGAAGCACTTGTTTTGCGTTCTTGAGCAGTGTGCTTAACTTTAAGAGCCATGTGGAGTGGAAAAATGTAGGAGAGTTCGTTGAAGACTTTTATCGAACAGGTGGTGTGCACGAGTTTGGGGAACTATGGATAAGTGTGTGTGGGAGAGATATGATCTAACCAACAGTGGAGAGCCACAACCCAAGATGCATTTAACAATTATGACAAGGGAATTCGGATGAACAACTACAAATAGTCTAAGTATAAACCCTAGAAAAAGACAAGTGCCAAATGAAGTGAAAATCGAGATGGAGAGGAAATTGATGCAAGATATGCAAATGGGCAGTCAAGACATGATGAAAGAAACTAGAAATGCAAGAAAAATTGAATGAAAAATGTGAGAAAAACTTATAATTGAAATGTTGGGTGAATAGTAACGATGGTGTGGAAGAAGAAGGAAGAGAAGAAAAGAGGAGATTTTGTCAGGAAATGAGGAGGGGAAATGAAAAAGAGGAAGAAATGAGGAAGATTGGTGAAAGAATGAAGTGATTTGGTGAAGAAATGAGTGAGATCTAGAGGATTTGGGTGAGAGGAAATGGTGAGAGGCGTTGAGAGTGAAGAAGAAGGTGAATAGTGGGCAAGGAAGGAGGGGCCGACGCTTAAAATGACGCGGGAAGGCAATTCTGTCACGAGAGGATCGATCCCTTGTAGGCAGATTGCTTCCTTTCACCCAAATTTTTGGCCTGACAGACTGGAAATCAATCCTATTTGAGAAGAATTGTCTCCTTAGTCACTTGCCTCATTCGTGATGCATAAAAATGATTTGAAAACAATGGAATTTATGCATTTTTACCATCTTAAAAACAAAATCTGATTGTTTCCACTTGAGATGCATGAAATGAGTTTGAAAAACTGCAGAGAAAGTGCAGAATGCTGCAGAAAAGTGCAGAAACTTGCATAAGTACGCAGAAATAGTAGATGAACATGGCTGTGATAGTGTCTTAACATTAGAAATGTGTTTTGGCTAATGAAAGAAGTTTATCATGATCAAAACACACAAAACTCAACAGTTCGATCTCAAAGAGCTATGAACATGAAAAGTAACTCAATAAGTTAAGGTCATGAATTGCAAGTGTAATTATATTCTTCAAGTTGCTGTCTTGCAATCATCACAAACCAACCATAAGACATTCATGCAACATCAAATTACTTCAAGGAGCATTCATTATGCCTAATTCACCTCTAAGAGTGCAGAATCTCTACTTGTCCAAGGGTTTTGTGAAGATATCAGCTAATTGGTGCAAGGTGTACATACTCCAGAATTATATCCCCTTTTTGCACATAATCTCGTATAAAATGATGTCTAATCTCAATGTGCTTGGTTTTAGAGTGTTGGATGGGATTTTTTGTAAGATTGATAGCACAAGTGTTGTCACACTTAATGGGAACTTGGTTCATTTCTATTCCATAGTCTCTCATTTGTTGCTTAATCCATAACGCTTGAGCACAGCAACTTCCGGAAGCTATATATTCAGCCTCGGTTGTGGATTGAGCTACGCTATTTTGTTTCTTAGAGAACCATGAAATAAGCCTACTTCCTAAGAATTGACATGTTCCCGATGTGCTTTTTCTATCCACTTTGCATCCACCTAAATCCGCATCGGAATAAGCATGTAGATCAAGTGTAGAATCTTTGGGATACCAAAGTCCTAAGGAAGAAGTGTCTTTGAGGTATCTAAGGATTCTTTTTACTGCTTGTAGGTGTGATTCTCTAGGAGATGACTGAAATCTTGCACATAAGCATACACTAAACATTATATCGGGTCTACTAACAATTAAATATAGCAATGATCCAATCATAGACCTATATAGTTTAGTGTCTACACATTTTCCTCCTTCATCCTTATCAAGTTTAATATTTGTGCTCATAGGTGTAGAATAAGATTTAGATTCATCCATTCCAAATCTTTTGAGCAAATCTTTAGTGTACTTAGCTTGATTTATGAAAATACCTTCCTTACATTGTTTAACTTGAAGTCCTAGAAAGAAGGTTAATTCTCCCATCATACTCATTACAAATTCATCTTGCATTAGCTTTGAGAAATTTTTGCACAATGACTCATTTGTAGATCCAAAAATGATATCATCTACATAAATTTGAACTACTAATAAGTCATGACCCTTAGATTGAATAAACAAGGTTGTGTCTACCTTTCCTCTTGTAAAGCCCTTTTCGATTAAAAACTTTGAAAGTCTTTCATACCAAGCTCTAGGAGCTTGTTTCAATCCATATAAGGCTTTTGAAAGTTTGAAAACATGGTTAGGAAATTTTGGATTTTCAAAACCGGGAGGTTGCTCAACATAAACCTCTTCATTTATATAACCATTTAAGAAAGCACTTTTTACATCCATTTGATACAACTTAAAATCCTTATAGCATGCAAAAGCAAGTAGTATCCTAATGGCTTCTAATCTAGCTACCGGAGCATAGGTTTCATCATAGTCTATCCCTTCTTCTTGTCTATATCCTTGAGCCACTAACCTAGCCTTGTTTCTAACAATAATGCTATTTTCATCCATCTCATTTTTGAATATCCATTTGGTTCCAATGATGGGATAATCTTTAGGTCTTTCCTCTAAAGTCCATACTTTGCTTCTCTCAAATTGATTTAATTCGTCTTGCATGACCATAATCCAATTTTCATCTTTCAAGGCCTCATCCACTTTCTTTGGCTCAAATTGTGACACAAAGGCTACATGTTGACATATGTTTCTATAGGTTGACCTAGTTCTAACTCCAATGGTTGGATCTCCAACAATGTCATTATCTTTCACATATCCAAGTTCTCTAGGACACCTAGATTCCTTCTCAATTATTTCTTGTTCCATGGACTCCTCATTTTTATCAATAGTAAGATCTTCTAATTGTTCCCCAACATCCTTATCTTGAGATGGGTCAACTATAGGTTCATCAAAGATCTCTACTTCATCATCAAGATTGGTTCCACTAGTGATATTTGATTCATCAAAGATTACATGTATTGACTCTTCTACTACAAGTGTTCTTTTATTGAAAACTCTATACGCCTTAGAATTTAAAGAATAGCCAAGAAAAATACCTTCATCACTTTTAGCATCAAATTTTCCTAGGTTATCTTTACCATTGTTCAAAACAAAACATTTACATCCAAATGGGCGAAAATAACTTATGTTAGGCCTTTTTCCTTTGTAAAGCTCATAGGGAGTTTTCTTTAAAATAGGCCTTACCATATCTCTATTTATGACATAGCAAGAAGTATTTATTGCTTCAGCCCAAAAATATTTAGGTAAGTTGTTTTCACAAAGCATGGTTCTAACCATTTCTTCTAATGTTCTATTTCTCCTTTCAACTACCCCATTTTGTTGAGGAGTTCTAGGAGCTGAAAAATTATGGCTAATGCCATTTTCACTGCAAAATGTATCAAAACCAATATTTTCAAATTCTTTTCCATGGTCACTCCTAATACTAGAAATGGAGTAACCTTTTTCATTTTGAACAAGTTTTGAGAAAACAATGAATTTTTCTAAGGCTTCATTTTTCACACTTAAAAAAAACACCCAAGTAAACCTAGTGTAATCATCAACTATAACAAAACCATAGTGTTTTCCTCCTAAGCTAGTGGTTCGAGTTGGTCCAAATAGATCTAAGTGGAGGAGTTGAAGTGATCTAGATGTTGTAATACCTTTCTTAGATTTAAATGATATTCTTTTATGTTTTCCTCTTACACATGCGTCACACACTTTATCATTTTCAAATTGTAGTTTAGGTAAGCCAACTACTAAGTCTCTTTTGGCTAACTTAGACAAAACATGCATGCTAGCATGGCCTAGTCTTCTATGCCATAACCAAGGTCCATTTTCTTTAGTGGCCATAAAACATACATTTTTGCTATTAAGCTCATTTAAATTAACAACATAAATATTTTCTTGTCTATGTCCAATAAAAATAATTTGATTAGTTTTAGCATTAACAACATTGCAACACAAGTCATCAAACACAACTTTAAATCCCTTATCACATAATTGACTAATACTAAGCAAATTATGTTTTAAGCCTCTAACATACAAAACATTCTCAATAGTTGAGGAAGAGTTACCAATGGAGCCAATTCCTTCAATTTGTCCTTTGGAGTTGTCTCCAAATGTGACTTCTCCACCACTTTTATGCTTTAAGAACTTGAATTGGCTCTTGTCACCCGTCATGTGTCTTGAGCATCCACTATCAAGGTACCAATGCTCCGCGGACTTAGCCTTGTAGCAACACTCTTCCTCCTACATATACATCAAGCTTTCATCTTAGGTACCCAAATTTTCTTGGGTCCTTGAGAGTTAGTACTTATAATTTTAGATCCTTTAGGGATCCATTTCATCTTTAATGATTCATCACTTGAATTTAAAACATGTTTAGGTACCCAAATCTTGACAACCATTTTTCCTCTAATCATGGTCTTCCTAGAGGTGCATGCTTGTGAAGAGTGTCCTAGTTTATTACACAATGTGCACAAAACAAATTTTCTATCTTTAACTAGGAAGTTTTTAAGATGAGTCTCTTTGTTAGATGCATTATAGCCTAACCCTTCTCTATCAAAGAATGCTCTTTGAGTTTCTAGCATTTGATCAAGTTTTTGTTGACCCATGTAAAATCTAGAAAAGGAGTTTTGCAAATTAGTGTTCTTCTTATTTAATTCTTCGATTTCTAGATTAGCATTTTCTAATTTCTTCTCACATTCTAACTTAATATTCACAAGCATTTCATTTTCCTTTTTCAACTTAGAGATCATTTTCTTATATTTCAAGTTCATGCATTCAAATTCATTGGCTAACTCATCAAGTGCATCTTGCAATTCATCAAAAGTGTATTCATTAGTATCTAACAAGTTAGAAGTTACCTTCTCATCTTCAAAAGCCATGCAACAAAGGTTGGCTACTTCATCTTCCACATTCTCTTCATCGGAGCAATCACTATCACTCCAAGTAGCCACCATTGCCTTATTCTTTTGTTTCTTCTCATTTTGCTTTCTATACAAAGGACAATCAAACTTAATATGACCAGGTTTTTTGCATTCATAACAAATAATTTAGTCCTTTTCTTTCCTACTAGTTTCTCCTCTATTTAACTCTCTCCTAGGGGGTCTCCTAGAATTTCCACTAGCTCTCATCCTCATGAATTTATTGAATCTCTTGGCAAACATGGCCATTTCTAAATCCTCTTCATCACCACTTACATCATGATCATCTTTTGATTCCTAAATTGTGGTGGATTTTAGTGCTACTCCAACTTTCTTTGGGGGATCTTGGTTTCTCTTAATTTTCATCTCATAAGTGAGTAAAGATCCCATAAGTTCATCTAATGAGAGTGTATGAGGGTCCTTGGATTCCTCAATAGCAGTGACTTTAGCTTCCCATGATTTAGGTAAGCTATTGAGAACCTTTTTGACCATCTCTACATTAGAGTATGTCTTCCCTAAAGCTTTAAGACCATTTATTATGTCCGTAAACCTAGTAAACATGTCACTAATTGACTCATCATTCTTCATTCTAAATAGTTCATAGTCTTGAGTGAGCATGCCTACTTTTGTTTCTTTGACTTGTGTGGTTCCCTCATGTGTGATAGCTAGTTTATCCCAAACTTGTTTAGCATTTTCACATTCTGCAACTTGATTATATTCATTTAGTCCTAATGCACAAAATAATGTGTGCATTGCTTTAGCATTAAGTTGTGCCATTCTAATATCATTAGTATCCCACTCATCTTCTTTCTTAGGCACATCCGACCCATCTACTTTCTTAATAGGGATAAGGGGACCTTTAACAATAATTCTCTAGACTTCATAATCATTGGCTTGAATAAATAGCATCATTCTAGTTTTCCAATAGGCATAGTTTTCACCATTAAAGAGTGGAGGTCTAATCGTAGAGTGGCCCTCTCCTACCAAAGGTGTAGACAAACTAGTTTGAGCCATTAGTGATCGTTTTACTTGATAGATGTTAATCTAACTCAATCTCGAGCCCAAGCTCTGATACCAATTGTTGGCTGTACCGAGAGGGGGGTGAATCGGTTTTTCTACTTATTTCTAATTTTCCTAACTCTTAATGCACAATTAAAACCAAATAAATAACAATGAAATAAGTGCAGTAAAAAGAGTAAGGTAAAGAGAAGCAAACACAAGTTTATAGAGGTTCGGCCAATCTCTTGCCTACGTCCTCTCTCCTTGAACCGCTTGTCAAAGTTTTGATTCAACTCTTCCTTGAAAATGCTTACAAACCACTTGAAGGTGTGGCAAGACCTCTTACAATTTCTCTTGAGACTTTAGAAATCTCCTTCTAAGTCTCTACCCTTGTATTACTACCCACACTCTACAATATCAGTCCTTACAAGGATAGCTCACCCCTTTGAATAAGAGAATTTTCAGTGAATGGGTGAAGAACACAAAGAAATCTCACAAAATGGAGTTACAATGAAGATTTTCAGATTTGAGTTTTCTCTCTTGAAGCTTGAATACTTTAGAATGCTTGTTCTACCTCCAAACTTCATAAATGCCTCTATTTATAGTCCACCAAACGTCTGGAGCAGTTGGTGAAGCATTTAATGCATTTCTTCCCGTTGAAACCTCAAAAACTAGCCGTTGGAGTCAGATTTCGAACGAAGGGATCGATCCCTTTTCTGGGGGGATCGATCCCTTTTCTCCAGAATTCATTCCTAGCCTTTTCTGGGTCTTTTCCAAGTAATCTGCCATTGAGGGATCGATCCCCTTCCTGGGGGGATCGATCCCTTTTCTCCAGAATGCTTTTCAAACTTCTCTCGGGTGGCTTCTGAAGCATTCTGCCATTTAGGGATCTATCCCTCTACAGTAGGGATCGATCCCTTTTTTCCAATACACCATCCTGCACTTAATTTGCTGCATAGTTTATGACTTTTATGATTCTAAGTCAGTTAAAATAACTTTCTAACACTTTTCTAAGAGTATTTACTGACCTTTTCAATTGAAATCTCACTCCAAGACTTTGTTAAAATAATTTCTATCAATGAGTTCATTCAAAGTAAATTTACTTAGAGAAAATCATTTTTAGGCTTACTTGAGTTTTGTCATTTCAAAAAACTTGTCATTTTAAAGCTAACAAAAATAAACCAAGTATATCTCGATGAACTGATGACGTCGCCTAAGGAATACCGGAATCAGGTCCTCTTGAAATAGCAAACCCAAACTCACTGCAAGTAATCTAGGAGTGAAAAATAAAGGGGTGAGCAAAACGTGCTCAGTAACAGATATCTATACGAAAGCTGATATAACGCATCCTATATGTAAATTTTTTTTACAAAATGAATATTTATATGAAAACATGAATTTAAAACAGGAAATAAAAATAGGCACGATCTATTAGGAATGATACTATAGTGGGTTGGGTAACCGGGTAGAGTATGTGAGGTACTTTAGAGTACCTGTCGTGTTCCGGTATCCAAATCCACTATAGGGAATTTATTTGATTGAATTAAATTACAAATTCAATATAAATTCAATATCTTGCAATAAATAATATAAAACACCAAAAATTAAATCAAATCAATTCTCCAACAATTAGTCAAGTAAATAATTTCACAAAGCATATCATTCATACCAGAAAACATATCATACAAATATATCAAATCTAGAAATATTAATCAAACTGGGAGTTCCTGGATCTAAGTTAGTTAGTTTCACGACTCGAAGGCCATGACATTCACTTAACACCTACCTTATTTCACTTAGAAAATTACGAATCAAATTTTTCTTTTTCTATTTATGGTTTGTATTCGGTGTTAGTGTAGTATCTAAATCAAATCTTGCCTTACTAATATCATTTCTCTAGCTATGTCATACATCTCAAGGTGATTTTAATCATTTTAACCTTATTTTCACTATTCCAAAAGAAACGGGTCAAAAACCTCCCCTTTGTATTTTATCACTTTCCCCAGTAAAATCACCTGCATTAAAATACAATTCAATCTTTTATAACACAGCCAACTTTAATTCCCAGAATTCACATCATCATAAATCACATGTTTCTCAAGAATCTAAACCAGTGATAATTCCATATTTTTCCGTTTATACGTATTTCAAAATATATACCTAATCCTGGATCATACTCGATAATCACAAGGACTTACATAATAATCTAGTGCGATCCAAAGTTACATCCCATATTTCTTCCTAGTACTGTGAAATTAAAGTTTGTATAACTATCAAAACAATATACAATTAGTATACCTCAAAAGCACAAAACCTAGGCCCGGAGAACGTAGACGAGTACCACAACTAGGTACAGTTCCCGAGAGCCTATACAATGCCTGAGCTGTATATCAACCCGTATGATCTGTAGATGTTAAATTTAAGGGGGTGAGCAAATCCACGGCTCAGTAAGTAGCTTAAATAAATACAGACTAGGCTCATATAGTAAAACACCATCATACATGCATGAACTCTATAAAATAGCATGTATGCATTATATTAAGATTAGCTACTAACTTGTATATTCAACAGATTGAGTAAGCTCATTCATGCTTTTCTTCATTTCTTTAACTCATACATTAACATTCTTTTGTCCCTCTTTATCGATATGTTTAAGCGTGAAGGAAACAACCATCTCAAATAGCACATGATTCTATAGCATAATATAAGTATAGTTCAACAATTGTTCCCATTCTCTGTCATATGTATCATATCTATTTTATCTAATGATAGTCATTACATTCACAGATCACAATCATTTGTTCATTGTCTCAATGGTATATGATTTCCCATAATTCATCATTACAGGTGCAGCACTTAGCTCTCAAAGGATTCTAGAGGTGGCTCCCACATTTCCGAAGAATATATGTAGCACGTAGGTCCTTTAAGTTCTCTAGAGGTGGCTCACACAGTACAAAAGATTGAGTTTTACTCGGGTTTGCCTCTATGGTGTATGTTTTCTATTGGTTCATCGAAACTCGTGTAGCACTTAGCTCTCAAAAGATTCTAGAGGTGGCTCCCACATTTTCGAAGAATATATGTAGCACGTAGGTCCTTTAAGTTCTCTAGAGGTGGCTCACACGGTACAAAAGATTGAGTTTTTACTCGGATTGGCCTCTATGGCACATGCTTTCTACTGGTTCATCGAAACTCGTGTAGCACTTAGCTTTCAAAGGATTCTAGAGGTGGCTTCCACATTTTTGAAGAATATATGTAGCACGTAGATCCTTTGAGTTCTCTAGAGGCGGCTCACACGGTACAAAAGATTGAGTTTTACTCGGATTGGCCTCTATGGTACATGCTTTCTAATGGTTCATCGGAACTCGTGTAGCACTTAGCTCTCAAAGGACTTTAGAGGTGGCTCCCACAATTCCGAAGAATCTATGTAGCATGTAGTTCCTTTGAGTTCTCTAGAGGTGGCTCACATGGTACAAAAGATTGAGTATTGTTCAGTTGCCATTTTCCTAGTTTTCGACAAACACGACTAGGTACTAATCGATGTACATGAATTCAACATCGGGAGCTGTATATATTGTACATAAATCACATATACATTCTCAAAGTATCACAATATATTAACATGCTCACTTGGTGCGGCTTAATTAATTCACATGCATTTCTAATAATGCAGGCGCAAAAAATTTATACAATTTTATATGCTCAGTAAACACAAATAAACCATAACACATAACACGTAAGTCACAAACAAGATTTCTTTCCAGACAAGTACTATTCACGATCACATCAAGTCAAACTTATATCTTACTGAGACTTACCCTCATAATCTTTTCCATGATATTTTACCAAACTTGATGTGAACTTAGATAATTATCGAATAAGGGTTCATTCATCTCTTACGAGATGATACTAGTAAGACTTATTTAACCCACTTACCTTATACCCTGAGCGAGTATCTTCCTCGATCCTCCGAATTGGAAATTCACTCCACCGCTCCAGTCGAAGTCACTACAATCATTCTAATACTGTCTCAATCAACTACTCATATCATATTAAATACCGAACTTAAAGCGCATAATTTAAAGCTACACACATATATTCAAGTTTAATATTATACCTATAATTAAGATCTCATTATTACTCTGAAGAGCATATATATATATATATATTCATTCTTATATATATAAATCTTTAAATCGGGATTTAATCTTTACTGTAAAATTTCCCTTAGTTGATTTAGTACAAAACATTCGCCTTAATGTTTCCAAATCGGTTCCTATACCAAAGTTCCATTTCTCAATTTCTTATTTAATAGTACTTGGATATTAATAAGTACTCAGTTTATTCATATTGCATCAAAGTGCAACTATTTAAGTTAAAAAAAAAACTATCAAATTCGATTTACTACTAACCCGAGACTTCCTCCTTGTCATTAGTAGCGATATACCTATGTGTATTCGTCCTTACGCATCGATATATATATATATATATTTGTAAACACATATATGTTTATATCTATGTGTATACCCACTATATGTTGTAGACATATATATATTTATATATATTCATTCTCATTTTTCATATATATATATACACATATTTTTACATAATTATTTATCATGCATATGTACATTTGTATATTTTTATATATATATATATATATATATGTATCTATGTATATATATATATACACATTATTTTAAATGGCATATCAACTTATTGACTACCATGATATATATATTTATATATATATATATCAATACCCATTACCATTCCTAACCTTATGTGTATATATATATATATAAAATATAATATATATATATTTGTATTCATTCAAGACATTTAAGTACGAGGGCATTCCTAGTATCCCTTAGATGACCTATTTTCATGCATATAATAACCATTAAGGTTTCATCTCTTCTAATTTTGCTATCCCTCTTGTATACCTTAAAAATTTTAGTCAAAAATCAATTCAAAAGTCATTATTTACCTCTGCTAACTCCCTTCATTCCAGCTCTGAATTTCAACCATTAATGTCACGTTTCAGTTCTAATGTACAGCTTGAAATTCACGTTTAAAAACCCCTATCAAATGCTTGAACAATGCAGCAAAATTCCACCCTCAATACAGCTTCATTCTTCCTCTATTTTGCCCATACTTCCACGCCACTTTCCAGCCGTACTCTTCGTCCTTTGCTACCGTCCCCTACTGCCGACGGTGGTGAGGCAGCAGCTGCACCCTTCTTCCTTTTTCAGCTTTACCTTTCCTTTCTTCCTTCTCTTCTCGACTACACCTTTCTTTCCTTCCCTTGCTTTTTCTCTTCACCGAAAATGCTCAGCCTTCAGCCCTCTCTCCTCGTCGGTCTCACTTCTCCTTTCATTTCTTTTCTTTTCATTTTTAATCACAAAGCTTCTTTGAGAAGCTTAATGATAGTGCCGATGGTGTTAGTGGAATTTGATGGGAGAAAGTCCCATCAAACTCCACTAACACATATTTTAATCTATATTTTTATTTTATAATTTTCAACTTTATTTTATTTTATATTTTTATTCCTATTTCAAATATCTATATCCATATAAATTATAATTATCTTTATATAATAATATATTTATACATATATATCTAATATATATTCATATATATTTATTTATTTGTTATATTACTTACATGTAATATGTATTTGTACTTCTATTTTAAACATTAATATATAATATCTACATACACATATATATACATATACATATTTTCACATGTTCATGTCTAATGCATTTTTAACGTAGGTAAGTGTATACATATATATATATATATTATTCCTCCTTCATTTTAACATTTATATATATCTATATATATATATATATGTACATATTTAATACTCAATATATGTATATATATATGTATTCCTTTTTATTTTATTTTAACTATTTTAATATTCAAGTATACTACTTTTCCTTTAGTATACTTGTGTCATTGTTTTATTTAAAACAAATATACTTATATATTGTGGAATACATGTATCTATTTGTTCTTATATATTTCTTGAACTCATTATAAGAATTCTAAACTACCTTAAAGTATCAATCATCTATTGCTAAATTTACTAAACTTGCATGTAACGCCCTCGGAAGCCGGATTTTCGGGCTAACTTTTTTCTTCACTTCTTATGTTTGTCACTCGCTCAGTGTAGCTAAAAACCTAATGAGTAATCTTACTCTTATATTTGTTTAAGACTAGTTGTCTAAGGTCCCATTATAGTCTTCTCGTAAGACACGTCGAAAACGACACTGAAAGATTCCTCCCCTATTTTAGCCGATTACCTATCCCCATACTAAGTACATCATCATTTTCAACCTGTAGCAATTCCAAATCTCAAGATAACTACCGAAATACTTAACATCCATTGATTCAGTATATAAACATATCGAGATTACAACTTAACTACGAATCACAGTATGTTTACAAACTCGATATCTCCTAGTACTTACATCCCGAATCCTATACACTGTGTACATAAAAGAATTTAGTCTGGGATATAAACAAAAGAACAAAAGATTATACCTTGGCTCAAATTATAGCTTTCTGCAACTCGACAAAAAGACTCTCGATGCACCACGCTCGTGCCGAGTCTACCTGAAATAATCTGAGGTGGAGGGGGTGAGCTTTGGGGAAAGCCCAGTAAGAGAACATACGCTAAGTGATATTAGATGTTCTACTATGTTCGTGCATGTGTATGCGTGAATAAGTGCGTCAAAACTCATGCTTAAGTGTGTCTTACGGAAAAATGCAAGTTGACAAATCATTGTTCTATAAGCTATAAAAACCCTTGCACTCACGCGTTTATAAAATCGAAATACACAATCAAAATATTTCCAAGAGACAGGATTTCTTTGATAAGGTATCGTAATATAACCGGGATCTTTAGAAATAACCGAAAGCTTTCTATGAAAGCGTCCACTGTAGCTAGCAGTGGTTACCGTTCCGAACCAAGATTCTATCCATGATCATGAATCATCCCAGCACCAGTGATCAGCTAGTAGCTGAGGTACAAGTCACGACTATTTGTCGGACACCTGGAAGATCACAAAGCAATCCAGGACCTGGAAGATCACAAAGCAATCCAGGATATTTTACATTAATTGCCACACAGGCTTACTAAATGCCACATAGGCATAATTTAAACGCCACACAGGCGAATGCCACACAGGCTTAATAAACGCCACACAGGCGAGTGCCACACAGGCTTAGTAAACGCCACACAGGCGAATTAAGTGCCACACAGGCAATTCCATGTGTCCCTTGTCTCTTACGCTAAAATTCATGCAAGAATACTTTTACAATGTATCTTGAGTATGGGAAGGCATGAATCGTATTAAATCCTTTCAATTTGACAACCTCATCGTACAAAACATATTATAAATAAAACATTATCTCGAGGATCAGTAATAATGCTTAAGGTATATGAGGTTTTTAAAGACATAATAAAATTTAAACCAATGCCAAAAATCTATTTAATAATTTCTAACGAAATTTCGGCATTATGACGGCATAGGTAGAACACTACCCAGCATCATAATCCACAACCAAACAACCTGCATAAAACGCCAACCAACAGTATTTTTATCCATAAATCCAACACAGTTCAAATTCAAGATCATTTGTACTTCAACTCAGTTCAATACGTATGAAATTCAACCAAGAATGCATTTCAAATCAATAAGTATTAAATAATAGAATTTTGGACATACACAACATGGCAGACTAATAAACGTTTACCGTAAATTCCCTTACCTAATGTTGCACAATATCGTGATTAAGGATACGACTTCCATATGCCTTACACTTTAGCACTTTCTTGAACACTTTTAGCACGTTCTTGAATTTTGTTCTCCACTTAACCTACACCAAACGACACCTATACAATTACAAATTTAACACTTCTACTAAGGCTTAGACACTACCATACCACATGTCGTTTCCAATTACAATATATATTTTCATATATACACATATCATCATTAAAGAAACTAGATAGAATCCTTTACCTTTATAACTCACAAAACCAAAATTCCACTTAGCCTTGTCTTAAAAATCAGTACATTAATATTAAAGTAGTTCTTCTCACATCTTAAATCTACCTTACGTCTAAAACATCATCCCATGTTACAACCCACCATTTACCTAGGTCTAAATTTAACATTTCTTTAATCAAAACCCATGTATATAAATCATGCAAGGAACTATTCTTACCTTATAATTTCTCATGAACTAGATTCTTCATATTTTTCCTTAACCATGATTTCCAAAATCCTATCGCTCATTCAAATATCCTCAAGCCAACAATTCCAAGCATGTTCATATTAATCTTTACTTAATACAAGATCATTGTACTTAGCTACTTTAGGAAATTTCATGAATTAAAACCTTACTAGACAATTTCTTACCATAGGATATCCCATGCTAGCCGAACACCTTTTCAAAGTTTTCTTTCACTGCACATGTCCTCCAAACAGCATCTATAATCACAATTTCCAGTCACAACATCATCATTTATTCTCTAAATAAAATTTCCTAATTTAAACATGCTTTACACCAAGCATTGATCCATCCTTACCTCTTAATAAGCATAACCATATCGATTAAAGCAAGAAAGTAGTGTTTAACCTTCAAAGTCACCTTAAGAAATTCCATGAATTAAAATTTCATATCATCAATTTATTTTATCATATATATCTTATCTAAATAATTTAGATAAACCTTACCCTGAACCTTGCAAAATGTCGTGGCTTATTGTTGTCCTTTTTTTTTTCACTAAGCACACCATTTCAGTTTGTGCTCCTTTTAAGGCAGTCCTCTTTCCTCTCAAAACAGTAGCCATTTTGCACTTTTAGCAGCTCCTATATTTGCACATTGTGTTAACAATAAGATTTCATTTCTATACATAATCTTTAACTTTAAAAGAATCACCTTACCCTTGAATTACACTTCCAAAACAACAACTCAGTGTTGCCTTCCTCTGCTGTCGTGAGCCTTCTCTAAATGGTTGTTGCTTTGGCACCTTAAAGGAAGGAAGTATGACACAAGATATGGCCTTGCCGTTTGTGACCAGCCCAGCCAAAGCTCTCTGCTGTAAACCACTAGTAAAACTCTGCTCAGCCCCTATAATTCCAAATTTAAAAATTTCCAGCCCAATGTGATGCCTTTCCTCATCTTTCACTCGCAGCTGCTGTTTCCAAACATTTCCGCTGCTCCCTTCACGTCCCTTCTACACCGGAAACAACCATCATTTTCGTTCCTTTATGTCACTCTGTTTTGTTTTGATTCTTCTCGAATGATAGACCCATGTTTTACCATCCTTTATCTAGCAAAATGAGCACCATGCCAGCACCTTTTAAGACCAAGAACAGCCTACACCAGCCGCTAATGCAACTGCCGAGATCTGCTTCTAATTTGCTCTCCCTTTTTTTTTTTGCTACACTATTTCTCTTCCTCTTCTTTTCCGGCGTGAGTGTCCCCTTCTTCAGCCCGATTCAGTACTCCCTCCTTTCCACATTTTCCTCCCTTTCTTCCCTTTCTCCAATGCCGAACTGCTCTTTTCTTCCCTTGTCCTGATCGCTGCCGAGAAGAAAATTCTTTTTGCTTCTTGTTTTCTTCAGTCGAGACAAGGAAATGAGTGGGAGTAGGTGGGAGTTTCAGCTTCTTCAGGAAGCCACTACCGAAACCATTATTTTACATTTTTTTTTTAACACAAACCCACTCAGCCACATATGCATAAGTAAATATATTTCTTATATATTTTATTCATTTATTGGTTATATATATATATATATATATATATATATATAGAAGTGCTAATCCTATAACATATATATGACTGTACGTTAGTTATAGGTTTGATTATTATTATATATATAGATACACGTATATATGACTGTACATATTTTTATATATATATATACACATCTTTCTATATGTATACTTATATTATTTACTTAAATTTTTTTCTAACTCAACTAGCTAATAATTGTAGCAAGTATCATCAAATTTTGTTTTAAAATTAAATATTACCTAAGTTAGCATTATGTTATTCATGGTAATTACCTTAGTCCTAAATTCCTATATAATTCAAACCTCAATGCTGTTTAAATTATAACATAATGCTATTTAATAATTTTCTTTTTGAATATTAAATAGTAAACAACAATTTTAGGATGAGGGAAAATTTCCAGTTATTACATTGCAACTTCATTCTCATTACTTGGAATAATGATAATTACAAGGTGCATCATAGTCTTAGCTTGTTCTATGTCTCTTATTTATTCACGAATATGGTACAAAGTTTGTAGTTTTTACATCCTCCCCACCTTAGGAAATTTGGTCCTCCAAATTTTCCGTGTCTATCTGAAATAGGTGAGGGTACTTCTCTCTCATCAAGCTTTCTAACTCTCATGTTGCTTCCTCTGAAGAGTGGTGCTACCAAAGTACTTTAACCAAAGGAATTGTCTTAGACCTCAATATCTTATCTTTTCTATCTAAAATCCGAATAGGTCTCTCGACATAACTTAAGTCCTCTTTGATCTCCAACAGCTTATACTCAAAAACATGGGATGGGTCTAGATGGTACTTCCTTAACATCGACACATGGAAGACGTTATGCACGCCCGATAGCTCCGGTGGTAATGCTAGACGGTTCGCTACGTCACCAATCCTCTCTAGTATTTCAAACGGACCAATATACTGAGAGCTCAACTTCCCTTTCTTCTCAAACCTCATTATGCCTTTAGTCGGAAAAATCTTCAAAAACACTTTATCCCTAACTTGAAATTCTAAAAGCCTTCTTCGACTGTCCGCATAGCTCTTCTGCCTACTTTGGGCTGTCCTCTAGATCATCTTTTAAGTAATACGGCCAGCATATTTTCAACATCTTAATTATTTTTAGACCACTACATATCGTCTTTTTCACCATATATTTATACTCCCTAAAATTTCTTATCATTTTGGGAGTTATTAGTGTCTACTCCTTTTCACAAAATATTTGATTCACACAATTTATCATCTGTTTCCTGATTCAGTGCCAAGTCGATATAGTTTGGTAACTATCATTTACGTGATTAAATCAGTAGTATGTAATTGTCCCAGTAATCTTCAAATCTCATGCATTCGCTCCTTCAACATATCTTTGAGCGTTTCTATACTACGCTCAAATATTGACAACAGTACGGAGCAGTGCTGTCAGTAAATTTGGAATCCCAAAGCCTTTTGCTATTTTCCATAAACATGTAGCTACTCAGAAATTCCCATCCCATATAAAGCTCACTGGAACTTCACATGCATTCTCACTGTTTTATCATCATATTTCGACTATGGCACTAAAATATCTAGGAGCCTGGTAATGGAAAAGTGATTTAATTTGGACAATCAGTCCACAATAACTTCCATAGCATCCTATCCCTTTTGGATTCTTTATTATCCATAATACTCATTTTCATATTACTTTAACCAATGTCGGAGCTCATTTGCAGATTTTAATACTAGCCATCTCTGGCTGTAACTAAAATATTTGGCAATCATTTTCTCTCAATATCTCATATCATGTAGAATTCATTCCATCCCTTATTCTTATGGTATACTCAATATCTCTTAAGTTTTAGAATATAATATGGAATATAATCCTTTCATAATTTAGAGTCCATAGATGACTAATCAAATCATCATTTTAATCACCACATTACCTATATAATTTCACCATTTCAATCATTTCGAGGTGATTATATCTATATAGCATTTTTCCATTCACATTACTAGCAGTAAAAATGTAATTCATTTATTTACTCCTTTGAGTATCATTAAATTTCCTCTATCGAGTTTGGCTCGATCTTACATCTAGCCATAATCATGTGATAACCAAAAGAAATCACTTTAGTGTTAATTTGGGAACTGCTTCATACTCATGTTCCCTAGTCCTCATGTAATTTTATCTTCTTATTACATTTTATCTCTTCACTCTCATCACTTTATCCATGTATGGTCTAAAAACCTCATTCATTAGGCTTACATACCTCACATGGTATTTCATTAATCTTGTAAACCCCAATAGGAACTTGTAAGAATTTGTCAAGTTCTAAATGTTATCTTATGGGTATCAGTCTCCAACTATTAGTTGATGGTGCCTTGTACAGAGACTGATCTTATGAATTCCTTATACATCTTTGATCAAATCTAGTAAGCTATCAACTCCATGCAGATGAATATTCGTTCTCAATAAGAACTTATTAAGTAATTGAAATTTAATTCACAATTATAAATCATCCTCAAATCACATCTGTATTTCCATTATTTACACCCATACAAGTGAATTTCATTATCCACACATTTTCCAAAGTTGATTTCTTAAGCTTTTCGAGTTCTTTCAATGTTTTCCGATACAAGCTTAGATATAGATTCCATATCAACAGTTGAGTCGATGTTAACCTGATCTTTCAAATTTATATTACTTTGAAAATTTATAAGGAATAACATCCAATATTTTTTAATTATAAATCTCATACCATTTTGGACATTTCATCTCTATGTCTTACAATTTCACTGTATATCCTCAACGCAGAGATACTTAATATTCAAATCATTGTAACATATACTCCACCTTAATTCACTTATTTATTCATATTTCACAACATATGCTATATCAAATATAACAGTTTAACTAACACATTCCATAGCTAACCGATTCATTACTGTAATTCACCTTGAAATCATTTTCATTTGATAATTCAGGTTAGCCATCATCTTTTTGTGCTCTTACAGTCACTTTACGAATCTTATACATATTTTTCAAATTTATAATACTCCAATCAGCATACCATTTGCAAAGCATATCTCAAAATGCTCCGGTTCTATAAATATCTGTTTGATACTTAGGAAACAGACTGAATGTATAGAATCAAAATTAACAGTGCTGATATGGATTTCATCAACTATAAATATCACTTTCTCAATCATCTTCAGTAATCATCTCATTCTTCATAATATCCAACGATCCCTTAATAAACATCCCTTCAATACACTTTTAATTCAAACCCTTAAGGATCAGTAGCAGGCCCAATCATCCTGCAACTTCCCACTATAAACATTTCGGGTCGTATCGTAATCTAAGTGTAGATGGGATTAATAATTGGAATCGTTATACACATATTACATTTCTTACGCCGTCAATATCTTCATCACTATCATGAAATTCAAAGATCAATTTGGTTCATCACTATTCAGAAATTAGTCCAATATAAGGAAACACTTGTCATTTAAAATTCATTTCTTTCTCTTCCTTATTAATTTAAACCAGTGATCTTAATATCCCTATAGTTTATAAATCGTAAAACTTTAATAGGATGATATTCAAACTTCTACATCCTTCAAACTCCAACTCCTCACATAGCTCATTTCTCATTCATGAGTCTTGACAGGTATATCACGTCAATCTCTGACCACGTAGGCCCTTATGCCTTTACTAGTATTACTCCAATATATTTAGAACAAAACAAATGAGCACTTATTGCTTCGTTATTTGTCAAAACATATTATCTGTGGATTAGGTAGGGAGAAGGTTACGGTTTTCCTATAGTAGTGTACATTAGTATAATCGGTGGCCATCCCATCCATATCCAAGACGACACCAAGGTTGTAATTGTGCAACATTAGCAAATCTGCTATTAGGTCTCTATCTCCCACCTTCACTTTATACTTATGATACACACTCATTCTTTTGAGATTCTTTGAAAGGCGTGCTAGCAACAACTAATAACTTTGAAGTTCTGACTCTATATGCAGGTTACTTATAAGAGCACATGTGCTAATAAGGAGTTGAGCTTATTGCACTAGCTCGATTAACCACTAACTACTATAGTAGGGTTATCGTTATCTCATGATCCTGCTCCATTCTAGCCATCCTCAACACCCTATTATCTGGGTGGGAATGAGTCAAATATGATAGTAATGGGGGTGATAATAGTGATGGGGTTAGAAATGAAATCAGCTATCTTTGAGCTAATCTTCTTGGTCTAATTCTATGCCCAATTCCCCCTCATTTTCGAATTAAATCAAAATAGAGACTTACACCAAGTGCAGACCAATTTTGATATAAGTCAATTAATAGATAATTTTACAAACATATATTTCACAGTACATGGGATGTAACACTACAGATGATCTAAACTACACTAACACGTACTAGACAAACCAAGCTTTGATACCATTAAATTTGTCACGACCCGAAGGCCATGACATTCACTTAACACCTACCTTATTTCACTTAGAAAATTACGAATCAAATTTTTCTTTTTTTATTTATGGTTTGTATTCGTTGTTAGTGTAGTATCTAAATCAAATCTTTCCTTACTAATATTATTTCTCTAGCTATGTTATACTTCTCAAGGTGATTTTAATCATTTTAACCTTATTTTTACTATTCCAAAAGAAACGGGTCGAAAACCTCCCCTTTGTATTTTATCACTTTCCCCAGTAAAATCACCTGCATTAAAATACAATTCAATCTTTCATAACATAGCCAACTTTCATTTCTAGAATTCACATCATCATACATCACATGTTTCTCAAGAATCTAAACCAGTGATAATTCCACATTTTTCAGTTTATACATATTTCAAAATATATACCAAATCCTGGATCATACTCGATAATCACAAGGACTTACATAATAATCTAGTGCGATCCAAAGTTACATCCCATATTTCTTCCTAGTACTGTGAAATTAAAGTTTGTATAACTATCAAAACGATATACAATTAGTATACCTCAAAAGCATAAAAGCTAGGCCCGGAGAACGTAGACGAGTACCACAACTAGGTACAGTTCCCGAGAGCCTATACAATGCCTGAGCTGGATATCAATCCGTATGATCTGTAGATGTTAAATTTAAGGGGTGAGCAAATCCACGGCTCAGTAAGTAGCTTAAATAAATACAGACTAGGCTCATATAGTAAAACACCATCATACATGCATGAACTCTATAAAATAGCATGTATGCATTATATTAAGATTAGCTACTAACTTGTATATACAACAGATTGAGTAAGCTCATTCATGCTTTTCTTCATTTCTTTAACTCATACATTAACATTCTTTTGTCCCTCTTTATCGATATGTTTAAGCGTGAAGGAAACAACCATTTCAAATAGCATTTATTCTATAGTATAATATAAGTATAGTTCAACAATTGTTCCCATTCTCTGTCATATGTATCATATCTATTTTATTTAATGATAGTCATTACATTCACATATCACAATCATTTGTTCATTGTCTCAATGGTATATGATTTCCCACAATTCATCATTACATGTGCAGCACTTAGCTCTCAAAGGATTCTAGAGGTGGCTCCCACATTTTCGAAGAATATATGTAGCACGTAGGTCCTTTGAGTTCTCTAGAGGTGGCTCACACGGTACAAAAGATTGAGTTTTTACTCGGATTGGCCTCTATGGCACATGCTTTCTAATGGTTTATCGGAACTCGTGTAGCACTTAGCTCTCAAAGGATTCTAGAGGTGGCTCCCACATTTTCGAAGAATATATGTAGCACGTAGGTCCTTTGAGTTCTCTAGAGGTGGCTCACACGGTACAAAAGATTGAGTTTTACTCGGGTTGGCCTCTATGGCACATGCTTTCTAATGGTTCATCGGAACTCGTGTAGCACTTAGCTCTCAAAGGACTCTAGAGGTGGCTCCCACAGTTCCGAAGAATCTATGTAGCACGTAGTTCCTTTGAGTTCTCTAGAGGTGGCTCACACGGTACAAAAGATTGAGTTTTACTTGGATTGGCCTCTATGGCACATGTTTTCTAATGGTTCATCGAAACTCGTGTAGCACTTAGCTCTCAAAGGACTCTAGAGGTGTCTCCCACAATTTTGAAGAATCTATGTAACACTTAGTTCCTTTGAGTTCTCTAGAGGTGGCTCACATGGTACAAAAGATTGAGTATTGTTCAGTTGCCATTTACTTGGTTTTCGATAAACACAACTAGGTACTAATCGAGGTCCATGAATTCAACATCGGGAGCTGTATATATTGTACATAAATCACATATACATTCTCAAAGTATCACAATATATTAACGTGCTCACTTGGTGTGACTTAATTAATTCACATGCATTTCTCATAATGCAGGCACCAAAATTTATACAATTTTATATGCTCAGTAAACACAAATAAACCATAACACATAACATGCAAGTCACAAACAAGATTTCTTTCCATACAAGTACTATTCACGATCACATCAAGTCAAACTTATATCTTACTGAGACTTACCCTCATAATCTTTTCCATAATATTTTACCAAACTTGATGTGAACTTAGGTAATTATCGAATAAGGGTTCACTCATCTCTTATGAGATGATACTAGTAAGACTTATTTAACCCACTTACCTTATACCCTTAGCGAGTATCTTCCTCAATCCTCCGAATTGGAAATTCACTCCTCCGCTTTAGTCGAAGTCACTACAATCATTCTAATACTGTCTCAATCAACTACTCATCATATTAAATACCGAACTTAAAGCGCATAATTTAAAGCTACACACATATATTCAAGTTTAATATTATGCCTATAATTAAGATCTCATTATTACTCTGAAGAGCGTATATATATTTATATATATATATTCATTCTTATATATATAAATCTTTAAACCGAGATTCAATCTTTATCGTAAAATTTTTCTTAGTTGATTTAGTACCAAACATTCGCCTTAACGTTTCCAAATCGGTTCCTATACCAAAGTTCCATTCCTCAATTTCTTATTTAATAGCACTTGGATATTAATAAGTACTCAATCTATTCATATTGCATCAAAGTGCAACTATTTAAGTTAAAACAAAAAAAAAACTATCAAATTCAATTTACTACTAACCTGAGACTTCCTCCTTGTCGTTAGTTGCGATATACCTATGTGTATTCGTCCTTACGCACCGATATATATATATATATATATATATTTGTAAACACATATATGTTTATATCTATGTGTATACCCACTATATGTTGTAGACATATATATATATTTTATATTCATTCTCATTTTTCATATATATATATATATATATATATACACACATATATTTTTACATAATTATTTATCATGCATATGTACATTTGTATATATATATATATATCTATGTATATATATACACATTATTTTAAATGGCATATCAACTTATTGACTACCATGATATATATATATATATATCAATACCCATCACCATTCCTAACCTTATATATATATATATATATATATATATATATATATATTTGTATTCATTCAAGACATTTAAGCAAAAGGGCATTCCTAGTATCCCTTACATGACCTATTTTCATGCATATAATAACCATTAAGGTTTCATCTCTTCTAATTTTGCTATCCTTCTTGTGTACCTTAAAAATTTTAGTCAAAAATCAATTCGAAAGTCATTATTTACCTTTGTTAACTCCCTTCATTCCAGCTCTGAATTTCAACCCTTAATGTCACATTTCAATTCTAATGTATAGCTTGAAATTCACGTGTAAAAACCCTATCAAATGCTTGAACAATGCAGCAAAATTCCACCCTCAATACAGCTTCATTCTTCCTCTATTCTGCCCATACTTCCACGCCACTTTCCAGCCTTTCTCTTCCTCCTTTGCTGCCGTCCCCTGCTGCCCACGGTGGTGAGGCAGCAGCTGCACCTTTCTTCCTCTTCCCTTCTTCCTTTTTCGGCTTTACCTTTCCTTTCTTCCTTCTTTTCTCGGCTGCACCTTTCTTTCCTTCCCTTGCTTTTTCTCTTCGTCGAAAATGCTCGGCCTTCAGCCCTCTTTCCTCGTCGGTCTCACTTTTCCTTTCACTTCTTTTCTTTTCCTTTTTAATCACAAAGCTTCTTTGAGAAGCTTAATGATAGTGCCGATGGTGTTAGTGGAATTTGATGGGAGAAAGTTCCATCAAACTCCACTAACACATATTTTAATCTATATTTTATTTTATAATATTCAACTTTATTTTATTTTATATTTTTATTCCTATTTCAAATATCTATATCCATATAAATTATAATTATCTTTATATATTAATATATATTTATACATATATATATCTAATATATATTCATAAATATTTAATTATTTGTTATATTACTTACATGTAATATGTATTTGTACTTATATTTTAAACATTAATATATAATATCTACATACACATATGTATACATATACATATTTTCACATGTTCATGTCTAATGCATTTTTAACGTAGGTAAGTGTATACATATATAATATATATATATATATATATATATTCCTCCTTCATTTTAAAATTTATATATATATATATACACATATTTAATACTCAATATGTGTGTGTGTGTATATATATATATATATATATATATATGTATTCCTTTTTGTTTTATTTTAACTATTTTAATATTCAAGTATACTACATTTCCTTTAGTATACTTGTGTCCTTGTTTTATTTAAAACAAATATACTTATATATTATGGAATACATGTATCTATTTGTTCTTATATATTTCTTGAACTCATTATAAGAATTCTAAACTACCTTAAAGTATCAATCATCTATTGCTAAATTTACTAAACTTGCAACTTCATTCTCATTACTTGGAATAATGATAATTACAAGGTGCATCATAGTACTTAGCTTATTTTATGTCTCTTATTTATTCACTAATATGGT
This sequence comes from Heritiera littoralis, assembly GCA_031772115.1. Classification (NCBI taxonomy): domain Eukaryota; kingdom Viridiplantae; phylum Streptophyta; class Magnoliopsida; order Malvales; family Malvaceae; genus Heritiera; species Heritiera littoralis. The sequence goes on from JAPDPK010000043.1 coordinate 2,734,597, forward strand.
ACAAAGTTTGTAATTTTTACAGTTAAGGATTTACAACCCCAATATAATTTTAATGGGGATTAGGCTACACCCAATAGACACATGCACTGTAATAGACATATGGCTATAGTTAGAGGGCTACAGTGTGAACACTAGCTAGGTGTCACCTGTGGGAGCTTAAAGACTGAGCTAAAGTCAACTGCAATCAAAATAGAACGGAAATGCATGTACTCGAAGGTAGCTACGAGGCCAACAGTCTCTAAAACATTTAAATAAATATTTTCAAAACCGTTTACGGAGATAAATGTATTACAATATATCACAGATATATATATAATTAATTCCATAAAATTAATAAATCCAAACATTTAAATTACCATAAAACTAAAATCAATATTTGATTCTCAAATTTTTTTATTTATTTGAATTCCAGGAAATATATCAACAATTTCAAATATCCAAAAATAGATAAAATACCACCAAAAGTCATTTTAATTATTGAATTTGTGATTTAATATTTATTAAACCACATTCACATATTAAAATTTGGATATCTAATGATTTTATCTATATTTAAAAAAAAATTTCATGCTAAGCATAAATTTCATGGATTTCATAAATTTAGAAGTTTTAGGTTAACATAAAGAAATTTCTGCAGCATAACAGTTTATTCAAACCTAACCTTTCCTGCATAAAAATCCAGGTTTCAAACCACAGTTCACAGTTCCAAAATTCAGTACAAAATATTTATTTAATTTCCACAAATAACAATTTTCATCAAAACATGCAGCGCTATATCTTACGTTTCATACAAATATCTCTTACCTCTTAGCTTATCAGTATTTGAATCTCCGGCACTGGTAGTTCCTTCAGACTTAGAAGCTGCAGATAATTATTCAAACTTGATAAATTCACTATTCTTTAAGTAAAAGAATATTTGATAATTTAAATGCTAATGAATTGTCAGTATAATTTACTAAAGGCAGTCTAATTTCTATTAGTGCAAAATTTTAACTTTTTCTACATAATTTCAATTTCAATTCTGATTGTGCCTAAATTCTCATAATAATTTCTACATTATTAAGGCCTAAATTTCATTGAAATCAATTCAATTTCTCCTTCCCCTTCATCAAGGCCGATTGTTCTTCCTTGCCTACATGTTGAATTTTCCAACTTTAAGCTTCCATATTAATTTCAACTAAATTCTATTATTTTTCTACACTAATTCTACTTAAATTACACATCAAATGGCATCAAATTCCCACCTCTTTAGTCATGGCCGAACCACTCTTAGTGCCCAACAACTTGAATTTCTTCAATTAATCACAACTAAGCTTAATTAAATTCCCTACTTTTCATGTTTTTTACAATTTTTCTACTTCTACTATTCATCAAATTACACCATTTTCATTCTTCCATGGTGTTGACCGAAACCCTCTTGTGTCTGTAGACACCAATTTTGTCCAGGATTGTGAATCTCGAGTCGCTCGACGTGTATTCTAAAAATCGAAAATGAATTAAACCCATGTTTGACTAATTGATTTTATTTTGTCTTATTTTTTTTATTTATTTTATTTTTCTTTCTTTTCCTTCTTTCTTTTTCTTCTTTTTTTTATTATTCATTTTATTATTATTTCTCTTTTTATTTTTTTCTCTTTTTATTCTTTTTTTATTTTTTATTTTTATTTTATTAATATAAATTTTAGTATTTTATTTTTCTTTTATTATTTATTCATTTAGTTTGATAAAAAAAAAGCAAAGCAAAAAAATTAAAAAAGGAAACAAAACAAAAAACGAAAACCCTAATCATAAACCCTAATAGAAACCTTTGCCAAGATCCAAACCCTAATCTAAATTGAAACTTGTCATAACGTCTAGGTCCGTGAACCTAACCGCTAGACTTTAAAATTCTAGGAGTCGCCACCAACCATTCAAACCTAAGGTGTGATTGGTCACCTATTCTTGTCTAAAGATAAGGCAGGGTCTGCGTTCAAAGAATCTAGGATTCGGGAGTACGGTTACGTGTAGGGAAGGATTAGCACCCCCACAGCGCCCATCCTAAGATGGTACCAACTAATTTTGTGATATCTTTAATAATTTTTAATTAAATGGTCTTTAATCTTGTTAAATTTAAATATTTAAATATTGGACAATTTCTAAGTAACTCTCCATCATGCTGGCGGAATTCCTTAAATTTCATCCTCACCTCAAGAGTATCCAAGAAATCCCATTCGTCTTTCTTGGATAGGCTCCATCGTCGGATTTGTTAAATCGTTTATGAGATATCTTAATTTTGTTTTCCATCTTTTGTTCTTATTTTTATCTTCTTTTTTAATTCTCCTTTATTTTTTATTTTATTTTTTTATCTTTATTTTAATATTATTTATCTTTTGAAAATAAATGTCAATTATTCTTCTTGAAAGTTTTCTTTAAATCTTCCATCATGCTGGCGAAATTTAAAGAAAACCTCTCACCTAAGAATTTAAAAATGTCAGCCATTCGTGACACCTTATAATTCCATCATCGGGATAACCTCCACTTATTCTCAATTTATTATTATTTTATTTTTTTTTTTATCATTATTCCCTAATTTCTTATTAATATTTATGTTTATTTTATTTTTAATAGAGATTGATTATTAATATATATTTATGTTTTAAGAAATAAATATCGATTATTAATATTGAACACTTACCTTAAATCTTCCATCATGCTGGCAAAATCTAAGGTAAATATCCTCACCTAGGAATTTCCAAAATGGCAACCATTCGTGACACTCGGAATTCCATCCTCGGAATAAATTTTTTTATTTTATTAAGTAGTTATAATTTTATAATAATTAAATATTTTACATATATATTTTAATATTGAACATCTTCCATGAATTTTCCATCATTCTGGCGAAACCCATAGAAAACATCCTCACCTAGAAAATCTGAAATGTCAACCATTCGTGACACCTCAGAATTCCATCATCGGAATAATCTAGCTTATCTCCACATTTTGTGATTTTATTATTTTACTAATATTATATGCTAATCAATTTAAGTATACAAATTATTATTTTTCTTTATTATTATCCAATTAAACGTTAGTAATATCATGAACTTACCAAATTATTAGATTTATTAAATTATTGAATTAATTAACAAATTATTATCAAATTAATATTATTTAACCTTATTAAAACAAATATTAGCCATTATCGAAATAAATGTTTATGTACAAATTATTACCACATTATTTATATGTTAAATTATTAACTATTAATTTAATTATTATATAAACAATTAATACCCAATTGTAGATATATAACAACCTAACAATCATAAACTACCCACTAACATTAATTAAACGTTTTTTTACTTACCTGTAAAGGGGCAAAAACCAAGCTTTCCTTTGTATTTCCAAACTACAGCTCACGTGAATAATAAGAATTGTGAGGAACAGGGGCGGTGGCAGCAAACATCCGAGCAGTAACCAGACAGGATGCGTGACAAGCGAACAAGCTTGTTTGGCGATGAGTTGCTCACGGTGGTGCAGCGATTGACAGCCAAGAAATTGATACAACCGACAAACTCCGATCCACAATGGACAGGGTAACGATGATCAGTGTAAGATGATGATGGCCACTGTATGGGGGCAAGCTTGGTGATGATGCTCGGTAGGATTTTCTGTCAAGGTTGAGTGTTTGATTGTGTATCTTGTTTGTGTCCTCAATTATGAGCCTTGATCCCTTTTTATAGTCCAAAATTAGTTAGAGTCCTAATACAACTATACTTATTCTAATAATTATCTCCTATCTTTAATACTTTATCTATTTAATTTCTATATTAATCCTAATCCAACTCTATTAATCTAAATAATTATCCTAAAACTCAATTATCCTAATTATCCTATACTAAAATTAATTTTATTTTCTTTTCTTATCTCTTTTTTTTTAATTATTCCTAAATCCTATTTTAATTGTAATTTCCTAATTAATGTTAATTCTAAATCTAAAAATTCTAATTTAATTCTAGCCAAATTCCCAATTATTAAATTAAAATACAAATGTCACCCACCCCAATTAATTATTTATACAAATTAAGACCCCGGACAAAATAGGGTGTCTACAGCTGCCCCTCTTTGTGCATTTGCTGTGAAACAGTAATTGCACAAAGACATAGACACCTATTTTGTCTGACTTCTCCTTTTTATTTCTTTTTTTAAATTTTTTTATTTTTTTCAAAAAAGCTCCCTCTAAACAGAAAGGCAGTCAAACTTTAAAATCTTGTCTAAAAAGCTCCCCCTAAACAGGCAGGCAGTCAAACTTTAAAATCTTGTCCAAAAGCTCCTCCTAAACAGGCAGGCAGTCAAACTTTAAATCTTGTCCAAAAGCTCCTCCTAAACAGGTAGGCAGTCAAACTTTAAAATCTTGTCCAAAAAAGCTGATTTTTTTTTAAAAAAAAATTTTAGGAAACCCCTCTAAAATTTTTCTTGTAAAAAAAAATTTTGGAATCTTAGGAAACCCCTCTAAAATTCCTTTTCTTATCCAATTTTGAAATTTTGGGAAACCCCTCCAAAACTTCTATTCTTGTCCAATTTTTGAAATTTTAGGAAATCCCTCTAAAATCTCTTTTCTTGTCAAATTTTGAATCTTAGGAAACCCCTCTAAAATTCTTTTTCTTCTCTTTTTTGAAATTTTGGGAAACCCCTCCAAAACTTCTTTTCTTGTCAAATTTTGAATTTTAGGAAACCCCTCCAAAATTCTTTTTCTTGTCATTTTTTTTTGAGATTTTGGGAAACCCCTCCAAAACTTATTTTCTTGTCAAATTTTGAATTTTAGGAAACCCCTCTAAAATTCTTTTTCTTGTCCAAAATTTGAAATCTTGGGAAACTCCTCCAAGACTTCTATCTTGTCTAATTTTTGAAATTTTAGGAAACCCCTCTAAAATTTCGTGTCTTATTAAAATTTGAAATCTTGGGAAATTTATCTTATCCATGCAATTGCAACCGCTAGACTTTAAAATTTTAGGAGTCGCCACCAACCATTCAAATCTAAGGTGTGATTGGTCACCTATTCTTGTCTAAAGATAAGGCAGGGTCTGCGTTCAAAGAATCTAGGGTTCGGGAGTACGGTTACGTGTAGGGAAGGATTAGCACCCCCACAACGCCCATCCTAAAATGGTACCAACTAATTTTGTGATATCTTTAATAATTTTTAACTAAATGGTCTTTAATCTTGTCAAATTCAAATATTTGAATATTGGACAATTTCTAAGAAACTCTTCATCATGCTGGTGGAATTCCTTAAATTTCATCCTCACCTCAAGAGTATCCAAGAAATCCCATTCGTCTTTCTCGGAGAGGCTCCTTCGTCGGATTTGTTAAATCGTTTATGAGATATTTTATTTTCCATCTTTTATTCTTATTTTTTTATCTTCTTTTTATTTCCTTTTTAATTATCCTTTATTTTTTATTTTATTTTTTATCTTTATTTTAATATTATTTATCTTTTGAAAATAAATGTCGATTATTCTTCTTGAAAATTTTCTTTAAATCTTCCATCATGCTGGCGAAATTTAAAGAAAACATCTCACCTAAGAATTTAAAAGTGTCAACCATTCGTGACACGTTATAATTCCATCATCGGGATAACCTCCACTTATTCTCAATTTATTGTTATACTTTTATTTTTTTAATCATTATTCCCTAATTTCTTATTAATATTTATGTTTATTTTATTTTTAATAGAGATTGATTATTAATATATATTTATGTTTTAGAAATAAATATCGATTATTAATATTGAACACTTATCTTAAATCTTCCATCATGCTGGCGAAATTTAAGACAAATATCCTCACCTAGGAATTTCCGAAATGGCAACCATTCGTGACACTCGGAATTCCATCATCGGAATAATTTTTTTATTTTATTAAGTAGTTATAATTTTATAATAATTAAATATCTTACATATATATATATATTAATATTGAACATCTTCCATGAATTTTCCATCATTCTGGCGAAACCCATAGAAAACATCCTCACCTAGAAAATCTGAAATGTCAACCATTCGTGACACCTCAGAATTCCATCATCGGAACGATTTAACTTTATTCTTGACATTTTAAAATGATAATTTCTAATATCTACTCAAAGTTTATTCTTTTAACCCACTAATTAATACTATTATTATTTTATTTTAAATATTGTATCACCATTTATTGTTTTGTCAGATTTTATTATCATTATGTACTATTCTTATTATTCATTAAAGTATGCATCTAACAAAGAAAACGCATTAGCGTAAAAGTGGTATAGCAGACAAACCTATTTTGCCAATTGAGAATGCCCAAAAGAGAATCCAACAGCAACCAATGCAATCAGGACACGGGCAACAAGGCAGGATGCACTCGGTTATGGGCAAAGTTGCAACAGCAAAAATCGATGGAGATGAAGGACTGACCCTGCAGTGATTGTGGTGCGGTCAACAATGGTGACGCAAACAGTGGTTCGAGTGGTGCAAGTCTGTCCGATGGTGGAAGCAACAGTAGTTTAAGGAGGCTAGGCATGGAGCTCAGACAGCGACAAGGTGTCGTGATGGAGAAAGTGGCAGTGACTGACTTCGGCCAGATAGATGGAAGTGCCCCGGGGTCCTTGATTGTGTATATTCTATTGTGTATCTCATTGAGTGTCCCCTAAACCCTTAGCTTTAATTCTTTTTATAGCCACAAATTAGTTAAAGTCCTAATACAACTATACTTATTCTAATAATTATCTCCATATTTTTAATATTTTATTTATCTAATTCTTATATTAATCATAATCTAACTCTACCAAATTTAATATTAATCCAAATAATTATCCTAAAAACTTTAATTATCCTATCCTAAAATTAATTTTATTTTCTTTTCTTATCCTTATTAATTCTTCCTAATTCCTAATTTTAGTATTAATTCTAAATCTAAAATTTCTAATTTAATTCTAGCCTAATTCTAAATTATTAAATTAAAATACAATGTCACCCAACCCAATTAATTATTTATACAAATTAAGAACTCGGACAAAATAGGGTGTCTACAGCTGCCCCTCTTTGTGCATTTGCTGTGAAACAGTAATTGCACAAAGACATAGACACCTATTTTGTCTGACTTCTTCTTTCTTTCTTCTTTTTCCTTTTTTTTTTTTATTTTTTTGAAAAAGCTCCCTCTAAACAGAAAGGCAGTCAAACTTTAAAATCTTGTCCGAAAAGCTCCTCCTAAACAGGCAGGCAGTCAAACTTTAAAAATCTTGTCCAAAAGGCTCCTCCTAAACAGGCAGGCAGTCAAACTTTAAAATCTTGTCTAAAAGCTCCTCCTAAACAAGCAGGCAGTCAAACTTTAAAAATCTTGTCCAAAAGGCTCCTCCTAAACAAGCAGGCAGTCAAACTTTAAAAATCTTGTCTTAAAAGCTCCTCCTAAACAAGCAGGCAGTCAAACTTTAAAAATCTTGTCCAAAAGGCTCCTCCTAAACAGGCAGGCAGTCAAACTTTAAAAATCTTGTCTTAAAAAGCTCTGATTTTTTTTTTTTTGAAAATTTTAGGAAACTCCTCTAAATTTTTCTTGTCAAAATTTGGAATCTTAGGAAACCCCTCTAAAATTCCTTTTCTTATTCAATTTTGAAATTTTGGGAAACCCTTCCAAAACTTATTTTCTTTTCTAATTTTGAAATTTAGGAAACCCCCTCTAAAATTCTTATCTTATCAAAATTTGGAATTTTAGGAAACCCCTCTAAAACTCCTTTTCTTGTCCAAAATTTGAAATTTTGGGAAACTCCTCCAAAACTTCTCTTATCTAATTTTTTGAAATTTTAGGAAACCCCTAAAATTCCTTTTCTTGTCAAATTTTGAAATTTATGGGAAACCCCTCCAAAACTTCTTTTCTTGTCTAATTTTGAAATTTTAGGAAACTCCTCTAAAATTTCTTATCTTATCAAAATTTGGAATTTTAGGAAACCCCTCTAAAACTCCTTTTCTTCTTGTCAAATTTTGAAATTTTGGGAAACTCCTCCAAAACTTTTTTTACTTGTCAAATTTTGAAACTTTAGGAAACCCCTCTAAAATTTCTTTTTCTTGTCCAAAATTTGAAATCTTGGGAAACTCCTCCAAGACTTCTATTTTGTCTAATTTTTGAAATTTTAGGAAACCCCTCTAAAATTTCTTGTCTTGTTAAAATTTGAAATCTTGGGAAATTTATCTTATCCATGCAATTGCAACCTGTTCTATCCATGCAATGTCATTCATGTAAGCTATCTTATTCAAGCAACACCATTCATCCAATCTAGTCTATCCATGCAATGTTATTGATGCAATCAATTCTATCCACGTAATGCAGTCTATTTTATCCATGCAATGTCATTCAAGCAATCTGTTTTATCTCTATGATGCAATCTACTCTATCCATGCAATGTTTTTTCGAAAAACATTTCAAGCTCAATTGTGGCAACAACAAGGTTATTCTTTATCAATCCATCTCATGCATTCTTCTCTTTCATCCGTCCTCTTGTCCTTCTATTTCTTATTTCTTTCCTCATTTTCCTTCTTCCGTTCCGTTTTTCTTGCCCAATGAAACTCTTGCCTTCATGCCGTCTTTATCTTATCTTCTCCCTTGATTCTTCTTTTTACTTTCCTCTCTATCTGGTCACTCATTTGCTCATTAAAATCTTTACTGAGACCTCATCATCCATTCTTTCTTGTTCATTGGTTTTTCTTGATTTCCAATTTCCATTCATTCACAAGTTTCCTTTTCTTTCATTTTCCTAAATAATATAGGAGTCTTTCACATATTTTGCCAAGCAGACATTCATTATCATTCCAATTTCAAAATCAATGCAATACAATTTCTCAATCCCTCAAGGTAAAGAAATAATAGGTGAAAATGAAAGGAATGGTATTATTCATTATCTGAAAAGATTTAACAAGAAATTGTCAGGCTTAAAAGGAAAGTAGGCTTGAATGAAAAGTGAGAATTTTTAGGATTAGGTAATAGTATCCAAATAATAACAATTCAAACAATTTTGATCAATGAATACAAGATTCCCTTCAAAAGTCCATCTTGTCTAATCATGTCGAGTTCATCAAAATATCCTCTTGCCTTAGTATCATTGACACCCAGTTTTTCTGGTATCTAAGCTGCCTTTTCAGGTTTTCAACTTAGATGCATTCCATTGATCCAAATCGCCCTTTTTGGGTTTTCGATCTGAATCCTCCTTTCATTTTTTCTTTTTTTCTCTTTTTTTTTCTTCTTTTCTTTTCTGCTTTTTCATTTTCTTTTCTTTCTTTCTTTTTTATTCATTTCTCTTCATTTTCAACTTCGATGTCCTTGATGAAGCTTCTCTTATCTGTTCTCCATTCTGATTCGTGCCCCAACATCAAATATTTCTTCACCCAAGTTAATGCTCACATGGATCCAAAAGAGTCTTTGGAATCCCACTTCTTCCATCTAGACGAAATCTTTTTGCTTATCTTGATCTTGCTTGTCCTAATTCCATCCAGAGGATCATTATCTCATAGTGTAAGTATGCCTTTATTCAACACATGATTCTTCAATAAGAGTACTCATATTTGATCAAAATGGACTTTTAAGGCACGTAATGTAGGCTCAGGTGAGGGTTCATGAAAGAAAGGATAATATAGGCCCAAAATTAGTGTTTCAGGGTTCATCAAACCAAGAATCATTTTTCATGAATCATTTAGGCACCTTGACTTTTGCCCCCATTCTAATTTGCTTTCTCTCTTTTTTTTATTCAAATGTGACTAGGGTTTTCACTTTCTTGATTCAAACCCTCTTTCCTTTTTCATTCTCTTTTTCTTTTTTGTTCTCTTTTTTTCACTAAAGGGTTTTGTTTTCTTTGCCCCACTGATCTTTCATCTTCTATTCTCTTTGCCCCCCAGTGTGGAGGGTGATTCTTGGTAGGTTATATCAAAAAGAATATAATAGGCTCAAAAGGGGTAATCAATGGATAATTTTACTCACGCTTGAAAGGTAATGAAAGAAGGTCATTTCTCATCTCAATACAAGTACTCTCATTAAAGGTCATCTTTTGAACAAAGGCAAACTCGTTAGAATTTCATGTAGAGATTCACCTTTAATCGTAACATTCTATAGTTGAAGATTTTAGACAATTTCTTCTATTCTCTTCTTGCTTAAACAATCTTGGCAAACTGGAAATCCATCCAAACAAAGTAGTTTTTTCATAATTGAATTTTATACTCATTGCTATTATCATTATCATGTTCATTATTTGGATACTTTCAAGCTTGGTAACAATGTAGAGAATATGGGTAGTGGTGTTTTGCATTAAAGGACAATATTGAAATGAGGAATTGAGAAATATGCATCACACTAATCCTTTATTGAAAATGAAAATAAATGAGAGTCGGCCCAATACATAAAAGAATTCTTAATGCCTTTTGGGCTTAGGCACTCCTATATTACCTAAGAAATTGAAATGTCCTAAGATGAATGAAATTATAAACAAAGAAATAACCATTATCTTCAAATTAGTGAATCAATCAATATCATCTACTTTCTTCCATAGCATCAACCGCTACCCCTTGTGTGATCTTGCAGAGGATTATCCTTCAGATTTAGGTCATTCTTTGCCCCAAAACTCAAAATTCCAGCATTGACAAGTGCTTGGACTTTCCTCTTCAAGCCCATACAATTCTCAATAGAGTGACCAACATTGTCATTATGATAAGCACACTTTGCGTTAGGATCATACCACTTTGGGTAAGGAGGCTTCAAGGGCTCTACATAAACAGGGGCAATAAGGTGACCCCTTACCAACTGTGGGAACAACTCTATGTATGTCATTGGTATAGGGTCTATGGTGACAGTTCGGCTAGCTCGAGTATTCTTTTGGTCATTAGGTGAAAAAGTAGGGTCTTGTGAATGGGAAATGGGTTGGTAAGCATTCTGATGATAAGTTTGTGGGTGGGGTTGAGAATAAGTGTAATTCACTGAAGGTGAATAAGAGGTATAGGAGCGACGTGAGTTATTGGAGACAGCTTGTGCATCTTCTTCCTTCTTCTTTGAAAACCCATTCCTCTTGCTATCATTCATAGATGCTTCAATCTTACCACTCTTAAAGGCATTTTCAATAGCTTCGCCTGTCAGCACCATGTCTGCAAAATTCTTGGTCACACTGCTAAGCATACGCTCATAGTAAGGAGCCTTGAGAGTATTCAAAAAGAACATAGTAATTTCCTTCTCAGTCAAAGGAGGTTGAACTAGTGATGCCACGTCTCTCCATCGTTGGGCATATTCTTTGAAGCTCTCATCTTTCTTCTTTTCCATACCTTGGAGAGACAAGCGATCAGGGGCTACATCAGACACATGTTTGTATTGAGCTATAAAAGCCCTTGCCAATTCCGACCAAGAGGAAACTTTGCTCCTTTCCAATTGGTTGTACCACTTAGCAGCTGACCCAGTCAAACTGTCTTGAAAAACATGAATTAATAGCTTGTCATCCCATGCATACGCCGCCATCTTTCTACAGTACATGGTGAGATGATCCTTTGGGCACGATGTTCCACTGAATTTTTCAAATTCGGGCACCTTGAACTTTGGTGGAAGGACAACACCCGGTACCAAACACAACCTTTCAGCATCAATGGGTCCAAAATAGTCAACTCCTTCCATGGCACTTAGTCTTTCCTCTATCAAGCTCAGCTGGGCTTTAGTACCACTATATTCTTCCTTATGCTTCAACTTTTCTAGCTCTGTGGGATCATCTAAATTTGGCACCTCCACTGGGTTTTGAACTTGTATCTGTGGAGGTGTTGGAGCTTTGACAGTACTTCCTTCAGGAACAAAAATGGGGTTGTCTTGCATGCTTTGTTGAGGTTCTTGGATAGACTCCTCCTGATTACCCATCTTCTCCTTTCTTTTAATCATGGCTTTTAGCAAATGGGTAATTTCGCTCAATTGCCCCTTTATCTCCGCATTTTCCCTTTCCAACTTCTCTATCCTGTTATTTTGATCTTCTTCCATTATACGAGCTTGATACCTTGTGTGGTATTTATGGAGGGTGGACCGTCTAGTAGATTCAATTTTGACACCTGGAATGCCACAATTAAGTTGAAATTATTTTCAATGTGATGATATGTTTATGCACAAAATGAATGCACATGGAATGCACTTAGGTTTAACAATCTCTTCTAACAATCAAGAGCATGTTCATACTCATGATAAGACAAATGCAAACTTACGTGAATGATATGTTATGTGATGCAAAATCAAACACAACTATGCATGACTCAATGATACAGACAAACTCTTTTTTTTGTTTTTTTTTTTTTGAAAATGGAAGAAAGAAAAACTACATTTTTTGATTTTTTTTGTTGAAAAACAATGTAAAAAGGAGGAAGTAAAACTTATTCCTTCATGTGTCCTATCTTGGGTTTGAGTCTACATTTCAATCTAGTATGGTTCCACCTTAATGCTAAGCCTTATGTTTCATTACATGCTGGGTTTGGGTAATTCAAGGTCTACAGGTTCCCAAATTGTTCCTCACTGTCGTCCACACAAGACTAGTAAGGCACCCAATCCTCACCCATCACAGGCTACAAACGGAAAGGTTCAATTTGAGTGGAAGTATTTCGCTAGCCATTGCGGAGGTTACCACCTCACGAGAGCGTAGTTACTATACTTCCTCCTAAAAAGGACGGAGCCCGGGTAGAAGGCTCATGCATGCTCATGCAAGTGATGTGTGTGTGTGAAGGACAAGACTCCATTTTAAATGCCCCTCAATAAAGATAGCATAACAAGCAATATATACAGCATAGCAAAAAACCATTTAATCAAAAACTCAAGATAATCACAAAATTTTCTATTGGCCTGACTCTCTAAAAGTCCCTAGTGGAGTCGCCAAGCTGTCATAACGTCTAGGTCCGTGAACCTAACCGCTAGACTTTAAAATTTTAGGAGTCGCCACCAACCATTCAAATCTAAGGTGTGATTGGTCACCTATTCTTGTCTAAAGATAAGGCAGGGTCTGCGTTCAAAGAATCTAGGGTTCGGGAGTACGGTTACGTGTAGGGAAGGATTAGCACCCCCACAACGCCCATCCTAAAATGGTACCAACTAATTTTGTGATATCTTTAATAATTTTTAACTAAATGGTCTTTAATCTTGTCAAATTCAAATATTTGAATATTGGACAATTTCTAAGAAACTCTTCATCATGCTGGTGGAATTCCTTAAATTTCATCCTCACCTCAAGAGTATCCAAGAAATCCCATTCGTCTTTCTCGGAGAGGCTCCTTCGTCGGATTTGTTAAATCGTTTATGAGATATTTTATTTTCCATCTTTTATTCTTATTTTTTTATCTTCTTTTTATTTCCTTTTTAATTATCCTTTATTTTTTATTTTATTTTTTATCTTTATTTTAATATTATTTATCTTTTGAAAATAAATGTCGATTATTCTTCTTGAAAATTTTCTTTAAATCTTCCATCATGCTGGCGAAATTTAAAGAAAACATCTCACCTAAGAATTTAAAAGTGTCAACCATTCGTGACACGTTATAATTCCATCATCGGGATAACCTCCACTTATTCTCAATTTATTGTTATACTTTTATTTTTTTAATCATTATTCCCTAATTTCTTATTAATATTTATGTTTATTTTATTTTTAATAGAGATTGATTATTAATATATATTTATGTTTTAGAAATAAATATCGATTATTAATATTGAACACTTATCTTAAATCTTCCATCATGCTGGCGAAATTTAAGACAAATATCCTCACCTAGGAATTTCCGAAATGGCAACCATTCGTGACACTCGGAATTCCATCATCGGAATAATTTTTTTATTTTATTAAGTAGTTATAATTTTATAATAATTAAATATCTTACATATATATATATATAATATTGAACATCTTCCATGAATTTTCCATCATTCTGGCGAAACCCATAGAAAACATCCTCACCTAGAAAATCTGAAATGTCAACCATTCGTGACACCTCAGAATTCCATCATCGGAACGATTTAACTTTATTCTTGACATTTTAAAATGATAATTTCTAATATCTACTCAAAGTTTATTCTTTTAACCCACTAATTAATACTATTATTATTTTATTTTAAATATTGTATCACCATTTATTGTTTTATCAGATTTTATTATCATTATGTACTATTCTTATTATTCATTAAAGTATGCATCTAACAAAGAAAACGCATTAGCGTAAAAGTGGTATAGCAGACAAACCTATTTTGCCAATTGAGAATGCCCAAAAGAGAATCCAACAGCAACCAATGCAATCAGGACACGGGCAACAAGGCAGGATGCACTCGGTTATGGGCAAAGTTGCAACAGCAAAAATCGATGGAGATGAAGGACTGACCCTGCAGTGATTGTGGTGCGGTCAACAATGGTGACGCAAACAGTGGTTCGAGTGGTGCAAGTCTGTCCGATGGTGGAAGCAACAGTAGTTTAAGGAGGCTAGGCATGGAGCTCAGACAGCGACAAGGTGTCGTGATGGAGAAAGTGGCAGTGACTGACTTCGGCCAGATAGATGGAAGTGCCCCGGGGTCCTTGATTGTGTATATTCTATTGTGTATCTCATTGAATGTCCCCTAAACCCTTAGCTTTAATTCTTTTTATAGCCACAAATTAGTTAAAGTCCTAATACAACTATACTTATTCTAATAATTATCTCCATATTTTTAATATTTTATTTATCTAATTCTTATATTAATCATAATCTAACTCTACCAAATTTAATATTAATCCAAATAATTATCCTAAAAACTTTAATTATCCTATCCTAAAATTAATTTTATTTTCTTTTCTTATCCTTATTAATTCTTCCTAATTCCTAATTTTAGTATTAATTCTAAATCTAAAATTTCTAATTTAATTCTAACCTAATTCTAAATTATTAAATTAAAATACAATGTCACCCAACCCAATTAATTATTTATACAAATTAAGAACTCGGACAAAATAGGGTGTCTACAAAACTCAAACCCCAAATAGAACCCCAAACCCTAATGAAACCTTAATTACCCGAACCCTAACCCTAAACAAAAACCAAACCACGACTCCAAGCCCTAAATAGAAACCCTAATCTGAAACCCTAACCCCAAAACAGAATCCACACCCCAAACCGAGACTTGAAGCCTAACCCTAAATCCAACATAGCTGTTAGAAACACAAAAGGAAAGATTTGGTCTTCGAAATCTGCAAGGAAATCAAGGAAAAAATTAATCAGATATTAAAAGCAGAGAAAGAAAATCGGATCTGGGATTCGGTTTCTTAACTTCCATAATATTGAAACCTATTATAAGGGGACAACGGCTACACAAAAAAAAACAACAGAGACAACAACAGTGACCATAACCCAAAAAACCACGGCAACCACAAAAAACAAAAAAAACAGAGGGGAGATTTGAGGGTTTTCGAGTGGAGGCAGTAGAGGTTTTTGGTTTTAGGAATTTAGATCTGAGATTTTCGGGAGGGATTAAGTAACCGGAGCCTCTGGATCTGGTTTAAGGGAACTCCGGGGAGTGTTTCTGGGTTAGATCTGGTGACTACGGTGGTGAACGGCGGAGGGAACGCCGAAATCTGGAAAGGTTGAAGTTTCCGGCGACCGTTTGAGTTTTCCGGCCTCCAGGAATCGCAAGGGTTGAGAGAATTTTTGGAGTTTTTTTTCTGAAAGGCTGAGTTTTTGTCCAAAAAAATCGGAAAGGAGGATTAAATAGCAGGATCGAAACGACGCCGTTTTGGCGTAGCTCTGACCCGCGTGTGACGCGCTCCGACCCGCTTCTGACCCGACCCGATCGCAAGTTATCCCTTTTTTATTTTTCGAATGATTTTCCTTTTTCCGTTTTTTTTATTATTTATTTATTTGTTTTATTTATTTATTTACTTATTTATTTTATTTATTTATTGATTTTCTTATTTTCTTTTGATTTTTTTTGTTGTATATTCGGTAATTAATACAATAATTCAATTAACAAAATTATGAAATAAAAATAATTTAAATAATTAATTAGATGAGTAAATAGACTAATTTGACATATGAATAGTACAATTTAACAAAGAATTGATAAGATTTAGTTAATATAGTTTGTATATAAATGGATATGTATTTTTTTTATTATTGACTGGATTATATGAGTTTCAATTTAATTAACATGATTTAATTTAATTAGCATGATTTGATTGGTATGATTTGTTTTTTTTATTTTATTGTCTATTATCTATTATTTCATTTTATTTTATCTTATTTTTTTACTTACTTTTCTTATTATTTTTATTTTTATTTTTATTTTTATTTTACTTTAAAGATTTCAAATAAAATTTATGTGATGTGCTTAATTTAAGGCGGGATTAAATTGTTGTTAAGATTTATTTAGGTAGTTTAGAATTGCAATACCTTAAGAGAGCATAATGATAGACCTTTTAAAGTGAAATATAATTATAAATTATTCCGACGACGGATCTCCAAGGGGATTGCGATCGAGTAATACTTTCAGAGATCTTGAGGGGAGGAGTTCCTTTTTAGGTCTTACCAGCTTGATGGAAGATTTAAAAAGCCATTTCCGATATTAAAAAAAAACTCGATCTATTAAAAAATCAAAATAAGAATTAATTAAAATTAATCATGAATAAAAGAATTAGTGATCAAATTAGGAATTAAGAGTCATAAAAAATTTTAACATATTTAGAAATAGAATAAAATAATATAGTTATAAATATTCTGACGATGGATTTTTAAAGGTACTGCGCTTGAGTAGTACTTTTAGATGTCTTGGGGTGAGGAGAGTTCTTTTAAGTCTTGCCAGCTTGATGGAAGATTTAAAGGACATTTCCAAGATTTAAATCAATTTAATTATAAAAATTAAAATTAAAATTAGGTCAAAAATAGTAATTTAAAATTAAATCCATCATAAGAAAGAATAAAATCACATTAATTGGAATTAGAAAAGAATTAGAAATTAAATAAAATTAAATATTTTAATAAATGTGGATTATTCCGAGGATGGGATTTAAAGGAGATTACGCTCGAGTAGTTTCTTTAAAAATTCTTAAGGTGAGAAGATTTTCTTTAAGGTCTTACCAGCTTGATGGAAGGTCTTTAAGAGAATTTTCAATATAAAATAATCCATGTTTATTTAAATATATAAAAATATACGAAATAATAATTTATATAAGAAAATAACAATAATAGAATAAAATAAGACAAAATAATAAATAGAAATTCGGGTAGGAGTCTAAATAGGGATCACATAAAATATTTAAACAATCCGACGACGGAGCCTCTTCAAGAAAGGCGATTGGTCCTACTTGAATACTCTTAAGGTGAGAAAATTTTTTAAGTTGTCCAACCAGCTCGATGGAGGAGACTTAAAAGATTCTTCAATATTTAATTATATCGAAATTAAAGTAAAAGGCAAAATTAGGATAACCTTAGATTATTTGGTACCATTTTAGGAAGGGCGTTGTGAGGGTGCTAATCCTTCCTCACACGTAATCGTACTCCCGAACTTAGAACTTTTAACGTAGACCAAGCTTTGTCCTTAGTTTGAATAGGTGACCAATCACACTTAGGTTAGAATGGTTGGTGGCGACTCCATAGTTTTGTGTCTAGCTATTAGGTTTCCCCCGAAACTTGATACGTTACGACAGTGTCATTTTTCATGATTCATGCACAATTTAAGTTAAAGGAAGCATGAAACATGATGAACATCAAGTGCTTAATAAAAATTCATGGAAGAAAATCAAAATTCCACTAAATCTTACCTTAGCCGAATGGTATAGGAGATCCCACAATCAGATTTTTGTTGATTTAGCACTTGATTTAGGCACCAAATGGAAGAGCAAGTTGAGTAGAACAATTTTGGTGAAGAAAGTGTGTGATTTTAAGGTGATTTTCTTGGGTTTTTGGAAGCTTTTTTCTTTCTTGGAGGTGGCGTTAATGGTAGTTGAGCATGGGTTTTGTTTTCAGCAGAAATGATCGTGGAAGCTGCTGGAGAAGATGAGAAAATTCTTACTTTTGGGGCAAAATGTACTTAAAGAATTATTCCAAAATTGCCCTTAAACTTTGACTTGGTTGAAAACAGTCTATCTAAACTCCAAAATATTTTATTTCATCATAATTCAACTCTATTTAAGTTGTTTTAATGTTTGGTGAAGCTTTTATTGAAGTTCGGTTACTGGTTTGGGTGAAATTATTAAAATACCCCTAACCGTAAAATCGCGTAAATTTCTATCTTCACATCTAGTTTTCACCATCCATCTAAATATTCTAAAACTATATTTTATGAGGAATTATTTGATATAATCCATTGGTCCTAAGTCCTCTTAAATTGACTTTTATTTCCAAAAATTCTGATGGTTTTGGACTAAATCGTCATTTTCTAAACTGTTGTACATTTTTTGAAATATGCAAAAATAATTGAGATTGAGGCCAAGATTCTTACCATAATATTTTTCGACTCTGAATATCGAGTCCTTGAAGTTTCACCTTCATTTGGACCTCCAAGAATTGGTGGGGCCCACTTACTGTTTAATAGTAAAACCTAAAATAAAATCAAATATTTGTTAATTATAATTATTCCATAATTTCCAATTTTATAAATATAATTTAAACAGTATCCGAAAATTCAAGGTCTCACATTTCCCCCCACCTTAAGAAATCTGGTCCTCCAAATTTGATCGGATTTACTTGATGAACAGCTCTGGTTATTTCTCTCATCAAGCTCTCTAGCTCACATGTAACTTCCTCCTCAGTGTGGTACTGCTAGAGAACCTTGACCAGAGGTATCGTCTTCGACCGTAACACCTTATTTTTTGGATCAAGAATCTTAATCGATCTCTCCACGTAACTCATATCTTCTCGGATCTCTAATGGTTCATATTGAATCACGTGGGACAGATCTGGATGGTACTTTCTAAGCATGGACACGTGGAAGACATTGTGTACACCGATGCCAACTGATATGCCACATCCTCCACTCTGTCTAATATCTTGAAAGGTCCGATGTAGTGAGGATTGAACTTGCCTTTCTGTCCTAACCTTATGATTCCCTTCAAAGGTGAAACTTTCAGAAATATTGAATCACCAACAGAAAATTCTAGTGGTCAGCGTCGGACATCTACATAACTCTTCTGCCGACTCTGAAAAGTCTTATCACAACTGAACATCCCTGGAAGCCTACTCAACCAAATCGAGAGCCAGTATCTTTCTATCACCCACTTATTTTCATGCTATCAGGGAACGGCAATGTCAACCATATAAAGCTTCATAAGGTGCCATGCCGATACTCGAATAATAATTATTATTGTAAGCGAATTCTGCTAGTGGAAGGTGATCGTCCCAAGAGCCTTTAAAATCTAACGCATAGGCTCTCAGCATATCTTCCAGCGTCTGGAGGGTAAGCTCGAACTGACCATCAGTTTGTGAATGGAAAACTGTGTTGAAATTTAAACGAGATACCATAGTTTCCTAAAACCTCTCCCATGAATAAGATGTGAATCTGGAATCTCAATCAAAAGTAATGCTCACTGGAACACCATGAAACCTTACAACCTCCCAAACATACAGATCGGCTAAGGCACTCAGAGTATCTGTAGAGTTAATAGCCAGGAAGTGGGCAGATTTCTTCAACTGTTCTACAATCACTTAGATCGCATCATGATTCTGTCTAGTACTCGATAATCCCATGATGAAATCCATGGTGATGTGCTCCCATTTCCATGTCGGAATATGCAGAGGCTGAAGTAATCTTGCCGGTTTCTGATGCTCCACTTTAACCTGCTGACAGGTAAGACATCTAGCCACAAACTCCGTGATCTCCCGCTTCATAATTGGCCACCAGTACACCTTACGCAAGTTTGATATATTTTGTTACTGCCCAGATGTAAGGTATACTTGGAACTGTGTGGCTCTGCTAGAATCAACTCCCTTAGTTGCTTATCTTCTAGAATACAGATCCTGTTTTGGAACCTCAGAATGTCATCAGTGCTGATAACATGCTCTGACTGAACCCCCAACTGCAATTGACTGGCAATTTCCATACATCTCGGATCCTCCCTGAGCATTTCTGATCTAATCTATTAGCTCTGGCTCTATTCGAAAACTGGCCACTAATCCATACCTCTTAGAAGGAGAAATATCTAAGCTGAGGCTCGCAAACTATTTCAATAGCTCGTATTCCTGAACCATCATATAAGATACCATTCCCAGGTGTTTTCTACTTAATGCATCAGCAACCATATTAGCCTTCCCCGGATGGTGTAAAATCTCACAATCGTAGTATTTTAGCAGCTCTATCCATCTATGCTGCCTCATATTTAATTCTTTTTGCGAGAACAGGTACTTCAAGCTCTTATGATTAGTAAATACCTAGAATCTCTCACCATATAGGTAGTGCCGCCATATCTTCAAAGCAAACACCACGGTAGCAAGTTCCAGGTTGTGCGCGGGATAATTCCTCTCATGATCCTTCAACTGACGAGACTTGTAAGCAACCACTTTGCCATGCTGCATTAGCACGCAACCCAAACCTAGGGAGGAGGCATCACAGTATATTGAAAATCCTCCAGAATCGCTCGAAATGATCAAAATCGGTGTTGTGGTCAACCATCGCTTCAACTCCCGGAAACTAAGCTCACACACATTAGTCCACTTAAACTTTACTCCATTATGTGTGAGACGTGTCAATGGAGCAGCAAGTCTGGAGAAACCCTCAACAAATCTCCGATAGTATCTGGCTAGACTCAAAAAACTTCGTATCTTCGTAACAGTCTTTGATCTCTCCTATTGGACAATAGCTTTAATCTTAGACAGATCAACTGATACCTCATTTTTAGAGACCACATGGCTCAGAAAAGTGATCTGTTCCAGGCAAAACTAGCACTTGCTGAACTTAGCATACAACTTTCTGTCTCTGAGGGTTTGCAGAACTATGTACAGGTGCTGCTCATGTTCCTCCTGTGACTTAAAATACACCAAAATATCACCAATAAACACAATAACAAACTTATCCAAATAAGGCTTGAAGACTTCATTCATCAAATTCATGAAGGCTGCAGGAGCATTTGTAAGCCTAAATGGCATTACCAGAAACTTGTTATGGCCGTACCGAGTTCTGAAAGTCATCTTGGGTACATCACCCCCAAATCTTTAGCTGATGATACCATGATCTCAGATCGATCTTAGAAAATATTTGGGCACCCCTGAGCTGGTCAAATAAATCATCAATCTAGGGAAGTGGATAGTAGCCTTATTAAGCAACCAGTAGTCCATACAAAGTCATAAGCTACCATCTTTCTTCTGGACAAACAAGACTGGTGTATCCAAAGGAGAAAACTAAGACAAATAGAACCCTTATCAAGTAACTTTTGGAGCTGCTTCTTGATCTCTTCAAGCTCAACTAGTGCCACCCGATAAGGAGGCTTCAAAATGGGTTTTGTACCGGGCACTAAATCAATAGTGAACTCTATTTCTCGATCGGGTGGAAGTCCCGATAAATCATCTGGAAATACATCTAGAAGTCCCTGACTACTAGAACCTCGTGTAACTCCGGATGCCTCTTTTCAACATCCTCAACATAGGCTATGAACCTTTCAATCATCAAACAATCACTTAGTACTTAAATTCAAATCAAACAAATTTTCAATAAAATGTTTAATTCCATTCCTACACAAAAAGTTTTACAATATATTTTTCTAGTTGGGAGAAAGTTATAAACCTAGTATAGCAATCTACACTAACAAAATTCGCAGCCAACCAGTCCATCCCTAAAATTACATCTAGATACTACATATTTAACGAAACTAAGTTAGCTATCATCTCTTTTT
Organism: Heritiera littoralis; assembly: GCA_031772115.1. NCBI lineage: Eukaryota > Viridiplantae > Streptophyta > Magnoliopsida > Malvales > Malvaceae > Heritiera > Heritiera littoralis. The sequence goes on from JAPDPK010000043.1 coordinate 2,756,434, forward strand.
CTCCTATCTTTAATTTACAATTTTGATATATTACATTTGTCATTTGTGATTCCTTAAATGGAGTAGTAATTTGTAATGAGTATCTTAAGGGTTCGAGTTGCACCGGTATCTTAACAGCACATGTAAGGGAAAAAATGAATGTGTGGAGCCTGGGTTTATTAATGCAATAGCAATAACATCAAAAACATAAATCTTACCTCATATAATATCTGAAGAAGCATCTGCAGTCTTTTTATCCAAGGCATACACCCGTCCCTAAGTCACCACCTTCTTGCCTTTTTCTATTGCTATCACTCTGCGGGGACAAACAGTGTCACCTTCTCCTCCTTAGCTGCTAGAGCTACTGCTGGGGTTGCTGGAATAGCTAGCACTACCTCCCTATCCTTAGGGCAGTCTCTCATCAAGTGACCTCGCTGTCCACACTTAAAACACACTCCCAATCCCTAGTAGCAAGGTCTATCTCTGTGCAACCTACCACACTGCTTACACTTGGTAGGCGCACCCTTCTGGGAAGTAGTAAATCTCTTAGTGCCAATAGGTTTGGTGGATCTATCTCTAGCACGTTTATCCTAAATCACAATCTTAGTAAGCCTCTTAGCTGGCTTGAAATCACCTCTATCATCGCCCCGTCGAACTTTCTCTTTACCTTTACTCTTTGCCTGAAAACCAAACTCTGCCGGCTGAGCCTCATAATTCTACTCACATAACTGCGCCTGGCGGAATGCCTTATCATAGGTAGAAATATCAAATGGGGCCAAGCTATTCTTGATAGATATTTTTAAACCGAACGCTCAATCTTATGCTTCTCGCTCCTGGCGACCTTCTGATCGAAACGACTCAAAGTAGTGAATTTGGACTCATATTGGTCCACTGACATACTCCCCTACTTAGATTCGTAAATTCTGACTTCATCTTAATCTATATGGTGCTAGGGATGTACTGCCTGAAAAAGGCCTCCAAAAAAACCTCCCAGGTCACTGCTGGGTATCTAGCAAATAGAACTGTCCTGGCGGATTTCCACCAATGCTCTACATCGCCCACCAGGAGGAATTTGGCCAGCCCAACCTTTCAATCTCAAAATAGGTCATATAGTCAAACAGCTTCTCCACCTCATTAATCCACTCCTCTGCAGCCATTGGATCCTTCTCCCCTCTAAATTTTAGAGGATCCAATTTCTTAAATTGCCGAATCAGATTAGCATTGCAACCCTAATAGGAACCCACCTCAGTTGCTCTGAAATTTGTGGCTAAGGCTGCTGTGGGGGCTATACCAATTGTGGCTGTGGCACAGGTGGTGGAGGTGGAGGCTGAGCTGGCTCAGGTGTCGGCGCTCTCTGAAAACTTTCAATAAAGTCTACTACCATTCTTTCCAGCCTAGACATCCGGGTATCTAAACTCTCAGGCTGTAGAGGGAGAGCTGCCTTTGGCATAAGCTCTTGAGTAGGCTCTAGGGTAGTTGTACACGCCTTGGGCGTCCCTTGGGGCATCCCCTACCCTTTCCGGTACCTCCTCGCATATCAGACATACTGCATCACAACAATCGCACAAAAAGATTTTAGTCTCCCAAATTCATTTATATATTCAGATAAGTACAGTACTACTTGGGATGTTATCATTTCAAATCAGAAGACACTGATAGACATCCGACCAACCTCACTCTGATACCACCTTTACTGTCACGGTCTAAAATATTGTATATTTTACTAATTTCACATATATAAATCACATACGTAGGTTGGCTTGTTTGCAGTGTCAATTAAACTCCAAATAAAAATTTATTTATATACAATCCCAAGATCTGAAAATTTATTTACATCAAAAAAATATTCATAATTACACCCCAAGTTTAAGGTACGTAAAAGTAGTGCTGTACAAAAATCTGAACATATAAAATAAACCAAGTATGACATTGCCTAAGGAATCAGGTCCTCATGAAATAGCAACCCGAACTCACTGCAAGTAATCTGGGAGTGAAAAATAAAGGGGTGAGCGAAACGTGCTTAGTAGCAGATATCTATGCGAAAGCTAATATAACGCATCCTATATATAAATTTTTTTTTACAAAATGAATATTTATATGAAAATATGAATTTAAAACATGAAATAAAAATGGGCACAATCTATTAAGAAGGATACTATAGTGTGTTGGGTAACCGGATAGAGTATGGGAGGTACTATAGAGTACCTGTCATGTTTCGGTATCCAAAGCCACTATTAAAAATTTATTTGATTGAATTAAATCACAAATTCAATATAAATTCAATATAAATTCAATATCTTCCAAAATATAATATAAAACACCAGAAATTAAATAACTTCTTATGATCAAAGAATCAGTGAAATAATGGACCATTTATTTTGCATTGATTATCACAGGTTATATATGGCAATAGCCAGATTTTGTTAACCTGAGATCAAGGAATATGCCAACATTCTCCCACTTGGTCCATATATTTCACTCACAGAAGAAACAAATCACATGAATCATGGCGATAGTTCTTCTAATGACGAGTATTATCTTCCATGTATTACTATGTAAAATGTCTCTAATCAACCCATTCTTACTTAATGAATAAACCCTATGTTTATTCTCAGTCCAAATAATAAGTATATTTCTCAAATAAAACTTTAGTGTATACAAATCAAAATGAGAAACATCATATTATTAATAAGAGTTTCAATTACAATCATAATGTGGAACCAAGTCCCATCCTCTCTACATGATCCTTAAATTTAAATGGTGGCATGCCCTTAGTCAAAGGATCAGCTAACATCAATTCAGTGCTAACGTGTTCAATGACCACTCTTTTATCTCTAACACGTTCTCTAATGGCTAAGTACTTAATGTCAATGTGTTTGCTTCGACTTCCACCCTTATTATTCTTAGCCATGAATACTACAGCTGAATTGTCACAATATATCCTCAATGACTTAGATATAGAGTCAACAACACTAAGCCCACTAATGAAACTCTTAAGCCATACACCATGTGAGGTAGCCTCAAAATAGGAAACGAACACGGCCTCCATAGTGGAAGTGGCAGTTAGTGTTTGCTTAGCACTCTTCCATGAAACAGCTCCACCGGCAAGCATGAAGATGTAACCGGATGTTGATTTTCGAGTATCAACACAGCCAGCAAAGTCTAAGTTTGAGTAGCCAATCACCTCCAACTCATCAGTCCTTCATACATAAGCATGTAATCCTTAGTGCCTTGAAGATATCTAAGCACCTTCTTCGCAGCTCTCTAGTGGTCCATCCCCGGGTCACTTTGGTATCTACCCAACATTTCCACAGCAAAAGCAATATCAGACCTGGTACAGACCTGTGCATACATAATGCTTCCAATAGCTGAGGCATATGGAATGTTCTCATCTGTTCCCACTCAAGATCATTTTTCGGGCACTGGTTCAAATTGAACCTGTCACCCTTCACAATAGGAGCTGGGCTTGGTGAACAATCTTTCATTCTGAATCTTTCCAAGACTTTATTGATATAGGCTTCTTGTGACAGACCTAATATACCTCTATGTCTGTCTCTATGGATCTTAATGCCAATGACATAAGATGCATCGCCTATGTCCTTCATATCAAAGTTCTCAGAAAGAAATTGTTTCACCTCACGTAGCATCCCCTTATCATTGGTTGCAAGCAGAATATCATCCACATATAGCACAAGGAAACAAATCTTGCTCCCACTGACCTTTTGGTATATACACTGATCCATGATGTTCTCAACAAAACCAAATGAAGAAATGACTTCATGGAATTTTAGAACCATTGGCGGGAAGCTTGTTTCAACCCATATATGGATTTCTTTATGTTACAGACCAAATACTCACCATTACTAGAGGAAAAACCTTCAGGTTGTTTCATGTAAACCTCTTCCTCCAGATCACCATTGAGAAATGCCGTTTTCACATCCATTTGTTACAACTCTAAGTCAAAATGTGCAACAAGTGCCATTATAATACGAAGAGAATCTTTCTTAGATACAGGAGAGAAGGTCTCCTTGTAATCGATTCCCTCCTTTTGAGTGAATCCTTTGGCTACGAGTCTTGCCTTATAACGCTCAATGTTGCCTAATGAGTCAGTCTTGGTCTTAAAGACCCATTTACAGCCTATAGCCCTGGCCCCATTAGGCAACTTGACAAGATCCCATACTCCATTAGATGCCATTGAATCCATCTCATCCTTCATAAAATCGAACTAAAGTTTTGATTCTTTGCTATTCATGGCTTGTGAAAACGTCTCTGGATCATTAACGGGCCCAATATTGAAATCATACTCTTATAGATACACAATGTAATCACTAGGAATAGCTGATTTCCTTTCCCTAGTAGACCTTCTTAATGTTGGTTCAACATTCTCCAAAGGATCATGTTGTTCAACTGGTTGCTCATTCAATTCTGGTGTATCCAGAGAAGCCTCATCTACTGGTAAGTTATCAACTACTTGTGGATCTTTAATGATTGGTTGTTCAATGTCCAGCTGTACCGAAGGGACATTGTTCATGATAACCAATCTTTGACTCGAGTTAGAGGGTTGATCTCTCACAGAAACTAGTTCTTGAGATTGATCGCTCCCACTAATTAAGTCATTTTCAAGAAACTTGGTGTTCCTTGATTCCACAATTCTAGTGCTATGAGATGGACAATAGAATCTGTAGCCTTTAGATTTTTTAGCATATCCAATGAAATACTCACTTATGGTCTTAGGATCCAGTTTCTTTTCCTGTGAGTTGTAAACTCTTATCTCAGAAGGGCATCCCCAAATGCGCATATGACGCAAACTCGGTTTCCAACATTTGAATAATTCAAAAGGCGTCTTTGGAACAGCCTTGGTTGGAACCCGGTTCAATATATACGCTGTCGTTTTAAGAGCTCCAATCCACAAGGACTTAGGCAACTTCGAGTTGCTAAGCATACTATGCACCATTTCCATTAAAGTTCGGTTCCTTCTTTCTGCAACACCATTCTGATTCGGTGAATCAGGCATGGTATATTGGGCAACAATCCCATTTTCTTGAAGAAACTTCGCAAATGGTCCAGGTGCTTATCCATCTTCAGTGTATCTATCGTAATACTCCCCACCTCTATCAGTTCTTACTATCTTTATGGGTTTTCCACATTGTTTCTCTACTTTAGCCCTTAAAGATTTTAAAGGTGTCTAATGCTTCGTTCTTGTTATGAAGCATGTAGAGATACATAAACTTCGAGTGATCATCAATAAAGGTGAAGAAGTACTTCTGACTGTATTCATTAATGTTTGGACAGCATATGTCAGAATGAATGATTTCTAATATGGTTGAACTCCTATTGGCACCTTTCTTAAACTTGTTGTTTTGCTTATCCTTAATGCAATCCACACAAGTGTCGAAATCAGTAAAATTGAGAGTACTAAGTATTCCATCATTTACCAATCTCTTAATTCTATTTATGGAGATATGACGTAATCCTCGGTGCCATAACGTGGAGGAGTCCTCATCCATATTTGATTCAAAACAAACATATGAGAGTGGATTACCTTTCTTAACAAGCCACTGCTGAAGCTTGGCGCAGTCCTTCTTCATGTGTCCCTTCTTTTTACAGGAGAAACACTTGGACTCTTTCTTAATGTCAGCTTGGGCAGGGATTTTCCCTTTTCCCTTGTTCTTGGCTCGATCCTTGGTCTTTCCTTGGCTTGCAAAAAATGCACTTTCACCCGATTCCATAAGCAGTCTTCCCTCCTCTTGAACACACATGGTCATCAATTCATTGATGGTCCACTTATCCTTATGTGTGTTGTAGGATATTTTGAATGGTATGTACTACTTGGGTAGAGTGTTCAATATATAGTGCACAAGGAAGGATTCAGACATCTCCACCTTTAGCTTCTTAAGTTGGGCCGCTATATCTCTCATGGCCATTATGTGCTCGTGCGCTCCTTTGACACTGGTGAGCCTCATTGATGAGAACTTCATTATCAGGGTACTGGCCAACGCTTTGTCTGAAGTGACAAACTGATCATCTATGGCCTTCAGTAAGGTCCTAACGTTGGTATGCTGTTCGACTGAACCACGTATCCCAGCAGATATTTTTGTCTTAATATACATGACACTAAGGCGATTGGATCGCTCCCAACGTTCATGTAAAGCTACTTGAGCAGGAGTGCTGGTCTCAGTCAATACAGGTTCGTCTTTTCTTATAGCATAGTCTATTTCCATGCACCCTGATTGGAGGAGAACTCTCTCCTTCAAACCTTGTAGTTCTCTCCATCTAGTTTGGGAACTTCTAGGTAAATATTAGTTCGAGGAAACACTGCTTAAAGAAAAACACATGCTTATGTATCTAGAATTTTTTTGAGGCAAACTTAATTATATCTACCAATGTAAACATATTTTATTAATCAATTATGAATCTCAGACATAAAACTTGCCTGTGGGCTAAAGTTCTAATTCTAATAGATTCATATCATAATGATAAAACTATCAAATTATATCATTTCCTAATCCCTGTGGATAAATTAAGAAACTAATTTGATATTTTATCCTAATTAGTTATGAAATTATAATAAAAATTCCTGTGGGATAAAATTTATTATAACCTTATAACTAATCACAATTTATGTCTAATACCATAATGTGATTTTTACAACTATAATTTTATTTAATTAAGGTTGCTATGGCTAAGCCTTAATCAAACAAATTATGGATCACTAAGACATATTATCAAATTTTAAGTTTATTCATATTTTAAAATTGCAATTAACACAAGGCAATTTTAATTCCAAATAATATGAATAATTTAGCTACATGTGCTTTTAGTATAAAAAATAACAAAATTATACATATTCAAAATAAGCACATATGCACATTCAAAAATCAAATTTTCATAATTTAATCATAATTTTATGATAATTTTCACACAATTTATAAAAATTCCAAATTTATGAAAAATCCTCATAAAATCCAAATAATGAGAAGTTTTCATAATTAGATTAATTTTTGTGAAAATAATCTAATTATTCATAAAATTATGAAAAAATTACAGAATTGAAAATTTGATACAAAACTCCCCAAAATATAATTATTTGACCCAAATTAAATAATTTTAATTACCTAAATTAAATAAATCCTTAAGGCCTAAAATAAACCAAATGACCTTTTTATTTAATCCATATGGCCCAAATAATTAACTTAAATAGCCCAAAATAAATAGCCCAAAACTAACCAAAAAAACCCAAACAATGGCCCAAAATCGGATGGCCCAAAAGGGTTTTTTTTTTTTTTTTTTTGAACAGTGCGGTTGCACTGTACAACAAGGAGCGGGCGCGTGAGTTGCAGGCGCCCGGTTCCCACATTTTCTTCTTCGCCCGAACGGACATTTTGTAAAAATTTGGGTCTTTTGACCCGACCCAGCATAAACTCCTTCAAACAGTCCTGTTTTTCATGTATTTTTCATCCCTAGAGCTTTACAACAATAGATCTAAAATATTTGAGCCAAAATCGCATGAAAACGGAATGGGTTTCAAGGAATCCGAGACTTAAAGTTTCAAAATATGGGTTTTTGTGGCTTCTTCCATGACTTTTTATTCTATTTTTAATTGCTAGATAGCTCAAAAAACTCTTGCAAATCTCGTTATGGCCAGGAACATACAGAAATACAAGTAGCCAATTTTAGCAGAATAACAAGATTACAGAATATTTTCTTCATGCAGGGCAGAGATTATTTGCATGCTCTGATGCCAAATGTTAGTACATCATACAAATTATACATGCTTATACACAATATGAAACATGTTAAAACAATCAAATGCGGAAGCGATAGGATCTAACCTCCAGCCATTGCACTTTGTAACTTTGCTGTTGAAGCGATTCCTGAATCTGACAATCTTCTCTGTGTCGATCACAGGCCTTCCAAGCACTCGAATGCTCACTAGATGGTGTATGATAGAGCAAGTGATGCTTGGGGACCGGATTCTTGCTGTCTGTTTGTGAACTTAAGCCTCTCCTCTTCTGACCAACTCAAAAATCAATCGTTCAAACTATCACAGAACATCCTTTTATGATCAAAGAATCAGTGAAATAATGGACCATTTATTTGGCATTGATTATCACAGGTTATATATGACAATAGCCAGATTTTGTCAACCTGAGATCAAGGAATATGCCAACAAGGTGGAGTGGGGTTTCGAAAGACCAAAGATGAATACTGCTCTCCTAGCTAAACTTGGATGGAAGCTAGAGACTAGAGACACAAGTCTATGGGCAAGAATAATTAGGTCCAAATATTGCTGTGAGACCTCTTTTTTACAATCTAAAGTCAAGCTTCTGCTTGATACACTTGGAGAGGTAGTAGTTCGTGCAAGAAACTTATTACTAATGGCATTTCGAGAATGGTGGGCAAGGGGAAAACTACAGAAGTCTGGAATGACAGATGGATAGGCGCAAAACCATTAGCTAAAGTCTGTAGTGGAATTATTCCAGCTGAGACGGCAAATTGCAAAGTTAGTGATTTCTTGTTGGCAAATGGTGAATGGGACTGGACACAAATGACCATGCTACCTAATGATATAATTCAGTTAATTTCGGTTTTACCATCATTATCAACTAAAGAAGATCGAACATATTGGGCAGCATCAAGCTCTAGTGAATTTTCAGTCAAATCTGCATATTCTCTACTGGTAGGTAATTCAAATTAGGATTTCTCATGGAACAGAATATGGAAGCTGGAAGTTTTGCCTCGTATTAAATATTTATTGTGGCTAGTAGGCTCATAATAGTCTTCTGACTTAGGAAGTTTGCTACAGGAGGAAGTTTAGTCAGTACACAATATGCTCGCCTTGTGGAGGACCTTTGGAGACCATTATGCATGTCTTTAAGAGATTGCTACACTTCTAATCAGACTTGGGCAAGATGGTTGAATACCACAAAGCTACATTTATTTAATGGTTTGACCAAGGATTAATGGTTGCGTTACAATTTGTAGTGGAATAATACTGTCACAGATAACAGATTTCCTTGGCCTATGATTTTTGCGGTTACATGTAGGCACCTTTGGAAATGGAGAAATAAATCCATTTTTGAGGAAGGAATCGTTTGGCCTAAGGAGGGTAATAGCGAGATTTTCAAATTCTTGCACCAACCACATATTCAGAAGCAATGGAAGAGGATTGCCTGGGAGAGATTGGCTGGAGACACAAACAAAGCAAATGTTGACGCATCAATTAAAGGTAATCCGGGATGGTCTGCGGTGGGAGTATTGGCCAAAAATGCATAGAAAGTTTGGGTCAATTGTTTCAAAAGAAACATAGGATGGGGTTCAATTTCTCGAGCTGAACTTTATGCCATTTACTTTGGACTAAAGATGGCATGGGAGGCAGGGTGGAAGAAGATTATTGCAGTAACCAAATTTCCAATACCTATTCGAGATAGAGATCCTCTGTTTCACGTTATATATGCCTGCAAGGAGTTGATGCGGAGAAACTAGGAATGCATCATTACACATGTCTACCAAGAGTCAAACAAATGTGCTGATCTGTTAGCAAATGAGGCACACACCGATGTTAATGGAGGTGGCATCAACCACCAAGCAGCTTAGTTAGTTTACTCAGTGATGACTCCTTAAATGTTGGATCTTTTCGCTTTTGTATGAGTTAAGCAGGGAACTGCTCCGTATGTACCAAAAAAAAAACTACTTCGCAAAAAGAAGAGGAGAAATAGGATCATAGTGTATCCTACTTATAAGAAATCACGTTTCTTAAAAAAAAAAAAAAAAGGAGAAAATGGCAACAATGTTATAAATGTTATCGGTAAGTTATTAATCAAATTTTAAATGCTTTCTACTGCAATTGCATGTATAAAAATAGTTAGTTGGGCTTGGCAACAAATAAGGAAGTAATTAGATTTTTTTTATATTTGAAATTATTATAAAATCAATTTTGATTAACGATATTCTTTTACAATTATTAAAATTTTGATTGCTAAAATTAAAATTTTAATTTTCTAATCATTGAAATCTGTTGCTCATTATTTGTGATTTTGTTTCCTTTTCTTTACACCGGCTAAATTAGTTATTTCAATTAATATGATATCATTAGCGTTTGTTTGTCTACAGGAAGGTTCCAAAATATTGATTTTATTTTAAGGTCATGAATATTATGAAATATTCAATATCTATGATAAATTGATCAAAAATTAAATAAATAATAAAATTTTAAAAATATCTAAATAATAATATAGCAAGTCAACAGATAAACATTACTTTAATGAAATATAATTTAAATTTCAATTTTATCTATTCAAAAAGAATAAGATATTTTAAATTACATTTTAATCCATTCAAAAAATAACAAGATATTCTAACTTATTTTTGTATCCATTCAATAAATAATAATATAAATATCACAATTTAAAAAAAAATGATATACTAATTGTTTGCTCACTAGCTAAATAGAGAGGGGATGAATAAGTTTTAACATTGAGTTTGATTTTGCTTCTCTATTCTAAAATTCTTCTACACTACTTATCATTAGAGGTGGCAAAAATTGGCCCGAGCCCGAAAACCCGCCCGAATCCGCCCGAGACCGAACCGGGACCAGCCCGAATTGACCAAAAAAGTCAAAGGCCCGTAACCGAAAAAGCCTGTAACCGAAAAAGCCCGAAACCGAAAAAACTCGAAACCGAAAAAGCTCGAAACCGAAAAAGCTCGAACCCGACACAACCCGAACTCGACATAACCCGAGCCCGATACGATCCGAAACCGAGACCGACCCGAACCGAAAACCGAAAAAAACCGAATTTATAACCCGAGAAAACCCGAATTATAATTATATAATTATTATTTAAAAATAAATAAATAATTGATACACTTTTTTAATTAAAAAGTTTAAAATTTTGAAAACAATTATTATTTATTATACAATTTTATCAATTATATATTACCAGCATAATAAATATTGAATCTTTTTAATTAAATTAAATTAATTTAAAACACCATAATATATGATATAATATATGATATCAAATAATCTTTAATATTATCCTTACTGCATTTATAATAATAAAATATATTATTAATTTGACATTTGATTTTATTATAAAAAATCATTTTAACATTTTATTATTTTTATTTATAATAAAATTTTAATTTTAATACAACAATAAATCAAATATATAAAAATTATATAATTTCAATATTTGTTTGAAACTTTGAATTTGATATTTTGTGCAACACATTAAAAATATTTTTAATAAAATTAAATTTAAACTATATTTTCTTAAAATTTCAAGTATAGAAAGATATTAAATTTAGATTAAAAAAAACCTAATCTTTAAATTAAAATTCAAAGTTTTTAAAATTAGAAAAAGTTAAGTAATTAAATTAAACAATAAAAGTACCAATTTTTTTATACTTGGGTATCATTAAAAGAGAAAATTATAGTGGTAATTTTATTTTTAGCCTTAAAACAAAAGATATTGAAAAATCAAGCTAGTGATAATTAATTATTTATTATATTATAATAATCTTATACATGAATAAACTAATTTGGTATCTTATAATAATGATTTGTATATTATATTATAATAATTTTTAAGAATAAATTATGTAATCTCTTAGTGTGTAAGTATTATTTTGATAGAATTAAGTATTTACTAAAAATAATTCATTTATTATCTATTAAATGTAAAATTAAAGTGTGGATAAAAATAATAATTCTAATAGTAAATTAAAGTGTAATTTAATAATATATTAAAGTTGTATTACTATGTAAGTGGTAATTTTAATCAAATTTATTTTTTATACTTTGTTAATATTATTATTAATTATATTTAAATAACTAGCATTATATTAATTAATTTAGTAATATCTATTATTTAACATTTTAATTAGATATTCAATCAATTGGTGTATATCTAATATTATTATGTTAATCTAAATTATTATGTTAATGTGAATATGAAAAAAAATTAGTACTCAATTTGTAATAGTTTTTTTGATAGCAAATAAAATACATAATATAGTTAATAAATAACGCCTTATCATAATGATTTGTATGTTATTATAACTTTAAAAATAATATCTTATCATGTGATATATAATCAACTATACAAGCTCTTAATTATATAAAATAGATTATTAATATGTTTATCTTATCATAATGATTTGTATGTTACATTATAATAATCTCTTACCATGTAATATAGAATAAATTAAACAATCTCTCATAGCATATTATAGTTTTAATTTCAGACATTTTTCATTCCAATTTCTTATCATGCTTTTAGAATATACTCTTGTGTTTAATTTCAAACATTTAATCTCTTATGATGTATTCATGTAATTTAGTTTAACTTGATCAATTAATAATCAGAATATTGGATGATTAAATAGATATTGACCTTCTCAACTACTTTTTTAGTCAAAAAAGTGTTTTTTTTAATTTATTATAATGAGTTACAAATAAAATAATAAACATAATATACTATATATATATATATATTAAGATTTACATTATAATAAAATGTCATATATGTTAAATTATCAATATCTTAAGAATTGTATCTTAACATATTATGAAATTTCTATTAATTTAATTTTAATACTTTATGTCTAAAATTTTAAAATCTTATTATCTTAAGAATAAATTATTATTATTATTATTATTATTATTATTCAGTAAACTATTTTTTTGGCCAACAATGTTTCATTAAATTTTTGCAAGTTGTGTTAAAATAAAAATAAAATTTACAACAAATATAAAAAATTCTCAATCTAGCTCACGTGGTTAAAACATATAACAATAAATATAAGAGGTCATGGTTCAAATCTTTGTACAAGCATATAATTTTGATTACTTTCATATAATTGATGAACAAGTTCAGGTACCATATACTACTTGATCAAAAGTTAATCGAGTATAGCGTACCATAAGGGTACTACCCGAATCCGATACGGGTAATAAAACACTATCCGAACTCATAATTATTCGTTTATAGAGTCGGGTAGTGTCCGGTACCTGATTATATATTACCCATTTACATCATTATATCAAATGGTTTTTTTTTTGTACATTATATCGAATGTTATTATTTATAATATAATGTCAATTGATGTATATATCTTGTTTAATTTAACGTTCTAAATTTTTAATGAGATATTTGTGAAGACCGAGAATTTTCTAAATAAATATAAGGTATCCGAAAAATTTAATTTGGACAAAGTGAAATCCAAATTAAATAAGAAATAAAAAGGAAAATTAAATTTGGAAATAAGAAATGAAGGAGGAAATTTAATTTGGACAAATGGAAATCCAAATTAAATAAGAAAATGGAGAAAATAATTTTGGATATTTAGAAATCCAAAACTTAATAAGAAATAAAAATATTTTGATATATTTATATGATGATATTATATAAATATACCTTGGATAAATATAAATATTATTTTGTGTTAAAAGTGTAAAAAGTATATATATAAATATCTATATTTTTAAATTTGAGTATAGATGTATAAGTGGTTATATGAAATATATATTTTACATATATATGATATATATATGAAAATATATATAGTAATGTGAATTAAAAAAAAAAATATATAATATATACTTATATATATAAAAAAAAAATAAAATAATAAAAAAAAAAAAGAAACAAACGTGGGAATCGGGGAACCCGATTCCCACACTTCTCTTCTGTTTACCAAAACAGAAGAGAAGCAAATAGAGACATAAGGGAGAGCCGGTCGGCGCCGGAGGAAAAAGAGGCAGCGCCGCCGCCGGTGAGCCGAGGAGAGGAAGCTGACGCCGGCGCCAACGCCGACGGCGGGAAAGAGAAAGGAGAAGAGAAAAACGAATGGAAAACAGAAAAGAGAAAGGAAAAAGAAAAAAAAAAAAAAGAGGGAAAAGGCAATGCCGGCCCATCCGGACGCCACCGCCGCTGCCTTCGACGCCGGCGAGGTCAGGCCAAGTGAAAGGGACAACCGGCAGTGAAGGAGGAAGAGAAAAGAGGGAGAAAAGAGGAGGAGAAAGAGGCCGCAAACCACCACCAGATCCATCACCGCCGGCGCCGCCGTTGGGGAAACCGAGACCAGATCCGGCATCCCTGCAACCTCGGCAAGCTGTGGAGTGGCTGAACCGCCGGAATGGGTGGCCGCCGGTGACCGAACCGGCCAGCAGAAGATTGAACCGGCGGAACCGGTCCGACCCGATCCGACCCGATTTGACCCGATTTGACCCGGTCAACCCGACCCGACCCGACCCGATTTGACCCGGTCAACCCGAACCCGACCCGACCCGGTTCAGAAAAAAAAAAAGAAAAAAAAAAGAAAGGAAAAAGAAGAAAAGAAAAGAAAAAGAGAAAGAAGGAGAAAAGAAAAAAGAAAAGAAAGAAAAAAAAAAAAAGGAAAAGAAAAAGGAAGAAGAAGAAGAAGAAAAAGAATTGGTAAGGAACCGAAAGACTTCATTTTGTTCCCTTTGAATTTATGGAATTTATTAGAAATTTCGGATTATTTTCTAAATGAAGATATATGTCGATTTTTGATATTTTAGCGAAACGGAAATGAGAAATGGTCGGCAAGGCTCGAAAATCGGAAAGTACGCTAAGCTTGGCGAATAGGTAAGATACTTTTATAAAGCATTAGTAGCTTTATATTGTATGTGGGAATTATGATTTATATATGATGCATTTATTTAATTGATTTTAAATGGAATTGTGATTTTATATGATGCATCGATTTAAATTGATTTGCTAAAAATGCTAAGAGGACCCACAACTGATGGTGGGGGTCTTAGTAAGAGGTAAAATTGGTGAGAATCAACGGCTGCAAGTATAAATTGTGTTTCCCTTGCAGGAGGTTAGGGAAAATTAAGCCGTTATGCTGCCGAAATTTTTAGGAAAATAATTGAGGAAAAAGATTAAGTTTTTCACATAAATGGAATCTTGGAGATAATTATTGAAAATAAATATTAAAAAGGATTATATGGTATTACTGAAGAGTTTGATATTGAAATCGATGGGAAGATAGATCATTGAAAACGATAACGTGATGAATTATATGGTCTAAACCTTGTAGAATTGATAAATCAAGTGATTTTAATATCATAAATGGTATCAAGTTGAGATTGAGGTGAAATTATTTATTTGACGGATCACAGATAAAGGTGATGATAATTATATGATACAACTTAAAAGAGAAAAATCGAAGTTGTGATTTAGATGGTCGAATGATAGAATTGCGGAATTATCAATCGAGTGATGATTATAGGATTGATAAATTCAAATAAATGGACCGTCTTAGTGGTATGAACTGAGATTTTTGGCAATAACATGGATAGTCGCACGGCGACTTAAATGATTGAAATACTGTTGATAGTGGAAACTGGCAAATTCTTTTAAGTGGTGAATTGCGAATCAAAAATTGAATTGAGGACATTTATGGATAATTTTAACATGATATTACATTCTACAGGCCAGATGAAAAGTGAATTGAGGATTGTGATATGATTTTTACGATAGTGAATGAAAAATGAACCGCAAGTCGAAAATTCTGAATATGTACCAATAGGTCAAACCATAAATGGATTTGATATGCGATTATTGATCTTGTGGTTTTACGATCCTCGATGTCGACTCTGGAATAGATATCGAATGAGGATATTAGTATTTCATAATTTCAGTATCCTGATGGATATATGGAAACATGATATTTGATGCTCATAGATACTAAGAGGATTCACACTGATGAGGTGGTTCTAGTATCGGTAATGAAAGTACAATTGATTATTATAGTCGATAATTATCGAAAAAGGATATTGAATACTGAATGATTTGAATACTGATTTACTGATGTGTCAAAAGGATAGTTTGAAATCAAATAATTGATGATGATAAAGTTAAATGAATTGTTTCAAAGTATTAGATGAAGGTATTACTTATATGGACATTTGAAACTATTACCAAAATTACATACGGAAATGATTTCATAGCATCGCTTTTAAGCATAATTTGCTATAGTTTCAGATGTTATAATAGCATTTATACAAATGCTATAAAGTATAGATTAGCTTTAAAAAGAAAGTATATGGTTTATACGTATTTTTATATACGAAACCTCTTAAAGAACTTCACCATATGCTTTACATGATTTTAAAAAGAAAAGCTAAAGATTTAAATGTTTTATGAGACTGTAGGCACCCTAAAAGAATTAAATTCAATAAAGCATAGTGGAAACCGCCTAATTGGAGCTTTGCTCATTAGGCAGATATGCTTGTCCGACAATAGTCGTGGACAGGTCTCAGTCACGCCTGATCAGTGGGGCTGAGAGAGATGAGGTCTATGGCCATAGATAGCGCCCTAGTTGGTTTCCAGGGGACGATGACATGATTTTCACTGCTAGCTACAGTGATTTAAGTCTTTATTGATAGAGATGATAGGGATCTAGCCTAGTCTCTAACCGATATGATATGAAGTCTAGAGTATGATTTTATTGATATGAACTCTAGACTTGACATGATTTATACTGTACATGAAACAGATTTGAAATGAAATATGTTTTGAAACAGTACATGTTTTAAACATGTTTTAAAAGTCCATGAGATATGATTTCGACACTTATATGATTTATATGTGATTTTGTGTCGAACATGGCATGATATGTGGTCTAGAGTATAGTTTGATTTGATATGAACTCTAGACCTGATATGATTTACAGAATATGTTTTAAAAGTATATGATAAATGATTTCGACACTTACATGATTTATATAAGATTTTGTGTCGAATTTGAAATGACATGCGGTTTAGAGTATAGACTGATTTGATATGAACTCTAAACCTGATATGATTTATAATATATGAAAAATGTTTTAAAACCGCACATGTTTTAGACATGCTCCGAAAACGAATACATGAACTGAAATTGAACATGTTTCTATCATGCCTTAAAGGCAAATTTGAAATGAATTGAAAATTCATATGTCGAGCATGTCCTAAAGTATATATGATATGATTTGAAATGATAGCGGTTTAGAAAAAAAAAATTACATGAATTTGCATATTAAACCCTGATATGATAATATGCTTAGTATATGAGAATTCCATGAGGAATGTCGTGACTCGACGTAAATGATGTTTCACCTATACGATGACCTGACATGATATGATATATGAACATGAGATTGATAGGAAGAGGATTCTGATCTCACTCTATCGTGATCATAAATTCCCAGACGATAAGTGATATGAATTGATGTAATACGGGAATATGATTATTACATGTAAAGTGAATTCGATAGGATATCTGCATTAAACATGGAGAATATATGAGGAGTGTCATGACTCAGTGGTAGCGATATTTCATCGATATGATGTCATGATATGATATGATATGAAACATGAATATAGAAACACACGAAGAGAATTATGACTTCGTACCACCGTGATCATGACCCATAATATGAGACTTGATAAGAGATGATAGTATACAGAAGTATGATTATGAAATGAAAAGTGAATATGAGAAGTGATAATGAGATGTTATCGATGAGAAAGGATTAACTGTAATTGCATCCTTGCAAGTTTTAAGCATTTGCGGTTAAGACAGTATAATCCTACTCTTGCATTTATATTAGTATCTTACTGAGCCGTGGTTTTGCTCACCCCACTAAATTTCATCTCTTTCAGATTATTGAAGTTAACATCTGCCATGTGAACTGCTCAGTGGGCATCGGAGACGGTATATGGACTGGGTACTAGTCTTCTAAGGTATATGTTTTTTATAAAATACTTGTTTACATGTAAGACTTAAAGTGATGCACAGTACATATTCTGTTTAGCAAGTCGGGATGTAACTAAGAACCGTTTTCGTGGTTGTTAGATATTTAAATGAAATGACTATAGGTCACCTAAATAGTATAGTGACTACACTGACACCGAATACAAACCTTAAAATGAAAAAGAAAAATTTAGTCCATAAATTTGTAGACTAAGAAAAGTATGAGTATAAAGGAAAGTCGTGGCCTTCGGGTCGTGACAGATTTAATGGTATCAGAGCACGGTTTGTCTAGTACGTGTCGGTGTAGTTGAGACAGTGATAGAGTTACATCCCATGTACTGTGTAGTGTCTACATGTAAACTTGTTGGATTTCGATCTATACCAAGATTGGACAACTATTGGTATGGTTGATACCAGTCGACGGCCTATTGAAACAGGCTGGGCTTTGACTTAAAGATGCCAATCGATGGCCTATTAAAACGGATTGGAAACCGTTAATGAATGGTATCGATACAGTATAGAAGAATTGAGTATCACCTTAAAGGAATGGAATATGAATGATCGAGAATGATTGATTGTGGCAGTTATATGGAAGACAATGGAATGATTGTATAGAATATGATCGATATGTGAATTGAAAAGGATTGAAAGAAGTAAAGAAATAGCCAACGAAAAATGATCGAACCCAAACATATGGCTCGATTGAAAGTACAATCCTACTTTAATTACGAAGATTATTGGAAATTGAAAATATGATTTCGAGTTATAAGGGAACATGAATATGAAGCAGTTTTCGAATTTAAGATTGAAAGTGATTTCGCTTTGGTTATCACATCGAGATGTAATAAGGATACTACGTGGAAAGAGATATAGAGAAAAGATGATTGATAAATGTTGCATTTATGGGAAGAGATAATTAACAGTAAAGTCTGCAATGAGGTGCGGCCTTGATTTATCAATGTGACAATGAGTGTTGTGGGATAATATGAAACCCAAAAGAATTATGATATTATGGAAGTGGTTATGGACTGGTTGATCAAATTGAATCACTTTTACATTTTCAGACTTTTAGATTTCTCTAATGCCTTAGTCGAAATATAATTATGAAACGGAAAGAATGTATGTGAAGTTCCAGTGAGCATTACGTGATGGAATCTTGAATTGCCATATGTTTATGAAAAATAGTGAAAGGCTTTGGGATTCCAAATTTATTGACGGCATCGCTCCAAACTGATATGAAAATTCGAGCGTAATGTGGAAACGCTCAAAAATATGTTGAGAGAGTGGATGCACGAGATTTAAAAGCTACTGGAACAATTACATACTACTGATTAAATTGGTAAACGATAGTTACCAAATTATATCGACTTGGCACCAAATGAGAGAAATGAATGATAAATGGTGTGGAACAGCTATCATGTAAAAAGAAATGAAAGTGATAACTCCCAAGGTGATAAGAAACTTTAGGGAATATGAATATATGGTGGAAAAATGATATGTAATGTAATGTTATAAAAGGTGATTTTAATGATGGAGGTACACGGACAGTATCATTTAAAGGATGATTGAAAGGATAAGAAAGATAAGAGTACAGGATGGTACCACCTTTTAATATAAGTTAAATTCGGAGGACCGAATTTCTTAAGGTGGGGAGAATGTGAAGACCGAGAATTTTCTAAATAAATATAAGGTATCCGAAAAATTTAATTTGGACAAAGTGAAATCCAAATTAAATAAGAAATAAAAAGGAAAATTAAATTTGGAAATAAGAAATGAAGGAGGAAATTTAATTTGGACAAATGGAAATCCAAATTAAATAAGAAAATGGAGAAAATAATTTTGGATATTTAGAAATCCAAAACTTAATAAGAAATAAAAATATTTTGATATATTTATATGATGATATTATATAAATATACCTTGGATAAATATAAATATTATTTTGTGTTAAAAGTGTAAAAAGTATATATATAAATATCTATATTTTTAAATTTGAGTATAGATGTATAAGTGGTTATATGAAATATATATTTTACATATATATGATATATATATGAAATATATATAGTAATGTGAATTAAAAAAAAATATATATATATATATACTTATATATAAAAAAAAATAAAATAAAAAAAAAAAAAAAGAAACAAACGTGGGAATCGGGGAACCCGATTCCCACACTTCTCTTCTGTTTACCAAAACAGAAGAGAAGCAAATAGAGACATAAGGGAGAGCCGGTCGGCGCCGGGAGGAAAAAGAGGCAGCGCCGCCGCCGGTGAGCCGAGGAGAGGAAGCTGACGCCGGCGCCAACGCCGACGGCGGGAAAGAGAAAGGAGAAGAGAAAAACGAATGGAAAACAGAAAAGAGAAAGGAAAAAGAAAAAAAAAAAAAAGAGGGAAAAGGCAATGCCGGCCCATCCGGACGCCACCGCCGCTGCCTTCGACGCCGGCGAGGTCAGGCCAAGTGAAAGGGACAACCGGCAGTGAAGGAGGAAGAGAAAAGAGGGAGAAAAGAGGAGGAGAAAGAGGCCGCAAACCACCACCAGATCCATCACCGCCGGCGCCGCCGTTGGGGAAACCGAGACCAGATCCGGCATCCCTGCAACCTCGGCAAGCTGTGGAGTGGCTGAACCGCCGGAATGGGTGGCCGCCGGTGACCGAACCGGCCAGCAGAAGATTGAACCGGCGGAACCGGTCCGACCCGATCCGACCCGATTTGACCCGATTTGACCCGGTCAACCCGACCCGACCCGATTTGACCCGGTCAACCCGAACCCGACCCGACCCGGTTCAGAAAAAAAAAAAAGAAAAAAAAAAAAGAAAGGAAAAAGAAGAAAAGAAAAGAAAAAGAGAAAGAAGGAGAAAAGAAAAAGAAGAAAAGAAAAGAAAAAAAAAAGGAAAAGAAAAAGAAGAAGAAGAAGAAGAAGAAAAAGAATTGGTAAGGAACCGAAAGACTTCATTTTGTTCCCTTTGAATTTATGGAATTTATTAGAAATTTCGGATTATTTTCTAAATGAAGATATATGTCGATTTTTGATATTTTAGCGAAACGGAAATGAGAAATGGTCGGCAAGGCTCGAAAATCGGAAAGTACGCTAAGCTTGGCGAATAGGTAAGATACTTTTATAAAGCATTAGTAGCTTTATATTGTATGTGGGAATTATGATTTTATATATGATGCATTTATTTAATTGATTTTAAATGGAATTGTGATTTTATATGATGCATCGATTTAAATTGATTTGCTAAAAATGCTAAGAGGACCCACAACTGATGGTGGGGGTCTTAGTAAGAGGTAAAATTGGTGAGAATCAACGGCTGCAAGTATAAATTGTGTTTCCCTTGCAGGAGGTTAGGGAAAATTAAGCCGTTATGCTGCCGAAATTTTTAGGAAAATAATTGAGGAAAAAGATTAAGTTTTTCACATAAATGGAATCTTGGAGATAATTATTGAAAATAAATATTAAAAAGGATTATATGGTATTACTGAAGAGTTTGATATTGAAATCGATGGGAAGATAGATCATTGAAAACGATAATGTGATGAATTATATGGTCTAAACCTTGTAGAATTGATAAATCAAGTGATTTTAATATCATAAATGGTATCAAGTTGAGATTGAGGTGAAATTATTTATTTGACGGATCACAGATAAAGGTGATGATAATTATATGATACAACTTAAAAGAGAAAAATCGAAGTTGTGATTTAGATGGTCGAATGATAGAATTGCGGAATTATCAATCGAGTGATGATTATAGGATTGATAAATTCAAATAAATGGACCGTCTTAGTGGTATGAACTGAGATTTTTGGCAATAACATGGATAGTCGCACGGCGACTTAAATGATTGAAATACTGTTGATAGTGGAAACTGGCAAATTCTTTTAAGTGGTGAATTGCGAATCAAAAATTGAATTGAGGACATTTATGGATAATTTTAACATGATATTACATTCTACAGGCCAGATGAAAAGTGAATTGAGGATTGTGATATGATTTTTACGATAGTGAATGAAAAATGAACCGCAAGTCGAAAATTCTGAATATGTACCAATAGGTCAAACCATAAATGGATTTGATATGCGATTATTGATCTTGTGGTTTTACGATCCTCGATGTCGACTCTGGAATAGATATCGAATGAGGATATTAGTATTTCATAATTTCAGTATCCTGATGGATATATGGAAACATGATATTTGATGCTCATAGATACTAAGAGGATTCACACTGATGAGGTGGTTCTAGTATCGGTAATGAAAGTACAATTGATTATTATAGTCGATAATTATCGAAAAAGGATATTGAATACTGAATGATTTGAATACTGATTTACTGATGTGTCAAAAGGATAGTTTGAAATCAAATAATTGATGATGATAAAGTTAAATGAATTGTTTCAAAGTATTAGATGAAGGTATTACTTATATGGACATTTGAAACTATTACCAAAATTACATACGGAAATGATTTCATAGCATCGCTTTTAAGCATAATTTGCTATAGTTTCAGATGTTATAATAGCATTTATACAAATGCTATAAAGTATAGATTAGCTTTAAAAAGAAAGTATATGGTTTATACGTATTTTTATATACGAAACCTCTTAAAGAACTTCACCATATGCTTTACATGATTTTAAAAAGAAAAGCTAAAGATTTAAATGTTTTATGAGACTGTAGGCACCCTAAAAGAATTAAATTCAATAAAGCATAGTGGAAACCGCCTAATTGGAGCTTTGCTCATTAGGCAGATATGCTTGTCCGACAATAGTCGTGGACAGGTCTCAGTCACGCCTGATCAGTGGGGCTGAGAGAGATGAGGTCTATGGCCATAGATAGCGCCCTAGTTGGTTTCCAGGGGACGATGACATGATTTTCACTGCTAGCTACAGTGATTTAAGTCTTTATTGATAGAGATGATAGGGATCTAGCCTAGTCTCTAACCGATATGATATGAAGTCTAGAGTATGATTTTATTGATATGAACTCTAGACTTGACATGATTTATACTGTACATGAAACAGATTTGAAATGAAATATGTTTTGAAACAGTACATGTTTTAAACATGTTTTAAAAGTCCATGAGATATGATTTCGACACTTATATGATTTATATGTGATTTTGTGTCGAACATGGCATGATATGTGGTCTAGAGTATAGTTTGATTTGATATGAACTCTAGACCTGATATGATTTACAGAATATGTTTTAAAAGTATATGATAAATGATTTCGACACTTACATGATTTATATAAGATTTTGTGTCGAATTTGAAATGACATGCGGTTTAGAGTATAGACTGATTTGATATGAACTCTAAACCTGATATGATTTATAATATATGAAAAATGTTTTAAAACCGCACATGTTTTAGACATGCTCCGAAAACGAATACATGAACTGAAATTGAACATGTTTCTATCATGCCTTAAAGGCAAATTTGAAATGAATTGAAAATTCATATGTCGAGCATGTCCTAAAGTATATATGATATGATTTGAAATGATAGCGGTTTAGAAAAAAAAAATTACATGAATTTGCATATTAAACCCTGATATGATAATATGCTTAGTATATGAGAATTCCATGAGGAATGTCGTGACTCGACGTAAATGATGTTTCACCTATACGATGACCTGACATGATATGATATATGAACATGAGATTGATAGGAAGAGGATTCTGATCTCACTCTATCGTGATCATAAATTCCCAGACGATAAGTGATATGAATTGATGTAATACGGGAATATGATTATTACATGTAAAGTGAATTCGATAGGATATCTGCATTAAACATGGAGAATATATGAGGAGTGTCATGACTCAGTGGTAGCGATATTTCATCGATATGATGTCATGATATGATATGATATGAAACATGAATATAGAAACACACGAAGAGAATTATGACTTCGTACCACCGTGATCATGACCCATAATATGAGACTTGATAAGAGATGATAGTATACAGAAGTATGATTATGAAATGAAAAGTGAATATGAGAAGTGATAATGAGATGTTATCGATGAGAAAGGATTAACTGTAATTGCATCCTTGCAAGTTTTAAGCATTTGCGGTTAAGACAGTATAATCCTACTCTTGCATTTATATTAGTATCTTACTGAGCCGTGGTTTTGCTCACCCCACTAAATTTCATCTCTTTCAGATTATTGAAGTTAACATCTGCCATGTGAACTGCTCAGTGGGCATCGGAGACGGTATATGGACTGGGTACTAGTCTTCTAAGGTATATGTTTTTTATAAAATACTTGTTTACATGTAAGACTTAAAGTGATGCACAGTACATATTCTGTTTAGCAAGTCGGGATGTAACTAAGAACCGTTTTCGTGGTTGTTAGATATTTAAATGAAATGACTATAGGTCACCTAAATAGTATAGTGACTACACTGACACCGAATACAAACCTTAAAATGAAAAAGAAAAATTTAGTCCATAAATTTGTAGACTAAGAAAAGTATGAGTATAAAGGAAAGTCGTGGCCTTCGGGTCGTGACAATATTTGATTAATTAATGTGTTTGAGTATGATTATATTTAATAAAAATAATGTTATATTATGATTTATGTATAAACTAAAAACAAAATAAATATAAAATTGAGATAATTAATTGACCAATTATTCATAATATTAATTATTTTTTTAATGTATACTATAATTTTATTCAATATTATAATTGAAGAATTAGTTAACTAGTTATGCGGTTAAATTTAATTTAATAACTAATTATGTTGGCATTTAAAAGACAAAATAAATGTAAAAAAGATTCTTAAAAATTTAAAATTTTATTAAAAATATAATATAATTATTAAAAAAGCTAATTAAACAAAGTAAAAAAAAAAATTTATTGAACTAAGAGTATCTAAATTCCAATGACCCAATATTGACCTAAAAAAAAAACAATGACTCAATAAGTTATTGTTAAGAGTATAAAGCTATTTATATAAATGTTTAATTGTTTAGTGTGATTTATTTATAATCTGTTAGTTATTTATTTGTATAGCTAATACTTTTGGATTTTCACTTTCTTTTAGTTTTACTATATATATTTGGCTCATTTAAAAAATAAATTTTTATATAATTATTAATATATAATTATATATTTTATAACAAATGTAAATATCACAGGAAATTAAAAAAAATAAATAATAATTATCAAGTAATAAAAACATTAAAATGTAAAATTTTATATTTATATAAATTTAGTCAAAACAACAAAAGAAATTAAAAATAATGAATAATAATATTTTATTTATGAGAGTTTCGTGTGAAATGAGATCTGTTTGATTGTCATTTTTCAATTCCCTCCAAACAAGCTTTTCCCACGTTACCAAAAAATTTCAAATTCTTTGGGAATATACCTTTTTCCTCCCTTGAGAATCACATGAAAAAACTTCCAAAGCAAACTTTGAAATATCTTTATCTCAATATACTGTCATGCAATGTAGATATGATAATTAAAAAAAATGAACGTGACATTGGATCAAATTTTGATAAAAATTAGAAAAAAAATTGTGTTTGGTATATCAATATAAATTTTAATACAATAATTTTTATATTTTATATGATACAAATATATTTGATGCAATACGAATACAAAATATATATATATATACGAATTATTAAGTCTAATATAATGTAATGTCTATTATAATCATTTTAATTATAATCGAAATTCAAAGATAATTTTTTTATTACAAGGAAAATGTTAAATAACTGAAGATAGGGGTAGAGGTGGTTATTGGGTCGAAGTTGAACTGGTCTGGTTCAACAAAATATTTTTTTTAAAAAAAAGTAACCTGCCACTGCGCATGCAGTGGCAGGCATGTAGGCAGTAGCCTTTGTAGGCTACTGCCTATGTTGATGGGCAACGGCCAACTTTGTAAGGGAGGGAACGTTTCCCTCCCTTTTTTTTTAAATTTATTTTTTAAAATTTTTAAAATTGTTTTAAATTTTCATTTTTCCTCTATAAATATCAATTTATTTTATTTTATTTTTTTAAAATTTTTTTTCATATTTTGTCTTAAATCTAAACGCTCATCCACTCTTATTCTTTTAATACTCACTTATACTTTCTCAATAATCACTCAAACTCTCTCAAATTCACTTAAATTCTCTTATTTCAAATTTATAATATTATCATTTTATTCTCTAAATTTCATTTTTTATCATAATAATTTTATTATAATATCATATTCATAATATAATTTTATATTATTATAACAATAGTTTTATTACATAATTTTATAGTAATTTATTTTTACATTATTGTTACATTAATTAAATAAATTATAATAACTTTATAATAAATTGTTGTTAAATTAAACTATTAACATTATTTATTATAAAAATAAATTTGTTAGATTAAATTATAAAAATATATTAATATATATTATTTTTATTAAAATAAATTAATAAAAATTTAAAAAAATAAAAAATTTAAATTAAAAAAGGACTGAACCGGTCCATGAACCGGGCCGGTTCGCAAGTAAAAATAATGCGAACCGGCCCGGCTCGGACCAGTCCACTACCGGTTCGGACCGGTTTAAGTTGTTAGTCGGCCGGAACCGGTGAGAACCGGCCTGGTCTGGCCCACTAACAGCTCTAGATAGGGGTGTTGGATTCAAACTCAAGACTTATAATATGCGACAACATATCTTTAACCACTAGGCCAAGAGGTTGTTGGCAATTCAAAGATGATTTTTAGTAGTTGGAGTTTGTGGACAAAAAAATTAATTAGTACAGAAATACAGATGCTTCCAAGGCAAAAGTTTACAATAGCAAGAGTGCTTTCATTTCTTGCAAATGCAATGCAAGATTTAAAACTTTTTCAATGTCTTTTACGTCTTCGAGTATTTTACTTGTAATTCTTTTTACGATAATTAATCAATTATAATTAAAAATTATGTACTGGTCCATCATTTACATATGCGAACTTTATGTATTATTTTGATAGATCTCACGTGACTTTAAATTTTGATTAATTAATTATAATGTAATAATTATAGATGATATGTTCTCTTTTATTATTGTAGATAACTATATTCTTCATTAGTCCACTCCCAATGTTTTCAAAATCATCCCAACCAAATTTCTCAATGTATATATATTATACAATTCCCATTTATTAAATTTTAACTTTAATTTAGCATTTTTATTATATTTTTATTTAACTATATAAAATTAAATTAATTATTACATTCAAAATTATAAAATATTTATAATTTATAAAATTTTAAAATAATTTGACTAAGCCCGCTAAGCCCGCCCGATTAAAACCGGACCGAACCCGAAACTGGACCGAAACCGAGAAAACCCGCAACCGAAAAAATCCGAAACCGAGAAAACCCGCAACCGAGAAAACCCGAGATCGAAAAAACCCGCAACCGAGAAAACTCGAAACCGAAAAAACCCGCAACCGAAAAAACCCGTAACCGAGAAAACCCGTAACCGAAAAAGCCCGTAACCGAAAAACCCGGACCGAAACCCGCCCGAACCCGCCCGTTTGCCACCTCTACTTATCATATTGTTTCAATACTAAGCAAATAAGCAACAAATGAAATAGGGGTGTAAGAAAGAGAAATTGTACACCAAGGATTTTATAAATGTTCGACATTCTTGCCTACGTTCTCTCTTTTGAGCTTTTCTCAATTACATGCCAAATTTATTATGAACTTTGAATTATACAACTGATTCTCTTTTTGCATACTTAAGAGTAACTTTCTTTTTTACCAACTTAAGGATAACTTTTACAATGTCTTCCTTTTTACAAACTCATGGAGAAAGCCTATATCCCTTTTTTTATGCTAAGTTAAGGAAGAAACCTTCAACAGCTCTCCCTTTTGTGGCTAAGGAGAAAATCTTAACCACAACCCAGTGCTCTCTTTACAATTTTTGCTCTCAAGAGCTCACTTCTCTTTACCATGTTTGGATTGGTGTATGAATAGTATTCTTAAAACCTCTACAAAGGTTGGATGAATACAAGATTGGCCCTATGAAGGAATTAAACCAATATTAAGGATTGTACAAATTTTTGTTTCTTGACAAATAAAAGGCTTGATATGAGTATGATAAGGGATTTGAAACTTTTGTTATTGATAGTTGAATTCTTTACTTCTTTTTATACTCTTTCCTGAGTTCTTGGCTATTGTTGTATTGGTGTACAGCATTTGAATATTTTTTCGCTGGTAGATACAGAATCCTAACAGTTAGGTGCGATCAAAGTCAAGGTATCAATACGTTCCTTCTATGTTGTAAATACCATTTTTGTCCAGATTTTTCAAAATAAATTTTCAATCAAATTTGATTGGGCTTCAAAATGATAATGTGAGCTTGATAGTGAGAACTGTGAATGCATTGGAGTTGAGCCTCATGCCCATGAAACATGTTCTGATCTAAAAAGGCTGGGTGAATACAAGATTGGTTCTATGAAGGAATTGTAAGCCAAGATTAAGGATTGTACAATGAATCTTTGTCTCTTGACAAATAAGAAGCTTGATATGAGTATGATAAATGATTTGAAACTTTTGTTTTTGATAATTGAATTCTTTACTTCTTCCTTTTATATTCCCCCTTGCGTTCATGACTATTGGTGTACAATATTTGAATTTTTTTATTGGTAGATACAAAATCCTGATGGTTACGTGCAATCAAAGTCGAAGGTATCAACTTGTTCCTTCTGTGTTGTAAATGCCATTATTTTTAATCAAATTTGATTGGGCTTCAAAATGATGATGTGAACTTGAAAGTGTAAATTGTGAATACAGCGGAGTTGAGCTTCATGCCCATGAAACATGTTCTGATCTACACAAGTTAGATGAATACAAGATTGGCTCTATGAAAAAAATTAAAAAACCGAGATTAAGGATTGTATAATGAATCTTTTTCTTTTTTTTTTTGTATAAATCATAAGTATCTTCATTTGTTTTAACGGTCGGAGACTAATTTTACTCGGGGTTTAATTACAATTAAGGCTCTTCACCCCTCTCAAAAGTGTGTTTAGTGAAAGTTGAACCCGACAGCTCTTCTCATAAACTCAGTTTGCATTACCAACTGAGTCACAACTTATGGGTAACGAATCTTTCTCTTTCGTCAAACAAGAAGCTTGATAAAAGTATGATATATGATTTGGAATTTTTGTTCTAGATAGTTAAATTCTTTACTTCTTTTCATACTCCCTCTTGAGTTCTTGACTATTGGTGGATCGATGTACAGCATTTAAAATTTTTTTTCATTGATAGATACAAAATCCTAACCATTAAATGCAATCAAAGTCGAAAGTATTAATCGTTCTTTCTGTATTGTAAACACTGTTTTTGTCCAACTTTCCTGAAATAAATTTTCAATCAAATTTGATTGGACTTCAAAATTATAATTTTTTTTTGTTCATACTTCATAATGATAATTGTGAGCTTGAAAGTATAAATTATGAATGCATTGAATGAAACATGTTCCGATTTTGTTTTAATATTACTATTACTATTACTAATGTCGGTGAGTCAGGAGGCCGACCCTACCAACCTGTCAGTTGACTCCAATTGGTTTTCTAGTACATCGGTTTCTCCTTTCATTGACGGTAAATAATAAATACTAAAGTCAATGTCCAAAGATATTTGATTACCTAACGGTAACACATAAAGCATGGCTAAATACATAGATAACATCCTATTCCTAGACTGCTAGACATGATAAACTCCATTTCTTCAAATACCATCAAATACTGACGAGGCATTTGGTTCACGAAATAATATAAAAGAAAGATGGAAAAGATATTTTATAAGAATAGAAAATAAGAGGAATGGAATAGAATAGGTTATGTATTATGATGTTTGATTTATCAAAATAAAATATAATAAAAAAATAGTATTAATGTGTTTGGTTGATTGAAACAATATGTTTGGAATACATTCAAATGACCATTTTATCTTTTTATTAAATTAATTATAAACTATTATAATATTAATTATAATAAAATAAAAATTAATTAACTATTAATTATCACTTATTTATTAACTTAAAATTTTTAATTATTAATTATTATTACCTAATTATTAATTAATTTCTTTTTTATATTATTACTAAATAATTAAAATTCAATTATTATTCATAAAATTTTCCATAGTTAAATAATAAAAATAAAAATTAATCTAAAATTAAATAAAATTAATAAAAAAAAAACTTTTTTCTCTTTTTTTCTTTCTCGTTACTCTTCTTTCTCTCTCTATCAGAGCATCAATATAATATCAACTCTTCTTTTGCCGCCGCCGGCGTTGCCTCCCTCTGCTGTTGCCTGGCGTCAGTTTCAACCCAAAATCAAACCAAAAAATACACAAAATTTATCATACCCAACTGATCAAGATCTAACAACAAAGAGCAGAAAATTTTAGTTAGAAAAATTAAAACGCTCTAACTTTTGATGATCCAATAAAAGAAAATACCCAACCAAAGTCAAAATTCAAATAAATAAAACGAAATCGAGAATTAAAACACAACCTTTAAACAGTTCTTCATCAATTACTTCAAACCATCCTCAATTGCACCATTCTCATAAAACACCCATCACTAAATTATCTCTCAAAATCTAATCTTTAAGCCTATGTTTGGATTGAGGTAGAGAAGGGAAAAGAAAGAAAAGTAAAATAAAACAAAAGAAGGTTGTAAATTTTTCTTTTGTTTGGGAAGATTTTTTAGCTAGAGAAAGGAAAGAGAGGGAGAGTGAACATCCCTTGCTTTCCCTTGAGTTACTCAGTTTTTTTAAAACTCCAATTTGGGGTAAAAAGAAAAGAAAGAAAACTTGAAAAAAATTTTAACATGTAAAATATCAAATTTAACCTTATTATCTTATAAAATTTAAAACAAAAAAGATTATAATTGAAAAAAAAGCATTATAATAAATCATTTTCTTTCCTTTTCATTGTTTAACCAAACAAAGATTGTTAAGATTACTTTCTTTTCCTTTCCTTTATTAATTTTAACTATCCAAACAAAAAGTACATATACCTTTTCTTTTCCTCTCCTTTCTTCTAGTTTACATTCCTTTTTTTTCCGTTCCTTTCCTTTACTAATATTTATCCAAACTAAGAGCTCTTTTTCCCCTTCAATCCTCTCTGTTTTAGCTTCAGTCTCTATGATCTCAAGTGCCCATAAGGTAAAAATTAGGATCGAAGTAGCAGATCGACAAATCAATGAAAAGAAAAAACTTATGTTGTGTAAGAAAAAAGAAGGCAACGTTAAGCAAGGGAGAAAGAAGCGATCAGACCCAAACCTTGCTCTGGCTGCAAGGAGAATCTTGGAAACCAAAGAATTTTATGTTTTCCTCACAATTCAGAAAAGTAAATAACAGCATATCCTAAAGATTTGTTATTCCTTCTGCGCCTGGAATAAAAAATCTGAAGAATCCGAAATCTGAGTTGCATTTTTGAACCACTCAGTTGAATATGTGGGCCATCCGGAATTGAAGTGGAATGGAATTCACTTTCATTTCAACCAAACGGCTTGTGAACGATTCACGAGCATTGCCACCGTCCACCACATGACCACAACCAAACAACAAGAAAAAGAAAGAAAATCTGCATCCCCATCAAAAGAAAATTCTCCATACATTTATTTCATTACACAAGTTTGAGTGAACTCCAACTTCCTCATCTTAGCCAGTTAAAGCATAATAACAGCATGATAACAAAATGAAGTCTTTGACCCAGATATCATACGTACGCATCACGCAATACTCACCCACACATTCTCCTACTCAGAAGCACCACCATAATCCCAATCCCACTATCCATATGCAGATCTTACCTAGTAAACCTCTCAACTCCAGCTCTGAAGCTCAACTGCAGAGAACTGGATCAACTGCTACTGCTGACTTTTAACCGCAACTTAGGCAGATCATTCAAAAGTTAATAGGATGGTAAACCAAGTTTATTCACCCAACTCCTCAAGATATAGCCCCAAACCAACAGATGATCTTATTAACATGTTCTATCTCCTTTCCAAGTAACCACTTAAGGCATTTACTCCCTTACAACTTTCGCATCTTAAAGATGGCTTCCTCAATCTTCCTCCACAGATCTGGCGAAATCTGCAAAATTAACCGTAAGAACCACTTCTGTTGTTATAAACAGGAAAACATGTATGCATGACAAACCATCTCCAAAACACCCACAACCCAGAGCCCCGCACATAATTATTTCTACAAGCGTGTGATTCCCACTTTTAAAGGGGTATGTGCATCATTCAAACCAACAAAATTAGACCTTCTATACACAGGAATTTTTTTTGGGTACTGAATACAGAAAGGCTTACAAGCATTGGTGTTACTTATTCAGAAACGATCGAGGATAACCACCAAGTACAAATGCACAAACAGAGAAAAATTGGAAAATGATCTAAGTGCATACAAACACGAGAGAGAGAGAGAGTGAGAGAGAGAGAGTAATTAGAAAACGATATAAGAAAAAATCACTAGGTTCATAAGAACAAACACAAAAAAGAGAAAGAAGAGATTAATTGAGAAATGATCTAAGCAAAATAACTGAGGGCATACTCACTTGTTTAGCAGCAAGTGCCCACTAGAAGCCAAGGCCGCCCGTGCTCCAATAAAAACTCAACAGTGAATGCTTCAAACTTGTAGCTCTATTTGGCAGCAAATGGATGCAGTAGTACATTCACAAGTCATTGAACCTCAAGAACAAAAACAAATGCAGACAAACAAGTTATGTGAAAAGAACTTCAGCAACAATTATTATCATTTATAAAATCAAGAGGCAGAAAATTCAGTAAAAAGTGAAGTTACCAGGCACACTTGCATATTGGTCTCACACAAAATAACGACCTGTCCTGACTGATTGTCCTTGATACTGCTCAGGCACTAAGGTTAACTGCTGGTTTCCATTCATGAGTTGCTGTTGCTGCAACATCTGTTCATGTTGAGTTTTCAGATGCTCAAGCGAATTGTAATCTTGCCTGCCTTTCTGCTTTTCCATTTGAAACTGCAATGTTGGAACCTGCTTTCCAGGGAAAGGAAAGCTTACTGTTCCACTCAAGGCATTGCTGCTGTTATTGACATATTGGGGATCTGCATAAGATGCACAATCGAGAGAACTATCAAGCCCAGAGACTTTTAATGATGATGCCGACTGATATCCATCCAACCAACTATAATCATCCATCAGCGGGTACTCCAGATCTGAAGCAGAAACAGATTCACTCAGTAGCTTTGGAGGAACAGGGCTAAAACCTGGTGGGGGACCAAGATGCCTAACTGGGCGGCTAACTGGATTCTTCTGCATCCCAACTTGTGAAGCTGAGGTAGTTTTAGCAGCCAAAGCATCACCAGTAACTCCAGATGACACAATAGCATCAATTCTGGATGGCATCGCCATTTCTGGCACTTTTGTCTGACCGTAGTACATGCCAGCAGCACCAGCACTGATGGGTTGTTGGATAGCTACTGAACGAGCAGCAGCGTGAGAAAGGCCTACATTATCTTGCATCTGACGTTTAGCTAAATGCCCATTTTCCAACATTGTCAAACCTTTCAAGCTATTACCCAGAGAAGTAGGTTCTTCCACTGACCACCTAGATACATGCAACTGAACAGGCTGAAGATGCAGAGGGAGAATGCTACCAACAGATACAGGAAGTGGAGGACTAGCATCAAATGTATTATGCTGGCGAAGACTACCTAGAGTAGCAGACATGGTACTGCCATAAGATTTAAGATCACAAGCAGAACTACTTTGATCAAGCTTCAAAGCCTCAGAGAGGGGGCAGTTTGGACCAATCACCTCAGTTCTCTTGTCACTCACAGCCGGCTGGAAAACAATTACTTCATCTTCATCATCCTCTTCCCCAACAATTCTAGGTTGTGCAATTGGCTGCACATTTCCA
The DNA here is from genome assembly GCA_031772115.1 of Heritiera littoralis. Lineage (NCBI taxonomy): Eukaryota > Viridiplantae > Streptophyta > Magnoliopsida > Malvales > Malvaceae > Heritiera > Heritiera littoralis. Next base: position 2,790,104 of record JAPDPK010000043.1, read on the forward strand.
ACATTAATTTTCTCAAATGGGGTTTGATGCTCCACACCGTTTGTTGCCAGTGGGGTAGAAGAGCTGAATGTGACATCTTTGGAAGGCTCAACACCAAAAAGAAATTTCTTGGCTTCAGAATCAAAACAGATAGTTTTCTGACCAACCCTAATGACGTTAGATAGAGCCTTCCCAGCTGCTAAAATTCTCTTCACATGAGCTTTCTTTTCCTTATCACCATCGCTTAAAAAGGAATGTTTCCTTGCGAAGTCCAATATGGAGTGTGCTGGAACAAGAGGCAAGAACCCTCGCAACTCAAAGTCCTCCCACAATGCAAGACGGTTTTCAGTTTCTCCTTCTTCATACCTACTCATATTGGAAAAGCAGGTCTCATCTTCATCATCATCAGTGCACAACAAGATCTTATTCAGAAATGATATGCAATGTTTCCAGAAAAGTGATCTAGTAATTGACTGTTTCTCATCCACATCACTTCCAGCTGCTGCAATGTCTGGACAGCAAGCCAGCCATTCCACAAAAACCAGAATGGCAGGTAAGGTGTAGCTTGAAGAAACATCCTGTAGTTGTGAACATCTCTCTACTACATGTCCCATCAGCTCAAAAACAGCAGTGAATGCATTCTGAAGTAGGGCAGCACGCTGTACAATTTCAGCATATGATTGACCTTCACTCTCTCTCTTCAGATTGTGAACTGTAAATACGAGAATAGAAACCATCCTAACAAGGAGAAGTGCATTCTCAGCAGCATCTGTGCCAAAATTCAGTTCCTCTTCTGGCCCAGAAGAGAGAAGTTCACGTAAATCACGGCTAGCCAGAGCAAGAACATCGGCAAAAGTCTCCAGGCTGCACAAGGGAAGCTTCGATAAGGACACAACCCCAAAAAGCTTGGTCAATAACAAAAGTGAATAAGTTTCTGAGAAATATACCTTGTGCGCGTAAAGAGAATACCATTTAGACGCACAAATAGAATGCAAAAGGACTTAAAAGTATCACGGGCACCAGATACTTTCTCCTTAGCAGGGCTGGATTCTATGTTGACATCTTTAGATGCATGTTTTGCTTCCACTTTCCCTCTACCCTTTCCTGATAACCGCACAGCAGGCTCATTGACCAATGTAGTTTTAACATCCCCAGGAAGCTGAGAGTAATTTTGACGATTCTGCAAAAAAAATAATAATAATAATTTAATACAATATCCATAGTCATATACTTGTATCATCATCATCATAGCCTTTATCCCAATATTGGGGTAGGCTATATAAATCAATATATGACCTCAAGCTAAGCTGTCAGTATGAATGTTCATCTCATAAAAATTGGACGAGTTTTAAGTGGCTAATTGTCCAAACCTACCGCTAAACCTCCTCCTATATCCAGGCTTGGGACCAGCTGAAAGCAGAGGTTGATGGACAGTAGGCTAATAAAAGAGAAAATCTCTAGGTCTGTTTATTCATGTCAAATAATTACAATATATAGACTAAAAGCTTAAACAGAAAGTAAGCTTTTAGAAATTCAAAATAGGAAACTAGATAATTATAAAAATCTAATCATATCCCTAAAAATAAGGAATCTGCAGGTAAACATTAAAACAGAAAGTTGACTAATAAACAATCCTGATCTTGGCATTTATTCTACTTTCCAACACTCCCCCTCAAGCTGGTGAATAGATATCAATCATTCCCAGCTTGCTGACATTTGAGTCAAATTCTGACTTCAATAAGGCTTTTGTGAGAATGTCTGCTTCTTGTGACTTGGTTGGCACGTAGTGTAAACTAAACGTTCCATTCTCAATTTCTGACTTGATGAAATTTCTGTCAATGCGAACATGCTTCATTCTGTCGTGCTGGACTGGGTTATGAACTATGCCAATGGCAGATTTGCTATCACTATAAAGACTCGTAGGTTCTTCCAATGGAATATGCAAGTCTTGTAGTAACCTACTTAGCCAAATTAGTTCACACACTCCTTGAGCAATTGCTCGGTATTCTGCCTCTGCGCTACTTCTTGCAACAACAGTCTGCTTCTTACTCCTCCAAGTGACCACATTCCCCCATACTTTTGTGCAGTATCCAGTGGTGGACTTTGTATCTTCAACCGAACCTGCCCAATCTGCATCTGCAAAACATTCAACACTTCGATGATCATTCTTCCTGAATAGTAGTCCTTTCCCTGGAGTCCCTTTTAAGTAGCGAAGAATATGATTCACAGCCTCTAGATGTCTCGTGGTGGGAGAATGCATGAATTGACTTACTACACTAACACTATAGGCAATATCAGGCCTAGTTAGTGATAAGTAAATCAGCTTTCCCACTAAGTGTTGATATCTTTCCCTCTCTACAGGAGGATCTTCCTCAGTTATTTTGTGCTTCCAACTCCGATCTAGAGGTGTCCCTGCAGGTTTGCACCCTAGTTTTCCTGTCTCTCTTAGCAGATCAAGAGTGTACTTCCTTTGGGAAATGAAAATGCCTTTCCTGCTCCTAGCTATTTCCATTCCAAGGAAGTATTGAAGGTGGCCAAGATCCTTTACCTTAAATTCAGTCTGTAGTCGACTTTTAAGGCTGTCAATTTCATGAGAATCATCACCTGTGATAACAATATCATCCACGTATACTATGAGAACAGATTTCTTCCCATCTTTTCCTTGCTTCACAAATAGAGTGTGATCAGCTTGCCCTTGTGTGTAGCCAAATTGTTTCATGGCTGTGCTGAATCTGGTGAACCAAGCTCTAGGAGATTGTTTCAGTCCATATAAGGATTTCTTCAACTTACACACCTTACCGGTTTTACTCTCTTCTTCAAACCCTGGTGGTAGCTTCATATACACCTCTTCTTCTAAGTATCCGTTGAGGAACGCATTTTTAACATCCATTTGGTGCAATTTCCAGTCAGATTAGCAGCAAGAGAAATAATTACTCTAATGGAATTTAATTTGGCAACAGGAGCAAAGGTTTCTTCATAGTCTATACCATGAGTTTGAGTATAGCCTTGAGCAACTAACCTTGCTTTGTATCTGTCTATGTTCCCATCTGCACCAAGCTTTATAGCAAAAATCCATTTGCATCCCACAACTTTCTTCCCTTCGGGTAGATCCACCACATCCCATGTCCTGTTTTCATTCAAGGCAGCCATCTCTTCCATTACAGCAGCTCTCCACTTTGGATCTTGAAGTGCATCATGAACATGTTTTGGAATCTCCATGTGATCTATTTTTGAAGTAAATGCCCTGTACTTTGGAGACAGCTTAGAGTATGTAAGATAACTTGAGATAGGATGCTTTGTGCAAGACCTAACCCCTTTTCTAATAGCAATAGGAACATTAAGATCATCAACTGTACAATTACCTTCCTTAGACAGTGTGTCTTCCTCTGGATTTGGCATCAGATCTAATGTTTGGCTTTGTTGAGGAACTCGTGGTCGCCTAGAGTAGACTCGAAGTTCACCTTGGAATGTCTTCTCGGATTCTCCCCCCTGATTTGTCACCTGTATGGGTTCAAACTGTTGGATAGATGACTCTTCTAGAGATGCAATAGGAGAAGGGTATGAGATTGGGAGAGAAATAGATGGATCCCAATGATTTTCTTCACTTGAATTCTCCCCCTGAAGAGAAGCATTGGGGTAAAAGGATTGGTTTTCAAGGAAGGTGGTGTCATAGGATATATAGAACCGTTTAGATGATGGACAATAACATTTATACCCCTTTTGTGAAGGAGAATACCCCAAGAAGATGCATTTTATGGCTTTTGGATCAAGTTTTCCTCGAGTGGGATTAGAATTATAAACAAATACAGTGCACCCAAATATTTTAGGAGGAAGAAATCAAGGATTCTTACATGGGGAAATAATGTTCTTAGACAACTGAGAGGAGTTTTGAATTGAAGAGCTTTGGAGGGAAGTCTGTTAATAAGGTATGTAGCGGTTAACACGGCCTCACCCCAAAAACAATTTGGAACATGACTTGTAAACATGAGAGAACGAGCTACTTCAAGAATGTGACGATTTTTTCGCTCAGCAATGCCATTCTGTTGGGGAGTATTTGTGCAAGAGCTTTGGTGGAAGATACCATGCTCAATAAAATAATTTTTAACATCATGTGAAAAATACTCTCCACCATTGTCAGTTCGAAGAATCTGAATAGGAGACTGAAAAATGTTTGTGATAAGTTTGTGAAATTGTTTGAATATGGGACTTGCTTCAGATTTTTCTTTCATGAGATAAATCCAACACACACGAGTATGATCATCAATGAATGTAATAAACCACCGTGTTCCAGTGACATTTGGAAATCGTGCAGGACCCCAGATGTCACTATGAATAAGATGAAATGGTTTTGAGGCTTGATAAGTATGAGCAGGATGATTTTTTCGTGATTGTTTTGCATAAATACAATGCTCACATTGGAAAGAACGAACATCTTTATTGATAAATAAATTTGGGTACACATACTTTAGGTAGTTGAAACTAGGATGACCAAGGCGTTTATGCCAAAGAATAACATCTGAATTTGAAGAGGTGGACAAAGAAAATTTTCAGGTGACAAAGATCTTGAAGGAGAACCAGAGAGATAGTAGAGACCATTTCGTTCCTCAGCACTGCCAATCATCATCCCCGAGGACAAATCCTGAAATTCACAATGAGTAGGAAAAAAAGTTACTGCACAATTTTGATCTTTAGTTAATTTGCTAATGGAAATAAGGTTATATCTTAGATTAGGAACATGGAGAATGGATTTTAAAGTTAACCCAGAGAGATACAAATCACCCAAACCAACCACTACGGAGGATTTACCATCTGCCACAGTAATTTTTTCTTCACCATTACACCTTTTATATGATGAGAAACCAGCAGAGGACCCAGTCATGTGGTCAGACGCCCCTGAATCAATGATCCACCCTTCATGTATTTCCTTTTTTGACAAAAAAGATGACTGAGTGTTACCTTTTTGAGCAACATTAACAGTAGATGTTGCTAGGGCAGGCGACTCATTTCTAGGCTGATTTAGCAGGTTTTTTAACATCTCCATTTGTTCTGCTGTGAATGGGGAAGTGGCTGCATTTAGCTTCTTGGTTTCTGCAGTGGTTTTAGCTATATTTGCTGAAGAGTTCTTCTTTCGTTGACTCTTCCAATCCACAGGTTTCCCATGAATATCCCAACATGTTTCTTTAGTGTGGTATGGTTTGTTGCAGTGTTCACACCACAGCTTGTTTTCCTTTGACTGGTGGTTTCGGAAATTATGGTTGGAGTCTCCTCGAGTTGTTGCGAAGGCTGAGCCAAGTTGAGTCTCCTCGGTAGTGTTCGAATGCAACATGACTCTTTTTCTGCTTTCTTCCCTTCTAACTTCAGCAAATACTTCACGGATAGATGGAAGTGGCTTCGTTCCAAGGATCCTCCCTCTAACTTCATCTAACTCTTTATTCAGCCCCTGAAGAAAATCAAAAACTCTTTCTTTTTCAAGCATTTGGTTATACAATTTACTGTCATCCGGACATTTCCAGTTTACTGTATAGAACAAATCCATTTCTTGCCATAATTCAACTAGCACATTATAATACTCAGTGACTGACCTACTGCCTTGCCTTGTATTGCGGAGTGTGGAGCGGATTTCGAAACACTGTGATGAGTTCTGTAAATCAGAATACATCTCTTGAACAGTCACCCAAATTTCATGGGCAGTCTTGTAGAATAAGTAGGTCCTCGCAATTCTAGGCTCCATGGAATTAATTAACCAAGCCATGACAATTGAATTTTCAGCCTCCCATGTCTTATAACTAGGGTCTGCTGAATCAGGTGCAGGGACATCACCTGTGAGATAGCCCATCTTCCCTTTGCCTTTGATCACAAGAAGAACTGATTGAAACCATTCCCGGAAATTTAACCCATTTAATTTATGTTGGGTTATTTGAAGAGAGTGAATAATTTCAGAGGATGAGAAGGAACCAACGGCATTGGATGAAGGAATTTGAGTGGGTAAACCCCTAGATGACACAGCAGAGGAAGATGACTGGCCGGTACCAGCCATGGAAGCTGTTTTGGATTTCTGTTGGTGTTACAGAAATAATCTGCCAGCAGGAAAGCCTGGCTCGGATACCATGAAAGCAGAGGTTGATGGACAGTAGGCTAATAAAAGAGAAAATCTCTAGGTCTGTTTATTCATGTCAAATAATTACAATATATAGACTAAAAGCTTAAACAGAAAGTAAGCTTTTAGAAATTCAAAATAGGAAACTAGATAATTATAAAAATCTAATCATATCCCTAAAAATAAGGAATCTGCAGGTAAACATTAAAACAGAAAGTTGACTAATAAACAATCCTGATCTTGGCATTTATTCTACTTTCCAACACCAGCTATGTTCAAAACAGGTGGAGTTTCATATACTCGTATACATATTCAAATAAATGCGTATGAATAATAAACCAACTCAAAACTCAGTTTTCAAGTCAGTAACATTTAATAAAAATTATTAATCGCACTCTTAACAATTAAAACAAGTGAATTCTCAAAGTTGGATTAACATGTCCCAAACTGTCAGCATGCTGAAAAAGGTAAAATGTCTTTGACACAGTTAAAATCCTCCCAAAACTCCATAATCTAGAAAAAAGGGTAACCGTTTAACATTATGTCATATTGTAGCTTCTGCTAATCTATGCAAATCTATGTTTAATACAAGAAATAAAACAATTAATTCTGTTAAAATATTTCAAAACATTTTGTATGTGCAATCCAAAATATCCCATTTCTAATCTTCATAAGCATAGTTATTAACTACTAATGTATAAAGTACAGTTTCTTCCCTTTACAACAGAAAGTAGTAGCCATCTGTTACGGTGAGAATTAGCACCTTTGCAGAAAATCACCCAAGACAAAGCTAGTGGTTTGTCATTATCTAAATTTTTCAAAAACCTACATGTATTGCTTAGGAAGATTATGCAAGCATTAAAATGTCCAACCAAGCAAGCAACTTAATGTCCTAGTTAGCTACAAAAGCACACAGTAACCCATCAACATACTACATCCAAAAGGCCACAGGTAAAAAGCATTGCTACCTGAAATAAGTGAATAATGGCAAAATAGAAACTAAAATTTGCAATTATACCTTCTCAAATGCCACAATCAAGTTATCCCTTGCAGTTGAAAAAGGGTTATCCACCGCCAAACTCCGGAAATATCGATAAACAGCCACCAGCTCATCTCCTGAATAGGATGCCAATATAGCTAGCTGAAATAAGGAGTTAATTGTGCACATAAAAAATCAGAATATTTTTTGGACAGGAGAAGTTCAAGGCAAGCGCAAAAAGATTATTGGGGCATAAAAGTGAAGGATATTCTATTAAGCAGGAAAAGGAATATATGGAAAAACCTGATGATGTGGATTCCCACTTGACGGCAAAATTGATGCAGCTTGCAAGTAGTAACTTGAAGCTGCCGCATACTCACGTGATTTAGAGTCCCCATCTCCATATAATCCTTTGTACCGTGCTAGGTCTCCCAAGTATATCAAACAACGGTGACAAGATACCAGACCCTTTTTTATGTCAGCAGATTTCTTCCCATCTTTGTCCATAACAATTCGGCTTTCTGAATCATCAGAAAAGTGCCCAAATGGAAGTCCATACTTTGCTCTGATTTTCAAAATCAGATCGTGATAAAATCCTGTCGCCTCTGACAGGAAAGTCTTTAACTGCAATCTTATTTTTGTAAGCCGGTCAGGTCGTGGAGGAACTTTCACACCCTGAGATGCATTCGATCCTGCAGAAGCTAGGGCAGCACCATAATGTGATCTTAGTTCCTCAATCCGCTTGTAATGCAACTGCCACAAAGCATATTCAATATTGTGCTGCTCAGAAAAAGCATAATCTTCAAGAATTATTGCCTCATAGTTCTCACGCATCTGCTGCCAGGCATTGGGATCTGAAGGTACTCGTGCCTGAGCTGATCTCCTACGATTATTTTCCAACTCTATATTCTGCAGAGAGTACCAAATATTAACTTCCATGACCAGAAACTGAGATGAACCTCATATTTTATTGAAGAAAAAAATAACCTTCTCATAAAGACGCTGTGGGCGCTCCTTGGATGGAGCAGACATTTTATCCATCTAATCATCCATCTAAAATACTTTGTCAAAATGAATTAAATCTGCATAATGCACACATCATTAGCAACACAAACTAGGCCACGTATCATTGGCCAATTCAATCAGTTACATCTAAGTTGTAATAAAGGGTTGGTGGGAAGAATCAGATCGTACAAATAGTGAATCACTTTCTATGTTAATCAAACTGCAACAAACTCCAATAAAATAGAAGAAATCTTATAGCCAGATTACCAGATTCATAGTTTAAATTTCTAAAACTCAAGATATAAATAAGAAGACAATCACAGTGCCCATCTCAAATGAAAAAATATTTATACTTTGAAAACTTATGACCAAGATTGCCAAAATCATCAAAGACTCCAGAGTGAACTCTCACAAAACATAATAAAGCTCTAAAAAGCACAATTTAAATCTCCAACCCAGAATGGCTTCTTTGAATGTAGCCTTCCAAATGTATTCAGCCTCAAATGGCAGCTTCATTAGATTCCAAAACATCCAAAAATTTAAAATCCTTCCAAACCATGAGTTACTTATAGTCTTGTGATCACTAAAGCAATATTTGAAAACTAATGCAAAACCTTTGGAAAAGAAGATACCACAGGTTCTTCCAACTGGCAACCTTTGGTATTTGCCTCAGCTTCATATACCAAAATATGCCAAACCCAGACATTGTTTCTTTTCTTGTAATCAACAAAGGGCAGTAATATTTCCAGAAGTTTTTTAAAAAATCAAATAAAAAAAAAAGCTTCAAAAAGCATAGTCGTCCAAATAACAAATTTCGTCTTGGTCGCAGAAAAAACGAAGGAAAATCAACCCTACCCCTTGCTATCTCGAATCAATTTCGATGTATATTTACTCTTTTTCTCTAAAATTTTATTAAGGAAATCAAAGAAGAGAAAGCAAAGAAAAAAAAAACAGTTCTTTAGATTGTGTTCTATTACACTTTCAAATATTCGTTATTTCCTTTTTTTCTTTCAATTATTTCTAAAATATTAAAAATACATTAATTACACAAAATTTGATTTCATAATCAAAAAAAGGGGAAAAAGAAAAGCATCTGATCCGACTATAACAAGAAGATGATTACAACAACTGCAGCCCTAAATCCCCCAAAGACACCAGAAAAAATAAATCAAATCAGAAAAATAAAAAGAATCGAAATGAAAATAACAGAAAAAAATAAACTTACATCAGGTGGATCAGATCTGAAGAAAAACCTCCAATTAAAGCATCGGAAACGAATTAGAGAGAAATAAAGAGGGATTACTTAGGGTTTGGTCGTTCGAAGAAATAGAGAGGTGGTTTGGTTTTGGTCTAATTGGGGATGCGAGGTTAGAATTTCAATATTTCAATGTGTTTTCTTTTCTTTTCTTCTCTTTATTTATTTATTAATTTTTAGGCCGATATAGGAGGACTCAGGGCGGCGAGTTGCAAACGGCACCGTTATAATTGCTGCTATCTTTTTTATTTTTTTTATTTTTTCCTTTACAATACAAATTTTTAGTTTTCTATTTGCTGCCAACCTATTACTACTGATAACCTATCAACTTAAAAAACCTAAACCCTAATTCTCTCTTTTGATTTCTACTCCTCAACTTATGTTTTATATTGTTCTACTCAAATACCCTCCACACACCTTAACCACACAACCTCTCTCAACTTCTCTCACTCTTCATCTCTTCAATCCCTTTTCAATCTCTCCAAAATCTTCATTATTTGCAATAATCTAATATAAATCTTTCCAATATCTTCATTTAAATTTGTTATTCTTTCATTTTATTACATGAAATTGTTGGGTTTAAAGTTTTATTTACAGAAATTTTGATGCAGCTCCTACCACCCAAAGTCAATTCTATATAATGCTCATGAAAGAGAATTTTCGTGTGCCAAAAGAGGCTCATGGTAATTCTATTCCATGAGCCAAGAAAGGCTCGTGGGAGGAAGGTTCCGTGAGCCAAAGAATAGCTTTAAAATAGGTCATGATAGCAGGGTTTCGTGAACCAAAGAATATCATTAAAATGGTAAAATGATAATTTCAATAATGGCACTTTTGTATTAAAAATATCATTAAAATAGGTTTTGTGGAGTATTTTTTATTAGGATGCATTTAGAAGTTCTCTTCATTTTAAGGAGGAACGTCCTTGACATGCTAGAATTTGGGAAAGAGTTAACTTGCTTTATATTCTCCATTTACAAATCCAATTGCGAAAAAGTTATTATATGTTTGAGTTCCTTTAGTTGTTAATGATTTTGTACCTATTCTTTCTTTTATTACATTAAGTTTAAATGCTATAAACTAGAAAAAAAAAGTTATTATAAAATAAAATTTATCACAATCATCAAAGCTTTTATCCCAATAGATTGGGGTAGACTATATTAACCAATATCTTAATTCACTTTAAGTTGTCCATATAAATTCTCCTCATCCACACATTCCAATGTGTTCATCCAACTCTAATGCCTTTATATCTTTCATCATAACTTCTTTTCAAGTCTTTTTCAGTCTTCCTTTAGCCTTGACTCTTTTACATCATTCATAGCCTCCAATCTCCTAAATGGAGCACTTATAGGTTTACATTATATGTGTTTAAACCAACGTAAATGACTTTCACACATCTTGTTATTAATAGGTACCACTCCAACCTTACGAATGTTTTCATTTCACACTCTATCCTTTCTTATATATCCATATATCCACCGTAACTTTCACATTTCTGCTACAAGCATATTTCGTTTATGCAGTCTCTTAGTCGCCCAACATTCACTTCCATATAACAATGTAGATCTAACAACTGCCTTGTAGAACTTGTCTTTAAATTATATAGAAATTCTTTTATCGCACACCACACTTGTAATGCTTCTCTACTTGCTCCATCCAACTTGGATACTATGGGTCATCGTCATTAATTATCCATCCATTTGTAGTATCTACTTTAGATATCGTAAAATGATCCTGCTTAGGTATTGCTACCTTATCTAACATCACTACATTTTAATCTTCCTCTGTGCTTGAATTGAATTTGCATTCCATGTATTTAATCTTCACTCTGCTTAGTCTAAACACCTTTGATTCTAGCATTTGTCTCTATAATTTCAATTTTGCGCTGATCTCGCTCTAGTCTCAGTACACAGGACAATATCATCTGCAAACATAATACACCAAGACACCTTATCTTGGATGGATTTTCAGTTTGTCCATCACCACAAACAAGAATGGACTTAGCGCTAACCCTTGATGTAATCCCACTATGATAAAAAATTCACTTGTTTACCCTTCACATACATGTCCTTAATCAGTTCAATATATTTCACAAAAATTCTTTTCTTTATTAAGGACCACCATAGTACCTGCCTAGGTACTTTATTATATGCTTTCTCCAGGTTTACAAAAACCATATAAAGATCTTTACCCAAGACTTTGGAATGTTCCATAAGTTGTCTAAGCAAATGTATTGCCTCCATAATTGATTGATTAAGCATGGAACCAAATTGATTCTCCAATATCTCTGCAATCTTTCTTTGTCTTTGTTTCCTCACTCTTTCTCATAATTTTCATCATGTGACTCATCCGTTTTATGCCTAAGTAGTTAGAGTAACTTTGAATATCTCCCTTGTTCTTATAGAGACATATCGACACACTCTTCCTCTGTTTCTCAATCATTTTGTTAGTGTGCCAAATCTTATTAAAAAGATTTGTCAATTAGCTTACTCTTACCTCTCCAACACATTTTCAAACTTTAAGGGTCGTCAGGCCAAACAGTTTTTCGGTCTTCATCCTCTTTAGTGCTACATTGACCTTTATCTCTTTGATTTTGTGCATAAAGCACCAATTCAGATCCTCAAAAAATACGAAGATATTATTCAAGATTTGATTTTGTCTATCATTAAATAATTTGTCAAAATAATCACGTCATCTTTCTTTAACATCATTGTCTTTAACGAGAATTCTTTGATACCCATCTTTGATACATTTCATGACTCCTAGGTGGTGACACCTGTCTCTTACTCATACCAATCTTTATATCTTTTTCTCTCCTTTTAGGTTTAACTTGTTGTAAATCTCTTTCACAACCATCACTTTAGCTTCTACCATTACCTTTTTCCTATTTTCTAGCTATAAACTCTCTTCTATGTTATTCTTCTTCAAAGTCTCGTAACACTTTTGCTTAGTTTTTATAGCTTCTGTAACTGGTGCAGTCTACCATGTTGCATCATTTTCAGTCGATACTCTTTCGTTTAATACTCCTAATATCTCCTTGCCAAATTCTCGAACGCATTTTGTCATTTTATTTTATAGTACATTTGGGCTTTCTATGGTTGTCCAGTCCTTTTTCTGGATATAATTATCTTTATAGTCCATTTTGTTCTATAATACATTTAGGCTAACTATACTGCATGACAATCTTCTTTTAGCTTCCACCATCGAATCCTTTCAATTTCTTTTTATTGGTCCCTTCAATGTCGTCTATGAATCCTCATATCTAAAACTAGGAATCTATGTCGCACAGTAACACTCTCAACTAAGATAACCTTATAGTCCAAACATCTATGTCTATCCTTCCTCGTAATAAAAAAGAAGTGTATCCTAGTTATATTGATTAAATTAATTTAGTTAAATTAAAACTTCTTGGTTAATTTTAGTATTATGCTAATCAATAAAAAGTGTATAACATTTCATTTAAATTACAAGGTGTCATTTAGCCATATTAGATAGATTGTTATTACTAACATAATTAAATTAAAAGAGACTAAAGAATTAATCGAAAAAATAATTCCAAAGTAATTTCAATTTACATGGTATATATTAGTAAATATGATTAACTAAAACTAAGGAAGAAAAGAAAACAAATAGAATATATATATATATATAAAATAAACCTATAATAACACACTAATATTATTAATATATATCAATATAATAAATATTAATCAAATTAATATATATATATATATATATAATATACACACTAAAATACAATAAGATTAGCTTCTTGAAGAAGCCAATTTGATGCCACCAATGGGAGTCTTCAATTCATAGCCAAAGGAGAGCTCTATCCTCATGTTACATAGTTGACGTAGAGGTATGAAGAACAAGTAATTAGGCTGAGAAGAGGGTTAGAGATCGAGGGAGAGTTGAGGAGAAGAAGAAGAAGGAAAAATTAGACTTACCCTATCCCATTTCACCACCTTTTCCTTAACCTTAAACCTCTAAAGTAGTTGTTATGTGGAAACTAAACAATAGTGGGCCATGAAGCAAGAAACAAGACACCAATTGCAGCAAGGTAGCGTGAAGGGCATTCGTGTGAAGAGGTTTGGTTGACATTTGGGACGGCCTTTGTAGGCTAAGTAAGGTAGAACACGGCAGCTGGGTTTTTGTGTTGAAAATAGAAGCTGGAAAGGCTAGGTGGTTGAGCTTAGAGGCTGTTGGGACTAGAGAAAAGAGGTGAAACAATGGGCTCAAAAGGCAGCAAGAAAATGAAACTGCTGTGGTGTTAAGATCGAGAGAATGAAGAAGACAAAGGTTAAAGCAAAACATTGGACAAAGACCATTGGATAGTGTTTTAAGGGTAGCGACAGGTCTCTACTTGAGAGAGATATGAGGTTGCTTTGGACATGATCTTAGAGGTTGCATGAGTGTGAAAATAGTAGAGATTTGGAGGGAATTCAATTGCAACATGAAGGCTGAATTATAGTGAGGTTCGGCTTTGAAAGTGTATTAAAGGGTAAGAGTTTTGCTATCTTTGAGTTTAAAGTGTGTGTGTGTGTGTGTGTGTATACTAAGAGAATATTATGAGGATAGATTGATGTATAAATATATATATGTACATATATATATTATTGAGTATGATTTTATGATGAAAAATTAATGTATGATGTAGGATTTGATTGGAAATTTTAAAGAGGATAGGTGATACAAAATTCAACTAAGCAAGGTTTTTCAAAGGTGATAAACTATACATTGATCTAAGATTGACAATTAATTAAGTTCACTTCTACATCAAGAATTGATTCTTCTTTATCATACTAACGGTTAATATATATATATATATATATAATATACCGTTAGTATGATAAAGAAGAATTCTTGATGTAGAAGTGAACTTAATTAATTGTGATTCTAAGATGTATGTATTTAGTATGTGACTAAGCATAATGAGGATGTGTTATTGAGAAGGTAACAAATTGGTTTGCAGTGACTTAGAGCGGCTTAGAAGCTTGAGTTTTGATTTGGAAGCTTAAGGAAGATAATTCCTAAGCATTAAGGTAAATGGTTTAAGTAAATAATTTTAGTGTCATCTCATAATAGATATTTTGAATTATTATTGATGATTAAGTGAATTATCGAATTGAGTTATGCAAATGCTATGTGATCGGCTATTAGTGTAAGTCAAGGTAAGTTAAGAGATATGATGGATTATGATTCAATTTAGTACTCGCGCTAGAATGAAAAACTTGTTATTGCTTTGTGTGCTATGACCAGCTAAGCTTATGTGTTGAGTGAAGTGATATGTGTATATGCTTAAGTGGCTACATAGACTTTGTTTACTCATGTGTGTATAAGCTTAAATGTATGTGAGCATGGTTTGCATTAAACTATACTCAATAACCATGCAAAGTGTATTGTTGCATTGCATTGATGCATCTGTGATTACATGCATAGCATGTTCAGTTCAAGCTATTTTATGCATAAGCTTTATAATAACTTGTATTATGTTTTAGCTTGAAAATCATGGTTTTGAGTTGACTTTAGAAAAAATTTTCTTTTATGCATATTTGAAAACTCAAAACTATTTTTATCAGTGTTTTGAAAACCATGGGCCAATTTGGTAAAAGGACAATGTCATTAGATTTGGGATCGTGGGAGCCACTTCTAGAATCTTAAGAGACCTAAGTGCTACATGAGTGCCTTAAAAACTGTGGGATCACCTTTAGAATCCTAAGGGACATAAGTGCTACACGAGTAACTTTAAATCGTGAGAGCCATCTCTAGAATCTTAAGGTACCTACATGTTACACGGGTACTTCTAAGACCATGGAAGCCACCTCTAGAATCCCAAAGCATAGACGGGAACTCTGAATCTCGATGACACATTCCTTTTTGTTAAGTTAAGTTTTGATAAGTGATTAGTTTTGTGAACTACGATTTCAATTAATACTCTATTTTCAGCATCTGTTTTTAAGTGCAAGTAGACCATTGACCTTTGGGCCTATCGAGCTTGCTCTAAGTTTTACTACAATTTATCAAGTTTGTGCTTTAGACTATCAATGTGTATGTCTACCAAGCGCCATGCTCTGTGCATTTTATGCTTGTCTGGAAAACCAACAGACAGGTTCTAATTCTTTACTGATCAACAAGATTAGAGTAGTGTTCTATGGCCATAG
Organism: Heritiera littoralis; assembly: GCA_031772115.1. NCBI lineage: Eukaryota > Viridiplantae > Streptophyta > Magnoliopsida > Malvales > Malvaceae > Heritiera > Heritiera littoralis. The sequence goes on from JAPDPK010000043.1 coordinate 2,805,583, forward strand.
ATATCGTGTCGTAGGAGCCACATCTAGAGTCTAAAAGGAGCTAAATGCTACATAGGTTCCTCTTTGCAACACTTTCTCCATCACTAGCTAGGATAGATATCAATGCTAGTATCAGTGAGTGGGGTCCTTACCTAAACTTTATTGTTTCATGATTTGAGGTTTTTGCCTAAGTGTTATCCGCTATCTGTTTTGATATCGTTTTAGTGGATTGAAGGTTTTGCCTAAGTGTATTTGCTATTCGCTTTCATATCAGTTTTAGTGATTTAAGGCTTTTGCCTAAGTGTTATCCGTTATCCGTTTTCATATCATTTCAATGATTTAAGGCTTTTGCCTAAGTGTTGTCCGCTATCCATTTTGATATCAGTTTAAGTATTTGAGGCTTTTACCTAAGTGTCATCCACTATCCATTTCGATATCAGTTTCTGTGGTTTAAGGTTTTATGCCTAACTTATCATTGTTTGTTATAACATTCGTATTAGTTTAGTTGAGGCCTTATGCCTAACTTGTTAATATATATTTTGATATCTGTATCAGTTCAGTGATTTGAGGTTTGATGTCTAACTTTATTGATTATCTGCTTTTGTAAGATTATCTGTTTTGAACAAGTGTATGAGAAATATGATTTCAGTAACCATATTGAGCCATTGCATCGCCATGTGTTTAGTTTGCATATTTGATATGTGATAAGTGATTTGGACATTTAGTTAGTGCGTTAAGGTTAAGGGAAATGAGGTATCTAAAGTATCATTTCGACTAATACCCCATACAACCTTGACTTCAAAGTGTGAGTCAGTATAGATATATCTTACATCAAAACATGATATCATGCATTGTGATACCCCGGGGTGCATCCGCTGGTCCACCACCCCTAGCGGGTTATTGATCCGTATTATCCGCTTTGGGGTGCACCACACAAGCCATCGCCCCTCACGGATTTCTTTCGCGTCCAGAGCGACTTGAACCCTTAAATTCATTAAAGGTCAAGTCACTTTTTACCAATTGTCCTAGGACAATTGGTTAAGAGTGACTTGTTGGTTAAGAGTGACTTGACCTTTAATGAAGTTAAGGGTTCGAGTCGCTCCGGACGCGAAAGAAATCCATGAGGGGTGGTGGCCTGTGTGGTGCACCCCAGAGCGAACAATACTGATGACTGACCCGCTCGGGGCGATGGCTCGGGTCATTGGACCAGCAGGTGCACCCCGGGGCGTCACAATAAAACGCGCGTTTTTTTGTGACGCCCCAAGGTGCACCCGCTATCCACTACCCGAGCGAGTCACTTATCCGTATTGTACGCTTTGGGGTGCACCACACAGGCCATCGCCCCTGCCAGATTTCTTTCGCGTCCGAAGCAACTCGAACCCTTAACTTCATTAAAGGTCAAGTCACTCCTAACCAATTGTCTGGGGACATCCGATAAAATTGGAACGATACAAAGAAGATTAGCATGGCCCCTGTGCAAGGATGACATGCACAAATCGAGAAATGGTCCAATTTTTTTTTTATGATGCCCCGAGGTGCACTCGCTGGTCCACCATCCCAGGTGGGTCACTCATCCGTATTGTCTGCTTTAGGGTGCACCACACTGGCCACCGCCCCTCACGAATTTCTTAGTGCATTTTTTTGTGACACCCCGAAGTGCACCCGCTAGTCCACCGACCTGAGCCACCGCCCCAGGTGAGTCACTCAACCTTATTGTTCACTCTAGGGTGCACCACAAAGGCCACCACCCCTTACAGATTTCTTTCGCGTCGGAAGCGACTTGAACCCTTAAGGGCAATTGGTTAGGAGTGACTTGACCTTTAATGAAGTTAAGGGTTCGAGTCGCTCCGGACATGAAAGAAATCCGTGAGGGGCGATGGTTAGTGTGGTGCACCCCAAAGCGGACAATACGGATGAGTAACCCACCTGGGGCGGTGGCTTGGGTCGGTGGACCAGCGAGTGCACCCCGAGGCGTTAACAAAAAAATTTATTACAGAAAAGAAAGGTGAAAGAGGACAAAATGAGAGATGTGGGAGAGAGTTAAGAAAAATTGGAAAAGAAAGGAAAATAGAAAGGGAGTAAAACAGAGGTGAGATGAGGCTCGGGAAAGGAAGAAATGGAAGTGAACACAAGAGGGGAAGAGAGAGTCGAGCAGGATGAAGCTATAGTCGATTTGGGCTGAAAAGTAGGGATGCAACAAGGTTGCGACGTGTGAGAACAACAGAAGATGGAGGCGTCGGTTCAAGGCTAGAAGCTGATGGTTGAACGTTGTTGCTTCAAGTTCAGTTTAATCAATGAAGATTGATGTTTTGGTGGCATTTAAAATTTGGAACAAAAGCAAAGCAAAGAAAGCTGATGGCAGAGTTTCAATTGCTGAAGAACAACACTTTGGGGGTGCTAAAAACAGAGGGGTTTAGAGCTGATCATTGAAACTGTTCGGGATCCTCGTCAAGGTTATGCTGAAGGTGTTGAAGACTGAAACCTAGGGCTGGAAAACAAGGGAGTTTAAGGGCTGGGTAGGCTTGATTTTTAGGAGCTGTAAACATGATTTTTAAGGCCTGATCAAAGGAGGCTTAGAGGGCTGACGCTGAATGAAAAGAAGGCTGGATTTTTGTGCTAAGACCGACTGAAACAGAGGAGCACCTCGAGCCTTATACCTCGCTGAAGCAGAAAAAAAAATGAAATGAGGCAGAAACGTGAAAGGCTGGAGCAGCATAAGTGAATCGAACAACAGGCCAAGAAGGAAGGAGGAGGAGGAAGTCGAATGTTGATTCTTTACTGCTGTGGTTAGATAAGAAAAGGGAAAGAAAGAAGGGACTTAAGGCCACATTAGCTGTTATTGGGAGTTGGATAACCTCACTGCTAAACAAGGATTTAAAAGATACTGAAATTGAGGCATGAGAAGGGTTAAACAAGGCTGAAAACCGGCACTGAAAGGAATCAAAATCTAATTATTTTTGGTGCCAAAATTGGAGTTAGAATACAAAGGCAAACAAGGGAGAATGGGAGGTGTTGAACCGATGAAAAACATGGCCATACAAGAGAAATTATGACTATTAAGTAAGGGGCTACGACTGAAATTTGAAGGAAATATATATGTATATGTATATGTATATGTATATGTATACACACACACACACACACACCACACACACACACACACCACACACACATATATATATAAGGAGAAGGAAAGAAATAAAAACAAAGAAAAAAGGAAAATTCGGGTTAGTGCATGTACTCGATAAGAAATATCGTGGACTTACCATTTATTCTTAATAAGATAATTTAGTAAATTAGTTGGTCGATACTAAACTTTATTGATTTTGTTTAAATGTGTAGCACGACGTTAAAGCGACAAACGCAAAATTTGCTAAACTTGGGGCATTCGCTTAGTGTTTCAACTTAAGAAAATTGGTAAGCAAATACCACTTTATTTTTTTTTATAAGATATTTATAATTGTATTAGATTGACACTGAGTCATTTTAATAACATTGGATATGTAGCTCGACATTAAGGCGAGGATTTCAAGTTTAGTGAAACTTGGCACGTGAACGCCTAGCTCAGTAATGGTAAGACGTTTATATAATTCAGGGTTAGAATTATATTGTATAAGTTTAGTTAGGTTGTATGATGATAATAATGGTGATGATAATGATGATGGTATTGATTAAAGGTTTGAGACTTGGTGATACATAAGGAATGATATAAATATGGTAATGTGATAAATTGATGAAATAACTCAATGATATTAATATTGTGATTGAATAATTTACAGAATAGGTCTTGAATGAATTCATTTATATTTGAATGCTTTAAGTGTTATTGTGAAAGTTGTTAGGTAATATTTGAATATACGTGAAATACTAAGAAAACCGACATTGGCGTTGAGATCTTATTATTGACATTGAAAGGTAAAGGTAATTGATTGGTAAATGTTGTGAAATGAAACTAAAAGTTGTGGAATGATAGGAAATATTGAAATGATTTGCTAGATATGATCTTGTTGAAATCGAAGGATGGAATTAAGGAATTAAAGAGAAATGTGTAATGATATTAAGCTGGATATAGGCGATATATCGATGTGTTTTGAGGGTGAGAATTAAAGGAGGAATTGGCTTATGGTTAGCACTATATCAAATGATTTGCATCGATACAATTCATGAGCATGATAGTAAATCATTTTAAACCCAGGTTTTAATTTGCATTGCCTTTTAAGTATACTTTGTTTATAACTTGAGATTTTGAAATGATTTACTCATGTGATATTTATATGAATACTTCATATGTTTAAATTATTTTGAAAAGATTGAATATATAGTGTAAGTGTATGAATTGATATATGTAAATGATCTTAAAGAAACGTGTTACATACTTTACACTATTTTTATAAGAAAAGCGAAATGTTTAAATGTTTTATGAGACTATAGGCACCCTAAGAGAGTTAAACTCAATAAAGCATAGTGGAAACCGCCTAATTGGAGATTACTCATTAGGCAAAGATGTTTGTTCGACAATAGTCGTGGACAGGGCTCAGTCACACTTGATCAGTGGGGCTGAGAGACATGAGGTCTATGGCCATAGATAGCGCCCTAGTTGGTTTCCAGGGGACGATGACATGATTTTCGTTGCTAGTTACAATGATTAAAGTCTTTATTGATAGAATATTAGGGATTCAGCCTAGTCTCAACCTTGATATGATATGTTGTCTAGAGTACGGTTTTATATAATATGAACTCTAGACTTGATATGATTTTTACAGTATATGAGAAATGTTTTGAAATTGTATATGTTTTGACATGCCATAAAAGTGAATATAAGATGTTTTGAGATTACATGTTTTTATTTTAAAACATGCTTTAAAGGTACATGTGACATGATTTGTGAATTATACATGCTTTAGTCATGTTTTAAAGTAAAGATGAAATGATTGGAGATTTTACATGTTATGAACATGCTTTTGAAAAGTATATATAATACGATTTTGAGATTATATACATCTCGTACATGATTATATACCGAACATGATATGATTTGAAATGATAGCGGTTTATACAATAAAATTGCGTAATTTGCATACTAAATCATGACATAACAATATGCTTTTTACATGAGGGATATCATGACCTTATATTGTACACGAACATGAGAATCATATGAGGAGTGTCATGGCTATATAATACAAGTGACCATGTTTTTACAAACGAAAAGTGATATGATTTAATACTGTATAGAAACATAATTTTTACATGATAAATGACCTGAATTTGGTATTGCGATTGATCATGGTTTGCATATGAGATGTGACATGATATGAGATTGATATAAGTATAGTTTAATACCATATGAGGTCGGATCTACATATATTTCATTGTCGTACAAAATACTGTGGTATAAGAACAAGAAGATTGAAAAATGATCGAATTGATATGATTAGATGTTTATGTGATAAACAGGTGCTACGACATGGATAATGAGGTATTTTTAAATACTCTTTTCCCATTGATACCTTAAGCCTTTGCTCACTTAAAAACCGTTAGGACATGATCTGAGTTACTTGATAAACGATTACAGAGTGAATATGACATGAGAATTTTTATTTAAAGGTTTCATGCATTTACATTAGAACAGTATAAGTCTAATTCTGCAGTTATATAAATGACTTACTGAGCCCTCACTCATTAAACAAGAATCATTTTTCAGATTGATTAAAGGGACATGTTGGACAGTTCTGGTGATTTGATATGTCTCAACTCTTGAAGTCCTTGTAGAATATCTTGGTATGGTAATATTGCTTCCCTATATGCTTTTACTTTCAGGCAATGTTTGTACAGTACTGTAGGATGGGATGTAAACTAGGATAATGAATGTTGATGTAATATTCTAATATTACATGATATGCATGTGGTGATTAGTAGTGGATACTAGGACTGTTGAGATGATACACAGTTGGTGAATATAATATAGACTATGGAAAATGTTGTTCTATTACATTGTGATAATTTGTAGGTAGTTAACTGGGGAAATCTCAAAATATAAAGGGGGATATTTTCAATATGTTTCTAAGAAATAGTAATTTATGGATTATAAATAATCCTTCCCTACCTTAGAGAGTAATTTAAATCATAATTGAACTAAAGAATGAATGAAAATAGTTTAGTAACTACACTGACGCCGAATACAAACTGTATAACGAAAAGGAAAAATTTAGTTCGAAAATTTGAAAAAGCGAAAAAGTACGAGTATCAAGTGAACTCCATGGCGGTTTTTTTTTGTGACGTCTCGGGGTGCACCCGCTGGTCCACTGACCCGAGCCACCGCCTCAGGTGGGTCACTTCAGCCATATTGTCCGCTTTGGGGTGCATCACACTGGCCACCGCCCCTCACAGATTTCTTTCGCGTCCGAAGCGACTCGAACCCTTAACTTCATTAAAGGTCAAGCCACTCCTAACCAAGGTCAAGTCACTCCTAACCAATTGTCACAATTGGTTAGGAGTGGCTTGACCTTTAATGAAGTTAAGGGTTCGAGTAACTCCAGACTTGAAAGAAATCCGTGAGGGGCGGTGGCCTATGTGATGCACCCCAGAGCGGATAATACGGATGAGTGACCTGCTCGAGGCGGTGGCTTGGGTCATGGACCAACGGGTGCACCTTGGGGCATCACAAAAAAAAAAAGCCTTATGACAAAACCTTGAGGGGGCCATGTGGGCTCACCAAAGAGGAAGTACGGTTGAGTAATGGCGGACGGCGGACGGGCCGAGGCCTTACAAAAAAATGCGCTTTTTTTGTGACACCCCGAGGTGCATCCGCTGGTCCACTGACCCGAGCCATCACCCCAGATGGGTCACTCAACCGTATTGTTCGCTCTAGGGTGTACCACACAGGCCACCGCCCTTCACGGATTTCTTTTGCGTCAGGAGCAACTTGAACCCTTGACTTCCTCAACTGTCAAGTCACTCCTAACCAATTGTCCTGGACAATTGATTAGGAGTGACTTGACTCGCTTGGAGTGATGGCTCGAGTCGGTGGACTAACGGGTGCACCCTGGGGCGTCACAAAAAAACACATTTTTTTGTGACGTCCCGGGGTGCATCCACTGGTCCACCGACCCGAGCCACCGCCCTAGGTGGATCACTCATCCGTATTGTCAGCGCTGGGGTGCACCACACAAGCTATTGCCCCTCACGAATTTCTTTCGCATCCTGAGCGATTCGAACCCTTAACTTCATTAAAGGTCAAGTCACTCCTAACCAATTGTCTAGACAATTGGTTAGGAGTGACTTGACCTCTAATGAAGTTAAGGGTTCGAGTCGCTCTAGTCATGAAAGAAAGCTGTGAGGGGCGGTGGCCTGTGTGGTGCACCCTAGAGCGAACAATACGGATGAGTGACCCACCTGGGGTGGTGGCTCGGGGTTGGTAGACCAGCGGGTGCACCCCCGGGTGTCACATGCATTGATGTCACTTTGTTTTCGCTCATGCATACATGTGCATTTAGATCAACATGAGCCTAGCATCCATTTACTTAAACTACTTACTGAGTTGTATTTTGCTCATTCCCTTATTCACTCTTTGCAAACTATTTGAGCTAGGCTCCAGCTTCTAAGCTTTTGTGCTGTCTATCGGGGACCATACCTAGACTTGGTACCAGCCAGTGTCTTCTAAGCCCTATTTTTATAATTTTCGAGGCATACACTATAGTATATCATTTTGTTTACATGTACGGTCATTATATATTACGTGGTACAACTTTTGTTTATGTCATGGGATGTAATTTATTATCTTTCTAGATTATTGCATGAGTTAATATGATTATCGAATGTGATCATAGGTATGGTTAGTAATTTGATGAGTATGTTGTGGCCTGTGGGAATGATAGATATGCTTGTGCTATAATAAATGAATATGTTTTGCAAGTGGTTTATCTAGGAAAAATTTCTCAATATAAGGGTGATATTTTCAATTTGTTTTTAAGATGAAATATGTGGTGAATTGAAAATGATCAACACCTGCCTTAGAGAGTTATCCAACTCACATTTGGATTAAGAATAAGTTGGTAAAATTGCATTAAAATGAAAATGATAAGTGAATATGGTTTAGCCACTACACTGACATCGAATATAAATCATAAATTGAAAAGAAAAATTTTGTTCATAAATTTGCAAAATAGAATTCGAGTAAGTTCGCAAGCATATGTCACCACCTTCGGGACTTGACACCCTTTTTAGTCTCTCTAAATTGAATTTCACTTTTCTCAATAATGTTGAAGTCTCATCTAGGTAGGAATTAAAATATTTGAAGGACAAATATACATAAGGTAAAGTTTATTTGTAGTCTCAAACCTTTCATTTGAGTTTTATTTTGATTGCTAATATTTAAATTGATTCATGAAAGTTTCAAACATTTTTAAAATAAAAATAAGAAAAAAATATAAAGTAGGATAATAGATTTAGAATTACTAGATTTAAAACTTGTGCGATGCATAGTAAGAATTTCAATTTATAATAATTTTTTAAAAATTAGAATAAAATTATAAAAAATTTATTTTGATATTAAAAAACTTGATGCATTAATAGAACACACAAATAAAAAAATTTTAAAATCAAATACTAATTAAAATTTTTTAAAAAAATTATAGAAGAAAATTAAGTACTAATTTTAAAAAAAATTATAGAAGAAAATTAAATATAACAGATCTTAAATATAAAATAAATTAATTAAATAGCTATAATATTAATGAAAGCAATTATTACTATATTTATCATTAATAGATTATTGGTTTATGTTTTATATTTGAAATTGATTTATTTTTAAAATTAAATTTAAATGACTCCAAATTTAATCTTATAAAATTAATTGAGTTGAAAACTCTATTTTATAGGGTTTGATAAAAAAAACCTTTATTTATAATAGTTTCAAATATAAAAAGTAAGTAAAGGAAAAATGTAAAAAAAATAAATTATTATTTAATTTTTTAAATTTTAAATTAATTCAAAATAATTAAATACAATATTTAAGATAATACATGTTTTAAAAGAATATATAATCCATGTGTATATTTTTTTATTTTTTTTACTAAAGAAAATGATGGAACAAACAAATAAATAAAATGATTGAATAAATAAACCTAAAAAGGGAATAAAATGAAAATTGAAAATAAAAAAAGGACACAAAGTTTAATTCAATACTAAAATATATATAGACTTAAATATCTAGTTTTAATTTTTATAAAAATATTTAAAACTTTAGGATAATTTCGATTAAAATATATAGATAAATTTTTAATTTAAAAATAACATAATAAGTGATAAAAAAACAAACAAATTCTAGGAAAATTTAGTTGATTTATATGAAGGTAAAAAGGTTGAAATATATTTTTTTTAAATTTTGAATGTTTTAAAATTAAATATTAATTGAATAGAATTATTTTATAAAAACTTAAAATTAAGTTATTATTCTAAGTATTAAAAAGTTAAGCTACTCACGTAGGATAATTTCTTTTTAACCAAAAACTTTGACTTTTTTATATTTATAAAATATCAAATTATTATTAAAAGCTGAATTTTATTGAAATTAGAAGTGTAATCTTAGATCAATGATCAGGTTACTCTTGATGGGCATTTTTCATTACGTTATTCGACCATTAAATAAATGGTTAAAAACTTAGAGAGCTTCAAAATACAACCTAAAAAAAACTTCACACATGCTATTTTAATGATATTTTTAATACAAAAATACCCCTACTAGAAATTATCATTTTACCCTTTTAATTCATAAACTCAAATCACCTCTTCTCCCTCTTGTCACTCTAAAGAGCCAACCGCAAACATTTTCTTCCAAATCTCAAGGCTTTATTGCAAGGCTTTTTGAAATTTACAGAAATTTTCTAACGAAAAATACCCTAAGTTCGAAACCTTCAAAAGTGAATTTCCAGAAGTTTCCAAGTGTTATTGGAAGTCCACTTCTGGGAGAAACAAACTGCTCCCGAAAGACTCACAGAAATTTCATTCCATGAGCCTCAGGGAAAACCAATTAAGGGGTGGAGTTTTGATGCAATTTTCATGAATAAAACCCTAAACCTAACAATTTCATGCAATAAAATTAAAGAATAACAAAGTTAAATGAATATAGTAAAAGATTGTTGCAAATAATGAAGATTTTGAGAGACTGATTAGATATTGAAGGTAGATTGAAGAGAGAAAAGATGAAGAGTGAGCGAAGTTGAGAGAGGTTATGTTATTAGGGCATGGGGAGGGTATTTTTGGTAGAAAAATATAAAATATAGGTTGTGATAAGTAAAAATTAAAAGAGGGATTTAAGCATTTAGAATTTTTAAGTAAATAGGTTGTGCAGAGCCATGACTAGCTTACAAATAGAAATTCTCAAAAATCTAAATTTAAAACCATTTTGCCCTGAACTATTTGAAATATTTTAAATACTCAAAATCAAACAAGAATGAAGAAAAAAATGCTAAAAAACTATTGGACTTTGAAAGGTTTGTTTTATTTTTTACTTGTAATTTATTTTTTGATTATTTATTTGTTTATTTTTTACTATATAAACACTTTTCTAAAGAAGATCATGTTAAAACTCACCTATCATATGAAAATTATGAGATTTATGAAAATTATTATTTTTTATTATTTTTTATTATTGGGATCAATATTAAGTAAGTAGCACATTATAACTGTTTTATACTTTGCTTTTTTTTTTGTTACAAGTCAAGTAGAATAGACAGTTCAAATTTGATATGGGCTTAAAAAATTTATTCAAGTTCATCTAAATCGATTTAATAAAAAATTAAATAACTTAAATTAAAATAGCATAACAAAAAAATTTATATTTAAAATTATTTAAAATCAAAATAATTTAAAATTTGAAATTTTTGAAACATTGATTGAAATTATTAAAATTTAAATTAAATATAATTTTATTTTTAAAAAATAGTAAGATTAAGAAAATTGCGAATTGAACAATGTTCATGAAAAAGAGTGAAAAAATTATGAAAAAAAGTAAAGATTTATGAAAAATAGAGGAAAAATAGAAGTGTGAAGAATTATCTTATATATATATATATATATATATATATATATATATATATATATATATTATATATATATAAAAGCCAAAACAGTTGGCTCAAAGTAAAATATTCTATGTGGATGGATTATATGATTGACACATGTAATTTAATATATTAAAATAATAATTATCATTTTTAAAGTGTTTTAAACATAAAAATCTCTTCCCATTTATATGTATCTTAAAAATACAAAATAAATTATTTTCAATAACAAAACATCTATATTAATTGATTGTATAACATCTATATCTACACTTTTTATTAATTAAAATTTTTTATTATCTAAATAATATAACACCGATTTTGTTGTTAAGGAAAACAAAGAGAAAATATCCATATATATTATCTATTCTTTTAAAACGTATATAATCTTAAAGGTTATATTTAATTATTTCGAATTGATTAAAATTTTAAAGAAACTCAAATAATAAATTATTTTTTATTTATTTTTTCTTTACTTACTTTTTATATATATTCAAAGATTCTAAAAAAAATAGAGTTTTCAACTCTAATTAATTAAAATAAGATTAATTTATAATCATTTAAATTAAAATCTTAAAAATGAACCAGTTTCAAATATAAAATATTGGCCAATAATTTATTAATAATTAATGTAGTAAGAATTGCTTTAATTAATAATGTAGTTATTTAATTAATTTATAATTTTTATTATATTTAGTTTTTAACAATATCTAATTAGTATTTGATTTCAAATTATTTTTTTAATTTCTATATCTTATACATCCATCAAGCTTTTTCTAATATATCAAAAAAATTTTATATAATTTTATTTCATTTTTTAAAAAATGATTATAAAATAAAATCTCACGGGTTTAAATCTAGTTAAGAATGGATTGAAAAGTTTAGGCTTGAATAATTTTGTAATTGCTCGCATTATATGAACTACACAATGTTGTTAAGTATTTTGAGGTGGAATGTCAATATTTAATATTAATATATCAAAATTGAATTAAGTTTGAACTTTAAGGACAAAAAAAAATCAAATTTGAGCATATTAATTCAAATTCCAACTGTTTCAGTATTCTATCGTTTTGCATTCGAGTTTTAAAAATTAAGTTCAGTTGAACTCAAACTTTGAATTATCAAATCGAACCAAATTTAAATTAAACATTAAATCGTCTCAACTCAATTATATTCATAGTGCTAATCCTTTACAAGTTGAGAAATCATCGTTCAAGGGGAGACTCGAGTGTTACCTCTTTAGAATAAAAAGGCACTAGAAAATTGACAAATTAAATACAATTACCTATAGAGATTTTTTCTTTCTTTCAAAACATCAATTAGTACCACTAATAAAAATCATTTGATGGTTGTACTAAGAATTCGAGATCAAGTTCTCCTATATCACAAAAGATTGATGATTTATTGAAAGAATGCGAAGGATAATTCCTTATTACATTATCGTTCACCATTAGAGCAAGGAAAAAGAACCTGAGATTCTTAAAAGCATATCAAGGAGGGTGCAATCCTGGTGGCTCTCTCTCCATTAGAACTTGGAAGGTTTACCCGAGTCACGATAAAATTATAGGAAACAGTCAAACTCGCCTCAACAGTGAACGACATTTGTAAACAATTTCTATTGACGGAACTGAATGTTTAAACCAGAGACTGGCAAAACTTCCTTAACAACCATTGACTTTGCAGCCGTTTACCTGATCAGAGATTGCATCTTCTCCAAGGACTGATAGGACGTTAAGTTCCCGCTAAAATTTGGAAAATAGTTTTATTCTTAAAGAAATTCTATTTACACCCAAAAATTATTAGGCACATCTTATTTAAAAAAATTTGACTCCTCATACTCTTATTATGGTATTTTTTTGTTTCTGGTGAGCCATAGCTCACCAGAGTTGCTGCCTGGCAGCACTTGAATGCTGCCAGGCAGCAGTTGTATGCTGCCTGGCAGCACATGAATGCTGCCAGGCATGCTGGGCAGCCAACAAAGAAAAAAAAAAGCTCATGGGAGTGAATTTCCGGGAGCTTTATTATGCTCCCGGAAACCCACTCTAGCGAGCTTTATGATGCTCCCAAAAGTGAACTTTTGCGGAACTTCTTATCCTCCAGGAAATCCACTTCCGGGAGGCTTTTTTTCTCTTTTTTTTGGCTGCCCAGGCAGCACTTTCTCGCTGCCTGGCAGCATTCAAGTGCTGCCAGGCAGCAACTCTAGCCACCGGAAACAAAAGATTTCAAAAAAAATTTTTTCAAAAATATTAAAAAAGTTATTTATGTAATTTTTTTAAAAAATAGTGTGTGTCTAATAGTATATAAGGTGTGTTTAGAATTACTCTTTTCTTAAGGCCAACACAGTAACATAAATCTAATCGGTGCAAACACCCAAAAAGCAGGGTTGAAAAGATCTATCCATGGGTCAATACGCACAAACAAGGAAACCTGCTTTTAAATTGCCAAAATATATAGATTCCAAGAGGTGAAGATCCTTAATTGTGACTAAAATCGAGTAAGATTAGTCTCAAACCATTAAAACAGATAAGGATAATTGTGGTTTATACAAACAAAAGAAGGACAAACAAACAAACAGAAATAAGAAAATTAAAAGATGTATGTACAAAAAAAGATGATTTAAAATGATGGCGATTTTATTCCAAATAAGAAGATGGACAACGAATACCATAGAATATAGATAAAGATACAATTACCTGAATGATATGATGAACTACTCAAGACTTTGGACAATTAATAGTCAATTCCATAGCTATAAAGGTTCACTAACTAGAAAAACCCTCAATGAGAAAATTTGATAGTCATATCCAAACTCTATATTTACAGTTGATAAGAAGATTTACACTGATGGCATATGCTATTATCAAAGCAAATTGCATAGCATTCACAGTTTGAAAATAGCATGTGGCAGTGCTTATTTACATCATATGAAATTTTGTTTAAAATTCCTATAAGATCAAAATATTCCATTTTCTGACGAAGACCACGCTAGTAAGTTGCTCCAAGGAGATGACACGGGAAAACTTCAACATGAAGGAACCATTGGATGGAAGAGAATTGTGTTTGGGAAAATCCATCTCCTGTGATTCAACATAGGGCCATCAGAATAACTTGCTCACCAAGGTTGCATTATCAGCTTTCAAGTTTTCTGAAAATTCCAACTTCTCCTCGTATTACTTAGCCATTGAAAATCAAACAGAGGTTGCCCATATTGTAGCTTCACAAGGTGCCTTCTATATGGGATTAATATATTTTTGAGACCTGCCATTGATGGAGCATAGCACTCAGATCAATTATATTAATTCAATAAAGCCAAAAGGAACAGCCTCAAATCGATACCCTCCACTTTGCCCTTTGCAAAGCATGCCACAAACAAACAAAGATGAGTAAATAGAAAAAACTGAAATACAATTTCTAATTTTCATTTATTTTCTTCTTCCAATATAACATATAGTGTTAAAGCACTCTGAATACTGAGAATACCTGCGATGCACATTGTCTTGTAAAGTTGAGCAACATGGGGATCACCTTGCATTCTCATATTAGGTCTCTCCAAGCACTCGAGAAATGCTAAATCAGCTTTCAGAAGCTTTTCTTGCTCGTGAGTATCATAACCGATATCATGACAATAGCAGCAAAAATCTAACCAATCAATTGGCCTCCTGTCCCAAATAAGGGATCCACCATCTTTCCCACTTGACCAATTAGGGCCACAGTAATGCCCATATCGTGGAAATAACTGAGAAAGGAAGGCTCTAGCACCTGTATGCCATGGAACCTTGCAAACATATGGCCTAAACCTGATTGGGGAACCCCCATTGGAAGGTTCAATAACCCCATGCTGTCGTGCACGCCTTTTTAATCCTTTGTTTATAGTGGTTGGAGCTTGAATTTTATCATTACTATTCAATGCCTTTGAAGGAACTGAAACTAGAGTCCGTCCCCACAGCCTAATCTTGAAACTAGCTTTCTGTTTGGGTTGCTCTATCAGAGCAGTTGTGGATGCAAGAGTCAAATCTGAATCCCTTTTGGGATCGAAACCAAACCATGGTATTCTAAGGAATCCAAAGTTCATTGTCATTGATCACAAGACACCACCATATTACAGATCTTAGCCAGCACAAGTTAACTCGTTGAGTACACCTGATGAAACATAATTATATCAAGAAATTTAACTCCATTTCCAAAAGCATACGCACCACAGTTCCTAAAAAGAGTTAAGCATTAACCCCTCTAAAGCAGGATTTCACTATCACATAAAATCCGGGTAGATAATTTCACTGTTTTCACTTTCAGCATAACAGTTTGCCGAAGGACTAAACCATCCAATCACAACCCCGGAAAGAAAAATAAGAGGAAAATAGCAGACTGAAAAAATCAAATAAATTATGAAGCAAAATCCCAAAACAAACACAAAATCCCTCAAGAAAAATGTATGGGACTGCAAAGAAATCGAAATTATAAGCTTTAAAATTGCAGTTTTCCATAAGACAGTTAAATTGAGTTGAAATTTAATCATTATTTTTCCACCGAGGGTATGTTTGAAACAAAGTGAAAATGGAATTCTCACGTTTGATATAGATTGTAGCTGAACTACACAAAATTTATGAAACTAATAAATCTAATCCAAAAACTAATTATATCTTTCTACTTTCTAATTTAATTTCACCATGTTCTTACAATAGCTAAACTCCTAGGAGCAAAAGATATGCTTATTTCATCTAAAAAAGTTGAATCTACTTTTAGTACGTTGTAAATAATCAAGTTCATTGCTTCTAAGCTAAATTATAAGCTAAAATCTTACCTAGAAAGAAGAAGAGTAAAAACAAAAAAGCATTCACTCACACTTTCCCCTTAGTTTCTCAAGAACCAAACAGATACGAGAACCACAAAAGGAGAAGACTGAGAATCAGAAAGGAACTTACCGGGTTAATTCGTGTCATCACGCGAAAAGGGGAGAGAGTCGAGGAAGTAAAATAGGAAGGGAGAGAAGAGAGAAGTTTCTCGAGAAAATTTCTGCGGACTTTCTCTCCCACTCGTAGATCATGGGGTCGAAATTTAATTGGATGGATTCATACCCCTTTTCAGTTTATCTCGTTTTGTTCCACGTCTGCAACGAATTCGATCAGCCCGTTTGTTTTTCAGTTTATCACTTTTTTTTTTTTATTTGTTATCTATATTGAAATTTCCTACAACTACATATTTTTCATATAAATTTTATATTGTTGTGGATATATACAAATATTTTTAAATTGGGAAAATTAAGTGGCTTGTATTATTATCCAAACTGAGATATTGTTTATATAATGTGTACTACTAGTTTTTAATTTTTGCGGTTGTTGGCGAGTGCTTGTTTTTAATTTTTTTTATGTTGTATTCACTTTCACAACCTGCTGAAGGCTTGTGTTTTATTTTTAATGCCAAATAGTAAGACCAATTAACTAAAGGATGAGATTCAAACTTCAATAATATAATTTGAGAAAATTCTTTTGAAATTTGTTTGGAGATTTTAAAATTATATATGTAATTAGAAAAAGAAGATGATCAATGTTTAATTGTGTTGCAACAAAAGCTGCACAAACATTTAACTTGTAAATAATATGTTTAAGGTTTTATTAAGGTTGATAAAGTTGATTTGAACTTGAAAAAATTTATCAATTCATTAACTAGAATTTGATCAAATCTTATTCGGTAAAAAAGATAAACAATTTGAATTTGACATTAACAAAATCTAAACCTAAAAAGCTAATCCAAAATGAAATGAAAATTAAGTATACTAGATTTTGAAGTTAAAAAAAAAATTTTGAACTCAAAATTATTCGAATTTAAATAATTGAGCATCAAACTCGAAAAACTCGAACTCAAACTTGAACACAAATCATTCAAACTCAAAATATTACAAATAAATAACAATATCTTATAAAATCTTATCTAAATATATAAAAAAAAAAAGCTTTTGATAAAACAATAATGTTTCATGTGGATATTCAAAACTTTTGACATTTATATCATCTTTTTAGATTTTTTTAATGTATTATCTTAAATTTTTTTTTTGGTTCATAGGGAGGTACAAAGAGAGAATGGAAGAATCGAATCTTGGACCTAATCCCTCCTAAAGAGGGGTAACAACCATTAAGCTAAGCATTGATTGTTGTATTATCTTAAATTTTTACTTTTACTTAATTTAAGTGAAAAGATAATATCTTATGGCTTAAAAAAAATAAATTTATCTTTTTTTTTCCAATTTCTTTACAAATATAGATTAAAATTAAAAAAACTAAATTATTCCTTTCCAATAGATTAGAATTAAAAAAATCATCTGTTCATAAAGGTACGAGAAAGGGGATTCAAATATTATACCTAATCTCTTTTAAAAAAGATAACATTAACAACCACTAGGTCAAGTTTGATATTTTTTTTTTAATTTCTTTAACTATATATATTAAAATTCCAAAAAAATATCAATTATCTTTTTGTATTTTTTAATTTATTATCTTTAATTTTTACTTTTATTCACTTTAAGTAAAAAGTATAATATCCTATTGTTTAAACTGTCTTTTTTGGGTTTTCAATTTAAATCTTCCTTTTTATTTCCCTTTCTTTTTTTTTTCCTTTCTTTTTCAATACAATACTTCTTAAAAGCATCTAAATCAATTGGATTTGGTAAGTTATTGCTATCCATGTCTACCAACATTAATGCCCTATATGAATTTCTCAATGTTGATCCTTTCGCATTCCTAAGCCGTCTTTTTAGGTTTTCAACTTAGTAATCTCCTATGACTCAAACCGCCCTTTTCGAGTTTTCGATTTGAATCCTCTTTTTTCTTTTTTTTTCTTTTATTTCTAAGCATAATACTTCTTCACAGCATCTGAATTGATTGGATTTGGTAAATCCTCACCATCCATATTTGCCAACATTAATGCTCCACCAGAGAAAGATTTTTTCACCACATATGGACCTTCCCAACTTGGTGCCCATTTTCCCTACTATCTTGTTGATTTGAGAGGATTTTCTTCAAAACTATTTCCCCTTCTTGGAACTATCTAGGTCAAACTTTCTTATCATGTGCTCACATCATTCTCCTAACACAACTGACCATGACAAAGTGCTTCAAGCCTTTTCTCTCTGATAAGATACAGTTGCTCATAGCGTTCTCTCACCTATTCAACTTATTTTAATCGTGTTTCCATCAAGACCCTCAAAGATGGAATTTCTACTTTGATCGGTAACACAGCCTCCATCCCATATATTAATGAAAATTGTTATGGGGTAGCCCCAGTAGATGTGCGCACCAACTTGCTATAAGCATGTAAAGCAAAATGCGACTTTTCATGCCAATCCTTGTAGGTTTATGTCATTTTTTTCCAGTATCCTCTTGACAATTTTCTTAGCAACCTCTACTATACCAATCATTTACGAACAACACGATGCTGAATTATGATGCTTCATTTTGAACTAGGCGCAAACTTCTTCCATCATCGTGTTATTCAAATTACAAGCATGGTTTGAAATAATTCTCTCTAGAAGTTTGTATTGACATATGATCTCCTTTTTTTATAAACTTGCACACCGCTGCTCATGTAATACTAGCATAAGATGCCACCTTTACCTACTTGGTAAAATAATCGATCATCATAAAGATAAATTGATATCCATTTGAAGCTTTTGGGTGATGGGTCCAATCACATCCATGTCCCACATAGAGAAAGGCCATGAAGGTGCTAAGACATGTAGAGCCTTTAGTGGAGAATGAATCTTGTTGGCATAGATCTAACATTCATGGCACTTCCTAGCATAATTAATACAGTCATTATCTAGAGGCATACCATAATCCTCTCTTTGGGGGGAAGGGGGGCAAACTTTTGAAAAAAAATTTTTATATAATATATATTTATCAATTAAGCCTACCTTAATATTAAGATAAAGGCTCAGATGATGATGATGATCAATTAATAAATAAATTTAATTATAATAAATAATTTTGGCCCTCCAAACTTTTGAAACTTTTTTTTATTTAAGGTTTATATGTCATTTTATCTTTTTAATACTTGTAATTATATGCATGGGTAATATTTAAATTATTTTTATTTAGTTAAAAATTGGAATAATTAATTTTTTGTTAATTTTTTTATAGTATAATATTATATTCACTTGTCTTGATTACCTATCAAGTTCAGATTCAATTTTTGAAGATTTTATTTATTTTTAAACATTGCTCACAATTTTAGATGAAATTATAATTTGTTTGATGTATTTGTTTCCTTATACTTTTGTTTGCAAATTGCTAAAATTTATAGTTTTATAAACTTGTTATTTTTTATAATTAGTATATACTACTTGCATATGCATTTTATATTAGTAAAATATATTAACATAACTCAAATAAAATTGATAAAATTTAAATTTTTAGTTGGCCCTAGAGGTGTAATCGAACTGAGTCAATACGATCCAGTACTAAACTTGGGTTCGATCAAGTTGAAGCTCAAGCTTGATTCGAAGGCTTACTTTTGTTAATTCTTAATTATATATAATAAGAGTAAAATGGTAAATTAATAATAAATATATTTAAAATATATATTAAAAAAGCTTAACTAGGCTCATGAGCCGCTTGAGTCGAATATTAAAATAATCAAACTTGACTCAACTTGTTACTCGAGTAGCTCGAACTTGAGTTCGACTCGAAAATAAACGAATCGAACTCGAATAATTATTAAGTCGAACTTGAATAGCTCACGAGTAACTTGACTTGTTTACATTTAGCCCCCTCAAATTCAAATGTCAAGATCTGCCACTGTCACTATCCACGTTGACTAGTAATAGCTAGAGGTGGCAAGGCCAGTTCGGGCGGGTTCGATCCGGGTTATATTCGAGTTTGGATTATTTTGGTTTTGGATTTTTCCTGTTTCGGGTTTTTTTCAATCTCAGATTTTTTTCATTTTCGGTTACTTTCGATTTTGGGTTTTTTTGGTCTCCGATTTTTTCAAATTTGGTTATTTTCGATTTCAGTCCGGTTTTAACCTGGTAGGCTTAGTCAAATTATTTTGAAATTTTATAAGTTATAAATATTTTTATAATTTTGAATGTAATAATTAATTTAATTTTATATAGTTAAATAAAAATATGATAGAAATTCTAAATTAAAGTTAAAAGTTAATAAATATTTATATAAATGTCAAGGCCAAGGCCATTTCAATAGGCTGTCGGCTGGCATTCCCTTAACACTTTGCTTTAGGTTTGCCTCGACTCAACTGTATTGTTCACTTTAGAGTGCACTCCCATAGGGCTAGCACTCCGCACATGTTTGTCGGACTGTGCCAAATTGGCCACAACTCCAATTCGCGTTCGGAGCGACTCGAACCCTTAACATCATTAAGAGTCAAGTCACAATTGATTAGGAGTGACTTGACTCTTAATGATGTTAAGGGTTCGAGTCGCTCTGGACACGAATTGGAGTTGTAGCCAATTTGGCACACTTTGACAAACCCGTGCGGAAAGTGGCCCTACGAGGTGCACTCCAGAGCGGACAATACAGTTGAGTCTAGAAAAATCTAAGGCAAAGTGCCAAGGAAATGCCAACCGACGACTTATTGAAACAGGCCGAGCCTTGACATCTTAATGGGTTGGATTTCAGCATTAACATCCAATTTGAACATTATAGCTAAACTAGCTAGAGCATCCACCATCTGATTTTCTCCTTAAGGTAAATTTTCAAATTAGATACTTTCGAAGTGACTGATTAAATAGCTATGTACTTCTGATATTAGACCAACTTGGATCCTTAGTCTCTCATTCTCCATGTAACTAGTAAATAACTAAAACTAAATCTCCATATACCTCTAGTACATCAATCTTATTTTAAATAGCAGCTAACCGATAACACATGCTTCGTACTCAGTAACATTGTTTGTACAATTAAAATCTAACCTTGTAGTGATTGGATAATAATCTCTTTTTGGAGATATGAGGACTACTCTACTCTTTCTCTTAAGGCATTGGATGCTCAATCGATGAAAGTTCTCTACGTATTTTTAGTGGATCTCTCTTCTTCTACTTGAAAAGCAGCTATCAAATCCTTATAAGGAAAATCAGGCTTTATAGGCACATTATCATCAACGACACGATCTACTAATAACTTAGCAATCACACTCTCTTTGATAGATTCTTGAGTTACATAAACAATATCATATCCAGAGAGCATAACTTACCACCTTAATATCCTATCAGATAAAGATGGTTTCTCAAAAATATACTTCAATGGGTCAAGCCTATCAATTAAATATGTCATGTGATATAACATGTACTACCTGAGTTTTTAATCTGTCCAAGCCAAGGCATAACACATATTCTCTAGCTAAGAATATTTTGATTCATTATTAGTGAACTTCTTACTCAAATAGTAGATGTCTTATTCTTTCTTACCAGTTTCATCTCGTTGCCCTAGTACACACCCCATTGAGTTCTCACTAGATGTTAAATACAAAATCAAATGTCAACCAGGAATAGGAGGTACCAATAGTAGAGGGCTTGATAAGTACTCATTTACCTTATCAAAGTCCTTTCGGCATTATTTATTCCATTCCTTAAAGTCATGCTTGCAGAGAAGCTTGAAAATTGGATCATATTTCAAGGTGAGTTGAGAAATGAAATGGGATATATAGTTCAATCTTCCTAAGAAACCCCTTACTTCTTTTGTTGTGCGTGGAGGTGACAAGTTCTAAATGGCACGTACTTTGATGGGATCAACCTCTATCCCCCTTTCATTGACCATGAAGCTTAATAATTTCCTCAACTTTGCTCCATATGGGCACTTAGCTGGTTTCAATTTCAATTTATACTTCCTCAACTTGTCAAAAAGCTTCCTATGGTTACCCACATGATCCTCTCTCTCACAAGACTTTGCAATCATATCATTGACATATACCTTTATCTCTTTATGCATCATGTCATGAAAAATAGTCACCATTGTCCTTTGATATGTAGCTCCAGCATTCTTGCCAAAAGGCATAATCTTATAACAAAATGCTCCCATATCTTTACGAAAATGTCCTTCTCCATATTTTCTTGAGCCATTTTAATTTGATTATAGCCTAAGAAACCATCTATAAATGAAAACATGGAATGTCTTGCAATATTATGCACAAGGGTATCAATGTGAAGAAGCGAGAAGTTATCTTTCGGGCTAACTTTATTCAAATCCCGATAATCCATGCACATCCGTAGTTTTCCATCCTTTTTAGGAACTAAGACTATGTTAGCTACCCACTTCGGATACTTAGCTACTTCCAGAAAACCTGCATCAAATTGCTTCTAGACCTTTTCTTTGATCTTCAATAGCATTTCAAATTTCATGCGCCTCAACTTTGTTGTACCAACTTGCATTTTGGTTTCAAAGGCAACTTATGTTCCACGATCAGTATCAAGGTAGCCATATTTTGGTAAGATCGAGCAAACAAGTCCACATACTCATGAAGCAACTTCTCTAGCCTTTTTTTCTCATCTAATGCTAGTGATATTCCGACTTTGACCTCTTTCCTACTCTTTATATCTCTCAAATTAACTATTTCAATGTCTTGTAGGCTTAATTGGTTTCTTATTCTCTTTCATTATGTGATAACCAAGAATATTTCTATTTTGGTATTAAATTACTCGGGAATTTAATTTTAATGCAAATAAATAAGCGAAAGTAAATAAATAAATTTATTTACGAGATGGGAAAATTGTTGGAATTCTCGAATTTGATGAAGTGATGAAATTGAAGAAATTATTTTGAATAATTTTCGGATATTAAGAGATCCAAATATTATAAGATGAAAATGAGTTTATTTTGGATAATAAGAAATCCAAAATTTAAGAAATAAAAATGTGAATATATATATATATTGTAAATATAATATATATTGTATTAGTATAATTATATAAATAAATATAATTATATTATATTAAAAAAAAAAGACAATGAGAATCGGGAAAACCCGATTCCCTGTCTCGTTTCTCCTCTGTTACAAACAGAGGAGAAACTTAAAGAAAACAAAAGAGAAGAAATGCCCAGTAGCTGACCCCCTACCGGCGAGAGAGAAGAAAGAGGAAGGAGAGAGAGGCGTCGCTGGCTGATTAGTGGAGAAGGAAAGTTGCCAGCGACCACGAAGAAAGGAAAAAGGGAAGAAAACCGAGAGGAAAATCGAAAGGAAAAGAGAAAAGGAAAGGCAATGCCGGTCGATCCCGGCACCGCCGCCTCAACCCCAACCCCGACCCCAACGGAGGTAAGGGGAAGGAAAAGAGACCGTCGACAGTGAAGGAGGAGGAGGAAAGAGGGAGAAAAGAGAAGAGAAAGAAGTCGATGCTGCCACTTCTAGATCTGGCATCGTCTCTGACAATGGGGAAGAATGGAGGCCAGATCCAGCTTCGTGGTGATCTCAGGATGTTGTGGAGTGGCCGAACCGCCGGAGATGGTGGTCGTCGGAGGCTGAATCGGTCGGCAAGGGCTGAACCGACCGAACTGGCCTGAACCGGCATGAACCGGTTCAGACCAAACAAAAAAAAATAGAAAAAAAGGAAAAGAAAAGAAAGGAAAAGAAAAAGAAGGAAAGGAAAAAGAGAAGAAAAAGAAGAAAAGAAGAGAAAAAGAAAAAAAGGGAAAGGAAAAAAGAAAAAGAAGAAAGAAGAAAAGGGAAAGAACGAAAAGAAAGAAAGAAATAAGAGGAGCTTGGGAAGTATTTCACCAAAATTTTAATGTGGAATATGGGTAAGGAATTTAAAGATTTTGCTATATTCTATAGAAATTTATAGAATTTATCGAATTATTTTTCTAAGCGAATATATGTGTGTGTTAAAATTGTAGCAACATGATAATGAGGCAAGTAGTGGAGTACGGCTAGGCTCGAAAACACGCTAAGCTCTGGTGAATAGGTAAGATACTTTTATAAAGCATTAGTAGCATTATATTGTATGATTTGGAATTATGATTTTCAATATGATGCATTGATGAATTGATGTTAAAAGGCTAAGAGGACTCACAACTGATGGTGGGGGTCTTAGTACGAAATAAATAAATGGTGAGAATCAACGACTGTGTGGATATAAATTGTGTTTTCTTACAGGAGGTTTAATAAAAAATTAAGCCGTTATGTTACCGAAATTTTTATAAAAAATTTCGAGGAAAAAGATTAAGTTTTCTCGTATGAATGGAATCTTGGAAAGAATTATCGAAAGATAAGCCTTGAAATAACCTTATCATATTTCTGGAGAATTTGATATTGAAATCGATGAGAAGATGGATAGTTGAGCCTAATAACGTGAGCAATTAGATTGTTTAGGACTTATAGAACCGACAAATCAAGTTATCTCAATATTACAAAGTGGCTATCAAGCCAAGATTGAGTTGGAATATTGATTAGGCGGATCACTGATAAAAGTACAATAATTATATGATATAACTTAAGAGAGAAAATCGAAGTTGTAATTTAGATGGTCGAATGACTGAATTGCGAGATTATCAATCGAGAAATAATTTTAGAATTGATAAATTCAAATAAATGGGTGTCATACATGAGACTATACAGAATTCAGTTATAATCTTAGAATGGGTATCGAAAAATATTCTCTCACAATTGAGTGACTTGGAGAAAGTTAGAGGACATGATGAATGGTCTGTCTTAGTGGTATGACTGAAACGATGATAATAAGAAAGTAGATTGTGAGGTTTTATGGATATTTGATGGAATACATGTCCACATAAAAATGTACTTGTACATATCGATATTAATAGATGTGAATTGAAATTTTTGCAATAACATGGATAGTCATAAGGTGACTTAAACATTAAAATATTATTGATAGTGGAAATTGGCAAATTCGTTTAAGTGAGTAAATTGCCAACAAAAAATTGAAAAGAATGACGTCTTATAGATAATTCTAGCATGCTATTACGTTCTATAGGCCATATGAAAAGTGAATTGAGGATTGTGATTTGATTTTATGATAGTGAAAGAAATTGAACCTCAAGTCGAAAATTTTGAAAGTGTGCCAATAGGTCAAACCATAAATGATTTGATAAGTAACTATTGATCTTGTGGTTCTGTGATCCTCGATGTCGACTCTGGAATAGATATCGAATGAGGATATTAGTATTGCATAATTTCAGTATCATGATGGCTATATGGAAACATGGTATTTAAATGCTCATAGATACTAAGAGGATTCATACTGATGATGTGATTCTAGTATCAATAATGAAATGTACAAATGAAATGTTATAGTCGATAACTATTGAGAAAGGTTATTGGATACCGAATGGTTTGAATACCAAGTGATTTGATCACTGAATAATTGAATACTGAGCAAATTAAATACCGAATGAAATGAATATTGAATGATTTGAATATTGATTCATTGATTAGACAAAAAAAAGGTTTTGAAACCGAATAATTTATAGTGATAAATTTATATGAATTGCTTCACTGTATTAGACGAAAATATTGCTTATATTGATATTTGAAAATAGTACCAAAGTTGCATACTAAAAAGGTTTTATAGCATCACCTTTAAACAGGACTTGCTACCACTTGAGATGTTATAACAACATTTATATGAATGCTATAAAGTATAGTTTAATTTTAAAAGAAAGTATATGGTATATATATATATATATATATATATATTTTATATGAAGCCTCTTACAGAATTTTACCATATGCTTTACATGATTTTGACAAAAAAAGATAAAGATTTAAATGTTTTATGAGACTGTAAGCACCCTAAAAGAATTAAATTCAATAAAGCATAGTGGAAACTGCCTAATTGGAGCTTTGCTCATTAGGCAGAGATGCTTGTCCGACAATAGTTGTGGACAGGTCTCAGTCACGCCTGATCAGTGGGGCTGAGAGAGATGAGGTCTATGGCCATAGATAGCGCCCTAGTTGGTTTCCAGGGGACGATGACATGATTTTCACTGCTAGCTACAGTGATTTAAGTCTTTATTGATAGAGTAATAGGGATATAGCCTAGTCTCTAACCGATATATTATGAAGTCTAGAGTATGATTTTATTGATATGAACTCTAGACTTGACATGATTTATATAGTACATGAGACATGTTTGAAATGAAATATATTTTGAAACAGTACATGTTTTAAACATGTTTTAAAAGTACATGTAATATGATTTCGACACTTATATGATTTATATATGATTTTGTGTCGAACTTGAAATGATATGCGGTCTAGAATATAGATTGATTTGATATGAACTCTAGACTTGATATGACTTATAGTATATGAAAAATGTTTTAAAACCGCACATGTTTTAGACATGCTCTAAAAACGAATACATGAATTGAAATTGAACATGTTCCTCTCATGCCTTAAAGGTAAATATGAAATGAATTGAAAATTCATATGTTGAGCATGTTCTAAAGTATATATGATATGATTGAAGTGATAGTGGTTCATACAGTGAAATTACATAAGTTGCCTAGTAAATCATGACATAATAGTATGCTTTTTACATAAGATTTGTCATGACCTTATATAGTACAAAAACATGAAGAATATATGAGGAGTATCATGACTCGGTGGTAACGATATTTCATCTACATAATGTCATGATATGATATGATACATGAATATAGAATATACACGAAGAGAATTATGACTTCGTACCGTCGTGATCATGATCCTCAATATGGGAAGTGATATGAGATGATAGAATACAGAAGTATGATTATGAAATGAAAAGTGATTGATACGATATCTCAATTGGACATGATGTACTATGAGATTGATGAGAATATGGACTAATAGTATATGATATTCAAATTGGACAGGACATATTGTTGTGTGATGACTTGATAGGATATCTCAATTAAACAGGATACACGATGCATTGTTGTGCGATGTATCGTGGTATAAGGATAAGAAGACTGAAAGTGATTATTGATTTATCTAGAAGTCTGAGTGATAGACAGATGACATGAATTGAGATAATGAGATGTTATCGATGAAAAGGTGAACTATAATTGCAAACTTACAGGTTTTAAGCATTGTGGTTAAGACAGTATAATTCTACTCCTGCATTTATATTAGTATCTTACTGAGCGGTGGTTTTGCACACCCCACTAAATTTCATCTCTTTTCAGACTACTGAAGTTAACATCTGCCATGCGAGCTGCTAAGTGGGCATCGGAGACGGTACCTAAGTTTGGTACTGGCCACCGTTCTTCGAATCCGCTTCATTGCCTTTGAGGTATATGTTCTTTGTAAATCTCTTGTTTACATGTACAGACTTTGATTAATACACAGTATGTATTTTGTTCAACGAGTCGGGATGTAACTTAGAAGTGTGGTAAATTATTGTATGGAGAATCAATGCAATTAGAGTAGTAATTATACTGACACCGAATACAAACCTTAAAATGAAAAAGAAAAATTTAGTCCATAAATTTGTAGACTAAGAAAAGTATAAGTATTAAGTGAAAGTCGCGGCTTTCGGGTCATGACACATTAATCTTAATAAATCATGAGGCAAGGTATAGTCCTCCGAAACATCCCCATTATTAGATTCATCAATTTAAGCAAGATTTTCAAAATTGATTTCTGAATTATTGACATTATTATAACTTTGCTTATTATTTTGATACTTGAAAATAGGTGAAATGGAAATGTGTGAGTATTTGATGTTGGCAAGTAAGAAAAGACAAGAAATTGATTGAGGCCAATGGAATGCATCACACTGATCAATTATTGAAATGAAAAATAATAAAAGTTGGCCTATGCATAAAAATTTTAGGCTGAAGCACTAAAAATCCAACATGCATTATTCAAAACATTAAAAGAAAAAGACAAAAACAAGTATCTCATTATATTGCATGAAAAACAACAAGAAACTTAAAAATCTTCTAATTCTTCAACTTTGTGCCTGGAGGAGTCAGGTACACAAATTGATTGGCTCCATGTTCTTTCGATGTATTTCCTTCCACCATATGGATTGACAAGTCATAAAAGGCTTCTTCAAATTGCATTGTGAGTTTCCTTCCCCTATTAGTAACCAAATCAGGATAAAAATACCCACTAGAATAAAAAATGTCATAAAGATAAGGAATGACTAGTTGTTTAGATTTCGAACAAATACCTTTTCAATCATAGGTGGCAAATGGGTGGGTCGAATTGGGTTTGGGTTGGGTTATTTTGGATCGGATCATTTTGGATTAAGGAAAAATTGGATTATTTTGGGTTCGGATCATTTCGAGTTCGAATAAGGTCGGGTTTGGATCAATTTGAATTTGGATCAATTTGAGTTCGGATTAGGTCGGGTTTGGATCGTTGACTTTTTTAGTCCATTTAGGTTGATCGGATTTAGATTCAAGTTGAGCAGACAAGTTTTTTGGGTTAAGCCTTGGTCATCTCGATGTGATTTTTCTAGTATGAAAGTCAACTAAAACCATATTTCTAAGAATTACAAAACTCATGAAAATAAAATTTTCTTCTTACATGACCAATAATAAAATTGGGATTGAAATAATAAAAATATTCAATAATCTATGTGATAGTTTTCTTTATAATATATTTATCAATATTCATAAATTAATTATATTTTTTTCATTTTATTTTTGTTATCTATAATAATTAATAACTTTATGAATCAAAGTGATTTAATAATCTTTACTAAATATCATAATACAGTACTAAACATCTCTTTAATTTCTCTTGATTTTTTATAGAATAATTGCAGACATCAAGTGTAGGTGATATAAATTCTGTACTCTATTATAGATTAGTCATTAAATAATTATACATTAAATTCAAATGAATATAATACAAAAGTGAATATTTAAGTTTAACTAGATTAAAAATATATATAACACTCATATTATTGAAAAAAATTATATTTTTACTATATTAAAAAACTTTGATAATTAATTTTAATATTTAAATATTTATTGATAATATTAAATTTAAGTTTGAATCTTTTCGGGTTTGGGTTAATTTGGATTCAAATCAATTTTGATTCGGGACAATTTGGGTTTAGATCAATTCGGGTTCGGATTAGGTCGGGTTTAGGTTAATCTAAATTCGGATGAATTTGGATTTGGATCAATTCGGGTTCGGATCAAGTCGGGTTTGGATTAATGTGAATTTGGATAAATTTGATTTCGGATCAATTCAAATTCAAATCGGGTTGGATTTGGGTTGTTAACTTTTTTAGTCAAATCGGATTAGTCGGATTTGGTTTTGGGTTAATCGGATTAGTTTTTTTGGTCAGGTCAATTTTTGCCACCTTTATTGTCAATCATGCAAGCCGCCTTCCCTTCCTTTCCTTCATCATCTTCATCTTATCCTACCAACTTGGCACATACCTAAACCCAAACCTATCTTTGTTTCCCGTATGAAAGGTTATTTACTAATCCCTTGTTGATTTCTTCCTAATCCAACACCAGGATGCCAACCCTTCCTTATTGTTTACTTACTGCCATCTCCGTAAACACCGACAGAGGAGGAGCATACAACCAAGATCCTTCCCCTACATAGGTTGCGTTGACAAATTCAAAAGATCAAAATGAGCACTCCAATGCATCCTTCGTCACTTGAAGATTCAGTTACAAAAATGCCTTCCTCCCTAAAGACAAAAACTTGCTTACTTCCTGTGAAGAACTTTACTTTTTGATGAAGGGTAGATGGGACAACTCCCGTCATGTTGATTCAAGGTCTTCCTAACAAAAAACTGTATGAAGGTACAATGCCCGTATAACTTGAAATTGAATGTTGAAAGTACATGGACCAATTTCTAATTTTATTTCTATACCGCCCAATACTTCTCGACAAGCCCTATCAAAAGCCTTGACAATCATATTACTATTTTGAATATATTACAAATTGACAAGCAACCTTGATACTGTGCACATAGGCATCACATTAATGGTTGAGCAATTATCAATAAGGACCTTACTAATCGTATGGCACTTGCATCTAGTTGTGATATAAAGGGCGTTGGTACTACCCCATCCCTTCATAAGAATCTCATCATCATTGAAAGATATATAATTTGAAATGACCAAGTTCCCTACCAAATTGTCCATATTATCCATTTATATGTCACGAGCCATATACACTTGACTTAATACCTTTAATAAAGCATTTTGATGAGATTCAAAATTAAGGAGAATAGGTAGAAGTGAGATCTCTATCGACATTTTATTCAACTACTCAACTACATACTCACTATGCTTGATCAAACTCAAGAATTCGAATCCATCCTTTTCTGTAACAAGCTTTTGGCATTCATCATCTTGTACCCCTATTGGATTGGCCTTGTCTTCTTCCATGGTCCCTTTTCTTCTCTTTTCTAGCTTTAGCCAATATTTCAAAACTGTAACAACGCCCACTTCGTGTCATCCCCCTAACTCCCGATTCAAAACTTCATAGGGATATTCTATCCCTTTTTCCATTTAACACCACATCACAATCATATCTCCATGGTACTGCTTTGTTATCTTTGTGGAAATGGAGTAAGATAGTTAATTGTGATTGCTTTGTTATCTTTATATGGAAATGGAGTAGGATAGTTAATTGTGATTGCTTTGTTATCTTTATATGGAAATGTAGGATAGTTAATTGTGATCCCAGTATGGCCAAAACATTGTATATTTGAAAATTTTTGAAATATTAAATTCTTACATTTGGTTTAATTAGGAAAAAGTAAGATTCTTGTGTTTGGTTGAAAGAATGTAATATTATAAGTTGATATCTTTTACTATATAGTCTTTAGTTATATTATAATTGATGTTAATTATACAGAAAAAAATTGTAACTTACTTATTACTTATTTAACAAGTAATTTATTTATTTATTTAACATGTATACTATTTATTTAATATATAAATTGTTTATTTATAAATAAAAAAAATAAAGAATGTTAAGCATTATATCAATAAGAAAAGAAATAAATTAGTTATAATGACGGATTAAACGATAGGCCTCCAGAGAAACATGTTGAAGAAAACTAAAACTTAATTAAAAGAACCTAATTTAACGATCAAAATTTTTCTCCTTTTATAAAACTGGGAAAACAAATACTGATGATTTAGATGCTAATTAATAACAAATATTCTTTGTATTAGTGTTGGGATTTGTTGATAGAGAAAATTAGAGTTAAGATGCTAATTACTGACAAATATTCTTCGTAAAATGCCTTGGAAGTTCCAATGGGAAGATAGAAATTCTTTAATAATAGAATAATACAAAAATATTAGAAAATATATAACATGGAAAATATATATAAAAAATAGTGCTTTGGCTATTATTTAAGAAAATAAAATAAAATTTAGACAATAAGAACATTTATATTTAGTTTGTAATTTTGGTTATAACGATAAGTAAAATAGTAAAAAAAAAAGCAACAAAAAAAACGAAATAAGAAAAAAAAAACAAATTTTCAATGAAAAAGAAAATGTAAAATCCAAGTAAGGTAAATCGATTACAAGAAAGTAAGATTCGTCTAACACGAATCTTACCTTCAGCCAACCAAATGTCTCTTTAAGAAATAAAACTAATTAAAAAAATAAAACATGCGACAATTTCTTTAACTTTACTTGTAGCATTAAAACTTTTCATATATTAAATACGAACTTGAATAAGAATAACATTCATTTTTATAACATTATACAAAACGTGCCCAACATGCACAGCCGCATCCAAATTCGAATGTTTCTAGTACAAGTAATTTTATACTAATAATTTTGTTGATTCTCTTACCTGACATAGTTTATTAGCAATGAAAAATGCAACAAAAAAAAAATCAGGCATATAGTTCAATAACAAAAAAACCTAACATACGCATTAAAATTGAGATCTAGTAATATAAGTATTTAATCTCTTATCTCAACTTCAAAGCAAGACATTTTAGACTCTTTAAAGTTACTTGGTAGAAAGAGAGCACGAAAATAAATGGACAAAATCAAGTTACTAAATTTAAATAATGTTTTAGCTCTTCGATGAAAATTTAAAAGGGAGAATGAGTTAGCATAACAGCAACCCACTCAGTCAGTCCATATATAAGCAGTGCACAGATGATCATACAAATATAATAGTGCTCAAAATGGGAAAAGAGTTTCTCTTCAATGACATTCGTTCAAATACATACCTCCAAGCTCCATCTGCTATTGAGAGTGTTATTGGCTTTCTTTACAATGTCAGACAAATATCAAAACATCATGGTCACAGCTCTGGTCACCATCTGACAACTAAAAAAAAGGAATAAATTTGAAATGAGCAATACTACAAGAAATACATTATATGCAACAATATAGGATGTACAATGAAACATTGTTCCTCCAGATTCACTATACTCCCATCTGTGGTTAGTTCCATGGGGGTGATGATGGTCTGTATACAAAATCCTGAGAGGATGTGCCATAGTTCAGATCAAGGTTGTGGAGTTGTTCCATTAGTTGGGAACGCCTTTCCTTGAAAAAATCGAGACGGGTTGTTAATTCTACCAGAGCAGAAGAAGCTGCTGATGGATGTCTTGCATAATCAATCATCTGCAAGTGACAACAGCATCAGCATCTACTACCTATGTCATTCTAGAACCAATCAGGCGATATGTTGGGTGATATGCCAGTTAGAAGGTTTCAAGTGGTAGTCTAGCTTCACATAATTGGATTCTGAAATACACCTTTCAGTGGTTAAAAATGAAAGAAAAAGGCCCGAGAGAATATCAGTTACCTACGGAATAGAAACAGGGAAATAGTCAATCTTACCTCTGCTGCTCTTGAAGTGGATGGGATAGAAGCAGAATCAACCACACAAAGCTCATCCACAGACATACTTGCTGATGGCTCCGTACTTTTTGAGTCACACAAGCTTGTTGAATCTGTAAATTGTTTTCGAGTAGGCTGCCTGCTGCTGTTGCCGAATCCCTGTCCTTTAACATTCCTCCAGTCTGGTACTAGTAAATTATCCTGCAGCATAGTTTTAAAAAGAATATTTAGTTCATAAAACAGGGACTAAACATGAATATCTGAAGGGAGAGAACAGAAAAGAATACATAATTTGCTGGAGTTCAAATGTAAGAAGAGTATCAGCTTGACAGGAATGGTGCAAAAAAAATAAAGCATTAACATATCTGCTCATTATCAATTTACTTTTATCAGTCATTAGCAATAAAAGTCCATGATTTACATCATCAAAATGGCAGGAAAGCATCAGTCAATTTTATATGTGAAGCACATTTCTCCAGTGAAAATGGCTCACAAGTTGATACCAAGTAAAAATTTAATACAGCGCACCACAATGTTCATGAAATTCCTCAAAGTAGTTACTTTGCCTTTTTTATACATGTTCCAAAACTTCAAAATCAGATAATCTAGAAATTCATTCCTTCCACTAAGGTAACCCCCAACATTAAAAGAACCTCTAAAAAAACGCCATAGAAAATGAAGGAAACTGACCCAATTCAGGAAAAGGAAATGGACAATCTGCGTAGAAATTTCCTTAAAAAAATGAAATCACTTGGAATATGAAGCAAGTTCAGTTAAGAGGGAAAAATGGCATAAGAATACACAGGGCAGCAATGCTGGTTTTGTTTATAGGCTTTTGTTTCCTAGAAGACTCCTTGACAAGGGATTTTAAGGAGGATGAATCAAATGGCACCGAGAAGTTTGTGTATGTAGGCAAAGAAAATTATAATAACATCATCTTTACAAAGATACCACAAGAGAACTAATTTCATGCTACAGTATGTCTAGTGTCTAACAATCTAAAGGCAATGTTTCGAACCATCAGAACCAGGTAGAACCACTAAAGTCTCAAGTAGCCATTTGTCCTCGGTTCCAAGACATCACAATTTTGAGCTACCTAGTTTGCTAAATCATCAGCAATATATGGGGTATAAACAGTTAGTACATACATTCAAACTACTTAACTGGAATACAATACTCTCATGAGTTGGTTTGATTTGTTTGTTGAACATTCTCCGGCATAAAGTTATCCTCCATAAGATGATAATATAGGTATTGATGTACAACAACCGTACAATTTCGCATTATTGGCTCATTTGGCAGTCCAACAATAATGAGAAATATTAGGACTGACATAAAATGTTAGGGAAAAGTTAAGAAAAAGTTGATGACCATTTCAAAGAAAAATAAAAAAAGGAGAGGCCTAAAAGACATTTTCAAAAAACCTTGGACATACAACATAAAGCTTCTTCCAAAAAAGTATTCAACCTTTTTGTAACCACCAAAATCACAAGTTATCTCCACAAAAACAAGCATAAGTTCCTGCTAATATATTCAGCAAAAGCTATCTTCAATCAACTAAGTTCAAGGTTCAAAATCAATAAAAAGTAACTACCAAGCACAAGTTGTACCCAAGCGAACAAACAAGAATAAAAATCTGATTTTCAAGTTTAAAACACATCAAACATCGTGGGTTCTAGAATAAGACTTCTTACACATAAAGTACAAAGCTTTTCTCATCAACAAGCAGTCACTCAAAAAGCTCTCTTTTTGCTCTATCTTCTCTTCACTACATTTTCTATCTTTTCTTTCTGTTCTGTTTCCAGTAAGTATACAGCCATTTTAACCTTTGCTTTTTACTTTTTACTTTCCTACTTGCACTGTAAATAGGCCATCTATTACACGGATTTTCCTTTTGGGATCATCATACTGGGTATCAACACAAATAAAGGTATATGTTCCTGATGCAGCATTGACACCACAGATACGGCCTCTCTCCCTTTGACAAGTCACAGCAGCCATGAAGAATATGAAGAAAGGGAGAGGGAGGAGGGTGGAAGGGACGAGATGTTGTAGCTAATTGCTGGGGGGTGTTAGGGCCTTTGTTTTTATTACAATTTGGGCTTGAGAAAGGAATTAATACCTGGGTCCATTCAAAAAGGCTTCTTCAAATTAGGGTTAATAAAAGTGAATGTCATAGTTCAGTCTAAAAGCGGAGGAATTATAATCCAAAGGGTTGGTTTAGTGGTGTAAGGCTCTATTGAGTTCCTGAGTGAGGACGATCCATAGTGAGAGGTCTCATGCTTAAATCCTCACCAGGTTAAATTCCCTTGGGCTAGCGCCAGCCACGCAGTGCAAGTGGGAATTAGTCTCATACCCAATAGGGTATGAGAACACCTTATGGTTTACACCTTAAAGCAGAGGAATTATGCCTCAAGCTGCCAACTTCTTGATTTTAAGGGTTTGAGATTATTAAAACTAAAAATCTTAATTAATTTTTTATGGAACAAAACTACTTAAAATTTAAAATAGCAATAGACAAAAAGGAATTTCATTGTTGAAAATTAGTTTAAACGAAAATCATTTTTAATTTTTGATCAAGGGAAAAATGGAAAGAAGAAATTTTATTTACATAAGGTAATCACAATTCACATATCCATAATCCGTATCATACTTTTGGATCCTTTTTAGCTAGGTATGCAAGTCCAATGCTTTGAGCAAAAAGGCAAGTCAAACATTTAGATATGCACTTGTAGACTTGAGTCCATGTAGATTAGAACGGGCCTAAGGCTACCAACTGAAGTCCAATATAAATATAAACAAAATGGAGCAACTAATAATAAAGAAAAAGCCGAAGTAAATACCCAATAAACAGTATTTCGGAAGAAAATCATCATCATAATCATCGGAGCCTTTATTCTAATAAATTGGGATAGGCTATTGGTTCATTTCATAAAATTGGATTAATATTAATGGATGAATATTAAAACCGACTGCCACCCTCCTCCTTCATCCGGGCTTGAAACAGCTGCATTTTTGTTCAACATAGGTGGAGTTTATTTCAAAAGAAAATGCTAGGGAAAAAGAAGCCAAAGAGGGAAGACGCAGATACAATGGATACCAAGAAGTTGAAAAGAAAATGAAAAAAACAAAAAAAGAGGGGGAATGGGGATAAATAATGAGGATGTGTAGAAAAGTTAGAAATTGCTGAAAGAAAATTTTTCTTCATGAAGAGGATAATTTAGATGGTACATTAAAAAGGGAACACCAATGTCAGGTAGGAAGCATAAGCTAGAGTAGACAAAAAATATAAAGCAGCATGCTTTGTCGTCTACAACACAATGAATGGAGCTGAATCTGAAAATGGTGGCTATGAATTGTATGACTGAAAGGAACTCCACTTACTTGGACGATTGATTTGGGAACAGTGCCACAGTAAGGGAAGGTGCAATATTTGAGCCATAGAAGAACACAAACAAACTCAAAAGGGTAAGTTTGGTAGGATAACCAGGAATGGAATTCAATGCAACCATTCTAGTGATTTCCTCACCCTTGCAGAATTTTAGCCTGGAGCAAACCCCATTGGCCCTTTGTGAATACATGTTTAAAAACAGGAACTCTGCTCTTAGCAATGCTTTTTAGATGCACGAAACAAACAACAGCAATCTAAATGTACAGGCTAATTGCCGACAATCTCTTGACCAAGTGGTAAACAATAAGTTGTGGCATGATATAAGACTTGAGTTCAAGTGCAAGCAACCTCAACCCCCACCCCATTATCAAGAAAAAAAAATGTATGTGCCAGCATTTCGTACCTAATGTATCAATGTGAATTGTGAATTTGACAAAAAAAAAACAGTTAATCTGAAAGCAAGAGAGAGTGATAAGTTCAATGGTGAGCTGAGTGAGAAATCAAAGCATAAACATGGCAGACCACCAAAGAAGCAGAAGAATAAGTGGGTTTGAGATGAGAGAACTTCAGTCAGAGCATTGCAATTCTCAATATGAAGTCCAACATTTTCTCAACTAAAGAGAAATGTCTTCAGCAGAACGAAGGTGATGTTAGAATTGGAAAACCAATTTTGTTGGATATTTACTTTGTTTTTAACTTTACCAGTTGGCCCATTTTTGTTTATACTTATGTGGACTAGAAATGGTAGGCTTTAGACCTATTTAGGGTGTAAATAGATAAGTAAAAAGAAAAGAAAAACAAGACTAAAGTGACTGTATAGTGGCTGGAAAAGAAGAGAAAACAGAGGCAAAAAAACATGGCGAATAAAAGATAGAAAACATGGAGCATTTTGTGTGAGTGCTTGGCCAGAAAAGTCTCAAACTTTTGTGTGACAACTCTTATTCTAGTCTAAATGACAACGTTTGATTCATTTAAAATCCAAAATCATATTTAACTCTCATTTATTTGCTTGGGTATTGTCCTGAAAGTTAGTTTGTGTTGATTTTGAGCCTCAAACTTCGTTGGTTGAAGTCTTCAAGATAGTTCTTGTGAAATCTATATTTCTGGAATTAATGCTTGTTACTGCAAAAAGGTTGAGATTTACTGTTTGAAGAAGTTTAACGTTGAGTACGCCGAGTTTTTGTAAAAATGTGTGTAAGGCCTCTCCTCGAAACAAAATTAAAGGCGGAGAAAAAAAATCAGCATTTTTTTTAAAACTTTACAGAACTTGCCTACCAAGAGGTATGGTCACTTGCTAATCAACTACTTGACCTGCCCATGAGCCCAACACATGGTGCAATTGATTACCCTTTTACATGCATTATCCTTCTGTTCGTTTCCAGAGACTAGCTGACACTTTTTTAGGAGAAATTCTAAATGCCTACCTTTTTATTGGTTGTGACCTTAATGGCCATGTAATACTAGTAGAGAGGGTTTTGAGAATGTACATGGGGGTTTTAGCTATGAAGTAAGAAATGAGGGTGGAAATGCTATCCTAGATTTTGCTTTATCCTACAATCTAACCCTAGTGCACAAATTGTTCAGGAAAAGAGAATCTCACCTTACATCCTTTAAAAGTGGGCCGAGTGCAGGTTGCATTTCTTTTTTATTAGGAGGGATAGACGTAGATGTCTAGATTGCAAGGTTATGCCAGATGAGAGTGTTGCCACACACCTAGACATGAAAATTCATAGATGGAAAAAACCAACAGAAAAGAGCTAAAAGAATTCGATGGTGGAAACTAAAAGAAGATTGTCATGCATTATATATTAATAGTTGGATTCAAAAAGAAGATTGTACAACGGAAGAGAACCCAAATATACTGTAGCACATAATGGCAAAATGCATTTGGGAGGTAAGCAAGGGCATACTGGGAGTATAAAACAGAATAGCACCGATATGGCGGACCAAATTAGTTAATGAAGCTTTAAAGACTAGGTAAGATTGTTACAAAACTTTAAAGAAGAACAACACCGAAGAGACCTTCACAAAATAGAAGTTAATTAGGAAAGAGGCAAAGAGGGCAGTGACAAAAGCTAAAATAAAGGTTGTGAAAGAGATTTATGATAAGTTGAACACAAAGGATGGAGAAAAAGATATATATAGATTAGCACGAGAGAGGAGTCGCGACCTAGAAGTCGCTAAATGAATCCAGGATGAGAACTAAAGAACTCTAATTAAGGACAATGATATTAAAGAAATGTGGCGTAATTATTTCAACAAAGTATTTAACGACGAATAAATCCAAAATTTTACAATATCTTTGTTCCTCACAAAGATCTGAACCAATGTTTTAAGCATAGAATCAAAGAAATAGAAGTAAAGGAGGCACTAAAGAGGATGGAGATAAGGAAAATTATGGGGCTTGATAACATTCCAATTGAAGTTTGAAAATGCTTTGGAGAGACAGGAGTTAAGTGGTTGATAAACCTTTTTAATAAGATTTGACGCACTAACAAAATGCTTGAAGAATTCAGGAAGAGTTCTCTAGTTCCTCTCTATAAGACAAGGAGGATATTCAAATTTGCTCCAACTATCGAAACATAAAACTAATGAGTCACACAATGAAATTCTGAGAAAAAGTAATATAACAAAGACTAAGAAAGACTGTAGAGATATCGGAGAACTAATTTGGTTTTATGCCTGACCAATCAACTATGGAGACAATATACTTGCTTAGACAACTTGTGGAGCGATCTCGGGCATAGGGTAAAGATCATCATATGGCTTTATAAACTTGAAGAAAGCTTATGGTCAAATACCTGGGAGGTGTTATGATGGTCCTTAATGAAGAAAAAAATCTCCTTGAAATAAACTGAAATAATTAAGGACATGTACTGAGATGCAAAAACGCATGTCAAGACACGTGAAGGGCAAATAAATGAATTTTCTATCACATTAAGACTACATCAAGAGTCAGTGTTAAACCATTCTTGTTCACTATGGTAATGAACGAGTTGATAAAATCATCCAGAATAATGTGCCTTGGCGTATGATGTTTCTAGATGATATTGTCTTGTGTGTTGATACTAGAGCGGGGGTTAACATGAAGTTAGAAATATGAAGACAGAAGATAGAATCAAGAGGGTTCAAATGAATATTGAATAAAAGGAATGTAAATTTGTTCAAACAAAGACGAAGATCAAAACATAGTGATGCTATCATTTCAAATATTTGGGATCGATCTTACAGATGAATAGAGA
Source organism: Heritiera littoralis (assembly GCA_031772115.1). NCBI lineage: Eukaryota > Viridiplantae > Streptophyta > Magnoliopsida > Malvales > Malvaceae > Heritiera > Heritiera littoralis. The sequence continues at coordinate 2,845,007 of JAPDPK010000043.1, forward strand.
AATTGATGGCAATGTAACCTATAAGATCCAAGCTATCTAGAGCAAGTGGAGAAGCGCTACAAATGTATCGTGTAATAAAGGAATTCCTATATGGTTGAAAGGTAAGTTTTACAATATAATTGTTAGATCAACATTGCTCTATGATAGTAAATGTTAGGCGACTAAAAAACTGCACACATAGAAGATGAGTAGCGCAAATGCAAATGTTACGATGGATGCGCAAATATACAAGAAATGATAGAATGAGAAATGAAAAAATACGCAAGAAGGTTGGAGTAGCATCTATCGAGGACGAGATGAGTAAAAGTCATTTACGTTGGTTTGGACACACAACGTAGACCTATGGACACTCCAATTATGAGAGTGGAGGCTATGAATAATGAAAAAAAAAATCAATGCTAGGAAAAGATTGAAAAAGACTTGGAAAGAAGTTATTCGAAAAGATATGGGGGAACGAGAGTTGAAAGAACACATTACCTTAGATAGGAATGAGTAGAGGAGGAGAATTCATGCTGATGACTAAATATGAGTTCATATATTGATTCAGATAGCCTACTCCAGTATTGGGATAAAGGCTTTGATGATGATGACAACGACGACGACGACGATGATGACTATGATGAGAAATTCTAAATGCATCCTTCATTTTACTCTTTGCAACCAAAATTATTATATTTCACTTTAAGACAAAAATACCCTTAAATGAAAAGACTCTATTAACCCAAGTAAAATTACTAAATTAAACCTAGCACAAAAGTTTCTAAATTCCTCTTCTTTCTCTTCTCTTAACTTATTTCTCCCAATTTTCACATATAACCCTAAAACTAAATTTTCAATTTGAAAAATGAAAACAATCTACGTATGATCTAAGTTATTTAAAAAAAATTGGAGAAAAAAACTTAAAAAGAAAGAAAATAATAACTTAGAACACTTGTAAGAGAAGTGTAGTGCGGTAGAGAATGGTTTTCACAAATTTTAATTTGGGAATCTATAAATTTAGGAAGTTTGAGTTTTGGGTTTTGAGTTGGAAGAGATAAATTTGGAAAATTTTGGGATAAAAGGATGGAGTTTTTATGAAGGGAAAAATAAGAATTTACTTTAAATTCTGAGGGTTGTAAAGAGAAATTTATTTTAGAGGTTGGTTGTATTTGGCAATGGGTTGTAAACCGCAAAATGAGATTTGCATTCAGAAATTCTCTTTTTTATCTCTGCCCTTTCTTTCACCTCTGCATTCCTTCTCACAACTTGACATTCATCCTCTACATTTCTTCACACTGCTCTAAGTCACAGCACTCTGAACAAAAGCCATAATGCACAATGGCAGCCTCTCTTTTTCTTTCCTATTTCTTCCCCTCCACCAAGCCCTCCCTTTCTTCAAACTTTTCACCAAATCTTGAGATCTACAAAGGTGCAAGCAAACTGCACAGTTTGGAGCACCTTTGCCTCCTTCTATTATGTGGTTTTTTTGCTTGAAATCTTTAGATCAATTATTTTAACATTGGGGATTTCAGCTCAAACGGGTTTTGTCTACTACAAGGATTATTTTGGGCAGATGGGTTTGTGTTTTTTGGTTGGAAATTTAGCCAAGTTTGTGTTCGCTACTTTACTGCTATTTTGATATTTTTCAAACTAACCCCTAGTATTTTGATATTTTGCAAAATAACCCCACTTTTTTTATTTTTCTCCATTTTCTCGAACACTTTATTAGTTTTTCCTCAAGTCTTTTTCCATTCAAATTTCTCATTTCAGGCTTAAAGATTAAAATCTTAAAGCCCTGTTTTGGATGAAAAGCCAAAAAAAGAGAAACTAGTAGTAGGTCATACAAATAATTTAAGGGCAGTAGGCCATCAGGGTTTGACCAGGTTTTAAAGAACTTTGGGCTAAGGATTTTTCCAAATTGAACAGCCTTCAATGTCCAAATTTAACTGGGTCAAATGGTAGGGGCATGCTGATTCTAAAACACTAAGAAAAACAAAATAATAAAATGATGAAAGCCAACAAGACCAAATTCTAAAAATTTTTCATTTAAATGAAATTTTGAAGTCCGATTCAATCAACTGAGAAGCATAGATTTTTTAAAAGATATAATAAAGACATACCTCTGTTCTTTGTTTCCTCTCATGATTACAAAAGGCAAGGGTTGTGTCAAAATCTTGATGAAGAAACCTCCTGCTGACAAAAAAGTACATTTTAAGTACAGGGAAGGAAAGGTTGACTAAAATTAACAAGTTTGGACTCTTTGGAAGACAAATTTGATATAGACATCCATTGTTTACAATTTTGGGTAGTTAAAAAGTGCCAAGTAAAAAATGCATAAAAAATGATAAAATGTGAAAATTATCAATCCTTAGAAATCCTTCAAAATCAACATATTGCACATAATAACTATCACCACAAGACAATAAAAACTTCTCAAAATGATGTAGCAAAAGTTCTCTTCCCCTCTCTGGGTTTCAATTGCTGGGTTTATCTTAAATTTGGTAGTAACCACATTCCCTTCCAAACCTCTTTGGCTTTAATGATTTATAAGCTACTAAAAAGATGGCTCCCCTCCCACACTCCACTCAATAAAAGCCACCTATAAGAGAGCCTATTTTCAGAGACATCCTGCAAGAAATTCATCTTAAGGGATTGAATTCACCTTGATAGCCAAAGAACTTCAAAAGATCTTAGCCTTTAAAAGATATTTGTCAATGTCCCCTAAAGGGAGACCGAGTTTTGAGTTACTGTATCATTCTGAAGAGTAACTGTTGCATACTTGCATGACAACGGAAAAGCACAATATCTATGCATGTTATATTTAGGCTAAAATGTTAGTCATGGGTTTCAGAATCCTGAAGAGGGAGCTTAAAAGATAACTCCTAATGCAAGGAACCAACAAGATGGAAACAAGTCAAATGATGGCTTCATGCACCAATGGCAAAGATAAAAATGCATTTGAATAAAAGGAAATTTGAAGGCTTAAACCTGTATTGAAACGAGTTATTTTAATTGGGTCCTAGAGAAAAATCATTATGACTTCATTGAATCTGCCATAACTGCCTACAATGTTAAACAAAGAAAGCATAGGAATAAAAAAAAAAAAAAAGAATTCCATGAACTCACTGTTTATTGTTATTATTTTGGACATGTTGATATCGGTCACATGCATCGGAGAGAGAACCGTAATGATGCTGCCGTTGCTGATTCAGCTGATGATGGAGTTCAGCGACTTTCTGCTTCAATCTAGCCACATCAGCTTCAGCAAGAGCAATCTCCTCAAGCTCAGCCCTTGTCTTTACATCAATTTAAGTTATAAGAATGAGGAATGCTAGATTTAAAAATAAAAATGGTCTCTTGACATCTATATAAACCTTGGAATCCATTCCACGGGAACTAGAAAATTGTCCAGATGACATGCTCAATCCAACTTCAAGTGCCGCTCTAAGATCCCTTTCAGCTTGTAGCTGCTCTTGCAATCTAGAGACCTATAGAGTCATTTACACATGAGTAGGGACACAACTTTGGGAACATAATTCTTCAATAAAAGGTTAGGTAATTGCAAAAGAAAACTCATTTCTTAACAAGAAAGAACATAGATATATGCTCTCTATTAGGGATTCTGCACAATACTTTTAGTCCATACAGTATCAAATTATTACCCCCTTAGTTGTTCTATAGGCCTAAGCAAAACACGTACTAGTAATCCAAAATGATTGCAAAGCAAAAGTTCCTAAGTCTCAATTCCTAGCTGAACAAGTTGCGCAAAAATCAGCAAGCAGATTATGAAATAAAAGATCTCTGAGGAAAAATAATTGTTCAATTGGTAAGAGAGAAATACATCTTGTTCAAGTGCCAAACGACGTTCATGTAAAGCTTGTTTTCTTCTTTCCAAGCTAGCTTGTAAAATTGCATTTCCTCTAGCCTACAACGCGTGATGAGCAGTCTGTTAATGGAAACAGAAAATACTTCTCTAGTTGAGCATAGAAGTATTTCAAAAAAGTAGTGCTACCTCTTTTGCAATACGATGTTGCAGATCGGTCTTTGTGATCTCAAGCCCCTGTATAGCAAGCCTAGAAAAAAGTTCAACAAATTGATTTTGTGATTATAATGTGGAAGACATTGGATCCAAGCTATAATTAGACAGTTTTATAGGAGGTCAAACGTACACTGTTTTTACATATGGACATTTAACAACACTATCAAGTCATAATCAGAAGTAAAAAGACTTTTAAGATGGATAATAAAAGTCATACTTGTGCCGGGAGTTGCAAAAGCAAAAAGCTTGAGTAATAGTTCACGTGCAGACATACTAGTTAAAAGTAATGCAATAATAAAGCTGAAAGCTACAACATTTAATATCTTACTCTTCTTCACCAGAAGAAACAACAGATTCCATTGACAGCGTCTTTCTGGGCTGCAAAACAAAGTCAATAAAGATTCAAGTGAGAATGGTTTTAATCTGTGACCAAAACTGTAGATATGAGAAAAAAAAAAACCTCATTGTGTTTCCATGTGTGAAAGCAAAGCATATGTCCAACAAAATAAGGGATAACATTTAAGTTGCAGAGATGAGTGCGGTAATAGTTTGTAGAGATGCTTCTTACCTTATAAAGTCTAATTACAGATAACCATCTGTGCCAACTAAGAATCCTAGTATTAAGGTAGCAGATTGCACATTATAAAGATATTCATATATGTAAATTATGCAAATCTTTAAAACATAGGATTGTCGTTAAGATTGACATTTATTGGCTAGCTGATGCAGCTATCATATTAGAGCACACAAAAAAGAGCAGCTCTCCAAATGAGTGCAGGGCCAAAAGAATTTTTCCGAAGTTACTACACGAAAGAGACAGTAGTTAAGAGAAATTTCATCCAAATTTTTCAAAAGTTACTACACAAAGAAGAAAGTAGACAAGAGAAACTTCATCCACGAAAAGAACTGAAGACTGAGGAGAACAGTTATACAAGTTGAAGCTATATCAGCCAGAAACATTGAATTGAGAACAAAGCTGCAATCTCTGGATGCTGTGAAGCATTATCTATTGAATGAAGGAAAAGTTTGGCCTCACAGTTGCGCTTTGCTTGCTGGGTTTATCAAAAATAATAAAAGCAAATGAAAGAAAATAGCCCGTGTAATGGAAAATCCTAGAGAATGCAGCAATGAAACACAAAGAAAAGATGCATGAATAAATAAAAAGCCTTTAACATAAATTTATGACTCCTTTCAAAGATCTATTTCTCTTATCTCCATGATTGGAAAGTTTATCACAACATAAATCTCAATTAAGTTAACCAATTATCCATTCAGAAACTGCAGGAATCGATGTGATGTGTCTAAGGCATGTAGTTAGAGAATTCCTTGCAATTAGATAATGCATCATAAAATGGAAACTCACATTGCTTCTTCCCCAAAATGTTGATCGCTTTGCGTTGAGACTAGACCCTTTAGCTTTACCAACTGGCTTCTCAGCAGAAGATTCAAGTCCAGGCACAGATATAGGATGGCCAGGATCCATTGAAGACAGAATCTCACCCATTGACCGGTAAGTTTCAGTGGTAGGTAGAACATTTGGGACATCTATCACATTAATTGGATTTCCATTTCCTTTATTTTGCTTATGTTGTTCCTCCAGCTGAGCATCAGGATCTCTCTGTATAGGATCCAAGCCTAAGCTTGAAATCTCAGCCTGAGCATGATTGTCTCTAGGGGATTCAACATCTGAACCATCATCCCCAAATGCCTGTACACACAAAAAAAGAATATACCTATTCATTAAAGAGATTATCACTCAAGCTCTACAACTGTTTGAGCAGGAAGGAATGAACAAATCAGCATTACAATTGGCATCAATATCGTGAATGAAGTTTACAGGGATGATATGAAAGGGCCCTAGTGTTATTGAGAAAACATAGGATCCTAAAACAACCTATAACATGAAAAACAAGGCTTCATTCATTCAATCTCCAGTCCTTTATCAAGCTAATGCCTAGCGTGCAGCATTAACACTAAAACTAGGTAGGATAAGTTACGTGTAAAAAAACATGCTCTTTGTAGGATTCTTAGAGTAAATTTTGCTTTACTATTTCAATTATCAATCTGTTTGACATTTACATGAACAATTTTCTTTTTCCTTCTTGTAGCAGCAAATCATTCATTAGTATAGATGCATGAGTAGGTCTTAAGGGCACACAATGAAACTATCTATGCTGTGGTTCTCCTAATTTATCCTCACAACCTTTTGATAGCATAGAGATGACTTTTCTTTTTTCATTTTATTCTCTCTATATAACCACAGATAACAAATCCATCTCAAAAGTACACATTTTAACTGAACTCACTCAATTCTATGAAGAATATGTTGTTCATATCTCCTTCATGGATAATCACAAGCATAGATACTACTTGTTCATAGGACATGATTGTTATGGTAAGTACAATCACAAAGACAACACTCTGAAAGAATCAAATCATATGTTTCCAGCTGCAAAGTATGCACAAAAGAGCAAGGAATGGACTACTATTACATATGAAGCCCATCAACTTCTTAAGTTCAAAACAAGTGTACCATACCAACAACCAAAGAATCTTTAGCTAATTTCCACGTACAAGATATCCTTAAGTCATTTCTGAAAATTGTTCATCGCAACAGACATCATAACAATTTATTGTGCTAGTCAGTACATATGTACATGTATGTGCATATGCAAAGGTGTCCATAGGCCAGGCTCAATTGACAAACTGAAAAACTAAGCCTGAGCCTGGTCCGGCCTAGCAATCATAATATATTAATTATTAAAATATAAAAAAGATATTTTATAATTTTTTTTAATCATCAGAGCTTTTATCCCAATATATTAGGATAGGCTTTATATTTTTTAATATATTTTAAAATTAAATAGAAAACACTATTTATTAATATAATAATGTCTCCTCGGGCCAGATCTGGGCCTAACAGTTCATGTTGAAGCCCAGCCCAAGTCAGGCCAGGCCCCCAGCCCGTGGACACCTCTAGTGTGCAAACATGGACATCTAAGCTTTACGTTTTCATTTTAAAGAAAAGGGGTGACAAAGAACCTTGTAGTCATACAGATCACTGCCTGCATAACCACTGCTTTCACTTAATTTCCCACTGAGAACATGTTCAGGATCATCATCTGTGTCTGGATCGGCTTCATTTTCTGCATCATGGTAGTCGTTGACTTTCATATCTGGGATTTCATCATCAGTCGAATCTTCACTAGCACTGTTTTCAATCTGAGAATCAGCTGAAATGGAACATCTTTGTAGATTTCCATCCTGAAACAACACAAATAATCACCACAAATAGCACTATATAAAGAAGACCAAAAGCATAATATTCTGATAATACAAAGGTTAACAATATTTTAAAGCTAGAATTATAAGAAAGAAAAGGTTTACTGTCATTAGAAATATTACAAGGTAGAAACAATCTTTCAATAATTAGTGACAGCATGAACAACTCAAGCTTGCAATTGCTCAATAACAAGGCATAAAATGACATTGTCATCACATTCCCAGTGGCTGTACTAGCTAATTACTAAATTCATTCAAATCAATAGAGCCCTAAATGCGTTTATGCTTAATAAATACTAATAAGGTAAAATTGCTATAAATGATATGATATCATTTCAAGCATCCTAAGCGAAAAATCATTTGAATACAAACTCGGGTATGAATTATACTAGAAAATCATCATCATCAAAGCCTTTATCCCAATACCAGGATAGGCTATATGAACCAATAAATGATCTCACGCCAAGTCGAAATTATACTAGAAAATATTAAAGAGAAAAAATACATTCAGGGTTCATCATGTAGCGTAAAAAATCATAGAGAACGCATTTAGATCGATATGCTATATCAAACAAAAATGAAGTTGGGAGCATCTTACGTCAAAAATATTCTCGTACTCCTCCAAAAGAGTTGTAATGATGGCTTGAGCATTATTAGCAGCATTTGCAGCAGCAAGAAGCTGAGCAGAATTATCACCATTACTATCAAAGTGATCCTCCAACTCACATTCACCAGCTAATAGGGGGCGTAAAAGCAAGGGTGCCATGCAAGCAGCTACAGCAGCTGGAGTCATTCGATTCTCATGAGCATGAGATGAGATTGCATGCATCATCTTCAGAATCCTATGAAAAATATCAAGTTATGTAAATCACTAAATATTTATAAGAACTTCCATGTATCTTTACCAATGAAATAGACAGATCTGAAGCATGTTTAAGAGGCAATAGTAATAAAAGTAAAATGTTGGGAAAAGCACTTTTGTCAATTCAAAGCTCCCTTCTGGATCAAGTAGCTTCTCCTCTACTTTCTGTAGTCTAAACACTTAATATGGTTAACCCTTCCCAAAATGTCATCCTCACACAGAGCACAACCAAGTGAGATAATTATATGGCTAATTCCATACTTTCCGAGCAATGAATCACAATTTAGCATCAACTTTTGTGTCAAAGCATTGGCCTAACTAAATCACACGCAGCAAAATCATCTTTTCTGCATTCATGTTTCATTTCAACAAGATGTCCACTACTTAGGCGTGTTTAAGTTATCAAATAAATAAAAGAAACAGGTATTTATTGTAGAATGCATAGTTTTTTAAAATTTAAGAAGTCGGTCATAAAAGTTTTTAAGCACAGTAAAACCATAAGGCACAATAGATGCCAATTGAGGGGGAGAAGGGGGCGTGGGGGAGTAAAACATGTCATGCTAGAGATAAGGAGGTTACCTTTGTAACAGACGCCGATTTGGTTCAGGAAATGTCTCTAATATCGCAGAGCGCATTGCACTTATCCGAGCTTCCTTCCGATCAATTTCTTATCCAATAAAAACGTAAACAGTATTAACTTTTACAGACACATGGAACTACTATTTCACCAAAAAGCAAAATAATTTAAAACAAAAAAAAAACGTTAGCACAGTTAACCAAAATCTTAATAAAGATGATATATTGTACAGTGTACCATTTGCAGTAGAACCACAAAAAAAAAAATTGTACCAGTTGCAGGAGACTGGAATCAAACAGAAACCACAAAAGCTGATGAATATGATATTTTCTTAAACTTGGAAAAAGTAATATATTTGCATTTGCTCCAGGATAAAAGCATAAAGTTCAAAATCATAAAAAGCCTGTTCATTCAAGTTTAATCAGTTTAGACATGCAAAACTAATCAGAGAGTGGTAATGCCAAGGCAACAATAACAATATCAGCAGTTTCAAGACCATCAAAGCAATTTAAAAAAACACATAGGTGGAACCGTGTCAGAGAGCATCTATCTAACCTCTTACTGTTGAAAAGAAAGAAATCCGGATTTGATTACCCAATCCTGGTTTCCTTATTTTCCACATTTATCTTTTCCTTTTCTTTTAGTTAGGAAAGTTAAAATTAGAAAGAAATAAGAGTTATGAGATCTTTTAGGAATTGTAATTAGAGTTGTTATTCCATTTCCTATTTTTTGTGCTCTCCATTGCTACAAGGAGAGGCTTATTCTCTTGCAATTAGTGTTGTGATAAAATTAAAAAGGCTTTCTCCCTAATTTTGTCTCCCAATTTTTATGGTATCATAACAGGGAGTTTTTTTCGCTTCCTGTAAAACCCTAGACCGCATTTTTCTTGGTGCTGTCACTTATCACCGTAGGCTGCTCCTTTACGTTGCCATTTCCCATCACCACCATGTCGCAAATTTCATAGGATTCCACCCCTGTTTCAATTCCCATAACCCATACACCTCCCGTAGCCCACTCACACGTGTTTCCTCCAACGCCAAATTTCATCCAATCCAAATTACAACCACTCGTCTCAATGGTGATGAAAACAAAGAGAGATATCTAAAGGAATAATTTTTATGTATTGACTCACTTTTTTAAAATACTTTACAGGCTTCCTTCTTATAGAAAATACACAGCACACTTCTAGGAACTACATAATTACTGCAGCTAACCAGCAAATTGGAAAAGCATAGTGATACAGTCACAAAGTAGTTCAACTCATTCAAACGTGTGTGGAAAGACTTGGATCTCTTCAATGATTATGAGTGGAAGTATCCTAACGATTGCAATCCCTATTGGACAATTGTTGATGCCAGTCATGTCTTCAAATTTCTTGCTGGCCTTAATGTAGAGTTTGATGAGGTTCAAGGAAAAATTATTGGAAAGAATCCCCTGCCTTCCAGTAATGAGGTTTTTTTCAGATGAGTCGTGAGGAAAGCTGAAGGCTTGTCATGCTCGGTAAAAGGCATGCGGATACAAGTGGTATGATGGAGATAGCCTTGGTTGTTGCTAAGGCTCATGTTGAAGGCTGAAATACTTCAAAACCCTAGACGAATGATGAGAAGCCATGAGTATGGTGTGACCACTGTAATAAACCACACCACACTCAGGAAACTTGTTGGAAAATTCATGGAAAACCAGACAAATGGAAAACAAAGCACAAAACACAACACAACAGCCTACTGCCAATGAAGCTGAGTCGGGACCCTTTAGCAAAGAGCAAATTGATCAACTTTTGAAGTTTCTAAAGTCCAATCCCATTACTGGTACTTCAAATTGTTCAATAGCCCATACGGGTAGAAATTCTATTACTCTATATACTGCCCTTAACTCCTCTCCTTGGATAATTGATTCAGGAGCTTCTGACCATATGACTAGTTTGTCCAATTTGCTTCATTCATAAAAAATTTGAATTGTTGATGGTAGTTTTTCTTCTATTGCTAGAAAAGGTCTTATTAAACTTTCTAATAGTATAGATCTTAAATCTGTACTCCATGTTCCTAAACTTGCTTGCAATCTCCGATCTGTCCACAAACTTTCCAAAGATTTTAGTTGTTGTGTCACTTTCTTTGATTCCTATTGTGTTTTTTAGAGCCAATGCTCACGGATGACAATTGGCAGTGCTAAAGAGATAAATGACTTTACAATTTCGATGAACACTCCTTTGGTAATAAAAGAGCTCAAGGCTACAACAGTACTTGTTCAAATTCTGTTTTAGAACAAATTATGCAATGCCACCATCAATTATGACACCCTAGTTTCTCTTATATAAAACACTTATTTCTTGCTTTTTTTAAAGATTTGGATTGTCCTATGCTTCGGTGTGAAAATTTTCATTTATCAAAAGACCATAGAGTCAAATTTGTTTCAAAACCCTCTTGCCCTTCAAGACCGTTTTATTTGATTCACAGTGATGTTTGGAGACCTTCCAAGGTTACAACTGTGATCAGAAAAAGGTGGTTTGTGACATTTATTGATGATCATACTAGACAGTGTTTGATTTATCTAATAAACAAAAAAAAAATCTGAAGTTAAAAAAAATTTTCAGGAGTTTTACAATATGATTGAAACACAGTTCAAAACCAGTGTTCTTCGTGCAGATAATGACAAAGAGTATTTCAATGAATGTTTGAGAAATTTTTTTTAAGGACAAAGGCATTTTTCATAAATCCACATGTCATGAAACTCCTCAACAAAATGGAATAGTCGAACAAAAAAATAGACATTTACTTGAAGTTGCTAGAGTTATCATGTTTTCAATGAATATTCCAAAATATTTTTGGGAAAAGCAGTTTTAATGGCATCTTACGTAATAAATAGAATGCCTACTCATGTTCTAAACTTGGAAACCCCATTAAGCAGTCTCAAACAATTTTTTCCAACATTTCAGCTATACTCAGATTACCTTTCAAAGGTTTTCAGATGTACTTGTTTTTTCAACATTCCCCCTATTTTTTTTATCAAAATTGGATCCCAAAGCTGAAAAATGTGTTTTTATTGGGTATGCTCCTAATAAAAAGGGGTATAAGTGTTTTAATCCTGTTACAAAGAAAATTCGTATAAGTGTGTGTGTATATATATACATACATATATGTATATATATGTCTTTCATGGAAAAACAACCTTTTTTCAGCAAAAATTATCTTCAGGAGGAGAATGATGTAGAAGAAGATAATTTTTGGCAAGTATCTGAACCAATAACTGATTTTGTCACCAATTAACTCTGATAAACAAAGCTGGAAATTGATGTTAAAAATAAAGGAAATAAGAAAACTCTTAGTCAACAGTTAGCAAGCATTAATGTATCTAAACAGGGGAGAATTACTACAAAAGGATCAATTGAATCCAAACCCTGAGCTATTGGTTTATACTAGGAGAAGGTCTCATAAAAATACTGCCGATCCATCTCTTCCACTAGCTACTAGCCAATCTTCGAATCCAACGGAAGATCCTCCAAATACTCGGGTTGTTTCTAAAGTTGGTCCTACATCTTCTTCAATTGAGTCATTGTTTCTTGATCTGTGTGATTTAGATCTTCTTATGGCCACTAGAAAATTAGTAAGATCCTATACTAGTCATCCTATTGCAAAGTACCTATCCTATCAAAAGTTGTTCAATAAAAACAAAGCCTTTATTTCAAAAATCTTTGGTCTGTTTGAGCCTAGAACAATTCAAGAAGCTCTTGGTAATAAGGATTGGAATTGAGCAGTCAAGGAAGAGATGTCTGCTCTTAAAAAAAAAATGGAACCTGGGAGATTGTTGCCTTACCGAAAGATAAGACTATAGTGGGTTGCAAGTGGGTATTTACTATGAAATTTAAGGCTGATGGAAGTATTGAGACGTACACAGCAAGACTTGTGGACAAGGGGTTTACTCAAACCTTTGGAATAGAATCATAGACTATAAGAGACATTTGCTCAGATGCCAAGATAAGTCCTCTCCTTAGCCATGAACTATAACTGACCATTACATCAACTAGATGTAAAAAATGCCTTCTTGAATGGAGATTTGGAAGAGGAAGTTTTTATGGATCTTCCACCTAGCTTCGACAAGGACTTGGGAGTGAACAAGGCATATAGATTAAAAAAATCTTTGTATGGACTTAAACAGTGTCCGAGAGCTTGGTTCGAAAGATTTGGAAAAGCTGTAAAAAGCTATGGTTATTCTCACATCCAAGCTGACCACACAATGTTCTATAAACATTCTAGAATTGGTATGATTGTTGTTCTAATTGTGTATGTGGATGACATAGTATTGACAGTGGATGGTACCGTGGAAATTGAGGCTCTAAAGAACAAACTAGTAGGAGAACTTGAAATCAAAGATCTAGGGGCTCTAAAGTACTTCCTTGGAATGGAATTTGCAAGATCTAAGGATTTTTTGTGAATCAGCGCAAGTATGTTTTTGACTTGCTTAGTGAGACAGGAATGCTTGGTTGTAAAGCAACCGAGACTACTATTGAACCCAACATGACTGCAACCAGCCAAAGTGAATGATGTGGTGAACAGGGAGCAATACCAGAGACATGTTGGTAGGCTAATCTATTTATCACAGATGACCTAACATAGCCTTAGCTGTGAGTATGGTGAGTCAGTTTATGCATTCTCCAGGCTCAAAGCACTTTGAAGCTGTCTATTGAATTCTTAGATACCTAAAAAGAACACTTGGTAAAGGACTACTCTTTAGGAATCATGACCATCTACAGATAGAGGCTTATAATAATGCAGATTGGGAAGGGAATATTGTGGATAGAAGATCCAACATCAAGATATTGCACCTTTGTAGGTGGAAATCTTGTCACCTGGAGGAGTAAGATACAGAATTGGTTTGCTAGGAGTAGTGCAAAAGCTGAGTCTCGGTCAGTTGCTCATGGAATCTGTGAAGTCTTGTGGATAAGAAAGATGCTAGAAGAATTGAAAGTTTCTACTCCTTCCCTGATCAAGATCTACTGTGACAATAAAGCTAAGATTGCAATTGCTCACAACCAAGTTCTTCATGATAGGACAAAGAATGTGGAGGTTGACAAGAACTTCATTAAGAAAAGATTGATAGTGGAATGATTTGTATGCCATATATTCCAACCATCAACCAAGTAGTTGATGTTCTAACAAAGGGGTTGCACAAGAAACAATTTGACAACTTAGTTAGCAAGCTGGCCGTGGACGACATCTACAAGCCAGTTTGAGAGGGAGTGTGGAAAAGAGGGAAATCTGGATACCCAATCCTGGTTTCCTTATTTTCTGCAGTTATCTTTTCCTTTCCTTTAGTTAGGAATGTTTGAAATTAGAAAGAAATAAGAGTTATGAGATTTTTTATGAATTGTAATTAGTGTTGGTATTCTGTTTCCTATTTTTTGTGCTCTCCACTGCCGTAAGGAGAGGCTAATTCTCTTCTAATTAGTGTGTGATAAAATTAAAAAGGTTCTCTCCCTAATTTTTACCTCCCAATTTTTACTTACATTTTAACAAATGAGCTGACATCACAATCATAACTTAGCCACATGGTTAAATAATGCTAGAAAATATTAGCCAATATTTTTTTTCACAACTTTATTTATATGTTTCATTTTCTTTCAATTCCAATGACCGCAAAAATGGACCACTTTGTCAATCATAAAAATTCAAAATGCTAAGAAATAAGTAGAAAAAACTGTAGACACACCAAAGATTTTATATGAAATAATTATATGTTTGCTGAGTAATTATACAATGCTGGGTATTAACAGGGCAATTTTAGCTTCATTTACCATGTTTTAAGTATATCTTGGTCTGGGGTAAAATATTCCTTTATTTTCATCCATAAATTGCCCAAAAAATTTAGGGATGTTTGAGCTTTAAGTGCCTTATTCTTCTATTCACTCTAGAGCTTGCCATGTAAATATATAATGCACCCACAGAATGACATGCAAAAACTCATGGCTACATAACAAAGCATGGTTTTACTATGGGTTTTTTTTTTTTGAAAAACATATATTTTAAACATACATATAATGCAACAAATTCTGTCCTAAGAATAGGTACTGATTTATAAAGGACAATAAATCTCTTTAAACATCTTAAAGAGGTGCTATCAAAATTCAAAGTGAAAAACCTTGAGAGAAAATACGGGACAAAGAAAAGAGTTAAACATACTGTGAGCCTCCAGCAATGCAGTGCAGCAGGATGCAGGAACTGGGGATGAGGGCAGCTCCCTTAGTACATGCTGTGGATCAAACACCTGGCTGATTAAGGAACGTGAACATTAATAGGATAACCACAAATGGCATAATGGAATGACAAAATTACCTTAACACAGTCTCCCACAACATGAGCATCCTCATCAGAACCAAATTCAGTCTTGCCTACATTAAAATTACGGAAGACACACAGCCTTAATTTGGATGGCCTGTTAACAACATAACTTATCCACAGGCAATGTAGAAACAAGTTGAGAAATCCAAATAAGCAAATAAGTGGAAATTCTAAATAATCATCACTATGAAGTGAAAAGATACCCTCTTCGTATTCTTGAACTCTGCGATCAACCTCCTCAACATCTGCAGACTGCCGTAGAATTCCCTCAACTTTAGCTCCTGTGATAACATAATACAGTAAGGTCATGTTTAGTGCATAGGATGATGGATAAGATAGGATGATAATCATACTATCTTATATTTGATGCACACATTAAAGGGAGAATTGGATTGCAAAAAGGATTAGAAATCCTCCTAGTATAGGATGATTCAATCCTCTCCAAATGGTAGGATTATTTCTAATCCCATTGGATTAGAAATAAACACTCATATTTTATTCATTTTTACTTAAAATTTATATTTAAAAATTAACATAAACATTTTATAAAATAATAAGGACCATTGTTTAATTAATTAATCTAAATTAATTTTTTCTTTTTTTCCATCTTTTTCATTTTTTTCCTTTCTTTTTTTTTAAATTAAAAAAAATTTTTGATAAAATAATATTTTCTTGAACAATTCATGTTTTCTAAAAATTATTTTTTGGATATATCAAATTTTTTAAATCATTTTTTAGAAAATAAATTCTCAAACATAAAAATTATTATAAAATATATTTTATAAGTAGTTTTTTCTTACGTTTAAATTTTTTTTCTCTTTTTTATTTTCTCTTCCTTAGTTTTTTTTTTTAGTCAGTAGAAAAAGAAAAGACGAGGTACAAAGAAAGAAAAACAATTGTTAATCATAGAAATTATATTTTTTTTGTTTATAAAATTTGACTTATTAAATTTAACTCAATTTTTTTTTAATTTTTTTCTTTTTTCATCTAATTGGAAAAAAAAAGAAGAGGAAAAAACCATAAAAATAAAGAAAAATATTTAAGAATTAGCCTTTTGAAAAATTAATGTAATTAAAAAAATAAACTTATTTCTTGTAAAAACTTATTTTTCTAAAATCTAAAATAAATATATTTAACTTACAGTCAAAGAAATTATTTTAAATTTAAAATCATATAAACAAATAAAAACAAAAAGGAATGGAAAAAAGTGAAAAAATACTAAGAAATTTTTTTATGAAAATTCATTTTTGACAGAATACATTTTTTGGAAAAATTTTAATTTTAATTTTTTTAAAAGAATAATTTTTTATTAAAAATCAACTAATAAATTTAATTGTTAACTTAAAATATTATAAATAATATTTTAATTTTAATTTTTTATTTATATTTATAACAAAAAAATTATAAACTTAAATAATGTTAGTACTACCAAAAAAAAAATTAGATTACTTGGTGAAAGACATAAAAAATCATCCTATCTTATTCTTAATCATTGTACACACTAAACATAAGATAGGATGATATCATCTAATATTATCTATCCACAATCTTATATTATCCTCTTTTATCCTCATCCCATACACCAATCATGGCCTAAATGAAAAAAATAATAGTAACTGAGGTGCAAGAAAACCCTTTCTTCACTTTTGCCTCCTCAAGTCTCTTCATGTAATCAATGAAATTTGTTAGTTGTTCTTCCAAAATAGGCATGCTGCTAATTAGTTTTACAAACTCAACCAGATCATAAAGTTTAGGTACATATCCTAACTATCCTAAATTTATGGAATACCAGAAAGGCAATTGCTAGTAGGGTTGCGCAATCTAGCCTAGATGATGGCTCAGAAATTCAGATTGAGAATGATGTAAAAAGTAATCGGCGATCAGAAGTATGTCTGTGCATAGAAAACTTCACGTTACAACTGAAAAAGCAATCTGCTAGCCTAGCAAAGGATCCTAATTTGCAGGACATAGAAAGGCATAGGAACCAGTCCTACAGAAAATCAAAATATCAGCAACTACTTTGGCAGAAGAAAAGGAGTAATAAAAGAAAAATTGTATAGCCAGTTTCATTTTAATCCGTAATATTTTTACTTGAAGCAACAACAATCTTACAGTAGGCTAATCATATCATTTTGGGCATGTGTAGGTGCGTGTAAGGTCTGCCCAAAACCTCCCCCAATTGCTTCTTTTACACCACTCCCCCTCTATAATCTACAAAGAGAACTAAATAATGAGCAGATCCTTAAAGCAGTGTAATGTTATACTACATAAAGTAATTTCAGATATTGGTTCATGTAGTCTACCCCAATCTACTGGGATAAAGGCTCTGATGATGTTGATGATGATGAATGTTATACTAGATAAAGCTATGGATTTCTGCACTATAACCAAAAGAATGGTCACATATCTTTGCCACTGTTATGATCACAAGAATAAAATCAATTCCAAAGATTAAGACTTCAAATTTCTAGACAAGCCAATGGTGTGAGAGATAGGCTTCACTTTCAATCAGACATAACATGACAGCAAAAAAGAAGAGCTCAAGTAACATACTTAATAATCACAATTTAAATTCACCGCTTACCAAACTTCTCAAGAAACTGCAGTGCTTTCTCTAGGAATGATGGGCTCCCATCAATATCTTCAACAAGCAAAATTGGTCTTCCTACAACCAATGATTTTGCAGTACATTTGTCTCTCCCTAAGAACAATCCAAAAATCTAATAAGTAAAAATTGCAGAAGAACCGGCAGACAATGAATGATAATCATCAAATAAATTTAAGAAACTATGGGGAACAAACATTGATGAAATGACCCTTCAAATGTATCGGTTGTGTCATTTCGGAAAATCCCATTGTCTCCCATGACAAGTGCAGCACTTGGCGCTTGTGCAAGGGCACGTTCTAGAGCTGTCTTCCACTCATACAAGTCCTCTGATGTCTCTGCCTGAATTTAGAAAGCAACAAGGAACGTATTAGCTTGTTGAACAATTTCTTCAGCAAAATCACAGACTGTAAGTCATTCAAATATGTCAAATAAATAAATAAATAACAAATACATAAAATAAAACTTGAAACAATATTCGACTACAAAAGATGCACCTTAAGGGTGAACGCCCGTCCATCACGTCCATCAGGAAACAATACAGTCAACAACTTTTTATCTTCTCTAACAACAACACTGCAAAGAAGAGGAACAATAAGCAAAGACTCTAATCACAACTATTATAGAAACAGTGAATATCCGCACCTTCCAGAATTGTTCAAGTCAATGCCCCCCAAAGTCAAATTAACTTCACCACCTCTTTGTGGTAAGGCACTCTGCAGAAAATTAAAACAATAAGCATTTGTTGCAATTAAACCTGAACATAAACTTTTAACAAACGTTCAAAACATAAAAATCAAGACAATGACCAGATTGCCCTCATTTCTGCAGGAAAATTAAGCAATAAGCATTAGTCTCAATTAAATTCTGAAAATGAGACCTCTGACCAATGTAAAGTGAACCACAAAAATTATCAGTGTCTCCCCCTTTCCCTCTCTTTTAAAAGAAATGGAAGAATACATAGAAAGATCAAATCACAAAAACAATTACATGTTCAAGAAAACCACATCCAGAAGTTATGAAATATTACATTATTTCCATGCAAAGCACAGTGAGGTACTTGCATCAAGATGGAAACTCCTATGCTAATAACTTTTGCAGGCGGTAACCAAGACTTCTATCATCAGTATTCACCTTTTAACTTTAGGGTAAGGGGAAGAAGAGTAGACAAAATCATATTGCATTCTGATACCATGCACCGAATATTTCACTTTCTCTAAACCATATATCATAAGGAGTGAAATGGTAAGGATTTCCATCCAACCACAAGGTTCGCTTTTACAACCAATACAGAAACTTTATTTGCTGATAGTTTTTGCAGAGTGTGTTCCAAGACCTTGATAGGATATTGCCATACCTGCTCATAACTAGAATCCTGTAGAGCAAATCTCGATAAACCTTAGCAAACGATAGACCCTAAAAAATGTTGTGAAGCAAACAAAGAAGTCACACCATGATAAGGGTGACCAGTCATAAAGAACCCCACCCTCTTTAAAAGAGAAAAGGTGGCACATTTGGTTGGAAGGTTAGAACTCAACCTCGCTAATGATACTGCCTCATTGGGTGCATAAAATTCGGCCAACTCACTAAAAGAAACCATCAATGCAGACATAGAGTCCTTAGAGTGTAAGAGAGAGGATAATAGGAAGCAACCCTCTTCTGATGTTGTAAGGATTCAACTCTTGCAATGTGTTGAAAAGAACTTATCTATCTCTCTGAGGTGACAAAAGCAGGCACGCCCATCTGGAAGCACAGAAAGGCATTTACCATGGAAAGATAAAATTCTTTCCTTAACCTCCAAGACAAGGCACTAAAGTTATCCTCTATATCATGATAATGCTTTGTCCAGTTTGAGTTGCCAATTAACACCAGTACAAGTTAGAAATACAGTGTACCTCAGCATGTCAAGGCAGGATAAGACTCTTCTGTGACCACCATCAATCCCTTCTCAAAAAAAGAAGTCACAGAAAAGGAGTTCCAGCTCATATAATAATGCAGAAAAATCGCAATCTTAAGTCAAAGAGTTCAAGTAATCCCTTAAAAGTTAGGATCCAGCTGATAAACACATATCATGCCTAAAATGTGTCCCAGATTTATCCATCAATGACATAGGTGATATCCAGTGAAGCTTCAAATACACATAAAAGATATAAGTATGATAGATGATATGATATGATATGATATGGATATGTTGAAATAACAATCTTCAACAATTTAAGATCTGCTACAATGAGGATTCCTTAAATCTAAGATGACCATCCAAAGGCCTTTTGGTATCATAGCTGATAGATTTGCAAGAGTTACACTTAAGATATGCTATTCTCAACAAGTTCTCACTGTTTGCATGTGGGAGTGGGAGTAAATTGTGTAACTGAAAGTTTGACTGTGAAATTGCAATATAAATGCTAAGCCTTCTAAAATCAGAGTTAACGTTCATATTTGGCTTTTATGAATAAAAGTTTGCATTCTTTTCTTGTTTTGTATCCAATGACTCAGCAGGAATCCTTCAATCTCTAAGATTCCCTCTAACAAATTGGATTCTTTAATTCCAAGCAAATTAGTACTACTGGCAGAATGTTAAGATTGATGGTAAAGATCCAATCCAAATATTAACAACTGTTTACAC
Source organism: Heritiera littoralis (assembly GCA_031772115.1). Taxonomy (NCBI): domain Eukaryota; kingdom Viridiplantae; phylum Streptophyta; class Magnoliopsida; order Malvales; family Malvaceae; genus Heritiera; species Heritiera littoralis. The sequence goes on from JAPDPK010000043.1 coordinate 2,865,309, forward strand.
TTATTGATTTCATGCTTAGATTGTAAAGCTAGGGGAAGACCGAAAAAGGCTTCGAAAAAAAGTAATCCGGAAAGATATGGTGAAGTGAGAGTTCAAAAACACATTGCTTTAGATAGGAATGAATTGAGGAAGAGAGTTCATGCTGACGACCTAGCGTGAGGCCATATATTGGTTCATACAGCCTACCCCAGTATTTGGATAAAGGCTTTGATGATGATGATGATGATGATATTGTTTCCTTAAAGGCAATGAAGATACAAAGCCTTCACTCTTACATATCTTTCCAACAACATGACTTCATATGTTTAGACAGTGATACAAATTCTCGTAATGATCATCTCAATTAAGTTTCAACAGTCCACAACATGTTGGTTGCACATACTTTACAACCAAACAAAAGCATATAAGCGTGTGTGGTATTAAATTGCTATTGTCCTCTGCAACGCAAGTTGAGTATCAAAAGTCCCCAACATGTTGGTTGCACATGCTATACAACCAAACAAAAGCATAAAAGCATGTGTGGTATTAAACTAATATTTTCCTCTACCTATATCAGTACTGAATGATATAAAATGTACCATCAAATCATGCTTATGGCCAAAAGTCCAAAGGCATTTATATAGCATAGCACATCAAGTAGTGAGAAAATCTAAAATTAGTAGCATATTGATGATACAGTGGTCCACAACCACTCGCTAATTCCTGTGATCACTGTGTAGTATTATGCCGCACATAATCACTCGTTATCCTAATATATGTACAGCAATTCTGAATGCTTTAAGATATATTATTAAACCATTCCAGCACTAAAGCATTGAAAAACCTGGTATGTATATAACAGTATAAAAAAAATGACTGAAAAAAACTAAAAGATTCAAATGAATACAACGGAAGATTTTGTTTTAAAAAGCAAAGCCTAAAATCATTTTCCTCAATCCCATTTTTATACAGCCAAAAGGACCACATAGCTATGAACTTAACAATCAGACAACAGATAAGTAATGTCATTGGCAGCAAACAAATATTAAAAATCAATAGAACAGAAAATTTGGAAAAAAATAATAGGCCATACTAGAATTACTCAAATAACAGAAGGATGATAAGCACTAACAGGATCATTTTTAAAGAAGACCAAGGAAGTGCGTGTGAGGATAAACCACCTCTTCTTCCAAGACTTCCAACCAATCCCTGCAGAAGTTCAACACAAACTTATAAAATAATTTTAGATAAGCTATATAGGTAATTGAACAAAAAGAGTATTTACAAAACATAATCATATTACTAGGCCCCACAAATATGAGAGGTTACCAAAGGTGTACAGAAAAAGTAAGGTAGGAGATATCAATCCTGCTCTTAATTTAACCAATATGAATATAAAAGATTGATGTCCTCCAATAATTTGGAGCTATAACTGATGAGGTAAACATGATTCTTCACTTCAAACAAAGCATTTGAAAAATTGATACTGAAACCATCAATAAATAAGAATAAATACTTGAACATGGTTTACCAAGAAGAAAAAGAAGCATAAAAATGCAGGTATACTCTATACAGCACATTCACATAGAGAGAGAGAGAGAACAAATTTACAGCTATAGCTATAGATACAGACAACTGCACACACAACCTTTCAAGGCATTTATACACACAAAGCTATGCCAAATAAACAACTTGTTTTTCCCTTATCATTATAAATAAAGACAATTATTCTCTAACTACTTAATAAATAGATATGAGCATTACTTATACACGTACAAACCATGGCCAAACAGTAAAATTGTAGAGGGAAGTTATATCTAATAAAAGAATTTAAAAGCAGGAAGAAAACAAACAGTGATCAAAAACTTTACGAACCTTTAGAGGATATGAAAAGAGGGCCACTCTTGAAAACCTGTGAAATTGTCGCATGTCAGAAGCCATGATCAAGCTTCAGCTGCCTAGTATAAAACTGATTATACTCTTGCAAATAGAGCTTTCAAACATCATTGAAGGTCCACTAAAACCCAAATTTTTAATTTTATACTGTCAGTTAAATAGTTAATGCCATGCATATCAATCAATTAATGATTGAAGCAACGATTATTTACATAATGGACTATGCTGTTTTTCTTGAGAACTACAAACTAAACATTGAATTGATTAATACAATGATAGTTACATATTGGACTAGGTTGTTTTTCTTGAGAATTATGAATTACCCGAGAGTAGAGGCAATGCATGGATTAAAAAGTTGATGTTAAAATGTGACTATAGATAGCATATCAATTCATAAAGTCATACCATGCAGCTTGGAAACTATATCAGATTGTGGACCCATAAATTGAGGCACTCAACATTCAGAGGACACTGAGATCTCAAGGATACAACAGAGTACAGATTTTAAATTAAAGAAACTGTAGCAATGGGAATGGAATGAAGTGTAAATTCACATATTTGAAAAAGGTTTTGGTCGAATTTCCTAGCTTTGTCCATATATCTTTTCTTTTTCTTATTTTTTATGTGATCTGCCCATCTTGATTTCATAAAATTTTCTGTTTCTACATAAAGCAATGCTTCTTAAGTCACCAATACACACACACACACACACACACACACACACACACACACACATACATACATACACACACACATATATATATTAATAGCATGACAACTTTCTCATTATATCACAATTAGAAGTCGCTTTTGCATAATTTCTCCAACCTGTAGAATCAAGGAGGGAGGGGGAAAGAAAGAGATTTATACAAGCCATTTTTTTGACACTTGAGCTTATTACACAACTTGTTTGGCTACACGCATTTGCTTTTAACAATTTACACACTGAAGTTTCAAAATTAAACTCCTTAGTATTAAAATTCCCAATACTTCCAATCACAGTGCCTCATTTGATCCAAACAACATTATAAATCTCTATTTTATTTTCGAGTTTCAAAATTATCGCTATGGGAGTTCTCTTAAACGCCTTTCTTTCTTTCAAATAGACAGACAATGATATTACTAAAAAATGCTGAACTTCTACCCAAAAATAGTAATATGTAAGTGCCTTAATCAAAAGTTCATTATCTGAAACATCATTTAATCAATCCAAATAACGCACAATATAAAGATACAAAAACGTTCTTTTATTCACATTCCATTTTCCCAGGAACCAAACAAAAAATAAAAGCAAAAAAATTGAATAAGTATTTGTTACCGTGTTTGAGGCTCCCCCTCTTGGCCGCTCGAATGCCGCTAACGAAGCCGACATTTTTGCAGATTAACATTGAAATATTCAATCAATCAAAAAAACCCCAGCATTGCAACTTCTCAGCGAACCGCTCGGTAGTCGGCATTGAGTCAACACAGTAGATCCGCTGAGTTAACTAGAATGGATGCAATATCTAAAAGCTTAGAGCATACAATAAGTGAATCTTTAAACTTCCCCTTTTTTTTCCAAAGGAGATCGATTAAAGAGGCAAACGACAATAAAGAACAATCACCAACCTGAACTACCACGCTCTCTCTATAAATATACTTAAATTATTTACCTAAATAATACCTTCGTCCCTCTAATTTCATTCTCCCATTCTCTTCTTCGGTTCACCATATATATTTTTCTAAACGGAGCTTCTAAATACAACGAAAAAAAAAAATACTAAACACAACTTATTTTTTTGTTAAATTTATTATTTTATCCTTAAGTCAAAATACTCACGAAAGAAAATTTCTGTGAGCTTTAAGAGACTTACGGAAGTGAATTTCCATGAGCCTTCAAAAGTTTACAGAAATCTTGTTCCGTAATCTCTAAAATTTGAATAAAAAAATTAAAAAAGCTCACAGAAGAACTTGTTAAGGCTCACAGAAGTCTTCTTCCATGAGCTTGTTAAGATTCACGGAAGAGAATTTTCGTGAGCTTTCAAATGCTCACGGAAATTTCTTCCTATAAGCTTCGAAAATTTGAAAAAAAAAAAGAAATAAAGGTATTTTGGGTAAAAAAGTTTATTTAGGTTATATTTAGTATTTTTTTAGTTGTATTTAGAATTTCCCTATTTCTAAATTATTATATATTAGGCTTAATACCCATATTGTCTTTCACATTTCTCATAAATAAAATCAAGTCCTCAACATTAATTACATAAAAATTATTTTTAAACGTTTTAAAATAACAGAATTAAAGATATTTTCGTTAACTATCTCTAACACATTTAAATTTTTTTACTGTACAAAAATAACGAAAATTAAAAAATTTAATGAAAATATTATGTTATTTTAAAATATTTAAAATTAATTTGTATATAATTAAATGTGTTAAAATTGATTTTTATATAATTAAATGTTAAAAATTTTATTTTATTTTGTAATAAATATGTAACACATATTTGAATATCAAACTTACGGAAAGTTCTAAACGTACCCCCTGTTTTGCTCTTTTTACCCCACTTAGACCTCATCTAACAGTAAACACTAAATATATTCTTCATTTTTACTATTTTAACCCTAAAATTAAAAACTAAACAACTCCCTCTCCTGCCGACGATCAAAACCTTACTCTTCCGATCCCCTCTTCTAATCTCCTTTGTTGCTAGTCTTCTCGCACAAGCAGACGCCACCGGGCACTTGTAGACCCATTATGGCGCTGGGGTGGGTGTGGCTCGCAGACCTTCGGCCATGCGCAAGTTTGTTTGCGCGGGACAGTCGGTCTCGCGCAAACCAACTTGCGCAGGACAATCAGTCTTGCGCAAATCAGCTTGCGCGAGACCGATCTCCTGACAACCAGCCCCATGTATAGTGGAACCAGAGCCAGAGGCAGCAGCAGCGGCTATGGCGTTAAGGGAAGCAGAAACGGTGAATTTCTTGGGAATAAACCTGAACTTAGTACTAGTTCTCGGATGGAATTTGTGGAGAAAAAGAAGGGAAGTTTTGTGGGCAAGAAACATCTTCTTAAAATGGAGTTGGGATTCCGCGCAAGCTATTTTGTGCGCAACCTTTGATTCTGCGCATGCATATTTGCGCGTTGTGCACTTACTCGCACAAGCTATTTTGCGCATATTTCATTACATCGCACAAGATGTCTTACGCGGAACTCCTGCTTTTGCACAATAAGCCTTGCACGATGCCAGGCAGAGGGTAATGTGTAGGGTTAAAAACGTCTATTTTATTATTGTATATTTGGTTATTTTTTGATGGGGTTTAAAGAGTAAAACGGGAAGTGTATTTAGAAATTCCCCAAACTTACATATTATAATTATTTAATGTTATTTATTTTGGATTAGGTATATAGGAATAGTGGCTGTCGTATTAATATAGAAATTTGAAAGAAAAAAGAGAGCCTGTCCTTTTCACCAACTTCGTTGGTTTTGGAAAAAGAAAAGAGCGGTGAATGAGGAGGAAACAGTTCATCTACAATCAGTTTTAGTCCAACTCTATTCCTTCACCACTTACAACAAGCCACGTTTTCACGGCAGAGATGTGATTATGATTTTCCTTTTATACTGGAAGAAGAAAATGTTGCAAAAAAATAAAAGTAATTTTGAATTTTAAGAAAAAAAATTTTACTTTAGTAATAAACTATGGGTCATGAGCTCAAAATTCATGGTTTTTTTTAGAGCAAGTGGTGCTTGTATTATTTATAATATATTAAAAAGAGTACAACCCAGTTTTTCTGATTGGATCATTGGGGCAAGCCAATCAGGAGAATCTTCCATCCATACAGTTTGATAATCAGCTAGCCTAGCATGCTTAGAAAGCAAATGAGCGACTACATTGCCATTTCTCTTAACATGTTGAACCGAAGCCATGGAGAACCCAGCAAGCAGATTTTTGGCCATTTTCAACAGGACACCACCAACAGAATGATCCTCCTCAGTGTTTTGGATAGTTGATTGCTGATAAACAGTCTCCTTCAATTCTGAAGAAACCCATGGAATATGCAAACACCAAAGCTTCATATAAAGCTTTACTTCAGCTACATATGGATTAGAAATTCCTCGTTGTTTGAGTGACAGTAGTGCTAGGACATCTCCCTGATAATCGCGAGCTGCAACCCCAATACCAACACACTAATCTTCACGAAAAATAGCTGCATCAAAGTTTATTTTAGTTATGCCTTGTGTCGTTGGTGGCTTCCATCCTACTGGCTGGTTGATTGCAGATATATGCTCCTGTCGAGACAGAGTTGCTGTAATATAATCCTCTAGATAGGCAGCAGCAGAGTGAACCAGTGAACCTGCATCAAACACCTACCATGTACATAGAGTGGTATTTCGAGCATACCAAATCCACCAAGTAGTCACCATAAAAAGAGGGGCTTTGTGTTCATTATCAGTGTCCAAGGAAGAAAATATTATTTGTTTTTAAATTTTTAATAGACTTCGAAAAAAATAACTTTCCTTATTTTTTTCTTTACAAGATATCTAACTTTTATTTTACTATTGAAGGAATAATGAAGAAAATAAATGTACCAAAAAATAATACAATAAATTTAATGTTTTATATGTTGGAACTAATATTTTAATAATAAAAATATAAAACGTTTTAAGTGTACCTTTATAAAATTAAAAGTTGTTGCTAATATTGATGTTACAATATTAATATTAGTATTTGATGCTAATCGGTTAAAAAAATGCTTTTATAGTCGGTTACAATAGTTTTAATCTTTCAATAAATTCATAATTAGTGTTATGAAGAAGTTACAAATGGTGAAGAAGTTACAAATGGTGAGGCCTATAAATAGAGACACCAAGCCTCAAACAAAGATATACTAAAACACCAATTTACTTCTAATATTCTTGGACAGAGAAAGGTGTTTGATCAAAGAGTTTTTCTGCACATTAGTGCAGAACTGTAGAGTGTACAACGAAGATAGGTTGGGCTGTTGTATCCTGGAGGCGACACGCTAAGAGTTCCTGCTGTACCGGTAATATAATTCCCGTAGAGGCGTGAATCGTCTTAAAGAGAGCGAGATATCCGTGCCTCAGTCCAACTCTTCGTGATAAATAAAATAATTCTAATTTATATTTTCTTATATTATTTTGATTACTAACAATTTCTTATTTTTGTTTCAGCTTCTAGCAACTACAACTTTGTGAGGAACTCCAACAACATCAAAGGCGGGATCCAACAATTTTTAAGATGAGTCAATAGTCTTTTAAAAATATTTCAACTCAAGAAAATAAAGATTCTCTCCTCAATAAAATATTGGTGAGATCATATTTCTTGCTTTTCTAAAAATTTGTTGCTAGGAGAAGACAAATTGTAAATAGTTGAGCACTGAAGGTATGTATCATAATTTAGCACATGTTATTATTTTATTATAGCCTTTACGTTATTATAATAATAGTAATACTTGAACATTATTTGTTTATATAATTATATCTTATAAATGTTTTATATATCTAAAATGTTTGAGTGTTCTGTTTTTAAACGCTAATCAATCATTACTAACTTTTATTGATTTGTATGTTATCTGCTAAAGCTTTGTTCACTTGCTGCGTGTGTTGTAATATAAGTGACATCCTTTGTTTTATTGGTTGGTATTAAACTCATAAGTAACAGCCAAATATTTTTCACATAACAGTAAATAATTGTCTACCTTTTGAATTTGAAAGAAAGTGCCATAACATTAGTATAATTTTTATGAGTTAGAAAATGCCAAGAATTCTAATGTTGACAAATGGATTGGTATTAATATAATAAGGTTGTTGTAATGTTAAGGGCTAACGTGTGAATGAAAAGCTTCGGTTGGAATAATATGACTTACAAATTCTTTGTTCCCTTATAATATGAGTTTGTCCTATGTTAACATCTTGCCAATGTAGAGTAAACCTGCATCCTAGTCTCTTTAGAAGTTGATCCATTGTTTAGAGTATTTTCTTTGTAGCTTTGAGAACTAAAAAGCTAACGTGGTAATATGTTTATATAATTTATGAGGAAAATGAAAAGCATTCGAGTGGTTTAGGAGACAGACATGAAATTTGTTGGGTATTTTTGGTGCTATGAGCGTAGATGCATATTGCGATCTTGTGTTCCTTATTAAAGGCTAAGCTAATTACCTTAGCTTTAGCTAAGGAAGAGATGGAGAATTGAAAAAGTAATTACATGTCGTTAATCATGTTGATATATTAATTTGTCTTGCCTGTTAAAGTTTGAGTGTACATCATTGGGTGAAGCTTGAAATTACATTTTATTCGATCAATGCTTTGAGTTTTATTATATGGCTTTAGCTATTAATTATTGATCATGTGTAACATATGTTTATTCATACAATATTTGTTTCTTTTACCATATTAACAAGCTACTATGCAGCAAAGTAATTGTAATTATGCAACATGAATTGAAAGTAGTGACTTCTCAATAAAGAAGTGAATATTTATATGTAGCTTGACAAATATATATTTTTTGTTAGAAAACAAGTAACTTGAGATGAATAAAACTGAACAAATAATTTATCTGGTGTTGATTATGTGGGTTAGACTTTTAGACTACTGATCACATAAAATATGTGATTCCTAGTAGTATGTTGGATGAAATAAGGCTACCGGTGACAATATATTTGTGATTCTTAGTAGATGATATTGATGTTAGATAAACTAAGACTACTGGTCATATAAAATATATGATTTCTAGTAGTACGACTTTTGGTGTTAAGAAAAATTAGGCTACTGGTCAGAATAAATTTTGTGATTCCTAGTAGTACAAATTTTGGCATTGGATAAAATTAGGCTACTGGTCACAAAAATTTGTGATTCCTAGTAGTATGATATTTTCGTTATGATGGAGTATGAAAATGCTACAAGCCCTACTATATAAATATAGTTATGGCAAGAAAATCAGATACATCATCTATGTGACTGCTTGACAGTTCTTAAAATTAGATCATGAGATATATTTGTGATAGCACTACTATAATTAGTAGAGTGCATAACCATTATTACAATGGCAAATCCAGATCTGTTAAAAGAAAATACTCTATGGTGAGATCCTATATGAATAATGGGATCATAAGTGTGAATTATATAACAAAGGTCTTTACTCAAGATAAGATCTGGTAGCTTTTGCCCAATAATCTGGAATCTCCTATGAGGATACCCAACCTAATGATCAGAGATCCTGAGAGTTAGGTTCAATGAGAAGAACAAATCATAGAGAGGTCGCTAAAAGATACACACTAAGAAGCTTTAAGCTTATTTGTCCATCCCTATGGTGTAGTGTATCTTTCCGATAACGATAGAGGGGATTCTTTAAGAATCTTAATGAAATCTATAGCTCGTAATGAGTGGGGTGTATTAGTTACAGGAACACTCTTGATAGATTTCACCTATGTGAGTATTGGAGTGGGCCGCTCCTATGAAGCTTGGTTGGGTAAGTTTCTAGATTACTCACTAAGTTTGGGATCAAGCACAATGTCGTAATGTGCTGGCTTAAAAAGAACCTCGTAAACACCTGAATTATTATGTGTGTACTGCAAACTCTTGTCTCCTTGTACAGCCAAAGTTCAATGCGTATGGCACACCATTGGCTTAGGATCAAGATTTTCTACTACACTAAGTAAAGGTTCAATGCAGTCGCACACCTTTATTATGCATAATAATTCATCTCTGTCCAAGTTAATAAAAATATTTGAAATATTATTTTATTATTAAAATGGAGAGGGAATTGTTGGAACTAATATTTTAATAAAAAAAATATAAAACGTTTTAAGTGTACTTTTATAAAATTAGAAGTTGTTGCTAATATTGCTGTTACAATATTAATGTTAGTATTTGATGCTAATCGGTTAAAAAAATGCTTTTATAGTCAGTTACAGTAGTTTTAATCTTTCAATAAATTCATAATTAGTGTTATGAAGAAGTTACAAATGGTGAGGCCTATAAATAGAGACACCAAGCCTCAAACAAAGATATACTAAAACACCAATTTACTTCTAATATTCTTGGACAGAGGAAGGTGTTTGATCAGAGAGCTTTTTACTCTACACGTTAGTGCAGAACTGTGGAGTGTACAACGAAGATAGGTTGGGCTGTTGTATCCTGGAGGCGACACGCTAAGAGTTCCTGCTGCACTGGTGATATAATTCCCGCAGATGCGTGAATCGTCTTAAAGAGAGAGATATCCGTGCCTCAGTCCAACTCTTCGTGATAAATAAAATAATTCTAATTTATATTTTCTTATATTATTTTGATTACTAACAATTTCTTATTTTTGTTTTAGCTTCTAGCAACTACAACTTTGTGAGGAACTCCAACAACATTAAAGGCGGGATCCAACATTATATTTTAAAAAGTTTATCATTAATTATTAATTGGCATGAGGAAAATATTTTATTTACTAAAACAAGAGTTTAACTTTGATTCAAAATCTAAAAAAAAGTACTAAATAGTATTTAGTTCATTATTATTATATTTTTTTAAAAAATAGGGTTGAACAAAAAAAAATTCGAATTATTTCCATGATCTGAGAAAAGGAGAATATACAAAATTATTGGGTTTTTCTTTTTTTTAGACTGAACTAAAGCGTTTGCTTTTTCTAATAAATGCAAGATTTAAGTTTTTTTTTTATTTGGTAGATCTAAAAATAAAATGCATTTAGTTATTGTGATTTTATAGCACACCTTTTTTTTATGTTAAATGGACCAAAATAAAAATGCAAAACAAATGTGATTAATTTGAGCTCACCTGTTGAGTTAAATGCTGATTTAGCATAATTTCATTGGTGTTAACTACATATTCAAATCGAGTTCATTGCATAAGCAGAAAACACCATTTTATTAACTAACAAGGGGATGAAAGAAGTAGAAGTGGATTTCTTCTCCAGGCATTTTGATATTATTTGAATCTTGGAATCGTTATTGTTGGAAATATTTTATCGTTTACCACTTCCAATCTGAATAAAATTAGTCTCAGACTATAAAACTGATAAGAATACTTGTGGTTAAAAAAGAAAAAACCAATTTATTATGGTCTAGGTTAAAAAGAAAACACTTTTATGTTTCAATTAATTTCGACAACCACCCTCAATGATGATGTGCCAAACTCAAGAGCAAGGATATGTACAAACGACTAGGGTAGGGTTTGGACTAGGGATGCAAATGTGTACAACTGAAACCAATATTCTAGACTACCAGTCTCAATTAAATCGAGTTCGGGTACTCTATAATTAAGTTTTAATCGGATTAGGCTAGTGATTCCACTACCCGTGTTTGGTTCTTTGCCTTAAAAATCAAATTAATCTTAGCATAAATATAACTATGTCTATAATTTAGGCAGCTCGCTCAAGTCCAAAGTCTCATCTTATTTTTTAGTGTGTTTAGACATAGAAATTAAGTCCATTAAATGGGCTTGTTTTGTAATACCTAACCCAAAGCCCAAGTCCTAACAATATTAAAAAGTAGCATTTACAATTAGGGCAAAGAATGATATTAAAAAAACAACACTATTGTGGCAGCTTCTAGGTAAAAGAAGCTACTGAATAAGAAAAAATGAAATGAAATGAAATGGAAGTTTTTCTCCCAAGGAAAAAAAGAATTATAGGAGATAGATTAGGGGCTATTTTTGCACAGACAAAAGAAAAAATGGAGATTGAAGGAAACTCTAAAGGAGGAGAAAAGGCGTTGAAATCTAAGGATTTAACAATAAATTGAAAAGATTAAGGTAAGATTGAAGTAGATTTTGATATTTTAAGTTGTCTTGTGTAAATGTTCGTATTAATTTAGGATTCTTTAAACATTTCCAAAATTTTGGTGACGTTTCAGAGAATTTTCAGCAACATACTGGGTGCCTATGGAAAGGTCTCTTTAAGACCTTTCCAATGGTCTTTAATCACTCAATTTGGTGGTGTATTTTAAAAGTAATGAATTTTTTTAGTTTGAAAAAAAATGGGTTTTGACAGTTTTGAACACTCAACTTTGGGTTACCAAAACTCTAGGTAACCTTTTTGGTCAGTTCCTTAAGGGCTTTTTCTGTATGAAATGTGATCTTTATTTTGAATAATATCTCAATCTAAATCGTTTTGTGCTAAGATAATCATTTCCCCAAAGTTGGTTCGTTGAAACTGAAACCCAAAAATTATGGGTTACAGTGATAAAACTCAAATTTTTTGGCTTTCAAAACCTATGGTTCTAGTAAGCTTTTTGAACAAAACAAAATTCTAGATTGTAGTATTAAATAAGAACTTTTAATTGGTTCTGGTTTCATCCTTAGATTTGATATATTGTATTAGATACAATGCTTAAAGTATGTCCAATGAGCACAAAAATAAAAAATTTCATAATATTAGAAATTTTTTAATTATTTTAAAAGTTGTTTTTGGTCAATTTTTGATTCAATCATATTTAAATTGTATGAAAGTCAAATATATATTTTTAGTATATATATATTTATGAAATTATTTACACGATTTTGAGTGTTGATGATTTACATAAACTTGTAAAAATATTGATAATTATTAAATGTTATGAACATGTTTTCACAATACAATATTATTTCTACCAACTTTTATGTTTTAGTCTTAATTTCAAATTTTACTTAATAATAAGTATTTTCTAAATTGAAAGAATATTTGTTTTAAATGGAAAGCACTCTCTAATAGCCTAGATTTATTAGAGGGTTATCACACCATATAAATGTCTTAAGATAGTCAATGGTAATCTATGTCTGGGGAGCATAGTTGACAAGAGATAGACACAGGCAGTAGATAGGTCCCCCACTTCGATTCCCGCCCCATTAGCATCTCCGATTCGAGATAGGGGATTACTCTATTGATCTTTTCGATTTGGAGTCAACTAGTAATGGACTTACTTACCTTGCTTGTGGACCAGCTGCGGATCTAATCCTTGTTCTATTGGTTTGGTGGTTGCTACCAAGATGATTTCTTTTGCCCATCAAAGGACCTTGAGATGCTAATCCACAAAAAACTATACGAGAAATTCAAAAGAACTCATGTACGGAACGAGGGAAACTTGTGGAAATACATTGGTTTCTTACTTGTGCAAAGGAACTATTTCTTGGCAACTTGGACAACTTATAACGATGTTTGTCCCACATATCACTAGGAAGATCAAGATCTTTACAAAAGGCTTGATAAAGCTTTCGTCTCAACCCCAAAACTACTATGATATGCGATATGCTTGACTCTCTCGCTCTGGGCAATTCATCAGTTAAGACAGCAGGAAAGTTAGAGATAGCTGGTTCAAGATCAAGAAAAGTTAGGTTCTAAGGCAAGACAGTAATAGTCTATTTACTTATTAAGAGTTATCATCCCTTTCAAGGAAAGCCTTTACAGCAGGATCTTCTAAAGTAAAGAGAGTTCTCTTTTAGCCAGTAAGCTAGTGAAAGCAAGCGAATGGATAGCTAGTTTACAGGGTAACCAGCGAGCTATAGGAAAAGCAGGCTAAAGGGCTAAGGGTTACAGTTCCTTTCCCGACGGTTGAATTTGAGGTCCAGTCGCCGTATGCTTAACACATGCTGGAGCGAGCTAATTGGGTCCATAGAAGAACTCCCTAGGCGATAATAGGTTGCATGGAAAGCGGGTTATAGGTCCCTTTTAGGTTTAGTTTGGCATAACTTTTGGTTGTGGTGCAGTCAATGGAGGGGGAAAAAGACAAAATAGTATGAGGATAAAATTACCCTCCTGCATTTGCTATTATTTTTTTAATATTTTATTAAAAAATATATGTCTTTAAGTGCTATTTCATTATTTTTAATCTAATCGGAGCTAATCTCATAGCCAATTCAAATTAAGCCTTAGTAGTTGCGTCTTTCGTTCCTGCTATTGGTGTTCTATTAGGGACTATTTCCAAAAGGATAGCTAGTTGTTGGGCGGGATGAAAGAACAAAAAAGAAAGAGGGAAAACTTTTACCCATCACTCAGAAGATTATGTTTATTAGACTAATATCTTCATGATAGTTTCTAATGGTTGAATTTTTCTAAAATCATTAAAAAAACTAGGAAATTAGGTGATTTCCAATCAGGTATCGGTTTAGCAAGTCAGGTAAGTGACTTGACGTCTCTTCAATAATTATGTTCCTAAAAAAACCAGCCATAAATTATTTCTTATTATGTTGCAATGTATGCGTGCATATAATATTTTGTCCCTTGTTTTGTTAAATTGGGTTAAGCATAAAATATACAATTTGTTTCAATGATGTAAATTGGTTGCTCAATGCTTATATTAACTCTTCGATTTAGTTTATTATGAAACTTAGTTTTAGAAGAAGTTTATTAAACTGTGATTTGAAAGCTTTGTTATAAATGAGAAATTGATGTTATTGTATATTATGGATAATCAAAATGATTTGATTTAAATAGTTTACACGTGATTTGGAAAGTTTTGTTGCAAACAAGAAAATGATATTATTACATATTGTGGATATCTAAAATGATTTTGTTTAAATAGTCTCCCAATACAATATGATGTTGATGACCTATCAATAGAGGTTATATATTGGCCATGTCGACATGCATTGTTATTGCTAATTGATTCCAATAGATCCACCGATTGAAAATAATGGTTTTGTTGCTATATGCAACCATTTATTGCATATAAACCGAGCCACTAGTTGAGAATAGTGCTTATGTTGCTGTGTGCAACCATTGATTGCCTATGAACCGAGCCACTAGTTGAGAATAGTGGTTTCGTTGCTTTATGCAACCATTGACTGCCTATGAACTGAACCACCAGTTAAGAATAATGGTTTTGTTGCTTTGTGCAACCATTGATTGTTTTTGTTATTGTTGACTTGTGCTATAAGGGTTAAATATGGTCATAGCTAATTATGGAAGATGAATTTATGAAACTAATATTTCAATATTGTATAGTTTTGCTATATTTATATTTGATTTCGAAACAAATTATTTGTAAACAAATGATTACCTCGAGAAATTGTTTTGATGTTAATGCGAAGATGTTAGGGAGTGACATCTTTGGAGTTAGAGAATATTTTAAGACTTTTAGGGTATTGTCAATAGAGAAATTGAGAATGTTTTTGGCTGTATATTTTAGACTTTTAAGCTAAGACTTAAAATTTAGTAAATTTCTTTTTTTCTTTTATTGTGGTACACAATTTTCAAGTATATGATTAAATGAACAAGATGAGCATTTAGACTCTTCAACTTAAACATTGGAAAGAAATAATTTTTTAATATGACGAAAGCTTTGCATGTCTGTAGATTATATTTTATAGGTTTGCAGTGTCTGTTACATCCCAAGTTCAAGGCATGACAAGGCTAGCAAATGAGGCCCAACAAAAACTCGAGTTAGGCTTTGGACACGAAAATAATATTCTATGACAAGCAATTCATTTATTTTCAAACTGACCTAGCCTAAGCTCTACTAAACCCAATAGTTATAATTTGTTTACAATTTTTTTTATAACTTAGGCTTTATTTAGGATTGTTTCCTATTTTCTTTTTTTTTTCCATTTTTTTGTTTTCAAATTTCTAAAAACGTAAAACATGTTTGGTTAATATTGTTACATATTAAAAATAAATATTTGAACTTATTCAGATAATAATTCAATTCACAAAATAAAAATTTAAAAAATAAATATAATAATGTATTTATTAAATAAATTTATATTAAATAATATAATCTACATAATATTAAATAATATTATTTTATATTATTTAATAATAATATTAAATATTATCGTTTAATCATATTAGAATTTATTATAATTTAAATGATATTATAATGAAATATAACATTAAATAATATAATTATATTATAATCAGTAAATATTAAATTTTATTAGATGATAATAGAAAGTAATTTAATTCTAAATTATATATTAACTAATAATGTGAATTAATAAATTATAAAGTATATTCAATAATATTATTTAATTTACTTATAATAATATTAAATTATTAAAAACCATATATTCGACTGATTAATTTATAATAAATTATTTAATTATTAAAATATATTAAACTTAATAACAAATAATATTATTTAATGTTAAGTATTCATTTATCTAATAATATGTATATATTTAATGATAGCAATGATATATTTTAATATATTTATTTAATAATATGAAAATATTTAAATATTAAAAATTAACATATTAAAATCAATAACTTATATGTTAAAAGAGTGTTTGCAGAAAATAGAAAAAATAAGGCATTTTCTTCTTTTGGCATGTCACCAAATTGGGGTTCCATTGCAATTGATTTTGTAATTTTGATTTTAACTGCAAAATCAATTTTGTTGACTAATTTTGACTTTAATTAGTTTGCAAGATGTTTTGTACTTGATAATTGTACTATTGTAGGGAAAGCATGCGTAAGTACTCAATTACCCAATAAAATGACAGACAAACAAAGAAAAAAGAAAAGAAAAGTCTATCACATACCAAATTTAGATATATATCGCACCAATTCACCTAATTTCACATGGTTACGGTTGAGCTATTTGTAGTGTTTCATTCTCATACATATAAAATATATACAAGATAATATTATTTATTTACATATGAAATTATTCTTATTTTACATCCCATCTATGTATTTACATATAGTAATACTGTACAACTAATGTCTGAATATATAAAGGAAATAAATATACCTTAACGGTAAACTAAATCCACCTAAGGGATACCACGTCAAAATCCTCATGAGCGGAAGTGGATAACTACTGGAGATAATCTGGAAGGAGGGGGAAAATGGGATGAGCTAATGCCTAGTAAGGAACATATACAACAGAATCGATACTATGCATCTATATGCAAATATTTTAAAACGTGCACTTAAAACTTAAAACAATGATTATAAAATTTCTTTGGCACGAATACACAGAAAATGATACTATAGTGGATAAATAACCAGGCTAAGTATGGGAGAATGCTTTAGAGCACCTTACGTGTCCCGGTATCAAATTCCACTATAAGGAGTTTGATAAAGTTAAATCAATCTCAAAATGCAACGGGTATTTAGCAAATAGCTCCCAAATATAATTCACAATTTTAAACTCTATAAATTAATTCCAAAACACTCTGTAAACATATAAAAATTCTATTTCACAAAATTTCATGTCAAGCCACAATTTAAAAGTCACAATTATCATCAAAATTAAATCGTAGAGACAAGGCATCACCAATAGACTCATGCAATAGGACATATGGCTATAGTCAAAATATAGTCCTCAGTGGTACTGATCAGGTATCATCCGGGATGCTAATGACGAGATCAAAGTCAATTAGCTCACAAGTCAATCATACAATAATACACTCAAAGAAGCATGTGCCCACAGGCAGCTATGGGGCCAACAGTCTCTATAATCAATATAAAACATTTCATAGTTGTTTACGTAGATAAATTTACAAAACTAAATCTTCAGTCAATCCATAAAGGCATATTTTGAAAGTATAAGCAGTTCAAAAATAAAAATTCATAAAATATTCATATTTCAATATTTAGTTTTTTTAAAAAAATTCTATTCACATGTAAATAAGATATAAAAACATGCCAGTACCTCACGTATGCAAAATTCGGTAACAAAATTTTTAAATATATATTTTCGGACTTTGGTATAAAATAGAATTTCCATGAAAAGAATAAAATTACTTAATAAATCTTGCGTTCCTAACATTTAAGGGTAATAACCTATGATTTTATAATCTTAGAATTTTCGGCAGTATAACGGCTAGATATATCCTAGCCCTACTGCATAAAACACAGTATAAAATTCACAACAGCAGTCCATAATTTCAATTCAATTCATTCCAAAACAATTTCAAAAGTTCATTCTCAAGATAGAACATGCATCATAGTACCCCTATGTCCATCATATATATCTCTGACCTAATAATTTCTCATTATGCTGCGAGTTAGCACCAGTGTCTTCCTCATGTTCCTAGCTGCAATTTATCCTACAATTGTTATCAATATCTATATTTTAATTATAAAAATATTTAATACCTTAATACATAATATATTGCCTATTGCAGCCTTAATTTAAGTCTAATTTCTATCAGTGCTAACACTACAACTACTATCAAAACTTCTTCATTTTCAGTTTCGATTTCGCCTACAATCTCCTATTAATTTGCACATTATTTTAAGACCTTAAATGCATTAAATTGAGCAAAATTTCCTCCTCCCCTTCACCATGGCCGAATGCTCCTAGGCTCCCTACACATGTATTTTCTTCAATTTCAACACAATTTCATATTCTATGATATTTCTACACTATTTCTACATTATTTCCCAATCAAATTACACCATTTTCATACACATGGGAGCTTGGCTGAAACCTTAGGGAGGTGTTCTTCCTAATTCCAGGTTGATTCAAGCTTGAATATTCATCTAAACATGTTAAACACTAAGAAAAGATTATGAAAACCTTGAAAAATCCAACACTTCCATACCTTTTCCTCTTGGTTGAAACCTTCAAGAGACCCCACACCCTTATTTTGGCTGATTTGGGTGATGATTTTGGTATAGGAAGATAGAGGAAGTTGAGGAGAACAACTTTGGTAGGGGAAATTTTCAGTTTCATTGAGTTTTCGGTATAGTTTCCTAAGCTTTCTCTCTCTTCAAAGTGCAAAAATGGTGGCTGTTTGAGAAAGAAAGAGTGCTGGTCGAAATGAAGAAGAAGAAGGTAGAAAATTTTGGAAAAAATTCTGATTTTAATGGCCAAATTACCATTTTGCCCTTAATTATGAAATTTTGGACTATTTTGCCCTTATGATTTGACTTTGTTAAAAACTATCAGTCTAATCTTTAAAATATTTCTTTTAGTCACCAAATAGATCTATTTAATATGTTCTTATGGTCGGAGGAGCTTCCGTTGAAGTTTGACTGGTCATTTGTGCAAAATTATGAAAATACCCCTAACCTTAAAATCACATAATTTTCTGTTTCTTCAGGTGATTCAGTCTACCTATTGACAGGGCATGGGACTTTCTCACGTGAGGATTATTTTACATTTGACACTTGGTTAGAAGCCAATTTCATTTTACTATTACTCATGAAAATTCTACCTACCAATGTCCTTAATCGTCATTTTGAAATTTGTTTTACACGTTTCAAAAATGACCTAAATAAATGAGTTTGGATTAAATTTTCTTACCATTACTTTATTTGACTCCAAATATTGAGTCTACCAGGTTTCACCTTCATTCGGACACTAGAAAGTTCGTGGGGCCCACCATGCTGTTATCTCTTGTACTTGCGAAATACAAAAGAATTGAATAGTAGTGAGAAATCTTATATGTGCTACAGTATTAGAATATGTGATTCTCACATCCTCCCCACCTTTAGGAAATTTGGTCCTCCAAATTTAATCAAACCTGTATAGTGAATAGTTTTGGGTGTTTCTCTTTCATTAGGCTCTCCAGCTCCCAAGTGACTTCTTCTGCTGTGCGGTACTGCTAGAGAACCTTTACCAAAGGAATCGTCTTTATCATAGTACTTTCTCCTTTCGATCCAAAATCTGTATCGGTTTCTCCACGTAGTTCATATCTTGATCTCCGGTGGCTCGTACTGGATTACATGAGATGGATCAAGATGATATTTCCTCAACATCAATGCATGGAAGACATTATGGACACCGAACAACTTTGGTGGTAATGCTAACCAGTAAGCCACATCTCCCATGCGGTCTAAGATCTCAAATGGTCCAATGAAATGAGGACTCAACTTTCCTTTTCTTCCTAAATCTCATAATGCCCTTGGATGGTGAAACCTTTAGGAAAATCGAATCTCCCATCGAAAATTCTAAAGGTCGGCGTCTAACATCTGCATAGCTTTTCTGTTGACTTTGAGCAGTCCTTAGTTTGTCACAAATAATCTGGATATCCTCTAAAGCCTGCTTTACAAGATCGGGAGCTAATATCTTCTATCACCCACTTCTTCCCAAGCAATGAGAGATCGACATCTTCTACCATACAGTGCCTTGTAAGGAGCCATGCTGATGCTAGAACTATTATTATATGCGAACTCTGCTAACAGAAGATGATCATCCCAGGAGCCCTTAAAACCTAGTGCACAAGCTCTCAACATATCTTCAAGTGTTTGAATGGAACGCTCGTACTGATAATCAGTCTGGGATGAAAAGTTATGTTAAAGTTTAATTAAGATCCCATAGCTTCCTAAAATTTCTCCCAGAAATGAAAGGTAAATCGAGAATCTCTGTCAGAATCCGTGCAGTCTAATAATCTCTCGAACATAAAGATCGGCTAAGGCATTTAGAGAATCTGTAGACTTAAAGCAAGGAAATAGGCTGACTTCGTTAATTATCAACAATCACCTAGATAGCATCATGATTTTGCGGGTCTTCGGTAAACCCATGATAAAATCCATGGTGATATGCTCCCATTTCCACATTGATATCGGTAGAGGTTACAACAATCTAGCCGGTTTCTAATGCTCTACTTTAACCTGTTGACAAGTGAGGCATCTTGCTATAAACTCTGCGATGTCTCTTTTCATATTCGGCCACAAATACACTTTACACAAATTTTGATACATTTTATTCCTGCCAGGATGTAAAGTGTACCTCTAAGTATGTGCATCTACCAAGATCAGGTCTCTCAACTGTTTATCTTTGGGAACACAAATCCGATTTCTTAAACTTAAAATCCCATCAGTACCAATCACATATTCTGTTTGATTCCTGACCGGAAATCTGAACACGTTTATTATCCACCCTCTAAGCATTCCTAATCCGCTCTATCAGATCAAGCTCAATCTGTAAGCTGGCCATCAGACCGCATCTCTAAGAAGAAGTAATATTAAGACTGAGGTTCGCTAACTGCTCCAGTAAATCATATTCTCGAACCATCATGTATGAGACCATTCCCAAGTGCTTCTGGCTTAAGTCATTGACCACCACATTTGCTTTCCCCGAGTGGTATAATATCTCGTAATCGTAATCATTTAGCAGCTCCATCCATCTTCGCTGCCTTTATTCAACTCATTGCGAGAACAAGTACTTGAAACTCTTATGATCAGTATATTCTTGGAACTTTTCACCATACAAATAATGCTGCCATATTTTCAGAGCAAACACCACGGTAGCTAGTTCCAGATCATGGGTGGGGTAGTTCCTCTCAAGGTCCTTCAGCTGAGAACCATAAGCTATCACTTTCTCGTTCTACATTAGCACACCTATAAGAGGCATCAGTATACATTGAGAAACCACCTGAACCACTCGAAATGGTGAGGATTGGTGCCGTAGTCAATCCCCGCTTTAGCTCTTAAAAACTGTGCTCACAAGCAGCTGTCCATTTAAACTTCACAACCTTGCATGTGAGACGCGTACCAACCGAGAGCAACCCTCAACAAATCGGCGATAGTACCCAACTAGACCCAGAAAACTGCAAATCTCTGTCACCATCTTCAGTCTTTCCCATTGTACGATAGCTTCTATCTAACATATGATCGAATTTGGAGAACCAAATTATTTAAGGTTGGGAGAATATGATAACCTTGAATTTCATACTAATTGAAGTAAAATAAAGATTGAGAATTATGAGGATCAAGAAAACATGAAGTTGAATGAATAATATGGATTTGGATATTAAGAATTTTAATTTAGATGAGGATATAAAGTATTAAATTTCCTACGTTGAATATCTTGCAAGAAACTTCATGACTGATTGGTATTGTTTTGATCATAGCTCATGATCAGAGAATCCAAATGATTGATTGTAAAATTCTTGGGAAGCTAACTCGGAAAGTTTTCCAACCATATAAATCCAACTTCCTAATTCATTGGGAATCCATACCAATGAATTTTTGAAGTTCAATTACAGGTATAGTAAATCAATTGGAAAAGTGAGTTAAAGTTATTGAAAATAAGCTGATGGGTTATCATGGATAATTACCACATGTTATTAATTAGCAAAGAGATGATTAGTACCTCATTTAAGTTATAACATGAAATTTAACCATGAAAAATAATCAATAACTATTAATATAAATTTAATTAAACCTAAGTGCACAAAAAAAATATTAACAAGTGAGAAGTACATGAATTAAATATCACATACATTAGACTAATAAATAAACAAATATATATATATATATATATATGTATATATATATATATATATATATATATACACACAAATTAAATATATGGGAATTGGCTTCTTGAAGAAGCCATTTTAGCCACCAAACACCACAAAAATTGGGGTTACTCTCGGCCAACAAAGGTAGAATTAGAGGAGGCGTGAGGGAGCCTGCAAATGCAAATATATATATATATGAAACCTATAACCTACACCTAAAACACATGTAATATATATATATATAGATGGTATATTATAATATATAATATATTTTCTTTGCTTGGATCAGCTTCTTGAAGAAGCCAAGACTCCACCTAATCCCACTAAGGGAAATAGCATTCGGTAGAGACAGGAAGTAGTCCATGCTACAGCTGCTGAAGGATAAAAAGGAAAGAGTGAAAGCATCAAGAGGCAAGTTTCTCTCGATTAGAAAAGGGTTGTGGTTTTAGCTGCAACAGAGTGGCCTTTGTTAGGTATTTTGAAGCGATGGAAAGGCTAAAATCGAGAGGAAGACAGGCTGAGGAAAACCGATCAAGAAAAGAAGCGAAGGAAAAGGGGACAGAAGGAAAGGAAGAGAGAAGGGAATTTGGCTCTCGGTTATGAAGGCTTTGGTGAGTGATGAAATACTTTTCATTGCTAAAGTTTAATTACTGAAGGAAAACTAAAATTTATAGTTAAATGATAACCTTGCAGCTACTGATAAGTGAAGGAAATTTGTGAAGGAAAGCTGCTGGATTGAGAAATCCTAAGGCTGGAGGCAGTTTTGTTTGGGTTAAAAGTTGCTGTTGGAAATTGGGTAAGTGGGCTAAGACTTTACCTTTGTATTGCTTGAATATTGAATATGAATGTGGAATATGAGAATTTATCTATGATAATGTGCATGACTAAATAGGGTAGGATGAATAATGAATGAACTAGTGATAATGTGAGAATCTGTTTGAGTATCCTATTATGGATCTCGTGTTTAAACGATCAGTTTAATGGTTCTACATTGAGATAATTTCTGAAAAAATTATGGTAGATAGCCTTTTAAGTTAGGAGAAAGTTAGTTTTGGAATTTCTTGATTTGGAGTTCTATAACTTGAGATATGTACAAATGAGTGCAGGATACTCTGTCCAGAAATGTGAATCATGGTTCTGACTTTGAAAAATTTTAGAAGATAGCCTAAATTGAGTTAGGCTGCAAGCATTACATTTCCAAAAAGGTAATTAAGTTAAGATTATTATGGTTCTGGGTTTGCACCAATCGGATATGCCGATAATTAAATATGACGTATTTTGTGCAAGTAGGTCAGTGTAACACTGTGCCTGAAACTGCTAGAACATGGTGCAATTTTGGAAATTTGCTGATGTTGATCTAGAAAGAATTAAATTATGAACCTTACATTTTTGGATAGGGAAATGAGTTAGCTTTTATCCAGTTTTGGAATTTTTGGATTTGAAATTATGTAGCTTAAGATATGTATATGTGAATGCAGGATACTCACTACAGTGACTGAACAGCCTAGTGTCAACTTCAAAAAATGCCTAGAAAATAGTCCAGATTGACTTTGATTGCAAACTTTACATTTCCAGAAAGGTAAATAAGTCAAGATTGATATGGTTTTGGGTTTGTACAAATTGGAAATCCCTATGTTGAAGTATGAGACAGTTTGCGCACTAAGGTTAGAACAGAATTACTCCTTGGTGTCATTTCTTATTGAATTGTATAACTCTTAATCCTAGCATGTCATTGGGGGTAATGAGTAACCCGATCTGTCATGTGTTGTGTAGAGGGTAATGCTAAGGATTGAAGTTGACTAAGAGTTCACATAGCTTGTGTGGAACTTAATAGGCCAGCGAGGATTGAATCTGTAAGCTAAGGAAGTACTGTAAGTAACCCTAAGCAACTACCTTGCATCCAAATTGTATGGTTTTAAATTCTGATTTGGTATTGAAACGAAATGAAATGCTGCAAATGAGATTTGTTTTGACATATATTGAAAATGCTGCACATTAAGCCTATCCTTGACTAATTGATTTAGTTTTCTGAAATGTTTTATAAGCGTGCTAAAGGCTCGTCAAATCTATGTTTGGTTTCGTGTATTATTGCTTTAATATGATGACACTTTTGAGTTTCCAAACTGAACTAAGCTTTTGCTTTGATATGGTTTTCCGATTTTGTTTTATAACTTAAAGTGCTTTAAAAGCTTAGCGAGCCATTGATTGTTAGTTGCATATTTATACACTATGATTTGGATACGAAGTTTTAGAAGGTTGATTTGATAATATTGATATTAGATACTGTTTTAGACCCAGGGTATTGAGACCTTAGGGCACCGTACCTTGAGAATTGTGTAGGCATTCTTAACTGACTTAAAGCACTGTGTCTTGATGACTAGCTCTCGAGAATGATTGGCTTGTCATGTATATTACGTTTGGACAGGTCCCAGTGTCATCTGATCAATGAACCGGGGTTGATTGGTCATGCGTAGGTAGCGTCCCTTTTTGGGAGATTGCTACGGTTGGCTATCGTAGATTGTTATTGTGTTAGCTCTAAGTATCTTGATGATGCTATGCATTATCTCTTGGTATTACGATCTATTTTATCGATTGGACAATATGATTTATGATGCTGTTTGCAATGCTTTATCGTGTGGCTTCATCTTAAAGGATTTGCAAAATTGAATAAAAAAAAAGATTTTGATTTAGAGATGGGTGCCCTATGGAAATGCTTATGTGGCATATGCCAACGTGGCATAAAGTATATATACATCGAGTGGTTCTGCCTGTGTGGCATGGAACCTCGTTTATGTATACATGATATATACATGTTGCCTGATAAGGCCATTTCAGGCTGTCTGACAATAGTCATTGACACATTCCTCAGTTTCCAGTTGATCAGTGGGATTGGGATGATCTATGATCATAGATAGATGCCTGTCACAGCCCGTGACCATATTTTTCACCTTATTCTATACATCTTATTTGGTTGGGCTGTCTGCGATACTTTACTTTTCTTTTACATCTAAACAATTTCATATAAAATAATAATATGAATTACATCCCCTATCTTAATTCATAACGAAGTAGTACTGTAAGTAAGTCTAAATACAGAAAATAAATGATCATACCTTATTAAATAAATCAATCTGTCGCATCGTCCCCAAATGCTCAGCTGAAATCCTTTGGGTGTCAGACTCTCAGTCTTCGAAAACCTGAAATGTTAAAATTAAGGGGTGAGCAAACCACGGCTCAGTAAGAGAATTATATGCCTCACTTGATACTCAGCTATCCATATGCTGAAAAACTTTTTCATTTTTCCTATATGTTAGCTTTAAATTGCAATATATATTTTGAAATGACAAAACTTAAGTAAGCTTTAATGTTTTAATTCATATTGTAAATTTGCCTTATCACAAATGATTTTCAATATTAAGTAATTTTTTCAAGAATTATTGAACATAAGTTTAGAAAATTACTTATAAGTTTTTGGACAATATTTTCATTTGAGAAAGTCAAGAAAAACTCCCTTAAAGCTTATAAATGTTTTGGGTTTAATTAGGATCAAAGGTCATATCATTTCTAACTCAAAAGTACAGGAAAAATGCCCTCTGGAAGAAAAGGATCGATCCCCACTGTAGCAGGATCGATCCCTTTTTGGCAGAAAGTCTTCCCAAGGTCCCTGAAGCCCAGAATCAAGATTCTAGACAAAAGGGATCGATCCCCACTGTAGCAGGATCGATCCCTTTGCACCAGAAAGCCCCCAACGGCTAGTTTCTGTGAGACATAACGGCTAGTTTCTGTTTTGGCTCCAACCAACGTCCACAAACCATCCAAGGGACTATAAATAGAGGCTTAGAAGCTAAAGGAAGTAAGAGGAACAACCAAGCAACATCTTTCATCATTTTATTCATCTTCCTCAAGCCTCAACATCAATTCAAGAGATAAAGAGTCTTCATCTTCTATCACTCATCTATTTCTTGTATTGCTTAGTACAAACTTTGTATAGGCTTTTTATTGTGCTTAATTTCTGTAATCATTTGCCTACCTAGAGGCTTCTCTTGATTACATTATTTGTAACCCACCATTCCTTGTAAAAGGGGAGGTTTCTCTTAAGCCTTGAAAAAGAGGGAGGTTACTCTTTAGCCTAAGAAAAAGAGAGAGGTTTCTCTTGAGCCTAGAAAAGAGGGAGGTTACTCTTAAGCCTTGAAAAGAGGGATTGTAATCACAAATTCAAGATAGTGGATTTGGAGAAAATCCTTGGGAGCGTCTCAAGGTAGAGGACGTAGGCAAGGTTGCCGAACCTCTATAAATCGATTGTGTAAATCTCTCTTTCCCTACTCTCTTTAATTACTTGCAATTATATTGTGTTTATTGCATTGAACTTGGATTGCATGCTTGTCTAGCCTAGAGAACTTAGAAATTATTAATATAGGCTAGAGAATTTAGAGAAACCGAAAAACGAGCTTATAGTTAGTTAAAAACCGATTCACCCCCCTCTCGGTATAGCCTCTAGAGCCAACACTATAGGCTCTAGGCTCGCATGTAAGAAGGATACTACAGTCGGCTAGGAGTCCGGATGGAGTAAGGTAGATATTTTGAAATACCTATCTTGTCCCGAAACCTAAAAGCAACTGTAGAGAGTAATTAATTTCTTTTCGTTTAAAATTTAAATCCTTTTCCTTTTTACTCCTTATTATTTTCATATTCTTTTTAAAATAATGTTTTTATGAAATAAAGCATTTAAATAAAATAACTAATATTCATATATTCTTTGAAAAGAATATTAGTTAAATCATCATTATTCTCATTTAAACTCATTTCATATTTTACTGTACAATCATAATTAGTATAGTACTTTAAATAGCAAATAAGCTATTAAATCTTTTTCGTATAACATATAAAGCATTTAAATCTAATATTAAATTTAAAAATAAGAATATTAGATTTATTTTCCTCCTTTTTCCTTTTTGAAAACATATGACATATTCATATCACATATCATATGAAAATTATTTCATAGTACTCAAATCAGTATCGTAAAAAGCATTATATAAAATGCTGTAAATCACTTCCATTTAACTTGTCACATATCATGTAAAATATTTACATTTCACATATCACATATCATATAAAACATTTTCATATATGGAGAGTAAGGCACGCCCAGCCCGTCCACTGGGTCGTTACTCATATCATGCTATAGACCCCGAAGGGTATAAAATCATCATGTCAGATCTATGGCCATAGTCTATAATTGTCCTCGACGGATCACTGATCAGGTGTCGACCGAGACTACATATCACATATCATATATTACATGTTACATATCACATATCACATATCAGCATGATATGATGCCATCTAGTCTCAAAACTGTATTTTTCATCATAAAATAACCTTTATGGAATTTATAAAAATATATAATTTCATAATTTAAAACTATAAAGGTTATAAAATCATTTAGTGAATATTTAAGAAATATATATAAAAATATTCACTTTATTTCTTTTCATTTTCCATCTCGTATTACGTGTAATTTACATATCAGGAGAATTTTCGGTGATTTCATTATCACTATTCTCGAAAACATGAATATTTTAAAATCACTTTCATTTTATTCATGTTTTTATGAAAATATTCATTTTCTCGATTTTCGTGGTTGAAAATCCTTTTCTCTTGAAATAAAATCATTTATTATGATTTTATGAAATTTTCTAAAAATTTTTGATAATTTTCGATAATTTTTCGGTAGTATAACGACTGCCGATTGGCTAGCCTCCTGCACGAAAATACAGTTTATAATTCTAGCCAGCATTTCATTCCAAGTTTCCAACCAATCATTCATCATAATAATTTTCATAAAATATTTCCATAAAATATTTTGAAATTAAAACATGCAGACTGAATATCCTTACAATGTTGCACATGCATCCCTTACCTGTCTCGTGGTGTTGACTTTCCCGATGTCATCACACGAAGTCTGATATTCCTGAGCTGTAGACAACTCCACCAACAGTTCTATTACCATAATATATATATATATTATATATATATATATATATTTCATTCTCATACCATAAAATTCACATTGAATCTCATTGTCACACTTAAAATTATATTCCTTCTCATAATCATAATTTATCCTCTTTACAATTTGCTTCACCAATAACTTTATTACTATTGATTACCTCATTTCTTCTCTAATTCATATCAAAACTTAATATGATCAAGTTGTAAAGTCTACTTGATCAAGTATGTCTTCATGCCCTAAAACTTATTCTTTTTCAATTCAACTTTCATAAATAATTCTATTTTCCTTTCTTTAATTTTCTTTAACCATTTAGCATATTAATTTACTATAAAGATCCCATGTATATTGACTTGGCCAATTTTACCATTTTTCTCAATCTCTTTCTTTTCAAATTTCAATATTATAAACACTCTTTATTCACTTCATGCCATGCATTTTATGCATTCATCCAACATCCACCTACTCATAATTTTGTCTTCATATTAATTTCATAAATACTCATCCATTTAAATTTATTATAATATTTCTATCCTTTTCTTGGTTGAACATACAGGTATATTCAGCTTCTTATTTTTCTTCCTTCCATGGCCGACTGTTTACATGAGTTCTTCTTCATAGTTTCCTTTCTTTATACACTTATCATCTATTCACTTAGGACTTTTATCAAACATCTTAAATTCATCAATTATTATCATCAACATCCAGCCAAATCTTCAAGACCGAATAGCCTCCCTTGTTCACGTCATTTACCCATGTTTCATGCCATTTTCCACGTTTTGGGATTCTTTCACTATGGTTTAGCCCATATTTTGTAAAATCATCACTATAAAGTATTTACAATTAAATTCTCCCATCATCTACTACTAAACCCAACCTAAAATACATCCAAATTACATCAATCTTCAGAAATTTTCTTTTACTGTTTGTCATAACTGAACCTCCCTGTTCTTCTACATTAAATTTTACTTCAATTCAACATTATACACAAGCTTCTCAAGCATGAATAAATCATAAATTATAACTAGAAACAATTGAAACAACATCAATTCTCACCTTCCCAACCAAACCGAACTGTACTAAACTTCCAGCCCCTGTCCCGTTGATTTTCTACTCACCATATCTTGGCTTTAATCAGCTTTTTTTTTTTTATAGGAAATAGGATTGATGAAGGGAGCTGAGTGTTTTAGTAACAGAAATTGATGATTTCGGTTGAGCAATATGAGAGGAAAACTTGAAAATGAAAAGAAAATGGAAGCTGCACAGGAACGACACAGCAAAGAAATTCAAAGAAAGAAAGTCGGTTGTGGCTGGGCTACAAATGACTGAAATATCTGTTTTTTATTTATATTCCAGCCAATAGAAGGTTACATGTGGTCCACTTATTAAATCCCATCTCCTTTCTCCCCTGTTCTTTTATTTTTCTCTCACGCTTTCCGATAATGTGCAGCAAGCTTTGACGTGAAGCTTGCTGAAATTCTTCTCTTCGTTTTATTTTTTTTTTCATAATATACATATATTATAAGTATATATATTTTTTATTAACATATATTTATAAATATATATTTACAATTTTATGTGTATAAACATATCTTTGACATATACTATGTTATATATATCTTTAAAACATTGATCTTGTTTTTCTGATTGCTTTACTGCACTTATAATCAACTTTAAAAATTCACCGAGATCAACCAAAAATGTATAAAAATATGAGCCATATATGGTCGGAAAGGTTTTCAAGTTAACTTTCTAACGCAATTTGAATTACCTCAATTGGAGTTCCCTATCAAAACTTATGTCTGATTCTTTACTGATTGCTCAACTCTAGATTCCCTACATGTGACGTGAGTGTAGGAATTTCTTGTTGTTAATATATAATGAATTAAAATATGAGACTTATATGGATAAACGATATTTAAGTTAGCTTTCTAATAGATTTTGAATCACCTTAATCGGAGTTTCCTACCAACCGCTACGGATGAATCTTTACCGATAGGTGGTAGAATCTACTGCTCATGGAATAACTTTACAAAATATTTGGTATTGATCTATGAGGAACTAGAATATGAGGCTTTTATGTTTGGAAAGATAATTAAGTTAACTTTCCAAATAATTTTTTTACGGATTATCATTTGGATACTCCGATAAAATTTTATAATCGAAACACTACCGATGAGTCATTCTAGCCTCATGTTATTTTTATCCTCACAATTTCCAATCCTTAATTCAATCTCCAAAAATATATCTTCTCACTCATATTATCGTCTGAACACCGAAATCTAAGTAGGGTCCACATAGCTTTTTATTTAATATTTGTAAAAATGTACAAAATAATTTATTCATTAGTTAAAATTTACATGTCCGTACATGTACAGTACAGTAAAATTGGATCTTACAATGCCCCTATAGGGAAACTATCCCATTGATAGCTACATTGGGTTAGAGATGATATGATACCAAAATAGGGATTCATGCCTAGTCTCTCACTAAATGTTAAACGTTGTCTAGAGTATGGTTTATTTTATATGAAACTCTAGACGTGACATGTTTTTACAGTATATGTGAAATGATTGAAACTGAATGATTTAAACATGGTTTATATTAAGCATTATATGATTTGAGATGCTATTCTATATGTTTTAAAACATAGTCTGTAGAATACCGAATTTGATTTATCGGATGTGTATGATTTGTGAGTTTGAAAACTGAGATATGCAGGTTATGATTTTTGAGTTGCTTTTGTAGTTATTTACTGAGTTTATGACTCACTCCCCTCTTCTTTCCCTCCCTTTTAGATTGAGGATCACTATTATGACGCTTTTGACTCAGGAAGCTCCTCGGGAGTGATTCTCACGTGTAGTTTCAAGTATATGGCTTCTAGCACACTAGATAGACACAGATTGAGTATGGCACCGTGTATTTACTTATATTTTGATTGGATGTGTAAACAAAGTCCGGGATGTAGGCTATGTTATTTTATTATCAGGATGAAATGGTTTGATGGTTGTTCAAGATGGTGTTTGTGTTGATATGTGCAATAATAAAGTATATATATAAATTACTAGTGCTTGATGGTTTAAGACGAATATCATAATTGAATCAATTAAAAAGAAACAGAAATGGGACCTTAGTGATCAAGGATCGTTTAAAA
Source organism: Heritiera littoralis (assembly GCA_031772115.1). Taxonomy (NCBI): domain Eukaryota; kingdom Viridiplantae; phylum Streptophyta; class Magnoliopsida; order Malvales; family Malvaceae; genus Heritiera; species Heritiera littoralis. The sequence goes on from JAPDPK010000043.1 coordinate 2,896,468, forward strand.
CTGAATTGTGACCTATACAGTCACCTACAAACGAATGTGTGAAGAAAAGGGATATATAAAAAAAAATTAGCCCACAAATTTAGGCTTCCGTAAGGATTAAGCGAAAATCAAGATGTGACACATTTAATTCTCGATAAATATTAGGCAAATCAATAGTAGTATTTTGAATAAGATATGGCAACTCGAACAAGCGAATGTGCAAGTATTCGAGCCTCTCAACATGAACTCCAACATTATCAAGCCAAACTTTAAAGTGCATAAATGCCGACCTAAAATTTATCATTAGCCTAAGTAGGATTAATATCCTAGGTACATAAGTATAAATGTGTGTGTATATAAGGCTATGACTAATTAAAATTACTATCTTAAGTACAAAAATAAATAATCAAATAAATTTGATTTAAATGCCCATTGTATGTCTGTATAAAATATATATACATAAATATATATATATATATATATATATATATATCATGGTAAATTAAATATTATAGTTAAGTATAAAATATTTATATTTATATATTCATATATATATATATATATGAATATATAGACACACATTAATCACTAAGTAAATATACTTGATATATAACTTACTTAACATTTCTAAATGAGTTTATATATGATGCACTAACAGTGTATAGTTTCTATACACTATCAATACATCAGAAGTTGACACTTCATCAATAGGCCCTTATAGGTAAATTAAAAAAAATTATTTATATTTGCATATAAGGGCCTATTGATGAGGTGTCAATCTCTGGTCCATTGATAGTGTATAGAAACTATACACTGTCAGTGCATCATATATAAATCCTTTCTAAATATGTACATATATTAAGGATTTATATATGATGTACTGACAGTATATAATTTTTATACACTGGCAATACATCAGAGGTTGACACCTCATCAATAGGTCCTTATATGCAAATATAAATAAATTTTTTTAATTTGCCAATAAGGGTCTATTCATGAGGTGTCAACCTCTGATGCTTTGATAGTGTATAGAAACTATACACTGTCAGTGTATCATATACAAACTCATATATTAATTTAAATTCTATAACACCTAAGTCACATGCCTAATAATAATAATAATAATAATAATAATAATAATAATAATAATAATAATATATAAGCCAAAGCAGTTGGTTCAAAGTAAAACATCTTATGTGTATGGGTTATATGATTGACACGTGTAATTTAATATATTAAAATAATAATTATCATTTTTAAAATTTTTTAAACATAAAAATCTCTTCCTATTTATACATATCTTAAAAATACAAAATAAATTATTTTCAATAACAAAACATTTATATTCATTGATAATATAACATCTATATCTACACTTTTTATCAATTAAAATTTTTTTCATCATCTAAATGATAATATCTATATCTATATATAAGAGTTATTATATATTTGTTTAAAAAAACTATGTTTTTAATATTGAATTAATTTTTTTCATATATTTTACTCATGTATTAGAGAATAATTTTGTTTTACCTTTAATCATATAGTATATTTTTATATTTTATTTTTACTTTTTTATAAACATCGATAAAGTTAAAAGACATAATTTTTTATTGTTGATAAAAACTAAAGAGTGAACAGAAACCATGACATATGGTGATAATAATCCCGTTTATGAAGTGTTTTTTCTTGACAAAAATGTTAATAATGAAAAATAACATAAAAATTTAAAAAATAAAAAAAATAAAATTTAAGATATTATTAATGAATCATGAAATATGAATAGCACAAAAAAGTTGATTTAGCATGACAAAACTAAAAAATAAATTGACCTTTTCTTCATTTATGACTTCTTTAAAATTAGTTTTTGCTATTTTTTTCTTATTTTTTTCTTTCACGTCCTTAAAAAATTATTTTGATCAAAAGAGTATAAAAATTTTCAAGAATAAAATGAAATTCTTTTATATTTCATGATTTAAAAAAATCATTTAACTAAATTAAATTTATTTAATAAAAATTTATCTTTTATGCATATATATTTAAATTAAAACACTATTAAGATAATCTTTTATCTATATATATATATATTTAATTTAAAACACTAATGAGATAATCTTTTATCTGTATATATATTAAAACACCAATAAGATAATCTTTTATTAATTATTCTATCCATTTATATTAAAATTTAAATAAATAACAATTATCTTTTATCAAATACTTTACTCATATTTTATTGCTCGTAACTAATCTTTTATCTTTTACATAGATAAATACACACATATATATGTATATACATATATATATATACATATATATATATGTATATATAAATATAATATACATATGTCACGACCCGAAGGCTGCAATAATTCGCTTGACACTCATACTTTTTCTTAGTCTGCAAATTTATGGACTAAATTTTTTCTTTTCATTTTACAGTTTGTATTCGGTGTCAGTGTAGTCACTATCTAATTCCGTTCATTTCTTAATTCAGTTATGATTTAAATTTGCTCCTTAAGATGAGGAGAAATCAATTATTGTCCGTAACTAATCCTCACATACTTATCATATAACATTATAACATTAAAACATTATATCGATTACTCATTATTTTAGTTTACATCCCATCCTATAGTATCATACAGAAATTTGCCTGAAAATAAAAGCGTATGCCCAAGAGTGCATACCTCAAAAGCAACCAAGTAGTTTCGGAGAACAAGAACAAGTATCGAGCCTAGATACCGTCTCCGAGTCCCACTCAAAAACCCTCCTGGTGAAGTTTCAACCCCAGTAGTCTGAAAAGATATGAAATTGAGGGGGTGAGCAAAACCACGGCTCAGTAAGTCATTTACATAATTGCAGAATTAGACTTACACTGTCCTAATGCGATGCATGAAACCTTTAAGGATTTTCACGTCATATTCACTCTATGATCGTTTATCAAACGTCTCAGATCATGTCCTAAAGGTTTCTTGGTGTGTAAGAGCTTAAGGAATTAATAGGGGAGAGTCTCTTTGTAGTACCTCATTATACTTATCCTGATACTTATCTGATACATTAACCTTTAATCATAGTCGATCAACCATTTTCAATCTTTTGTCATTATTCCATAATATACAATATCATATCATATCATATCATGTCATTTCATGTGAAGTCTTGTTCAGACACTACTAGACCATATCACTTCTCATCGATAAGTACATTTTGTACTGTATTAAGTCGTAATATTTCCAACTTAGAGAAATATAGTCACATATAGTATAAAAGTCATGATACCTCTTCTTATACATCTCATGTTCAATGTACAGCATAAGATCATAATATATTTCATGCAGAATGTATATCGTTCTATTCTGATTCCACATATCACTTATGCAAGTTTTACTGTATAAAACGACTATCATCTCACATTTCATTACATTTAACATATAGTCGTATATGAATCATGTGTGATATTGAAATCATATCATGTGTACTCTTAGAACACGTTCAAATCATGTCAAATCTCAAATCATCTCTCGTTTATTTTTAAGACATGATTGAGCATACACATTTCCCTTTTCATATCATGTGTGATCAAAGCATGCATATTTCTCTTTTCACATTTCGTGAAATCAAAACATGTACTTTTCATGTCGTTTCAAATAAAACGTGCACATTTCTTTTTTCATATCATGTCAAATTAAAACATGTCTTTTCATTTCGTTTCAATCAAAACGTGCACATTTTTCTTTTCATATCATATCAAATGGAAACATGTCTTTTCATTTCATTTTAATAAAACGTGCACATTTTTCTTTTCATATCATGTCAAATCAAAACATGTCTTTTCATTTCATTTCAATCAAAACGTGCACATTTTTTTTCATATCATATCAAATGAAAACATGTCTTTTCATTTCATTTCAATAAAACGTGCACATTTTTCTTTTCATATCATGTCAAATCAAAACATGTCTTTTCATTTCGTTTCAATCAAAACGTGCACATTTTTTTTTCATATCATATCAAATGAAAACATGTCTTTTCATTTCATTTCAATAAAACGTGCACATTTTTCTTTTCATATCATGTGTGATCGAATAAAATATCGAAACACATTTCACATATTGTAAAATCATATCAGTTTAGAGTTCATATCGATCTAAAAGCATACTCTAAACTGCATATCATATGGTTGAGACTAGGCTAGATCCCAATCACTCTATCAATAAAGACTTATATCACTGTAGCTAGCAGTGAAAATCATATCATCGTCCCCTGGAAACCAACTAGGGCGCTATCTATGGCCATAGACCTCATCTCTCTCAGCCCCACTGATCAGGCGTGACTGAGACCTATCCACGACTATTGTCGGACAAGCATTTCTACCTAATGAGCAAAGCTCCAATTAGGCGGTTTCCACTATGCTTTATTGAATTTAATTCTTTTAGGGTGCCTACAGTCTCATAAAACATTTAAATCTTTCACTTTTCTTGTAAAAATAGTGTAAAGTATGTAACACGTTTGTCTTTAAGATCATTTATATATATATGAATACATACATTACACTATATGTTCAATCTTTTCAAAATAATTTAAACATTCAAAACATTCATGTAAGTATTGTATAAATGAATGTTTTCAAATCTCATGCATAAAACGAGGCATGCTTAAGAGCGATGAGATTAAACAATAGAATTAAAACAGTATTGAAATGAGGCATGCTTATGAAATGTATTAAGGTAATATCACTCAGTATAGTGCTAATTATAATGCCAATTCTTCCTTAGATCATCACCCTCAAACATCTTGACTTAGCACCTATACCTAACTCGTCATCATTTTACATTTCATTTTAAAGTCCACGATTCAATCTGAGGGAGACCCATCAAGCTCACACAGCTCAAGTCATGTTCGTGATGTTTGTGATCCTTTGAGCATCCATGGAGGTCCAATTACAAGAGCTAAATCAAAGATAATGCAACAAGCCTTGGCTGGTTTCATTAATATAGCTAGAGAAAAAGCCCAACAAAGCTTGAGTATGGAGGATGATAAAGTCTTCTACAACATGATCCAAGCCCAAGTTCAACCTTCTTGAAGACACACACACACAAGTATTGGGTCGAAATGCAATTAGGCTGGATGCATATTTTATTTAGTTAAGTATTATTGGGTTGAACGTTGTCTTAATTTAATTTAAGCCCAATTCCTTTTTAAATAATATATTTTGTAGGACTTCTATTACTTGTTCTGCAAGTTAGGAGAGTAGGATTCCTATTACTTGTTCTGCAAGTTTGCTATTTCCTATTCTGCAAGTTAGGAAAGTAGGATTCCTATTACTTGTGCTGCAAGTTAGCTAGTTGCCTATAAATAGTTATGTAACCCTTTGGGGAGAACACAATTGATTTTAGTAATAAAATTGAGAGACTTCTTCTCTTTGGTTCTCTTGAGAACTCTTGAACTTATCAAGGTCTTCCTTGTGGCGTTCTTCTACCTTCTACCAATATATACCATAGGTTCTTACTTTTCTAAGCAACGGGTCTTGGTCCAATACCATAGGTTCTTGTGTTTCTACACAACGGGTCTTGGTTTTACTTCTAATTTTTGTTTTTTCTTTGCTGTGTTTTTAACTTGTTATTGTTTTTCTTCAAGTGTTCTTCGTGTTCTTCATTGAACCTCATCTTCTTTCGGTGAGGTCCATATCACAATCCATTCTATTTCAATAGGAGCACATCTAATAAATCATTCACAATTTTCTATTGTCCAATAACATATAATATCATTTCACAGTATTTGTAAACTAAATCACCTTTACTTTCAATGTTAAAACTAAGATTCATCCATTCATGTCGGTCTTTTTAGTATTTCATGTATATTCACATATTACTTTAGCGACTCCCACTATAACACTAAAATCATTCAATGTTAAGGAGTTCATTCGAGATCTATTCTGTAGATCATTTACTCACAATACCCACATCATTGAGTCATTTTCTCAATTTACCATATTACCATGGGTATATCATTCCTTATGCATCACTAAACCTCGAACCTTTAATTACCACAATTATCATACAATTCAACTATATCTATACAATATAATTCTAACGCTGAATTATATAAATGTCTTACCTCATTGAGCTTGGTGTTTCATACCTCGAGCTTCGCCGAACTCGAATCATCGTCTTACATCGTGCAACTTCCTTAAACTAATCACCTTTAGATTAGCTATGCTAATGGTGGCTAGTCAATCGCCAACGAGGCCCCCGCGTTATAGCTTTCCTACAATTACCGCACTGTAACTTAGTCGAGAATTAATTAAATATATTCATAAAAGCTTCATGAATATATTACTAGGCTCATTTATTTACTTACTAATTTTCATATAAGGATTTAATAAATCCTTCTCTTGTTCTTCCTATTTATTCTTTTTGTTCTTTTCTTTATGGTTACACATATATAATTATGTGTGTCATACCTGTACTTATTCATTTGACATACCATACATATTCATGTATATATATATATATATATGTATGTATTTCTTTCCTTTTCTCTTCTTTCTTTCATTTCTTTCTTTTCAATTCATATGTAATTTACAAACCGAGAGAAATTTTGGCAATCTCGATATTACTAATTTCCATAACATGAATATTTTTACTTAAAATTCAGTATATTCACGTTTTTATAAAGAGTACTAAATTTCTCATTTCTGTGGTGGGAAATTACTTCTCGTGTAATAAAATCATTTTTTTTAAATGATTCTACGTAATTTTTCTAAAATTTTCGGCAGCATAACCGCTGCTTATTGACTAACCTCCCTGCACAAAACAAACAGTTTATAATTTTTTTACAGCCAGTGAATCTCCACAATTTCCAACCAAATAGTTTTCCACAATATATCCATAATTATTCGTGCATAATTAAATTGTGTAACATAGATATTCTTACCAGTCCCGGGCTAGCGACTTCCTTATTACGTCGTGCTCGTAGTCACCTCTCCCGATTTTCCATCATCTCGACTCCGAGTATACTTTTCTACAAGTCCACATTCATATCAAATTTCTGAAATTTATACAACTATTAAATAAATTAATAACAATAAAGATACTCATAATTCCTACCGCATTCTCTCTTCCTTTCTTCTTCTTTTTCTTCCTCTTCTTCTCTTTTCTTTTTCTTTTTCTTTTCTTTTCTTTTCTTTTTCTTTCTTTCTTTTTTTTTCTTTCTGGTCTGAACCGATTCGGACCGGTTCAGCTGGTTTGGCTGGTTCGGCACCCCATCGGTCAGTTCTCCGTCGGCTTGGCCACCCCGAAGCTCACCGAGGTAGTGCTGATGCCAGATCTGACCTCCTTTTCCCCCCACCGCCGGCGACGGCATCGGATCTGGGATGGTGGGTTTCGGCCTCTTCTCCTCTCTTTTCTTCCTCCTTTTTCCTTTCTCCCCTCCACTGTCGGCTTCCTTTTCTCTCCCCTTATCTCCGCCGGCGTTGTGGCGGGTTCGGCGGTGCCTGGATCGGCCGGCACCGCCGCTTCCTTCTTTCTTTTCTTTCCTTTCTTTTCCTTCTCTGGTCCGCTTCGCTTTCTTTCCCGTCTTTCTTTTCTTTTTCGTCGGCCGCCGGTCGCTTTCGTCCTCCTCTCCCTCGACTCGCCGGCCTCTTCCCTCTCTCTCTCTTTCTCCAGCCGTCGGGGTTGACACCCCCTTTTCTCTATTTTTCGACAGAAACGGGGGTCCCTATTCTCGTTTCTGTCTTAAGCCCTTTCTCTTCTTCTTTTTATATATATATATATATCATATTATTATTATATTTATATATTTTATTTATAATATATCTTATATATATACATTGTACATAAAAAATATATATATATATATATATATATTTACATATAATATACATCTTGTTATATACTTTAAATTATAGTACTAAATACATTTAATATATGTATATATATTATTCATGTACAACAATATGTATAATACTAATATATACATATTTATTTATGTAAAACATATAAAAGTATATTTATATAATATAATTATATAATTATATAAATATACGCCTTTTTATATCTTTAAATTCGGATTTCTTAATATCCGAATTAAATTTTCAAATTCCAATTTCTCAATTTCATTACTTCATCGACTTTCGAATTTTCCAAATATTTCTATCTCTTATATAATTTCATTTATTTTCTGTAGTTTATTATTTTTTTAATATTAAATTTAAAAATTTAACGGTTATCACAACATATATATATACACATATATATACAAATATATAGAGGAGGGATCCACTTACACATGTGTAAAATAAATTTGCTTTATACAGTTTTATATCTTCATATAGGACTAATATTTTTGCAAATCGACCGTTGAATTTAACAACCTATTCCTATTTATTATGTATGTAAATTTTTAAATCAATATGCTTTTTCTATTATTTTAATCGGGAATAATATTTTTTTCAATTATTTCACTAAATATATAGTTAGACGTATTCGATTAATTTGAAATTTGACATGCATGATCTATGTGAATAAAACATAAAGTTCAACAGTCAGATTAAAAAATTATAAATCATATACAAAGATATGAAAGTGTGTAAAATTAAATTTGTTTTATACATGTATAACTGGATCCCTCCTCATATATATATATATATATATATATATATATATATATATATATAAATATATAAGCCAAAGCATTTAAGTGCAAGTAAAACATCTTATGTGGATGGTTTAAAATTTTGATACGTATAATATTCTAAAATAAAAAATAATAATTTTTTCCAATTTTTTAAAAGATAAGAATCTATATACGTTAAAATTGCATAATAAATTAATTATTTTTTAAAAAATTATTTATTTCAATTTTTAAAAGATAAACATCTAAATTTTTATATATTAAAATTTAAAAAATCACATATTAATTATTAATTTCATTACTCATTGTTATCAATATACATGTATAGTTGCTATAAACTTTAAAAACATATTTATAGAAATAATTAATCTTGGTATAAATTTTTTTAGTTTGATGCTTTTTTTTTTTTAAAATAACATACGTATGTGTGGTAAGATGAATTTTTTTATTATTAAAGTATAAAATGTACACCAATAATCAGATAATCATAGATCCTAGGTTACATTTTTTATTTCAATAAGATTCAATTTTTTATAATAATCTTTTATTTATATATATATATATAATATATATATATATATATATATATATATATATATATATGTCAAAGCACTTAATAAAAATAATTTTTTATGAAGATAGCTTAATTTTTTTATACTTTAAATAATTAATTAATTTTAATTTTTTATAAAATAATTCTATTCAATTAATTATTCAATTTAAAAATATTTGAAATTATCAACCATATTATCTTCATTTAAATCAGATAAAATTTATCTTAGAATTTAAAATTTTTTATCACTTATTATGTTATTTTTAAATTAAAAAATCTATAAAATTTGATCGGAACTATATTAAGGTTTTAAATATTTTATCAAAAAATTAAAAATAGATATTTAAATTTATATATTTTTGTATTGAATTAAACTTTAATGCTTTTTTTGTTTAATTTTCATTTCATTTCTTTTTCATATTTATTTGTTCAATCAGTTTTTTTATTAAAAAAAATATCCATATGAAGTATCTATTATTTTGAAACATATATTATCTTAAATATTATATCTAATTATTTTTAATTGATTTAAATTGTAAAAAACTTATATAATAAATCATTTTTATTCTTTTTATATTTTTACTTTACTTAGCTTTTATACATGAGACTATTATAAATAATTTTTTAAAAATCCTAAAAAAATAGAGTTCTCAACAGTAATTTATTTTATAAGATTAATTTGGAGTCATTTAAATTCAAAATTTAAAAATAAATCTGTTTCAAATATGCAACATTAATCAATAATCTATTAATTATTAATACAGTAAGAATTATTTTCATTAAAATTGTAGATATTTAATTAATTAATTTTTTTTAATGTTTATGATTTATAATACTTATTCTTTCTATAATTTTTAATTAGTATTTGATTTTAAATTATTTTTTAACTTGTGTATTCTATATCTGCATCAAATTTTTTAATACGTTATTTAACATGTATTTCCAGATAAATTTTTATAATTTTATTTTTAAAAATATTATTATAAATTAAAATATTCTTCGCACGAATTTAAATATAATAATAATAGTAATAAAGGCTTCCTGAAGAAGCCGAAAAGAGCCACCAACAACTCCCAAAATTGTAGGAGTCCTCTGCCCTGAAAACCAAATTCTATTTTGGTTTTCTTTTTTTTTTTAATGCTGGTGAAACCCAAAAACAAGACTGAATGAGAGAGAGGGTGAGGGCTGAGAGAGGATCAGTGAAGAAGAAGGAAGATATTGGCCAACCGAGAAAGAGAAGTAGGAGGAAGCATACAAGGAACAGAGAGCCGCAGATTGACTGCAATTCAAAGGCAGAGAAACGAGAGGGTGAAGGGAAAGGAGAGGCTGTGTGACGGAGGAGAAAGAAATGGAAGTAGGGGTGCTGAGTTGGGGGCTAATCGGTGGCTTTGGAGGTTGATTCAACTGTTGGATAGCTTGTAATAAATACAAGGGAACAAGTTCCCACATTGCTTGTAAAAGTGTAAAGTGATATATTTATAAAGGGAAATCAACTCTTGAGAGTAATTTGGAGTTAAAGAGGAAATGGGCTTTGACCATTTAGCTTGGGCTTGAGCTTGTTTGGCTTGGGCTTGGTCTTGCTTGGCTTGGGCTTTGGCTTTGGCTAGAGCTTGGCTAGAGCTTGGCCTATTTTAAAAGTCAAAGATGGGCACTTGGGCACTTGGGGCACTTGGGCTCTTGGCTCTTTGACTTAAGTCAAAGTTTTATTTTTTGACAGAATATTTTAAATTCAAAATTGAATTTAAAATTATTTTAACTGTTCCAATAGACATATTTTTGGTTATATGTCTGGAACGGTTATGTCTGAAATGAATGGTTGTTATTTAGAAAATCACAACCATTCATTTATGTCTCTTCATACTCTATATAAGAGTGATGATTTCCAGAAAACACACTCTGCATTCTTACTTTTCATGAAAATTCTGAAGGCTTTGTTGTATCCTGGGGTAACTTGCTTCTGTGTGAAGCAATATTACACTTAAGATAGTGTAATTCTACACGCCTCAAAGCCATATACTCTAATTATTTTCCTAACAATTTGAGTGTAATATTTCATTTGATATGGCAATGGTTACCAATCCTGTGTTTATCAATCAACAAGATCCTGTCAAGTTGAACCAGTTTGATGGGACAAACTTCACCAGATGGAAGGACAAGATGAAGTTTCTGTTGACAACTTTGAAGGTGTCCTATGTTCTGGATCCGAATTTGCAGCCACTGGCAGACCCTACACCAGAAGACACAGATACAGTGAAGGAAGAAAGAAAGAAAGAAACGTGCAGAAGATGAACTGGTGTGTCGTGGTCACATCCTCAACTCTCTTACTGACAGACTTTATGATTTATACTCCAACTATACATTACCAAGAGAGATCTGGACTGCTTTGGAAACAAAATACCAGAATGAGAAAAAAGGTATAGATAAATTCCTAACACTAAATTATTTTGATTTCAAGATGACTGATAACATGCCAGTCATGGATCAAGTCCATGAACTACAAATACTGGTTTCCAGACTTAGAGAATTGGAAGTGATTGTTCCTGACACTATACAAATCGGAGCAATTCTATCCAAGTTGCCTCCTTCATGGAACAATTACAGAAAAAAGGTCCTGCAGACACCAGACAGTTTCACATTGGAACAATTCCAGACTCATCTGCAAATTGAGTGTGAAACTCGTCTCAGGGATGAGAAACTCCAGAAAGAGAAGGCAGTGAATTCAAATGGGAATTCACAAGTAAATGCCATAGGAAGCAATTCTGGAAAGTTTGCAAACAAGTCTGGAAAGAATTAGAACAACTTCAAAGTCCAGAAAACTGATGGATTTAAGAAGTCAACAATTATAAGAAGAACAAAGCCTGCTTTCATTGTGGAAAGAAGGGGCACTACATTAAAGAATGTAGAGTCAAAATTGCAAAAGACAAGAAGAATAAAGACAATGGTTCTAAACAATCTGCTCAAGCTAATATGGTTGTTGAAGATGACATGAACTTTGTTGCCATGGTTACTGAATTGAACATGGCAACAAGTGCAGGAACCATGGAGTGGTTTCTCGATTCTGGAGCCACAATTCATGTCTGCAACAACAGGGAATTCTTTAGCACTTATACTGAAGAAAACAGTGAAGTTTTTATGGGAAACCATGCTCCTGTCAAAGTGCTGGGAAAGGGGAGTGTGATGTTAAACTTCACTTCTGGACAGAAACTGACTCTTCTCAATGTGCACCATGTTCTTGATGTCAAGAGGAACTTAGTTTCTGCAAATATGCTTTGCAAGAAAGGCTTTAAGATTGTTTTAGAATCTGATAAGTTTGTAATATCTAAGAATGGTATGTTTGTAGGAAAGGGATATTCCCTTGATGGCATGTTCAAACTCAGTATTAATAAAATAAATATTGCTTCTGCCTATATCATTGAATCTTCTACTTTGTGGCATGCTAGATTAGGACATTTAAATTATGCTATGATTAAATACATGACAAACCATGATTATATTTCTTGTAAGCATGATCACCATGATAAGAGTCAAATTTGTGTAGAAGCTAAGATTACAAGAAAGCCTTTTCCTAAAGTAGAACATGAAACAAAATTGCTGGAACTAGTTCATTCGGATATTTGTGAATTAAATGGAAAATTGACTAAAGGAGGAAATAGATATTTTATAACTTTTATAGATAATTGTTCACATTTTACTAGTATTTATTTACTAAGAAACAAGGATGAAGCTTTTGATAAATTTAAGGAATTTAAATCTAAAGTAGAGAATCAAAAGGAAAGAAAAATTAAAATTATAAGGAGTGATAGAGGTGGTGAATATTTCTCAACTGAATTTGATAAGTTCTGTGAAGATCATGGAATAATTCACCAAAGATCAGCTCCTTTTACACCCCAACATAATGGTTTGGCGAAAAGGAAAAACAGGACCCTAGTTGATATGGTAAATGCAATGATTTTAAATGCTGGATTACCTTTCAACTTGTGGGGTGAAGCTTTGCTTACTGCCTTTTACATACATAATAGGGTTCCTTCAAAGAAGACACATATCTCATGTCACGACCCGAAGGCCGCAATGATTCCCTTTACACTCATACTTTTTCTTAGTCTACAAATTTATGGACTAAATTTTTCCTTTTCATTTTACAGTTTGTATTCGGTGTCAGTGTAGTCACTATCTAATTCCGTTCATTTCTTAATTCAGTTATGATTTAAATTTGCTCCTTAAGATGAGAAGAAATCAATTATTGTCCATAACTAATCCTCGCATACTTATCATATAACATTAAACATTAAAACATTATATCGATTACTCATTATTTTAGTTTACATCCCATCTTATAGTACCATACAGAAATTTGCCTGAAAATAAAAGCGTATGCCCAAGAGTGCATACCTCAAAAGCAACCAAGTAGTTTCGGAGGACAGGGACAAGTATCGAGCCTAGATACCTCTCCGAGTCCCACTCAAAAACCCTCCTGGTGAAGTTTCAATCCAAGTAGTCTGAAAAGATATGAAATTGAAGGGGTGAGCAAAACCACGGCTCAGTAAGTCATTTATATAATTGCAGAATTAGACTTATACTGTCCTAATGCGATGCATGAAACCTTTAAGGATTTTCACGTCATATTCACTCTATGATCGTTTATCAAATGGCTCAAATCATGTCCTAAAAGTTCCTTGGTGTGTAAGAGCTTAAGGTATCAATAAGGAGAGTCTCTTTATAGTACCTCATTATACTCATCCCGATACTTATCTGATACATTAACCTTTAATCATAGTCGATCAACCATTTTCAATCTTTTATCATTCTTCCATAATATACCATATCATATCATATCATGTCATTTCATATGAAGTTTTGTTCAGACACTATTAGACCATATCACTTCTCATCAATAAGTACATTTTGTTTTGTATTAATTCGTAATATTTTCAATTTAGAGAAATATAGTCACATATAGTATAAAAGTCATGATACCTCTTCCAATACATCTCATGTTCAATGTACCGCATAAGATCATAATATATTTCATGCAGAATGTATATCGTTCTATTCTGATTCCACATGTCACTTGTGCAAGTTTTACTGTATAAAACGACTATCATCTCACATTGCATTACATTTAACATATAGTCGTATATGAATCATAGGTGATATTGAAATCATATCATGTGTACTCTTAGAACACGTTCAAATCATGTCAAATCTCAAATCATCTCTCGTTTATTTTTAAGACATGATTGAAAGCATACACATTTCCCTTTTCATATTATGTGTAATCAAAGCATGCATATTTCTCTTTTCACATTTCGTGAAATCAAAACAAGTACTTTTCTTATCGTTTCAAATAAAACGTGCACATTTCACTTTTCATATCATGTCAAATCAAAATATGTCTTTTCATTTCATTTCAATCAAAACGTGCACATTTTTCTTTTCATATCATGTCAAATCAAAACATGTCTTTTCATTTCGTTTCAATCAAAACGTGCACATTTTTCTTTTTGTATCATGTCAAAGGAAAACATGTCTTTTCATTTCGTTTCAATCAAAACGTGCACATTTTTCTTTTCATATCATGTCAAATGAAAACATGTCTTTTCATTTCGTTTAAATCAAAACGTGCGCATTTTTCTTTTCATATCATGTGTGATCGAATAAAATATCGAAACACATTTCACATATTGTAAAATCATATCAGTTTAGAGTTCATATCAATCTAAAAGCATACTCTAAACTGCATATCATATGGTTGAGACTAGGCTAGATCCCTATCACTCTATCAATAAAGACTTATATCACTGTAGCTAGCAGTGAAAATCATGTCATCGTCCCCTGGAAACCAACTAGGGCGCTATCTATGGCCATAGACCTCATCTCTCTCAGCCCCACTGATCAGGCGTGACTGAGACCTGTCCACGACTATTGTCGGACAAGCATCTCTGCCTAATGAGCAAAGCTCCAATTAGGCGGTTTTCCACTATGCTTTATTGAAATTTAAATTCTTTTAGGGTGCCTACAGTCTCATAAAACATTTAAATCTTTCGCTTTTCTTGTAAAAATAGTGTACAGTATGTAACACGTTTTTCTTTAAGATCATTTACATATATATGAATACATACATTACACTATATGTTCAATCTTTTCAAAACAATTTAAGCATTCAAAACATTCATGTAAGTATCGTATAAACGAATGTTTTCAAATCTCGTGCATAATACGAGACATGTTTAAGAGCGATGCAATTAAACAATGGGATCAAAACATTATTGAAATGAGGCATGCTTATGAAATGGATTAAGGTAATGTCACTCGGTATAGTGCTAACTATAATGTCAATTCTTCCTTAGATCATCACCCTCAAACATCTCGACTTAGCACCTATACCTAACTCGTCATCATTTTTACATTTCATTTTAAAGTCCTCGATTCAATCCATTCTATTTCAACAGGAGCACATCTAATAAATCATCCAAGATTTTCTATTGTCCAATAACATATAATATCATTTCATGGTGTTGGTAAACTAAATCACCTTTACTTTCAATGTTAAAACTAAGACTCATCCATTCATGTCGGTCTTCTTAGTATTTCATTATGACACTAAAATCATTCAATGTTAAGGAGTCCATTCGAGATCTATTCTGTAGATCATTTACTCATCATACCCATATCATTGAGTCATTTCCTCAATTTACCATATTACTATGGGTATATCATTTCTTATGTGACACTAAACCTCAAATCTTTTAATTTTCACCATTACCATACAATTCAACTATATCTATACAATATAATTCTAACGCTGAATTATATAAATGTCTTACCTCATTGAGCTTGATGTTTCATGCGTTGAGCTTCGCCGAACTCGAATCATCGTCTTACATCATGCAACTTCCTTAAACTAATCACCTTGAGATTAGCTATGCTAATGGTGGCCGCTCAATCGCCAACAAGGTCCCCGCTTTATAGCTTTCCTACAATTACCGCATTGTAACTTAGTTGAGAATTAATTAAATATATTCATAAAAGCTTCATGAATATATTACGGGGCTCATTTATTAACTTACAAATTTTCATATAAGGATTTAATAAATCCTTCTCTTGTTCTTTCTATTTATTCTTTTTGTTCTTTTCTTTATTGTTACATATATATCTATAATTATGTATGTCATACCTATGCTTATTCATTTGACATACCATACATATTCATGTATATATATACATGTATGTATTTCTTTTCTTGTCTCTTCTTTCTTCCATTTCTTTCTTTTCAATTCACATGTGGTTTACAAACCGGGAGAAATTTCGGTGGTCTCAAAATCACCAATTTTCATAACATGAATATTTTTTAATTAAAATTCAGTATATTCATGTTTTTATGAAAGTATTTAATTTCTTATTTTCGTGGTTGGAAATTACTTCTTGTGTAATAAAATCATTTTTTTAAAATGATTCTACATAATTTTTCTAAAATTTTCGACAGCATAACGGCTGCTTATTGACTAACCTCCCTGCACAAAGTAGACAGTTTATAATCTTTTTAACAGCCAGTGAATCTCCACAATTTCCAACCAATCGATTTTCCCCAATATTTCCATAAAACTCATGCATTATTTAATCACGCAAATTTAGATATTCTTACTTGTCCCGGCTAGCGACTTCCTTATTACGTCGCGTCCGTAATCATCTCTCCCGATTTCTCTCGCCTCGGCTTCCGAGCATATTTTTCTACACGTCCACATCATATTAAACTTTAGATATTTAATACAATTATTAAATAAATTGATAATAATGAAATTATCGTAATTTCCTACCGCATTTTCTCTTTCTTTCTTCTTCTCTTTTCTTCCTCTTTTCTCTTTTCCTTTTTCTTTCTTTTCTTTTCTTTTCTTTTTTTTTCTTTTTTTTTCTGGTCTGAACCGGTTCGGACCGGTTTAGACCGGTTCAGCTGGTTTGGCCGGTTCGGCACCCCATCGGCCGGTTCTCCGCCGGCTTGGCCACCCCGAAGCTCACCGAGGTAGTGCTGGTGCCGGATCTGACCTCCTTTTCCCCCCACCGCCGGCGACGGTGCCGGATCTGGGATGGTGGGTTTCGACCTCTTCTCCACTCTTTTCTCCCTCTTTTTTTTCCTTTCTCCCCTCCACTGCCAGCTTCCTTTTCTCTCCCCTTATCTCCGCCGACGTTGTGGCGGGTTCGACGGTGCCTGGATCGGCTGGCACCGCCGCTTCCTTCTTTCTTTTCTTTCCTTTCTTTTCCTTCTCTGGTCCGCTTCGCTTTGCTTTCCCCTCTTTCTTTTCTTTTCCGCCGGCCGCCGGTCGCTTCTGTCCTCCTCTCCCTCGACTCGTCGGCTTCTTCCCCCTCTCTCTCTCTCTTTCTCCCACCGTCGGACACCCCCCTTTTTCCTCTATTTTTTTTTCGACAGAAACGGGGGTCCCTATTCCCGTTTCTGTCTTAAGCCTTTCTTTCTTTTTTTTTTTATCATATTATTATTATATTTATATATTTTATTTATAATATATCTTTTATAGATATATATATACATTGTACATAAAAATATATATTTTTTTACATATAATATACATCTTGTTATATACTTTAAATTAAAGTACTATATACATTTAATATATGTATATATATTATTCATGTACAACATTATGTATAATACTAATATGTACATATTTATTTATGTAAAAACATATAAAAGTATATTTATATAATATAATTATATAAATATACGCTTTTTTTTATATCTTTAAATTCGGATTTCTTAATATCCGAATTAAATTTCCAAATTCCAATTTCTCAATTTCATTACTTCATCGACTTTCGAATTTTCCAAATATTTCTATCTCTTATATAATTTCATTTATTTTCTGTAGTTTATTTTTTTTTGTTTTAATATTAAATTTAAAATTTTAGCGGTTATCACATCTCACCATATGAAGTCTGGAATGGAAGGAAGCCAAATTTAAATTATTTTAAAATGTGGGGGTGTATTGCATATTATAGACTTCTTGATTCTCAAAGGACTAAATTAGGTTCAAGAGGAATTAAATCTGTGTTTGTTGGTTATGCACAAAATTCAAAGGCATATAGATTACTAGATTTAGAATCAAATGTTATAGTAGAGTCTATACATGTTGAATTTTTTGAAAATAGTTTTGTGAAAAATCAAGTTATGCATGAACAAGAAAATGATCAAAATACATCTACTGCCTATGATTCCTTAGTCAAACGTAAGGAAATAAGTGAACCATCTGAACCAAGAAGAAGTCAGAGGCCAAGAAAAGAAAAACATCTTGAGTCTGATTTTATTTCTCCTGATCATATTACCTTTTTTAGTTGAAGGTAGTAGAGACAGAATTATGAGGAAAATGAAGATATTATTAAACATTGAAGATGAGCCCAAAACTTTGAGTGAAGCTTTGACTTCAAGAGATTCAGCTTTCTGGCAAGAAGCTGTAAATGATAAAATGGACTCTATCATGTCTAATAATACGTGGATTCTGGTAGACTTACCTCCAGTATCAAAGCCTATTAAAAATAAATGGGTTTTTAAGAGAAAGTATAATTCTGATGGTACTATACAAACCTTTAAAGCAAGATTAGTTGCTAAAGGTTTTACACAAAAGAAAGGCTTGGATTACTTTGATACTTATGCTCCAGTAGCTAGAATAACTTCTATTAGAATTCTTTTTGCTCTAGCTTCTATATATAAGTTGCATATTCACCAAATGGATGTTAAAACTGCATTTTTAAATGGTGATTTAAAAGAAGAAGTTTATATGGAACAACCCGAAGGGTTTGTTTTACCTGGAAATGAACATAAAGTTTGCAAGCTTGTTAAATCTTTATATGGTCTTAAACAAGCTCTAAAACAATGGCATGAGAAATTTGATTCTGCTATTTTATCTTTTGGTTTTAGGCATAATACTGCTGATAAATGTATATATATTCTAAATTTACTACTGATTATGTAGTGATTGTTTGTTTATATGTAGATGATATGCTTATATTTGGTACTAACATGCTTGGTATAAATGAGACTAAGAATTTTCTTACCTCTAAATTTAAGATGAAAGATCTTAATCAAGTAGATACAATTTTAGGAATTAAAATTACAAAGAATGATAATGGATTTTCATTGAATCAAACTCATTACATAGAAAAGTTGTTAGATAAATATCAATATCTTAAAATAAAAGAATATAGTACTCTATATGATTCAAGTGTGCAACTTGTCAAGAATGATGCTAGACCAATAGAACAATTAAAGTATGCTAGTGTTATAGGAAGCTTAATGTATGCTATGCATTGTACTAGACCTGATATTGCTTACACGGTATGTAAGTTGTCAAGATTTACAAGTAATCCTAGTATAGCTCATTGGAGGGCAGTTGAAAGGGTACTTGGTTACCTTAAAAGAACTACCAAATTAAGGTTGTGCTATACAGGATTTCCTGCTGTTTTAGAGGGTTATTCAGATGCAAGCTGGATAACAAAAGCTGGTGATAATATATCAACTACATGTTGGATATTTACACTAGCTGGTGGTGCTGTAAGTTGAGCTTCTAAGAAACAAACATGTCATGCACACTCAACTATGGAAGCTGAGTTTATAGCTTTAGCAGCTGCTGGTAAGGAAGCTGAGTGGCTAAGAAATATGTTGTTTGAAATTGAGTTGTGGCCACAACCAATGCCACCTCTTTCCTTACATTGTGATAGTAGGCTACTATGTCTAGTGCTTTTAATAACATTTATAATGGTAAGTCTAAACATATAAGCCTAAGGCATGACTATGTTAGAGAGTTAATCTCAAATGGTACCATTACGATCATATATGTAAAGTCTGCAGAAAATTTGGCGGATCCTCTTACTAAAGCTTTGCCAAGAGATAAAGTGTGGAGGACTGCATGTAGTATGGGACTAATACATAACCCTTGAGACACCAATAATGGTAACCCAACTTTGAATTACCAAACTGGTAATTGCTAAAGTTTAATGGGTAATAACAAGTTATTGATCAGTGTCTATTATGGCACTTATAATAGGAGTCTCGTACTTGAATTTCAAGAGAATGCCACTGTTACATTGAGAGGTTGAGATTAAGCTCTTAATGGAGATCATTCTGAAAATTGTCTAAAGTAATAGGGACAATAAAAGGATCTCCACCTATGTGAATATGAAGTGGTGCCGCTTCAACAAGAGTATAAGGGTTTTACTCTTGAAATATTCACAGAAATTGGATTGCTAGCACATGGCCATTGAAATAGTGCTAGGAGCAAGTAAGAGTTTTATGAAAAGTGACAAATTGATGTGTGTCGTACTTTCGATCCTAATAGTAAGAAGTCATGGTTTAATCTTAGGACACTATGTACTTTTATTAGCATCCTAAAGTAACTACACTAATTGAAGGTTTAAATCAATAAGATACCTTCTTATGTGCATCATATTTGTTGTATTACAAGCTAGTGGGGCATTGTTGGATAGCTTGTAATAAATACAAGGGAACAAGTTCCCACATTGCTTGTAAAAGTGTAAAGTGATATATTTATAAAGGGAAATCAACTCTTGAGAGTAATTTGGAGTTAAAGAGGAAATGGGCTTTGACCATTTGGCTTGGGCTTGGTCTTGCTTGGCTTGGGCTTGGTCTTGCTTGGCTTGGGCTTTGGCTAGAGCTTGGCTTATTTTAAAAGTCAAAGATGGGCACTTGGGCACTTGGGGCACTTGGGCTCTTGGCTCTTTGACTTAAGTCAAAGTTTTATTTTTTGACAGAATATTTTAAATTCAAAATTGAATTTAAAATTATTTTAACTGTTCCAACAGACATATTTTCGGTTATATGTTTGGAACAGTTATGTCTGAAATGAATGGTTGTTATTTAACAAAAAATCACAACCATTCATTTATGTCTCTTCATACTCTATATAAGAGTGATGATTTCCAGAAAACACACTCTGCATTCTTACTTTTCACGAAAATTCTGAAGGCTTTGTTGTATCCTGGGGTAACTTGCTTCTGTGTGAAGCAATATTACACTCAAGATAGTGTAATTCTATACGCGTCAAAGCCATATACTCTGATTATTTTCCTAACATCAACTGTCCGAAATAAGACCGAAAGTGGCTAGATTCTTTAGGGCCAAAACTGATCAGAACGAGGCTGAACAGAAGCCTTCTTTGGTTTGGAACAGTGTCAGTAAGCTTCTGCCATGGTGAGTTTCGGTTGAAGGAGGAACGGTGGCTTGAAAACAGAACAAAATAGGGGGCTGTGTGCAGCTGGGAAAGGAAAGAGTGAAGTTGCTGAACCAGGCGGCAGTGGAAGGAGGATTGAAAGCCACTAACTTGCGTTGGAAGGGGCGTCGAAAATGGAGGAGGACTGTGGCTTCAGGCTGAAGTGAAGGGTTGATGATGGAGGAGGCAGAATTGGGATCGATCAAGAGCTTAAGATAGAGGCATGAAGGGCAGTAAGTTGGCTGAAAAAGGACTGTTTTGGGCGTTAGGGGAACGGTGAATTGGCTACTGTTCTTGGCCGGAAACAATGGCTAAATCTTGAACAATGTCAAGGGACAGGTTCGGTAGGCTTGCTAGAACTTGAGGAATTGGTTGCTGTTTGAGGTGTTCTTACAACAAAAAGGTTAAGGAAAAGAATGAAAAGGAAGCAAGCATTTGGACCATTGAAAGAACATAGGGTAAGGAATTTAATTTCCATGGTCAAAGTTTAGTGTATATGATATGTAAGATAATTTAAAACTATTATAAATGGATATTAAATGTGTTGATGTGTTGGAATCTTAGGGGAGACTTTTAAGAGAGTGAAATGGTACCAAATTGAGCAAAAGTCGGCAAGTGTAGTGCCAAGTGACAAGCTTGGCGCCATCTAGGTAAGATTTATATATTTGCACCTGTTAGCTTATGTGGTACGTTAATAATGTGTGTTAGAAATTTTGTTATGATATATATATATATGTATGTATGTATGTATGTATCGGATAAAGAAAACATCGATAAATATGATTTGTGGAATGAGGTAAATAGGTATAGGATTAGGATGGATTGTTTAGGGGTCATTTGGTATCGTTTTTGTTTTCTGTTTTTGTTTTTGGTCTTTTTGAAAACAGAAATAGAAAACATGTTTGACAACATATTTCCGTTTTCAAAAAACGAAAACGAAAACAAAAATTTTCGAAATTGTTGGAAACAGGAATTTTTTATTTTCATTCTTTTTAGAAACATGTTTTCATTTCTGTTACTGTTCATAAGTAAGTGAACAGAGTTTATATATTAATATAATATTAATATTTTTATAGTAAAAATATAAAATAAAATAAATAAATTTTTTAAATAAAATAATATAAAATTTTAATATAAAATATTAATTAATTAATAAATAAATATTTTAAAATTAATATATTTATTTTTTAATATAGAAAAGTTGAAAATGTAAAAAGCAATTAAATATAAATTACATTGAACTCTAATATTATAATATTATTTAATTTAAATTTTTATAATAATTTATTGAATATATTATATATTTTAAATAATATCATTTATTATAATTTTGATATGTTAATAATTAATATTATTATCTAATATAATTAATTTTTATTTTACTAAACAATATTATTATTTAATATTATATTCTATCTTAAATTTAAAATATATCACTACAACGATTAAATAATTTAATATTATTAAATAAGCAAATACTTAACATCAAATATTATTATTATATTACATATATTATATTTTAATAACTATATAATTTATTATAAATTAATTAGTTAAATATTTTATTTTAATAATGTAATATTATTATTGCAATTAAAAAAATTATTATTAAATATAGTTTATAATTATTACAATTAAATTAAATAATATTATTTTATTTAATATTATATTTAATTATAATATTATTTAAATTATATTAAATTTTTATATGATTAAATGAAAATATTTAATATTAGTATTAAATAATATAAAAGAATATTATTTAATATTATCTACATATTATTATTTAATAAATATATTATTTTTATTTAATTTTTAAAATTTTATTTTGTAAATTGAATTATTATATCTGAGTCAGTTTAAATATTTGTTTTCAAAACATAACGGTATTAAACAAACATGTTTTATGTTTTTAGAAATTGAAAAGAAAAGAAAACAAAACAAAAACAAAATTTTCACAAACAGAAAACATAAAACAGAAAACAGGAAACGATACCAAACGACTCCTTATGAAGCAAAGATCACGTTATTTTCTTTTATTATTTATGAATGTCAAAATTATATACAACGACAATATTGGTGGTCATGTGAAATATTTAGTTAATAGCGTAGATATACATATATATATGTGTGTGTGTGTGTGTGGTGTGTGGTGTGTGTGTGTGTGTGTGTGTGTGTGTGTGTGTGTGTGCGTGTGTGTGAGTGCACACATACACACACATATAGGGAGTTGGTATTTGGCAATGTATTCTTAAACATGTGCATGAAATTCATAATTTATGCTATATGAAAGATGATATGGTCATGGAAAATTATGGACTTAGGGATGAGATTATTGTGTATGTGATGATATAGTAATTGAGATATAAAAAGGGATTTATAAGATAATAATTAGGTACAAATATTTAATTTTCTCATCTGCCTTAATGTTTGAAATACGAAATTAATTATAAAGCTTAAGGAAGGAATCGATAATGATAATTGAGGAATGTGATCTTAGCACATGAGGTGTTTGCTATGAATATAATGGTATTCCTTAGGATAATATTTATTTAGATTAATAATGCTTGGGTGAAATATATATATATATATTTATATATATATTGATATTAAATTGTGATGTGTGTTGGTTGTAGAGGGAACACAAGGAAGTAGGAATAAACCACTAGGCTAAATGTGCAAGGGTGGTATTTAAAGTACCAAGCATTGGTACCATAGGTAAGATTTTTATGTAAGAGGATGTTGCGCTTATATTGGTATTTATTAATGTAAGATTTTTATACAAAGGTTATTATATGTAGGTTATTATATGTATATTATTTGTTTCAAGTGATTAAATCATACTCATATGTCATGGTGAATAGGTGATCAAAGGTAGTTATAGCTTAATGATATAAATGATTTTGTAGATGATGATCGTAGATATATATATATATGAATATATATATATATATATATATATTTATATATATGTTGGAAATGAATAAGAAGTGGTGATATTGTGAATGCAAGATTGTAGTTAAGCATTGGCGTAAGTATCGAATAGTGTTGTGGATTTTTACTAAAAATATTATTTAAATATTTGTGGGGATACTAAGAGGACCCATATTGATAGTGGAGGTCTTAGTATCTACACTTAATCGTAAATGAGATTAAAATTATATCAAGATCTTGTGGAATTATATTGAAATATGCATAGGCTTGTTGAGACCATGTAGTAGAGAAACTTAGAGTCTTAAGGATATACAAAGTATACCATATAGTGTTAGCTTAAGTCATGCACGGTATATGTTGTTAACCATACACACCATGAGAATTATTTAATTAAGATTAATGTGTTTTGTAAGTGTATGCATTGTTTTAAAGTAATGCATCAGCCTTTTCAATACAACGAAATTATTTATCATGTGATTGGCAGCCATGCATATAAATTATATTCTTTGATGGGATTTACGAACATGTACCTATTGTGTTATGGGTTTTGATAATGTGTTATCATAAAGGTTGTTTAAGTAAAGAATTTGTTTTTGAGACTTATGGTACCCTAAGTTTATGTCTGTGGACATTATGGGCATGTATATATGTATAGTTTGATGGCTGCCTGTGTGGCATACATGCATGCATACATTCATGCATGTATGCATGATGATTAGGATATATATATGGGTGTGTTGATACATATAGTTGGATGGCTGCATGAGTGGCAAGACCCCTACATATGCACATGCGTGGATTCAGAGATGTTGTGTGAATCCTTTTTAGCAATGTGGGGTATGATAAAACTAGTCATTATCGTGACACTAGTGGCCCACTATACAATGGCAATAGGAAGACCTATGATCATAAATAGTGTGCCCTTGTTAAGGGAGTGTGGACCATGGCAAGCTATCATGGGTATATTATGGTTATATTACCTATCCGAGATTAATAGCATGTCTCATAATAATATTTCGAGTTATATACTGGTGCATTGGATCTTATATTTGATACTATTTTAGAACATTGAAACCGAGATTTATAATTTATTGCAAAAGTTGTGTATGCTTTATGAGTGTGGTTACAAGAAATGTTTTTAGTATTTTCAATATGTGGCATTATAAATGCAAGTTTTTGATACATTGATAGTTGTGCATGACATGCATTTACCGATTGTGTTACATACGTGTGGGGACCACATAGAGTAGGTGTTAGGGAACGGAGAAATGAAGAGTTTCAAAGTATCCTTCCGATGAATACCCTTAAAGCCTTAGCATGAGACGTGGTAGCTAGGATAGCTAGGTAGATGTGTCATAATGCACACGACATGATTTACTTTACTTGACCTTGATTTTCGTGCATACGCATACATGCATTCAAATGATATGAGCCTAGCATCTCTCATATATTTTTCTTATTGGGCTTTAGCTCACCTCGTCTTTCTACTCATAGGTTACTTTAAATAGACTCGAGTGCGAGAGTGCTGCACTAAGAGCTTGACTTCCATGCTGCTAAGTTATTGCTTTTTTTTTTTATTGAGGTATAACCTTTCATTACTTTTGTTTTTATCCTAGATGTTAAAATTCTTTTTGCAAAAATAGTGTATATGGATTAGGATGTAAGTACTAGGACTATATTGATAACTGTATGTAATAGTGCCTTGTAATGATTAGTAACTCGATTTTATGTCGTGATGAAAATGAAATATTCTGAATGGTAATTGAAATGAATTTTCGTGGCACAAGTGGAAATTTTGTTTTGTTGTTGTGTGAGGATGGGTAATAGATATCTATAGGGATGGAATTTTTCAGTTCTGATTTTGGCACGCATAATGAGGCAATCAAAATGAGACCTCAGACAATTAGTTTCAAACAAGTAAACGAGTAGAAGTCTACTTGTTAGGTATTAGTTACAGTGAGCAAGGACAAACATGGTAAGTAAAAAAAAAAGTTAACCCAAAAATCCTAGCTTTTAAGGGTGTTACCGTTACAACTTACACGGACCCTAATTTTTCTGTAGGCATTTGATTGTTATTGTAATTCAGGCTCCATAAGTTGTGATTGATTGCTTTAATCAGTCCCAACTTTTTTTTTGAGAAGATATGCATTTTTAAGGTGTTCAGTCATTGATTCTGGATCCCATGTGCATTTCACATTATGACAAAATGGGCAAAATGTTTTCCTAGCATGCGATGAATCTCATCAGCATGGAACAACTACAATTGGGGAAGAGTTCGTGCCAAGGGTTTTATATCATCTTCCTTCAATTCTAGCATCCAAAACACCAATCCAAAACAGGTTTGTTCTCGGCTTTAAAACAATTTTTTTTTTATTTTTTTATTTTGAGTGATTAATTGATGATATTGAGGTTATTATAATGCATGTGGTATGCGACATCTCTTTTTTCAGTACATGTTGAGGTGTGATGATTAGTCATAATCTGGGAGCATTACAGTTTTCTGTCATCCTTCAATTACTTGAGTTGATAAATTTATTTGGTTTACTTTGTTACAGGTGCTAATTCGGTGGAGTTTATTATTAACCATGTTAAAGTTTTTATACCCATTTGTTCAAGACAATAAGCTCCATGTTACAAGTTCTATGGCAATAGAAGTTATGTTGTTACCATATCATATTCTTCTTAAAAAAAAAATTAAGTGGAAGTTCCATTACGTGTTTTGATATTAAAATCATTTTTTTCTAGAGTATTGGCTTAATAAGTATTTTTTTTATATCACTCTTTTCTTGAAAGGGGTTCTTTGAGCTGGTAGGAAGTTGATTTAATCTTTTAGTCAAGCCTTTTCATTTTTTAGGAAAAATGTGAAGCAAATGTAAAATTGATATTAACAAATATTTTTTATCTTTTAATTATTAAAAAAAATGAGTTGAGAGGTGTCTTCTTGATGTTCATCAATTTGAAAAAATCCTTCCAACATTCCTGAAAATTATTTCTATTTTCCATGGAAGATCTAATCATATTACTTAGATCATCTGATAGTTGGTGATTTCTTCAAGGAAACTATGAAGTAAAAAAATAGTTTGATATTTGGCTTTTTTGCCATTATTTTTTCATTGATTTGTAATTTTTCTGAATTATTTTTATATCAATTAAATAAAATTTAATAAAAAAAGTCTCATTTATCATACGTTGAACGCAAAATTTGCAGCCAAATGGGGATCCAAAGGGATGTGAGTTAGGAAATGAGTTAGTAGGAGCTAGTCACCGCCTTCTAGTATTGGTTTGAGCACGGTTTACCTAGTTCATTCTGTTCCATATCTCGCTAAGGTTGGTTTTAACCAAGGAATCACTCTAAATTTATCTATGTTTTTGATTTATTTATTTATCTTTGCTTTTGAAGAAAAAAATTCCAATATATATATATATATATATATATATATATATATATATATATATGCATTGGATTATGTACATAAGGAACTTTTGAAATTGGTTAAATAAGAACAATAAAAACCACATTTTGAAATGCTCTCTTTCTCTCATTAGATCTCACCCTCTCATTCTTTTGTTTTCATTTTCTCTTATAGAAGCTTACACTGCTTCGTTCCTATGTGCTGTTAAGGAAAAGAGTCTTTTTTTATAATCCTTGATCAATTTTTTTTGGTTTCAAAATCCTTGATCTCATCTGAAAGGTTGTGACCCTTGGTTATTGGGTGCAGAATAAGGTGAAGAAATAAGGTAGTCGTCGGATGGCGAGAGACAGAAAATATTAGCAGCGCTGATCTTCAGGTATTTTTTCTTCTGCCGCAAAGATAGGTTAAATAAGAAAGTGAAATCGTGCTACCTTTTGACTGTATCTTGAAAAATGTTGAAAGCGGTGGAAAATGAAATTTTTTATGCCATTGAAATTTAGAATGCAAGTCGTTGGTGTTTAGATTATAGTCCTTGAGTGTTGTGTTATCGAGCAATCAAAGTGTATGACTTGTTTCTGATTATGAGTGATAAGTCCACTTAATACTTTGATTACGGGTGGCAGTTCGAGCAAATGCACCTTTGTTCATGTACATGGAGATAGGTAATAGAAATATGAAAGTTGTCTTGGAACCCTCTCAGGGGTGAGATGTGTCTTAAGATATTTGATTGAAGTAATTAAGTTACAATGCATTCAACCTATTGTAAGACAGTCTTTTAGGGAAAGAGCTGCTGGCATGGATTCTGGTATGTCGTTGCCCAGGCAAGGTTTTATCACATTTTGAAGAGTTCAAATGAAAAGAAAGTTGTACACAATTTTAGTACATTATAAGTCAGACAAATCATTAGTTGTTTATTTACTCATTTTACTTTGGTTGTATACTATTTTCTCTTTAACTTGAATGCTTTCATTATTCATTTGCTATTTTTTTTCGTATTCATTGAATAGGACAATACTTATGCTAATAAAAATGTATCTTGAGTGAAGCCGAGTAAATTTTGTAGGAAAATTTAATAGACAAATCATACAATAGCTTATGTTTAATCATCAAGAAAATTAATACGGAAGCGTACTTGAATTGATTGAAATTGATTGATTGAGGTTGGCAGTCTTGTACGTCTAGATCTTTTGAGAGAATCTATATCTCACTCACTAAAGAATATGTGACATCCTCATTTCCACTAATAAACATATAAATTCTTACTTTACATTTGTGTGGTTAGGTTGTTTGTCAATTTCATTCTTTCTTCTTCTTATACTTTATCCATTATCAGTATTTAGAATGATATAAATATTCTTATGAAATATATTTTTCGTATATACATACTTCAATTTCATCAGGATCTCTTATACTTATATAACCTATATCCCTATATGATTATATACATCATTATAACATTGTACTGTACAATAGCTGAAATACAATTCACTTTACATGATTACATAAGTATACCTTCAATAATAATTGGGAAGCGTATCTCGAAGGTAAACTTTCAAGATCCACTAGTAGGCTCTTCTATTGAGAGCGAGGGATCACTTCAGATAGTCTGAAAAATAGTTGTAAAGAGGTGAGTTTACGCTCAGTAAGAAATATATGTAAAAGAGCATACTATGCCTCTATATGCAGTTTTCCTGCTTGGCTCTATAATGTTATGTAAAATCATTATAAAGCATATTCGTATACTTTCATCAAACATATAAAAGTTCTTCATAATAGCATATGCTTATAAATCATATACTTCTTTCAAATAGCATATGTAAACATACATCTTATATTTTCTTCAAAACATGCATAATATTTTTTCTTTAAAACATACATCATATAGCTTTCAAATAACAGAGAGACTATTTGCAATTTAACAGAATTATGCACTGAATAACATATGGCGTACTCCCGTAGGAGCAAGGAATCCTCCCCTAGCCAATCATATTTCAGAGACAATTTGGCCAAATGTCGGTGGCCACGATGAACACTAGTCAGGTGTCATCTGTGGTACTAAGGGCTGGACTAGAGTTCCTCAGCCATGAACATTTACAGAAGTGCATAATCATTAAGTATTTTATAGTCTCAAAACATTTGTCATATGGCTTTTGTAATGACATTTATACTTTCTAGAAATAGGCTTTGAAACCTCTTTTCAAACAGGGCAGTCGACTGGCCTCATAGGGTAGTCGGCTGCTGCCTCATATTTTCATTTATTGAAATTATTTTCTTTTAAAATTTCGATATTTTTATTTTCTGAAAACACATGGGGCAGTTGACTGGTCCAACATAGCAGTCGACTGGTTTTGAAACAAAATGCTTTTCAAGAAATGGCAGTCGATTGGTCATATAGCAGTCGAGTGTTTTCGCAAACAAGATGCTTCTGAAAACAGGGCAATCGACTGGTCTTATAGGCAGTCGGCTGGTTTTGAAACAGAATGCATGCTAAAAAATAGCAGTCGACTGGTTTGTCTCGATTTTCGGAAATCTACGTTTTGGTTGTCTCTAGGCAGTCGGCTGCTACTTAAGGCAGTCGGTTGCTCCTAGCCTAATTGGTATTAGGAGTAAAACCCGAAACTTAATTTCCTGCACTTCAAAATCAGCTTTTGTTTCATCCCAAAGACATTTAAAATATATAAAAGCATGCGGACATAGCCACCCTATACGTCCGTTACATAAATTCCTTACCTCGATTACACCGAGAATGCAAATCGCTTGATTGCACTAATTTCTTTCCCTTCACCTTTTCAAGCTAAAATCATCATGACAATTCAAACCTTTAAGAAACCTTTATAAATATACACTACTAACTTTACTTAACTCCATACTATTGACAAAATAAGCTAAAACCATTTAAATCTCTTACTTTTGCTAGTCACCAAAATAATAGCAATTTAGATCTCCTTAATCCCTTTGATTCAGCTCTTCATATTAAAGGCATGAGTAGAGCTAGTGATGAGGATCATTTTTTGTTAAGTAGGTTGTCACATCCCATGACCACCTTATTTCACGTTTTTCTATACATCTTACATGGTTGGGCTGTCTGTGATACTTTACTTTTCATGTTTATTAAACTATTACATTTAAAAACATATTATCGTTTACATCCCTTATCTTAATTCACAATAAAGTAGTACTGTAGATAAGTCTAAATATAGAAAATAAATGATCGTACCTCATATAATAAATCAAGTTGTCGCAGTGTCTCCAAATACGCAACCAAAATTCTCAGATGTCAGATCTACAGTCACCGCAAATCTGAGATGTTAAAATTGGGGAGTGAGCAAACCACGACTCAGTAAAGGAATTATATGCAACACTTGATATTCAAAATTCTATATGCTGAAAAACTTTTTCACTTTCTTTAAAGTTTCCTAAAAGGACTCTAAGCTCACATATAGGAAGGATACTACAGTTAGCTAGAGATCTGGATGGAGTAAGGTAGGTATTTTGAAATAACTGTCTTGTTTCGGAACCTAGAAGCAACTGTAGAGAGTAATAAATTTCATTTGAAATTTAAATCCTTTGTCCTTTTATTTGATGTCATTTTCAATTTCATGCTTTTATGATTTAAAGCATTTTGATAGAATAACTAATATTATTTATTCTTCTAGAAAAATATTAGTTTAACTCGTCATCATCCAAATCATATTACATATAAAGAGTAGATAGCAACAATACAATAAAATCATTTCATTTAAAATCATTATGTACTGTCATTCAATGTAAACCTTTTCTTTCTTTTCACTTCAGTCAAATCGATATTTAAACAATTCAGTAATGACTCGGTGGAGACAGTCATCATTTAATAGAATCATGCACTATCACTATCCCCGAAGGGACAATCACTATCATTATCCCCGAAGGGACGATCACTATAACGAATGGCCATCGTCAACACTCATAGTTTGCACTGGTCAGGTGCTCACTGTGTAAACTTATGGGTTTGACCATAATTCCCATAGTCATATACAATATAATAAACCTGCAGACTGATTAGGTCTCGCAGTCATAAAACACTATGCATGATCACTAACGAACGACTGTCTCAAAACATTTTCATAAATCATTCATTTAACGGTAGAAATCAATTTCAAATAACGATTAACAGTAGAAATCATTTTCAATTAAATCATTTCATGTAATTCCTTTCATGTAATTCTTTTCATTTAATTTAATTCATATAAATCCTTTCTTGAAATTCATTTCATGTAAATCAATGCACATAAATCACTTCATGTAAATTAAGTCATATAATTCATCTCATGTAAATCGTTTCATGAAATTCAATTCATGTAAAATAATCATGTAACAAAATAATTCTCATGCCAATTTAATCATATATCATATAAAACATTTTCATTTTATGTATCATATATTACATATCGGCATGATAGAGGGGCCACTAGTCTCAAAACTATGCTTTTCATCATAAAATAACCTATAGGGAATTTATAAAGATACTTAAGTTCATAATTAAAACCATAAGGTTATATAAATCATTTAGTGAATATTTAAGAAAATATTTATAAAATATTTACTTTATGTCTTTTCATTTTCCATCTCGTATCACTTGTAATTTACATATAAGGAGAATTTTCGGTGATTTCCTTATCACTAATCTCGAAAACATGAATATTTTAAAATTAAAATTAGATATATTCATGTTTTATGAAAAATAATAATTTTCTTGTTTCTTGTGGTCAGAAATCATTTTTCGTGTCATAAAATCATTTATTATGATTTTACGTAATTTTTTAAAATTTTTCGGCAGCATAACGGCTGCTGATTGGCTAGCCTCCTTGCACAGAAAAGACAGTTTATATTTACAGCCAGCCAATCACCACAAATTTCCAACCGATGAATCACCACAAAATATTTCATAATTAAAAGCATGCAGACTGAATATCCTTACAGGCTGCACATGCCTCCCTTACTTGTTCCGGGTTGGCGACTTCCTCGTTACGTCGTGTTCGTAGTCCACTTCTCCCGAGTTCATCATCTCGTTCACTGAAAACGATTTTCTACAACAAATTCTACATTTTAGAATTTTTATAGAATTAAACTACAATTAATAATAATAAAATTATTATTAATTCTTTCTACCGTTTTTCCTCTTTTTCCTTTCTTCTTCTTCTTTCTTTTTCTTCTTCTTTTTCTTTCCCCTTTTTTTTTTCTTTTTCTTTTCCTTTTTCTTTTTCTTTTCTTTTTCTTTCTCCTTTTTCCTTTTCTGGTCTGAATCGGTTCAGATTGTTTCACCTTTCCTTGGCCGGTTCAGCCACTGTCAATCATCCTCTCCACTGTTTCATGCCTCCCACAGTTGGCCGAAGTAGAGGGGCCGCCGTTTTGGTCTCTGTTTCCCCAGATCAACGGCGACAACGCCGGATCTGGAGGTGGTGGTTCGGCCTCTTCTCCTCTCTTTTCTCCCTCCTTTTTCCTTTCTCCCTTCACTGCCGGTCACCCTTTCCTCTTCATCTCCCTTCACTGGTGACGCCGGAGGCGGTGCCAGTGCCCGAATTGGTCGGCACCGGCATTTTCTTTTTCTTTTCTTTCTTTCCTTTTCCGCTTCGGTTTCCTCCTTTCCTCTGCTTTTCCGTCGTCGATCGCCTTCTCTCCCTCTCTTTGGCTTGCAGGCCTCTTTCCTCTCTCTCTCTCTCCTTTCTCACTGACGGCGGCAGCTGCTGCTGTCGTCTGCCTCCTGTTGTTTCTCCTCTGTTTGTAACAGAGGAGAAACAGAAAACGGGGAATCGAGTTATCCCGATTCCTGTTTTCTTTTTTTATTTTTTATTTTTTATATTTATATATATTTATAATTATATATATGGTATTTAGCAATTTATATATGTATATACATATTTTATATTAAATAAATATATGTATATACTCTTTAATATGAATTTAATATACATAGATATATATTTCATATATATATTTTTATAATATACATATGTCTTTGTTCTATGATATAAAATAGTATATATCAAGATATTATATATATACTGTGTCTCATATATATCTACATATGTATTTATATAAAAAAGTATAAATATATTTATATAATCTTATCATATAAATATATAAATATGCACATTTTTATTTTCTACAATTTTTGGATTTCTTTTTATCCCAAAATAAATATATCTATTTTCATTCCTTAATTAATTTGGATCTCGTTATATCCAAATTAATTTCCTCAATTTCATCACTTCCTTAATTCCTGCAATTCCAACATATTCCACCTCGTAATTAAATTTATCTATTTAATTTGGTTTATTTATTTACATTAAAATTAAATTCCGGATAATTACTACCAAAAATAGTAAAATTTCTGTTTATCATATAGGCTTAGCGATTGGATGATAGGAGATGGTGGTTTATCAAGGTAGCTATGGAGGAAACTTGGAGAAAATGGAGTGAACGATAGGGAGAGCTGGAAATGTGCTGCCGACTTTGAGAGGAAGAAGGATGATGACTCATGCTTCATTAAATGCATCTCTATCCCTTAATCCCCTCAGCCATTAATTCCCTTGACTCTTTGACCTTTAATTACTCTTCTTCCATTCATTTATATGCCACATATGTCATTTGATCACATTACAATCTGACATTAAATCTTTGCTCATATTTCAATCATTCTTATAATATCAGAATTTAATTCCTTGACCATTTAACTATAATTTTCATTATTTCTTCCATGTTCCATACATCTTTCATATTTCATAATTCTCATATTTGTTTACTTAATTTAAGTTGAAATACTTTACAATCATAAGGAAATTACGTGAAATTGGAGATTTCACATTCTCCCTACCTTAGAGAATTTGGACCTCCAAATTCAAATCAAGTTATGTATTAAACAGTTTTGGATACTTCTCTTTCATTAAGCTGTCTAGCTCCCATGTAGCTTCTTCCATAGTATGACACTGCCAGAGAATTTTAACTAAATGAATCATCTTAGACCTCAACACCTTATCTTTTCTGTCCAAAATCTGAACCGACTTCTCCACATAGCTCATGTCTTCCCGAATCTCCAAGGATTCATATTCTATGACATGAGATGGGTCCAGATTATACATCCGAAGCATCGATAAATGAAAGACAATGTGTACTCCCGATAGCTCTGGAGGTAGTGCCAACCTGTAGGCAACATCTCCCACACGGTCTAAGATCCCTATGTAGCGATGTGAAGACCGTGAATTTTCTGCATAAATATTAAATATTCGAAAAATTTAATTTGGATAAATTGCAATCCAAATTAAACAAGAAATAAAAAAAATGGAGGAATATAAATTGAATATTGAGAGATCCAAATTAATTAAAAAATGTGTATATTTATATATTTATTTAATTAGATTATATAAATATATTTTATATGTTTTATAAAAGTAGATATGTATATGTTTATGTATTTATATAAATATATATAAATATGAACATTATTTTATGTTAAAGTGTAAATATATATATACATATATATGTATTTTGATACAAAAAAATAATATGTATTTAACTACATATTATAAATAGTGTATTTATATATAATTATAATTATATGTATAATTATAATGTATATATATTATTATTAATTATATTTATAAATATTAACTTATAAATATAATTATAAAAAAAAGCGGGAATCAGGAATAACCTGATTCCCTATTATGTTTCTCCTCTATTACAAACAGAGGAGAAACCTAAAGAAAACCAAAGAGGAGGTATCTCCAAGGGTTCATATTCTATGACATGAGATGGGTCCAGATTATACATCCGAAGCATCGATACATGAAAGACACTGTGTACTCCCGATAGCTCTGGAGGTAGTGCCAAATGTAGGCAACATCTCCCACACGGTCTAAGATCTCAAATAGCCCTATGTAGCGATGTGAAGACCGTGAATTTTCTGCATAAATATTAAATATTCGAAAAATTTAATTTGGATAAATTGCAATCCAAATTAAACAAGAAATAAAAAAATGGAGGAATATAAATTGAATATTGAGAGATCCAAATTAATTAAAAAATGTGTATATTTATATATTTATTTAATTAGATTATATAAATATATTTTATATGTTTTATAAAAGTAGATATGTATATGTTCATGTATTTATATAAATATATATAAATATGAACATTATTTTATGTTAAAGTGTAAATATATATATACACATATATATATGTATTTTGATACAAAAAAATAATATGTATTTAACTACATATTATAAATAGTGTATTTATATATAATTATAATTATATGTATAATGATAATGTATATATATTATTAATTATATTTATAAATATTAACTTATAAATATAATTATAAAAAAAAGCGGGAATCAGGAATAACCTGATTCCCTATTATGTTTCTCCTCTATTACAAACAGAGGAGAAACCCAAAGAAAACCAAAGAGGAGGTCGACCCCCCTGCCGGCCGAGCGAGAGAGGAGGAAGGGAAGGAGAGAGAAGGTCATCGACGAGCCGAAAAGGGGGAAGAGAGAAGTCGACCGGCGACTGGAAAGAAAAAAAGACAAAAAAGAAAAGAGGAGAACCGAATTGGGGGAGAAGAAAGGAGAAAGGAAACGGCAGTGCCGGCAGATTCGGGCATCGCCACCACCACCGGCGTCACCAGCGAAAGCCAACCAAAAGGAAAGGGGTAACCGGTGGTGAAGGGAAAGAGAAAAAGAGGGAGAAAAAGAGAAAAAAAGAAGCCGAACCACCATCTCCAGATCCGCTGTCGCCGTCGCCGATCTGGGGAAAACGGAGACCAGAAATGGCGTCCCTGCAACTTCGGCTCGCTATGGGAGGCTTGAACCGACGGAGAGGATGATCGTCGGTGGCTAAACCGGTCGAACTGGTTCAGACCAGAAAAGAAAAAGAGAAAGAAAGGAAAAAGAAAAAGAAAAGAAAAAGAAGGAAAGAGGAGAAAAAGAAAAAGAAAGAAAAAAAAGAAAGAAGAAAGAGAAGAAAAGAAAGAAATGGTAAGGAATTTAAAGATTTTGCTATATTCCGTAGAAATTTATAGAATTTATTGGATTACTTTTTAAGCGGATATATGTGTGTTAAATTGTGGCAGCATGGAAATGAGGCAAGTGGTGGATTTCGGCTAGGCTCGGAAACACGCTAAGATTTTGCGAATAGGTAAGATACTTTTATAAAGCATTAGTAGCATTATATTGTATGCTTTGGAATTATGATTTTTGATATGGTGCATTGATGGAATGATGTTAAAATTCTAAGAGGACTCACAACTGATGGTGGGGTTCTTAGTAAGAGATAAATAAATGGTGAGAATCAACGGCTGTGTGGATATAGATTGTGTTTTCGTGCAGGAGGTTTTGAAAAAATTAAGCCGTTATGCTGCCGAAATTTATAGGAAAATATTGATGAAAAAGATTAAAGTTTTCGTGCATAACTGGAATCTTGGAAAGAGTCATTGAAAGATGAGCATTGGGAGGACCTTGGCATATTGCCAGAAAATTTGATTTTTGGAATAGTTTAAGGACATGACGAATAGTCTATCTCAGTAGTATAATTGAGACGATGAGAATAAGAAAGTAGATTGTGATGCCTTGTGGACATTTGATAGAACACAAGTTTATGTAAAAGTGTAATTTGTACATGTCTATATTAAATAGATATGGATTGGGTTTTACAATGATATGGATGGATGCAAAACATCTTGAATGATTAGAATACTGTTGAGAGATGGTCAAATGATGCGTGAAAAGTGAATAAGAGCCGTGGTATATTAGTAGTCATGATAATTTAAACTTGGAAAATGATGAGTGTCGTCAGTCACCAAAAATAAAATTTCCTAACTCTACTATGTAAATAGCGGAGCAAGGGTCGAACCCACAGAGACTGAATTTTTTAAGTTAATTATTAAATTAAAAATCTAATCTTAGGGTTTAGGGAAAGAAAAAGTTTGGGGGTTTTGGAGACTATTCTAAAATAAAGAAAACAAGAATTATTAAGTATCAAAGACAAATAGCAAAAGGCTTCAGTTACGAGGCAATCAATCATTCTTGGATTTTGATGTTGATCATTGATTACAAAATATTATTGTCAATTAAATAGTCAACCGTAGCATAACAACAAGCTCTGTTACACCATCTTTCCTTACTGAGTCGTTAGATAAAACAAGCTCTTTAACTAATCTCTAACTACTTAACCTATCTAGAACAAGCTCTCTAGATATAAGTTGTAGCAACATTAACAACAAGAAAGATATGGGTTGACATTAGATAACAAACACATAAGCTCGGTTCATTTAATCTAAACCTTAATTCTCCTCCATCCCTAGTGATTAACTCCACAAGCAATTACGGACTTATGCTTTTAATCTGGCGGTAGATTATTTAATTTAACTAAATAGTGTGCACCCTATCTAATCAAACAAACAATCATTATAATGTGCTCAGAGAATCTTGGATATTTAATCAACAATTATATAATAGGTTCAAGAATCTCACAACATGTTTTTCCCAAGAATAATCAATTTACCTCATAACTGAATAAAAAAATCTACTCACTAGACATATTCAAGATCATAAAATTCAAGTTTAATATTATAAAGATTACAAATATCATGCAAGAAACAATCAAAGAAGCAATCTTTAATAATATAAAATCAGAATTACTAATCAAGATTATAAAGTAGCAAGCAAGAACAAACAATATTAATTTAAATAAAGAAAACAAAATCAAAATTAAAAATAATAAAGAAATCAGCAACTAATTAAAAATAAAGAAAAAATAAAATTTTAGTAAAAACCCTAAAAAAAAATCCTACAAGACTAAAAGAGAAGAGGGAGGAGAGGGCTTGAGGGATTTGAGGGATGTTGTTTATGAGAGCCTTGTGCTCTTTATATAGGTCTAAGGAAGAGTTTAAAAGACTTTCCTAAGCAATGTGGGATTCAGATAAGAGTTTACTTGGGAAACAAGTAATTTGACTAGTCAAACTTTTATCTTTATCTCATCATCTTTGTAAGACCCGAATTTTATTATACTATATACCATATTTGTACATGAATGATGGTGAAAATAAATTGTTTGAGTAAAATTAAAGAAAACAATTAAATATGAAT
Organism: Heritiera littoralis; assembly: GCA_031772115.1. Lineage (NCBI taxonomy): Eukaryota > Viridiplantae > Streptophyta > Magnoliopsida > Malvales > Malvaceae > Heritiera > Heritiera littoralis. The sequence continues at coordinate 2,935,346 of JAPDPK010000043.1, forward strand.
TTTCACTTTCATTTTAAGTTATGGTGTATAATATGGTGTATATGCATTTGGTTGAAAAGAAATGCAAAAAGGAACCTTATTAGTTGGATTGTGGAAGCATTAAATGAGGTAAGACAAAGTTAATAATTGTGGTTGACATTGGCGTGGAAAAGAAGAAGAATAAAAGGAGAAATTGTAGTAAAAAACGTGCAGAGATCTCTGTCGCCCGTTCCCACTGCAAGCCGTTCCTTTGGCTGGAAATTCTTCAACATTTAATGGGCTGTCAGACGAATGGAGAAAAGAGAGAAAGGAGAGCCAATCAACGTGGTCGGCTGGAAAAAATGTTGGCGAGGAGAAGAGAAACACTGAGCTATTGACGTCTTTTGCTGCACTTTTTCTACCCGTTTTAATGCTGGTTCAGACGTTCTTTTGGTGCAATTTTCTTCGTGAATTAATGCACTACAAGACGGGTAATGATGAAGAAAAGGATAAGGAATAGATGGTGAGTTCTGGTTGGACTAACATGACTATATAAAGAGGCTTCAAGAGAAAGAAATGGATTGAAATGAACTTCATCCTCTCCAGAATTCTTCTCGCCCATTCTGTTCCACTACAAGTTCATCTTTAGTTCTTCAGTTTTTCTTAAATGTAAGCCATGAAAACTTCCTTATTAGTTAGCCAAACCTTTTCCTCACCATTGAAGAGCTAAGGAACAAGCAAACTAAAGCTAAGAAAAACAAGAAAGCATTCTGTTGTTGGAGGAGTAACTTGGTACAGGTGAGTTTCATAGTTTTACAGTTCTCTTGATATTTAATCATAGATATAGCCTGGTTGTAATTGAATATGGTTGAATATATAAGAAAATAGATGGAAAAATAACCAAGAATGAGTAAGGAAACATGACGGGCGAGTAGAAAGTTGCTAGTTAAAATGGGTGATTACTCGCCCAAAGGATGGGACGAGTTTGGGAAATTGTTACGTGAGTTCGCCAGTATTATGGTCCAGGCGGGCGAGGACCAATGATCGCCAAAAGGCGAGAATGGCGATAACAGTGATCGCCATGTGAAATGTTGATGATCGCCAATGGGGCGAGTAGGAGAAAAAGAAGTCGCCAACGTATTCCATTACATGGGCGAGCCCAATTATGAATTGATAAGCATGGCGAGTTGAGCTCTTATGTTGGGCGAACTCCCATGAATAAGCCGCTAATGGACACCGAGCTATGTTGGGCGAATGGCGAGCTGTTACCTCGCAAAAAGCCATTATTATTAGGAAAATATATCGTTTTGGAAAATATTAACGGTTTGAATAAATGCTTTGCAGACGGGAATTGAAGAAGGCGGGCGAGAAGCAAGGCTGTATCAGACGAGGTAAGGAAGTAGTATGTGATGCAAATGCATGTCCTGTGGAGTAAAAATGTTAAGAAAATATTAGAAATTGTTTTATTTCTGACATGCATTGGTTGATAAACTGTTTTGGTTTCGGGCGAGCTACAAGTCGCCATATGTTGTTTTGATGAACGAGCTACTGAGGGCGGGCGAGTAGTTTTGTTCTAAGTTTAAACTCGTGCTAGCCAAGTGGCGAGTTCTACTTTATGAGAACCTGGCGAGAGCCTTTGTTTTAAAGGTTGAGAACTTTTTATGTCGTAGGGGCGGGCGACTCTTGTTTTAAGTGTGAGGCGGGCGAACTGTTATCAGCCAGCCATACTTTTCTTCTGAAAAGCTATGAGGCGGGCGACTAATAATTCGCCGCCTTGGCGAATTGACCAGTGGGCGAACTGATTTATGAGGTGTTTTCTCAACGAAAATTAAATAAATAAATAAATAAATAAATTTTCAATTAATATTTTTGAAAAATAGAAAATGTGAAACTTTTTTTTTGGGCGAGTAGACCCTTGGGCGATAGACCCTTGGGCGAGTTGATCATTGGGCGAATTGGCCAATAGGCGAGCTTACCCTGGGCGAACTAGCCGTGGGCGAACCAACTCCAAACGTGCCTTTCTCTCATAGAAAATGTTGAATTTGAGGGTTGTTTTACTAGTTATAAACCCTTTTGGAAACCAAATCATTTTATGAAAATGATACATATGATAACCTGATTTTGAGACATTAGGCCATGAGTTCATGCATTATCATTCATGTACTTTGCGTAACCCAGCTAGGGCGATGGCTCGGGTCAAATAGACCAACGAGTGCACCCTAGGGCGTCACAGGGCTGATGGACCTGCCAAGTCTTCAGCGGTCTCGAGGTCACTTGGCAAGTGGACCCGAGGACCACCTACAGATTATGGCCATACATCTAGATGAGATAGCCGTGAGGGGCGATGGCCTACGGGTGCACCCCAAAAGCGGATGACTTGTGTTCTTTGCATGATTTAAATTGTTGCCTAGTCTCAATTAAAAGATTTATGAAAGGATCTGGTGAATCCTGTTTCATGTTAACTGTATTTATTATTTCCTAATGAGTGTAATCGTTAGGATGATTAAATGGTTTCGAGATTATAGCTTTTATTTTTAAAGCAGCATACACCTTCCTTACTGAGCACATTGTCGCTCACTCCTTATTTTTCCACTCCACAGATAACTGATTTGAACTAAGAGACTTACCTTCCTGACATTGGATATCGAAGGTATGTTGTGTTCTTTTATGTATTCAGTAAAGTTGTACAGTACTACTTTAAATATAAGGGAATGTATATACATCTTAAGAAAATGATTTAATTATTCTTATTAAAGTGATAGGAGTTGATAAGCATCACTGACAGCCCAACCGGTAGTAAGTGTAAGATATAAGTGAGTAACATGTTATATAATGAGAATTGGGATGTTACAATCTTTTACAATTATTTTCTAAGTAAAATTCCTAAGGCCTATTTTTATTAATTAATTACAGATCTAAGACAAAATAAAATTAAGAAATTATCTTCTCTCAACAAAATCTAGTCTTGAACTTGCTTTGTTGGAATTTTTTCTCAATCTCGTTTTTCTGCCCAGAATTTCATACTGATTTTGTCCAGACGTTTAACCCACCAAATGAACTCTGATTTTTGCGATCTTGGACATTCTGGAAACCTTGAGAATTCCTCTACAACTTCCATGAAGGCCACTTCTTGAGATCAGGTCGTTAAATTGGTCAAAAATGTCAATCTTTCAAGCTGGACAGAAAATACTGCACTTTGCTCTTTTTATTTTCTTTTTATTCCAACTTTGATATTTAATACCTAAAACATAAAATAAACATTAGTAAGCTCTTTTAGGTATAAAATATCAATAAAGAAAATATATTAGCACATATAAAGTTCACAAAATATCATCCTATCAGAAAAATAGACAACTGACTTTAATGTCACATGAAAATTGTCGAAATATAAAGACACATAATTGATAAATGGTGAAAGGATGAATTATGATAATGAAGTCAAGGAATGGAGATTCAAAAAAATAATAGATCGTTGTAGTTATTGATTTTATATATGTGCGAAGATTTACGTGATTCTACTGCCCGATGAAGGCATAGAAACCCAAGTAGTGCATATGACAAGTTGATATGAATTATGCATAGGTGAGATTAGGACAACTACGTGACAGTGTTCGGAATAATGCTTAGTACTATGCTTGTGATTCGAATGGAAGGTCACGAGAGTGTTGCTATGATATAATTATTGCATACCTTATCACTAATAAAAACTCATGTCGTAAATGTATTAGCTGGAAGTACGGCATGAGATAAAGATGAGATTGTTGGAGTTATACATTGGACATTTTTACTAATTGAAAAGTGAACCTATTGAACTCAAATTTGAGTTTTAGTGGCAAGGGTCATAGTATCAATATTGTGGTATACGAAGGATAGTGAATGAAATCGGACATCAAGTTAGAATTATGATCGAGTGCCAACATTATAAACCATAGATAAGATTGATAGATGACTATTGATCTTGCGGTTTTACTTATTTTCGATGTCAACTTTGGAATAGATATCGAATGATGATATTGGTATTTACATGATTTCAGTATTTTGATGGCTATATAGCAACATGATATTTAAATATTTATAGGTACTAAGAGGATTCATACTAATGATGTGGTCCTAGTATTGATGGTGAAATGTATAAATGATTATTATAGTCTATAGCTATTGGAAAAGGATATTGAATACCGAATGGTTCGAATACCAAGTAATTCGATTACTGAATAATTTGAGTACTGAGCAAATTTGAATATTGATTTACTGATTTGACAAAAAGAAAGTTTTGAAACCAAATGATTGATGGTGATAGATTTAAATAGATTGCTTCATTGTATTAGATGAAAATATTACCGAAGTTGCATATTGAAATATTTTATAGCATCGCCTTTAAGTATGACTTATTACAACTTGAGATGTTATACTAATATTTATATGAATGCTATAAAGTATAGATTAGTTTTAAAAAGAAAGTATATGATATATACATATTTTTATATATAAAGCCTTTTAAAGAATTTTACCATATGCTTTACATGATGTTGACAAGAAAAGCTAAAGATTTTAAATGTTTTATGAGACTGTAGGCACCCTAAAAGAATTAAATTCAATAAAACATAGTGGAAACCGCCTAATTGGAAATTACTCATTAGGCAGATATACTTGTCTAACAATAGTCATGGACAGGTTTCAGTCACGCCTGATCAGTAGGGCTGGGAGAGATGAGGTCTATGGTCATAGATAGCGCCCTAGTTGGTTTCCAGAGGACGATGACATGATCTTCACTGCTAGCTACAGTGATTTAAGTCTTTATTGATAGAGCATTAGGGATCTAGCCTAGTCTCAAACAGATATGATATGAAGCCTAGAGTATGATTTTATTGATATAAACTCTAGACTTGACACGATTTATACAGTACATGAGACATATTTGAAATGAGATATATTTTAAAACTGTATATGTTTTAAACATGTTTTAAAAGTAAATGTGATATGATTTCGACACTTATATGGTTCATATATGATTTTGTGTCGAACATGACATGATATGCGGTCTAGAATATAGTTTGATTGATATGAACTCTAGACCTGATATGATTTACAGTATATGAAAACTATTTTGAAACCGCACATGTTTTAGACATGCTCTAAAAATAAATATATGATTTGCAATTGTACATGCACCGATCATGTCTTAAAAGTAAATATGAAACGAATTGAAAATTTATATGTTGAGCATGTTCTAAAGTATATATGATATGATTTGAAATGATAGCGGTTTATACAGTGAAGTTTACATAAGCTGCCTACTAAATCATGACATAATAGTATGCTTTTAACATAAGATATGTCATAACCTTATATTGTACAAAAATATGAAAATTATATGAGGAGTGTCATGACTCGGTGTTAACGATATTCCATCTACATGATGTTATACATGAACATAGAATATACACGAAGAGAATTATGACTTCGTACTGCCGTGATCATGATTCTCCATATGGAAAGTGATATGAGATGATAGAATACAGAAGTATGATTATGAAACGAAAAGTGACTTGATACGATATCTCAATTTGATATGATGTACTATGAGATTGATGAGAGTATGGACTAATAGTATATGCTATTCAAATTGGACACGACATATTGTCGTGCGATGCAATATAGTATAAGGATAGGAAGATCGAAAGTGATTAAGTTGATCTATTTAGAGGTCTGAGTGATAAACAGACGACAGGAATTGAGATAACGAGATGTTATCGATGAAAAAGGTGAACTGTAATTGCAAACTTGCAGGTTTTAAGCATTGCGGTTAAGACAGTATAATTCTACTCCTACATTTATATTAATATCTTACTGAGCTGTGGTTTTGCTCACCCTACTTAATTTCATCTCTTTTCAGATAATTGAGTTAAACTCTACCATGAGGGCTTCTGAGTGGGCCTCCGGATACGGTATCTGGGCTTGGTACTAGTCTTCTGAGGTATATGTTCTTTATAAAACACTTGTTTATATGTAAGACTTTAATTGATGCACAGTACATATTCTGTTAAACAAGTCGGGATGTAACTTAGAACCGTTTCCTCGCTAGTTTAATATTTAAATGAAATGATTATAGGTCACATAGATAGTATAGTAACTACACTGACGCCGAATACAAACCTTAAAATGAAAAAGAAAAATTTAGTCCATAAATTTGCAAGAGACAAAAAGTATGAGAATCAAGTGAATGTCACAGTCTTCGGGTCGTGACAAGCGAGGACTAATCTTACCTCTTTGGCCAAATCTCAAGATCCCTTTGGATGGAGAACTTTCAAAAACACAAAATTTCCAACCAAAAACTCAAGTGGTCTCCGTCGAGCATCCGAATAACTCTTTGTCGACTCTGAGCTATCTTAAGTCTTTTACAAATCAACTTAACATCTTCAGAGGCTTGCTCGACTAATTCAGGCGCCAATAACTTACGCTCGCCTACTTCTTCCCACCCAATCGGAGATCGACACCTTTTACCATATAAAGCTTCATATGGTGCCATTCCGATACTTGCATGATAGCTATTATTATAAGCAAACTCAGCCAATGGCAGATGGTCGTCCCATGAGCCTTTAAAATCCATAGCACAAGCTCTTAACATATCCTCGAGCGTCTGAATGGTGTGCTCGGATTGCCCATCAGTCTGCGGACGAAAAGCTGTGCTAAAATTCAATTGAGATCCCATGGCTTCTTGAAAATGCTCCAAAAAATGAGAGGTAAACTTGGAATCCCTATCTGATGTAATGCTCACTGGAACTCCATGTAGTCTGACAACTTCTTTCACATACAAATTTGCCAAAGCACTAAGTGTATCTGTAGATTTCATAGGTAGGAAGTGAGCGGATTTAGTTAACCTGTCCACTATCACCCAAATACCATCATGATTCCTCCTTGTTCGAGGTAATCCCATAACAAAATCCATCGAAATGTGTTCCCACTTCCACATAGGTATAGACAGAGGCTGTAACAATCCTGCTGGTTGTTAATGCTCTACCTTAACCTGCTGGCACGTTAAACACTTTGCTACAAACTCAGCTATGTCTCTTTTCATGCCTGTCCACCAGTACACCTTGCGAAGATTATGATACATCTTCGTATTTCCTGGATGTCAAGTATACTTAGTGGAATGTGCTTCAGTCAAAATCAACTTCTTCAACTCCTTATCATTAGGAACACATATACGATTATTAAACCTCAAAATTCCATCACTACCCATATTGAACTCTGAGGGCATACCTGACTGAATTTGACTCATAGCCTCAATACACTAATCATTTTCCCTCTGAGCAATCCGAAGTTTGTCCATCAATTTCGGCTCAATCATTAAACTAGCCATCATTCCAAATTGCTCATAAGGCATAACATTTAAATTGAGCCTCGCAAACTGTTCTAACAGCTCATATTCTCTTGCCATCATGTAAGATACCATTCCCATATGCTTCCGGCTCAAAGCATCTGCCACCACATTAGACTTTCCCGGGTGGTACAAGATCTCACAATTATAATCCTTCAGAAGCTCGAGCCGACTCCTTTGCCTCATACTCAACTCTCTTTGAGAGAACAAATATTTCTGACTTTTATGATCCGTAAAAATATGAAATTTCCCACCATACAAGTAATGCCTCCAAATCTTTAAGGCAAACACTACTGCAGCTAACTCCAAGTCGTGAGTCGGGTAGTTCTTTTCATGGTCCTTTAATTGTCTAGAACCATATGCCACTATCTTACCATGCTGCATTAGTACACAACCTAAACCTTGTCCTGAGGCACCACTATACATCGCAAATCCACCAGAACCACTAGGAATAGTGAGAATAGGCGCAATCGTCAACCTGCGCTTCAACTCTTGAAAACTACTCTCGCAGGCATCATTCCATTCAAACTTCACCTCTTTGCGCGTTAAGCGCGTCAAGGGAGCAGCTAACTTTGAGAAACCCTATACAAATCTTCTGCAGTAGCCAGCTAAACCCAAGAAACTCCTAATCTCTGTCACCGTTTTTGGTCTCTCCCATTGCACTACCGCTTCAATCTTCGATAGATCGACCGAAACTCCATCTTTACTAATTATATGACCCAAAAAGGAGATTTGATCTAGCCAGAATTCACACTTACTTAACTTGGCATATAATCCTCGATCTTTGAGGGTTTACAGGACTATCCTTAAGTGCTGCTCATGCTCTTCCCGAAACCTCGAATACACCAATATGTCATCGATAAAGACAATGACAAACTGGTCCAAATATGACTTGAGCAAATCATTCATCAGATTCATAAAAGCCGCAGGTGCATTAGTTAATCCAAACGGCATCACTAGAAATTAATAATGACCATACCGTCTCCTGAATGCAGTCTTAGGGATATCTTCATTCCAGATCTTCAATTGATGATATCCCGACCTCAAGTCTATCTTGGAAAAGACTTGTGCACCCTTAAGCTGATCAAAGAGGTCATCAATCCTGGGAAGAGGATACTTGTTCTTAATCGTCACCTTATTCAACCATCGGTAATCTATACACAGCCTCATTCTGCCATCCTTCTTCCAGACAAATAGCACAGGAGCACCACAAGAGGATACGCTGGGTCATATGAATCCTTTATCTAGTAACTCCTGAAGCTGCTTCTTTAATTCCTCTAATTCCACTAAAGCCATTCGATAGGGTGATCTCGAAATGGGCTCAGTCATTGGCATCAAATCGATCGTAAACTCTACTTCCCTATCCGGAGGAAGTCCTGGAAGATCATCCAAAAATACCTCGAGAAAATCATCGACTACAGGAATATCATGGAGTCTGGGACGTTTCTTTTCTACGTCTTCCACATAAGCTATAAATCCTTCACATGACAATACATACTTTTTGTTACTTTCAAATTCAAGTAGGGTAATTAACAATTATATTTTTGCATTAAACACTTGTAAAATTTACAACATAGCTAACGGGTGAAGAGAAGATTACACTTTTAGCATGATAATCTAATATCACATGATTCTTAACTAACCAATCCATACGCAAAATAACATCAAATCCATACATATTTCGTAGGATTAGGTCAGCTATTGATTCTCTTTCTCCTACTTGTAGCTTACAATTATGATACACTAGGTTTGTCATTTGAGATTCCTTAAATGGTGTGCTTATTTGCAATAAGTGTCCTAAAGGCTCAGGCTCAACAAGTACTTTCATAGCACTCATAGGAGAAATAAATGAATGTGTGGAGCCTGAATCCAATAGTGCAGTAACGCTCATATCAAAAAGGTGGATCTTACCTTTAATCACCTTGGACGAGGCATCGACAAACTCTTCATCGATGGCAAACACTTGTCCTTGGGTCACAGCTTTCTTTCCCTTCTTTGTAGTAGTGGCCTTAGGCTGTGGTTGAGGGGTCTTCTCTAATTCCTCAGACACCCTTTGATTCCTCTTAGGACAATCTCTAATCATGTGTCCCTGTTCACCACACCTAAAACATGCGTCACTTACCAACCAGTATGGCTGTGATCCATGAAACTTCCCGCATTGCTCACATCTTTGCATCATACTCTTTGGTCAACTAGCGGTACTACCTGCCAGATATCAGGATCTTTCATCAGTTATCTTAATCCCGGTAAATCTAGGAGTCCCTATATCATAAGCATCATAACTCTCAATTCAGTATAATTCCATATAACTGTTAAATTAAAACAGAGATCATGTTTTTATAACGTATTTACTTACCTATCGAAACTCCTTCATATTGTTTATTTCTCCTCGGTGGATATCTATCACTAGAGGCTTTTTCATCTGACTTTCGCTTCATCGGTTCTTTGCCTTTACCCTTAGCTAGGAAATCGACATGATGAAGCTCATAGTCCTACTCACACAACTGAGCCTTACGGACCGCCTCTCCATATGTGGTGATATCCATAGGATACAGTTTGGATCTAATAGGGGACTTCAATCCCTCTATAAACCTGTAAATCTTATGTCCTTCATTCCTTAAGACCTCTGGATCGAATCTGCTCAAGGTGATGAACTCCGATTCATACTGATCTACTGTCATCGTCCCTTGAGTCAAACTCAAAAACTTAATCTTCAATCTATTCTGATCAGTGCGTGGAATGTACTGTTCATTAAAGGCTTCTACAAATCTATCCCACGTAACCTCAGTATAACTGGCCTCCAAAATGGTCCGAGTGGCCTACCACCAATACTCTGCATCATCTATCAACAGATAAGCAGCCAAGCCCACCTTCTCCCTTTTGGAGCATGTCATGTATTCAAAAGATTTTGTGACCACCTTCATCCAAATCTCTGTGGCCAAAAGATCTCTTTCCCCTTTAAACTTAGGCAGATCCAGCTTCTTAAATTCTTCGATCAACGTCCCACTGCAATATGCCTTAGGATCCTGCCTTTCAGTGGCTGGGACTGGTGGGGGTAACTCTGTCTGTGCTGGTGGGGGCTGTACCGTAGGAGTAACTGCTGGTACACTTGTGGCCAAGTTAGGAAAGTTCGACATAAACTACGTGAACATAGTGACCATATTCTCCATATGCTTCTCCATTTTCGCTAGCTTAGTATTTGAGCTATGCGGTGGAGATAGAGGAGGAGACTGTACTAGGGGCTGTTCTACACGACCCCTTCCTCTTCCTCTACCAGTACCCCTTCTTCGAGTACTCATTTTGTCAATATCATAATCAAATTGAGCTATTTAGTATAACTATAAACAGTTATACTATACATATGTATTCAGGCAAATACAGTACATTGGGGATATCCACTATTTCTAACCTAATGACATTGACAAACATCAGACTAACCTGCTTTTATACCAATCTGTGACATCCTCATTTCACTAATAAACATATAAATCCTTACTTTACATTTGTGTGGTTAGGTTGTTCGTCAATGTCATTCTTTCTTCTTCTTATACTTTATCCGTTATCAGTATTTAGAATGATATAAATATTCTTATGAAATATATTTTTCGTATATGCATACTTCAATTTCATCAGGATCTCCTATACTTACATAACTTATATCCCCACATGATTATATACATCATTATAGCATTGTACTATACAATAGCTGAAATACAATTCACTTTACATGATTACATAAGTATACCTTCAATAATAATTGGGAAGCGTATCTCGAAGGTAAACTTTCAAGATCCACTAGTAGGCTCTTCTATCGAGAGCGAGGGATCACTTCAGATAGTTTGAAAAATAGTTGTAAAGGAGTGAGTTTACGCTCAGTAAGAAATATATGTAAGAGCGTACTATGCCTCTATATGCAGTTTTCCTGCTTGGCTCTATAATGTTATGTAAAATTATTATAAAGCATATTCGTATACTTTCATCAAACATATAAAAGTTCTTCATAATAGCATATGCTTATAAATCATATACTTCTTTCAAATAGCATATGCAAACATACATCTTATACTTTCTTCAAAACATGCATCATATTCTTTCTTTAAAACATACATCATATAGCTTTCAAATAACAGAGAGACTACTTGCAATTTAACAGAATTATGCATTGAATAACATGTGGCATACTCCCGTAGGAGCTAGGAATCCTCCCCTAGCCAATCATATTTCAGAGACAATTTGGCCAAATGTCGGTGGCCACGATGAACACTAGTCAGGTGTCATCTGTGGCACTGAGGGCTAGACTAGAGCTCCTCAGCCATAAGCATATACAGAAGTGCATAATCATTAAGTACTTCATAGTCTCAAAACATTTGTCATATGGCTTTTGCAATGACATTTATACTTTCTGGAAATAGGCTTTGAAACCTCTTTTCAAACAGGGCAATCGGCTGGCCTCATAGGGCAGTCGGCTGCTGCCTTATAATTTCATTTATCGAAATTATTTTCTTTTAAAATTTCGATATTTTTATTTTCTGAAAACATATGGGGCAGTTGACTGGTTTTGAAATAAAATGCTTTTCAAGAAAGGCAGTCAACTGGTCATATAGCAGTCGACTGTTTTCGCAAACAGGATGCTTCTGAAAATAGGGTAGTCGACTGGTTTTATAGGCAGTCGGCTGGTTTTGAAACATAATGCATACTGGAAAATAGTAGTCGACTGGCTTGTATAGCAGTTGACTGGTCTGTCTCGATTTTCGAAAATTTATGCTTTGGTTGTCTCTAGGCAGTCGGCTGCTACTTAAGGCAGTTGGCTGCTCTTAGCCTAATTGGTACTAGGAGAAAAACCCGAAACTTAACTTCCTACACTTTAAAATCAGCTTCTGTTTCATCCCAAAGACATTCAAAATATATCAAAACATGCGGACATAGCCACCCTATATCCCTTACATAAATTCCTTACCTTGATTACACCGAGAATGCAAATCGCTTGATTGCACCAATTTCTTTCCCTTCACCTTTTTAAGCTGAAATCATCATGACAATTCAAACCTTTAAGAAACCTTTATAAATATACACTACTAACTTTACTTAACTCCATACTATTGACAAAATCAGCTAAAACCATTTAAATCTCTTACCTTTGCTAGTCACCAAAATAATAGCAATTTAGATCTCCTTAATCCCTTTGATTCAGCTCTTCATATTAAAGGCATGAGTAGAGCTAGTGATGAGGATCATTTTTTGTTAAGTAGGCTTAACGATTGGATGATAGGAGATGGTGGTTTGTCAAGGTAGCTATGGAGGAAACTTGGAGAAAATGGAGTGAACGAGAGGGAGAGCTGGAAATGTGCTGCCGACTTTGAGAGGAAGAAGGATGATGACTCATGCTTCATTAAATGTCTCTCTATCCCTTAATCATCTCAGCGATTAATTCCCTTGACTCTTTGACCTTTAATTACTCTTCTTCCATTCTTTTATATGCCACGTATATCATTTGATCACATTAAAATCTGACATTAAATCTTTGCTTATATTTCAATCATTCTTATAATATCAGAATTTAATTCCTTGACAATTTAACTATAATTTTCATTATTTCTTACATGTTCCATACATCATTCATATTTCATAATTCTCATATTTGTTTACTTCATTTAAGCTGAAATACTTTACAATCATAAGGAAATTACATGAAATTGGGGATTTCATAGAATATGGGAATGAAAATTACGTTATATTTAGATAGGGGACCATAACATATTTGTACATGTAATATATTTTATTTTATTTTGGCCTATAATAAAAAAAAATTGAGTTTCTACATATTGCAAAACCCATATTGAATGAGATGCTCTAAAATCTAAAAATAGAAACTTTATAGGATCATTTTTAAATAGCCTAAACAAATTAGATAGCCTGAAGTGTACAATTAATTGATATAACTTAAAGTATTTCTTAACAATCTCTCACTTGGGCCACGTATATCACCTAACAATTATACATTTCAAAATAACTTTATGAGCTTAAAATTTGCTATCTTCACAATGTAACATCTCTAAATAACATAGTCCATAAATAATATCAACATAGAATCAAAGCAATCTTCGTGACATATATTTCGTAACTAGATCCATTAATGGTCACATATATTAATATAATCAATGACATAGATCAAGTATGGATGTGTAGCATGGAAATTACATGAAACATTATCTCTCAACATGCCTATTTACAACTGGACCTATTTTATAACTCAAAAGAGTTAAACAACGTACTTTCAAAAACTTTATGCTTAATTGCAATTGAAAGAATAAAACTTTATTTCAGAGTTTCAGTAATAACAACAATACTTAAGTCTGATAAGAAAAATCTCTTAATAATAAATTAATATAAATACACAAACTCCCACTCTACAAGCATATCATCAAGATGAACTACACCCATATGAGCTACAAGCTCAGAAACACCTTAGGTGGTATATCTTTAGTAAGCGGATTTGCAATCATGGAGTTTGTATTGATATATATAATAGATATATGAAAACTCTGAACTCTCTCCTTAACAACAAGAAACTTAATGTCAATATGCTTTAACTTTGATGGGCTTCTGTTGTTCTTAGAATATAACTTTGCTACTTTATTGTCACAAAAAATCTTCAATGGTCTCTCAATGCCATCGACAATACACAGCCAGTGATAAAATTCTGCAATAATATTACTTGGTTCTATGTCTCATTGCAAGTTATAAACTCTACTTCCACGGTAAAAGAAGCTATAAGCGACTGCTTTACACTCTGTCAAAACACAGCTCCTCCAGCTAACTTAAAAACATGACCAGAAGTGGATCCTCTACTATTAAGGCAAACAGCAAAATTGGAGTTTGATACCAAATGATCTTTAAATGATCTAACCTCCGATATGTGAGCATGTAATCTTTAGTTCTCTATAGATGCCACATAACACCTTTTATTGCTTTCTAATGATCTATTATAGGGTTAGTTAAATATCTACCAAGCATTCCAACTATGTACGCAATATCCGAAAACGTACAAACTTAAGCATACAGAAAACTCCCTATTGTTGAAACATAAGGAATCTTCTACGTCTCTTCCTTTTCAATCTCATTTCTTGGGCATTGAAGCAAACTTAAGTTATCACCTTCAGCAATGGGCGTAACTCCTAATGCACAATTCTTCATGTCAAATCTACTAAGCACCTTATCGATTTATGCCTTTTGTGATAAGCTAAGTATACCATGAGAATGAACTCGATGAATCTGTATGCCTAACACAAAGGATGCATTACCAAGATCTTTCATCCCAAAATTATTTGAAAGAAATCTCTTGGTTTCATGCAATAAGCCTATATTGCTACTTACTAGCAAGATATCATATAACACCAAAATCATAAACTTACTCCCGTTGATCTTGTGATAAACACATTGATTAATAGTGCTCTCCTTAAAACAAAAAAAAGTGATCACTTGATCAAATTTTTTATATCATTAGTAGGATGCTTGCTTTAAACCATAGATGGATTTCTTTAATATGTATACCAGATGTTTCAATTCATCCGACATGAAATTTTTTGGTTGTGCCATATAAATCGTTTCTTAAATGTCACCATTAAGAAACGCTGTCTTTACATCCATTTGATGTAACTCCAAATCATAATGAGCTACAAGTGTAAAAATGATTCTAAAAGAGTCTTTCATCGAAATTGGAGAGAAAATCTCTTTATAATCAATGCCTTTCTTTTGAGTGAAACCTTTGGCCATTAGACATGGTTTATATCTTTCGACATTGCCTTTCGAATCCCGGTTGGTTTTGAAAATCCATTTACAACCAATCGTTTTGCTTATTTAGGAAATTTGACAAGATCGCAATTGTCATTGTCTTCCATAGATTTCATCTCATCTTTTATGGCCTCTATCCATTTATGAAAGCAAACACTTTGTTTCACTTGACTAAAAGATTTTGGATTTTCTAGTCTTATATCAAACTCGTGTTCTTGGAGATACATGAAATAATCATCTAAAACCTCCAATCTCCTCTCCCTAAAAAATCTCTTTAGTGGCATTTCCAATTGAGGTTGTTGTTGCTCCTCTAATTGAATAAGAGCAGGCTGTTCAATATGAGTAGGAAGTAACTTAGGAGTGCCTCAATAATCTAGATTTACATCTTGAAAAATGTTAGACATAATTGTCTACTCATTTTCAATTACAGCTATAGGAACTGCAACATGTTCTTTCTCAAAGGCAAAGTTCCTGAATTTGGCACACCCATCATATTCAATATCCTTAATAAACTTAGCATTTCTTGTTTTGAAAAAGGATTTATTCGAGAAATCATAAAACTTAAAACCCCTTGATCTCTTTGAGCATCCAACAAAGTAGCACCTTATTGTTCTTGAGTGTAATTTTCTTTCATTAGGCTTGTATGGCCTAGCCTCAGCTAGGCAACCCCAGATATGTAAATGCCTAATACTAGGCTTCTTTCCATAACACATATGGGGTTTTGGCTATTTCTTTGCTTGGAACTCAATTAAGAATATACACTGCAGTCTTTGAGGTTTCTTCCCAAAGTGACTCTGGTAAAGATGAATGACTTATCATACTTCTAACTATATCCTTTAGGATCTGATTTTGTCTTTCAGGTATATTATTTTAACTTGGATTCCCTGGCATAGTGTATTATGGAACGATGCCACATTTTGCTAAAAACATTGCAAAAAGTCCTAGACATTGTTCACTTGATTCGTCATATCTACCATAATATTCACGTCACGGTCAGATTTAACAGCTTTAATTTTCCTACCAGGTTGATTTTTAACTTTAGCTTTATAGGTCTTGAAAACGTCCAAGGATTGAGACTTCTCATGAATCAATTATAAGTACCTATAACGAGAATAATCGTCTATAAAAGTAATAAAATACTGTTGATCATTCCAAGAAGCTGGAGAAATCAGTATAAATTAAATCCAAGATGTTTAAACTCCTGTATGTACCAGTTTTCTTGATGTTTGTTTATTTTCCCTTAATATGCTCAACACACTTTTTGATATATGAAAAATTAAGGGAATCAAGAATTCCTTCTAACACAAGCCTCTTTATTCTTTGTTTAAAAATACGTGCTAAATGTTAGTGCAATAACATGGAAGAGTTCTCATTAATTAATTTGCGATTTGTACCACAAATACTTATATGTAAGGATTCATTAATGTGTGAGGCATAAAGGTCTAATTTATATGGATTATCAACTAAAGAATCTGTACAAATAAGATTTGAATACTTACAAAGACTAAACTTTTCAATTCTAAATGAACATGAATAACTAGATTTATCTTAATAATAAATAGAAATCAAATTTTGTTTAAGTGACGGTACATAAAAAGTCTCATTTAAATCTAAATAACTACCATTTTCTAAATTTAATCTAAATAGACTAAAAGCCTCAACAGGAGCCCTTTCACCATTTCTTATATAAATGAATCTTTCAGCATCAGTTGGCTTTTTGCTCTTTAGACATCATTGCATTGTCACACTTATGTGAATAGTTGCACCCGTATCTATCCACCTAGTGTGATTTGGTACTAAAGCCAATCAACTTTAGAACAAACAAAGTTGAGAAATTTATCCTTTTTGTCAAGCCATTTTGCATACTTAGAACAGTCATTCTTCACAAGACTATTTTTGGGGCAAAAGAAACAGGTGATCACCTTATCTTGTTTTACTGCCCCTTAGGTTGTAAAGTACCAATGTTTATAGTGCCTTCTCCTGTATTGTTCCTTTTCCTCTTTCTATTAGCAGCATTATCATTGGAAGAAGATGCTAAGTAAGCACTTTCCATTTTTTCTTCAATCTCTCTTCCTATTCCACACACTAGGCAATGAGCTTATTAAGAGTCCATTTTTCCTTTTGAGTATTATAACTTATCTTAAAAGGATTGAATTGTGTAGGAATAGATATTAAGACCAAGTGCATAATAATGTCCTCAAACAACTCTAACATTAGTGCCTTTAGTCTTGTAACAAGATTAGAAATTTCCATAATGTACTCTCTTATGTTTCCTTTGCCATCATACTGCATTGAAATAAGCTTAGACAGGATGGTGCTTATTTCAATCTTTTCATTTGCAGTGAATTTGTCTGCAATTTGCTACAGGAAACTCTTTGCATTTTCTTACTCAGGCACTGCACCCCTGATGGCATCCGAAATTGTGTGCTTCACGATCATCAGACTCATGTAGTTTGAACGCTCCTATTTTTCATAAAGTGCCCTTTCCGTAGCTGTATTGTTATCAACAAGAGTGGGAGGTTTGTCTGACCTAATCGCATAGTCTAGATCCATACACCCAAGCATAATGGTAATGTGCTCCTTCCATTTCTTGAAATTAGTGCCGTTAAACACAGGAATGTTATTCACATTGGCAGATATAGAAAAAACATTTACTGTAAGCAGAAAACAATAATAATAAGTTTACAATCAATAAATAATTTTGGGCCAATTAAGATACCAAACACAATAATTAAATTTAGTCTTTGGACAGAAATATCAATTTGTAAGCGGTACTCCTAAAATTGATTGGTAAGTATTGATAATTAAATCTTGCCAACAATACTCCTTTCTCTGGACCAATTATTGCATGCATGGTAACAAATAATTTTATCACATATTTATTACCCTAGATGTTTATAATCCGACCAAAAAAATAATCTTCTTTTGGGCCGATTATTTTTCACATAGATTAAAAACACAGTCATTTAAATTCCTTAATGACAATCTTAATTTCCAAAATAAATATATTAACATAAAAGAGGTTACTTTGGTGACATTTCATATCAATTTAATTTATTTTGAACTTTTTTTTTTTCACAAAATATGCACATACATATATGTTGAAAGTACACAAATTTATTCACATTACTAGGGGGAGCAAGTACTGCTAATCAACTAAGAATATCATGAAATAAAATGTCAACAAAATGTGCATAATATATTAAATTACAGAAATTATCATGA
Source organism: Heritiera littoralis (assembly GCA_031772115.1). NCBI lineage: Eukaryota > Viridiplantae > Streptophyta > Magnoliopsida > Malvales > Malvaceae > Heritiera > Heritiera littoralis. The sequence goes on from JAPDPK010000043.1 coordinate 2,953,701, forward strand.
ATATTAAATAATAAGTATTTACCAGTGTCAAAAAATTCCAAAAAGATCACCATAAAATAGGAAATAAATTTTATTGAGGATTGGAAAAACGTTGGCTGAATGGCCACCGGAGGCGACCACATGCACACCACATGCTGCCTTTTGTGCGGGGGGAAGGTTCCTTGATTGAACAGACCCAGTTGGATCTTGAACAAACCTAGCTAGATCTTGAACGGACTCGATCATGTCTGTTCGGTTTTTCTCTTTAATTTTGACCCTTTTGAACCGATTTTTACCAAAATGAAGCTTAACACAAGGAATTGATTCCTTTTTAACCAAACCTATGCAAAAACTGAAATAAAACAACAAAGATTGCTGTTTAATCGATCAAAATTTTCAAGAAAACTCCACCATGAAAAAAGCCAATCCCATTTCTCGATTTCTTTTAACCAAAACAAAAAATTTATGAAATTTGTAACTTCGTTTCAACCATAGAAGTTATAAGAAACAATTATCGTTCATAAATTTGAATCAAAACTTATGAAATATAGATGTTTTGGTTGATTTTCAATTTTAGGATTTAAAAAATGAAAAGATAATATTACATGAAACTTGAAGCAAATTTCAAAAAATTATTTATATGATTTTAATCTTTATTCTATAGGAGAAAAAATTTTAAGATTTCAAACAAAAAATTTTAGTTCTCAATGATCAAACATTAATAGGCGCTTAATACCACTTATAGGAAAATTTAGCAGACAAATCATACATGATCTCATGTTCGATCATCAAGAAAATTAACACGAAAGCGTTCTTGAATCCATTAGAATTGGTTGATTGGGGTTAGCAATGTTACATGTTTAAGCCTTGTAAGAGAATTTGTATCTCACTCATTGATAAGATATGAGAATGAGAATTACGTTATATTTAGACTGGAGACTATAATTTATTTATACCTGTAATACATTTTATTTTATTTTATTTTGACCCGTCATAAAAATAAAATAAAAAATTAGGTCTCTACCTTTCTGAAACCCATATTAAATGAGATGCCATATAGTCCAAAACACAAACTTTATATGATTACTTTTAAATTGATTAAACAAATTAGATAGCTTATAATGTATAATTAATTGATATATGTAGGCCCACTTAAAGAATTCTCTAACAAATTTTTCTGGTTATATTAAATAATATTATTTGAAATATTTGTAATATATTGAATAATGTTTTACAGTTTTAAATTAAGTAGCATATAATATTATAATTTACTTTCATATTTTCCATATTCAAATAAATATGTTAATTTAAAATTACTTGTTTAATTAAATAATAAAGTTTTATATTATTTTTATTTAAAGAATAATTTAATTTCATTTTATAGTTATTATTATGAAAATATATATAATACAAATTAAAAGTTTATATTTGATGCACTTTGAGAGTATAAAATATCATATACTAACATTGAGAGGTGCTCATGGGTTGGGTCGAATTGGGTTCGGATCAAGTTTAGGTAAGGTCTTAAGGGATTGATAGTGAGCTCAAGCCTGACCCAACTCTTTAGGCTTAAGTTTTTGGTTGAGCCCTTTTTTACATGCAATGAACAAGTTCAAACCCATCCAAACCCACACAAATACAATTAATTTTTAAAAAAATTATAATAAAATACAAAAAAAATATTAAAACACATAATAGTTAATAAGTGTAACACAATAAGTTAAAATAAATTCTTATAAAAAGATTACAAGAAACATGAAAATTTTAAACTAAAGTAAAAAAAAAATACAAGTTTAAATTAAATTGCATAAAAAATTAAAAATAATTAAAAAATAATAAGAAATTATAATTATCGAGCCAAGCTTAGACTTGGATTGTGAACATAAGCCTGACCTATATTATTATTAGACGTTGATTTTCAAGCCTAAGCTCATTTAATTGGCATAATATTTTATTCCAAGCTCATCCAAAAATTAGGCTGGCCTTCGAGCTTAGGTGAGTAGACTACACTTGAACAGTTTTACCAACATTGAGTCATTTCACAACATTTTATGAATTCTTCGTTTTAAAATTCACTAATTATTAAGATGTTATACTATAATTTGGTGACAACGTATAGGATTTATACATAACAATGCATTAAATTTAAAAATATGGATTATTATCTAATATACTTCCAGTAGAATTTTTAGATTCCACAAACGAGACTAAGATGATGACACATATCTTTCAAAGAATATTAAAAAATAAAAAATAAAAAAAGTGGGATATGTCTCACCATCTTAACCTTGATTATGGAGTATAAAAACTCTACTGGTAGTGTATTAGATAATAGTCCTAAATATAATTGGCTTAATAGCCAAATATACTCAACCTTTTGGACAAAATAAATATAAGTCTTCTACTTTTTATTTTAGCATAACAATTTATAAATTTTTATTGTATTTTAATAAATCTTAATCTTTCAAATAACGCAATTAAGTCAAAATCTATTAAATGACATTAACTATTGTTTTGACACAGTTGACATGAATAGTTTTGTAGGTTGTTGCATAGTATGTCATGTGTACAATACAAACAAAAGTTAGTATTATTTGACATTTTTGAACAGTGCGGAGATGGTGTTCATGCTCTTCTTGGGTTCGAGACAACACTAGTATGTCATTAATGAAGATGATGACAAACTTATCCAAGTAAGGCTTCAACACCTCATTCTTCTATCCCACGAAAGCTATAGGGGCGTTCGTTAAGCCAAACAGCATCACCAGGAACTTATAGTGGCCATATCGAGTCCTGAAGGTTGTCTTTGATACATCTTTCCCTCTAATTCTTAGCTAATGGTACGTTGACCTCAAATCAATCTTAGAAAATATTTGGGCACCTTTCAATTGATCCAACAAGTCATCAATCTTAGGCAGTGAGTACTTATTCTTCACCATCACTTAATTCAACTACTTATAATCTATACATAGCCTCAAAATGCCGCTCGTTTTCTTCACAAACAATACAGGAGCCCCCCAAGGTGACACACTCGATCTTATAAACCCCTTATTCAACAACTCTTGCAACAGCTTTTTCATGTCCTTCAACTCAACCAAGGCCATTCGATATGGAAGCTTCGATATCGGTTGAGTGGCTGGGAGTAGCTCTATAGCGAACTCTGTCTCTCTTTCTGGAGGTAGCCCTGGTAGCTTATCTGAAAACATGTTTGAGAAGTTTTTGACAATTGAATGTTGGACAGTTCTAAGTGGCTCTTTTTAGCATCCTCAACAAATGCGAGATAGCCTTGATACACAAATTGATCTCATATTAGTGAGACATCAATTAAATTACAATTAATTTATTTATCATTCATAAAGCTTAATACAAACTTTTCAGGTAGGGAGAAAGTTAAAACTTTCCTATAGCAGTCTAAAGTAGCATGATTGTTGGCTAACTAATCCATGCCTAGTATTACATCAAAATCATACATATTCAATAATATCAAATCAACTACTAGGTACTTATCGCCCACATTCACTTTACACTGACGATACACATGTTCCGTCATTTAAAATTCCTTGAAAAGCATAGTAATACATAATAGATAACCTAAAGGCTCTGACTCTATATGCAATCTACTAGCAAATGCAAGTGAAATGAATGAATGAGTTGAGCTTGGGTTAATGAGTACAAATGCTTCAAAATCACAGATAGCAAGCATACCTTTGATGATTGAATCAGAAGCAATAGTTGCCTCTTGATCAAATGCGAACACCTTACCCTACACCACTGGTCTCTTGCCCTTATCTTAGGTCTTCTTCTGTTGTGGCATTATTTGTTTCTCGACTTGTTTCTCTATGGCCTTCATCTTAAGACAATCTCTAATCTTGTGGCTAATCTTACGACACTTAAAAGCAAGCCCTAGTAATCATATAGCAAGGTTTATTGCCATGCTTATTGCCATAAGTAGCACACAGCTGAGATGTAGTGCTAGGGGTAGTGGTTAAGGCTCTGATGGTTGAGGTAGTAGTGGTCGTAGGTCTAGTAGCTTGTGGTTTAGGCACAACAAACCTCTGCCTCTTATTCTGTCCTTGAGATCTACTTGGTTCAGGCCTCCTTTTGTCACTCCTCCTATTTGTGGACTACTTAGCTCTAGGAGGCTTCCTTGCCCTATACTCAGTTTGAGTAGTTTCTAATTCTTGTTTGACAGTTTGAGCCTTTCTAGCCACTGCTGCATACTTTGTGAGCTCGGATAGAATGACATTGCCTTAGATGTTAGGTCCAATCTTAAAGCAAACTTCTCTGCCTTCTTCTTATCATTCGTGGCATAATTAGTGTCATACTTGACCAAGGCAGTGAACCGAGTCTTATACTCATCTACTTTCACAGCTCCATAAGTAACTCAAGAAATTCTTTCTTTTTCTGTCGTCTAGCAGCTTCGGAAATGTAGTAGTTCATAAAGGTCTCTTCAAATCCTTCCCATATAATCACTAGATCTTTGGCCAACAAGAACAGTTCATTGGTCTTCCACCGTCTCTATGCCTCGCCTCTCATCATTTACACGGCTAAGGTAACCTTCTCAATAGTAATGCACCCCATATACTTAAAAAAGAACCCTATATCCTTTATCCCTTTCTGGTCATTTGCTAGATCCTTTTCTCCCTTAAACTGTGGCAGATTCATATTTTAAATTGTCTGAGGAGTGTCATGTTTCGATCTACCAGATTCTCAGCTTAAGGCACGGCTGGTTGAAGCATAGCTACATGAGGTGCAGCTGGTGAAGGTACAGTCTGTGGCAAAGGTGGTGCCTATTGTAGTAGTGGAAAATGTGGTGGTACTAGTGGTGCAAGAGGTGGCGGTTGAGCCTGATGTGCACTACCTTGGCTGGCCACCAATTGCTACAATAAGGTTGTCATGGCCTCATGGCTTTACTCTATTCTGGCCATCCTTGCCTTTGGAGGAGTCAGATGTGGTGGCGATGGAGGTACTGTAGGTGATGGAGTCAGAGGCGTGAGCGATAGTTTCCGAGTCGGCCCCCTAGGCTTCCCTTTAAACCCAGTCCTCCACAATTTGTGTCAAACTAGATAGATACCTATACCAAGAGCAAATTAATCTTAGTACAAGTTAATAACAGTAAGTTACATGCAGACATTACACAGTACATAAGATGTAACATTAATAGCAACCTCAATGGACTGACACGCACTATAAAAACCTTGCTCTAATACTATTAAATTTGTTACGATCCAAAGGCCATGACGTGCACTTTATACTTACACTTATTCTACTTATCAAATTTATGAACTAATTTTTTTTCTTTTCACTTTAAGGTTTGTGTTCAGTGTCAGTGTAACTGCTAATCAATTTTCACCTCTCAATTCGATTTAACTTAACTTTACTATTTAAGTTGTTAACTCTTAGAGCAAATTAATCTATTTCCACGATTTTTTTAATTTAAGATTAACCTAGCAAAAGAAAAAGATTGAAAACCTCCCCCGCATATGTAGTCAATTTTCCTAGTTAAATAACTTGCAAAATATATAACCATTTCCAACATCACAACTCAATTTCAAAATCCATAGTTTAATCAGCATACAATACACACATTCTTAGAATCATCACAATAAACATATCCACATTCCACAAGTTTCATATTTATTATACAATGATAATATTCCGGATCGCACTCGATAATCATATTAATCTATATAATAATCTAGAACAATCATTAGTTGTAACCCAAAACTATTTCCAAAAAACATGTACCGTGTAGTTTAAAATGTCCATACATGATAACAAAAGTGATATACAAGTTTTGTATACCTCAAAGAAACAAAAACAACGTTTGGAGGACTTAGACAAGTACCACTAGTAGATACTATCCCTGAGGGCTCGTGCAGAATTTTGAAGGTGGAGCTTAACTCGTATGATCTGCAAGGATGTTAGAAAGGGGTAAGCAAACCAAGACTCAGTAAATAGTTTAAGAAAATACATGCTAGACTCGTGTCGATTTACGTGCACGTGTATGAACTTGCTTCAATGATTTAAAAAAATAATGATTTGACAGCTGGAAGGTTTCGTTATCTTAAGTATACATATTTTTTAAAATATATATTTAAAAAAATTACAATTAATGTATTGTCATTTTCTCTTTTTGAATTTTATGAAAATAGTGCATCAAATGCAAAATTTGTTTTCTAAAGCAATAGTTTATTTAATCTTTATTAGTGTTTATAGGCTTTTGTTAACCAGATTTTATTTAAATATGAAGCATATTAGGTTAAAGTTACAAAATTAGAAACGGAGATTTTTTATCGTATAAATCTCAAATCCTTCCACGTTTAATTGAGTGAGACAATTTAATTATATTCTGTCTCAGCTTTGACCTTTTTCTTTTTTCTATTATTGGTGTTGGGATTAAATTTGCTTGAACTTGAAACTCAAAGTATCACATGCAATTACTTTTTTTAATTATTTGGCCAATAAGTTGTTGGTAATTTTAAATCTTTTTAAATTCTCTTTAAACCTAAACCAGATAGTGCAATAATAATAAGTTGGTATTAACAGATATCAAGACACGAATGATAAAGTTAATCTTATCTCATTTGTATCAATTTTTCATTCACACAAAGAAATTTTATAAGATTTCTTTAATATTATTTTTTATATATATATATATATAAAAGTAAAGAGATAAGATTAATTTCACCTCAATCTAATGTGTTTATCTCAAGTTCCTTTTTAAATACAAAGTCTTTTATCGAACGATATATAAGAAATTTTATTTAAATCAAAATTAGATTTATCAAACCAATCGATCTTCATCCCAAAAATGATGATGCCACTACCGAACATACGTGCCTTATCAAATTAATTGACTCTTAAACCTTTTTTTTTTATGATGGGCCAAAATGCTAATTTTCAACAAGAACATAAAGCTCGATAGATGAATAATAAAGCTTAGAGTGAAGCTCAATAGGCTACAAGTAACCCGAAGGTCGTACGGTATGCTTGCACTAAAAAACGAATCTAAAAACAATTTTCTCATGCAGCACTTAGCTTCTACGAATTTCAAATCACTTATTAAACTAGTTTTGAGTTTCAAGTATGAGAAATCTTTGATTTATTTCAAAGGTTAGTTCAAAGACAAAACCTTTCAATTTAAGATATAATGCAAGTCATTTTAAAACATAGATATAAAAATAAAACATAATGGATGCACACATGCATGAATTCACTTCATCTAACATGCAAGCTTGGCTGGCCACAACACGTAAGGTAGCAATCAAGTTTCAATCCAGCCTAAGCATAATCCGAGATTATAAATTAGTTATACCTTTAATCTTAACTTACTTACCTTAATATCCAACCACAGCATTGGCATCACTTAACGTAAGAACTAATATAAATATTAACAAAATTTAAACTATTCCCACGAGATAATGCTAATAAGCTTTACTTAATCTACTTAATTTGAGGCTTAGTAAATTTCCTCTTTAAGCTTCCAAATTCGTATTCAAGCCTCTACTCCACTCCTAGTCATTGCATATCAGTTTATTACCATCACAACAACAAATACGTACTATGCTTAATCACAAACTAAAAGCGCATACTATATAATTATGATCAAATTTAGTTTTCTACTAAATCCAAGACTCAATCGTTATCCACATTCGAATTTACATATAAGTACTGATCCTTGTATATATGTATATATACTTGAAATTAAATATCTATTTTTATACACATACATGTGTACATTCTAATTTTTGTATATGTGTGTGTACACACACATGCTTATCCACCGTAGACCAATGCTTGATCCTCACCTTGGAAAAACCACATTCAGTCGAACTTTGTATTGTTCTCCCTCCTTAGCCCTTTTGAAGTAAATCCTACACCAAAATTTAATCCTTCAATATCATATCAATAATGCTTAATTATCTATAAGTACTCCATATATAATCAATTGCATTGAAGCACAACCTCTATTGTTTTTCCTCGTCATGTTCATGGTTTGTACACACACAAACATACATACATGTACAAATAGATGATCATATTTTGTTATTTATCGTTATGTCCATGGAATATATATAAATTTTTATCTATGTATCTCTATCTTATCATGTTTATGCATCTATATACATGTAGATATTTTCCAAACAATTATATAATTGCATAAACATAATTACACAATTATATTGCTCATAACAAAACTTTTACCTTTTAAAAGAATACCTTAAGAGACCCTTTTTGAACCTAGCCTACCGCCACCAACAATGCCACTTGAGTGTGGCTCTTTACTGCAGCTTCACTTCCTTCACCGAGATGCCTTCTTTTCTTCCCATTTCAGGTCACCAACTGAGCCTTGCATAGCCACCTTGGAGGCCTTAAACTGCCACTGTTCAAAGCTGAATGCAGCTCCTGTTTTTTACCTCCCGTCAGCCCTCTAAAAAACTACCAATGGCAGCTCCCAAAATCCCAAACAACAGCCTATGTTCAGGCTTTGAAACCAACACGAATTCCAGCTTATAACAGTCACTTCTTCACCTGCGCTACAGCCCTTGAAACCAACGCTAATTCAACCTAAGGACAATCACCGAGCAGCCTTGCTCCCACCAAGATCAGCTCCTAAACCCACTTGCTTCAAGCCTCTATCAGGTTCCATGTTCAAGGTGAAGGAAACCGAAACATATATGCAGCGGAATTTAAATCATTCGGCCTCCACCAGGATCGATTCAGAGAGTTGCCTGATTAGGGTTTCGAGATTTTACCTAAAGTTTTCTTTGATTTCTGTCGTTGGTCGAGTCACAAGCAACAACCTTTCGTTCCTGCCTCTATGGTATCCACACGAACGGATCTCACGACTCTTGAACGTCTCACGATCAGAAGCCTTAAAGAAGCGTTTTTGATTCTTTATAACCGAACTGCTAGCTTCGATTAAAAGAATACTTTTCTGTTTTCTAATTGTTGTGCGGCTATGTTTTAGAAAACATCCTTTTATAGGCAGTAAATTTTACCCTAAAATTTACTGCCAAACAGAACTCTAATCCTACTTAGAATAGGATTAGTTATATCCCTAATCCAATTCAGAATAGGATTAGTTATATCCTTAGTCCAATTCAGAATAGGATTAATTAAGCTCCTCATTGATCCGTTCTAAGTGTGCGACCCAATAGGTTCTCAAAACAATGGCAATGACAAAATTGTCACAGGCAATGAGCGGTATCTAGCAACACATCACTGCTACCCATGTAACGAGAATGTCAATGACTCGACATAACCTTACTCGTGATAGATGTTACTGTGTATTCTAATCCCTTTATCCTTTGATGTCTTGATTAGACACAAGTCATGGAATGTGTCACACTTGTATAGTCTAATCAGCGTTTCTTGATTCCTGAGTAGACTAATTAAACAAATAAAATCAATATCTCATATTGACTTATTTGAGCACGGCCATGCATTTTAGTCTCACTCTATCAAAGGGCCCAAGACATCACTCTTGTTATATAAGAGGGATAAATCCTATCTTGATCACTCAACATCCCTCTACATAGATCGAGGCATACCCAATTACTACCTTTATAGTCAATCCTGTTACGAATGACATCTAGCAGCATTAAAGTATGCAATTCTCTATGTTGGGATCTCTGATGATCTCAAGTCAAAGGATCACATACACCATCATCACTTTGAGAATCGCTTATGACACTCATATAACAATCCATGTAGCGTTCTCATGGAGGGTCGATCCAGTACATAGTTCTCTAACATGTACCTATGTGATGACTTGATATCCTATATCCATGACAATGGTCATCAGTCAACCACATACTAGTCTTATCGTATCATTGTTATCCTTGTTCACAATAATACTTGACTAGGGATATTTTAAGAATAGTGTGTTATTACTATTCTAAGGACATTATCATATAAGATTATATTACGCAGTTATAAGACAAATATAATAATGAACTATAAATAAAAATGTCATGATACATAAAATTGCCAAAGTCAATCATCTAATGAATGGTTCTAAGGGCATAATCCAACACAAGGTTGGTTTTTAGCCTTTAAAGGTTAAGGCTTTCAAGCTTTACATTCTCGGTTTCCCGCCACTACTAAAGGAACCGCTATTTCATAGCCCAGAACAAGTCTGATTCAACCCTGTTTTCAAGTGCCAATTGCCACAGTTTCTAGCCTTAGGTTCTGTTGTTTAAAAGGCCAGTGATCGTCGCACCATGAACCTATCCTCCAGCATCGATTTCTACTTCAAGATCAACCTCTTCTTCTTCAGTCGGTTTTTTCCTCACGGTGCAGCAGACTCCAATCGTTTGCTTCAGTTTCTTCTTCTCAGTTTCAGTTCTCCTTTCCCTGGTTGTTGCAGCAGTTTCCTTCCTCCATCGTGCCCCTCGTTCCGTCCCCACCCCTAGCCTGAACTACTTTGCCCAATTCGACTGTAACCCAGAACCGAATCTGCTCACTTCTCTCTCTCGTTCAATCGCTATGGCTGCAAGCTTTTACTTCCCTTTCAGGAAACCCAGCTCACTCTCTTCCTCTCCCTCGATTCACTCTCTCAAGGCTGCAAGTTGCTCTCTCACTCACTCGGTTCCATTCAAACTTCCTTTTTCTTTATATATAGATATATATTGGTTTGAGAAATTCTAAATCTACTATCTTTTTTACTCTTTTCACTATAATTTAATTACACCGCAAAAAATACATATACCCCATTCAATCTTTATCCCCGCCGGAAACTCCCTCAACACCCAATCATCTCGTACGAACATCTACTCTTTCATTCCCATCGATCTTTAACTTTGACGGCTGCTTGTTCCCTTTGATTTAGGTATCACCCATTTTAGAGTTTTTTTTGGGTTTGGGATAGGAGCTAGACATATTGGTTTTGCATCGGTGGTTTCGAGGCTCCGCACGAGGTCCCTAGCCTCGCGCAAGGCAACCTGCTTGAGGGCCTTGGCCTCGTGCAAGGCAACCTGTGCGCGGTTCCTTGCCTCGCTTGTTGCCATGCTCGAGGGCATCCTCGTTCTTGGTCAGCCCCGAACTTTCTTTCTTTTGCTTGGTTTTCTTTCAATTTGTCTTTGAAAGCATTTTGCTTGGTTTTCTTTCATTTTATCTTTGAAAGCCTTGATTGATTTTCTTTCGTTTTCGTGATCAATCGCTCTGCCTTTCAACAAATACCTCTACCTCATCCCACTTTCAAGATACTGGTATGTTTTCAGCTAACCTTGCTCAGTGAGGGACAGAGGGCATTTGTTCTACTATTTCAATACACGTTCTCTGGCTACCTCGACCATGGAGATGAAGAAACGATGTAAAGAGAGCTTCTAAATGCACTACATTTTTTGCTCTTTCTACTACAATTCATTAAAAGACAAAAATATTCTCATGTAAAATGACATTAATATCCTATACTTCTGCTATTCTTTCCCGTCTGCGTCCTGTTTTCCTCCTTCACTTCTGCTATTCTTGTTTTGGCTACTGCAATCTACATTTTCCTTATGCAGTCTACATTTTTGTGTGTAAGGCGTGCGAGATGGCCAGGAGAAGGAAAATCTCGCCATCCGTTTGACATTGTCGTTTCTTTTTGAGTTTGCTTCTGCAGCGTAAAACTAGCATGGTGCGCAAGCCAGGTTGCGCGTGGATGGCCATCGCGCGCAAGCCAGGTTGCGCGCAAATGGCAATGGAGCGCAAGCCTACTTGCGCACGGTTGGCCATCGCGCGCAAGCTGACTTGCGCACGGTGTCCAAGCTCGCCTGGCGAGCACAGGCGCCTACGCTAGGCTGCCCGTCGACCTCGCCTGCGAGAGCCTGTGCGAGGCTGGCCTGTGCTCGCCACGCCATGGATATAGCCAGTGTGAAATTGTTGTAAGGCTGACCTATTCTACAGAAGTCAGGGAAGCAAGGAGGCTGAGGAAGGGTGGAGAAGAGAATGGGTCGACTGAGGGAGGAAGGAAGGGTTGTCGGAGCTAGCAGATGGGTCCGGCTGAGAGGAGGAAAAAATGATTTATTGAATAGAGGTTAAACTTGTCATTTCAGGGAGTAGATTTAGGTTTTTTTTTTTGTTGTAGTGTAAAGAGCAAAAAGTGTGGTGTAAGTAGAAGTCCTCCGATGTAAAGGATGGGTTAGAGTGGAATAAGGATAAAAGTGTAATTGTGATGAGTATATTGAGTAGTTTTTATAGTGTTCTTATTGGTGTAGGTATCAAGAGTTAAAAGTGTAGTATATTTAGAAGTTTTCATTTGGTTTTGATTGGCAAAGGAAAAGTCCTCTACCTTCTAAAATTCAAAATCTTACTCCCACGAGTAAGAGCAAGTGTCCTTTTATTTAATATATATATCTTTATTTTATTTATATATATATATATATATTATATGTAAATATTTCCTATCTTAAATATATATGGATTTATATATGTTTTGTGTGTGTATATAGTTTAGGAAAATTATTCTATACACTGTCAGTAGAGTTTTTTAACTCCACAAGCAGGGTTAAGATGATGACATGTCTCCCATTTTAGTTATTTGTTATTTTTTTAATATTTTTAAAAGACACATGTCATCATCCTAACCCCGTTTGTGGAATTAAAAAACTCAACTAACAGTGGATAGGATAATAATCCTATATTTTATGTCTTATTTTAAATATATATTATGTCTTACTATACTTAACATTTATAAATTTTTCTTATTTATTATTCATATATTTTTATTTATATACTTATGTGCACATCACATTTAATTTAAGATATTTGTATTCTTTATATAATTAAATATATATATATATATATATATATATATATTCATTCTTTTTAATTATTTAATCACTTACAATACATGTACTTAGGTATTGTAAATGTATTTACATATTCATTAACTTATATCCTTAATGTCCAAAAATCTCTATTTATTTCCTTTATTGAATTTATATATGTATATACATCTCTCATATATATATATATATATATATATATATATATATATATATATATATATATATATATATATATATATAAAATTCATGTATAGTAATTATTAATTGTTAAATGCATTAAACTCTAATTTTCGATTTCATTACTTAAGATAGTAAAATTTTCAAACACATATTACACTTAGTTTATTTAAATTTCTTCATTTATTTTACAAATTCATTAAGGAAAATTGGCAATCTTCACAAGTGATTAGATTTTTGTTAAATTATTAAAATTTATTAAAATATATAATTTTTAAGTTACAAGATTTTAGATAATTTATTAAAATTTTTAAAATTTATAATGAATATATTTTGTTTTTAACTTTCAAGATGTCAATACTAATTGGATTTTCTTTAGAATTTTCAAAGTTTAGAGAAATGGATATCAAATTATGCTTAATTATTTTAATTGTTTTAAATATATTGGATAAAGTTTATGAAGTCATGCGATGTACGAATTAATTTTATTTAAATATATATATACACACACATAAAATTTATGTGTGCGATGCACGAATTAATATATTTATATATATATATATATATATATATATATATATATATATATATATATATAAACATAAAGTTTGTTCTATTCACGCTCATTTTTTTTAAAAATTATGCTTAATTATTTTAAATGTATTAAATAATTAATTTTATTTTTTAAATGGATTAGGAACCATATAATATTTTAATTATTTTTAAATTAAATAATATTTTAATTATTTTATTTGAAGTGATTAGATTTTAGTTGAATTATTAAAATTTATTGAAATAGATAATTTTTAAGTGATAAGAGTCTGGATAATTTAATAAAGTAAATGAGGGATATAATTTCACTGTTAACTTTCAAGATGTTAGTACTATTTGGATTCGCTTTAATAATTTTTTGTAATTTTTTTTAAAATTTAAAAGTTTAGAAAAATGGATAACAAATTATGCTTAATTATTTTAAATATATTAGATAATTAATTTTATTTTTAACTGGGTTAGATACTATATAATATTGTAATTATTTTTATTTGAGAATATTGTAATTATTCTCTTTGAAGTGATTAGATTTAATAATTTTTAAGTGATTAGATTTTAAATAGTTTATTAAAATTTTAAAATTGGATAAGAGATATAATTTCATCTTAGTAATTATTTTAAGGATTACTATTCCATCCACTATCATTGGAATTAAAAAACTTCACAAGCTAATCTCTTTATATACCATATGTCCTTTTTAAAATTTTAACTCTTTGACTTTTTGTTTAAAAGGATACATGGCATATAAAAAGATTCGTTTGTGGAGTTTTTTAATTCTCTTAATAGTGAATGAGATAATAATCCTTATTTCAAATAGATTACATAATATGTAACCTTTAATCTTACTAATAAAAATTAGTGATTTTGTATTATAATAATAAGATAATATTAGCTATTATTAGTAAATGATAATCAAGACTAATATTTAAAAGAGTTTTAAAATTTTGTTACTAATAACAAAGGTAGTGCTATCCTTCTCATTTGAAAAAGGATGATTATAAATCTCTAAATGAGATTAATGTATTAAAGACCAAGTCTTCAAATTGAGATAAAAAAACAGAGAAAAAACGTTTGCTTTAAATTGAAAACTAATTTTGAAAATAAAAAAAAATGGATCAGAAAACTAATCAATGATTAGTTTATAGATCAAAACATAAAATGAGCTAATTATAACAATATCCCAAATGCTGTGTAAACAATTGATATTCTATTTCCCAATGATCAACTAAAACAGTACATAAAAAAAGAAAGTCAGAAATTGATAATGTTGCAAAACATTTATCTTGCAAAAAAATTCACACTGAAAAGAGTTTGGAGTTTGGACGGAGCTCTTCCTACACAATATAAACAAACACAATCTAAACAAATATATTGCGATGAGCCAAAAGAAAAAGAAAAAAAATTCAAGATTTATGTTTTAAAAATTATTGATTCATGAGAGATGTCTTCCCAACCCTAAAAATTAAGAAAAAAATTAAAGATCGAAAAAAATTCACGTTAGGAGAGAAAACAAATAATTATAATTAAAAATGAAAATACAACAAAATATTCAATTCTAATATAAAATGAAAGAAAATCAAAGTAAGAGATTCAATATTTAAGTTTGAAAACATACTGATTTATGAGAGATGTCTTCATAACTCTTTACTATATAGTTGAAATGCATACTGTACATTTGAAGAGATTAAGGGGATATGGTCATTTAAAAAAAGAAACATGATTACAGTTAAAAAACCTGAGCATTTATAAGAGAAAAAAAATGGAAGTTGTTAATTAATGTGATAACAGTTACACGTCTTGTTAAAATTCACTTCGCTTATGTATCAACTCGCCTACGTGTCATTCAAGTTAGATATACAATTTGCTTATGTGAGAACCACAATTATTTGCATACTGAATCCAAATATGGAAATTGGAACAGGGTAGGATGGCTAAACATCGATTTTTTAGTTTTCGGTGAAGTGAGACAAACTTCCGTACGGGTAGGTATGTGAGCCCCACGAGAGATCACACCTACTCGGATATATCTAAATCATCATATAATGATGATATCTAGCCCCTAGTAAGCCATCCTAACCATTTAAGTTACTATTTTGGCCTTTTTTAGTAAAAGTGCAACAAATTAAGAAATTACAATTTTGTCAATATGTCACTGGGACAAGTGGTCAAAATAGACAATATAAGTTAACTTTTGGGGTCATGTTAAACCATGTCAATACTTTGGATTGTCATGTCAGATCCCGAGTCAAAAGATTTTATAGTAGGGCCGACAAAGGCTAAATCGAGTGAAATCCTATTATTTCTTTTGATGGCTGGCCAAGCACCCATATTTTATCCTATATGAGTAGGTCATATAAGGGGTTAAAGGTATTCTTACCTAACAATAATTAAAGAGCCAATTAGAAATTAAGATAAAAAGAAAGTAATATGAGATATTTTGTGAAAAGCATAAAAGATAAGTATTGAATTATATTAAAATATATTAATATTACAAAAAATCAACTCCTTAAGTGACCGGCCACCTTTTTGTTCTCCATGAAAAACGAAATAGAGAGAGAAAATAAGAGAAAGATAAAGAAACATGGAAGAAAATGTGAAAACTATTATGGGTCCCCTTCTTGCCATCACTTGCACCACTATTTCTAGCCACTTTTGGCTCTTCTTTCCTTCATCAAAGTTGTCCCTATAGGAAAATCATACAGATAAACATATAGGATCTCATGTTCAATCATCAAGAAAGAATTTATGGACGCATACCTGAATCCATTGAAATTGATTTCTTGGGGTTAGCAATCTTCCACGTCTAAACCTTCTGAGAGAATCTGTATCTCACTCTGTGATGGGATATGAGAATGAGAATTACATTATGTTTAGACTGGGACCATAAGCTATTTATATTTGTAGTATATTTTATTTTATTTTGGCCCATCATAAAAATAAAATAAAATATTGGGTCTCTACACATTGCAAAGCCCATACTAAATGAGATGTCCCAAAGTCCAATAACTCAAAATTTATATGCTCACTTTTAAATGAACTAAACACATTAGATAGCCTGTAATGTACAATTAATTGATATATTGAAGCCCACTTAAAGAATTTCCAAACATCTTCCACTTGAGCCACATATGTCACTTGACAATTGTACATTTTAAAATAACTTTAAGAGCTTTAAACGTGTTATCTTCATAGAGTAACATCTTTAAACAATCTGATCGATCAATTATACCAACATAGAATCAAAGCGATCTTAATTACATATACTTCATAACTAGACCCATCAATGGTCACATATATTAATATAATCAACAACATAGATCAAGTATGGATGTGTAACATGAAAAATACATACAACATGATCCCTTAAACTTGCCTATTTCCAACTGGTCCTACTTTATAACTTAAAGAGTTAAACAATATTATTTCAAAAACTTTATGCTTAACTACAATTGAAAGAATAAAAAACTTTATTTCAGAGTTTCAATAATAACAACAATACTTTAGTCTGATTAAAAAAATGTCTCAATAATAAATGAATATAAATAAAACAAACTCCCACTATACAAGCATATCATTAAAGTGAACCATACCTATACGAGCTACATGCTCATGAAACATATACCCTTAGTGAGTGGATTCGCAATTATGGAGTTTGTAATGGTATATTCAATGTATATATAAAAAATCTGAACTCTCCTTAACAACAAGAAACTTAATGTCAATATGCTTTGACTTTGACGAGCTTCTATTATTCTTAGAATATAACTCTGCGGGTTTATTATCACAATAAATCTTAATACCATCGATAATCCATAGCTTAGTAATAAAATTCTACAACCATATTGCTTGGTTCAATGCCTTATAGGAAGCTATAAACTTTGCTTCCATAATAAAAGAAGCTCTGTGTGACTGCTTTACACTCTTCCAAGATACTACCCCACTAACTAACATGAAAACATAACTAGAAATGAATCTTTTGCTATCAGGGCAACCAGTAAAATTGGCGTTCGAATACCTAATGATTTTTAAATGATTTGACCTCTGATATGTGAGCATATAATCTTTAGTTCTCTGTATATACCGTATAACCCTCTTTACTACTTTCAATGATCTATTCTAAGGTTACTTAAATATCTATCAAGCATTCCAACTATGTACGCAATATCTGGATGTGTACAAACTTCAACATACATGAGACTCCCTACTGCTGAAGCATAAGGAATCTTCAACATCTCTTCCTTTTCAATCTTATTTCTTGGGCATTGAAGCAAACTGAATTTATCACCTTTAGCAATGGGCGTGTCTTCTGATGCACAATTCTTCATGTCAAATCTGCTAAGCAACTTATTAATATATGCTTTTTGTGATAAGCCAAGTATACCACGAGAATGATCTCAATGGATCTGTATGCCCAACACAATGGAGCATTCCTAAGATCTTTCATCTCAAAATTATTGGAAAGAAATCTCTTGGTTTCATGCAATAGGCCTATATCGCTGCTTGCTAGTAAGATATCATCGACATATAACACCACAAGAATAAACTTTCACCCACTGATCTTGATCAAATTTTTGATACTATTGACAGGATGCTTACTTTAAACCATAAATATATTTCTTTCATTTGCATACCAAATGTTTCGATTCATCTGACATGAAATTTTCTTGTTGTAACATTTGAATTATTTCTTCAAGATCACCATTGAGAAATGCTGTCTTTACATGCATTTGATGTAGCTCCAAATCATAATGAGCTACAAGTGCCATAATGATTCTAAAAGAGTTTTTCAATGAAATCGGAGAGAAAGTCTCTTTATAATCAATGCCTTCCTTTTAAGTGAAACCTTTGGCAACTAAAGTGCTTTATATCTTTTGACATTGCCTTTCGAATCCCTCTTGGTTTTGAAAATCCATTTACAACCAATCGGTTTCGCTTCTTTAGGTAATTCAACATGATCCCAAACGTCATTGTCCTCTATAGATTTTATCTCATTTTAACGGCCTCTATCCATTTTTGAGAGTGAACATTTTGTTTGGCTTGACTAAAAGATTTTGGATCATCTTCCAATCCTATATCAAACTCGTGTTCTTGGAGACATACGATACAATCATCCAAAATTGTTGATCTCCTCTCTCTAAAGGATCCCTTAATGGCACTTCCAATTAAGGTTGTTGTTGCTCCTCCAATTGAACAGGAGCAAGCTCTTCAATATGAGTAAGAGATAACCTAGGAACTTCTTGATATCTGGATTGGCATCTTGAATAATGTCAGACATGATTGTTTGATCATTTTCACTTGCGATTGTAGTAACAATAATGTATTCTTCCTCAAAGACAAAGTTCCTAAGTTTGGCATTCTCATCATATTCAACATCCTTAATAACTTAGTATTTCTCGTTTCGAAAAAGGATCTATATGAGGGATCATAAAACTTGAATCCTTTCGATCTTTCTGAGTATCCAACAAAGTAGCAGCTTATGGTTCTTGAGTTAAATTTCCTTTCATTAGGCTTGTATGGCCTAGCCTTAATTGGACAACCCTAGATATGTAAATGCCTAATAGTAGGCTTCTTTCCCGTCCATAAATCATATGGGGTTTTAGTTACTGCTTTGCTTGGAACTCGATTAAGAATGTACACTGCAATCTTTAGGGCTTCTCCTCAAAGTGACTCTAGTAAAGAAAAATGACTTATTATACTTCTAACCATATCCTTCAGTGTCCAATTTTGTCTCTTAACTACACTATTTTGACTTGGAGTCCTTGGCATGATGTATTGAGGAATGATACCACATTCTGCTAAATACCTTGCAAAAGGTCCTAAACGTTGTTCACCTAATTCATCATAGTACTATAATATTCATCTCCACGGTCAAATTTAATGGCTTCAATTTTCCTATCAAGCTGATTTTCAACTTTAGCTTTATAAGTCTTAATAACGTACAATGATTGAAACTTCTTATGAATAAATTATAGGTACTCATAACGAGAATAATCGTCTATGAATGTAATAAACTACTATTGACCATTCCAAGAAGTTGTAGAGAATGAACCACAAATATCTGTGTGAATTAAATCCAAGATGTTTAAACTCCTTTTAGCACTAGTTTTCTTGATATTTCTTTGTTTTATCTTAATACACTCAACACAAATCTTGAAATCTGAAAGATCAAAGGAATAGAGAATTCCTTCTGACACAAGTCTCTTTATTGTTTGTTTAGAAATATATGCTAAACGTCTGTGCCATAACATAGAAGAATTCTTATTAATTAATTTGCGCTTTACACCCAATCTTATATGTAAAGATTCATTAATGTATGAGGCATGAAGGCCTAATTTATATAGATTATCAACAAAAGAACTTGTAACAATAAGATTTGAATACTGAAAAAGACTAAACTTTCCATTTCCAAATGAACAAGAGTATCCTGATTTGTCTAAATAAGAAATA
Source organism: Heritiera littoralis (assembly GCA_031772115.1). Taxonomy (NCBI): domain Eukaryota; kingdom Viridiplantae; phylum Streptophyta; class Magnoliopsida; order Malvales; family Malvaceae; genus Heritiera; species Heritiera littoralis. Next base: position 2,973,635 of record JAPDPK010000043.1, read on the forward strand.
GAAATCAAAGTCCATCTAAATGATGGTACATTAAAAGGCCTTATTCAAATCTAAATAATAACCAGATTCTAACTTTAATCTAAATATACTAATAGCCTCAGCAAGAGCCCTTTTGTCATTTATGAATCTTTCAGCATTAGTTGACTTTCTGCTCCTTAGACAACCCTACATTGTCACACTCATGTGAATAGTTATACCTGTATCTATCCATCCATTGTGATTAGGTAATAAAGCCAAATTAACTTCAGAACAAACAAAGTTGAGAAGTTTACCTTTTTTGGCAAGCCATTTTGCATACTTGGAACAGTCCTTCTTCACATGACCATCTTTACATCAAAAGAAACAAGTAATTACCTTATCTTGTTTCTGCTATCCCTTAGGCTATGAAGTTCCAATGTTTGCAATGCCTTTTACTATATTGTTCCCTTTTCTTTTTCTGTTGGCAACATTGTCATTAGAAGATGATGTTAAGTGAGCACTTCGTATTTTTTCTTGTTTTAACCTCTCTTCCTCTTGCACATACTGAGCAATGTGCTCATTAAGAGTTTATTTCTCCTTTTGAGTGTTATAACTTATTTTAAAAGGACTGAATTGTATAGAAAGAGATATTAAAACCAAGTGCACGAAAATGCCCTCAAACAACTCTAACTTTAATGCCTTTAGTCTTGTAATAAGATTAGACATTTCCATAATGTACTCTATTATGTTTCCTTTGCCATTATACTGCATTGAAACAAGTTTAGATAGAATGGTGCTTGTATCGACCTTTTAATTTGTAGCAAATCTGTCTGCAATTTGTTGTAGGAAACTCTTAGCATCTTCTCCATCAGGCATTGCGTCCTTGATGATATTCGAAATTGACTGCTTCATGATCATCAGAGTTATGCAATTTGAGTGCATTCATTTTTCAAAAAGTGCCCTTTTCGTTATTGTATTATTATTAGCAGGGGCAGAAGGTTTGTTTGACTTAATCGCATAATTTATATCCATACACCCAAGCACAATAGTACTGTGCTCTTTCCATTTCTTAACATTAGTGTCATTAAGCATCGAAATGTTATTTAGATTGATATAGAAAAAGTATTTATTGAAAGTAGAAAAATAAAATAATGAGTTCACAATTAACAAAATAATTTTAGGTTGTATAAGATACCAAGCACAACATTGAAATTTAATTTTTGAACAGAAATATTAATTTGTAAGCAGTACTCTTAATTTTGATTAGTAAATATTAATAATCAAATCCTACCAATAACACGCTTTTTTTTAGACCGACATATTGCATGCATGGTAAAAAAATTTTATCACATATTTACTTTCTTATTATATTTGTAATCTGACAAAAAATTAACCTTCCTTTAAACCGATTATTTTCCTCAAAGATTAAAAACAAAGATCACTTTGATGACATTTTATATTAACTAAATTGTTTGCCCGCGCAATGCTGTGGGTTTTTTGTGTTCTAATTTCATTTTTTATTTTAGCAAAATTTGAAAGAAAAAGATTTCTAAAGCAGGATGTAAATGATATAATGTTGGTTATAATGTACAAAATAATAAAATGCTGATGATGAAAGAAGTTCAATGCGGTTTACAAAACAAAAGCAGAAAGTCAAAGCGAATCGCAGTGCCGTCGATGTTTGAAGAAGTTGTTAAATCTTGCGTTTGAGTCATTTGAGCAGCGGACATGTGACTCTGAATGTAGCAAACAGGAAAGTTTTAAATTGAATTATTAAAGTCGAGAAGTTGACCAAGTTGTAAGACCTGATCATAAACGGGCTAGCTCTGCATATGCATTATATAATACTAATTTATATAAAAGCCAAGTTCGACCCAGTTCATAAATTCAAGCTTGACTTTTTATTCAAGCTCGTTTTTATTTTATAATGCAAAGTTGGAACCTCACCCAACCCACCCAAATATTATTTTTTTATTTTTATTTTTTGTTTATTTATTTTTAATTTTTGTAATTCATTTAAAGTTTAATTTGATTTGTCAAAATCTGCATATCAATTTTCATATTAAATATATAAAATCATGTTTATCATATTTATTAATCAATAGATGTTTTAGATACATATAATTATATTATACTTAGTAAATAACTTTTAAAAGTTTTAAATTTAATTATGTTCGGGTCGAGCTCGGGCTTCAAACGGTCAAACCCAAGCTCAATCTAATTTTTTATTGGGCTTAAAAATTTTGTCCAAACCCATTAATTTCATACGATATTTTCGTTCAAATCCAACCAAATATTAGGTGGGCATTCGGGCTTGAGCTGGTAGCTTGGTCCTTGAGCAAGTATATTAAAGAAAAGTACTGCAATAACTTGATTACAAAAATTAAAATAAACCACCAATGAATCACTATAGACATTCATCCAAATGGACAAAATATCAAATGAAACATTTTTAGGCATGAGATTCTAAAAATACTTGAAAAATATAAATCACTACATACATCTTACACACATAGGTATTGAGGTACAATCTCCAAATACTAGGAATGACTTAGTATCGTATTGTTTTTGTTATACATCCTTACTTTAAGCAATGCAAACAATACTGCATGTGCAAATTTTTAATCTCTTCCTGCATCCAAACCTATAAGACTACAAAACTTGTTCCTAGACACATGTAGTTTCGACCATCTTTGTTTTGTTAATTAACAAATAAGATTAAGGAAACGAAACATTTGAAAATAAAACTATAAAATGCCAAACAAAAACAGAAAAACACATTAATCTCTAAATGTAAAGCAAAACAACATACAAAAGAAAAACAAAAATGTAAGTTTCATAGTTACAACACATTGACCTCAAGTTTTCTATATCATAAAACTCTAAAATAAAACAAATAAAGTTTCTTGAGTTTTTAAAGCACTCATAATTTTTAGTATAAGAAACTAATAAGATTAAAATTCTAATTTTCTCACATACATGAATTTTCCATGAAACGTGTTTCTTTGTTTGGTACGCATGAAACGTGTTTCTTTCATTTATGTTTTGCATCATACATGAATTTAATAATCAAACCACTATAAGTATTAACTTGTAGTACAATTAACCAAGCAAACTGAACGATATCTATCATAAGCCATAAAATCATTCATGAAAAACATGTCTTATTCCAGTACATACTAAAAAATCACCATTAGATTTCAAGTCTAACGACCTACTATAAGATGTAAAAAAAAAAAAAACCGATACTAAAAAGGTACCAACGTAAACATGTAGTTTTTATCATTGATTTTGAATGATCACATGAATACCTCAAAATGTTCATAGATTACACTTCAAATTTGACTCTCAAGTAACTTTGGCAAATTTAGAGCGTTGAATTGTAGATTCACATTTCTGCAAGACCAATATATATATAATAAAATAAATTGTGATAACATATGCCGAGTAAAAAAATGAATAAATAAACCAACAAAAAATTTGAATAAAATGTACACATACTGTGAAACACGTCTCATTAAAACTCTAAGGAATTTGTCCTTATCCTAAAGACACAACACAATACCAAAACACGTACATACCTACAAACTATGGATATAAGGAAAAAAAAAAAGGCAGGTTTAAGTCCATGTTCTATAGCCATGTCCTACACTCTTGTTTTGATTAGTTGATTAATAACATTCTTTTACAACCACTATTTGCAAAAGTATTGAGCATAAAAGGTAAATCAAGGATAGGTTAATAAAGTTAATAAAGTAGGAGATAAGCCTTTTCTTTCCAAAAACAAAAAACCTGTGTCGTGTAAAAAGTTAAGACAAATAAACCCAAAGAACATAAACTAAAGCAGGTAACCACTGTTGAGATGAATGCTTGATACATGATTATTAAAGTAACTGTTCATTTTTAAGTCTTTACATTGCATGGGTTACTTATTGAATCAGCTCTTGTAGAACGCTACTTCGTCTAATTCTCAAAAAATTAGAGAAGCACGCATTTCCTTTTTTTTTTTTCAGAGAAGGAACACACCACTAACACCCAAACGCGTTGGTTTGGGTTAGCGTGGAAAGCACGCATTTCTTGGTTAGTAATAAGAATAGCAAACAAATGAAATCAGATGCAATAAATACAGAAATCTCTTTAGAATCATTGGAAAAATGTAAAGAGAGTAATTATACACATACAGAGAAAGAATCAAAGAAAGAACCTTCTCCAAATCAATTAAAGGGATCATATTGGAGATGAATTGTTTGAAAGAGATTAGAGATGATTTATTCTTCTTCTTTTCCCCTCCATAGCCGTCACTACTTCTCTACTATAGCTACTGTTTAAGAAAACTGTGAATGTCAGTAGAGAAACTGGGTTTTGAACTTTTGATAGTGTAGGTGTAAGATTTTGTTATCTTGGTTTATCATGTCATACACGAAAATAAGCAGCGGATTAGAAAAACAACAAAACCAAAATCATCATAATCATGCAACAAGATTGTTTTTGAGATAGAATCTAACCTTTTTGGTGTGACTCATGTAGGAATGTTCAACTTTTGAATATGGCAACCCATGAATAGCCCTTGATTTATCGTTAACTCAAGACTCCAGGCTGAAAGAAGCCCTCTAATGGTATCTACACAAGTAGGACGCAAAACAAGACATTTGCCTAAGACAAGATGTGATCGGAAGCAAAGGGAGGAGGAAGGGAAATTTTTTCTGAGAGTGCTAGCTCAAAGAGGCAGAGCGACTATCAAAAACGTTCTATCTAACTTTTAGACTTAATGTTGTTTTTATAGTTCCTCTTAACAAAACCCTAAAAAGGCCTTAGCCTTAGTCCAACTAAATTGGGTCTTTTGGGCATTTTAAAATTACTTAATCCAAATCCAATTGATTGTAGGGCATATTCTAACAATCTCCCACATGCACTACAACCAATTGGTTATGCATTTGGATTAATAATTTGGTCTGTCCATGAATTATTAAATTAATAATTCATAATTATAATCTCATTATAATTGAAAAGACCAAAATACGCTTTAGTAATCTCGGGTTAAATTACCATTAATTAAATCTCGAATTCTAGTTGGAATAGGATTTTAGTCTCACTAGGAATCCTACTTGTACTAGGATTCTTCACATGGATCCAACTCTAATTACCTTGTTTTGGTCATACTCTTATTATGTGTGACCCTTTAGGTTTCCATTACGTTGGCAATGATTCAAAATCTCATTCATAAATCACAAGCCAAGATTAGCATCTAGTAATGCATCATGGCTACCCAAGTAATGAAAATGTTGGTGAGTTGACGACAACCTTTCAATGGCCAATTACTATATAATTTGATCCTTTTGTGTGAGATCCCCAATTTCCATGTATTCCTCCATGTTTGTAAAGTATTTCAATCTAATATGATTAAATAAATATGAAGTTGATGTGTAATTGATGCATAAATAATGTATGATTAATGTATGGAACATGTAAGGAATAAATAGAATGGGAAGTAATTAGTCAAATGAATTATGGTGATATCAGAAATGAATAAAGCATGAGAAAAGAAGAAAAATCAGAAATTTGATTGGTGATTAAATGGATGAGTCATATGGAAGAGGAATTAAAAGGGTCAAATGGTCTTGAGACAAGGGATAAAGCATGGCTGAGATTGATGATGAGATAAGCATGCAATTAATGAAGTTAATGACTCATCATCCCTCCCATCACCTCACGCCAGCCCTTTTCCAACCCCCTCCATCGTTCCATTCAAGTTTCCATGTTTCCATCCCAATTTCCTTGACAAACCATCCCATCCTTCCATTGATCCAACTAGTTTATTGAACAAGAATCGATCCTTGTCACTAGGCTAAGTGATATCCAAAGTTTGATAGGTTAATTCCAAGTATTAGAAGAGATCTCAAGTTTTGAGATTTTGGTCTCTAGTAAAGGTAAGAGAAGAAGATGATTCTTGCAATTTCGTTCATGATATGGAGTTGTATGGAGTTAGTATGATGTGTGTATGAGGTTTAATTTAAGATTTGATTTGGTATGATGATTTCAAATTTGAAGGAGTGAAAGCTAGGGTTGACGCGCCAAGTGATTTCACGTTCTCGAAGGAATTGAGGTAAGGAATTTATGTAACGGACGTAAGGTGGCTATGTCCGCATGTTTTACCATATTTTTATGTGGTTTGGAGAGAAGTATCAGTTGATTTTGTGCAGGAAAAGGTGCATTTTCGGACTTGTCTCCTAGTACCAATTAGGCTAGGGGCAGCCGACTGCCCTAAAGGGAAGTCGACTGCCTAGAGACAATCAAAACGTCGTTTTTCGAAAACCGATGCAAACCAGTCGACTGCTATTTACCCAGAAGCATTCTGTTTCAAACCAGTCGACTGCTATATGAACCAGTCGACTGCTATTTGCCAAATTGCATTCTGTTTCAAAACCAGCCTACTGCCTATATGACCAGTCGACTGCTAATTTTCCAGAAGCATTCTGTTTCAAAAACAGTCGACTGCTATATGGACCAGTCGACTGCCCTCATGTATTTTCAAAGATGAAAATATCGAAATTTTAAATGAAATTAATTTCGATAAAAGAAGTTATGAAGGAGCAGTCGACTGCCCTATAAGACCAGTCGACTGCCATATATGAAAGGAGCTTTCAAAGCTTATTTGATTTAAACACAAAAGTGTTTTCTGAAAAAGTATATTATAAATGTTTTGAGACAATGGACTGCGTAATGATTATGCATTTCTGATAGCTGAGAGACTCTGATCAAGTCCTTAGTAATATGTATGTTAAACGAGGAACCCTAGTCCGGTCCTCAAGGCCATAAGTGACACCTGACTAGTGCTCACTGTGGTATTATTAAGGCAGGAGAGAATCTCTGACCTCTACATGGTATGCCAATGTACTAATGCATGATTAGAGTCATATAAATGGGTATAAAGGATTTATATGACGACTCAATCGCTTAAATACTGTACATAGTCTCCATCCTATTTCAAAGGATATACGATGTACGTTTTAAGTACAAGATGTATGTTTTAAAGTATGTATGACGTATGCTGTTTTAAAGAAAGATGTACGAAGTATGATGATTTAAATGTGATGCATGTTTTATAAGTATGCTATTTTAAAGAAGCATACAAAGTATGTTTGCCATGTCAATTGAAATAAATATGCATGGTTGCAAACAATGCATGAAAGATGTTTATGATGCATGCTTTATAATGCTTTACATGACATTATAGAGCCAAGTAGGAAAAATGCATATAGAGGCATAGCACGCTCTTTTACGTATTTTTCTTACTGAGCGTAAACTCAGCCTTTTACAACCATTTTTCCTACAGATTACCTGAAGTGAATCCCGCTCCGACTAGAGGAGCTTGTTTTTGAAGAATCGAAGTGTACCTTCTCGATACGCTTCCCAGTTAGTATAGAAGGTATACTCATATGTTTATGTATAGCAAATTTTAATTCAGCTACGGTACAGTACAAGTAGAAATTTATGTATATAAGACGTCGGGGATGTAAGTTAGGATAATGTATGAGATCCTGTGGAAATGGAATGATATTTATATATATCATTTTTATGTTTATGGAAATTGAATAAAATTTTATAAGCTATTAGATAATTAGCTTAAGAATAAGGAAAGAACGACACTGGATGAACTAAATCTAAATAAAGAAGGAAAAAGATAAGAGATAAGATGGAGTGACGGGGACGTCACATTTTGTCACCTAATATCTCAGTTGAACATAGAGTATGGAACGTGTCATCTTTATTAAAGTTCAACTACATTGTTTCTCAATCTTAAGATAAATAATTTAATCAAATGAATTCAAGATCTCATCTTAAATCTCATTTGTACTGTGGCCACAGATTTTCAATCATTAATCTTTATTGAGAGGCCTTGAGATATAGATTCTTGTTACCAAGAGGGACAAATCCTATCTTGATCACTCACAACCCTCATATGATTCATGATGTACCCAGTTACTGTCTTACTTGCAACCCTTATTGAGTTACGTTTACCAGCATCAAAGTACATCAATCCACACATAGGATACCATGGTGATCTCAAGTCTAAGGATCACATATACCATTGCCATTTGAGAACATCTAATGACACTCAATGTAACAATCCACATAGAGTTCTCAAAATGGGTCAATCCAGTGTATTCATCCATAATGATCACTCATGTGTTAATCTAGATATCAACATATCTATGACTTATAAGATCAGTCACCCAAAGGAATCTAACACATGTTAGTCTTACCGTATCACTGATGTCCTTTCTCAGTTATACTACAACTAAGGATATTTAAGAATAGTATTCTTTGTATCATAAGGATCTCATTATCAAAGTCACTACTTTGATTCCTTTGATACAAATCCATTATTTTAGGGGCTTTATTATTTGATTATGACTTGATAAAATTAAATATAGCCAATAATGATAAATAATTGCCATGTTTTATTAAATAACATAAACAATCATAATGTCATAAGTGTAATACAAATCCAAATCTGATTGGCTCATAGTGCATGCACTAACATTCTCCCACTTGCACTATAGCCAATTGATCATGGAAGGGCCTGAGCATTTGTCCGGACCACTGGTGAGATCGAGATTTCTTAACTTGTGTAATGGCTCCATTGTTGTCACAATGGAGTACCATTGGATTAGTAATGCTAGAGATCATCCAAGTTCTATGATGAACTTCTTGATCCAAACAACTTCCTTAACTACATCTAGTGCCACTATATACTCAGCCTCTATTGTAGAATCGACCATTGTCTCTTGTTTTGAACTCTTCCAACTTACAGCACCACCATTCAGGCAAAACACATAGCCAGATTGTGACTTAAGGTTATCCTTATCTGACTGGAAACTAGTATCAGTGTAACCATTTACAATGAGCTCATTCTCTCCTCCATAGACTAAGAAAGCATCCCTAGTCCTTCTCAAGTACTTAAGGATGTTCTTAACTGCTACCCAATGACACTCACCTGGGTCAGCTTGATACCTACTTGCCATGTTTAAATAATGTGAGACAACAAGCCTCATACATAACATGGCGTACATGATAGATCTAATAGCTGAAGCATATGGAATCTTAGCCATTTTATCTCTCTCATCTTGTGTTTTAGGACACATGTCCATTGAAAGATAAATGCCATGTGACATAGGTAAGAATCCTTTCTTAGATTCTTCCATGTTGAACCTTTTCAACACTTTGTCAATATTTATACTTTGACTTAGACCTAGTAGCCTACTCGATCATCTTTATTCCAAGGATATAGGCTGCTTCTACTAAGTCTTTCATGGAGAAGCATTCCTAGCCAAGTTTTGACATATTGTAGGACAGGAATGTCATTTCCTATGAGTAATGGTCATCCACATATAACACTAGGAATATGACAGCACTCCCACTAACCTTTTTGTAAACACAAGGTTTATCTTCGTTCTTGATCAAGCCAAACTCTTTGACTGTCTCATCAAAATGAATGTTCTAGCTTCGAGAAGCTTACTTTATTCCATAAATAGATTTCTAAAGCTTGCATACCTTGTTGGCATTCTCAAGAGTGATAAAACCGTCAGGTTGTGTCATAAACACATCTTTTGATAAGTTTCCATTTAGGAACACAATTTTAACATCCATATGCCATATCTCATAATCATGGTATGTAGTGATAGCAAGCAAAATCCGAATAGACTTGAGCATTGCAACTGGTGAAAAGGTTTCATCATAGGCTATACCATGCCTTGGTTTGAAACCTCTGGCCACCAATCGACCTTTATAGGTATGTACGTTACCATCCATGTCAGTCTTCTTTTTGAAGACCCACTTACACCCTATGGGTTTTACCCCTTCAGGTGGATTAACCAAGGTCCATACTTGGTTTGTATACATGGATTCCATTTCGGATTTCATGGCTTCAAGCCATTTCTCAGAATCTAGGCCTGTAATTGCTTCTTTGTAAGTGGTAGGCTCATCATTATTCATAAGCAATACGTCGTCGTGTTGAGTGGTGAGAAGGTTAAGCCTTTCAGGCTTTCGACATATCCTATTAGACCTATGCGGGCCTTGTGTTTTTTGGAGCTATTTCCTGTTCCACAACATCTTGTGGGACTTGCTCCTGTTCCACTAAAGGTTCAGTAACATTTTTATGGTTCTTGAACCTCTTCAAGCTCTATTTTCTTCTCACTAATTCTTCTAATAGGAAGTCCTTTTCTAGATAGACACAGTACTGAGCCACAAACACTTTGTGCTCTGTGGGATTATAGAAATAGTATCCTTTTGTCTCTTTAGGAAACCCACAAATTTGCATTTATCAAATTTGGGTCCTAATTTGTTTGTGACTTGTCTTTTGACATAAGCTTCACACCCCAAATCTTTAGAAAAGACAAATTAGGCTTTTTTCAGTCCACATCTCATGTGGTGTCTTTTTAACAGCTTTAGTAGGAACATGATTTAGTGTGAATGCTGCTATCTCTAAAGCATAACCCTAAAAGAAGACAAGGAGGTCAGACAGACCCATCATGTATCGAACCATGTCTAACAAGGTCTGATTCCTCCTCTTAGATACACCGTTCCATTCAGGTGTACCAGGTGGAGTGAGTTATGGAACTATTCCACACTCTTTTAGATGATCTGTAAATTCTAGGCTCTAATACTCTCCACTGCGATCTGATCGAAGTGTCTTGATATTCTTACCTAGGTGGTTTTGTACTTCATTCTTGAATTCTTTGAACTTTTCAAAGGATTCTGACTTATGTCGTATTAGATACACATAGCCATATCTACTGTAGTCATCAATAAATGCGATGAAGTATTCGAACCCTCCTCTAGTCTGTGTGGTTAATAGGCCACATACATCTGCATGTATGAGCTCTAGTAAACCACTAGCTCTTTCACTTGTTCTTATAAAAGGAGCCTTGGTCATTTTACCAAGAAACAAGATTCGCATACATCATATGATTCAAAATCAAATGAATCTAAGTGTCCATCTTTGTGGAGCCTAGATATGCGTTTCTCATTTATGTGACCAAGTCTGCAATGCCAAAGGAATGTAGGGTTAATCTCATTACCCTTTGACCTCTTGGAATCAACACTGTATATGTGATTATCTAAATCTAGAACATACAATACATTAATAATGGAAGCATTGCCATAGAAAATATCATTAAAGTAAATTGAAACAACTATTGTTCATTATTTTAAAAGAAAAACTTTTCTTGTCCAAACAAAAAACAAAAATAATATTCTTGGCAATTGCTGGAACATAATAAGGCTTGAAGGCAACGATAAATTAAATGTTCCTACAGCTAATGCAGCAACCGTTGCTCCATTTCCAACTCGTAGGACCACCTCACCCTTGGCAAGTTTTTTACTCCTTGTTAGTCCTTGCACATTCATGCAAATGTGAGAACCACATCCAGTATCTAATACGCAAGATGAAGAAATAGACAGACTTATCTCAATCACATATATACATGAGGTGGAAGTCTCACTTCCTTTCTTTTTCTTCAATTCCTCAAGGTACAGTGTAGTTTCGCTTCCAATGATCAGTCTTATAACAATGGAAGCACTTTCCTATCTTAGCAACTCCACTAGATGGCTTGAGCTTCTTAGCCTTTTCCTTCTTGTTACCCTTGGGCTTACCCTTAGGCTTGCCTTTGCCTTTGGATTTGGTTTTGTCAATCACCATAACAAACGTAGGCCTTGACTTCTTCAAGTCTTGCTTAGCAGTTCTCAACATGTTGAGCAATTTTGCCAGTGTCTTATCCATATTGTTCATGTTGTAGTGCAACACAAACGAACTATAGCTATCCGGTAAGGATTGGAGGATGGGATCAACTGATAACTCTTTATGCATGGTGAAGCCCAGTGCTTCCAGCCTTTTAATGTACCTAATCATATTAAGTACATGAGTGTGCAACGAAGCTCTTTCAACCATCTTGCTCTGGAATAGCATCTTAGACACCTCATAACGTTTGTGCCATGTTTGCTCTTGGAACATTTCCTTGAGATGTTCAATCATATCAAACAGTTTCATATTCTCATGTTACTTATGGAGTTTAGAACTCATGGAAGCTAACATTAGGCACTGCACGTCAGTGGCATCATCCAAATGCTTTTGATAAGCTTGCTTATCAGTAGTGGAAGCATTCTGTCGAGGTTGAGTAGGGATCGCATGCTCTAGAACATATAACTTCTTTTTTTGAGTGAAGACTATCCTCAAATTTCTGTACCAGTCTAAGAAGTTTGCCCCAACCAACTTGTTATCCTTCTCAAAGATAGAACGAAGGGATAAATTGTTATTTGCCATGATAAATCTACAATCATAAAATATGCAAGTAAGAAACATTGTGATTAAAATCATTTAATTATGGTCTTTTAATTAAATGAATTGCTCCCACTATTTTCTTAATTTAATAGCCCTCACTATCAACTCGGGAAGCCTTTTCGCCTAGACTTCCTAATGGGCCAGGATCCATATTTGGTCCCATTATGACTTTAGCTGAGCTAATGCGTCCAATGAGATTATTTAGGTAGACAACTCTTGTCAATTGCATCTCATGCAACTCCTGGATAGTTAGGTGAACAACTATTGTTCTAACTCATCGTATGGGTTAATGTCACGACCCGAAGGCCGTAACTTTCCTTTATACTCATACTTTTCTTAGTCTACAAATTTATGGACTAAATTTTTCTTTTTCATTTTAAGGTTTGTATTCGGTGTCAGTGTAGTTACTATACTATCTCGGTGACTTATAGTCATTTCATTTAAATATTTAACAACCACGGAAACGGTTCTTAGTTACATCCCGACTTGTTAAACAGAATATGTACTGTGCTTCAATTTAAGTCTTACATGTAAACAAGTAATTTATAAGAAACATATACCTCAGAAGACTAGTACCAAGTCCATATACAGTCTCCGATGCCCACTGAGCAGCTCACATGGCAGATGTTAACTTCAATAATCTGAAAGAGATGAAATTTAGTGGGGTGAGCAAAACCACGGCTCAGTAAGATACTAATATAAATACAAGAGTAGGATTACACTGTCTTAATCTGCAATGCTTAAAACTTGCAAATTTGCAATCACAGTTAATCCTTTCTCATCGATAACATATCATTATCTCATTTCTTGTCATCTGTCTATCACTTATACTTTTAAAATTATCATCATAATCACTTTTCAGTCTTCTTGTCCTTACACTATAGTGCATCGCACAACAATCTGTCGTATCCAAATTGAATGTCATATACTTTTAGTCTATATTTTCCTCTATCTCGGAGTACATCATGTCCAATTGAAGCACCATATCAATTCACTTTATATTTCATAATCGTACTCCTGTAATTTATCATCTCATATCACTTTTCCTTATAAAGAAATCATGATCACCACAGTGTAAGTTCACAATTCTCTTCATATCTATCATGTCATCGTCTAGATGAAATATCATTTATGTCGAGTCATGACATTTCTCATGAAACTCGTGTACAAAGCATATTATCATGTCAAGGTTTAATATGCAATTATGTAACTTTACTGTATAAACCGCTATCATCTCTAATCGTGTCATATGTACTTTAGAACATGCTCCACGTATAAATTTTCAATTCATTCAAGTCTACCTTTATGGCATGATAAAAACATGTTCAATTTCAATTCATGTATTCATTTTCAGAGCATGTCTAAAACATGTGCGGTTTTAAAACATTTTTCATATACTATAAGTCATATCAGGTCTAGAGTTCATTTCAAATCGATTTATACTCTAGACCGCATATCATTTTAAATTCGACACGAAATCGTATATAAATCATATCAGTGTCGAAATCATTTATCATATACTTTTAAAACATATACTGTAAATCATATCAGGTCTAGAGTTCATATCAAATCAAACTATACTCTAGACCGCATATCATGCCATGTTCGACACAAATTTTCGTATAAATCATATAAGTGTCGAAATCATATCTCATGGACTTTTTTAAAACATGTTTAAAACATGTACTGTTTCAAAACATATTTCATTTCAAATCTGTTTCATGTACAGTATAAATCATGTCAAGTCTAGAGTTCATATCAATAAAATCATACTCTAGACTTCATATCATATCAATTAGAGACTAGGCTAGATCCCTATCATCTATATCAATAAAGACTTAAATCACTGTAGCTAGCAGTGAATCATATCATCGTCCCCTGGAAACCAACTAGGGCGCTATCTATGGCCATAGACCTCATCTCTCTCAGCCCCACTGATCAGGCGTGACTGAGACCTGTCCACGACTATTGTCGGACAAGCATCTCTCTGCCTAATGAGCAAAGCTCCAATTAGGCGGTTTCCACTATGCTTTATTGAGTTTCATTCTTTTAGGGTGCCTACAGTCTCATAAAACATTTAAATCTATAGCTTTCTTTTCAATATCATGTAAAGCATATGGTAAAATTCTGTATGAGACTTCATATATCAAAATATATATATCTACCATATACTTTCATTTCAAAACAAATCAATACTTTTTAGTATTCATATAAACATTATTAAAATGTTTCAAGTTGCAAGAAGGCATGCTTAATTGCGATGCTATAAAACATTTCAGTATGCAACTTCAGTAATATTTTCCTCTAATATAGTGGAGAAATTCATTTACATTCATCACCATCAATCATTCGCTTTCGAGACTCTCTTTCTGTAAAATCAGTAATTCAATTTTCAAATCATTCAATATTCAATTATTCAGTACTCTAATTGTTCAATAATCAGATCACTTGGTATTCAAACCATTCAGTATTCAATATCCTTTTTCGATAATTATCGACTATAATAATTATTTGTACATTTTATTATCGATACTAGAACCACATCATCAGTGTGAATCCTCTTAGTATCTATGTGTATCTAAATATCATGTTTCCATATAGCCATCAAGATACTGAAATTATGAATTACTAATATCCTCATTCGATATCTATTTCAGAGTCGACATCGAGGATCATAGAACCACAAGATCAATAATCGCTTATCAAATCCATTTATGGTTTGACCTATTGGTACATATTTAGAATTTTCGACTTGCGGTTCAATTTCATTCACTATCAAAAATTATATCACAATCCTCAATTCACTTTTCATATGGCCTATAGAATGTAATATCATGCTAGAATTATCTGTAAAACTCCTCAATTCAATTTTTTGATTGGCAATTTACCACTAAAAACAAATTTGCCAATTTCCACTATCAATAGTGTTTCAATCGTTTAAGTCACCTTGCGACTATCCACATTATTGCAAAAATCTCAGTTCATACCACTAAGACGGTCCATTTATTTGAATCTATCAATTCTATAATCATCACTCGATTGATAATTCTGCACTTCTATCATTTGACCGTCTAAATCACAACTTCAATTTTTCTCTTTTAAGTTGTATCCTTTAATCATCGTCACTTTTATCAGTGATCCGTCTAATAAATGATTTCACCTCAATCTCAATTTAATACCATTTGTGAAATTAAAATTACTTAATTTATCAATTCTATAAGGTTTAAACCATATAATTCATCACATTATTGTTTTCAACGATCTATCTTTTCATCGATTTCAATATCAAACTCTTCCGGTAATACCATAAAGTCCTTTCAATATTTATTTTTCATAATTATTTCCAAGATTTCATTTATGTGAGAAACTTAATCTTTTTCCTTAAATATTTTCCTAAAATTTCGGCAGTATAACGGCTTAATTCTTACTAAGCCTCCTGCAAGGAAAACACAATTTATAGAACAGCCGTTGATTCTCACAATTCCTACGTCTCTACTAAGACCCCCACTATCAGTTGTGGGTCCTCTTAGTATTTAAAATCATTCATCAATTTATCATATAAAAATCATAATTCCATAAAAAAAAATTCATTTCCATCAATGCTTCATATAAAAATCATAATTCCCACATACACTAAAATACTACTAATGCTTTATAAAAGTATCTTACCGAGCGTCAAAGCTCAGGGCTTTGACGAACATCCAACTTTTTCGAATTCCAAATCGCACCTTCTACGTTTACTCTACAATTCAAATCCAACCCATATTCACACTTAGGAAATTTTTCAAAATTTATTCAACAATATAATAATAATAATAATTTCCTTACCATTTTTTTTGCTAACATTTTCTTTCTGTCTTGTATTTTTTTTTCTGCTGAACCCATCAAAATCGGTTCAACCTAGCCTTGCCGGCGGTGAGCAACGCCATGGCGACGGCGACGTGCAACTGGAGGCAACGCCGGCGGCGCTGGTAGCTCTTCCTTCTTTCTCTCCTTCCTTTTCTCTCTTCGTTTTCTCTTTTTTTTTTATCGGGTCTGCTTTGTGCGCAGCAAGCTTCCACGAGAAGCTTGCTGCGATTTCTTTAATTTTTTTTTATATATATTTTTTTATTATTATCATTATTTTATATTATTTTTTAAAAATTTGTCTGCTTTAGCAGACGTCAGTCTGCTGAGCAGACCTTGTAAATCGGGACAAGCTTCCCGCTTCCCGCTTGTCCCCTTTTTTTTTTTAAAACACGTTTATTATTTTTTTTTTTTGTAGTCTGCTTTAGCAGACCGTGTAGTCTGCTCAGCAAGTCTGCTGAGCAGACTTGTAAACTGGGACAAGCTTCCCGCTTGTCCCATTTTTTTTTTAAATAACATATATAATATTATATTTATAAATAAATATTTATAAATATAAATATTACCAATAATATATATTATAATTATACACATAATTATAATTATATATCTATAATTATTTTACTTAAAATTTGTATTCAAATATATATATTTTGTATCAAATACATATATATATATATATATATTTTTATATACTATACATATATATTTTATATATGTATATCATATATACATAATGTATAATAAAATACATACGTATTCATTCTATGATATAAAATAGTATTTCAACATATGATATGTACATATATTTATTTAAAAATATATTTATATAATAACCTTATATAAATATATAAAATTACATATCTTTATTTCTTATTAAATTTGGATTTCTTTATATCCAAATTTATTTTCTCCATTTTCATTTCTTATTAAATCTCGATTTTAATTTGTCCCCCAATAAAATTCTCCGGATATCTAATATTTATTTAAAAATTCTCGATTTTCACAGTTAAAGCCTAACCTATGCCTCTAAATCTTATTAGGTTTGATTAAGCCAATGCCCTAATTTGATTTAGTTAAGTCTGACCCAATACACTTGGAGATAACTATTATCTCATGCAACATGAATTCCTAAGGTAGGTATGGCCTTGACTGAGCCAAAGTAGCACAATACCGAACAAAGTCTCTTTCATATGCATCGTATTAGAATGCATCTTTATTTGTTATCTTTGACTTAATATTTATTTTGAGGGATTTTTAATTTTACCGTCTAACTTAGCATGCTTTTCTAACATATATATCAACATATATAAGTAAAAGCATAAAATTAAACGTGACATGGTTATGGCCTTTCTATTAAAAAAGAACCTAGGGATACATTGTTTTTCTAAATGCCTTCTCCTCGGTTTCCCTTCAAGCATCACCTCGCTTCACCTTGGCTCTGGACCATCTTGGCTCCAAATGTTGTACATTTTACAAGATAATCCTATTTATCTATGTAACTATTACATAAATAAATTATAAATAAATCAAGGCTCGCAGGCCCAATTTAAATTTATTTAAATAAATTACAACCCATGTAAACCTAGGCATATAACCATGCACCATGCAACCATCCATATCACTTACGAATTAAGCATCAAGCATACATAGCAATATCACATATTAATTTGCATGCTTCCTAATTAAAATCTAATTTTAATTAATCGAATTTTAATTAATTATGCGTATCAAGAGCTGTTTTAATTTAATTTTAATTCTTAAAATTCAATTTGGGCTTAATTGAAATTTTAATCTCAATAAAATCTCAAAATCATTAGATAACTCTTATCCAATTTAATATAAGGAATATTGAAAATAAAAATTTTATCAAGATAATTTCATTTGAAATTTTAATCTCGTTAAAATCTCAAAACTGTTGGATAACTCTTATCCAATTTAAGATAGAAAATATTTTATTTTAAAACAAAATTTATCAAGATAATTCATTTTGAAATTTTAATCTCGTTAAAATCTCAAAAACCATTGGATAACTCTTATCCAATTTAAGATAGAAAATATTTTATTTTAAAACAAAAATCTTATCAAGATAATATTTTTGAAATTTTAATCTTATTAAAATTTCAAAAACCATTATATAACTCTCATCCAATTTTATTTTAAAAAATATCTTTCTTTAAAATATATTTAATTTAAAACTTTTATTAGGATAACTTTTATCCTAATTTATTCTAATTAAAATTTATTTTATATAAAATAATAACAAGTATTAATTTTTTTTGTAAGGGTGGCAACTACAAGGTTACTTATAGGGTTTTTGTCAAAATAATTTTAACAACTGCTCTAATATCAATTATATTAGATAAAAGCGTGTAGGGTTTGTGCCAAACAATTTTGACAACATTTTAATTACAAGTTTAAAAAGAATTCTAACATATAACTTTTAATTCAACAAATCCCTATAAGGTTTATTTAAATCTATAATTGTCTTACAATTAATACAATTATTTTAGGTTGCCCACATGAATTTTGAAAATTAAAATCAAATATGTAACAACTTACAATAAAACAGCATCACCGCGAATCGAATTCGCTATCCCGAAAGCCGTTGCACACTGACTCTGAACCCACGAACAGCCATCGATTTATCATTAACTCAAGACTCCAGGCTAAGAGAAGCCCTTTCGATATCCACACAAGTAAGACGCAAAACAAGACATTTGCTTGAGACAAGATGCGATCAGAAGCAAAGGGAGGAGGAAGGGAATTGTTTTCTGAGAGTGCTAGTTCCAAGAGGTAAAGCAGCTATAAAAAATGTTCTATCTAACTTTTAGACTTAATGTTGTTTTTATAGTGCCTCTTAACAAAACCCTAAAAAGGCCTTAGCCTTAGTCTAACTAAATTCAGTTTTTTAGGCCTTTTAAAATTACTTAATCCAAATCCGTTTGATTGTTGGGCATACTCTAACAGTAGGAAGACAGCATGCATGAGAATACAGAATACACATCATGTAAAGAATCAAAATTGCTTAAGACAAGTGTTATAGCAAAAGACAATCATCAAATTTGCAGCATTCTTGCTTTGGCTTTGAAAATACATAAACATCAAACCCCAAAAATAAAATTAAAGGAAAAGGAGAGGAATGAGTAAGGAAAGAGGATGGGAGATTGTGTTAATAGAGAATAAGAGAACCATTACTTTGTAAAATTAAAGATGAAAAAAGAAAAAGTGATAGAGAGTGTAGGTTCCAATTAAAAAACTTACGTTTTTATCACAACAAAGAACAGAGATATTCCCATCATACCACTTAGCACTTATAACCGTTTCGATAATATCAGTAATCAAATCCCTTGAATGCAAACTATAGCACATCCTTCTTATCCCCATCGCTGTTTGCTGACCTTGACTGTATTGAATCTAAGCGCAACCATCCTACCTTTGTCGACGCCCCGTTTTACTTCCTCTGATAACTTTAACAGGTGTCATGCATCTTTTTTATTTATTAATACATGTTTGACACGTGGTAAAAGAAGAATCTGGAAAGAAACCCAAATCAATTTGATGACGTGTCACTTTAGAAAAAATTCATATTTTTCTTTAATTTTAAGAACTCTTTTTTAATATATAAGTTATTAATTTCTTTTATTTTGAACTTTATTTTTAACAAATTATGCATATATACAAAACATTAAAAGTACACAAATTTATTCACATTATTAGGGAAAGTGAGTATTGTCAATCAACTTAGAATATCATGAAATATTTTATCATAAAATAAAATGTCAAAAAATTGTGCATAATACATCAAAACATTGAAATTATCATGAATGTTAAAAAAATAAATATTTAAGAATTTCAAAAAAAAATTCAAAAAATCACCAAAAAATAGGAAATTTAACTTTATGGGGAACAAGAAAAAATTGTGGCCCTAGCTCTAGCCAGGTCGACCCGACCTAATTGGAACCTAGAACAGACCCTAAGGGTCTATTCTTCTTTCCTTCAAAATTTTGACCCTTTTTAAGTAATTTTTGCCAAAATTTAACTTACAATCATGGAATTAACACCCTGTTTTACAAAACTCATGTAAAAAAAGGGATCAAAACTCAAAGAATTGTATTTAATTCGATCAAGAAAATTGAAGAAATCTCTATGAAAAACTCCAAACCTTTTCTTGATTTCTCTCAACCAAAACAAAAATTTGTTGAATTTGTAACTTTGTTTCATCCATAGAAGTCACAAGAAACAGTTATCCTTTATCAATTTTAATTAAAACATACAAAACATAATTGTTTTCGTTGAATATTTAATTCGGGGTTTAAAAAATTAGAAGACAAATTATTTGAATCATGAAACAAAATTCATAAAATTATTTACATGATTTTAATCTTTATTCTATAGGGAATAAAAGCCTTAAGGTTTCAAAAAAAAATTTAATTCTTAATGATCAAACATGACGAGCTATTGATACCACTTGTAGGAAAATCATATAGATAAACACAGAGGATCTCATGTTTAATTATCAAAAAAAAAATATGGAAGCGTACCTGAATTCATTGAAATTGATTTCTTGGGATTAGCAATCTTCCACATCTAAACCTTTAGAGAGAATTTGTATGTCACTCTATGATGGGATATAAGAATGAGAATTACATTATGTTTAGACTGTAACCTATTTACATATATAGTATATTTTATTTTATTTTGGTCCATCATAAAAATAAAATAAAATATTGGGACTCTACACATTGCAAAGCCCATACTAAATGAAATGCCTAAAGTCCAATAACTCAAAATTTATATGATCATTTTTAAATGGACTAAACATATCAGATAACCTATAATGTATAATTAACTGATATATGTAGGCCCACTTAAAGAATTTTCCAACAGTCCCAAATCCTGTCTTCTGTAACATATTAAAATTTAGTAACCAAACTCCATCATTCGAATGGGCTTTTCTCAAGCGTATTAAGGGTGTGTTAATTTCGATTCAAAGCTAAATCCATAGGAGTTTGTGTAAGAATCGCAATTTTATATGTATATGAGTGATTATAGTTTAAGTAAACAGTGAAAAAAAGCTTAATCGAAAATTTTTGGTTTCACGTTCCTTCAGTTCGAACTTTGGTACGGATAAGCTTGTGGGCCCCACGAAAACATGCACCTACCCAAAGGCGTCCAAATCAATGCTTTTACAATGATTTGAGCTTAATTCAAAGTTTTGGTAAAACTCGAAAAAAAAAATTGAGAAAATGATGATTTTTTTCCATGGGTCGCCAGAACTAATGGTCAAAACCAACATTGTAGTTTGACTTTAAGGGTCATATTGAAGTATATTAGTGTGTCAAATTGAGGTGCCAAGGCCTAAGTCAGAAAAGTTTATGGTAGGGTAGAAAAAGATCGAAAAAAGCTAAACCGGGCCGAAAACTTTATAAACCTTTATCATGGCTAGCCAAAAGTTCTAATTTATCCTATATAAATAGGACATATATGGAATTAAACAAAATCTCACCTACCATGCCAAAAAGCCATCAATGAAAAATTCAAAAATAAAGTAATTATGGAAATTATGAAAAAGTAATTAGATATTTTGGTTAAAAGTAAAGTGATAAGCATGGAGTATTATTATTTTATTATTATATTATTATATTATTCATTTCCACCCTTTAAGTGGTCAGCTACAAGCATTTTACCCTTTTAAATAGCTAAATGAGAAAGAAAACATGAGAGAAGAATTGAAGAAAGGTGAAACCGCAAGTTGCCTTGTATAACCTGATTTGCTACCCATTTTTCATCAACCTCCAGCCATTTTCGGCTTTTCCTCCTCCCATAAAAGTTGCTACAAATTCTCTCATCTACAACATATGAAAATTTGGCAACAAAATTCCATCGTTTGATCATGTTTTACCTAGACATACTAGAGGTATGTCAACTTTAATTTCAAGCAAGATTTTTAGAGAAATTGTAATTTGTTTTCTACCATCTTTTGATATGTTTAATAAGGACTTATATGAGATGTTTTGGCATATATAGATTGGAGAAAAACACTGTCAAAAGTGAAGAGGTGAATTCCGTCAAGTTAAGAACTAAAGGCTAGGTGAGATATTTTTGCCTCAAATTAATATATGTTGATGTGTTTAACGAGTAATGAAGTTATATGAGATCAAATTTGATGAAATATTACTGTATGAGTAAGTGTAAGGTTTGGCCACTAGGGTTTTATAGGGTAATTGTGTTAATTCAAAGGTGATTTTGTTGTTAATGGTGTAATTTATGTTAATGAGCATGAGTTAAGTGTAATGGAAGCTTAAAAGGAAAATTTAGACTTATATATAGGAAGATGTGCTTTCAGCTTAAGGAAGGGTAATGTAGTAATTTCACCTTTAAGGTAAAATGACATAGGTAAATGAGAAATAGATGAGTACTAATGTGAATGGTAAAATTGGAGTGATAGAAAAAGATCGAATAGTGACTTTTGTCACATTACCGCTAAAGTGTAGCTGAGAGAAAGTAATGAGTAGCTAGTGTTAAATGACTATAAGTAAGTGTGAAGTGGTAAATAACTTTTTTTTATGTGCTTGTAGTGGTAACGACACAATTTGGTGGTGTACAATACGCAAATTGCCAAGCTTGAATGAGCAAGCTTAATCCTTACTTTTGGTAAGTTTACTATGCAAGCTACGAGTAGTAGCTTACATGGTAACTGTCCTAAGTAAGCTACAAGTAGTGATATACCAAGTAATGTAAGGCATTAGCAAATGAGATATTATTAATGTTAATGAGCAAGTTGGAAGTGTGTGAGGATCACATTTTCCCACATTTTGCTAAATGTTTTCGTAAGTTAAAAGTTGTAGAAATGGAAAGGCGAAGATGAATTAACAACAATGGTTAAATAGTGGTATGTTGGAGAAATTAGATGCAACCCCACAAGATTCATGGAGACCCAAAATGACCCTGAAAGGGCAAAATACTGATATTTACAGTCCAATATACCTATGGTATAAATTTCATCTTGATCGGAATTTGATTTGATGTACCTACGAATTAGGGCCAACAAATTTGGAAATAATGATTGTGTCCATGGTTGAAAATTTGAAACTGAAATAAAGTCAAATGTAGATGGACTTTTGATAGTTGACTGAATATCGTTTGACTCTCCTATGGTAAAGTTTAACCCTAAATTAATTCAAGATTCGGAATCTCAAAAAATAGATGAAAACAAAGTGAATATACCGAATGGCTTTCGGTTGAAGCCAAAATTACTCCGAAAAATTCCCAAGTGCTGTACAATCCAAAAGGACACTAGGAAATTGACTTTTCAAGATGAAAAGTCAATCAAAATAATTAAATTGATTTATTGGAATATTTGACAAATTTAATTCAAATGGTATTGCGTAAAAATGGTGTTTTGAGAAACTCCGAGAAATTATTGGAAATTAATAGAAAATTTCAGAAATAATTGTTAAATAAATAGCTATTAAATTATTCTAAGATAATTTTAAGTCATGAGGAGTATGGAAAATTATTTAAGGCATTGTTTGGAGAAAGAATGAAAAATGAATTTTCATTGAGAAGAAGTGTAGTGCAAATAAACTTAGCTTGGTAGTTTTCAAGATTTATAAGGGTAATATTGTCATTTAGCAACCAAGTCAGATTTGTTTTTCGTTAAAATAACATATTTAACACATGTTGAATTTCACTAAACCTCAAAACAGCCAGCCATTTCTTCCCCAGCCACCTGAAACCTCTATTTCTACCCAGCATAGGTGTTAGTTGCAAGGCCACCGTTTGAGGCCAAAACACCCAAGAAAACGACCTTTGTTCAAGGTGGTCAAGAAGGACCGATTATAGACATATAATCCCTCTCAACATATATCGATTTCAACTTAAACAGAGTTCATATGGCTGGTTAAAAGTTGCTGGAAACTTTGCCTGTCAAACCTGCCATGTTTTAGGCATGAGTGAGAGAGCCACCGTGTGTGGACGAAACGACTAGGAAAACAACCTTATCTTGTAACAGTCCAGTTACACAATAATACGCATGTTTTTACACAATTTTGATGGTTGGGCTGTCTGTGATACTTCACTTTTCTTTTACAATTTCATATGAAATTATAATATGAATTACATCCCCTATCTTAATTCCCAAGAAAGTAGTACTGTAGATAAGTCTAAATACGAAAAATAAATGATCATACCTTTCGTGATTAATTCGAGTTGTTGCAGTGTCTCTAAATGCATAGCCGAAATCCTTAGATATCAGACTCTCAGTCCTCGAAAATTTGAAATGTTAAAATTAAGGGGTGAGCAAACCACGGCTCAGTAAGAGAGTTATATGCAACACTTGATATTCAGCTAGCTATATGCTGAAAAACTTTTTCACTTTCTTTAAATTTTGCTAGAAGGGCTCTATGCTCACATGTAGGAAGGATACTATAGTCGACTAGGGATCCGGATGGAGTAAGGCAGGTATTTTGAAATACCTGTCTTGTCCCGGAACCTAAAAGCAACTGTAGAGAGTACTATATAAATTGTTCTCAAAACGATTTAATATTCGTTTTCCATAGAGTAAACCATTTATTTCTCTTCACTTCAGTATAGTTTAGAACACGTGACAGTTCAGTAGTAAAAACAGTGGTTTACTTCTGTTTCCTTCAGTACAGTGATTTTGTAAATATCCAAAACTGTTGGATAATTAGTTCATTAATTATTTCTACATTAGAAATAATTTTAATGAAATCATTTCTAGTAAACAGTATTTTTCTGTGCCATTTAATATTTCAGTACCTTACAATTCAGTAAAAATGTATCTTACAGTTCAGTAAAATAGTAATATTCAGTACAGTACCATTCGGTAAAACAGTATCATGCAGATCAGTAAAACAGTATCTTGATACGGTTAAGTCAGTAAACAGTAACCAGTAGCTACCAATTGAGAAAACAGTATATGGTAGCTTTCAGTTCAGTAAACAGTAAATGGTAGCTTTCAGTTCAGTAAAACAGTAATCAGTGGCTACTATTTCAGTAAACAGTCAACAATAACAGTACAGTTCAGTAAAACAGTGTTTTGGTACGGTTTTGCTCAGTAAACAGTACAGTAGTTCAATACAGTAAACAGTATAGTACAGTAAATAGGATTCAGTAAATCCTTTCAGTAAACAGTAATCAGTAAGTGAGACTAGGCATCACCCTACAATTAAATCATGCTATCTTCGTCCACTAAGAGACACAGTATCAGTATTGAGATCTATGGCCATGAGCTATAATATGTCCTTGGTGTACACTTGCTAGGTGACAATTCGGGACGCTAATGACTAGCTGGTCAATCAGCCACGTGACAGTAACAGTAATAGTACGATGCATGAAACTCGAGGCCTAAGTCTCAAAATAGTATAAAACCGTACCATAGCCTTTATGGATTTTAAACACAGTAATTTGAAATATTTCACAATTATCCATAAGGCTCACATGTATATAGCCTCACCTTTATGAAATAAATAAAATAAATAACATTTTTCAAAATATTTCATAAAGGCATAAATCATATTTTTCATACGGTGAAAACAGTTAATTAATTAATCACACTGTAAAATAAAATCTCATGATTGTTTCTTTTTCACATTAAAACATGTACGCACGTTTTTCCGTGCTTTCTTTCCAAAACATGGTTTTCAAAGTTATCAGAATTCAAATCAATTATTTTTATGATTTATGGAAAAATAAAATATTTATTTTCCAAATTCAACAATCTTGTCATCATGTTTTCCTCTATAAACACGTGTAGAGACCTTCTAGTCTCAAAAAACTATTTTCCATCTTTAATTGACCTTTATGGAATTTCTATAAATAATTATTTTCATAATTAAAACCATAAAGGTTATTTATGAAATCAAGTGAATATTTGAAGAAATATTAATAAAATATTCACTTTGTGTCGTTTCTTTTTCCATCTCATATTACGTGTAATCTTACACTTCGAGAGAATTTTCGGTGATTTTATTTCCACACTTTTCGAAAACATGAATATTTTAAAATTAAACTTCCGTATATTCATGTTTTATGAAAAATAGTCGATTTCTCGATTTTCATAGTTGAAAATCGTTTCTCGTGAAATAAAATCATTTATTATGATTTTCGGTAATTTTTGATAATTTTTCGGCAGTATAACGGCTGTCAATTGGTTAGTCTCCTGCACGGAAAATACAGTTTATAATTTCAACTAATAAATCACCACAATTTTCCAACCAATCATTATCAACAGCATTTATTAAATTAAATGCATATTTAAAACATGTGTGCCGAATATCTTTACAGGCTGCACATGTTTCCTTTACCTATCTCGGGTCGGTGACTTCCTCACCACCGTCGCGCTCGTGTTCACCTCTCCCGATTCCATCGTCTCATTCATCGAGAATGATTTCTGGAAACCAAATTCTAACATTTATAATTTTTCTCAATTTATTTAAATAAATAAATTGATTATTTTCTTAAACAATTTTTGGAAATTTCTTACCAAATTTCCGTAAATTTTCAAATTTTCGAAATTTTTGAATTCCTGAAAATTTCCTTTTTCTCTCTTTTTTTCTTCTTTTTCTCTTTTCTTTTTCTTTTTCTTCTTCTTTTTCCTTTTTCTTTTCTTTTTTGTTTTTCTTCCTTTTTCTTGGTCTGACCGGTTCAAACCTGTCAGATCGGTTCAGCCTCCCTTACCGTCAGTTCTCCTCTAATGGTTGGTTCTTCGGCGATTCAGCGACTCTACAGCTGGCCGACGTCACAGCGAAGTTGTTGGTGGGCTCCGTTCGGCCTAGCTTGACGGCACGTCAGCGGATTTGGCGGCGGAAGGTTCGGCCTTTCTCCTCTTTTTTCCTCCTTCCTCGGCCGCCGTCATCCTCACCGGTGGCTTCCTTCTTCTTCCCTTCACCTCCGCCTAGGTCAGGGTTGTGGTGGCGGTGCCTGGATCGGCCGGTACCGTCGATTTCCTCCTCTCCTTTCTCTTTTCGGTTTGCCGCTTTTTGTTTCGTTTTTTTTCCTTCTTTTTCGGGCCGTCGCCAGTGGCCTTCACTCTTCCTCGTCAACCAGCGATGCCCTCTCCCTCTCTGGTCTTCTCTCTCGCCGACAGCGACAGCGGTTGCTGCCGTCAGCATCTGGCTAGAAAGGGATCAGGCTTTGTCCCGATTCCTTCCTATTTCCTTTTCTGTTTTCTTTTTTTTTGACATATATGTATATTTATAAACTATATATTATACATATAATATTATTATTTTATATATAGTATTGTACTATATATTATATAAATATACATATATATTAGGTATTAACAAAATATATATCTAATATATATATATATGTATATTTATATACTTTAAATTAAATAACATTTATATATATTTATATAAATGTAATTACAATATATTTTGTATTTACAATATATAATTATACAAATTTTAATGTAAAATAATATTTACGTTTCTCATATATGTATATATTTATATATAGATAAGATGTTATATTTGTATACATATGTACTATTTAAATTTATAAAATAGTATACATATACCAATGTATAGTAATATATACTATATAGCATTTAAATACATATGTATGTGTATAAAATACATTTATATAATATATAATTATATAAATATATTTCATATTCTTTTCTCATTTTCTTATTTAATTTGGATTTCAGTTTATCCAAATTAAATTTCCTCCATTCCTTGTTTTTATTTCCAACTTAATTTCCTTCACACGAATTTCCTAATTTGTCACTTCCTCAATTCACGAAATATTCACTAATATTCCGATCTCATAATTATATTTATGTATTTCAACATATCTATTTTCTTAAATATTAATTTCCAATATTAATAATTTTCAATAAATGGAAAATGTTACAATTATCACATTCTCCCCACCTTAAGAAATTCGATCCTTCGAATTTAACTTAAGTCAAAAGGTGGTACATTCCGTATACTTACGATTTTTGTCCTTTAGATTAACTTTTACATAATACTGCCAGCACACATTTAACATCCCTTTTTTTGACCACTGCATATCGTCTTTCAGCATACATCTATACTCCCGTAAGATTTCCTACCAATTGGGAGTTATCAATTTCATTTCTCTTTTTACTCAATAGGTGGTTTATATCGTTCATCGTCCGTTTTCTCATTTGGTGCCAAGTCAATATAGTTTGATAACTATCATTTACACATGTCAATAAGTTGTTTGTAATTGTCCCAGTAGCTTTCATATCTCGTGCACACGCTTTATCAATATCATGGAGCATTTTTATATTACGCTCGCATATTTACATCAGTACGGAGCGGTGCTGTCAGTACACTTGGGATCTCAAAGTCTTTTGTTATTTTCTATTAGCATATGGCAACTCAGAGACTCCCATCACATGTAATGCTCACTGGAACTATACATATACACTCTCACCGTTTCATACTCATATTTCGACTATGGCACTAGAGAATCTAGGATTCTGATAATGGAAAAGTGATCCCATTAGACAATCAGTCATTGATCACTTTCATATCATCATATTTCTTTTGAACTCTTTATTGTCCACAATATTCATTGTCACATTATGTATACAATTCCACCATTTTTATCATTTCGAGGTGGTTATCTGTATAACCATTTTCCATTTATATACTGGCAATAAAATAATACATGTCATTCATCTTACTCCTTTGAGTATCATTAATTTCACTGGTTAAGTTTGGCTTGATTTTACATCTAGCCACATTCATGTGATAACCAACCTAAAATCACTTTTAGTTTTAATTTCAGGAACTATTTTATATTTGTGTTCCCTACTCATCATTTCAGTCGGTTTTCTCAAATGGCATGGTACTCTACTATTAAAATCATTTAATATTTTGCATACCATCTTTTCTTCACACTTATTCATTTACCGACTTTAACTTCTTTAATTATATCCCATCTCTAGAGCAGCTAGTCCCATCACTCTTTTATAGACTGGCAGTAGTATCTAGCTAGACCTAGTAATTCCGTGTCTCAATCATTATCTCTCTATCATAGGCAGATTCACTGTCATTCAGTCAGTTCGAGATCATATATCTCAGAAAGAGACACTGTCTAGCCAAATCTCTTATTTGTCAACTTAACACAAGTCCCCAGTCTTTGAGAGTTTGAAGGGTCATACCATAATTCTGCTCATGTTCCATTTGTATCTTTAACTATTTTGATACCTCTTCACTTTATTTTTATATTGATGCCTCCTTCATTAGGCTTCTATACCTCCATAGGAACTCGTAAGTATTTTATCAAGTTTTAATCATTATCTTATAGACCTCAGTCTCCAACTTTTATCTAATGACGCTTTATACAGAGGCTAGTCTTATGAACTCCTCATATGACTCTGATTAGATCAATAAAGCATCCATTTGCATGTAGATGAATATTTGTTCTTCACAAGAACTTTATTAAATAATAAGAATTTACTATATCATTTTAATTCATCTACGTATCACGGTCATCTATACTTCTCTCATTTACACTTATACAGATAACTTCATTAACCTCAAATTACACTATCTGTATTTTCATCAATCACACCTTTACAAGTGAATTTCATTATTCACACATTTTTTCAAAGCTTTTTCTTAAACTTTCGGACTCTTTCTAGGTTTTTTGATATAAGCTCAGGAATAGAATCTGTATCGAAAATCGAGATAATGTTAACCCGACCTCTCAAATTCATATTACTCTGAAAAATTTCTCGGGAATCACCTCCGATACTTTTTAATTACTCATCTCTTACTGTTTTGGACATTTCATCTCTATGTCCAATCATTTCATTGTACATCCTCACGATAGAGACATTTACTATTCAATTCATTTTAATATATACTCTACCTTGATTAACTTATTTGCTCATATTCACATCATTATTAATCTTAATTAGTATGTTGTATCATATGTAACAATTTAGTTAACACATTTCACAGCTAACCGATTTATTACTGTGACTCATTTTAAAATCATTTTCATTTAATAAACTCAGGTTAGCTGTCATCTTCCTCGTCTCTTACAATCATTTTACTGTTCCTATACATATTCTCCAACTTTACAAGGTTTCATATAGTACATCATTCCTAAAAAAATTATTTCAGAATATTCCGATTCTATAAATATTTGTTTGATACTTCAGAAACAGTACGAATGTATAGAACCAAAATTAACCGTACTAATTAGGTTTCATCAAATGTACTAATCACTTTCTCAGTCATCTTCAGTAATTCATTTCACTTTTCATAATATCCAACGATCCCGTAATAAGCATCCAATTCAATACACTCTTAATTTAGGCCCATACAACCAATAACCAGGCCAATTATCTTATGACATTCCACTATACACTTATGGGATTGCATCATGTAAGGCCCTGGCCTGTTCGCCGTCCGCCTTTACACATCTGTACTATCCTCTTTAGAGAGCCTACTGGCTCCCTCAAGGTTTTGTCGTGAGGCCCAGCCCTTTCACTAGGTCACTCACAATTCGCGTCCGTAATCTAAGTGTAAGTGGAATCAGTAATAGGGATCACTATATTCATATTACATCCTCCATGCCATTAATAACTCCATTACTATCAATGGATTCAAGATCAACTTGGTTTTATCACTATTCAGAACATAGTCCAACATAGGGGCATTTTCGTCATTTCAACATTTATTTCTTTCTCCTCAGTATACATTTAAACCAAGGATCTTATTATCTATGTGCTGATAGTATCCTTTCTCATACAAATATCAGCAGTTTAACATCTTGTTCGATTTCGACAAAGAAGTCCAATAGGATCTATAGTTGGATTATTTTGCATGAAATGCATCCTTACACCATCAATTACTCTGTCAAATCAGTCAATTCCAACTTCTGTTGCTCTATTATGACTTCAGGTAAAATTTTGGAAGTAGGGGTATTTTGGTTATTTTAGCTAAAAATTTTCTCTCTCCTCAAAATACCTTCTACCGGTGATCTTAAGGTCTATTTAATGATGATATTTCATTCCCCTCCTTTATATCATCACTTTCAGGTCTCAGTTTGATCCGAACAAAAAAGTGTTGGTGGGGCACTCATTGAGTCCTTTCGGTTTCTTACCGAACAGACCTTCATTTAGATTATAAGATCATCATTTTTAGGTAAATTTCAGAGCTGTTTTCTCTCTTTTGCCATCCTTATTTCATAATTCTCACCCCCTTTTAAAAACATTTAACTCAATTTACAATCATTATTTCCTCTATGTATTCAGACTACACAGTACTACAGGGGATGTTAACCTTTTTTGACGCATTTTCGTTTCAAAAGTATCGACAGACATCAGGCCAACCTTGCTCTGATACCATTAAATTGTAATAGTCCAGTTACACAGTAATACACATGTTTTTACACAATTTTGACGGTTGGGCTGTCTGTGATATTTCACTTTTCTTTTACACTCAAACAATTTCATATGAAATTATAATATGAATTACATCCCCTATCTTAATTCCCAAGAAAGTAGTACTATAGATAAGTCTAAATACGAAAAATAAATGATCGTACCTTTCGTGATTAATTCGAGCTGTCGCAATGTCTCTAAATGCACAGCCGAAATCCTTATATATCAGACCTCAGTCCTCGAAAATCTGAAATGTTAAAATTAAGGGGTGAGCAAACCACGGCTCAGTAAGAGAGTTATATGCAACACTTGATATTCAGCTACCTATATGCTGAAAAACTTTTTCACTTTCTTTAAATTTTCCTAGAAGGGCTCTAAGCTCACATGTTGGAAGGATACTACAGTCGGCTAGGGATCCGGATGGAGTAAGGTAGGTATTTTGAAATACTTGTCTTGTCCCAGAGCCTAGAAGCAACTGTAGAGAGTACTATATAAATTGTTCTCAAAACGATTTAATATTCGTTTTTCATAGTGTAAACCATTTATTTCTCTTCACTTCAGTATAGTTTAGAACACGTGACGGTTCAGTAGTAAAATAGTGGTTTACTTTTGTTTCCTTCAGTACAGTGATTTTGTAAATATCCAAAACCGTTGGATAATTAGTTCATTAATTATTTCTACGTTAGAAATAATTTTAATGAAATCATTTCTATTAAACAGTATTTTTCTGTGCCATTTAATATTTAAGTACCTTACAATTCAGTAAAAACGTATCGTACAGTTCAATAGAACAGTAATATTCAGTACAGTACCATTGGTAAAACAGTGTCTTACAAATCAGTAAAACAATATCTTGATACGGTTCAATCAGTAAACAGTAACCAGTAGCTACCAATTGAGAAAACAGTATACGGTAGCTTTCAGTTCAGTAAACAGTAAATGGTAGCTTTCAGTTCAGTAAAACAATAATTAGTGGCTACCATTTCAGTAAACAGTCAACAGTAACAGTACAGTTCAGTAAAACAGTGTTTTGGTACGATTTTGCTCAGTAAACAGTAAACAGTACACTAGTTCAGTATAGTAAACAGTATAGTACAGTAAACAGAATTCAGTAAATCGTTTCAGTAAACAGTAATCAGTAAGTGAGACTAGGCATCACCCTACAATTAAATCATGCTATCTTCGTCCACTAAACGACAGTATCAGTACTGAGATCTATGGCCATGATCTATAATATGTCCTTGGTGTACACTTGCCAGGTGACAATCCGGGATGCTGATGACTAGCTGGTCAATCAGCCACGTGACAGTAACAGTAATAGTACGATGCATGAAACTCGGGGCCTAAGTCTCAAAACAGTATAAAACCGTACCATAGCCTTTATGGATTTTAAACACAGTAATTTGAAATATTTCTCAATTATCCATAAGGCTCACATGTATATATCCTCACCTTTATGAAATAAATAAAATAAATAACATTTTTCAAAATATTTCATAAAGGCATAAATCATATTTTCCATACGGGGAAAACAGTTAATTAATTAATCACATTGTAAAATAAAATCTCATGATTGTTTCTTTTACACGGGGAAAACATGTACGTACGCTTTTCCGTACTTTCTTTCCAAAACATGGTTTTCAAAGTTATCGAAATTCAAATCAATTATTTTTATGATTTATGGAAAAATAAAATATTTATTTTCCAAATTCAACAATCTCGTCACCATGTTTTCCTCTATAAACACGTGTAGAGACCTTCTAGTCTCAAAATACTATTTTCCATCTTTAATTAACCTTTATGGAATTTCTATAAATAATTATTTTCATAATTAAAACCATAAAGGTTATTTATGAAATCAAGTGAATATTTGAAGAAATATTAATAAAATATTTACTTTGTGTCTTTTTTTTTCCATCTCGTATTACGTGTAATCTTACACTTCGAGAGAATTTTCGGTGATTTTATTTTCACACTTTTCGAAAACATGAATATTTTAAAATTAAACTTCCGTATATTCATGTTTTATGAAATATAATCGATTTCTCGATTTTCGTGGTTGAAAATCGTTTCTCGTGAAATCAAATCATTTATTATGATTTTTGATAATTTTTCGGTAGTATAACAGCTGCCAATTGGCTAGCCTCCTGCATAGAAAATACAATTTATAATTTCAACTGGTAAATCATCACAATTTTCCAACCAATCATTATCAACAGTATTTATAAAATTAAATGCATATTTAAAACATGTGTGCCGAATATCCTTACAGGCTGCATATGTCTCCATTACCTGTCTCGGGTCGGTGACTTCCTCACCACCTTCGCGCCCGTGTTCACCTCTCTCGATTCCATCGTTTCATTCATCGAGAATGATTTTTGGAAACCAAAGTCTAACATTTAGAATTTTTCTCAATTTATTTAAATAAATAAATTGATAATTTTCTTAAACAATTTTCGAAAATTTCTTAGCAAATTTTCTTTTTTTCTTCTTTTCTTCTTTTTCTCTTTTCTTTTTGTTTTTCTTTTTCCTTTTTCTTTTCTTTTCTTTTTTTTTCTTCCTTTTTCTTGGTCTAACCAATTCAGCCTCCCTTATCGCCAGTTCTCCTCCGATGGTTGGTTCTCCGACGGTTCGGCGACTCCAGAACTGGTCGACTCACGGCGAAGTTTCTGGTGGCCTCCGTTCCGCCTAGCTCGACGGCACGGCAACGGATTTGGTGGCAGAAGGTTCGGCCTTTCTCCTCCTTTTTCCTCCTTCCTTGGTCGCCGTCATCCTCACTGGTGGCTTCTGGGGGTTTAATCGAGCCGAGCCGATACAGTTGAGTGCTTGAGCTCGACTGAAAAACTCGCTGCTCGGTACTCGGCTCGAGCTCGGTCGAGTCTTAATTTTTAAGCTCGAGCTCTGCTCGAAATTTAAATCGAGCTACTCGAGCTCGCTTGATTAAGCTCATTTATTAAGCTCGATTCTTATGCTCGATCTCTAGCTCGCTTAAATGCTCGATCTCCAATTTATTTATATATATATATATTATGTTTTAATAATAATAATACAACATGAATAATAACAAAAACGTTAAAAAAATTAAAATAATTACATTCACAAAAAAAAATTAAAATAATTACATCACAATGAATCTGATAGATTATAATCCTTTGGTCATTTGAAAGAATTAGTTTCAGATCTTCAACCTTCATCAATTCCACCTTTTTGCCCAACTTAACCGAAGTGTTGTTCCTTCAAAATAATGGATCC
The DNA here is from genome assembly GCA_031772115.1 of Heritiera littoralis. Classification (NCBI taxonomy): domain Eukaryota; kingdom Viridiplantae; phylum Streptophyta; class Magnoliopsida; order Malvales; family Malvaceae; genus Heritiera; species Heritiera littoralis. The sequence goes on from JAPDPK010000043.1 coordinate 3,008,437, forward strand.
GAAAACTATAGTTCAAAACCATATGAACACAGCAAAATTTTAAAAAGTTTATAGGGTGATGTTGCAACAACTGTTACAAGATCAACCGTGAGAATTTACACAGCACTTTTCCACTTCAAAACAAACAACTATATAGGCAATTCCATAGCTTTATACTGTGCAACACAGAAAAAATTTATACCGTGCGAGATCTAGCATAGAAGGAGGGGTGGGTGTGCCGGATTTGGTGCCAGAAGGGGCTAGGTGCGCCGAATTCGTTGTCGTAGGAGGCCATGTGCGTCAGATCTAGTGCCAAAGGAGACTCTATGGGCCAGATTTGGTGCCGGAAGGGGCTGGGTGTGCTGGATTAGTTGTCAAAGGAGGCCATGTGCGTCAGATCTGGTGCTAAAGGAGACTCTGTGCACCGGATCTAATGTGGACTGCGATTGGAACGTGAACAGGGGGTGGTCGTTGGTGCAAGGTTGTCGGTGCAAAGTCGTTGGAGTTGAGATGGCGTGGTGTAGAACATGAGAAGTCGCCGGGGCATGCTGTACGGCTTGAGAGGGTTTAGTTTTAGGGAGTGAAATAGAAACGTGAAAGTAATTTAGGTGTTTAGGGTTTCTAAAACTGAAGGGCTGATATAAATATTAAGGGTAAATAAGTAATTATACTTTAAAATTATAAAATATATATTAAAATAATAAAAGCTCGATAAGGCTCGCGAGCTACTTGAGCAGATTATCTTAATACTCAAACTCGGCTCGTTCGATGGCTCGAGTAGCTCGAGCTCGAGCTCAGCTCGACAAAAGTCGAGTCGAGTTCGAGTTTTTTTCGAGTCGAACTCGAGTAGCTTGCGAGTATCAGTGTATCATTTATACCCCTAGTGGCTTCCTTCTTCTTCCCCTCACCTCCGTCGAGGTCGGGTTGCAGTGGCGGTGCCTGGACCGACCGACACCACTAATTTCCTCCTTTCCTTTCTCTTTTCAGTTCGCCGCTTTCTATTTCGTTTTTTTTCCTTCTTTTTCGGGCCGTCGCCGGTGGCCTTCACTCTTCCTCATCGACCGGCGATGCTCTCTCTCTCTTTGGTTTTCTCTCTCGCCGACGGCGATAGTGGTTGCTGCCGTCCGCATCTGGCTGGGAAGGGATCGGGCTCTGTCTCGATTCCTTCCTATTTCCTTTTCTGTTTCCTTTTTGTTTACATATATGTATATTTATAAACTATATATTATACATATAATATTATTATTTTATATATAGTATTGTACTATATATATTATATAAATATACATATATATTAGGTATTAACAAAATATATATCTAATATATATATGTATATTTATATACTTTAAATTAAATAACATTTATATATATATTTATATAAATGTAATTACAATATATATTGTATTTACAATATATAATTATACAAACTTTAATGTAAAATAATAATTACATTTCTCATATATGTATATATTTATATATACATAAGATGTTATATTTGTATACATATGTACTATTTAAATTTATAAAATAGTATACATATACCAATGTATAGTAATATATACTATATAGCATTTAAATACATATGTATGTGTATAAAATACATTTATATAATATATAATTATATAAATATATTTCATATTCTTTTCTCCTTTTCTTTTTTAATTTAGATTTCAATTTATCCAAATTAAATTTGTCACACCCCAGAAACGTGGAAGTCTTGGGCTAACTTTTTTTTTTATAAATTTAATCTTAATTTCTCACTTAGGTTGCATTCCTGCATGTGTAGGTAACTTATATTTTTTTTTTATAAAAATTTCAGCAGCATGACAGCTGTAACTATCCTAACCTCCTGCATGAAAACGCAGTTTATATTTCCAGCCAGTACATCATCACAAATTTCCAACCACAGAATCATCACAATATTTTCATAAAATATTTCATTCACATCATATTGACGTATTTCTCGGAATAACGTTTACGTTCATACGATATTGACTACATCCCAAAAGTATTGTTTATATACAAATATCTGTGCTATACAAGATGTCTGGTATCAAAAATAAGAGTATACCTTATGTGTGTACAAAAAGTAGCATGAGGAGAGACATGTCCCTCAGCCAACGTCATATACGCAACAGGCAAGGGGATGATCACTGCAAATAATCTGGAAGGATAGAGGGGGTGAGCTTTTGGAAAGTCCCATAAGAAATGCATTTAAAATAGTCAAAGTATCGATATATGCAGAAAAACAAGTGCCATAATAATGTGTTTCATACTTTAAATCATTGTATGAATTCTTTAATACATATATATATAATTCATACTTGTTCAAACATGCATCATACTTTAGAAACTTAACATCATAATTAATAAAACTCATCATAGAGTTCATGGAGACTAGGCGGGATCATATAGCCAGTATGCGGGTCATGACTAATCATCCTCTGAAGAGGGAACTAAGTACCTATGGCCATGGTAGGGGGGCCGTAGACCTGATCAGGGTCGTACAGCGAACATGCACCACGAAGGACCAACTTACCCACGAGGGACGAAAGCATGCACAATGTGGGCGAGAACATGCACGACGTGGGCTAAACATATGCCACAAGGGACGAGAACATGCACAATGTGGCAAGCATGACAGGCAATAACATAAACTATATGAGGGCCTTAGTTTCAAATTTTACTTACTATTACAACTTCTTAATCATAAATTTGGTACAAAATAGTAAGGACCAGGAGTGCCTGGGTCATGTTAGCCCGGGATTTACCACCCCAATCGCGGTTTCGAAAAACATACTTATTTACTTTCATACTTAAAACATTATTGAAAAATCATGCATAGAAATCATAAGGTTCGTTTTCTTAGGCATCTTTATTTAACATAAAACATGAACTTCGGTTTTAAAGCGATAAACTCTTCCTTCAGAAATTGGTTGGTATGTCTAGCTAGTTTTCAAAAGACTTTGGAAATTAACTTCGAAATGTAATTCATGCTTCAAACATTTCTTTATAAATTGAGATGAAAGTAAGGAACACCATCACAACTTTAAATTACATCCCTTACCTATAAGATCTCGGGGCAGCAACTTTCCTCAAGTCTCGGACGTGCCTCGATTTGCGTGCCTACACTATTTGCTGTCCAAAACAATTTCGAAACCATTAATACATACTCATACTTATCTTAACATACTTTAATATATCTTAAGTAACCATAAACATCATTAAAGTTGGCCTTATTTACTAACTTTTCTACTTGCTCGATTTTTACCGATAAATATTGCCATTTCGATATATTATATAGATTCATTTATATATATTATATTCTCCAAAACAATGTTTTACATATTCTTTTAACACTTTACATAATACTTCAAGACTTATTAAATTGTCAAATCCCACCATTTCATCGTTTTCGATTAAATTGAATCTTAAACCGAACTTTTCGGTATTAAACTAACACCATACAATCATCAACCAAGCAAACTTCACCATTTTTATAAAGAACCTAGGCTGTCCAAAACATAGCCTAACCCTAAAAAATCCATTTCAAAATTCTACTTTAGCCAAAATCATGCAAATTCAACATATATCAATCATATTTCAACTTCATCTTCTTCCAACAATTTTACCTTATATTGACCAACTTTGACCAAAGATTCATCCACCAACAATCACCCTCAGCTGTAGATCAACATGTATACAACTTAGAAACACCATAAACAAGCTTAAAAATCCATCAAAGAAGTAAGGAATTGACTTTCTCTCACCTTGCAAAACAGGGCAGCTCTGTCCAGATTTCTTCTTTCTAACTTTTCACTAACCAAATGATCTTTGTTTTGGCTGAGGTATTTGTTTTTATGTAGGGGACTTCTGGATGAACAATTGGTCCTTCTTGGCCGAACTCCAATTCAGTCTGGAAGATGGTCGAAAAATTTCCACAAGATGAAGCAGATGAGGACGATTACGGGAGATTGGCAGGAGGGTTTCTTTCTGGTCCCGTCGACTTACAGAGTCTATAATACCATTCTGGAGACGGATTTAAGTCTACTCTCATGGGCTAAAATTTCAGACCCAAACTCCACTCATATCATGTTCAATTTGGCCCAAAACCAAAGCCTAGCAGTGAGCAGAAAATCTGGCTGCTGGCTGGCCTGCACCAATAAATCCATAAAATTATTTTCCAGCCCATTCTTTCTGATTTAGCCATTTCTCAAGTGTTTTACTATGTGTCTAGTATATTTTTATTTTAGCCCTACATAAATACCAAATTCATACATTGAACTTCTTTCTAGTCTTCAATTTAATAATAATATGAAAATTTTGGGTTTCACATTCTCCCCACCTTTTAAGAATTTGATCCTCCAAATTCAGGCTGGTCCATTAAACAAGTGCAGGTACTTTTCTCTCATGAGGCTCTCTAGCTCCCACGTAGCTTCCTCTGTTGTGTGGTGCTGCTAGAGAATCTTAACCAGTGGAACAATTTTAGATCGAAATACCCTTTCCTTTCTGTCAAGGATCCGGACTGGCTGCTCAACATAGCTCATATCTCCCTGAATATACAATGGTTTGTACTCGATAACATGTGAGGGATCCGGATGATACTTCCTCAACATAGAGACATGGAAGACGTTATGTATCCCAGAAAGCTGTGGTGGCAAAGCTAACCGGTAAGCAACATCCCCAACTCTCTCTGATATCTCAAATGAACCAATGAAACGAGGACTCAACTTTCCTTTCTTTCCGAAGCGCATGATACCCTTGCTCGGATATACTTTCACAAATACAGAGTCCCCAACCTGAAACTCAAGTGGTCGTCTACGTACATCAGCATAACTCTTCTGTCTACTTTGGGCAACCTTGAGTCTATCACAAATAGTCCGAACACCCTTAGCTGCCTCTTCAACAAGATCAGGGGCTAAAATCTTACGGTCACCCACTTCTTCCCAAGCCACTGGGGATCTACATCTCCTGCCATATAGAGCCTCGTATGGTTCCATTCCGATGCTGGTATGATAACTATTATTATAGGCAAACTCTGCAAGGGGCAAGTGGTCATCCCATAAACCCTTAAAGTCTAGTGCACACTCCCTCAACATGTCCTCTAAGGTCTGAATAGTCTGCTCGGACTGAACGTCTATCTGAGGATTGTAGGCGGTGTTCAAATGTAATTGAGATCCCATGGCTTCCTGAAAATGAGTCCAAAATCAAGAGGTGAACTTGGAATCTCTATCAGAAGTGATGCTCACGGGAGCCCTATGTAATCGAGCAATCTCTCTAACATACAAGTCTGCCAATGTACTCAATGAATCTTTGCTCTTAATGGCAAGAAAATGGACACTCTTAGTCAATCTATCAACAATAACCCAGATTGCATCATGACCGCTCCGGGTCCTCGGTAAGCCCATAATAAAATCCATCGTAATGTGCTCCCATTTCCATGTAGGCACCGGTAAAGACTTAAGTAGTCCTGCTGGCTTCTGGTGCTTAACCTTAATCTGCTGACAGATCAAACATTTGGCCACAAACTCTGCCACGTCTCGTTTCATACCAATCCACCAAACACCTTATGCAGGTCATGGTACATCTTAGTGCTGCCTGGGTGCATAGTGTAGCGAGAACAATGGGACTCTCTCAAAATCCTTTGTCTTAGGGTATCATCGCTTGGAACACATATACGGCCCTTGAACCTCAATAACCTATCATCACTGACCGTAAAATCTGACTGCAAGCCTTGCTCTGCTTGGCTAACCATGTCCAATAATCTCTGATCGTTTCTCTGCCCTGACCTGACTGATCTAAGATACTTGGTTCAATCTGAAGGCTAGCCATAAACCCGACATCCACTGTTTCAACACTAACACTGAGCTCGGAACTGCTCCAGCAATTCCCATTCTCTAACCATCATAACAGAAACCATACTCTTCCTGCTCAGAGCATCTGCAACTACGTTCGCCTTGCCGGGTGGTACAGAATCTCGCAGTCATAATCCTTAAGAAGCTCTATCCAACGTCTCTGCCTCATATTAAGTTCCTTCTGATCAAATATATACTTCAAACTCTTATGGTCAGTGAAGATCTGGAACTTCTCACCGTACAGATAATGCCGCCATATCTTTAGAGCAAAAACCACTGCGGCTAACTCTAAATTATGCGTAGGGTAGTTACGCTCATGGTCTTTAAACTGGCGTGAACCATACGCGACTACTCTACCATGTTGCATTAGCACACAACCTAGACCCTGATTGGAAGCATCACTGTATACAGCGAAGCCTCCATATCCACTCGGAATGGTCAGGACTGGTGCTGTAGTTAATCTTTGCTTAAGCTCCTGAAAACTCTATTCACATTGATTTGACCATTCAAACGGAACCCCTTTGCGTGTAAGCTTAGTCAACGGAGCTGCAATTTGAGAAAAACTCTCCGCAAGCCTCCGATAGTACCCTGTCAATCCCAGGAAACTCCGAATCTCAGTCACTATCTTCAGTCTCTCCCACTAGAGTACTGCCTCAACCTTGGACGGATCAACTGACACCCCGTCCTTAGATACTACATGGCCAAGGAAAGCTATCCGATCCAACAAATATTCACACTTACTAAGCTTCCCATAAAGCTGCTTATCTCAGAGAGTCTGGAGCATAATCCTCAGATGCTGCTCGTGCTCCTCCCGAGACTTAGAATATATTAGAATATCATCTATAAAGACAATCACAAATTTATCCAGATACTCTCGAAACACATCATTCATCAAATTCATGAATGTGGCAGGGGCATTGGTCAAACCGAAAGGCATCACCAGAAACTCGAAATGGCCATATCGTGTTCTAAAGGCCGTCTTCGGTACATCTTCCTTCCTAATCCTCAACTGATGATAGCCTGATCTCAAATCAATCTTAGAAAACACTGAAGCCCCTTTCAATTGATCAAACAAATCATCTATTCTTGGCAAGGGATACTAATTCTTAATTGTAGCCTTATTTAGTAACCTATAGTCGATACATAACCGGAGACTACCATCTTTCTTTCTCACAAACAATACCGGAGCACCCCACCAAGACACACTTGGTCTAATAAAACCCTTATCAAGCAACTCTTGCAACTGTTTCTTTAATTCTTCTAATTCAATTAGTGCCATCCGGTAGGGAGGTTTAGAGATAGGCTGGGTATCCAGCAGTAAATCAATAGTGAACTCCAGCTCTCTTTCTAATGGTAATCCTGGTAACTCATCCAGAAACACATCGAGAAACTCACATACCACTGGTATATATGATATATGTGGAGATTCTTGACTCGTATCGGAGATAAAGGCAATATAACCTTCACACGAATAAATTTATTTATAATTTCCAACATATAAACATTATACAACTTCACCGAACATAACATCATATATTTTATTTCTTAATAGCAAAACATACATCAAATTTGTCAAGTAAAGAGAAGGTTATAGTCTTAGTGTAGCAATCTAGACTTGCACGATTGGTGGCTAACCAATCCATGCTTAAGATTACATCGAAGCTATGCATGTTTAACAAAACTAGATATGCTAACATTACCTTATCTCCAACCTTAATTTCACAATTCCTACACACCATTTCTGTCATTTGAGATTCATACATGGATGTGCAAATATGCAATAGGTGACTTAGAGGCTCAGGTTCTAAATGGAGATTGTGTGCAAACTGTGGTGATATAAATGAGTGCGTGGACCCTGGGTCAAATAAAACATGCACCTCATGATTACAGATAAGAAGATTACCTCTAATAGTCTGGGATGAGTTATCGGTAGTCTCCCTGTCTAAAGCAAATACATGCCCCTGAGTAGCAGGCTTCTTACCCTTCTCAGCTACGGTAACTCGTTTCTGTGGGGCCTGTCTCTAAGGAGCTCGTGTCTCTGGCTGCTGTCATGGTGGCTCCTGAGACTGTGGGGTCTCATCCTGCATTTGTGGGCAATCCTTGATCAAATGACCTTTTTCCCCACACTTAAAACAATTACCAGTGACCCAGTGGCATGGCCCACCATGTGTCCTACCACAATCTCTACACCGTCTACTAACCCTCTGAGAGCCTCTGGTGATCTCTACTGTATCAGTAGGAGTCTTGGGCTTATCAGCCCTTGCCCGAGACTCATCTGTCCTCGATCTCTTAAGCGAACTCCACTTTTGCTCTGATCGAAAACTTTCTGTCCTCTTATCTTTACCCTTTCTCTTACTTCTGGACCCATACTGTGCCTGTGTAACATCTAGACCCCTCTCTATATCCTGAGCCCGTCCAAGAGCATCCTCAAACTCAATAATACGAACCCTAATAATCTATCTCGGATGGCTGGTCTCAATCCAGACAAAAACCTCTCGGTACGACACTCTTGATCTCTAACTGTCTTGGGGTCATATCTCATCAGCATCGTAAATTGGTTCTCATACTCATCAATCGACATACTGCCTTGTACTAAATTCAAAAAATCTGTCTGTATCTTCTTCTGGGTAGTACGGGGGACATCTAAAGGCTGACAGAAAAGTATCCCAACTAATCACTGTGTGTTAGGTAGTCAACTGTCTCTTAGTGGCTCTCCACCAGTGTCCTGCCTGACCTTTCAACATATAAGAATCCATACTGACTTTCTCAGCATCTGTGCACCCCAAGTAATCAAAAGCTATCTCTAACTCTAATAACCATTCCTCGGCCTTAACTGGATCCTTAATCCCCTTAAATTATGGGGGATTCATCTTAAGAAAGTCCCGTAATCTGCCTGTATTTCTGTCATCTCTGGGTGGTGGGACTGGAGGCTGAAGAGCGGGGGGTGTGGTAGGAGCCTGTGGAGGAGGAGGTGGTGAAGTAGGTGTGGGCACTGTGGCACCTATAGCTGAGGTGTTTGCCCCGAAATGTTGAGCAAACATAGCAGCAATGTTGTCAAACCCCTCTTTCATACTGTGTTCGAGCCTGTTTATTCTGGTATTTGGGCTCTCTGGTTGGATAGTAGGTATTAGAGGTGCCTAAGCCTACCTCCGAGGGCGACCTTGTCTCCCACTCATAGTGCTTGATCAAATACCTGCGCATAAACCATGTGTTTTAATCAAAATTTTAACAGGTATACTCAATTTTATAACCAAATAAGCACAAATACTTGGGATGTAATCTTATTCTGACTACCGACACTGACAGTATTAGACAACCCTTGTTCTGATACCAAGAAAGATTGTTACACCCCGGAACGTGGAAGTCTTGGGCTAACTTTTTTATTTTTATAAATTTAATCTTAATTTCTCACTTAGGTTACATTCCTGCCTGTGTAGGTAACTTACATTTTTATTTTATAAAAATTTCGGCAGCATAACAGCTGTAACTATCCTAACCTCCTGCATGAAAACGCAGTTTATATTTCCAGCCAGTACATCATCAAAAATTTCCAACCACAGAATCATCACAATATTTTCATAAAATATTTCATTCACATCATATTGACCTATTTCTCGGAATAACGTTTACGTTCATACGATATCGACTACATCCCAAAAGTATTGTTTATATACAAATATCTGTGCTATACAGGATGTTTGGTATAAAAAATAAGAGTATACCTTACGTGTGTATAAAAAGTAGCCTGAGGAGAGACGTGTCCCTTAGCCTACGTCGTATACGCAACATGCAAGGGGATGATCACTGCAAATAATCTGGAAAGATAGAGGGGGTGAGCTTTTGGAAAGCCCCGTAAGAAATGCATTTAAAATAGTCATAGTATCGATATATGCAGAAAAACAAGTGTCATAATAATGTGTTTCATACTTTAAATCATTGTATGAATTCTTTAATACATATATATAAAATTCATACTTGTTCAAACATGCATCATACTTTAGAAACTTAACATCATAATTAATAAAACTTATCATAGAGTTCATGGAGACTAGGCGAGATCATATAGCCAGTATGCGGGTCATGACTAATCATCCTCTGAAGAGGGAACTAAGTACCTATGGCCATGGTAGGGGGGCTGTAGACCTAATCAGGGTCGTAACATGCACCACGAAGGACCAACATACCCACAAGGGACGGAAGCATGCACAATGTGGGCGAGAACATGCACGACGTAGGCTAAACATATGCCACAAGGGACGGGAACATGCACAATGTGGCAAGCATGACAGGTAATAACATAAACTGTAGGAGGGCCTTAGTCTCAAATTTTACTTACTTTTACAACTTCTTAATCATAAATTTGGTACAAAATAGTAAGGACCGGAAGTGCCTGGGTCGTGTTAGCCCGGGATTTACCACCCCAATCGCAGTTTCGAAAAACATACTTATTTACTTTCATACTTAAAACATTATTGAAAAATCATGCATAGAAATCATAAGGTTCGTTTTCTTAGGCATCTTTAGTTAACATAAAACATGAACTTCGGTTTTAAAGCAATAAACTCTTCCTTCAGAAATTGGTTGGTATGTCTAGCTAGTTTTCAAAAGACTTTGGAAATTAACTTCGAAACGTAATTCATGCTTCAAACATTTCTTTATAAATTGAGATGAAAGTAAGGAACACCATCACAACTTTAAATTACATCCCTGACCTATAAGATCTCGGGGCAGCAACTTTCCTCAAGTCTCGGACATGCCTCGATTTGCGTGCCTACACTATTTACTGCCCAAAATAATTTTGAAACCATCAATACATACTCATACTTATCTTAACATACTTTAATATATCTTAAGTAACCATAAACATCATTAAAGTTGGCCTTATTTACTAACTTTTCTACTTGCTCGATTTTTACCAATAAATGTGCCATTTCGATACATTTATATTCCTTAGACATAAACTCACCAAAACAATGTTTTACATATTCTTTTAACACTTTACATAATACTTCAAGACTTATTAAATTGTCAAATCCCACTATTTCATCGTTTTCAATTAAATTGAATCTTAAACCGAACTTTTTGGTATTAAACTAACACCATACAATCATCAACCAAGCAAACTTCACCATTTTTATAAAGAACCTAGGCTGTCCAAAACATAGCCTAACCCTAGAAAATCCATTTCAAAAATCTACTTTAGCCAAAATCATGCAAATTCAACATATATCAATCATATTTCAACTTCATCTTCTTCCAACAATTTTACCTTATGTTGACCAACTTTGACCAAAGATTCATCCACCAACAATCACCCTCAGCTGTAGATCAACATGTATACAACTTAGAAACACCATAAACAAGCTTAAAAATCCATCAAAGAAGTAAGGAATTGACTTTCTCTCACCTTGCAAAACAGGGCAGCTCTGTCCAGATTCTTTTTTCTAACTTTTCACTAACCAAATGATCTTTGTTTTGGATGAGGTATTTTTTTTTGTGTAGGGGACTTATGGATGAACAATTGGTCCTTCTTGGCCGAACTCCAATTCAGTTTGGAAGGTGCTCGAAAAATTTCCACAAGATGAAGCAGATGAGGATGCTTATGGGAGATTGGTAGGAGGGTTTCTTTCTGGTCCCGTCGACTTACAGAGTCTATAATACCATTCTGGAGACTGATTTAAGTCTACTCTCATGGGCTAAAATTTCAGGCCCAGACTCCACTCATATTTCGTTCAATTTGGCCCAAAACCAAAGCCTAGCAGTGAGTAGAAAATCTAGCTGCTGGCTGACCTGCACCAATAAATCAATAAAATTATTTTCCAGCCCATTCTTTGTGATTTAGCCATTTCTCAAGTGTTTTACTATGTGTCTAGTATATTTTTATTTTAGCCCTACATAAATACCAAATTCATACATTGAACTTCTTTCTAGTCTTCAATTTAATAATAATATGAAAATTTTGGGTTTCACAAAATTTCCTCCATTCCTTATTTTTATTTCCAACTTAATTTCCTTCACACGAATTTCCTAATTCGTCACTTCCTCAATTCACGGAATATTCACTAATATTCTGATATCATAATTATATTTATGTATTTCAACATATCTATTTTCTCAAATATTAATTTCCAATATTAATAATTTCCAATAAATGAAAAATTTTACGGTTATCACATATCTCAAAATGGCCAAGAAGGATTGATTGAAGCCCTACCTCTTCTATACTACATATCCACAAATCAGCCAAAAATGACCTCATTTGGTGGGTGAAAATTGACCTAGAAATTGATTGTGTAAAGGTGAGTCCATGCTGAAAATTTTGTTTTCTTTAATTCCAAAATATGTCTCATTCTTTTTTATTTTTCTAGGCATGAATCTAGTGTTAAAAAGTTGTAAAAACACTCCTAATATAGTAAATGATATTTGGCCAAATGGGTTTGAGTGTGTAAAGTTTGTATAAATTGGATTGAAGATGAGATAGGGAGTGATGAGCATGATTTTAAGCTTATATATGATCTTGGCTTTTGAAGAAACTAAAAGGGAAAATTTTTAAAGGGGTTCAACCAACAAGAATTCTATGGAGTTAGCGTGTTTTAATTGATTTCAATGCTATAAGGAGTGATATTGAGAATAAAGAATAATACTAGGATAGTTGAAATCGAAAGAAAATGTTCCGAATACCAAAAAGTGCATCGAGCTAGGTGAAGGGTACTGTTAAATTGAGACTAAAATATTAATTTGATAATTTTAAATAACTTAGAAGATAATAGTTAAAGTATTGGTATTGTTGAAATTGAAAAGAGACCGAAAAGAATTATTTGAAAACTAGTAGTAATTTTGACTCTGAAAAGGAGTAGACCAAACATGATGTTGTATTAGGAAATTAAAATGATTATTAAGTACTCTAAAAATTTAAGAATACTGACATTTGAGTGCGTTTGAATTGGTTTGCAAGTTGGGTCAAAGTGGAGCATAGGCAAACATATCTTTGCCTATTGAATCGATGTTAAGAAATTGCTATCGGCATGGTGATTGAGGTAAGGGACTTATATAAAATAAATGTAGGACGGTATCATGTTCATTCCAACTAGATTGTCTTATGAAAGAAAGTTTCCTATGCAACTTATAATGTTTTCCATGAAGTGCTACTACTGTTTTATTTAAACGACTTATATTTGTAACGCACCTTCATAAAGTGATTGTGAAAGAAAGTATTGAATGATTTGACTTTGCTGTGATTGAATCGTTAGGTATTTGAATTATTCTAAAAATTGTTTATGGATTTAAAACTACTTGGAACTGTTTCTGGATTTAATAACTTATTTGAACTATTTTAAGATTTAATAACTTTTGAGATTGTTTTATGGAGTTAAAACTCATTGGAACTGATTTGTAGATTTAAATCTGATTTGGAACTGTTAAGTGTTTAAACTATTAAAATTGGATTGTGGTTTATTGTAACTACCTATAGAACGTTCCATTTTCTAAAAGGTTATACTGTCGAATTTTATACAAAATTGTTTTATGGAAAGGATCATTGTTTTCTGTATACAAAAGGAATTTATAAACAAAGTTGGTTTTTTTTTAAGGATGAATTCAAAAAGGATTATAGTGTACCATTTGAAGTTGGATTGGAAGGATTTTAAAAGGTTTTGGAAATTTAAGGAATAAAACTTAAAAGGGTTTTATGAAAAGGAATTATATTTTAGAAAAGTGTTTAACTGTTCTAAAGGTTAAACATTAGAAGTTTTACATTGTGAGAAAAGCTTTGGCTTGGAACTGTGAAACTAGAATAGACTTGCACTATAAGAATTATGTATAGGCAAGTAGTTGGATTTCCATAACTGCATGAATCATATGCATAGCATATAATTTAAAAGTTATGCATTATGATTTTTGAAAAGCATTATTCTAAAATATTTAAATGTTTTGAATGAAATATTGATTTTGAATATTTTCTGATTTAAGGAAAGAAATAAATTGATTGATCTCATTGTTTTACTATACCGAATCGCTTTAACTGGTGAATAATAACCCATCCATCTGTTGGCTCAATTACCTAATCGAGAGGAGGGTGAATCAGTTTTTAACTAACATTAGGTTTGTTTTTCTGTTTTTCTAAATTTTCTAGCCTATATAATAGTTCTCTAGGTTCTCTAGGCTATTCTAGTATACAATTCAATCACAGTTCAATATACACAATTAAATCACAAGAAAGTAAAGAGAAAAAGGTTAGAGAATTGTACGCAAGCGATTTACAGACGTTCGACAACCTTGCCTACATCTTCTACCTTAAGACACTCCCAAGGATTTTCTCCAAATTCAACAACTTGAATTTGTTACACTCTTTTTCATAGACTTAAGAGTAACCTTCCACACTCCTTTTTCCAGTCTCAAGCAGGGAACCTTACAACCATTACTTTTTACGAGATCAAGTAGTAAATGTTACAATCTCTCTTTTTTGTGGCTTTAGGAGAAAACCTTCTACCCAATCCTCACTTACAATGAAGCACTCAAGGGTTCACTCCCCTTTACAAATTGTGAATGGGTTTTCTGGTTTGTGTAATCAAGGAGATACCTCTAAATAGGCAAATGATTACAAGATTGAGCACAAGAGAAACCTATACAAGATTTGTGCTATCTGTGCAAGAAAGATGTGAATGATAACAAATTTGAATTTTTTAGCACTTGAAATGTTTTCGAAGCTTGAAGAAGATGAAGAATGAAGTCTCTTAAGTGTCTTAGACTTTTAAGCTTCTATTTATACTCCCTTGGTTGATTGTTGAAGCTTGGTAGAGCTTGAAACTGATTTCTCGTTGGCCCTCACAAAAAATTAGCCATTGGAGGCTTCTAGAGTGGAGGAGATCGATCCCTTTAAGTAGGAGATCAATCCTGTGGCTTTAGATAGGCCTCGTAAAGTTGCTGTAAACAGGGGATCAATCCCATAGAGGTACGGATAGATAGGCTTCGTAGACTTTCTGTCAACAGGGAATCAATCCCATAAAGGTAGGGGATCGATCCTATGAACTTGTTATGCCTTGGAGAGTGTTCTGGGTACAAGGGATCGATCCTATAAAAGGGGGGATTGATCCCTTGAACTGTTCTGCCTACAGGGGATCCATCCCTTCAGGGAAGGGATTTATCCCCTGACCTGAATTTTCACTTCCTAGGTTATTTTCATTGAAAAATAAATATAATTTTTTTAAAATTATACCAAATTCATTTTTCAATCTAATTTGAATATTCCTAGATTAAGCACTTGAAAACTTAGCCCAAATATTTATCAAGTAATTTTTTAAAAATATATTCAATAAATCCTTTAAGAAAATTACTTAATTATTTTTTAAAAACATTATGACCTAATAAAAATATTATTAATTTAAATCATGGTCTTATACTTGATAAAAACACTTAATATGATTTGTGAAAATCATAATTGATAAAGCAAATTGAGTAGTTCTAAATGCACCCTATTTGTTGTTGGACACACCCTAACTACTAAAACACCCTAAGCCTATTTTCTCTCACTTTTCTTTTACTTCATACACCCTAACATACTTCCTAAATTAACCTTTCTTCAAATATTCATCACACCCTCCTCTCATCACTAGTTTCAGTCTTTGAAACTACTCAAATCTTCAAGTTTGGCAAGCTTTCAAGGTAAATATAACTTACATTTGCTTTGGAATATGTTTATTATTAGGTTTTCTCGCATCAAAATATTGTAAAATGTTGAAATTGTTGAAAAATCAGTATTGGCGGCAAAACTCTGTTTTGGGCGATCAGGGTCGAGACTCGCGGCAAGGAATTGCCGCGGGTTTTAAGAGGCACGCGGTAGAGAAAACCCGCTCGCCTCTTAGAACTCGCGGCAACATCGTGCCGCATGATTCCAAATGTTAGCGGTATCCTTATGCCGCGAGGCTTTAGGAATCCGCGGCACATCGATGCCACAGTGCTCTAAAGTCTCGCGGCATAAGGATACCGCAAACGCTTGGAATCGTGCGGCATGATGTTGCCGCGATTCATAAGAGGCGAGCGGCACGATGTTGCCGCGAGGCTTGTGAGGCTCGCGGCACAACGTTGCCACGAGACTTATGAGTCTCGCGGCACGATGTTGCCGCGAACCCTGTGAGGCTAGTGGCACCCTGATGCCGCGAGCATCACCAGGCTCGCGGAATGCTGCTGCCGCGAGGTATCTTTTGGAAGTTTTTTAGTTGTAATAGACCTGTTTTGTGAGTATTCGTGTTTTTAGTGATAATTTCGATACTTTGAAGCAGTTTTCACTGTTATTCGATGATTTAAGTGCTTTTTTTGTTATGATTTAACTGATTTGGTTATTTCATGTGAAAGAGTTTAATTGCTTTCTTGTATGTGATTTGATTTATTGTATCTTGCCACAGATGCCATCACGTAGACATAGACGTGATCATAGCCGTCCGCCGACTAATACATCAAGGAGGCGGCCCACTGCATCTGAAAGGAGACGCATGATGTCTGAGGCAATAGCGGAGGAGGATATACCAGGGGAGAGATTGCATGCGACTACAGCTGGTGTCGCACCACTTTCCGAAGAGATGCAGCATGCTGAGCCAATAGCTGCATCTGAGGCGTTGCAGGCCAGTTCATCTGTTGAGACATCAGCTGCAGTTGATAGGCAGCATGTCAGTACATCTGCTGAGGCATCAGTTGCGACAGCTAGGCAGCGGGTGAGTACATCTGCTGAGGCATCAGTTGCTACGGCTAGGCACCAGGCGAGTACATCTAGTGGGGCAGCAGCTAGTAGTGGACCGTGTCCTGGTGGTCCCATTGATCCATCCCTTTTGATCAGCTATCGAACGCATGTTGCTGCAGCTATTTGGCAGCGGAAGGTATATTTGATCGTTATTGCTTAATGTAAATTACGTAATAATATTCTCATTATTTTTTTGGTTTTCATATAGGAGCGAGGAGAGTTAAAAGTTCTTAATCACGGTCCAAAAGTTGGTACGTGGCCTTTAGATACGAGTCGGTCACACATCCTGGCTTTTGTTGAGCGAGCAGGGTTGGCACCACTTATGCGGTGTAGTTATCATACGTGCAATAAGACGATAATTACCGCTTTTACAGAAAGGTGGCAGCCAGAGACAAACACGTTTCATATGCCTTTTGGAGAGATGACCATCACTTTAGATGATGTGTCTACACTACTTGGCATACCAGTGGTTGGGAGGATGATATCATATGATACTGTCTCGATTGATGAGGCAAATGAGATGCTAGTGCGGCTACTTGGGGTCGACACAGATAAGGCTAGGGAAGAGACGGCCTCCACTAGAGGACCACAGGTCAGGATGCAGTGGTTGAGAGATATGTTTTTTACGGTGACCAACTTTGATAGCGCTGAGAGGATAGAGTGCACAGCTCGCGCATACTTATTATTTCTTCTTGGTTGTACTATTTTTGCTGACAAGAGTTCTACTCGAGTACCGATCGCATTCTTATCATTTCTAGAAGATCTTTCGACCGTTGGTGAGTTTGCATGGGGTGCAGCTTGCCTTGCTTACACGTACAGACAGCTGGGCCTTGCTAGTAGAGCCGAGTGTCATTCGATAGCTGGTTATATGACACTTATTCAGGTCCTCAATATTTATTTAATAAAAATCATATTTATTTCTTTAATCTGTATTGGCTTATGTTTAATTATATATATTCCTTTTGTTTTATGCAGGCATGGATTTACGAGCATTTTCCCTCGTTAGATCCAGTACAAGACATGTCATACAGAGAGAGATTGCCTCGCGCTCGTCGGTGGAAGCCACTCAGTTGCAATATGCAGCTACAGATTTTGAGGGAGCGACTTGATGACCTTCAGTATCATCAAGTCACTTGGGATCCGTATGCAAATAGTAGACAGCATCATCCTTTGCCAGAGATTGCTTTCTTTTGCGGATGCATTAAATTCGATCAGATTGTAGAGCCTTACCATCCCGATAGAGTTCTGCGACAGTGGGATTATGTGCAGAGCATTCCACGGCCACCTCTTACCCCATATCGTGCGGAACGAGGAGCCAGGGCAGTTAACTATGATGTGCAGTATAGCTTTCAGCCTGGTTATTGGGATAGTTGGGACTATCATTTGATCACTGACGACAAGAGAGGTGCGCGATGTAGGACCCCTGGAGAGTGCACAACAGACTATATGATTTGGTATATCACAGTTTCTCATAAGCATGTCCAGAATCCTGCATATAGATTGACGGAGCAGCATACAGCGATAGACTATGAGGTTAGTTCTTTGGTTATTAAAAACTTGATAATAATGCACTAATTTTTTCAAAGTTGATGTATTTATGTACATTTTATCTTGTAGCGCATCATGGAGCATATACGTGATCGTCTTGAGACAGTGGAGTTGGGTGGAGACGATCAAGGTGTTGATGTTTGGCGGCAAGCTGTGCATGATGTGTATGCCATGGTAGCGAGATTGCCGAGGCGTGCACCAGCACGTATACGTCCAGCAGCATCATCGCCTCCACCTACAGTATCTTCATCTCAGCCTCCACGTCCTCCACCATCTCCAGCTCCACCAGCAGTAGTGCCACCAGCAGCAGTGCCACCAGCATCTCCCGCTCCACCAGCAGTAGTGCCACCAGCAGCAGTGCCACCATCATCTCCAGCTCCACCAGCTGCAGTGCCACCACTATCTTCAACAGCATCACTTCCTAGATCTCCATCAGTATATGTCAGACAAAAGAGGAAGAAAAGAGAGTAGACATTATATTTTATTTTTTATGTATTTATGTTTTTGTAAGAAATGATATTTATCCAACTTATGTGTACAATGTTAGGTTGTTGCCCTTATTGCACACCTTTGTCTTATTATTATCCCTTTGTCTTATTATTCTTTTTACTTAGAATAATAATAATAATTATAATAATAAATTATTATCATATGTTAATAATATTTATATATATCCAACACATAATCATAAATAAATGATGTATAATTGTTCACAAATCATAAAATGAATAAAATAGACTTAATATAAAAAATATGATTACAATGCTTACAATCATATTTTACAACGCTTACAAAAATATATCATATTTTACTTAATACATCATAATTCATCTAGATTGACTGTCTCTTGTGTCGCAACATCCGTGTTTGAAGAGAATAATAATCTGAAATCTTCGATCCGAGGGACATATGGAAGCTCCCACTCTCGAGCCCATTCAGATCGATACCTGTGCCAGTTGCATGCAATCGGAGGTATCGGTGCTCTCGGATCTAACAAGACCTGCAATAATGCATTAATTTAATTAAATCTGAATGAAAATAGTAAATAATGATAAACTTTCATCGTGATCTATACCTGAACAAAATGACAATTGTTCACAAATCCAATAGCAATTAGCCTATGTTGCAGTGGGGGAGGTGCAATAGATCTGAGTGGAAGATATGTCAAGCACTGTCTTGAAGATAAATGGACAAGCACGACGTCATACCGTGATGATATCAAATGACCCATGTCTGGTAAGGTCATCCAATTATCCTTATAAGCAACCGTGTCGAAACACACCAAGGAATGCAGCAATTCATCAACACGCTCATCACATCCATAAAGCTGCACATAATCATATCGGTGCCTGCTTAACTCATCCATCAAATCTTGTCGCACTTGTGGCCATGCGTCTACACCCATACCCAACAACCCTGCGATAGCTCTAAATCCACAATGTCCATCAGACTCGACATCAATAACATCATGAATGAATGGACATATCTCGACTGGAAAAGAAACAATATATCGAATATTGGCACCTTTACGATACACAGGTAATTTCATCCTCTTCTTCGACATTTTCACTGAACTTACCGTTGTGGGAGAAACGGTACTGTCATGACCAGACTCGACAATCTCAAAATAAGAAGGTTCCCGTCGAGTTGATTTGTCCATCTTGAATACTCGAGTACGACCCTTTGTCTTAGCCTTTTCATTTGGAGGAACTAAGAATGTTGTTGTCGGATCACCTAGTTCTCTCAACTTTTTTTTCAAGGCTAATTTTCCCGAAATATCACACGCGTCGAACTGTTTGACAATTATCTCCCACTCAGCATCCAATGTTAACTGCTGCACCTCTTCATTTGTGGACTTTGTTAAGTCCAATTTTGACCAATGTGGATGCACGGCAGATAAGGAGATTGGTCGTCCAAACCTTATATATTCAGCAATTTCATGCGCACACGGCAACCCATGTGTCAATCTCATTACACAGCCACAAGAGTAAATATCAATATTTGCATCCTTTACTCGCTCCGCCTCCCTTAATATCATATGCAAAGCTGTTCTTGACACCAACCCCCGTAACTCCTTAAATAATGATGGCCTAAAATTGTGTTCAACAATCATAAGGCTTGCCTCAAATGAAGCCTTTATGTCCGTATGTTGCAGCTCAAGCAAGGAGTTGATTATGTTCCAAGATGATTCAAAATCACCTTGAGACGATCCAAGGTGTCGTTTCAACTTCGCATGTGCACTCTCCGCTCTACAATACAAATAAAAACATGTATTAATTATAAATTCAAAAAATTATTGAAAACAAACATAAACTTAAAAGATGATAATGAACATACCTATTGGTTGTCACATTACCAAAATGCAATACTTTATCCGTCCAAGCTGCAACGAATTGCTCCTTATACTTATCCAACCATGTCTCCTTCACATATTGCAACGCTATTGGATAACTATGGTAATCCATGTACATTGAGCTTAAATGCCTCTTATACTCCTCTTCTGTCAATGAAAACATTAAAACACTCCATGATGCCATGAACGCATCCCACCTCTCTTTGCGCTCAAAAAATTTTTTGCAGTTACCAAGCACATTCTTCGATATATGCCATCTGCACAACAGATTGGTTGTAGAGGGAAATACTGCTTGAACTGCATTCATCAATGCCAAATCTCGATCTGTGACAATGACAGATGGTGATGCAACACCTGTCATTAAACTCTTTAACTTTTGCAACGCCCACATGTAGTTTTCTCGACGCTCGGCCTCCATATAGACAAATGCAACAGAAAACGTCAAATTTGTTGATGTGACACCAACAATCTCCAGAAGTGGTAACCGATATCTATTAGTTTTATACGTGCAATCCATTATCAACACATATGGGAAAGCATGCAACAAATCAATCGACCCAGGATGTGCCCAAAACAAGTCTTTCACAATATCAGTTGACTCATCACTCCGATGCCACTCAACATACTTACACTCATTTAACTGTTTCATCAGTTGTTGCATTTGCGACCTACCAGCTTTCTCAATCAATTTGTAAGCTTGCCGTGCATTGTAAATGGTCTTCACAGTGCTTACGTTGTTTTCATTCTTGTTTTTCAACGTTATAAGTATATTTCGTGGTTTTACCATGTTCTTTGTCATATCAGCCACGATTTCCTTCTCCTCAGTTGACAATCTTGCAGCAAATGGATGTCCCTCAAAATACCTCGCAGGCACATGATTGTGCATCCCACTCACTACTTGAACTTGCCACTCATCATCTCTTTCTAATTTCACACCTAGTAGCTCGAATGGACAATCACATTTTTTCGTTCCGACACTCTTACGAGTTGCTTTTTCTGTTATTGCCTTTTTCTTCTTCGACTCTCTAAATCTTCCACTTCGTTCACAACTGAGTCGTAATCTAGGTTTTCTTGAAAAAATTTTTGCCTCAGATCCTCGAATCACAACGATGAATCCTACATTTCTGCCTACCTCCCTTGCCCACGAGATTAACTCATCTCGAGTAGAAAAAACCTATACAAATATACTAAATATGAAAAATAATCGACTTACATGTACTAAATATAAGCTTAAAGCTCAAATTATCATACCCTGTCCGTCGTAAATGCCTCGGTGCAATCAAATTGAAAGGACTCTGCTTCTTGTTGGTAAACTACTAATCTTCGATCATCCTACAAATATTAACAAATTCTTAGTTTTATTATATAAAAAATTAATATAGCAATTAAATAAATAACATAGTTTGAACTTAATATAGCAATTAAATAAATTAATATAAAAAATTAATATAGCAAGTAAAAAATTAAATAAATTCTTAGTTTGAACTTGGCCTCGGCAACATCCTGCCGAGGATATATACTGAAACTAGGTAGCATACTACAGAGGCAATATCACAAGCCTCGGCATCATGATGCCGTGAAAATGGTAATAGACTCGGCATCTTGCTGCCGTGGAAATTGTAACAGCCTCGGTATCTTGCTGCCGAAGCCATTTCATAAGTCGCGGTACTTGATACCGCGGTAATATGACACATCTCGGTAGCTCGATACCGCGGTTACATTACAATACTCGGTATGATGCTGCCGAGAGTAAGTGAAAGCCTCCGGCAGCATGTTGCTGAAGCTATTTGCAATATCTTGGCAATGAATTACCGGAAGTTACATTGCATTTCCGGTAATTTACTACTGGGAGTACAATGTAACTCCCGGTAATTCATTACCGGGAGCATCGAAAATCTGATACTTCTAAATCCTAACCCAGAAAAATGAAAAAATTTCTCAAAATTTAGTAATAAAAACATACCTCTACTGGAATATGGCACATTTCATCAACATCTTCGTCCATGAATATATTCTTGCTTGAATCATGATCAAAATAATCCATCGATTGCAATTTTTTGTTGGATGGATTTTAATTGTTTAGAGTTATACGAGGAGAAGAAGAAGGTGAGTTTAGGGTGTGTAAATGGATGTGAGGGTATAAGAGGAATATTGTTAAAGCTTATTTCTGTAAAAAAAAAATATTTTTTAGGGTGTGGCTAATAATACATAGGGTGTGTTTAGAATTTCTCAAGCAAATTTACAATATTGATCAATTGTTTAATCTTGCTTAAGTGCTTGTCATTTCAAAATATATATCAATTTAAAACTAACAATCACCCCCTTTTTGATATGACAAAACTTAAGGTAAATTTACTTTGAAAACTACTTTGAAAAAGCCCCCTCTTTTAAAAAAATTTACAAACACAAATCTTTCCCCCCTTTTTTATAGCAAAAAGACAGGTTAAAAAAAATTGTTTTCCCCCTAAAAATAAGGATTAAAAATTTTTGAGAACATAAAAAGTATATAAATTATTTTCCCTTTTGAAAGTAATCACTTCAACCAACAAGAAATATATTAGTTCATGGGAGTTATAGCACAAATAAATAAATCAATGTCCATATAAAGATTATGAATTGTTTGTGCATGCAATGGACATTGTTCATGATAACATATACCAATTGTTCAGAAATAAGTTGCAAGAGATAGTTAGGTGGTCATAATGAAGCATAATGAATCTATCAAGCATCTAGATATAGTTCAACTAAGATGCATGATAATACATAATGATTATGAGCTAAATTCAGATGAAAGACAATGCATTGAGCTCATAAAACATTTTCAAGCAATAATGTGCCTAGAATTAAACCATATATCAATTATCTACATACTCTAGTACAAAAGGGTCTTATACAAATGTGTCCCAAAAGAATTCTTTCCTATTTGTCATTTCAATCTTGGGAGAAGAGCTATAAATTTAAAGAACATATCAATTGTTACAAATGGTTGATTTAAACATGTTGCATGATTTTAATTGTTATGTGTGGTATGTTCCTGCTAAGAGAATGGACAAGTCAAATAAGCAAAAACATGATCACACATCCATTAAACATGCATATGGATTAATATAAACATAATCATACTATAATAAACTATTACTCTATATTCACAATCACAAATTTAATCATATGGAAGATTCAAAAATTCATTTCATTCAAGCACACACATTCTCTTCCATAATCATAAGCACAACGAATCATAAGCACAACGAATCCTATGCTCATTTTCCAATCAAAGATCTTTACCAATTATGAGTAAGGAAAAGTTTAAAATTATCATCTTAATCACATCATAGCCATATCTTAATTATTTTTATCATTTAAGGTTCTAGGGGATATATGTTATTTAACTAAAGTGGTTTTACCTAAGTTGAATAAATACCATCAAGCTAAAGTATTTTACATTAGGGTTCATAATCTATATTATTTAAGGTTCATAGGCATTTTTCAAGTTCAACATCAAAACATTCAAGAGTCTATGCATGGATATCAATCAATATGCATTTATTCAAGTTTCCATTTATCCTTGAATATTGATGTTGCCATGAAGGCTTAAGTTCTTTAAATAATTGGCCATAAGAGAAATTTAAGTTCATAGATGACAAATTTTCATACATTTGAACATTTAAGATCCATTTATCATCACAAATTGTAGGCTAAAGAAAATTCTGACTCTAGGTAAGGTTTTAAGTATCTTAAATATTTTATTTACCTAAGTCATATTCTAATACAAACACTAAGGTCAAGTTTAATCATCATATCATTCAAGCATACATCTTGACCTTAATTACTCATATTCCAATAGATGCATATATATCATGAAGCCAACTGTGGAATATGTGAATCCAGCTATGAGATATAATCCTATAAGCATGCTTGACTAAGATGAACCAAAGAAATGAATATATCTATCAAATATAAGTTCATCATGTTCCCAAGTACATATACAAATCATTGATATAATCTAAAAATTATGTTTAAGCACTCATTAGAAAGATATTTCAAGATCATTTCAAGACTCATGCCTTTCATGAAAATTTTTACTAAGAAAAATGATTCTGCACTTGTAAGTTCAATGAAAAATGATACTTATTGTTAAGAATGAACAATAAAACCAATGAAAAATGATTTTACATGTTGAAACATCATCAAGAATTAGTTAAAACAATGCGTTTTAAGTTGAGAAGAAAGAAAGTATTAAGAAAATGAAAGATCCTTCTCAAATTTAGGTTTAAAAGGCCAGAAATAGGCATTTGCCTAAATGGGGATCGATCCTTGCATTGGGGGGAATCAATCCCTTGATCACAGAATCCTCGGTTTCAACATTTAGGCATGAGGGATCGATCCTTGATGATGAGGGACCTATCCTTTGTTCAAATTCTATAGATTTTTTGCCTAAAATCATCCTTTGATCTGCCAAAAATCTATTTTTGAGTATTTTAAGTCCAAGTAAAAGTTTGAACGCATGTATAACATGATTTCGGACTTATATAAATGAAAAAATATGGATGAAAAATCATTTGACATTGTTTTTGCAAATTTTGGGAGTATTTTCACTATAAAATGCATTTTTGGTCTCAAAGGATGTCATTTTGAGAATTATATGCATTTTGTTAAAATAAATAAGTTTGAAATCACAACCAAGGCATAACAAACATGTTCACATAGATTTTAAGCACAAATATCACCAAATCACAAATGCTGTGAACATTATGCCATAATTTTCTATATCTCATTGATGCTCATGAAATAGCATTTTGTACAATATGATCATTTTTGCAAAACCAATGGATGTGAGTGCCCAAGTAAAATATAATAAATATTATCACATAAAATTTATACATATAAGTCATCATTTCATCGTCTATGTGAACTCTATACCACAAAATCCTATATGCATATTTTCTAATTAAGACTTTCAAAAATGCATTTTGTATACTTTGATATATTTGGCATGAATGTGGAAAGTATCCATATTATCAAAACAAATCAAACTTGCTCAAATCATAACAATTCAATCAACCACTAAATAATAAAAAATTATTTATTATAAATCATTTATCATGCTTTTTGTTCATTCATTCAACTCATAATGCATCATGAACAAAATGCCTTATCAAAGCATACAATTAAATTTAGCAAATATGTGTTTTGAGAAGATCGAATTTAAGTTTAAAAAACTCCATTGCTTGAGAGTGCTTTGCCAAGATTCATTCAGGCCACCTTGAGCAATCCTTGAAGAAATGATGTGACTGTGTCAAGTGTGGATCCTCAAGTTTTCTTCTTCCTTATTGGCACAAGCAAACTCCATATAAGTGTTTAGAGCATTTAATCTTCAAGATTTCTTTGTAACTCCATGCTCTAACATTCTTACAACAACACAAGCTTAAACATGCTTTGGTACCCAAATTTTTTGGGTCCATGAGAGTTAGTGCAAATAATTTTTGTCCTTTAGTGATCCATTTTAAACCCAATTCATCATTATTTATAGCATGTATTAGGATCCGCATCATCCTAATTACTTTTCCTCTAAATGAGGTCTTTCTCTATGTGCATGCTTGTGAAGAGTGGTCAATCCTATTGCAAAGTGAGCATGTAAAAGATAAATCATACATAGTATTCTTGCTCACTAGGAAATTCTTAAGATGAGTTTCTATATGTTTTGCATTATAGCCTAACCATCTTTGTCAAAGAAAGCTCTTTAGATCTCTAACATGTGATCTAGATTTTGTTAAACCATATAAAACCTAGAAAATGAGTTATATAAGTTTGCATTCTTTTTAGTCAACTCATCATTTTCTAAGGTTGTTCCTTCTAATTTCTTTTCTAGCTCTAACTTAGCCATTGTCAAGGCTTCTGTTTCTATTTTCAAATTAGCAAGGATTTTTTTATATTTAGAGTTCATGCATTCAAATTCATTTGCTAATTCATTGAAGGCATTTTGTAATTCATCAAAACTATAATCATTACCTTCACTAGTGCTAAAACTAGCATCTTACTATAGGCCATAAAGCATGATTAAGCTATCTCATCTTCTACATTTTCTTTATTAGAGCTATCACTATCACTTCATGTAGCCACAAATGCTTCCTTCTTGTGCTTCTTATTATTTTATTTCCTAAGTAAAGGGCATTCTAACTTAGTATGACCTGGTTCATTACACTCACATCACATTATAGGGTCTATAAGCCTCTTACTTGATTGATCTCTAATGACTTCTCTCATTTAAGGTCTTCTATCATCTTTTCTGGCTTTCAGCCTCATGAACCTATTAAATCTTTTGGCAAACATTGTCATTTCCTTTTCTTCCTCATTTCTACTCTCGTCATTGTCATCTTTAATATCATTAGTGGAAAATTTTAAGGCTACACCTACTTTCTTAATTGGCTCTTCATTTCTTTTTAATTTCATCTTATAAGTACGGAACCCTTGAGCTCATCTAGGGATAAGGTGTTAGGATCCTTTAATTCTTCTATTACGGTTACCTTAGCCTCACAAGACTTAAGCAAGCTCTTTAAGAATTTCTTTACCATTTCAATATTGGAATATGTCTTGCCTAATGCCTCAAGTTGATTATATCGTTAAACCTAGTAGACATTTCACTAATGGACTCATCTTCTTTCATCCTAAATAGTTCATAATCATGTGTGAGCATCCTTACTTTGATTTCCCTTACTTGATTGGTCCTTTCATGACTAATGGCTAATTTGTCCCATATTTGCTTGACATTTTCATATAAGGAGACTCTATTGTATTCATTAGGACCAAATGCACAAAAGAGAGTGTGCATCGCCTTGGCATTCAATTGTGCCATTCTCATGTCATTTGTGTCCCACTCATCCTTATTCTTAAGGGCATCCTTTCAATCTACTTTCTTCATTGGAATTTAGGAACTCTTAACTATAATCCTCCACATTTCACAGTCATTTGTTTGCACAAATAGCATCATTCTAGTTTTCCAATAGCAGTAGTTTTCTTTATTGAAAAAGGGAGGTCTAACTATTGAGTGTCCCTCTCCACCTAAGGGTGTACTTATGTTCAAATGAGCCATTTATGATCGTTATGCTCGAAGGATATTAACCCTTTTTCTAATCTCAAGCCTAACCTCTAATACCAATTGTTGGCACAATTACCTAACTAAGAGGGGGTGAATCAGTTTTTAACTAACCTTAGGTTTGTTTTTTGGTTTTTCTAAATTCTCTAACCTATATAACATTTCTCTAGGTTCTCTAAGCTATTTTAGCATACAACTTAATCATAATTCAATATACACAATTAAATCACAAGAAAGCAAAGAGTAAAGGGTTAGAGAATTGTACGCAAATGTTTTATAGAGGTTCGGCAACCTTACCTATGTCCTCTATCTTTAGATACTCCTAAAGATTTCCCCAAGTTCACTAACTTGAATTTGTTACACTTTTTTTTGCAAGCTTAAGAGTAACCTTCCACACTTCTTTTTTTAGGCTCAAGGAGGAAACCTTACAACCATTACTTTTTATGGGATCACGTAGCAAACCTTACAACCTCTCCCTTTTAGGGCTCAAAGAAAAAAACTTCTACCAATCCTCACTTACAATGAAGCATTCAACAGTTCACTCCCTTTTACAAATTGTGAATGGGTTTTCTAGTTTGTGTAATCAAGGAGATACCTTTAGATAGGCAAATGATAACAAGATTGAGCACAAGAGAAACCTATACAAGATTTGTGCTATCTATAAAAGAAAGATGTGAATGATAGAGAATTTGGAATTTCTAGCACTTGAAATGTTTTTGAAGCTTGAAGAAGATGAAGAATGAAGTCTCTTTAGTGTCTTGAACTTCTAAGCTTCTATTTATACTCCCTTGGTTGATTGTTGAAGCTTGGTGGAGCTTAAAATTGATTTTCCCATTGGCTCTCACGAAAAACTAGTTGTTGGAGGCTTCTAGAGTGGAGGGGATCGATCCCTTTAAGGAAGGGATCGATCTTGTGGCTTTAGATAGGCTTCACAGGGTTTCTGCCAACATTGGATCGATCTCATAGAGGTAGGGCTAGATAAGCTCCATAGGGTTTCTGCCAACAGGGGATCGATCCCATAGAGGTAGGGGATCGATCCTAGGAACTTGTTATGCCTTGGGGAGTGTTCTAGGTATAGGGGATCAATCCCTTTAACTGTCCTGCCAACATAGGATTTGTCCCTCCCTTCTAGGAGGGGATCTATCCCTTGACTTGAATTTTCACTCCCTGGGCTATTTTCATTGAAAAATAAATATAAATTGATTTTAAAATTATACCAAATTCATTCTTCAATCTAATTTGAATATTCCTAGATTAAGCATTTGAAAACTTAGCCTAAATATTTATCAAGTAATTTTCTAAAAATATATTCAATAAATCTTTTGAGAAAATTACCTAATACAATATTCAAAATTATTTTCTAAAAACATTAAGACCTAATAAAAATATTATTAATTTAAATCATGGTCTTATACTTGATAAAAGCACTTAATATGATTTGTGAAAATCATAATTAATAAAGCAAATTTACAATATTGATCATCCATTTAATTTTGCTTAAGTGTTTATTATTTCAATATATATATATATATATATATCAATTTAAAGCTAACACATCTATTTATTGTACTATAAAGATAAAGTTTGTATGAAGATGTTTTGATTTAAATTACGTTGAAGCGATACTAAATTTCTATGAATGAATTGTTTTAGAATTGGTTGGTTATCATAAATGTTTTTAAATGAAAAAGGGCTTGGATTTCCTCCTAAAATCATATTTTGAAAAGCATCATAACTGTACCAATTTGAAAAGTGTAAGTTATATTTTATTGAAAAATGAGGAATCAAGCCAAACGATTTTGACGCATTAGACTTTCCCATAATTGCCTATTGACAATCATGCTACACTGTACTGTAATGTTTGTTGTTAGACCTTGAGCAAGTCTACAACCACCTTTTTACCATGTAACATCCCGAATCTACAGTAAGTCATAAATTTTACTCTTATTCACACATTTTTACTTTACCGGTTGGGCTATCTGTGATGCTTAACATTCTATTAACCCTTTAAGAAATAAATGGTACTTTCATTTCAGTACCAAAATAGAAATATGAATACCTCATAAATTTTGAGATCACCTACATTCCCTTTTTACTCAAAGTAGTACTGTACAATTTTACTGAATATATAAAAGAATATAATGTACCTTCAATATCGTATATCTGCTGACTCTAGCAGTCGATAACTCTGGAAGGTAAACCTTTTAATCCAAAACAATAACCTGTGGAGTGGAAATGGGGTGACTGACAACGTGCTCAGTAAGGGAGTTGTATCCTACTTTATAACATAAAAATTATATACCATAAAACGTTTATTTTCCTAACATACCTAGTAGGAAAACAGTGGATATAATGAACAGTCTTTAATATTCAAATCACTAGCTAAACAGTTTACAATATAATATAGTAAACAGCAAACAGGATTCCGTAAATCCTTTCAATAAATAGAAATCAGTAAGTTGAGACTAGGCATCACCCTACAATTAAATCATGCTATCATCGTTCCCGAAGGAACCCAGTAATTGTCCCCACAGGGAAACAGCTAGATCTATGGCTATAATCTATAGGTGGTCCTCGGGTACACTTGCCAGGTGACCTCGAGACCTCTGATGACTTGGCGGGTCAATCAGCCATGTGAATAGTAATGCATGAAACTCGGGGCCTAAAGTCTCAAAAATCAATTTATATCCCATAAAGAACCCTTAAGGAATATTTCACATATTTCAACATTTCTTTAAATGATTGTTTCCAGAAAGGTATTATATTTTCTATTTACAAAACACAGTAAAAACAGCCAGTAAATTCACAATTTTCATGTGAGAAAAACACAAGTTAAACCGGCTCGCCCCTTATCAACTTGCCCATTACGGCTCGCCCCTCGCAGTGGATTGAACTCGCATGTTTTCATTCGCCCATGTGGCAAACTAACATCGCCCATGTGGCTCTCACACCGAGCTGAACTGGGGGGTCGCCTAGAAAATATTTCTCTTTAAAAAAATAAGAGATCGCCCATTGTTAGCTCGCCCAGAATTACATCAAAGGGGTCGCCTATCTTTGGCTCACCCAATTTCAAAACAGTTTATCAAACTAATGCATGTCTCAAACCAAATCCTTTTCTCAACATTTTTATAACATTTTACTCCACAGGATATGCATTTCACTCACATACTACTCTCTTACCTGGTCTTACAAAGCCTAGCTTCCCAATCACCTTTACCGAGTCCTCAATTCCCGGCTGTCTTATGAAGTTGAGCTTCCCGGTTGCGTTTATAGAAACTCGGAACTTTCGGCTGCAAAATAATTTTATCAAAATTTATTACTATTTTTTCTTTTAATTTTGAGCCACTAACTTCCATAAAATGTAGCCACTAATGTCAGAATATATGCACAACCAGTATAATTCTACTGGTGCTAAATCTCAACTTCTTCAATTTAGTTCCTTTTTCGGTTTTAATTTCACCAATCCTTCTCTTTTAATTTCTATAATTATTTTCTACCAAAATGCTTAATTTTCAGCACATTTTGTGCTTCCAAAATGTCATGGCCGAATCCTCTAATAGCCACTTTCATTGACTTTCCATCTTTTCTTTTCTTTTTCATGTTTCCAATTTATTACTCCTTATCTACGTGAACCTTCCTTGGCTTATTCTAGCATGAAGCCTTAATTTCTCCTATTTATTCATGTCCAACCGAACCCTCATTCACTAGCCATATTTTGCTTCTTCATCATTCCAAATTTCTAAGCTTTCTTTTCATTTTATTTATACTCTATAATCCCTTTCTCATCCTCTTCATAAGGCTTCCAGCTTATTTTCTTGTTTGTTCTCATACATATGAAGATCTCAATTTATTCTAATTCTATGATCTATCAAGATTTAATTAAAGATAAGGCTAAAATCATGCTTCTCATATGAAAAAACATAAGAATTCATAATTTATTATCAAAGAAACATAAAAATCTAACCTCGATTGAATAACACTCCAAAACAGACCAAATTTTCTGTTTTATTCCTTCTTCACGTCAGCCTCTCTTGTTGTTTTCTTAGTCTTTTAATGTTTCCTCAAGTAGGCTAAAAGTTTGGCAATAAGGGTTGAGTAATTAAATATCAAGAGAGTATAGTTTGCTAAATTATTCTGGGCTGTAACGAGTATGAAACCGAACACAAAAACTGAAGCTGAAAACAAACGTCTCATGAATCGGTAAAGAAGGTTGGCAAGACAAGAAAATTGGCTGAAGTATTAGTCCAATTTGTTTTCTTTTGTTCATGCTACCCAAGCTCATTTTACCACCTAGCTCCCTTTCTATTTTCTTTCATCATTTCTTTGTCTTTTTGTGTATTAAAACTTTGTGGAAAAACTGCAGCCAACACAAATGGCGTGGAGCTCATTTTCTCCACTCGACTTGACTTATTTTGCTGTCCTTGTTTTATTCTCCAGCCAAGAAAGTTGATCACCTGCTAAACATTAAATTCTTCTCTTCTTTTAAGTAATATATATTATATTTTATGAGACAAAAGTTTGCATTTCACTTATCTTTACTGAGTGAAACCGTGCGGCACCATCAGCATCGGAAAAAGTGGCGTTGAGATCCAATTTGGCTGCACGTTTTTACTTATTCTCTACCTCTTTTAATATATGCCAACCAATCAAAATTTAGTTACATGTACAATTAATCCATTTCTTCATTACTTCATGCTTTCCTCGTCTTATTGTGCATTTAAGACATGAAGAAAACTGCAGCAAAAGAAATCAGTTGAAGTCTTTTTTTCTTACAAGTTATTGACTTGTTTGGCATGCTTTTGCTATATACTTCCGCCCATTAAATCAACAATATCTCCAATCAACCAATAGGAATTAAATTCCCCTTATATTTTCTACCAAGAATTCATAGTTTACCAGCCTTTAAAAAGGCTGAAGAAGAACGTGTAACAGCAACAAAGTGGCGTGGAAGTCCACTTTTGCTGCACCCTTTATTAACTTCCATTTCTTCCATGGTAGAATTCATCCAATAGCATTTAGTCATATTCCAAGTACTAGATTTTCTCTCCATTTAACTCTCATTGTTTGTATTTTTATGTTATTAAAACTACACTTCAATTGTCTTTAAGTGGTTCCAACCGAACCTCACTAATAAGAAGTATGGCGTAAAAATAAAATTTCTTGGCTGGTCTTTCTTGACTTTCTTCACTCCATGCCTTACTTCCTATTCATCTCTTTATCTATCAATTTTTACACCACATAACTTCCAAGGAAATTAGCATTCTGCCGTGTATCATAGCAGCAGAAATTGATGCACGGTTTGCTTAGTTTTCTCATCTCTTTTATATGCTCCATCCTATCAAGTTTAATCACTTGTCCATATATAAACTTTTTCCTCTCTTATAATTCATTTCAACTATTATACACCATATTAAATTATAATTTAAATAATTCCATAATTAAAAGTGGAAATCCATATTCCATATTTATTTAATTCACTAAAGAATTTATTTCCACTATCAATCATTCACAAATATGGTGTACAGTGTTATAAAATCAGGTCTCACATTTCTCCCCTCCTTAAGGAATTTGGTCCTCCAAATTTCACCTGGACCTGTCACAAAAAAAAAAGCTCTGGATACTTCTCACGTACAAGGCTCTCTAATCTTCAGTGACCCATGTCAAATTACGTGAAATGTATTTGGATGTTATTTTCTCAACATCGAGACGTGGAATACACCATACACTCCTAACAATTCTAGAGGTAGTGCTAACTGGTATGCCACCTCTTCCACGTGACTTAATATCTCGAAAGGTCCATGGTATTGAGGACTCAGTTTTCCTTTCTTACCAAATCTTATTGTACCTTTAGAGAGTGAGACCTTCTAAATATATTATCACTCATACATCTCGGGAACCTGCTCAACCAAGTCAGGAGCTAGTGATTTAAGGTTCCCCATTTCTTCCCATGCTATCATGAATTTACATTGTCTGCTATATAAACCTCGTAAGGTGCCATGCCAATACTCGCCTATTAGCTATTATTATAAGCAACCTCTGCCAGGGTAGATGATCGTCCCAAGGGCCTCTAACATCAAATGCACACACTCACACATATCCTCGAGCATCTATATCGTACGCTCGGACTGTCCGTCAGCCAGGGATAAAACTGCGGTGCAAAAACTCAATCAAGATCCCATGGCCTCCTGAAATCTCTCTCATAATGAGACGTGAGGCGGGACTCCCTATTAAATGTGATGCACCCTGGAACACCATATACCCTCATCATTTTCCTAACATATTAATCGGCCAAGGCACTAATTAGATTAGTAATTTCCATAGCCCAAAAATTAGCAGACTTAGTCAATATATTCACAATTATCCAGATAGCATTATACCTTTATGGGTAATTCAATTTTCACTTAGTTTAGGAAGTACCACCAATATAGGTATTTTTCTTCCTTATCATATTTTTAACTTTTAGTTAATCTCGTCTCTAAGATGAGACTGCTAGTATCTTTTTATAATTCAAATTTTCTTTAAGAACCTTGACCATCTCTTTGGGCCGCCACCACATAGTTTGTCCGCACCTCACAACGTATTGTCCACTATTGGGCGATCGCCCAACTCGTGAGTCGCCCATCACTGATTTGTCCCAAAGGCCCTGAAGAACTCAGGCTTAATTCCCTTGAGCGCGTTTCCTTCTTTCACAATCAATTTATACTCCCTGAAATCATTTATCATCTCATTCGATGCTAAGTCGATAATGATTTGGTGTCTATCATTAGACAGTTTTAATCAATCGTATGTACTTGTCCCAGTAGCCTTTTTAAATGCAATACACTCGCTCTCAATATATCCTTGAGTGTCCACACAATGCGCTCGGATATTTATATCAATAAGAGGCGGTGCTAACAGTAAATTTGGAATCCCAAGGCCTGTTGCTACTCTTTCAAGCATGGGGTCAATCAGGGATCCCTATCACATGTACTCGCTCACTAGAACTTTACATACCTTTTCACCATTTCACAGATATATTTATCGACTAGGGCACTCAAGAGATCAAGAACTTGATGATGTAGAAGTGAATCAATTTGTCAATCAATCTATAGTCACTTCTATAACATCATGGTTCTTTCGGATTCTTTACTATCCCACAATAATCATTTCACAGTTTAGCTAAGACTGTACTTCACTTGCAGACTTTAATATTAACCATCAATTACAGTAATTGAGACATTAGGTAATAA
This sequence comes from Heritiera littoralis, assembly GCA_031772115.1. NCBI lineage: Eukaryota > Viridiplantae > Streptophyta > Magnoliopsida > Malvales > Malvaceae > Heritiera > Heritiera littoralis. The sequence continues at coordinate 3,043,226 of JAPDPK010000043.1, forward strand.
TTTTCGCTAACATCTCTTTTCACATAGTATTATCATTACATCCTTGACTCTTGTGGTACATGTAATATCACTTAATTATGGAATGTTCCTAAAGATGTAATCTTTTCACAATCAAATTCTGTAATTTAAATTATCACAATACCAATTTCGTTTTCACGTTACTTATCCAATTTCACAGTCCCAATACCTATATGTCTTTTTACATGACTAACGGTACTTCATGTACTTACTCCTCTGAGTATAACTAATTTCATCTGTCACATCTGGCTTGATTTTAATTCCAGCCATAACCACATGATAATCAAAGGAAATCACATTTATTCTTATACTTGGGAACTACCTCATAATTCGTGTTCCCTAGTCATCATATGTCTTGTCTTTGGATCATTCTCATCCTTTCACACTTATCACTTCCGTAGCTTTCAATTTAGTATAGTACTCTTCCGTTAAAATCATTTAACAATTTCGAATATTATACTTATACATATTCATCCACTCCTATTTAATTTTCTCATATCATGTACCATATCAGTAAAGCAGTTGATTCCACAAACTTCTCTATTTAAATAAATCAATATTCACTTTATCATTCGAGACCACCTGTCTCTAATAGTGCTCGAATTCAATTAAAACTCATATTTATTGAGCTTAACATTAAAATTTTTTTGTTTCCAAAATTTTGTGAAATTATTCAAGGATGCTGTTTATATTCTTTAAACAATTATACATATTAACATCTCGTGGTTTCATGCTATTATAATTTATCCGCATGTGATTTCATTAATTCCACATACGTCACATGATATTTCATATATCTCTTAAGTACCACGAAGGAATCGTAAGAGTTATATCGAGTTCTGAACGTCATCTTACGAATGCCTGTCTGTAAGCTTTTTTTTTATCCGATAACATCTTGTTCAGAGATTGGTCTTAAAACTCCATGTATATCATTAAATGGATCGATTAAAATATCAATCCTGAACAAATGAATATCCATTTTCAGTAACAACACTATTGAACATTCGGAATTTAGTGCACGATCATAAGCTATGCTTATTCTTTCAAATCATATCATCTGTGTTTTCACCAGTTACTCTAAAACAGATGGGTTTTTTATTCATTAATCTCAGGAGTAATTTCTTAAGCTCTTTAGACTCTTTTAGGTTCATTGGTAAGAGCTTATAAATAGATTCCATGTTGTGAATCGAGTCAATAATCTCTCGAATCCACATTACTCTGAAAATTTATTTAGAAATTCATCCAGTAACTTCTAAATCATAATCTCATATCATCTTGGATGTTTCATTATTTACATCCCGCAAATCCACTATGTATCCTTGCACATATATATCTTTCATATCATGTAACATTTATGTCAATCGATTCACTTATATATGTTTTCACTTCAGAATATAACTTTCTGTAAAGCATATCTCAAGGTATTCTGGTTCTATATTATCTGATTTATACTCATATGAAACAGAAGGATTATTTAGAACCAGAATTAATAACACTGATATTGAATCATCAATGCATAACTCACTTTTTTTTACCACACTCCGTAAGTGTATCTCTTTTTACAGTATTAATTAATCCCTAATCAACATACCCCTTCTTTTCACTTTTAATTTAGGCCTTAAGAATCCAATACAGAGTCGACTATCTCGCGACCTCCTATAATACCCACTCTGCTCGCATTGTACATCAAAATATAAGTAGGGCTCACAGTAGGGATCATTAAACATGTAATATGTCCTTTACACCATCAAATACTCTATCACCATCAATCAGTTCCAAATCAATTTAGTCAACCATGATTCAGAGGCATTATTTCAATATAAGGGCATATTCGTCATTTCTCAGTTTATTTCTACCTCTTTAAGATACATTCAAACAGACAATCTTAAGGTCTATATAGTGATGATATCCCATTTCACTCCAATATCATCATTTCAAGGTCTTAGTTCGATTCGGATAGAGAAGTCCTGGTGGGGACCTCACCGAGTTCCTCTCCGTACCATAATGAACAGACCTCCAGTAAGACCATAAGATCATCTATTTCATATCAAATCCTCGAATTACAATCCCTTTTCGTAATCCTTAATTCATAAACTTTCACATTATTTTAAACACTTAACTCAGTTTACAACCACTTGATTCCTTTATACATTCAGACTATACAGTACTATAGGTAATGTTTACTATTCACTTTTCGTTTCAAGTACCACTAGACATCTGACCAACCCTGCTCTGATATCATTAAATCTGTAACATCCCGAATCTACAGTAAGTCACATATTTTACTCTTATTCACACATTTTTACTTTATCGGTTGGGCTGTCTGTGATGCTTAACATTCTATTAGCCTTTTAAGAAATAAATGGTACTTTCATTTTAGTACCAAAATAGAAATATGAATACTTCATAAATTTTGAGTTCACCTAAATTCCCTTTTTACTAAAAGTAGTACTGTACAATTTTACTGAATATATAAAAGAATATAATGTACCTTCAATATCGTATATCTGCTGACTCTAGCAGTCGATAACTCTGGAAGGTAAACCTTTTAATCCAAATCAATAACCTGTGGAGTGGAAATTAGGGGGTGAGCGACAATGTGCTCAGTAAGGGAGTTGTATGATGCTTTATAAAATAAAAATTATATACCACAAAACGTTTATTTTCCTAACAGCAAACCCAGTAGGAAAACAGTGGATATAATGAACAGTCTTTAATATTCAAATCACTGGCTAAACAGTTTACAATAAAATATAGTAAACAGTAAACAGGATTCCGTAAATCTTTTCAGTAAACAGAAATCAGTAAGTTGAGACTAGGCATCACCCTACAATTAAATCATGCTATCATCGTTTCTGAAGGAACCCAGTAATCGTCCCCACAGGGACACAGCTAGATCTATGGCCATAATCTATAGGTGGTCCTCGGGTACACTTGCCAGGTGACCTCGAGACCTTTGATGACTTGGCTGGTCAATCAGCCATGTGAATAGTAATGCATGAAACTCGGGGCCTAAAGTCTCAAAAATCAATTTATATCCCATAAAGAACCCTTAAGGAATATTTCACATATTTCATCATTTCTTTAAATGATTGTTTCTAGAAAGGTATTATATTTTCTGTTTACAAAACACAGTAAAAACAGCCAGTAAATTCACAATTTTTCATGTGAGAAAAACACAAGTTAAACCGGCTCGCCCCTTATCAGCTTGCTCATTACGGCTCGCCCCTCGCAGTGGATTGAACTCGCATGTTTTCATTCGCCCATGTGGCAAACTAACATCACCCACTGTGGCTCTCACACCGAGCCGAACTGGGGGGTCGCCTAGAAAATATTTCTCTTTAAAAAAATAAGAGATCGCCCACTGTTAGCTCGCCCAGGATTATATCAAAGGGGTCACCTATCTTTGGCTCACCCAATTTCAAAACAGTTTATCAAACTAATGCATGTCTCAAACCAAATCCTTTTCTCAATATTTTTATAACATTTTACTCCACAAGACATGCATTTCACTCACATACTACTCCCTTACATGGTCTTACGAAGCCTAGCTTCCCGATCACCTTTACCAAGTCCTCAATTCCCGGCTGTCTTATGAAGTTGAGCTTCCCGGTTGCGTTTATAGAAACTCGTAACTTCCGGCTGCAAAATAATTTTATCAAAATTTATTACTATTTTTTGTTTTAATTTTGAGCCACTAACTTCCATAAAATGCAGCCACTAATGTCATAATATATGCACAACCAGTATAATTCTACTGGTGCTAAATCTCAACTTCTTCAATTTAGTTCCTTTTTCGATTTTAATTTCACCAATCCTTCTCTTTTAATTTCTATAATTATTTTCTACCAAAATGCTTAATTTTCAGCACATTTTGTGCTTCCAAAATGTCATGGCCGAATCCTCTAATGGCCACTTTCATTGACTTTCCATCTTTTCTTTTCTTTTTCTTGTTTCCAATTTATTACTCCTTATCTACGTGAACCTTCCTTGGCTTATTCTAGCATGAAGCCTTAATTTCTCCTATTTATTCATGTCCAACCGAACCCTCATTCACTAGCCATATTTTGCTTCTTCATCATTCCAAATTTCTAAGCTTTCTTTTCATTTTATTTATACTCTATAATCCCTTTCTCATCTTCTTCATAAGGTTTTCAGCTTATTTCCTTGTTTGTTCTCATACATATGAAGATCTCAATTTATTCTAATTCTATGATCTATCAAGATTTAATTAAAGATAAGGCTATAATCATGCTTCTCATATGAAAACACATAAGAATTCATCATTTATTATCAAAGAAACATAAAAATCTAACCTCGATTGAATAACACTCCAAAACAGACCAAATTTTCTGTTTTGTTCCTTCTTCATGTCAGCCTCTCTTGTTGTTTTCTTGGTCTTTTGATGGTTCCTCAAGTAGGCTAAAAGTTTGGCAATAAGGGTTGAGTAATTAAATATCAAGAGAGTATAGTTTGCTAAATTATTCTTGGCTGTAACGAGTATGAAACCGAACACAAAAACTGAAGCTGAAAACAAACGTCTCATGAATCGGTAAAGAAGGTCGGCAGGACAAGAAAATTGACTGAAGTATTAGTCCAATTTGTTTTCTTTTGTTCATGTTACCCAATCTCATTTTGCCACCTAGCTCCCTTTCTATTTTCTTTCATCATTTCTTTGTCTTTTTGTGTATTAAAACTTTGTGGAAAAACTGCAGCCAACACAAATGGCGTGGAGCTCATTTTCTCCACTCGACTTGACTTATTTTGCTGTCCTTGTTTTATTCTCCAGCCAAGAAAGTTGATCACCTGCTAAACATTAAATTCTTTTCTTCTCTTAAGTAATATATATTATATTTTATGAGACAAAAGTTTGCATTTCACTTATCTTTACTGAGTGAAACCGTGCGGCACCATCAGCATCGAAAAAAGTGATCCACTTTGGCTGCACAATTTTACTTATTCTCTACGTCACCAATCAAAATTTAGTTACATGTACAATTAATCCATTTCTTCATTTCTTCATGCTTTCCTCGTCTTATTGTGCATTTAAGACATGAAGAAAACTGCAGCAAAAGAAATCGGCTGAAGTCTTTTTTTCTTACAAGTTATTGACTTGTTTGGCCTGCTTTTGCTATATATTTCCGCCCATTAAATCAACAATATCTCCAATCAACCAATAGGAATTAAATTCCCCTTATATTTTCTACCAAGAATTCATAGTTTACCAGCCTTTAAAAAGGCTGAAGAAGAATGTGTAACGGCAGCAAAGTGGCGTGGAAGTCCACTTTTGCTGCACCCTTTATTGACTTCCATATCTTCCATGGTAGAATTCATCCAATAGTATTTAGTCATATTCCAAGTACTAGATTTTCTCTCCATTTAACTCTCATTATTTGTATTTTTATGCTATTAAAACTACACTTCAATTGTCTTTAAGTGGTTCCAGTTGAACCTCACTATAGTAACAAGAAGTATGGCGTAAAAATAAAATTTCTTGGCTGGTCTTTCTTGACTTTCTTCACTCCATGCCTTACTTCCTATTCATCTCTTTATCTATCAATTTTTACACCACATAACTTCCAAGGAAAATTAGTATTCTGCCGTGTATCATAGCAGCAGAAATTGATGCACGGTTTGCTTAGTTTTCTCATCTCTTTTATATGCTCCATCCTATCAAGTTTAATCACTTGTCCATATATAAATTTTTTCTTCTCTTATAATTCATTTCAACTCTTATACGCCATATTAAATTATAATTTAAATAATTCCATAATTAAAAGTGAAAATCCATATTCCATATTTATGTAATTCACTAAAGAATTTATTTCCACTATCAATCATTCACAAATATGATGTACAGTGTTATAAAATTGGGTCTCACATATCACCTGCTCCGTGGCACTATGAGGCTCATTGGTTCGCTGTTGACCTTGAGCAAGTCTTCAGCAGTCCTCAGATGTCACTTGCTCTGTGACACAGTATGGACCTCTATGTGACTGTAGCCACATGTATTTGCTGTTTATTCCATGTTGGGACTACTGAAACCGCATGATTACTATTAGGTTACAATCATGTCTTTCTACTGTACTGTTTTAAAGGAAAAGCTTTAAACGACTGTTATTAATCTGAAATCAATTGACTGTCTTCTGAACTGTTTCTAATGATTGCTACTCAACTGTTTCAAATGACTATTTTTGAAATGTTTTAAATGATCATTACTGGTCTGAAAAGAATTGTTTGTTTACTGAATTATTTCATATGACTTTTTTATTTGAACTGAATTATCTAACTTTTGAACTGTTTCGAATGAACTAATGAAATTGTTTTAAAGGAAATGTTATTGTTTGGAAATATGAATGCTTTACAGTATTGAACTGATTAATTTGCCGAGATGAAATATTTCTAACTGTATTGAAAAATATAAATGGATTGATTAATGTTCTATTTTGATCTATCGGCTTAAAGTTATTACATTGATGGATTTGAAAAACATTCGTTTTGGTACTGTATCAAATTGAAAGAATTTGTTAGTAAAAAAGAAATGTTTTACTGAATCATATTGCATTGAATCATTTTGAAATGCCATTGATCATATGCATCGAATATCCTTAGTACATAATAGGAGCCCTATAGTCGTTGTATTGGGAACTGAAACAAGTGAAGTGTTCTAAAACATCTTTCCATTCTTACCCCGAAATTCCTAACCGACTATGGTAATTATACCTTTCCGAACCCATGTTTATTATCGACGATCTTTATTGTTATCATAGAAACATTGATAGAATTATTGCATATAGTTATCCATTTCTTTTATATATGTTTCTTACGAGGCGTAAAGCTTACCCTCTTACTCATCCCACAGGTTATTGTTAGTAGACACATTTGGTGTCTTTATCGAGGCTAGCAGAGCGATTGTTTTCCAAAGCCCTATCGGAATTGTTGAAAGGTTAATATGTACCTTATATTTATATCCAAACAACACTTGCACAGCATATAAACTTGTAATTGCGTAAGGGATGTAAATTAAATAATGTTAGATGTCTAGTATTGTTAAAAAGACATTATTATGTGATGTAAAAATATTTAAGTTAAAATATATATAGATGTTAAGGTTATAGTTAGACTTTTATATTTATACACTCTGATGGAATTGAGAGGGAATGAATAAATGTTATGACTGCATGTACTAAATGAATAATGGAATACATCACACAATTGACTGGGATCTTAGATAACTTTATGAAATCGAAAAAAGCTAAGTAAGTTTTAGCTAATCACTAAAATGACTTACACTGCATACGGAAGGCAAACGTAATGTAAAGTAATGAATAAAATGGAAAAAAAAAAGTTAGTCTAAAATTTCACGATCAAGGTTATGACAAAGTGACAATGCTACCTTAAGCCTATTCACTTACCTATCGATTATGTGAAGGGAATGTAACTATATTGATATGTGATTGAGTATAAGATTGTTGATGTGATTTGATATGAGAAGAATATCTGATATGACATGAGTTCGAGTATACAAATTGAAGATGAGAACTATATGAATTGTGATTTTGATCTGAACATTGATATGTGCTGCCATTGGGGATATAAATTATTTTTCCTTGCAAGCTAGGTGTAGACATATCCTAACCACGCCGTATTGCAAAAATTCAGAAAATTAGTGAAAAAGTCAAATAAAAGTCTCTATGTTTGCATCATTCGATTGCATTTTCATGCACATTGTGTTTTATGATATTTTAAGCTTATAAAGTTTTATGCTAATCGTATAAAAGCTTTTACATCTCACTTGCATCATGTTTTAACGTATATGAATATTATAACTTGTGGCATATACATATGAGTTCTTTGGATTGAACATACATTGCTTTTACATCCTACTATTACGAGACTTCAAAACATGAGTTGACTATAGGTTTATAGTTTTTATGGCACCCCACTGTACTATGAAACTAATAAAGCACTATGGGACATGCCCAAGTAGTTGATACCTTATATGGACACCAATGGTTGTTGATAGGTTCTGATTCTAGCTGATCATTAGGATTGGAGATGACAAGGATCTATGGCCATAGGTAGCACCCTAGGTTCTGGTGTAGACACCATATTTTGTCCGGGCTTAGTGAGCTACTGGGCATATTGAACTTGTTAAGCTGTTGGACTTGTCAGGGTGAGTTTATTTAATTTTAGAGCCCGAATTAAGTTCTTGGTCCAAATTAGTTCAAAGCCTAATTATTTAAGTTCAGTTTTTAAATGAAAAAACAAAAAAAAAGAAGATAATGAAAATCCAAAAAAATAATAAAATAAATAAAGATAATTAGGCTTAGTTAGATTTATTTTAGAATTAAAAAAGATAAAGATAAAAAACTCGAAAAAAATCAAGTTGACGATCAGATTGTTCCAAGTCAATTTTAAATTTTAAAATCTTATCACAACTTGGAGAACCTTATAAAAACACAATAGAAAGAGATTAAAAGGGGGGAAGCTATTTTTGGAGATAGAGGCACAAAGGAAGAAAAAAGAAAAAGAGAGGCAAAACAGTTTAGGCATAAAAGGGAAGGATTCAATCATCTTGAAGAAAAAGTAGAGATACGGAGAACAATTCGGTAGAAAAAACGAGAGAGTAAAATACAAAAGAGAGTGAGCGGTAATTATAGAGAATCGTAGAGAGAGCAATTGCATACAGTAATATAGAAGAGGAGAATCACAGGGGAAGCAGCAATTATATGACAGAGATCGAGTGAACAATTAGAGAGAGAAACACAAAGGGATTGAGTGAGAAAACAATTACAGAGTAAATACAAACATAGAAGCTAGAACACTTTTTTTATGGAAATAACGGCAGTGGAACACAATGGTGGTGGAGCACGGGCATTGATGCTGCAACTGGAAGAAGAAAATATGTTGGTTGGCAATAGAGGAAGTTAAGGCTTAGGGTCGGGAAGCAAATGGCGTTTGTTTGAAGGAGAAAAGTACAGAGAGTAAAGAAGGAAATTGCAAATGGAATCAAAAGTGAATGAAATGTGAGCAGCAGAAAAGGTATGTGAATAAATGAATGTCCACATGTGTTTTGTCATTCCTGTATTCCATCATCATGCACGTTTTTTCAAGATTTATTTGCTTATTTAATTTTTATGTCTAGCTAATTTGTTGAAATTGTTTGATTCATTTATTTTGGTTTACTAATTTATTTAGTTTTATGTAGAATTAGATATATTAATTAATATACATTAAATTAGGTTAACGAGTCAAAATAATGAGATGTCTTGTAAGTAAAGTAAAGTAAAGTAAATTAATAATTCCGATGATGGAATCCTTAAGGCGATTGCAAACGAGTAACACTTAAGGAATTCCTAGGTGAGAGAATTCTTCTAAGTTTATCCAGAACGATGGAAGATTTAGAAGGTATTTTCAAAATAAATAAATAAATAATAAATAATACATAAAGATAATAAAATTTATTTTCTAATAAAATAATAAAGATAGAATAATAATAATAATAACAATGAATATAAATATATAATTAAATAATAATTCCGATGATGGAATCCTTGAGGTGATTGCGAACGAGTAATACTTAAGGAATTCCTAGGTGAAAGAATTCTTCTAAGTTTATCCAGAATGATGGAAAATTTGGGAGATATTTTCAATATAAAATATTTAAATTTTAATAAAAATAATGAATAAGAAATAATTATAAAAAAATCAAAGAACAAAAGATAATAAAATAAACTTGGAAATAATAAAAATATATATAATATAAATAATTTCGATGATGTAATCTTCAAGGCGATTGCAAATGAGTAACACTTGAGAAATTCCTAGGTGAGAAGGTTCTTCTAAGTTTAGCCAAAATAATGAAAAATTTAGGAGATATTCTCAATATTTAATACTAAAATCCTAAATATAATAATAAATAAAAATAATATTTAAAAAATAAATAAAAGTAATAAAACAATTAAATAAAATAAAGTAGGGAATATTAAAATTCTAAAATACTTCCGACGACGGAGCCTCTTCAGGGGAGTCGAATGGTACCCTTTGAATACTCTTGAGGTGAGAAGAGTAATTTAAGAGTTCATCCAGAATGATGGAGGATACTTAAAAGAATTTTCGATATTTAAACAATAAAAAGAAATATTAAAAGACCACATAATTAAGACTAAGTCAAAATAACACAAGATTAAAATGGTACCAATATTGGGCGTTGTAGGGGTGCTATAACCTTCCCTACACGTAAAAGAACTCCCAAACCCAAAACATAAAATGTAGACTAGTCCTTAGAGTCATTTAGGTGGCCAATCACACTTAGGTTAGAAAAGATTGGTGGCGACTCCATTTCTTTAATGTCTAGCGACCTAGCCCTAGGAAACGTTATGATACTTGGGTAACAAGAACTATTTGTTGATAGCTATAGTAGGCTAAGACTTTATTAATTGATTATTAGGTTTGTCTGACGAGAAATGTTTTATAAACATTGCATACGAAGTTATATGACATGTGATTGAACTATATGAAGCATTACTTTACGAGAATTATATGGTTTGATAAAATCGAATTTGCATCATTTTGCATGCATGCCATCGGTTTTATTGTAAATGCATTGTGGTGAGACATTACTTATGTATATGTGATTGAATGTAAGACTGTAGTTGTGATGTTAGGTGCCTGGAGAAATGAGGTACTCCAAGGTACCCTCTTATTCGATGCCTCGTAAGCCCCTGATAGCTTCACCGGAGTCTTAAACTAGAAATACAAGATTATGATATTGAGTTATATGTGATATGAAGTTTAAACGAGTTATTGATATGTGATATGACTAAATGTGTATCACATGCATTAGCTATGTTATATATTGTTTGTTACTATCTCTGTACTTGTGTAGTGGCTTACTGAGCTCCCTAAGCTCACCTCTTCATTTTCCTCCATAGGTTAAGCTGATATAGTGACATTTGACAAGAGCAGTATCTCATTTTGATGGTTCAAGCTAGATGTCATATTTCAATTCATAACTCAATATATGAGTTTACTATTCATTTGTACTCTGAATAGGATGATTTTGTATAGTAATATAGTGTGAGATGTTATAAGTACGAATATGCAATTACTTTTGAAAACCGGGTTAAATCGGATGCAAACAAATATTTGTTGAGTTTTGTGTGAATAGTGTCAAAAATATTATAATATTTGGTTGGGAATTTTTTTAACGACCTTTGGGTTATCCGAAAATTATGAAACTTTTTCGAATATTTTATTAGATTGTATGAGAGTGCGATAAGCCAATTCGAGCCAAAGATATTAGGAAATGAATAGTACTTTGCTATGCTGTCTGAATTGTGTTATAGATCATTTTCCATAGTTAAATAAAAATGCTGTTGAAATTGAAATTTAAGTGGATTTAAGCTATGAAAAGAACTGGGACATAAAGAAATTAACCTTAAATCGAGATACGGTGAATAGTAACTCAAAACTAAAAGATTTCGACTACCCACTACACAAACCATAGTTAAAGTAAACGAAAAAAATTAGCCTCAAATCTGTACTTCTGCTTTTTTGTTATCGAAAATGTCTTGTCCTTTGGGGCATAATAGTTTGTGGTTTTCCTTCTACCATATTTTTTTATGTTGAATTAGGACTAATATGAAGTATTTTGGTGTGCTTAGATGGAAAATAAAACCACCTCAAAAGCTTGGTGATAGGTTCGGCCATAATAGAGGCTTAAGGTAAATCTTGTCTTTTAAGACTAGATTTAATATATGATGATGTATATGATATGTTATGAAGTATGATGAAGTTAAATTTGATTGGTCATGAGTATATGAAAGGGTTTAAGGTTCGACCACTAAGGTTTCATAGGGGAATTATGTGAATTAAATGATAATTTTACAATATATTGTGTATTCATGCTAATGAGCATGAATTTATTGAAATTGTGGAAGAAAAATGAGAATTGGACATGTTTAAGTTAGAGAATAAATTTAGCCTAAGTGAAGGTAACGATGAAATTCATGTCCTTTGGCTTTGAATAAATGCTATGTTAGTGCCCGTGTAGTGTACCATTGACCAATATAACCTACACGAAGTAAAACTAAGTGAAAGTGATAATTTAGAGACTTAAAGTCTCAAATACCTAAGGATATCCTATGTGAACTACTGTGTATGGAGGTATATGATTGACATGAGACAGAATGTGAAGTGTAATGAGATGTCTGTTATGTCATTGCAAAGATTTGACACCTAGTTGAGGTGAGGTGGCCTCGGTGTACGAGCTCGACCAAGTGGCCTTTACATAAAGCAATGATAAGTTAACCATGCAAGTTGCATGTTAGCTTCATATTGGTAAGTTGATTTGCATAAGATGCAAGGAATCATCTTCCAATGCATATGTGAACATGTGAATATTGAATTTACTATTACTAAACTCAATGTGAATATCTATGTTGACATTGATTGTAACAATCCAGTAACACCGTAATACACATATTATTACCCCATTATGACGGTTGGGCTGTCTGCAATACTTTACTTTTCAGTTACATTTAAACAATTTCATATGAAATTATAATATAAATTACATCCCTAACTTAATTCACAAGAAAGTAATACTGTAGATAAGTTTAAATACGAAAAAAAATGATCATACCTCATGTAGTAAATCAAGCTGTCGCATCGTCCCCAAATGCACAGCCGAAATCCTTAGATATCAAACTCTCAGTCCTCGAAAATCTGAAATGCTAAAATTAAAGGGTGAGCAAACCACGGCTCAATAAGAAAGTTATATGCAACACTTGATATTCAGCTATCTATATGCTGAAAAACTTTTTCACTTTCTTTAAATTTTCCTAGAAGGGCTCTAGGCTCACATGTAGGAAGGATACTACAGTCGGCTAGGGATCCGGATGGAGTAAGGCAGGTATTTTAAAATACCTGTCTTATCCCGGAACCTAGAAGCAACTGTAGAGAGTATTTTACAATTTGCTCTCAAAACACTTTAATACTCAATTTTCCTTAGATTAAACCATTTATTTTTCTTCGCTTCAGTATGGTTTAAAACATGTGACAGTATAGTAGTAAAACAGTAGTGTACTTCTTATCACTTCAGTACAGTGATTTTATAAATATCCAAAACCGTTGGATAATTAGTTCATTAATTAAGTCTATATTAGAAATAATTTTAATGAAATCCTTTTTAGTAAACAGTATACAGTAGCTACCGGTTCAGAAAACAGTATACGGTAGCTTTCAGTTCAGTAAACAGTAAATGGTATATTTCAGTCCAGTAAAACAGTAATCAGTGGCTACCATTTCAGTAAACAGTCAACAATAATAGTACAGTTCAGTAAAACAGTGTCTTGGTACGATTATGTTCAGTAAACAGTAAATAGTACAGTAGTTCAGTACAGTAAACAGTATAGTACAGTAAATAGGATTCAGTAAATCCTTTCAGTAAACAGTAAGCACTAAGTGAGACTAGGCATCACCTTATAATTAAATCATGCTATCTTCGTCCACTAAGGGACACAGTATCAGTACTGAGATCTATGGCCATGATCTATAATGTCCTCAGTGTACACTTGCTAGGTGACAATCCAGGACGCTGATGACTAGCTGGTCAATCAGCCACGTGACAATAACAGTAATAGTACGATGCATGAAACTCATGGCCTAAGTTTCAAAACAGTATAAAACCGTACCATAGCCTTTATGGATTTTAAACACAATAATTTGAAATATTTTACAATTATCCATAAGGCTCACATGTATATATCCTCACATTTATGAAATAAATAAAATAAATAACATTTTTCAAAATATTTCATAAAGGCATAAATCATATTTTTCATACGGTGAAAACAGTTAATTAATTAATCACACTGTAAAATAAAATCTCATGATTGTTTCTTTTTCACCGTAAAATGTGTACGCACGCTTTTCCGTGCTTTCTATCCAAAACATGGTTTTCAAAGTTATCGGAATTCAAATCAATTATTTTTATGATTTATGAAAAAATAAAATATTTATTTTCCAAATTCAACAATCCCGTCACCATGTTTTCCTTTATAAATACATGTAGAGACCTTCTAGTCTCAAAATACTGTTTTTCATCTTTAATTAACCTTTATGAAATTTCTATAAATAATTATTTTCATAATTAAAACCGTAAAGGTTATTTATGAAATCAAGTGAATATTTGAAGAAATATTAATAAAATATTCACTTCGTGTCTTTTCATTTTTCATCTCGTATTACGTGTAATCTTACACTTCGAGAGAATTTTCGGTGATTTTATTTTCACACTTCTCGAAAACATGAATATTTTAAAATTAACTTCCACATATTCATGTTTTATGAAAAATAATCGATTTCTCGATTTTCATGGCTGGAAATCATTTTTTGTGAAATCAAATCATTTATTATGATTTTCGGTAATTTTTCGACAGTATAACGGCTGCCGATTGGCTAGCCTCCTGCACGAAAAATACAGTTTATAATTTTAACCGGTAAATCACCACAATTTTCCAACCAATCATTATCAACAGCATTTATAAAATTAAATGCATATTTAAAATATGTGTGCCGAATATCCTTACAGGCTGCACATGTCTCCCTTACCTGTCTCGGATCGGCGACCACCTCATTACGTCACGCACGTGTTCATCTCTCTCGATTCTAACGTCTCGGTCATCGAGGAAATTTTTCTGGAAATAAAATTCTAAATTTTAGAATTTTTCCATAATTTACTAAAAAATCACTCGAAATTAATTTCTGAAAATTTCTTATCAAATTTCCGTAAAATTCTGAATTTTCGAAATTTTTGAATTCCCAAAAATTTCCTTTTCTCTCTTTTCTTTTCTTTTTTTTTCTTTTTCTTTTTTTTTCTTTTTCTTTTTCCTTTTTCTTTTCTTTTTCTTTTCTTTTCCCTTTTTCCTGGTCTGAACCAGTCAGACCGGTTCAGCCTCCCTTCGTCGATTCAGCTGGTTCGATCACCATCGGCCTCCTTTCCTGGTGGTTCGGCCACTCCACAGCTGGCCGAGGTGGCGGCGAAGCTAGATCTGGCCTCCGTTCGTCCCCATTGCCAGCGACGGTGTCGGATTTGGAAAGTGGGTTTCGGCCTTTCTCTTCCTCTTTCCTCCTTCCTTAGCTATTTTCCTCTTCGCCGGCAGTCAACTTTCCTTTCCTCTCACCCTTGCCGATGTCGGGGTTGCGGTGGCGGTGCCTGGATCGGCCGGCACCGTCTTTTCCCCTTTTCTTTTTCTCTCTCGGTTTCGTCGATTTTTCCCTCTTTCCTTCTCCTTTCCTGCCTTTGGCAGCTCTCTTCTCTTCATTTCCTCGCCGACGATGGCTTCCCCTCTCTCCCTTGCCATCTTTCTCGCCGCCGACAGTGGTCAGCTGGCTCATGGGAAAGGAAATTGGGATCCTTCCCGATTTTCCATTCTATTTCCCTTTTTTTTGTTTTATTTTATATCTATTATAATTATATATATAATATACTTATAACTATATATTATACATATAATATCATTATCTTTTATATATATATATATATAGTATTATACTATATATATTATATAAAGATATGTATATTGTGTATAAAAAATATATATCTAATATATTTATGTATATTTATATACTTTAAATTAAATAACATTTATATATATTTATATAAATGTAATTATAATAATTATTGTATTTACAATATATATATATATATAATATATATATATATATACAAACTCTAATGTAAATTTATATTTACATTTCTTATATATGTATATATTTATATATACATAAGATGTTACATTTATATACATATGTACTATTTAAATTTATAAAATAGTATATATACATATATACCAATGTATAATAATATATACTATATAGCATTTAAATACATATGTATTTGTATAAAATACATTTATATAACATATAAATATATAAATATATATCATATTCATTTCTCATTTCCTTATTTAATTTGGATTTCAATTTATCTAAATTAAATTTCCCTCCTTCATTATTTTCTATAATTCCAACATTATTCTTATTTCCAATTTAAATTTCTTCCACACGAATTTCCTAATTCGTCATCTCCTCAATTCACAAAATTTTTTTTACTAATATTCCATTCTCATAATTATATTTATTTATTTATTTCAACATATCTATTTTCTTTAATCTTAATTTCCAACATTAAACAGTGGAAATTTTTCAGTTATCACATTCTCCCAATCTTAAGAAATTCGGTCCTCCGAATTTAACTTAAGTCCAAAGGTGGTACATTCCATATACTTACGATTTTTGTCCTTTAGATCAACTTTTACATAATACTGCCAGCATACATTCAACATCAAGATCCTTTTTTAACCACTACATATCGTCTTTCATCATACATCTATACTCCCGTAAGATTTCTTACCAATTGGGAGTTATCAATTTCATTTCTCTTTTCACATAAAAGTCAATTCACACAATTTTTCATATCATAGCTGATTTATACTGTTCATCATCTGTCCTCTCATTTGGTGCCAAGTCGTTATAGTTTTAAAACTATCAGTTGCACATGTCAATTAGTTGTATGTAATTGTCCCAGCAGCTTGCATACCTCATGCATCTGCTTTCTCAATATATCTTCAAGCATTTCTATACTACGCTAAGATATTTACATCAGTACGAAACGATGCTGTCAATAAATTTGGAATCTCAAGGCATTTTGGTATTTCTCATTAAGCATATGGCAACTCAGAGATTTCCATCACATGTAATGCCCACTGGAACTGTACATATACATTAACACCATTTCACATTTATATTTTGACTATGGCACTAAAGAATTTAGGAGTCTGATAATGGAAAAGTGATTCTATTTAGACAATCAGTCTTTAATCACTTCTCTATCATCATATCTCTTTTGGATTTCTTATTGTCCCCAATACTCACGTTCATATTTATTTTACCAAGGCTGTATCTCACTTACAAACTTTACTGTTGATCATCTCTTATAGTAATAAATCATAAGACAATCATTTTCTCTCTATATTTCTTTTCATGTAGTATGGTCATTACACCTCTTATCCTTATGGTATATTCAACATCACTTAAATTTTAGAATATACCTAAGAATATAATCTTCTCATAATTTAAATTCTACAATAGACTACTGAAATCATCAATTTCATCACCACATTATCTATACACTTCCACCATTTTTATCATTTCGAGGTCGTTATATGTATAACCAAATTCCATTTATATACTGGCAATATAATAATACATATCATTCATCTTACTCCTTTGAGTATCATTAATTTTACTTGTCAAGTTTGGCTTGATTTTACATCTAGCTATAATCATGTGATAACCAACAAGAAATCACTTTTAATCTTACTTTCGGGAACTACTTTATGTTCCTTACTCATCATATAATTTACCTTCTTATTTCATTTTCATCATATTGACTTTCATCCATTTAGTCGATTTTCTCAAGTGGTATGGTACTCTACTGTTAAAATCTTTTAACATTCTGCATACCATCTTCTCTTCACACTTATTCATTTACCGACTTTAACTTCTTTAATTATATCCTATTAGTAGAGCAGCTAGTCCTATAACTCTTTTATAGACTGGCAGTAGTATCTAGCTAGACTCATTAATTTCGTATCTCAATCATTATCTCTCTATCATAGACAGATTTACAGTCATTCTGCCATTGCGAGATCTTCTATCCCTCAGAAAGAGACACTGTCTAGCCAAATCTCCTATTTGCCAATCTTAACCTATAGATCACAGTCTTTGAGACTTTAAAGGGTTATATACCACAATGCTGCTTGTCATAACGTACTAAGTTTTGGGTAAAACCCAATAGCTAGACACAAAGATATGGAGTCGCCACCAACCATTCTAACCTAGGTGTGATTGGTCACCTATTCAAACTATGGATAAGACTGGTCTACATCTCAAATTTAGGGTTCGGGAGTACGGTTATGTGTGAGGAAGGATTAGCACCCTCACAACGCCCATCCTAAAATGGTACCAACTAGCTTTAGGTTATCTCAAATTTGCTTTAATTAATCTTAAATTCAATAATTTAATATTGGAAAATATTTCTAAGCATCCTCCATTAAGCTGGTAGGATAGCTTAAAAAAAATTCTCCTCACCTCAAGAGTATTCAAGTAGTACTATGCGACTTGCTTGAAGAGGCTCCGTCGTCGGATTCATTTTAATGTTTTATGAAAAATTCCATTTTTGATTCCTATCTAATTTATTCTTACCATCTTATCATTTTATTACTTCTATTGTTTTCTATTATTTTATTAATGTTTAATTTTATTAATTTATTTTATTAGAGAATGAATATGAATTATTTTTCTCAAAAAAAAATTCCTTTTAGATCTTCCATTAAACTGGTAAGATCTTGCAAGAAATTGCTTGACCTAAAGATTTCAAAAGTATTACTTAAGCGTAATCTCTTTTGGAATCCTATCATCGGAATAATCAATACTCAATCTTGATAATCATCATCCTATTCTATCATTTATTATTATTATTATTTCCTTATATTTATTAGTTTACCTTCGTTATTAATTATTTAAATTTTATAATATGTTTTATTTTATTTTTAGACTGATATAAGCCATTAGTTATCGAAAACCCTCTTTAGACCATCCATTAAGCTGGCGAGGCCTTGGGAGAATTTTTTAACCTAGAAATGTTCAAGAAAATCACTTAAGCGTAATTCTCTTGATATTTCATCATTGGAGTAATTCATATTCATATTCGTTATTATTTTGATATTTAATTCTAGTTTCTTTGTTTATTTTCCTTCCTTATTTTGTTATCTACGAACCATTAATATCTTTTTTTGTAACTAATCGTTTTTATTGTAATTTTATAATAAATTTATTTTTTTAAAAATGAATATAAATTATTTATTATTGAAAACTCTATTTAGACCCTCCATTGAGCTGGTGAGGCCTTTGATAGAATTTTCTTACCTAGAAACTCTCAAAAAAAAAATTACTTAAGCGTAATTTTCTTAATATTTCATCATGGAGTAATCCCTTTTTTTTTACTTTTATATTGTTAAATAATTTTATTGCATCTATATCAATCCTTTTCCGTATAAATATATTTTATTTTTATAAATTCATATAACCAAGTTTATATTTTATTTTATAATTCCCTAAACATAAAAGAAAACTACTAAAAGATTTATTTTATTATAACAAATGAACTCTAAACATGTACCTAAACTACTCACCACCCAATTAAGCTTCAATCTTGTCTAAGTCAGATAATCAATCAATTAACATGGAATATTCTGATCCAATCAACAAGTATTCATCACAAATACACATGAAACCACACAAACAAAATATTTGAAGGCAATTAAAATATAAGTACGTGGGAACTGTATAACTCCCTTACCTTTCTGTTTCCTTGTTTCTTTCCTTGAATATTACAGCAGCAAGAGTTCACCTACAAGCAACAACGCGTCCAACCCTGGAGCAATGAGATAAAGGGCGCACAGCAGCCTGGAACGATGGAATAGAGCGACGATGAAGCTGGCGCACAAAGCAGTAGCTTTCTGTTTCCTTGTTTCTTTTCTTGAATAATGTTGCAGCAAGAGTTCATCTACAAATATTTTGTTTCCGTTTGATGATGTACCAGGGAAGCACAATGCAGGGAACCAGGGAAGCACAATGCAGGGAGGGGAGACCAGTGATGCAGAGTTGCAATGATGATGCGTGGGGAATGATAAAGAGGCTCGGGCAAGGAGCAGGCAGGGCAGCGAAGCAACTCTAATGCAACAGCCCTGAATCAACCACACAAGAGCAAGTGTGGTGCGTAATATCCTGGAATCATGGAGGCAGTACTGCAACAAGATGCTTGACTCAAATGAAGATGGTGCGGCGGTGATTAGATGCGGTTTTGGTGCAGGAACAGCAGCGTTGGTCTTGGTTCAGTAAAGAGCAGAGGACGTGAGGATGATCATGCGGCAACCTCATGCAGAACCAGCGTGGGAGGTGGCGTTGTGGACGGGTGGAGGAATGACAGGAAAGGAAGATGATGATGGTGTTTCGGTTAGGTCTGATGGTGATGAGCAGTGAAGATGCAGTAGGAGCAGTGGTCCGGGAAAGGAGAGGCTTAGATGGTGGTGATGAATAGAGACAGAAGTACCGACAGAGGTGGGTAAATGGCAAAGGAATGATCAAGGCTGTATTGACAGATGATCAGGTTTTCCAAAACCAGGAAGGAGGACCTATCTCGAGCTAAAAAATGCTAGCATCGTGAAGAGAGCTGAGAACCAAGCTCCCCCCAGGGCAGCCACTCCGTCGGTTTTTCCTTCTGGTCTTTTCTTCTAGGTTTTGCTAGGTTTTTTTTTTTAGGGTTTTCTGTCTCTCCTCCTCCTCCAAAACCCTAGTTTTCTCCTTTTATTTTAGGTCATCCAAAAAAATCAAGAATCAATCTTTTTAAGGAAATTTTATATTTCAAAAATCAAATCTTAAATTTAATGTCAATTCCAAATTCAAATTAATTTCCAATCTTTTAATGGTTTCATTTAATTCTACTTTCCTATCAAAATTAATTTAGATTTCCTTCTTTTTTTTATTTTATTCTATAAAAATCAAAATCAAAATCCAAAATTTATTTCTAAATCTAAATAAAAAAATAAAAAATAAAATTTAAAAATCAATAATAAAATATATACAAACTAATTAATTAAAAATGTTTTGAAAAAAAAAACCGGACAAAAATGGTGTCTACACTGCTCATGTTTCCATTTAGGCCTTAGACTATATCAGTATCTCATCAATTTATTCTTACATGGATGCCTCATTCATTAGGCCTATATACCTCCATAGGAACTCGTAAGTATTTTATCGAGTTCTAATCATTATCTTATGGACATCAATCTCTGACTTTTCTCTACTGACGCTTTATACCGAGGCTAGTCTTATAAACTCCTCATATATCTCTGATTAGATCAATAAAGCGTCCATTTTCATGTAGATGAATACTTGTTCTTCACAAGGACTTTATTAAATAGTGAGAATTTACTATATCATTTTAATTCATCTACGTATTAAGGTCATTTGTGCTTCTCTCATTCACTCTTATACAGATAACTTCATTCACCTCAAATTACTCTATCTGTATTTCCATCAATCACACTTTTACAAGTGAATTTCATTATTCACACATTTTTCGAAGTTGTTGTAAAGCTTCCAGACTCTTTCTATATTCTCTGATATAAGCTTACAATTAGATTTCATATCCACGATCGAGTCAATATTAACCCGATCTCCCATATCTATATTACTCCGAAAAATTTATCCGGAATCACATCCGATCCTTTCTTTTATCACATATCTCTTATCATTTTGGACATTTCATCCTCATGTCTTGTCATTTTCACTGTATATTCTCAAGGAAGAGACAGTTAATATTCAAATCATTTTGAAATATTCTCCACCTTGATTTCATCATTTACTCATGTTTCACAGCATATTATTTAAAGTGATTAGAAATGCTGTATTGAGTACAACTATTTAGTTGGCACATTTCACAGCTAACTGATTTATTATTGTTGTAATTTACTTTAAAATCAATTTCCTTTAATAAACTCAGGTTTTATTCCCTTGAGCATGTTATCCACGAGGTTCGAACCCTAGCACCCTTACGTACCTAGTTCCTTACACTCGTGTTACCATTGAGATGATTGTAAGAGCCCCGCCCATTCGAATCGACCGTCGACGAGCATCCCCTAGGCGATCCTTTCGCCCTGGGTTAACCCTTACAAGTGAGTCGACAACCACATAGTTTGCCCATACCTCACAACATATTTTCCACTGCGGGTCGCCCATCACGGTGTTGTCTCAAGGGTCCTGAAGAACTTAGGTTAGCTATCATCTCCTTCTTTTGATCCCTTTACTATTCTTATGCATATTCTCCAATTTACAGTACTCCATACAGTACATCAATTTGCAAAGAATATCTTAACTGCTCCTGTTCTATAATTACTTATTCGTTTAATACCTCAGAAACAGTATGTGTATAGAACCATAATAAACCATACTAGTATGGATTTTTCATTATTCGTACTATTCACCTTCTCAGTCATTTTCTATAGTCATTTCACTTTTCATAATATCCAACGATCTCGTAATAAGCATCCAAGCAATACACTCTTAATTTAGGCCCTTACAATCGATAACCGGCCAATCATCTTACGACATTCCACTATACACTTATGGGATCGCAATCATGTAAGGCCTCGGTCCGTCCGCCGTTCCCCTTTACACATCTATACTGTCCTCTTTGGCGAGCCCACTGGCCCCCTCAAGGTTTTGTTGTGAGGCTCAGTCCGTTCACTAAGTCACTCATAATTCGCGTCCGTAATTTAAGTGTAAGTAGAATCAGTAATAGAGATTGCTATATTCATATTACATCCTCTATGCCATTAATAACTCCATTACCGTCAATGGATTCAAGATCAACTTGATTTTTTCACTGTTCAGAACATAGTCCAACATAGGGGCATTTTCGTCATTTCAACATTTATTTCGTTCTCCTCAGTATACTTTTAAACGAAGGATCTTATTATCTATGTGCTGATAGTATCCTTTCTCATACTAATATCAGCAGTTTAAGATCTTGTTCAATTTCGACAGAGAAATCCACTGGAATCCATAATTGGATTATTTTGCTTGTAATACAGCCTTACACCATCGTTTACTCTATCAAATCAGTCAATTCCAACTTTGGTCTATTATGACTCCAGGTAAAATTTTGGAGGTAGGGGTATTTTGGTCATTTTTACGAAAAATTTTCACTCTTTTCAAAATACCTTCAACCTGTGATCTTAAAGTCTATTTAATGATGATATTTCATTCCCCTCCTTTATATCATCATTTTCAGGTCTCAGTTCGATCTGGACAGAAAAGTACTGGTGGGGCCCTTACCGAATCCATTTCTATTCCTTACTGAACTGACCTTCATTTGGATTATAAGATCACCATTTTCTTGTAAATTCTGAGCCTATTATTTCTCTTTAACATCATTAATTCATAAATTCTCACTCCCTTCAGATTATTTTACTTAATTTGCAATCATTTATTTTCTCTATGTATTTAAACTACACAGCACTATAGGGGATGTTTAACATTTTCGACACGTTTTCTCTCTAAAGTATCAACAGACATCAAGCCAATCATGCTCTGATACCATTAAATCGTAACAGTCCAGTAACACAGTAATACACATATTATTACACCATTATGACGGTTGGGCTGTCTGCGATACTTTACTTTTCAGTTACATTTAAACAATTTCATATGAAATTATAATATAAACTACATCCCCTAACTTAATTCACAAGAAAGTAGTACTGTAGATAAGTCTAAATACAGAAAATAAATGATCGTACCTCATGTAGTAAATCAAGCTGTCGCATCGTCCCTAAATGCACAGCCGAAATCCTTAGATATCAAACTCTCAATCTTCGAAAATCTGCAATGTTAAAATTAAGGGGTGAGCAAACCACGGCTCAGTAAGAGAGTTATATGCAACACTTGATATTCAGCTATCTATATGCTGAAAAACTTTTTCACTTTCTTTAAATTTTCCTAGAGGGGCTTTAGGCTCACATTTAGGAAGGATACTACAGTCGGCTAGGGATCCGGATGGAGTAAGGCAGGTATTTTGAAATACCTGTCTTGTCCCGTAACCTAGAAGCAACTGTAGAGAGTATTTTATAATTTGCTCTCAAAACACTTTAATACTCAATTTTCCTTAGATTAAACCATTTATTTTTCTTCACTTCAGTATGGTTTAAAACACGTGAAAGTATAGTAGTAAAAGAGTAGTTTACTTCTTATCACTTTAGTACAGTGATTTTATAAATATCCAAAATCGTTGGATAATTAGTTCATTAATTATTTCTATATTAGAAATAATTTTAATGAAATCCTTTCTAGTAAACAGTAAACATTAGCTACCAGTTCAGAAAACAATATACGGTAGCTTTCAATTCAATAAACAGTAAATGGTAGCTTTCAGTCCAGTAACACAGTAATCAGTGGCTACCATTTCAGTAAACAGTCAACAGTAATAGTACAGTTCAGTAAAACAGTGTTTTGGTACGGTTATGTTCAGTAAACAGTAAACAGTACAGTAGTTCAATACAGTAAACAGTATAGTACAGTAAACAGGATTCAGTAAATCCTTTCAGTAAACAGTAAGCAGTAAGTGAGACTAGGCATCACCCTACAATTAAATCATGCTATCTTCGTCCACTAAGGGACACAGTATCAGTACTGAGATCTATGGCCATGATCTATAATGTCCTCGGTGTACACTTGCTAGGTGACAATCCGGGACGCTAATGACTAGCTGGTCAATCAGCCACGTGACAGTAACAGTAATAGTACGATGCATGAAACTCGGGGCCTAAGTCTCAAAACAGTAAAAAATCGTACCATAGCCTTTATGGATTTTAAACACAGTAATTTGAAATATTTTACAATTATCCATAAGGCTCACATGTATATATCATCACATTTATGAAATAAATAAAATAAATAACATTTTTCAAAATATTTCATAAAGGCATAAATCGTTTTCCATACGGTGAAAACAGTTAATTAATTAATCACACTGTAAAATAAAATCTCATGACTGTTTCTTTTTCACCGTAAAACGTGTACGCATGCTTTTCCGTGCTTTCTATCCAAAACATGGTTTTCAAAATTATCGAAATTCAAATCAATTATTTTTATGATTTATAAAAAAATAAAATATTTATTTTCCAAATTCAACAATCCCGTCACTATATTTTCCTTTATAAACACATGTAGAGACCTTCTAATCTCAAAACATTGTTGTTCATCTTTAATTAACCTTTATGGAATTTCTATAAATAATTATTTTCATAATTAAAACCATAAAGGTTATTCATGAAATCAAGTGAATATTTGAAGAAATATTAATAAAATATTCACTTCGTGTCTTTTCATTTTCCATCTCGTATTACGTGTAATCTTACACTTCGAGAGAATTTTCGGTGATTTTATTTTCACACTTCTCAAAAACATAAATATTTTAAAATTAACTTCCGTATATTCATGTTTTATGAAAAATAATCGATTTTTCGATTTTCGTGACTAAAAATCGTTTCTCATGAAATCAAATCATTTATTATGATTTTCGGTAATTTTTCGACAGTATAACGACTGCCGATTGGCTAGCTTCCTGCACGGAAAATATAGTTTATAATTTCAACCGATAAATCACCACAATTTTCCAACCAATCATTATCAATAGCATTTATAAAATTAAATGCATATTTAAAACATGTGTGCCGAATATCCTTACAAGCTGCATATGTCACCCTTACTTGTCCCGGGTCGGCGACCGCCTCATTACGTTGCGCCCGTGTTCATCTCTCCTGATTTTAACGTCTCGGTCATCGAGGAAATTTTTCTGGAAATAAAATTCTAAAATTTAGAATTTTTTCATAATTTATTAAAAAATCACTCGAAATTAATTTTCGAAAATTTCTTACTGAATTTCCATAAAATTCTAAATTTTCAAAATTTTCGAATTCCCGAAAATTTCCTTTTCTCTATTTTCTTTTCTTTTTCTTTTTCTTTTCTTTTCCCTTTTTCCTGGTTTGAACCGGTCTAGACCGGTTTAACCTCCCTTTGCTGGTTCAGCCGGTTCGATCACCGTCGGCCTCCTTTCTCGGTGGTTCTGCCACTCCACAACTGGCCGAGGTGGCGGCGAAGCTAGATTTGGCCTCCGTTCGTCCTCATCACCGGCGACGGCTCCAGATCTAGAACAGTGGGTTTCGGCCTTTCTCCTCCACTTTCCTCCTTCCTCAACCGTTTTCCTCTTCACCGACGGTCAGCTTTCCTTTCCCCTCACCCTTGTCGACGTCGGGGATGCAGTGGCGGTGCCTGGATTGGTCGGCACCGTCGTTTCCCCTTTTCTTTTTCTCTATCGGTTTTGTCAATTTTTCCTTCTTTCCTTCTCCTTTCCCGTAGCCGGCAACTCCCTTCTCTTCCTTTCCTCATCGGCGACGGCTTCCCCTCTCTCCCTCGCCATCTTTCTCGCCACCGACAGTGGTCGGTTGGCTCACAGGAAAGGAAATCGGAATCCTTCTCGATTTCCATTCTATTTCCCTTTTTTTATTTTATATCTATTGTAATTATATAGATAATATACTTATAACTATATATTATACATATAATATCATTATCTTATATATATAGTATTGTACTATATATATTATATAAAGATATATATTATGTATAAAAAATATATATATCTAATATATATGTATATTTATATACTTTAAATTAAATAACATTTATATGTATTTTTATATAAATGTAATTACAATATATATATATACAAACTCTAATGTAAATTAATATTTACATTTCTTATATATGTATATATTTATATATACATAAGATGTTACATTTGTATACATATGTACTATTTAAATTTATAAAATGGTATATATACATATATACCAATGTA
The DNA here is from genome assembly GCA_031772115.1 of Heritiera littoralis. Classification (NCBI taxonomy): domain Eukaryota; kingdom Viridiplantae; phylum Streptophyta; class Magnoliopsida; order Malvales; family Malvaceae; genus Heritiera; species Heritiera littoralis. Next base: position 3,069,798 of record JAPDPK010000043.1, read on the forward strand.
TAATAATATATACTATATAGCATTTAAATACATATGTATTTGTATAAAATACATTTATATAACATATAATATATAAATATATAAATATATATCATATTCATTTCTCATTTTCTTATTTAATTTGGAATTCAATTTATCCAAATTAAATTTCCTCCTTTCATTATTTTCTATAATTCCAACCTTATTCTTATTTCCAATTTAAATTTCTTCCACACGAATTTCCTAATTCATCATTTCCTCAATTCACGAAATTTTTTTTTACTAATATTCCGTTCTCATAATTATATTTATTTATTTCAACATATCTATTTTCTTTAATCTTAATTCCCAACATTAAACAATGGAAATTTTGCGGTTATCACATTGTTAGTGAAAGTATAAGGCATATAAAGCAAATGAAGAAATGTGATATGTGTATGTGTTATTGTGAAATGATATAGTGAATTGAATGCATACTTGCTTAGGTTAGAACGTGTAATTGTCATGTAGGCCTAAGCTTCTATGTAATTGTAACTGAAGTAAAGACGTGAGATGTGACAAGATAGCATTTATGAAATGAGATAAAGAAGTATTTGCATTGTGACACGTGATATAAGTATGAGATGTACTGCTATTGGGGACATTACTGCTTTCCCCTTGCAAGCTAGGTATTACCATATTGTAACCTGGACCTAACGAAGTGAATTATAGAATTTACTATCATAATTGAAGAATTTAAGAGTATCAAACCATGTCTAATTACAAGGGAGAATTCATCCATAGCATGGTATAAGGGAGATTTGAAGCTTGCGTGGCATAATTTTGCCTGTTTTAGAAGGTTGAATCTCAAGTGAATAATGATTTGAACCTATCAAACTTTGGCCTTAATGTGCCTTTATCGAACATAATGCCAAGGTGCATATTTAAGGGTTTTTTGGATAAAGCAAACATTTGCTTTATAGGAGTGTATTTTGGATTTCAGAACAACTATGAGAACTACTCATACTACTGTTTTAAAAGAAGTGGTATATGAGAGTTAAGGCCTTGCTAATGAGTAATAATAGTTAGCCATAACTATACTAATATTGCCCTTGCTAACGAAGAAATATAATAGTTAACATATACCATGTTATCGGGTGAAAATATTTAACATACTAGCCCTTGCTAACGGGAAGAATAGTTAGCATATGTACTCTTGTTATCAGGTTAGAATAGTTAACATATGTGCCTTCATTATCAGGTTATAATAAAAAACATATGAGGCCTTTGTTAGTGGGTAAGAATAGATAACATATGAGACTTGTTATCAGGTTATAATAGATAGCACATGTACCCTTTTTATTAGGCTACAATAGATAACAAATGTGCCTTACTAATGGGCTATAATAGTTAGTATACTGTGCTTTGCTAATGAGTTATAGTAGTTAGCATGTTATGAGGCCTTGCTAATGGGTTATAGTCAATATACTTTTGAGGCTTTGCTGACAAGTTATAGTAGTTAGTATACTTACGATGCCCTATTGATGAGTTATAGTAATTAGTATACTTACGAGGCCCTGTTGACGGGTTATAGTAGTTGATATACTTACAAGGCCTTGCTGACGTTATAGTAGTTAGTATACATACGAGGCCCTACTAACGGGTTATAGTAGTCAGTATAATTAAGAAACCTTTACTGACAAGTTATAGTAGTCAATATGTTTCTGAAACCCTTTTTGACGAGTTATAATAGTCAGTATGCTTATGAAACCTTTTTTGATAGGTTACAGTAGTTAGCAAATAATTATAAGAAATAGAATATCAATATGGCCCTTATCATGAGTTATAATAGTGACCATAATAAATAATGAGTTAACGAATCACGGTGTAAAATAATAATCTATGATTTACGTGAAATGATAAGTATGTGTTTTATAAGAATATGACTATGAAAATACGAGTATAAGTTACAAGTATGTGAAATGTTACATGTAATGATATGAGGTTGTGAATATGTGAAATGTTATGAGTACGTAATATGAAACTACGAATACATGAAATGAGTATGTGTTTGTCATATGAAATTATAAGTATGTGAAATATTGATGAGTATATGATATGAAGCTGTAAGAATATGAAGTTAATTGACGAGAAATTGACTGGTATGAAGCATTGTTTCACGAGAAAATGTGTTGGTTGATAAAGTCGAGATTACACTGTTTTGCATGCATAACCTCGATTTACTATTATTGCTTTGTGATGTGACATTGCCTATGTTTATGTGATTGTAAATAGAATTTTATTTAGTGATGTCAAGTATTAAGGGGATAATAAGGTATTTCAAAATATCTTTCATACCCGATCCCAAAAGATCTTGACAGAGTCTAGTGTGATACTGCTGAAGTAGTCAGTATAAGAAGTATAAGAACTTTATTGAAGAAATTGTGATTGAATATGTAAACATTGAACTATTGATATGAATTGACTAAATTGAGGATAAGAACTATCTAAATTGTGAATATTGTACTTTTTCTACAGGCTGGGTTAGATCTAAATCTAGCAGTTATGCTATCGAAATTTTAGTGAATGTTATTGACTATTAAGTGATATGAATCCTTATCGAACTTTGTGCATGTAAAACAACTTATCATATGTTGCTATCCTATGTACTTGTATAACTATTTTACTAAGCTCTCCAAGCTCACCTCCTCATTTTGTTTCCTCACAAGTTAGTCGGGATAGTATCGACTTCTGCTACTCGCAATCAATTTTGACAATTTTTAGCCTCCAGAACATCCACAGTTCATATTCGATATGTGTAAATGTTATTACTTTTAGATAATCTTTTACAGTACTGTTAGATGGGATGTGTATGAACTATTTGTACATGTATATCAGTGAATTTATTGAATTTGGGATGTAAATGGATATGTATTGAAAAACGTGTCAGTAACCCAAGAAATAATTAGAACATTTCTTTGTGAATTTTTGTAAGGGTCTTATAGAACTTTGAAACTTATAAAAATAAAACTTGTTATAGACGATGATATGTTGGAGTGCAATAGGACGTTTGGATAAGAAAATAATATTGTACGAATAGTGAATCGGGCACGAATATGAATAATGTCAATTTGGGATTTATCGCTTTTACGTGAGAAATGATTTTGTGGCTTAAATAATTGTTAATCATTATGTTATAAGATTGGAACTTTTGGCAAGATGCCTTTAGAGTTGTCGGGCTAGGCCATAAATGGATTGGGCCAAAAAGCTCTTTTTGTTAAATGGGTCTAAAAATGTAAGTCCATATTCGATCTTAAAGGCTAACGGGCTTAAAAGGGCTGACCCATAAAAAAATTAAAAAAATTAAATTTTACATTAAAGTCCCGTTTTTTAGTAAATAAACAAAATAAAATTTGAAATAAATATTAAACAAACATCAAATAAATTCATATTAAATTCATCAAGTTTTCAACATCATTTGAACATTACATTTTAATAGTTTAACAAGCATAATATAAATTGTTCAAACAAACCTAGATACTGAAAAACATGTCTCAACAATATTAAAAATAAAAAACATGATAAATAAATCTATGTTCATCCATCTCCTTCATAGTATCAATCACATTCAATCAATTCTTTTTCAACTTCGCCATCTACAAATATAAATAAAGAACAATATAAGAACTCACAAGAATTAAACTTATGAATTGATTAAAAATTGCCAACTAATTAATAACATTACCTTCAAAACCAAGAATCCAATTTCGGGTGCAAATGAGAGTTTTCACGTTCTCATGATTTAGAGAACTTAAATACTTATTTAAAACATGAGAATCAATACTAAAAGAACTCTCTGATGCTACTGTTGTTATTGGAATGCTCAAAATATCACGAGTTATATTTGCAAGCTTTAGAAATCTTAGCTTATGATCTTTCTACAATTGCAGCACATTTAAATCTTCGACCATCCGACCCATAATCTTTAGCTCTTCCAAATAAAGATCTAATTGAGATTTTAGTTCTTCCACTTGAATAGTTTCAAATCTTTTGAAAGCCTATATCCTTGGACATTTCAAAATAAATTAATTGTCATTACAAAAGAGAATTTAAAATAAAGTATATACTTAAAAAACAAAAATGAACTTGCATCACTTAAAGCAAATGTACTCTTCCTCTTCTAACTAGCATGTGTAAGAGGTTGTTAGTCATTAGGTTAGTTTGAAGTAAATTAGTAATACTAAATAGAATTAATTTTATTTATAAAAAAAATAGAATTAATTTTATATATTTTACTTTGATTAAAATGTTAAACATATAAATAATTAAAATAAAAATAAATTTTAATATAATTAAAAATATTAAAAAATTAAACAGGCCGGCCCTTTTAAGCCCGGGCTAAATCCATTTAGGCCCGGGCTTAAATAGGTCGGGCCAAAAAGCCCCATTTCTTAAATGGGTTACCAAAATGAAGTCCAAACCCTGAATAAATAGGTCAGGCTGGGTCAGTCCAACAGGTCTTGGTCCATTTTGACAGTGCTAGATGTCTTAAAACGAATTAGGTATTTAGATACCTGACTTATAAGATAGGACTGCTTACATGACAAACTACTGTTAAAGGAAATCTGAAAAAAAATTTGGCTCAGTTTGCTATACTTCCGCTTTTTCGTTACCAAAAAGTCATGTTTTTCATACCGTAACAGCTTACGTATCATTCAAGATGAATGTACATTTTAGCATTTATGTAAGCTTCTTTTATATGTGTGCATGTATTCTGAAATATAATATATATAGATTATTATCACATCCATTGTTAGTGGAATTAAAAAACTTCACCAACGAATTTCTTTATATGCCATAGGTCCTTTTTTAGAATTTTGACTATTTGATTTTTTTTGTTTAAAAGAACACATAACACATAAAAAGACTTGCTTGTAGAATTTTTTAATTTTATTGACAGTTGATGGGATAACAATCTATAATATATAGAATAATTATCCAATATATTATCAATAAATTTTTTTGACTTCACAAATGAGATTAAATGGTGATACATGTCTTATTTTGTATATTATTTATTTTTTAATATTATATATAATTATATTGTTAATCATGGCCAGATTCTTCCGCTCCTTACTTTTTTTTTTTGGTTCATTCTCCTCCTCTTCTTACTGTGCAATATAATTCACGATCTAAGCACAATAAAAAATAAATTAAACAACCATCAATAATGCACATGTTAATATAATATAATACTAGTAGCTGGTATTGCTAATAAAAAAATAGAATACAAAAGAAATTTTGATTTGATAACGATTTGTCACGTCATCTCTGTCGTACTAGTTTTTATTTATATAACATAATAACACCGGTTCCCTCTTTTTCTCTCTCTCCCTCTCCATTTACTGCTCCTCCAAATCAAGTCACTAAAGTAATCTCTCTGAAAACTCCTCCCTTGCCTGAACATTTTTACTTTTTTAATTTCTTCGTTTAAATAAAAATTAGTCGACATGACTTCGTGTTACCGCCGTTTAACGGCCGGTCCAACGGTACCCAACATTCCGCTTCAACAGCGGAAGTTAAAATCAATGGTCCAGATTCCTGTCGTCCCTCCGCGGCCCTACAATAATCAACGGATTCTGCGGTCGAGAGAGTATTGGAGAGTGGAGGCGGTGGGGCCAATAGGAAGATCGGAGGGCGGAGATGGCTCAAAGAAGGCAGGAGCGGGAGCAGGATCAGGACCAGGGCCGTGTTCTTACTCCGTGGGAGATCGGACGGTGGAGATTGGGAGGAGAGAGAAGAATCGGGCGGTGGAGGTGATGGTTGCAGCGGGGGTCACGGTGGTGTTGGGAGTAGGGAATCGGGTGCTGTATAAGCTGGCTTTGGTTCCTCTCAAGCATTACCCCTTCTTTCTAGCTCAGCTTGCCACATTCGGGTATCAAAAACTCCCTCATTAACGACTTTTTTTTTTTAAAAGAAATATTTTTTGTTGTTTTGTGCGCGCGTGTTTTTAGAGTTTTTGTTTGAAGTCTTACTACCGACAGAGCTTTGTTCGCTGTTTCCACGTCAGTAATTGTGTTTTATTTGGTGTGTTAATAGTCGTAAACATTTCACCAAAAAATTCTTCTTTTTTGAGGCCTGGCCTTGTCGTGGATTTCCGATGCTGAGGATTTTCTATGAACAACAGAGCATGTGAAAAACGTGTTTTTTTTTTGCCTATGTTTTCCTTTTGCCGTTTGAGTTTTTTAACGCTAAAAATAACTTTCTGTTTGAGAAATTTATCAAAAAAAAAAGCTTTAGAAAATATGATAATTTTTATTAATTTTCAATAAATGTTTTTTTTAACATCTGTTTATCATTGCAAATATCAAATATGTTTTTATTAGAAAAATATTATATTTATTTATTTTTTGTACATGAAGAGTAAGAAAAACACTATAATAAAGAAATAATAAGTGGTTTGGAGTAATTTCAGCTGAAAATAACGAACATTAATTTATAGCCAAAAGCAACCTAAAGCTATAATGAAATGTTAAACTTTTCATATTTTTTTGGGCATACTTTCAACGTCCATCTCTTACTTTACCAAACAAATCCCATCAAAAGATAAATCAGAATTCACGAAGAATGAAAGAGAAAAAATAAAAATATAATCTTTAAATATTTGTCCATTTACAATGTCATTAGGAATTGAATATGTTAATAAATAATTAGATCTATCAAAAAAATAAATAAATAATTAGATCACAACTGAACATCTTAGTATAAGCTTTTGCTTGGATAAAAAGAATGTGTTTGATCTTCAGCTAGTTTTTGTTATGAATTTTTATTCTTTTATATTCACTAATCTCTTAAGAGATATTGTCAAATTATATAATCTGGAATGTTGTTTCAGTGACTTAAAAGACTTAATGGGTCTATATCATTGCGATGCTGCCTTTCATGCCCACTTAAATTGGTTAGGCAATTTTCTCTAAAAGAGCAATAGCTTTGGAATATAACTTATGTCTAAAGCTAGAGAAAGGCATTTGGATTGGATGATTGACCTCACTTGTGCACGGCTTTGGTTAGTGCATGAGGAGAGTGTTACAAGAAGTCATACTACTTTTAGTAGGCTCTCTAAGCTTCAATATATGTAATCATGTGAAATTAATATGATTTATATATATATATATGTGTGTGTGTGTGTGTTTCATTGGGTGACCTGTGATTTATTAAGAATATTCTTTTGGAATACGAGTGTTTGCCCTTCATAGCAACTTTTGTGAATTATTCAAAATTTGTTGTTTCTAATCTTCTTATTGTGTTTAAAAATGAAAGTTGATAGGAGATAAAGAAGAATTCAAAAAGTAAGAAGGAAATAGAATTGAGAAGGAAAGAGTAAGTCATATTGATCTTTACAAGTGGTAGGTTCAAATGGAACAAAATCCATAGATGAGAGAAGGTATAATTAGTCAAATACAAAAGAGAGGAAGGAATATAAATACAGTTGCGCAGCGCCACACATTGATTTCCATTATAGGAAAGGGATTGATATGGTATTATCACCCAGCCTTATTACACTTGTGGTGGGCCAAGGTGGTACCTTTACCTTTATGTTAGACGCTGCCCCATCTAGAGTAGCTTTTGTCTTTGATTTTGGTTTGTGGTCTTGGAGCAGACTTTTGCTTTTTGGCATTTTATATAACAGTGTGTATTGTTTATTACTTTATACACTAAATTCAAATAACTTTGATATTTGTATTGAAAGTCGAAACTAGTCATGTATTGTTCATGCACAAGTATAATCCTTTTTATGTGGCTCGGCGGCCCATGTCCTCCATTTGAGAATTGATTTTGGAAGGCCCGGGTTCAAATCTTGGCTCCTGCTATAGCTTAGGGGTTATCCCGTATTACCTTAGTAAAAAAATATATAGTCCTTTTTATTAACTTTTGTTTCAATTAGTTCTAAGGTTTTTTTTTTTTTTTTTTGTAATGAAAAGATAACATATTCTTACATTAAAATATTTTTTCCAATTATTCTCAAAATAAATTTATATGTATCTATTGGGCAACAACAATTATTAGTGGATATACATACTAAATGAATAATGATATTAAATTTCTTCAGCAACCTTTTGTATGTTTGTGTTTTGTGGGTCTCTGAATTATCTTTTAAAAGAATGATATCAAATTCGTACTAATATTTTAATATTAAAGTTTCAAAAAATTCTTAGATTTTGTCTTTATAACCGAAATATGTATATTTATATTGTTGAAATTATTTAAGAATTATACTCACACAAATATATATTTAGCACTAAAATTTGACTTTATGTTGTCAGACTATTTTTATAGTAATTTAAATGAAATTTTTTTATAGATTAAATGATATATATTGACCGTCTATATATACATTCAAACATGTATGAATACACATTATTATATTATTAGAGTAAAATTTTTGAAGTTGCATTTGTGGCATGATATCTATCAATAAATTTTATTACATCTCTTACTTGAAATCCTAATTTAACTATTAAATTGAAAATCTTGACATTCTTAATAATGAGTTCAAGAAATACGTTTTTTGTGATAAACACTTGTTCTTACTTTTTCAAAGGAAAAAAGATTCTAATCATTGCTTCTTTAGTCCTTTCAAATATTGGATAAAGGTCTACATTGCTAATAATATAAAGTTTTCATTCTTCTATTGACTGTCAAACAACCTGATACCTTTCTAGGTTACTCAAACTAAATCTGAAAGTGAATGTATCGAGCCGGAGTAGGTTTGACCCTACCTCTAATACTTATGTTCTGCCAAAAATCTCTGTTATTTTACTTAAAATGAACATATCAAGAGTGGCTTGGAATTTACATATCTCAAAAAATTATTTTCTTTATATGTTTGTATGAATTAAAACTGCTGAATTTTCATAACCATTTGATTTCATTGACTCAAGAGAGCAAATTATCTGTTAGTCGGAAACTTTGTCCTGCCTAATACCTCTCTCACTTTTGATTTGTTGTTTTGCAGATATGTTCTTGTATACTTTTCCGTATTGTATGTCCGGTATCATGCTGGTATAGTTACAAATGAGATGCTTTCCATGCCAAAAGCTCCATTTCTTGCTGTTGGCCTTTTGGAGGCTCTTGGTGCTGCAACTGGAATGGCTGCTGGAGGTTAGCTGATGCTCAGATGTCTTTGGATGTTGTTCACTTCACACACTAATATTTCTAGGACATCTTTGCATGGTAATTTTGCAATATGTTTCTGTGTAAAATGACTTATCTTTCCATTCAGAAAAAATGGGCCTTCAAATCTGGGAGGATCGACTATTTTATTTTATTACCATTTGAGATGAGGTCTCTTTTTTTGTTGGGGTCTCATCTTGGCAGAGACAGTTCTGTACTGATGTAGTTGTTAGAAGCTAGCTATAGAGTTTCCAAATTTATAAATACTTCGTGCTGATTTCTTATTGTATGAATGTTTCTGTTTGTTGGTTCTTGTCAGCAGACACCATTTCTTACATTGAAAATTCACATATTTGTGAAATGCCTTTAGTTCAGTTCTTCATTGAGGACTCATGCTACCCTGTGTGAAGTAGTTCCCTATTTTTATTTTCTTCTCTAATAAACATGAATTTATTGGGAGTAAATAATGGAGTTTATAATGTTTTGTTAAACTTTTAGCAACCTTTTTTTTTTTTTGAATTCTAATATACATTTTTTCTCTATCTTTGGTTCAGCAATTCTATCCGGGGCATCTATTCCAATTTTGTCTCAGGTAAGAAACATTTACTGCTAATGTTTAAGTTCAAATGCAACCCCCATTTCACTAATGCACTAGTGTCTTTATTAGACCAAAAATGTCGCTTTCTAGTATGAATTGCTAAAGGCAAAAGTTACTGATATGATCAATTCTATCTCTATGCCTTAATGACAGAACAGGATAAGATAGTAAACCAAAAGCTTTTTGAGAGCTCTAATAGCTAAAATAATCATAAAAATATCCAAGTAGATTTATTCATGGAAGGGGCAGAACAATTCTGCTGTTTGATTTTTCTATTTGGGTTGATTTGTAAGGTATTTTTTAGGCTCTAATCTTTATTTGAGGATTTTATAAAGAATGTAGCTGGATGAGCTCAACTATCACATAATTCCAAATATGTCCAAAGTTATTGGCGGGAAACGTAAAAGTTGATGGAAAAAGACGTGTTTTCATTTTATATTCATCTGAAACAATTGCTGATGCATGCACCCCATAATCTGATAAGAAATCTTTTTCAGATTTTCACAGTGGTTTTTTGTCAAGCTCACCATAGCTTGTGACACTAAAAGTCTCATGCATAAGCATTGAATAGTTGCTTTGGTCTATGACTTCTGCAGACATTTCTTGTGTGGCAAATTCTCCTGTCCATTATTTTTCTTGGGAGGAGATATAGAGTAAATCAATTACTTGGATGCCTTCTTGTAGCTGTTGGAGTAATCATAACTGTAGCAAGGTAACATATAACTGTTTTGAATTCTAATATTAAATTGATACATTTATGAGTTTTGTTGATGAAATTTCTAGATGTCTCCTCAAACTTTGTGGTTCATGGAGGGCCCTGAAACCAAATGAGAACCAAAATCCCTACCTAGAGAATTTGATTTGGAGTTCGCAAAACTTAAAAAAGATAATATTGCTGTTTTTATTGGATTTGAATTACAGTAAATCTAATGAAAAGTTGCTTGGTCTTACTGGTCTAGCTGCATGGAGAGAGTTAGGTATAAAAATTTGAGGCTTCAAAGCTCCTTGAAAATGAGTAGAACAGATTAATGAAAACGCTAATTGATCATTTATTGCTCAAAATATTTTAGGAGTGAAATTTTTGACTTATGGGCATTCTCAGTTGTCTTCTTCTATGACCACCTTAGAAGTTGCAGGTTTCTGTTTTTGGTTGCAATGCAACCATTATAATTGTGTGAAAGACTTTCTGTTTTTAACGGCAAATCGAATTGATTAATACTGATTCGTGATTTTGTTCCTGAAGGTTCAAATCAATTAGAGAGCATAGTTTTGTGATTTTGTTCCTGAAGGTTCAAATCAATTAGAAAGCATAGTCTTGTTGTATTCATTTGACAAGAGCATTAAATTGGTTACATTAAAAGTATCTGAAAAAAGTATCTTAGATGATATTTTCGTAGTAGTATCACTGTTAACTGCCTCCTTCCTCCAGTGGTAAGGCCAGCTGAACTAGTCAATGGTCTTTCTTTTAGCGTCCCTAATTCACAGTATTAGTTTAGTGTCATCCACTATTTTAAGGCAAATTGGCATTATAGTTGATGATTAATTAAATAGTACAGATATATTTTTATTAGTTTCAATCGTGGTGATTTGAGACACAGTTGTACCTTTTCATAATGTGTATCCTACCAGTTTTCTCATAATGATTGTTCTTATACCGGACACTGAGAATTAGATTTTTTTCTCTGTGTTTACTTCTGCAGTGGATCTGGCACTGGTCCTTCATTGAAGGAAGCTGGCATATTTTGGAGTCTATTGATGATAGTTTCTTTTTTGTTGCAAGCAGCTGATACTGTGCTGAAGGTTGTTGGCTTTCTTACTGAAATCTAAGTATATAACCATTTCCAAGTTATATTGTAATGCATTCATGTAACAGGCGATATTTTAATCATTTGCAGGAAGTAATCTTTTTGGATTCCAAACAGCGATTAAAAGTATGATGTTTACTGTTGGAAAGTTCATTGTATCTTGTTGGTCAAATTGGACATAAGAAGTTGAGATATATTTCTGTGAGTGCATGCATTGTATTAAATATTATTTTCTTGCATTTGTTACAGGGTGGTTGTGTAGATCTATTTGTTGTAAATTCCTATGGATCTGCATTTCAAGTAAGTATTGTGTGCTGTTAAAGGATTTGGTTCTTTGGCAATTTTTATTTATCAGTCCATTTTAATTGTCATTTTATTATGGATCTTGGTTGAATGTTAATGTGATTGTAACATGTTTGGTGCAGGCATTGTTCATTTGCTTACTTCTCCCCTTTTTATCAAAACTTTGGGGCATTCCATTTAGTCAGCTTCCAACCTATCTTAAAGATGGCGCTGCTTGCTTTTTGAACATTGGTGGTACTTTAACAAGTGGTAAGCCATAATTGTTCCATTATCTACTATCTGTTGGAAAGATCAACTTATTCCATTCTTAATAGTGAAGGTAATGATAGCATTTCAAATGGGAAAACATTGTGTCATTAATCTGCGCATAAACTTCATATGTCATCTATCTTGCAAGAAATAGAAACATATTTTAGAAAAAATTTTACTAGATTCTTGCACTAATAGAAGGCTTGGTTCCCAATCGTGAGCACACTTAAATATGAGATAAAAGGTTGCTCATCATCGGATTCAGAGCTTGGCTGAGAGGAAAAGGTTTATAGTATTTGATAGTGTACTAAACATTTTAGAAATATTAAATTTGAATTAAAAATCTTAATAAAGGTAAGGAAAAAATATATCTGGTTTGACATAAAATTAAAGTAGCACCTGTGGAATATTCGGAGGTTTTGAGAATGATATAAATGGATTTGGTACCATTGGTAATTGTAGCCTATTGTACCAATGAAATTCTCAAGCAGAAATCCAGGATACCTAGACAAAACCAAAGATCAGGAAAGGGGGATTTTGTTGCACATACATAAGGAAAAAAAATGTTATTGAAGGTCTATTCGTTACTTATAGAGTTGGATTGCTGTTCAGATTTACCATTCTGTTCTAACATAAGCTTTTTGCTCAGACTGAATTGTGTCTTGAATGAAGCAAGTGATTGATTTAGTTACTTTGAAATATCACTGGCCACAGGATGTGATGGTGCACCAGTACTGCCTTTGCTATTTGTTATTGTCAACATGGGTTTTAACATATCATTGCTACATCTCCTCAAGATATCTTCTGCTGTGGTTTCTTCACTTGCATCCACTTTTTCAGGTATATCTTTGTTTTTCCTCAGTTATCCTTTTCAGTACCAATTTAGTAGTTGCAGGGAACCGATTTGATCAAAGCTCCACTTGACCTATATGTCTGTGCCCATACTGACTACATGTTTATGGCAAGATTTGATCCTGAAACCTAGGTGCTAGAAGTTAATTTGATAAACCTGATTTGCCCATATCAAATGAATTAGTGAATGAATGCCTATATGCCACTCTAAATAATAGCCCCCTTCTTCCATGAATACGTAACAGAATAGATAAGAATATTCCATTGGTTTGTACGTCTGAAATTTTGTTATGAAATCTGCATTGCAGTGCCTATTTCAGTGTATGTGTTCACGCTGCCGCTACCATATCTTGGTGTTGCATCGTCGCTGCCAACTGGTTTTGTTGCAGGGGCAATCATCCTCGTCACAGGGTTGCTTATCTATGCCTGGTCACCATCTGGTTCCACGGGTGCCTTGCCATCACCTTCCAACTAGAATGTGAGAGCCCATTGTCATAGTCATTTCTCCTTCAAGAATATGATCATTATAACAAGTAGAAACACAGCAAACTGGGCTTCCCGAATGTTGGAAATACGGTAAAAGGAAGGAGAATGTTGCTTTTGTATTTTTGATCGTCTTTGTTGTAAAATGCATCATGATCTTTTGTATGCAAGTGGAGCTGAAAAAGAAAAGAAAAGTAAATGAATTTTTGGTGAGAGATAGAGACATGATGGAAGAAAAATAGGAAATCAGAGAGTATTGATTTAAATAACAGAATGGGAGGATGATGATCATCCAAATAAAGGAGGGTGATTAATGTTGTGAAGCAATGTCGATGTTGCTATTTGCTATTTAAAAGAATAAATGATGATTCATTATGGTTAATTACTTAATACTCCACTTGAGTTATTTGTCAATCCAATCAAGTTCTTAAATTTTAATGTTATATACATATATAATAAGATATGGTACTATTTAGTTACACAATTACAAAGTTTTATTTTTAATTTCAATTGCAACTCAAGCTTGAATAACTCAAATGGATATTTTTTTGAGCTGAAAATCAAGCTTAAACTACAAAATGTTTTAATTTATCGGGATCGGGTTCGGCTTAATTACACTTAATCAGGGAATGGTGGAAAACGGAGAAAAGAAAATAACTGCATCTTGCTGAAATCAGAGAGAGATGTACAATATTACTAAGTGGTCGGAAAAAATATTATTAAGTGGTAGGAAAAAATGAAAATGGATATATTTTTTTAGGTATTTGGATATGGTGAATTTAGAATTGCTACCGTTGTAAGGGTTTTATCTTTTATCACTCTCAATCCGAATAGGATTAATTTCATATTATAAAACGGATAAAAATATTTATGGTTAAATAAAAAAGATATACAGCTATTTTTTTGTCCCATTATTAGAAACTATCTTAGTTTACGATTTTATGTATTTTTTTAAAGTTTCATTGCTATTTTACTATAAATTATTATTAATTAAATTATAAAATAATTTCTTTTTTTTGGTATAGATCACATGTATCATCATCCGTTTTAACGGTCTGAGACTAATCCTGTTCGAGGTTTAGTTACAGTTAAGACTCTTCACCCCTCCCCAAAGATGTGTTTAGTGAGAATCGAACCTGATAGCTCTTCCTATAAATTCAGCTTGCATTGCCAACTGAACCACAATCCTTGGGTAAATTATAAAATAATTTCAAAACATTGAAAAACGTAGTTTCAAAATAGATATTTGTTATATTGGCAAAAAATATATATTTGTTAAAATTTAATTTAATTCAGTTTTTTTTAAAAAAAATTGTATTGAATTATTTACAAATAGTATATTTATGTTCCATCCGCTCATTTGGTTCAACTATATCTACTTGTATCCTTTACTCTAAGAGGAGAATTCCATAAAAACAAGAAATGATATTTGTTGGAGGGAGACATCGGACAAGTCAAGCAAAAGTGCGGTTAGATTGGAATAAAAGAATAACTGTCTTAAAAAAACCAAAGAAAACGCTCTGGAGATTCCTGAAGAAGCTTAAGGCAAGAAGTGAAAAAAACTAAAAATGGGGAGTTCAAAACCATGGATCGAGATATGCATGAGCCTTCTGCAAGCACTGTTTCTTATAGAGATTCTTTGATGAACTCTAAGGAAGGTGATTTTGAATCTTCCACTAGCATTCCTCACTTAATGGATGAGGAGTCTGATCAAGAACTAGATGAAAACGATGAAGTTCTGACTATTCTCTTATGTAAGGAAGAAAATAATAGAATCAAAAGGCTATGGAGAAATGCCATTATTGTCAAGACGTTTGGCAAAGCAGTTGGGTATAACTTTCTTTTTCCTCGAGTCTGTGCACTTTGGAAACCTAATGGTAAGATGGACTGCATTGACCTAGGCCAAGATTTCTTCTTGTTTAGATTTCATAATCTAGACGACTTCTAGTATCTACGGTGGACTGTGGTTCATTGGTCCCTATTACCTCACCATGAGAATGTGAGAGCCGGGCTTCATTGTGGATTCATCTAAGTCCTTTTCCACAATAGCTGTTTAGGCAAGACTCCCTGGATTACCCATTGAATTGTTTGATAAAAGTATTCTTCAATAAATTGGGAACCAATTGGGAACTCTTCTCAAAGTGGACTCTTACATTGAGATGAACACAAAAGGAAGGTTTGCTTGTATTTGCATACAAACGGATCTCAATAAGCCACTTACACCCAAGATTAGGATTGGAAAACTCTTTCAAACAGTCCTTTATGAGGGAGTAATTTATGCCTTCAGTGTGGACACATTGGTCATAGAAAAGAGAGCTGTGACCAACAAAAGGAGACAAAAGAATGTTCAGAACTCCCACCTGAGGTACCTGATACACAAATTGAACAACATAAGACAGATAATAAGGACAAACGTATTCAGGGAATCTATGGATCGTGGATGCTGGTTACCAGGAAAAAACCCAAACAACGAAAAGAGCAGAAATCGAGCTAGGAAAACCCGATTCAACTGGTAAATGAGAAAGGTAAAGCAAAAGGGCAATAACCGAAGAAGAATGGAACTCAATGGTCATATCCATACAAAGCAATTGGAGGAAATAGCCTGCACAAAAGCTAGCATTTTGAAAGTTCAGTCTTGTCAAAAGACAAGGCTGTCACAAATGAACCAAACCAGAAGAACAAGACTAGTCAAAAGCCAATCCCAAATAACCTAGAGCAACGAAACATGATTTTCATGTTTAAGGGAGAAAGCTCAAAAGGCAAAGAAATAAAAAAAAAGAGTGTTGTTGCTGCAAAGAACAATGGCAAATCCATCTGAATCGTTCAAAGATTTAGAAATAAACTTCCTATTCCTGGACGCAATGTTCATCAGATTGAAAGAAGCCATAGCAATCCTTTTGGGAAATCCATCGCAAACTCAAAAATGGAATGCAGATCAGATCATGCTAGCTTGGAACAACATGGTAATCTCACTGGATGAAGAGAACCTTTAACCCTTTCTCCATCTTTTGGAAAGTCAGACTTTAACCTTTGTTCCAGCATTGGTGGAAAATCTTTCCCCTCTCGGATAAACTTCAGTGAGTCAATTATAGATCGATGTGGTAAGGGAGATAATAATCTAGATGGACAAAGACATGGCTATCCTATGGAAATCACGACCAATGATTAACCCACTAATGCCGGTAATCAAAGTGAAGCAACAGGAATGGACAAACAAGGTGACTTACACAATGTTGGCAATACCCTAACACCATTAGTCACCAAATCTCCTCTGCAAGACACAAGTAGGGGAAGTCAAGCTCATGCCGAAGTTGGAGAAATGGCTCCTTAACTCTTCCTCTCTCGATTATTTCCCAATGAGGTGCCTTTACTGGAATGCTAGAGGGGAAAAGAGTCCGGAATTTCAAAGAACATTCGTGGAACTAGTAAGGATCAATTTTTCAAGTATCGCAATAATCGTGGACATGAGAGTCTCGAGAGATAGAGCAAAACAAATATGTAGCTCCTTGGGTTTTGATGGTCATTTTAGAGTGGAGTCTAATAGGTTTGAGGGAGGCATTTGTCTTTTATAGAGGAAAGATGAAGTTGAAATGGATATTCTTCATGCAACAAGTCAAGTGATCCATGGTTTTGTTAAGGTAATTTCTGATCATTCTTTTCATTCTCTTACTAACCCCTATTTTCCTTAGATCCTTTCTTGTGTATATGCTCACCCAAACTATGCTATGAGACCAGCCTTATAGGAAGAACTTTCATGTTTTGCACAATCCCCTTCTTTTCCATGGTCTATAGTTGGCGATTTTAATGAACTCATTAGTGAAGTAGACAAATTTGGAGGAAGGCCAATAAACCAAAGCCGTGATTGAAGATTCCTTGATTGCTTGAACACTTGTGGCATGGTTGACTTGGGTTTCATGGGATAGCACTTTACTTGGATTTGCAAGAATTGATTTGGTCAATTGATTAGGGAAAGACTTGATCGAGCTTAGGCTAATGGTGTATGGGAACTCAGATTTCCTAACTCTTTAGTCTACCATCTTACTAGTGTTTACTCCGATCATAATCTAATTTTAGTTGACACCAATCCCAACAAGCCTCGCATTGGACTGTGACCATTGAGATTTGCAACCATGTGGTTTACCTACTTGGAGTTCAAAGAAGTGGTTCGGTTATCCTGGGAACAAGCTCAGTTTTCAACCTTGTGGGCTACACCGACGTTCCAAGAAAACATTATGGTTTGGAATAAAAATGTTTTTGGTAACCTTTTCTTCAAAAAATGTAGACTACAGCAAGACTTGAAGGTATTCAGAAGGCTCTTTCAGATGGGCCTTGTGATTGGCTTTTGAATATGGAGAAAAAGCTTGAAGAAGAATTTCAACATATTCTAAAACTGGAAGAAGAGTTTTGGGTGTTGAAATCCAGAGTTGATTGGATCTTAGATGGAGATAAAAACACTTAATTTTACCATATAAACACCATTCAACACAAAAGGAAAAATAAAATTTTGGGTTTGAAAGACCATGTGGGTAATTGGATCTCAAATCTTGTTGAAATTAAAGAGTTCATTAAGGACCATTTCTCCAAGTTGTTTTCTTCTTCAAAGGAGTCTTGTGCTCTTCATCAATAGTTCTCACTTCGATTCGGTAGCTCCTTAAGCTCAGAAGAACTGGACCGTCTTAATGTAGAAATCACTAAACAAGAGGTTCAAAAGGTTGTTTTCTCATTGAAACCTTACAAAGCTCCGAGTCCGGATGGACTTCACCTAGTATTCTTTCAAAAATGCTGGGACATCATTAGAGACTCAGTTTTTGATATGTTTAACCAAGCTTTCACTCAGGACACATTCCTCCAAAAATTAATAAGTGTTTGATCTGTCTTATTCCTAAGGTTCAAAACCAGAATCCATCAACAACTTTAGACCTATTGGATTTTGCAACTCGATTTACAAGGTGATCACTAAAGTTATTGTGGCTATAATTCATCCTATCCTATCAAGACTTGTCCATCCTCTTCAAATGAGCATTATTTCGGGTAGGAAGGCCCAAGATAATGCTATCATCGCCTAAGACGTGATCCACTTTTTAAGAGGAAGAAAGGTAAGGGTGGCTGGCTTATGACAAAGATTGATCTTGTCAAGGCTCATGACCGTCTGGAATGGAATTTCATTAGAGATGTTTTGATCTTTTTCTAATTTCCACCACTTTAGGTCAAACTATTATGTCATATGTCTTATCGAAATCAATGACAATTTTGGTTAATTGAGAACAGAGCGACTCCTTTCTACCAATTTGAGGGTTGAGGCTAGGAGACCCTCTCTCACCATACCTTTTTATTCTTTGCATAGATTTCCTTTCTCTTAAGATCTTTGAAGCATGCAAAGATAAATGTTAGGAACTAGTCCAACTCAAAAGAGGAGACCTAAACTCTCACATCTGTTCCATGTTGATGATCTTGTGTTGCTAAGAAAGGCATCAAGGAACACTTGTGTCATCATGAAAAGAATCCTTGAGGACATTCACTGTAGATCGGGACGAGAAGTCAGCATGGAAAAATCTTCAATCTTTTTTTCTCCAAATATGGAAGAGGATAAGAGATATACGCTTAGTAATATTCTCTAGGTTCCTTGGTTAAACAACATCGAAAGATATTTGGGCTTTCTAATCTCGAAAGGGAAACAAGTGGCAAGTTTCAGGTTTATTATTGATAAAGTGAAAAGTAAACTTGCCGGGTGGAAAGCTTCTTTCTTTTGCCGGTAGATCCACTCTAGCCAAATCCATGATTAATTTGTCCTTATGTACTATATGCAAGGTTGCTATATACTTAAAAGTATCTATAAAGAACTGGATAAAATTACTAGATTTAGGGATCGTTCAATGTGTATAAAAAGATTCACATGATCAACTGGAAGACTGTCACCATCACCAAAAAAGATAGATGACTGAAGGTTAGAGACATGAGTTGTCTAAGTGAAGCCAACATGGCTAAACTCAGTTGGAGACTGCTCAATGATGCTGAAAGTCTTTAGGTTAAAGTGATGAAATCTAAATATTCTAGAAATGGAGTTTCTTAGAAAAAACTTACTCCTTTACTTGGCTTGGTATGAGGAAAAGCTCTCACATCCTGGAAAAAGATTTAGATGGGTGGTAAAGTCGGTGGCCAAACTTTTTTCTAAAAAGATAATTGGACAGGCATTGGACCTCTCGACTGAATTGTTTTTAGCCTTTGGACCAGTCAAGAAGAGGGAAGATTAGTCCAATTTGTCTGCAATAGCAATGGAGGTTGGTTTCTAGATGCAGTTGGTGACACCCTCTTGGAAGATATTTAGCGAATCATCTCGAATCAATGGCTATTGATTGTATTTCCTAAAATGCTAGGCCTTCTGGTCTTTTGTCCTTAGGATTTGCTTACAAGTTTGGTAAAGTTAGCTCTGAACAATTTTATTTTAATTGGAAAGAAATTTGGAAATTACCTATATTGCCAAAAATCCAAATGTTTCTTTGGCAATATTACCATCACAAGGTGGCTACCAAATAGAATCTTGTAGCAAGAGGCATTGATATTGATCCCATATATCCCAGATGCACTTTAGAAGAGGAAACCCTTCTACATTGCACCAGAGATTGCTATCATGTTAAGAGTTTGTAAGAATGCTTCAATGTGCCAAGCCATTTGGTGGACTCCTCCTCTGAGTTTCTCATGTGGATGCAGAGAAATATTAGAAAGGAAGACAACACTACTATTGATAATATCCCTTGGATGGTTTATTTTTCATTCGTTTTTTTGGCACATTTGGCTTAACCGGAATAAACTAGTCTTTGAAGGATGTTCTTATTTGGCTAACCATTAGAGTAGCAAAGTGAAGTCAAAACTAAGGGAAATTTAGGCTATTGCTAGAAAGATTAAGGGTTCTAACCATATCTCCATTGTTGAGATTGGTTAAACTCCCTCACCAACTAACTTTGTTAAGTTAAACACAGACGGCTCTTCCATTGGCAGTCCAGGATGTGCTGGTGTAGGTGGTATTTTTCGTAGCGAGAACAGTGGCTTGATTTGTGGCTATTCACGTGACCTAGGGACTGCTACAAGTTTTCTTGTTGAACTCTAGGGATTAAGAGACGGTCTCTTAATAGCTACTGAAAAAGGATTTAACAACTTTATTATTGAAATTGACTCTCAAGAAGTGGTCAGGTACATCTACAATTCCTCTCCTTGTTCTCATATTTATAATGCTATTATCTATGATTATAGGGAATTGCTTTGAAAGATGGGGAATGCAAAGATCGTTCATGTGTTCAGGGAGGCTAATTCTTGTGCTGATGTGTTGGCCAGATCAGGGAGCTCTTCTGCTGCGGATTTTGTGTTCTTTGATGTCCCTCCCCTTTGTTTATCTTAGCTCCTTTTGTATAATTGTATGGGTAGTAGTTTACCCAGAAACATTAATGCTTGTAATCCCCATGTGGGATAACTTCTGTGGTCTTATTTAATTTTAGTACTGTGTTCACAAAAAAAATCCATAAAATCATGTTTTATGTTTTCATTTCTGATTTTGTAGGAAGGTACAATGAAGAAGGGAAATTTGAACCTTGTAACTAATTCCTTTTAAGAAAGGATACAATGAGGAAGGGAAAACTGAACATTATATCTAATTTCTCTTAAGAAGAGATAACAAAAGATAGATTAAGCCTTGATTGTTTTTATATTTTCATTTCTATTAAATTGGTATATCAACTATGTCTTTGCAACTTTTTTTAGAGAAATCTAATTTAGAAACATCATTTATGTATTTGTAATTTAAAACATTCTAAAATTTTGAGATTATATATGTATAAAGAGATTGCAAGTATTAAAATTTAAATCTCATGCTTGTTAAAAAGTACTTCTTAAAATGATTGCATGAACCAATGTTAAATTTTGGATTCCAATTATCAAGACTTTCACTTAAATTTAAATTACAAGAATTTTAATTTGGCTAAATGCTCAATTTAGTCTTTAATGTTTGTGTGATTGATTGAATCGAGATCTAACCTTTTAATTTTAACAAATAAGGACCTCAATTTTTTGAGATGTAACACATAAAGGCTTTTTTTAAATGAATATTGGAAAGTATTTTCACTACTAAAAAAAACTTATAGACTATGTTTAATAAACATAAGATAAAAAAAAAATCTATGACAAAACACTACGTTTTTTTTAATCGTAATCTATTGTAGTGTAGTTTTTTTTTTGTATATCATAAACTACGCTTTCTTTGAACATAGTCTAATATATGATATTCAACTACGGTTTTTATCTTGAATATTATTAGATATTATATTACAGTTGACGAAAAATTAGTCTTTTCTTCTATAAATTATACTATAATTTTCAAATTAAAACTATGGTCTTTTTTTTTATAAGGATGCACTACATTTCAAATTTATAATTGCGATCGTTTTAATTAAATAATGTATTTTTGTTTTGCAAAAAATAATTTATGTTTGTATTTTTTTGAATAAATTGATGTATTATATAAATTTGGCTAAAAGGTCAAAAAAAGCCTCTATCTTTTTTCGCTCAATTGAGCCCTTTTGTGGACAGAAACAGTTAAATTCGTACAGTACATGTGGCCAAAAAAATAACAGACTTAACAAATTCCGTCCATAAAAGGGCTCAACTGAGTGAAATTGAAAATATAAGAGCTCAATTGATTGTAAAAAAAAAAAAGGATAAGGGCTCAATTGTGGAACCCATTATTATTGGGGGGTTTTTTAGACCTTTTGCGTATAAATTTTGCTTTATTTAAAATAATTTGATATATTATATCAATAGAGTATGTTACCATAGACTAATGTCATTACACAAATCATAGCATGTAGCAAACTAATACAAAACATTCTTATACCACATTTTCATAACAATGAGCTGTCTTTAAGACTTTGACACAACACTTTGGTATTCTCTTTAAACTTTATCCCCAACAATCAAAATTTATGTTGTAAAAAAACTCTTGTAATTGGTTTTTGGTGTCATTATTGAGACTATTAATGTAGTTGACACCATTACAATTGCAAAGTTTACAACCTTCGACCATAGGTTTTTTTGAGTTGGAACTAGCTTTGAAATTGTTTTGAGGGTTGGGCATGAAAGTTAGGTTTTAATGTGCTCAGTCTGAGGGGTTAGTCAGCATCTTTTAACATCCTAGCTAGCAAGCTAGCTTAAATCTCCACTGTTCACCTGTAAATAATTAAGGTCAATACTTGTTAAGACCATAGCTTACATCACTTTCAACACAAAATATATAAATGTGCAAAGTCATAAATATTAAAAAAAATATCTTAACAACAATTAATAAAATATTTCAAACATAATATATCAAAACAATACGGTAAAATCGCATAAACATAGCATATGAAAAGGAAATTAAGTTAGAGAAAGAAACCTAACATCTGAAAAAGTAGTCTGGTTGGTACATCTATACTAGTCTAAAATCGCATAAATATAGCATATGAAAAGGAAATTAAGTCAGAGAAACAAACGTAACATCTAAAAAAGTAGTTTGGTTGGTACATTCATACTAGTCTACCAAATAACATCGAAATGAAAATTTCCTTGAAATAAATTACAAAAATTGATAAAGTGTTCAAAATAATATTTTTTATTAAACCCTAAAACTAAAAAATAGCAAAAATTAAATCCTAGGAATCATAAAAGGGGTTTTGATTAAACCCAAGGAGGAAACGATTTGAAAGGGTTTTTTTGGCACCAAGAACTATATGAGGTTAGCAAGCAAAGTACCAAAGTACTTGCAAATAAAAATCCTCTTCAAATAATCTACAAAAAAAGTAACAAATAAACAAAATAATATTTTTTATTAAACATTAAAACTAATAAAAGAGTAGAAATTAAATATAGAAATTAGAAAAGGAAGTTTTGATACAAACCAAAAGAGAAAACGATTTGGAAAGGTTTTCTCGTAAACAAAAACCAGATGAGGTTATCGAGCAAAGTACCAAACGATTTTCAAGTAAACATCTTCCAATAATCTACAAAAAAAAAGGTGCAAAGTAAACAAAACAATATTTTTTTATCAAACCTTAAAACAAAAAAATAATAAAAATTAAACCCTAAAAATCTGAAAAAGGAGTTTTGATACAAACCCAGAGAAAAAAAATATTTGCAAGGGTTATATTGACATCGAAAGTGATTTGAAAGAGTTTTCGAAGTCTTTCAAACTAAATGAGGTTTAAAAGAGTTTTTGAGGTCTTTCAATTTTAAAAGATGTAAAGAATGCGGAAGAGAGAAGTTTTAATAAGATTGAAACTTTGAATTGCTAAGTGATCTTTGATGTATGTGTCAAATAATATTAAAGAAATATTAAAAGACTATGGTTACCATATAAAACCATAGTGTATATTCTGTTAGAATATTTTCAAAAAGTGGATGAATTATTGATTAAATATAAAGTTTAATCAATGGAATTAAGAAACTAATGCCTTGGTAAGGTTCCGGGTTAAGAAAATCGAAGTAAACTCGATTAATTGAAGCTTGGTAGGGCAGTCAACTGCCCTTGTGCAGAAAACATTATGTATAAAATTTACACTAAGGCAGTTGGATGCCTTGGGAAGGGAGTCGACTGCCTTGGGGAGCAGTCAACTGCCTTTATAGGGCAGTCAACTGCCCATATAAGGCAGTCACTGCCCATAATACGATCAAGCTTCTGTATAAAATTTATGTTAGAGCAGTCGACTGCCATGAGAGAGCAGTCGACTGCCATACCTGGACTTGCTTACTGTTTTAAAAATACACTAGGGCATTCGACTGCCATTTTCGGGCATCCGACTGCCCAGTATAAAAAGTGTATACGACGGCTAGTTTCTTGCTTAAAGAGTTACAAGCTCATCCAAAAGATGTTATTCAACTTCTGAATGGTTAAGCAACATTACCATTTGTCTCCAAAGGTTGTGACCTTGTTAAACAATTGTGTTTGATGAATCAAACAACACAATTGAAAAATCATATCACTTGATTAAAGGTTGCATCACTTGGAATTAATCTCTATAAATAAGATGTCAAGTTCATACTTGAGAGATATATCAAAATATACCAGAATAATTCTGATATTTTTCTTCCCTCTCACTCAAACTAAAGATAAGTTTCTTAGGCATTATTTGCTGCAGAAGATAGTGACTAAGACAAGATACTTTTGTACTTGTCAAGGGTATTTAGTGGTTTAATTTCACTAGTGCAAAGTGATTTTAAACAAGGGCTTCTTTGTATCCTAGGGATATTCGATAAACCCCTGTTGCATGCCGTAATTGGTGGGGGCGAAATAATCCTAAGGAAAGTGGCATTATAGCAGCACGCCTAGAAGCCATTTCTGCATTTGTTCGTGATTACCAAGGAGATCAAAATTCAAGGTGATTCAAGGCACTCAAGAACACTCAAGGTCATCTTCATATCCACCAAGGAGGTTCAACACAGAAGCAATACCATTTGAACTACAATCTTAGGATTATTTTTGGCTGTAATGAAGATGGATTCCTTGAGAGAGATGGCTACCAACTTTCAGAAATTGGAAAGATTTGATGGAGGGAATTTTCTAAGATGGCAACAAAAGATGCGGATTCTCCTCACCACACTCAACATTGCATATGTCCTCACTACTCCAAAGCCAAAAGAGAAAGAAAATGAATCAAGTGAGGAAGTTCATCAAAGACAGAAATGGGAAAACGATGACTACACCTGTAGGGGTTGCATTTTAAACGGTATGTCTGATTCCCTATTTGATACATATATCACAGTTACTACAGCAAAAGAATTGTGGGATAAGTTAGATGCAAGGTACATGGCAGAAGATGCAACTAGCAAAAAGTTTCTAGTGACAAGTTGGAATTCTTTCAAAATGAATGAATCCAAATCTGTCATGGAACAATTTGCTGAGATTGAAATCATCCTAAATAAATTCAAGCAATATAATATGTCTATGGATGAATCAATTATTGTATCTTCTATCATTGATAAACTCCCATCAACATGGAAAGATATCAAGAGGACCTTGAAACATAAAAAGGAAGATATAACTCTTGAGTACCTTGCAAGCTATCTTCGGATAGAGGAACAATATCGCAAGGAAAATGAAAAAGAAAAGGAGACTAACATCTCCAAGGTCCATGTGGTGGAGGATGTTCAACCCAGCAAGAAATCCACAAAGAAAAAGGAGCATTCCATCAAAGGTCAGAAATTCAAAAAGAAAAAGGGTGCATTTCCATTGTGGAAAACAAGGGCACTTTAAGAAGGACTGCTACATCTTCAAAAAGAAGAAAGGTGCATCCATGGCAACCAAGGACAACTTTGTTGCTGTAATTTCTGAGATCAATGTCCTTGAAGACAAGGAAGCATGGTGGATTGATTCCGGTGCTACAAAGCATGTGTGCACAAACAAAGCTCTGTTCAAAACTTTCCAAGAGGAAGAGGAAGGCAATGTGCTCTACATGGGGAATTCTTCAACAATTGAAATCAAAGGCAAAGGGACAATAGATTTAAATTTTACTTCTGGAAAGATATTAACTTTAACTAATGTTTATTATGTTCCAGAAGTTAGGAAAAATCTTGTGTCTGTAAGTTTGCTCAACAAATTTGGTTTCAAGTTAGTGTTTGAAGGGGATAAATTTATATTATCCAAGGGTGGAATCTTTGTTGGGAAGGGTTATGCCAATGAAGGCATGTTTAAACTTAATATCTTCCATCAATAATAAGATGAATGATTCTATTTACATGGTTGACTCTTTTGATTTATGGCATAGTCGATTAGGTCATGTACATTATGCTAGAATGATTAACATGTCTAAATCGAACTTGATTCCTTTCATAAAAACAAGTGATAGAAAATGAAAACTTGCATGCTTACAAAGATAACAAGGAAATCATTTCCTAAGGTGGAAAGAAGTTCTAAATTGCTTGAATTAGTACATAGTGATGTAGGTGATTTGCATGGAACCCCATATATAGGAGGAAATAAATACTATGTTACTTTTATTGATGATTTCTCTAGGTTTTGCTGTTTATTTGATGCATTCTAAGAATGAAGTATTAGAAAAGTTCAAAACATATAAGAATGAAGTAGAATTGCATTGTGATACTAGAATTAAAACCTTGAGAACTGATAGAGGAGGAGAATACTTTGATCCATCATAATCTGTTGGAATTGTACATGAACTAACCCTACCATACAGTCCTCAATCTAATGGTGTGGCTGAAAGGAAAAATAGATCACTAACTGAAATGGTGAATGCCATGATGTCCTATTCCGAATTAGGACAAGGTTTTTGGGGTGAGGCAATGTTGACTGCATGTCACATTCAAAATAGAGTTCCAAGCAAAAGGAACAAAGTAACCCCATATGAATTATGGAAGAAAAGGAAACCCAACTTAAGTTATCTTAAGGTATGGGGTTGTAGAGCAATAGTTAAAGTTCCTGAACCTAAAAAAAAGAAATTAGGTGAAAGGGGAGTTGAGTGCATTTATTGGTTATGCACAAAATAGTAAGGCTTATAGGTTTTTGGTCATTGAACCAAATGATTCGATTTCAATTAATACATTTATTGAATCGAAAGATGCCTTATTTGATGAAGGAAGATTTAATTCAGTTCCTCATGCAAAATACATTGCTCAAAATAGTTCAAAAGATCTTGAACATGATTCTTCCAAATTTCAAAAAAGAAAACCTTGTACCTAGAGTAAGTAAAAGAGCTAGAAAAGCTAAAACTTATGGGTCAGATTTTCACATGTTTCTTGTTGAAGGAACAAGAGAAAATATAGATAATCATATTGAATATTGCTTCAATATGGAATCCGATCCTAGGACATTTGAAGAGGCTATGAAGTCTCAAGATATAGCTTTTTGGAAGGAAGCTATAAGTGATGAGATGGATTCAATTATGGGAAATAATACATGGATTTTAGTAGATTTGCCTCCAGGTTGCAAACCAATAGGTTGCAAGTGGATTTTCAAAAAGAAAATGAAACTGGATGGTACTATAGACAAATTTAAGGCTAGACTTGTTGCTAAGGGATTTACACAAAAGCATGGAATCGATTATTTTGATACATATGCACCAGTAGCAAGAATTGCTACAATCAAATTGCTTATGGCATTGGCCTCTATATATAAATTGGAAATCCACCAAATGGATGTAAAAACTGCATTCTTAAATGGTGAATTGGATGAAGAGGTGCATATGGAACAACCTGAAGGGTTTGTGATTCCAGGACAAGAAAAGAAAGTGTGTAAACTTATTAAGTCTTTGTATGGACTTAAGCAAGCCCCTAAGCAATGGCATCAAAAATTTGATGAGGTTGTTCTAGCAAACGGATTTATTATTAATGAATCCGATAAATGTGTTTATAGTAAGTTTGAAAATGGTAAAGGTGTCATCATTTGTTTGTATGTTGATGACATGTTAATTTTTGGTACGGACTTAGAACAAGTGGAAAGTACCAAGAATTTTTTGTCAAATAACTTTGCCATGAAAGATATGGTGTTGCAGATGTGATTTTGGGTATAAGGATTCATAGAATGGATAATAAATTGATCTTATCTCAATCACATTATGTTGAGAAGATTCTCAAAAGATTTAATCATTTTGATAGTGTAACGGTTGCAACACCTTATGATCCTAATTTGAAATTAACTTCAAATAAGGAAATGCCATTGCACAACTTGAATATGCAAGATTATAGGTTGTTTGATGTATGCTATGACATGCACAAGACCGGATATAGCTTTTGCGGTTGGCAAGCTTAGTAGATATACTAGCAACCCTAGTAACTTGCATTGGAATGCCATTTCTAGAGTATTAAAATACTTGAAGAAAACCATTGATTATGGCATTGTTTATAGTGGTGAACCTTCGGTCTTAGAAGGATATACAGATGCAAGTTGGATCACCAACATGGACGATTATTCATCCACAAGTGGATGGATATTCATGTTTGGTGGGGGTGCAGTTTCTTGGGGATCTAAGAAACAAACATGCATAACAGATTCTACTATGGCTTCAGAATTTGTGGCATTAGCTTCGGCAAGTAAGGAAGCTGAATGGTTGAGAAATCTACTTTATGAGGTTCCTTTATGGCCAAAGCCAATGTCGCCTATTTCAATTCGATGTGATAGTGAAGCAACATTATCAAAGGCTTATAGCCAAGTTTACAATGGGAAGTCTAGACATATTGGTCTAAGACATAGTTATGTTAGACAACTTATTCTAGATGGGGTGATCACCATAAATTTTGTCAAGTCTAGTGAAAACTTGGCGGATCCATTGACAAAAGGACTTACAAGAGAAGTTGTGTCTAAGACTTCCAAGGGGATGGGACTCAAGCCCATTAACTTAGTCACTCATGATGGAACCTCAACTCAACGCTTAATTGGACATTAAGTCTTGAGTTTTAACGAGTCCAAGTACATCATATGAATGTGGCTGCAAGTACTTATTTTAAATAATCATTCCCAAGTGATAAAGTGCTTGAAACTGTATGATAAAGGAGGAGGTTGAGTTTTTACTCTTAATGGACCCATAACACGTAAATATAGTGTTGGAATGCTTATACGGTTGTATTCTTGATGGAGTTCACCTATATGAGTGGAAGTGGTGCCGCTTCTAGGAGCTCAGGGCTTGGCTCTCAAGCACTCACGAATAGATACAAGACACATGGCCAGTAAACGTGTCGAGCTTTTGCTAAATGACTCTTGACGAGTTTTGAAGTCCTATGTGTGAATTAATGTATGACTAATC
Organism: Heritiera littoralis; assembly: GCA_031772115.1. NCBI lineage: Eukaryota > Viridiplantae > Streptophyta > Magnoliopsida > Malvales > Malvaceae > Heritiera > Heritiera littoralis. The sequence goes on from JAPDPK010000043.1 coordinate 3,098,993, forward strand.
GTATAGAACTGCTGGTTTAAAGAACTAGTTCTACTATGCCGTTCTGATTAACTCAACAGCACTTTTTCACTAAAGTGGAGGTTTTAAATCAGGATTGATACCTTCATTTATGCATAAGGATTCCTTAGGTATCGGATTTACTTTATTTTGAAAAATGGTGGGGGATTGTTAGAATATTTTCAAAAAGTGGATGAATTATTGATTAAATATAAAGTTTAATCAATGGAATTAAGAAACTAATGCCTTGGTAAGGTTCCGGGTTAAGAAAATCGAAGTAAACTCGATTAATTGAAGCTTGGTAGGGCAGTCAACTGCCCATATAGGGCAGTCAACTGCCCTTGTGCAGAAAACATTATGTATAAAATTTACACTAAGGCAGTTGGATGCCTTGGGAAGGGAGTCGGCTGCCTTGGGGAGCAGTTAACTGCCTTTATAGGGCAGTCGACTGCCCATATAAGGCAGTCAACTGCCCATATAAGGCAGTCAACTGCCCATAATACGATCAAGCTTCTGTATAAAATTTATGTTAGAGCAGTCGACTGCCATACCTGGACTTGCTTACTGTTTTAAAAATACACTAGGGCATTCGACTGCCATTTTCGGGCATCCGACTGCCCAGTATAAAAAGTGTATACGACGGCTAGTTTCTTGCTTAAAGAGTTACAAGCTCATCCAAAAGATGTTATTCAACTTCTGAATGGTTAAGCAACATTACCATTTATCTCCAAAGGTTGTGACCTTGTTAAACAATTGTGTTTGATGAATCAAACAACACAATTGAAAAACCATATCACTTGAGTAAAGGTTGCATCACTTGGAATTAATCTCAATAAATAAAGATGTCAAGTTCATACTTGAGAGATATATCAAAATATACCAGAATAATTCTGATATTCTTTCTTCCCTCTCACACTCAAACTAAAGATAAGTTTCTTAGGCATTATTTGCTGCAGAAGATAGTGACTAAGACAAGATACTTTTGTACTTGTCAAGGGTATTTAGTGGTTTAATTTCACTAGTGCAAAGTGATTTTAAACAAGGGCTTCTTTGTATCCTAGGGATATTCGATAAACCCCTGTTGCATGCCATAATTGGTGGGGGCGAAATAATCCTAAGGAAAGTGGCATTATAGCAGCACGCCTAGAAGCCATTTCTGCATTTGTTCGTAATTACCAAGGAGATCAAAATTCAAGGTGATTTAAGGCACTCAAGAACACTCAAGGTCATCTTCATATCCACCAAGGAGGTTCAACACAGAAGCAATACCATTTGTTCTATATATTCAACCGTTTTATATTTAACTTTATTAATATCTATTCTATTTTATAAATTTCTTTAAAATATTTATTTAAAACTAACTCTTTAATTGAAATGATAGCTTAACAAAATAAAAAAAAATGATGAGCTAACGGTGCTTAGAGTTGTTAAACAAGTTGGCTCGCCCCGTCTGCAGGCCAACTTGTCTTGGATTGGAATTAAACAAATAAATTGGGCTAGCCCGCATATTTTTCAAGCCTAAAATATCAAGGTCCTAAACCTCATATTTTTGGTCCTCAAGCTAACGGATCAGCCTACGGACCAAACAAATAAGAGAAATTTCATATGATATTTTGTATAAGAAACAATCAAATTTATATCATTTCAACAAATTTAAAGTATTATGTCTAAAATTCTCTTCTAAATTTGATTAACGAGCATTCATAAAATCCACAAAATAACATTAATCAGTGAAACAATACATGATATTATACATACAATAATCCCAAAATATGATAATAAGTTTACAAAGCTTACAACAATCTCAAAACATGATATTAAGCTTACAATAATCCCAAAACATAATACTAAACTTGTAACAATCCTAAAACAAGATCCTATTAGAAAGACTTAATAGCAAGTGGGCTGTGGGTTTAAGGATGGGGCCCAGCGAAATAACATATACTTTGGGTTTAGTGGGTTTAGTTATTTTGGGCTTAAATTGGATTGTATCTTACTTGGTTGTTTTTTTTTTAATTGGGTTTGTATTTATCTTTTTTTGAGATTGAGTTCGTATTTATTTAATTAAGTTGGGTTGTGTTTATTTTTATTTAACCGAGTTTACTAATAATATTAAGTCATTAGTTGTGTTTGGCAAAGCAAAGCATGCCAGCCCGTTGACTAACAGGTTTAAACGCATAGATCGTATCAGGTTCATTATACCTACATTTAAATGAACTTACATTTTGGAGGTCCTAACCCTTGGAAATAAATGGATAAATGAATCGGTCCACGAGCTCGAACTCGTTTGGACAGCTCTAACAATGCTACTCTAAGCTTTGATCATGAAACATGAATTGATGCCAAAGATTTTGTGAAATGTAATATGCACTTCTTAAAACATCTTTGTTATTTACAATTATCATTGAAAAATAAAAGAAATATCAAGAAACTAATCATGGGTAATAAATTAATAAAACAAATGAAAAATGAAACAAAGCAAAGCAAGAAAGATGAAAAAATTAATTACGAGCATTGAATATTATGCTATGAGAAAATAGAGATATAAAAATTTACCTTGAAACGAAGAACCCATGAAAAAACCCCTTGTTTTAATTTTGTAAACCGAAAAGAAAACAATTTTTTCTTTCAAATAGCATTAAATAGAAACAAAACTAATAAAAGATAAACTAAAAACAAAGAACTATAAAAACAAAGAAGATATACTAAGATTTTATATGAAGGGAAAAAGAAGGAAGAACAATGAGGAGAAAAGGAAAGATCAATGAAGAAATAAAATAAAGAGAAAAAAATGTGACAGATTTCTTTCACAATACAATGTTTTTTACCCAAACTCCTTTCTTTTTCTCAATCTGTTAGGTTTATGAAAGCATTTTCTCATTTCATTTTCTATTTTTATTTTCTAAAATCAATTTTTATTTTCTGTTTTTTGAATTATGAAAATATGTTTGGTACACGAAAATGAAAATTTATTTTTGAAAGTGAAAATTATAAAAATGCGTTTGATATTACATTTTTAAAACAAGAAAAAGAAAAAAATAACTAAAAATTAAATTAAATTACAATTTTTGCCAAAAAAGTAAAATGTAACAACAATAAAATAAATTGCAAATGATTTATGATAATATATTGAAAAAATAAATTGAAAAAAATATTTTTACTTAAAAGGTTGTTCTTAGATTGCCATTTACTATTCTACCAATCATCACCATTCTATGAGCTCTTATCACCACCCATATTATATACTTCAAATTCAATTTACTTAATAAAAAAATACTGAGAAAAAAGTAGAATAATGAAAATATAGTACATTGTATTGTAGTATGGATAATTGATTTTTTTTTTATTTTAACCCACACGAGTAAAGAAATTGAAAAAAGATAATTGTTTTTTGAATTTAATGTATATAAAATAAAATGTATATTATTTTAGGATATTTTATTCGTAGTACATTAATTTAATATGAGTTTGTATATGATGCACTGACAGTGTATAGTTTCTATACACTGTCAATACATCAGAAGTTGACACCTCATCAATAGGCCCTTATGGGCAAATTAAAAATTTTTTTTTATATTTGCATATAAGGACCTAGTGATGAGGTGTCAACCTCTGGTGCATTGACAGTGTATAGAAACTATATACTGTCAGTGCATCATATATAAATCCATTTAATATAAGATATTGAAAAAAAATATATATGATTTTTTTAATTTTGATCATATCTAAACAAATTAAAAAAAATTGAATTTTTTAAATTTTAACATATATTGGTATTTTATGTGATGATAAAATAATGCCGATATTGGCAAGTTAATTTGTTAATCCTTAGTGATGTTAAACTTGAAAAAAAAAATTAAAAAAAGTGAAATAGATAATTGATTTATTTTGTAATTTTAATGTATATAGATGTTTATATTAATTTTATAAAATAAGAAAATGATAATTAGTTTTTTATTTTAATATAATACATGTGTTAAATATTTGGATTATCTATGTAGGATATTTTACTTTTAGCCAAAAGCTTTGGTTTTTATATATTTATATAAGATTTTAAAGGAATGATTTATAGTGTAAAAAAAAAGAAAGAAATGATTTATAGCATTATTTCAACATTTACAAAAAATTCAAGATCTTGTATCTATTGTGAATCAAACTCGAGTTCTTAAGTATTTAACAACCATATTAAAATTTTTTTAAAAAAATCCATTGTTTTCATATTTTTAAATTGTTCTCCATATTTTCTTAAAAAAACAAAGAAAACAATTTTTTTATTTTCTAGTGTTGACCTGTTTTCATTTTCATTTTCCAAATACTTGTTTTTCATTTTTTTAACTAAAAATGTTTTCCTTCACATTTTTTATATTCCACGAAATGAAAATGAAAAACAGTTTTGTTTTCATATACTAAATGCACACTTATTTTTCCTTTTTCAAATTCCAAGACATTTGCTAATAATCTTTTGATTAAGTGATTAAGATTGAATTGTAACATTTTATAAGACTCAAGTTCGAATTCAAACAATTTTACTTTTCTTTTCAAGTATTTAATATTTTTCTTATAACAAAAAAAATTCAAAACATCACAACAGTTAATGAAGACAGGAAACAATTAATAAATTAATAAAATAAAACTGAAAACAGTCATTTCCCTCTCTCTTTCTCTTTCTCATTTTTTTTTCTTTTTTCTTTGTACACGTGGCTTGGCAAAAAGCAGACTTGGAAAGAAGAAAGAACACTTGTTATTCAATTGCAAAGTAATTGAAAAAAAATTGTGTAGGTGTTGACAAAAGAAATGCCAAAACGTTTTTTTCTTTTTTAATATAATGGCTATTGAAGTTATCGATTTTTCTCAAAATTGATCAAAAATGGTCTCAAAATCACAATCAAACCAATAACAAAATCTAATGATGTGTCAATCAATGAAAAAGATATAATTTGTTATTAGTTTTTTATACTATATAGTTATATATCTATAACTATATATAAAAAAGTCTCCAATTAATATTAAATTGATATGTGTCCTTTCTTTTTTTTTTTGAGTTATTTTTTTTAATATAAATATTTTGAGTTGGCTTTTCTAATATTATTTTTATATATTTTTTACAATTTATTTATTGTTTTTGTTTGTTAAAAACTATGTCACAACATAAGTTAAAATACTAATAGGTATAAAAGTTATTTATTTAATGAGTGAGTAGTTGTCACATGACATTTCGTTATCTCTTTAGTGGCAATATTTTTTATTTTCAAATTTATAATTAGTTTTAAACTTTTTTTAAAAATTAAAATATTAAAAATAAATTTAGTCATGTGAGAGTTTTTAATTTCATATGTGATATTTTTTCATTGAAATAAAAATATTTATTTCTAAAATTTTTTAATGTTAAAATAATAAAAATGGGGAAAAAATGAACTTAGTATGAAACGAAGAGAGTGAAAAGAGAGACAATAAAAAGTTTAAACAAAAAAAATTTGAAAAGAACTAAATCAAATATTCACAATTTTGTCTTTTATAAATACTATTATTATTTTTCCAAAGTTAAAGTAAAAGAAAGAAGCGAAAGATACGAAAAGTGGAGAGAGAAAAAAAATAAAATTCAAATAATTTTTGTAAGGAACTAAACCAAATATTCATGTAAAAATGTTAAAAAAATTCAAATTAAATACCCAAAAAATTTAGTTTGCAAAAATTTGAATAAAATACTAAAATTCAAAGATTTATTATTGCATCCATAGAGAGTGTTGTCTAAAAATTCCACAAGCAGGATTACAAGACCGCCACATATCTTATTTTTATTTTTTTAATTAATATTTTTTAATTTTTTTAAGGACAAATGGCAGCTTTATAACCCTGCTTGTGGAGTTTTTAAACTCCACTACCAATGGATGGAATAATAATCCAAATTGAAATACCAAATATCCAAAAAGTTCAAATCAAATCATAATTCCTTTTTTATTTGTATAATTCTCAAATTTTAAAAATTAAAAAACTATAAAAATCTAATAAATATTACAAAAGATAATTATTCCATACACGTGTCACGATCTTAACATCGCTTGTGGAATAAAAATATTCCACTGATAGTGTATAGAATAATTATCCTATTACAAATAATATTAAAATTTAAAAAATGATATATTATAGTATAAAGCAAAAAATTTTGAAAATCATTTTTTAAAACTTAAACATAAATAAACAAAAAATTATAAAAAAGGAAATCTACGAATAAAATTTTTTTAAAAAATTCATTAAATATGAAAATCGAAAACTATAAAAGAAGAAATAATATAATAAATAAATAAATAATTGCAATATTAAATACTTGGAGATTATGACAAATAAAAAGAAAAAGTGATGGTGAGGATTAACCTAATTTGAATTTATTTTGAGATAAATAAATTAGGTAAATCTGAATATAAAATTAAATATTTTATAAGCTTTTCTTTTTATTTTGATATATTTAACTTTTTAATTTTATGTTAAAATTGTATTTTATTTAAAAAAGATATAATAAAAATAAATAAGACAATGAATTAATAAATTAAATATTATCATTTTCATCCAATAAATCAATATTTTTAAAATAATTATTTTGATTTATTATTTTTTAATAAATACTCTTTATAATTTTTTTTTTAAGAAAAACAATGCCCTACGCTACGCGAGTAGTCGTAAAGATGAACACTCTTTATGGATATTTAGTGTTCCAAGAAAAGACAGAGAAATTTATATTTGGGCCTAATTAAGCAACTTGGCCGAATAGGGAAATTTATAATTATTTTGGGCATTTGGGCCTCACCGCACCTCTTAATTTTCCGTCCGTTACTTAGGAATAAAGTAGGTCGGTTCTCTCTCTTAACACGGGACGGAGGCAGAGCAAAATAGAACAAAACCAGCTCCGCTCCTTGTATCTATCTCATCTCTCACCGTTGTCGTTTTATTATCGTTGAAGATCTATTCCTTCTGTTTTGGTTTCACTCCGTTTATCACTTCAGATCGAGTTGGGTTTTATCCTCTTTGGCTTCTTTGATTCAGCTAATAGGCGTGTTAGCACAAACTCAGGTGCTTTATTTTCTCTTTCTATATATATTAATGGGATTTTGGCGGTGATTTAACCTTTTTTAATCGATTCAGTTGTTTGTTTTAAAATTTCTTGATTCGATAAATTTAGGGTATTTTGTCTTTTAAGCTATATCTTGTTTGGCTGCTCAGAAAAGAAGTTTGAGAGAATTTAATTTAATTTAATTTAGTTCTTGCAAGTGCTTTCAAAACTATGATTAATACAGAAAGATTTGAATCGAAGCAGAGTTTGATTTTAGATAGGTCTTTGTAAACCCTAATTATATATATTTTTAATTTAGTTTATTATTATATGATCTAATACTTTTATATAACCTGTAGATGTGTGTATTCTGGTTGTGGAATTTGATCTTCTAATATTCTAGAAAGAAAATTTTTGATTGCTCTAATTAGGAGACTTTGCAATGTTAATTATGATTTAGGAATACCTAAATTTATAGTTGTAACGATTTTAGGGAAGTTTTTTAATCAACCTCTTAGTATTAAATAAAAAGACTACTATAAACTTTTGGCAACTAATGGTAAATAATTAGAGTATATAATTTGAACCATAAAATCCAATTTTTCTTCTTGTACTTTTAGTCGTGAAACATCATACATGTCATTCTAGAAAGACAGAAAAAGAAGCCCAACAGACATAAATTAGTCAACGATGCTGGATTCATTGATATATATATATATATATATATATTTATATTTATATTTATATAAAATCTATTATGATTTCACTTTTTATTAATTGCTTTTGCTCTTTAACAACTTTTAAGTAACCAAAAGGAAAATAGTGAACAGGCATAAAAGCAATAACAAAGCAACTGCCTAATGAAGTTTATATGATAAATTATTTTTATTCATGTTGATTTTGAGCAGGGTAATTGTTGCAATGGGAAAGAAAAAACAAGAGGAAATTGGTGCTACTGCAAAAGCCAAGGGAAGCAGCAAAGATGTGAAAAAGGAGAAACTTTCTGTTTCAGCTATGCTTGCTAGCATGGACCAGAAACCTGATAAAACAAAAAAGGGGGTGTCCTCTTTGAGTGCTACTTCTGCTAAACCCAAGGCAAAGGGCCCGAAGGTTTCGTCCTATACTGATGGGATTGATCTCCCTCCGTCTGATGAGGAGGATGAGTATGCCTCTGTGGAAGATCAAACTCAGTCTAGCAGACACCAGAGGCAGGACTTGAAACCACTTGAAACCTCCATAAGTGATAAGGAACTGAAGAAACGTGAAAAGAAGGAAATGCTTGCTGTCCAAGCTGCTGAGCAGGCAAAAAAAGAGGCCCTTAAAGATGATCATGATGCTTTCACAGTGGTTATTAGTAGTCGGGTTTCTGTCCTTGATGGTGAAGATGAAGCAGATGCCAATGTCAAGGATATAACCATAGAAAATTTCTCTGTATCAGCTCGTGGGAAAGAGCTTCTAAAGAATGCCTCAGTGAAGATATCCCATGGTAAAAGATATGGTTTGGTTGGACCAAACGGGATGGGCAAGTCTACCTTGTTAAAGCTTCTTGCTTGGAGGAAGATTCCAGTGCCAAAAAATATTGATGTGCTCTTGGTTGAACAGGAGGTGGTTGGTGATGATAGAACTGCTCTTCAGGCGGTTGTTTCTGCAAATGAAGAGCTAATTAGGCTTCGAGAAGAAGTTGCAGTTTTGCAAAATTCAACTTCTGAATGTGGAGGAGAGGATGAAAATAATCTTAGTGGGGATGATGCAGGGGAAAGGCTTGCAGAATTGTATGAAAAGTTGCAGATCTTGGGATCAGATGCTGCTGAAGCTCAGGCATCGAAGATTCTTGCTGGGTTGGGTTTCACTAAAGAAATGCAAGGTCGTCCTACTCGGTCATTTAGTGGTGGCTGGAGGATGAGAATATCTCTGGCTAGGGCACTTTTTGTGCAACCAACACTTTTGTTGTTGGATGAACCAACTAACCACCTTGACCTTAGAGCTGTTCTTTGGTTGGAGGAATATTTATGCCGCTGGAAGAAAACATTGGTGGTTGTTTCTCATGATCGAGATTTTCTGAATACAGTTTGCACAGAAATTATTCATCTCCATGATTTGAAGCTCCAGTTCTACCGTGGAAACTTTGATGATTTTGAATCAGGGTATGAACAGCGTCGTAAAGAGATGAATAAGAAGTTTGAAATTTATGAGAAGCAGGTAAAAGCTGCAAAAAGGTCAGGGAATCGAGTTCAGCAGGAGAAGGTAAAAGATCGAGCTAAGTTTGCAGCAGCCAAAGAAGCGGCAAAGAACAAGGGAAAGGGCAAGATTGATGATGATGAGCTTCCAGCTGAGGCCCCAAAGAAGTGGAGAGATTACAGTGTGGAGTTCCACTTCCCTGAACCCACTGAACTAACACCACCTCTTTTGCAGATAATAAACGTAAGCTTCAGTTATCCTAATCGAGAGGATTTCAGGCTCTCAGATGTTGATCTGGGTATTGATATGGGAACTCGGGTTGCCATTGTTGGGCCTAATGGAGCTGGTAAATCGACTCTTTTGAACCTTATTGCTGGTGATCTAGTTCCAACAGAGGGTGAAGTACGAAGAAGTCAGAAGTTGAGGATTGGGAGGTATTCACAACACTTCGTAGATCTACTAACTATGGAGGAGACACCAGTGCAATATCTTCTTCGTCTTCATCCAGATCAAGAGGGGCTCAGCAAGCAGGAGGCAGTTCGAGCCAAACTTGGGAAATTTGGACTTCCCAGCCATAATCACCTCACTCCAATTGCCAAATTGTCTGGAGGACAGAAAGCTCGAGTTGTTTTTACTTCAATTTCCATGTCAAAACCTCACATATTGCTATTGGATGAGCCCACGAACCATTTGGACATGCAAAGCATAGATGCTCTGGCTGATGCACTTGATGAGTTTACTGGTGGAGTTGTCTTAGTAAGTCATGACTCTAGGCTCATATCATGTGTTTGTGAGGATGAAGAGAAGAGTCAAATTTGGGTAGTAGATAATGGGACTGTGAACAATTTCCCTGGTACTTTTGAAGACTACAAAGATGAGCTGCAAAGAGAGATTAGGGCAGAAGTTGATGATTGATGCGGCAGTTAATATAGGTAGTGATATTGAGTTTCCCATAATTTTTATAATTAGTCATATAAATGCATTAAGACCTTCAGTTTTCTTCACATTTATTTGTCTTTGTGCTTTTTCGGAAAATATGTGAGTGTCCTCTTGTATTGCGGATTTGTTTGAAATTCAGAGCTTGGTAATGTATGAATTTGGCAGTGTACACTAGGAAAAAAATGCAAGCTCCATATCAGTTAATAAGTTCTATTGGGTATGTTGCTGTGGAATTCCTTTTCAGGATGTTAGAACTGTTATATTTTTCGGGGTTTTCTTAGCACAACTTACTGTGGCAGTTTTATTTCATTTCCATTTCCTGTTCTATAAGTTTGTAGATTATGCTCGACTTTGCATTTGCAGGGTTCATATTCTTTGTTACATATTTTGCAATTTCCGTTGGAAAAGAATGGACTGGTAATGCGCTACTTAGGATGCTTGAAATCTATGTTTCGCAACTATCATTTAGGATGCTTGAAATCTGTATTTTGCATTTCTATGATGAACCTTGTTCGAGAAGGCTAAAAGCTTCTTGAGTTTGATCTTGGCAAGAAGAAAACACACACACACATATATATATATATATATATATATATAATATATATATATATATTTTTCTTTCCTTCATTTACCTGATAAAGTTGAAAAGCAAGGGGAAAAAATAAAAATAAAGTGATTAGAGGTAATTTAATAGTTTAGCATAATTTACTCACATACATCATATTTTCCTTCTCATTTTTTTTTTAAAATTCGGAGAGATTGAATTGTGTGAATAGGGAAAAAAAACTTATCCTTCACATTTTCTTTCCTTTTAATATTCTTTTGTTGCAATTAATCTTCAAATTTTTTCCATTCACATTTCTCGTCATTTTTTTCTTTTTATTTTTCAGTTGTACTGAGCATAGCTTTAGGGATACAGCTTTTTATGGCTTTATCTTATAGTCATTTCTCTTTTTGTTTCAAGTCTTATCCGACTTTAATATATGGCTGAACTGCAAAAATAATATCATTCAAAGATTATTGTTTCTGTTCCTGTTTCTTTTCTCATTAGTTGCGGTACGTGGAAAACATTTTGGTTTATTGAATCCGAGCATGGAACACCGTATATTTGTTTCTTTTTGGACAGCCTTTTCTAATAAATTGATACAGAGAACGTGTATACATTTAGGTAGTATAAGTAATAAGTTTAATAGTGCTGTATAAATGCTTTAGTTAAGAGAATGGAAATTGTGAATCTTGAAAGAAGGATTAAGATTAGAGTAAGATCAAAAAAAGATTTGGAAGAAGGTAATTTGAAAAGATATAAATGTATTAGAGTTGAATGAACACACGGTCTTAGATAGGAATATGTGGAGGAAGCGAATACATATGGACGATTTAAGTGAGTTCATATATTAGTTCATATAGTTTATTTTAATCTTTTCGGATAAAAGCTTTGATAATTATGATGAAATAATAAGTTTAATAGTGCCATATGTGCAGCAGGCCACCAAACATTGTTACATCAAATGCAACGCTGGCCATGTATTGCAGGTTTTGAAGTTTCTTCTGCAAAGTGGCACTGATGCTTGCCGCTTTGGCCATTTGTCCTTTGGTTTGCCTTTTGGCCATTTTAGTCCCTATTTTCATCCCTCAAATCTCAACTGAGCTTTGCTGGGAATGGCCAAGAAGGATTCCTGTTATCCGGTGGGGCATATATATTGCGAAAGCAAGAACAGCTTTGCTACTGTCGATATCTGATTCAATTCTTTCCTCTTATTCTTCGCATATAGATCAACTCTCTCATTCTTCTGACTTTGACCTTCTGTTATAGCCTAAAATCTAATGCTTGGAAGGGTTTTGTATGTAAGCAAGAGATATTGGAGAAAGTAAAGACCTTGGTTGGGTGTGTGGAGAAAAAACGGTGATTTGATAAATTTAGAGTGTTATAATATTTGGGTATTGTGATTATTAAGAAATTTAAAATTAGCATAGGGTTAACTATTACTTAAAGTACATGGTAAATATGGATATAGAACCTATTATATGGATGGTTTTATGCAAGAGTGAAAAACTTTCTGAAGTGATTGGTTTTATTAGGTTTGTTTTGTGGTTTGTTTAGTGTTAATGAATGTGTTTGTGTTGTGAAATATGGTCGTTTATATATTATATATTCATTTAATGTCTATGAGTACATGTTTATGAAAATGCTAGTTTAGTGTTCACAAACAAACTCGTTTAGCTTAACAAAATTTGTTCATAAATATTAAAAGAACAACTTCAAATCTATACGAATGAGCACGAATATGATACAAATTTTTTCATTGAATAGTAATCATAGTATAAATAAATGAACGAACTCGAATGTAAACAATATAACAAATGAATAAATGAACATGAATTTATGTTCATGTACGATAAAAAAATGACAAACATGAATGTGAACAATATATCAAATGAATTAATGAACACGAACTTATGTTCCTGTTCCATTTGCTCACGGCATGCGGATTCTAAGAAAAACTTGAGTCTTAAATAACTTTTAAAATTGTGGTGAAATACGTAATTTACATTTCCTGACATTTCTTCCTCTTCTCTTTCATTTTTTTGGGATTTCGGTGATCAATTTCTATACCAATCGCTAGTTATCGCCGTCGGTCACCACTCACCAGCTTTTCTAAAAAATATACCAAAATTTTCATTATTTCCTAATCTTTTTATGTGTAACCTCCATTTCTTCCAAAAATACCTAGATCCAAGATTCAAGCTACAGATTTAGATATACCTCTAAGATTTTTCTGTGTATTTTTTAAAAATTTAATTAGATAAGAAGGAAGAAATTAAAAGGAACATTTTGGTATTTTTTGAGATAACTTACACCAGTAACCACTATTGGCAGCCAATAATTGACAACGGTTTGCTTCTAAAAATTATACCAAAATTTTCATCATTTCTTCTTCTTTCTACTTCTAACCTTTGTTTTTTTTTTTTAATGCTCAAAAGGCAATATATCTAAGATTGAAGTTGCGGAGTTAAACATTAGATTTAGGATTTTTTGTGCATTTTCTTGAAAAACTAATTTTGGGAGTGAAGAAGGAATCAAAGGTGTTTTTTTGGGAAGGAAACTGCCGTCAATGACTAACGGTCAACGACTGGAGGAGGAGGCTGGTGGATTTTGAGTATGGTAATGGTTTAGGGCATTTGATTTTGAAAGTATTTTTGTCTTGAAATTTAAGGATATTTTTGGAGAAGATCTATTTTTACCCCACAAATTACTATTCTTACCCCCACCCCGTTTTTAAACAGTAAAAATAATTGATAAAATGACGATTTTACCCCTGAGATCAGCTGCCATGATACTTACGCAAGTGAATTTGAGCAAATCTTCATCTTTCGCATAAGTAAACTTGCTCAAAAGGCCCATTTCTACGCAAGCAAACTTGAGCGAACGTGCGAAGGTCGCATGTTCGCGCAAGTTTGCTTGCGCGCGAGGTGTTCGCGCAAGTTTATCTTGCGTGAGATGTGAAGAAATTCGTTTAAAAACTTGTAGAGATTGCATTATTAAAATTTTAAGTGTTGCAAAAAATATTACGCGTTTTAAAATTTTATTACACAAAACAATTTTTGTGATTTATTTTTAGTATAAAAACAATTTTTATTTTATGGGTTTTATTTATACTAAAAAAATAATTTTTATTATAATAACACTTTGTTAGCTTTAAATTGACAAGTATTTTGAAAATGACAAAACTCAAGTAAACTTAAAAATGATTTTTATACAAGTAAATTTGCTTTGAATGAACTCAATGATTGAAACTATTTTAACAAAGTCTTGGAGTGTGATTTAGTCAGTAAATACTCTTAAGAAAAGTGCTAGAAGTTTTTGAATTGACTTAGAATCACAAAAAACCATAAACTATCACAAATTGCAGTTAAAGACGTGCAGGAAGGCATTCTGGATAAAAGGGATCGATTCCTACTGTAGAGGGATCGATCCCATTTTGGCAGTAAGTTGGACAAGCACCCTAGAACAAGTTGAAATGCTCTCGCAATAAAAAGGATCGATCCCTCTGGTAAAGGGATCGATCCCTTTGCCCGAGACCTGACAATAACGGCTAGTTTTTGAGGGTTTCAACGGGAGGATTTGCATTAAATGCTTCACCAACTGTTCTATCCGTTTGGTGGGTTATAAATAGAGGTATTTATGAAGTTTGGAGGTAGAACAAGCACTGAAAAATCCTCAAGCTTCAAGAGAGAAATTCAAATCTGAAATTGTTCATTGTATTACTCTATTTTGTGAGATTCATTTGTGTTCTTCACCCATTCACTGAAATTCTTGTTATTCAAGGGGTGAGCTATCCTTGTAAGGTCTGATATTGTAGAGTGTTGGGTAGCAATACAAGGGTAGAGGCTTAGAAGGAGATTTCAAAGTCTCTAAGAAGATTGTAAGAGGTCTTGCCACACCTTCAAGTGGCTTGTAAGGATTCTCAAGGAAGTGGTGAATCAAAACCTTGAAAAGGAGTTCAAGGAGAGAGGACGTAGGCAAGAGATTGGCCGAACCTCTATAAAACTTGTGTTTGCTTCTCTTTCCCTTACTCTTATTTACTGCATTTATTTCATCACTGTTTATTTTGCTTGAATTGTGCATTAAGAGCTAAGAAAATTAGAAAGAATTAGAAAAACCGATTCACCCCCCTCTCGGTAGAGCCAACAATTGGTATCAGAGCTTGGGCTCGAGATTGACTTAGATTAACATCTATCGAGTATAAACGATCACTAATGGCTCAAACTAGTTTGTCTACACCCTTGGTAGGAGAGGGACACTCTACGGTTAGACCTCCACTCTTTAATGGTCAAAACTATGCTTATTGGAAGACTAGAATGATGCTATTTATTCAAGCTAATGATTATGAAGTATGGAGAGTTATTGTTAAAGGTCCCCTTATCCCTATTAAGAAAGTAGATGGGACGGATGTGCCTAAGAAAGAAGACGAATGGGATACTAATGATATTAGGATGGCACAACTTAATGCTAAAGCAATGCACACACTCTTTTGTGCATTAGGACCAAATGAGTATAATCGAGTGTCACAATGTGAGAATGCTAAACAAATTTGGGATAAACTAGCTATCACACATGAGGGAACCACACAAGTCAAAGAAACCAAAGTAGGCATGCTCACACAAGACTATGAACTATTTAGAATGAAGAATGATGAGTCAATTAGTGACATGTTTACTAGGTTTACACATAATAAATGGTCTTAAAGCTTTAGGGAAGACATACTCTAATGTAGAGATGGTGAAAAAGATTCTCAATAGCTTACCAAAATCATGGGAAGCTAAAGTCACTGCTATTGAGGAATCCAAGGACCCTCATACACTATCATTAGATGAACTTATGGGATCCTTGCTCACTTATGAGATGAAAATTAAGAGAAATCAAGATCCCCCAAAGAAAGTTGGAGTAGCACTAAAATCCACCACAAGTGAGGAATCAAAAGATGATCTTGATGTAAGTGGTGATGAAGAAGATTTAGAAATGGCCATGTTTGCCAAAAGGTTCAATAAATTCATGAGGATGAGAGCTAGTGGAAACTCTAGGAGACCCCCTAGGAGAGAGTTAAATAGAGGTGAAACTAGTAGGAAAGATAAGGACCAAATTATATGTTATGAATGCAAAAAACCTGGCCATATTAAATTTGATTGTCCTTTGTATAGGAAGCAAAATGAAAAGAAACAAAAGAAGAAAGCAATGGTGGCTACTTGGAGTGATAGTGACTCCTCCGATGAAGAGAATGTGGAAGATGAAGTAGCTAACCTTTGCTTCATGGCTTTTGAAGATGAGAAGGTAACTTCTAACTTGCTAGATACTCATGAATACACTTTTGATGAATTGCAAGATGCATTTGATGAGTTAGCCAATGAATTTGAATGCATGAATTTGAAATATAAGAAAATGATTTCTAAATTGAAAAAGGAGAATGAAATGCTTGTGAATGTTAAATTAGAATGTGAAAAGAAATTAGAGAATGCAAATCTAGAAATAGAAGAATTAAATAGAAAGAACACTAATTTGCAAAACTCCTTTTCTAGATTTTACATGGGTCAACAAAAACTTGATCAAATGCTAGAGACTCAAAGAGCATTCTTTGATAGAGAAGGATTAGGCTACAATGCATCTAACAAAGAAACTCATCTTAAAAATTTCCTAGTTAAAGATAGAAAATTTGTTTTGTGCACATTATGTAATAAACTAGGACACTCTTCACAAGCATGCACATCTAGGAAGACCATGTTTAGAGGAAAAATGGCTGTCAAGATTTGGGTGCCTAAACATGTCTTAAATTCAAGTGATGAGTCCTTAAAAATGAAATGGATCCCTAAAGGATCAAAAATTATTAGTACTAACTCTCAAGGACCAAGAAAATTTGGGTACCTAAGATAAAAGCTTGACGTGTTTGTAGGAGGAAGAGTATTGCTACAAGGCTAAGTCCAAGGAGCATTGGTACCTTGATAGTGGATGCTCAAGACACATGACGGGTGACAAGAGCCAATTCAAGTTCCTAAAGCATAAAAGTGGTGGAGAAGTCACATTTGGAGACAACTCCAAGGGACAAATTGAAGGAATTGGCTCCATTGGTAACTCTTCCTCAACCATTGAAAATGTTTTGTATGTTAGAGGCTTGAAACATAACTTGCTTAGTATTAGTCAATTGTGTGATAAGGGATTTAAAGTTATGTTTGATGATTTGTGTTGCAATGTTGTTAATGCTAAATGTAATCAAATTGTGTTTATTGGACATAGACAAGGAAATATTTATATTGTGGATTTAAATGAACTTAATAGCAAAAATGTATGCTTTATGGCTACTAGAGAAGATGAACCTTGGTTATGGCATAGAAGACTAGGCCATGCTAGCATGCATGTTTTGTCTAAGTTAGCCAAAAGAGACTTAGTAGTAGGATTGCCTAAGCTTCAATTTGAAAATGACAAAGTTTGTGAGGCATGTGTAAGAGGAAAACACAAAAGAATCTCATTTAAACCTAAGAAGTGTGTCACTACCTCTAGATCACTTCAACTTCTTCACTTAGATCTTTTTGGACCAACTAGGACAACTAGTTTAGGAGGTAAACACTATGGATTTGTGATAGTTGATGATTACACTAGGTTTACTTGGGTGTTCTTTTTAAGTGTTAAAAATGAGGCCTTAGAAAAATTCACTGTTTTCTCAAAACTTGTTCAAAATGAAAAAGGTTACTCTATCTCAAGTATTAGAAGTGATCATGGAAAAGAATTTGAAAATCTTGGTTTTAATATATTTTGCAATGAAAATGGTATTAGCCACAATTTTTCAGCTCCTAGAACTCCTCAACAAAATGGGGTAGTTGAAAGGAGAAATAGAACCTTAGAAGAAATGGCTAGAACCATGCTTTGTGAAAATAACTTACCTAAATATTTTTGGGCTGAAGCAGTAAACACTTCTTGCTATGTTATAAATAGAGCTATGGTAAGGCCTATTTTAAAGAAAACCCCCTATGAGCTTTATAAAGGAAAAAGACCTAACATAAGTTATTTTCACCCATTTGGATGTAAATGTTTTGTTTTGAACAATGGTAAAGATAATTTAGGAAAATTTGATGCTAAAAGTGATGAAGGTATTTTTCTTGGCTATTCTCTAAATTCTAAGGCCTATAGAGTTTTCAATAAAAGAACACTTGTAGTAGAAGAGTCAATACATGTAATTTTTGATGAATCAAATATCGTTAGTAGAATCAATCTTGATGATGAAGTAGAGATTTTTGATGAACCTATAGTTGATCCATCTCAAGATAAGGATGTTAGAAATCAATTAGAAGATCTTAATATTAACAAAAATGAGGAGTCCATGGAACAAGAAATAATTGAGAAGGAATCTAGATGTCCTAGAGAACTAGGATATGTGAAAGATAATGATATTGTTGGAGATCCAACCATTGGAGTTAGGACTAGGTCAACATATAGAAACATATGTCAACATGTAGCCTTTGTGTCACAATTTGAGCCAAAGAAAGTGGATGAGGCCTTGAATGATGAAAATTGGATTATGGCCATGCAAGAAGAATTAAATCAATTTGAGAGAAGCAAAGTGTGGACCCTAGTAGAAAGACCTAAGGATTATCCCATCATTGGAACTAAATGGATATTCAAGAATAAGATGGATGAAAATAGCATTATTGTTAGAAACAAGGCTAGGTTAGTGGCTCAAGGTTATAGACAAGAAGAAGGGATAGACTATGATGAGACCTATGCTCCGGTAGCTAGATTAGAAGCCATTAGAATGCTACTTGCTTTGCATGCTACAAGGATTTTAAGTTATATCAAATGGATGTGAAAAGTGCCTTTTTAAATGGTTATATAAATGAAGAAGTCTATGTTGAGCAACCTCCCGGTTTTGAAAATCCAAAATTTCCTAATCATGTTTTCAAACTTTCAAAAGCCTTATATGGATTAAAACAAGCTCCTAGAGCTTGGTATGAAAGACTTTCAAAGTTTTTAATCGAAAAAGGTTTTACAAGAGGAAAGGTAGACACAACCTTGTTTATTCAATCTAAGGGTCATGACTTATTAGTAGTTCAAATTTATGTAGATGATATCATTTTTGGGTCTACAAATGAGTCATTGTGCAAAAATTTCTCTAAACTAATGCAAGGTGAATTTGAAATGAGTATGATGGGAGAATTAACCTTCTTTCTAGGACTTCAAGTTAAACAATGTAAAGAAGGTATTTTCATAAATCAAGCTAAGTACACTAAAGACTTGCTCAAAAGATTTGGAATGGATGAGTCTAAACCTTTCTCTACACCTATGAGCACAAATATTAAGCTTGATAAGGATGAAGGAGGAAAATGTGTAGACACTAAACTATATAGGTCTATGATTGGCTCATTACTATATTTAACTGCTAGTAGACCCGATATAATGTTTAGTGTATGCTTGTGTGCTAGATTTCAGTCATCACCTAGAGAATCACACCTACAAGCAGTAAAAAGAATCCTTAGATACCTCAAAGACACTTCCTCCTTAGGACTTTGGTATCCTAAAGATTCTACACTTGATCTCCATGCATATTCCGATGCGGATTTTGGTGGATGCAAAGTGGATAGGAAAAGCACATCGGGAACATGCCAATTCTTAGGAAGTAGGCTTATATCATGGTTCTCTAAGAAACAAAATAGCGTAGCTCAATCCACAACTGAGGCTGAATATATAGCTTCCGGTAGTTGCTGTGCTCAAGTTTTGTGGATTAAGCAACAAATGAGAGACTATGGAATAGAAATGAACCAAGTTCCCATTAAGTGTGACAATACTAGTGCTATCAATCTTACAAAAAATCCCATTCAACACTCTAGAACCAAGCACATTGAGATTAGATATCATTTTATACGAGATCATGTGCAAAAAGGGGACATAATTCTGGAGTATGTAGACACTTTGCACCAATTAGCTGATATCTTCACAAAACCCTTGGACAAGGAGAGATTTTGCACTCTTAGAGGTGAATTAGGCATAATGACTGCTCCTTGAAGTAATTTGATGTTGCATGCATGTGTTAAGATTAGTTTGTGATGATTGCAAGACAGCAATTTGAAGAATGTAATTCCCACTTGCAATTCATGACCTTAACTTACTGAGTTACTGTTCATGTTCATGATAAACTGTTGAGTGTTATGTGTTTTGATCAAGATAAACTTCTTTCATTTGCCAAAACACATTTCTAATGTTAAAACACAATCACAGCCATCTCCACCTCTTGGTCCTGCACACTTATGCAATTTTCTGCATTTTGCTGCAATTTTCTACACTTTTTTTGCAGTTTTCAATCTCATTTCCTGCATGTTAAGTGAAAACAATCAACTTTTGATTTTAAGATGGTAAAAATGCATGAGTTTCATTGTTTTCAAATCATTTTTATGCATCATAAACGAGGCAAGTGACTAAGGAGACAATTCCTCTCGAATAGGATTGATTTCCAGTCTGTCAGGCCAAAAATCTGGGTGAAAGGAAGCAATCTGCCTAAAAGGGATCGATCCCTCTACAGTAGGGGATCGATCCCCTCGTGACAGAATTGACTTCGCGCTTCTTTTAAAACGTCGGGCCCTCCTTCCTTTCAAACTATTCACCTTCTTCTTCACCTTCTCACGCCGTTCCCCATTTTCTCTCATCCCAAATCCTCTAGATCTCACTCATTTCTACACCAAATCACTTCATTCTTTCACCAATCTTCCTCATTTCCTTCTCTTTTTCATTTTCCCTCCTCATTTCCTGACAAAATCTCTTATTTTCTTCTTTTCCTTCTTCTTCCACACCATGGTTACTATTCACCCAACATTTCAATTGTAAGTTTTTCTCACATTTTTCATTCCATTTTTCTTGCATTTCTAGTTACTTTCATCATGTCTTGACTGCCCATTTGCTTATCTTGCATTAATTTCCTCTCCATCTAGGTTTTCACTTCATTTGGCACTTGTCTTTTTCTAGGAATTTTACTTAGCCTATTTGCAGTTGTTCATCCGAAATTCCTTGTTATAATTGTTAAATGCATATTGGGTTGTGGCTCTCTGCTGTTGGTTAGGTCATATCTCTCTCCCACACACTCATCCATAGTTCCCCAAACTTGTGCCCACCACTGTTCGATAAAAGTTCTCAACGAAATTTTATATCTTTTTCTTACTCCATATGGCTCCTAAAGTTAAGCACACTGCTCAAAAACGCAAAACCAGTGCTTCCTCCTCTTCCTCCTCCATACCGGCCACCTTTAACCGATGCTTTCGCCATGCCAATGAGAAAACACGATTTCTAGCGAACTTTGCCAATATGCCTATTAAGCATTGGCGTCCAATTGATTTCGATTTCCTCGAATCAATTAATTTCCCTTACTTGGCCAAATTCGCTGAATTTAATTGGATTAACTTTCTCAAAATCAACACTCCGGTTCCTCCAAACATCATTCGGGCTTTCTTTTCCAATGCCGAAACCATCACGGATCCAAATGATGAATGTCGTGTTGTCGGAATTCGATCCTATGTCATGGGCAAACACATTGAAATCACCACACAATCCCTCTTTCTTATCTTTAGAGTTCCCGACGGCGGTAATATCTATGAGAATATCGATGTCCCCTTAGTGTTTCCCGTTACCAATAATCGTGCAAGTGACCTTCCTGTCTTCGCACGCCTCCTCCATATTATCATCTCATGGAATCTCCGCCCTCTTGGCACCCGGTATTCTCACCTTCGCAAACTTGATCGTTTTTGGCTCCATCATATTCATGAACCCGACGGCGAACAACCACACCTCCTACACTTTATCCTTCATGACTGGGTGAAGATTGTTCTTGGCAAGGTCCACACCATCGTCTTCCCTCAGCCTCTCGCCTTCTACTTACTTCAAAAAGGCGTTGACTGCTCATGTGAGGTTGGTGTACTTCCGGATCCTAGCACCACGATCAATCTAGCCACTCTCCATAATCTTGGGTGGTATCAACGTCAACGGGGGATACAATCGAATGGGTCAAGGGTCATGGACAGGCTGAACCTCCCGAACATGCTCCGGAAGACATCGGAGAAGAAGGAGGAGACGAAGACGACGCACCTGCAGCAGCCACATCTTCTGCACCTTCCGGCTCCTCGTCAGCCTCTCTTGACCAGATCATGCATATGCTTCAGAACTTTCAACATGACGTAGGTCAGCGACTTGATCACATCGAGGCTAACCAAGCTGCCTTGTTCGATGAAATTCAGGATGTCCGCATGCAACACGAGGACTTCGTTGAGCAATATCACAAGACCTTCCCAAGGCGTTGATCCTCCTCGTTGTGGCATGTGTCATGCTTTCTAGTTGTTTTATGTTAATGACTATGTCTATGACTATGTTAATGGCCTTGCTAGTTATGCTTTCTAGTTGTTTTATGTTAATAACTATGTCTATGACTATGTTACTGACTTTGCTAGTTATGCTTTCTAGTTGTTTTCTGTCAATGACATGTTCTGATATTAATTGTGCTTTCATGACAGTGGGTTGTTTTTTTGTTTCTCTCTATCTCCTTGCCAATACTATTGCTTATTTTGCTTATTATTAGTTTACCCCTATTGCTTTAAATTGACTTCTACCACTAACCATTTCTCCGTGCTATTTATTCCTTTGCTATGACAAAAAGGGGGAGAATTAATGTGGTAAACTTATATTAAATTGAGGGGGAGCAAATATTGAGGGAGAGTAATGTTTTTCAAAAAATCAAGTAACCTCAATTTTCAAACACATAAGCAAATTTACCTTAAGTTTTTTCATATCAAAAAGGGGGAGATTGTTAGCTTTAAATTGACAAGTATTTTGAAAATGACAAAACTCAAGTAAACTTAAAAATGATTTTTATACAAGTAAATTTGCTTTGAATGAACTCAATGATTGAAACTATTTTAACAAAGTCTTGGAGTGTGATTTAGTCAGTAAATACTCTTAAGAAAAGTGCTAGAAGTTTTTGAACTGACTTAGAATCACAAAAAAACCATAAACTATCAAATTGCAGTTAAAGACGTGCAGGAAGGCATTCTGGATAAAAGGGATCGATCCCTACTGTAGAGGGATCGATCCCATTTTGGCAGTAAGTTGGACAAGCACCCTGGAACAAGTTGAAATGCTCTCGCAATAAAAAGGATCGATCCCTCTGGTAAAGGGATCGATCCCTTTGCCCGAGACCTGACAATAACGGCTAGTTTTTGAGGGTTTCAACGGGAGGATTTGCATTAAATGCTTCACCAACTGTTCTATCCGTTTGGTGGGTTATAAATAGAGGTATTTATGAAGTTTGGAGGTAGAACAAGCACTGAAAAATCCTCAAGCTTCAAGAGAGAAATTCAAATGAAATTGTTCATTGTATTACTCTATTTTGTGAGATTCATTTGTGTTCTTCACCCATTCACTGAAATTCTTGTTATTCAAGGGGTGAGCTATCCTTATAAGGTCTGATATTGTAGAGTGTTGGGTAGCAATACAAGGGTAGAGGCTTAGAAGGAGATTTCAAAGTCTCTAAGAAGATTGTAAGAGGTCTTGCCACACCTGCAAGTGGCTTGTAAGGATTCTCAAGGAAGTGGTGAACCAAAACCTTGAAAAGGAGTTCAAGGAGAGAGGACGTAGGCAAGAGATTGGCCGAACCTCTATAAAACTTGTGTTTGCTTCTCTTTCCCTTACTCTTATTTACTGCATTTATTTCATCACTGTTTATTTTGCTTGAATTGTGCATTAAGAGCTAAGAAAATTAGAAAGAATTAGAAAAACCGATTCACCCCCCCTCTCGGTAGAGCCAACACACTTATATTTTAGAGTTACTTTTCTCCCATTTTTTTGCTCTTCTGCGTCTTCTTCTCATTCTACTTCTCTTCTTTTTCTGTTCATGTTTTCTCTTCTACAATTTTTTTCTTTCTCACGAGCCTTTCACAGTTTACATTTCATTTTTTGTTTAAAAAAATGGAAAATCTTAGTGAGAGTAGCTATTATGGCAGTTACGAAGAGTATGAAAGCTTTCTTGAAAGTGTAGAAGCCGACGAAGAAGGAGAAGAAGTAAAAGATCTGTGCTCCCGTTCGCTGCAGATTACATTTCCACAGGATTGCGCGGAAGTGGATGTTCCGTGCAAGTACGCTTGCGCAGAAATGGCTGTTTGCACGGATCTGTCATTTCTGCATTAGATGCTTGCGCGGAAATACCGCTTGCACTAAAATCAAGTTTTAATTTTTTAATATATTATTTATTATAATAATTATTTTTAATGACTTTGTTTAATATTTGCAGAATCACAAAAGGATAGTGTATAGCGGATAATCGAAAAGTGTCCATGAAGAAATATTTAATTGTACCGATGTATTTACTACTAACCAAGTAAGTAGTTTTAAAATTAATATAATGTTTTAATACAAATCTAGTAGAAAAAAATAATTATTAAATTTATTTTGTTTCAGGTTTTCAATTGTCAAAATGCCTTGATCACATGGGCCAGAGAGCTTCGAAAAGAGCTAGGTTTTGTTGTTGTGATAAGATCATCGGAAGTTGATGTTCCTCGAAGAAAACCTAGAGTTCGACTTGTATGTGAAAGGTATGGAACATATAAGTCAAGTACAGATGAATTGCATCGCTTGGGAATAGGAACAAAGAAGTGTAATTGTCCATTCGAGTTACTAGGGGTGAAATTGGACGAGAACTATAGTTGCGCAGTGAAAGTAGTCTATGGGATGCATAATCATTTGGCTGCACAACAACTAGAAGGACATTCATTTGCTGGTCGATTCATAGTGCAAGAGCAAAGTATATTGGGTGATATGATAAATGTTATGGTAAAACCAAGAAAAATTTTAATGATGTTGAAACAATATGATAAGAAGAATGTAAGTACCATAAAGAACATCTACAATGCACGACAAAAATATAGAAAGGATGACAAAGCTGGTAGATCACCAATGCAACAACTAATGAAACGCTTGAATGATTATAAATATGTTGAGTGGCATAGGAGTGATGAGTCAAGTGATTGTGTTAGAGACTTATTTTGGATACATCCAACAGCTATAGATTTGTTGAATGCTATTTCCAATGTATTAGTTATAGATTGTACATATAAAATTAATAGATATCGACTCTCACTCCTTGAGATTGTTGGTGTAACATGTACAAATCTAACTTTTTTAGTTGCATTTGTTTATATTGAGGCTGAGCGCA
Source organism: Heritiera littoralis (assembly GCA_031772115.1). Taxonomy (NCBI): domain Eukaryota; kingdom Viridiplantae; phylum Streptophyta; class Magnoliopsida; order Malvales; family Malvaceae; genus Heritiera; species Heritiera littoralis. Next base: position 3,123,881 of record JAPDPK010000043.1, read on the forward strand.
CTGACAACTACACTTGGGCATTAAAGCAGCTAAAAAGTTTGATATCTTCTGATTCAACACCTTCTGTCATTGTTACTAATAGGTATTTAGCATTGATGAAAGCAGTACAGACAGTGTTCCCTGGTGCAATTAAGCTCTTATGTAGATGGCATATATCAAAGAATGTACTTGCTTATTGTAAAAAGTTTTTGGAGAGCATGGAGATGTGGGAAGCATTCATGTCATCTTGGGGCGTTCTTGTTTCCTCTTCAAATGAGTATGAGTATGAAGCAAATTTAACTTCAATGGTCTCTCATTACCGTTCTTATCCTAGAGCGTTCGAGTACTTAAGAGATACTTGGTTAACTAAACATAAAGAGAGATTTATTACTGCTTGGACAAATAAAGTAAAGCACTTTGGAAATGTTACAACAAATAGGTATGTAGGTTTACAAAGTTTAAAATTTCTTATTTTCACAACTTATACAATTTATTCATTATAATCAACATTGTTCGAACGTCATGTAGGGCCGAGAGTGCACATGTGAAGTTAAAGAGACACCTTGGATCGTCCCAAGAAGATTTTGATTCATCTTGGAAAGTTATCAACTCCCTGATTGAGCTATAACATACGGAGATAAAAGGCTTCGTTCGAGAGAAGTGTTACTATTGTTGAACATAATTTTAGACCAGCTTTGTTTAGGGAGTTACGAGGATTGGTGTCTAGGACAGCATTGAATATAATTTTGAAGGAGGCACATCGAGCAAATGATACCGACATTGACCATCTTATTGTGGTTGCATCATTAGAATCACACATGGGTTGCCTTGTGCTCATGAGATTGCTGAATTCATGAGGGACGAGAAACCTATTCGCTTATCCGTTTTGGATCCTCATTAGTCGAAGTTGGACTTGAAGAGGAAAACTTTTGATTATTTGGCTGAGTTGAATCTTGATGCCGAGTGGGAGCTAATAGTGAAACATTTCAATGCGTGTGATCTCTCAGGAAGATTAGCCTTGAAGAAAAAATTAAGAGAACTAGGTGATCCATCAACTACATTCCTTATTCCTCCACTTGAGAAGGCTAAGATCAAAGGCCTTTTAGACAAATCAACTCGACGTGCCCATTCATACTTTGAGATTGTTGAATCTCAACATGATAGCACATCAACACCCGTAAATTTAAATTCAGCAACTAAAAGGATGAAGCTACCAGTTAATCGAAAAAAGAAAGTGAAATTTATTGATTCTTTCCCTTTAGAGATACGCCCTTTCATACGCTCTACTGTGGATGTTGAGTCAGATGGACATTGTGGCTTTTGGGTTATAGCTGGGTTGCTAGGCATGGGTGTTGATGCATGGGGGAAGGTGCGACAAGATTTAATTGAGGAGATATGTGATTTTCAAGCTTACAATGTTAGTCTCTATGGATCCATGGAGCGTGTTGATGAATTGTTAGACATTATCATATTTCAACATACTGGCTCCTTATGATAAATGGATGACTTTACCCAATATGGGTTACTTGATAGCAACAAAGTATAATATTGTGCTGGTCCATTTATCTTCGAGACAATGTTTGACATATCTCCCGCCTAGAACTGCACCACCTCCACCACTACAGCATGGATTCCTAGCAATTGGATTTGTTAACGATTCTCATTTTGTTGAGGTATTGATAATGATATATATGCCACACTTTAGATATTTTGTATTTCATTTATTATACGTTTAACAATGCTATTTTTCAGGTATTTATGGACCTGTTTGCACCAATACCTCCGATTGCATGCAATTGGTATCGGTATCGATGTGATTTTGCTTGTGAGTGGGAGTTTCCATATGTATCTCGCATTGAAGAATTTAAAAATTTATTTTCGAGATCAGATGTTGTCATTAGAGAAACCATTGACTTAGATGAACTATGATATTTGATTAAATATTACTGTATTTGATATGTATGCCTTGTTAAGATTATATTATCGATTTATGCATTATATGTTTTAATAACATTATCAAATATCATAAAGATAATCTGTATGTTTAAGAAACAAAAATCACTAAATAAAACATTAATCATTAATAAATTATAAACAAAAATCACTACATATTTTAATAACATTATCTAATATCATAAAGATAAACTATATCTTTAAAAAATAAGTCACTAAGTACAAATACACTAATCCTCTGAGGCATCTGATATAATTGCCTTGCCTCTCCTCCTCCCGATCCTAGTATAAAAACGTATAAGTGGAGGAGCTATGTCTGATGTAACTGGTGGAGCTATCTCCGAGGAAATAGGAGTTGGTGGAAAGGCTATCTCTGATGTAACTCGTGGAGGAGCTGAGGATGAAGCAGCATCTGATGACCCAAATAATATGTTATGCAGGTCGTAAAGTCCCTTTGTCAATGTCTCCACATCTTTGTTGCCGCTAATGAGTAATTTAATGTAAGAAATTGCCCTCGAATTGCGTTGCAAGACAATACATGAAAGAAATTTTATCAAATCAAATAGTATGAAAAAATTTTATTCACTTGAGATTTAGTGCTAATAACTTACACTAGAATAATCGAACTCGACAAGGGGAGCTTGAAACCTCGATCTGCTTGCTAGGTTTTGTACGAATCGATGAGAAATGGCTTCGTACCAAGCCATATAATCTGGAGCTGTCTCTCTTGGGATCACACATCTTCGTCCTCTATTCTCTTTTGTGAGTACATACATATGCCATCTCTGCCATATATTATCCATAAACTGATAAACAACATCGTAAGTGGCACTCGTACTACCTCTCCGTGCTCTAAATGGCGCCAAAGGTCTTGGAGGTACGATCTGTACATAGCCCCACTGCCGTAACACTCTCTCTGGATGATACGGCTCCACGACATCCCCAGTTTTTAAGCAGACGGTGAAAAATGTGATCGGAGGCAATGGATGATGTCTCCAACTATCTGCATAAGGATCCCAGCACACCTGATTACACTGAAGGTCATCTAGTTGCTCTCGCAAGACCTTCACATCTTGGCCATAAGTACGTGACTTCCATCATCGAGCTCGAGGCATATTATCCTCGTAGTTAACGTTCACTTCCGGACTTAACGATAGAATGTGCTCATAAATCCAAGCCTACATCAAATAAAACATTAATCATTAATAAATTATGGAACGGATGATGTATAATTAACAAGTTACTTAGATAAAGTAAATTATAATACCTGTAAAATGGTCATATAGCCGCCAATCCCATGCACTTTTGATCTGCTCGCAAGACCTAGCTGTCTATATGTGAGAACTCGTTATTTTGTACTGTACATGTATGGAATGATAAATTTTAAAAATAAATAAATAAATAAAATTTTGATATTTTTCTAAATGTTGAAATTAAGTCGGGAAAGAATCGAAATTTCGAAGTTGTACAAGGGTAAAGTTGGCTTCCCTCAAGGGTTGATCAAATTTATGATTTAATTGGCTTAAGAAATAACTAAAATAAATAAAAAATAAATTTAAAAGGGGCTGGACAGAATATAGACCGTGCAGTGGCACATTTAGTAAATAAATGAAATTTAAATGGATATTTTGGACCTTTAAGACCATGTCTGATTTTACAAATTAAATTATTGTAATCCACCAATTAAAATCGGGACAACACAGCAGACTTCATAAATTCCGCCAGCCTTTCCACCGCCTTTGTCCTGTTGCATATTTTTTCGTTTCTGCTGAGTTTCAAGTGCTCACCCGATTCTTCTAGTAGAAACCCCCTTCTCTTTGTATTTAACCACTGAGCTATATCATCAAATGCTAGACTGCAAGAGCTTCCTGATATTCCCAAAATGTTCAACTAAAGTCACCATACGTGGCTTTCTTTGCTGCTGGCAGAATCGATTCTGTCCAGGTATGGTGATGTTTTCGATTCATGTAAATTTAGTTTTAGCATGGATGTGTGTTGGATAAATTGATGATGAGTATGAACAGGATTTGAGCAAAGCCTTTATGAATATCATGCTAAGGTAAATTGCTGTGAAATGTTAAAATGGTGATAATGATAGTTGTTGATCGAAAAAGAAACAGAAATTGTTAACAAAATGGAGACACACGCAGCCTTGAACAACCATGAAATTAATGAATTAAAAACTTAGGAAAACAGGGTAGTATATGATCGGCCATGAGGGTTTCGAATATGGGAATCAGGGGATTGATTTACGTGAATGGTGAGGAAGAAAGAAAGCTGAAAACGTGGCTGTAGGTTAGTAACGTGAGGGAGGGAATAAATTTGTGCTGAGTGTGTGTATGCCGTGAATGATGAGAAACAAGATTTAATACGAGGAAATATATATTATATATATATATATATTATATATATATATATATATAAAATAACAGGGACTATGCTGTTAGTTGGTGTTGAAGACTTAAGAGTAAGAATAGTATTTAAAGGATATAGAAGTGGAAAATAAGGCTGAACCGAATAGAAGCTGCAAGCTGGAACCCGAAAGGAAGTCTTATGTTAATAAATTGTGTTGACTGATTGTAATAAATGGTAGAATGTTAGTCAATAAGTGGGCTGTTAAGAGGTGGAACCAAGAAGAAAATAAGCATGTTGCTGCCGTGTATAGAGGAAAAACAAGAGGCTAAATTAATGATAGATGACCAAATAAGAATGGTCAACCATGAGGGCTGTTAAAGCAAGAAAATAAAACCCATAAGAGAATAAATATAACGAATATATGTGGCTGTCGGATGGAGAAGAAATGAATATATATATATATATATATATATATATATATATATATAGCATTTTACTTCTTAATTGATAACAAAACACAAGTAAGAGGGCAGCCCATACATTGTGTATATCGATTAAAATTTAAAACAACAAATTTAAGTAGATAAAGGTCATTTGGCCATAAAGGAAAAAGAGAAAAAGAATGGCACTGATAATAGCCATTTTAATTATGAGGTTTTTTTTACATCTATAATTTTTATAAATCATTAGCTTAAATTATAGGATAATTAAGCTAATGATTGTGATAAATTAAATTGCAGTCGGAAACTCAACGTTCGTGTGGAGCTCAAGATAACACGATCTCGATGAATAGGTAAGGGATGCATGTGCAGCACTGTAAGGATATTCAGTCTGCATGTTTTAATTTCAAAATATTTTATGGAAATATTTTATGAAAATTATTATGATGAATGATTGGTTGGAAACTTGGAATGAAATGCTGGCTGGAATTATAAACTGTATTTTTCGTGCAGGAGGCTAGCCAATCGGCAGCCATTATACTGCCGAAAAATTATCGAAAATTTCTAGAAAATTTCATAAAATCATAATGAATGATTTTATTTCATGAGAAATGATTTTCAATCACGAAAATTGAGAAAATGAATATTTTCCATAAAAAAACATGAATAAAATGAACGTGATTTTAAAATATTCATGTTTTCGAGAATGGTGATAATGAAATCACCGAAAATTCTCCGATATGTAAATTACACATAACACGAGATGGAAAATGAAAAGAAATAAAGTGAATATTTTTATAAGTATTTCTTAAATATTCACTAAATGATTTTATAACCTTTATGGTTTTAAATTATGAAATTATATATTTTTATAAATTCCATAAAGGTTATTTTATGATGAAAAATATGGTTTTGAGACTAGATGGCATCCTATCATGCTCATATGTGACATGTGATATGTAATATGTGATTTGTAGTCTCGGCCGACACATGATTAGTGATCCGTCGAGGACAATTATAGACTATGGCCATAGATCTGACATGATGATTTTATACCCTTCGGGGTCTATAGCATGATATGAGTAACGACCCAGTGGACGGGCTGGGCGTGCGTGCCTAAGTCTCCATTTATGAGAAATGTTTTATATGATATGTTATATTTTAAATGTAAACGTTTTACATGATATGTGATAAGTTAAATGAAATTGATTTACAGCATTTTACATAATGCTTATTTCAGTACTGATTTTAGTACTACAAGATGATCTTCATATGACATGTGATATGAACATGTAATATGTTTTCAAAAGGAAAAAGAGTTTATAAGTCTAATATTCTTACTATGATTTTAAATTGAATATTAGACTATATGTGACATGAATATGTGATATGTTTTCCAAAAAAAAAGGAAAGAGGAGGAAAATAAATCTAATATTCTTATTTTAATTTTTAAATTGAATATTAGATTTAAATGATATATATGTTATACGAAAAGGATTTAATAGCTGATTTTGCTACTTAAAGTACTGTACTAATTATGGTTGTACAGTAAAACATGAAATAAGTTTTAAATGAGAATGATGAGAATTTAACTAATATTCTTTTCAAAGAATATATGATATTAGTTACTTTATTTAAATGCTTTATTTTATAAAAGCATTATTTTAAAAAGAATATGAAAATGTTATGGAATAAAAAGGTAAAAAGGATTAAAATTCCAAACGAAAAGGAAATTATTCTCTACAGTTGCTTCTAGGTTCCGGGACAAGATATGTATTTCAAAATACTTACCTTACTCCATCCGGATCCCTAGCCGACTGTAGTATCATTCCTACATGCGAGCCTAGAGCCCATAGGAAAAATGAAAAAGTTTTTCAGCATATAGATAGTTGAGTATCAAGTGAGGCATATAATTCCCTTACTGAGCCGTGGTTTGCGCACCCCTTAATATTAACATTTCAGGTTTTCAAGGACTAAGAGTCTAACATCTAAAGGACTTCGGCTGTGCATTTGAGGACGATGCGACAGCTTGATTTATTTAATAAGGTATGATCATTTATTTTCTGTATTTAGACTTCTCTACAGTACTACTTCCTTATGAATTAAAATAGGGGATGTAATTCATATTATAATTTAATATGTAATTGTTTATATGTAAAAAAAAAGTAAAGTATCACAGACAGCCCAATCAAATAAGATGTATAGAATAAGGTGAAAAATAGGGTCATGGGCTGTGGCACTATACATATGAGCAAGAGCACCTGCACCACACGCGTATTCACTTATAACCGCTAGTTCCTCTAAACAGTACAATAATGATACGACAACATGTGATCCACTCTTATCTACAAAAAGTGTGCATCCAAGTAAGTGAAGCAAGTATGCACGAGTTGCATATACTATCTCCTCATCACTGGAGCTGTCGGTGACATTGCTAAAATTTGTTCTCGACCACTACAATGTCACACTGGACCCACGACCGGTGCTCGTCGTCGCTTGAGCCTCTAAAAGAGAGACTCCTAACAAATGTACTAATACTCTAACGACTTCCTTCACAGAGATGGGTTGACAAAATACAATCGCCCTGGTCACTGGTATGCTTAGGAGGGTAGCTACATCATCCAGAGTAATCGTCATCTCTCCAAAAGGCATATGAAATGTATTCGTCTCTGGTTGCCACCTCTCACAAAAAGCAAAGATGATGGTGTTGTTGCATGTGCGGTAACTACAGTCAACCAAACTCCCTAAGCCAGACTGCAAAACAAAGGAGAGAATATGAGATCTATCATCGTATAAGATCCACTGAGAGATTTTCTTGCTATGATTAAGGACCTTCAAATTGTCTCGCTCCTATATCGAAAACAACAAACAATAAGTTATTTCAAAAGCGTCATGTGATCACATATTGCAAAAACAACAAATATTATCAAATTTTTGCAAGGAGAATTACTTGCCCATCCCATTTTGCAAAAGCAACATGTGATCTAAAACTTCTAAGAATTGAGGTATCAGTCGGACTTCTAGGACAAGGCTCGACTTCCTCCTCTTCATACTCTGCATCTAGTTGCTCAGCCTGCTCGACCTGCTTGACAAGTTCGACTTGTTCCGCTGGCTTGGCTTGATAGCTCCTAACTCGTCATCTCCTCTCAGAGTCGGTAGGTCGCTGTCGTCTTCCTTGAGATGAACCTCCACCTCTTGTATTAGCCATGTTTGAAAAAGAAAAATATTTAAATAATTATCAAACAAATTAAAAGCCAAGGCACTAAGTGCATTTAACAATATCTCTTCTTTTTTAACATTCTTGATTTTATTCAAAACACACTTATACACTTTAGAATACCTATTATTGAATTTTGACTATTGTGTTTTGAAAAAACATATTGCAATTTTTTTGATTTAATACAGAGGCGTGAGCAAAGTGTGAAGAGTGTGTGCACTAGTTGAGTGCAAGTGTGTGAGGAAGTAAAAAGTGTACAAGTGAGTGGAAGTGTGAGTGAGTGATGTGAGGTGTGTGTAGTGCAAAGTGAGAGTAAGTGAGAAATAATAGTGTGAAGTGTGTGTACATTGTAAGCAAGTACAAATAAGCAGATCATGACAAGTATAAATATTTTTTTTTGATAATATACCACATTATTTATTTTTTCCGACAATGCTTTAATAGAACATAGCAAATTCTTAATTGCGCAACTTTAAATATATCATTAATTAACATACATCAAGCACATACCTGGTGGTAATAGTCCTATAGTGCAATAGCTTTTAGAGATTGATGGCAGCAATCGAAGGGAGATGGTGGTAATAGTCTATATAATTATAAACTTCAATCAAATGATTAAATCAAAAATCATAAAAACTAAGCTTGCAGAATGTAGTCAAAACCATAAATAATAGTGTAAGGACCCTTGCTCGAGGCCCAACCTCACACAAGACCTCGCCCAAGCTTATAGGACACATATTACAACATATTTTAACTCATTACATAACTAGTTGTTACATGGTTAGAACCAAACAGAAGCAAGAATTGCAGTAAACAATTTTAATTTTGAATCCATTTTATGCCAATGCAAGGCCTAAAATTCCTATGATCCATCGAAAGGCAAAGATATTGAACATTGCATGTGTCCTATAAGTTGAAAAAAGAAAGTAAAACACGCCTGCGCAAGTTCACTTGCGCGAGGACCCCACGCAAGTTCACTTGCGCGCGCAGGTGTGCCGCTCACGAGGGGCCTCGTGTAGGGACTTACGCAAGCCTCAGCCCAGTGCACCGACCTTCCCCTTACAATGTATGCTACATTTTACCTTAACAGCATGAGCTTCATACCAGGAAGGAGGAAGGAGGAGAAGGAGAAGGAGAAGGAAGGAGAAGGAGGAGGAGAAAGAAAGAGCCGGTAGTTAAGACAAAATAAAAATAAGGGTAAAATGGTCTTTTAGTTAATAGGGTTGTTTGGGGTGGGATAGGTTTAGTAATTTATAGGGTAGGTTTAGAATTACTCATATTTTTGTGTTAAAATAAAAAATAAAAATAAAAAATTGAGATGAATGGAGAAATTTGTGGGATGTATTTCATCTCTCTAAATTTTTTTTTGTCTTTTGTCCCAAAATCAAGAGAGCTTCTAAATACACGCCATTTTTTCTTCATTTGTCCATTATTAAATGCTCCGGTTCTTTTACAAAAAAAAAATTTGCACTACTTAAAATTTACATGAAATTTCAAAAATGTTTTTCATATCATTTTGATATTTTAAAAAATTGATTGGGTACCGCATCCAGCACCCAACCTTGTGACACTGAATATAAGAAAAGGAATTTTGTTTGCTCAAGCTCTACAATGCCCAGGAGCTCCACTTCATCCAGTAGCTTTTTCAGCTTTAATGCCCCATAGACCTATCACTACTGAGAGCATTTGGATTTTGCATCTGGTTTTTCTCTAATTCAATTTCAATAGGTAATGTTGCCTCTTTAAATCACTCACCCTTGAAATATTTTACACTCATCGGTTAATCTGTATCAACTGAATTGGAAACACAGTATAGTATAGTGTTGTGTTTTCTCCGTTTAGTTTTTTTTGAAACAATCTCTTGGGCAACCTCTACTTTTTTCTTGGCATCATTTGTTGAATTACATTGCTTAGAACAATGTAATAAAAGTGCTGCATGATATGAAACAACTAGGGGTGAAATCGAGCCGAGTCGAGACGAGTCGGTATAGTGAAGTGCTCGAGCTCGAGCTCGGTTCAAAAGCTTGTTGCTTGATACTCAGCTCGAACTCGACCGAGTCTAAATTTTTGAGCTCAAGCTCGACTTGAGATATGAATCGAACTACTCGAACTCGCTCGATTAAGCTCATTTATCTTACTCTATTCTCACACTCGAACTCGAGCTCAATTTTCATACTCGAGCTTGATTCTCGTGCTCGAGCTCGAGTTTAGCACATTTTGAATTCAATTTATATGCATCAAAATCTAAAAACTTAAAATCATTTCTTTATAAGTAGACAATAAATGGTAAGTCAGGGAGATTGAATTAGAGAAAAATCTAAACAAGATAATCAATTGTAAGAAAAAACAACAGAGCAAATATATGGAAAATAAATGGTAAGTCAGGGAGATTTAGCTCTGGTTTCAGACACGAATCAATGTAGCAACCACAAGGAGGAAAATAGTTTCTTTTCGTTTTCATTTAACAAAAATGGGATTAAAAATTGTTTCCCTGCACATAGAATGAGAACAAGAAGCGTGTAGCCAAATACACTTCACTTGCAATTTACAGATTTGATATAAAATATATTGAGAGTGCTAATTCAAGCTAAAGTACCCAAATGCAAATTAATTATAAATATGAATTCAAATTTGATATCCTAAAAATTACACAACCAATCTGATAAACAACCACAAAAAAGAAATTACATTTATCCACAATTTGAACAAATCGGCTTTGAATATTGACTGCTCCCAACCATCAATCTCCATATACCTGTGCAAGAACCAAATTGAAAGAACAACCAGTTACAACCCCATACAATGTAAACCCAGCATATTATGCACTCTTATTATAGTCCACCAACCTATAAAAATCAACCAGATCTGATAAACAAATCACCAACCACGAAAATCAATAGACCCATTGTCTGAAATCAAGGCATGTAATTTTATAATTATATCTCATTTATTTTAGGTATTTCTCAAAGTTTCAAAATCATCAAGAAATTCATGAAAACTTCCATGTCAGATAAAGGGCAAAGAAATTCAAAAGTTATACCAGGGCCATTGCAAGAGGCCAAGCTTGACAGAACCAGATAGTAGCTCAACCTCTCGAAGCGAGCAAATGTTCACGGAGAAGTCGACTGCTTGTGAGTAGCAATAGCAACAGTGGCTGGACCCAAAGGAGGAATCGGTGGGTGCAGGAAGTCACCGGGAGGGTGCGTGATTTGGGGGTATCGACGGTAGAAAGGGATAGGAAAGAGCAGTCGTAGAAAGGCAAAGGAAGAGCAACGGTAGAGAGGGAAAGTAGAGAGCGGCGTGAGAGAGACTTTTGAAAGAAAAGAGGGGAAATGAGAGTTTAGGGTTAGGGTTGTTAGTATATATATTAAGGGTAATATTGTAATTTGAAATAAATAAAAAATATATATTAAATAAAAAGCTCGATTAAGCTCACGAGCTACTTGAGCTGAGTATTACACTACTCGAACTCAGCTCGTTTGACAGCTCAAGTAGCTTGAGCTCGAGCTCAGCTTGATAAAATCGAGCTGAATTCGAGTTTTGCTTGAGTGGAGCCTGAGTAGCTTTCGAGCACCAGTGTATCGTTTACATCCCTAGCAACAACCATGAGCACCACATTCAACTCAAGGCGCAAGAACACTGGAGGGCAAAACAACATTCCATGTGTATTTTGAAGACTTATACACAAAGGATGCAACGGGTCATTCCCCAAAATAGTATTAATTTGGATTAAGGAACAAAAATAGTTTTAAAAAAGACCCAAGAACGCAACATAACCTAAGGAACCAAACAACAATGAGATGGTAAAGAAACCAAGTTAGATCTTTGCATGCTTGTCCCCGCCACTTTTACCTAATTTTTGATTGCACTCAAAAAAGCAGCGAAATACAATCACATGATTATAGTCAGAAGGAAGCACTGGAGAGGTCTACACAATATAAACACCAGGGTATTAACCAGGTTAAAATCATTAAACCTTATGCTTTACTTTCTTTGGAATTAGAGGTGGCAAAAACTAATCTGATCTGAAAAACCAATCCAATTAACCCAAAACCGAACTCGGCTGATTCGATTTGACTAAAAAGTTAACAACCCAAATCCAACCCGATCCGAATCCGAATTTATTTGAAACCTAATTTGTCCGAATTCACATTGATCCAAACTCGACCTGATCCGAACCCGAATTAATCTGAACCCAAATTTATCTGAATTTAGATTAACCCAAACTTGACCTGATCCGAACCTGAATTGACCTGAACCCAAATTGACCTGAACCCAAATTGATCCGTATCCAAATTAACCCAAAACCGAAAAGATTCAAACTTAAATTTAATATTATTAATAAACATTTAAATGTTAAAATTAATTATCAAAGTATTTTAATATAGTAAAAATATAATTTTTTTCAATAATATGAGTGTTATATTTTTTGTAATCTAGTTAAACTTAAATATTCACTTTTATATTATATTCATTTGCACCTAATGTATAATTATTTAATAGTTAATCTATAATAGAGTACAGAAACTATATTACCTACACTTAATTTCTCCAATTATTCTATAAAAAATAAAGAAAAATTAAATAGATATATAGTACTGTATTATGATATTTAGTAAGGATTATTAAATTATTTTGATTCATAAAGTTATTAATTATTATATATATAAAAATAAATTGAAAAAAATATAATTACTTTATGAATATTGGTAAACATATTATAAAGAAAATTATCATACAGATTATTAAATATTTTGATTATTTCAATCCCAATTTTATTATTGGTTATGTAAGAAGAAAATTTTATTTTCATGAGTTTTGTAATTCTTAAAAATATAGTTTCAGTTGATTTTCATACCAAACAAATCACATCGAGATGACCAAGACTTAACCCAAAAAACATGTTCGCTCGACCCGAATCCAAATTCGACCAACCCAAATTGACTAAAAATGTCAACGACCCGAACCCGAATTAATCCGTACCCAAATTGATCTGAATTCGACCTTATTCGAACCTGAAATAATTTGATTTTTCCTTAACCCAAAATGATCCAATCCAAAATAACCCAACCTAAACCTGACCTGACCTGCCCATTTGCCACCTCTACTTGGCATTGTTCATATGCTAGGTTTCAAAAGTCTTCACCAGCACCAATTTCTGAACTATCTTATTTGTTTCCTAAGGTTAACAATTCATTTAATGTTTAGAAAATTAAACAAAAGAAAATTAGATACCCTTTCATTGGAAGATGTTGCAAAAGTGCTAAAAAGGTTGAATCTTTCATAATTGATTTTTTAAGACTTGAGTAATAATGGACTAATCCAAACCTAGAAAGCTAAAAGGCTCCAATTCAACATATTAAACCATAAAAATAAAAATAGCTTAATAAAAAACCCATACCTTTTCGAGAATCGTGATCATTTAACACTCATATAAAGAATAAGAACTGCGAAAGCTCTGGAGCCTGAATAAGGTCTAAGCTAACGATGAGAATTGGTAATCGAAATTATTCGACGTAACCTGTGAGGAAAATAGAAGGAAATGAGCTGGGGAGACCAGTAAGTTAACCCCACAAGTACAGAGGATAACAACATACGATAAGTCGTTCTATATGCATGCAGTTTAGCATATTCATTTCAATCAATAATCGATAAATAGTAATTGATAAATTCACACTTTCCAATAATAATACTATGTTATAAATTCACACTTTCCAATAATAATACTATGTTGACTCTTTTGCGACAGAATGACACTATGACATTATCAAGATCTTTCGAGAGAGGGTCTGGAAGGTATTTTGAAATACCTCATTATCCCTTTGATGCTTGACATCACTACAACACAGTGCTAACCAATTACGATATAGTGATTCAATGATTCAACAATGCAATAGTTTGATAAAACCAATGCAGTAGAATTTTTGGTAAACAGTATAGTATTTAGTCACCACTTTTCTTTTACAATAACAATGTGATAGTTCGATAAGCAGAGTTTAAGGTAGTAACAGTAGTTTAGTAAAACAATAGATGGTACGATAAATCATATTCGATAAAATCAATACTTTTACATTAAAAGATATTCAATAACATGATAACATTTAGGGTAATACTTTTCAGTAAAGTAATAGCTCATAGAAATAGACATAGGCACAGCTTCTCAATTACTAATAAAGACTATCCCACTATAGCTATAAGTGAGCCAGTAAAATACCTCAGAAACTAGGGCGTTACCTATGGCTATAGATCTAAAAATCTCCAATCCTAGTGATCAAGTAAGACTGAAACTTGTCAACGACAATTGTAGGATAAGCCAGTAGTGCCTATATACGAGTAATGATACTCAAGCATCTTTCTAAATGCTTTATCAGTGTAAACACAGTACGGAGTGCTATAAGCTATAAAAATAGTTTGATACAGTTTTTTAAAAAGCTAATAACAATATGGATAATAAAAGCAAATGTATGCCTATCCAAGATCAATGACATATGCACATTAGCAACATTTTCTAATATGATCCTCATCGAAAGAAGATGAGATTCAAGGAAGAATATGAAGAACACACAAAGAAAAACAAGAACAAGTCAAAAAATGCAACAAAGTAAAACAAAGAAGTAAAGATAAAAACCAAGACCCTTTGTGCAGAAACATAAGAACTGTAATGACCCTTTATGCCAAATTATGAACCAAAATTTTCCTTTTTTCGCTTACCATGTTGGGCTGTACGTAATGTCTCAAATTCTACTCTTAAGCTAAATTTATATTATCTAGATAAATATTCATCAACATCTAGTCCCAGTTCAAATACCTTAAGTAAGCATGCATTCATCACTTCGAATCATTTAACTTAAACAAAATATATAACTACCCAAGATGCATGCATCGTCATAAAACATAGATATTTCATATAATTCCTTTAGCTACATCCCCATATTCTAAAAATACTGAAATTGCAAATCAGAATATAAATCAAATAACTGTACACAATTTACCTCCAAGGTGATACAAAAACCCAGAAAGACGTAATAGCACCCCACGTACACGCTTCTACTGCAAGTAATCTAGAAGGTGGAGAAGGGGGGTGAGCTTTTTGGAAAGCCAGTGAGAAATATATATAAGAAACAGATACCAAATTTCTATATGCAAGTTTCTAAAATATTTATTAAAGCTTGAATACTTTAATTCATACCATTTGAAAATCAAATCATGCTTATGCAATGCATCAGAAAGCATTTCATTTGAATCGAAACATAAACAATTGAATTCCGAACATAATTCAAAATATACGTACTTATCACATTTAGTTTCAATACGGATTGTCAAATCAAATCCTTATTTGTTTCAGAATCCAAGTTTCATGCATTTGAAATTCGTATACGAAGATAAGCACGAAAAAGCACATACATACGAAGCTTGAGACATATTAGTGACTAATAAATAATCATGTTCAAATATTCCTGTAAAGGAAAGTGCAAGTCGGAAAGACTTATGGCCATAGTCCAGAAGGGGTCCACAGTAAGCACTCATCAGGTGTCAACTGGGCCCGCTGTGGATTGGATCAAGGTCACACAGCATTGGAAAATAAGTACCTACTACGGACTAGATCAGGATCACATAGTAGTCAGAACGAATACCTACTGAGGACTGGATCAGGGTCACATAGTAGTCAGAACAATACTGCAGTGACTTGGCTAGTCATGTCTCAAAACATTTTATATATATTTTTTGAAATTCGAAACAATATTTTTTGAGCTTTAGGAAAGTTCACAAAAGAATTCGTATATATTTCTTTCAAAAGCACATAAATTATACATGCTCATAATATCATCAAACCAATACCATTGGTTGATAATTTCCATGAGATTAATATCTTAGCTAAAAGTCTTGTAAGCAAATCAAAATCATAAGATTTAACCATTTTCAAAATAAGCTTGCCAGTTAATTTGTCATTTTCAAATGGTTGCTTAAGTTAAGCTTAAATCACAAAACTATTGTTTTCAATAAAAATCTGACAGCATAACGACTTATATTTCTTAAAACCCCCTACAAGAAAATACAATTTATATAACCACAAAGTAGTTGATTTTAAAATTGCATCCAGTATCCCTTACGTTTCGATATATCTCTTACCTAAATATGTAGCACAAGTACAGCTATGGCACCTTTGTTCTTCTTGATTGCCTTTTTCTTAGCCTTTAATTTAAGATATTTTGGGTCCCTACCTTGGTAAAAAAATTCCTCTTACATTAAAGCATAAAATAAATAAAATTTATGTTATTGATTTACCTTAAAGAAAATTTATACTTAAATTCTCCCTTAAGATCATTGCCTTAAAATTTCACCTTGGTTGCCAATGCTCCTTCACCTTACAAGTTTTTTTCTCACTCAAACCTACATCAAAATAATATTTTTTTAACCTTTTTATTTCACAACATTCATCATTTAAATCTATAATGAAATCAAATCCTTACCTCTTGTTACTAGCCAAAACCGATAGCTTCTAATGCAACTTAATCTTTTTGTTTTGGAAGCTGCTATGGACTTCATAAAATTGCAGCCACTTTCCTGGTTAGAGCCTTACAGTTGGTGCTTCCAAAGAGCCTATACACATATATAAAATCAGTCATAAATCATCATCATTCATTTCCTTCAATATACTTGCTAATTTAAACTTAATTTAACTCAAACTTTGACCACTTTACCTCTCGGTCAGAACATCATTTGTCCCTTGATCATTTTCCACGTGAATATAGTAGTCCCAAAACAAAGAAATCTGCCACGCCCTTGATTGCTTTTCCTGCCCAAGACAACCCTTCAATTGGCTCCCACAAATCAGTCGAAACCTCACACCATTTCAGCACTTCATCCCTTGCTATTGCCTGAATGGTGCCCTTGTTTCACATCTTCAAACCAGCCTAAATTCAACATTAGAAGATAACAAACTCAAACCTTAAAAGAACCACTTGAAATACATTTAAGGATTAGCCAAAACAAGTTCCAAATCTGTCCTACACAGCCACGTTTTCTGGTTGGCTCTCGGGTCTTTGTTCTTCACATGGAGCTACTGTTTTCAAGTACCAAATGTCGCTATATCCAACAACCATTGAGACCTTGCTCCCTACTACTTCCTTCCTTTGCAGTGGCCTTCTTTTCAGCCACCGTTCTTTGCCTTAACAGCCCCTGTTTTTCACCCATAAAAATGCTTCCTTGTCTCCCTTGCTTCACGATGTTTTCCAGGCCAATAAACTCAGCCTTACAGCCCTGAAAACTATCTTAGATCAGTCCTACAAAAGCTCTCTCTCTTTTCATTCCATTCTTCCCTCGTCCCAACCTCTTTTCCTTCTTTTTCCACTGCAGATTTATTCTCTCCACTGTCTCGCTAGCTGCTCTGTCGTTTTCCCTTAAGTTACAATTTTCTTCCTCTTTTCGGTTTGCCACTGTAACATCCCGAATCTACAGTAAATCACATATTTTACTCTTATTAACATATATTTACCGGTTGGGCTATCTGTGATGCTTAACATTCAATTAACCCTTTAAGAAAATAAATGGTACTTTCATTTCAGTACTAAAATAGAAATATGAATACCTCATAAATTTTGAGATCACCTACATTCCCTTTTTACTCAAAGTAGAATTGTACAATTTTGAAGAATATAATGTACCTTCGATATCATATATCTGCTGACTCTAGCAGCCGATAACTCTGGAAGGTAAACCTTTTAATCCAAATCAATAACCTTTAGAGTGGAAATAAGGGGGTGAGCAACAACATGCTCAGTAAAGGAGTTGTATGCTACTTTATAAAACCAAAACGATATACCACAAAATGTTTATTTTCCCTAACAGCATACCCAGTAGGAAAACAGTGGATATAATGAACAGTCTTTAATATTCAAATCACTGGCTAAACAGTTTACGATATAGTATAGTAAACAGTAAACAGGATTTAGTAAATCCTTTCAGTAAATAGAAATTAGTAAGTTGAGACTAGGCATCACTCTACAATTAAATCATGCTATCATTGTTGCCGAAGGAACACATCGTTCCCGAAGGAACCCAGTAATCGTCCCCACTGGGACACAGCTAGATCTATGGCCATAATCTATAGGTGGTCCTCGGGTACACTTGCCAGGTGATCTCGAGACCTCTGATGACTTGGCGAGTCAATCAACCACGTGAATAGTAGCGCATGAAACTCGGGGCCTAAAGTCTCAAAAATCAATTTATATCTCATAAAGAACCTTTAAGGAATATTTCACATATTTCATCATTTCTTTAAAATGATTGTTTTCCAAAAAGGTATTACGTTTTCTATTTACAAAACATAGTAAAAACAGCTAGTTATTTCACCACTTTTTATGTGAGAAAAACACAAGTTAAACCGGCTCGCCCATAGTCTGCTCGCCCATTACGGTGAACTAATGTTCGCCCACTAACATTTGCATTTGAGCTTGACTAGTGCTCACCTGCTATATTGGATTACACGACAGAGCTGACTAGGGAATCGCCCATAAACACTAGTGTTTCGAAACCAAGGGGTCGCCCACTTTTAGCTCACCCGAAATATCACAAAGGGGTCGCCTATCTTTGGGTAGCCCGGATTTTATTAAAACAAGGGTCGCCTTTCTTTGGCTCGCCCAGAAAACAACATAGGGGTCGGCTTTATAGCTAGTCCAAATCATGGTATGTGAAAACAGTTTATCGAACCAATGCATGTTTCAAACCAAATCATTTTCTCAATATTTCCATAAAATTTAACTCCACAGAACATGCATTCACTTCACACACATCTCCCTTACCTGGTCTTATGAAGCCTAGCTTCCGATCGCCTTTACCGAGTCCTTAATTTGGGCTGCAAAATAAATTATCAAGACCATCAACATATATTCTGTTCGAACGTTTCCAAAACTTTGGCGAAACTTGAGACTAATCCACTAGCTCGCCCAATATAACTCGCCATTCATAGATTGGCTTATACGTAGGAGCTCGCCCACAAATCAGCTCGCCATGCATATGCATGAGAGCTCGCCATACATAGCTTTTTATTCAGAGGTAGGCTCGCCTATGAATTAAACTAGCACATGGCGACCTCACCCACTATACCACGCTCGATATAATTTAGCTCGCCCATAATAGCTGAGCTCACTTATAAAAGCTGAGCTCGCTTATTTCTCATCACTTTTACACCGTTTCCAGTACTTTCCTTATTTATTCTCGATTATTTTCTAGACCACATGTTGTTCTAGTTTCTTATATCCTAACAGGATTTAACTGAAATAAAACTATATCTATGTTTCTTACAGTGTACAACATAGAAATATACCAATAAACGTCAAGAGAATCAATGGAATATGGAACTCATCTTAACTGAGTTGCAATTCCAGAACAGAGTGTTTTCTGTCTCACGTTAGCTTCACTTTGCTTATTCCTTAGGCTTTCAAACGATGGAAAAAAGTTTAGCTAACTAAAGGATGAAATTTC
This sequence comes from Heritiera littoralis, assembly GCA_031772115.1. Lineage (NCBI taxonomy): Eukaryota > Viridiplantae > Streptophyta > Magnoliopsida > Malvales > Malvaceae > Heritiera > Heritiera littoralis. The sequence continues at coordinate 3,143,309 of JAPDPK010000043.1, forward strand.
ATGGCTCATGTATGGAAGGAACGGAAGTGACAAGACCTGAACTTGCAGTAAAACATAATGGGCGAGAAGCAGTAGAGTGGTTTTCGAAGAAGAAGGTTGCATAAGTCGATTTTCCCATGTATTCCTTCTCATATAGCCATGCAAATCCAATAAGAATTTACCACATGTTCACCTATCCCTTCACGTTTCATCCCTTCAAGTCTTACATGCATTAAATTGAAGAAGAAAAATGACAATAAGGAACGGTGAAGAAGCTTTCCTACTGCAGTCCATTTTGACTTTATTTCCCCCTCCTTACTATAGTCTCAGCTATGCAGTACGAGGGCTACAAAAGAGACGGACGAGCAGGTCAACTTTTATGGCACATTTATCATTCCCTTCTCTTCTTGTTTCTTATCATTAAATGCATTCACAGGAAACCATCATACAAGACTACCTCTCGTTTTTTGCTACATGTTTGTTCTTTTTGACCCATTTCAGCCAATAAAATTAAGCACTTTTCATTCCTAACTTATCTTCCTTTTATATTATATTTCTTGACTATCATTGCAATTTGTTTCCTCTAAACAAATAATTTCCAGTCATGCATAAAATGGCCAGCAGTTGGCGTGAATGCTTGTCTGACTAGTCAAGTTTGTTTTCACCTTTCTTTGCTTATATTTCAGCCTTATATCTTATCAATAATCTCCTCTTTATCTCTATCATTTATCTCATTTTTACACCATAATTTACCTCACAAACACTGCTGTCCAGCCGTGTATCACCATGAAAAACTCAAGTGTAGTCCAATTTCCATACGGTTTGGACTTTATTTTCTTCTCTTAGTCTATGTTTTCAATTCCTCCATTTATATTCATTTCAAATCATATACACCATACTATAATTTACAATTCCAATAACTCCAAATTGAGAGTGGAAATTCATTCAATCTTTATTTAATTTTGTTGGCTCTATAGGCTATACCAAGAAGGGGGCTGAAACGGTTTTTAGCTAACCTTAAGGTCGTTTTTCGATTCCTCTAAATTTGTTAGCCTATGTTAATGTTTTCTAAGTTCTCTAGGCTATGCAAGCATGCAATCCAAATTCAATACAATAAACACAAATATAATGTAATGACCCGTTACCATATTTTTAAACCTTATTTTACACAATTTATCCGATTGGGCTGTCTGTGATACTTCCCTTTACACTTGATATTAAACAATTTAATAAAATATTGTTAACATTATACACATCCCCTATCTTAATTACAAATATGTAGTACTGTAGACATGTCTAAATACAGAAAATAAATGATCGTACCTGACATATCTTAGTTGGTCTGTCACATTATCCATTATGTGCAGCCGTAATCCACAAATATTGGATCTCACCATCATCAAAACCTGAAATGTTAAAATTGGGGAGTGAGCAAACCACGGCTCAGTAAGAGAGTTATATGCTACACTTGATATTTAGCTATCTATATGCGAAAATAATTTTTTTCTTTTTCATTAAAATCTTCCTAGCTGGCTCTAGGCTCACATGTAGGAAGGATACTACAGTCGGCTAGGGATCCAGATAGAGTAAGGCAGGTATTTCGAAATACCTGGCTTGTTCCGAAACCAAGAAGCAACTGTAGAGAATACAAAATCGATTGTTTTCAAAACGATATAATTTTTGTTTTTCTACAAAGTAAACCACTTATCTCTTTTCACTTCAATATACTTTAAAACATGTGACAGTTCAGTAATAAAAATAGTGGTTCACTTCTCTTCTCTTCAGTACAATAAAAACAGTACAGTACAGTGATTTGTAAATATCCAATCATTGGATAATTACTTTTTCGATTATTTCTATCTTAGAAATAATTCTTATGTTATTCTTTTAGAATAAACATTTATTTTTCTTTTCAAATCAGTAACCGTATCGTACATCAGTAAAACAGTATATTCAGTAAAACAGTAATTCGACACGGTTCAATCAGTAGACAGTAAACAGTAGCTACCAGTTCAGAAAACAGTATAAGGTAGCTTTCGATTCAGTAAACAGTAAATGGTAGCTTTCAGTTCAGTAAAACAGTAATCAATGGCTACCATTTCAGTAAACAGTACAATTCAGTAACACAGTATTTTGGTACGGTCTTTCATCAGTAACAGTAAACAGTAAACAGTATTTCAGTACAGTAAACAGTACAGTGAATAGGATTCCGTAAATCCTTTCAGTAAACAGTAAAAAGTAAGTAGTAAGTAATAAGTGAGACTAGGCAACACCCTACAAGTAAATCATGCTATCTCGTCCACTAGGTACACAGTAATAGTAATGAGATCTATGGCCATGATCTATAATATGTCCTCGGTGTACGCTTGCTAGGCGACAATCCGGGACGCTGATGACTAGCTGGTCAATTAGCCACGTGACAGTACAGTATATGTGATGCATGAAGCTCGGGGCCTAAGTCTCAAAACAGTATAAGCCGTACCATAACCTTTATGGATTTTAAATATAGGAAATCGAAATATTTCACAAATATCCATAAGGCTCACATGTAATAAATCATCACCTTTATGAAATAATTAAATTAAAATAACATTTCTCAAAATATTTCATAACGGTATAAATCATATTTTCCATACGGTGAAAACAATTTATAAATCATTACGGAAAATATAGAAGGGCAAAACTGTCCTTTTTTCACCGCAAAACACATATACACGCTTTTTCGTGCATTCAATCGAAAACATGGTTTTATAATTATCGGAATTTCAAACAAATCATTTTTATAATTTATGAAAATAAATTATTTATTTTCTAACTTTAAATTCCCATCACCATGTTTTCTTCTAAAAGCACGTGTAGAGACCTCTAGTCTCGAAATCATAGTTTTTCTTCATTTTTTAACCTTTATGGAATTTTCATAATTAATTATTTCCATAATTAAAACCATAAAGGTTTTATGTAAAATCAAGTGAATATTTAAGAATATTTATAAAAATATTCACTTCAGTCTCTTTTTCATTTTCATCTCGTTTCACGTGAAATATCACCTACCGGGTGAATTTTCGGTGATTTCCTTTTCGCCATTCTCGAAAACATGAATATATTAAAATTAAATATCATTATATTCATGTTTTATGAAATTTACTTAATTTCTCGATTTTCATGCCCGAAAATCGATTCACGTGAAATCAAATCTTTTATTTTGGTTTTTAGTGATTTTTGGTAAATTTCAGTAATTTTCGATAATTTTTCGACAGTATAACGGCTGTCGATTTGGCTAGCCTCCTGCACCGAAAATACAGTTTATATATCTCAACTGGTATTTCACCAGAATTTAAAACCGATAAATCACCACATTATAAACTGATAATTATCGATAGCATTTAAAAAATTAAATGCAATTTAAAGACATGGCTGAATATCCTTACAGGTGGCACATGTCTCCCTTACCTGTTTCGGGTCGGCGACTGCCTCTCGATGGTCGCGCCCGTGTTCACCTCGCCCGATTCCATCGGCTCGGTCATCGAGGAAATTTTTTGAAATTTAAATTCTAAAATTTAGAATTTTTCCATAATTATTTAAATAAATAAATTATTTAAATAATTTAATACTTTTTTGGATTTCTTACCGATTCTCGTAATTCTCGGGATTTCCCGTAATTTTCGAATTCTCGAGAATTTTCCAAATTCTTGGAATTCCTCTTTTCTTTTCCTCTTTCCTCTTTTTCTTCCTTTTTCTCTTTTCTTTTCTTTCCTTTCTCTTTCTTTTCTTTTTCTTTTTCTTTTTCCTTCTTCCTTTTTCCTTTGCTGGCCGGATCGGTTTAGACCGGTCAGTCTTCTCCAGGGCCGGTTCTCCTCCGATGGTCGGTTCTCCGGCCGTTCGACTGCTCCTCAGCTGGCCGACGTCAAGGCGAACTTGCTGGTGGTCTCAGCTTGGCCTGAATCGGCGGCACGGCGGCGGATCGAGGCAGAATAGGTTCGGTTTCATCTTCCTCTTCGCCGGCCCTCCTCCAAAGTTCACCGCGCCTCGGGTGGCCTCCATCGTCTTCCTCTCCCTCCGGCGATGCTTTGGTGGCAGTGGCGGTGCCTGGATCGGCCGACACCGCCGTCTGCCATTTTTCCTTTCTTTCTGGCTTCGCCGATTTTTCCTTCTATTTTCCTTCCTCTTTCCGTTGTCTTCCATCGCCGGTCATCTCCTCCTTCCCTTGGCTCGTCGGCCGACGTCCTCTCTTCCTTCTTCTCTCTTCCCTTCTCCGGCGACAGTGGCCGGTGCCACTCAGGGAGACAGAATCAGGAGTCTTCCCGATTCTGTTTATTTCTTCTTCTTTCCTTTTTTTTGTATGTTATTTTAATTATAATTATATTTATAATTACATTATAAATATAATTACATTATTTTATTATATAGTACTTTGAACTATATATTATATATTAATATATTATATATTAATAATATATATTTTCACATAAAAATATATATTTTCATGTACTTTAAAAATTTAACATTTATATAAATATTCATATAAATGTAATAATTCCATATATATATATATATTGTATTTACAATATATATTATATATATTTTCTTCCTCATTTTCTTATTTAATTTGGATTTTCATTTATCCAAATTAAATTTTCTATTCCTTATTTTATTTCCAACTTAATTTCCTTCACTCGAATTTCTTGATTCGTCACTTCCTCAATTCTCGGGATTTTCACTAGTATCCCATTCTCATAATTTTATTTATTTCCAATATTTATTTCTAATATTTGTTATTTCCAATAAATAGAAAATTTACGGTTATCACATTGTCCCCACCTTAAGAAATTCGGTCCTCCGAATTTAACTTAAGTCCAAAGGTGGTACATGTCGTATACTTCCGACTTCTGACCTCTAGTTCATACTCCAAGTAATACTGCCAGTACACTTTCAACATCAAGAATTCTTTTAGATCGCTACATGAAGTCTTTCATCATTTAGTATATATTTATACTCCCATAAATTCATTTATCAATTCGGGAGTTGTTCATTTCCACTCTTTTCACATAAAAGTCCATTCACTATATTTTTCATATCACAGCTGATCTATGCTGTTCATCATCCATTTTTCTCACTTAGTGCCAAGTCGATATAGTTTAAAACTATCAATTACACATGTCAGTCAGTTATATGTAATTGTCCCAGTAGCTTTCACATCTCATGCACACGCTCTCTCAATATCATGAAGCGTTTACATCTCACGCTCATATATATATATATATATATCAGTATGGAGCGGTGCTATTAATACACTTGGGATCTCAAAGCCTTTTGCTATCTCTCATTAGCATATGGCAACTCAGAGACTCCCATCACATGTAATGCTCACTGGAACTGTACATATACATCTCCGTTGTTTCTTACTCATACGTCGACTAAGGCACTAGAGAATCTAGAAGTTTGATAATGGAAAGTGATTCTATTTAGATCATCAGTAAAGAATCACTTCCATATCATTATATCTCTTTTGGACTCTTTATTATTCACAGTATTCATTTTCTCTTTTATTTCATTAAGGCTGCATCTCACTTGCAGACTTTGCTATTGATCATCTCTTACAATCATAGCTCATGAGACAATCATGTTCTCTTCATGTATTATGGTCATTCGATTATTGAATCCTCAATTGTCCATTTAATCACCACATTATCCATATAGTTCCACCATTTATCATTTCAAGGTGGTTATGTGTATGTATAACACTTTTCTATTTAGATACTGGCAGTAAACATATCAATTATCTTATTCCTTTGAGAACCATTTCTTTCACTGATCAAATTTGGCTTGATTTTTACATCTAACCACTGACATGTGATAACTAACACTAGATCATTTTTAGTCTTACCTTTGGGAACTGTTTCATATTAATGTTCCCTTCTCATCATGCAACTTATTTCCTTATTCCACTTTCATTTTTGTTTTCATATTTCCACTTTTATCATGTTTTTACTCTCATCCTTTTAGTCGGTTTTCTCAATTGGTATGGTACTATACTGCTAAGATCTTTTAAAATCTTGCATACCATCTTTTCTTTACACTTATCCATTTACCGACTTAAATTTCTTTAATTAGGTCTCATCTATAGAGCAGCTAGTCTCATCACTCTTTTTAGACTGGCAGTTATCTAGCTAGACTCATTACTTTCGTATCTCAATCATTATCTCTATATCATAGACAGATTCACTGTCATCTGTCATCTCGAGATCATATATCTAAGGAGGAGATACTGTCTAGCCAATTCTCTTATTGCCAATCTTAACACAATCCACATTCTTTAAGAGTTTAAGGGTTATACCACAATGCTGCTCATTTTCCATTTATACTTTAGACTCTATCAGTATTTCATCAATTTACTCAGTATGGATGCCTCATTCTTTAGGCTTATATACCTCACAAGGCAAATCATTAACCTTGTAACCTCAATAGGAACTCGTAAAATTCACTCCGAGTTCTAATCATCATCTTATGGACATCAATCTCCTCTTTTATCTAAGGACGCTTTATACTGAGGTTAGTCTTATTAACTCTTCATATCTCTGATTAGATCCCTAAAGTGTCCATTTTCATGTAGATGAATACTTGTTCTTCAAGAACTTTATTAATAGTAACCATTTACTATATCACTTTCATTCATCTACATATCGAGGTCATCTGTATTTCTCTCATTTACACTTATACAGACAACTTCATTATTCTCAATTTCACTATCTGTGTTTTCATCATTCAGACCTTTACACATGAATTCCATTATTCTCACATTTTCCAGAGTGGATTTCTTAAGCTTTCGATTTTCTTAAGTTCTCCGATATAAGCTTAGAATCAGATTTCATATTCAAAATCGAGTCAATGTTATCTCGATTCCTCCAATTTATATAACTCTGGAAGTTCTATCGGAAATCAAATCCGATACTTTCTTTAATCACACATTTCTTATTAATTCAGACATTTCATCCTCATGTCCTATCATTTACACTGTGTATTCTCAAGGCAAAGACATTTACTATTCGATTCATTTCGACTCATACTCTACCTTGATTTCATTGTTTACTCATACTTTACAGCCTTACGAATCTCATTCCAGTCAGTTGTAGTAAGTACAACAGTTATCAACACATGTTACAGCTAACCAATTTATTACCACTGTAATTTACTTTGGAATCAAGTTCATTTAATAAATTCAGGTTTAACTCCCTTGAGCATATTATCCACGAGGTTTGAATCCTGGCACCCTTACGTACCTAGTTCCTTACACTCGTTTTATTATTAAGCTCTTTGTAAGAGTCCCACTTGTTCGAATCGACCGTCGGCGAGCATCCCCTAGGCGATCCTTTTGCCTCAGGTTTACCCTTACTAGTGAGTCGGCGATAACATTGTTCGCCCGCATCTCACAACACATGATCCACTATGGGTCGCCCATAATTGGGTCGCCCATCACAGTTCTGTCTCAAAGGTTTTGAAGAACTTAGGTTAGCTGTTATCTTCTTTTTATCACTTTACTGTTCTTATATTTATTTCCAATTCACAGTACTCCACATAGTACCTCATTCTGTAGCACATATTTCAAGATATTTCGGTTCTATATAAAAATCTCTGTTTGATACCTCAAAAATAGTATAAATGTATAGAACCGTAATTAACCGTATTGTTATGGATTTCATTATCTATACTATTCACCTCATCAATCAATTCCTGTAATCATTTCACTTTTCATAGTATTCAACGATCCTGTTCAATACTCTTAATTTTCGGCCCTTATAGTCAATAACCGGGCCAATCATATTACAACATTCCACTACACTCTTATTGGATCGCATCATATAAGGCCTCGGCCTGTCCGCCGTCAGCCTGTACACATCTATACTGTCCTCTTTAAGAATGCCCAGCCCGTTCACTGGGTCACTCACAGTCACGTCCGAAATCTAAGTGTTAGTGGAATCAGTAATAGGGATCGATATATCCATATAACATCCTCTATGCCATTTATAATTCCATTACTATCAATGGATTCAAGGTTAACTTGATTTTTTTCACTATTCAAAACATCGCCCAACATAGGGGCATTTTCGTCATTTCGACATTTATTCCTTTCTCCTTAGTATACATTTGAATCAATGAACTCATTATCCATGTGCTGATATTATCCTTTCTGATACTTATATCAGCAATTTAGATTTCATTCGATTTCGACAGAGAAGCTCATTGGAATCCATAATTGGGTTATTTTACTTGTAATTCAGCTTTATATCATTAATTTCTCTGTCAAATCGATCAAATCCAACTTCTGTTGGTTTATTCTGACTCCCGATAAAATTTTGGAGGTAGGGGTATTTTGGTCAATTTTGGCCAAAAGTTTCTCTCTTCAAATTACCCTTAATCGGTGATCTTAAAGTCTATTTAATGATGATATTTCATTGCCTTCCTTTATATCATCACTTTCAGATCTCAGTTCGATTCGAACCGTAAAGTACTGGTGGGGCCCTCACCGAGTCCTTTCGGTTCCTTACCGAACAGGCCTTCATTTAGATTATAAGAATCACCAATTTTCTGGTAATTTCTGAGCCTATTATTTCTTTAACATTCTCAATTTATACTTTCTAACTCCCTTTAATTTATTTTACTTAATTTACAATCATTTATTTTCTTTATGTATTCAGACGACACAGTACTACCAGGGATGTTTAACACATTTCCTTCCAAAAGTATCCACATACATCAGGCCAACCATGCTCTGATACCATTAAGTCTGTAATGACCCGTTACCATATTTTTAAACCTTATTTTACACAATTTATTCGGTTGGGCTGTCTGTGATACTTCCCTTTACACTTGATATTAAACAATTTAATAAAATATTGTTAACATTAAACACATCTCCTATCTTAATTACAAATATGTAGTACTGTAGACATGTCTAAATATAAAAAATAAATGATCGTACCTGACATATCTTAGTCGGTCTGTCACATTGTCCATTATGTGCAGCCGTAATCCACAAATATTGGATCTCACCATCATCAAAACCTGAAATGTTAAAATTAGGGAGTGAGCAAATCACGGCTTAGTAAGAGAGTTATATGCTACACTTGATATTCAGCTATCTATATGCTGAAAATAATTTTTTTCTTTTTCATTAAAATCTTCCTAGCTTGCTCTAGGCTCACATGTAGGAAGGATACTATAGTAGGCTAGGGATCCAGATAGAGTAAGCCAGGTATTTTGAAATACCTGGCTTGTTCTGGAACCTAGAAGGAACTGTAGAGAATACAAAATCGATTGTTTTCAAAACGATATAATTTTCGTTTTTCCACAAAGTAAACCACTTATCTCTTTTCACTTCAATATACTTTAAAACACGTGGCAGTTCAGTAATAAAAATAGTGGTTCACTTCTCTTCTCTTCAGTATAGTAAAAACAGTACAGTACAGTGATTTGTAAATATCCAATCATTGGATAATTACTTCTTCGATTATTTCTATCTTAGAAATAATTCTTATGTTATTCTTTTAGAATAAACATTTATTTCTCTTTTCAAATCAGTAACCATATCGTACATCAGTAAAACAGTATATTCAATAAAACAGTAATTCGATACGGTTGAATCAGTAGACAGTAAACAATAGCTACCAGTTCAGAAAACAGTATAAGGTAGCTTTCGATTCAGTAAACAGTAAATGGTAGCTTTCAGTTCAGTAAAACAGTAATCAATGGCTACCATTTCAGTAAACAGTACAATTCAGTAACATAGTATTTTGGTACGGTCTTTCATCAGTAACAGTAAACAGTAAACAGTACAGTAAATAGGATTCCGTAAATCCTTTCAGTAAATAGTAAACAGTAAGTAGTAAGTAATAAGTGAGACTAGGCAACACCCTACAAGTAAATCATGCTATCTCGCCCACTAGGGACACAGTAATAGTAATGAGATCTATGGCCATGATCTATAATATGTCCTCGGTATACGCTTGCTAGGCGACAATTCGGGACGCTGATGACTAGCTGGTCAATCAGCCACGTGATAGTAACAGTATATGTGATGCATGAAGCTCGGGGCCTAAGTCTCAAAACAGTATAAGCCATACCATAGCCTTTATGGATTTTAAATATAGGAAATCGAAATATTTCACAAATATCCATAAGGCTTACATGTAATAAATCATCACCTTTATGAAATAATTAAATTAAAATAACATTTCTCAAAATATTTCATAACGGTATAAATCATATTTTCCATACGGTGAAAACAATTTATAAATCATTATTGAAAATATAGAAGGGCAAAACTGTCCTTTTTTCACCGTAAAACACATATACACGTTTTTTCGTGCATTCAATCGAAAACATGGTTTTATAATTATCGAAAATTCAAACAAATCATTTTTATAATTTATGAAAATAAATTATTTATTTTCTAACTTTAAATTCCCATCACCATGTTTTCTTCTAAAAACACGTGTAGAGACCTCTAGTCTCGAAATCATAGTTTTTCTTCATTTCTTAACCTTTATGGAATTTTCATAATTAATTATTTCCATAATTAAAATCATAAAGGTTTTATGTAAAATCAAGTGAATATTTAAGAATATTTATAAAAATATTCACTTCAGTCTCTTTTTCATTTTCATCTCATTTCACGTGAAATATCACCTACCGAGTGAATTTTTGGTGATTTCCTTTTCACCATTCTTGAAAACATGAATATTTTAAAATTAAATATCATTATATTCATGTTTTATGAAATTTACTTAATTTCTCGATTTTCGAGCCCGAAAATCGATTCACGTGAAATCAAATCTTTTATTTTGGTTTTCAGTGATTTTCGGTAAATTTCAGTAATTTTTGATAATTTTTTGGCAGTATAACGGCTGCCGATTTGGCTAGCCTCCTGCACCGAAAATACAATTTATATTTCTCAGCTGGTATTTCACCATAATTTAAAACCGATAAATCACCACATTATAAACCGATAATTATCGATAGCAATTAAAAAATTAAATGCAATTTAAAAACATGGCCGAATATCCTTATATGCGGCACATATCTCCCTTACCTGTTTCGGGTCGGCGACTGCCTCTCGATGGTCGCGCCCGTGTTCACCTCGCCCGATACCATCGGCTCGGTCATCGAGAGAATTTTCTGGAATTTAAATTCTAAAATTTAGAATTTTTCCATAATTATTTAAATAATTTAATACTTTTTAGGATTTCTTACCGATTCCCGTAATTCTCGGGATTTCTCGTAATTTTCGAATTCTCGAGAATTTTTCAAATTCCCGGAATTCCTCTTTTCTTTTCCTCTTTCCTCTTTTTCTTCCTTTTTCTCTTTTCTTTCCTTTCTCTTTCTTTTTTTTTCTTTTTCTTTTTCTTCCTTTTTCCTTTGCTGGCCGGACCGGTCAGTCTCCTCCATGGCCGGTTCTCCTCCGGCGGTCGATTCTCAGGCGGTTCGGCCGCTCCTCAGCTGGCCGACGTCAAGGCGAACTCGCCGGTGGTCTCGGCTTGGCCTGAATAGACGGCAGGCGGCAGATCGAGGCGGAATAGGTTCGGTTTCATCTTCCTCTTCGCCGGCCCTCCTCCGCCGTTCACCGTGCCTCGGGTGGCCTCCATCATCTTCCTCTACCTCCGGCGGTGCTTCGGTGGCAGTGGCAGTGCCTGGATCGGCCGGCACCGCTGTCTGCCATTTTTCCTTTCTTTCCAGCTTCACCGGTTTTTCCTTCGATTTTCCTTCTTGTTTCTGTTGTCTTCCGTCGCCGGTCATCTCCTCCTTCCCTTGGCTCGCCGCCCGACGTCCTCTCTTCCTTCTCCTCTTTTCCCTTCTCCGGCGACAGTGGCCGATGCCACTCGGGGAGACAGAATCAGGATTCTTCCCGATTCTGTTTATTTCTTCTTCTTTCCTTTTTTTTGTATTTTATTTTAATTATAATTATATTTATAATTACATTATAAATATAATTACATTATTTTATTATATAGTACTTTGAACTATATATTATATAAACATATATATTATATATTAATAATATATATTTTCACATAAAAATATATATTTTCATGTACTTTAAAAATTTAACATTTATATAAATATTCATATAAATGTAATAATTCCATATATATATTGTATTTACAATATATATATATTATATATATATATATATTTTCTTCCTCATTTTCTTATTTAATTTGGATTTCCATTTATCCAAATTAAATTTCCTCTATTCCTTATTTTATTTCCAACTTAATTTCCTTCACTCAAATTTCCTGATCCGTCACTTCCTCAATTCTCAGGATTTTCACTAGTATCCCATTCTAATAATTTTATTTATTTATTTATTTCCAATATTTATTTCTAATATTTGTTATTTCCAATAAATGAAAAATTTACGGTTATCACATATAATTGCAAGTAAGTAAAGAGAGAAGGGAAAGAGAAATGTACGCAAGCAATTTATAAAGGTTCGGCAACCTTGCCTACGTCCTCTACCTTGAGATGCTCCCAAGGATTTTCCCCAAATCCACTCACTTGAATTTGTATTACAATCCCTCTTTTTCAAGGCTCAAGAGAAACCTCTCTCTTTTTTCTAGGCTCAAGAGAAACCTCCTTCTTTTTCTAAGGCTTAAGAGAAACCTCCCTTTTACAAGTTGTGTTTGTGTTTACAATGGGTGTAACCAAAGAAAGGCCTCTAGATAGGCAAGTGATTACAATGTTTAAGCACAAGGAAAATCCTATACAATGATTTGTGCTATGCTATTCTATACAAGGAATATGAGATTGATAGAAAATGAAGAATGTATAGCACTTGAGAAGTTGTTGAGGCTTTGAATATAAGGAAAATGAAGATTGAATGTGCTGAGCTCTTCCTCTTGGTTCCTTCAGCTTCTAAGCCTCTATTTATAGTCCATTGGATGGTTTGTGGACGTTAGTTAGAGCCAAAATTGAATATTACCATTGTATTTCACAAAACTAGCCGTTACAGCCCATTTTCGTGTAAAGGGATCGATCCTTTCCATAGGGGATCGATCCCAAGCTTCCAGATTGCTTGGTCTGGGCTTGAAACACCTTTTTGCTTCTGAAATAGCTTACTGCTATGAAGGGATCGATCCCTTCAGACAGGGGATCCATCCCTTTGATCAGGGGATCCATCCCTTCAGACAAGGGATCCATCCCTTTGATCAGGGGATCCATCCCTTACACTATTCATTTGCCTTTTCTAAGTTTTTAGGCATTAAAAACATTCTAAAACCAATTTTGAGTATTTTTAAATATGACATAACTTTGAAAACATGAATTTGAGTCCAAAAAATTTATCAAGTAATTTTCTTAAAATATATTCAATAATTCCATAAGAAAATTACTTAAACTAATAGTTAAAAAATGTTTTCTAAATTGATTAAAACCAATAAAAATAATCAATTAAATCATGGTTTTATATTTGATAAAAGCACTTAATATGATTTGTGAAAATCATAATTGATAGAGCAAATTTACAATATGAATCAAACATTTAAGATTAATTAAGTTTTTGTCATTTCAAAATATATATGTTAATTTAAAGCTAACAATCGCCTCCTTTTTGATATGACGAAACTTAAGGTAAATTTGCTTTGAAAAATTCTTTAAAGAAATACTCCCTCTTAAATAAAGCATGATTTTGTAAAGCTCCCCCTTAATATAAGCATGGTTTTCAAAAGAAGTTTTCAAATCATTATTTCTCCCCCTTAATATCTCTCTCTCTTTTTGTCATAGCAAAAAAAAAAAAAGAAAGATAAAAAAATATGCTCCCCCTAAAATTACGGCTATGTGAGAAGAGATAAAATATGCTCCATTCAACAAGAAACATGTTAGTACATGGAACTTATAGCACAAATAAATAAGTCAATGTCCATAAAGAGTATGAAATGCAAAGAGCATGACTTATGATCCTATACCAATTGTTTATAAATAGTTTTGCAAGAAGTTCCCAATTGGTAAGAGATTAAGCAAGTTGTTTATAAATTTTCTACTATGTTCAATAACTTGCTTATTTCAATTCTATCAAGCACCTAAGTATATCAATTGTTCTGTAAGGTCCAACTAAGGTGCATGACAATACATCATGATTATGAGCTAAAATTAGATGACATATCATATGCATGAGCTCATAAATCATTTTTAAGAAGAATGTGCTTAGAAATATCAATTAACCACAAATTCTAGCACAAAAATTATCTCATGCAAAAATGTCTTAATTCTTCCCTATTTGTCATTTGAATCTAAGGAACACAAGAAGAATTGTCAATTTAAAGCTCATACCAGTTGTTGAAAATATTGTTACCAATGATTGACTTAGACATTTTGCATTATGCTAATTGTTATGTGTGATGTGCTTAGACATTTTACATGCATATGGATTAATTAGACATTAGCATCCTCTCATAAAATGTTAATCCATATTCATAAGCACAAATAGAAGATTCAAGAATTTATATCATTCAAATGCACACATTTTCTTCCATAGCTATAAGCACTAAAATCCTATGCTCATTTTCCAATTCATGTTCTTAACCAATTATGAGCAAGGAAAAGTTCAAGATTGTCAAATTAATCAAATTATAGTCATATCCCTAAGCGTTTTATCATTTAAGGTCTAAGGGGTATATGCTATATATTGACCTTTAATTACTTATATTCCACTAAATGTAAAATTATCATGAAACTTAGTGTGGAATAGATGTGTCAAGCTAAGAGACATAATTCTATAAGCATGCTTGACTAAGATGAACTAAAGTATGAACAATTCTTGTTATACATAAGTTCATCAAATTCTCATATATATATACACAAATCAATGAAATAATTCTTAAAATAATGTTTAAGCATTCATTGAGAATATATTTCAAGATTATATCAAGTTTTATGCAATTCATGAATGTCTTTAATAAGAAAAATGAATTTGCACTTTTAAGTTCAAAAAAAAGTAAGATATTAATTGTTGAAACTAATACCAATTGATGAAGTTGAGGCATGATATCAATGAAAAATGATTTTTCATATTGTAAAGATCATTAAAAAGAAGTTTAAATATTGAATTTTAAGTTAAAGAGAAAGAAAGTACTAAGACAATGAAAAGTTTTTCTCAATTTTGGTTGAAATAGTGAAGGGAAGGCATTCTGCCTTGGGGGGATCGATCCCTAGAGAAGGGGGATCGATCCCTCATCCATTTTCTGTAGATTTTTGACAGAAAATTGAACATGTGAGGTGCCAAAACTCCGTTTTTGAGTATTTTAAGTCCAAGTAAGAGTTTAAACATTTGTGTAACATGATTTTGGACTTGTATGAATGAAAATTATGGATGAAAAACCATTTAACAATAGATTTTGCAATTTTGGAAGGATTTGCACAATAAAATGCATTTTTGGTCTCAAAAGAGGTCATTTTAAGGGTTATGCATATTTTGTCAAAACCAATGCATTGAAATACATAAATATGTCAAGACAAACTTGTTCACATAGATTTTAAGCATATATCATCAAATCACTACACTTGTGAACATCATGCCATGATTTCTAACATGCATATTTCTTCAGTAATGCTCATGACATGGCATTTTGCATATATGACATTTTTGGCAACTATGGAGCAAGTAAATATATTTTCAACTCATAGCAATCTTGCTCAAAATACAGAAATCCAATAATCATTTCAAAATCATTAAACATGTTTTTCATCCAATCATCAAGAACTATTCATCAACAATCAAAAATCATCTATCATGTCTTTCATTCAATCATGCATCAAGAATCAACAAAATATCTCATCAAGTCATAAATAACTTAATCGAATACAAGTTTCAAGGGAAAGAAATTTAATCTTACAATACTCCTTTGCTAGAGAGTGTTTTGTTATGATTCTTTAGTCCAACTTGAGCAATCCTTTGAAGAATGTTATGTAACTTTGCCAAGAATTGATCCTCAAGCTTTTCATCTTCCTTATTAGCACAAGCAAACTCCATGAAGTTGTGTAGAGAATTCAAACTCCTTTGTTTCTTTGTAACTCCATGCTCTAACACTCCCACAACAAACACATTCATGCATGTTTTGGTATCCATATTTTCTTGGGTCTATGAGAGTTAGTGCAAATAATTTTTTATCCTTTTGGGATCAATTTCAAGCACAATTAATCATTATTTACAGCATGCTTTGGCACCCACATTTTTCTAACTACTCTTCCTCTAAATGTGGTTTTTCTATAAGTGCATGCTTGTGAAGAGTGGCCAATCCTATTGCAAAGTGAGCATATGAGAGATGTATCATACATAAAATTTTTTCTCACTAGGAAATTCTTAAGATGAGTTTCTTTTTGTTTTGCATTATAGCCTAACCCATCTTTGTCAAAGAAAGCTCTTTGGGTCTCTAACATACGATCTAGCTTTTGTTGACCCATGTAGAATCTAGAAAATGAATTATGCAAATTTAAGTTCTTTTTATTTACTTCATCAATTTCTAGATTTGGTTCTTCTAATTTCTTCTCAAATTCAAGTTTGGCATTTAATAGCATTTCATTTTCTATTTTTAATTTAGCAATGATTTTCTTATATTTGGAGTTCATGCATTAAAATTCATTTGCTAATTCATTAAAGGCATTTTGTAGTTCATCAAATGTATAAATATTATCTTCACTAGAACTACAACTAGCCTTATTATCACTAATAGCCATAAAGCATGTGTATGCTATTTCATCATCTATGTTATCCTCATCGGAGCTATCACTATCACTCCATGTAGCCACAAATGCTTTCTTCTTAGGTTTCCTATCATTTTCTTTCCTAAGTAAGGGGTAATCTAGCTTAATGTGACTCGGTTCATTACATTCATAACACACTAAGAGGTCCTTTTCTCTTCTACTTGACTCTCCTCTTTGATGTCTCCTATTATTCTCTTTCTCATTCATTCTCATGAACCTATTAAATCTTTTAGCAAACATTGCCATTTCCTTTTCCTCCTCATTTCCACTCTCATCACTACCATCTCTAATGTTCTCATGAGTGGAAGACTTAAGTGCTACCCCTACTTTCTTTGAAGGCTCTTCATTTCTTTTTAATTTCATTTCATATGTAAGTAGGGAGCCCATAAGTTCATCTAGAGACAAGGTGTTAGGATCCTTAGATTCTTCTATTGTGGTTACCTTTGCCTCCCAAGATTTTGGCAAGCTATTCAAAATTTTCTTAACCATTTCTACATTGGAATATGTCTTGCCTAATGCCTTAAGTCCATTAATTATGTTATTAAACCTAGTGTACATTTCACTCATGGACTCATTTTCTTTCATCCTAAAAAGCTCATAGTCATGTGTGAGCATTCCTACTTTGGTTTCTCTAACTTGATTTGTCCCTTCATGTGTGATGGCTAATTTTTCCCATATTTGCTTGGCATTTTCACATAAGGAGACTCTATTGTATTCATTGGAATCTAATGCACAAAAGAGAGTGTGCATAGTCTTGGCATTCAATTATGCCAATCTTATGTCATTTATGTCCCACTCATCCTCACCTTTAGGGACATCTTTTCCATCAACCTTCTTCATTGGGATTTTAGGACCATTTACTATTACTCTCCACACTTCATAGTCATTTGATTGCACAAACAACATCATCCTAATTTTTCAATATGAGTAATTCTCTCCATTGAAGAGTGGAGGTCTAACTAATGAGTGTTCCTTTTCTCCGAGGGGTGTGCCTAAATTCAAGTGAGCCATTTATGATCGTTTTACTCGATAGATGTTAATCTAAATCAATCTCGAGCCCAAGCTCTAATACCAATTGTTGGCTCTATAGGCTATACCGAGAGGGGAGTGAATCGGTTTTTAGCTAACCTTAAGGTCGTTTTTCGATTCCTCTAAATTCGCTAGCCTATATTAATGTTTTCTAAGTTCTCTAGGCTATGCAAGCATGCAATCCAAATTCAATACAATAAACACAAATATTATTGCAAGTAAGTAAAGAGAGAAGGGAAAGAGAAATGTACGCAAGCAATTTATAGAGGTTTGGTAACCTTGCCTATGTCCTCTACCTTGAGATGCTCACAAGGATTTTCCCCAAATCCATTCACTTGAATTTGTGTTACAATCCCTCTTTTTCAAGGCTTAAGAGAAACCTGAAACCTCTCCTTTACAAGGTGTGTTTGTGTTTACAATGAGTGTAACCAAAGAATGGCCTCTAGATAGGCAAGTGATTACGATGTTTAAGCATAAGGAAAATCCTATACAATGATTTGTGCTATGCTATTCTATACAAGGAATATGAGATTGATAGAAAATGAAGAATGTATAGCACTTGAGAAGTTGTTGAGGCTTTGAATATGAGGAAAATGAAGATTGAATGTGCTGAGCTCTTCCTCTTGGTTCCTTCAGCTTCTAAGCCTCTATTTATAGTCCCTTGGATGGTTTGTGGACGTTGGTTGGAGCCAAAATTGAATATTACCATTGTATTTCATAAAACTAGCCATTACAGCCCATTTCCATGTAAAGGGATCGATCCCTTTCCATAAGGGATCAATCCCAAGCTTCCAAATTGCTTGGTCTGGGCTTGAGACACATTTTTGCTTCTGAAATAGCTTACTGCTATGAAGGGATCGATCCCTTCAGACAGGGGATCCATCTCTTACACTATTCATTTGCCTTTTCTAGGTTTTTAGGCATTAAAAACATTCTAAAACTAATTTTGAGTATTTTTAAATATGACATGACTTTGAAAACATGAATTTGAGTCCAAAAAATTTATCAAGTAATTTTCTTAAAATATATTCAATAATTCCATAAGAAAATTACTTAAACCAATAGTTAAAAAATGTTTTCTAAATTGATTAAAACTAATAAAAATAATCAATTAAATCATGCTTTTATATTTGATAAAATCACTTAATATGATTTGTGAAAATCATAATTGATAGAGCAAATTTACAATATGAATCAAACATTTAAGATTACTTAAGTTTTTGTCATTTCAAAATATATAAGTCAATTTAAAGCTAACAAATTCCACTAAATAATTTAATTCCACTAAATAATTTACAAAGTATATTGTACAGTGTAATAAAGTCAGGTCTCACATTTCTTCCCACCTTAAGAAATTTGGTCCTCAAAATTTCACTCGAGCCTGTCACTGAAAGAGCTTTGGATATCTCTCATGCACAAGGCTCTCTAACTCCCAAGTAGCCTCTTCCTCAGTATGATACTGCTAGAGTACCTTAACCAAAGGAATCGTCTTAGATCGCTATACCTTATCCTTCCTATCCAAGATCCTTATCGATTTCTCAACGTAATTCATGTCCTCTCTGATCTCTAGTGGCTCATGTCAAATTACGTGAGAAGGATCTGGATGGTACTTTCTTAGCATTGAGATGTGGAATAAATTATGCACTCCTGACAGCTTTGGTGGTAGTGCTAACCGATATGCCACATCTCTTATTCAATGTAAGATCTTCTAAGATCCATTGCATCGGGGACTCAAGTTTCCTCTTTTCTTTTCAAATTTCATTATGCCTTTGGACGGCGAGAGCTTTAAAATATATAATTTCTCGAATATATAAGGAAATCTATTCGACCAAGTTGAAAATGAATTACGGTCTCCCATCTTCCCATGCTATCATGGATTACATCGTCTGCTATATAAACCTCGTAAGGTGCTATGTCGATACTCGCCCATTGGCCATTATCATAAGCAAATTTTGCCAGGGTAGAGGATTGTCCCAAGAGCATATAAATTCAACTGCACACACTCACAACATATCCTCGAGCGTCTATATTATACGTTCGGACTGTCCATCAGTCTGCGGAAGAACTACGGTGCAAAAACTCAATCGAGATCCCATGGCCTCCCGAAATCTCTTTCATAATGAGACGTGAGGCGAGACTCCCTATCAAATGTGATGCTCTCTGGAACACCATATAACCTCATCATTTTCCTAACATATTAATCGGCCAAGGCACTAATTAGATTAGTAAATTCCATAGCCAAGAAATTAGTAGACTTAGTCAATATATCCACAATTGTCCAGATAGCATTATACCTTTTTGTGGGTAATTCAATTTTCACTTAGTTTAAGAAGTACCACCAATATACGTATTTTTCTTCCTTATCATATTTTTAACTTTTAGTTAATCTCGTCTTTAGGATGAGATTGCTAGTATCTTTTTATAATTCAAATTTTCTTTAAGAGCCTCGCCCATCTCTTCGGGCTGCCGGCGAGCATCCCCTTGGTGCTCTTCCGCACCCTAGGTTTACTCTTATAAGTGAGTCGGCGACCACATAGTTTGTCCACACCTCACAACGTATTGTCCACTATTGGGTGATCGCCCAACTCGTAGGTCGCCCATCACTGATTTGTCCTAAGGGTCCTGAAGAACTCAGACTTAATTGCCTTGAGCGCGTTTCCTTCTTTCACAATCAATTTATACACCCTGAAATCATTTATCATCTTTGGGAGTTAACTCTTTCCACTTCATTTCATACCATAATTAATTCATGCTATGTATCATTTATCATCTCATTCGATGCTAAGTCGATAATGATTTGGTGTCTATCATTAGACAATTTTAATCAATCGTATGTAATTGTCCCAGTAGCCTTTTTAAATGCAATACACTCGCTTTCAATATATCCTTGAGCGTCCACACAATGCGCTCGGATATCTATATCAATAAGAGGCGGTGCTAATAGTAAATTTGGAATTCCAAGGCTTGTTGCTATTCTCTCAAAGCATGGGGCCAATCAGGGATCCCTATCACATGTACTCGCTCACTAGAACTTTACATACCTTTTCACCATTTCACAGATATATTTATCGACTAGGGCACTCAAGAGATCAAGAACTTGATGATGTAGTAGTGAATCAATTTGGTCATTCAATCCGTAGTCTCTTCTATAACATCATGATTCTTCCGAATTCTTTACTATCCCACAACCATCATTTCCCAATGAAGCTTGGCTGCACTTTATTGGCAGACCTTACTATTAATCATCATTTACAGTAAATGAGACATTAGGTAATAATTTTCCCTGATATCTCTTTTCACATAGTATTATCATTACATCCCTGACTCTTACGGTACATGTAATATCACTTAATTATGGAATGTGCCTGAGGATGTAATCTTTTCACAATCAAATTCTGTAATTTAAATTATCACAATACCAATTTCGTTTTCACATTACTTATCCAATTTCACAATCCCAACACCTATATGTCATTTTACATGACTAACGGTACTTCATGTACTTACTCCTCTGAGTATAACTCATTTCATCTGTCACATCTGGCTTGATATTAATTCCCGCCATAACCACATGATAATTGTCGACCCTAAAAGGTATCTACACGCAAGTGCACGTGGTCTTCAAGTAATACAGAGGTGAGTCCGGAAATGTCGTCCCACAGAGACTGGTAGTGCGAAGCTTAGCTAAATACTAGATACTATTATCTATGGTATATCCTAGCAAATTATGAAAGTTTGTTTACTTGGGTGTGATCTACAAAGGCTAACAAAGCAAAATAAAATAAAATAAAAGTAATTGAAATTAAAAAAAACATATAAGAAATACTTACAGTAGAAATGATGAAAATAAAATAACTGCAAAAGAAAAGAAACAAAAATGTAAATAAGTAAAATGGAAGGGTAAAAATGTAATTTTCTAACTATATCGGTCTAAAATGCAAATAATGAAAATAAAAATGCATGAGCTTGTAAAAAAAAATTAAATTAAATCAAAACTAATGCAATTGAAAGAAAAATGAATCAATGCATGAAGTTCCTAAACTAATGCATGGAAATGCCTAAGTGAATGAACTTGAAATTAAACTAAACTTTATCTAAACAAAGAACTATATGAATACTACCCTATGACACCTAAAATGTACCTAAAACAATACCTAAATGCATAGAACTAATGTGAATATAAAGCCTGGACAGAATTGAAATTTAATGCTAAATGAACCTAAAAATGCAACTAAATGCTTATGAAAAAATTATCTAACTTAACCTACACGTAGACCACTAATTATATGAACCTAAAATGGACTAAATATGATGAAACTACCCTTAGAAGACTCCTAAAACAGCAGCTGAAAATCTGGACAGAATTTATAATGCAAGGATGCCTAACATGGAATTAATGCAAAAAATGTTATGCAAATGCTATGGAAATGGCATGAAAATGCAACTTAAGCTAGCCTAAAAAAATTATCTAATGAATGTATGGTCCTAATATGATCTAATACTATCTAAATGCACCTTAAGATGTCATAAAACAATAGTCAAAAAAAAATGTAAACAGCCCATAAAAACTGATCAGGAAAAACAGTGTTCTAATATGACTATGTCTAAGAAAATGCCATGGAACCTAATCTAAATGAAATCCTAAAATTCCCAAATTAAAATATAACCTAGATATGACCCTAAGACACATAAATGGACCTTAAAATGAAGCAAATACAGACCTAAAAAATTGCTATAAAAAACGTCACTTTGTTGGACAGATTTAAAAAAATGCATGAAACACCTAAACTAATGCCTAGAACATGTATCAAACACTTAGTAAGTAAACCCTAACCTAATTGCACGAAATTAATACCAACCAATATAAAACTTAAAAGACACTGAAAAGGACCAAAAACAGAACCTAAAGGGACCCTAAAACCGAACCAAACAGCAGCTATAAAGTGAAGAACCAAAAACAGTCACAAGTAATGCCTAAGTTAACATATCCTACTTTGATCATTTTTTGTATTTTTGTTTCAAAAGATTTTTAAAAACTGCTTTAACCCATTAAACTAGACCCATAAAACAGCAGAATAAAAATACTAAAAAATAAATTAGACGTTTAAAAGCGTAAAATAAAAATTGCAAAAGGAAACTATGGACCAAGCTCCCTCACAAGAACTATGGAGGTAGTTTTTCAACCTCTTAAGCTCCCATGATCATGGGACTCAATCATGAACCAAAATAAAAGAAAAAGAAAGAGTAGAAGATGAATATAGTTGCTGGAAATTTAAAGAAACAAAAAAGCTTAAGTAAAGAGTGCAAGAATGTAGTAAAGAGTAAAGGAAAACATCATGAAAACTTGTATTTAACTTGCAAAAATGTAAAGAACATTAAGGAAATAAAAATGGTGGCTGCTCTAAACTTGTAAAGACATAAAAATCTGCTGGAAAAGTAAATCTAAGAAACCCTAGGCAGCCCCCTAGGTTAGGTCTCATAAAGTTGCTTATATAGTCACTTAACCTAGGGATACAATGGTAATTCTATCCTATGAGTTGGCATTAATTGCCACTTGTCTTCTTGTCCTTGGCTTTCAAAGTAGATATTTCATGTCATTTAAGTGCTCACATCAGCCATGGACATTCATCCCTTCTAGCACCTTCCTTTTGTCTTCTAGTCCACATAAGCATGCAAGGTGGCAAGGGTATGTGTCCTCCATGTGTTGGCATGTGTCTTTTGTTCTTATCCCCTAAGAGTGAGTAGGATGATAACATGTGGCATGCTAGATGTCAAAAGATGAGAGAGAAAATGAAGAGTCATGCTCCCTTGTCTTGTAGTGGTCCAGTCTCCTTTCTTGCCTATTTTTCAGTCTATTTTCTACCGAAAAGACTGAAATTTATCTAGAATTTATTTTTCTGCAAAACATGAGGATTTTAATAAAATTAGGAGAATAATTAATAAAATAATGAGGGATTTAAATAATTATTCATCAATAAAATACTAAAATAACTCTATTTTCATAGAGTTATCACACCCACAAACTTGATCTTTTGCTTGTCCTCAAGCAAAACAAAACAAAAGTAGGAGATGACAAGTACGAAGCATACTTATTTTTTCAATCATCCTCAAAGATAAAGTACAAATTCCAATCTCAAAGACTCACAATCATAGATCAAACACTAGGTATCATTCAATCATAAGTCTTAACCCAAATTGGAATCCCCATGTGTGTGTGTAATGTCAATTTCACTTCAAAGAACACAATTCGGATTAGTTTATGCAAACATAAAGATGCAAAGTCAATGACAAGTGATCACTTCCATATGTTTGCTTTCACTTCTCTCTCCACTAATGTAGTCACACTTAACCAAGAATCAATAGGTCTTATTAAGCTTGTAATGTAAGGCTAGGGCTAAGGTATGATAAAGGGAATTTAGGCTCAACCCCTAATCATGCATTACTCACTAGGATCTATGATGTTTAGAGCTCTAACCAAACCCCCCAAACTTAGTTCCTTTGCTATACACTTTATTTTCTTTATTTTCTTTTTCTTCCCCTTTTTTTTTTAGTTTTTTTCTGTTTTTGAATTTTCTGTTTTTCTATTTTTTTCTGTTTTTTTAATTAATTTTTTTTATATCCTACCTATCTACCCAAATATGTACATAGCTCATGATATATCCTAGTAAATTTAATGCTTTTGAGGTAATGGATAGGAAAGTGCATTTATTTGGCTAAAGGAAATTAACTTGTAGGTGTGTAAACAAAGATAGGCTAGTTTGGCACAAAGGGATGACTAAGGACAAATATGTACAAGGTTAGCTTGAAAAGCTCAAACGATCCAAGGATGGCCTAAATCATTTTCCTAATCAAGTGTGATTTAATAATTTCGCCTCAAAAGAAGATCAAGCAAATTCTAGAATATGATACACGAAGTCAAATGAACCAATGCAATCCTATGTCCACATAAGCCTTCTCTAAATGTGCACTAATCTGTGATCATGACATGTGCATAAAGATGAGGATATCGCAATAGAATCAAGATAAATTCAAAGAATTTAACTTCATGCTTTCACCACAATCATGCTTCTTAGTCAATAGAATAGACAAATCAAGGGTAATATCATAGGTTTATGAGAAAAACATGCTAAGTACTCAAATCATCTCAAAACATTCATTTAAGCCCAAATTTTCAAACTTTTGAAATATTTTTTAATTTTGCACATTTTTTTAAAAATGCTCAAGTTAATCCCCTCCCCCAACTTAAGTGCACAATGTCCTCAGTGTGCAGATAAAATAAAGAAATGAAGCACAGAATAGGAAACTCCCCTAACATTCCATAGATAATCACTGTGAAGCTCAAAAAGGGATTATGCTACGAAAGGTACCTACAAAAGTAGAACAAAGAGAAGCAAGCATCAAATAGAAAAAAAGAACTGTACAAAATGAAAAGAAAAGGAAAGAAAATAACAATGAAATCATAAAGCTAGGCTAGGTTTATAGTCCTCAGCAGGACTCTCATGAAGCTGTATAGCAGAAACATCAACCAGGCTCAAGTTCGATGGGATTAGCACAATCCCTCTTTAGTAGGGAACTCTTCACCGTGGATGGTAATCTTTCCAACAGTGCCTCAAATGGTGACATATCATTTTCAAGACGATCTTTACCAAATCTCCTATTAACGTCCTTCTCATTAGACACATCTTGAAAAAAAACATCGCCTTTAGCCTTCAGAAGCCCCTTACTCTCATTATCAGGTATCACAAAATCAATAGAGGTCACCTTGTAGGACTTGGCATTATCATCCTTTAAAAATCTCTCATTAACGTCCTTCTCTGCCACCAAGTCCTTTTGAAATCCTTTAGGGTAACCCTCTACATCAACTCTACTACCCATCCTAAACTTAACTTCCTTACCCTGAAGCCTAAGAGTAAGCTCCCCATTATCTACATCTATAAGTGCTTTCCCTGAAGCTAAGAATGGTCTTCCTAAAATAAATGGGACATTAGTGTCCTCCTTCATATCCAATATCAGAAAGTCTGCTAGAATGACAAAACTATCTATCTGGATAGGAACATCCTCTGCCACTCCTCTAGGGTATCTAATAGACCTATCTGCTATTTGAAGTGTAGTCTTGGTAGGCTTAACTTCCTTTAATCCTAGCCTCTCATATACCACATAAGGCATAAGGTTGACACTAGATCTTAGGTCACAAAAGGCATTATGAAAGAAATAATCAATGATACTACAAGGGATAGTGAAGCTACATGGATCCTCTGTCTTAGTTATGACTTAATTTTCTATGATAGCTTTGCACTTATCAGGTAGTGCTACAGGCTCAGGTGTAGGAAGAGGCTCATTAAGAGTAGGCTTTACAAATCTTTGAGGAAAGGGTATGTGAGGCTTATAAGTGATAGGCTGACAGGAGCTAGGCTCAACTGTCTTTACTAGATCAATAGGAATGGGCTCTGGAGCTATCACAGGGGCTAAGCCCGAAATATCAGAAATATTGGGTGAGCAAGAGCTAGGCTCAATTGAACTCACCACATCAGAAGTAGTGGGTTCCACCTCATCTCTTAACTTTCCATCTTTCTGAACTATGCTACAATGCTCCTTACCTGGTCTCTTAACAGGATTAGTCTCGGTTTTACTAGGTAAGGATCACTGAGGGCGTTGACTAAGTGACTGTGCTATTTGCCCCATTTGAATCTCTAAGTTCTTAATGGAACTTGCTTGATTCTGAATGATTTGAGCGAACATCTCTTCAAGCGAAGGCTTCTTTTTGGGTTCAAGGTGAGGCTGAACAGGTGGTGGGTGATGAAACTGCTGAGGTAGGTGCTGATAGGGTGGATGAGAAGTATGAGGTGATAATTGATGCTGGTGTGGTGGCACATGAGTGGGTAGAGGTTGAAAACCTTGGGATCCTAAAGGTCTAGAAGTGGATGACTGCCCCTAATTTTGACTCCAAGAGAAATTAGGGTGATTCCTCCACCCTGGATTTTAGGTACTCGAAAAAGGGTTGTTTTGCCACCTTTGGGGTGGGATAACATACTGAACCGACTCTAACTTCAGTGAGCACCTATCTATCAAGTGTGAGCTACCACACAAATTACACAAATTGAAAGGACTCTGTACTGAAAGGACAGGATTAGGGCTAGGAGAGGACTGGGTACTTAGGGACTCTACCTTCTTTGTCAATGTGGCAATTTGTGAAGTCAAGGTAGAAAGTGCATCAAGCTCGTAAATACCAGCTGCCTTCCTAGGTACAAGTCGCTCAGCTGACCACTGATAATTATTAGTGGCCATCTTGTCCAAAAGATTATAAGCTTCCTCCTCCGTCTTGCACATAAGTGCTCCTCCTGACGCAGCATCGATGATCGTCATATTCTGGCTAGTTAGACCGTTATAGAAGGTCTGCACCTGAAGCCATAGGGGTAGGCCATGGTGAGGACACTTCCTAAGTAGGTCCTTGTATCTCTCCCAAGCTTCATATAAGGACTCAGTGTCGAATTGGGTAAAGGAGGAGATATCATTCCTAAGTTTGGCCATCTTAGAAGAAGGAAAGAATTTGGCTAGGAATTGTTGGGCTAGCTCATCCCATGTAGTGATAGATCTGGGGTAAGAGGTTAACCAACTCGCTCTATCCCTAAGAGAAAAGGGAAATAACCTAAGCCTAATCGCATCTTCAGAGACTCCATTGTGCTTGAAAGTGTCACATATCTCAAGGAAATTGCCCAAGTGTGCATGTGGATCATCATGTGGCAACCCACTGAACTGAACGATGTCTGGATCATCTGAATGATGGCTGGCTTGATCTCAAAGTTATTGTAGAAATTGCTGGCCTCTAATACCAGTGTAATATCCCCCTATAGTTGGGACACATAATCCCCTATTGTCCTAAGCTCCTATTATCTGCCATTGGATATTGCAAGGAGCAATTTGTTTTCTGGATTCCCTTCTAATTTTCCTAAGTGTTTTCTCAATTTCAAGATCTAAGGAAAGAATTCACAGCTCTTGGCTCTACGCATGCAAATATCAACAGAGTCCTAATGGTGTGTCTCTAGAAAGAAAATAAAAGAGAAGAAAAGAAAAGAAAAGAGAAAATCTAACCCAAGGCTTTTAAGGCTCTAAGTATTTACAAACTAAGTATGTACAAGCTAAGATTATACCTAAGCATAAATTCTCCAATATTAACTAAATCTAACCCAGTCCCCGGCAACGCGCCAAAAACTTGTCGACCCTAAAAGGTATCTACACGCAAGTGCACGTGGTCTTCAAGTAATACGGAGGAGTTCAGAAATATGTCCCACAGAGACTGGTAGTGCGAAGCTTAGCTAAATACTAGATACTATTATCTATGGTATATCCTAGCAAATTATGAAAGTTTGTTACTTGGGTGTGATCTACAAAGGCTAACAAAGCAAAATAAAATAAAATAAAATAAAAGTAATTGAAATTAAAAAACAAATAAGAAATACTTACAGTAGAAATGATGAAAATAAAATAACTGCAAAAGAAAAGAAACAAAAATAAATAAGTAAAATGGAAGGGTAAAAATGTAATTTTCTAACTATATCGGTCTAAAATGCAAATAATGAAAATAAAAATGCATAAACTTGTAAAAAAAATTAAATTAAATCAAAACTAAAGCAATTGAAAGAAAAATGAATTAATGCATGAAGTTCCTAAGCTAATGCATGGAAATGCCTAAGTGAATGAACTTAAACTTTACCTAATCAAAGAACTATATGAATACTACCCTATGACACCTAAAATGTACCTAAAACAATATAAATGCATAGAACTAATGTGAATATAAATCCTGGACAGAATTGAAATTTAATGCTAAATGAACCTAAAAATACAACTAAATGCTTATGAAAAAATTATCTAACTTAACCTACACTTAGAACACTAATTATATGAACCTAAAATGGACTAAATATGATGAAACTACCCCTAGAAGACTCTAAAACAGTAGCTGAAAATCTGGACAGAATTTATAATGCAAGGATGCCTAACATGGAATTAATGCAAAAAATGTTATGCAAATGCTATGGAAATGGCATGAAAATGCAACTTAAGCTAGCCTAAAAAAATTATATAATGAATGTATCGTCCTAATATGATCTAATACTACCTAAATGCACCTTAAGATGTCATAAAACAATAGAAAAAAATGTAAACATCCCATAAAAACTGATCAGGAAAAACAGTGTTCTAATATGACTATGTCAAGAAAATGCCATGGAACCTAATCTAAATGAAATCCTAAAATTCCCAAATTAAAATATAACCTATAACCCTAAGACAGATAAATGGACCTTAAATGAAGCAAATACAGACCTAAAAAATTGCTATAAAAAATGTCACGACTCGTGACCACATTTTTCATCTTCTTTTACACAACTTAACCGGTTGGGCTGTCTGCGATACTTCACTTGTACTGACTGTTAAACAATTTTACATAATATTGTTTATATTATACACATCCCCTATCGTAACTAATCAGATAAGTAGTACTGTTGACGTGTCTAAATACAGAGAATAAATGATCATACCTCAAATACTCAGTCGGTCTGACACATTGTCCTTCGTGTGCAGCCAGGATCCACAATCCACTGAACTCACATTCATCAAAACCTGAAATGTTGAAAATTAAGGGGTGAGCAAAACCACGGCTCAGTAAGAGAATTATATGCCTCACTTGATACTCAACATCCTATATGCTGAAAATCTTTTTCATTTTTCCTATGGGCTCTAGGCTCGCATGTAGGAAGGATACTACAGTCGGCTAGGGATCCGAATAGAGTAAGGTAGGTATTTTAGAATACCATACTTGTTACGGAACCTAGAAGCAACTGTAGAGAGAAATTTTCATTTTTGTTTGGAATTAATAAATCCTTTTCCTTTTTCAATCTTTCATAACCTTTATCATATTCTTTTCAAATTAATGCTTCTACGAAATAAAGCATTTAAATAAAATAATTAATATTCGTATATTCCTTGAAAAGAATGTTAGTTAAATCATCATCTTATTTCTTTAAAACTCATTTCGTGTTTTAATGTACTCTCTTAGTTAGTACCGTCCTTTAAAGAGCAAAATAAGCTATTAAAATCTATTCCCATATAACCGATTACTTAATCACTTTAGGCGTAAGCCCCAATTCACTAATTCAGTTACGACATCCATTCTAACTAACAATGGAGTTAAGTGTCATATCGAGGAACTCGTGTAGCATTTAGTGCTTAAAGGATTCTAGCGGTGGCTCACACGGTACAGAAATTTCTTATTAACACATCGAAACTCGTGTAGCACTTAGTTCCCGAAGGACTCTAGAGGTGGCTCTCACGGTACAGAAATTTCTTATTAACACATCGAAACTCGTGTAGCACTTAGTTCCTGAAGGACTTTAGAGGTGGCTCCCACGGTACAGAAATTTCTTATTAACACATCGAAACTCGTGTAGCACTTAGTTCCCGAAGGACTCTAGAGGTGGCTCCCACGGTACAGAAATTTCTTATTAACACATCGAAACTCGTGTAGCACTTAGTTCCCGAAGGACTCTAGAGGTGGCTCCCACGGTTCGGAAATCGAGTCTTTGCTTGGTTTGGCCTTTACTAACACATCGCCTATCATTTATGGAGTCTAAGATAGACATCAATCTTATCATACTATAACCTCAAAGGGCACAGAAATAAACCGGTCAAATCTATGACCATAATCTATATTGTCCTCTGTGGGTCACGGATCAGGTGTCGACCGGGACTAAACATATCACATATCATGCATCCGCATGATAGGAATGCCAACCAATCTCAAAACCATAGTTTTCATCATAAAATAAACTTATATGGAATTTATATAAATATAAAATTCCATAATTTAAAACCATAAGGGTTAAATCCTTTAATGAATATTTATAAAAATATTCATAAAAATATTCACTATATTTCACTTCATCTTTCGTCTCGTATTTCGTGTAATTTATCTATTTTGAGAATTTTCGGTGATTTCGTTGTCACCATTCTCGAATACATGAATATTTTAAAATTCCATCTCATTATATTCATGTTTTATGAAATTTAGTAATTTCCTCATGTTTCATGATTTACTATCGAAATTCAGAAATAAAATCACTTAATATGATTTTATAAAGTTTTTCTAAAATTTTCGGCAGCATAACGGCTGCGGATTTACTAACCTCCTGCACAGAAAAATACAGTTTTAAATCTTTCAGCCAGTACTTCTTCCCAAATTATTTTCAGCAAATCATGCATCATAATAATTTTCATAAAATATTTGCACAAAATATTTTAATTTAAAATATGCAGACTGAGTATCCTTACAGTGCTGCACATGCATCCCTTACTTTTTTCCGGGTCGGCGACTTTCGCTTATCGATCCTGCCCGCACTCCATTTCTCCCGATTCCTTATCCCGATTGCTGAAAATAATTTCTGGAATTAAAATTCTAATTTTTAGAATTTTTTCATAATTTATTTAATTTTTCTGAAATTAAATTTCCGGGAAATTTCTTACCGAATTTTCGTAAATTTCCGGGTTGTCAAATTTTCGGGAATCTCCGAATTCCCGAAATTTTCTTTTTTCCTCTTTTTCTTCCTTTTTCCTCTTTTCTTTTTCTTTCCTTTCTTTTTCTTTTCTTTCTCTTTCTTTTTCTTTTCTTTTTCTTTTTCTTTTTCTTTTTCCTTTTTCTTTTCTTTTTTTTCCTTCCTTTCCCGGTCAGGCCGGTTCAAACCGGTCCAGTGCCTTTCCTCACCGGTTCCTTGTCGGCGGCCGGTTCTCCGGCGGTTCGGGCGTCCCTCAGCTGGCCGGTTACACGACGAACTTGCCGGTGCCCTCCGTTTGCCCTAGATCGGCGGCACGGCGGCGGATCGAGGCAGTTTTGCCTCGGTTTCTTCTTCCTCTTTGCCGGCCTTCCTCCGTCGTCCATTGCTCCTCGGGTGACCTCCATCGTGTTCTTCTCCCTCCGACGGTGCTTCGGTGGCAGTGGCAGCGACCGATTTGGCCGGCACCGCCAGATCTGGTTTTCTCTTCCCTTGGCTTCCACCGCGTTTTCTGCCTCCGTTTCTTTCTTTCTTCCGTCGTCGGTGGTTTCCTTGACTTCTTCTTTGGCCGGCGACGACATCCTCTCCATTTTCCCTCACCGGCGGTGGCATCTCCGCCACCGACGGCTCTGGTTGGGAGGGTCGGGGTTCCTTCCCCGATCCTGCCTTTTTCCTTTTCTTTGGTTTTCTGTTTTATTTCCTCTTTTGGTTTTTATCCTCTTTCTATATTTAGTATATGTTTTACAATATACTATATACTATATCATATAATTTATACACATAATATTTACCATATATTACACATATAATATTATTTCATATATATTGTAATACAATATATATTATATATAGATTATATATATATATATATTGTACATTACAAAATATATATATCTAGTATATATATATATATATTTATATTTATATACTTTAGAATAAATAACATTTATATATAGAATTATATAAATGTTATAATATATATACCTATAAACTTTAATATAAAATAACATTTACATTTTCTATATATGTATGTATATATATTATATATATACACATAAAATATTAGGTTTATATACATATGAATTATTTAAATTTATGAAGTAATATATATTTCCATATATATACCAACGTATATACAAAATACTATATAGTATTTTTAAATACATATGTATTTGTATAAAATACAAATTTGTAATTATATAAACATACTTTATTTTCATTTCTCATTTTCTTATTTAATTTGGATTTTAATTTATCCAATTTAATTCTTTTCCTCTCTCTATTATTTTTATCTTCACTTCCAATTTAATTTCCTTTATACGAATTTCCCAATTCTTTCACTTCCTCACTTCTCGGGATTTTCACCCATATTCCATTCTCGCAAAAATTTTATTTATTTCCTCTGATTTAATTTCTCCAATATTTATTTTCAATATTTCTAATTTCCAATAAAGGGAAAATTTACAGTTATCACATCCTCCCCACCTTAAGAAATTCGGTCCTCCGAATTTAACTTAAGTCCAAAGGTGGTACATGTCGTACACTTACTACCTCTGACCTCTAGTTCATCCTCCAAGTAATATTGCCAGCACACTTTCAACATCAACAATACTTTAGACCACTACATGCTGTCTTTCATCATATATGTCTATGCTCATGTAATTTCATTCTCTCAAATCGAGAGTTATCCACTTTTACTCTTTTCATATAAGAGCTATACATAATATTTTTAATATTACAGCTAATCTATGCTGTTCATCATCCATTCTTCTCGCTTAGTGCCGAGTCGACATAATTTGGTACTATCATGTACTCGTGTCAATCAATTATATGTAAGTGTCCCAGTAGCTTTCACATCTCATGCACACGCTCTCTCAATATCATGGAGCGGTTACATCTCACGCTCATATATATAAATATATATCAGTATGGAGCGGTGCTATCAATACACTTGAGATCTCAAAGCCTTTTGCTATCTCTCATTAGCATATGGAAACACAAAGACTCCCATCACATGTAAGGCTCACTGGAACTGTACATACACATTCACACCGTTTAACACTTATACTGCGACTAAGGCACTAGAGAATCTAGAGGTCTGATAATGGAAAGTGATTTTATTTATATCATCAGTCTTTAGTCACTTCCATATCATCATTTC
Organism: Heritiera littoralis; assembly: GCA_031772115.1. Classification (NCBI taxonomy): domain Eukaryota; kingdom Viridiplantae; phylum Streptophyta; class Magnoliopsida; order Malvales; family Malvaceae; genus Heritiera; species Heritiera littoralis. The sequence continues at coordinate 3,176,777 of JAPDPK010000043.1, forward strand.
TCTTTTGGACTTTTATTGTCCACAATATTCATTTTCACACTTATTCCATCAAGGCTGCATCTCATTTGCCGATTTTACTATAGATCATCTCTTACGATCATAATTCATGAAACTATCATATTCTCTTCATGTAGTATGATGTTTAAATCTCTTTTCATAATTTAGATTCTGTGATTGAATTCTCGAATTATCCATTTAAGCACCACATTATCTATACAATTCCACCATCTCTATCATTTCGAGGTGGCTATATATACAAACATTTCTTATTTATATACTGGCAGTAAACATATCAATTATCTTACTCCTTGGAGTATCATTAATTGTACTTATCAAAGTTGGCTTGCTTTTACATCTTGCCACAATTATATGTTAACCAACACAAATCACCCTCAGTCTTAACTTCGGGAACTGTTTCATATTGATGTTCCCTTCTCATCATGCAGTTTATTTCCTTATTCCACTTTCACTTTCGTTTTCATATTCTTACTCTCATCTCTTTTTGTCGGTTTTCTCAATTGATATGGTACTATACTGCTAAGATCTTTTAAAATCTTGCATACCATCTTTTTCTTTACACTATCCATCTACCGACTTTAATTTCTTTAATTAAATATCCTCTATAGAGCAGCTAGTCTCATCACTCTTTTATAGGCTGACAATCGTATTTAGCTAGACTCATTACTTTCGTATCTCAATCATTATCTTTATATCATAGACAGGCTCACTGTCATCCTGTCGTCTCGAGATCATATATCTCAAGAGGAGGTACTGTCTAGCCAAATCTTTAGTTGCAAATCTTAGCACAATTCCACAGTCTTTAAGAGTTTAAGGATCATATCACAATGCTGCTCATGTTCCATTTATACTTTAGACTCTATCAGTATTTCATCAATTTACTCATGTAATGATGCCTCATTCTTTAAGCTTATCTACTTTACAAGGCAACTCATTACCCTTGTAACTTCAATCGAAACTTGTAAAATTCACTCCGAATTCAAATCATCACCTTATGGACACCAATCTTCAATCTTTTATCAAAGGACTCTTTATATTGAGGCTAGTCTTATTAACTCCTCACACATCCCTAATCAGCTTCATAAAGCGTCTGTTTTCATGTAGATGAATACTTGTTCTTCACCAGAACTTTATCAATGATAGGAAATTAATACATCCTTTTTAATTCATCTACAACTCAATATCATTTGTATTTCTCTCATTTATACTTATACAGACAGTTTCCTTATTCTCAATTTTTCATTATCTGTATTTTCGTCATTCAGACCTTTACACGTGAATTTCATTATTCACACAATTTTCAGAGTTATTTTCTTAAGCTTTTCGGATTCTTTCTATATCCTCCGATATAAACTTAGAATTTAACTTCATATTCAAAATCGAGTCAATGTTATCTCGATTCCTCTAATTTATATAACTCTGGAAGTTCTATCGGAAATCAAATCTAATATTTTCTTTAATCATACATTTCTTATCATCTTGTGAACGTTCTTCAACTTTTCATTGATTATGCCTTTTACAAAGATTGCTCTTATAAGCTCCTTATACATCTCCGATTAAATCATATTTAAGGCATCACTTCCATATAATATTTATTTGTTCTTCATAAGAATTTTAGTGTATAACCAAAAATTTAATACATTTAATTCATCCTCAAATCATATCATTTGTATTTCCTTCCTTTACATCGATACTTGTGAATTTCATCATCCATAATATTTTCCAAAAATTATTTTCTTAAGCTTTTCAGATTTCTTCTATATTCTTCGATACAAGCTTAAGAATAAATTTCATATCCACGATCGAGTCAACATTAACCTGATTTCTCAATCTATGTTACTCTGAAATTTATCGAGATTCTCATCCGGTAGTTTCTTTAACCACACTTCTTTTATCATTTTGGACCTTCATCATTGTGTTCCATCATTTCACCGTATATTCTCAAGGTAGAGACATTCAATATTCAAATCATTTTGATACATACTCTACCTTGATTTTATTACCTAGTCATACTTTACAGCGTTACAAATCTCATTCCGGTAAGCTGTATCAAGTACAATGGTTATCAACACACTTTATAGCTACTCGTTTCAATTCAGTTATTCACTTTAAAACCATTTCCATTTACTGAATTCAGGCTTAATTTCCCTTGAGTATATTATCTACGAGGTTCGAACCTTGGCACCCTTACGTACCTAGTTCCTTACACTCGTGTTATCACTAAGCTTCTTGTAAGAGTCCCGCTTGTTCGAATCGACCGTTGGCGAGCATTCCCTAGGCGATTCCTTTCGCCCCAGGTTTACCCTTACTAGTGAGTCGGCGATGACATAGTTCGCCTGTATCTCATAATACATGATCCACTACGGGTCGCCCATCATTGAGTCGCCCATCACAGTTCTGTCTCAAGGATCTTGAAGAATTTTAGGTTCACTGTCATCTTCTTTTTATCACTTCATTGTCCTTATAATTATTCTCTAGCTTACAGTACTCCACACAGTACTTCATTTTGTAGCACCTATTTCAGAGTTCGAAAATCAAATAATTCAGAAATCAGAAATAACAGAAAGTGGAGACATGGCAGTAACTCGGTATACATCAAGCAGCAAAGATATCCTATAAGGATAATAACAGATAGGCGTGTGGCCATAGTCCAAGTGGTCTACAGTGAACACTGATCAGGTGTCATCTGTGGCCGCTGCGGATTTGATCAAATCACACAGCAACATAGTGCACAAAATTCATATCAGATACAAATACTGTAGGCCCCGAAGGTCACACTACAGCCATATACTATAGGCCCCGAAGGTCACGCTATAGCCAGACACTGCTGGATGATGGTTAGCTAATGTCTCAAAACAAAAGTTTCATAGTTTGGAGTTCAAATCCGTAAGTCAAATCATACAGATATTGATAAAAGTTCATAAAGCAGATCATCGTAGAAAATCATAATTATTTTCTAATTATTTAAAAACTTAGTAATTTCCAACAACATATATATAAAGAAAAAATAGATTTTTAGCGCCATGATTTATAATAAATTCGTAAAACCAAATTTAAGACGGAAAAATCACAAGACTTTAAAATCATGAAATTTAATAAGCTCTCAATAAAAACTGAATTCTTTAGATAATTCATGTTAATGCAGAGTTTCATAAGTCTTAGTTCGAAAGAGCATTTTCAAAACTCATAAAGGTTCCGAAACCAATTAAAATGCAAGGAATTTCAGAAATCTGAAATTTCACAATTTTTTTTTAATATTTCTAAAACACTAAAGTTTGGTAATTTCCATAAGGTAAAATTTAATTTAAATATTCATGATTATGCTAAAATCAGGCAACTTAATATTTTCAAGACTGAATTCCTTAAGAAAGTTCTATCCTTAAGAAGTTTCTTACCTTTTTAGCTGAAATCGCAAAAATCAATATTCTTACGAAAATTCGATAGCATAACGATATCAAATTTCTAAAGTCTCTTGCAAATCATTCGTAGTTCATAAAACACAATGCAATTGATCTTAAAATCATTTCATTTTTCATAGTATTTAACGATCCCATTCAATACACTCTTAATTTTTCGACCCTTTCAGTCAATAACCAGGCCAAGCATCTGATGACATTCCACTACACTCTTTGGATCGCATCATACCGTTTTATTGTGAAGCCCCGAATTTACCGTTTCTTTCAGGGATTTACCGAGCCACTTCAGTCATCCGTACTCGTTTTATTGTAAGGACCGGGAGTGCCTGGATCTCCGTTAACCAGGGATTTACCACCCCAGTATCTTACTCATACGTACTGTCCGCTCTGGGTTCTAGAGGTGGCCCCCGTCACACAGACGTGGTAGTTAGTCCCTCACGGATTATTTTATTGTAAAGCCCAGGATGTACCACTATGGCCCAAAGTCCACTCGTGGGGGGGCCCTGGCCGTCTCACTCAACCGTACTGTTATCCCCTATGGCCCACAGTCCACTCGGGGTTTTTCTTTCGCGTCCGTAATCTAAGTGTTAGTGGAATCAGTAACAGGGATCGTTAGATTCATATGACATCTTCTATGCCATTAATAATTCCATTACTATCAATGGATTCCAATTCAGCTCGGTTTTAACACTATTCCGAACATCGCCCAATATAGGGGCATTTTCGTCATTTTGACATTTATTTCTATCTCCTCAATATACATTCAAATCAATGAACTGATCATCTATGTGTTGATAGTATCCTTTCTGATACTTATAACAGCAAGTTAGATCTCATTCGATTTTCGACAGAGAAGTTCATTAAAATCCACAATGGGATTAATTTATTTGTAATTCAGCTTTATAACATTAATTTCTCTGTCAAATCGATCAATTCCAACTTCTGGTAATCTATTTTGACTCCCGGTAAAATTTTGGGGGTAGGGGTATTTTGGTCATTTTTGGCTAAAAATATTCTCTCTCTTCAAATTACCCTCAATAGGTGATCTTAAAGTCTATTTAATGATGATATTTCATTCCCCTATTTTATACCATCACTTTCAGGTCTCAATTCGGTTCGGACAGAAAAGTACTGGTGGGGCCCTCACCGAGTCCATTTCTGTTCCTTACCGAACAGGCCTTCATTTAGACCAGAAGAATCACCAATAATTCGGTAATTTCTGAGCCTATTTTCTTCTTTAACATTCTCAGTTTATACTTTCTCACTCTCTTTAAATCATTTTACTCCATTTACAATCATTTATTTTCTATATGTATTCAGACGACACAGTACTACCGGGGATGTTTAACTCTTTTCCTTCCAAAAGTATCCACAGACATCAGGCCAACCATGGCTCTGATACCATTAAATTTGTCATGACCCGTGACCACATTTTTTATCTTCTTTTACATAACTTAACCGGTTGGGCTGTCTGCGATACTTCACTTGTACTGACTGTTAAACAATTTTACATAATATTGTTTATATTATACACATCCCCTATCGTAACTAATCAGATAAGTAGTACTGTTGACGTGTCTAAATACAGAGAATAAATGATCATACCTCAAATACTCAGTCGGTCTGACACATTGTCCTTCGTGTGCAGCCAGGATCCACAATCCACTGAACTCACATTCATCAAAACCTGAAATGTTGAAAATTAAGGGGTGAGCAAAACCACGGCTCAGTAAGAGAATTATATGCCTCACTTGATACTCAGCTTCCTATATGCTGAAAATCTTTTTCATTTTTCCTATGGGTTTTAGGCTCGCATGTAGGAAGGATACTACAGTCGGCTAGGGATCCGAATAGAGTAAGGTAGGTATTTTAGAATACCATACCTGTTACGAAACCTAGAAGCAACTGTAGAGAGAAATTTTCATTTTTGTTTGGAATTAATAAATCCTTTTCCTTTTTCAATCTTTCATAACCTTTATCATATTCTTTTCAAATTAATGCTTCTACGAAATAAAGCATTTAAATAAAATAATTAATATTCGTATATTCCTTGAAAAGAATGTTAGTTAAATCATCATCTTATTTCTTTAAAACTCATTTTCGTGTTTTAATGTACTCTCTTAATTAGTACCGTCCTTTAAAGAGCAAAATAAGCTATTAAAATCTATTCCCATATAACCGATTACTTAATCACTTTAGGCGTAAGCCCTAATTCACTGATTCAGTTACGACATCCATTCTAACTAACAATTGAGTTAAGTGTCATATCGAGGAACTCGTGTAGCACTTAGTGCTCAAAGGATTCTAGCGGTGGCTCACACGGTACAAAAATTTCTTATTAACACATCGAAACTCGTGTAGCACTTAGTTCCCGAAGGACTCTAGAGGTGGCTCTCACGGTACAGAAATTTCTTATTAACACATCGAAACTCGTGTAGCACTTAGTTCTTGAAGGACTCTAGAGGTGGCTTCCACGGTACAGAAATTTCTTATTAACACATCGAAACTCGTGTATCACTTAGTTCCCGAAGGACTCTAGAGGTGGCTCCCACGGTACAGAAATTTCTTATTAACACATCGAAACTCGTGTAGCACTTAGTTCCCGAAGGACTCTAGAGGTGGCTCTCACGGTACAGAAATTTCTTATTAACACATCGAAACTCGTGTAGCACTTAGTTCCCGAAGGACTCTAGAGGTGGCTCCCACGGTTCGGAAATCGAGTCTTTGCTCGGTTTGGCCTTTACTAACACATCGCCTATCATTTATGGAGTCTAAGATAGACATCAATCTTATCATACTATAACCTCAAAGGGTACAGAAATAAACCGGTCAAATCTATGACCATAATCTATATTGTCCTCTGTGGGTCGCGGATCAGGTGTCGACTGGGACTAAACATATCACATATCATGCATCCGCATGATAGGAATGCCAACCAATCTCAAAACCATAGTTTTCATCATAAAATAAACTTATATGGAATTTATATAAGTATAAAATTCCATAATTTAAAACCATAAGGGTTAAAATCCTTTAGTGAATATTTATAAAAATATTCATAAAAATATTCACTATATTTCACTTCATCTTTCGTCTCGTATTTCGTGTAATTTATCTATTTCGAGAATTTTCTGTGATTTTGTTGTCACCATTCTCGAATACATGAATATTTTAAAATTCCATCTCATTATATTCATGTTTTATGAAATTTAGTAATTTCCTCATGTTTCGTGATTTATTATCGAAATTCGGAAATAAAATCACTTAATATGATTTTATAAAGTTTTTCTAAAATTTTCGGCAGCATAACGGCTGCCGATTTACTAACCTCCTGCACGGAAAAATACAGTTTTAAATCATTCAGCCAGTACTTCTTCCCAAATTATTTTCAGCAAATCATGCATCATAATAATTTTCATAAAATATTTGCATAAAATATTTCAATTTACAATATGCAGACTGAGTGTCCTTACAATGCTGCACATGCATCCCTTACGTTTTTCCGGGTCGGCGACTTCCGCTTATCGATCGCGCCCGCACTCCATTTCTCCCGATTCCTTATCCCGATTGCTGAAAATAATTTTTGGAATTAAAATTCTAATTTTTAGAATTTTTTCATAATTTATTTAATTTTTTTGAAATTAAATTTACGGGAAATTTCTTACCGAATTTTCGTAAATTTCCGGGTTGTCAAATTTCCGGGAATCTCCGAATTCCCGAAATTTTCCTTTTTCCTCTTTTTCTTCCTTTTTCCTCTTTTCTTTTTCTTTCCTTTCCTTTCTTTTTCTTTTCTTTCTCTTTCTTTTTCTTTTCTTTTTTCTTTTTCTTTTCTTTTTTTTCCTTCCTTTCCCAGTCAGGCCGGTTCAGACCGGTCCAGTGCCTTTCCTCGCCGGTTCCTCGCCGGCGGCCGGTTCTCCGGCGGTTCGGGCGTCCCTCAGCTGGCCGGCTACATGACAAACTTGCCGGTGCCTTTCGTTTGCCCTGGATCGGCAGCACGGCGGCGGATCGAGGCAGTTTTGCCTCGGTTTCTTCTTCATCTTCGCCGGCCTTCCTCCGCCGTCCATTGCGCCTCGGGTGACCTCCATCGTGTTCTTCTCCCTCCGACGGTGCTTCGGTGGCAGTGGCGACGGCCGATTTGGCCGGCACCGCCAGATCTGGTTTTCTCTTCCCTTGGCTTCCACCGCGTTTTCTGCCTCCGTTTCTTTCTTTCTTCCGTCGTCGGTGGTTTCCTTGACTTCTTCTTTGGCCGGCGACGACATCCCCTCCATTTTCCCTCACCGGCGGTGGCATCTCCGCCACCGACGGCTCTGGTTGGGAGGGTCGGGGTTCCTTCCCCGATCCTGCCTTTTTCCTTTTCTTTGGTTTTCTGTTTTATTTCCTCTTTTGGTTTTTATCCTCTTTCTATATTTAGTATATGTTTTACAATATACTATATACTATATCATATAATTTATACACATAATATTTACCATATATTACACATATAATATTATTTCATATATATTGTAATACAATATATATTATATATAGATTATATATATATATATTGTACATTACAAAATATATATCTAGTATATATATATTTATATTATATACTTTAGAATAAATAACATTTATATATAGAATTATATAAATGTTATAATATATATACCTATAAACTTTAATATAAAATAACATTTACATTTTCTATATATGTATGTGTATATATAATTATATATATACACATAAAATATTAGGTTTATGTACATATGAATTATTTAAATTTATGAAGTAATATATATTTCCATATATATACCAACGTATATACAAAATACTATATAGTATTTTTAAATACATATGTATTTGTATAAAATACATTTATAAAATTTGTAATTATATAAACACACTTTATTTTCATTTCTCATTTTCCTTATTTAATTTGGATTTTAATTTATCCAATTTAATTCTTTTCCTCTCTCTATTATTTTTATCTTCACTTCCAATTTAATTTCCTTTATACGAATTTCCCAATTCTTTCACTTCCTCACTTCTCGGGATTTTCACCCATATCACATTCTCGCAAAAATTTTATTTATTTCCTCTGATTTAATTTCTCCAATATTTATTTTCAATATTTTTAATTTCCAATAAAGGGAAAAATTTACGGTTATCACAAAAAACGTCACTTTGTTGGACAGATTTAAAAAATGCCTGAAACACCTAAACTAATGCCTAGAACATGTATCAAACACTTAGTAAGTAAACCCTAACCTAATTGCATGAAATTAATACCAACCAATACAAAACTTAAAAGACACTGAAAAGGACCAAAAACAGAACCTAAAGAGACCCTAAAACCGAACCAAACAGCAGCTATAAAGTGAAGAACCAAAAACAGTCACAAGTAATGCCTAAGTTAACCTATCCTACTTTGATCATTTTTTGTATTTTTGTTTCAAAAGATTTTTAAAAACTGCTTTAACCCATTAAACTAGACCCCTAAAACAGCAGAATAAAAATACTAAAAAATAAATTAGACATTTAAAAGCATAAAATAAAAATTGCAAAAGGAAACTATGGACCAAGCTCCCTCACAAGAACTATGGAGGTAGTTTTTCAACCTCTTAAGCTCCCATGATCATGGGACTCAATCATGAACCAAAATAAAAGAAAAAGAAAGAGTAGAAGATGAATATAGTTGCTGGAAATTTAAAGAAACAAAAAAGCTTAAGTAAAGAGTGCAAGAATGTAGTAAAGAGTAAAGGAAAACATCATGAAAACTTGTATTTAACTTGCAAAAATGTAAAGAACATTAAGGAAATAAAAATGGTGGCTGCTCTAAACTTGTAAAGACATAAAAATCTGCTGGAAAAATAAATCTAAGAAACCCTAGGCAGCCTCCTAGATTAGGTCTCATAAAGTTGCTTATATAGTCACTTAACCTAGGGATACAATGGTAATTCCTATCCTAGATGAGTTGGCATTAATTGCCACTTGTCTTCATGTCCTTGGCTCTTCAAAGTAGATATTTCCATGTCATTTAAGTGCTCACATCAGCCATGGACATCTCATCCCTTCTAGCACCTTCCTTTTGTCTTCTAGTCCACATAAGAATGCAAGGTGGCAAGGGCATGTGTCTTTTGTTCTTATCCCCTAAGAGTGAGTAGGATGATGACATGTGGCATGCTAGATGTCAAAAGATGAGAGAGAAAATGAAGAGTCATGCTCCCTTGTCTTGTAGTGGTCCAGTCTCCTTTCTTGCCCATTTTTCAGTCTATTTTCTACCGAAAAGACTGAAATTCATCTAGAATTTATTTTTCTGCAAAACATGAGGATTTTAATAAAATTAAGGGAATAATTAATAAATTAATGAGGGATTTAAATAATTATTCATCAATAAAATACTAAAATAACTCTATTTTCATAGAATTATCAATAATCAGAGGAAATCACATTTATTCTTATACTTGGGAATTACCTCATAATTTGTGTACCCTAGTCATCATATGACTTGTCTTTGAATCATTCTCAACAATAATACTTGGAATTTGGTACTCAGTCATAAACTATGCTTAATGTTTCGAATCATAACATCTGTGTTTTCACCAGCTACACTGATACAGATGTGTTCTTTATTCATCAATCTTTAGATATCTCGTTATTTATATCCAACAAATCCACTATGTATCCTTATAACTTTCAAATCATTTAACAATATTTCGGTTCTATAAATATCTAATTTATTCTCCTAAAAACATAAGGAGTATATAGAACCAATAGTAACATCATCGATTACACGATTCACCTTTTTTTGTTTTCACTCTATAAATGTATCACTTTTCATAATATTCAATAATCCCCAACCAATATACCCCATATTTTCACATTTAGTTCAGACCCTAAAATCCATAATAGGGCCAACTATCTCGTGACCTCCCATGGTATACACTCTAGTCACATTACTCATTAGAGCATGCGTGGGTTTAGCAGTAGGGAATATTGTTCATATAAACACTCTTTTACACTTATCAGTTACTTTATCACTATCAATCCATTCCAGATCTATTTAGTCATCTATGACTCAGAGAAATTGTTTCCATATGAGGATATGTTCATCAATTCCCCATTAGTTCTTTCTCTTCAAAATACATTTTAAACAGGCGATCTTAAGATCTATGCACTGATGTTATCTCCTTTCCGTTCAATATCATCATTTCAGGATCTTAGTTCGATATGGACAAAGAAGTCCTGGTGGGGCCCTCACTGAGTTCCTCACTTTACCTTATCGAATAGACCTGACACTATGATAACAAGATCACATATCTCATGTAAAATTCTCGGATTATAATCTTTTTTTTTAACCCTCAATTCACCAACTTTCATATCATTTTAAACACTTAACTCAGTTTACAATCACTTGATTCCTTTATACATTCAGACTATACAGTACTACAGGGAATGTTTACTATTCACTTTTCATTTCAAGCACCACTAGACATCTGACCAACTCTGCTCTGATATCATTAAATCTGTAATATCTCGAATCTACAGTAAATCACATATTTTACTCTTATTCACACATTTTTACCGGTTGGGCTGTCTGTGATGCTTAACATTCTATTAACCCTTTAAGAAAATAAATGGTACTTTCATTCAGTACCAAAATAGAAATATGAATACCTCATCAATTTTGAGATCACCTACATTCCCTTTTTACTCAAAGTAGTATTGTACATTTTGAAGAAAATAATATACCTTCGATATCATATATCTGCTGACTCTAGTAGCCGATAACTCTGGAAGGTAAACCTTTTAATCCAAATCAATAACCTGTGAAGCGAAAATAAGGGGGTGAGCAACAACGTGCTCAGTAAATGAGTTGTATGCTGCTTTATAAAACCAAAACTATATACCACAAAATGTTTATTTTCCCTAACAGCATACCCAGTAGGAAAACAGTGGATATAGTGAACAGTCTTTAATATTCAAATCACTGGCTAAACAGTTTACGATATAGTATAGTAAATAGTAAACAAGATTCAGTAAATCCTTTCAGTAAACAAAAATCAGTAAATTGAGACTAGGCATCACCCTACAATTAAATCATGTTATCATCGTTGCCGAAGGAACACATCGTTCTCGAAAGGAACCCAGTAATCGTCCCCACTAGGACATAACTAGATCTATGGCCATAATCTATAGGTGGTCCTCGGGTACACTTGCCAAATGACCTCGAGACTTTTGATGACTTGGCAGGTCAATCAGTCACGTGAATAGTAACGCATGAAACTCATGGCCTAAAGTCTCAAAAATCAATTTATATCTCATAAAGAACCTTTAAGGAATATTTCACATATTTCATCATTTCTTTAAAATGATTTTTTTCTAAAAAGGTATTATGTTTTCTGTTTACAAAACAAAGTAAAAACAGCCAGTTATTTCACCACTTTTCGTGTGAGAAAAACACAAGTTAAATCGGCTTGCCCATGGTCAGCTCGCCCATTATGGTGAACTAATGTTGGCCCACTAACATTCGCATTTGAGCTTGACTAGTGCTCGCCTGTTATATTGGATTACACGACAGAATGACTAGGGAATCGCCCATAAACACTAGTCTTTCAAAACCAAGGGGTCGCCCACTTTTGGCTCGCCCGAAATATCAAAAAGGGGTCTCCTATCTTTGACTCGCCCAGAAAACAACATAGGGGTCGGCTTTATAGCTTGCCCAAATCATGGTATATGAAAACAATTTATCAAACCAATGCATGTTTCAAACCAAATCATTTTCTCAATATTTCCATAAAATTTAACTCCACAGAACATGCATTCACTTCACACACATCTCCCTTACCTGGTCTTATGAAGCCTAGCTTCCCCATCGCCTTTACCGAGTCCTTGATTCCTGACTGCAAAATAAATTATCAAGACCATCAACATATATTCTGTTCGAATGTTTCCAACACTTCGGCGAAACTTGAGACTAATCCACTAGCTCGCCCAGTATAACTCGCCATTCATAGATTGGCTTATGCGTGGGAGCTCGCCCACAAATTAGCTCGCCACACATATGCATGAGAGCTCACCATACATAGCTTTTTATCAGAGGTAGGCTCGCCTATGAATTAAACTGGCACATGGCGACCTCGGCCACTATACCACACTCGATATAATTTAGCTCGCCCATAATAGCTGAGCTCACCTATAAAAGCTGAGCTCGCCCACATGTTGTTCTAGTTTCTTATATCCTAACAGGATTTAACTGAAATAAAGCTATATCTATGTTTCTTACGGTGTAAAACATAGAAATATACCAATAAACATCAAGAGAATCAACGGAATATGGAACTCACCTTAACTGAGTTGCACTTCCAGAACAGAGTGTTTTCTGTCTCAGTTAGCTTCACTTTGCTTATTCCTTAGCTCTTCAAACAAGGGAAAAAAGTTTAGCTAACTAAAGGATGAAATTTCATGGCTCACGTATGCAAGGAAAGGAAGTGACAAGACTTGAACTTGCAGTAAAACATAATGGGCGAGAAGCAATAGAGTGGTTTTCGAAGAAAAAGGTTGCATAAGTCGATTTTCCCATGTATTCCTTCTTATATAGCCATGCAAATCCAATAAGAATTTACCACATGTTCACCTATCCCTTCACGTTTCACCCCTTCAAGTCTTACATGCATTAATTGATGAAGAAAAATGGCAATAAGGAATGGTGAAGAAGCTTTCCTACTGCAGTCCGTTTTAACTTTATTTCCCCCTCCTTACTATAGTCTCAACTATGCAGTACTGTGAGACTCGATTTTATTACACTGTACACTATATTTTGTAAATTATTTAGTTGAATTAACTAAAGATTGAATGAATTTCCACTCTCAATTTGGAGTTATTGGAATTGTAAATTATAGTATGGTGTATATGATTTGAAATGAATATAAATGGAGGAATTGAAAACATAGACTAAGAGAAGAAAAAAAAGTCCAAAACCGTATGGAAATTGGACTACACTTGAGTGTTCATGGTGATACACGGCTGGACACAAGAATTGTTCAGATTTTTGATGTTTTGATGTAATAAGGGACGATAATGATAGATAAAGAAGGGCTTTATTAAGTTGAAACAAAGCTGAAATTTTATTGGCTTAAAAGGCTCCCAAGGAGACAAAGAAAAGTCAAGAAATAGTGCAGCAAAGTGGACTTCAACGCCGTTTTTGTTGCTGCTTTTGTACCGATCTGTTCAGCCATTTAAAGGCTTATAAAACATGATTTTTATAGTGTAAAATAGGTTGGAAATGGTGTTTAAAGATAAAGCATTCAAAGATATTATATATTAAGATTTTGATGGCTGAAAATATATATTAAAAAGGCAAAGTGAAGACAAGAAAATGTGCAGCCAAACTTGTGGACGCCACCCTCTTGAATGCCATGGTACGTTGTAGCTGGAAACGTTGGCTGAGATTTCAGCCATAATTTTCAGAATAAAATGCCAATTAAGAGATATAAAAGAAAGTGAAGTTAGAAATACCATGAGGTTAATTGTCATTGGATAAAAAATTTCAAAAGGGATATGGAACTTGGTCAAAAACGGACAGCAACAAGGCAGCCTTCACCACCGTTCCTTTATGCTGCCAAATTCTTCGGTTTTTAATGCTCAAAATGACATAAAATGATGAAGAAAATGGATAAGTAAGAAAGGTGGCATAATCCTATTAGATGTCTTAAATAAATGAAAGACTAAAGAGACAAAACTCAGCCAATTTTTACAACTTCACCACCGGTTTTCTGCTGTTTTACGAGAACCAGAATTTTATTTCAGTTTGGTGTTCTGTTTGGCCATCGTTCATTCAAGGAAATTCAATAAATTTCATACTTTTGATAGCTAACCAATTAAGCCTTCCCTTTCAACCCTTCCTCTATCTTTAAATCATCAAAGAAATCAAGAGAAGAGGGCTGACTTGAGGCAGAACATATTCTGTTTTGGAGTGAGCCATTCGGTCAAGGTAAGCTTCCAAAATTCTATAGTTTCCTTGATATCAAATGATGGATTTATAGTTTTTTTTTTAACATGAGAAGCATGATCCTAGCATTATTTTTAGTTAAGCTTTATTAGGTAATGGAATTAGCACAAGTTGAGGAAAGAAAAGAAACAAAGTGATAAGTGTAGATTTCAATTCTGCTGGAAAAACTGTTCTGTCCGTGCCAGTTGAAAAAATTCAGTTTGGGGGTTTTAGAAAGAAATAAATTCTGAAAAAATTATAACAGATAGCCTTATGAGTTGGACAAAAGTTAGTTTTGGAATTATCTAATTTGGAGTTGTATAGCTGAGATATAGGCAGCTAAACACAGGGCACTCAGTGCAGTAGGCGAGATGCTCTATGGAAATTTTGAAAAATTGTAGAAAATAGCACAGACTGAATTTGGCTGCAAGCTTTATGTTCCTAGAAAGTTAAATGAGTTGAGAATAATATGGTTCTGAGTTTGCACAATTTGGACAAACCTATCTTGAGATATGGCCCATGTTGTACACAGAGGTCGGTAGACAATCTGCCAGAATGCATCTGGAAACAGGGTAACTTTGAGGAATTATTAAAAGTAATTCCGAAATGATAAAATTGTGAAACTTACTATTGTGAATAGGGAATTGGATTATGATTCATATGGTCTTGGATTCATAATTTTTGATATCCCTATAATCAGAAATATAATTTTTAATGCACAAATGTCAGAAAACCATCCTGCCATATGGGTCAGAATTGGGCTGAGCTTTGGAAAATTGTGAGGAACAATATGAAATGAACTAGAAAATGGGCTTTATACTTCTGGATAGGGAATTAAGTCAGATTATATATAAAATTGACGGTGCATTAATTAGAATTCAATATTTTTCCGTTATGCATAGAAATGCGTTGATAAGTTGGAAATTCTTATAAAGAATAATTCTACCATAATGAGTAGGATTTCTAAGAATGCTTAGTGTATATGTATGTTTCAGAATTGAACTTGTATGACTTCTGCAGCTCCGAAGCTAAATCCACGAAATGGGAAAGGAAACGAATAAGGACCTAATCATTGGTTCAAGGTCACAAAGTGTACGGTTTGAATGAAATGACACCGTACAGGTAAGGGGAGAGTGTGTGAGTTGTAGTGATATAATGAATTGTTTCTTTTCTTGAGCTAAATTTTATGAGAATATTGGAAGCATGATTTGGTTTGAAAACATGCAAAATTGTGGTTGATAAGCTGGTTTATATACTGCGAATTGTGTGTAGGAAGTTAGGAATCCGCAACTGTTATACTGTCGGAAAATTTCCAAAAATACTCTAAAATATTATAAAATATTTTAGAAGCATGAAATGATTTAAAATGGGAAATTTAAATATAATTTCCACCAATTTCCATAAATTGGAAATTATGAGAAAGTTATGAAAATTTAAATATTCATGTTTTATATTTTTTTTATTTAAGTGAGAATTTGATTTATTCTATATGATAATAAATATTCAAATTGAATATTTATTTACTTTATCACTGGATACAAGAATATCTACTGATGGATTTACTGTATGTGAAAATGGGAAATAAAATACCTTTTTGGAAATAATTATTTAAATAAATGATTTGATTCATGGGATTTCCTTAAAGGTATTTTTATGAGAAAATGAATGATTTTATACTTTTATGGAATTAAGTAATGATTTTATTTGTTTTTTAAATTCCATAAAGGTGATGTTATATGAAAATGTGAGAGCCTTATGAATAAACATGAAATATTTCAAATTATTTTGAATAAGATCCATAAAGGCTGTGGTACGGTTTTTATACTGTTTTGAGACTTAGGCCCCGAGATTCGTGCTTACTACTGTTACTGTTACTGTCACGTGGCTGATTGACCCGTCAGTCATCAGTGTCCTGGATGTCACCTGGCAAGTGTACACCGAGGACACCCTATAGATTATGGCCATAGATCTCACTGTATATTGTTACTGTATCCCTTCGGGGATACTTACTGTGTCCCTTAGTGGACGATGATAGCATGATATGATATAGGGTGATGCCTAGTCTCAACTTACTGATTACTGTTTACTGAAGGGATTTACCGAATCCTGTTTTACTGTACTGCACTGTGAATTACTGTTTACCGAACTGAACCGTACCGAAATACTGTTTTATTAAACTGTACTGCACTGGGAAATACTGTTTACTGAACTGGTAGCTACTAATTTCTGTTTATTGGACTGGTAGCTACTGATTTCTATTTACTGAACTGAAAGCTACTGATTTTCGTTTACTAAACTGAAATCTATTGATTACTATTTACTGAACTGAATTATACAGAATACTGTTTACTGAACTGAAAGGAAATTTACTATTATCGAGAAAGAATACTTTGAAAATTATTTCTAAAATAGAAATAATTACTGAAATGTTATCCAGTGATTTGGATATTTATAAGCTACTGTACTGAAAAGATTATTTATTGTAACTACGGTTTTACCACTGTACTGTCACGTGTTTTAAACTGTTACTAAAGTGGTGGAAATTAAATGATTTATTCCAATTATATTTATGGAAAAATAAATATTTTTCAGTATATAGATTTCATTATATCAAGCAGCATACGACTCCTTTACTAAGCATGTTGTTCGCTCACCCCTTACTTTCAAACTTTTCAGATTAATCACGAGATTATTTGATGGCTTCCTTAGTTAAATATAGCTGCGAGTAGCCTACTGGGACAAAGAGCATTGAAATTTAAAGGTACAGTCACCTCTCTTATATATTCAGACACTTGTATACAGTACTACATTATTGTAAAATAGAATCAAGGGATGTAAAGAGTAAGGAATATTGTAAATTTTCATATTTCGAATTTACTAAATAAATAAATGTTTGCCATTTATTACTATTACTGATCACGTGTTAAACGCATCACAGACAACCCAACCATATTTTATGTATAAAATATGTTAAATTATTGTTTTGTGGGTTGTTACAAGTACGAGGGCTACAAAAGAGAAGGACGAGCAAGTCAACTTTCACGGCACATTTATTATTCCCTTCTCTTCTTGTTTCTTATCTTTAAATGCATTCATATGAAACCATCATACAAGACTACCTCTTGTTTTCTACTACATGTTTCTTCTTTTTGACCCATTTTAGCCAATAAAATTATGCACTTTTCATTTCTAACTTATCTTCCTTTTATATTATATTTCTTGACTATCATTGCAATTTATTTCCTCTAAACAAATAATTTCCAGCCATGCATAAAATGGCCAGTAGTTGGCGTGAATGCTTGGCTGACTAGTTAAGTTTGTTTTCACCTTTTCTTTGCTTATATTTCAGCCTTATATCTTATCAATAATCTCCTCTTTATCTCTATCATTTATCTCATTTTTACACCACAATTTACCTCACAAACACTGCTGTCCAGCCGTGTATCACCATGAAAAACTCAAGTGTAGTCCAATTTCCATACGGTTTTGGACTTTATTTTCTTCTCTTAGTCTATGTTTTCAATTCCTCCATTTATATTCATTTCAAATCATATACACCATACTATAATTTACAATTCCAATAACTCCAAATTGAGAGTGGAAATTCATTCAATCTTTATTTAATTTCACTAAATAATTTACAAAGTATAGTGTACAGTGTAATAAAGTCGAGTCTCACAACCACTCACTCTCTTTCTCTCCCTCGCTTTACACTTTTTACTCCGACCACGGTTTTTGCTCCCTCTCTCGGCCTCACTATGAAGTTGCAAAGTACACAAGTCCTTTGCTTCATTTCTTTTCTTAGTCAGAAGTGTCAGCTGCTCCCACTAAGTTGTGTCGCTGGTTGGCTTCCTTAGGAAGCCAATCAGTGTTAATTGTTTTATTATTATTATTATTATTATTATTATTATTATTATTATTATTATTATTATTATTATTATTATTATTATTATTATTATTATTATTATTATACTCACAAGTATATCGTATTTAATTTAATATACTTGTATCCTAATGTACAAAATACCCATTTACTTTATCTATTGGATTAATATATATATATATATATATTTAAGTGTTTATATATATATATATATATATATATCTAACCCATTTATACAGTTTCTAAATTGTATTAATCATTTATTTCTAAATTTACTAAACTTGAAGCTTTATTCTCACTACTTGAAATAATAATCATAATAGTGTTTACAAGCTACATTTCAATACTTAGCTTATTTGATCTCTTCCATTTATTTTCAAAATTAGTATGAAATTTGCAGTCTCTACAAGAACTTATGGTAGTGGACCGTCGCTTAGAAAAGCAAAAACCTAAGGTATAAATTAGTGGAAAGTAGAAGAACACCACAAGGAAGACCTTGATAAGTTCAAGAGTTCTCAAGAGAACCAAAGAGAAAAGTCTCTCAAAATTATAGCTTAATTCAATTGTATTCTACTCAAAGGGTTACATGCTTATTTATAAGCAAATAGCAAACTTGCAGACCAAGAAATAGGATTCCTACTTTGCTAATTTGTAGAATAAGAAATTGAAATCCTATAATACCTATTAAATAAAAAGGAATTAGGCTTATATTAATTAATACAATGTTCAGCCCAATAAGATATAACTAAATAACATAAGTATAGCATTCATCCCAATTGCACTAGCCCAATTTATGCATTCGGACGAATTGCATTTCGGCCCAATATTTGTAAATCTTCAAGAAGGTTGAACTTAGGGTTGGATCATGTTGTAGAAAACTTTGTCATCCTCTACACTCAAGTTTTGTTGGGCTTTCTCTCTAGCAATATTAATGAAACTAGTCAAAGTTTTTTGCTCTTGTCATTGGACCTCCATTAATGCTCATATGATCACAATCATTATGAACATGACTTGAGTTTTGTGAGCTTGATGGGCCTCCATCATGTTCAATAAAACTTGATATAGCGAAACAGTTTTCAAAACACTGTACACTCGAGATTCAAAACTTTAAAACATGCAAGATTATGCAATGTAAGCTCAGAATCTCATTACTACCATGATGTGCATGAAATGATATATGCAAGTAGACATGGTTCAATAGGCCAAACTATTCACTTACGACATTTGATTTCTAAATTTCACTTTGTTATGTCTAGGTTACTAATTTTTATTACCCAACCTGCAGTTCAAAACAATATCCACAATCCAGACAATTCGTATATGCAATCTAGACAATTCATATCAATAATCCAATATTTACATACATGATCACAATTTCCATATTCACAGTATAGAGTCGGTATTCATAATCTAGAACATATATTCAATCACTAACAATACGATTAAATTCATATACTTCCATTAATAGTTTTGACATACTGTTTACACATACAATTCAATATCAATGAGATCAAGGTTTCAATGTTTGAACTTATGCTGTATGATGCTAACATGCATCTTGAGTTGTTAACTTACTAATGCTTTATAAGGTCAGTCTTAGTCTTTGAAGGCGCCACACCACTGCTTTATACCAAACCACTACAAACACATACAGACAATATCATTCATCACCTTACACTATCATGTAATCATTTAACAATAGCAATTTATTACTTTTACTTGGTTACACATTAGCAATAATGTGACAAAAGTCACTTTTTGATCCTTTTCAATCATTCTAATTGCACTAGTCACATTAGCACTTATCTAATACTCAATTAACAGTGTTGGTGAAATAACCATTACGCCCTTCCTTAGGCCGAATGCACATCTTCCCTTATGCATGTTCAATTTTCACTTTTAAGCTTCCATTTAATTTAATTCATGCTCATTAACATGAATTACACTACATATATCAAAATTACCCTTGAATTCACATAGTTCCTCTATAAAACCCTAGTGGCCGAACCTCTTACACATTCGTAGAGTCATGATACTTCAAATTAAACCTCATATTACTCATCTACACAACATATACATCACTATATCGAATTGAGGCAAAACAACCTCACCTACGTTAGCCTCCCAAGTTGACCAAACCTACCTCCTCACTCTTGAGGTGGTTTTCCTTCAATCTAAATACACCAAAAATCTCATACTAACCCTTATTTAGCGTATCAAAAGTTGGTAGAAAACAAGACACAATTTCTCTACAAATATAGCTTGAAACTAAAATTGGTATACCTTTAGTATGCCTAGGTAAAACCTGATCAAACAGTGGAGTTTGGTTGCCAAATTTTGATATGTTGCAGAGGGAAGAATTTGTAACAACTTTGATGGGAGAGGAAAGGCTAAAAATGACCAAAGGTGGGTGAAAAGTGAGTTGCAAAATTTGGTTGCTTATGAAAGCTTACAGTTTTTCTCTCTTCAACACTTAGCTTCATAGTTTCTTTTCTTTCTTACGCCGTTAACATGTTAGCACTTGAGTGCCAAGCATTTAATGGAGAAGTATCAATAATAAAATTTATTTAATAATAATACATGACTTATCTGTTATGGCTTTTGGCCAAATATCTCATGATTTATCATATTTTCTTTAATTTCTTTATTTTTTTTGAGATTTTAATTTCTTTATTCTTTAATTTTTTTCATTGGTTACTTTTCGTTTGTTAGTGAGATTTGGCTTAATACCACATATGTCCCATTTCATATAAGACAAAATCTTGCTTTCGGCTAGCCATGATAAAGAGTTTTTAAGGTTTTGGCCAGTTTAGCATTTTTCGATCTTTTTGGCCATACCTTAAAATTTTTTGACTTAGGGTCGAACATCTTGATTTGACACTCTTACATCTTTAACATAACCCCTAAAGTCAAATTACAGTATTGGTTTTAACCTTTAGTTTCGGCGACCTATAGATAAAATCGTTATTTTCTCATCTATTTTTCGGTTTTTATTAAAATTTCGAATTGAGTTCAAATTACTGTAAAGGCATTAAATTGACTTACTTGAAGTCATAAATCATCAATATATGATGATTTGGACATCTCTAGGCAGGTGTGCGCTCTCGTGGAACCCACGAACCTGTCTGTATGGAAGTTTGTCTCACTGCACTAAAAACTAAAAAATCGGTGTTAAGTCATCCTGAACTGTTCATATAGTCGTGTAGGGGTTTAAGAAGTATAAAAATTCAGTTATTATAAAAGTAAACTGATAAGACCATAAGAAAAGTAGCTAGGTATTGGTAACTTTGGAAGTCGGTTGATATATAAATCATGTTACAGTTAATCATGTATGAAAAGAAAATATTACATTTTCAGAAGTAACGTGTCTTCTTTAATTATATTCAAAGAAATTTTTAATTCATTGTAGTTGACTTAAATTTAATATTTTATATATTAATTAGTCTTCCATGAGTGTAAATCCTGAATTCGTCCCTGATTTATAGATAAACTATTTCTTTATTATGGGCAGATTGGTTAACATCCAATGCAAAGCTCCAGTAAAGCGCTTCAAATCAATGGGTTAGATTGAAATTATACTCTCTTGTGCTTGTGCTTGAGATAAGTAAATTGACAAGACCATAAGGAAACTAGTCAGGTATAAGTAACTTCGGAAATTCATCCTATCCCTAATAATCAAGTTACAAATAATCATTTATGATAAAAAAAACTTATATATTCTAAGAAATAATGTGTTTTCTTTATTTATAATCAAAGTAATTTTTAATGCATTTTAATTTCCTTATATTTTATGTTTTATATATTAATTTGTCCTCACTAGAAAGTGTAAATCTTTAATTCGTCCTTGGTTTAAGATAAACTATTTCTTTGTATGGGCAGATTGGTTCGCACCCTATCCAAAGTTCCATTACAGCGCTTCAAATCCGTAAGGTAGATTGAAATTATACTTTTTTGCTTGTGCTTGAGCCAAAAAAAAAAATGATCAGAACATAAGAAAACTAGCTAGGTATAAGTACCTTCAGAAGTCCATTAATATAATTATGTTATCGCCCTTAGGATATAATAATGTATAATGAAGAAAATTATACATTTTGAGAAGGATATTTACACGGCAATTTATCATGTTTAAAATTTAAAACCTTCTGCTTTGTTCCTAAGCGGCAGAAACGCCTATAATTCTACATATGCCAGAAGTTTATTTCTGTTGACAGCGTCAAATGACTGGAAATTTGGAGAATGCGTGAGGATCAAGGCCTGATGCAGCAGTTAATGTAGGTCAAGATCTTCTTTCTCTTCTGCATAGCAATGGATTTGGTGACAATAGAAATGAGAATGTAGGATTTCAGGGAGGGCTAATCAATCAAGTTAGGAAACTCAAGCAGGAGCTCTTGGTGAAATGGAAATCTTACCGTGACAGAATCTTCGTTAACCTCTTGTCGCAGAGGTAATGAATCAGCAATGAACTCATGCTCATTAGCAATGAACTCATGTTCGTTTCCTAGGCTACGCCAAAAATCAGTCTTTTGCTGCTTCCTGTTGGCGCGAGCTCGCGAGAAAGCAATCGAGTAGTCCGTAGCTCCTGGACTTTTTTGATCCCACCCTCCAAATTGTGGAATAGACATCCATGCATTGTTCTGTCAATTTGAAACAATAACTTACTATATTATATATATGTTTATTTTACAAGCTCAAAACTATCTTTTTATTTTGAGTTTAACTAGGAATACATGTAATAACACTATAAATTGATACATGCCTAAGTCCGTCAATCAGTTCAGAATTATGTTCACACCGTGTTCTCTTTGTGTTTGTTAACGTGATTCAATTGGAAAAAAAATCTTAAACGCATGGATCGGAAAGAGAATGCAAAGTCATAGGAAATTAGAGCTGTCTTATCAATTGCCAATCACAAACACCACTTTCTGTTAAAGGAAATCAAATGGGTGTGACTAGCAAGAAGGGAAAAACACTTTTAACATCTTTGAACAAAAATTTTGGACTAATGAAATCTATGAAAGATCATTATTTCATTACCGAAAAGGAAATTCCAAATGTTTGCCTGGCAAACGAAAAATTCAACAAAAATGAAAGCCAACATATCAACATCATTGGGAAAACATGAACAAGAATATTGCATGACAAACCGATGTTGAGGCTTATTACCTCTGTCTGATGGGCCATGGTGGAAAACAATATTGAAGATGGTGGGTGCAGGAATGATTAAGATCATAATCAATTAATAGATGTGCATGTTGTGGGATTAAAGATTGTTTGTTTGTTTTCTTGTTATTAGTTGTAGCTTAAACCATCATTTGGATACAATGTGTTTTCCAACCAAGCAAGTTGGTTAAAACTAATTAAACCATTTTTAGTAAGAAACTAGTGGTAATTAAGATTATTGTAATCTCTGTCGAAGGACTGCCTAAATTAGGTTACTGTTTAACAAAAAAATATATAGAAACTGAAAAACGAGTAACTATTATATGGAGGTTTCTGGCACAAAGAGAACATAAACTAAGTGGGAATATAGAATGAGATTTTGTCACATTTTGTGAATTAAATACGAGAGAGATGCATGCGCACTTAACAGGCACACTCAAAAGGATACAAGACCGTGGCCAATGGAAGGATTGCTTGTTTTGTACCGTCGCTTTAGCCATTAGCAATGTTACCTTCTCAAGAGGGTGCCAGTGCTCAAAAAGGTGAAAGTGCAAACCCATGTTCTTCATCTTGTGGATGTCGTCCATAGCTGGGCGAAGTTTCCAGTGCACTTGCATTTTACCTGTTAGAATTCTTTTCCGGTTGTTCTTATCATTCCTGCAGACAATCATTGTTGCTTTAAGTCCTCTAAGTCTGTGAAGCGTCATTCTGGCCAAATGAAGTCTTGCTACTTCCTTAGACCCCACTTCCAAGTAACTGCTGAAAGCAACAATGTTATTTTGTGAGCTTCGTAATAAGGCACTAATCCCGAAACCTTTGTTATCATCAGACTTTTGAATTCCCAAACATACGATCCAAAAATCGTTATCAACCATTGACTTCTCGATGCTCAATTCTGGTATACTCTGTGATATGCAGACTCGACTCTGATCTTCTCTTACGTCAAATATCTGTTGGTTGATCGTCTAGTAGGACCTGAAATCCTTCTAAAAGGACAGTAAAGTCTAACATTAGATAAAAGTTTATGATGTCAAAGAAAAGTTCGTATTCATAAAAGAGAAAGCAAAATGAAAAAATAAATTAAGAATGCATTGCCGACTTAAACCAGGTTCAAGAAACAACAACAACAACATATTATAATAATATAAGAAGTGTTATAATGCCAATGACTACTTTCAATGCTTCCCAGATTGTTTCCTCTAGAATGTTTACAAAAGGTTCCTGTCCAAAGTATTGATTCTCAATTTTCGTTTTTCAAGAATGCAGTGTCGTTGAAGAAGCAAGATTTTGATTCAATCTGCCAATAATACTTATATATTTTTATTTCTTATAAATGTGAGCTCTCTCTACATCAATTGGTTTCATAGGCCCCCTAATACCACAACAGGAATCCAAAAATACTGCAGCTTCCAAAATGGACTATGATTCAGCGTATGGCAATACCATGAATGTGAGAAAAAGGTCAATGATCTGCAATGATTTGTATTTTAATATACTGCTGCAGGGAAACCAGACCTGAAAACTCCATTATTGACCATGGCGATAATTGAAAGTTAATAGTTTAAATGCTTATTTCAATCCTTAAGAACTCATTTAGCAGTTACATAGATTCATAAAACTAACAATCATAAAAATAGCAGCAGGAATAGTTCCTAATCCAAATTCCATGAAGAATGATATTCAGAACCCAAATTCAATAACATGCTTTAGATCAATTAAGCAATTGAAAATCTAAACATCAGCATCATAACATGTCAATTTTCAACAAGCAAATATATAATCAGTTTCGCCACTGCGCCTCAAAAGATCGACAATCTACAACTAAAGCTTAGACTGCAAGATTCCTACAAGTTGTTGTTTTCAGGATACCTGCAAGATGTTTTCAGGCAACTCCCCACTCAAGTTGTTTCCAAGATACCTACAAGATGTATAATCAGTTAGACTGATGCAACGCCTTTATTTTTCCCCACGGGGTTGTAGAATTGATATTAGTTATGAAACATCCTATGACTCACTCCAAGTTTTAGCCATGAACCACTTTTTACACAACTTATTTTGTCTTATACATTAGTAATAGTTAGTCCTATCTCCAAAGATCTTCAGAAGAAAATCTAGAGAGAAATTATTACCTGAAGTTCTTCTCTTCTTTGTTTACTTCTTTCCTTAATGAACTACTAAACAATAGTAATTGTTTCAGTTATGTCCATCCTAACAAGCTATAAATCCTAGTCAAACAAAGCCTAATCAAGCTCAAACTTAAAACTTCCTTGGTCATAAATCACCGAGGGCAAAAAAAGACACTGAACGGATCTAACCTTATGATCCTCCACTTTAAACTAAAAAGAGCAATAAGTGTTTAACAACTATCCAACATGTCACGCCGAGAAGCATTGAAAATGAAGAAATCATTAGAGAGAAAACACAAACATTATCGAGTTCAGTAAACAAATAATGACGAAAATCATATACAGGAAACCTAGAAAATAAGAATAAAAAAGGGTTCCAGAAGAAAATCCAATAAGATATCTTTATCAGCGATGTAATGTCAGATGAAATCTAGATTCCGATGGCTACATAATCAATCACCAAAAAAAGAGGAAAAAAATTGGAAAATAGAAATGAATGGAGACCTATCGATATCAATTTTCAATGAGACGAAGCAAACAAAAACATAGCCCTATTAAAATCGAAAATGAGAGGTAGTCCAAAGCACGGAAGCGAAATTTTAGAGGATTTTAAGTAAATAGCGAATAAGTTTTTAGAGAATTTAGCCGACGAACGATAAAATTAGCATAGTTGAAGTTGGCAGGTGATGACGCGATAGCTGAGGAAGAAACAGAAGAATTTTATTGATTCTAAACTGAAACTGAAGCGAAAAAGTTGGGAGTTTTATTAATTTATGGTTTGGGGATTTAAGAAACGTGAGGAAGAGAAAAAATATAGTAGCCTACTTTCAGTTGGTTTATGAAACTCCCAAAAGTGAATTTCTAAGAGTTTCTTCATTCTTCTGGAAGTAAATTTCTAGCATCAAAGTGGACCTCTTGAAAATTCACTTTCGGGAGGTTTTTTAAGTTCGTGGAAGTAAACTCCCTGGATATATAATTAGCTCTCGGAAGTTGACTTCTGGGAGATGTAATGAGCTCTTGGAAGTCAACTTCCGGGAGATATCACTAGCTCCCGGTAGTAAACTTTCGGGAGATATTACTAGCTCTTGGTAGTAAACTTCCGATAGCTATAACATTTGTTTTTTAAATTTAATAATAAAAACTAATTTTATTAATTTTTAATATTAAAAATTAAAAAATAAGCCCCACGATAGGGAGCTGCCTTGAGGCTCTTAAGTCTCACGTCTTCTCCCTGCTATGAAGCTAAAAAAAACCCAAAACCCCTAATCCCGAACCCTAACATCAAAAATTCACTACAAACATTAAATATTCACAAATACACGAAATAATATAGATGATTTTACCTTACAATTGATGAAGGAACACCGAATTGCTGCTAATTACTTAAAGATTTATGGAAATTGAAGAGAATAGAAAATAGAAAACAAAGGAAATGAGAAAGGGAAAGAAGAGAGAATAGGTTGCGTAGGTTGTATGGAATGGAGAGGGTATTTTGAGTAAAAATTATATCAAATAAGTTGTGTTTAGAAAAAATTAGGAGAAGGTAGGTTGTGGCTAGCAAATAGGGTATGACTAGTGAAAGGTAGGTTGTAAATAGAATTTTGCTAAGAATAAAATTACCCTTTCATCATTATTTTCAGATATTTTTGGTATTTTATTAAAGTTATCTTTTCTTAATGGTCATTTTTCTTTTTCAATTTCACTAGAGCCAATTTCACTGTATGCCCATTCAAACAAGTGCTCAACATTGTAGCATTTAGTATACAAAAGCCACCATTTTGTACATTTAAGTAGCATTTTTTTTCTATAAACACCACTATCTTAAAATGTAGAATTGTTTTCTAAATAAACGCCACCAATATATAAAAATTATGCGAAAATGCTACTAAAAAATACCACCAATAAGGTAGTCAAGTCCTTATATAAAGCAATCAACTACTTAAGGAAGGCGGTCAACTCTTTTATACTAGACTGAGTTTCTTTTTAAAGGTTGAACAAGGGTAATGGTTAGTTTATTGTCCATGCAAGGTAGAACCTTTGGTTTTTAAAATGCAGTATCGTAGTCGATTTCCTTAAGAGGGCATCTAACTACCCCAATACAAAATGCTAAAAACAACATGTTTGAATGGTTATATACTTATTCAAAGGGTGTGCTTTCAATTATGAATGGGCAAGAAATATAATCATTTGGTTCCAAACATTGTGATTATATTAAATAACTATGTTTACGGATCAAACAACACAATAGAATAATCATAACACTTGATTAAAGGATCACAATACGTTGAATGGATCTCTATAAATAGAGATGTCATGCTCAGACTTGAATCGCTTAAGACATTTAAGTACTTGAAAATATCAAAATTGGTGATATTGTTATTTATTCCCTCTTATTCTCAAAGTAAAAACAAAACTCTTAGACTTTGTTTATTACAAAAACTAATTGCTAAGACAAGATACTTTTGTACTTGTCAAGGATATTTAGTGGTTTGGTTTTGTGCAATGTGAATTCAAATAGTGGCTTTATTTTATTCTTGGGCTATTCGATAAACCTCTATTGCATATCGTAATTGGTGCGGACGAAATAAGCCTAGAGAAAGTGGCATTGTAGTAGCATGCTTTGAAGTAATTTATGTTTTTTCTCATTCTTCATCAAAGTTCAACAAGAAGTTCAAAGACCAAGGTGTTGGAAGCACTCATGAAAGAATAAGTTCATCTTTATCCACCATCAAAGAGGCTCAACCAAACAACAATCTCAGCCTCTTTATTTTTTTACTTATTTTGAAGATGATTTCCTAGAAGGAGATGGCCATAAATTTTCAAAAATTGATACAACTTGATGAAACAATTTTAAGATGAAAAAAGGAATTATCAACTAAGTTTCATTAACTTCTTGAATTTTATGTATGATTGCTTCAGTTGTTAGTTGTTGCATATATAATTTGAATTATGTGGTAACAACGATGATAAATTATTTTATATGCAACTCTGTTCTTCATATGCAACTATGTTCTTCATAATTTACATATTCTTCCACTATTATGAAAAGGATTTCAAGAGAATCAATTAGTATAAAATGAAAAAGTATCTCTGGAAAAACTTGTGTGTAATCTTCAAATAAGAAGTACAGTCCCACAAAGAACATAAGAAAATCTTAGAATGTTGGATAGAAGAAGGATAGTCCAACAAATACTCAAAAGAAAAGCTTCATTCTAATGCATGCTCATGAAATTAAAAGTAAATTAAGGGCACATGTTTTTAGTATGAAAAATAAAGTCATTAAATAATGAATGTTACTTCTTCTTAAAGAAGAAAAATGCATAGTAACAAATTAAATTTGTTGCAATAATATTCAAGTTGAAAAACTTGAATAAGTGAGGCATTATTGAACAAAGACTAGTGCTACAAAATATGTTAGTATGAACTAAGATTTGTTCAAAATTATTTCAAATAATATAATGAAGGAAATGTACATGAAATTCATTCAATATTGAAACCATAAGTGAAGCTTTATAAATTGGAAATTTATAGATTTATTGAAAAGTTTAGTTTCTAGATAATATTGAAGATAAGATTAAATTGTCTTGTTTAGTTGGAATATTTAGAAAAGACTATGTATGTGAGGACATGTTGATATTTCTTTTGCATTAAATAATATTTTGATTAAGATAAATTGTTTAAGCATGTTCTTAATAAAAAAAATATGTTTGATACAACTAAATTGCATCATTGATGAATAGGATTATCAAATCATGTATTAAAAAATTCATGTTTTAAAGTAAATTTTGGTTAAACATGTACAAGTTGTAATATTTGTGAAATGGCATGCTAGGAATTTAATTCTATGTGAAATTGCATGCTAGAAATTTAGTTCCTTGTGAAATTGCATTCTAGGATTTTAATTCCTAAGATAAAATGGCTTTTAAAACTATTTGAAGTAATACACAATGTTTTATGTGATTTATTGTAATAGTTGTAAATTTCCTCTTTTGGTGGTTTAAATAAATAAACAAAATAAATAAAATATCAAGTCAGTAAAATATGGGATAAAATAAATAAATAAATTAGTTTAACAAATGAAGACATGGGGAAATGGGCGTGGCTTATTGAGTAAGCTTCCGAAATAGTAACTCCACTATCCCCATTTCTCTGCCAGCCACTCACAATAGCTTCCCCATCATCGTTCATCATCATCACTGTGACATACCTTTCTCATCCCTTTTCTTTCATTTTTGCTGGAATTGAAAGGCAGCATTTCCCTTGATCTTGTTTCCATTTAACTCTCCCTCTTACATCGGTAAACAAAGCTCAGGGGAGGTGAAGTTTAGGGCAAGATAAGGGATGGTTTCGAGAGCCAAAAACAGAGGAAGTTGGTACAGCTTAAGTCATCTTTTTGGTGTTGCAACAAAATGGGATTTGGGAGGATATAATGTGAGGAGAGCTAAACCTAAAGAGGAAGAATGGAAGGCTGATCAGAGGCAGGAGAAAAGAAGGAAAAAGGGGTGCAAGGCTGGGATTTACTCACTGACATGGAGAAAGAAAGAAAAGATAGAAGAGAGGGTTGAACCGATGGAGAAACAATATGCAAAAAAATAGGGTTTCGACTAATGACAGAAAAGAAAGGAAGAAGGAAGAGAGGTAGCTATCATGTTAGCTTGAAGGAAGAACACATGAAGAAGAAACGCAAGAAGAGGGAAAGAAAATCAAAGGCTGAAACGAAGTAAGGGTTGCAAGGTGTTTCCTTTCTTCTTGCACCAACGTAGTAGCTCCAAGCTGCTGCTTTTCGACCTCATAGCAGCCAAAAAGGGGCTGTATATTTTCGGCACCAACAGGACAGCAAAGCTGTCTCGGTCAGAAGAGGTGAACAAAAGAAAAACGTGGGCCATCCTGCCTGGGGATTTTTCTAATCAAGTGGAAGTTGACCAAAGCAAATGATGGGCTGACTATGAGGTAAGGAAGCTAATGTTGAGGTTTGTTTAAGTTTAAATTAAGGTATTAATTTAGGAAAAGAATGATGATTAAATTAGGTTGATTTGTGACAGATTTTTCCTCATTTTGGACTGCTTCAATTTACTTGGAAGCTGAACAAAGAAAAAGGAAAAGAACAAGAGTAAGTATATTTGATGTCTTTGGATTTAATTACCTAAGATTATAAGAGAAGCAAAAAGGTATTAGCATGGTGGTGAAAAATATATATATATATATATATGTATGTATATACATATATAAAGAAAGAAGTTCAAATGAGGGTTTAATGAGGAAAAAGTATGATAATGAGTATAAAACTTAATATATATATATATATGTATATATATATATATATATTAAGAAGTTCAGATGAGGATTCCATAAGGAAACAATATGTTAATAATTATAAAACTAAACATACATATATATGGCCTTTGATGTAGGATTATGTGGAGAAAGGAAATTTAAAAAGGCAAAAGACTATTTGCCAACCAAGAGAGAATAAGCAAGGTAAGGCACAGAAGACATAGATATATATATATATATATATATAAATAAAAGCTACCGTAAGGTAATTTCATAATATAAATTTAATTGATTTTATGCCTTGATGTAAAAGAGATTTCTTTTACAAAGGTAAAGAACCAAAATACATTAAATTAAAGGCTAAGGGGGAAGGAAATCATGAAGGACAAAGGTGCCATACAACACTTATGTTACATATTGAGGTAAGAGATATATATTGGAACGTAAGAGATACCGAATGCTATTTAAAATCAACTGCCTTGTGAGTATATAAAATGTATTTTCTTGCAGGAGGTTTTAAGAAAATATGAGCTGTTATGCTGCCGGAATTTTTATGAAAATAATGTTTTATGATTTAAGCTTAATTTAAGCAATCATTTGAAAATGACCAATTATCCGACATAGTTATTTTGAAAACAGTTAAATCTTACGACCTTGATTTGTTTATAAGAATTTCAGCCGAGATACTTATCTCAAGGAAATTATCAACCTATGTTATTGTGTTGAAGATATTATGAATGTGCATGACTTATATGTTTTGAAAGAAATGTATATGACTTTTGTTATGAACCCTCTTGAAGCTCAAAAAAAAAAATACTACTTCGGATTTTGAAAGAGATATGTATAAAATGTTTTGAGACATGACTAGCTAAGTCATTGCAGTATTTTCTGACTACTGTGTGACATTGATCCAGTCCTCAGTAGGTATCGTTCTGGCTATTGTGTGACCTTGATCCAGTCCGCAATAGATATTTATTTTCTGATACTGTGTGACCTTGAACCAGTCCACAGCGGGCCCAGTTGACACCTGATCAATGCTCACTGCGAACCCCCCCCAGACTATGGCCATAAGTCTCTCTAACTTGCACTTTCCTTCACGGGAATATCTGAACTATATGATTATTCATTAGTCGCTAATATGTCTCAAGCTTAGTATGTATATAAATTTCCGTGCCTATCCTTGTATATGATTTCCGAATATACGATATGTTGATTCTGAAACAAATGAGAATTTGATTTGATTATTCGTATTGAAATGGAATGTGATAAGCATGCATATTTCGAATGATGCTCAGAATTTAGTTGTTTACGTTTCGGATTAAATGAAATGTTTTCTGATCCATTGCATATGCATGATTTGAATTTTCGAATAATATGAAATATGATATTTGAGCTTTAGTAAATAATTTGGAAAATTGCATATAGAAATTTGGTATCAGTTTCCCATATATATTTCTTATTGGGCTTTTCAAAAAGCTCACCCCCCTTCTCAACCTTCCAGATTACTTACAGTAGGAGTATATACACGAGGAGCTAGCACATCCTTCAAGGTTTTTGGTACCACTTGGAGGGTAAATTGTGTACAGTTATTTGGTTTATATTCAGACTTGCAACACCAATACTTTTGGAATATGGTGATGTAGCTAAAAGAACTACATGATATATCTATATTTTGTGACGATGCATGCATCTTGGATAGTAATATAATTTGCTAAGTGGTGAATGCATGCTTACTTAACATATTTGAATAGGGACCAGATATTGAAAGATATTATCTAGCTAATTTAAATTTTTATTTAAGAATAGAGGTTGAGGCATTATGTACAACCCAACAATGTAAGCAGGAAAAGGAAAATTTTGGTTCATAATTTTGGTATAAAGTGTTGTTACATTTACATAAAGTTACTTTTGGTAGAAGGACACAGAACTTTTATATTAACTATTAAAATAATGCTATGATTTCATAATGCATGGAAAGGATAATGATTACATATATTTTGAATATTTGATCATGACCTTGATTGTAAATTTGATAAAACTATATATATAAGAAGCCAAATGTTTTGCTAAGGAAAGATTTACACAAAAATGGAAGGATTACTTTTATACATATATACCATAATAAGAATTAATTTGCTACAAAAAGAATATTTATTGCATTTGTTTAATTTTACAATTGATGTTAATTCACCAAAGGTTTAATAGCCAAACATATTATCAACTTTTTGCACAAAATAAATATAAGATCTCAATGTTTTTATTACATGAAAATCAGTCCATAAACTTTTATTTTACTGTAAATAAACCCTTAACCTTCAAAATTATGCAATTAAGTCTAAATTTGTTAAATGACACTAACTTTCGCTCGTATTGTAAACGTGGCAACTAACTAAGCTATTCACGTTAGCTTCTACGTAGGATGCCCAAACGGCAGTTAGTGTCATTTAACAAAACTGAACTTAATTCCATAATTTTGAAAGTTCGAGAGTTTATTTACAGTATAATAAAAGTTTATGGACTAATTTTCATGCGATAAAATGTGGATGGATTAATTTCATTTTATACAAAAAGGTCGAGGGTACATTTGGCTATTAAGCCATTCACCAAATGATGTGAAATTCACGTGACCTTAAAAGGTTAATTAGATATAAAAGGTGAATTAGATAAAAAGAGCGTACATGGAATAACATAAAAGGCTATTAATTCACTGACAATATTAAAAGTGTGTAAATTAGTCAAGTTCTTGAATAAATTTAACAAGATCTTAAGCAATGGCATTATAGATTGATAAGGTAATTTTGGCTTATACTTGTACCTAAATATACTAAGTTCAATAAGATGCTATCATTTATTATATAAAGATGACATGTTTAGTTTTAGTACACATTAAGAATAAATTATAAGTACTATAAATAACATAAGTGTTACATATATGATTTTGGGAATAAGAAATTAAAGAATGATAAGTTAATTTTTCAAAATTTAAAAAAATTGAAAAGATTCTAAAAAGAATCAATTATTTGTGTAATAATGCAACTCTACATGAGATAAAAATATATTAGTTGTATAAGGGAAAAAGCAAAAGTAATTAGGTAATTTATATATGCTATGACATAGTGGGGTATTACTTTTGTGATTAATGAAGGTTGGTAGATGCATAAACTTCTTATCATGAATTGCATTAGGATTGTCTTAATATAATATAATATAATATAATATAATATAATATAATATAATATAATATAATATAATATAATATAATATAATATTGTATATTGTAATCCTTTAATAATAGAAGGATATGTTAATACAATTTAATTACCAATATGGTATTAAAGTGAATCCATAAATGGATTGGTTACCATAATTTGTAGGGAAGGTGTTTCTTAGAATTTAAAGAAACAAAACGTATTCTATTATTAGGAGAAATTTGTAGCATTTGATATGGCAATTAAGGAATCAAGTAAAGTTATAATTCCTTTAGGGCTTAAGCCGATGTTATATTAATTTATTTTGATAGTAGAGCTACACGATCAAGAGTTAAAAGCAAAGTATTCATCGAAATCTAAAGACATTAGTTAGCATATAGTTATGTATTTGACAAAGGTTGTATACCATTTTTTTTTAGGAAGAAAGATTCAAGACTCATTTGACAAAAGGAATTTAAAGGAAATGATGCTTAGAATTTTCAAGCTGGATAAGACTCAAGCTGATTATCTTTACTTACATATGATGGAACCTTAATGCTTAATTGGACATAAGTCTTGAGTTTTAACCAATCCAAACACGTTATTTGAATGTGGTTGCAAGCACTTAAATGAATAAATTCATCACAAAGTAGACAAGTGCTTGAAACCATATGATAAAGGAAAATGTTGACTTATTACTCTTAATGGAACCATAACACGTACTTATAAAGTTGAAATGCTTACATAGTTGCATTTCTAATAGAGTTCACCTATACGTGTGAAAGTGATACTACATTTAGGAATAAAGGACTTGAGTCTCAAGCACTCCTTAATGGATATAAGAGACATGGCTAGTAATAATGTCAAGCTTTTGTTAAATAACCCTTGACGAGTTCTTGAAGTCCTATGTGTAAATTAATGTATGCAGTTTTTTGAATAACTCAACAACACTTTTTCACTAAGGTAGATGTTTTAAATCATGATTGATTTCTTCATTTATGTGTTAAGGATTCCTTAAGTATCAGATTTGATCTATTTTGAAAATGGTGGGGATTAGTGAAAATTTTTAAAATAGTGAAAGAATGATTAAACATGATATTTAATGGAGTTAAGAAACTAGTGTTTTGAAAGTTTGAGAGATAAGAAAATCAAGTTAGACTGATTGAGTGGAGCATATATAGGACAGTCAACTAACCACATAGAGCAATCAATTGCTTATA
Source organism: Heritiera littoralis (assembly GCA_031772115.1). NCBI lineage: Eukaryota > Viridiplantae > Streptophyta > Magnoliopsida > Malvales > Malvaceae > Heritiera > Heritiera littoralis. The sequence continues at coordinate 3,212,034 of JAPDPK010000043.1, forward strand.
TAAGATAGTCAACTGCCTAGGAAAGACAGTCAAATGTCTTACACAAGATTGAGCTTCTATTTAAAGATTGCACTAGGGAAATCAATGCCCATTTGGGTAGTTGAGTACTCATGCAAGGCATAAACTTTTTGTTTCTAAAATACAATAGGGTACTCTGTTGCCTTAGGAAGGCATCCGACTGCCCTAATACAAAATGCTGAAAACGAATAGTTTCATATTTGAAGAGTTACATACATATTCAAAATGTGTTGTTTCACTTATGAATAATTAATAAAAATAAGGCGAAAGGGCAAAATGACCCTCGAAAAAAAATAGTTTCCATAATTGAGCCCCTAACTTTTTTTCGCAATCAATTGAGCCCTTAAATTTCAATTTTCACTCCACTGAGCCCTTTCATTGACGGAAATCGTTAAACCCGTACAGAAACTGTTAAATCCGTACAATACATATGGCCAAAAAAAATAACAAACCTAATGGTTTTCGTCCAAGTAAGGGTTCAATAGAGTGAAATTGAAACTATAAGAGCCCAATTGATTGAAAAAAAAAAGATAGGAGCACAATTGCAGAACTCTTTATTATTTGAGGGCTTTTTTGACCCTTTAACCTAAAAATAATCGTTAGATTCCAGATGTTGTGATTGTATTAAATAACTGTGTTTGTGGATCAAACAACATAATTAATAATCATAACACTTTATCAAAGGATCACCATTCTTTAAATAGATCTCTATAAATAGAGATGTCAAATTTAGACTTGAACCGGTACTTAAGACACTTGAAGTACTTGAAAATATCAAAATTAGTAATTTTGTCTTCTTTTCACTCTCATTTTCAAAGTACAAACAAGTCTCTTAAACATTATTTACTACATAAAATAATAGTTAAGATAAGATTTTTATGTACTTGTCAAGGGTTTTTAGCGATTTGATTTCACAAATACAATGTAAGTTTAAACCGTGACTTCATTGTATCATAAGAATATTCAACAAACCTTGTTGCTACCTCATAGTTGGTAGACACGGAATAAGCTTAAGAAAAGAGAATTATAACAACACGCTATGAAGTTATTTATGCATTTATTCTAATGAGGTGATTGATAGTCTCAAAAAATTTGGTTATGGAGGCTTAATTTTCAAGGTTGATTTCGAAAAAGCTTTTGATAGCGTTGACTTGAACTTTCTTGATTTTGTTATGTTGAAGATGGGTTTTGGCTTGAAATGGAAGAGGTGGATCTCATGTTGTTTATCGACAGCTTATCAATCTTAGTTAATGGTGTTCCTACAAGGGAATTCAAAACTTCCAGATTCGTCAAGGGTGCCCACTTTCTCCCTTTCTTTTCAATCTGGTAGCTGAAGCTCTCAGCGCTCTTATAAACAGGTCTCTGAGCTTAGGGCTGGTGAATGGCGTTTCTGTGGGTAATCGCACATTGAGGTTGTCCCCACCTGCAATACGCAGATGATATGATTATATTTTGTGATTCTAACCTGGATCAGTTGATGAATGTCAAGAGAATTTTAAGGCGTTTTCAGGTTATGTTTGGCCTCAAAATCAACTGTAAAAAAAGCAGACTTTTTGGCTTGGGGTTGAAAGTCGGACTTTGAACGATTGGACCAATAAATTATGTTGCACAGTGGACTTTTTTACAACCACGTATCTTGGTTTACCACTTGGTGCTGATTCTAGATGAATTAGTATCTGGAATCCTATTATAGAAAAGTTTAAAAAAAGATTGGATGGGTGGAAAGTAAATTTTCTGTCTATGGGTGGAAGGGTCCTCTTGTTAAAATCAGTGTTAACCAGTCTTCCTATGTATTATTTGTCTCTATTTCAAATTCCTTGCACCATCAAGAGTGAATTGGATAAGTTGCAAAGAAATTTTCTTTGGTCTCTCTTGGTAGGAAAATGAGTTTGGTCGATCGGTCCTCTGTTTGTACTTATAAGGAGTTTGGAGGGTTAAGGCTTATTGACTTAAAGCTAAAAAATAGGGCACTTCTAAACAAGTGGATATGGAGATTCAGGAAGGAGAATATTGCTTTATGGAAAGATGTCATCATCGAAAAATATAGGGGAAACTCAAGTGCTCTGCTCCCACCATTTAAATCTAAAAGAGGCTACTCTAGCATTTGGAGAAACAACACCAGCTCCCTTTCCTCTAATAATTATCATTCTTATTTCGTGGTTGCAGGTATGGGCTTTCCCTTAGGTGATGGTTGTTGTATCAATTTATGGCATGACGAGTGGATTGAGGGGATCAAACTTAAGGAAGAATTCCCTAGAATTTATGCTCTTGCAACAAACAAAAAAGGAAAAGTTAAGGAGTTTGGCTTTTGGAATGAAAATGGTTAGAATTGAAAGGTGGATTTGAGAAGGAGAATCTTTGATTGGAAGCTTTCCCAATGGTAGGCTTTTTGCTCTACTTTGAATGACTATCACATCACCCGTAATTTGAAGGATTCCTTGGTATGGAAATTTTCCTCTAGTGGGAACTATTTTGTTAGAAACTTTTGTAAAACAGCTTTAAGCAGCCAAAACTCTACTCGTGAATGTTGAAAGTTGGTCTAGACTGGTTTAGCTCCTCCTAATGTGGAGGTGTTCTGCCTGGTTTGATGCTATCCCTGGTGATTGTTGTGACAAGGCTTGGAAGATGCTTGACATTTTTGGAGAAGCTGGGAGGGTTTCATCAATGAAGTATCTGTTTCAGCAAATGCAGGAAAAGGGCTTAAAAGTTGATACTGTTACTTATACTTCGATGTTGCATTGGCTTTCAAAGAGTGGAGATGTTGATGGGGCGGTGGAAATGTGGGAGGAAATGAGAGGAAAAGGATGCTTTCCTACTGTTGTTTCATACACAGCTTACATGAAAGTTTTGTTTGATAATAAGAGAGTTAAGGAAGGTACTGCTGTGTATAAGGAGATGCTTCAATCTGGGATTCCTCCTAATTGTCATACTTACACAGTGCTGATGGAGTATCTTGTCGGGGCTGGTAAGTAGATGAATGACTTGTTTGAGTATTGCTGTCTTCCTGTTTGTTGAATTGTCTAAATAGGGCGCACTTGTTTAGGATTTACATTATGGGTTTATAATTTGATGCCACTTCATCAACATTAATGTTCATTAATTTTTAGACTATAATAAGGTGGCAAGTTGTAATTTATTGACTGTGTATAGAATTACATGTTGACAGTGCAGCAGATATAAACTCAGCAGGTTTGCATACATCGGCACACCAATTTCCTTGCATTGTATGCTTTAATAGTTGAGGAATGAATGTTCTGTTTTTAAACTCTCTTTGGCTTATGTGATAGATTTTGAGTTGATGTAAAACACTTATGTCCACTACCGAAAAAGAAAAAAAACCTAGATTAGTTAGACTAGATTAATTTGATTGTTAGTTTAGTTAATTTACTCAAAAGCATTAAGATAAATAATTTTTTAAAAATAAAAAATTTAAACTTTCTAAAAATAAGAATATACATGGTTTTTTTTCTTTTAAAACATAATATTAAATTTGAGTTTTCATGATAATTTTAAATCAACATCTCCATTAAGCCTTCTTTTGGGATTTTTTTTTTTACAAAGCAATTACAAAATTCTCATAACAAATGATATGATAATGAAAAAAATATTAATGCTTAATCCTATTTTTTAAAGTATAATTTTTAAAGGATGGAGATTAGACACTAAATTTTTTATAAGGACATTAGTATACATATCAGTTATCGTTAAATAAAATGTTTCAGCATTAATTTAATCTTTACTTCCTTTTTTTAGATTACGTGAACTGTTGAAATGTTTAATAATATATCAATTAAAATATGTAAAAAAATATAATAAAAAAATTTAAATAAAAACTTTTTTATCCCTTAACGAAACGGGGTGAAATTTTTAGTATATAATTTTACTTGAATAATTTAAAACAAATGCATCTTAATCATCTTTTTCGAATGAAAACCATATTTGGATTGCTTTTATTAAAAACAAACTTTTTTGAACAAATAAAAATTATTAAAAACGAAATAGTAATAAAAGACAGATAAAGTAAAACAAGATTTCATTAATTTCTATTTTCTTGGTGTGGTATCTAATAAAAACGAAACAGAATATTGGCTGTAATTAAAACATAAGTTAGATTATTTTGAATCGCACTTTAAGTCTTATCTCGTTTATTTCGATTTTTAAACTTGGAGTATTTATTAAGTGTTGATTAAAAAACAAAGTAACGTTCATATTTCAAAAAAAAATCAGATTAATTTATGAAAAAAATCTGAATTATATTTCCCTTGTAATAAAAATATATCTTAATTAAGTTACTTATGAATCAAGGTTTCTGTAAAATCCAATCAGGATAGATTTCAAATCCTACTATAACTCCTAACTTTCATCGTCAATGCCCAATCATCAGGATTTCTCTTCTACAACTATATATATACACAGTCCTTTTGCCTCTCTGAACTAAATCCTGCCGCCATTGCCTCTGTTCTTTCTCTGCTGCCTCTCTTTCTCTTCTAATAGTGTTTGTTTGTTTTCCATCTTTCTTTTTCCCTTTTTCCCCATGTTCTGTCCTCAGGAAGACGAGCTTGATCCAACTCACTCGACTGACACTGAGAGCATTGTCATGGTCTCTGCTGATGCTTCCTTAGATTTCTTGGCTCAAACGTCGAACACCAACAAAACTAAGCTCCTGGATAAAAGTGATGCCGAAGTCCCTCAAAACCAAGATTCAAGAATTAGATTCTGTAGGTACTGCGGCAGAGAGTTCAAGTCGGACAAGGCCTTGGGTGGGCATCTTCGGATCCATAGGCAGCATCAGGCTAAGTCAAAGACTTCGAAACCTGCTAAGAAACACTCTTCCGAGGAGGAAGACGACAGTTTCAGCTGTTTTGTTTGCGATGACAGTTTCTCATCGATGAGGTTGTTGTGTCAGCATATGAGAAACCACCGTGAGATGGATTCCAATGGTGTTCAGCCGCCTACACCGTCTCCAGTAAGCTGTCCTACAAGTGAAGCTGACACCAGTTCCGCTGAAGGGATTGAGACTGTCTCTAAAAGGAACGATCAGAATCAGGGGTACTACATAGATTTGCTGCAAGATTTATCCAATGGGTCTCAAACTGATAACAGAGGGCACAAGAAAACTGTTAGTGACGACATTGATAATAAAGTTTATAATGCTCTGCCCTTCACAGTCTATGATCCATCTACAGTTCCTCAGAAGGAAAAGAGACTTGAAGACTCACATGATTGCAACCAAAGGAAAAAGCAGAAGACTGAAGATACTATGCAAAATCAAGATGCCTCAATGAAGTCTGAATACTCTGAACCTGATAGCGAGAGTACGGTAGAGATATTAGGCTACAGTAAGCAACCGACAAGAAAGAAGACTTCAATGATGCCTCAGGAGTTTGAAAGTCATACTTCTAACAAGTCCAAATCCAGCTCTAGCGATGGAAACTTGAAGAACCCTAGTGGTGCAAAGGTGGTGAAAATTGTGCACGAATGCGAGATTTGTGGCAAGACGTTCGGAACTGGTCAGGCACTTGGCGGCCACAAAACGTATCACCGAAAAAATCCAGCTGTCGATCCATTGATGGGCAAGTTAGTCGAGAGAAAAGCCGAAGAACATTTGTCTGGAGAAACTGGTCAAGTTAGAGAGTACGTCACCAGAATGTTGCTGCCAGGGTTGTTGTCCGAAGAAGCTGATCCGTCTGAAGAATCTTATGGAGAACATCCAAAGAGACCGCGCCTGCTAGGTTTTGATCTTAATATTCCTCTTGAAGGATAAACTTCTCTGTATTATTTTTTCTTAAAATTAAGTAGATTTTACTTTTTACAAGTTTAACTGTCTTGGCTTTCTATCTAAGTGAAATTACTGTATATTTGAATAAGCAGAATTTTGTTTGCTCAAATCGGCTAGCTTTTCCTTGGCTGTGTTTTCGTAGCATTAATTCGTTCAGCTTTTGGTTAGTGATAGGAGTTAATTAATTAATTCATAGTCAAATCTTCATATAAACTTTAGTCATTGAGGGATTCTCTCCAGGTTTCATCTTGTTGGTAATTTTCATGATTTGAGGTTCTGAGCCTCGGCTTTGACAATGCCGTGGATTATTTTGATTGTATCATTCTACCATAAACAAAAACAAAAATAAAATCCAATAAAGAATGAAATGCATTCTAGCTTTTATTTTTTTTTATCTAAAGGTGTTTTAAAACTTAATTTTTTTTGTTACATTTTAAAACTTAATTAGTTCCAAGTTTACAGTGTTTTTTTTGGCCATGTGTGTCACCTACTAAAAATAACTTAAAAACGAGCACTGTACTCTCTTCCCGTCTCTTTTTGTTTCTAACAAAAAGCAAGATTGTCTCATTTGCTATCAACATGTAGAAAACAACTTGAAGAACCATTCGATCAACTGAAAACAATCAAATAGTATAAATCATATCAAATCGAACTAGATAATGCAAACCCAAGATTTCTTTGGATACATTATATGTAATTACTCCATGTCCAATTCATCAAACAGAGTAACACAACTCCTTTCACATTATTTGTAATTGAAATATAGCATCTAAAAGTAAAAAAATCATAATTTGATCTGTGATTGTTATTATTTTCAAAAAATGTTAGGTCCAACATTCCTTTTTTTTTCCTTAGACGTTCTTATAAACCAAAGAAAATATCCAAAGGTAGAAGCTTGAGATATTTATGGATCAAACAACAAAATTGAATAATCATAACACTTATTAAATGATCACAATACATAAAATGGATCTCTATAAATAGAGATGTCATGTTCAGACTTGAATAACTTAAGACATTGAAGTGCTTGAAAATATCAAAATTGGTGATTTTGTTATTTATTCCCCCTTGTTCTCAAAGTAGAAACAAAACTCTTTGAAAATGTTTATTACAAAAACTAATTGCTAAGATAAGATACTTTTGTACTTGTCAAGAATATTCAGTGGTTTGGTTTTATGCAATGTGATTACAAATGTTGGCTTCATTCTATCCTAAGGTTATTTGATAAACTTCTATTGCATACCGTAATTAGTGTAGATGAAATAAGCCTAAGAAATGTAGCATTATACTAGCACGCTTTGAAGTTATTGCTGCATTTGTTCGCTCTTCATCAAAGTTCAACAGGAAGTTCAAAGACCAAGGTGTTGGAAGCACTTACACTATATTTGGATAAACATTAGTAAAGGAAAGGAATGGAAAGGAAAGGAATGTAAACCAGAGGAAAGGAGAGGAAAGGAAAGGGTATATGTACCCCTTGTTTGGATAGCTAAAATTAATAAAGGAAAGGAAAGGAAAGTAATCCTAACAATCCTTGTTTGGTTAAACAATGGAAAGGAAAGGAAATGATTTATTGTAATGTTTTTATTCCAATTATAACCCTTTTTGTTTTAAATTTTTTAAGATAATAAGGTTAAATTTGATATTCTACATGTTAAAATTTTTTTCAAGTTTCCTTTCCTTCCCCTTTACCTCAAATTGGGGTTTTAAAAAAATTAAGTAACTCAAGGGAAAGCAATGGGTGCTCACTCCCCCTCTCTTTCCTTTCCCTCGCTAAAAAATCTTCCCAAACAAAGGAAAGGTTTACAACCTTCCTTTGTTTTACTTTCCTTTCCTTTCTCCACCCTCAATCCAAACATAGGCTAAAGAAAAAACAAGTTCATCTTCATCCACCATCAAAGAGGCTCAACCAAACAACAATCTTAGGCTCTTTCTTTTCTTTTCACTTGGTTTGAAGATGATTTCCTAGAGGGAGATGGCTATCAATTTTCAAAAATTGATACAATTTGCTGAAGCAATTTTAAGATGAAAAGAGGAATTACCATATAAGTTTCCCTCTTGAGTCTTATACATGATTGCTTCAGTTGTTAGTTGTTGCATATATAATTTGAATTATGTGGTAAAAGCTATGAGAAATGATTTTATATGCAACTTTGTCCTTCATAATTTATATGTTCTTCCATTATTATGAAAAAGATTTCAAGAGAATCATTTAGTGTAAAATGAAAAAAAGTATTTCTTGAAAAACTTGTGCGTAATCTTCAAATAAGAAGTGTAGTACCACAAAGAACATAAGAAAATCTAAGAATATGGGATGGAAGAAGGATAGTCCAACAAATACACAAAAGCAAAGCTTTATTCTATTACATGCTGTTGCATCCAAAAGTTATACCGCAAGTGCACGGGTCGCGACAAGTAATAAAGAGCGAGTAGAGTATCGTTCCCACGAAGATTGTATAGGTTGTTTAGCCAAGTACTAAAATTGGTCACACCTAGATTTATTCAAGCAATGTGTAATTTTCAACATACTAATTATTAAATTTCCTAAAATAAAACCTAAACTAAATATGCATGAAAATAAAAATAAAAATAAAATAAAATTTGATTTAAAATTCAATAATAAAAAAAGTAAAATAAATAAAATGCATGACATTAAGAAAGCAAAATTAAATAGATGATCATAAAATAAAATTTCTTAAAACTAAAATCTCAATTTAAACTAATACTAATAATTACTTATGTAACATCCCAAAACCACTATATAATAGAATATTCACTTGTAAACTTCACTTACTTACCGGTTGGGCTGTCTGTGATGCTTAACAACTTTTACTACATTATGAATTAATAAAGTCTCTTCCTTTAGATGTGTATACATTCCCTTCCTATTTAAAGTAATACTGTACAACCTTGCTGAATATATAAAAAATATAACATACCTTCGATATCCAATCTCAGGAAAGTAAGTCTCTTAGTTCAATCAGATATCTGTGGAGTGGAAAATAAGGAGTGAGCGACAATGTGCTCAGTAAAGAAGGTGTATGCTGCTTATAAAATAAAAGCTGTAATCTCAAAAATCATTTAATTGTCCTAATGTTCAAACTCATTAGGAATAATTATAATTAACATGAAACAGGATTCACCAAATCCTTTCATAAATCATTTAATTGAGACTAGGCAACAATATAAATCATGCAAGAACACAAATAATCCGCTTTTGGGGTGCACCCGTAGGCCATCGCCCCTCACGGCTATCTCATCTAGATGTATGGCCATAATCTGTAGGTGGTCCTCGGGTCCACTTGCCAAGTGACCTCGAGACCGCTGAAGACTTGGCAGGTCCATCAGCCCTGTGACGCCCCAGGGTGCACTCGCTGGTCTATTTGACCCGAGCCATCGCCCTAGTTAGGTCACGCAAAGTACATGAGTGATAATGCATGAACTCATGGCCTAATGTCTCAAAATCAAGTTATCATTTCCATAAAATGACTTAGTTTCCAAAAGGGTTTATAACTAGTAAAACAACCCTCCATTTTCAACATTTTCTATGAAAGAAAGGCAGGTTGGGAGCCGGTTCGCCCACGGCTAGTTCGCCCAGGGTCAGCTCGCCCATTAGCCAATTCGCCCAAGAGACTACTCGCCCGAGAGTCGATTCGCCCAAGGGACTACTCGCCCGAAAATTTGATATTTTCTATTTTCAAAAATAATTAAAATATTTCCTTTTTCATTTACGAAATAACATTTTAAACCTTTCGCCAGAGCCTACTCGCCTTAGCAGCTCGCCCTGACTACTCGACAAGACGACGAATAATAGTCGCCCGCCTCATGGTTTTCAAACACAGTACGGTTGGTTTGATAACAGTTCGCCCGCCTTTTACTTATAACAAAGATCGCCCGCCCTAACACTTTAAAAAGGGTTCGCCCGACTAAGGCTTACCGGTTTTCTCTTAAAAACAAAGGCATTCGCCCAGATCTCAAACAGAGAGCTCGCCATTGGCTCGCCCAAGTTTCTGTCTAATTACAAAACTAGTCGCCCGCCTTAGTTAAATCGACCAACAAATAACTTTTGGCGGCTTGTAGCTCGCCCGAAACCACAACAATTTATCAAACGATGCATGTCAGAAAATAAAACAAATTCCGATATTTTCTTAACGTTTTTACTCCACAGGACATGCATTTGCATCACATACAACTTCCTTACCTCGTCTGATACGGCTTAGCTTCTCGCCCGCCTTGCTCAATTCCCGTCTGCAAAGCATTTATTCACATTATTAATATTTTCCAAAAAGACTTATATTTTTCCTAAAAAATATGGCACTTTGGCGAACTCAGTTCGCCATTCGCCCGTCATAGCTCGCTTTCCATTAGCGGCTTATTCGTGGGAGTTCGCCCCTGTAATGGAATACGTTGGCGCCTTCTTTTTCACCTACTCGCCCTACTGGCTATCATCAACTTTACATGGGCAACTACTATTATCGCCATTCTCGCACACTGGCGATCACGGGTCCTCGCCCGCCGGGACCACATGTTGGCGAACTCATACAAACTTTCTCCTAACCTCGTCCCATCCTTTGGGCGAGTACTAACCCATTTCGACTAGCAATTTTCTACTCGCCCGTCGTGTTTCCTTACTCATTCTTGGTTATTTTTCCATCTATTTTCTTATATTGTTCAACTACAACCAGGCTATATCTATGATTAAATATCAAGAACACTATAAAAGCTATGAAACTCACCTTTACTGAGCTGCTCTTCCAACAACAGAATGTTTTCTTGCCTTTCTTAGCTTAGTTGTCTGTTTCCTTATTTCTTCAACATTAGACGAAGGTTTGGCTAGTTAAGAGTGAGGTTTTCACGGTTCCTGTACGTGAGGAAAGGGAAGAAAAGTTAACTTGCAGAAATCCAAGGATTGGGTGAGACGGTTGTTTAAGGAGGAGAAGTTTGCTTCCATCGTTTCTCCTCTTGAAGCCTCCTTATATAGGCATGTTAGTCCAATCAGGATTCACCATCTGCTCCTTATCCCTTCCTTCATCATTACCTCGTCTGGCAGTGCATTAATTCATGAAGAAAATTGCATCAAGAGAACATCTGAACGGCATTAAAACGGGTAGAAAAGGCAGCAAAAGACGTCATGTTATTGACTAAATTTTCTCTCCTTCTCGCCAACTTCTTCCAGCCGCCCACGTTGATTGGCTCTCCTTCCTCTCTTTTCTCCATTCGTCTGACAGCCCATTAAATGATGAAGAATTTCCAGCCAAAGGAACGGCTTGCAGTCAAAAAGGGAACGGGCGACAAGGTCTCTGCACATTTTTGACTACAATTTCTCCTTTTATTCTTCTTCTTTCCCACGCCAATGTCAACCACAATTATTAACTTTGTCTTACCTCATTTAATGCTCTCATACCATAATAATTAAATCCCAACAGTATCTTGTTACACTTTAATATTTATTTCTCTTTCTTTATACACTACACTATAAATCATCTCTTAGATTGAAAAGTGGAACTCACATTCGATTTAATTTCACAAAATTTTTATTTCCACTATCAATAATGTACACATATGGCATACAGTATAATAAAATTCGGATTTTACATTTCTCCCCACCTTAAGAAATTTGGTCCTCCAAATTTAACTTGGACCTATCACTGAAAGAGCTCCGGATACCTCTCATGCATAAGGCTCTCTAACTCCCAAGTAGCCTCCTCCTCATTATGATACTGCCAGAGCACTTTAACCAACGAAATCGTCTTAGATCGCAATACCTTATCTTTCCTATCCAGAATCCGCACCGGTTTCTCAACGTAACTCATGTCCTCTCTGATCTCCAGTGGCTCATGTCGAATCACGTGAGAAGGATCTGGATTGTACTTTCTCAACATCGAGACATGGAATACGTTATGCACTCCTGACAACTCTGGTGGTAGTGCTAACCGATATGCCACATCTCCAACGCGATCTAAGATCTCATAAGGCCCAATGTATCGAGGACTCAACTTTCCTCTCTTCCCGAATCTCATAATACCTTTGGACGGTGAAACCTTTAAAAATACATAATCACCTGCTATAAACTCCAAGGGTCGGCGTCTAATATCTGCATAACTCTTCTGCCGACTCTGAGCTGTTCTGAGCTTCTCACATATTATCCGTACATCACTAGAAGCCTGCTCGACCAAATCGGGAGCTAACAGTTTACGGTCTCCAACTTCTTCCCACGCTATCGGATCTGCATCGTCTGCCATACAAGGCCTCATATGGTGCCATGCCGATACTCGTATGAAAACTATTATTATAAGCAAACTCTGCCAGGGGTAAGTGATCGTCCCATGAGCCTCTAAAATCCAATGCACACGCTCTCAACATATCCTCGAGCGTCTGTATCGTACGCTCGGACTGCCCATCAGTCTGTGGATGAAAAGCGGTGCTAAAACTCAACTGGGATCCCATAGCCTCCTGAAATCTCTCCCAAAAATGAGAGGTGAAGCGAGAGTCCCTATCAGAGGTGATACTCACTGGAACACCATGTAACTCACTATCTCCCTGACATACAATTCGGCTAAGGCACTAACTGAATCTGTAGATTTCATGGCTAAGAAATGAGCAGACTTAGTCAATCTGTCGACTATCACCCAAATAGCATCGTACCCCTTCCGGGTCCGTGGTAATCCCATAATAAAATCCATAGTTACATGCTCCCATTTCCACGTAGGAATCGATAATGGTCGAAGCATACCTGCCGGCTTCTGATGTTCAATCTTAATCTGCTGGCATGTTAGACATCTTGCAACAAAATCTGCGATGTCCTTTTTCATCTTAGGCCACCAGTACACTTTCCGGAGATTCTGGTACATCTTAGTACTACCCGGATGTAACGTGTATCTAGAGGTATGAGCCTCTGATAAAATCAAATCTCTAAGCTGCTGATCACCGGGAACACATATCCGACCTCTAAACCTCAGTATCTCATCGGTGCCAATCTCAAAATCCAACTCATCTCCCATTTGAATCTGGTTGGCCACCCCAATACAATAATCATCACTCCTCTGAGCTTCCTTAATTCGATCATCAAATCCGGCTCGATACGAAAACTAGCGTAAACCCATACTGGTCAGAGGAAACAACTGTCAAACTGAGGTTAGAGAACTGCTCTATCAACTCATGTTCCCTGATCATCATGTACGATACCATGCCAACATGCTTACGGCTCAGTGCATCAGCTACTACATTAGCTTTACCTGGGTGATACAGAATCTCACAATCATAGTCCTTTAATAGTTCCATCCACCGTCGCTGTCTCAAATTCAACTCTTTCTGTGAGAATATATACTTCAGACTCTTATGGTCTGTATATATCTGAAATTTCTCTCCGTACAAATAATGTCGCCATATCTTCAGTGCAAACACCACTGCGGCTAGCTCCAAGTCATGTGTCGGGTAATTCTTCTCATGATCCTTCAACTGTCGAGAACCATAGGCTATAACCCGACCATACTGCATGAGCACACACCCTAAACCTTGAGCGGATGCATCAGTATACACCACAAATCCACCTGATCCGCTAGGAAGGGCTAATACAGGGGCACTAGTCAATCTCTTCTTAAGTTCACCAAAACTACGCTCACACGCATCATTCCACTCAAACTTTACATCCTTACGTGTGAGTCGTGTCAATGGAGCAGCAAGTCTAGAAAATCCCTCCACAAACCTGCGATAATATCCGGCAAGACCTAAGAAACTCCGTATCTCGGTAACCGTGTTAGGCCTCTCCCACTGAACAATGGCCTCTATCTTGGACGGATCAACTGATACCCCGTCTCTCGACACTACATGTCCGAGAAATATAATGTGGTCAAGCCAGAACTCGCACTTACTAAGCTTAGCATACAACTTTCGCTCTCTGAGGGTCTGTAGAACAATCTGCAAATGCTGCTCATGCTCCTCTGAAGTCTTAGAGTAAATCAGTATGTCATCAATAAATACTATGACAAACTTGTCCAAAAATGAATGAAATACCTCATTCATCAAACTCATAAAAGCTGCAGGGGCATTGGTCAGTCCAAATGGCATCACTAAGAACTCATAGTGGCCATAGCGAGTTCGAAAGGCTGTCTTATGCACATCCGACTCCTTAATCTTCAACTGGTGATAGCCTGATCGAAGGTCTATCTTGGAAAACACCTGTGCACCCTGAGCTGATCAAACAAATCATCAATCCGAGGTAGTGGATACTTATTCTTAACGGTAGCCCGATTCAACATCCGATAATCAATACACAACCGAGGCTACCATCCTTTTTCCGAACAAATAATACTGGAGCTCCCCACGGTGACACACTGGGACGTATAAATCCCTTATCTAATAACTCTTGGAGTTGCTTCTTGAGCTCATCCAACTCTGTCAGTGCCATCCTATATGGGGGTCTAGAAATCGGCTCCGTACCGGGTACCAACTCAATCATAAACTCCGTCTCTCGATCCGGTGGTAACCCTGGTAAATCCTCTGGAAATACATCCGAGAAGTCCTTAACCACAGGAATCTCTTGTATCTTTGGATGCTTCCTCTCAACATCCTCCACACTAGCAATATATCCTTCATAAACATTCATACACAACCACAATTTCAGTACACATGTCATTTCACAACATAAATTCTCATACTTTTATTAATTTACAATAACTTTACAATGTACTTTTCGGGATAAGAGAAGGTAATAAACTTAGTATTACAGTCCAAACTAACATGATTTGCAGCCAACCAATCCATTCCTAAAATGATATCAAAATCATATATATCCAAAAAATTAGGTTAGCTGTCACAACCTTCTCTCCTATAGTCAATTTACAACCCCTATATATCACATCTGTCATCTGGAAATCATTAAAAGGAGTTTTCACTCGCAATGTATATTCTAACAACTCCGGCTCTACTGGGGTCCTGTTGGCATATGCAGGCGATAAGAATGAGTGGGTAGAACCCGGGTCAATTAAGGCAATTACGGGAATATCAAAAAGATAAATTTTACCTTTAATCACATCGATAGAGGCGTCGGCAGTCTCCTGATCCAATGCGTACACCCGACCCTGAGTCACAACCTTCTTACCCTTTTCTGCGGCTGTCGCCCGCCTTGGCTGTGAGGGTGTCGCTTTCTCGGGTGCATTCTGAGCTGCCGGGGCCGCTATCTGAGGTACTGCAGGAGGTATAGTAGAAGCAGTCGACTCTCTACGCATCGGGCAATCCTTAATAAAATGCCCCGTCTGTCCACATCTAAAACATACTCCAGTCATTACAGGACAAGGGCGCGATCCATGCGACCTTCCACAATGTCTACATAAGGGCGCAACACTCCTCTGAGTGGTAGTGGGGCCACTAGCAGGAGTAGAAACTGCTGGTCTATCAATTTTGCCCTCTGAAATCTGTATGCCCGAAGATCTGGTCTTCTTAAACTGCTCTCTACCTGGTCTATCCTCCATAAACCTCTTAGCTTTTCCCTTTCCTTTGCCTTTACTCTTGCTACTGAAATCGGACTGGAACTGCTCATAGTCCCTCTCACATAACTGAGCCCGTTGAACTATCTCATCATAAGTCTGTATAACAAATGGGGCTAGCTTTACTCTGATGGATGGCCTCAAACCCGCTTTAAATCTCGAAATCTTATACCGGGCATTTGTACTGGTCTGTGGATCAAAACGGCTCAAGGTAGTAAATTTAGCCTCATACTCATTTACTGACATACTACCCTGTACTAAATCCATAAATTCCTGCTGTAATTTATCTTGAGCAGTGTCAGGAATATATTGCCTTCTAAAAGCTTCCACAAACATATCCCATGACAGATCCTGATGCTGAGCAAATAATACCGTCTGGGTGGCCTTCCACCAATGTCTCGCATCATCTGCCAGTTGGAACACAGCTAGGCCCACTTTCTCTGTCTCTGAACATCTCATAATCTCGAGTAATCTATCAATCTCTATAACCCACTGTTCTGCCACCAATGGATCCCTAGTACCTTTAAACTTCGGTGGATCCAATTTCTTAAATGATTTCACCAATGCCACATTACAATATGACTCTGCATTTCGTGGCTGCTGAATCAGTGGCTGTGGTGGAGCTATCGGTGGCTGAGGTGCTGGTGGTGGAATAGGCTCAGGCTCAGGCACAGCTGGTGCCGGCTGTGGCGGTGCAGGTGCCTCTACTGGGGCTGCGGGAGCTGTAGCTCTCTCCCTCTCTGCCCTATCTGCGGCTCTATCCGCCTGATACATAGCCATAAAATCTGCTATTAACCTCTCCACCTGAGTTACACGATTATCGATGCTCTCTAGCTGTATAGGACGTGGAGGTCTTGGGGCAGGTTCCGGTGTGTGGTTCCGGAGTCTGTGCCGCCCTACCTCGGCCTATACCTCTCACTGAGCGCATCCTCCTCCTTCCACTCATATCTGTACCACAGAAATCGTTTATCACTTATCATTAACACATCAATTATATATTCAGTTTATACAGTACTACAGGGGAATGTATACTATTTCACCATTTTCTTTAAGCATCAGACATCCGACCAACCCTGCTCTGATACCATTAAATCTGTAACATCCCAAAACCACTATATAACAGAATATTCACTTGTAAACTACACTTATTTACCGGTTGGGCTGTCTGTGGTGCTTAACAACTTTTACTACATTATGAATTAATAAAGTCTTCCTTAAGATGTGTATACATTCCCTTCGTAGTTAAAGTAGTACTGTACAACTTTGCTGAATATATAAAAAATATAAACATACCTTCGATATCAAATCTCTGGAAGGTAAGTCTCTTAGTTCAAATCAGTTATCTGTGGAGTGGAAAATAAGGAGTGAGCGACAATGTGCTCAGTAAAGAAGGTGTATGCTGCTTTAAAAAAAAAGCTAAAATCTCAAAACATTTAATCATCCTAACGATCACACTCATTAGGAATAATATAATTTAACATAAACAGGATTCACCAGATCCTTTCATAAATCTTTTAATTGAGACTAGGCAAAATTAAATCATGCAAAGAACACAAGTCATCCGCTTTTGGGGTGCACCCGTAGGCCATCGCCCCTCACGGCTATCTCATCTAGATGTATGGCCATAATCTGTAGGTGGTCCTCGGGTCCACTTGCCAAGTGACCTCGAGACCGCTGAAGACTTGGCAGGTCCATCAGCCCTGTGACGCCCCAGGGTGCACTCGCTGGTCTATTTGACCCGAGCCATCGCCCTAGTTAGGTCACGCAAAGTACATGAGTGATAATGCATGAACTCATGGCCTAATGTCTCAAAATCAAGTTATCATTTCCATAAAATGATTTAGTTTCCAAAAGGGTTTATAACAGTAAAACAACCCTCCATTTTCAACATTTTCTATGAAAGAAAGGCAGGTTGGGAGCCGGTTCGCCCACGGCTAGTTCGCCCAGGGTCAGCTCGCCCATTAGCCAATTCGCCCAAGGACTACTCGCCCGAGAGTCGATTCGCCCAAGGGACTACTCGCCCGAAAATTTGATATTTTCTATTTTCAAAAATAATTAAAATACTTTTTTTTCATTTACGAAATTACATTTTAAAACCTTCGCCAGAGCCTACTCGCCTTAGAGCTCGCCCTGACTACTCGACAAGACGGCGAATAATAGTCGCCCGCCTCATGGTTTTCAAAACACAGTACGGTTGGTTTGATAACAGTTCGCCCGCCTTTTACTTAAAACAAGGGTCGCCCGCCCTAAACACTTTAAAAAGGGTTCGCCCGACTAAGGCTTACCGGATTTCTCTTAAAACAAAGGCATTCGCCCAGATCTCAAACGAGAGCTCGCCATTGGCTCGCCCAGTTTCTGTCTAATTACAAAACTACTCGCCCGCCTTAGTTAAATTCGACCAACAAATAACTTTGGCGGCTTGTAGCTCGCCCGAAACCAAAACAATTTATCAAACATGCATGTCAGAAAATAAAATAAATTCCGATATTTTCTTAACGTTTTTACTCCACAGGACATGCATTTGCATCACATACAACTTCCTTACCTCGTCTGATACGGCTTAGGTTCTCGCCCGCCTTGCTCAATTCCCGTCTGCAAAGCATTTATTCACATTATTAATATTTTCCAAAAAGACTTATATTTTTCCTAAAAAATATGGCACTTTGGCGAACTCAGTTCGCCATTCGCCCGTCATTGCTCACTTTCCATTAGCGGCTTATTCGTGGGAGTTCGCCCCTGTAATGGAATACGTTGGCGCCTTCTTTTTCACCTACTCGCCCTACTGGCTATCATCAACTTTACATGGGCACTACTATTATCGCCATTCTCGCACACTGGCGATCACGGGTCCTCGCCCGCCGGGACCACATGTTGGCGAACTCATAAACTTTCTCCTAACCTCGTCCCATCCTTTGGGCGAGTACTAACCCATTTCGACTAGCAATTTTCTACTCGCCCGTCGTGTTTCCTTACTCATTCTTGGTTATTTTTCCATCTATTTTCTTATATTGTTCAACTACAACCAGGCTATATCTATGATTAAATATCAAGAACACTATAAAAGCTATGAAACTCACCTTTACTGAGCTGCTCTTCCAACAACAGAATGTTTTCTTGCCTTTCTTAGCTTAGTTGTCTGTTTCCTTATTTCTTCAACATTAGACGAAGGTTTGGCTAGTTAAGAGTGAGGTTTTCACGGTTCCTGTACGTGAGGAAAGGGAAGAAAAGTTAACTTGCAGAAATCCAAGGATTGGGTGAGACGGTTGTTTAAGGAGGAGAAGTTTGCTTCCATCGTTTCTCCTCTTGAAGCCTCCTTATATAGGCATGTTAGTCCAATCAGGATTCACCATCTGCTCCTTATCCCTTCCTTCATCATTACCTCGTCTGGCAGTGCATTAATTCATGAAGAAAATTGCATCAAGAGAACATCTGAACGGCATTAAAACGGGTAGAAAAGGCAGCAAAAGACGTCATGTTATTGACTAAATTTTCTCTCCTTCTCGCCAACTTCTTCCAGCCGCCCACGTTGATTGGCTCTCCTTCCTCTCTTTTCTCCATTCGTCTGACAGCCCATTAAATGATGAAGAATTTCCAGCCAAAGGAACGGCTTGCAGTCAAAAAGGGAACGGGCGACAAGGTCTCTGCACATTTTTGACTACAATTTCTCCTTTTATTCTTCTTCTTTCCCACGCCAATGTCAACCACAATTATTAACTTTGTCTTACCTCATTTAATGCTCTCATACCATAATAATTAAATCCCAACAGTATCTTGTTACACTTTAATATTTATTTCTCTTTCTTTATACACTACACTATAAATCATCTCTTAGATTGAAAAGTGGAACTCACATTCGATTTAATTTCACAAAATTTTTATTTCCACTATCAATAATGTACACATATGGCATACAGTATAATAAAATTCGGATTTTACAACTTATACTTTTCTAATAAAATTAATTTACTAACAAAACAAATTAACACTAACACATTAATATACTATAATAATAAGCTTTAAAACTAATATAACAATATAATAATGTATAATAAACTAAGCAACTATAAGAACCACTAAACTTGCATTAAATTCAAACAAAACAAAAGAGTGAAAATGCCCCTGCCATTGTTCATGAACTGTGCCACCTCCTGCTTGCCTCTTCTGTTCAGCACAAACATGCCACGCACACTACAGCTCTTCACTACTAGGCTTCCACGCAACAACAACACATGTCCTGCCAGCAGATCACATCCTAGGCGGCTACAGCAACTCAACGCCGATGCTCCTGCTTTAGCCTTGCCAAGTTCAGCGCCCAACAGCAGTAATGGAACCACATTCTACCCCTGCAGCCTTGCAACCTCCGTCCATGCACCTCCTGCTCTTAACTGAAGCAGTGCGGCAACGCCACATAGCAACTATATACTGCTTCAACAACCATAATAGTCCAGCACGCAAAAGCAGCAATAGAAGAATGTACAGCAATAAAGCAATAAATCAGAACAAGAAGAATTTATAAACAGAGTATAACGCGATGGTGAAGTATGAAGAAACTGTGTGAGTAGAGAAGATGAATAACGGTCCAGTGAAGAATAAGTAACTAAGGAAGTAAATCCTAAACAAGAATTCGAAGCAAATTAAGCAAGAAACAATAAAAAAAAATGATAAACAGTAAAATAATGGAAACAGAATATTAAACATAAACAGAGAATTTAAACTTTCATTGAATAAAAAAAAAAACTTTAGTATTTCGATAGAAACTTTGAATGTGCTAAATAAAACTAATCTAGAAGAAAGAAAGTTAAATAAAAAGATCCTAACAACCGAAAACTAAAAATCATAGCTAAAGCAATATGAAAACAATGCGGCAACAATGGAGAGAAACTTTGGCTGCTGTCACCGGTAAATTTCCCCCACACCATTGCCTTGCGGCTGCTTCTCCTTTTTGTATAGTTTAGGGCAGCTTCAAATCTTTGGGCCCTTCCTTCTTTCCTTCCTTTTGGGCTCTTCAAATCTAGTTCCTTAAAAAAATTCCTTTTGGACCAAGATGTCAAGTAAAAAAAAATGGTTAGTTTGGGTTTTTTTTGGATTTTTTGGGGTTTAATATGGGCTTAAGGTATTTACAAAAGATAGGGTTTTAAGAAGGTTATGGTAGGGAAGGGTTTATGTTTAAGGTTTAAATAAAATTTTGGTTTTTTTTAAAGGTAATGAAAATAAGGTTTAGAGTTTAGAGAAGGTAAAGTATATGATTTTTAGGTGTTAAACACCAAATCCAACCATTTTTCCTTGATTTTCTTGCCATTTTCTTGATTTTCTTATTATTTTCGAAATTCCTACACATGAAGATAATTTAATTAAAATGGGAGGAAATTACATTAAAATTCCAAAATTTAAGCAAAATTGATGCAATAAAATACTCTAAAAAGTGAATATTTTAGAGACTTATCACATGCCCATGAAATTAAAAATAAATTAAGGGTGCATTTTTTATTATAGAAAATAAAGTCATTAAATAATGAATGTTACTTCTTCTTAAAGAAGAAAAATGCATAGCAACAAATTAAATTTATTGCAATAATATTAATGTTGAAAAACTTGAATAAATGAGGCTTTTTTGAATAAGACCGGTGCTACAAAATTTGTTAGTATGAACTAAGATTTATTCAAAAATATTTCAAATAAGATAATGAAGGAAATGTACAAGAAATTCATTCAATATTAAGACCATAAGTGAAGCTCTATAAATTGAAAATTTATAGATTTATTGAAAGTTTGGTTTCTAAATAATATTAAAGATAAGATTAAATTGTCTTGTTTAAAATTGGAATATTTAGAAAAGACTATGTATGTGAGGACATGTTGATATTTCTTTTGCATTAAATAATATTTTGATTAAGATAAATTGTTTAAGCATGTTCTTAATAAAAAATATGTTTGATACAACTAAATTGGATCATTGACAAGTAGGATTATCAAATCATGTATTAAAAAATTCATGTTTTAAAATAAATTTTGGTTAAACATGTACTAGTTGTAATATTTGTGAAATGGCACGCTAGGAATTTAATTCTATGTGAAATTGCATGCTAGAAATTTAGTCCTTTGTGAAATTGCATTCTAGGATTTTAATTCCTAAGATAAAATGGGTTTTAAAACTATTTGAATTAATACACAATGTTATATGTGATTTACATAAAGTTACTTTTGGTAGAAGGACACATAACTTTTTTATTAACTATTAAAATAATGCTATGATTTCAGGATGCATGGAATGGATGATGATTACATATATTTTGAATTTTTGATCATGAGTTTGATTGTAAATTGATAAAACTATATATATAATAAGCCAAATGTTTTGCTAAGGAAAGATTTACACAAAAATGGAATGATTACTTTTATACATATATACCATTATAAGAATTAATTGCTACAAAAAGAATATTTATTGCATTTGTTTAATTTTACAATTGATGTTAATTCACCAAAAGTTTAATAGCCAAATATCCCATCAACTTTTTGCACAAAACAAATCTAAGATCTTAATGTTTTATTGCATAAAAATCAGTCACAAACTTTTATTTTACTGTAAATAAACCCTCAACCTTTCAAAATCATATAATTAAGTCTAAATCTGTTAAATGACAGTAACTCCCGCTAGTATTATACACGTGGTAGTTAACTAAGTTATTCAAGTTAGCTTCTACGTAGGATGCCCAAACAATAATTAGTATCATTTAACAAATCTGAATTTAATTTCATAATTTTAAAAGTTTGAAGTTTATTTACAGTATAATAAAAGTTTATAGACTGATTTTGATGCAATAAATTCCATTTTATACAAAAGGTTGGGGGTACATTAGGTTATTAAGTCATTCACCAAATGATGTGAAATTCACGAGATCTTAAAAAGGTGAATTAGATATAAAAGGTGAATTAGATAAAAAGAGCATACATGGAATAACATAAAAGCTATTAATTCAATGACAATATGAAAAGTGTGTAAATTAGTCAAGTTCTTGAATAAATTTAACAAGATCTGAAGTAATGGCATCATAGATTGATGAGGTAATTTTGGCTTATAATTGTACCTAAATATACTAAGTTCAACAAGATGCTATGATTTATTATATAAAGATGACATGTTTACTTTTAGTACGCATTCAGAATAAATTATAAGTACTATAAATGACATAAGTGTTACATATATGATTTTGGGAATAACAAATTAAAGAATGACAAGTTAATTTTTCAAAATTTAAAAAAAAAATTGAAAAGATTCTAAAAAGAATAAATTATTTGTGTAAGAATGTAACTCTACATGAGATACAAATATATTAGTTGTATAAGGGAAAAAGCAAAAGTAATTAGGTAATTTATATATGCTATGACATAGTGGGGTATTACTTTTGTGATTCATGAAGGTTAGTAGATACATAAACTGGCTATTATGAATAGCATTGGGATTGTCTTAATATAATATAATATAATATTGTAATCCTTTAATAATAGGAGGATAGGTCAATACAATTTGATTACCAATATGATATTAAAGTGAATCCATAAATGGATTGCTTACCCTAATTTGTAAGGAAGGTGTTTCTTAGAATTTAAAGAAACAAAATGTATTCTACTATTAAGGAATCAAGTAAAGTTATAATTCCTTTAGGACCTAAGCCGATGTTATATTAATTTATTCTGATAGTAGAGCTACACGATCAAGAGTTAAAAGCGAAGTATTCATTGAAATCTAAAGACATTAGTTAGCGTATAGCTATGTATTTGACAAAGGTTGCATACCATTTTTTTTAGGAAGAAAGATTCAAGACTCATTTGAGAAAAGGAATTTAAAGGAAATGATGCTTAGAATTTCCAAGCTAGATGGGACTCAAGCTAATTATCTTTAGTTACATATGATGGAACCTTAACGCTTAATTGGACATAAGTCTTGAGTTTTAACCAATCTAAGCACGTTATTTGAAAGTGACTGTAAGCACTCAAATGAATAAATTCATCCCAAAGTAGACAAGTGCTTGAAACCATATGATAAAGGAAAATATTGACTTATTACTCTTAACGGAACCATAACACGGACGTATAGTGTTGAAATGCTTATATAGTTGCATTTCTAATAGAGTTCACCTATATGTGTGAAAGTGATACTGCTTTTAGAAATAAAGGACTTGGGTCTCAAGCACTCATTAATGGATATAAGATACATCGCTAGTAATAATGCCAAGCTTTTGTTAAATTACCCTTGACGAGTTCTTGAAGTCCTATGTGAGAATTAATGTATGCAGTTTTTTGAATAACTCAACAACACTTTTTCACTAAAGTAGATGTTTTAAATCATGATTGATTCCTTCATTTATGCACTAAGTATTCCTTAAGTATCAAATTCGATCTATTTTGAAAATGGTGGGGATTAGTGAAAATTTTTAAAATAGTGAAAGAATGATTAAACATGATATTTAATGGAGTTAAGAAACTAGTGTTTTGAAAGTTTGAGAGATAAGAAAATCAAGTTAGACTGATCGAGTAAAGCATGTATAGGACAGTCAACTAACCATATAGAGCAATCAATTGCTTATATAAGACAGTCAACTGCCTAGGAAAGACAGTCAAATTATCCTACACAAGACCAAGCTTCTAATTAAAGATTGCACTAAGGAAATTAATGCCCATTTGGGTAGTTGAGTACCCATGCAAGGCATAAACTTTTTATTTTGAAATACACTAGGGTAATCTATTGCCTTAGGAGGGCATCTGACTGCCCTAATACAAAATGTTGAAAACGAATAGTTTCATATTTGAAGACTTACATACATATTCAAAATATGTTGTTTCACTTATGAATAATTAATAAAAATAAGGCTAAAGGGTCAAAATGACCCTTCGAAAAAAAATAGTTTCCACAATTGAGCCCTTAACTTTTTTTTGTAATCAATTGAACCCTTAAATTTCAATTTTCACTCCATTGAGCCCTTTTATTAACAAAAATCGTTAAACCCGTGTAGAAACTATTAAATCCGTACAATACATATGGCCAAAAAAAATAATAGACCTAATGGATTCTGTCCAAGTAAGGGTTCAATAGAGTGACATTGGAAATATAAGAGCCCAATTGATTGCAAAGAAAAGATAGGGGCTCAATTGCGGAACCCTTTATTATTTGAGGGCTTTTTTGACCCTTTAACCTAAAAATAATTGTTAGATTCTAGATGTTGTGATTGTATTAAATAACTATGTTTGTGGATCAAACAACATAATTAATAATCATAACATTTTATCAAAGGATCACCATTCTTTAAATGGATCTCCATAAATAGAATGCCAAATTTAGACTTGAACCGGTACTTAAGACACTTGAAGTACTTGAAAATATCAAAATTAGTAATATTGTCTTCTCTTCACTCTCATTTTCAAAGTACAAACAAGTCTCTTTAACATTATTTACTACATAAAATAATAGTTAAGACAAGATATTTATGTATTTGTCAAGGGTTTTAGCGATTTGATTTCACAAATACAATGTAAGTTTAAACCATGACTTCATTGTATCATAAGAATATTCAACAAACCTTGTTGCTACCAAATAATTGGTGGAGAAGGAATAAGCTTAAGAAAAGAGCATTATAACAACACGCAATGAAGTTATTTATGCATTTATTCTAATAAGGTGATTGACAGTCTCAAAAAATCTAGTTCTGGAGGCTTAATTTTCAAGGTTGATTTCGAAAAGGCTTTTGATAGCGTTGACGGTAACTTTCTTGATTTTGTTATGTTGAAGATGGGTTTTGGCTTGAAATGGAGGAGGTGGATCTCATGCTATTTATCGACAGCTTCCTCATCAATCTTAGTTAATGGTGTTCCTACAAGGGAATTCAAAACTTCCAGAGGAATTCGTCAAGGGTGCCCACTTTGCCCCTTTCTTTTCAATCTGGTAGCTGAAGCTCTCGGCGCTCTTATAAACAAGTCTACGGCTTAGGGTTGGTTAATGGCATTTCTGTGGGTAATCGCACGTTGAGGTTGTCCCACCTGCAATACATGGTTGATATGATTATATTTTGTGATTCTAACCTGGATCAGTTGATGAATGTCAAGAGAATTTTAAGGTGTTTTCAGGTTATGTCTGGCCTCAAAATCAACTTTAAAAAAAGCAGACTTTTTAGCCTGGGGGTTGAAAGTCAGACTTTGAACGATTAGGCCAATAAATTATGTTGCACAGTGGACTTTCTTCCAACCACGTATCTTGGTTTACCACTTAGTGCTAATTCTAGATGTACTAGTATCTGAATCCTATTATAGAAAAGTTTAAAAAAAATTGGCTGGGTGGAAAGTAAATTTTCTATCCATGGGTGGAAGGGTCATCTTGTTAAAATCAGTGTTAACCAGTCTTCCTGTGTATTATCTGTCGCTATTTCAAATTACTTGCAACATCAAAAGTGAATTGGAGAAGTTGCAAAGGAATTTTCTTTGGGGTAGCTCTTCTCTTGGTAGGAAAATGAGTTTGGTGGATTGGTACTCTGTTTGTACTTATAAGGAATTTGGAGGGTTAGGGCTTATTGACTTAAAGCTAAAAATCAGGGCACTTTTGAACAAGTGGATATGGAGATTCAGGAAGGAGAATAATGCTTTATGGAAAGATGTCATCATGGAAAAATATAGGGGAAACTCAAGTGATCTTCTCCCACCATTTGAATCCAAAAGAGGCTACTCTAGCATCTGGAGAAATAACACCAGCTCCCTTTCCTCTAATAATTATCATTCTGATTTCGTGGTTGCAGGTATGGGCTTTTCCTTACGTGATGGTTGTTGTATCAATTTATGGCGTGATGAGTGGATCAAACAAAAATGGAAAAGTTAAGGAGTTTGGTTTTTGGAATGAAAATGGCTGGAATTGGAAGGGGATTCTAGGAGAATCTTTGATTGGGAGCTTTCCCAATGCAGGCTTTTTGCTCTACTTTGAACGACTATCGCGTCACCTGTAATTTGAAGGATTCCTTAATATGGAAATTTTTGTAAAACAGTTTTAAGCAGCCAAAACTCTGCTCATTAATGTTGAAAGTTGGTCTAGAATGGTTTAGCTCCTCCTAATGTGGAGGTGTTCTGTTGGAAATTATTAAGAGGTCGGGTAGCAGTCAAGGACATTTTAGCCAGAAGGGGCTTGATTCAAATTAGTTCTGTTGTTTGTCCCGTGTAAAAAGGAAGTTGAAACTATAGAGCACTTGTTTTTTACTTGTGACTTTACTTGGAGAATTTGGGTTCACTGTTGCGATATTTTGCCATTGTTTGGACCATTTGGCTGACTAGGAATGAAATTGTCTTTAATGGTAAGCAATTCTCCTTTGGTAAGTCTTTGATCGATGTGAAGCTTAGGCTAGCCTTTTGGTTTAAAGCTAAATGGCCTGAGCTGCAAACTTCAATCATGGATTTTTTGAGACTGCCTAATGTGATTTTTATTCCCCCCAAGAAGAAAAAAGGCAGAGGAATTTCTGTCTGGAAGGCCCCTCAACCCAGCTCCTTTTAAAAAAGAAAAAAATGGTTCTGCCTTTGGCAAGCCTGGGCAGGTTGGCATTGGAGGTTTATTGAGAGGCGAAAGTGGCAACAGAAAAATTATTTTCTCTAAATACGTTGGCATTATTGATTCCAATGAAGCTGAACTCCTTGCTGTGAGGGAGGCTTGTGTCCTTTTTGTAGCTTCTAAATGGGTTAACTCTCACTCTTTAATTATTGAGAGTGATTCTGCCAATGTGGTGAAATGGATCAACAATCCTCAGTCTACACCTTGGAGGCTCTTGAAATTTATTTCTTTGATTGAAAATTTAAAACCTCGGTTTATTAGTTGGAGCATTTCTCAAATTCCCAGGGAGATCAATGTGGAGGCTGACACTTTTGCTAAGTGCTCGCAGTTCTCAGGATATTCTCAAGGTTTTCTAAGAAGGCATTGCATCTGTTCTGGTTTTGCTGTCATGTCTATAGAAATGCTGGTTTGGCTCTCTGTTGTGTTTGGTTTTATTTCTCTGATCATTGCTGTCTTGCTCTTGCGAATTCCTATGATTGATGTAGGTTTTTAGTGTCCAAGTTCAAGATTTTCAGTATTTATGCATTTATTCGCTCTTAATCAAAGTTCAATAAAAAGTTTAACGACTCATATATTGGATGCACTAAAGGAATTTAAATTCATTTTTATTCAACATCAAGATGATTCGACGAAACAACGTTAATAGTACTTACACAATCTAAGTCGAGAGTTTAAAAGAAAAATCTATAGTTAGGCTAGATTAATTTGATTGTTAGTTTAGTTAATTTACTCAAAAGCATTAAGATAAATAATTTTTTAAAAATAAAAAATTTAAACTTTCTAAAAATAAGAATATACATGGTTTTTTTTCTTTTAAAACATAATATTAAATTTGAGTTTTCATGATAATTTTAAATCAACATCTCCATTAAGCCTTCTTTTGGGATTTTTTTTTACAAAGCAATTACAAAATTCTCATAACAAATGATATGATAATGAAAAAAATATTAATGCTTAATCATATTTTTTTAAGTATAATTTTTAAAGGATGGAGATTAGACACTAAATTTTTGATAAGGACATTAGTATACATATCAGTTATCGTTAAATAAAATGTTTAAGTATTAATTTAATCTTTACTTCCTTTTTTTAGATTAAGTGAACTGTTGAAATGTTTAATAATATATCAATTAAAATATGTAAAAAAATATAATAAAAAAAATTTAAATAAAAACTTTTTAATCCCTTAATGAAATGGGGTGAAATTTTTAGTATTATATAATTTTACTTGTATAATTTAAAACAAATGCATCTTAATCATTTTTTTCGAATGAAAGCCATATTTGGATCACTTTTATTAAAACAAACTTTTTTGAACAAATAAAATAAAAAATTATTAAAAACGAAATAGTAATAAAAGACAAATAAAGTAAAACAAGATTTCATTAATTTCTATCTTCTTGGTGTGGTATCTAATAAAAACGAAATAGAATATTGGCTGTAATTAAAACATAAGTTAGATTATTTTGAATCGCTCTTAAGTCTTATCTCATTTAGACTTTTAAACTTGGAATATTTATTATCAACAAGTGGTTGGAAGAAGTGGAAGTGGAGTTTTTCTTCAGGTGCTTGGACAGGGTTCGAGTCCTGGAGTTCTCACTGTTGGAAGGGTTTTACCGTTTACCACTCCCAGCCTGATCAGGTTAATCTTAGACCGTAAAACAGATGAGAATACCTGTGCTTACATAAAAAAAAACTTGGAATATTTATTAAGTGTTGACTAAAAAGGAAAGTAACGTTCATATTTCAAAAAAAGTCAAATTAATTTATGAAAAAATCTTAATTATATTTCGCTTGTAATAAAAATATATCTTAATTAAGTTACTTGTGAATCAAGATTTTTTAAAATCCAATCAGGATAGATTTCAAATCCGACTATAACTCCCAACTTTCATCGTCAATGCCCAATCATCAGGATTTCTCTTCTACAACTATATATATATACACAGTCCTTTTGCTTCTCTGAACTAAATCCTGCCGCCATTGCCTCTGTTCTTTCTCTGCTGCCTCTCTTTCTCTTCTAATAGTGTTTTTTTGTTTTCCTTCTTTCTTTTTCCTTTTTCCCCATGTTCCGTCGTCAGGAAGACGAGCTTGATCCAACTCACTCGACTGACACCGAGAGCATGGTCATGGTCTCTGGTGATGCTTCCTTTGATTTCTTGGCTCAAACGTCAAAAACCAAGAAAACTAAGCTCCTGGATAAAAGTGATGCCGAAGCCCCTCAAAACCAAGATTCAAGAATTAGATTCTGTGGGTACTGCGGCAGAGAGTTCAAGTCGGACAAGGCCTTGGGTGGGCATCTTCGGATCCATAGGCAGCATCAGGCTAAGTCAAAGACTTCGAAACCTGCCAAGAAACACTCTTCCGAGGAGGAAGACGACAGTTTCAGTTGTTTTGTTTGCGCTGACAGTTTCTCATCGATGAGGTTGTTGTGCCATCATATGAGAAACCATCGTGAGATGGATATCAATGGCATTCAGCCTCCTATACCGTCTCCAGAAAGCTGTTCAACAAGTGAAGCTGACACCAGTTCCGATAAAGGGATTGAGACTGTCTCTCCAAGGAACGATCAGAAGCAGGGGTACTACATAGATTTGCTGAAAGATTTATCCAATTGGTCTCAAACTGATAAGAGAGGGCGCATGAAAACTGTTAGTGACGACATTGATAATAAAGTTTACAATGCGTTGCCCTTGACGGTCTATGATCCATCTGCAGTTCCTCAGATGGAAAAGAGACTCGAAGACTCACAGGATTGCAACCAAAGGAAGAAGCAGAAGACTGAAGATACTACGCAAAATCAAGAAGCCTCAATGAAGTCTGAATACTCTGAACCTGATAGCGTGAGTACGGTAGAGATATTAGGCTATAGTAAGCAACCGACAAGAAAGAAGACTTCAATGATGCCTCAGGGGTTTGAAAGTCATACTTCTAACAAGTCCAAATCCAGCTTCAGCGATGGAAACTTGAAGAACCCTAATCGTGCAAAGGCGGTGAAAATTGTGCACGAATGCGAGATTTGTGGCAAGTCGTTCGAAACTGGTCAGGCACTTGGTGGCCACAAAACGTATCACCGAAAAAATCCAGCTGTTGATCCATTGATGGGCAAGTTAGTCGAGAGAAAAGCCGAAGAACAGTTGTCTGGAGAAACTGGTCAAGTTAGAGAGTATGTCACCAGAATGTTGCTGCCAGAGTTGTTGTCCGAAGAAGCTGATCCGTCTGAAGAATCTTATGGGGAACATCCAAAGAGGCCGCGCCTGCTAGGTTTTGATCTTAATATTCCTCTTGAAGGATAAACTTCTCTGTATTATTTGTTCTCTATCAAAACTTCTGAAGTTAGCTCCCAATTTTTTTTTTCTTAAAATTAACTAGATTTTACTTTTTACAAGTTTAACTGTTTTGGCTTTCTATCTAAGTGAAATTACTGTATATTTCAATAAGCAAAATTTTGTTTGCTCAAATCGGCTAGCTTTTCCTTGGTTGTGTTTTCTTAGCATTAATTCGTTCAGCTTTTTGTTGGTGATAGGAGTTAATTAATTAATTCATAGTCAAATTTTCTTATAAACTTTAGTCATTGAGGGATTCTCTAAAGGTTTCATCTTGTTGGTAATTTTTATGATTTGAGGTTCTAAGCCTCCGCTAGGAGTTTATTAATTATTTTGTTTGTATCATTCTACCATAAGCAAAAACAAAAATAAAATCTGGATAAAAAAAACAAAAATAAAATCCAATAATGAATGACAAGCATTCTAACTTTTATTTTTTATCTAAAGGTGTTCTTTAATTTTTTTGGTTACATTTTAATTAGTTCCAAGTTTATAGTGTTTTTTTGGCCATGTTGTCACCTAGTAAAAATAATCATTTTTATATTAAAAATAATTTAAAAAACTAGCACTGTACTCTCTTCCCCGTCTCTTTTTGTTTCTAACAAAAAGCGAGATTGTCTCATTTGGTATCAACATATAGAAAACAACTTGAAGAACCATTCGATCAATTGAAAACAATCAAATAGCATAAATCATATCAAATCGAACTAGACAAAGCAAACCCAAGATTTCTTTGGATACATTATATGTAATTACTCCATGTCCAATTCATCAAACAAAGTAACAAAACTCCTTTCACATTATTTGTAATTGAAATATGGTATCTAAAAGTAAAACAATCAAAACTTGATCTGTGATTGTTATTATTTTCAAAAAATTTTAGGTCCAAAATTCCTCTTTTTTTCCTTAGATGTTCTTATAAACCAAAAAAAAATATCCAAAGGTAAAAGCTAGAAATATTTATGGATCAAACAACACAATTGAATAATCATAACACTTGATTAAAGCATCACAATATGTATAATGGATCTCTATAAATAGAGATGTCATGTTCAGATTTGAATCACTTAAGACATTGAAGTATTCGAAAATATTAAAATTGGTGAGATTGTTATTTATTCCCTTTTATTCTCAAAGTAGAAACAAAACTCTTAGACATTGTTTATTACAAAAACTAATTGCTAAGACAAGATACTTTTGTACTTGTAAAGGATATTTAGTGGTTTGGTTTTATGCAATATGATTTCAAATGGTAGCTTCATTCTATCTTAGGGCTATTCGATAAACCTATATTGCATACCGTAATTGGTGTAGATGAAATAAGCCTAAGAAATGTGGCATTGTTTTTTTTTTTTGAAAGGTAGATATATTGGACTAAAAGTGACATAGAAGAGTCAAATGATTAGCAGTAAGCACACCGCCAACCCCAAAAAGGAACAAAGACTAAACAAAAACATTACAAGTCATTCAACAATAGCACAACAACAAACCATCAGAATTTGATCCAAAACACCAACAAGAAACCAATCCAGAAACCCGAACAGGGATCATTAGGCAGAATATGAGAGATCAGTAGTCATCCATGACTATCCCATGGACATTTAGGCCACCCATTCAAGGCCATTCAAAAAAATGCCAATAAACTGTTCACCAAAATACCAAAAACAACTTTATTCAAACAAACTATCAAACACCTTGCTTGTATCAGTGATCCTTCAACAGTTCATCCACTTGCAACTCAATCACAACAGAGCATGACTCAGACAGCATCAGGCACACCTCGAAAGGTAATGCTATAACTCATTTGAACTTACAACTTGACTTCAGCAAACCATCGAACATCACAAGAGCAACAATGGTCTACACAACAAAGTCATCTTATTGCCAGCCAAAGAACATCAGAATATACAGAATCATCACCATCCATCAGAATATACAGAATCATCACCATCCATCAGAATCAAGCCCAACATCAACAATCAATTCTGCATACAAATAAAATTCATTTAAACAACCAACATTTGACTTGGCTACTGACAAACCCATAATCATTATACCAACACAATTGAACCATTCATCGTCGTCCTATCCCAAGGCAGGCACCAACCCAATAATCAAAAGCATAGATCAAATTGCAATCACCGATCCACCAAAAATAAAACATTATCGTGACTTTACCAATTCGTTGATCCACAATAGACTCATAATAAAAGAGTCTTGCTAAATCACAAGAACCAAACTCCTCTAAAAATCACCCAACCAGGAAAGAGCAACCACAAATTCTTCAAGAGCAAAAGACCTACAGAGCATCCCATGTTGACATTATCATCTTCACTCCCATCATACCTGCGACACATTCTTCCGCAAGAGCAAACCCGAGAATAAATTGGACTGAAGCACAATGATCCTGTAGAGCCCCAAATCTGCAAGCCAAAGAACATAGCAAAGTGATAGCAAATTGAAAATCTTAAACTTGGACAATTTTGGGGCATTCGTTTATTATGGGCTTTTCCCTATTAAGCAATTTTTAAGCTCATTCTTCTTAGGCTTAGAGACTAATCCTCTCACATTACAAAAAATGACCTTCATTGAAAAGAAAAGAACCCCCAATCAAAACAAAAAGACAGAGCCTGAGACCTACTATTCTCGACAAATACTCTTCGCCATATTTTCGATTTCAGCCTCCATCAAACTTCTGATAATCTGATCTTCATCTGCCATTGTAAATAGTCCTAACAATCTCGCCACCTCCAAAGTAGCTTGAGCCTCTTTTCTTAACATTCTG
This sequence comes from Heritiera littoralis, assembly GCA_031772115.1. Classification (NCBI taxonomy): domain Eukaryota; kingdom Viridiplantae; phylum Streptophyta; class Magnoliopsida; order Malvales; family Malvaceae; genus Heritiera; species Heritiera littoralis. The sequence continues at coordinate 3,245,005 of JAPDPK010000043.1, forward strand.
TTTCTATTCCTGATATCCTCATCTGAAATCTCCTCTTCTAAAAAATTAGGATTATCTAAGCAATACCCAATCAAAGTGTTCTCTTTTTTCTTGGAGAAATTTGCCTTTTTTCCACTCTTTTTACCCTTGGGCTTTAATGATACTGAATTCTTCTTTCTAGAGACAACATCAACAGATTGGAGAGAAGAAACATAGATGAATCTCTTGCTCTTTTTGACGTTCCCAACTATGGCTCCACAACAGTCTTGAGACTCATCAACCAATTAAACCGATTGGTCCCCAAGCTGGGCAACAATTGGGTTGCTATATTGAACCAAGCACAAAGTCCCATTGTCTTCATCTAGATTGTAAGAACCAAGCCTTTGATTAAAAGATGAATTATGAGCAGCCATAAGATTTGGGTCACTCAATGGAAAACCCAAGCCTACTTCTTTATACATTTTTGCTTCGGCTTGTAAGACATCATCAACAAAATTTGTTTGCTCAGAACTCCCTCCATTTCCATTTTCTCCATTCAAAATCAAATCTAACTCATAATTAATTTGCTGACAGTTAACCTCAAAAGCAACAACCTCAACATTTTCCAAGGGTGGCTCATTAATTCCTTGAACGGGCATGTTGTTCGCTCCTTCAATCGTCAGTTCATATACATTTTCAGCAACAGGCTCCACCCTTTGAACTGCTAATTCATCTGGAAATGATTCGAAAACAGAAAGGTGACATGAACAACCTCCTTGAACTGAAGAAGATAATTGCTTCTGATTCTTAAAGCAGCACGGGAATAACGAAACCAATTCAAGCTCCACTTTTGAGACTCGAATTTTGAAAATTTTATCACCCACCTCTAAGTTTATAATTTCATCAATTTTACATGGAGAATTGCATATGACTTGCATAGGTCCTCTGAAAAACGAATTCATTTTTAGAGTTTCTCCATCCATACATACAAAATCTCCCACCGTGTTGGCAATATTTTGGAATGTAGACAAACACCATGCATGCATAGGGACGCCATAACATGTAATCCACGTTCTTCTGCAGTTAATGGTTATATCATCACTCCAAACTTGAATGTCATGGAACCATCTTTCCAACCACTTCCAACCATCTTTCCTCATACCTTCAAACTAGTCTTGATCAATGAAAGTGATCAGGAACATCTTCCCTAAGATTCTTCTAATGGTTAGCCTACAAACGCCTTTGCTTCTTACTTGTTCGCAGATCACACTTGGTTCCATATTCCCATTGCAAATTCCAACCACACCTCTCTCCAACCAATGAAGCTTCTTAATATCCACTTCTCCTGTACAATTCTTTATACTACCTTCACTTGGTTCGCTTTTGGATGGTGAAGAGTCATTACATCTATCATCACCGTCAAGAAGAGCTTAAATGTAAGTTTTTCAATTTCCTCCAACAAGTTTCTGAGTACTTTGGTTTGACACCCCTTGATTCATCTGCTTTTTTACTTCGCGATCAATTGCTTGAGATATGGACTCCGTCCCTAGATTGTTTGCCACCTGATTAACCTTCACATTGTTATTTACTCTGTCTCTCTTCTTTTTCCAAAACCTATCTCTCGGATGGTATCTTGCCAAGTTAACTCCAATTTTCTTGTCTAGTATCCATACTCCATTTAAATTCCAAACAGCTCTCTTGGCTTCACCAAGAGAACCAAATCTAACAAAGCCAATCTTTTGCCTTCTAAAGTCTCTCTGATAAGGTATGAACACATCAAGAACTCTCCCAAATCTCATAAATATTCTCATGAGCCATTGCCAGTGCATTTCTATTGGTAGATTGGTCACAAAGACCGTAACCACCATAATCTAACACAAGATATAACTAACTTAACAGTTTCCACCAAGTTTGTTATGCCTAATTTGAAGTATAAGAAATGTGGCATTGTACCAGCTCACTTTGAATTAATTTCTGTATTTGTTCATTCTTCGTCAAAGTTCAACATGAAGTTCAAAGGCCAAGGTGTTGGAAGCAGTTAAAGAAAAACAAGTTCATCTTCATCCACCATCAAAGAGGCTCAACCAAACAACAATCTTAGGCTCTTTTTTTTTCACTTGTTTTGAAGATGATTTCCTAGAGGGAGATGGCTATCAATTTTCAAAAATTGATGCAAATTGATGAAGCAATTTTAAGATAAAAAAAAGGAATTACTAGAAAAAAAGTATCTCTTGAAAAACTTGTGCATAATCTTTAAATAAAAAGTATAGTACCACAATGAACATAAGAAAATCTAAGAATATGGGATGAAAGAAGGATAGTCTAACAAATACACAAAAGAAAAGCTTTATTCTAATACATGCCCATGAAATTAAAAATAAATTAAGGGTGCATGTTTTTATTATAGAAAAGTCATTAAATAATGAATGTTACTTCTATTTAAAGAAGAAAAATGCATAGCAACAAATTAAATTTTTTTCAATAATATTAAGTTGAAAAACTTGAATAAATGAGGCTTTTTTGAACAAGGATTGGTGCTACAAAATATGATACTATGAACTAAGATTTGTCCAAAAATATTTCAAATAGGATAATGAAGGAAATGTACAAGAAATTCATTCCATATTGAAACCATAAGTGAAGCTCTATAAATTGAAAATTTATAGATTTATTGAAAAGTTTGGTTTCTAGTTAATATTGAAGACAAGATTAAATTGTCTTGTCTAAAGTTTGAATACTTCGAAAGGACTATATATGTAAGGTCATGTTGATATTTCTTTTACATTAAATAATCTTTTGATTAAGATAAAATATTTAAGAATGTTCTTAATAAAAAGTATTTTTGATGCAACTAAATTGGATCAAATATGAATAGAATTATCAAAACATGTATTAAGAAATTCATGTTTTAAAATAAATTTTGGTTAAACATGTACAAGTTTTTATATTTGTGAAATTGCATGCTAGGAATTTAATTCTATGTGAAATTGCATGCTAGAAATTTAATCCTTTGTGAAATTGCATGCTAGGATTTTACTTCCTAAGATAAAATGGCTTTTAAAATTATTTGAATTAATGCACAATGTTATATGTGATTTAGATAAAATTACTTTTGGTAAAAGGATACATAACTTTTATGTTAACTATTAAAGTAATGCTATGATTTCATGATGCATGGAAAGGACGATGATTACACATATTTTTGAATTTTTGATCTTGAACTTAATTATAAAGTTGATAAAACTATATTTATAAGAAGCCAAAGGTTTTACTAAGGAAAGATTTACACAAAAATGAAATGATTACTTTTATATAACAAGAATTAATTGCTGCAAAAAGAATATTTATTTCATTTATTTAATTTTAAACATTGATGTTAATTCACCAAATGATGTGAAATTCACATGATCTTAAAAGGTGAACTAGATAAAAAGAGCATATATCGAATAACATAAAAGGTTATTAATTCAATGATAATATTACAAGTGTGTAAATTAGTCAAGTTCTTGAATAAATTTAATAAGATCTCAAGCAATGGTATCATAGATTGATGAGGTAATTTTGGCTTATAATGTATCTAAATAAACTAAGTTCAACAAGATGCTACCATTTATTTTATAAAGATGACGAGTTAATTTTAATATGTATCAAGAATAATTATAAGTACTATAAATGACATAAGTGTTGCACATGTGATTTTGGGAATGAGGAATTAGAGAATGACAACTTAGTTTTTCAAAATTTAAAAAATTAGAAAGATTCTAAAAAGAATCAATTATTTGTGTAATAGATGCAGCCCTACATGAGATAAAATATATATTTTTTTATAAGAGATAAGAAAATATTAGTTGTACGTGGGAAAAATCAAAAGTAATTAGGTAATTTATATATGTTATGGCATAGTAGGGTATTACTTTTGTGATTAACGAAGGTTAGTAGATACATAAACAGCCTAACATGAATTGCATTGGGATTGTCATAATATATTTAAATCAACATATATAATATAATATTGTATATTGTAATCCTTCAATAATAGAAGGATAAGTCAATGCAATTTGATTACTCATATGGTATTAAAGTGAATCCGTAATTGGATTAGTTATCATAATTTGTGGGAGGTGGTGTTTCTTAGAATTTAAAGAAACAAAACGTATTCTACTATTTTGTGAAATTTCTAGCATTTGATATGGCAATTAAGGAATCAAGCAAAGTTATAATTCCTTTAGGGCTTAAGCCAATGTTATATTAATTTATTTTGATAGTGGAGCTACATGATCAAAGGCTAAAAGCCAAGTATTCATTGGAATCTAAAGACATTAGTTAAAGTATAGCTTTGTACTTGACGAAGGTTGCGCACCATATATTTTTTTAGGAAGAAAGATTCAAGAATTATTTGACAAAAGGAATTTAAAGGAAATGATGTTTAGAATTTCCAAGCTAAATAGGACTCAAGCCGATTAACTTTAGTCACATAAGATGGAACCTCAACTCAAATCTTAATTGGACATAAGTCTTGAGTCTTAACCAATCCAAGTACGTTATTTGAATGTGGCTGCAAGCACTTAAAGGAATAAATTCAGCCCAAAGTAGACATGTGCTTGAAACTATATGATAAAGGAAAATATTGACTTATTACTCTTAATGGAACCATAACACGTACCTATAATGTTTAATTGCTTATATGGTTGCATTTCTAATAGAGTTCACCTATATGAGTGAAAGTGATACTGCCTCTAGGAATAAAGGACTTGGCTCTTAAGCACTTATTAATGGATATAAGACACATGGCTAGTAATAATGTCGAACTTTTGCTAAATTACTCTTGACGAGTTCTTGAAGTCCTATGTGTGAATTAATGTATGTAGTTTTTTGAATAACTCAACAACACATTTTCACTAAGGTAGATGTTTTAAATCATGGTTGATATCTTCACTTATGCGTTAAGGATTCCTTAAGTATCAAATTTCATCTATTTTGAAAATGGTGGCGATTAGTGGAAATTTTTAAAATAGTGTAAAAATGATTAAACATGATATTTAATGGAAATAAGAAACTAATATTTTGAAAAGTCTAAGAGATAAGTAAATCGAGTTAAATTGATTGAGTGAAGCATATATTGTGATAACCGAGAATTTTTCTATTTTTGGTATTAAATTACTCGAGAATTTAATTTTTATGCAAATAAATAAGCGAAAGTAAATAAATAAACTTACTTACGAGATGGAAAAATTGTTGGAATTCCTGAATCTGATGAAGTGATGAAGTTGAGGAAATTATTCTGAATAGTTTTCGGATATTAAAAGATCCAAATATTAAAGAGATGAAAATGAGTATATTTATTTTGGATAATAAGAAATTCAAAATTTAAGAAATAAAAATGTGTATATATATTATTATTAATTAATAATTATATTTATAAATATTTATTTATAAATATAATTTAAAAAAAGTTGAAAAGCGGGAGTCGGGAGACTCGACCCCCGATGTAGCAGTCGACCCCTGTCGGCCGAGAGAGGAGGAGGAAGGGGAGAGAGGTCGTCGCCGGCGAGAAGAGGAAGAGGAGAAGCGATTGGCGACGACAAGAAGAGAAAAAGGAAAGAGAAAATGAAGCGGAACAGAGAAGGAAAAAGAGAGGAAAAGAGAAAAAAGAAATGGCAATGCCGGCGGATCCCGGTACCGCCACCTCAACCTCGACCCTAGCGATGGTCAAGGGAAGGAAAAGAGACCGTCGGCGGTGAAGGAGGAGGAGGAAAGAGGGAGAAAAGAGAAGAGAAAGAAGCCGCCACTTCCTCTTTCAGATCCGACGCCGTCGCCGACAATGGGGAAGAATGGAGGCCAGATCCAGCTTCGTGGCAACCTCAGCTAGCTATGGAGTGGCTGAACCTCCGGAATAAGTGGCCGCCGGTGGCTGAACCAACCAGCAAAGGCTAAATCGATTTGACCTGACCGAACCGGTCTTAACAGAAAAAGAAGAGAAAAAGAAAAGAAAAAGAAGAAAAGGAAAAAGAAAAAGAAAAAGAAAAGAAGAACAGAAAAAGAAAAAGAAGGAAAGGAAAAAGAAAAAGAGAAGAAAAAGAAGAAAAGAAAAGAAAAAGAAGAAGAAGGAAGAAAGCAAAATGGGTAGGAAAAAATTAGTAGAATTTATTATTATTATTTTTATTTAATAATTTTATATGACTCTAAATGTGGAAATTGGACTTGTAGAAATTATACAAGAACGATTGGAGCATGAACAAAATTGGGGAAAGATTACATCGTCAACTCCGACACTTGGTAAGATACTTTTATAAAGTAGTAGTAGTGTTATATTGTATGCTTTGGAATTGTGATCCTGATGATGAATGATTATTGAAATGATTTTTAAATGCTAAGAGGACCTACAATTGGTGGTAAGGGTCTTAGTAAGAGATAAATAGATGGTGAGAATCAACAGCTGTGTGGTTATAACTGTATTTCCTTGCAGGAGGTTCTGATAAAATTAAGCTGTTATGCTGTCGAAATTTATATAAAAATGTTTGATGAAAAAGGTTAAGTTTTCTTGTGTAAATGGAATTTTAGAAAGAATTATTGAAAGATAAGTTTTGAAAGGACTTTATCATGTTGCCAGAAAACTTGATTTTTGGAATAGTTGAGAAGGTAAATGATTGAGTATGATAACATGATGAGTTACATGATGTAAGCCTTATAGAATCGATAAATGGATTTATTTTAATATCACGAATTGGTTATCAAGTCGAGATTTGAGGTGGAATATCGATTAGTCGGATCATTGATAATAGTAACAATGATTATATGATATAGCTTGGAAGAGAATATCGAGGTTGAAATTTAGATGGTTGAACGATTGAATTGTGGAATTATTGACGTAACGATGATTTTAGAATTAATTGATTTCGATTTCTTGATGTTGGAGTAGTTTAGAACGTGATAACACGGACATTGCAAGAGGTCAATGTTGAGATGGTTATATTATATTACATCGTATTGTTGAATATACGTGAGATAATAAACAAACCTACACTTGTGGTAGGGGTCTTAGTATCAATATTGTGATATAAGATAAATAGTTGTGATATCGAGTTATAACAAATGTATGACTTGTGCATATATGATCTTATTGAAATTGAGGTTGAATTCCGATATAATCTAATCAGTGATAGATTCAAATAAATGAGTGTCAAACATGTGATTATATGGTTTCGATTATAACTTTGGAATAGGTTTTGAATAATAAGATCGACAATTGTATAAGTTCGGTATTCTAACATAAAATGTCTTGGAACATTGTTTGATAGTGGAAATTGGCCAAATCTCTTAAGTGGATAAATTGCTAACCTAAAATTGATTCGATAATACCTTTATAGATAATTCTAGCATGGTTTTATATTATACATGCCATATAAAAATTGATTTGAAAACGGTGATTTGATTTTGTGATAGTGAATGAAATTGGGCATCAAGTCGGAATTATGAACAAGTGTCAATATATTAAACCATAGATGGTTGGATTGGTGACTATTGATCTTATGATTTTATATCCTCGATGTCGACTCTGGAATAGATCTTAAATGATGATATCGGTATTTGCATAATTCTAGTATCTTGATGGCTATAGAGAAATATGATAATTAAATGTTCGTAGATACTAAGAGGACTCATACTGATGGTGTGGTCCTAGTATTGATGATGAAATGTACAAGTGATTGATATAGTTGATAACTATTGAGAAAGAATATTGAATATCGAGGAACCACAGTGAATATCGAATTTACCTATTAGGTATGATCTAATTGAAATCAAAAGGATGGGAATGAGGAATTTGGATTATAATTAACGCTATAATTAAATGATATATTTTATGAAAATGATAGTTCATTGTTTTGAACTCATGATTTAAATTTGCATCACCTTTAAGCATGCCTTGTTACAACTTGAGATGTTATAATAATGTTTACATGAATGCTATAAAGTATTGATTAGTTTTGAAAAGAAAGTATATGGTATATGTATATTTTTATATATGAATTCTCTTAAAGAATTTTACCTTATGCTTTACATGATTTTGACAAGAAAAGCTAAAGATTTAAATGTTTTATGAGACTGCAAGTACCCTAAAAGAATTAAATTTAATAAAACATAGTGGAAACCGCCTAATTGGAGATTACTCATTAGGCAGAGATGCTTGTCTGACAATAGTCGTGGACAGGGCTCAGTCACACCCGATCAGTTGGGCTGATAGACATGAGGTCTATGGCCATAGATAGCGCCCTAGTTGGTTTTCAGGGAATGATGACATGATTTTCACTGCTAGCTACAGTGATTTAAGTCTTTATTGATAGAGCATTAGGGATTTAGCCTAGTCTCAAACTAATATGATATGAAGTCTAAAGTATGATTTTATTGATATGAACTCTAGACTTGACATGATTTATACAGTACATGAGACATGCTTGAGATGAGATATGTTTTGAAACTGTACATGTTTTAAACATGTTTTTAAAAGTACATGTGATATGATTTCGATACTTCATATGATTCATATACGATTATATGTCGAACATGATATGATATGCAGCCTACTTTTATTTGATATGAACTCTAGACCTGATATGACTCTACAGTATATGAAAAATGTTTTAAAATCGCACATGTTTTAGACATGCTCAAAAAGTGAATATATGACTTGCAAATTGTACATGCTCTGCCCATGTCTTAAAAGCAAATATGAAATGAATTGAAAATTTACATGTTTGAGCATGCTCCAAAAGTATATGTGATATGATTTGAAATGATAGTGATTTATACAGTAAAGTTACATAATTTGCATACTAAATCATGACATAATAATATGCTTTTTACATGAGATATGTCATGACCTTATATTGTACACAAACATGAGAATTATATGAAGAGTGTCATGACTCGACATTAACGATATTCCATCTATATGATGTCATGATATGATACGGTCCATGAACATAAAATTTATATGAAGAGAATTATGACTTCATACCACCATGATCATGAGTCTCCATATGGAAAGTGATATGAGTTGATAGAATACAGGTGTATGATTATGAAACGTAAAGTGAATTGATATGATATCTCAATTGGACATGATGTACTATGAGATTGATGTGAGTATGGACTAATAGTATATGATATTCAAATTATACATGACGTATTGTTGTGCGATACATTGTGGTATAAGGACGAGAAGATTGAAAAGTGATTAAGTTGATTTATTTAGAGGTCTGAGTGATAGACAAATGACAGGAATTGAGATAATGAGATGTTATCGATCAAAATGATGAACTGTAATTGCAAATTTGCAGGTTTTATGCATTATGGTTAAGACAGTATAATTCTACTCCTGCATTTATATTAGTATCTTACTGAGCTGTAGTTTTGCTCACCCTTCTAAATTTCATCTCTTTTTAGATTATTTGAGTTAAACTCTACCATGAGGGCTTTTAAGTGGGCCTCCGAATACGGTATCTAGGCTTGGTACTAGCCTTTTGAGGTATACATTCTTCATAAAACGCTTGTTTATATGTAAGACTTTAATTGATGCACAGTACATATTTTGTAAAATAAGTCGGGATATAACTTAGAACTTTTTCCTCGCTAGTTTAATATTTAAGTGAAATGACTATAGTTTGTATAGTAACTACACTGACACAGAATACAAACTGTAAAATGAAAAGAAAAAATTTAGTCCATAAATTTGTAGACTAAGAAAAGTATGAGTATCAAGTGAACGTCGCGGCCTTTGGGTCATGACATATATAGGACAGTTAACTGACAATATAAAGCAGTAAACTACCTATATAGGACAGTTAACTGCCTAGGAAAGACAGTCAAATGTCTTACACAAGACTAAGCTTTTATTTAAAGATTGCACTAGGGAAATCAATGCCCATTTGGGTAGTTGAGTGCCTATTTAGGGCAAAAACTTTCTATTTCTAAAATACACTAGAGCAATTTGTTGCTTTGCCTTAGGAGGGCATCTGACTGCCATAATACAAAATGCTAAAAACAAATAGTTTAATATTAGAAGACTTATACACACATTCAAAATGTGTTCTTTAACTTATGAGTAGTTAATAAAAATAATCGTTGGATTCCAAATTTTGGATTGTATTAAATAACTGTATTTGTTGGATCAAACAACATAATTAATAATCATAAAACTTTATTAAAAGATCACCATTCTTTAAATGGATCTCTATAAATAGAGATGTCAAGTTTAGAGTTGAATCGGTACTTAAGACACTTGAAATACTTGAAAATATCAGAATTAGTAATATTGTCCTCACTTCACTCTCATTTTCAAAGTACAAACTAGTCTCTTAAACATTATTTACTACATAAATAATAGTTAAGACAAGATATTTATGTACTTGTCAAGAGTCTTTAGTGATTTAATTTCACAAGTGCAATGTAATTTAAAACGGTGACTTCGTTGTATCCTAAGAATATTCAACAAACCCTGTTGCGTACTACAGAATTGGTAGGGGCAAAATAAACTTAAGGAAAAAGTATTATAACAACACACAGTGAAGTTATTTTTGCATTTATTCACTCTTAATCAAAGTTCAATGAAAATTTTAAAGGCTCATGTGTTGGAAGCAGTTAAGGAAAATAAGTTCATTTTCGTTCAACGTCAAGATGACTCGACGAAAATAGTGCTAACACCATCTAAATCAAGAGTTTAAAAGAAAATTCTATAGTTAGGCTACATTAATTTGATTGTTAGTTTTGTTAATTTAATCAAAAGCATTAAGATAAATAATATTTTAAAAATAAATTTAAACTTTCTAAAAAGTAAGAAAATATATGTTTTTTTTCCTTCTATATTATAATATTAAATTTGAGTTTTTATGATAATTTTCAATCAAGATCTCAGTTATGCCTTCTTCTTTTTTTTAACAAAACAATCACAAAATTCTCATTGTCGTAACGATTTCGTTCGAAAACTCGACCGCTCGACGATTTTAAAAACATTAAAAAACAAAAGGAGTCGCCACCAATCTTTTTTGATTGGTCACTTAAAAATCTTATTTTTTTCAACAAAACCTTAAAAACAATTAAGTTTATTAAAAAGACAATTTTGGGGTCTGCGAAAACAAAGTCAAGGTTCGGGGGTTCGGTTACGTGTGAGGAAGGATTAGCACCCTCACAACACCCGTTAGAAAACGGTACAATCCTAACCATGTGGTATCTCTTAATTTTAATAAAAATAGTCTTGGCTTAAAACTAATTTGCTTATTTCAAAGAATTTTGTGTGATTGCTTATAAGATTACTAAATGTTTTTTTTTTCAAAATGAACATGAACCCTTTTTATTTAAAAATTAAATCAAATACTCCAATACTTTTGGTAATATTTGAAATAATTTTCCTCATCTAGAGATTTCTTAAGAATCACTACTTGTGACTTCTATAGAATCTCATCCTCGGTAGAATTCATGTTACTTGTATAATTAATTATGGATGCATGTGAGATTGATGAAAGAAGTATAATGCGTATGGATTTATGAAAGGACTTTTATATTTTGATTTTTTTTATGAAACTCTCAATATTAAAAAATTTAGCTCAATATCCCAATACTCCAGTAACATTTAGTTAATTCCTCTCACCTAGAGATATTCGAAGAATCATTACTTGTGACTTCTATGATATCTCATCATCGGAAGAATTTCATTTATTTGGAAATTAATATCTGTAAGCCTATAGTACATGATGCACATGGATTTATAAAAAAACTTTATATTTTGACTTTTTTAATGAAACTCTCAATATTGAAAATTTTAACTAAATATCCCAATACTCTAGTAACATTTAGTTAATTCCTCTCACCCAGAGATATTCGAAAAATCACTACTTGTGACTTCTACGATATCTCATCATCGGAAGAATTTCATTTACTTCGAAATTAATATCTATGCATATGATGCAAGCATACATGATGCACATGGATTTATATTCCTTATTTAACATATTTATTATTATATTTTTTTACTATTATTTTTTTAAAATATTATTTGTATTTTTTATTTTAGAAAATAAAAGCTCATGTATTGAAAAATCACACTAAATATTCCAATATTTTTGGTAACATTTAACAGACTCTTCTCACCTAGAGATCAGCTAGGAATCACTACTTGTGACTTCCGTAGCGTCCCATCATCGGACATTAGCTTTTACCTTTTGTGAATAATTAGATTATTTCATCTTTATTAATTTTTATTTTTATTTAGATTTATTAACTTAATTCCTTTTATTATTTTTTTATATTTTATTTTTATTTTTTAAAATATTATTTGTTTTTATTTTAGAGAATAAAAGCTCATGTATTGAAAAATGACACTAAATATTCCAATACTTTTGGTAACATTTAGCAGACTCTTCTTACCTAGGGATCAGCTAGGAATCACTACTTGTGACTTCCGTAGCATCCCATCATCGGACAATAACTTTTACCTTTTGTGAATAATTAGATTATTTCATCTTTATTATTTTTTATTTTTATTTAGATTTATTAACTTAATTCCTTTTATTATTATTTTTTAATTAAAATTCTATTATCATTTATTTAGTTAATTTAATCACTATTCTTTAACTTTTGAAACTTTACTATTATTAATTTTTATTAGTTTAATTATTTTGTATTTGTATATCTCTAAAATCCCTTTTTTTAATTAATTTTTCCCAACTATTTCCATTATCTATCTTGTTTTTATTAATTTTCATTTAATTAGTATTTTTCTAAATATTCTTTATTTGTCGTTACAAAATACATTATTATATATATTTTTAAAACAAACATGAATTTGAATATTGAAAAATTATATCGAATATCCCAATACTTTTGGTAACATTCGAGAAATTCCTCTCACCTAAAGTTTTTTGAAGAATCGCTACTTATGACTTCTACAAAAACTTATCATCGAGATTTCATGCTTATTTTATTTTATTTTATTTATTTCATATTTTTTTATTTTATTTTATTTTTTTAAGCTTCCTAAAATGCATTTTTTTTTAAATTGTCAAATAAGAATTTTATTTTATTTAAAAAAAACATATGGTTATATATATTTTATATATTTATATGCAAATTTTATATTTATTTATTTATATACATTTTAAAACCATATATATTTCCTATATTTATTTATATATTTTATTTATTTGTTTATATATATATATATATATATATATCTTAAAACTATATATTTATTGTTAAAACTAATTCCATGCAATTAAATTGATTAAACTTAAGATTATTATAAATTCAGAGAATTTTATATACAAATAAATATATATTTTTACCATGAAAATATATTAAAAGAACACAGAATATATTATTTAACAAAATAAATAAATAAATAAATAAAGCAAAAAAAATACCTTAATTAATTTGGGCTTAAAACCCAAGGAGAGCCTTCCACAAAGAGCCCAAAAATCGAGCCCAAACAACAGAGGCCCAAATCTGTTGGATGTGAGGCGGGTTAAATCGTTGGATCACGGAGCCAGGTCGGGCATGGCGCGCGGGTCTCAAGCTGATGGTGGATCGGGTGCGCAGATCTCGAATCCGGGTCGAGTCAACGCGTGGGTCAGCATGTGGGTTAGCTCCAAAACACAGCATTTTGCTGCTCTATAAAACCCCCATTTTTTGGCTATTCTTCATTTCAACCGGCTTCCTCAAAACAAATTCCAAAAATCCCAAAAAAATTCTCTCATCTCCCTCAGCCCTTCTAAATGGCTACCGTCATGCGCCGCCGTGTTTCGGTCTCCAGAGGCTTCCCTGTAACCCTAAAAACACTCTATTCCTCCTCCTCTACTCCGATCTAGCCTTCGTTTCACTCAAATCCTACTTTAGCTACTTAGATCTAGCCTAGCCGAAACCCTTTTTTCTTTCCCTTTTTTTTTTACGTTTATTCTTAGATATAGTATTCGGAGTCTTCAGGCTTCATGTTTTTGTTGTTGTTGCTGGTTTCTTTTTGTTTTTCTTTTAACAGGTTTAAAAATGGTGGTTTCGGGGTTTGGGTTTCCAGCTCTGGTTTGGTTTTCTTCTTTTTTTTTTGTTTTTGGGTCTGTCTCGGTTGCTGTTGGGTTGGTAATGGTGGCTGTTTGAGGGTCTTTGATGTTTTGGGTACCCAGTTTAAGGTATGAGCAATGGGTATGTGGTGGTTTTAGATGGTGAATGGTTGCTGGTTTCGGGTAATGAGACTTGGGTGATGGTAGGGGATGGCAAAGGTGCTGATGCTAGTGGGATTTGGAGGAATGGTGGGATATGCTTGACGGGTGTTTCGTGGTTTTGGTTGTAGTGAATGGTGTAGTTTCTACCAATTTTCAGAGTTCTGACGTCTCCAAAAAATTTTGTCTGAATCATTCAGACCCTTTTAAATAGATTTAGAAGCATCCTTTTGTCTAGTGTATTAGATTCAACTTGTTAGGATCACATTATTGTCTCTCGGTCACCAATGGTGACTGTCAGGATGAAATGGATGGCGTCTGGAATGGTGGATTTGGTGAACGAATTTAGTGAGATTTTGGCTTAAACAAACAGTCTTCAGTGATTGGAAATAAACTAATAATAATAATAAATAGATAATAATAATAATAAAAACAAATGATATATCAAAATAATAATAATAATAACAATAACAATAAAAGCATATAATAATAATAATAAAAACAAAACAAAAATAAAAATAATAATAACAGAAAAAATGAAAAATAAGTAAAATCAAATAAATCAAATTCAGCCCATTTTAATGGGCCTTGAAGCTCAATATTTTAATATGGACTTTGAGAGCCCAATTGAATTTATTACAATATTTGTGGCCCAATATATTAGGTTCGAGCCATATCCATCTTCTAACAAAAATACCCGGATCCAAATGTAGTACTACCGATTTGGACAAAATTGGGTGTCTACAGCTGCCCCTCTTTGCTTATTGCTGAGAATCAGGAATAAAGCAAGGACAATAGACAACAATTTTGTCCAACTCAAGACCTAATCTTTCTTCTTCTTCTTCTTCTTTTTTCTAAAATTCTTCTTGAAATGTGCTCCTCTTTCAGCAGAGGCAATGAAACTTTAAACTTTTTTTTTGAAATGTGCTCCTCTTGTAGCAGAGGTAATGAAACTTTAAATTTTTTTCCTGAAAAAGCTCCCCTTGCAACAGAGGTGATGAAACTTTAAAATTCTTCCTGAAATGTGCTCCTCTTGCAGCAGACGCGATGAAACTTTAAAATTCTTCCCGAAATGTGCTCCTTTTGCAACAGAGGCAATGAAACTTTAAAATTTTTTTAGAATGTGCTCCTCTTGCAGTAGAGGCAATGAAACTTTAAATTTTTTTTTTTGAAAAAGCTCCTCTTGCAGCAGAGGCGATGAAACTTTAAAATTTTTCCTGGAATGTGCTCCTATTGCAGCAGAGGCAATGAAACTTTAAATTTTTTTTTCTGAAATGTGCTCCTCTTGCAACAGAGGCAATGAAACTTTAAATTTTTCCTGAAATGTGCTCCTCTTGCAGCAGAGGCAATGAAACTTTAAATTTTTTTCTTGAAATGTGCTCTTCTTGTAGTAAAGGCAATGAAACTTTAAATTTTTTTTCTGAAATGTGCTCCTCTTGCAGTAGAGGCAATGAAACTTAAAATTTTTCCTGAAAATGTGCTTTTCTTGCAGCAGAGGCAATGAAACTTTAAATTTTTTTCTTGAAATGTGCTCCTATTGCAGCAGAGGCAATGAAACTTTAAATATTTCCTGAAATGTGCTCCTCTTGCAGCAGAGGCAATGAAACTTTAAATTTTTTCCTGAAATATGCTCCTCTTGCAGCAGAGGCAATGAAACTTTAAATGCTTTTGAAGTGTGCTCCTCTTGCAGCAGAGGCAATGAAACTTTAAATTTTTTTCCCTCCTTTTGGAAAATGTAAAGAAGCATTCTTTTCTCTTAAAAGTTTCTTAACCTTGTGCTTGGATTCTTATGAATGAAATGCAAATGCATGTTATTGACAAAATCATGCAATTCCTATTGTGGTAATCAAATTCTCATAACTGTCCTTTTTTGTGTCTTTTGATCCTTTCACCCGTGTTTCAAAAAATGGTTGTCACTAATTTCGAATCAGTGATGGTTCACAACATGTACTTGTCACAATTTTCAATTTACTTTGTTTTATTCCCTTATTTCTCTCTTTTTCTCGTTTCTTCTTCTTCTTCTTCTTCTTCTTCTTTAGTAATGTTAGCAAGTAGATTATCAGTTAATCATCACCTTCATTTCAATCTTGTTAACAAATGCAATGCATTCTTGCACTTTATCGGTTAGTTATGGAATGATCAAAAGAACAACAAAAATTTGAAAGAAAAGTATCTATTATTGGGCAAATAAGAGACAATGGAAACAAAAATACAATTGGGTAGTAGATACCACTAGGGTCAAGTAGTGAATTTTAAGGGATGGTGACCATAACAAAATAATGAATGTCTAGACAACCCTTCACAAACCAAACCGATGCTTTCTTTGGAAAAACTGATCCGTTGATGCCCACTGTCATATTGAGTTCATCCAACTGATGCTATGCCCCGGATGATTTCGATCTTCAGGTGTTGATCTTTTTGGTATCTAAGCCGCCTTTTCAGGTTTTCAACTTAGATATCCCCCTTTAATTCAACTGCCCTTTTTGAGTTTTCAGTTTGAATTCCCTTTTCATTTTCCTTTTCTTTTTTTTTTTGTTTTTCTTTTTGCCTTTTTTTTCTTTTTCTTTCCTTTTTTTTTCTCTTCTTTTTTTTCTCTTTTTTTAAGCATAGTATTTCTTCACAGCATCAAAATTTATTGGATTAGGTAGATCATTTCCATCCATCTCTGTCAAGATCAACGCTCCACCTGAGAACGTTTTTTTTACCACATATGGTCCTTCCCAATTTGGGGTCCATTTGCCCCGATTATCATGGTGGTTTGGGAGAATTCTTTTCAACACCAATTCCCCTTCACAAAAATGCCTGGGTCGAACCTTTTTATCATGGGCTCGCATCATTCTTTTCTGGTACATCTGACCATGACATAGTGCTGTGAGCCTTTTCTCTTCTATAAGATTCAACTGTTCAAAGCGACTTCGAACCTATTCAGCCTCATCCAAGTCTAGTTCCATTAAGACTTTTAGGGAGGGGTTTTCAATCTCAATAGGCAGCACCGCTTCCATGCCGTAAACCAAAGAAAAAGAAGTTACCCCAGTAGAAGTACGCACTGATGTTTTATAAGCATGCAAAGAAAATGGTAGCTTCTCGTGCCAGTCTTTGTATGTATTAGTCATCTTTCCCACAATCCTCTTAATATTCTTGTTAGTAGCCTCAACGGCTCCATTCATCTTTGGGCGATACGGGGCAGACTTGTGGTGCTTGATCTTGAACTGTGCACATACTTCTTTTATCATGTTGTTGTTCAAATTAAGGGCGTTGTCTGATATGATCCTTTCTGGGAGCCCGTACCGACATATTATCTCCTTCTTTATGAACTTACAAACAGTAGATTTAGTCACATTGGCATAAAAGGTAGCTTCAACCCATTTTGTAAAGTAATCTATCATCACAAAAATGAATCTGTGTCCATTTGATGCTTTGGGAGAGATGGGTCCAATCACATCCATTCCCCACATGGAGAAAGGCCACAGTAGTGCCATGACGTTCAGTGATGTTGGAGGAACTTGAATCTTGTCGGCATAGATCTGACATTTGTGGCATTTTCTAGCATAATCTATGCAATCTTTTTCTAGTATAGTCCAATAATAACTTGCCCTCATAATCTGTCTAGCCATAAAATGACCATTTGCATGTGCCCCACAAATTCGATTGTGTACCTCTTCAAGAATCCTTTTGGCTTCAAATGCATTTACACATCTCAATAACATTTGATCTCGACCTCTTTTATACAAAACATCTCCATCAACGAGAAATCCCATTGCCAATCTTCTGAGGATTTTTTTGTCATTCTCCGATGCATGCTCTGGGTATTATTGCTTCTTAAGGTACTGCATGATGTCATAGTACTAAGGTTGTCCATCTACTTCCTCTTCGACACTAGAACAGTGGACTGGAGAGTCTCTCATGCACAGTTTGATAGGTGAGACCTCTACTTCTACTCCCATTTTAAACATCGCAGCTAATGTTACTAAGGCATCAGTGACCTGATTTTCTTCCCGAGATAAATGCTAAAAGACAATGTCATCAAATTGTTGTATAAGGTCAGCTATGTTTTTCTGGTACTGAACTAACTTCTAATCTCTTGTTTCCCATTCACCTCATAACTAATAAATGACTAGTGCTGAATCCCTCATGACTTCCAAGTTCTTGATTCCCTTCTCAATTGCAGCTTCTAAGCCCATTACACAAGCTTCATATTCAGCCATGTTGTTGGTACAGTTGAAATTTAACCTGGCTATGCACGGGTAACTACCCCTATCCTATGTCCAAAAGCATTAGATGCGCCATCGAAAAACATTCTCCAAGGTTTGTTGTTGAGCTTTTCCTTCTCAACTTGAAAGACAGACATTATATCTTCATTTGGAAAATCTAGCTTGATAGGCTCATACTCATCAATAGCACAGTTTGCAAGGAAATAAGCTATTGCTCCACCTTTAACTACCTTTTGGGATACGTACACAATGTCATATTCAGAAAGCATAACTTGCCACCTAGCTAATCTTCCTGATAATGATGGCTTCTCAAAGATGTATTTAAGGGGATCCAATCTAGCTATCAACCAAGTCGAATAATACAACATGTATTGCCTCAATCTACAAGCAACCTAAGCCAATGCGCAACACATCTTTTCTATCGTAGTGTACTTGGCCTCGTAATCAGTGAACTTCTTGCTTAAGTAATAAATGGCCTATTCTTTCTTGCCTGCATCATCGTGTTGCCCCAGTACACATCCCATAGAGTGTTCATTGACAGTCATATACAACAACAAGGGCCTTCCTGCAATAGGTGGTACTAGAACAGGTGGATTTGACAAGTACCTTTTTATCTTTTCAAAAGCCTTTTGGCATGCCTCATTTCATTCACCTAGATCTTTTTCCGGAGCAACTTAAAAATAAGATCACATTTAAGCGTGAGTTGCAAGATGAAACGGGAAATGTAGTTCAATCTTCCCAAAAAGCCTCTTACTTCCTTCTGTGTTCAGGGAGGCGATATTTTATCCGGGTCCACTTCGATTCCTTTTTCACTGACTAGAAACCCCAACAATTTTCCTGATTTAACACCAAAAGTGCATTTGGCAAGGTTTAACTTGAGCTGGAACTTTCGTAACCTTTCGAACAGCTTTCAAAGATTTGTTACATGATCCTCTTCTCTTCGAGACTTAGCAATCATATCATCTACATATACCTCTATTTCTTTATGCATCATGTCGTGAAAGAGAGTTACCATTACGCTTTGGTAGGTGGCTCCAGAATTCTTTAAACCAAAAGGCATAACTTTATAGCAAAATGTGCCTCAAACTGTCACAAAAGTGGTTTTCTCCATGTCCTCCTCAGCCATTTTAATCTGATTATAGCCTGAGAAACCATCCATAAATGAGAACATGTAGTGTTGAGCTGTGTTATCCACTAGTGTATCAATATGGGGCAATGGAAAGTTATCTTTGGGACTAACCCTGTTTAGATCCCGATAATCTACACACATCCTTACTTTCCCATCCTTTTTTGGTACTGGGACAATGTTAGCCACCCATTCAAGATACTTAGCCACCTTTAAGAACCCTGCATCGAACTGCTTCTTTACTTCTTCTTTCACCTTTAACAACATCTCGGGTTTCATGCGCCTAAGCTTTTGTTGTACTGGCTTACATTCCGTTTTCAAAGGTAGACGGTGCTCTACAACATCAGTGTTTAACCCAGGCATGTCTTGATAAGACCAAGCAAAAACATCCACATACTCATGAAGTAACTCCTCTAGTCTTTGCCTCTCAACCAATGGAAGTGCCGTGCCCACTTTAACTTCTTTGATGTTCTCATCATCCCCTAGGTTGACCATGTCAATAACTTCTTTATGGGGTTCATTCGGTTTTTTTTCTCTTGCTCAATCATTTTCAATAGATCTGGAGACAAAGCATCATCGTCCGAATCTACATTGTTATTGAGCTCATCAACATGGATAGAGTTTTCAAAATCAAACCCCGGATAGCTGTTAAGGTTATCTTCACATTCATTATTCATTTTCCTAAAAAGGTAAAAAAAAATTGGACAGATGTGGTTGGTTGTTCATACCAATGGTAGTGAATGAAAAGAAAGAACATTTATAGAAATGATAACGGATGAAAAGGAAGTACTCAAAATGCATTAAACTCATTAATTTATTGAAATGATGATGAAGATCAAGTTTGTATAAACGAATCTTCTAGAGCTCTTTAAACTGAGATATTTGATGATCTAGCTCACTACATTACAAAAGGAAAACAAAAAAGATAGAAGGTATCCTTTCAACAATTTAGTCTTTCAGCTTCGTGCCCAATGACACAATCATTTCTACAACAAAAAGTTGCCACTTCTTCACACACCACTTAGACTGGGAACTTGCGAGAAGATCCTTTCATCAATAACATAGGTCCCTCTTTCACTGCTTCTAATGAATCAGGGTGATAGCATCTGTCAGAGTGAAATGTATCATAAAGGTACGGGATCACCATTTTCTCCGATTCTTCTTCGTATCCTTAAAGGCGGGCTATTCTTCTCTTCCATCTCTCTTCTAGGATTTTTTTCCTCTCCAAACCAGTGGCTTTGTAGCCGAGACCAAACATGTCTTTGTTCTCCATGATCTTCACATGTTTCCTAGATCCTTGGAGATTTTTTCCTATGCCTCTTCCGACATGCCAGCCCTTTTGAAGTGTCTGTTTAACGACCATTTTAGTAGTGGTTGACAACCGAGGAGTGGGTACTCTTGATCCTTCTCCCACATATGTTGCATTTACTATTTCAAAGGACCTAAAAGAACATTCCAGCGCTTCTTCGGCTACCTCAATGTAGGGTACAGATAAGGGTTTGGTGATCAAGAGATCTTTTTCTCCAGAAATAGATATTTGTTTATCACCAACAACAAACCTCACTTTCTGGTGCAGTGATGATGGAACAGCGCCAACTGTATGGATCCATGGTCTCCCTAGTAGGAAACTATATGACGGTGAAATATCCATTACTTGAAACTGGATGTTGAAAGTGACCGGGCCGATGTCAATAGGGATTTCAATGTTGCCCATCACGTCTCTTCTAGAACCATCAAATACCCTTACAACCATGTTGCATGGTTGTATGTAAGACAGGTCAATAGGCATCTTTTCTAGCGTGGTCATAGGTAGGACATTGATTGACGATCTATTGTCAATCAAAACTTCGGCAATTGTGTGGCCTTTGCAGCTAGTAGTGATGTTCAAAGCCTTGATACTCCTTCGCCTTTTTGACAGAATTTCATCATCAGTAAAAGATATAAAGTTCGTCGCTGTGATATTCCATGCCAATCGGTCCATGTTGTTAATCGGAATGTTATAAGGCACATAAGCCTGATTCAACACCTTCATTAGGGCATTCTAATGAGATTCTGAGTTCAACAGCAGAAATAACAGTGAAATTCGAGCGGGCATTTTATTCAACTGCTTGACTACACTATATTCGCTGTGCTTGATTAACTTCAAAAACTCATTTGCATCCTCTTCTGATACTGGCTTTTGCAATTTTTCTGTTTGGTCTTTGGAAAACAAAGTTTGTTCCTTACCCTTTTCCATCTAATAATCCTCTTCTCCTTCTTTTGCTTTTCCTTTTTGGGTCTTATCTAGCATTTTCGGTGTATAACATCTTCCGCTTCGCATAATTCCTCCTACCCCACTTATGTTTGCATTATTTGGCATAACTTACTTGTCTGAGCCTATGTTGCCTGACCCTTCAATCAGTGCTTTGAACTCATATTTCCAAGGGACAGCCGTATTACTTTTGTAAGGGAAAGAGCTTGAAATTTTGATTGTCATGGTTAAAGGAGTGACAAAGTTAGATTCTTCTTCCTTGGGGTTTGATTTCTCCTTGTAAAACACCTTCATTGGCTTTCCCTAAGGGTAGTCACATCCCGAAGACTCATTTGTAACAGTATTTACCACATCCTCATCTTCCTCCGTATAGAACTCGATCAAAAACGAATCCATCATTGATTGGATCATATGTCGAAATTGGGGACAATTTTGGACAGAGTGACCCACAGATCCCATATGATATTCGCAAATCTAGTCTAGGCTGAATTCACCTTGATAGATCTTCGAGTCTAACGATATTGGCTAAATCATGTTGGCCTTAACTAAAGCGTCAAATACTTGACTCATTGGAGTTTTGATTTCTTCTACACTCCTCTTTGTGCGATTTTTCCTCCCAACTTCAACTGCACTGACAGATCCTCCACTATGACTGGGTAATGGAGTAGTATTGATACTTGGCTCCACTTCTTTTGAAAAGGTCAGTCTCCCTGACTTGATTAGATCTTGTACCTTATACTTCAAAGCCATGCAGTTTTCGGTTGAAGGACTCGGGTTTCCACTATGATATTCGCATCGAGCGTTGGGGTCATACCATCTTGGAAAAGGTGGTTTCATTGGCTCCATGTAGAGAGGGGCAATCATGTGACCTTTCACAAGCTGTGAGAACAAGTCTATATATGACATAGGAATGGGATCAATAGGAACTTTTTCAGTGTTTCTTCGAAGTGGTCTTTGGTTAGTTGTTGGGTTATTGTTTGGTTGATTAGGCTGGACTATAGGTGTTGGTGTATAGTAAGGTGCTGGGGGACGAAAATTTGGCTCAAACATTGGTGGTTGGAATGGACTTTGGTAAGAACCATGTGAGACATTGTTTGTGGCTGGAAAATGGGGTTGGTAATTTGGGTAGGGTTGAGGCTGTGGCTGAAATCGAGGTGAGTAAGGTGCATATCCCCTATATCGAGGTGTTGCATGGGTTACTACCTGGGTTTCGGCTTCTTTCTTTTTGGATAACCCGCCCTTCTTTGGATCACTGCCTTCCAACTTCCCGCATTTAGTTGTACTTTCTATTATTTCTCCAGTGATAACCATATCTGCAAAATTCTTTGTTGCATTCACTATCATACGTTCATAATAGGGTGCCTTCAAAGTGTTGACAAACATAACCGTGATCTCCTTTTCAATTAGAGGTGGTTGGACTTGGGCTGCAATGTCCCTCCAACGCTGGGCATATTTTCTATATTTTGCATAGATAATCTATCTGGGGCCATATCCATGACATGCTTGTACTGAGCTATAAATGCTCTAGCTAAGTCATTCCAGCTATGGATGCGTGTATGATCTAGCTGCACATACCATCTAACAGCTGACCCAATGAGGCTGTCTTGAAACACATGTATCAACAACTTATCATTGTGATTATAGGCAGCCATCTTGCTACAATACATTGTCACATGGGTAATAGGGCACTTGGTGCCATTGTACTTTTCAAACTCAGGAGTTTTAAACTTGGGAGGAATGACCACATCTGGTACTAGGCATAGTCCCATTGCATCTACAAACTCATAAAAATCACTTCCCTCGATAGCCCGTAATCTTTCCTCTATGATACTCAACTTTTTATAATCCGAATCACCTTTTACCTCCGACACACTACCTCTTAGTTTCTCTTGTTCCCTAGGATCATCTAAGTCAGGGACTTGGATTGGATCTGTGGGTCTTGTCCCTTGGGCTGGAGGTATGGGCACTGTAATATGAGGTTGTGCTGAGGCACTTGGTGCACCTGGATACATGTATGTATAACCGCCCATAGGCTGTGGGGGAGGTGGAGGTATGCCTTGTGAAGATTGGGCATAAGGTGGAGGTGGAGGTATGCCTTGTAAAGATTGGGCATAAGGTGGGGTAAACCCTAGAGGGTATTGGGGATTGTCATCCTCCCGGGCCTGATCACTCCCTTGATTTGGTGTTTCTCTAGCCACTTCTTTCTCTTGGCTCATTCTTGTCATCATTTCCATTAAGGCAGCTAATTGCCCCCCAATTTCATCCTGCGCCTTTTCAACTTTATCTATCCTACTACCTTGTTCTTCTTCCATCACCCTCGAACATAACCAGGTGTTGTATGAGTGTTGGGAATTTGGGCTGAAATCTTGAATGTTGGAGCTTATCCTTGAATCTTGATTACCACAATAAGAAACTAATCACTATATGGTGCAACTTTGAAATATTGTCCCATTATTTGGGAGCATGTTTTATTTAAACCATGTGAATAAATGAATGAATGTGATACTAAATGAATGAATGCGATGCTAAATGAATGATACTTTGAGGGGTATTTGTGCCATAACAATTTCAACAAAAGGGAAATTTCATTCATCGAAAAGTCACTTGTTACATTCCGATCATATTTTGATTACATCCATAAAAGTGACTAACTTGCTGATATTGATCTTTATCTTCATCTAGAAAATTCAGCAACCTTTGCCCATATTCTCTTGTTGGGTGGATTTCTTGTCTTAGAGCTTCAGCTTTATCAACCATCTCCCTCGCCTTTGTCACGGCTTTACAAACTTGAGTGGCCAGATGTTCTATATATCACTGCCTTCCCAAACTTCCCACTCTCCACTTCATGCTTGCATCTTGTGCTAGGTCATATCCATAACTCCAGTTATTTTCACTTTGCTCCTAGTCTTCTATAGTTACTTTAATGTGGTCCCTATGTTCCCGTAGCTGATCCTCTAACATTTGAACTTTCTGTTGCAGCGTGACACTTTCATTTTCTAGCTCAACTTGCTTCCCCTTTTTCAACTTTGCCTTCAACTCCTCATTCTCTTTCTAGTATTGATTTAACTTTGTTGTATTTGCAGAGTACATGCTTTCCCATTTTTGTCGTTCTTGAGACAAATAGGCAACTTTTTCTTCACTTTTCTTTGCTTTGTATGCCCAATGCTCCACCCTTTTATGCAAGTCTTCCAACTCTCTTTTTCTTTCACTTGAAGTTTGGATAATCCCTCCAATTCTCATCTCGGATCTCAACTTCTTATTCTCTTGGTGCAGAATTCTAATATCCTTACTGATGATGTTATGTTCATGTTGGACTTTCTTGAGCTTGGTTTCTCGTATTTCTGCGTCATACCTGAGTCGTTCCATTTCTTTCTGAAGCTTCAAATTCTCTTGTCTCCACTTTTCCTCCTCCATTTTGCATTGCTGTCTGACAATCTCGACCTCGGATATTTCTACTTCAGGTTGTGAAGGCATGCTGTATTTTCTTGGAAAAAATACTACTTCCTTCACTTGCTTCGTTCTCCAAATCGAGAATTTCGGGGTAACCTTGTCAGAAAGAGGTCCAAGGTTGATTCTTCGTGCTTGTTTCCATGCTCAAACCAGTTGCTCAGCCTTCTTCATTGCTTTTGACTCACCATAAGAAAATTCCACGTCATTGAGCCCGTGTGTTGGAGGAATGAATTGTTTTGCTCTAAATTGTCTTAGTACCATAAGCGGCGCGTAGCTCACCACTCCCCACGGTCCCAAAAGTTGTACCCACGACTCTTCTCCACATCGATATAAGACTGGTACATGAGGCATCCATGATGTCATCCACACTACTTGATTTTCCTCGAGTCTTTGCAAAAAAATCGGCCCATTCTTCCTTATTCTTCGGTTTCAGCCACTTGCTGTTGCAGAATTCTTTGACTGGGGCACGGTGATGGAGGAACGTTCTTTTGAATGCTTTTTCCTCGCATTTAAAATGGCTCTTAACCCAAACATGAAGTAACTAAATACATCCAACAATTCACCCTTCTTCATTTCGCCTACAATGATTCAACTACCTGAAGGTTTCAACTAGAATGGCAGGTGATTGATTCCCATTGTTCTCGATTTTCTCAAAAAGGTCTAGTACAGCTATTTCGATGTGTCCTAACACTTTCGAGAAGATAACCAAGCCATAGATTGCTAAAGCAAAAACAACCAACCCTTGCTTGTCACTGAGGTGCCCCTTAATGAACTCATGAAGAAAATCCCATGGCACACAAACATTGGACCCTTTTTGCTTCACATGGAGATCTACGTCCTTCAGTCTGACTCCCAAAAGCTTAGCTAGCTTCTTGCAAAATCCAGACTTTGGCTTCCGAACATATATTTTATCTGGGCTTTTCAAGTCTATGCCCAACAAAACGGAGTATTCCTCTATCGTGGCTGTTAAGTCCAATCTATTGAAAGAAAAACACCTGTGAGAAGGATCCCAAAACTGAATAGCTGCTCTAATCAAAGGTTCTTCAACTTTCACAGCAATCAAAGATTCTATTTGGCTATACTTTTCATGGAAATCCTTCTTCCCCTCCTCACTGATTTGATTCCATAAGTTGGCCAAATCTATTAGGTTAGTTTGCGTCAGATTCAGATTCACTTCTTTTGGTAGCGAAGACACAAAATCTCCGGCCAAGCAATCCCCTCTTACTTGTTGAGCCTTTTCGGACCAAATTTGTACTTCTTTGTAAGAGTCACACGGAACTTTCACAAATGATGAACATGCCAACCTTTCTATAGATTCTGTGAAAAATTTCTCGTTGAAGAGAGCCATGGCTAAAGACACCCCTTATGTGACTATGTGATGCAAGACGATTTATGCAAAAGAACAAAAAAACAAACACAAATCAATAAGTATATAAAAAAATATAAAGGATGAAATAAAAAGCAAATAAAGGATGAAATGCTTATTTATGCCCTATCAAAGGTCACTCTCATAAAAAGGTGGGAATGGCTCTATCCTAGGTTGGTCTCCTCACAACACATTATATACTTGTTCAAGGTTTCACACATCTAATAGGTTCCCAAATCATTCCCTACTGTCGTCCACACTGGACTAGTAAGGAACCGATTTGAGTGGGAGTATTTTGCTTGCCATTGCGGAGGTGATTACCTCACAAGAGCATAGGTACTTTACTCCCTTCTAAGGAGGATGGAACCCGGGTATAGGGCTCATGTATGCAAATGCATTGATGTATATGAAATGAATGAGCACATATTCTACCTTATTTACTTTACAATATTTTCATACATAAAGAATGCAATTAATCAAATGATCAAAATGGATAAAAGGATTATTATTATTATTATTATTATTATTATTATTATTATATATATATAAAGGAATTTTGTTTTAAAAGAAAAACTAAACATGAATGCCAATCAAGACTACCAAAGTAAAATTTAAGATACCACTTGGTTAATTAATGGTTTGACCCTCTTAGCGTCCCCAGTAGGGTCGCCAAGCTGTCGTAACGATTTCATCCGAAAACTTGACCACTCCACGATTTTAGAAACATTAAAAAACAAAAGGGGTCACTACCAATCTTTTTTGACTAGGTGTGATTGGTCACCTAAAAATCTTATCTTTTCAACAAAACCTTAAAAACAATTACGTTTATTAAAAAGACAAGTTTGGGGTCTGCGAAAACAAAGTCAGGGTTCGAGGGTTCGGTTACGTGTGAGGAAGGATTAGCACCCTCACAATGCCCGTTAGAAAACGGTACCATCCTAACCATGTGGTATCTCTTAATTTTAATAATATATTCTTGGCTTAAAACTAATTTGTTTATTTCAAAGAATTTTGTATGATTGCTTATAAGATTACTAAATGTTTTTTTTTTTGAAAATGAACATGAACCCTTTTTATTGAAAAATTAAATCAAATACTTCAATACTTTTGGTAATATTTGAAATAATTTTCCTCACCTAGAGATTTCTTAAAAATCACTACTTGTGACTTCTATAGAATCTCATCCTCGGTAGGACTCACATTATTTGTATAATTGAATAAAAATTATGTACATTTTTAAAAAATTTCATTTTTGAAAATAAGCATGAATCCCTTTTATTGAAAAATTAAATCAAATACTCCAATACTTTTGGTAATATTTGAAATAATTTTCCTCACCTAGAGATTTCTTAAGAATCACTACTTGTGACTTCTATAAAATCTCATCCTCGGTAGGATTCATGTTAATTGTATAATTAATTATTGATGCATGTGATATTGATAAAAGAAGTATAATGCGTATGGATTTATGAAAGGACTTTTATATTTTGATTTTTTTATGAAACTCTCAATATTGAAAAATTTAGCTAAATATCTCAATACTCTGGTAACATTTAGTTAATTCCTCTCACCTAAAGATATTCGAAGAATCACTACTTGTGACTTCTATGATATCTCATCATCAGAAGAATTTCATTTATTTTGAAATTAATATCTATGCATATGATGTAAGCCTATAGTACATGATGCACATGGATTTATAAAAAAAACTTTATATTTTGATTTTTTTAATGAAACTCTCAATATTGAAAAATTTAACCAAATATCTCAATACTCTGGTAACATTTAGTTAATTCCTCTCACCTAGAGATATTCGAAGAATCACTACTTGTGACTTCTATGATATCTCATCATCGGAAGAATTTCATTTATTTTGAAATTAATATCTATGCATATGATGTAAGCCTATAGTACATGATGCACATGGATTTATTAAAAAACTTTATATTTTGATTTTTTTAATGAAACTCTCAATATTGAAAAATTTAACCAAATATCTCAATACTCTGGTAACATTTAATTAATTCCTCTCACCTAGAGATATTCGAAGAATCACTACTTGTGACTTCTACGATATCTCATCATCGAAAGAATTTCATTTATTTCAAAATTAATATCTATGCATATGATGCAAGCATACATGATGCACATGGATTTATATTCCTTATTTAACATATTTATTATTATTTTTTACTATTATTTTTTTAAATATTATTTTTTTTATTTTAGAAAATAAAAGCTCATGTATTGAAAAATCACACTAAATATTCCAATACTTTTGGTAACATTGAGTAGACTCTTCTCACCTAGGGATCAGCTAGGAATCATTACTTGTGACTTCCATAGCATCCCATCATCGGACATTAGCTTTTACCTTTTGTGAATAATTAGATTATTTCATCTTTATTAATTTTATTTTTTATTTAGATTTATTAACTTAATTCCTTTTATTATTTTTTATATTTTATTTTTATTTTTTTGAAATATTATTTGTTTTTATTTTAGAGAAAAAAAGCTCATGTATTGAAAAATCACACTAAATATTCCAATACTTATGGTAACATTTAGCAGACACTTCTCACTTAGGGATCAGCTAAGAATCACTACTTGTGACTTTCATAGCATCCATCATCGGACATTAGCTTTTACCTTTTGTGAATAATTAGATTATTTCATCTTTATTAATTTTATTTTTATTTAGATTTATTAACTTAATTCCTTTTATTATTATTTTTTATTAAAATTCTATTATCATTTATTTAGTTAATTTAATCACTATTCTTTAACTTTTGAAACTTTACTATTACTAATTTTTATTTGTTTAATTATTTTGTATTTGTACATCTCTAAAATC
Organism: Heritiera littoralis; assembly: GCA_031772115.1. NCBI lineage: Eukaryota > Viridiplantae > Streptophyta > Magnoliopsida > Malvales > Malvaceae > Heritiera > Heritiera littoralis. The sequence goes on from JAPDPK010000043.1 coordinate 3,274,425, forward strand.
CCCTTTTTTTTATTAATTTTTCCCAATTATTTCCATTATCTATCTTGTTTTTATTAATTTTCATTTAATTAGTATTTTTCTAAATATTCTTTACTTGTCGTTACAAAATACATTATTATATATATTTTTTAAAATAAGCATGAATTTGAATTTTGAGAAATTATATCGAATATCCCAATACTCTTGGTAACATTCGATAAATTCCTCTCACATAAAGTCTTTTGAAGAATCGCTACTTGCGACTTTTACGAAAACTTATCATCGGGATTTCATGCTTATTTTATTTTATTTATTTCATATTTTTTATTATTTTTTTTTAATCTTCCTAAAATACATTTTTTTTAAAATTGTCAAATAAGAATTTTATTTTATTTAAAAAAACATATGGTTATATATATTTTATATATTTATATACACATTTTATATATATTTATTTATATACATTTTAAAACCATATATATATTTCCTATATTTATTTATTTATATATTTTATTTATTTGTTTATATATATATATATATATCTTAAAACTATATATTTATTGTTAAAACTAATTCCATGTAATTAAATTGATTAAACTTAAGATTATTATAAATTCAGAGAATTTTATATACAAATAAATATATATTTTTACCATGAAAATATATTAAAAGAACACAGAATAAATTATTTAACAAAATAACTATAAATAAATAAATAAAGCAGTAAAAATATACCCAAATTAATTTGGGCTTAAAACCCAAGGAGAGCCTTCCACAAAGAGCCCAAAAATCGAGCCCAAACAATAGAGGTCCAAATCTATTGGATGTGAGGCGGGTCGAAGGGTCGGATCGTAGAGTCGGGTCGGGCGTGGTGCGCTGGTCGCAAGCTGATGGTGGATCGGGTGCGCGGATCTCGGATCCGGGTCAGGTCAACAAGCGAGTCAGCGTGCAGGTCAGCTCCAAAACGCAGCGTTTTGCTACTCTATAAAACCCCCATTTTTTTTTGGCTATTCTTCATTTCAACCGGCTTCTCCAAAAAAACAATTCCAAAAATCCCAAAAAAAATTCTCTCAACTCCCTCAACCCTACCGAATGGTTATTGCCGTGCCGGCCGCCGTGCGCCGTCGTGTTTCGATCATCGGAGGCTTCCCCATAACCCTAAAAACACTCTATTCGTCCTCCTCTACTCTGATCTAGCCTTCGTTTCACCCAAATCCTACTTTACCTACCTAGATCTAGCCTAGCCGAAACTCTTTTTTCTTTCCCTTTTTTTTTTACATTTATTCTCAGATCTAGTATTCGGAGTTTTTAGGCTTCATGTTTTTGTTGTTGTTGCTGGTTTCTTTTTGTTTTTTTTTAACATGTTTAAAAATGGTGGTCTCGGGGTTTGGGTTTCCAGATTTGGTTTGGTTTTCTTCTTTTTTGTGTTTTTGGGTGTGTCTTGGTTGCTGTTGGGTTGGTAATGGTGGCTGTTTGAGGGTCTTTGATGTTTTGGGTACCCGATTTAAGGTATGAGCAGTGGGTATGTGGTTGTTTAGATGGTGGATTGGGTGATGGTGAATGGTTGCTAGTTTCGAGTAACTTGGGTGATGGCAGGGGATGGCAAGGGTGCTGATGCTAGTTGGATTTGGAGGAATGGTGGGATATGCCTGACAGGTGTTTGGTGGTTTTGGTGGTAGTGAATGGTGTAGTTTTTGCCAATTTTTAGAGTTTCGGCGTCTCCAAAAAATTTTGTCTGAATCATTCAGACCCTTTTAAATAGATTTAGAAGCATCCTTTTGTCTAGTGTATTAGATTCAACTTGTTAGGATCACACTATTGTCTCTCAGTCACCAATGGTGACTGTCAGGATGGGATGGGTGGCGTCTGGAATGGTGGATTTGCTGAACGAATTTGGTGAGATTTTGGCTTAAACAGGTAGTCGTTCAATGATTGGAAATAATAATAATAATAATAATAATAATAATAATAATAATAATAATAATAATAATAATAATAATAATAATAATAATAATAATAATAAAAATAAAAAACAAATGATATATCAAAATAAATAATAATAATAACAATAACAATAAAAGCAGATAATAATAATAATAATAACAAAACAAAAATAAAAATAAAATAAAATAATAATAATAATAACAGAAAAAATAAAAATAAATAAAATCAAATTAAATAAAATCAACTTCAGCCCATTTAATTGGCCTTGAAGCTCAATATTTTAATTTGGACTTTGAGAGCCCAATTGAATTTATTACAATATTTGTGGCCCAATATATTGGGTTCGGGCCATATCCATCTTCTAACAAAAATAACCTGATCCAAATGTAGTACTACCGATTTGGACAAAATTGGGTGTCTATACTCATAACAAATAATATGATAATGAAAAAAATATTCATGCTTAATCCTATTTTTTAAGTATAATTTTTAAAGGATGGAGAATAGACAATAATTTTTTGAAAAGGATATAAGTATAGTTATCATTAAATAAAATGTTTAAGTATTAATTTAATCTTTATTTCCTTTTATTAGATTAAGCGAACTGTTGAAATTTTTAATAATATATCAATTAAAATATGTAAAAAGATATAACAAAAAAATTTTAAATAAAAACTTTTTTATCCCATAACGAAAAGGGGTGAAATTTTAAATATTATATAATTTTACTCCTGTAATTTAAAACAAATGCATCTTAATCTTTTTTTTTTGAATGAAAACCAAATTTGGATTGCTTTTATTTAAAACAAACTATTTTGAACCAATAAAATAAAAAAATTATTAAAAACGAAATGGTATTAAAAGACAGATAAAGAAAAAGAAGATTTCACTAATTTCTATCTTCTTGGTGAGGTATCTAATGATAACGAAATAGAATATTAGTTGTAATTAAAACATGAGTTAGTTAATTATTGCTCCATATAAATATACTTTCCATGTCTTGGGAAAAGAGAATTCCATGTCATGCAACCCTTTCTCAATCCCTCTTAAATCTTATCTTGTTTATTTTGATTTTTTGACCTGGAATATTTATTAAATGTTGACTAAAAAAAAAATAACGTTACTTGAGAAAGTCAAATTAATTTATGAAAAAATCTTAATTAAGTTACTTGTGAATCAAGATTTCTTTAAACTCCAATCAGGATAGGTTTCAAATCCTACCGTAACTCCCAACTTTTATCGTCAATGCCCAATCGTTAGGATTTCTCTTCTACTTCTATATATATGCACAGTCCTTTTGCTTCTCTGAACCAAATCCTGCCGCCATTGCCTCTGTTCTTTCTCTGCTGCCTCTGTTCTTTCTCTTCTAATAGAGTTTGTTTTCCCTCTTTCTTTTTCCTTGCTTTCCCCATGTTCCGTCATCAGGAAGACGAGCTTGATCCAACTGACTCGACTGACACTGAGAGCATGGTCATGGTCTCTGCTGATGCTTCCTTAGATTTCTTGGCTCAAACGTCGAACACCAAGAAAACTAAGCTCCTGGATAAAATTGATGCCGAAGCCCCTCAAAACCAAGATTCAAGAATTAGATTCTGTAGGTACTGCGGCAGGGAGTTCAAGTCGGACAAGGCCTTGGGTGGGCATCTTCGGATCCATAGGCAGCATCAGGCCAAGTCAAAGACTTCGAAACCTATCAAGAAACACTCTTCCGAGGAGGAAGACGACAGTTTCAGTTGTTTTGTTTGCAATGACAGTTTCTCATCGATGAGGTTGTTGTGCCAGCATATGAGAAACCATCGTGAGATGGGTTCCAGTGGCATTCAACCGCCTATACCGTCTCCAGAAAGCTGTTTTACAAGTGAAGCTGACACCAGTTTCGATGAAGGGATTGAGACCGTCTCTCCAAGGATCGATCAGAATCAGGGGTACTACATAGATTTTCTGAAAGATATATCCAATTGGTCTCAAACTGATAAGAAGGGGCGCAAGAAAACTGTTAGTGACGACATTGATAATAAAGTTTACAATGCGTTGCCCTTGACGGTCTATGATCCATCTGCAGTTCCTCAGATGGAAAAGGGACTTGAAGACTCACAGGATTGCAACCAAAGGAAGAAGCAGAAGACTGAAGATACTACGCAAAATCAAGAAGCCTCAATGAAGTCTGAATACTCTGAACCTGATAGCGTGAGTACGGGCTATAGTAAGCAACCGACAAGAAAAAAGACTTCAATGATGCCTCAGGGGTTTGAAAGTCATACCTCTAACAAGTCCAAATCCAGCTCTAGCGGTGGAAACTTGAAGAACCCTAGTGGTGCAAAGGCAGTGAAAATTGTGCACGAATGCGAGATTTGTGGCAAGACGTTCGGAACTGGTCAGGCACTTGGAGGCCACAAAACGTATCACCGAAAAAATCCAGCTGTCGATCCATTGATGGGCAAGTTAGTCGAGAGAAAAGCCGAAGGACAGTTGTCTGAAGAAACTGGTCAGGTTCGAGAGTATGTCACCAGAATGTTGCTGCCAGGGTTGTTGTCCGAAGAAGCTGATCCGTCTGAAGAATCTTATGGAGAACATCCAAAGAGACCGCGCCTGCTAGGTTTTGATCTTAATATTCCTCTTGAAGGATAAACTTCTCTGTATTATTTGTTTTCTATTAAAATTTCTGAAGTCAGCTCCCAATTTTTTTTCTTAAAATTAAGTAGATTTTACTTTTTACAAGTTTAACTGTCTTGGCTGTCTATCTAAGTGAAATTACTGTATATTTCAATAAGCAGAATTTTGTCTGGTCAAATCGGTTAGCTTTTCCTTGGCTGTGTTGTCTTAGCATCAATTCGTTCAGCTTTTGGTTGGTGATAGGAGTTAATTAATTAATTCATAGTCAAATCTTCATATAAAACTTTAGTCATTGAGGGATTCTCTCCAGGTTTCATCTTGTTGGTAATTTTCATGATTTGAGGTTCTGAGCCTCGGCTTTGACAATGCCGTGGATTATTTTGTTTGTATCATTCTACCATAAACAAAAACAAAAATAAAATCTGGTTAAAAAAAACAAAAATAAAATCCAATAAAGAATGAAAAGCATTCTAACTTTTATTTTTTTATCTAAAGGTGTTTTAAAACTTAATTTTTTTTTTGTTACATTTTACAATTTAATTAGTTCCAATTTTATAGTGTTTTTTTGGCCATGTTGTCACCTAATAAAAATAATCATTTTTATATTAAAAAAATAATTTAAAAACTAGCACTGTACTCTCTCTTCCCTGTCTCTTTTTGTTTCTAACAAAAAACGAGATTGTCTCATTTGCTATCAACATATAGAAAACAACTTGAAGAACCATTCGATCAATTGAAAACAATCAAACAGCATAAATCATATCAAATCGAACTAGACAATGCAAACCCAAGATTTCTTTGGATACATTATATGTAATTATTCCATGTCCAATTCATCAAACAGTATCACAATTAACTCCTTTCACATTATTTGTAATTGAAATATAGTATCTAAAAGTAAAACAATCAAAAATTGATTTGTGATTGTTATTATTTTCAAAAAGTGTTAGGTCCAAAATCCTTTTTTTTTCCTTAGATGTTCTTATAAACCAAAGAAAATATCCAAAGGTAGAAGCTTGAAATATTTATGGATCAAACAACACAATTGAATAATCATAACACTTGGTTAAAGGATCACAATATGTAAAATGGATCTCTATAAATTGAGATGTCATGTTTAGATTTGAATCACTTAAGACATTGAAGTACTTGAAAATATTAAAATTGGTGAGATTGTTATTTATTCCCTCTTATTCTCAAAGTAGAAACAAAACTCTTAGACATTGTTTATTACAAAAACTAATTGCTAAGACAAGATACTTTTGTACTTGTAAAGGATATTTAGTGGTTTGGTTTTATGCAAAATGATTTCAAATGGTAGCTTCATTCTATCTTAGGGCTATTCGATAAACCTCTATTGCATACCGTAATTGGTGTAGATGAAATAAGCCTAAGAAATGTGGCATTGTACCAGCACACTTTGAAGTAATTTTTGTATTTGTTCATTCTTCATCAAAGTTCAACAAGAAGTTCAAAGGCCAAGGTGTTGGAAGCACTTAAAGAAAAACAAGTTCATCTTCATCCACCATCAAAGGGGCTCAACCAAACAACAATCTTAGGCTCTTTTTGTTTTTCACTTGTTTTGAAGATGATTTCCTAGAGGGAGATGGCTATCAATTTTCAAAAATTGATACAATTTGATGAAGCAATTTTAAGATGAAAAAAGGAATTACTAGATAAGTTTCATTAACTTCTTGAGTTTTATGCACAATTGCTTCAGTTGTTAGTTGTTGCATATATAATTTGAATTATGTGGTAAAAGCTATGAGAAATTATTTGATATGCAACTTTGTCCTTCATAATTTATATGTTCTTCCATTATTATGAAAAATATTTCAAGAGAATCATTTAGTGTAAAATGAAAAAGTATCTCTTGAAAAACTTGTGCGTAATCTTCAAATAAAAAGTATAGTACCACAATGAACATAAAAAAATCTAAGAATATGGGATGAAAGAAGGATAGTCCAACAAATGCACAAAAGAACAGCTTTATTCTAATACATGCCCACGAAATTAAAAATAAATTAAGGGTGCATGTTTTTATTATAGAAAATAAAGTCATTAAATAATGAATGTTACTTCTTCTTAAAGAAGAAAAATGCATAGCAACAAATTAAATTTTTTGCAATAATATTAAGTTGAAAAACTTGAATAAATGAGGCTTTATTGAACAAGGATGGTGCTACAAAATATGTTAGTATGAACTAAGATTTGTCAAAAAATATTTCAAATAAGATAATGAAGGAAATGTACAAGAAATTCATTCCATATTGAAACCATAAGTGAAGCTCTATAAATTGAAAATTTATAGATTAATTGAAAAGATTGGTTTCTAGTTAATATTGAAGACAAGATTAAATTGTCATGTCTAAAGTTTGAATACTTAGAAAAGACTATATATGTAAGGACATGTTGATATTTCTTTTACATTAAATAATCTTTTGATTAAGATAAATTGTTTAAGCATGTTCTTAATAAAAAGTATTTTTGATGCAACTAAATTGGATCAAATATGAATAGAATTATCAAAACATGCATTAAGAAATTCATGTTTTAAAATAAATTTTGGTTAAACATGTACTAGTTTTTATATTTGTGAAATTGCATGCTAGGAATTTAATTCTATGCGAAATTACATGCTAGGATTTTACTTCCTAAGATAAAATGGCTTTTAAAATTATTTGAATTAATGCACAATGTTATATGTGATTTAGATAAAATTACTTTTGGTAAAAGGATACATAACTTTTATGTTAACTATTAAGTAATGCTATGATTTCATGATGCATGGAAAGGATGATAATTACATATATTTTGAATTTTTGATCTTGAACTTAATTATAAAGTTGATAAATATATATATATATATATATATATACACACACACACACACACACACACACATATATATATAAAGCCAAATATTTTGCTAAGGAAAGATTTACACAAAAATGAAATGATTACTTTCATACATATATACCATAACAAGAATTAATTGCTGCAAAAAGAATATTTATTGCATTTATTTAATTTTAAAAATTGATGTTAATTCACCAATTGATGTGAAATTCACATGATCTTAAAAGGTGAACTAGATAAAAAGAGCATATATCGAATAACATAAAAGGTTATTAATTCAATGATAATATTACAAGTGTGTAAATTAGTCAAGTTCTTGAATAAATTTAACAAGATCTCAAGCAATGGCATCATAGATTGATGAGGTAATTTTGGCTTATAATTGTATCTAAATATAATAAGTTCAACAAGATGCTACCATTTATTATATAAAAATGACAAGTTAATTTTAGTATGTATCAAGAATAATTATAAGTACTAAAAATGACATAAGTGTTGCACATGTGAATTTGGGAATGAGAAATTAGAGAATAACAAGTTAGTTTTCAAAATTTAAAAAATTAGAAAGATTCTAAAAAGAATCAATTATTTGTGTAATAGATGCAACCCTACATGAGATAAAAATATATTAGTTGTACATGGGAAAAAGCAAAAGTAATTAGATAATTTATATATGTTATGACATAGTAGGGTATTACTTTTGTGATTAACGAAGGTTAGTAAATACATAAACAACCTAACATGAATTGCATTGGGATTGTCTTAATATATTTAAATCAATATATATATTATAATATTGTATATTGTAATCCTTCAATAATAGAAGGATAAGTCAATGCAATTTGATTACTCATATGGTTTTAAAGTGAATCCGCAAATGGATTGGTTATCATAATTTGTGGGAGTTGGTGTTTCTTAGAATTTAAAGAAACAAAATGTATTCTACTATTTTGTGAAATTTATAGCATTTGATATGGCAACTAAGGAATCAAGCAAAGTTATAATTCCTTTAGGGCTTAAGCCAATGTTATATTAATTTATTTTGATAGTGGAGCTACACAATTAAAGGCTAAAAGCCAAGTATTCATTGGAATCTAAAGACATTAGTTAAAGTATAGCTTTGTTCTTGACGAAGGTTACACACCATATATTTTTGTAGGAAGAAAGATTCAAGAATCATTTGACAAAAGGTATTTAAAGGAAATGATGTTTAGAATTTCCAAGCTGAATAGGACTCAAGCTAATTAACTTTAGTCACATAAGATGGAACTTCAACTCAATGCTTAATTGGACATAAGTCTTGAGATTTAACCAATCCAAGTATGTTATTTAAATGTGGCTGCAAGCACTTAAAGGAATAAATTCAGCCCGAAGTAGACATGTGCTTGAAACCATATGATGAAAGAAAATATTGACTTATTACTCTTAATGGAGCCATAACACGTACCTATAATGTTAAAATGCTTATATGGTTGCATTTCTAATAGAGTTCACCTATATGAGTGAAAGTGATACTGCCTCTAGGAATAAAGGGCTTGGCTCTTAAGCACTTATTAATGGATATAAGACACATGGCTAGTAATAATGTCGAGCTTTTGCTAAATTACTCTTAGACGAGTTCTTGAAGTCCTATGTGTGAATTAATGTATGTAGTTTTTTGAATAACTCAACAACACTTTTTCACTAAGGTAGATGTTTTAAATCATGATTGATACCTTCATTTATGCGTTGAGGATTCCTTAAGTATCAAATTTGATCTATTTTGAAAATGATGGCGATTAGTGGAAATTTTTAAAATAGTGTAAGAATGATTAAACATGATATTTAATGGAAACAAGAAACTAGTATTTTGAAAAGTTTAAGAGATAAGTAAATCGAGTTAAATTGATTGAGTGAAACATATATAGGACAGTTAACTGACCATATAGAGCAATCAACTATCTATATAGGACAGTCAACTGCCTAGGAAAAACAGTCAAATGTCTTACACAAGACTAAGCTTTTATTTAAAGATTGCACTAGGGAAATCAATGCGCATTTGGGTAGTTGAGTGCTCATTTAGGGCAGAAACTTTCTATTTCTAAAATACACTAGGGCAGAAACTTTCTATTTCTATTTCTAAACTTTCTAGTTTTTTGGTGAGTGTACTCTTTCTACCTCTCTTTAGTTTTTCATTCAACTCCTACCGTTCAAAGAGAACCAAAGCCCCATTTTGATTAAACTGCCTTAACAATTTGTTTCTACTTTCCATCCTGCAAAAAGAATTGATGATCAAGATCTTTCCTCTATGTAGTTTATGCTTGACTTTGTGGAATTCAATCAAATAAGTTGTTGATCTTTATTCTAACCTGTCCAATTACGTGTCTGGGTATGCTTAATTTACATAAGTCTCGAAGCTTGTAAGCTGGATTGTTATTATCATGAATAATTATCCATTTGGGTCAAATAGTCCTAAGTCCTTCAATGCATATCCAAGGTTAGTAAATACATAAACAACCTAACATGAATTGCATTGGGATTGTCTTAATATATTTAAATCAATATATATATATATATATATATATATATATATTATAATATTGTATATTGTAATCCTTCAATAATAGAAGGATATGTCAATGCAATTTGATTACTCATTTAGGGCAATGCGCATTTGGGTAGTTGAGTGCTCATTTAGGGCAGAAACTTTCTATTTCTAAAATATACTAGGGCAATTCGTTGCCTTTGGAGGGCATCCGACTACCCTAATACAAAATGCTAAAAATGAATTGTTTAATATTAGAAGAGTTATAATGAACAAAAAAAATTAGAAGAGTTATATACGCATTCAAAATGTGTTCTTTAACTTATGAGTAGTTAATAAAAATAATCGTTGGATTCCAAATTTTGTGATTGTATTTAGTAACTGTATTTGTTGGATCAAACAACATAATTAATAATCATAACACTTTATTAAAAGATCATTATTCTTTAAATGGATCTCTATAAATAGAGATATCAAGTTTAGACTTGAATCGGTACTTAAGACACTTGAAATACTTGAAAATATCAGAATTAGTAATATTGTCCTCTCTTCACTCTCATTTTCAAAGTACAAACTAGTCTCTTAAACATTATTTACTGCATAAATAATAGTTAAGACAAGATATTTATGTACTTGTCAAAAGTTTTTAGTGATTTAATTTCATAAGTGCAATGTAATTTTAAACCGTGACTTCGTTGTATCCTAAGAATATTCAACAAACCCTGTTGCGTACCACATAATTGGTAGGGACGGAATAAACTTAAGGAAAAAGTATTATAACAACACACAGTGAAGTTATTTTTGTATTTATTCGCTCTCAATCAAAGCCCAATGAAAATTTTAAAGGCTCACATGTTGGAAGCACTGAAGGAAAATAAGTTCATTTTCATTCAACATCAAGATGACTCGTTGAAACATCATTAATAGTGCTAACACCATCTAAATCAAGAGTTTAAAAGAAAATTCTATAGTTAGGCTAGATTAATTTGATTGTTAGTTTTGTTAATTTAATCAAAAGCATTAAGATAAATAATATTTTAAAAATAAATTTAAACTTTCTAAAAAATAAGAAAATACATGTTTTTTTTCCTTCTATAACATAATATTAAATTTGAGTTTTTATGATAATTTTCAATCAAGATCTCAATTAAGCCTTCTTTTGTTTTTTTTTTTTTAACAAAACAATCACAAAGTTCTCATAACAAATGATATGATAATGAAAAAAATATTCATGCTTGATCCGATTTTTTAAATACAATTTTTAAAGGATGGAGAATAGACACTAATTTTTTGAAAAGGATATAAGTATACTTATCATTAAATAAAATGTTTAAGTATTAATTTAATCTTTATTTCCTTTTATTAGATTAAGCAAACTGTTGAAATTTTTAATAATATATCAATTAAAATATGTAAAAAGATATAACAAAAAAATTTTAAATAAAAACTTTTTTATCCCATAACGAAAAAGGGATGAAATTTTTATAGTATATAATTTTACTCGTGTAATTTAAAACAAATGCATCTTAATCTTTTTTTTTTGAATGAAAACCAAATTTGGATTGCTTTTATTTAAAACAAACTATTTTGAACAGATAAAATAAAAAAAAATTATTAAAAACGAAATGGTATTAAAAGACAGATAAAGAAAAAGAAGATTTCACTAATTTCTATCTTCTTGTTGAGTTATCTAATGATAACGAAATAGAATATTGGCTGTAATTAAAACATGAGTTAGTTAATTATTGGTCCATATAAATATACTTTGCATGTCCTAGGAAAAGAGAATTCTATGTCGTGAAACCCTTTCTCAGTCCCTCTTAAGTCTTATCCTGTTTATTTTGATTTTTTGATCTGAAATATTTATTAAGTGTTGATTAAAAAGCAAAGTAACGTTACCTGAGAAAGTCAAATTAATTTTTGAAAAAATCTTAATTGAGTTACTTGTGAATCAAGTTTCTTTAAACTCCAATTAAGATAGGTTTCAAATCCTACTATAACTACCAACTTTCATCGTCAATGCCCAATCATCAGGATTTCTCTTCTACAACTATATATATACACAGTGCTTTTGCTTCTCTGAACTAAATCCTGCCGCCATTGCCTCTGTTCTTTCTCTGCTGCCTCTCTTTCTCTTCTAATAGTGTTTGTTTGTTTTCCTTCTTTCCTTTTCCTTTTTCCCCATGTTCCGTCGTCAGGAAGACGAGCTTGATCCAACTGACACGACTGACACTGAGAGCATGGTCATGGTCTCGGCTGATGCTTCCTTAGATTTCTTGGCTCAAACGTCAAACACCAAGAAAACTAAGCTCCTGGATAAAATTGTTGCTGAAGCCCCTCAAAACCAAGACTCAAGAATTAGATTCTGTAGGTACTGCGGCAGGGAGTTCAAGTCGGACAAGGCCTTGGGTGGGCATCTTCGGATCCATAGGCAGCATCAAGCTAAGTCAAAGACTTCGAAACCTGCCAAGAAACACTCTTCCGAGGAGGAAGACGACAGTTTCGGTTGTTTTGTTTGCGATGACAGTTTCTCATCGATGAGGTTGTTGTGCCACCATATGAGAAACCATCGTGAGATGGATTCCAATGGCATTCAGCAGCCTATACTGTCTCCAGAAATCTGTTCTACAAGTGAAGCTGACACCAGTTTCGATGAAGGGATTGAGACTGTCTTTCCAAGGAACGATCAGAAGCAGGGGTACTACATAGATTTGCTGAGAGATTTATCCAATTGGTCTCAAACTGATAAGAGAGGGAGCAAGAAAACTGTTAGTGACGACATTGATAATAAATTTACAAAGCTTTGCCCGTGACGGTCTATGATCCATCTGCAGTTCCTCAGATGGAAAAGAGACTTGAAGACTCACAGGATTGCAACCAAAGGAAGAAGCAGAAGACTGAAGATACTGTGCAAAATCAAGATGCCTCAATGAAGTCTGAATACACTGAACCTGATAGCGAGAGTACAGTAGAGATATTAGGCAATAGTAAGCAACCGAAAAGAAAGAAGACTTCAATGGTGCCTCAGGGGTTTGAAAGTCATACTACTAACAAGTCCAAATCCAGCTCCAGCGATGGAAACTTGAAGAACCCTAGTGGTGCAAAGGCGGTGAAAATTGTGCACGAATGCGAGATTTGTGGGAAGACGTTCCAAACTGGTCAGGCACTTGGTGGCCACAAAACCTATCACCGAAAAAACCCAGCTGTTGATCCATTGATGGGCAAGTTAGTCGAGAGAAAAGCCGAAGAACAGTTGTCTGGAGAAACTGGTCAGGTTAGAGAGTATGTCACCAGAATGTTGCTGCCAGGGTTGTTGTCCGATGTAGCTGATCCGTCTGAAGAATCTTATGGTGAACATCCAAAGAGGCCGCGCCTGCTAGGTTTTGATCTTAATATTCCTCTTGTAGGATAGACTTCTCTGTATTATTTGTTCTACATTAAAATTTCTGAAGTGAACTCCCAATTTTTTCTTAAAATTAAGTAGACTTTACTTTGTTGCAAGTTTAACTGTCTTGGCTTTCTATCTAAGTGAAATTGTTGTATATTTCAGTAAGCAGAGTATGGTTGCTTGATCCTGGTGTGGTGTTTTTGCCCTTTCTCTGTGTGCATAATCAGAATTTTCTTTGCTCAAATCGCTTAGCTTTGCCTTGGCTGTGTGGTCTTAGCATTAATTCGTTCAGGTTTTCCATTTTCACGGTTTGAGTTTCTGAGCGTCGGGTTTGGCAATGCTGTGGATTATTTTTTTGGTCGTAACCGATATCTAAGATTATTTTGGTTGCCGATTAATTCAGAACCTAGCTATTATTGAATATTAAATAGAAAATTTTTCCAATACTGTTTTTTGAATTATTTTGTTTGCATCAGTTTACCGTAAAGAAAAACAAAAGTAAAATCCGAATAAAAAATAAACAAAAATAAAATCCAATAAAGAATGAAAACCATTTTAACTTTTATTTTTTTTTATCTAAAGGTGTTTTAAAACTTAATTAGTTCCCAGTTCATAGTGTTGTTTTGGCCATGTTGTCACCTACTAAAAATAATCATTTTTATATTAAAAAAATAATTTAAAAACAAGCACTGTACTCTCTTCCCTGTCTCTTTTTGATTCTAAAAAAAGTGAGACTGTCTTATTTGCTGTCAACATAGAAAACAACATAAAGAACCATTCGATCAAATGAAAGCAGTCAAATACAATAAATCATATCAAATTGGACCAGATAATGGAAACCCAAGACTTCTTTGGATACATAATATGTAATTACTCCACGTCCAATTCATCAAACAAATTAACACAACTCCTTTCATATTAGTTAGTGTAATTGAAAGAAAGTATTTAAAAGCAGAACAAGCAAAACTTGATTTTGTGATTGTAATTTTTTTAAAAAATAATATTAACTCCGAAATTCAATTTCTATCTTTTTCTTGTATATCCTTATAAACAAAAAAAAATATCCAAAGGTAGAAACTCGAAATATTTAAACCAAAGATAATATCCCAAGGTAGAAGCTTGAGATATTTAATTTTGCATGACTGACTTTACCTTCAGCATTTATTTTCTTTATTTCTCCTATAAAACGCACACACAAAAATGCCAGTGTATATAAATATGAGAATAACTTGCATTAGGATAGTCTTAAAAATTCAATTTTTATACGCCAATCAAATAATGACACTTCGTAACTTTTTAAAAACATATAATAACTATCTTATACACATTCCTACTAAATTAACTCTCGAACTTATTTAAAAAAAACCTAAAATTTAATTTTTTTTTTCTAAAAAACTCACAAATTTAATTTAATTCTATTTGATTTAACTAAAAAAGTTAATTGAAAAAAAGGGATTGCTATCTTGGTGCTGTTAAAAGTCCTATTAGTAACTAAAAACGTTGGCACAACGATGTAAGACTCCACTAAGTTTCTAAGTGAGAACGATTTATAACGAAAAGTCTCGTTTTCAAATTCTCATCAGGTCAAATTCTCTTAAGTCAGTGCAAATGAAGATTAATTTCATATATGATGTAGTATGAAAATACGGGTTTTAAATTAAAAAAAGAAAAGGTCCTATTAGCGGAAAATCTGATTCCTTCGTAACTGAGTTTATATTACAACTTCAAGGAAGATAAACAAAGAATCAGACTTCTGTTATTGTTTTTTTTTCCAAAGTTAACCTCAAAATAAAGTGAGTCTTAGATATCAATGCATTCTCTTCTTTTTCCTATTATGGCGTCATCTTTGCAAAAATCGTTCCCAACAGCTGCAGCATTATGATACATATCCTCAGACAATAATGCTAAAAGCCGTCATCTCTATCCAATTAAAACCCTGCTTATTGGTAGAAAAAAAAGGGAAAGGACAAGATGTTTGAATAATATATATTCAAGTGCTGATTATTGAATATTAGATCATAATTGTATTGTTATGAATTTTTTTTCCCCAAACTTTCTGCTATCGATTCAAAACCGCAACGCCGTATGGATGAGGCAGAAACTGCTCAACGACGACAAAAGAGAGCAAGCCCTTTTAATTTTATTTTTTTTAATGCATTACTAATTTTAATTAAATCAGATAAAATTAAATTAAATTTGTGAGTTAAAATTAAATCAAATTTATATATATTTATGGGTGGATAACTAAGTTGCCGAGATATATATATCTATATATATATATATATATATATATATATAGATATTATGATATAAAAATCATAATTAACCAAAATTACATTAGTATAGGCTTAAACTTAAAAATGATGAAGCCAACAACTTTTTGATCAATTGGTTAAAAAAAATGTGACACTAAGATTTGGGTTCAAATTTAAGTAATCTCATCTCACCTCCAATTATCAAATAATTCACTTATAACAAAAAAAATTAAAAATGGTGAACTCAAAACCCCTCCAATTATCAAATAATTCACTTATAACAAAAAAAAATTAAAAATGGTGAACTCAAATCCTGCTAGTATTTTTAACGAGCCTTGATTTAAAGTTTAAACCATTTAATTAGCTTAATATTTTCATCCAAACTCATCCAAATTTAGATAAGGATTTGAGCTTAGGCAGATAATGTACACTTGAACAGATCTAATGTAGAATAGGTGGATCTAGAGAGATGAGTTATTGAGAATTTTAATTTAAGTAGTAGTAGCGCGAGAGTAAAAAATTTTATTTACTAGAAATTTAATTTAAACATATTCAATAATAAATAAATAATATAAAAGAATGATAATAGTCTTAATAAAAAAATTTAAAACATCCATATTCAATAGTAATTGTTAAAAATTTTACAATTGTTCATAATTCAATTTCATATTTTAAAAACATTTCACAATAACTCCTATCAATTTTTTTGAACACATTTTTTATACACAATTAAATTATTATTCAACTAATTGATCTCTCATTCAATTATGCAAATACATCTTAAGAATATTCATTATTGAAAATGCTTTCCATTATAACATTTTATTTATTTTTTAGTTTCAACCATTTTTATAACAAGATTGTTAATTAACTTTAAAGCGTTAAAAATTTCATTGAAAAAAAACATTCTTTTAGATAACATTTAATCAAACGCACAACCCCTTCCTCTTTCTCGATATATATATCATAGAGTATGAATCTACTTATAAAAAGTATAAAACAAATTATTTTGCACACTTCTATTAGCTTTACGTTAGATTTATATTTTTGCAAACTAACCATTAAATTGAACAGCATATTTATGTTTATTATGCTCGTAAATTTTTAAATCAATATTTTTCTGATAGCAATCGAGAATAACTTTTTTTAATATGCATTAACAGTTGAAATCTTATTATTTAAAACAAATAATTAGATATTTTTGATTTATATGAAATTTGACGTACGGTACAATATTTACGTGAATAGAACATAAAATTTAATAATTAAATTAAAAATATATAAATCATATAAAAATATATGAGAATGTATAAAACTAAATTAATTTTACATTGATACAAATGAATCCCTATTTTTTGCACGATGACTACTTTTTATACTTTGTGTAAATGTGTAAATTAAATATCCATTATAATTCCGACGTTCTCCTTTCAGTTTTCGGTTCTTAGGAAAAGTGAAAGGCTAAAGCACACTCCCACTTAATTTACGATCACAATTTTTTTCTTAAAAGAAAATTTACAATCACATTTAGAAACGCAAGATAATGCTTTACAATATCAGGCATGAGAGAATGGACAGCTCGAGATTTTGAGGAAGCAAACTGCATATTTGAAATGATGCAGCTGTATGCTCTGTAAATATTAGATTCAGCTCTAGTTTGAACAAAGAAAAATCATCCTTAAATGGAGAAAAATAGAGGAAAAAAGGATATCCAACGCTAGTTGGAATATGATGTTGAGGGTTGGTGCACCATATTCGAAATAAAAATCACACTTGTTGAAGGTCTCCTGCTTCTTATCTCCCGCTTTTTTGTAGTCCTTGGAGAATTTCTTGTTCATTTACATACTTTGCCTACCTGCATCCTCCACCTATTTCTCCATAGCTGAATCAAAAATCATCATATGATTTTAAGGAATTCAGTACTCCGTAAAAACACATCCCATCCATGTACCATTCTCTTGTTCTATGTCCATTTTTGGCAAACACTTCATGAAGATTTGGCATTAGTTTTTCGGCCATGATAGTTATGAAGATTTGGCATTAGTTTTAATCCTATTATAGTAGCGAGTATTACAAACAAGTGTTTGGTTTCTATTTGTCACTACTTCTAAAATATCAGAGATCATCTTCTTATTTCTTCTATTCACCAGTTTCTCCTCATTTTCAGAGACCTTAGTTGTTTTTCTTTCTTTTGTCAGGACATCTAGAGAGCTGCTAAGTGGTAACATGGTTCTCTATTCATCTATTATACTCAGTTTCCCAAATTCAAAGTAAATTCCCTATTTTTTTATGTAAAATTTCTAAATTAAGTTTATAACAACTAAGATTACTTTGCTTGTCTTGCCTCCTAAGACCATTACCTTAAAGGGCTGTAGCTTTTACTTCTTGTTTGAGAAATACTACATTGTTCCACTGTTCTTGTTTCCACCTTTAGCCACCAATATGCCGAAAAAGACGCCATGTCTGAGTAATTTTAACAAAAGGCTATGGCTACTTGAAACACTACATACAGAAAACCAAGAATAACAATTGAAAACACCTGAACTTTCCAAACAATTATAGAAGACGAGTGGGCCACCAGAATAAATAATTTTCTCACCTATAACCTAAAAGACCCTGTTTTTGCCATGTGCAGCTACAAATCAATTCCTCCAAAAAACCTCCCGCCTAACCCAGACACTTACAACATCTCTCCTTCTCCATTGTTTATTTAAAAAGGCTTCTTACATCTTCAAATCTTAGCTGAGAACACACTTGAGAGAGCACCTAACATCCTTTTGTGCCTTCAATTCTCTTCCAAAATATCTCCAGGTTTTCCTCTACCTTCCTTGTCCCCACTGATATTTTTGAGCAAGCTTAGGTGTGATTAAAAGATAAGTGTATTTAGTTTAATCGTCAATTTGCTTTATGTGCCTAGAATCCTTAAGGGTCATGAATGTGTATTATGCTAACACTCGGGGATTATGTTCAAGCCTAGGCTGCTAAGGTCTCAAGGGATTTTGTGCCACAGTATACCCAACTAAAAGCCAAAAAGAAAAACAGAATACTGATCCACATGACTTTTGTGCACTACTTCACATGCGTTTCAGCAAACTTTTTCTAAGTTAGTCCTTATATTTGGCAGGACATGCTAAGGTTTTACATATCCAAACGTGTTAGGTTTGAAACCCCAGGTGCAAATGCCTACATCCCCTGTTTTTTTCTCATTAATTGTTTATTTTCTGCTTATTTCCCCTGAAAGTTCACTGGATTTCGCTTCCTTCTGTTGTTTCAGAACAAGGCAGCATTAAACACCCACAATTAATCCCCAAACTTTAATATCCTAAGTACATAACAAGACATTGCTGAAGTTAAGATAATGCGACAGCACAAACCCCTTTTTCTCCCTTGATACTCTAACTAACTTATATCGTGCTATCAAATTCACAGCTTTCACAAAATGAAATCCTTAAGCTATCAGCATATAACACCAAACATTGTACATATCTAACGACCAAAGCCTTTACTAGAATGTAATACACCAAGAAAATTTGCAAACAGTAACTTAGAGTTCCCACATCAAGACAAATCTAAAGCTAATTCAAACATGCATACCAAAACTATCAATAACATCAGCCTGAGGGTTTCTTTGCTCAAAAATTGAACAGAGTTCTTGTCAATGACAACTGGCACTCTAATTTTGGTCAATATTGAGTGGAATTCTTACCTCCAGAAGTTTCTGACAATTGTCCAGCTCTCATAAAGTTGAATATGGCTAGTCACTCCCCTCCTAAGCCATTTAAGCTTTTCAACTACTGGACAAGGCGTCTAGAGTTAATGCATATTGTTGAGAACTAATGGAAAATGTTTGTTAGATGCAGCCTTATGATCATCATCCATGAAAGCTGAAAACATTGAAACTGGAGCTCAAGAAGTTCAATCTTTCTCATTATGGGAGCATTCAGATAAAGTTATTGCTAAGAGAAAGGAATTAGAAGCAATTTAAGTCTCTGTTTTATCTCAAACTGCTCCTCTTCAGAACTCTTTCTCAAGAGCTTCAGCTACTGGTTGAAGAAAGTTATTGTAGATAGAAATCAAGGATCAGATGGATTCAAGAGATTCCTGCTTTTTTGGATAAATTTAAACCATTTGCTTATAATAAAAAAAATCCATAAGCAAAAATTCAGTAAACACGACTCCTTTCAAAATACCCAAAACAAAAAAGCATTTAACCCAAAATTAGAAACCATCAGTCAATCTTCTCACAACAACTAAAACAACATATAATTTTTAAACAAACATTAAGTAGCAACATGCACTATTATATTAAAGCATTAATTCAAATGTTCATACAAAACCCTAAAATCCCAAATCATTAAAAAAACAAAACCCATATTTTTTGTTTACTTATCTTTAGTAGAAACGCCGTATTTCTCTTGCATCCTAGCGATTTCCTCTTCCTTCTTCTTCTGGTCAAACTTCTTGCTCATCTTGGCCTGCTGATAGTACAACACAATCAAATACCTATTGGCGACGTTGAAACCCGACAGATGATCAACCGCCGTTTTGGCGTCGTAGATGTCCTCATAGACGACGAAAGCGGTGCCTCGGGTTTCTTTGCTGGTCCCAATGCGTATCTGGCGAATGGCTCCGTATTTGCCGAAGATATCGTACATCTCCTCGCTGGAAATATTGAATGGAAGGTTTCGAACATAGAGAACCCGGTTGACTTCCGGGGGAAGCCGGGTGTTGCCCTTGCGGAGACTGATTGTGGTCATTGGAAAGAAAGGGAAGAAGCAAAATCTAAAGTGCTTGCAGGATTTTTCAGATAAGTAGAGAAAGATGAGAGGATTCGGGAATGGACGGTGTACCGACGGGCGTGGATTCTTATATTGAATGGAATTATTGTGATATGGTTGGGCAAGGTTGGTTTCGGCCCATCTAAAATTTTTCGTATCCATTCAAGTGGACTTGTATAACCCTGAGCAGCAAGTTTTGGCCCATTCAAAATTTTAGATCCAATAAAGTTGGAGCTATCTAGTTGTCATGATTATTCCGTGTTAGGATGTAATCGAGCCAAACTGAGTTGATATAGTAAAGTGCTCAAGCTCGAGCTTGACTCGAAAATTCGATGCTTGGCTCAACTTAGTTGAGCTTTAAATTTTGAGCTTGAGATCAAAATCGAGCTACTTGAGCTCGCTCGTTTAAGTTATTTTATCTGAGATCAATTCTCATGCTCAAATCCCAACTCGAGCTTGATTCTCATACTTGAACTCGTGCTCGATTTTATTTTATATAGATCAAAATATTATCAATTAAACATAGTAAAATACAACATCAACAATAATAAAAACCTTACATAAAAATGAAAGTAACTAAAGACAACACAAATCACACATAAAATTAACATTGTTCGGAAAATTGTAAAGTCTTACATAATTTCGAAATTATAAAAACAAACAAAAATTCATAATAATATCACATCCTTTACTAGTTAGCTCCACTAGCCAATCCACCATGGAATCTCCTTCCTTGCAAACTGAAAGTTACATCTTTTACTTACAAATGCAAAAGCACCGATCCTTCATTCTACGAGTACAAGAACTGTTTTTTTTTTAAAGAAAAAAGTTTGCGAACATTGCTACTTTGCTTAACATTCCCTTGTGTCTGTTCAATTTAATAGGCAAAACATTGCTACACATTCAAAAGCTATAATATAGATACGCAAAACCAGCATGACTTTCAACACTTCTACATTTAATAGGCAAACTTAGGCAATAATTCGTCACACATTAGCTAACATAAACATACAAGTAATAGAATATAAATTCATATTACACAATAAAATAATTGGAATAATTTATAATTACTAGCATAATTAAGTTGCAGAATATTAACTTCATATCAAGGACAAGTAGAACTTATTTTGAGGTTGTAAATGCTAAACTCTCTCTATATATAAGCTTCTATTTTGAGTTAATTTTCTCTTAATTTTTCTACTATTCAACCTATTTTTCTTTTTAAAAGAGAAAGAGTAGATGAAATAATTGAATGAGGCTTAGAGCAACACATTAAACCAGGCTTTTCACAACAATTTTGAAAAAAAAAAAAGAAGAAGCTGTTCACACTACCATAAAGAGCAAAATCATATGAACTAAGCAAGAGATGATTTAAGAGAGCATATATATTTCTTAAATATTCTATAAATCTAAGCCTAGCCAATTTTACACATATATGAAAATCCTTTAATTTGCATTCAAAATTTATAAAATCTTATTCAGTAAATAAATAAAATTTCCACAACTGACATTCAACAGAACTTTTATAAGATTGTCCATGCAAACAAGTTACTTATTCACTAAAGGGAGATATCAAAAATTATTACAAAATTGGCGATTATCCATGCAAATAAGTTAATTATTCACTTTCAAGCCCATTACCATAACAAAGTAGCTTATAGTCCTTGTCACACCCTCGTCACTACCCAAATACCAACTAACTTTTTCTTCACATAAGTTTGGTTAGACTCGTTCGTCAATGTCATCCTTTCATCTTTTTATACTTTAAGCATCATTACTTATGACATGATATCAAATTTCTCATGAAATATGAATTTCATATATACTCATAAAACAAATACATCAAGATCTCATATACTTACATAACCTATATCCCCAACTGACTTAATATACTTCAATATATTATTGTACTATACAATAGCCGAAGTACACGACCAACAGATTATACCTTCAAGGAATAATTGGGAAGCGTGTCTCGAAGGTATACTAAAAGATCCCAAAAGGAAGCTCCTCTATCTGGAGCAGGAATCTACTTCAAATAATCTGTATGAAAAATAGTTGTAAAAGAGTGAGTTTACGCTCAGTAAGAAACATATGTAAAAGAGCGTACTATGTCACTATATGCAGTTTTCCTGCTTGGCTCTATAATGTCATGAAAAATCATTATAAAGACTATACCATATACAAGTAAATCATCTCTTTCAAATACTTTCATGGATCTCAAATCATGTGAAATCACAAGTGTAAATACAAATAACTTCAAATACAATTAATAGATGGGAGACAATTAACTTCCAATAGAATCATGCACCAAATAACTCTCATAAGGATACAGCAAATATATCCCGTAAGGGATAATCCATGAGAGATCTCATAAGAGATACCACAAATATATCCATAAAGGATAATCTCGAGATATGTCAGATATGTGGCGTACCCACGCATGGGCCAGGGATCCTCTCCAAAGCAGAATGCAAATAAGAGACATATGGTCATTGTCTATAGACCACAGTGAACACAAGTCAGGTGACATCTGTGGCACTGAAGACCGGACTAAGGTTCCTCAGCCAAGTACAAATACAAGTAAGATGCATGATCGTCAAGGAATCCATGGTCTCCAAAACCTTTTCCATATAACTTTTAGTAAATATAATTATTCTTTCTTGAAATAGGCTTTAAAGCCTCCTTTTTCAAATAGGGCAGTTAACTGGTCATATAAGGCAGTCAGTTGCCATAGCATATATCCCTTTATTGAATTTCTTTTCTTTTTAAAAATTCAAATATTTTATTTTTCGAAAACACATAGAGCAGTCGACTGGTCCCATATAGCAGTCGACTGGCTCCATAGGCAATCGGCTGGTTTTGAAACAGAATACTTTCTGAAAAATAGCAGTTGACTACTATATAGGGCAGTCGATTGGTTTGAGTCAATTTCGAAAAATTTTACATCTCGTCTGTCTCTAGGCAGTCGGCTGCTACTTAAGGCAGTCGGCTGTTACTTAAGGCAGTCAGCTGCTCTTAGCATTTTGGTAACTAGGAGACAAATCCAAATTTGACCTTTTCTGCACTTAAATAGCTTATACTTCATCCCAAGACATTTAAAACATATTAAAAGATGCGGACATAGCCACCCTACGTCAGTTACATAGATTCCTTACCTCAATTAACTCCGAATATGAGATTTGCTTGATTACACCAATCCTTTTTCTTTACTTCTTCAAAGCTATAAATATCATAAAGGATCAAACCTTTAAGAAATCTTTATAAACATACTCTACCAACTCAACTCAACTCCAAACTATAGATAGAATTCAAAGAACTAACTTTTATCTTTACCTTTGTAAATGACCAAAATAACAGTGATTTAGATCTTTCCAAATACTTTGATTCAATCCACTAAACTTCAGATATAGCTTAAGCTAGTGATGAGGAATGTTTTTTGTTAAGTAAGCTTAACGATTCGATAACAGGATCTTAGTGTTTGTCAAGGTGAATGGAAATGGAACTTAGGAAATTTGGAAGGAAACGAGAGGGAGAGGGAAATGGGCTACCGACTTCATTGATGGAGAAGATGATGACTCATTGTCACAGCTCGTGACCCTATTTTTTTTCACCTTATTCTATACATCTTATATGGTTGGGCTGTCTGCGATACTTTACTTTGCTTTTACAGATTAACAATTTCATATTAAATTATAATATAAAATACATCCCCTATCTTACTTCATAAGAAAATAGTACTGTGAAAATGTCTAAATATGAAAAATAAATGATCATACCTCATGTCATAAGTCGAGTTGTCGCATCGTCCCCAAATGCGCAGCCGAAGTCCTTTAAGTGTTAGAATCTCAATCTTTGAAAACCTGAAATGTTAAAATTAAGGGGTGAGCAAACCACGGCTCAGTAAGGGAATTATATGCATACTTGATATTCAGCTTCCTATATGCTAAAAATCTTTTTCATTTTTCCTATGGGGCTCTAAGCTCGCATGTAGGAAGGATACTACAGTCGGCTAGGGATCCGGATGGAGTAAGGTAGGTATTTTGAAATACCTATCTTGCCCCGGAACCTAGAAGCAACTGTAGAGAATAATTTTCTTTTCGTTTGGAATTTTAATCCTTTCTACCTTTTTATTCCATAACATTCTCATATTCTTTTTAAAATAATGCTTTTATAAAATAAAGCATTTAAATAAAGTAACTAATATTCATATACTCTTTGAAAAGAATATTAGTTAAATTCTCATCATTCTCATTTAAAACTCATTTCATGTTTTACTGTACAACCATAATTAGTACAGTACTTTAAATAGCAAAATCAGCTATTAAATCCTTTTCGTATAACATATATATCATTTAAATCTAATATTCAGTTTAAATTTCAAAATAAGAATATTAGATTTATTTTTCCTTCTCTTTCCTTTTTGGAAAACATATCACATATTCATGTCACATATAGTCTAATATTCAATTAAAAATCATAGTAAGAATATTAGACTTATAAACTCCTTTTTCCTTTTGAAAACATATTACATATTCTTATCACATGTCATATGAAGATCATCTCGTAGTACTAAAATCAGTACTGAAATAAGCATTATGTAAAATGCTGTAAATCACTTTCATTTAACTTATCCCATATCATGTAAAACATTTACATTTCACACATCATGTAAAACATTTACATTTCACATATCACATATCATATAAAACATTTTCATATATGGAGACTGAGGCACACCTAGCCCGTCCACTGGGTCGTTACTCATATCATGCTATAGACCCCGAAGGGTATAAATTATCATGTCAGATCTATGGCCACAGTCTATAATGGTCCTCGGCGGATCATTGATCAGGTGTCGGCCGAGACTACATATCACATATCACATATCAGCATGATAGGATGTCATCTAGTCTCAAAACCGTATTTTTCATCATCAATAAACCTTTATGGAATTTATAAAAATATGTAATTTCATAATTAAAACCATAAAGGTTATATAATAAATCAAGTGAATATTTAAGAAAATATTTATAAAATATTCACTTTATCCATTTTTCATCTTTCATTTCATATCACGTATAATTCATATATCGAGAGAATAATTAGAAAACTTTTATAAAATATTCTCTTTATCCCTTTTTCATTTTCCATTTCATATCACATATAATTCATACATCGAGAGAATTTTCGGTGATCTCATTATCACCAATTCCGAAAACATGAATACTTAAAAATCACTTTCATTTTATTCATGTTTTTATGAAAAATATTCATTTTCTCGATTTTCGTGATTGAAAATCATTTCTCATGAAATAAAATCATTTATTATGAATTTATGAAATTTTCTAGAAATTTTTAGTAATTTTCGATAATTTTTCGGTAGTATAACGACTGCCGATTGGCTAGCCTCCTGCACGGAAAATATAGTTTATAATTTCCAGCCAGTACTTCATTCCAAATTCCAATCAATCATTCATCATAGTCATTTCATAAAATATTTTTATAAAATATTTCGTAATTAAAACATGCAGACTGAATATCCTTACAGTGCTGCACATGCATCCCTTACCTGTTTCGAATTGGCGACTGACTCTCACAGGTCGTGCCTGTGTTCACCTCGCCCGATTCCATCAGCTCGGTCAACGAGGGAATTTTCTGGAATTAAAATTCTAAAATTTAGAATTTTTTCATAATTATTTAAATAAATGAAACATAATACTTTTTGAAAAATAGCAGTCGATTGCTATATAGGGCAGTCGACTGGTTTGAGTCGATTTCGAAAAAGTTTACATCTCGTTTGTCTCCAGGCAGTCGACTGCTACATAAGGTAGTCGACTGCTCCTAGCATTTTGGTAACTAGGAGACAAATCCAAATTTGACCTTTTCTGCACTTAAACAGCTTGTACTTCATCCCAAGACATTTAAAACATATTAAAAGATGCGGACATAGCCACCCTACATCCGTTACATAGATTCCTTACCTCCATTAACTCCGAATATGAGATTTGCTTGATTGCACCAATCCTTTTTCTTTACTTCTTCAAAGCTATAAATATCATAAAGGATCAAACCTTTAAGAAATCTTTATAAACATACTCTACCAACTCAACTCAACTCCAAACTATAAATAGAATTCAAAGAACCAATTTTTATCTTTACCTTTGTAAATGACCAAAATAACAGCGATTTAGATCTCTCCAAATACTTTGATTCAATCCACTAAACTTCAGATATAGCTTAAGCTAGTGATGAGGAATGTTTTTCATTAAGTAAGCTTAACGATTCGATAACATGATCTTAGTGTTTGTCAAGGTGAATGGAAATGGAACTTAGGAAATTTGGAAGGAAACGAGAGGGAGAGGGAAATGGGCTGCCGACTTCATTGATGGAGAAGATGATGACTCATAAGCTTCATTAATTGTGCATTAATTCATTTCACCAACTCATCATCTTTGACCATTTGACATTTGACTTTAATTCTTCTTCCTTTCATTTAACAATTCAGCCATTAACCTCTTTGAATTATTAACATTCAATTATTCAATTTCTCTAATTCCATCCATGTCCCATATATCATTCATACCTCAAAATTCTTATATGTATTTAATTCTTTTCAGCTTACAATACTTTACAGTTATGGGAATTTACATGAAATTGGGGGATTTCACATTCTCTCCACCTTAGAAAATTTGGTCCTCCAAATTTAAATCAGGTTATCAAGTAAACAATTCTGGATATTTTTCTTTCATTAGGCTCTCTAGCTCCTATGTAGCTTCTTCCATAGTATGATACTGCTAGAGAACTTTGACTAATGGAATTGTCTTTGACCTCAACACCTTCTCTTTTCTATCCAAAATCCGAACCAGCTTCTCTACATAACTCATGTCTTCTCGAATCTCTAACGGTTCGTATTCTATGACATGAGATGGATCCGGATTATACTTTCGAAGCATAGACACATGAAATACATTATGCACTCCCAATAGCTTCGGAGGTAATGCCAACCTATAAGCTACATCTCTAATTCTATCTAAGACTTCAAATGGTCTGATATAGCAAGGATTAAGTTTACCTCTTCGACCAAATCTCATAATCCCTTTAGATGGAGAAACTTTCAAAAACACAGAATCTCTAACCAAGAACTCAAGTGGCCTTCGTCGAGCACCTGCATAACTCTTTTGTCGACTCTGAGCTGTCTTAAGTCTTTAACAAATCAACTTAACATCCTCAGAGGCCTGCTCAACTAGATCTGGAGCTAATAACTTGCACTCACCTACTTCTTCCCACCCAATCGGGGATCGACACCTTCTACCATATAAAGCTTCATATGGCGCCATCCCGATACTTGCATGATAGCTATTGTTGTAAGCAAACTCAGCCAATGGCAAATGATCATCCGAAGATCCTTTAAAGTCCAAAGCACAGGCTCTGAACATATCCTCGAACGTCTGAATGGTGCGCTCGGACTGACCATCAGTTTGCGGATGAAAAGCTGTGCTAAAATTCAACTGAGATCCCATGGCTTCTTGAAAATGTTCCCAAAAATGATAAGTAAACCTGGAATCTTTATCAGAAGTAATGCTCACTGGAACTCCATGTAGTCTAACAACTTCTCTCACATACAAGTCTGCCAAAGCACTAAGTGTGTCTGTATACTTCATAGGTAGGAAGTGAGCTAACTTAGTTAGTCTATCCACGATTACCCAAATACCATCGTGATTCCTCTTGGTCCTGGGCAATCTTATAACAAAATCCATCATTATGTGCTCCCACTTCCATATAGGTATAGGTAGAGGCTGTAACAAACCTGTCGGTCTTTGGTGCTCTACTTTGACCTGCTGGCACCAGATACACTTTGCCACAAACTCTACTATGTCTCTTTTCATGCCAGACCACCAATATACCTTGCATAAATTATGATACATCTTGGTACTTCCCGGATGCAACGTGTATCTAGTGGCCTGTGCTTCTATCAAAATCAACTTCCTTAACTCCTTATCATTAGGAACACATATTTGGTTATTAAACCTCAAATTCCATCACTACCAATATTGAACTCCGAGAGCATACCTGATTGGATCTCATCCATAGCCTCAATAAACTAGACATCCTCTCTTTGAGCAACACGGATTCTATTAATCAATTCTGGCTCAATCATCAGACTCATTATCATCCCAAATTGCTCAAGAGGTGTAATATTTAAACTGAGGCTTGCAAACTGCTCAGGTAACTGATATTCTCTTACCATCATGTAAGATACCATTCCTACATGCTTCCGGCTTAAAGCATCCGCCACCACATTGGCCTTCCTCGTGTGGTATAAGATCTCACAATCATAATCCTTCAGAAGCTCGAGTCATCTTCTCTGTCTCATATTCAATTCTCTTTGAGAGAACAAGTACTTCAGACTTTTATGGTCTGTAAAAATCTAAAATTTTTCACCATACAAGTAATGTCTCTATATCTTTAGAGCAAATACCATTGCAGCTAACTCTAAGTCATGAGTTGGGTAGTTCTTCTCATGGTCCTTTAATTGTCAAGAACCATATGCAACTACCTTACCGTGCTGCATTAATACACAACCCAAACCTTGTCCTGAGGCATCACTATACACCGAAAATCCACCAGAACCACTAGGAATGGTGAGAATAGGTGCAGTCGTTAGCCTGCGCTTCAACTCTTGAAAACTACACTCGCAGGCATCATTCCATTCAAACTTCACCTCTCTGTGCGTTAAGCGCATCAAGGGAGCAGCTAACCTTGAGAAACCCTCCACAAATCTTTGGTAATAGCCAGCTAGACCAACGAAACTCCTAATCTCCGTTACGGTTTTCAATCTCTTCCATTGAACCACTGCTTCGATCTTCGATGGATCGACTGAAACTCCATCTTTGCTGATTATATGACCCAAAAAGGAGATTTGATCTAGCCAGAAATCACACTTATTTAGCTTGGCATACAATCCTTGATCTCTAAGGGTTTGCAGAACTATCTGTAAGTGCTGCTCATGCTCTTCTCGGGATCTTGAATACACCAATATGTCATTGATGAAGACAATGACAAATTGGTCCAAATACTGTTTGAACACATCGTTCATCAAGTTCATGAATGCTGCGGGTGCATTGGTTAGACCAAACGGCATCACCAAAAATTCATACTGGCCATACCGTGTCTTGAATGCAATCTTAGGGATATCTTTACTCCGGATCTTCAATTGATGATATCCCGACCTCAAGTCCATCTTGGAAAAGACTTGTGCACCCTTGAGCTAATCAAAGAGATCGTCAATCCTGGGAAGAGGATACTTGTTCTTGATTGTCACCTTATTCAACCATCAGTAGTCGATACACAGCCTCATGCTGCCATCCTTCTTTCGGACAAAAAGCACAGGAGCACCCCAAGGGGATACGCTGGGTCGTATAAACCCCTTATCTAGTAACTCCTGCAGTTGCCTCTTAAGTTCTTTCAATTCCACTAATGCCATCGATAGGGTGATCTCGAAATGGGCTTAATCCTCGACACCAAATCGATATTAAACTCTATCTCCCTATCCGGAGGAAGTCCTGGAAGATCATCCGGAAACACTTCGGGAAAATCCTTGACTATCGAAATTTCATGAAGTTCAAGACGTTTCTGTTCTACGTCCACCACATAGGCTATAAATCCTTCAAATAACAATTATGTTTTATCAAATTCATTTTCAACTAATTCACTTAGCAAATATATTTTTGCATTAAACACTTGCAAAATTTACAACATAGCTAACGGGCGAAGAGAAAGTCATAGTTTTTGCATGGCAATCTAGTATCACATGATTCTTAGCTAACCAGTCCATTCCTAATATGACATTAAATCCATACATATTTAGTAGGATTAGATCAGCTATCGATTCTCTCTCTCCTACCAGCAGCCTACAACTACGATATACTAGGTCCGTCATTTGAGATTCCCTAAATGGAGTACTTATTTGCAATAATCGTTCTAAGGATTTAGGCTAAACAGGTAATTTCATAGCAATTTCAGGTGAAATAAAAGAGTTCGTAGAGCCTGGATCAAATAATGCAAGGACATATGTATCATAAAGGTAAATCTTACCCTGTATCATCTTAGATGAAGCATCGGCGGACTCCTTATTTATGGCAAATAGCCGACCTTGAGTCACGGGTGTCTTTCCTTTCTCTGCAACCGTGGCCTTACACTGGGGCTGGGTGGCCTTCTCTAATTCCTTGGGCACCCTTTGCTTTATCTTAAGATAATCTTTAATCCTATGTCCCTGTTCACCGCACCAATAACAAGCCCCACTCACCGACCGGCAAGGCTGTGATACATGAAATTTTCCACATTGCTCACATCTTTGCATTGTACTCCTTGGTGAGCTAGCGGTACTACCCGCTGAATATCGGGATCTTTCATCAGTTATCTTGACTCCCGGTGGGTCTAGGAGTCCCTGTATTATAGCCATCATAGAACTCCATAATTTAATACATTCCCACTTAACTATTTATCAGAATTGAAATCATTCTTTTCTAATTTATTTTCTTACCCGTCGAAGCTCTATCATATGGTCTACTTCTCCTAGATGGATATCTGTCACTCGAGGCTCTCTCGTCTGACTTTCGTTTCATCAGTTCTTTGCCTCTACTTTTTGCTCGGAAGTCAGCCTGATGAAATTCATAGTCCTGCTCACACAATTGAGCCTTACGGACTGCCTCTCCATATGTGGTGATATTAATGGGATATAACTTAGACCTGATGGAAGTCTCAATCCCTCCATAAATCTGTAGGTCTTATGCTCCTCTCTCTTCAACACTTCCGAATCAAATCTGCTCAACGTAGTGAACTTTGACTCGTATTGACTAACCGTCATATTCCCTTGAGTCAAGTTCAAAAATTCTACCTGCAACTTTCTCTGAGTAGTGCGTGGGACGTATTGTTCATTTAATGCTTTTATAAATATATCCCATGTTACCTCAAAATGTCTAGCCTCTAACACCGTCTGACTGGCCTGCCACCAGGGTTTTGCCTCATTTACTAATAAATAGGTAGCCAATCCCACCTTTTCTCTCTCGGTACAAGTCATATATCCGAATGATTTAGTACTGCCTTCACCCAATTCTTCGCGGCCAATGGGTCACTGTCCCCCTTAAACTTAGGCGGATCCAGCTTCTTAAATTCCTTGATCAAGGAAACACTGTAATAAGCCGTGGGATCCTGCCTCTCAATAGCTGGGACTGGTGGGGGTTGTACCGTAGGAGTAGGAGTAACAGTAGGAGTAGCTGCTGGTGCACTAGTGGCCACGTTCAGGAAGTTCGCCATAAATTGAGTGAACATAGTGGCCATATTCTCTATGTGCTTCTCCATTTTTGCTAGCCTAGTATTCGACCTATGCGGTGGAGATGGAGGAGGAGACTGTACTGGGGGCGGTTCCACTCGACCCCGTCCTCGTGTTCTATTAGTACTCCTTCTACGTGAGCTCATTCTGTCAATGAAATCACAAAATTGAGCTATTTAGTATAACTATAAGCAGTTATACTATGCATGTGCATTTAGACAAGTACAGTACATTGGGATATACACTAATTCTTGCCTAACGACACCAACAAACATCAAACTAACCTGCTCTGATACTAATCTGTCACACCTTCGTCACTACTCAAATACCAACTAACTTTTTCTTCACATAATCTGTATGAAAAATAGTTGTAAAGGAGTGAGTTTACGTTCAGTAAGAAACATATGTAAAAGAGCGTACTATGTCACTATATGCAGTTTTTCTGCTTGGCTCTATAATGTCATGAAAAATCATTATAAAGCCTATACCATATACAAGTAAATTATCTCTTTCAAATACTTTCACGGATCTCAAATCATGTGAAATCACAAGTGTAAATGCAAATAACTTCAAATACAATTAATAGATGGGAGACAATTAACTTCCAATGGAATCATGCACCAAATAACTCTCATAAGGATACAGCAAATATATCCCGTAAGGGATAATCCATGAGAGATCTCATAAGGGATACCACAAATATATCCATAAAGGATAATCTCGAGAGATGTCAAATAAGTGGCATACCTACGCATGGGCCAGGGATCCTCCCCAAATCCGAATACAAATAAGAGACATATAGCCATTGTTTATAGACCATAGTAAACACTAGTCATGTGACATCTGTGGCACTGAGGACCGGACTAAGGTTCCTCAGCCAAGTACAAATACAAGTAACCTGCATGATCATCAAGGAATCCATGGTCTCCAAAACCTTTGCCATATAACTTTTAGTAAATATAATTATTCTTTCTTGAAATAGGCTTTAAAGCCTTCTTTTTTCAGATAGGGCACTCGGCTGCCATAGCATATATCCCTTTATTGAATTTCTTTTCTTTTTAAAAATTCAAATATTTTATTTTTGGAAAACACATAGGGCAGTCGACTGGTTTTGAAACAGAATGCTTCTGAAAACAGGGCAGTCGACTGGCTCCATAGATAGTCGACTGGTTTTGAAACAGAATACTTTCTGGAAAGTAGCAGTCGACTGCTATATAGGGCAGTTGATTTCGAAAAAGTTTACGTCTCGTCTGTCTCTAGGCAGTCAGCTGCTACTTAAGGCAGTCGATTACTCCTAGAATTTTGGTAACTACGAGACAAATCCAAATTTGACCATTTTTGCACTTAAACAGATTGTACTTCATCCCAAGACATTTAAAACATATTAAAGCATGCGGACCTAGCCACCTTACGTCCGTTACATAAATTCCTTACCTCAATTAACTCCGAATATGAGATTGCTTGATTGCACCAATCATTTTTCTTCACTTCTGCAAAGCTGTAAATATCATAAAGGATCAAACCTTTAAGAAATCTTTATAAACATACTCTACCAACTCAACTCAACTCAACTCCAAACTATAGATAGAATTCAAAGAACCAACTTCTATCTTTACCTTTGTAAATGACCAAAATGACAGCGATTTAGATCTCTCCAAATACTTTGATTCAATCCACTAAACTTCAGATATAGCTTAAGCTAGTGATGAGGAACGTTTTTCTTTAAGTAAGCTTAACGATTCGATAACAGGATCTTGGTGTGTGTTAAGGTGAATGGAAATGGAACTTAGGAAATTTGGAAGGAAACGAGAGGGAAAGGGAAATAGGCTATCGACTTCACTGATAGAGAAGATGATGATTCATAAGCTTCATTAAATGTGTGTTAATTCATTTCACCAACTCATCATCTTTGGCCATTTGAAATTTGACTTTAATTTTTCTTCTTTCATTTAACATTTCAGCCATTAACCTCTTTGACTTATTGACTATTCAATTATTCAATTTCTCTAATTCCATCCATGTCCCATATATCATTCATACCTCAAAATTCTCATATGTATTTAATTCTTTTTAGCTTACAATACTTTAAAGTTATGGGAATTTACATGAAATTGGGGGATTTCACAGTCCTACTATTAGTAAAATCAGAAATGTTGGTATATTCAAGGATTACAAAATCTCAGATTTTTGGTTGATTGATAGAATCTGGTTCATTACCATATTTGTAACTTGTATATCTTAACCGGATTTGGTTCATTATTTCACATGATTTTCAACCTATTTCTCTAGCTAATTTTGGACACAATTCCATGATGGTTGAAATTGTAATTTTCTTGTCATAGTCAGCAGGCTCTCATTAGAATAAAAAAAGAGCTCCTTTCGGTCCTCGAGCACCATAATCCTATTCTGAGAAACACCATCTAGCAAGGCTTTGAGTGCTTGGAAGGCTTGAAAGCAACTCCAGGAGGCCTGTCAATTCCAAAAACCAGATCAAAAGCAGACAAATAACATAATAATGGCTAGAGGTTAGTTCGATTTTTGCTGTGTTTTTTCGCATACAGGTTGTTAACATGTTTCATGTATGTTTAGAAACATGTTAAGTTGCAATTTTGATTGAACATTTGGTATCAAAGCAGTAGTATAACTTCTATCTTGCTGGAGATTTAAAGAGAGAAGTTGTTAAAACTTCATTTTAAGTTTTTTGATTTTCAGGTTTCTTAAAACTCATTTGTTTTCATGTGATTATTGGCTCAAAATTTTAGTTCTATTGTTGTAAAGCCTTTAGGGATGAAAAATGCAAGAAAAAGGAGCAAAAACGAGGCTGAAATAAGCCAAAACCGATTGGGTTGGATCATCAAACCTGTTTTTCTACGTCTCCACCCAATCGAGTGAAAAAGATGACTCGAGCACGTGCAAAGGCTTTGTTGTTGGCGCGTGGCATAAACACGCCAGATGCCTTTGGACACGCGTGGCGAGTGAATGTCACGCGCTCATGTTGGTTAACTGGCACATGCGTCGCATGTGCCAGAGCATTAAAAAAAATTTCAACCCATTTTGGGCCCTTTTTTTAGCTGTTTTTGGTTTAGTTTTGGGCCAATTTTGAATATATATTTGGTCCATTTTGGATTAAATAAATATGAGCCAGTATTTGTTATTTTTTGGGCCACTAGTTATAAAAATAAAAGGGCCATTTTGTTTTATTTTAATTAGGCCTTAAGGATCTAATTAATTTGTGCAAAAATAATTTTATTATACTTTGGGCTATTTAAGCATTTTGGTAGAATTTTGCGATCTCATAAAGTTCAAAAATTTTCATGAATTGTGTAAATTTTCATAAATTTGAAATTTATGAATTTTTTTGTGTAATTTTGAACCTTACAAATAATTCATAAATGAATTGTGAAAATAATCATAAAAATTTATGGCTGATTTGTCAAAATTATGAGAATTTGATTTTGAATATGTATATATGCTCATTTTAAATATGTATAATTTTGTTATTTTTATACTGCAAGCACATATAGCTAAGTTTATCCTCATTATTTAGAATTAAAATTGCCTTACGTTTGTTGCAATTTTAAAAATATGAATAAAACTTAGAATTTTGCCAATATGTCTAAGTGATCCATAATTTGTTTAATTAGGGCTTAGCCACAGCAACCTTAATTAAAAAAAATTATATTTTGATGGGATCACATAACTGTATTAGACATAGATTATAATTAGTTATGAAATTATAATAAACTTTATCCTAAAGAAATTTTTATTATAATTCTATAACTAATTAGGATAAAATATCAAATTAGTTTCTTAATTTACCCACAAGGATTAGGAAATGACATAATTTGATAGTTTTATCATAAGAGTATGAATCTATTAGAATTAGAATTTTAACCCACAAGCAAGTTTTATGGTTGAGATTCATAATTGATTAATAAAACATGTTTGCATTGGTAGACATTATTAAGTTTTGCCTCAAAAACTTTAGATACATAAGCATGTTATTTTCCTCTATGTAGTATTTCCTCATACTAGTATTAACCTAGAAGCTCCCAAATTGGATGGAGAGAACTCTATGATCTGGGAAGAAAGAATTCTTCTTCAGTTAGGGTGTATGGATATAGATTATGCTATAAGGAAAGACGAACCTGTACTGACTAAAACCAGCACTCCAGCCCAAGTGGCTTTACATGAACGCTGGGAGCGATCCAATCGCCTTAGTGTCATATATATTAAGACAAAAATATCTGCTGGGATATGAGGTTCTGTTGAACAGCATACCAACTTTAGGACCTTGCTGAAGGCAATAGATGATCAATTTGTCACTTCAGACAAAGCGTTGGTCAACACCCTAATCATGAAGTTCTCATCAATGAGACTCACTAATATGAAAGGAGCATGTGAA
Organism: Heritiera littoralis; assembly: GCA_031772115.1. Lineage (NCBI taxonomy): Eukaryota > Viridiplantae > Streptophyta > Magnoliopsida > Malvales > Malvaceae > Heritiera > Heritiera littoralis. The sequence goes on from JAPDPK010000043.1 coordinate 3,310,505, forward strand.
CACATAATGGGGATGAGAGATATAGTGACCCAACTTAAGAAGCTGGAGGTAGATATGTCTGAATCTTTCTTGGTGCACTATATACTAAACACTTTTCCAAAGCAGTACGAACCATTCAATATATCTTACAACACACAGAAAGACATATGGACCATCAATGAATTGATGACCATATGTGTACAGGAGGAAGGAAGACTACTGATGGAATTAGGTGAACGTGCATTGCTGACAAACCATGGAAAGAACAAGGACTGAGCCAAGGACAAGGGAAAAGGCAAAATCCCTACTCAAACTAACATTCAAAAGAAAGAGTCTAAGTGTTTCTTCTGTAAAAAAAGGAACACATGAAGAAAGAATGTGCCAAGCTTCAGCAATGGCTCGTTAAAAAGGGTAATCCACTCTTTTACGTTTGTTTTAAATCAAATATGGTTGAAGTTGGTTATAACACGTGGTGGATTGCTTCTAAATCTACAATTCACATTTCCACTTCCTTGCAAAGTATGACAAACCTAAGGAAGCTAGTGGGAAATGATGAAAGCATTTATTCTGCAAATAAGATGCGCTCACGTTTTGAAGGTGTTGGAACCTGTACCCTAGTTCTTAAGAGTGGTTTTGTTTTGCAATTGGAAAAGACCTTTTATATTCCTAATTTCTCGATAAATTTTAATCTCTGTGTCTAGGCTAGTACCTTATGGATATTCCTTTCAATTTTCAAATAAATCATTATTAATATATTTCAAATTTGATATTGTTAGAAATGGTACGTTATGTAATAGTCTTTTTTCTATCGATTCGCAAAATGACACTACTTGTAACGCCTTACATGCTTAAACTGACACTAAAATATGTGTTATGAATGACAATTCTTCCACTTTATGGCACCGGAGAATAGGTCATATCTTCATAGATAGAATTAAGAGATTATTAAATGACGGAATACTAAGTACTCTAGATTTTACTGATTTCGACACTTATGTGGATTGCATTAAGGGCAAGTAAACCAACAAGTCTAGAAAGGGTGCCAATAGGAGTTCAACCATATTGGAAATCATATATTCTAACATATGTTGTCTAGACATGGACACAAATAGTCAAAAGTATTTCATCACCTTTATTGACAATTACTTGAGTTTTATGTATCTCTACATGCTTCATAACAAGAACGAAGCATTAGACGCCTTCAAAATCTTTAAGGTTGAAGTAGAGAAACGATGTGGAAAACCCATAAAGATAGTAAGAACTGATAGAGGTTGGGAGTATTACGGTAGATACATTGAAGATGGACAAGCACTTGTACCATTTGCGAAGTTCCTTTAAGAAAATGGGATTATTGCCTAATATACCACGCTTGGTTCACCGGATCAAAATGGTGTGCAGAAAGAATGAACCAAACTTTGATAGAAATGGTGCGTATGCTTAGCAACTAGAAACTACCTAAATCCTTGTGGATTGAAGTTGTTAAAATGACAGTGTATATATTGAATTGGGTTCCAACCAAGGCTGTTCCAAACACACCTTTCGAATTATTCGAAGGCTGGAAACCGAATTTGCGTCATATGTGCGTTTAAGGATGTCCTTCTGAAATCGGAGTTTACAACCCACAAGAAAAGAAATTGGACCCTAGGACCATAAGTGGGTAGTTCATCGGATATGTCGAATGGTCTAAGTGCTACAGATTCTATTGTCCATCTTACAACACTAGAATTGTGAAATCAAAGAACGCCAAGTTTCTTGAAAATGACTTGATCATTGGGAGTGATCAATCTCAAGACCTAGTTCCTGTGAGAGATTAACCCTCTGCTTCAAGTCAAAGGTTGGTTATCATGAACAATATCCCTTTTGTACAACTGGATATTGAACAACCAAACATTGAAGATCCACAAGTAACTGATAACTTACCAGTAGACGAGACTCCTTTGGATATGCCAAAATTGAATGAGAAACTAGTTGAACAACATGATCCTCTAGAGAATGTTGAACCAACATTAAGAAGGTCTATTAGCGAAAGGATGTCAGTTATTCCTAGTGATTATATTGTGTATCTACAAGAGTCAGATTTCAATGTTGGGGCTGTTAATGATTTGGAGACGTTTTCACAGCCATGAACAACAAAGAATCAAAATTATAGTTCAATGCTATGAAGGACGAAATGGATTCGATGGCATCTAATGGAGCATGAGATCTTGTCGAGTTGCCTAATGGGGCCAAGGCTATAGGCTGTAAATGGGCCTTTAAGACTAAGACTGACTCGTTGGCAACATTGAGTGTTATAAGGTAAGACTCATAGCCAAAGGATTCACTCAAAAGGGAGGAATCGATTATAAGGAGATTTTCTCTCCTATATCTAAGAAAGATTCTCTCTATATGATAATGGCGCTAGTTGCACGTTTTGACTTAGAGTTACAACAAATGGATGTGAAAACTATTTTCCTCAATAAGGATCTAAAGGAAGAGGTCTACATGAAACAACTTGAAGGTTTTTCCTCTAGTAATGGTAAGCATTTGGTCTGTAAGCTTAAGAAGTCCATATATGGGTTGAAACAAGCTTCCGGCCAATGGTATCTAAAATTCCATGAAGTTATCTCTTCATTTGGTTTTGTTGAGAACATCATGGATCAGTGTATATACCAGAAGGTCAGTGGGAGCAAGATTTGTTTCCTTGTGCTATATGTGGATGATATACTACTTGCAGCCAATGATAAGGGGATGCTACGAGAGGTGAAACAATTTCTTTTTGAGAACTTTGATATGAAGAGTATGGGTGAGGCATCTTATGTCATTGGCATAAAGATCCATAGAGAGAGACATAGAGGTACATTAGGTCTATCACAGGAAGCCTATATTAATAAAGTCTTGGACAAGTTTAGAATGAAAGATTGTTCACCAAGCGCAACTCCTATTATGAAGGTTGACAGGTTCAATTTGAACCAATGCTCAAAGAATGATTTTGAGCTGGAACAAATGAAAGACATTCCATATGCCTTAACTGTTGGAAGCATTATGTATGCATAAGTCTGTACCAGACTTGACATTGCCTTTGCTGTGGGCATATTGGGTAGATATCAAAGTAACCCGATGATGGACCACTGGCGAGCTGCGAAGAAGGTGCTTAGATTTTTGCAAGGCACCAAGAACTACATGCTTATATATAGACGGAACGATGAGTTGGAGGTGATTGGCTACTCAGATTTAGACTTTGATGGCTGTGTTAATTCTTAGAAATCAACATCCGATTATATCTTCATGTTTGTTGATGGAGCTGTTTCTTGGAAAAGTGCTAACCAGACACTGATTGCCACTTCCGCTACGGAGGTCGAGTTCGTTTCCTATTTTAAGGCTACCTCACATGGTGTATGGCTTTAAAGTTTCATTGCCAGGCTTAGAATTATTGATTCCATATCTAAGCCATTAAAAATATATTGTGATAATTCAGCTCCAGTATTCATGGCTAAGAACAATAAAAGTGGTAGTCGAAGTAAGCACATTGACATTAAGTACTTAGCTATAAGAGACCGTGTTAGAGATAGAAAAGTGGTCATTGAACAGGTTAGTACTGAATTGATATTAGCTGATCCTTTGACTAAGGGCATGCCACCGTTTAAATTTAAGGATCATGTAGAGCGGATGGGACTTGGTTCAACATTGTGATTTATCAATGAGACTCTTATTAATGATATGATGTTTCTTATTTGACTTGTGTGCACTATTGTTTTAGTTGAGAAATATCCCTATTGTTTGGACTAAGGATAAACATAAGGTTTATTCATTAAGTAAATATGGGTTGATTTAGAAACATTTTACATAGTAATACATGGAAGATAATACTCACCATTAAAGGAACTATTGCCATGATTCATGTGATTTGTTTCTTTTATGAGTGAAATATATGGACCAAGTGGGAGAATGTTGGTATATTCAGGAATTAAAGAATCCAAGATTTTTTGTTTATCGACAGAATCTAGTTTATTACTATATTTGTAGCCCGTGTATCTTGACCAGATTTGGTCCATTATTTCACATGATTTTTAACCTATTTCTCTGGCTAATTTTGGACACAATTCCATGACGCTTAGAACTGTGATTTTCTTGCCATAGTCAGCAGGATCTCATTAGAATAAAAAGAGAGCTCCTTTCGGCCCTTGAGTACATAATCTTATTCTGAAAAACACCATCTAGTGGGGCTTTGAGTGCTTGGAAGGCTTGGAAGCAATTCAAGGAGGCCTGTCGATTCCAGAAACTAGATCAATAGCAGACAAATAACAAATCAATGGCTGGAGGTTAGTTCAATCCTTACTGAGTTATTTCACATATAGGCTATTAATATGTTTCATGTATGTTTTGAAATACGTTAAGTTACAATTTTGATTCAACGGGAAATATAATACAACATGCAAGTCGTTAGGCAAAAATTTATTCATCAATAGATGCATGTAAAATATAATTACAAAGTTAAATCTTTACATAATTCAAAAAAAAGGTTCATCACCAAGGCTGAGAGAAATACAGATTATCATGCCACAAGAAAGATGCATGCAGATCTTAAATATGAATTAATAGAGAAATTTATCCATTAGCTCAATATCTAATCTATATAGTAGGAAAGGGGCAACACTCACAGAATAAAAGGTAGACAAGTTTAGATCTACCAAGAATCCTCTCAAAGGAGCGTGAAATCTTCAAGACCTACTAAGCATATTTTGGTTACAACTGAAACAGCAAAGTAAAAAAAAATGCCATAAGAGACAAGACGATACTTATGTATTAAAAGGGAAAAAAAAACAAAATTACTTACCAGTCGGCAATCGTGCATGAGCTTGAGGAGACGAAGATTGGAAGAGGTCGTTCACGGCTCCATGAGTGAAGTGAGGACTTCCAAGGAGCTGGCTCACTTCACTCACGGCTGGGAGGATTTAGAGAGTTAAAAAGTGGTATGGTCTCTGGTGTGCGGGAGCCAAATTTGAGGATCGAAGAGGTTGCAAGCTACTTAAGTCGAGTATCTTAATACTCGAACTTGGCTCATTTGATAGCTCCAGTACCTCAAACTTAGCTCGACAAAAATCGAGGCGAGTTCAAGTTTTTGCACGAATCGAGCCCAAGTATCTTGTAAGTACTAGTGTATCGTTTACACCCCTAATTCATTCTCTTTGTTGGCAGCCCTGGCTAGCATTTAAGTTTTTGCTTGGTAAGGTGAAAAGGAAAATGAAGAGATGAAAAATTGAATGGAGAGAAAAACAGAGAGATGGAAACATTGTTTTTTTCTTTAAGCATGCTTTAATAGGAAAGATGAAAATTTGGATGGAAAATAAGTATTTCCTTTTGTTGCTAAGTAGAGTGAAAAAGTGAAAGGAAGGAAAAATAAAAATAAAATAATTTTATCGTCCCACCCTTTATACAAATATTTAACATTTTTTTTTCATTCTTTTGGCAATTATTGAGTTTTATTTTCAATGAGATATTTTTTTAAAACAAAAAATTGTCAAATTTTTTAGAAAGAATGAATTATATTTGTTCCCACTAGAGTTTAAAAATGAGATACTAAAATACAAAAAACACACCATGTTTATTTAATCTTTCTTTAGCTCCATCATCATCATCAGAGCCTTTATCTCAATAGATTAGGGTAGGCTATGTGAACTAATATCTGAAATCACATTAAATTGTCCATATGATTTCTCCTCATCCACACATTCCTATCCAAAGCAATACCTTCATCTAACTCTAATACCTCCATATATTTTTGAATTACTTTCTTCTAAGTCTTTTTCAGTCTACCTCTAGTCCTAACTTTTCTTTCCTTGTTCATAGCCTCCACTTTTCTAGTTGGAGCATCTATAGATCTATGTCGTATGTGTCCAAACCAACGTAAATGACTTTCACACATCTTATCTTCAATAGGTATCACTCGAACCATCTTGCAGATGTCTTCATTTCTCAGTCTATCCTTTTTTTGTATATCCACACATCCATCGTAACATTCGCATTTCAGCTACATTCATCTTTTGTGTGTATAATCTCTTAGTCGCCCAACATTCACTACCATATAGAAATAATGGACTAACAACTGTTATGTAAAACTTCCCTTTAACCATATAAGAATTCCTTTATCGCATAGCACACCTATGGCTAGAGCTGATAGTGGGCCGGACCAGTCTGGTTCTGAACTGAGCTCTACCGGTTTCGGCCCACTATATAATAAAACTGGTCTTAACCGACTGATGAATTGGGCCAAGTTAGGCCAATTGATGAACTGATTCGACTCGGTGAACCGGTTCATTATAAATCGGGCCAAGCCAGGCTAAACCGACTGGCTCGATTTTTTTTATTTTTAAATTTATATTAATTCATTTTAATAAACATAAACATATATTAATATATTTTCATGATTTAATCTAATAAATTTATTTTTATAAAAAGTAATGTTAATAGTACTTATAAATTTATAATACATAAAGTTATTATAATTTATTTAATTAATGTAATAATAATTTAAAGATAAAATTACTATAAAATTATCTAATAAAATTATAGTTATAATAAAATAAAGTTATATTATGATATTATGATAAAGTTATATGATATTTGATATTTGATTCAAAATATAAATAATGATATTATGATAAAGTGATAAAGTTACTTATTTAATAAAGTTGTTAGTTTAAATAAAATTATATTACTTTTAAAAATTTTTAATTTTGTTAAACTTATTTATTACATTTGAAATATAATTTACACATTGTTTAAAATATAAGTAAGCATATCATTTTGCATTTAAAATATTTATTCATTATTTAGTATGTTTTTAAAATATCCATTCATTTTGTATTTTAAATATTGATTTATCTTTTAAACATAGATAAGTATAACTAATTAATTTGGTATTTAACAATAATAATAAATTAAAATAACAAAGGAGAAAAAGGAGAGAGTATGAGACCAAAGATTTTTTACGTGGAAAACCCCTTCAAAAGTTAGAAGGGTAAAAACCACGGGACCGTAGTTCATAAAAATATTTACTATGACTTACAATTTTACATACAATTTGAAAGAAAAAAAAAGATTATTACTTATTCCTCATAATTTATATGAATTGCCTTGGAAATTTATTCCTCCTCCTCTGAATTATTATTGGCGAATTCATTGGCCATTTCAAGTTCGATATTGCGGGATTTCGTGTCAAACCAATCTTTAAGGCATGTTAACATGCACAATGAATCCGGATTAAGAGTGGTTCGATGGTCTCCAATAATTCTTTCACATGTCGAGAATGCGAATTCTAAAGCAACAGAAGAAACTTACACCGCAAAAACATTTCGGGCCATGGAAGCTAAAATTGGAAATTGTTTTTGGTTTTCTTTCCACCATTGGAAAAGATCAAAGTTTCACTTACAGAAAAGTCTTGACTTAAGAAAAATCTCATCTCATTAAAGTTAGAACTTCGTCGAGTTGTTGATGATCCAAATCCGTCAACTTTTCCTTTTAGCTTCATTCTCATCTTTGCTGCTTCCTTAATTGCGTTCAAAATACCTTTTCCTTTGCTGCTACCACTCTTAGTTTCTTCGTACGAATATTCTTGTCCTCGGTTGAAGTTGAACTGCTTCCTTTCTGCTTCATAGATATTAAACAATTCTCGAAAAAGATGGTTAATTGAGGACTTTTGGTCCTCAATATAATCAAGACCAAGAAATTCTTTATAACAATAAAAAATAATCTCTATATTTACCTCACCTTGACTAGGATCTAATAAAGTTGAAATACAATAAATAGGAAGAATTATTTCCCAATATTTTTAAAATTTTTCTTCCATATCATATACAAAAGAACTTAAAGTTTCATGATTCCTAAATTTTAAAAAATTATCAAACATTGTATAGATAATAGGAACAAAATAAGGTGTAGTTGGACAAAATTGAGTTGAAAATCTTTCGGTTGCATCTTTAAAAGTAAGTAATAAATCAACACAACATTCAATAAAAATCCAATCTTCATCATAAAGTGCTAAATTCAGGCTACTTGTATAATTGTTATAAAAAGGAGTAATAAGTTCTTTATAAGGTAAAACAAAAGAAAGCAAACGATGAAGTGAGTTCCACCTTGTTTCCACGAGAAGTGGAAATGCTTTAACAGGTATATTATTTGCTAGATAAAGTTGCTTCCATTCACGTTTATTATTTAGGGTGCAGATCCATTTTGCTAAATTTTTAATTTTATCAAATGGACTTGTGTCACTAATACTACCACTACTAGTAGAACTAAAACCACTTTGAACACACAAATTTATAATATGGCATGCACATCTTGCATGAAAAAATCACCTTGCATAATTGGGTTTAAACTTTTAATTAAAATAGGAATAGCTGCGGTATTACTCGAAGCATTATCAAAAGTAATAGCAAAAACTTTATTATTTTCAAGTCCATATAATTTACAAACCTTAGTAATATATTTATGAATAGTTTATGAATTATGTGCTTCTTCTATTACATCTAAGAATAAAATTCGTTTTTACATGCTCCAATCTTCATCTATCTAATGACAAGTTATAACAAGATAACTTATACCGTTAGTACTAATCCATATATCACTAGTTAAACTCAAGGATGTAAATAGGGTGAGTACCTGTGAAATTTGAGGTACCCAAATCCGAACCTGATTAAATACCTGATTATTTTGATTTTTACTACCTGAACCCTACCCATTTAATATAAGAACTACCCGTTTAACTATCCGAACCTGCTAAATACCTATTTATTAAGTCAAAGTTTGACTTTTTATTTTAAATTTAAAATTAATTTTAAGAAAAATTAAATTAATACATTTAAATTAACTCATAAAAATAAATTAATGTTAAAAATTATAATTAAAATACTTAATGAATTAATTTAATTAAGTATTATACTAATAATAAAAATTTTTTAAATAAAATATATAATAATATTTAAAAATTATTATTTGTAATCGGGTTCAGGTAGTAGGGTGCCCTAAGATCCCTATCCAAACCCAATTATTAACTACTCAAACCCTACTTAATCGGGTTGGGTAGTACCAGGTACCCATTTACATCCCCAGTTAAACTAGCCCTAGATAAAATATTACTAAATTTATCAATTAAAGCTTGTCTATATTCTTTAAACATATCCATGCAATCTTTTTTTAATGTTTGTCTAGAAACAAATTTATATGCGGGTCGTAAATATTTACAAACAAATTCTAAATATCCTACTTTTTACAAATTGTGAATGGCTGTTCAGTCCTAACTACAAATCTAATTAAACCACGTCTAGCTTGAACATTATCAAAATTAAATTTTTTTCCACTGTCATGTATATTAATTTGAGATTGTTTGCCTTTAGTAATTTCATTTTCTTCACCATCTGGATTAATTTTATGTGCACCAATTAAATGTCTTTTATACGTACCTGTATTGCCACTATTTCCATCGGAGCTATAACTGTAAATGCTTTTACACAATATACAAATATCATAATATTCATCTGTCATACCTTCTTTTACTACAATGTCGAAATACTCCCATACGTTGCTTTTTTGGGTAATCTTCAGTCTCGTCGGTCTTGATGATGTACTGGTAGTGGTGGCAGCTGATGATTGTGTTTGAGTACGACCTCCTCCACAACCATGATTGTTGGCTCTATAGGCTATATCGAGAGGGGGGTGAATCGGTTCTTAGCTAACCTTATGCCCGTTTTTCGATTCTTCTAAATTCTCTAGCCTATTTGAGTGTTTTCTAAGTTCTCTAAGCTAGGCAATTATACAATATGAATTCAATACAATAAACACAAATATAATTGCAAGTAAGTAAAGAGAGTAAAGATACAGAAATGTACGCAAGCAATTTATAGAGGTTCGACAACCTTGCCTACGTCCTCTACCTTGAGACGCTCCCAAGGATTTTCCCAAATTCACTATCCTTGAATTTGTTACACTCCCTCTTTTTCTAGGCTAAAGAGAAACCTCTCTCTTTTTCTAGGCTCAAGAGAAACCTCCCTCTTTTTCTTAGGCTAAAGAGTAACCTCCCTCTTTTTCTTAGGCTAAAGAGAAACCTCCCTCTTTTTCTAGGCTTAAGAGAAACCTCCCCTTTACAAGGAATGGTGAGTTACAAATAATGTAATCAAAGAAGGGCCTCTAGATAGGCAAGTGATTACAGAAATTAGGCACAAAGAAAAGCCTATACAATATTTTGTGCTAAACAATACAAGAGATATGTGTATGATGGAAGATGAAAACTTTGTAGCTCTTGATTTGTTGTTTGAGGCTTGAGGATTTGAGGAATATGTGTTTTGAAGTTGCTGAGTAGTTCCTCTTCCTTTCTTTAGCTTCTAAGCCTCTATTTATAGCCGTTGGGTGAAGCCAAAACTTGAATATGACCGTTGTCTCACAAAAACTAGCCGTTATAGGCTATTTTCGGGCAAAGGGTCGATCCCTTCCCATAGGGGATCGATCCCTTCATTCCAGATTCAATTATTCTGGGTTGAGGGACCTTTTCTTGCGTTGGGGTGCTTACTGCCAAAAGGGGATCGATCCCTTCCCTTAAGGGATCGATCCCATGCCTCTAGAAAGTCTATTTCCTGCACTTTTTGGTTAGAAATGATGTGACCTTTGATCCTAATCCAACTCAAAACATTTTGGATCTTTTGTGGGAGTTTTTCTTGACTTTCTCAAATGAAAACATAGTCCAAAAATTCATCAAGTGATTTTCTAAAATTAATATTCAAAACATTTATAAATTATTAAGACCAATAAGGATGTATCATTAAATTATGGTCTTAATGTTTGATATGTTCACTTGAAAATGGATTGAGAAAATCATGTGTGATAAGGCAAATTTACAATATGAATTAAAACATTAAAGCTTACTTAAGTTTTTGTCATTTCAAAATATATATGGCAATTTAAAGCTAACAATCTCCCCCTTTTTGATATGACAAAACTTAATGTAAATTTGCGTTGAAAATTCTTTGATAAAATACTCCTCCTCAAATAAAGCAGGATTTTACAAAGCTCCCCCTTAATATAAGCATGATTTTACAAAGCTCCCCCTTAATATAAGCATGGGTTTTGAAAATGAATTTTCAAACTATTTCTCCCCCATTATCTCTCCCCCTTAATATCTCTCCTTTTTAATATCTATCTCTCCCCCTTTTTGTCATAGAAAAAAGAAGGAAAAAAATAATAAAAAATATGCTCCCCCTAAAATCATGGCTATGTGAGAAGAGATAAAAAATATGCTCCATCCAACAGCAAACATGTTAGTACATGAGACTCATAGCACAAATAAATAAGTCAATTGTTCATAAAGAGTATGAAATATTCATGCAAAGAACATGACTTATGATCCTATACCAATTGTTTATAAATAATTTTGCAAGAAGTTCACAATTGGTAATTAATGAAGCAAGTTGTGTATAAATATCTACTAAGGTCTATGACTTGCTCATTTCAATCCTATTAAGCACCTAAGTACATCAATTGTTCTCTTAAGTCCAACTAAGGTGCATGGCAAGACATCATGATTATGAGCTAAAATTAGATGACATATCATATGCATGAGCTCATAAATCATGTTCAAGCAAGAGTGTACATAGAATCAAAACATATAGCAATTAACTTAAAATTCTAGCACACAAGAGTTTCATACAAAAATATCCTAAGAGAATTCTTCTCTATTTGTCATTTCAAACTAAAGAGCATGAGAAGAATTGTCAATTTAAAGCTCATACCAATTGGCAATTTAGATTTGGCTTACCAATTATTGAAAATATGGTTGCCAATGATACTAATTGTTATTTCAATCTAAATACCAATTGTTACTAATGGTTGACTTAGGCATTTTGCATGAATCCAATATGTAGTGTGTTCATGTCAAGAAAATAATCATTCTAAATATGCAAGAACAGAGTCACACATCATCAAATATGCATATGAATCAATTAAACATTAGCACACTATCATAAAATATTAATCCATATTCATATTCACAAATTGATACCATATGGAAGATTAAAAAAAAAATCAAGGAATTCAAGCAAACGCATTTTCTTCCATGAAACTAAAGAATCTTATGCTCAATTTTCCATTCAAGATCTTAACCAATTATGAGCAAGAAAAGATTCATTAAAGCCCAGGTTCTTTAATAATTTGGCCATAAGAAAAATTTAAGTACATGGATGATAAAGTTTCATGCATTTGAACATTTAGGATCCATTTACCATCACAAATTATAGGCCAATGACCATTACCAATTGTTGAATTTATATTTGAAATCAATCCACTAGATGTATAATTATCATTAAACCTAGTGTGGAATGATAAGTCAAGCTAAGATACATAATCCTATAAGCATGCTTGACTAAGATGAACAAAAGGAATGAAGAACATTCATTATGCACAAGTTCATCAAATTCTCAAATATATCCATAAATTCTTGGAATATTTCTCAAAATTATGTTTAAGCATTCATTGAAAGTATATTTCAAGATTATTTCAAGATCCATGAATGTTTTCAACAAGAGAAATGATTTTGCACTTGTGAGCTCAAGAAAAATGATATTGATTGTTGAAAGTGATACCATTTGTTGGAAATGATATTAATTGATGAAGTTGAGGTATGATATCAATGAAAAATGAATTTTCATAGTTTAAAGATCATCAAAAAGAAGTTAAAACAATGAATTTTAAGTTGAGAGAAAGTATCAAAACAATGAAAAGTTCTTCTCAATTTTGGTTGAAAACATGCAGAAAAGCCCTTTTGGCCTGGGGGGATCGATCCCTATAGGAGGGGGATCGATCCCTTAACTCTAGAATGTAGATTTCCTACATTCTGCTCAAGGGGGATCGATCCTGCTTGTTGAGGGATCGATCTCTCATCCTGTTTCTGCAGTTTTTTACAGAAAATCCAACCTTTGAGGTACCAAAACTTCGTTTTTGAGTATTTTAAGTCCAAGTAAGGGTTTAAACATTTGTAAAACATGATTTTGGACTTGTATGAATGAAAAATATGATTGAAAAACCATTTAACAAAAGATTTTGCAATTTTGGAAGAATTTACACAATAAAATGTATTTTTGGCCTCAAGGGAAGTCATTTTGAGAGTTAAGCATATTTTGACAAAACCAAAGCATTAGAAACCACAAATATGCCAAAACAAACTTGTTCACATAGATTTTAAGCACATATAACATCAAATCATCATACTTGTGAACATTATGCCATGATTTCCAACATACAAGTTCTTCATTAATGCACATGACATGGCATTTTGTATATATGACATATTTGGCAATTTGAGGCAAGTAAATACATTATCAACATATAGAAGAGTTGCTCAAAATGCAGAAATCCAATAATCATTTCAAAATCATAAATCATGCTTTTCATTCAATGCATCAAGTACTATTCATCAAACATTCAAAGATCATTGTCATGCCTTTTTGTTCAATCATTCAACTCACAATGCATCAAAGATCATCAACAAACCATATCATCAAGGCATAAAACAATTTAAATGTAACAAAAATTTTAAGGAGTGAGAATTTAAGCTCACAATACTCCTTTGCTTGAGAGTGCTTGCCATGATGTGTTGGATCCACCATTAGCCATTTTTTGCGAGATTTGTTGTCACCTTGCTAAGGATGGATTCCCAAGCTCTTTCTCTTTCTCGTTGGCACAAGCAAGCTCCATGAGGATGTGTTGAGCATTTAAACTCCATTGTTCTATTGTATTCCCATGCTCTAACACTCCTATAACAATCAAATTTATGCATGTTTTGGTACCCAAATTTTCTTAGGTCCTTGAAAGTTAGTGCAAATAATTTTTGATCCTTTTGGGATCCATTTCAAGCACAATTCATCATTATTCATAGCATGCTTTGGCACCCACATTTTTCTAACTACTCTTCTTCTAAATGTGGTTTTTCTATTTGTGCATGCTTGTGAGGTGTGGCCTATTCTATTGCAAAGTGAGCATGTGAGAGATAAATCATGCATAGTGTTTTTGCTCACAAGGAAATTCTTTAGATGAGTTTCTTTTTGTATTGCATATATCCTAACCCATCTTTGTCAAAGAATGCTCTTTGGGTCTCAAGCATGTGATCTAGCTTTTGTTGACCCATATAAAACCTAGAAAATGAGTTATGCAAATTTATATTCTTTTTATATAACTCATTTATTTCTAAGTTGGCCTCTTCTAGTTTCTTTTCAAATTCTATCTTAACATTTGTCAAGGCATCATTTTCTATTTTTAAATTAGCAATGATTTTTTTATATTTAGAATTCATGCATTGAAATTCATTTACTAATTCATTAAAAGCATTTTGTAACTCATCAAATGTAAAATCATTATTTTCACTAGAGCCACTAGTAGAGCTGGTTATGGGCCGGACCGGGCCGGTTTTCACCGGTTCCGGCCCTAACCAAAAGAGAACCGGTTCGAACCGATAGTAAATCGGTCCGGTTTGGACCGGTTCTATATGTTATAAGAGGTTCGCCTCAAAATCGAACCGAACCGGTTTAAACCGGTTCGGTCCTTTTTTTTTTTGCTTTTAAAATTTTTATTTTTAAAAATTTATATTAATTTATTTTAATATATATTAATATATTTTAATAATTTAATCTAATAAATTTATTTTTATAATAAATAATGTTAATAGTTTAATTTAACAATAATTTATTATAAAGTTATATTATAATTTATTTAATTAATGTAACAATAATATAAAAATAAACTATTATAAAATTATCTAATAAAATTATTGTTATAATAAATTAAAGTTATATTATGAATATATTATTATGATAAAATGATATTTGATTCAAAAAACAAATAATGATATTATGAATATTATTATTATATTCATTTTGCATATCTTTATTTATATTCATTTATTATATTCATTTTGCATTTAAAATAATTTATTATATTTGAAATATCATTTACTTAATATTTATTCATTTATTTATTTATTCATTTATTTAATATGTTTTTAAAATATTAATTCATTTTGTATTTTAAATATTTATTTATTTTAAACATAGATAAGTATAACATTAATTAATTTGGCATGTAATAATAATAATAATAATAATAATAATAATAATAATAATAATAATAACAACAACAACAACAACAACAACAAAAAAGGAGAAAAAAGAGAGAGTAGGAGACCAAAGATTTTTTACGTGAAAAACCCCTTCAAAAGTTAGAAGGGTAAAAACCACAAGACCATAGTCCATAAAAATATTCACTATGACTAAACTTATTTACAATTTTACATACAATTTACAAAAAAAAAAAAGATTATTCTCTACTCTTCATAATTTATACGGATTGCCTTGGAAATTTCTTCCTCCTCTTCTGAATTATTATCAGCAAATTCATTGGCCATTCCAAGTTCGACATTGCGCGATTCCGCATCAAACCAATCTTTAAGGTATGTTAACATGCACAATGAATCCGGATTAAGAGTGGTTCAATGGTCTCCAATAATTCTTCCACACGTCGAGAATGCGGATTCCGAAGCAACAGAAGAAACTTGCACCGCAAAAACATCTCGGGCCATGGAAGCTAAAACTGGAAATTGTTTTTGGTTTTCTTTCCACCATTGGAGAAAATCAAAGTTATCATCTACAGAAAAATCTTGACTTAAGAAAAATCCTAGCTTATTGAAGCTAGAACTTCGCTGAGTTGTTGATCTCGATCCCGATCTGCTCGCTTTTCCTTTTAGCTTCTTTCTCTTCTTTGCTGCTTCCTTAATTGCGTTTAAAATTCCTTTTCCTTTTTTGCTACTTTCGGTTTCTTCGTATGAATCTTCTTCTTCTCGATTAAAGTTGAATTGCTCCCTTTCTGTTTCATAAACATTAAACAATTCTCGAAAAAGATTGTTAATTGAGGACTTTTGATCCTCAATAGAATCAAGACCAAGAAATTCTTTATAACAATAAAAAAAAATTTCTATATTTACCTCACCTTGACTAGGATCTAGTAAAGTTGCAATACAATAAATAGGAGGAATTATTTCCCAATATTTTTTAAATTTTTCCTCCATATCATATACAAAAGAACTTAAAGTTTCATGATTCCTAAATTTTACAAATTTGTCAAACATTGTGTAGATAATAGGAAAAAAATACGGTGTAGTTGGATAAAATTGAGTTGAAAATCTTTCGGATGCATCTTTAAAAGTAGATAATAAATCAACACAATATTCAATAAAAGTCCAATCTTCTTCAAAAAGTACTAAATGTGTGCTACTTGTATAATTGTTATAAAAAGGAGTAACAAGTTCTTTATAAGGTAAAATAGAAGAAAGCAAACGATGAAGTGAATTCCATCTTGTTTCCACGGGAAGTGGAAACGCTTTAACAGGTATATTATTTGTTATACAAATTTGCTTCCATTCACGTTTATTACTTGGTGTGCGAATCCATTTTACTAAAATTTTAATTTGATCAATTGAACCTATGCCAGTACCAGTACCACTAGAACTAAAACCACTTTGAACACATAAATTTATAATATGACATGCACATCTTGCATGAAAAAATATGCCTTACATAACAGGGTTTAAACTTTTAATTAAATGAGGAATAGTTGCAGTATTACTCGAAGCATTATCAAAAGTAATAGCAAAAACTTTATTATTTTCTAGTCCATATAATTTACAAATTTTAGTAATATATTTATGAATAGTATATGAATTATGTGCTTCTTCTATTACATCTAAAGATAAAATTTGTTTTTGCATGGACCAATCTTCATCTATTCAATGACAAGTTATAACAAGATAACTTATACCATTAGTACTAGTCCATATATCACTAGTTAAACTAACCCTAGATGAAATATTACTAAGTTTATAAATTAAAGCTTGTCTATATTCTTTAAACATATCCATGCAATCTCTTTTTAATGTGTGTCTAGAAATAGATTTATATGCAGGTTGTAAATAGTTACAAACAAATTCTAAATATCCTGTTTTTTCACAAATTGTGAATGGTTGTTCAGTCCTAACTACAAATCTAACTAAACCACGTCTAGCTTGAACATTATCAAAAATAAAATTTTTTCCACCATCACGTGTATTAATTTGAGATTGTTTACCTTCTAAAATTTCTTTCTTCAGCATCAGGATTAATTTTATGTGCAGTAATTAAATGTCTTTTATACGTACCTGTATCGCCACCACCTCCACCGGAGTTATAAGAGTAAACACCTTGGCACAATTTACAGATAGCATAATATTTATTCGTCTCACCTTCTTTTGCTACAATATCGAAATACTCCTATACCCTTCTTGTTTTTTTTCGACTAAACTTCAGCCTTGATGATGTAGCAGCAGTGGTGGCAGCTGATGATTGTGTTTGAGCATGACCTCCTCCACGTCGACCACGACCAACCGATGGTGCAGCCAAAGGAAGCTCCTCCTCCGGATGAATATCGGGTTCGATTTCATTAAATGATTCGTCACCCAAATTAGGAATTTCAGTGGAACCAAAAGGTCGAGAAACAGAGCATGAACGACGAAAGAAATTTGACATTTTTATATTTTTTAAAAATAAATATATGTTAAAAATTAAAAAAATAGATGTATGATATATATAATATATTGGAATTTGAAAATTGAAACTTAAAAATTAAAAGTAAAATTTGCAAAATTATAAAATAAAAAGAAAAATGAAATTTATAAAGAAAATGATGATATTATAAATTTTGAATAAGGGATATATATAATATATTAGAATTTGAAAATTAAAAGTAAAATTTGTAAAATTATAAAATAAAAAGAAAAATGAAATTTAGAAAGGAAATGATGATATTATAAATTTGGAATAAGGGAATTTAAGTGAATTTGAGAGTGTTTGAGTGAATATTGAGAGAGTATGTCAGTGAAGAGAATAAGAGTTATGAATATAGATAGTAGATTTGAGAGAAAATATAGAAGAAATGTAAATGAAAATAGAAGATAAAATAGAGGTATTTATAAGAAAAAAATTAGAATAAAAAAATAAAATAAAAATTAAAAAAAAGGATTGATATTTGGCCGTTGCCCATCAATCACAGAGCAGAGGCAAGTCTGTGACTTGCCTCTGCAAGGCTAGGCTACCACTGCGCAGTGCGTAATGGCAGCCAAGCCAATTTTTTTTATTTTAGTTATAATTAAAAAATAAAAAAAATTAAAAAAAAAGGGATTGATGGTGGCCGTTGCCCATCAAAAACGCAGAGGCAAGTCTATGACTTGCCTCTGCTGCATTGCAGTCAAAAAGCTTTTTTTTTTTTATTTTTTTTAACTGGACCAATTCGAACCGATCCGGTTATGAGCCAGGCCCTTAACGGGTCCGGTTTCTTAACTGACCCGGCCCAAAATTTTAAAACCGGCCCAGCCCGTTACCATACCGGACCGGGCCGGTTTCGAATCGGTACTGTACCGGTTCGGATATTGGACCAGATTGAGCAGATCCGATTGCGAATCGGGTCGGGCCAACCTGGCCCAATAAGCACCTCTAGCTACTACTAGCCTCATCATCACTAATAGCCATAAAGCATGAGTAGGCTACCTCATCATCTATGTTTTCCTCATCGGAGCTATCACTATTGCTCCATGCAGCCACAAATGCTTTCTTCCTAGGTTTCCTATCCTTTTCCTTCCTAAGTAAGGGGCAATCTAACTTACTATGACCCGGTTCATTGCACTCATAACACACTAAGGGGTCTTTTTCTCTTCTACTTGACTCTCCCTTATGATGTCTCCTATTTTGCTCTCTCTCATTCATTCTCATGAACCTATTGAATCTTTTGGCAAACATTGCCATTTCCTTCTCTTCCTCATTTTCACTCTCATCATTATCATCTTCAAAGACCTCATGAGTGGAAGACTTAAGCGCTACCCCTACTTTCTTTGAAGGCACTTCATTTCTTTTCAATTTCATCTCATATGTAAGTAGGGAGCCCATAAGTCATCTAGAGACAAGGTATTTGGATTTTTAGACTCTTCTATTGCGGTTACCTTTGCCTCCCAAGATTTAGGCAAGCTATTCAAAATTTTCTTTACCATTTCAACATTGGAATAAGCCTTGCCTAGAGCCTTAAGTACATTAATTATATCATTAAGCCTAGTGAACATTTTGCTAATGGACTCATTTTCTTTCATCCTAAATAGCTCATAATCATGTGTGAGCATTCCTACTTTGGTCTCTTTCACTTGATTGGTCCCTTCATGTGTGATGGCTAGTTTGTCTCATATTTGTTTAGCATTTTCACATAAGGAGACTCTATCATACTCATTGGGACCTAATGCACAAAAGAGGGTGTGCATAGCCTTGGCATTCAATTGTGCCAATCTCATGTCATTGGTGTCCCACTCATCTTCACTCTTAGGGACATCTTTTCCATCTACTTTCTTTATTGGGATTCTAGGGCCATTAACTATTATTCTCCACACTTCATAGTTATTGGATTGCACAAATAGCATCATCCTAATTTTCCAATAAGAGTAATTCTCACCATTAAAGAGTGGAGGTCTAACTAATGAGTATCCCTCTTCTCGTAGGGGTGTGCCTACATTCAAGTGAGCCATTTAAGACCGTTTAGCTCGATAGAGGTTAGTCTAAATCAATCTCGAGCCCAAGCTCTGATACCAATTGTTGGCTCTATAGGCTATACCGAGAGTGGGGGTGAATCGGTTCTTAGCTAACCTTATGCCCGTTTTTCGATTCTTCTAAATTCTCTAGCCTATTTGAGTGTTTTCTAAGTTCTCTAAGCTAGGCAATTATACAATATTAATTCAATACAATAAACACAAATATAATTGCAAGTAAGTAAAGAGAGTAAAGATACAGAAATGTACGCAAGCGATTTATAGAGGTTCGGCAACCTTGCCTACGTCCTCTACCTTGAGATGCTCCCAAGGATTTTCCCAAATTCACTATCCTTGAATTTGTTACACTCCCTCTTTTTCTAGGCTAAAGAGAAACCTCTCTCTTTTTCTAGGCTCAAGAGAAACCTCCCTCTTTTTCTTAGGCTAAACAGTAACCTCCCTTCTTTTCTTAGGCTAAAGAGAAACCTCCCTCTTTTTCTAGACTCAAGAGAAACCTCCCCTTTACAAGGAATGGTGGGTTACAAATAATGTAATCAAAGAAGGGCCTCTAGATAGGCAAGTGATTACAGAAATTAGGCACAAAGAAAAGCCTATACAATATTTTGTGCTAAACAATACAAAAGATATGTGTATGATGGAAGATGAAGACTTTGTAGCTCTTGATTTATTGTTTGAGGCTTGAGGATTTGAGGAATATGTGTTTTGGAGTTGCTGAGTAGTTCCCCTTCCTTTCTTTAGCTTCTAAGCTTCTATTTATAGTCTCTTGGATGTATTCTAGCCGTTGGGTGGAACCAAAACTTGAATATGACCGTTGTCTCACAAAAACTAGCCGTTATAGGCTATTTTCGGGCAAAGGGATCGATCCCTTCCCATAGGCGATTGATCCCTTCATTCCAGACTCAATTATTTTGGGCTGAGGGACCTTTTCTTGTGTTGGGGTGCTTACTACCAAAAGGGGATCGATCCCATGCCTTCAGAAAGTCTATTTCCTGCACTTTTTGGTTAGAAATGATGTGACGTTTGATCCTAATCCAACTCAAAACATTTTTGCTCTTTTGTGGGAGTTTTTCTTGACTTTCTCAAATAAAAACATAGTCCAAAAATTCATCAAGTGATTTTCTAAAATATTCAAAACATTTATAAATTATTAAGACCAATAAGGCTGTATCATTAAATTATGGTCTTAATGTTTGATATGTTCACTTGAAAATGGATTGAGAAAATCATGTGTGATAAGGCAAATTTACAATATGAATTAAAACATTAAAGCTTACTTAAGTTTTTGTCATTTCAAAATATATATGGCAATTTAAAGCTAACAATGATCATGACCACCATGATGACTAGTACTACGACCAATTGATGGTGTTGAAGGAAGCTCTTCCTCCGGATGAATATCGGGTTCGATTTCATTGAATAATTCATCATCCAAATTAGGGATTTCAGTAGAACCGAAAGGTCAAGAAACAGAACATGAACGACGAAAGAAATCTGACATTTTTATATATTTTTTAAAATAAATATATTTTAAAATTTTAATATATAATGTAAGATATATATTGGAAGTTGGAACTCGGAAATTAAAAGTAAAATTTGAAAAATAGTAAAAGAAAAAGAAATACAAATTTTAGAGCACAAAATGATAATATTATAAATTTGGAATAAGAGAATTTGAGTGAATTTGAGAGAGTATGAGTGAGTATAGAGAGTATGAGATGAGTGTTTAGATTTGAGAGAAAAATGAAAGAAAAATAAAAGGAAATGAAAATATTTATAGATATTGATTTTAAAAAAATTAAAAATTAAAAAAAATTGGAGGGAGGGAGCTTTGAAATGGGCAACGGCCAAAGCCGTTACCCATCAACATGTTCTGCAGGCTACTATGACAAAATTCAGCCTACCACTGCGAAGTGGCAAGCTTTTGTTTAAAATTTTTTTAGACTGGACCGATTCAACCCGAATTGGCCCGATCCAGACTGGGATTGAGCGATCTTGGTTCCTTAATGGGCCAAGCCCTTACCGGGCCCAGTTACATATATATTAAACCAACCTACCTTGGTATAATACTGAGTTGGGCCGGTTCCGGTTATCGAGCCAGATCAACTCGATCCAGTTTCGAATTGGATCGGACCAACCCGACCCAATAACCACCATATATATTAAACCAACCTAGCTTGGTATAATACTGAGTTGGGTCGGTTCTGGTTATTGAGCCAGATCAACCCGATCCAGTTTCGAATTGGATCGGACCAACCCGACCCAATAACCACCTCTACCTGTGGCACTTCTCCGCTTACTCCATCTAGCTTAAATCCTATGAGTCACATCACCATCAATCTCTCTATCCATCTGTACTATCGACCCTAGATATCGAAAAGGCTTCCACTTAGGTATCGCCACCCCATCTAACATCACTACATTATACTCCTCCTCTTTGAACTGAATTTATGTTAGCTCTATCGAGAGGGGGGTGAATTGGTTTTACTACTAATTTTGAGTTTTTAAGAGCTCAATTAACAAATAAAACAAATTATGCAATAATGAAGCAAATGCAATAAATAAAGATGAGGGAATAGAAGTAAACAAAGAATTTATAGAGGCTCGGCCAATCTCTTGCCTACTTCCTCTCTCCTTGATCCTCTTGTCAAGGGATTGATTCCACTCTTCTTTATGAATGAGTACAAACCACTTCAAGGTGTGGTGAGACCTCTTACACTTCCTTTTGAAGGCTTAGGAATAACCTTCTCAACTTATCCCCTTGCAAAGCTACCCTTACTCTTACAAGATAACCTTACAAGGCTAGCACACCCCTTTGAATAGCAAAAATTAATGTGAGTGGGTGGTGTACAAGATGGGATATCACAAATCAAATACAAAAGATGATTTTTTCAGCTTTGAATTCTTTCTTGAAGCTTAGAAAAGTTGCTGAGTGCTTGTTCTTGCTTTAATCTTCATAAACGCCTTTATTTATAGTCCACCAACTGCTTGGGACGGTTGTTGAAGAATATAATGAAATTGTTCCTGTTGAAACCCTTAAAAACTAGCCGTTGGTGTGACATCCTCGTCACTATCCAAATAACAAGTACTTCTTCTTCAAATAACAAATAAATTGACTAGTTTGTCAATGTCAATCTTCTTTCTCTTTCAATGCTTTAGGCATTATTATCAAAGTATAATATCTATTTTCACATGAGTATAAATTTTATATATAAACATGTGTCACATACACCAGGGTCTCAAATATTTACATAACCTGTTTTCCCCAAATATACACAATTGTAATATCGTACTGTACGATAGTCGAGGTACACGACCAACTGTGTATACCTTCAAGGAATAAGTAGGAAGCATGTCTCGAAGGTATATCAAAAGAACCTCACAAGATGCTTCTATATCCCGAGCGGGATTTACTTCGAGAAATCTGTATGAAAAATGTTTGTGAAGCAGTGAGTTTACGCTCAGTAAGAAACTTATGTAAAATAGCGTACGATATCACTATATGCAGTTTTCCTACTTGGCTCTATAATGTCATGTAAAATCATTATAAAGCATATGCCATATATATCTTTCGCAAATATGAAATACAAGTAAATCATATCTTTCAAATATTTCCACGGATCTCAAATCACGTGAAAGCAAATATGCAAATACAAATAACTTCAAATAGATGGGAGACAATTAATATCCAATTAGATTCATGCACCAAGTAATTCTCGTAATGGATACAACAAATATATCCTGTAAGAGATAATCCATGAGAAATCTCATAAGGATACCACAAATATATCCCGTAAGGGATAATCCTGAGAGATATCAAATAAGTGGCATACCCACGTATGGGCTAGGGATCCTCCCCAAAGCCGAACAAGTAAGAGACTCATGGCCATTGTCTATAGCCCACAGTGCTCATTAGTCAGGTGCCTTACTGTGGGTCTGAGGGCTAGACTAGAGCTCTTCAGTCAAGTACAAGTACAAATAATGTGCATGCTCTTTAAAGAGATTCATAGTCTCCAAAACATTTTTTCATATAACCTTTGACAAATACAAATATCCTTCCATGAAATAGGTTTTCAAAACCTCTTTTTCAAATGGGCAGTCGACTTGTCTATAGGGCAGTCGGCTGCTATACCACATTTGGCTTTATTGAGTTTCTTTCCCTTTTTGAAGTTTAATTAATTTATTTTTCAAAATACACATAGGGCAGTCGACTGGTCCCAAATAGCAGTCGATTGGTTTTGAAACAGAATGTTTCCCGAGAAAAGGCAATCGACTGGTCCCCTGGGTAGTCGGCTGGTTTTGAAACAGAATGCTTTTTAGCAAATAGCAGTCGACTGTGTTTGAAACAGAATGCTTCTGGGAGAAAAGCAGTCGACTAGCATCCTTAGCAGTCGACTGGTTTCAGACAGAATGCTTTCTGGAAAAATGGCAGTCAACTGGTTACATAGCAGTCGACTGGTTTGTCTCGGTTTTCGAAAATCTCCACTTTGATTGTCTCTAGGCAGTTGGCTGTTGCTTAAGGCAGTCGGCTGCTCCTAGCCTAATTGGTACTAGGAGTAGGACCGAAAATGTCCCTTTTTCTTGCACTTAAACCAGCTTGAACTTCTCTCCAAAATAGTTAAAATTACATTAAAACATGCGAACATAGCCACCCTACATCCGTTACATAAATTCCTTACCTCGATTGCAATTAATCCACAAGCTTGGTTGCACCAACACTTGTCCTTTTTCACTTCTTCAAAGCTGCATAATTTCATACAATCAAACCTTAATAAATATAATCTATCCACTCTATACAACTCCAAATCATCAACAAATCAACCAAAACCATCTAACTCTCTTACCTTTGCAACTCACTAAAATTTCAGGATTTTAGATCTCCTCAATCACTTTGATTCAGCCTTTCATATTAAAGGCTTAGCTTAAGCTAGCGACAAGGATCGTTTTTCGTTAATGAAGCTTAACGATTTGGTTACGTGAGATGGTGGTTTGTCAAGGTGAGAAAATGGAAACTTAGAGGAAATAGAATGGAAACGTGAGGAAGAAGGGAGATGTGCTGCCGACCTTAGCTGGTGAAGATGATGATGAGTCATGCTAGTTGCATTAAATGCCCATTAATCCATACTCATCTCAGCCATTAAGTCCCCTTGACCTTTGACATTTGACCATCAATTGTTCTAATTCCACTTATGTCCCATATCTCATCTATATATCAGAATTTTCATATTTATTTACTTCATTTAAGCTAAAATACTTTACAAAAATGAGAAAATTACAGGAAATTGGGGATTTCACATTCTCCCCACCTTAGAGAATTTGGTCCTCCAAATTCAAATAAGGTTATCTCTCAAATAATTCCGGATACTTTTCTTTTATCAAGCTCTCTAGCTCTCATGTAGCTTCTTCCGTCGTATGGTATTGCCAGAGAACTTTAACCAGTAGGATCATCTTAGACCTTAGCACCTTATCTTTTCTATCCAAAATTCGAATCGGTTTCTCCACATAACTCATGTCTTCCTGAATCTCTAAGGGCTCATACTCTATGACATGAGATGGATCCAGATTATACTTCCGAAGCATCGACACATGAAAGACATTGTGTACTCCCGATAACTCCGAAGGTAGTGCCAACCTATAGGCCACATCTCCAACACGATCTAGGATCTCGAATGGTCCTATGTAGCTAGGACTCAGCTTATCTCGTCGGCCAAATCTCATGATCCCTTTGGATGGAGAAAATTTCAAGAACACGAAATCTCTAACCAAAAACTCAAGTGGTCTTCGTCGAGCATCCACATAACTCTTTCGTCTACTCTGAGCTGTCTTAAGCCTTTGACAAATCAACTTAACATCCTCAGAGGCTTGCTTGACTAAGTCTAGAGCCAACAACTTACGCTCGCCCACTTCTTCCCACCCAATAGGAGATCGACACCTTCTACCATATAAAGCTTCATATGGTGCCATCCTGATACTTGCATGATAGCTATTATTGTATGCAAACTCAGCCAATGGCAGATGGTCGTCCCATGAGCCTTTAAAGTCCAAAGCACAAGCTCTCAACATATCCTCGAGCATCTGAATAGTGTGCTCGGACTGACCATCAGTTTGCGGATGAAAAGCTGTGCTAAAATTCAACTGAGATCCCATGGCTTCCTGAAAATGTTCCCAAAAATGAGAAGTAAACCTGGAATCTCTATCCGATGTGATGCTTATTAGAACACGATGTAGTCTGACGACTTCTCTCACATACAAGTCTGCCAAAGCATTAAGTGTATCCATAGATTTCATAGGTAGGAAGTGAGCTGACTTGGTTAACCGATCCACAATTACCCATACACCATCATGATTCCTTTTGGTCTTGGGCAATCCCATAATAAAATCCATCGTAATGTGTTCCCATTTCCACATAGGTATAGGTAGAGGGTGTAACAAACCTGCTAGTCTTTGGTGCTCTACCTTAACTAGCTGGCACGTTAGACACTTCACCACAAACTCAGCTATGTTTCTCTTCATGCCAGTCCACCAATACACCTTGCGAAGATTGTGATACATCTTCGTATTTCCTGGATGTAATGTGTACTTAGTGGAATGTGCTTCTGTCAAAATCAGCTTCCTCAACTCATTATCCTTAGGAACACATATACGGTTATTAAATCTTAAAATTCCATCACTAACCATATCAAATTCCGAGAGTATACTTGATCAGATTCCATCCATAGCCTCAATACACTGGGCATCTTCTCTTTGAGCAACTCGAATTTTGTCCATCAATTCTGGCTCAATCATCAAGCTTGCTGTCATCCCATTTTTCTCAAAAGGTGTAACACTTAAGTTGAGGCTTGCAAATTGCTCAATCAACTCATACTCTTTCACCATCATATATGCTACCATTCCTACATGCTTCCGGCATAAAGCATCTGCCACCACATTGGCTTTCCCCAGTTGGTACAAGATCTCATAATCATAGTCCTTTAGGAGCTCGAGCCATCTTCTTTGCCTCATGTTCAATTCTCTTTGAGAGAACAAATACTTCAGACTTTTATGATCCGTAAAAATCTGAGATCTCTCACCATATAAGTAATGCCTCCAAATCTTCAGAGCAAATACTACTGTAGCTAACTCCAAGTCATGAGTTGGGTAGTTCTTCTCATGGTCCTTTAATTGTTTAGAATCATAGGCAACTACCTTACCATGCTGCATTAGTACACATCCCAAGCCTTGCCCTAAGGCATCACTATACATCAAAAATCCTCCAGAACTACTAGGGATGGTGAGGATAGGCGCCATCGTCAGCCTGCGTTTCAACTCTTGGAAACTTTGCTCACAGGCATCATTCCATTCAAACTTTACTTCCTTACGCATCAAGCATGTCCATGGAGTAGCTAACCTCGAGAAACACTCTACAAATCTTCGATAGTAGCCAGCTAGACCCAAGAAACTCCTAAAATCTGTCACTGTCTTTGGTCTCTCCCATTGAACCACTGTTTCAATCTTCGATGGATCGATCGAAACTCCGTCTTTACTATTTATGTGACCCAAAAAGGAGATATGATCTAACCAGAAATCACACTTACTTAGCTTGGCATACAATTCTCGATCTCTAAGGGTGTCCAAAACTATCCTCAAATGCTGCTCATGCTCTTCCCGAGACCTCGAGTACACCAAGATGTCATCGATAAAGACAATGACAAACTGGTCCAAGTACGACTTGAACACATCATTCATCAAGTTCATAAAAGCCGCGGGTGCATTGGTTAGGCCAAATGGCATCACTAGAAACTCATAGTGACCATACCGTGTCTTGAATGCTGTCTTAGGGATATCTTCACTCCGAATCTTCAATTGATGATATCCCGACCTCAAGTCTATCTTGGAAAAGACTTGTGCACCTTTAAGCTGATCAAACAGATCATCAATCCTGGGAAGAGGATACTTGTTCTTGATTGTCACCTTATTCAACCATCGGTAGTCTATGCACAGTCTTATGCTGCCATCCTTCTTCCGGACAAATAGCACAGGAGCACCCCAAGGGGATACGCTGGGTCGTATGAATCCCTTGTCTAGTAACTTTTGAAGCTGCTTCTTCAGTTCTTCCAATTCCACTAACGCCATCTGATAGGGAGATCTCGAAATGGGGTCAGTCCCCGGCACCAAATCGATATTGAACTCTACTTCCCTATCCGGTGGAAGTCCTGGAAGATCGTCTGGGAACACATCCGAAAAATCCCTGACTACCGAAATTTCATGAAGTTCGGGACATTTCTGATCTATATCCATCACATAAGCTATAAACCCTTCACATCACAAGTATATTCTATCAATTTAATCTCAATTAAATCGAACAAACACATAAGCTTTTGCATTAAACATCTGCAAAATTTACAACATAGCTAACGGGAAAAGAGAAAATCACACTCTTAGCATGGCAATCTAGCATCACATGATTCTTAGCTAACCAATCCATTCCCAATATAACATCAAGTCCATACATATTTAGTAAGATTAGGTCAACTATTGATTCTCTTTCTCTTACCCGTAGCTTACAATTACGATACATTATGTCCGTCATTTAAGAGTCCCTAAAGGGAGTACTTATTTGTAGCAATTGTCCTAGAGGTTCAGGCTCCATAATTAATCTGATAGCAATTGCAGGTGACACAAAAGAGTGTGTAGAGCCCGGATCAAATAAAGCAAGGACACATGTATCATTAAGGTAAATCTCACCCTGAATCATCTTTGATGAAGCATCAACGGACTCCTTATTAATAGCAAACACCCAACCCTGAGTCATGAGTGTCTTTCCCTTCTCTGTTGCTGTAACCTTATGCTGGGGCTGGGTAATCTTAGGCTGGGGTTGAGGGGTTTTCCCCGATTCTTTGGACACCCTCTGATTTATCTTGGGACAATCCTTTATCTGATGTCCCTGTTCACCACACCAATAACAAGCCCCACTCGCAAACCGACAAGGTTGTGACCCATGAAATTTCCCGCTCTACTCGCACCTTGGCATTATACTCCTTGGTGAGCTAGCGGTACTACCAGCTGGATGTCGGGATCTCTCATCACTTATCTTGATTCCGGTGGGTCTAAGAGTTCCTATACCATAATCATCATAACTCCCAATTTAGCATAATTCCATATAACCATTTAGTTAAGGCAAGTTATTTCCTTAAAATTGATTTGCTTACCTATCGAAGCTTTATCATAAGGCCTACTTCTCCTCGATGGATATCTATCACTCGAGGCTCTCTCATCTGACTTCCGCTTCGTCGTTTCTTTACCTTTACTCCTAGCTCAGAAGTCTACCTAATGAAACTCATAGTCCTGCTCACATAGTTGAGCCTTACGGACTACCTCTCCATATGTAGTGATATCCATAGGATATAACTTAGACTTGATGGAAGGTCTCAATCCCTCCATGAATCTGTGGGTCTTATGATCCTCTCTTCTTTCTGGATCAAATCTGCTCAGTGTAATGAACTTAGACTCGTATTGGCTAACTGTCATATTCCCTTGAGTCAAGTTCAAAAACTCAACCTGTAACCTTCTCTGAGCAATGCGTGGGACATATTGTTCATTAAAGGCTTCCACAAATATATCCCATGTTACCTCTGAATGTCTAGCCTCCAATACTGTCTGAGTGACCTACCACCAAGGCTCTGCCTCATCCACTAATAAAATAGGCAACCAATCCCACCTTTTCTTTCTCGGTACACGTCATGTATCCGAATGCTTTAGTAACCGCCTTCATCCAATTTTCTGCAGCCAATGGATCACTGTCCCCCTTAAACTTAGGCGAATCCAGCTTCTTAAACTCCTTGATCAAAGTCACACTACAGTAAGCTGTAGGATCCCGCCTTTCATTAACTGGGGCTGGTGGGGATTGTACCATAGGAGTAGGAGGTACAGTAGGGGTAACTGCTGGTGCACTAGTGGCCACGTTCGGGAAGTTAGACATAAACTGGGTGAACATCGCGGCCATGTTTTCCATGTGTTTCTCCATTTTTGCTAGCCTCGTGTTCGGGCTATGCGGTGGAGATGGAGGAGAAGATTGTGTCGGGGGCGGTTCCTCATGACCCCATCCTTGTCCTCGTCCTCGTCCTCGTCTAGTACCCCTCTTTCGAGTACTCATTTTGTCAAGATCATGATCAAATAACATGATTTAGTATAACTTTAAACAGTTATACTACGTATATGTATTCAGATCAGTACAATACATTGGGGATATACTCTAATTCCAGCTTATTAACATCGACAACTTCAATCAAATCAGCTTTGATACCAATCTGTGACATCCTCGTCACTATCCAAATAACAAGTACTTTTTCTTCAAATAACAAATAAATTAACTAGTTAATCAATGTCAATCTTCTTTCTCTTTCAATGCTTTAGGCATTATTATCAAAGTATAATATCTATTTTCACATGAGTATAAATTTTATAATAAACATGTGTCACATACACTAGGATCTCAAATATTTACATAACCTATTTTCCCCAAATATACACAATTGTAATATCGTACTGTACGATAGTCAAGGTACACGGCCAACTATGTATACCTTCAAGGAATAAGTAGGAAGCGTGTCTCGAAGGTATATCAAAAGAACCTTACAAGATGCTCCTTTATCCAGAGTGGGATTTACTTCGAGTAATCTGTATGAAAAATTAGCCTACCCCAATCTATTGAGATAAAGGCTCTGATGATGATGATGATGATGAATCTGTATGAAAAATGTTTGTAAAGGAGTGAGTTTACGCTCAATAAGAAACTTATGTAAAAGAGTGTACTATATCACTATATGCAGTTTTTCTGCTTGGCTCTATAATGTCATGTAAAATCATTATAAAGCATATCCCATATATATCTTTCGTAAATATCAAATACAAATAAATCATATCTTTCAAATATTTCAACGGATCTCAAATCACATGAAAGCAAATATGCAAATACAAATAACTTCAAATAGATGGGAGACAATTAATATCCAATTAGATTCATGCACCAAGTAATTCTCGTAATGGATACAACAAATATATCCCATAAGGGATAATCCACGAGAGATCTCATAAGGATACCACAAATATATCTCGTCAGGGATAATCCTGAGAGATATCAAATAAGTGGCATACCCACGTATAGGCCAAGGATCCTCCCTAAAGCCGAACAAGTAAGAGACTCATGGCCATTGTCTATAGCCCACAGTGCTCACTAGTCAGGTGCCTTACTGTGGGTCTGAGGGCTGAACTAGAGCTCCTCAGTCAAGTACAAGTACAAATAATGTGCATGCTCTTTAAAGAGATTCATAGTCTCCAAAACATTTTTTCATATAACCTTTGACAAAAACAAATATCCTTCCTTAAAATAGGTTTTCAAAACCTCTTTTTCAAATGGGCAGTTGACTGGTCTATAGGGCAGTCAGTTGCTATACCACATTTGGCTTTATTGAGTTTCTTTCCCTTTTTGAAATTCAATTAATTTATTTTTCAAAATACACATAAGGCAGTTGACTGGTCCCAAATAGCAGTCAACTGGTTTTGAAACAGAATGTTTCCCTAGAAAAGGCAGTCGACTGGTCCACTGGCCAGTCGGCTGGTTTTGAAACAGAATGATTTTTAGCAAATAGCAGTCGACTATCCCATATAGCAATCAACTGTTTTTGAAACAGAATGCTTCTGGGAAAAAAGCAGTCGACTAGCATCCTTAGCAGTCAACTGGTTTGAGACAGAATGCTTTCTGGGAAAATGGCAGTCGACTGGCTTACATAGCAGTCGATTGGTTTGTCTCGATTTTCGAAAATCTCTGCTTTGGTTGTCTCTAGGCAATCGGCTGTTCCTAACCTAATTAGTACTAGGAGTAGGACCCAAAATGTCCCTTTTTACTACACTTAAACCAGCTTGTACTTCTCTCCAAAATAGTTAAAATTACATTAAAACATGCGGATATAGTCACCCTACGTCCGTTACATAAATTTCTTACCTCGATTAATTAATCCACAAGCTTGGTTGCACCAACACTTGTCCTTTTTCACTTATTCAAAGCTGTATAATTTCATACAATCAAACCTTAATAAATATAATCTATCCACTCTATACAACTCCAAATCATCAACAAATCAACCAAAACCATCTAACTCTCTTACCTTTGCAACTCACTAAAATCGATCCCTAAGTTCCAAAAAGCCTTCCAGCCCATTCTGCCAACTGGGGATCGATTCTTTGCCTGTTTTTTGGCCTTGGGACCTTCTCTGCCATCTGGGGATCGATCCCTCAAGCTTTCTTACATATTTTTGTTGGCTGTTTTGGGATAAAATGATATGTCTTTGTGATTTAACTTTAGTGTAAAATATTATTTCAATTTTCTTGACTTTCTCAATTGAAAATTTTAGTCCAAAACTTTGTCAAATGATTTTCTAACATTGTGTTCATTTTAAGCAAATTTACAATATAATGTGAGACATTTTTCATCACTTAAGTTTTTTTCATTTCAAAATACTTGTCAATTTAAAGCTAATAATTTACATTCCATGTATTCAGTCTTCACTCTGCTTGGTTTGAAACTTTTTTATTCTAGTTTATATCTCCATTTTTCCAACTTCGAGTTAAGCTCCGCTCTAGTTTTAGCACAAAGGACAATATTATCTGTGAAGATCATGCACCAAGGCACCTTATCCTGGATGGATTTGGTCAGTTCGTCCATTACTACCGCAAACAAGAATGGACTTAGTGTTGACCATTGATGTAATCCCACTGTGATAGGAAACTCACTTGTTTGTCCTCACATGTGTCCTTGCATCACCATACATGTCCTTAATTAGTTCAATATATTTCATCGGAACTCTTTTCTTCATTAAGCTCCCCCATAATACCTCCTTAAGCACTTTATCATATGCTTTCTCCAAGTCTATAAAGATCATATGAAGATCTTTACCCAATACTCGAGAACGCTCCATAAGTTGTCTAACCAAATGTACAGCCTCCATAGTTGATCGACCAGGCATAAAACCAAATTAATTCTTCGATATCTCTACAATCTTTCTTAATCTCCATTCTATTACTCTCTTCCATAACTTCATCATGTGACTCATCAGTTTTATGTCTCAGTAGTTGGCACAACATTGAATATCTCCTTTATTCTTATAAAGAGGTATTAAGACACTCTTCCTCTATTCCTCAAGTATTTTGTTAGTACGCCAAATCTTGTTAAAAAGATTTGTCAACCAACTAACTCCTGCATCTTTAAGACTTTTTCAAACTTTAATAGGAATGTCATCAGGTCTAACAGCTTTTTCAATCTTCATTTTTTTAATACCTCTTTTACCTCCACTTTTCTGATTCTGAGCATAAAGCACGGATTCAAATCCTCATATGGCACTGACATATTATCCAAATTCTGATTTTGTCTGTCATTAAATAATTTGTCAAAATAATCACGCCATCTTCCTTAATGTTGTTGTCCTTAATGAGAGTTCTTTGATGCTATTCCTTAATACATTTCATAACTCCTAGGTCATGACTCCTCATTTCTTTTGCTCACATCAATTTGTATATATTTTTCTCTCCCTTCTTTGTGTCTAACTTGTCGTAAATCTCTTTCACAACTTTTGCCTTAGCTTTTGCCATTGCTTTCTTTGCTTCCTTTCTAGCTAACTTATATTATGTAAAACTCTCTTCTGTTTTGTTCATCTTTAAAGCCTTGTAACACTCTTTCTTAGTCTTTATAGTATTTTTTATTTCTGTAGTCTAGCATGTTACATCCTTTCCAGTCGGCGCTCTTCCATTTGATACTCCTCCACCTCCCAAATGCATTTTGCCATCTTATTCCACAGTATATTTGGGTTCTCTTTTGTTGTCCAGTCCTCTTTTGGAGTCAACTATCTCTACATACTACATGACAATCTTCTTTTAGCTTCCACCATCGGCCCCTTTAAATTCCTTTTTATTGGTTCTTTGGATGTCGTCTGTGTATCCTTATTTCTAAGACTAAGAGTCTATGTTGCGTGGTAATACTTTCACCTAACATAACTTAACAATTCAGACATCTATTCCTATCCTCCCTCCTAGTCAAAAAGAAATCTATTTGACTTGCTCTCGGTACACTTCTAAAAGTTATAAGGTGAGAATCTCTCTTCCTAATCAGTTTGTTTACTAGGGTTAGGTCATAGGATAAAATTTAGGATAGCATCTCCACCTCGTTTCTTACACTAGAACTAAAACCCCTATATACGCTCTCAAAACCCTCTTACTAGTTTAACCAAAATCATATCCCCTTATCTCCTAACCTGTACAACATCTTTATGGTACTCTTTATCTATAATAATACTTACACCATTTTGATCTCTATCTTTCCTTGTGTACCAAAGCTTATATTGCCAAGGTGCTATCTGCTTAGCCTTGTCCTCAACCCATTTGGTCTCCTAAAGGCACAAGGTGTTAACCCTCTCTACTCATAACTTCAAAAATCTCAACTAACTTAACTCTAAGCGTACCGATATTCCAACATCCTAACCTAAGCTTATGGTTACGGACTAATTAAAAAAAACATAGATTTATGATAGATTTATGATAATATTATAACAAGTGAAATAATATTATAACAAAGATTTATGATAGAAAAGAAACGTAACACTGGAAAATAATAGCTAATTACGAGGAGTTGTATACCAACATAAGTATTTAAATAGAAAAACAAGATAAAAAAATTATTAAAAAGTTGTTATCTTTGTGAAACATAATTTTGCCACATTGTAGTAGTTATATTGTTGCCTATGGCAACTCCTATCCTAGTACCTTCATCACTACCACTTTTACTAGCATAACTCTCATGAGTTTGCTTAGTTTCTATCAACTCTTTCAATTAACTCATGATAAGGACCAACATCCATTAATTAATTACGAAAAATACAACATGCCAAAATTATATTTTCCATTGTACCAACCAGAATGAATGGCTTGGTTATTCCTAACATAAGACCAGCATCTACTAAATAATATTTTCCTATAAAAAAACTAATTTAGTAAGAATTCTCTAAGATAAATTAAAATAATTTATTTACAAGTTAATATTACGTTTAAGAATGCTAAGTTTATCTTTCCTAGTTAAAGCATCTTTTATGATTCTTGAGTCAAATGTTGTTCCTTCCTACCCAGCTAACAAATATGTAAACTTCATGCCAAACGCACAAGCAGCCAATACATTTTGTGTTGGATATTCTTTTCTCTCTCGTTATCTTGGAGCATCTTTTCTAAGAATTTCAACGCGGATCTGTGTACCATCACCCCAAGTGAATTTAGGGGACATATCTTATTTGTTTTTTGACTTAAGAAGAACTTATACAAGTCCATGGTCATGGCATAATGAATCTTGATGAAATTGGTTTCATATGAATTCATTGGAGTCAATTTTAAAATTGTAAGAATTACTAAGTAGACATTGTACCATGTTCATTAATTTTTTGAGATATAATTGATGGAAAGATATTAATTACACTAAGAGACATCACTGAAAGGCTTGAGTTAAGAATCACTATTTAACTCTCTAACAATTGAGTGGTCATGATGGTCTGCTAGATCTCGCCTATGGTCTATGATTATAAATTGATTATAAATTCAAATCATAATTTACAATTATAGATTTAATTAATATTCATTGCCAAAATGTTAGTGGCTTAATGGGTTACACACAAAAGACAATTTCTCAATGGTAAAATTAGGATTTAATTGAGATTACTTGATTAAATTTGACTAGAAAAGCTTATGGTTTAATAAATTAAGTCCAATGGGCTTAAGTAGCATGCAAGGGTTGCATGGACTTAATTAGAAAACAATGGATTAATCATTTATATATGGGATAATCAACCACAAAAAAAAATTAATCAACCATAAATTGGAGAAGTCAGTTAAGGTTGAGATTTTAGGAAAAGAGTTTTCCTTATTTAATCGAAAATTCCCTAGCTTTCTTCTCTTATCCCTCATACTTGTTTTCAAAGCCACCACAAAATCTACTATCCACCTTTTGTGATGCCACCCCTTGAGCTTCAAAGAGAGTGCTCTTGAACCCAAGAATAGGCTAAGAAAGATTGCCAAAGGTTTCCTATTGAAGCAAGACTCGATAGCACAAGTTTCTCTTATCTTGTGAATGTTTTGGCAAATTGTTGTGTGAATAGCATTAGAGACCATCACAGTTAAGTGGTTTGTGATTTAAGAATAAAGAGATCAAGCATCATCAATAAGAAGCAACATTGAATCATTATTTCCTAAGATTAAGTATGTTCTTGAACCCCTATTAATGATCTTGATTGTTTTATTTGCATGATATTAAAACTCTTAATCATTAAGATTTTTTAGGATTAGTTTGTTGGGCTAAAATTTTGTAATTCTGCTACATACACTATGAAATTTAGATATTAATCCAACTCTGCATGACCCTTGAAATCTTCATAAGAAAACTAGCAAGCTATATTTATGTGAGCACAGTGTTTATGTTATATAGTACAATGTGAAGTTAAGCATTATTGTTCATTGAACCAAAGATACAGTACACTATATCCACTTTAACCTTTGTTTTCCTTCTCCTAGCAAATCAAAAGGCGGAGCACAATATTTGTTCACTTTCATCAATGACTACCGTTCTCTTTAAAACAATTTACGCATCTATAGAATTGTATTAACCAATGCAGCAAGAGCTCAAAGCTTGTCGCCTTCAGGATACAACAGCTCAACTAATTCTTTGTTGTACGCTCTACAATTTTACACTAAATATAGAGTCAAAAGCTCAAGAACAAAACACCTTTCTCTACCTAAGAATTTTAAGAATTTGTATGAAGTATGAAAATTGTAAGCAAGATAAGTTGTGAATTGGTATGTGTGTTTGTTTGATGTTTAGTTTCATTATTTATAAGCTGCAAGTTTTGAAACACATTCATAACATTTACTATGAGTTTTTTTTTTAGTGCATGTTCGTTTAGTATTTGAACACTATAACTGCTAATATTGAATGAATAGCAAATGGCTAGCTTAATAATAGAAACAATTTGTATATAATGTGTCTAGCTAACATCTATTATAAATACAATGAACATAGTTTTTAATGTAAAAATAACTCTCAGTTTTACATTTCAAATTTTAAAAGAATGCAGCAACATTTGTTCATTAGTTACAAAACACTAAAGGTTATCAATAAAAGCTTTTATACTCAAATATATATCAACCTTGGTTTTATTCTTATAACGTTGTTATTATTATTATTATTATTATTATTATCATGAAGTGATGTTGCAATTGAGAAAATTTATACAACAAACAATCCAACAAATATGGTGACAAAACATATTCCTGCAAATAAGTTCGAGCATTTGCTACAAGTGGATACTTTAAACGACATGTGGCTAAGGCAACCTAATGTAAGAAATTTGCTATCAGTTGGCTTGAAAAATATTTATCAAGCTAAGGTGGAGATCTATTGACTACTTGAAAATTTTTCATGCTTTAATTTTAATTGGTGCATGCAAATATTGACAATGAACTGATTGTAGCATGCAAATCTTGACAATGCACCGAATTGTTTTATTACTTTGGCAATTTTTTGATTTATATAGTCAAATAATATTTTTATGCATACATAGTCAAATAATGATGCACATACTTGGTCATTTTATCCCATCAACCTCATTTATAAATACCTTGTTTTTGTAAGCTTTGTAGCATGGGAGAAAAAACAAGCATGGTAGAGTGCAACAAGTTAGAAAGTAAGGTGAGTGAGCTACAAAAATAAAGAAGCTCATGGTGAGGTTTTAGGTTTTGGGTAAAGAGTCATGTTTCAAATGCCCTTTTGTAAATCTCCTATTTTTATTATGTCTTGACTCATAAATGTAGGTTTTAAATGAATCACATAAATCTTTGTATGATTTATTTTTTTATTGTCGCCAATTTATGTTTTACTTATCAAATAATATATTCTAATTTCAAAAATTTGACTGTATATTTCATAGCAATGTCCGTTTCTCAAAGAATCGAATTCAAAAAGTTTCTCTATTCTCTCTAAAAAGAAAATTTATGGATTTAAAATATAATAAAGATATATTTAAGATTGGTAAAATGAACAAAATATATTAACTTCTCTTTTCAAAAGTGAGCCAATTCATCTAAAGAAAAATACATATACCATTATTGTATCATATATTTCACACACCATATCATGAAATTTAGGATTGACTTTTTCCATTTTCATTCATTACTTTACATTAGTTGGCCTTCTGCATGCAGTGTAAGTCCATTTCCAATGTTAAGGTAAACCTTACTTAGCTTTTTTCGACTTAATAACTTCATCTAAGGTCCTAGTTCAGGTGTGTGATGTTTCCAGACCATTATCTTTTTCCTTAAAAATAAGATCATTCATTCATTCTCATCAAAGTGTATGAATAAAAGTCTAATCATAAAAACCTTAATATTTGTAATTATATTAACTTTAAATATGTTAAATCACACTGATGTCTTTAATCAACTAGACATGTAATGTTACATAATTTACATCCCTTTAAAACAGATATAGATACATATGTTGTGCATGTGCTGTTGGGATACAAATAAAAGGTACATAATATACCTTCCAATAAATCAGATAAGGCCT
Source organism: Heritiera littoralis (assembly GCA_031772115.1). Classification (NCBI taxonomy): domain Eukaryota; kingdom Viridiplantae; phylum Streptophyta; class Magnoliopsida; order Malvales; family Malvaceae; genus Heritiera; species Heritiera littoralis. The sequence goes on from JAPDPK010000043.1 coordinate 3,348,736, forward strand.
CAAAATACATCCTTCCACTAGCCTTGAACAGGGACATTAAACATCACTGTTGACGATAACCTATAAAGTGAGTAAGGGGGTGAGCTAGGGGGTGAGCTTTACGCCTCATAAGAAACACATAAAAGAACAGATATCATGCGAACTGTATGCAAGTATCTTATACATGTTTCTCTACATGATCATACAAAATCAATGTCAATAACTCTGTACTTCGAAATCATTGGAAATCAAAACAATGTAAATTTAATAATCAATATGTTTCAAAATCAATATCAAAATCAATGTCAAAGTCGATATCACAATCAATATCATAATCGATATCAAAATCAATATTAAAATCAATTGCAATGTCAAAGGTGGAGATCGAGCAACATCCCAATAAAAAGCATGCGATTCTGAAATCCCATATAGGGAGAATAAGTATAGACATATAACCAATAATCTGTAGAGGTCCACAGTGTACACTCATCAAGTGACATCTGGGACGGCTGATGACGTGATGAGGGTCAATCAGTAGTTTAGAATCGGAGTCAAAATTGGAAATAATACATGATGATTACCAAAAAGGCCATTACAAGAAGCCATTAGTCTCAAAACATTTACCGGATTCTCATGAAAACAATAAAACATACTTTATACCTTTCGAAACATAGCATAATAATACGTTCAGAATATAATAAATTTGGGAACAAATTTTTATTTTGAAATTTTATAGATTCTAGAGGTGAGTTACACCATGTAGCATTTAGTCCCATAGGTTCTAGTGCTGGCTTACATAATGTAACACTCAACCTATAGAATCCCATCTTAAAATAGTTACAAAAAGACACAAATTAAAATAATTTAGTTCGATACAAAACAAATATCATTACAATATGTTAAAAATTGAAACAAATATATCATTAGCATTTCAAATCATATCGTTCATAGATCAAAACATTGCTGTTAAAATGTTCAGTCAAATTCAAAACATTCAACACATTTACTTTAATCATATGATCCAAACTTTCCACAAAGCATTTCACAAACCAAAATGCATGAGCAATATGCGTTTATACATTGATCACTAACAGAAAATGTGAACTGTTCACTTTCTATCAAATACTATCATATCGATTTACCAAAGCTTTTTGATACCTTACAGACACTTGCGATAATTTTGTTCAAGACAATCGTATACTTTTAGAGTGTCATTTTTGGGACAAATCAGTTACTTTCAAAAACCTTTAACAATACAAAACTAATACCTTTCAAACCTATATTTCAGTTGCATCAATCAGATCTAATACTTTCAGAACGTATCCTTAAAATCAATACTGAACTTATTCCAAATATAAGCTTCATTCTTATCAATCAGATCAAATACTTTTAAAACGATTCCTCTTAAATTGATACTAAACTTATCATTCAACTACAGCTTCTGAAGATTATAACACTTGCAGATCAAATCAAATTAGTTATAAGAATTTCGGCAACATAACGTTTCTACAATCGAAACCTCTTGCGAGTTCAAAATAGCAAAAATCCATATTCCTCAATCTAGTTCATTTCCATAAATCCACAAACAGTAAAAATTCCTTAAATCCATCAGTAAGATCATAATCAGTCAAATACAATAACATTTAAAATCCAATCATTTCCAAACTTTGTTTCATTATTAAAACAAAAAACCATTTAAATTATGAACATGATATCATCCTATATCCTTTATATATTCCTTACATTTACTATATGTTAAAACGTTAACAATCAAACTTCATTTCTTTTTCATTAAACCAAAACCAATCAAAATGCAATCATGATGCCTATAACTTTCATATATGTTCCTTACTGATTTAATCACAACACAACTCAATATAGTCAGTCCAGTAGGATTCGCATAGGTAAGCGAGCATATAATTGTTTACTTCCAGTTTCCACAAACTCACTTTGGAGCTGCAAAAAAAAATTCAAATGTAGTTAATTATCCATACTTCTCTTACGAAATACATAGTACACTTAAGGTCTTTCATATTTTCTAATACAATGACATTTCTGGTCTACTTTCTACGAGGACCAAAAATGCAACTAATGTCAAAACTCATGGGTTTTCAGTTCTAATTTCACAAACATTTTCTTATCTTCAAAATATTGTCCCATATTATTTTTATAAAGAATTGAGTAGTCTAACCTTAGGTTCCTCTCTTGATTGAAAACATAACAAAGCTTAATAGTTGGTATTTTTCAAATTCAACTTTATATTTTTGTTATCATGCTTCGAATACTAACATATCTTATTTTAGTGTGCAAAACTTCAATTTAGAATCCCAAACCTAGGTGGCTGAATGCTTGTCTTAGGTTTCGTTTAGGATTTTCTCAAAACTAATACCATGGCTATATTTAAGACTGTCTCTACACTAACATACCTCATTTCCCCGCAAAAACATACAAAGTTTCACTAAAAACCCATTTTGGCTGAACCTTAAACCTGGTCTTAGGGTAATTTTTACATCATTTTGACACCATAAATATGCTTTAAAATATCAAAAACATCACATATATCAAGTTGGATCAAAACCGATATTTCCTGTTCATAGTTACCTTAGACAGGCAAAACTTCCAACCAGCTTTTCACCACTCAAATGATGTCGGTTTGGGCTGAAATTTTGATATGTTATAGATGAAAGGAAGTAATAAAATCAGTCCTTCTTGAGCAAAGTGAGATGAGGTCGTTTGCTAGGTTGTTTTGGCCTCACACTCTCTCTTTCCCATTCACACCTCAAGCTTGGTTGCTAAGGGGTTTTTGGTTTATTAGACAAGCACAAATGTTATTAATTTATTAATATAATATTAAGTCTTGGGTGTCAAATTCCACTTATACCCTTACTACAAATTAATTTCCTAGACATTGTTTTGTTTAAGCTTTATTCTAACAACTTCCATAATCCAATTTTCCAACAATATCCAAACATGGCCTTAACATTTTTCCATACTCATCATTACATATTTAAAAATCTCTAACAATATTTTATAATTATTTTATTTAATAATTATCCATATAATTTTCATGATTTTTCACTAATTACTCGGTGTTCCTCACACATTGTTCCTGCATAGAATTGCCATAAAATCATTTGCTGAATATTCCAATAAATTAAATTATTTATTTTCAATGGCTTTTAATATTGAAAAGTCAATTTCCCAATATCCTACAAGGTGTACGGCACTTAAGAATTTCCCGGAATAAATTTAGCTTCAAATGAAGGCTCTTCGATCTATTTGCCTCGTTTTTAGCAATTTCTTGAGATTTCAATTTTCAAATCAACTCAGGGTTCAGACTTCAACAAAAAAGGGTCAAATTGTGTTCAATCAATGGTCAAAAGTCAACCCACGTTTGGCTATATTTCAGTATCTAAATTCTGACTATGGACTTAATCATCATTTTCTAATTTATTGGCCCTAATCATAGGCATCTCAATCGAGCTCCAATTGAGACAAAATTTATACTATAAGTATATTGAACTCCAAATATCAATAATTTGCTCTTTTTTGGGTCATTTCGGATCTTAACGAATCCCGTGAGACCCTCGTCCAATTTCTCTAACATAACCACTATTTGAAAATCTTAACGTTTAACTATCACTTTTTGATTTCCACAACCTTAACTTGTAGAATCTGTTAGGAAAATGTGATCCTCACATTATAACTATCATTAATATTTTGTATATGAGTACAAGGAAAGAGTATAGTACAGTTTGAAATTAAGTTCGTCAAACTATATATTTGAAAGGTTGCACAAAAAAGGAATCGAATTTTCAGTTAGTAAGCCAACAAGAGATCAGAAATTGTAATGCATACTCCTAAAAGTGGACATGAATGAAGCTCACTCTCCTAACTACTAGTAAGCAATGACTTTTTTCTGTGGGCACAGTTACAGATGTTCAAAATAGGGAGAGGAAGACAACTAACCAAAGCCATCCATCAAATTTCACAATCCTCGAATTCCCATCAAACATTCCTAGTTTTTTTTTTACTTTAGCCATATTCTCAATAACCATATCCTCTCCCAATGTTATCTTGATTTTTGTATAGGTAATCTATAAATATGCATTACCCTTCACAAGAATTTGTATTAATTTTTCCATGCATGCATATTTTCAAATCAGCTCCTCCATCCGTTAGCCTACCAAGGGAATATTCACAATGATTTCCCTCTCTGTTTTACCCTCCTTAAAGGCTTAAACCAACACCAAAATCAAACGAATACATCCCGCCGCTTCTTCGGGTTTGCTTCAGGGTTCCCTTTTCTCATCATTGCCACAAATTCATCATAGTTGATCCTTCCATCCTGCAAAAATGTCAAACAACTGCAATTTATGCAATGCTTGTTTAAACAAATTATAGTGCCATGCATGTATGTATTCATTCATGACTCTTAACTTTTGACAGAGACGCTTTATAATGGTTCCCAAGGAAGTGTTTATAACCCTTTTCTATTGATTTAATGGTGTTGGGCTTGCTTTGTTTGAAAACAGAATGGATATATATATTTTTTGCTTACATTGTCGGAGTCAACTTCAGAAAGGATTTCCTTTATGTCTCTGCCATCATTCATGCCATATTCACGGAGAGCTTGCTCTAGTTCTTCAGTCGTGATGTACCTGAAAGTAGGCATATACAGTTATGCAAAAGTAAAAGAAATTAGCTGCGCAGTTGCTTAGTTTTATATTACAATTACCCGCTATTGTCTTTATCAAAGTGTTGGAAGGCATGGTACAAATGCTCTTCTCTGTCCATTCGGTTCATATGCATTGTGGCTGTGATGAACTCATCGTAGTCTATGGTTCCATTTCCGTCCGCATCAGCCTATTTTAAAAAAAAAAATTATTTACCTTATTGACAAAAGAGAGAGATGGAATAGATCGTTTGAAAAGACTTACAGCCTCCATTAGTTGTTTAACTTCATATTCAGATAGTTTTGTTCCTTGCTTTGCAAGACCTTGCTTCAATTCTTCAAGTGTTATTGTCCCGCTGTTGTCGGTATCCATCCCCCTGAACATCTCCTTCAGTCCCCTGATTTCTTCCTCTGATAAACAGCCTGCAATGACCTACACAAGAATTTCCGGAAATTTTGATAAAAGACAAAAACTCCTGGATCATCTAGACCTTGCTTAAATTGTTATGAATGTTTTTGGGAAGTCTAATCAATGAGATTTGTACCCGTAAAGCAACTTTCTTGAATTTGTTCATTGCTTTAAACTGTTTGAGCCTGCTTAGCACTGCATTATCAAGAGGTGTATCAGGTGCTTCACCATCCTCTTTGATCCATGGATGACCTGTTGTTGGCCATGCACTCTGTTAGAAACATGCATAATAATGTCTAAATGGCGGAGACATGTTCAATCCCTGTCAGATATTCATTCTTGTTTTCTTCCCAAACAAACAGCATGGATGTATAAATCATATATCTCTAGATAATGTCACGTACTGAGTTTAAAGGCATACTTACTTAGAACTTGGCTGGCTGTTAACCTCTGCTTGGGGTCCATATTTAGCATCTTCCTGACAAGATCCTTTGCTTGAGGTGAAATTGAAGGCCATGGATCACTCGTGAAATCAATGTGGCCGCGTAAAATTGAATTGAATATCCCATGTTCGGATTCTATCAGCAAAAATTATCTAGCTTCAAGCTTCAGGATTACATTTACTAGGATTCTATGTACTTCTGAGTTTGAATGAAAAAGGAGGAAAATAAGACTGACAATGTGATTACTTACCTGCCCAGAAGGGAGGAACACCAGATAGAAGAATATACAACATGACTCCAATACTCCATATATCGGCTTCTGGTCCATATCTCCTCTTCAAGACTTCAGGTGCAATATAATATGCGCTACCAACGATATCTTTAAATACATCACCTGTTCGGCAGGCAGGCAAAATCGTTGTTTGTTGTCATTAAATGCATCGCAAGAGATAGAAGGAAATAGAAACAGATCTTAACGAAGATGTTTGCCGACACCCACAAATATATCAAACGGAGGAAATTAGAGAGAGAAAAAAAAAAAGCAAAGATGAATGAGATTATTTCAACCTGGCTTGTAAAAGACTGATAGGCCGAAATCTGTGGCCTTGAGAGGGGAATTTTCTTCCTTGTTCAACAACAGGAAATTCTCAGGTTTCAGATCCCTGTGGATGACCCCCATAGAATGGCAAGTGTGCAAAATCTGAACAATTGTCCTAAGCAAAGAAGCAGCTGCACGCTCGGTGTAGTGGCCCTTAGCAATGATCCTATCAAACAGCTCTCCTCCAGCACATAGCTCCATCACCAAATGAACCGAATGCTTATCCTCGTAAGCTCCCTTGAGTTCCACAATATTAGGTTGGCCCGTCAAATGGTGCATGATCTGCACCTCCCTTCTAACATCCTCAATGTCCTCCTTGTTTGCAAGTTTCCTCTTTGCTATTGTCTTGCACGCGAACTGTTCCCCTGTTACCTTGTGCGTACACAAATGCGTAACCCCAAACTGTCCCCTGCCCAATTCTTTTCCAATGTTGTAGGTGGATTTGACATCTTCCATAGGGCGGCCTAAGACCGGACCAATTGAGGCAGGCTTGGAAGGCTTTGAGGAGGCTCCTGGAGAGTGTGAAGGTTGTGCATGCCTTGGAGGGGTTTTGGCAGAACTCTCATGCACGGAAGAACTACTAGGATTGTTACCATTATCAGGACTGGTATCTCCCTTTTCGTTGGTGTCAGCAGCACCAGCGGGGTTGCCCCTAGAGCAACAATTCCCCATTGTGGAAGGGAGCTAGAGATAGACGGGGTTGAGAGAGAGGACCGGCGATGGCCTTAAGCAGAGGGAGAATTTTAGAAATTCTGCTGGGGTTGAAGAAAAACTTGTTGGAAAAAGAGAGAGACCATGTATAGAGTGAGAAAAAATAGTTGAATGACTAGTACACCAGCTTGGATTTTGGTGTACAAATTGGAGGGGATTGATGGTGAGGGATTTTAGGATTAAGCGTGTCTGAATTGTGTTGAAAGGGTCATTGGGCTGTGTTTGAAGCTGTTGGAAATGCAAATGTTTTTTTAGACAAAGGTCCAGAGGATTTCTCGGCCAAATATTGTAAGAAACTGTTTTCCTGTCTGTTGGGGACTTCCAACAACGGCTGAAACAAAGAAAAGGACGGCTATTGTAAGAGCTGGCTTTATTCTTGCTATGATAAGTTTTCAATGACGGTAGAACAAGATTTTAGCTAGATTTCCCCTTCTGTCATTTCATGAAATAAGCTTTGGTTTTTGTTTTGGACTGTCAAATTTACAAAGTTATATATTTGAGCTTTTGTCATTGGTTGAAAACGTACATTAAGCCATTTAGACCGTTCCGATCCAACAGTATCTAATCCATTTTCAATTGAGCTGGCTTGCTTTGGCATCCTCTAGGAAACCGTGGCGTAGCTAGGAAAACTTTTTTGGGGTCATATTTCAACTTTCATTATATAAACATAATATTTTTATATGAATATATATTTAAAGCCAAATTTTTTTAAGTTTTAAATTTATAAAATCATAGAGTATATTATCTGGTAACTTAGAACGTTAATAAAATGGAAATGAGATATTATTTCACGTTTATAATAAAATCATTCACAAATTTTATGAGTTAATGGGCTTCATTTCATTCTCTCATTTGTTATATTATTTATCTTTTCTTCTTCTAAAAGAAAAGACAAATCATATATTTAGATACAAGAGTAAATTTTTGTTTTAAAAAATTACAAATCATATTAATTAATTTGTAATGCATATAAAAAGAAAAATCGATAAGTAAATATAACTTTAAAACTAAGAAACCAATATATAATTAAGACAAAACTCACATTTGGTGAGACTTAAACATGAGAACCAACAGATTCTAAAACCTCATCCTTGCTATCGAGAAAATTTTTTATTAATTTGCAAGGAAATAATATGTTTGAATAAGTAAAATTAAGTTATAAATTAATCCCATGTAATAATGTATAAGAAGCCTTATTTCACATTCAATCAAATATTCTTATTAGTTTATTATATTTATACATATAATGTAAATATAAAAACTTTTTAAGAATGTTTTTTTAAAGTTAAATATATATTATTCATTTTTGTTATAATAGATGAAAATTTTGCTTATAATTTGATTAATTTCTTTATATTTTTATTTAATTTAATAGGGGTCAATAAATAGCTTTTTAAATATATAAAACTCAAAACACTTATCGTGCATTTGGATAGAGAATTTTGAAATTTTGAGGCATTTCAAAATTTATCATTTTAAAATATTAGCATTTATAATTAACTTATTTAGGTAAATAATTTTTAGAAAGACTTTTTGGATACTAAAATTTGATTAAATAAAAAATAATTATAAAATAAAAATAATAATATTATATATTAGAAAAAGAAAAATTTCAAATAAAATATACAATATGGGTATAATTAGATTTGTAAAAATGTATAGATATTGTTAATAATATAAAAAATAAAATATATATTATATTCAAATAAATTAACATGTTTCTGTTTTAACTTCATATTTGATAGTAGGCCATGCCTAATAAAGTAGAGAAGAATGGGAAGAATTGTGAAAAACTACCTCTTTAGGTAGATTTTCAAGAGGGAATTTGAGTATCTCAAGTTCCCTTTGGAAATCTCACCTAAATTTTGAAACTCTTCAAAATTTTTTGCCAAATAGGGAATTTGAATTTTGAATTTTTAAATATCTTAATTGAAATAAATTTCCTTATTAAAATCTCTCATCCAAACATACTCTTAGGGCCCGTTCGCTTAGGGGAAATTGAAAGTCAATTCTCCTTTTATTCCAACCAGCCCATCAATTCTAGGTTTTGGTTGGATTTGACCTCAGAAAAAAAATTATTCCTTGAGAAAAAGTGGAGCAAGTTTTTTGGAGGAAAAGCTAAGGCTCCGTTTGGTTCATGAAAACATTTTTTGTTTTTATTTTCTATTTTTACTTTTTGAAAACAAGTTTTCATTTTTTTTTGTTTTTTGAATTTTGGAAAACATGTTTAGTACATGAAAATGAAAATACAGAAAATGCATTTGGTATCTACATTTTCAAAACAATAAATATGAAAAAAAGAACTAAAAAATTAAAATAAATTACAATTTTTGACCAAAAAAGTAAAATGTAACTAAACAGTAAAAATAAATTGTAAAGAAATAAACACAAGAATTCAAATTACTATAATGTATTTAGTACCAGACAACTAACAACACCTCTAAACCAATTGCTATGGCTTTTGAAGTCTTAATTTTCCCTATAATTATTCCATAAAGACATAGCAATATCTTCTTTAACTTGAGCCATTTTAGCTATTTGTGATATATCAAATGCAATTTTCTCATTGCTCAAACTAGCAAAAGTTGCTTCTGTGTCATCAAATTCCTGCATGTATTCTCTTTCACCCTCTTTAAATAATTCATCCTTTTCGGCTTCCAACCTAATGAAATTATGCATAGTACAACATGCTTTCAGTATATGATGTTGTTTTCTAATTGGATAGATAGGCATATCACTTAATATGGCAAATCTATTTTTAAGTACTCCAATGCTTCGTTGTCACATCCCGTGACCACATTTTTCACATTATTTTACACAACTTATCCGGTTGGGCTGTCTGTGATACTTTACTTTTCATATTCATTTAACTATTAACTATAAAATTAGTAATATCAATTACATCCCCTATCTTAATTCTCAAGAAAGTAGTACTGAAAGTAACCCTAAATACAAAAAATAAATGATCATACCTCATATTATAAATCAAGCTGTCGCAGTGTCTCCAAATGCGCAGCTCGAAATTCTCAGATGTCAGATCTCACAGCCACCAAAAATCTGAAATGTTAAAATTGGGGAGTGAGCAAACCACAGCTCAGTAAGAGAGTTATATGCAACACTTGATATTTAGCTATCTATATGTTGAAAATAATTTTTCAGTTTCTTTAAATCTTCCTAAAGGCTCTAGGTTCACATGTAGGAAGGATACTACAGTCGGCTAGGGATCCGGATGGAGTAAGGCAGGTATTTTGAAATACCTGTCTTGTCTCGGAACCTAGAAGCAACTATAGAGAGTACTACAAAAAATAAATGATCATACCTCATATTATAAATCAAGCTGTCGCAGTGTCTCCAAATGCGCAGCTCGAAATTCTCAGATGTCAGATCTCACAGCCACCGAAAATCTGAAATGTTAAAATTGGGGAGTGAGCAAACCACAGCTCAGTAAGAGAGTTATATGCAACACTTGATATTTAGCTATCTATATGTTGAAAATAATTTTTCAGTTTCTTTAAATCTTCCTAAAGGCTCTAGGTTCACATGTAGGAAGGATACTACAGTCGGCTAGGGATCCGGATGGAGTAAGGCAGGTATTTTGAAATACCTGTCTTGTCTCGGAACCTAGAAGCGACTGTAGAGAGTACTATATAAATTGTTCTCAAAATTATTTAATATTCGTTTTTCATAGAGTAAACCATTTATTTCTCTTCACTTCAGTATGTTTTAAAACACGTGACAGTTCAGTAGTAAAACAGTGGTTTACGATAAACCATTCTGTAATTATTTCTATCTTAGAAATAATTTCATGTTATTCTTTTTGAATAAGCATTAATTTCTCTTTAGTTCAATAACTGTATCTTACAGTTCAGTAAAACAGTAATATTCAATACAATGCCATTCGGTAAAACAGTCTTTTGCAAATCAGTAAAACAATATCTTGATACGGTTCAGTCAGTACATAATAAACAGTAAACAGTAGCTACCAATTCAGTAAACAATATACGGTAGCTTTCAGTTCAGTATCATGGAGACCAGGCAACACCCTAAATATATCATGCTATAATAATATCATCCCTAATAGGGGAAACACATGAGATCTATGGCCATAGTCTTTGGAGTCCTCAGTGTGCACTGATCAGGTGTCCACTGGGACGCTGATAATAGGATCAGCATCTATTAGCACTAAAACATGACACGTGAGCATGACATGGGGCCTAACAGTCTCAAAACAGTTAACACGTGATATAAACCCCATTTATGAAATCAATTTCATTGAATATAAATTCAATCAATCCATAAGTATTCATAAGGAAAATATTTTCATCTTATGAATAACAATTTATAAAATATTCGTACTAGGGTAATCACTCCTGAAAATGTTCTGAATATTATAGAACAATATAAATCACATTTTCCATACGGTGAAAACAGTTTATAAAATAATCACACTGTAAAATAAATCTCATGACTGTTTCTTTTTCATCGTAAAACATGTACGCATGCTTTTCCATGCTTTTTATCGAAAACATGATTTTCAAAGTTATCGGGATTCAAATCATTTATTTTTATGATTTATAGAAAATTAAAATATTCTTTTTTCAAATCAACACCCCCGTCCCGTGTTTTCTCTGTAAATACATGCGGAGACCTTTTAGTCTCAAAACACTTTTTTCCACCTTTAATTACCTTTGTAGAATTTTCTATAAACACTTATTTTCACAATTGAACCCATAAAGGTTATTTATAAAATCAAGTGAATATTTGGAGAAATATTATTAAAATATTCAATTTGATCATTTTCATTTTTCACCTCGTTTCACGTGAAATATCACCTATCGGGGTAAATTTAGGTGATTTCCTTTTTCACCATTCTCAAAAACATAAATATTTTAAAATTAATTATTAGTATATTCATGTTTTATGAAAACTAATCAATTTCTCGATTTTCGTGTTAGAAATCGTTTCTCGTGATGAAAAATCATTTATTATGATTTTCGGTAATTTTTTCAATAATTTTCGGCAGTATGACAGCTTCCGATTAGCTAGCCTCCTGCACGGAAAATAGTTTAAATCTCAACCGGTAAATCACCACAATTTTCCAACCAATCATTATCAATAGCATTTATAAAATTAAATGCATAATTTAAAACATGTGTGCCGAATATCCCTACAGGCTGCACAAGTCTCCCTTACCTTCTCGGGTCGACGACTGCCTCTCGAAGGTCGCACCCGTGTTCACCTCGTCCGATTCCATCGGCTCGGTTATCGAGGGAATTTTCTGGAAATTAAAATTCTAAAATTTAGAATTTTTTTCATAATTATTTAAATAAATAAATTATTTAAATAATTTAACACTTTCCGGGATTTCTTACCGATTTCCGTAATTCCCGGGATTTCCCGTAATTTTCGAATTCTCGGGAATTTTCCTTTTTTCTCTCTTTTCTTCTTTTCCTATTTTCTTTCTCTTTCTTTTTCTTTTCCTTTTCTTTTCCTTTTCTTTTTCTTTTCTTTTTCCTTTTTCTTTTCTTTCTTTTCTGGTTCAGACCGGTTCCAGACCGATCAGCCTCCTCCATGGCCGGTTCTTCTCCTGCGGTTCAGCCTTCCCTTAGTTGGCTGGCGTCAAGGCAAAGCTGCCGGTGACCTTCGTTCGGCCTAGATTGACGGCACAGCGGCGGATCTGCTCGGTTTTGCCTCGATTTCTCTCTTCCTCCGTTCAGCCTTCCTCCGCCGTCGTTGGCCTCACCGGTGGCTCCCTTTTTCTTCCCCTCACCTCTGCCGAGGTTCGGGTGGCTGTGGCGGTGCCTGGACCGGCCGGCACCTCCAATTTCTCTTCTCTTTTCCTTCAATTCTCTCCGCCGGTTTCGCCTCTGTTCCGTTTCTATTTCTTTCGTTTTCCGTCACCGGTCGTCTCGTCTTCCTCTCCTAGGTTCACCGGCAACGTCTCTCGCCTCACCTCCTCCTTCCTTTTGGCCAGACCGACTTTGTCAGCTTTCTCACGAGAAGAATCGGGATTCTTCCCGATTCTTTCTTCTTCTTTTCTTTTTTAGCTTTTTTATTTAATTTCCTATTACAATTATATATATAATATTAGTATTTTATATATAGTATAGTACTATATATATTTATATTATATATATATATAAATGTATATATTTTATGTATTAACAAAATACATATTTAGTGTGTGTATATATAAATATATATATATATATATATTTGTTTACTTTAAATTACATAACATTTATATAAACATTTATATAAATGTAATAACTATATATTGTATTTACAATATATATCTATTCAAACTTTAGTGTAAATTAATATTTACATCTTTTTATATGTATATATTTATATATACATACTTATATACATAAGTACTATTTAAATTAATCAAAGAGTATATATATACATGTATACATACCATTGTATTTTTAATGTATATATATACTATACAGTATTTAAGTACCTATGTATTTTGTATAAAATACATTTATATAATATATAATTATATAAATATACTTTATATTCTTTTCTTCATTTTTCTTATTTAATTTGGATTCCATTTTTCCAAATTAAATTTCCTCCTTTCCTTATTTAATTTCCTTCACTCAGATTTCCACAATCCGTCACTTCCTCAATTCTCGGGATTTTCACCCTATTTTCATATACTTTAAATTATATTTACTTATTCCACTAAATTTCACATATTGATGATTTCCAATTAAATGTAAAGTTTACGGTTATCACATTCTCCCCACCTTAAGAAATTCGGTCCTCCGAATTTAACTTAAGTTCAAAGGTGGTACATGCCGTATACTTACGACTTCTAACCTCTAGGTCATCCTCCAAGTAATACTGCCAGTACACTTTCAGCATTCAAGATTACTTTAGACCACTACATGCTGTCTTTCATCATATATTTATACTCCCGTGAGTTTATTTCTCAAATCGAGAGTTATTCGTTTCCACTCTTTTCACATAAGAGTCCACGCACAGTATTTTTCATATCACAGCTGATCTATGCTGTTCATCATCCATTTTTTCTCACTTAGTGCCAACTCGATATAGTTTAAAACTATCAATTACACATGTCAGTCAGTTATATGCGATTGTCCCAGTAACTTATACATCTCATGCACGCGCTCTCCCAACATCATGGAGCGTTTACATCTCACGCTCATATATGTATACATCAGTATGGAGCGGTGCTATCAGTACACTTGGGATTTCGAAGCCTTTTGCTATTCTCATTAAGCATATGACATCTCAAAGACTCCCATCACATGTAATGCTTACTGGAACTGTAAACATACTTTCACACCGTTTCACACTCATACTTCAACTATGGCACTAGAGAATCTAAGAGTCTGATAATGGAAAGTGATTCTATTTAGATCTTCAATCTTTAAGCACTTCCATATCATCATTTCTCTTTTGGACTTTTTATTGTCCACAATATTCATTTTATCAAGGCTGCATCCCCCTTGCAGACTTTACTGTGGATCATCTCTTACAATCATAAATCATGAGACAATCATGGTCTTTTCGTGTAGTATGGTCTTTACATCTCTTTTCATAATTTAGATTCTACAATTGAATCCTCCATTCATCTATTTAGTCATCACATTATCTATACACTTCCACCATTTATCATTTGGGGTGGTTATGTGTATGTATAACACTTTTCTATTTAGATACTGGCAGTAAACATACCATTCCTCTTACTCCTTTAACTACCATTACTCTCACTTATCAAATCTGGCTTGTTTTTACATATTGCCATTGTCATGTGATAACCATCACGAGATTACTTTTCAATCTTAATTTCGGGAACCATTTCATGTTCCCTACTCATCATGCAACTTATCTTCTTATTTCATTTCCGTATTTTCACTCTCATCATTTCAGTCAGTTTTCTTAAGTGGTATGGTATTCTACAGTATAACCTCTTAACATTTTGCATACCATCTTCTCTTCCCACTTATCCGTTTATCGACTTTAGTTTCTTTAGTTATATCTCATTAATAGAGCAGCTAGTCCCATAACTCTTTTATAGACTGGCAGTAGTATCTAGCTAGACTCATTAATCTTGTATCTCAATTATTATCTCTCTATCATGGACAGATTCATTGTCATTCTGTCATTTCAAGATCATCTATCTCAGAAAGAGATATATGATCTCTTATTTGCCAATCTTTGCACAATTCCACAATCTTTAAGAGTTTAAAGGGCATACCACAATGCTGCTCATGTTCCATTTATACTTTAGACTGTATCAGTATTTCATCAATTTACTCATGTATGGACGCCTCTTTCTTTAGGCTTATATACTTCACAAGGCAACTCATTAACCTTGTAACCTCAATAGAAACTCGTAAAATTCACTCTACGTTCTAATCATCATCTTATAGACATCGATTTCCAATCTTTTATCTAAGGACGCTTTGTACCGAGGCTAGTCTTATTAACTCTTCATGTATCTCTGATTAATTTAATAAAGCGTCCATTTTCACACGTAGATGAATACTTGTTCTTCACAGGAACTTTATTAATGATAGAAAATTAATACATCCTTTTTAATTCATCTACGTCTCAATATCATCAGTGCTTCTCTCATTTATTTTTATACAGATAACTTCATTATCCTCAAATCTATGTTATCTGTATTATCATTAATCACACTTTTACACGTGAATTTCGTTATTCTCACATTTTCCAGAGTGGATTTGTTAAGCTTTCGGATTCTTCTATGATCTCCGATATAAGCTTAGAATTAGATTTCATATCATCAACCGAGCCAATGTTAGCTCGATTTCTCCAATCTATACAACTCTGAAAAATTTATTGAGGATCATATCCGATATTTTCTTTAGTCACACATCTCTTATTATTTCGGACATTTCATCTCATGTCCTATCATTTTCACTATATATATCCTCAAGGTAAAAACATTTAATATTTAAATCATTTTGAAATATTATCCACCTTGATTTCATTATTTGCACTATTCACTTTCTTAGTCATTTTTTGTATTCATTTCACTTTTCATAATATCTAACGATCCCGTAATAATTCAATACACTCTTAATTCCGGCTCTTACAGTCAATAACTGGGCCAATCATCTTATGACATTCCACTATACACTCATTAGATCGCACCGTGTAAGGCCTCGGCCCGTCCGCCGTCCGCCTGTACATATCTATACCGTCCTTTTTTAGCGAGCACACTGGCCCCCTCAAGGATCTATCGTGAGGCCTAGTCTGTTCACTAGGTCACTCACCATTCGCGTCCATAATCTATGTGTAAGTGGAATCAGTAATAGGGATCGTTATATTCATATCATCTCCTCTATGCCATTAATAGCTCCATTACTATCAATGGATTCCAATTCAGCTCGGTTTTATCACTGTTCCTAACATCGCCCAACATAGGGGCATTTTCGTCATTTCGACATTTATTTCTTTCTCCTCAGTATACCTTTAAACCAAAGGCCTTATTCTCTCTGTGCTAATAGTATCTTTTCTCATACTAATATCAGCAATTTGAGATCTCATTCGATTTCGACAGAGTAATCCACTGGAATCCATAATTGGATTAATTTTGCATAAACGCAGCTTTATATTCTCAATATCTCTATCAAATCAGTCAATCCCCACTTCTGTTGGTTTATTTTAACTCCCAGTAAATTTTTGGAGTCAGGGGTATTTTGGTCATTTTTGTCAAAAATTTTCTCTCTTCAAATTACATTCAATCAGTGATCTTAATGTCTATTTAATGATGATACTTCATTCCCCTGCTTTATACCATCATTTTCGGGTCTCAGTTCGATCCAGACCGAAAAGTACTAGTGGGGCCTCACCGAGTCCTTTCAGTTCCTTACCGAATAGGCCTTCATTTAGATTATAAGATCACCAACATTCTGGTAATTTCTGAGCCTATTTTCCTCTTTAACATTCTTAATTTAAACTTTCCCACTCCCTTTAAATTATTTTACTCAATTCGCAATCATTTATTTTCTCTATGTATTCAGACTACAGTACTATCGGGGATGTTTAACGTTTCTCAACATATTTCTTTCCAAAAGTATCAACAGACATCAGGCCAACCCTGCTCTGATACAATTAAATCTGTCACATCCCGTGACCACATTTTTCACGTTATTTTACACAACTTATCCGGTTGGGCTGTCTGTGATACTTTACTTTTCATATTCATTTAACTATTAACTATAAAATTAGTAATATCAATTACATCCCCTATCTTAATTTTCAAGAAAGTAGTACTGAAAGTAAGTCTAAATACAGAAAATAAATGATCATACCTCATATTATAAATCAAGCTGTCGTAGTGTCTCCAAATGCGTAGCTCGAAATCCTCATATGTTAGATCTCACAGTCACCGAAAATCTGAAATCTTAAAATTGGGGAGTGAGCAAACCACGGCTCAGTAAGAGAGTTATATGCAACACTTGATATTCAGCTACCTACATGCTGAAAATAATTTTTCACTTTCTTTAAATCTTCCTAGAGGCTCTAGGCTCACATGTAGGAAGGATACTACAGTCGACTAGGGATCTGGATGGAGTAAGGCATGTATTTTGAAATACCTGTCTTTTCCCAAAACCTAGAAGCAACTGTAGAGAGTACTATATAAATTGTTCTCAAAACGATTTAATATTCATTTTTCATAGAGTAAACCATTTATTTCTCTTCACTTCAGTATGTTTTAAAACACGTGACAGTTCAGTAGTAAAATAGTGGCTTAAGATAAACCATTCTGTAATTATTTCTATCTTAGAAATAATTTCATGTTATTCTTTTTGAATAAGCATTAATTTCTCTTTAGTTCAAAAACAGTATCTTACAGTTCAGTAAAACAGTAATATTCAATACAATACCATTCGGTAAAACAGTCTTTTGCAAATCGGTAAAACAATATCTTGATATGGTTCAGTCAGTAAATAGTAAACAGTAGCTACCAATTCAGTAAACAGTAAACAGTAGCTACCAATTCAGTAAACAGTATACGGTAGCTTTCAGTTCAATATCATGGAGACCAAGCAACACCCTAAATATATCATGCTATAATAATATCATCCCTAATAGGGGAAACACATGAGATCTATGGCCATAATCTATGGGGTCCTCAGTGTGCACTGATCAGGTGTCCACTGGGACGCTGATAATAGGATCAGTATCTATCAGCACTAACACATGACACGTGAGCATGATATAGGGCCTAACAGTCTCAAAACAGTAAACACGTGATACAAACCCCATTAATGAAATCAATTTCATTGAATATAAATTCAATTAGTCCATAAATATTCATAAGGAAAATATTTTCATCTTATGAATAACAATTCATAAAATATTCGTACTAGGGTAATCACTCCTGAAAATGTTCTGAATATTATAGAACAATATAAATCACATTTTCCATACGGTGAAAACAGTTTATAAAATAATCACATTGTAAAATAAATCTCATGACTGTTTCTTTTTCACCGTAAAACATGTACGCACACTTTTCCGTGCTTTCTATCGAAAACGTGATTTTTAAAGTTATCGGGATTCAAATCAATTATTTTTATGATTTATAGAAAATTAAAATATTCATTTTTCAAATTAACACTCCCGTCTCGTGTTTTCTCTATAAATACATGCGGAGACCTTTTAGTCTCAAAACACTGTTTTCCACCTTTAATTACCTTTATGGAATTTTCTATAAACACTTATTTTCACAATTGAACCCATAAAGGTTATTTATAAAATCAGGTGAATATTTGGAGAAATATTATTAAAATATTCACTTTGATCCTTTTCATTTTTCACCTCGTTTCACGTGAAATATCACCTATCGGGATAAATTTAGATGATTTTGCCTCGATTTCTCTCTTCCTCCGTTCGGCCTTCCTCCGCCGTCGTTGGCCTCACCGGTGGCTCCCTGCTTCTTCCCCTCACCTCCGCAGAGGTTGGGGTGGCTGTGGCGATGCTTGGACCGGTTGGCACCGCCGATTTCTCTTCTCTTTTCCTTCGGTTCTCTCCGCCGGTTTCACCTCTGTTCCGTTTCTGTTTCTTCCGTTTTTCGTCACCGGTCGTCTCGTCTTCCTCTCCTTGGTTCACCGGCAACGTCTCTCACCTCACCTCCTCCTTCCTTTTGGCCGGACCGACGTGGTTGGCTTTCTCACGGGAAGAATCGGGATTCTTCCCGATTCTTTCTTCTTCTTTTCTTTTTTATTTTTTAATTTAATTTCCTATTACAATTTTTTATATATATTACACTTATATTATATATTATATATAATATTAGTATTTTATATATAGTATAGTACTATATATATTTATATTATATATATAAATGTATATATATTTTATGTATTAACAAAATACATATTTAGTGTGTGTATATATAAATATATATATATATATATATATATATATATGTTTACTTTAAATTACATAACATTTATATAAACATTTATATAAATGTAATACTACTATATATTGTATTTACAATATATATCTATTCAAACTTTTGTGTAAATTAATATTTACATTTTTTTATATGTATATATTTATATATACATACTTATATACATAAATACTATTTAAATTAATCAAAGAGTATATATATATATACATATATACATACCACTGTATTTTTAATGTGTATATATATACTATACAGTATTTAAGTACCTATGTATTTTGTATAAAATACATTTATATAATACATAATTATATAAATATACTTTATATTCTTTTCTTCATTTTTCTTATTTAATTTGGATTCCATTTGTCCAAATTAAATTTCCTCCTTTCCTTATTTAATTTCCTTCACTCAGATTTCCACAATCCGTCACTTCCTCAATTCTCGGGATTTTCACCCTATTTTCATATACTTTAAATTATATTTACTTATTCCACTAAATTTCACATATTGATGATTTCCATTTAAATGGAAAGTTTACGGTTATCACATTCGTTCAATCACATTACAGACAGAAGAATGCCTCATATTAAATAATTCTTGCTTCCCCCTAGGTTGATACCTACTTTTAAAGTCTCATGAATGGCATCTTTGTCCACGAAATGGTGCTAAAAATTCAGGTATGATTAGGTATCTAGCATCCACCACATAATATTTACGTATAATATCAGTATTAATCACTTATAAATAAGAAATATGAAAACTACATAAACGGTAAGAATCCCAATTTTCTAATATATTTTATAAGTTAAAGAGTATAGAAATCAAAAAGCGAGAGTTGGTCGCTAAAATTTCTAAATAAAGGATCTGTTTGATAATGATTGGGGAAGTAATCAATATGGGCCTCATAAGGATTTTTACTATCTAAATTGAAATGAGACTCTAGAGTAATGATATTTGAAGTGAAATATTGAGATAGCAAGAATCTGCATATCAAAATTCCCTCGTTTAGGCGTGTTTTGTAAAGCATGCAACAATTTCGAAAATGACGATTATATCCATAGGCCAAGAAAACTTTCGTAAATAACGGTCAATCTAAATTGATTTAAGACCAATTGACAGTCATAGGTGAATCTTTGTATGAAGAAGTCTCAGACTATTCCAACCCATGATTGAATCACACGAAAATACTGGAAAAAAAAAACGAATGAGAAATTAGGGAGATTTTATGTAATTTCACCAAAATGACCTATCAAACCCCAATAAAAGTCAATGTTTTGACCAAATTATGTCAAATAGATATATTTGGCATTGAAATGAAAATAGTTTGAAGTTAGACCGAATATTTAATCGAATATTGAAGTAGTTGGGACGTAACGGAAATTTTTACAATTGTTGAAGGGCAAAATGGTAATTTGGCTTAAAAGATATTTTTAAAATGCATAAAAATCTTCTCTTCTTCTTAGTTGGCTAGCCGCCCTAAATCCACCATTGTTGGATGAGTGAGAAAGCTTAGTTTTAGAGAGAGAAAGTCATAAAAACCTTAGTGTACAACCCCCAAACCGAAAAACACCTTAAAGGAAAGTTATTCTACTCAATGAGCTCTACTACATCACTTGGAATCAGCCACAAGAATGGCATTTAATGGGTGAATTTCTCCCTTGAAGTTTCGTCCAAGTGGTAAGTAAGAGAGAGAATTTTTGTTTTCGATTCTATCTATTTCAAATGATTGTTCTTCGATGTTTAAGCATGTGCATAGTGTTAAATTGAAACGAAAACACTTGAATCATGCTTAATGAAATTCAGCCAAGGTGAAATGGTAGGATTACCATGCCTAATTTGATAAGTTAATAGTTTTAGAATAGTGTATAAATTAATATAAGGCTGTTGGTGAAGTCAGAATTGAAAAAAAAAAGTGTTTTGACTGTACTTGCAATTTAGCATCCAGTATGAAGTAAACTGGATTTGCTGTTGTATTAGAAAATATAGAAGACCTTAGATTCTAGAATATTCTTTGTAAAAGGAATATTAAAATTTGACTGTGTTTTGATATTGCCTTGTAGCTCCAAAGTAAGTGGTGTGAAGGAAAATGATAAGCGATTATTTGCTTACGGAAGCTAATAGTATACTGCACTGTAATTGGAATAGGTAAGGAATATATATAGAAAATGTAAGGATACTGTGACTGCATTAGAAATGACTGAATGAAACTTAGCATATATCGATTTACTAGACTATGTGATTTGAACTAATCGATTGGACTGTATGATTTGGAAGAATGATTGAATCGACTAATTGATACTAGACTGTTTTGAGATTGAGGAACTGAAATTATGGCTTTTAAACTGTATTTTAGGTGCATGAGGGTTAGGATAGATAGTATCGTTATACTACCAAAATTTTATAAAATGACCCTAAAACCCTAAATAGTAAATAAGAAATTCTGTCATTGATTTTATAGACTTATGAATTGACTGAAGATATGCTTTGATTGAATAATGGTTAAATGTGAAATGTTTTCCAACTAGTTTATAAAATGTATTATCTAAAGTTTGAACGACTGATTGAATTGAATGTTTTAGATTGACTGACTCTGTTTTACTAAAAGTTCTGATTGTCTGACCGAAGTTAATGTTTTGAGTGTCTAACTGAAGTAAATGCTTTGAATATTTTAAAGTAATTGACACAACTTTACTAAAAGTGCCTATTTTCTGACTAAAGTTAATGATTGAATGTTTTGAATTTAACTAAACATATTGAATGAAATGTTTTGATTTCCGAACTGTATGATTTTAAAATGAAACTTAGTTCCCAAAAGTTTTTTTTTTAACTGTTGGGGTGGCAAATCTCTGGCTAATCCAGGCACTCTCAAACCTTAACAATAAAATATATGTTTATATTACTGTATTATGGTTTGAAAACACAGTGTAGTTTTATTGTTTTCATGGGAACCGAGTAAGTGTTTTGAGACTGTTGGCTCCTGTATCATGCTTACTATTATCACTATATTGTACTAGTTGCTATTAGACCTTGAGCAAGTCTACAGCCACCTCTGTATCACCTGCTTAGTGGTACTATAAGGTGCACTGTTAGCTGTTGACCATGAGCAAGTCTTCAATAATCCTTAGGATTGTCACTGGCTCTGTGACACTGGATGAACATCATTGTGACTATGGCCATATGTCTTACTGTTACTATTTACTCCCTTCTTGGGATACTGAAACAGCATGGTTTTATTGGGATATTGTCAGGTCTCCACTAAATTGTGACTGTACTATTTATTGAATTTTTTACTAAATTGATTACTAAACTACTTACTAAAATGTCACTATATTGTTTTACTGAATTGTTTACTAACTGTTTATTGAAGTGATTATTGTCCTATTTATTAAACCATTACTAACTAATTGCAAAATTGTTTACTAACTATTTACTGAACTAGTCACTGAATTTCTACTGAATCATTACCGATTGTTGACTAAATCGTCTACCGATTTTCTAAACTACCTATTGAATCATTTATTAATTTTATACTGAATTTTATATTGAACTACTTATTGAATCATTTACTGACCGTATACTGAACTATTTTACTGAATTCCTTACCGAAAAGTTTACTAACTGTCTGAAATGTTTACTGAATCGTTTACTGACTGTTCACCAATTTGTTTACCAAACTATTCACTGATTGTTTTCTAAAATGTTCGCTGAGCAATTTACCGAACTGATTTCTATACTGTTTACTGAATTGTTTACAGATTTATTTATTGAACTAACTACTGAACTACTTACTAAACCATTTACTAATTGGTTTACTGAACTGACTATTGTACTATTACTGATTCGTGTACAAAGTGATTCACTGAACGATTTGCTGAATTGTTTACTAAATGATTTATTGAATGTTTTACTAAATGATTTACTGAACATTTTATTGAACTATTTACTGAGTGATTTGCTGAATGTTTTGCTGAACTGATTACAGAAACTGTACACTGAACTATTTACTGGGTGCTTACTGAATGTATACACGTACATATCATCGTTACTACCTATTTTAAATTATAAATGATTTTTTAACAATCGTTTACCATACAGTATCTCCATTAAAGGACAAACAGATTTTGACGTTGATTTGATACACATGAATTCCTTCTCTGTAAAGTTTTCATAAATTCCCTAAGTCGGATTTAGGGATCAGGACAAGTGAGGTGCTCTAAAGTATCCTTCTGTACTTAGCCTAATACTCCTAACCGATTATAGTATCCTTTTCGATAGAGTACCCAAATACTATTTTAATACTGACTATAAGTTTATGAACATGTTTTTGATACACACATATACATGTGCATAGTATCAATTTTTTTATATATATTTAAACTCACCCCCTTCTACCTTCCAGATTATTTGCAGTAATAGCTGATTGTTAAGGGAATGTTCTGACCAGATTCCTACGAGGTCTTAATATTGTACCTTGCAGGTATAATTGCACAGTTACCTTATTTTTTTCAAACATTTGTTGTACAATACTTTAATGTGTAAAGGGATGTACAATAAACCCAAGGAATTTTAGTGTCAATTATTGTCCTTTGCTATTGGATATTTATAAAGTTTGAAATGAAAATGTAAATAAAAGTGATACACACTGCAACTGACTATACTAGGATCAATCTGAATAGTTAGATATTGATTTAGCTAATTAAATTTTAGCTTACTGTCGGAGTGAGGACACTGAGCACAACCCAACCAACTGAATGAAAATGAAAAAAGTCAATTCCAATTTTCAGTAATCGGGGCTTGACCTAAACAATATTAACAAATTAAGTAGTTATTAGGAAAAATTAAATCAATTAAAACATACCGACAATTTGCATTGGAAAAGATTTTTGTGCACTAGAATTATTTAGTACCACATTAACAAAAACTCTTATGTCATGAGCTGTTCCCTCCCATCCAGCAAATACAAATGTAAAAAGCAGGTCATGAGAGCAAGCTACCATTATATTCTGTGACATATTTTGCTTTTTATTTTGAAATGGTACATACTTTGCTACAAGAACCCAAGCAACTATTTCAATTCCATCAATAGCTCCAATACAATCCTTAGTTAATAACAAATATATAGTATGTGTTATCCATTAAAAGAAAAAAATAAAAATATTTATAAAATAAATACTATTATATATAACATACCTTAAAATATGGAAACTATTTAGGATTTCTAGCAATTTCTGGTTGAACACCACCTCAATCTCTTGAACAAATGATTTTAGTTCCCAATTTGCAAACAGTAATCAAAACTTTTTCAAACCTTGCAAAAACAATTTCAGTTCAGTGTTGAAACTGATCACTTGTAACTTTTTGTCTCTTATTTTGACCAATTCTATATAAAAACATTGCAACTACCTCTTCCATGAAAACCATTTTTTCATCATGTAAAAAATGTTCCACTTTTAATTTATCACAAGAATTTAAGAAAACATGTTTTCTCATGTGAAACATTTCATAACATACCGTTGGATTTCGATTTAAAATCTCCATAACATATGCCTTTCCACTCAATATAGAAGTCCTACATGACATCTTAGGTAAGTAGGCCTTGTAATACTCATAGATACGTATTATAAGTATAAATTGGCCCATCTCATCGTCTAAATCAAACGAACATTCTGAACTAGAGCTAACACTCATTATAATTACTGACACAAATGAAAAATATCAATGTTATATTTACTATAATAATATAAGATAATATAACAAAGTTGAAAAAGAATTTATCAATCATTCAATAATAATAATAAATAATTCCATGCATTCCACACTATAGTGTTAGGAAATTATTACATCACGTAAAAAAAAAGTCAAGTATAGATAAGTAAAAAAAATGCTAGGATTAAATAAGACTATCCACCCAATCATTTCACCTCGTATCAAACATTCTGACAAAAATTTGCCTCCATTCTACTGATGTGAATTTCTCTATTGCTTTTTTATAAGAACACGAAAAAACACCTTCCATTTTTTCTAAAAGACCCATGCATATACTTATAGAATAAGAATCAAAATTAAAATCAAAAGTGGTAATTCTACTAACAGTAGATGATCTATATCTCTTGACTTTTGCTTTAGTAACTTCTTCTTTTGCACTCAATGTAGCTACCCACTTATCCAGAAATAAATCCAACTTTTCCATTTTATTTACCTTGCTAGATTGAAGCTCACTAGGAATTGAATGGATCTTATGTTTTTATTTTTTTTCCTCCCCCTTCACCTTCTAAATTGTTACCACCAAAATCAACATGCAAAGAACCAGATAAAAATTTCTCTTCTAAGCGCCTTTCTTTAATGGGAGATAATGGATCTTCGATGGATAATTATTGAAGTTTTTCAGTTACAATTGTTGTATTGAATATTTCTCCAAGCAATTCATAATCTGCACAACCTTTTTTCTTGAATTTTTTGAAATCTTTATGTTTCTATATGACAAAATAACAAAGGCATAATATTGAAAAACATATATTATAATATATAAGTAACAAAGAAATATGTAAGACCCGATTCTATTGTACTGTACATGTAAAATATAATTAATTTTTGAGGTTTTAATTATGAGTACCACATTTTCCTAAAGGATAATGGGAAATTTACTTTCCAAGATGAAAAGTAAATGAAAATCAATGAATTAATTTATTGAAAGTAATTAGTAAATTTAATTAAGGATTGGAAATTTTGAGGATAAAAATATCATGAGGCTTGAATGACCAATCGATATTTTTTCGATTATAAATTTTGATCGAAGTATCAAATGATAAACTGCAAAATTATTTGGAAAGCTAACTTAATTATCTTTCCAAAGATATAGGCCTCTTATTCTAGTTCCTTATGGATCAATACCAGGAATTTTGTAAAGTTACCTCATGAGCAGTAGATTCTACCAACCGACCCAAGCGACCTATCTGAAAAGATTCACCCATAGCGATTGGTAAGAAACTCCGATTAAGATGATTCAAAATCCATTAGAAAGCTAACTTAAATATCTTTTTATCCATATAAGGTTCATATTTTAATATATTATAGATTAACCACAAGAAATTCCTACATTCACGTCACATGTAGGGAAGTTAGAATTGAGCAATCAGTAAAGAGTCGGACATAATTTTTGATAGGGAACTCCAATTGAGGTGATTTAAATTGTGTTGGAAAACTAATTCGAAGACCTTTCCGACCATGTATGGCTCATATTTTTACATATTTTGGATTGATCTCGGTGAATTTTTAAAATTGGTTATAAATGCAGTAAAGCAATTAGAAAAATGAAACTAATGTTTTAAAGATAGTATATGCCAATGATATATTTATACATATTAAATTGAAAATATATATTTATAAATAGATGTTAATAGAAAATATGTTTATAATATATTTATATAATATATATATATATGTATAAAGAAAGAAAGAAAGAAGAAAACGTGCTGCTTGTGGAAGGGGGGCTACTGAAAGAAACAGGAAAAGAAAAGGAGAAAAAAGAGAGTAGAATTGATTAATATATGTGTGGCAATTTGTTATTGGCTGAAACATGAATAAAGGGGCTTGAAACTCAGCAAATTGGGTCTTCATTCACCGACTTGTGCTCTGTATTTTGCTGCTAAACCGACTTATGCTGCAACTCAATTCTTCTCTCATTTTCTTCATGTTTCTCTCATTTTCCACCATGGAAACCTTCCCTTTAGCCCTTCTACTCGCCACACATCTTTAATAATCTTTATTCCTCATCTTAGGAGCTCATTAAAGATGGGAAATGAAGAGCAGAAGCCAACATAACAGGGTTGGAAATGGCTAGATTTTGTTCGGCAATGATGAAGGTAAGACAACTAGTGTGTGTCGCTTGAGTTTTGTGATGGCTTTAATTCGTTCATGGCCTGAAATGATGTGTTTAAAACTTCAAATGGAATTAAACGAGAAGGAAGACGAAAACAGGGGGCTTCGATTGAGGAAGAAAAATTGGGAATTGATGTGTATTTTAAATGTTTGTTGATGGAAAATAAAAGATCATGATCAGTAGAAATTAGAGGAAATAGAATTATGGAGATAAATTGGAAGCTGAAATTTTGCTGAAACAGTAAGGAACGTGAAGGTGAGGTTCAGCCAAGGATTTGGCTGCACGATGGTGATAAAAAATTTATGCCTTAAGGGTGTTCAATAATAATCCTAAGTGAAGTAAGATATATGTATCTAAATTGATTAGGAAAGAAATAAATGGAAAACCAAGAGGAGGAGTCAAGGGGGAGTTCGGTTATGGCCATTTGGAAGCTGTCAATAGTTCACAAAACGTGAACCAGAAAAAGAAAGGAAGATAGCAAAAGAAAAAGAAAAGAAAAGAAAAATGATAATGAAAAGCTATGTGACCAAATGGCCATAAGAGCAAGAAAAGAAATAATATCAATAAAAAATTAGGTAAATTTGATAAATAGTTATCAATTGAAAAATAAATATAATGATGAATAAAGTCAATTGTGGAGTGGAAATTGAGAAATACTGAGTAAGGAGTTTGGTTCAAACATAAATCATGGTGGATCATGTTAAATTCTCAAAATTAATAGTTAAAATAAAGTAACAAAGTGGTGGCAAGAGTAAGTAGAAGATTAGATTTATGAAAAAAGAAATTATGAAATGAAATCAAATTTGGGACCAATTGAAATATTTGCTTAACCAAATTTTCTCTGTGTAATGTTGAATAATATAGAAGTAAGAAATAATGAGGTAAAATTCATGGATGACCATTCGGCCAAGGCTGTTTGGAGGTGATATCAAGTTATATTTTATGATTTTAAGATGTCAAAATAATATAGAAATTAAGAGAAGATCAATAGTGCATTCGAATATGAAATTGGTGTTAAATTAGTGAAGTTGTATTTTACTACCGGTGTAAATTTAAATAATTCGACATAAGTAGTATACAATATGGCTGTGTTTAGTGATGAATGATGGTTCAAAAATCAGAGAATAATTAATGGAAATTATTGGTGAAATTATTTTGCAACCTGAATAATCGGATTCGTGTCATGACACAGGGAAATTTGACACCACAAAATAGGTAAGGGACACATGTGTGATTTGTAGGGATATCCAAATGCATGTTTTTCATGCTATGAATTTTCTAAAATTATTTGGAAAGTGAATTGCCTCGAATTGCTATGAATTGTGATTATATGGCTGGTTGAATTCTATTTGAAAGTGTAGGGAGGCTAGGACACTGACAGCCATTATGTTGCTAAAATTTATTAAAAATAATTCTAAAAATGACATAAAATATCTTAATGCATTCTTGATTTCTATCCTAGCCTTCAAAGTGAGGAATTGATTATTTTCCATGAATGAGGAATTTACCGAAAATCAATTACTAAATATTTATGTTATTGATTTAAGTAAAAGTTAAATTATCGAAAATTCCTCCCGCGTGTTTTATAGTGGAATACGTGATGGGTAAAATGAAATGGTGAATAGTGAATATTTTATAAATTATTTCAATATAATATTCACTATTTTATTATGATTTTTCTTTATGGACTGACTAAAGTTTTATCACGTGTAATGATTTTCATAAAGGCTTCATTATCATGTAAATATTGTTTTAAGACTAAAATGTCGCTACATGTGTTCTATAATGAGAATGTGCTTGGTGGAATTACTATTAATTTTGGAAAATAAATATTTCTATTTTTCCAAAAATATGAAATTACTGGAAATGATTTCCTGTAACCTTGAATTTAAAGTTTTGGAAAGAAAGCATGGAAACACTTGTGTATGTGCTCTACGATGAAAAGAAACAGTTACGAGATTTTATTACTACAGTGTAATTATTTTATAAATTGTTTTCACCGTACGAGATACTGTGATTTATACCTTTATGGATTTTCTGAAAGATATTATTGATTTTACTTAATTCCATAAAGGTGATGAGATTCCTTATACACTGTTTTGAGACTGATAGGCCCCATATCATGCTCACGTGTTCATGTGTACCCTCTCATGTGTTATGCTGTTGACATTGAGCTGTCTTCAGCGTCTTAGTTGTCACCCGCTCAGTATACGACCGAGGACACCTATAAACTATGGCCATAGATCTCATGTGTTTATTATATTGTCCCTACAGGGATCTCACGTGTACCTTATTATTCCCTATGGGACTTATAGCACGATATTATCAAGGTGTTGCCTAGTCTCCACTATTATTCCACATGTTATTACTGGTTTTGGTGATAACTATCGAAATATATCATTTATTATGATGCTTTATCACTGACTGGTGAAATATGTGAACAGGTGTTTTACTGCTACACGTGTTTTAAGTGATTGATTTCAATGGTGGAAATCAAATAATTTTCAAGTGTTGTTCACATGATTTAATAAACTATTTTATTTAAACATGTGATATTTTATATGCAGTAAATATTTTAATGAGTTTATATTAAAATAAATTTCTACTCCCTATAGTCGCTCTGGGTTTTCGGGACAAGACAGGTATTTCAAAATACCTTTCTTACTCTATCTGGATTTCCTGGCCAACTATAGTATCCTTTCCTTTTAGTATGCCTAGCATACTGATAGTAAACTAAAAGGTTTTACTGCATATAGTCTTCGAGATATCAAAATTTGCATACAACTCTCTTATTGAGCTGTGGTTTGCTCACTCCTTTACTTTCATCATCACAGATTTAATGTAAGGAATAGATGAAGTACCAAACCATGGACTAGTTGCACTTTGAGTAGCTCGGAATATCATATGATGGATTCCCGGGGTATCATGTTTACATTTGTATATTCAGACCTATTTATATAGTACTACTGATTGTAAATGTAATTCCAGGGGAT
The DNA here is from genome assembly GCA_031772115.1 of Heritiera littoralis. Taxonomy (NCBI): domain Eukaryota; kingdom Viridiplantae; phylum Streptophyta; class Magnoliopsida; order Malvales; family Malvaceae; genus Heritiera; species Heritiera littoralis. The sequence goes on from JAPDPK010000043.1 coordinate 3,378,859, forward strand.
GTAAACTAACTCTTAAAGTTGTGAATATTAATTGACAATAAATAAATATTGTTTAATTTGTTTACTGTTGTAGATGAACAGGGTGTAAAGGCATCACAGACAGCCCAACCATATAAAATGTGTGAAAAAACATGAAATAATGTAGTCACAGGATGTGACAAAATATAAATTAATTATACCTTAAAAAATCTTCCCAAATTGTTTGTGTTGCATTCACAGTGTTGGACATCGCATCCCATTTAACTCCAATATATTCAATTAATTCGAAAAAATGACGATGAGTGGTACGTAATTGATTGAACTTACCCTTCAATCATTCAACACCATAATCTTCTCCAATCATACCATGCAGCTCATTGTTAATCTCTAAAGAAATGAGTAATTATGAAAGCTGAACAATATGTTCTAGCTTCTTATTTTATTCTACTGAAGTATCGCTATTTAAAGAGATATTGGTTACATAGAATATCTTGAAAAACAAGAATACAAACAAAAGATAAGGTTGGATATTTTGATCTAATCACTTGGATATTATCCTAAAATTTAAATAAAAAACTATCCTAGACTTATCAGCATCTATTTAAAAATAGAAAACAGAAAATAAAGCTGGAACTAAATAATCCTACACTCCTCCTCAAGTTATGTTGTAAATGTTTAACATACCCAACTTGTTAACAAATTTTTCAAACAACCCCCTAAACAAAGTTTTGGTAAAAATATCTGCTACTTGATGACTTGTAGAGATATATGAAAGAGTAACAATTCCTTCTTCGACTTTCTCCTTGATGAAGTGTCGGTCGATCTCCACATGCTTTGTCCGATCATGGTGAACAAGATTCTTAGCAATACTGATAGCTGCCTGATTGTCACAAAACAGTTTAACAGATTCATTTAAAGGCATCTTTAGTTCTGCAAGAAGTCTTCTTAACCACATACCTTCACACACACCTAAAGCCATGGCTCTAAACTCTGCCTCTGCCCTGCTTCTTGCTACCATAGATTGCTTTTTACTTCTCCAAGTAACCAAATTTCCCCATAGGAGAGTACAATAACCTGGAGTTGATCATCTATCAGTTATTGAGCCTGCCCAATCTGCATCTGTTAACACTTCGATACTTCTACTTACACCTTTTTTAAAAAATAAACCCAAACCTGGACTCATCTTTAGATATCGTAGGATACGGTACACAGCTTCAAAATGTTCTTCATTTGGGTTGTTCATGAATTGACTGACAACACTTACTGAAAAACTTATATCAGGCCGAGTATGAGACAGGTAGATAAGTCTTCCCACTAATCTTTGATACCTTCCCTTGTCAATAGGTGAACATCCTTCTTTTTTCCAACTTTACAGGTTGCATCTATAGGTGTATCAGCTGGTTTACACCCTAGCATACCTGTTTCTTTAAGTAAATCAAGGGTATATTTTCTTTGAGACACCACAATGCCTTTTTCTAATCTTACCACTTCCATTCCCAAGAAATATCTTAGTTGCCCCCCTAAATCTTTGATTTCAAATTCTTTTGCCAACATAGAATTTAATTTGATCATCTCTTCAATATAATTTCCAGTCAAAATAATATCATCAACATAGACAATAAGAATAGCAATGTCACCTGTAGGGGAATGTTTAGTGAAAAGTGTGTGGTCGGCTTGTCCCTGTTGATAGCCTTGATGCTTGAGTATTCTGGTGAATCTTTTAAACCATGCCCGTGGAGATTGCTTCAAACCATAGAGAGATTTTTGTAATTTGCAAACCAAATTTAAATTATGCTCTCCCTTGAACCCGTGGAACCTCCATATATACCTCTTCCTCTAAGTCTCCATTGAATAAGAAATTCTTCACATCTAGTTGTTGTAACTCCCAGTCCAGGTTTACTGCAATAGAGATAAGTACTCGTATAGTATTTAGTTTAGCAACTGGAGCAAATGTCTCTTGATAATCAATGCCATAGGTTTGAGTGTAACCTTTGGCAACTAACTTGGCCTTATACCTTTCAATACTCCCATCAGCTTTATATTTCACATTGAATATCCACCTGCATCCTACTGGGGTCTTTCCTTTTGGCAGCTTCACCGTTTCCCAAGTACCATTTTTCCTCACGGCCTGAATTTCCTCATTGACTGCTTGTTTCCATTCTGATTTCCTAAGAGCTTCTCCTATTGTTTGTGGAATCTCAACATTGGACATTTTAGTGGTAAAAGCTCTAAATTTAGAGGATAACCTTTCATAGGATAGAAAGATAGCTATAGGATGTTGAGTGCAAGTTCTAACTCCTTTCCTCTTTGCAATAGGAACATCAAGATCATCAAATTCAGATTCAATAGGGAGTACCTCAGTGTTACCTTATGTGAGTTCCTGGTTTTTGGAACCTGGTTCATAATCATGGTGTTGACTAGGAGTAGAATCAGACTCTACCTTCTCACAAGCTCTTGGTCTCCGTGTGTATACTTGGATTTGAGGAGGAACAGTTTTGGTTGTAAAAGGCTTGGTCTGGGTTTCAGGTGCAGTTGGCTGCTTTGTTTGGATTTCAGGTTCTATTTCAGGTGCTATTGGTTGCTCTGCCTGGATGTTTGGCTCTGTTTCAAGTGCTAGCTGCTTTGTTTGGATTTCAAGCAAAGTTTCAGGTGCTGTTTTAGGTTCAGGACAGTATGTGGGTGATTGGGTTATTGTGAACGGAAGTAAAAACTGATATTCTTGTTGTTTAGTTGTGTTATTCTCCCCCTGAATATCAGTTTTTGTATCGTATGGCTGATGCTCAAGAAAGGTCACATCCATGGTATTATAAAAGCGATGGTTGGTTGGTGAGTAGCATTTATATCCTTTTTGGTTTGAGGAGTAGCCAAGAAATATACATTTGGTAGCCTTAGGATCAAGTTTGCTACGATTTTGGGAGTGGATATGAACAAAGGTGGTGCAGCCAAAAATTTTAAATGGGAGGGTAGTTAGGAATCTGAGTTGCGGGTAGGCATTTAAAAGTGATTGGTAAGTGGTTTGAAATTGTAACACCTTGGAAGGCATTCGGTTAATTAGATATGTGGCGGTAAGAACAGCTTCCCCCTAAAAATGTTTTGGAACATTATAGGTAAATAGAAGGGATCGGGCAACCTCTAAAATACGATAGTTCTTTCTTTCAGCTACCCATTTTGTTGTGGGGTGTCAACACACGAGCTTTGATGGATAATTCCATTGGCTAAGAGATATTTATTTAAGGTCAAGTTGAAATAGTCTTTTGCATTGTTAGTTCGAAGGACCTTTATTTTGGTTTGAAATTGATTTTGGATCATGGTATGAAAGTTTTCAAATATGGTGTAAGTTTCAGATTTATCTTTCATAAAAAATACCCAAGTAATTCTAGTATGATCATCTATAAAAGAAATAAACCATCTAGAACTTGTAATGTTTTTAACCCTTGTAGGTCCCCAAATATCACTATGAACAACATTGAATGGCTGGGATGTTTTATATTGCTGGGTTGAAAAAGTAGCACGAGTATGTTTAGATAAATGGCAAACTTCACATTGGAAAGGAATTTGATTTTTATTAAACAAAGATGGAAACATCTTTTTCATATATTGAAAGGAAGGATGACCCATGCAATAATTCCATAAAGAAATAGTACTACTTTTGTTGGGATTGGAAGAGGAAAAATACAGTGTAAGAAGGGCATTGCAGGCTGTTCGAATATGGGACTTGGAAATGTCAGCTTGTAGAAGGTATAGCCCAGCCCTCTCGTTAGCACTGCCAATCATCTTTTTCGAGTCCAAATCCTAAAATTCACACCAAGTAGGATAAAATTTAATAAAACACAATACATGTCTTTTGTCAGTTTATTAACCAAAAGTAAATTACACTTAAGGTTAGAGATATAAAGAACAGAATTTAAGACTAGATTTCGAGAAACCACTATTGTCCCAACACCCTTTACACTTGACAAAGATCCATTTGCAATTTTAACTGATAAACCACTTCGGCACGAACAAAGTTCGTGAAATAAAATGGCATTACCAGTCATATGATCTGACACTCCAGAGTCAACAATCCATTCTTTCTCTTTATCCAGTTCAGCATTAAAGGCACTCAAAAAATTACCTCTTTAGGCGACAAAACTTGTGCTGACGTTGGGGTTGGATTGTACTTGTTTAATTAATTGCTGGAGGAGATCCATTTGTTCTTTTGAGAAGACAGAATTCTCAACATCAGGTTTTGTTGTGGTGGCTGGATTAACCTCGACATTGTAGCTATGGCTTTCTTGAGATCCTTTGGATGGTTTCCAATCTGCAAGTTTCCCATGAAGCTTCCAGCATTTGTCCTTGACATGGCTTGGTTTTTTGCAGTGTTCACACCAAGGACGCCCCTTTCTTCTCTGATGTCATGCCTGCTTTTGGCATTTTCAAATGATCAAGTCCACTTCTGATACCATAAAGAAATGAGTAATTATGAAAGCTAAACGATATGTTCTAGCTTCTTATTTTATTCCACTGAAGTATCTCTATTTAAAGAGATATTGGTTACATAGAATATCCTGAAAATCAGGAATACAAACATAAGATAAGGTTGGATATTCTGATCCTAATCACTTGGATATTATCCTAAAATTTAAATAAAAAACTATCCTAGACTTATCAGCATCTATTTAAAAATAGAAAATAGAAAATAAAGCTGGAATTAAATAATCCTACAATCTGTAACCACACTTCTTTTTTAAACATAGATGATTGCAACTTTGTTTCTCTTACTTTTCGAACTTTTCTAATTAAGAGAAGAATAAATGTTATTTCTTTTTCTTTTGCCCAATCTTTCAAACTTACCCTTCAATCTTTCAACACCATAATCTTCTCCAATCATACCATGTAGCTCATTGTTGATCTCTAACCACACTTTTTTTTAAACGTAAATGATTGTAACTTTCCTTCTCTTACTTTTCTAATTAAGAGATGAATAAATATTGTTTCTTTTTCTTTTGCCCAATCTTTTGCATCAACATCTTTACCTTTCTCTCCCATCTAAACTACTATTTAGAGGACAAGTCATTCATTAATAAAATAATTAATACTATATATCAATAACAAGTCCTATTACATACTATTACAAATCCACAAGTACACAATAAAAATAATGACGTGTATAATAGAAATAATGCATCTATAATGACATTCATAATAATGCAATATAAATAAATATGAGAGCAACATAATTTTTTTTAACAAAAATTTGCTTAAAAATTAATTAAAACTATAGCTTGTATATAATAAATAAATAGCACTTTACAACTTCTAGGTAACAAATATATATATATATATATATATATATATATATATATATGGGTCTAAAGCATCAATTTACAAGAAATGCTCCCTCATTGCATATTAAAAATACTAATAATGCTATATGTATCTAAAATAATTCTTTGTTTATTATAAATGATTTATTTATTTGATCCACAATTTATAATTTCAGGCCTTCTTAATCTATTTTGTATGTATATTCATGGTTATGCAAATATATATTTTTAAATCCTTTAAGACGGTCACACAATAAAGCATTTAAAATTACATCATTTCTCAAATCAATATAGAGTTAAACCGTATGTTTAGTTTGTACATATTATGCATAATCTCCACGTATGAGTTAAATATTCATGCATTATGGCTATCTAGACATTTTAAACGTTCAATTTGGTTCAAAAGATTTAGATGCATATCATTTCAAAACAATATTTCCTCTTTTAAACTGATACATGGTTTCGAAGTTCTAAAATCATATGTTATGTATGAATGAACCTAAATGTACCAAGCTATAACTCAACTCTTATTCAGTCTAATATTGTGAATGCTTATGCTCACAATCCAAAGTATAACAGCATTAACCTAGATCTCTCATTTACACATAATCGTGGCACAGGGTTAACTTGTCAATTATTATGCAATTACACATAGTCAATGTTAGTCCTCAATAGTATTAGTGCAATAGATTATACCACATACACCAGTTACTAAAATCATGTTGCTTTTATTGATATCACAATAACGCGTGAGTGTATACTTTCATATCCAAATACAATCCACATAACTCAAACCTCAATTCATTTTTCAACTGCTAACCTCTACCTTGGTCCATAAATTACAATGAATATCTGTATATATCCACATATATATAATTTTGATAGTATCTCCGAATGCCAATATCGCCTATCTTATGTCAATATCACAATATCACATCAATACATCATATTTATATTTCAACATTATCCATGATGTCACATATAGATTCACTTTACTTTTTCATCATCAATCTCATAGTTCATTAGAAACATAATATATATATATATATATATATATATATATATATAGATGCACCCACACATGTATATATATGTGTGTGTGTGTGTATATATATATCAACACTTCCAATGCGTAATCATTTCATATCACCTTATCAATTAAATTCACCTATTATGTTCCTTAGTCTCATCATCACATTATCACACAATCACATTCTTCCAAAAATTATCGCACAAGAACATTCAAATATACATCCTATAAATTTCCACAGTGTCCCGCAATTTTTTTCATTATTTTGTCAACATTTCCAAGCATGTAGTGAACGTATTATGCATTTTCAATACTATTCTATCAATAATGCTCCATTTGTATTTGTAAATATGTTGTCTTTACCTCACTAATTATTAAAATCACCTTATAATAATTAAGTTATATTCTTAAACCACCTTATACAATTCACACATACTAGGAAGTCTTTCCAAAACATCAGTAGCACATTATTCGTAATTAAATCACCTGCATAGCCCGTCTCAAAATGACATTTTCAGTAGCTCCTATGACATACTTAAATTCACACCCACGTAGGTAATTAATACCCTGCAACTTCTCTCACGTTCACTAGTTCTTCAAATAAAATTTACCTATAGCTAATTCCAATTTTGCTTAACTGTTTCATTTTAATCATTTTCACACAATCAATTATTTACATATTTTTATCGATCTTCAAACCGTTAACAATACCATTTCTAATTGCATCATATCCATATTTCACAACTCTCAAGAAACAATTAAATCGATACTCTAATAATACTGAGTGTTCCCAAAACTAGACACTCATCCCTAATCAAACACGATAAAACACATTTCTCAAAATATACTACCCCAAAATTATGCTCAACCAACACAACTCATTTCATTTCTTGTTTAACAATTTCACAAAATCATCAACTCGATTTAATCATGCAACATAATGTTAACACCACCTTATAGAAGTAACTTACCGATTCCAAGCTTGGTAGCAATTATTCCCTTACCAATTTCTAGCACAACAGTGGTTGGCCTAAAAGATTCTAGTCTCCTGATCCAAAATTGAACTCTTCAGCCCCTACACACTGCTTTGTGTGCTCTACAATTTAGACATACATATACACACGTTTAGAACATTCTACGTCAAATTTAAATGGCAATTTGATCAAATAAAAATTTAATCCTCTACATTTTTTTATATTAATATTATTTTTTATATTATTATTTTTATAAATATTTTGTATATTTATTCATTTATATTTATTTTTATTTATATATATTGTGTTTAATACATATTTTCATATATATAAAATTTTTATTTTATTTTTTAAAATATTTTTTATCTACAGAATCGGTTAAAACCGGTTCAACCTAAACATTGCTCACCTCAACACCGATGACCGATGCAATGGCGACAGGCATGGTGGCCCTGGTATTGATGGCAACAGCAGGCTCCTCTCCTCTCTCTCTTTTTTTTTTCTATCTTCAGCAGCTCTAATGAGGCCCCACAGCCTCACGTCCTTTCTCTTTCCAAGATTTGCCTTTGTCGACGATGGTAAAGGTGGTGGTAGTGCAAAAACAGAGGTGGCAAACCTGTCTTCTTTCTCTATTGCCTCTCTCTTTCCTCCCGACTTTCTTCTCTTCTCTTTTCTTTTCTTTTCCTTTCCATTGCCTGGCTGTTCCTCTCTCTTTCCCTCTCACCATCGGCAAATTCCTCGATTTACACTCCATCCTTTCTTTCATTTTTTTTCTCTTTTTTTTAATTTGCTTCTCAAGCATATCGTTGCTCGTTGAATGCTTGTCAATAATATTAGGGGTGAGAAAAAAATCGTAAAAATCGAAAAATCGACACGAACTGAGTGTTCGGGTCGGATTGGTTTGGTTTTTCAAAAATTTGGATCGGATTCAGACATCATATTCACACTATCGGATCAGATTTTTTTGAATGGGTATTAAAAATTCGAATTGAAAAAAAGCCCAATATTTTTTACAGACTACAGCCCAAAACCAATACTACTGCTCTGGGCTATCGAGTAACACTAAGGCCAATAAAAGAGCATCAGCCCAAACATTAAAAAATAAAAAAAAATTACCATAACTTACAAGGACCAAAACCTCACGGGTCACGACCTCACCCATCATAACTTTCAGTCGGCAGTGCACTCTCTCAAGTCTCATCGCATCCAAGATCTCACATCACAACCCCTAAGTCACGGTATCATCGCTCTCCCCCAGCAGCAGTCGACAAAGTGCAGACCCGTAGGCTACGCTGTGCATCTCTGCCTTCTCCCAGGCCATAACCATCGCCAACAGTGCCGCTCGTACCTTGTACTTCAAATTGACAGATCTAGTGTTGATAATTGATAGTAGCTGAAATTTCATCTTCATTAAGAAAAAAAACCCGTAGGATCCGATCCGATCCGATTTTACGCGGATCGGATATATCCGGATAATTAAGGTGATCGGATCGGATACGGATCAAAATTTCAATATCCGAATAGGTTCGAATCGGATCAAAAAACTCTGAAAATCCAATCCGATTCGATCTCACCCCTACTTGTCAATGCATTTTTTTTATTTTCATTTTCTCTTTTTTAAATTTTTGAATTTAATTCTTTTTATTTACAGGTTTGCTTCAATAGCAAACCTAAGTCTCCTAGTGAAGCAGACTCCAGTCTGCTTTAGCAAACCGAAGTTTGCTGGAGCAGATTTCGTTCTACTGATGCAGACTTATATTTTTTTTTACTCTAAATATATATATATATATTCATTTTAATAAATATATATTTCTAACATATATTTTATTTACTTATTATATATATTTTATTTCTTTTATCTCTTTAATATGTATGTATATATTTCTTTTATACCATATATATATATATATATATATAAATATATATATACTCTTTATCCCTTTATTATATATATTCTTTTATTTAATGTACATATATGCTTATTCCCTTAATTTAAATCCTAAAATTTCATTTTAATTAAATTTCTAAAATTTAATCATTATTTAATTATGTAATTCCCATAACTCTTGAATACCTCATAATTGAATAAATTCCCCCAACTAGCAATTACTTTTTCTTGACTTACACGATTCTAAATTGAATATGTTTACCAATTGGGCCGAAAGTCATAGTTATCATAGCTAACAATCACCTTTCTTCACAAGATGGAACAACTTATACCTTCCATGCCATTAGCCAACTAAACGGTCATTTTTGCTTGATCATCTAGCTTTGTCTTTGTTTTTACTGGAACATGAGCATAAGCTATCCAGTTGAACACCTTGAGGCGGTTCACACTTTGCTTAAAACCACTTCATGCTTCTACAGGAGTCATATTTTGGACACTCTTCGTTGGAGATCTATTTAATAAGAAAATAAAACATAAGGTAGCTTCTCTCCAAAATGAGTTGGGCATTCCCTTTGCCTTTAGCATGCTCATCATCATGTCCATTATGGTTCCATTTTTTCGCTCAACAACTCCATTATGCTATAAGGTACATGGAAATGTGACTTCCTGCTTTATTTTATGTTCTTCACAATACTCTTTAAACTCGTTAGAGGTATGTTCACCCCTACCATCAATACATAGAGTTTTGATATAATAACCACTTTATTTTTCAACATGTGCTTTGGAATTCTTAAAACAATTTTTTAAAAAAAACTTCAAACTTTTTTTGAAAAAAGTAAACCCATATTTTTTGGGTGAAATCATCAATAAAGGTCAAGAAATATCTATTATTACCATTAGATTTGATATTCACTGGGCTGTACACATCTAAGTGGATGAGCATAAGTGGCTGTTGCACGTCACTGTTCTATTGTAAAAGGCGATATGTGATGCTTTCCAAGAGTGCAATCTTCACACAATTGTTTTGGATGATGTATACTAGGCAAGTCTTTCGCCATATCTCCTTGAGAAAGCATTTTCAAACTACAAAAATTTAAATGCCCAAATCGCAAACGCCACAACCAGGCTCATGTTTTATAATCACATACAATTATCAACACCACCAGAAATATTAACTTGAAAAATGCAATTCTTTGTTAAAGGGGCCTTAAGAATGAATGTTCCTCTTTTATTAAGAACACGAAAGTTGGTGATCATGTAGGCTCATAACATACCTCTTTTCTAATAGTTGGGGCACACTAAGAAAACTGCTCTTCACATTTGGCATATAAAAGAAATTGAAAATATACTTGTGATCTCCATTCTTTAGGCTAATAATAATCTATTCTTTCCTTGCCACTTGTATACTACTGTCATCGACAAAATTTGACTTTGATGCGAAAGGATTCTTCAAGATTAATAAATAGCTCTTTTTTGTCACAAATATGATTGGTACAACTAATGTCAAGGAACCATGCATGACAGTTTGGTGTTTCACTAGCTGCATTGACCATGAAGAAAGCATGGATGCCATCATCATTAGCAGCAACTGCTGCTATAGCATCTTTTCCTTCTTTTTCTTCTTATTGTAAACAGTAAGTATTTTAGTATCATTCTTATATCTATATTCACTTGAATAATTACCAGGTCTATGACAGGAAAAACATTTTAGACTATATTTGCCATACCTTTTTCTACCACGTCCAAGGCCCCAGCCTCTTGTACTTCGTTGATGGCTCTGGTTTGATTTTTCTTGATCATTCTTTTGGTTGCCTCCAACTCCATGACTATAATGACCACCAAAGCTTTTATTGTTGTAAGAATGACTACCACATCCTCATTCTTTACAATAAGAACTACCAAGCTTTCGACTTGTTTCACCATTTTATTCACCTTTTATGGAACCTTGGCATTGGAAAGCTTGCTCAGTTGGCTTCTCAATCTGCTTCTCATTAATGTGATACTCATGAGCTTAAAAGGTGCTAGGCAATTCCTCAATAATCATTAAGAATAAATCATGTGCTTCTATTACCGCCACAACGATATGCTTAAACTTAGGAGTGTACGCAAAATCTTCTCCATTTTGGCTTGCTCTTTGTACACATGTCCATATGTTTTCATTTGATTTGTAAAATTAAGAACTCAATTAATATAATTAGCAATAGTCTCTAAAGGCTCCATTTGTAAAAGCCCATATTAATGCCCCAAGGTTTGGAATCTTACCTTCTTAACATTGTTTGTACCTTTTTGCAATGTCAACAAAGTATCCCAGCTTGCTTTGACATGGTTGCTATTGCTATCTTCTAAAAAATTTTATCATTCACCTCTTGATGAATGAAATACAATGAATTTTTATCCTTCTTCTTGTTCTCATGGTGGGTGTTCTTTTGTGGATTAATTGAATTAGCTTCAAGATCAGCAACCTCGTTCTTCACGACACATAGTTGTAAGTTTCTTGAGTCATGCATAGGTGGATCATATATATAAAATTAAAATACATTCAGTGAAATAATAAACGAAATTAAAAATTTTACAACCAAAAACCCAAACCCAATGGATCGCTTTGATCAAGAATAATCAAATCATTTAAATTTATATCAAGAATCATAAAAGATGTTTCAAGAAATATGTCTACTTCAAATATCGTAATCTAAGACTTTCTCCTTCTTGATGATGTGTGGTCTTCTTGTCTTGAATCACAAGGTAAGTTATTCATGTGTCTTGCCTCAAACGTAATCCATAAAAGTAGCAACGGAACTTTCAGGAAGGTTAGATTATATCACGACCGTTACCATGTTAGTGGCTTGAGTTTCATAAACTCACTGTCATCAGCAGAAGGTCGTGACATGCACTTAACCCTTATACTTAATCTAATTATCAAATTTACGAACTATTTTTTTTCTTTTCACTTTAAGGTTTATATTCAATGTCACTGTAACCACTAAATAATTTTTGCATTTCTCAATTCGATTTAACTTAACTTTATAATTTAAGTTGTTAACTCCTAGAGTGAATTAACCTACTTCCACGATATTTTAATTCAAGATTAACCTAGTAAAAGAAAAAGATCAAAAACCTCCTCCTTATATATAGCCTATTTCCCCAATTAAACAACCTACAAAATATATAACTATTTCCAACATCGCAACTCAATTCCAAAATCCACAGTTTATATCACCATATGCTACACACATTCCCAGTCATCACAATCAAACATATCCACATTCCACAAATTTCATATTTGTCATACAACAATAATATCTCGGATCGCACTCGATAATCATACTAGTCTATATAATAATCTAAAGCGATCTTAAGCTACATCCCAAAATAATTCCAATGGAATGTACTATGCACTTCATAATGTCCACACATGATCACCAACATATATGCAAAGTTCGTATACCTCAAAAGTAACGAAAGCAATGCTCGGAGGACTTAGACAAGTACCACTATTAGATATAGTCCCTGAGGGCTCACACAAAACTCCGAAAGTGGAGTTTAGCTCGTATGATATGCAAGGATGTTAAAAAGGGGTGAGTAAACCATGGCTCAGTAAGTAGTTTAAGTAAATGCATGCTAGACTCATGTCTGTGATAACCACAAATTTTCTATTATTGGAAATTAATATTTAAGAAAATAGATAAGAGGAAATAAATAAATTAAAGTAAATAAATAAAATTTATTTACAGGATGTGAATATCGTTGAAATTCCCGAATTGATGAAGTGAAAAAGTGGAGAAAATTAATTTGGATAAAATTGAGAAAATTTAATTTAGATAAATGAAAATCCAAATTAAATAAGAAAATGAGAAAAGAATATAAAATATATTTATATAATTATATATTATATATATGTATTTTTATACAAATACATATGTATTGAAATACTATATAGTATATATTAATATACATTAGTGTATATATATATATACATATATATATATACACTATTTAGTACATTTAAATAATATATATGTATATAAATATGATATTTTATGTATATATATAAATATATACATATATAAGAAAAGTAAATATTATTTACTATTAAAACTTGTATATATATATATATATATATATATATATATATTATAATACAATATATATATAAATACATATATATATATGAAATATATATATTAATTCAAATAAAAATTTATATATATATGTATTTTGTGTATAAAATATATATAAGTTAAAATATTATGTTTATATATGGTATATATAAATATAATATAGGATAATTAAAATAAAAAAAAATGGAAGAAACAGAATCGGGAACTCTCGATTCTGCCTTCCGCGTGGAAGCCGGCCACCGTCGGTCGGCCAAGGGAGGAAGAAGAAAAGGAGGCGAAGCTGCCGGCGACGTGAAGGAAGGTGATCCGACGACGGAAGAAGGAAGCGATGAAGCAAAATGGAAACAGAATCGAAACCGGCAAAGCCAGGAAAAAAAATGGAAAGTGGCGGTGCCGGCCGATCCAGGCACCGCCACTACCATCGAAGCACCGCCGGAGGGAGAGGAAGAGGATGGAGGCCACCTGAGGCACGGTGAACTGCGGAAGAGGGCCGACGAAGAGGCGGAAGAAACCGAAGCTAAACCGACTCGATCCGCCGCCGTGCCGTCAATCCAGGCCGAACGGAGACCACCAGCGGACTCGCCGTGCCGTCGACCAGCTGAAGGGCGCTTGAACCGACAGAGAACCGACCATCGGCGAGGAACGGACGAGGAAGGAGGCAGACCGGTCTGACCGAAAAAGAAAAAGAAAAAGAAAAAGAAAAGAAAGAGAAAGAAAAGAAAAGAGAAAAAGGAAGAAAAGAGGAAAAGAAGAAAAAGAGAGGAAAAAAGGAGAATTTCAGAAATTACGGGAAATCTCGAGAATTCGAAAACCCGGAAATTATGGGAATCGGTAAGAAATCACAGAAAGTGATAAATTATTTAAATAATTTATTTATTTAAATAATTATGGAAAAATTCTAAATTTTAGAATTTAAATTCTAGAAAATTTCCTCGATAACCGAGACGATGGAATCGGACGAGGTGAACACGGGCGCGACAAACGAGGCAATCACCGACCCGGGAAAAGGTAAGGGATGCATGTGCAGCACTGTAAGGATATTCAGTCTGCATGATTTTAATTATGAAATATTTTATGAAAATATTTTATGAAATTGTTGTGATGATTCATCGGCTGAGAAATTGTGATGATGTACTGGCTGGATTTTAAACTGTTTTTTTCGTGCAGGAGACTAGCCAATTGGCAGCCGTTATACTGCCGAAAAATTTTCAAAATTATCGAAAAATTCTAGAAATTTCATAAAATCATAATAAATGATTTTATTTCACGAGAAACGATTTTCAACCACGAAAATCGAGAAAATGAATATTTTCCATAAAAACATGAATAAAATGAAAGTGATTTTAAAATATTAATGTTTTCGAGAATGGTGATAATGAAATCACCGAAAATTCTCTTGATATGTGAATTACACGTAATACGAGATGAAAAATGAAAAGAGATAAAGTGAATATTTTTATATATATTTTTATAAATATTCACTAAATGGTTTTCTAACCTTTATGGTTTCAAATTAAGAAATTATATATTTTTATAAATTCCATAAAGGTTTACTGATGATGAAAAATACGGTTTTGAGACTAGTTGGCATCATATCATGCTTATATGTGATATGTGACATGTGACATGTAATATGTGATATGTGATATGTAGTCTTGCCCGACACCTGATCAGTGATCCGCCGAGGACAATTATAGACTATGGCCATAGATCTAACATGATGATTTTATACCCTTCGGGGTCTATAGCATGATACAAGTAACGACTCAGTGGACGGGCTGGGCGTGCCTCAGTCTCCATATATGAAAATGTTTTACATGATATGTGATACGTGAAATGAAAACGTTTTATATGATATGTAATACGTGAAATGAAAATGATTTACAGCATTTTACAAAATGCTTATTTCAATACTAATTTTAGTACTACGAGATGATTTTCATATAATATGAATATGTAATATGTTTTCAAAAAAGAAAAGGAGGAAAGTAAATCTAATATTCTTATTTTAAATTTTAAATCAAATATTAGATTTAAATGATTTATATGTTATACGAAAAAGGGTTTAATAGCTTATTTTGCTATTTTAAAGTACTGTACTAATAATGATTGTACAGTAAAACATGAAATGAGTTTTAAAGGAAAATGATGATGATTTAACTAATATTCTTTTCAAAGAAAATATGAATATTAGTTATTTTATTTAAATGCTTTATTTCATAAAAGCATTATTTTCAAAAGAATATGAAAAAGATATGGAATAAAAAGGAAAAAGGATTTAAATTCCAAACGAAAAGAAAATTACTCTCTACAGTTGCTTCTAGGTTCCAGGACAAGATAGGTATTTCAAAATACCTACCTTACTCCATTCGGATCCCTAGCCGACTGTAGTATCCTTCCTACATGCGAGCCTAAAGCCCATAGGAAAAATGAAAAAGATTTTCAGCATATAGGAAGTTGAATATCAAGTATGAATATAATTGCCTTATTGAGCCGTGGTTTGCTCACCCCTTAATATTAACATTTCAGGTTTTCGAGGACTAAGAGATTTGACATACGAGCATCTCGGCTGCGCATTTGGGGGCGATGCGACAGCTTGATTTATTTAATAAGGTATGATCATTTATTTTCTGTATTTAAACTTATCTACAGTACTACTTCCTTATGAATTAAAATAGGGGATGTAATTCATATTATAATTTAATATGAAATTGTTTATATGTAAAAGAAAAGTAAAATATCGCAGACAGCTCAACCAAATAAGACGTATTGAATAAGGTGAAAAATAGGGTCACGGGCTGTGACAGATTTAATGGTATCAGAGCACGGTTGGCCTGATGTCTGTCGATACTTTGAAAAGAAAATATGTTGAAAAGGTTAACATCCCCTGTAGTACTGTGTAGTCTGAATACATAGAGAAAATAAATGATTTCAAATAGAATCAAGTGTTTAGAAGGGAGTGAGCAATTATGACATAAGGATGTCAAAGAGGGTAAATGGCTCAGGAATGTTACTTGAAATGGTGATCTTATGATCTAAATGAAGGTCGATTCGGTAAGGAACAGAAATGGACTCGGTGAGGGCTCCACCGTACTTTTCTATCCGGATCGAACTAAGACCTGAAAGTGATAATATAAAGGAGGAGAATGAGATATCATCATTTAATAGACATTGAGATCACCGATTAAAGGTATTTTGAGGAAAGAGAAAATTTTTGGCCACAAATGACCAAAATACCCCTAGCTCTAAAATTTTGCTTGGAGTCAAAATACATTAGTAGAAGTTGGAATTGATTGATTTGACAGAGTAATTGATGATGTAAAGCAACATTTCAAGCAAAATAATCCAATTATGGATCTTAGTGGACTTCTTTGTCGATATCAAACAACATCTTAAATAGCTGATATTAGTATGAGAAAGGATACTATCAGCACATAGATAATAAGATCAATGGTTTAAATGTATATGAGGATAAAGAAATAAATGTTGAAATGATGAAAATGCCCCTATGTGGGATTATGTTTTGAATAGTGATAAAACCAAGTTGATCTTGAATCCATTGATGGTAATGGAGTTATTGATGGCATAAAGGAATGTAATATGAGTATAACGATCCCGATTATAAATTTCACCTACATGTAGAGTGTTGATGTGACCCGAATGGTTATAGGGAAGTCACAGGATGAGCGACTCTATTATTGATTTTTAAGGGTCAGAGTTAAAAAGGGTATTGATGGGATATTATTATAGGATCATTGGATATGATGAATGAGAAAGAAATCAGTATAAAGGACGAAATCCATAGCAGTACAATTAATTCTTGTTGGCTCTATAGGCTATACCGAAAGGGGGGGTGAATCGGTTTTGAACTAACCTTAGGCTCGTTTTTCGGTTTCTCTAAATTCTCTAGCCTATATTAATATTTTCTAAGTTCTCTAGGCTAGGCAATCATGCAATCCAAGTTCAATGAAATAAACACAATATAAATGCAAGTAAATAAAGAGTAGGGAGAGAGAGATTTACACAATCGATTTATAGAGGTTCGGCTACCTTGCCTACGTCCTTTACCTTGAGACACTCCCAAGGATTTTCCTCAAATTCACTACCTTTGAATTTGTTACACTCCCTCTTTTCAAGGCTCAAGAGAAACCTCTCTCTTTTTCTAGGCTCAAGAGAAACCTCTTCTCCCTCTTTTTACAGGCTAAAGAGAAACCTCCCTCTTTTTCTTAAGCTAAAGAGTAACCTCCCTCTTTTTCTTAGGCTAAAGAGAAACCTCCCCTTTTATAAGGAATGAATGTGTTTACAAGAGAAGTAATCAAAGAAGGCCTCTAGATAGGCGAGTGATTACAAAGATTAAGCACAAATAAAAGCCTATACAAGATTTGTGCTAAGCACTACAAGGAATAAAAGAATGATAGATGATGTTGAATTCTAGCTCTTGAACTCTTTGATTTACTTGAAGAGATGAAGAAATTGAAGAATGATATGTCTTGGGTGGTCTCTCTAGTTTCTTCAGCTTCCAAGCCTTTATTTATAGTCCCTTGGATGTATTCTAGCCGTTGGGTGGAGCCAAATCTCGACTATTACCGTTGTCTCACAAAAACTAGCCGTTATAGGCTATTTTCGGGCAAAGGGATCGATCCCTTTCCATAGGGGATCGATCCCTTTTGTCCAGAATCTTGATTCTGGGCTTCAGGGACCTTGGGAAGACTTTCTGCCAAAAAGGGATCGATCTTGCTACAGTGGGGATCGATCCTTTTCTTCCAGAGGGCATTTTTCCTGCACTTTTGGGTTAGAAATGATATGACCTTTGATCCTAATTCAACCCAAAACATTTATAAGCTTTAAGGGAGTTTTTCTTGACTTTCTCAAATGAAATATTGTCCAAGAAATCATCAAGTGATTTTCTAAAAGATTCAAAACATTTTATAAAGAATTAAGACCAATAAGAATATGCATCATTAAATCATGGTCTTAATATTTGATATGAACACTTGAAATGTGTTGAGAAAATCATGTGTGATAAGGCAAATTTACAATATGTATTAAAACATTTAAAGCTTACTTAAGTTTTTGTCATTTCAAAATATATATTGCAATTTAAAGCTAACAATCTCCCCCTTTTTGATATGACAAAACTTAATGTAAATTTGCTTTGAAAATTTTTTCATAAAATACTCCCCCTCAAATAAAGCAGGATTTTATAAAGCTCCCCCTTAATATAAGCATGGGTTTTGAAAATGAATTTTCTCTCATTATCTCTCCCCCTTAATATCCTTCCCTTTTAATATCTATCTCTCTCCCTTTTTGTCATAGCAAAAAGAAGGAAAAATAATAAAAAATATGCTCCCCCTAAAAATATGGCTTATGTGAGAAGAAATAAAAATGCACCATCCAACAAGAAACATGTTAGTACATGGGACTCATAGCACAAATTCATAAGACAATGTCCATAAAGAGTATGAAATGTTTAGGCATGCAAAGGACAAGGCTTATTTTCCTATACCAATTGTTTATAAATAATTTTGATACCAATTGTTGATAAGTAATTTTGCAAGAAGGTTCCAATTGGTAAGAAGTTAAGCAAGCACCTAAGTATATCAATTGTTCTCTAAGATCCAACTAAGGTGCATGGCAATATATCATGATTATGAGCTGAAATTAGATGACATATCATATGCAAGAGCTCATAAATCACGTTCAAGCAAGAATGTGCATAGAATTGAAACATATAGCAATTAACTTCAAATTCTAGCACACAAGAGTTTCATACAAAAATATCCTAAGAAAATTCTTCTCTATTTGTCATTTCAAATTAAAAAGCACAAGAAGAATTGTCAATTTAAAGCTCATACCAATTGGCAATTTAGATTTGGTTTACCAATTAATGAAAATATGGTTGCCAATGATACTAATTGTTATTTCAATCTAAATACCAATTGTTACTAATGGTTGACTTAGGCATTTTGCATGAATCCAATATCTATGTGTAGTGTGTTCATGTCAAGAAAATAGTCATTCTAAATAAGCAAGAACACAACACATATCATCAAATATGCATATGGATCAATTACACATTAGCACACTATCATAAAGTATTAATCCATATTCATATTCACCAATTTATACCATATGGAAGATTCAAAAATCAAGGTATTCAAGCAAACACATTTTCTTCCATGGCTTCAAGCACAAAATCCTATGCTCATTTTCCAATTCAAGTCCTTAACCAATTATGAGCAAGGAAAGATTCAAAATTACCATTTTAATCAATTAATAGCCATATCCCTAGTTGTTATCATCATTTAATGTTCTAGAGGGTATATGTTATTTTAACTAATATAGATTTGTCTAAATAAATCAATATCATGCTTAAGTATAAAGTCCATAATCTATGAGTGAGGTTAAGCACATAATATCATGAAAACAACTATTCTCATCTCATAGGCATGATTATTGATTCATGTAAGTTCAACATCAAAACAATCAAGAATAAATGCATGGATATCAATCAAGGTACATTTGTTCAAGTTTGCATTTATCTTTGAATGTTGGTGTTGTCATTAAAGCCCAAGCTCTTTAATAATTTGGCCATAAAAGAATTTTAAGTGCATGGATGATAAAGTTTCATGCTTTTGAACATTTAGGATCCATTTACCATCACAAATTATAGGCCAATGATCATTACCAATTGTTGAATTTATATTTGAAATCAATCCACTAGATGTATAATTATCATGAAACCTAGTGTGGAATTGATAAGTCAAGCTAAGAGACATAATCCTATAAGCAAGCTTGACTAAGATGACCAAAAGAATGTAGAATAATCATTATGCACATGTTCATCAAATTCTCAAATATATACACAAATCATTGAAATAAATCTCAAAATTATGTTTAAACATTCATTGAAAATATATTTCAAGATTATTTCAAGATTCATGAATGTTTTCAACAAGAAAAATGATTTTGTACTTATGAGCTCAAGAAAAATGATATTGATTGTTGAAAGTGATACCATTTGTTGGAAATGATACAAGTTGATGAAGTTGAGGCATGATATCAATGAAAAATGAATTTTCATATATTAAAGATCATAAAAAAGAAGTTCAAACAATGAATTTTATGCTTATACAAAAGATAGTGTGAAACTAACAAAAGATCCTCCCAATTTTCAGTTTATACATGCAGGAAAGCCCTTTCTGGCTTGGGGGGATCGATCCCTTTAGAGGGGGGATCGATCCCTCGTACGTTTCTGCAGATTCTGCAGATGTTTTACCAGAAAATTGAACTTGTGAGGTACTAAAACTCAGTTTTTGAGTAATTTAAGTCCAAGTAAAGGTTTAAACACTTGTAAAACATGATTTTGGACTTGCATGAATGAAAAACAAGAATGAAAAACTATTTTACAAAAGATTTTGCAATTTTGGAAGGATTTTCACCATAAAATGCATTTTTGGCCTCAAAGGGGGTCATTTTGAAAGTTATGCATGTTTTAGCAACACTAATGCATTGAATTACATAAATATGTCAAAACAAACTTGTTCACAAAGGTTTTAAGCACAAATATCATTAAAACATACATCTTGTGAACAACATGCCATGATTTCCAACATACATATTCTTCATTAAAGCTCATGGCAAGGTATTTTGCATGTATGACACATTTATCAGCTTTTGAGCAACTAAATATATTATCTAAGCATATCAAACTTGCTCAAACTACAGAAATTCAATAATCATTTCAAACTCATACATCATGCCTTTCATTCATTCATTCAATGCCTCAAGTACTATCCATCAAACCACTCAACAATCAATTATCATGTATTTTTGCTCAATCACAATTCATAATGCATCAAGAGTCATCAACTAAGTGCCTCAATAAAACATATAAATAATTTTAGCAAAAATGAGTTTTGAAGAGATAGGATTTAAGCTTACAAAACTCCTTGCTTGAGGATGCTTTGCCTTGATGTGTTGGATCCACTTTGAGCTATCCTTTGAAGAATTTTTGTGACCTCGCCAAGGGTGGATCCTCAAGCTCTTTCTCTCTCTCATTGGCACAAGCAAACTCCATAGAGGTGTGCAGAGCAATTGAACTCCATTGTTTCTTTGTATTCTCATGCTCTAACACTCCTACAACAAACAACTTAAACATATTTTGGTACCCAAATTTTCTTGGGTCCATGAGAGTTAGTGCAAACAATTTTTGATCCTTTAGGGATCCATTTCAAGCACAATTCAACATTATTTACAGCATGCTTTGGCACCCATATTTTCCTAACTACTCTTCCTCTAAATGTGGTTTTCCTATATGTGCATGCTTGTGAAGAGTGTCCTATTCTATTGCATAGTGAGCATGTAAGAGATAAATCATGCATAGTATTTTTGCTCACAGGGAAATTCTTTAGATGAGTTTCTTTTTGTATTGCATTATAACCTAACCCATCTTTATCAAAGAAAGCTCTTTGGGTCCCTAACATATGGTCTAGCTTTTGTTGACCCATATAAAATCTAGAAAATGAATTATGCAAATTTAAGTTCTTTTTATTTACTTCACCTATTTCTAGATTTGCTTCTTCTAATTTCTTTTCAAATTCTAGCTTAGTATTTGTCAAGGTTTCATTTTCTATTTTCAATTTAGCAATGATTTGCTTATATTTAAAATTCATGCATTGAAATTCATTTGCTAAATCATTAAAAGCATTTTGTAGTTCACTAAAGGTATAATCATTATCTTCACTAGAACTACAACTAGACTCATCATCACTAATGGCCATAAAGCATGAGTAGGCTACCTCTTCATCTACATTTTCCTCATCGGAGCTATCACTATCGCTCCATGCAGCCACAAATGCTTTCTTCCTAGGTTTCCTATCCTTTTCTTTCCTAAGTAAGGGACAATCTAGCTTAGTGTGACCCGGTTCATTACATTCATAACACACTAAGGGGTCTTTTTCTCTCCTACTAGATTCTCCTCTTATTACCCCTCTACTTTGGTGCCTCCTATCATTCTCTCTCTCTTTCATTCTCATAAATCTATTGAATCTTTTGGCAAACATTGCCATTTCTTTTTCTTCCTCATTTCCACTCTCATCACTATCATCTTCAATGACCTCATGAGTGAAAGACTTAAGTGCTACCCCTACTTTCTTTGAAGGCTCTTCATTTCTTTTTAATTTCATTTCATATGTAAGTAGGGAGCCCATAAGTTCATCTAGAGACAAGGTGTTAGGATCCTTAGATTCTTCTATTGCGGTCACCTTTGCCTCCCAAGATTTTGGCAAGCTATTCAAAATTTTCTTAACCATTTCTATATTGGAATAGTTCTTGCCTAATGTCTTAAGTCCATTGATTATATTATTAAACCTAGTGAACATTTCGCTAATGGACTCATTTTCTTTCATCCTAAATAGCTCAAAATCATGTGTGAGCATTCCTACTTTGGTCTCTCTAACTTGATTTGTCCCTTCATGTGTGATGGCTAGTTTGTCCCATATTTGCTTAGCATTTTCACATAGAGACACTCTATTATACTCATTGGGACCTAATGCACAAAAGAGGGTGTGCATAGCCTTGGCATTCAATTGTGCCAATCTCATGTCATTTGTGTCCCATTCATCTTCACCCTTAGGGACATCTTTTCCATCTACTTTTTTCATTGGGATTCTAGGACCATTAACTATTACTCTCCACACTTCATAGTCATTAGATTGCACAAATAACATCATCCTAATTTTCGAATAAGAATAATTCTCACCATTGAAGAGTGGAGGTCTAACTAATGATTGTCCCTCTTCTCCTAAGGGTGTGCCTACATACAAGTGAGCCATATAAGATCGTTTTGCTCGATAGAGGTTAGTCTAAATCAATCTCGAGCCCAAGCTCTGATACCAATTGTTGGCTCTATAGGCTATACCGAGAGAGGGGTGAATCGGTTTTGAACTAACCTTAGGCTCGTTTTTCGGTTTCTCTAAATTCTCTAGCCTATATTAATATTTTCTAAGTTCTCTAGGCTAGGCAATCATGCAATCCAAGTTCAATGAAATAAACACAATATAAATGCAAGTAAATAAAGAGTAGGGAGAGAGAGATTTACACAATCGATTTATAGAGATTCGGCTACCTTGCCTACGTCCTCTACCTTGAGACACTCCCAAGGATTTTCCCCAAATTCACTATCTTTGAATTTGTTACACTCCCTCTTTTCAAGGCTCAGGAGAAACCTCTCTCTTTTTCTAGGCTCAAGAGAAACCTCTTCTCCCTCTTTTTACAGGCTAAAGAGAAACCTCCCGCTTTTTCTTAGGCTAAAGAGTAACCTCCCTCTTTTTCTTAGGCTAAAGAGAAACCTCCCCTTTTACAAGGAATGAATGTGTTTACAAGAGAAGTAATCAAAGAAGGCCTCTAGATAGGCAAGTGATTACAAAGATTAAGCACAAATAAAAGCCTATACAAGATTTGTGCTAAGCACTACAAGGAATAAGAGAATGATAGATGATGTTGAATTCTAGCTCTTGAACTCTTTGATTTACTTGAAGAGATGAAGAAATTGAAGAATGATATGTCTTGGGTGGTCTCTCTAGTTTCTTCAGCTTCCAAGCCTCTATTTATAGTCCCTTGGATG
This sequence comes from Heritiera littoralis, assembly GCA_031772115.1. NCBI lineage: Eukaryota > Viridiplantae > Streptophyta > Magnoliopsida > Malvales > Malvaceae > Heritiera > Heritiera littoralis. The sequence goes on from JAPDPK010000043.1 coordinate 3,402,781, forward strand.
TATTCTAGCCGTTGGGTGGAGCCAAATCTCGAATATTACCGTTGTCTCACAAAAACTAGCCGTTATAGGCTATTTTCGGGCAAAGGGATCGATCCCTTTCCATAGGGGATCGATCCCTTTTGTCCAGAATCTTGATTCTGGGCTTCAGGGACTTTGGGAAGACTTTCTGCCAAAAAGGGATCGATCCTGCTACAGTGGGGATCGATCCTTTTCTTCCAGAAGGCATTTTTCCTGCACTTTTGGGTTAGAAATGATATGAACTTTGATCCGAATTCAACCCAAAACATTTATAAGCTTTAAGGGAGTTTTTCTTGACTTTCTCAAATGAAAATATTGTCCAAGAAATCATCAAGTGATTTTCTAAAAGATTCAAAACATTTTATAAAGAATTAAGACCAATAAGAATATGCATCATTAAATCATGGTCTTAATGTTTGATATGAACACTTGAAATGTGTTGAGAAAATCATGTGTGATAAGGCAAATTTACAATATGTATTAAAACATTTAAAGCTTACTTAAGTTTTTGTCATTTCAAAATATATATTGCAATTTAAAGCTAACAATTCTGATTCTATACATTCATACAGTTTTCGAAGTATTAAATGGACATTTATAGAACCCGAAATATTTTGAAATATGTCTTGCAGAATAATGTACTGTATGGAGTATATGACATTGGAGAATATGCATAAGAACAGTAAGTGAAGATAAGCGATGAGGAAGACAAAAGCTAACCTGAATTATTAAATGAAAATGATTGTAAAATTAAATTACAGTAATAATATATCGATTAGCTGTGAAAGGTGTTAATGAAATTACTATACTGATATAGCATACTAATTAAGATGATCGATATGCTGTGAAATATAAGGAAATAAGTGAATCAAGGCGAAGTAGATGTTAAAATGATTTAAATGTTAAATGTCTCTGCCTGGAGAATATAGAGTGAAATGGTAAGACATAGAGATGAAATGTCTAACACAGTAAGAGTGTGTGATTAAAGAAAGTATCGGATGTGATTCCCGATAAATTTTTAGAGTAATATAGATTGAGAGATCGGGTTAGTATTGACTCAATTATTAATATGAATAATTATTTCTAAGCTTATATCGAAAAATATAAAGAGAATCTGAAAAGCTTAAGGACTATAAAAAAAAGAAAATATTGATGAAAGTCACATATATTGATGTAAAGAATGAAATACAGATGATATAATTTGAGGATGAATTAAATGGTGTATTAAATTCCCATTAATTTATAAGTTCTTATTAAGAACAAATAATCATCTATATGGAATTGATGCCTTAAATTGATTTAATCGGAGATGTACAAAGACCTTATAAGATCAATCTCTGTACAAGGCATCACTAGACGAAAAATTGGAAATTGATGATCATAAGATGATAATGATTAGAACTCGATAAAATTATCACGAGTTCCTATTGAGGTTTACGAGGTTAATGAAATTCCTTATGAGATATATAAGCCTAATGAATGAGGCACCCAGATATGGATAAAGAAATGATATACTGATACAGTATAAGACATCAATGGAAAATGAGCAGCATAGTGGTATGACCCTACGGACTCTCAAAGATTGTAATCTATATGTTAAGATTGGCAAATAGAAGATGGGCTAGACAATATCTCTTTCTAAGATATATGATCTCGGATGACAGAGCAATGCGGATCTGTCTATGATGAAAAGATAGTTGTCGAGATACGGAAGGTATTGGGTCTAGCTAAATACTATTGCCAGTCTATAGGAGAGTTTATGGGTTAGCTGCTCTATTGACGTGACTAATAAGTAAAAGGTTAAAGTCAGTGGATGAATAAACATAAAGATGATATGTAAAAGGTTAAAGGAATTTAATAGTGGAATATTTTACCACTGATAAAAAGTGACTGAAATAATGATGAAGGAAAAGATGAATATGTCGTAAGAGGAAAGTACATGATGAAAAGGGAACACGAATATGAAATAGTTCACGAATTTAAAACTAAAAGTGATTTTTTGGTTATCACATGATTATGGTTAAATGTAAGATCGAGCCAAACTCGATAGAGGAAAAATAATTATACTCATAGGAGTAAAGAAATGATTTATATTTTACTGCCAGTTATGTAAATGGAACAAAAAGGATATATATATACCACCTCGAAATGATGGATTTATATGGATAATGAGATGATTAAATTGATAATTATAGATTCAATGATGAAGTTAAATAATGAGAAGATTAAATTATAATTTGATTATGCCATAATGGAATCTAAATTATCAAAAGAGTATATTCTCAAGTATATTTAAGACCTAAGTGATATAGAGTATACCATAAGAATAAGAGATGTAATGATGAGATTACATGGAAGTAGATATGGGGAGAAAATGATTGTCTCCTGATTCAATTATGGTAAAAGGTGGTAAATAGTAAAGTCTGCAAATGAATTGCAGCAGTTGATGAAATAAATATGAAAAGAGTATTGAGGATAATAATGAAGAATCTAAAAGAGATATGATAATATGGAAGTGATTATAGACTGATCGTCTAATGAAATCACTCCTTTATTATCAAACTCTTAGATTCTTTAGTGTCATAGTCGAAATATGATTATAAAATGATGAGAATGTATGTGAAGTTCCAGTGAGCTCTATATGTGATGGGAATCTTTGAGTAGCTATATGTTTATGGGAAATAGCAAAAGGCTCTGAGATTCCAAATTTATTGACAGCATCGCTCCGTATTGATGTAAATATCTGAGCGTAGAATGGAAACGCTCGATGATATGTTGAGAGAGCGGATGCACGAGATGTGAAAGCTACTGGGACAATCACATACTACTGGATACAGTGTATAAACGATGATTATCGAAATATATTGACTTGGCACTAAATGAGAGAAAATGGAAGATGAACAGTATGAATCATATGTGATATGAAAAGGAGTGGAAATGGATAACTCCCAATTGATAAGAAATTTAAGGAAGTATAAATATATGCTGAGAAATGATATATAGTGGTATAAAAGGTGATTTTGATGTTGAAGGTATGCTGGCAATATTAGTCAAAAGATGATTGAAAGGTCAGAAATAAGGAGTATACAGAATGCTACCACTTTTTAATTTAAGTTAAATTCGGATGACCGAATTTCTTAAGGTGGGGAGAATGTGATAACCGCAAATTTTCTATTATTGGAAATTAATATTTAAGAAAATAAATAAGAGGAAATAAATAAATTAAAGTAAATAAATAAATTTATTTACAGGATGGGAATATCATTGAAATTCCCGAATTGATGAAGTGAAGAAGTGGAGAAAATTAATTTGGATAAAATTGAGGAAATTTAATTTGGATAAATGGAAATGCAAATTAAATAAGAAAAGAAGAAAAGAATATAAAATATATTTATATAATTATATATTATATAAATGTATTTTTATACAAATACATATGTATTGAAATACTATATAGTATATATTAATATACATTAGTATATATATCTATATACTATTTAGTACATTTAAATAATACATATGTATATAAATATGATATTTTATGTATATATATAAATATATACATATATAAGAAAAGTAAATATTATTTACTATTAAAACTTGTATATATACGTATATATATATATATATTGTAATACAATATATATAAATACATATATATAAGAAATATATATATTAATTCAAATAAAAATTTATATATATATATGTATTTTGTGTATATATATATATATATATATATATATGTTAAAATATTATGTTTATATATGGTATATATAAATATAATATATGATAATTAAAATAAAAAGAAAAAAAATGGAAGAAACAGAATCGAGAACTCCCGATTCTGCCTTCCGCGTGGAAGCCGACCATCGTCAGCCGATCAAGAGAGGAAGAAGAAAAGGAGGCGAAGCCGCTGGTGACGTGAAGGCAGGTGATCCGGCGACGGAAGAAGGAAGCGATGAAGCAAAATGGAAACAGAATCGAAACCGGCGAAACCAGGAAAAAAAAATGGAAAGGGGCGGTGCCGGCCGATCCAGGCACCGCCACTGCCATCGAAGCACCGCCGAAAGGAGAGGAAGAGGATGGAGGCCACCCGAGGCGCGATGAACGGCGGAAGAGGGCCGGCGAAGAGGCGGAAGAAACCGAAGGTAAATCAACTCGATCCGCCACCGTGCCGTCGATCCAGGCCGAACGGAGACCACCAGCGAACTCGTCGTGCCGTCGGCCAGCTGAAGGGCTCCTGAACCGCCGGAGAACCGACCGTCGGCGAGGAACCGGCGAGGAAGGAGGCAAACCAGTCTGAACCGGTCTGACCGAAAACCGAAAAAGAAAAAGAAAAAGAAAAAGAAAAAGAAAGAGAAAGAAAAGAAAAGAGAAAAAGGAAGAAAAGAGGAAAAGAAGAAAAAGAGAGGAAAAAAGGAGAATTTCAGAAATTATAGGAAATCTCGAGAATTCGGAAACCCAAAAATTACGGGAATCGGTAAGAAATCCCGGAAAGTGATAAATTATTTAAATAATTTATTTATTTAAATAATTATGGAAAAATTCTTAAATTTTAGAATTTAAATTCCAGAAAATTTCCTCGATAACCGAGACGATGGAATCAGACGAGGTGAACACGGGCACGACAAATGAGGCGGTCGCCAACCCGGAAAAAGGTAAGGGATGCATGTGCAGCACTGTAAGGATATTCAATCTGCATGATTTTAATTATGAAATATTTTATAAAAATATTTTATGAAATTGTTGTGATGATTCATCGGCTGAGAAATTGTGATGATGTACTGGCTGGATTTTAAACTGTATTTTTCGTGCAGGAGGCTAGCCAATCGGCAGCCGTTATACTGCCGAAAAATTTTCAAAATTATCGAAAAATTCTAGAAAATTTCATAAAATCATAATAAATGATTTTATTTCACGAGAAACGATTTTCAACCACGAAAATAGAGAAAATGAATATTTTCCACAAAAATATGAATAAAATGAAAGATTTTAAAATATTCATGTTTTCGAGAATGGTGATAATGAAATCACCGAAAATTCTCTTGATATGTGAATTACACGTAATACGAGATGGAAAATGAAAAGAGATAAAGTGAATATTTTTATATATATTTTTATAAATATTCACTAAATAGTTTTCTAACCTTTATGGTTTCAAATTAAGAAATTATATATTTTTATAAATTCCATAAAGGTTTACTGATGATGAAAAATACGATTTTGAGACTAGTTGGCATCCTATCATGCTGATATGTGATATGTGATATGTGACATGTAATATGTGATATGTGATATGTAGTCCTGGCCGACACCTGATCAGTGATCCGCCGAGGACAATTATAAACTATGGTCATAGATCTGACATGATGATTTAATACCCTTCGGGTTCTATAGCATGATACAAGTAACGACCCAGTGGACGGACTGGGCGTGCCTCAGTCTCCATATATGAAAATGTTTTACATGATATGTGATACGTGAAATGAAAACGTCTTATATTATATGTAATACGTGAAATGAAAATGATTTACAGAATTTTACAAAATGCTTATTTCAGTATTGATTTTCGTACTACGAGATGATTTTCATATGACATGTAATATGAATATGTAATATGTTTTCAAAAAGGAAAAGGAGGAAAGTAAATCTAATATTCTTATTTTAAATTTTAAATTGAATATTAGATTTAAACGATTTATATGTTATACGAAAAAGGGTTTAATAGCTTATTTTGCTATTTTAAAGTACTGTACTAATTATGATTGTACAGTAAAACATTAAATGAGTTTTAAAGGAAAATGATGATGATTTAACTAATATTCTTTTCAAAGAAAATATGAATATTAGTTATTTTATTTAAATGCTTTATTTCATAAAAGCTTTATTTTCAAAAGAATATGAAAAGGATATGGAATAAAAAGGAAAAAGGATTTAAATTCCAAACGAAAAGAAAATTACTATCTACAATTGCTTCTAGGTTCCGGGACAAGATAGGTATTTCAAAATACCTACCTTACTCCATTCGGATCCCTAGCCGACTACAGTATCCTTCCTACATGCGAGCCTAGAGCCCATAGGAAAAATGAAAAAGATTTTCTGCATATAGGAAGCTGAATATGAAGTATGCATATAATTCCCTTACTGAGCCGTGGTTTGCTCACCCCTTAATATTAACATTTCAGGTTTTCGAGGACTAAGAGATTTGACATACGAGCATCTCGGCTGCGCATTTGGGGGCGATGCGACAGCTTGATTTATTTAATAAGGTATGATCATTTATTTTATGTATTTAGACTTATCTACAGTACTACTTCCTTATGAATTAAAATAGGGGATGTAATTCATATTTTAATTTAATATGAAATTGTTTATATGTAAAAGAAAAGTAAAGTATCGCAGATAGCCCAACCAAATAAGACGTATAGAATAAGGTGAAAAATAGGGTCACGGGTTGTGACATGTCGATCTACATGCAAGTATACGAAAAAGCAGTAACTGAAGTGAGAGCTGTGTGCATGGTATTATATCATGATGCCAAATGTTCCAATATGGACTATGATCAAAACACGTTCATTATGCATTTCAATTAAGACACTTTTATTATGCACTTCGTTTAAATCACTTTCACTACACACTTTGATTCAAAACACTTTTACTATGCATTTCGATTAAATCAAATCACTATACATTTCAATTAAATCAAATCACTATGCACTTCGATAAATCTGATTACTATACACTTTGATAAAATCAAATCACTATGCACTTCGATAAATATGATCACTATACACTTTGATAAAATCAAATCATTGTGCAGTTCGATAAATCAGATAAGTTCACAAAACGATAATCAATAAATATTAGGCATATAGCCTCAATTCACTAAAATCAATACTGATAGTAAAACGATAGTATGTAGAGTTTAGGCAAGAATCCCTAATCACTGATAACAATAACGATGCTTATCCTAGCTAGTGATAGAAAGGTGTCGCAAGCAACACGAAATCTATGGCCATAGAACACTACTCTTGCCTCACTAATTAGTCGAGTGCTGGAACCTGTCTGTTGGTTTTCAAGACAAATATAATTTACCTAGAGCACTAGGCTCGATAGATACACTACACTGGTCTAGAGCATAAAGCTAGATAAATGGGTAATAGAGCCTAGAACAGAGCTCGATAGGCTAGAAGTGACTCGAAGGTCATAGGGTATGCCTACACTCAAAAACAAATTTTGAAACAATTTTCTTGTGTAGCACTTAGCTTCCACGGATTTGAAAACACTTATTAAACCAGTTCTGAGTTTCAAATGTGCGAAATTTTCAATTTATTTCAAAGATCAGTTCGAAACCAAGACTTTGCAAATTAAAACATAATGCAAGTCGTTATAAAACATAGATATAAAATAACTTGACTCAAAATATGCTATACATGAATGCACACATGCATCAAATCACTTCATTTAACACGCAAGCTTGGTTCGCCACAACACGTAAGGCAAAATACAAGTTTCGATCCAGCCCAAGCATAAACTGAAACTATAATTAAATTAACTATACCTTTAATCTTAGCTTACTTGTCTCCATGCCCAACCACAGCATTCGCATCACTTAATTTAAGAACTAATCCAAATATTAACAAAATTTAAATTGTTCCTAGGAGATTGTGCTAATAGGCTTTACTTAACCCACTTAAATCACAGCTTAGCAAACTTCCTTTTTGAGCTTCCACCCCATGCTCAACCCTCTACACCACTCCTAGTCATTACAAACCAATTTATCACCATCACACTAACAAATTCCTACAATGCTTAATCATAAACTAAAAGCACATACTATAGAATTACAATTAAGCTCAGTTTGATACTAAATCCAATATTAACTCCTTATTATCATTCGAGATATACTTATAGGTACTCATCCTTACATATATATATATATTTAAATATATATAAAGAATAGGAAAACTGAATAGAGAATAGAAATCTCTTGTATTTACATACATAAAATACAGAACAAATTGATCTCTTCTTATAGGAAGAGTCAGCAGCCCTAAAATAGGAAATAAAAATAAAATAAAATAACTTTCCTAATTACAATTAATTGATTTTCCTATGATATTCTCCTACTAAAGTGTGATCCTAATTGCTCCAAATATGGAAATCAGTAGCAGCCAAATTACTGCTAACAGATTCTCCTATTTTTTCTCTCTTCTGATTTCCAACACTCCCCCTCAAGCTGGCATGAAAATGTCTTCCATTGACAGCTTGCTTACTAAAGTGTCAAACTGTGCCTTGTGTAGTCCTTTGGTTAATATGTCAGCAACTTGACCAGAGGTAGGAATATAAGGCATGCAAATAAGACCAGTGTCAATTTTCTCCTTAATGAAGTGTTTGTCTACTTCAACGTGTTTTGTTCTATCATGAAGGACAGGATTATGAGCAATTGAGATGGCTGCCTTGTTATCACAGTAGAGCTTCATTGGAGATGGAGATGGGATCTTTAATTCTTCCAAAAGCCTTTTAATCCACATCATTTCACAAATACCAAGTGCAACTGATCTAAATTCTGCTTCTGCACTACTTCTGGCTACCACACTTTGTTTTTTACTCCTCCAAGTAACCAAGTTACCTCCTACAAATGTGCAGTAACCTGAGGTTGATCTTCTATCTAAAATACTTCCTGCCCAATCTGCATCAGTATATGCTTCTACTTGTAACTGGTCACGTTTCTTGAAAAATAGTCCTTTGCCTGGAGTTCCCTTCAAATATCTTAAAATCCTATACACTGCTTCGTAGTGGTCTTGGCAAGGAGAATGCATAAATTGACTTACCACACTCACAGCAAAGGCTATGTCAGGTCTAGTGTGTGATAAGTAAATTAGTCGTCCAACTAACCTTTAATACCTTTCTCTGTCCTTCACCTTTTCAACAGCAGCAGGTTGAAACTTCAAATTTGGTTCAATTGGAGTCTCAACTGCCTTGCATCCCATCATCCCTGTTTCACCAAGTAAGTCCAACACATACTTACGTTGATTGACAAAGATGCCTTCCTTGGATCGAGCAAATTCCATCTCAAGAAAGTACTTCAGTGCTCCTAAATCTTTGATCTCAAAGTCCACAACAAGTTTTCTTTTCAACCTTTCAACCTTTGTACCATCATCTCCAATTATGAAGATATCATCTACATATACAATCAAGAAAACAACTTTACCTTCTCTTGAGTACTTGTAAAACAGTGTGTGATCTGCTTGACTTTGGATGTATCCATGGCTCTTCACTGCTCTTCCAAACCGTTCAAACCATGCTCTAGGTGACTGCTTAAGGCCATACAAGGATTTTTTTAACCTACAAACCTTGTCTTTGCCATGGTTGTCCTCAAAACCAGGTGGGAGATTCATGAAGACTTCCTCCTCCAAGTCCCCATTTAAAAACGCATTCTTGACATCCAACTGGTGTAGTGGCCAATTAAAATTCACGGCTAGAGATAGTAACACCCTAATAGAGTTTATTTTGGCCACTGGAGCAAAGGTCTCCTGATAATCTACCCCATAGGTTTGTGTAAAACCTTTTGCCACCAGCCTTGCTTTAAATCGTTCTACACTTCCATCAGCCCTACATTTCACGGTGAAGACCCACTTGCACCCCACCGGTCTCTTGTCTTTAGGCAAGCTGACTATATCCCAAGTGCCACTCTTCTTTAGAGCATTCATCTCTTCCATCACTGCTAACTTCCAATTCAGATGATCAAGTGCTTCCTGAATAGTTCTTGGAACAAACAAATTAGAAATCCTAGAGGTAAATGCTCTATGGTTGGTGGATAGTTTTTTATAAGACAAGTATTTAGCAATGGGATAATGGGTACATGACCGGACTCCTTTACGGTGGGCTATAGGAATATTTAAATCAAGAGACTCAGAATTATGTGGTTCTCTAACAGGAGATAGTGGAACAAGAGTAGGATTTGTACCTTGCTTCGAGGATTGTGATTGATCTTATGGTAAGGAGAGAGGTAAACTTGTAGTATCTTTCCGAGCTTTCCTCCTAGTATAAACCTGAAGCTCAAGATTCGGATTGGATTGATCCGGTTGTAGAGTTTCTCCCTCTGTTTGTGATACAATAATACTAGGCATTGGTTGACACTGAACTTCTTTATTTTCATTATTAAAAACATTTTCTTCCAAATTGTATGAGAAAAGTGGTTTTGGTAATGATTCTATGGTCTCCCAAAAATTATCTTCTTCCCTATTATTCTCCCCCTGAAGATGATTTTTAAAATAGGGCTGATTTTCAAGGAAAGAGACATCCATGCTCACAAAAGTCTTTTTTGTAATTGGGTTAAAGCACTTATAACCCTTTTTATTTAGAGCATACCCAATGAAAACACATTTTTCTATTTTAGGATCCAATTTTGATCGAGAAATAGTGGGTATATAGACAAAACACGTACATCCAAAAACTCTTAATGGTAGATTTGAATGTAACCTAGCAGCAGGAAAATTTTTTTTAAAACAATTTAGTGGAGTTTCAAACTTTAAAACCTTGGTAGGCATTCTGTTAATCAAGTATGATGCAGTTAAAACAACTTCCCCCCAAAGATACTTTGGAATATGCATAGAAAACATGATAGCTCGTGCTACTTCAAGTAAGTGTCTGTTTTTTCTTTTAGCGATGCCATTTTGTTGAGGAGTGTCACGGCATGAAGATTGATGGATTATTCCTTTTTCTTTCAAAAAAGGTCCCAAACACTCATTGAAATATTCAGTACCATTGTCGGAGCGCAAAATGCAAATTTTTGTTTGAAATTGGGTTTGAACCATCTGGTAAAAGTCTTGAAACAATTTTTCCACTTCAGATTTTTTATTCAACAAATAAACCCAACATAACTGTGTGTGATCATCAATAAAGGTGACAAACCATTTTTTTCCAGAAAAAGTAGTGACTCGTGAAGGACCTCACACATCACTATGTATCAAATAAAATGGTTTCGATTCACGATAAGGTTTTGGTAGAAAACTTGCACGATGATCTTTAGAAAGATGACAACTTTCACATTGAAAATTTGAGCAATTCGCTCTTTGAAACAAACTTGGAAACAAATGTTTGAGATAATAAAAACTAGGATGTCCTAGTCTACGATGCCATAGCATTATTTTATCACTAACTGAAATTGAACTAACACTACTAAAGCCTTGAGCCTTTTTATTACCAAGGAAATTCTCTTCAAAATAGTAGAGTCCATTCATCATCCTAGCACTGCCAATCATCATCCCCGAATTCTGGTCCTGAAAAATGCAATGAGAGTCATAGAAAATAACACAACAGTTAGAATCTTGTGAAAGTTTGCTAACGGACAGCAGATTACAAGCAAGTTTAGGAACATGAAGGACAGATTTAAGTTCAATATTTTGTGATATTTTGATTAGGCCTTTTCTGCAATAGGTGAGAAACTACCATCAGCTATTTTAATTTTCTCATGACCTGAACAAGGGGAATAGGTATTGAACAGATAAGAAGAACTAGTCATGTGATCAGAAGCTCCTGAATCAATGATCCAAGGAACAGATTTTGAGAAACTAGATAGAGCAATTGGATTACTACCTGTGTGTGCCAAAGAACCACTAGGAAGACCAGATACCGAATTAGACTTTAACAGTTTAAGAAGGTGATCCATCTGCTCTTTGCTAAATGGACTTGAGTTTGCTTCATTTGCAAAGGGTGTTTCACGATTGGATCGGTCCCGTGACTTGCTGCTCTTCCAATTGGCTGGTTTGCCATGAATTTTCCAACATGTTTCTCGAGTATGGCGTGGTTTGTTGCAAAAATCACACCACACCCGAGATTTTTCATCATCTCGTTTCTGACTTAAGGAACTTTTTTGGCTAGCATTAGCCTCAGCAGCAACCACTAATGCAGAGTTATCTATTGAGCCACCAACACTCTTCTTGCCAAGCATAACATGTCTGCGACTCTCGTCCATGTGAACCTCGGCAAACACTTCACTGATCGAAGGAAGTGGATTTCTACCAATGATTCGTCCCCGAACCTCATCAAACTCAACATTTAAACCAGCAAGAAACTTAAATACTCGATTAACATCAACCGTTTTCTTATTATGGTTGCAGTCATCAACTAACTTCCATTCATAATCATTAAAAAGATCCAAATCTTGCCATAATCTTTTCAAAGAATTAAAGTATTTAGTAACACTATCCTCACCTTGACGGATCTCACCGAGCTTTAGAGTGAGCTCATTCACCTAGGATTGATTCCCCAAATCAGAATACATCTGATTGACGTTGTCCCAAAGTTCTTTCGCTGTCGGGTAGCACATGTAATTAGAGCTGATGTCTTCATCCATGGAATTCACCAGCCACGTCATGACCATGGAATTTTCAGCATCCCACGTTGCATAAGCACTATCCTTCATGTCTGGAGCCCTAGTCTCTCCTGTCAAGTAGCCAATCTTACCCCGTCCTCTAATGTACATCCGAACAGATTGAGACCATCGTAGAAAGTTATCGCCATTCAGCCGAATTGTTGTGATCTGCACTGGATAGGCTTCAGAAATGCGAGTAGGTAGGGCTTCGGGGTTCAAATTGGGACGAGTATTTGACGTGGTTTCAGATAAGATATCAGACATAATTGGGAAACAGGGAGGATATTGAATTGCTGATGTTGTAGAAAAAAAAAGGTTGTGGCAGCTAGGGTTTCTTAAGGGCCAAAAAGTTTAGGCTTTGACACCATAAAGAATAAGAAAACTGAATAGAGAATAGAAATCTCTTGTATTTACATACATAAAATACATAACAAATTGATATCTTCTTATAGGAAGAGTCAGCAGCCCTAAAATAGGAAATAAAAATAAAATAAAATAACTTTCCTAGTTATAATTAATTGATTTTCCTATGATATTCTCTTACTAAAGTGTGATCCTAATTGCTCCAAATATGGAAATCAGTAGCAGCCAAATTACTGCTGACAAATTCTCCTATTTTTTCTCTCTTCTAATTTCCAACAATATATATATATTCTGTGTGTGTATTCTTATTTTTGTGTATTTACGTATAATCATATATATGTATATAATATATATATAGACATACTCATCCACTATGAACCAATGTTTGATCCTCACATTGGAAAATCACCTCTAACCGAATTTCGTATCATTCTCCCTCTTTATCACTTCGGAAGCAAGTTCTACACCAAGATTTTATCCTTTAACATTGTATCAATAACATTTAGATATCTATAAGTACTCCATATATACACATTTGCATCAAAGCACAACTATTTAGATTAAAGCCTATATTCTTCTTCCTCATCAAGATTTTGATATAGACATTTATGCATATATTTTTATATAAACATATATATAACTATATAATTGTATTTTACTCTTTATCGTCATGTCCTTGGAATATTTATAAAAATATATCTCTCTATCCTATCCATGCTTATGAATCCATACGCTTGCAGATATTATCCAAACAATTATATATAATTGCATAAACATAAATATACAATTATATTGCTCAAAACAAAACTTTTACGTTTAATTATACCTCAAGAGATCCTATTTGAACCTAGTCTATACAAACAGCCACAATCCTTGCCCAACAGCCTTGCTTTCACGTGTAGCAGGATTTCTAGCCTAACGACCAACCAAACCATACTCAAAAGGGTCTCTGTTTACTGTTCAAATCCAGCCGATACTGCCCTGTAGCAGCCCCCGAAAACATCTCTTCTGGCTGGATCTTGGATCCCTCTTCCTCGCGTGAAACTGCTGCGTTTCTGACTTGCGTCGACAGCTTCTTCTTCTTCCTCAGTCCTCGTCGCCCTTCCGTTTGCTCCACTTATTCTTCTCTCGGTCTTGGTTCTCCCTGGTTGTTGCAGCAATTTCTTCTTTCTGTTCTCTACTCTCTCGTTTCAACTCTCTCAAAGCCTCATTATGGATTTGCAGCTCACTCTCTTTCTCTCCCTAATAAATATATATTTTGTTTTGCAGAGGACAAGTGTGGGAAGTCGATTGGCTTCCAATCTTCTCTCTTTTTATATTAATATATATTTCCTTATTTTATTTTATATATATTCCTTATATATTATATATTTCTAATCTTATTTATATATATATATATATATATATATATATGTCTAAGGTATATAAATATATGTAATATGAAATAATAATATAATATTTCCTTATTTTATATATATTCCTTATATATTATATATTTCTTATCTTAAATATATATTGTGTGTGTGTGTGTGTATATATATATATATATATATTCATGTCTAAGGTATATAAATATATGTAATAATAATTAATATATACACTGTATTTCTCCTTTATTTTAAATATATTATATTTTACTATACTTAACATTTATATATTTTTCTTATTTATTATACATATTTTTATTTATATACTCATGTGCACATCAAATTTAATTTAATATATTTGTATTCTTTATTTAATTAATTAAATAAATTTATTTATTTATTTATTTATTCTTTTTAATTATTTAATCACTTACAATACATGTACCTAAGTTTTGTAAATGTATTTACATATTCATTAACTTATATCATTAATGTACAAAAATCTCTATTTTGAATTTATATATGTGTGTGTACATATACATATCTATTTCATGTATAGTAATCGTTAATTGTTAAATGCAACTAAACTCCAATTTTTGAATTCATTACTTAAGATAGTAAAAATTTCAGAATATATATTACACTTAGTTTATTTAAATCCCTTCATTTATTTTACAATTTCGGTACAAAAAATTAGTAGTCTTCACACTCACCTCTGTTAATCTCTCCATCTCTTGAAGATCAAGAACCATGAAAAAAACAATTCTCTTCTTAATCTATAAAAGAAAGAACAAGAGAAAGACTAAGGACGATGTGGCATTAGGCACAAGTTACTCTAGCTTTGTTGCATGCTCTATTTTTCCCTCAAGGTTTCTGTCCAATCGGTGTTACGTATATATAGAGACTAGGCTACGGTTTTTACCAATCCTTTTAGCCTTTAGACTTATCAAAAATATAACTAATCCTCATTCATTAAACTCATTAATGATAAATGGGCCACATCTTAATTAAACCCTTTAATTAAAGTTAGGCCTCATAATTTAATTAAATCCATTAATTAATTAGGCATATTAATTTAATTAAACTCTTTAATTAAATACAATAATTAATTCCTTCTTTTTTGCTTTTATAAGTCCATGGAAAATTTCAAATTTTCCTAAACCTTTTCCAATCAAATTTAATCCATTCACAAGTTGGAATGAATTGAATCTTTATTCAATTCATAGATCAAAAATGGCATATAGCAATGCATCATGACCCCCAAATGTTAGAGAGGTTAATAGTGATTCTTAATTTGAAGCCTTTTAGTAACTAGCCTCTTAATGTAATTAATATCTTTCCATCAACTATATCTCAAGGAATAAATAAGCATAGTGCAATGTCTACTTATTTAATTCCTCATATTAGTTACTACAACTTCAAGATTTGACTTTAATGAATCTAAGTAAGATTCAATATTCAACTTAATTCATTGTACCATGGTCATGGATTTAATCAATTCAATCCCAAGTTAAGAAAAATAGAGATATATCCCCTAAAATTTACTTGGGGTGATGGATCCTTTTTGCACCACTCATCCACATTCATATGATTTGAGTCACAACCAAAAGCACTTGTTTTAGCCATTTGATTTTTCCAAACCCGTAAGGATGAAATCAAAGTGTGAACTTTCACCTATAAGATAACCTAGTGTCACTACTCAAAGGATCACTTACAAAGCTATCACATGAAATGTTTCCATAAATACTCGAGTGAATACTACCAAATGGAATTCTCTTGTAGGGTTATGTTCAGTGAACTTGTTCACTAACAAACTCCCACATGTTATCCTCAAGTATCTCGCATACTTCAATATATATGATCAATAACTTATTTCCCAAGTAAGAGACTTAACATGTGCTAGTCTCGAATGCATTATCAATGCCCATTGTTGACAATATTTGACTAGGAATGATTTTAAGGAAAAAGGCTTTGATGCATAAGGATATTATAATTATAACCCTTTATAATTCCCTTACAAAGCCAATATTGTTCCATGAGTTTCAGCATATTTAATGACAAATAATCCTTATTATTATCGATTAAAATAGTAAAGGGAAACCCTTATGTCATTTACCATAAGTGAACATTTATTCTTATGGTACCATGCTTTTCACAAAGTGAATTGGCTCTAAGGCATACATTGACACTAGCAACTCGTGGTAATCAAAAAGCACCCTCATTTGAACACTCCACCAATTGTAATTTTTTCCATCCAAGATAAGAAATAATATTTGATTCAAGCCATTAATAAAACCTGCTATGATGCCACTAATAGAGAATAAAAGAAGATAAAGAAGAAAGACTTTTAATAACTAATAGTGATTGAATAAAAGACACTATAAAATAGCTTCTTAAATATATAAAACTCAAAAACCTATATTCCTAGTTCAGATAGTATTACAACTCTCCTAGATAAATAAAATAACTTGACTATATCAACTACTAGATCAAAACTAGATAAAACTAAAGAAACAAACTCTGATACAAAGTCTTCCATTAAGGAATGGAATTAACCTCATAACCCACCCCCCTCTGACTCTAATTTGGAACTGTGGCCATTTCCACCATGTGTTTTAGTCTGACAAAAGCTCCATACTTCAATGGTTTCTTAAGAATGTGACCTACTTGATCTTCAGATTTACAATTTATCAATTCGATCTCCTTTTTGTTAACTTGATCCCTTAGAAAATAAAAACATGTGTCGATGTGTGAGAGTCACATATTATGATACTGTTACATATGTCAGACTTCTCACCACTGTTCAATTTCTGTGTATTTCACAGGTAATAAAGGAAACAGTGTTGTGGGTCCCACAGACCCTACAATTATGATGGATGTGAGACTAGACGGATATTGTACGAAGAGTTGAATAAGCCTATGGTAAGAATATAGAACCCAAAATCCTTTATTTAGATTATTTTTGAGAAGTGTGGTAACAAATTAGAAAATGACGATTAAGGACATAGCCCAGTTGAACTTTCGTTAATAATGGTCAAACTAAATTGACTTTTGACCAACTGACTGAAGTATGATAATCTACATATAAGTAAGTTCTAGTCTATGTCAATAGATAGATTAAATTAGAAGTAAAATAAAAAATTTACGCGATTGGCCTGATAGGGGTATTTTCGTAATTTCACCCTTACGGTGAGTCAAACCTTAATTAAACCCCGTCCATTCATTAAATTATGTTCAATAATAATATTTAGTGATAAAATAAAATATTTTGGTGTTATAGTTAGAAAAATTATGGAAGTATAAGGGTAAAATTATCCAAAATTATCATAACCAATGGCATTTTGATAATTTACTATTAAGTGAACATTCTAAAATTCTCTACACAAAGGGGCTAGCCACACCCCTTCATCATCTTCAACCTCACGCCACACCACCATAGCCAACCTTGTGAAGAAAATAAAAACCTTCTAAAAGCACCATTAAAATCACTTTAAATCATAAAACTTATTTCTACAAAGTTGTTCCAAATTTGATTCTCTACAAGCCCATACCAATATCTTGTCTTAAAATTGACAAAATCAAGGGAATACATCCCATAGTATTCGGCCACATTTAGGTGAATTCATGCTTTCATTTCTTTCATGTTTTAAGGCTGGAAAATGATGAAATCAAGGTTGCTAAGCATGATTTTAGCCTTGGATTAAATCAAAACCACTTCAATTCTTCCCTTAGGGTTTCAGTCATGATGAGATGTTCATGATATATTGTGTTTTGATGCATGAAAATGATACTAGATGGAAGAAGGATAATCGCTAAGCATGAATTAATGGCTAAATTGTTGAAGTACCATGTTTAAGGCAACATGTAGGCTTCGGCCATGGTAAGGGGAGCATGATATGTTGCTCAATTTGATGTATTCTAGGTTCCATGAGACTATAAAAATTAAAATGAGACTACTTGTGTAATCGGAATTAAAATCGGAGTTGATTTAGGTATAGTTATGTTTTAACACCAGTGTAAATTATATTGGTTTAATAATTTTTATAGACAATGTGGTGGAATTTAATGGAGAAAAATTAGTTATAAATTAGAATGTGGAGAAATGATAGTGTGGTATAATGTTTTGCAGGCCGGGAGTGAGGAATTGTCCTGTGGTGCAGTTGGCAAGTTGGTAGAAAAAGACAGAAAAGGATGAGTATGGAAGCCATAAAGATACTATGAATGCATGTTATGATTTAAAATAATTTTATGAAATTATTTTGAAGTCAACTGCTTTGGAATTTGTGAAATTGTAGATACTAGCTGGTTTATAAATTGTGTTTTCAATGCAGGAGGGCTAGGTTAGAAACAGTCGTTATACTGTCGAAAATTCTAGAAATTCTATGAAATTATCTTTAATATTCTTAAATATTAGACATAAAGGAATTTCTAAGTGATTTTCATATCATTTATTAAAATTTCATATTTTTGTTAAATACCGAAAAATAATATTTAAAAATTCATGTTAATGAATTTTATGTACGTGAAGGTACCAGCCTATGTTTATAACTGCTCTACAGATAAATAGAACGTTTTTAGAAAAGAATATTAAAATGTGAATATTTTATGAATTTTTATTTTTGAACTGATTATATTTTTCAATATATTTATTTATGGACTAATTGAAGATATTATCATTGAAATTGATTTCATAAATAGTGTTTCTATTGTTTATAAACTATTTTGAGACTACTAGGCCCCGTATTATGCTGACTGTTATTGTTATTGTTACTGTTGCTGTTTTTGTTGTTGATAAACCTGCCAAGTCTTCAGCTTCCATAGTTGTCACCTGGCAAGTGTACACTGTGGACCACTGTGACTATGGCCACATGTCATACTATTACTATTTCTCCTTTTTGGGATATTGTTATGGCATGATATTCATTGGGTGTTGCCTAGTCTCCACTATACTATACTATTTTTACTAGACTGAATTCACTACTGAAATTGAAGTGACTGATTTATATATCGATTGTAATGTGGAATTTTAAAGTGTTTACTGTACTATTTACTATGGATGTAAATGGGTACCTTATAAACAGGTACCCGATACTACCCAAACCGATTAAATAGGATTAGAGTAGTTAATAATCGGGTTCGGATAGTAATTTTACTACCCGTCACGGGTTCGGGTAGGGTTCGGGTAGTGATCTTAGGGTACCCTACTATCCGAACCCGATTACAAATAATAATTTTTAAATATTATTATATTTTTTTTTATTTATAAAATATATATTATTAATATAATACTTAATTAAATTAATTCATTAAGTATTTTAATTATAATTTTTAACATTAATTTATGTTTATGAGTTAATTTAAACGTATTAATTTAATTTTTCATAAAATTAATTTAAAATTTAAAATTAAAAGTAAAATTTTGACTTAATAAACGAGTATTTAGCGGGTTCGGGTAGTTAAATAGGTAGTTCTTATATTAAATGTATAGGGCTCAGGTTGTAAAAATCAAAATAATCGAGTATTTAATCGAGTTCGGGTATTTTAAAATATAAAAGAGTTCGGGTTCATGTTCGAGTTCGAGTACCTCAAATTTCGAGGATACCCACCTCATTTACATCCCTACTATTTACTGGATTTCTATACTAAACTGTTTACTGAAGTTATTTCAATTAAAGTGTTTATATACTGTTTATTTACTGTTCATAGATTGAAAGGTGCATGAACTGATTTCAAGTGATTTAAACTGTGTATACATATCATCTCCAACTGTTTACTCCCTATAGTCGCTACTAGGGACTGAGACACAAAAGGTACTTCGAAGCGTCTCCCATACTCTATCCGGTTTCCTAACCGATTATAATATCCTTCTTATAAATGACCTTTAGTGTACTATTAAGAATTAAATGTTTTATACATATAGATTTCATAGTATCAGTTCTTGCATACGACTCTCTTACGGAGCACGTTAACTCGCCCCCTATTTTCCCACCTCAAAGATTATCTGCAATAGTATACCGTTCCACGGATTTGGCTGCGCTTTTGGTACCCTGAGGCAGCAGTGAACTGATCTTGGAGGTATATTTTATTTTCTTTATATGTTCAGACTATCATGTATAGTACTACATTTGTATAATTTATGTACAGGGGATATAGAACTTGTGAAAGATACTGGAAATAATATTTGGCTGTAAATATTGATATCAGTTATAAAAAGAATTTTATTTAAAAAGTTGATTACTATTAAAAGTGAGTGTGATAAATGCATCCAGACACCCCAACCAACTTACTATATGTGTGATTATAGATAATTACTGTATATTACAGTATGTTACACGATGTGGTTGTTTTTTTCAGGTGCGATTGGATCTATGAAAAAATTTAATAGGTATAATATAATAGAAATCTACTTACAAATATTTCTATCTATGAAAAAGCAACACTCTTTATAATTGTCATAAATGTGCATATTTTATCAAAATTTTTAGAATAAGAAATGAGAACTTTATCACATATATAATCAAAATTCAAAATTAAAAAAATGGGCAAAGAGATGACAAGAGCTTTTTATGGCATTTAAATCCGCTCAGAAACATGACAACTATATATGCTCGTATTTTCAAAGTTACTCAGTGGTATCATTTCCAAAACATAACCAAATAGCATTAGCATCACACTTAAAACAGACACCAAGTCTTAAGGTTTTATAAAATGACATGTCAATACTAAAAGTGCACATATAATCAAATATTTCTACGTATATAAAAGTGTCATGTGCACGTGTGTGTATATATATGTGTATGTGTATATATATATATATATATATATATATATATATATATATATATATAAGGGTAAACTTCAAATACACTCTTACAGTATACATCGTTCTTACGTACACCCATTCGAACAATTCTTTCCCACGTATGACCTTGAGATTACCTACTTTTACTAGAGAGGGTGATGATGTAAAAATTATTGCAAAATGACAAAATCACCCTTTACAATAAAAAGGGGTGTTCATACTTACTAAAAAAAAAAAAAACCATGTTTTTCTCCTCTAAAATCTCTCTCTAACACTTTAAAATCTCCAATTTCATTTTTCAATTTTTCATTACCATTGCACTTATCTCTTTCGTTCACTCACTCATTTGCTTCACATTGTTTAACAGTAAGCAAACCATTAATCCAGGTTCATTCCATTTTAACCAAAAAGTGACCGCTAAAAAAGAAATGTAAGTTCTAAAATTAATAATAAAAATGAAAATTACCATCAACCCTTAATGATTGTTGCGAAGAAAATCATGGGTTCCTACCCGTCATGAGCCACAATACTTTAATAGTAAAATTAGTTAATAATTATTTTAATTATTAATTATTCATTAAGTATTAGTTATTAGCCATTAATTATTGATCATTAATAACTAATTATTAAAATTAATTAATAATATATATAGATAATATTAAATAATTAAATAAAAATTAATTAGTAATTATTAATTATATGAGTAAGTATTAAGCATTAACTAATATTACTTATTACTTAATTATTAATTAAAAATATTTAATTATTTATACACCTCCAAATCATTTGTACGTATAAATATTCGGATTCCTTTTTTTATTTAAGATTTATAGAAAGATACAAGAGGGAAAGGGGATTCGAATTCCTTATTATAATTATTCAAATATTCAAAATTAATTTTTCCTTTAGAAGAAATGTACATATAGTTATAATAAAATGTACATATCTTTAGTAGAATTTTGTACATAGACATTAGGTATCCAAATACTCAAGATTAATTTTTTTTAGAAAAGATTTACATACTTTTATCTTATTATGTACATATAATTATCATAAAATGTATATATCTTTATAACGCTTTGTGCATATAAACATTTGAATGAGTTATTGTAAGTTCTCGAATGCTCAACATTTTTTTTTGTGTAATTACATGTATCCTCATATGTTTTACAGTCTGAAATTAATCATGTTCGGGCCAACAGTGATAAACGGTAAAACTCTCCCAACAGTGATGATTTCAGGATCCATGTCAAATGCCTGGAGAAGAAATTTGCTTCCACTTTTTCCCAACACCCATTGGTAAAATTAATTTCACTCTTGTAAGAATTTATCATACCTATATGTAAACCATAGTTATCAAAATCGTATGATACGCGATACATAACGTACGATACGATTTAATTCATTATAAAATCGATATGTATCAATACAAAAAATCAGATTTATCATGAATCGATTGCGTATCTATCGATATACAAGCAAATCGATGCGTATCGTACTATACACCAATACACTTCCATACACTTTCTAGTGAAATTGGGTCAAACCCAATCAAAATCTGATTTAACCCAATTAACTAAAAATTTAATTTTAATAGTTTTTTAACTTAAAAAAAAAAAACTTAAAACATATTTTCTATACGATTTAACCTTGAATAATCGAAAAAAAATTAAACTTTTAGTTAGTAAATTTAAAATTATAAATATTTTTAAATATATACTATTAATTAGTATGTTCAGAGTCTACAAACAATCATATTTCTTATTTTTATCATATACTCAATTAATTCTATTAATATGTACAATATTTTTTATTTTCTATTTTTCTTTGAAAAATTGAATTAAAATTAAACTTTTGGTTAGTACATTAAAAATAAAAAAATATATTTAAAAATATGTACTAAAAATAAGCATGTTAAGAGCTTACAATCTTATTTCTTATTTTTATCAGATACTTACTTAATTCTATTAATATGTATAATATTTTTTATTTTTTATTTATCTTACATGCATTAATATTATTTATAATTAATTTTAAAAACTTTTATCATATCTTATAATATGATACTCAATATTTGATTCTTAACAATAAAATTTTGATTCATGATACGTATCTCGATTTAATAACTATAATATAAACTACTTACTTTTTGACCAAAAAAAAAAAACTACTTACTAAATTGACCATACCTTGAATTACAAACTCAAAACCATAATCCATTTGACATTTTAAAAACTAAATTATCTTTCCATTCATATAAAAATCAAATTTTCAATCAACGTAAAAAAAATGCAATTACATTCCAACTAGTAAATTACTTCTTTATTTTTTTGATAAAAAATAACCATCTAATACAAATTATACAATACTTGAAAGAATTATTTTATTAACTATTTGACTTACAAACTTTTCAATACATACAATCATTTGAAGAAAAATGCTTATTATCAAATCAATAAATTTTTCATGATGACCTCTAATAAAAATATTGAATAGCTAATGGTAGATAATATACGGACAAAAATCCATGAATGAAACTTAAAATAACGCATAATTATTACTCAATACGATTTCTTTTATTTTTTAAGCATACATATATCTCTTTATATGGTTGAAAAACAAGTTTTACAAAACAATTGTTAGACCAATATTGTTATATGATAGTGAATGTCCAGTGACTAAAAAACTGCATACACAAAATATGAGTGTAGCAAAAATGCGTATGTTGTTACGGCAGATATGTAGATATAATAAAAATGATAAAATGAAAAATGAAGACATTCACAACATGATTGGAGTGATACCTATCAAAAACAAAATATGTAAAAATCATTTTCGTTGATTTGGACGCCTACGACATAAACCTGTATATGCTCCAGTTAAGAAAGTGAAGATTATGAATGATAAAAAAAAATGATCAAGACTAGAAGAAGACTGAAAAAAACTTGAAATGAAATAATTCGAAAAGATATAAAAGTATTAGAATTAGATGAAAGCATTATCTTTGATAAGAATGTGCAGAAAATGAGAATTTATATAAACGATTTAACGTGATTTCAGATATTGATTCATATAATCTATCTCAATCTATTAGGATAAAAGCTCTGAAGATGATGATGAACCAATACGCATATCATAATTTCAGAACTCTTAAATTCAAATTAACGTATATATTTTTTAATAAATTTAAAATCTGATCTTCTTTCGTTTATATAAATATTTGTATAACAAACAAATAATATAAAAAAACTTCAGATTAAAGTTTGTTTTGTGAATAGAACATTTGGAAAGAAGAGCAAAGCAAGGGATGCACGAGAGAATCTCAATAAGTAGGAACAGAAGGATCCACCTTGGTCGCGTACGCATGTATTCCCCCAGTTAGATTAAACACTTTCCTAAATCCCTGAACAACAAAAATTAAAAATTAAAAAATTAGTCAATAAAGAACCAGCAAATAGAACAAAAAGGCAAGAAAGAAACCTCAGAAAAACACCGTAGCAGAAAATGAAATGAAAGATAAATTTGTGGAAACCTCTCAAGATAGTAACGGCGTAAACTGATCATGAAACAGCAACTAGAATGGTCTCTACTTGAAACTTCATGTGTATGCATGCACAAGAAGGCAGAGAATCATAACTCAATGGTTCATGGATTTAACCCAATGTAAAGTTCTATTTCAAGTGAACTTATTTTCTGCAGCATTGTGAAATATCCATGATCCAACTAGCCAGTAGAAAGAAGTAAAGAAAACAGTGTAATGTAAGTATGTAGACAATATAACCCCCTTACCACCTTTTTCAAATTCTCCACCACCAACGACAAATCCAACCCAATAAAAGGACTACTTTCTCTGTTTGAAAGACAGTAGACAATATAAGAAATGTTTTGCATGCAGTTGATCCTTTTCAAGATGGCCCTTTTGGAAAAAACAGGCAGCATGTAGGAGGGAGACACTGACTTTTCTGTTATTGTGCGACTTGCCTATCCTACTACTGACCTTATTGGCTCTAAAATCTAGAGAATGAACTAAAGACAAGGCTAAAATATTGATGTTGCTCACTAAATTTCCTAAATGTATAGCACAAACTTACTTTGCATCCAATAAGAAGCATAATGTGAGCATTTAACAATATCATAATTACAGCACAGCACAAGTGGCTAGCTGATCATTGTTTTTTCTGAAAAGGGAGGGCGGAGGAATGAAGAGCAATGAGACCTAATGAGACCCCTGAAAGTGAATGTGAATGCCAAAGAAACAAATACAAGAACTTCGAAAGATAAATAAGGCAAAAGGGAGAATGTATAATAGATAATACTCTTAACCTGAGTCTGTAACCACTTGGCAACCTGTAAGGACCGCATGCCATGGTGACACTGGATGATAAATTTTAACACATTAAAATCCAACATCAAAGGGAAAGAAGCAAGAAACAAGCATAAAAGGTAGAAGAGGCTAAAGAGTATTAAATGGTAGAAACTATTCATAATTTACTATAGTCAAAAGCATCCATACCATTAGAATAAAGAACTCACCTTAGAACAGTGCCATCCAATCAGATGAAAAATCATTTTATTTATCTAAAAAGCAGAACTTAAAATAATTTAAAGAAATGGAAGGAATTTATTGCATGAATTTACAAAGTGAAGAAGCTCATGGCTGGAAGATTCCTTTATAATGGCCACAAACTATTCATAGGCTAGACTATTAATGACATACTATAGATACCAATTATTAATCTCCCCTGACAAAATCCATAAGCAAATAACTTAAATATAGACAATCTAGTATGTGCAAAGATAATATAACACTGGTTACACCATGCAATATGATAGAAGCAAGCTAGTGTACTTGCATCAGCCAAGAAAAAACTTGAGTACCTGTGATTAGAGCTATATTCCACATACACAAAACAACTATAAACAAGAGAAAAAAAAAATTAACACAAAAAGAATTGCAGATTCTTGTGCCTTCTTTGCCCAGAAAATCAGCTCTCTTGATCAACTAATAATCTAATATTAGGGTCCATTTAGTTTGAGCTATTTCAAGAGAGATTAATTTCAATCAAAATATTTGTCTAAAATTCAATTGCTTTGTTTGGCAAAAAATTGGAGAATATCAAATTTTAAGAGAAATTTCAAGAGGAATTTGAGATTTCCTCTTGAAAATCTACCTAAAAAAGTGATTTTTCAAAATTCCTCCAAATTTTCTCTTACTTTATTGCACATGGCTCAGCATAAAATACTAATTTGAAAAAGAAAAATATCATTTTATTTAAATATAATATATTTTTATTTTTTTCATATTATTAATAATATTTAATAATTAAAGGTTGCTCTTTTGTGACGGTAAAAGTTGCTCCTTTGTAACCTGAGATCACAAGTTCAAGTGGAAACAGCCACTTTGTTAATATAAGGAGAAGGCTGCGTACATATGGCTCTACCCAGATCCCACAATGTGGGAGCCTTGTGCACTAGATTGCCCTTTTTTATTAATAATATTTATACTTTTTTACAAATCTAATGATACCCAAATTGCATTTTTTTTATATTTTGTATTTTTTTTAATATCATTATTTTCTAATAATTATTTTTTTCTCATCAAATTTCAGTAATCAAAATTTCTTTCTAAACAATATTTATCCAAACAATATATTTATAAATGTTGAATTTTTGAATTGATGAACTTTAAAAATGCCTTCTTTTCAAAATTCTTCAAAATTTCAAAATACCTCATTCAAACACGCTATTAGGATTATTTGATTTCTAATTCTATCTCACAACCAATAGCATAAGAAAAGAGTCTCCTCCAGTTAAGAGATGTAAGAACCCAAGGATGCTCCAACAAAAGGCTTTCCAGTTGAACCGTTAGCACAACCACAATAAGACCTCTTGTACTTGACTTCCAAAATTCCAAAAATTATATCTTAGGGTCTTTGATTATCCAACTTTCATGAACACATATTCATAAAATCTACATCTGAGATTCCTCAACAAAGATATACCCAATCAACAGCTTATCCAAATTTCACATCTTGTTGGAGTTGGCTTTGAGAAGCAAGCAGGAAATGACCATGTTATCGTGGAAGGAAGAAAATAAAATCCATCCAATACACCAAAAGAAATTAAGAGTAGCCATTCTAAAAGAAGCCTCAAGGACAAGTTACTTGAGAAAAATTAGCTTCACAGACCCACCCAAAATGTAATCTATAGAAACTATTGAAACCAAGAAAAGTAGAAACCCGAAAAAATTAGAAAGGATAGATTTTCAATTCATCAATAGCCTAACAAGAACTGTTGAAACTAAGGCTCTGTTTGTTTTGCTAAAATCAGCTTCCAAAAAATAATTTTTGGGAAATATTTACATTTTTTGGAAAAGATTTTCTATTGTTTGGGTGAGTCAAAAAAAATATTTTCTATTATTTGGTTCTTTTTTGGAAAATCTATTTTTTAAAATGATATTGACATAACTATTAAAATATTGAAAATTATTTATTATTAGAATATTTAAATTATTTATTATTAAATTTATTAAATTTTAAAAAATAGTTATATTTTTAAGATTAAAATATTATATTAAATATTAAACACTTAAAAAAAAACTATTTATCATTACATATGTTAATATTTAAAATAGTTTTACTATTATTAAAATATTTAAAATAGTTATACTATTAAAATAGTTATTATATCGAAAATACTTAATATTAAATAGAAACAAAATTATTTATTTATATTTATTATTAAGACAATAATATCAATATATATTTTTCAATAAAATATAAAAATAATATATTTTAAATTAAAAATACTAAGAAATGATTAGAAACATTCGTATTATTAAAATAATATTAATTACTACAATAATAGAAAAAACCTTTACTATATACATATTTATTATATGTTATTTAAATAAAGGTAAATTACATGAAAATACCCTGTGGTTAAAGGCAGACTAAATGTGGCCCCTGATATTTAAAAGTTGATACTTAACTACCTTGAGATTTATTTCCGTTTCACTTTACCCCAAACCATTAAATTTTCCGTTATCTTCAAATTTTTTATTTATTTTTTTCTTTTTCTGTCTTCTTCAACAATATTTTGGTTTACTCTCTCTAAAACCAGAAAACTTCTTACTCTCTCTAAACTTAGAAAAATGCTACTCACCAAAAAAATTCAAAGATCTTTAGGAAATAAGCACTATAAAGCATTAAAACACACCCAAAAAAATCCAAAAAAAAAAAAAGGCAAAAAAAATTTTTCATTTTGGGACTCTTCATATGGTTTTTAGGCTTGAAACTTGGAGGAAATAGAACCACATCTTGGAAGAGGCTTGGTTTTTAAGCAGTGCAACTAACGTTTTTGGAAGTTGAAGGTCATGACTTTGAGTGTAGATCTAAGAAATTTTGGAGTTTTTTAAGTAAAACTAACCCAAGAAGTACAAAGAAGAGAAAAATACAAAAAATTTGGTGTATTTTGAAAGCCAAACGCCACTTGTGAGTGGCAGCTGGTGCAGTTGCTAGTTGCCAAATTCTGGGTTTTAGAGAGAGCAAATGAAATAAAATAAAATAAATGAAAAAAATAAAAATAACGAAAAAAGTTACAGTTTGGGGTAAAGTAATACGGAAATAAATCTCAAGGTAGTTAAGTGTCAACTTTTAAACATCAGGGGCCACATTTAATCCACCCCTAACCACAGAGAATTTTTATGTAATTTACCCTTAAAATAATAATACATACTATTTATTATTAAAATATAAAAAATATTTAAGTTTGATATTCTACAAAATAATTATTTAAAAAATTTAATCAAAAAAATTTATTTAAAAAATTAAATTATTAAAAGACAATACTAATATTTTAATTTTTTAATTTTTTAAAATAAAATTAAATAAACATTTTTTATTAATATAATAATATTTCAAGTCAGGTCAGATTAATCCCGAGCTTAAGAAATCACATCCAAGGTTTGACTTGAGTAGAACTATGTTCACAAACTTGGTAAATGGTCCTATGTATAGACAGCTCTTATCCGAAAATCATTTTCCCCTTTTCAAACTAGTAAGACAAGTTCCATAAAAATGGTCTCATTTTCCAATGTCTAGCAAGCCATTTTCTGTTGATCAAACAATTTTCAGCCAAACAAATACCAGAAAATGCAACAATTGTGAAATAAAGGAAGCCTAGAAAATTGTATGGGATATTCAAGCATATTCTTCCATCAATGCCTTTACAAGGGAGTTGAAATGAGTAAAAAAGGAGTAATAACACAAGCAAAGCCACAAGTGATGCACCAATTACTAAATCTACTAACATTATGTACAACCGGATACCAACTCCATTTGCAATAACAACGTGACCCTTCTAACAAGAAAAAAAAAAAGCTTAAAGGTAAATTTGAGAAATAATGTCAAAGATTCCTTTTAGCAAGACAGAAGTGTTCATAATTTATAATCAGATTTGGATGATATTCATTTTTCTCGGCTAAATGCAGAAAAAATAAATTGTTTAATCTTTGGCACTGAAAATAAATACTCACCATGACATATGTTCCCTTCATTGGATCAAACTTGTTAGTTATTTCAGGCCCCCAAATTCCAAACTGGCGGAGAGGAAGAACCTGGAATCCTGGCAAAGAAGCTTGCGACCTGTCATGCCAAAAAGATTGAGGCCAAATTAAAGCAGCCATCATCCTCATCAAAGGTAAAACAAGGTGTACAACAATTGTGTGAAATGTTCCCGCTGTATAGTGCCTATGGTATGGTGATATGATTCGCTAATCGAATTATTGGTAAATATTGTATTACATGATTTTTCCAATGCTACCAAAGGTAATTCAGGTAGCTAACTTGAACAAAATGATTCTGGTTTCTGAAATGCTACAATAGAATCATAACCATTAAAGAAACTTCAAAAATTATTCCAATTTCTTGTCCAACAATAAATAGGAAAATTTCTAGGAACATTTTTCTCACCCCATCAATTACTATAACTTTTAAACTCTTGATGCTTTCCCAGTTTTCTTGCAGTTTGTTTCATGACTTAATGCTTAACAGCTTCATATCAATGCTTAATCAATTAAGAGTTAAAATTCTTTCACACCATATCACCTAAAACTCTTAGCATTTTAGAGTTGTTATGCTAATTTTTATACCTAGAAGAAAAAATAATTCTAGTAACTCTGAGCATCCATCTCATTCATCTTTTAAACAAGTAAAATTGGAAAATCTACATAATGTTCTTGTTTTTCCAGTTAAGCAAGCACACAAAATAGAATACATGAGCATACACTTCTTCAGGTTCCCGGACATCTATCAACTGTGCCTCTTCAAAGAAACTGGGATCTTGCATTTTTGCGTGAAACTCCTCTGGTTGAATATCTTTAAGCAATGACTCTTCCCTGAAGCAAGCTAAAGGAGAGTTAGAGCCTGCTTTGCTTAACCAAGCACAGGTTTCAATTAGGCAGATTGTTCCAAGGCATACCTCTCAGATAAAACTTGTAACAGGTGCCATCCATAATTAGTTTTACATTTCACAACTTTGTTTAAAGGTGCACCAAATGCAGCCTCCTCAAATTCCGGTACCTGATCAATTTTACCAAGAGAAAAGATCCATCAAACGTGTTTCAAGTAAATTTCAACTTCTGTCTTCTTGTCTAAATTGCAGTGAACATAAAGAAATGTGAATAAACATATTTCACAAACTTTCACATAAATTCCATAAATAAAAAATTAAAAAAAAAACACTAAATCATATAAATGTTAAATTTTCAACAAGAAGACCGATTATTGCACCCAAACTAATCCAAAATCAGAATAAAAAAGTGTTTTGCACATGCTACAGGGGCAATAAAACACACAGACAGCCCACAAAGCATCACAAGGGATCAATCTAGAAGCAATCAAGATAGACTCTAAGGGAGATTTCTTGTAGATGAGGCTCTAAAATGCGTAAGCAAATCTGGTGCAAAATGCCTGTTATGTGGAATAGCACACCATTAACTATGCCCTCACATGATAAAGACTTCAGAGTCAAAAGGTTCTATCAGAAGTTTGTGGCAAATGCCAGCAATTTACAGAGCCCAAGAAGAACCATAAGAGGCAGATACAACATAAAAATATACCTTAACAGATTGTTTTCTAGAACTCAGATTAACAGATCATTTTTCCCACAAATAAACAAAAAGGCATTATCAGCATAGTTTTTGGCCAATATTATCAGCATAGTTAACCCCAAGTTTTTCTAATTTTAAATTTAATATAAGTCAACTAAAATTTTGAATCAGTAAAATCCACTTTATAGAACAGGTTAGGTATATATGCAAGAATAAAAACTTAAAATCTTTAAAATTAAGCAGGTCATCTAGATTGACAGCTTGAAATTTGTTTCCTTTTTAAGTGAATTAAACAAAAAAGGTCATCAATTTAATCTAAAAATAAAAGTTTGAATGTTGCTACCAAAAATTTAATACCAACTAGCTAAGATTCTTACTATATTTTTAACTCTTCAAAGAATAAATGTTTAAAAATAAAATAAAGTAAATTTGGTGAATCAGCATACCATTTGCCCTTTTCTAACCCAGCCAAGCATTCCACCCTCTTCTTTGGATGGACATATTGAGTATTCAACCGCGAGATCACTTAAATCCTCTCCTTTACCAAACAAATAACAAAAAATCATCACTAAACTATTTGTGACAATTAAAAATCGTACAACTAACATCAAATTTATTTTAATATGATGTATTCAATTGCTGCTTTAAGCATTTAGTTTTTTCTTTCCAAAAAGTTGTTAAAAGGTAAAAGCAACTGATAGAAAAATTAATAATTAAAACTGAACAAACGACTAAATACAACACCAACCATGATACATAAAAATCAATTGTTAAGATTTTAAATTTTCAAAAATATGTCTTTATTTTTTGTATTTTTTACAGTCTACGTTAGCTTAATGAAATCATAGCCCTTTTCTGTGATAGTAATCAGCAAATACCAAAATGTGATATTTTTGAAACAGAACAGTCTAAACTCTAAATATTCAGTTATAAATATTAGACTATGAAAAGACAAACCTCCTGCAATTCTCTGTTGAAGCTCCAACAAGAGCTTCTGATCGTCTTCTTTTAGAAGTAAGTGCTGCACCAATATTTCTCTGCTACCTCCAGAGCTACTCTCAGAGTTAAATGAGGCTACAATAAAATAATTATAATCCAAATTAGAAAAAGAAAAAAAGAAAAGAAAAAACGTGGGTTTTGATAAAATCACTAACCTGATGGTCTGAGTTGTGGATGACCCACCATGGAAGAGACTTGCCTGAGAGTAATAGATGGAAGAGAAGGGCGGTTGGGTGAGAGGGGTTTGGAGAAGCAGTGAAAAGGAGGAAATGTGGAGAGTTTCTGAACAGAATAAGAAGGGAAGGAAGAGATGCTGAAAGTTGGAACTAAAGATTGCCTGAGAGCAAAGAAAGTTGGGGATGCTATGGTTGGGAAATGAAGTGCTCTTGACATTGCTTCACTCAGACTCTAATCGTAATTTGCTACTTGCTTGTTGCTCCTGCTTCATGGGAGCAGACCAGTTTTAACCAGTAGAGTGTTTATACAGAAATAGAAAGGGATTTGGGGTTTTGGATTTGTGGACAATCCATGGAGAGGGTCTGCAAAAGTAACCGACGCCACTGAAATGGATTCAAAAACCGGACGTTGATGGATCGGAAGCCCAAATGCTGAAAACAGTTTTAAGGATACGGGCCACATTTGGTAATCAGGCTTAACTAGTCACCTCAGTTTGTATATATAATCTGATATAAATATATATATATAAGTCAAAACAGTTGACTCAAAATAAAATATCTTATGTAAATATTTTAAAAATTTGACGCATATTATATCTTAAAATAAAAAAATGATTTTATTCAATTTTCTAAAATATAAGATTCTATTAACATTAAAATTACAAAATGAATTAATTATTTTTTAAATCAATTATATGTGCTAATTTTTATAAGATAAACATCTATATATATATATATATATATATATATATATATATATATATATTAAAAGTAAAGAAAATTCCATATTATTTATCAATTTCTTTATTTATTTTTTATCAATATATATGTACTATTAGCACCAAAAAAATATATATGTACTATTGTTATATACATTAAAAACATATTTATAGAAATAATTATTTTTGGTATAAATTTTTTAAGGATAATTATTCCATACATACTCAGTGGAATATTTTTATTCTACAAACGGTGTTAGGATCGTGACATGTGTTTTATTTTATTTATTATTTATTTTTTTATTATTTTTATAGGACACATGTCACGATCCTAACACCGCTTATGGAATAAAAATATTCCACGGACAGTGTATAGCATAATTATCTATTTTTTAATTGGATGAAATTTTTTAAAGAAAAAAGATATATTTTTATATAAACATGTGACACGTATAATGAAATGAATTTTTCATCGTTAAAGTATAAAATGTTTATAAATAATCACTTAATCATTGATCCAAATTTAAAGTTACACTTCTGATTTCAATAATATTTAGCTTTTTATAATAATCTTATATCTTATACAAATATATAAAAGCCAAAGCTTTTCGAATAATAAATTAATTTTAATTTTTTATAAATAAACTTATTCCATTAATTATTTAATTTCAAAATATATAAAATTTAATAAATATATATTTTAATTGTATTAACTTCATTTAAATTTTATGTTATCACTTATTATGTTATTTTTAAATTAAAAAAATCCATGTATTTTGATTGGAACTATATTAAAGTTTTAAATCTTTTATCTAAAAATTAAAATGGAGTATTTAAGCTCTATATTTTAGTATTGAATTAAACTTTTATGTCTTTTCTCAATTTTCATTTCCTTTTTTTAGATTTATTTATTCAATCATTTATTTACTTTTTCAATAATTTTTTTGGTAAAAAAATTTCATATGGATTATCTATTAATTTGAAACGTATATTATCTTAAATATTGTATTTAATTATTTTAAATAAATTTAAATTTTAAAATTTTAAATAATAATTTATTTTTATTTACATTTACATTTTTCATTATTTTCAATTTTTGAGACTATTATAAATAATTTTTAAAAAAAAACTAAAAGTTAAAGTTTTCAACACTAAATTAATTTTATAAGATTAATTTGGAATCATTTAAATTTAAATTTTAAAAATAAATCAATTTAAAATATGCAACGTTAACTAATAATTTATTAATGATTAATGAAGTAAGAATTATTTTCATTAAAATGGTAGCTATTTAAATATATTAAGATTTGTGATATTTAATTTTTTTATAATTTTTAATTAGTATTCAATTTAAAATTATTAAAATTCTGTTTTATTTTTAAATTATTATAAATTAAAATGTCATCGTGCATCACACGAGTTTAAATCTAGTATAAAGTAAAACTGCAGTAAAGCTAGGTTAGCCAATGCCAATTGAATGTATAGTTTCGTTAATAAATTGAGCAACTTTTTATCCCCAATTTATATAAATATATATAAATATATATTAAGTTAAATTTGAGCAAAACTCAAATTTGTTTTCACAAGATTAATAATCATTCTGTAAACAATAGCAATCAAATTCATACAAAATGGTTTGTCTGACATAAATGTTAAAAAAAACTCCTAGTAGTTTTCCTTACGATCAAAGTTACGGTTATTCGTGAATAATGTTATGAAAAGAATTTTGAATATTAAAATTAGTCCTTTGGACACTTATTATTTGTGGATGGATAAAACAAATAAAATATCACATTTTTATTATGAAAATATCTAGTGAGAAAATAATTGTAATTTTGCATTCAAATGCACGGTAATATATATATATATATATATATATATATAATTATTAGATTAACAATTTAGAGAATTTCCTTACAATTTACAATTATTTAGGGAATTTCACATGTCTCTGATCAAATAAAGCCTAATTGAACAATGTGTAAATTTTTTGTCTTAGCGAATCATCTACTGATTGAAATTTTGAACTTTGTTGATGCCAAAAAGGTATTAGGCTCTATTAATGACAGATGAGCTTCTTTTTCATTGGATCAATATGCAAAATAGAAGGTGCATGGGAATTGTTCCTAGTAAGACTTCCTCTGATGCGCAAGTCAATAAGAGTAGTTGAGAGTATCTTACAGATCGAGAGAGTTCTAGTCCCCTTTTGCTTACCATGAGACCCATTTTTATAATGGCCAAATCTCCTTTAGCATGATCTCCACGCTCTTGTTTCATAGAGCTTAATGTACGAAGCGGATGGTTATGAAAATAGTGAGAAGTTTCCTCATATATTGATGGGAAGTGGTAGTTTTTGGATGGTTATACTTCACGTTTGGGTCCCATGTCAATGGGATACTAACAAACTCCAATAGGCAAATAATCACATTATGGGCATATTATCAGTAATTTTAACCCTAGGGTTGACATCTTTTGTTTATAAAACCTGACAAAAATATATAACAAAAATATGGTTTTTTATCCTTTATCTTACATCTTTGTTGTAACAAATTATCGTATTTATTTAAATTAAAAATATTTGAAAGTTTGAGTGAAAATAGCTATTATGACATCAAAGACGAATTAGATAGATGGCAACATAAGAAAAAATTTTAAGATTTAAGAAAAAAATTAGGCCCACGTTTTAGTGCAAACCTATGAGAGCTTCTTTTGGAAAGATTAACACTAAGCAGATTTCACATGCCCAAAGCAAATTTCATAAACAAATAACACAAAAACTCAAAAATTAAACAAAATAATAGCTCAAGGAAACATCCCTGTTGATTTTTTGTCTCTGATTTTGGCTTAGAGAATCTCAGATTTCTCCTTTTAGTGATTTTGGTTAGAGATTAAAATAAAGAAGGAAAAAAGTTAGAGGGAAAAAAAAGAAGAATGTTAGAGGTGGGAAGGTGAGAGACAATGGTTAGTTTGATCATCTTCTTATAATTTTTAGGGATGAGAAGAGTTTTTTTTATTTTTTGAGAGGTT
Organism: Heritiera littoralis; assembly: GCA_031772115.1. Lineage (NCBI taxonomy): Eukaryota > Viridiplantae > Streptophyta > Magnoliopsida > Malvales > Malvaceae > Heritiera > Heritiera littoralis. The sequence continues at coordinate 3,438,742 of JAPDPK010000043.1, forward strand.
GTGATTTATTTAGTAATAGAGTTTAAAGATGGATTTTTGTAACATATTCAAAATTGATATTATATATGATGTATTAACAGTGTATAATTTCTATACGCTATCAATTAGCTATAGAATGACATCTCATTAATGAGCAAAATCTAAAAGTATATAGGTTTTTAAAAATAAATTTAAAAATTTCATTAAAATTTGTTTTTAAAGACCTACATATGATGTGTCATCTCATGATTAACTGACAGTGTATAGAAGCTATACACTATCAATGTATCATATATAAATTCTTCAAAAATTTTCTAAATTTTTTTCAAAAAAAAAAATTGGAGTTTAAAATTGGATGGCACGAATATGAGATAAATGACAAATGTCAAGGGGAAAAAAGAAATAGTTTTAGGGTCAGTTTGAGAGCCCAATTGACACCATGGACTCTGATGCAGTGGGCTTTTGGAGAAAAGACAAAAATGATAAAAAGATAAAAATATCTTTTCACCTTTGATTTTAAATTTTTTTTATTATTTCATTTAAAAACATATATTCTTAATAACCATTTTTTTCAATTTGACCGTAGCTACTCTCTATCATTAAAACTAGCCCTTAAACAAGTTGGGCAATGATAGATAATCTTGTTCTCTCATCTCTGTCGGTCCGACGGTGATTTAGGTCCTTGGGCCAAGGGTTTCACCGCAACAAGGACCAATTAAATAGCTTTGTGACAAAGCTTGGGCTTGTGGCCCGTCAAGAACACCTCATTTTTCTGGCAGCACCTGATTTGCCAGTATTACTATTATATTAGGTATTTTATTAAGAGAAATGTTAGGCGGTTAAAATATATTGGTTCACATTATTTTTTATAACAGGCTATATTAAAAATAAATATATATTTTTTAATTTTTTCTTAAATAAAGGCTAGCTAACTCATGATTATTATATGTAATTTGAGTTTGAGCACATGCAAGGCTAAATTACAAATTCAGTTGGGTCACAGCTCATATGATTTGATTATGTTCAACTTAACCTCAAATAATATGGTTTTGACTTCCCCAGTCAAGTCAAAATTAGAAAGAGTAGAACTAAAACAAAGACTAAGGACCTTACCGTTTTGATAATTAATATTTTTATTTATACATGGAGGTCCATTTTGTTGTAGTTTATAGAATAAAACTAATGAAATGATTTTGAGTCTTTTTGACTTCACCAATCAAGTCAAAATTAGAGAGGGCTGAACATGTATTTTTGGGTTATAAGATAAAATAGACAAAATTATTAAGTCAAAGAATACATAAAAGACAAAAGTATTAGTTAATGAAATTAAACATAACGTGCTCTAAACTATTGGGGCATGCTAAGGACAATTATTTTGACAGTCATATTTCAGCACTCTCAATTTAGTGGGTCACATCACTTTCTAATTTTACGTGAAAATCGATTATCTATGTGAAAAGTTGAAAAATTGAAGTATGTGATGTAAAAAATACTTTCTAATTAACTTGCAATAAAAGGTAATAGGTTTTTACAAAAAATTGGAGGTGATGTGGCCCAATAAAATGAAAAGGATTGAAAGGTGACTATCAAAATGATTGCCCTCAGCATTCCTCTAAACTATTATTTAATCTAGCCAATTAAGAAAAACTTTAAAGAACCAATGTTGTTTTACATTTGTAGTCAAGTTTTAAGTGCTTAATTAATTATCCACCTCTCTTAATTTGTAGTGAAAGAAGAACCATGGCACTTAACATTTGACCAACATTTTTTAGAATAAAAAAATACGATGAAATTAATTTTTAGAGAACCTTGTAGGCTAAGTTTTAAAAATGAAACTTGGGTTCACTCGATATGTCCATGAATCTTGATGGGATTTAAAGATGCTCAATTGAAAAGATTAAATGAAATAGGTTTTAGATTTCTCAATTGAAAAGATCAAGTTAAAACTAAAAAGAGATGTGACAGAGTTAAGGATTTTAGACTTCTAAATGCCAAATCTTAAGGAGGCAGAGGTAAGAGTAGTATTTACTATGTAGCTCGAAATTATATAAAAATTTTAATTAAAAATAACATTTTGTGAACTTTATTCTTTTACATAACTACAAGTATCTTAATCCATTTGACGGTTAAAACCATTCATATTCAGACCGAAAGTGATAAACGGTAAAATCCTTCTAATAATAGTGACTCTACAATTCGAACTATATCCAAATATTTGAATAAAAAAATTAACTTCCACTTCTTCCAATAATTTATTGATCAACTTATTTTTTTTAATTTATAGAGAAAGGAACCATTACACGTAAACACAAATAAATAAATAAGAACGAACATGCTTCGCATAACCTATTAGCAAGGCTTACCAAAGTAAATGAACGGCTAAGATCTTTGTAGTCAAATGGCAACTAAGACATCTCTATTCTGAGTGAAATAGGAATCCCTAATGAAGAAGAGGTGAGCATCAGCCACGGCACTTGACATTTGACCAACCTTTAAGCAAAAATAAAGAAATGGAAAGAATACGAAAATAAAATAAAGTAGAAGTCGACATATTTGGATTTTTGACCAGAGGGAACTCTACAACTTGGCTAGGCATAGCCACCGAACCCCAATCCATTTTGCTTCAATTAGGTTCGTCGACTTGCTTTGATAGAATAAGTGGTGGGGAGGCTGAAATGAAAAGCTTGACCGATGATGGATGATGATGCATGGGATGCTTAAACTTTGGGAGACAAAGATTCAAAAGATTGAGTACCTTGTGAGAATTTTAAAGCAATCAAAAAGAAGAAGAAGAAAGAAATGTTTGCCAACTTCTAAGTTGCCTATTACCGCACACATTACCAAAAACTAAACGCCTTTTCTGTTAAAAATCTAACCATCCCATTTGCAATTACCACAGCGCAGCAATAATAATTAATTTATAAAGTAAAGTGCAATGGTGCATTTTCCCCAATCATGTATGGCATTATAATGTTAATATTGACAACTAATGCCATATTCCCCAAAAGTTGTTGGTCTCCATATCTTTTTCCCCCACCTCACCCGATGCTCCTGATATGAACAAAAGACAAAATATAATAAAACAAAATATTTATTTATTTATTTATTTATTTATTTATTTATACACCAATGACTTTTGCAAGCAATTTTAGTGTCTCAAGTGATCACCTACTGGTAGAAATTTTTTTAATTTTTTGTATTTTTAAGTCACAAATTTGATTTGGAAACACGTTTAATTCCCCACTTCACCAACCAAGACACATACATCTTGCTTATAGTATGTCATTCTTTAGGACGTCTTCCTTGAACTAGTGATGAAATGCGTCAAAAACCTTATCCATCCTACACCGACAGCCCCCAAGAATTCTCTACTTTTCAACCGACCATTATTGACATGCCAAAGCAACAACAACATTATCAACATTCAACGATGGATACAACGTTTGAGATCCAACTTTTAAGTTAAATGATTAAGGTCTTGTTTGTTTTTTGTGCGGCTAAGAAGAATTTTAATTTAAAAAAAAAGTTGTATTGAGAAAAAATATAGTATATGAATTTTAAGTGTTTGGTTTTAATGTAAAAGAGTATTGTAGTGAACTAAAATACCCAAAAACATATACGTATAATATAAAGCCGATGAAATTGGGGTTCAATGGTAAGGAGCCTTTGGATTTTTGAGATCTTAGGTTCGAATTCTATTATTTATGAGTCTAAAGTCTAGTTATTTACTAGTTTATAGTTATGTGGTTTAGTGCAGTTAAGTATGAGTTAATGAATGTAATATTTGAATATGATTGTAACTTTTTATGTAATGTAATGCATGATGTATAATTTCAATATATATATATATATGTGTGTGTGTGTGTGTAAAAAATGATTAAAAATTAGAGATTTGTGAAAAATAAAATCACTTTACTCAAAAAAAACTATGATTGAATCATAAAAACACATTTTTATGAGATTTTTTATTTAATTTGCAACCCAAACTTTTAGGCTGCAAAGTCACATTTTTTTTGTTGTTTGAAACTAAGGTTCGATCAAAAACTTTTGAAAGCAAAAATTACTCTGAACTTCGATGCTAAACTAGGACTAAATATATATCTTGATTTTAATTTGTTAGTTTGTTGCAAAAATAGTTATCAAATATATGTTGTGATTAGCCCAGAACAAATGTAATCACCAATGCCATATATTATTTAATATTTTATTATTGATTAAAAAATTTGAAAATGGATGAGATGCTCAAATAAGATCAAAACCTAGATATTAGGAATACTTCTCTTACTAATCGCACTAAGATAAATTATCATGAAAACTCAAACCCGAAATCATTTAATATTGAGATGGACGGTCCTTTTTTTTTTGTTACAAGAGGAATATTAAATAATTGGAGATGAGGTGCTTGGATTCGAACCCAAAACTTACAATATGCCACAATTCATCTTTAGCCACTAAGCCAAAAGATTGTTGGTAACAGTCTTACCAATCAAGCAAATATGCATATCAAACATTTGACTAAATGATTGATGCATATTTTTTTGTAAGAACTAAAATAAAATATTCCATCCTTAACATCAAAGAAAAAAGATTATACCACATGTTATTGGTATATTGTGATCACCTAATTCATTTCAAGTTTTGCCATTAGAGTTTTTTTCTAAAACGAGGGTATTCTAAAATCTTTTTTATCAAATAAAGGTGCTTTTAATTTTTTTTCCATAAACAAAGTATATAAAGCCACGTTAGATTACTCAGTTTTTTTTTTCAAAAAGAAATGATGGCCCCTTGTCAACTACTACAACTAGCTACAGTTGCCACAACTCTGCCATGCTCAGCCACATCCCAATAGGCCATGTCTTGCTTCGCATCACTGCAACGTCCACGCACCAGCTTCAACCTTTTCAGCACAAAGAAGGAGCAGCGTCCCAGGCACTAACACACCTCTGGAAGCTGCACCCAGCAACGTCCTTGGCAGCAACAAACACAACAAAGTCACGTCCCCTGCAATAGACCGCAACTTTAGCAGCAGCGAGTGTGCAGAGCAAAAACAACGAAAAAAAAAACTGAACCATACAGATAGGTTAAAGAAGAAAAGAATAAAAAACCAAAAAATTAAAAAGTAAGAAAATAGAGCATAGATTGCAAGAAAAAAAAAGGAAAAGAAAGGGCAGACTAGAAATTGCAGGAACACGAAAACAGATTCAGAAACCATCCTTCAACGTAAAACCATAACACCACCATAAATGAATGTTAAATCTAGAAATTATATGAAAATCGAAATAGTAAAATAATTAGAAAGAATTTGAAACCGGAAAAGATAAGAAAACAAAGTAATGAAAAGAACTTGAACTATAAATTTGTTTTAAAAGAAAACTTAAAGAAATACAACTGTAATGAATCCAAATCAAACTATTTAAACTTTAAAATATCTAAGAAAAATTAGTAAAGAAAAGCTTAACAGAAAGTAAAAAAATTGCAATAACAAAGTATGAAGATGGATTGTGTCACACAACCACTGCAGTTGTGTTCTTTATTTTGACTCTTTATTCTTCTTAATCATTTTTGTTTGACCTTATAATCTGGTAACATTGTTCTCATCTTCCTATGTCTAATGTTCTACATTTTAATTGAGAATTCTCGTTCCTCATGCTTGCTGATTTTGATTCAGTAAACAAACCTGACCTTTCCGTCCTATGCCCCAAGTGCAACAAGAGCTTCTGCCTTGACTGTGTGACTTTTACATTCAAGAGAGTTTGCACAATTACCTAAGTTGTGAAAGCTTCAGGCACTGCAAGATTGTCATTGCAAATGAAGAATGAGAATTGCTACCTAGATTGTAAAAGATAATGCTTCGCTTAAAGAACTCTCAAACGTAGCATGCCTAAAGTTTTAAAAATAAAATTTTTTAACATTTAAATAATTATTTAAAAAAATGACTTGGCATTGAGTATCTCTTTTAAAGAAATAAGTTTAAACTACACTTATTAGGGAATAAAAATTTTAGAATGGGAAAAAACTCTTTGCCATTACTTTAGGTCTTAAATAAATATATTAGTTAATAGTCAATACAAACGTTGTCAAGGCTTGACAAAGTTGCCACTCAGAAACCAACTAAGCAATAACTGTACTAAAAGGTGTTACTATTAAAAGAGTGATGTTGTGTAGATTGATTTTTGACTTTTGAGATCCAACTTGGTTCCAGCTCTTTCTTAGTTTTGATTTTTTTTTCCTCTTATATTGGGGTTTAGGATTTTAATATTGGGTTGAAAAACCATAATCAACTCATATAGAATTAGATGAAATTTTCAACATTAAGAAACAAAGAGAAAAAAAATAACCTAAAGATTTGTTTGATTTAAAGGGAAAAAACCTAAGGATTGTGTTGGTCAAACCATAAAAAAATTATTTGAATTTTTGCACTTTGTACTTTCTAACTTAAAAAGAAAAAGATGAAAATTAATTGGTTTTGTTAGTTTTGTTACTTTTGTATATATTTGCTTCATCAAAACAATGTGTTATATAGTTTCTTTTAAAAAAAATAATTTGATTGTGACTCGTAATTAATTTTGAAATTTTCTTAATTAATAGTAGTGGTACTTTCTAATTTCAAAAAAATTAAAAAATTAAGACTTTTGTATATATTTGCTGCATCAAAACAATGTGTTATATAGTTTCTTTTAAAAAAAAATAATTTGATTGTGACTCGTAATTAATTTTGAAATTTTCTTAATTAATGGTAATGGTACTTTCTAATTTCAAAAAAATTAAAAAATTAAGACTTTTGTATATATTATTTGCTGCATCAAAACAATGTGTTATATAGTTTCTTTTTAAAAAATAATTTGATTGTGACTCGTTATTAATTTTGAAATTTTCTTAATTAATAGTAATGTTAAAAGTTACATCTTTGTCAATATATGATTCTTTTTTAATTGTACAAGAATATTGTCCGCCTGTTATTGTGGGACAAAATAAATTTATTATTTACATATTTTTAATTGAGAACAATTAAAATCAATTAAGAATAAAATTAAAAAATATATAATTAGAATACTTAATGAGTTAATTTAATTAAGTATTATATTAATAATAAATAATTAATATATAAAAAAATATAATATTAAAAAGTATTATTTATAATTATGTTTGGATCATGGGTACCTAAGATCACCACTTGAATCTAATTAGTAGTGATTTTACTATCCTGACCTTACTGAACTCAATAGTAGGAATTAGGGAGTTTTTTTCCTAAAACAAGTCACTTGGATATTTTTATTCCCAAAACAAGGTTCTTTAATTCTTATTTCTCAAAATAAGGTATTCTTTTGCCATGTAAGCAATTAATTGCCACATCAGCTCTTTTCCTTGACTTCTCTCCTAATACTTCTTTCTTTTCTTAAAATTTTCGCCACCTCAACCGCATCAATTGAATAAATATTTCAATCGATATGCATATCTGGTACAGAGGGCTTGGTATAGCTCTTTGTCTTTCCGGACCCTCTTGGTGCAGACACAAGAGTAACCGACACCCCATCTTTGAAAAGTTTCATCTTTTGTTTTTTCAAGGGTATATTGAATCCAACAACTTTCCCAGAGGCTAAAAACGTTGCATGAACCCACAACTGCAACCTGACTAAACATCCCATTTTCGGTCTTTCGAATTGAATCTTGTCACTTCCATACAAATGGGTTTAACTTCAAGCAGCACATCTTTGATGTCTCTCATTTGCTATTTTTGCATCAGGCTAACAGAACCGCTCAAACAATTCATTGAATCTTTGAAGTTTGTATGTACAACAAATATACTTGAATAAGTTCTATCGTTGGATTTTAAAGCACTTTTGTGACAAATTTGTGTCCTTTTACGGATGATTTCGATGAGCTGCTTTTTCTTGTGCTCCTTATCAAGTTTGTTGTTGATTGATTCTGTCTTTGATTATTGGCTAAATATTTTATAGCGTGGATCAACTCTTCCAACACACCATGGAATATGGCAACTATTTTAGTGGTTTTTATACAATGGCTCTAAGCAACCGACCAGAATCAACCCCTATAGCAGCTTTGTTGATTAAAGCTCTTGTCATGCTTATCTTTAGGGAAACCCGGACACTCAAATTCAAAAAATATTAATGATTTCATTTGAAGATGGCAGGAATTGCCATAAACAGAAAAAAAACCCCACCCAAATAAAAGAAATCTACCTTCCTTTGTCTCATATTGCTTAATGTGTAAGCTCCTTAAAATTGCTTCAAGTCTGGGAATCTTCAACTTCGACTATGATTTTAGTTTCATTGTAGAGGAAGCAAGGAAATGCTATAATTTGAATCTTCTATGCCTTTTAATGGTAGCTCCAGTTGAGCTTACTGGAAAAAAACTGAGAAAAGAAAGAAAGGAATTGAAGCAGAAATAAAAATACAAGCATTCGGAAAGGTCAATAATTGACGTGGTGATTACTTGCTTACGTGGCAAAAAATTACCTGATTACTTGCTTACGTGGCAAAAAATTACCTTACTTTGGGAAATAAGAATAAAAGTACCCTGCTTTAAGAATAAAAATTTCAAAGTAACTTGATTTGGAAAAAAACTCAGGAATTAGGGATGTAAACGAGTTTATCTTAAATGGGTACCCAGATGCTCTGTTTAGTTAGAGTTAGGGTACTCATTAATCGGGTTTTAATTGGGTCAGGGTAATTTTTTTATTACCTGTGACGAGTTCAAATAATACTCTTAGGGTACCCTAAACTCGAACCCGATTAGTATAATCAAGTTAGAGTATTCGAACCCAATTATCGAACTTGATACCCGTTTATGTATTTTAGCAAAATATGTTATTGTGAGGATTTGAACCCTTGTCCTCAAGTCTTTAAGCAAAGGATTTACCAAGTAAGCAACATTTTGTATTTGACATTATGTGTTAAAAAAATATTTATACAATAAAACTTTGTGAGCCTAAAAATAATAATAATAAAGTGTAATAAAAATAATTATGAAATTAAATTAATTACTTATACTTAATAAGTTTTTTAAAATTTTAGCATAAGACATTGAAATTAAATTGATAAAAGTTTCATAATTAGTTAAAATGCAATTTTTACACATTTACCATTTGCATATATGATATTATAGTATACTTATATATATATATATATATATATATATATATATATATATCGTACTTAAAATTGTAATTTTCAATTTTAATAGAATATTGTTGACTAAAAAATTTAATGAATAATAATAATAATAAAATAATTAACTGTAAAATTAAATTAGTTAATTATGCTTAAGATAACATGGCAATCTAATTAAAATAATAAAAGTTTTATAATTAATTAAGATGCAATTCTTGCCCATTTACCATTGACATATATATGATACTGTATTATATGTATTTGGTACAAATTGTATTTAAATCGTAATTTTTAATTTTAATAAAATATTGTTGACTAAAAAATTTAATGAAAGATAATATTAAATTAATTGTGAAATTAAATTAGTTAATTATGCTTAAGATAACATGGCACTCTAATTAAAATAATAAAAGTTTCATAATTAATAAGGATGCAATTTTTACACATTGACCATTGACATATATTATACTATAGTATATGTATATGATATAAATTGTATTTAAATTGCAATTATCAATTTTGATAAAACTTTGTCGACTCAAAAAATTAATGAAACATAGTAATAAAATAATTATGGAATTAAATTAGTTAATTAGGCCTAAGATAATAAGTATTTAAAGTAATCATAAAGCACTAAAATTAAATTAATAATGATTTATAATTAGCTAAGATGCAATTCTTACACATTGACCATTTACATAGATGATATTATGGTATATGTATATGATACAAATTGTGCTTAAATTTGTAATTATCAATTTATGGTCTATGACTACATCAATCCATTCTTTTAATATTATGATCATTGATCAAATTAATCTAGATTACATGAATACATCCTAGGAAATCAAATGGTTGAAATTAGATATACAACATTATATTCTAATCTATGATAATAGATTGAAACTGAAAACATTTTATATTAAGCTAAGAGGTGAATAGCATACAACTTTAAATCAAATAATCCATGTAAAATATCAAATGGATCATATTGACGAATATAACATTTTGTTATTATAAATTTATCAATTATTCTTGAGAGTTAGGACTATTTTAGAAAAAAAATTAGTGCAATATGTGAAATTAAATTAGTTAATTATTTTTATAAATAAAAGGTATTGATATTAAATTTAGAAAACTTTTATGATAAGTTAATCTATTATTGTTCTGCACTCATAATAAGTTAGCTAAACTCTAATTAAAAAAGATATGGAAATAATTTATTAAAAAAAACTCATGAAAATTCCTATGAATTTTAATATTACTTAATCAAATAGGATAATATAAGAGAGTTGTTTATAAAGTATTCATTGCCATCCCTAGACATAAGCAAGAAAAATGGTACCAATAGATAAAATTTTTTAAATCATACCAATAAATTAGTGGTTAAAAGAAGTGGTTAAAAGAAGTGATGGTACCAATAAATTAGTATTCATTGCCATTATTAAATAAATGAGTTTTGAAATAGCTATTTTTGACTATAATGAAAATAGTTAGTTAGGTGATTTGAGTTTGAACAAATCAAACGGTGATACAATTATTGTTTCACATGTCTTAAATGATTCAAATTTGAAAATATGAAAGGAAAAAAATTAAAAAAAATGGTCCGAACAAGATTAATTTCAAACCATAAAACGGATAATGATACTTATGATTACACCAAAAATAAAATTTAAAAGATATAAAAATTAAATACAAAAATTTAATATTACACCTAGGCTATTTGAAGTGATAATCTTTTAAACCTCTTAGCATTTATTTAATAATTTTGTCCCAAAATTACCAACAAGTGGTTAAAAGAAGTGAAAGTAGACTTTTTTTCTCAGATATTTGAATATGATTCAAATCTTGAAGTTACTATTGTTGAAAAATTTTTACCATTTACCACTTTTGATTCGAATAAAATTAATTTTAAATCATAAAATAGACCAAGATACATGTTATTAAAAAAATTTTGTCCCAAAATTACCAACAAGTGGTTAAAAGAAGTGAAAGTAGACTTTTTTTCTCAGATATTTGAATATGATTCAAATCTTGAAGTTACTATTGTTGAAAAATTTTTACCATTTACCACTTTTGATTCGAATAAAATTAATTTTAAATCATAAAATAGACCAAGATACATGTTATTAAAAAAATTTTGCCCCAAGATTAGGGTTGGAAGCAAGATTTTTGCTCAAACACAAGAATATTATATTACAAGTAAAATAAAGGAATACCTTGGACATTGGAGCAAAACAAGGGATAAAAAAGCGACATGCACCTGCAGGTCACCTGATATCCCACTAACTAGTGATCCGAAAATCGCCCTAATTTACATCAAAAAAAAAAAAAAAAAATCGCCCTAATTGGTGGACTCAACTGTGACCGGACCCAATCCTTTCTTAACCCTGTGATGATTGGTCCATGCGTTATGCCGCCTACCTTGCACTACAATAAAGTTTGGATTTATATATGATGCACTGACAATGTATAATTTTTATACACTGTCAATGCATAAGAGGTTGATACCTCATCAATAGGCCCTTATATGCAAATATAAATAAATTTTTTTAATTTGCCCATAAAGACCTATTGATGAGGTGTCAATCTCTGATGCATTGACAGTGTATAGAAACTATACACTGTCAGTGCATCATATACAAACTCATAAAGTTTAATCTTATGAAAATGTAATATCTCTCTCTTTAGAATGTGCTTAGTGGGGTGCAAAATTAATAACTCACGTGTTTTTAACATTTAACTTGTTTCGCTGCCTTATTAATTTCTTTTTTTTTTATTTTATCATATATATCATATATATATATAATATTATAAGGTACATACTTACATGTTAAAGATTTCTAACATGGATTCTTATGTGGATAAATTACATTTTTGACACGAAGCTTTGTTGTAATTACCAAAATATATTAAATCTTCTCTTACAATTAATTAGTAATTACCAAATACATATATTACTCATGGGTTGTAGCTTAGTTGGCAACCTAAGCTGAGTTTGTGAGAAGAACTCTCGGGTTCGATCCCTACTAAACACACCTTTGGGGAGGGGTGAAAGCCTTAACTATGACTAAACCCTGAGCAGGATTAGTCTCAAACTGTTAAAACGGAGGAGGATACTTATGGTTTATAAAAAAAATAGTATTAACTTCAATTAATTTTAATAAATCTATCAAATATATGAATTTCAAAATAATTCATAACGAGGGTCAACATTTTTATCAATTGGTATTAACTTCAATTAGCCAATGAGGCATTGACTTAGTGGCAAGGAGGAGGCCCTAAGACTTTGAGGTCTCAAGTTTAAGTCTCACCAAGTGTAAGCTTGAGTTAGTCTAGTTATTTACTAGTTTGTTATAGTTATTTACTAGTTTACCTAGTTTAAGTAATATGATTTTCATAGTTACCTGTTCATGGAATGTAATATGCTGATTGTGATTGTAATTTCTAATGAAAATGTACTACTCAAAAAAAGTATTAACTCCAATTAAATCAATATGAATTGTATATAAGTTTCCAAATATATGAATTTTTTTTTGGTTACATTCCAAATATATGAATTGGTTCTTATTAATTGGTAGAATTTCAAAATAATTCATAATTGCATGTACACATTAATTGAAATATATCAATAAATTCTTAGGTTAACGTTTTCTAAAAATTAGTATTGACTCCAATTACATTTATATGAATTGTAAATAAATTTCTAAATATATGAATTGTTAAGTCCAATTCTTATGAATTGGTTCTTATTAATTGGCAGAATTTCAAATTATTTAATATTAAAACTCTATTCATATATGAAATGATTTAAGGAGATAGTTTTGGCAGTTTTTTCTATTTATCATAGCAGTCAAAGTTAACTGAAATATATGAATTTGTTTTATTAATTACCTTTAACAGAATCATTCATATATATATATATATATATATATATATATATATATATATATATATATATATATATATATATATATATATTATCATTTAGCTATTGTAAAATTTATCACTCTCAATTTTTCTTTCACCAAACAACAATGACATCAAAACAATGTAATTTTTTTTTCTATTTAACAAACAATGCAGCAACAACAGAAAGTGCCCAAGGTTTGTTTATCTTCTTGTCAGTATTAATTTTCTTTTCACGTAAATAATTAATATATTTGATTTGCATATACAGAAAAGTATTGCAGTAGGCATCCAAACAGATTTCAAGGTTTGGTCTTCTTATTAATATATATATATATATATATATATATATATATATATTAAACTATATTAACTTTATGTCATGAACGTAGTTTCTTCTCTATGCATATCATACATACATATATATATATATGATATGTTTTCCTATTAGTTTTTCTGGACTTTACCATAGGAAAGTAAGAGGAAAGTTAAAACCTTTTTGTTTTCTCTACTCTGTATGTTAGATACTCATGTCTGGTTATAGAGCAATCATTCAAGTTAGATACTTCCAAATTTTCTCTCGAGAATGTCATCTAGAAAGTGTAAAAACTTCATTATGGACTATAGAAATGACTTGCAGGGTGGTTATAGAAAAAACCATGGATTTGATTAAAAAAATGATATTTTTAGCTATCTCTTTATATAAATATGATATTTGATAAAAAGCGACCTAGCTTTGGTAAAAATAAATAAATTTATCTCTTTATAAAAATATGATATTTTGAGTTTCTCTTTATATTGCAGAATCTCTTTATATATGGATTTGATAGGTATATCATTTAATATTAATCCCTAGCGCTTCGGAAGAACTTAGCATTGGTTAAAAAAAAAAGAAATATTTTTATCTCTATAGAAAAATATGATATTTTTAGCTTCTCTTTATATTGCAGAATCTCTTTATTCCATTAGCAACTTTAAATCTTCTAGATTGTGGAACAAATTAGCATAGGAGATTTTTACATATCATACTTTTTAGATTGCAGAATCTCTTTACTCATACAAACATAGGATATTTTTATATTTTACCGTATTTAGCTTCTACTCTGTATATTAGATGCTCATGTATGGTTATAGATTTGATAATATGGTTAATACAAACATAAAAATATGATATTTTTAGCTTCTCTTTATATTGCATAATCTCGTTATAAATGGATTTGATATGTATTTTATATAATATTAATCCCTGGCCCTTCAGAACAAGCAAATATAAATGAAATATATTTATATTTCTTTTTTACATTTATAATAAATAATATAAATGTGTTTATATTTCTTAAAATATTAATACCATATTAATATTATTCTAGATTGTTAGTGTCATGTGAATACAAACATGGAAGATTTTTACATTTTATCGTATCTAGCTTCTACTCTGTATATTAGATGCTCATGTATGGTTATAGATTACTGATAGCCAATGTAAATTATGTTTTTCTAATTAGATAAGCAATCATTCAAGATATAATTAAAACCAACCCAAGTTAAAATCTTATATAGAGGTGAAAAAAGAACATTTTTTTTATGGAAAGATGAGGCATCAGGGATTTTTTATGATAAAAAATATTTTTTCGTATTTAAATCTTATAGAGATGTTTGAACAGGGTATTTGTCTGTTCCACGTATAAAATGATGGTGTTTTACTTGTGGGTATTTATTTGTTAGCAAAAATCTATCGGTTGTTCAACATAATCCGTGTTTTGAGTAGTACATTTTCATTAGAAGTTATAATTACAATCAGCATATTACATTCCATGAACAGGTAATTATAAAAATTACATTACTCAAACGAGGTAAACTAGTAAATAATTATAACAAACTAAACAAACTAGTAAATAACTAGACTAACTCAAGTTTACACTTGGTGAGACTCAAACCTGAGACCTTAAATATAAATATAAATAATTTTATGTTGTAATTATTATTATTATTATTATTACATGCATATAAAATGTATATATATAATAATGATTATTTTTGTCAGTAATAAAAATATACCTAAAAATGTTATTCTAATGCTTAAAAATTATTAAAATATACTTTTAATTTCTCTTTTAACATTTTGTTGATGTACTCAATAATTTTATTTATAATATGTTTTTATTTTTTATTCCTCCTAGTATTTGTTTATTTTGAATTTTATAATTTTTTAATTAAATATTTAATTTTTATGATTGAATATCTTGATTATATTATATGAATGTATTTTATATATACTCTAAACAAATAAATTAAATAATATTATTTTATATATTTACAAATTTAGATAATTAAAACTAATTCGTGTATCGCAAGAATAAAAGCTAGTTTAAAATAAAATACATAATATGCATATGTTATTTGAGCTTTTAGTTCAGCCGTAAATGTTGAAGGTTATCTTTTTTTTTTTTTGATAGATGAAGGTTATCTTTTTATACATTTACATATACATACATATATATAATATATATATATATATTAAATAACATCAAAAGAGGCGTCATACAAAATTTGCCTAAGGTTACCACTAAATGCGAATAAAAATGTGGTTTGATTTTTAGTTATGTGACACTTGACTTGATGTCTGTTCTTAAATCTGTTTCTTGAACTAATAATAAAGGAACTTGAAGTTGATTTCATTGTTTATTAAATATAGTTGAAAAAAAAAATCATGTTCTATCAATTTTGTAAATGAATAGTTTACGAAGCTTGCATTTTTTTTCCCAAAATTTGATTTTGCAAGTTCATAAATTGACGTATTTTGTTTTCTTTTTTTCTTTGTTTTTTTTATTTAACCACAAGTATCCTCATTTATTTATAGTTTGAGACTAATCTTGTTTTGACTGAGAGTAGTAAATGGTAAATCCCTCCCAACAATAGTGGTTCCAAAATTCGAACCATATCCAAATATCTAGGAAAGTAGTCTACTTCTACTTTTTCTAATTACTTGTTGGTTTTTTTATTCTTTTGAGAAATTCTATTTACGCTCTACCTTTTATTAGGCACAGCCTAAATACTTAAAAATCCTATCCTCAAAACATTTCCCTTCATTTTTACTATCCATACCCTAAATTACTTAAATTTATTCCTAAACTACCCTTACGCCTCTTCAAACCCTAACAACACACACCCTACGCTCATTTCCTCAACTTCATTCTTCAAAAAAGCTTCAAATCCTTCAAATCTTAAAGTTTTGCAAGGCAATAGTGTAAATGTGGTTTTAATCTTCATAGGAATATGTTTATTCATTATTTTGCATTTAATGCTAATGGAATGGTGTTTCAAGTGTGGTGGGTCTCGGTACTGAGTCTCACAGCAAGGAATTGTCGTGAGTTGCTTGTGGTGCATGGTAATTCCTTGCTGTGTTCCATAAATGGATAAAAAAGTTTGTTTTTAAATTTTGGTTTTTTTTTTTAAAATAATAACTAAATAAAAAACAAAAATATATTTTTGTTGGTTTAAACGGTCTCGACAAGTTATTGCCAGGACCTTCTAAAGGCTCCTAGCAGTCCACTGCCGGGGCCTTTTAAATAGTCTCGGGAGTGAACTACTGGGACCTCTTAAGGGACTGCCGAGATGCATATATTGCTCTTAATCGTGTATTGCTGGAAGTTACAATGTACATTGCCAGGAGTTTTGAAAACCCAAGTTTTTCTGGGTTGAAGATGAGGGTAATATAGTCATTTCATACAAGAATATTTTAGTGATAAAAAGTTCATTAATTTAGTGTCTCTAGTGCCCGATAAGGTGTGAATAGAACTCTTCTTTCATTTTTTTGCTGGTTTCTATTCTCTTTCATTTCTATCATTCTTAACAAGGTGAAATGTTGGTCTCACACACTATAAAACCAAATTTAAGATAGCAAAAGCACAATGAAAACCCCCCAACTCACATGACTTTGATGCAATGAGATCAAATCCAACCTTAACGAATTGCCAATTTCATGTGATAGGATTAAATTCGATCCTTGTTTTTAATAATGAATGCTTGAACTCCCATTATAGAACGACTTCAATTGATAAAATTATCACATCATCAAGGGAACATCTCCCAACATTTAGCATATTTGAATCCTTTAATTAAAGGATGAGATTTTATGAGGTGACCAAAAATTATCTTTCATTTAAGATCTCATAAATTTTGAAAAAGAAAATGACTTCAATTTTATGACAATTAATTGTAAACAAAAGTATATTTAAGTAAGGCCTTTTACTTGTGCAAATGAGCTTTAAGACAACTTCAAAGTAGATCTAACCATTTATATTTATAATTTATATTTGTATCATGTAAAATTATATTTATGTCATATAAAATACAAAAAATTTATATCTACATAAAAAAACATAAAATTTTAATTTTAACTTTTTTCATATTTAAATATAATTTTTAATTCATTTTATTTTTATATATTTTATTTATATCATTTTTTTATCTTATCACGCATCATGTTTAAAATTATTTAAAATTAACGGATTTACTTTAAAGAACTAAAAAGCATAGGTAGACAGACGAAAGGAACATATCCCATAGGACCCAAACCTGCAACATGGGAGATTCCTTTTATACGTTATCCTAACGGTTGCTGCTCCTGGCTACACGGATTTTCCTACCACTTGTTAAAAAAACACAGTGACAACAACAAATATTAAAATTTCATAAAATTCTGCACTTCACTGCTTTTCTTTTTAATATCCACACAAATTAATTTCTCCCTTTAACCTTAACCACCCATTCCTTGTCTTCCTTTAGGCCACCCCTACCCATATTTCTTTTATCAAGACAAAAAAAATAAAAAAAAGGAAGGAGATTGGAGAATTTGGTGAAGAAGAACAAAACTGATGAACTAAGGTAGTTCATCATCTTCTTCATCAAATCTCTCATCATTTTTCGTTGTGTTTTTCTGTCTTTTCTTTCAAATCCCAGACTGAACCAGATTTGTTGTTTGTTTGTTTTTTTTTTTTATTAGCCTCAAAAGAAAAAACTCAAAAGAAAAAAGAAAAGATTCTTAATTTAATGTTCTTGTTTGCTTTCTTAGCAAAGGAAAACTTTTTTAGAGATTGTTTGGATTTGGGTCTTTGTATCTAGGCTTATTATCTTCAATAGATATTCTTTAGCGGGAATAATTTCCAGGTGTCAGAACCCATATCAGATCTCATTAACCCCACCACCATCTTCCTTCGTTCACCTGTTTCCGGGTGCACCAACGAAATCTCCTTCTCATTAAATGACCGCTGTTTAAGTTGTCTGTACGGCTGAGTTCTTTTTTAAAATTAAAAAGAGAAAGCGAGAAGCTTTGGTATAACTTGTTGAGCTTTCCTTTGGGTTTTTGGATTGGCTGGGGTAGCTTTTTTGTTACCGAACTTTCGTTGAAAAAAGAAGAGAAAATTTTCTTCTCCTTGTGTTGTTTTGCTTCATCTTCATCTGATCAGACGTTGACAAGGGAGGCCCACCTCTGGGGTTTGGTGGTGGGCTTTCAAATTAACCAATAAACAGCCCTTCTCTTTTTATGTTTTTTCATCAAAGTTGGGTCTTCTTCTTCTTGTTGTGAAGATTTCAGTTTGTTTTTGAGGGGAAGGGTGACAGAAGAGGAGAGACAATTGGGTTCTTCCATTATTTTTTTGCCTGATATCATTGAATTTGGACCCATTCAAACAAGTTAACCTTCTTTTATATTTTGGAATGCTACTTTACTTCTTCATCACTTGTTTTCCCTTCCTCTTCTTTTTAAATTCCTTAACTTCCAAACCGCTCCCACCATGGGCAACTGAGATGACTTTCTGGTTTTGGAAAGAAGTTTCCTTTTTTTCCATTTCCAAGTTTGTCAAAAACACTATTGGTTATTTCACCACAATCCCTTCCAAAATGTCTCTAAAAAAGATGTCTTTCACTTCAAAGGTTGATAATTTTGAAGAGGTTGAAGAAGAAGGCGTCATGTCAGTTTTGGACTTGCCAGAATTGGTCTTAGAATGCATTCTTGAAAAGCTACCACCTGCTGGTCTTTGTAATATGGCAGGTGTTTGCAGTTCTTTAAGAAGTATGTGTACTAGTGATCATTTCTGGGAAAAACATATGAAGAAAAAGTGGGGTAGAATTATTGGTCCAGCTGCTTATAAAGAGTATCTAGCTTTAAGAAAGGATTCAAGTCAAGTGAAACAGGGGAAGCCAAAAGGTCTGTTGAGGATCTTATCAATTTTTAGGCCATTTTGGTGGATTAAATCAGAGGTTGATGATAGTTGTAAGCAGAGTTCTTTGCCAGATGATTCAATCATGTCTTGGTTTCTTGCTCTTGAAACTGGCAGATTCTGTTTCCCTGCTCAGGTCTATAACCGTGAGGTATTGATTTTTAACCTCCAAATTCCAGCTGTTGAATCAGCTGAACATTTATGCCAGTTCCAATTGCTTTTTTTTTTTTTGGTTTCGATTCTGAACTTTTGTTCTGCTGTTCTGTAGAATGGCCACGTTGGGTTTATGTTGTCATGCTATGATGCAGAACTCAGTTATGATCCCCGTAATGACACCTTCCAAGCCAGGTAATTTGGCAGATGAACATAAATTTGGTAGTGGTATTTTCGTTTTGAAGCTTTATCAGGCTGTGTTGGAAGATGAAATTAGGTTCTCCATCGAAGGATCAAAATATAGAGGCCTAATGCTTGCAAACATGTTGGAGAGCTTTCTAATCCCACCCTAAAACGACCATTCTCCTAAATTAATCTGACGGACTGATATTAGATTGGTTTGATAATTTTAGGTACCCTCCACATGGAAGGAGGGCAGTAGCCATAGAGATTAGCGTGCCGTGGGAAAGGCTAAGAGCATCTCCTGTTGATACTTCACCGTATGATCTTCATATTTCGGATTGTTTGAAGGAGCTATGCCCTGGTGATAACATTGAGATTCAATGGAGAAGAAACAAAGAATTCCCTTATGGTTAGTTCTTCATACCAATGCCTTGCAGTATTTCAGAACTTTTTATTTTGTTTTGTCCAAAGTTACTTTGAATGCAATCCTGAGGAGGCTTTTTAAATTTTTTTCCAAAAGTTTCCTACAATTTGGGTTGGTTTAAGATGAAAAGAAATGAAAGAAGTGTTTCATGAACCTTAAAGAAAGAACCAGTGCAGTGTTCAGAAGGCTGAGTTCACATATATGATAAATTTGTTCATTTTGAAAACGCAAAGCATAAAATAGCTACTCAATTTTCCTTTGAAGAAGACCTGTTCAACATTAGTGATACAATTATTCACTTTCACAAGGGTCGGTGATTATCCTAATTTCTTTGATTAGTTGGGGAAAGATTTTAATTATACTACAAAAATACTCTGCTCTGCTAAGAGTTAAAAAGCAGGCAACTTTTTAGAAAAATAATTCTTAATCAAGTATTGTTGAAGCCTCTTTTCTACAAATACTTTAATGCAATTGCTTTGCCAACAGATTACTTTTAAATAATCCCTATTTTAATTTTATAATGGTTCCATTGCTGATTTGATTGCCATATGTATTGCAGGTTGGTGGTATGGGGTAGTTGGTCACTTGGAATCATGTGATGGGAATGAAAATTACTGCCGTTGTCATCATAGTGGTTAGTCGATCTCATCTTTTCTTCTTTCAAATGGCACTCCATGATATTCCATAAGGCTGCCTAGAAAATGGGAATCTAACTACCAATTATGCCTAGAAATACTGCTTTCATACTGCAAGCATCCAATTTTATTTGCCTCCTAATCTACTTTAAGGTGCATATCTTCTGCATCTAAGATGACAATACTAAATGGAAAACTTTACTCTCGTTTTGAATAAATTTACTGAGAGAGAGAGGGAGAGAGAGAGAGACCAAGGGGGTTGTTTCAAGTTTTGCTACCTATGTCTATTATTATTGAGCAAGGACATTAGAAAATTGTGGATGAGATATAAAGTTAATTTTCATGGAGGACGCCCAGTTTAGGGTAGGTCGTTTTAATGAATCTCATTTTATCCACTACACGGGCCACAGGTCGTGCTGTTCAGTTGGTCCCCAAAGACAAAATCACTGTCATTATATCATAATTTCCAACGGCATTGTGATAACTTGTCTAGCGAGAATATTTATGGCCAACCACAGTGAAAGAACCCAATGTTTCTAAACTTCTAAATTTTTATTTATTTTCTCTCTTTTCACAACTGCAGAAACCAACAGAGCACAAATGCCCCACTAGTTAGATACATCAGCACTAATTTCCTATCTTCTTTCCAATACAATAAAAGAAAGAAAGGGTTTGTTTTGGTAATCATTTGCAACTTGAGAAAGCAGAGAGCTGCTCATTTGTTGCAATAAATAGGTAAACATACTTTAAGCAGACAAGAATTCTTTGATATATAATTGTAAAAGCATCTTGCTTTTATGATTGTGCACTTGTTAGAAGTCAATTTCAGCCCAAAAGACGAAGTTAATTTGTTTCATCCATTATCTTATAGTCTCAGGATTTTTAGGCAATTTTCTTGATTTGCTGTTAACTTGTACCAACAGTATTTATGGTTGAAAAAACTGCAAAATGAAAGATGTGGTTCTTCCATTTGCAGGCAGTGTAATGGTGTTCAAATAAAAGCTTTAACTATTGTTATTCAGTTGAATATACAGTAGAGTTGAAATCCTGCATCATAATTGATGTTTGAGTTATTGCCTGGTTTCTGATATCTGAATGATGTTAACAGACACGGTGGTGTTGGAGTTCAATCAATACACCCCTGGCTCAAGGTGGAGACGCACAACAATCAATCGGAAAGACCATCGAGTGGAGGGAAACGAGGCAGATGGTTTTTATGGGGGAATCAGAAAACTTAGCAGTGAAGAGGAGATTTCTACATGGAAGAGTCTCTGGCCATCTGAAATCCTGGAATAGCCTTCTGCATAAAAATGCATGCTAATATCACCATGATTTTGATACAAATGGCCTATTTTCCTTCCAACTAGGCAAATTTATCAAGTTTCTGCTCTATAAATGGTGGTCCTGCAAATCGAAAATCACCTTCAAGTTGCATGAGCAAGGAGTTCTGTTCATGTAAAATCCCTCTTTATACTTGGCATATCCCACGATTATTTCAAGCTTTTGCTGAAAATCAATTGCAAACCCGTTGATTATTGGAGAAATAGAATGACAACTTTAAGAAACACGAAATATATCCTGTAGAGCTCTGAAATTGTAAAGTATCCTTTTTTTTTCCAGCCTTTGAAATTTGTAGAAGCATTACTTTTGTTCTTATTTATGTGACATTGGGTTACATAATGAAAGGTTAGTTTTCTTTAATCCGCCTAAATATTATTTGAGCTTTCGGGCTTGTCCTCATTGCTTTTATTTTCTCGTGGATGCGTTCCTGAATAGAAAGTTCTTGATTTTCTGGCTCTTGCTTTCCTTCGTACAAGTTACTTCGGGCATTCTGGGTTTTTCATGCCCCACTTTTACAATCCTTGCTGGTCTTGCAATAAGAACTCCTTTGAGTTCTGTCAAATTTAACGAGCTTTTCTTTTCTTGTTTCACCTGTTCTTGACGACCCATTAGGCTGTGTTTGTTTGGAACCCACGTCAAAAACGTTGATCCATTGCTCTCCATCCTCCTGTTTGAGTTGGGATCCGATTGTTGCGTTGGTAATATGAGACCCATTTGTTTGATCTGCTGCTGGCTTGAGCCTAGCAAGTCATTGGCTATCTCCCTGATTGTTGACATGGACCGAGACCGTCTATGGCTTTTTGGTTGAGATTTCCCTACTTTTTCTTCCTTGACTTTCTCCAAGGCTACCATGAATGGATCAAAATCATCATTCCACAAGCTCCTACGTCGAAATGGAAGTCTTAGGACACCAGTTGGTGACCTAGGGGACGATAACGATAAAGTTGAGATTTTCTTATCAAACTTCTTGTCATTGGGATATTGGAGTCGCGGCGGAGGCTTCAGGGGCATGATTTTCCCATCAGAAAATAGTTCATCAGCAGGAACTGATTCCTTACGGACATGATTTTGATGTGGCTCCTCCACTTCGGACTCAGACTTCTGCTCTGATTCAACTTCATATTCACCGTCATCGAACTCATCAACATTGAAACTTGTATCTTCACTAGGTTTGGTTTTTGTTGACTTGGTGTCAAGATCATATGCAGCCTGCCTCTGCCATCTAGTTTCCATGCACAAGCCTTGGCCGGCTTTCAATTTCAAGATTGTTAGCTAAGTTGGAAGCAGACTCCGAAAACAGAACCAATTTCAAGGGAAACCCCGGAGTGACAAGTATGCGTATATCAAAAACTGGGTTAACATAATCTTCGGAATTATCCTTCAAAGCTTAAAACTAGCTATTACTAAGATGTTTAGGAGAAATTCCCGGTTCATGTCTCTACCGTTCTGTTTCCAACAGTTTACTACTCGAATGCGTAACTTGTTTACTGTCAAGATGTTGTGAGTACGACAAGTAGTTTATTATTCTTTTGTCCAAAAAAATTGTAAAGGACTATGCCTAACCTTCTTTTTCGAGTAATCCAATACATGATATTTGTCTATACAATTGCTGTCTTGGAGCATGTACAGCTGCCTCAATGTACCAGTTGGCTTTGTAATTTGGAAACAATTTAAAAAAGTATACAATGACCCTCCTCAAACCCCACTTATGCACTGTTGGTTTTTTTTTTAATGTTAGAAAAATTTCAAAATAAAAGTGGAAGAATGATTGATTAAAGGGTGATTAATCATTAGTTAAACTAGTTGTTGAACAATTTTGATTTAAGGGAAAGAGACTTAAAAGAGTAGTCAACTACTCTTAGAAGCCAGTTAATTGCCTCAAACGAGGAAACTTTTTGATTGAGAATTATAATAGGGGCAATTTAATACCCTAGATGGGCATCCGACTGCTCTTATAGGCAAACGTTCTTGTGTTCAAAACGATGCTAGGGCAGTCGACTGCCCTTGCCTGCTCTTCAGTTCTATCTTGGAAAATAATCAAGGAAGTTGGATGTCATTTTTGGGCATCAAATTGTCTTGCCTGAAGAAGATGAAGTAATTGATTGCCCTTCAAGGGAGCTAACTGCTTTAGTGTATAATGCACTTTAGCAACTGATTTCCTTTGAAGATGTGCAATCTTATCCAAAAGGTATTCTTTCACTTCTGAATGGTTAAAAGTTATAACATTAAATTTGAGGTGTTGTAATCAATCTAAAGATATGTTTGTTCAAATGAAACAATACAATTGAATGATAGTGAAATTCAAATCAAAGATCACATCTTTTGAAATTATCTCTATAAAAGAAATGCCTAGATTCATTTTACATACACTCATTAATTCAAAATAGAAACAAGTCTATTAAATATTGTTTTATTGGTAAAGACTTTGGCTAAGACATAATAACTTTGTATTTGTTTAAAGTATTTAGTGGTTTAATATTACAAGTGCAAGGTGATATTAAACAAGGTTTGACTTCATTGTATCCTGAGACTATTTCTATAATCCTCTTTGAATAGCATAACTGGTGGGGTGAAATAAGTCTTAAGGAAAGTGGCACTCTAGTAAGACGCTTTAAAATCTATTACTGCATTAGTTCGTATTTGTTCATGATTTAAAGAAGTCTGATTTCCAGAAGTAGAAGTTCAAGAAAAAGCTCAAAAATTCATCTTTATACCATCCTAAGTGGACAAGATTTGTAATCCAATTTTTGTTTAACAATTTTAAGACTTATTTGCTGAAGTCATGAAGATGGAAACGTTGAAAGAGTTGGCAATTAACTTCCAAAAGTTGGAACAATTCAATGGAAGGAACTTCCTAAGGTGGCAACAAAAGATGAAGATTCGACTTACATCTCTCAATGTGATCTATGTTCTCACAACATTAAGACCAAAAGAGAAAGAAGATGATACAAATAAGCAAGTGCATCAAAGACAAAAGTAGGACAATGATAACTACACTTGTAAAGGATGCATCTTAAATGGTATATTTGATTCTTTATTTGATACATCTATCACAATAAACATAGCATAAGAATTGTGGGAAAAACTGGATGCTAGATACATGAAAGAAGATGCAACTAGCAAAAAGTTCTTGGTGACAAGTTGGAACATTTATAACATGAATGATTCCAAACTTGTTATGAAATAATTTGCTAAGATTGAAGTCATCTTTAATAAGTTCAAGCAGTATTCAATGAACATGGATTAGTCAATTATAGTGTCTTCTATAACTGTAAACTTCGGCATTATGGGAAAGATATTGAGAGAGCCTTGAAACATAAAAAAGGATAAAATCTCTCTTCATGACCTTGCAAATTATCTCTGGATTGAAGAGCAATATAGCAAAGAGAATGAAAAAGAAAAGGAGAATGAGACAAATATATTCAAAGTCCATTTGGTAGAGGATACTACTCCTAACAAGAAATACAAAAGAATAAGAAACTTCCCACCAAATGTCAGAAATTCAAACAAAAAGGTGCATGTTTTTATTATGGAAAACTAGGGCACTTCAAAAGAGATTCCTTTGTCTTCAAAAAGAAGAAAGTAGCACCTAAGGCAATGAAGGACAACTTTGTTGTTGTGATTTCTGAAATTAATGTCATTGAAGACAAAGAAGCATGGTAGATAGATTCTGGTGCTACAAAACATGTATGCACAAAAAAAGCTATGTTCAAAACTTTCAAAAAGGAAGTAGATGGAAATGTGCTCGGCATGGGGAATTCTTCTTAATTAAAATCAAAGGCAAGGAGACCATAGATTTGAAATTCATTTATGGAAAAACATTTACTTTAACCAATGTTTTGTATGTTCGAGAAGTTAGAAGAATCTAGTGTTCGTTAGTTTACTAAACAAGTTTGGTTCAAAGTTGACTTTGAGGGAGACAAGTTTATATTATCCAAGGGTGAAAATTTTGTGGGAAATAGATATGCCAATAAAGACATATTTAAACTTAATGTATCTTAGTTCAATATCAAAAATAAAAAGAATGATTTAGCTTATCTTGTGGAGTTTTTTTTATTTGTGGCATAGTAGATTAAGACATATAAATTATGATAAAGTAATTATGATGTTTAAATCTAATTTAGTTCCTTAAGGAGTTAGAAGTGATAAAAATGTAGAACTTGCATGCTAACTAAAATAACAAAGAAACCTTTTTTTCCTAATGTAGAAAGAAATTCTAAGTTGTTAGAATTAGTGCATAGTGATGTAGGAGATTTGCATAGAATCCCATCAATAAGAGGAAAGAAATATTATGTGGCATTCATAAACGATTTCTCCAAATATTGTTATGTTTACGTAATGCATTTTAAGATTGAATTATTAGATAAGTTTTAAAGATTACAAAAATGAAGTAGAATTCTATTGTAATGTAAAAATCAAAATTTTGAGAACTGATAGGGGTGGAAAGTACTATGATCCAACACATTTTGAATTTGTTGACGTTGTTCATGAGATAACAACACTATATAGTCCTTAATCCAATGATGTGGCTAAAAGAAAAAACAAAACATTAATCGAAATGGTAACGTAACGTTATCCTATATAGGGTTAGGACAAAGATTTTAGGGAGAAGTAATGTTGACTGCATGTTACATTTTTAATAGAGTTCTTACTAAAAGGAACAATATTACCCCATATAAATTATGAAAGAAAAGGAAACCTAACGTAAATTATCTTAAGGAATGGGGTTGTAGAGCAATTATAAAAATTCTCGAACCTAAGATAAAGAAATTAGGTGAAAGGGGAATTAAGTGTAGATTCATTTGTTATGCACATAATAGTAAGGCTTTTAGATTTTTGGTTGTTGACCCAAATGATTCAATATCAATTAATACGATAGAATCAAGAGTTTCCCTGTTTGATGAAAAAAGGTTAAAATTAAATCCTTCTCAAAAAGAAGTTGCTAAAACTAATTCTAAAGAATTAGAAAATTCTAAAATTATTAAATAACAAAACCTTGTACCTAGAACAAGCAAAAGAGCAAGGAAAGCTAAGACTTATAGTTCAGACTTTCACATGTTTCTTGTCGAAAGATCAAGAGAAACCATAAGTAGCCATATTGAATATTGTTTCAATATTGAATTTGATCCAAAATCATTTGAAGAGGCTATGAACTCTTAAGATATAGCTTTTTGAAAAGAAGTTATAAATGATGAGATGGATTTAATTATAAGAAACAATACTTAGATCTTAGTAGATTTATCTTTGGGTTACAAACCAATATGTTGCAAGGGATTTTCAAGAAAATGTAAGTGAATGGTACTATAGACAAGTTTAAGGTTAGACTTATTGCTAAGGGATTTACATAAAAGCATGGAATCGATTATTTTAATACATATCCACTAGTATCAAGAATTGCTATAATAAGAATGCTAGTAGCATTGGCTTCAATTTATAAATTGGAAATTCACCAATAGATGTCAAGACATCATTCTTAAATGGTGAATTAGATAAGGAGGTATATATGGAACAACCCAAAGGTCTTGTTATTCTTGGATAAGAAAGGAAAGTGTGACATACTGATTACCAAATATCGGAGCTAACTTTTTTCCTTCCAATACGATTAGTGGGCTGTTTGTTGTGTCCTCACTCAGGTCATTATCACTCTAATTAATTTATATTCTATACCCGTCTGGTTTATAACAATCGATAATTCAATTTATATCCATATCCGATCGTTCAATTCAAATAAGTACATAAACAACCTTAAATTTCATTTATGTAAACATGAAATAAACTTATATCATAAGATATATCCTCTATAATTTACATTTGACTACTTCTAATTTAAAACTATAATTTACATTCAGTACACTACAGTTTAATTTAAATCTCTTGTACGATAATACATACAAAGTAGTATTGTACATACAATCTAAACATATAAAAGTAAAACTATATACCTTTACGATTATCCAACAACCACTTAAAGGAATATTGTTTCAAAATGTCCTCCCGTACAATGAACTATTGCAGATAATCTGGAAGAGAAATAAGGGGAAGTTAGCTTACGCCCAGTAAGAAATATATATAAAAGAGATGATACTATGCACATCTATATGCGTATATCTTAAACATGCTCCTACACTAACAGTTGCTATTAGTAACTATCAGTATTAAAGGATTCTAAATCGGAAGGATACTATAATCGGTTAGGGTACCAGGCTGAGTACAGAATGATGCTTTAAAGCACCTCACTTGTTCCAGTCCCTAGGTCCGACTATAAGGAGTTTATCATGAATAGTTCAATAGGTAGTTCAGTAATAAAGTTTTAGTAAACAGTTCAATAAACATTCTGTAATTAGTTTAGTAAACAATTCAGTAACTAATTAAATAAACAACTCAATGAACAGTTTAAAAAATAGTTTGGTAAGCAATTCAGTAAGCAGTTCAATAAACAGTTCGGTAAATAGTACGGTTAGCAATTCAATAAAACAATTTAGTAAACAATTCAATAAACAATACAATAAACAGCATAGTGGAGACAATGCAACTCCAAAAAAAATCATGAGGTTTTAGTATCCCAAGGAGGGAGTAACAATAACAGCAAGACATATGGTCGTAGTCACAATGGTGTCGTCAGTGTGCACTGATCAAGTGACATTTGGGACAGTTGATGACGTGATCAAGATCAATCAACAAATAGTAATAGTACTATATAGTCAGTAAGGCATGATTACTCGAAGGTAATTATGGGAAGCCAAAAGTCTCAAAACAATTCATACAAAATCTAAAATAGTTCATACAACAATCTAAAACATTTTACAGAGATCAATTTAGTAAAGCATATCTTCAGACAGTCTATAAATCTTTAGATTCAATGATAATAGCATTTAAAGCAGTAAATTTCAATGAAAGCGTTTATAGTATAAAATATTCTTAGTACAATAAACAGTGCCCAAAATATTTCATTTACATATAAAAATAATTCTAGAACTTATCAGTTTTATAATAAGTAATGAAAATATTAAAATCCCTTCAAAAAACAAAGTTACAATTTCGTGCACCTATGAGCCTAAATGCCAACTTTGCTAATCACTCTCTTCCCTTTCAGTTTCTCATACACTAACAGTTTATTAGTAGCAGTTTATGGTTTTAAGATTGTTTTACGAAGTTTCGACAGCATAACTGTACTATCAATCCTAACCTTCTTGCACTTGAAGCACAATTCAATAATCACAATTTCAGTAATCTCAACCCCTATACAGTCACGATAATTCAATTACTCAAAATTTCAATTTAGACATTCTCAATGCAGTCATAATATCCCTATGCTTTTTTATATACATCTCTTACCACTAGCGATTGCACAGTGTTGTTCAACAACACCAGTTTCACTCTTCACTTTTGGGTTGCAAAACACCGCATAAACACAGTCAATTCTCAACACCAGTTATAGAAAATGTATAATTCTTTGAGATCTACTATATTTTCTAATGCAACTATAAATCCAATCTATTTCATACTGATTCCTATAATTGCAACTATCATCAAAACACCTCCTTTTTCAGTTCTGACTTCACCAACAATCTTGTATCCATTTATACAGTATCCTATATTCATTTTCCTATCAATTTGAGCATGATAACCCTATAAACCTTACTTGGCCGAATGCTTCCTTCAAAACCATCCTTACCATTTCATCAATTTAAGGCTATATACATGCTTTACACTTACTCTACATTAATTCTACACCATTTTTGCATGAGTTTAAGCATGATACCACTAAAATCCCTCCTTGGCCAAAATCCTAAAGTGCTCATACATTTAGTTTTGATCAATTCTAACACCATACACGTTATACTACCTTAAAACACTAACATACATTAAAAGAAATCAAAGTTATATAGACTTTCTCTCACCTTCCTCCTTGGATGAATCTTTGATGGAGTTTTTCACCATGAAAATGACCTCTACACAAGTTGACTTGGAGATATGCTGTAGAGGAGAAGGAGATGAACAAGTTTGCTTAAGGTAGTTTTTGGTTTTGGGGTGTTTAGATAGTGTTTTAATGGGTTTTCTCTCCCTACATTAAGGTTTAGTGTGAGATGATAATGGTGGTGAAGAATGGCCAGCCAAAATGAGGAAGAAGACTAGAAAAATCTATTAAAATAATCTTTTATGGCAAATTACCATAAGACCCTTATAACATTTCAATAATACCAATCATATATGAACTTATTTAATAACTATTTAAATATTTAATTTAACTTCCAAAATACTTTATTTACTCATAAACTATATTTATTTAACATATTCTAATCATTGTTTTGACTTTTGAAGGGGTTTGGCCATTCAAAACTACTAAAATAGCCCTAAATGTTCATTCGTGTAGTTTTTAGCACTTTCATGTGATTGGTCTACAGGTTAAAATGGCATGAGACTTCTTCACAAGAGATTCATCTATGACTGTCAGTTGGTCATAAATCAAATTAGGTTGACCATTATTCACAAAAGTTTTCCCGGCCAATGGACTCAACTGTCATTTTGAAATTGTTGCACACTTCCCAATACATACACAAACAGATGAATTTTGAGATGTAGATTCTCACCATCTCAACATTTTACTCCAAATATCGATATTGTCAAGTTTCGACTCAATCGGGACAGTAGAGTCCAAGTGGGGCATATAGTCTAAATCTTTTTTATACCTACGAAACATAAGGCATTTGAATAGTTACGAGATATCTTATCTTTCTAACTTCATTAACAGTAAATAAGGATGGAAGAAAGTATGAATCTCACATCCTCCCTACCTTAAGAAATTTGGTCCTCCAAATTTTATTAGGCCTGTTCGTCAAACAACTCTAGATACTTTTCTTTCATTAAGCTCTCCAACTCCCAGGTAGCTTCTTTTGTTG
Source organism: Heritiera littoralis (assembly GCA_031772115.1). Lineage (NCBI taxonomy): Eukaryota > Viridiplantae > Streptophyta > Magnoliopsida > Malvales > Malvaceae > Heritiera > Heritiera littoralis. The sequence goes on from JAPDPK010000043.1 coordinate 3,469,618, forward strand.
AATGGTATTGCCAGAGAATCTTAACCAGTGGAATCGTCTTAGACAGTAACACTTTCTCTTTTCGATCCAAGATCCGAACTGATTTCTCAACATAACTCATGTCCTCTTTGATCTCCAAAGGTTCGCACTGAATTACATGGGATAGATCTAGATGATATTTCTGTAACATGGATACATGAAAGACATTGCATACCCCAAAACCTCTGGTTGTAAGGCTAACTGGTATGCCATATCTCCCACTCGATCTAAGATCTCAAAAGGCCCAATGAAGCGAGGACTCAACTTTTCTTTCTTTCCAAATCTCATAATGTCACGTTTGTATATACAATATTTACCACATTCCCACATGCACAATGATGGTTGGGCTGTTTGTGATGCCTTTATCATACACTTATATTAAACAGTAACAGTTTACAAAAATGTAATTTATTTAATTTACAAAATATAAATGTTTACAGAATAATAATTCTGTAATATTTACATCCCAAATATAGTTTACAATAAAGTTTACAATAAAGTAGTACTATAGAAATATGTCTGAATATATATATATAAAAGAATATGAGTATAACTCTAGGATCTACTATGCATTACCTCGGGATAATAAACACACCCAAAATCCTCAAAAAAAATATCTCAAACAATTACTGCAGTGAATTTGAGGAGTGGAAAAAAAAATAAGGAGTGAGCACAATTTGCTTAATAAGAGAATCGTATGTAAGACTGATATTATGAAATCTATATGCATAAAAAACATTTATTTTCCTAATAATGCACTATAGTTGGTAAGGAAGGATACTATAGATGGCTAGGAATCCGGATTGAGTATGGTAGGTATTTTAAAATACTTGTCGTGTTCCGGATACTAGAAGCGATTATAGGGAGTAAAAGTTAAGTTTGATATGAATTATCATTTAGTAATAATTAAATAATTAATAAATCAAATAAATGGTTTGCAACTCCATTTAAATAAAATATTTTAGTAAATATTTTGCCAAATCACTTTAAGCACATTTCACACACTTCGATAAAAATCCAGTGACAGTACAGTAAGCAGTTCAGTATGATAAACAATTCAATGACAGGAACAGTCAATAAATTATACGATAAACAGTTCCAGTAAGCAGTGTGCACTTTAGTAACAATAACGGTTCAATAACGATCAACAGTACTGTAACAGTAAACCGTTAACAGTGATCAGTTCTTTCAATAGCAATAAACATTTCAGTAACTATAACCACTTCAATATCAGTAGCACTTCGGTAGGATTAAATAGCTTGACATCAATAATAGTTTAATAAAAAGATAATCATAAAATCATATATAAAGTTTTATTTAAGTAATTAAATCATTTATAAATCTCTTTCCACCACTATAATTAAAAATCATTAAACACAGTACAGTAGCTTCATCAGATGATGTTCTAGTAGAGTATGATATCGGGGAATCCTTTTCCATTAAAAGATCATTTATTCTAAGTTTCTAACTATCCTCTAGCATCAGTAAATAGTACGAAAATCAACTCAATGAACAGCACAGTAAATCGTTCAATAACAGTAAACACTTCAGTAACAGTAACAATTCAGTGAAAAACTGTAACAGTAAACAGTAACACGTGAATGGAAACCAGGTAACACCCTAAATATATCATGCTATAATCCTCATAGGGAACAGTAACACATGAGTCATATGACCATAGTCTATAGGTGTCCCCAGAGTACACTTGCCAGGTGACCTTGGGACTATTGATGACTTGGCGGGTCAATCAGCAACACAATAACAATAACAGTAACACGTAAGTATGATACGAGGCTTAACAGTCTCAAAACGATATATAAACAGTATCATCACTTTTATGGAAATTAATAAAAATAAATAAAATCTTCAGTCAGTCCATAAAAGTTATTATATAACACAATGAACAATATAGTGAAAATAGTTTATAAAATTTTCACACTTCAGTTATAATTTTAATAAATATTCTATTTCACTGTAAAACACTTATATAAACATCTCAATGCTTTCATTTCAGTGAAAATCAATTTCATGAATATTTAAATATTGTTTTTCGGTAAATTCCTATTTTATGAAAAATATTAAATATTTAATTTCCAAGGCTAGGAAATCACTCAATAATGCACTTAAAATATTTCAGGATATTTTAGAAAATTTTCTAAGAAATTTCAATAGCATAACGGCTGCTATCGACTTAGCCTCCCTGCACGTAAAACACAGTTCACAATCCAGCCAAAAACCACAATTTCGCACAATTCCAAAGCAATTGAGTACCAAAATATTCCCATAAAATTATTCTCATTGAAACCATGCATTCATAATATCCCTATGGCCTACACACTCATCCCTTACCTATCTAGCGTTATTGACTTTCTCAATAGCATGACACGTGATTCACTTCTCCCGGGCTGCAAAACATTTCACCAACAATATTTATTAATCTCAATTTAATTTTAAACTATTTTCTTTCGATAATTGCAGCCACATTATACACTGAAAATATTAAATCAGCATAAATTCTACCAATGCTAAAACATAACTTCTTCGTTTTAAATCCGATTGCACCGATGGACTCCTCATAATTTCTACAGTATTATGGCATCCTAAACTCATCAAATGCAGCCACAATTCTACCTCCCCTTAGCTTGACCGAAACTCCCATGGAAGGAATCTCACACTTTCTCAACAATTTAACACTTAATTCATGTAAATTCATGATTCTTTCATTTGGCATCATTTTCATGCATGAAGCAATATGGTTTCCTTATGTTCTTCACATGGCCAAAGCCCTTGAGAGTGCTTGAGCATGAGTTGATGAGATCCAATCAAAACAAATGCTTAAATCATGCTTAAGAAGCTTAGATATGCCATAATCTATCATTAAAATCTAAAGAACTAATAAGTGTAAGCAAGTGGTACCTTGGCCGAATTCATTGGGCTGCCTTTTCTCTTGATTTTATCACTTATTCCATGAGATATTGGTATGGGTGAAGAGAGGATGATGAGTAGAACATTTTTGTAGAATAAAGTTTGTTGAAATTTTGTGATTTTAATGGTGTTTTATAAGGTTTCTTTTCTTTTCTTTATTTTTCCTTTAATGGTGGCGTGGGATGAGAGGAAGAAGAAAGTGAATAGTGGCTGGCTGGTGTTGGGGTAAAAATATAGAAAATTCTAGCGAATGGTGAAATTACAAAAATGCCATCCATTATGAAATTTTTGGACAAAAGTGCTCTTAACTTCCGTAATTTTTATAATTATGTAATTACAGTTCAAAAATTCAGATTCCATCACAAAAAATTATTATTAAACATATTTTGATGAATAAAGGTGGTTTTGTTTGGATTTGACCTACCGTGAAGGTGAAATTACAAAAATGCCCTTATCAGGCCAATCGCGTAAATTTTGTATTTAACCTCCAATTCGATCTATCTATTGACATAGCCTAGGAATTATTTTCATGTAGAATATCATGCTATATTTACTTGGTCCAAATTCATTTTAGTTTGGCCACAATTTATGAAAATGCCACCGGACTATGTCCTTAATCGTCATTTTCTAAATTGTTTGCACACATCCCAAAAATAATCTAAATAAGGGATTTTAGGTATGAGATTCTTACCTTAGGCTTATCATACCCTCCAGACACTGTTTGACTAGTTTCACGTCCATCCGGGCACTGTTGAACAAGTGGGGCCGCCTACACTATTTCCTTTATTACATGTGTAGAACACAGGAATTGAACAGTGATAAGACATCTGACACATGTAACAGTAATATAAACACATCTCTTACACATAATGCCTTTGGACGGTGAAACTTTCAAGAATACAGAATCCCTCGCTGAGATCTCTAAGTGTCGGCGCTAGTATTTGCATAACTTTTCTACCGATTCTAAGCAGTTTTTAGCCTATCACATATAATCCGAACATCCTTAGAAGCTTGCTCAACAAACTCGGGAGCCAAAATATTTCGATCACCCATTTCTTCCCAGCTAATAGGAGAATGATATCTTCCACCATATAGAGCTTCATATGGTGCCATGTTAATGCTAGAATGATAAATGTTATTATAGACAAATTCTACCAATGGTAAATGATCGTCTCAAAAGCCCTTAAAGTCCAATGCACAAGCTCTCAACATATCCTCGAGCGTTTGGATTGTGCACTCGGACTGACCATCAGTCTGCGGATGGAAAGCTATGCTAAAATTCAATTGAGATCTCATAGCATCCTAAAAATACTCCCAGAAATGAGAGGTAAACCGAGAATATCTATTAGAAGTAATGCTCACTAGAACCCCATGCAGTTTGGCAATCTCTCTAACATACAGATCGGCTAAGGTACTCAGAGAATCAATGGATTTAATGGCAAGAAAGTAGGCTGACTTCGTCAATTTGTCAACGATAACCTAGATCGCATCATGGTTCCTTTAGATTTTTAGTAAACCCATGATGAAATTGTAACGTCCGGAAATATAAAATTCTGAACCAAATTTTTCTTTTTAAAATACTTAATCACTTACCATCTTTTGGTTTGCTTTTGGTGTCAGTGTAAGCACACTCCACATTTTCTTTATTTGTAAGCTACTTATACCACCAAATAAATAAATAATCAAAAATTTAATATATTTACAATATAATATTTATCCCTCCAATTTACATCCCACTTTAAAAGTTTACGTTCTATTTCAACAAACACAATTGTTGTGCAATTACATATTTGAATATAAATGTAAATATGTACCTGATCATTTATTACTTGTAATCTTCTAATACTTTCTTCAATAATCTGTGAAGTAGTGGTAGACATGTACACTAAAAACTATCTGGGAGAAGGGAGTAAGGGGGTGAGCTTTGGGAAAAGCCTAGTAAGAAACATATATAAAAATGTTGAAAACATTATAGAAATATTTTAGAAAACATATCTTAAAGTATTTCATTATATAACTCATCTATAACCCATATTTGAAAATACTATAGTGAATAGTAACTCATTCTATAATAATAAATAATTCACTTTCAGTAAATAGTTCAGTTATAAATAGTTAAGAATTTAATAACAGTAAATAATTCAGTACTAGTAATAGCTCAGTAAAACAATATAGTAAACAGTAACAGTAGGTGGAGACCAGGCAACACCCTCAATGTATCAAGCTATAATCCTCGTAGGGAACAGTAACAGTATCATCTGAGACATATGGCCATAGTCTATAAATGTCCTCGGTCGTACACTGATCAGGTGTCAACCAGGACGCTGAGGATAGGTTCAGTATCTACAGCTTCACACAACATATTACATGTCACATATCACATATCAACATGATATAGGGCCTATCAATCTCAAAACCATTCGTAAACCGTATAAATTCCATAAAGGAAATCATTTCACGACACATGTTTTAAGAAAATATATGTTCAGTGTAGAAGTGAAAACTTATAAAGTATTCATAGTTCAGTTTTCTCTTTTGAAAATATTTCATTTCACTTTAAATGAATTAAAAGATCATGCTGGTACTCTTACTTATATAAAATTCAATTTTTTTCGTGTATAAAGGTTAATCTGAAATCACTGCAGTAAATAGTTTCAATATCAATAAACATTTATGTTCCAAAATAGAGTAGTACACAGTGCAATAACCATGCAATAACCATACATCTTAAAACGCATTGGTTACGTGAACAAATTATATTTTTTTCCCCTTTTTGGAAAATTGATGAAAACGGTTAAGAATAGGATTTCCGAAAATTTCCAAGAACACGTAAAAATATTTCTAAGCAATTCTTATATATGTTCCTTATCTCATGTCCACACAATATCTCTGCGTTCTACTACTGCTTGTGAAATTATATTTCCTAGAATTGCTACTCTGCACAATAATATCACCTTATACTTAAATCTCCATATCACATTGAAAATAACTATTTTATAATCTCTATTTTACATTTATCATTCTCCACAATTGATTTATTTATTTCCTATTAATTACCACACATAGTTATGATCAAATCATATCCCTTTCCAATCCCAACAACCAAATAATCTCATTAACCTTTATGTCATATTTATTTATTTTTAAATCATGATAATTATCACTGTAATCCCATTTCTGAGTCTCAACCATACCTCTCTTTATGCACATAATTCATTTCTTTCCAAATTTACTTCCAATAATGTTTCTCTACTCATCCTTAACTATTTCTCTTTAATCATTAAGTCATTAAATTAACGTGAGAATTCCCCCATGGACAATGCCTTGTCCAATTATTCATATCTTACACTACAAAGATTAGATTTCTTTCAATTCCAATTTCACCGAATAATTTCATTGCTCATAATTTATTTTTCCTTGCTCAATAAATCATAAATTCCAATAAGTCAAGGAATTTCCAAAGTTTCCCCCATTAACTAAAATTCATTCTTTTCTCAAATTTAATTCCACCATTTGCTTCCATTAAATTTACTTCCAATTTATAATTCCTAAAATCCATTTATTTTGATATCTTATTAAATATCACAATATAATTACCATTAAATCATTTTCATATCACATTAAATTACTTCAATGATCCTATTATTTTCCTTTAAACTTTAGATCATAAAAGTGTGCATTAGGATCCCATGAGAGTGCTTTGGCCGAATTCCCATATGAGATTCTTATGGTTTTCTCTTCATTATTTTTCATTCTTTCCTTTCTCAATTTCACTCATAAATAATTTCCTTCTTCACTTAAAACATTTATCACACCTCTTCTATCAATACTCTTATCAATTCTTGCTATACTATTGCTTACTCCTTAACCCTCCAATTCCAATATTTCATATTATATTATAAAATTTAGTTGATCAAATACTCTAATTGATTCTAAAATTTATTCTTTTCTTCAATTCTCATTCCATGGATTTAATTTCCTTCTCACTCTTGTTATCATTTTAATTACCATTCTTTAACTTTCTCGTTTAAAAAATTTAGCATACTCTTCCATAATTTATGCCTTGGCCAAAGCTTCTTTGTCAAATATTTATTATCTTCCAATTTCCTACTTCATGAATATCTCTTCTTCTTTTTTTTACTTTTACTCCATAAATCAAAATGTTCACCAATTTTCATATTCTCACATTATAGCTAATTATTCATTCTTGAACCAATCTTATTTTCTTGTTAAATACTCAAACATAATTACAATAAAATTCATTTTTCCTTTTTCTCCAAATCTTTACTTTCTAATTGCTCATTTTTCATTTCCATATAAGTTTAAAAATAATCATTTATTAGAAACTTCCCCACGCCATTTCTTTTCTTTCTTTGCTTTGCTTTTCTTTTCTATTTTATTTTCACTGCAGCTTCACGTCTTCTTTTCCCACGCAGCCATGCTCGACATCTTCCTTTTTAGTATAATTTTTTCATGAATTTTTAATCTTCATTTAATCCTTAACCCATAGCTATCTTATACTCACTTAGTGTTTCATTCAAACAGCTTTTATTCATTAAAGATCATCACCATCGTTCAGCTTATGTTTGGCCGCAAAGCACCCCTTTTTCGCCATTGATATGTTCTGCCAACAATCAAGATTTCACAAACTATATCCACAATCATCTTTTATCCCATTTCCATTCATCATCATCTTCTAATTTCTACTCAACAAACATTAAATTACTCATAAATTTCCCACTCTTCCTTCTTCAACCGAAGTTGTATTCTTTCTCAATATTCCCATTTAGTTAAATCAAAGCCTCAGTTCACATCATTCAAGCTTAGAGTAAGTAGAGACTACAACTAGTATTAAAAAAAACCGCCACCCATCACCTTACCTGTTAGAGCCGAACAGAACAGCCCCAGAATTGAGCTGATTTTCCTTCACGTTAGCTTTCCAATTGCTACGTTTAAAGTGGTTTTAAAGTAGAGAATAGGCTAAGTGAAGAAGGTTGGGTGATTTAGTGATGAAACATGATGATTTAGTTGAGTAGAATTGAGAAGAACGTGAGAAATTTTGGGAGGAATGGAGAGAAACGGGCTTGTAGTCGAAAAGAAAAGAGTCGGTGACAAAGATGAAATTTCTGAGGAGACTTCATCAAATTGAGTCTTCTTTATTCATGTTTCAACCAATAAGATCTTGTCACCTAGCAAAATAATTAAATTTCTCTCTTAATTTCCAACATTTACACTTTTACCACTAAAAAAATCTCATCTTTATAGTTTCAGATTTTAACTTTTTATTTTAACTAAATTTACTTTATTTAGGTCAATGTGTCGTCAATCTTTGACCAATTTGACCAATCCCATGTGAAATGACCATTTTACCCTTATATAATTTCATTAATTCCAATTAAGTCCAATCATTAATTTAATATTTTTAAATTCAAATTTAATAGTTTAGTTTTATTATTTCCCATATACTTAGATTAAACAAGGTCAATTATTGACTCATAAAGGGATTTGACAGGTTAAAATTTGTGAAATTACTAAATTACCCCTAATCGTAAAATCCTGTAAATTTTCATTTTTTTTTACGCTTAATCACTTTTATCAATCCACATGATCTAAAACCTTATTACGTATAAAATTATTCACCTTGAGTATCATCATTCTAGGGTCTCACTTTGACCTGGACGGAAAAAGTCATGGTGGGGCCCTCACAGAGTTACTCCTTGAACCCTATCGAACAGACACTTTGCTTGAATATTTTAATAATAATTTCTCTTTATAATTTCCTACACTCAATAACTTATTTAAAATATAAAAAACTCAGGGCTCTCATAGAAATCTATAGTGGTATAGGTAGAGGTCGAAGTAATCTTACTAGTTTTTGATGCTCCACCTTTACATGCTGACAAGTGAAACACCTTGCAACAAACTCAATGATGTCTCACTTTATCTTAGGCCACCAGTACACTTTACGAAGATGATGGTACATCGTGGTGTTGCCTGCATGTAAAGTATACCTTGAGGTGTGAGCTTTTATCAGAATCAACTCTCTCAATTATCGATCATCAGGAATACAAATCCAACCCTTGAACCTTAGAATGCCATTAGTGTCAATCTCATATTCTAACTGAATACCTAACTATATTTGACTGGCAATTTCAATACAATGAGCATCCACCCTTTAAGAACTCCTAATTCGATCCATCAAGTCAGGCTCAATCCGCAGACTAGCCGTCATACCATACCTCTTAGAAGGAGTAACATTCAAATTGAGGCTCACAAACTATTCTAGCAAATCATATTCTCGCACCATCATATAAGAGACTATACCCAAATGCTTCCTACTCGGAGCATCTGCTACCACATTAGCTTTTCTCGGGTGGTACAATATCTCACAGTCATAGTCTTTCAACAATTCCATCCATCTACGCTGCCTTATATTCAATTCACGCTGTGAGAACAAGTACTTAAGACTCTTATGATCAGTATATACTTGGAACTTTTCACCATACAAGTAATGCTGCCATATCTTCAGAGCAAACATTATGGTAGCCAGTTCCATGTCATGAGTAGGATAGTTTTTCTAATGGTCCTTCAGTTAACGAGAACCATAAGTGACTACTTTACCATTTTGCATAAGCACACAACCCAACCCCTATGAAGAGGCATCACAGTACACTAAAAAACTCCTTAACTACTCGAAATGGTGAGGATTAGTGCGGTGGTCAATCTATGCTTCAACTCCTGAAAATTGCGCTTTATAGGCATTAGTCCACTCAAACTTAGCATCTTTGCATATGATACGCATTAAAGGACCGACCAATCTAGAAAAACCCTCAACAAATCGACGATAATATCCAGCTAGACCTAGAAAACTCCAAATCTTAGCCACCGATTTCAGTCTTTCCCATTGCACAATAGCCTCTATCTTAGACAGATCAATTGACACCCTGTCTTTAATCACCACGTGACCCAAAAATGTAATCCAATCTAGCCAAAACTCACCTTTGCTTAGCTTAGCATAAAGCTTTCGATCTTTGAGAGTTTGTTGAACAATATTGTGATGTTGCTCATACTCTTCCCAAGATTTAGAATATATAAGAATGTTATCAATTAAAAAGATGTCAAACCTGCCCAGATACGGCTTGAACACCTCCTTCATAAGATTCATAATGGTTGCAAGGGCATTAGTAAGTTTGAATGTCTTAACCAGAAACTCGTAGTAACCATATCGAGTTCTAAATGTAGTTTTAGGGATATCTTCTTTTTGAATCTTTAGTTGATGATATCCCAATCTAAGATCATTTTTAGAAAATATTTGTGCACCCTTGAGTTGATCAAACAAATCATATATTCTAAGAAGAGGATACTTGTTCTTGATAGTAGCTTTATTGAGCAACCGATAATTAATGTAGAGTTGCAAGTTACCATATTTCTTATAGACAAAAAGGACTAGTGCACCCTAAGGAGAGATGCTGGGATGGATGAAGCCCTTGTCTAGTAACTCGTAAAGCTACTTCTTGAGCTTATCAAGCTCTACCAGTACTGTTCGATAAGGAGGCTTAGAAATGGGTTTAGTACCGAGTACCAAATCAATGGTGAATTCTATCTCTTGATTAGGAGGAAGTCCTGGTAATTCATTCGAAAACATATTTGGGAAATCTATGACCATAGGAATCTTGTGTAACTTCAGACGTTTCCTTTCTATATCCTCAACACATGCAATAAACCCTTTAATAACAAACACAATTTGTTAAATTTCAATCTCAAACTAATTTTCAATAAAACAGTTCACATTCATTGCTATATAGAAAGCTTCACAGTGTATTATCGGGAGATGAGAAGGTTACATTCTTAGTATAGCAGTCTAAACTAACATGATTACTAGTTAACCAATCCGTCCTTAAGATCACATCAAAATCATACATATTAAGTAAAATTAGATCACCCAATGTTTCCTTCTCTCTTACACTTAGCTTATAGTTACAGTACACTGTATCAATCATTTGAGATTCTCTAAAGGGTGTGTTAATTTGTAATAGATGCCTTAAAGGTTCAGGCTCTACAGGTATCTTAACAACAAATGTTGGAGATACAAAAGAATGTGTAGAATTTGGATCAAATAATGCAAGTGCATCTATATCAAAAACAAAAATCATACCCTTGATAACCTCAAAAGATGTGTTAGTAATATCCTCATCTATGGCATACGCTCTACCTTGAGTCACAGCCTTCTTTTATTTCTCTAAGGCTGTAGCTCACCTCCACAGTGGTGCAGCCTTCTCTAGCTCCTTAACTATTGTTGTTGCTGACTCTTTACTATTTAGGCAATCCTTAACTAAATGCCTAGTCTATCCACATCAAAAACATGCTGCAGTGATCCAATGGTAAGGTCTAGTACCATGTGACTTTCCACAATTTTCACATATCGTCTTGGTAGCGTTCTATGTAGTGGTGGAGCTGTTAGTAGTAGTGGACTTAGCAAACTTATCTTTGGTAGCTTTACCCCTAGTGATCTTAGCTTTCTTAGCCGGTCTCTTATCAAATTTGTTAGCTTTAAATTGATATATACATATATATATATATACATATATATATATATTTATTTATTTTGAAATGAAAAAAAAAACTGAAGCAAAATTAAATGATTTATAATGAGTGTAAATTTGCATGTCATTTACAAAATTCTATCAAGTACAAGACCATGTTGTGACTGCATATTTTGAATGGTCTTATGATACTTAGATAATATTATTAAGTGATTGATTATTAAATATAAAATCTTTTCAAAATCACTCAATCAATATTTAAACTAAACTTTCATGATATCTAGTCAAGAAATATTCAAATGAAGTTGGAAAACAACTTGAGAATGTATTAAGGTCAAAGTATGCATGTCTTTCAACTCAAAATTACTTAAAAAATCAGGATTCATAGTGACAGGATCAATCCCCCCTTCACTGGATTTGTAACGCCCTCGGAAGCCGGGATTTTCGGGCTAACTTTTTCTCTCACTTCCTATGTTTGTCTCTCGCTCAGTGTAGCTAAAACCTAATGAGTAGAGTCCCACTCCTATAGTTATTTAAGACTAGTTGTCTAAGGTCCCATTATAGTCTTCTCGTAAGACGTGTCGAAAACGACACTGAAAAACTTCTGTCCCTATTTTATTCCATTATCCATCCTCATACTAAGTACATCATCGTTTCAACCTATAGCAATTCCAAATCTCAATGTAACTTCTGAAATACTTAGCTTCCATGGATTTTCATATATAAATATATCGAAAATTCAACTTAACTAGATAACACAGTAGGTTTACAGATTCGATATCTCCTAGTTCTTACATCCCAAATCCTATACACTGTGTACACAAAAGAATTTAGTCTGGGAAATAAACAAAAGAACAAAGATTATACCTTGGTTCAAAATACAATTTTCTGCAACTCGACAAAAGGACTCTTGATGCACCACGCTTGTGCCGAGTCTACCTGAAATAATCTGAGGTGGAAAGGGGTGAGCTTTGGGGAAAGCCCAGTAAGAAAACATACGCTAAATGATGTTAGGTTTCTACTATGTTTAATGCATGTGTATGCGTGAATGAATGTGCCAAAACTCATGCTTAAAGATGTTTTATCGGAAATAATACCAAATTGATAAACCATAGTTTATAAGCTATAAAATGTTATGCCAAGTAATTTCAAAACAGATTAGTACTCAAGCATTCACAAAATCAAGATATAGTAGTAGTAGAAATGCTACATTCGCTCATCTTTGTAACAGTATCGTAATATACATTTAAAACATTTTCACGAGACGAGCATTATGAGATTCGGTAACATAACGGGGATCTTTGGAAATATAACCAAGAAGCTTTTTATGAAAGCATCCACTGTAGCTAGCAGTGGTCGGTGTCCCATACCAGGGCTCTATCCATGATCATGAATCATCCCAGCACCAGTGATCATCTAGTAGCTGAGGTACAAGTCACGACTAGTTGTCGGACAATCATACGTAATCACCGCTACCCATTTGCCACACAGGCGGGATCCATGACGCAATTACGTATACGGCGCCTCAATGCCACACAGGCTTACTGAATGCCACACAGACATAATAAAACGCCACACAGGCGAGTGCCACATAGGCATTTCCAAGTGCCACAAAGGCATTTCCAAGTGCCACGCAGGCATTTCCAAGTGCCACACAGGCATTTCCAAATGCCACACAGGCATTATACATCATCACATGTATCATGAGTCAAAACTCGTTTAGAAATATATCTTACAAAATAGGTTGAGTACTAAAGGCATAAACCGTTCCACATACTTATAGTTTTAAAAATCTAATTGTACGAAGTCTCGATAACAAATAGCAGTGATTAATATACATGAGGTTTTAAAGGCATTTAATAAATCCAATTTAATACCAAGAAACTTATTTAGACAATTTCTAACGAAATTTCGGCATTATAACAGCATAGGTAGAACACTACCCAGCGTCATAACCACAATCAAATATCTGTAGAAAACTCAATCAAGCAATATATCTTCAATACACCAATTTCCAATACAAATCCAAATCCAAATCCAAATCCAAACATTATGCATTTTAAACTCAATCCAACATATTTGGACATTTAACCAAGAATGCATTTAAATCCATAAATATTAAATAACATTAATTTAAAAATGCATAAGCATAGTAGACTGACAAGCATTTACCGTATATTCCCTTACCTCGTTATGCCAAGATTAATGTTTAGCAATACCGTTCTTGCGCACTTCTGGCCAATCATTAAATTCTCAACTCCTTGTGAGTTTTCCCCCTTCAAAAGTCTTCAACTTAAACTCTTTGTCAATGCTACTCAAGACTCCGACGTAAACCTTGGAAATCCTCCCCTTTTTCTTCCGAAATTCCTTTTCCTTGATATCTTTTTCTCACAAAAATCACCACATCAAAATAACATTTATCATACTTTAACAAACATAGGTACATAAAAACCGTTGTATCATGTACGTTAAGTTTAAACCAAACATAGATTCTTACTACTACTTCCACTTTAGTCATAATTTGGAAATCTCTTTCTTTAGTATTTTTCCTACAAACCACTACCATTGCATACTTAATATCACTCTTAGGACATCATATCATCAATATGTTTATCTAAATATTTTTTTTTAACTAAATTAAATTGGCCTTAACCTTAATCTAAGAATGCCCAATTCCTTCACTAGGTCTTCTCACTATTCATTTCAACCTCACAATTCAAGGTCAATATTAAAACTTACAAATTCCTCATTCAAATGTTCTCGAGCCAACAATTCTAAGTGTGTTTATCTTAATCTTTACTTGATACAAAACTGTTCATGCTAACTAACATGTATGTATATTATTTACCTTTGAGTCAATATTTGTATAAAATTCTCAATCCTTCCTTCTATGAAGATCTCATATAATTTAATACCATAATCACATTTAATATACTTAAATATATAACATGGATTTTATTCAAGCCAAGAAAAACACTCTTACCCCTTGAATCCATGTTGACTGAACCTTAACTCCCTTTATCTCTCGGCTAGCACAACATTCCTTGCTTTAATCTTTCCTCCCTCGTTCTGGCCAATAAGCCACACGTCTGTCTCAAATGCCCCTGAACAGCACTTATCTCAGTCTCAAATGCAGCCCCCTATCGGCCCCTTTTTGCACCTAAACAACTCTATCTTGAGCCCTTGAACCCAACCTCAAACCACCTTTTAAATCCTACTTTTCAGCCCTTTGTTTCAGCCACCATACGGTAAGCTTTTGCCCTAAAAATGCTATCGTGCAGCATTTATCTGTCCTACATTTCCAGCACCAAACTACACTCCAGATCAGTCCTCGGATGTCACGAAAAGTTACCGTTTCTTTGCCCAAAACTCGTTTGTTTCAGCACCCATAAAACAACCCACTTTAGCTCCTTTTCTGGTGCCAAAACCAACGCCTGAAACAGCAACTTTCTGCCCCAAATCAGTATCTAAAACACCATTAGCAGAAGCCCCTAATTAGCTCCGAATCCCTTGCACTCACGTCCCCTCCCTGTTCTAGCTTCCTCTCGGCATTTTTTCTTTTTCTTTTAATTCCATCCCTCTCGTCTCTTGTCTTTCTCTTCTCCTTTTTCTTTGCTTGTCACTTGGCTTTGTTTTTAAGCCACTCAATTCATAGTGGTCTGCTTTGGCAGACCACTCACGTGGGTTTGGTGGGAAATCCCACCAAACTCCACTAACTTTTTTTTTTATCATATAGATTATATTTATTTTATTTTATTTAAATCATTTAATGATATATCTACTTTTATATATATATATATATATATATATATATTTGAAATGTATATATATTTTCCATTTACTTGATAAATATATATATTTTCAATATATATAATTATATATTTGTTAAACTTGGATCCTTCAACCTTAGTATAATTAATTTCCTATTATTTAACTATCACTTAAATAATTAAATTCCTTAAAAGAAAAACACACTTTAATCCATTAGATAAGTCTTTTATATCACTACAATGTGTCCCTTTGCAACATATATAACTTCCACAACCTTAATTCTATAGATTTCACCTCTCCTAATTTCAGTACAACATCTGCTTGTAAAATCTCAAACCTTAAATTTCCTATTAAACTCCCATAGCCTCAATTCTTCAGAAAAAAATCAGCTTATTTAATTCCTCCAAATTATCATTTCCCATGCTTAACTAATTTATTATATCATTCTCCTATTTCAAGATAATTTCCCCCATTATGAAATCCAATTCCAATAACTCCTTAATTCACTTACCATGCGTAGAAAATTTGCAGTTGTCACAGGATTGAACCCTAAATGGTAGAAAGCTTTCAAGGTAAATCAAGACCCCCATGATCAATCTCTAACCTTATAGGATCGATCCAAAGATGGCAGAAACTCTTAGAAGCCTACTCGAAATTGTAGGATCGATCCCCTGTGCCTAAGGCTCGATCCCCTCCACGCGTAAAGTTTTTTAATGGCTAGTTTTTGAGGGTTTCAATAGGAAGATTTGCATTAAATGCTCCAATAACTGGCCTCAACCCTGTGAGGACTATAAATACCAATATTTAAGAGTTTGAAGAAGATAAGAAGCATTATTCATCATCTTTTGACTTCAAGAAAGCATTAAAAGCTCAAATTCTATCTTTTTTTTATCATATTGCTCTTCATCTTGTATAATCCAACCTTCAAGAGGTTCACTTTGTATACAACCTTTCTTTCCAAATCACTTCTTTGTACTAAAGGGAAGAGTAACGTAGTGAGATTCATTGTGTGAGTGATTGAGTAGTCACTTTAGAAAGGGTTCAAAGGTTTCTTTCTTAGCATTAAAAAGGAAGTGTATGAGGTCTCACCATACCTTGAAGTGGTGTGTATTGATTCACAAGAAGAGTGGAATCAACACCTTGACAAGAAGATTAAGGAGAGAGGACGTAGGCAAGGGATTGGCCGAACCTCTATAAAATCCTGTGTTTGTATCTTCTTCCCTACACTATTTACTTACTACTTTTTTGTGAATTTATTGTTCTAATTGTTGGATTATGCCCTTAGAACCATTCATTAGATGATTGACTTTGGCATTTTTTTTTTTATGTATCATGACATTTTATTTATCATAGTTCATTATTATATTTGTCTTATAACTGCGTAATATAATCTTATATAATAATGTCCTTAGAATAGTAATAACACACTATTCTTAGAATATCCCTAGTCAAGTATTATTGTGAACAAGGATAACAATGATACGATAAGACTAGTATGTGGTTGACTGATGACCATTGTCATGGATATAGGATATCAAGTCATCACATAGGTACATGTTAGAGAACTATGTACTGGATCGACCCTCCATGAGAACGCTACATGGATTGTTATATGAATGTCAAAAGCGATTCTCATAGTGATGATGGTGTATGTGATCCTTTGACTTGAGATCATCAGAGATCCCAACATAGAGAATTGCATACTTTAATGCTGCTAGATGTCATTCGTAACAGGATGGACTATGAAGGTAGTAATTGGGTATGCCTTGATCTATGTAGAGGGATGTTGAGTGATCAAGATAGGATTTATCCCTCTTATATAACAAGAGTGATGTCTTGGGCCCTTTGATAGAGTGAGACTAAGAAATGCATGGCCGTGCTCGAATAAGTCAATATGAGATATTGATTTTATTTGTTTAATTAGTCTACTCAGGAATCAAGAAACGCTGATTAGACTATACAAGTGTGACACATTCCATGACTTGTGTCTAATCAAGACATCATAGGATAAAGGGATTAAACTACACGGTAACATCTATCACGAGTAAGGTTATGTCGAGTCATTGACATTCTCGTTACATGGGTAGCAATGATGTGTTGCTAGATACCGCTCATTGCCTGTGACAATTTTGTCATTGCCATTGTTTTGAGAACCTATTGGGTCGCACACTTAGAACGGATCAATGAGGAGCTTAATTAATCCTATTCTGAATTGGATTAAGGATATAACTAATCCTATTCTAAGTAGGATTAGAGTTCTGTTTGGCAGTAAATTTTAGGGTAAAATTTACTGCCTATAAAAGGGATGTTTTTCTAAAACATAGCCGCACTTTTTTTTAAAAACAGAAAACAAAACATTCTTTTTAATCGAAGCTAGCAGTTCGGTTAAAAGAATAAAAACGCTCCTTAAGGCATCTGATCGTGAGACGTTCAAGAGTCTTGAGATCCGTTCGTGTGGATACCGTAGAGTCAGGAACGAAAAGTTGCTGCTTGTGACTCGACCAACGACAGAAAATTCAGAGAAAACGTCAGGTAAAATCTCGAAACCCTAATCAGGCAACTCTCCGAATCGATCTTGGTGGAGGCCGAATGATTTAAATTCCGCTGCGTGTTGTTTCGGTTTCCTTCACTGGTATCCGAGCCAGATTCGGAGTCCCTGATTTGTTTTGATAAAAGCATGATCTCTGGTTACTTTCTGTTTATGATTACATGCAATCGTTTTAATGAGATTAATACGGATTAGAATGTATATGATATATTCAGAGGCTAGAAATCGAATTGTTGAAAATATATATATGATGTATATCAATTTCGATTCAACTTATATGTGAGATATAATCTGTTATGCGAATTAATAATGGCGTTTCTGTTTTGCATAAACGTTATGTATAATCTGTGATGCGAATTATTAATGGCGGTTTCTGTTCTGCATAAACGTTATGGAAGAAACAGAATAATGTCGAAAGTGTATAAAGATTGAAACACTTTTAGATAAGAGTTCTAATGCGACTAAAATTATATTCAGTATAAGATACTGGCTGGAACATCCTAATAAGATTAGGACACTTCCGGATAAGGGGCGTTGGCAATGTCAATACTGTTGACCTTTTTTTTTTTTTTCGGGGTTATAATTCGTTTCAAATGTGCCTCATTAATAAAACTAAAAATTAAAAATTGCATTACACTTGTTTGTATACACACGGTGGTTGTTGTTTGAGCATGGTGCATAGTTATAGCCCTAGCCCAATATGATTGTATTTTCGTGGTTGTAAATTTTAATAAATACGACCTGCGTGTCGTGCCTTGTTCTTGAAATTCTTGTTGTACATTCTTTTCTCATCTTATTCCCCTCGAATGTAACTCGAGGTTTCTCTTAAACTATGTAATTGGAGCTGACAACCATGCAAAGGATGACCAAAGAGGCACTTGGAGAAGATGCTATTACCCTTAGGTTAACCCTTAGGGTTTCTCATTGGCTTGGGAAATCCATTTAGTTTGGGCTATAACTATGTCACGTTTATTTTATTGCTTAATTGCATGAGATGCATGGTTTATTTTGTACGTTTATGATATGAAAATCATATGATAATTTTTTTTTTAAAAAAAAAAAGTAAAATTGGTGAGATCTTATTCAATAAACTAAGAAAATCCCTCAAATTAAATTAAGTCAATAATAGATGCCTACCAATGAATAGCACTCGTCAAGACTAGAATCGATTTTGTTATGTTTGCCAAAGCAAAATATCATATCTATCTTAGTAAGACGCGATGGGATAATAGTGATATCCAAAGGCTATAAATTGGGTTGACTTAACTAAATTTCATCAATAGGATTGGGAATTTAGAGGCATAAAGTTGGGCTTCCATTCATGAGATGAATTAGAACAAGTGTTGTTCACCCAACTATCCAAGAGTTACATGAGATGTAATTGGTAAGTGTTGCCTACCTAAATAGCCAAATCTTGGGCGATTAGCCAAAGCTAACTCTAGATAAGGTGAAATATGGATCTTGGCCCACTAGAGAAATTATGTGATAATTTTTCCGAATTAATAGTGAGGGTTGTTGATTCGATAAAAATAGTGGGAGCATCATTTAATAAATATTTAATTAAATGAATGCATTCATGATACTTATATTTTGCATATTTTTTGTTGTAGATTACCATGGCATCAAACACAAATAACACACTTTCACTGCGATCTGTCCTTGAGAAGGACAAGTTGAATGGGACAAACTTCCTGGATTGGTACAGGAACCTGAGGATAGTCCTCAAGCATGAAAAGAAGTTGTATGTCCTTGAAATTCCCTTACCTGAGGAACCACCCTTTAATGCTCCAAGGGCAGAAAGAGATGCTTATAAGAAGCATCAAGATGATGCATTGGATGTTAGTTGCCTTATGCTTGCCTCCATGAATCCTGAGCTTCAAAAGCAACATGAGGAAATGGATGCGTTCGATATGATCGAGCATCTCAAGCAACTCTATGAAGAGGAAGCTAGGCAAGAAAGGTACAATGTCTCTAAGGCATTGTTTCAGTGTAGGATGGCAGAGGGGACTCCCGTTGGTACTCATGTGCTCAAGATGATTGGGTACACTGAAAACCTTGAAAGATTGGGATTTCCTTTGGGCCAAGAGTTGGCCACTGATGTGATTCTGCAATCGTTGCCAGACAGCTACAGTCAGTTTGTTGTTAATTACAACATGAATGAAATTGACAAGACTCTGCCGCAGTTACTTAGCATGTTGAAAACAGCTGAATCCAACATGAAAAAGGCCAAGCCCAAAGATGTCTTAATAGTTAAGAAAGCTAAGGGCAGGGCTAATGCAAAGGGCAAGAAAAAGGGTAATAAAACCAATGGCAAGTTCAAGCCCAATGATACTGCACTGAAGCCTAAAGGTGGGGTTGCCAAAGAAGGGAAATGCTTCCATTGCGGTGAGACCGGACATTGGAAGAGGAATTGCAACAAATACTTGGAAGAGCTAAAGAAGAAGAAAGGAAGTGAGACTTCCACTTCAGGTATTTATGTTATAGAAGTTAATCTATCTACTTCTTCATCATGGGTATTAGATACTGGATGTGGTTCTCACATTTGTGTAAATGTGCAGGAACTCAAAAGGAGTAGATCGTTGACTAAGGGCGAGGTCGACCTGCGAGTGGGAAATGGAGCAAGGGTTGCTGCATTAGCTGTAGGAACTTATATTTTGACATTGCCCACAGGGCTTGTTTTAGAATTAG
The DNA here is from genome assembly GCA_031772115.1 of Heritiera littoralis. Lineage (NCBI taxonomy): Eukaryota > Viridiplantae > Streptophyta > Magnoliopsida > Malvales > Malvaceae > Heritiera > Heritiera littoralis. The sequence continues at coordinate 3,490,111 of JAPDPK010000043.1, forward strand.
ATGATTGTTATTATGTGCCTTCCATCACTAAAAACATTATTTCTATTTCTTGTTTGGACAAGAAGGGTTTTTCATTTATAATAAAGGACAACTGTTGCTCCATTTATATAAATGATATCTTTTATGGTAGTGTACAACTAATTAATGGTCTTTACATTCTAAATCTTGATATGCCCATTTATAACATAAATGCTAAAAGGATTAAATCTAATGATCAAAATCCAACATATCTCTGGCATTGTCGCTTGGGACACATAAATGAGAATCGCATTTCCAAACTCCATAAAGATGGACTTTTGGACTTATTTGATTTTGAATCTTATGAGACATGTGAATCTTGTTTGATGGGTAAGATGACTAAAGCCCCTTTCAAAGGACATAGTGAAAGGGCAAGTGATTTATTGGGCTTAGTACATACAGATGTATGTGGACCTTTAAACACACAGGCCAGAGGTGGGTTTATGTACTTTATTACATTTACTGATGATTTCAGTAGATATGGCTATGTGTATCTTATGAGACACAAGTCAGAATCTTTTGAAAAGTTCAAAGAATTCAAGAATGAAGTACAAAACCAACTTGGCAAGAGCATTAAGGCACTTCGATCAGATCGAGGTGGTGAATACTTAAGCCAAGAATTTTATGACTATCTTAAAGAGTGTGGGATTGTCTCACAACTCACTCCTCCAAATACACCACAATGGAATGGTGTATCTGAAAGGAGAAACCGAACTTTATTAGATATGGTTCGATCAATGATGAGTCATACAGATCTTCCAGAATCCTTTTGGGGACATGCATTAGAAACAGCTGCTTTTACACTGAACCGTGTTCCATCTAAATCGGTTCCAAAGACACCATATGAGATATGGACTGGTAAACGTCCCAGTATGTCTTTTATGAAGATTTGGGGTTGTGAGGCTTATGTAAGACGTCAAGTCTCTAACAAACTTGCACCTAAATCTGATAAGTGCTATTTTGTGGGATATCCTAAACAAACTAAAGGATATTATTTTTACAATCCCACTGAGCGCAAAGTGTTTGTAGCTCGAACAGGTGTCTTTCTAGAAAGAGAATTCATTTCTAGAAGAACTAGTGGGAGAAAAGTAGAACTTGAAGAAATTCAAGAGCTACAAGATAGCGCACCCGATGTTGAGATGGAGCCTGAGCAAGCACCACAAGTTGTTGTGGAACCAGAACCACAAGATGTTGTGGAGCAACCGCCTGCTCAAGAGACACAAGCCTTGCGTAGATCAGTTAGAACACATCGTTGGCCACAGAAATATGGATTTCTAATGACTCAGAACGGTGATGTTTTGCTCATGGACCAAGATGAGCCTACTACCTATCAAGAGGCTATAACAGGGCCAGACTCTGAGAAATGGCTTGAAGCCATGAGATCTGAGATGGAATCCATGGATGCCAACCAAGTTTGGACCTTGGTTGACTTACCCGAAAGGGTAAAACCTATAGGGTGTAAATGGGTTTTTAAGAAGAAAACCGACATGGAAGGAAATGTTCATACCTATAAAGGGCGATTGGTTGCTAAAGGTTTTAAACAAATTCATGGTATTGACTATGATGAAACTTTTTCACCAGTCGCGATGATCAAATCCATTAGGATCTTGCTTGCGATAGCTGCATACCATGATTATGAAATCTGGCAAATGGACGTCAAGACTGCTTTTCTTAATGGAAAGCTACTCGAGGATGTGTACATGACACAACCTGAGGGTTTTGTTGATCCAAAAAATGCTGGAAAGGTTTGTAAGCTACAACGTTCTATTTATGGACTAAAGCAAGCTTCTCGAAGTTGGAATCTTCGTTTTGATGATGCAATCAAAGAGTTTGGTTTCATCAAGAACGAAGATGAACCTTGTGTCTACAAGAAGGTCAGTGGGAGCACTATTGTCTTCCTAGTGTTATATGTAGATGACATACTACTCATTGGGAATGACATCCCTACCCTTCAGTCTGTAAAGACTTGGTTAGGGAATTGCTTTTCAATGAAGGACTTGGGCGAAGCTACCTATGTACTGGGTATAAGGATCTATAGAGATAGATCAAGGAAATTAATTGGCCTAAGTCAAAGTGCATACATAGATAAAGTGCTAAAGAGGTTTAGCATGCAGGATTCCAAGAAAGGATTCTTGCCTATGACACATGGCATTACTCTCTCAAAAGAACAGTGTCCTACAACACAAGAAGAGAGAGAACGTATGAGTAAAGTTCCATATGCATCTGCTATTGGATCCATTATGTATGCCATGTTATGCACACGTCCCGATGTCTCGTATGCCTTGAGCATGACGAGTAGATATCAAGTTGATCCTGGTGAACGTCACTGGATCACTGTCAAGAATATTCTTAAGTACTTGAGAAAGACTAAGGATACATTCTTGATATATGGAGGTGAGGAAGAGCTCATTGTAACAGGTTACACTGATGCTAGCTTCCAAACTGATAAAGATGACTATAGATCGCAGTCTGGTTATGTGTTTTGCCTTAATGGTGGTGCTGTGAGCTGGAAGAGTTCAAAGCAGGCGACAGTGGCCGATTCTACAACAGAGGCTGAGTATATAGCTGCCTCTGAAGCTGCTAAGGAGGCTGTTTGGATCAGGAAGTTCATTACTGAGCTTGAAGTTGTTCCTAGCATTGTAGATCCGATTGAGCTCTATTGTGACAACAATGGAGCCATCGCACAAGCTAAGGAACCTAGATCTCACCAACGATCCAAACATATACTACGGCGCTTCCATCTCATTCGAGATATCATCGAGAGAGGAGATGTGAGGATATGCAAAGTACCAACTGACGATAACATCGCCGACCCACTGACGAAGCCTTTGACGCAGCAGAGACATGATCGTCACACTAGGTCACTAGGTATTAGATACATGAGTGAATGGTCTTAGTGCAAGTGGGAGATTGTTGGATTATGCCCTTAGAACCATTCATTAGATGATTGACTTTGGCATTTTTTTTTATGTATCATGACATTTTATTTATCATAGTTCATTATTATATTTGTCTTATAACTGCGTAATATAATCTTATATAATAATGTCCTTAGAATAGTAATAACACACTATTCTTAGAATATCCCTAGTCAAGTATTATTGTGAACAAGGATAACAATGATACGATAAGACTAGTATGTGGTTGACTGATGACCATTGTCATGGATATAGGATATCAAGTCATCACATAGGTACATGTTAGAGAACTATGTACTGGATCGACCCTCCATGAGAACGCTACATGGATTGTTATATGAATGTCAAAAGCGATTCTCATAGTGATGATGGTGTATGTGATCCTTTGACTTGAGATCATCAGAGATCCCAACATAGAGAATTGCATACTTTAATGCTGCTAGATGTCATTCGTAACAGGATGGACTATGAAGGTAGTAATTGGGTATGCCTTGATCTATGTAGAGGGATGTTGAGTGATCAAGATAGGATTTATCCCTCTTATATAACAAGAGTGATGTCTTGGGCCCTTTGATAGAGTGAGACTAAGAAATGCATGGCCGTGCTCGAATAAGTCAATATGAGATATTGATTTTATTTGTTTAATTAGTCTACTCAGGAATCAAGAAACGCTGATTAGACTATACAAGTGTGACACATTCCATGACTTGTGTCTAATCAAGACATCATAGGATAAAGGGATTAAACTACACGGTAACATCTATCACGAGTAAGGTTATGTCGAGTCATTGACATTCTCGTTACATGGGTAGCAATGATGTGTTGCTAGATACCGCTCATTGCCTGTGACAATTTTGTCATTGCCATTGTTTTGAGAACCTATTGGGTCGCACACTTAGAACGGATCAATGAGGAGCTTAATTAATCCTATTCTGAATTGGATTAAGGATATAACTAATCCTATTCTAAGTAGGATTAGAGTTCTGTTTGGCAGTAAATTTTAGGGTAAAATTTACTGCCTATAAAAGGGATGTTTTTCTAAAACATAGCCGCACTTTTTTTAAAAAACAGAAAACAAAACATTCTTTTTAATCGAAGCTAGCAGTTCGGTTAAAAGAATAAAAACGCTCCTTAAGGCATCTGATCGTGAGACGTTCAAGAGTCGTGAGATCCGTTCGTGTGGATACCGTAGAGGCAGGAACGAAAAGTTGCTGCTTGTGACTCGACCAACGACAGAAAATTCAGAGAAAACGTCAGGTAAAATCTCGAAACCCTAATCAGGCAACTCTCCGAATCGATCTTGGTGGAGGCCGAATGATTTAAATTCCGCTGCGTGTTGTTTCGGTTTCCTTCACTAATTGTGTAAGTAGGTATAAAAGCCTTTAGAAAATTGAAATTATTGAAAAAACCAATTTACTCCCTCTCGGTAGAGCCAAAAATTAGTATCAGAGGTTGGCCTCAAGATTGATTTGGATTAGCATCCATCGAGTATAAACGATCTAGATGGCTCAAACTAGTGTAACTTCACTCCTAGTAGGATAGGAACACTCTACAGTTAGGCCACCAGTCTTCAATGGTGAAAACTATGCTTATTGGAAGACTAGAATGATGTTGTTCATTCGAGCTAATGATTATGAAGTTTGGAGAATAATTGTGAAAAGTCCCTTAATTCCAATTAAGAAAGTTAATAGGGAAGAGGTTCTAAAGAAAGAGGATGAGTGGGATACAAATGACTTTAAAATGGCATAATTAAATGCTAAGGCCATGCACACACTGTTTTGTGCACCAGGGCCTAATGAATATAATAAAGTATCATTATGTGAAAATGCTAAAGAAATTTGGGATAAGTTATCAATCACTCATGAGAGAACAACTCAAGTCAAGGAGACTAAAGTAGGCATGCTCACTCAAGGCTATGAGTTCTTTAAAATGAAAAATGAAGAGTCCATTAGTGACATGTTCACTAGGTTCACCGATATCATTAATAGACTTAAATCTTTAGGTAAGGCTTATTCAAATGTAGAAATGATTAAAAAGATTCTAAATAGTCTACCTAAGTCATGGGAGGCCAAAGTAACTGCTATAGAAGAGTCTAAGGATTCCCACACACTCTTACTAGATGAACTTATGGGATCACTACTCACTTATGAAATGAAGATCAAAAGAAATCAAGAATCTCCTAAGAAAGTTGGGGTAGCATTGAAATCCACCACAATTAAGGAATGCAAGGATGATAATGATGATAGTGGTAATGATGAGGATATTGAGATAGCAATGTTTGCCAAAAGATTCAATAAGTTTATGAGAATGAGAACTAGTGGAAATTCTAAGAGACCACCTAGTAGAGATAACATTAGAGGTGAAACTAGTAAAAAGGAAAAGGAGCCTATCATATGTTATAAATGCAAGAAACTTGGACATATTAAATTTGATTGCCCTCTTGTTAGAAAGCAAGGTGAAAAGAAGTCAAAGAAAACGCAATGATGGCTACATTGTGAGACCCGATTTTATAACACTGTACACCATATTGTAAATTCTTTATAGCATAAATAAATTACTTAGTGGAATTAAATAGAGATTGAATGAAATTCCACCCGTAAATTTTTAATTATTGGATTTATGAATTATAGTATTGTGTATAAGAGTTGAAGCAAATATTAAATAATAGATTAAAAGTATGGATTGAAGGAAGAAAAGAAATCTGAAAATTTGAGTAGAAGAATTATTTTTATGACATAAAATACCAATAAATGGAATTATAAAAGAAAGAAAATTTATTGGTATGTATATGAATTATTTTCATTGGATTGAATACGTTAAAAGAAGATGAGAAAATACAAACTAAACCATGCAAGAAGTGGGCAGCACGCCACTTCTGTTTCAGATTTGGATACATGGCAGAATTTGGCTGAAAATGAAGATGACTTATTGGTGCTTATGTGGACGAATTATTGGCTGAAAATATGCACACAAGTAAGCATGGAAGAGTCAACAAAGTTGGGCAAAAAAATGGACTACACGTTACCATTACTGACGTGAACTTCATGGTTGGAAATCAGCCACAATTTATGAAAAAAAATACAATATAAATACTACACAAAGAGGGGAAGAGAAGTTAAATTTAACATGTGAATAAATTTATTGGCTGAAGTATGAAACAAAGGAAGTAAAGTAAGTCACGGAACGTGTAAAAGAAATGAGTTCCAGCCGTTCCTTGCCGCAGTTTTTCTTCACCCATTTAATGCTCGATAAGAAAAGAAAATGATGAAGGGAAAAAAAGAAGAGAAAAGACAAGGGAAAGATTGTATTTGAAAATATGGCTAATTTCCATTGGTTGGAATACACAAGAAAAGGAGGAAGAGAGTCAAAACCGGTGCAGCCAAATTGAATATTCATGTTACTTTTGCTGCATATAGTGCACGGTTCAGTCATCAAAAAGAAGTCTCAAAAGCAGATTTTTATGATATAAAATACTATATAAACAATACTTAAAAAGAAGAGGAATTCAATGTCTAACATGGGAACTAATTTTATTGGTTGGAAACTTTCAAGAAGAAAGAAAACAAGTCAAAAACTTACAACAGAAATTATGCTTCACGCCATTCTTTGTGATTGCTAAGTGATACACGTATAAACTCAATTAAAAGCATGAAATGATGAAAGAAAGGTAAGAGTAAGTTATGTGGTTAAGTGTTATTGGTTAAAATGAGGAAAGGATGACTAAATAAAAGGGAAACTTTTGCAAAGTTTCTCCTCCTTGCCGACTTACTCTGCTGCACTTCATTTTCTGTTTTGGCCTCATGTTCTGGCTCTGTTCTTGTTCCGTTTCTTGCAAAATGAATTAATAAAAATTCCATCTATTTACTACCTAATCATCTAACCTTCTCTATATACCTCCCCTCCATCTTAAGACCATCTAAAAGATCAAGAAAGGAGGGTTGATGAGAAAGGAAACAACACAAGAATTAAGCTGTTGTTTCGGGTAAGGTGAGGAGATTTCATGTTTTCTTGTTTTAAAAATTTAATCTAAAGTTATATGCTAGTTTAATTTAAAGTTTAGAAGAAGGTTATGAAGCCAAATTTCCATACTCTTAGCTAGATAAGAATTAGCCATGGAAGAAGAATTCGATTGATATGAAAAAGAGGAATACTTTACGGTCTCATGCAGAAAAATAGTATGAAATGATTAGGTGACTAATAATTTAAAAAGTGGAGACAATAAATCATGGAAATAGAATGAAAAATCAAAGATGGCAACCAATGAGGGTTCGGCCAAGGCTTGATTAGGCATGATTTAGTACAGCAAGTTATGGTTTGATAGTAGAAAATTAATGTAGAAATCAAAAGAGGAAGGTTGGAGAAATTGAAACCGAAAAAGAAGCTAAAATGAGGAAGTTGAGTTTTAGCACCAGTATAATTTATACTGGTTGTGCTTATAATATGACATTAGTGGCTGCATTTTATGAATATTAGTGGCTTAAAAATAAGAAGAAAAATATTAATAATTGTTGATAAAATTTTTTGCAGCCCAAGTCGACGGAATTCGATAAAAGCAACCGGGAAGCTCGACTTCATAATACTGGTAAGGGGGAGTGTGTGAGTTGTAGTGATATAATAAATCGCATGTTTTTTCGAGCTAAATTTTATGAAAATATTGGATGCATGATTTGGTTTGAAAATATACAAAATTGTGGTTGATAAGCTGATTTATATACTGCGAATTGTGTGAAGGAGGTTAGGAATCCGCAGTCGTTATGCTGTCGGAAAATTTCCAAAAATATTCTAAAATATCATAAAATATTTTAGAAGCATGAAATGATTTAAATTGGAAATTTAAATATAATTTCCACCAATTTTCCATAAATTGGAAATTTTGAGAAAGTTATGAGAAATTAAATATTCATGTTTTATATTTTATTAAAGGAGAAATTGATTTATTTTATATGATATTAAATATTCAAATTGAATATTTATTTATTTTCTCACCTGATACATGAATATTTACTGATGGAATTACTGTATGTGAAAATGGGGAATAAAATACCTTTTTGGAAAATAATTCTTTAAATAAATGATTTAATTCATTTGATTTCCTTAAAGGTATTTTTATGAGAAAATGAATGATTTTATACCTTTATGGAATTAAGTGATGATTTTATTTATTTTATAAATTCCATAAAGGTGATGTTATATGAAAATGTGAGAGCCTTATGGATAAACATGAAATATTTCAAATTATTTTGAATAAGATCCATAAATTGGAAATTGGTACAGTTTTTATACTGTTTTGAGACTTAGGCCCCGAGATTCATGCTTACTACTATTACTGTTATTGTTACTGTCACGTGGCTGATTGACCCGCCAGTCATCAGCGTCCCGGATGTCACCTGGCAAATGTACACCGAGGACACCCTATAGATCATGGCCATAGATCTCACTATATACTGTGTCCCTTCGGGGATGATTATTGTGTCCCTTAGTGGACGATGATAGCATGATTTAATTGTAAGGTGATGCCTAGTCTCAACTTACTGATTTCTGTTTACCGAAAGGATTTACTAAATCCTGTTTTACTATACTGCACTGTGAATTACTGTTTACTGAATTGAACCGTGCCGAAATACTGTTTTACTGAACTGGTAGCTATTGATTACTGTTTACTGAACTGAAAGCTACCGTTTACTGAACTGAAAGCTACTGATTACTGATTACTGTTTACTGAATTGAAAGCTACTGATTACTATTTACTGAAACGAAATCTACTGATTTCTATTTACTGAACTGAATTGTACAGAACACTATTTACTGAATTGAAAGGAATTACTGTTATCGAGAAAGAATACTTTGAAAATTATTTCTTAAATAGAAATAATTACTGAGGTATTATCCAGTGATTTGGATATTTATAAGCTACTGTACTGAAAAGACTGGTTACTATAACTGCTGTTTTATCATTGTACTGTCACGTGTTTTGAAATCGGTGTACTGAAGTGGAAAAATAAAATGGTTTATACCATTTTTTTATAATTATGAGAAAAGAGAAGGAATTGTTTTGAAATAAAACATTTTATTTATTACTCTCTATAGTTGCTTTGGGTTTCTTGGAAAAGACAGGTATTTCAAAATACCTTCCATGCTCCATCTGGATTTCCCGACCGACTATAGTATCTTTCCTTTATTGTGCGTAGTACACCGTTAGGAAATAAATGTTTTACGGCATATAGTTTTCATTATATTAAGCAGCATACGACTCCTTTACTGAGCACGTGGTTCGCTCACCCCTTACTTTCAAATTTTCCAGATTAATTACGAGGATTATTTGATGGCTTTCTCGGATAAATATAGCTGCGAGTAGCCCATTGGGATAGAGCATTGAAATTTAAAGGTACTGTCATTTCTCTTATATATTCAGATGCTTGTATACAGTACTACATTATTGTAAAATAGAATTAGGGGATGTAATATATAAGGAATATTGAAAATTTTCATATTTTGAATTTACTCAATAAATAAATGTTTGCTATTTATTACTATTACTGATCACGTGTTAAAGGCATCACAGACAGCCCAACCGAGGAAAATTGTTTAAAATTGAATAAAAAATTTGGTGCTTAGACTGTTACATACATGGAATAATAGTGATTGCACCGATGAGGAAAGTATTGAAGATGAAGTAGCTAAACTTTGCTTCATGACTATTGATGATGTTAAAGTAAATTCCAACTCACTTGATGCCAATGAATATACATCTGATGAGTTACAAGATGCATTTGATGAACTAGCTAGTGAATTTAAAAGTATAAATACAAAATATAAGAAAATGATCTCAAAATTGAAAATAGAAAACGAAATGCTTGTGAATGTTAAGCTAGAGTGTGAAAAGAAATTAGAGAATACTAATCTAGAAATAAATGAGTTAAATAAAAAGAATACTAATTTGCATAACTCATTTTCTAGATTCTATATGGGTCAACAAAAACTTGATCATATGTTAGAAACCCAAAAAAACATTCTTTGATAAAAAAGGAGTAGGATTTAATGCAACTAATAAAGAAACTCACCTTAAGAACTTTCTTCTTATAAACAAAAATGTGCATGATAAGTCACTTACTTACTCTTTGTGCAATAAACTAGTACACCCATCACAAGCATGCACATCTAGGATGACCACTTTTAAAGGTAAAGTTGTGAAGAAGATATAGGTGCCCAAGCATGTTCTAAATTCAAATGATTTATCTTTGAAATTGATGTGGATCCTTAAGGGATCAAAGATTGTTAACTCTAACTTTCAAGAACCTAAGAAAATTTGGCTACCTAAAATCAAAGTTTGATGTTTGTGATTATAGGAGGAAGAGCATTGCTTCAAAGTTAAATTAAAGGAGAATTGGCACCTTAATAGCGAATGCTCAAGGCATATGATCGGTGACAAGAACCAATTTAAAATCCTACAGCCTAAGAGTGGTGGAGAAGTCACATTTGGAGATAACTCTAAAGGTCATATTGAAGGGATTGGCTCTATTAGTAACTCTTCCTCGACTATCGAAAATGTTTTGTATGTTAGAGTTTTAAAGCATAACTTGCTTAACATTAGTCAACTTTGTGATAAGAGATTTAAAGTTGTTTTTTGTGCTTTGTGCTGCCATGTTGTTGATGCCAAAACCAATCAAATACTTTTCATAGGGCATAGACAAGAAAATATTTACATAATACGTTTAGATGAACTTAATGACAAACATGTATTCTGTATGGCTACAAAAGATGGTGAACCTTGGTTGTGGCATAGGAGATTAGGTTATGCTAGTATGCATATTTTATCTAAGTTAGCTAGAAGAGATCTAATGGTAAGATTACCCAAACTTCAATTTGAAAATAATCAAATTTGTGAAGATGTGTAAGAGGTAAGCACAAGAGAATTTCATTTAAATCTAAAAATTGTGTTTCCACCTCTAGGCCACTTCAACTTCTCCGTTTAGATCTCTTTAGACCAACAAGAATAGGAGGAAAACATTATGGATTTGTCATTGTAGATGACTTTACTAGATTCACTTGGATACTCTTCTTAAGTGTAAAAAATGAAGCATTAGAAAAATTCATATTTTTTCAAAAATAACTCAAAATGAAAAAGGTTGTTCAATACTAGCTTAGAAGTGATCATGGAAAGGAGTTTGAAAATATTGGATTTGATACAGATTCTACTGATAATCGTATTAGCCATAATTTTTCAACTCCTAAAACACCTCAACAAAATGAGATAGTTGAAAGGAGAAATAGAACTTTAGAGGAAATGGTTAGAATCATGCTTTGTGAAAATAATTTACCATAATATTTTTGGGCTGAAGCAATTAACACTTCATGTTATGTGATAAATAGAGCTATGGTTAGGCCCATTTTAAAGAAAACACCATATGAACTTTATAAGGGAAAAAGCCCTAATATAAGCTATTTTCATCATTTTGGTTGTAAATGTTTTGTTTTAAATAATGGAAAAGAAAATTTAGGAACATTTGATGCAAAAAGTGATGAAGGTATTTTCCTAGGATGCTCATTAAATTCTAAAGAATATAGAGTCTTCAACAAAAGAACACTTGTTGTAGAAGAATCCATCCGTGTGATCTTTGATGAGACAAACTTTTTTAAAAGCTCTAATCTTGAAGAAGATGATGTAGAAATTTTTGGTGACTAATTAGTTGAACCAACCTAAGAAAAGGATGTTAATAACCAATTAGGAGATCCTGATATTAATAAGAAAGAGGAGTCCTTAGATCAAGAGATAATTGAGAAAGAACCAAGATGTCCAAGAGAACTCATATATGTTAAAGACGATGACATTGTTAGTGATCGAGTTAGGACTAGATCATCTCTTAGAAACATTTACCAACATGTTGCCTTTGTCTCTAAATTGGAACCCAAAAATGTGAATGAGGCATTAGAAGATGAAAATTTGATTATGACTATGGAAGACAAGTTGAATCAATTTGAAAGAAGTAAAGGTTGGAATCTTGTACTAAGACTTAGAGATCATCCAATCATTGCAACTAAGTGGATATTCAAAAATAAAATGGATGAAAACAGTGTGATAGTGAGAAACAAGGCAAGACTACTGGCATAGGTTATAGGCAAGAAAAAGGAATAGATTATGATAAGACATATGCTCTGGTAGCTAGATTAGAAGCTATTAGGATGCTTCTTGCCTTTGCATGTTTCAAAAAATTTTAAACTCTATCAAATAGATGTCAAAAGTGCCTTTTTGAATGGTTTTATTAATGAAGAGGTTTATGTGGAACAACCTCTTGGTTTTGAAAATTCAAAATTTCCAAATTATGTTTTTAAACTCTCAAAAGCTTTATATGGTTTAAAACAAGCTCCTAAAGCTTGGTATGAAAGACTATCCAAATTTTTTATTGAAAAGGGTTTTGCAAGAGGTAAAGTAGATACAACCTTGTTCATCCAATTTAAGGGTAGTGATCTGTTAGTGGTTCAAATCTATGTAGATGACATCATTTTTGGATCTCCAAATGAGTCCTTGTGCTAGAAATTCTGTTCAGTAGTGCAAGGTGAATTTGAAATGAGCATGATGGGGGAGCTCACATTTTTTTGAGGCTCCAAGTAAAATAAAGTAAATTAGAAATCTTCATAAATCAAGCTAACTATACTAAAGACTTGGTTAAAAGATTTGGTATAGATGAGACCAAACCTCAATCCACCCCAATGAATACATCTATTAATCTTGATAAAGATGAAAGGGTAAGTGTGTAGACTTTAAACTTTACAGGTCTATGATAGGATCATTTCTTTATCTTACCGCTAGTAAACTTGATATAATGTTTAGTGTGTGCTTATGTGCTAGGTTTCAATCATCTCTCGAAGAATCAGACTTATAAGTTGTTAAAAGAATCTTTAGATACCTTAGAGACATTTCTATCTTAAGACTTTGGTATCCTAAAGACTCTACCTTTGTTCATCATGCTTTTTTGGATGTGGATTTTGGAAGGTGTAAGGTTGATAGGAAAAGCACATCTGGCACATGTCAATTCTTAGGGAATAGGCTCATTTCTTGGTTTTTTAATAAACAAAATAATGTAGCTCAATCCACCACCGAAGTGGATTATATTGCCTTAGGTAGTTGTTATGCCCAAGTATTGTGGATTAAGCAGCAAATTAGTGATTATGGAATAGAAATAAACAAGATTCTCATAAAGTGTGACAATACTAGTGCCATAAATCTCACAAAGAATCCGATTCAACACTCTAGAAAAGAGCACGTTGAAATTAGGCATCACTTTATAAGAGATCATGTACAAAAAAGTGATATAGTTCTAGAGTATGTGGACACTTTACATTAACTAGCTGATATTTTCACTAAACCCATTAATATAGAAAAATTTTGCTCACTTAGGGGAGAACTTGGATTGATGAATGCTCCATGCTAAGTAAGTGCTACTTTGACTATCTCTTTAGAGCTAGTTTGAGTTGTAGTTATGAGTGCAAGTCAGGAATACGATGCAAAATTTGAACCACTTGCCTCATACTCACTAAACATACCATTTAGTTCAAACTAGGTATGTATGATGATTGATTTTAGTGTGATATGATATTGTCCTTGTGCACAACTTGTACGATCAAGCATATCTTCCTTAGACATTGTTCAAAACTCGTGATTTAAAAATTTACATATATTCCTCAAAAGGACCTCAAGTGTTCTCAAAATTGCATTTTTCATTCAAAGTTGTCTCAAAACATACCAAAATGTGTTTCAAATGATTTTCGACTTGGTTTTCACTTCTTACTAGTCATAAAACATGTTTTCAACTAGTTCATATCACTCCTTAGGCTTAAAAATCTAAAAATGCATGATTTCGCTCATTTTCAAAACAATTTTCTATTCAAGGCAATAAATAAGAGATCGATTCGTCATGGTATAGGATCGATTCCCTGGGTTTTTCATGCCAAAAGTTTTGGGTTTAGTCTAGAGGGATCGATCCTTTGGCTTACTATTTTTCTTCTTTTGCTTTCTACCTGGAAGGGATCAATGCCCTCATTAAAGGGATCAATCCCTATGTGAATAGGCATGCTATTTGGGTTGATTAAAACCCTGATTTTTGCTGCATCAACATTTCCTTTCACTGTTCTTCTTCCCATTTAGCTATCTCAACCATCTCCTTACCCAAAATTCACATATTTCTCATTTCTCTATCAAATTTCATCATTCTTCCACAGTTCTTCATCATTTTCACCATATTTTCACTTCTCATCTTCATCATTTCAAAACCTCTTCTTTCATTGCATTTTTTGAAACAACCTAAAACCCATTTTTGTGCATTTCTGCCTTATTTTTCTCTTCATCCCTTCTTTATTTCATCATACTTTCTTCATCAAACTTTTTCACTTCATCACCATCTTGTTGTGTGTTGTGTTGGATTTCACAAATTCCTCATATATATCATCTCTACCTCTCCAAAGTCACTACCATCAATTGTTTGCTGAAATTCCTCAACCAAAATTTTCTTGCCTTTCACATTCCAAATTCTCTCACAATGCCTCTAAGAGAGAAACATGCAGCCAAGAAACGTAAAGCTTCCTCCTTCTCCTCCATACTTACCGCTTTTAACCTAAGTTTCCACAATACGAAAGAAAAGAACCGTTTCTATGAAAGCTTTGCCAATATGAAAATCAAACATTAGAGACTCATCAACTTCACTTTTCTAAAAGAAATTGGGTTTCCTTACCTTGCCAGAATCAAAGCTTTCAAATGGACTTCATTCCTTCGCATCAATACCCCGATCCCCTGCAACATTGTACAAGCCTTTTTCTGAAATGCCAAACTCATCTACAATCCAAATGATAAATTCAAAGTTGTTGGTATTGAGTCCTTCATCATGGGACAATCAATTGAGGTCTCTCCGCAATCACTTTTCGAAGTATTTCACATTTTTAAAGAAGGCCTCAACTACGAGGATGAAAATGTTCCATTAGAATTTTGTTAGTTGATAAGCAAGCAGGTAAGCTTCCTATCTTTGCTCGTCTACTTCACATCATGATTTCTTGGAACCTCTATCCTTTCGACATGAAGTATTCACAAGTTAGGAAGCTTGATCAGTTCTGGCTTCATCACATTCATTCTCCTACTATTAGAAAGCTTAACCTCATTCATTTTATCTTCAATGATTGGGTGAAGATTGTTGAAGGTGGCGCCAAGACAATTATTTTTCCTCAACCATTAGCATACTACCTACCTGATTAAGGCATTGATTGTTCATGTGAAATTGGTGTCCTGCCCAAGCCTAGTACTACGATCAATCTAGGAATACTTCACAACCTTGGCTGGTATCAAAATGTGAGAAGTGGAACAAGTGGACGGGAGAAGCAACACGAGCATCCTCCACCTCTAGATATAGCTCCCACTCAAGCTCCCATCGAAGAAAATCTTGATGCTCCATCTTCATTCGCTCCATCTAGCTTTGCTCCTGCTGCCTCTCTTGACCGGAACATGCAAATGCTTCAACAATTTGACACTCGCTTCACAGCATTTGAAGCAAATTAGCAGGCATTTCAACAGGATGTCACCACGCGTTTCACTCAGCTTGAGGCACGTTTCACTACCTTTTGAGATGATGTCAATACCCGCATTTCTGACATTGAGAATACTCAGACATCTCTATTTGACAAAGTTCAAGACATCCGTATCCAACAAGAAAATTTTATTGGTTAGTATCATAAGACCTTTTCAAAAAGGTCTTAGTTGGTTATCACCTTGTTGACTAGTTCTTAACTCTTAGGTCTCCAAGGATATGTTTTGCACCTTAACTTTGTTTTCTTATCCATGCTTTAGTAGTCGACCTTGATACTTTGACTATTTAGATGGTTATGACTTTATGACTCTATGAATGTCTATGCTTATGAATTATGATTACATCTGACTTTATGAATAACCATGAATGATGTTGTGGCTAATTCTTGTTCATTGTTGCTTTAAATTGTTCATGATTACTTCTTTCTTCGTTAATATGTCACAAACTCTTTTGTTCACTATTGTCTATGCATACATTAAGGGGGAGTTTGGTGTTTGTTATGACAAAAAGGGGGAGAAGCGGGGTAAATTTTGTTAAATGAATTAAAATTCATGCTTTAATTAAAGGGGAGCATTTTTCGAAGAATTTTACAAAGCAAATTTACCTTAAGTTTTGTCATATCAAAAAGGGAGAGATTGTTAGCTATAAATTGATATATATTTATTTATTTTGAAATGACAAAACCTTAAGCACAATTAAATGATTTATAATGAGTGTAAATTTGCATGTCTGTTTACAAAATTCTATCAAGGAGACCATGTTGTGATTGCATATTTTGAATCGTTTTATGATAGTTAGAAAATATTATTAAGTGATTGGTTATTAAATATCAAATCTTTTCAAAATTACTTAATCAATATTTGAACTAAACTTTCATGACATCTAGACAAGAAACATTCAAATGAAGTCGGAAAACAACTTGAGAATGAATTAAGGTCAAAGCATGCATGTCTTTCAACTCAAAATTGCCCAAAAAATTAGGATTCAGAGCAACCGGATCAATCCCCATTCACCGAATCGATCCATAAATGGCAGAAATCTTCTAAGGTAAATTAGAACCCCCAGGATCGATCCCTAGCCTCATAGGATCGATCCGAAGATGGCAGTAACCCTTAGAAACCAACTCGAAATTGTAGGATCGATGCCATATGCCAAAAAATCGATCCCCTTCACGTGTAAAGTTTCCCAATGACTAGTTTTTGAGGGTTTTAATGGGAAGATTTGCATTAAACGCTCCAAGAACCGATCTCAGCCCTGTGTGGACCATAAATACCAGCATTTAAGAGTTTGAAGAAAATAAGAAGCACTATTCATCATCTTCTAACTTCAAACAAGCATCAAAAGCTCAAATTCTATCTTCTTCTATCACATTACTCTTCATCTTGTATAATCCAACCTTTAAGTGGTTCACTTTGTCTACAGCCTCGAAATTCGAGTGTCAAGACTCTTAAGTAGTAGAGGGAGGGGAGATTTTGGAGATGGTTGAGCTCGTCTCCTTCCCCATCTAGTATTCCTTCCTCTGTAGTTCATTCTACCAAAACATATGTAAATGAACATTTTCAGTAACTCCAAACAATTATATGTTCAGATAAGTACAGTATTATAAGGGATGTAAACCAATTCTAACCTATGGACACTGACAGACATTAAACCAAATTCTCTTTGATACCAACTTTCCTGTGACGTATCGATTACCAAAAATTGGAACTAACTTTTTTCCTTCCAATATGATTAATTGGGCTGTCTGTTGCATCCTCACTCAGTTCATTATTACTCAAATTAATTTATATTCTATACCCATCCAGTTTATAACAATCAATAATTCAATTCATATCCATATTCGATCATTCAATTCAAATAAGTACATAAACAACCTTAAATTTTATTTCTGTAAACATGAAACAAACTTACATCATAAGAAAAAATCCTCTGTAATTTATATCTGACTACTTCTAATTTAAAACTATAATTTACATTCAGTACACCACAGTTTAGTTTACATCTCTTGTGCAATAATACATACAAAATAGTATTATAAATATAATCCGAACGTATAAAAGTAAAACAGTATACCTTTGTGGTGATCCAACAACAACCTGAGGAATACTGTCTCAAAATGTCCTCTCGTACAGAAATGAACTACTGCAGATAATCTAGAAGAGAAATAAGGGAGTGAGCTTACATTCAGTAAGAAATATATATATAAAAGAGCTAATACTATGCATATTTATATGCATGTATCTGAAACATGCTCCTACACTAATAGTCGCTATCAGTAACTATCAGTATTAAAGAATTCTAAATAGGAAGGATACTATAATCGGTTAAGGTACCAGGCTAAGTACAGAATGATGCTTTAAAGCACCTCACTTGTCGCAGTCCCCTAGTCGGACTATAGGGAGTTTGTCATGAATAGTTCTGTAGGAAGTTCAACAATAAAATTTTAGTAAACGGTTCAATAAACCATACAGTAATCAGTTTAGTAAACAATTCAATAACTAGTTAAATAAACAACTCAATGAACAGTTTAATAAATAGTTCGGTAAGTAATTCAATAAGCAGTTTAGTAAACAATACGATAAGCAGTTCAATAAAATAGTTCAGTAAACAATTCAGTAAACAGTACAATCGAGACAAGGCAACTCCTAATAAAATCATGTGGTTCAATATCCCAATAAGGGACTAACAGTAACAATAACAGTAACAGTAAGACATATGGCCATAGTCACAATGATGTCCTTAGTGTGTACTGATCATATGACATCTGGGACAGCTGATGATGTGATCAAGATCAATTGCCAAACAATAACAGTACAGTCAACACAGCATGATTACTTGAAGGCAACCATGGAGAGCCAACAATCTCAAAATAGTTCATACAATAGTTGGAAACGTTTTCCAGTAAAGCATATCTTCAGATTGTCCATAAATCTTTAAATTCAGTGATAGTTGCATTTAAAGCAGTAAAGTTTAGTGAAAGCGTTTACAAAATAAAATATCCTTAGTATAATAAATAGTGCCCAATATATTTTATTTACATATAAAAATAATTCTAAAACTTATTGGTTTTATAAGAAGTACTGAAAACATTAAAATCCCTTTGGAAAATAGAGTTACAATTTCATGCACCAATGAGCCTAAATGCCAACTTAGCAAATCACTCTCTTCCCTTTCAGTTTCTCCTACACTAATAGTTTATTAGTAGCAGTTTACAATTTCAAGATCATTTTAGAAAGTTTCGGCAGCATAACAGTACTATCTATCCTAACCTTCCTGCACTTAAAACACATTTCAGGATTCACAATTTCAATAATCTCAAATCCAATACAGTCACAATAATTCAAGTACTTAAAATTTCAATTCCGACATTCTCAATGCAGTCATAGTATCCCTACACTTTTTATATACATTTGTTACCACTGGCTATTTTACAATGTTGTTTAATAGTACCAATTTCACTCTCCACTTTCAAGCTGCAAAACACCACATAAACACAGTCAGTTCTCAACACTTCAATTATAGAAAATGTATAATTTCTTTGAGGTCTACTATATTTCCTAAGGCAGTTGTAAATCCAGTCTATTTCATACTAGTGCCTACAACTAGAACTACTGTTAAAACTCCCTTTTTCAGTTCTGACTTCACCAACAGTCTTATATCCATTTATAAAATATCCTTTAATCATTTTCCTATCAAATTGAGCATGACAACCCTATAAACCTAGCTTGGCTGAATGTCCCTTCATCACCATCCTTACCATTTCATCAATTAAGGCTATATACATGCTTTACACTTACTCTACATTAATTCTACACCATTTTTGCATGAGTTTAAGCATGATACCACTAAAATACCTCTTTGGCTAAAACCCTAAAGTGGCCATACATTTAGTTTTGATCAATTCTAACACCATACACATGTTATACTACCTTAAAACACTAACATACATTAAAAGAAATCTAAGTTATATAGGCTTTCTCTCACCTTCCTCCTTGGCCAAATCTTTGAGGGAGTTTTTCTCCATGCAAATGACCTCTACACAAGCTAATTTGGAGATATGTTATAGACGAAAAGGAGACGAACAAGTTTGCTTAATGTAGTTTTCAGTTTTGAGGTGGTTTAGGTAGTGTTTTAATGTCTCTCTCTAAAATAAACTTTAGTGTGAGATGATAATTGTGGTGAAGAATGGCTCGCCGAAATGAGGAAGAAGACTAGAAAAATCTATTAAAATTATCATTTATGGCAAATGTAACGCACCATTACCTAAAATACAAATTAACCTTTTCCTTTTTCTCATTACATTTTTTGTTAGGCTGTTTGTTGCATCATTTCTTTCCATTACATTTAATCACTTAAGCTAAAGATAATTAGATATTATTATATGTATTAAAGGTTCAAACATACTACAATTAATTTCCATTTCTATACATGCAACCAAATTTAAATTTTCTTTCACCCCCAAGTACAATACAGATGTACAACAAGTTACTGAACATTATACAATATACATTAAGGGACAATAGAAGTTTCGCCTCAAGGGATACTATCTAAAAACGCAGGAAATGCAATACTCCTCATCCAATCTACAAAAACTACTTAATATAATCTAGAAGGGAAAATAAGAGGGTAAGCTTATGCCTAGTAAGAAACATATATAAAAGAGTAAATACTATGCAACTATATACAAGTACCTTAATTGGCTCTACGACAATGTGTAAAACCAACGATGTTAATAATTCAAAAAGGAAGGATTCTATAACCGGTTAGGGATACCAAGCTGAGTATAAAAGGATACTTTAAAGTACCTCACTTGTCCCGGTCCTTAGGTTCAACTATAGAGAATATAAACATGTTTCTCAAAGAGGAATTTCACACGTATAAACTGGGGTTCTATTCATCCAAACTTCAATGAAAATGCATTGCATTATAAAATCATTCTCATACAAAACAAATAAACAATAAAACTCATTAAAGTCATGTAAGTAACAATAAGATGCAGCATAAATACATTTCTTCACGTAGAAACACTTTGTTTCATTTGTGGAAAAACACAAAACATTTTATGCCACTTCATTTAATTTCTAAGAACAAATAAAACATTCCATCTCATTCCATTTTGTAAAACATTCAATGGAGGCAGCCAACATCCCAGTAGAATAATGCCCATAAACTTTCCCGTGAGGATAGTTCATTAAGACTTATGGCCATAGTCAGGGGTCCATATAATGCACCGATCAACTGACTAGTGTGGTGTTAAAGACATGATCAGTGTCAAACAGCCCATTTCATTCATTTGTATGATTACCAAACGACAACTACGAGAGCTAACAGTCTAAAAAACGTTCATTTATCATTTAGAAACATTTACATAAAACATTTCAATCAATCAAATCTTCAGTCAGTCCATAAACATTTAAAGCAAACATTAATTACATGTCAAGTATAAAAATTTAGCAAATATTCTCAAAACGATAAACAAAGTTCAAAATATTTTTCTTACGTATGACCATGTGTCTAAAACATGCAAAAAATCACAAACGTGTACAAATAGTTAAAAATCCATACAAAAACTAAATTACAAATTCATGCAGTCTTAAGGACTAATATCTCTCTCTCTCTCTCTCTCTCTCTCTCTCTCTCTCTTTCCTTTCTTCCTATTTAGCTATTCCAAAACGATTTGGTACTAATGGTGCATAAGAATTGGGTTTTGGTTTTACAAAATTTCAAGAACACAACAGCAAAAACTAGCCTAACCTTTCTACATTGAAAACACAATTTATATCTCACAAGCAACTAATATTCCCAATTCAATATAGTATCTCCTACACTATTTTGTATATATATCCCTTTTCACAATGCCAATAATCTCTAATAGAAATTCAAAAGCAGCAAACCAATAAGCTTTTCAAGCTTTAGCCTCCTTCGCTTAAAGCAGCAAAAACGATATCAAACATGTTTAAAACTCAACACTTCTTTTATAAAGGTTGTTCTACACTTCAAGAACTTTCATAATTCCTAATACAACAGCAATTCCAGTCTACTTCCTACCGGATGCCAAAACTACAATTATCGTCAAAAGACTTCCTTTTTCGAATCTGACTTCACCAATAGTCTTATTATCATTAATATAATATTCTAAGACTATAAAAGTAACAATTGAAGAATGGTAACCTCATTAACTATGTTTGGCTGAAAACATAGCATCACCATTCTTTAAATTTTATTAAATTCCAACACCACAGCTAGCTTATTCATGATTTCTACATCATTTCTACACCACTTTTACATGTAGCCATGCATCATCCTACACTAGACCCTCATGGATGAAACCCTTCTAGCATGGTTCACTAAGTTTTGTTTCAATTTGAAGGCATAAACAAGTTTAAACTTCAAGCACACATCAAAATCTATAATTTGAATTAAAAGAATAAACTTTCTCTCTCTTACCTATGGTGGCTGAAATTGATGGTGGCTGTTTCACCAAGAATATGGCCACTTTAATACTTGATTTTCATGTCAAGTTGTAGAGCTCTGAAAGCTAGATAGGTTTGGTGAAGATAGTTTTCAGTTTGGGGTCGTTTACTAAAGTTTTTGGAAGCTTTCTCTCTCTTCAAGGTGTTAACAATGGTGAAAATGAGGATGAAGATGATGCTACCGAAAATAAAGGAAGAAAGGACTGAAAATTTTTGAAATATTAATAACTTAATGTGCAAATTACCATTTTACCCTTAAAACATTAGAATATGACCATTTTGCCTTTAGCAATTTGACTTCGTTGAAAACAATCAGTCTAATCTTCAAAATATTTCATTTAGTTATAAAATATATCTACTCAACATGTTCATTTGGTTCGATGAGCTTTAGTTGAGATTTGACTAGTCAAATGGGCAAAATTATCAAAATACCTCAACAGTCAAATCGAGTAGTTTTTAACTTTTTCGTGTGATTCAATTTACCAATTTGGATGATATAAGACTTCTTCACACTAAAAATTATTTACTAACATTACTTGGTCAAAAGTCAAATTAGTTTGACCGTTATTCAAAAAAGTTTCAATGCCTCTTGTGAGAGGAGCACAAGGTTATTTTTCAAAAGTCTCAATGCCTCTGGTGAGAGGAGCACAAGATTATTTTTCAAAGTTCCAATGCCTCTGGTGAGAGGAGCACAAGGTTATTTTTCAAAAAGTCTCAATGCCTCTGTTGAGAGGAGCTCTTTATTTTTCAAAAAGTCTCGATGCCTCTATTGAGAAGAGCTTTTTGTTTTCAAAAGTCTCATAACCTCTAGTGAAAGGGGCTTTTATTTCATGATCATCTTGCATTCCTTAGTCTTATGATAGGAGAGACTAGGAATTTCACTTTGCATTCCTTAATCTTGTGATAGCAAAGATTAGGAAATCCCATTCATTTTTGCATTCCTTAGTCTTATGATAGGAAAGACCAGGAAAACTTCATCTTGCATTCCTTAGTCTTATGATAGGAGAGACTAGGAATTTCACTTTGCATTCCTTAATCTTGTGATAGAAAAGATTAGGAAATCCCATTCTACTTTCATTTCCTTAGTCTTATGATAGGAGAAACTAGGAAAACTTCATCTAACATTCATTTCCTTAGTCTTATGATAGAAGAGGCTAGGAAACTTTATTTTGCATTTATTCCTCAATCTTTATACGAGAGGAAGATTAAGAAATTTCATTTTGCATTTATTCCTTAGCCTTATGATAGAAGAGGCTAGGAAATATCATATTTACAAAAAAAAATGATAGGTCTTGCATTCGGACAAAATGGTTGTCTATGTCTTTGCACCATTACTGTTTCACAGCAAAGCGCAAAGAGGGGCAGCTGTAGACACGTAATTTTGTCCGAACAATTCTTTTAAAATAAAAAAAATCAAAAATAAAAAAATCAAAAATAAAAAAAATCAAAAATGGAAAGGTAGAAAATATAAAAAAAATAAAGATAGGAAATAATCAACTTTGGTCAAACCTTAAATCATGTAAATCAATGAGATTTGGTGCCAAATAAAGAGAGTTGACCAATTGATTAAATTGCCTTAAATAAAAGATATATATTATCTGTAAAATGAGAAAGAATTAAATAAAATCTGCCCTTGAATGAAATCCATGATTTGGGGCCTAAACTTGAGGAAAGTTGATTCTTTCCTCAAGTATACGGCCATGAAATGGCTATAAAAACCCTAGAGGAGAAACCCTAGGGAGGGGGGAGAACCAAAAAAAAACCCTAGAAAAAAGAAAACCCTAGTACCTCGACTTCCCATACTTTGCTGCCTTCCCCTCGTTGCACCTCTGGCAGCCATCCCTGTCTGTTGTATTGTCTTCCAACCTCACCGCTGCATCATCCTCACCAATCACCATCATCACAGTCCAGCCACTACACAAACCAAGCCTTCATCTTCCTTTAGTCAACATAGCCAAGCTCCAAACTGTTCTAGCCTCCATTCCGTTTCTGCATCAAACCACCACGGTTGTTACACCATAACCAAAGCCGTTCTGCACTCCATCGTTGCTACATGTTCTGTGATTTCCTTCGTGACCCGAAGCACCACTGCACCAGAGTTGTGCTATCATCGTTGCTGCCTTGTTTGGATCCAGTAAAGTGTCATCATCTACACGATATTCCTGCATGCTATAGCCATTTGTTCCTGCATCTCAAAGCTCTTGTTCGACCCCTACAATCATCAAGGCTGGCTCCATTACGCCACGCCTTGTCACCACCTCATCACAAGCTTCTGTATCGTTGAAGCTGTCGCTGCCTTGCCAATACCTGCATCGTCTCTTTGCCATTGTTGCCCTACATCATCGCCAAGTCCGGACTGCTGCTACTTCCTTGCTAGTTTCCACGCCACTGCTACCACTTGCTAAATCATTGCCCTGTGCCGTTCATCCTCCTGGTTGCTTCATAATTTGGTGCACTTCATTGCGTCCTCTTCTTGCCAACACAGCCAACCGATTCATGCAATTAAAGAAGACACAAATTGTTGCCACGGAAAACGGAAGTGGAGCAAGGTCACGTCAAAGTCCACTTAATCCTTGGGCTAAAGTTGCTGCAAAGTAGAGTTTGGTATTTATAAGGTATACTTTACTATTCATATATCTTATTTTCTTATTTTATTTAAATTATGAACGTACAAATACACTTTTATTGTTTTAATGGTATTTAACATGTTTATAATGCATATATAATTATGTTCTTCTTACGTGATTATTCAACTCATAAAATAGATTTACAAAATTAAATTCATAAATAAATTTGTAAATTTTCACTGTCTTAAGATAAATCTTATAAGCATATCCGATGATGGGATTTCTTAGAAATCGCAAGTAGCGATTTTTTTTTGATAATCCTTAGGATCGAGATAAAATCCTTAAATGTTACCAGCGTATTGGAGCATTTAATTGGTTTTATCTCGATTTCAAAATTCTTTAAATAAATTAATATAAAAAATAAAAATAAATTAAGCAAATATAAAATGAACAAATAAATAAATCTAAATATGAATTATAAATAAACAAATAAAATATAAATTTAAAAGAATATCCTATGATAGGATTTCTTAGAAATCACAAGTAGTGATTCTTTGATAATCCTTAGGGTCGAAATGAAATATTTGAATATTACCAGTGTATTGGGGTATTCAAGTAATTTTAGTTCGATGAAATAATTTATTATTAATAAACAAATAATAAATAAATAAAATTTTTAAACAAATAAATAAGAGTACTAAATTGTTACAATTAACCTTCGGAAATAAATGATAATAAAACAATTAAAAAATTAAAAGTATAAGATTTTCCGATGATGAGATGTTACGGAATTCACAAGTAGTGATTCCTAACTGATCTCTAGGTAAGAGAAATATGCTAAATGTTACCAGCGTATTGGAATATTTAGTATAATTTTTCAATAAAAATAAATTTTATAAATATAAATAAATTAAAAAAATAATATATTTCTCATGTGCATCATATATATTTTGATTGCATCATTTGCATCCATGAAATTACAAAATAAGTGTGAATCTCCCGAGGATGGGATTCTATAGAAATCGCAAGTAGCGATTCTTAAGAAATCCCTAGGTGAGGAAATTATCCGAAATGCTACCAAAAGTATTGGGGTACTTCGGAATAATTTTCAATATAAGGGATTTTCATTTATTTCAAATAAAAAACTAAAATTTAAATATTTCAAAATAAAACAAATAACAAAATGAGTTCAAAATAAATGGAGTTCTTTTTAAATGTTTAATTAGAATCATTTTAAGATTAAAGGATAAGACATGATTAAGTGGTACCGTTTTTAACGGGCGTTGTAGGGGTGCTAATCCTTCCCCACACGTAACCGAACTCCCGAACCCAAACTTTGTTTTCGCAGACCAAAAATTTTTTTTTTTTGAAAAAAGTTAATTAATTTTAAGATTTTATTAAAAAGATAAATAATTTTAGGTGGCCAATCACACCTAGTCAAAAAAGATTGGTGGCGACTCCTCTTTGTGTTTTTTTCAAAATCGTCTAGCGATCGAGTCCCCGGACGAAAATCGTTACGACAGCCTTGGCGACTCCACTGGGGACGTTAGAGAGTCGAACCATAATTAATCATGTCTTATCCAAAATCTTAATTAATGGTCTTAATAAATATTTAATAAAACTCTTCATAAAAAATAAAAAAAAGCAAAAAAAATAATACAAACAAAAAAAATGTGTGAATCATTTTCATCATTTGTGTTTTGTTGGGATGCATCTTAAATTTCATTCCTTTGCATACATGACATATTCATTGCATACATCAACCCTACACCCGGGTTTGTCCCTTTTAGGAGAGAGTATAGTACCTTTGCTCTCGTGAGGTGATAACCTCCGCAATGGCAAGTGAAATACTCTCCCTCAAGTTGAACCCTTTCCGTCTGTAGCCTATCATGGGTAAGGATTGGGGTGCCTTACTAGTCTAGTGTGGACGTCAGTAAGGAACAATTTGGGAACCTTTTGTCCTTTAGAACTCCAAAGCATACATATAGTAAACTTAAGAGGAACAACTTGGGATAGAGTCATGTTAACCCTATTACTTAGGACATATCTTTGATCATGTATGTTTGCTTTTGTTTGACATGTGAGACACTAATAGGGAATCATAGGTTCTTTAGCAAAACATTTCCATGTATGATTTTTTCCAAACACATGTAGCATTTTGTTCATCCATTCATCTTCATTCATTTTTTTTTCAAGCATCACCACATGTGAAATGATAAATTCTTAATTGTGGTAATAAAGATTTGAAGATAGCTCGACCAAAAGTTCATTCACACAACACTCGTTATCGAGCTAAGATCATGGAAGAAGAATCAAGCACGCGCATGGAGAAGATGGAAAAAGCTCAAGAGGAAATGAGGGGGCAACTGGCCCAAATTACAGAATTATTGAAAAATCTGAGCAAGGGCAAAGGTGTAGTAGAGGAAGTTGCAGTCCAAGAAGGGGTTCAACAACATAGTATGGAAGATCCTATCTATCCTCCTGGATTCGGTCCATTTCCAAGTCCCATCCTCAAGAAAGAAGATATCCACCTGCTTACGCTGCTATGCCCCAAGTGTTTGGACAAGCTCAATTCCAAGGACCGCCCATCCTTCCCAAGGTGCAAAATCTACTGATCCCATTGAGGTGCCCGACTTAGATGACCCAAGGGAAGTTGAAAAGTTGAAAGCCAAACAAGTAGAAGAGAAGGATGAGGCGAAGTCGCAACAAAAGATCAATATGTTGGAGGAAAGGATTCGAGCTATTGAAGGCTTAGACTTTTATGGTTCCATGGATGCTACTGGGTTGTGCTTGGTGTCAGACCTGGTTATTCCACCCAAGTTCAAAGCACCAGAGTTTGAGAAGTACAATGGAACTTCTTGCCCTAGGTCTCATCTTATTATGTATTGTCGGAAGATGGCTGCTTTTGCTCAAGATGATAAGCTCCTTATTCACATTTTTCAAGAAAGTCTCACTGGATCTGCTGCCAAGTGGTACAATCAATTAGGCAAAATCCGGATTACCACATGGAATGACTTAGCAAGGGCGTTCACGGCCCAATATCGACATGTTGCTGATATGGCCCCTGACCGTTTATCAGTTCAAAACATGGAGATGAAAGCCAATGAAAGCTTCAAGCAATATGCGCAAAGGTGGCGCGATGTAGCTGCAGAAGTGCAACCTCCTCTTTCAGAAAAGGAGCTCACCATCTTATTTGTGAACACTTTAAAGGCTCCATATTATGATAGGATGATAGGCAATGCCACCAAGAATTTTGCTGATATGGTGTTATCCAGGGAGATCATTGAGAATGCGATCAAGCGTGGCAAGATTGAAGTTCCTAACAATACTGAGAAGAAAGGAGGAGCCAACAGAAGGAGGGAAGAGGATGCCCATGCTGTTATAAATGGGGGGCAACATGGACAATACACTCCACGACACTCTTATCCCATGCCACAACCATATTATCCTGTTCAATACCCTTACCAGTCATATCCGCAAATTAATGCTCAGCCTAACTTTCACCCTCAAACACCCGCACCAAATACCCAATCAATTGCCCAATCCAACAAACAAGAAAGCAATCCTAGGGGGGCATGGCCAAAACAACAAAAAACTCCCCTTGATCCAATTCCCATAACCTATACCGAGTTGTACCCAAAACTAATCAAAGGGCAACTCATTGCCCCAGTTTATGCGGAACCTCTCAAGCCTCCATATCCAAAATGGTATAATGAGAATGCTCGATGTGAGTATCATTTTGGGAATCCGGGTCACTCCTTGGAGAATTGCACTGCTTTAAAGTATAGGGTGCAAGGTTTGATAAAAGCCGGCATATTGCACTTTGAAACAAAGGGGGAACCAACTGTGAATGCGAATCCATTGCCCAACCATGGAAATGAGGGATGATTCTTTTGAGGTGAAAAGAGTTTAAGCCATGCAAGTCTGGAAATTTATCAGAATTTTTTAGTAATGCAAGACAGTGCTTAAGCCCATAAGCACGAAATAAAGTTTTATGTATGGGCTAACTTTTATTTATTTCCCTTTCAATAAAGCGACTAGTGTGATGCACTGTCATTTCTCATTCTATTCATTTGCCATTTCTCACATACTCACCATATCTTTCATTCACAAGTATCCAAATAATGAACATGATGATAATGATGTCAATAAATCTGGGATTCAAATTTGAAAGAACCACTTTTATTAATGGATTATCAATCTGCCAAGGTGTCCAAGTAAGAAAGAAGAAAATTTGTTCACAATTTTCACCCAAATTTGATGGTATAAGAAACGGTGAATCTCTTATAAAAATTTCTAGCAAGTTTGTATTTGTTCAGTAAATGATCTTCAAGGAGAATATTTGCATTTGAAATGATAAATGGCCTTCTTTCACTATCCTTCAAGCGGGAGTAAAATTATCCTTTGATTACCCCTTTGAGCCTATTATGTTTTTTTTGTAATATAACCCACCAAGGATCACCCTCCACACTGGGGGCAAGGAAGATGAAATAAAGAAATTTTGGGGGCAAAAAAAAAATAGCCCATTTTTGTGAAAAAAAAAAAGAAAAGAAAAGGGTTTGAATTCAAAGAGAAAACCCAAAAAAAAAAAAGAGAAGCAAGAAAAGAAATGAGTGAATTAGAAAGGGGCAAAATGCCTAAATGATTTACTTCAGAAGAAAGTGATCCTTTGGTTTGTAAACCTTGAAACACATTTTTGGGCCTATTTTATCCTTTTCTTGTAAACCCTCACCTGAGCCACATTACGTACCTTTAAAAGCCCATTTTGATCAAATGTAAATGCTCAATTTGAAGAATCATGCGTTGAATGAAAACATACTTGTACAATGAGATAATGGTCTTTTGAAGGAAGTAGATCAAGTTGAATGAAGAAACCCATGAGCTCTGGAAGATATCTTGGATCGAAATCAAGAACGCCTATTAAGGGCATGAATTTGGATTGAGCACTGAAGGTTGAAGTTTGTCAAAGCCAATGAAGTTGAAGATGAAGAAAAAAAAAAGAAGAAAAAAATATATATGAAAAAAGAGAAAAAAAATAGAGAAAAATAAAAAGAAAAAAAGGAGGATTCAGAATTGAAAACCCAAAAAGGGCAGTTTTGATCAAAAGAGGGGAACCTAAGTTGAAAACCTGAAAAGGCAACTTAGGAAAAGATCATCACCAAGAGTTTTGGATATAGAAGCAAGATTGGCAGGCCTAACATGAATGAACATATCAAAAGAAGTGGATTTTTCATAAAAGAATTCCAGATAGACTTGATTGAAATTGTCAGAATGTTTATTAAATGGTTACTGAAAACCCTATTCCAAACAAACTGGCCCATTGATTTTTTTCGATTTCATGTTCCTTTTCTAAGAATGAATACCCATATCTCTCATGATTATCTTAAATTCATTCCGTCCCTATAATAAATTGAGAAGATGTATGAGTGCATTACATTGGTGGTCAAATTGGAAGGAAAATAAATAAATGTTGGTAACCTTTTTGGGTAAATTTTTGAAAAAAATATTCTTTTGAGAAATCTTGCATTACTAAAAGAGAGAAAGAAACAAAAATAAAAAAAATGATGGCAAGTCTTCAAGCATAATGGGACCAAGACTCATTAGAAGGTGGGATGAGAAGTGGAGATAGAAGATTTGAATAAGAAGAATCCAGCAGATATGTGGAACTTGAGGAAAATGAGATGAGCTTGAGAATCTTGTTACCACGATTGAGAATGCATTTGCATACATTCATGGAATAATTCAAGGGGCATGACATTGACATGTGCATAACATTCATGGCATT
Source organism: Heritiera littoralis (assembly GCA_031772115.1). Classification (NCBI taxonomy): domain Eukaryota; kingdom Viridiplantae; phylum Streptophyta; class Magnoliopsida; order Malvales; family Malvaceae; genus Heritiera; species Heritiera littoralis. Next base: position 3,520,441 of record JAPDPK010000043.1, read on the forward strand.
CATTATATTCATGACATGCATGACATTTCATCACTGCATATTGACATTGAACTATTTGTTAAGACATAAGGATAAGAAGCCCTGAATGATTAAAATTTTGAGGAAAAGAGAAAATATAAGAGACAGTAATTTGAAAAATGATGAGGTATGAGAAGATGATGAGAAAAATACCTTTTTGAAAAAACTTTAGATGAGAGCAAAGTCCAGTTTAGCTGGCACCTTAAAGGAGGATGAAGCCCAATATTGTTGGCATCAAAATGAAAGTTAAGCCCAGTCAAGCCCATGCTATCTGGCATTCTGAATGAAATCTTTATTTTTCAAAAGTCTCATTGCCTCTGTAAAGAGGAGCTTTATTTTTTCAAAAGTCTCATTGCCTCTGTTGAGAGGAGCTTTATGTTTTCAAAAGTCACATTACTTCTGTTGAGAGGAGCTTTTTGTTTCAAAAGTTTCATTGCCTCTGTTGAGAGGAACTCTTTGTGTTTCAGAAGTTTTAAAGCCTCTGTTGAGAGGAGCTTTTATTCCATGATCATCTTGCATTCCTTAGTCTTATGATAGGAGAGACTAGGAAATTTCACTTCCCATTCTCTAATCTTGTGATAGAAAAGATTAGGAAATCCCATTCATTTTGTTTTTTTAATCTCGTGATAGAAAAGATTAGGAAAATTCATGTTTGCATTGCTTAGTCTTATGATAGGAGAGACTAGGAATTTCATTTTGCATTCCTTAATCTTGTGATAGAAAAGATTAGGAAATCTCATTCTACATCCATTTCCTTAGTCTTATGGTAGGAGAGACTAGGAATTTCACTTTGCATTCCTTAATCTTGTGATAGAAAAGATTAGGAAAACTCATCTCACATTCCTCAGTCCTATGATAGGAGAGACTAGGAATTTCACTTTGCATTCCTTAATCTTGTGATAGAAAAGATTAGGAAATCCCATTCATTTTGTTTTCCTTAGTCTTATGATAGGAAAGACCAGGAAATTTCATCTTGCGTTCCTTAGTCTTGTGATAGGAGAGACTAGAAAAAGTTCATCTTGCATTCCTTAGTCTTATGATAGGAGAGACTAGGAATTTCACTTTGCATTCCTAAATCTTGTGATGGAAAGGATTAGGAAATCTCATTCTACATTCATTTCCTTAGTCTTATGATAGGAAAGACTAGGAAAATTCATGTTTCGTATTCCTTAATCTTATGATTAGGAAATTTCATTCTTTAGTCTTATGATAGAAGAGGCTAGGAAACTTCATTTGGCATTTATTCCTTAGTCTTATGAGAGAGAAGACTAGGAAATATCATATTTTACAAAGAATTCATTGATAGGTAGTGCATTCGGACAAAATGGTTGTCTAGGTCTTTGCACAATTACTGTTTCACAGCAAAGCGCAAAGAGGGGCAGCTGTAGACACCTAATTTTGTCCGAACAATTTTTAAATAAAAATAATAATAAAAAAATCAAAAAAAATAAATAAAAGAAACAAATTATAAAATAAAAGAGAGTTGACTTCAATGATTTGTTGCCATAAGAAAGATAATAATAATAAAGGAAATAATCAAAGTGAAATAAAATCTGAAAATTGATTACCAAAAATAAAAAAAATGAAATGGAAATAAATTAAAAAAAAAGAGGGAAAGTCAAACAAGTAAATGAAAAATCCCATGATCATGGGATCAACTATAAATATTTGATTTGTTTCCATAAAAGTTTGAGGCTAGAAATGGCTATAAAAGGAGAAGGGAAAAACCCTAGGAGGGGGGAGAACCAAAAAAAAACCCTAGAAAAAAGAAAACCCTAGTACCTCGACTTCCCATACTTTGCTGCCTTCCCCTCGTTGCACCTCTGGCAGCCATCCCTGTCTGTTGTATTGTCTTCCAACCTCACCGCTGCATCATCCTCACCAATCACCATCATCACAGTCCAGCCACTACACAAACCAAGCCTTCATCTTCCTTTAGTCAACATAGCCAAGCTCCAAACTGTTCTAGCCTCCATTCCGTTTCTGCATCAAACCACCACGGTTGTTACACCATAACCAAAGCCGTTCTGCACTCCATCGTTGCTACATGTTCTGTGATTTCCTTCGTGACCCGAAGCACCACTGCACCAGAGTTGTGCTATCATCGTTGCTGCCTTGTTTGGATCCAGTAAAGTGTCATCATCTACACGATATTCCTGCATGCTATAGCCATTTGTTCCTGCATCTCAAAGCTCTTGTTCGACCCCTACAATCATCAAGGCTGGCTCCATTACGCCACGCCTTGTCACCACCTCATCACAAGCTTCTGTATCGTTGAAGCTGTCGCTGCCTTGCCAATACCTGCATCGTCTCTTTGCCATTGTTGCCCTACATCATCGCCAAGTCCGGACTGCTGCTACTTCCTTGCTAGTTTCCACGCCACTGCTACCACTTGCTAAATCATTGCCCTGTGCCGTTCATCCTCCTGGTTGCTTCATAATTTGGTGCACTTCATTGCGTCCTCTTCTTGCCAACACAGCCAACCGATTCATGCAATTAAAGAAGACACAAATTGTTGCCACGGAAAACGGAAGTGGAGCAAGGTCACGTCAAAGTCCACTTAATCCTTGGGCTAAAGTTGCTGCAAAGTAGAGTTTGGTATTTATAAGGTATACTTTACTATTCATATATCTTATTTTCTTATTTTATTTAAATTATGAACGTACAAATACACTTTTATTGTTTTAATGGTATTTAACATGTTTATAATGCATATATAATTATGTTCTTCTTACGTGATTATTCAACTCATAAAATAGATTTACAAAATTAAATTCATAAATAAATTTGTAAATTTTCACTGTCTTAAGATAAATCTTATAAGCATATCCGATGATGGGATTTCTTAGAAATCGCAAGTAGCGATTTTTTTTTGATAATCCTTAGGATCGAGATAAAATCCTTAAATGTTACCAGCGTATTGGAGCATTTAATTGGTTTTATCTCGATTTCAAAATTCTTTAAATAAATTAATATAAAAAATAAAAATAAATTAAGCAAATATAAAATGAACAAATAAATAAATCTAAATATGAATTATAAATAAACAAATAAAATATAAATTTAAAAGAATATCCTATGATAGGATTTCTTAGAAATCACAAGTAGTGATTCTTTGATAATCCTTAGGGTCGAAATGAAATATTTGAATATTACCAGTGTATTGGGGTATTCAAGTAATTTTAGTTCGATGAAATAAATTATTATTAATAAACAAATAATAAATAAATAAAATTTTTAAACAAATAAATAAGAGTACTAAATTGTTACAATTAACCTTCGGAAATAAATGATAATAAAACAATTAAAAAATTAAAAGTATAAGATTTTCCGATGATGAGATGTTACGGAATTCACAAGTAGTGATTCCTAACTGATCTCTAGGTAAGAGAAATATGCTAAATGTTACCAGCGTATTGGAATATTTAGTATAATTTTTCAATAAAAATAAATTTTATAAATATAAATAAATTAAAAAAAAATAATATATTTCTCATGTGCATCATATATATTTTGATTGCATCATTTGCATCCATGAAATTACAAAATAAGTGTGAATCTCCCGAGGATGGGATTCTATAGAAATCGCAAGTAGCGATTCTTAAGAAATCCCTAGGTGAGGAAATTATCCGAAATGCTACCAAAAGTATTGGGGTACTTCGGAATAATTTTCAATATAAGGGATTTTCATTTATTTCAAATAAAAAACTAAAATTTAAATATTTCAAAATAAAACAAATAACAAAATGAGTTCAAAATAAATGGAGTTCTTTTTAAATGTTTAATTAGAATCATTTTAAGATTAAAGGATAAGACATGATTAAGTGGTACCGTTTTTAACGGGCGTTGTGGGGGTGCTAATCCTTCCCCACACGTAACCGAACTCCCGAACCCAAACTTTGTTTTCGCAGACCAAAAATTATTTTTTTTTGATAAAATTTAATTAATTTTAAGATTTTATTAAAAAGATAAATAATTTTAGGTGGCCAATCACACCTAGTCAAAAAAGATTGGTGGCGACTCCTCTTTGTGTTTTTTTCAAAATCGTCTAGCGATCGAGTCCCCGGACGAAAATCGTTACGACACATACCATAAGTGTACGGGTCGCGACAAGTAATAAAGTGATGAGGAGAATATCGTTTCCACGAGGATTAGTTAGAATTGCTATAACTAAGTACTAAAATTGGGCATCCTAGGTTTATTCAAGCTATTAAAATTTTCTACAATTAATTAACTATTAATATAATGAAAATTAAGCTTGAAATAATTTGCAAATTAAAAGTAAAGTGCATGAAAATTAAAATTGCAAAATAAAAATGGATAAACATAAAATAAAATTACCTAAAACTAAAATTTAAGTTATTTAAACTAAATCTACCTAGAATGCAATTATAAATATTCTACTAAATACATAAAATAAAATATTAACTAAAACATAAATCTATTAAGTAAATTATTACAATATTCTAAACTAGCTACAGTTAACTATTAAACTCTTAAACTAGTAACCTAACAAATATATAATATATAATATTCCAACTATCTCACTAATCATGAACATGGCACTTTTAAAATTGCATGTAAATTGTGATTGAAAAGTTGTAAAATCGTTCTTGCCAAACACGGAAGCCATGCTTCAAGCCACGCCACAATCCGTCACTGCACATCCTTAGCATCACTTCATGCTTTGCCCATTTGTTACAGCAACATCTAGCTATGCTTCAACTTACCAGCATCGACTCAGCAAGCACACGCAGCAGCTGCAAGGAATCACGCCAAGCAGCCTACTACAACCCAACAACGTCTCGTGCCCCTGCTTTGTCTCCAGACCAGAAACGCAGCTGACAAGGATTAAGGAAGCACAATCTTGCACCAACGAACAACACCCTTGGGTCAAGAAACAGAGCAGAACAGGGAAGGTCTTCCACAAATTATTCAACTCTTTGTCACTCAGCCTCAGAAAATCGCAGCAACAAGAGCAAAATTTTTAAATAGAAATTTAAACAAGAACTACAAGGAACTATAACTAGAATAAAAACACATTCAAACAGTAAATAAATGCAAAAACAGAGCATAAAAATTAAAAACGTGAAAACTAAGTTCTATCAAATCTAAATGAAAATAAACTTTATTTTAAGTTGTAACTTTGAATATACTTACTTAAAAACTAATAACATAAAAAGGTCTTAGAAAATTTAAGCCAAAAAAAATGCGCAAATTAAAGTAAACAATTGAAAAATAACGCGGCTGAGTTCGAGCCCTGGGTATGCAGCTGTGTTAAAACTCTTGAGGGAAAGCTTTGCCGCCCTTTGGGTCCTGCCCGGCTCAAATCTGAATTAGTTCTATACTAGAATGGTATGGGGATACCGGGTGGTTTCGACCGAAAAATAACGTGGCTATAGGGGAGATTTAGGCTATTTTCACCGACCTCACTCCACCTCCTAAATTGAAACTAAGGTTTATAATTGTTCCTAAACTAAAGAAAATGTACAAACAGAAATGCAAAACAACAATGAAGAAAATGCAGCAACTTGGGAAGACTTGAGCTGCTGTCACCAGCCAATCTTCCACCCCCTTTTCATCTGGCAACTTCTTTTCTTGTTATAGGTAGGGCTTCCTTTCATTTCTTGGGCTCCATGCTTCACTTGGGCTTTCTTTTCTTTTGGGCTGACATTCAAGTATAAAATGGTTGGATTGGGTTATTGGGTTTTAGGGGTTTAGGTCAAAGAGTTTAAAATAGGCATAAGGTTTATAGATAAGTATAAAAATAGGGTTTGAAATTTTGAAACTATTTTATTTATTTATTTATTATTATTATTTTTTTCGAATTTAGAATGTTAAGGTTTTAAAGTTAAAATTTGGTTTAAGGTTTGAAAAAGGCTAGCTTTAGGATTTACAGATATAGTTAAGGTGAGGGTTTAAACACCAAATCCAACCATTTTCCGTTGATCTTCTTGCCATTTTCTTGATTTCCTCATTATTTTTGAATTTCCTACACATGAAAACAATTTAGTTAAATTAGAAAGAAAATACATTAAAATTCCAAAATTTAATCAAAATTGATGCAATAAAATACTCTAAAAAATGTATATTTTAGAGACTTATCAAACAGCTTATAGACTTAATCGTCATTTTTGAATTTGTTGCACACCTTTCAAAACATGCATAAATAAATGAATGTGAGATGTAGAGTCTTACCATCTCGATATTTGGCTCTAATTATCAATGCTATGAAGTTTTATGCCCATCGGAGCAGTAGAGGTCCAAGTGGGGCCCACAGTCATTTTTCCTTTATACCTACAAAACATAAAATATTTAACTCACCATTAGATATCTTATTCATTTATACCCCTTAATAGTTATTTAGAGAAGATAGGAAGTGTGAATCTCACAACCTCCCCACCTTAAGAAATTTGGTCCTCCAAATTTGAGTCGTGTTGTTGATGAAACAGTTCAAGATACTTTTATTTCATCAAGCTCTCTAATTCCCATGTCGCTTCCTCTTCGGAGTGGTACTGCCGAGAACTTTAACTAGTGGAATAGTCTTAGACCGCAATACTTTGTCCTTCCTATCTAGAATTTGTATTGGTTTCTCAACATAACTCATGTCTTCTTTGATCTCCAGAGGTTGATACTGAATGACATGAGACGAATCTGGATGATACTTTCGAAGCATGGAAACATGGAAGATGTTATGCACACCAACTAGCTTTGGAGGTAATGTTGACCTATACGCTACATCCCTCAATTAGTCTAAGATCTCAAATGGCCCAATAAAACGATGGCTCAATTTTCCCCTGTTGCCAAATCTCATGATACCTTTCGATGGAGAAACTTCCAAGAATACAGAATCCCCAACTAAGAACTCTAACTGTTTGTGTCGAGTATCAGTGTAACTTTTCTAACAGCTTTGAGCTATCTTAAGTCTCTGAGTTGAGCTGCTTAAGTCTCTAACAAATCAACTTGACATCCTAAGAAGCTCGTTCTACCAAATCTGGAGCCAATAATTTATGATCACCCACTTCTTCCCACCCAATCGGAGAACGACACCTTCTACCATAAAGAGCTTCATATGGTGCCATCTCAATGCTAGAATGATAGCTATTGTTATAAGCAAATTCAGCTAACAGCAGATGATCATCCCATGAGCCCTTGTAATCTAAAGCATAATCCCTCAGCGTATCTTCGAGTGTTTGAATGGTGCGTTCGGACTGACCATCGGTCTGTGGATGAAACTCCATGCTAAAATTCAACCAAGATCCCATTGCTTCATGAAAACACTTCCAGAAATGAGAGGTAAACCTGGAATCTCTGTCAGAAGTGATGCTCACTAAGACTCCATGCAATCTAACTATCTCTCTGATGTAAAATTCTGCCAAAGCATTAAGAGAATTTGTAGATTTGATGGCAAGGAAGTGGGCAGATTTAGTAAGCTGATCAACAATCACCCATATGGCATCATGATTTTTCCTGGTTTGGGGCAAACCCATAATAAAATCTATCGTAATGTGCTCCCATTTCCACATAGGTATAGGTAGAGGCTGTAATAAACCTGCCAGTTTCTGATGCTCTTCAATGTCGCACTTCATTCCAAGCCACTAGTACACCTTACGTAGATTATGATACATCTTTATACTACCTAGGTGTAGAATGGACTTCGATGTATGAGCTTCAGTCAAAATCAAATCTTTTAACTCTTTGTTGTTGGGAACACAAATATGACCTCTGAACCTCAGAATGCCATCACTGCCAATCCCAAAAATCTGACTAAACACCTAACTGAAGTTGATTGGAAACTTCCACACAATAAGTATCCTCCTTCTGAACATCTCTAATTTGACCCATTAAATTTGGCTTAATCCGTAAGTTGGCCATCATTCCATACCTCTCAGAAGGAGTGATATTCAAACTGAGGCCCATAAATTGCTCTAGCAACTCATATTCTCGAACCATCATATATGATACCATTCCTAGATGTTTTCTACTCAGAGCGTCTGCCACCACTTAGCTTTTCTCAGGTGGTATAGGATCTCATAATCAGAATCCTTCAAAAGCTCGAGCTATCTATGTTGTCTCATGTTCAATTCTCTCTGGGAAAATAAATACTTCAAACTCTTATAATCAGTGAATATAATTTCTCTCCATAGAGATAATGCCGCTAGATCTTCAAAGCAAACACTATTGTGGCTAATTCCAAATCATGAGTCGGTTAGTTTTTCTCATAGTCCTTCAGCTAACGAGAACCATAAGCTGCCACTTTACCATGCTGCATGAGTACACAACCCAATCCCTGCGCAGAGGCATCATTGTATATTGAGAAACCCCTTGAACCACTAGGAATACAAAGGATCGGTGCAGTAGTTAGCCTACGCTTCAGCTCCTGGAAACTTCGCTCATGGCATCATTCCATTCAAACTTGATATCTTTGCGCCTTAAACGCGTCAGAGGAGTAGTTAATCTAGAGAAACCCTAGACGAACTGTCTATAATATTCAGGTAGACCCAAAAAACTCCGAATCTTAATCACTGTCTTTGGCCCTTCCTATTGAATGATAGCCTCAACAGATACTTCGTCTTTACTGACTATGTGACACAAGAAAAAAAATCTGGTCCAGCCAAAAATCACACTTGCTTAACTTAGCATACAACTTCCGGTCTCTAAGGGTTTGAAGTACTATTCAAAGATGCTATTCATGCTCTTCTCAAGATTTAGAATACACAAGAATGTCATCGATGAAGACAATAACAAATTTGTCTAGATAAGGTTTAAAGACTTTATTTATCAAGTTGATAAAAGCTATGGGGGCATTAATAAAGCCAAATGTTTAACCAGGAATTCATAATGGCAGTACCAAGTTCTAAAAGCAGTTTTGGGAGCATCTTCACTTCGGATTTTCAATTGATGATAACTCGATATAAGGTGTATCTTGGAAAAAACCTAAGCACCCCGAAGCTGATTGAATAAATCATCGATTTTGGGAAGAGGATATTTGTTCTTAATAGTAGCCATGTTCAACAGTCGATAATCAATACTGAGCTATAGGCTACTATCCTTTTTATGAACAAATAGTACTGGTGCACCTTATGAAGATACATTGGGTCATATGAAACCCTTGTCCAATAGCTCTTAGAGTTGCTTCTTAAGCTCCTCAAGTTCTACCAATGCCATTTGATAAGGAGGCTTTGAGATGAGTTCTATATCGAGCACTAGATCAATAGTGAATTCAGTCTCCTTATTTGGAGGAAGCCCCAGTAATTCATCCGAAAATTTGTCGGGAAAGTCCCTGACCATCGGAATCTTATATAATTCCGTACATTTCTTTTCTACATCCTTAACATAGGCAATGAATCCTTCAAAAATAAAACATAATCTATGAAGATTCATTTAGAACAATTATTCAACAAATATATTCTTTCATTACATAGTGGCAAAATTTACAACATAACTAACGGGAGAAGAGAAGGTTATAGACTTAGCATAACAATCTAAACTAACTCGATTCTTAGCTAACCAATCTATTCCTAATATTACATCAAATCCATACATATTCAACAAGATTAGGTCCGCTACCGATTCCTCTCTCCTCCCCGTAGCTTACAATTATGATACTCTACATCTGTCATTTATGATTCTTTAAGGGTGTGCTTATCTACAAAAGATGCCCTAAAGGTTCAGGTTCTACAAGCATTTTAGTAGCAAACATAGGAGACATAAAAGAGTGGGTAGAACCTGGATCGAATGATGTAATGCTATCAATATTGAAAATAGAAATCTTACCCTTAATCATGTTTGTGGAGGTATCAACAGTATCCTTGTCAATGGCATATACCCATCCCTGAGACACAGCCTACTTACCCTTGTCTACCATCATAGCTCATCTCGTAAGTGGTGTGGTCTTTACAGGTTTTGTCACCTTGCTCCTATTCTTTGGACAATCCTTAATCAAGTGGCCAGTCTGGCCACATCCAAAATAAGCACTCGTATTCCAGTAACAAGGCCTATCGCTAAGAGCCTTTCCTTATCGCTTAAAATTAGCCGACACACCTCTCTTAACCCTAATAGAACTATCGGTCACTATGAACTTAGCTACTTTACTCTCACCAATCTTGATCCCGAAAGCCTTCATAGGTCCCTTATCTCTCTTGGCTTTCTTAGCGGCATACTTATCTACTGAGACTTTTTCATCTGATCTATGCATTATCTTCTCTTTACCCTTGCCTTTAACCTGAGCATTGAAGTCTACGTGATGAAATTCATAATCTTGTTCACACAATTAAGTACAGCAGATGGCTTCATCATATGTAGAGATGTCGAGGGGTGCCAACTTAGACTTGATAGTCGGCTTTGACCCCTTCATAAATTTGTGAACCGTGTGCTCTTCACTGTGCAACGTCCCTAAGTCAAACCCACTCAAAGTGATGAACTTTGATTCATACTGATTGTCGTCATACTACCCTAAGTTAATCCCAGAAATTTTGCTTGTAACCTCTTCTGGGCAGTGAGCGAAATATACTGTTTAACAAAGGCTTCCAAGAATACCTCCTAAGTTAGTACATGATATTGAGCTTTTAGTATTGTCTGTGTAGATTTCCACCAATGCTTGGCTTCGTCCACTAAAAGAAAAGTAGCAAGCCCACCTTCTCACTTTCTATACTTCTCATTTATGCAAAAAATTTCTTCACTACTTTTATCCAATGTTTGGCAATTATTGAATCCTTCTCTCATTTGAACTTTAGCAGATCCAGCTTTTTAAACTATCTTAATAAGTTAACATCACATTCCACCACGAGGACTTGCCTAGCTGATACTGGAGCTAGCTGTAGAGGAAATGGTGGCTACTGTGGTGGTTGAACTGGTGGCGATGGAGGCATTGGAGGGGCATTATCCTGTGGTGGAGAAGGAGGCGCCACAGATGATGCTGCCTGCTGATTATTACCATTGTTGTTTTGATTGGCTAGAAACTCTACAATCAACCGTTCTAACCTTGAAATCTGCGTGTTGGGGCTTTCAGGTTGAGGAGGAAGGGCAAGTTCTGGAACTGGTTCCAATGATGGCTTTGGAGATGGTCTTGCCCATCTCCATCCTCGTCCTCAACCAATACCCCTTCGCCTATAACTCATTCTGCCAAACAAATACAAAGGAGACGTTTTAAGTCATTTTAAACAATTATATATCATACCAGTACAATACTCAAAGGATGTAAACTGTTCCTAATCTAATGACAGCAATAAAGATCATACTAACCTTTCTCTGATACCAACTTCTGTAACGCACTGTTACCTAAAATACTAATTAACTTTTTTTTTTCTTTTTCTCATTACAATTTTGGTTAGGTTGTTTGTTGTGTCATTTCTTTCCATTACATTTAATAGCTTAAGCTAAAGATAATTCGATATAATTATATATATTAAAGGTTTAAACATACTACAATTAATTTCCATTTCTATACATGCAACCAAATTTAAATTTTTTTTTCATCCCCAAGTACAATATAAATGTACAACAAGTTACTGTACATAAAGTCTGAACATATAACTAAACTACAATATATCTTGAGGGACAACAGAAGTTTCGCCTTGAGGGATACTATCTAAAAATAGAGAAAATGTGATACTCCTCGTCCAATGCACAGAAACTACTTAAAGTAATCTGGAAGAGAAAATAAGGGGGTGAGCTTATGTCTAGTAAAAAAAATGTATAAAAGAGTAGGTACTATTCAACTATATGCAAGTATCCTAATTGGCTCTATGACAATGTGCAAAACCAACGACGTTAATAGTTCAAAAAAGAAGAATTCTATAATCGGTTAGGGATACGAAGTTGAGTATGAAAGGATACTTTAAAGTGCCTCAGTTATCGCGATCCTTAGATCGACTATAGAGAATACAAACATGTTTCTCAAAGAAGAATTTCATGCGTATAAACTAGGATTCTATTCATCCAAACTTCAATGAAAATGCTTTGCATTATAAAATCATTCTCATACAAAACCAAGAAGCAATAAAACTCATTAAAGTCATGTAAATAACAATAAGATGCAATATTTCATTTAAACAATCTCATAAATACATTTCTTTAAGTAGAAACACTTCATTTCATTTGTGGAAAAACACGTAAAAGATTTTATGCCACTTCATTTAATTTCTAAGAATAAATAAAACATTCCATGTCATTTCATTTCGTAAAACATTTAATGGAGGCAGCCAACATCTCGATAGAATCATGCCCATAAATTTTCCCCTGAGGGATAGCTCATTAAGACTTGTGGCTCTAGTCAAGGGTCCACAGAGTGCACTAATCAAGTGACTACCGTGGTGCTAAAGATGTGATCAATGTCAAAGAGCCCATTTCATTCATTTGCATGATTACCAAACGGTAACTACGGGAGCTAACAGTCTCAAAAACGTTCATTTATCATTCAGAAACATTTATATAAAACATTTCGACCAATCAAATCTTCAATCAATTCATAGACATTTAAAGCAAACATTAATTACATGTCAAGTATAAAAATTTAGAAAATTTTCTTAGTACGATAAACAAATTTCAAATATTTTTCTTACTTATGACCATGTGTCTAAAACATGCAGAAAATAAAAAAAGTGTAAAATAGTTAAAAATCCGTTCAAAAACTAAATTACAAATTCATGCAGTCTTAAGGCCTAATATCCCACTCTCTCTCTCTCTCTCTCTCTTTTTCCTTTCTTCCTATTTAGCTATTCCAAAACGATTTGGTACTAATGGTGCATAAGAATTGGATTTTGGTTTTACAAAATTTCGATAGCATAATAGCAGAAACTAGCCTAACCCTCTTGCATTAAAAACACAATTTATATCTCACAACCAACTAATATTCCCAATGCAATATAGTATCTCCTACACTATTATATATATATATATATATATCCCTTTCCACAATGCCAATAGTCTCCAATAAAAATTCAAAGGCAGCAAACCAATAAGCTTCCTTCACTTAAAGCTGCAAAACGATATCAAACATGTTTAAAACTCAACACTTCTTTTATAAAGATTGTTCGACACTTCAGGAACTTCCATAATTCCTAATACAATAGCAATTTCGGTTTACTTCCCAATGAATGCCAAAACTACAACTATCGTCAAAACATTTATTTTTTCGAATCTGACTTCACTAACAGTCTTGTTATCATTAGTATAATATTCTAAGACTATAAAAATAACAATTAAAACATGGTAACCTCATTAACTATGCTTGGCCGAAAACATAGTATCAACATTCTCTAAATTTTACTAAATTCCAACACCATAGCTAGCTTATTCATGATTTCTACATCATTTTTACACCACTTTTACATGTAGCCATGCATCATCCTACACTAAACCCTTATGGCCAACCCTCCTAGCATGGCTCACTAAGTTTTGTTTCAATTTGAAGCCATAAACAAGTTTAAACATCAAGCACACATCAAAATCTATCATTTGAATTAAAGGAATAAACTTTCTCTCTCTTACCTATGGTGGCCGAAACTGATGGGGGCTGTTTCACCAGGAATATGACCACTTTAACACTTGATTTTGGTGTTAAGTTGTAGAGCTCTGAAAGCTGGATAGGTTTGTTGAAGACAATTTTCAGTTTCGGGGTTGTTTACTAAAAGTTTTAGAAGCTTTCTCTCTCTTCAAGTGTTAACAATGGTAGAAATGAGGATGAAGATGATGCTACTGAAAATAGAGGAAGAAAAGGCTGGAAATTTCTAAAATATTAATATCTTAATGTACAAATTACCAATTTGCCCTTAAAATATTAAAATATGACTATTTTGCCCATAACAATTTGACTTCATTGAAAACAATTATTCTAATCTTCAAAATATTTCATTTCGTCAAAAAATATATCTGCTCAACATGTTATTATGGTTGGATGAGCTTTTGTTGAGATTTTACTTGTCAAATGGGCGAAATTACCAAAATATCTCAACCATCAAATCGTGTAGTTTTTAAACTTTTTCGTTTGATTCAGTCTACCGATTTACATGGTATAAGACTTCTTCACATTAAAAATTATTTATTAACATTACTTGGTCAAAAGTCAAATCGGTTTGACTTTTATTCACAAAAGTTTAAACAGCTTATGGATTTAATCATCATTTTTGAATTTGTTACACGCCTTTTAAAACATGCATAACTAAATGAATTTGAGATGTAGATTCTACCATCTCGGTATTTGGCTCCAATTAACAATGCTATGAAGTTCTATGCCCATTGGAGCAGTAGAGGTCCAAGTGGGGCCCACCACTCATTTCTTTTTATACCTACAAAACATATAACATTTAACTCACTATAAGATATTTTTTTCTTTTATACTCCTTAACAGTTATTGAGAGGAGATAGGAAGTGTGAATCTCATAGCAAATTACTATAATACCCTTATAACATTTTAATAATACTAACCATATCTTAACTTTTTTTATGTCTATTTAAATATTTAATTTAACTTCCAAAATATTTTATTACTCATAAAATATATTTATTTAACATATTCTAACCATTTTTTTTTTACTTTTGATGGGAGTTGACCATTCAAAATAATGAAATTACCAAAATAGCCCTAAATGTTCATTCACGTAGTTTTTGGTACTTTCGTGTGATTAGTCTATAAGTTAAAATGGCATGAGACTTCATCACATGAGGATTCATTTATGACGGTCAGTTGGTCATAAATCAAATTAGGTAAACCATTATTCACATAAGTTTTCCTAGCTTATGGACTCAACCGTAATTTTTGAAATTATTGTACGCTTCCTAAGACATACACAAAAAGATAAATTTAGAGATGCAAATTCTAACCATCTCAATATTTCACTCCAAATATCAATACCATCAAGTTTCATCTCAATCAGGACTATCGAAGTCCCAGTGGAGCTCACAGTCCAAATCTCCTTTATACCTATGAAGCATAAGGCATTTGACTAGTTATGAGATATCTTATCTTTCTAACTTCATTAACAGTAAAAAAGGATGGAAGAAAGTGTGAATCTCACAATGTGTGTAAATTAGTTAAGTCTTTGTATGAACTTAAGCAAACACTTAAGCAATGGCATAAAAAGTTTGATGAAGTACTTCTAAGAAATAGATACATTATAACTGATAAATGTGTTTGTAGTAAGATCACAAATGGAAAAGGTGTCATCCTATGTTTATATGTAGATGACATGTTAATTTTTTATATAAACTTGGAGCAAGTTGAAAATACTAAGAAATTTCTATCCAAATAATTTTCCAAGAAAGATACAGGTGTTGCGGATGTGATTTTGAGACTAAGAATTCATACAAAAGAAAATAACTTGATCTTATCCAATCATATTATGTTGAGAAGATTCTCAAAAGGTACAATCACTATTAACGTGCAATGGTAGCAACACCTTATGATCCAATTTTGAAATTGAATTCAAATAAGGATAAACCAATTGTACAACTTGAATATGCAAGAATGATTGGTTGTTTGATGTATGCTATAACATGCACAAGACCATATATTAATTTTGTTATTGGTAAGCTTAGTAGTTATACAAGCAGCCCAAGTAACATGCATTAGAATATTATTTATAAAGTATTAAGCTAATTAAAGAAAACAATGAATTATGGCACTATTTATAGTGATGAACCTTTTATTTTAAAAGAATACACTGATGCATGTTGGATTAATAATATGGAGGATCATTCATCCATTAGTGGATGGATATTCATGATTGATGGGCGTACGGTTTCTTAGGGATCCAAGAAACAAACTTGTATTTTTAAGTCTACTATAGCTTCAAAGTTTATGGCATTAGCTTTGGCAAGTAAAAAGGCTAAGTGGTTGAGAAACCTACTCCATGAGATTCCTTTATAGCCTAAATCAATGTCACCTATATCAATGTATTGTGATAGTGAAGCCACACTATCAAAGGCTTATAGCCAAATATATAATGAGAAATCTAGACATATTGGTCTAAGGCATAACTTTGTTAGACAATTTATTAAAGATGGGGTGATCACCATTAACTTTATTAAGTCAAGTGAAAACTTGGCAAATCCATTGACAAAAGGTCTCATAAGAGAGATAGTGTTTAGAATTTCTAATAGGATGGGACATAAACCCTTTTGAATTAGTCAGACAAAATAGAAACTCAACTCAAAACTTAATGTCTAATTAAGTGTTTTGAGTTAGACATTAAGTTTTGAGTTTAATGAGTTTAAGTACATTATTTGAATGTGGCTATAATACATCCCAAGGTTATGAATACTTGAAATCATATGAAAATAGGGAAGTTGAGTTATTACTCTTAATGAACTCGTAACACATAAGTATAAGTGTTAGAATGCTTATATGATTGCATTTCTAATGAATTCACCTATATGATTGGAAGTACTGCCACTTTTAGGAGCTTAGCATTTACTCTTAAGCACTCATGATTTGAAACAAGACACATGACTAGTATAAGTGTCGAAGTTTTACTAAATGGCTTTGGACTAATTTTTGAAATCTCATGTGAGAATTAGTCATTAATTAATTGTCATAGAATCACTGGTTTAAAACTTAGTTCACCATGTCATTCTGATAAACTGAAAGTACTTTTTCCCTTAGGTAATAGCTTGAGACCTAGTTCTCCATCATTTTATATATGTATGAGGATTCTTTAAGTATTTGTCACAGTCCGTGACCCTATTTTTCACCTTATTCTATACATTTTGTTTGGTTGGGCTGTCTGCGATACTTTACTTTTCATATTCATTAAACTATTACATTTAAAAATATAATTATCATTTACATCCCCTATCTTAATTCATAAGGAAATAGTACTGTAGATACGTCTAAACACAAAAAATAAATGATCGTACCTTACGAAATAAATCAAGCTGTCGCATCATCCCCAAATGCATAGCCGAAGTCCTTTAGATGTTAGACTCTTAGTCCTCGAAAACTTGAAATGTTAAAATTAAGGGGTGAGCAAACCACGGCTCAGTAAGGGAATTATATGGCTCACTTGTTACTCAGCTATCTATATGCTGAAAAACTTTTTCATTTTTCCTATGGGCTTTAGGCTCGCATGTAGGAAGGATACTACAGTTGGCTAGGGATCCAGATGGAGTAAGGCAGGTATTTTGAAATACGTGTCTTGTCCCGGAACCTAAAAGCAACTGTAGAGAGTAATAAATTTCTTTTCGTTTGAAATTTAAATCCTTTTCCTTTTTATTCCTTATCATTTTCATATTCTTTTCAAAATAATGCTTTTATGAAATAAAGCATTTAAATAAAGTAACTAATATTCATATATTCTTTGAAAAGAATATTAGTTAAATCATCATCATTCTCATTTAAACTCATTTCATATTTTATTGTACAATCATAATTAGTACAGTGCTTTAAATACCAAAATAAGCTATTAATTCCTTTTCGTATAACATATAAATCATTTAAATCTAATATTCAATTTAAAAATTTAAAATAAGAATATTAGATTTAGTTTCCTCCTTTTTTCCTTTTTGGAAAACATATCACATATTCATGTCACATATAGTCTAATATTCAATTTAAAATCATAGTAAGAATATTAGACTTATAAACCCTTTTTTCCTTTTGTGAAAACATATTACATGTTCATATCACATGTCATATGAAAATCATCTCGTAGTACTAAAATCAGTACTGAAATAAGCATTTTGTAAAATGCTGTAAATCACTTTCATTTGATTTATCTCTTGTCATATAAAACATTTTCATTTCACGTACGTATCACATATCATATAAAACATTTTCATATATGGAGACTGAGGCACGCCCATCCCGTCCACTGGGTCGTTACTCATATCATGCTATAGACCTCGAAGGGTATAAAATCATCATTTCAGATCTATGGCCATAGTCTATAATTGTCCTCGGCGGATCACTGATCAGGTGTCGACCAAGACTACATATCACATATTACATGTCACATATCACATATCACATTTCAGCATGATAAGGTTGCCAACTAGTCTCAAAACAGTGTTTTTCTTCATCAATAAACCTTTATGGAATTTTTAAAAATATATAATTTCATAATTTAAAACCATAAAGGTTATAAAATCATTTAGTGAATATTTAAGAAATATATATATAAATATTCAGTTTATTTCTTTTCATTTTTCATCTCGTATTACGTGTAATCTACATATCAAGAGAATTTTCGGTGATTTTATTATCACCATTCTCGAAAACATGAATATTTTAAAATCACTTTCATGTTATTCATGTTTTTTATGAAAACATTCATTTTCTCGATTTTCGTAGTTGAAAATCATTTCTCGTGACATAAAATCATTTATTATGATTTTCGATAATTTTCGAAAATTTTTCAAAAATTTTTCGACAGTATAACGGCTGCCGATTGGCTAGCCTCCTGCACGGAAAATATAGTTTATAATTCCAGCCAGTACATCATCACACTTTTCCAACCATCATTCATCGCAATATTTTTGTCGTAACGATTTTCGTCCGGGGACTCGATCGCTGGACGATTTTGGAAAAACACAGAAAAGAGGAGTCGCCACCAATCTTTTTTTGACTAGGTGTGATTGGCCACCTAAAATCATTTATTTTTTTCAATAAAATCTTAAAATTAATTAAGGTTTATCAAAAAAAATAATTTTTGGTCTGCGAAAACAAAGTTTGGGTTCGGGAGTTCGGTTACGCGTGGGGAAGGATTAGCACCCCCACAGCGCCCGTTAGAAAACGGTACCACTTAATCATGTATTATCTTTTGATCTTAATAAAATGGTCTTAATTAAACATTTAAAAAGAAATTCATTTATTTTGAAATCAATTTGTTATTTGCTTATTATTTGAAACATTAAATTTTATTTTTATTTATGTTAAATTTATTTTTTATTTGAAATAAATGAGAATCTTTTGTATTGAAAATTATTCCGAAGAACCCCAATACTTTTGGTAGCATTTCGGATAATTTCCTCACCTAGAGATTTCGTAAGAATCGCTACTTGCGATTTCTATAGAATCCCATCCTTGGGAGATTCACACTTATTTTGAAATTTCATGAATGCAAATGATGCAATCAAAATATAGATGATGCACATGAGAAATCCATTTTATTATTTTTTAATTCATTTATACTTATATTATTATTTTATAATTTATTTATATTTATAAAATCTTGTTTTTATTGAAAAATCATACTAAATATTCCAATACGCTGGTAACATTTAGCATATTTCTCTCACCTAGAGATCAGTTAGGAATCACTACTTGTGAATTCCGTAACATCTCATCATCGGAAAATCTTTAAAACTTATACTTTTTATTTAATTTTTAATTGTTTTATTATCATTTATTTCCGAAGGTTAATTATAACAATTTTGTACTCTTATTTATTTGTTTAAAAATTTTATTTATTTATTATTTGTTTATTAATATTAATTTATTTCATCGAACTAAAATTACTTGAATACCCCAATACGCTGGTAATATTCAAATATTTCATTTCGACCCTAAGGATTATCAAAGAATCACTACTTGTGATTTCTAAGAAATCCTATCATAGGATATTCTTTTAAATTTATATTTTATTTATTTATTTATAATTCATATTTATATTTATTTATTTGTTCATTTTAAATTTTATATTTGATTAATTTATTTTTGTTTTTTATATTAATTTATTTAAAGAATTTTGAAATCGAGATAGAACCAATTAAATGTTCCAATACACTGGTAACATCTAAGGGTTTTTCTCGATCCTAAAGATTATCGAAGAATCACTACTTGTGATTTCTTCGAAATCTTATCATCGGAAATTATTTATATCTTTAAGATGTATATTCTTATATTTTGTTTTAATACTTATATTTGCATTTATCAATGTATTTAGATTTATTTATTTATTTTTATTCCTAAATTTTTATTTCTATTCACTTACTATTTTCTCCTATTTACCTATTCTTTATATTATTATTTTTATTACCATTTTTTGTTTTTTTTATTTTATTTTTTTATTTATATAAGGCAAGTTTCGATATCGAGATAAAGTCGATTAAGTGTCCCAATACGCTAGTGACATCTAAGGACTTCTTCTCGATCCTAAAGATTATCGGAGAATCACTACTTGTGATTTCTTCGGAATCTTATCATCGGAAATTCTCATTACTACTTTTTATTTTTATTTTTATTTTATTTTTACATTTATTAATCATCGTTTTATAAATATCATGTTATTTAATTTTTTTTAGAATTCTTTTATTACTGTTTTCTATCTTATATTTTTTTGTATTTTAAAATATTTTATTTTTTAATTCATGTTGTTTTGAATCAATAGCTTAATCATAAATCAAACTTATTTGGAATGAAACAACTAATTAAATAACTAAATAGATATAAAAACAAATCATATATGTAATGTATTTCATACCTTAAACGCCTGGACCCTTCTTCCTTCTCCTTTTGCCTAGCCTTGACACATCCAATGGTCACTTGAAATGAGTAAAAGGACGCCTGACA
This sequence comes from Heritiera littoralis, assembly GCA_031772115.1. Lineage (NCBI taxonomy): Eukaryota > Viridiplantae > Streptophyta > Magnoliopsida > Malvales > Malvaceae > Heritiera > Heritiera littoralis. The sequence continues at coordinate 3,540,968 of JAPDPK010000043.1, forward strand.
CAAGGTTCCAAGCACGACATCTTGCCAAGCCCAACGTTCTTTCTTTCTTTCACGTAAGTAATGGAGCAAGGCTTAAATATTTAGCAGTGCAGTGAGGTTTGGAGATGGGTGTTTCAGTGTAGTGACCGAAGGCAGCAGCAAAGCGTAGCAACAGGGCTACGACAACAGCGAACAGAGATGACTCCAGGCCAGCAAGGGATGCTAGAAAAGTGGCCAGGAACGCAGCGGCAGTGACAGGTACGGTACAGCAGCAGCTGAAGACAGAGGCGACAACAAGGTGGTCGAAACAGGAACGATGGAAGCTGTGCTGGGCGATGCAAGAATGGGATACAGGCAAACGTGGGTTTCCAAGCTGTTTAGGAGCAGGGAAGTGCGGCAGTTTTGGTTGTAGGCGGGACAACAGGTGATGCAATGGTGATGACTTACGATGAAGCAAAGCAAGGGCAGGGGCTGGAGGAAACGAAACTTGGTGAAAGCAAGGTGAAGTGCTCAATAGTGTGGCGATAAGCGCAGCAAGTGAAGATGATGATGCTGGTGTGCACAGGGAAGGGATCGGTGCTGGAGTGGTTCACATGCAGTGATGTGTTCGGCAATGGAAAGAGGCAACAGCTTGTGGCGCGAGATAAGCAAGGGCTTGACGAGGATGATGATGATGATGATGGCGATCAGCAGTGATAGTCACGATAATGCAGGCTATTTGGCAGCAACGATGGCAGCAAGAAACCCTGGTGCAGTGACCGTTGAAGCTTGCTCCGATGAAGATGTCAGTGAGCAGAGCAGCGATGATGGAGATAGTAAAAAAAAAGGTGGTGCAATTGGTGCAGGAACTGCCGTAGAAGGTGGTAGCGAACCGGTGCAGGCAAGTGAAGCTAGTTGGGCATGATGCGATATGAGGCTGGTTTCGGTGAAGCAGAGGTGGTTATGTTCAAGGATGATGGCAATACACAGTAGTGCTAGACAAACACGGCCACAAACTTCTAAACCGACAGGGTAATAGCAGAGTAAGGCAACGATAGCAGCGGCCAAGTGCACACAGCAACAGGGGAAAGGCCGAAATAGCAACGCTAGCGTGAGGATGATTGTGCAGGGAATGGTGCAGTAGCTAGGCGGAGATAGATAGTGTGGAAGCTGGGATCGTGGTGATAAAAAGCAGGAAGGTGGCGGTACTAAGAGGCGGCCACAAGCTTCTCAAAGTCTTTGCAAAAAAAACCTACCTAGGGTTTTTTTCGTGTATCTTTTTTTCTCCCCCTTTGTTTTGCTTTTTTTTTTTTTACCTTTCTCCTCTTGTTCCCTCCCCCTTGTATTCTTTTTAGCCTCCATTTAAAACCACAAATCCTTCCTTTATTTTAAGAAAGAAAATTTTTGATTTTAATGTATTGATCCCAAAATCATGGGATCTTTATTTTATCATTTATTTCTTGTTTGACCCTTTTAACTTATTTCCTTTTTATTATTTTTTTTTTTTGGCAATGAATTTTCAAATTTAATTTCACCCAATTTATTTCCTTCATTATTATTATTCTTTTTTTATTTTATTATTTTTTTTAATTTTTAATTTTTTTAATTAAAGTTTTTTCGGACAAAATTTGGTGTCTACAATTTTCATAAAATATTTTCATAAAATATTTCATAATTAAAATCATGTAAACTGAATATCCTTACAATGCTCCATATGCATCCCTTACCTGTTTCGGTTTGGCGACCGCCTCGTTTGTCACGCCCGTGTTCACCTTGCCCGATTCCATTGGCCCAGTCATCGAGGGAATTTTTTGGAAATTAAATTCTAAAATTTAGAATTTTTTCATAATTATTTAAATTAAATACTCTGAATTAATTTTCGAAATTCTTACCGAATTTCTTTAATTTTTTTGGGTTTTCGAATTTCCCGAGATTTCTCGAATTCCCAAAAATTCCTTTTTTTCTCTCTCTTTCTTCTTTTTCTTCCTTCTTTCTTTTTCTCTTTTTCTTTTCTTTTTCTTTCTTTCTTTTCTTTTCTTTTCTTTTTCTTTTCTCTTTTTCCTCTTTCCTTTTCCTGGCCGGACCGGTTCAGACCGGTCAGATCCCCTCATCGTCGGGTCTTCTCTGGCAATCGGTTCTCCTGTGGTTCGGTGGCCCCTCAGCTGGCTGGCGTCAAGGCGAACTTACCGGTGGCCTCCGTTCAGTCTGGTTCGGTGGCGCGGCGGCTGATCTACTCGGTTTAGGTCGACGTCTTCTCCTCCTCCGTTCGTCCTTCCTCTGCCGTTTTCCTTCACTGCCGGTGGCTTCTCCACCTTCCTCTCGCCTCCGCCGAGGTCGACGTTGGGGTGGCGGTGCCTGGACAGGTCGGCACTACCGTTTCCTTCCTCTTTCCTCTTCGGTTTTTTTCGCCGGTTTCTGTTTCGTTTTCTTTCCATTTTTTCCTTCCGTCGCCGGTCGAGCTTCCTTCTCCTCTTCCCTCGCCGGCGACTACCTCCCTCGTCTCTCTTTCTTTCTCCGGCGATAGTGGCCGGTTACCACTAGGGAGGAAAAATCAGGATCCTTCCCGATTTTCCTTCTCTATTTCCCTTTTTTTTGTGTTTATATTTAATATAATTATAAACATATAATTATATTTATAAACTATATATTATACATATAATACGATTATTTTATATATATAGTTTTGTACTATACATATATATTATCAAAATATATTTATATTTTGTGTATTAACAACAAAATGATATCTAATATATATATTTATTGTGATAACCGTAAATTTTTCAATTATTGGAAATAATAAATATTGAAAATAAATATTAGAGAAATTAAATAAGGGGAAATAAATAAAATTTGCGAGAAACGGGATATTGGTGAAAATCCTGAGAAATGAGGAAGTGATGAATAAGGAAATTCGTGTGAAGGAAATTAAATGAAAATAAAGATAAAAATAATAGAGAGGAAAAGAATTAAATTGGATAAATTAAAATCCAAATCTAATTAAGAAAATAAAAGAATAAAATGAAATATATTTATATAATTGCAAATTATATAAATGTATTTTATATAAACACATATGTATTTAAAAATACTATATAATATATTTTAATATACGTTGGTATATATATATATATATATATATATATATAGAAATATATACTATTTCATGAATTTAAATAATACATATGTATATAAACATAATATTTCATGTATATATAAATATATACATATATATATACATACATATAGAAGAAAGGTAAATGTGATTTTATATTAAAGTTTATATGTATAAATATTTTATTATAGCATTTATATAATTTATATATATAAATGTTACTTAATTTTAAGTATATATATAAATATACACATATATACTAGACATGTATTTTGTGATGTACAATATGTATTTTGTATATAATATATATTGTATAATATTATGTATGAAATAATGTATGTATAACATATAATATATATTATATGTATAAAACATATGGTATAATATATAGTATATAGTATACTAAAAATAGAAAGAAGACAAAAACCAAAAGAGGAAATAAAACAGAAAACCAAAGAAAAGGAAAAGAGGAGAAATCGGGGAGGAAATCCCGACCCTCCCCGGGCGTACCGTCGGTGGCGGAGGTGCCACCGCCGGTGAGGGAGAATGGAGAGGATGTCGTCGCCGGCCAAAGGAGAAGTCAAGGAAACCACCGGCGGCGGAAGAAAGAGAGAAACGGAGGCAGAAAACGCGGCGGAAGCCGCGGAAAGAGAAAACCGGATCTGGCGGTGCCGGCCGATCCAGGCGCCGCCACTACCACCGAAGCTTCACCCGAGGGAGAGGAAGCCGATGGAGACCACCGGAGGTGCAATGGACGGCGGAGGAACGCCGGCGAAGAGGAAGAAGAAACCGAGGCAAAACCGCCTCGATTCGCTGCCTTGCCGCCGATCCAGGGCAAACGGAGGGCACCGGCAAGTTCGTCGTGCAGCCGGCCAGCTGAGGGACGCCTGAACCGCCGGAGAACCGGCCGCCGGCGAGGAACCGGCGAGGAAAGGAGCTGGACCGGTCTGAACCGGTCTGACCGAGAAAGGAAGAAGGAAAAAGAAAGGAAAAAGAAAAGAAAAAGGAAAAAGAAAAAGAAAAAGAAAAGAAAGAAAGAAAAGAAAAAGAGGAAAAAAGAAGAAAAAGGAAGAAAAAGAGGAAAAAGGAGAATTTCGGGAATTTGGAAAATTCCCAGAAATTCGACAACCCGGAATTTTACAAATTCGGTAAGAAATTTTCCGAGAATTTAATTTCAGAAAAAATTAAATAAATTATGAAAAATTCTAAAAAATTAGAATTTTAATTCCAGAAATTATTTTCAGCAATCGGGATAAAAAATCGGGAGAAATGGAGTGCGGGCGCGATCGATAAACGGAATTCGCCTACCCGGAAAAAGGTAAGGGATGCATGTGCAGCACTGTAAGGATACTCAGTCTGCATATTTTAAATTGAAATATTTTATGCAAATATTTTATGGAAATTATTATGATACATGATTTGCTGAAAATAATTTGGGAAGAAGTACTGGCTGAAAGATTTTAAACTGTATTTTTCCGTGCAGGAGGTTAGTAAATCGGCAGCCGTTATGCTGCCGAAAATTTTAGAAAAACTTTATAAAATCATATTAAATGATTTTATTTCCGAATTTCGATAGTAAATCACGAAACATGAGGAAATTTCTAAATTTCATAAAACATGAATATAATGAGATGGAACTTTAGAATATTCATGTATTCGAAAATGATGATAATGAAATCATCGAAAATTCTCGGAATAGATAAATTACACGAATTACGAGATGAAAGATGAAGTGAAATATAGTGAATATTCTTATGAATATTTTTATAAATATTCACTAAAGGATTTTAAACCTTATGGTTTTAAATTATGGAATTTTATATTTATATAAATTCCATATAAGTTTATTTTATGATGAAAATACGGTTTTGAGACTGGTTGGCATTCCTATCATGCTGATGCATGATATGTGACCTGTTTAGTCCCGGTCGACGCCTAAATTAGTGATCCACCGAGGACAATATAGGTTATGGTTATAGATTTGACCGGCGTATTCCCTTACCCTCCGAGGTTTATAGTATGATAAGATTGATATCTATCTTAGACTCCATAAATGATTGGTGATATGTTAAAAAGGAAAGTATTTTACATAAGATGGAATATGCCACCCGGAAAATGTGATACATGATGGGTGACATATGAAAAGAACATGTTTTATATAATATGATAAGAGAATCAATTGAATTATAGCAATTTTTACAAAATGCTCATTTAGGTACTGATTATAGTACCGTGAGATGATTCTCATAAGACATGAGATACAAACATGTAATATGTTTTCAAAAAGGAAGAAAAGATAATTCTAATATTCTTTCTATGGTCTTAAATGGAATATGAGATCATAAGTACTACATGAGATCTGATAAGACAGTGGAAAGTACATATGGCGTAAAGGCCAAATCAAGCAGAGACTCGATGACGTTACCGTCTGAGCCACCTCTAGAATCCTTTGGGAACTAAGTGCTGCACGTGTTCTGATGTATTAGTAAAGGCCAAACCGAGCAGAGACTCGATGACGTTACCGTGTGAGCCACCTCTAGAATCCTTTGGGAACTAAGTGCTGCACGTGTTCTGATGTATTAGTAAAGGCCAAACCGAGCAGAGACTCGATGACTTTACCGTGTGAGCCACCTCTAGAATCCTTTGGGAACTAAGTGCTGCACGTGTTCTGATGTATTAGTAAAGGCCAAACCGAGCAGAGACTCGATGACTTTACCGTGTGAGCCACCTCTAGAATCCCTTGGGAACTAAGTGCTGCACGTGTTCTGATGTATTAGTAAAGGCCAAACCGAGCAAAGACTCGATGACTTTACCGTGTGAGCCACCTCTAGAATCCTTTGGGAACTAAGTGCTGCACGTGTTCTGAGGTGTTAGTAAAGGTCTAAGTTCTGATGGGGATGCGACAAATGTCGAAGGATGAAATAGATCTTGTGCACATGACATATGATGTGTGTGATATAACGGATTTTGTTTATATATGCCACTCAAACATGTGCTACTTGAATGTTCGTCTCGTTCACACTTAATCATACTGATAAAAAGAATGATGCCTTGTGAACTTAAGAATGGAATAGATTTTAATAGCTTATTTTGCTTTTTAAAGGGCGGTACTAATTAAGAGAGTACATTAGAACATGAAATGAATTTTAAAGAAATGAAATGATGATTTAACTAACATTCTTTTCAAGGAATATACGAATATTAATTATTTTATAGATATGCTTTATTTCGTAGAAGCATTAATTTGAAAAGAATATGAAAAAGGTTATGAAAGATTGAAAAGGAAAAGGATTTATTAACTCAAAACAAAATGAAAATTTTCTCTCTACAGTTGCTTCTAGGTTCCGTAACAAGTATGGTATTCTAAAATACCTACCTTACTCCATTCGGATCCCTAGCCGACTGTAGTATCCTTCCTACATGCGAGCTTAGAGCCCATAGGAAAAAAATGAAAAAGATTTTTCAGCATATAGGGAGCTGAGTATCAAGTGAGGCATATAATTCTCTTACTGAGCCGTGGTTTTGCTCACCCCTTAATTTTCAACATTTCAGGTTTTGATGAATGTGAGTTCAGTGGATTGTGGATCCTGGCTGTACACGAAGGACAATGTGTCAGACCGACTGATTATTTGAGGTATGATCATTTATTCTCTGTATTTAGAAACGTCAACAGTACTACTTATCCTATTAATTACGATAGGGGATGTGTATAATATAAACAATACTATTCAAAATTTTTTACAGTCAGTACAAGTGAAGTATCGCAGATAGCCCAACTGGTTAAGTTGTGTACAATAGGGTAAGAAATGTGGTCACGGGTCGTGACAGATTTAGTTGTATCAGAGCAATGGTTGGCCTGATGTCTGTGGATACTTTTGGAAGGAAAAGAGTTAAACATCCCCGGTAGTACTGTGTCGTCTGAATACATAGAGAAGATAAATGATTGTAAATAGAGTAAAATGATTTAAAGGGAGTGAGAAAGTATAAATTGAGAATGTTAAAGAAGAAAATAGGCTCAGAAATTACCGAAAAAATGGTGATTCTTCTAATCTATATGAAGGCCTGTTCGGTGAGGAACAGAAATGGACTCGGTGAGGGCCCCACCAGTACCTTTCTGTCCGAATCGAACTGAGACCTGAAAGTGATGGTATAAAGTAGGGGAATGAAATATTCTCCTTAAATAGACTTTAAGATCACCGATTGAGGGTAATTTGAAGAGAGAGAAAATTTTTAGCCAAAAATGACCAAAATACCCCTACCCCCAAAATTTTACCAGGAGTCAAAATAGATCACCAGAAGTTGGAATTGATCGATTTGATAGAGAAATTAATGTTATAAAGCTGAATTACAAGTAAATTAATCCCATTGTGGATTTTAGTGAACTTCTCTGTCGAAAATCGAATGAGATCTAAATTACTGTATAAGTATCAGAAAGGATACTATCAACACATAGATGATCAGTTCATTGATTTGAATGTATATTGAGGAGATAGAAATAAATGTCGAAATGACGAAAATGAACCTTTATTGGGCGATGTTCGGAATAGTGTTAAAACCGAGCTGAATTGGAATCCATTGATAGTAATGGAATTATTAATGGCATAGAAGATGTCATATGAATCTAACGATCCCTGTTACTGATTCCACTAACACTTAGATTACGGACGCGAAAGAAAAACCCCGAGTGGACTGTGGGTCATAGGGGATAACCGTACGATTGAGTGAGGCGGCCAGGGCCCCCCCACGAGTGGACTTTGGGCCATAGTGGTAAATCCTGGGCTTTACAATAAAACAATCCGTAAGGGACTAAGTGCCACGTCTGTGTGACGGGGGCCACCTCTAGAACCCAGAGCGGACAGTACGTATGAGTAAGATACTGGGGTGGTAAATCCCTGGTTAACGGAGATCCAAGCACTCCCGGTCCTTACAATAGAACGAGTACGGATGAGTGGTGCGGCTCGGGCCCCTCCGGCTTGAGACCGGCAAATCCGAGGCATCACAATAAAACGTGTATAGGCGGACGGCGGACGGGCCGGGGCCTTATATGATGTGATCCAAAGAGTGTAGTGGAATGTCATCAGATGATTGACCCGGTTATTGGCTGTAAGGGTCGAAAAAAATTAAGAGTGTGCTGAACGGGATCGTTGAATACTATGAAGAGTGAGGTGATTACAGGAATTGACTGATGAGGTGAACAGTATCGATAATGAAATACATACTGGTGTGGTTACTTATGGTTCTATACGTTTTATTATTTTGAGGTATCAAACTGATAATCGTATATAGAACCGACATATCTTGAAATATGTGCTATAGAATGAAGTACTGTGTGGAGTACTGTAAGTTAGAGAATAATTATAAGAATAGTGAAGTGATAAAAAGAAGATGACAGGTAACCTAAATTCTGCAGGACCCTTGAGACAGAACTGTGATGGGCGACTCAATGATGGGCGACCCGTAGTGGATCATGTGTTATGAGATATAGGCGAACTATGTCATCGCCGACTCACTAATAAGGGTAAACCTGGGCGAAAGGAATCGTCTAGGGAATGCTCGCCAACGGTCGATTCGAACAGGCGGGACTCTTACAAGAAGCTTAGTGATAACACGAGTGTAAGGAACTAGGTACGTAAGGGTGCCAAGGTTCAAACCTTGTGGAGAGTATGCTCGAGGGAACAAAGCCTGAATTTAGTAAATGGAAATGGTTTTAAAGTGAATAACTGAATTGAAACGAGTAGCTGTAAAGTATGTTGATAAACATTGTACTTGATACAGCTTACCAGAATGAGATTCGTAACGCTGTAAAGTATGACTAAGTAATGAAATCAAGGTAGAGCATGTATCAAAATGATTTGAACATTGAATGTCTCTGCCTTGAGAATACACTGTGAAATGATGGGACACAATGATGAAGGTCCAAAATGATAAAAGAAGTGTGGTTAAAGAAACTATCGGATCAGAATCCCGATAAATTCCAGAGTAACATAGATTGAGAAATCAGGTGAATGTTGACTCGATTGTGGATATGAAATTTATTCTTAAGCTTGTATCGAAAAATATAGAAGAAATCCAACAAGCTCAAGAAAATAATTTTTGGAAAATATTATGGATGATGAAATTCACAAGTATCGATGTAAAGGAAGGAAATACAAATGATATGATTTGAGGATGAATTAAATGATGTATTAAAATTTTTGGTTATACACTAAAATTCTTATGAAGAACAAATAAATATTATATGGAAGTGATGCCTTAAATATGATTCAATCGGAGACGTATAAGGAGCTTATAAGAACAATCTTTGTAAAAGGCATAATCAGATGAAAAGTTGAAGAACGATGGTCACAAGATGATAAGAAATGTATGATTAAAGAAAATATCAGATTTGATTTCCGATAAAACTTCCAGAGTTATATAAATTAGAGGAATCGATATAACATTGACTCGATTTTGAATATGAAGTTAAATTCTAAGCTTATATCGGAGGATGTAGAAAGAATCCGAAAAGTTTAAGAAAATAACTCTGAAAATAGTGTGAATAATGAAATTCACGTGTAAAGGTCTGAATGACGAAAATACAGATAATGACAAATTGAGAATAATGGAATTATCTGTATACGTGTAAATGAGAGAAATACAAATGATATTGAGATGTAGATGAATTAAAAATGATGTATTAATTTCCTACCATTGATAAAGTTCTGGTGAAGAACAAGTATTCATCTACTTGAAAATAGACGCTTTCTTGATCTGATTTGAGATATGTGAGGAACTAATAAGACTAGCCTCAGTATAAAGCGTCATTAGATAAAAGATTGAAGATTGATGTCCATAAGATAATGATTCGAACTCGGAGTGAATTTTACGAGTTCCTATTGAAGTTACAAGGGTAATGAGTTGCCTTGTAAAGTATATAAGCCTAAAGAATGAGGCATCCTTACAAGAGAAAATTGCTAAAATACTGATAGAGTCTAAAGTATAAATGGAACATGAGCAGCATTGTGATATAATCCTTAAACTCTTAAAGGCTGTGGAATTGTGCTAAGATTAACAACTAAGAAATTTGGCTAGACATCATCTCCTCTTGAGAGATAAGATCTCGAAACGACAGGATGACAGTGAACTTGTCTATGATATAAAATAATGATTGAGATACGAAAGTAATGAGTCTAGCTAAATACTATTGCCAGCTTATAAAAGAGTGATGAGACTGGCTGCTCTATAGACGAGATCTAATTAAAGAAATTAAAGTCGGCAGATGGATAAGTGTAAAGAATAGATGGTATGCGAGATTTTAAAAGATCTTAGCTGTATAGTACCATACCAATCGAGAAAACCGACAAAAAAAAAGGAATGAGAGTAAAAATATGAAAACGAAAATGAAAGTGAGATGAGGAAATAAATTGCATGACAAGAAGGGAACATTAATATGAAACAGTTCCCGCAGTTAAGACTGAAAGTGAATGGTGTTGGTTATCACATAACTGTGGCAAGATGTAAAATCAAAGCCAGAACTGATAAGTGAAAGTAATGATACCCCAAGGAGTAAGATAATTGATATGTTTACTGCCAGTATATAAATAAGAAATGTTTGTACAAATAACCCCCTCGAAATGATAGAAATGGTGGAATTATATAGATAAGGTGGTGCTTAAATGGATAATTCGAGGATTCAATCACAGAATCTAAATTATGGAAAGAGTATATTCCTGTGTATATTCTAAAATTTAAATGATATTGAATATACCATAAGCGTAAGAGATGTAATGACCATACTACATGAAAAGAGACATGGAGAGAAAATGATTGTCTCATGATTTATTACTGTAAGAGATAATTAACAGTAAAATTTGCAATGATATACAGCCTTGATGGAATAAGTGTGAAAATGAACATTGTGGACAATAAATCCAAAAGAGAAATGATGATATGGAAGTGATTAAAGACTGATGATCTAAATAGAATCATTTTCCATTATCAGACTTTTAGATTCTCTAGTGCCTTAGTCGAAGTATAAGTGTTAAACGGTGTGAATGCGTATGTACAGTTTCCAATGAGCCTTACATGTGATGGGAGTCTCTGTGTTGCCATATGCTAACGAGAGATAACAAAAGGCTTTGAGATCCCAAGTGTATTGATAGCACCGCTCCATACTGATATATATTTATATATATGAGCGTGAGATGTAAACGCTCCATGTTATTGAGAGAGCGTGTGCATGAGATGTGAAAGCTACTGGGACACTTACATATAATTGATCGATATGAGTACATGATAGTACCAAATGATGTCGACTAAGCACTAAGTGAGAAGAATGGATGTTAAACAGCATAAATCAGCTGTAATGTTAAAAATTATTATGTATGGCTCTTATATGAAAAGAGTAAAGTGAATAACTCTGGATTTGCGCAAATGAAATTACATGAGCATAGACATATATGATGAAAGACAACATGTAGTGGTCTAAAGTACTATTGATATTGAGAGTGTACTGGCAGTATTATTTGGAGGATGAACTAAAGGTCAGAAGCCATAAGTATACGGCATGTACCACCTTTGGACTTAAGTTAAATTCGGAGGACCGAATTTCTTAAGGTGGGGAGGATGTGATAACCGTAAATTTTTCAATTATTGGAAATAATAAATATTGAAAATAAATATTAGAGAAATTAAATAAGGGGAAATAAATAAAATTTGCGAGAAACGGGATATTGGTGAAAATCCTGAGAAATGAGGAAGTGATGAATAAGGAAATTCGTGTGAAGGAAATTAAATGAAAATAAAGATAAAAATAATAGAGAGGAAAAGAATTAAATTGGATAAATTAAAATCCAAATCTAATTAAGAAAATAAAAGAATAAAATGAAATATATTTATATAATTGCAAATTATATAAATGTATTTTATATAAACACATATGTATTTAAAAATACTATATAATATATTTTAATATACGTTGGTATATATATATATATATATATATATATAGAAATATATACTATTTCATGAATTTAAATAATACATATGTATATAAACATAATATTTCATGTATATATAAATATATACATATATATATACATACATATAGAAGAAAGGTAAATGTGATTTTATATTAAAGTTTATATGTATAAATATTTTATTATAGCATTTATATAATTTATATATATAAATGTTACTTAATTTTAAGTATATATATAAATATACACATATATACTAGACATGTATTTTGTGATGTACAATATGTATTTTGTATATAATATATATTGTATAATATTATGTATGAAATAATGTATGTATAACATATAATATATATTATATGTATAAAACATATGGTATAATATATAGTATATAGTATACTAAAAATAGAAAGAAGACAAAAACCAAAAGAGGAAATAAAACAGAAAACCAAAGAAAAGGAAAAGAGGAGAAATCGGGGAGGAAATCCCGACCCTCCCCGGGCGTACCGCCGGTGGCGGAGGTGCCACCGCCGGTGAGGGAGAATGGAGAGGATGTCGTCGCCGGCCAAAGGAGAAGTCAAGGAAACCACCGGCGGCGGAAGAAAGAGAGAAACGGAGGCAGAAAACGCGGCGGAAGCCGCGGAAAGAGAAAACCGGATCTGGCGGTGCCGGCCGATCCAGGCGCCGCCACTACCACCGAAGCTTCACCCGAGGGAGAGGAAGCCGATGGAGACCACCGGAGGTGCAATGGACGGCGGAGGAACGCCGGCGAAGAGGAAGAAGAAACCGAGGCAAAACCGCCTCGATTCGCTGCCTTGCCGCCGATCCAGGGCAAACGGAGGGCACCGGCAAGTTCGTCGTGCAGCCGGCCAGCTGAGGGACGCCTGAACCGCCGAGAACCGGCCGCCGGCGAGGAACCGGCGAGGAAAGGACCGGTCTGACCGGTCTGACCGGGAAAGGAAGAAGGAAAAAGAAAGGAAAAAGAAAAGAAAAAGGAAAAAGAAAAAGAAAAAGAAAAAGAAAAGAAAGAAAGAAAAGAAAAAGAGGAAAAAAGAAGAAAAAGGAAGAAAAAGAGGAAAAAGGAGAATTTCGGGAATTTGGAAAATTCCCAGAAATTCGACAACCCGGAATTTTACAAATTCGGTAAGAAATTTTCCGAGAATTTAATTTCAGAAAAAATTAAATAAATTATGAAAAATTCTAAAAAATTAGAATTTTAATTCCAGAAATTATTTTCAGCAATCGGGATAAAAAATCGGGAGAAATGGAGTGCGGGCGCGATCGATAAACGGAATTCGCCTACCCGGAAAAAGGTAAGGGATGCATGTGCAGCACTGTAAGGATACTCAGTCTGCATATTTTAAATTGAAATATTTTATGCAAATATTTTATGGAAATTATTATGATACATGATTTGCTGAAAATAATTTGGGAAGAAGTACTGGCTGAAAGATTTTAAACTGTATTTTTCCGTGCAGGAGGTTAGTAAATCGGCAGCCGTTATGCTGCCGAAAATTTTAGAAAAACTTTATAAAATCATATTAAATGATTTTATTTCCGAATTTCGATAGTAAATCACGAAACATGAGGAAATTTCTAAATTTCATAAAACATGAATATAATGAGATGGAACTTTAGAATATTCATGTATTCGAAAATGATGATAATGAAATCATCGAAAATTCTCGGAATAGATAAATTACACGAATTACGAGATGAAAGATGAAGTGAAATATAGTGAATATTCTTATGAATATTTTTATAAATATTCACTAAAGGATTTTAAACCTTATGGTTTTAAATTATGGAATTTTATATTTATATAAATTCCATATAAGTTTATTTTATGATGAAAATACGGTTTTGAGACTGGTTGGCATTCCTATCATGCTGATGCATGATATGTGACCTGTTTAGTCCCGGTCGACGCCTAAATTAGTGATCCACCGAGGACAATATAGGTTATGGTTATAGATTTGACCGGCGTATTCCCTTACCCTCCGAGGTTTATAGTATGATAAGATTGATATCTATCTTAGACTCCATAAATGATTGGTGATATGTTAAAAAGGAAAGTATTTTACATAAGATGGAATATGCCACCCGGAAAATGTGATACATGATGGGTGACATATGAAAAGAACATGTTTTATATAATATGATAAGAGAATCAATTGAATTATAGCAATTTTTACAAAATGCTCATTTAGGTACTGATTATAGTACCGTGAGATGATTCTCATAAGACATGAGATACAAACATGTAATATGTTTTCAAAAAGGAAGAAAAGATAATTCTAATATTCTTTCTATGGTCTTAAATGGAATATGAGATCATAAGTACTACATGAGATCTGATAAGACAGTGGAAAGTACATATGGCGTAAAGGCCAAATCAAGCAGAGACTCGATGACGTTACCGTCTGAGCCACCTCTAGAATCCTTTGGGAACTAAGTGCTGCACGTGTTCTGATGTATTAGTAAAGGCCAAACCGAGCAGAGACTCGATGACGTTACCGTGTGAGCCACCTCTAGAATCCTTTGGGAACTAAGTGCTGCACGTGTTCTGATGTATTAGTAAAGGCCAAACCGAGCAGAGACTCGATGACTTTACCGTGTGAGCCACCTCTAGAATCCTTTGGGAACTAAGTGCTGCACGTGTTCTGATGTATTAGTAAAGGCCAAACCGAGCAGAGACTCGATGACTTTACCGTGTGAGCCACCTCTAGAATCCTTTGGGAACTAAGTGCTGCACGTGTTCTGATGTATTAGTAAAGGCCAAACCGAGCAAAGACTCGATGACTTTACCGTGTGAGCCACCTCTAGAATCCTTTGGGAACTAAGTGCTGCACGTGTTCTGAGGTGTTAGTAAAGGTCTAAGTTCTGATGGGGATGCGACAAATGTCGAAGGATGAAATAGATCTTGTGCACATGACATATGATGTGTGTGATATAACGGATTTTGTTTATATATGCCACTCAAACATGTGCTACTTGAATGTTCGTCTCGTTCACACTTAATCATACTGATAAAAAGAATGATGCCTTGTGAACTTAAGAATGGAATAGATTTTAATAGCTTATTTTGCTTTTTAAAGGGCGGTACTAATTAAGAGAGTACATTAGAACATGAAATGAATTTTAAAGAAATAAAATGATGATTTAACTAACATTCTTTTCAAGGAATATACGAATATTAATTATTTTATAGATATGCTTTATTTCGTAGAAGCATTAATTTGAAAAGAATATGAAAAAGGTTATGAAAGATTGAAAAGGAAAAAGGATTTATTAACTCAAAACAAAATGAAAATTTCTCTCTACAGTTGCTTCTAGGTTCCGTAACAAGTATGGTATTCTAAAATACCTACCTTACTCCATTCGGATCCCTAGCCGACTGTAGTATCCTTCCTACATGCGAGCTTAGAGCCATAGGAAAAAAATGAAAAAGATTTTTCAGCATATAGGGAGCTGAGTATCAAGTGAGGCATATAATTCTCTTACTGAGCCGTGGTTTTGCTCACCCCTTAATTTTCAACATTTCAGGTTTTGATGAATGTGAGTTCAGTGGATTGTGGATCCTGGCTG
This sequence comes from Heritiera littoralis, assembly GCA_031772115.1. Taxonomy (NCBI): domain Eukaryota; kingdom Viridiplantae; phylum Streptophyta; class Magnoliopsida; order Malvales; family Malvaceae; genus Heritiera; species Heritiera littoralis. Next base: position 3,556,586 of record JAPDPK010000043.1, read on the forward strand.
TACACGAAGGACAATGTGTCAGACCGACTGATTATTTGAGGTATGATCATTTATTCTCTGTATTTAGAAACGTCAACAGTACTACTTATCCTATTAATTACGATAGGGGATGTGTATAATATAAACAATACTATTCAAAATTTTTTACAGTCAGTACAAGTGAAGTATCGCAGATAGCCCAACTGGTTAAGTTGTGTACAATAGGGTAAGAAATGTGGTCACGGGTCGTGACAGATTTAGTTGTATCAGAGCAATGGTTGGCCTGATGTCTGTGGATACTTTTGGAAGGAAAAGAGTTAAACATCCCCGGTAGTACTGTGTCGTCTGAATACATAGAGAAGATAAATGATTGTAAATAGAGTAAAATGATTTAAAGGGAGTGAGAAAGTATAAATTGAGAATGTTAAAGAAGAAAATAGGCTCAGAAATTACCGAAAAAATGGTGATTCTTCTAATCTATATGAAGGCCTGTTCGGTGAGGAACAGAAATGGACTCGGTGAGGGCCCCACCAGTACCTTTCTGTCCGAATCGAACTGAGACCTGAAAGTGATGGTATAAAGTAGGGGAATGAAATATTCTCCTTAAATAGACTTTAAGATCACCGATTGAGGGTAATTTGAAGAGAGAGAAAATTTTTAGCCAAAAATGACCAAAATACCCCTACCCCCAAAATTTTACCAGGAGTCAAAATAGATCACCAGAAGTTGAATTGATCGATTTGATAGAGAAATTAATGTTATAAAGCTGAATTACAAGTAAATTAATCCCATTGTGGATTTTAGTGAACTTCTCTGTCGAAAATCGAATGAGATCTAAATTACTGTATAAGTATCAGAAAGGATACTATCAACACATAGATGATCAGTTCATTGATTTGAATGTATATTGAGGAGATAGAAATAAATGTCGAAATGACGAAAATGAACCTTTATTGGGCGATGTTCGGAATAGTGTTAAAACCGAGCTGAATTGGAATCCATTGATAGTAATGGAATTATTAATGGCATAGAAGATGTCATATGAATCTAACGATCCCTGTTACTGATTCCACTAACACTTAGATTACGGACGCGAAAGAAAAACCCCGAGTGGACTGTGGGTCATAGGGGATAACCGTACGATTGAGTGAGGCGGCCAGGGCCCCCCCACGAGTGGACTTTGGGCCATAGTGGTAAATCCTGGGCTTTACAATAAAACAATCCGTAAGGGACTAAGTGCCACGTCTGTGTGACGGGGGCCACCTCTAGAACCCAGAGCGGACAGTACGTATGAGTAAGATACTGGGGTGGTAAATCCCTGGTTAACGGAGATCCAAGCACTCCCGGTCCTTACAATAGAACGAGTACGGATGAGTGGTGCGGCTCGGGCCCCTCCGGCTTGAGACCGGCAAATCCGAGGCATCACAATAAAACGTGTATAGGCGGACGGCGGACGGGCCGGGCCTTATATGATGTGATCCAAAGAGTGTAGTGGAATGTCATCAGATGATTGACCCGGTTATTGGCTGTAAGGGTCGAAAAAAATTAAGAGTGTGCTGAACGGGATCGTTGAATACTATGAAGAGTGAGGTGATTACAGGAATTGACTGATGAGGTGAACAGTATCGATAATGAAATACATACTGGTGTGGTTACTTATGGTTCTATACGTTTTATTATTTTGAGGTATCAAACTGATAATCGTATATAGAACCGACATATCTTGAAATATGTGCTATAGAATGAAGTACTGTGTGGAGTACTGTAAGTTAGAGATAATTATAAGAATAGTGAAGTGATAAAAAGAAGATGACAGGTAACCTAAATTCTGCAGGACCCTTGAGACAGAACTGTGATGGGCGACTCAATGATGGGCGACCCGTAGTGGATCATGTGTTATGAGATATAGGCGAACTATGTCATCGCCGACTCACTAATAAGGGTAAACCTGGGCGAAAGGAATCGTCTAGGGAATGCTCGCCAACGGTCGATTCGAACAGGCGGGACTCTTACAAGAAGCTTAGTGATAACACGAGTGTAAGGAACTAGGTACGTAAGGGTGCCAAGGTTCAAACCTTGTGGAGAGTATGCTCGAGGGAACAAAGCCTGAATTTAGTAAATGGAAATGGTTTTAAAGTGAATAACTGAATTGAAACGAGTAGCTGTAAAGTATGTTGATAAACATTGTACTTGATACAGCTTACCAGAATGAGATTCGTAACGCTGTAAAGTATGACTAAGTAATGAAATCAAGGTAGAGCATGTATCAAAATGATTTGAACATTGAATGTCTCTGCCTTGAGAATACACTGTGAAATGATGGGACACAATGATGAAGGTCCAAAATGATAAAAGAAGTGTGGTTAAAGAAACTATCGGATCAGAATCCCGATAAATTCCAGAGTAACATAGATTGAGAAATCAGGTGAATGTTGACTCGATTGTGGATATGAAATTTATTCTTAAGCTTGTATCGAAAAATATAGAAGAAATCCAACAAGCTCAAGAAAATAATTTTTGGAAAATATTATGGATGATGAAATTCACAAGTATCGATGTAAAGGAAGGAAATACAAATGATATGATTTGAGGATGAATTAAATGATGTATTAAAATTTTTGGTTATACACTAAAATTCTTATGAAGAACAAATAAATATTATATGGAAGTGATGCCTTAAATATGATTCAATCGGAGACGTATAAGGAGCTTATAAGAACAATCTTTGTAAAAGGCATAATCAGATGAAAAGTTGAAGAACGATGGTCACAAGATGATAAGAAATGTATGATTAAAGAAAATATCAGATTTGATTTCCGATAAAACTTCCAGAGTTATATAAATTAGAGGAATCGATATAACATTGACTCGATTTTGAATATGAAGTTAAATTCTAAGCTTATATCGGAGGATGTAGAAAGAATCCGAAAAGTTTAAGAAAATAACTCTGAAAATAGTGTGAATAATGAAATTCACGTGTAAAGGTCTGAATGACGAAAATACAGATAATGACAAATTGAGAATAATGGAATTATCTGTATACGTGTAAATGAGAGAATACAAATGATATTGAGATGTAGATGAATTAAAAATGATGTATTAATTTCCTACCATTGATAAAGTTCTGGTGAAGAACAAGTATTCATCTACTTGAAAATAGACGCTTTCTTGATCTGATTTGAGATATGTGAGGAACTAATAAGACTAGCCTCATAGTATAAAGCGTCATTAGATAAAAGATTGAAGATTGATGTCCATAAGATAATGATTCGAACTCGGAGTGAATTTTACGAGTTCCTATTGAAGTTACAAGGGTAATGAGTTGCCTTGTAAAGTATATAAGCCTAAAGAATGAGGCATCCTTACAAGAGAAAATTGCTAAAATACTGATAGAGTCTAAAGTATAAATGGAACATGAGCAGCATTGTGATATAATCCTTAAACTCTTAAAGGCTGTGGAATTGTGCTAAGATTAACAACTAAGAAATTTGGCTAGACATCATCTCCTCTTGAGAGATAAGATCTCGAAACGACAGGATGACAGTGAACTTGTCTATGATATAAAATAATGATTGAGATACGAAAGTAATGAGTCTAGCTAAATACTATTGCCAGCTTATAAAAGAGTGATGAGACTGGCTGCTCTATAGACGAGATCTAATTAAAGAAATTAAAGTCGGCAGATGGATAAGTGTAAAGAATAGATGGTATGCGAGATTTTAAAAGATCTTAGCTGTATAGTACCATACCAATCGAGAAAACCGACAAAAAAAAAGGAATGAGAGTAAAAATATGAAAACGAAATGAAAGTGAGATGAGGAAATAAATTGCATGACAAGAAGGGAACATTAATATGAAACAGTTCCCGCAGTTAAGACTGAAAGTGAATGGTGTTGGTTTATCACATAACTGTGGCAAGATGTAAAATCAAAGCCAGAACTGATAAGTGAAAGTAATGATACCCCAAGGAGTAAGATAATTGATATGTTTACTGCCAGTATATAAATAAGAAATGTTTGTACAAATAACCCCCTCGAAATGATAGAAATGGTGGAATTATATAGATAAGGTGGTGCTTAAATGGATAATTCGAGGATTCAATCACAGAATCTAAATTATGGAAAGAGTATATTCCTGTGTATATTCTAAAATTTAAATGATATTGAATATACCATAAGCGTAAGAGATGTAATGACCATACTACATGAAAAGAGACATGGAGAGAAAATGATTGTCTCATGATTTATTACTGTAAGAGATAATTAACAGTAAAATTTGCAATGATATACAGCCTTGATGGAATAAGTGTGAAAATGAACATTGTGGACAATAAATCCAAAAGAGAAATGATGATATGGAAGTGATTAAAGACTGATGATCTAAATAGAATCATTTTCCATTATCAGACTTTTAGATTCTCTAGTGCCTTAGTCGAAGTATAAGTGTTTAAACGGTGTGAATGCGTATGTACAGTTTCCAATGAGCCTTACATGTGATGGGAGTCTCTGTGTTGCCATATGCTAACGAGAGATAACAAAAGGCTTTGAGATCCCCAAGTGTATTGATAGCACCGCTCCATACTGATATATATTTATATATATGAGCGTGAGATGTAAACGCTCCATGTTATTGAGAGAGCGTGTGCATGAGATGTGAAAGCTACTGGGACACTTACATATATTGATCGATATGAGTACATGATAGTACCAAATGATGTCGACTAAGCACTAAGTGAGAAGAATGGATGTTAAACAGCATAAATCAGCTGTAATGTTAAAAATTATTATGTATGCTCTATATGAAAAGAGTAAAGTGAATAACTCTGGATTTGCGCAAATGAAAATTACATGAGCATAGACATATATGATGAAAGACAACATGTAGTGGTCTAAAGTACTACTATTGATATTGAGAGTGTACTGGCAGTATTATTTGGAGGATGAACTAAAGGTCAGAAGCCATAAGTATAACGGCATGTACCACCTTTGGACTTAAGTTAAATTCGGAGGACCGAATTTCTTAGGTGGGGAGGATGTGATAACCGTAAATTTTCAATTATTGGAAATAATAAATATTGAAAATAAATATTAGAGAAATTAAATAAGGGGAAATAAATAAAATTTGCGAGAAACGGGATATTGGTGAAAATCCTGAGAAATGAGGAAGTGATGAATAAGGAAATTCGTGTGAAGGAAATTAAATGAAAATAAAGATAAAAATAATAAGAGAAAAGAATTAAATTGGATAAATTAAAATCCAAATCTAATTAAGAAAATAAAAGAATAAAATGAAATATATTTATATAATTGCAAATTATATAAATGTATTTTATATAAACACATATGTATTTAAAAATACTATATAATATATTTTAATATACGTTGGTATATATATATATATATATATATATATATATAGAAATATATACTATTTCATGAATTTAAATAATACATATGTATATAAACATAATATTTCATGTATATATAAATATATACATATATATATACATACATATAGAAGAAAGGTAAATGTGATTTTATATTAAAGTTTATATGTAAAATATTTTATTATAGCATTTATATAATTTATATATAAAATGTTACTTAATTTTAAGTATATATATAAATATACACATATATACTAGACATGTATTTTGTGATGTACAATATGTATTTTGTATATAAATATATATTGTATAATATTATGTATGAAATAATGTATGTATAGTATAACATAAATAATATATATTATATGTATAAAACATATGGTATAATATATAGTATATAGTATACTAAAAATAGAAAGAAGACAAAAACCAAAAGAGGAAATAAAACAGAAAACCAAAGAAAAGGAAAAGAGGAGAAATCGGGGAGGAAATCCCGACCCTCCCCGGGCGTACCGCCGGTGGCGGAGGTGCCACCGCCGGTGAGGGAGAATGGAGAGGATGTCGTCGCCGCCAAAGGAGAAGTCAAGGAAACCACCGGCGGCGGAAGAAAGAGAGAAACGGAGGCAGAAAACGCGGCGGAAGCCGCGGAAAGAGAAAACCGGATCTGGCGGTGCCGGCCGATCCAGGCGCCGCCACTACCACCGAAGCTTCACCCGAGGGAGAGGAAGCCGATGGAGACCACCGGAGGTGCAATGGACGGCGGAGGAACGCCGGCGAAGAGGAAGAAGAAACCGAGGCAAAACCGCCTCGATTCGCTGCCTTGCCGCCGATCCAGGGCAAACGGAGGGCACCGGCAAGTTCGTCGTGCAGCCGGCCAGCTGAGGGACGCCTGAACAGCCAGAGAACCGGCCGCCGGCGAGGAACCGGCGAGGAAAGGAGCTGGACCGGTCTGACCGGGAAAGGAAGAAGGAAAAAGAAAGGAAAAAGAAAAGAAAAAGGAAAAAGAAAAAGAAAAGAAAGAAAGAAAAGAAAAAGAGGAAAAAAGAAGAAAAAGGAAGAAAAAGAGGAAAAAGGAGAATTTCGGGAATTTGGAAAATTCCCAGAAATTCGACAACCCGGAATTTTACAAATTTGGTAAGAAATTTCCCGAGAATTTAATTTCAGAAAAAATTAAATAAATTATGAAAAATTCTAAAAAATTAGAATTTTAATTCCAGAAATTATTTTCAGCAATCAGGATAAGGAATCGGGAGAAATGGAGTGCGGGCGCGATCGATAAGTGGAATTTGCCGACCCGGAAAAAGGTAAGGGATGCATGTGCAGCACTGTAAGGATACTCAGTCTGCATATTTTAAATTGAAATATTATGCAAATATTTTATGGAAATTATTATGATGCATGATTTGCTGAAAAATTGGGAAAATACTGGCTGAAAGATTTTAAACTGTATTTTTCCGTGCAGGAGGTTAGTAAATCGGCAGCCGTTATGCTGCCGAAAATTTTAGAAAAACTTTATAAAATCATATTAAATGATTTTATTTCCGAATTTCGATAGTAAATCACGAAACATGAGGAAATTTCTAAATTTCATAACCTGAATAAATCGAGATGGAACTTAGAATATTCATGTATTCGAGAATGATGATAATGAAATCATCGAAAATTCTCGGAATAGATAAATTACACGAATTACGAGATGAAAGATGAAGTGAAATATAGTGAATATTCTTATGAATATTTTTATAAATATTCACTAAAGGATTTTAAACCTTATGGTTTTAAATTATGGAATTTTATATTTATATAAATTCCATATAAGTTTATTTTATGATGAAAATACGGTTTTGAGACTAGTTGGCATTCCTATCATGCTGATGCATGATATGTGACCTGTTTAGTCCCGGTCGACGCCTAAATTAGTGATCCACCGAGGACAATATAGGTTATGGTTATAGATTTGACCGGCGTATTCCCTTACCCTCCGAGGTTTATAGTATGATAAGATTGATATCTATCTTAGACTCCATAAATGATTGGTGATATGTTAAAAAGGAAAGTATTTTACATAAGATGGAATATGCCACCCGGAAAATGTGATACATGATGGGTGACATATGAAAAGAACATGTTTTATATAATATGATAAGAGAATCAATTGAATTATAGCAATTTTTACAAAATGCTCATTTAGGTACTGATTATAGTACCGTGAGATGATTCTCATAAGACATGAGATACAAACATGTAATATGTTTTCAAAAAGGAAGAAATGATAATTCTAATATTCTTTCTATGGTCTTAAATGGAATATGAGATCATAAGTACTACATGAGATCTGATAAGACAGTGGAAAGTACATATGGCGTAAAGGCCAAATCGAGCAGAGACTCGATGACGTTACCGTGTGAGCCACCTCTAGAATCCTTTGGGAACTAAGTGCTGCACGTGTTCTGATGTATTAGTAAAGGCCAAACCGAACAGAGACTCGATGACGTTACCGTGTGAGCCACCTCTAGAATCCTTTGGGAACTAAGTGCTGCACGTGTTCTGATGTATTAGTAAAGGCCAAACCGAGCAGAGACTCGATGACTTTACCGTGTGAGCCACCTCTAGAATCCTTTGGGAACTAAGTGCTGCACGTGTTCTGATGTATTAGTAAAGGCCAAACCGAGCAGAGACTCGATGACTTTACCGTGTGAGCCACCTCTAGAATCCTTTGGGAACTAAGTGCTGCACGTGTTCTGATGTATTAGTAAAGGCCAAACCGAGCAAAGACTCGATGACTTTACCGTGTGAGCCACCTCTAGAATCCTTTGGGAACTAAGTGCTGCACGTGTTCTGAGGTGTTAGTAAAGGTCTAAGTTCTGATGGGGATGCGACAAATGTCGAAGGATGAAATAGATCTTGTGCACATGACATATGATGTGTGTGATATAACGGATTTTGTTTATATATGCCACTCAAACATGTGCTACTTGAATGTTCGTCTCGTTCACACTTAATCATACTGATAAAAAGAATGATGCCTTGTGAACTTAAGAATGGAATAGATTTTAATAGCTTATTTTGCTTTTTAAAGGACGGTACTAATTAAGAGAGTACATTAGAACATGAAATGAATTTTACAGAAATAAAATGATGATTTAACTAACATTCTTTTCAAGGAATATACGAATATTAATTATTTTATAGATATGCTTTATTTCGTAGAAGCATTAATTTGAAAAGAATATGAAAAAGGTTATGAAAGATTGAAAAGGAAAAAGGATTTATTAACTCAAAACAAAATGAAAATTTCTCTCTACAGTTGCTTCTAGGTTCCGTAACAAGTATGGTATTCTAAAATACCTACCTTACTCCATTCGGATCCCTAGCCGACTGTAGTATCCTTCCTACATGCGAGCTTAGAGCCAATAGGAAAAAAAATGAAAAAGATTTTTCAGCATATAGGGAGCTGAGTATCAAGTGAGGCATATAATTCTCTTACTGAGCCGTGGTTTTGCTCACCCCTTAATTTTCAACATTTCAGGTTTTGATGAATGTGAGTTCAGTGGATTGTGGATCCTGGCTGTACACGAAGGACAATGTGTCAGACCGACTGATTATTTGAGGTATGATCATTTATTCTCTGTATTTAGAAACGTCAACAGTACTACTTATCCGATTAATTACGATAGGGGATGTGTATAATATAAACAATACTATTCAAAATTTTTTACAGTCAGTACAAGTGAAGTATCGCAGACAGCCCAACCGGTTAAGTTGTGTACAGTAGGGTAAGAAATGTGGTCACGGGTCGTGACATTTATATACTTTAATTTAAATACCATTTATATATATCTTGATATAAATGTAGGAAATACAATATATATTGTATTTACAATATATATATATATATATTCAAACTTTAATGTAAATTAATATTTACATTTCTTATATATGTATATATTTATTTATATACATAAAATGTCATATTTATATACGTATGTATTATATAAATTTACTAAATAGTATATATACATATATATACTAATGTATATTAAAATCTACTATATAATATTTCAATACATATGTATTTGTATAAAAATACATTTATATAATACATAATTATATAAATATATTTCATACTCTTTCCTCCTTTTCTTATTTAATTTGGACTTCCATTCATTCCTTTCATTATTTTTCCATAATTCCAACCTTATTCCTATTTCCAAATTTAAATTTCCTTCACTTGAATTTCCCAATTCGTCACTTCCTCAAGTTACAGAATTTTCACTAATATTCCATCTTGTAAATAATTTATTTATTTACTTAACTTCTCTATTTGCTTTAATATTAAATTTACGAACATTTAATATTAAATTTAGAAAATTAGCGGTTATCACAGTATTAGACTTGTTCTTTTTTGAAATTTGGTGGTGGATTGTCAAAAAAATTTCGAAATAGAAATGGAAGAAGGATTTGATTAAAGAATGATTAATCAATGGTTAAACAAGTTATTGAACAATTTTGGTTTAAGAAAAAGAGACTTAAAATGGTAGTCAACTGCTCTTAGAGGGTAGTCAACTGCCTAAACGAGGAAACTATCTGTTTAAGAATTACTCTGGGGCAATGAAATGCCCTAGATGAGCATTCGACTGCTCTTGTAGGCAGAAGCTCTTTGCGTCAAAACAATGCTAAGATAGTTGATTACCTTGGCCTACTCCTCGGTTTTGTCCTAGAAAATAACTAAGGTTGTCGGCTGCCATTTTTGGACATATAATTGCCCTACTTGAAAAAGATGAAGCAGCCAATTACCCTTCAAGGCAATCGACTGCTCTAATACAAAATGCAATGTAACGACTAGTTTCATTTAAAGAGGTGCAATCTTATTCAAAGGGTATTCTTTCACTTTTAAATGGTTAAAAGTCATAACCATTAAATTTGAGAAGTTGTGATCAATTTGAAAGATGTGTTTGTTCAAATGAAACAACACAATTGAATGGTCGTGACATTCAAATCAAGGATCATATCTTTTGGAATTATTTCTATAAAAAGATATGCTAAGATTCATTCTATATACACTTATTAATTTTGAATTCTTTTATCCTTTCTCAATCTCAAAGTAGAAAACAACTCTCTTAGGCATTGTTTTATTGGAAAAGACTTTGACTAAGACACAATAATTTTGTATTTATCTAAAGTGTTTAGTGGTTTAATATTACAAGTTTAAGGTGATATTAAACAAGGTTTTACTTCATTATATCATGAGGCTATTTCTATAATCATCTTTGCATACCATAACTGGTAGAAGTGAAATAAGTCTTAAGGAAAGTGGAATTATAGCAGTATGCCTTGAAATCAATTACTGCATTAATTCGTGTTTGCTCATGATTCAAAGAAGTCTAATTTTCGGAAGTTGAAGTTCAAGAAAAAATTCATGCTTTTATCTTCAAAGTGCTCTAAGTGGACAAGATTTGTAATATAATTTTTGTTCAATATTTCATAAGGGAACAAATGTATCTGTGTAGCAATTTTGTCTTGATTTAGATCTTAGTTCGGTATCATTATAAATGGTTGCTAAGGAAATCAAACACCTTGGCTTTGATTGTCAAGTGCAACACTTGAGTCACATAGTTTGATCATGTAAGATCCGTTTTTACTGTACTGTACATGTGTTAGGCATTTATATATTATGTAAATTATAAGTGAAAAGGTATGTGGGTCTCATATATTTTAATGTGTTTTGACGGGCTCAAGGCTGATAATACAGTGTACAGTTAGTGTAATAAATAAAATATGATAGTTTTGAGGTTTAAAATCATTTATTATATTATTTTATATTAATTTGTGAAGTGTGGAAAATAAATTAAAAAATAACGGTTACGTCCCGAAGGCACTTTTGTAAATTGTGCCCAAACTAAAATGAATTGGGACGAAGTAAAAATACTACGATATTCTACATGAAAAGGAGAATGAGATAGTGTTAATAAATTTATCAAATCGGTGGTTTAATCAAAAAATTTCGCCGGTGGTCTACTAGAGGTAATTTCGTAATTTCACTCAATTAGTGTATGGCTCGTCAACGAAACCACCTCTAATCACCAAAATACATTTAATAAGATTATTTGGTGATGGAATCCAAAATTTTGGAGTCTAATTACGTAGTTAGAAAATTTACAGAAGCTTAAGGATACTTTTATCTAAAATCTTTATAACAAAGGGCATAATGGTCATTTAATATAAGAACTAGTCAAAATAGTCAATATTGACTAGAATTGACCTAAAATAATTAAATTTAATTTAATTGAAATTAATTATCTAAAAATTTTAAATGATAAAGATATCATGTGGCAAAAGTGCAAATAACTCATTCTTGAAGGGGGGATTTAATTATTAGGCCAAGTGGCAATATTTGATTGGATGAAGTATTTGATAAAGTTGCTTAATTCAGCCATTTGCAGCTCTGTTCACCGACTTTCTCATTTGTTATTTCTGTTGCCCGATTTTTGTTGATTTTCCTCCCCATTTCTTCACGTTAAGTCCATAACCACTATGTAAGACTCTCTTTCAAGCTTTCAATCTATCAAGCTTCCTTCACCCACTCTATTTTCCATTCTAAGAACTACTCAAAATTGGTGGTTGCCGGACAGAATTCAACGTGGAACGACTGGTTTGAGGAGTTACTATTTCTATTCGGTTCAAATGAAGGTGAGGAAAGCTTGAGTTCCATGCTATTCTAGTTGGTGGTTGTGAGTGTTTAAAGCATGAAGAGCATGATTAAAATTTTAATTTGAAACAGAATAAATATGTGGTGTTAGAAGAAGGTCTCGACTATGACAGAAAAATATAAGAATTTTAATGAATTTGTTGTATGGTTGGTAGGTATTAGTAAATGTTGATGAAATAAAATCTGTTGGAACTTAGTTGGAGGTTGGATTAAGTGAAAATATGGAAGATATGAAAATGGCTTCATGTAGTGTGAATGTGGGTGATTCTCGACAGAATAGGGGCTGATTTACAGCGATGAAATCTTAAAGAATTGAAGCTGTTTGAAGAAATTCCTAAGCCTATGTTTGGATTGAAGGAAAGGAAAACAAAGTAAAACAAAGGAAGGTTGTAAACCTTTCCTTTGTTTGGGAAGATTTTTTAGTTAGGGAAAGGAAAGAGAGGGGGAGTGAGCACCCCTTGCTTTCCCTTGACTTACTCAGTTTTTTTAAAACCCCAATTTGGGGTAAAGGGGAAGGAAAGGAAACTTGAAAAAAATTATAACATGTAGAATGTCAAATTTAACCTTATTATATTATAAAATTTAAAACAAAAAGGGTTATAATTGGAAAAAAACATTACAATGAATCATTTCCTTTCCTTTCCATTGTTTAACCAAACAAGAATTGTTAGGATTACTTTCCTTTCCTTTCCTTTCCTTTATTAATTTTAGCTATCCAAATAAGGGGTACATGTACCCTTTCCTTTCTTCTCCTTTCCTCTAGTTTACGTTCCTTTCCTTTCCATTCCTTTCCTTTACTAATGTTTATCCAAACATAGTGTAAGTGAATAAAAGAGGTGCATAAACTTAGAGGTGATTGAAAAAGAAAATCATGAGTAAGTAGCATTAGGAAGCTCACGGGTATGGAGAAGGAAACATGAAACTGCAGTCAATGTGAAACAGAACAGACAAGAAAAGAAAAATAATAAAGATAAGTTATGTGAGTAAATGGTTATGAGAGTAAAAATAATAATATATATTGAGGTAAATTTTTATAAATAACTATCAATGGAAGAATAAATATAATAATGACTAAAGTCAATTGTGAAATGGAAATTGAGAAATAATAAGTAAGAAGTTTGGTCAAAGCATGAATTATGGTGGATCATGTTAAATTCTTAAAATTAATAGTTAAAGCATGGTAACAAAGTGGTAGCAAAAGTAAGTGAAAGATTAGATTCATGAAAAGAGAAATTATGAAATAAATCGAATTTTGGGACCAATTGGAATATTTGGCTAACCATATTTTCTATGTAAAATGTTGCATTTTAACAAGTAAGAAGTAATAAGACAAAATTAATAAGAATGTTGGTGAGAAGTAAATTTGGGATTAAAGGAAATAATAGGTAAAATTCATGGATGACCATTCAGCCAAGGCTGTTTGGAGGTGATATCAAGCTACATTTTATGATTTTAATATATGCTAAAATAATTAAGAGGAGTCCAATGGTGCAATCGGATTTAAGATCTGACTTCAAAAACAGAGAAGTTAAGCTTTACTATCGGTGTAAATTTCACATGTTAGATATAAGCAGTGTACAATGTGGTTGCATTTAGTGATGAATAATGGTTCAAAAATTAAAGGAAAATTAATGAAAATTATTGGTGAAATTGTTTTGCAACCGAGATAAACGGATTTCGTATAGTGCTATTAGGAAGTTCAGGAACACTGGACAGGTAAGGGATGAGTGTGAAAGTCGTAGGGATATAGCGAATGCATGATTTTTATGGGTTTAATTTTATGAAATTATTTGGTATTGAATTGCCTTTGAAATCATGCAAATCTGTGGTTTATGGCTGTCTAAAAATTGTGTTTAAGTGCATGGAGGTTAGGATATTCGCAGTTGTTATGCTGTCAAAAATTCCTCCAAAATTTTATGCAATATCATGAAATATTTTATGTGCATAAATGGAGTGAATTTGTGTACTTTGGAATTTATTTCCAATATTTTCCGGAAACGGGTAATTTAACGAAAAACAATAATTAAATATTCATGTAATTGAGTTTTATCAAAGTGAGATTATTAATACGTTCTTTACATTATTTTATAATAAATTAGAACGTTTATAAAATTTCTCACTGAAGCATGAATATTTTATTGACTGTTTTCATTATACTGTTAAATGTGAAATTAAATATCTTTTTGGAATTTTATGAATTTAAATGATATTTATTAATTTCCTTAAAGGTATTTTCGCTGTAAATAAAATGTTTTGAGACTGATAGGCCTCATATCATGCTCACTATTTACTGTACTGTTACTGTGGCTGATAGACCCGCCAAGTCATCAGCAGTCCTAGGGACACCTGGCAAGTGTACTATGAGGACACATAGATTCACGTGTTACTATTTCCCTTCAGAGATTATTATAGCATGATATACTTAGGGTGTTGCCTAGTCTCCACCGACTGTTGACTGTTTACTGAACTATGAATTACTGTTTACTGAATTTAAAATGTTATGGAATTATTACTGATTTTGAGATGTTTACTGAACTGAAATTGAACTGTCACTATTTATTGAAAAACTGCTGCGGTTTACTAACTGTCACAACTGAATGTGTTTACAAAATTAATTGTTAAAGTGAAACTGTTCACTGAGCTGGTCATTGTTTTACCGAAGTGTTTATTGTGTTACATCCTAACTCTACTGTTTTTTCCGTATTTAGCACTGTACTGTTATTATTGTTCACTAAAAACTGTTTACCATACTGTCATTTATTACTGGTTACTATCATATGATTTTAAATAATACTAAAGTATTCATGTAATGGTTTTCTTACCATTTATTTATTGAGAATATATTAAATTGTTTTTATATCGACAATTTAATAATTACTCCCTATAATCGCTTCTAGGTTTCCAAGATAAGACAGGTATTTCAAAATACCTTCCATGCTTTATCCGGTTGCCTGGCCGACTATAGTATTCTTCCCATTACTGTACCTAGTGAACAGTTAGGAAAATAAATGTTTTTAAACATATAGATTTCATTATATCAGTCTTGCATACAATTCATTTACTGAGCACATTTCGCTCACCCCTTTATTTTCCACTCCACAAGATAGTATAAATGATTACGAGATATACAGTCTGAGGATATATGCTGCATGTTGAGTTACCTGAGACCATATTGTGTCGATCCGGGAGGTAATTGTATTTTCTTTTATACATTTAGATGTATTGTACAGTACAATTACATATTCCGATTTTCTAAATTAATTAAAGTATACTGTTTATCACTGTTACTATACAAGTGTTAAAAGCATCGTAGATAGTGCAACCATAATTTATAAGTAAAATGTGTGTTATACTATACATTTGGACTGTTACATATCGTGTTTGATAAAAGTTTGAAATCAGTGATAAACCCAGACAACTTATTGTTAAATTTAATGCTCTTGGTTATAGTGACACCATCATTTGTCACTTTTAGAACCTCAAAACTTTGTTTTAGTTTTTAAACGTGTAGTTGATGGGGATTTTAAAAGAACGAATAAGCAATCTTTTGATCTTAAAATTCTTTGATTTTAATTAAATTTAATATTTAATGTTAATTATTTAAAATCTTTTGAACAAGTTATTTAGGGATCGTTTGGAATCATTTTTGTTTTTAGTTTTTTTTAAAACAACAACAGAAAATATGTTTGGCAGCATGTTTTCGTTTTTAGAAAACGAAAACGAAAACAAAAATTTTTAAAATTGTGGGAAACAAGAATTTCATGTTTTCATTATTTTCGGAAATATATTTTCATTTCTGGTACTGTTCATAAGTAAGTGAACAGAGTTTATATATTAATATAATATTTATATTTTTCATGATAAATATATAAAATAAAATTAATTAAATTTTTAAAATAAAATAATATTAAATTTTAATATAAAATATTATATAATTATAAAATAAATATTTTAAAATTAATATATTTATTTTAATATAGAAAAGTTGAAAATGTAAAAAGTAATATTATAATATTATTTAATTTAAACTTATATAATAATTTATTTAATATATTATATATTTTAAACAACATCATTTATTATAATTTTGATATGTTAATAAACAATATTATTGCAAAGTACTCTTATTTGATATAATTAATTATTATTTTACTAAGCAATATTATTATTTAATATTATATTCTTTCAATTCAATTTAAAATATATCACAACTACTATTAAATAATTAAATATTATTAAATAAGTGAATACCTAACATTAAATAATATTATTTATATTAATTATAATAAATTTAAATAATTACATAATTTATTATAAATTAATTAGTTAAATATTTTATTTAATAATTTAATATTATTACAAATAAATCAAATGATATCATTAATATAATTTATAATTATTAATTTATATTATTATTTAATATATAAATTTAAAATTTTACTAATCTCAATTATTATCTAATAAAAAGTATTAAAAATAAAATAAAAATAAAATTTTAAAAACAGAAAACAGAAAACATAAAACAAAGAACAAGAAACAATTTCTTAGTAATCACTTATTTTTGTAATAAATAATAAATCAATCTGACAGTTATTAGTTAATAATCTTATAGTAAAATCAAAATTATTAAATTTATCAAAAAATCCCCTTCTTCGAATAATATAAAATATAATTCTATTCGAATATAAATTCTAAAAACAAGGGTAACCCAAGCTTAGAAAAAATTTGAGGTGTGAACAAAGCCTGCCTGTCTTTTTCGAAAGCGCCCTAATACCAAAGAATATTAGATGGTAGTACGGCAATAGCACCACTGCTTTGCCTAGGTTTTGCTCGGAGCCGCATCTACCATAATAACAAAAGTTGGTGGGACAAAATCCAATATTTAAGTTGATTTTCGTTCATACGCGTGGCACGATACTGCCGAAGCCCTATATTTTTTTCCCATTTGTTTTCCTCAAAAATTGTGTTGCTAGTGCTACTATTAATGCTGCCGACCAGTCCACTCCACGCCTGCGCCGCAGCTTCTAGAAGGCTACAACCACGCGGTTGTAGCCAGCTAGCTAACCCCTGCCTGGTCCCAGTTTAGATTGAGCAATTGACGGTGCTCATTTATATTTATCTGTAGAATTAAAAAATATTATCAAAGATGAGTACGAAGTGGTTTCTCTTTTTTGGTTATATAAAAAGTGGTTTTTGAATTGTGCATTTGAGTGAATTTTTGAAAAAAATTTTAATATCTTATATTTTATATAAATATATAAAATTATTAAACTTAAATATCATTTAAATTTTAAATATTAAATATATTTTTAGATTTCATATATTTTTAGTTTTATTTATAGATTTTTTATATCTTGGTTAAAATTTCTGTTAATTTGACTAATTAATTGAATTAATCAAAAATCAATGTTTTTTTAAAATTATTTTCATTAATCGACTGAAATAATTTGATGACTAATCAATTAATTGAAAAAAATTTATACTCAATCGATTAATTCAATTAAAATTGAAATATGAACACCTCTAATTATTTTATTTAATTTAGCTTATACTTTTATAAAATATCAAATTGGAAAACAACCGTTAATGTTGTGAAAATTCTATAATTAAATGAATTTGTTGGTGTACTTAATTTGGTCACATGATTTATTTTTTCAACTAAGCACTCTATCCCATCCCAAGTTAATTATTTTGGTTTTCTTCTTTGTTAATTATAATTATAATAATTTATAATTAAAAAAATTAAGAAATATGTGTCAAACTGGTTAAAAAAAAACTTCAAAAATTTAGATGTTCAAATTAAATATGTAGTCAATTGACAAAAATATTAACATATCCTGTCATATCATCCAATTTAATGTTTGAATATTACAATTATCTTCAATCCGTTAATTGATAAAAAGGTGTAGAGGAGTAAATCTTTAAAATTGAGATAGAATAGGAATCTCTGATATCAATATTATACGAACTAAAGGCAGATTTTACAGTAAGGTCACAAAAATTGACCTTATTTTAAGGTCATTGAATTAGAATCATTGAATTAGTCAAATCTAATATAAATCATTGATGAAATTTTAAAAATTAAAAAACTCTTTAACCTGGTAACCTGCTAAACCAATTATTAAAATTAACATTATTTACTAAATATTATTAAAATTATACTATTATATTACTAATATACCTTTGTTATAATTGTAGTAGTATTCTTCTTCTTATATAAACCTTTTTATTGTTTTTAAACCCTAATTCCTAAATCATAAACCCCTTTATTCCAATTTTTGTCTGTTTCACCTTTAATCCAGTTTGTAGCTGTCTCAATATTTTATAAATCCTAAACTTTAAGCCTAACCTCAATCAAATAGTTGTTCTTCTTTATTCCCCTCTTATATTTTTAACAATGGGTAAGTTTGTGGAAGAGAATTGCATAAACAATGGAAATTGCGATTAAAAGTGCGAAGAACAAATGATTTACAAAGAACATCCTCCCAAACGACCAAGGAATCATTATATTTTTTATCAGTAAGATTTTAATTCTTGACATGTTTTTATGTAGTTGACTGCCTGGTTTTATAAGTGTTTCGATAATAAAATTTATTGGGGAAGTCGACTGCTCGATTGAAGCAGTCGAATTCCTAAGAGAAAATTTATCGCAGAACGTTAGAATGCGTAAGGCAGTCGACTGCTAAATAGCCAGAAGTATTCTGTTTCCAGAATGCATACGGGAAGTCGACTGATATTTTTGGGCAGTTGAATTCCCAAATTTTTTAAGCATGCTATTCTTAATTTATTTATAGAATGTCGACTTTTATTATTAAGAATTCGACTTCCTATGTATTTTGAACATAATTTTCACATTACTTGTGTAAATTGGATTGTATTCATTGTAAAAGTAAATAGATTAAACGTAAATTTGTCAATGATCATCGTAAATTAATAAAAGATTATCGTAAATTGAAAAAGGGTCATCGTAAATTTGAGTAGATTATTCGTAAATTTAAAAAGGATAATCGTAAATTTGGGTAGATTTTTCGTAAATTTAATAAACATAATCGTAAAAATTTTGACATTCATTGTAAATTTAATTGGATTTATCGTAAAAATGATTGGATTTATCGTAATAATAATGATAAATACAACAAAAAAAATAATAAATACTTATTAATAATAATATAATAATAAAAAATATCATAACAACATTAATAAATAAAAAATATATAATAACAAAATAAAAAAAAGTTTCATACTGGGAGTCGACTTCCAAAGAAAGATAGTCGACTGCCCAGATGCATTATGGAAACAGAATGCATCTGGTAACGAAGCAGTCGACTGCTAATAATTAGCAGTCGACTGGTTCGTTACCACATGCATTCTGTTTCCAGAATGCATCTGGGCAGTCGACTACCTTTCTCGAGCAGTCGATTTTCTAATTTTTTTAAGCCTGATGTTCTTATTCAATTTATGTTAAGTCGACTTTTATTATTGAAAATTCGACATTCCATGTATTTTAAATGTAATTCTCACATCACTAGCATAAATTAGATTAGAATTATCGTAAAACTAAATAAATTAAATGTAAATTTAGCTAAGGATCATCATAAATTAATAGAAGATGTTCGTAGCTTTAATAATGTTCATCGTAAAAATGATTAGATTTGTCGTAAATTTAAGTAGATTGTTCGTAAATTTAATAAGGATAATCGTAAAAATGATGAGATTCATCGTAAATTTCGGTAGATTGTTCGTAATTTTAAAAAGGATAATCACAAAAATTATAAGATTCATCATAATACTAATAATTTCAACCAAAAAAATAATAAATATTTATTAATAATAATATAACAATAAAAAAATCATAATAATATTAATAAATAAAAAATATATAATAACAATTTTTTTTAAAAAAATTTCATGGGGAGTCGACTTCCCGAGAAAGGAAGTCGACTCCCCATGTGCATTTGGTTTCCAGGATGCTTTTGGCGATGAAGCAGTCGACTGCTAATTAGTAGCAGTTGACTGCTGCATCGCCAGAAGCATTCTGGAAACAGAATTCACATGGGGAGTCGACTTCCTTTCTCTGGAAGTCGACTCCCCATGAAAATTTGGACTTTATACGGGATTTTTTAGGCAGAAAATCCCTAAACCAAACCTTCTCTCTTAGACACTTCTCATTCATCGTAAATTCAATGAAATTCATCGTAAATTCAATGAAATTTATCGTAAAATTTATTAGATTCATCGTAAATTCATGTGATTCACGTAAAATTTATTAGATTTATCGTAAAATTTATTACATTCATCGTAATATATTGTAAAATTTATCTAATTGATCATAAAATTTATAACATTTATCATAAAATATATGACATCTTAAATTTTATTATATTAATAAAATCTAAATAATTAGCAGAAAAATTAATGTAACTCAGGATAAATTTTAAGTAATTAATTATAATACTAAGAGTTCAAATAAATGATAATTAATAGTAAAATAAATCCCTTATTAAATATGGCAGTTGACTTCCTTTTATAAGCAGTCGACTGCCAATATGCTAGAATCAATCTGTAGAGTAAAATAACTGGGGAAGTCGACTTCTATACACGGGCAGTCGACTTCCCAAACTTTTCTGGGCAATTATCTTATATTTTTTTAATTTTAATGGGTAATATCGTAATTTAATTTTGATTAATGATTAAAGATGTAAATATAAATATTTTCTTACCTTTTAAAAGGATAAAAATATAATTTAAATCTTTTTAATTAAATTTTGGTTTACCTGTTAACCTGTTAAGCCATTATTAACATATTTAAATAATTTATAAATTTTATTCAATATCTCATGAGTTATTGAATATCTCATGAGATATCATGACCTTACAATAAGGTCGATATTTTGCGACCTTACTGTAGAATTTCCCACGAACTAAATAATGTTTGGATCAAATCAAAATTTTATATATTGATTTATATTGATGTGGAGACATATTTCATATAATTTTTTTTCTAAAAGATTATCATTTAAAATTAGGGAAAATACATATCAATCAAATTATTTCAAATTAAACAAGACAGTAATAGATTTGAATGATTGATCATTCAAGAGACCAGTACTTAATACTAGGTACTGTATAATTAAATGTAAACCTTTTATTTTTTTTATGGGAAACATCTAAAATGAACTATACTTAAATTAAAAAGAAAAAGATGACAAAGAAAATCACAGATAGGATATCAATTTTCTCTTTATTTTGTTTTAAATGTTAAAATGTTGAAAACAATTGAAATGAAATTGGCAAAAATGTTAATCACATTTCAACTTTTACTTTTCTTTTCCTTTTTATTTTTATGAAATAAACGGCAATACAATGGTGTATTTTATAACTCCCAACTTTTTTTTCTTTTGTGAATTAAAATAATTTTTAAGTATCTTATATACATTTGATACACTCTTAACATATAAAATTCATACAGTATTATTGAATAAATCATACAACCTCATTAATTAGTGAATTAATTATATCTCTTTTTAATTTTATTTTAAAATTATAAATTAACTAGCATGTATCCTGCGATGCACTGAATTTTTAAATCATTTAATGAGTTTTGATATCATTTACCGAAACTTGAAACCAAAATAAAATCTGAAATATGAAATTGAAACACAGAAAAAAAAAAGATAAATTTAAGGGACAAAGTGGATAAATGACTAAAAGATGTTTTAATTATTAAAATTAATTTTAAAAATATTTATTTAAATTATATTTTAAGTTTTAAATTTAAAAAATGATATATTTAAATCGTTAAAAAATTTATTTAAAAAATGTTTGGAAGGGACATTCAATCATTCAAGAGACCAATACTTAATAATAGGTCCTATACAGCTAGATAGCTTGTATATTCAATCTCCTTTCTTTTTAATGTCTAAAATTAAATATACTTAAATACAAAATAAAAAGATAGCCAAGAAAATCACAGCTAGGATTGCAATTTTCTCTTAGTTTTGTTTAAAATGTTAAAATGTTGATTGAAAACAATTCAAATGAAATTGGCAAAAATGGTATTCGCATCTCAACTTTTCTTTTCTTTTTTTTTAATGAAACAAGTGGCCATATAGTGGTGTATTATAACTCCGAACCATGTTTTTTATCTGTGAATAATAGTTTTACAGTGCAAGTTAATATAATTTTTTAGTATCTTATAACAAATTATATTTGGTGCATTCTTAATGTCTAAATTTATGTAGTGCCATTGAATCATATCATGCAATCTCATTAATCAATGAATTCAATAATATCTATTTTTAATTTTAAAATCATAACTTAATTAGCTTTGTCTGTGCGATGCATTGATTTTTTAAATCTTTTAATGAGTTTTGATTCTATCTAATATTTGATTGACATAAAGTTCAAGTATTAAGACCTAGATATCTCTTACTCAAGAGCACGTAGATCAGCTGACAGAAGGCTGTTCTAGCTCAACCAGAGGTCTCGAGTTCGAGATTTGAGTATGTAATTGTGTTAAAACTCTTGAAGGAGAGTTTTACCGCCCTTTGGGTCCTGTCCAGCTCGAATTCAAATTAGTCCTATATCAAAATGATATAAGGATATCCGGTGATTTTGATCAAAAAGAAAAACCTAGATATCTCTTGGCTAAATTAAAAATAGTGTTTAATGTCTAAACATTACCAACTTCGAAAAGCAAAATAAATATTTCTCTTCTCTTTTTCTTTCAATTATTTAAAAAAATCCAACTAATTTAATTGTTGTTGTAAAAAAAAATTAAAAAATAAAATTGATTGAAAATAAAATAAATCACAAAAAAAGTGATGTAAATTGGCTATTAAACAAAAAGAATTAAAAAAATAAAAATATAGTAATAAGAAAAAGACCCAACATTCAATTAATAACTAGCACCACCATCTGCGTCCTTCCCTCCAATTTATTTCTTTGTACGGCCGGCGCCGAAATTCTATTTAATACTTTAAAAATAAAAACAAAATTACCAAAAATAATTAAACGCGGATTCTTCGACTACTTCAAACTTAAGAACAAATCAAAAGCCCTCGTTGGCTCGAATCGACACTGTAAATAAATTTTATTGTTTATTACTTTCAATCAGCACAAAATTAATTATTTTTTGTTGGCTAGTAATAATAATAATAACTCTGGAATTCCAATAATATTTGAAGAAAAAACTATAGATTTTATGGGATCAGAAAGGAAAAGAATTAATTAAATATTTATTTAAGTTTCTCTTTCTCCCACCAAACTTAAAACAAAGAAAAATATTGTGAACAACTACTACCTTCCTTCACGTTGCGTTACCTTCCCGTCTTTCTCCTTTCTTCTTCGTCTTTTATCAAACTACCTTCTTTTGAAAGGAAAGACTCCAGATTCTTTTAGCCCCAAATTCTAGGGTTTCTGACTTATTTCTTTTATCAGAGATCCTAATTTGGGTAATTCTCGCTCTATCTTCATTTTCATTTCTGTTTTGTATCCTCTTTTCTGTTTCTATTTGTTTTCATCTGTTTGGTTGCCGAGAAAAACAAAGCGAATAAGAAAAAGGAATGAGAACTTGAACGTTATGTTTTCTGTTTTGGTTGGTTAGTTTGAATTTTGATGGATGAATTCAATTGTTTTAGCTGATTGTTTTTTTTTTTAAACGTAAGTAAATAGGAAAATGTCAGAATATAGATAATGGTTTCCTTTCTCTTTCCTTTTTTTTTCTTAGAAGTTGAAAGAGAGGGTTTAGGAATTTGAGAGGTTTGGATTTTGGTGGAGATTTGATGTCTGGTTATTGTGCTGTTTGGTTGCCTATAAAACTTAACAGTGAACTGGTTAAAAAGTTTATTCAACTATGGTATATATTATCTTAAACGACTAAAAGAGAAAGAATGTGAAAGTTCAAAGTTCAATTGAAAGTCTGTAGTTAGATATTATGTTGCACCCGCTGCTCATAGTAATAGCATAGGATAGTTTATCTGGTGGTTAGGAATTTGAAATGTTTTAATTTTTGAAAAATTTCTTGCTTCTTATAGTAAATGCCTGCAGTTTTTTACTCATTGGAATTAGGCAAGTAGTTTCGAATTTTCTGGCTGGAGCCTGGCAAACTCCAAGAGGTTAATGATTTTGAACTAGATTAGAGCTTTTTCCTATTGTGCAGTGCAGTTGCACTAGCCCAGGGCATTTGTGATAATGTGTGTGCAGGAAAAGAAAAACCCCTTTCTTGCAGCTTTTGAGTCTTCTCTGTTGGTTTTTCTTGAAGAAGGTAAAGAAATGGTGATGATTGCTTTATGGTGAGAAGATCGGATGAAGCTAGTACTTTGATGTTGTATTATAGTTTTGTGATCTCTATGTTGGAAGAATAGAAAACCAATAGCATTGATGTTTTGTTTCAGTTCAATGAGTTTTTGCTACATGATGTTTGTTAAAATCAACCTATTTGGTTTTTGGGTTTACAAAGACCGGAGTCTATCGGATAGGACATAAAACTTTACATTAGCCTGTTATTAGATAAAGTATTTGATGCACACTTTTAGTCATAGTTCTTTGCCATGAACTATGACCTGACTTGCTTTTATATTTGAATAGACTAAATGCCATTTGTTACAAGTGTGAGTTATCAGCATATCTTCCTTTGCTGCATGATGGACAAGAAAAAACTCTCACATGGTAGGAACTTATAATTCAGTTAAGGAAAGAAGTTCTTTAGTTCATTATTTGAGGTCATTACCTGTCAACTTGAAACAGCTTATCTTACCCTCGAGTGAGTCAGTTTGAAATGCAGATTTAGATCAACTTGGATTGGATGGAGAGGAAATAAGAAGAGATGTGATTTAGAATGGATATTTTTATCTGGTAGATTGGATAGTAGGCATTGTGGTGAAATAGTCTGGCTTTTTGCAACGAAAACCAGTTACTGTGATAATAGCAGCAAATTCAATAGAAATAGAAGATAATAAAACGGGGTGATGCGATGGAGAAAATGCTGAAGGCCTATGTTTCTGCAGAAGCTACATAATAGATAGAAGAAAGTGGAGAATCAAAGTAAAGCATTGTACATTGGTCGAATCTGGCTTTATCGATTTGTCAATGTTTATGTATTAAGAGCATGGCTGAGTTTTTCTTTTCTCATATAAAAATTTTGCAATGAGTCGGATTCTTGTAAACTCTTCAGCCTAATTTCCCCAATTTCTTATTTATTTAATTTAAGAAAGTACCACTTTCTATCTTTTCTCCATGCTACAAGGCTTATGCAAATTTTATTTTAAAGACCAAAAAAAATGGTCAAACCAAGTAGTACTAGTTTTTCGTTGTAGTTTTCTAAATAATTGCTTAGTGACATATGTAGGGTGTTCCATTGAGGCTAGTTTAACTCATGGGATTTTGAAACTCTCTGTTCATTGTTTATAATTAGAGGATTGCTATGATGTCTGTTCTTACAGCAGTCTTATTAGTTTCTGTTGCTGCTTCTGTTTTTTAGTTTTTCGTATCATTGTTTTGTTTAATTAATTCTTCCAATTGCTTTAAATTATCTGTATCCTGAACCATTACAAGGGGATAAGTTGTCCTTCCTGTAACACCAAGGTTGATAGAATTCTTTCTTACCTGTGTTGTCGAATGATTTCCTCTTCTTTCCTGATTATGTGACATAAGTTTAATGAGATTTGGGAAGTGCTTTGCATTTTCATGTTAATTTTTATTTGACTCACAATATGGTAAAATGTGCATATATTTGCAAATGCACTCGTGTAGTTAGACATTGGGTGATCTGCTGGAAGATTTTGAAGAATGACATGCTTTTTTACCCTAAATACCGGAATTAGGAGATTAAATCCTGAAATAAATCAAATGATCCTCAATTGCGCTGCTGTTGATATCCTCTAACGAGTAAGGCCTTATTTAACTGTTGTGGCTGAGTTCTTACTTTTGCTATGCTTACTTTTCAGAATCTTCTCTGGGCTTTTGTTCACCATGTCGAGTTTGGAGGAGCCACTCAGTTTTGACAAGCTGCCTAGCATGAGTACTATTGATAGGATTCAGAGGTTCTCAGCTGGTGCTTGTCAGCCCAGAGGAGATGATAGGGGCATGGGAAACTGCTGGATTGAAGGGAGGAGCTGCAGCACATCTAATAGTTGCAAGTAAGTGAGATAATGTTATGTGTAGAAAAGTTCCTTTAAGAGCACTCATCTAGGTTTTTTTGTCTCCCTGAAGTTAAATTAAATTTGGAAGCAATGGCATCAATTTTGAGACAATTTTCAGTTTTCTTGATATTTAACAATTTTGATTGCATTCCAAAGAGAAAATTCTTTTCTTTTTGGAGAAATTATTTTTTTTATTATTCATTATTAATATCTTGGTCAATGAAAAGATATGAGACTGAATGGTAGTGTGTTGTAGTAATCTATTCTTTTCATCTGTGTTTATAACTCATAAGAAAATATGGTACTTTATTTTCTTAGCCTTTAAATCTATCGTATAATCTATATGGTCAATTGTTGAGGTTCCTACTTTTTTCTATTGATTTTGTACCATAATCTGTGAATGGTTAGTGTTCTCCACGTATCAGCCATCAATTTATTGATATTATTGGAACATCTGTTTTCAGTGAGGATTATGAAGAATATACAGGGGAGGCATTCCCATGGAGGAGACATGTGAGGGATGTGTCAGAAGATGGAGCCTTCAATCGAAGGGCTTCAAGTCTAAGCAAGAATCGGATGAAATTTGGACATGTTTGTGACTCGAGGTACTTGCCAGATCATCAGTATAGCTCCAAGTGCAATAACAGAGGCATACGAAGCATAACAAATAAGGTAGTTAAATAACCTGAGGAGAACTCTATATTTTCCAATTCTCTTAAACTTTTAGGAATTTCTGTAATATTTATTTCCTGGATTATTTAAATACCGTGTGCTTTCCTTTCTGTTGTTGCCAACATGTTCTGTCTGTTAGTGTGGAATGTGGATTCTCTAGTTGTTCCATATTTGTGAAGCTTAGATGTTGTTGTTTTGTCTTGTTAATATCATTTTATTGATACCAAAATTAAACTTGAGTTGCTTCATCTAAAATCTTTTATTCATGTGAAGTAGTTCTTAAAAGGCATACCAAAGTTTGTGAAGATAGTAGAAGTTGGTCCAAGGGATGGATTACAAAATGAGAAGAATATTGTACCTACATCTGTAAAGATTGAATTGATCCGGAGATTGGTCTCTTCAGGGTTGTCTGTTGTTGAAGCTACAAGTTTTGTATCTCCTAAATGGGTTCCTCAGGTAATGTGGCTTGCTTTTTATAGATTAAGATTGTACCTTTATATGGTTTCAGTTTCATCTGAACTGACAAAATAGTTATATTTATAATCTATAGAGGATGCATGTGATCTTCATTGGTTAACCCATATATTGGCCAGTGTTTCAATTTGGATGCATTTTTTGAGTTGGTTCTCAAATGAAGTCCATCAAAATTTTGAGTTGACTATATAACCATGAGCAACGTAGGCAGTGATTTTGGGTTTAATTCCAGATTTGCCCTTGGCGTGTTAGGTAATGACTAGCAGAATATAGTTCATGATTTCTGGTCCTCAGATTGAGTAGCCATTGTGACTAACGCCTAATGTGTGTCTGCATTTATTTGTTTCACTTGTTTTATATATATTTCTTTGTCCACCTGCTGCTACTTCCATCGTCTATGATCTCCAACAGCCTAGTTTTCTTTACTGTTTACTCCAATAAGTATTGCCTTTAAAAGCTCTACCAAAATATATGATCCCACTCTCTTTTTAACAGTATAGGACATTTATGCTTTTCAGATATTTGGCTTTGTTTCTTATTAAACTTCAATAGTTGAAGCTTATATCACATAGTCAACCTAACTTGGTAAAAGAATAGAGAAAGAAATCTTTGTAGCTGTGCATTCCTCATGCTATATGAGGATTTAGAATTTTTGAATAAAAGGAATACCTTGCTATGGTCAGATAGCCTTCCTCTTAGCCTTCTTTGCTCTGTTTGAAAATTTTTGATTATTTTGTAAAACAGTTTGTTCAGAATTATTAGATATGGAAATAAAGAACAAACTTATAAACAATTAAGAAATCTTTAGTAAAACACATACTTTAATGAAAATCTTTGTACTAAGGTCCTTGTTTACTCTCTTGCGCTGCAAATTATTCTGTCTCAAGCAAATTAAGTAATATGGCTGAAAAATTGGATGAGTTTGACGTCATTTAAGGTGTTTGTTAGCTAGTCAAAAGTCTTGTAGATGGTGATTCTTAATTCCTCAAATCTCTTTGAAGATTCTCTAATAATGAATATTTCAAGTCAATAACCAATTATTCTTGTCATCTGTCTTTTACACCTTGTTAATTTTTCTTGAATACTCCTCTTGCACACGAGTTGATAAAATATAGGAATGGAAAAGTGAATCCTATCACTGGAAAAGGTGATTTAAAGAATATAACTGAATTTGTTACCTTCGTTGTTTAACAGCAACCTTGATAACATTTTTTTTTCCAATCAATTTATGCTATAGATGTTTGCCCCTTATAATATGGTTGACTAGTATAATTTGTTAGATATTGATGAACAAGGATAAAATGCTGTAATGTGCTGAAGATATTGGCCATGACGGAGGAGAAAATCTTGAGTAAAGATTCTTAAATGCTAAAATCTACTGGCAAGTAGGTGAATCACCATTATTGAAACAGAAACACCAATCTGTATTTTGCTGATAAATTTTTTCATCTAATTCGTGCTGTCTGTTCAGATGTATGGATGAAACTGACGGAAAATATCGAAAAATGTACTTGTCTTCAAAGTTGAATGCTTTGATGCTAGTTTTTCTTTGCACAAATGCTTTATGTAGTCTTGCTGCCGTAGGTTCTTCTCTGGATTATGACTTGTAGCAAAATAGATTTTTTTTTTCTCCTCTTTGTGCTGTGTCTTTGTTGCATGTGCACATGCAGTAACTGCTAAATGTATGTGTATATCTCGTTTGCATATTTTTTATCTATTAATTTGTGTGCATTTCACTTGAGAGCCTTACATGCTTACAAACTTTCCATGGGAAACAACTATTGTTGAACGCAAGTTAGAGACTTTATTTTTATCTTGCTGATATTTGAGATAACCTGCTTTTGATTATTCTTTACCTTTTTATATAGCTAGCAGATGCAAAAGATGTAATGAAAGCAGTTTGTGACGTGAAGGATGCCAGATTGCCTGTTCTCACTCCTAATCTAAAGGTTTGTAATTTATCTTGAAAAAAAATACAGTATCAAACATGGCATGGAGGTTTCATAAAAATTTCCTGATCTGCTGCATCTAATTTTTCTAGGGCTTTGAAGCAGCTGTTGCAGCAGGTGCAAAAGAAGTAGCAGTATTTGCATCTGCTTCTGAGTCCTTCTCAAAGTCAAACATTAATTGTAGCATTGAAGAAAGCCTTGTACGCTACCGTGCTGTTTGTCGTGCTGCTAAGGAGCTTTCAGTTCCTGTACGTGGGTATGTCTTCTATGGCCTTATTGTCATTATTTTTGTGAGCAATTGCTTCTATTGCTGTTTTCTTCTCTTTACTTCGGAAAAGAAAAAGAATCTTGTTGCCTGAGCAATATCTCCAAGATTTGATTGTCCTGTTTTCAGTTTAGTTATATGATGTATACGCATATTGGTATTAAATGACTCAAAAACAGTACCAAATGCTTTGGCAGAAATGCAAATTTTCTGATGTGCACAATTTCTACAGAAAATTCTGCTTGAGTTGTGTATGTAGTTATTTCCTTTGTCTTAATATTTGATGTCTGCTGTACAGAATCATTGGAAATATGAATTTGCAAAATTTCATCCATTGTTAGCGTTATTAAGTTTTATCTCTTTGTATATCTTTTCTTACCTATTTAAAGTTATTTCCAGGAGCAGGCTTGATAATGAGCTCAGCATGTTTTGCTGGTATAAAGTTGTTAATTGTCATTTGGAATATGTTTTGTAGTTAAATATATTTAACTATCTATTCCGCTGTTCTAAATCTGAAATTTGGTTCAATAATGTATCAAATGCAATATAACTCTACTTGGAGTATTTGTTTGTGCTTTGTTCATTTCGGCAGGTATGGTGCTCAAATTAGTTGGTGCTAAAATTTTACAGGTATGTATCATGTGTGGTTGGGTGTCCAGTGGAAGGAGCAATTCCTCCGTCCAAAGTGGCCTATGTGGCAAAGGAACTTTACAATATGGGATGTTTTGAAATTTCCCTTGGTGATACAATTGGAGTTGGCACCCCTGGTAATGCTCCAGAGTCTAGACCGTTAGTTTTTGGAATAGGAATACTATTAGATTTTTTTGTTGTTGGAATGTGTTTCTTTTGGCAAGCTTTTCCATTTCTTATTTTATCTTCACCATTTAGAATATTAAAATTGTGTATTGCTTTTGTTCATGTGATGGTAAACAACTTGAGCTGATTGGGGTAGTAAAAATAAAATGAAATAATTAATTGCAATTTCCTATTATTCGGTTTCAGAAATTTTAGAACAATAGGATATTGTAACTGATTGTTTCATATTATTTCTCTACTATTCTTCTTTATATGCTTTACAGGCATATATTGGTTCATATATTACTTCACATAACTTGTCCCAATCTATTGGGATAAAAGTTCTGATGATGCTTTACAAGTTTGCATACACATAGATGCATGCACACATTTGTATTTGCTTTCATCGGCGCATGCCTACATATATCCATCAATAAAATATACATGCATGCATGGATACATCTATATATACATGCACATGCTGACCTACATATCTATGTGCATACATCCATCCATCCAATGCGGCAAATGTCCTCCCATACATGCATGCTTTGTAGTTAGTTATTTTTTCATTTCAAGGTTAAGAAAAGTGAACCAAAAAGGAGTTGCTATTTTATGTCGGGGTTAATCAGTAGAAGAATTTCTGGTTCTTTATAATTCCAATGCATGAAGCATGTAGGGATTCTCTGAGAATCTTGTTGTTCCTTTGGATTTACATTTATATGTGGGGTTCAAACATCGGTCCTTAGATTTCTTTGCCATTTCTCTTTGGCATAGGTACTGTGGTTCCCATGCTTGAAGCAGTAATGGCTGTTGTTCCTGCAGAAAAGCTTGCTGTCCACTTCCACGACACTTATGGGCAATCTCTTCCAAATATTTTAGTATCTCTCCAAGTAAGCCTTAGCCTTTCGACAAACACAGTCAAACCACATATACAATTCATGATATCACAATTAGATCCTTTGTAGTATGGCTAATGCAACCTTTACTAATTCATAATATTCTAGTCATCATTGTTGGAAAGATTTTACCATTTATCACTTCCGGCCCAAAAAGAATTAGTATCAAACCGTAAAACAGATAAAGATATCTATGTTTAGACAAAAAAAAAATACAACCTTTACTTGGAAGCTAAATGATGAGACAGGGTTCCTCCAAATACTTGCTGTCTCATTCTCACCCACAGCATACTGAACCACTGTTTTGGACCCCACCACCGCTGATTAAATGGTCTAATAAGCTGTCAATGTTTCAAGTAAACTGTAACTGCTATAATTGCCCAAAAGGAAAAAGTATATGATTGCAAAGCGCCAGCTAGCATTTTTTTGATGGATCTTATGGACTGTTAGTTTTAGCATCTTTGGATGTTGTGTGAACAGATGGGGATCAGCACAGTGGATTCATCTGTGGCTGGCTTGGGTGGCTGTCCATATGCCAAGGGAGCTTCAGGGAATGTTGCTACTGAAGATGTGGTGTATATGCTCACTGGCCTTGGTGTGAAAACAAACGTGGATCTGGCAAAGCTCATGTCGGCTGGGGCTTTCATCAGCGAGCATCTGGGTCGCCAATCTGGTTCCAAGACTGCGATTGCATTGAGCCGGGTAACCGCTGATGCCTCCAAGATATAAAGAGATGAATACCTATAATTATAATTGTAGCCAGAAGGGGAACATCAGTCATTGCTCGGTGATGCTTGTTGCTACTCAAAATAAAAGAAACTCCAAACCATATACGTAGTAGTAATTGTTATTTTGGCAATGGGAGATATATTTATTATGTTAGAAGTATCTATCAAGCTTAAGGAAAAGCTGTCCTTGCCCATTGCAACTCTACCACATCTGTAATGATGAATTTTTGTATTTTTCAGACAATAAAAGAGTCATATAGTCTATATTTTAAATTAGACTTGTTTATGGATCGAACTAGGTTGGATTTGGACTAGGTCTAGGCAGCATATTATGAGATTTCATGTGAATTCAGGTTCACCCTGGCTTGAATTTCAGGTTTGATATTTTGTTCAATTTCATTTTTACATAAAACAAAAAATCCAAGCTTGTCTAAATCTGTTCATTTTTAAAAGATATATATATATATATATATATATATATATATATATATATATATATATATATATGTGAGGAGGGATCCACTTACACATGTGTAAAACAAATTTAGTTTTACATACTTTCGTATCTTTTTATATGATTTATAATTTTTTAATTCAACCGTTGAATTTTATGTTCTATTCACATAGATCATGCATGCCAAATTTCAAATTAATCGAATACGTTTAACTATTTATTTTGTAAAATAACATTTCAACCGTTGACATATATTGAAAAGAATACTATTTTCGATTAAAATGATAGAAATAGCGGATTGATTCAAAAATTTACATACATAATAAATATGAGTAGGTTGTTAAATCCAACGGTTGGTTTGCAAAAATATTAATCCTATATAAAGGTATAAAACTGTGTAAAATAAATTTGTTTTACACATGTGTAAGTGGATCTTTACTCATATATATATATATATATATATTATATATATATATTCTTCAATTTAATGTTACATGGTAAAGTTCAAGTATATTACTTGAATTAATACTCAATTTTTATGTTTTTTTTTTATGATTAAAGTAAATGTATCATATATATTATAGAATTACAATTATAAAATTATTTGTTAATAGCATCCGACATAAATCAATTTAATTATTAATTAAAAAGACAACATTATTTTTCTCTTTAAATGTTACTAACAAAAAATTGAATGGACTGAAGAGCAAGACTAGGTCCGTTTTTTAATTGAATCTTATTTGTTAGTCCTAGCATATTTACTGTTTTAATACTTTTGATTAAATCCACTAAAAAATCGAATGGATTTTCAGCCTTGAGCATTAGCTTAACCCATTAACTGCTCTACTTTAACCCAGATGAACTATAAAAGGGTTGAGATGAGATCCCTTCAATGCTTTACTCTTCAATACATTTATTATTGTTATTATTAAAATTTAATTTATGATCACTGAAATTTTAAATTCAACATTTTATCAACATACATTATACAATAAATTGTTCAAATATGACTGATAAGAAATTATGAATCTCGTGTACACGATAAAAAAATGCATTTGAAAATAATGAAAGGAAAGCAAATCTAATCACAAATCCCTAAAATGAACATAGAAGAAATTATCTGCCTCTTTTCCTTTGTTTTATTGGTACATATATAAAATATCTTCTTTGGCCTTTATGGTTCATGCATGGGAAAGTTGTATTGCATAATGAAAGGTCTGTTGGCTCTATATGTCGGCCTATGTTAATGTAATCACATTCAGTAAAATGATTAAACTACGAAGCATTAAAATCACATGTTTTGTAACAATAAGTGCTTTCTGCTTCTGGTCTCCCTGAACTCTCAAAGATGATTAATTTAGGGAAATACATGAATCATGCTTGGCTGTGTCCATGCTGGGAAGCATACGAATGACAGAATCATTAAGCCATGCTCTAGGCTGGTCACTCAAGCAATTCTAATAATTTTAACTGTCTCAAGTTTGAATTTAGAGATTTTCTTTGATAGATACACTTGCTTAAGGGTCTAGCTATCCGTTTAAGCCCGAAGACATATCTGTTATTTAGTCAAATTTAGATAAAAATATTGGATGAAATTAAATAAATAAATAAAATAAAATTTGGGCAAACCAGGTCAGGCATAGTCATTACATTATTAAATAAAAACAAGCATCAACAAAAAGCCAAGCTCGAATTTGCAGACGGATCAAACTTGAGCTTTCACATAATTAGTATTATATAGTTCAGGTCTGGTCTGAATTCTACCCAAACCCGTCCATCATCAAGTTTACTCATAGTCTTTGTATGGATTAAAAAAAAAAACCTTTTTGCTCTTTAAAATTGTTCTTAGAGGACACATTACCTTTTAAACAAAGTAGCAATGAGTGAAGGAAAACAAATCAAGGTTCATTAGGTGTCATAGCTAATGATGGTATTTGAGATATCAAAATGATGGAAAAGCAGCATATCGGTTTGACCAGCAAAAAGAAAAAAGAAAACAAAAAGGTGAAAAACAATTAAAAAGATGAGACATTTCCCTCTAAATTCCTCTTTGCTTGCCCACCAATTTATATATTTCTCAGCCTTAATGATGCCTAATGTACTCAATAGCCGCATTGTCTGATCTTTTTCCTGGTGCAAACTCAATCAGTCAAGCTGTGGTGCATTCATTTCTCAAATCTCATAGTGTTTTCTCAGCTTCAATTAAGCACTACCAAGAGTGGTGGGTGCAACTCATTATGAAAATTAAAGACATGTCTCTTTGTAAAGATCTCTCCCAATGTTTTACATTACTTTGTTCCAATGCATGGTGTGCAGGAAGAGATGTAGGGAAAATGAATGGTAGGAACCGAAAGTATCCAAAACAACTCTTTTGCTCCTGTCCGAAGAAGTGGTCTAAACATAGCTGCAAAGGCTGAGGCAAGCAACATAGCAACTACTCTAGTTGGGTACTTTTTTGGTACTTCAATTTGATGTTTATTGCACTTTATTCTTCACCATACTTTTCATCAGTGCCCCAAGTACCAAGATAACAACTCTATATGGAATAGCTAGCAAAGAGTAATTGGTCCCGGTAATCATCAAATTTTGAAGACACATCGTTTTGATCCCTCATATTTAAAAAGTAATCCATTGGTCCTTAAACTTACGACGTTGTGATGAAATGATCTTTCCATTAACCTGAATGTTATCATTGGGTTAGTTTGAATAAACGGTGAAATTAGTTTCGATGAAATTGAAAAATATAAAATGATTATTAATAATATATGTTTTTTAATGGTTTAATAGTTAAATATACGCTCAATATTTTTCACAAAATGGACATAAGCCATCAACCTTTATTTTTACTATATAAACCCTTAAACTTTCAAAATAATACAATTAAGTCTAAAGCAATTATAAATTTTTATTGTAAAATAAAAAGCAAGGCTTATAAAACCTTAACCTTTTATTTAAGGGTTTATTTATGATAAAATAAAAGATTATGGACTTTTACAATAAAATTAAAAGTTAAGGGCTTAAATCCATTGCGAGCAAAATGTTAATGGTATAGTTGACTATTAAGCATTTTTAATAAGATAATTTAGAAAGCTAAGTTGTGCATAATGTGTCAGCAAAATGTAGGAAAATAAAAAATAAAATTTAGAATTGATTAAATATTGTTGTTATTTATGATGAATTGTGATCGTCATATTTATTTGTATTTGTTAACACTGCTCGTTATATGATTAGCTTCTCAGTAAACAAATGTAAACTGCAACGTGGTAAATGCCGCCACTAACTGCAGAATATCAGTAACGGTAGTCTTCTAACGTGGATGGGGAAATTTACTCTATGTAATCAATGTAAACAGGCAAGAGTGTCAGTTTTTACATAGAGATAAGTAGTGCCCAAAGTTTGAGCAATGCATAATCCATTACACTCATCAATAAAATTTATTTTAAATATTTCACCAAAAAAAATTTATTTTAAATAAGTGCATATGCTCTAATCTTTTATACACCTACGTGGTCCTTGCGTTGGAGACTTAAATTTATTTAAAAAATGTAATTACTATGTTGTAATTAATCAATATGCATTATAATAAATCAATTATAATTCAAAATTATGTAAAATTCTTCAAAATATTATGTTAAACTAATTCTTATAAGTGATTAACTCATATATGAGTTTTTGTTATGACTGGATAATTATAAAATTAAGATAAAAAATTGAAATGAACTTTACTTAAGGATCAAAAGTTTATTTGATGAAAAAATATAGAAAAATAAATTTACCACATTTTTAAAATTAATTAATACCAACATAAAGCAGCTATACCTGCCAACAAAGATGTCAACATCTAACCATATATGTCACTAATATAATTTATTGAATTGTATAATAAAATTTTCTCAATCTTCATAATTTGCCTTCTCTTTTAGAAAAAATGCAAATACTCGACCAAGAATCTGTTGTAGGTAGAAGAAGAAAAAAGTAAGGTTAAGCAACTTGAGTCCTAATGTAATCGCACTGTTTTTAAAGATTATTTTATCAATAGGTGTAATCTTTAGAATTCAACAAACTATTCCAAGAAATTTTAGGGAACAGAAACAGCAGTAAAAATTGAAAAGCAAAGAAAGCAGTGAAGAGTAAAGAAGCTGTCAATGCAACCTTTCAGTGAGCCTATATTTAAAGCGAAAACCTAATGTTCAGATCTTAGGAAATCAAGAGAAAATCCAAACAACTTCATCCTATCTCCGGTTATTTAATATTTTTTTAACAAAAAAAAAAGATAACCCAAAAGATTTCACTCCTTCCCAAATAAGGGTATGATTTGTCTCCTATCATGGTTAAAACCTGAACTTTTAACTTCTAAGTTCTAATCTTATATTTTTAAGATCAAATTTTTAAAAATAAAATTAATAAAATAAGACAGTGTTATCAAAATTATTAAACTTTGACATATACTAAAAAAAGGGTATGACTTGCTGTTGAAAAGAAATGGGTAGAAAAAGGTCGCAATCTTTAAAGAAGATTTTCACTACATTCTATACGTTGTTTTTTAGGAGATTGGGCCCTCTTGACAAAGGTGCGTAACTGCTAATATCGGCTAAACATGACGACCTTCATGTTTTGGTTTTTCTCTAGTGATCTGAAAAACTCACTGTAGGTGTTTAAAAAGTAAACGTTAAAGTTAAACCCATGCTTCTGACAACTCTAATATTATATAAGAAAACTAAAAGAAAAATAAGTTAACAATAAATTTATGAATTTATATATATATATATTATATATATATATATATATATGTCACGTTCTTATTACTAAAAATCGGAATGAACTCTTTTCATTTTCACTCAGTCGGTTGGACTATGCTTAGTGTCCTCACTCTGACATTATGCTAAAACATACTTAGCTAACTCAACATTTAATTGTTCAGATTGGTCCTAGTACACTTAATTCCAATATATATTCGTTTTTCTATATTAATACCCAATAACCAAGACTATAATTGACACAAAGATCCTTTGGTTTATTGTTTACATCCTTTTGTATATTAAAATATTGTACAATAAATGCCTGAATACTACACCTATAAGGTACAACATCGAAATCTCGTAGGCATCCAAACAGAACCTTCTCTTCACAATTGATTATTTCAGTAAATAAATCTGTAAGGTGGAAGGGGGATAAGCTTATGTCCAGTAAGAAATATATATAAAAGAATGATATTATGCATACCTATATGCATATATTGAGAATGCATTTCACAAGCACACAGTCAGTATTAAAAATAGTGTTGGGGCACTCTATCAGAAATGATACTATAATCGGCTAGGAGTACCAGCCTAAATATGAGAAGGATGCTTTAAAGCACATCACTTATCCCGATCCATATGTCTGAGTATAGGGAATTTTTGAAAACTTTACAGAGAAAGAATTCATACTCATCAACTCGATGTCAAAACCTTTCAAAATCTTTAGTGATAATACACGACAGTCAACAACTTATCAAATGGTTTAGTAAAATATTCAATAAACTTTTTAGTTTACCATTCAGTAAATCGTTTTATAAACAATTCAAAAATCAATCAAAAAATCGAACGCTTATATAACTGTTCAAAAAATCGATTAGAAATCACTTATTCAGAACATAATTCAAATAATAATCAGAATCACATGCTCCAAAAATCGTTCAGAAATCGATCGTATTCGATCACACAAAAATCAATTCAGAAATTGATCACATAGAAAACCGTTCAGAAATCGATCACACAGAAAACTGTTCAGAAATCGATCACACAAAAAACTGTTTAGAAAATCATTCAGTAATTCAAATAGCAACCAGTTTAGAAAATTGTTCAGCTATCACATCGTAAACGATTCAAAAATTGTTTAGTAAATCACTTAGTAACACACTTCAATAAATCAATAAGTAAATCACTTAGAACACTCTTTAGAAAACAATTCAGAAAATATATCCTTCGAGAACAATTTCTTAGATCGATCAAAGATTAAACACAGAAAGCTATTTAGAAATCACAAGTTTAGCAAACCGATCACACACTCAGAAAATCCTCTAGTAAGTTTATTAGAAAATCATATACTCAAGTAAACCATTCCATAAATCGATTATAAATCACTCACTTAGAACATGTTTTCAGAAATAGTTCAATAAATAATTTAATATACACTTCAGTAAACCGTTAGGTAAACAATTCAGTAAACTATACAGAAATCCATTCGGTAAATCACACCATAAACATTTCAGTAAACGATCAGAAAATAGACAATAAACAATCAGTGAACAGTTCAATAAACGATTAGTAAATGGTTTGGTGAACGATCAGTGAACAATCAAAAAACAATCAGTGAACAGTCAGAAAACGATCAATAAACGATCAGAAATCAATCGATAGATGTTCAAAAATCAGTTCAGA
Organism: Heritiera littoralis; assembly: GCA_031772115.1. Classification (NCBI taxonomy): domain Eukaryota; kingdom Viridiplantae; phylum Streptophyta; class Magnoliopsida; order Malvales; family Malvaceae; genus Heritiera; species Heritiera littoralis. Next base: position 3,595,459 of record JAPDPK010000043.1, read on the forward strand.
CAATCAATAAGCATTTTAGTAGATAATTTCTGACAATAAGTAAACGTTTCAGTAAATAGTTCAGTAAAACAGTTTAGTAAACACTCACTAAACAATTTAGTAAAACATTCAATAACAACCAGCAATTAGTCAGTATACGCTCAACACACAGTTTAGTAGACACTCAGTAAACAGTCAATAGACATTTCAGAAAATGGTTTAGTAAACGATCAGTAAATGGTCGATGAATACTCAGTAAATGATTCAAAAAAAGATCAGTGATTAGTTCAATAGTCAAACCAGCAAACTGTTAATAAAATAACTTAGTAAACCATCAGTAAATAGTACAGTAAGTTGTTCAGTAAATAGTTTAGTGATAATTCAATAATCTATCAGAAATTAGTAATTAAATGGTAAAATAATCCTTTTTCAGTAAACAGTACAGAGATCAGAAACCATATTTAACAGATCCTTTGAAATCAGAAATTAATAAAGTCTCGGAATGCCTAAATTAGCCAAGGATTTACAACCCCAGGAAAACAGTACAATGGAGACTAGGCATAACCCAATAGACTCATGCAATATAAATATCCCTGCAGGGAATGACATATGGCCATAGTAAAAAAGGGTCTATAGAGTACACAGGTCGGGTGACAACTGTGGCGCTAAAAACATGACCAAGGTCTATCAGCAACAGTCTCACACATACAGATGGCATGTACCCACAGGTAGCTATGGGGCCAACAATCTCAAAACAGTTACGTGATTCCCATGAAAAACAAAAAAACATACTTTATGTTTTCAAAACTGAATATAGCAATATAAACACATGTTTCATTTTTAGTGCCTGGGAATGCTTGGATTGGCCAGGCATTTACCACCCTAGGACTAAAGATATAAAACTCTTGGGAATTAAGTTTCATTTCAAATCATTTGTTTAGAAATCAATACATTTTGTTCAATACATTCGATCAGATCCAAAATATCCAAATCATAAACTTCGATTGGAAAATAGATATTTCTAGTAAAACAATATCAGTAAAACTCTTTCAGTTAGTTCACAATATCTAAAACATTTACGTCAATCAGACACTCAAAATGTTAACTTCAGTCAGACACTCAAAACGTTAACTTCAGTTAGACAATCAAAACGTTCAATAAAACCGAGTCAATCAGTCTAAAACATGCATTTCAGGCAGTCATTCAAAACTTTGTTGATACATTTCATAAACCAATGCAGAATCGTTAATGGAAATGAATTCAAAATTTATATCTTCAATCAGTTCATAAATTACTCAAATAAGAAATCATTATAGTTGAAGTATAAAAATTCACCAAATATTCTCATTTCAATAACCAGTTTTAAAATATTTTATTTGCATATAACAGTGATATGAAAACATGAGTGTATTTTGAGTAAGGTAAAAATTAATAAAAATCCCTTCGGAAACTGAGTTACAAATTTTGTATGCACTTGCAACCTATAGGAAAACTTAACCAAAACACATTTTCATGTCGCTTTCTAATCACAAAATCCATGCCAAATAATGATTCTAAGGATTTATGTCATTTTTTGGAAATTTCGTCCGTTGTCACTTTCTAATGATAAAATGCATGCCAAATAATGATTCTAAGGATTTATGTCATTTTTAGGAAATTTCGTCCGCTTAACGACATGAGCTATCCTAACCCTTTGCACGAAAACACAGTTTATAATCACAATTCTAGTTTCACATTTCAACCAAATCATCAAGTTTAATTTCATAAAACTCATTTTCATCATTCCCAATGCAACATAATATCCCTACATCTCTTACATATATACCCTTACCATTCGGTTTTCATTGAATAGCTTGATAGCACCAATGTTCGGATTTCAGTTCCAAGTTACAAATCATCACCTAAGTACAATCAATTCTTCACATTTCAGTTATAACAAGTTTATAACTTCTTATAATTTATGACATTGCCTACTACAGCTACAAATTCGGTTTACTTCTTATCGGTGCTAACACTGCAACTATCATCAAATCACCTTCATTTTCCATTTTAGCTAGGTCAACAGTCTTATATTAATTTATACAGTATTCTAGGACCCAAATTACATCAAATTGAGTATGGTTTTAGTGTCCTCTTCACTTGGCCAAATTCACTATGCTAGCCTAAACATCTCATTTCTTCAATTTAAAGCTACAAATGTGTTTTATGCAGTCTCTAGACTGATTTTACATCATTTATACATGAAACAATATCATATTCATACACATATTATGTTGGCCGAAACCTAAGGGGAGGGATTCTCATGGTTTTAATTCAAATCAAACTCAAATACATGCTAAAACATCTTAAACACCTAGCTTAAAGTCATTAAATCATGAAAAATTTATGCTTTCTCTCACCTTTCTTCATGACCAAATCTGGTGGGAAGTGATTCACCCTGAAAATGGTCACTTTAACACTTGATTTTGGTAGTATGTTGTAGAGCTCTGAGAATTGAACAAGTTTGGTGAATATAGTTTTCGATTTCGAGGTCATTTTGCTAAAGTTTTAAGGGTTTTCTCTCTCTTCACAAGCTTTAACAATGGTTGAATGTGAGAGAAGGTGATGAGGTCGGTTTTGGGAGGAAGAAGAAGAAAAAAATCTATTAAAAAAATTCTGGGTCAAATTACGAAAATGCCCTTATACTTACTCAAAATTTCCAATTTTGCCTTTTGCAATTTGACTTCATTTTAAGCATTCAGTCTAACCTCAAAATATTTTATTTAATCATAAAATATATGTATTTAACATATTCTAATCACTGGTTGAACTGTTGTTGGGGTTTAACTGTCAAATGGATAAAATTACCAAAATACCCCTAACCATTGAATCGCGTAATTTTTTGCTTTTTTGTGTGATTCAGTCTACCATTTGACATGACATGGGACTTCTTCACACGAAGATTATCCTATAGCAGTCAGTTGGTCCTAAATCAATTTAAATTAACCGTTATTCACGATTGTTTTCTGGGCCTATGGATGTAATTGTCATTTATTAAATTATTTCACACTTCCCAAAACGTACGCAAACAATGTGATTTTGAGATGATGATTCTTGCAATTTCAATGTTTCACTTCAAATATCATTACTCTAGGGTCTCATTTCAATTTGGACAGTAATAGTCCTTGTGGGGTTCACATTAGGTACTTCTCCAATCCTTACCAAACGAACCCTTTATTTAGAAATCTTAGCGATCAACCCTCACTTTTCAAGTTCTACACTCTTTAACTTATATTGGGTATGGGGAAATGGGGTTTTCACAATATATATTATATAGGTTTATACATTGTGCACTGACAGTATATAGTCTCTATACACTATCAACGCATTAAAGGCTGATAGTGTATAATGTATAGTCACTATCAAATGGCGATGTATGTGTGAAAGGTAGTTGTTACAATGATTTTAGACTTGATTTTTGTGGTATATTGATACATATAATTGAGCTAGAATATTTTAGAATTGGAAATAAAGTTTACTATCTAAGTGTCATTGGTTTGATATGGAAAGAGATATTCACATTGATCCTCATCATGGTTTTGTTGAAATCAAGCATAAATCTATACTTGCCAATAACGAACTTTTTGTTTTAGCTGAACAAAGCAAGCAAGTGCACTTTAGTCTTTATCTATCTAAAAGAAGAGATCGTCCTGATTGGTAGCCTGTGTTCAAAATAAAGGCAAGGATTGAAATTTACCTCCACACCCGCAATGGAGGAAAGATAATTGATTTAGATGAAGGGGTTTACCAAGAAGTAAAAGTCTCCAACCTTAGAACTATTGCATATACAAAAGAACTTGGCAACCTTGTTGTTCTTATTGATGGTGATCATGATGAGGTCAACAATATTGAAGAAGAAGAAGAAGAAGAAGAAGCTATTGATGAATGATCAACATCAAAAAGATGGAAAAGAGCAAGAAAAATATGATGAAGATGATGGGAGTGATTAGAATGATGATGAATAAGAATGAAATATATACCCATATATATAATTATTTATTTTAAATTCTTAATAAAGTAAGTTATAATCGATGTAAAGTTTTTCTTTTTTTCTTCAGTTACTTATTTCAAATTCTCTTTTGAACTTAATTATTTTACTTTATTTATTTAATTATTTCAATTTCTCAATATTATAGTTCAACTATGTAAATTTAAGAATCTCGATAAAAAGCAATCTAGGTCTAGGTTTCTTGCAACTAGGTTGAGGTCTTATTTCATGCCTAATTCACGTTTAGCCTTTCACTCAACCTTTGGTTTGGCCTCTAGATCAGCTTATCTTTCAGCTTGACCTTCAGCTGTCGACCTTGAAGGTAGATTGTTCCTAATTAGAGATTGATGATGACAACCTAGACATTCCACCATTAAAGCCTCGACCAATCTAGCAAATAGCCACACTAGAACCATTCCCCAAGTAGAAGTGTAGCAACCCGGCCCACTTGTGATATTGTTTGCTTTGATGTAACCCATTGGGCCACCTCACTGTTTTAAAACATATCACAAGAGATAGAGGCAAGCTAAGTCTTTATACCCAGCATCTCTTTCGTGCTTTGTTGATGTGGGATTTGCCTAGGGGTGTAACATACACTCCTTCTTTCGAGACTCAGCATCCTTGCTGAGATTTACCCCACCATCGCTCAAGAGGCCACACGGAGCTACTCTACAAATTGTGAGGTGGCGCAATGGGTTCCACCAAATTGAACAATATCACAAGTGGGCCAGGCTGCTATAGTTGGTATCAAAGTGGCTTCGCATAGCCTCTTGAGTGATGGTAGGGCAAACCTTAGCGAGGACGCTAAGTCCCGAAAGAGAGGTGTATGTTACACTCTTAGGCAAATCTCACATCGACAAAACACGAGAGAGATGTTAGATATAAAAACTTAGTTTGCCTCTATCCCTTGTGACGCATTTTAAAACTGTGAGGTGGCTCAATGAGTTACATCAAAGTGGACAATATCACAAGTGGGTTAGTGTTACCGAATTTTCGATGAGTGTACTGCAAGTGTACGGACCGTAGCAAGTAATAAAGTGATGAGTAAAGTATCGTTCCCACGAGGATTGAATTTGTGAATTGCTTACTAAGTACTAAAATTTCACACCCTAATTTTATTCAAACGATCGAAAGAAATTTTTTTATCAAAACACTAATGTATTTAAAATAGCAAGAAAGTGAAAATAAAAAATCTTATTTAAATAAAACTTCTAAAATATTTCAAAATAAAAACCAAAAGAAATTTAGATGAAAACTTGAAAACAAAGAGAATAAAACTAAACTACTCTATATCCCTTAGTAGGATTGAATGCTCTTCATGGTGCTGAAGTTGGCTATTTATAGAAGCAGTGGGGATGATGATTAGCTCAAAATCTTGGCTGATAGGGCTCGATCTTTATCTTCAAAGAAAATTTATCTTTTATCAGCTCCCTTGTTTATCTCTATCCTTAGCAAAAAGTCCATCTTGATAATTTATCTTCATAAAAGATAAATGCAACAATTTATCTTTCTTGGCAGCCAGTAGAAATATCCATGCATGAAGCTTTATCAACAAAGTCTTGTGTTTGAATGAAATTTGGAACTGAAATCCTTCACATCTTTGACTTCTTTATCAATTGGAGTTCCTACATCATTGAGAGAAATTTAACAGATAAATGAGGGATTTGAATCTAATAATAATGATTTAGAGATAAATTATATCATTAAATTCATGATAATTCTATAAATTATAGAATTATCACACCCCCAAACTTGAATTTTTGCTTGTCCTCGAGCAAAATAACATTCCCAAAGAAATATACCTAGAGGTCAAATACACTTGCAAGAATGATTTTCCTTTAATTTCCCCAAAGATTTTGAAAACATTACAACTCCATGAAAATCCATAAACATTAGCTAAATATATATAAACTCATTCAAAAGAGAGTATCAATTCAACTGAATTTTTCCGTGTGTGTGTGTAAATGTTTCTTCATTTCATTTCATGCAATCCGGATGAATTTATACAAATATGAACATAACAAAATATCTCAAAGAATAGTTATCTTCCATAAGTTTGCTTTTCTCATCTTCTCTCCACTAATGTAGACACACATAGCCAAAGATCAATAGGACTTTATAAGCTTGTAATGTATGGCTAAGGTAATAGATTGGAGAAATAGGATTTTTAGGTTTAACCCCTAATCATGCATTCTTTTTCTTGGACTTTTTAAGAGCTTTCAAATAATTCCTCCAACTTGATTTCTTCTTTTTTTTTTTATAAAATTTTTTTTCTCTTTTTTTTTTCAACATTTTTTTTTGAATTCCACCCTTTCTTCCATATATGCGTAGCTCTAAATACATCTTGACATAGTCCTCATGCATATAACGGGGTATGGGAAAAAATTTTTTTATAGGCTAGGCTAATTATTAATGTAGGTAAAACAAGAAAGAAGGTCTACTTTAAGCTCAAATTGGGTGACTAAGGATAAAATACATCATGGTAGTCTTGAAAAGCTCAAACGGTCCAAAGATGGCCTAAATCACCTCTTTAGCTAAGTGTGTTCTAAGATTTCACCTTGAGAGATGATAGAACAAATTCTAGACAAATAACAAACTTTAAAGACTATTGTTTATTCCTATTCACATAAATTTTCTCTAAATATGCATGACTTCAATGATAGAAACATTGTGCGTTCAATGTTTGGAAAAATCTTAATCAAAAAGATAATTCACTAAAGAATTCATTCACATACTTTGCTCATATTCATAAATTTCATTTTGCTATAACATTCTCAATTAATGGTTAAATATCAAGGAATTATCAAGCAAACATATAATCACTTCAAGGTAAAAACCATTTTAAAGCACAGAATTTTTGCAAAGATTTCAGAAGAAAATCGAAAAAATTTTGCTCAATCTTTAAAAATAAAAATTTTGCTCTTCCCCCCAACTTGAAACATACATTGTCCTCAATGTATAAGAAATTCAAGAATTCAAGAAAAGGATAAAGGAAACTCCCATGATTTTTTTTTTTATGAAGCTCAAACTGCAAAACTTGCCAAATTCCTTTGTCGCTCCCCCAAACTTAGACTCTGACACCTATAAAATAAAGAAAAGAAATCAACTAATAAAATATCTAAACTAAGAAATAAGAGAAATAACTAAGAAAGTAATAAAATGCTGGGGTTGCCTCCCCAGAAGCACTTGATTTATAGTCATCAGCTTGACTATGTCTGTCATTCTTCAAGGTGGATCATTAAGATCAGTAACCAATTTTCCACGATCGATCACTCCTCCCCAATAATGTTTCAATCTCTGACCACTAACCTTAAATGGTTCCTTTGAAAATTCAGCTCCTATTTCCACAGTTCCATATGGAAATACTTGAGTAACAATGAATGGTCCAGACCACCTTGATTTCAACTTACCTGGAAATAGCTTCAAACAAGAATTATAGAGTAAAACCTGTTGCCCCGGCTCAAATTGTCTTTCCACTATTTCCTTGTCATGCCACTTCTTCGTTCTCTCCTTATAGAGTCTAGCCTTCTCATATGCTTGCATTTTGAATTCATCCAACTCGTTGGGCTCAGCACAATTGGACTTCTCTTCATCAAGAATTGCTTCTATGGTGTCCATAAGTTGTTGATTGATGAATATTCCTTGAACTATACTATCTTCTTCATTCATTTTAAAACAATCATCAGTCTCACTTGGGAATTTAATTGCAGAGAAAAGATTAAATGTTACCTCTCGATCATTGACCCGCATGGTGAGCTCTCCTTTTTGCACATCGATAAGGGCCTTACCAGTTGCCAGAAAGGGCCTTCCAAGGATAATTGGGACTTCACGATCTTCCTCCATATCTAACACTACAAAATCAGCTGGAAAGACAAATTTGTCAACCTTCACTAGCACATCCTCAATAATGCCTCTTGGATACTTGAGAGATTGGTCTACTAATTGGAGTGTTATCTTGGTTGGTTTAGTCTCTCCTAGTCCAAGTTTCCTGAAAATAGAAAAAGGCATTAAATTAATACTTGCACCTAAATCACATAAAGCTTTATCAAAAAATAAGTTACCAATAGTGCAAGGAATAGTAAAACTCCCTGGATCTTCAAGCTTAGGTGGTAAGTTCCTTTGCAAAATGGTGTTGCACTCCTCAGTAAGAGCAACAGTTTCAAAATCCTCAATTTGCCTTTTCTTGGAGATGATGTCCTTCATGAATTTGGCATAAATTGGCATTTGCTCCAATGCATCAGAGAAAGGGATGTTGATGTGGAGCTTTTTGAATACCTCTAGGAACTTAGCAAATTGCATATCTGTCTTCTTTTGCTTGAATCTTTGAGGAAAAGGGATAGGTGGAGGAGGTGATTCAATGGTCTTACCAGATTGAGATGAAGTCTGCTCAATTTTCTTTTGTTGCTTATCTTCTTCTTCTGCCTGGACTTCAACTCTAACATCTTCCTCTGATTCTTTAGGTATGTAATCCACTTCTTTACCCTTCCTCAAGGTGATTGATTTACAGTGCTCTTTACCTTCCCTTCTTGGATTAGGTTCAGTATTGCTAGGCAGGGTACCTTGGGGACGGTTACTAATGGCATTGGCAATCTGACCTACTTGAATTTCTAGGTTCTTTATAGAAGCAGCTTGGTTTTGTAAGATGGTGGTGAACATCTCTTCTAAGGAAGGCTTCTTTTCTTGTGGTGGGACTTGTGGTAGAGGATTATGTGGAAGTGGTGGTGGTGGTTGAGTATGGAAGCTAGGAGGATAGGTAGGTCTTAGGTTAGATGGTTGCCCTTGATTATTATTCCAAGACAAATTTGGGTGATTTCTCCAGCCAGGGTTATAGGTGTTTGAGAATGGGTTATGGTTCCTATTTCGATGGGAAACATATTGGACTTGTTCGGTTTGAATAGGACACCTATCGCCAGAGTGATTACCCCCACAATTATCACAGGTTACGAAAGGGTTTTGAATGGAATGAATTGGGTTGGGTTGTTGATTGATTCCAAGAGAATCAACCTTTTTGGTCAAGGCTGAGATTTGAGAGGTAAGGGTGGTGAGTGCATCTAACTCATACATACTTGCAGTTTTTGGTGTAAGCCTCTCAGTTGACTATTGATAGCTGTTTGCAGCCATGTCTTCTATCAAGTTGTAGGCATCATCTATAGACTTGCTCATTAATGCACCACCTGCAGCTGTGTCTATAGTAGTTCTGGTCTAGCCTTTCAACCCATTGTAGAATATCTGCACTTGCAACCAATTTGGAATCCCATGATGAGGACACCTTCCCAATAGCTCTTTGTACCTCTCCCATGCTTCATAAAGTGACTCTGAATCGTGTTGCATGAAAGTGGTGATGTCATTCCTCATCTTAGCTGTTTTGGCTGGTGGGAAGAATTTTGCCAAGAACTTCTGGACTAAGTCCTCCCATGTTGTGACTGATCCTGGTGCCAATGAGTTCAGCCAATCCATCGCTTTGTCCCTGAGAGAAAAAGGAAATAATCTCAGTCTTATCGCATCATCAGAAACACCATTATTCTTAAAAGTAGAGCAAATTTGTAAAAAATGTTTCAGATGAGCATTAGGATCATCATTGATTGAACCCCCAGACTGTACAGAAGTTTAGATCATTTGGATGATGGCTGGTTTGATATTGAAATTGTTTGCTTGAATGGTTGGATATCTTATGCTCATCTCGAATCCATTCACTGTAGGCATTGCATAATCTCGAAGAGCCTTGGTATCTGCTTCTTCCATGGTATTTGTTTCAACAAGGTCTTCTTGGTTCTCCTTCTTGATTCTTCATAAAGTCCTTTCAATTTCAGGGTCAAGGGGAGCCAATTCACCACTCCTTGCACGGCTCATGCACGGTTCATGCACTAGGCCGATGTACCTCACAAGAAAAACAAGAGAAGATATTAGTAACAAGGAGGAAAAAAAATAAAAAAATATTTGAATTAAAACTAGGTATGCTTGGTATTAATATTAGCAAAACAAATCCTTCAATCCCCGGCAACGGTGCCAAAAACTTGTTACCGAATTTTCGATGAGTGTACCGCAAGTGTACGGACCGTAGCAAGTAATAAAGTGATGAGTAAAGTATCGTTCCCACGAGGATTGAATTTGTGAATTACTTACTAAGTACTAAAATTTCACACCTAATTTTATTCAAAAGATCGAAAGAAATTTTTTTATCAAAACACTAATGTATTTAAAATAGCAAGAAAGTGAAAATAAAAAAATCTTATTTAAATAAAACTTCTAAAATATTTCAAAATAAAAACCAAAAGAAATTTAGATGAAAACTTGAAAACAAAGAGAATAAAACTAAACTACTCTATATCCCTTAGTAGGATTGAATGCTCTTCATGGTGCTGAAGCTGGCTATTTATAGAAGCAGTGGGGATGATTAGCTCAAAATCTTGGCTGATAGGGCTCGATCTTTATCTTCAAAGAAAATTTATCTTTTATCAGCTCCCTTGTTTATATCTATCCTTAGCAAAAAGTCCATCTTGATAATTTATCTTCATAAAAGATAAATGCAACAATTTATCTTTCTTGGCAGCCAGTAGAAATATCCATGCATGAAGCTTTATCAACAAAGTCTTGTGTTTGAATGAAATTTGGAACTGAAATCTTTCACATCTTTGACTTCTTTATCAATTGGAGTTACTACATCATTGAGAGAAATTTAACAGATAAATGAGGGATTTGAATCTAATAATAATGATTTAGAGATAAATTATATCATTAAATTCATGATAATTCTATAAATTATAGAATTATCAGTTAGGCCCTACAAGGGGATACCGGCTAAGCACCCTTTAGACGAGGGTGCGACTTTTAGGAGTAGTAATGGCAAGAAAAGAAAAAAGAGGCGCAAACCGACACTGAATAATCCGGAGAATAGAATATCGCTTGTGTCGACAACAGGTCTTGTATTTATAATTTTTTATATTTCTTAAAAGTCTAATCTTAAACATGATATTTAAGAAGTATTGTTTTCATTGTGGTAGACTTTGCTCCAACCTTCAGCTGTAAGGCCTACTATGATCTTAATTAAAAAGTATTACTTCCAGCCATGGCTTAGATGGAAATAGGTTTCGATAGTTGTGAAAAAGAAAACCCTGGCAGAATTCAGATATATTACTTTGAAATAACAACATTATTTGATTTTTTATTTAATAAATTGAAAAAATGATTAACTTGTTTGCAGGAAAAGTTCATGTAGCCTCTTTAGCAAACCCCTATTGTATATAACATATAGGAGCACACATGTAAAGCACGTTTTAAAGATTTGCTGTAGTTAAAGAGGAAAAAAAAAGTAATGTTTAACTTTCGCACTGATCAAATTTCACAGTGCAAAGGGTATAATTTGTCGAAATGGATTAAAGTCCAAACATGGGATGAGCTTATTGAGAGAGAATAGGAGGTCAGGTCAATAAAAAGGCAAACAAAAATGGTTAACGAAGAAATAAAGAACTGTTACTAAGCATACGGGTGGTTCAGCTTCATTTCCTATTCATGCACATAGAAAGGTATGATAATAAACATATACAATTTTTATTATATTCTCCTTTTTTTTATTCTTTGGCATTTTTTTTATTTAATGTAGATGCAACAGATGGGTCAAACACCAAAACACGAGGAACTATTTGATCAGACCCATAAATGTTTAGGTGGACAAGGTGAATTTGTCAGAAGTAAGTCCAAATCCACTAGTATACGTAAATCACCGTGATTTTGTTCGATACGTTTTCTTGTTTTTAAGGTTTAATGTTTAATATTTTCTTATTGCATTGTAGGAAAAGTATATTTCTTCACTGAATTAGAAGTGTGATGAGGATATCTTTGCTCATCCCTAATTTGATCCAAAAGCTTGGTCTAAAGTAATTGGAGGGATAGAGACCACTCATATACATGTTTACAAATTTGGGACTGGGCCACGTAGCGCAGATTTGTTTCAGGCTATGTCACTCGGATCCAACTTTACCCTTCATATTCTTGTTCATCATTTCCAGCTTGTGATCCTTTTCTTTGTCCTTTTCCGAGGGAGATTGTACGTTCAAATTTCCTCAATTCACACATCTGTAAAGCCAAATTGATGACATGAAGCAATCACAAAATCAATTAGAACATGGTCATTTGAGGCAGATTAGCCACTTGATGACAATGAATGAGCGTAATCAAGGACAAACCGAAGCTAGACCCTTTGGATCGAGAGGCAATACTTAGCAAGACCCTCGTTTCTTTTATTTTGTTTCATATGGATCATGGATGATATTGTTGACGATGATGATGATGCTTTTTGTTTTGGTTGATATTTGATGAATAACTTATATGTTTGATTGAATATTTGTTGAACAAATATTTGTGGATGTTTGACAAATATGGTGTATATTTGATGGATGGTGTGGATACTATATATATGGATTTATTCATGTTACAGAATTGTTGTCTTGATGTGCAAATTTTGGACTTACATTTGAATTTATTAGAGATGTAATCATATATGTAAATGCATTTAGGTATGCCGAAAAATTTACCCAAAATGCAAACAAAAATAAAAAATAATGATGGCAATTTCCATTACTAATAACTTTTAGTAACGGAGTTTCATCTTAATTAACAAGAAATAATTTTAAATATATATTACAATTTGCGACGGAATTCTGTCACAAATGTTTATTAGTGACGGAATTGAACTCAATTTTCAAAAATATTTTGTCAGTATTGAAGATGGAATTAAGCCGCTAAAAACCTTTAGTAACAGAATTTTATTACTTTTCATTAAAAAAATAAAACAACAACTTTTAATATAGAGTTTTGTCGTTGAAGGCTTTTTGCGACAGAATTTTGCTATTTTTTCATTTTTATAAATAATAATATAATAATTTTTAAGACATAAATGTAGTATATATACAATTGATATACTGTTAGGTGCGTCGAAAAAACGCGAGAAGATAAATATAAATTAAAACTATATTTCTAAGAAAATTGTAGTCATTTTTATCTAGAGAAAATATAATATAATCTATGATTCAACATAACCATAGACTTTAGTATAAAAATATGTTTATTTTAAAAATAGATGATGGTTAAAGACATAAAAGTTGTCTATACACAATTAATCTATTTTTAAAAAGCTTGTTGAGAAAATGAAAGAAAATAAATCTAAATTGAAATTACATGTTTTAAGGAAATCGTAGTTTTTCAATTGAAAACTTCTATTAGATTTATATAATATAAACTACGATTCAATATTAAATGTAGTTTTTTGTTTAAATAAATGTCTTATTTTACATAATAAACTACGTGCAGTGACATAATCGTAATCTATTTAAATAAACTTTTTACTAAAATGTAAATTTTTAAAAATAAGTAGTGTTTTTTATTTTTAAAAATATTATTTTTATAAATCATGTTTTTTTATTAAATTTATTTTCTATGATATCTAAAATTTTGATAAGAAAAATAATTAAAGAGATTAAAAGTTCGTTTTTCAATGCTGGTTTTTCAATAGTTGTAGTCAATATTTTGACGTAATCGTAATTTATGCATATTTTCCCCATAGTTTATATTTCTCATCATATCATTCTCCTCTCTGGCACGTTCCAGTTTCGCTAAATTTTATATATATATATATATATATATATATATATATATATATATATATATATAAAACCACACTTCAACTGCCCTTCATGGAATATCTTTTTTCTCTTTTAATGTTTTTAAGTTTTATTTAGTGTAAATTATATAAGAAAAGTGAAGCAAGACAACATCATGTTTTCGTGGAAAAAGATCACTACAAATATCACTCTTTGGCCCATCTGTCTAATCCTTCATGTTGGACTACTTTGAAATGATTTCATCTTCATTAAACTTGTGGTTAAAAGAATATTTGTATACTAAATAATAGATGTGGGTGAAAGTTCAAACTCCCAAACTTTTTTTTCATCATAGCTGTTGGTTGGGTTATTTTATTTTATCTCTTTGTTTTATTTTTTTAATAGTTGAAAGTTAATTAGGTTTATTACATCATTCCTTTCTTATAATAAGTTTTATTACATCAGATTCTCAAGATCTATGCCTTTTATTAGTTAGACTTAATTAAGTTCTTTTGGAGGAGGTTGAAATTTAAAAATTTGAAGGTTAAAATTTTTTAATTTGGTATAGTATTGATTTTTTTAAAAAAATAGATGTAAGGTTCAATTGTTTATTTATGAATAATTTTTTTAAATATTTACAAAAAATGAAATAAAAACCTTTTGTTTAACAAATTAATGAAGTGGCTGAAAGTTGAAGTCAAAAGATAGAAAGGAAACAGACAGATGAAGTGATGAGGATACAATGCATGCAAATCTGGAAAACACTTTTCACTCAGACTTCACGAGTAGAGCCAAGCTTCTCCCTAAAGCCAAAGACTCTAGGCTTGATGGAGAGAGAGAACAAGAGGAGATGAAATGATGAGGTTGGAAGAAAATAAATAAGATGAGAGAAGAAAATTGGATATTTTTATATTATATATATATATATATATATATATATATATATATATATATCATAACTATTAGTAAAAGCCCTCATTTTTTGTGCCACGTTTCACGTGATTATTGGTTCTTTAATTAAATAATACTTGCAAATACATAAATTACACATTTTTCAGAAATTCATATAAAACACACTTACAAAAATGTTTATATTATCTAATTTATTTTTATATATTTAATTTTGATAATTAATAAAATGCAAATATTTTAATATTGTATATTAAAAATAAAAATTCAAAAAAATTAAGTAAATAATTATTTAATATTATTTAGATTACGAAAATAATTTCCCATATATATCATGATATATTTTTGGTTATCACATTACAACTACTTTTGAATACCCACGACAAAACGTGGGTTCAATATTTGTATACGTTATAATATGCTTTAAAATTCAATTATTCCATAAAAGAAAAAAATTTGGACGACAAACCAGCTAAAATTATATAAAAGTTTATTTTTTAATTTTTTACTTCTTTTTCTTTCAACTCTTGTAAACTATCAAGATGAGAATAGAATTTGACCCTTTTTTTTTACATAAAAATTTGATTTATATAATTAAAAAAAAATTCCTTATAAAAATCACCTCACTTATTTTAAAATTAACTCCATATTTTGAAGATGAAGTCTAAAAAATTTTAACTTTAGGATTCTGCTCCTTTTTCTGTCACATACATTTTTCTCCTCTGTTCATTTTAGATTTTTTTTCCTTTTCTATACCAAGCGTATAAATCATAATACACAAAGTACTTGTATTAACACTACAACTTCTACCATAAAATATGCAAAGTACTTGTATTAACACTATAACTTCAACCATATATGGCTTGATGGTAGACAAAGTGAGATATATCCAACAAAATCAGAAAGAAAAATCAGCCTTTTCTCCAAAAAAGAGATAGCTAGCAGCTCAACTTTTCTCTCTGCTTCATATAGATTTCCCATGTAAAAGCTATGGCCTCCCATATCAGTCTTTAAATTCCAATCCCAAGCTCTTCTGCACACATTTTATTGCAATGGATATCAGGCACCAAAATCTATGCATTTTGACTCTCTCCTAATATTGTCAACTGTTTCACTTTCAGAGCTCAAACTCCAAGAGTTTCCCGTCAGGAAAAAACCAGCAAATTCAGAAAAAAACCACAGCCCAAAGAAAAAAACAAAAGAAATAAAGCCACGCAGAGAGTGTTGCTTCGACCAGTTTCTTTCAGCTGGGGGCCTTTGGGAGTCAGATTCCAAAGAGAGTTTGTTTGTTGGTTTGGTTTTGCTGTAGGTTTTTGGGCTACAAAGGATTAATCCAGGCATGATTTGAGTGTCTGAATTCTGAAGAATTTGAAGCAGCAGATGGATTTAAGCAAAAAGTTCACTTGCTTTTGTCTACTGCTTCTGTTGTTGTTTCAGTTAGAATCTTCAACTTCAACTACAACTCATATTCATGGATCTGCTAGACATGGAAGCTTCAAACCTGTTTCAGCTTCTTCTCAACAGTATAGGCCTGTTCAATTCCATGGTGGCTTTGAAGGTGGAAATCATGATCATAAAGTTAAAGGAGGCGGTGATGATGAAGTTTTTGGTGATGAAAAGAGAAAAGTTTACACAGGTCCAAATCCTTTGCATAATAGATGATTTGTAGGGAAAAAAAATCACTTCTTTCCTTCAAGCTATGATACTTTCTCTTTCATTCTTTTTTTTTTAAATGGTAATAGTTGAATATGAGTTTCTAGTTGTTTTTTTCATAGGAATTAATTAATGTAATTTGAAGCCAAGCAATCTTACAGTTGCATATAAAAGATAAGTTTTGATTTTTGATGAAGCTTTTTCTTACATTGATCGAGATTTTTGTATATGGGGATAAATTAGCACGAGAATTGAAAGTATAATATATCAGTGTTTGTCGCCTTGGCATTGATGGATGAGTTGTTGGTGTAATGTCTATGACTATGAGAGGCAATGTTTGTTATGTTAGGTGGATGTTTTATCATTTCATTCTACCTAGTTATTAATTATTATGACCATTGAGTAGATCGATGTCATTTTTCTTCTTCAATGATGGAATTGTTCATCAATAATTCCTAACTATAGCGAGTTTGTCCAATATCTGACATTCTGTCCATAATTAATCAGTTAAAACGATTAAATTAATTTCTTGCTGTCAGGATATTGTACAATACGTGTCTATCTGATTATAAGTAACAGTATGCTCTTTTGTCCTTTTGATCTCTTTTGCTCATTTGACGAAAAGAAATAGTTGCAAGTTTAAGGGCTATTTTAGATGGACAACGAGTTTAACTTCTTTAAAATTGAAAAAGAAAAAAATAATCATTTGAAAAAAATAATTTTTATAAAATAATAAAAAATTTTGAAAACAATGGTGGAAGAGTAATTTCTCCTTCCACTCAATTTTGTTTTCTATGTTTGGTTTCACTGCACCGGAATCCAAACATATTCTAAGTCCCATATTAATATGTCAAAACTAGAATACCAAGTAATTAAACAAATTAACTGAAATCCATGTTTAGGCAATATAGTCAATATAGTTGAGAGCAGAAGAAGCGGAATTACCAAATTCAAGGTTAAGCAGTTAAGCACATCTTTTTATTTTTCTTCTACTTAAAGTAACTCTCAATTAGTAGATACCATATGTTAGGAGAGAAGAAAGAATCTACTCAATATTTATAGTAAACCTCCTGTCACTCCCATCAAAGACTATTAAGTTTTAATGTCTATAATCATCACATTACACTAACCCAATAAGACGTGCAAAAATTCTTACCATAGATGATCACAATTAATTAGGCTCACTTGTATATTTCATTCCAAGACTAAATTGTCAATTGTTTTATTAGATCATAAAATTAGTAATTAATAGCAGTCCATTTTATTGAAATTTTCTAACATTCTCTCACTTAGACTATATTGATTTGGAATTGTTTATTAAAAAAACAATTTAGAAAACAATAGTCTATGCCGATTAACTTTTTCTTTTTTGCTTCATAAGGAGGTACAAAGGAAGAATGGGAGGATCGAAACTTGAACTTATTTCTTCCTAAGGAGGGGTAATAACCGTTAGGTTATTTTGATGTGGCCATAGTTCAATATGACCATCTAATATCGAATCATGACTGTAATTGTATTATTTATTGACACAAGATCAGTCCATAATTACAAATACTTGCGGCCATGTCAATAATTTATCACAGTGTGACTGTATAACAAGAAAATAACATCCAGTGATTCATTGTTAAATCCTCTTTATGATTTCTTTTACACTTGCCGATAAAACTTTATGGTAGCTAGAAGTCAAGGATCTTTATGGCATCTAGATGCCTAGAAACCTTTATGGCATCTGAATCCGTCTGTATGTCTCTTTATTCTTGAAGTATGTTATGGTATCTATAAGACATGCTCAAATGACATTATGGTCACACTTAAGATAGTTACGCCAAGTCTTAGAATTTTATAACATGACATGTCAATACTAGATGTGCACATGCGATAAAATCTATTTACATAAATAATAATGTCATTCTGCTAAGTATACGCATATAAAATAAATATATTCACTTAACCAGTGGTATCTCATGAACTTAGAAAAGTTAAGTTATATCTCATAGGTAATTTGATTATCACTAATGATACATTTAACCAAAGAAAAAACCAAAAACAATAATGTTTTCAAATTGCAATTCACAATGCATCTATCATTATAATGAACCTATAAAGAGTTAAAAGATTATTTTTTTTATAACAACGGAAATTCAAATCATCAATTATGCAATTTCATAATCCTTATAGAGAGAAAAGATGTTATTATATAATCAAATCACAATGACTCTCACTAACTCAGTAAATTATAAACTTGCTCCAACAAATTTTAAATTATAAGTAAGAAGCATAACAATAAATAAAGTTATATATAATAAAGTTGTGTATTGTCTGCATTCAAGCTTAATGTGATAACAACTATTGCTTTTAGATTTTCATGCTGTTACATTAACAAACCACTAGCAAAATTACTAAAATATTATAAACAAAATTTTCTTATTCATATATTCATACAATCTAAAATTCTGTAAAAATTATATATGTCGTATAAAACAATATGTCGCTTAAGCAAGTGTGAAACCAACAATCTATATGTTCCCATAAACCTTCGTATATATGATATCACCAAAACAATAACTTTAGGACACTTATGAATTCTCACTATTTTTGAAAACATGTATAATAGAACTCCCATTGATTTTTAATTCATTTAAAAAAATAAATTTTTACTTAACAAAATACAAACAAAATAAAATAAAAACTTTATGCTATTCTTCCTAATAAGAGTTAATTCAAAATATTATTCAAAACAAAGGAATAAGGTTTAATTTAAGGAACAAAATAAGAATGAATAAAGTAAAAAATTATTCATTAATGGATATCTAACAGTTTTTACTTTGAACTTAAATATCAATCTATTTATAGAGATTATGCTACATGTTCTAGGATTGAATGAAACTCAAATATACACATGCTTGAATGTTTGGTTTTTAATATGCATGTTTGATGTTTTAATATTTGCATTATTGAAATGTCCATGCTTTAAAATACCAAAAATATGCCTTGACTTGTCAGGGTATTAATACCGTTGGTAAAGGAATTGATACTGATTATTTAAATATTGAAGGACTTAATGCATGTATCGATACCATATTATTACCCTTGGATAAATGCTTTGTCTTGATATCGAGATAGAAGGGTTATTGTATCAATACCTTTCTATTTGTTTTGCAGGAATCTTTCGTAAAGTATCAATACCTTAAAGAAAGGTATTGATACCCCTCGAGTCCTAGAGGAAGTAATGACTGGAATTCTATGTCTATCAATAGGAAGAATTTCAAATCTAGTAATCCGACAGTCAGAAAACACTAGAGGGAGTCTAAAAGAAAGCTTCAAAGAGATGAAGACTTAAGAGCTAAAATTCCAAGTTAACCATGATACTCATATTAAGCTTCCTTTGGTTTCAATACCAATTTCATTGTGTATTCTTTAGTTTCGTTCTTGTAATTCCTTCTAAAGCCAATTTTGTAATCACCCAACCTTTATAGAAGTATTCTTGATTACACTTGTTTGTATACCTCAATTCACTTGTTGTAAAAGGGGCGAGAAACTCTTTAGAGCTTAACTATAAGTGAGGATTGGGTAATATTACAGGTTGTCTTCTTAAGCCTTAGAAGGAGAGTGTGTGAATGGTTTCTTCTTGGAGCCTGCGAAAAAAGAAGGGTTAGAGGTTTTTTCATTTAGCCTTGAAAAGGTAGAAGTTGTAAAGTTTATCATTGAGCCTAGGTAAAAAGGAAATATTAATGTTACTTTTGAACCTACAAAAAAAGTGGCTGTAAAGTCTATTTTTGATAGTGAATTTTGCAATACCTTGAGAGGAGCTCAAGTGAGAGGACATAGTTAAAGGTGTCGGACTTCTATAAAATACTTGTGTACAATTGTCACATCCCAAGTACACAGTATTTTACACTTTTTACACAATTTCATAACATATGATTAGGTTGAGCTGTCTACGATATCTTAATTCCCGCGATTAATTCACTGAAAACACGACATCTGTAATTTAATATAATTAATGGGATTAAATATTTACAAATTGTATTTTAATCCACACTTACATCCCTTAATTTAATACAATATTGTAGTACTGTAAAATAAAAGTCTAAACATATAAAATAAAATAAGTATACCTTCGGGATCTATAAGCGCTGCCTCAAGGTACTCAGTGCGCTGCCTCAGGGTACTCAGTACGCTGCCTCTAATCCTTGGATGATATGCCTCAAATGGTCACTGCCAATAAATCTGGAGAGATAAAATATTGGAGTGAGCAAACCACGGCTCAGTAAGAGATTTGTATGTAAATCTTGATACCTCGAAGACTATATGCAGTAAAATCCTTTAATCCGCATTTTTTAAATTCGGCACACTATAAAGGAAGTGAGACTATAGTCGGTCGGGAAATTCAGATGGAGCATGGAAGGTATTTTGAAATACCTGTCTTGTCCCGAAAACCTAGAGCGACTATAATAAGTAAAAATTTATTTTAATATTAAACTCATTAAAATATATTTACTGCATATATAAAAATCACATGTTTAAATAAGAACATCTATTAAATCATGTGAAAATACTTAAATTTTATTTTGATTTCTCATCGTTGAAATCATTCACTTTAGTCACATGTACACATGTAGCAGTAAAATACACTGTCATAACGTATTAAGTTTCGAAAAACCTAATAGCTAGACACTAAAATTATGGGAGTCGCCACCAACCGTTCTACCTAGGTGTGATTAGTCACCTATTTAAACTAAGGATAAGACTTGGTCTACATTCAAAGACACTAGGGTTCGGGAATACGGTTACGTGTAGGGAAAGATTAGCACTCCCACAACGCCCATCCTAAAATGGTACCAACTAGTTTTAGGTTATCTTTACAAATTACCTTGTATTTATATTTATTTCGATATGCTTATATATTAGGAATATTTCTAAGATTTTTTCATCAATTTGGCTCGAATCTTAAAAATTTCCCTCACCTCAAGATTTTCAAGGAGACTTAATTGACTTTCTTGAATTCCATTGTTGGATTAATGAAATATTTTATGAAACTCTTATTATATATATTTTAAATTTGGCTCTAATATTGACTCCATATTAATTCCTATTTTTTCTAAGCTTATTTTACATTATCCTTATCTATATATTTTATTTATTTATTTATTTAGGGAATAAATACGAATCATGGTTTTTTGAAGATTCTCTTAAAAGCGTCCCATCAATTTGGCTCGGCTTAAAAGAAATCTTTTCATCTAGAAAATTTCAAGGAGTCCCGATTGACTTTCTTGAAATTTCATCATTGGCATAATCCACATTTATTCTTTTTTCTAACTAATTTTATTTCTTATAATTTTATCCTAAGCTACCTAGTTCAATTATTTATTTACTTATCTAATTTTATTTAAATTTCTTTAATTTTAATCTTGATCTAATTTATTTATATTTTATTTATTTTATTTATTTATTTATATTTATTTAATAAACATGAATTATATTTTATTGAAAATTCTTTCAAAAGTATTCCATCAATTTGGCTCAACTTAAGAAAGAATCATCTCACCTAAAAATTTCCAAGGAATCTCGATTGACTTTCTTGAAATTTTATCCTTGGTATAACTCATATTTATTTCGTTATTATATAATCTTATTAATTACTAATTATTTTCAATCTAAGCTATTTCATTCTATTTATTTAATTTTTCATCTAATTTATGTTCTCGTATTTATATTTATTTATCTATATTCATTTATATTTTATTCATATTTAATTTACTAAGAATAAACATGGAGTATAATTTATTGAAAATTCTTTCAAAAGTATTTCATCAATTTAGCTCAACTTAAGAAAGAATTTCTCACCTAGATATTTCTAAGATGTCTCAATTGACTTTCTCAAAATGTCATCATCGGAATAATTTTTTACTTAAATTAAAATTTTATTATTATAATTTAATTCATGACACATTTTAATTTTATGAGTTGATTTGATAATTTTAATTTTATAAATTCATTTTATAGACTTAATAATTATAAGTTTATTCAATACATCTTTTTTTTTATATTCCTAATGATTAAGACCTATTTTTAAAAACTACAAATAGATAAATTAATAAGGCATGCTACATATAGTACAATTAGAACCAACAATTGAATAACCAAGATGAGTAGTCAAATCAATCCAAAGTAGACGTAAATAACTAAAATGCCAAAACAAATCCATAAAGTGATGCTTATTATAAATTTGCCTTGAGAGAATGTAAGGTACACGTGCAAAGATATGATTCCTTAGTCAATTAGTCAACAAAGATATATTAAACATAAGCATAAAGGCAAGGAAAGGGGGTACCTGCGGTTTTGCTCTAATTTTCTTGTTTCTTTTCTTTGTTTAACCCGTGCCTACCTTGGTTCTCTTCTATTCACCCACTGACGCCGTTGTACATGCAGCAGGCGTGAGGCGAGACGACAAGGATGATGCGGTTGTTTTTAATGTACAACACAGGAAGCAAGCGATCGATGTAGAGGCAGCCTTCGAATGTAGAGACAGCAGGTAAGCGGTGCGGGAAGTGGCATTGGTTTTGATTCAGTGAAGAACAGAGGAGGACAGCAGGTAAGGATGCTGCGGCAGCCTCTTGTAGAATTGTCACGACCCGTGACCACATTTTTACCCTTCTTATATACAACTTAACCGGTTGGGCTGTCTGCGATACTTCACTTGTACTGACTGTTAATAAATTTTACAATGTATTGTTTATATCATACACATCCCCTATCGTAACAAATCAGATAAGTAGTACTGTTGACGTGTCTAAATACAGAGAATAAATAATCATACCTCAAATAATTAGTCGGTCTGTCACATTGTTCTTCGTGTACAGCCAGGATCCACAATCCACTGAACTCACCAGCATCAAAACCTGAGATGTTTAATATTAAGGGGTGAGCAAAACCACGGCTCAGTAAGAGAATTATATGCCTCACTTGATACTCAGCTTCCTATATGCTGAAAATCTTTTTCATTTTTCCTATGGGCTCTAGGCTCGCATGTAGGAAAGATACTACAGTCGACTAGGGATCCGAATGGAGTAAGGTAGGTATTTTAGAATACCATACTTGTTACGGAACCTAGAAGCAACTGTAGAGAAAAATTTTTTTCTTTTTGTTTTGAATTAATAAGTCCTTTTCCTTTTTAATCTTTCATAATCTTTTTCATATTCCTTTCAAAATAATGCCTCTACGAAATAAAGCCTTTAAATAGAATAATTAATATCCGTATATTCCTTGAAAAGAATATTAGTTAAATCATCATCTTATTTCTTTAAAACTTATTTCATGTTTAATGTACTCTCTTAATTAGTTCTGTCCGTTAAAAAGCAGAAAAAGCTATTAAAATCTATTTCATTCTTTGACATTTGTCGAATCCACGAATCACACTCACTTACTTATCGTCACAATATCCTACGATTTCTCATACTAACATCGGAACACGTGTAGCACTTAGTTCCCGAAGGACTCTAGAGGTGGCTCCCACTGTTCAATCATCGAGTCTCTGCTCTGTATGGCCTGTACTGAAACATCAGAACACGTGTAGCACTTAGTTCCCGAAGGACTCTAGAGGTGGCTCCCACTGTTCAATCATCGAGCCTCTGCTCGGTATGGCCTGTACTGAAATATCGGAACACGTGTAGCACTTAGTTCCCGAAGGACTCTAGAGGTGGCTCCCACGGTTCAATCATCGAGTCTCTGCTCGGTATGGCCTGTACTGAAATATCGGAACACGTGTAGCACTTAGTTCCCGAAGGACTCTAGAGGTGGCTCCCACGGTTCAATCATCGAGTCTCTGCTCGGTATGGCCTGTACTGAAATATCGGAACACGTGTAGCACTTAGTTCCCGAAGGACTCTAGAGGTGGCTCCCACGGTTCAATCATCGAGTCTCTGCTCGGTATGGCCTGTACTGAAATATCGGAACACGTGTAGCACTTAGTTCCCGAAGGACTCTAGAGGTGGCTCCCACGGTTCAATCATCGAGTCTCTGCTCGGTATGGCCTGTACTGAAATATCGGAACACGTGTAGCACTTAGTTCCCGAAGGACTCTAGAGGTGGCTCCCACGGTTCAATCATCGAGTCTCTGCTCGGTATGGCCTGTACTGAAACATCGGAACACGTGTAGCACTTAGTTCCCGAAGGACTCTAGAGGTGGCTCCCACGGTTCAATCATCGAGTCTCTGCTCGGTATGGCCTGTACTGAAACATCGGAACACGTGTAGCACTTAGTTCCCGAAGGACTCTAGAGGTGGCTCCCACGGTTCAATCATCGAGTCTCTGCTCGGTATGGCCTGTACTGAAATATCGGAACACGTGTAGCACTTAGTTCCCGAAGGACTCTAGAGGTGGCTCCCACTGTTCAATCATCGAGCCTCTGCTCGGTATGGCCTTTTCCGTTTGACATATTCCATGTCATGCAAAATATTTCCCTTTTTAACATGTCACCTATCATTTATGGATTTTAATATAGACGTTAATCTTGTCGTACTATAAACCCTGGAGGGTAAAGGACTAAACCGGTCAAATCTATGACCATAATCTATATTGTCCTCGGTGGATCACGGATCAGGTGTCGACCGGGACTAAACATGTCACATATCATGTATCAGCATGATAAGAATACCAACCAGTCTCAAAACCGTATTTTTCATCGGAAAATACACCTTTATGGAATTTATATAATTATATAATTCCATGATTTAAAACCATAAGGGTTATAATCCTTTAGTGAATATTGATAAAAATATCCATAAAAATATTCACTATAATTCACTTCATCTTTCGTCTCGTAATTCGTGTAATTTATCTATTTCGAGAATTTTCGGTGATTTCATTATCACCATTCTCGAATACATGAATATTCTAAAGTTCCATCTCATTATATTCATATTTTATGAAATTTAGAAATTTCCTCATGTCTTGTGATTTACTATCGAAATTCGGAAATAAATCATTTAATATGATTTTATAAAGTTTTTCTAAAATTTTCGGCAGCATAACGGCTGCCGATTCACTAACCTCCTGCACGGAAAATACAATTTAAAATCTTTCAGCCAGTACTTCTTCCCAAATTATTTTCAGCAATTCATGCATCATAATAATTTTCATAAAATAATTGCATAAAATATTTCAAATTAAATTATGCAGACTGAGTATCCTTACAGTGCTGCACATGCATCCCTTACCTTTTTCCGGGTCGGCGACTTCCGCTTATCGATCGCGCCCGTGCTCCATTTCTCCCGATTCCTTATCTCGATTGCTGAAAATAATTTCTGGAATTAAAATTCTAATTTTTAGAATTTTTCATAATTTATTTAATTTTTTTCTGAAATTAAATTCTCGGGAAATTTCTTACCGAATTTGTAAAATCCCGGGTTGTCGAATTTCCGGGAATTTTCCGAATTCCCAAATTTTCCTTTTTCCTCTTTTTCTTTCCTTTCTTTCTTTTCTTTTTCTTTTTCTTTTTCTTTTTTTTTCTTTTTCCTTTTTCCTTTTTCTTTTCTTTTTCTTTTCTTTTTTCTTCTTCCTTTCCCGGTCAAACCGGTTCAGACCGGTCCAGCTTCTTTCCTCGCCGGTTCCTCGCCGGCGGCCGGTTCTCCGGCGGTTCAGGCGTTCCTCAGCTGGCCGGCTACACGACGAACTTGCCGGTGCCCTCCGTTTGCCCTGGATCGGTGGCACGGCGGCGAATCGAGGCGGTTTTGCCTCGGTTCTTCTTCCTCTTCGCCGGCGTTCCTCTGCCGTCCATTGCGTCACCGGTGGCTTCCATCAGCTTCCTCTTCCTCCGGTGAAGCTTTGGTGGTGGTGGCAGCCACCGATTCGGCCGGCACCGCCGTCGGCATTTTCCTTTTCCTCCGGCTTTTGCTTCGTTTTCCGTCGATCCCGTTCCGTTTCTTCACGCCGCCGGTAGCTTCCCTCTTTTCTCTGGCCGGTGGCGTCCCGCCTTCCTTTTCCCCTCGCCGGCGGTGGCAGCTCCGCCACCGGCGGTCTGGCAGGAGGGGTCGGGGTTCCTCCCCGATTTTCTCCTTTCCTTTTTTTTTTCTGTTTTATTTCCCTTTCTATTTTTGTTCTCTTTCTATTTTTAGTATATACATACTATATACTATATATTATGTCATATAATTTATACATATAATATATACTATGTATTATACATATATTATTATTTCATATATATTGTAATACAATATATATTATATATAGATTATATATATTGTACATTACAAAATATATATATCTAGTATATATATATATATATATTTATATTTATATACTTTAGAATAAATAACATTTATATATAGAATTATATAAATGTTATAATAGAATATATATATATACCTATAAACTTTAATATAAAATAACATTTACATTTTCTATATATGTATGTATATATATATTTATATATACATAAAATATTATGTTTATATATATATATGTATTAATTAAATTCATGAAATAGTTTATATATATATACACCAACGTATATTAAAATATACCATATAGTATTTTAAATACATACGTATTTATATAAAATACACTTATATAAAATTTGAAATTATATAAACATATTTTATTTTCATTTCTCGTTTTCCTTATTTAATTTGGATTTTAATTTATCCAATTTAATTCTTTTCCTCTCCCTATTATTTTTTATTTTCACTTCCACTTTAATTTCCTTTACAACAATTTTTTTCGATTCTTTCACTTCCTTAATTCTCGGGATTTTCACCAATATCCCGTTCTCGCAATTTTATTTCCTCTTATTTATTTTCTCCAATATTTATAATTTCCAATAAATGGAAAATTTGCAGTTATCACAAGAATCGATTGATAGAAGGCTCCCTCGCTTAGGTTTCTTTTTTTCCCCCTTTTACTTCTTGTGTTGTTATTTTAGGTAATACCTAAAAATCAAGAATATAGACCTAGGTTGCTTTTTATTTTAGGTAATACCTAAAAATCAAGAATCAATCTTTTTGAAAATTTTTAGATTTCAAGAATCGGATCTTAAATCCGATATTAATTTTGATTTTTCTTTCCACAAAATTTAATTTTCAATCTTTAATAATCTCATTTAATTCTGTTTTCCTATCAAAATTAATTTCGATTTTCATCCTTTTTTATTATATTTTATAAAAATAAAAATCAAAATCCAAAATTTATTTCTATGTCTAAATTAAAAATAAAAATAAAAATCAATAATAAAAAAAATATATAAAAACTAATTAATTAAAAATGTTTAAAAAAAACCAGGACAAAAATTGTGTCTACATACACTACTCATATATTTCACAAATTAGTGATAAAATATCACAGTCGATAGTATATTTTCAATTTCTCATCAAAATCAATCATAACACATGAAATAAT
Source organism: Heritiera littoralis (assembly GCA_031772115.1). NCBI lineage: Eukaryota > Viridiplantae > Streptophyta > Magnoliopsida > Malvales > Malvaceae > Heritiera > Heritiera littoralis. The sequence continues at coordinate 3,623,020 of JAPDPK010000043.1, forward strand.
AGTAGAGATCAGGCAACACCCTAATAATATCATGCTATAAGTCCTAGAAGGAATATGGTACACGTGAGATTCATGTAGGGACAATAAATAATCATAAAGATATATGGCCATAGTCTATAGGTGTCTTTGGTCGTACACTGAGTGGGTGACAATGGAGAGGCTGAAGACGGCTTAATGTCAATAGCATAACACGAGAGGGTACACATAAACACGTGAGTATGATATGGGGCCTAACAGTCTCAAAACAGTCTTTTTACGGTGATAAAACCTTTATGGAACATCAACACACATGATAAAATTTTATTACTTCCATAAAGGAAAAATACATATATATACATATATATATATATATATATATTTCAAATAGTGAATATTAGTTTAAATCAATTATAAAATATTCACTATTTATTATTCCACATCACCAATCACACAATTCATCGTAAAATACATGAAATGAATTTTCGGTAGTAAAACCTTTGCCAAAATCGGCGTCAAGAATATTTGATAAATATTTTTCAGTATATTAACCATTTATGAAAAATATTTATTTCACAATCTCAAGGCTAGGAATATATTAATAATGCCCTCAAAATATTTTCTAATATTATTAGAAATATCCTTAATAAATTTCGGCAATATAACGACAGCCCGAGCCCTAGCTCCCTGCACGTACAAATACAATTCACCAACTAAAAACCACAGTTTTTCATGCTATTTCAAGGCAAAACCAGATTTCATAATTCACATAAAATTCATAGTACTTGAATTATGCATTCGGATATCCCTACAAATCTACACACGCATCTCTTACCTGTCTATCGAATTCGCGCAATCGCGTGCACCACACGTTCATCAAAATTATCGGCTGCAATTTAAATTCACCAAAATTATTAGCTCATTAAATCCTTATTTTTAAGCTATGGTTGATACTAAAATGCAGCCATATAAAATACTGCAATTATTTTTGCAATGTAATTTCTACCGATAATATAACATAACTTTTTCGTTTTATGTCGGATTTTAAATCCGAGCATATCGGCAGACTCCTCATGAATTCTACTGTCATAATCAACCATCAAACCATCCAAAACAGCCACCATTCATCTCCCCTTCACCTATACCGAATGGTGCCATAGCCATTTCTTCATGTTTTTCAACAAACTAAAATTACCATGTTGTTTTCCTATGCTTAGTGATTTAATTTACACCATTTTTATGCTTGAAACACCATGAAACCTCCCTCCCTCAATGCATGGCCGAATGGTGCAAAAATGGTGAAATTTTATTCTTCAAAAATTAAACAATTCCATGGCTAAAAACAAGCTTACTACACTTAAAAGGAATTGTTTTATGCCATTAAACTCAAGAAAACACAAGCATAGGAAAACTTACCAAGCTTAACTGAATCTTTGGAGCTTGATTTCTCTTTGTATATTGCTTGATAGGCTGAAATATTGGTATAGAATTAAAGAGGAGAATGAGAAGAACAATTTTTGTGTAATAAGTTTGGTGAGATTTTAAGTGTAAGCTTAGTTATGGTTGATAGAAAAATTTTTCTTTCTCTTTTCTCAACAATGGTGGCGTGAACGAAGGCTGAAGACAACCCATGATGTGGCCGGCTGGCAGCTGAAATAATGAAGGAATTTTCTGGATTTTCATGAAATTACAAAAATGCCTCTCTTTAGTTGAAATATTTATGATTTGTGCCATCATTCTTCCGTAATCGTAAAAATCGTGCACATGAACTCCAAAAATTATGATTTCAGTTCCAAAAATTCACATTCAATGTATCTTAATAAATGGAAGTGGTTTCGTTACCGCGCAGTATACCAATAATATGAAATTACGATTTTACCCCTTTCGGACCACCAGCGTAATTTTCAAATTTTTAGTCCATTTTGACAATTCCGTTGACACCATGTTAAAGTACTTTTCACGTAGAGTAACATGATATTTTTATTTTATTTTAATTCATTTTAGTTTGAGAGGAATTTACGAAAATACCCTCGAGACGTATCCATCATTTTCTAATTTGTTTCTCATAATTCACAAAATAATACCACTAGTGTATTTTAGCTTCCAAAACACCATAATATCATTATTTAACCTCTTCAAAATTATTTTCTCACTCATATCATTATCCGGGCGCTTATATTCAGAGTGGGTCCCACATAACTTGTCACTTAATATTATAAAAATATTTAAAATTAATTTATTTATTAAAATTTAAAAATTCGTATATGTACAGTACAAATTAACGAGTTCTCACAACAATCTCTCTATCCCTATGTCTTTTCTTGTTTTTATTATCTATGTACTTGCTTTATTGTATTGTATTGTTATTTTGGTAGGATAGAAATTATAAAGAACATAGAATTAGATTAAAATAAACTTAGTTTTAGGAAATTTGATTCACCCATCTTTCGATTTAGTGATTTGAGCCAATACTAATCAATTATCATTGATGCAATCAATATTAATTTTTAATTTTATATATTTTAATCAACGGGTGTGAAAAAGTTTAGAGCTATCAATACATCAAATTCATAGAGCTAGCTAACGCTTGAAAATACCGTGGCTTTCATATGTACATTTAGTTATACCATGAAAAAGGCACGAAGTATTAAGGAGTAGAACTTCCAATTTACATACAATTAGGAAGTTGAAAGTTGAAACTAGGGTAAAGTGCATTTGTAATCCTAAACATTTTACTTGGGTTTCAATTTAGTCTTTAATCTTTATATTGTTTCATGAAAATCTCAAACTTTTTAAAAATGCATCATTAAGGTCTTGTTCCATAAAAGTAAGAGAAAATTATAAAATAGGACAATGGATCTATAACTATTATTTTCTATTGTCATACTAAAATGTATTTATTAAAATAGGAATAAAATTTTTAAAATTTTAAAGATGAATTCAATAGATTTGTTCAATGATCAGGTTGTCCGTCTATGCTCGAAGGTCAATTCAAATTTTCGGCAGGTTTGAACAAAAATATTAAGTACGTTAAACGAGCTAGGCTTGAAAATCAAGACCCAATGAAAAATCGTGTCGGGCTTGTGTTCGTCATTTCAAGTCCAAACTCAACTCAGGCCTATAATTATAATTATTTGAATATTTTTTATACAAGTTCATATTTTAATTACTTTTAATTATTTTTGTGCAATTTAATTTGAACTTGTATTATTTTTTAGACTTTAGTTTTAAATTTTCATGTTTCTTATAATCTTTTTGTAAGAATTTATTTTAGGATAATTATCCTTTGTTTAAACATATTACGTTATACTTATTAACTATTATTTATTTTAGTATTTTATTATTATTTTTAAAAAATTAATAATATTTGGGTGATTTTGGATGAGTTTGAATTTATTCATTGTATATTTATATATAAAAATAAGATTGAGAAAAAACTTAAGCTCGAAAAATTTGGTCGAGCCGAGCTTGGACTCACTATAAATTTTTTATTACCTTATCTAAGCTTGGCACAACTAGGCTTGACTTGTCTAATTTATTTTAGGATATAACTATTTGTTTTAAGCCAGGCTTGATTCAGCTAGGCTTAGATAAAGTAATAAGGCTATGTTGGGTGCATAGGATATGGATAGAATAAGATAATATAAGATTATGGATAAGATAAGATTAGATTATATCATCCTATCTTATGTTTGGTGTATACAAGGATTAAAAATAAGATAGGATGATTTTTTATGTTTTTCACAATATTTGTTATGTGTAACTTAATTTAAATTTATATTTTTTTTTGCTATAAATATAAATTAAAAATTAAAAATTTAAATATTATTTATTATATTATAATTAATAGTCCAACTTATTAGCTGATTTTTTAATAAAAAAATTACTTCTAAAAATTTATATTACATTTTCAAAAAAATCATTTTGTTAAGAAATGATTTTTTTTTATAAAAGGCATTCTCTATATTTTTTTCACTTTTTTTCATTTTTGTTTTTATTTCTTTTGTATGATTTAAATTTAAAATAATTTTTTATTGTTGTTGTTGCATGAAACAACAATGATTGGTTGCTGACCTCAAATTTTGGATCTTCGTGTCAAGCTGTCCCCAAGAATTCTGTGAGAAAAAAAACCATTAGGGGGCGTAGGGGCTTTCCCCTGCGTGCGCACTCCGATACTTAAGTCAGACAGAGTTTTGGCAGTATTTTTGTACGCAAATAGAGCTTAGGGTTTAAGAATGATACCTGTGACCTATTTATAGGAGTTGTTTTGCGCGTAATTACTTTTAAGACCCACAGTATAAACGATAGCCCAATGAATCATTTATGGCCCTTCTGAGACCTCTTTCTTCTTGGGCTTAAACTATCATTCAACCCAATGTTCTTCAGCTTGACTTATAGAAAAGCCCAATAATTTTTAACTTGACCTACATCAATTGCTCCCCACTCTTTCGTAGGGTTTATCCTGTGAAAGAGTATATAAAGAATGGGCTTTTCAAATTCTTTTGCTACCCTCTTTCTGGGATTATCACAAGAGTCTTTTCATCTTCACTTGAGGGCTCAACTAGTGAACTTCATTATTGAAACAACGTCGTGTCATCATTTCTTTTGTCAAGTGCCTTTTCAGAACACTACCGGGATACGTTTTTCTCCTCTGAGCTAAATGCTTCTCAAGTGGAATATGCCACCCTTCTTTTCGAATTTTAAGGTCTTAGTAGGCTGAAACCAAGAGCTATGAGGAGAAATTGTAAGATTGCAAAGCTACCAAAGCCTTCTATTAGCCAAGAGGAAGAAAACCAAATCTAAGTTAAAGCCATGAGGGCGCATCGTCAAGAAGTGCCACAAGAGTATGCATATGTTCTTAACTGGTTTCATCATATGTGATTAGTACTTGGCATGCTCTTGATTGGTTTAAGCTTGATCCAGATGCTGAGGATTTGGAACCTTTTCTGAGGATAGGCACTTATAAAGATCTATTTGATTTTACCAACCCTTAGGAGCTTTTTAGTCGACTCGAGATAGTCGAGGTTCTCACAGGCTTGAACAAAGATGATTTAGATAATCCAAAGACTAAAGTTCCTAAAGATTAAACTCTTGATATTATAGCACCTCAGGATGCACATGCATGGGTGCCAGTTAGTATCGATACTCCTTTTGATGCAAAAGTTAATTTAAAGTGCTCCCCAGTTTTTTGTGAAAGAGCTTAGTCTTTTACAAACTGATCAACACATTTTTAAACTCATCTACAAAGGCAACTACACATTTACCTTGTACTAATCTTACGTAATAATCAAACTTTCCTCACGCACTTTTCGCTTCTAGTCCTTTACTTTGTTCGTGGCTTACCTCGTGCATTTTTCGCTTCAAGCCCATTTGTTGCCCATCTCGTGCATTTTTTGCTTAGGGACTTTATAGAATTGATAAGACTATAACATCGTTTATATTTCATAGCCTGCATACTGTGTGCTCCCCAGTTCTTCTTATGAAGCACTTACATTTGAAGAAGAACTCTTACTTAGGTATCGTATTTATCCGTACACTTTATTGCTTGAGGATTTCACAATTTGCCCATCTCGTGCATTTTTCGCTCGGGGACTTTTAGAGAATTGCCCGTCTCGCATATTTTTCGGTTAGGAACTTTTAAAGAATTGTCCGTCTCGCGCATTTTTTGCTTAAGGACTTTAGAGAATTGCCCGTCTCGCGCATTTTTCGCTTAGGGACATTAGAGAATTGCCCATCTTGCACATTTTTCGCTTAGGGACTTTTGATTTGCCTGTCTCGCACCTCCTGTGCTTAGGGTCTTTTAGATTTGCACGTCTCGCACCCTTTTGTGCTTAGGGACTTTAGATTTGTCTATCTCGCGCTTTTTTCGCTTAGGGACTTTTGATTTGCCCGTCTCGCACCTCCTGTGCTTAGGGAGTTTAGATTTGCCCGTCTCGCACCCTTTTGTGCTTAGGGACTTTGAATTTGCTCGTCTCGCTGGTTAGGGACTTTGAGTTTACTCGTCTCACACCCTTTTGTACTTAGGGACTTTGGATTTGCCCGTCTCGTACCTTTTTGTGCTTAGGGACTTTGTTATTTGCGATAGGCAGCTAATTCGCTCATTTTTTGCTTCAACCCCCCTTCTTTGGCCAACTTCCGTTTTTTCTTCTTCTATTCCTGCAATATGTCTATCAAACATGGAGGATTATCATAGTACAAATAAAAGTAACATAATTGCAGCAAATGTTAAAATAATAATAGCAAGTGTTTTACCGCCAGTACAGTTTCAAGTTTTTATCTTTGTAAAGTCTGTAAAGTGTAAATGCTTGGACGTTCTGTTGTCAACCATAGATCGTGCACTAAGCCATGCCTCGGTTCTCCACTCATAGGAACTAGCAATCTACCTTCACGAGTTTACCATTAGTTGCTTCCAATCCGACTATATTGAACTAAGCTCTCCCTGGCTTGCTGTCTTACAAGACAGTGGCTAGTGCCTTCTTTGAACACCTGCCTAATTTGATCACAGCTGCTAGAGTGGACAAGAAAATCGAAAGCATAATATGAGGGTACCTCAAATCTGCTACCACCCGCATGTCCTTACTTAGTCGGTGAAAATTATAATAATGTGCAAGGGACTTCGCTGACCTTGCATCCAAGCAATTGATTACATGCTTTTATTTGATCATAGCTATTAGAGTGGACAAGAAAATCGAAAGCATAATATGAGGGTACCTCAAATCTGCTACCACCCGAATGTCCTTGCTTAGTCGGTGAAAATTATAATAATGTGCAAGGGACTTCGCTAACCTTGAATCCAAGCAATTGGCCGCGTGCTTTTTTCTAACTCATCAGCAAATAGCTCTCGTTTCTTGCTATCAATGTCAACACTAATGGGGCATCCTACTTGGACCGTCACCCCTTCACTGTCTTTACTTGATGCACCAGCATGCACTTCCATGACATCACAAGGGCCACTAACTTGGACAAGGGCTGTCAACTTGACTGTCTTACCCTTTTTTCCTTTTTATTTCGATGGCATCGTGGGCTTTTTTGCCTTTGGTCTCCTACTCTCTATTGGGACAAAGCATGGGCACCTCTCGTCACCAATATATAGGTACTGCTTTTGCTTCAACAAAGAATTTCAACTCGAGGATTAGCTTAAAATCATCAAGCAACGGTGTTGTAAGTATGCACTTATGTTCCCATCTTTCCACCTTTATCGCAACAGCCGTCATGCTTAGGATAGACTGTACTTTAGCGCTTACAGCCTTGATATGACTTTGGCAACTTGGAGACGGTTAATCCAAGTTGCTGCGCAACTTGCTAGGAGATGAAATTGTTGGTATCCAGCATGGCTCACACACTTTGCTCATTTATCTCTATCTTCACGTACATCAACTCATTATGGGGGCCTCGCTTGCCCACCGTGATGGCATTCAACAATCGCATTAGGTTGAGTCTAGGATTCAACTCTTCTGCCTTGCTTCCAGAGTCTGTCTGTGTAATTAAACTAGAGGACAATCTATCACACAATGGTCGGTAGTAACTTACTCACGCAATAAATCGAGTAGTCCTTATTTTCCTTCTTTTTTTTTTTAGGCTATTGAAAGTTCTCTAACATTGATGAGTCCATTTTCTTTCCACTTCTAGGAATGGCAAGCTTCTTTCAAGTGGTTTTGACAAGAAATTATTGAGTGCAGCAATTCTCTTCATTAACCTTTGCACTTCTTGCACAGCGGTGGGAGGTTACCTATCAATATAGTTTAGATCTTTTCAGGGTTGGTTCCAATTCCTGTTTTTTGATCTTCTATGTTTGACAAAACACTGACAATTGGGTGTTTTTTTGTCGTGTCCGATAGCTCATGATTAAGTCGTGAGCTATGCAAATAATTCTGTATTATTTGTGCATACGCCCCTTTGAGATAGGGTGGTGTTACGTGCTTCGGTCTTAAGCCTAGCAACCTTGTGACCTTAAGCAAGAAACTTGAGTCCACACGTCCCTAAGTCAGCCTTCCTTAGGTTAGAGTGGTGTGCACCACTTAACTGACAACTCAGGGTGCTTGGCACAACGAAAAATACAAGCACACTCAAGCAGCAGACAAACACACACTGGTGTGGGGGAACTATACACTTGTATTGATACTCAAAAATGCTATGTATAGGGGCTTACAAGTGAGACCTAGCCTTAATCTCAACACACTAAGCCGGCTCATCCTTGCCTTGCTTAAATGACTCACAAAGCCAACACACCTTTTATATAGACAAACTCTCTTTCACATGTGTGGTTGTCAATAGGCTAAGTGTGTGGCTCCTAAGCCACTTCTAGATGGTTGCTCACGTAGTTCTTGGAAGCTTCTATGTCAGATGACTGACGGATGGGCTGACAGGAAGCTTTTGGACACTCTGTCGAGTTAGTGTGAGCACCAGGTCTAGAAGATTCTAGATCATTCCGCTCAGATCTCGCACCTAGGCGTGCACCCGCTCACCCATCAAGCTTTACCGAGTTCTTGGGGAGCTTCTTTCACCTGGAGGTTGCCTAATTCTTGCTCGTCGATCAAGGTTCGTACTCGGCTTGGCATGCATCCGGATCACCCAAATTGGTTCATCGCTTGGATCCTTTACTCGCCCGAATCTAGCTCGTCGTTGATAATGTTGGCCGCTATACGTTACAAGGGCGTGCACACGGTTCGTTGCATTTTCTCATTGCGAGGGTGTGTAGCTGTTCGCGCCATCGAACTGTGCGAGATCTCTTTATTTTCTTCGAACCTGGCTCGCCTGGCATGTACTTGGCTAACATGTTCCTTTCTCGTCCAATCATGCTCGCTATCGGGATTCCAGATTGAGTCTGGCTTGGCTCGCCCTTTTCATTAGATGGGCAGTTTCCTAACTTGCCTAATCTTTCTCACCATCCAGATCACTCTTCGCCTGTGCTTGCATCTGGCTAACCTAATTTTCATCGCTTGTTCACTATGCTCACAATCATTGCTTTACCGGGCAAGCTGTACCGACGGTTGAGGTGTCGCATGCACGAGTCCCGCAATTGCGAAGGTGGCTACCGCAACGGGCTTTGCTCACCAACATTTGCTGTAGTAAGGAAGCCTGTCGCGAACGCAATGTGCTCGCCAAAGTTTGCTCTACTGGGTGAGCCTACTGCTTGTATACTATGCTCGCTACAATTGCTCGCCATCGCCAATCAACATACTGCAAGGACCTCTGCTTACCATCGCCAAACAAAGCATTTCTAGTTAGGCTTTTTTTGCATGCATGCGTTGTTCTACCAGGGCACCTGCCGCGCGTGCCACTTTCAACAAAGGGGATGCCGAGCCCGAGAGCCCTTCTCTCGCTATCAGTGTACGGGAGACTCTCTCTCGTCATTCGCGTGCAGGAGACTCTTCTCGCCAAGGGAGATGCCACGTGCCGGAATCATTGCTTGCCTGCTTTTAGCTATCGCGCAGGCAAGCCACATTCTCGCCATGAAGCCTGTCGTGTTGACCTTGCTCGCCACTTTGGCTGTCGGATGGGCGAGGCACCCTCTCGCCTAACGAGCCTGCCGCGGGTAGATGTGATCACTGCTTTTGCTGACGCATGGGCGTGGCATCCTCTCGCTAAGAAGTCTACCTCATGGCTTTTGTTCGCCTGTTTTGGTTGTCGCCTGGTTGAGCATTGTGTCGCCAGAGTGGCAGCTCAGGACCTATGTTCACCCGGATTGGGCGAACCTTGTGTGCGGCAACTCTTATCGCCCATATTGCTTTACTATGCGACAGAGTGTTTTTCTGCGCCTGTTTGCATGCCTGTCGCGCACACATCCTACCGTGTTACCACCGTCGAGTGGCCTGCCGCGTGAATTGCTCTGCTACGTGGCTTGTCACATGAATTGCTCTGTTACGTGAAACCTTTCGTGTGACAGACTAATCAAAAAGAGTGGAAGCAACAGAGTGGCTCGCCTATGCTTGAGGCAAAGTGGCCTGTAGCGTGAATTGCTCTGCCGCTCGCAAGAGCCTCTCTCTCGCCTAAGCCTATCGGGCGCGAGAGCCTCTCTCTAATTAGTGGCCTGAATTCTAATTACTAAAAGTGTTAGTCAAACATGTGGAGAGCATTAATTTTGAGACTCGGTTTTATTACACTATACACCATATTTGTACATGATTTATAGTGGACCTACATTCTTTTAGTGAGATTAAATAAATATTGAATGTGAATTTCCACTTTCCATTTTGGAATTTATTGGGACTATAATTTATAATATGGTGTATATGACTTGAAAAGAAAATTATTCAGTGTACAAGTGTTATTTTTATTGGTTGAAATATACCTTAAAGGAAGTATGCCTTAAGAGAGGCAAAGTGAAGTCATGAAACAACAGCCGAAAATGGTGGACTGCATGTAACCCTAGCTACCGTGAACTGCATGGTTGAAAAAGGAGAATGAAATGCAGTATAAATGAGATAAAATGGAAGAGGAATCTAGGTGTAATATAAAGTTAAATATTATTGGCTGGAAGTTATAAATAGAAGAGAAAAACTTAGTCAAAAACGGACCGAAGCAAGAAAGCTTCACCACCGTTCCTTTTGTTGCAATTTTCTTCGGTTTTTAATGCTCTTTCAGATTTGTCTTATGGGTGCAGTTAAATTCTTCATGAATTAATGCTTTAAAAGACAATATTACACATAAAAATAATGATTAAAAGTCTATTGGATGAAATATGCCATGGATGAAAATGGAAGTCAACAAAGGTGCATCAAAAGTGGACTTCCACGCCACTTTTGCTGCTGCTACACGTCCCTCTTCAGTCTTTTTAAAGGCTGATAAAAAACATGATTTTTCTTAGTGTTAAATGGATAAAAATGGTGCAGCAAGAAGGGGACAACATGCCACTCCTTGGCTGCCATAGCTTTTGCTGTACAATCAGATAATAGAAGAAAAATATATTAGATTAGTAGACTTTTATGGGGTAAAGATAATATAAGAGGTATGTAAGGAAGAAGAGTCAATAAAGTAGCACGTGAACAAATTTAAGAGCTGAAGACTTACCAAATGGGAAGAGAAAAACAAGCATAACGTGCAGTAAAAGAGAACCCACATAAGCTTGCTGTTGTAAGATGCCATACAGCTTAATGCAAGCTGAAAGGTATTTTAGTTCAGGTTATAAAGATGACAAACGGTAACTAAATGGGAGGGAAAAGTTAATTAGAGAAAAGGTGAAACTTATTGGCTGAAGTAGCCATCAAAGGTAGGCCAAACAAGTTAATAACGCGTAAGAAAAAAATGACTCCAGCCGATTTCTTTTGCTGCAGTTTTCTTCATGTCTTAAATGCACAATAAGACAAGGAAAGCATGAAGAAATGGATTAATTGTACATCTAACTAAATTTTGATTGGTTGGCATATATTAATAGAGGTAGAAAAAAATTGCTCCTCACCGTATTCTTGTTAGCTGCCATTTTCTTCATCATTTAATGAGATATCAGACAAGGAAAATGATGGGAAGCTAAGTGGATTTGATAACAGTATAAATACTCGTTCCTTCCGTTTCTTTCATGCTTAATTAGCAAAATTACACCTTTTAGCTAGCTAACCAGTTAAGCCTTCCTTATCAATCTTTCCTTCATCATTTAAACCATCAAAGAAACCAAAAGAAGAGGCTAACATGAAATAGAAAGTATTCTGTTTGGGAGTAGTGTCGATTTGGTTAAGCAAAGGTAATGAGTTTTGGTGTTGATTTATTTCTTATGATGATTTTTAATTGTCATAGCATGGATGGTATAGTCAAGATATGGAATTTAAACTAAATAAATAAGGAGAAATAGGCTAAGGGATATTCAGTCAAGTGTGGAAGACTTGAAAATTAGATGTTTTGAATTATTCTAAATTGATGTTCTAGCTAAGAAAATGGTATAGAATACAAGTATGCCATTAGAAATTTATAAAATTAGATCAATAAAAATCTGCCAATTTTTGTGAATTTCAGTGGGTTTACAAAGTCATGGAGGACATGCATATTTTGGCATGTCAAAGGTAGGAAATAACAACTTGATATGAGATAAGAATGTTAGAGAGGTTAAAATGGAAAATGAAAGCAAAATCAGGAAATGGCCAAAAAAGGGGATCTTGGCCATGTTATTTGAGGCATGAATCAATGCTGAATTTTATAGTTTAATAATAAAAAATGAATATAGAAATTTAAAGAAGAAGATCGGTGCAATTAAAATCGAAAAAGGAAGTGGAATGAAGAAATTGATTTTAAATACTAGTATAATTTATAATGGTTGTATTCATAACATGAAGTTAGTGACAGCATTTTATGAATTTTAATGGTTTAAAAATAAGAAGAAAATTATTAATAATTTTTGATAAAATTATTAATAATTTTTGATAAAATTATTTTGCAGTCGAGAAGCACAATTTTGGTAGACGTAACCGGGAAGCTTGGTTTCGTAAGACCAGGTAAGGGAGTAGTATGTGAAGTGAAATGCATGTCCTGTGGAGAAAAATGTATAAAAATATTGAGAAAATGATTTGGTTTGAGACATGCATTAGTTTGATAAACTGTTTTGAATTTGGGTGACCCAAAGATAGATGACCCCTTTGATATAATTCTGGGCGAGCCAACAGTGGGCTATCCCTTGTTTTTTTTTTTAAAGAGAAATATTTTGTGGGTGACCCCAGTTCAGCTCAGTGTGAGAGCCACAGTGGGTGATGTTAGTTCGTCACATGGGCAAATGAAAACATGCGAGTTCAATCCACTACGATGGGTGAGCCGTAATGGGCGAGCTGTTAAGGGGCGATATGGTTTAACTTGTGTTTTTCTCACACGAAAAATGGTGAAATTACTGGCTGTTTTTACTGTGTTTTGTAAACAGAAAAGATAATACCTTTTTGGAAAACAATCATTTTAAAGAAATATGTGAAATATTCCTTAAGGGTTCTCTATGAGATATATATTGATTTTTGAGACTTTAGGCCCTGAGTTTCATGCATTACTATTTGCGTGGCTGATTGACCCGCCAAGTCATCAGAGATCTCGAGGTCACCTGGCAAGTGTACCCGATGACCACCTATAGATTATGGCCATAGATCTAGCTGTGTCCTTGTGGGGACGATTACTGGGTTCTTTCGAGAACGATGTATTCCGTTGGGAACGATGATAGCATGATTTAATTGTCGGGTGATGCCTAGTCTCAACTTACTGATTTTTGTTTACTGAAAGGATTTATTGAATCCTGTTTACTGTTTACTATACTATATCGTAAATTGTTTAGCCAGTGATTTGAATATTAACGACTGTTCACTATATCCACTGTTTTCCTACTGGGTATGCTGTTAGGGAAAATAAATATTTTGTGGTATATAGTTTTGGTTTTATAAAGCAGCATACAACTCCTTTACTGAGCACGTTGTCGCTCACCCCCTTATTTCCACTCCACAGGTTATTAATTTGGATTAAAAAGTTTACCTTTCAGAGTTATCGGCTGTTAGAGTCAGCAGATATACGATATCGAAGGTACATTATATTCTTTTATATATTCAGAAAAATTATGCAGTACTACTTTGAGTAAAAAGGGAATGTAGGTGACCTCAAAATTTATGAGGCATTCATATTTCTATTTTGGTACTGAAATGAAAGTACCATTTATTTCTTAAAGGGTTAATAGAATGTTAAGCATCACAGACAGCCCAACCAGTGAAAATGTGTGAATAAGAGTAAAATATGTGATTTACTGTAGATTCGGGATGTTACATTAATATCAAACTAATATTAATATTATAAAACTAATATTATAGCATGTCAAGGTTGACGTGATTTGAGAAAGAGCTCTTATCATATGGAGAGCATTAATATTTTCCGGCCAATCAATTCAAGTTGAAACTTGAAAAGTTGCACCTTTTCTGTTGACCCTGCCTACTTTTCTTTTCTGTACAACTTCTTATCCTAATTCCTTAAAGATGGCCACCTTTTCCCTTAAAATCTTGATATTCCATGGTGAGTCATCATCCACACGTCTTGCATTGCATGGGCATGGATCATGGATGGCTCGCCCACAAACCAAGACGAAGAAACACAACAAAACTGCCAATTATTAAATGCAAAACAAGGCTCATCTTGTCTCTTTTGGTTAGCATTTCATTATCCGAAATATGATTTTTCCAAGGCCTGTCCCGTGCAGGGGCCTCTCTCGCCCAATGCCTAGGGGTGTTTATTCGTGTAATTCGGTTAATTTCTAGCAGAATTAACCAAAACCGAATTAGAAAATTTTACTTTCGTTAACCGAACCGAAATATATATTTTCGAATTAACCGAACTGAAATATAATTCGGCTAATTAACCGAATTAACCAAACTTTCCACAAAATTTCATTTCACCAAAAATTAGGGTTTTATTTATTTATTTATTTGGGAATTTAACTGGATTATAGATTAAAGAAGAAATGAAATAAAAAATATATATTATATATAATATTATATATTATATATAAATAAATAATTCAGTATATATTATATATATAATTAATTTGGTTAACAGAAATAAATTTGGTTTTGGAACCGAATTAACCGTTAACCGAATTTTTACCAATATCATTTTTGTTAACCGACCGAATTTAATTCGGTGGCCGACCGATTAACCGAATTAAATTCGGTCGGTCGGTTAACCAAAATATTTCCATATTGTGAACATCCCTACCAATGCCTGTCGGGCACGATATCCACTCTCTCGCCCAATACCTGTTTCATGCGGAAGCCACTATCTTGTCCAAGGCTTGTCGTAGCTTACGTACCTATCTTTCGCATATCGTCTTTTCACCATCTTTTGTACTTGGCTTTTCTGTTTATTTCCCACAGACGGTGCCAATTGTTGTTGCACGAAACAACAATGATTGGTTGCTGACCTCAAATTTTAGATCTTCGTGTCAAGCTGTCCCCAAGAATTCTGCAAGAAAGAAAACCATCAGGGGCGTAGGGGTTTTCCCCTTCGCGCGCACTCCGATGCTTAAGTCAAACAGAGTTTTGGCAACATTTTTGTAGGTAAATAGAGCTTAGGGTTTAAGAATGATACCTGTGACATATTTATAGGAGTTGTTTTGCACGTAATTACTTTTAAAACCCACAGTATAAACGATAGCCCAATGAATCATTTATGGCTCTTTTGAGTCCTCTTTCTTCTTAGGCTTAAACTATCATTCAACCTAATGTTCTTCAGTTTGATTTATAGAAAAGCCCAATAATCTTTAACTTGACCTACATCAATTGTAAATTAAATATATTTATATTTAGAAAATTGAGTTTTTCTAGAAAATAAGTTTTTTTTAATTAAATTAAATTTTCCAAAAGACTATTCTTAAATATTTTTCTTTATTTTAATGGTTTCTTTATCTTCTTTTTTTGTCAATTATAAGGAAATATAGAAAACAAAAAAAAAGAAAAATACAAGTTAAATTTAATAATTCATTTTTGATGAATTAAAAAATATATAGTTTTTAATAATTTTATGGTTAATAGTTATTTTTCTTTCCTTTTTTTACAGGCAAAAAAAAATTAAGAAAAAATAAAAATTTAAACATGAGAAAAAACTAGTTAAAGAATATATTTTGTAATAATTTTTATGTTTAAGAATTTTTTGTAAAAAATACTTTAAAAAAATGTGTTCAAGAAAATATTATTTTATCAAAATTATAGTTTTTCTTTAATAAAAACAAGCAAAAAAAAGGAAAGAAAAAGAAGGAAAAAATTTATATTAATTAATTAATTAAAAATCCTTATTATTTTATTAAATGTTTAAGTTAATTTTTAAATATAAATGTTAAGTACAAATTAAATAAAATATGAGTCTTTATTTCTAATATTATGGGATTAAAAATAATGCTCACATTTAGGAGAGAATTGAGTTATCTTATACTAAAAAAGTATCATCATGTTCTATCCATCATTTTATGCATCAAACATGGCCTAAGAGATTTATATTGAGCCGGGCTGATTTGATTTTTCAGATCTAAAATTTAAGCTTAAACTGGTTTTTATGTACAAATATATAATGTTTTGATCTTAACTTTGCCTATGAAATAAAAAAAACTTTACTAAGAATATATTGAATATTTACCTATTACTTTTTTGGAATTCGTAGTTGAAACTTGAAAGTTGAAAGGGTGTTAGCGATTTGGAAATTTCAAGGGAAATCTATGTAATTTGATCCCAATTGTAAAACATTTTCTTTAGCAGCCACTAGCCAGCAGCCAAGCTGGTAGCTGGCTTCCTCCTTTCCCTCGCTCTTCTTTCTTTCCATTCACTGCCTCTTTGAAGTAGCCGACGTTCTTCTCATCAAACCCTTTCTCTCGTCTTTGAGTTGAGGTAAGATATTCCTTTCTTATTTAACGTCAGTTTCTATCAGCGGAAATTGAATACTGAGGGGGCATCTCATACTGTTTTCCTCATAATTGTGCAAGTTGGTTTTTAAGTTTAGGGCAAAGTTCAGTTCATTTATTTATGCTTCTGTGCATTGCAACATATGTTACCTTTCACATTGGGTTGCTTTCTTTTTGTGTTGTAATTGTAAAAATGAGATTTTTTCTATGGAACCTCTCTTTAAGACAAAGCATTTGAGCTTCATGAAAAAAAAATATTAGACCAATATTTTTCTCTTAAAGAATAGCAGAATACCTTAAAAACTCATAATAAGGACTTAATTGCTGTTGTCGCCGATGGGTATAGATTGTTTGAGTTTTCTCGATGGAATTGTTAATGATTCGATTGCTCAATTTGGGGTCATTAAGAAAATAATTGATTCTTCTACAGTAGGAAATGAAGGTTTTCTGGTGGGTTTTCTGAGGCAAATTGATGGTGCTGTAGATTTTAGCCATAAGGAAGCACTGCTTGCACTTTGAAATAACGAGTCCTTATTTAATCAGAAGGCAGTGTTTATTAGAATTGCCACTGGTTTTGATTGTTTTGTTGAATGCAGTAGAACTTTCTTTGTCAAGTTCTGTATAAATTTTTTGAGTCATGTATTTTTCCACTTTAGAGGTATTAAAGCAATTCGGGTCAAATTTATTGTCAAAAATGTTGTTGGAGCAGTTTTGTTTCTGTTTTGATGCTTAGAATAATTGGTTTGGCAATATATAACTGCAAGTTGTTTTAACTTTTCAAATTTTATGGTGAAGTATTGAAATTTGTAAATGCGAGAATGAAATTGATAAATCAGTATATCACTTGTAAAGAATAATCTCTGGTATATTATCATAAACCTAGACCCTTTTAATGTACTAATATATCAATGTTAACAGTTTGATTCTTACTTTTTTTTGACCAGGTTGGCGGACAGAGATGTTGTACATCATTGGTCTTGGATTGGGGGATGAGAGGGACATTACTCTAAGAGGCTTAGATGCAGTGAAGAAATGTGAGAAAGTGTACATCGAGGCCTATACATCTCTTCTATCCTTTGGTCTTTCTACAGATGGTCTTTCCACTCTGGTAATACAAATATTCTTTCTCTTCCTGATAACTTTGCTATCTTTCAATTCTTGGAATTTTCATTTGTGCTTGTATTTTTAAAAATGTCAGGAGAAATTGTATGGGAAGCCAGTTATACTTGCAGATAGAGAAATGGTTGAAGAAAAAGTAGACAATATTCTGTTAGAAGCTCGTGGGTCTGATATCGCTTTCCTTGTTGTTGGTGATCCTTTTGGGTATTACCTGACTTTCTTTTTCTTTTTCTTCGTGATAACTTTTCATATTCTTTTTATATATACATGGGTTTCGTTTATGTATTCGCAAAATGCTTGGTTTCATCAAATAATTATGGTATCAATGCTGTTTAAATCATGGAGTTGTTTTGATAGGTTGCCTTTGTAGTAAGCCTGCAATTTTGATTTACAATTTCTCTTTCATGCAGCCCAGTATGTAAACAGAAGTAGGAGTCCTGACTACCTTTGTTGGAATTTCATTCTGAATAGGACCATTTTGTACATCAGTTCCTATTGTTATTTAGTTTGATGAACTACTCAAATCTGTTGGAAAATCTATTTCTCCTATTTCTCAACAGAACATAGTGAATGTCATTCTTCTATTTCCCCTTTCCTCACTCCTTCCCTAGTTACCATATAATATACGAAGTCTTAATTTTTGAAATACTACTGCTAAATAACTCAATTAAGGCTCCAGATGAAGCTGTGTTTAATTGAAGAATAAGGATTGAGCCTGGTCAAACTTGGTGTGTGGGAATATAATCACAGTCCTTTTTTTTTTGAGATTCTATGTGCGTGGGAATATAATCACAGTTCTTTTCATTTTATGGAGATTCTATGCGTGTCAAGCTTCAATTACATCTGAAATACCACTGCTAAATATCACAGTTAAGTCTTGAAATCTGGATGAAGCTCTAATTAATTGAAAAATAAGGATTGAGACTGGTTGAACCTGGTGGTGGGGATATAATTGCGGTTCTTTTGTTTTTTTCTTTGGAGATTATATGTATGTTGTGCTTCAATTACATTGGTACTCTTTATTCATCTCAAAATCCTTTTCTGAGTTGCTTCTCTCTCATTAGTCTTTTGCTTTGAAAATTGCAGAGCAACAACACACACTGACCTTGTTGTTCGAGCAAAGACATTGGGGGTTGATGTCAAGGTGGTGCACAATGCATCCGTGATGAATGCAATTGGAATTTGTGGATTGCAACTATACCGGTATGGGGAGACAGTTTCAATACCTTTTTTCACCGAAACATGGAGGCCTGATAGCTTTTATGAGAAAGTTCAAAGAAATCGCAATCTTGGATTGCACACACTCTGCCTTCTAGGTGAGATTGTTTTGAATGTAAATCATCTTTTAAGGTTTTTAATTGCATTTTCTCGTCTTTTGTTATTATTGGTTACTTTGACATGCACTAGTTATGGAAGCTGAGTGTGCTTCTGTTTAATTAAATCAGCAAATATTTTCGTAACCTTAGATGATGATGCAGTGTGGAATATGAGTATTTAGGAATTATAACTTTAAAGTAGCAGCTAACTCTAGATAACTGATGATAAGCTCAAACATTTTCCAGAGCATAGCGTGAGGATGAACTTTTTTTTTTTCCTCATTTCATTATGGATCCTAGTAATTCTCCAGCATCGACTAGAGTCTCAATAATTGGCCTTTTAAAATCATTACAGTTTGTGGTGTGAATTTAAGGGTTAATGTTGTAAGTTCTGCCTGATTCAGGAGTTCTAAATTGATTCAGTCCCTTTTTCATGCAGATATTCGTGTAAAGGAACCAACATTGGAATCTTTGTGCAGGTCCGCATCAGAAGTTGCAGTTTGTACTGGTTATTGCTAAATACAGTTCGACTGTCTGCTATTGCTTCTAATGATGATTTTTCCTGGTTTGCCATTGACTATTTTCAGAGGAAGAAAGCAGTATGAACCACCTAGGTACATGACAATAAACACCGCCATTGAGCAGCTCTTGGAGGTTGAGCGAAAGCATAATGAATCTGGTGAGATCCAACAGCTTTTACTATCTTGAAGCTTTCAGATATTTCTATTTTATGTATGCTTTTTCAAATTTATGTCTACAAGGATGCTGGACTTAATTTAGGTGACCCTTTTTAAGATGTATAGTCTATTGCAATGAAAAGTGTAAAATAAGATCTTTTACAAATTGGTGCTCTCACTGGAACAGGCTAATTGAGGGGAATGTAGACAGGTAGGCTTTTTCCTACTGTCATGTATATTAGTTTTTTACTACACATGGAAGCCTATTGAGTCTTGGGCCTTGGGCTACACAATAGAAGATAGCCATCTCTCATTCCGTGAAGCCCACCCTCCTTCCTGAGATTTGAAGTTAAGACTGGTCAGGTTGAAAACGTCAAGTTCTTTGCTTGTGGTATTCCCTTAGGGACAATTTCAAAGGATCTCCTTGTAATTGCTTTTGTTCTTTTTATTGATGGCACAATGTCAATCAATTATTCAACTTGGTTCATGCTTCACATTTTGTTTAAAAAACCTAGGATGCGGACCTAGCAAGAGTGAACATCATATGATCTTTTGCCTGAAGTCCTATTATGATCTAGTTGGATCAGAAAGCCTTGATTCATGAACTTTTCCATTCTTGCTCCTTATCTGCAATTGCAAGTAATCTTCCACAAAAATTGGGTTTGTAGGAAAAGTTAAACATTATCATGCCTATTCTTATTATCTCCTTTCTAACGTGACAACATGGTTTGCAACCTGCAAATTATTTAAATGTTTTCGGTAACTAGGGACCTATTAGTCATTGATTATCTCATTTCTGTAGGAGAGTGAAATTTATGGAATCTAGGGAATATTTTTTGACAACCACGGCATAATATAGATTACTACTTCTAGTATGATGATTGGTGCAATCTATATTTTTTTTTTCTAGTAGGGAAGATATCTCTGACCCTCTTTTTTTTTTGGCTTCTCTTTCTAAGTGGCTTTCTTGTTTGGAATTATCAATTTTGTTTCTCAGTTTTGAATATGAATGTGTAATCTGTCCTGAGATTTTATGTTCTGGAGCTAGTATTTCACAGATATGCTGCAATATGCTTGAAAAGATGCTAGTTTTGTTTTGCCTTTACCGGTGTCGAGAGAATTGCAAAGAGGGCTATGAATGAAGGAACTATTGTGCTAAGCATATTTTATTTTATGCATTGCCTTGTAGCGTATGATGAAGATACTCTTTGTGTTGGGTTTGCTCGGCTGGGAAGCGAGGATCAGATGGTAGCTGCCGGAACAATGAGACAACTCCAGATGGTTGATTTTGGCAACCCTCTCCATTGCCTTGTCATAGTAGGCAATACTCATCCAGTGGAAGAAGAAATGTTGGAGTTCTACAAGATTTGAAGCGAGAATTTAGAACAGAAAGGCAACGAGACTGCGTGAATGTATTCTCTAACAGAATTGTTTCTTCCTCCTGGTGTTAATTTGCAGGTTATTTTCTCTTTGGAATTTTTTATTGAGCATGCTTAATTTGCATCTGGAAAACAAATTTGTGACTCTCAGTTCTTGAGCATGTTGGGTGATTGAGACCGATATTGCATGGTCTTCAACTACAATTCTGCTGTCTGGAAGGGAAAATCGAACTCATTCAAACTGTGTAACATCTGTTTGGTTGAAGTGAAACATTTTTTACATGTATTTTATTTAGACGTGTTAGTGTTCTTTATCTAGAACTTTGGATATACAAAAATTAGATTTTAAGAAGAGAAAAAAACAGTAATTTGCTTGTTATTGCTTTTGTAATTAGCATTTTCTATGATACAAAAACAGAGAATTTCTGAAGAACTAAAGAATTGAGGCAATCGATTCATAGAAGCCTGTTATTGCAGCACCACAAGGAAAAAAAAAGCATGGATATTTTAGTTTGTAATGTATTTTTACAAAACTAAATAGTTATAGATTAAGAACAAAATTATTTAAAGGAAGGCTTTATGTTTGACGCAATGACAATGTAAATAATTTATACATTATCAGCTAAACACAAAATTCTATTAATGAACAAATTTAAAAGATATACAGACTCTTAAAAATAAATTAAAGAGTTTTATTGATATTTATTTTTAAGCGATTATATATCTTTTTATGAGGTGGTATTTTGTGATCAATAGATAGTATAGCGTATAAGTGTTATTATACACGTGTATCAAATGTAAGGTTTAAAGAGGAGAAATAGTTCCAATACTCCAATTTGTAACCAAGCAAAGTGTAATACGTTATCGGCAAGTATGTAAAGAGATTCAAACAATGGAGTTTATCTTATAATGTTCTGGAATCTAGATTTTCTAATGGGCAAAAAAACGAGGCTTAAGTAGTATTATGAATTGAACAAATCCCAATTTAATTGGATAGCTAATTGACTTTGACTTGAATTTAAAAGATTTGCTCGATTCATTTGAATTTCACATAATTTATTGTAATAACTCTAAAAATTAACAATATAAATTCAAAATGATTCAGCAAATCAATCCAAATGATAAAAAAACTGAAGTGATTTATTGATTATAACCCAACTCAAGCAGTCTAATTTCAATCTCCATATTCAAAAATCATAATTTGGACTCCAGAAAGAATTAGTAAGTTACATACCAACTCATAGATCACTTCTGAGAGACAATCATCCAATGATATTGCATGATATGAACGTGACATCTTGACCTGAGCCTGGATACTTGGTTTAATTTTTCATTCTGCTAACTTTTCCTGTGTTCGGTTCAATTCAATTAAGGTACAGAAGTTAAACCACAAATTTTATTGATCTTTGATACATTTAACGATTGGTTCAATATTTATTGTCTCAAACAATGTACTTAGATTGAATTCTCAAGCTAGTAAATCCGTATCTAGGAATTGCTGTTACAAGTGTACTTAGGTTGGACCAATGAGGTGTTAGTTCAGTTGAAGCATACTGGCCCTAAGTAAACCTTATCTGTCAAAGGTAGGGGTTCGAAACTTGGCGATGACTTTCATTGGGAGGGAAGATACCTTTGTTGTTTCTCTTATTGAAATGATTGTCCATTTTCGCTATCATTTTTTCAAAAAAAAAAGTATACTTGGGTTGGTAAACGTATCTCCTTTGGATTGGACCATTCCACAATAAACTGTCCATTAATATTAGTAACGAAAATAGTAAATAATACTGCTATGAAACCCCATTTGGTTTTCACCAAAAAAAAAAACCAATAGCTCAACATACTTCATTTCTCCATATTCATTTCTGAAACAGTAGATTAACTTGCTTGATCACTATGATCTATAAAATGAATGAAGCAGTGGTATTGCAGCAGACAGCAGGTAGCGATTTGTCTAGAGACTTTGAGGTTTATGTCTCATTAGAGAAAATTATCCATTGCCTATCTATTTTCTCATTGAAAGTGCTAATAAAACAACTTTTTCTTTTTGTATTTTGTCGTGCAATACAGAGAGCTGTATGTCTATGGACTCTGGATCCTGCTGACAGAGATGCCTCTTAGCTAATGAAGCCTTGTAGAAAACTGTTCCGATTACAGAGTAATTGTTGAAATAGCATGTATCAGATCCCCTGAAGCTCTCCTGGCAGTGAAACGTTCTCAGAAATTTTGCTACCTGCTGTTTATACTTAGCTACGCCTGGCCCGTGAGCCACAGGTCTGTTAATCGGCTCGACAAAGAACCCAACAATTAAGAAAGCCCAGAAACTTATCTGGACAGGGTTGGTCAAACTTGACCTCGATAGAGCCCATGACTATGAACATGGGTTGAGCAGATAACAACCGTCCACTTATCCACTAACGAAAATGCTCCATATATGATTGGCAAAATCATTCTTGCATATCAAATCTTGCAAATTATCATCCACTCGTACACACACGTTTTGTGCATGAAAGACATGAGTTTCATGCACAAGGAAGATTTCTCCTATAAAAGGAGACCCTTGGAGAAGAAAAGGGTATGAACTCTCTCTAGCATTTTTTTAATTACTCACTGCACTTTTCATATCTATATCCTTAATATCTTAATGACTTGAGCGTTAGAGTAAGTTATCTTGTCCCGAACTCGGGATATAACAGATGCTGCATACTTGTAAGATATAATCTTACGGACATACAAGACATTTATCATACTAAAGTTTAATCCTGTCAAATATTTAAACTAAAAATATACCACCAATGATCAAAATTTTTTTATCAAATTCTAACTTATTGCTTAAAACTTAAACAAAAGTTTGGAACATTTTAAATTCTCAATCTAATCATAAATCTAAAGGTCTTGAGACATGTCCTAAACTTCAAAGTGTCACTCCTCGACATTCTCGGGGACATTATCAATATCAAAACTTGTAAGACGTTAAGAAAAAAGGAATGAATACAACCACTCAGTAAGCAACCAATATCCCATCAATTGGATTAAGCATGTCACAAATCATTTAGGCCAAAATATCAATATAAAGATTCAAAATCAAAGTTGGGTAATCTCATATTCATACACGTAACTTATTCAAATTCATATACTTAGATTTCAAAATTAAACAAATCTCATGTAAATCAAAACTGAACAAAAGTTTTATAAACCAAAATTTTCAAGTCTCCCGCAACATGTAATGACCATGCTTAACCCTTGTAGCACAGGTCAGAATCAGAACAAAAACCACAATTAACTCCGATGGCTCAGGTCAGAAATATCATAAGCAACTAATAGTTGCACAGAACAGAACAAAGAGCCACTATTCTTAAAAGGTGGTACGGTTAGAAACTAATTTCTTTAACAAAATACATGTCGATATGGCCAACATATAACTTTCACTGGAAGGGTCATAGTATAGCAATACTAGGTGACAAAACAAAACATTTTCAAATTACCCTAGATATACAAAATAGTATTATTAT
Source organism: Heritiera littoralis (assembly GCA_031772115.1). Taxonomy (NCBI): domain Eukaryota; kingdom Viridiplantae; phylum Streptophyta; class Magnoliopsida; order Malvales; family Malvaceae; genus Heritiera; species Heritiera littoralis. Next base: position 3,647,329 of record JAPDPK010000043.1, read on the forward strand.
TTCTCGTAACATTTTTCATACAAAGCAAATTTCATCCATCATTTCAAAGCAGATTTTGAATTTCCAAAATAAAATATATGTAACTACAATATGAGGAACTACAAATGTTAAAGCAACTAAATCATTTATCATACAAAATGTATCTTATGCAAAGCATATTTTGCATTTCTTTTAAAAATATCTTGTACGAAAAATTATATTCTCAAAGATAAATATATACATATACTTGAATAAAATTATATTCGAAAAGTCAAAACAAAATCACTTTCGCAATCCATAATAAAGAAATCACATATACATACATTTGCATGCTTAGCTTGATTTACAAACCAAAGGCCAAAACATCATTATATGAATATATAAATATATATACACACACACACACACACACACACACACACACACACACACACATATATATATATATATTGAGGCTAATTTTTAAGTTGCAAAACACCAAAGGGATATCAAGTCACTTACCTAAACTTGCTAAATTAAAACTAAAACAAATCCTTAAGATCCCTTGAAACCTATCATTCAAAAATGTTTAATATCAGAAAAGTACACTATCAATTAAATGTAAGCTAAGCTATTTGACAAGAGCTGATAGTTTATATTATATTCACTAAACGACTATAACTTCGATAAACTATGAACTTGGCATGAGTTACATTATTTGATGAAAGCTAAAAATATATGTACTTTATTTAAAACACAAGTTTTCCTGAAATTTTTAATGTCTTATTTTTCCTCAAAACTCAATCCCTAACTACAGAACGTAACCATAAAAATTAAAAGAGAAATCTTTACTCACCTTGGTCTTCTTGCACTCACACTAGCAGCAGCCAAATATCTCCTTTTAGTTTTTTCCCTCTCCTTCTGCTTGGCACTACAGTTGCCAAGCTTCTGTCTTATCTTTTTTTCTTTTCGATGCCACTACATTGCCTCTACACTATTCTCTTATATATATTTGTTCGGCAACAAAGGCTCTAACTTTCTCTTTTTTTTTTCCTTTTTGACAGTCGAAGGAACTGCCACCATCTTTTTATTTTAACCCTAGACTCATAAAAACTAAGGTTGTGTTATTTAAACAATTGGCCTTTGGGAATTTTAAAATGGGCTGGATATTACACAAGTCCTATTGGAAAATATCTTAGTGGATTTTTTTGTTCCGTAGGTTGATTCAAAAAGACTAAAGAAAAAAGGTTATTTGAAGGCATATTATCCATTTTGGCATCAACATTTTAGCACGATTTCAAGGAAATCGATAAAAGAAAAGATCATGTCTAATTCTTACCTTCCACAAGCATCAACTCTTGGAGATATCCAGGCAACTCCCATCCTTAGCTACGATAGTGAGCTCCACATTTCCACAAATATGCCTCCATTCAACCTAAGAATTTGCTTCCCATAAGTGGGGTAATAGCTATAATATTCCACAACCTATTCACTTATATCTTAGTTAGTTCCACAACCATTGAGCCAACAACCTCAATACTTCCATATTACCCATCTATATCTTTACAGCTTGTTACCTCCATCCCCTTGACCTAAGTATCCTTAAAGAAAAAACAAACACAGATTTATGCTTTGCCCCAATCAATGTCCATTAAGTAGCATGCATTTCTACTTGTTCAGAATCAAGCTTTAACCACAAATATGGCTCATTATAACCAAAAAGTGGAATCCCTGATGTAGAACCACAACCACACAAAACTCACCCATAAGCCCTACTCCTTGTCCAAACACCCAACAATTCATCCACACAATATGGCTCGTCAAGTCGCTTTAGCTCTTAATCGAATAGAATAGCCTAAGATTAGGCAGCGTAACCCTAAGGGTCGAATAGAAAGGGAGGATAGGGGTGAAAAGTCTATTTTTTTCTTTGTTGGTTCAATATGAAAAAATCGAAAACTGAATAAACCAATTTTTAAAGACATAAATTGAAAATCGAATCGAATTACAACCTAAATTGAACAAACCAAGTCAAACTTTTTCGGTCAATTCGATTTGGTTCGCTAAAAAACCAAAATTTTTCACTTTTTTCTTATATATATTGTATTATTTTATTTTATTTTAACAAAAGAAATTTGATGCAACCAATGATGAATCTCTTTTAAATAAACCAACATTGCTAGTAAATAATTCAAATTACACAACGAAATAAAGATAAAATTTCACAAAATGAAGCTAAGTAGCCAACCAACATTGTTTATAAATAGACAAATTACACAACTAAATAAAAATAAAGTTTCACAAAACAAAGCTAAGTAGACAATCGACATTGTTCATAAATAGACAAATCCAAGCAGCCAACAATTATCATTTCAAGTTTCAACCATAAGCCAACTTAAAGAAAACAAATCAACAAAAAGTTTAACATTGCTCATAAATAGACATCCCATTGCTTTGCTGCATATTCCTCATTATTCCACTCCCAAACATATTAAAAGAGAGCAAAATTATAATTAGCTGTAAAAAGAATGAATTAATATGTTTTATAATACAAATAGTTATAATAACAATTGTTGGTCACTAGATCGAGAAGGAAGTGAATCGATTTTGCAATAAAACTAAGTTCGTTTTTCCTAAACTAAAATCTCTACATCTCTTATCCTACAATTCTAACAAATGAATGAATAAACAAATAAAGTAAAGAATGTAGGGATAGAGAAAATGTACACAAACAACTTATAGAGATTTGGCATCCTGGTTATAGTCCTTTTTCTTGTTGCATTATGTAATTATAGTGACTTGAAGTCTAAAATTATATGTTATATTTCTACTTAAAATATTTTTTTTATAAGTTATAAAATGATTTAAAATAAATCATAGATATTTTTAAATTATCATGGTTATACATGTGATTTAAATAAATTTTATAATTTCTTATTGTTATAGATGTCATTTAGGATAAATGTGTTGTTTTAATTTAAAAAGTATAACATTGTATAATATGATTTAGAATCAAGTACATAAAATAGATAATTAATATTTATATTTTATCATAATAATTTATCCTTTAATGTTACGTTATAATAATCTCTTAGCATGCACTTTATATTTAGAATTTAAAAATTTTATTATCTTAAGTATAATTAACTAATTTAATTTCATAATTAATTTTATTATTATGTTTCATTAATATTTACCAACAATATTTTATTAAATTTGATAATTAAATTTTTAAGTATAATTTGTTTTAAGACAAATTAATTTTCATAGTAAGTTATTTTAATTTCTAAGATGATTCACTTGGTAAAACACTTAATAATAAAATTATTTTTTTGCCAAGTTCAAATATTCCCACAAACATATTATTAATAATAGATGTAAACATGTTTTCATGTCTTATATGTGCAAAACATATACTCATGTGGCACTGTTTATCTAAATGTATCTTGCAAATGTTGTGTCAGTCATGTTTAATTATGTCATGTTACATAAATAACTATAAATGTGTTAACTGTATCGTTTCATATGTAATATGTATAATTAATAAACATATTATGTTCGTGTTTAGGATTTAAATGCGTGCCATTTCCATGTTTCAATAATTCATGTCATGTTTGTGTTTCAATAATTTGTATGATGTTCATATTGTGTATAGCACGAGATATAACATTAATACATGAATTATCAAATATACTTCGAACTCAAATTTTATAACATGTAAAAAGTTTTATTTAATCACTCCAAAAATTGTTGATGGTTTCTTATTATTTATTCAAACAGTAGAATTCCTGTGCTTTTTCCCAAATAATAAAAAAAAGGTGCATATGTACTGGTTATAGCTTCACAGTCTCCTTTCCAAGATTTATAGGTTTTCAAATCTTTCTTTCTTTAAATAAATAAAAAGAATTGTTGAAATTAAACGTGTCTTCAAGTTTCCTTGTGATCTTTCCTATATGAACAAATACCCAAAATAAAATATTTACTTTATCATTAGGACATTCATAAATCATATTAATAAAAAATTTATAGTCCATGCATTTTTTTTTTGGAAATAAATCATGTCTTTATTTATTAATAACAATTGTCGACAGCTAGTACATTATTTAGTATAGGCGGGCTATCCTCAACCCAGGACATTAGCTCTTCATAACAGAAACTATAGTTTGCCAACAAATTAGCTGCCTCATTTGCAGAACGTGACACATGTAGGAAAGAACAATGTAGAAAATCATAAATTAAAGATCTAGTATCTGCAACAATATGGTAGAGAAGTTATCCCCAGTGGCATTAAGTTGCTTGATTACTTGAAGCGCATCACCTTCAACCTGAATAGATCGGAAACCCATCTCTTTAGCAAATTGGATAGCCAGAAAAACAGCTGTGGCTTCCATAATTATAGGATTACACTGCCACGGTATAGTCCTTGAATGAGCACCCAAGAACAAACCCTGTGAGTCTTGTATAACAATTCCCACACCACCGAGTCGCACTGCAGCGTCTATAGTAGCATCAAAATTCACTTTGACCAAACTTGGAGGTGGGTTTCTCCACGTTTGCTTCGGCTTCAACAAGTGAATCTTCTCCTGATATGGTTCTACAGCACGCAGTTCCTCAACATACTGGTGGATGTATATTAAGGATACAGAGGCCTGTCTACGTTGTTGGTTGTGCAACTCCTCATTTCGATCATTCCACAATGTCCAAAGCATAACCACTAGCAATTGTAGTTTTTGAGAATTCCACGATTCCTGAGCCTTCCCTATCCAATCCTCCAATAATAAGATTCTTCCACCCAAGGAGGGAAGCGCAACTCCCAGACAGCCATAGCACAGCAGCACCTCTTAAGAGCATGATCAATAGTCTCGTCCTGGGGTCCACAACGAAAACATAGTGGTGATATCTGCACCTGCTTGGCGTTCAATACAGAATACACCAGGAAGATTCTCCTACAAATACGCCATATAAATACTTTCATCTTAGGAGGTACCAGTAAGCTCCAAATCTTCCTATAGAAACCACCCGTAGGTATAGGTTGGTCACTATTATTATCTTGTTGCAAAAGCTTGTAGCCGCTCTTAACTAAGTATACACCATCCACAGTAAACTTCCAAACCAGAACATCAAGACAAGTCAATCGACTTAATGGAATAGATAAAATAGATTCTGTTGAATCTTCTTCAAACAAACTCTGAACCATACCCTCCTTCCACTCTCGAGATTGTTGATCAATCAAAGAAGACACCCTCACATCAAAATCTGAAATAGCACCTAAAGGTTGTGGGATACTTGAATGTGTCTTTGGAACCCATGGATCAGTCCAAATGTTCACGAGGTTGCCATCACCAATCCTCCAAAGGAGACTAGGTAGCAAGACATCTTTAGTGGTCCATATGCTCCTCCAGATTAAGGATGGATTATAACCAAGAGCTGCATTAAGGAAAGATGTATGAGGATAATATTTGGCAGACAAAACTGTAGCAACCAAAGAATGAGGTCTCATCAAAAGTAGCTATCCCTGTTTAGCGATCAAAGCCTTATTAAAAGACCACATATCTTTAAAACCAAGTCCTCCACCAAATTTAGATTGACACATGCTCTTCCAATTAATCCAATGCATCCTTCTACTGTCTATCTTTTGTCTCCACCAATAATTAGAAATCAAACTGTTAATTTCATAGCAAAAATTTTTGGGAAGTAGGAAACAAGACACGGCATATGTGGGGATGGACTGGATGACTGATTTTAAAAAGACCTCCTTTCCGCCATATGAAAGATGCTTGGTGCTCCATCTTGTTAATTTCACTATTATCCTCTTCTTAAGCTCCAGAAAAGCCCAAGATCGATTTCTACCCACAATAGCAGGTAAACTTAGGTATTTCTCCGGTGATGCTGTATGAGAAACATGCAGCAAACTTTGGATCATATCTCTAGTAGCAAGGCTGGTATTAGAACTGAAAAATAGAGGTGGTTTGGAGAAATTCACCTGCTGACCCGAATAGGTTTCATACCTCTGTAACACCCTTTGAATGGTAAGCACTTCTGCTTGACAAGCTTGAGCAAATAAGAGGGAATCATCGACAAAAAAGAGAAGGTTAAGGCGTGGCCCTCCTCTGCTTGCACTAATACCTTACAATCTTCCATGAAGAGTCTCTTGTTGTAACATGGCGGTCAATCCCTCTGTACAGAGCAAAAAGAGATAGGGTGAGATGGGATCACCTTGTCTCAAGCCACGTTCAGGAAAGAAAGAAGAAGTTGGGTTTCCATTAATCAGCAATGAGTATGACACTGTAGAAACACAACTCATGATTAAGTCTACCCATCTAGGATGAAAACCCAGTCTGAGCATTATTTGTTGCAAGAACCCCCACTCGACTTTATCATACACCTTACTCATGTCCAGTTTCAAGGCAAATTGGCCCATTCTCCCTCCGCGTTTGTGCTTCAGTGTGTGCAACAATTCATAAGCAATAATAACATTGTCAGAAATCATCCTCCCTGGAATGAACGCACTCTGCGTTTCACTTATAATGAATGGAAGCACATGTTTCAGCCTATTAGCAAGAACTTTTGAAATGAGCTTATAAATCACGTTACACAAGCTAATTGGCTGATATTGAGATATCTTAGTTGGTCGAGCAATCTTCGGTATCAAACAAATATGGGTTTGATTCACTTCTCTCACACTTCTCACCCCATTCCAACAATCTAAACAAAACTGAACGATATCTGATCCCACCAATGGCCAATGTCGTTGGAAGAACAAAGCTGGCATCCCGTCAAGTCCGGGAGCCTTTGTAAGACCCATATGTTTGAGAGCTTGGTATATCTCATCAGCATCAAATTCTTTCAACAAGTAATCATTCATTGCTACTGTAACCGTCAGTTCCAACAACATAGTATCATCATCTATAGTGCTTGGCTTGTTGGACTGAAACAAATGTTGAAAGTATGTTAGAGCTATTTGCTGAACAACATTACTATCATCAGTCCAATTACCATGATCATCCTCAAGACTTGAGATAAAGTTTTTCTTCCTCCTGCAACTAGCCTGCTTGTGAAAAAATGAAGTATTACGATCACCTTCAAAAAGCCAAGTGACCCTAAACCTCTGCTTCCAATAAGTTTCTTCTTGATAGAGCAAATCACCCAATTCTTTCCTTAGATCTCTACCATTCTGAATTCTTGTATCTGTAGGTGGCAGACTTTGAATCCTTTTAAGCTTAGAATAAATGCCATTAATCTGATGCCGAATGGACTTGAAAGTATTCTTACTCCATGATTGCAAAAGAGTCCCTGTGTGCTTCAACCGATCCACAATGGACAAATGATCCCCCTCAGTCCAAGCTGAAGAAACAGTTTGTTCAATCACAGGCTCTCGTGCCCAGATTGCTTCAAAATGGAACCTGCTGATGCGTGTCTGTTCCCGTAATGGCTGAGTAACCTGAACACAGATGAGTAGAGGGCAGTGATTTGATGTCCAAGGCTGTAGATGTTGCACAATTGAAAATGAAAACATCTGATGCCACCTTTCTGTCACAACACACCGATCTATTCGTTCTCTAACATGTGTCTGTGTAGAATGTCCTCGTTCCCAAGTAAACCAAGCACCTTAATATCCGAGATCATGCAAAGAACACCAATCCAAAGTATCTCGAAAAGCCCTCATTTAGGACTCTCGGCGCATACTACCACCTTGTTTCTCATGACTCCACAACACCTCATTAAAATCACCACAACACATCCATGGCAGTGTAGATTTTGAACACAAAGTTCGCAGCAATTGCCGAGATTCATTTCGACGCGAATGCACAGGGTGTCCATAGAAACCAGTTAGCCTCCATTTTAAGCCAGTCGATGTATCCAACACCATCATATCAATATGGGAAGGAGAATAACTTTGTAGGTCAAGAGAAAAAGGTTCCTTTCACAGAAATGCCAGACCTCCAGCACTACCCATAGCATTGACTGCAAAACAATGAGATAGACCACACATATTTTGAATTCTTCGAACACGCGATTCATGCAGTTTCGTTTCAGAAAGGAAAATTGCATGGGGAACTTGTAGTTTGATATGCTCCTTTAGTGCTCGAACTGCCCGTGGGTTCCCATGCCCACGGTAATTCCAACATAAAAGCCTCATTTGGGAGGGCGGGACTGAGACTCAATCACCGCCTTATGTTGATAAGGTACCCCAGTAGATGAGGAAGGAGCATCATTGGATTGCAATGCCTGTGGCACCAACCCAGAAAAATCATCATCAGGCAACAATGTAACAGGATGTGGTCGCTTTACCATAGAAGATCCATCAAACATGCCAACATCTTGAGCCACCCTATTTTAAGACTTTCGATGCGGAGGGACATGTGGAGCTGGTTGCACCATATCAGACAAAAGATTTGTTGGAACAACACATGACGTGGAAGCAGGTGCAGAAGAGATTAGAGAACCCATACAGTTTTTAGCAGTTGGTAGAGAAATTGTAGCCCCTCCATTAAGCTTGGACATACAACCGCTTTTTGAATTGCCAATTGTTGTTAGAACAGTATCCATTTGTAACCGCCTTTTAAATTGATTTTCCAATTCACCGTCAGTTACTTTCCGTTCACCATGTGCATCTAAGGCCAGACGAGCAGAGGCCTTCCGCCAATGAGAATCATATTGCAATGCAGTAATTCCATATGAAGAGAAACCCCTTTTAACCAATGGAGATGCTCGCAACCACTCTCCGTATTGTTTAGGCTCCTCTGGATCAGTAGAATTTTGCATTTCACAATCTTGATCAGTATGATCCAATAGACCACAAGTATAACACAGGTTTTGCAACCTCTCATAAGAGATCCTCCCCCGTATCACCCTAGTACTATTTGGCAGAGATAATGTGATAAATCGGCATAAAGGTTTGGTAACATCAATCATGACTCGGATACATAAAAATCGTCCACAAGCATTCACCGAATCAGTTATGTCTGATGTAACAAAACAACCCAGTTTGTCACCAATGTTTTTAGCCACCTCGGAATTCATCATGCCTAAAGGTAAATCATAGACCCTTAGCCAGAAGCAAGCCATACGAAACACATAGTCTTCGGGTTTGAGACAACCATCATAGTCTTGAAAGAGAAGTATATACTTATCAAAAGACCAAGGCGATCCTTCATAAACACGTTGCTTATCTCTTATTGTTGCAAATTGAAAAAGGAAGAGATTATCCACCAAAATAATCACATTGGCCTTCTTGGACAATTTCCAGACCACTCGCATCATGGACAGCAAAGCATTCTTATTAAAAAAATGCCTGGTATATAATTTAGCGACCATCCAATTCAACTCCTCTGCTTGCGTATCCAAAGATTCACGGCTAGTAATAGGCACCAAATCTGATTCATCGGTCGTTAGACGCAGATTATCCCACAACTGCTCGAGAGAATTAGCCATTTGTAGTCAAAAGAAATAAAATAAAGAAGAGGAGGAAAGAAGGAAAGATAAAGAGAGAAATAGGAAGAAAACTCAAGTCACCATTATAGGACCCAACTAAAAGACAAAACTACAATACTGAATAGGAAACAAGGGACTAACTTCTTCCACAGAGAAATTTTCACGAGAAGACTCCTAATTATTTTATAGTCCATGCATTATCATATCAGAAATAATAGAACTCAAACTCTCTATTTTTAATCATATTGATTTTTTTTTATAAAATTACAAATACCAAAAAAGTATTTCAAGTATAAACATATAAAAAATAAATTAATTAAATGATATATACAGTTAAAATATAAAATATAGAATTATTAAATATCAATTGTAATCTAAATCCGAGGCCGGCTGGGCTTAACTCTCAAAAATTTGGTCCAGGCCCAAGCCTCCCCGCTCTCCGCCCACTGGCTGTTGGCGCTTAGATCCAAATTCAGTAATAATGAAGGAATATCTGGCCGAAAAAGGTTACATTTTGAGCTATAAACCTCAATCAGCTTAAACCTTTCGCCAGCGCACGAAATTTGAATCGGAGACAAGGGATTTTACATTTTCTAAAAGTAAAAAAAGGGGAAGAAAGGCACATTCAGAGATCAGGTTATGGCGAGTGCTGAGGTGGAGGCCGTTGATTTCGAGCCAGAGGACGACGACCTCATGGACGAGGACGCAGCCGGCGACGCCTCCCCCCAAGCCCCAATTCCTAAGCTCGGGTCCGCGATCACTGTTGTAGCTTCCAACTCTCTTTCTGTCCCTAAGAAGACCAAGGGTCGTGGCTTCCGAGAGGACGACGCCGACCGCCACTCCCATCTCGCCTCCCGCGACTTCGAGTCTCTCGGCACTGACGGCGGCCCTGGTCCCCAGAGATGTTAGTCTCTCCAGTAAACCCTAATATTTTTTTCTCGCCGTTTATTTATGTTGTTTCGTTTTGTTTCATCTAGGGTTTTTTTATTTTTATATTTTGTGGCCTATTAGACAAGATAATTACAATTTTTTTTTCTGTATGAAATTTGCCCAAGGTTCTAATTAGTTGGGAATTTTGGTTGTTTGGCTGTATCTAAAAGCTTGACTATGTTTCTGATTTTTTTGAGGATAATATTGAATATCTTTACTCTTTGTCTCAGAATGTAGTGCTGATATTTCTTCAATTTTTTATTTGCTAAAAGCTGCGAGTAAAATTTATTCATAACTAATTTTTCAGAAGACTAATGTTATTGATTCTCATGATATCTTACTCTTGGATTCATGCTGTAAAAAGTTATTCCAGGATTAGATTTCAAAATGAGTTGTTTTGTGGGCTTTTGGAATTTTCTAACCTTTTAAATGTCGGGTTCCTAGAACCAACTTCCTTAAGTTCATCATTTTGGATATTTTCTAACTATATAGTACTTTGTAGAAACACTTGATTAAGAAGAAATGTTTATTACCTTTCTCATTAGAGATCTTGAGTGAAGAGGTATAATATGTTCAGGTGATTTATGAGACTAGAACTAAACTAAGGCAGATGCTTCATGAATTTTCTGATCCACAGTCTATATACTCATAATGCATCCCACAAATTGTAAGATGTATATCATGTAACATCATTTAGGTTTAAGGTCTGTATCTTTCTACATTTGTGTGTTAGTTAGGGATGGCTAATACTCTAAAACTCCTAAAGTGGGATGGAAGGGAGGCATTTCTTGACTTGGTGTTTAGACATAGTCCATTTGTACGAGGCAGAAAGTTAGGTCATATATTGAGGAACTATGAAGGCTCACTCTTGTAGGGTAAGACTTAAAATAGTTAATTTGATTTTTTTAGTTGAGAAAGAAAGAGGTAACTCTTAAGAAATGAGAAGTTTGCTAAATGGTATTCCAAAATACAAGAGCAAATTGAATTAGGAATTAGAGAAATTTCCTGACAATAGTTGTCTTTGTCTGCATTTATCAAAACTAGTTTTAAAACTTTGTGATGCACAGGACACATCATCATGAATATGATCGTCATCATCAGAGCCTTTATCTCAATAGATTGGGGTAGGCTACATGAACCAATATCTAAAATCATGTTTTGATATTGGTTCATTTCATGAAATTGGACTAGTGTTTATGGCTGATTGTCCAAACCTACCGCTACCCTCCTCCTTTATTTGGGCTTGGGACCGGCTGCATTAGCACTCAAAATTCAATAAAAAATATTTAACATCTTTAACAAATTTCCTCTCGATCACAGAGGAATTATATTGATATAAACTGAATATAAATTCTTGGCTAAAGGTTCACTTTGTTCAATTATTGTAAGTATGAGACAGAGATTCATCCTGTTTTCCTCTGTTTTCTGAATTTGGTTGGGACATCATGTGAGGGCTATAGCCATATAGAAAGTTCTCTTCTATCATGGACAACAAGCCCAATAAGAGAAAAGGAAAAAGATTCCAATTTTCATTATTGATGAGGTTTAATGCTGAATGCTTTCTTCAAGGACTGCTATTACCTGTTTGGCCATGTTTCAATCACCCAATTGAGTGCATTAAACATATTACATTATAGTATTAGAACATAACCTTCAGTCTATCTTGCTATTTTATAGGATTGCAGCCTTGGTGTAGACATCCCTTGTTTTCCTATTTGATGTCAATTTAAGTCAATTTGTAGAGCAGATAAATGTGTGTTTGTGTGTGTGTGTGTGTGTGTGTGTGTGTGTGTGTGTGTGCAAGAATGAAATAAGATTTTTCTTTATGTTTGTAAACTCTTTTTCTCAATAGTAATGTTCTCTTTTATTTCTCATTAATGAATGTGCAGCTATTGAAGGATGGATTATTTTGGTCATTGGTGTACATGAGGAAGCACAAGAGGATGATTTGCACAATTCATTTGGTGAATTTGGTGAGATCAAGAATTTGCATTTAAATCTTGATCGTCGCACTGGATTTGTCAAGGTAGGCAACCTGGTAAATTGGTGTAGATTTTGATGACTATTGTTTCTGGCAAATGGTGAATGGTTGAGTTTTCTTATGGATGGTGGAACTCTTCACGTTGCATGTTTATATGTATGCTTGTATGCTCACACATCCATGTGTGTGTGTATTGGAAATGTTTTAGCTACCTATGTTTGCATGTTTAGCATTTTTCGTTTTGTGCTTTTCTCTATGTATTAGAGTATGTGGATTTGGTAACAACCAAGGCCTCCTTAGGAGAGATTAAGTTCAAGGTTTGATTTCTCCTGTTTCCCCCTTTACTTCTTATGAATCAAAAAAAGAGTATGTGGATTTAGTTTTATGGTAGGATATCAAGCAGTTTCGTGTTGCTAACCAATTTATGTTTTTACTTGATGCTTGTTTGCTGCACTTCTATTTCGTAGCATTGATTGAAGATAAGAAAACAAAGAACAATTCTTTGACAAACTTTTGCCTTTTTGGACTGTATTTTCTTAGTATTGTATACTTTTGTTCAATTAAAATTAATGTGAGTGTTTCTACTTAGGGATATGCACTGATTGAATATGAAAAGTTTGAAGAAGCAAAGAATGCTATATCCGCAATGGATGGAGCAGAACTTCTTACACAAACTATCAATGTTGATTGGGCCTTTAGCAATGGACCCAGTACCGGAGCCTTCAAAAGAAAAAATATGAGGTTTGTCTTCTATTACTACTGCTTTTGACTTTTGATTGATTTGTTGAATACATCAATTTTAAGTGCTGTAAAGGTAATCTATTCATTCAACCTGACTGATCTCAAGTTAAATTTAAAATATTGTAATATCTTCACTTGAAGTGAAGCAATCCAAATTTGAATGATTGAAGTCTAATATGACCTGAAACTTGAAATGACTGACCACAACGCAACTTAACAGAACTTAAGAATTAACAGTGCCAAAATCTTGAATCTTAGCTTCAGAGTTTACTTTAAAAGCTAACTTGATTGCGTATATAACTAAGAGACATGCAAAAAGTATGCTTGATGGTGTTTTTCTCTGCCCTACGCGTTCGCATTCAACTTTATATTTACTTGAACTGATCCAACTCAAGCAACAAAATGAGAAGTTATTGCAAATTTAGTTGGAATGCCATAGTTCTGTTGTTTGACAATTTAAACTTTTAGCTAGATGAAACCTGTCAGGCTTATCTGTTCTCTGCTTGTGTGGCTGCAAGATAAGGGCAGTACTTGGATCTAACAAATACCCTTTACCTTCTAAATTTTGCAGATCTGGACGGTCTCATCGCTCCAGGAGTCCTAGGAGAAGATACTAACTTGTGCTCTATTTTGAGGGTGGATTTATAACTAGAGATTTGAGATATAGTGCTTGAAATTCACTGAAATTATGGTTTCGTATTTGTTTGCCTGCCTGATGCCCCTCATCCTGTTTTTCTTGTTTGGTGTATCAAGTAATTATTGTGTCTAGTTTCTAAGTGCGGTTTTTTTGGTAGTTTTTATACACTGTCAATGCACTAGAGGTTGATATCTCATCAATAGGTTCTTATATGCAAATATAAATAAATTTTTTTAATTTGCTCATAAAAATCTATTAATGAGGTGTTTAACTTTGATGCATTGACAGTATATAAAAATTATACACTATTAGTGCATCATATACAAACTCGTTTACTTAACTATTAGGAGTATTACTCTTTGCTATTGTGACCATCCTTTTTATTTCTAAGATATTAGCTAGACATCGTGTTACGAGTACCCTTTCCAAGGTAAGTTTTAGTCAAATTAAACAATCTTCGTGGGTTGGAAAAAGTTCCAACTAGAGGGGAGGGCATTTTGATGAATTTTGGTTGTTTTTCGTTGTAGCTTTCATAGCATATAGTGCGCGGCTACAAAGAATAAGTGGTGTAAATGAAGTATAATAAAAATTTAAGTATCAGTAAGATAAGGTCAAAATTTGTAATTTTATTGTAGAATTTCTCGTTCACGAATATGTTATGAATATGTTTGTTTAATGTTATTTATTTATACATTCGAGAATAAATTCATTTATATATTGATGAATATGTTCATCTAATCTCATTCAAGCCTAACAAATATGTTCGTAAAAATTAATTGAACATTTCAATATTAGCCAAATCGAGCCCAAACATAAGTAAAAGAAAATTCTTAACAAACACAAACAGCATATTATCATAAATATTATCAGAGTTTATTTTAAGAGTTTTTATTTTAAGAAATTAAAGTAAATTATATGAATTAATATGAATTTACATTAAATTGTTCATATGTATTCAAATAGTAAATTAACAACACTAAAAAGTAAATGAGAAACAAAAATATTATTTAATTTGTTCATGCTCGATTTATTTAATCTCTAAATACTTTGCTATCTTTTTGTACCTTCCATGAGTTGAAAATCGATATTGATTTGGAGCCCATATTTTTATCATGCATATTTCACTACTACATAGCAACCTGATTACAAATCGTAGTTGATAAAGTACCTATCCAAATCTGTTGCACTCCTGATGTACTAATCAGCTTTGCTAAGTCATGTGCAACTCGATGTCCATCTCTACTGATAAGCTTAAAAACACGACTGTCAAAAGAACAAGCTAAATCCCTAATATTACTAACTAGATTACCTCCCTCCCAGAAGGACATGTTCTTGTCAGTGATTTCCCGCACTGCCACCTGAGAATCACTCTCAATAATCACCTGCAAGAAACCTTTACTGTAAGCCAATTCCAATCCCCAAAGAATAGCATACATTTCTGCATGGAATGGGTCTACTACATTATCTTTCCTTTGCACTGCTGACAGAACAATCTCCTGATTATGGTTCCTAACCACTACCCCTAGACTCGTCACCTCTATTAAAGGAAGCATCCACATTAATCTTCAATATTGGTTCTGGTGGGGGTGTCCAACTCCTGCCCTTTTGGTTTCATACTGTAGCAGTACCATGTGAAGTCTGTAACCGCCACCCATCATTGACCCATTGTCTTGCTGCCTTCAAAACATAACTCGGTTGCTTGCAGATACCATGATGAAAAGATTTGTTCCTGTTTTCCCACACTTGCCATAGCACGTACAAACCCAGTTAGAGATGACCCATGCGGACCATCTTTTCCACAAATACCTCCCATGCATCAACACTTGCCCCTGCGATCTCATCAACATTTAGGGATGGAAAGCCTTCCTTCCAAACTTCCCGGCTCAAGTGGCAATTGAAAAACAAATGTTCCCTTGATTCCTCCTCAACGCCGAATATTGGACTTTTAACATCCACCTCCAACCCCTTCCTTCTCAGTGCCTCAGAGGTTGGAAGAATTCCTCTAACTAACCTCCAAATAAAATATTTCACCCTTGGTATCACTCTCGAACACCATATATAGTGCCAGATATGATTTCGACGTGCTCTGCTCTCTACCATTCTCCCTAACAAATCTTTTGCCACAATGTATGCTGACTTTACGTAAATTCTCCAAGCCTCGATTCATGCCAAATCAGCTTATTTGTATTGTTTCCATTACCCAAAGGCATCTTTAATATATAATCAGCATCATCCTTGGTAAACATTTCAAATATCATAGCTTCATTCTATCTCTTAGACTCTGAATCAGTAGGGCACTCTACCCTCATAGGAGTTGGTCTTTGTCCAACCGGCCATTGTACTTTATATGTAGGAGGTTTTCCCACCCATTTCAGTCCACATATCTACTGACCTTCCGTTTCCAATTCTCCACCGAGACCCTTTAAGCAAGACTACCCCACCTGCCATCTACTCCATGGATAGGATGGATTCTCACCAACCCCAGCTTTCCAAAAAGGAACTCTAGGGAAATACCTAGCCTATACAACTTTATAACAAAGGGAATCTTCATTCTGTACCAACTTCCAACACTGCTTGGACAGTCAAGCTAAATTAAAAGCTTTGAAATCTCTAAACCAGAGTCCACCATCCATCTTGAAGCAACACAACGCATGCCAATTCATCCAATGCATCCTCCTTTTGCCATTATTTTCGTCACCCCACCATAATCCTGCTAACAACATATCTAATTGGTGAATGAAGCCTTTAGGGAGCTTAAAACAACTCATGATATAGATTGGAATTGATTGTGCTATAGCCTGTATTAAGACAGCCTTCCCCGCATGTGACAAAAGTCTATGCTTCTAGCCTTGGAGTCACTTCTAGATTTTATCTTTTAGAGGATTTAACACAAAATTTGCACCTTGCTATTGTAATTGGAAGACCCAAATAAGTGCCATTCTCTATCACCGCACGAATACCCAGAGAATTTATTATTTCCTCCCTGTCCTCTGCATATTTGCACTAAAAAAAAAATAGATGATTTCCCAATATTTACAACTTGGCCAGAGACACGTTCATACCATCCTAGAATTTGCTTTACTGTCAAACAAGCCCTCGGGTTAACGTTTCAAAGCAGCAAACTGTCATCTACAAATAGGAGATGTGAAACACTAGGAGCTCCTTGCCTAATTGCTATGCCCTTCAATTTGCCTTCCCATTCTGCCTGCTTAAGGAGACATGACAGACTTTCTACACGCAACAAAAAAAGATATGGGGACAACGGGTCTCCTTGCCTCAATCCTCTAAAAGGTTCAATCCTTCCACAACGTTGCCCATTGATCACTAACGAATAAGACACTGTACGTACACACATCATGACCAATGAAACCCACCGATCCGGAAACTCCATCATCCTCATCATCTATTCTAGAAAATCTCATTCCACTCTGTCGTAGGTCTTGCTCATATCTAACTTAATAGCCACCTGTCCTCCAGACCCCCTCCTCAAATTCTTCATATGATGGAAAAGCTCATATGCCACCATCATATTGTTAAATATGATCCTCCCCAGGACAAATGCACTCTGGGCATCACTTATAATAGCATGCAAGACTGTCTTCAATCTATTGGCCAACGTCTTAGAGATAATTTTGTAAACTACATTACACAAGCTAATTGGCTTTACATTCCATTACTGTACAAGAAGAGTGAACTTTTAGAATTAGAACAATGTTCATATGATTAAGAGGGCACAAATTTGACTCACCATTCAAGAAGCCCAAGACCACTCTGATAATGTCAGATCCAATGATATGCCAATATTTCTAATAGAACATAGTTGTCATTCTATCTATGCCCGATGCCTTCCTTGGATTCATCTGGTTTACGTCTTTCACTATTTCGGCCTTTGTAAACTCTCCAATCAAACACTACTTGTTAGTATCTGAGAATCTAGTTTTGACAACATAAAGAACCACATCAAAATTGTTCGGTGATGAAGATGCAAATAGAGACCGAAAATAACTTTAGAAAAACATTCTGAATCTCCTTAGGATCCTGCCTCCACGTACCCTGTTCATCTTGTATCCGAGAGATCAAATTAGTCCTCCTTCGTTTAGATGCCACATGATGGAAATATTGTGTGTTTCGATCCCCTTCACTCAACTAGAGAGCCTTTGACCTCTATCTCTATTTAATCTCCTCTTGGTGCAACAAATCGACAAGCTCACCGTGAATCTGATCATAACTACACGACTCTTGTGGACATGATCACAATAGGTCCTCCGTTTGTCTCATCTTCAAACTTAAATTCCCAAACTCTCCTTAACTCCAAAGCTTTAACTGTTGACCACAACCCTGTATTGTTTTAACTAATTCTTTCGTAGATCCAATCAGTTGCTGTTGCCAACACTCCTTTACAACTTCCTTGCATCGATCATTCAGAGTCCACATGTTCTCAAATTTAAATTGATGCCTCCTCATTATATTCACCTGTGGTTCCCTTCCAAATTTAAAACATAACGGTAGGTGATCTGAGGTGGTACATACCAAGTGAAGTTCTACATAAAAAGGCAATCTCTCATACCACTTATTATTAAAAAGACCACAATCTAAACGTTCTAAAGTAATCCCCAACTTAGTTCTTCGCTTCCATGTATAATTTGGACCTGAAAATTGCACCTCTATTAACCCACATTCATTTATCACCACTCAAACTTTCAATCTGGCCCTCACGTATTGCCCTTCCCCCAAATTTTTCCTCCTGCATCAGTATCTCGTTAAAATCACCAACGCACAACCATGGTAAATCGATACCTCTGTTCCTCAAATTGCGTAATAAAGCCCAGGACCACCCTCTCCTGCCTATCTCAAGATGACAGTAGAACCCAGTAAACTTCCATTGATCACTCTCCATAACACCAGTAACTTTAGCATCAATATGATGAAACGAAAAGGATAACAGCGACACCAATCTCATCATTCCATAGCAGAGCTATTCCTCCACCTCTACCTTCACAGTCTATAGCAAACACTAAATCATAACCCAACCTAATACGAATCCGTTCCATCTCATTACTCTTTCTCCTTGTTTCGAAAAGAAAGAGCAATAGGGGTTTGTGTTCCCTGACCAACCTGATCAGCTCGTGAACTACCCTGGCAGCCCCTAAACCACGGCAGTTCCATGCTAAGCAACTCATAGCCGTTGGTGGGACTGGCTTATCGTGCCAATCTCCGCCATTGGAATAATAGCCAATACCCCTTCGACCAGTTCAACGTTAACTGCCTCTCGTAATTTCTGCATGTCACCAGGCAACGTATTACCAGCCAAGACATCTCCTTGGCCTCTCTTCTTGCCTACCTGCACTTCCAATCCGAAGGTATTCTTACTGTTCCTCATACTATGCTTTCCCTGCTTCCAGGTTTTCAGCTTACTTGGTTCACTTGGTGACTCCCCACTTATCATAGGAATTTTCCCTGACTGCACTAGAATATCCACGTAAGAAATACTCCCCTCGAGTGGACCTACAGTAGGATCTTTTTGCCCAATTATCAAAGCTTTCTAGATAGGTTGATTGCTGTTTTCCACGTGTTTCACCACATCATCCCTCTTATTTTCCAAACAGGTTACACCCCCTTTCCCATGCATAATATTACATGGTGTAGTTGTTGAATTATCTCAATATCGTGGACTAATTAAGTATAATTAATTTCATATAACTTACTTTGGTAGTATATTTTGTATAAAGTGTGACCATAAATGTATATAATATATCTATATTATACATGTATTTATCTTTAATGGGACGGATATAATACATGATCCAAAATTATGAGAGGTCCTTACTGTTGACACTATTATATAAGTGATGGCTCATTGATCACTTGTATGGAGGGAAAAAAAGGTGGACAGCAGTAGCACCCTCCTTGCTTTCTCTCGTTCTTCATCATCCCTCACCATCATCTTCCTCCATTTGGCTTTCAGACCACCATATCAGAGTAAATAGAGGATGGCCAGGCGTGGATGGACCTCCGGTGATGTCTTCCTCAGCTGGCAGAGGCGGCAATGGCGTGAGAATGGTGGGTTTTGGTTCAACCCACCAAAGGTTAGATTTCTTTCTAATCTATTGTGCTAATGGGCTTTGTGGACGAATTAGTTCTAACAATTGGCATCAGAGCTTGTCCACAATAAAGCCATTAGCCATTTTTGAAGAAAAAATGAGAATATGTAAAATTTTTTTTGGGTTTATTTCGGATTTATTGAAAACCCATGAGATTTATGCATGTTTGAGCCAAAATAATGCATGATATTGGTTGAGGATGATTTCTTATTGAAAATGCCACAAAAATGAAGTAAAATGGGGCTGAATTGAGTGAGAAATGGTCAAAAACTGATCGGGTCGGGTCGAACGACCCATTTTTCTACATTTTCACCCGGTTTGGGCTAGAAGATGACCGCACGCGCCATATAGCTGCAGATGGGCGCGTGCGCCCAGCGCCAATGAACGATGAGGCATCTGAGAATTAAAAAAAAAAAGAAAATAAAAATTGTTTTTTTTAGGCCGTACGGGCCAGGCGCATTGGGCTTTTGGGCCACTATATTTGGGCCCGATTTGGGCAAATTTTGGGGCTGGGCATTTTTATGTTGGGTTCATTAATGTTGGGCAATTTTTTTTTTTGGGTTTATTTATTTATTTCAGCTCACAATTATTTTATTATAGGCTGATTAATTAAATAGATCTTGGGCCTAATAATTAATTTAGGGCCATCTTGTTTTATTTAATTAGATTTTGAAATTAATCTAATTAAGCCTTATAATTTTATTTAATATAGGCCAAATTAGTTATGTAATATTATTGGGCATAATTATTTAATTATTTTAATGATTGGCCATTTGGTATAACATTAATTTTGGGCAATTTAATTAATTAATTTTTAGGCTATTTTGCTTAATTAATTTAGGGGTCATTTTGGTTGATTAATTTTATTTGGCTATTAAATTTGAATTAATTAGTGACTATTTTGCATAATTAATTAATAGTCCATTTTGGATTAAAGTTTAATTGGCCATTTTGATTAATTAATTGATTATGGGTCATATAATTAATTAATTATTTATTTATTTATTTATTTTGACAATTTTAGATATTTAATAGCCAATTAGTTATTAAGGCCAAAATTAATGTGATATAAGTGAATTTTAGGAGGAATTAATTTTGGAGTAATTTTTAGAAATTTAATTACTTATTTATTTCATAATTCACTTAATTTTGAAATATATACTCATGCCCATAAATTACTAATATTTGGCCTAATTAAATAAGTTTAAATAAATTATTTAGATATTTTGTCGAGTAATTTTGGATTATAGTTTACACATTTAGTTGATAATTTATTTAAACAAATAAACTCTCTAAAATTGATATTGCCTTATTATTTGAATATTCACATTTATGTGCAATTATTTTAATTAATTAATGTTGGAAATGAAATTACTACATATGCTTCAGAAATTGCATATTTTGGGTGTAGTTAATTCTGGTCAATTAATTATGTGAATATTCTTAAAATTATAAATCATTAATTGGATTGACTAGTACTTGCTGTCACAGGAATAGTCATGAAGATTTTTTGACGATTTATTCTGATAATTTTAAGGATATAATAATAAGGCAATGCATAGTGATAGTTGCAGTTGCATAATTTACTAAGATCTCTAGAAGTGGCTAGTCTCTCTCTCTCGGATTGTTAGTTGCTTTTAGAGATGCTTGGGATTGAGAGGACTTTAGTTGGGATATGACACGATCTTCCTACCTTGTCGGTGGGCGATCATTCAGGTTATATTCAACTAGTTTTGTTTTATCGTTGGTAGTATATATTGTAGAATTTATTGAGTTATTCCACTAGCCTCCATATTATGCAACTATCACATATATAAAATCTCTAATAGTATCAAATTAGATAGATAATATGAATTATTCTCTACGGTTAGGGACATATTGAATTAGGAAGTAGTCCCGAGAGTCGATCTATCTACTATACCCAATAGTGTGAGCTCTTTGAGGACAAAGTAATATGGAATTTTGGAACACTCAAGTGAAAATTCTCTGATTATATAAGGTATACCATGAAAGAATACATCAGAGAAAGTGTTCCAATTAATGAAAACCAAGAAGTATTTATGGATGCCATTAGAAAATAGTTCGCATAAGATCGATAAAGGTTGCTATAGGATTTTGATTTCATATATGGCAGATTCATTACAACTTCCTTATGGGATGAAGAGTGGGAGATCTTCTAAGTTTGCAGATCTCATTTAATGCAGAAGGAAGTATGGCATTTTAATATCAAAATTGATATTGTCATTCAAGAGTGGGAAATCTCTCGGGTTAATAGATCTCATTTAGCCATAATGATGACATATGCCAACATTACTGCCGGAAGGAAATATTATTAAGAGGTCTCAATAAAAGGTCATTTTAAAAGAAGATATTTGCCAAATCCAATTCCCATTTTGGCTTCACCAACACTTTTAAATATTAATGTGTGCCACTTCTGTCATAAACTTGGGCACAAGAGGGTAGTTTGCAAGAAGTCTTCTAGATTGGGATGTGTAAAAGGCATTCCATTAACCTTTCATTTTAAATCCAATCTAGAAGACATGCCCTCTAAGTATTGGTGTTTGGATACCAGTGCTATTATTGATAGAGTCATAAGCAACCGGAGATAGAATAAGGAAAAATTATTGTGAATTAGGGCTATAGAGTTAGAATCCATACTGAAAACATAGCCAGATTGTTGTTACATTTTGAAGATAGTTTTGGAACTACTGTCAGTTTACACTTTTCATTTTGATAACGGAAAAGTATTTTAACAACATATATATATATATATTGATTCTGGCGTTTTGCGTGATGGATACATAGTGAACTTGTACCCCAATATTGGGCAAATTTTCTTCATTTGTGAATGATGTGATTCGATTCTAATTATGATAGAATAAATAAGAAATCTACCAAGTGGTGGCGTAAGAGTTACGAACATTTTGAGGCACACGAAGAGATTGTATTAAGGGGAAACTTATTGCTAATATTAAGGATGTGATTAGTAGATATTGAGATGATTAGGAGCTGATATATACCGACAGTTGTAAATCATGTTCACATACTGTAGTCAGTGGATATAAATGTTTCATCATTTTCACTAAAGACCATTTTGATGTAGGTCATATAGAGTGAAAGATCTGATCTTATGGAGGCCTTAAGCATTCTGATTAATTCTGCTGCGCTGCTTAAGGCAATGATCAGACAGTAGTGATGAATATTATGTTTGGTATAATAAAGCTAGGCGAAATCATATACTGGTTTTTGGTTAAGTGCACTATAGGATTATATATTGACGCCTAGTGTACGGTGCTTGGAATATTGAAACAGAATGAGATTACAGTTGCAGTCAATCGTACATTCTGATCTAGTATGATTTATGTTGATCACTCCAAATCTTTAAAATTCAGGTGGAGTGAAATTAAAACTGCAATTCACATTCAAAGTTGATCTCCAAGCAAGACCAGTTTCTAAATGCATCCCAAGTTATAATCAGACATTAAGCCGATTTTATGCTGCTTCCTGTGTTTAGGGTTATAAGGTAAGGAAAAAGAGCTATAACCCATAGTCAAGAAAACTTGATGAGAAAACTATCAGCGGCAATTCTGTTGGCTTTTATATCGGCTAGAAAAATTCTAGATTTTATTTTCTGATTATGTGACACTAGAATTATTGAGTCTGACAATGCAATCCATTTAGAGGATGACTTAAAGAGTGGGAGTTGTAAACTCCACAAAGTTATTATTAAAATACATTTTGTTGTGCCATTCCCATAAATGCATCATCTTTTAATGGTAAGAAGCCACAACCAAAATAATCAACGATTGATCCCAATATCATATTTTGAACCTGCACATGACTTTACAGAAGAATATGAATATGAAATTCATATGTCTTCTATTTCTGATATTTGTCGGGAGACTATACTGATTCGAACTCTTAGAGTTGGATATTAGTCACGCAGGATGAGTAAGCATCTATATTGCATAAGGATGCATGGGATCAATTTCAATTGTCACATCATTGTAGACCAAAAGGAGACTCAAAAGATTAGGTAGATGATTTAAAACTAAATTTAGCCAAGGCTTTAAATAATAAGAAAGAATTTGTTTTGTGAAAACCTTCTTTCTTGTTTCTACCTAAGATTCTTTTAGAATCATGATGACGATTAGCAGCTCATTTTGATTAAGAGCTACATCTTGCATAGAAAAATGTTTAAGTGAAGCAACCTAAAGGTTAGTAGTTCCTAAGATAGAACATATAGTATATGAATTCAAGGAGTTCACTTGCGAACATTAAAAAGGCATCCAGATTGTAATATACATAAAGTTTAATGAGATTGTCACTTTGAGGAGAACATTATTGTTTGATAATTGGATCCATTGCGAGGTCAGTGGGAGTAGTTTTGTGCTTATTGTGCTCTAATTGATGATATCAAATTGTAGCCTGTAGCACTGACCTAATGTATGAGACATTTCATGTCGTCACGTCATTTCAGGATGAAGAATCTTAGTAAGGCTCTATTTCGTTCTAAGGATTGAGAGTTTGCTTTACACTTACAGCATCCTTGATTGTGGAGGCTAAATATGTAGCATGTTGTAAAGTTACATTATGGGCCATTTAGGCTACAGAATTTCGTCTCAGGGCTGGTTTTCTGTGGTTGCCATTTCGAAGTCTTGTAGGTGTACTGTGGTAATGCTGCAGCAAGTATTTTCTCTCTCAAAATGCTTGAAGTTCCTCACACTCCAAAATGTTTAGATATCATTATTCATTTTGTTAGAGAGAAAATAATAGAATCCATTGCTTGATTAGATTGTAGAGCACATGGTTAAAGAGCTCATTCTGATTAACTGAAAGTTTGGCTGCTAAAGTGCTTTGACGACATAGCACTTGTATGAGGCAGATAAAGCCATTTGTTGCGTTAAGTTAGTGGGAGCTCTGTAATGAAATCAGTTGTAACTGTATGGATGGATTCCTGCTTGCTATAAATGCATATTTTGTTTGCGTGCATTCTTGTGAATATGGCATTTTGTTGGATGAGACATTCTATATTAGTCTCTTTTGTTTCTGTTGAGGCGGTGCATCATTCGGTTTAAATGCATGGACCTAATGGAAATGGATATTGATTTTGTTTTCACATCATTTCCATTTCACACTTTTATACTACTATTCTGTTGTAGTTTTTATGAGTTTACGCATTTGTACCCTGTCGGTATGATGCATTTTGAAGCTTATAAAGGCTTATTGTTGTCGTTGTTAAAGTATGTATTAGTCTACACATTTGTACCCTTTCGGTACAATGTATTTAGAGGGCTTATGAATACATATTGATATTATATGATATTTTCGTTAATTAACTTAATTGTCCAAGTGGGAGAATGTTGAATTATCTCAATATTGTGGACTAATTAAGTATAATTAATTTCATATAACTTAATTTGGTAGTATATTTTGTATAAAGTGTGACCATAAATGTATATAATATATCTATATTATACATGTATTTATCCTTAATGGGACAGATATAATACATGATCCAAAATTATGGGAGGTCCCTACTGTTGACACTATTATGTAAGTGATGGCCCATTGATCACTTATATGGAGGGAAAAAAAAGGTGGACAGCAGTAGCACCCTCTTTGCTCTCTCTCGTTCTTCATCATCCCTCACCATCATCTTCCTCCATTGGGCTTTCAGACCACCATATCAGAGTAAATAGAGGATGGCCAGGCGTGGATGGACCTCCGATGATGTCTTCCTCAGCTGGCAGAGGCGACAATGGCGTGAGAATGGTGGGTTTTGGTTCAACCCACCAAAGGTTATATTTATTTCTAATCTATTGTGCTAATGGGCTTTGTGGACGAATTAGTTCTAACAGTAGTTTCTCCCTCCTTTTCAGCCAAATTTCTCGCGGTAACTACTCACACGTAACCACCGTACACTCCACCACCTTGTTAGTTTCCGGGACAACACGCCTGCCACTAGCAGCTAGCTACCTGACCGACCACCTCCATCCCTTCTTCCACTGCCTTCTTCCTAGCATTCAATGTACTCACAATCATCGAACGGAAAGACGCTGCACCGGCACTCGACTGATCCGAGAAGGTTCCTTTTGTATGCCCTTAGAGACCCAGCTTTTCTGCGAAGAAGCTCTCAGCTAATTACCGTACTCCTTGTGTATCCTCCCGGTCTCTTTTTTCATCCGAATTGCAACCTCACAATCACTCTCTAAATGGTTAAGATAGCCGCAAACGAAACAGAAATCTGACAATCTTTCATATCTAAACATAGCCACAATTTTCTCAGATTTCTCCATTGCTACTCGAGAGCACCTTTGGCCTGAATGTTGCTGGAGCTGATGAATATATAGGAGCTGATTGATGATGAGCTGAGATTTGTTGGTTGAAGGTGGTAGTAGCTTTGCTTGCAGCCGTATAACAGCATATTAGTTAGTTACAAGCTAAATTGTGAAGGCCAATAGTACTACACGTGTCATTATTGTATTGAATCCATTTGGTCAGGGGAATAGTGTGTCATTGCAATAGCATATTAGCACACTGTACAAACTTGAGAAAGGCAGTGAATGAATATTCGTATTCCTCTTTCCTCAATTCTTTTTCGTTCTCCTTCTGGTCTTTTCTACTATTTTATTCATTTGAGTTAATTCATCAATCGTTTTATAACAAATTTGGTATCAGAGCCTTACAGATCCACCTTCAAATCTGGGACAGCACCGAAAACTAACTTCAATGGTGGAAGGTACTCGATTAAGCTTGATGCTAGAGCAATTACAGGCATTACAAGAGCAGCTAGAGGCTTTGAAATTAGCGGACTCGACCATTCCTAAGTGGTAGGAGGAGCAAAAACAGGGGATTGAATCTAAGTTGGCTGAAAATCAAAGTTACATTAGCCAAGTGCTTACCATAATGACTCAAAAGGAATCAGTGCCTGCTAGACCCAATACAGATGTTGGAGGTTCTTCTAATAGCCCAAAGTTAACTACAGTACATCCAAGAAGAGAAGGTAAGTCCCCTGTCGAAGTGACTATTATAGATGAATAAGGAAGATACATGCCTAGGAATGATAAACCAGGGTTATTATCGAGAAATTTAGGAGACACTAGTCCTGGCTTTCATTCTCTAGGCCAGGGATCTTTTGTTAATACTGGAGGCATGGTTGAAACTCAATCCCTGAATGCTTTTACATTGAGGCCAAAGATTGAGCTACCCTCGTTTGATGGTAATAATCCTCGTGGATGGCTTAAGAAGTGTCAAAATTATTTCTCTATTTTCTCGATTGCTGATCACCAAAAACTAGAATTAGCTTCAATGTACTTAATTGGTAGAGCTGAGATCTGGTTTGATGGTTATATATTACAAAAGGGTGCTATAACTTGGCAGGAGTTTGCTAATGATTTGTGTTTACGATTCTGTGATAAGAATTGTTCAGATATTGTAGAAGAATTTAATAAGTTGTCACAGAAACATTTGGTGGAGGAGTATCAAGAACAATTTGAACAGTTGAGGTCTTATATGCTGCAGTTTGATCCTCATTTATCAGAATCTTATTTTGTCTCTAGTTTTCTCAATGGACTTAAGGAAGAGGTGAAACCTAGAGTTAAGGCCAGTGAGTCTAGAACTCTTGATGTTGCTTTCAGGTTGGCAAAACTTCATGAATTGTCATTGGAGCTAGAAGGAAAAAGATATAAACAGAGTAGTAAGACTCCCATTAACTCCCATCTTGGCCTTTACCCGAAACCTACATATACCAACCCTACTCAAATACAAAAGCCTAACCCACTTTATAATATAGCTAAAACAACAATAGATGGAGCAGAGAAGAGCTATGAATCTTTGCTTTAGATGTGGAGATAGATTCATTCCAGGCCACACTTGCAAGGTGAAACAACTTAATGCCATCACTGCTGACGAAGAAGAAATGGAACAGGTGGAAGAAGGTAATAATGGAGATGATACAGCAATCGAACATGACCAGAATGTAACTGAGGATCTGCAGATTTCGATTAATGCACTCACTGGCAGCACGGGTCACAGTACTATTAGAATTGAGGGCATTATTAGAGGCAAAACACTTAATGTGTTAGTGGACAGTGGAAGCACACACAGCTTTATGGTTCCTAAATGGGCTAAAGATGGAGTAGAGTTGGAATCAACTACTCCCCTAACTATAACAGTGGCCAATGGAGAAAGACTTTATAGCACAGCAATGTGTAAGGAGCTTACTTGGTGGATGCAAGGGCATAAATTCTCACATGACATGAGGGTACTACCAATGGGAGGAAGTGACATGGTCCTTGGGGTGGATTGGATGAGGAAATATAGCCTTATGTTGTTTAACATCAATGAACTTTCTTTAACTTTTCAAATGAATGGACAGCAGGTGAGATTAGTAGGGAGTAAGAAGCCTAATAAACTTATGGTTATTTCTGGAAAAAAGCTACAGAAGTTGGCAAGCAAAGATCTTGAATTACTTGGAGAATTGTATATTCTTAATGTGGAACAAGAGGATAAGCAAATTCCTTGCCAACTACAGAAACTGGTGAATGAATATGCTGACATCTTTGAAGTACCAACACAGTTGCCTCTTCCAAGGTCTCACGACCATAGTATTCCCTTGAAGTTGGGCTCTCAACCTGTGAACATCAGGCTATATAGGCTGCCTTATAACCAGAAGTCAGAAGTGGAAAAACAAATATCAGAAATGCTTGCTGCTTCAATTATTCAAGCTAGTCGAAGCCCTTTTGCATCACCATGCCTTCTTGTCAAGAACAAGGATGGCTCTTGGAGAATGTGTGTTGACTACAGACAGTTAAATACTATGACTGTCAAGAATAAATTTCCCATTCCCGTTATTGAAGATTTGCTGGATGAGCTCCATGGTGCTAGATTCTTTTCCAAATTGGACTTAAGATCAGGGTATTGGCAAATCAAAGTCAAACCTGAAGATATTCCTAAAACGGCTTTTAAGACTCATCACGGACATTATGAATTTAAGGTAATGCCCTTTGGCCTTACTAATGCACCAGCCACATTTCAATCTCTTATGGATGATATCTTTTCAAAATATCTTAGAGACTTTGTTTTGGTGTTCTTTGATGACATATTTTTCTATAGCCCTTCTTTAGAGGAGCATGTATGCCTTTTGAAGGCTGTTTTTGAAGTATTGAGAACTAACAGATTGTTTGCCAAGAAAAACAAATGCTTCTTTGGTCAGAGACAGGTGGAATATCTTAGACACATAATTTTAGAGGATGGAGTTGCAACCGACCAATCTAAGGTTGAAGCAATGCAGAAATGGCCATTACCAGCAAATCTTAAGTCTCTAAGGGGCTTCCTTGGCCTCACTGGTTACTACAGAAAATTTATCCAAGGGTATGGTGTGTTGAGCAAGCCCTTAACGGACATGCTTAAGAAGGGTAAGTTCCTCTGGACTGTTGAGGCCATGACAGCTTTTGAGCAACTGAAGCAAAGGATGAGTACTGCCCCAGTGTTGGCCCCACCTGATTTTACTAAAGAGTTTTGTTTGGAGACTGATGCATGTGCTACTGGTATAGGTGCAGTATTGTCACAGGATGGAAGGCTTATTGCATACTTGAGCAAAGCATTAGGTCCTCGACACCTAGATCTTTCTATCTATGAGAAGGAGTACCTTGCCATTCTTATGGCTATCACAAGGTGGAGGCATTACCTGGAGAGCAATGCCTTTGTGATTAAGACTGATCATGAGGCCCTTAAACATTTGTTGGAGCAGAAGTTGACCACCACGATACAGAAAAAGGGCTTGACTAAACTTTTGGGGCTTAACTACTCTATTCAGGACCGGAAGGGAAGAACCAATGTAGTGGCTGATGCCTTATCGAGGCAAATGGAGGATAAAGGAGAATTAAATACTCTGAATTCCACTACTGCAATTCCTCAGTGGGTTGTTGAAGTAGAGCAAAGTTATGTTGAGGATACTGATGCCCAAGAGAAGATAACAGCTTTGGTTGTGGATCCTCATGGCATTCCTCATTATTCATTTGCCAAGGGTGTTCTAAGGTTTAAAGGAAGAGTGTATATTGGTAATAATGGCCATTTGAGAACTCAAGTGCTACAGATGTTACACGATTCTCCTCAAGGAGGACATTCGGGGGTTCAGGCTACCTATCATCGACTGAAGTTGTATTTTTTCTGGCCTAAAATGATGCAACAAGTGCAGGACCATGTCCAGCAATGTGATGTTTGTCAGAGAAACAAGAGTGAACACTCTGCCTATCCTGGTTTGCTTCAGCCAATTCCTATTCCCTCATAAATTTGGGAGGTGGTTACTATGGATTTTATAGAAGGATTACCACAAGCTATGAATGTGAATTGCATATTAGTAGTGATTGACAAATTTACTAAATATGCAGATTTCTTGTCACTCTCTCATCCATATACAGCTTCTGGTGTAGCTAAGATCTATTTAGAGCAAGTGATTAAACTTCATGGACCTCCTAAGACAATTATTTCTGATAGAGATAAAATTTTTGTGAGTTCTGTGTGGCAGGAACTGATGAAGTTGCTGGGCAGTAGTGTGCATCTTAGTACTGCATATCACCCTGAAACTGATGGCCAATCTGAAAGGTTGAACCAATGTGTAGAACAATATTTAAGGTGTATGTGTTCATTAACTCTGAAAAATGGGCACAATTTTTACCACTGGTTGAATGGTGGTACAACACCAGTTTTCACATAGCCCTACAAATGACCCCATTCCAAGCCTTATATGGTTATGAACCTCCTGGCTTTAATTGGAATCGAAGTGCTGAAGCAAAGGTGTTGTCTGTTGAAGAAATGTTGAAAGAAAGGGAGAAGGTGAGTAAAATGCTGGTGGATCAATTGCAGAAAGCACAAAACAGAATGAAGTTTTATGCCGATAGAAACAGATCTGAACGGGAATTTCAAGTTGATGACCAAGTGTATCTCAAGCTACAGCCATACAAACAAACTTCCTTGGCCTTGAGGAAGAATCTGAAGCTTGCTTCTAAGTATTTTAGACCATATCCCGTGGTGGCTAAGTTAGGAAGGGTAGCTTACAAATTGCTGCTTCCTCCTCATTCAAGATTGCATCCGGTGTTTCATGTTAGCCTACTTAAGAAGAAGATTGGCAACAAGATAGTGCCTAGCATTAATCCACCTGAAATTGGAGATGATGGGCAACCATTGGTGTATCCAGCAGCTGTGTTAGGCAAAAGAATGGTGAAGAAGAACAATCAAGCTGTCACACAACTTCTGGTGGTCTGGTCCAATCTGAGTCCAGAAGAAGCAACTTGGGAAGATTTTTCAGTTTTAAAGTCCCAATTTCCGGATTTTGATCCTTGGGGACAAGGATCAGCTGCAGGGGAGGCTAATGTCATGAATGTTGCTGGAGCTGATGAATATACAGGAGCTGATTGATGATGAGCTGAGATTCGTTGGTTGATGGTGGTAGTAGCTGTGCTTGCAGCCGTATAGCAACCTATTAGTTAGTTACAAGCTAAATTGTAAAGGCCAATAGTACTACACGTGTCATTATTGTATTGAATCCATTTGGTCAGGGGAATAGTGTGTCATTGCAATAGCATATTAGCACACTGTACAGACTTGAGAAAGTCAGAGAATGAATATTCGTATTCCTCTTTCCTCAATTCTTTTTCATTCTCCTTCTGGTCTTTTCTACTGTTTTATTCATTTGAGCTAATTCATCAATCGTTCTATAACAACCTTTTCAGAGGCTTATGGACATTAATATTCAGTCGGACCCGTAAGAACCTGCCCAAGGCCATACGGTCATCATAAGATCAACCTCTTCCACCTCCCCAATAGTTTCTCCCAAAACAATCCCTACCCGTTCGCGCATCATGCCCAAAGGCAACCCATGGATTTGCACCCAGAAAGGGCAAAAATCCACGCACAAAGAGTCTAGACTCGCAAGACTTTCAAATATTGTAAGAATCATCACAGCCTTCTTAAAGGACCAAGGCTGGTTATGTAGAACTTTGTCCTTCTGCATGGTATTCTCAAACTGGAACAAGAAAACATGATCATCCACTTCTCTGATATTCAAACTTTCAGACAGTCTTCATACCTTTTCAAAGACCGCTCTCATACCTCCACGTTAATACCTTTCCTAGTAAATATCTTCCCAACCGGGCAACATTTCCCAAATTTAATCTCGCTTACCCAGTTCGTATTGATCACCACATCCTGTTGTTCTTCGGTAAGGGACAAATTACTCCACTTATCCTCCAAGCTTTCCGTCATGTCGTGAGAACCAGCAAGAAGGAAAGACAACTCTAAGACAAAAGAAAACTCAAGAAAAACTCACTTGAATAAATCTGGAACTAAAACTTGTAAAGGCCAAGACGAAAACTATCTCTCAACTGTCACTAGGAGCATTACCTAGAAGAGACATGAAACCCATCTTTTTAATCAAACACATTCTACATTTTTTCTTAAACATAGTAAAAGTGATATGGATATAAATATTGTCTTTCATTGCATTTATTTAACAGTTTAGACCAAAGTTTGCATCCTAAAATGAGCAATTAAACGATGTTTAATAGGCGTTGCAGTGAGAGACACTTGAATTAAAAGAAGGAGAGCACCACTTAACTATTTAAAAAAAAAAAAACCTTACATTTCATTTAGGACAACAAAAAAGTTATAAAGATAAGCTTTAGTAACATTTTTCTACTGTACATCATCAGCATATAAAACACGAGAGAAAGGATGTGTTTGGATAGCATTTCTTTTTCATTACTCCAACAATAAAAATTTTCCACGAAAGACTTCTCACACATCATAAAGATGGGTTATTTCTTCCGTGCTAGAGCTGCAGCAATGCCGCCAGCAATCAGTCCTGCAGCAGTGACAGCAATACCTATGCCAATGACACCATCTGCACAAAAGTTGAAAGGAAAACTGCTACATCAGCCAAGTACAGATCAATATTGTGGGAAAACCACTAGTCATAGGTGCTTAATTACCTTTCGTAATCCGGTCTTCAATCGCCTTCTCAAGAGATCGTGCCTGCCTCCAATCAGGTTCTATCTGCCAAATTCAGTAACAAAAACTGTAAATTATGGATGTAGGTTGGAAGTATCGAATAAAAAATAATCTAGCACGGTGCACCAGAAACAATAAGAAATGCCATGATATCTGCAGTAGGATTACTGAATAAGGCTAGTAAATATCATTATCAACCATTAGACACTGCTCCACAAGCTCCCTGCTCCTTGAATAGTCACCACTTCGAAAATATCCAACAGCCAGAAGATAAAGCTTCTCTCTCTTTTTCAATGGATTAGTTGTGCTGGCCAACGAAGCTGCAAATAGCAAAATGTTTTAGTTTCACCAATTCAGGTAGGTAAAAATGATATTCAGCAAAAGATATCAACAGCAGTTTGCAACCAGTTTTGAGGAAAGTCTAAAAGGAAGATGAGGTGAAAGATAGAGAAACTCATTTTACCTTCAAGCATAGCTATCCCGCGTTGTACATCATCTGCTCGTCTTGAATGAACAAGAGCCCATGACAAACGCATAATACATTCATTTTTTAACTCACCAGAACCGTCATCTAACTCAGCAACCTCCTTTTCACATCCCTGCAAATAATTTTAAAGACAATAATGAATAGATCGAATAAATGTTTATAATCTTTACTAGCATATAAAGCCAGGATAGTGTGGTTTCAACTCATCCAACGAAAAATTAAGACTCTAATCTTATTTTCAAATTGACAGATTTTACCACCTAATAATCCCATGCAGGACAAAAGACATATATAAAACAATTTGATGTGCTAAGAAATTGAGGATGAAAAATCTCAGAAGCAAATAAGACACAGTCAACACATGACACAGTTCAAGCATCATGAAACAAACCAATATGAAAACTTTTTTATATGCACAACCATTAGAAGTACTATTGTCTTTGCTAATTTATATATTAAAACTTTCAAGGAGAAGAAGCAACAACCAGAAATTAACGCAAACTGAGGTTCTAAGTCCACATAATACAAAGGCTTCAAAACTAAATCAGTCAGATTACTAGATACAATATATATATATATATATATATAAATAAATAAAAGTAAAACATGAAACAGCACTTTCTCTGGCTACTTGCAATTATTTCACAGCTGATCTCATAGGCATTGACATCTGTTATTTCCACAAAGAAGGTTTTATGGGTCATTTACACCAAAATCAATATATATATATATATATATATATATATATATATATATATATATATCTTTCGCCCTTATATGTGCCTAGTATCTACAAAATTAAATAATATAAAAAAAAAAGTTTCAAGAATTGACTCCATCAGTCCATTCCATTGCCTATGTGATACAAAGTTCAAAAATATCCCAAAGTAAACTAAAAATCTGCATTTGATTCTAACTCCAAATTTCCTTCATTTCGATTGAGGAAGATTAATCCTGCCAGGAGCAGCCTTTTTTTACCCCAATGGATGGAGGGAACTCTATTTCCAATGGCAGAAAAATAAAGGGACATGTGAACAAGGAATGACATTTAGGCACCCATGCCTTTCAAAAAATTGTTTGTTGGGGCCAAAGCCATGATCAGGAATCAAGTCACCTCACCTGGATGGTGGCAAGGAACTCTTACTATCAAGTGCTTCACCCTAGCGCCTAAGCACTCACCTTGCCTACACCAGAGGAGTACACTATGACACCAAAATGAAAGGGGACGCTCTACCAAAATACACACACATCTACAAGAGACAATCCCTCCCTTTCTCGACACATACTCGTCTCCAGAAATTACAAGGAACACTTAATAGCTAGATTTCCAAGCATGCAAAGCAGATATGGGAAAGAAAGGTGGAAGGATGGAGAAAGGCGAGTGCAGGCATTTTCTGTAGTCATAAACAACAAAATCAATCAGGGAACCATGAAATAATATATCAGTACATGAACTGCCTCTTATGTGACAGAAATTCTGGTAAGCTACTAACTAGAAATGTATCCACAACTTACTATCTTAAACTGCTGCAGCAGAATAGCATAAGTTTCATCTCAAAAGGATATTAATCTTCATAAAAAATTAAAGCAACGACTACTGCTGGTTTATTCCACTACAGATGCTTGTTCATATGTAATTACACTACAATTAAAAAGCTCTTAATTTAAAAAAATTTAGAAGTACAAACAAAATATATCGAAAATTAAACCTAGAAGAAATCAAAAAGCTAATGAAAAGGCAATCCAAAAAACCCAAGCTAAGCCCCTAAAAAAAATCAAAGATTTTATTGCTTTTTCATCGAGAAAGAAAGAAAACTGGGTTCTAAAGATAGAGAATAGAAAAAGAAACCAAAAATTTAGAAATTTAGGAAAAAAAAGTTGAAGAAAAGCAAAGATCTTACAGCAATTATGTCGGAATCGCACCAAGGAAGCTGATCTGAGGGCGAGAAGATGTTAGTCACCGACTCAAAGAAATTCCCTAGCTTTGCTTCCATTGTTTTGGTAAAACCGTTGGTTTCTAGCCTTTTCTTTGCAAAACTGGAAACTCTGTGCTCTGCTCTGAGGAGTGGCCGTCACTCAATTACAAGGAAGCGTTTGGTAAAATGCCAATTTCAACTTGTTCAGAAGTCTGAATTTTCCTTGGGTATCACTAATTTTGAAGTATTGGATTCTGAATTTGATTATTGGTTAAAAATTTCGAACACTATAATTATTCGATTATTTTTTAAATACATTATTTGAATCCTATTTTAATAAATTTCATACTTTTTATTTATTATCTAAACACGTTTAATTGCTCAATTATCAATCAAAATTTTGATAAATTTGTTAATTACTCGAATTCGACTCATGCAAAAATATTAATTATTTTAATATCTAATTTTTATTAATTAAAAACATAAAATTAAACAAAAATATACAAGTTTCATGATAATTCAACAAACTTTAGTAATTCAATAACTTAAAACCTATATAAATATGTTTATAAAACTACAAACAAACATAATTTAATAAAAAAACAAAAATATATTTATAAAAAGTTAATTGGGTTCGAGTTTATGATACCCTATAAACACTACCTGAATTCTACCCAAATTCGACACGAGTATTAAAATCACTATTCTAATCCGATTAATACCCGATTATAAAATACCAAAATGCTACTTAATCGGATCAAGTAGACCGGAGTGCCCTATTAAATAGTACCCATTTATATCTTACAAGTGATACTTATTTTCTGAGGAAAAAAAAAAGAAAAATTATTCTTTAAAAACACTTGATTTCTTTATAAATAAAATTTTAGGTGGCAAATGAATCACCTCTTTTTTTTTTTTTTACATTTCATTTCTTTTATATAAACAGTAATAATTGGAAAATGGGTGTATTGAACAAATATATGAGTGCATTTAGTACTTGTCTATTTTAAATTGCATTTATGGATTATTATTTTATGAATTGACATTTAAATTTTTAAAATTTAGAAGTAAAAATAAATATCAAATATCTATTTAAAAATTAACTATTTTATTAATTTTTATAATTATATTTAATGAGGCACAAATTAGTTTAAATTATTTTGTGAATTTAAAAACTAGACTTATGATTAATAAAAATAAAATATAAAAGAGAAATAC
This sequence comes from Heritiera littoralis, assembly GCA_031772115.1. Taxonomy (NCBI): domain Eukaryota; kingdom Viridiplantae; phylum Streptophyta; class Magnoliopsida; order Malvales; family Malvaceae; genus Heritiera; species Heritiera littoralis. Next base: position 3,683,741 of record JAPDPK010000043.1, read on the forward strand.
AGTTCTTAGATAAATTTTTTTTATTTATTGTTACTTTTTAATAAAAATAAATTTTAAAAAGAAAAGGAAATCTTACCAATTTGGAAAGGATGAAGTTCAACAACAAATTGGGCAAAACTTGGCATTAGCATTTGCATAGCTAGACAAAATCCACTCATCTTGGTGGGAGATTCCCTTGGAATGGGACATAGGAACATTTTATAGGTGAATTGGATTAGCCTTCAAATAATCAAAATATCAATATTTATAAAATGAAAACAGTATTCGCTCAAGCTTGGCAAAGAATCAATAACAATTATCCTTTAACACTACAAATTAATTTATCCATGTGTATTACTCTACATGCATTACTTTCTTCCCGTTGCCCTTCTTAATGAAAAGCACCCCAAAAAATCAACAAAAGTCCAAAATTTGCATAGGTTTGATGCCACCACACTATCAATTTCACACCACAAGATGAAGATAAAAGACTCCAACTTCCCTTGCTAAAACCCGGGCCTCAGTTTCTGAGGGAACCAAATTCTACCATCAGCAGCCATCTATGCCGATTTGATGGGTTGAACATATCATCCCCTTCAAGCGCCATCAACCACCGAGTCACTCTACGGCATGTTGACTGACAAGTAAGCATCAGATTGTAAACTGGCACTGCACATGATGAAAAATGAAATCCAAACAAACTGTTCGCTTTCTTGACTGGTGTGACCAAACATATGCTGCAAAATCATTTCTTGGCATATGCTTTAAGGATTTCTTGAAACCTGGATTTCATCTTACACTTAGATCACATGAAAGTTAGATGCATTCTTCTCATAATTTACTAATATAGCCATCCTAGTACAGTTCTTGCTTGCTCAAGCAAATTTCCTCGGGCAATAACACATTTTCTTCATCATGCTTTGGAGATTCACCATTACCACTGAAGAGTCCTGTAGATAATGTAGGGGATAGAGGTGCATGGCCACCTACAATTATTAAAAATAAATAAATAAGATCCAAAGGATAGATTTAACCTAAAGACAGACAGCTGAACATAACCAAAAATGATATTTTTGCACACCTCTGAAGGATGAACCTCTATCAGAGTCTTTGGTTGAGTTTAACAAAATGGTCCCCGAAAGCACACCAATGAAGCCGCATATTTCAGATATGACACTTCCCATACTCTGACCATCCCAATCCTGAAATATGAAATACTATTTTTATGTTATATGCACATTAGATTGATAATCCATAAAAAGCAGAAGATGATGCATGAAAAATATGTTTCTTTCCTTCGTATTGGTTCAAAATGGGATAAAAAATGTAGTAATCTGTTCTCCTATACTCGGAACAGCTATTCCATCCCCTCCTCTATTCCATTCAATCAACCAGACATGCCGAAAATGTTTCAGAGTTCCACAAGATTGCAGATATGGAATTTTTTTAATTTATAGTTAATTTCAAATTTGGACACAGCGAATGAGTTTTACTTCTAAACTCTGTCTGGCCCAGCCTCAACTTACAACAGGATAGGACTCAAAGAGGGAGGAATAGAACATCCAATTTACTGATAAACTTTGCTTAGTTTTATTTAAGCCAGTTTGTTCAGTCCATCTTTTGCATTTTATTCATTAAGTCATGACAACTGAACCTTAATCTTTCAAAACGTCCGAAACTTCAGTAGATACTCTTTTTAGCAAGATGGAATGAATGATTAACGATGCATACCTTGAACATTATGACACTGGCAAGGATCGTAAGTGATGTGAACATGACATAATAAATGGGAGACACAACTGCAGTGTTGAATGTATCAAGTGCCTGAAACATCAGAATATTTTTCAGAGTGGAAAATATTTACCAAAAAATCAAAAAGATCAGCAGGCATCAATTCCTATCCAAGACTTATATGAGACAGCTTTTAAAACTAAAGCATCCTTGTAAATGACAGTTTATTGCTAATATATATGATAAAACTTAAAAGCACCGTACTTGACAAGGAAAGACTGCCATCTTTGAGGCAAATTAAACAGCGACGTGTTAGATATCAAAGAAGTTTTTTTTTTTTTCATAATTAAAAACAAAAAATTTTAAAAATTTTAAAAAAAAGAAGATGATCTTTAAGAGGCATTAGCAAAACCAGATACTTTAGCATCTCACTTAACCTTTCCGATCATCTACATTAAGCATAAAGATGATGAGCAGAGGAGCAACATAAATGAGAGATGAGAGAAAATTCATATTAGAATGGGTCTTTTCCTTGACAAACCAAATCCTATCAAATTCCTCAAATCAAATCTGAACCCCCGATCCTCCTGGAATTTTTTATTCCTACTCAAGCAATCAAAAGATTTGACGCAGTCATTTGTTGGCCAAAAAGCCTTTTGCAACAAAAGAAGATATAACACAACGGCTTTAGTTTGTTTCTTCTTCCCAGTCATTTCCTCGCACTCCCTCTCTATATTAGTATTTTTTCTTAATATAAATATTCACTGTTTCAATACATGTGAGCTACAGCAGCCTGCCTTCATGCTCTTTGTCTCATACATATCATCACACCACTGACTCTAATTTTACACACTATCAAATCATTAAATTAGTAAAACTTGGTTAATTAGTAAATTAGTGAATCATTAAATCTTTACCTTTACAACCTTATCTCTAATGCAGTTCATAGTGGCAAGGATTTCTAGATGGCTCTGCATAACTACTTAAGTATGATAACATACCCAAACAAAATCGAAGTGCCTACCTTATTGAGATAATTCATTTGCGTAATGACACATGTAGCAACAATGAACATAAAAAACCATGTTTCTGGGTAGACTAATTGGTTGTTTCCCTCAAAGGTTAATTTGAGTGCAGTTCCAAGGGCTTTGACACTCATCACCTGCATATGTTATGCAGTCATCAAATGAGACACCAAATTCATATGTGATTTTGGAAAAGAAAATAACATAAATTACTCTGTTCAGGCTTCCCAAGAAAATGTTATTAAGCAGGGAAAAAACCCAGAAGCTCACATTTAGTTATGAACTTATGATATAACATATATCCATTAAGAGAAACTTCCCTCCAGATTATACATAAAAGAAGGGCAGATTCATTTACATAAAACTCTTCTTTTGTCAATCAAATGTCATGGATATTCACATCAATTCACACAAACTGAAGGCTTTTCAAACTTAAGAATCAAAGTATTCCAGAAGTGAGATACTTCAAGGAAATATATATATTTAAGACTAAATGTTTCACATCATTTAAAACTTTTATTTAAAAATGATGATATGTCGCCTATTTGAAGATAAAATCAGGCAGCTTCTAAATAGTTTTAGTGAAACTCAACTCATAGTGGGCAATGCAAGGAAAAGGGAATTAATCCTGCGGTTGGAAGCAAAACAAACTTAAAATCCATTAGTAGTTCAAATGGAGTACCGAGAGAGATCCCATTAATGAACAAATGCCTGTGAAAACCAACACATTTGTATGCCCACATCTTGGAGCAAAATGGAAGACCAAAAGGAACACCAACACAATAACTGAGCCCAGATACAGCAAAAAATCTGAAATAGAAAGGAAATAGAGTCATTCGAATGCTTTAACACACAAATAAACAACAGGGAAAAAAGGTCAAAGGTGAAAACTAACTTGGTTGTGTAGCCATAGTCCATATCTCTTGGACAGAAGTAATAGGACTCTCCTGTGGTGCATGGATAACAATTATGACTGAACCCGAGATACACATAATGCAACCTAAAACCCCTAGCTGGTGTAACTTCTCCTTCAATATGAAGTGAGCCAAGACAGCACTGAGCACACCATTGAAAGTAAAACGAATGGAGGGAGGAAGAAAACGAAGAAAAAGAAAATTCATTAAATGATCCTAGAAGGAGAACCATCTAAACTAGGTGTAGGGGATATAACCTGACAATAATGCTTAATGCACCAAGAGGGGTAACAAGAATTGCCGGAGCAAATGCGTATGCCACAAAGTTTGCAACCTCTCCAACAATCACTGCATCAAAATATATACAACAAAGGGTATTCAGAAAACAATCAGTTAAGAGAAAAAATGCTACCAATCTATTTCATCCGTCCCTTGGGAAATTTCATGATAAACTTTACATTAATGCATCAGTTGCAATAACTCATGCACGCTCTCCCACACCCATCCTAAAGAAAAAAAGATTTACAACACGCTACGGAAATAATTATCTGAAATATCAAATTTTAAGGCGAATGAAACGTTAAGATTCGTAGTAAAATTAAACAATCCATTCACCTTGATATGAAAATTCTATTAAACAATCATCAGGATCAGAAATGAGCAATTTTGATAGTATAAAAAAAATGATAAATTGAAAATTAAATCACACATCAAGCAATAATCATAACAGAAAAAAAATTACAGAGAAGAGGCAAAAATAAAAAAGATCCCAACATACTTGTTATCATCCCCAACCACCATAAAGGCTCCAAAAGATAAGCATATCCACCATAACCTGCAAAATTCCAAGAATCAAAAGACATTCATAAAAACCCAAAGCTAAAACAACAAGCTTAAAAAAGAAAAGAAAGACAGACCAGCTCTGACACCAGAAACAGCAGCAGCTCTTCTAAGGCCTTTCTTTTTAATGATAAAGCTTGCCCCAATAAACCCACTTGACAACAATGCCAAAACAAATCCTTTTAGATTGTCTTCAGATAAACCCATCTTTCTTCAATCTTTACGGGGTATTGATCCTTTCCTCTTGTTTTTCTTCTTTCTTCGTCGAAATCTTCCAATCATTGGCTTCTTTTTTTGTTTTTGCTTGCCGGTTTTGTCTTGTGACAAATGATGCTGAGCTTTTGCCTTTTGGAATAAAGCATGGGATATTTTAGTCTTTACATTGTCATGCATACAGAACTAATTAGTGAGCCGCTAAAAACACTTTTTGTTTTCCTTCCTCCACACCCATTTTCTCCCTTAAATAAGCAGTTGTTTATGTGTAAAATAAAGTGTGAGAAGAAAAATGATGGATGTATTTAGTAATTCTCAACTAATTAATGTGTCACCAGCACTTTTTTAATGGGCGAATCTCTTAATATTCGAATAGGCCCTCTATATATAATGACTTTAATGCCATATATACATAATGAATTTAAGTTATTGATCATGTCGGCAATTTTACACTAAATTTATAAAATTTGATCTTATTGTAAGATCAGAGAATAATAATTATTAGATTAATAATATTTAATTTAAACTATTAATTAAATTTTAAAGGTAAAAAAATACTTAAACCTAGTAACTTGTAAAACTAACTTTTTAAATTATTTTTATGTATTAAATATTAAAAAAAATATAATATTGAGTTATCATTTTAACCTTCTTATATTAAAAAAAATAGTAATGAATTATTAATTTAACCTTCTTATAATTCCCATAACTTTATATTATTTTTCGTATTAAGACAATCCCTTCAATCTACTTTTTTTCCTTCTTTCTTATATTTTTAGGGTTAAATAATATAGGCTTAATAGCCAAATATGTCCTCTACGTTTGTCATAAAATGAAATTAAGTCCTCAACGTTTAAATACATGGAAATCAGTCTTAAACGTTACAAAATAATTGAATTAAGGATATTTCTGTTAAATCCTTTAATTTTCTTTAAATTTTATTACTGGTAGAGGTAACGAAAATTAAAAAATTTAACGGAAATATCCTTAATTTAATTATTTTGTAACGTTTATGACTGATTTCCATGCATTTAAACTTTGAGGAGTTAATTTCATTTTGTGACAAATGTGAAAGACACATTTGACTATTAAGCCAATATAAAATAAATAATTTTGATTATTATTAGATTTGTCATGGACTCAGCTTGCTGCGGAGTTATTTCTTGAGTTGTCTGCAACAATAAAATGCAACGATGACTCAAGAAGGAGTGTCAATCACCAAGCCATTAAATTACTTCTATTATAAGTAACGACCAACAATATAATCAACTTTACTATTAAAAAAACTATATAAGCAACTATCTATACATATATATCTATCTATAATAACTATATATATTTTTGTCTCCCAAAACCTCCACATGTCAAGCTTTGGCTTTTTTTCTTCTTTTTTTTTTCAATTTTTCCCTTTTTTTGTTTTTCAACCTTTTTTATTTGTTTTTCAACCTTTTTTATTTGTAGAACAAAAAAAGTTATTTATATGTAAATTTTATTTTTAATAGAGAAAAAATAAAAAACATAAAAAATTGATCTTTAAATTTTATATATTTATTTTCATAAAAAATTATTCGTTCAAATAATAAATTTTTATATATTTATTTTAATATTTATCAATAATGATAATAAATTTTAAAAATATAAAATCAATCTCCAAAAATATTGTTTAACTAACACATAACAATTAACAAATACTCAATAATTAAATAATTCTTCAAATGCATATACAGTACATTTTTTTTTAACAATAGATTACATTTACAAATGCATTTATAGTATATATTTTGTAGATCATTAATTTCTATATATTTAATGTTGATAATTAATAAAATAAAAATATTTTAATATTAAATATATATGTTAAAACATTTTAAAAATTAATTAAGTTAATAATTTTTAATATTATTTAAATTATATAAAAATCACTTTTTTTTGCTCCACGTCCAGCTTCACATTGGTTCTGTCATTCACTCATTTTCTTTCACCTTTCTAACCCATACCATTCAATGTTTTATCTCCCATACGAGCCATGTATCGTGTCTTAATTGATTTAGCATTTTATTTCTGTTTTTTTAAATATTTTTTTATTATGCCCTCTAATTTATTTTTAAGTTTTTTTTATTATGCCCTCTAATTTATTTTTAAGTTTTCATTTTTTAGTTAAGTTCTTTAATTTTATTTTATTTTTGAATTTTTTTGTTATGCCTTTTAATCTATTTTTAAATCTTCAATTTTTTTCTCCAGCAATAATATGATTCGGTGCATAAATTAAAAAAAATTCAAAATAAAAATATGATAGAGGGTTTAACAAATGATGCATTCTAAATATAAAAAATTAATAAAAAATAAAATAAAATAATTCATTTATTTTTGAGTTGATTTTTAATCAAGGAAAAAAAATCTAACAACACAAAAGCTAATTAATTTAGATATTTTTAATTAAAAAAGTTTAGATCTAATTTCTCTAAATCTATTTTTTAAAATTATATCTCCACTAGTAAATGTAAACTTACTAAATACGAAAAATATACTAGCTATATAAAATCAATCTCAAATCACAATAATAGGTTCTTCTCTCGCCTCATAATAAATTTTTTAAAACATTTTTTATATTTATTAATAATGATAATAATTTTAAAAATATAAAAACAATATTCAAATATATTATTTAACCGACACATGGCAAATATTTAAAAATAAATAATACTTCAAATACATATAAATTATGTATTTTCCAAATTTTGCTTTCAAATAAAAATTATTATATGAAAGGATTTTTTTTTCTCTAACTTTTCTAGGAAAAATAGTTTTACTTTACATATTGTACTTTGGAGTAAATATAAATAATTCAATTAGTTATTCTTAAAATAAAAATGTTTACAGATGGATTTAAAACCTTACACATAATTAATAATATGAACAAAACATTCTTACCTAATTTTTTCTTACTTCTTTTTTAAATTGTCTGAACCATTATGCCGTATATAAAGATATATATATATATATATATATTAATGCTTTAGGTTTTATTATTGTTGTATTATTATCTTAATTTGTTTGTTTCTAACACAAATTATCTGTTTGTCATACTATTTAATTTAAGTATTGTGTATTTTTTTAATCCAAGCTAATCTAAATTTTTCAAAAAATTATTTTTGGATATGTTGTTTGATATATAAACTCTATCATTAATAAACACGTTTCTTTTATAAATCTTTCCTTAGTAAACATGTTTCTTTTTTGTACTAAACATTATGAAGGAAATAAATATTTCTTATGTCCAATAACTCTTTTTTAATAATCAACTTAACTAACTTTAAAAATTACAAAATAAAAATAGACCCGCAGCATTGCGCTGACTTATATCTAGTATATATATATTTTTGTCTCTTGTCCTTCCACGTGTTAGCTTTTGCTTCTTTTTTTTTTTTTTTCAGTTTTCCCGTTTTTTTGGCTCTTCAACTTTTTTTTATTTGTTTTTTTTATACTTTTAATCTATTTTTTATATTATATAAAGTACTCTACAAATTAGTACTGTACAATTTGTAGTGCATTTTTATGCCAATTGCTTTGATGCAATTGGTTGTTTTTTTTCCAATTAATTTTTTTTATGCGTTTTGTGTTGTTTGGCCTTTCAAATTTTTGTAACCCATGTCAAACTTTTATTGGTGCATTTTGGTTTTCCTTCTACAATCTGACCTGAGCTGTTTGATTTATCTCTTTTATGTTTTCCACGTATCACATGAGGATTAATCCAATTTTTTTCCAGTTCAGTTTTTTTTTTCTTCTACTTTTTATTCTTTTTAATTTAGTCATCTAACCATTTTTTATCTAAATTTTTTAACCTTTTTTCAATTTTTTTATTTTTAGCTCTTCAATGTTTTGTGTTAAACTCTCTAATTTCTTTGTATATGTGAGATCCCTAAATTTCATGTAATTTCTCCATGTATGTAAAGTATTCTAAGTTAATATGATTAAATGAATATGAAGATTGATGTGTAATTGATGTATGAATAATGTATGGCTGATGTATAGAACATAGAAGAAATAATGAAGTTGAATGTCAATTTGTTAAAGGAATAATGTTGATATCAGGAAATGTTAAGGGTATGAGACAAGAAATAAAATCAGAATGTTGATTGGTTAATTAAATACATGTGGCTTATGTTTGAATGGAAGAAGAATTAAATGATAGTCAAATGGGTCAAAAGGTCAAGAAAAGCTTGGCTGAGATTGGTAATGAGATAAGGAGACATTTAATGCCTCTTGCATGACTCACCCTCATCAGCTCATCACCAACGTCAGCCACTCTTCTTCCCAGCTCTCTCTCTCGTGCCATCTCCAAGTTCCCAAGCTTCCATCTCTAGCTACCTTGCTAAACCACCTTACTGCCTTACCAATTCACTAAGTTCGATTAACGAAAAACGATCCTCGTCGTTAGACTAGGTGATATCTGAAGTTTGGTGGATTAATTCCAAGTATTTGAAGAGATCTCAAGTTGTGAAATTCTGGTCTCTAGTGAAGGTAAGAGAAGAAGAGGATTCTTGCAATTTCGTTCATGATATGAAGTTATTTTGAGTTGGTATAACATGTGTATGTGATTTAATTTAAGGTTTGATATGGTATGATGATTTTAGGTTAAAAAGGTGAAAAGCTAAGGTGACGCATCAAGTGATCTTGCGTTCTCGAGGAAATCGAGGTAAGGAATTTATGTAACGGACGTAAGGCGGCTATGTCCGCATGTTTTTATGATGTTTTACATGTTTTGGAAAGATGTACAAGTTGTTTTATGTAGGAAAAGATACATTTTCGGACTTGTCTCCTAGTACCAATTAGGCTAGGAGCAGCCGACTGCCTTAAATGGGAAGTCGACTGCCTAGAGACAACCAAAACGTCGTTTTCCGAAACCCGATGCAAACCAGTCGACTGCTATGTAAGCCAGTCGACTGCTATTTACCCAGAAGCATTCTGTTTCAAACCAGTTGACTGCTATATGAGACAGTCGACTGCTAATTTTCAAGATGCATTCTGTTTCAAAAACAGTCGACTGCTATATGGGCCAGTCGATTGCTATTTCTGAAGAAGCATTCTGTCTGAAAACCAGTCGACTGCTATAATGACCAGTCGACTGCCCTCTCGTATTTTCAAATATGAAAATATAGAAATTTAAATGAAAATAATTTCGAAAAAGGAAGTTATGAAGTAGCAGCCGACTGCCCTATGAGACCAGTCGACTGCCATGCATGAAAAGAGCTTTCAAGCTTAATTAATTTAAACACAAAAAGTGTTTTCTGAAAAAGGATATTATAATGTTTTGAGACTATGGACTGCGTAATGATTATGCATTTCTGATGGCTGAGAGACTCTGATCAAGTCCTCAGTAATATGTATGTTGAGCGAGGAACCTTAGTCCGGTCCTCAATCCCACATGTGACACCTGACTAGTGTTCACTGTGGAAATTATAAAGGCAGGAGAGAATCCCTGACCTATACGGAGTGCACTACTGTACCAATGCATGATTAGAGTCATATGAGTCATATGAATGGGAATGAACGGTTCATGTGACGACTCAATCGCTTAAACATTGTACATGGTCTCCATCTATTTCAAGTATAAAAATGTATGTATGAAGAACAGTATACGATGTATGTTTTCAAGTATGAAGTATGCTATGAAGTATGAAGTTTAAAGAAGTATGATATATGTTTTATATGTATGCTATGTTTTAAAGAAAGCATACAAAGTATGTTTGCCATGGCATTTGAAATAATTATGCATGATGGCAATTAATGCATGAAAGATGTTTATGATGCATGCTTTATAATGCTTTACATGACATTATAGAGCCAAGTAGGAAAAGTTCATATAGAGGCATAGTACGCTCTTTTACATACTTTTCTTACTGAGCGTAAACTCACCCTTTTACGACCATTTTTCCTACAGATTTACTGAAGTGAAATCCGCTCCGACTAGAGGAGCTTGTTTTTGAAGAATTGAAGTGTACCTTCTCAATACGCTTCCCAGTTAGTATAGAAGGTATACTCCTATGTTTATGTATAATAAAGTTAATATTCAGTTACAGTACAGTACAAGTAGATATTGTGTATATTGGATATCGGGGATGTAAGATAAGATGATGTATGAGATCCTGTGGAAATGAAATGATATGTATATATATCATTTATTTTTAAGTCTATGGAGATTGCAAAATAATTCATAAGCTATTAAATAATTAGCTTAAAGGTAAGAAAAGAATGACACTGTATAAACTAAATCTAACTAAAGAAGGACAAGATAAGTGATAAGATGGAGTGACGGGGACGTCACAGTATATTTAATGTTTTAATCAATATTCAGTCATGTATTTTTGCTAAAGACAAAAATTTGAGCATAATATATTTTTATAACAGTGATTCCAAGCTTAAAAAAATAGCCTTCTAAAATATATATTTCTTAATAATTTTTTAATCTATGCTCATTAGAGTATTATTACCGGAAAAGAAATTTGAATGTGTTCATTTAAATTTTAAAAAAAGAAAAAATAAAAATCATATTACTTTAAAATAAACACGATATTGACAAAATGAATGAACAAAATAAAAATAAAATCTAGGATAAAACAACGAGAACAAAATCTCTCCAAAAATACAAAAAAAGTTACTAAAATCTAGAATATAAATCACAGTAAGGAAAATTTAGTTCAAAATAATCAAAATTAACAATAAATACCAAACTCTGAAAAATATAAATTTAAAGAACAAAAAAAAGTCATTAATATGTGAATTTTATTTTTAATAGAGAAAAAAATAAACAACATAAAAAATTGACCTTTAAGTTACAAAGTTTAAATGTATTTTCTAATTTTCTTTATTAGATCTGCCGTGGAAGATTTAGGCTTGCTTTTTCTTGCACTTTTTCTAAGAATAATAGGAAAAATTAATCGTTCAAATAATAAATTTTTATATATTTATTTTAATATTTATCAATAATGATTATAAATTTTAAAAATATAAAATCAATCTCCAAAAATATTGTTTAACTAACACATAACAATTAACAAATACTTAATAATTAAATAATTCTTCAAATACATATACAGTACATTTTTTTTAATAATAGATTACATTTACAAATGCATTTATAGTATATATTTTGTAGATCATTAATTTCTATATATTTAATGTTCATAATTAATAAAATAAAAATATTTTAATATTAAATATATATGTTAAAACATTTTAAAAATTAATTAAATTAATAACTTTTAATATTATTCAAATTATATAAAAAAGACCCGGCGAAGCGAGGGCATAATTTTTGTATATATATATTTTTATCTCCTGTCCATGCTTGCTTGACACGTGTTCTGGTTTTTTTTTCTTCAGTTTTCCTGTTTTTTTGGTTCTTCAACTTTTTTTTTGTTTTTTTTGTCATACTTTTATTTCTAATATTTTTTAAGAAAAAAAAGTACCCTTGCGTCGCAGGGGCATTATTCTAGTATATAATAAAATGCAGCGACAACTTAAGAAGTCGGGTCCATGACCAAGCCATTAAGTTTTTTTTTTTGAAACACCAAGCCATTAAGTTAGTTCTTAAATATTTATGTGTTTTTAATCAAATGTTATATTGGATTTGTTGAGTCATATAAATATGTGCGTATATAAAATTTATCGTAAAATTTATGAAATTTATTGTAAAATTCATAACATTCATTATAAAATTTATGATATTTATCTTAAAACTTACAAGATACCTTGTAAATTTTATGAAATTTATCTTAAAATTTATGACATTTATCGTAAAATTTATTATATCTTTTTTAAAATCTATTAAATTCATCATAAAATTTATGACATTCATTACAAAATTGATGAGAGTTATCGTAAAATGTGTATTCAACTTTCCAAGTTTTATTTTAAAATAGATTTTTTTAAATAAAGCAGTTGATTGCCATTATAGGCAGTTGACTGCTCTTGCACTTATATAATCAGTTAAAAAAAATATAATTCTATCATAAAATCAAAAATTAGATTGCCCAAATCTATGCACATGGATGTCCCAAAAAACTTTTAATCTCCAAAAAAAGCGCGGACTTTGAGGACACTTGATTTCACTTTCTTGAAATTGCTTACAAGTTCTTCTCCAATTCAAGCATATTTTTCCTATAAAATTTTTTAGACATAGATCACAACCACCTTCAATAAGATTGGTGACACTCATCAAATACTTGACTTTTGCTTTTCCATAAGAAAAAGATAACGTCTATTCAAAGATGTATTCCATGTACATTAGTAAAAACACTTTAATAGAGAAATGGAATAAAAAAAATCTGAATATGAGATCCCAATATGTGATTCTACTTTTTCATTAATAGGTTTAACTGCAATCATTGAGGAAAGGGTAATGTAGTTTTTATCTAGACTTAAAATAAAGCAAATTTGTGAATAAGAACTCTCAAAAACATTTTTCAAGTGTCAAACAAACTGTTTATCGTAAAATTTATGATATTCTTCGTAAAATTTATGACATTAATCGTAAAATTTACTATATTCATCTTAAATTTTATGAAAATTCATCATAATCATAAAATTTATGAGATTTATAGTAAAATTTATGAGTTTTATCGTAAAATTTATGGCATTCATCGTTAATTTTAAGAGGTTCATTATAAAATTTCTGATATTCATCGTAAAATTTATGACATTTATAGTAGATTTTATGAGATTCATCGTAAAATTAATAAGAATGAGCATAAAAACATTAAAAAAAACATAAATAATGATAATATCTTTTAGATTAGTAATAATTAATCTAAACTATTGACTATACTTTTTAGCTAAAAAAAATTAACTTAGTAACCTATTCAACCAATTTTTTAAATTATCATTAGATATTAAACATTAAAAAAAAATCAGAGTCTTATTAATTTAATCTTTCTAAATTTTTAAATATTAAATTTAAATCATTGCTTACCATTTTTGGCATTGTCATCATCATCCTCTTGGTCTGGCTTTCTCAATATATTTGCATACAAAATTTAGTTACTTCACATTACAATAAATTTTCAGCTATTCATTTTGCTTTTGCTAATCTTCTTTATGAATTGCTTAAACAGAACAAGAGATTAAGGCAACGATGCCCGTTCTTTTTTTTTTTTGTTGAAAAATATGATAGGTTGATATGCAATTTGATAGATTGATATGGACTCGAATTAGTACACATCCTACAAGCACTTTAAACGGATTCTCAATTTTTTTTTTAATTTTTCTAAAACGTAAAAAAGGTAATCAACTGCTTATAAAAAGCAGTTGATTGCCTTGCATAAAAAACTCACTGTTTAAAAATTGTATTAGAGCAGTTGACTAATATTTTCGAGCATTCGACTGTTTTAGTGTAACACAATAATTACTAATATTTCACATGGTAGTGTAATGACATAAAAATTATGACAATTAATCATAAAATTAATGATGATTAATCATAAAATTGATAAGAATAAACGTAAAATTATTAGAATAAATCTCAAATTATGATAATTAACCGTAAATTTGATAAGAATAAACATAAAATTTATAAGAATTAACATAAAAGCATTAGAATAAACACAAAACTACAATAATTAACTGTAAAGTTGAAGAAAATAAACGTAAAATTGTGATTATTAAATGTCAAACTATGTAATTAGCCTAAAATTAGAAGAATAAGTATAAAATTATTAAAATTAGCGTAAAATTATTAAACAAAAACTGTTTTTCGACAAAAAAGGTTCAATTTGAAAATAAATTATTTACATTGCAGATAAAATTTTGTTCATTTTCTAAATAAAAAAAAATTATTTTGTTTCCTTGATTTACAACTATATTTAACTGTTTGCAACTATTTTATTTCTTGTATGCCAAATGATGATAATGCCCTTTGATTTTTATGATTCTTATGCTTTAACATATTGTCTGATGCTACCATTATTGAATAGCAACTAAACCAGGGCAACTTTGTGAAGAAGAAGAAGAAGAAGAAGAAGAAGAATATTTTTTTTAAAATTTTTGCTCAGGGCAGTTGAATGCCCGTATTTAGCATTCGATTGCTCATAAACATTTTTCAAACAAAATGCTTCTAGTACAATGGCAATCAACTGCTTTTTTATGTGCAATCGATTGTTATTTTTCCAAAAGTATTAACTTAACACAATTAGTGTAAAGTTAATAAGAAAAATTCTAAAATTATGATTATTAATCATGAAATTATTATATATAGTGTAAACATGCAAGAATAAGTGTAAAGTTATTGGAATTAACTTAAATCTATTAGATTCATTGTAAAATTTATGAGATTCAATGTAAAATTTATTAGATTCATCATAAAATCTATGAGATTTATTGTAAATTTTATTAGATTCGTAAAATTTTATACATTCATCGTACAATTTATGAGTTTTATCATAAAATCTATGAAATTCATCGTAAAATTTATTATATTAAAAATAAAATTTATAAGATTCATTGTAAAATTTATTAAATTAATCATAAATTTTATGATATTCATTGTAAAATTTATTACATTTATCATAAAATATATGAGATTCATCCAAAATTTTATTAGATTAATAGTAAAATTTATAATAATTAACCATACATTTAATGTAATTCAGCATAAATTTTATATAAATAATTATAAAAACACTATAAACAGTTTAAATAAACAATAATTAACTGTAAAATTTACGACAATAAGTGTTAAATAATTCAAAAAAATTTTGAACAGCCGAATGCCCTTGTATAGTAGTCGATTGACTTAGTTATTTTTCTGGATATATTGATTCTGATTCTCATGGCAGTCAACTGCCTTTATGCCAGAAGCAATCTGTCTAGAAAAATAACTAGGTTAGTCGACTGCAATAAAAGGCATTCGACTTGGGCTACTAACGCAATTTTCTAGGCAATTGGATAATATAATTTCATATTTTAATTATAGTGGATAAATTGTAATTTTAGTTTTTTATGAATGGTTAAAAATTTTAGTTTAAATATCTAGTTACTTTTTCAAAGGATAGAGATATAACTTGCATTATATCCAATTAAATTTAAGTTAACATGTTGACCTATTAAATGTGACAATCCCTTATTCTGTTACATTGTGTAATTACTTTTGTCAAATTTTCAATTCTATTAAAGTTGTCCTTGTCATGTTGGGATAGATTTTGGACAGTGAAGGTGTCAAGATAATCTTGGTGGAATTTGATGAAATACAGGAACAAGGGGTAAAAAGGTAAATTTTAGTTCCAAGGTTTAATTTTATCTGTAATTCCAGAATTAGGAATATAGGAGTTAGAAGAGATTAAATTAAAGGCTGGAATCATAAATATCGGGATATTAGAAATATTAAATATTATGGGAAATAGGAACTGAATAATAAATATTGATGAATTTATGGTTAATGGGAAGTTCAAAGACAATAATAATAACAATATTCGTGGCATAGATTTGCATGTAACATTAATCTATGTACTGAATATTAAATACACCTTGATAAATGTACATCTATTGTATACCAATTAAACAATTAAATTAAAATATATAATTAGTGCAAAACAGGAACCCAAAACCGTGAGCTACGTATTATGTATAACACTTTAATTACAAAATATAAAACCCAAGCGGGATAAGGTGGATAAGCCACGCCAGTAAGGATTAAAACCAAGGAAATTAAACAACACTTGAAATGAGAGGTCTAAAGGGGGACCACAACAATGCCTTGTCGTGGGTTAACTCTAAACTTGGAAGAGCGTTATTCACGAGAGCTTCTACTTTCACTACAAATTTTTCTCTTTACACTACACTTCTCACAAACACATTAAACACACCATGTAAAATTACAAAACTATCCTTAAAAAATTTGCAAAGCCCCCATCTTCCTCTTCCTTCCTTCGACAGACCACTCCACTTCCACACCGGCAGCCACACCGGCAGCCACGCCGACAGCATTCTGGCTCCAGCGACTGGTGGCCTCAAGCAGGCTCACCTGCACAAGGCGACATGCCTCGCGCAGGTGAAGCTTCCCCGGCGAGGCCACATGCCTCGCGCAGGCTTCCAGGGCGAGGCTTCCCGCGTTGGGGCGTGCCAGCACGATCCTGACCGCGCGCAACGATTGCCGACCTCGT
Organism: Heritiera littoralis; assembly: GCA_031772115.1. Taxonomy (NCBI): domain Eukaryota; kingdom Viridiplantae; phylum Streptophyta; class Magnoliopsida; order Malvales; family Malvaceae; genus Heritiera; species Heritiera littoralis. Next base: position 3,700,598 of record JAPDPK010000043.1, read on the forward strand.
GCAGCACCTACTCGAGGCTCCCCCCGCAGCCTCACCTAAGCGAGGCTCGCCAGTTGTCGGAGAAGAGAAGGAGTAAGAAGGCTGAGGAATGGTGGAGAAGAAACTGTCGGAGCTAGCAGATGGGTCCGGCTGAGAGGGAAAAAAAGATTTATTGAATGGAGGTTAAATTTGTCATTTTAGGAAGTAGATTTTGTTTTTTCTTTTTTTTGTAGTGTAAAGAGCAAACAGTGTGGTGCAAATAGAAGTCCTCGTTATTCACGTAAGCCATTTAGGCTAAATCGAGAAACCTATTTATTTTTCTTTCTTCTTTTACATTCAGCTCCTAACAAAAATGAGAGAAAGTGCAAACAGCCATGGTGGAAGAGAGAAAAACTGAGAGAAGCAAGGCAAGAGGAGGAGATTTAGATTGAAATTCCCTTAGGATATTTTGTGTAGATGAAACCCATTCCCTCTTGAGCATTCGGCAAAGAGAGAAACCTGAAGAAAACTTCATCTCGCCTCATAAACCAAGCTGAATCCATAGAGTTTGATACAATTCTAAGATTTCATAAGGTTAAGGAAGCAAAGAAGGTTAAGAGAGAGACCTTGCATGTGGCCTTTCTCCTCAAATTAGTGGAGACCGAGAAATAGAAGGGTGAAGAGCTGCTGGATTTAGGTAATTCTAAGGTAATTGATGAAGCAAATCTAGTTTTGTTAGCTTAGATTTGTTTACAATGAGCTCTAAAAACACATGCATGAATTTTAAGGTTTGGAGGAACTCAAGTCGAGAGCTGATGAATGAAGGGTGTCCTTGAGTTGTTATGTGAACACTACAGTTTTGATCTTTAGAGATACTAATTTTCTAGGTAAATGAAGTGAGGCTTCTGATATGTGTTAATGTTCAATGAGTTTGGGTGGTGTAAATGTGATAATTAAGATTTAAGTACCTTTGTTAAACGACTTTGTGACATGAATGTGTTGTGGTGTTAAATCTTGTTGTAATGCCCTGTTTTGAGTTCTATATTTAAATGTTCAGTTTGGGAGTAATACATGTAGATAAATTTTGAAAAAATTAGGGTTGATAGCCTAAGTCAGGGGTAATTCTGTTTTGGAATTTCTAGATTTGAAGTTCTATAGCTTAAGATATGTGCAAATGAATACGAGACACTCACTGCAATAAACAAACTGCTTAGTATCAATTTTAAAAGTGCATGGATAATAGCTCAGATTGAATTTGGTTGCAAGCTATATATTTTCAGAAATGTAATTGAGTTCGGATTAATATGGTTTTGAGCTTACACAAATCGGTTATTCTTGTATTAAAGTATGAGACATTTTGTGCACAGAGGTCAATTGACCATTCTGTTTGAGTGCAATTGTACATAAGGTAAATTTGTAGAATTACTGGAAATGATTCAGAAATGATAAAATTGTGAAATTTATCATTCTAAATAGGAAATTGAATTCGATTTCATTTGGTTTTTAATTCATAATTTTTGGATACTCCTATAATTATTAATGTAAATTTTAGTGAACAAAGGTCAGGAAATCATTCTGCCTAACATGCCAAAAATTGATAGAACTTTGAAAATTTTTTGGGAACAGCACAGATTGAATTAGAGAATGAGCCTTACACTTCAGAATAGGCATTTAAGTTTGGAGAAATATAAAATTTATAGCTTGGCAATCAGATTCCGAGATCTTTAATTAAAGCCAGCACAATGTCATAAAGTCAGAAATCTCAAATGTAGAAATGGACCAAGTAGATTATGAATAGTTCAAGTGAACAAAAAGGGGATAAATAGTACTAGTTTACTAATGAACAATTCAAAAAACACTGCTAAGTATTGTTTCTTATTGAATTATAAAATTCTTAATGTTAGCATATAATTAGAACTAATGAATTAATTCAATTTATCATGTGCTATGTCGAGGGCTATCTTAAGGACTAAGTTTGGTTGAAGGTTTACTTGCACAATTAGCTTGCATGAAACTTGATAGACCAGGGAGGATTGAACTTAAAAGCTAAGCAAGTATTGTAAGTAACCTTATGCAACTAGCTTGCATCCAAATTGAATGAACATTGATTTCTAATTTGGTTTTTTGATACATATTAGACATGTTGCACATTGAGCCCATCTTTGACCGATTAGTTTAGATTTTTGAAAATGTTTTATAAGCATGCTGAAGGCTCGCCAAATCCTTGTTTTGTTTTATGTATTATTGTTCTAAGATGATAACACTCCTGAGTTTCCAAACTAAACTAAGCTTTTGGTTCGACATGATTTTCCTGATATTGATTTATAACTTAAAGTGTTGCAAAAGCTTTGTGAGCCTTTGATTATTACTTGCATATTTATGCATTATGACTGATACGAAGTCTTGCAAGGCTAATTTGACATATCGATATTGAATATTGTTTTAGACCCTAGTAATGAAACCTTGGGGCAGCATACCTCGAGAATTGAAAAGGCATTCTTAATTGACTTAAAGCACTGTTTTTTGAGCATAGGTCTCGGAACGATTAGCTTGTCCCATATACTATGACTAGATAGGTCCCAGTGTTATCTGATCAATGAACTGAGGTGGATTGGTCTATGCATAGGCAGCATCCCTACTTGGGAGATCGATACTGTTAGCTACAGTAGATCGTTATGATGTTAGCTCTAAGTACCTTTGATGATGCTATGCCTTATCTCTTGGTATCACGATATGTCTTATCGATTGGATTGCATGCTTTATGTATGATTTGATATTAAGACCTTTAGTTATGTTTTCTAATCTTCAAACTACAAGATTGATTTGATATTATTGACTGTACATTGATTTGTAAGCTTTAAAATTAAAGATGCTTGGTATGATTTTAACATGCTTACTGCTATTATTTACTGAGTTTATGACTTCCTCCCCTCTTCTTTCCCTCCCTTTCAGATTGATTGTCACTATCACTACTGCTTTTGACTTGGGAATCTCCTCGGGAGTGATTCTCTCGTACAGTGAAAGCTATATGGCTCCCAGCAGGTTATATAGACACATGGGATGATGGTATAGTGTATTTTGTACATTTTGCTTATATATACACACACACTCATAGATACATGTCGAGTCTGGAATGTAGGCTGGGTTATACTAATATTGGGATATCATTACCATTATAATTGTTTGAGATGGTGATGATAGAATGATATATGTATGTATATATGTGTGTTTGAGAAGAAAGATGTAGATGATCTTAGTATATTACATAAATAGAAATGGCTGTAATCTATATACAATTGTTTCATAGCTTAATGAGATTTATATTGAGTTAACCTAATGTTTTGGAATTGGATAAAAAATAATTAGACTAGGCTTAAATGTTGTCTACTAAAGATTAGAAAAAGGACCTTAGTGATCGAGGAATCACTTAAATCAAATGGTAGTCTACACAGTCACCCACAAACGATGAATAAAAAAAATTTAGCCCACAAATTTAGGCTTTCACAAGATAGTTAAGAAGGAGAGGACGTGTCATTGAATCATTATTAAAATATTTATTTAACTTTTAAAATTTATTCAATTTCTTATGAGATATTCAATATCTCATGAGATCTCATGACCTTACAGTAAGGTCGATATTTTGCAACATTACTGTAGACAAACCCTTAATCATGGGAATACATTTTATTTTTACAACCATAAATTTTCAAAAGTATATAAAAATTTTCAATTTACTTTAATTTAATATAGAAGTGTTAAATGTGTCATGCTGATTCGGCACGATCTATTTAAATATTAGCTCAAATGTTAATAAATCATGTCAGTCCAGTATTATTTTTTAACAAGAAGTTTTGAACATGTTCACACAAACTTGTAGAAAGAAAAAATATTTTATCTAATTATAAATTGACATGCGTCCAGTACAGATTTTTTTAAATAAATTAATTAAAGAATTTTTAAGTGACAAATTGTTTATTGCCATGTGCATTAATGACATCTTTTAATTTAATCATGAAATTAATTACTAAATTATTAATTTGATAATTAAAATGAAGATAAATATACTTGGATTGGCTAATCAAAATTCAAACAATTTATCTCTTATTTGAATAAAAACAATAAATCAATTTATTTTTTAATTAAATTAAATAATTAAGAGATAAATCTAAATTTTCATCCAATCAAATTTCAAGGATTTATGAGTCCTTCGATTATATTTCACTCATGAGTCATCAATTTTATATCTTATTAAATTAAACTTATTTTAGGGATAAATTCAAAGAAATTAATTTTTTTTTAAAATTCAAAAGTTAAGTTTTCTTGGAAAACTCTCACCTAGCAAGAAGCACTATTACACAAGGTCATTTGACATTTTTTGACAATTTTGAAGAATAAAAGAAGATTTTGAAGACTCAAAACCTTTCCAAGTTTTCAAGGATTAAACTCTCAAGTCTCAAATTTTGAAGAACTTGAAGAACGAAACATTTTAGTTATTCTATTTGCAGATTTTTCATGAAGAAAAAATCATAGGATTTTCTTTGTTATAAGAATCTTCAGACACAATTGAGAAATAAAATTATTATTTGTCTCCAAAATTTTTAAATCTTATTTTCAGCTTTGTATGTACATACCCATGAAAGCTAAAGGTATGGCCTAGAACAGCAAATGATTTGCAAGTCTCAAAGATCATATCAGACATCTTTTTTCGTGTTGAACTGTCAACTGTGTCAACCACAATCCATTAGCAAAATTTTCAATTTTTTATTAGTTTTTTAATCATTTATTATTACAAATAATAATAAAAAAATAAAATAAAAAAACACAAATTTAAGTATTTTGGCCAAAAGCTTACATCCATATAGAGGGGTAAGATAATCTACTAAATAGAAATATTAAAATTTAAAATCCTAATATAATATAAAAAATATACACACAAGCCAAAACAAAAAGCGGCATCATATATTTTTCTAATAATATAGTTTTCATTAAAAGTTCTTTTCTTATATAAAAAGTAACATATCGTATATTTTTTATTCAAAACGAAAGGATTATAAATTTATCTATTAATATTATCAAATATTTCATTAATAGATTTATTTAATATAATTTTATTTTATAAGTTATCAACAAAATATCAAAAATAAGTATGGCTTTATCATAAGATAAAAAATGAAATGAATATAACTTATGGTCCAAGGAGTTAAGCTCATTTATAACATTGCAAGTTGACACAAGAAGACATTTAGACTAATGAGTCATGTTGTGCTAGCTTGTGTGCCAAGTGCTTGCACTAACCCTTAATGGATCGAGTTGTCTTGACTTATGAACCTAAAAACCTCAATCCAACACGGCACGTGTATAGGTGTCAAACTTGACCCAATCCGTTTACTTAATAGCACAACGCCCACATCATGTCAGACTTTGTCATATCATGGATCGTTGACCTATTTAACACCTCTAACAAGAAACTAATTGTCGTTATATATGATAATTGACATTTACATGACATATTTACATGTAAAAGAAATACTTATGAACATTTCACATGGCAGAATGGACATAAAAAATAGCATCTTTGAGCTATTCTTTTTAATTTTTCTCTCTCTCTAATCCTCATACTTTCAAACAAATCACTTGCTATCGTCACCTAATTCTAGAAATCTTTGCCATCAATACCATCATCTGCCACCCTTCTTGATGTTGAAATTAAACCAAAAGCTAGTTGAAAACTATATTTTCTCTTTTCTATACATATATCTAAATGGAATTTTCAAAAACAAACACAAAAAATCTTAAATTAACACTACTAGAAAAAAATGCCATAGACTATGGTTACATAAAAATATTTACTACGATTACTGAAAGTGTGTGCACTCTAATATCTTTAATTATAATTTTTATTTTTTAATTTTATAACTTTTCAGATTTCAAGCATCATGACTCCAACTACGTTTATACTAAGGTTGCATTTGGTATGCTGAAAGTAGTCACTTTGTGTTGCAATTTAGTTGGGCGCAAAGTGATTGCAATGTTTGGTAGGACACTTTGTGCTACAAAGTAAGATCTCCACTGCAATCACTTTGCAGACTAACTCTACAAAGTGCTTTGCCCAAAAATGCCCTCTCCATCAACCCAAGTCTCTTTGACTCTTCCAAAAATTTTCTTCTTCTCGAAAGCTCGCCTCTGTCTCTCTTTCCCTCTTGCCTATCCCACACATTTTGTGTGAGACTCGATTCTACTGTACTGTATGTGTGTATGTAATCAATTCTTTAGTGAAAATTAATGTATTAAGGGATTATAAGTGACAGTGTGATGTGGGCCCCATTTATTTTGAATGTGTTCAAATGGGCTCGAGACTGAAAATACTGTGTATAGTGTGTAATAAAATATAATATGTTGAATTTGAGGTTAAAAATCATTGAATTATATTATTATGAATTTTTTGAAATTATTTTGTGAAGTTGGAAAACAAATTGGAAAATGACGGATACGTCCCGAAGGCATTTTTGTAAATTACGCCTAAACTAAAATGAGTTGGGATGAAGTAAAAATACCATGATATTCTACATAAAAAGGAGAATAAGATAGTGTCAAGAGATTTATCAAAACAGTGGTGAAGTGAGAGAAATTCGCGGTGGGTCATGGGGGTAAAATCGTAATTTCTCACTATTCGTGCACCGCGCGTTGACGAAACTACTTCCAATCATCAAGATACATTAAATATGATTATTTGGCAGTGGAATCCAAAGTTTTGGAGTCCAATTACACGATTTTTACGATTATGGAAGTTAAGGGCGAAATTGTCCAAAATTTATATAACCAAGGGCAAAATGGTAAATTTTTGTCCTTCTAGAAGCATTTTTATAAGTCAACAAGGGATGACCGGCCACTATTCACTTTGTTCTTCATTTGGCTTGCACGACACGAGAAAGAAAAGAAAGAAAAAGAAGAAAAAGAAAAGAAAAGAAAGAAAGTCAACAAAACTTACCTAAAACTTGACTTTCTCACCAAGGTTGCTTTTAGGAAATTACTTTACACAATTTCCTCTCTCCATTGACACCAATATCTCATCAAATAAGGAAGAAATTAAGGAGAAAAGTGAAGAAGAAGGGGACGACTATGGTAAGCTTTCATGGTGATTTTACATTTTCTTAAAATCTAAGGTTGGATTCTTATGTTTTTCACTATGCTAAGCTTAGATCTAGTGTTGGCTTTGCTTAAATCCAAATGAATCATGCTAAATGGGGCCTATGGGATTTCGGTTTGCATAAGGGCCTATGGGAATCATGAAATTCTTTGCATGAAAATGATGGAAAATAAGAAAATGAACATGGATTTAATGTTTGGTAGCCTTAGATTGATGAAATTCATTAAGGGAAGCATAAAAGGGAATTCGGCCATGATGGCTTAGGTAGGCTAAGATGCTGCACTTCATGGTTTTAATATGCCAAATTAATGTAGAAATTAAGAGAAGAAGACTGGTGAAATCGGATCTGAAATCCGAGCTAAAACGGGAAAGTTATGTTTTACTACTAGTGTAATTTACACTGGTTAGGCATAGACAGTATCCTAAGTGGATGCATTTAGTGAAATTTAATAACCTAAAAATAAGAGGAAAATTAATAAAGATTTTTGGCAAAATTGTGTTGTAGCTGGAATTATCGGATTTTGATTGGTGCTACCAAAAGGGTCGGTATTACCGGACAGGTAAAGGATGAGTGTGTAAGCCGTAGAGATATAGCGAATGCATGATTTTGATGAGTATAATTTTATGAAATTATTGGTTGCTGAATTGCCTTTAAAATCATGCAAATCTGTGGTTTATGGCTGGCAAAAATACTGTGTTTAAGTGCAGGGGGTTAGAGTAATCGCAGCGGTTATGCTGTCGAAAATTCCTCCAAAAATTTTAAAATATCATGAAATATTTTATAAGTATGAAATGAGTGAGATTGTGTATTTTGGAGCTTATTTCCAATATTTTCCATAAATTGAAATTTTACCGAAAAATATTATTTAAATATTCATGTAATTAAATTTTATTAAAGTGAGATGTCAAATACGTTCTTTAAATTATTTCACAATTATTTAGAACGTTTATAAATTTTCTTACTGAAGCATGAATATTTTATTGACTGTTTTTACTGTACCGTTAAATATGAATTTAAATACCTTTTGGAATTTTATTAAATTTTAATGAAAATTGTTTAAATTCCTTAAAGGTATTTTCATTGTAAATGAAATGTTTTGAGACTGTTAGTCCCATATCATGCTCACGTGTATTACTGTACTGTACTGTTACTATGGCTGATAGACCCACCAAATCATCAACAGTTCTAGGGACACCTGGCAAGTGTACTCTGAGGACACCTATAGACTATAGCCATAGATCTTACTGCTTACTGTTACTGTTCCCTACGGGATTATAGTATGATATATCAAGGGTGATGCCTAGTCCCCACCTACTGTTTACTGTTATTGAATTGTGAATCACTGTTAACTATTTTACCGAACTGAGAACTATTATTTACTGTTACTGAACTACTATTTACTATTTTACTGAACTATGGATCACTGTTTACTGAACAGTACCGAATAATCATTGTTTTATTAAACCGTGAAGTACTGTTTACTGAACTGTGATTTATTGAATACTGTTTACTGAACTGTACTAAAATCTACGGATTTTTGAATTGAAAAGTATTTATAATATTAATTCAAATTTTAAAATAATTACTGAACTGCTACTGAAAGGTAAAACTTAAGTGTTTACTGCACTGAACTGTTTATTTACTGGTTACTGATGCGTTTATCGTACTGTTACTGAACCGACTGGTATACTGTTTCCACTATTTAAATTCAATTAATTTACTGTCACGTGTTTTGAAAGTGTTATTGAAGTCGTTAAATTAAATGGTTTATTTACCATTTATTATTATGGAAAAATAATTGATAAATGGTTTATATCAACAATTTATGAAGTATTCCCTATAGTTGCTGTGGGTTTTCGGGACAAGACAGGTATTCCAAAATACCTTCCATGCTCCATCTGGATTTCCCGGTCGACTATAGTATCCTTCCGTTTACTGTACCTAGTGAATTATTAGGAAAAAGAATATTTTTTAGCATATAGATTTGGTTATATCAGTCTTGCATACAATTCCTTTACTGAGCATGTTTCGCTCAACCCTTTATTTTTGTCACGACCCGAAGGCCAATGACGTCCACTTAACACTTACTTTACCCCTGATGGAAATTTACGAACCAAGTTTTTTTTCTCTATTTACGGTTTGTATTCGGTGTTAGTGCAATATCTTAATCAAATCTTATCCTATTAGTATTATTTCTCAGGCTATGTAATCCTTCTCAAGGTGATTTTTATGATTTTAGCCTTATTTTACTATTTCAAAAGGAACGGGTCGAAAACCTCCCCTTTGTATTTTATTAATTTCCCCAGTAAAATCACCTGCATTAAAACATATTTTTAAACTACACAATACAGCCAGCTATTGTTTCCCATAGTTCATACAATCGTGCATCTCATGCTCCTCTAAAGTTTAACCATTAGTAAGTCCACATCTAGCAATTTATACATCATTCAAAATGTACATCTTAACCCGGATCGGACTCGATAATCACCCAGATTCACATAATAATCTAGAACGATCCAAAGCTACATCCCATATTCTTTCCTAGTACTGTGAAATTAAAGTACATATAACTATCAAACTGATATACAAGTAGTATACCTCAAAAATGCAAAAGCTAACCCCGGAGAACGCAGACGAGTACCACTACTAGGTACAATTCCCGGGAGCCTATACGAAGCCTGAGCCGGCTATCAACTCGTAAGATCTGTGGATGTTTAAATTTAAGGGGTGAGCAAATTCACGACTCAGTAAGTAGTTTAAATTAGTACATACTAGGCTCATATCGTAAAACACGATCATACATGCATGAATTCTATAAAATAGCATATATGCGTTATATTAGAGTTAGCTACCAATTTGTATGTACACAGATTGCATAAGCTCATTCGTGCTTTCCTTCCTTTCTTAAACTCACGAAGTATCATTTTTTTTATCCCCTATTTATCGGTATGTTTAAGTGTGAAGGAAAACAAACATTCAAATAACACATAATTCTATAGCATAATGTCAATATAATTCAATCATTATTCACATTCTCTGCCTTATGTATAAGATCATATAATTCAATCATTATTCACGTTCTCTGTCTTATGTATAAGATCCTATAATTCAATCATTATTCACGTTCTCTGTCTTATGTATAAGTTTATATAATTCAATCATTATTCACATTCTCTGTCTTATGTATAAGACCTATTTCATCTAATAATATTCATCACATTCACAAATCACAATCACTTATTCATTGACTCAATAGAGTACGATTTCCCACATTTCATCAATACAAGTGTAGCACTTAGCTCTCAAAGGATTCTAGAGGTTGCTCCCACAGTTTTCGATGAATCTATGTAGCACGTAGGTCCCTTGAGTTCTCTAGAGGTGGCTCACATGGTACAAAAGATCGAGTCTTTACTCGGGTTGGCCTTTATGACACATACTTTCTACTATCTTATCGGAACTCGTGTAGCACTTAGCTCTCAAAGGATTCTAGAGGTGGCTCCTATAGTTTTCGAAGAATCTATGTAGCACGTAGGTCCCTTGAGTTCTCTAGAGGTGGCTCACAGTACAAAGATCGAGTCTTTACTCAGGTTGGCCTATATGACACATATTTTCTACTATCTCATCGGAACTCGTGTAGCACTTAGCTCTTAAAGGATTCTAGAGGTGGCTCCCATAGTTTTCGAAGAATCTATGTAGCACGTAGGTCCCTTAAGTTCTCTAGAGGTGGCTCACACGGTACAAAGATTGAGTCTTTACTCGGGTTGGCCTTTATCCTAGCTTTCAACAAACACGACTAGGTACTAATTTAGGTCCATGAACTCAACATTAGGAGCTGTACATACCGCACACAAATCACATATGCATTCTCAAAGTATCACAATATGCTAACATGCTCCATCGGTGCGACTTAATTAATTCATATGCATTCCTCAAAATGCAAGCACCAAAAGTATACAATTTATACATTCAATAACCACAACCAAACTATAACACATAACATGCAAGTCATAAGTAAGATTTCCTTTCTAACAACTACTATTCACGATCACATTATGTCCAACTTGTATTTTACCGTACTTACTCTTATAGTCTTACCCATAGTATTCTGCCAACTTGAGGTAAATTTAGATAAGTATTTTAATAAGTATTTATTCATCTCTTACGAGATGAAACTAGCAAGGCTTATTTAACCCACTTACCTTGAGGCTTAGTAATTATCCTCCTCGCGCTTCCGAGTCTGTATTCAAACCTCTACACCGTTCCGCTTTGCTACACATAAACCATTAACATTTCGATAAGTTTAAATCATCGTGCTTAATCACGTACTTAAAATAAGGACCTTAAACTCTATTAATTTGGAGTAACTATTAATCTAAAGCTATCTCCTTATTGTCAATTATGACGTACCCATGGTACGAGTCCTTATATACATATATATGTTTTAAGCATCTTTGTGTTTATATCTATATGTATATTCCAATATATATATATATATATATATATATATATATATATATATTATAGATATATATTTGTTTATCTATGCTCATCCCATTTTTTTCTTTCTTCGTACAAATATACATTATGCATGAGCATATGCATTTAGACATATATATATATATATATATATATATAATATATATATATATATATATATATATACATACACACATACACGTACTTAGACTTTAAACAAAACATTACAAAGCCTTACTTTACCTTGAAAACCCTTTAAAGCATCCTTGTTAGCTTTTTTGTAAAAATTTCAGAATCTAATCGTCAAGCCGTAAATTTTACATTACTTCTAACTCAGTTCCCTATTCGGAAGTATAAGGCTTACTTCTTAATTCATCTTGTGCCATTTCCAATAATTTTTCCAAACTTTGGTCCAAATCTGGCACATTAGGTAAGATAGTTTCTTGTCCTCTGTTCATTAAAATTTATATTACTAATTATAGGGATATGTAATTTGTATAAACCCAAAACCATATCAATCCTGACTCATTTACCTTTCTAAAAATGTAGAGTTTGAAACCAAACTTCATCTGAATTATTTTCTAAAATTTTTGAAGTTGACACTAGGCTGTTTGTACCTTGCAGTGAGTATCCTGCATTCATATGTACATAGCTTAAGCTACATAATTCCAAATCCACAAATTCCAAAACTATATGAAAGCTAACTCAATTCCCTATCTAGAAATGTAAGGTTCATGATTTAATTCTTCCTAGATCAACATTAGCAATTTTCCAAAGTTACACTATCTTCCAGCAGTATTCAGGCACAGTGTTACACTGACCTACTTGCACAAAATACTCCATATTTAATTATCAGCATATCCAATTGGTGCAAACTTAAAACCATAACAATCCTAACTCCACTACCTTTCTGGAAATGTAAAGCTTGAAACCTAACTCAATTTAGGCTATTTTCTACAATTTTTCAAAGTTAAGACTGGAATTCACGTTTTTCTGACAGAGTACCCTGTACTCATTTGTACATATCTCAAGTTATAGAAATCCAAATCAAGAAATTCCAAAAATGACTTTCTCCTAACTTAAAAGGCTATCCACCATAATTTTTCCAGAATTTTCTCCCTGTATAACAATTAAACTGAATGTTTTAATTGCAACCCAAAACAAAACATAGATTCCAGATTTAAACATCGAGTTGGAATTAAATCAATCCTTCATCCATAGAGTGCCCATTTGGTTCAATTTATCATAATTTCATTTTCATACTTAATAAATAAACATTGTAAGGTTAGAAAATATCTCATTTACCCAAATTTTCCAGCAGCTCTTCCTTTTATTTTATTTCTTTTCTTTTCTGGTTTATGCCACTACAGGCAGTTTTATGTTAGTGTTTTCTACTTTTCACTTAACTCAGATTTCATGCATATTTTCTACTCACTTAAGAATTTCTTCAAACATGTTAAATTCATCAAAACCCATCATCGTTCTTTCAATTCTGCCATGACCGAATAGCAGCCTTGTTTACGCCATTTCATATCCAACACATTCATCATCTAATTCAGTCTTCAACCAAGACCCAACAGAATTCTAAACAGATTTTCTTACTCAAAATATATCAAGATCACATAAAATTTTCCTTATTTCCTTTTCATAATCGAACATACAATAATTTTCTACACATGAATTTAATTTAATCAAAGGCTGTAAATTAGTTTTATTCAGTTCATACTATCACAAACACAAATTAAAATCAAGTGAAAGTATCTCTTTGCTCACCTCTCCCATGAAGCCGAACAGAGCACTCCTCAAAAACCCATTTTGTTCTTCTCCATTCAGCCTTCATTCTCATGCCCCACTTCTTCCTTTCTTTCTCTGCTTCACCTTTCTCTTCTTCCTTTCCTTCTCGGCTGAGTTTTCCTTTTCTTCTTTTCTGGTTCACGTCCCAGCCTCCCTCTCCTCGGCTACACTTTCTTTTCTTTGGTTTTCCAAGCTTTCTCAAGAAGCTTTTGTTGCCTTGGCTGCCGCGAATGTGAGTGGAGTTTGATGGGAGAAAATCCCATCAAACTCCACTAAGTCTTCTTTGATTAATTTAATCTTGTTTTTATTTCAATTTTCTATTCCTTTTTTTTAATTATCTATAATATATATTTTATAATCATAGTTGCATGATTAATGTTCATATATGTACTAATATATATATATATATATTTGTTTGTTTTATTGATTACATGAATTATGTATTTATTTATTTTATCATATTCTTTATGTGAGACCTGATATTTTGCATATATAGTATATCATATTGTACACAATTGATAATTAGAATAAATTAAATTGTGGAATTAAATAAATAGTGAAGATGTTCCACTTCACATTTTGGAATTTAAATTTTATATGGTGCATGTGAAGTGGAATGAAAATCTAAGATTATAAGAATGGAAATTTGATTGTTGGAACTATTGGCTTAATAGCAATCAAAGAAATGAAGAAAAGATGAATTAAATGTGTACTCATGCAAAGCTATTTTATTGGATGGAATGTAAAAGAGAAGAGGAGAAACTAAGTTGCCATTCACGCCAATAACAAATTCTGCTGCCTTGTTACATTCGGTTGGAAGGAAATGGCAAAAAGAAAAATGGAATTCAATGCATGGATAAAAAATATATATATATATATATTTATATGATAAAGTCAAGTTTATATATAAAAGAAAGGCCTAGAAGCTTATTGGTGGAAACTTTGAAAAAGATGTGTAAAAAAAAGTCAAGAAAGGTGGATACACACGTGGATTTCACGCCACTTACTTTTATGCAAGACTGATTCGGTTCAGCCTCCAAAAGTTGATAAAAATGTAGATTTTATAATATAAACAAGTGGAAATAAAGTCTGAGAATAAAGTAAATAAAAAGTAATTTTCTTTAGAATTTCATTGGTTAACCTAAAGCAAAGAAGAGTGGAAAAGTCCACATAAGCATGAAACAAGGAAGACTACCACGCCACTTGAGGCTGCCCTCGTACCAGCCTATGTCCAGCCATAAAAGGCTGATGAAATCTGAGTTTTTGGTATAAAATGGATAGGAAATAACAACTAAAGATAAAGTAGATGTAAGTACTTATATTGGAGTCCTATTGGATGGAAATAAAGTAAGGAAAAGAAGAAGTAATTAGAACACATGACCGGCCATGCCAAGTCCACGCCAACTTGTTGTTTTAATTGCAAATTTTGTATCTTTTGTAAAGGCTGTCGAAACCATTAACTCTTGGTAAAAGAATTGTAAAAAGAAACATGAAAAATAATATATTAAGTGGCTGGAAATTCTGCGGAAGGAGAAAGATAAAAACAAAAGAAAAGTTGGACAATAACGTGTAGAATGAGGCTCTCCTACGCCACATGGAGCTGCAGTTTTTCTTCATGCATTAAATGAAGTTTAATGCATGAAATGATGAAGACATAAAATGATATATTATGTGTATAATTTGTATTGGTTGTTTTGGATAGAAAGAAAGAATAAGAAGCAAGCAAATATCAGCAAAACACCATCTTCATCACCGAAAATTTGCTATCTACGAGAGCGACACTCTGCCTCGTTTTGTTCTGTTTCTTCACTTCGGTTCAGCCAAAAGAAAAATCCAGAAAATTATTCCATTATGATATTCAACCTTCTTGCTTGTTTAACCTTTATTCAATTGAAGAATCAAGCAAGAATTCAAGCTAGAAGTTGATGTGGAAGAGGAACAAAACAGAATATAAATTCTGTTTTAGAAACACAAATTAATCAAGGTGAGATTTGATGATTTCTTGAGATTGAATGATATAAATCTATGATTTCAAGCATGAGAAGCATGATTTTAGTCTTGCTTTTGAATTATTCTTGTTAGATCATGGGAATAGAATGAATTCATAGCTTGAAATAGATGAAGAACAAGAAGGAAATTGAGTTGAATTGGTAGTTGATGATGTGAAATGATTTAAAGGAAATTGGATAAAATGAAAGGAAAGTTTAGGAAAACTTAGATGGTGAAAGAACCAATTTTGACAATGGAAGAATGAGGTTTCGATTGAACATAAAAAAAATATGAATGCATTTATGGCTTCATGCAAAATTGGCAATATGAGATTCACGTAGACAAGAAAGGAATGAAGTGCAAAATAAGAAAATGGAAAGAAAGTGTTGAAAAGTCAATAAAAATGGCCATGAGAGGTTTTGGCCATGACTAAAAAGTAAGGTAAATTGTGTTGAAAAATTTGGAAATTGGTAAAGAATAATTGTAGAAATTAAAAGAGAATTTTCGGTGAAATTACAACCAAAAAAGGAAGTATAATGAAGAAATTAATTTTAAATACCAGTATAATTGATACTGATTGTACTCATGATATGAGGATAATGGCTGGATTTTATGAATTTTGGTGATTTAAAAATAAGAAGAAAATTATTAATAATTTTCGATAAAATTATTTTGCAGCCCGGGTAGACGGATTTCTATTAGCATTACCGGGACGATCGTCTACATAAGACAGGTAAGGGAGACATGTGTCGCCTGTAAGGATATTCGACCACATGTTTTTAAATTGCATTTAATTTTATAAATGCGGTTCCTAATTATCAGTTTAAATTGTGGTGATTTATTGGTTTGAGATTGTGGTGAAATACCGGTTGAAATATATAAATTGTATTTTCCCTGCAGGAGGCTAGCCAATCGACAGCCGATATACTGTCGAAAATTTATTGAAAATTACCGAAAATTATAATAAGTGATTTGATTTCATGAGAAACGATTTTCAAACACGAAAATCGAGAAATCAAGTATTTTTCATAAAACATGAATATACGAAAGTTTAATTTTAAAATATTCATGTTTTCGAGAATAGTGAAAAGGAAATCACTGAAAATTCACCCGGTAGGTGATATTTCACGTGAAACAAGATGGAAAATGAAAAGAACCAAAGTGAATATTTTATAAATAATTCTTAAATATTCACTTGATTTTACATAAAACCTTTATGGTTTTCATTATGAAAATAATTAATTATATAAATTCTATAAAGGTTAAGAACTGATGGAAAACTATGATTTCGAGACTAGAGGTCTCTACACGTGTTTTTAGAAGAAAACATAGTGGTGGAATTGTTGAATTGGAAAATAAATATTTTATTTTCCATAAATCATAAAAATAATTGATTTGAATTTCGATGATTTTGAAAACCATGTTTTTGAGTGAAAGCACAGAAAAGCGTGCGTATATGTTTTACGGTGAAAAAGACAGTTATACCTTTTTATATTTTACAATGATGATTTTATAAACTGTTTTCACCGTATGGAAAATATGATTGATACCTTTATGAAATATTTGAGAAATGTGATTTAAATTATTTATTTCATAAAGGTGATTTTATTACATGTGAGCCTTATGGATACTTATGAAATATTTCGATTTACTGTATTCAAAATCCATAAAGGCTATGGTACAGTTTATACTGTTTTGAGACTTAGGCCCCAAGTTTCATGCATCACACTTATGCTGTTACTGTGTGAAGACCGAGAATTTTCTAAATAAATATAAGGTATTCGAAAAATTTAATTTGGACAAATTGAAATCCAAATTAAATAAGAATGAAATTGGAGAAAATAAATTTGGGTATAAAGAAATCCAAATTTAATAAGAAATAAAAATATGTAACTTTATATTTATATAAGGTTATTATATAAATATATTTTTGAATAAATATATACATTCATATATGGAATATATGTATATATCATATGTTGAAATACCATTTTTATATCATTGAATATATATATGTAAATTTTTGTACATTTATGTATATATATATAATAATATATATGAAATATATATATATATATATAGAATTTTTGAATTAAAGTATACATATATATAAACAGTTTATATATGAAATATATACTTATATATATAAATATATATGAAATATATGTATAGTGTTTTAAATTGAAGTATATATATATATATGGTTTATACAAATTATATATATATATATATATATATATATCAAATATAGTAAATATATATAATTATATGAATATAATTATATATATATAAAAAAAAAAAAAAGGAAAGAAAAACGTGCGGGAATCGGGATACCCGATTCCCACCCATTTCCTCTGTTTACAACAGAGGAGGGATTTCCAAAGAGAAGCCGGCCAATGCCGGCCAGCCAAAGGAGAAAGGGGGAAGAGAGAGTGGCGTCGCCGGCGAGTGGAAAAGTGAACGGCGGCGGCTCGAGGTGGAAAGAGAAAGAAAACGAAACGAAAAACAGAGGCAAAACCGAGAAGGAAAAAAGGAAGTGGAACGGCGGTGCCGGCCAATCAGGGCACCGCCATCGACACCAACGCCACTGGTGAAGACCCATGAAGGAGAAAGAGGCCACCGGCGGTGAAGAAAACGGCAGAAGAAGGAAGAAACAGAGGAGAAAGGAACCGAAACCCACGTCGCCAGATCCGGCGCCATCGTCGGTGATGGGGCAAAATCGAGACCAGATCCAGCATCCCTGCAACCATGGCTAGCTGTGGAAGGTGCGAACCGGCCAGCAGAAGTGAACCGGCCTGAACCGGTCCGAACCGGTTCAGGCCAGAGAAAAAAAAACAGAACAGAAAAGAAAAAGGAAAGAAAAAGAAAAGAAAGAAGAAAAGAAAAGGAGAAAGAAAAGAAAAGGAGAAAGAAAAGAAGGAAGAAGAAGAAGAAGGAAAGGAAAAAGAAAGAGAAAAAAATGTGGTAAGGAAAATATAGAAAATAAATTGATGGTATTTATTGAATAATTTATGGTTATATTGATGTAGTGCATTGATATTGAAATTGTAGTAAAAAGAAAATGCGACGAATGGTAGAGTTCGGCAAGGCTCGCAAATCGGAAAGTACGCTAAGCTTGGCGAATAGGTAAGATACTTTTATAAAGCATTAGTAGCTTTATATTGTATGTGGGAATTATGATTTTTATATATGATGCATTTGTTTAATTGATTTTAAAAATGCTAAGAGGACCCACAACTGATGGTGGGGGTCTTAGTAAGAGATAAAGAAAATGTGAGAATCAACGGCTGTAATTATAAACTGTTTTCCGTGCAGGAGGCTTAGTAAAAATTAAGCCGTTATGCTGCCGAAATTTTTAGGAAAATATCTGAAGAAAAATATTAAGTTTCTCACATAAATGGAATCTTGGAGATAATTATTGAAAATAAATATTAAAAGGATTTTATGGTATTACCGAAAGAGTTTGATATTGAAATCAATGAGAAGATAAATCGTTGAAACACGATAATGTGATGAATTATATGGTTTAACCTTATAGAATCGATAAATCAAGTAATTTTAATATCACAAATGGTATCAAGTTGAGATTGAGGTGGAATTATTAATTAGACGAATCACGGATAAAAGTGATGATAATTATATGATATAGCTTGGAAAAGAAGATCACAGTTGAAATTTCGATGGTAGAATGATTGGATTGTGAAGTTATTAACGGAGTAATGATTTCCAGAATTTACCGAGTCCGGTTTCATGATTTTGAAATAATTCCGAAAGTGATAATATGAACAAATTCGAGAGATCGAAATGGAAATTGAATTACGACACAATCCGATCAATTATGGATTCAAAGAAATGAGTGATAAATATGTGAAAAGATGATTGTGCTTATAACCTTAGAATAGATCTTGAATAATAAGATCGACAATTGCATAAGTTCGGATAAAATCATAAAGGCCACATGAAAATTGATTTGAGGATTTAGATACGATTTTGTGATAGTAAATAAAATTGAACCTCAAATCGAAAATGATGAACATGTATCAATAGATCAAATCATAGATGGATTTGATAAGTGACTATCGATTTTGTGATTCTGTTATCCTCGATGTCGATTCTGGAACAGATATTGAATGATGATATTATTATTTGCATAATTTCGGTAACTTGATGACTATTTAGAAACTGATGTTTAAATGCTTATAGAAACTTAGAGGATTCATACAAATGAAGCGATCCTAATATTGATGATAAGATGTATAAATGATTATTATAATAGTCGATGATGATTGAGAAAGGATATTGAATACCGAGTAGTCTGAATACCAAGTGATTCGATTTCCGAATGAATTGAGTACTGAGCAAATTGAATACTAAATTAAATGAATAGTGAATGAATTAAATAGTGATTTACTGATTTAACAGAAAAAAAATCTTGAAATCGAATAGTTGATGGTGATAAAGTTGAATGAATCGCTTCACTGTACTTGATGAGAATATTACTGAAGTTGCATACTGAAATGTTTTATAGCATCGCATTTAAGCATGCCTCCTTGCAACTTGAAACATTTTAATAATGTTTATATGAATACTGAAAAGTATTGATTTGTTTTGAAATGAAAGTATATGTTAAATATATATATTTTGATATATGAAATCTCGTACAGAATTTTACCATATGCTTTACATGATATAGAAAAGAAAGATAAAGATTTAAATGTTTTATGAGACTGTAGGCACCCTAAAAGAATTAAACTCAATAAAGCATAGTGGAAACCACCTAATTGGAGCTTTGCTCATTAGGCAGAGAGATCTTGTCCGACAATAGTCGTGGACAGGTCTCAGTCACGCCTGATCAATGGGGCTGAGAGAGATGAGGTCTATGGCCATAGATAGCGCCCTAGTTGGTTTCCAAGGGACGATGACATGATTTTCACTGCTAGCTACAATGATTTAAGTCTTTATTGATAGAGATGATAGGGATCTAGCCTAGTCTCTAACCGATATGATATGAAGTCTAGAGTATGATTTTTATTGATATGAACTCTAGACTTGACATGATTTATACTGTATATGAAACAAATTTGAAATGAAATATGTTTTGAAACAGTACATGTTTTAAACATGTTTTAAAAGTCCATGAGATATGATTTCGACACTTATATGATTTATATATGATTTTGTGTCGAACATGGCATGATATGCGGTCTAGAGTATAGTTTGATTTGATATGAACTCTAGACCTGATATGACTTACAGTTTATGTTTTAAAAGTACATGATAAATGATTTCGACACTTATATGATTTATAGACGATTTTGTGTCGAATTTAAAATGATATGTGGTTTAGAGTATAGATTGATTTGATATGAACTCTAGACCTGATATGACTTATAGTATATGAAAAATGTTTTAAAATCGCACATGTTTTAGACATGCTCCGAAAACGAATACATGAACTGAAATCGAACATGTTTCTATCATGCCTTAAAGGTAAATTTGAAATGAATTGAAATTTCATATGTTGAGCATGTCCTAAAGTATATATGATATGATTTGAAATGATAGCGGTTTATACAAAAAAATTACATGAATTGCATATTAAACCCTGATACGATAATATGCTTAGTATATGAGAATTCCATGAGGAATGTCAAGACTTGACGTTAACGATATTTCATCTAGACGATGACATGATATGATATGATATATGAACATAAGATTGATATGAAGAGAATTCTGATCTTACTCTATCGTGATCATAAATTCCCATACGATAAGTGATATGAATTGATATAAGACGGGAATATGATTGTTAAATGTAAAGTGACTCGATAGGATATCTCAATTAAACATGAAGAATATATAAGGAGTATCATGGCTCGGTGGTAACGATATTTCATCTATATGATGTCATGATATGATATGAAACATGAATATAGAAATACACGAAGAGAATTATGACTTTGTATCACCGTGACCATGATCCACAATATGAGAATTGATAAGAGATGATAGAATACGGAAATATGATTATGAAATGAAAAGTAAATATGAGAATTGATATGAGATGATAGCATACCAAAGTATGATTATGAAATGAAAAGTGAAAATGAGAAGTGATAATAAGATGTATCGATGAGAAAGGATTAACTATAATTTCATCCTTGCAAGTTTTAAGCATTGCAGTTTAAGACAGTGTAATCCTACTCTTGTATTTATATTAGTATCTTACTGAGCCGTGGTTTTTCTCACCCCACTAAATTTCATCTCTTTCAGACTATTGAAATTAACATCTGCCATGTGAGTTGCTCAGTGGGCATCGGAGACGGTGTATGGACTTGGTACTAGTCTTCTGAGGTATATGCTCCTTATAAAATACTTGTTTACATGTAAGACTTAAATTGATGCACAGTACATATTCTGTTTAACAAGTCGGGATGTAACTAAGAACCGTTTCCGTATTAGTTTAATATTTAAATGAAATGACTATAGGTTACCTAGATAGTATAGTAACTACACTGACACCGAATACAAACCTTAAAATGAAAAAGAAAAATTTAGTCCATAAATTTGTAGACTAAGAAAAGCATAAGAATCAAGTGAAAGTTGCGGTCTTCGGGTTGTGACATACTATCACGTGGCTGATTGACTCGCCAGTCATCAGCGTCCCGAATGTCACCTGGCAAGTGCACACCGAGGACACCCTATAGATCATGGCCATAGATCTCACTGTTATACTGTTACTGTGTCCCTTCAGGGATGATGATTACTGGTCCATTATTGGACGATGATAGCATGATTTAATTGTAGGGTGATGCCTAGTCCCACATATTGATTTCTGTTTACTAAAAGGATTTACGAAATCCTATTTACTGTACTGTCTTGTTTACTGTACTGAATTACTGTACTGATCACTGTTTACTGTTTACTGATGAAAAATCGTACCAAAACACTGTTTATTGAACTATACTGTTTACTGAAATGGTAGCCACTGAATTACTGTTTTACTGAACTAAAAGCTACCATTTACTGTTTATTGAACTGAAAGCTACCGTATATTGTTTACTGAATTGGTAACTATTATTTACTGTTTACTGACTGAACTGTATCTAAATACCGTTTTACTGAATATTACGGTTTTACTGAACTGTAAGATACGGTTACTGAATTAAAGAGAAATAAATGTTTATTCTAAAAGAATAACATGAGAATTATTTCTAAGATAGAAATAATCGAAGAAGTGTTTATCCATTGATTGGATATTTACAAACCACTGTACTGTCACGTGTTTTTATTGCACTAAAGAGAAGAGAAGTAAAACCACTGTTTTACTACTGAACTGTCACGTGTTTAAAGCATACTGAAATGAAAAGAAATAAGTCGTTTACTAGGTGGAAAACGAAAATTGAATCGTTTTGAGAACAAATTTTATAGTACTCTCTACAGTTGCTTCTAGGTTTCGGAATAAGTCAGGTATTTCAAAATACCTGCCTTACTCTATCTGGGTCCCTAGACAACTGTAGTATCCTTCCTACATATGAGCCTAGAGCCTACTAGGAAGATTTTAAAGAAAGTAAAAAAAAATAAAATAAAATTTATTTTTAGCATATAGTTAGCTGAATATCAAGTGTGACATATAACTCTCTTATTGAGCCGTGGTTTGCTCACTCCCCAATTTTAACATTTCAGGTTTTGATGATTGTGAGATCCGATATTTGTGGATCACGGCTGCACATAATGGACAATGTGGCAGACCGACTGAGATATATGAGGTACAATCATTTATTTTCTGTATTTAAACATGTATACAGTACTACTTGCTTATTAAGTAAGATAGCAGATGTATATAATATTTACAATGTTACATAAAATTGTTGAACATAAGAAATCAAGTGAAGTATCACAGACAGCGTAACCAGAAAAGTTGTATAGAAATACGTGAAAAATGTGGTAACGGGTCGTTACACTTTACATAAAATAAGTATATGTATTTACATTTAAAATCTTAATTATAATTGATATATATATATATATATATATATATATTTATACCACACATATCCACATATAAATATAATATATATTTTCATGTCTAGTATATTCTTAGTGTAAGTATGTGTGTATATATATATACTTATGTATATTCCTCCTTTAAACTTACTTATATATATATATATATATACATACATACATACATACATACATATTCAACACTCAAAATGTATACGTATATATAAAATATATATATATATATATATATATATATATATTCCTTGTTTATTTTATTTTAACCATTTTAATATTCAAGTATACTACATTTCCTTTAGTATACTTGTGTCCTTGCTTTATTAAAACAAATACACTTCTATATTGAAGAATACATGCACTTATTTGTTCTTATATGATTTTTGAACTTATATAAGATTTCTAAATTATCTCAAGGATCATTTGTTGCTAAATTTACTAAACTTGCAATTTCATTCTCATTACTTGAAAGAAAAATGCTAACTACAAGTTGCATCATAGTACCAAGCTTATTCTATGTCTCTTATTTATTCACTAACATGGTACAAAATTTGTAGTTTTTACAATTTTTCACTCCACAGGTTATTATAAATGGTTAGAAAGGGGTTTACATTAGAGGATATTGGTTGCGTTCTTGCTTAACCGAGATTGTTTATGTCAACTGAGAGGTATTTGTACTTTCTTTTATACATTCAGATAAATTGTACAGTACTAGTAAATTTGAAAAATAAGGACAGGGGATGTAAGTATAAAGAAAATGATGTTAAATTTCATATTCCAAATTTATAAAAATTATTTGGAGTTACTGTTTGTTATTGTTACTGTACAAGTGTAAAGGCATCGCAGACAGCCCAACCGAAATACATGTGTGAAAATATGTTATTTACTGTATATTTGGACTGTTACATTTTGGTTTCTCCCCTCCCTCGTCTTTGTCTCTCTTTTTGGTCGGATAAGAAACCTTCCTTTCTGGTCGCACCATCTCTCATCTCTCTCACACAGGTCGGATTATTTTTGCCGAAATAATTTCTGGTGTTGATTGAGATTGTTTCAATGCTTGTCTAAATTGCTAGGGTTTTCATGTGCTTGTTTGGTATCTTGACGAAATTGCTAAGGTTGGAAATTGGGATTGTTGATATTGCTAGGGTTTTTGAAATTGGGGTTGTCAAAATTACTAGGGTTTTATGATATTAGGGATGTCGAAATTGATTAGGGTTTATCAAATTGGGGATCATTTTAATGTGCTTATATTCAATTCTTGTTGAAATTGCTTAAGGTTTCTGAAATTGGAAATGAGTTTAAATGAATTTGTTTCCTATCTTGTTGTAGTTCTGGTTTCGACTACTCTTCCCTATTATCTTCTCAAATGCAGCATTCTCTCTCTCACAGGTCAGATTCTTTTAAGGTTACCGAATGATTTTGGGTTTTTTTTTTTGGTTTAGTTGTTAGTACTGTGTACATAATTTTGCTAAAATGTATTACTTTAGGATTTATCGAAATGTGTTAATTATTTGCTGAAGTTTGGATGAATTGTGTTGTATGTTCCTATTAGTTTAGAAATATGGAAGCCATGGTTATCACTATCTTGCTTGCCAACATGTATACATTATCTTAATTGTGTTTTAAATGTTCTATTTTTATGGGTTTGTAGGTGCAATATATGCAGGCAACCTTCTGCATGTCTAATTTTATTGATTGTTTCAACTATTTAAATCCCAATTTCGTATCTATAATTTGTTACCTATGCTAAACATACTCGTGGTACAAAAAGTTTGAAGATGGTGATAAAATAAAAGAATTTAAATCTGTGTAAGTTCTTCTATTGGCAATCATTATGTTCAACTTTCACATCAAGTTGTTTGACTATATTAAGCCAAACCATGGCTAATTTGCAAGTCCAAGTCATGCAAGTTTTGGTATTTAGGTCATATCTAGTTTGTAGGATAGGTTGTAAGATGCAACTATAGATTTTTTTTCCTTCCTTTTTTCTTTTTCAAAAAAGGCAAGATAATTTTATTAATAGGATTCTACGTTTGAGCACTAAGCTTTGAAGAGAAATTACAAAGATTAATAGTACTATAATTGTAAACCATCATTGTGGAAAGTTTTAAATCTTGATACCTCTCAAATAGGATTGCTTTAAATTTTTGTCTGATAATGCTACTAGGAGGGCCAAGTAATGGACTTAATAGATGGGTTGAAGGGTGATGTAGAAGAAATGATAGAAGAAGATATAGTTGAGATTACAGAAATCGTTTTAAGTTGTCCGACCAAGGTTGACATTTTCTTCTCATCTTCCTTTGAAAAGAGAAAGATCTATGTCAAAAAGTACCTTCAGCAAGTCCATCAGTTATGAGATACCATAATTTGAGATATAGATGGTTTTATTAAGATGATTATGACTTATTTTTATGACTTGTTGGATGCCTAGGTAAATTATTAATATGGTTTTATTATTACTTTCATGGATATTTTAGCTAGATATCATGTGTAACTTATTTTGGATTTGTAATGTGGTTTTATTATCACCTATGTACTTTGGTCCAATCATTGTTTATGATTTAACTACATTTTGTAATGGAAATCTTCTGTTAATGCACATGCTTTTGAGTTTTGTTCCGCAAGCTTTTTTTATTTAAACTGATAATATGGATGAATTTTTTATATGATTTGGAGGGTTTTTTGTTTGATTTTGTGACTGAATCATTGTAAATGGAGCATATGTTAATGCATCTTTGAGCTAGAAGGAAAATTCGTTTACTTGCAATCCTAAATGAACAAAATTAATTGGCACTGCCTGATTATTTTAAACCGGTGCATTAAGAGTGTCAGACATGTTAATATGCATGTCCATTCTTTCATGGTGCAAAAAAGCAAGACTAGGATTCTGCTTTTATTTTTAAGATAGAAAAATCAATATTGAAAATGAATAGAGAAAACTCTTTTGTTCCTAATGATATAAGCAAACTTGTAAATCTTTCAATACTTATGACAACAAGGGCTTTGGGTTAGGATTTTACTTTAATAGGAAATGAGAGTAGCTAGCATGACATGTACTAATCACTTTTATTTTTTGGTTTTCTTTTCTTCATCATCATCTTCCATTTGTAGCACCTCATCAACTTTTATGCTTTGCACTTCTTTATCTGCTATTGCTTTTGCTTCCCTCTTTAATGGCCTTTGCTACTTGATTTTCTATCTTTTTCACCTTAAGGAATTCAATGAGGTCTTAGAGCACAGTTTAATTCTTCTTTGAGCTAGTATTACTCATATCGTATTAATAGTTTGGTGCTTTTTTATTTATTTACATTTTAATATAAAAATTTAAATTAATAATAATGTATATAAATTTGTTATTACAAATAATGATCAATGTCAGTAATTACAACTTTATATTATTTACATTTTCATATGATAATTACATTTTTAATTAATTCCAATGTACAAATTTTATTTTTATACTTAAGGGTATTTTTGAGATTTGTCACTACATAACCAACAAAGTAACTGCATACTAAGCGCTGCAATATTACTTTCCCTTAAATCACTTTACCTACAATGTACCAAATGCAACCTAAAAGCATAGTCCAAGATATTAAAAGATCACATTTTACTTAAATTTATACACAAAAACTAATATTTT
The DNA here is from genome assembly GCA_031772115.1 of Heritiera littoralis. Taxonomy (NCBI): domain Eukaryota; kingdom Viridiplantae; phylum Streptophyta; class Magnoliopsida; order Malvales; family Malvaceae; genus Heritiera; species Heritiera littoralis. The sequence continues at coordinate 3,727,631 of JAPDPK010000043.1, forward strand.
CAACACACAATAGTTTTTAGATATTTCATAAAAATTGTAGAAAAAGACTACAGTTTTTAGTTGAAAAGTAGTGTTATTAATTATAATAAGATTTGGAAAGACTAATTAACCTTAAATAGACTGCAATTTCTATTAATGACATTTTTTATGTTTAGGTTTAGTAGAAATGTAGTCTTTTGAGGTTTAGAGTTTTTGTCTTTCGAAATTCATGCGCTTTACAAATTCCCTCTTTAACCTTAAATTTGGACAACTAATCTTTCGATTCTGTAATCTTTCTCTATCTCAATATCTCTTTCCTCTTCTTCCATCATTTTAAAAGGATGTGACCATATGCTCCATTAGAAAATGCTTTTGAAAGTCCATTTGTAACTATTGAAGCACCAAAATAGTGTTCGATTCAATTAACAACCATCAAAGAAAGTCCATTCTAATGGAACACTATATCTTGATGCTTTAATCGTTGCAAATAGGCTACCAAGAGGATTTATTTAATATGGAGCATGGTCACATCCTTGAAAAGGATGGAAATGATATGAAAAGCATGTTGTACCCAGAACTATTTATGTGATTTGCTTGATAAAATATTATTGTATGAAATTGGTTACGCTTTTTAATATTTATCTTTGACTTAATGTATGTTTCATTAATTGTAACATCCCAATTTCCACTATATAACATGTTACTCACTTATAACTTACACTTACTACCGGTTGGGCTGTCAGTGATGCTTAACAACTCTCGATACTCTAATAAGATTTTATTCTCTTATTCCTTGTAAATCATATAAAGTTATGAATTATTAATTTGTTCACCTACAAATGTTTATACATTCCCTCCTATTTAAAGTAGTACTGTACCATAAACTGAATATATAAAAGAATACAACATACTTTCAATATCAAATCTTGGAAAGATAATTCTCTTTGTCCTATCTCAACAATCTGTGGAGTGGAAAATAAGGAGTGAGCGACAACGTGCTCAATAAGGAAGGTGTATGCTGCTTTACAAATATAAAGACTATATTCTCAAAAATCATTTAATTATTCTAACGATCAAACTCATTAGGAAACAATGAATACAGTTAACATGAAACAGGATTCAACAGATCCTTTCATAACTCATTTACTTGAGACTAGGCAACAATTTACATCATGCAAAGAACATAAGTCATCCGCTTTTGGGGTGCACCCATAGGCCATCGCCCCTCACGGCTATCTCAACTAGATATATGGCCATAATCTATAGGTGGTCCTCGGGTCCACTTGCCAAGTGACCTCGAGACCGCTGATGACTTGGCGGGTCCATCAGCCCTGTGATGCCCTGGGGTGCACTCGTTGGTCTATTTGACTCGAGCCATCGCCCTCGATGGGTCACGCAAAGTATATGTATAATAATGTATGAACTCATGGCCTATTGTCTCAAAATCAAGTTATATTACATGAAAAACCTTTATGGAATTATTTCATAAAGTCTATTATTCCCAAACATGATTTGATTTCCAAAAGGTTTGATAAAATAGTAAAGCAGCCCGCAATCTCAACATTTTTCGTGTGAGAAGGGCACGGGTTAACTGGCTCGCCCATGGCTAGTTCGCCCATAGTCAGCTCGCCGATAGCCAACTCGCCCATTGGTCAACTTGCCCAATGGTCAACTCGTCCAAAAAGGGTTTCATATTTCTATTTTTGAAATATTAAAATAATTCGTTTTTCGTTTAAGAAATTACACTTTAAAATCGTTCGCCAGAGTCAGCTCGCCCTTCACGGCTCGCCCCTGACTAATTCGACAAGACGGTGAATTAGTATTCGCCCGCCACTTAGCTTTTCAAAACAGAAGTATGTCTCGTTGATATCGGTTCGCCCGCCTTATATTTAAAACAAGGGCCGCCCGCCCAAACACATTAAAAAGGGTTCGCCCAACTATGGCTTACCCGGATTTCTCTTTAAAACAAGGGCACTCGCCCAGTTCTCATAAAAGAGAGCTCGCCACTTGGCTCGCCCGAGTTTCTGCCTAGAACAAAGATACTCGCCCGCCTTAATCAATTCGCCCAACAAAACAACATATGGCGGCTTGTAGCTCGCCTGAAAACAAAACAGTTTATCAACCAATGCATGTCAGAAAATAAAACAATTTCTAACATTTTCTTAACATTTTTACTCCACAGGACATGCATTTGCATCACATACTACTTCCTTACCTCGTCTAATGCAGCCTTGCTTCTCGCTTGCCTTCCTCAATTCCCGTCTGCAAAAGCATTTATTCAAACTATGAATATTTTCCAAAACGATTATATTTTCCTAATAATAGTGGCACTTTGGCGAGGTAACAGCTCGCCATTCGCCCAACATAACTCGCTGTCCATTAGCGGCTTATTCATGGGAGTTCGCCCAACATAGGAGCTCAACTCGCCATGCTTAGCAATTCAGTTCGCCACTCGTGGCTTTTCATTCATAATTGGGCTCGCCCATGAATTGGATAGCCCTTGGCTATCTCGTCCTCTTGAACAACACTTTGGCGAGTTCTCTATTTCCTACTCGCCTTATTGGCGATCATTGGTTCTCGCCTTACTTCCACATTCCATATTATCCCATAACCATTGGCGAACATGTTCTCGCCTAGTTATATCTTGCATTGTACTCGCCTTACTCTTTGGGCGAATACTCCTTGCTCGCCTATTGTTTTTTCTTAATCATTTCCATCTAATTTCTTATATATTCCCACAGTATTTAACTACTACCAGGTTATATCTACGTTTATCAGATTATAAACATAGAAATATACCCTCATCTATCAAAATAACTATAGAAATATGGAAGCTCACCTCAACTGAGTTGCACTTCTTGGAGCAGAGTGCTTTCTTGCCTCAATTAGCTTTACTTTGCTTATTCCTCAGTTCTTCACACACTGGATAAATGTTTAGCTAACCAAGGATGAATCTCACGGCTCACTTATGGAAATAGAGGAAAACTAATGGTGAACTTGCAACTAAAACAGAATGGGCGAGAATGATTTTGAGGAAGGTGAAGTTGCTTCTATCGATTTTTCCTCATGAACTCTGCTTATATAGCCGTTCTGTTTCACTTAAAATCTAACACCTGTTTCCTTATCCTGTTTTCCTCATCATTTCATGCAATTAAAACCAAAGAAAACTGCAGAAAAAGGAACGGTAGTGACGTCCCTACTGCAGCTCTATTCTTGACTATTCCACTTGCCATTTATTGCCTAATCCCGTTGTCAGGAGAAGCAATTGACGAGAAGTCCACTTTAGCCCCTTTCCTTGACTTTTCCATTTTCTTTTCTTCTCTTCTCCACGCCATTTCTCTTCCAGCCAACGGTTATTGGCTATCATCTCATTCATTTCTTTGTTTGTCCTCTAGCCATTAATCCTTCATTTAATGCTTTCATACTATAATATCAAAATTATATCTCAACAATATCTTGTTACACTTAAATATTTATTTTTCTTTCTTTAAACACCATACTATAAATCATCACTTAAATTGAAAAGTGGAAATTCACATTCGGTTATTCTTTAATTTCACTAAAAGAATTTATTTCCACTATCAATAATGTACATATATGGTATACAGTATAATAAAATTCGGATTTTACATTTCTTCCCACCTTAAGAAGTTTGGTCCTCCAAATTTAACTTGGACCTATCACTGAAAGAGCTCTGGACACTTCTCATGCATAAGGCTCTCTAACTCCCAAGTAGACTCCTCCTCGTTATGATACTGCCAGAGCACTTTAACCAAAGAAATCGTCTTAGATCGCAATACCTTGTCCTTCCTATCCAGAATCCGTATCGGTTTCTCGACGTAACTCATATCTTCTATGATCTCTAGTGGCTCGTGTCGAATCACGTGAGAAGGATCTGGATGGTACTTTCTCAACATCGAGACATGGAATACGTTATGCACACCTGACAAGTCTGGTGGTAGTGCTAACCGATATGCCACATCTCCTATGCGATCTAAGATCTCATAAGGCCCAATGTATCGAGGACTCAACTTTCCTCTCTTCCCGAATCTCATTATACCCTTGGACGGTGACACTTTTAAAAACACATAATCACCCGATACAAACTCCAATGGTTGGCGTCTAGTATCTGCATAACTTTTCTGCCGACTCTGAGCCGTTTTGTGCCTCTCACAGATCATCCATACATCACGAGAAGCCTGTTCGACCAAATCGGGAGCTAACAGTTTACGGTCTCCAACTTCTTCCCATGCTATTGGCGATCTGCATCGCCTGCCATACAAGGCCTCATATGGTGCCATGCCGATACTCGTATGAAAACTATTATTATATGCAAACTCTGCCAGGGGTAAGTGATCGTCCCATGAGCCTTTAAAATCCAATGCACACGCTCTCAACATATCCTCGAGCGTCTGTATAGTACGCTCGGACTGTCCATCAGTCTGTGGATGAAAAGCGGTGCTAAAACTCAATTGGGATCCCATAGCCTCCTGAAATCTCTCCCAAAAATGAGAGGTGAAGCGAGAGTCCCTATCAGAGGTGATACTCACTGGAACACCATGTAACTTCACTATCTCCCTGACATACAACTCGGCCAAGGCACTAACTGAATCTGTAGATTTCATTGCTAAGAAATGAGCAGACTTAGTCAATTTATCGACTATCACCCAAATAGCATCATGCCCTTTCCTAGTCCGTGGTAATCCCATAATAAAATCCATAGTAACATGCTCCTATTTCCACATAGGAATCGATAATGGTCGAAGCATACCCGCCGGCTTCTGATGCTCAATCTTAATTTGCTAGCATGTTAGACATCTAGCAACAAATTCAACGATGTCTTTCTTCATCTTAGGCCACCAATACACTCTCCGGAGATTCTGGTACATCTTAGTACTACCCGGATGTAACGTGTATCTAGAGGTATGGGCCTCTGATAAAATCAGATCTCTTAGCTGTCGATTATCGGGAACACATATCCGACCTCTAAACCTCAGTATCCCATCGGTGCCAATCTCATAGTCTAACATAACTCCCATCTGAATCTGACTGGCAATCCCAATACAATAATCATCCCTCCTCTGATCTTCCCTGATTCGGTCCGTCAAATCCGGCTCTATACGAAAACTAGCCGTAAACCCATACTAATTCGAGGGAACAACTGTCAGACTGAGGTTAGAGAACTGCTCTATCAACTCATGCTCCCTGATCATCATGTACGATACCATGCCAACATACTTACGGCTCAATGCATCAGCTACTACATTAGCTTTACCTGGGTGATACAAAATCTCACAATCATAGTCCTTTAGTAGCTCCATCCACCGTCGCTGTCTCAAATTCAACTCTCGCTGGGAGAATATATATTTCAGACTCTTATGATCTGTAAATATCTGCAATTTCTCCCCGTACAAGTAATGTCGCCATATCTTTAGTGCAAACACTACCGCGGCTAGCTCCAAGTCATGTGTCGGGTAGTTCCTCTCATGATCCTTCAACTGTCGAGAACCATAGGCTATAACTCGACCATGCTGCATGAGCACACACCCTAAACCTTGAGCGGATGCTTCGGTATACACTATAAATCCACCTGGTCCGCTAGGAAGGGCTAATACGGGAGCACTAGTCAATCTCCTCTTAAGCTCACCAAAACTACGCTCACACGCATCATTCCACTCAAACTTTACATCCTTACGTGTGAGTCGTGTCAATGGAGCAGCAAGTCTAGAAAATCCCTCCACAAACCTGCGATAATATCCGGCAAGACCTAAGAAACTCCGTATCTCGGTAACCGTGTTAGGCCTCTCCCACTGAACAATGGCCTCTATCTTGGACGGATCAACTGATACCCCGTCCCTCGACACTACATGTCTGAGAAATATTATATGATCACGCCAGAACTCGCATTTACTAAGCTTAGCATACAATTTCCGCTCTCTGAGGGTCTGTAGAACAATCTGCAAATGCAGCTCGTGCTCCTCTGGAGTCTTAGAATAAATCAGAATGTCATCTATAAATACTATGACAAACTTATCCAAAAATGGATGAAATACCTCGTTTATCAAACTCATAAAAGCTGCAGGGGCATTTGTCAACCCAAAAGGCATCACTAGGAACTCATAATGGCCATAGCGAGTCCGAAAGGCTGTCTTATGCACATCCGACTCCTTAATTTTTAACTGGTGATAGCCTGATCGAAGGTCTATCTTGGAAAACACCTGCGCACCCCTGAGCTGATCAAACAGATCATCAATCCGAGGTAGTGGATACTTATTCTTAACGGTAGCCCGATTCAACATCCGATAATCAATACACAACCGGAGGCTACCATCCTTCTTCCGAACAAACAATACTGGAGCTCCCCATGGTGACACACTGGGACGGATAAATCCCTTATCTAATAACTCCTGGAGCTGCTTCTTGAGCTCATCCAACTCTGTCAGTGCCATCCTATATGGGGGTCTAGAAATCGGCTCCGTACCGGGTACCAACTCGATCATAAACTCCGTCTCTCGATCCGGTGGTAGCCCTGGTAAATCTTCTGGAAAAACATCCGAGAAGTCCTTGACCACAGGGATCTCTTGGATCTTGGGAGGTTCTTCTCTACATCCTCCACACTAGCAATATATCCTTCATAACATTCATACACAACCACAATTTTAGTATACATGTCATCTCATAACATAAATTTACATACTTTTTATTAATTTACAATAACTTTACAATGTACTTTTCGGGATGAGAGAAGGTAATAAACTTAGTATTACAATCCAAACTAACATAGTTTGCAGCCAACCAATCCATACCTAAAATGATATCAAAATCATATATATCCAACAAAATTAGGTTAGCTGTCATAACCTTCTCTCCTATAGTCAATTTACAACCCTTATATATAACATCCGTCCTCTGGAAGTCATTAAAAGGAGTTTTCACTTGCAAAGTATACTCTAACAACTCCGGTTCTACTGGGGTCCTATTGGCATATACAGGCGATAAGAATGAATGGGTAGAACCCGGGTCAATTAAGGCAATTACGGGAATATCAAAAAGATAAACCTTACCTTTAATCACATCGATAGAGGCGTCGGCAGTCTCCTGATCTAATGCGTACACCCGACCCTGAGTCACAACCTTCTTACCCTTCTCTGCGGCTGTCGCCCGCCTAGGCTGTGAGGGTGTCGCTTTTTCTGACTCATATTGAGCTGCCGGGGCCGCTATCTGAGGTGCTGCAGGAGGTATAGTAGAAGCAGTTGACTCTCTGAGCATCGGACAATTCTTGATAAAGTGCCCCGTCTGTCCACATTTAAAACATACCCCAGACATTACAGGACAAGGGCGTGATCCATGCGACCTTCCACAATGTCTACATAAGGGCGCAACACTTCTCTGAGTGGTAGTGGGGCCACTAGCAGGAGTAGAAACTGCTGGTCTATCAAATCTGCCCTCTGAAATCTGTATGCCCGAAGATCTGGTCTTCTTAGACTGCTCTCTACCTTGTCTGTCCTCCATAAACCTCTTAGCCTTTCCCTTTGCTTTACTTTTAGTTTTACCATTGAAATCGAGCTGGAACTGCTCATAATCCCTCTCACATAGCTGAGCCCGCTGAACTATCTCATCATAAGTCTGCATAACAAATGGGGCTAGCTTTACTCTGATGGATGGCCTCAAACCAACACTAAATCTCGAAATCTTATACCGGGTATTTGCACTAGTCTGTGGATCAAAACGGCTCAATGTAGTAAATTTGGCTTCATATTCGTCTACTGACATGCTACCCTGTACTAAACTCATGAATTCCTGCTGTAATTTTTCCTGAGCAGTGTCAGGGATATATTGCCTCCTAAAAGCTTCCACAAACATATCCCATGACAGATCCTGATGCTGAGCAAATAATACTGTCTGAGTGGCCTTCCACCAATGTCTCGCATCATCTGCCAGCTGGAACACTGCTAAGCCTACTTTCTCTATCTCTGAACATCTCATAATCTTGAGTAATCTATCAATCTCTATAACCCACTGTTCTGCCACCAATGGATCCCTAGTACCTTTAAGCTTCGGTGGATCCAATTTCTTAAATGATTTCACCAATGCCACATTACAATATGACTCTGCATTTCGTGGCTGCTGAATCAGTGGCTGCGGTGCAGCTATCGGTGGTTAAGGTGCTGGTGGTGGAATAGGCTCAGGCTCAGGCACAATTGGTGCCGGCTGTGGCGGTACTGGTGCCTCTACTGGGGCTGTAGGAGCTATAGCTCTCTCTCTCTCTGCCTATCAGCGGCTCTATCCGCCTGATACATAGCCATAAAATTTGCTATTAACCTCTCCACCTGAGTTACACGATTATCAATGCTCTCTAGCTGTATAGGACGTGGAGGTCTTGGGGCAGGTTCCGGTGTCTGTGGTTCCGGAGTTTGTGCTGCCCTACCTCGTCCTATGCCTCTCACTGAGTGCATCCTCCTTCTTCCACTCATATCTGTACCACAGAAATCGTTTATCACTTATTATTAATATATCAATTATATATTCAGATTATACAGTACAACAGGGAATGTATACTATTTACTTTAAGCGTCACTAAACATCCGATCAACCCCGCTCTGATACCATTAAATTTGTAACATCCCAATTTCCACTATATAACATGTTACTCACTTATAACTTACACTTACTACCGGTTGGGCTGTCAGTGATGCTTAACAACTCTCGATACTCTAATAAGATTTTATTCTCTTATTCCTTGTAAATCATATAAAGTTATGAATTATTAATTTGTTCACCTACAAATGTTTATACATTCCCTCCTATTTAAAGTAGTACTGTACCATAAACTAAATATATAAAAGAATACAACATACCTTCAATATCAAATCTTGGAAAGATAATTCTCTTTGTCCTATCTCAACAATCTGTGGAATGGAAAATAAGGAGTGAGCGACAACGTGCTCAATAAGGAAGGTGTATGCTGCTTTACAAATATAAATACTATATTCTCAAAAACCATTTAATTATTCTAACGATCAAACTCATTAGGAAACAATGAATACAGTTAACATGAAACAGGATTCAACAGATCCTTTCATAACTAATTTACTTGAGACTAGGCAACAATTTACATCATGCAAAGAACATAAGTCATCCGCTTTTGGGGTGCACCCGTAGGCCATCGCCCCTCACGGCTATCTTAACTAGATATATGGCCATAATCTATAGGTGGTCCTCGGGTCCACTTGCCAAGTGACCTCGAGACCGCTGATGACTTGGCGGGTCCATGAGCCCTGTGACGCCCTGGGGTGCACTCGTTGGTCTATTTGACCCGAGCCATCGCCCTCGATGGGTCACGCAAAGTATATGTATAATAATGCATGAACTCATGGCCTATTGTCTCAAAATCAAGTTATATCACATGAAAAACCTTTATGGAATTATTTCATAAAGTCTATTATTCCCAAACATGATTTGATTTCCAAAAGGTTTGATAAAATAGTAAAGCAGCCCGCAATCTCAACATTTTCCGTGTGAGAAGGGCACGGTTTAACTGGCTCGCCCATGGCTAGTTCGCCAATAGTCAGCTCGCCGATAACCAACTCGCCCATTGGTCAACTCGCCCAATGGTCAACTCGTGTAAAAAGGGTTTCATATTTCTATTTTTGAAATATTAAAATAATTCGTTTTTCGTTTAAGAAATTACACTTTAAAACCGTTCGCCAGAGTCAGCTCGCCCTTCACGGCTCGCCCCTGACTAATTCGACAAGACGGTGAATTAGTATTCGCCCGCCACTTAGCTTTTCAAAACAGAAGTATGTCTCGTTGATATCGGTTCACCCGCCTTATATTTAAAACAAGGGCCGCCCGCCCAAACACATTAAAAAGGGTTCGCCCAACTATGGCTTACCCGGATTTCTCTTTAAAACAAGGGCACTCGCCCAGTTCTCATAAAAGAGAGCTCGCCACTTGGCTCGCCCGAGTTTCTGCCTAGAACAAAGATACTCGCCCGCCTTAATCAATTCGCCCAACAAAACAACATATGGCGGCTTGTAGCTCGCCCGAAAACAAAACAGTTTATCAACCAATGCATGTCAGAAAATAAAACAATTTCTAACATTTTCTTAACATTTTTACTCCACAGGACATGCATTTGCATCACATACTACTTCCTTACCTCGTCTAATGCAGCCTTGCTTCTCGCCCGCCTTCCTCAATTCCCGTCTGCAAAAGCATTTATTCAAACTATGAATATTTTCCAAAACGATTATATTTTCCTAATAATAGTGGCACTTTGGCGAGGTAACAGCTCGCCATTCGCCCAACATAACTCGCTGTCCATTAGCGGCTTATTCATGGGAGTTCGCCCAACATAGGAGCTCAACTCACCATGCTTAGCAATTCAGTTCGCCACTCGTGGCTTTTCATTCATAATTGGGCTCGCCCATGAATTGGATAGCCCTTGGCTATCTCGTCCTCTTGAACAACACTTTGGCGAGTTCTCTATTTCCTACTCGCCTTATTGGCAATCATTGGTTCTCGCCTTACTTCCACATTCCATATTATCCCATAACCATTGGCGAACATGTTCTCGCCTAGTTATATCTTGCATTGTACTCGCCTCACCCTTTGGGCGAATACTCCTTGCTCGCCTATTGTTTTTTCTTAATCATTTCCATCTAATTTCTTATATATTCCCACAGTATTTAACTACTACCAGGTTATATCTACGTTTATCAGATTATAAACATAAAAATATACCCTCATCTATCATAATAACTATAGAAATATGGAAGCTCACCTCAACTGAGTTGCACTTCTTGGAGCAGAGTGCTTTCTTGCCTCAATTAGCTTTACTTTGCTTATTCCTCAGTTCTTCACACACTGGATAAATGTTTAGCTAACCAAGGATGAATCTCACGGCTCACTTATGGAAATAGAGGAAAACTAATGGTGAACTTGCAACTAAAACAGAATGGGCGAGAATGATTTTGAGGAAGATGAAGTTGCTTCCAACGATTTTCCTTCATGAACTCTGCTTATATAGCCGTTCCGTTTCACTTAAAATCTAACACCTGTTTCCTTATCCTGTTTTCCTCATCATTTCATGCAATTAAAACCAATGAAAACTACAGAAAAAGGAACGGTAGTGACATCTCTACTGCAGCTCTATTCTTGACTATTCCACTTGCCATTTATTGCCTAATCCTGTTGTCAGGAGAAGCAATTGACGAGAAGTCCACTATTAGCCCCTTTCCTTGACTTTTCCATTTTCTTTTCTTCTCTTCTCCACGCCATTTCTCTTCCAGCCAACAGTTATTGGCTATCATCTCATTCATTTCTTTGTTTGTCCTCTAGCCATTAATCCTTCATTTAATGCTTTCATCCTATAATATCAAAATTATATCTCAACAATATCTTGTTACACTTAAATATTTATTTTTCTTTCTTTAAACACCATACTATAAATCATCACTTAAATTGAAAAGTGGAAATTCACATTCGGTTTTTATTTAATTTCACTAAAAGAATTTATTTCCACTATCAATAATGTACATATATGGTATACAGTATAATAAAATTCGGATTTTACATTAATGTTGCCTGTGTTTTAGCAAAAGCAAGGTGTGATCACTTAGCGTTTGATGAGAAGTCTCAAGCATGATTTTTTAGTTGTTATATTCTATAGAAATGTTCAAATGTACCAAAATCAAATGTTCAAATTTATAATTGATGTATTCAATAAAGATTTTCAAATGTATCAAGTTAAATCATATGTTCCAATTTAGAGCATGAATTTGATTCTTCTATTTAGCTTTTTCTTCTTCTCCTTAAAGCCTAAACTTTTTCCTTAAAATTGTGCCAACCACCATTGTCATTCAAATCAAGTTACTTTCTTTCACTTTGTATTTTCATTTTCTGGTTTCTTTATCATAAGGTATAAAAATTTGAAGATTTTTAATGACTAGTTTATTATTTTATTTAAAATTAAAAAAGAAGTACTTGAATTACATGAATGCATTTGATAAGCAATGGGTTTTTCTTATCTTTGATTTGCCTTGTTTAATTTTGGTTTAGTAGTGAGTTTTTCTTATCTTTGATTTTGGCTTAGTAGTGGGTTTTTGGTTTTAATAGTGATGCGTACAGACAAGACAAAACGTTGCTTGGAATTTGAAGGAGCTGACACGCAAGAAGACAGAAGCAAAGTTGATGAATGACAACTTCTGAAAAACCTAGACCCGAAGCCTAAAGAGACTCGAACCCAAAGGTATTGGACCTTGACCCTACGAATAAGAATTCGAGAACCTAAGGTATAGCAATGGTGGATGGTGAAGAAGGAGGCGCCACAAGGAAGAAGACCTTGATAAGCCTAGTTGAGAGGGAACCCAAGAGAAAGGCACACTCAATTTCTGAAAATTCAATTAACTGATCTCTCCATCAATAGCGTTTACAAGGTATTTATAATAATACCTAGCACTTAAGCCCATAAACAAGTGGGCTGGAATTAACACCAATAGAAAATAAAACTAAACCCAAATTCATGCCTAAACCTAGTTACATAAAATAAATAGTCCAAGACATAACAAGACTCAAACGTGGGCTATCCAAACACTTAGCCCATCTTATTGTTAAGCTAAAATAAGATAGTAAACCATGTTCATGTCGTTTGGGCTTCCAAGCAAGTATAGATGTCTTGGGACTCTTCATGGAAGCTTCCTTGACACTTCAATGATGCCAGAGCTTGTTGCATGAATGAGGCCAGGGCTTGTTGCGTTTTCTTAGCTCGAGCTCGGGTAATTGGACCTCCTTGGATGACCAATGGATCCTTAACATCACGAACATCACGAGCAAGTGGATCTCCATCTGGATCTCCATCATTCCCCCTCTCCTCAAAAGGATTTGTCCTCAAATCGCATATACCTTCATCAAAAGAAAAGGGAGAAAGATCAGAAACATTAAAAGTAGCAGATACACCATACTCACCAGGAAGATCCAATTTGTAGGCATTATCGTTGATCCTCGCTATGACTTGGAATGGTCCATCTCCTCGGGGATGCAGCTTGGTTCGTCGCTGAACAGGAAACCTCTCCTTTCTCATATGCACCCAAACCCAATCACCAGGCTCAAAGACTACTTTCTTTCGATGCTTATTTGCTTGGGTGGTATACTGCTCAGTCTTCTTTTCAATAGCTTGACGAACTCTCTCATGGAGTTGCTTCACAAACTTAGCCTTCTGTTCTCCATCCAAGTTACTCTGCTCCGCACTAGGTAATGGCAACAAATCCAAAGGAGTAAGAGGATTGAAGCCATAAACAACTTCGAATGGAGAGCAACTAGTAGTGGAGTGGACACTGCGGTTATATGCAAACTCCACATGGGGCAAGCAATCTTCCCAATTCTTCAAATTTTTTTGAATAATGGACCTCAATAATGTAGACAGGGTTCGGTTGACGACCTCAGTCTGTCCATCAGTCTGGGGGTGACAAGTGGTGGAGAATAACAATTTAGTTCCCAACTTTCCCCATAACGTCTTCCAAAAGTAACTAAGGAACTTTGCATCTCGATCAGAAACAATGGTCCTTGGTACACCATGTAGACGTACTATCTCTTTGAAGAAAAGGTCAGCAACGTTGCTCGCGTCATCCGTCTTGTGGCAAGCAATGAAATGAGCCATCTTAGAGAACCTGTCAACCACAACAAAAACAGAATCTCTACCGCGTTTTGTTCGAGGCAAGCCCAAAACAAAATCCATAGAGATATCAGTCCACGGAGTAGTAGGAATGGGTAAAGGAGTATATAAACCATGATTATGAACTCTAGATTTAGCTTGCCTACATGAAATGCATCTAGCACATAACCTCTCTACATCTCTCCTCATGTTAGGCCAAAAGAAATGTGCTTGCAAAACATCTAGAGTTTTCCTAACTCCAAAGTGACCCATTAATCCTCCACTATGGGCTTCTCTAACTAACAGCTCGCGCAATGAACTCCTAGGCACACATAATTTATTTTCTCTAAATAAGAACCCATCATGCCTAAAGAACTTGCCAAAACCAGATGTAGCACATGCATCATAAACATTACCAAAATCAACATCATCAGCATACTGTTCTTTGATATACTCAAATCCTAAAAGTTTAGCATCAAGAGTAGTGATAAGAGTATACCTACGAGATAACGCATCAGCTACGACGTTCTCTTTACCTTGTTTGTACTTGATCACGTACGGGAACATCTCAACGAACTCTATCCACTTGGCATGACGCTTATGCAGCTTACTCTGTCCTTTCAAATGCTTCAAGGACTCATGATCAGTGTGGATGACAAATTCTTTGGGCCACAAGTAATGTTGCCATGTCTCCAAGGCCCTTACTAACGCGTACATCTCCTTGTCATATGTGGGATAGTTAAGTGCTGCTCCACTTAACTTCTCACTAAAGAAAGCAATTGGGCGTTTTTCCTGCATAAGCACAGCTCCAATACCTACACCTGAGGCATCGCACTCAATTTCAAAAGTTTTAGTAAAGTCAGGCAGAGATAACAAAGGAGCAGAACAAAGTTTATCTTTAAGCAAATTAAAAGCATGCTCTTGTGCAGGACCCCAATGAAATGCAACATTCTTTTTGACCACTTCGATCAAAGGTGCAGCTATAGTGCTAAAATCTCTAACGAATCGACGATAGAAACTAGCTAAACCATGGAAACTACGCACCTCAGAAACAGACTTAGGTACAGGCCAATCTTTAATTGCCTTTACCTTCTCATTATCAACAGAAATGCCATGTGAAGAAACGACATACCCAAGAAAAACAATCTTATCAGTGCAGAATGTACATTTCCTAAAATTGGCATACAAACTTGCATTCCTCAAAACAGTAAGAACATTCCTAAGATGCTCAACATGCTCATGCTGGCTCTTACTGTATATCAAAATATCATCAAAATAGACAACCACATACTTACCAATGAAATCACGTAAAACATGGTTCATTAAACGCATGAATGTACTGGGTGCATTAGTCAAGCCAAAAGGCATAACTAACCACTCGTAGAGACCATGTTTAGTCTTGAATGCGGTTTTCCATTCATCACCTTCTCTCATACGAATTTGGTGATATCCGCTCTTTAAATCAATTTTAGAAAACATGCATGCACCATGCAACTCATCAAGCATGTCATCTAGCCTAGGAATAGGATAGCGGTACTTTACAGTGATTTTGTTGACGGCTCGGCAGTCAACGCACATCCGCCACGTCCCATCTTTTTTTGGCACAAGCAGTACGGGCACGGCGCAAGGACTCATGCTCTCTCTCACATAACCTTTCCTCATGAGCTCCTCAACTTGCCTTTGAAGCTCCTTCGTCTCCTCGGGATTACTTCTGTAGGCTGGACGGTTAGGAATGGTAGCTCCGGGGACAAGGTCAATCATGTGCTCGATCCCACGAATCGGTGGTAATCCACTTGGGATCTCCTTAGGGAATACATCCTCGAACTCCTGCAACAATGAGACAACATCAGTAGGCAAAGTATCATGGAGTTCAGCATCAATAAAATAAGAATCTTTAAATAAGAGTAAAAGGATAGGAGACTTAGCAAGAAATGCAGTCTTCACATCTCGGGGTTTGGCATAGCAGCTCACTGTTTTGCTGTCCTTGTTTTCCTTCTTTTCTTTAGCTTGCTTCCTTTGCTCGTCATGTTGCTCCTTTAGCCTTAATTGGTCCTCATAAATCTCCTTGGGGCTAAGGGGAGCAAGAGTGATCTTCTTGCCATCCATAGTAAAGGAATAACGGTTAGTGTAACCGTCGTGGATGACTCTCCGATCATACTGCCACGGTCTACCCAGCAATATGTGGCTAGCTTGCATGGGCACCACGTCACACAATACCTCATCTTGATACCTTCCAATACGAAAAGGAACCAAGACTTGCTTCACCACGTTGACTTCACCACAGTCATTAATCCACTGCAACTTATATGGGTGGTGATGCTTGGTAGTGGGCAACTTTAATTTATCAACAAGGTATGTGCTAGCAACATTAGTACAACTCCCACCATCAATGATTACAGTACATACCTTGTCACTAATATGGCATCTCGTATGGAAGATGTTCTCGCGCTGTGCCTCATCCTCAAACTTCACATGAGTAGTAAGAGCACGCCTAGCAACAAGTGCTTCACCATGAGCAGCATACTCAACAACTTCTTCTTCGTTGACATCTTCTAACGCAGGCATCTCATCTTCTACACCGAGTTCAGAACCTTCACTCTCAACATCTCCATTCCCATGCATGATCATCACTCTACGGTTGGGACACTGTGAGGCAATATGTCCACGACCTAAGCACTTGAAACACTTAATGTCACGTGTCCTGCTCTGGGATGCTTGGGCAGGTTCAGTCTTGGGATTTGGAGGGCCCTCAGGCTTGGGCTTAGCAAAGCTCTCTGACTTATGCGTAGGCACATGCTTATCATCCCTATGGAAGGTGTTAGATTTCCAAACAGGAACTGAACTAGAAGTAAAACGGGATGTACCTTTCCTTTTGAGTTGCCTTTCCACTTTGATGGCCACATGCAACATCTCCTCTAAATCCATGTAATGCTGCAACTCGACTACATTGGCAATCTCACGGTTTAAGCCTTGAAGAAAACGAGCCATAGTAGCTTCTGCATCCTCCTGGATATTGGCTCGGATCATGGTTATTTCCATCTCTTTGTAGTAATCCTCAACACTCTTTGAGCCCTGGGTAAGACCTTGGAGCTTCTGGTATAACTCCCTGTAGTAATGAGTAGGAACAAATCTCTTCCTCATAATGCGCTTCATCTCATCCCATGTAGACACTGGAGGATCACCATATCTTCTTCGACTAGTGACTAACTGATCCCACCAAACCATAGCATACTCTGTGAACTCAATTGCTGCAAGTTTGACCTTCTTTTCTTCAAAGTAGTGGTGGCAGTCAAACACCATTTCAAGCTTCCTTTCCCACTCCAAATATGCCTCAGGATCATTCTTGCCTTGGAAAGGAGGAATCTTTAATTTTATACTGCTAAGGTTTCCATCCAGCTTCTCCTTGCCTCTATCACGGGCTCTATTAACTCGATCTCTATACCCATGGTACCTTCTATGATGTCTATCTATCCCAGACTCTTCATTCGAATCATACCCAACATTATCATCATACTCATCATTGGCAACAACCTTACTTTTTTGACGAGAAGTATCACCTTGTTGGATCTTTGCAAACCGAGCTTCATGTTGGTTCAACTTATCATGAATGTCATTGAATTTCACATCCATCCGTTGGAACTGTTGTTGCATTGCCTGAAGCAGGAATTCAATCTTTTTAAAGTCTGACTTATCACCTTCAGAAGACATTGTCAACAAGTAATATCCTCACGTGTTTACACTCCTGTTTCACTCAAGTAATTTGGCTTTTCTCTACTAATGTCTCTCACACACTCGTGCCTTTTTCCCTTACTCTACCTTAACTCTATAGGTTCACAATCACACTAGAGACTCAGTCAAAGATTCAACCTCGTAAAATCAACTAATTCACCAAGTATTGTCACCAAGAATTTTTTTTTCTTTTTTTTTTCACAGAAAGGTATGGCTAGGGCTAGGGTGACTCAAAGAAAGAAAGAAAGAAGAAAAAAAAATAAGAAAGAAAAAAAAATACTAGAATGACAAAAAAAAAATGAAAAATGGCCTAAAACTATAGGAAAACGATGGAATTTGGCCACGATAGGGTGGGGCTAGTGAAGCAAAGCTTCACTAGGTCGTTTTCTTTCGTCGTTTTCTTTAAAACGGGTACTCACACGCCTCCTAACTCAACCAAAACTTCTATTTGAACAGTACCGCAAAAAAATTATTTTTTTTTCTTCTTTTTTTTTTTTCGAATTCTTTTCTTCTTCTTTTTTTTTTCGAATTCTTTTCTTCTTCTTTTTTTTGAATTCTTTTCTTCTTCTTCTTTTTTTTTTAACTCTGAGTGTTGCGGTTTCCTTGAAAAAGGAGGGGTGCGGCTAGGTTTTTTTTTTTTTGAGGGGTGAGGCTAGGGTTTTTTTTTTGAGGGGTGCGGCTAGGGTTTTTTTTTGAGGGGTGCAGCTAGGGTTTTTTTTTTGATTTGAGGGGTGCGGCTAGGGTTTTATTTTTGAGGGGTGCAGCTACGGTTTTTTTTTTTAAGGGGTGCGGCTAGGGTTTTTTTTTGTGTAATGAAATAAGTGGTGGCTAGGGTTTTAGGGTTAAGAAATAAGTGGCGGCTAGGAACACACAAACAAACCAGAAAGTGGAACGAACAAAAGAAAAAAAAATTGAAACCAAAAAAAAAAATCGAAAAGTGAGTGACGCACAAACAAACTAGAAAATCGAAACTTGAGCTCTGATACCAACTGATGCGTACAGACAAGACAAAACGTTGCTTGGAATTTGAAGGAGCTGACACGCAAGAAGACAGAAGCAAAGTTGATGAATGACAACTTTTGAAAAACCTAGACCCGAAGCCTAAAGAGACTCGAACCCAAAGGTATTGGACCTTGACCCTACGAATAAGAATTCGAGAACCTAAGGTATAGCAATGGTGGATGGTGAAGAAGGAGGCGCCATAAGGAAGAAGACCTTGATAAGCCTAGTTGAAAGGGAACCCAAGAGAAAGGCACACTCAATTTCTGAAAATTCAATTAACTGATCTCTCCATCAATAGCGTTTACAAGGTATTTATAATAATACCTAGCACTTAAGCCCATAAACAAGTGGGCTGGAATTAACACCAATAGAAAATAAAACTAAACCTAAATTCATGCCTAAACCTAGTTACATAAAATAAATAGTCCAAGACATAACAAGACTCAAACGTGGGCTATCCAAACACTTAGCCCATCTTATTGTTAAGCTAAAATAAGATAGTAAACCATGTTCATGTCGTTTGGGCTTCCAAGCAAGTATAGATGTCTTGGGACTCTTCATGGAAGCTTCCTTGACACTTCAATGATGCCAGAGCTTGTTGCATGAATGAGGCCAGGGCTTGTTGCGTTTTCTTAGCTCGAGCTCGGGTAATTGGACCTCCTTGGATGACCAATGGATCCTTAACATCACGAACATCACGAGCAAGTGGATCTCCATCTGGATCTCCATCAAATAGTGGGTTTTTCTTATCTTTGATTTTCCTTATTTTGATGTAAAGGTTGCAAACAATCCTTTTAATGCCAAAGAATCACCTCATCTTGCCTGTTAATACTTTGATGACTATTTGTCTTATTTGATTTATTGCTATAGCTTTTAGGAGAAGTTGGAATTTATTAAGAGAACATGACATATAATCATTTGTATTCCACTTGAACTGTTAGAACCCCATTTTCCCAATAACCAATATAAATTATTCATTATGGAAATCGAAAAGTGAAAGTTAATCGCTAAGATTTCTATATAACGGTTATGCTAGAGAAAATTGGATGCGGGCCCCACTAGGATTTCTATAGTTTGAATTAGGGTAAAACTCTAGAGTACTGAAATTTGGAGTGAAATAATGAGATGGTAAGAATCTGCATATCGAAATTCCCTTATTTGTGCATGTTGTGAGAAACGTGCAACAAATTCAAAAATGACAATTGTGTCCATAAGCCGAAAAAACAATTGTGAATATTGATCAATGTAGTTTGACTTTTGACCCATAGACTATCATAGATGAACCCTCGTGTGAAGAAGTCTAACACAGTTCCAACTTGTAGACTGAATCACACGAAAAGACCAAAAACTATGTGAATGAACAATTAGGGTTATTTTGGTAATTTTACCCTTTTGACTAGTCAAACCAAAACAAAAGTCAAAGTTTTGACTAAATTATGTTAAATAAGTATGATTGGCAAGGAAATAAAATATTTTGAAAATTAAATTAAATGTTTAAATGAATATTAAAATAGTTGGGATATAAAGGGAATTAATGAAATTGTGTAAGGGCAAAATGATAATTTGCCATTAAAAATATTTAAATAAATAATGATATTTTAAATGGCCAAAAATTCACCATCTTGTCCATGTTGGCCGGCCATAGTTGCTGAGGAGAGGGTAACTCAAGTTTTTTCATGGTTTTAAAGAGAGAAAGCTTGTAAAAACCTAGTGTAACCACTCCAAACCAAAAAGTGACCTAAAAGAAAGTTGTTCAGCATGACAAGCTCTACAACATATTGTGGTGTCATGTGTTGGAGTGATCATTTGGAAAGTGAAAAGCAAGCTCAAAGATTCGATCAAAAGAAGGTAAGAGAGAAACTTTAGTTTTGATTTAATCGGATATATGTGATAGTTCTGAGACTGTAGAGTATGAATATGAAGTCTGACCTGAAAAAATTGTGTTTGAGTTGATTTCTGCAGCTTTGAAACAAATTGGACATCTAGGTTTGTTCATTGAAGATTGGTTATAAAGAGACTGTTATCGCGTGATCACAATTGATTGGTAAGGGATATGTATAAAGGAACGTAGGGATATCATGTTTGCATTGAGTTATAATTGAATTATGGTATATTGAACTGTGTTTAAATGTATAGGAAGTGTTGAAATTGGGTTTTTAACTCTTAGATAGCATTATGTATAGGAGCAGCAGATTGCTCGATAGAGTAGTTGATTGCCTAGACACAAGATTTTGGTGTTTTTAACGTTACCGACTTAAACCAACCGACTGTCTTAGAGACCAGTCAACTGCCCTTTACCCAAAAACTTACTGTCTAAAAAACAGTCGACTACCATGAAGGCTAGTCGATCGCTTTTTACCCAGAAGCTTTTTGTCAGAAAATCAGTCGACTGTCCAAAGTAACCAGTCAATTGCCCCTCTGTATAGTCAATTTTAAATATTGTGAAATTTCAATTTGAAAAATTAAAGAAATGCATGGCAACCGATTGCCCAAAAGAGCAATAAGCTGCCCTTAAGTTAGAATTGTTTTGACTTAAGAAAGTGTTAGGTAAAGTAATGATTTATATAAGTTAATGTATTTCAAAAGGTTTAATGTCTATTGATTGTTTTGGAATCGTTGGATTTTGATGGTGAATAATGATTTTAGAGTGAGACTTTGGATTGAAATGATTGGTATTGATTAAAAGGTATACGTTTTGACTTAGTTGAGTTATATTACATGATTGGAAGTTTATGAAAAGTACTGAAAGATTTTAAAGTACATCGTTTGAAAAATGAAGTTTATCAAAATGATAGAATAGCTTTTAGAGTTTGAAGGATCGAAATGGTTGACTGTTATCAAACAAAAGAAAATGTTTTGGGATTGGTTAATGATTGCAAAGGATTAATGGATTGACATTATTGATTGTACTGAAGGAATTAGAATTGAAACTATAGAATCGAAAATGAAAGGGGTATCGTATAGGCATGCGTCTAGTCATGCATAATTGCTACATGCATAATCATTGTTTTGATATTTTTAATTCGTTATGCATAATTATTTTAGAATGAATTGTTAATGTTTAATGGTTTTGAAAGAAAGTATAGCTTAAAGTTTCAATGGAATGGAATGAAATGTTTTGGCTTTACAGTAATGAAATGTTTTACAGTTTGAATGAAATGTTTTGGCTTTATACTGAATGAAAGTTTGATGAAAGATGAGTTATCGTAAATGTTTTAACATAGTATGCTACAGTTTGAGAGTTATACTGTAAAAGCCACCTCTAGAGTCCTAAAAGACCTATGTGCTACACGAGTTCCTTTGAGACCATGAAAGTCACCTTTAGCATCCCAAAAGAGCTAAGTGCTACACAGTGTATCTCACTGTTAGAATCCATGGAATGTAAAATGAAACTTCATTCCCTAAAAGTTTACATTTCGAATGTGTTATTGTAAAGTGTTTGAAAACATGAAGTATTGTTTTATTATGTTCATAGGAATCAAGTAAATGTTTTGAGACTGTTAACTCCCATAGTTACCTTCAGGTAATAATGCTAATGTAATGTTATTCCCATTTGGGAACTTAATGTCACATGATTCTATGAGGATGTTGACTGTCTCTAGCGAATGTTTTATTGAAATGAAATGTTTCTACCGAATGTTTTATTGAAATGAAATGAAATGTTTTTATCGAATTTTATTTATTGAAATGAAATGCTTTGCTACAAAGCAATGTATTTGTGATATGGTCTTATTAAATCTCAATTATCCAAATGAAATGTTTTAATGCAAATGAATGTACCGAGGTTATGGTTTTATAGTGTGTTTGAAATGTTATTGATATAACTTTATCGTTTATTAATGCAAAATGATTTAATGACTGTCTCTAATGAATAGTTTTATATGACATGATTATCGATTTGAATGTAAATTGTCTAATGAATGATATCATCGTGATTCTTATCAATTGAAATTGAAACTGTTTATTGGATTTTATCGTTTTAACAGTTACTGATTTGAAAGTCAGAATTATGGATTTGAAATAAAATGTTTATCATTGGCATTGTCATGGTCTTCAAAAATATTGTTTTGAAATTCCATTGTTCAAAAATGCATGAATTCAATTTTTGTAAGTTCACTTAGGACACCTATAACCAGACTTAGGGACTGAGACAAATGAGGTGCTTTAAAGTATTCTTCTTTACTCAACCTGGTATCCCTACCCAGTTAAAGCAATTCCTTCCTTCCAAGTCCTAAGTTATGATTATCGATGGTGAATGTAAATGTATAAATGTAGTTAGAATACATGCATGCTTGTTGCATAGTATTTATTCCTTCTGAGGTCAAATTTAATGTTAATGTGGTAAATTGTCATCGTAAGAACATGTGTAGGATACATGTATGTAGTTAGCATGGTATTTGCTCTTTTATATATATATATATTCTTACTGGGCATAAGCTCATCCCCTCTTCCACTTTCTAGATAATCTGCAATAGTAGCTACCTTGTTACAAAAAGGGTTCTGATCGAATTTCTTTGAGGCTTCTGTATTGTACTTTAGAGGTATAATTGTACAATTACTTTATGTATTTAGACTTTAATGTACTATACTTTAATGTGTCAAAGGGATGTAAACTAAATGAGTTTGAATGTCAATAATAGTCATTTGATATGGAAATGAATATATACTGAGGTTAATAGTTGACGCAGGATATTTATATAGTTTGAGGTTGTTTATTTACGTATATTGATGAATTAATCTTACTTGACTTGATGTAGATGAAATAAGAATGTAAAAAAAAAAAAAGCAAACATGTACTGTAAATAATTGTACTGGGACCAATCTGAATAATTGGATATTGATATAGCTAAGTAAGTTTTAGCTTAACATTGAAATGATGACACTGAGCACAGCCCAACCAAATGAATGAAAAAGAAAAAGTTAGTTCTAATTTTAAGAAATTGGAACTTGACATGAATACCACCATATAAATATATTGTTTTGAACTTACTACATTTAAATGGATGATGGAAAATTTTGTTTGCCGTTCCTAGCCTAAATTCTCACAGTCAACTAGTTAGTCACTATTAATAATAATATATTTGTTATATTATTTATATTATTTATTACCACATTTATGCTATATTCTGTGTAAAATTAATTGTTAAATGTATTTTGTGAATTAATTTAGAAAAAGTGACTTTGGAATTAATTTTGGAAGCTAGGGCATGAAATCAAACAATAAATTATGTGATTGGAGTAAATTTTGAAATATATTGTTTGACTTTCTAAAGATATAATAAATCTTGATTTTCTTTAAGGACCTTTAGGACCACATGATTAAAACATAATAGAGGGCTGAGATTTATTCTTGATTAAGAAGAAACCCTAGAAATCTTAAACGAAAAATTATAAAAGGGGACAAGGGGCAACAGCAAAGCGATATTGGTTTTTGGAGTTGTTTTGTGGTGTCTCCTTTATTGTGTTTTCATATTTTGCAGAGTTGTTTGCTGGGCAAAATAGAGCTTAAGGGGGAGGAAGGAAAACAGAAGGCAGTAAGTGTAACAGTCCACAGTATAGTAAACAACATATTTTACACTTAATTTTCGGATAGGCTGTCTGTGATGCCTTTACACTTCCACAATAACAATAATAAATAATGGACATTTATTTATTGATAAAATTCAGAATATGTAATTTTACAATATTCCTTACACTTTACATCCCCTGTTTCTATTTTACAATGATGTAGTACTGTAACAAGTGTCTGAACATATAAGAAAAGTGACTGTACCTTTAAATTTCAATGCTCTTTGTCCCAGTGGGCTACTCGCAGCTATAATTATCCGAGGAATCCATCAAATAATCCTTGTTATAAATCTAGAAAATTAGAAAGTAAGGGGTGAGCGAACCACGTGCTCAGTAAAGAAGTCGTATGCTGCTTGATATAATGAAATCTACATGTAAGAAAATATTTATTTCCCTAATAGTGCACTAAGCACGGTAAAGGAATGATACTATAGTCGGCCGGGAAATCCAGATGGAGTATGGAAGGTATTTTGGAATACCTGTCTTGTCCCGGAAATCCAGAGCGACTATAGGGAGTAATTTATAAATTATCTTGATAAAACAATATTACCCATTTTTTTATTCGTAGTTATAAATAGGATAAACTATTTATTTTCCTTCCTTTCAGTACAGTTCAAAACACGTGACAGTCCAGTGGTAAAACAGTAGTTACAGTAAATATTCTTTTCAGTACAGTAGCTTATAAATATCCAATTCACTGGATAACAGTTCAGTAATTATTTCTATTTTAGAAATAATTTTCAAAGTATTCTTTCTCGATAACAGTAAATTTCTTTTCAGTTCAGTAAACAGTTTTATTTACAATTCAGTTCAGTAAACAATAATCAGTAGGTTTCAGTTCAGTAAATAGTAAACAGTAGCTTTCAGTTCAGTAAACAGTAATCAGTAGCTTTCAGTTTAGTAAACAGTAATCAGTAGCTACCAGTTCAGTAGATAGTAATCAGTAGCTACCAGTTCAGTAAATAGTAATCAGTAGTGTTTGCTTTAAATTGCAATATATATTTTGAATGACAAAAACTTAAGTAAGCTTTAATGTTTTAATTCATATTGTAAATTTGCCTTATCACACATGATTTTCTCAATCCATTTTTAAGTGTTCATATCAAACATTAAGACCATGATTTAATGATATATTCTTATAGGTCTTAATACTTTATAAAATGGTTTTCAATATTAAGTAATTTTCTCAAGAATTATTGAACATAAGTTTAGAAAATTATTTATAAGTTTTTGGACAATATTTTCATTTGAGAAAGTCAAGAAAAACTCCCTTAAAGCTTATAAATGTTTTGGGTTAAATTAAAATCAAAAGCTATATCATTTCTAACCCAAAAGTGCAGGAAAAATGCCCTCTGGAAGAAAAGGATCGATCCCCTAAGGAAAGGGATCGATCCCTTTTTGGCTTAATGCCCCGGAAGCTTGGAATGAAGAAAAGGATCGATCCCTTTGATAAAAGGATCAATCCCTTTAAGTCAGAAAGTCCCCAACGGCTAGTTTTTGTGAGATATAACGGCTAGTTTCTGTTTTGGCTCCAACCAACGTCCACAAACCATCCAAGGGACTATAAAATACATGCTTAGAAGCTAAAGGAAGCAAGAGAAACAACCAAGCAACATCTTTCATCATCTTATTCATCTTCCTCAAGCCTCAACAACAAATCAAGAGCTACAAAGTCTTCATCTTCCATCATTCACATATCTCTTGTATTGTTTAGCACAAATATTGTATAGGCTTTTCTTTGTGCCTAATTTCTGTAATTACTTGCCTACCTAAAGGCCTTTTTTTGATTACATCTCTTGTAAACACAAACATTCCTTGTAAAAGGGGAGGTTTCTCTTTAGCCTAAGAAAAAGAGGGAGGTTTCTCTTAAGCCTAAGAAAAAGAGGGAGGTTTTTCTTGAGCCTAGAAAAAGAGAGAGGTTTCTCTTTAGCCTAGAAAAAGAGGGAGTGTAACAAATTCAAGGATAGTGAATTTGGGAAAATCCTTGGGAGCATCTCAAGGTAGAGGACGTAGGCAAGGTAGCCGAACCTATATAAATCGATTGTGTAAATCTCTCTCTCCCTACTCTTTATTTACTTGCGATTATATTATGTTTATTGCATTGAACTTGGATTGCATGATTGCCTAGCTTAGAGAACTTAGAAAACACTCAAATAGGCTAGAGAATTTAGAAGAATCGAAAAACGAGCATAAGGCTAGCTAAGAACCGATTCACCCCTCCTTTCGGTATAACATATAGAGCCAACAATTGGTATCAGAGCTTGGGCTCGAGATTGATTTAGACTAACCTCTATCGAGCAAAAGGATCATAAATGGCTTTAGGTGATGATTTTGAGACTAGCTCACAAACTTTAGAAGAATATTCATTTGATGAGCTTCAAGATGCATTTGATGAGCTAAGTGATGAATATAAATCAATGCATGCAAAATATAACAAAAAGTTAAATAAATTTAGAAAAGAGAATGAAATTTTGATGAATACTAATGTTGAGTTGGAGGAGAAAATAAAAGATCTAGGCTCAAAGAATGATGAACTCACCAAGATGAAATTAGAGTTAGAAAAGAAATTAGAAGACATTAGAGATAAATTGGCAAATCCTAGCTCTTTGACTATTGAGGATGAAAAGGAGAAACCTAGCTCTAGTGAATGCAATGACCATTCTTATGATGATTTACAAAATGCTTTTGATGAGCTAGCTAGTGAATTTGAATGCATGAATTCAAAATACAAGAAAATGATTACAAAATTAGAAATGGAAAATGATAAGTTATTGAATGCCGAGCTTGATTTTGAAAAGAAATTAGAAGAAGCAAATCTAGAAATTGATGAAGTAAATAAAAAGAACTTAAATTTGCATAATTCATTTTCTAGATTCTACATGGGTCAACAAAAGCTAGATCATATGTTAGAGACTCAAAGAGCTTTCTTTGACAAAGATGGGTTAGGCTATAATGTTAAACAAAAAGAAAGTCATCTTAAGAATTTCCTAGTGAGCAAAAATACCATGCATGATTTATCTCTTACATGCTCACTATGCAATAGAATAGGACACTCTTCACAAGCATGCACATACAGGAAAACCACATTTAGAGGAAGAGTAGTTAGAAAAATATGGGTGCCAAAGCATGCTATGAATAATGATGAATTGTGCTTGAAATGGATCCCAAAAGGATCAAAAATTGTTAGCACTAACTCTCATGGACCCAAGAAAATTTGGGTACCAAAGCATGCTTGAATTTGTTTGTTGTAGGAGTGTTAGAGCATGGGAATACAATGAAACAATGGAGTTCAATTGCTCTACACACCTCTATGGAGTTTGCTTGTGCCAATGAGAGAGAGAAAGAGCTTGAGGATTCACCCTTGGCGAGGTCACAAAAATTCTTCAAAGGATAGCTCAAAGTGGACTCAACACATCAAGGCAAAGCACTTTCAAGCAAAGGAGTTTTGTAAGCTTATATCCTATCTCTTCAAAACTCATTTTTGCTAAAATTATTTATAAGTTTTATTGAGGCACTTGGTTGATGATTCTTGATGCATTATGAGTTGAATGATTGAACAAAAAGGCATGACAAAGATTTTTGATTGTTTGATTATAGTTCTTGATGCATTGGATGATTGAATGAAAAGTATGATTTATGATTTTGAAATGATTATTGGATTTCTGCATTTTGAGCAAGTTTTCTATGTGTTGATAATGTATTTACTTGCCTCAAATTGCCAAATATGTCATGAACAATAATGAAGAACTTGTATGTTGGAAATCATGGCATAATGTTCACAAGTATGATGATTTGATGTTATATGTGCTTAAAATCTATGTGAACAAGTTTGTTTTGGCATATTTGTGGTTTTTAATGCTTTGGTTTTGTCAAAATGTGCTTAACTCTCAAAATGACATCCTTTGAGGCCAAAAATGCATTTATTGGTAAAAATCCTTCTAAAATTGCAAAATCTATTGATAAATGGTTTTTCATTCATGTTTTTCATTCATACAAGTCCAAAATCATGTTTTACAAATGTTTAAACCCTTACTTGGACTTAAAATACTCAAAAACGAAGTTTTGGCACCTCACAAGTTGGATTCTCTGTTAAAAATCTGTAGAACCAAGATGAGGGATTGATCCCTCTACATACAGGATCGATCCCTTTGGAAAAACTTGCAGGAAACTTGATTCTAGAGTTTAGTGATCGATCCCTTTGCTCATGGGATCGATCCCTCTAGGCAATTTATGCCCTTTTATGCATTTTTAAGCCTTAGTTGAGAAGTTTTCTTAATTCTCTTGATATCTTCTTTCTTTTCAACTTAAAATTCATTGTTTTAACTTCCTTTTGATGATATTTAAACTATGAAAATTCATTTTTCATTGATATCATGCCTCAACTCCATCAACTTGTGTCCATTCCAACAAATGGTATCACTTTCAACAATCAATAGCATTTTTATTGAACTCACAAGTACAAAATCATTTTTCTTGTTGAAAACATTCATGAATCTTGAAATAATCTTGAAATATACTTTCAATGAATGCTTAAACATAATTTTGAGAAATATTTCAAGAATTTGTGTATATATTTGAGAATTTGATGAACTTGTGCATCATGAATATTGATCATACCTTTTGTTCATCTTAGTCAAGCATGCTTAGAGAATTTTATCTTATAGCTTGATTCACATATTCCCATTGAGCATCATGATATAATTCTTAGTGGAATTTGAATAGTTAAGGTCATATACTTTAATGATAAAATGATTAAAACTTGACCTTATGGATTGATTTCAAATGTAAATTCAACAATTGGTAATGGTTATTGGCCTATAATTTGTGATGGTAAATGGATCCTAAATGTTCAAATGCATGAAACTTTATCATCCATGAACTTATATTTTTATGGCCAAATTATTAAAGAACTTGGGCTTTAATGACAATACCAACATTCAAAGATAAATGCAAACTTGAACAAATGAACCTTGATTGATATCTATGCATTTATTCTTGATTGTTTTGATGTTGAACTTACATGCTTGCTTGAGTTGAATCAATAATCATGCCTATGAGATGAGAATAGTTGTTTTCATGATATTATGTGCTTAACCTCACTTATAGTTTATGGATTTTAATGATAAAATATATTTTAGCTTGAAAATATTGATTCACTTAGGGGAAGCCATTTTAGTTAAAATAGCATATACCCTCTAGAACGTTAAATGATGATAACAACTAGGGATATGGCTCATAATTGATTAAAATGGTAATTTTGAATCTTTCCTTGCTCATAATTGGTTAAGGACTTGAATTGAAAAATGAGCATAGGATTTTTGTGCTTGAAACCATGGACGAAAATGTGTTTGCTTGAATAACTTATTGTTGAATCTTCCATATGGTATAACTTTGTGAATATGAATATGGATTAATACTTTATGATAGTATGCTTATGTTTAATTAATCCATATGCATATTTGATGATGTGTGATTGTGTTCTTGCATATTTAGAATGATTATTTTCTTGACATGAACACACTACACATAGATATTGGATTCATGCAAAATGTCTAAGTCAACCATTAGTAACAATTGGTATTTAGATTGAAATAACAATGAGTATCATTAGCAACCATATTTTCAACAATTAGTAAGCCAAAACTAAATTGCCAATTGATATGAGCTTTAAATTGACAATTCTTCCCATACTCTTTAGTTTGAAATGACAAATAGAGAAGAATTCATTTAGGATATTTTTGCATGAAACTCTTGTGTGCTAGAATTTGTAGTTAATTGCTATATATCTTGATTCTATGCACACTCTTGCTTGAACGTGATTTATGAGCACATGCATATGATATGTCATCTAATTTTAGCTCATAATCATGATGTCTTGCCATGCACCTTAGTTGGACTTTAGAAAGAACAATTGATATACTTAGGTGCTTAATAGGATTGAAATGAGCAAGTCATAGACCTTAGTAGATATTTATACTCAACTTGCTTCATTTCTTACCAATTGAGAACTTATTGCAAAATTATTTATAAACAATTGGTTTAGGATCATAAGTCATATTCTTTGCTGAATATTTCATACTCTTTGTGAATATTGACTTATTTATTTGTGCTATGAGTCCCATGTACTAACATGTTTCTTGTTGGATGGAGCATATTTTTATCTCTTCTCACATAGCCATGATTTTAGGGGGAGCATATTTTTTATTTTTCCTTCTTTTTGCTATGACAAAAAGGGGGAGAGATAGATATTAAAAGGGAGAGATATTCAAGGGGAGAGATAATGGGGGAGAAATAGTTTGAAAATTCATTTTCAAAACCCATGCTTATATTAAGGGGGAACTTTATAAAATCCTGCTTTATTTGAGGGAGAGTATTTTATCAAAGAATTTTCAAAGCAAATTTACATTAAGTTTTGTCATATCAAAAAGGGGGAGATTGTTAGCTTTAAATTGCAATATATATTTTGAAATGACAAAAACTTAAGTAAGCTTTAATGTTTTAATTCATATTGTAAATTTGCCTTATCACACATTATTTTCTCAATCCATTTTTAAGTGTTCATATCAAACATTAAGACCATGATTTAATGATATATTCTTATAGGTCTTAATACTTTATAAAATGGTTTTCAATATTAAGTAATTTTCTCAAGAGTTATTGAACATAAGTTTAGAAAATTACTTATAAGTTTTTGGACAATATTTTTATTTGAGAAAGTCAAGAAAAACTCCCTTAAAGCTTATAAATGTTTTGGGTTGAATTAAAATCAAAAGCCATATCATTTCTAACCCAAAAGTGCAGGAAAAATGCCCTCTGGAAGAAAAGGATCGATCCCCTAAGGAAAGGGATCGATCCCTTTTTGGCATAATGCCACGGAAGCTTGGAATGAAGAAAAGGATCGATCCCTTTGGTAAAAGGATCGATCCTTTTAAGTCAGAAAGTCCCCAACGGCTAGTTTTTGTGAGATATAACGGCTAGTTTCTGTTTTGGCTCCAACCAACGTCCACAAACCATCTAAGGGACTATAAATACATGCTTAGAAGCTAAAGGAAGTAAGAGGAACAACCAAGCAACATCTTTCATCATCTTATTCATCTTCCTCAAGCCTCAACAACAAATCAAGAGCTACAAAGTCTTCATCTCCCATCATTCACATATCTCTTGTATTGTTTAGCACAAATATTGTATAGGCTTTTCTTTGTGCCTAATTTCTGTAATCACTTGCCTATCTAGAGGCCTTTCTTTGATTACATCTCTTGTAAACACAAACATTCCTTGTAAAAGGGGAGGTTTCTCTTTAGCCTAAGAAAAAGAGGGAGGTTTCTCTTGAGCCTAGAAAAAGAGAGAGGTTTCTCTTTAGCCTAGAAAAAGAGGGAGTGTAACAAATTCAAGGATAGTGAATTTGGGAAAATCCTTGGGAGCGTCTCAAGGTAGAGGACGTAGGCAAGGTAGCCGAACCTCTATAAATCGGTTGTGTAAATCTCTCTCTCCCACTCTTTATTTACTTGCGATTATATTATGTTTATTGCATTGAACTTGGATTGCATGATTGCCTAGCTTAGAGAACTTAGAAAATACTCAAATAGGCTAGAGAATTTAGAAGAATCGAAAAACGAGCATAAGGTTAGCTAAAAACCGATTCACCCCCCTCTCGGTATAGCCTATAGAGCCAACAAGTAGCTATCAGTTCAATAAACAGTAAGTTGAGACTAGGCATCCCCCTACATGGTATCATGCTATAATCGTCCACTAGGGACACAATAATCGTTCCCGAAGGAGCACAATAACAGTATACAGTTAGATCTATGGCCATTTCTATAGGTGGTCCTCGGTGTACACTTGTCAGGTGCCTTTGGGATCGCTGATGATTGGTGGGTCAATCAACCACGTGACAGTAACAGTATAACAGTAAAGCATGAATCTCGGAGCCTAAAGTCTCAAAATCAATTTATTTCTCAAAAATACCTTTAAAGAATATTTTATAAATTTCATCATTTATTTATAGAATTATTTTCCAAAAAGGTATTTTATTCCCCATTTTGACATACAGTAAATCCATCAGTAAATATTCATGTATCAAGTGAAAAAATAAATAAATATTCAATTTGAATATTTAATATCATATAAAATAAATCAAATTCTCACTTTAATAAAATATAAAACATGAATATTTAATTTTTCATTACTTTCTCATAATTTTCAATATATGGAAAGTTGATGGAAATTATATCTAGAATTTCCCATTTAATTCATTTCATGCACTCTAAAATATTTTATAATATTTTAAAGTATTTTTGAAAGTTTTCCGACAGCATAACGACTGCGGATTCCTAACCTCTTGCATAGCATATAAACTAGCTTATCAACCACAATTTTGCATGTTTTCAAACCAAATCATGCTTCCAATATGTTCATAAAATTTAGCTCAAGAAAACATGCAATTCATTATATCACTACAACTCACACACTTTCCCCTTACCTGTCTTATGAAGCTGAACTTCCCGATTACGTTTATCGAATTCCGTCAACTCGGACTGCAAAATAATTTTATCAAAAATTATTAATATTTTTCTTCTCATTTTTAAGACACTAGTATTCATAAAATGCAGCCACTAATATCCTAACACAAGTACAACCAATATAAATTATACTGGTGCTAAAGCTCAACTTCTTCAATTTAGTTCCTTTTTTGGTTTTAATTTCACCAATCGTTCTCTTTTAATTTCTTTAGTTATTTTCCACCATTAATTGTAAAATTCAGTATATTTTACCTATCCAAGGATGTCATGGCTGAAACCCTTCTTTGGCCATTTCTTTATTTTTCAACCTTTTCTTTCTTTTCTTGTTTCCAATCTATTTCTCCTTGTCCACGTGAGTATTCCTTGACCTATTCTTGCATGAAACCATAAATTTTCCTTATTCTTTCATGCCAACTGAACCCTCCTTGCAATAGCTAAAATTTTTATTATTTATCCTCTCATGGTTTCAAGCTTCCTATTTCATTTATTTATATTCTCTTGATCATTTCTTGTCATCTTCACAGAATTTTCAGCTAAGTTTCTTGCTTGTTTTCATTTATAACAAAATTTCAGTTTGTTCTAACTTGATGTTCTAATGAAGTTTAATTAAAAACCATGCTAGATACATGTCCATCCTATAGTGACTCATAGAAATTATCCTTGAATAATAAAAAAAACCATAAGAATACACACACTCACCTTGACCGAATCCTAACACCAAAATAGAGCACTTTTCTGTCTCACGTTCAACCCCTCTTCTTGGTGATTCTAAGCTATTCCAAAGTAAGGAGGAGAGGTTGATAGGAAGAGTTTAGATGGTTAAGTATCCTAGTATACGATCTTGCTTAATTTTTTCTTGGAAAATCGGTAGCCAAAACAGAACACCAAAATACCTTAAAGTTGGCTCTCGTAGACAGTAGAAAAATCGGTGAAGAAGATGAAATTTTGCTGTAATTTTGTTTCAATTTAGTCTTCTTTTTATTCAAGGTACCCAATAAAAAATGGCTACCTAGCTTCTTATCTAATATCCTTCATGATTTCATGTCTTATTAGCATTAAAAACTGAAGAAGTTGGCAGCATAAAGGAACAGCTAAGAGGGGTTTACTTGCCGTTCGATTTTGACTAGTTGCCTCTTCTTTTTTTTAAGCTTCATCCAATAGAAATTATTCACATGGTACACTTTAAATGCTGCCTCCTTTATATAATTATTTGTATTTTTTTCAGTAAGAAAATTTTACATTTAAACAACCTTTAAATGGCTGAACATGGGCGATACCATAGCAGCAGAAAGTGGCGTGAAAGTCCACTTTTGCTGCACGATTTTCTTTCTTCTTTCTCTTCTTATTGTTCACTTCAACCAATAAGATTTTAGCCATATTTTATTTGTTAACTTCTCTTCATTGTATATTATTAATTTTGTATTTTATTCTATAAAAATATGATCAAGATCTCAGCCAATTTTCCAGCTGGGTACGCACCATGGTAGAGATGAAGATGGCGTGCTGTCCACAATTTCGGTTGCACTTTTTCTTGGTCCCTTTTTACCTCTTTTAAAATAAATTCCAGCCAATAACTCAGCCATGTATCCTATTAATAACATCCTTTTTATCTACTATTATTTATCTACTTTTTTTCACTATAAGTTTTGCAACCACCTTAGCATTCTGCCGTGTATAATACAACAGCAAAATATTTTGCATGGTTTGCTTTATGCTTCACATTTTGCACTTTGCTTTCCTCTCTTTTGTATATTCCACCAAGGAAAATTTAATCACTTGTCGAATGGATAATTTCCTCTCTTATAATTCATTTATCTGTATTTTTATGTCATGAAATAATATTTTCATTCTAAAATTTCGGATTTCTTTTCTTCCTTTATTCCATACTTTCTATTTATCATTCAATATTTATTTCAACTCTTATACATCATATTATAAATTATCATTCCAATAATTCTTAAAATTAAAGTGAAAATTCATATTCAATATTTATTTAATTCCACTAAATAATTTATTTCCGCTATCAATCATTTATAATATAGTGTACAGTGTTATAAAATCGAGTCTCACAGTAAGGGGGTCTCGGTCTTGGGTTTGTTTTGTTGCTTTGCTAAGTGGTAGCTAGGACGTGGATAGTTGTGGCATACGGCATGGGCTGTTAAAGCTTGAAGCTGTCGACCGTGAGTTGCTAGAAGTAGGCAGCCGCAACCTCACGTGGCAGCTGATTCGCTACTGGAATTTGGAGTAGTACCGAACCAAACCTTGAAGCAAAAGGACCGAATTTGAGTTGCTGCGCCTTGCTGTACAGACCCGTGAACAACCGCTGCTCAAAGTGTAAAGTGATGAGTTGTTTTGATGCTCATGTCACCTCATGCTTGCTCTACTAGCAAGAGTAATTTGTTGTCCAAAATTCCATGGAGTATCAAGCATGAAAAGGGGATGCTACAGTACTGGAATTTGGAGTAGTACCGAACCAAACCTTGAAGCATAAGGACCGAATTTGAGTTGCTGCGCCTTGCTGTACAGACCCGTGAACAACCGCTGCTCAAAGTGTAAAGTGATGAGTTGTTTTGATGCTCATGTCACCTCATGCTTGCTCTACTAGCAAGAGTAATTTGTTGTCCAAAATTCCATGGAGTATCAAGCATGAAAAGGGGATGCTACAGTACTTTTTTTAAAAATTAATTTGCATTATTAAATTCATTCAATATTTTATTTTAAATTAGTTATTATTTGATTAAGCATGACTTTTATTAGTTTAATACTGTTTTTTGCTAAATTAAGCATGAACTAATTTTTTTACTAGGAATTTGATTGAGTCTACTTGCATATTTTATGTTTTTATGATTAATTGATCAATTCTTAAATTCTAGTTTTATTTATTGTGATTTATTCAATCTTTTGATTTGTGTTATTGTTTGGCCACCTTTAATATAAATTAATTGATTGTTTGAGACATGGCAAAGTTACACATCATATGCTAAACCATGTATAGGTCTCTTGAATGATTGAATAAATATTTGATGCATACATCAAGCTAGAATATTTATTTGGTTCTTGTTAGATGTTCTTCTGTTCTTAATGGGTTTTTAGTCATTGATTATGCTATACATCATAGATAATTAATGATTAAAAATAATTGATTATAGCTGCCATCAAACTGAGTAATCATATATTAGGAAGAATGAACCCTAGAATTGAATTGAGATTTTTAAGATTGAAGACATAAAATTGCAATGTATTGGTGAAATCAAATTCCTAGGCTTTTCTCTATTGGTTAATTTATTTATTTTAGGTTAATTAATTTCATTAGTTAATTAGATACTTAGATAATTCTTTTTATTGGCTTTCATAATTTTTAGAGCATAAGTAGTTGAATTTTAATTGAATAAATTTAGCAAATCTCTGTGGCATCGACTCTTGTACTTGCACGCTATACTATCTTGATTTGTGAACTTGCGAGAATATAACTTTTTGTTCACCAACTATCATTAAAAGGACAATAGAAGTTGGTTTGAAGGGTTGATCACACAAATTCATGTTTAACCTCATAAAACTCCTATTTACCTTGTAAAATCATGTTTAAGAGTGCAACGCATTAAGATTAATAATGAAATCTTTAACCTATAGGTTAAATATACCTTTTAAATCTTTAGGTGATATGAATTTAGTTGGCTTGTGGTTTTTGTAGGTTACAGATTTAAGACCTGAACCCATTGCTTGCGTGAAAAATTTATAGTATTGTAACTATGAAGGATTAGACCTTTGATCTAGGAATTACCTTATGTAACCTTTGACTTTTACAAACCAATTAAATCATGTTCAAACCACATATCATCAGTTTTTAAATAAAAAAGAATAACTAAACCTAATCAATCCCTGCATAAAGTATTAGTGTATGTCTCAGAGCTAACTCACTTGGTGAGATACATGGTATCGTAGCAAAACATGTTCACTTAGGGAAATGACATGAAAGGTTTCCCTTCACCATCTTAGTCAATTATATTAACACATAATAACTTCTAGATAAGGTGATGCCCATGGAACAAAAAAAGCCTTGCAAAAGATTTGGAATGTGATTACAATTATGAGAATCCTTATGCATCAAAGCTTTATCATCATCATCATTATCATCAGAGCCTTTATCCTAATAGATTGAGATAGGCTACATGAACTGATATTTGAACTCAGTTAAATTGTCCATATGAATTCTTCTCCTCCAAATGTTTCTATTTAAAGTAATGTGTTCATCCAACACTAATGCCTTTATATCCTTCCAAACTATTTCCTCCCAACTCTTTTTTGGTCTTCCTCTAGCCTTGACTCTTTTTTCATCATTCATAACCTCCACTTTTCTAACGGAGCATTCACAGCTTTGCGTTGTATGTGTCCAAATCAACGTAAATGACTTTTACACATCTTATCTTCGATAGTTACCACTCCAACCTTCTTATGGATGTCTTCATTTCTCATTCTATCCTTTCTTGTATATCTACACATCCACTAGAACATTCATATTTCTGCTACACTTATCTTTTGTGTATATAGTCTCTTAGTTGCCTAACATTCACTATCATTTAACAATGTTTGTCTAACAACTGTCCTATAAAACTGGCCTTTCAACTATATAAGAAGTCATTTATCACACAACACACCTGCAACACTTCTCCACTTACTCTATCTAGCTTGAATTATATGGGTCACATCATCATCAATCTCTCCATCCATCTAAACTATCGACCACATATATCGAAAATAACCTTGCTTAGGTATCGTCACCCCATATAACGTCACTACATTATGATCTTCCTTTTTGTTTGAACTGAATTTACATTCCATATATTTAGTTTTCACTCTGCATAGTTTGAACCCTCTTGATTCTAACATGTGTCTCCATAGTTTCAACTTTGCATTAATCTCTATTCTAGTCTTAGCATACAAGATAATATCATCTATAAACATCATACCCTAAGGTACCTTATGCTGGATGAATTTTGTCAGTTTTTCCATTACTACTACAAACAAGAATGGACTTAGAGCTTACCTTTGATATAATCTTACTGTGATAAGAAATTCACTTGATTGCATTCCACATATCCTCACTTATGTCATTACATCTTCATACATGTCCTTAACTAATTTAATATACTTCACATGAACTTTTTTCTTCATTAAAGACTATAATAGTACCCTATAGGCATTTTATCATATGCTTTCTCCAAGTCTATAAAAATCATATGAAGGTTTTTACCCATTGTATACTTAAAGCAGACATTGAATCAAAGCTTAGTTCCTAAAATTATTCCTGATCATTATACTACCCAGACAGGCTTTGACAGTATTCAAAGATTGGTACATGTTATGCCTCCTTACTTATGAAGTAAGCATTTATTCTCATAGATTGAAATATGAAGATATTTGAGGATAGCATGTATGTGCTTCTTAAAGAATAAGTTCACTGAACATGACCCGAGGTAGTAGTTCCATTTAGTGGTGTCACTAAAGTGTCTATTAAATATAGTCTTACCTACTAGTAGTGAAAGTGATCCTATAACTTGAGATGCCAAGTCATCTTATATGTGTTCCGTAGTACTTTGATGTCATCCTTACGGTGTTTACATAGACAAATGCCTAAAATAGATGTTTGGATATGGCTTGAAGCATATGAAGGTAGATGAATAGTTAAAATGAGAATTTATCATCCCAAATGACCTAAGAGGATAATATCTCGTGTATCCTAACTTGTATTAACTCAAATTCTTTGGCCAGGGCATTAATTGAGAGGAGTTAATATTTGAAGCATGAGGATAAACATATAAATATACTTAAAGCATCACTAAATTAAGCTTTAGTTATTTTTGAGTTATCATGATAAAATGATTGAATTACACTGAGATACTATACATTGAAAGGTAGGTCAAACCATTTTTACCTTTCTAACATTTGGGTGGTCATGATATATTGCTAAATATCACTCGTGATCTATGAATTTAAATGAAAATTTAAATTCATTACCAACTTATTGGAAATCTAATGAGTCACACACAAAGAGCAATATATGAATCATGGATTGGAAAATTAAAAATTTTCTATTTGGACTTATTGTGAAAGAATTTATAATTTTGTGGAATTAATTAAATATGTTTAATTAACTGTGTTGCTCTAATTTGACATATATTTTGAAATGACAAAAACTTAAGTAATCTTAAATGCTTGATTCATATTGTAAATCTGCATTATCAATTATGATTTTTACAAATCATATTAAGTGCTTTTATCAAATATAAAACCATGATTTAATTGATTATCTTTATTGGCTTTAATCAATTTAGAAAATATTTTTAATTATTGGTTTAAGTAATTTTCTTATAGAATTATTGAATATATTTTAAGAAGAATTACTTGATAAATTTTTGAACTCAAATTCATGTTTTCAAAGTCATGTTATATTTAAAAATACTCAAAATTGGCTTTAGAATGTTTTTAATGCCTAAAAACCTAGAACAGGATAGATGAATAGTGCCTGAAGGGATGGATCCCCTGACCAACTGGTAGATGAATAGTGCCTGAAGGGATGGATCCCCAAGGGATCGATCCCCTAATAGCAAAATGCTCCTAGAAGAAAAATCTGAAGCACGAGATCGATGGGATTGATCCCTTAAGGCATAAGATCGATCCCCTACTTCGAAAATGCACTCTAACGGCTAGTTTTTGTGAGATACAATGGTCACATTCAGTTTTGGCTCCTACCAACGTTCAGAAAGCATCCAAGGAACTATAAATAAAGGCTTGGAAGCTCAAGGAAGCAAGAGGAACAGCTAAGCAACATTATTCTTCATCTTCCTCAAGTCTCAATATCAATTCAAGTGCTAAAATTCTTCATCTTCCTCAAGTCTCAATATTGCTAAAATTCTTCATCTTCTATCACTTTGTATATCATAGCACAAATCCTTTAGATTATCTTTTCTAGAGCTTAATCTTTGTAATCACTTGCCTACCTAGAGGCCTTTCTTTGATTACATCTTTGTAAATTCAATCACATCTTGTAAAAGGGAGGTTTCTCTTAAGCCTTAGAAAAAGAAAGAGGTTTCTTTTTAGCCTTAAAAAAAGAGGGAGGTTTCTCTTGAGCCTAGAAAAAGAGAGAGGTTACTCTTCAGCCTACAAAAGAGGGATTGTTATACAAATTCATGTTAGTGGATTTAAGAAAATCCTTGGGAGCATCTCAAGGTAGAGGACGTAGGCAAGGTTGCCGAACCTCTATAAATCAATTGTGTCTCTATAAATCAATTGTGTACATTTCTCTTTCCCTACTCTCTTTACTTATTTGCATTTATATTGCGATTGTTGAATTGAATTTATATTGCATACTTGAGTAGCTTAGACAACTTAGAAAACTTCAACATAGGCTAAAGAATTTAAAAGAATCGAAAAACGAACCCAAGAGTAGGACAAAACCGATTCACCACCCTTCTCGATTTAGCCTATAAAGCCAACAAATTGGATTTAATTAAATAGTTTAATTAAATCATAAAAGCCCATGTTTAATTATAATGAATTTAATTAGGTGTTTAATTAAATCCATTGGTCCAATAATTAATTAAAAGAATAAATGGGCTTGACTAAGATAAGTTTAGTCAAGAAAATTTAATTAAAAGATTTAATTAAATTATCAAAGCCCATTTTTTAATTAATAAATCATATATTGTGCTAATCCAATTAAAAGGAGTTTAATTTGGTTATGGACCACAAGTTATTTAAATGGTTTAATGTTAACTTGAGCCTTAAGAAATAATAATTATAATTAAGTCCAAGGCCTATAGGAACTAGAACTAGAAATCCTTGGCGTATATAATCCATGTCATGGTTGGCCACAACAAGTGATTGCCTCCCTAATAGTTGGTGGCGTAGAGAAGAAAATTCCCTAGGAAATTGGCGGCATAAGGTAAGAGAAACCCTGTGTGAAGTGCGACATCTTCACACCCTAAAATCTTTTGATTTACAACATTAACAGGTAGAGGAAGGTCTTTTGGTATTTGATACATCTTGCAGGATCAATTGTTTACAAAGTAATTGTCTTGAGATACACTTGAATTTGAAAAGTGATTCCTCGCAAGAAACCTTAAACTTGTCGCCCCTCTCTCTATGGAAATCAAGAATTGTTCTTGATATTTTTTGGTAAAGAGTTTCAAGAAAATCAGGCTATTAGTACAGCTGCGACCATAACTCTATTCAACGTTATCGAATATTCATGCATTACTTGTCTGGATCACCGTTAGAGTTCGAGCACTGAACAACTTTGGTTTGGCTACAACTAAGAATGTGTATGGAATCAACTTGAAGCAAGATTATTGGATTTTAGATTCAAGAATTAAGGTATGAAAATTTTAAAACGCCACAGGATCAAATTGTCTTTTTCTTTAAAGAAGTTTTTGTCTTAAAATTTTTGAAATATATTTAGAAAATCTAGTAGTGTAAATAGCAGATTTAGAAATTTTCTTTTCTCATGAAGGCCTTTTTGGGTTTTATATACTTTTATTCTTCTTCCCCAAGTCTCCCATCCCCAGCCCGGCGGCCTCCGAGTCTCCTCTTCGCTCTCAGCCAAGCTACGGCGAGAACAGTAGCAGGTGCGTCTTCATTTTCGTGTCAGCTTCTCTTCTCAAGGTTAGTAGTTGCTTATTCAGCTTAGTTTTTCCGCAAACAATGTGTTGAAGAAAATTTTTGTTTCTCTAAATTGCTTTATTCTATGAATAACATTAAAAGGGAAAAGGAAGAAAAATATTACAAGGTTGAACTGGGGTGAACAAGCCATTAAAACCCCGCTCTCTTTTTTTGTTAGGATTTTTGAAGATTAAGATGGAGCAAGAGAATGTAGAAGAAGAAGTGACTATGCAACAGAAAAAGAAGCATAAAGGGAAACACGACAAGCCAAAGCCATGGGACGAAGACCCTAACATCGACCGTTGGAAGTTTGAGAAGTTCGACCCTTCTTGGAACCCCGATGGTTTGCTCGAAGTCGGCTCTTTTTCCACTATCTTCCCTCGCTACCGAGGTAATTAAATAACTTCCTCACTATTTTTCTAGTTTAATCTCTAGTTGAAAATTTTACTTTAATCCTCTTTTGTCTTTATCAAGAAACTTGCAAGAAGCTTGGCCTAAGGTTAAATCTGCTTTGAAAGAATATGGTATTGCTGCCGAGCCCAACTTGGTAAGTTTCGAATTCTATTGAATGTTTTAATGATTTAATCTGGTGATCCCTTACATTCTAGATTTTAGGTTGGTTAAAGTTGAACATTTTGTTTTTGCAACTTCTCTGGGCTGTAACACTATGTTTGGTGAATTGATCCCTTGTTCTTATGTTAAGAATGTGAGTGGAAACAAACAAGTGGGATATAGCACATTGCACTCATCGTATTTGCTTGATTAGTGGAAAGAAAGGAAAATGCTATAATATATTTAATGTCTTCTATAATTTTGCATTCATTAGTCAAAAGATTTGCTAACATGCAAATGAAAG
Organism: Heritiera littoralis; assembly: GCA_031772115.1. Lineage (NCBI taxonomy): Eukaryota > Viridiplantae > Streptophyta > Magnoliopsida > Malvales > Malvaceae > Heritiera > Heritiera littoralis. The sequence continues at coordinate 3,769,596 of JAPDPK010000043.1, forward strand.
ACTGGTGTAATTTCCACTAAATTAATATAATAGCTATCATAATGTGCTAAGTCTTAAAGACTTAATTGCTAAACATAAAAAAGCGGAGTCACTACCAATCATTTTCTCTAGGTGTGATTGGAAATCTAATTAACCCTACCTTTATAAAGATTTCCTAACTTTAATTAGAATTTTCTAACAAGGTAAATTAAGGTCAGAGTTCAAGTTTAGGAGTTCATTTAAGCACCACTTCAACGCATGTTTAGAATATGGTACTATTTAATCATATTTTATCTTAGATAGCCTCAATTAAAATTAGACTAAAAGTTTTGGAGATGATTCTAATGAGCCTTAATTAAAATGGTTTTTATTTTTTAATTTTAAATATTGAAAATTTATTTAGACACACTCCAATATTCTTGAATTCCTAAAGAAGTCTTCTCACTTAAGGAGTATTCAAAAAAATACACTTATTCTCGTGAAGAGGCCTCATCATTGAATTTATTAAATGTTATATCATAAAAATCTTACTCAAAATTCGCATACTCACAAAATTCAAGAATTCCATCCATGTTCAAATTTCCATTCATTCCAATGTTTATTTAAAAATTTTACTTAATCATTTTTTATAATTTCATTCTCGTTTTAATAAATTATCTAATTTATTTTTACACTTATTTTACTCTCGTAAGTTTTAAAATATATATTTTTAGTTTTTTTCTTTTTTTATATATCCCTTTTTATTTTTATTTTATTTTTAACATTTATTATTTATTCAAAATACCTACAATTACATAAATAAATTAAACTGTCCCTAAAAAACGAAATTAAATTAAACAATTAAAGTTATTAAACAAATAATGGATAAAGAAAGTAAATAAATAAGTCACATGGTCCATGTGGTCAAAGCACAAATGGGTTAGATGGAATGGATCAACCTATGAGTGGACACGTGGATCTTCCACAATCTCATAAACTTCCTCCAATGCCTTTATAATGCCTTTTACTCTATTTCTCCTTTTTTGTTGTGTTGTTTGTGTATCCTAGGGTGAATTTATAGGCATAATCTTAATGTTTAGATTGAATTTATATCCTAATTCATTTACTTGATCTAAATTATCTAAATTTGTTTACATTATTTTATCATCATCATAAGAGCCTTCATCCCAATATTGGGATAAGCTAAAATTTATTTAAATTATCAACATTTCTAAATTATCTAAATTTATCCTTACCTAATTTATCGATCTTATCAAATAAGATGAATACTAAACCAAATAATAAAATACAATGAATAATATAACTGGGCCAAATACTTGATCTTTAAGTCAAAATCAGGCTTTAAACAGATTTGAGCCTATCAAGGCCCTAAACTTACCTAGGATCAAATTTTAGTTTAAGCTCAATTCTTGGCCCATTAAGACCCAACAACAAATCCTAGACAAAATATGATGTCTACAATTGTCACTCATAAAATTGGTTAAATGTTTTAGAGTGATAACTTCTTCACAATATGTTGTTCCCTGCAAGAAAAGGGTCTACTCTTTCCACCTCATTTCATGTTCACCTGATCATCTTGAAACAAACATGGTCTAGTATCTTAAAGCCCCAACAATTGTTCTTGGAGAAAATTGTCAGAGCAATGTATCAACTTCCATTCAATGATAATTTGATATGGTTCCACATGTATAAGATTGCATTCTTCAAAGATTGAAGGGTGATCTTTCTCGAAGGACTTAGTAAACACTCCACTGCCATAGGTTTTGTTTTCCTTATTTCTCTTAATCTTTTGTATTGATTATTGGAAATATACCATTGTCTTCTTATATCTTTTATCATCCAATGCATTTAATTACTAGTCAGTTTGAAGGTCTATGAAAGTTTCAACAACAGGAAAAACTAGGGACCCATATATTATCATCAAAACCAGGGATCTCATCAAGCTTCTATCTAGAAATGTTCCGGCACCTCAAGTAGCCTTGTCAACTATTCTTGCGCTTTTCATCAACTACAAACTAGTTAAATTCTTGCTATTTCAAATGAGATCTACTGTTTCATTGGAATAGTTTTTGTTCAATACTTAAAACTGTATGCATTAAGATTGCTGAGTTCTTGAGTTTAATAGTCATTTGAATATAGTTCTTACTATTTCTTTGAATGTCAGGCAATCAAAATACTCGATGAAATGCAATGTGACATTATCAAAATTGGAAACTTGGTGCGGAATAAGGTATGTCTCTTAAATTGCTTTATTTATTTGTTTAAAACAATAATTATTTTAAACAAATTTAGTTCAAATAAAGAGAAAGAGCAAAATGTAGTGATGTTAGATGGGGTGGTGATACTTACGCGGGAGCATTTTCGATATTTGAGGTCGATAGTACAGATAGATGAAGAGATTGATGGTGATGTGAGCCATAGGATCCAGGCTGGATGAAGTAAATGGAGAAGTGCCACAGGTGTGTTGTGCGATAAAGGAATTCCTATATAGTTGAAATGCAAGTTTTGCAGGACAGTTGTTAGACCAACATTACTATAAGGTAATGAATGTTGGGTAACTAAGAAATTGTATACGCAAGATAAGTGTAGCAAAAATGTGTATGTTGCAGTGGATGAGTAGATATACAAGAAAGGATAGAACGAGAAATGAAGACGTCTACAAGATGGCTAGAGTGGTACCTATCGAAGACAAAATGTGTGAAAGTCATTGATGTTGGTTTGGACATGTACGACGTAGACCTGTAGATGCTTCAGTTAGGAGAGTGAAAATTATGAATGGTTAACGAAGGGTCAAGACTAGAGGAAGATCGAAAAAGACTTAAAATAAAGTAATTCGAAAAGATATGGAGGTATTAGGGTTAGATGAAGGCATTGCCTTTGACGAGAATGTGTGGAGAAGGAGAATTCATATAAATGATTTAACGTAATTTCATATATTGATTTATGTAGCCTACCTCAATCTATTGGGATAGAAGCTCTACTAATAATGATGATGATGAAAACATTAACTATTTTACTTTCCGAAATCTAGTAAGACGGTTGCTATTTGCATGCAAGTAGATGCTTGAGAAGTTGGCTAGAATTTTCTGTCTAGCTTTAAGTATTTCAGTCATTTGTACTTGTAGTTGAGCCTTCAATGGCTGATCAACGGATCTTAAATCTCTGGAACCACCTGAATTTTGATTTCTTAACATGCATTCTTTTAGCGTTATGTAAGGCCAACAATGATGCATCACACTAATAGGGAGATTTCTTGACAACATAATGTGTAATCAAATTTGGATCATAAAATCAAAGTGCCTTGATGTTATTCTTAAAGCTAATTATGCTTAAACATCTACTCTGTAGTTATACCATTTTAGTTTGATATGTTCTATATATATATATTAATTAAAATTGATGTAAGATCATTTTTTGTGATGTATTTATCTTTTGATGGCTGTCTGGCAATGCAAAGCAAGGCCCACTGTCTAGTTTTTATATTCCAGTTTGGATCCTATGATCTCAAGATTATGATCTGAAATTTTTGTAATGTTTTCTATTCATCTTTGTTCCACCTACTTGTTCAATAGCTGTTAACGACATACGCACACATACACACATGCTTGTGTCGGTAAATTAATGTGGAAGTCAATAACTTACAACCTGATTTTTAGGAATTAGTTGTAATCTAATTCCTAGGGATTAGCTTTTAATAATTAACTTAATTGTTCCTCAAATAAAGGGATATCAGATATGTATCACTGATTCCCAGATCTTCTGTTTCTTTCCTAATTTATAGTTACTTATCATACTATTTAAGATTGTAAAATTTAGCCAGAAGAAAATAAGATTATTATTCTTCTTCTTTTTCCTTTGTTATTATTTTATACATGGTGTCAGAGCTTCTAGGGCTCGATCATGAATTTTAAGGCTGCCATGGTTGGCTCGAATACAGCCTCTTCAGAAACTACTAGTGGCATGACATCTTCAGAAACTACTAGTGGCATGACATCTTCAGAAACTACTAGTGGCATGACATCTTCAGAGTGAATTTTTCAACCACTTTCAGCTATTTCTTTCACTGAAAATTCTCTTCAGATTACTATTCACAAACTGAATGGTAAAAATTATCTTGAGTGGTCTCAATCCGTGCGTTTGGTGATCGACGGTAAGGGGAAACTTGGGTATTTGAATGGCGAAGTGAAACAGCCAGATATTAGTGATCCCAAATACAAGCAATGGCGATCAGAAAATTCAATTTTTACTGCCTGGTTGATCAACTCCATGGATCCAGTTGTGGGAAAACCTTTCATGTTTCTGCCAACCGCAAGAGATGTTTGGGAAGCAGTTCGAGAAACTTATTCCAACTTGGAGGATCATTCTCAATTGTTCGAATTAAATACCCAGATGTGGCGGATGCAACAAGGGGATCGAGAGGTAACAGCCTACTATAACGAGATGATGACGCTTTGGCAGGAATTGGATATGTTTGAAGATGAAAAGGGGAATGCAAATGACAATATCGATACAAGAAGAAATAGAGAAGTTGTGTGTTCGTATTTTTAGCTGGTCTAAATAAAGACCTTGATGAGGTTCGAGGGCGAATACCAGGACAAAAAACCTTACCTTCTATCAGAGAAGTCTTCTCCGAGGTGCGTAGAGAAGAAGCTCGGAGACAAGTGATGTTGAAGAAAGCCGAGGAACCAAAAATAGACATTGATGGATCCGCCCTTGTCGCTCGGGGAACTAATTCGGAAGGAGATAGGCGAGGGGGTAAACAAAGGCCTTGGTGTGATCATTGTCGGAAGCCTTGGCATACACGGGAGACTTGTTGGAAGCTTCATGGAAAACCTGCGAATTGGAAGAAAAAACCTGGAGGTGATGTACGGTCAGGGGGAGATTCTCGTGCATTTCAAGTTAGCAATACAGATCAAGGGCAACAGTCATCCTCAAATTCTCTTCCTTTCACCAAAGAGCAAATAGAGCACCTGTACAAAATGTTTCAGTCCCAATCTATAGGAAATTCTAGTTCAAACTGCACTTTAGCACAGTCAGGTAATTTTTTCACTGCAGCCATCGCTTATACCAATTCTAATGACTCCTGGATCTTAGATTCAGGTGCTACTGATCATATGACAGGGACATCGCAATCGTTTTCGTCATATATACCTTGTGCAGGAAATCAAAAGGTTAAAATTGGTGATGGTTCCTTTGCTACAATTGCTGGGAAAGGCAAAATTACTATTTCCCCATTTTTAACCCTTAAAGATGTTCTTCATGTTCCTCATTTGTCTTATAATCTCTTGTCTGTCAGTAAACTAACTTGTGATCATAATTGTCGAGTTAATTTTTGGCCTTCCTATTGTGAGTTTCAGGATTTAACCTCGGGGAAGATGATTGGCAGTGCTAGACAGGATGGTGGCCTCTATATCTTTAATAAAGGATCAACCTTTGGAAGGCAAGATCTGCAAACTTGTTTCAATTCTATTTCTAGTTCCAGTGACAGTGGGATTATGTTATGGCATTATCGATTAGGACATCCTAATTTTCAATATTTAAAGAATTTGTTACCCAAGTTATTCATGAATAAAAAACCTTCTATTTTCTGGTATGAATTTTGTGAATTAGCTAAACATCATCGTGCTATTTTTCCTTCTCAACCTTATAAAAAATCAAAGCCATTTACCATCATTCATAGTGACATATGGGGTCCTTCTAAAGTGACAACATTTTCTAGAAAACGTTGGTTCATCACATTTATTGATGATCATACTAGGGTACTTGGGTTTTCCTTCTAAAAGAGGGTTACTTGGGTTTTCCTTCTAAAAGAAAAATCTGATGCTGAAAATGTGTTCAAAAATTTTTATACAATGGTTCAAACATAATTTCAGACTCAAATTAAAATTTTTCGAAGTGATAATGGAAAGGAGTATTTTAACAATGTGTTAGGAAATTTTTTTGCTGAGAAAAGGATTGTGCATCAAAGTTCTTGTAATAATACACCTCAACAGAATAGGGTGGTTGAAAGAAAAAACAAACATCTCCTCGAAGTTGCTAGAGCTCTAGTTTTACAACTAAGGTTCCAAAATATCTTTGGGGAGAAGCAATTTTAACAGCCACATACCTGATCAATAGAATGCCTACAAGAATTTTAAAATTCAAAACACCAATAAAGGTTTTCAATGAATGTTTTCCCACCTCTCGACTAACAACAGTCATTCCTTTAAAAATTTTTGGAAGTACTGCTTTTGTTCACAATCATGACCCTAGAAGTACAAAACTTGATCCAAAAGCACATAAATGTATTTTTGTAGGCTATCCTGCAAATCAAAGAGGTTACAAATGTTTTGATCCAGTTTTGCAAAAAATGTTTGTGTCAATGGATGTCACCTTCTTTGAAGGACAGTCATATTATAGTAGCAATTCTCATCTTTAGGGGGAGAGCAGTAGTGAAGATGAATTGTTAAATGGTTCTGATTTAACATTTGAGTTTGGTCATGATGATGTTCCAACTAAACAATCTCTTACAGAAAATGAAGAAGAAAACACAAAATTTGGGAAAACAAATGAATTAAATGTTGAAACTGTTGGACAACCTTCATTAGTGCCATCTCAAAATCAAAATACTGAAACAACAGAAATAGGTGCAAAACGATACAAAGGTCTTGTGTATTCAAAGGAGTATCAAGCGCAAAAAAGAAGAGGCACTGTCTTGCAGCACCACCAGGAATCTAATCAATGGTTAGATCATGAGATCAACAATAACTCTTCAAAAATTCCTGACAAAAATCTTCCAGGTAATTCTGTGTCAAATTCTTCAAATCAACTTGATCTTCCCATTGCTCTTAGGAAAGATGTTAAGTCTTGTACAAAACATCCTTTGTCTAATTTTATATCTTATAAAAATGTGTCATCTCCTTATCGTGCTTTTATTTCACAAGTGTCTAGTGTGGTCATTCCAAATAATGTACAGGAGGCTCTAAATGTTCCTGAGTGGAAAGAAGCTATATTTGAGGAGATGAGAGCTCTGGATAAGAATGCTACTTGGGAGAAGGTGGATCTGCCACATGGTAAGACAATTGTTGGCTGTAAATGGGTATTCACTGTGAAGTATAATTCAGATGGATCCTTGGAGAGATACAAGGCTCGTTTAGTAGCTAAAGGCTTCACTCAAACTTATGGAGTTGACTACTCTGAAACTTTTTCTCCAGTGGCAAAACTAAATACAGTTCGAGTACTCTTGTCTGTTGCAGCTAACCTTGATTGGCCGTTAAATCAGTTGGATGTGAAGAATGCTTTTCTGAATGAAGACCTAGAGGAGGAAGTCTATATGGAGCCTCCACCTGGTTTTATTGAGGGGTTTGGATCCAAGGTATGCAAGCTAAAAAAATCTTTATATGGTTTTAAACAGTCACCTAGAGCTTGGTTCGAGAGATTCACAAAGTTTGTTAAAAGCCAAGGCTATAGCCAAGGACAATCTGATCATACTCTTTTCACAAAGAGTTCTGCTAAAGATAAGATCTCAGTTTTGATTGTTTATGTATATGATATAATCTTGATAGGAGATGAAATAGAAGAGATGAGCAGATTGAAGCAGAGTCTAGCCAAGGAATTTGAGATTAAAGATTTGGGCCAGTTACGATATTTTCTTGGAATGGAAGTTGCAAGATCAAAAAAGGGTATTGCAGTGTCACCACGAAAATATATATTAGATCTCCTGAAAGAAACTGGGATGAGTGGATGCAAACCTTCTGACACCCCAATGGAAGTTAATGCTAAGCTTGGAGAGGTGAAAGATGGTGTTCCAGTTGATACAAGGAGATATCAAAGGTTGGTTGGGAGACTAATTTACTTGTCCTATACTTGACCAAATATTGCTTTTGCTGTGAGCATGGTGAGTCAATTTATGTATTCCCCATATGAGGAACATCTTGAGGCTGTGTATCGAATTCTTCGATATCTAAAGGGTACACCAGGGAAAGGAGTCTTCTTTAAGAAGAATGAGAAGAGAGGAATAGAGGTGTATACAGATGCTGATTGGGCAGGTTCAGTCATTGATAGAAGATCAACATCAGGGTACTGTACGTTCCTATATGGCAATTTAGTCACTTGGAGAAGCAAGAAGCAGAGTGTTGTTGCCAGGAGTAGTGCTAAAGCTGAGTATAGGTCAATGGCTCAAGGAGTTTGTGAGGTACTTTGGCTAAAAAGGGTACTAGAAGAACATAAGAGGCTAGTTAGTCTTCCTATGAATTTGTACTGTGATAACAAGGCAGCTATCAGCATTACTTATAATCCAGTTTTACATGACAGGATGAAACATGTTGAGATTGACAAACACTTTATAAAAGAAAAACTTGAAGGAGGAGTAATTTGTACTCCATTTATTCCTACCACACAACAGGTTGCAAACATTCTAACCAAGGGCTTGGTGAGACAGCAATTTGAGTTTCAAGTTAGCAAGTTGGGCATGACAGACATCTTTGCACCAACTTGAGGAGGAGTGTCGGTAAATTAATATGGAAGTCAATAACTTACAACTTGATTTTTAGGAATCAGTTGTAATCTGATTCCTAGGGATTAGCTTTTAATAATTAACTTAATTGTTCCTAAAATAAAGGGATATCAGATATGTATCACTGATTCCCAGATCTTCTGTTTCTTTCCTAATTTATAGTTACTTATCATACTATTTAAGATTGTAAAATTTAGCTAGAAGAAAATAAGATTATTATTCTTCTTCTTTTCCCTTTGTTATTATTTTATACAGCATGTATAAAAAGTGTGTGTGTAACTTTTTGCTATCACTTGTACTACTTAGGTTCAGTTAGATTATCTTTAGAACTGCTAATTATATTCCATAGACTTTATCATTGATGCATGCTGAACTTCTATTTCTCATTTAATCTAGCCTGCACGTGAAAATTCTGCTAATTATTGAGACTGTTGGTGTCTACTTGTTCAAAGTGAAGCATTTATAACTACTTATATGTTAATGCTGAAGTCATTAGGAAAACTTATTTGAAAAGGCAATTTATTTGAACTACATCCTTCAAAGATTTTAAGTTTCGATTTAGAAGTTATTTCTTGCACCAACAAGACAGTTCTTGCTCTTTTGTTTTTTCTGTGTTACTTGGTGATAATTCTATAATTTATAGAATTATCATGAATTTAATGATATAATTTATCTCTAAATCATTACTATTAGATTCAAATCCCTCATTTATTTGTTAAATTTCTCTCAATGATGTAGGAACTCTAATTGATAAAGAAGTCAAAGATGTAAAGGATTTCAGTTCCAAATTTCATTCAAACACAAGACTTTGTTGATAAAGCTTCATGCATGGATATTTCTACTGGCTGCCAAGAAAGATAAATTGTTGCATTTATCTTTTATGAAGATAAATTATCAAGATGGACTTTTTGCTAAGGATAGAGATAAACAAGGGAGCTGATAAAAGATAAATTTTCTTTGAAGATAAAGATAGAGCCCTATCAGCCAAGATTTTGAGCTAATCATCATCCCCACTGCCTCTATAAATAGCCAACTTCAGCACCATGAAAGAGCATTCAATCCTACTAGGGGATATAGAATAGTTTAGTTTTATTCTCCTTGTTTTGCAAGTTTTCATCTAAATTTCTTTTGGTTTTTCTTTTGAAATATTTTAGAAGTTTTATTTAAATAAGATTTTTTTTATTTTCACTTTCTTGCTATTTTAAATACATTAGTGTTTTGATAAAAAAGTTTCTTTCGATCGTTTGAATAAAATTAGGGTGTGAAATTTTAGTACTTAGTAAGCAATTCACAAATTCAATCCTCGTGGGAATGATACTCTACTTATCACTTTATTACTTGCTACAGTCCGTACACTTGCGGTACACTCATCAAGAATTCGGTAACAAGTTTTTGGCGCCGTTGTCGGGGATTGAAGGATTTGTTTTGCTAATATTAATACCAAGCATACCTAGTTTTAATTCAAATATTTTTTTTCTTTTTCTCCTTCCTTGATACTAATATCTTCTCTTGTTTTTCTTGCGAGGTACATCGGCCTAGTGCATGAGGCGTGCAAGGAGTGGTGAATTGGCTCCCCTTGACCCTGAAATTGAAAGGACTTTACGAAGAATCAAGAAGGAGAACCAAGAAGACCTTGTTGAAACAAATACCATGGAAGAAGCAGATACTAAGGCTCTTCGAGATTATGCAATGCCTACAGTGAATGGATTCGAGATGAGCATAAGATATCCAACCATTCAAGCAAACAATTTCGAGATCAAACCAGCCATCATCCAAATGGTCCAAACTTCTGTACAGTTTGGGGGTTCAATCAATGATGATCCTAATGCTCATCTGAAACACTTTTTACAAATTTGCTCTACTTTTAAGAATAATGGTATTTCTGATGATGCGATAAGATTGAGATTATTTCCTTTTTCTCTCAGGGATAAAGTGATGGATTGACTGAACTCATTGGCACCAGGATCAATCACAACATGGGAGGACTTAGTCCAAAAGTTCTTGGCAAAATTCTTCCCACCAGCCAAAACAGCTAAGATGAGGAACGACATCACCACTTTCATGCAACACGATTCAGAGTCACTTTATGAAGCATGGGAGAGGTATAAAGAACTCTTGAGAAGGTGTCCTCATCATGGGATTCCAAATTGGTTGCAAGTGCAGATATTCTACAATGGGTTGAAAGGCCAGACCAGAACTACTATAGACACAGCTGCAGGTGGTGCATTAATGAGCAAGTCTATAGATGATGCCTACAACTTGATAGAAGACATGGCTGCAAACAGCTATCAATGGTCAACTGAGAGGCTTACACCAAAAACTGCAGGTATGTATGAGTTAGATGCACTCACCGCTCTTACCTCTCAAATCTCAGCCTTGACCAAAAAGGTTGATTCTCTTGGAGTCAATCAACAACCCAACCCAATTCATTCCATTCAAAACCCTTTCGTAACTTGTGATGATTGTGGGGGTAATCACTCTGGCGATAGGTGTTCTATTCGAGCCGAACAAGTCCAATATGTTTCTCATCCAAATAGGAACCATAACCCATTCTCAAACCCCTATAACCCTGGCTGGAGAAATCACCCAAATTTGTCTTGGAACGATAATCAAGGGCAACCATCTAACCCAAGACCTACTTATCCTCCTAGCTTCCATACTCAACCACCACCACCACTTCCACATAATCCTCTACCACAAGTCCCACCATAAGAAAAGAAGCCTTCCTTAGAAGAGATGTTCACCACCATCTTACAAAACCAAGCTGCTTCTATAAAGAACCTAGAAATTCAAATAGGTCAGATTGCCAATGCCATTAGTAACCGTCCCCAAGGTACCCTGCCTAGCAATACTGAACCTAATCCAAGAAGGGAAGGTTAAGAGCAATGTAAATCAATCACCTTGAGGAAGGGTAAAGAAGTGGGCTACATACCTAAAGAATTAGAGGAAGATGTCAGAGTTGAAGTCCAGGCAAAAGAAGAAGATAAGCAACAAAAGAACATTGAGCAGACTTCATCTCAATCTAGTAAGAGCATTGAATCACCTTCTCCACCTATCCCTTTTCCTCAAAGATTCAAGCAAAAGAAGATAGATAGGCAATTTGCTAAGTTCCTAGAGGTATTCAAAAAGCTCCACATCAACATCCCTTTCTCTGATGCATTGGAGCAAATGCCAATTTATGCCAAATTCATGAAGAACATCATCTCCAAGAAAAGGCAAATTAAGGATTTTGAAACTGTTGCTCTTACTGAGGAGTGCAACACCATTTTGCAAAGGAACTTACCACCTAAGCTTGAAGATCCAGGGAGTTTTACTATTCCTTGCACTATTGGTAACTTATTTTTTGATAAAGCTTTATGTGATTTAGGTGCAAGTATTAATTTAATGCCTTTTTCTATTTTCAGGAAACTTGGACTAGGAGAGACTAAACCAACCAAGATAACACTCCAATTAGCAGACCGATCTCTCAAGTATCCAAGAGGCATTATTGAGGATGTGTTAGTGAAGGTTGACAAATTTGTCTTTCCAGCTAATTTTGTAGTGTTAGATATGGAGGAAGATCGTGAAGTCCCAATTATCCTTGGGAGGCCTTTTCTGGCAACTGGTAAGGCTCTTATTGATGTGCAAAAAGGAGAGTTCACCATGCGGGTCAATGATCAAGAGGTAACATTTAATCTTTTCTCTGCAATTAAATTCCCAAGTGAGACTGATGATTGTTTTAAGGTGAATGAAGAAGAGAGTACAGTTCAAGGAATATTCATCAATCAACAACCTATGGACACCATAGAAGCAATTCTTGATGAAGAGAAGTCCAATTATGCTGAGCCCAACGAGTTGGATGAATTCAAAATGCAAGCATATGAGAAGGCTAGACTCTGTAAGGAGAGAACGAAGAAGTGGCATGACAAGGAGATAGTGGAAAGACAATTTGAGCCGGGGCAACAGGTTTTACTCTATAATTCTTGTTTGAAGCTATTTCCAGGTAAGTTGAAATCAAGGTGGTCTGGACCATTCATTGTTACTCAAGTATTTCCATATGGAACTGTGGAAATAGGAGCTGAATTTTCAAAGGAACCATTTAAGGTTAGTGGTCAGAGATTGAAACATTATTGGGGAGGAGTGATCGATCATGGAAAATTGGTTACTGATCTTAATGATCCACCTTGAAGAATGACAGACATAGTCAAGCTGATGACTATAAATCAAGCGCTTTTGGGGAGGCAACCCCAGCATTTTATTGCTTTCTTAGTTATTTCTCTTATTTCTTAGTTTAGATATTTCATTAGTTGATTTCTTTTCTTTATTTTATAGGTGTCAAAGTCTAAGTTTGGGGGAGCAACAAAGGAATTTGGCAAGTTTTGTAGTTTGAGCTTCATTAAAAAAAAATCAGGGGAGTTTCCTTTATCCTTTTCTTGAATTCTTGAATTTTTTACACATTGAGGACAATGTATGTTTCAAGTTTGGGGGAAGAGCTAAATTTTATTTTTAAAGATTGAGCAAAATTTTTTCAATTTTCTTTTGAAATCTTTGCAAAAATTCTGTGCTTTAAAATGGTTTTTACCTTGAAGTGATTATATGTTTGCTTGATAATTCCTTGATGTTTAACCATTGATTGAGAATGTTATAGCAAAATGAAATTCATGAATATGAGCAAAGTATGTGAATGAATTCTTTAGTGAATTATCTTTTTGATTGAGATTTTTCCAAAAATTAAAAGCACAATGTTTCTATCATTGAAGTCATGCATATTTAGAGAAGATTTATGTGAATAGGAATAAACAATAGTCTTTAAAGTTTGTTATTTGTCTAGAATTTGTTCTATCATCTCTCAAGGTGAAATCCTAGAACACACTTAGCTAAAGAGGTGATTTAGGCCATCTTTGGACCGTTTGAGCTTTTCAAGACTACCATGATGTATTTTATCCTTAGTCACCCAATTTGAGCTTAAAGTAGACCTTCTTTCTTGTTTTACCTACATTAATAATTAGCCTAGCCTATAAAAAAAATTTTCCCATACCCCATTATATGCATGAGGACTATGTCAAGATATATTTAGAGCTACGCATATATGGAAGAAAGGGTGAAATTCAAAAAAAAATGTTGAAAAAAAAGAAAAAGAAAAAAAGAAATTCAAAAAAAAAAAAGAAATCAAGTTGGGGGAATTATTTGAAAGCTCTTAAAAAAGTCCAAGAAAAAAAATGCATGATTAGGGGTTAAGCCTAAAAATCCTTTTTCTCCTACCTTTACCCTAGCCATACATTACAAGCTTATAAAGTCCTATTGATCTTTGGCTATGTGTGTCTACATTAGTGGAGAGAAGATGAGAAAAACAAACTTATGGAAGATAACTATTTTTTGAGATCTTTTGTTATGTTCATATTTGTATAAATTCATCCGGATTGCATGAACTGAAATGAAGAAACATTTACACACACACACGGAAAAATTCAATTGAATTGATACTCTCTTTTGAATGAGTTTATATATATTCAGCTAATGTTTATGAATTTTCATGGAGTTGTAATGTTTTCAAAATCTTTGGGGAAATTAAAGGGAAATCATTCTTGCAAGTGTATTTGACCTCTAGGTACATTTCTTTGTGAATATTATTTTGCTCGAGGACAAGCAAAAATTCAAGTTTGGGGGTGTGATAATTCTATAATTTATAGAATTATCATGAATTTAATGATATAATTTATCTCTAAATCATTACTATTAGATTCAAATCCCTCATTTATTTATTAAATTTCTCTCAATGATGTAGGAACTCCAATTGATAAAGAAGTCAAAGATGTAAAGGATTTCAGTTCCAAATTTCATTCAAACACAAGACTTTGTTGATAAAGCTTCATGCATGGATATTTCTACTGGCTGCCAAGAAAGATAAATTGTTGCATTTATCTTTTATAAAGATAAATTATCAAGATGGACTTTTTGCTAAGGATAGAGATAAACAAGGGAGCTGATAAAAGATAAATTTTCTTTGAAGATAAAGATCGAGCCCTATCAGCCAAGATTTTGAGCTAATCATCGTCCCCACTGCCTCTATAAATAGCCAACTTCAGCACCATGAAAGAGCATTCAATCTTACTAGGGGATATAGAATAGTTTAGTTTTATTCTCCTTGTTTTCAAGTTTTCATCTAAATTTCTTTTGGTTTTTATTTTGAAATATTTTAGAAGTTTTATTTAAATAAGATTTTTTTTATTTTCACTTTCTTGCTATTTTAAATACATTAGTGTTTTGATAAAAAAATTTCTTTCGATCGTTTGAATAAAATTAGGGTGTGAAATTTTAGTACTTAATAAGCAATTCACAAATTCAATCATCATGGGAACGATACTCTACTCATCACTTTATTACTTGCTACGGTCCGTACACTTGCGGTACACTCATCGAGAATTCGGTAACACTTGGCAAATCTATTTGTTATTTTGATAGATTGTAGGATATTACATTCTTGTTGTTCAATCTTGAGGCCCATGAACAATCCTGAAAAACTATCCTGATTTTAATAGCTTTGGTCTATCCAAAAATCCTTGAAAATAAGAAATGTTTATAATGTCATTATGGTGTCTAAATATTTTCTTTTTAGGGGAACAATTTGTTAAATGAAGACAGCGTCTTGTGGGGCTAAACTCTTCAACATTGAAGGTGTATCTCCATTCTTATATTCATTTCTTAACAAGCTTCTGGAATAATTCCCGAAAAAAGGTGCCGCTAATATTGAGGCATGAGTTTATGCTATGACTATGAGATGCTGTGTTGCAAGAAGCTTCTGTAGTTGTTTTTACTGTCTCACGGCGCCCTTACATTACTTGATGCAGGAACTTGATATATTGCCAGGCTGCTACATTCTTGTACAGGTAATTGTCTCCTTGTTCTTCTTGTTGTTAAAGTGCATTTTTTGCTCTATGTTGAAATGAAGAACCGCAAACTGAGAACTTTTCCATTTTGCTCGTGATGGAATAGGGAAACGCTGTCGCTGCTATGGGTTCATTTAAAGGTTTAAATCAAGTTAGGAGGATTGTAATGGACTGCATAGAAAATAAAACGCATCCTGTGTACCGTATCAAGGTGACTTGACTTGCAATTTTGGTTTTACTGGTTTTAAATATGTCAGTATAGATTTGTTTTGAAATTCTATGAACATTAACTACTGACTCTGATTTTGTTTCCTTTCCTTTTTTATTACATTTTCCTTTTATCTCGTCTTCCTTTCCAAAATCTAGTTTCTCATGATGAAGAAAGAACTTGGAAAGGATCCAGCACTTAAAGATGAAAACTGGGACAGGTTTCTTCCAAAGTTTAAGAAGTAACATATCTATTCTGCTCATGCATATTTTAACATTTTAATTTATTTTCATGCTCTGTTCTTTTACTTGTCCCTTTAACTATCAAACAATGTTTCCGGGAAAAATGTTCAAACATAGAAGGTTAAGAGTAAAGAGAAGAAACCATATACACACTTCCCTCCTCCTCAGCAACCTGGTAAGGTAAGATAGCCACTAGTCTCTTAGGGATACTATGGGGTAACTTGATGGCTTTTTGTGTCTCTGATTTTATTTGAACCAGATATTTCCTTGTTTTCACGGTTAGGTTATTTTCCAACACATTGTTCTCCAGTTTTAGATTGAAGCTGGTCACTGAAACTAAGATTCCAATACTTCACCAACAGACCGCATGATTGTTGGCCTTTAATATTCATTATATCTAAGTTATTGCTTCCTCCTTTTATTTCTCTTTCTTTCTGAATACCAAAGGAAAATAGCTATTCTTTTTCTTGGTTGTATATAGTTATTTGAAGCAAAATCCCTTTTTAACCTCTCAGCTGTCTTTACTAAACTAAGATACTGATTACTCACTGTATGTTAGAACATTAGAATGTATTCTGTATTGAAATTTCTTTTTTAGCTAACTGTGTTGAATGAGGTCATTATTATTGTTACTAGAATGAAACCCACGCTTTGCTGTGGGATCCATTGATAGTTTAACATATAAAAGTTATATATTCAAAAGAATGACAAATAACACAATGTTAATAACAAAAATACATGTATATATAATATCCACCAATACTTTCATTAGGAAGAAAAATGAAATTTAATCATCCAAGCATAATAGATCAAAGTCTACTTGATTTCTAGAAAGAATATATGCCAGGATTTCAATCAAGTATATATAATTTCTCCCTTGAGAATCAACCCAAAGTAAAACACTAAATAGCAATGATGCCTAGACTAAGCAAATAACAATTTTGAAAGTAAAAAAAAATATAGGTTTGATTTATGAAGCACCTACCAAGTGCAGACACAGAACCTAATTTGGTAGTCAATCTCAATAATATAATTCTTAAAAAGATTTATATTAGTGTGCATAAAATTTGTATTTATCTTGTAATTTTAATTTAATTTTACTAATCATTAGTTTATTTTAAAGTTTTGATATCCAATATTATTACTACTATTAAATCAAGTGACAACTTATTTTTATCTTTATAATTTATTTTTTTATGCATTATATAAATATATATATATATGTTAAATAAAACATGGCATATTATATATACTGCCCTCAAATGTTGATTGGTAAAGAAACTCTTTTGGGAGAGAGTTAGGTTAGGCATGGCGGCAAAAAACTAAATGGGAAAGGTGAAGGAGGCAGAGAGATAAGAGGATAAAAGTAGCAGGACCCACATGGCATTTGGAAGTGTGCTTTGGTGCATCTCACACGATTTTGAAGCCTAGACAAAACCTTGGGGGACGGGAAAGATGGAAAACTGGACAAAAAAGTACGGCAAAATTTTTCTAATACCCACGAACACAGTAAAAACCATTTGAAGCCAAAAAATGAAACGGGGACAAAAAATGTAAAAAGCCAGGTAAGCAACGTGGCGCACTGAGGAAACGAAAATCTCTACAACTTTTATATAATAGATTTGGATGTTTGTGGAGAACAAACTTATGTTTGGACATGATGTTTGGTGGTGTCTTCCAGATTGATCAAGAACTGGAATCTGGAGAATACTTCTTGAGTGAGAAAAAGAAATTAGCTAAGAAGTGGCAAGAAAAGCAGGAGAAGCAAGCGCAGAAAACGGCTGAAAGCAAAAGAAAAAGAGAAGAAGCATTTGTTCCACCCAAGGTTTTATTTTGAGGCCTAAACAGGCGCACGCACACACACAAACGCAGAGACACCCACGTCCATCCATTTTTGTAATGTTTTATTTGTTTATTCATAACAATGTTTTTTACCTGTTGCAGGAACCTGTAAATCAAGATTCTAACAAGTTAGAATGACAAAGAAGATGTTGCTGCTGTCGCCTTTGTCATTGAAGGTAATTTAATCATAGAAAAGTTCTTATTCTATTATATTTAACTAAAAGCAGGGATGGTTATAGCCTTGTAGGGAAACTGTGAAGACCACAAATTTCGTACTGAATTTGTGAAATAAAAGAAGGAATTTAAATGAAGTAAGTATCGAGACGTAGTTCGAAATTATTTTAGTAATGACATCGAAGAGGTGAGTAGTACATTGGGCTATAAACGATTAATATATATATCTTAGATTTTATATATATATATATATATAAGCGTATATAATTATTTAATTAAATAAAAAGACATGTATATTAAATTAAATGTGGTATACATGTGAATAATACAAATAAGATATATAGCTGTCTAAATGTCTATATATATATATATATATATTAAGTATAATATTTATAGGTTCCAAATTAAAGATAAAAGAAAATATATATTTTAAATATATATATAAATGAATTTTAAAAAAAAAAGAGGAGGGAAAGTCGGGTTTAGCTTCTCTTGGAAGCCACCGACTTCCCTCACCTATAGTACAACCCACAGATTTAAGAAAACCAGATTAGAGACTCTGCCTCTTTTAACAAAAACAAAACCCGGTTGAAATATAAAAGAAAGCAAAAAGAGAAAAAAAACAGAAGAGAGAAGGAAGAAAACGTGAAAACAGAGCTGGAAGCCACGAGAGAAAGAGAGGAAGAGAGCCTTGAAAGAAAGAGCAACTGCAGCAGCAGAAGAAGGGAGAGGTTGGAACGTGGCTTTTGATGGCTGACTGCAAGTAAGAAGTGAAGGTCGGAAGGCTGTTAAAGGGAGGAGCTACAGTCATTTGGTAAAGAAAAAGAAATAACAGAAGAGAGAACACAGCAGTAGGGTTCGTCCCTTTCTCGGCACAAACAGGAATGAGTTGGCGTTCAAGATTATGTGTATTTGGTGCGGTTTAGGTCAGTTGTTGGAAGGCTGGTAAAGAGGGCCTAGAAACAGAGGAAATGCCGAGGTTTAGTTGTGGTTCGGGTGCCATCTTCAACGCCATGTAATGTGGTTCTTACGGCAATAGACGTGAATAGCAAGGGTGGAGTTTGGAAGCTGGTTGTTGATTGGTTGTGAGCAGTAGATAAGGGAGGTTTCGTGAGATTTCAAGAGGCCAAGACAAGGGTAAAACAGCAGCTCCACGTGAGGAACAAAGTCTCGAGCCCAACCAGAAAAACATGGCAGTGTAAGATAGCTTTGGTGGTTTCTTTTTGGTTGATCTTTAAACACATTTTAAAGTGGCTGTTGGATCTAAGATTTTGCTATCTTCAAGGTTGGATTTAAGGTCAGTTTTGAAGTTATGAGAATGGAGCTGTAAGTGGTCTATAACAGTGGTTGAAGGAAGGTGTTTTGAGGCATTGAAGGAGCTGCTATACGAGGCTGGTATAAGGGTTATTCGGGTGTGGCCTTGAAAAGCAGAGGAAGATAAGAAAACCACGGCTGACAATGGGCTGTTTGTTGCCCTGTTGAACCAGTCGACAGGTAGTTAAAAAAAAAAGTTATATTTAGATTGATATATGCCTATATATATATATATATATATATATATATATATATATATATATATATATATACATACACATATGCATAAATATATATGTCATGGTAACTAGGATTTAAAATATTTTGTAGGATTTTAATGGAAATATTAAGGTGGAGATTTAAAGAGAGCTTGAGAAGGACTTGGTTTTGAGGATCTTCAAAGGTAAGGATGTGTTAATTTGATTTAAATCTAGAGGGAGTAATTGAGAAAATTTAAATGTGATTATGGTTTTGGAATTGTATGAGAACTTCAATGAAGGAAGGCTTGAGATTTTTATATATTTTGGATTTAAATTGAAGTAGTATATTTAGATGTTGTTGATTTTTAACTGATACATATACGAAAATTTGGTGAAGATTAATAATGTCATAATTGGAATTGTGAATTTGAGAATATTTTGATAAGGAATGGGTAAGCAATGTGCATGGAGGTGAATTAGAATTACTCTTATCTAGTAACATGATTAAATTTGTTATTAAAGAATAAATTGATTAAGATTTGTTTTGAGATGGTGATTTCTTTCGTTTGTAGTGACTTGGAGCAATTAGGAGCTCAAGCCGTAAATCAAAAACTCGAAGGAGATAATTGCTAAGAGTGTAAGGTAAGGGATATGTATAAGGAACGTAGGAGATACTGAAATGATTTTAAGATCAATTGCATTGTGTTTTATGAATTTCGTATGCTTTGCAAGACTTTAGAAAATTGATATCGTCATGCTATCAAATTTTCGTAAGGATATTGATTTCTATGATTTCAGCTAAAAAGCTAAGAAAACTTTTTAAGAATAAAACTTTTAAGGAATTCAGTCTTGGAAATATTAAATTGCATGATTTTAGTATATTCATGAATTTTCAAAGTAAATTTTATTTTATGAAAATTACCTAAAGTTTGTGTTTCAGAAATATTTATGAAAAGTTATGAAGTTATCGGATTTTTGAAATTCCTTGCATTTTATTTGATTTTCGGAACCTTTATGAGTTTTGAAAATACTCCTCCGAATTTGGACTTATAAAACTCTGCATTAGCATGAATTATCTAAAGAATTCTAGTTTTATTGAAAGCTTATTAAATTGCATGATTTTAAAGACTTATGACTTTTCTAGCTTAAATTTGGTTTTATGGATTTATTATAAATTATGGTACTAAAACCTATTTCTTTATATATATTTTGGAAATTATTAAGTTTTTAAATATTTGGAAAACAATTCTGATTTTATGCAATAATCTGTTTTATGAACTTTTATAAATATCTGTATGTTTTGACTTACGGATTTGAACCTTGAACTATGAAACTTTCGTTTTGAGACACTGGCTAACCGTCATCTTGCGGTATATGGACTGCTGTATATTTTGGATCCAGCAGTATCTGGCTGCAGTGTGACCTTCGGGGCCTGCAGTATCTAGCTATAGCGTGACCTTCGGGGCCTATAGTATCTGGCTGTAGTGTGACCTTCGGGGCCTACAGTATTTGTATCTGATATGAATTTTGCGCACTATGTTGCTGTGTGATTTGATCCAGTCCGCAGCGGTCACAGATGACACCTGATCAGTGTTCACTGTAGACCACTTGGACTATGGCCATACGTCTATCTGTTATTATCCTTATAGGATATCTTTGCTGCTTGATGTATACCGAGTTATTGCCATGTCTCCACCTTCTGTTATTTTCTGATTTCTGAATGATTTCTGAATATCTGATTTCTGAACTCTGAATATGAAAATGATATGATACAGATTGATATGATTGAATTTTGAAATGTTAAAATGATTTTGTACGGATGTTTTTATGATTCGATTTGAAATCTGATATGATTTTTGAAGACGACTGTTTATATATTTGCATGGCATGACTTTGTTAATGTGATTTGTTATACTGATTTGATTTATATACGATCTTCAGAATACATGAATTTCTCGCTGGATAAGATTTCATATTTTAGAAATATTCCTTATGATTTAGAAGTTATTAATCGTTTCAGAACACATGCATATAGCTTACGGTATCTGTCTCTTTATATATATTCCTTATTGGGCTTTCCAAAAAGCTCACCCCCCTTCTCCACCTTCCAGATTATTTGCAGTAGGCGATCTATACGAGGGGTTCTGACACGTCCTTCGAGGTTTTGTATCGTCCTTGAAGGTACATGATGTACAGATATCTATTTTATATTCAGACTTGCCTTTCAGTACTTTTATAGTAAGGGGATGTAATTAAAGGAAACACTTAGTATATTCATGATAAGAAATGATGCATGCAACTTTGATGGACATAAATTGTGTTAAGTAATATAATTTTAATATGTGACTGCATGCTTAGTCAGAAAATTTGAACTGGGACCAAAACGTTTATAGGATATTGATTTAGCTAATGTACATTTAGCTTAAGAATAAATCTGAGACACTAAGCACAGCCCAACCAAATGTAAGTGAAAAAAAAAATTTGGCTTATAATTTTGGTAAAAAGGGTCGTTACAAAAGTTGGTATCAGAGCAACGTTGGTCTGATGTGTGTTAGTGTCTGTAGGTCAGAAACTGTTTACATCCCCTAAGTACTGTACATGTCTGAATATATACTGTGCATAATTGCGTAAATGGTACTAAATATGTTTGTTTTGTCTAGGCTATCTATAAAAATGAGAGGGCGAGGACGAGGACGTTATAAGAGTGTGAGGAGTGTCGGTAGGAGACGAGAAGTGCCGGCACCTGAGATCCTTACTCCAGAACCTCCTCCTCCTCCTCAGCCAGAACCTGATGGAAACCGAATGGATAGGCTGGAGAGGACTATAGATACCATGTCCCAGAATATGAACGCCATGTCTGCCATGTTTACCCAGTTCATGGCAAACTTTAATAACAATCAAGGACAGGCAGCCCCACCACCTCCACCACCGGTAGTGCCTCCTCCTGTGCCTCCACCACCACCTGCCCCTCAGCCTGTACCTCCTCCGATTCAGCCGGTCCAGCCCCAGACTCAGCCAGAGGTACCTGCTCTAGTGCAGGCACAGGCAGAACCAGTAGAAAGATGTAATTTAACTAGACTGCGAGAGTTTAAGAAGTTCGACCCTCCTAAGTTTAAGGGGGAAAAGGAACCGATGGTGGCGGAAAGTTGGGTGAATGAGATGGAGAAGTTATTTGAGTACATGGCATGCTCCGAGACAGAAAAAGTGGGCATGGCCACCTTTCTACTAGTGGATGAGGCGGAGCATTGGTGGAAATCCACCAAGACTGTGTTGAGGGCTAGACATCCTACGGTCACATGGGACATATTTTTGGGGTATTTTCGTAAACAGTACATTCCTCGTACGGCCCAGAAAAGGATGCAGACCGAGTACTTGAATTTGACTCAAGGGAATCAGACGGTGGATCAATATGAGTCACGATTTACAGCCTTTAGCCGTTATGATCCACAGACTGTGAGTAGCGAGGAGCACCGTGTAGAGAGGTTTTTGGATGGACTACGACCATCTATCAGGTCCCGACTAGCTCCATTAGATATCTCCACCTATGACGAGGCTGTTCGAAAGGCCCAGTTATGTGAGCAAGACTATAAGATGTATCAGTCTGATTTTGGATCCCGCTCCAAGGGCAAGGATAATGATAAAGGTAAAAGGACTTTTGATGATCGATTTCCTACATCTGGACGATTTGATAAGAG
Source organism: Heritiera littoralis (assembly GCA_031772115.1). Taxonomy (NCBI): domain Eukaryota; kingdom Viridiplantae; phylum Streptophyta; class Magnoliopsida; order Malvales; family Malvaceae; genus Heritiera; species Heritiera littoralis. Next base: position 3,792,610 of record JAPDPK010000043.1, read on the forward strand.
GCCTAAGGGAGATGAGTCTTTTGATAAGAGGTCGGTAGGAGATAAGACTATTGGGGATCGATTTGTTAGACCTACTACTGTCGCGGGGAGTACTGGGACTCAGAAAGGTATAGCAGCCATTCCATGTAGTATTTGTGGGAACCTACATACGGGTAAGCCTTGCTATAAGGCTATGGGCGCTTGCTTTCGTTGTGGACAGAAGGGACACATGATAAAGGATTGTCCGCAGAATTCGACAGTACAGAAAGAGCCTGAGCGTCCAGCCCAGCCTTAGAAACGAGCCACTGTTACAGAAAAAGGCAAGAAGGTAGTGGCTCAGGGCAGGGTGTATGCATTGACTCATGAGGCTGCTGACACTTCATCAGATGTTATCAAAGGTAAGATCTTAGTCTGTGATATTATGGCATTTACATTATTTGATTCTGGTTTTAATTATTCCTTTATATGTTCTTCTTTTACTATGAAGTTATCTATAGAGCCTGAACCCTTAAGACATCTGTTACAAATTAACACTTCTTTTATAGAGTCCCAAATGATGGATGTGGTTTATAGAAATTGTAAGTTAAGGATAGGAAAGAAGGAAATAGTAGCAGATCTAGTCTTATTGAATATGTATATGGATTGGCTATCTGCTAATAGAGTTAATTTAAACTGTTGTAAATTTTGCTTCTAAGTAAATAAAAGTATACTATTCCATTCAAAGGATACTGGAACGAGAAACTTTTAGATAAGAGAATTATCTGAAGTAGTGTTTCTCCTTGGAATGCACTTATATTATTTGTTCAGAAGAACATAAGCAGTTTTTGAGGATTGTCCACCAGACCTTTAGGAAATCGTAAGATATATGCTAAGTTGAGTAAGTTTGACTTCTGGTTGAATCAAATTATTTTCTGGGTTACGTGGTATTAAAGGACGAGGTGTTGGTTGATCTGTCTAAGATAAAGGCCATTGTATAGTGGGAAAAGTATCCAGAAACTATTTGGTTTGAGTTAGTCTAATACAAATTTGGAGGACCAAATTTCCTAAGGTGGAGAGAATGTGAAGACCACAAATTTCGTACTGAATATTGTGAAATAAAAGAAGGATTTAAATGAAGTAAGTATCGAGACGTAGTTCGAAATTATTTTAGAGATGACATCGAAGAGTGAGTAGTACATTAGGCTATAAACGATTAATATATATATCTTAGATTTTATATATATATATAAGCGTATATAATTATTTAATTAAATAAAAAGACATGTATATTAAATTAAATGTGGTATACATTGTGAATAATACAAATAAGATATATAGCTGTCTAAATGTCTATAATATATATATAATAAGTATAATATTTATAGGTTCCAAATTAAAGATAAAAGAAAATATATATTTTAAATATATATTAAAATGAATTTAAAAAAAAGAGGAGGAAAGTCGGGTTTAGCTTCTCTTGGAAGCCACCGACTTCCTCACCTATAGTACAACCCACAGATTTAAGAAAACCAGATTAGAGACTCTGCCTCTTTTAACAAAACAAAACCCCGTTAAATATAAAAAAAGCAAAAAGAGAAAAAAAAAAAACAGAAGAAAAGGAAGAAAACGTGAAAACAGAGCTGGAAGCCACGAGAGAAAGAGAGGAAGAGAGCCTTGAAAGAAAGAGCAACTGCAGCAGCAGAAGAAGGGAGAGGTTGGAACGTGGCTTTTGATGGCTGACTGCACGTAAGAAGTGAAGGTCGGGAAGGCTGTTAAAGGGAGGAGCTACAGTCATTTGGTAAAGAAAAAGAAATAACAGAAGAGAGAACACAGCAAGTAGGGTTCGTCCCTTTCTCGGCACAAACAGGAATGAGTTTGGCGTTCAAGATTATGTGTATTTGGTGCGGTTTAGGTCAGTTTTTGGAAGGCTAGTAAAGAGGGCCTAGAAACAGAGGAAATGCCGAGGTTTTAGTTGTGGTTCGGGTGCCATCTTCAACGCCATGTAATGTGGTTCTTACGGCAAAGACGTGAATAGCAAGGGTGGAGTTTGGAAGCTGGTTGTTGATTGGTTGTGAGCAGTAGATAAGGGAGGTTTCGTGAGATTTCAAGAGGCCAAGACAAGGGTAAAACAGCAGCTCCACGTGAGGAACAAAAGTCTCGAGCGCAACCAGAAAAACATGGCAGTGTAAGATAGCTTTGGTGGTTTCTTTTTTGGTTGATCTTTAAACACATTTTAAAGTGGCTGTTGGATCTAAGATTTTGCTATCTTCAAGGTTGGATTTAAGGTCAGTTTTGAAGTTATGAGAATGGAGCTGTAAGTGGTCTATAACAGTGGTTGAAGGAAGGTGTTTTGAGGCATTGAAGGAGCTGCTATACGAGGCTGGTATAAGGGTTATTCGGTGTGGCCTTGAAAAGCAGAGGAAGATAAGAAAACCAAGGCTGACAATGGGCTGTTTGTTGCCCTGTTGAACCAGTCGACAGGTAGTTAAAAAAAATGTTATATTTAGATTGATATATGCTATATATATATATATATATACATACACATATGCATAAATATATATGTCATGGTAACTAGGATTTTAAAATATTTTGTAGGATTTTAATGGAAATATTAAGGTGGAGATTTAAAGAGAGCTTGAGAAGGACTTGGTTTTGAGGATCTTCAAAGGTAAGGATGTGTAATTTGATTTAAATCTAGAGGGAGTAATTGAGAAAATTTAAATGTGATTATGGATTGGAATTGTATGAGAACTTCAATGAAGGAAGGCTTGAGATTTTTTATATATTTTGGATTTAAATTGAAGTAGTATATTTAGATGTTGTTGATTTTTTAACTGATACATATACGAAAATTTGGTAAGATAATAATGTCATAATTGGAATTGTGATTTGAGAATATTTTGATAAGGAATGGGTAAGCAATGTGCATGGAGGTGAATTAGAATTACTCTTATCTAGTAACATGATTAATTGTTATTAAAGAATAAATTGAATTAGATTTGTTTTGAGATGGTGATTTCTTTCGTTTGTAGTGACTTTGGAGCAATTAGGAGCTCAAGCCGTAAAATCAAAAACTCGAAGGAGATAATGCAAAGAGTGTAAGGTAAGGGATATGTATAAGGAACGTAGGAGATACTGAAATGATTTTAAGATCAATTGCATTGTGTTTTATGAATTTCGTATGCTTTGCAAGACTTTAGAAAATTGATATCGTCATGCTATCAAATTTTCGTAAGGATATTGATTTCTATGATTTCAGCTAAAAAGCTAAGAAAACTTTTTAAGAATAAAACTTTTAAGGAATTCAGTCTTGGAAATATTAAATTGCATGATTTTAGTATATTCATGAATTTTCAAAGTAAATTTTATTTTATGAAAATTACCTAAAGTTTGTGTTTCAGAAATATTTATGAAAAGTTATGAAGTTATCGGATTTTTGAAATTCCTTGCATTTTATTTGATTTTCGGAACCTTTATGAGTTTTGAAAATACTCCTCCGAATTTGGACTTATAAAACTCTGCATTAGCATGAATTATCTAAAGAATTCTAGTTTTATTGAAAGCTTATTAAATTGCATGATTTTAAAGACTTATGACTTTTCTAGCTTAAATTTGGTTTTATGGATTTATTATAAATTATGGTACTAAAACCTATTTCTTTATATATATTTTGGAAATTATTAAGTTTTTAAATATTTGGAAAACAATTCTGATTTTATGCAATAATCTGTTTTATGAACTTTTATAAATATCTGTATGTTTTGACTTACGGATTTGAACCTTGAACTATGAAACTTTCGTTTTGAGACACTGGCTAACCGTCATCTTGCGGTATATGGACTGCTGTATATTTTGGATCCAGCAGTATCTGGCTGCAGTGTGACCTTCGGGGCCTGCAGTATCTGGCTATAGCGTGACCTTCGGGGCCTATAGTATCTGGCTGTAGTGTGACCTTCGGGGCCTACAGTATTTGTATCTGATATGAATTTTGCGCACTATGTTGCTGTGTGATTTGATCCAGTCCGTAGCGGTCACAGATGACACCTGATCAGTGTTCACTGTAGACCACTTGGACTATGGCCATACGTCTATCTGTTATTATCCTTATAGGATATCTTTGCTGCTTGATGTATACCGAGTTATTGCCATGTCTCCACCTTCTGTTATTTTCTGATTTCTGAATGATTTCTGAATATCTGATTTCTGAACTCTGAATATGAAAATGATATGATACAGATTGATATGATTGAATTTTGAAATGTTAAAATGATTTTGTACGGATGTTTTTATGATTCGATTTGAAATCTGATATGATTTTTGAAGACGACTGTTTACATATTTGCATGGCATGACTTTGTTAATGTGATCTGTTATACTGATTTGATTTATATACGATCTTCAGAATACATGAATTTCTCGCTGGATAAGATTTCATATTTTAGAAATATTCCTTATGATTTAGAAGTTATTAATCGTTTCAGAACACATGCATATAGCTTACGGTATCTATCTCTTTATATATATTCCTTATTAGGCTTTCCAAAAAGCTCACCCCCCTTCTCCACCTTCCAGATTATTTGCAGTAGGCGATCTATACGAGGGGTTCTGACACGTCCTTCGAGGTTTTTGTATCGTCCTTGAAGGTACATGATGTACAAATATCTATTTTATATTCAGACTTGCCTTTCAGTACTTTTATAGTAAGGGGATGTAATTAAAGGAAACACTTAGTATATTCATGATAAGAAATGATGCATGCAACTTTGATGGACATAAATTGTGTTAAGTAATATAATTTTAATATGTGACTGCATGCTTAGTCAGAAAATTTGAACTGGGACCAAAACGTTTATAGGATATTGATTTAGCTAATGTACATTTGGCTTAAGAATAAATCTGAGACACTAAGCACAGCCCAACCAAATGTAAGTGAAAAAAAAAATTTGGCTTATAATTTTGGTAAAAAGGGTCGTTACAGAAACTTTTTCTAACAAGCCTGACCTTACCTGGTTTTCACTGCAGCAAAAGGCCAAGGAGTTTGGGAAGCAAAAATCTTTTCAAAATATCAATGCAGAAGAATATATTGCAGCCCCTGCTGGCAAACAACCTTCAAAAAAGAAAAAGAAATCCAAGCATACCTAGCGTAGGCAAACAAGCAATGTTAGGCTAGACAGGTTACTGGTATGTCAAAGTTTGCTAAATATGTGGTGGCTTTGCTCAATCCCATGGCACTTTCGAGAAACAGGCTGGTGTTGCAGTCTTGAGGTCTGCATAGACTAGCAAAATCATATACTGGAATGCAATTCTCATTTTGTTGACATGTGAAGCAGCTTGGTTTCTCTTTAACTATTCTTTGTATCTCTTATGGTGATTAAATGGAGAGGGAGCATGGTGAAAAGGAGAAAAATGTGGGTGAAGTTGAATGAAAGTTGAAACCTCCTCTAGAAAAGATAACAATGCCTCATCAGAGAGAGAGAGAGATGCATGATAATAATGTCTAAGAAAAGATAAAATGTCAAGCTAAAGATGGATGAACTTACGGTACTGGTTCATAACCATGGTTGTTAATACCGTTTCGGTTTCGGTCGTACCGGCCGGTACGCGTCAGTTTTTAACGGTACACTTGAGGTGATTTTTCGTATCAATTTTGTTACCGGGTAATATCAGCTGGTTTCGTGAATTTCGGATGGTTTCGGTCAATTTCGGTGAAATTGACTGTTTCGGTTGGTACGCAAACATTACAAGAAAATTGAATTTTTTTTGTTTTATTATATGTTTTGATACTGAATTAAAACTAATAAATATATAAATAATGAATTAAGTAAATGCATTAACAAATTTAACAATTTTAAAAATAATTATTATTTGTTGTATGAGTAATTTTATTAATTTTATACTTATCATTATTAATATTAAATATTTTATATTTTATTTTACTTATTATTAATAATATTATTACATGTATGAAAAGTTTATAAATATTTTAAAATTAAACCGAAAAATTCGAAATAATATACCGAAACAATCGATACCGATATATCTCATTGTAAAAAGAAAAAACAAAACGTTCTCCGGTACGATATTTACAACCTTGTTCATAACACATTAACACTAATGGTAGTTAATATTATGTTTTAAATAATGGATATGCGTGAACCTTCATTTGCTATCTTCTTTACTACTTGTTTAGTTAGATTAACAGTTGATTATACTTGATTAGTGAGCAATTTGGATTGATAAATTTAAAATGGACATGCGCAGGCAGTGATGTATACTAGTAGAAGTCTTGGGCTTTGCATCGGGACTAACAATAAATTTATATATTTTGAGAAAAACATTTTTTGGTCTAAATTAAATGTCGAAAAAAAAAAGTAAGAAAAACCAAAAAAAGATAAATTGAAGAAAAAGTTACATGAGGTGTGACATCTAGGGTGTTAAGGGGTGGGCTCGAGCTGAGTTCGAATCGAGTTTAAATCACATAATAATGATTTATGTGTAAATCCAAATTTGATTTAGTCCGAAAATTTGAATTTGACTTGTAGTTTAAGTTCTTTTTTTTTATTTTATATTGCAAGCTTAAGCTCAATTTAGCCCACTCAAATATTATTTTATTTATTTTTATTATTTTAATTTTTGTTTATTTAATTTTATTCTTTTAGTCCTTTTGAAGTTTAATTTAATTTGTCAAAATTTACATATTAATTTTCATATTAAATATGTAATCATATTTATTAATCAAAAATATTTTTTGTACATATAATTACAATATACTTAGTATATGTATTTTTTTATAAAATTAATTTTATTTATATTTCGGGCTCGCTTGAGCTTTGAAGAGTTAAGCTTAGCTTGATCCGTTTTTTAAATTATCTTAAAATTTTTGCTCAAATCCGTTAAATGTATCTCATATTTTTGTCTAAACTCAACCAAATTTAAGGCAAGCTTTCGGATTTTGACGGATAACTCGATCCTTGAGCAGGTCTAGTGACATCATTAATTGATGAATTTTTTTTAATTTATTGTCTAGGTAGATAAAAAATAATTCTTAGTTTAATTATTTTAAAATATAATTTACTCAAAATAAAGAAAACTCATTTAAATATGTTTGAAAAGGATAAAGGGCATTAATTTGCAAAACAGTTTGTTTTGGAAAAAAGAGAAAAAAAAAATAAGACCTTAGGTGAGTTTCGTTTCTTTCAAATGACACCTTTGCCGATCTTTTTAAAGTGCAAAGGAAAAGAAAAGGAAAAAAAAAAGGAGGTGTCACGTTAACACCAATTAGCCTCATCATTAGTTAGGGTATTCATTAGGTTGTTTTGATTAATTTTGAAAAAGTGTTACCTTCCATCAAATTATATTATTTATTTTGATTAATCAAATCAAATTTATTACAGTAATTTCAAAAATATAATCGATCAAATTCAATTCAGTTAATTTTTAGATTAGTCAAATAACAAAATACAATTAAGTTAATTTATATATTTTTAATTTTTAATTTCTCATATTTGAAATAAAATAAATAAAATAATTCAACTAATTATTTTATACCATAATATTAAGTTAAAGAATCTAACAACATTAAATTTAAAAAATCATCGAAACTCTAAACATTAAAAACGAAGTGTATATATAACATACTGATAGTGTATAGTTTCTACGCACTATCAGTGAACTATATAATGCTACTTCATTAATAAGTAAAACTTAAAAATGCATATACCCTTAAAAATAAATTTAAAAATTTTATTAATATTTACCATAATTAGACAAGCCAAATACACTTATAAAATAGTCAAGTGATCCTTCCATATTAACATGTAAAGTCCTCATTGTGATGCTCTTGTATAAAATCACCATAAACAAACACGTATGACTTCCACTTCTACTCGTTCTCCATTTCCTACACATAGATTGACTTCATCCCTACTTGATTTTTGCTAGCTCTTGAATCCTTGCAAGAGTTATTAGAAACATAGACAGATAGATACCTAGGGCCAATCCACTAAGAATTATTAGGAACATTTATCAAACAAGATTCAAAGCAAACGAAAGCAAAAGAGCCTAATTTTATTATTGTTTTTCTTCTTATTTTGATTTTCAAGCTAATTCTTAAAAAGATAGCGATGCATTAATTGGAATTTTGTTGTCTTTTTTTATAATAACTAGATTAAATATGTAGCTCAATTTTGAGTAACCAGAAAATCATTTGAGTGATCTAATAAGTTATATTTACCTAATGTGTATATTATAATAATGTGATTGGGTCCGTAGGGCATTATTAGCATAGAGCATGTTGTTGAGCTCATGATGAGTGGACTCAATTAGGGTGAATAAATAATAGAGGTTGAGTCCCTTCTCTACACTAGAGGTTTAGGATAGTTCTCTCCATCAAAATTGTCACTAACTGCTGAAAATGAAAGAGGGGAAGACTGTTCTTCTTTTTCTTGTGCATGTACTGTCAAAATAAAAAATATGAAAATAATAAGGACGCTTTATTCATCATTTCTATTCATTGTAGTTCTAATTGATATCAGCTCTCTTAAAATATAAATCTTACAACACAAAAATTGATGGAGCTTAGTAAAATCCTTTTGGCCAATTCCTCTTTCACGGCCACTCTATCTCTCAAAAACTCTCCAACAAAAAATCTCAACTTTAGGAGGTGCAAGGCCGGACCATATACAATTTTCAAAAGCTGTATTGAACCCCACATAATCCTCATGTGTTTTGCAAAACGATTTAACAGATAAAGTGCCTAGAGGGTTTCATTTCCGTATTACAAGATCTGGTCTATTTCTAGATAAAAAATAATAATAAAAAGAATACAGAATCTATTAAAGTTCTAATATCATTCATTGATCAATCTCCCAATCAAACAAGGATTTTCCAAGTTGAATATTCCAAAACCAAGTGTGTAGCCAATTTCATTAACAACACCGGTTTTATTCAAAGACTAGGAAAGTGTAACTTAAGGTTAATATCATTATTTGCCCATATACCGTCCCAAAGTTTGATTCTAGAGTCATTTCCTAAGATAATAATGCAAAACCTTGCTTGACAATTTCGTAGTGCACATCAGCGCCTCTCAAGGATCCAACTGCACCTCGCCAAACAGGGGACAAGCAGCTCAAATTGCTGCATTTGGAGTTAAACATTTTGGATCCCTTCCCTTAATTTCCGAGACTAAATCCACCACTATCCTTACTCCTACAAATGGATTTCCAATCGATAAAGTGCATTTAAGTTTATTGTCAGTGGTTTACGGGTATAACGCCCCAATCCCACATAAAATGATTGTAAGAATCTGCAATGCTATACATGTAAAAATTTGAACCTATACTTTTAAAATATTTTCTGTGGGACAAAACCGTAAGACTTTCGGATCAAAGCAGACAACACCTCATAAGTTGAGTGCAAGTCTCCACAACTAGACTTTCTTTTTCCATTTTCTTCTTTGTCTTTGTTTTTCTTTTGTGTACCCTTTAAAGCAATGCAACTTCTTGTTGAACCAATTTGATGCTTAAAATGTGATCAAAATAAAATAATAATAATAAACATGTATGACATAGAGAATAATACAGTAAGTTAACATGTCGAGTACGGGATTGGGAAAGCTTCGACAGAGGGAAAGCAAAGTAGGGAAGCATTTTTTTTTTTTTGCAGAGTACCCTGAAGCAAATTTTAGAAGAAAGTAATTACATGGATAGCAAGCTTATCAAATCCTGGAAGGGATAATGGGGATGTTGTTCTGCAGGTATGCACAGGCAGCTGCAACTCCACTTCCAAGCTTAACGGGATATCCCACATCTTTCAGTATCATCTCCACACCAGCTAGACAACCCAACAGTTGCAACTGGAAACAGAAGAAAGAAATGCTAAGACAACTGCTGCAACAAATGCTTATGTAACAAATGCTTCTAAGGGTTAGTTTCGATAGGCATAGAGATTCATTCCGGTGAGATTGAAAATAATAAAAAAAGTTTTTAATAAAATAATAAAAAAAATTAAAAATAAGGGTAGGAGGATAATTTTACCCTCCTGCTTTTTTGTCCTCATCTACCTCACTGGCCCATGTCGGTGCGCTCTGGGCATCCAAACGGGGCCTAAGTAATGGAAATATTTATTACATACATTACAAGAAACAGGAAAAGATATTACCTCATTAAGGTTTCCAAGATGTCCTATTCTGAATACTTTTCCAGCCACTTTGTTAAGGCCAAGACCTAAGTTCATATTGTATCTTTTCCATGCCATTCTAACAATTTCTGAACTATCAATGTATGGGGGAACAAGGACAGCGGTCACAGTGTCACTGAACCATTCCTCCTTTTGTGTGCAGTTCTTCAAGCCCCAAGCCTCCACAGCAAGCCTGTTTCAAGATCATGCAACCAACCAAATCAACCACTCCAATATTCCCAAAAGAACATTGTTGGGGTGTCTTAAGACTTCAGTCATTAACAGAATCCTGAAGTTAATAAATATAGTTTGCCAGAGGTTAAAAAATGTCAGATATCTCTTCGACTTGATGAAATTTAGACATAGAAGGAAGAAAAAGCAGTGTTCACCTTGTTGCTTTGCCCAAACGGCTATGCCTTGCAATCACATTGTCAAATCCTTCCTCAAAAATAAGATCCAGAGCTGCTCTGAGCCCATACAATAGTTGGATCGAGGGGGTGTATGGCCAAAAGGTTCCCAGTTTGTAAAACTTCAGATAGTCGTTCCAGTCAAAGAAAACTCTTACAGATTTTGCAGTTTTGGATGCCTCTAGAGCTTTGGGGCTTGCACAAACAATACCAATTCCTGTGGGAAGAGAGAGTGCCTTCTGAGAGCCGGTTAATGCCACATCGACTCCCCAATCATCCATACGGAAATCAAGAGCACAAATTGAGGAAACTCCATCAACAAGAAGCAGTGCTGGGTGCCTATAGTGATCTGAGAAGAAACATAAAGCATGAGAACCATACTTGAAGTTAAAATGATTACTATAATAGACAGCTCAAATGATTGCATCAGAAACATCTATAAGAAAAAGGAAGGTTAAATAAGTTTAATACTGAAACATTTATTAATAAAACAGGACAAAAGTTGAATGCATATAATTTGGATCCAAAGTTTACATGCCAAGGACTACATAAGCATTTGGCAACAACTTTTTTCATTCATTTGAACTTTGTATTGGCGTTCCCTAGCACAAAGACAACATTTCCAACTCCTTATTTTAACACACTGAACATTTTCAATTAACATAATAAATTGAATTCAAACCTAATTAGATGGTACTTTTCATGTATGTGATGGGGAAAAGGAGTAGTCAAGCTACATGCTTGAGGTATTGTTTCATTATGAAATTACTAGGGATTTTTGCTAAACATCCAAATGACTACTAAACTATGTGACTTTGGCAGTTTGGTGAATTTAAGCAGACGTGGGAATTCTCATATGATTAAGTCCACTGATGAAAGAACATAATACACGCTTACCAAGTAGTTTTCTCACTGTAGCCAGGTTGTTGGTTACTCCAGTTGCAGTCTCATTGTGAACAATGCAAATAGCCTTGATTGTATGCGTGTGATCAGCTGCAAGTTTTTCTGCCAGAATGTCAAGGTTAGCACCCTGACCCCAATCACTTTCAACCACATCAACATTGAAGTTAAGGCGTTGCTGCTGATCAATCCAGAGCAGACTGAATTGTCCAATAAGGAAAGATACGATTCGATCTCCAGGGGACAAGGTATTAGTAAGTGCACTCTCCCATGCACCCGTTCCTGAATACAAACAGCAAAATTAACTTCACAAACTAACCAAAAGCAAGAACATACTTATTCATGTGCAATTGATAATGACAATTCCTAAAGCCAAAAGGGATTTCCACGGTTCAGCCACAAACAACTCGTTTCATATGACTCAAGGAACATATTTTTTAGTTCTCAAGTTGGCTATTCTAAAGGATTATCGTGAACTTGTTAGCGTGGTTGAAACCATGGATACCTGTTGTTGGGATCAGAAAAGGAGTTCCAGTAGTCGTCTTAAAAACCTTCTTGACATCCTCAAGAAGAATTTTTGTCATTGCAGGAATGGCAGGGGAACGGTAATCCTCATTGTTCCTGTTCATGGCTCGAATAACAGGTTCCGGGATGTTAACCGGCCCTGGAACAAAGAGATGGTTCCTTCCTGGTCCATACACATAGTCCATCTTTTCTCCCTCCAAGAAATGTCACTGACAAATTTCCACCACTTCTCTACAGAAAAAAAATTCACAAAAAATAAATCAACTCTAGTCTCATCAAATCATATAAATACATGGATTCAATGAGGCTATACTTCACAAATTATAATAGAATCAAAACTTTGAAATTCTAAAGACTTTCACACAAGGTAATTATTCAAAAGTTTTAACAAAAAGCTTTAAAGTGTGTGTACACACACACACACAAGATGATAATAGTTTTGCTTGAAAGAAATGACTTCGATACTTAAGAGGAGGAAGAAAATCCTTCATGGACTGATTATTTCCCTTTCAATCAAATAGACATAAGAAGGAAAATTTTCATTACAATGACATAGTAGTATTTGATTGGTTAAACAACCGTGATAATTTCTTCTTCTTCTTCAGTTTTCCATCTTTTGCATGTTTCCCATAACATTCTCAATTTCTAATTATAGAAATACCAACCTTTATGTGATTAATCTTTATAAAGCCAAACCTTAATTTTGTTTCTTGTTACATGTCTATGTATATGCTTCCTGATCAATTTGGTGCTTCCAATATCTCAGAAACAGAAACATAACCGTGAAGACATGAGGAAAAAAAAAAAACCTGAGAAACAATCACCCAAGACTGTGAAGTCAAAAAACATATGTGCGTAAAGTGTCATACCTCCAAACAGTGTTTCTATGAAATGGGATGAAATCTGTTTTGGCAGAGAAAAGAGTAGTATTGCAGGAGGCAGCTGCCAAAGAGGAGTTTGAGTCTTATAACAGCGCGGGAGACCCAACCAACAGGAATTTGGATCCTAACAAAATGTCTCAGACGTGGCAGATAAGAGAGAAAGCATTTGTAGTACATCCACCTCTTCTCTCACTCAATTGTTTATTTATTTGTTTCTTGCATCTATGGTCCTGTATTTTTGGGGAATTTCAATTCTCATGCATGGTTGATGTTTTAGACTGAAGTCCCCTAAATTCTATCCAATTTTATATATGATTTGCATATTGATTGATTTATTTTATTTTTTTTGGCATAAACCACGAGGTGTGCTCATATTATATTGCGTATAAGATTAATTTCCATTCGCATTATGTGAGTGGTGCTATTTCAATAGAATTTGAACCAGTAAAGATTTGAATACAGAACCTTTCGCTATAGATCATACTCACTCAAAAACTTAACGGCACCTTACACCACTAAACCAACTTTTTGAGTTGATTGAATTATTTATTTATTACAATATCAATCCTACAAAAAATGAAAAAAAAAATTAACATCAGTACGCTTCTTCCCTTCAGTTTGCCTTTTCTTCAACCAAATAACACTCTCTACAAACGTTTAGCAATGACTTACATTGCTTTATAATAAACTTAAAACTGAAATGAAATGAATTTGATCAAAAGGAGGCCTAACTAGGAAAATGCAAGAAGGCATGTGCAGTTTTAGGAAACATAGGAAAATGCAAGGATCCCGACAGAAAACGAAAACCTGAAACTGATAGTACCAGAATAAATTGTAATGTAATTTAGAAAAATATGAAACAGACATTGGAACAGGAACAGCAATTTGGAGGTAGTAATAGGATTATGAGGCTGAGAAAGCAATGTCAAAAGATAATGTGATAAAGTTTTTGTCAACCACACTCTTCCCCGTTGCAAGCAGCACCACACGCCCCTTTGTTTTATTTATTATTTTTTTCTTTCTTTCTTCTATTCTTAATTTCGTTCTTTTATCCTCCATTTTGAGGCTGCCTCTCAAACTCGTCAGCTATATATTTATTCTCCTTTTCCGCCAATTTGTTCTAGAATTCTAACCATAGAAGAGTGTGTACGAAGATTTCAAAAAGAAAAAAACACCATGTAGATAAACCTACTAGACCTTACAAAACAGAATGGAGAAAGAAGCAACACACAAATTAAAGCTTTACAAAAATTTAAGTTTGAACAGCATGGTTGTCTTGTTATAAAAGAGAGAGAGAACTGATGTCCATGGCTGAGTTGTTCAAGCCTTGCCTCAGTCAAGCTGCCCAAGAAACTTGCACTTTGCCACCAACATGCTCAGAACCAGAAACCAGTTCTTGAGATTAGAACAATCATATCCACCTTTTCACCATCAACATCATCAAAGCTGCCCATCAAAAACAGTGGGTTCAGCAAGTACCAACCCTAATCAGATCCACCCTAACTAGGGAACCATTTTCCTATCAAACAAAAATAAATGAAATGTTGAATATTAAATTAATATTTTATGTATATATATATATATATATATATGTGTGTGTGTGTGTGTGTGTGTGTGTGTCACGGAACTTGTTCAGTTCCTAACAATGAAACTTGTTAGAAAAACCAAGTCTAATACATGTTCCCAAATTCAGATTTCCCTGATCTGAAGCTACTGTCACTTCAAGTAAAAACACTAGGCCTCAACTTTAATCAAAAGCAAATTTATGCCAAAATTATTGCTAACAAAATTTGCACATTGTTAAATCAAAAATTCAAAACTGATAATGTACACATTCTTTTTGAAATTGAATTGAGATTTTTTTCCCTGCTATGCTTGTGTTATATACGTAAACAAATTACTGGACTCTCTTACAAAAACAAAAAGGTAAAAGTAAGGTAAAAGTAAAAATTGTCACAAGGCCCTGCAAGCCCTGCTCATGTTAGTCGATCCTTTGATTTCTTCCTCAAGTGTCTTTCTACACGGATACAACTCCTCCCATCTGATGGATAACTTCGTTGATCCAGCCATAAACAAACAGATTCAGCTAGAAACTTTTTACCTTTTATTCCCATGGTGCAAAAAGAATCCCGGAGAATAGTGAATGACTCAAGCAGTAAATGCCACAAAATCAAAGCCAATCAAGCATAACCGTTCTATTGAATATCATCAAGCACATCACTGAAGCAGTAAATGCCACAAAATCAAAGCCAATCAAGCATAACCCTTCTATTGAATATCATCAAGCACATCACTAAAAGCTCACTTGATGCTTGAGGGAAAACCTTGCCTCAGCGGAAATCCAGGTTGGCGCATCCGATATGGTCTCTCATTATTAACAAGACGTTTATCTGATGGTCCAGCACCAAGAATCCCCAAGGAGTTTGGATCTATTACATGGGTACCATTGTTCATAGGTCTTTGAGTTGGGGGCAGAAGTTGGGGATGAATATCAGCTTCTGCTCTCCGCCGTCGTTTCCAAGCTTCAAACTTTGTGGTATCAATTCCTTTGTGAATTGTTGGTGATGTTTGATAGGGCACAGAGCCAATTATATGGGAGGCTCCAACCCCTCCCTCCTCTTCCTGCTCCTGCTTTAGCTTATAATAAATCTGATGCAGCCTCTCACCAGAAAGATTTGAGAACGTAGAGACATAGTTCCATAACCGCATAGTCATCCCTGCGACGAAATTGAGATTAAAAAGAAATTATCAAACATCCAGACTCTTTAAACCTTCTAAAACGTGAACGTGCACATGAGCCTTCTAAAATGTGAACATTCACATGAGAGAGACCAAATGTATAGATAAAAAGGCTATTAAACTAATAAACCAAAACTTAATTGAACAGCAGGAAGAACCACATACTATCTTGTCTATGGAGCAGATCTTCATGTTCCAAGACAATTTGATCTATCCTTCTTCCAAGAAGCTGCAAATATTTCCGAACTTTTGAAAGCACCTGGAAGATAATAGAGTAACTTTGAACACAACTCCAACTCACAAAATAACAACAAATACACAAAAGAAACAAAAAAACAAAAAACGTGGGATTGGTAACAGATATATCTAAACCTTATCCTTGGGAAGATCTGCACTGGTAGTCTGCAATCTTTGGAGATGATGAAGGGTTTTTATTTCATCAATCATAACATCTTCACACCACTCCATCCACTTAACTTCCTTAAACTGCTCATATACTTCCTCATTGTCTGACATTTCACCCTCCTCTTTAACTAAAGGTTCAACTTTATTAGGCCTCTGACATCTGTCCCTACTCATTTTAAAATTGAGCTTAGGAGAACCCGGTTTTCCTTTGTTATCTCTGCCACGAGATATTGTTATGATTACAGGATTCTGTTTTTCCTTCTTTGAAGCCTTACAACCAGCTTTGATACCAGCATTCTTACCAGAAACTGCTGCAACTTCCTGTGCAGAAAGTCCCAGTCAGTTAAAATTACAGACGATGAGGGCAAATATGAAGCCTAGCCCCTGCAAAAGCTTGAAGCCTAGCACACAAGCATGAAATAAAAACACACATTTATATGCAATAAAACCATCAGAGAAATTTCGACCAGAAGCTTTAGATACTTTGACAACAAAATTTCAGAACTTCCCAATCATTTAATTCACTGGTAACAAAAAAATATTATGACATCAAAGAAGAAAAACAGTTTGTCAATTCTCTACAGAAAACAAAAAACAGAGTTTCAAGACAAGTAAATATAGTGTGGAAAACTGAGATTTATGTTCTGATTTCTAGGAATTTGTTTCCTAAAATAAAGGGATTTGTTAATCCCATTCTGATTATTTTCTTTCCTATTCTGTTCCTGATTTCCAGGAACAGATTTTTTCTTCTTCCTATTTATTTTCCCCTTGTACGCTTTATTTTCAATAACAATAAGAGATTTTTCTCTCATTCTGAAATTCTCTCATGGCATCAGAGCAGTCTCTGAACCTCTAAAACTCTTTCTAGTATGGCCATGGAAAAACAGAGTTCATCTTCATCCGATGTTACGTATTCCTAATGGGTCTAAACAAGAATCTTGATGAGGTTCGAGGAAGAATTCTAGGATTAAAGCCTTTGCCAAGCATCCGAGAGGTCTTTTCTGAGGTTCGACGAGAAGAGAGCAGGAAGAAAGTGATGCTTGGAGAATCCACCTTCACTCCAGTTGCTGAAAATTCTGCCTTAGCAGCTAGCGGATCCAGCCCTTTCACCAAAGAACAACTTGAAATTCTGCAAAAGATGTTCTCAAAACAAAATTTTGCAACTAGTACAGTTGGAATGGGATCTTTAGCACAAAAAGGTAATTACTCAAGTGCACTCACTGTAAAATCTGAAAAAACAGGTCCATGGATTGTAGACTCAGGGGCATCCGATCATATGACGGGAGATGCCACACTTTTTCACAAGTATAATCCATGTCAGCAAAATCTTATGGTGAAAATAGCTAATGGATCCCTTTCTAAAGTGGCAGGAACAGGTTCTATTATTATTTCGAAGGACCTAACTCTACAATCTGCTCTTTATGTTCCAAATCTCGAATGTAATCTGTTGTCTGTCAGCAAGCTCACTCAAGAACATAACTGTGTGGCTAAATTTTTCTCTGGTTTGTGTGAATTTCAGGATTTGGATTCGGGGAGGACGATTGGCAGTGCTAAGGCGTGCTCTGGTCTTTTTCTTCTGAAAGTTGAGGAATCTCCTGTAAGACAAACTCCTAATGCAGTATGTGTTGAGTCAAAATATCTTGTTTCTCAAGAAAATTCCAATAAGGATAGTGCAATCATGTTATGGCACTATCGTCTAGGTCATCCTAATTTCTTATATCTACAAAAATTGTTTCCTTCATTGTTCAAGAATAAAAATCCAAAAACTTTTCAGTGTGAAGTGTGTCAATTTTCAAAGCATGTCCGTAATTCCTATCATAGTCTTCCATACAAGTCATCATATCCATTTTCAATGATTCACAGTGATGTTTGGGGGCCATCGAGAGTTAAAAATGTTACTGGCACTAGGTGGTTTGTATCATTTGTAGATGATCATACTAGACTCACATGGTTGTTTCTTATGAAAGAGAAGTTGGAAGTAGGTCATATTTTCAAAAAATTCAACACTATGGTTCAAACTCAATTCCAAACAAAGATACAAGTGTTAAAGACTGACAATGCTAAAGAATATTTTGAGACAGTTCTAGGAAATTATCTAGTGGGACAAGGAATAATTCATGTGAGTTCATGTGTTGATATACCCCAACAAAATGGGATTGCAGAAAGGAAAAATAGACACCTTCTTGAAGTTGCTCAATCACTGATGTTTACCACCCATGTTCCAAAATTTTTCTGGGGTGAAGCAGTCCTAACAGCCGCCTATTTGATAAATAGGATGCCCTCTCGAGTTTTAAATTTTCAAACACCATGTCAGTTCCTACTACAATGCTTTCCCAATACTCATATCCTAAATACTCTTCTTGTGAAAATATTTGGGTGTATAGTGTTTGTTCATATACATGCACAACATAGGAGTAAACTTGATCCAAAAGCTCTCAAATGTATATTTGTCGGATACTCCTCAAATCAAAAAGGGTACAAGTGCTATTCTCCAGTCACTCAAAAATTCTACAACTCAATGGATGTCACATTTTTTGAACAACAACCCTACTACAAAGCTAATATTCAGGGGGAGAAATCTAATCAAGAATATCGGCTTTGGAGTTTTGATACATTGGATTCATCTTCATTTCCTATTGTCTAATCCAAACATACTCAGTCATCTCAACTTTCTGATCCAAGTTCTGTTATCCAGCCAGAGTCAGCTCCTGTTGTGCAATCTGAACTTGAATCTTCTTCTCAAATAGAGTTCCAATTACCTCAACGTATTAGTCACACACAACCGGCAGGAAATTCTGAGTTACGTGTCTATTCAAGGAGAAATAAAACTCAAGAAGGGAAAGATTTGCAGCCGCTTGAACAAGGCCATGAGTCTGACCAGGTTCCAGAACCTCAAATTTCACCAGGTAATAATAGCACCAACTCTGATTCTAGATATATACTTGATGATGATAGACCTATCGCCTTGAGAAAACGCAAGAGGACTTGCACGGATCATTCCATTTACAATTTTATATCATATGAAGGACTTTCACCCAAATATCGTGCTTTTGTTAGCAATCTTGACAAAATACAGGTTCCAAGTTCAATTCATGAGGCTCTTAGAATTCCGGAGTGGAAGGCAGCTATTTGGGAAGAAATTCATGCTTTAGAAAAGAATGGAACTTGGGTGATATCTGAGTTACCTCCAGGGAAACGTCCAGTTGGTTGCAAGTGGATCTTTACGGTCAAGCATAATGTAGATGGGAGTGTTAAGAGATTCAAAGCTAGACTAGTAGCTAAGGGGTTCACTCAATCATACGGAACCGATTACCAGTAGACTTTTGCTCCTGTGGCCAAGCTTAATACAGTCCGAGTGTTGTTTTCACTTGCTTCCAATCTAGACTGGCCACTATATCAACTTGATGTGAAGAATGCCTTCCTCAACGGAGATCTCGAGGAAGAAGTTTACATGGAAATACCTCCTGGATTTGATACTCTAGCTACCACCAATAAAGTTTGTAAACTCAAGAAGTCATTGTACGGGCTCAAGCAGTCACCAAAGGCTTGGTTTGACAGGTTCACTAGAGCAGTCAAGAAATTTGGGTACGTTCAATGTCAGACAGATCACACAATGTTTGTTAAGCTCTCATCCTCAGGAAAAAGGGCAATACTTATTGTGTACGTAGATGATATCATCCTAACTGGAGATCATAATGATGAGATACTTAAGCTCAAAAGTTTTCTAGCCAAAGAATTTGAAATCAAAGATTTGGGCAATCTCAAGTATTTTCTTGGTATGGAAGTAGCAAGGTCAAAAAGAGGAATTTCAGTTTCACAGCTAAAATATGTGTTAGATCTACTGAGAGAGACAGGGATGCTTGGTTGCAAGCCTGCTGACACTCCAATGGACCCTAACTCAAAATTGGGAAATAGGGAAGATAGTGCTCCTGTAGACAAAGGGAGGTATCAAAGGTTGGTAGGCAAACTCATTTATCTCTCACATACTAGGCCTGATATCAGCTTTGCTGTAAGCGTGGTTAGTCAATTCATGAACAATTGTACAGAAGATCACATGGAGGCAGTGTACAGAATCCTGAGATATCTTAAAATGACACCAGGTCAGGGATTATTCTTCAAAAAGACAACAAACAGAGAAGTAACAATCTTCACTGATGCAGATTGGGCTGGGTCTGTAACTGATAGACGGTCAACTTCGGGTTACTGCACCTATGTCTGGGGAAATTTGGTCACTTGGCGAAGCAAGAAGCAGTCAGTAGTATCTCGTAGCAGTGCTGAGGCAGAATTTAGGGCACTATCACATGGCATTTGTGAGGGAATTTGGCTAAAAAGAGTTCTTAGTGAGCTGGGGATTCAAATTGCAGAATCTATAAAAACCTTCTGTGATAACCAGTCAGCAATCAGCATTGCAAAGAATCCCGTCCATCATGATAGAACAAAGCATGTTGAGATCGATAGACATTTTGTTAAGGAGAAGATAGAGTCAGGCGTGATATCACTCATTTATGTCCAGACTAGTCAACAGATTGCTGATATTCTAACTAAGGCAATACCACGGAAGAACTTTGATGAGCTTAAGTCCAAGCTAGGTTTACTTAACATCTACAACCTAGCTTGAGGGGGAGTGTGGAAAACTGAGATTTATGTTCTGATTTCTAGGAATTTGTTTCCTAAAATAAAGGGATTTGTTAATCCCATTTTGATTATTTTCTTTCCTATTCTGTTCCTGATTTCCAGGAACAGATTTTTTCTTCTTCCTATTTATTTTCCCCCTGTATGCTTTATTTTCAATAACAAGAAGAGATTTTTTTCTCTCCTTCTGAAATTCTCTCATATAGCAAGAATTTTCCAGCAGAATGAGAACTGTTATGAAAGCCCACTAGACTAACAATTTTATCAAAAAGAAAGAAGATGAATTCATTTTTTATTACAGTAAGAAGCACTTCCCATATTATATGAACATTGCAAGTATGAGCAATACCATTTCCAAGAGTGCATTAGCACACTCCTTCAAATTAGGGGCACGTGGCAGAAAGGTCTCATGGTGTTGAAGTTCTGCAGGAGCAATCTTCTTTGTGAGACCAAGCCTTTCATCTAACCTTATCTTTTCCCAATTTCCAAATCCATGGTAGTTTATTCCCAGAAGCAATCTTGCATCATCAACTAATGACAATAAAAGAATAAATATGATTAGTCCACAGCAATCTTCTTTGTGAGACCAAGCCTTTCATCTAACCTTATCTTTTCCCAATTTCCAAATCCATGGTAGTTTATTCCCAGAAGCAATCTTGCATCATCAACTAATGACAATAAAAGAATAAATATGATTAGTCCACAGCAATCTTCATTTACTTGTATTCCTAGAACAGAGAACAACATAAATGGGATATACATACTCTGATTCCACCCACACCCTTTAGACCAATTAGAGGGTTTAAGGTACATCAACACACGGAACTGTTTTATAGGATCCTCATATCGACTAATTCGCTTTGCTAAGAGCTGAAGTTCTTGGACACGATTGAACAGATCATTTGCCTTGACCAGGACACCAAAGAAGTCTAATAATGGTCCCTGAAGGAAATTACCAAATAAAATACCAGAATCATGAAAGGGTCTACAGTTATAATGGCTAAAGGACACCAAAGTAGAATTGGAAAACAAAATACAATTAATAACTCATTGAACAAACCTTAGGTTCTGCATTTCCTACATCAACTGCTTCTCTGCATCCTTCAACTAAAGCTTTGAAAAGCTCAATCTGTGCATCGGGCGGAGCTGCTGCAACAGCACCACCAACTTCCTCTGCTATCAAAGTGATTTGGTTCTCAATCCCAAATTTCATAACCTGATTTTTGGAGCAACAAAGAAATTGCCAAAACAAAAGAAAATTGGTCAAAAGTGTACCTAGAACAGTTGAAGATGCTACAAATTAAAGAGACCATAGAGAAGACAAGAAGGACAGAACAGATGCCATTTCTAAATGGGAGGAATAGACTGATGAAGCAAGAATGTGTACAAGATGCTCCAAAGGACATTAATCCCTTACAAATTACATTTCAATGTTTATGTTTTAAGAAACATACTTACTTTGTTGATAAATTAACTTTAAAACTAGAAATACTTGACAAAAGCCAGGAGTCTAGTAAATAGATTGTTGCTACTGCTATTAAGTAGCTGGAGATATATGTGGAAAAGTCAACTATATTAAATGTGTAAATATCTATATCCCTAGAATTAAGGTTAAACAATTCCTCAATTATGGGGATTAGATTTAGACTGATTTAGTTTCTTATTTTACTGCTTAACAGTAGCTGTATATAATCCTTTGAAGTTGTATTATTCAAGTAAGATTCAGAAATAAAAAATTCTGAAATTCCACATGGTATCAGAGCTTTAGGTTTTTTCTTGGAAATCAGTCACTTTTTCAGCCTTCATTGCTGATTTTTCTACAGTTTCTTCTTCAGCCTTCATTGCTGATTTTTTTTTACCTTAGGCCTTCATAGCCACTTTCTCATCAAAAACTTTTCTTTCTTGCCAAACCCTAAATCACCATATTTTTCCAAGAGCTGCTGCTGTTTTTTACCACCATGTCAGGTTCTACTTCAGTTGTAAATTTTACTCCTCGTACCAGTAGTTTGATCAAGAACTCTGCATTGGTCACTGCAGAAGCTAATGTTGGTGGACAAAATGTCCCTGATTTGCGTAAGATTGATGAAAAGCCTCGAGTGTGGTGTGACCATTGCAACAAACCACGCCATACTCGAGAAACTTGTTGGCATTTCCATGAAAAACCAACAAATTAGAAGCTGAAGCAAAAGCAGTCACAACCCTCTGCCAATGAAGCAAATATGGGTTCTGTTGTAACTCAGGATGGTTCTCAGGAGTCAATCCTCTTACCAATTAGTGAGGAGGGGTATTTATAGAGGGGGTCCGTCCATAAGACCCGGTGGTTGGAGGACACGTGGGTCAATAAGAGATACGAGACGAGGTCATAGGTGGCTCGGGTTGTTTCCCCGCCAAAACGTTCACGCCTGCTCGGTCCCGAGGTCGTCCTAGGTCCCGAGGTGAATGATGACAATGCTGGCACCGCTGACTCAGGAAGCATTGCGAACTGATCGAGGTCGACGTTGTCGCGTTCACGCGTCCTTTGTCGTTATTGCCGGGGACAATTGAGCTGAAAGACTGGAGTGCCCCTGCTGGTATTAGACCCCACATCATTTTGTCCCCCCTCGAGTCAGTTTTGAGGCTCGGTTTTAGACGTCTCCATTAAATTGGTGCTGAGCTAATTTTGCTTAGAGACACAAAGGGGCCGAGGACACGTAGGAGCCGAGCTATTTTTAAAGATAGGTAGGTGCCGAGGACATCTCAATTAGATTGATGCCGAGCTAATTCTGGCTAGAGAAACGCAGGGGCCGAGGACAAGTAGTGACCGAGCTATTATTAAAAGCTCGGTAGTGAGCGTCGGCCGATCAAGCCGAGGTCTGAAGTTTTGTTTGGTGCTCGGGGTAAAGCTAGGCTGGCGTCGTCTGGCCAAATTTATGAGATCGGATTTTTATGGGATGTTCGTCTTTCTCTTTGATGGGGGCACTTTCATTTCGCTGCTCGAATCGTTACTTTAACGATTCTCTTCCATTCTTAGGAGTTTTGGAACTTGGCTTTGGTTGACCTTGGAGTTTAACTTTAACCCAGGAGCTCGGTTCCTGCAACCAGGAGAGAGGTTTGAAGGTTTAGTAGGTTTTCTACGAAGTGGTTGACGAGTCTTTACTTCAGTTACCCTCGATCCTTGTCCGTTGTCGTGGCTTCATCAAGACCGTTGCTCAGTGCGGTACATTGTTTTATCGGCGTTGGATCAGAGGGCAGATATAAGTCCGCAGACCTAGGTGACTATTTAATAGGCTTTAAAGGACGTTTAAGCTTCCCGAGGTGGTTAGGTTCTAAGGTCTTGGCTATAAAAGGAGGTAGTGAGTGGCAATACCTCTCATTCCTGTCTCAGCCTTCCAAGTTCCTTTTTGGTTTCATCGTTGTTTTCTGCTTCCGCTTCCTCGGGCTATCCCGTCATCCGAGCTTTTAGGTAAGTCCTCTTTCCCATGTCTTCCTCTTCAGTAGAGATAGTTTCTCCCCCCTCCGAGGATAGTTCTCGCAGCCTGCGAGAGCTAGAGGCTAGATTGGGTCTCGTGAGTGGAGGTGAGCCGGCCGAACTGGCCGAGGGGTCAGAGGACTTAGCGTCTGTTGCCTCGGCCAGTCTGGCCGAGGTTCCTTTAGAGCCATTGCCTAAGGCACTGCGTTGGTTCCAACCAATGTCAGCTGATGAGAAGCGGGCTTTGGATGAAAGCCTTAGGGCCGCAGGGGTTCAGGTCGAAGACCTTGGTCAGGTTCAGTTTAGGGTGGCCTCATCCCGTAAGGCCTCTTTGGACGTGATGAGGGCCTTAAAAGGAGGTGCTCTTCCTGAGGCTTGTCCTAGCCTGTTTACTAGAAAGGATTTTGCCGAGCTTCGAGACGCTCGATACATTTCTTCTGAGTTTCAAATAGATCCTCCTCGTCAGACTGATAGGGTTACTGAGGACCGTGGTAAAAATAGAATGTGGGTGTACCGAGATGCCGTGCTCTCCGGCCTGAGGTTCCATCTCCATCCTTTTGTTGTTGAACTCTTAAATTTTTATAGGTTAGCTCCCTCTCAGCTTCTTCCCAACAGCTGGCGTCACATTATCGGGTTCATAGTTCTGTGCCAGGGTTTGAAACTTCCATTTTCTATTCCATTGTTTAAGTATTTCTTCTCAATAAAGGTCAACCCTGTAGATAAAAGCTGACACTATATCACAGCTCGACCTCGTAAGAAGTTGTTCAAAAATATCCCTACTTCGAATAAAACGTGGAAAGTTAATTTTTTCAGTTTGGTTAGACCGATAGAGTGGGAGGTCAGTAATAACCGAGGTCGCATGAGGGAGGGTGCGGATGAGATGGTCGAGGTTGTTGGGGAGGACCGTGGGGCCTTTCAAGAAATAAATAGAATAAGGGATTATGGAAGGGCCCCTTTAGATGCTAAGCTCTTAACTTCACCTGAGGTCCTTAACTAGCTCGGGTCCGTCGAAAGACCTGGTAATTTGCACGGTTTTTATTTCTTTTGTTCGTTTTGTAATTTAAGTTCTTATTGAGATTGTGTTGTGATGCAGATATGGCAGGCAGGTTCAATATTTTTGATTATATTCAACCGGAAGGCCAGCCCGCTCCTGGCGCGGGGGCCTCTCAGCTTCCAGCAGCTCAGCCTCGTACTACTCGTGGTCAGTCCGGGAAAGCAAAGAGAAAGGCTCCTGCAGTGGAGATTCGCGAGCCTTCGCCAAAGAGAACTCGGGACGTGGAGCCTGTCCTAGATACCCTCGCCGAGGCCAGCCAAGAAGTGCTGTTGTCAGTGAAGTTGGCCCCGACTGAAAGCGCATTCAAAAGTTCATCTGTTGCGCGGAAGATTGCTAAGTCCACTCTCCCTCCCGCAGGTATTTCATTTTTTTTTTTGGACGGGCTCTTAACCATGCGAATTCTGGTTGATTTTAGACGAAAGCAGAGTCAATTCTCCCTGTTCAGTGAACATTAATGCGAGCCTTCACCATGCTTGGATCGCTCTGGCCCATGCGACGAAAGCTGAGGAACAAGCCAAAAAACTTCATAAGGAGTACAGCTCTTATCGCGAGAAAAGCCATTCGCTCAAGAAGAAATTTGAGCAGTCTGAGGCAAAGGTGCGTGAGGCCGAACTCCTTGCAACCGAACTGAGGTCCGAGGTCGAGAGGATAAGGGGAGAGTTGGGCCGAGCTGAGCAAAGGAGAGAGGAGTATTGCCGTGCTGCTGCGCAAGAAGCAATTTCCAAATTCCAAGATACTCCGGAGTTTGCAGCTGCTGCTAAAAAGGCCAATGCTGAGGGAGTTAGGGGGGCTTTTCAATTGGCTCTTGATGAGGTTGCCCATGTCTACCCCGACCTGGATCTATCGATGATTTCTTTGGGGAACCTTAAGACTGTCCAGTACGAGGCCGAGGTTGCTGAGGAGGCCGAGGAGGGTGATGAGGCCGATGAGGCCGATGAGGCTGATGAGGCTGATGTTAATATAGAGGCTACCACTGCTGCGACTCAGGGAGAGCCTGAAGATGGAAATCCTGAAATCGAGGATGATGCTGCTGTTTAGATTTTTTTTTTTTTTAATGAACATTGTTGCTAAGTTATTTTGTGTTCTTCAAGGTGTTCTGACGAAATGTGACTGCAATTAACCTCGGTTTTATGTATTAATATTTTGGCAAAAACTACCTCGGCCATATATTTTCATGTGCAAAAATAACCTTGGACGGTCTACATCTCGGCCATATATTCCTCGGCCATATGTGCAAATTGATCTTAATTGGTCTACAAAAGTGTGAATTCGACCGAGCTAACAAATTTCAACGCCGAGCTACTGATAATATCTTTTCAGATTGTTAGCGTTCCAAGTTCGAGGGATTTGTTTTCCATTCAAGTCTTGCAACCTGAAGGTGCCTTTCTTGACGACTTCCTTAACCACATAAGGACCTTCCCAGTTCGGGGCCAGCTTCCCTCCTTCTCTTCCTCTTCCTGAGGCTTCGACTTTTCTGAGTACTAAGTCTCCTTTCCCGATCATTTTTCTTTGGACCTTCTGGTTGAAGTATTTGCAAATCCTTCTCTGGTAGGCTGCCATTTGGATTAGGGCTTGGTCTCTTCGTTCCTCCAATGAGTCGAGATTGTTTCTTAGCCCCTCCTCGTTCCTTTCCTCGGCGTTAAAGTCCACTCTTGGGCTCGGCATGCCGATCTCTACCGGGATCACGGCTTCCGTTCCAAAGGCCAGGTTAAAAGGCGTTTCCCCAGTTGGAACCTTAGTCGTTGTCCTTAATGCCCATAGAACTCCTGGTAGTTCTTCCGCCCATGCTCCCTTGGCCTCGTTGAGTCTTTTCTTCAGTGCCTCCAGGATCAGTCTATTTGCGGATTCGGCTTGGCCATTTGCCTGGGGGTGGGCTACCGAGGTGAATCGCAAGGTTATGCCCAAATTCTCGCACCAGTTTTTGAACCTTGGATTGTCGAACTGCCTCCCGTTGTCTGTTATGATTGCTTTCGGGAGTCCATATCTGCATACTACATTTTTCCAACAAAAGTTTTCCACCTGTTTTTCTGTGGTGGTTGCTAGGGCCTCTGCCTCGATCCATTTGGTAAAGTAGTCGATGGTGACGAGGAGAAATCTTTTCTGGCCTGGGGCTGTAGGGAATGGTCCCAGTACGTCCATCCCCCATTGCATGAAAGGCCAAGGGCTGAGAACCGGGGTCAGTCGGTGGATGGGACATGTTGTATGGGAGCGAACCTTTGGCATTTGTCACACTTCTTCACCAGTTCGGTTGCGTCTTTAATCATCGTGGGCCAATAGTATCCTTGCCTCACTATTTTGTAGGAGAGGGCCCTCGGGCCGAGGTGGTTTCCGCAGATTCCCTCGTGGACTTCTTTTAGTGCATATTCAGCCTCCATTGGATTTAGACACCTCAGGTACGGTAAACTGAATGACCTCCTGTAGAGTTTGTTGTCAATGATGGTGTACTTGGGTGCTTTTCTTTTCAGAGTCCGTGCTTCATTTTTTTCTTCTGGCACCTCTCCTGTCCTCAGATATCTGATTATGGGGCTCATCCATGTTTCTTCGTCTTCATTAATCTGAGCAACGTCTTTCTCTGCCTCTATACTTTTCTGCTCTACTTCTTCCACCAAGATTCCAGAGACTAGGTCCGAGCAGGATCCTGTTGCCAACTTTGACAAGGAATCTGCCATTGTATTATCAGCCCTCGGGATTCTTACTATATTGCATTGATGGAAGTTTTGTAGGAGCAGCTTCACCTTCTTCAGGTACTTTGTCATGGTTGCGTCTTTGGCTTCGAACTCCCCATTGATCTGATTCACGACTAACTGTGAATCACTGAACACTGACAGATTGCTGACCTTTAGTTCCTTGGCTAACTTTAGGCCGGTTATAAGAGCCTCATACTCGGCTTCGTTATTGGATGCCCTAAATTTGAATCTAAGGGCGTACTGGAATTTCTCATTTTCCGGGCTGATTAGGATGAGTCCTGCTCCACTTTTTCTGCTGTTTGAGGAGCCATCCACGTAAAGTTTCCACACGTCCTTGTGGGTTCTGGTTGCATCCATCGACTTTTCTTCGGTAGGAATCATGCATTCCACCAAGAAATCGGCAATAACCTGGGACTTCAGGGCTGCTCGGGGGTTGATAACTGTCAAGAATATTATTGGAAAGTCAACTACTGTTTTAATTAATTTGTTATTTTAGGAAATCAGTATATTTGTGTATCCCTAGCATTAAGGTTAGAGAATCACTCGATTATAGATTCCATTAATTAGAATAATATCTATGATTATGAGTGATATACTTTCCTATTTAGTTAGAAGTTCTTTGTATATAAATAGGGTACCTATGTACAGTTTTACCTTAAGTCTTTCAATACAATACTTTGATTTCCTACATGGTATCAAGAGCTTTAGGTTTTTTTCTTGGAAATCAGTCACTTGTTCAGCCTTCATTGCTGATTTTCTGCAGTTTCTTCTTCAGCCTTCATTGCTGATTTTTTTGCCTTAGGCCTTCATAGCCATTTTCTCATCCAGCCTTCATCACCAAAATTTGTTTTTGTTCATCTCTATAGGCTCGGTTCTGGTTCTATTGTTCCAGCCTTCATCACTGTTGTCTTTGCTCTGTTTTCTAAAGACAAAACAGAGTATTTCATGTGTTCTTTTTTATCAGCCTTCATAGCTGAATTTTTCCTCTGTTCTTCATCATTGGTGGTTTCTCTTTGTTGCTTGGCCTTCATTGCCGATTTATCCCTGATTCTCACCTATCCTTCAGCAAGTTTTGATTTGTGAAAGATGTCAAAAGTTGCAGAAACAACCATTGCAGCACCAAAGGAGTTGGGCAGTCTCAACAAAGAAGAGATTGAAAAGCTGAGAAATCTCCTAAGTATCCTCGAAAAACCTTCAGGTACCTATTCATTGATACATTCAGGTAAACTTCCAACCTCTCACGCTTTAAATGCCTCAGATAGAACCTTTAAACATTTGTGGATTATTGATTCAGGAACCACAGATCATATGACTCATTCCTTTCAAAACTTTAGTTCATATTCACCTTGTTCTAGTAGTAGGAAAATTGCTACTGCCGATGGCTCCTTGGCCACGGTAGCTGGGGTAGGAGAAATAAAAATCAGTCCTAACCTTACTTTGAAAAATGTCCTACATGTTCCCAAATTGACCACCAATCTTTTATCAATATCCAAGCTTTCTCATGACATGAATTGCAAAGTAACTTTTTTTCCATCTTATTGTCTATTTCAAGACCAGGGCTCGGGAATGATGATTGGACGTGCTAAGGAGAAGGACGGATTATACTATCTTGAGGAATTAGAGAAATCGAAAGTTGGTAAGTGGAACCAGCCCCTAACCTACCTTTCTGGACAAAACCTCACCAATAAAGACACAATTTGGCTTCACCATTTTAGACTCGGACATCCTTCTTTTTCAACACTTGAAATTATGTTCCCTTCTTTGTTCAAAGGACTAGTTGATAAGCAGTTTCATTGTGATGCATGTGAACTTGCAAAACATAGACGTGCTACCTTTCCCACCAATAACAAAAGAAGTCTTTTTCCTTTTGAGTTGATTCATAGTGATATATGGGGTCCATCTACAATTCCAAATATTTCTGGGGCACGTTGGTTTGTTTCATTTATTGATGATTGTACAAGAGTTACCTGGATATTTTTGCTTAAATCAAAATCTGATGTGAGTGATATCCTCCCAAACTTCTTTTCCATGATAAAAAACCAATTTGGGGTCCAAATCAAAAGGTTTAGGTCAGATAATGCAAAAGATTATTTCAACCAAACACTTTCCCCATATTTTCAACGAGAAGGTATTATTCATGAGTCATCCTGTGTCTCTACTCCACAACAAAATGGAGTTGCAGAAAGGAAAAATGGCCATCTCCTAAACACTACTCGAGCATTATTATTTCAGAAAAATGTGCCAAAATACCTTTGGGGGGAAGCAGTTCTTACAGCCACACATGTCATAAACAGGTTACCATCCCGAGTGTTAAACTTCAAGAGTCCCATGGAGGTATTGTCTCACTTTTATCCAAGTCTTAGTACAACAAACCATCCTGTTCCCAGAGTATTTGGGTGTGTCTCATTTGTTCATGTCCACAGCCAAAATAGAGGAAAGTTAGACCCTAGAGCTATCAAGTGTGCCTTTGTGGGATACTCTTCAACACAGAAAGGGTACAAGTGCTATCACCCACCTACTAAAAAACTCCTAATCTCCGCAGATGTTACCTTCATTGAAACAGAACCATATTTTACTCAACCTTATCTTCAGGGGGAGACAACATTTGTGGAAGATAAGGATCGAGACTTCTTTCTCCTTGACTTGCCATCATCATCTTCCAAATTCCAACCCGAGATCGAAACCTCTCCTAAAGCTACAATTGAGCAACCTGAGCCTCCACCTTCACAAACCCAAAATGAATCCTCCTTACAACCTAGTTCACAAGCAGATGGGGGAAAGGCCACTACTGACAATCGGTTCTCACAGGTTTACTCAAGAAGGAAAAGTCTAGCCCCTGAACCAAGGCCGGACCAATCATCGGACTCAAATCCTGGAAATGAGGTAATAACTTCTAGCTCTACTCCTCAAAGTGATTTCTTATTTGACATTGATTTGCCCATAGCCCTTAGGAAAGGAACTAGAGAGTGCACAAAACATCCATTATACCCAATATCCCACTTTGTGTCCTTTGAGAAATGCTCTCCATCTCATAGAAGTTTCCTTACAAACATAAACACAGTATCCATTCCAAAAACATTATCAGAGGCTTTAAATTGTGAAAATTGGAAGAATGCTATGAATGTTGAAATGCAGGCCCTGGAGAAGAACAATACTTGGGAGATTGTGGAGCTACCAAGAGGAAAGAAACCGGTGGGATGTAAGTGGGTCTTTACAGTTAAGCATAAAGCAGATGGAACGCTTGAGAGGTACAAAGCTAGGCTGGTGGCTAAAGGATACACACAGACATATGGAATAGATTATCAAGAGACCTTTGCTCCAGTTGCCAAGATGAATACGGTGAGAATTCTTCTATCTTTAGCAGTTAACTTTGACTGGCCTTTACAACAGTTTGATGTAAAAAATGCATTCTTGCACGGAGATCTTGAGGAGGAAATCTATATGGAAATACCCCCTGGATTCAATAGAAACATGGCTGCAAATAAGGTTTGCAAGCTCAAGAAGGCACTATATGGCCTAAAACAGTCACCAAGAGCTTGGTTTGGGAGATTTGCCAAGGTAATGCATTCCATGGGGTACAAGCAGAGCCAAGGGGATCACACCTTATTCATAAAACACTCAGGTTCAGAGGGAGTTACTGCTCTCATTGTCTATGTTGACGATATCATAGTGACGGGAAATAGTGAAAAGGAAAGGCAAAACTTGGGAAGATGTTTGGCAAAGGAGTTCGAGATTAAGGAATTAGGAAACTTGAAATATTTCTTGGGCATTGAAGTCGCACGGTCGAACCAAGGGATCTTTATATCCCAACAAAAGTATGTCCTCGATCTCTTGCGAGACACGGGAAAATTGGCGTGCAAACCATCCAGCACACCAATTGATCCTAATCATAAACTTGGAGAAGTAGAGGGAGACAATGCTACAGACAAAGAATCATATCAGAGACTGGTTGGTAGACTAATCTACCTATCCCACACACGGCCTGATATTGCCTATGCAGTTAGTGTGGTGAGCCAATTTATGCACAACCCTAAGGAACTCCATTTGCATGCAGTTCACAGAATATTGCACTATCTCAAGGGAACTCCAGGAAAGGGAATTTTGTTCAAAAAAGGTGATAAGCTCACTTTGGAGGCCTACACCGACGCTGACTACGCAAGCTCAGTGGTTGATAGAAGATCCACCACAGGTTATTGCACCTTTTTGGGAGGAAACTTAGTTACTTGGAGGAGCAAAAAGCAGAATGTTGTGGCAAGATCAAGTGCAGAATCAGAATTTCGGGCAATGGCGCAAGGTGTATGTGAGCTACTATGGTTGAAGATCATTTTGGAAGATCTAAGACTCAAGTGGGATGGCCCTATGAAGCTCTACTGTGACAATAAATCTGCAATTAGCATTGCACACAATCCTGTGCAGCATGACAGAACAAAACATATTGAAGTTGACAGACACTTCATTAAGGAGAAGCTTGACAGTGGTCTCATTTGCACACCTTATGTACCAAGCGAATCACAGCTAGCAGACGTTCTAACGAAGGGACTTAACAATCCACTCTTCCACAAGATTGTAACCAAGCTGGGAATGGACAATATTTATTCACCAGCTTGAGAGGGAGTGTCAAGAATATTATTGGAAAGTCAACTACTGTTTTAATTAATTTGTTATTTTAGGAAATCAGTATATTTGTGTATCCCTAGCATTAAGGTTAGAGAATCACTCGATTATAGATTCCATTAATTAGAATAATATCTAGGATTATGAGTGATATACTTTCCTATTTAGTTAGAAGTTCTTTGTATATAAATAGGGTACCTATGTACAGTTTTACCTTAAGTCTTTCAATACAATACTTTGATTTCCTACAATAACGAGATCAAATTCACTGAGTTCCACGGCCCATTTGATCAGTCTCCCGGATAGTTCAGGCTTCTGGAGGATTTGCCTTAGAGGTTGGTCGGTCAGAACGGTGATGGAATGTGCTTGGAAGTAGGGTCTGAGTTTTCTGGCCGATGTCACGAGTGCGTAGGCTAGCTTTTCTATGTTCGGATAACGCAGCTCGGCCTCTTGTAGTACTTTACTGGTAAAATACACGGGCCTCTGAATCCCGTCCTCTTCTCTGACCAGAACCGAGCTGACTGCCTGGTCAGTTATGGCCAAGTATATGTACAAAGGTTCTCCCACACGGGGTTTTGACAAGACCGGCGGGGAGGACAGAAAAGCCTTGAGTTCGTCAAAGGCTCTTTCGCACTGGTCAGTCCACTCCCATTGGTGGGCGTTCTTCAAAGTTTTGAAAAAGGGCAGGCACTTTTCTGCCGACCTGGACATGAATCTGCTCAGAGCTGCAATCCTTCCTGTCAGCCTTTGTACATCCTTGACTGAGGTTGGTGACTTCATTTCCATAATAGCTCGGATTTTCTCCGGGTTAGCTTCTATTCCTCTTTGGCTTATCATGAAGCCCAGGAATTTTCCTGAAGTAACGCCGAAGGCGCATTTTGCCGAGTTGAGCCTCATTTTGTGCTTTCTCAAGGTTTTGAATGCCTCTTTCAGATCTTCCACGTGTTCTTCCAACGTCGGACTTCGAACTATCATGTCGTCCACGTATACTTCCAAACTCCTGCCGATCTGATCTTTGAAAATTTTGTTGACCAGTCTTTGATACGTGGCTCCCGCGTTTTTCAGACCAAAAGGCATGACCTTGTAGCAATACAGGCCTTTTTCAGTTATGAAGGAGGTCTTCTCTTCGTCCTCCTCGAGCATTTTGATTTGGTTATAGCCGGAGTAGGCATCCATGAAACTGAGCAGTCCGTGCTCTGCACTGTTGTCCACTAGCCTGTCAATGTTTGGTAAAGGAAAGCTATCCTTGGGGCAGGCTTTATTCAGGTCCGTAAAGTCTACGCACATTCTCCATTTTCCATTCTGCTTTTTCACCATAACCACGTTTGCTAACCAGTCCGTAGTCCGGGTAGTAGCATTCTCTGACGAAACCGGCGTCCAGCAGTTTGGAGACTTCTTCATTAATTACATCCTGCCTTTCTGGGGCGAAGCATCTTTTCTTCTGCCGTACTGGCTTGGCATCCGGATCCACATTCAAACGATGAACCATGTCAGCAACGTCTATTCCTGGAATGTCTCTAGGCTTCCATGCAAAGAGGTCGACGTTTTCCCTGATCAATCGTATAAGCTCATCCTTTCTTTCCAAGTTTTGACTAATTCTCATGTGCTTGGAGAGGTCTTCTTCATCAAAAGGGACGTCAACAAGCTCGTCCGCTGGTTCTGGCCGGGTGGAATCGACTTCTGGCCGCTGGTTAGGTACTTCAATGGTGAAGGTCTCTTGACCTTTTCTCTTTACTTTCAATGCCGTTGAGTAACATCTTCTGGCTGCTGACTGATCTCCTCTGACTTCCCCGATCCCGTTGGGTGTTGGGAACTTTATTTTTAGGTGTGGGGCTGATCCGACTATCCTCATGGATGTCTGACTTGGTCTCCCCAATATGGCGTTGTACGCTGAAGGTATTTTGACAACCATGAATTCCACCATTGTGGTTACTGTCCTTGGCTCGGTGCCCAAAGTGACTGGGAGGCAGATGGTTCCTACTACAGGGACTTGTTCGTTTCCGAACCCCACCAATGGTGTCGAGAACGGCTTCAGCTTGTCTTCTGTTATTCCCATGCTTTTCATTGCCTCATAGTAGAGCACATCGCAGGCACTTCCATTGTCGAAGTAAATTCTTTTCACCACGTGATTGTAAATGACGGCGCTGATTACTATGGCGTCGTCGTGAGGAAATTCGATTCCCTCGAAATCCTCGGTTGAGAATGATACAGGCTCATCTTTCCATGACTTCGGCTTTTTGGCCGTTGAGCCCACGGTCATCACTGCAGCTCGGTCGATCTTCCTTCGGGCTGAGCTCGAAACTCCTGCCGTGATTACGTTAATTACTCCGGCGGTGGGTCGGTTGTTTACCTCGTCCCTTCTTACTTCACCATGTTGATGATCTCGGTTGGTTCCATTATTGCGCGACCGAGGAGCTATATATCTTCCTCGAGTTCGGCTGTTGTATTCGGCTGTTTCTTTGACGGTATCTATTTCCGCCGTCTCTTGTCGGACTCATCTGCACAAAGTTTCGAAGCCGACCTCTTCTTACTAGGTCTTCAATTTCGTTCATCAGGTCGGTGCACTCCTCCGTCGAGTGGCCGTGGTCGCGGTGGAATGCGCACCTCTTGTTCCTTGGCCTTAGGGGATTTGGTCTCATCGGTTTAGGCCACCTTAGCTGCGGGTCCCTTTCTATTTGCATTAGTATTTTCTCCCTGGAAGTGTTTAGGGGAGTATAACAATCGTATCTTTTTTCCGGGCTTCTCCTTGTCGGGTACCCGTGTGTCTTGTTGAAATTTTTACTCCCCGTGCCTTTCTCGACCTCTCTCCCCCGTTTTTTGTAAACCCTGTGGTCATCTTTGTTCTCGTCTCTATCCAACTTTGTAGCCATGGTTTCCTCGGCGTTTATATATTTCTCGGCTCTGTGTAAGAGCTCGGGTAGAGTTTTAGGGGGTTCCAAGGAGAGGGAGAACTTGAAATGGAACTCTTCGTCCGTGAGCCCATTCATTAATCCGGCTACAGCGACGGACTGCTTTAGGTCTTTGACCTGCAGAGCTTCAGCATTAAACCTCCTCACATATTCTCTCAGCGATTCTCCTGGCATTTGTTTAATGGACATTAAGCTGAGAGTGGTCTTCTTTGCTCGTCTGCTGCTGACGAAGTGTGTGAGGAAAGAATGTCCGAGCTCTTTGAACGAGTGGATCGACCGTGGAGTTAGGCTTGTGTACCAAGACAGCGCTGCTCCCTTTAATGTGGCCAGGAATGCTTTGCATAACAAAGGGTCGTCTGCTCCCTGTATTGACATGTTAGCTCGAAAGAGTTCTAAATGGTCTAAAGGATCAGCAGTACCGTCATACGGCTCAATGGTTGGCATTCTGAAGCCTTGGGGTGGTTGAGCTCGGTCGATCTCTTCGGTAAAAGGTGAAGTTTCGAGCAACTTCAACTCCTCCGCTAGGACTTGCTCCTTTTCCTGCATCTGTTTTTCCATCGCCTCTACTCTTGCTTCCAGCTGATTGCGTTCAGGGTCTTCTGTCACCGGTGCCGAAGAAAAGGCGTTTCTGGGCTCTTTTTGAGTTGGCTCCCGGTTAGTTCTGGGTTTGGACCTTCTAGCTGCCTCCGGGTTCGAAGAGGAACTAGCGTTGGCCTCCTCTGGTGGAGGTTGTGTCGGGGAAATGGGGGGTTCGGTGTCATTTCTAGAAGGTTGGCGTTGGACAGGAGAAGGTGTGAGGGCATGTTGGACTAGTTCGGTCAGGTTTCTCAGCTGTTGGGAAAGCTGCTCGAATTGTTCCATGGTCGGTGTAGGGTGTCTGTCTGGGTGGTCATTATCAGGGGTGGTATTTGGACTTAAGGGTGCTACAGGTTCTTCTTCTTCCGTTTGTCTCCTCCTGGGAGCCATCCTAGGCCACAACACGTGAAGATGACAAATCCCCTACCTGGCGCGCCAAAAATGTTGTAACTCAGGATGGTTCTCAGGAGTCAATCCTCTTACCAATTAGTGAGGAGGGGTATTTATAGAGGGGGTCCGTCCATAAGACCCGGTGGTTGGAGGACACGTGGTTCAATAAGAGATACGAGACGAGGTCATAGGTGGCTCGGGTTGTTTCCCCGCCAAAACGTTCACGCCTGCTCGGTCCCGAGGTCGTCCTAGGTCCCGAGGTGAATGATGACAATGCTGGCACCGCTGACTCAGGAAGCATTGCGAACTGATCGAGGTCGACGCTGTCGCGTTCACGCGTCCTTTGTCGTTATTGCCGGGGACAATTGAGCCGAAAGACTGGAGTGCCCCTGCTGGTATTAGACCCCACATCAGGTTCCTTCAGCAAAGAGCAGTTCGATCAACTCCTGAAACTACTAAAGTCCAATCCGACATCTGGTACATCTAATAGTTCATTGGCTCATTCAGGTAGAAATCCATTAGCCCTATCCAGTGTCTTTAATTCTACTCCATGGATCATTGATTCAGGAGCATCTGATCATATGACTAACCTGTCGAATCTATTTAGTTCATACACTCCCTGTTTTGGTAATGAAAAAATAAGAATAGCAGATGGTAGTTTTTCACCTATTGCAGGCAAGGGTTCTATTAAACTTTCTGAAAGTATTGATCTTAAATCTGTACTTCATGTTCCTAAACTTGCTTGTAATCTTTTATCTGTCAGTAAACTTTCAAAGGATTCCAACTGTCGTGTTATCTTTTTTGACTCTCTTTGTCAATTTCAGGACCAAAACTCAGGGAAGATGATTGGCAGTGCTAGAGAAATAAATGGGCTCTACTATTTCAGTGAGGATTTCCTAGGTAATAAAAAAGCTCAAGGGCTTAGTAGTACCAGTTCAAATTCTGTTTCTGATAAAATAATGCAATGGCGTCTTAGGTTAGGACATCCTAGTTTCCCTTATTTAAAACATTTATTTCCTAATTTGTTTAAAGGAGTGGATTGCTCTATTTTTCAATGTGAAAGTTGTCTTTTATCTAAAGATCATCGAGTTAAATATATTTCAAAACCTTATAGTCCATCAAAACCATTTTACTTGTTTCATACTAATGTTTGGGGACCTTCAAAGGTTACCACCTTGTCTGGAAAAAGGTGGTTCGTAACTTTTATCGATGATCACACTAGATTGTGTTGGGTTTACTTACTAAGCAAAAAATCTGATGTAGAAAAACTTTTCAAAGATTTTTATTGCATGATTGAAACCCAATTCAAAACAAAAATTTGCATCATTCGAACAGATAATGGAACTGAGTACTTTAATGAATGTTTGGGAAATTTTTTAAAAGAAAAAGGTATTTTACACCAATCTACATGTCGAGACACACCCCAACAAAATGGAATAGCTGAAAGGAAAAATAGGCATTTACTTGAGGTAGCTAGAGCTATCATGTTTTCTATGAACATTCCAAAATACCTCTGGGGAGATGCTGTGTTGACTGCATCTTACTTAATCAATAGGATGCCAACTCGTGTCTTACATTTTGAAACACCTTTGAATACTCTCAAAAAATACTTCCCAAACCTTTAAAAATTTTTGGATGCACTTGCTTTGTTTATATTCCCCAAATTTTTCGATCCAAATTGGATCCTAAAGCTGAAAAATGTGTTTTCATTGGCTATGCTCCAAATAAAAAAGGGTATAAGTGTTTTAATCCTTTGACAAAGAAAATTCACATAACTATGGATGTCACTTTTCTAGAAAATCAACCCTATTTCAG
Organism: Heritiera littoralis; assembly: GCA_031772115.1. Lineage (NCBI taxonomy): Eukaryota > Viridiplantae > Streptophyta > Magnoliopsida > Malvales > Malvaceae > Heritiera > Heritiera littoralis. The sequence continues at coordinate 3,830,729 of JAPDPK010000043.1, forward strand.
CAAAAATCTTCTTCAGGGGGAGAATAAAGAAGAAGAAGATAATTTTTGGAAATTCTCTACACCACTACCAAGCCTCATTGAGTCACCAATTCAGTCTATTAAACAATTTGAGGAAATGGACGTTAAAAATAATGAAAACAAGGACTCTCTTAGTCAACAGGTGCCAAGTATTGAAGAATCTGAAACAGGGGGAGAATTACTTCAAACGGATTCACATAATCCAAATATTGAGCTTCAGGTTTATACCAGGAGAAAATCTCATAAAAATATTACTGATCCAATTATTTCTCTAGCACCTGTTCAGCTGGAATCTCTGAGGGATGGTCCTCCTCCTCAAACTCAGGTTAATCCTAAAATTGCTCCTTTAGTTTCTTCCCTTGAGTCTCCAAATATTGATTTTTCTGATCTAGATGTCCCAATTGCTAACAGAAAGGAGTAAGATCATGTACCAATCACCCTATTGCAAAATATTTGTCGTATCAAAAGTTGTCCAATAACCACAATCACCAAGAGCATGGTTTGAAAGGTTTGGAAATGTAGTGAAGAGCTATGGTTATATTCAGAGTCAAGCTGACCACACAATGTTCTTCAAGCACTCTAGAAATGGTAAACTAGCTATTTTAATTGTGTATGTGGATGATATAATAATAACTGGTGATGATAGTGCAGAAATTGGAGAACTTAAGAGAAGGCTTGCACATGACTTTGAGATAAAGGATTTGGGAGCCTTAAAGTACTTCCTTGGCATGGAATTTGCAAGATCAAAGGAGGGTATCTTTGTTAGCCAACGTAAATATGTCCTAGACTTGCTTAGTGAGACAGGAATGCTTGGTTGCAAGATAGCTGAAACCCCAATAGAGCCCAACTTAAAACTTCAGCCTGCTAAAACCAAAGATGTGGTGGATAGAGAGAAATACCAAAGACTTGTGGGTAGACTCATCTATTTAGCACATACACGACCTGATATAGCTTTTGCAGTAAGTGTGGTAAGTCAGTTTATGCATTCACCCAGCTCAGAACACTTTGAAGCTGCCTACAGAATCCTAAGGTACCTAAAGGGAACGCCTGGAAAGGGATTGCTCTTCAAAAACCATGGACACCTACAAGTAGAAGCCTATACCGACGCAGACTGGGCAGGAAGTATTACAGATAGGAGGTCAACTTCAGGCTATTGCACATTTGTGGGAGGAAATCTTGTCACTTGGAGAAGCAAGAAACAGAATGTAGTAGCCAGAAGTAGTGCCGAGGCTGAGTTTCGTTCAATAGCCCATGGGATTTGTGAGGTAATGTGGATTAAAAAACTACTTGAAGACTTGAAGGTTTCTAATCCCTCACCGATAAAGCTCTATTGTGATAATAAAGCTGCAATCTTATTTCTCACAATCCAGTGCTCATGATAGAACGAAGCATGTAGAAGTAGATAAGCATTTTATCAAAGAGAAGCTTGACAATGGAATAATTTGCATGCCATATATACCAACAAGTGACCAAGTTGCTGATGTTCTTACAAAGGGATTGCACAGGAAGCAGTTTGAAAATCTAGTGAGCAAGCTTGCCATGGAAGATATCTTCAAGCCAGCTTGAGGGGGAGTGTGGAAAAGTCAACTATATTAAATGTGTAAATATCTATATCCCTAGAATTAAGGTTAAACAATTCCTCAATTATGGGGATTAGATTTAGACTGATTTAGTTTCTTATTTTACTGCTTAACAGTAGCTGTATATAATCCTTAGAAGTTGTATTATTCAAGTAAGATTCAGAAATAAAAAATTCTGAAATTCCACAATAGATTCTTAGATTCACGATGAAATAAGCATTTTTTTAAAAGAACAATTAATAATTTCCAGCAAATTCCGTAGGGGTGAGTTTCAGTTTGAATACGTATCCTTGTAGAATGTTAGGTAATTAATCTAATCCTAATTGATTTAAATTCCTTATAGCAAACCTAGGACCTATCAAAGCGTCTGCAAAAGTAAACAAGATATTGTTCAACCATCCAGCGCTAACCTCCTAACCAGCTAAAGTTATTAGAAAGTAAAATTAAGAGAGGAAAAACATTTACTTTGACATAGATTTTATAAACATAGAAGAGACAAATAGTTTCCAGAATTAGAATGATGGGACAGATGTGAATTAATATGATGGATTAAATTTAAATAAGTAATTTGCATTAAGTTGCAAGAATCTTTAAGAACAATCTATGCTAAGACCTAGGCCAGATGTACCAACAATTTTAAAATAAAAAACAAGGGGGGGCAACCCAGTGCACAAAGCTCCCACACTGTGAGATTCGGAGAGGGTCATGTGTACGCAGCCTTTTGTTTCCGCTTGAACCCATGACCTCCAAGTCACAAAAGAGCAACTTTTACTGTTGCACTAAGGTTCCCCTCTACCAGCAGTTATAAATAATAAACACAAAATCCAAACCACACATAACTATACTAGATATGGCTTAGTAAACTTATTGTGCAATTGCATAGTAGCACTCATGCATGATATTGCTGAAAATAAAGCAAACAAGGCTTACTGTGAAAATTTATAAATGATTATAGTTCATTGGTAGAAAGCGTTTAGAAACTAGTAAGTGTGCTCCTACATAATTAAATTAAGATGCACCCAGGACACCGACTCCCAATTTTGAAAACGCTAAGTTGTCTTCCAGAATTTAATCTCCTTTTCACCACAAAAATATATTCCATCTAGCTGCACAATACTAGCAATAACATGTTGCAAGATTTCTTGGAAAAATATGAATTGCTTAGAAGATTAGAAACTTTACCGCTCGAGAAAATCGCAATGCATCTCTCTTAGGCAGATTCCCGTAAGACCATCCTCTCACTTGAGCAACTGCTCCCTCAATCATTGGTGCCAAGAGGGCAGAGTATTCAGCTTTACGTCGCTTTTGTACTCTCTCCTGAAGCTCCTGATGATCAGAATCTTTCTTCTTTCTTTTGTTACTTCTCTCAGGTTGAGAATTCTCAGCATAACTCTTGGTATTTCTCGCAGCATGAGGAGCTAGAGCTTCCTAATGCAAGAAGAATAACTTAAGAAGATGGCTCCAACCAAATGTCCAATATGAATATAGAACGAAAAATATACAAGCAACATTCAAGAAACTTTTGGTATTATAAGATTGATAAAAAGTATCGGGATCATACTTCAGCTTGGGCAATGGCATCAGGTTTTATCCAACGACTCCAGAAAGTCCCATCATCTTCAGCACTACAGAAACTTGCAACCTGAGCATGATGAAAGAAACAAAAAACTAGTTTATTTAAGGACTTGAAAGAATCCATAAACCTATTATAACAAAATTCCACAACTATAACATAATATTAGTTGCTTGCCTTAAAAGCACTCAACAATTCATTCTCTTGCTCTTCACCCTCTTTCTCCTCAACCTGCTCTGCCCTTTCAAGAATTTCATCAATATCCATGCTTAACAGCCTTTTTTTTGCTTTCTTCATCATTTCTGTCCTCCTTGAACAATTCTTCAGCCCCAAATCTCAAAATTGCTGATAACTCATTCTGGAATGGTAAAAGAAATGTTGAATTGTGTTGAAGACCGGAAAGTATTAAAAATTTACATGGCAACACCTCACAATATTGGCATCCAGGAAAGAAGTGGTCAGTCATGGTGGTCAATTCCAAAAATCAGATGCCAAATATGGAACATATTAAAGACTGCATACTGGAATAATTACATCAACACAAGTCCTTACCTTGTCAAAATAACTTCCTTTCTTTGTTTCTTTTCTCTCCAATCTACCCTCAGCATTTAACTTTTGGATCACCAAATGGTCAAGCACCTAGAAAAGCACCATGCAAGAAAACTTGTAAAATTAGTTGCTTTGAATGCAGAACAGGAACATTAAATTAGGCTCTTTTCACATACACGCATAAATTACACTTATATGTCCATTTATATATGTAAATTAACAAATTCATGCAGGTTTAGGTGAATGACCATCTTCTTCTTAGCTCGCTCCAGTATGTCTTCCTCAACACTTTTGCTCGTCGCAAATCTGTAAATGTTGACAACTTCTTGTTGCCCAATTCTATGAGCTCTACTCAATGCCTGAAGCAAAATAAACAGTAAGCATAAATAACAAGATTACTAAATTTTCTCTGGAAACATAATGATGCTGGGTAAAACAGAATGTCAAGTTTGAGACCTGTAAGTCATTCTGGGGATTCCAGTCAGAATCAAATATAATAACAGTGTCCGCAGTTGCAAGGTTGATACCAAGGCCACCAGCTCGAGTAGAGAGAAGGAAGCAGAAATCATCACTTCCAGGTGCGTTGAAATGATCCATAGCCTGCTGTCGCAACTCTGCCTTTGTACTACCATCAAGCCTCTGGAATTGGAATCCTCTGAATGACATGTATTCAGCTAGTATATCCAGCATTCTAACCATCTGGAACGTTTACCATTTTAGCAAAACAAGAAAATGTAAAACACAAGATTGCATAACTTAATCAGACTTATCCTGTGGTTAAAATATAAACACTGGCTAGCACAGAGTCTAACATCCATAAGACAACTGTCAAAAAACGCATCCATGATGGGAATAAAAATATATAGTAAACAAAAACATAAAAAACTTCAAATTAATTAAACTACAAAACATACAGTCACAACACTTTCTTTATTCAGTTTGCCCTGTTTTCGTCGAGAATTCAGATTGGATAATTACCATAAACCTAATGACCCAGCTAACCTACATCACAAATTAAATAACGCTATTTCTTGCCCCACACATACGTTCATTGTGCAACACTGGCAGCACAGATTCTAATATCCAAAAGACAACAGTTAACAACCAACCCCTCCCCCCCTACCCCCCTATTTTAAGATGGGATTAAAGATATGGAATAAACAAAAAAAAAAACCATATAAAGACTTGAAAATTTATTAACCTATAAAGCATACAGACACAACACTATTTCTTTCTTCAGTTTGCACTGTCTTCCTCCAGATTTCAGATTGGATGCTTTTGATAAACCTAACAACCCAGCTGACCTACGTCACAAATACAAAACGCAATTTCTTACCACACAACACACATTGTGCATGTGTATGTATAGTCACACATGCATGCACAAACACACGTGTGAGCGCCATCAACCCTCATACATGTGTATTTATAGTCGCATACACAAAACATCAACCCTAAGCTTGAATTGGACTAAGAGGAAGGAAAGTTAAGGAATACAAGAGAGAGGTTCCCTTTCACTTGATTAGGATATTAGTGAAGGGGAAGGGATTAGGGGAGATACATGTACAGCCAAACCATCATTTTCTACAATTCCTCCAAACTGAGAGGACTTTATTACATTATTAAATTTTTACTTAAGCAAATAAATTAATGTCAGGTTCGTTTTATTTTTAACTCGTAAAGAATGCAACTATAAAAGTACATTAAAAGTTATCATCTCATTTCCTTTCCACTCCCTAACCAAACAAGTTGTGTAACATTAACCCTCTCTCTCTCTCTTCCCATCTATTATATTCAACAAACCAAAAAAGCAGAACCAAACGCTCTCATTCTCCCTCTTCTCATCCCCCTTGAATTTCCTACCTTTTCCCTCTAATTTCCCAAATAGCATAAAAGATTTCAGTGAACGAAGGGCTGAGAAGTATGTAAAAGAGTCCGATATAAACCTGGGAGAAGATTAGAACACAATGCTTCGTTTCATGCAACCTGATAAGCAACTTGTCAAGTATGACTAGCTTCCCGCCGCTTAATATAATTCTCTCCAGTTTACTAATATCATTCATGCTAGTGTCCCCACCACAACCATGATCAGCGCTCTCAAACAGAAAGGGATGATTGCAGCATTTCTTCAACTCTACTACTATATTTAAAAGAGAGACCTGTAATTTAAAAGAAAAGGACTCCCTCAATTGCTAGAATTGGTAGTACTGCTAGACAATAATAGAAAAAAAAAACTACGCAAACTGTTTTTTGTAGAAATACATACTTTTATTGTTAATAAATAAAAAAGTGAAACCAGATAAAATAATAGTAATAAACACCACAAAGGGGCTTGCACAGATAAAATCTTCAAGCAGCAGAACGATAAACAGATACTAACCTGATTGCCACGAACACCTTTGTTTTAGTCATGAAAGTTGCGTTCCAAAATCCACTTATAGTACCTACATAAATACAAATGGCATCACATGCTTCTGCAATAGTAAAAAGTACAACTTCACAAGCAATTTATGGCTCTTACTGTTTCTGAAGTGGGGACATCTCCACCCTAAGGATAAGCTCAATTTTCGGAGGCAAAGACTTCTCTACATCCTTGATAACCCTTCGAAGAATGTGAGGCCTCAATTCCATGTGAAGATTAGCAAGCTATGTGCAAATTCGATACAAGGTTTTGGTTTTAGATCACGTCAAATAAATAACTTAACAACCTAACAAACATAATGAAAAGATGTAATGACTGGTAATGCCATACCCCAATTTCATTAAACGAGCTAAGGTTCTTGTAATTTTGGACAAAATTGTCCTTACTTTTGAACTTGTCAGGATCAAGGAAATGAAGTAGAGCCCTGTCAAAACATTTTTCTGGGATGTGAATAATGAAATATACTAGTTGAAGTAGCAAGCAAGATTTATTCATTGATCAATAAAAAAAGAATCATAAATCTGCATGCTAGATTACAAATTTGATATGAATACAATTATGGATTCCGAAAAGGTGGCGAGCTTATCATCATAAAATGATTTAGTAAAAAATTTGAGCTACCAGTAAAATTTCCTAAGAGAGAAAAGACACCTATAAAAGCATATCATGTGATTAACAAAAGTGTGGAAATAGGACATCTAAGAAAAACCGAAAAAGCAGTTATTGTGAAAGCAATTAGCTCACAACAACATCAATATCATTAGAATTGCTAACTGATGAACCAAGGAGATATTCTTGAATGTTTCATGTACACATAGAGCAGCAGGGGATTGGTGATTAAGAAAATATATTAAAACAATAACTTCTTAACATTAGGCTACCTTATTTGTTTAAAACAAAAAAATCAAATGTGGAATTATTCAAGCATAAGAAGACGCTTCATTTAACTATTGGCAAATACAGATTTAGACTGAACCCTCTTCAGCAATACACATATGGCAATCGCTTCTCTAAATCAGGGAAGGCAGCAACATGGCTAAATACATCTGGACAAATAAAAATACCAAAAGTAATCAAATTACTTTTTGGCAGAAGAATTTTATCCTCAAGAAACCTACTATGGTTATAAAATATAATTAAAAGCACGCAAACAAACTAAGCCACGTACGAATGCAACATAATGTTGATATCAGAAAAAATTTTCAGCATTGGTAAAACCTTTTCTTCTAGCATGTAACTAAAAACTGGAAGATTGAAATCTGCTCCTAAAGTTAGCAAAATCTCCAATAATCATACTAGTCCAAGAAAATGAGATTAATACCATAGCTCCTCAACACTGTTTTGTAATGGAGTTCCAGTAATTAGCAGCTTGTTCTTAGTGCTAAATTCCTGAGCAAAAGAAAGGCATCATCCATTATTAAACAAAAGAACAAAACCAACACAATTATAAAAAGCCGAAGGTAGTGATTGGATAAGACATACTGAAAGACTTGTGTACAACTGTGCCTCACTATTCTTCAACCTGTGAGCTTCATCATCCATCAAATAATTCCACCTTATCTTAGACATTACAGCCTTATCCTTCAAAACTACTTCATAAGTAGTCAGCAGGGTATTAAATTTTATAGGTCTGCCAATTTTCTTGTCATTGTAAAACTCGTATTGCTCACAAACCTACCAAGAAAATAAGAAAAGAAAACTGTAACATGTATAAAGTTAGGGTGGGGAAGAGATAAGAGTTATTTGAACTACCACCCACATTATGTAAGATACGCAAGTGACCAGTAACACAAGTTCTAACAGAAACTAATAACTTCAGTAGGCAAATAAAGATTAAAAAAATGGGGCTATACACCAAAGCAAACATTTGGGAGGAGAAATGGTAACATACAAAAATATATTAAAGCAACTGCAAAAGTTGAATGTATTTGAATAAAGGAGCATACATACAAAAAAAATGTCTCACCTCCCAGCTTGCACGGGTACCGACATCCACTATAACATTCATATCTGGAAGCCACTTCCTGAATTCTTTAGCCCAGTTTGATAAGGTGGATAATGGTACAACCACAAGAAACAGGCCAGGGATTTGTTGAGCATTCTGACAAAATAAAAAGATCAATGGATCCCCAAACTTCAAAAATAATAAAAGACATCTATTCCTAAAGACCAGTGGTGTACCTGTAAGAAACCAAGCATAGATACTGACTGGACAGTTTTACCAAGACCCATTTCATCAGCTAAGATGACATTAGTATCATTTCTCCAACTGTTGTGTGAATATGAAAAACATGCATTAATTGGACAAATCAGAATGCTCAGGAATTAAGACAAACATTTTTCAGTAAAATAAAATGCCTATCCTAAAGCCACAGAGACAAGCATATACCTGTTAACGAGAAAATTCAATCCCTCCAGCTGATAATCACGAAGCTTTCCTCCCCTTAACGACTCTGGCTGTTCATCAAGTTTACGCAAACTTGCTAAAGATGAAAAATATACCCCAATTAAATGATCCGTTTACAAGATGAAGTGAAGCCATAAAATAAATTTTGCAGAAACTAAGACTGAGTTCAAGAGGGGACATAGAGGACGAAGGCTCTATGATGCAAAACTATAATTATACACAGATGTGGAGTACAACATTAGTAGTGCATACCTTTACCCTTCTTACGCTGGTGATCTACCATTTTCCCCTGCACAGCCATAGCAGCTTCGCGAGCCTGATTACTGCTGAATTTGGAATAGAAAAATTTCTCTTATTCCTCTGTCTAATGAATTAAAATATGACCTATTTATATTACAAGGTGGACTGATAGTAATCAGCCAAAAAATCAAGAAAAAATAAAATACTTATTAATAGAAATCTGCCAAATAAGAAAACCAGATTCCTTTAACATGGAAACAAATAAACTGAACTTAATGGTATATAACTGTAGATATACAGCTGTAAATACACAAAATCTGCTCAGATTTCTACACTCCCCCTCAAGCTGGGTTGTAAATATCAAGTAAGCCTAGCTTGGATTTCATCTCTTCAAACTTTGTCTTTGGTAGTGCCTTGGTCAAGATGTCTGCAATTTGTAGAGTCGTGGGTATGTAGGAGATGTTGATCATACCACCTTCAACTTTTTCTTTGATAAAGTGCCTATCTATCCCCACATGTTTCGTTCAATCATGATGAACGGGATTCTTAGCTATGCTAATGGCAGCTTGATTGTCACATAGCATGTTGATAGGACCTTTTACTGTAGCCTGGAGTTCCAAGAGTAATCGTTTTAGCCACATTCCTTCACATATCCCATGAGCCATAGCTCGAAATTCTGCTTCTGCACTACTCCTTGAAACAACTGTTTGTTTCTTACTTCGCCAAGTGACCAGATTCCCCCATACATAAGTGCTGTATCCTGATGTGGATCTCCGATCAGTAATAGAACCAGCCCAATCTGCATCAATAAATACTTCAATGTTCCTTTTCTCGGTTTTCTTGAAGTAGAGACCTTCACCTGGAGTTTTCTTCAAATACCTCAATATGTGATACAACCGTTCTATGTGTTCTACAGTAGGGTTATTCATGAATTGGCTGGCAACACTGACAGCAAAACCAATGTCTGGTCTAGTTTGTGAGAGATAAATGAGCCTTCCTACCAATCTCTGATATCTTCCTTTATCAATTGGAACACCTTTTTCTACTTCTTTGCCTTGGTGACAGCTTCCATTGGGGTATCTGCAGGTTTGCATCCAAGCATTCCGGTTTCTTTTAGTAAATCAAGAATATACTTGCGTTGAGAAACAACAATACCTGTTCTGGATCTTGCAATTTCCATCCCTAGGAAATATTTCAAATTTCCTAAATCTTTGACCTCAAATTCATGAGCTAAAAATCTCTTCAATTCTTCACTTTCCTCTTCGTGATTCCCTGTCAGGATTATATCATCCACACACACAATAATAATAGATATCCTTTCATCAGGAGAGTGTTTGACAAATAATGTATGATTAGATTGGCATTGAGAATAACCAAACTTCTTCACTGCTTTAGTAAAACGATCAAACCAAGCTCTAGGAGATTGCTTGAGACCATAAAGAGATTTTTTCATTTTACAAACCTTATCTATGTTTGTCTGATTCTTGAGGCCTGTAGGAATCTCCATGTACACCTCTTCTTCTAAATCTCCATTGAGAAATGCATTCTTGATGTCTAGTTGATGGAGTTTCCAATCATAGTTCACAGCAAGTGATAGAAGAACCCGAATAGTATTTAGTTTTGCAACAAAAGCGAAGGTCTCCTGGTAGTCAATGCCATAGGCTTGTGTAAAGCCTTTAGCAACTAAACGGGCCTTCAGCCTTTCAACACTGCCATTGGCATTGTATTTGACTATGAAAATCCATTTACATCCCACTGGATTCTTGCCTGGAGGTCGGTTGACTACTTCCCATGTGCCATTCTTTTCAAGGGCTCTAAGTTCCTCTTCAACTGCTTGTTTCCATTCACGTACTTGAAGAGCTTCTTGAATATTATTAGGAACCTGAATATCTGTGAGATTAGTAGCAAAGGCACGGTAATCAGGGGACAACTTCTTGTAGGGCATAAAATTGCGAATGGGATAATTGGTGCAGGACCTTACACCTTTCCTCTTAGCAATCGGCAAATCAAGATTATCCAAAATCAACTCATCAGAATTTAAAACAGTGTTATCTGGCTGTGTTTCGTTTTGAATTGAGTCTGGTTCAGCTTCATGACTAGTCTCTGACTGCACTTGTTCCTCTACATGTTCCTGGTTTTGATGTTTCTTTCTTCTAGAGTAGACAATGAACTCATTCTTGCTGTCAATAGAAGGAACACTTGAGGGCAGATCAGATTGATTTTTAGTGACAAGTGGAGTTGGACTAGATACAACAGAAAGTGGTTCGGACTCACCAAGAGTGGGTACTTGACATTCGGGTACACTCTCAAATTCCCAAAAGTGATGTTCTAAGTTTCTACTCTCCCCCTGAACATTGGTTTTGGAGTAATAAGGCTGATTTTCCAGAAAAGTGACATCCATTGAGTGGTAAAATTTCTTTGTGAGTGGAGAATAACACTTATAACCTTTTTGATTTGGTGTTGACCCGAGAAATATACATTTTATGGCCTTAGGATCAAGTTTTCCTCGGGATTGACTGGGAATGTGAACAAATGATGAACACCCAAACACTTTGAGAGGAATAGAAGAAATAAGACGGGTTGATGGATAGGATTTTTGAAAAATTTGACAGGGAGTTTGAAATTTAAGGACTCGAGAAGGCATTCTATTGATTAGATATGCCGCAGTGAGTATAGCATCACCGCAAAAAATTTTTGGAACATGAGACTGAATCATGAGTGCTCGAGCAACCTCTAGTAAGTGTGTATTTTTCCGTTCAGCTATCCCATTTTGTTGTGGGGTGTTGGTGCAAGAACTTTGGTGAACAATGCCTTATTGTTTTAGGTATTCCCCAAGAATAGAGTTAAAGTAATCCTTAGCATTGTCTGTGTGAAGAATTTGGATTTTTGTATTGAACTGAGTTTGAACCATGTTATTGAAGGCTTTGAACAATTGACCAACTTCAGACTTTTCTTTCATGAGGAATACCCAAGTGAGACGTGAGTGATCATCTATAAAAGAAACAAACCATCTGGCCCCAGTTACACTTTTAATTTTTAGTGGTCCCCAAACATAACTGTGTATCAAAGAAAAAGGATGTGACTCTTTGTATTTGTGAATTGGATAGGAATTGGGAACATGCTTAGACAGTTGACAAGTTTCACATTGAAGATCAAAAGGACTTTTATTGAACAACGAAGGAAAGAGTTCTTGAAGATACAACTGATTAGGATGACCCAAACGATAGTGCCATAACATTAATTCACTATCTTTATTTGACCTAAGAATAAAAAATGACCTTTTTTCTTCTACTGACTTTTGAGGTTGTCTTCTAGATGATTCGGTTGTTTTGAACATGTAGAGCCCCAAATGCAATTCAGCACTACCAATCGTCTGTCCCGAATTCAAATCCTGTAAAACACAGTAATTAGAGAAAAATTTAGCAACACAATTCTTCTTCTGAGTGAGTTGACTAATAGATAAAAGATTGCAATCCAAGTTGGGAACCAATAAAACAGATTCAAGTGTGATGTTTTCTGAGATAACAATAGAACCAGTACCAACCACTTTTGAGATAGAACCATCAGCTATTCGAACAGTGTGACTCTCAGAACAAGGTGTGAAATTTTGAAAAAGAGATATTACCAGTCATGTGATCGGAAGCCCCCAGAATCTACAATCCATGATTCTTTACTGTCCACCTTTTTAACCTTAAGAGCAGTCAAAAAATTACCTTTTTGAGCCACTGTTGCTGTTGCCAAGGAGTTGTTATTTGGAGAGATTGAAGTTTGCTGAGTCTGACTAATTAACCTTTGAAGAATTTCCATTTGTTCCTTACTGAACTGTCCAGGTTGTGTACCAGCAAAACTTTCTTCAGTTGTAGTGTGATTTCCACGACTTTCTCTCTTATATTTTGGTTTCCAATCAGGTGGCTTCCCATGGATATTCCAGCAAGTGTCACAGGTGTGACCTGTCTTCTTGCAGTGATCACACCATGGTCTCCCTTTCTTTGTTCGACTATCATCGGATCCTCTTGAAACTAGAGCAGATGCTTCAGTGGTTGTTAACTGACTTGTAGTACCCATCATTACCTTTTTTCGGCTTTCTTCGCGTCGAACTTCAGAAGCGACTACACGTAGATTAGGTAGAGGCTTTGTTGCAAGAATTCGACCGCGCACCTCATCTAGGTTCTTATTGAGTCCCAAGAGAAACGTGTATATCCGTTTCCTCTCAACAATCTTTTTATACTTAAGAGCATCAGTTGGACAGTCCCATTGAGTAGTTGCATACATATCAAGTTGTTGCCAATATCTAGTCAAGCGACTAAAATATTGGGTGACTGTGAGATCCCCTTGACAGAGATCATGAAGAATACCTTCAATCTCGAATGCCTCTACTGTGTCTTCCTTATCAGAGAATGTTTCCCGTGCAGCATCCCAGATTTCTTGTGCTGTTTCATAGAGAATAAAATTCTCTCCAACTTCATTAGTCATGGAGTTGATAAGCCATGACATTACAAGATTGTTTCCTGTCTTCCAGGTCTTGTAACTTGACTCATTAGGCTTCGGTTTAGGGACTCCACCAGTGATGTAATCATCTTTTCCTCTACCGCATATGAACATCATGACTGAATGGGACCACTGGAGATAGTTGTGGCCATTTAGTTTGTGTCCAGTGATGAGGAAGGCAGTAATTTCAGATCCTCCATTGGAACTAGTAATAGAGGGATCTTGAGAAGATGAAATTTCTGAGATGGACGATGGCTCTGATGCCATGTTGAATTTAGAATAGAAAATTTTCTCTTATTCCTTTGTCTAATGAATTAAAATATGACCTATTTATATTACAAGGTGGACTGATAGTAATCAGCCAGAAAATCAGAAAAAAAATAAAACACTTATTAATGGGAATCTGCCAAATAAGGAAACCAGATTCCTTTAACATGGAAACAAATAAACTGAACTTAATGGTATACAACTGTAGATATACAGCTGTAAATACACAAAATCTGCTAAGATTTCTACACCTTCTTTGAAGGACAATCATATTATAGCAATTCCAATCGTCAGGGGGAGAGCAATAGTAAAGATGTATTGTTAAATGGTTTTGATTTAACATTTGAGTTTGGTCATGATGATGTTCCAACTAAACAATCTCTTACAGAAAATGAAGAAGAAAACACAAAATTTGGGAAAACAAATGAATTAAATGATGAAACTGTTGGACAACCTTCATTAGTGCCATCTCAAAATCAAAATATTGAAACAACAGAAATGGGTGCGAAACGATACAAAGGTCTTGTGTATTCAAAGGAGTATCAAGCGCAAAAAAGAAGAGGCACTCTTTTGCAGCACCACCAAGAATCTAATTAGTGGTTAGATCATGAGATCAACAATAACTCTTCAAAAATTCCTGACAATAATCTTCTAGGTAATTCTGTGTCAAATTCTTCAAATCAACTTGATCTTCCCATTGCTCTTAGGAAAGGTGTTAGGTCTTGTACAAAACATCCTTTGTCTAATTTTATATCTTATAAAAATGTGTCATCTCCTTATCGTGCTTTTATTTCACAAGTGTCTAGTGTGGTCATTCCAAATAGTGTACAGGAGGCTCTAAATGTTCCTGAGTGGAAAGAAGCTATATTTGAGGAGATGAGAGCTCTGGAGAAGAATGCTACTAGGAGAAGGTGGATCTGTCACATGGTAAGACAGTTGTTGGCTGTAAATGCGTATTCACTATGAAGTATAATTCAGATGGATCCTTGGAGAGACACAAGGCTCGTTTAGTAGCTAAAGGCTTCACTCAGACTTATGGAGTTGACTACTCTGAAACTTGTTCTCCAGTGGCAAAACTAAATACAGTTCGAGTACTCTTGTCTGTTACAGCTAACCTTGATTGGCCATTAAATCAGTTGGATGTGAAGAATGCTTTTCTGAACGGAGACCTAAAGGAGGAAGTTTATATGGAGCCTCCACCTAGTTTTACTGAGGGGTTTGGATCCAAGATATGCAAGCTAAAAAAATCTTTATATGGTCTTAAACAGTCACCTAGAGCTTGGTTTGAGAGATTCAGAAAGTTTGTCAAAAGCCAAGGCTATAACCAAGGACAATTTGATTATACTCTTTTCATAAAAAGTTCTGCTAAAGATAAGATCTCAGTTTTGATTGCTTTTGTAGTTGATATAATCTTAATAGGTGATGATATAGAAGAGATGAGCAAATTGAAGTAGAGTCTAGCCAAGGAATTTGAGATTAAAGATTTGGGCCAGTTATGATATTTTCTTGGAATGGAAGTTGCAAGATCAAAAAAGGGTATTGTAGTGTCACAACGAAAATATATATTAGATCTCTTGAAAGAAACTGGGATGAGTGGATGCAAACCTTCTGACACCCCAATAGAAGTTAATGCTAAGCTTGGAGAGGTGAAAGATGGTGTTCCAGTTGATACAGGGAGATATCAAAGGCTGGTTGGAAGACTAATTTACTTGTCCCATACTCGACCAGATATTGCTTTTGCTGTGAGAATGTTGAGTCAATTTATGCATTCCCCATATGAGGAACATCTTGAGGCTGTGTATTGAATTCTTCGATATCTAAAGGGTACACCAAGGAAAGGACTCTTCTTCAAGAAGAATGAGAAGAGAGGAATAGAGGTGTATACAGATGTTGATTGGGCAGGTTCAGTCATTGATAGAAGATCAACATCAGGGTACTGTACGTTCCTATATGGCAATTTAGTCACTTAGAGAAGCAAGAAGCAGAGTGTTGTTGCCAGGAGTAGTGCTGAAGCTGAGTATAGGTCAATGGCTTAAGGAATTTGTGAGGTACTTTAGCTAAAAAGGGTACCAGAAGAACTTAAGAGGCCAGTTAGTCTTCCGATGAATTTGTACTGTGATAACAAGGCAGCTATCAGCATTGCTTATAATCCAGTTTTACATGACAGGACGAAACATGTTAAGATTGACAGACACTTTATAAAAGAAAAACTTGAAGGAGGAGTAATTTTGTAACGACCCGTTACCACATTTTTCACCTTAATTTTACACCATTTATTCGGTTGGGCTGTCTGCGATACTTCACTTGCACTTAATGTTAAATATATTTAATATAACATTGTTAATATAGTACACATCCCCTATCTTATTTACAAAAATGTAGTACTGTATACATGTCTAAATATAGAAAATAAATGATTGTATCTCATATATCTTAGTCGGTCTGTCACATTGTCTACTATGTACAACCGTAATCCACAAATATTGGATCTCACCATCATCAAAACCTGAAATGTTAAAATTGGGGAGTGAGCAAACCACGGCTCAGTAAGAGAGTTATATGCTACACTTGATATTCAGCTATCTATATGCTGAAAATAATTTTTTTCTTTTTCATTAAAATCTTCCTAGCTGGCTCTAGGCTCACATGTAGGAAGGATACTACAGTCGGCTAGGGATCCAGATAGAGTAAGGTAGGTATTTTGAAATACCTGGCTTGTTCCGGAACCTAGAAGCAACTGTAGAGAGTACTATTTTCGTTATTTTCAAAACGATATAATTTTCGTTTTTCCACAAAGTAAACCACTTATCTCTTTTCACTTCATTATACTTTAAAACACGTGGCAGTTCAGTAATAAAAATAGTGGTTTACTTCTCTTCTCTTCAGTATAGTAAAAACACATGACAGTACAGTGATTTGTAAATATCCAATAGTTGGATAGTTACTTCTTCGATTATTTCTTTCTTAGAAATAATTCTTATGTTATTCTTTTAGAATAAACATTTATTTCTCTTTTCAAATCAGTAACCGTATCGTACAGTTCAGTAAAACAGTATATTCAGTAAAACAGTATCTCAATACGGTTCAATCAGTAACAGTAAACAGTAGCTACCAATTCAGTAAATAGTATTCGGTAGCTTTCAGTTCAGTAAACAGTAAATGGTAGCTTTCAGTTCAGTAAAACAATAATCAATGGCTACCATTTCAGTAAACAGTACAGTTCAGTAACATAGTGTTTTGGTACGGTCGTTCATCAGTAAACAGTAAAAGTACAGTAATTCAGTACAGTAAACAGTACAGTACAGTAAATAGGATTCCGCAAATCCTTTTAGAAATCAGTAAACAGTAAGCAGTAAGTGAGACTAGGCAACACCCTACAAGTAAATCATGCTATCATCGTCCACTAAAGGACATCGTAACAGTAATGAGATCTATGGCCATGATCTATAATATGTCCTCGGTGTACGCTTGCTAGGCGACAATCCGGGATGCTGATGACTAGCTGGTCAATCAGCCACGTGACAGTAACAGTATATGTGATGCATGAAGCTCGGGGCCTAAGTCTCAGAACAGTGTAACCGTACCATAGCCTTTATGGATTTTAAACACAGTAAATTAAAATATTTCACAAGTATCCATAAGGCTCACATGTAATAAATCATCACCTTTATGAAATAATTAAATTAAAATAACATTTCTCAAAATATTTCATAAAGGTATAAATCATATTTTCCATACGGTGAAAAAAGTTTATAAATCATTACTGAAAATATAGAAGGGCAAAACTGTCCTTTTTCCACTGTAAAACCATATGCACGCTTTTCCGTGCTTTCACTTGAAAACATGGTTTTTCAATAATTTATGAAAAATAAAATATTTATTTTTCCAAATTCATAAATCCCGTAACCATGTTTCTTTCTAAAAACACGTGTAGAGACCTCTAGTCTCGAAATCATAGTTTTCCATCATTTCTTAACCTTTATGGAATTTTCATAATTAATTATTTCCATAATTAAAACCATAAAGGTTTTATGTAAAATCAAGTGAATATTTAAGAATATTTATAAAAATATTCACTTCAGTCTTTTTTTCATTTTCATCTCATTTCACATGAAATATCACCTACCAGGTGAATTTTCGGTGATTTTCTTTTCATCATTCTCGAAAACATGAATATTTTAAAATTAAATATCACTATATTCATGTTTTATGAAATTTACTTAATTTCTCGATTTTCGTACCCGAAAATCGATTCACGTGAAATCAAATCTTTTATTTTGGTTTTCAATGATTTTCGGTAAATTTTAATAATTTTTCGATAATTTTTCAGCAGTATAACGACTGCCGATTTGGCTAGCCTCATGCACGAAAAATACAGTTTATATTTTCAATCGGTGTTTCATCACAATTTCAACCGATAAATCATCACACCATAAAACCGATAATTAATAATAGCATTTATAACATTAAATGTAATTTAAAAACATGGCCGAATATCCTTACAGGCGGCACATGTCTCCCTTACCTGTTTCGGGTCGGCGACTGCCTCTCGAAGGTCGCGCCCGTATTCACCTCGCCCGATTCCATCGGCTCGGTCATCGAGGGAATTTTCTGGAATTTAAACTCTAAAATTTAGAATTTTTTTCATAATTATTTAAATAAATAAATTATTTAAATAATTTAAAACTTTTCGGGATTTCTTACCGATTCCCGTAATTCTCGGGATTTTCCGTAATTTTCGAATTCTCGAGAATTCTCCAAATTCTCGGAATTCCTTTTCCCTTTTTCTTTTTTCTTTTTCTTCCTTCTTTCTTTTTCGCTTTTCTTTTCTTTTCTTTTCTTTTCTTTTTCCTTTTTCTTTTCTTTTTTTTTCTTTTTCCTTTTCTTCCCAGCCGGTTCTCCGGAGGTTCGACGGCTCCTCAGCTTGCCGACGGCACGACGAAGCTACCGGTGGCCTCCGTTTGCCATGGATCGACGGCACGGCGGCAGATTTGGCGGCGTGGGTCTCGGTTTCTTCTTCCTCTTCGTCGGCCTTCCTCCGCCATCGTTGGCCTCACCGGTGGCTCTCTTCTCCTTCCCCTCACCTCTGCCGAGGTCAAGGTGGCTGTGGCGGTGCCAAGACCGGCCGGCACCGCCGTTTCCTTTCTCCTTTCTTCTCTTTCGGTTTCCTATTTTTCCCGTTTCTGTTTCCGCCGTTTTCTTTCCTTTTCCGTCGCCAGTCGTTTTCTCTTCCTCTCCTCGGCTCACTGGCGACGTCGCTCTCCTTCGTCTCTCTTTCTTTCTCCGGCGACAGTGGCCGGTGCCACTCGGGGAGACAGAATCGGGAGTCTTCCCGATTCTGTTTATTTCTTCTTTCCTTTTTTTTAATTCCTTTAATTATATTACATATATATATATATATATATATATATATATATATATATACACACACATATCATATATACATAATACATATAATATTATTATTATATATATTATATAGTACTATGTATATTTTAAGTAATATAAAGATATATATATTTTTGTATATAAACAAAATATATCTCTAGTATAAATATATATGTATATATTTATATACTTTAAAAAATAAATTATATATATATTATATATCTATATAAATGTAATAATAAAATATATATTGTATTTACAATATATATATATTTTCTTTCTCAATTTCTTATTTAATTTGGATTTTCATTTATCCAAATTAAATTTCCTCTTTCATTATTTTCCGAATTTCTCATCTTATTTTCCTTCACTGGGATTTTTCATTATCCGTTCCTTTCTCAATTCTCGAGATTTTCATTAGTATCCCATTCTCATAATTTTATTTATTTATTTCCAATATTTATAATTTCCAATAATTGAAAAATTTACGGTTATCACAAATTTGTACTCCAATTATTCCTACCACACAGCAGGTTGTAGACATTCTAACCAAGGGCTTAGTGAGACAGCAATTTGAGTTTCAAGTTAGCAAGTTGGGCATGACAGACATCTTTGCACCAACTTAGGGGGAGTGTCGGTAAATTAATGTGGAAGTCAATAATTTACAACCAGATTTTTAGGAATTAGTTGTAATCTAATTCCTAGGGATTAGCTTTTAATAATTAACTTAATTTGTTCCTAAAATAAAGGGATATCAGATATGTATCACTGATTCCCAGATCTTTTGTTTCTTTCCTAATTTATAGTTACTTATCATACTATTTAAGATTGTAACATTCAGCTAGAAGGAAATAAGATTATTATTCTTCTTCTTTTCCCTCTGTTATTATTTTCTACAATATTTAACGTGCATATCTATCATATAATGGATAGCAGCAGTATATGCTATATATCAATACCGTTGCCTATTATTATTATTTTTTAAAATTTTCAAATCTATTCTCGTCACCTCTTGGGGGTATATCATAGTGCTTATTGATCTTAAGTTAAATTGCGCATTTATTGGGTAGCTTGAAATATGTGAAACAAGTTCTTCCTGCCTTGGCAGGGGAGTGAAAAAGAGAAAGATATATGTACTTGCATTAGACCTTTTCCTTGAACTAGCTTATTTCTAATTCTATTTTTTTCCTCTGTTACCATTAGATTGAGGTCAACGATGTAAGTAAGGAAATGGACTTGGATCTTATCAAGCAAAATAGTCAGGTTGGCTTCTATCAATTTTTTGTTTCGTTCATTATTATGGTTGGTTTTTTTTGGTTTTACTACTGAAGATAATTGTAATTGGTTTACCATCATTGTTTTCAGGTGGAGAGAGTAATTGTTGATTGAATCAGTAAAGATTCCTCTAGGAATGTGATGTTAGAGTATTTAATCAAGTGGCAGGGATTGTCTTATGTAGAAGCAACCTGGTAATCATCTAGATTGATGGTTAAAATAAAATATAAAATTAGTTTTCTATGCCTCCAACTAACAGTGTCTATTATTGTGTGGTGCAGTTATATACTCTGCTTTGTTTCCTTTTTTTTTCCTTTTTCTGCTTGTCCTGCTGAACACAGCTGAAGTATTTATGGTTGTGGTTACGTATTTGTTGTATCAGGGAAAAGGATATAGATGTTGCATTTGCTCAGGATGCTATTGATGAGTATAAGGTAACATGACCTGCAAATTGTGTGTTATTATTTTATTACTTTTCTCTCGAAGGGCTATCATGGTGCTGTTAATGTTGTCCATTTGGGCATGTGTGTGTGTGTGCCCATTTATGGACAATATGTGTGACATCCTCGTCACTCCCAAATACCAACTAATTTTTTTTTCTTTCCCATAGTTTTGGTTAGGCTGTTCAACGGTGCATCCTTCTTCTTTAATATAGCTAACACTATATTGTTTCCACGATGATATATTTCTCATACACATACAGGATCATCTTTCACATAAGTCTAAAACTCTAATATAAATTACATACTAATCTCTTTAACAATTTACATCCCCAATGTGTCTAATATACATCATTGTACTATAGTCTGAATTACATAATCAAAATGTATCTACCTTCAAGGGATTGGAAGTTAGCCTCGAAGGAATATCGTATAGTCCAAATATATGCTCCTCTACCAAGAGCAGACTTCACTGCAAATAATCTGGATGAAAAATATTGTAAAGGAATGAGTTTACTCTCAGTAAGAAATATACATAAAAGAGCGTACTATGCCACTATATGCAGTTTTCCTGCTTGCCTCTATAATGTCATGTAATATTCTTGTAAAAACATATAACATATAAGTTCATCAAATACCATATAACACATGACAAAATCATATGAAGTCAATTGCACGTATTCAAATAACTCAAATACTTTCACATATATATGTCAAATATCTTGAAATTACATATACAAATAGTCTTCAAATAGGGGGAGACCGTCAACATCCAATAGAATCATGCACCAAATAAAGTGGCGTACCCACGTATGGGCCAGGGATCCTCCCTTAAGCCAAACACATATAAAGGACTAATGGCCATTGTCAATATTCCACAGTGTGCACTAGTCAGGTGACACCCGTGGTACTGAGGGCTTGACTAGAGTCCCCCAGCCAAATACAAATAAGCAAGTAATATGCATGATTACCAATGGAGTCGTTAATCTCAAAATATTGAGTAGTAAAACTCATTCTTGTAAAACCATGGATATTCATAACCCTTCTTATATACTTTAATGATAATCCAAATACATTTATATAAATAAATTAAAAATTATTATTTTTCAAAGGGGGCAGTTGACTGCTCTTTTAGGGCAGTCGACTGCTCTAGTATAAAAATATTCAATAAATTTTATTTTCTTTTTGCATTTAAAATATTTAATTTTCGGATGTAAGTAGGGCAGTTGACTGCTAAAATAGGGCAGTCGACTGGCCCGCAAACAGAATGTTTCTCGAAAAAATGCAGTCGACTGGCTCTTTAGCGGTCGACTGGTTTGCAAACAGAAAGCTTCTGGAAAAATGGCAGTCGACTGCTATATAGGGCAGTCGGTTGCTCTAAGTCGGTTTCGGAAAAAGTTACGTCACGACTGTCTCTGAGCAGTCGGCTGCTATTTAGGGTAGTCGGCTGCCCCGAGCCAAATCGTAACTGGGCGAAAACCGTGAATTTTACATTTCCTGCACTTACACCAGCTTTTATTTCATCCCAAAACATTTAAAACATGCGGACATAGTCACCCTACGTCCGTTACATATATTCCTTACCTCAAATAGCCAAATAATACGAAATCCCTTAGTTGCACCGATTCTTTCCTTCACTTCTTCAAAACTGCATAATTCATATAAATTGGAACCTTTAACTTTCTTTCATTTCAACACCATAAGTATACTGTACCAACATCACTTAACTCCAAATCATAGATAGAATTGAAAGAATCAACTTCTATCCTTACCTTTGTCAATAGCCAAAATAACAGAAATTCTGATCTCATCAAAGACTTTGTTTCAGCCTTCCATATTACAGACATAAAGAGAGCTAGTGATGAGGATCGTTTTTCGTTAAGGAAACTTAACGATTTGATGACAGGAAATGGTGGTTTGTCAAGGTCAGAAAAATGGATACTTAGAGGAATTTGGAGAGGAAACGAGAGGAAGAAGGGCTGGAAGGAAGCTGG
The DNA here is from genome assembly GCA_031772115.1 of Heritiera littoralis. Lineage (NCBI taxonomy): Eukaryota > Viridiplantae > Streptophyta > Magnoliopsida > Malvales > Malvaceae > Heritiera > Heritiera littoralis. The sequence goes on from JAPDPK010000043.1 coordinate 3,853,370, forward strand.
CGTAGGGGTGATGAGATGAAGATGATGACTTTGTAAAATTGCATTAAATGCATGTTCATCTTATCATTTATCTCAGCCACTAACATCTCTTTGACTCATTTGACCACCAATTAATTCTTCTTCTTCTTTCCTTCCTCATGTCAGCCACACATATCATGTAATTATGAAAATCTGATATTTATTCTTCTTTTATCATTCTCTAATATTTTCCTGATATCAATATTAAATTTATTGACCATTTGACTATCTATTTCATTATTTCTTCTAGGTTCCTTACATCATTTGTACATTAATTCTCATATTCATTTAAATCATTTCTGCTTATAGTATTTTACAAATAAGAGGACTTTACATGAAATTGGGGATTTCACATTCTCCCCACCTTTAGAAATTTGGTCCTCCAAATTTAAATCGGGTTACTACTCAAATAGCTCTAGATACCTTTCCTTCATTAAGCTCTCTAGCTCCTATGTAGCTTCTTCCATGGTATGGTATTGCCAGAGAATTTTGACTAGGGGAATCGTCTTAGACCTTAGCACTTTCTCCTTTCTATCCAAAATTCGAACTGGCTTCTCCACATAACTCATGTCCTCCCGAATCTCTAATGGCTCATATTCAATGACATGAGATGGATCCGAATTATACTTCCGAAGCATCGACACATGGAAAACATTATGTACTCCCGATAGCTCCGGAGGTAGTGCCAACCTATATGCAACATCTCCGACTCGATCTAAGACTTCAAATGGCCCTATGTAACGAGGACTAAGTTTACCTTTTCGGCCAAATCTCATGATACCTTTGGATAGAGAAACTTTCAAAAATACCGAATCCCCGACCAAAAACTCGAGTGGTCTCCGTCGAGCATCTACGTAACTCTTTTGTCGGCTCTGAGCTGTCTTAAGTCTTTGGCACATTAACTTAACATCCTCAGAGGCTTGCTCGACTAAGTCTGGGGCTAATAACTTACGCTCGCCCACTTCTTCCTACCCAATCGGAGATCGACACCTTCTACCATATAGAGCTTCATATGGTGCCATCCCGATACTTGCATGGTAACTATTATTGTATGCAAACTCAGCCAATGGCAGATGATCATCCCAGGAGCCTTTAAAGTCCAAAGCACAAGCTCTCAACATATCCTCGAGCGTCTGAATGGTGCGCTCGGACTGACCATCAGTCTGTGGATGAAAAGCCGTGCTAAAATTTAACTGAAATCCCATGGCCTCTTGGAAATGTTCCCAGAAATGAGAAGTGAACCTGGAATCCCTGTCAGATGTAATGCTCACTGGAACTCCATGTAGTCTGACAACTTCTTTCACATACAAATCTGCCAAAGCACTAAGTGTATCTGTAGACTTCATAGGCAGGAAGTGAGCTGACTTAGTTAACCGATCCACAATGACCCAAATACCATCATGATTCCTCCTCGTTCGAGGTAGTCCCATGACAAAATCCATCGTAATGTGCTCCCACTTCCACATAGGTATAGGTAGAGGATGTAGTAAACCTGCTGGTCTTTGGTGCTCTACCTTAACCTGCTGACACGTGAGACACTTTGCCACAAATTCTGCTATGTCTCTTTTCATACCAGTCCACCAATACACCTTGCGAAGATTATGATACATCTTCGTATTTCCCGGATGCAAAGTATACTTAGTGGAGTGTGCTTCAGTCAAAATTAACTTCTTCAACTCCTTATCCTTAGGAACACATATACGATTATTAAACCTCAAGAGTCCATTACTATCAATGCTAAATTCCGATGGCATACCTAATTGAATCTGATTCATGGCCTCCATACATTGATCATCTTCCCTTTGAGCAATCCGAATTCTACCCATCAACTCCAGCTCAATCATTAAACTAGCTATCATTCCAAAATGCTCATAAGGCACAACATTGAGATTAAGGCTTGCAAACTGCTCAAGTAGCTCGTATTCTCTTACCATCATGTATGATACTATCCCCATATGCTTCCTGCTTAGAGCATCTGCCACCACATTGGCTTTTCCTGGGTGGTATAGGATCTCACAATCATAATCCTTCAGAAGCTCGAGCCATCTCCTCTGTCTCATATTCAATTCCCTCTGAGAGAACAAGTACTTCAAACTTTTATGATCCGTAAAAATCTGAAATTTCTCACCATACAAGTAATGCCTCCAAATCTTTAGAGCAAACACCACTGCCGCTAACTCCAAATCATGAGTCGGGTAGTTCTTCTCATGGTCCTTTAATTGACGAGAACCATATGCAACTACCTTACCATGTTGCATTAGCACACAACCTAGACCTTGTGCAGAGGCATCACTATATACTGAAAATCCTCCAGAACCACTAGGAATGGTGAGAATAGGTGCAGTAGTCAACCTGCGCTTCAATTCTTGGAAACTACACTCGCAAGCATCATTCCATTCAAACTTCACCTCTTTGCGCGTTAAGCGCGTCAAGGGAGCAGCTAACCTCGAAAAACCCTCTACAAATCGTCGATAATAGCCGGCTAGACCCAAGAAACTCCTAATCTCTGTCACTGTTTTCGGTCTTTCCCATTGCACCACAGCTTCAATCTTCGATGGATCGACCGAAACTCCATCTTTATTGATTATGTGACCCAAAAAGGATATTTGATCTAGCCAAAACTCACACTTACTTAACTTGGCATATAATCCCCGATCCTTAAGGGTTTGTAGAACTATCCTCAAATGCTGCTCATGCTCTTCCCAGGATCTCGAATACACCAATATGTCATCAATGAAAACAATGACAAACTGGTCCAAATATTGTTTGAACACATCATTCATCAAGTTCATAAAAGCCGCGGGTGCATTGGTTAAACCAAACGGCATCACTAGAAATTCATAGTGACCATACCGTGTTCTGAATGCAGTCTTAGGGATATCTTCACTCCGGATCTTCAATTGATGATATCCCGATCTCAAGTCTATCTTGGAGAAGACTTGTGCACCCCGAATCTGATCAAAGAGATCGTCAATCCTGGGAGAGGGTACTTGTTCTTGATTGTCACCTTATTCACCCATCGATAATCAATACAAAGCCTCAAGCTGCCATCCTTCTCCGGACAAATAGTATATGAGCACCCCATGGGGATACACTTGGCCGTATAAACCCCTTATCTAGTAACTCCTGAAGCTGTTTCTTAAGTTCTTCCAATTCCACTAAGGCCATCTGATAGGGTGGTCTCGAAATGGGCTCAGTCCCTGGCACCAAATCGATAGTAAACTCGATTTCCCTATCCGGAGGAAGTCCTGGAAGATCGTCCGGAAACACACATGGAAACTCATTGGCTATCGGAATTTCATGAAGTTCGGGACGTTCCCTTTCTACGTCCACCACAAACGCTATAAATCCTTCACATAACAATTATATTCTCTATTAATTTCATTTACGAATAAATAAATTAATAAACATACTTTTGTATTAAACATTTGCAAAATTTACAACATAGCTAACGGGAGAAGAGAAGATCACACTTTTAGCATAACAATCCAATATCACATGATTCTTAGCTAACCAATCCATTCCTAATATGACATCAAATCCATACATATTTAGTAGGATTAGGTCAGCTATCGATTCTCTCTCTCCTACCCGTAGCTTACAACTACGATATACTATATCTGTCATCTGGGATTCTCTAAACGGTGTACTTATTTGTAACAAATGCCTTAAAGGCTCAGGTTCAACAGGAAATCTTGTAACAATTATGGGAGAAACAAAGGAGTGTGTAGAGCCTGGATCAAATAAAGTAGTAACACTTATATCAAAGAGGTGAATCTTACCCTTAATCATCTTGGACGAAGCATCGGCAGACTCCTCGTCTATAGCAAATACTCGTCCTTGAGTCACCGCTTTCTTTCCCTTCTCAGCAGCTATGGCCTTAGGCTGTGGTTGGGTGGTCCTTTCCGATTCTTCAGACACTCTTTTAGAAATCTTGGGACAATCTTTAATCATGTGTCCCCTCTCGCCACACCAAAAATAAGCCCCGCTCGCCATACGACATGGCTGTGACCCATGGAATCTCCCGCAATGCTCGCATTTCTGCGTCACACTCTTCGGCGAGCTCGCGGTACTACCATCTGAATATCGGGATCTTTCATCATTTATCTTAATCCCGGTAGATCTAAGAGTCCCTGTACCATAATTATCATAAAACTTCAAAATTTAGTATGTTTCCATATAACCATTAAACTAAGATACATGTCATTCCCTTAAAATTTATTTTCTTACCTGACGAAGCTCTTTCATATGGTCTACTTTTCCTAAATGGATATCTGTCACTAGAGGCTCTCTCATCTGACTTCCGCTTCATCGGTTCTTTGCCTTTACCCTTGGCTCGGAAATCAGCATGGTGAAGATTATAGTCCTGCTCACACAATTGAGCCTTACGGACTGCCTCATTATACGTAGTGATATCCATAGGATATAACTTCGATCTAATAGGAGACCTTAATCCCTCTATGAATCGGTAGATCTTATGTCCTTCACTCCTTAGGACTTCAGGGTCAAATCTGCTTAAAGAAATGAACTTCGACTCATATTGATTAACTGTCATAGTCGCCTGAGTCAAGCTCAAAAACTCAATCTTCAACCTAGTCTGTTCAGTGCGTGGGATGTACTGTTCATTAAAGGCCTCTAAAAATCTATCCCATGTAACCTCAGTATGTTGAGTCTCCAAAATGGCCCGAGTAGACTGCCACCAATGCTCGGCATCGTCTACTAACAAATAAGCTGCCAAACCCACTTTCTCTTTCTCAGAACAGGTCATGTACTCAAAAGATTTGGTGATTGCCTTCACCCAGTTCTCGGCTGTCAACGGATCTCTATCGCCCTTAAACTTAGGCGGATCCAGCTTCTTAAATTCTTTAATTAAGACCACATTGCAATAGGCCTTCGGATCTTGCCTTTCAATAGCTTGAACTGGTGGGGGCAACTCAGGCTGAACTAGTGGAGGTTGTACTGGGGGAATAGGAGGTGTAGGAGGAGCATTCCCAGATGGAATAGGAGGTGCTGTTGAGGCATTAGTGGCCACATTTGGGAAATTAGACATGAACTGATTAAATAGAGTGGCCATAGTTTCAATACTTCGCTCCACTCTCGACAGTCGAGCATTCGGGCTACCCGATGGAGATGGAGAAGGAGACTGTGTTGGGGGCGGTTCTACTCTACCCCGTCCTCGTCCTCGTCCTCTACCAGTACCCCTTCTACGAGTGCTCATTCTGCCAATATCACCACAAGGTCAAACGTTTAGTACACTTTCAGCAATTCAACCACATATATGTATTCAGACAAGTACAGTACATGGGGATGTACACTATTTCTAGCCTAATGACACCGTCAAACGTCAGACTAACCTTGCTCTGATACCAATTTGTGACATCCTCGTCACTCCCAAATACCAACTAATTTTTTTTTCTTTCCCATAGTTTTGGTTAGGCTGTTCAACGGTGCATCCTTCTTCTTTAATATAGCTAACACTATATTGTTTCCATGATGATATATTTCTCATACACATACAGGATCGTCTTTCACATAAGTCTAAAACTCTAATATAAATTACATACTAATCTCTTTAACAATTTGCATCCCCAATGTGTCTAATATACATCACTGTACTATAGTCTGAATTACATAATCAAAATGTATCTACCTTCAAGGGATTGGAAGTTAGCCTCGAAGGAATATCGTATAGTCCAAATATATGCTCCTCTACCAAGAGCAAACTTCACTGCAAATAATCTGGATGAAAAATATTGTAAAGGAATGAGTTTACGCTCAGTAAGAAATATACATAAAAGAGCGTACTATGCCACTATATGCAGTTTTCCTGCTTGCCTCTATAATGTCATGTAATATTCTTGTAAAAACATATAACATATAAGTTCATCAAATACCATATAACACATGACAAAATCATATGAAGTCAATTGCACGTATTCAAATAACTCAAATACTTTCACATATATATGTCAAATATCTTGAAATTACATATACAAATAGTCTTCAAATAGGGGGAGACCGTCAACATCCAATAGAATCATGCACCAAATAAAGTGGCGTACCCACGTATGGGCCAGGGATCCTCCCTTAAGCCAAACACATATAAAGGACTAATGGCCATTGTCAATATTCCACAGTGTGCACTAGTCAGGTGACACCCGTGGTACTGAGGGCTTGACTAGAGTCCCCCAGCCAAATACAAATAAGCAAGTAATATGCATGATCACCAATGGAGTCGTTAATCTCAAAATATTGAGTAGTAAAACTCATTCTTGTAAAACCATGGATATTCATAACCCTTCTTATATACTTTAATGATAATCCAAATACATTTATATAAATAAATTAAAAATTATTATTTTTCAAAGGGGGCAGTTGACTGCTCTTTTAGGGCAGTCGACTGCTCTAGTATAAAAATATTCAATAAATTTTATTTTCTTTTTGCATTTAAAATATTTAATTTTCGGATGTAAGTAGGGCAGTTGACTGCTAAAATGGGGCAGTCGACTGGCCCGCAAACAGAATGTTTCTCGAAAAAATGCAGTCGACTGGCTCTTTAGCGGTCGACTGGTTTGCAAACAGAAAGCTTCTAGAAAAATGGCAGTCGACTACTATATAGGGCAGTCGGCTGCTCTAAGTCGGTTTCGGAAAAAGTTACGTCACGACTGTCTTTGAGCAGTCGGCTGCTATTTAGGGCAGTCGGCTGCCCCGAGCCAAATCGTAACTGGGCGAAAACCGTGAATTTTACATTTCCTGCACTTACACCAACTTTTATTTCATCCCAAAACATTTAAAACATGCGGACATAGTCACCCTACGTCCGTTACATATATTCCTTACCTCAAATAGCCAAATAATACGAAATCCCTTGGTTGCACCGATTCTTTCCTTCACTTCTTCAAAACTGCATAATTCATATAAATTGGAACCTTTAACTTTCTTTCATTTCAACACCATAAGTATACTATACCAACATCACTTAACTCCAAATCATAGATAGAATTGAAAGAATCAACTTCTATCCTTACCTTTGTCAATAGCCAAAATAACAGAAATTCTGATCTCCTCAAAGACTTTGTTTCAGCCTTCCATATTATAGACATAAAGAGAGCAAGTGATGAGGATCGATTTTCGTTAAGGAAACTTAACGATTTGATGACAGGAAATGGTGGTTTGTCAAGGTCAGAAAAATGGATACTTAGAGGAATTTGGAGAGGAAACGAGAGGAAGAAGGGCTGGAGGGAAGCTGGCGTAGGGGTGATGAGATGAAGATGATGACTTTGTAAAATTGCATTAAATGCATGTTCATCTTATCATTTATCTCAGCCACTAACATCTCTTTGACTCATTTGACTCATTTGACCACCAATTAATTCTTCTTCTTCTTTCCTTCCTCATGTCAGCCACACATATCATGTAATTATGAAAATCTGATATTTATTCTTCTTTTATCATTCTCTAATATTTTCCTGATATCAACATTAAATTTATTGACCATTTGACTATCTATTTCATTACTTCTTCTAGGTTCCTTACATCATTTGTACATTAATTCTCATATTCATTTAAATCATTTCTGCTTATAGTATTTTACAAATAAGAGGACTTTACATGAAATTGGAGATTTCACAATATGCCCTTGGCAAGTGAGGCAAATTATCATAGTTATTTGTTTATGACCTATCCTTGCCTTTCCACATAAAATGTTGTTGCAGCAGGCATTGCTGGCCATGGCCCTAGATTGCCATATTAGACATACTGCAGTGATGTATTTAATTTGATTGGTAATTAGGTCAAAGAAAATGAATACAAGCTAGTGGTATGGATCAGAGGGTGTATTCATTGTGCAATGATGTTGGTCTCTTTTGTCATTACATGTTACTATGGCTTAATGATAGCAACTTTTGGTATTAAAAAAAATAGGGCTGAACAACCTCTTGATTGAGTGGTTAAGGATGAATTGTGATATCTTGTAAGGATGAGTTGAATTTAAGCAACCTCATCCTTATCTCCATTTATTTAATATTCCTCTTGTAAAAAAAAAAGTACTAAAAAAAATAGGCAGTATACTAACTGAATTGCAATTTTAACTCTAATTATTATTATTATTATTATTATTATTTTTAAATCTCAAGAGAATGCTAACCAGGTTCATTTTCTGATGTTTGCATTTTACTTTATTTTGACATATCATTGTTTTCTGGAAATTAAAGCAGTCTATAATTTGTTAAATGTTCTAGGAGATTAATTGGGGCTGAATTAGTCAAGGAAAATGGCGAGTTGAACATTAGGTGCTATATCTTATTACATTACAAGCTGGAAGTTCTGCTAAAATGCTTTTGGTTATCCAACATGTACAAGCCATGAGTAGGCATTAGGATTTGAAACTGAAATTGGACCTGAATCTATAATGTCCATTTTAATCTGTCATCTGTTATTACCTTGCTCAGTCCAGTAGTTGAAGTTTCCTGTTCGTTTCATTTGTTTTAGTTATTCTTGAATATGCTCACATAAATAAGTAAAATATTATCTCATACTGTTATACCACTTCAACACATCTATTTCTTGTTCTGTAATTGTAGAGATCTGAGCATATTTTGTGTATTTACAGCTGTATATCTACAGTTGTATACCATTAAGTTCAGTTTATTTGTTTCCATGTTAAAGGAATTTGGTTTCCTTATTTGGCAGATTCCCATTAATAAGTGTTTTATTTTTTCCTGATTTTCTGGCTGATTACTATCAGTCCACCTTGTAATATAAATAGGTCATATTTTAATTCATTAGACAGAGGAATAAGAGAAATTTTTCTATTCCAAATTCAACATGGCATCAGAGCCATCGTCCATCTCAGAAATTTCATCTTCTCAAGATCCCTCTATTACTAGTTCTAATGGAGGATCTGAAACTACTGCCTTCCTCATCACTGGACACAAACTAAATGGCCACAACTATCTCAAGTGGTCCCATTTAGTTATGATGTTCATATGCGGCAGAGGAAAAGATGATTACATCACTGGTGGAGTCACTAAACCGAAGCCTAATGAGTAAAGTTACAAGACCTGGAAGACAGAAAACAATCTTGTAATGTCATGGTTTATCAACTCCATGACTAATGAAGTTGGAGAGAATTTTATTCTCTGTGAAACAGCACAAGAAATCTGGGATGCTGCACGGGAAACATTCTCTGATAAGGAAGACACAGCAGAGGCATTCGAGATTGAAGGTATTCTTCATGATCTCTGTCAAGGGGATCTCACAGTCACCCAATATTTTAGTCGCTTGACTAGATATTGGCAACAACTTGATATGTATGAAACTACTCAATGGGACTGTCCAACTGATGCTCTTAAGTATAAAAAGATTATTGAAAGGAAACGGATATACAAGTTTCTCTTGCGACTCAACAAGAACCTAGATGAGGTGCGCGGTCGAATTCTTGCAACAAAGCCTCTACCTAATCTACGTGTAGTCACTTCTGAAGTTCAACGCGAAGAAAGCCGAAAGAAGGTAATGATGGGTACTACAAGTCAGTCAACAACCACTGAAGCATCTGCCCTAGTTTCAAGAGGATCCGATGATAGTCGAACAAAGAAAGGGAGACCATGGTGTGATCACTGCAAGAAGACAGGTCACACCTGTGACACTTGCTGGAATATCCATGGGAAGCCACCAGATTGGAAACCAAAATATAAGAGAGAAAGTCTTGGAAATCACACTACAACTGAAGTAAGTTTTGCTGGTACACAACCTGGACAGTTCAGTAAGGAACAAATGGAAATTCTTCAAAGGTTAATTAGTCAGACTCAGCAAACTTCAATCTCTCCAAATAACAACTCCTTGGCAACGGCAACAGCAACAGTGGCTCAAAAAGGTAATTTTTTGACTGCTCTTAAGGTTAAAAAGGTGGATAGTAAAGAATCATGGATTGTAGATTCTGAGGCTTCCGATCACATGACTGGTAATATATCTGCCACAACCCGAAGGCCATGAAGTACACTTATCACTCGAATCTGATTTACTATTTATCAAATTTACGAACTAACTTTTTCTTTTCACTTTAAGGTTTGTATTCGGTGTCAGTGTCTTCTCTCTACTTTATTTGCATTCCTCACTTGATTTACATTCATTGTTTAATTTACCATTTCTTAAACCATTTGACTTACTTAATATTTTCACTTAATATTAAACTCATAAAAGAAAAACGTCGAAAACTCCCCCTTATATAAAATCGACTTTCCTCAACTTAATAACTTGTGATAAAATACAACTATTCCAAGCCTCATATTTCAATCCGCAATTCTCAGTTCATTCTACTAGATACATCACATACTTCCAAAATCATTACATATATATGTATGGTAGTTTACAACACATAATTGACAAAATTTACTTCTCGGATCATCAATGACATAGGCATGACATTTCATAATTTATAGTCTTTACCATTCGCTTCTCGGATCGCACTCGATGATCATAAGAGGCTACAATAAGCTAGAATGATCCTAAGTTACATCCCAAAAATATCTATAAGCATGTACTGTGCAAATTTAAAATGTCATACATGGATAACAAAATAATCGTTGTTATACCTCAAGTGCAATAAAAACAGCACTCGGGGGATTTAGACCGATATAGCTACTCAAGATACTCCCCGAGGCCCCGCACCCAACTCCAAGTGAGAGCCTAACTTGTATGATCTGCGATGTTTTTAATAAGGGGTGAGCAAAACCACGGCTCAGTAAGTAGCTTAAGTAAACAGATACTAGGCTCATGTCGGTCTATATGTACATAATTGCATGGTAGCAAATGACATGATATACATGTATGAGATAGTATTTTATGCACTGGTGTATCTACATGAAACATTCAAATACTGAAAATGTTATGATCACAAACAGACTTCGAATGCACTTATTTCGAAGCAGAGAAAGATTACTAAAAACTGATAATCAAATCACTGCATGCACGAAGTCTTAAAGTATTGAAAGCTAATTCAGACATCAAAATAGGATTCTGATGTATTTTCTTCAAATCAATGACTTTACAGGAAACTGATAACTATCAAGTTAGGCATAAAGCCTTAAAGTATTGAAAACGAATATTGATAGAGTTTAGGCATGAATCCCTGATAACTGATACTGATACTGATGTCCATCCTAGCTAGTGATGGAGTAGGTGTCGCAAGCAACACAATACCTATGGCCATAGATTTTGCTCCAGTCTCGCTGATCAGTCGAGAGCTGGAACCTGCCTGTTGATTTCTCAGACAAGCCTGATAATACCTAGAGCTCGAGGCTCGTAAGGCGCAGATACTGATACTGATATTGATGGTCTAGAGCACAAAGCTCAATAGACGGGTAATAGAACCTAGAGCAAGGCTCAATAAGTTCAAGTGACCCAAAGGTCAATGGATTTGCCTGCACTCGAAAACGTATCGAAAAATAGTTCTTTCGTGTAGCTCTTAACTTTCATAGATTTCAAAATACTGACAAGAAACGTTTTCGAGCTTTAAATATACAATATTTTTGATTTATTTCAAAGTGGCTCAAACCAGAAAAATCTTCTGAGTTAAATAGCATGCAAGTCGTTATACATAAAAAAAACTCATGCATAAAATAGCTTGCATTAAAACGTATTATATGTAAATGCATGTATGCATCCGTAAAAGTCTCTTTATGCATAATGCACTGCTACTAGTGTAATCTAATATGACTATGCACACATGTACCTACTTTACTCAGATACAATAGCAAGTTCATGCAAGGATTTCGAACTGGCACTTTCCATGTTATTCAACATGTGGTCTTGGCTAGCTACAACATATAATACAGAAAAACAATATCTCGATTCCAGCCTAAGCATTCTTTTCAACTTTATACTTTAAACCTTTCTTTACGTCTTACCTTAGTAGCCTGATCGACGATATCTCGTCCATTAATTCATAAGCTAACTTAATAAGTAAGGAAATTTAAATGTTCCTACGAAATGGTACTAGTAAAGCTTACTTAACCCACTAACCTAATGTCCTTAGCCAATATCCTCTTCGAGCCTCCGATAATATCTACTCATTCGCTCCGGTTAAAGTCACTACAAACATTTCAATGTCGTCTCAATCATATACTCATACATGCCTAATACCATACTTAAAACAAACAATTTAAAACAATGCATTATTATTCGAGTTCACGGTTATGTCCAAGCTTAACTCCTATCAATCCTTAAATCGATGCTTACTGTTTACTTCCGAAAGAATTTCCTTAGTTGATCTTTGTATGGTTCCTTCCTCTTGATATTTTCGAATTGAGCCCTACACCGAGGTTCAAAAATTTAATCTTCATTGTCATGCTAATAACATATACATGTAGATGTATATGTGTATACATATATATATCTACACGTATATATATTCATGCAGATACGTATTCTTATTATATATATATAATTAAACACTAATTCATTCTATCATATACTTTCTTAGTATATGTGTACATATATTTATATATACATGCACGCCCCTACGCCCACACACGTATAGAAATACATGTACACATCCACATTACTCTAAGCTTAATATGATATTTCATTTCCATTCATTCATTTTATTTTCTTCATTTTTTTTGTATATATAAATATTTATTTTGTACCTTGCAGTTCATCGGTCCTTCCAGCCTTTGTCTTTGAACTTTGCCTCTAATGCCCAACTAAATTATCTGCTTTTAGGCTTAATTAACCCTAAATCCTTTCCCTTCCAATTCCCGATCATAGTAGCCAGAGGTAGCACCTTCGGCTTGATCACAGCCTTACAAGATGTCCCAAATGGTCCTCGCTCAGCTCTAATTAAACATCCAAGGCAAGATCAAAATAGCCATTGTTTAACGTCTCCAACAAATATTAAATTCCAAACAGAACAGCCTTCAATTAATCCCGATACAGCCTTAAAAATTCACATTCTCAGCTAGATTTTCAGATCTGTCTTCTTACATAGAGCTGCTACATTTTGATCTTCTTCTTCCCTTATTATTCTCGTCATTTGTAGCAACTCATTTGCTGCTCTCTTTGTTGCAGATTCTCTTCTCTCCTTCGTCTGCTTTTTCCTTCCTTTCTTCTCTCTTCTTTCTTTCCTCTCTCTTCTTTCTTTCCTTCTCCTCCTCTCACGTTCTCTTTCTTTTGCTGCAACAGTCTGTCACAGATTTTCCTTCCTTCAGCTGCAGCTTGTTCGACCTCCTCTCTTTGGTCTCCTTCACGTTTTCTTTCTCTCTTTTCTTTTCTTTCCCTTTCTTTATTTTTCTATTTTGGTTTTTGGGTCTGGTTTTTGGCAGAGGCAACGCCTCTGCCTTTCTTTTTTTTCTTATTCGAAACCTGCTCCCACGTTAGTGGGAGCAGGTGGAACCAATGGCTTAGGAAGCCATTCGGTTCTTTTCTTTCTTTATTTATTTATAATTTTTTTATACATTTACTTTATTTTTATTATTTCTTTTATCTTTGTTTCAGAGAGGACTTTCGGTCCTCTCTTTCTTTTCTTTTGGTTTTCATTTCATGCACCCACGTTAGTGGGAGCAGGTGACAAGTTTCATATGTATGTATATATTATTTATTTTTCTATTTAATATATATTAACTTTACATATATATATATATATATATTATATACTATGTATGTTTATCATCTTTTTAATATATGTATATACATGATAGGTATATATTCTCACATCTAATATATTTTTTATAGTAGTGTGTGTGTGTGTGTGTGTGTGTGTGTGTGTGTGTGTGTGTGTGTGTGTGTGTGTGTGTGTGTGTATCATTGCTTCTTTATCTTAAATTTTCATATATAAATATATATATATATATATATATGTATATATATATATATATATTCAATATTCAATATATATATATATATATACAGATATATCTTCATACTTATGTAGATTACATTTAAATATATATATATATAGATATATGTATATACTTATATCCTTTGTTTATCAAAATATATATATTTACACTTATATATATTTATTTGTTCTTTTGATTGTCTATTCATTTATATACATATTTGCCTGTAGGTTTGTGACTGCATTGATAAAATTTATTGACTTATTTCATAATGCACAAAATATTAATCGTTTTCTTTATTAAGTTAATATATATATAACTCGTACTTATTTATTTAAATTCTAAGTTATATTAGCATTAATCATGTATTGGTAAATGCTCTTAAAAAAAATATTTGTCTCCATTAAGGAAATTAGAAGCGCAACTAAATTTCAATACTACACTTATTTGATGCCTCTTATTTATTCACCAAAATCAGTACAATTTGCAGTCTTCACAACCTCCCCACCTTAGTAAATTTGGCCTTCCAAATTTTCCCTGTCCTTTTGAAAAAGGTGAGGATACTTCTCCTTCATTAGACTCTCTAGTTCCCACGTAGCTTCCTCTGAAGAGTGATGCTGCCAAAGTACTTTCACTAGAGGAATCGTCTTCGGCCTCAATATCTTATCTTTTCTATCCAAGATCCGAATAGGTCTCTCAACATAGCTCAAGTCCTCCCTAATCTTTAAAGGTTCATACTCAATGATATGGGAGGGGTCCGGATGATACTTCCTGAGCATCGACACATGGAAGACATTATGCACACCTGCCAGCTCTGGCGGTAATGCTAGTCGGTATGCCACGTCACTAATTCTCTCTAGTATCTCAAACGGACCAATATATCGAGAGCTTAACTTCCCTTTCTTACCAAATCTCATTATACCTTTAGATGGAGAGATCTTCAAGAATACTTTATCCCCAACTTGAAATTCTAAAGGTCTTCTCCAACTATCCGCATAGCTCTTCTGTCTACTTTGAGCTGTCCTCAATCTATCACATATCAATCTAACGTCTTCAGAAGCTTTTTCTACCAATTTTGGAGTAAATATCTTTCTTTCACCTACCTCTTCCCAACCAATAGGGGATCTACACTTCCGTCCATACAACGCCTCATAAGGTGCCATCCCAATGCTAGAGTGAAAGCTATTGTTATACGCAAATTCAGCTAGTGCCAAATGATCATCCCATGAGCCTTGAAAATCCATGACACATGCCCTCAACATGTCCTCAAGAGTCTGAATTGTCCTCTCTGACTGCCCATCGGTTTGAGGATGGAAGGCTGTGCTAGAGCTCAGTCTAGTTCCCAAAGCATCCTGGAAGTGTCCCTAGAAACGGGAAGTAAACCGAGAATCTCTATTCGAAACTATGCTTACTGGGACCCCATGTAACCTCACTATTTCTTTAACATACATATTTGCTAAGGCACTAAGTGAATCGGTAGCCTTCATAGCTAGGAAGTGAGCGGATTTTGTCAATCGATCCACTATCACCCAAATGGCATCATGATTCCTACGAGTCCTCGGAAGCCCCATGATAAAGTCCATAGTCACGTGCTCTCATTTCCACGTAGGTATGGGTAAAGGCTTCAGTAAGCCCTCCGGCCTCTGGTGTTCAATCTTAACCTTTTGGCACACTAGACATTTGGACACAAAGGTCACTATATCCTTCTTCATACCAGCCCACCAATACACCTTGCGTAAGTTCTGATACATCTTTGTATTACCTGGATGCATTGTGTATTTGGAGTTGTGTGTCTCTTCCATAATCTGTCTCTTCAAGGCCTCTTTATCCGGAATACAAATTCTGCCTTTATATCTCAACAGTTCATCATCTCCGATCTCGAAATCTGAGCCCTGATCCGGTTGTATCTTACTAGTAGTCTCCACAAGTCGAGGATCCTCTTTCTGAGCTTGTCTGATCTGATCAATAATACTAGGCTCTATCCTCAAGCTAGCCATCAAGCATTCACCTTCTCGCTCTAGGTTCAGATTCTGAAAATTTCTCCATCAAATCCCACTCTTTGACCATCATGTAGCTGATCAAGCCCATACTCTTCCTACTCAATGCATGAGCCACTCGGTTTGCTTTACTTGGATGGTAGAGAATCTCGTAGTCATAGTCCTTCAATAGCTCCATCCATCGTCTTTGTCTCATGTTTAGCTCTTTCTGCGAGAATAAATACTTTAGACTCTTGTGATCCGTGTAAATCTGAAATCGTTCACCATACAAGTAGTGGCGCCATATCTTTAGCGCAAACACTACCGCCGCCAACTCTAGGTCGTGTGTGGGATGGTTCCTCTCATGGTCCTTCAATTGTCTCGAACCATAGGCCACTACTTTACTAATCTGCATCAATACACACCCTAGACCTTGTAGAGAGGCATCATTATATACTACAAATCCCCCGAATCCATTCGAGATTGTCAGAACAGGAGCTGTAGTCAATCGCTGCTTCAATTCTAGGAAGTTGCGCTAACATGCATCATTCCACTCAAACTTGACATTCTTGCATGTGAGTCGGGTTAGTGGAGCAGCCAACTTAGAAAATCCTTCTAAAAATCTCCTATAGTATCCCGCAAGCCCTAGAAAGCTGCGAATTTCAGTTACTGTCTTAGGCCTCTCCCAATTAATTACGGCCTCTATCTTAGCTGGGTCAACCGACACACCATCCTTTGACACTACATGCCCCAGAAAACTGATTTGCTCTAACCAAAATTCACACTTACTAAGCTTTGCATAGAGCTCTTTCTCTCGAAGAGTCTGAAGCACGATGTGGAGGTGGTGTTCATGCTCTTCTCGAGATCGAGAATATACTAGTATGTCATCGATGAAAACAATGACGAACTTGTCCAAATAGGGCTTAAACACTTCATTCATCAGTCCCATGAATGCTGCAGGGGCATTTGTTAAACCAAATGGCATGACCAAGAACTTATAGTGGCCGTAACGAGTCCTGAAGGCTGTCTTCGATACATCCTCCTTTCTGATTCTTAGCTGATGGTACCCAGACCTCAAATCAATCTTGGAAAATATCTGAGCACCCTTCAACTGATCCAACAAGTCATCAATTCTAGGCAGTGGATACTTATTCTTCACCGTCACTTGATTCAACTGCCTATAGTCTATACACAGCCTCAAACTACCATCCTTCTTCTTCACAAGCAACACTGGAGCCCCCCAGGGAGACACACTTGGTCTTATAAAACCTTTATTTAGCAACTCTTGCAACTGCTTTTTCAGTTCTTCTCACTCAACCAAGGCCATTCGGTATGGAGGCTTTGATATCGGTTGAGTGCCTGGGAGTAGCACTATAGCGAACTCCATCTCCCTTTCCGGAGGTAGCCCCGGTAGCTCATCCGAAAATACATCAGAGAACTCCTTAACAATTGGAATGTCAGACAATTCCGGATGGCTCCTTTCGGCATCCTCGACAAACGCGAGATAGCCTTCATAAACAATAAATCTCATATTAGTGAGACATCAACAAAATCAAAATCATTCTATTTATCATTTCCAAGGCGTAATACAAGCTTTTCAGGTAGGGAGAGAGTTACAATCTTCCTATAGCAATCTAGACTAGCAAGATGGTTGGTTAACCAATCCATGCCTAGTATTACATCAAAGTCATACATATTCAATAAGATCAAATCTACTGTTAAGTACTGATCTCCCACCTTGACCATACACTGACGATAGACATATTCAGTTGTCTGAGATTTCCTAAAAGGAGTAGTGATATATAACGGATAGCCTAGAGTTTCTGACTCTATATGCAATCTACTAGCAAATGCAGGTGAGATGAATGAGTGAGTTGAACCTGGATCTATAAGTACAATTGCTTCCAAGTCACAGATAGTGAGCTTACCCTTGATAACTGAGCCAGAAGCATCAGCTACCTCCTGATCGAGTGCAAATACTCTACCTTGCACCATTGGCCCCTTGCCCTTATCTTAGGCCTTCTTCTGTTGCGGGATGTTTTGTTTCTCAACTTGCCTCTCTGTGGCCTTAGCAAAGGACAATCTCTGATCATGTGACCTGTCTTGCCACACCTGAAACAAGCCCCAGTAAGTCTATGACAAGGTCGATCACCATGCTTGTTGCCGCAGATAGTACATGGCTGAGATGTAGTAGTAGTAGTAGGAATGATGGCCAAGGCTCTGTTAGGAGGAGTAGCAGTAGCTGTAGGCCTATGAGCCTGTGGTCGAGGCGTAACAAACCTCTGCCTCTTATTTTGTCCATGAAATCTACTTGGCTCCGGCCTCTTTTTCTCATATCTCCTGTCCATGGATGGCTTGGTTCTAGGAGGCTTCCTTGCCCCATACTCAGCCTGAGAAATCTCTAACTCTTGCTCGACAGTCTGAGCCTTTGTAACCACTGCCTCATACTCTGTGAGCTCAAATGGAGTGACCCTTCTTCGAATGATAGGTTTCAATCCCGAAGCAAACTTCTCTGCCTTCTTTTCATCATTAGCAGCATAATCTGTATCATACTTAACCAAGGCAGTAAATCGGGTCTCATACTCATCCACCCTCATCGATCCTTGAGTGAATTCCATAAATTCCTTCTTTTTCTGTCGCCTGGCAGCTTTGGAGATATAGTGGTTCATGAAGGCCTCTAAAAATCTCTCCCAGGTAATAACCGGATCCTTGGCCAATAAGAATGTCTCATGGGTCTTCCACCACTTCTGTGCATCACCCCTCATCATATACACGGCTAAGGAAACCCTTTCAGTAGTACTGCAACCTATATACTTGAAAAGGAATTCCATCTCCTCTATCCATTCCTTAGCCTTCGCCGGATCCTTCTCCCCCTTAAACTGTGATGGGTTCATCTTCTGAAATTGTCGGAGGAGTGTCATATTTCTATTCACTGGATTCCCAGCCTCAGGTACGGCTGGTGGGGGCACAACTGGCAAAGGCTCGACCGGTGGCACTACTGGAGGTGGCGAAGGTGGTGCTTGTTGCGGTGGTGGTGGAGGCTGTGGCATAGCAGGTGCAGTAGGTGGTGGCACGGGAGGTGTAGGAGGTGGTGGTGTAGCCTGCTGTGTACCAGCTTGGTTGGCCACCAATTGTTGTAATAGGGCCGTCATGGTCTCATGACTTTGTTCTATTCTAGCCATCCTTGCCTCGATACTATCTGGCGGTGGAGGTGTGGGATGTGAGGATGATGGAGGTGCTGTGGATGGGGTCAGATATGTAATCGGGTATCTTCGAGCCAACCTCCTAGGTCTACCTCCAATCCTCCTCATCATATTTCAATCAAGAGTAAGACCTATACCAAGAGCAGATCAATCTTAGTATAAGTCGGTAACAGTAAGTTACATGCAGACATTACACAGTACATGAGATGTAACACTAATAACAATCTCTATGACACTGTCACGTACTAGACAAACCGTGCTCTGATACCATTTAATCTATCACGACCCGAAGGCCGTGACATACACTTATCAGTCGAATCTGATTTACTATTTATCAAATTTACGAACTAACTTTTTCTTTTCACTTTAAGGTTTGTATTCGGTGTCAGTGTCTTCTCTCTACTTTATTTGCATTCCTCACTTGATTTACATTCATTGTTTAATTTACCATTTCTTAAACCATTTGACTTACTTAATATTTTCACTTAATATTAAACTCATAAAAGAAAAACGTCGAAAACTTCCCTTTATATAAAATCGACTTTCCTCAACTTAATAACCTGCGATAAAATACAACTATTCCAAGCCTCATATTTCAATCCACAATTCTCAGTTCATTCTACTAGATACATCACATACTTCCAAAATCATTACATATATATGTATGGTAGTTTACAACACATAATTGACAAAATTTACTTCTCGGATCATCGATGACATAGGCATGACATTTCATAATTTATAGTCTTTACTATTCGCTTCTCGGATCGCACTCGATGATCATAAGAGGCTACAATAATCTAGAACGATCCTAAGTTACATCCCAAAAATATCTATAAGCATGTACTGTGCAAATTTAAAATGTCATACATGGATAACAAAATAATCATTGTTATACCTCAAGTGCAACAAACACAGCACTCGGGGGATTTAGACCGATATAGCTACTCAAGATAGTCCCCGAGGCCCCGCACCCAACTCCAAGTGAGAGACTAACTTGTATGATCTACGATGTTATTAATAAGGGGTGAGCAAAACCATGGCTTAGTAAGTAGCTTAAGTAAACAGATACTAGGCTCATGTCGGTCTATATGTACATAATTGCATGGTAGCAAATGACATGATATACATGTATGAGATAGTATTTTATGCATTGGTGTATCTACATGAAACATTCAAATACTGAAAATGTTATGATCACAAACAGATTTTGAATGCACTTATTTCGAAGCAGAGAAAGATTACTAAAAACTGATGATCAAATCACTGTAGGCACGAAGTCTTAAAGTATTGAAAGCTAATTCAGATATCAAAATAGGATTCTGATGTATTTTCTTCAAATCAATGACTTTACAGAAAACTGATAATCTATCAAGTTAGGCATAAAGCCTTAAAGTATTGAAAACGAATACTGATAGAGTTTAGGCATGAATCCCTAATAACTGATACTGATACTGATGTCCATCCTAGCTAGTGATGGAGTAGGTGTTGCAAGCAACACAATACCTATGGCCATAGATTTTGCTCCAGTCTCGCTGATCAGTCCAGAGCTGGAACTTGTTGTTGATTTCTCAGACAAGCCTGATAATGCCTAGAGCTCGAGGCTCGTAAGGTGCAGATACTGATACTGATACTGATGGTCTAGAGCACAAAGCTCAATAGACGGGTAATAGAACCTAGAGCAAGGCTCAATAGGTTCAAGTGACCCAAAGGTCAATGGATTTGCCTGCACTCGAAAACGTATCGAAAAATAGTTCTTTCGTGTAGCTCTTAACTTTCATAGATTTCAAAATACTGACAAGAAACGTTTTCGAGCTTTAAATATACAATATTTTTGATTTATTTCAAAGTGGGCTCAAACCAGAAAAATCTTCTGAGTTAAATAGCACGCAAGTTGTTATACATAAAAAGAACTCATGCATAAAATAGCTTGCATTAAAACGTATTATACGTAAATGCATGTATGCATCCGTAAAAGTCTCTTTATGCATAATGCACTGCTACTAGTGTAATCTAATATGGACCATGCACACATGTACCTACTTTACTCAGATACAGTAGCAAGTTCATACAAGGATTTCGAACTAGCGCTTTTCATGTTATTCAACATGTGGTCTTGGCTAGCTACAACATACAATACAGAAAAACAATATCTCGATTCCAGCCTAAGCATTCTTTTCAACTTTATACTTTAAACCTTTCTTTACGTCTTACCTTAGTAGCCTGATCGACGATATCTCGTCCTTTAATTCATAAGCTAACTTAATAAGTAAGGAAATTTAAATGTTCCTACGAAATGGTACTAGTAAAGCTTACTTAACCCACTTACCTAATGTCCTTAGCCAATATCCTCTTCGAGCCTCCGATAATATCTACTCATCCGCTCCGGTTAAAGTCACTACAAACATTTCAATGTCGTCTCAATCATATACTCATACATGCCTAATACCATACTTAAAACAAACAATTTAAAACAAAGCATTATTATTCGAGTTCACGGTTATGTCCAAGCTTAACTCCTATCAATCCTTAAATTGATGCTTATTGTTTACCTCCGAAAGAATTTTCTTAGTCGATCTTTGTATGGTTCCTTCCTCTTGATATTTTCAAATCGAGCCCTACACCGAGGTTCAAAAATTTAATCTTCATTGTCATGCTAATAACATATACGCGTAGATATATATGTGTATACATATATATATATATATATATATCTACACGTATATATATTCATGCATATACGTATTCTTATTATATATATAATTAAACACTAATTCATTCTATCATATACTTTCTTAGTATATGTGTACATATATTTATATATACATGCACGCCCCTACGCCCACACACGTATAGAAATACATGTACACATCCACATTACTCTAAGCTTAATATGATATTTCATTTCCATTCATTCATTTTATTTTCTTCATTTTTTTGTATATATAAATATTTATTTTGTACCTTGCAGTTCATCGGTCCTTCCAGCCTTTGTCTCTGAACTTTGCCTCTAATGCCCAACTAAATTATCTGCTTTTAGGCTTAATTAACCCTAAATCCTTTCCCTTCCAATTCCCGATCACAGTAGCCGGAGGTAGCACCTACAGCTGTGTCCCTCTCCTCACAGTTTCGGCTTGATCACAGCCTTACAAGAAGTCCCAAATGGTCCTCGTTCAGCTCCAATTAAATATCCAAGGCAAGATCAAAACAGCCTTTGTTTAACGTCTCCAACAAATATTAAATTCCAAACAGAACAGCCTTCAATTAATCCCGATACAGCCTTAAAAATTCACATTCTCAGCTAGATTTTCAGATCTGTCTTCTTACATAAAGCTGCTACATTTCGATCTTCTTCTTCCCTTATTATTCTCGTAATTTGCAGCAACTCATTTGCTGCTCTCTTTGTTGCAGATTCTCTTCTCTCCTTCGTCTGCTTTTTCCTTCCTTTCTTCTCTCTTCTTTCTTTCCTTCTCCTCCTCTCACGTTCTCTTTCTTTTGCTGCAATAGTCTGTCACAGATTTTCCTTCCTTTAGCTGCAGCTTGTTCGACCTCCTCTCTTTGGTCTCCTTCACGTTTTCTTTCTCTCTTTTCTTTTCTCTCCCTTTCTTTATTTTTCTATTTTGGTTTTTAGGTCTGGTTGCCTCTGCCTTTCTTTTTTTTCTTATTCGAAACCTGCTCCCTTGTTAGTGGGAGCAGGTGGAACCAATGGCTTAGGAAGCCATTCAGTTCTTTTCTTTCTTTATTTATTTATAAATTTTTTTATACATTTATTTTATTTTTATTTTTTCTTTTATCTTTGTTTCAGAGAGGACTTTCGGTCCTCTCTTTCTTTTCTTTTGGTTTTCATTTCCTGCTCCCACATTAGTGGGAGCAGGTGATACTTGATTGGCTTCCTAAGGAAGCCAATCAAGTTTCATATGTATGTATATATTATTTATTTTTCTATTTAATATATATTAACTTTACATATATATATATATATATATATATATATATTATATACTATGTATGTTTATCATCTTTTTAATATATGTATATACATGATTGGTATATATTCTCAAATCTAATGTATTTTTTATAGTAGTGTGTGTGTGTGTGTGTGTGTGTGTGTGTGTGTCTATCATTGCTTCTTTATCTTAAATTTTCATATATATATATATATATATATATATATATATATGTGTGTGTGTATATATATATATATATATATTCAATATTCAATATATATATATATATATACACACATATATCTTCATACTTATGTAGATTACATTTAAATATATATATATATATGTATATACTTATATCCTTTGTTTATCAAAATATATATATTTACACTTATATATATATATTTATTTATTTGTTCTTTTGATTGTCTATTCATTTATATACATATTTTCCTGTAGGTTTGTGACTGCACTGATAAAATTTATTGATTTATTTCATAATGCACAAAATATTAATCATTTTCTTTATTAAGTTAATATATATAAAACTCATACTTATTTATTTAAATTCTAAGTTATATTAGCATTAATCATGTATTGCTAAATGCTCTTAAATAAAATATTTGTCTCCATTACTAAAGGAAATTAGAAGCGCAACTAAATTTCAATACTACACTTATTTGATGCCTCTTATTTATTCACCAAAATCAGTACAATTTGCAGTCTTCACAATATCTCTTTTTCAAAATTTCACACCTTGTTCTGAGAGTCACATTGTTCGAATAGCTGATGGTTCTATCTCAAAAATGGTTGGTACTGGTTCTGTTGTTATCTCAGAAAACATCACACTTGAATTTGTTTTATTGGTTCCCAACTTGGATTGCAATCTTTTATCTATTAGTCAACTCACTTAGAAGAAGAATTGTGT
The DNA here is from genome assembly GCA_031772115.1 of Heritiera littoralis. Classification (NCBI taxonomy): domain Eukaryota; kingdom Viridiplantae; phylum Streptophyta; class Magnoliopsida; order Malvales; family Malvaceae; genus Heritiera; species Heritiera littoralis. The sequence goes on from JAPDPK010000043.1 coordinate 3,877,280, forward strand.
TGCTGAATTTTTCTCTAATTACTGTGTTTTTCAAGATTTGAATTCGGGACAGACGATTGGCAGTGCTGAATTACATTTGGGGCTCTACATGTTCAAAACAACCGAATCATCTAGAAGACAACCTCAAAAGTCAGTAGAAGAAAAAAGGTCATTTTCTATTCTTAGGTCAAATAAAGATAGTGAATTAATGTTATGGCACTATCGTTTGGGTCATCCTAGTCAGTTGTATCTTCAAGAACTCTTTCCGTCATTGTTCAATAAAAGTCCTTTTGATCTTCAATGTGAAACTTGTCAACTGTCTAAGCATGTTTGCAATTCCTATCCAATTCACAAATACAAAGAGTCACATCCTTTTTCTTTGATACACAGTGATGTTTGGGGACCACTAAAAATTAAAAGTCTAACTGGGGCCAGATGGTTTGTTTCTTTTATAGATGATCACTCACGTCTCACTTGGGTATTCCTTATGAAAGAAAAGTCTTAAGTTGGTCAATTGTTCAAAGCCTTCAATAACATGGTTCAAACTCATTTCAGTACAAAAATCCAAATTCTTCACACAGACAATGCTAAGGATTACTTTAACTCTATTCTTGGGGAATACCTAAAACAAGAAGGCATTGTTCACCAAAGTTCTTGCACCAACACTCCACAACAAAATGGGATAGCTGAACGGAAAAATAGACACTTACTAGAGGTTGCCCGAGCACTCATGATTCAGTCTCATGTTCCAAAAAATTTTTGAGGGATGCTATACTCACTGCGGCATATCTAATCAATAGAATGCCTTCTCGAGTCCTTAAATTTCAAACTCCTTGTCAAATTTTTCAAAACTCCTATCCATCAACCCGTCTTATTTCTTCTATTCCTCTCAAAGTGTTTGGGTGTTCATCATTTGTTCACATTCCCAGTCAATCCCGAGGAAAACTTGATCCTAAGGCCATAAAATGTATATTTCTCAGGTATACACCAAATCAAAAAGGTTATAAGTGTTATTCCCCACTCACAAAGAAATTTTACCACTCAATGGATGTCACTTTTCTGGAAAATCAGCCTTATTACTCCAAAACCGATGTTCAGGGGGAGAGTAGAAACTTAGAACATCACTTTTGGGAATTTGAGAGTGTACCCGAATGTCAAGTACCCACTCTTGGTGAGTCCAAACCATTTTCTGTTGTATCTAGTCCAGCTCCACTTGTCACTAAAAATCAATCTGATCTGCCTTCAAGTATTCCCACAGAAAATCATTCTGATCTGCCCTCAAGTGTTCCTTCTATTGACAGCAAGAATGAGTTCATTGTCTACTTTAGAAGAAAGAAACATCAAAACCAGGAACATCTAGAGGAACAAGTGCAGTCAGAGACTAGTCATGAAGTTGAACCGGACTCAATTCAAAACGAAACATAGCCAGGTAACACTGTTTTAAATTCTGATGAGTTGATTTTGGATAATCTTGATTTGCCGATTGCTAAGAGGAAAGGTGTAAGGTCTTGCACCAATTATCCCATTCGCAATTTTATGTCCTACAAGAAGTTGTCCCCTGATTATCGTGCCTTTGCTACTAATCTCACAGATATTCAAGTTCCTAATAATATTCAAGAAGCTCTTCAAGTACGTGAATGGAAACAAGCAGTTGAAGAAGAACTTAGAGCCCTTGAAAAGAATGGCACATGGGAAGTAGTCAACCGACCTCCAGGCAAGAATCCAGTGGGATGTAAATGGATTTTCACAGTCAAATACAATGCCAATGGCAGTGTTGAAAGGCTGAAGGCCCGTTTAGTTGCTAAAGGCTTTACACAAGCTTATGGCATTGACTACCAGGAGACCTTCGCTCCTGTCGCAAAACTAAATACTATTTGAGTTCTTCTATCACTTGCTGTGAACTGTGATTGGAAACTCCATCAACTAGACATCAAGAATGCATTTCTCAATGGAGATTTAGAAAGAGAGGTGTACATGGAGATTCCTACAGGACTCAAGAATCAGACAAACATAGATAAGGTTTGTAAACTGAAAAAATCTCCTTATGGTCTCAAGCAATCTCCTAGAGCTTGGTTTGATCGTTTTACTAAAGCAGTGAAGAAGTTTGGTTATTCTCAATGCCAATCTGATCATACATTATTTGTCAAACACTCTCCTGGTGAAAGGATATCTATTATTATTGTGTATGTGGATGATATAATCCTGACAGGGAATCACGAAGAAGAAAGTGAAGAATTGAAGAGATTTTTAGCTCATGAATTTGAGGTCAAAGATTTAGGAAATTTGAAATATTTCCTAGGGATGGAAATTGCAAGATCCAGAATAGGTATTGTTGTTTCTCAACGCAAGTATATTCTTGATTTACTCAAAGAAACCGGAATGCTTGGATGCAAACCCGTAGATACCCCAATGGAAGCTGTCACCAAAGGCAAAGAAGTAGAAAAAGGTGTTCCAGTTGATAAAGGAAGATATCAGAGATTGGTAGGAAGGCTCATTTATCTCTCACACACTAGACCAGACATTGGTTTTGCTGTCAGTGTTGCCAGCCAATTCATGAATAACCCTACTGTAGAACACATGGAACGGTTGTATCACATATTGAGGTATTTGAAGAAAACTCCAGGTGAAGGTCTCTACTTCAAGAAAACCTAGAAAAGGAACATTGAAGTATTTACTGATGTAGATTGGGCTGGTTCTATTACTGATCGGAGATCCACATCAGGATACAGCACTTATGTATGGGGGAATCTGGTTACTTGGCGAAGTAAGAAACAAACAGTTGTTTCAAGGAGTAGTGCAGAAGCAGAATTCCGAGCTATGGCTCATGGGATATGTGAAGGAATGTGGCTAAAACGATTACTCTTGGAACTCCAGGCTACAGTAAAAGGTCCTATCAACATGCTATGTGACAATCAAGCTGCCATTAGCATAGGTAAGAATCCCGTTCATCATGATCGAACGAAACATGTGGAGATAGATAGGCACTTTATCAAAGAAAAAGTTGAAGGTGGTCTGATCAACATCTCCTACATACCCACGACTCTACAAATTGTAGACATCTTGACCAAGTCACTACCAAAGACAAAGTTTGAAGAGATGAAATCCAAGCTAGGCTTACTTGATATTTACAACCCAGCTTGAGGGGGAGTGTAGAAATCTGAGCAGATTTTGTGTATTTACAGCTGTATATCTACAGTTGTATACCATTAAGTTCAGTTTATTTGTTTCCATGTTAAAGGAATCTGGTTTCCTTATTTGGCAGATTCCCATTAATAAGTGTTTTATTTTTTCCTGATTTTTTGGCTGATTACTATCAGTCCACCTTGTAATATAAATAGGTCATATTTTAATTCATTAGACAGAGGAATAAGAGAAATTTTTCTATTCCAAATTCAACAGAAGGTGACATCCATTGACACAAACATTTTCTGCAAAACTGGATCAAAACATTTGTAACCTCTTTGATTTGTAGGACAGCCTACAAAAATACATTTATGTGCTTTTGGATCAAGTTTTGTACGTCTAGGGTCATGATTGTGAACAAAAGAAGTACTTCCAAAAATTTTTAAGGGAATGACTATTGTTAGCCGAGAAGTGGGAAAACATTCATTGAAAACCTTTATTGGTGTTTTGAATTTTAAAATTCTTGTAGGCATTCTATTGATCAGATATGTGGCTGTTAAAATTGCTTCTCCCCAAAGATATGTTGGAACCTTAGTTGTAAAACTTAGAGCTCTAGCAACTTCGAGGAGATGTTTGTTTTTTCTTTCAGCCACCCCCTTCTGTTGAGGTGTATTGTTACAAGAACTTTGATGCACAATCCCTTTCTCAGCAAAAAAATTTCCTAACATATTGTTAAAATACTCCTTTCCATTATCACTTCGAAAAATTTTATTTGAGTCTAAAATTGTGTTTGAACCATTGTATAAAAATTTTTGAACACATTTTCAGCATCAGATTTTTCTTTCATAAGGAAAACCCAAGTAACCCTAGTATGATCATTAATAAATGTGATGAACCAACGTTTTCCAGAAAATGTTGTCACTTTAGAAGGACCCCATATGTCACTATGAATGATGGTAAATGGCTTTGATTTTTTGTAAGGTTGAGAAGGAAAAATAGCACAATGATGTTTAGCTAATTCACAAAATTCACACCAGAAAACAGAAGGTTTTTTTTTCATGAATAACTTGGGTAACAAATTCTTTAAATATTGAAAATTAGGATGTCCTAATCGATAATGCCATAACATAATCTCATTGTCACTGGAACTAGAAATAGAATTGAAACAAGTTTGCAGATCTTGCCTTCCAAAGGTTGATCCTTTATTAAAGATATAGAGGCCACCATCCTATCTAGCACTGCCAATCATCTTCCCCGAGGTTAAATCCTGAAACTCATAATAGGAAGGCCAAAAATTAACTCGACAATTATGATCACAAGTTAGTTTACTGATAGACAAGAGATTATAAGACAAATAGGGAACATGAAGAACACCTTTAAGGGTTAAAAATGGGGAAATAGTAATTTTACCCTTCCCAGCAATTGTAGCAAAGGAACCATCAACAATTTTAACCTTTTGATTTCCTGCACAAGGTATATATGATGAAAACGATTGTGATGTCCCTGTCATATGATCAGTAGCACCTGAATCTAAGATCCAGGAGTCATTAGAATTGGTATAAGCGATGGCTACAGTGAAAAAATTACCTGACTGTGCTAAAGTGCAGTTTGAACTAGAATTTCCTATAGATTGGCACTGAAACATTTTGTACAGATGCTCTATTTGATCTTTGGTGAAAGGAAGAGAATTTGAGGATGACTGCTGCCCTTGATCCGTATTGCTAACTTGAAATGCACAAGAATCTCCCCTTGACCGTGCATCACCTCTAGGTTTTTTCTTCCAATTCGCAGGTTTTCCATGAAGCTTCTAACAAGTCTCTCGTGTATGCCAAGGCTTCCGACAATGATCACACCAAGGCCTTTGTTTACCCCCTCGCCTATCTCCTTCCGAATCGGTACCCTAAGCGACAAGGACGGATCCATCAATGTCTATTTTTGGTTCCTCGGCTTTCTTCAACATCACTTGTCTCCGAGCTTCTTCTCTACGCACCTCGGAGAAGACTTCTCTGATAGAAGGTAAGGGTTTTCGTCCTAGTATTCGCCCTCGAACCTCATCAAGGTCTTTATTTAGACCAGCTAAAAATACGAACACACGACTTCTCTCCATCTTTTTCTTGTATCGAATATTGTCATTTGTGCATTCCCACTTTTCATCTTCGAACATATCCAATTCCTGCCAAAGCGTCATCATCTCGTTATAGTAGGCTGTTACCTCTCGATCCCCTTGTGCATCCGCCACATTTGGGTATTAATTCGAACAATTGAGAATGATTCTCCAAGTCCGAATAAGTTTCTCGAACCGCTTCCCAAACATCTCGTGCGGTTGGCAGAAACATGAAAGGTTCTCCCACAACTGGATCCATGGAGTTGATCAACCAGGCAGTAACCATTGAATTTTCTGATCGCCATTGCTTGTATTTGGGATCACTAATATCTGGCTGTTTCACTTCGCCATTCAAATACCCAAGTTTCCCTTTACCGTCGATAACCAAACGCACAGATTGAGACCACTCAAGATAATTTTTACCATTCAGTGTGTGAATAGTAATCTGAAAGTGGTTGAGAAATTCCTTCTGAAGATGTCGTGCCACTAGTAGTTTTTGGGATCACTAATATCTGGCTGTTTCACTTCGCCATTCAAATACCCAAGTTTCCCTTTACCGTCGATCACCAAACACACAGATTGAGACCACTCAAGATAATTTTTACCATTCAGTTTGTGAATAGTAATCTGAAGAGAATTTTCAGTGAAAGAAATAGCTGAAAGTGGTTGAGAAATTCCCTCTGAAGATGTCGTGCCGCTAGTAGTTTTTGAAGAGGCTGTATTCGAGTCAACCATGGCAGCCTTAAAATTCATGATCAAGCCCTAGAAGCTCTGATACCATGTAGAAAATAATAACAGAGGGCAAAGAAGAAGAATAATAATCTTATTTCTTTCTGGCTAAATGTTACAATCTTAAATAGTATGATAAGTAACTATAAATTAGGAAAGAAACAGAAGATATGGGAATCAATGATACATATTTGATATCCCTTTATTTTAGGAACAAATTAAGTTAATTATTAAAAGCTAATCCCTAGGAATCAGATTACAACTAATTCCTAAAAATCAGGTTGTAAATTATTGACTTCCAAATTAATTTACAGACAAATATTGATGAAACAAACACCAAAAAAATATGAAACAAATCGAGTCCCTAAACAGGTAAAAAGGATGACCACAACCCAACCAAGACTTAATAGGTTACACCTCATCTAGGAATCCGCAATCTGTCAATTTACAAAAAGTACAAAACAAAATTTTATTAAAAAAAAAGGGACTAGCTTAAGCATCTTGGTTAATTGACAGTCTACCTTCAAGAAGACATCAACAGAATCCCAATTTGTCCCAGCAAGTTTTTTCCATTTTCCCAACAAGTTTGTTCTTTCAAAGAGTTAAGCTTCAAGGAATTAAATACAATGATATACCTATAATCACACTTATTTCCTTTTCATTTACCATGACAATGACCCATGGAATTGCCACTAAACAAAATATACATAGGGTATCAACTTTTGTTCATAAGAATTTAGATCAATAATAATTTTGGTAACCCAAAATAAGTAAAATTTCCAAAGTGTTTCAGTTGATTCTCAACAAGTTGAAATAAGAATTTCTGAAACCGAAGTTTATAGATGCAAAAAGTACCTCCTCACGTGACAGCCCCATCCTGTATCTCACATCCTCCATCACCTTTTTTGTGTAATTTACAACCTTCTTAAAACCACTCAGCTGCAAATGTACATATGATAATATAAAGTACAAGTCATCACAGGAAGAAGAGAGAAAAATCTAAACTTAAAAGACGCACACCAATGTTTAAATATTATAAGAATAAGCCACCACAAATAATGCTTCTTAAAAGACACATGCACTAATGCTTAAATATTATAAGAATAAATCATACATTTTGTAGCTCAAAAAAGGATTTCCTCTGACAATGAAGATGTGACTGGCCCTTCCATTTTATCAGGAATTCCATCTCATTCCAATCTGGTTCAGAGTCAAACAAGTGGCTTAACAGAACCGGCTTTGTCAATCTATTGTTTCTAATGGCATCTGTTGGAAGACGGAAGATTCTACTGAGATATTGCCAGAATCTTAAATATTTGCTAGCTGATTTTTCTGTCTTGCATTAGAGGCAACCAATGCTGAGTTTTCGATAGATACACCAGCACCCTTTTTTCCAAGCATAACATTCCTATGACTCTCTTCTCTTCGCAGAAAATTATCACCATTCAAACGGATAGTGGTGATTTGGACAGAGTGTGAACTAAAATTGGAGGCTTGGATTTGGGTTTCTGCTGTTTTCCTTGAGTTAGTAGGAGGACTGGATTGAATTGAAATATCAGACATGGTAAAAGCTATAGGTTGGCTAAGGCTTCTGCAGAATAAGTCTTAGGGTTTTTTAGAAAGAGTCAATGATCAAAATCCAGCTCTTGATACCATGAAAACAAAGAGAGATATCTGAAGGGATAATTTTTATGTATTGACTGACAGTATAAAATACTTTACAGGCTTCCTTCTTATAGAAAATACACAGCACACTTCTAGGAACTGCATAATAACTCCAGCTAAACAACAAGGAAACTTTCCTAATTTACATAAGTTGACTAAATCTTTTTACAGAAAAATCAGCTAGCAAATCTCTAAGATTCTGGCAATATCTCAGCAGAATCTTCCATCTTCCATCTTCCAACAGCATCTTCAGCCATGCCCTTTGGTTGATGCCACGACACCTTTTCAATTGAGTCACCATCTTCCTCTTCAGCTTCATCCTAAACAAATAATATAAAACATTTAAAAAAAGAATAATATTAATAAAAAAGCATCATAAGATTTAGAAGCTTCACGATAATAGATTGAAATTCAGACATCCACCACATGTCAAAAAATAAGGGTTCACAACACAAGGCTTATCCATTTTTCTCTGCAAAGCAAAAAAATACCAGCTTGCCTAATCTACATTACAAAATTTCAATCTACATATTTACATCAGAGTAGAAAAAAAAACCATAAACAAATATCAGACTTCACCTTTCACATCTTTTTCTTCTTGCCTTCATCAATTTCTTCACTTTCTTCACTCTCAACATATGATACTTTCCGAACAGACCTAGTAGAAGTACGAACCTCACTGTTTCTTCCCATGCTTGTCAACATATTAGAACAAGCATTATTTTTATGGTGATTTGCACCCCTCCTTACCATGCTCTTGAAATCCCCATCACTTCCACTGTCAAAAAGCTCAGCTGAGTATTCATGCTCCTCAAATGATGATATCCCTCTTCTTTGCTGATTGGAGGACTTACATTCTCTACTGGGTTTTACATTATGTCCAACTTTAACCTGTTGCCTACCCTTAGGTTTTCTATTATTATAAGAATCATCTTCATCTGAGATATCTACACCATCATTATTGTCTCCTTCAGAATCTTCACAATCCCAGTCTTTATCCTGTTTAGTAAGAACTAAATTAGTGGCGAAAAGCATCAGGTTGAAAATAAGGCATAATCAACAAAGCCATCATGGGTCAAGCTTAATGACCAACATAGAACATATTTTTCATAAAAGAACATGCACACCCAAAAATCCCTGGCATTCTTCCTTTTGAAACTAATTGTACCAGTCTGGGTGAAATAATAAATGAGCATCATGTCATAGAGCACATGCATGTTAAAAATACAAAAAAAAGAAATAAAAATAAAAATCCTTAAAATCTCAATCTATTGCATAAAACCTATTTATTCTCGTTCCTAACATTTTGATGCCGATACAAATTCACCTCCAGGGTTTGAAATTTATCTTTACTAGAACACACAACACAACCATGGTCAAATTACTGGAAACCATCATTCTTAATGTTTTCTATTCATGCATAGCCTCTGCATTTTTACTTTTCAGCCAAAAATCAGTCATTAGTAAAATTTGAAAGCACAAATCACAGTTAAATTGAACAAATCTTTGGTTGGAAAAGCAAAGGAACAGAATAATCAATTAAGAAAAAGGGAAATTCCAAAAAATCTACCACAATATAAAAGGTTCTGTTGAATTTGGAATAGAAAAATTTCTCTTATTCCTCTGTCTAATGAATTAAAATATGACCTATTTATATTACAAGGTGGACTGATAGTAATCAGCCAGAAAATCAGGAAAAAATAAAACACTTATTAATGGGAATCTGCCAAATAAGGAAACCAGATTCCTTTAACATGGAAACAAATAAACTGAACTTAATGGTATACAATTGTAGATATACAACTGTAAATACACAAAATCTGCTCAGATTTCTACACTCCCCCTCAAGCTGGGCTGTAAATATCAAGTAAGCCTAGCTTGGATTTCATCTCTTCAAACTTTGTCTTTGGTAGTGCCTTGGTCAAGATGTCTGCAATTTGTAGAGTCGTGGGTATGTAGGAGATGGTGATCATACCACCTTCAACTTTTTCTTTGATAAAGAGCCTATCTATCTCCACATGTTTCGTTCGATCATGATGAATGGGATTCTTAGCTATGCTAATGGCAGCTTGATTGTCACATAGCATGTTGATAGGACCTTTTACTATAGCCTGGAGTTCCAAGAGTAATCGTTTTAGCCACATTCCTTCACATATCCTATGAGCCATAGCTCAGAATTCTGCTTCTGCACTACTCCTTGAAATAAATGTTTGTTTCTTACTTCGCTAAGTGACCAGATTTCCCCATACATAAGTGCTGTATCTTGATGTGGATCTCCGATTAGTAATAGAACTAGCCCAATCTGCATCAGTAAATACTTCAATGTTCCTTTTCTCAGTTTTCTTGAAGTAGAGACCTCTACCTGGAGTTTTCTTCAAATACCTCAATATGTGATACAACCATTCTATGTGTTCTACAGTAGGGTTATTCATGAATTGGCTGGCAACACTGACAGCAAAACCAATGTCTGGTCTAGTGTGTGAGAGATAAATGAGCCTTCCTACCAATCTCTGATATCTTCCTTTATCAACTGGAACACCTTTTTCTACTTCTTTGCCTTTGGTGACAGCTTCCATTGGGGAATCTGCAGGTTTGCATCCAAGCATTTCGGTTTCTTTGAGTAAATCAAGAATATACTTGCGTTGAGAAACAACAATACCTGTTCTGGATCTTGCAATTTCCATCCCTAGGAAATATTTCAAATTTCCTAAATCTTTGACCTTAAATTCATGAGCTAAAAATCTCTTCAGCTCTTCACTTTCCTCTTTGTGATTCCCTGTCAGGATTATATCATCCACATACACAATAATAATAGATATCCTTTCACCAGGAGAGTGTTTGACAAATAATGTATGATCAGATTGGCATTGAGAATAACCAAACTTCTTCACTGCTTTAGTAAAACGATCAAACCAAGCTCTAGGAGATTGCTTGAGACCATAAAAAGATTTTTTCATTTTACAAACCTTATCTATGTTTGTCTGATTCTTGAGGCCTGTAAAAATCTCCATGTACACCTCTTCTTCTAAATCTCCATTGAGAATTGCATTCCTGATGTCTAGTTGATGGAGTTTCCAATCACAGTTCACAGCAAGTGATAGAAGAACCCGAATAGTATTTAGTTTTGCGACAGGAGCGAAGGTCTCCTGGTAGTCAATGCCATAGGCTTGTGTAAAGCCTTCAGCAACTAAACGGGCCTTCAGCCTTTCAACATTGCCATTGGCATTGTATTTGACTGTGAAAATCCATTTACATCCCACTGGATTCTTGCCTGGAGGTCGGTTGACTACTTCCCATGTGCCATTCTTTTCAAGGGCTCTAAGTTCCTCTTCAACTGCTTGTTTCCATTCACGTACTTGAAGAGCTTCTTGAATATTATTAGGAACCTGAATATCTGTGAGATTAGTAGCAAACTCATAGTAATCAGGGGACAACTTCTTGTAGGACATAAAATTGCGAATGGGATAATTGGTGCAGGACCTTACACCTTTCCTCTTAGCAATTGGCAAATCAAGATTATCCAAAATCAACTCATCAGAATTTAAAACAGTGTTACCTGGCTGTGTTTCGTTTTGAATTGAGTCCGGTTCAGCTTCATGACTAGTCTCTAACTGTACTTGTTCCTCTACATGTTCCTGGTTTTGATGTTTCTTTCTTCTAGAGTGGACAATGAACTCATTCTTGCTGTCAATAGAAGGAACACTTGAGGGCAGATCAGAATGATTTTCTGTGGGAACACTTGAGGGCAGATCAGATTGATTTTAGTGACAAGTGGAGCTGGACTAGATACAACAGAAAATGGTTCGGACTCACCAAGAGTGGGTACTTGACATTCGGGTACACTCTCAAATTCCCAAAAGTGATGTTCTAAGTTTCTACTCTCCCCCTGAACATCGGTTTTGGAGTAATAAGGCTGATTTTCCAGAAAAGTGACATCCATTGAGTGGTAAAATTTCTTTGTGAGTGGGAAATAACACTTATAACCTTTTTGATTTGGTGTATACCCGAGAAATATACATTTTATGGCCTTAGGATCAAGTTTTCCTCGGGATTGACTGGGAATGTGAACAAATGATGAACACCCAAACACTTTGAGAGGAATAGAAGAAATAAGACGGGTTGATGGATAGGATTTTTGAAAAATTTGACAGGGAGTTTGAAATTTAAGGACTCGAGAAGGCATTCTATTGATTAGATATGCCGTAGTGAGTATAGCATCCCCCCAAAAAATTTTTGGAACATGAGACTGAATCATGAGTGCTCGGGCAACCTCTAGTAAGTGTCTATTTTTCCGTTCAACTATCCAATTTTGTTGTAGGGTGTTGGTGCAAGAACTTTGGTGAACAATGCCTTCTTGTTTTAGGTATTCCCCAAGAATAGAGTTAAAGTAATCCTTAGCATTGTCTGTGTGAAGAATTTGGATTTTTGTATTGAATTGAGTTTGAACCATGTTATTGAAGGCTTTGAACAATTTACCGACTTCAGACTTTTCTTTCATGAGGAGTACCCAAGTGAGACGCGAGTGATCATCTATAAAAGAAACAAACCATCTGGCCCCAGTTACACTTTTAATTTTTAGTGGTCCCCAAACATCACTGTGTATCAAAGAAAAAGGATGTGACTCTTTGTATTTGTGAATTGGATAGGAATTGCGAACATGCTTAGACAGTTGACAAGTTTCACATTGAAGATCAAAAGGACTTTTATTGAACAATGAAGGAAACAGTTCTTGAAGATACAACTGACTAGGATGACCCAAACGATAGTGCCATAACATTAATTCACTATCTTTATTTGACCTAAGAATAGAAAATGACCTTTTTTCTTCTACTGACTTTTGAGGTTGTCTTCTAGATGATTCGGTTGTTTTGAACATGTAGAGCCCCAAATGCAATTTAGCACTGCCAATCGTCTGTTCCGAATTCAAATCCTGAAAAACACAGTAATTAGAGAAAAATTTAGCAACACAATTCTTCTTCTGAGTGAGTTGACTAATAGATAAAAGATTGCAATCCAAGTTGGGAACCAATAAAACATATTCAAGTGTGATTTTTTCTGAGATAACAACAGAACCAGTACCAACCACTTTTGAGATAGAACCATCAGCTATTCGAACAGTGTGACTCTCAGAACAAGGTGTGAAATTTTGAAAAAGAGATATATTACCAGTCATGTGATCGGAAGCCCCAGAATCTACAATCCATGATTCTTTACTGTCCACCTTTTTAACCTTAAGAGCAGTCAAAAAATTACCTTTTTGAGCCACTGTTGCTGTTGCCAAGGAGTTGTTATTTGGAGAGATTGAAGTTTGCTAAGTCTGAACCTTTGAAGAATTTCCATTTGTTCCTTACTGAACTGTCCAGGTTGTGTACCAGCAAAACTTTCTTCAGTTGTAGTGTGATTTCCACGACTTTCTCTCTTATATTTTGGTTTCCAATCAGGTGGCTTCCCATGGATATTCCAGCAAGTGTCACGGGTGTGGCTTGTCTTCTTGCAGTGATCGCACCATGGTCTCCCTTTCTTTTTTCGACTATCATCAGATCCTCTTGAAACTAGAGCAGATGCTTCAGTGGTTGTTGACTGACTTGTAGTACCCATCATTACCTTCTTTCGGCTTTCTTCGCGTCGAACTTCAGAAGTGACTACACGTAGATTAGGTAGAGGCTTTGTTGCAAGAATTCGACAATGCACCTCATCTAAGTTCTTGTTGAGTCCCAAGAGAAACTTGTATATTCGTTTCCTTTCAACAATCTTTTTATACTTAAGAGCATCAGTTGGACAGTCCCATTGAGTAGTTGCATACATATCAAGTTGTTGCCAATATCTAGTCAAGCGACTAAAATATTGAGTGACTGTGAGATCTCCTTGACAGAGATCATGAAGAATACCTTCAATCTCGAATGCCTCTACTGTGTCTTCCTTATCAGAGAATGTTTCCCGTGCAGCATCCCAGATTTCTTGTGCTGTTTCATAGAGAATAAAATTCTCTCCAACTTCATTAGTCATGGAGTTGATAAGCCATGACATTACAAGATTGTTTTTTGTCTTCCAGGTCTTGTAACTTGACTCATTAGGCTTCGGTTTAGTGACTCCACCAGTGATGTAATCATCTTTTCCTCTGCCGCATATGAACATCATGACTGAATGGGACCACTGGAGATAGTTGTGGCCATTTAGTTTGTGTCCAGTGATTAAGAAGGCAGTAGTTTCAGATCCTCCATTGGAACTAGTAATAGAGGGATCTTGAGAAGATGAAATTTTTGAGATGGACGATGGCTTTGATGCCATGTTGAATTTGGAATAGAAAAATTTCTCTTATTCCTCTATCTAATGAATTAAAATATGACCTATTTATATTACAAGGTGGACTGATAGTAATCAGCTAGAAAATCAGGAAAAAATAAAACACTTATTAATGGGAATATGCCAAATAAGGAAACCAGATTCCTTTAACATGGAAACAAATAAACTGAACTTAATGGTATACAACTGTAGATATACAGCTGTAAATACAAAAAATCTACTCAGATTTCTACAGGTTCACACCCAATTCCGAAGAAAACCAAAAGATTAGTCTTTCACAGTACATAAGTATAACTAAGTAGAACTTAACAAACAGAATAATTCAAACCCTAGTTTCCTTTGATGCCCTGCACTAAGACTTGAAATTCTTAATTTATATAATCTATATAAATAAGCCAGGTTCCTTTCCTCATCAAAGGGATAACTTGGAATGCAATCCCACGAAACTACCAACATCAGTTGCAGCTCCCCTAAGGTGGTGTTTAAAATGGGGTGATCTCCTTAAAGTTCAGGGTGATTTATGCACTGTGATAAGATCACCGTGTTTGATAGTAATTTGGGATACATTATGTGGCGGCGATTTTAGATCACCAAGAGTGATTAGATTACTACTTTGTGGGGTGATCTAAATCCCATCAAAAAGGCTGGAAAAGTTTTAGCATTGAGAGGTTGCAATCTTCAAAATCACTTTAGGACAAATTTACCCCATAATGATCCTCAACCAAGCATATTTCTCTCAAAATTTCTAGTCTTTACAAGAAAATCTCCACTTTTCTATCATTTAGTACAAGACAACTTATGTGATACTTTTAGGTGAACAAGTCAATAACTTCAAATTTTACTCACCAAAATTGGTTTTCCTATCAAATAATTCAATGAAAATATTATGTTTTTATAAATTGTTTATTCATAAAAATTGAAATTGTTTTTTCTTTTAAATAACTTATTACTAATACTAATAAAGTTATTTTATGTGTTTTATATACCAAAAAGAAAGTTATTTTATGTGTTTTATGCTTGGTGATTTCTTTTTGTTGTCATCCAAGTTTTAGTTATTTATTTATTTATTCTTGAATAAGGACTGATTTTTGTCCAGGCTGTTTTGATAGATACAGTAGTTTAAATTTCTGATTTTTAGGAGATTTTATTCTTTGAGATTTTATTCTTTGTATTTATCATTTACTGATTTTTAGGAGATATTTTAGGGATGTGCTATTTTATCTAGACTATTTATATATCGATTCCATATCAATAAAAAATAACAGAGAATAAGTTTATTTCTCTGATTTCTTTCTTCTCCGTTAACATGGCATCAGAGCAGAAAAGATTCTGAATCAGTTTGTTTTTTTTTTAGCAAACACTGCTATGGCTGGAGCAACCAAAAGAGACGAGTCTTCAACTGTTTCTTCAGGCCAATCCCAACAAACACATCTTCCAATCATGACTTTACAAGGGGGAAGTGAGAATTCTTCTTTGCAGATTACGGCTCACAAATTAAATGGCAAGAACTATCTTCAATGGGCACAGTCCGTCAAGCTTGTAATTCGAGGCAGAGGAAAGATGGGTTATCTCACTGGTGCAACTACTGCTCCCAACACAGAAGATTTTGCTTACCAGGTATCGGAGGCTGAAAACTCTATTATTATGGCTTGGCTTATTAATTCAATGGAGACTAAAATTAGACAGACTTATCTATTCTTGCCTAGGGCAAAAGCAATATGGGATGTTGTGAAGATGACTTACTCAGATCTTGGCAACTCTGCTCAAGTGTTTGAGATAAAGTCAAAATTGAGAGAGACAAAACAAGGAGGCCAGAATGTGACAGATTATTTTAATGTTCTAAAAAATTTGTGGCAAGAATTGGATTTATTTTATGAATCTAGTTGGGACTGTACAGCGTGCAACGTCAAGCAAAAAAAGATGGTGGAACAAGAACGAGTGTTCGAATTCTTAACAGGCTTAAACAAAGACCTTGATGAAGTCAGGGGAAGAGTGCTCGGCAAAGATCCCTTACCATCAATTGAAGAAGTGTTTTCAGAGATACGAAGAGAGGAAAGTCGACAAAAGGTTATGATGGGAGATTTTAAGGAAGAAAATGGTGGACATAATACAACCGAAGGATCAGCTTTGGTTGCACGAGGTCAGCAGTACCATAACAGGCCTTCCACAGATCAGAAAAATACTATAAAAGAATAGCGATCTTGGTGCGATGTTTGCCAACATCATGGACATACCAAAGATACTTGTTGGAAAATTCATGGCAAGCCACCTAATTGGACTCCTAGAAGGCAGAATGATAGGAAAAGCTTCCAAGTCCAAGCCATAGATAAAGAACATACTGCTGCCATGGGTGCAATAGAAGGAGAATCAGCCTACACTTCAGTAAGGTTTAGCAAAGAGCAGATAGATCACTTGTATAAGCTTCTTAGTCAATCACAACCTCAAAATCCACTTGTTTCCAACCCTAGTGTCAGTTCTTGCTCTTTAGCCCAAACAGGTAACTTTCTCACAGCACTTAATGTCACTTCAACTTCAAAGACTCCCTGGATTATTGATTTAGGAGCTTCCGATCACATAACAGGTTCATCTAATTCTTTTCTCACATATTGTCCTTGTTCTAGTAATATTAAAGTGAAAATTGTTGATGGTTCTTTGTCAACTGTTGCTGGAAAAGGTTCTATAAGACTCTCAAAAACCTTAATCCTTCATTTCGTGCTTCATGTTCCCAACCTTACTTGTAATCTAGTGTCAGTTAGCAAATTAACACGTGATAACAATTGCTTTGCAAAATTCTCACCATCTTCTTGTGAATTTCAGGAGATATCCTCGGGGAGGACGATTGGCAATGCTAGTGAACATGAAGGGCTCTACTTCTTTGAGGATGAAGATTCTAGGACTAGACAAGCTTTTGCATCAAGTAGTGGATTATTTTCTGTTTCCAGTCAAAAAGAAATAATGTTGTGGCATTATAGACTTGGCCACCCAAACTTTTCTTATCTTAAATGTTTTTTTCCTCAACTTTTCATAAATAAAAATCTTCATTCTTTACAATGTGAAGTTTGTCAATTAGCAAAGCACAACCGAAACCCTTTTCCTTCCTTACCTTATAAGTCTTCCTCACCTTTCTCATTAATTCACAGTGACATTTAGGGGCAATCCAAAGTTACCACTTCATTCGGTAAACGTTGGTTCATAACATTTATTGATGACCACACACGAGTCACTTGGGTTTACCTTTTGAAACAAAAATCTGAAACTTGTCCAATCTTTAAGAACTTCCATTCCATGATTCAAACACAGTTTCAGGCAAAAATTCATGTCTTACGTACAGACAATGGGCGAGAGTATTTTCATTCAGTGTTAGGTGAGTTTTTAGCCAACAATAGGATAATCCATCAGAGTTCATGTGTGGACACCCCACAACAAAATGGGGTATCTGAATGAAAGAATTGACATTTACTTGAAGTCACACGAGCTCTTATGTTCACCATGCATGTTCCAAGGTACTTGTGGGGTGAAGCAGTTCTTACAGTAGCCTACCTTATAAATAGATTACCAAGTCGGACTATCCACTACCAAACACCTCTTTCCACCCTTACCAAATACTATCCTCATCTTCCCATCTTGAATAATCTTCCCTTCAAAACCTTTGGGTGTACTGCCTTTGTACATATACATGCCCAATATCGCAGCAAATTAGACCCCAAAGCCATTAAAACTGTGTTTCTCGGCTACTCACCCACACAAAAAGGGTACCGTTGTTACTCACCTTCAGAAAACAAATTCTACATCTCTCATGATGTTACCTTTTTTGAGACTCAACCATTCTTTCCTGCCACCTCTCTTCAGAGGGAGATTGAAACCAATGAAGATCGTTTTTGGGAAACAATATCTATGCATATTGATGATATGTCCAAGTCTACTCTACATCTTTCACCTGAGTCAAATCCAAGTCTATCTTCTCTAATAATGCCACAATAGCAACAAAAAATAGATTTGGAAACAGGGGGAGGTTTCACGAGGCAAAAAAATCAAGAGCTACGTGTCTAGACTAGAAGAAATCAGCCTCAAGAAAGAAAGCAATTCATGGTCCCACAGAGCCAAGAGTTCGAACTAGAGGATGCAAATACCTTAGGCACTCATGAAACTGTTCCTCTTTCAAATAAACCTATTGAGTTACCTATTGCTCTTAGGAAAGGAGTCCGTTCTTACACTTTGCATCCCATATCTCAGTTTGTGTCATACAAAAATCTTTCATCATCATTTCGTGCTTTTACCATTAATGTTTCCAATATTGAGATCCCTAGGTCAATACAGGAGGCTCTTGCTAAACCTGAATGGAAAAAGGTTGTTTGGGAGGAAATGAATGCTCTTGAAAAAAATGGCACTTGGGAACTAGTGACTCTACCTAATGGGAAGACTACTGTTGGTTGTAAGTGGGTATTCACAGTAAAATCTAAAGCAGATGGCTCAACTGAGAGACATAAGGCTCGACTTGCGGCTAAAGGTTTCACACAAACCTATGGGGTCGACTACTTGGAGACATTTGCACCGGTTGCTAAGCTAAATACCATAAGGGTCTTGTTATCTCTAGCAGCAAATTTGGATTGGCCATTACATCAACTAGATGTGAAGAATGCCTTCCTGAATGGAGACCTAGAAGAGGAGGTTTACATGGATATTCCACCAGGCTTTGAAGATAGTAAAAATACTTAGAAGGTATGCAAGCTAAAAAAATCCCTATATGGACTGAAGCAATCACCTCGAGCATGGTTTGACCGTTTTTCAAGAGCAATAAGAAGATATGGATATAATCAAGGCCAAACTGACCACACTTTGTTCTTCAAACACCTCCCGTTTGGAACTGTTGCTATTCTAATAGTGTATGTGGATGACATAATTCTCACAGGAGATGCTCTAGAGGAAATGGAGTAATTGAAGGGTCTACTAGCCACAGAGTTTGAAATAAAGGATCTTGGCCCTTTAAAGTATTTTTTAGGAATGGAAGTAGCTAGAAGCAAGATAGGCATATCTGTTGCTCAACGAAAATATACTTTTGACTTGTTAAAGGAAACAGGAATGTTGGGATGCAAACCTGCTGATACACCAATGGAACAAAGCCACAAGACAACCCAATGTAAGGGAGAAATTTCAGTTGACAAAGGAAGATATCAAAGGTTAGTTGGGAAATTGATTTATCTCTCTCATACGAGACTTGATCTAGCCTTCGCTGTTAGCTTTGTTAGTCAATTTATGCATGACCCAAAGGAAGAACACCTTAATGCAGTTTATAGAATTTTGAGGTATCTCAAGATGACTCCAAGGAAAGGATTGTTTTTCAAGAAAACAGAAGAAAGGAAGGTGGAAGCTTTTACTGATGCAGATTGGGCAGGTTCAGTTGGTGATAGGAAGTCTACTTCTGGATATTACACCATGGTTTAGGGAAATTTAGTAACTTGGAGAAGTAAGAAACAATCAGTGGTTGCTAGAAGTAGTGCAGAGGCAGAGTTCAGGTCTATGGCTCATGATATTTGTGAATTGATTTGGCTCAAAAGACTTATGGAAGAATTAAAGATTAAACTGGACCGTCCAATGCAATTATACTGAGACAACAAGGCTGCCATTAGTATTGCACATAACCCAGTTCACCATGACAGAACTAAGCATGTGGAGGTTGATAGACATTTCATAAAAGAAAAAATTGACAGTGGAATGATTTGTGTGACCTATGTTCCAACCAATCAGCAAACTGCAGACATCCTAACCAAAGGATTACCACGACAAAATTTTGAAGTGCTCACAAACAAGCTTGGAATGATAAATATCTACTCAGCCTGAGGGGGAGTGTTGTCATCCAAGTTTTAGTTATTTATTTATTTATTCTTGAATAAGGACTGATTTTTGTCCAGGCTGTTTTGATAGATAGTAGTTTAAATTTCTGATTTTTAGGAGATTTTATTCTTTGAGATTTTATTCTTTGTATTTATCATTTACTGATTTTTAGGGGATATTTTAGGGATGTGCTATTTTATCTAGGCTATTTATATATCGATTCCATATCAATAAAAAATAACAGAGCATAAGTTTATTTCTCTGATTTCTTTCTTCTCCGTTAACACTTTTTCTATAAAATACCAAACACAGGGATTTAAATTCACCAACGATTTATAATATTAAACCAAACATAGTAGAAATCTAAAGATCATCAGTGATCAAATCACCTTGGTGATGTTACAAACCATGGTAATTAGGAAATCACAGTGATCTTGAAAGTGATACCAAATGTTACCTAAATTCAGCCATACTAGAAATGTAAATATTTCTTCCTCTTGAATTGAATTTTCTTTAAAACCCATCAATTGTCTTGGCATTTGCCCAACAAATAAACACCTATATCAACAATCATTCCATTATGTTGTTGCAAGTTCAAGACCAAAACCAAAAGCAGCCCCATTCCAACCCACCAAAATACAAATCCAGACCATCCTAATTTCCTCCCCTTCCAAGGCCACCAAAAAAATCTGTCCTACATCACCACTGGTTAAATAATGGGCAATCATTCATCACTTAGATAGCAAGGTACAATAATAATTATTTCAACAAACACAGAAAGAGAGACAGAGATAAGGAATAAGGAGAAGAAAACTTCTCCCTTAATGAGGATAAAAAGCTTTTTCAGGTGACTAGATGTACTTTTCAAAAACCTATAACAATAATTTTCTATGCTAATTGCTCATTAAACCAAATTTGACTCCTCTCAGGTCCATTAGAGATTCCATTTCATCCATAGATGCCAAGTTAGGTGTGGCATTCACTGAGATGGACTGAAGTCTCCAGTGCAAAAAGAGAATAAAATTTGCCATCCCAATTAACCGGATACAGTAGTAATTCTTCCACAAATGCCACAGCTCAAGCTGCCCAACATGAAAATCAAGGGCGTACAAGCATTTACACATTTACAGATAATCTAAAGCAACATGCCTGCAAACCACTCAAATTTAGCCCTTTCTATAACCTATATCCAAGCACCACCACATGCTAAACTAAACACAACAAATGCCTATGATTATCATTCACTTTATCTTGGATTCTCTTTAATTCTGGCCCTATAATTGAATGTTATACTATATACCTTCAAAAACCTGACTACAATTTATAGGTTAGCACGACATTGTAGACACCATGCAAGTTTTTAGTAGTATTCATCACCATTTCCAGCATAGCAAAAAGAATGACTTGTGAAACCCTACTTTTCTACATTCCAAAAAAGAGGTATAAATTTGGCAACATCCATCCCCAATATAATGATGAATATGCTCTCATCCCATGTGCCGTGATAAGCACTTCATGGTTTTAAATAACTCCATCCTCAAGTGGTTAAAAAAGTGTCCCCCTTTCACCAGCACGCCGAGTATGGCTTAAATTTGAATGCAATATTTTACTCCTGAGCTAACTATCTTTTAAACCCAAAGAAAAAGATAGGAATCTAAATTATGTTAGAGAGAGCCTTCAAATTACTCTAAAAGTACCCCTATCCAAAACTTCTTGGACATTTCACTAATCATACATGTATGAATCTTTTATCCTTAAAATTAAGGTAAAAATCGTCAAAAACATAACTTACCCTTGTCAAAGACGTACCTGTGTCTAACACCCATAACCCAGTCCATGTAAAATAGATCTACATGCTTCAAGTCCTACGATTAAAGCTCTATTCGGTTCACTGAAAATTATTTCCAGAAAATGATTACTGCATTGTCTAGTGTTTGGTTGGCAGAAAATTGATTGATCAACATAAATTATTTCTTGGTCAACAGATAATTAGGCCATTTTCTTGGAAACTGTCTCATACTTTTGAAAAGAGAGATTTCCAGAAAATAACAGTTTATGTATAAGATTATTTACCAAGCCCGTAATTATAATTCTACTCAAGTTAGACCTTGGATATGATTTTGTAAACTTTGATTTAACTTAAACCTAAAACCTACATAAAATATTATTATATTAATAAAAATATTTTTTATTTAATTAGATTAAAATTTTTAACTATTAAAATACTAACATTAAAAAATCTTTCAATATATTTTAAGTTTATATATTTTATTTTGTATATTACTAATGTTAGATATTTTTAGTATTTCAATAATAAACAATATTATATTATTTATTTTAATAATAAATAGCATATTTATTATTTTAATAATTTATTAAAATTTTAATTTAAGATCTAATGTTTTCATATTTTATTTACAAATAGTTTTATATTAGTATTTTAATAATAAATTTAAATAAATAATACTTTGTTATGATTTTAGTAATAAATACTTTCAGTATAAAATATAATTATTTTAAACTATAAATATTTTAATAATAAATATAAATAATACTTTGTTATGATTTTAATAATAAATAATTTCATTATAAAATATAACTATTTTAATATTATAAATATTTTTAATATTTTAAAAAATATATATTAGAGTAAATTACATCTACCTCCTTAACATTTGGTCATAATTCAAATTCAGTCCATTACTTTTAAAAATGGACACTCAGTCCCAAATTTTTTTATGTCACAAAACAACTAAGTTCTTCCGTTAGTCAACGTTAGGTTAACTACTAAAAGCTTAATTTTGTGACATTTTACCCTTGAAAAACTTTAAACCAGAAATAAAGTCAAATTAACTAAAAGGTACTACTAGAAAGACATTTATTTTTTACTTTTAATTTATCTTTTGTTTATTTATTTGTTTATTGTTTATTACTTATGTGTTTTATGTTATACACTAAGTTTGTGGATTTATTTACTTATTATTTATTATTTTTGTGTTTTATGCTCTGCACTAAGTTTGTGAATTTATTTGTTTATTATTTATTATTTGCTTATTATTTATTGTTTATTATTTATTAACTTATTATTTAGTAAAAACCCCATAACTTACCATTGGCACAATTTATTATCCAAGAGTCTAGGGTAAAATTCAAAGATTATTTTTTGTTTGAATTTTACCCTAAACTCCAAGATAATAAATTGTGCCAATGGTTAGTTATGGGTTTATATTAAATAATAAATTAATAAACAATAAAAAATAAATAATAAAAAATAAGCAAATATTAAATAATAAACAAATAAATCCACAAACTTAGTGCAGAACATAAAACACAAAAATAATAAATAATAAATTAATAATTAATAAGCAAATAAATCCACAAACTTAATACATAACATAAAACACAAAAATAATAAACAACAAATAATAAACAATAAACAAATAAATAAACAAAAAATAAATTAAGAGTAAAAAATAAATACCTTCCTAGTAATACCTCTCAGTTAATCTGACTTCATTTCTAGTTGTGGTAATACTTAAAGCTTTTCAAGTAGTCTCAAGGGTAAATAATCACAAAAATAAACTTTTAACAATTGACCTAACAATTGACTAACGGAAGGACTTAGTTGTCTTATGACATAAAAAAGTTTGGGGCGAAGTGTCTATTTTTGAAACTAGTGTATTGAAATTGAATTATGACCAGACATTAAAGAGGTGGATGTAATTTACCTAAATATTAATTATTACTAATATTTTATATATATTAAAATAGTTCAAATTTTTAAAAATATTAATACAATTAATAATAAATAGTTTTCTTTTAAATGTTTAATAATACATTATTTTAGTATTAAATATTAATTTCGAAATATTATTATTTTTAAATATTAATAAATTAATTAATAAATAATTTTAATTCATGCTAACAACTTAACGTAAGATTATATATTGATTCATATAATCTATCTCAGTATTAGGATAAAGGCGATGATGATGATGATGATGATGATGATGATGATGAAATAATAAATAAATTCTAATATTTTATTAGTTATGTCAATATCATTTTTTTTTAAAAAAAGATTTTTCCAAAATAAAAGAAAAATATTTTTCATTGGCTCATCCAAGCAATGGAAAATCTTTAATTTTCTAGAAAACGTAAACATTTTCCAAAAATCATTTTTCGAAAGTCATTTTAAGTGAACCAAATGGAGCCTAAATAAAAAAGCTTATTCACATTCTCCTTTCTTCCTCATCTTTTTACATGAGCCAAAGATAGTATAGGTTAAGATATGCCCTTAGAAGACTATAAATGTGAAGGTGTACTAAATAAAAAAGTACAAAGCTAAATTCAAAAGAAAAGACGTGATAAATAAAACTTAGTTAATAACCTTATTCCCCGCATGACCACCAGCAACAACATAGTCAGGCTCGAAATCTGCATCATCAGGATCAGCTTCTGCAAAAAAGTTGGCATCTCAAATTCGAGACTACTTAAGAACTGTTGTACAGTTAAAAGAATAGGAGCATATATCTTCCATCATACATCAAATTCAATACACAGCTTTACTCAAGCTTGGTGACCTATACAACTTACCATATTCCTCTTCCTCCTCTTCATAATCTGTCAGCATCATCATCCTTGTCGTCATCATCCTTATCATCATGTTTACGATTATTTAAAGCTCTTGAACTCCTGGATACAGTGGTACTGACAGAAAGAGGCTTTGACTGTGGCTTAGTATTTAACCCAACATTGCTAAAGCCTCTGTTATGCATCGCATCACTTTGCTCTTCCCCATCCTGCTCATAGTATTCATCAGATAAAATCTCATCTGCAGGAACATCAGAATGACCCCTTTGCGCCTTGCCTGCTTTTTTCTGCACCTCATCATCTTCTGATTCTAACGTATCATCCCTATCATCTGAAGAATTATATTCCAAACCTTCCAAATTCTTGCGGTCAGATTTTGAATCCTGTCCAGAATCAGATCCACCCTGCTGATCCAAGGGCTGGCTCGCCACAGGTGGGCAGTCCTTCCAAAATGTCGAAACCCATTTCCCAGGTGCTATTCTTCTTCCTGCTGGCTGAAATTTGGAATTTAAAACGCCAGTTCCGTTATCAGCAGCCACCTCATTATGCAGCCTAATAGCATCATTTCGCTCCCCATCACTTTGATACTGTGCATCCATGTTAATATCAAATTCTCTTTCACTATATGTCCCAACTATGTCCTCATTCCCTACTGATCTGTGACTCCTGCCATTGCTTTGTCTGTGTCTTTTCTCTTCCAATACACCATTAGAGACTGTTATTCGAATAGTTCCTAACAAATGCCATCCTCTCACATGGAAAACTCAAAGAAGATTGATGGACTACAAGGCAGCTTCACAATCTTTGCTGAGAACCTGAATAATCAATCAGGCAAACTTTTTAGTCCCGAGATAAACCCAGCATACACAGCTGAAAAAGAGGAATACAAATGGAAGGTAAAAAGAAGAGATACTGCTCACAACAAAAACTCAAAGCAAAGGACTAGAATCTTCATTAAAGAAGATAATTTACCAAAAAAAAAAAAGGACAACCACATAGCCGAATGATCAATAATTCAATATCCAAAGTCAAGATTCTTTCAGTTTTGCTACATTTACAGCAAAGACTTCAATGAGAAGAAGAAGGCTAAATGCAAATTCAAAACATTATTTTAGTTGCAAGAAGTGAAACACCAAATGGAAACTTCAAAACTCGATACATAAAACTGCAAAATTGACAAGACAATTACTTCCTTGGATCAAATGCAATTCCGAAGAACTAAGAAACACATAAATGGGAACAACAGACTTGAAGTCAAGTTTGAAACCACATAAATTCATATTAACACACTTGTCAAGTGATTTCGAGCACAAAAATATCAACATTCTAACCAAATGAATCCAAAGTATCGAGAAACCAAAACCCGAAACGGCCGAAGAAAACGTGAATCGAACAAAGCAAACAATAGATTCATCACTCCAAACACAAAATGAAAAAAAAAAGAGAACAATCGAAAATGCAATTAACAAACCCTAAAATTAGAAATATAAAGCGACAATTCACAATCCAAAACCCTAAATTCATAGCCTCACGGAAAAGATGGGTAAAAAATCGACCACCCAAAATCAAACCCATAACTGTTCAAAAAAAGGGGCTGACATTTATTATGAAAATAAATGAGAGTTTTTTGGGTAAAGAATTTTTTTGGGAATGGAAAGGCTGCGCAGTTTAATAATCGTGGGCACCTATTAAGTGTCCCTGGAAAATGAAACACGGCCAGCAGCGAAATTTTTTTGAAAACTATTGTTGTACAAAACAACAATAAAGATATGCTGACGTCGATGTTCGTGCTTAGTTTTCACGCGTCTCCAAGAAACTTCTGTAAAACAAGAAAAGTCAGAGACCCTTGTGTAGACACTCCGATGCTTAAGTCAGCAGAAAGTTCTTTAGTATTGGGAAGCGTAAAAGCCAGTAGTCCAAAAATTAGAGAATAAAATTGTACCTGGGGGCCTATTTATAAGCCAATATTTTAGGTTAATGGCTTGAGGATAAATCCATCATCTTGCTGGGAGTTTGTGTCCCAATATAACACAAGTTCCTCGAAAACTGGGAGTAGTCGGAGCCTGTCGCCGGCGAGAGATTCATACCACGTGGCTCGTTGTGGCGTCAGGGGTCTGTCGCTAGCAGGAGTCGGAGTCAAGCGCCACGTGTCACCTTATGACTGTATGCGACAGACTGGGAGTCTGTCGCCTGGCGATAGGTGTCATGCGTGCCATGTGTCGCGTTACGATTGCAGGCGATAGACCATTGAGTCTGTCGCCCAGCGACAGGTGTGATGATGCACTTTGCCTATGTCGCCGAAGGCCACGTGGACCAGTCAGTCTTTGCCACGTGGTGATCTCTGACGCTATTGGGTCTGGCCCAACACGAGTAGACTTTGTCCTATCAAACAAAAAACGGTTGCTTTTTTTCTCGGGTCTCTCCCGGGTTTACGGGTTTCGGAGTGGTTCGGGTCTTTTTAACCGGCGCGGAGTGGAAGTTGAAAGATCCCAATTCAAAATGAAGATGTTGTGTTTATTTGGATTAATCGTCCGATTGAAAAAAGAGAAAAAAACATATGTAGAGTTTTTCAGAGAAAGTAAGAAAATCAAAGGGAAAAAAAAATTAGATGCGACGTAAGTAGGCGTTTAATTGCACTTCCAGATACGTGTTAAAAAAAAAGCCTCAATTCTCAAAAATAAAATTAATTTTTTTTAATTTTTTTTATAATCACATGTATCTTATCCATTTAGCAGTATGAAATTAATTCTATTTAAATCGAGATAATAAATAATAAAATCTTTCTAACAGTGAGGATTTCAAAATTTGAACCATG
This sequence comes from Heritiera littoralis, assembly GCA_031772115.1. NCBI lineage: Eukaryota > Viridiplantae > Streptophyta > Magnoliopsida > Malvales > Malvaceae > Heritiera > Heritiera littoralis. Next base: position 3,904,423 of record JAPDPK010000043.1, read on the forward strand.
TTTAAATATTTGAAAAAAATTCACTTTTATTTCTTTCAATCACTTCCTAATTTTTTTTTATTTTTTTGAATAGTACATTCTCATCAAAATTACAATCACAATCAGTATATTATATTCCATGAACCGATAACTTGATAAATTGGTAAATACAAATGATAACAACAAACTAAATAAATAACAAATAAACTAACTCGAACTCATATTTAGTGAGACTCAAACCTGGAACTTCAAAGTTCCAGAGCATCCTCCTTACCACTATGCCAATGTCTCATTGGCTAATTTTTTTTTTAAATTTTAGTTACAAGTTTTGTAGCATATTTTTAAGTTTAATTAAATTTTTATTTATATAATAAAATTTTATAGTAATTTACTAATATTCAGTTTATTAAAAAATATAATTACTAACTATAATAAGCTTAAAAATATTCTAAATATTATTCTTTAATAATTAGCTTAGTATTTTGGTTTTATAAATTTTCGGATTTATCATTTATGTAATTTTATTTTTAAATTACATCCTGCAAATGGAATATGGCCACAAGGCGATGGTATGTGTCGGGGAAATTTGGACGATTAAATCGTACGTGCACAAGGCTGAAAAAAAGGATAAAGTTTGGAAGGAAAGGATAAAATAAGCAGATGACAAAAATGCGCTTGTACGGAAGGGTTCGGCAGTGTTTCCATTTGCCCTTTATGCACGTCAAGGAGATGGGACGGGATTGGCTGGGGATTCCCGCCGGAAGAGTGAATAGGAATCGGGGACGGGGCATGGAGAGGCGGGTTTAGACGTTTAATGGGTTGGCGGCCTTCGCGACGCGATTTGATCAACTTCAGTGCGAGTCATGCTTAATCCGGTTGCTATGGTCCATTAAGTTTACGCTTTCATATATTTACATTATTATAATAAGTTTATATATAATGTATTAATAGTGTATAGCTTCCATACATTATTAGTTAGCCACATATTAACACCTTATTAATGAGCAAATTTAAAAAATATACATGTCTTTATAAATAAATATTAATAAAGTATTTAAATTTATTTTTAAGGGCATATGTACTTTTATATTTTGCTCATTAATGAGGTATCAATATATGATTGACTGAAAATATATAGAAGCTATATACTGTCAATGCATCATATATATATAATCTTTATTATTATATGTTTACATCTATTGGCATTTTTTTTTTGCCATCAACATTATTGATATTAAATTTATGCTCATTATTATATGTTTATGCCTATTAATACTCGAAAATGAATCTACGATGGGGCCTTTATGTAGTATTATAAAACTTATAAAAAAATTAGTTTTTTAATATTTTTACCCCACTAAAAATGGAAAAAAAAAAGATAACACATGCGTATAAATATTGAAAATAACAAAATTATGGTGATAATAAAAATGGGTTCAGTTGGTTACGCTCGTTAAGCCTTTGACCTCATGTCGTGAGTTTGAGTCGTGCTGGTGGCTCCTGGTGAGGTAGGCATCCATTTGCGCCCTACCAGGGTGGCGGGTCAGCCCCTCTTGTCCTCATTTTTTTTTCACCAAAAAAAATAAAAACATTTTTATTGAAGTACCATAATAAATTTAGAAAACAAACAAAAATGAAAGTAAAATGTGATTATGTTTTACTCCACCTGTAACATTCCATTTCTACTTTCTTAAATCTACTACAATTTTTCATTAGATATAAAGAAACAAAAGAAGTAACAAATAGAAAAAGAAAGTACCAATGTCTGTTAGGCTGAGTGGAAGGAGCTCAGTGCTTCTTAAGCAAAGTCTCGAGTTCGAGCTTTGTGAATGGAGAAAGTAGCACTGGAAGAGCTCTCTCGTATCGAGTCCGACCGTAGCTCGACTCCAAATTAGTCGAGACCAAAGTGGCTTTCGAATACCAGAAAGTCTTAGACCAAAAAAATAGAAAAAAAAAGTAGTTAAGCTAAAAAAAAAAACTAGTGGATGGATGAACTATTTTAATTTTTAATTAGATATTCAAATAAGTAATTAATTTCTTAATATTTTTATGTTCACTAATGTGATAGAATATTTATTTACTATTTAAAATTTGTTTATATTAACAAAATAATTTGATTTTGGGCTAACTTATGATTTATATATTTATGTTAATTATGGATTAAAAATAAAGAATTAATATCATATATTTCTTGAGGTAGAATGAAATAATTTAATTTTTGAAGTTATTTGTTCATGATGTCATAGTTCACCAAAAAATAATATCCTTATCTTAAAAGGCAAAGCATTTGATTACAAGTAAAACATTTTATGTGGATAGTCTAAATGCTTGATACGTGTAATATATTAAAATAAAACATAATTATCTCTTTTCAAATTTTAAAAAGATAGAAATCTTGTTGTATATAAATATATTAAAGATACAAAATAAATCAATTATCTTTTTAAATTAATTATCTATTTCAATTTTTAAAATATAAATATTTATATCTATATATAGATTAAAATTAAATAAAAATCACTTATCATTTATCCCTACCTATATTAAGATTAAAAAATATAACATATATATTTATATCTTTTATCATTTTTTAATTTTCTAAAAGATAATATAAATATATATATATATATATATATATATATTAAAATCATTGATAATATAGTACATAACATCTTACGCTTAATAATTACTAGTTAATTTTTTTAATTTTCTAAATGATAACATCATTTTGTATTTTTTTTTAAAATTTTTTAAATTAATACGTAACAATCATTCCTTTTTTTACATTAATATTACAAAATATAAAATATATATATCTACATCATTTATCAATTATATTTTTTTAATTGTCTAAAATGTAACACCTATATATATAAATTTTTAATTTTCTCCATTGTTATTATATAAATTGCATGTGATTATCAATTCACTTTTTTCATCAATACTTGGTACTCATAAATCTTAAGAGTCAAAAATAGAAATTTTTATTACTTTTTGTATTTAGTTTATCTAAAGATATTTTGACATAGAATTTCATCTCACAACATAAAAGACTAGCATGGAATGAGGATTCAATGTTTATAAATAGAATACCTCTGTCGGAGATTAAAGCATTGGTTACAAAGCCATTGTTCAAGGGATTAGATTAACATATACTTATTCAATGATAAAATATATAGCAACATAATTCTAAAATTTAATTGATTTAACATGTATATTATTATTGACTATTTTTGAATTTATGTTATATGTAGGAAAAATCTTTCACCAATGGAGTAAGTCTCATGAAAGTTAATCCAACTTTTAGTTAGTATTATATGTTATGTAGGTACAACAAAAAGCTATCTAAAATAAATGAAAATTTCATTGTGAGATCCACATTTCCTATTACTGTTATTCACTATTTATAAAATTAGGAATAATAAATTGTCTCACGACTGTCCTAGTGCCATTTGATTTGTAGGTATGAAAAGTGAATGGATGGTGGGCTCCACTAAATTTTTGGGGTCCAAATGAAAGTGAGACGTGGCAGACTTAGAATTTAGAGTGTGACAACCATGATTTTCAACCCAGATTAGTAAATAGATTTATTTTAGAGTTGTGTAAATTAAGAAGAAGTATTTGAGACTTGCAAGAATCCATTAAATTATAAGATAAAAAAAAGTTGGAATTAAAGTAAATTCAAAAAAAAAAGGATTTAAATCAGGGAGATCAATATATGAGATATATTTAACAAAGTTTATATACATTAAGACATATGTGTGTGTGTGTGAATTTAATAAAGAAAACATACAAATATTTGTATATTAATTTAATAAGGGAATACTTATATACACACACACATTCATGTATGTAGACGTACTTGCCAAACCTCATGTGTAGGCATATAATATATATAATATAAATATATATATATATATATATATACACATATTTATATGAGATTAGATAAATAAAGAAATTAATTTAAAATATATATAATGTAAATGTACATTTATTAAATAAGAGATGTAGTTACCTTAAAACAAAGGTGATATACATATATATTGTGAGAACTCGTTATTTTATACTGTAGATGTATATTTATATAATTTAATTATCAATAAAGAAATTATTGATAATATTTTGAGGCATTAAATATAAAAGAATGGTGTTTCTCGCATAGAAAATTTTAATCCTAGATGAAAAATATAAGTATGGAAAATTTAAGACTCGAAATGATATATTTGAGTAAATTATATGATTGGCCAAATTTACCAAAAATAGAACCAACATTTAAATAGTAAATTAATAGAAATTAATTAACTCTTGCAAAAAAAAAATTCTGACTTGGAAAATCAGAAAGAGTGTGGCGGCAAGGAAAGAACAAAGAGACAAGAAATAAAGTTGTAATTAAGAGCCTTAAATAAAGGCTGCTAAATTCCAGCCAACACACTCTTCTTTTCTGTACTCCATCGTCATCTTCATTCTTAACCATCATCACCGAAAATTGTTACTCTGTTTTGGTGTATAGTGTAGCCTTCCCTTCAAAGCAGAACATTTATTTTCTTCAGCAAAACCCTTAAAGTTCTTGAGGAAAATAAACCCTTACATCAGAAGCTTACAAAACCCTCAAAAAAGTCAACTAATAAACCTCAAACAGAAGTAGAATCACGTGGAAAACTCTGCCTCTGAATAGGTAAAGATCCAACAGTAGTTTTGAGCTTTTTATTCTTTAATTTTTAGTAGTAGAGATCAAGATTATCATATTTATAGCATTTGTTTTGAAATAAATATAAGTATATGAGAAACCCTAGGTTCGGTGGTGAGGGTTTATAGGAGAAAAGATGGTGTTTGATGATGATGGTGATTTACATAAAAAATGAAGGCTGAACTTAGGAACTGAAAACAGCCATAAAAAAAAATAAAAAGAAAAGATAAGGCAAAATAGAGGTTAGGTGACTTGTCTATATGGATAAAATAATATATCAAACTTAAGTGAGATATATATATATATATATATATATATATATATATATATATATATATATATATAGGAATGAATCATTAAGCTATGTAAAGCCATTCGGCTAGACATTATGTACCGACAACAAAAGGAAAAAGAAAAAGAAAAGAAAATCAGTCAAACTAAAGTAGTTGAAAAATATATAAAATAATATAGTTATAACAACAAGGAGATATGGTTATAAACCAAAAGACTTATGCATGGAAAAATAACATTTAGCCATGCAATCTTTAAAGAAAGTATGATTTGGTAAATTGGCAAATGATGCCAAAACCAAAAGGAACATGAATTGAATATTCGTTATCATAGTGAAATTATATAAGAAACTGATATTCTAAGTAATGTGAAGTTAAATAAGAGTTTGTCAGGCTGTCAAGATGTGGAAATGAAATAGAAAAGAAACTGGGGCTTAAGTAATAGTGACTTTAAGATACACCTCTTGTAGCATGGAATCAATTATGATATAGGTTGTGATTTTAGTGGTTGCAGTGGATTCGACTGAAGTGGAAGATTGAGTGCAAACTTAAAGCTTGTTGGCGATAAATTGCTAAGTCTTAAGGTAAGTGGGTTAAGTAAGCTTTACTAGTACCATTTCGTAGGAACATTTAAATTTCCTTACTTATTAAGTTAGCTTATGAATTAAAGGACGAGATATCGTCGATTAGGCTACTAAGGTAAGACGTAAAGAAAGGTTTAAAGTATAAAGTTGAAAAGAATGCTTGGGCTAAAATTGAAATATTGTTTTTCTGTATTGTATGTTGTAGCTAGCCAAGACCACATGTTGAATAACATGAAAAACGCTAGTTCGAAACCTTTATATGAACTTGCTACCATGTTTGAATAAAGTAGGTACATGTGTGCCTGGTCCATATTGGATTACACTTAGTAGCAGTGCATCATGCATAAAGAGACTTTTACGGATGCATACATGCATTTACATATAATATGTTTTAATGTAAGCTATTTTATGCATGAGTTCTTTTTATGTATAACGACTTACATGCTATTTAACTCAGAAGATTTTTCTGGTTTGAGCCAACTTTGAAATAAATCAAAAATATTGTACAATTAAAGCTCGAAAACGTTTCTTGTCAGTATTTTGAAATCTATGGAAGTTAAAAGCTACACAAAAGAACTGTTTTCCGATATGTTTTCGAGTGCAGGCAAATCCATTGACCTTTGGGTCACTTGAGCCTATTGAGCCTTGCTATAGGTTCTATTACCCGTCTATTGAGCTTTGTGCTCTAGACTATCAGTATCAGTATCAGTATCTGCGCCTTACGAGCCTCGAGCTCTAGGCATTATCAGGCTTGTCTGAGAATACAACAGGCAAGTTCCAGTTCTCGACTGATCAGCGAGACTGGAGCATAATCTATGGCCATAGGTATTGTGTTGCTTGCGACACCTACTCCATCACTAGCTAGGATGGACATCAGTATCAGTATTAGTTATCAGGGATCTTTGCCTACACTTTATCAGTATTAGCTTTCAATTGTTTGAGGCTTATGCCTAACATTATCAGTATTTATTTTGGATTTCAGTTTCAGTTTAGTATTTGAGGCTTTGTGCCAAACTTTATCAGTATCCGTTTTGGATTTCAGTTTCAGTTTATTTATCAGTATCTGTTTTGGATTTCAGTTTCAGTTTAATACTAAAGGCTTTATGCCTAATTGGATTGATTATCAGTTTTTCTGCAAAGTTATTTGTTTGAATATAATGCATCAAAATCAATTTTGATTTCTGTATCGGTTTTTAGTACTTCAAGGCTGTGTGCCTATAATGATTAATTATCAGTTTTAGTATTATTTTCTGCCTTGAAGTAAGTGTATCCGAAATCTATTTATGATCAATAATGGTTTCAATATTTGAGGTTTCATGTAAAGATATCATTGTATAGAATACAATGACATGCATATATATATCATGTCATTTGCTATCATGCAATTATGTACATATGGACCGATATGAGCCTAGTATCTGTTTACTTAAGCTACTTACTGAGCCGTGGTTTTGCTCACCCCTTATTAATAACATCGCAGATCATACAAGTTAGGCTCTCACTTGGAGTTGGGTGTGGGGCCTCGGGGACTATTTTGAATAGCTATATCGGTCTGAATCCTCCGAGTGCTGTTTTTGTTGCACTTGAGGTATAACAACGATTATTTTGTTATCCATGTATGACATTTTAAATTTGCACAGTACATGCTTATAGATATTTTGGGATGTAACTTAGAATCGTTCTAGATTATTGTAGCCTCATATGATCATCGAGTGCGATTCGAGAAGTGAATGGTAAAGACTATAAATTATGAAATGCCATGCATATGTCATTGATGATCCGAGAAGTAAATTTTGTCAATTATGTGTTGTAAACTGCCATACATATATATGTAATGATTTTGGAAGTATGTGAAGTATATAGTAGAATGAACTAAGAATTGTGGATTGAAATATGAGGCTGGAAATAGTTGTATTTTATCGGAGGTTATTAAGCTGGGGAAAGTCGATTTTATATAAGAGGGAGTTTTCGACGTTTTTCCTTTATGAGTTTAATATTAAGTGAAAATATTAAGTAAGTCAAATGGTTTAAGAAATGGTAAATTAAACGATGAATGTAGATCAAGTGAGGAATGCAAATTTAGTAGAGAGAAGACACTGACACCGAATACAAACCTTAAAGTGAAAAGAAAAAGATAGTTCGTAAATTTGATAAATAATAAATCAGATTCGAGTGTTAAGTGTACGTCACGGCCTTTGGGTCATGGCAGATTTAATGGTATCAGAGCAAAGTTTGTCTAGTACGTGTCAGTGTCATAGAGATCGTTATTAGTGTTACATCCCATGTACTGTGTAATGTTTGCATGTAACCACTGTTACCGACTTATACTAAGATTGATCTGCTCTTGGAATAGGTAATTCTGTTAATCGAAATACAATAAGGAGAATTGGAGGCAGACCTAGGGGGTTGGCTCGAAGGTTTCCGATTACACGACCGACTCCATCCACTGCACCTCCATCATCCTCACATCCCACACCTCCACTACCAGATAGTATCAAGGCAAGGATGGCTAGAATAGAACAAAGTCATGAAACCATGACGGCCCTATTACAACAATTGGTGGCCAACCAAGCTGATACACAACAAGCTACACCACCACCTCCTACACCTCCTGTGCCACCACCTACTGCACCTGGTATGCCACAGCCTCCACCACCACCACAACAGGCGCCACCTTCGCCACCTCCGGTAATGCCACAAGTCGCACCTTTGCGAGGTGTGCCTCCACCAGTCGTACCTGAGGCTGGAAATCCAGTGGATAGAAACATGGCACTCCTCCGACAATTCCACAAAATGAACCCATCACAGTTTAAGGGGGAGAAGGATCCGGCGAAGGCTGAGGAATGGATAGAGGAGATGGAGTTCCTTTTCAAGTATATGGGTTGCAATACCACTGAAAGGGTTTCCTTATCCGTGTATATAATGAGGGGTGATGCACAGAATTGGTGGAAGACTCATGAAACGTTCTTATTAGCTAAGGATCCGGTCATTACATGGGAAAGATTTTTAGAGGCCTTCATGAACCATTATATCTCTAAGGCTGCCAGACGATAGAAAAAGAAGGAATTTATAGAACTCACTCAAAGATCGATGAGGGTGGACGAATATGAGACCTGATTTACTGCCTTAGTATATGACACAGATTATGCCGCTAATGATGAGAAGAAGGCAGAGAAGTTTGCTTCGAGATTGAGACCTATCATCCGAAGCAGGGTTACTCCATTTGAGCTAACCGAGTATGAGGCAGTGGTGAGGAAAGCTCAGACTGTTGAGCAAGAATTGGAAATTACTCAAGCTGAGTATGGGACAAGGAAGCCTCCTAGAGCTAAACCATTCATAGATAGGAGAAATTAGAAGAGGAGGTTTAAGCCGAGTAGATTCCAGGGACAAAATAAGAGGCAGAGTTTTGTTGCGTCTCAACCACAGGCTACTAGGCCTACAGCTATTGCTACTCCTCCTCACAGAGCCTTACTACTACATCTCAGCCATGTACTATCTGTGACAACAAGCATGGTGATCGACCTTGTCATAGACTTACTGGGGCTTATTTCAGGTGAGGCAAGACAGGTCACATGATCAAAGATTGTCCCTTGCTTAAGGCCACAGAGAGGCAAGTTGAGAAACAAAACATGCCGTAACAGAAGAAGGCCCAAGATAAGGGCAAGGGGCCAATGGTGCAGGGTAGAGTATTTGCACTCAATCAGGAGGAAGCTGATGCTTCCGGCTCAGTTATCAGGGGTAAGCTCACTATCTGTGACTTGGAAGCATTTGTACTTATAGATCCAGGTTCAACTCACTCATTCATCTCACCTGCATTTGCTAGTAGATTGCATATAGAGTCAGAACCTTTAGGAAGATTGTAACTCTCTCTCTCCTTGAAAAGCTTGTATTACGCCTTGGAAATGATAAATAGAATGATTTTGATTTTGTTGATGCCTCTCTACAAGGTCTAGGGTGTGTATGGATGTAGAATAGTAAAGTAGTAGCCTGTGGTTCGAGACAATTGAAGGACCATTAGAGGAACTATCCCACACATGACCTAAAGTTGGCGGCGGTAGTGTTTGCACTAAAGATATGGCGCCACTACTTGTATGGTGAACGGTTTTAGATTTACACGGATCACAAGAGTTTAAAGTATTTATTCTCGCAGAAAGAGCTATGTTGAGAGGCCTATTCGGATCTTGGATAGAAAAGATAAGATATTGAGGTCGAAGACGATATGAAGAGAAAATGATTGTCTCTTGACTCAATTATGGTAAAAGATAGTAAATAGTAAAGTTTGCAAATGAGTTGCAGCATTTGATGAAATAAATATGAAATGAGTATTGTGAATAACAAAGAGTCTAAAGGAGATATAATAATATAGAAGCGATTAAGAACTGATTGTTTAATGAAATCACATTTCCATTATCAAACTCTTAGATTCTTTAGTGCCATAGTCGAGATATGATTATAAAATGATGAGGATGTATGTGAAGTTCCAGTGAGCATACATATGATAGGAATCTCAGAGTAGCTATATGTTTATGGGAAATAGCAAAAGGCTCTAAGATTCCAAATTTATTGACAGCATCGCTCCATATATGATGTAAATATCTGAGCGTAGTATAGAAACGCTCGATGATATGCTGAGAGAACGGATGCACGAGATATGAAAGCTACTGGACAATTACATACAATTGATTAACTTGTTTAAATGATAGTTAGCAAACTATATCGACTTGGCACCAAATAAGAAAGAGGGATGGTGAACGATATGAATCATATGTGATATGAAAAAGAGGTAGAAATTGATAACTCTCAATTGATAAGAGATTTTAGGTAGTATAAATATATAATGAAAAAAAATGATATGTAGAAATCTAATAGTGATTATGATTTTAAACATATGCTAGCAGTATTATATAAAGGATGATCTAAAGGTCAAGAATCATAAGTATATGAAACAGTACCACCTTTTGATTTAAGTTAAATTTGGAAGACCGAATTTTTTAAGGTGGGAAGAATGTGAGAACTTGTTATTTTATACTGTAGATGTACATTTATATGATTTAATTATCAATAAAGAAATTATTGATAATATTTTAAGGAATTAAATATAAAAGAATGGTGTTTCTCGCATAGAAAATTTTAATCCTAGATGAAAAATATAAGTATGGAAAATTTAAGACTCGGAATGATATATTTGAGTAAATTATATGATTGGCCAAATTTACTAATAATAGAACCAACATTTAAATAGTAAATTAAAAGAAATTAGTTAACTTTTGCAAAAAAAAAAAATTCTGACTTGAAAAATCAGAAAGAGTGTGGCGGCAAGGAAAGAACAAGGAGACAAGAAATACAGTTGTAATTAAGAGCCTTAAATAAAGGCTGCTAAATTCCAGCCAACACACTCTTCTTTTCTGTAGTCCATCGTCATCTTCATTCTCAACCATCATTACCGAAAATTGTTACTCTGTTTTGGTGTATCGTGTAGCCTTCCCTTCAAAGCAGAACATTTATTTTCTTTAGCAAAACCCTTAAAGTTCTTGAGGAAAATAAACCCTTACATCACAAGCTTACAAAACACTCAAAGAAGTCAACTAATAAACCTCAAACGGAAGCAGTATCACGTGGAAAACTCTGCCTCTGTACAGGAAAAGATCCAACAGTAGTTTTGAGCTTTTTATTCTTTAATTTTTAGTAGTAGAGATCAAAATTATCATATTTATAGCATTTGTTTTGAAATAAATATAAGTATATGAGAAACCTTAGGTTCGGTGGTGAGGGTTTATAGGAGAAAAGATGGTGCTTGATGATGATGGTGATTTACGTAAAAATGAAGGCTGAACTTAGGAACCGAAACAGCCATAAAAAAAATAAAAAGAAAAGATATGGCAAAATAGAGGTTAGGTGACTTGTCTATATGGATAAAATAATATATCAAACTTAAGTGAGATATAGATATATATATATATATATATATATATATATAAAAATATATATAAAGGAATGAATCATTAAGCTATGTAAAGCCATTCGGCTAGACATTATGTACCGACAACAAAGGAAAAAGAAAAGAAAATTAGTCAAACTAAAGTAGTTGAAAAATATATAAAATAATATAGTTATAATGACAAGGAGATAAGGTTATAAACCAAAAGACTTATGCATGGAAAAATAACATTTAGACATGCAATCTTTAAAGAAAGTATGATTTGGTAAATTGGCAAATGATGCCAAAACCAAAAAGGAACATGAATTGAATATTCGTTATCATAGTGAAATTATATAAGAAACTGATATTCTAAGTAATGTGAAGTTAAATAAGAGTTTGTCAGGCTGTCAAGATGTGGAAATGAAATAGAAAAGAAACTGGGGCTTAAGTAATAGTGACTTTAAGATACACCTCTTGTAGCATGGAATCAATTATGATATAGGTTGTGATTTTAATGGTTGCAGTGGATTCGACTGAAGTGGAAGATTGAGTGCAAACTTAAAGCTTATTGGCGATAAATTGCTAAGTCTTAAGGTAAGTGGGTTAAGTAAGCTTTACTAGTACCATTTCGTAAGAACATTTAAATTTCCTTACTTATTAAGTTAGCTTATGAATTAAAGGACGAGATATCGTGATCGGGCTATTAAGGTAAGACGTAAAGAAAGGTTTAAAGTATAAAGTTGAAAAGAATGCTTGGGTTGAAATTGAAATATCGTTTTTCTGTATTGTATGTTATAGTTAGCCAAGACCACATGTTGAATAACATGAAAAACGCTAGTTCGAAACCTTTATATGAACTTGCTACCATGTTTGAGTAAAGTAGGTACATGTGTACCTGGTCCATATTGGATTACACTTAGTAGCAGTGCATTATGCATAAAGAGACTTTTACGGATGCATACATGCATTTACATATAATATGTTTTAATGCAAGCTATTTTATGCATGAGTTCTTTTTATGTATAACGACTTGCATGCTATTTAACTCAGAAGATTTTTCTGGTTTGAGCCAACTTTGAAATAAATCAAAAATATTGTACAATTAAAGCTCGAAAACATTTATTGTCAGGATTTTGAAATCTATGGAAGTGAAGAGCTACACAAAAGAACTGTTTTCCGATATGATTTCGAGTGCAGGCAAATCGATTGACCTTTGGGTCACTTGAGCCTATTGAGCCTTGCTCTAGGTTCTATTACCAGTCTATTGAACTTTGTGCTCTAGACTATCAGTATCAGTATCTGCGCCATACGAGCCTCGAGTTCTAGGCATTATCAGGCTTGTCTGAGAATACAACAGGCATGTTCCAGTTCTCGACTGATCAGTGAGACTGGAGCATAATCTATGGCCATAGGTATTGTGTTGCTTGCGACACCTACTCCATCACTAGCTAGGATGGACATCAGTATCAATATCAGTATCAGTTATCAGGGATCTTTGCCTACACTTTATCAGTATCAGTTTTCAATTATTTGAGGCTTATGCCTAACATTATCAGTATCTGTTTTGGATTTCAGTTTCAGTTTAGTATTTGAGGCTTTGTGCCAAACTTTATCAGTATCCATTTTGGATTTCAGTTTCAGTTTATTTATCAGTATCTGTTTTGTATTTCAGTTTCAGTTTAATATTTAAGGCTTTATGCCTAATTGGATTGATTATCAGTTTTTCTACAAAGTTATTTGTTTGAATATAATGCATCAAAATCCGTTTTGATATCTGTATCGGTTTTTTGTACTTCAAGGCTGTGTGCCTATAATGATTAATTATCAGTTTTAGTATTATTTTCTGCCTTGAAGTAAGTGTATCAGAAATCTATTTATGATCAGTAATGGTTTCAATATTTGAGGTTTCATGTAAAGATATCATTGTATAGAATACAACGGCATGCATATATATATCTATCATGTCATTTGCTACCATGCAATTATGTACATATAGATCGACATGAGCCTAGTATCTGTTTACTTAAGCTACTTACTGAGCCGTGGTTTTGCTCACCCCTTATTAATAACATCGCAGATCATACAAGTTAGGCTCTCACTTGGAGTTGGGTGCGGGGCCTTGGGAACTATTTTGAGTAGCTATGTCGGTCTGAATCCTCCGAGTGCTGTTTTTGTGCACTTGAGGTATAACAACGATTATTTTGTTATCCATGTATGACATTTTAAATTTGCACAGTACATGCTTATAGATATTTTGGGATGTAACTTAGGATCGTTCTAGATTATTGTAGCCTCATATGATCATCGAGTGCGATCCGAGAAGTGAATGGTAAAGACTATAAATTATGAAATGCCATGCATATGTCATTGATGATCCGAGAAGTAAATTTTGTCAATTATGTGTTGTAAACTGCTATACATATATATGTAATGATTTTGGAAGTATGTGAAGTATATAGTAGAATGAACTCAGAATTGTGGATTGAAATATGAGGCTGGAAATAGTTGTATTTTATCGCAGGTTATTATGCTGGGGAAAGTCAATTTTATATAAGAGGGAGTTTTCGACGTTTTTCTTTTATGAGTTTGATATTAAGTGAAAATATTAAGTCAAATGGTTTAAGAATTGGTAAATTAAACGATGAATGTAAATCAAGTGAGGAATGCGAATTCAGTAGAGAGAAGACACTGACACCGAATACAAACCTTAAAGTGAAAAGAAAAAGTTAGTTCATAAATTTGATAAATAGTAAATCAGATTCGAGTGTTAAGTGTACGTCACGGCCTTTGGGTCATGGCAGATTTAATGGTATCAGAGCAAAGTTTGTCTAGTACGTGTTAGTGTTATAGAGATTGTTATTAGTGTTACATCCCATGTACTGTGTAATGTCTGCATGTAACCACTATTACCGACTTATACTAAGATTGATTTGCTCTTGGTATAGGTAATTCTATTAATCGAAATACAATGAGGAGAATTGGAGGCAGACCTAGGGGGTTGGCTCGAAGGTTTCTGATTACACGTCTTACCCCATCCACTGCACCTCCATCATCCTCACATCCCACACCTCCACTACCAGATAGTATCGAGGCAAGGATGGCTAAAAGAGAACAAAGTCATGAAACCATGACGGCCCTATTACAACAATTGGTGGCCAACCAAGCTGGTACGCAACAAGCTACACCACCACCTCTTACACCTCCTGTGCCACCACCTACTGCACCTGCTATGCCACAACCTCCACCACCACCGCAACAACCACCACCTTCGCCACCTTCGGTAGTGCCACAGGTCGCACTTTTGCCAGTTGTGCCTCCACCAGCCGTACTTGAGGTTGGAAATCCAGTGGATAGAAACATGACACTCCTCCGACAATTCCGGAAGATGAACCCATCACAGTTTAAGGGGGAGAAGGATCCGAAGAAGGCTGAGGAATGGATAAAGGAGATGGAGTTCCTTTTCAAGTATATGGGTTGCAATACCACTGAAAGGGTTTCCTTAGCCGTGTATATGATGAGGGGTGATGTACAGAAATGGTTGAAGACTCATGAAACGTTCTTATTGGCTAAGGATCCAGTCATTAAATGGGAGAGATTTTTAGAGGCCTTCATGAACCATTATATCTCTAAGGCTGCCAGACGATAGAAAAAGAAGGAATTTATGGAACTCACTCAAGGATCGATGAGGGTGGACGAATAGGAGACTTGATTTACTGCCTTAGTGAAATATGACACGGATTATGCTGCTAATGATGAGAAGAAGGCAGAGAAGTTTACTTCGGGATTGAGACCTATCATCCGAAGCTGGGTCACTCCATTTGAGCTTACCGAGTATGAGGCAGTGGTGAGGAAAGCTCGGACTGTTAAGCAAGAATTGGAAATTACTCAGGCTGAGTATGGGACAAGGAAGCCTCCTAGAGCTAAACCATTCATAAATAGGAGAAATGGGAAAAGGTGGTTTGAGCCGAGTAGATTCCAGGGACAAAATAAGAGGCAGAGTTTTGTTGCGCCTCAACCACAGGCTACTAGGCCTACAGCTACTGCTACTCCTCCTAACAGAGCCTTGGCCATCATCCCTCCTCCTCCTCCTCCTCCTCCTCCTACTACTACTACTACTACTACTACTACTACTTCTACTA
This sequence comes from Heritiera littoralis, assembly GCA_031772115.1. Taxonomy (NCBI): domain Eukaryota; kingdom Viridiplantae; phylum Streptophyta; class Magnoliopsida; order Malvales; family Malvaceae; genus Heritiera; species Heritiera littoralis. Next base: position 3,920,025 of record JAPDPK010000043.1, read on the forward strand.
CTACTACTACATCTCAGCCATGTACTATCTGCGGCAACAAGCATGGTGATCGATCTAGTCATAGACTTACTGGGGCTTGTTTCAGGTGTGGCAAGACAGGTCACATGATCAGCGATTGTCCCTTGCTTAAGGCCACAAAGAGGCAAGTTGAGAAACAAAACATGCCGCAACAGAAGAAGGCCCAAGATAAGGGCAAGGGGTTAATGGTGCAGGGTAGAGTATTTGCACTCGATCAGGAGGCAGCTGATGCTTCCGGGTCAGTTATCAAGGGTAAGCTCACTATCTGTGACTTAGAAGCATTTGTACTTATAGATCCAAGTTCAACTCACTCATTCATCTCACCTGCATTTGCTAGTAGATTGCATATAGAGTTAGAACCTCTAGGCTATCTGTTACATATTACTACTCCTTTTAGGGAATCTCAGACAACCGAATATGTCTATCGTCAGTGTAAGGTCAAGGTGGGAGATAAGTATTTAACAGTAGATTTGATCTTACTGAATATGTATGACTTTGATGTAATACTAGGTATGGATTGGTTAACCAACCATCGTGCTAGTGTAGATTGTTATAAGAAGATTGTAACTCTCTCCCTACCTGAAAAGCTTGTATTACGCCTTGGAAATGATAATAGAATGATTTTGATTTTGTTGATACCTCTCTACAAGGTCTAGGGTGTGTATTGATGCAGTATAGTAAAGTAGTGGCCTATGGTTTGAGACAATTGAAGAACCATGAGATGAACTATCCCACACACGACCTAGTGTTGGCGGCAGTAATGTTTGCACTAAAGATATGGCGCCACTACTTGTATGGTGAACGGTTTTAGATTTACACGGATCACAAGAGTTTAAAGTATTTATTCTCGCAGAAAGAGCTATGTTGAGAGGCCTATTCGGATCTTGGATAGAAAAGATAAGATATTGAGGTCGAAGATAATATGAAGAGAAAATGATTGTCTCTTGACTCAATTATGGTAAAAGATAGTAAATAGTAAAGTCTGCAAATGAGTTGCAGCATTTGATGAAATAAATATGAAATGAGTATTGTGAATAACAAAGAGACTAAAGGAGATATAATAATATAGAAGTGATTAAGGACTGATTGTTTAATGAAATCACATTTCCATTATCAAACTCTTAGATTCTTTAGTGCCATAGTCGAGATATGATTATAAAATGATGAGGATGTATGTGAAGTTCCAGTGAGCATATATATGATAGGAATCTCAGAGTAGCTATATGTTTATGGGAAATAGCAAAAGGCTCTGAGATTCCAAATTTATTGACAACACCGCTCCATACATGATGTAAATATCTGAGCGTAGTATAGAAACGCTCGATGATATGTTGAGAGAACGGATGCACGAGTTGTGAAAGCTACTGGACAATAACATACAATTGATTAACTTGTTTAAATGATAGTTACCAAGCTATATCGACTTGGCACCAAATAAGAAAGAGGGATGGTGAACGATATGTGTAAAAACTACAAATTTTGTACCATGTTGGTGAATAAATAAGAGACACATATAAGCTTGGTACAATGATGGACCTTGTAGTTAGTATTATCTCAAGTAATGAAAATGAAATTGGCAAGTTTGGTGAATTTGACAACAAATGATCCTTGAGATAATTTAGAAATCTTATATGAGTTCAAAAATTATATGAGAACAAATAAGTGCTTGTATTCCATAATATAGAAGTGTATTTATTTTAAATGAAATAAGGACTCAAGTATACTAAAAGAAATGTAGTATACTTGAATATTAAAATAGTTAAATTAAATAAACAAGGGAATAAATATATATATATGTATGGAATATATATATATATATATATGATATAAAAGGATGTTATCATAAAATAAAATAAAATATGTTATACACATACACAAGATGTTAACAATAATAAAGAAAACACATGAATAAATAAATAAACCATATAATAATATTAACAATATAAAAGGAAATAAACAATAATATAATGTGGAGTTGATGGAAACTTTCCATCAAAACATCCAATCCCGTCAGACAACTCCCACTGCCTCTTTTACTACATTTGAGAAATATTTCTTTTCTTTGCTTTTTCTCATCTCCCAGCTGACCCCACTTTTTTTTTCTTTCGGTCAAAAAGGAATTTGCTACTGTTACTCTCTCCTTCTCAGCCCATCTCCTTCAAAATCGTTTCTTGGTTGTTCCTCCTCTGCCATTCGACCATCACGCCATTGAAGGGGGTTGAAGACCAAAGCTGCATCGAGCAACAGAAACTGATGGCTCCAGATGAAGAAAAACACTGCAGCAACAAGGTGAGCACCAGAAGGATTTTAGGAATGCCATTAGTGTGCATTTTCAAACTTGAGAACAAGAGCCAAAAAGAGGTTGTGCATGGCATATACAGGTCAAGTATAAGGCAATAGCGAGGGCTGTACTGGTGGTGCCACGAACTGAAAATAGAAACGGAATGGGCTACGAATTTTTTGAGTTAGGTTAGGGTTTAAGAAGGCTGAACAAGGGAGGACTTGTTGGCTGAAATTGTTGTTGAAAAAGAACACTAAAAGGAGGGTTTTATAGTGGCAGAACATGGACAGCTTATGGGAGCTGTGTGTGAACTAGAAAACTTGGGTTTTTGAAGAAGTGTACAGCCTCCGCCCTTCCTTCGTGAGCAGTCAAGTGTAGAATCGAAGGGGAAGACCTTCGGCTGGAAATGGTGGCTGAGCAAGGCTTAAGGGTGGCCACTCATGAGGGGTCTTTCAAGGGCTGTCCAAAGCTGCCATAAGAGGGTGTTCTACACCAAGCTACTGGAAATACAAGGTAAACGAAATAACAGAAAAATAAAAGAAGAAAAACAAAAAGAAAAGGAATAAAAGAAAAAAAAAAAGGAAAAGAATTAAAATATATATGTGATACATATATATAGATGAAAATATATATATATATATATATATATATATATGTAAAGATGTAGAAAAGGAAGGGAATTGAAATTAGAAATTTATACTATGTAAATGCTGAATATATAAACATGTGTGTGTGTGTGTGTGCATGTATATATATTATTTACTTGGAGGCAAGTAGGAAACAAGGAAAAGAAAAGAGTTAAGCTTGGTGATAATAATTAACATACATGATTTTGATTTTTAGAAGTGTGTTTTAGCATTTGAGCAAGCAAAATAAAGTTAAGTTATTGAGATGGAAATATGAAAGATAGAGATGAAAATAATAAATAAATAAATAAACATATATGTATCATCTATAAAAATAAATATCAATTGTATGATATTTATACAAGTGTACCTAAGCATAATTTTTACACTAAGAAAACAAATGGGATTAGTTGAGATATAATTACAAGTATAATTGTATAATTGTTTAAGATATAGTTATAATTATATAACTATTCGATTATATATATATGTGTGTGTGTGTATATATATATGTATATATATATAACGAAAGGAAAATAGCGTATACAAGTTAATAAACCTCTTATCATCTTATAAAGAATATACAGTAAAGAGTTATTAAAGCGAGTAGGTAATGTTTGGCGAGACACATAAAGAATTTAGTTCCTTGCCAAAGAAATGAGTTGGAATAGTTTAGATTCTAAGATATACAATTGATATGTGATCAAAACGTAATTAAGACATGTTATTGAAACGTCATTCGATTGAATTGTAGTGAATTTGGAGCGGTGTAGGAGTTAAGCTTGAGTTGAGGATCGAGGAAAAGTAACTTACCAAGCATCGAGGTAAGTGGGTTAAATAAGCCTTGCTAGTATCATCTCGTAAGAGATGAATAAATACTCATTAAAACACTTATCTAAATTTACCTCAAGTTGGTGGAATACTATAGGTAAGACTATAAGAGTAAGTATGGTAAAATACAAATTAGGCATAATGTGATTGTGAATAGTAGTTGTTTAGAAAGGAATCTTGCTTGTGATTTGCATGTTATGTGTTATAGTTTGTTTGTGGTTGTTGAATGTTTAAATTGTATACTTTTTGGTGCTTGCATTTTTAGGAATGCATATGAATTAATTAAATCACACCGAGGGAGCATGTTAGCATATTGTGATACTTTGAGAATGCATATGTGATTTGTGTGGGGTACGTATAGCTCCCAATATTGAGTTCTTGGACCTAAATAAGTACCTAGTCGTATTTTTCGAAAGCTAGGAAAAAGGCCAACCCGAGTAAAGACTCGACCTTTGTACCGAGTGAACCACCTCTAGAGAACTCAAGGGACCTAAGTGCTACATAGAATCTTCGGAAACTATGGGAGCCACCTCTAGAATCCTTTGAGAGCTAAGTGCTACACGAGTTCCGATGTGATAGTAGAAAGTCTGTGTCATAAAGGCCAACCCGAGTAAAGACTCGACCTTTGTACCATGTGAGCCACCTTTAGAGAACACAAGGGACCTAAGTGCTACATAGAATCTTCGGAAACTATGAGAGCCACCTTTAGAATCCCTTGAGAGCTAAGTGCTACACGAGTTCCGATGTGATAGTAGAAAGTCTGTGTCATAAAGGCCAACCCGAGTAAAGACTCGACCTTTGTATCGTGTGAGCCACCTCTAAAGAACTCAAGGGACCTAAGTGCTACATAGAATCTTTGGAAACTATGGGAGCCACCTCTAGAATCCTTTGAGAGCTAAGTGCTACACGAGTTCTGATGTGATAGTAGAAAGTCTGTGTCATAAAGGCCAACCGAGTAAAGACTCGACCTTTGTACCGTGTGAGCCACCTCTAGAGAACTCAAGGGACCTACGTGCTACATAGGTTCTTCAAAAACTATGGGAGCCACCTCTAGAATCTTTTGAGAGCTAAGTGCTACACGTGTTTTAATGAAATATAAGGAATCATAGGTTATTGTGACATTAAATAAATGATTGTGATTCGTGAATGTGACGAATTTCAGTAGATGGAATAGATCATATACATAAGACAGAGAATGTGTATGATCATTGAATTTCGCTTATATATGCCATAAAAACATGTGCTATTTGAATGTTTGTCCTCTTTCACACTTAACCATACTGATAAAAAGAATGATACCTTTTGAATTTAAGAATGGAATGAAAGCATAAATAAGCTTATGAAATCTGTGTACATACGGATTGGTAGTAAACCTTGATATAATCCATACATGCTATTTTATAAAACTCAGGCATGTATGATCGTGTTTTACGATATGAGCCTAGTATGTACTTATTTAAACTACTTACTGAGTCGTGGATTGCTCACCCCTTAATTTAACATTTGCAGATCATACGAGTTGATAGCCGGCCCAGGCTTTGTATAGGCTCCCGAGAAATCGTACCTAGTAGTGGTACTCGTTTGCGTTCTCCGGGCTTAGCTTTTGCATTTTTGAGGTATACTACTCGTATATCATTTTGATAGTCATATGTACTTTAATTTCACAGTACTAGGAAAGCATATAGGATGTAGCTTTGGATCGCACTAGATGATTATGTGAGTCTAGGTGATTATCGAGTCGGATCCGGGTTCTAATGTATATTTTTAATGATATATAAAGTGATAGATGTGAACTTATTAATGGTTAAACTCTTGAGAAGCTTGAGTTACTTGATTGTATGAACTGTGGAGAAACAACCGCTGGCTATTTTGTGTGATTTAAAATGTGTTTTAATGCAGGAAATTTTACCTGGGGAAATTGATAAAATACAAAGGGGAGATTTTCGACCCGTTTCATTTGAAATAGTAAATAAGGTTAAATTCATAAGAATCACTTGAGAAGGATGACATAGCTCAAGAAATAATATTAATAGGATAAGATTTGATCTAGATACTGCACTAACACCGAATACAAACCGTAAGTAGAAAAAGAAAAAGAAAAAAAAATTGGTTAGTAATTTTTCAAAGGCGATAAATGTATGTTAAGTGGACGTCATTGGCCTTCGGGTCGTGACAATATGAATCATATGTGATATGAAAAAGAGGTGGAAATTGATAACTCTCAATTGATAAGAGATTTTAGGGAGTATAAATATATAATGAAAAAAAAATGATATGTAGAAATCTAAAAGTGATTATGATTTTAAAAATATGTTGGCAATATTATATAAAGGATGATCTAAAGGTCAAGAATCATAAGTATATGAAATAGTACCACCTTTTGATTTAAGTTAAATTCAGAGGACCGAATTTTTTAAGGTGGAAAGAATGTGAGAACTCGTTATTTTATACTGTAGATGTACATTTATATGATTTAATTATCAATAAAGAAATTATTGATAATATTTTGAGGAATTAAATATAAAAGAATGGTGTTTCTAGCATAGAAAATTTTAATCCTAGATGAAAAATATAAGTATGGAAAATTTAACACTCGAAATGATATATTTGAGTAAATTATATGATTGGCCAAATTTACCAAATATAGAACCAACATTTAAATAGTAAATTAATAGAAATTAATTAACTCTTGCAAAAAAAAATTCTGACTTGGAAAATCAGAAAGAGTGTGGCGGCAAGGAAAGAACAAAGAGACAAGAAATACAGTTGTAATTAAGAGCCTTAAATAAAGGCTGCTAAATTCCAGCTAACACACTCTTCTTTTCTGTAGTCCATCGTCATCTTCATTCTCAACCATCATCACCGAAAATTGTTACTCTGTTTTGGTGTATCGTGTAGCCTTCCCTTCAAAGCAGAACATTTATTTTCTTCAGTAAAACCCCTAAAGTTCTTGAGGAAAAAAAAACGCTTACATCACAAGCTTACAAAACCCTCAAAGAAGTCAACTAATAAACCTCAAACGGAAGCAGAATCACGTGGAAAACTCTGCCTCTATACAGGTAAAGATCCAACAGTAGTTTTGAGCTTTTTATTCTTTAATTTTTAGCAGTAGAGATCAAGATTATCATATTTATAGCATTTGTTTTAAAATAAATATAAGTATATGAGAAACCCTAGGTTCGGTGGTGAGGGTTTATAGGAGAAAAGATGGTGTTTGATGATGATGGTGATTTACGTAAAAATGAAGGCTGAACTTAGGAACCGAAAACAGCCATAAAAAAAATAAAAAGAAAAGAAAAGGCAAAATAAAGGTTAGGTGACTTGTCTATATGGATAAAATAATATATCAAACTTAAGTGATATATATATAAAGGAATGAATCATTAAGCTATGTAAAGCCATTCGGCTAGACATTATGTACCGGCAACAAAAGGAAAAAGAAAAGAAAATCAGTCAAACTAAAGTAGTTGAAAAATATATAAAATAATATGGTTATAATGACAAGGAGATATGGTTATAAACCAAAAGACTTTTGCAAGGAAAAATAACATTTAGCCATGCAATCTTTAAAGAAAGTACGATTTGGTAAATTGGCAAATGATGCCAATAACAAAAAGGAACATGAATTGAATATTCGTTATCATAGTGAAATTATATAAGAAACTGATATTCTAAGTAATGTGAAGTTAAATAAGAGTTTGTCAGGCTGTCAAGATGTGGAAATGAAATAGAAAAGAAAGTGGGGCGTAAGTAATAGTGACTTTAAGATACACCTCTTGTAGCATGGAATCAATTATGATATAGGTTGTGATTTTAATAGTTGCAGTGGATTCGACTGAAGTGGAAGACTGAGTGCAAACTTAAAGCTTGTTGGCGATAAATTGCTAAGTCTTAAGATAAGTGGGTTAAGTAAGCTTTACTAGTACCATTTCGTAGGAACATTTAAATTTCCTTACTTATTAAGTTAGCTTATGAATTAAAGGACGAGATATCGTCGATCGGGCTACTAAGGTAAGACGTAAAGAAAGGTTTAAAGTATAAAGTTGAAAATAATGCTTGGGCTGAAATATCGTTTTTCTGTATTGTATGTTATAGCTAGCCAAGACCACATGTTGAATAACATGAAAAACGCTAATTCGAAACCTTTATATGAACTTGTTACCATGTTTGAGTAAAGTAGGTACATGTGTGCTTGATCCATATTGGATTACACTTAGTAGCAGTGCATTATGCATAAAGAGACTTTTACGGATGCATACATGCATTTACATATAATACATTTTAATGCAAGCTATTTTATGCATGAGTTCTTTTTATGTATAACGACTTGCATGCTATTTAACTCAGAAGATTTTTCTAGTTTGAGCCAACTTTGAAATAAATCAAAAATATTGTACAATTAAAGCTCGAAAACGTTTATTGTCAGTATTTTGAAAACTATGGAAGTTAAGAGCTACAAAAAAGAACTGTTTTCTGATATGTTTTCGAGTGCAGGCAAATCCATTGACCTTTGGGTCACTTGAGCCTATTGAGCCTTGCTCTATGTTCTATTACCCGTCTATTAAGCTTTGTGCTCTAGACTATCAGTATCAGTATCAGTATCTGCGCCTTACGAGCCTCGAGCTCTAGGCATTATCAGGCTTGTCTGAGAATACAATAGGCAAGTTCCAGTTCTCGACTGATCAGCGAGACTAGAGCATAATCTATGGCCATAGGTATTGTGTTGCTTGCGACAGCTACTCCATCACTAGCTAGGATGGACATCAGTATCAGTATCAGTTATCAGGGATCTTTGCCTACACTTTATTAGTATCAGTTTCAATTGTTTGAGGCTTATGCCTAACATTATCAGTATCTGTTTTGGATTTCAGTTTCAGTTTAGTATTTGAGGCTTTGTGCCAAACTTTATAAGTATCCGTTTTGGAATTCTGTTTCAGTTTATTTATCAGTATCTATTTTGGATTTTAGTTTCAGTTTAATATTTAAGGTTTTATGCCTAATTGGATTGATTATCAGTTTTTCTGCAAAGTTATTTGTTTGAATATAATGCATCAAAATCCGTTTTGATATCTGTATCGGTTTTTAGTACTTCAAAGCTGTGTGCCTATAATGATTAATTATCAGTTTTAGTATTGTTTTCTACCTTGAAGTAAGTGTATCTGAAATCTATTTATGATCAGTAATGGTTTCAATATTTGAGGTTTCATGTAAAGATATCATTGTATAGAATACAACGGCATGCACCTATATATATCATGTCATTTGCTACCATGCAATTATGTACATATAGACTGACATAAGCCTAGTATCTGTTTACTTAAGCTACTTATTGAGTCGTGGTTTTGCTCACCCCTTATTAATAACATCACAGATCATACAAGTTAGGCTCTCACTTGGAGTTGGGTGCGGGGCCTCGGGGACTATTTTGAGTAGCTATATCGGTCTGAATCCTCCAAGTGCTGTTTTTGTTGCACTTGAGGTATAACAACGATTATTTTGTTATCCATGTATGACAATTTTAATTTGCACAGTACGTGCTTATAGATATTTTGGGATGTAACTTAGGATCATTCTAGATTATTGTAGCCTCATATGATCATCGAGTGCGATCCGAGAAGTGAATGGTAAAGACTATAAACTATGGAATGCCATGTATATGTCATTGATGATCCGAGAAGCAAATTTTGTCAATTGTGTGTTGTAAATTGCCATAGATATATATGTAATGATTTTGGAAGTATGTGAAGTATATAATAGAATGAACTGAGAATTGTGGATTGAAATATGAGGCTGGAAATAGTTGTATTTTATCGCAGGTTATTAAGCTGGGGAAAGTCGATTTTATATAAGAGGGAGTTTTCGACATTTTTCTTTTATGAGTTTAATATTAAGTGAAAATATTAAGTAAGTCAAATGGTTTAAGAAATGGTAAATTAAACAATGAATGTAAATCAAGTGAGGAATGCAAATTTAGTAGAGAGAAGACACTGATACCGAATACAAACCTTAAAGTGAAAAGAAAAAGTTAGTTCGTAAATTTGATAAATAGTAAATCAGATTCGAGTGTTAAGTGTACGTCACGGCCTTTGGGTCGTGACATATATATAAGAAAATACATATAATTAAGTACCCAATGATATATATATATATATATATATCTATAGATTAAAATTTAAAAGACAATTATATATAAGTATAATTAAGAAAAAAATAATATATATAATAATATTATTTAAATTGGTCCCGATTAGCTTCTTAAGGAAGCCAATCAAGATCACCTGCTCGCACTAACATGGGAGCAGGTGTTGTAAAATAGAAGACTATGTCCTTTTCAAATGGAAAACCAATGGCGTGAGAGTAAAGAAATAGGAAAAAGAAAAGAATGGTAGACATGAGAGAGAGGCGTGAAATAGAGAAATAAAAAGGTTAAAGAAAGAAATTGAAGGATAACAAAAGAAAGAGAGAACGAGATGGAGGAAAAGAAAGAGTGCAGCTGACGAGAAAGTGACCCGAGAGGAAAATAGAGGAGATGCAGGGGCATTGAAAAGGGGATTTATTCTCAAGTTTATAGAGCTGAAGCAATGGTGTGGATGCAGCGAAATTCTCTATGATTAAGGGCATTCAAGTGCTGCTAAAACAGTGGAGTAAATGAGTTGGTCAAAAAGAGCTGGAGGTAAGAAAGCTTGCTACTGATGGAAATTTGAAAATATAGGCTTCGAAATGTGGATTTTTGCTGGCTGTTCTGTGAGGGCAAAACAAGGTTGAACATTTTTCACTCTCAGCTGGAAATGACATGAGAACAGGGGGGATCTTAAGGCTGAGAAAAGGCTCCAGATAGGAGCTGTTTGGGTAGCTGAAACATTGCTTGGTGGGATGTGTGTTACAGTGGCCGTAAAACGCCTAAAAAAATGGCTTTGAAGGCCATTTCAGTTTCTGACTTGGCTGCCATATAGGTAGCTATCGGGCTGCTATTAAAACCGGAGAAAGAAGTGTTGGATTATGCCCTTAGAACCATTCATTAGATGATTGACTTTGGCATTTTTTTATGTATCATGACATTTTATTTATTATAGTTCATTATTATATTTGTCTTATAACTGCGTAATGTAATCTTATATGATAATGTCCTTAGAATAGTAATAACACACTATTCTTAAAATATCCCTAGTCAAGTATTATTGTGAACAAGGATAACAATGATACGATAAGACTAGTATGTGGTTGACTGATGACCATTGTCATGGATATAGGATATCAAGTCATCACATAGGTACATGTTAGAGAACTATGTACTGGATCGACCCTCCATGAGAACGCTACATAGATTGTTATATGAGTGTCATAAGCGATTCTCATAGTGATGATGGTGTATGTGATCCTTTGACTTGAGATCATCATAGATCCCAACATAGAGAATTGCATACTTTAATGCTGCTAGATGTCGTTCGTAACAGGATGGACTATAAAGGTAGTAATCGGGTATGCCTTGATCTATGTAGAGGGATGTTGAGTGATCAAGATAGGATTTATCCCTCTTATATAACAAGAGTGATGTCTTGGGCCCTTTGATAGAGTGAGACTAAGAAATGCATGGCCGTGCTCGAATAAGTCAATATGAGATATTGATCTTATTTGTTTAATTAGTCTACTCAGGAATCAAGAAACGCTGATTAGACTATACAAGTGTGACACATTCCATGACTTGTGTCTAATCAAGACATCAAAGGATAAAGGGATTAGACTACACGGTAACATCTATCACGAGTAAGGTTATGTTGAGTCATTGACATTCTCGTTACATGGGTAGCAATGATGTGTTGCTAGATACCGCTCATTGCCTGTGACAATTTTGTCATTGCCATTGTTTTGAGAACCTATTGGGTCGCACACTTAGAACGGATCAATGAGGAGCTTAATTAATCCTATTCTGAATTGGATTAAGGATATAACTAATCCTATTCTGAATTGGATTAAGGATATAACTAATCATATTCTAAGTAGGATTAGAGTTTTGTTTGACAGTAAATTTTAGGGTAAAATTTACTGCCTATAAAAGGATGTTTTGTGTTTTCTAAAACTGCGCCACACAATTAAACAGAAAAGAGAAACCCGTTCTCTGTGGTTTTAGAGCTTCTTCTAAACAAAAACAAAATATTCTTTTAATCGAAGCTAGCAATTCGGTTAAAATAAAAAACGCTCTTTAAGGCTTCTGATCGTGAGACGTTCAAGAGTCGTGAGATCCGTTCGTGTGGATACCATAGAAGCAGGAACGAAAAGTTGTTGCTTGTGACTCGACCAACGACAGAAAATCAGAGAAAATGTTAGGTAAAATCTCGAAACCCTAATCAGGTAACTCTTCGAATCGATCCTGGTGGAGGCCGAATGATTTAAATTCCGCTACGTGTTTGTTTCGGTTTCCTTCACTGGTATCCGAGCCAGATTCGGAGTCCCTGATTTGTTTTTATAAGAGCATGATCTCTGGTTACTTTCTGTTTATGATTACATGCAATCGTTTTAATGAGATTAATACGGATTAGAATGTATATGATATATTCAGAGGCTAGAAATCGAATTGTTGAAATTATATATATGATATATATCAATTTCGATTCAACTTATATGTGAGATATAATCTGTGATGCGAATTATTAATGGCGGTTTCTGTTCTGCATAAACGTTATGGAAGAAACAGAATACTGTCGAAGTGTATAAAGATCCTGATAAGATCGAAACACTTTTAGATAAGAGTTCTGATGCGACTAAAATTATAATCAGTATGAGATACTGGCTGGAACATCTTGATAAGATTAAGACACTTCCGGATAAGGGGCGTTGGCAATTTCAATACTGTTCATTTTTTTTTCCCGGGGGCTCCGCCACCACACCCCCGCAAGGGGCGCTGCCCCTTGACCCCGTCTGCTGACCGGCCAGCGGGACCGCCACCCAGGGGCTGCCATCCCTGGGAACCCTGCAGTCAGGGTCATAATTCTTTTCAAATGTGCCTCATTAATAAAACTAAAAGTTGAAATTGCATTACACTTGTTTGTATAACATGGTGGTTGTTGTTTGAGCATGGTGCATAGTTATAGCCCTAGACCAATATGATTGTATTTTGGTGGTTGTAAATTTTAATAAATACGACTTGCGTGTCGTGCCTTGTTCTTGAAATTCTAGTTGTACATTCTTTTCTCATCTTACTCCCCTCGAATGTAACTCGAGGTTTCTTTTAAACTACGTAATTGTAACGTAGTATAGGGTTAGAATTTAGCTAAGTATGAGTTGATGGCGATCAACACTAATGGAGCTGACAACCATGCAAAGGATGACCAAAGAGGCACTTGGAGAAGATGCTATTACCCTTAGGTTAACCCTTAGGGTTTCTCATTGGCTTGGGAAATCCATTTAGTTTGGGCTATAACTATGTCACGTTTATTTTATTGCTTAATTGCATGAGATGCATGGTTTATTTTGTACGTTTATGATATGAAAATCGTATGATAATTTTAGAAAAGTAAAAATTGGTGAGATCTTATTCAATAAACTAAGAAAATCCCTCAAATTAAATTAAGTCAAAAATAGATGCCTACCAATGAATAGCACTCGTCAAGGCTAGAATCATTTTGTTATGTTTGCCAAAGTAGAATATCATATCTATATTAGTAAGACGCGATGGGATAATAGTGATATCCAAAGGCTATAAATTGGGTTGACTTAACTAGATTTCCTCAATAGGATTGGGAATTTAGAGGCATAAAGTTGGGCTTCCATTCATGAGATGAATTAGAACAAGTGTTGTTCACCCAACTATCCAAGAGTTACATGAGATGTAATTGGTAAGTGTTGCCTACCTAAATAGCCAAATCTTGGGCGATTAGCCAAAGCTAACTCTAGATAAGGTGAAATATAGATCTTGGCCCACTAGAGAAATTATGTGATAATTTTTCCGAATTAATAGTGAGGGTTGTTGATTCGATAAAAATATGGGAGCATTATTTAATAAATATTTAATTAAATTAATGCATTCATGATACTTATATTTTGCATATTTCTGTTGTAGATTACCATGGCATCAAACACAAATAACACACTTTCACTGCGATCTGTCCTTGAGAAGGACAAGTTGAATGGGACAAACTTCCTGGATTGGTACAGGAACCTGAGGATAGTCCTCAAGCAAGAAAAGAAGTTGTATGTCCTTGAGGTTCCCTTATCTGAGGAACCACCCGCTAATGCTCCAAAGGCAGAAAGAGATGCTTATAAGAAGCCTCAAGATGATGCATTGGATGTTAGTTGCCTTATGCTTGCCTCCATGAATCCTGAGCTTCAAAAGCAACATGAGGAAATGGATGCGTACGATATGATCGAGCATCTCAAGCAACTCTATCAAGAGGAAGCTAGGCAAGAAAGGTACAATGTCTCTAAGGCATTGTTTCAGTGTAGGATGGCAGAGGGGACTCCCATTGGTACTCATGTGCTCAAGATGATTGGGTACATTGAAAACCTTGAAAGATTTGGATTTCCTTTGGGCCAAGAGTTGGCCACTGATGTGATTCTATAATCGTTGCCAGACAGCTACAGTCAGTTTGTTGTTAATTACAACATGAATGAAATTGACAAGACTCTGCCACAGTTACTTAGCATGTTGAAAACAGCTGAATCCAACATGAAAAAGGCCAAGCCCAAAGATGTCTTAATAGTTAAGAAAGCTAAGGGTAGGGCTAATGCATAGGGCAAGAAAAAAGGTAATAAAGCCAATGGCAAGTTCAAGCCCAATGATACTGCACTGAAGCCTAAAGGTGGGGTTGCCAAAGAAGGGAAATGCTTCCATTGCGGTGAGACCGGACATTGGAAGAGGAATTGCAACAAATACCTGGAAGAGCTAAAGAGGAAGAGAGGAAGTGAGACTTCCACTTCAGGTATTTATGTTATAGAAGTTAATCTATCTACTTCTTCATCATGGGTATTAGATACTGGATGTGGTTCTCACGTTTGTGTAAATGTGCAGGAACTCAAAAGGAGTAGATCGTTGACTAAAGGCGAGGTCGACCTACGAGTGGGAAATGGAGCAAGGGTTGCTGCATTAGCTCTAGGAACTTATATTTTGACATTGCCCACAGGGCTTGTTTTAGAATTAGATGATTGTTATTATGTGCCTTCCATCACTAAAAACATTATTTCTATTTCTTGTTTGGACAAGAAGGGTTTTTCATTTATAATAAAGGACAACTGTTGCTCCATTTATTTAAATGATATCTTTTATGGTAGTGCACAACTAATTAATGGTCTTTACATTCTAAATCTTGATATGCCTATTTATAACATAAATGCTAAAAGGATTAAATCTAATTATCAAAATCCAACATATCTCTGGCATTGTCGCTTGGGACACATAAATGAGAATCGCATTTCCAAACTCCATAAAGATGGACTTTTAGACTCATTTGATTTTGAATCGTATGAGACATGTGAATCTTGTTTGATGGGTAAGATGACTAAAGCCCATTTCAAAGGACATAGTGAAAGGGCAAGTGATTTATTGGGCTTAATACATACAGATGTATGTGGACCTTTAAACACACAGGCCAGAGGTGGGTTTATGTACTTTATTACATTTACTGATGATTTCAGTAGATATGGCTATGTTTATCTTATGAGACACAAGTCAGAATCTTTTGAAAAGTTCAAAGAATTCAAGAATGAAGTACAAAACCAACTTGGCAAGAGCATTAAGGCACTTCGATCAGATCGAGGTGGTGAATACTTAAGCCAAGAATTTTATGACTATCTTAAAGAGTGTGTGATTGTCTCACAACTCACTCCTCCAGGTACACCACAATGGAATGGTGTATCTGAAAGGAGAAACCGAACTTTATTAGATATGGTTCGATCAATGATGAGTCATACAGATCTTCCAGAATCCTTTTGGGGACATGCATTAGAAACAGCTGCTTTTACACTGAACCGTGTTCCATCTAAATCGGTTTCAAAGATACCATATGAGATATGGACTGGTAAACGTCCCAATATGTCTTTTATGAAGATTTGGGGTTGTGAGGCTTATGTAAGACGTCAAGTCTCTAACAAACTTGCACTTAAATCTGATAAGTGCTATTTTGTGGGATATCCTAAACTAACTAAAGGATATTATTTTTACAATCCCACTGAGCGCAAAGTGTTTGTAGCTCGAACAGGTGTCTTTCTAGAAAGAGAATTCATTTCTAGAAGAACTAGTGGGAGAAAAGTAGAACTTGAAGAAATTCAAGAACTACAAGATAGCGCACCCGATGTTGAGATGGAGCCTGAGCAAGCACCACAAGTTGTTGTGGAACCAGAACCACAAGCTGTTGTGGAGCAACCGCCTGCTCAAGAGACACAAGCCTTGCGTAGATCAGTTAGAACACATCGTGAGCCAAAGAGATATGGATTTCTAATGACTCAGAACGGTGATGTATTGCTCATAGACCAAGATGAGCCTACTACCTATCAAGAGGTTATTACAGGGCCAGACTTTGAGAAATGGCTTGAAGCCATGAGATCTGAGATGGAATCCATGTATGCCAACCAAGTTTGGACCTTGGTTGACTTACCCGAAAGGGTAAAACCTATAGGGTGTAAATGGGTTTTTAAGAAGAAAACCGACATGTAAGGAAATGTTCATACCTATAAAAGGTGATTGGTTGCTAAAGGTTTTAAACAAATTCAAGGTATTGACTATGATGAAACTTTTTCACCAGTCACGATGATCAAATCCATTAGGATCTTGCTTGCGATAGCTGCATACCATGATTATGAAATCTGGCAAATGGACGTCAAGACTGCTTTTCTTAATGGAAAGCTACTCGAGGATGTGTACATGACACAACCTGAGGGTTTTGTTGATCCAAAAAATGCTGGAAAGGTTTGTAAGCTGCAACGTTCTATTTATGGACTAAAGCAAGCTTCTCGAAGTTGGAATCTTCGTTTTGATGATGCAATCAAAGAGTTTGGTTTCATCAAGAACGAAGATGAACCTTGTGTCTACAAGAAGGTCAGTGGGAGCACTATTGTCTTCCTGGTGTTGTATGTAGATGACATACTACTCATTGGGAATGACATCCCTACCCTTCAGTCTGTAAAGACTTGGTTAGGGAATTGCTTTTCAATGAAGGACTTGGGTGAAGCTACCTATGTACTGGGTATAAAGATCTATAGAGATAGATCAAGGAAATTAATTGGCCTAAGTCAAAGTGCATACATAGATAAAGTGCTAAAGAGGTTTAGCATGCAGGATTCCAAGAAAGGATTCTTGCCTATGACACATGGCATTACTCTCTCAAAAGAACAGTGTCCTACAACACAAGAAAAGAGAGAACGTATGAGTAAAGTTCCATATGCATCTGCTATTGGATCCATTATGTATGCCATGTTATGCACACGTCCCGATGTCTCGTATGCCTTAGCATGACGAGTAGATATCAAGTTGATCCTGGTGAACGTCACTGGATCACTGTCAAGAATATTCTTAAGTACTTGAGAAAGACTAAGGATACATTCTTGATATATGGAGGTGAAGAAGAGCTTATTGTAACAGGTTACACTGATGCTAGCTTCCAAACTGATAAAGATGACTATAGATCGCGGTCTGGTTATGTGTTTTGCCTTAATGGTGGTGCTGTGAGCTGGAAGAGTTCAAAGCAGGTGACAGTGGCCGATTCTACAATAGAGGCTGAGTATATAGCTGCCTCTGAAGCTGCTAAGGAGGCTGTTTGGATCAGGAAGTTCATTACTGAGCTTGAAGTTGTTCCTAGCATTATAGATCCGATTGAGCTCTATTGTGACAACAATGGAGCCATCGCACAAGCTAAGGAACCTAGATCTCACCAACGATCCAAACATATACTACGGTGCTTCCATCTCATTCGAGATATCATCGAGAGAGGAGATGTGAGGATATGCAAAGTATCAACTGACGATAACATCGCCGACCCACTGACGAAGCCTTTGACACAGCAGAGACATGATCGTCACACTAGGTCACTAGGTATTAGATACATGAGTGAATGGTCTTAGTGAAAGTGGGAGATTGTTGGATTATGCCCTTAGAACCATTCATTAGATGATTGACTTTGGCATTTTTTTATGTATCATGACATTTTATTTATTATAGTTCATTATTATATTTGTCTTATAACTGCGTAATGTAATCTTATATGATAATGTCCTTAGAATAGTAATAACACACTATTCTTAAAATATCCCTAGTCAAGTATTATTGTGAACAAGGATAACAATGATACGATAAGACTAGTATGTGGTTGACTGATGACCATTGTCATGGATATAGGATATCAAGTCCTCACATAGGTACATGTTAAAGAACTATGTACTGGATCGACCCTCCATGAGAACGCTACATGGATTGTTATATGAGTGTCATAAGCGATTCTCATAGTAATGATGGTGTATGTGATCCTTTGACTTGAGATCATCAGAGATCCCAACATAGAGAATTGCATACTTTAATGCTGCTAGATGTCGTTCGTAACAGGATGGACTATAAAGGTAGTAATCGGGTATGCCTTGATCTATGTAGAGCGATGTTGAGTGATCAAGATAGGATTTATCCCTCTTATATAACAAGAGTGATGTCTTGGGCCCTTTGATAGAGTGAGACTAAGAAATGCATGGCCGTGCTCGAATAAGTCAATATGAGATATTGATTTTATTTGTTTAATTAGTCCACTCAGGAATCAAGAAACGCTGATTAGAATATACAAGTGTACACATTCCATGACTTGTGTCTAATCAAGACATCAAAGGATAAAGGGATTAGACTACACGGTAACATCTATCACGAGTAAGGTTATGTCGAGTCATTGACATTCTCGTTACATGGGTAGCAATGATGTGTTGCTAGATACCGCTCATTGCCTGTGACAATTTTGTCATTGCCATTGTTTTGAGAACCTATTGGGTCGCACACTTAGAACGGATCAATGAGGAGCTTAATTAATCCTATTCTGAATTGGATTAAGGATATAACTAATCATATTCTGAATTGGATTAAGGATATAACTAATCCTATTCTAAGTAGGATTAGAGTTCTGTTTGACAGTAAATTTTAGGGTAAAATTTACTGCCTATAAAAGGATGTTTTGTGTTTTCTAAAACTGAGCCGAACAATTAAAAAGAAAGGAGAAACCTATTCTCTGTGGTTTTAGAGCTTCTTTCAAACAAAAACAAAATATTCTTTTAATCGAAGCTAGCAATTCAATTAAAATAAAAAACGCTCTTTAAGGCTTCTGATCGTGAGACGTTCAAGAGTCATGAGATCCGTTCGTGTGGATACCATAGAGGCAGGAACGAAAAGTTGTTGCTTGTGAGTTGACCAACGACAGAAAATCAGAGAAAACGTTAGGTAAAATCTCGAAACCCTAATCAGGCAACTCTCCGAATCGATCCTGGTGGAGGCTGAATGATTTAAATTCCGCTGCGTGTTTGTTTCGGTTTCCTTCAAGAAGAGCTGCTTTTGAGGCATTAGGGTGCTGGAAATATGAGGAACTTAAGGTGAATCAGTGCAGCCCTTTGATAGGTGAACTAAAGACTGAACATGGACTTTATCCACAATTAAAGCTAATCGGGAAAGGTAAAACCTGAGAGCCAAGACAGCTACCTAAGGGCTTAACCAAGAGGGTAAGTTCCCTCTAGGCATGAATTTTTAAATATAATATATATAGGTATGTATGTATATTGTTTGAATGTACACATATATGCATAATGAGTAGCTATGTGTACGTATATGTGTAAATATATATATATATATGTAGAGATATATTAAAATATATATATGAGTATCAATGATATAATGAGCATAATAAATGCGTATTAACATACATATAAGTAGCTCGTGTGATGTCATTGGGATATAAGTGTGTGTATATATATGTCCATATGACTATGGGCCACTTATATATACAAATCATAAGAGTTAGAAATTCCAGATATATACAAATCATAAGAGTTTGAAATATCAGTTCCTGTAGCGAGGTTAAATATGAGATAGCGAAGATAGATGAAGCTGTTAAAGGATTTTGACTATGAGATCCTATACCACCCAGGGAAAGCTAATGCAGTGGCAAACATTTTGAGTTGAAAGTATGTGGGCATGGTCTCTTACATGATGGTTAGGGAGCATGAATTGTTAGAACAGTTCTCGCACCTTAGATTAAATGTGATTTCCTCTAAGAGATATGGATTTACGTCTAGTCTCAAAATTGAGCTAGATTTGATGGACAGGATAAGGAATGCTCAAAGGACTGATGCCTATTGTTTAGAGGTTGCCAGTCAGGTGCAGATGGGTGTACAGTTAGATTTTGGGATAAACATTGATGGCATATTAAGGTTCAGAGGCAGGATTTGTGTTCCTGACAACCAGAAGCTTAAGGATTTGATTTTGACAGAGGCCCACACCTCTGGGTACACTCTGCACCTAGGCAGTACTAACAAGAACTTACGAAGAGTGTATTGGTGGCTTAAGATGAAGCGAGACATCGCATAGTTTGTTGCTAGATGTCTCACGTGTCAGCAGGTGAAAATCGAGCATCAAAAGCCTACAGGGTTATTGCAGCTTCTACTAATCCCGATGTGGAAATGGGAGCATATCACGATGGACTTCATTATGGGTTTACTAAAGACCCGGAGGAATCATGATGCTATATTAGTGATTGTGGATAGATTGACGAAGTCTGCCCATTTTCTTCCTATCAGATCTTCTGATTCTTTCGGTGTCCTAACCGATCTATATGTATGGGAGATAGTGAGATTGCATGGTGTTCCATGAGCATCACTTCTAATAGGGATTCCCTGTTTAAATCTCAATTTTGGGAGAGATTTCAAGAGGCTATAGGGTCCCGATTGAATGTCAACACTGCTTTTCATCCGCAGACTGATGGATAGTTCGAGCGAGTGATTTAGACGCTCGAAAGAGTGTGTGCACTGGATTTTAAGGGCTCCTAGGACGACCACTTGCCACTAGCAGAATTTGTTTATAATAACAGTTATCAGGATAGCATCGGCATGACACCATATGAGGCTTTATATGGTAGAAGGTGTAGGTCTCCGATTGTGTGGGAAGAAGTGGGAGATCGAAAATGTTAGCTCCTGATCTGGTACAATAAGCTTCCCGAGATAGGCAGCTTATCTATGAAAGGTTGAAAATAGCTTAAAGTTGATAGAAGAATTATGCAGATACTAGATGTCGACCACTAGAATTCTCAGTTGGAGATTTGGTCTTTCTTAAAGTCTTACATTCCAAGGGCATAATGAGATTCGGCAAGAAAGGAAAATTGAGTCCTTGATACATCGAACCCTTCGAGATCTTAGATCTCATGGGGGACGTGGCATATAGACTAGCACTACCACCAGAGTTATCCAGAGTGCATAATGTATTCCATGTCTCAATGCTCAGAAAGTATCATTTCGATCCATCTCATGTAATTCAGTACGAACCACTGGAGATCAAGGAAGACATGAGTTACATGGAGAGACCTATACGGATTCTGGATCAGAAAGATAAAGTGTTGCAGTTTAAGACGATTCCATTGGTAAAAGTGCTCTGGCAGTACCACTCAGAATATGAGGCAATGTGGGAGTTAGAAAGCCTAATAAAGGAGAAGTACCTAGAGCTATTCCAATAATCGATCCAGATGAAATTTGGAGGACCAAATTTCCTAAAGGTGAGGAGGATGTGAGAGCCACTTATATATTACTGTAACAAATGTCTGATCACTGTTCAATTCCTGTGCATTTCGCAAGTTATAAAGGAAATAGTGATGTGGGCCCCACTAGCTCTACAGTGCCCGGATAGATGTGAGACTGTCCAAACAGTGTTTGGAGGGTATGATAAGCCTAAGGTAAGAATTTCTAGCCTAAAATACCTTATTTATATTATTTTTGGGATGCGTGCCACCAATTTAAAAAATGACGATTAAAGACATAGTCTAGTAGTGCATTTTCATGAATTAGGCCTAAACTAAAGTGAATTTGGACCAAGTAAATATAGCAGGATATTCTACATAAAAATAAGTCTTAGGCTATGTCAATAGATCGATCGAATCGGTGGTTAAATAAGAAATTTATGCGATTGGCCCAATACGGGTAATTTTGTAATTTCACCTTTTTGGTAGATCGAACTTCGATGAAAACACCATGATTCATCAAAATACATCCAATAAGAATATTTGGTGCTGAAATATGAATTTTTGGAGTGCAATTACATAGTTAAAAAAATACGAAAGCTTAAAGGTAAAATTGTCTAAAAATTTCATAACCAATGGCATTTTTGTAATTTTACCCCCATCTAGAAGACTCTTTAAAACTCAACACACACCTGCCAACCACTATTCATCATCTTCTTCCTCACCCCTCATGTCTTCCATAGCCAAGAAAGAAAGAAAAAGAAAAAAGCTTACTAAACCTAACTAAAACAACCTTATGTTACTAAAGTGTCTTTACCAAAATTGTCCTACTCATCAAGCTCTATCTATCCATACCAAAATCTTAGTGCAAAAGTGACAAAATCAAGAGGAAAGAGGGCCAAAGGGTTACAGTCAAGGTGAGCTCTTCTTATACCTATGAATTTATTTAATTCTAAGGTTAGAAAATGGTGTATTTAAGCATGTTAAGCATGAATCTAGCATTGGTTTTGATTTAAACTCATTAATTTCTCCCTTAGAGCATTCGGCCATGGTTGAACCTTTATGTATCCTTGTACTTCCATACATGTAAATGGTGCCAAAATGATGAATGAATATGGTTAAGCATGAAACTAAAGCTAAATTGTTAAAATTCCTTAAGTTTAGCCATAAGCACCATTCAGCCATGAGAAAGGGGAAAGGTTTTGTTGCCCCATTTGATGAGTTTAGGTTGCCATAATATTGTAGAAATTATGAGGGGTCCACCGGTGCAATCAGATTTAAAGTCAGACTTAAAACAAATAAGTTATGTTTTAGTGCTGATAGAATTTATACCGATTCAATGGTTTTAGTGTACAATGTGGTTGCAATTAGCAATGAAAAGTAGTTTAAAAATTTAAGTGAGATGAATTAACAATGTTGTTGAAATGATTTGCAGCCCGGGAGAAGTGAATTACAAGTGGTGTTATCGAGGAAGTCGATAACGCTATACAAGTAAAGGATGAGTGTGTAGGCCGTAGGCATATTATGAATGCATGGTTTTGTTGAGAATAATTTTATGAAAATATTTTGGAATTTAAATGCCTTGGAATTGTGTAAATTTTGGTTTTTGGCTGGATTGTGAACTGTGTTTTACGTGCAAGAAGGCTAGGTCGGTAGCAGCCATTATGCTGTTGAAATTTTTTAGAAATTTTCTAAAATATCATGAAATATTCTAAGTGCATAAATTGAGTGATTTTCTAGCCTTTGAAAATAAATATTTAATATTTTTCATAAAATGTGAATTTATTGAAAAGTAATATTTAAATATTCATGTAAATGAATTTTCTCAAAATGAAAGTACGGAGAGGTTTATGTAAGTGTTTTACAGTGAAATAGAATATTTATAAAAATTATTACTGAAATGTAATTATTTTACGAACTGATTTTACTATATTGTTCATTGTGTGATTTATATCCCTTTAAGGACTGACTAAAGATTTTATTGATTTTTAATAAATGCTATAAAGGTGATGAGATTGTTTATAAAACGTTTTAAGACTGTAGGCCCCGTATAATGCTCACGTGTTACTGTTACTGTGCTATTGATACTGATCCTATCTTCAGCGTCCCAGTTGTCACCTGATTAGTGCAATTGAGGACACCTATAGACTATAGCCAAATGTCTCATGTGTTACTGTTATTGTTCCCTACGGGGATTATAGCATGATATATTTGGGTGTTGCTTGGTCTCCACCACTATTATTGTTTACTATACTATTTTATTGAATTATTACTATTATCAAAGTGTTTACTGTTTATTAAACTATTTATCGTACTGGTTATCGAACTGTTTTGTTACTGAAACTATTCACGGTACGAAACTACTTACTATACTATTTACTGAATTTTATCGAAGTGTGTGACATATGTTTAAAGTGATTTGATAAATACTTATTAAAGTATTTTATATAAATGGTTTTATAAGCCATTTCATATTTATTTATTTATTGAACTATTATTAAATGTTATTTCATATCAAAACCAATAGCTACTCCCTATAGTCGCTTCTAGGTTCCGAGACACAACAGGTATTCTAAAATACCTCCTATACTCCATCCCGATTCTTAGCAGACTATAGTATCCTTCCATTGTTACCCCTAGTGTATTGTTAGGAAAATTAAAGGATTTTATGCGTATAGTTTTCGTAATATCAGTCTTGCATACAATTCTCTTACTGAGCACGTTTCGCTTACCCCTTTTTTTTCACCTCCACAGATTATCTACAGTGAGTGTTATATATCGATCTGAGGATTTCGGCTACATTTTGGTTACCCCAAGGCAGCATATTGTGGATCCTGTAGGTATAATCATTTTCTTTTATATGTTCAGACTTGTTTATATAATACTACTATGTTGTAACTATAAACAAGGGACGTAAATATTAAAGGAATCATTGTTATGTAGATATTTTTATTTTGTAAATTAAATAAATTTACTTTCATAAACTGTTACTATTAACTGCATGTGTAAAATAATGGCATCACAGACAGCCCAACCATCATTGTGTGTGTGAAAATGTGATAATTACTGTATATACGGACTACGACACTATCTCAATTCCATCAAAGTCTAGTTTCACTTATTTAGATATTGAACATGAGAAGTCATTCACTATTATACATCAAAAGAAACTATACATCTATTCTTTAACTTCTTTACATCACAATTAGCTGACAAATGATAATTGATATCCAAAAGGCTTTAATTTACATCCTATCGAATAATTACATATACTGTGCAAGGACTATCTAGAAATATAAACAAATTATATACATCGGATATACCTTACAAAAAAGAGTAAGAAGGCTTCAGAAGACTCTCCCCCCTCTAGCCCAACAAACAAGACACCTTGGTGTCTATTGAAGGTAATTTGAAACGGGAAAATAAGAGAGGTGAATTTACACCCAGTAAGAAATATATATATATAAAAGATATACCCCAAAAAATAAATTAAATCTACCATTAAAAATAACTATTTTAACCTCATAAATTCTCCTACAGCTGTGCATGGTCTCGTGTAGGGTTCCTTGCGTGAGACCCACAATTTTGTGTAGATCTCCTTGCGCAAGACCATGTGATACCATGGGTCTCGCGCAAGGCTTTTTGCATGTCACAATAATTATCACGCAAGGCTCCTTATGAGACACCATGGGTCTCGCGCAAAGCTTTTTGCGTGTCACAATAATTATTGTGCAAGGCTCCTTGTGCGATACCATGGATTTCATGCAAGGAGCCTTGCACGGAACTATAAATTTTGTGGAAGACTACTTGCGCAATATCACTTGTTTCATGCAAGGTTGGTTGTGCATTACAGTTGGTATTGTGCAAGACTCCTTTCACGAAATCATGGGTGTCGCACAAATCTTCTTGCGTGAGATGGTATTTAATATATTTTTACCAAAAAAAATTGATATTGTTTTAAAAAACAATAAATAGTTTTTTTAAACAAAAAAGACATTTTTTATTTTATATATTATATACTTATAAAATATTTCATTCTCCTTACTTTTCCCTCTCTTTTTTCCTTTTTTTTTCACAAAAAATGGAAAATCTAAGTGAGAGTAGCTATTATGATAGCTATGAAGAATATGAAAGCATTGAAGGTGAAGGAGCCGAAGGTAAAGAAGAAGAGGAACGATAAGAGGTAAAGTGGTTTTTCTTTCTCGGTTACGCTTCCCGCGCAACCGAATTTGTGTGGGAAGTAAGAGTCAGTGTATGCGTAGGAAGATATTTATATGCAAGTCATCTTGCATGAAAATTTCATCCCAACACAAGTCTTTTTGCATGGGTGTGCCATTTTAGCGCAAGCTCGTCTCCGTGCAAGGCAACTTGAGCAGATAGAGTGTTTTTGCGCAAATTGATTTGCGTGGACAACTATATTTCGATAATTATAATTAATTATTTTTATTATATAATTTATTATAATAATTATAAATAATTACTTTGTTTAATATTTACAGAGTGACAAAAGGATAGTGTACAATGGAGAATTGAAAAGTGTGGATGAAGAAATATTTGACTGTACCATGCATTTACTACTAACCAAGTAAGTATATTTAAAATTAATATAATCTTTCAATATAAATATAATAGAAAAAATCTAATTATTAAATTTATTTTGTTTCAAGTTTTTAATAGTCGAAATGCCTTGATCACATGGGCTAGAGAGCTTGGAAGAGACTTAGGTTTTGTTATTGTGATTAGATTATCGAAAGTTGGTGTTCCTTGAAGAAAACCTAGACTTCAACTTGTATGTGAAAGGTATGGAACATATAAGCCAAATAGAGATGAATTCCATTGCTTGGGAAAGGGAACAAAAAAGTGTAATTGTCTATTCGAGTTACAGGAGGTGAAATTGGAAAGGGACGATGATTGAGCAGTGGAAGTAGTATATAAGATGCATAATCATTTGGCTGCAAAACTGTTAGAAGGACATTCCTTTGCTAGTCGATTGACGGTGAAAGAGCAATGTATAGTGGCTAATATGACAAATGCTATAGTAAAACCATGAAATATATTAATGATGCTGAAATAACATGTTGAGAAGAATGTGAGTACCCTAAAGACCATATACAATGCATGACAAAAATATAGAATGGTTGACAAAGCTAGTAAATCCAGATGCAACAACTCAGAAACACTTGAATGATTGTAAATGTTTTGAGTGGCATAGGAGTGATGAGTCAAATGATTGTGTTAAAGACTTATTTTGGGCACATCCGACGGCTATAGATTTGTTGAATGCTTTTCCCAATGTGTTAGTGATGGATTGTACATATAAAACTAATAGATATCAACTCCACTCCTTAAGATTGTTGGTGTGACATGTACAAATTTGACATATTCAGTTGCATTTGTTCACATGGAGGCTGAGTACGCTAACAACTACAATTAGGCATTAGAAAAGCTAAGAAGCTTGATATCTTTTGATTCAACACCTTTTGTCATTGTTACTGATAGGGATTTAGCATTGATGAAAGCAGTACAAATAGTGTTCCCTAGCACAACTAATCTCTTCTGTAGATGGCATATATCAAAGGATGTACTTACTAATTGTAAAATGTTGTTTGAGTGCAAGGAGAAGTGAGAGGCATTCATGTCAACTTGGGGTGTTCTTGTATTTTCTTCGAATAAGTATAAGTATGAAATAAATTTAAGTTCAATGGTAACCCAATACCATTCTTATCCTAAAGCGCTCAAGTACTTGAGAGATACATGGTTAAATTAGCATAAAGAGAGATTTGTTACTGCGTGGACAAATAAAGTAAAGCACTTTGGAAATGTTATAACAAATAGGTATATAGGTTTATAAGGTTTGAACTTTGTTATTTTCACAATTCATATAATTTATTCATTATAATAAACACCTTTTTAATGTCATCTATGGTGGAGAGTGCACATGCAAAGTTAAATAGACACCTTAGATTGTCCCAAGGAGATTTTGATACATCTTGAAATGTTATCAACTCCTTGATTGAGTCGCAACATACAGAGATAAAGGCTTCGTTTGAGAAAAGTGTTACTGTTGTTGAACCTAATTTTTGACTAACTTTGTTTAGGGAGTTGCGGGGATTGATGTTTGGGATAACATTGAATATTATTTTGAAGGAGACACAATGAGCAAATGATACTGGCATTGACCATCTTGCTTGTGGTTGCGTCATTAGAAGCATACATGGGTTGCTTTATGCTAATGAGATTGCTGAATTCATAAGGGACCAAAAACCAATTCCCTTGTTCATTGTGGATCCTCATTGGTCGAAGTTGGACTTGAAAAAGATTAATGTTGATTACATTTTTGAGTTGAATCTTGATGCTGAGTGGGAGCTTATAGTGAAACACTTCAATGCATGTGATCTCTTAAGAAAATTAGTCTTGAAGAAAAAGTTAAGAGAACTAGGTGATTTGGTAACTACATTCCTTGTTCCTCCACTCGAGAAAACTAATACCAAAAGTCGTCCAGACAAATCAACTCAACATGCCCCTTCATACTTTGAGATTGTTGAATCTCAATGCGATAATGCCTTGTGATAACCGCGAATTTTAATAATTGGTATTAAATATTTGTAATTAAATTTCTAAAGCAAATAGAGAAGTTAAGTAAATAAATGAATTTAATTACGAAATAGGGAATATCGTTAAAATTTTCAAAATTGATGAAAAGATGAAATTGAGGAAATTTAATTTGGATAAATGGAAATCCAAATTAAATAAGAAAAGGAGAAAATAATATAAAATATATTTGTATAATTATATGTTATATAAATGTAATTTTATACAAATCATATGTATTGAAATACTATATAGTATATATTAATATACATTAGTATATATATGTATATATACTATTTAGTACATTTAAATAATACATATGTATATAAATATGATATTTTATGTATATATATATACATATATAAGAAAAGTAAATATTATTTTTATCAAAATTTATATATATATATATATATATATATATATTGTAATACAATATATATCTATAAATACATATATATATTTATTATATATGTATTTTGTGTAAAAAATATATATATATATATATATATGTGTGTGTTATATTATGTTTGTATATATAATATAATAAAAAAAAGAAACTGAGAAGGAAAATCGAGAAGGATCTCGATTCCTTCCCAACCGAAGGACCGACGGCAGCACCCACTGCCGCCGCCGGCGAGAGGAGGCCAAAGAGAGGTAGAGAACGCCACCGGCCAGAAAAGGGAAGTGGTTACCGGCATCGAAAGGAAGAAAATCGGAAAGAAAACAGAGGGAGAAACCGGCGAAAAACCGAAAGAGAAAAGAAAATAAGAGACGGCAGTGCCGACCGATCCAGGCACTCCACTGCCACCGAAGCATCGCCGGAGGGAGAGGAAGAGGATGGAGGCCACCCGAGGAGCGGTGAACGGCGGAGGGGGGTCGGTGGAGAGGCGGAAGGAGCCGAAGGTAAATCAACTCGATCCACCACCGTGCCGTCGATCCAAGGCAAACGGAGGGCACCGGTAGCTTCACCGTGCCTTCGACCAGCTGAAGGGCACTTGAACCGTCAGTGAACCGGCCGCCTGCGAGGAACCGGCGAGGATGGAAGCTAAACCGGTCTGACGGGAAAGAAAGGGAAAAAGGAAAAGAAAAAGGAAAAAGAAAAAGAAAAAGAAAAGAAAGAGAAAGGAAAGAAAAGAGAAAAAGGAAGAAAAAGAGGAAAAAATGAGAACTTTGGGAAATCGAAAGATTCCCGGGAATTTGGCAACTCGAAAATTACGAAAATTCGGTAAGAATTTCGGAAAATGATTTCGAGTAAAAATTTAATAAATTATTTATGAAAATTCTAAAATTTAGAATTTTAATTTCCATAAATTATTCTTGACGATCGAGACGATGGATCGGGAGAGATAGAGTGCGGGTGCGACTGATAAGAGGAAGTCGCCGACCCGGAAAAGGTAAGGCATGCATGTGCAGCACTGTAAGGATATTCAGTTTGCATGATTTTAATTATGAAATATTTTATGAAAATATTTATGAAAATATTGCGATGAATAATTGGTTGGAAAATTGTGGTGAAGTATCGGTTGAAATTACAAACTGTATTTTCCGTGCAGGAGGCTAGCCATAGGCAGCCGTTATACTGCCGAAAAATTATCGAAAATTACCGAAAATTTCTAGAAAACTACAGAAAATCATAATAATGATTTTATTATACGAAAAAGGACTTTCAACCACGAAAATCGAGAAAATGAATATTTTCATAAAAACATGAATAAAATGAAAGTGATTTTAAAATATTCATGTTTTCGAGAATGGTGATAATGAAATCACCGAAAATTATCTTTGAGAATGGTGATAATGAAATCACTGAAAATTCTCTTGATATGTAAATTACACGTAATACGAGATGAAAAATGAAAGGAAATAAAGTGAATATTTTTATATATTTCTTAAATATTCACTAAATGGTTTTATAACCTTTATGGTTTTAAATTATGAAATTATATATATTTTTATAAATTCCATAAAGGTTTATTGATGATGAAAAAATACTGTTTTGAGACTAGATGGCATCCTATCATGCTGATATCTGATATGTGATATGTAACATGTAATATGTGATATGTGATATGTAGTCCCGGCCGACACCTGATCAGTGATCCGCCGAGGACAATTATAGACTATGGCCATAGATCTGACATGATTATTTATACCCTTCCGGGTCTATAGCATGATATGAATAACGACCTAGTGGACGGGCTGGGCGTGCGTGCCTAAGTCTCCATATGTGAAAATGTTTTATATGATATGTGATACGTGAAATGTAAACGTTTTACATGATATGTGATAAGTTAAATGAAAGTGATTTATAGCATTTTACATAATGCTTATTTCGATACTGATTTTAGTACTACGAGATGATTTTTCATATGACATGTGATATGAACATGTAATATGTTTTCAAAAGGAAAAAGAGTTTGTAAGTCTAATATTCTTACTATGATTTTAATTGAATATTAGACTATATGTGACATGAATATGTGATATGTCTTCCAAAAAGGAAAGAGGAGGAAAACAAATCTAATATTCTTATTTTAATTTTTAAATTGAATATTAGATTTAAATGATATATATGTTATACGAAAAGGATTTAATAGCTGATTTTGCTATTTAAAGTACTGTACTAATTATGGTTGTACAGTAAAATATGAAATGAGTTTTGAATGAAAATGATGATGATTTAACTATATTCTTTTCAAAGAATATATGAATACAAGTTATTTTATTTAAATGCTTTATTTCATAAAAGCATTATTTTGAAAAGAATATAAAAACGATATGAAATAAAAAGGAAAAAGGATTTAAATTCCAAACGAAAAGAAAATTACTCTCTACAGTTGCTTCTAGGTTCCCAGACAAGATAGGTATTTCAAAATACCTACCTTACTCCATCCGGATCCCTAGCCGACTGTAGTATCCTTCCTACATGCGAGCCCAGAGCCCATAGGAAAAATGAAAAAGATTTTCAGCATATAGGAAGCTGAATATCAAGTATGCATATAATTCCCTTACTGAGCCGTGATTTGCTCACCCCTTAATATTAACAGTTCAGGTTTTCGAGGACTAAGAGTCTGACATCTAAAGGACTTCGGCTGTGCATTTAGGGACAACGTGAAAGCTTGATTTATTTAATAAGGTATGATCATTTATTTTTTGTATTTAGACTTATCTACAGTACTACTTCCTTATGAATTAAAATAGGGGATGTAATTCATATTATAATTTAATATGTAATTGTTTATATGTAAAAGAAAAATAAAGTATCGCAGACAGCCCAACCAAATAAGATGTATAGAATAAAGTGAAAAATAGGGTCACGGGCTGTGACAGATTTAATGGTATCAGAGCACGGTTGGCCTGATGTCTGTCGATACTTTTGGAAAGAAAATGAGTCAAAAAAGGTTAACATCCCCTATAGTACTGTGTAGTCTAAATACATAAAGGAAATAAATGATTGTAAATTGAGTTAAGTGTTTAGAAGGGACTGAGAATTATGAACTAAGGATGTCAAAGAGGGAAAATGGCACAGGAATGTTACATGAAATGGTGATCTTATAATCTAAATGAAGGTCGGTTCGGCAGAAATGGACTCGGTAAGGGCCCCACTGATACTTTTCTGTCCGGATCGAACTAAGACCTGAAAGTGATGATATAAAGGAGAGGAATGAAATATCATCATTAAATAGACCTTAAGATCACTGATTAAAGGTATTTGGAGGAGAGAGAAAATTTTTGGCCAAAAATGACCAAAATACCCCTTCCTCTAAAATTTTTTTTCTGGAGTCATAATAGACCAACAGAAGTTTGAATTGACTGAATTGATAGAGTAATTGATGATGTAAAGCTTCATTTCAAGCAAAATAATCCAATTATGGATCCTAGTGGACTTCTCTGTCGATATCAAACAAGATCTTAAATAGATGATATTAGTATGAGAAAGGAGACTATCAGCACATAGATAATAAGATCAATGGTTTAAATGTATATGAGGATAAAGAAATAAATGTTGAAATGATGAAAATGCCCCTATGTGGGATTATGTTTTGAATAGTGATAAAACCAAGTTGATCTTGAATTCCATTGATAGAAATGGAGTTATTGATGGCATAAAGGAATGTAATATAAGTATAACGATCCCGATTATAAATTTCACTACACTTAAAGTGCTGATGTGACCCGAAATGTTTATAGGAAAGTCGTAGGATGAGCGACTCTATTATGGATTTTTAAGGGTCAAAGTTAAAAATTTATTGATGGAATATTATTACGGGATCGTTGGATATGATGAAAAGAAAACTGATTACTGTTGATGAATAAGAAAGAGATCAGTATAAAGGACGAAACCCATAGCAGTACAGTTAGTCCTGGTTCTATACAATCATACAGTTTGAGGTATCAAACAGATAATTATAGAATCAAAATATTTTGAAATATGTCTTACAAAATAATGTACGGTATGAAGTATATGAAATTGGAGATATGTATAAGGGCAGTAAAGTGATGATAAGAGATGAGGAAGATGATAGCTAACTTGAGATTATTAAATGAGAATGATCTCTAAAGTAAAACATAGTGATAAATAGGTTAGCTATCAAAGGTGTTAATTAAACAGTTATACTTAATACAGCATTGCAAATTAAGAGGATTGATATGCTGTGTAGTATAAGTAAACAAGTGAATCAAGGCGAAGTAGATGTTAAAATGATTTGAATATTAAATGTCTTTGCCTTGAGGATGTACGGTGAAATGATAAGACATAGGGATGAAATGTCTAACATAGTAAGAGATGTATGGTTAAAGAAAGTATCGCATGTGATTCCCGATAAATTTCAGAGTTATATAGATTGGAGAAATCGAGCTAACATTGACTCGATTGTTAATATGAAATCTATTCTAAACTTATATCGGAGAATATAAAGGAATCTTAAAAGCTTAAGAAAATAACTCGGGAAAATATGTGGATAATGAAATTCACATGTATAGATGAAATTGATAGAAATACGGATGATGTTAATGAGATGATGAAGTATAATTGGATATTAAATTCCTATTATGCAATAGAGTTCTTACTAAAAACAAATATTCATCTGTGTGGAAATTGATGCCTTATTTGATTTAATCAGAGAAGTATAAGGAGTTTATAAGAACCAATCTCTGTACAAGGCGTCATCAGATGGAAAGTTGAAGACTGATGGTTATAAGATAATAATGATTTGAACTCGATAAAATTTTCACGAGTTCCTATTGAGGTTTACAAGGTTAATGAAATACCTTGTGAGATATATGAGCCTAATGAATGAGGCATCCAGATATGGATAAAGTAATGAGACATCAATACAGTCTAAGGCACAAATGGAAAATGATTAGCATAGTGGTATAACCCTACAGACTCTCAAAGACTGTAATCTATATGTTAAGATTTGCAAATAGAAGATGGGCTAGACAGTATCTCTTTCTAAGATATATGATCTCGAATGACAGAGCAATGCGGATCTGTCTATGATGAAGAGATAGTGATCGAGATATGGAAGGTACTAGGTCTAGCTAAATACTATTGCCAGTCTATAGAAGAGTTATTGGGTTAGCTGCTCTACAAATGTGACTAATAAGTAAAGAAGTTAAGGTCGGTGGACGAATAAGTGTAAAGTAAAGAAAGTATTCAAAATGTTAAAAGAGGTAATAGTGGAATACTTTACCACTGAGGAAAAGTAACCGAAATGATGATGAAGGAAAAGATGAATATGTAATAAGAGGATGAGTACATGATGTAGAGGGAACACGAATATGAGGTAGTTCCCGAATTTAAAACTAAAAATGATTTCCTTGTGGTTATCACATGATTACGGCTAGACGGAAGATCAAGCAAATTTTGATAAATGAAATTTAATGATACTCAAAGGAGTAAATGAATTATATGATTTACGGCCAGTCATGTAAATGGAAAAATGATAAATATATATATACAACCACCTTGGAAATGGTGGAATTACATGGATAATGTGGTGACGAAAATGATGATTGATTTGTTACCTATGAAATTTAAATTATGAAGAGTGTAACCTTAGGTATATTCTAAAATTTAAGCGATATAGAATACACCTTAAGAATAAGAGATGTAATGATGAGATTACATGGAAAGAGGATATGGAGAGAAAATGATTGTCTCTGGATTCAATTATGGTAAGAGATGGTAAATGGTAAAGTTTGCAAATGAACTGCAGCATTTGACGAAATAAAAATGTAAAGAGTATGGGGGATAATAAAGAGTTTAAAGGAGATATGATAATACGGAAGTGATTAAAGACTGATTGTCTAAATGGAATCACTTTCCCATTATCAAACTCTTAGATTCTTTAGTGCCATAGTCGAAATATGATTATAAAATGATGAGAATGTATGTGAAGTTCCAGTGAGCTCTATATGTGATGGGAATCTCTGAGTAGCTATATGTTTATTGGAAATAGCGAAAGGCTCTGAGATTCCAAATTTATAGACAGCATCGCTCCGTACATGATGTAAAAATGTTTGAGCGTAATACGGAAACGCTCGATGATATGTTGAGTGAGCGGATGCACGAGATGTGAAAGCTATTAGACCATTACATACTATTGATTTAAATCGGTAAATGATAATTATCGAAATGTATCGACTTGGCACCAAATAAGGAAGATGGATGATGAATAATATGAATCATATATGCTATGAAAAGGAGTGGAAATGGATAACTCCCAATTGATAAGAAATTTAAGGGAGTATAAGTATATGATGAGAAATGATATATAGAGGTATAAAAGGCGATTATGATCTTAAAGGTATACTGACAGTATATGTCACAGCCCGTGACCCTATTTTTCATCTTATTCTATACATCTTATTTGGTTGGGCTGTCTGCAATACTTTACTTTTCTTTTACATATAAACAATTTCATATTAAATTATAATATGAATTACATCCCCTATCTTAATTCATAAGGAAGTAGTACTGTAACTAAGTCTAAATACAGAAAATAAATGATCATACCTTATTAAATAAATCAAGATGTCGCATCGTCCCCAAATGCACAGCCGAAGTCCTTTAGATGTCAGATTCTTAGTCCTCGAAAACCTGAAATGTTAAAATTAAGGGGTGAGCAAACCACAGCTCAGTAAGAGAATTATATGCCTCACTTGATATTCAGCTATCTATATGCTGAAAAACTTTTTCATTTTTCCTATAGGGCTCTAGGCTCGCATGTAGGAAGGATACTACAGTCAGCTAGGGATCCGGATGGAGTAAGGCAGGTATTTTAAAATACCTGTCTTGTCCCGGAACCTAGAAGCAACTGTAGAGAGTAATAAATTTCTTTTTGTTTGACATTTAAATCCTTTTACCTTTTTCATTTTATATCATTTCCATATTCCTTTCAAAATAATGCTTATATGAAATAAAGCATTTAAATAAAATAACTAATATTCATATATTCCTTGAAAAGAATATTAGTTAAATCATCATCGTTCTCATTTAAACTCATTTCATATTTTACTATACAATCATAATTAGTACAGTACTTTAAATAGCAAAATAAGCTATAAATTCGTTTTCGTATAACATATAAATCATTTAAATCTAATATTCAATTTAAAGTTTAAAATAAGAATATTAGATTTATTTTCCTCCTCTTTCCTTTTTAGAACAAATCACATATTCATGTCACATATAGTCTAATATTCAATTTAAAATCATAGTAAGAATATTAGACTTATAAACTCTTTTTTCCTTTTGAAAACATATTACATGTTCATATCACATGTCATATGAAAATCATCTCGTAGTACTAAAATCAGTACTGAAATAAGCATTTTGTAAAATGCTGTAAATCTCTTTCATTTAACTTGTCACATATCATGTAAAACATTTACATTTCACATATCACATATCATATAAAACATTTTCATATATGGAGACTGAGGCACGCCCAGCCCGTCCACTGGGTCGTTACTCATATCATGCTATAGACCTCGCAGGGTATAAATAATCATGTCAGATCTATGGCCATAGTCTATAATTATCCTCGGCGGATCACTGATCAGGTGTCGGTCGGGACCACATATCACATATCACATATTACATATCACATGTCACATATCACATATCACATATCAGCATGATAAGGTTGCCATCTAGTCTCAAAACCGTATTTTTCATCATCAGAAAACCTTTATGGAATTTATAAAAATATATAATTTCTTAATTTGAAACCATAAAGGTTAGAAAACCATTTAGTGAATATTTATAAAAATATATATAAAAATATTCACTTTATCTCTTTTCATTTTTCATCTCGTATTACGTGTAATTTACATATCAAGAGAATTTTCGGTGATTTCATTATCACCATTCTCGAAAACATGAATATTTTAAAATCACTTTCATTTTATTCATGTTTTTGTGGAAAATATTTATTTTCTCGATTTTCGTAATTGAAAATCATTTCTCGTGAAATAAAATCATTTATTATGATTTTATAAAATTTTCTACAATTTTTCGATAATTTTTCGGCAGTATAACGGCTGCCGATTGGCTAGCCTCCTGCACGGAAAATACAGTTTATAATTTTCAGCCAGTACATCATCACAAATTTCCAACCACAGAATCATCACAATATTTTCATAAAATATTTCGTAATTAAAAATATGCAGACTGAATATCCTTACAGTGCTGCACATGCATTCCTTACCTGTGTAGCGTATTCCGACTCTTTTCGAGTGCGCCACTCGTAGTCCGATCCTTCCAAGCTGTAGATAGTTCCATTCACAATCATTAGCTCATTTAAATACTTATTTTTGAGCTATTGTTCATATCTATATGCAGCCATACTGTACATTGCAATTATTTTTCCAGTAAAAATGCTATCGATAGTATAACATAACTTCTTCGTTTTGTTCCTCTCGGGCTGCAAAACATTTTGTCAACAATATTAATTCATTTATTATTTACCATCATCTAAACATAAAATCTACCCAACATATTTCTTTTTCTTTCTTTTTTTTTTCTTGTATGGTCGGCTGTACATGCTGTCCCAATTTCTGTTTTTATTAATTTTTGTACGTTGTGGGTTGCCTTTCACGCCATACACCACTATCATGTATGCCACTTACAGCCAACATTAAGCCTTTGGTCAGGCCAATCACGCCACCATATACCATCCTTACTCCCCCTTGATTAATCATAGACATAGCAACTCACCAAACTCATGTTTTATCAATTAAAATTTATAGCTATATCTAGGTTCATAATTAGTCCTCAATTTCCTGCCATTCACGTTACCAACAGAAAATTCAACCCTTCATTTCACCATAACCGGACCCCCTAATCTGGTTCCCACATGTTTACTTCAAACCATAATAATATCTATAAGTTATACACTCAATTCAACCATAAATAAAAGGCAAACATGAAGGTAACGCAAGCTGGAAATTTTTCTTTTTTTTTTTTTTCTTACCTGTGCAGGGACGTTACTGCCAGCAGCAGGGGAGTTTGTTTTGGTGATCTTCAACTGAAATTTTTAGATGGTTAGGGAGCTATGGAGGTGGGGATAAACTTCCATGAAGAAACCTATGTGATTTGGTGATGAAAAGGTAATGATCCGAGGCTCAAATATAAGAAACGGTGGAAGGAAATGGAAGAATCGGTGACCACAGCAGCAAAATGCAAGAGGCGGTGGAGTTCAGCTAAAAGAAATAGGAAAGCTGGTGTGTTGTCTGTCTCATTTCTATTGGCCATAATTAGCATTTAATTTATAAAATCTGATTTAATTTTGCTAAAGTCCAAAATACTACTTAAAATCCAATTATTTACATAAAATGCCATTACATATTGAAAAATATGTTTCCAGGACAGATTTTATATTTAATTTTTATTAAATCGTATTTATTTTGGCCAATTAAGTCAATTGTTGACCAATGTTGACCAGCCCCTTTGAGTAATGACCATTATACCTATGCATAACTTCACCAATTCCAATTCATCCCATTTTTCTAATTGCTTTACAACACTTATAACCAACTTTAAAAATTCACCGAAATCAATCCACAATGTATAAAATATGAGCCATATATGGCCGGAAAGGTCTTCGAGTTAACTTTCCAATGCAATTTGAATCACCTCAATCGGAATTCCCTATCAAAACTTATGTCCGACTCTTTACTGATTGCTCAATGCTGAACTCCATACATGTAACGTGAATGTAGAAATTTCTTGTGGTTAATCTATAATGAATTAAAATATGAGCCTTATATGGATAAAAGATATTTAAGTTAGCTTCCCAATGGATTTTGAATCACCTTAATCGGAGTTTCTTACCAACCGCTATGGATGAATCTTTACAGATAGACCGGTTGAGTCGGTTGGTAGAATCTACTGCTCATGGAGTAACTTTACAAACTTTATGGTATTGATCTATGAGGAACTAGAATATGAGGCCTATATGTTTGGAAAGGTACTTAAGTTAACTTTCCAAAAAATTTTACGGTTTAACATTTGGATACTCCGATCAAAAATTATTTATACTTTATATGTACAGTACAGTAGAATCGGGTCTTACAGTATAATATGGAAGATGATCTAAAGGTCAAGAATTATAAGTATATGGAACAGTACCGCCTTTTAATTTAAGTGAAATTCGGAAGACCGAATTTCTTAAGGTGGGGAGAATGTGATAACCGCGAATTTTAATATTTGGTATTAAATATTTGTAATTAAATTTCTAAAGCAAATAGAGAAGTTAAGTAAATAAATGAATTTAATTACATAGGGAATATCGTTAAAATTTTCAAAATTGATGAAAAGATGAAATTGAGGAAATTTAATTTGGATAAATGAAAATCCAAATTAAATAAGAAAAGGAAAAAAGAATATAAAATATATTTATATAATTATATGTTATATAAATGTATTTTTATACAAATCATATGTATTGAAATAATATATAGTATATATTAATATACATTAGTATATATGTATATATACTATTTAGTACATTTAAATAATACATATGTATATAAATATGATATTTTATGTATATATATATACATATATAAGAAAAGTAAATATTATTTTTATCAAAATTTTTATATATATATATATATATTGTAATACAATACATATCTATAAATACATATATATTTATTAATTCAAATTAAAATTTAAATATATATGTATTTTGTGTAAAATATATATATATATATGTGTGTGTGTGTGTGTGTGTGTGTTATATTATGTTTGTATATATAATATAATAAAAAAAGAAACTGAGAAGGAAAATCGGGAAGGATCTCGATTCCTTCACAACCGAAGGACCGACGACAGCACCCACTGCCGCCGTCGGCGAGAGGAGGCCAAACAGAGGTAGAGAACGCCACCGGCCAGAAAAGGGAAGTGGTTGCCGGCGTCGAAAGGAAGAAAATCGGAAAGAAAACAAAGGGAGAAACCGGCGAAAAACCGAAAGAGAAAAGAAAATAAGAGAAGGCGGTGCCGGCCGATCCAGGCACCGCTACTGCCACCGAAGCATTGCCGGAGGGAAAGGAAGAGGATGGAGGCCACCCGAGGCGCGGTGAACAGCGGAGGAGGGCCGGCGGAGAGGCGAAAGGAACCGAAGGTAAATCGACTCGATCCGCCGCCGTGCCGTCGATCCAGGGCAAACGGAGGGCACCGGTAGCTTCGCCGTGCAGTCGGCTAGCTGAAGGGCACTTGAACCGCCGGTGAACTGGCCGCCGGTGAACTACCGGCGACGATGGAAGCTAAACCGGTCTGACAGGAAAGAAAGGGAAAAAGGAAGAGAAAAAGAAAAGAAAAAGGAAAAAGAAAAAGAAAAAGAAAAGAAAGAGAAAGGAAAGAAAAGAGAAAAAGGAAGAAAAAGAGGAAAAGAAGAAAAGAGAGGAAAAAAGGAGAATTTTGGGAATCGGAAGATTCTCGGGAATTTGGCAACTCGGAAATTACGGAAATTCGGTAAGAATTTCGAAAAATGATTTCCAGTAAAAATTTAATAACTTATTTATGAAAATTCTAAAATTTAGAATTTTAATTTCCAGAAATTATTTTTGGCGATCGAGACGATTGATCGGGAGAGATGGAGTACGGGCGCGACCGATAAGCGGAAGTCGGCGACCGATAAGCGGAAGTCGCCGACCCGAAAAAGGTAAGGGATGCATGTGTAGCACTATAAGGATATTCAGTCTGCATGATTTTAATTATGAAATATTTTATGAAAATATTTCTGAAAATATTGCGATGAATAATTGGTTGGAAAATTGTGGTGAAGTACCGGTTGAAATTATATACTGTATTTTTCGTGCAGGAGGCTAGCCAATCGGTAGCCGTTATACTGTTGAAAAATTATCGAAAATTACCGAAAATTTCTAGAAAACTACAGAAAATCATAATAATGATTTTATTATACGAAAAAGGACTTTCAACTACGAAAATCGAGAAAATGAATATTTTCATAAAAACATGAATAAAATGAAAGTGATTTTAAAATATTCATGTTTTCGAGAATGGTGATAATGAAATCACCGAAAATTATCTTCGAGAATGGTGATAATGAAATCACTGAAAATTCTCTTGATATGTAAATTACACGTAATACGAGATGAAAAATGAAAGGAAATAAAGTGAATATTTTTATATATTTCTTAAATATTCACTAAATGGTTTTATAACCTTTATGGTTTTAAATTATGAAATTATATATATTTTTATAAATTCCATAAAGGTTTATTGATGATGAAAAAATACGGTTTTGAGACTAGATGGCATCCTATTATGCTGATATGTGATATGTGATATGTAACATGTAATATGTGATATGTGATATGTAGTCCCGGCCGACACCTGATCAGTGATCCGCCGAGGACAATTATAGACTATGGCCATAGATCTGACATGATTATTTATACCCTTCCGGGTCTATAGCATGATATGAATAACGACCTAGTGG
This sequence comes from Heritiera littoralis, assembly GCA_031772115.1. Taxonomy (NCBI): domain Eukaryota; kingdom Viridiplantae; phylum Streptophyta; class Magnoliopsida; order Malvales; family Malvaceae; genus Heritiera; species Heritiera littoralis. The sequence goes on from JAPDPK010000043.1 coordinate 3,961,024, forward strand.
ACGGGCTGGGCGTGCGTGCCTAAGGCTCCATATGTGAAAATGTTTTATATGATATGTGATACGTGAAATGTAAACGTTTTACATGATATGTGATAAGTTAAATGAAAGTGATTTACAGCATTTTACATAATGCTTATTTCGGTACTGATTTTAGTACTACGAGATGATTTTTCATATGACATGTGATATGAACATGTAATATGTTTTCAAAAGGAAAAAGAGTTTGTAAGTCTAATATTCTTACTATGATTTTAATTGAATATTAGACTATATGTGACATGAATATGTGATATGTCTTCCAAAAAGGAAAGAGGAGGAAAACAAATCTAATATTCTTATTTTAATTTTTAAATTGAATATTAGATTTAAATGATATATATGTTATACGAAAAGGATTTAATAGCTGATTTTGCTATTTAAAGTATTGTACTAATTATGGTTGTACAGTAAAATATGAAATGAGTTTTGAATGAAAATGATGATGATTTAACTATATTCTTTTCAAAGATTATATGAATACAATTTATTTTATTTAAATGCTTTATTTCATAAAAGCATTATTTTGAAAAGAATATAAAAACGATATGAAATAAAAAGGAAAAAGGATTTAAATTCCAAACGAAAAGAAAATTACTCTCTACAGTTGCTTTTAGGTTCCGGGACAAGATAGGTATTTCAAAATACCTACCTTACTCCATCCGGATCCCTAGCCGACTGTAATATCTTTCCTACATGCGAGCTTAGAGCCCATAGGAAAAATGAAAAAGATTTTCAGCATATAGGAAGCTGAATATCAAGTATGCATATAATTCCCTTACTGAGCCGTGGTTTGCTCACCCCTTAATATTAACATTTCAGGTTTTCGAGGACTAAGAGTCTGACATCTAAAGGACTTCGGCTGTGCATTTGGAGACGATGCGACAGCTTGATTTATTTAATAAGGTATGATCATTTATTTTCTGTATTTAGACTTATCTACAGTACTACTTCCTTATGAATTAGAATAGGGGATGTAATTCATATTATAATTTAATATGTAATTGTTTATATGTAAAAGAAAAGTAAAGTATCGCAGACAGCCCAACCAAATAAGATGTATAGAATAAGGTGAAAAATAGGGTCACGAGCTGTGACATGCCTCAACACCCGTTATAGTCAATTCAGTGACGAAGATGATGAAACTACTAGTTTATTGGGAAAAGAAAATGAAATTTATTGATTCTTTCCCTTTAGAGATACGCAAACACAGACACTTTATTGTGGATGTTAAATTAGATAGACATTGTGGTTTTCAAGCTATAGCTGGCTTGCTAGGCATGGGTGTTGATGCTTGGGCTAAAGTGCGACAAGATTTAATTCATGAGGTATGTGATTTTCGAGCTCAATGGATCCGTGAAGCGTGTTGATGAATTGATAGAGACATTGTCGTATTTCAACATACCAGCTCTCTATGATAAATTGATGACCTTAGCTTATGTGAGTCATTTGATATCAATACGATAGAAAGTTGTGCTAGTCCATTTATCTTCGAGGCAGTGCTGACATATCTCTTGTTGAGAAGTGTACCACCTCCACCACTACATCACGAATTCATTGCAATTGGACTTGTTAACAATTCTCATTTTGTTGATTGATTGATAATAATATCTAAACCAAACTTGAGATATTTTGTTTTACATTTTTCCATACGTTTAATAGTGTTAATTTTTTAGGTATTTATGCACTCGCTTGCACCAATACCTCCGATTGCATGCAATTGGCATCGGTATCGATGTGATTCTACTTGTGAGTGGGAGCTTCCATATGTATCTCGCATCGAGGAATTCCAAAATTTGTTATCGAGATCGGATGTTATTGTTAGAGAAACCATTGACTTAGATAAAACATGATATTTTATTAAATATAACTGTATTTTGACATATATGCCTTTTTATGAATGTATTATCCATTTATACATTATATATTTTAATAACATTATCTAATATCATAAAGATAATTGTACGTTTACAAAACAAAAATAACTAAATACAAAACACTAATCCTCCGACGCATCCGATATAACTGCCCTACCCCTCATTTTCTCAGACTTAGTAAAAAATATATAACTGTAGGAACTGCCTTTGATGTAGCTAGGCTAGGAGCAGTCTCAGATGGAACTAGGGGAGGAGCAATCTTAGATGGAATAGGGATAAGAGCCGTCTTCGATGGAGCTAGTGGAGGAGTTGTCTTTGAAGTAACTGGTGGAGAAGCTGTCTCCGATAGAGTTGGAAGAGGAGCTATCTCTGATGTAACTGGTGTAGAGCTATCTTCGATGGAGCTAGAAGAGGAGCTATCAATGATTAAACTAGGGGAGGAGCCGTCTTTGATGGAACTGGAATAGGAGTTGCCTCCGATGGAACTGAGGTTGAAGCTGCATCTGATGACCCAAATAATATGTCACACAGGTTGTAAAGTCCTTTTGTCAATGTCTTTACATTTTTGTTGCCATTAATGAGTAATTCAATATGAGATATTGCCTTCGACATGCGTTGCAAGACAAGACATGAAAGAGATTTTATCAATTCAATTGGTATAAAAAATTTTATTCACTTAGGATTTAATGTTAATAACTTAGATTAGAATAATCGGAATTAATCGGCCTTGCTTGAAACCTTGATCTGCATGTGGGGCTCTGTACGAATTGATGAGAAATGGAGTCATACCAAGCCATGTAGTCTGGAGCTATCTCATTCGAATTCACACAGTTTCGCCCTCTATTCTCTTCGGTGAGCACATACATAGTCCATCTCTCCCACAATTGACCAATGAACTAATAGACAACATCATAAGTGGCACTCGTACTACCTCTCCATACTCTAAATGGCGTTAAAGGTGTTGGAGATATGTCTATATATAGCCGTATTGCTGTAACACTCTCTCTGGATGTTATGGCTCCGCGACATCTTCAGCTTTTAAGTAGATTGTAAAAAATGTGATTGGAGGCAACGAATGATGTCTTCGACTATCTATATATGGATCCCAGTACACCTAATTACACTGGAGGTCATCTAGCTGCTCTTGCCAGACCTTCACATCTTGGCCGTAACCACATGGCTTCGATCATCGAGCCCACGGCAAACTATCTTCGTAATTGAAGTTTGCCTCCAAACTCGACGACAGAAAGTGCTCATAAATCTAAGTCTACATCAAATAAAACATTAATCATTAATAAATTATATATAGACAAATTATAATTAACAAGTTATTTATATAAAGTAAATCATAATACTTGGAAAAGGGTCATATAGCTGTTAATGCCATATACTTTTGACCTACTTACAAGACCTAATTGTCTATACATATGAGTAAGAGCACCTGCACCCCATGGATATCCACTGATAACCCATAGATCCTCTAAACAGGACAATAATGATGCGGGAACATGCGATCCACTCTTATCCACAAAAAAGTGTGCACCCAAGTAAATGAAGCAAATATGCTCGAGTAGCATATACTATTTCCTCATCACTTTTTCTGTTGGTCACATTACCAATGTTTGATCTCAACTAATGCAATGTCACACTTGACTCACGACCGGTACTCATTGCCGCTTCAGCTTCCATAAGAGAGATGCCAAACATGTTAGAACATCATACAGATTATACATGCTTCTATACTGTATGAAACATGTTAAACAAATAAAAGCGGAAGCAACAGGATCTAACCTCCAGCCATTGCACCTCGGTAGAATTTGTGTCGATCGATTTCTGCACTTGATGATAGGATTCTTACACCCTTCAAGTCTTCCAAGCACTTAAAACCTCACTAGATGGTGTTTGTGTGTTTGAGATTAATGTACTTGGGGACCGGAAGGAGCCCTCTTTTATTACTAACGAGAGCATGCTAATTATGGCAATAAAATCACTTTTTAACCATCATAAAATCGTGCTTTCAATAGCCAACTATTGAGTTGAAATTTAGTGTGAAATTATGGATCATATCCGAAATTGGTCAACCAAATATTTATTTCCATAATTGTGGAGATATACTAACATTCTCCCACTTGGTCCATATATTTCACTTATAGAAGAAACAAATCACATGAATCATGGCGACAGTTCCTCAAGTGGTGAGTATTATCTTCCATGTATTACTATGTAAAATGTTTCTAAATCAACCCATTTTTACTTAATGAATAAACCTGACGTTTATTCTCAGTTCAAACAACAAGGATATTTCTCAAATAAAACTTTAGTGTATACAAATCAAAATGAGAAACATCATATTATTAATAAGAGTTTCAATTACAATCAAAATGTGGGACCAAGTCCCATTCTCTCTACATGATCCTTAAATTTAAACGGTGGCATGCCCTTAGTCAAAGGATTAGCTAACTTCAATTCAGTGCTAACGTGTTCAATGACCACTCTTTTATCTCTAACACGTTCTCTAATGGCTAAGTACTTAACGTAGATATGCTTACATCGACTTCCACTCTTATTGTTCTTAGCCATGAATACCGCAGCTGAATTGTCACAATATATCCTCAATGGCTTAGATATGGAGTCAACAACTCTAAGCCCACCAATGAAACTCTTAAGCCATATACCATGTGAGGTAGCCTCAAAATAGGAAATGAACTCGGCCTCCATAGTAGAAGTGGCAGTCAGTGTCTGCTTAGCACTCTTCCATGAAACAGCTCCACCGGCAAGCATGAAGATGTAACCAAATGTTGATTTCCGGGAATCAACACAGCCAGCAAAGTCTGAGTCTGAGTAGCCAATCACTTCCAACTCATTGGTCTGTCTATACATAAGCATGTAATCCTTAGTGCCTTGAAGATATCTAAGCACCTTCGTCGCAGCTCTCCAGTGGTCCATCCTTATGTCACTTTTGAAGGAAACCGAAACAAACATGCAGCGGAATTTAAATCATTCGGCCTCCACCAGGATCGATTCGGAGAGTTGCCTGATTAGGGTTTCGAGATTTTACCTAACGTTTTCTCTGATTTCTGTCTTTGGTCGAGTCACAAGCAACAACCTTTCGTTCCTGCCTCTATGGTATCCACACGAACGGATCTCACGACTCTTGAATGTCTCACGATCAGAAGCCTTAAGGAGCGTTTTTAATTCTTTATAACCGAACTGCTAGCTTCGATTAAAAGAAAACTTTTCTGTTTTTTAATTGTGCAGCTATGTTTTAGAAAAAACATCCTTTTATAGGCAGTAAATTTTACACTAAAATTTACTGCCAAACAGAACTCTAATCCTACTTAGAATAGGATTAACTATATCCTTAATCCAAGTCAGAATAGGATTAGACATATCCTTAATCCAATTCAGAATAGGATTAATTAAGCTCCTCATTGATCCGTTCTAAGTGTGCGACCCAATAGGTTCTCAAAACAATGGCAATGACAAAATTGTCACAGGCAATGAGCGGTATCTAGCAACACATCATTGCTACCCATGTAACGAGAATGTCAATGACTCGACATAACCTTACTCGTGATAGATGTTACCGTGTAGTCTAATCCCTTTATCCTTTGATGTCTTGATTAGACACAAGTCATGGAATGTGTCACACTTGTATAGTCTAATCAGCGTTTCTTGATTCCTGAGTAGACTAATTAAACAAATAAAATCAATATCTCATATTGACTTATTCGAGCACGGCCATGCATTTCTTAGTCTCACTCTATCAAAGGGCCCAAGACATCACTCTTGTTATATAAGAGGGATAAATTCTATCTTGATCACTCAACATCCCTCTACATAGATCAAGGCATACCCAATTACTACCTTTATAGTCCATCCTGTTACAAATGACATCTAGCAGCATTAAAGTATGCAATTCTCTATGTTGGGATCTCTGATGATCTCAAGTCAAAGGATCACATACACCATCATCACTATGAGAATCGCTTATGACACTCATATAACAATCCATGTAGCGTTCTCATGGAGGGTCGATCCAGTACATAGTTCTCTAACATGTACCTATGTGATGACTTGATATCCTATATCGATGACAATGGTCATCAGTCAACCACATACTAGTCTTATCGTATCATTGTTATCCTTGTTCACAATAATACTTGACTAGGGATATTTTAAGAATAGTGTGTTATTACTATTCTAAGGACATTATCATATAAGATTACATTACGCAGTTATAAAACAAATATAATAATGAACTATAATAAATAAAATGTTATGATACATAAATAATGCCAAAGTCAATCATCTAATGAATGGTTCTAAGGGCATAATCCAACAACTTTGATATCTACCCAACATTCTCACAACAAAAGCAATATCAGGCCTAGTACAGACCTGTGCATACATAATGCTTCCAACAGTTGAGGCATATGGAATGTTCTTCATCTGTTCCCGCTCAAGATCATTTTTCGAGCACTGGTTCAAATTGAACCTGTCACCCTTCACAATAGGAGCTGGGCATGGTGAACAATCTTTCATTCTGAATCTTTCCAAGACTTTATTGATATAGGCTTCTTGTGACAGACCTAATATACCTCTATGTCTGTCTCTATGGATCTTAATGCCAATGACATAAGATGCATCGCCCATATCCTTCATATCAAAGTTCTCAGAAAGAAATTGTTTCACCTCACGTGGCATCCTCTTATCATTGGTTGCAAGCAGAATATCATCCACATATAGCACAAGGAAACAAATCTTGCTCCCACTGACCTTCTGGTATATACACTGATCCATGATGTTCTCAACTAAACCAAATGATGAGATGACTTCATGGAATTTTAAATACCATTGGCGGAAAGCTTGTTTCAGGCCATATATGGACTTCTTGAGCTTACAGACCAAATGCTCACCATTACTAGAGGAAAAACCTTCAGGTTGTTTCATGTAAACCTCTTCCACTAGATCACCATTGAGAAATGTCGTTTTCACATCCATTTGTTGCAACTCTAAGTCAAAATGTGCAACAAGAGCCATTATGATGCAGAGAGAATCTTTCTTAGATACAAGAGAGAAGGTCTCCTTGTAATCGATTCCCTCCTTTTGAGTGAATCCTTTGGCTACGAGTCTTGCCTTATAACGCTTAATGTTGCCTAATGAGTCAATTTTGGTCTTAAAGAGCCATTTACAGCCTATAGCCCTGGCCCTATTAGGCAACTTGACAAGATCCCATACTCCATTAGATGCCATCGAACCCATCTCATCCTTCATAGCATCGAACCAAAGTTTTGATTCTTTGCTGTTCATGGCTTATGAAAACGTCTCTTGATCATTAATGGGCCCAATATTGAAATCATACTCTTGTAGATACACAATATAATCAGTAGGAACAGCTTATTTCCTTTCCCTAGTAGGCCTTTTTAATGTTGGTTCAACATTCTACGAAGGATCATGTTGTTCAACTGGTTGCTCACTTAATTCTGGTGTATCCAGAGGAGCCTCATCTACTGGTAAGTTATCAGCTACTTGTGGATCTTCAACGATTGGTTGTTTAATGTCCAGTTGTACTGAAGGGACATTGTTCATGATAACCAATCCTTGACTTGAGGTAGAGGGTTGATCTCTCACAGAAACTAGGTCTTGAGATTGATCGCTCCCACTAACTAAGTCATTTTCAAGAAACTTGGCGTTCCTTGATTCCACAAATCTAGTGCTATAAGATGAACAATAGAATCTGCAGCCTTTGGACCATTCGACATATCCGATGAAATACCCACTTATGGTCCTAGGATCTAGTTTCTTTTCCTGTGGGTTGTAAACTCTTATCTCAGAAGGGCATCCCTAAACGTGCATATGACGCAAACTCGGTTTCCAACCCCTGAATAATTCAAAAGGCGTCTTTGTAGTAGCTTTGGTTGGAACCCGGTTCAACATATATGCTATCGTTTTAAGAGCTTCAATCCACAAGGACTTAGGCAACTTCGAGTTGCTAAGCATACTACGCACCATTTCCATCAAAGTTCGATTCCTTCTTTCTGCAACACCATTCTGATCTGGTGAACCAGGCATGGCATATTGGGCAACAATCCTATTTCTTGAAGGAACTTCGCAAATGGTCCAGGTGCTTGTCCATCTTCAGTGTATCTACTATAATACTCCCCACTTCTATCAGTTCTTACTATCTTTATGAGTTTTCCACATTGTTTCTCTACTTCAGCCTTAAAGACTTTAAAGGCGTCTAATGCTTCGCTCTTGTTATGAAGCATGTAGAGATACATAAACCTCTTGTAATCATCAATAAAGGTGATGAAGTATTTCTGACCATATGCATCAATGTCTAGACAACATATGTCAGAATGTATGATCTCTAATATGGTTGAACTCCTATTGGCACCTTTCTTAGACTTGTTGGTTTGCTTACCCTTAATGCAATCCACATAAGTGTCGAAATCAGTAAAATTGAGAGTACTAAGTATTTCGTCATTTACCAATCTCTTAATTCTATTTATGGAGATATGACCTAATCTCCAGTGCCATAACATGGAGGAGTCCTCATTCATAACACATCTTTTAGTATCAGTTTGAACATGCAAGGCGTTATGAGTAGTGTCGTTTTGCAAATCAATAGAGAAAAGACCATCACATAAGGTACCATTCTCAACAATATCAGACTTAAAATATATCAATATTGATTTATTTGAAAATTGAAAGGAATATCCATAAAGTACCAACCTAGAAACAGAGATTAAATTTCTCGAGAAACTAGGAATATAAAAGGTCTTTTCTAATTGCAAAACAAAACCACTCCTAAGAACTAAAGTGTACGTTCCAACGCCTTCAACATGCGAGCGCATCTTGTTTCTTGAATAGATGCTCTCCTCATTTCCCACCGGCTTCCTTAGGTTTGTCATACCCTGTAAGGAAGTCGAAATGTGAATTGTAGATCCAGAATCAATCCACCATGTGTTATGATTAACCTCAACCATATTTGATTCAAAACAAACATATGAGAGTGGATTACGTTTCTTAACGAGCCACTGCTGAAGCTTGGCACAGTCCTTCATGTGTCCCTTCTTTTTACAGAAGAAACACTTGGGACTCTTTCTTAATGTCAGCTTAGGCAGGGATTTTCCCTTTCCCCTTGTTCTTGGCTCGATCCTTGGTCTTTCCTTGGCTTGTAAAAAATGCACTTTCACCCGATTCCACAAGTAGTCTTCCCTCCTCTTGAACACACATGGTCATCAATTCATTGATGGTCCACTTATGCTTATGTGTGTTATAAGATATCTTGAATGGGCCGTATTGCTTTGGTAGAGTGTTCAATATATAGTGCACAAGGAAAGATTCAGACATCTCCTCCTCTAGCTTCTTGAGTTGGGCCGCTATATCTCTCATAGCCATTATGTGCTCGCGCACTCCTTTGACATTGGTGAGCCTCATTGACGAGAACTTCATTATTAGGGTGCTAGCCAATTCTTTGTCTGAAGTGACAAACTAATCATCTATGGCCTTCAGTAAGGTCCTAACGTTGGTATGCTGTTCAACTAAACCACGTATCCTAGCAGATATCTTTGTCTTAATATACATGACACTAAGGCGATTGGATCGCTCCCAACGTTCATGTAAAGCTACTTGAGCATGAGTGCTGGTCTTAGTCAATACAGGCTCGTCTTTCCTTATAGCATAGTCTATATCCATGCACCCTAATTGGAGGAGAACTCTCTCTTTCCAAACCTTGTAGTTCTCTCCATCCAGCTCGAGAACTTTTAGGTTAATACTAGCCTGAGGAAACATTGCATATAGAAAATAAACATGCTTATGTATCTAGAATTTTTTAGGCAAACTTAATTATGTCTACCAATGTAAACATATTTATTAATGAATCTCAGACATAAAACTTGCCTATGGGCTAAAGTTCTATTTATAATAGATTCATATTATTATGATAAAACTATCAAATTATATCATTTCCTAATTCCTATGGGTAAATTAAGAAACTAATTTGATATTTTATCCTAATTAATTATAAAATTATAATAAAAATTCTTGTGGGATAAAATTTATTATAACCTTATAACTAATTACAATTTATGTCTAATATCATTATGTGATTTTTTAAAAATAATTTTACTTAATTAAGGTTGCTGTGGCTAAACCTCAATTAAATAAATTATTAATCACTTAGACATATTGGCAAAATTCTAAGTTTATTCCTATTTTAAAAATTGCAATTAACACAAGGCAATTTTAATTCCAAATAATATAAATAACTTAGCTACATGTGCTTATAGTATAAAAATAACAAAATTATACATATTCAAAATGAGCACATATACACATTCAAATCAAATTTTCATAATTTAATCATAATTTTATGACAATTTTCACAAAATTATTCAATTTAAAATTACAGCATTTATAAAAATTCCAAATTTATGAAAAATCCTCTTAAAATCCAAATAATGAGAAGTTTTCATAATTAGATTAATTTTTTTGTGAAAATAATCTAATTATTCATAAAATTATGAAAAATTATAGAATTGAAAATTTGATACAAAACTCCCAAAAATATAATTATTTGGCCTAAATTAAAAATTTTAATTACTTTAAATTAAATAAATCCTTGAGGCCTAATTAAAATAAATCAAATGGCCTTTTATTTAATCCATATGCCCAAATAATTAAACAATCCAGCCCATTTTAACTAAAATGAAAGCCCAAAACAGTGGCCCAAAACCGATTTTTCCCCCTTTTTTTTATTTTAATGCTAGTGACCCAAAATTAGCCCAAACTATGGAAAGAAAATCCAACCGTACGGACCAAATGCAAAACAATAATGATCCAAAAAATGGGCCCATATAAGAATTAAGGAAAATGGCCCATAGCTACAAAAATAGCCCAAAATAAAATAAAACAAGAGGGGCCAAACGTGTGCCCAGCAGAAATGGCCGGAAACGGCCTGTTTCATTTTTTTTTTATACTGAGCATTACGTTGCTCACATCCCCTGTCGGGAATTGTCTTCTTCACCCGTTCGGGTGAAATGCAGAAAACGGGCTTCATTGCTGACCCGGTTGAAACTTGGCCTTCCATTCATTGATTTGAGTGGTTCTTTATCCCAAATCGATCAAAACAAATTGAAAACAAGTTTTATGATTTGTTTTGGCTAAAAACGATTTAAAATGCTAGTCCAAATTTCCCAAAAATCCTTGTCGTTGGTCAAATATACAGGGAGTATTCACAAGTTATTTGTTCTGTTTTTGATTGCTAGATGGCTAGAAAAACAATTCCAGATTATTTCCTAACCTCATTGTAACCAGAAACCTTCTTAAAATACAAGTAGATATTTTGGCAGAATTGACAAAATCGACAAAATTGCAGAGCATATTTTCTTCACGCGAGATAGAGATTAATTTAAGCTCTAATGACAAATGTTAGAACATCATACAGATTATACATGCTTCTATACTGTATGAAACATGTTAAACAAATAAATGTGGAAGCAACAATATCTAACCTCCAGCCATTGCACCTTGGTAGAATTTGTGTTGATCGATTTCTGCACTTGATGACAGGATTCTTACACCCTTCAAGTCTTCCAAGCACTCAAAACCTCATTAGATGGTGTTTGTGTGTTTAAGATTAACGTACTTGGGGACCGTGTTGGATTATGCCCTTAGAACCATTCATTAGATGATTGACTTTGGCATTTTTTTTATGTATCATGACATTTTATTTATAGCTCATTATTATATTTATCTTATAACTGCGTAATGTAATCTTATATGATAATGTACTTAGAATAGTAATAACACACTATTCTTAAAATATCCCTAGTCAAGTATTATTGTGAACAAGGATAACAATGTACGATAAGACTAGTATGTGGTTGACTGATGACCATTGTCATGGATATAGGATATCAAGTCATCACATAGGTACATGTTAGAGAACTATATACTGGATCGACCCTCCATGAGAACGCTACATGGATTGTTATATGAGTGTCATAAGCGATTCTCATAGTTATGATGGTGTATGTGATCCTTTGACTTGAGATCATCAGAGATCCCAACATAGAGAATTGCATACTTTAATGCTGCTAGATGTCATTCGTAACAGGATGGACTATAAAGGTAGTAATTGGGTATGCCTTGATCTATGTAGAGGGATGTTGAGTGATCAAGATAGGATTTATCCCTCTTATATAACAAGAGTGATGTCTTGGGCCCTTTGATAGAGTGAGACTAAGAAATGCATGGCCGTGCTTGAATAAGTCAATATGAGATATTGATTTTATTTGTTTAATTAGTCTACTCAGGAATCAAGAAACGCTGATTAGACTATACAAGTGTGACACATTCCATGACTTGTGTCTAATCAAGACATCAAAGGATAAAGGGATTAGACTACACGGTAACATCTACCACGAGTAAGGTTATGTCGAGTCATTGACATTCTCGTTACATGGGTAGCAATGATGTGTTGCTAGATACCGCTCATTGCCTGTGACAATTTTGTCATTGCCATTGTTTTGAGAACCTATTGGGTCGCACACTTAGAACGGATCAATGAGGAGCTTAATTAAATCCTATTCTGAATTGGATTAAGGATATATCTAATCCTATTCTGAATTAGATTAAGGATATAGTTAATCCTATTCTAAGTAGGATTAGAGTTCTGTTTGGCAGCAAATTTTAGGGTAAAATTTACTGCCTATAAAAGGATGTTTTTCTAAAACAGAGCTGCACAATTAAAACAGAAAAGGTATTCTTTTAATCGAAGCTAGCAAATCGATTATAAGAATCAAAAACGCTCTTTAAGGCTTCTGATCGTGAGACGTTCAAGAGTCGTGAGATCCGTTCGTGTGGATACCATAGAGGCAGGAACGAAAGGTTGTTGCTTGTGACTCGACCAACGACAGAAATCAGAGAAAACGTTAGGTAAAATCTCGAAACCCTAATCAGGCAACTCTCCGAATCGATCCTAGTGGAGGCCGAATGATTTAAATTCCGCTGCATGTTTGTTTCGATTTCCTTCAGACCGGAAGGAGCCCTCTTTTATTAGTAATGAGAGCATGCTAATCATGGCAATAAAATCACGTTTTAACCATCATAAAATCGTGCTTTTAATAGCCAAATATTGAGTTGAAATTCAGCGTGAAATTATGGATCATATCCGGAATTGGTCAACCAAATATTTATTTCCATAATTATGGAGTATACTAACATAACAAACGTATTAACATTTTGTTTGCGCGCTTCATGGAGATGCGCCGACATGATACGATTTTCTCGACCATTTGTATGCCTAGGAGTGTAACTAGATCGTCCAGGGTAATCGTCATTTCTTCATAAGGCATATGGAAAGTATTTGTCTATGGCTGCCACCTCTCACCAAAAACAGAGATGCTGGTGTTTTTGCATGTGTGGTAACTACAGTCAACCAAATACCCTAAGCGGAAGTGTAAAACAGAGGAGCGATTACGTGACCGATTATTGTTTAAAATCCACTGAGAGATTTTCTGTTTATGATTAACAACCTTCAAATTATCTCACTCCTATATCAGAAACAACAAACAATAAGATCATTTTTAACAAATATTATCAAATTTTACAAAATAATTACCTGCCTATCCCATATTGCAAAAGCAACATGTGATCTAAAACTTCTAAGAATCGAGGTATCAATTGGGCCTCCAAGACAAGGCTCATCTACCTCCTTTACATCCTCTAAATTTGTGTGCTTAGCCTGCTTATCCTGCTCGACTTGTTTGACCTGCTTGACTTGCTCAGCATGCTCATCAGGTTCGACCTGTTTGGCTTGCATGATAGGTTTGGCCTGCTCGACTTGCTTAGCACGATATCTCTTAACTCGTCATCTCTTTTTAGAACTAGTGGGTCGCTGTTGTCTTCCTTGAGATGAACCTGCACCTCGTGTTATTGTCATATCTGAAAAAGAAAAACATTTAAATAATTATAAACAAAACCTTTAGAAATAAGTAGATTTTTTTATACATGTGCTTACTATTTGACTATTTAGCTTAATAACTTCGGAATGTTCAATGAATAGCTAGCAAAAATCAACATATAAACAGGAATCACAATAGTATTCATTTGTCACCAAGGCTTCAACATGGCGTGCAGAAAAGAAAACAGCAAAGTTTATCAAGGCACATACTTCCTCCTCAAGTATTGCTGGTGTTTGGTCTGCGCTTCTCTATGTAGATTTGCCTTCCTACAAACTGTATAAGAGATGCCTGTAGAAGGAAGAAAACATGTTATTAATGTCAAATATATGTACAGAAAGTAAAAGAAAAACAATAAAATGCCACAACTCATATTCACCATCCAAACCATGTACGGAGAACATAAAAGCACACTTCAACATCTCTAATGAATTACAAGCACTCATGATAAATAGGAAAAAGTGGAAACCCCAAGCTTTGTTCAAAATATGTGAATGCTAAGCAAACTTCCCAACATTATGTGAATTACAAATTTATTGTTAATGGAAAACTAGCATGACCAAGAAAGAACCTCCAAAAAAGCCACAACAATTATGTTCAAAATATCTGATAATCAAAGCCCAATTTTCATAATTCAATAGATTTTCATTTATGACAAAGGCAAAGGTAATGATAATCAAAGCCAAATTTTCATGACTTAATGGATTTTCAGCTATGAACAAAGACAAGGGTTGTGATCACATCAACTCAATGCAACCATAAACACCTCAAACTAACAGAATTTTAAGTCCTAACCAACATCAAAGCAAGTTATTCAACTAAAGTCACTTCCTTTCTATCTTAATTTGGTCAACTTGAATTACTTATCATTTCAATTGTTTTTAATCCCACTCAAAGCATCCTCAGGGAAGGTTACTTGCATGATGCTGGTGGCTCATGTAGGTTGACTTGTGCGAGGCTATTGACCTACTTGAACCATCAATGCCATTTCCCTATCTCCCTTAAGCAATAAAATAAACCCTGAAATGGATACCTGAATCATAAAGCAGCCTTCAAAGCTAGAACCGAAAGGAGTAAAGGGATGAAGAAGGAAGAAGGAGAGAGGAAGGGTTTTTGGCCGGAAGGGCGGGTAGGGTTGTATTTGGCAGGATAAGAGTTAAAATTGTAATTCAAAGAGATAGATTTAGTTGGTTTTTTTGGGTAGGGTATATTTAGTAGAGAGTGAAGTATATTTAAAATCTTTCTTGAATCAATATTACCGTCCATCTAAGCAAGAGCTCCATTAATAAACACGTTTGCACCCCTAGTAGGGCTGAGAAAAAAATCGAGAAAATTGATTCAAACCGGGTATTTCAGATTGGTTCGGATGATAAGGAAATTTGGTTCGGATTCGGATAATGACGTCATTAAATCAAATTCATTTGGTTTGGATCGGATATGGATTATATCTGAAACAATTGATATTTAATAATTTGTAATTTTTACTATTTATATCAGAAGTTCAAGTTTTATGTTTAATTAAAAAAACTCAAGGAAAAATTGAAATAAAGTCCAAAATTGTTTAAATGCCTGAGAAAAAATTGAAAAAAAAAATTGCTTAAATGAAAAAAATCCGAATAACCGATCCCATTCGATCCACATAAATTCGGATTGAATCGAATATATTTTATATTCAAATCAGTTATAGATAGAAAAATAAAAAACCGCTTAATTTAGATCGGATCAAATTTATGCAAAAATCCGATCTGATCTTACCTGATATCACCTCTAGCCCCTAGTATAAACACTTATATGCTGTTTGGTTGAATCATTTTGCAGCAATGTACTTTCATGATGGTAAATTGGTAATCACATCACCGTTACGGGGTGCAATGTGATTACATTTCTATGGTCTCCGTGTAAGGTAGGCAAAATTTTTTCCATCCAAAATACCCTTTCGAGAACCCAAACCAAGGCCCCAGTTGCTCTGCTGCCTCGCAAGAGAAGCCCTATCCCTCCAATTTAGCTCTGCCGCCTGAACTGAGCGTCTCTCCTCCGGTCCTCTCTTTGGACCGTATTCCGGCGAACGTAAGTCATGGGTTCCTGATTTTTTTTTTCTTTTCTGATCTATATTTCCATATTTGTTTCTCGCCTCCAAACAGCAGTGTTTCCTGATCTATTTCCATTTTATTATATGCATTCTTAATTTCCTGATCTGTTAAGCCCGATTCCAGCATCTCTTTATGCCAGCCGGAATGCCTTCTTCATATTACCATTTTTGCAATACTTATTAATCAAAGCTGTGCAAGACACCACGCCAGGAACAAGACCTTTGATAACCATTTCTGAGTAAAAAACCATGGCAGCTTAGTCATGTTTCCAATCTTACAGTAACCATCAATCAATGACAAAGTGCCACAATAATTATCAAATTGTAAAGGTTTGGTTTTAGAATGACAAGATGAGTTTAATATTAGTTTAGTAAAACCACTATGTATTTTGTCTTTCCATGGCACAATTATGAATTTTGGATAATTATACCTTCTTCTTTCATGTGATAGTATTAATTTTCTCGTAGAGTACATGCTTGAAATTGGTACGGTAATGAAAGTTATTTTACTTCATTTGTGGGGGCAATGTGTCTTTCTGGTTTTCTCTTAGGTATGGCTACGACTAGCAATACTGAACTGATATAGCAAAACTTTGACTATCCCGTCTTAATTATTATGTCTGTTTGGTTGCTGAGGAAACTGTACAAATGGAGATGAAAATCAAATGAAAATGGAATTTTGCTTTTTTTTTTTTAGTTTCTAGACGTTGAAAACTAAAGTGATTTTTGTTTGAATTCATAATTTGTATATGGGGAAGTTCCCTCACATAGGTCTTGGTTTTGCAGGAGAAGATGAAAGTCAAGCTGCTACGTATCCTTTTCATGAATTAGAGTATTCCTGGCCTTTTTTTTTCTTGGAAAATCTTCCTGTTGTGAAATCTTTTCTTTTCAAATTAGATATTACATCTACATTGGATTCAAAGAAAACTTGATTGGCTTGGATCATTCCTGAAATTTTCTGACCAACTCTTCGTTTGCAGTTAGGAAATATAATCCATCTTTAAGGTCATCAATGCAAATTCTTTCAGTGCTTAATGGTTTTGGCATGATTCTTTCTTGTTAATCTTGAGCATATACATAATTGATTCCACTGGTTCTTGTAAGTCTTGAGTAAAAATATGATTTGTCCCATTCTAATAGCATTCTTTTTGTGGTTTTTGTAATTCTTAAGCATATTTTTGATTTATCCCAAATTGCATTTTTTGGTTCTTCCTCGGCCCTTTTAATTTGCCTTTATCATGCATAAAGAAGCAATGTATTTGCCCTTGATTGATATTAGGTGTTTTCTAAATGGTACTAAGGGACATATTTGTTTCTACTTTTGATGTAAACTTGGACTTGTTTGTGATCAATATGACATTTGGTTTTTACTAGAATAAGCAGTTTTCTCTTGACCTATTTCTCTTCCATTATCTGTTTGGCTATGAACAGAGTAAGCTCTCTTTATTACTTGCAACCCAATGTAACTTCTGTAAATTTTTGTGCTGAAAAAAGATTTTGGTCATTCGGTTCTTTTGCTCATAGTCAATGTGGCTATGCTTTTTTGTTGAATATTTCTTTTTTAAAAAGGAGGAACCAAATTCTTGTCCCTATGATGACAGATGGCATGCAGTTGCTTCATGGACATGGGATGCCCAAGATGAAACATGTGGAATTTGTAGGATGGCATTTGATGGTTGCTGTTCTGACTGTAAGCTCCCTGGGGATGATTGCCCATTGAGTAAGTCCATCCTTAGAGTTCTCATGTTTGGCCATCTTTTGCGATAGCTTCTCATGTTCTTGAATCATTATTTAGTTCCTAAAAGGAGTTGCTATGGGATACTGTGCCTCTTAATTGTTCTTGCTTTTCAGTTTAGCTGAACATGTACCCATTCCTCTTTTTTTTTTTTCCTAATTGTTGGACAATTATGAGGACAATGCTAATAAAATTTGCTAAATAGCATTCATTTGGAAAGAAAAATCTCTTTGAAATCCCAATAACATATGTTCTAATGTCTATTTAGACATGGATTACTATTATAATTTCACTAATGTTTATATTTTAGGAACTACTATTCTTTATGAGATTGTAGCACCTTTTCCTTCCAAAGATCGATACACAGATTTGACTATTTAGACATGGATTCAAGAGTAGGCAACCAATGGGGGAATTTGCTACATGGTTGATTATACAATGTAGAACATTACCATTTTATTAGGCTCATAACTACCAAATTTGCATATTCCTTGGAAGTGCTTGGAATTGAGGATAATGATCTTGTTCTCCCTGTCTTTGTTTCTATTGATAAACAACTTATGCACTTTTTTGTGGTGAAGCCTCTAATATGTGTTGCATTAATATAAAATATAAAGTTAGAGGATTATGCAAAATATGGTTATTTTATACTCCTCTTTGCATATCTGTTGAAAGAGAAAATTATGTCCAAAATCAATCCGGTGCAACCTCTGGACACTTTTTCGTAAGGTACATTTTTTTTTGAATGCCACATTTTTTACAAGATTGTCACAAATTTAGGGTTTTTATCTTGCAGTTATGTATCATAAAGCTTGCATGATTTGCCAGAAGGAAATTACACCAGAACTGTGGGGATCCTCGTTTCTGTTATAAGCTGATGTCTCTTTTTCATGCTATGAAATATTTCTCATGCAGTTTCTCGACTCAGTAAATTTTAGTTTGCAAAATATGTTGGGAACCATTGAAGTTTTTCTGGCTAATAATACTTAGCTAATCTAGAGCAAAGATATATAATTCCTTGATTTTGCCCAATTTACAACCTCCACTACGAGATGATGGAACAAATACAGAAAAAGTATTTACAAATATAATTCATAATTTTTTCTAACAATTAAAATCTACATCCCTCGCTTGTTGTCATTTCTATCTCAGTGATTGCTGAGAATTTTTTGTTTCTTCTTTATATTTGGAATCCATCATCTTTGTTATCAACAACATTTGTTTTCTTTGTCCTTATCCATTTCCTTAATGTAACTTAATGATGTTTATTTGTTGCTTTTGCAGTTTGGGGCGTATGTAACCATGCTTTCCATCTTCATTGCATCTTGAAATGGGTGAATTCACAGGCTTCTCAAGCACATTGTCCCATGTGCCGCAGAGAGTGGCAGTTCAAAGGATAATCAGTCAACAAAATTTTAACCATTTCCAGTAGTCTGCACATGTGTTAGCATACACCCTTTTAACTATTCTCATCTTGATCTATATATATATATGAGAATCATTGGATTTGAATTTTGCTGTCGTGCTTTATTTGAAGCAGATCATGGTTTGGGCATCTTCCAGTAATTTATCATGTGAGAGGTTCTAGCCTTGTGGTCAGCCTTTACTCATATTGGAAGACAGCAGTTCTATTATATATTGTCCTTAATGATATTTGCTTCAACTGGTTAACTGCAGAAAGGTACTCTTCCTCGGGTATTTGTTTCTGAACAGCAGAGTTTACGCTTCCGGTTTTGACAAATATACCCATCTCTTTCTCTGAAAACAGAGTTCTATTAAAAAAAAAAACAGAAGGTCAAAGTTTCTTCCCGTTAAGGTAATTTCCACAACAATGTTAAACACTTAACATGGGGACTGCAAAGCTGAATGGAGCATTGCAAACATACGAGGGTATACTAAAACTGTGTAGAGAAGATAGCAAAGGCAACCTTAACTGATGGAAAGATGGATATAGCACGTGACCTCCTGCTCATGAAATCAGCAGCGGAACATTATAGCTATATACATTTCTAGTAAATAAAATATCATACATTCTACACCCTTATACTCGAGAACATCCTTGGTGATGAGCTATGCTTGGGCTGTTCTAAATAACTCTTGCCACTTTTCTGGATCGGCTCCTGGACCTTCCCCCTGCAAAATCAATTTTCATGTATCGAAAGAGAGCAACTTCCCCAGTGCAGGTAAAACTTAAAACTACCATCTCTCACAGAAGTTAGTGCAAGAATATTACGGTGCAGTACTCCAATAATATGCTAGCAAAGGATGAAGAGGAAAAAAAATATGTTCATTCTCAAAGATTCAGATCATATTATTACAAGATTAGACAATTTTAAGTCAGGATTTTAAATAATTCAAGTGCATGGGCCCAGATACAGCAGTCAATTTTAAAACATAAAATGCAAAACAAATAAAAAATTATAGTTTCAGTACCTTCAAAGCAGAGGTCCTTAGAAGGATTTTCTAAATACAATCTGATCTTAATAGTATTTTTTGCATAATAAGACAGCTCTTAAGACTTGAATATATACTTCTCCATCGTAATTTTAGACTTCTATCATTGCTCCAAGAAAGCTTGGCGTTAGATGATTATAAATTTTGTGTTTGGCACTTGTAACAACTCCTGGAGTATGATCAGAAAAGGCTGTTCCTTAGGTAGTAAGTGAATAAAGAGATCATATATCAAAGTGAAAAAGGAAGTGGTTAAAATCATCTGCTCTCGCAGAACGATGTATGCTAACATGAAATGGATCTTTGTCAGTACAAAAGACTGAAAAATTGTATAAACATAACATCTTAGAGTAAAAGAGTTGCATCAGAATCCAAAAGTTCATTTTTTACCTATTACATATGTATCAGCGCCCAATTGTTACAGGTGAATGTGGTATATTTAAGGGGCTTAAAAACACTTGTTTGAAATTAACATCAAGCTTCAAGAAAGATATACACAGTGAATGGCCAACCACCAGGTTAATCAACCAGCAATTACTTTGGCTTCTCTGAAGTTGGCATACAAAAAGTTTTCATTTTGTCAAATGATTCTAATACTTCGAAAAGAGTAAAACAAGCTAAATTTAGATGAGACATTTACAGGGTGACCTTTTTTAAAAAAAAATTCAGTATAGCCCGTTAAGTCTAGTCATTTGTCATCTTTTGATAGTCACACAGGTTTAATTATGTATGCTCATATTGCATCATGTTTCAGTCTTTGAAAAACTAAAATGTAATGATTGCATGTGTGGAATGCCTACGTTTACCCTAAACTTCTTGGACCAAATTTGAGTAGTTACCTCAATTGAGTTGATTTCATAAATTTTGCCTTCCGTAAATTCTATGTCCAGTGCTTGTATGCAAGCTTCAGCAACCACAAGCCTGCTGACCTCTCCAACCAGTTTATCTCCTGTGTCGTTTTCAAAGAAAAACAAAGAAATGTAATAAAACAGATAGCTTATAATGTACTTAACCATTTGTAAATGAATCTGTCTCCCAAGCCTTTGCAAGACTTAAAATGTCCTTATCAAGAGAAGAGCCCATCATAGCAATTTCACTGTTCAAAACATTAAAATAAAAATTAAGGGTCCTGAATAGGTTTCAGTTTGTTGCACACACTGCTTTTATTTTTTTTTCGAATATAAGAAATAAAAATCACCAAATATATCAGCTTCAAGCAAACGCACCAACTCGGGAGGAGGAATATCTAAAATCGAGACACCCACAGGGAGTGTGTGACATTGTTACAAGTGAGTTCATTGCTTTAAAGCATGGACTAAACACAAGCCCACTATAAATACCTTCAGTTAAAGGATTGCTCAACCTTAAAGCTTAAACAATTAAATTAGGGCCTGTGAATAAGTTTCTCTAACAAATAAAAGGATAAATTGTAATGTCTTTATTTTAACAATAATAGAATTAAATGAAATCAATGCTAAGAGACCAACCTAACTTGTGGCCCAATTTACTGTGAAAACATTTTTACAGTTTGACTTAACCATCAGGAAACCTGTTTTAACAGACCTTGACCAATAAGAACCTTTTACTTTCTATAATTGCAGATGAAATACGTTTGACAACTTTAATACAAAACCCTTTTATAATTTGTCCGATTGGAGAACCTAATTTTACATACCTTGACCAATAAGAACTGCTCGGCGTTGCCCAGCAGTAGCTTTAAGCAAAGTATTAAGATCATATGATGTGTAAGGTCCATCTGTCAATCTACCAGCTCTGTATACAAATAACGATAGTCCAAAAAAACATTGAAGAATAAACAACAGCACAAAGCATATTGATGCACAGTTTTATACTATCAAGAGATAAAAACATTATTATTAGCCGCGTACCTGATAACGGTAAATGGAAGGCCAGAATCACAAAGAAAATCTTCCCCTTTCTTTTTGTATTTCAGAACCCCAAATAGGTTCATAATGCTGCCAAAATAATTTAAAATAAAGACTTTATAAGAGGTTTTTGCTGCAAACTAATCACCCCTCATATATTTTGTAGCAAAAGGCAGTACTAATTGGTGCAAAGCAAGGGCCTGACCTTCCATATTTTGATACAAAATTAAGTTAAATCATATGATCTGTAATTGTAATAATAGGGATTGCGATATGATATTATTACAATATGATTATTACATTAACAAATAGCAAGCTAAAAACCAAATATACCAATAGTTAAATATGTGTCAAATTTATGATTGGGCACAAAAAGCAATTACATCTATATACTGTACTATTTGGCTCAAGATTCCTAACGTGTTCACATTGACCGTCCAAAGGAGTGTCATTAAAGTTCTTAATACACAAGACGTCAGTGCAGATTCCCCATGAAGGATAATATGTTTTATGATGTGGTAGAACTAGGTTTTGATCCAAAAGTGATGAGGCTGCAAATGCAATTTTTAAATATACAGGCCTTGAACAACAGGGTTGAACTATGGCAGGATGATCTTTCAGTATTTTTTTTCAGGATGGAATCCAACATGATACCTCTTTGATTCACTGAATGAGAAGTTCCTTTCTTATAGTTGCAAATGAAAAGAAACATCCAGACAATCTGTGAAAATCATAATGCTAATAGAGAGACAGAGACAGAGAGGCGAGTCAACACAAACTTCATAATTTAGCATAAAAAGATTTTCCAAATAATTACTCTTCTTACCTCCATGGTAGTTCATTGAACTTGGTTACGCCAACTGAAGAAACAAGAACTACTCTCTTCAGTGATGAAGGCAATGCAGATACAAGATTCTTTACACCCTCCCAATCTTCAAAGAATACAACCTAGTCAAAATCTGTCTCTATGTGTGCTTGTACATGGCTGTGCAAGTATGCATGAGTCAATGCAGAGAGAAAGAGAGACATGATTGTATGCTTGGCGAGTATAGACATGATTGTATGCTTGGCGGGCATAGACATGATTGTATGCTTGGCGAGTATACTTTTTAAGTTATTGATAGTGTTTGATAATTTTAAGAACTTTAAAATAAATAAATTAGTTTAGATTTTATTTTCACAAAAATCATTGAATATTATATTTGAAGTTTTTATAATAATATGAAAATAAAATAAATTATGACGCAAGCCAATAATTTTACAAAAAACAACTTAAAAGTTAAGTGTCTATTGAAAAGTATATATGTTGGTATGTTGGTTGTTGTAATCAATAATTAGTACATGTTTCCTTAATAAAAGGTGAGTTGGATTACAAATTTTAGACATTGAAAAAATGAAATATATTCAAGAATTAAGCAAAGAGATTGGAAAAACTCAATTGCCAATTAAAAAAGTTTCAAAAACTAAAGGGGGGCTAAATGAAGACAACAAAAAAATTGATGAAAAAACCTTAGCAAGGCTAGGACATAAGTATGGAAAAGCGAAGGTTGGTCATGCCACCCTAGATCCTCCACTGTCTCTGTCGTTACCCACATGCATGAAAATTCAAGTAACATAATAGATGCATTGAAGTCAGAGATATCATGAATATTGAAAGGACCAAAGCTTGTTCATCAATAACTCCAAGGATGGAGAATGAATAAGTAATGCACAAATAGTAAGACATCTTAGATCAAAAAAAAAAAAAAATGTAAGACATCTACCAATTTGATACTTATGCTTATCATTCACTACTAAGAAAGTAATATTCCATGGACAGAGGCCAAAATGGAATGTTGATAACAATATGTTGAATTTAGTTCTATATTTGAAGTAATTTCTGACCTACTCTTTCAGGTGTATTGTCTCCATCCCATCTCTTGGAAGGAAATGCAGTTGTTCCAGTGCAACAAATCACATGTGTAACCCCCTATACACAAATGGTGAAAGATTAATACATTTGAAAATTCTGAACTGTTAGAGGTATTAATGCAACCTAAAATATGTCATTTATCTAGAAAATAAAAGTAAAAAAAGAAAAGGTTTGCTTGATAAATACGAAGCACAGACCTCAAATATAGATGGATCTAGATCTGCTGGGTTCCGAGTGTCCCCTTTAAAAACCTATCAAGTTTTAAATTCTCTTTACGATAAAATTTTACATCCTGAAGAAAGAGAAAATTTAAAGCGAAAACACTGTTTACGACATAAAATCAAAGAAAATGTTAGGAACAAAATCAATGGCATGGATGATTCATGAATCAGATGAAAATCCACCTGTAGCTTGTCTTCATCTTGGTTACCAAACAAAGAAGTTGCTTTCTCAGGATCTCTTAACAGTAGGCGTGATTTGATGTTCCGATTCAGCAAAGATGCCACTACCAACTGCCCTGGAAAGGAGAGCAATGTGCTGATGTTATGAATAGGTAATGTTTAAAATTTCATCACAATTAAAGTTTAACCATTGGATCATTTTTCTCGTGAGTGTACTGAGCTGAAGAAGTATAAATCCATGCACGGTTGTGTCATTACTTATGTTTGTTTTCATGTTTTTGTTACATATTCTCTCTTTGGTTGGATTGTAGATTGAGGATCAGTAAAACACTTAAGTCAAAAATCAAGTAGAATTTGTAAATGACCAAGATGAGACTATAAATTTTACTCAAAGAGGGAGACCTTCCACATCTCCAATTATTGAGAAAGTTCTTTGACTAAGTGATCACAAGTTCTTTGACTAAGTGATCACCTCAAGGCTCTTAGGTTAGCTGCTTTAATAACATCTAAGCGAAGATTCATATGGTGGAAGAATGTATTATATGTGCTTCGGCATTGTTGAGCAAGTGACTTATTGGATCCCCACTTCATCAATATATGAGCAGTCTAGAATCTATATTGTACGCTTTGTGAATTTGAACCATGTTATGAAATGGATACTTGATATTGCTACTTGAGCATTTACTTGAAGTTCACAATTTACTCGATTCTAAAAGCAAGACTAATTACAGCGTCATGAAATGGGGGTCAGCGAAAAACTAGATACCAGACAAACTATTTGATACCACATTCATTCATTGTGAATCATTGTAAGACAAATATGTTGAACTAATTGTTATGAAACATGGCTGTATGACATTATTATATATGATGGGTCATGAGATAACTAGTTTGTGGACATGATTATAACTATGTATATGGGTTAGAATTGATGCAAGATTTTTGGACTTTTCACCAGTCAAGATGAAGTGATTTTTATTTATTGATATTTACTAGAAAATGTTATGGGCATATGCTTAATTGATAATGGAATGTGCAATAAAATCAATAGAGCCTTATATCCTTGGGAAGTAACATAAAAAACAAAATTCTCCACTATGACTTTCTATGTTTATTAGTGAAATTACATTAGATGGTACCATTTACGTTAATAGAAAGACAAATTTATGGTGTGGTTTGCTTTTAAAAGAGATTAAGGTTAGTGTGCTGAATAAGTGCAATACAAACCAAATTGGTCAATAAAAATTTTCCTTTTATTCATTGGAATAGATTTATACACCTGCTTATAAATGGAAAATATACTCATATACTGACAGATAAAAATGGTAATAAAGAAAACAAAAATATAGTAAGAAAAAGCAAATTTTGTTCATATGTGCCTTTTAAGTAAATCAAACACTAGAAATGGCCACCTCCTTTCAAGTTCTTCTTATAAATACAACAAGCAACATCATTGGACAGCAATTCCTAATCATCTCAAACAAAGTATAGACTATTGACTGCAAATTACAACTCAGCCATGAAAAACCACTTAGGTTCTACAGTGCTTCAGCTTATTCTGTTCCTTACCTCCGGTAAATCTCCCACCATATTCTTATCAATGCCTTAATTAAGTAGCTAGCCATTAATTTCTTTTCTATTTAGTGCAAAAAACAAGATCAATAATGGAGAACTTCACATAAATGAATTTAAATCAATAAATTTACTCCCATCTAGAATCACATATTTGCCAACTATATTTAAACTATTTTAATTGTTTTCTAAATGTTAAAAGATAAGCTGTCGCTAAAGCCAGAAGGGAAGAAAAAGAGAAAAAGAGCTTACCTACGCCGCCAGAGGCGCCAACGACAAGAACAAGCTTAGAGGAAGAAGGAAGAGTTGTTTGGGTATGACGGGTAGTTTCTGAATTTGTAGGTTGGATTACTTCTTCTTTGACAGCGTTCACAGATAGTCCTCTAAAGCCTGAGTTTTTCTTGAAGAAGCCAAACCCATGACGATAATTCAGCTGTGGAAGAGCCAAAACTGAGATTCTTTGAAATGGTTCTGAGGATTTCTCAAGATGGAGTTCGAATGAGGAGGAGAGCTTGGTAGCCATGAAAATGAATTAAAAAAAATGGTTGCAACTCGAAAAGAACAGGGAGAGGAACCGTTTGTGGTGGTTATATTTACCGCTGGAGTTTGTTTATTCACACCCTAAATTGGATTAGACACAACCTAAAAATATTTTTATTCCTTTATTACCCTTATTGTACACCCTAAATCTCTCTCTCTCCAACATTTATTTTCCGGTGAGCTAGAATTGCTGCTGGTAGCAGTTGTATGCTGTTGCGGCAGCATGCTGCCTCGAAGCTTCTGCCAGCAGCAAGCTGGTGCGGCAGCAACATGCTGCCAACAGCATGCAGCTGCGGCAGCAAGCTACTACGAGCAGCATGCAGCTGCGGCAGCAAGCTCCCGGAAGTGACTTCCGAGAGCTTTTTTTCCCTTTTTTTTGCTGCCCAGGCAGCTTGTTCAACAAAAAATCTCTGCCAAGCTGCCGGAAACAACAGGGTGTGAATAGAAAACAATAAGCTGCCGGAAACAATAAGGGCAACAAAGGAAAAAAAATTTAGGGTGTGTCTAGTTAAAAATAGGGTGTGAATAGAAAACCCCTTCCCGCTACTTTCCTAATTACTAAAATGTCCCCATTATTATAGTAGAATGTAAATTAAACTCATGTTTGTTAAGTTGGGTGGAAGGAGCTTGATACCTTTTAAATAAAGTTTCGAGTTTTAGTTTTGTAAATAAAAAAAAATAATGTTGTGAGAGTTTCTCCGTTTGAGGTCTAATAATTACTCGATTACAGATTAGTCAAAATTCAAAGTTATCTTCGAATATCAAGAGATTTCGACAAAAAAAATGTAAATTTGTGTCTCATTACATTTTTACATAAAATTTATTAATTTTTAAATCTGTTCAATAAAATATGTTGAAACATTTTAATTTTATTGTAAAAATTTTAAACTCCACTAAATGGTGGATGAGTTAATTTTTGTTTTAAATTTTGCTAATACTAGTTTCAAAATAAAGAGACATAAAAAGTTTGCTAGAAAATAATTAAATAGGGAGAGACATAGGGAATATTATAAATTAGGTATAAATTATTATATTATTTTTTGTTAAATATAAAAGAAAAGCTGTACTGAGACATATAATATGATATTTGTATTGGAAAAAAATTATGATAACTTTATTTTTTTAGTTATCATAAATTATTGGAAATTTTAGATAGTAGGTCAACTTAATAATTTTATTAAACTATATATTTTTGAAAAAATTTGTCAAAATTTTAGTTATTGTTTGTCATATGATTAATTGTTTTTCATATGATTAATTAATTATAATGTAGAGTAAATTTTTACTGAATATTTATAAAATAAATAATAAAGTATGTAATTCCCATTTTTATGAATTATAATAGTATCATATATAATGTAACTAGTTTTTTGTGGACACACCTTGTTTTTCTAAATTAGGTTAAAAAACAAAAATTATATCGATAAAGAGCAAATAATCCAAATTTAAAAAATATCTCTATTTTGTTCAAAATTCCCTAATAAATAAATAGGGTAGAACGTAGAAATAAAGAAAAAAATAAAAAAAATAAAGATTAAGGTGAAATTTAAATAAAAACATATAATCGCATTTTTCAAGAAAAAAATCAGAACAAAGAAAACAATCAAATTCTAGTTTTATTTTCTTTAGGCCCGACTTGAGAAAGTTAAATGATCAATATAAGATCTAATATTTGGTGTATTTTTTGATTAAGGACATAATCTTTTATGGATAATTAATCAAAAAAATAACTTTTTTTTCATTAAAAAAAATAAAGACTCATTTCTCTTTTCCAAAACCTCTCTCTTCTCTCTTCTTACCCAGAACTAGTCGGTCCTCCCTTCCTAGATTTTGACAGTATTGCCATGTTGACCGCCAAACTCCTTTGTCAATCAAGTCAACCAGTGACAAAAAAATAAAAAAAAATATAAAAAATTCTTCTCACTCTCCTCGTCTATTTCTAAAATTATTTCTTTCAAAAACAACCTAATTTAGCCTAGATCTAATAAACCAAGCTAAGAGTGGCTAATACTAGTACAAAGATTAAATATTTACAAATACAACAATATATGAGCTTTAAATACACCAGTGTAAAGGAAGAGCTTTCTAATTGCTTCTCCATTATTTGGAGTGACTTAGACAATGTTGATTTGTTTGGTGAGCATGAGTGTGCAATCGATGTCAAGTTTGTTGCTTAAGCATATATAAACACTCATTCCATTCTACTCTTCACCTTTTTTTTTTTGACAAACACTTCTTCACTTTCAGAACAAGCATATAATTGACACATTTTGATAGATAATCATGTGGGGAAATCATGATTGATTCGAGATGATCAAGCATTTGGATGGAAAACAAAAACAATTTGTAGGCTCTAATGAAAATGGCAAAACCCTAATCTAACCAAAATGATATTTAGATCAATATATGTTCTTTTCCCAACTAATTTTTTTAGTAGCCCAAGAGCTCTGCACTATATTTATTTCTAAAAGTTTAAACCCATAAATCTTCCTAACCTTTTACTCTGGGAGATTTTCATTTTCTGGAAAAAGAAATGCATAGTGAAATCGACATTTTACTCGGAATATAACGATAATAAATCAAAGCCTAAAAAGAAATTTACAATGAAATCTTGGATTTTTTCAATGAGAGTTCATGGGGGTTTTTATGAGTGTTCATTTTTAGGGGGTTCAAAATGGTTTTGGTACTTAAAATTTGAAGGAGATGAAAGCCTATCAAGAGTGGGAGAACATAGTGACAGGTTGAACCACTTGGAGTGGTGGAAAGTGATGAAAAGAAAAGTTGAAACCGCAAGGTTCAAGATCGGATGTAGCTTTTTTGAAGCATTTTTTGAGAAAAATATCTACAAATAAGGAAAAAGGAGAAGAAAAAGATGAAAATGGTGTATTAGGGCTTAGATGTCACAGATGAGCGACTATCAACAATGGTCTTTGATGATCAGTACAGTGATGGATTGTCAGAATTTAATTTGGCTTACCAATTGGTTTGAATGTTAAAGGGAAAGGAGAGAAGAGAGAGTCCAGAGGGAAAGTAAAGAGTAAAGAAAGAAAGAGGAAAAAAAAAAAAGAAAAAAAAGAAAAGGAAAGGAAAAAAAATAAAAAAAAAGGAAAGAAAAGCAAAAAAAGAAAATTATATATTTATTTAGAGCGAAAATATGTTTTTATTTATAATGAATTCTTGAATTTTTTAAAGAGGGTTCAAAGGGGTTTTTCATAAGAGTTCGGTTTAGGAGGTTCAAACGAGTTTTGGTACTTAAAATTTAGAGGAGATGAAAGTCTATGAGGAGTGGGAGAACATATGAGAGGTCAAACCACTTGGAGTGGTGGAAAGCGGTGAAAAGAAAAGTTGAAATCGGAAGGTTTAAGACCGAATCTAACCATTTTTTGAGGCATTTTTGGAGAAAAATATCCATGAATAAGGAAAAAGAAAAAAGAAAAAGATGAAAATGGTATATTTTGAGTCTAAACGTTGTCGATGAGCTATTGTTGACAACAGTCTTCGTTGATCGATATGGTGATCAACTGTTGAAATCTAGTTTTGTTTACTAAATCGATTTGAATGTTCAAAGTAGAGTCTAGAGAGAAAGTAGAAAAGAAAAAAAAAGGAAAAAAAAGGAAAGAAAAAGAAAAAAAGGAAAGAAAAGAAAAACAAAAGAAAAGGAAAAAAAATTATTTTTTGGTGCAAAAGTATGATTTTACCATCTTTTTCATTAGCATCTTTTTTTAATGGCACGTGATTTTTAATTTTAATAAAAATTTTTTAATTAACTAAATTAAAAACATCTATAACATATATATTAAAAATAGTTTTCAAAAAATATGACAAAATATGGTATTTGCTTTACTCAACACGCATGCAATTTTGAGTCAAATTTGTTGATTGCTTAATTGTAATTTTGAGGTCAAATTTGTCCGATTTTAATTTTGCTTTCCATTTCAATTTGTTGAGTGTCTTTAATTTGTTGATCATGTAATGCCACATTTTGCTTTTTGATATACACATGTTATGCATGCATAATTACTTTCTTAAAAGAGTAAATTCCATCCAACTCCTTAATATTTAACCATAATTCAACTTTAATCCATTAGTTTAAAAAATAGATACTCCATCCCAAAAATCTTAATGCCATTAATAATAGTTAACAGAATATGTGAAATGACAAAATTATCCTCTCTAAAAGTTTTAATCCTTCATCATTCATCGAATTTTTCCTTTCTTATCTTTTTTTTACTTTTGCTTTATTCTCGTTGGGTTCTTTCACTTTTTTTACAAAATCTTCCGTAAAATCTTTCCTTTCTTACATACCTTTCAAAAAAATAATAAGCAATAAATAATAAGTAATAAGCAAATAAATAATAAATTAATGGACTAAAGTAAATAAATAAAAAATAAATTAAAAGTAAAAAAAAAACCTTTCAATGCCTAGTAGTACCTTTTCTTAGTGTTTCTTTCTTCATTTTTAATTGTGTTTAAGTATTTAAAAGCATTCCAAATGGTCTAAGGGGTAAAATAGTTTCAAAATTAAGCTTTTAACGATTAACTTAATGATTGACTAGCGAAAGGATTTAGTTGTCTTGTAAAATAAAAAAATTTGGGATGGAGTGTTTATTTTTGAAAATAATAGATTAAAGTTGAATTAAGGTCAACGTTTAGGTGTTGGATGGAATTTAACCATCTTAAAAAAAATGCTCTTTCTGGAAGCTTCAATTGCTTTGAAGCTGTATAGTCCCTGAAGCTTGATTATTGAAAATTTAAAATCTCTAATTGTCATTCAATTTGTCAATTCTTATTAAATATTCCCCCAAATAAAAAAAAAAACACTTTCTTTGATATGGCTATTGTGCAAAAGCCAACAAGTTCCCATGAG
Organism: Heritiera littoralis; assembly: GCA_031772115.1. Lineage (NCBI taxonomy): Eukaryota > Viridiplantae > Streptophyta > Magnoliopsida > Malvales > Malvaceae > Heritiera > Heritiera littoralis. The sequence continues at coordinate 3,992,362 of JAPDPK010000043.1, forward strand.
TTTGACCCGAATTGTGCAAAGCCTTCACTTTTTTTCAGATCTTAGCTTTTCAAATTATTTTTTTCTTTTTTTTTTTCAACTTCTTCTCTAACTCTCTATCTCTGCCATTGTCTTTCTCTTTTTCAATTCAAAATGACAAAACGAAAGAAGAAATCCTTGAGTTAAAAAGGATGAGGAGTTGATTTCCAGTCCAACACCACAATAATTCCTTCATCGCTACCTCTCTTTGCCCATCGTCTTCTAACTCGAGCGCCATTTGGGAAAGCTTCTTGCCTTCCAAATGCCAGGCCATTATTCCCTCATCTTTCTGCTTCTCTTCTGAGCAATAGCTCTATCTTAGCTTTTGTGAAAATCTAGTGCTAATTGATGGTTTTGATGTTGATTTTGTGCTTACATTTAAACTGCATTCCATTTTCTAACACGATGTTATTGCTAATTATCTCTGTACTGAACGATATTAGAGTTTATTTTTAGTTATAACTAATTAAAAATTGTCTTGGATTTCTGCAAGTTCTAATATATAATTTTTAATTCTTAAATCTCATAATGACCTGAGTAAACAAACGAATAGGCACAAATAAAAAATTATGAATTTGGGTAGTTGCCCATACTCCTTATAAACTAGGCAGCAAACGCTCTTTCTATTTTTATTTTTTTTGTTGCTTTTTGTCGTCCCTGTCATTCTTTCCTCTACCTTACTCTACCTTGCTCCTCTTTAGATTTTCTTTTTTTGGTTATAATCACTGTCTGCTTTTTTATTGCCTCACTCCTTTCTGCTTTTTCTTTTTTGGTTACAATCACTGTCTACTCTTTACATTCTCCTCCCTTCTGTGTTTTATTCTCTCTTTCTTTACCTCATTCTCTTATCTACCACGAGAAAAAACTGTCAAAATCATTCTCTACTCTTTGTATTCTCATCCTGAGTTTTCTTTTTCCTTCTTCTACCTTGTTCTTTGCTTTTTTTTTTGTTACAATCACTCTCTGTGCTTTTCATTCTCATCTTGTGTTCTCTTCTTCCATCCTCTGCCTTATTCTCTACTCTTTGCATTCTTTCCCTTCTGTGTTTTATTCTTTCTTCTCTTGCCTCATTCTCTTATCTACCATGAGGAAATACTATTAGAATCATTCTCTGCTCATTGCATTCCCATTCTGAAATCTATTTTTCCTTCCTCTGCTTAATTCTCTGTTGTTTGCATTCTTTCCCTTCTATTTTTTCTTCCTTCCCTTGCCTTATTCTCCTATCTACCACAAGAAAATACTATCATAATCATTCTCTACTTTTTGCATTCTCATTCTGAGTTCTATTTTTCCTTCCTCTGTCTCATTCTCTACCGTTTGCATTCTTTCCATTCTGTGTTCTTATCTAGCACAAGTAAATACTATTAGGTAACTTCTCTGTATTTTTGTTTTGAAATTCATAAGTCTTTTATTGAATATTTTTTTATTTGTTTTAGGTATACATGATATAGTTGTCAGTAAAGGTATGGTTATATTTGGATTTCTGTGATTATTTAAATGATTTTTCTTAAAATATTTACTAACTATCTATATTTTTATTTTGGTCAAATTATGTAATTAATCCTTGTACTATCGTCAAATTTGAAATTTAGTACCTTTACTATAATTCATAAAAATCAAGTTCTTATAGTATTATGATTTGAAAATTCTAGTCTAGTAGATAACGGCCGTTATATTTTTCATTAAAAATGTTGACATGGCATTAACCTTGCCAACGTGGTGTTGACTTAGTGATGTGGCATTGACTTTGTTGACTTTTGCTGACGTGGCATTGACTTGTTAACATGGCACTTTTTGTCTCATGTAATTGATATATGTACTTTAATGAAATTTGAAATTTAGTCCTTCTTTATAATTCATAAAAATTAAGTCCCTTTAATATTCTAATCTACAAATCTTAATCCAATCAATAATGTTGATAAAAAGATCTCTATTAAAAGTAATGACCTAATGTTGACTTTTGTTAATGAAACATCTTGATTGCATGGCTTTTTTTTTGAACTAGTAGTACACTCTTTGCTTACGTGGCATAATGTGGCTTAGTTTCATTCACATGGAGATGATATGGTTTTTTTTTTCAATTTTTTTTCTCTTTCATTACAACTGGAAGACTAACAAAAGTATTCATTTTTTAAGGAACTATCATCACTCGCCAACTACATTTCACTTCCAAAATTCGCTATTTTCTTCCTATCAATATCATCTTTCTCACTATCCAATTGAGTTTTCTAAAAATTTCTCAAAATTTCTAGATCTAGAAAATTATTCATGACTCCAACCTTCAAAAGCCATAACCTCTTTCTTCTTCCATCTCACTTCATTTTATTTGCTTTTTCCTCGTTCTTACTAAATTGTGAAGAGAATATATTAGTATTGAAAAGCCTCTTTTTATCACACTTGGAGCAAATATTGATGCTCTTGACGTGAAGGCAGTATGTTTTAATATTATTTATTTTAGGAAATAGCATTGCTTTCATCAACTAGCATTTTTTATTTGTTGGGTTTTATGAGCTTATAGTTAAGATAAAAATGCTAATACTTTTTTTTTGAAGAATAACGATAAAAAATGGCCTTAAATTAATGTTTGAAAATTACTTAAACAGTATTTATATGAATTTGTTGTGAAAGGGAATTATTTTGTTTTGATGTTATAGGAATTAGTGGAGTGAGAGCTCCTAAAGTTCTTGGAAAAATGCATACTTGTAAGAATAATGCTCAGGTTGCAATACTTTTTGGTGCTGCAAATAATTTTAAAGAACATTGAATTAATCTGTTAGTTTCTAGTTTTGTTTTGTCTATTGATTGAGATAATTTTCTGCAAAATATTAGCTTTTCGATAGAGATAGAATGGTGAATTTTGTAAGCAAATTATCGTACACAAGTGACGGTTGACCACCAAGAAGTGCATTTTTTGAAAGTTGATGGTTGTGATATAGAGGGAAAGAAGAGAAAAGAATGACAAAAAAAGAGAAAAAAGAAAAAAAAGACAGAAAAATAAAGAAAAAAGTGAAAAAGCTACATCGCCATCACATGAATAAAAAAAGTCATATAAACAAACAATGCCATGTAAATAAAACACAACAATATGTCAACATTTTTTAATGGTGATCTTTAACAACGTTATTAATACTAAATTTGCTAATAAAAAAAAGTGAAGAGACTTGATTTTTATGAATTATAATAAAAGGATTAAATTTCAAAATTTATAAAAGTACATGATCAATTACATAGGATAAAATGTGTCACATTAGCAAATCAACATCACGTCAACAAAAGTTTGCAAGATTCACTCTAAGTCAGCATTTTTAATAGAAAATGTAACGATCGTTATCAATTGGACTGAAATTTTCAAATCATAATACTACAAAACTTGATTTTCATGAATTATAACGAAGGAACTAAATTTTAAATTTCGCTATAATAAAGGGATCAATTACATAATTTGACCTTTTATTTTTAAGTTAAATTTTTTCTTTATCCTTTAATATTGAAGATGAAGTTTTGAATTAAGAACACTTCCGACAATTAAACTAGGGCTGAGAAAAAAACCGATAAAACCGAAAAACCGACTCGAACCAGGGATTTCGGATCGGATCGGTTCGGATAATAGACAAATTCGGTTCGGATTCGGATCATGACATCATTGAACCGAATAAAATCGGTTCGGATCGGATTCGGATACGGATAATATCCGAATACTTTGTTATTTGGTATTTTGTAATTTTTACTATTTAAATTAAAAGCTCAAGTTTTATATTTAATTAAAAATCCTAAGGAAATTTAAAATAAAGTCCAAAAGTGCTTAAAATGCCTTAAAAAAATTGAAATAAAATTAAAATTACATTAAAAAAAACCGAATGACCGATCCGATCCGATCCGTATAAATTCGGATCGAATCGGATCGGATAGTTTTTTAATTCAGATCGGATCGGATCACAAAACAAAAAAAACCGCTTAATTCGGATCGGATCGGGCTTTTGAAAAAACCTGATCCGATCCGACCCGTTATCAGCCCTAAATTAAACTCTAAATTGAGTATTTAGAGCTGAGAGCACGGCCCACTTTCTTTCATCCTACTGCACCATACTACTGAACTGCACTGCACTGCACTGCAAAGCTGCTTCACAAGTAGCTCTTGCAAAAATGGCGTCTTCATCATCATCATCAGCTGTTAAAAGACTATCGAATCTCAGCAACCATCTTCGCCCAACAAACTCAAACGATTTAGTCAAAGTGTCTGTAGAAGTCTCCGAGGCTTTATCAAGTGGCCACCCTGTTGTTGCTCGAGTCCACCATCATTTCTCATGGTACCCTTTCCTTTCTTTCTTTTCAATTCTTTTTTGTGAGTTGCTTTGGCTTTGAAGAGCTCTATTTTCCTTTGATGGATAGCTGAAAACCCATTTTAAATCCGTTTTGGGTTCTTGAAATGAAGTCCTTTTGTTTGATTGTTTCAATCGGAAGAATCTATATTTTTTTAAAGAATATTCAAATTTCAGAGCCTTGGGCTTTCTTAGATAATTTATCGAAATAAAAGTGTTTGAACTAACACAATGTCGAGATTCTTGTTTTGTAGCGAAAAATTGCATTGGAGGTCGCTCAAATGTAAATTCTTCAGGTGTTTATTATTATTATTATTATTATTAATAAATGTGTTTGTTTCTAGGTATGCCGTATCCTCAAAATTTGGAAACAGTGAAGGAAGTGGAGGCGATTGTGAGGGAGAATGGAGCTGTTCCAGCTACCATCGCTATTCTTGGTGGCATATCGTGCGTAGGTCTTTATTCTTAAACTTGTTTCTTTTAAGCCCTTTTATGCCTAAACCTTGAATGAGTTCAATCGGGATTAATGTTAGTTGCATTGTTGTTTTCAACATATTGATCTTTCAACGTTTACATCTTTATGCTACGGAAGTTGAGACATAGCATTAGTATATATAGCCATTGCTTAGAGAAGCATAGTATAGTGAGAAAATTGCACTGGCTTTCATATAAACAGAATTTAGGTTCCACATTTGATATTTTCATTGTTGATTGAAAGTGCTAGGGAGTAGGGGCCATTGGCGAATGTACTAGTTTTCTCTTTACATTTGCAATGTGTAATGAGAAGAGCATTCTAATAGTCAATCATTATTCAACAAACTAAGCTTGCGTTTCCTTGTTATGTATTTCATAAAGTGCTGCCATGGCTTCATTTTTCCTCACCAAACTGGATTTCTTTATCGTTGCCTTACCGTAGCCCTTGGCTGGACATCATCATCATCAGAGCCTTTATCCCAAGAGATTGGGGTAGGCTATATGACATCTACAATTATTTTAATTAATTTTCATCTTTTAAATATTTTTCTGGGATTCTAGTGTTGCTATTTTTTATTCTATAGGTTTGAATTTGGAATAATTGGAAAGGCTTGCTCAATTGGGAAAAAGCGTGCAAAAGACAGCTCGAAGGGACATTGCACAGGTTGTGATGATGCAGCGCATAAATCAAGGGGATTTAAAACTTATTTTAGGCGAAAATATAAACCTTGATTGATTCGGTTTAATGCTGGGAATAATTTGATTTTGAGAATAATTTAGTATTTAATGTCTTTGTTATAGTTTCCTATTTTACCAATGTAATAAGCCTATAAATTGGCTATTGTCTTTCAATAAAGGACAGACTATTCTGATTTTGATATTGATAAAACTTCTTTCTCTTAATCCTCTTCTCATCCTTTCTCTTTCATTTTCTTCAATCTACCCATCCTAACTTTTCTTCTCCTACTTGTTTTCATCTCTTCATCTCGTATTCTACATCAAGTGGCATCAGAGCCATTAACGTCCTGCTACTCAACAACAAATAGCTTCTACTGTTTAGTCTCTTGACGACGAGCTGCAGCTAGAGGCTCGACAAGGAATTGCATCCTTCGTGCTTGGTTGGTAATATTTCTGACCCTTTGAATATACGGTTGATTAATAAATTTAGCGAGGCTTACTACCACATATTACACTTGGATCTGATTATTTAAACCTTTTGTTTGACTTCCTTTATTTGAACCTATACATTGTTTGAGTTTGTCAACCAAAAAGTGTGTCTTAGTTATCATTTGTGAGGTTTCTTTTTCAACCATTCAACTTTAAAAAAAAAAATTAACCCACTCTCATTGCATGATTAACTTGGTAATTTTTTCCTATTTTGTTATTGGCAAAAATTTTAATTTTTATTGCTTAAGGTTGTTTTAGTTTTTCTCAGCATCATTATCATTATCTTATCCTCCACATCATGACTGTGAAAGAACTTGAAACTGCCTTTACAAAACTTGAGCAAAGACAAAGTCAAATTGAAGAGAGAGTGAACAAAACCGAGGGAAGGGTTAGTCACCTAGAAACCCGACTTGACCAACTTTTCACCAGTGTTGAACAATTTGCCAAATCAGTTAACCTCCTTCGAGATGACTTTTATGCAACTCGTAAGAATCCTGAAAAGCGAGTAGAAGGGGAAATCAGTAGTGAACCAAACAATGGTCAAAGTTCTGTTATGACTCCCGATCTTAGAAACAATAGGAATACCCAAGCTGGTTTGTTGCCTACACCTCCTAGGACATATCCTACAGCCAATCACCCGCCTATTGTCGATGAGGAAGTTTTTTCTGAGGAAGAGTATTTAGAGCATCCACCACGTGTTAGACATGCCCAAAGAGCCAAAGGGAGCTATCATAAGCCAAATCCTCAATATCCCTTGGATCGCCCTAGGTATTGTGATAATGATGAGCTTGATATGTCTCGGAAGGTTAAGGTAGATGCCCCTAAGTTTGATGGTAGATTAGATCCCGGTGTTTTTATGGATTGGTTGTACAATATGGAAGATTATTTTGAGTGGTACCAAATGAATGATGCTCAACGCATTCGTTTCACCAAAATGAAGTTGGTAGGATCTGCCAAGCATTATTGGCAAAATGTTCAACGCAACAATGATCGTCTCGGGCGTCCCCCTATTCTTCTTTGGGTCGAGATGCGAGAACAGGTGAAAGAAAAGTATTTGCCACCTTACTATAGGGATCAATTGTTAGACCAACTACTAAACCATAGACAAGGAACCTCTCATGTCGATCAATACATTGCCAAATTTGAGGAGTTGTTATTGAGGAGTGACATCAACGAAGAACCCAGGCTCACAGTCTCTAGGTTTGTTAATGGGTTAAGAGCTGATATTAAGAGAGAGGTCATTGTGCAATCACCCGTTTCCTTAGAGGATGCATATCATAAGGCTTTAGAATTTGAAAAGTACCTCCAATATCCTCCACCTAGGCGTGCTCTTGTTCCTTCTCATATTTCTAGGGTTAATACTGGAACCCAACCTAGCCTTCTTAGGACCAACACAGTTTCAAACTCTGTTGCCTCTACTCATAACAAGGGCAAAGAGACTACTACCTCAAGTGTTTCTCGTCCCCTGATAAAGTGCCATCACTGTCATACTGAAGGACATATAGCTTCTCGATGCCCACATCGAACTTTAGCCTTAGAGCATGTTAACGAGACTACACTTGAGGATGATACTGACATTATTGCTATCACCCCTATGGTGAATCCTGATTGTGATGATGACTCATTGGAGGCCTTTGTAGATGATTCTTTTGCAGACCCTAGTCACCTCTCTGTTGTAATGAGATGCATCTTGTCCACACCTGCCTCACCTGATGCTTGGAAGCGCACTAGTATCTTTCATACCTATGTTCCTCTAAAGGACAAAGCCTGCAAGATTGTCATTGATGGCTGTAGCACCATGAATGTGATTTCTAGCACTGCCCTTACAAGGTTCAACCTTAAGCCCGAACCCCATCCCAATCCTTTTAGAGTTGCTTGGGTAGATAAAACTTCCCTACCCATCAAAGAACGCTGTCTAGTACCTCTTAGGATGGGACCTTACTTTGAGGAACTCTATTGTGATGTCTTACCTATGGATGTTGCACACGTCTTACTCGGTCGTCCTTGGTTATATGATCATGATGTTAAGCATTTTGGCCGAGACAACACCTACACATTCACCCATGGTAAGAAGACCATTTTGCTACAACCTGCCCAACCTACCTCTAAGAAAAAGTCTGTGTCTTCCACTCTCCCTGACACTAGCAAGAATAGACTTCAGATTTTGCCCTGTAAGCAATTTGAGAATATAGGAACTGAGATTGGTCTAGTTTTCGCTCTTGTCAATAAGGATAGCTTCCTCTTTCCCTTAGATACCAACATAGACCATATCTCTAGTGTCTCTCCACTTTTAGATGAGTTTAAGGACGTCATGCCTGATGAACTCCCAAATGAGTTGCCACCAATGAGAGATATCCAACACGCCATTGACCTAGTCCCAGGTTCTCAATTGCCTAATTTCCCACATTATAGAATGAATCCAACCGAGCGAGCTGAATTGAATAAGCAAATAGATGGTCTTTTACAAAAGGGATTTATTCGTAATAGTCTTAGTCCATGTGCAGTTCCTGTTTTATTAACCCCAAAAAAGGATGGATCATGGCGGATGTGTGTGGATAGTAGAGCCATTAACAAGATCACTGTTAAATACAAGTTTCCTATCCCTAGGTTAGAAGACATGTTGGATGAATTAGCTGGTGCTCAAGTGTTTTCAAAGATAGATCTACGAAGTGGATATCACCAAATTAGGATTCGACCTGGAGATGAGTGGAAAACTGCCTTCAAAACTCAAGATGGGTTGTATGAGTGGTTAGTAATGCCATTTGGTTTGTCTAACGCACCGAGCACCTTTATGAGAGTCATGACCCATGTTCTCCGCCCCTTCATAGGTAAGTTCCTTGTTGTCTACTTTGATGACATATTGATTTACAGTAAATCTAAGGAACAACACCTAAACCATCTTCGTCAAGTCCTGTCAGCGCTTAGAAAGGCAAAGTTGTATGCCAATATTAAAAAGTGTGCCTTTTTGCAAAGCCAGGTACTATTTTTAGGGTACATTGTGTCTTCCCAAGGAATTTCTGCTGACCCTGATAAGGTTAAATCTATTAGAGAATGGCCTGAGCCTAGGACTTTAACAGAAGCTCGTAGTTTTCATGGTTTAGCCTCCTTCTGTAGACGATTCATTAGAGGGTTTAGCACCATCATTGCTCCTATCACTGAGTGCATGAAGAAAGGAGAGTTTAAATGTACCCTTGATGCTCATAAGGCATTCCTCGAAATTAAGGAAAAGATGACTACTGCCCCGCTTTTGAGACACCCTGATCTATCCAAAGTATTTGAAGTTGCTTGTGATGCATCCGGTGTAGGTATAGGTGGGATTCTTAGCCAAGATAGCCACCCTGTTGCTTATTTCAGTGAGAAACTTAACGAAGCCAAGCAGAAGTACTCCACCTATGACAAAGAATTTTATGCAGTGGTCTAGTCCCTTCGTCATTGGCGATATTACTTGTTGCCAAAGGAATTTGTTCTTTACTCTGACCACCAAGCCCTTCGCTACCTAAGCTCCCAACGAAAATTGAGTGATAGACATGCTAAATGGGTTGAGTTTCTTCAAGATTTTACCTTTGTACTTAAGCACTGTGCTGGAACTGACAATAAGGCTGCTGATGCTCTTAGTCGAATTTCTCTCGTTCTCCATTCTATGACTACTCATGTCACTGGCTTTGAGCGTCTTCGGGATGAATTCTTACCATGTCCTGATTTCGGCCTCATTTATAAAGACCTATTAGAAACCCCTAGTCGAGAACATGTTGGTTTCCTCATTCGAGATGGCTACCTTTTTCGAGGTACTAAACTGTGTATTCCACAAACTTCTCTTCGAGACTTTTTAGTGTGGGAATTACATGCAGGGGGGCTAGCTGGACATTTTGGTAGGGATAAAACCATTACTTTGGTAAAGGATCGTTTTTACTGGCCTTCTTTAAAGAAGGATGTTGCCCGAATAGTTTCCCAGTGTCGCACCTGTCAGTTAAGAAAGGTAAAGAAGCAAAACATTGGATCGTATACTCCACTCCCTATCCCGCATACTCCTTGGCGTGACCTTAGTATGGATTTGTCCTAGGGTTACCAAAGACTGTTAGCAAACATGATTCCATCTTTGTGGTGGTTGATCGATTTTCTAAGATGGCCCATTTTATCCCATGTTCTAGGACCACAAATGCGTCATATGTTGCTAAGATGTTCTTTAAAGAGATTGTGAGATTACATGGCTTACCTTCAACCATAGTGTCTGATCGGGATGTCAAGTTTGTTAGTTACTTTTGTAAGACACTTTGGAAATTGTTTGGCACCACACTAAAGTTCTCTTCTGCTTTTCACCCACAGACCGATGGTTAAACGAAGGTCGTTAACCGTAGTTTAGGTGATTTACTTCGCTGTCTAGTTGGGGAAAATCCTGGTACTTGGGATGTCATTTTGCCCATTGCTGAATTTGCTTATAACAACTCTGTCAATCGTTCCACAGGTAAAAGCCCTTTTGAGATTGTTTATGGCCTTTCCCCAAAACAACCTATTGACCTCATTCCTTTGCCCATATATTATCGCCCTTCTGACTTCGCCCAAGCCTTTGCTGACCATATCCACAATTTACATGCTTAGATTAGGCGAAAAATTGCTTTAAGTAATGAAAATTATAAACTTTCTGCTGATGCACATCGTAGGCATAAGGAATTCCAGGTTGGTGATTATGTCATGGCTCGCATTACTCTTGAGCGTTACCCAAAGAATTCTGTAAAAAAACTTCATGCCTGCTCTATGGGCCCTTTTGCCATTACTCGTCGGATTGGATCCAATGCATATGTGCTTGATTTGCCTCCTAATTTATCTATCAATCCAATATTTAATGTGGCAGATTTATTTGCTTATAGAGGCACCTTCGAGCGTCCAGTTTTGCCTTCCTCTATGTCTACAGGTCCATCTTCCGTTGTTGCACCAAGTCTTCCTGCAGCCTCTTTTGGCCCTACCGATATAATTGTTGATGTTTTGGAAGACGAACATGTGACTTCTTCCACTGGAGGAGTTCATCGGTTCTTAGTACGTTGGAAGGATCGTCCATCCACTAATGATACTTGGATCACCGAAGATGAGTTTCGCCAACTTGATCCTGACTTGTTGGAGTCGTATTTGCAGCATAACTCGACAGAGCTGAATTCTTTTCATCCCGGGGAAAATGATGCAGCGCATAAATCAAGGGGATTAAAAACTTATTTTAGGCGAAAATATAAACCTTGATTGATTCGGTTTAATGCTGGGAATAATTTGATTTTGAGAATAATTTAGTATTTAATGTCTTTATTATAGTTTCCTATTTTACCAATGTAATAAGCCTATAAATTGGCTATTGTCTTTCAATAAAGGACAGACTATTCTGATTTTGATATTGATAAAACTTCTTTCTCTTAATCCTCTTCTCATCCTTTCTCTTTCATTTTCTTCAATCTATCCATCCTAACTTTTCTTCTCCTACTTGTTTTCATCTCTTCATCTCGTATTCTATATCATGTGAGTATCACATAAAATTAAGGTTTGCATATATTTGTAACTGTTCTTGTGATAGATCTACTTAGAGGAAAGATTTATAGGATCCGTTCTATTGAAAACAAATTATGAGACTAATGGACAAAGTTTACTTCGCAAAGATATAAAGATTAGTGAAAACATTTGGAGTAACTTCTCCTCTTCGGAACAAAAAACATTGTTGGATAGAAGTAAATTAATGAGCTACCATCTTGATGATGTATTTAAAATTATTGTTTCTATAAAGATATTTTACTATATATTCTATCATATCACATTCAGACCGCTGCAGAGGACTTAAAGTTCCTCTCTGATTCTTTTTTTAATGATAATAAATGGATTAGATGTATGATTGAGTGTTGATTTTTGTTGTTTTGTTGAGATTGAGTGGTTACAGCATGCTAAATTTTTCCACTGAACTTTCAAAATTTTGTGCACATTATAAAGTAATAGGCACAAAAATCTGTCTAAAATTGCTTACAAGCTCATTCATTTTTTATGTTTTTCTAAGGATTCTCATCTGCATCATGGGTTTCTTTTCTGTTGGTTTTCTTGAATGTGTTCAGTTCAATATATACTTCAAATCTGCATGAAATAAGCAGAAGAGTGAAACCATAAATACTACTGATCTATTCAAGTACCATGAGTTTAAGGGGCTAATCTAATTCCTATCATTTTATGATACGTTCCAGCTCAGATTATGTGTGGTAATAAATGTCTATTTACAGGTGGCCAGTAAGAGGAATGGTGCTACTACTGTTTCTGCAACCATGTTTTTTGCTGCCATGGTGACTACCAGTTTTGGATCTCTTTATCTTTTTGGTCATAAATTTTGCCCTTAGTAGAGTTTACACTAACGTATTCAGCACTTGCAGGTTAGTATCCCTGTTTTTGTTACTGGGGGAATTGGGGAATGCATAAACATGGCGAGCATAGTAAGTTGTATTTCCACATCTGCAATAGTCCTAGAAATTGTTTGGTCCAGATGTTAAAACTTTGCAACCAATGAACCGTCGATGGTGAAGCATACTTTGTTCATCTCATTAATTTATCAAAAAGAAAATGCAATGCTTAAGTTCAACCGCATCCAGCCTCTTTAGTAAATTTTTGTTTCTTTGGTCTTGCCAATTGTGGTTTAAAGATGAAAATAGATCCTTTCCATTGTTCACCTGGAAAGCAAAGATTTGAATGTACCATATCAGCTACAGCATCTGACTGTAAGAAAGATTGTCTAATTGCATCGTGCAGAAGAGCAGTTATTCTGTCGGTATACATAAGTACTTACAATTGTATGAATATGTGCTCAGTGTTATTTTGTTCTTAAAGACTTGGACTGATGCCAAGAATGGAATAAACCATCTATATTTTATTCTACTTGAGAAATTATATTCTATGCTTTGCTAATTATATTTGTGCTTCTGATGTTCCAACTGCGGCGATGGATATATCCTCTGATCTCACAGAGCTTGGAAGGACACCAGTAGCAGTTGTCTCCGCCGGTGTAAAATCAACATTAGATATTCCGAGGACACTGGAATATTTGGTATTTAATCATTTTGTCTACAAATATCTTAAAAGATTTCATCTTCAGACTGAATTGTCAAACACTAGTGTTTTATGCAAGATTGCAAGTTTTGTTGTTAATACAGGAAACTCTGGGAGTTTGTGTTGTTGCTTATAAGACCTATGAGTTTCCAGCTTTTTTTACTGAAACAAGTGGCTGCAAGGTATACATAATCAACTCATAGGCTATATCATTTCTTGAAGCTGCATTGCTGTTCTCTAAAAAATCTGATATTATTATTTTCTAAAAAAGGCTGATTTTGTTTACTTGAGTTTTTCTTCTGACATCGGTGTGGTTCATATATCTGAATAATCAATAAGGCACCTAAAATATAGCTTCTAGATATCTTGTTCAATTGCCTTTTGCAAAGAGAGAGGTGGCATCAAGTCATATGGTTGTAGCATTGAATTGCATTTCTGTTATGTTCACATAAGATTGGATCCGTGGTAACGGTGACCTTTGCATCGGATGGTCCAAACTCGACAGTCAACTTTCAATGACAATTGGTCCTGCTTAAGTAATCTAATTTTTGGACTCCCTTTCATCTCCCCTCTCTTCCTCTCTCCTTTTCTTGGAAAAGGAAAAGTGGGTTGGATTGGAACATTACAGCATTTTGGAAGGATCCTAATTTGTTGTCGAGACATCACTTTTCTGGTTGAACTTCAAGCGTGTCTGGTTCTAATGTGTGTGAAGAGAAACATTCTTAGAATGTTAATCTTAGATAATTTTGTAGTTTTATGTGTAAGCTTATAGTTCGATATCCTTTGCTCAATGGATAATATATTGAATGGTGTTCTTTTTCTTGGTTGGTGGTTGATAATAGAGGTGCCTTGAGATAAGTCTCTAAAATATACACTTTTTAGAGTATTTTGTTGCATCAATTTTGCTTAAATTTTGGAATTTTAATGTAATTTCCTCCTAATTTAATTAAATTATCTTCATGTATAGGAATTTCAAAAATAATGAGGAAATCAAGAAAATGACGAGAAAATTAACGAAAAAATGGTTAGATTTGGTGTTTAAGCTCTAATCTTATTTTTACCCTTAAAATCTCTAAACTTACCTAAACCTTAAACCTAATTCCTACCACTGTACCTCTAAATTATTTTATCATCAACCTTACCTAAACCAATTTTTCACTCTTTTAGAAAACGTTTAACTCTTACCTCATCATAAAGCACTTAAATCTATCTCATTTTCACATAAAGCTCAAACACAATTTAAGCCTATCTTAAATCCAAAAAATTCATAAGTTTTGAACACTCTAAATCTAACTCACAAATTTGAACCATTCTTTTAGCTTCTTAGAGATGTACAAAGATATGGTAAGGAAAAGCCCAACGCATGAGATATGTAGCAGCCCAAACATTCGAAGAGCCCTGGGAAATAAAAGAGAGAAGCTGTCGAATGGGAGAAGTGTGGAAGATTGGCTGGTGACAGCAGCTCAGGTCTTCCCAATTTGCTACATTTTCTTCATCGTTGTTCTGCATTTTCTTTGTACATTTTCTTTAGCCAGGAACAATTATGAGCCTTATCTTGCTGCCTTATTTTCGGTTTAGAGGGCGGAGGAGAAGGCTGAGTGACAGCAGCCAAGTTCTCCCATTTTAGTTCTGCGTCATTTCTTTATTTCTTAGCTTAGATTTTCTTTGACTCTGTTAAAATTTCAGTTGTTTTAAATCAAGTTGTTCAAGTATATTTAAAATTCAAGCTCTTTTTAACTTACTTTAAATACATTTACAGTTTTTATTCCTTGAAATTCCATGCCCTGTTTTTATTTTGTTTTTATTTATTTACTGCTTTAATATCGTGTTAACTTCATCTTAGCTTCTTGGAATTTTATTTGCAAAGTTCTTATTGTACTGTAGTGTTCTTTTCTTCTTCTACCTTAAAATTTTCAATCTTCTGCTTTTAAATTCTGCGATTTGTTCTGTTTCACTGGTTCTTCACGTCTTTGTTTTCTACACTTGCTGTTTCGGTCTTTCTTTGCTGGTGCAATAGTTGCTGCAATCGGAGGCGAAGCGTGCGTCTGTTGGTGCGACAACAGGGGCTATTTGCTGGAGCAAGAAGCAGGAGGTGGCGTGGAGCTGCTGATCTGTGATGTGTGTGTTCACTGCACAAAAGCAGGGCTGGGTGCTGGTTGCCGTTGTCTGAAGCAGAATCGAAACTGGGCTGGAAGTCATGATTCGTGGTTGTGTTAATGAGGGCTGATGCGTGGCATGTGTTAGCTTGGCGCAGAGACGTGCGTGGCTATGTGCTGCTGCATGAGTTGGCAAAGCGTGGCTTTGTGCATGTGTTCGCTGATACTTTGCGGGAGGCGTGTAGGTTGTTGTTGTTGGGTTCTTTAAGTCTTTTAATTTATTTTAAATTCAAGAGTAATTTTTTTATTCATTTAATATTAAATGTTAGTTTAGGCAATGCATTATAAATTTAATTAAGCTGCATATTTTTATTACTCTTTATTTAGATTTAATTTTAACTTGCAATTTAACTTTAGTTTTTTTTATTGCCATTTATTAACGTTCTTTATTTTTATAATATTTTATTTTATTGTATTTTATTTTTAATTATTTTAGTAGTTGGTTAAAATTTAAGAAAATTTCGTTTGTTTGAATAAATGTAGGATGACTAATTTTAATACTTAACTAGAACAATTCTAATTAATCCTCATGGGAATAATACTCTATTTATTACTTTATTATTTGCAACGACCCGTGCACTTGCAGTATAGGTTTTACATGTGACACCTTGTCGTGTAGATAGCCCAGAAGAATGTGCAGGGTTAATTGGCAAGTAATAGTTCATTTGATCTTTTCTTTAGTTTCATTTTAAAAATAGTTTGTAATGGTCTCTTTCATTTTGTTTTCTTTTATTCTAACTAAAAATTAATTACAAATGCAAACAGGAAAATTAATCCCGGAAATGGAGTATTAATTGCAGTTCTTATCCCGAAAGAAAACTCAGCATCTGGTGTACGGTTTCGTTGTCTCTGTTTATCATGTCATATACGAAAATAAGCAATGGACTAGAAAAACAACAAAACCAAAATTATCAGGATCAAACAACAAGATTGTTTTTTGGATAGAATCTAACCTTTTTGATGTGGCTCATGTAAGAATGTTCAACTTCCATGAACAGCCTGTGGTTTATCATTAATTCAAAACTCCTAGATGAGAAAAGTCCTCTAACGGTAGGATGTAAAACAAGACCTTTGCCTAAGACAAGGTGTGATTGGAGGCAAAAGGAGGAGAAAGAGAATTGTTTTCTGAGAGTGCTAGCTCCAAGAGGCAGAGCGGCTATCAAAAACTTTCTAACTTTTAGACTTAATGTTGTTTTTATAGTGCCTCTTAGCAAAACCTTAAAAAGGCCTTAGCCTTAGTCTAACTAAGTTGGGTCTTTTGAGCCTTTTAAAATTACTTAATCCAAATCCATTTGATTGTAGAGCATACTTTAATAATCTTCCACTTGCACTACAACCAATTGGTTATGCATTTGGATTAATAATTTGGTCTGTCCATGAATAATTAAATTAATAATTCATATTTATAATCTCATTATAATTGAAATGACCAAAATATCCTTTAGTAATCTCAGGCTAAAATTACCATTAATTAAATCCCGAATTCTAGTTGGAACAGGATTCTAGTCTCACTAGGAATCCTACTTGTACTACGATTCATCACATGGATTCAACTCCAATTACCTTGTTTTAGTCATACTCTTATTGTGTATGACCCTTTAGGTTTCCATTACGTTGGTAGTTATTCAGAATCTCATTCATAAATCACAAGCCAAGATTGGCATCTAGCAATGCATCATGGCTACCCAAGTAATGAAAATGTCGGTGAGTTGATGACAACCTTTCAATGAGCAATTATCGTATAATTTGATCCTTTCGTCACCTAATATTTCAGTTGAACATAGAGTACGAAACGTGTCATCTCCATTAAATTTCAACTACATTCTTTCTCAATCTCAAGATAAATAATTTAATTAAATGAATTCAAGATCTCATCTTAAATCTCATTTGTACTGTGGCCACAAATTCAATCATTAATCTCTATTAAGAGGCCTTGAGTTATAGACTCTTGTTATTAAGAGGGACAAATCTTATTTGATCACTCATAACCCTCATATGATTCATGATATAGCCAATTACTGTCTCACTTGCAACCCTCATTGAGCTACATTTACAAGCATCAAAGTACACCAATCCACACATAGGATACCATAGTGATCTCAAATCTAAGGATCACATATACCATTGCCATTTGACAACATCTAATGACATTCAATGTAACGATCTACATAGAGTTCTCAACATGGGTCAATCTAGTGTATTCATTCACAATGATCACCCGTGTGTGGATATCACCATATCCATGATTTATGAGATCAGTCACCCAAAGGAATCAAACACATGTTAGTCTTACCGTATCACTGATGTCCCTTCTCAGTGATACTATGACTAAAAATATTTAAGAATATTATTCTTTTTATCATAAGGATCTCATTATCAAAGTCACTACTATCCACTATGCTAAGGACTTTATTATTTGATTATGACTTGATCAAATTAAATATAGTCAATAATGATAAATAACTGACATAAACAATCACAATGTCATAAGTGCCATACAAATCCAAATCTGATTGGCTATTGGGGCACACATTAATAATCTCACTCTTGTACTACAGCCAATCGATCATGTATCTAATACCAAATGACCTAACATGTGCATCATGCTTTTGCTGTGATAGTGCCTTCGTAAGCGAGTCAGCAATATTATCATTAGTATGTATTTTGCATATCTTCACCTCGCCTCTTTGTATGATCTCCCTGATCAGATGAATTCTGCAAATCAGCTCAAACATCAGGTACCACACAATTTCTCCAAGCCAAGTCACATGCTAGTGCACTGTTAGCACAGGCTAAAACAAAGAAAGAATACAAAGAATTGATGAAACAAATCCTCCAATCAGTCAACTCAGATGATGAAGAAAACAGTGATCAGAGTAGCAATCATGAAAGCAGCACAGGATCTCTACTTTCGTTGGATTTAGCTCAAGACAAAAGACCAAGAATTGATGATGGAAATCTGGATTTAGCAGACTTAAATACCTTCAAAATCGTAGAAACCGATGCTTCTAACATAGGATACGGAGGAATCCTTAAACAGTTAAAAGATAACAAAGAAAGTATAGTTCAGTATACTTCCAAACACTGGAATAGTACCCAAAAGAATTACTCCACAATAAAAAAAAGAGATTCTTTCCATCGTTTTATGCATCACAAAGTTTCAAAGTGACTTGTTAAATCAAAAATTTCTTGTCAAAATTGATTGCAAATCTGCAAAAAAGATTCTTCAAAAAGATGTGAAAAATATGGCATCCAAACAGAGATTCCTGTCAATCAGTTAATAGACAAAGGCCCTACTTTTCAATCAATCTTCAATCGAGACAGGCGTGACTCACAAGAACATGTAGGCCATAGTTTGTTCAGACTTTAGAATTATGAGGCATCATATGTAAAAGAATCCTGGTTATAAAAAGGATTCTCAAACCATGGAGGGGCAGAGTTTTTGAGGACGGAAAGTTTCAATTTCTAAGAATTCTGAAAGCTCTCACTTTTTCTTATTTTGTAAATCAAATTTTATATCAATAAAAGTTCAAAATTTTATCAATCTATTTATCCAAATTTTATTTCATCAATCATATTCAATATTCCAAATTTTAATTTACCCTTTCAAATATTATTATTATTAATTTTACCATCTTCTGTATTTTGCAAATTCATCACTGCTACAAGAGATCCTCGGGAGATACTGGTATCAGAGCCACTGTAGCAAGGAGCAATTAGAGGTAAATATAGCGTTTATTTGAGAAATAACTTCTTAATTGTTTTAAGTTTTGTGCTGTTGAGTTTCAAATTAGTGATTGCAGTATCTCCCGAGGATCTCCTGTAGCAGTGATGAATTTCCAAAATACAGAAGATGGTAAAATTAATAATAATAATATTTGAAAGGGTAAATTAAAATTTGAAATATTGAATATGATTGATAAAATAAAATTTGGATAAATAGATTGATAAAATTTTGAACTTTTATTGATATAAAATTTGATTTACAAAATAAGAAAGAGTGAGAGCTTTCAGAATTCTTAGAAATTGAAACTTTCCGTTCTCAAAAACTCTGCCCCTCCATGGTTTGAGAATCCTTTTTATAGCCAGGATTCTTTTACATATGATGCCTCATAATTCTAAAGTCTGAACAAACTATGGCCTACATGTTCTTATGAAATCACGCCTGTCTCGATTGAAGATTGATTGAAAAGTGGGGCCTTTGTCTATTGACTGATTGACAGGAAACTTACTGTGCTTGCCAGTGGAATCTTTACTGTTTGCTTTTTCTTGATTGATTGAAAGGCGGGGCCTTCATCTGTTGATGGAGCTTTGACTGATGGAAATCTTACTGTGCTTGTCAATATAATCTTTACTGTTTGCTTTTTCTTGATTGATTGAAAGGCGGGGCCTTTGTCTGCTGATGGGAATCTTACTGTACTTGTCAGTGGAATCTTTACTGTTTGCTACTTGGCTTGGAGAAACTGTGTGGTACCTGATGTTTGAGCTGATTTACAGAATTCTGGGTGTTTCTAAAACCAATCTTTGACATTATCTCTTAAGCATTTTGAGTAGTCAAATTTCTCCCACCACTTTGTTTTGAATCTTCTAATGATTTGTTTGTGACTTGATACTGGATCATTCATAAATTCATAGTGCCATGAAGAAATCTAAGACAGACTAAAGATTGAGCAAAACATCAATGATTTCTGGAATCCTTGTCGAGTTTGTTCTTCTTGGAAATATTCACTGAAAAATTCATAAGCTTCCCATACTTGAGGGAGAAGGATTTCATGATTTGGCCCGTACCACTGCCACTAGTTAGTAAACCAGACTGAGAATTGGTATTTGGTGTCTTTTTTGAAGTAAATGAGCTATGAATGGCAATTGTGTTGGTTTTCAAAGGTGAACGTATTGAACCAAGCTTGTTGATAATCCCAGTAATTAAATGTGGGACAATGGTGAAGTCTGGTGTTATAGCTGGTTGAAAATTTTTTGTGACTGTTTGGATCATTACCCCAGTCAATTAGTCTGAGGACTTTGAGAATTTGAGCAGTTGAATGGGTGATAAAGTCTGGTTGGTCTTTGTTGGCATAATGTTTGATTGCCAAGGAACCTGTTTCAATCAAAATATTTTCATAAAAGCTTTGAGGTTTTTGCTGGTCCTATGATTTGTAATGAAAACCATTGAAAATCTTTTTGATAACAATGTTTGAATTTTCATGAAAATATTCAGGCTCAACAAGAACCATATGTTGAAATTGCTGTTTTGAAAAATATTTTTGATTAGCTTTAGGTCGTGGATATGTAATCACCACTCATTGTTTTGGAAAAATAGTTTGGAGAGGTTGGTTTTTTGAAATCATGACCTCTCTATTTTTTGAAATAAATTGTACCTCTGAAGAGGTTTGTGGTAATGACTCGGAGAATTTACGAATCATTTCCAGTTGTGATTCTTCAAAATTGGATGATGACTCCTGTCTTTGGTGTTCTTAGGCAAAAATCTGTTGCCATGTTGGTATAAGGGATTGGGAGATGAGTGATTTTGATGGGGAATGGGTTTGCTTTTGCTTACCCTTGTCTTTTTTCTCTCTTTCTTTCTCTTTTTCTCTTCTTTCTCTGGAAGACATTGTGAAGGATTCTGAAGAAACTCTCTTATGAGGAAATCTGGGAGAGAGTTAGAGTCCGCTTTTATAAACTCAATTTCAAAATCAAAGATTGATAAAATTGCTTACCATCTTGCAAAAATCTGTTTGGATGCCATATTTTTCACATCTTTTTGAAGAATCTATTTTGCAGATTTGCAATCAATTCTGAGAAGAAATTTTTGATTTAACAAGTCACTTTGAAACTTTGTGATGCATAAAATGATGGAAAGAATCTCTTTTTTTATTGTGGAGTAATTCTTCTGGGTACTATTCCAGTGTTTGGAAGTATACTGAACTATACTTTCTTTGTTATCTTTTAACTATTTGAGGATTCCTCCGTATCCTATGTCAGAAGCATCGGTTTCTACGATTTTGAAGGTATTTGAGTCTGCTAAATGTAGACATGGTAATTCTTTGATTTGGGCTTTAACAGATTGAACTACTTCTGTATGGGTTTGAGTCCATGGTGGAGGATTTTTCTTAAGTCTTTCATGAAGAGGTTTAAGAATTTTATTGAGATTTGGATAGAAATCTAAAATATAATTCAGACTCCCTAAAAATCTTTGAAGTTGGGTTTTATCTAAGATTTGATCAGGAAACTTATCAGCAAATTGGATTGACCTTTCTATTGGAGTAATGGTTCCTTGATAGACATAATGTCCTAAAAACCTTACGCGTGTCTGAAATAAACTAATTTTGGATTTGGAAACAACTAAACCATTTTGTTTGACGGCATTAATGAAAATTGATAAATGTTTGAAATGTTGATCAATAGTTGTTGAAAATATTAATACATCATCAATTTATACTATCATAAATTGTGAATATTGGTGAAATATTTCATTCATTATCCTTTAGAATTCTGATGGAGCATTTTTAAGTCCAAATGGCATTACATTCCACTCATATTGTCCAAACGGGACTGTAAACGCTGTTTTATACCTATCTTTTTCTGAAATTTGAATTTGCCAAAATTCTGATTTCATATCAAATTTTGAAAAGATTTGAGCATTGCAAAGTTTTTGAAGTAAATCTTTTTTATTTGGAATAGGATATCTAATCCGTTTTAATGCTTCATTCAGAGGTTTGTAATTAATGACAAGTCTTGGTGTTCCTCTTTCTAGTTCTGCATTTTTATTGACATAAAAAACTGAACAGCTCCAAGGAGATTTACTTTTTCTGATAAGTTTTTTGTTTAGTAGTTCTTGTATTTCTTTTTTATAGTATTGCTCCATTTATTGATTCATTTGGATTGCTTTTGTTGGAATTTGTTTTTCATCATAATCTTTTTCATATGGTAATTCTACCACATGTTTCTTTCTTTGCCAAAAAGCTATTGGTAAATCAGAACAAATTGTTTTTCAATTTTTGTTTGCAATAACTTTATTCTATTCTGTATTTGAGGATTTTGTAATTGCTGTTGGATTCTTTTGAAATTAATATCTTCTTTCAAATAAAATATTTGATTTTGTTTGTCTTTGATTATTATATTAATTTGTTGATTTGTAATTTTTTTTATTTTAATAAATTTATATCTCTTATCTTTGGTTTTTCTGTAAAATTCCATATTAATTTTGATCCAAGGATTTTTGTAGATATTCCATTATTTGTTACTTTATATGGTTTGATTAGGGATATAAATGGTAATCATAATATAACATTTTGACTAATATTTTTTATTATTAAAAATGGTGTTTTGAATGTAATTTGGTCTTTACATATTTCTGCTTTTGTTAATTTGTATTGGATTTGAAGTTTTTCATTGTTTGCTGCTTTTAAACTTTCAAAAGTTTTCTTACAATATTTTGTTGGAATTATTCCTTCTTTAATACAATTTTGATCAGCTCTTGTGTAAAATAGAGCTATTGTTTTTGCTAAAAATTCATTATTGATTAAAATTGATATTTTTATTAAGTATTTTTGGATTGAGACTTCAGTTAGGATATTTAAAAATTCTTGTGATGGTTGTTTGTCTTCGTCAGAAGATTCACTGGAAGTTTCTCCATTTGAGTTTGCTAAAGTTTTTAGTTGTTGATTGTGCTGTTGTTGTTGTTGTTGTTTAAGCAATTTTATTTCCGTTTTAATATTGTGGATTTCATGTTGGAGGTCTTGGATAGTGATTTCTTTGTTGGATGTTTGTATTTTATCAAAGATTATATCTTTTAAATTATAAGATTTTGAAGTTGATGAGATAAAAGTTGGTGTAGAAAGGGATTTTTTTAATTGTTCGAAATAATCTTTCTTAATTCGGGGATCTTGTATTTTGTCAATTATTTCCATCATAAATTCTTGTCTTTTGTTAAGACATTGAGTGTGTCTTGATCTGAAGATGTCTCTCTATCATCCATTCGATTAACTTGTATATATGATGAAGATTGTGATTCAGTATCTGAAGTTTGTGTCTCTGAAGTTGTGTATGTCAGAAGTTCGCAAATTTTTTGGTTTGTTTCTTGATCAAGTTGTATTTGATTTATTCTTCTCTTTATTTTACAATATTTTGAAATATGTCCTGTTTTCCCACATCTATAGCATTTTATGTTTGGATTTTTCTGTTCCTTTTTAGGTTTGTTTTCTTGGCTTTTAAATTCCTTTTTAACTTGAATTTTATTTCTTTTGGGTTTCTGGTAATATTTGTCTTTGGAAAAGTTTCTTTTGTATTCAAATCTCTTTGTTTTATAACATTTTGTTGAAGAACATTCTGGATTATAGTTTATATCAAATTGTTTGCAAAATGTTCCTAATTCTTTCTTAGATTGTCTTTGTTCTTTCTTCAACTGTTTCTGTAGTTTGATATCTTGACAAATTTTTAATCCTTCTTTTTGGGTGTAACTAATTAGTTCACCATATGTCAATTTTTCGTAAGGAATTACTCCTTTGAAATCTTCTCTTATTTTGTTTCTAACTTTTGCTCCTAGCAGATTAGGTAATCCAGCTAGAAATTTTTCTTTACAAAAAGGTTGGTTATTATCTGTCATTTGCATGACTCTGGGGATAAAATTATCTTTATACCATTTAAATTCACCTAATTTCTTACATTTGAGATTGGACAGAAGTTCTGCATTTTTATCCCTTAAGTGTGATGGATCTCCAATGAAATGTTTAGCAATTGCAAAGATTAATATTGCAACAGCATTTTGTATATGTTGATTTTCTTCATCTAAGATTGGATTATTATCATTATCAGTTTTGATTGCATTAAGTATTTCTTTTTGTTCTTTGGAAGTGAGATAATTATCCCACCATCCTTTGAGTTGTCCGAAAAATCCAGATACTAATAAATCAGCTATTGCCCAATCAGATATTGTTTTTTGAGTTTTATAAACATTTGATACCATTGTCATTTGTTGCAAAAGACTGAGAATGTTATATTCAGACATTCCATCTATGTTCCATTCATAAACCGTATTTGCATTATATTTGTTTTGAATTAAGGGTTTCTCTTCTAATACTAAATCTGGTGCAGATGTTTTTGGGTAGTACAATCTTTGTGGTTCTTTTAATAAAGCTTTTGAATTATCTGTTCATCAGATGATTGAAATCGTTCACTATTAGTCTCTGAATCTTTTATTGTATTAATTGACCTTTGTTGTGTTCTATCAAGTGTATCTGGTATATATCTTTCATTTTCTCCAGTTATTTCTGAGTTTAATGCATTAAGTCTTTGTTGAATTTCTTGTAAGAAATTTAATTGAGTGTTTGATGATATTTCATGTGGTTTAAATAAAGGTTTTGAATTTTTTGTTTTTTGTTTTTCTTCACTTGGTGTGTCTTTTTTAGAAGTTTGGATGTTTGAATTGTCTATTTTTGTTTCAATTTTTTCTAAATGCTGGCTTATTGTATGGAGATTTAGATTTGAAAAATTATTTTGCTCGATCAAGAGTTTAATATCTTTGTAAGTGACTTAGGAGTTTTCTCTTTCAAGATTTGTAACCTTGAGTGGGG
Source organism: Heritiera littoralis (assembly GCA_031772115.1). NCBI lineage: Eukaryota > Viridiplantae > Streptophyta > Magnoliopsida > Malvales > Malvaceae > Heritiera > Heritiera littoralis. Next base: position 4,017,124 of record JAPDPK010000043.1, read on the forward strand.
ATGCTTTCAATCCAGATCGTTTATGTTCATATTGAATTTTTGTCAATGGTGGATGTTGAGATTTAACTTGAGATTTATTTGTTTGCCATACTTTAACTGTATTATTTGTGTTAATACACTTATCATAATATTGTTCATACCATTTGAAAAATTTTATTTGAATTTTATGTGTATTCATGAAATCATAATATTCCTCTTGGATTTCTTGTTTACTATCTTGATGATTTTTAAAAAATAATTCACGTTTGATTTTATTCTTTTCTTATTTTTTCTTTATCAATAAAGAATTCTTTTTGTAAAACATTTAATTCTGGATTATTTGTCATTGAAAAGTAAGTTAGGGAAATTTGTAAATCTTCATCACTTTCTGATTTGGTTTGGAAAGACATAGGTTGTCTTTGCCTTTGGTAGATTGGTTTAGGAACACTTGTAGACGTATTTACAGATTGAAGATTAGTGGTTACAGATTGAAAACCTTGTAAAGTTGAAGGAATAGATGATGTTGAATATCTAGGAGTTTGAAAACTTGAAGTTGATCTTAAACTTTGATATGGTAGATGTATCAGAATATGGGAGGGATGTCCTAAGTTTATAGAATTTGTTCTATTAAAAGAAATCTTGACGTCTCCATTATCAGTTTGAGAGACAACTTTTAATTCACTTGTTTCTTGTGTTATAGGTTGGACTACTTTTTCTAAAACCCATTTACTTGGAAAAGAAACTTCATTCCACTTAATTGGTTTGGAAATATGTATCCTGGATCTAGTCATGTCTGTTTGGAAAAGAAGTGTCTCTCCTTTTGGGCTATGGATTAAGGCTCCTGAACCTAAAGCTGAAATCATAGCTTTATAATATATTCTATAAGCTAAAGCCAAAGGTACAAATCCTGGTTTCATTTTATAATTATGGGTTTTTATTTGAAGAGTTAAAACATCTAAAATGTTTTTATCTTGTAAAGAAACAGTATAATTTGGAAAACAATTAAAATAGATTGGACCATTACAGAGACTTGATTCAATAGTTCCTAAGAGGGAATCATTGAAATCTTCAAATATGGTGTCTCTTAATGTCATAAAGATTGAAGTGTTTAGACCTTCTTTTGAGAGTGGTTTAACTGTGACTTGAATTAATCCTATATGAATACATTTATATTTTCTTTGAATATGTTTGTTAATTGATTCTCTTTCTAATAATTGAATTGATTCATAATAATTCGTAATTGGGAGATCTTTTTCTTTTAATTAGATTGTATAATCCGTTTTTAACAGATGACTTATTAAAGATTTATTTTGTTTGTATATTTCGTTTAGATGTATTTTAAGAATTTCTCAATTACCTATGTCTTGAATTATGTTTGTCAGATTGATTTCTTCTTCATTATCATTTGGTTCATGGGCTCTTAAGCTACTGGTATCAGAGCCACTGTAGCAAAGAGCAATTAGAGGTAAATATAGCGTTTATTTGAGAAATAACTTCTTAATTGTTTTAAGTTTTGTGCTATTGAGTTTCAAGCTAGTGATTACTGAGTCCTTAGATTGTCTTGTTGAGCCATGAGTTAGGCGTTTTAGGATTTTATCTTTCTTGTAGGCATTCAACCTAGCTTTCCTTTGTAGGCAGTAATAAAAATTAAAATAGTTAAGTTTTTATTTTAAGAATGAATTCTTTATATATATATATATATATAATATAATATAATATAATATAAGACTAGTCAACTGATAGGTTGTCGATCTTAAAGGTGTTTACACATAAGTGCACGTGATCAAACAAGTAATACAAAGGTAAGTCCCGAATATCGATCCCACAAAGATTGGTAATGCAAAGTCTAGCTAAGTACCAGGTACTAAATTATAAAAAATTGTTTATATGGGTGATCTACAGAGGCTAACAAATTAAAATGAATTAATATAATAAATAAAATTTAAAAAGGAATTAAGAATAACAATAAAAGGTTGAAATAAAAAAAACTGCAAAAGAAAATAAACAAAAATGTAAGTCAGCAAACTAAAAGGGTAAAAATGTAATTTTTTAAAATTATGAGACTAAAATGCAAATAAAAAAATGCATGAAAATCCTAAAATGGAACTAATAATGCATGAGTTAATTAAAAAGCAAATTAAAACTAATTAAAGGAAGAAAATAATATGTGAAATGCTAAACCCTAAAAATCCTAATTAAAACCCTAATTAAAACCCTAACCCTAATTAAGAACCAAAATGTAACTCTATTTCTAATACTAATCCCAATTAAGAACCAAAATGTAACTCTATCCTAATACTAACCCTAATTAACTTCTAACTTAATTAAATGCATGAATTAACTAATCTAAATTAAGCTAATGAATGCATGAATATAGAAATATTTTGTGTTTTGAAAAGATGAAATGAAATGCACAAATGAACCCCCTAACTAACTCCAATCGTAAACTATTCTCTAAATTCATAAAACTAACCCTAAATTAATGAATTTAAATGCCAAAAATAGAGCCTAACCAGCCCTTAATTTAACTTCTAAAAACAGAAAATGAACATGCATGAATTCTTAATCTAATGCAATAGAAAGCCTATGTAACTGAACTAGAACTTAACCCAAACTTTACCTAATCAAAGACCTATATGAGTATTACCCTAAGGCATGTAAACTGCACCTAAAATAGTACCTAAATGTATGAAATTAATATGAATTCAAAACTTGGATAAAATTGAATTTGAATGCTAAATGATGCCGAAAATGCAATCAACATGCCAAGAACATTTAATTAAACAACTCCTAACATATAACCCCTAATTGAATGATATAAATATGACTTAAAAGCTATGAAATACACTTAACAACTAACCAAAATAAAATTGAAACTCCCCTTACAAGTAACGCCTATCTTACTCAACAATTAGAATATTAATATTGATATTATATGATTTAGAACAATCCTTGGAATAGATCTTGACAAAAATTGCCTCGAAATTTGAATTATTTTGGTTTTATTATGAGAATTGCTACGGTATTATTTAAATATTCTTGAGATACTAAGAGGACTCATATTAGTGGTGACGGTCTTTGTATCAATACTTGGATGTGAGTGTGATTGAAATGATATTAATATCTTGACTAATAAATGTATATTGATAAAATTGGATGATGGTGCAGGTTAAAAGGTCACGTGGTTGTGGTACTGGAGATAATTATAATTACGCCATTATAATGCCAGATATTAGTTTGGAAATCACACTAAGCATACCCTGTAGGGTTAGCTGGGCCTACATTACATTTTAGTATCATCATGCATTGCATGAATGTAACTTGGCATCGAGATCTGCACACTTTTTCTAACAAAAAATGTTGTTTTATGAAAGTGTCAAGTCCGATTTATATGAGTAGTAATGTGTTTATCTCGATAGCTTTTCTAAAGTGATATTATATGTTAGGATACGTGATCAAAGCATGTTTAACTTACGTTGATGTTCTAAACTGCATGTGTTTAAACAATATATACTTCGATCATGGAACTGTGTTTTTAAAAGTTGTCTTTATACGAATTTGGATATTTGAGATGCTTGCATAGCATCATGTGATTTTTTGTGACATCATGAGATGCCTTTGTGGTATCGTGAGATGCCTTAGTGGCATCATGAGATGTTTGTGTGATACTATGAGATGCCTTTGTGGCATCGTGGGATGTTTGTATGACATCACGAGATGTCTTGTGATATCGTGAGATGTTTGTGTGACATCGTGAGATACCTTTATGGCATCTGACATGCTTGTGTGACATTTGTTAGAAAAATTTCAAAATAAAGGTGAAAGAATTTATTAAAATGTTGTCTAATCAATTGACAAGTAAAACTAGTGTTTGGCATGATTCCAAGTTTAGTAAAGTTGAGTTAAAACGACTTTTACCAAGTTTATAGGGTAGTCAACTGCCCTTGTGCAACAACCTTTTTGTTCCAAAAATACACTTGGGTAGTTGGATGCCCTTGAAGGGAAGTCAGATGCCTTCAGAGCAGTCAATTGCCTATACAAAGTGCAGTATCAGATTTTAAATTACTTAAAGGCAATTAACTGCTTTGTGAAGGCAGTCGACTACCTCACCTGGAGGTTGTATTCTGTTGCAAAATTACACTAGGACATTCGACTACTATTTTTAGGTATTCAACTAGTTTTTATTTGAAGAGTTCCAAACTCTTCCTTAAGATAATCTTTCACTTTGAATGGTTAAGAAACATAACCATTGGCTTCCAAAAAATTCTAATCTTGTTAAACAATTGTGTTTGTTAAATCAAACAACAAAAAAGAAAAATCATATCACATCACTTGAAATTATTCTTTATAAATAAAGATGTCAAGTTCAAACTTGGATAGAACAATTAATTCTGAATTCTTCTATCCTCTTTCAATCTCAAAGTAGAAAACAAGTCTCTTAGACATTGTTTTACTGCAGAAGACTTTGGGTAAGAAATAATACTCTTGTATTTGTCAAAGGTGTTTAAAAGTTTAATATTACTAGTGTAAGGTGATATTAAACAAGTTTAACTTCATTGTATCCTAAGACTATTTCAACAACCCTCTTTGCATACCATTGCTGTGGGGGTGAAATAAGTCTTAGGGAAAGTGGCATTATAGCAGCACGCCTTAAAGTCCAAAATTGCATTGTTCGTGACTGGTCATGATCAAAGAATTCCAATTTTCGAAAGTTCAAGATCAAGTTCAAGATTGTTTCATCTTTATCAAACTCCCATAAGTGATTGATTTCATTCTCCTACAAGAACATTTAGGTGCCTGTATATGTATATATGTCATGGAGTTTACTTGTGTGGCAATGGATACCAATGTATACATATATAGGATTGTGAATTGTCGATAATTAGTTGAGACATGTACCTCAGCTACTAGATGATCACTAGTGCTAGGTTGATTCATGATCATGAATAGAGCCTTAATACAGGACTGTGAAATGAGCCCAAGAATGGGATTGTGACCACTACTAGCTACAATGGATGCTTTCACACAAAGCTTACCTGTTTATCGTACCAATCATTGGTTATATTACCCAATCTCAGAAATAGTGCCCGTCTCTTAATTAATGCTCCTAAATATGTATTTTTCGGATTTGTTTAAGGAAAAGAATGTATTTCTTATTCCTTTTTTTTTGAAAAATTTTGATTTGTATCGGTATGGACACTTACATAATTTAACGTTTTACTTTCTAAGGGTTTTATGTTGCATAGTTGTATTTATATTGGAAAATATAGTGTTCTTTATAAACTACACTTGATAAACAAAATTTTGGTGCATTTGGTTTGTACATGGCACATTCGTTCAGTGTTCAAGTTACGTACGTATGGGGACCACTTAGGGTAGGTGTTAAGGCATAGGGAAATAAAGAGCTTCAAAGCATTCTTTCAACTAATACCCCTAAAAGTCCTAACATGAGAACTTAAGTGTCAAGTCTAGCTAGGTTTTCTCACTGCATATGCATGAGGCATGATTTACATGATTATTACTTGGTTTTTAACGTGTATATACATACAGGCAATACAATATGAGCCTAGCGTCTCTTAGTGTATGTTTTCTTACTAGGTTTTAGCTCACCCCCTCTTTTCCTCACAGATTATTTTAGATAGGCTTGGGTGCTAGTGTGGCGTATCGAGTGCTCAATACACATGCAGTAGAGCTCATCACTTATGATTAAGTATAACCGCTTTATCCACTTTATTTATATTCCAAACTTGGATTCTGTATGTAAGCACAATGAATAGAGGTTGGGATGTAAGTAATGGGATTGTACAAATGAATACTAGTACATGCACCTTGTGATGGAAATTAATTTGACATTAAGCACTAAGTGAATATGTAATAGTTTGAGTTGTGTATTGAGATATAATAGCTAAGTAGCAGGTTGACGAAATATTATGACATTAAATAAGGATGAAAAACGATCATAATATAGTTTGAAATTTTATAGTAGGTAAATGGCATACATCACGAGGTAGTTAAATGGGACCTTAGACAATTAGTCTTACACAATAAAACAAGTAGTAATCGACATGTTAGGTAATAACTACACTGAGCAAGTAATAAACATAATGAGTAAAGGAAAAGTTAGCCTAAAAATCCTAACTTTTGAGGGCATTACAATGTGTATAGCGGTGAGAGGTGTCCAATGATGGGTGTTGTGTGATGGCAGTAGCAACTTGTTTTATTTTCATTTGTTTTCATTTTTCTTATTTATTTTATTTATATATTTTAATAAAATTTTACTGATGATTTTCTTTGTGGGAGGGGGTTGATGATAAGAATGTTTTGAAAACCCAAAATTAAAACAAAAATTCATTTTTCACTTTTTTGTTTATTTAATTTTTTGGTTTTTTAATTTATTTTATTTTTATATTTTCCAAAGAAGAAAATAAACAATAAAAGAAATAAAAATAGAAATAAGATAAAAATAAAATGAAAATAAAAAATAAAATAAAGATAAAATAAAAAGTAAAGATGATCAATAATAAAACAAGAATGAATTTGGATTGGATGTTTGTGTCAAGACCCAAAGGTCGTAATGTGCACTTAACACTTTCACTTATACCAATTAGAAAATTTACAAACTAAATTTTTTTTTCTTCTCACTTTAAGCTTTGTATTCAGTGTCAGTGTAGTCACTAAATGATTTTCACTTATCCTTTTCATTTTGATTCAACTTTACTAGATTCTTCTTTGATCTAAAGGCAAGTTAAATAATTCTCTAGGGTATGTAATGATCAATTTTTAGTCCATAACATAATCCTACTTAGAAAACAGGTTGAAAATATCCCTTTATATTTATTCGATTTTCCCCGGATTAGTTACCTGCTAGTCATTTTCATTTATCATCACTCAATCATATCCATCAATTTCCATAGTCCACTACGTACTAATTAAGTCACTAATCATATCGAAGACATTCATATCGTACCACTAATCATCTAGCATCAGTAGCCTCGTCCGACTTAAAAGCTGTTATTTATAACATAAACACAGTCATTTCAATTTCTAACAATTATAAAGAATATTCTAGTCATTATTTTCTAATACATTTCCTACTATGGCTACCAAACCAATCTACTTCATACTGGTATTAATATTGCAATTAACCTCAAATGTGATAACTGTGATTTTCGACGTTGATTAGTAAACAAATATAACTTAGACGAGTATAAGTTATATAAAGTATTCAAGAGTTATGGGCATGAACTAATTAAGTAATGATTTAATTTTAGGAATTTAAATTAAAATGAAACTTTATGACTTAGATTAGGGGAATAAAAATATATATACATTAAATAAAATAATATATATGAATATTAAAGGGCTAAAAGAAATATATACATATATGTTAAAGAGATGGAAGAAATAAAATGCATATATTAAATACATAAAATATATGTTATAAATATAAATTTATTAATATAAATTATATTTATATATATATATATATATATAAAATGAGGAGGGAAAATCGAATGGCTTCCTTAGGAAGCCATCGGGTCCACCTACTCCTACTAATGTGGGAGCTGCAAAATCGAAGAAAAAGGGCCAGAAGCTCTTCTGCCGAGAGTAAAGACCAGGGAAGAGAGAAGAAAAAAACCAAAGGAAAAGAAAAGAAAAAGAAAAGAAAGGAAAAGAAAAGAAACTGTAGCTATTAGATGAAAAGAGGAAGGGAGACGATAGTGAAGCTAGAAAAGGAGAAGGAAGAAACTGAAGTGAAGTTGTGAAGAAAGACCCGATGCGAGAGAGAAGGTTGAAAGGAAGGCTTGAAGAAGAGAAGGTGATGCTCGGGTGAAGCTTTCGGCTGAAATGACTGAAAACAGGGCTTCCTCTTAGTCGAACTGAACAGCATCGAATGCTGCTAGTTTACTCACTTATTCGACTGATCTTTTTCCAAGAGTTGTTGTGTAACTGATAACAGGGATTCTTTCATCCTCTCTTGATGTAAACAAGGGAAGATCTTGGTGAAGCAACAGCATTTGGGAGAGCAATGGCTGCCGTAAGGGGCAACTAGTTAGGCTTGAAGCAATGTTGCCAGCTGAACCTGATGAGGAGAACCGAAAGAGCCTAAAGCTATTGCGTGGGAAGGCCATTTAGTGTTGCCTAAATCTATTTTAGGTGGTCTGAACAATGGCTGCTAAGGGCTGAGTTAGGGGAACGTTTGAGTATTAAATTGGTTATTTTTGGGGACGGTGAAAGGATAAAGTTGAAGCTTTCTTTCAGTTGAAAAATAGTAAAGTATATGGCTGATCAGGTGTGGTTTTGGCACGTGGAAAGCTCTTGGGACAAAACTGAGAGGGGCCATTAGTGTTGGGATTCAATGGCTTAAACCATGAGTCTTTGGGGTTGCTATAAAGGCTAAAATGCAAGGGATCAAGGTTGGGTTTGAAGCCAAAAAAAAAAAAGGTGAGCTTGCTTGTAGCATTTTAGTGGCTGTTTATGGTGACTCTCAATAGCTGATAAATGCTAAACTATTGCATAAATGGATGGTTATGAGAGCTTGCTTCGATTGTAGTTTCAGGTTTTTAGATAGTGTATAAAGGTTGGTTTGGGGTAGTCTTTTTGTTGTTTGGAGTACAGGTTTTATGGACTACGAAAGCATGATTGCAAGAGGCTATTAAAGAGAGCTCCGAGCAAGATTGAAACAAGGCTTAAGATGGCATTTTGGGTGCTAGTTCAAGGCTGGAGAAAAGGGTAGTTCTCTTAGGTTTTCTTGGGTAGAAATGGGGGAAAGTCAATAGTTGAAGCAATGAAGTACAAAGTGTAACAATCCAAGTGTACATTTTTACATAATATTTACTAGTATTTTACACATTCTTATACGGTTGGGCTGTCTGCGATGCTTTACTTTCCTTTTTCATCAAAACTATAACACATTAAAATATAATATTATTTGCATCTCCTATCTTAATTTACAAGAAAATAGTACTGTGGATAAGTTTGAATACGTGAAATAAATGATTGTACCTCATATTTCAATCAAGCGGTCATATTTTCCCCAGATGCGAAGCTGAGATCCTCGGATGCCAGATCTCTCGATCACTAAAAATCTGAAATGTTAAAATAAGGGGGTGAGCAAACCACGGCTCAGTAAAGGAATTATATGTAACTCTTGATATCCAGATATCTATATGCGATAAAACATATATTTTCTAACGGTGTACTAAGCACAGTAAAGGAATGATACTATAGTCGGCCAGGAAATCCAGATGGAGCATGGAAGGTATTTTGAAATACCTGTCTTGTCTCGGAAACCCAGAGCAACTATAGAGAGTAATAAATAAATTGTTTTATTTCAAAACAATTTCCTTCTCTTTTCTCATAATTATAAAAATGGTACAAACCGTTTTATTATATCACTTCAGTACACCAATTTCAGAACACGTGACAGTACAATGATAAAACCGTAGTTACAGTAAACAGTACTTTCAATATAGTAGTTTATAAATATTCAAAACACTGGATAACAGTTCAGTAATTATTTCTTTAAAGAATTAATTTTCAAAGTATCCTTTCCCTGATAACAGAAATTTCCTTTTTAATTCAGTAAATAGTGTTCTATACGATTCAGTTCAGTAAACAAAAGTCAATAGGTTTTATTTCATTAAACAGTAGCTTTCAATTTAGTCAACGGTAATTAGTAGCAACCAGTTCAGTAAAATAGTAAACAGTAATCAATAGCTACTAGTTCAGTAAACAATAACTTTTAGTACAGTTCAGTAAAATAGTATTTCTCAATATAGTATAGTTCAGTAAGATAGTGTTTTTGGCACGGTTTAGCTCAGTAAACAATAATTCACCGTGCCGTACAGTAAACAGGATTTCAGTAAATCCTTTCAGTAAACATAAATCAGTAAGTTGAGACTAGGCATCACCCTACAATTAAATCATGCTATCATCGTCCACTAAGGGACACAGTAACAGTATACAATAAGATCTATGGCCATGATCTAAAGGGGGTCCTCGGTGTACACTTGCCAAGTGACATCCGGGACGCTGATGACTGGCGGGTCAATCAGCCACGTAACAGTAACAGTAATAGTGTGATGCATGAAACTCGGGGCCTAAGTCTCAAAACAGTATAAAAAACGTACCATAGCCATCTCAAAACAGTATAAAAATCATACCATAACCTTTATAAATCTTATTCAAAGTAATTTGAAATATTTCGTATTTATCCATGAGGCTCACAGTTTTATATATCATCACCTTTATGGAATTTATAAAAGAAATAACATCTTTCAAAAGATTCATAAAGGAGTAAATCACATTTTCTCGTACGGTGAAAACAGTTTATAAAATAATCACACTGTAAATTAAAATTTCATAACTGTTTCTTTTTCACCATAAAACATGTGCACACATATTTCCATGCTTTGTTTCCAAAACATGAATTTTAAAGTTATTGATTTCCAATACTTTCATGATTTATGGAAAAATAAAATATTTTATTTTCCAAATTCAATAATCCCGTCACCATATTTCCTCTATAAACACATGTAGAGACATCTAGTCTCAAAATAATATTTGTCATCATCAATTTACCCTTATGGAAGTTATAAAAATAAATACTTTCATAATTAAAACCATAAAGGTTATATAAGAACTCAAGTGAATATTTAGGAAAAATTTATAAATTATTGACTTCATGTCTTTTTGTCTTCCATTTCATATCACGTATAGTTCACGTATCGAGAGAATTTTCGATGATCTCATTATCACCAATTTCGAAAACATGAATATTTTAAAATTAGAATTCAGTATATTCATGTTTTACAAAAAATAATTAATTTTCTCATTTCAGTGGTTGGAAATCATTTCTTGTGTAATAAAATCATTTATTATGATATTACGTAATTTTCTAAAATTTTTCGACAGCATAACGGCTGTTGATTGACTAGACTCCCTGCACAAAAAGACAGATTATATTCACAGCCAGCCAATATCCACAATTTTTCCAACCAATTTAATTTCGCAACAATTTAATAAAAGTAATGCATGTTTAAATTATGCATACTGACTATCCTTACAGGCTACATATGCCTCCCTTACCTGTTCCAGGTTAGCGACTTCCTCACTAACGTCGCGCCCGTTGTCCACTTCTCTTGCTTAAATCATCTCAGTCACCGAATATGATTTCTACAAGTCCAATTTTACATTTTAGACTTGTAAATAAAATTATTCAATAAAATAATAATAATAAAATTATCATAATTTTCCTCTACCTCTTTTCTTCTTCTTCTTCCCCTTTCTTTTTCTTCCTTTTTCTTCTTCTTCTTTTTTTTTTCTTCTTCCTTCTTCTTTTTCTTTTCTTTTTCCTTTTCCTTTTCTGGTCTGAACCGACTCAGACCGATTTGGCTGGGTTCAACCAGTTCACCTTTCCTTGGCCGGTTCAACCACCATCAGTCATCCTCTCCACCAGTTCAGGCCTCCCACAGTTGGCCCAAGTTGCGGGGATGCCGTTTCTAGTCTCCGTTTCCCCAGGTCGGCGGCGGCGGTGGTGGCACCGGATCTGAAGGTGGTGGTTTGACCTCTTCTCCTCTCTTTTCTCCCTCCATTTTCCTTTCTTCCTTCACCGCCGATCACCTTTTCCTATTCATCTCCCTTCGTTGGTGACGTCGAAGACGGTGGTAGTGCCCGAATCGGCCGGCACCGCCGTTTCCTTTTTTTTATTTCCTATCTTCCTTTTCGATTTACCGTTTCGCTTCCTCCTTTCTCTTTCCTTTCCCATCGCCGGTCGCTTCTCTTCCTTCTCCTTCTCGGCTCGCCGGTGACGTCCCCTCCTTTCTTTCCTTTCTCTCTCCGCTGACAAGGGGTCGGCTTCCTTAGCTGGGTTCTCCTCTGTTTGAAATAGAGGAGAAATGGGGGTCGGGTATTTCTCGATTCCCGTTTATGTTTTTTTATATATATAATTATATTTATAATTATATATATTTATACTATTATCAATATATATATACATATTTTATATATTTAACTTATATTTATACATTTTAATTCAAAATCATATTTATATATATATATCATATATATTTATATATATATACATAAAATATATATATTAATATATATATTTATTTCACATATTTACATATGTACTTCTATAAAATATATTTATATATATTTCGATATATAAATATATGAATATACACATTTTATTTCTTATTTCTTTTAGATCTCTTAATATCCAAAATAATTTTATCTATTTGCATTTCTTATTTAATCTGGATTTCAATTTATCCAAAATGATTTTCCTCAACTTCATCACTTCATCAATTTCCAGAATTCCAATAATATTCCTATTTTTGTAATTACTTTATTTATTTACTTTAACTTATCTATTTGCATTTAGAAATTAAATTTCCAGTATTCATATTTTCCAAAAATGGAAAAATTTGTGGTTATCACATTCTCCCCACCTTAAGAAATTTAGTCCTCCAAATTTAACTTAAATTAAAAGGTGGTATCGTTCTGTATGCTTATAGTTCTTATCCTCTAAATCGTCCTTTAAATAGTACTGTCAGCATACTTTCAACATCAGAATCACCTTTTATACCATTACATATCATTTTTCACCATATATTTATACTCCCCAAAATTTCTTATCAATTTGGGAGTTAACAAATTTCATCTCTCTTCACATTATAACTGATTCACACTATTTATCACCCATTTTTCTCATTTGGTACCAAGTCGATATAGTTTGATAACTATCATTTGAATGATTTAATCAATAGTATGTACTTGTTCCAGTAGTTTTTTTTCTAAAGCACCTGCTCTCAATGTATCTTTAAGCGTTTACATATTACGCTCAAATATTCACACTAGTATAAAGCAGTGCTGTCAGCAAATTTGGAATCTCAAAGTCTTTTGCTATTTCCCATAAGCATATAGCAACTCAGAGATTCCCATCACATATAACACTTACTGGAACTTTACATACATTCTCACCATTTCATATTTATATCTCGATTATGGCAACTAGAGAAATCTAAGAGTCTAATAATGGAAAGTGATTCAATTTAAACAATTAGTCTTTAATCACTTCCATAACATCATGTCTCTTTTGGATTCTTTATTATCCACAATACTCATTTTACATATTAATTTAATCAAGCTGCATCTCATTTGCAGACTTTAATATTAGCCATCTCTTACAATAAATGAAACGCTAGGCAATCATTTTCTCTCAATTTCTCTTTTCATATAGTATTGTCATTACATCCTTTATTCTTATGGTATACTCAATATCACCTAAGTTTTAGAATATACTTTAAAATGTAATCTTCCCATAATTTAGATTCCATAGGTGACTAATAAAATCGTCCATCTCATCATCACATTATCTATACAATTCCACAATTCTAATGCATGGATATATATATATATATATATATAACAATTTTCCATTGACATGACTGGCAGTAAATCATTTATTTACTCCTTTGAGTATAGTTAATTTCTTCTTTTGAATTTGGCTCGATCTTCCATCTAGCCATAATCAAGTGATAGTCAAAGAGAAATCACTTTCAACTTTAAATTTAGGAACTGCTTCATATTCGTGTTCCCTACTCATCATATAACTTACCTTCTTATTTCATTTTCATCTTTTCATTCTCATCATTTCTTCAGCTTTTCCTCAGTGGTATAGTACTCCATTGTTAAACTATTTTAACTTTTGAATACTATCTTCACACTTATTCTTCCACCGACCTTTACCTCTTTAATTATCAGTCACATCTGTAGAGCAGCTAGCCCCATAAACTCTTCTATAGACTAGCAGTAGTATCTAGCTAGACTTAGTAAATTTTGTATCTCACTCACTATTTTTCAATCATAGACAGATTCACAGTCGTTCTGTCATCCGATACCATATATCTCAGAAAGAGATACAGTCTAGCCAAATCTCCTATCTGCCCAGCTTAACATATAGTCCCCGATCTTTGAGAGTCTATAGGGTTTTACAAAAGTGCTGCTCATATTCTATTGGTGCCTTAAACTATATCGGTATATCGTCAGTGAACACTATTTATAAATTATCCACAATTTTCCAGAGTTGTTTCTTAAGCTTTTTGGACTCCTTCTATAGTCTTCGAGATAAGCTTAGAAATAGATTTCTTATCAACAATCGAGTCAATGTTAACTCAATCTTCCCAATCTATATTACTCTGAAAATTTATCAGGAATAAACCCTGATACTTTTTAAATCACTATTCTTGTACCATTTTGGACCTTTCATCTCTATGTCTTACAATTGCACTGTATATCCTCAAGACATAAACATTTAATATTCAATTCCTTTTAACACATACTGCACCTTGATTCACTTATTTACTTATACTTCACAGCATACTAATTAAGGCAATTAGCAACGCTGTACCAATTATAACAATTTAACTAATACATTTCATAGCTAACCGATTCATTACTATAATTCACTTTGAAATCATTTTCACTTAATAACTCAGGTTAGCTGTCATCTTCCTTTATTCTTACAATCACTTTACAATTCCTATACATGCTTTACAAATTTATAATACTCCAAACAGCACACCATTCTTTAGAGCATATTTCACAATATTCCGGTTCTATGAATATCTATTTGATACTTCAGAAATAGAATGAATATATAGAACCAGAATTGGCAATACTGATATAGATTTCATCAAGTATATTAATCACTTTCTCAGTCACATTTAATAATTATACCACTTTTCATATTATCTAACAATCCCTTACTAAGTATCCCGTCCATACACTTTCAATTCAGGCCCTTAAGAATCCATAACAAGGCCAATCATTCTGCAACTTTCCATTATAAACATTTCGGCTCACATCAGTAATCTAAGGATAAATGGGATTAGTAATAGGGACCATTATACACATGTTACATTCTTTATGCCATCATTAGCTTCATCACTATCAGTGGATTCGAAATCAATTGTTGTTTATCACTGTTCAGAAATTAGTCCAATATAGGGACATATTCGTTATTTTAAAATTTCTTTCTTTCTCTTCAATATAAATTTAAATAGGTGATCTTAATATCTACCTGCTGATGATATCCTTTCTCACACTAATATCATCACTTTAAGATCTTGTCCGATTTAGACAAAGAAGTCCTAAGAGGATTAATAGATGGATCATTTTGCATAACATGCATCCTTACACCATTTATTACTCTGCCAAATCAATCAATTCTAAATCAATTTGGTCTATTATGATTCAGAAAAAATCATTTCAATGTAAGGGCATTTTTTTCATTTCTCCATTAATTTCTCTTTCCTCAAGATTCATTCAACAGGTGACCTTAAGATCTATTTACTGATGATATATCATTCCACTCCTATATCATCATTGTAAGGTCTCAATTTGATCCGGACAGAAAAATCCTGGTGGGGCCCTCACCGAGTCCATTTCTGTTCCTTACTGAACAGACCTTCATTTCAGATTATAAGATCACTCATTTCAAATAAATTTCTAAAACCATTACTCCTCTTTAGCAGTCCTTAGTTCATAAATTCTCACTCCCTTCAAAACATCTAACTCAATTTACAATCATTTATTTCCTTTATGTATTCAGACTACACAGTACTACAGGGGATGTTACTCTTTTTCGACACGTTTTCTTTTCAAAAGCATCAACAGACATCAGGCCAACCTTGCTCTGATACCATTAATTCTGTAACATTCCAAGTGTACATTTTTAGACAATATTTACCAGTATTTCACACATTCTTACACGGTTAGGCTGTCTGCGATGCTTTACTTTCCTTTTTCATCAAAACTATAACACATTAAAATATAATATTATTTATATCCCCTATCTTAGTATACAAGAAAATAGTACTGTGGATAAGTTTGAATACGTGAAATAAATGATTGTACCTCATATTTCAATCAAGCCATCACATTTTCCCCATATACACAGCCGAGATCCTCGAATGCCAGATCTCTCGGTCACTGAAAATCTGAAATGTTAAAATAGGGGGTGAGCAAACCACGGCTCAGTAAAGGAGTTATATGTAACTCTTGATATCCAGGTAACTATATGCTGTAAAAACATGTATTTCCTAACGGTGTACTAAGCACAGTAAAGGAATGATACTATAGTCGGCCGAGAAATCCAGATGGAGCATAGAAGGTATTTTGAAATACCTGTCTTGTCCCGGAAACCCAGAGCAACTATAGAGAGTAATAAATAAATTGTTTTATTTCAAAACAATTTCCTTCTCTTTTCTCATAATTATAAAAATGGTACAAACCATTTTATTATATCACTTCAGTACACCAATTTTAGAACACGTGACAGTACAGTGATAAAACCGTAGTTATAGTAAACAGTCTTTTTAATATAGCAGTTTATAAATATCCAAAACACTGGATAATAGTTTAGTAATTATTTCTTTTTAAGAATTAATTTTCAAAGTATCCTTTCTCGATAACAGAAATTTCCTTTTTAATTTAGTAAACAGGGTTCTGTACGATTCATTTTAGCAAACAGAAGTCAATAGGTTTTATTTCATTAAATAGTAGCTTTCAATTTAGTAAACAATAATTAGTTGCTACAAGTTCAGTAAAACAGTAAACAGTAATCAGTAGCTACCAGTTCAGTAAACAGTAAACAGTAAGTTTCAATTCAGTAAACAGTAAGATTCAATTCAGTAAACAGTAACTTTCAGTACAATACAGTTCAGTAAAACAATATTTCTCAATATAGTATAGTTCAGTAAGATAGTGTTTTTGGTACGGTTTAGCTCAATAAATAATAATTCACCGTACCGTATAGTAAACAGGATTTCTAGTAAATCCTTTTAGTAAACAGAAATTAGTAAGTTGAGACTAGGCATCACCCTGCAATTAAATTATGTTATCATCGTCCACTAAGGGACACAGTAACAGTATATAGTGAGATCTATGGCCATGATCTAAAGGGGGTCTTCGGTGTACACTTGCCAAGTGACATCCGGGACGCTGATGACTGGCGGGTCAATCAGCCACGTGACAGTAACAGTAATAGTGTGATGCATGAAACTCGGGGCCTAAGTCTCAAAATAGTATAAAAGTCATACCATAGCCATCTCAAAACACTATAAAAACTCCAACAATATTCCCATTTTCGTAATTACTTTATTTATTTACTTTAACTTATCTATTTGCATTTAAAAATTAAATTTTCAGTATTCATAATTTTCAAATATAAAAAAATTTGCGGTTATCACTCAAAGGTTGAACAAAATTAAAGCAAGAATCGTTCATTTGCTATTGCGAAATTAGGAAATGTTGTGAGTGAAGGAAAGCTTGTGCGTGAGCTTCAACTAGAGCATGGGATGTGGATAACCTGTAGTGTATGTGAGCGGTGTGGGAGCCTAGATCATATAAGGCCAAGGAAGTTGTTATGCAATCAAGGAACAGTAGCTTCAGAACCCTTGAAAAGTGAAACAACTAAGGCAGAACACTGCCTGTGTTGCCATGAGGATTGAAATATCATCGATGAAACTCACTAGTGAGCTTAAGTGTAGAGTAAGCTCGGTTAAGAGTGGAGTGCTAAGCACCGAGGCTTAGTACAAGTGGTAAGGGATATTATGCAAGTTTGTGTAAATTTTATATCTCAAATTTATATAGTTTAACGTAACATACAATGCGTATGGTAATTCATAGTAAATCTTAACGTATGTTAGTGCATAGTACTAGTGTAGTGCTATCGGTAAGTTATTATTTAAATACTCATACGATACTAAGAGCACCTATATTGTTAGTGGAGGAAGAGAAATGTAGGACAGGATGTGAATAGATATGCTATTATGCAAATACATATATATCATTAAAATGATAAAGATGAGTAATGTAAAGTTATAAATACACACGTATATATATATACATACGAATATATAAATATATATACATATATTATTAGTACGATAATGAAGGATTAGTTTTGACGTAGAAGTGAAGCCGACTAAATTGTTCTCTAAGATATATAATTTTGTTAGATGATTAAAAGTGATTAAACATTTGTTTTGAGATGGTGATGATTTTGGTTTGAAGTGACTTGGAGTAGCTAGGAGCTTAAGTCGTGATTCAAAAACTTGAAGAAGACATTTGCTAAGTGCGTAAAGTAAGAGATATATATCGAAACGTAGGAGATACTGATAAATTTTAAAATCAACTGCCTTGTATTTTCTAAACTGTATTTTCTTTGCAAGAAATTTTAAGAAAATTAAGCTGTTATGCTGATGGATTTTTATAAAAATATTAGTTTTGCAAATTGAGCTAAAGTTTAAGCAACAATTTGAAAATAGCAATTTTATAGCAAACTTCATCATCATCATCATCATCATCATCATCAGAGCCTTTATCCCAAAACTTTGGGGTAGGCTATATGAACCAATATCTAAAATCACGTTAGATCGTCCATATGTATTCTCTGCCTCCATAGATTCCTATTCAAGGCTATTTGCTCATCTAATTCTAAAACCTCCATGTCTTTCCAAACTACTTCCTTCCAAGTCTTTTTCGATCTTCCTCTAGTCTTAACCCTTCTCTCAACATCCATAGCCTCTATTCTCCTAACTGGAGCATCTACAGGTCTACGTCTTACATGTCCAAACCAACGTAAACGATTTTCACACATTTTGTCTTCAATAGGTACCACTCCAATCATCTTACGAATATCATCATTTCTCATTCTATCCTTTCTTGTATATCCACATATCCACCGTAACATTCTCATTTCTGTTACACTCATCTTTTGTGTATGTAGCCTCTTAGTCGCCCAACATTCACTACCATATAACAATGTTGGTCTAACAACTGTCCTATAAAACTTGCCTTTCAACCATGTAGGAATTCCTTTATCGCACAACACACCTGTAGCACTTCTCCACTTACTCCATCCAGCCTGGATCCTATAGGTCACATCACCATCAATCTCTCCATCCATCTGTATTATTGATCCCAAGTATCGAAAATGATCCTGCTTAGGTATCGCCACCCCATCTAACTTCACTACATCATGCTCTTCCAGTCGGTTAGAACTGAATTTACACTCCATGTATTCAGTCTTCACTATGCTTAGTTTAAATCCTTTTGATTCCAACGTTTGTCTCTATACTTCCAACTTTGTATTGATCTCCGCTCTAGTTTTCGCACATAGGACAATATCATCTGCAAACATCATACACCAGGGCACCTTATCCTGGATGGATTTTGTCAGTTCGTCCATAACTACCGCAAACAAGAATGGACTCAACGCTGACCCTTGGTGTAATCCCACCGTGATAGGAAACTCACTTTTTTGCCCCCCACCTATCCTCACATGTGTCCTTGCGCCTCTATACATGTCCTTAATTAGTTTAATATATTTCAAAGGAACTCTTTTCTTCATTAAGGACCACCAGAGTACCTCCTTAAGCACTTTATCATATGCTTTCTCCAAATCTATAAAGACCATATGAAGATCTTTACCCATTACTCGAAAGCGCTCCATAAGTTGTCTAAGCAAATATATTGCCTCCATAGTTGATCGACCCGACATAAAACCAAATTGATTCTTCGATATCTCTACATTCTTTCTTAATCTCCGTTCTATCACTCTCTCCCATAGTTTCATCGTGTGACTCATCAATTTTATGCCTCGGTAGTTGGCGCAACTTTGAATATCTCCCTTGTTCTTATATAAAGGTACTAAGACACTCTTTCTCCATTCCTCTGGCATTTTGTTAGTGTGCCAAATCTTATTAAATAGATTTGTCAACCACCTAACTCCTACATCTCCAAGGCATT
This sequence comes from Heritiera littoralis, assembly GCA_031772115.1. NCBI lineage: Eukaryota > Viridiplantae > Streptophyta > Magnoliopsida > Malvales > Malvaceae > Heritiera > Heritiera littoralis. The sequence continues at coordinate 4,036,927 of JAPDPK010000043.1, forward strand.
TCCAAACTTCAATTGGGATGTCATCAGGTCCAACAGCTTTTCCATTCTTCATCATCTTTAGTGCATCTTTTACCTCTGTCTCTTGGATTCTACGCATAAAGCACCGATTTAAATCCTTAAGAGGCACCGAAATATTATCCAAAACTTTATTTTGTCCATCATTAAATAATTTGTTAAAATAATCTCGCCACCTGTCCTTAATGTCATTATCTTTAACGAGAGTTCTTTGATGCTCATCCTTGATACATTTCACGACTCCTAGGTCGCGACTCCTCCTTTCTCTTGCTCGCGCCAATCTGTATATCCTTTTCTCTCCCTCCTTTGTGTTCAACTTGTCGTGAATCTCTTTCGCAACCCTCGTCTTAGCTTCTGCCACAGCCTTCTTTGCCTCCTTTCTTGCTACCTTATATTCCGAAAAACTCTCTTCTATATTGTTCTTCTTTAAAGCCTTGTAACGCTCTCGCTTAGTCTTTATAGCATCTTTTACTACTGCAGTCCACCATGTTGCGTCCTTTCCAGTCGGCACTTTTCCGTTTGATACTCCTAATGTCTCTTTGCCTACCTCCCGAATGCATTTTGCCATCTTATTCCACATTACATTTGGGTTCTCTTCTGTTGTCCAAGCCTCTTTTTGAATCCAACTATCTCTACATGTTGTATGACAATCTTCTTTTAGCTTCCACCATCGAATCCGTTCAATTCCTTTTTGTTGGTTCCTTTGATGTCGTCTATCTATCTTCATATCTAGAACTAAGAATCTATGCTGCGCGGTAACACTCTCACTTGGGATAACCTTACAATCCAAACATCTATGTCTATCCCTACTCCTAGTTAAAAAGAAATCTATCTGACTTGCTCTTGGTCCACTTCTAAAGGTTATAAGATGAGAATCTCTCTTCTTAAACAATGTATTTGCTAGGATTAGGTCATAAGATAAAGCAAAATTTAAGATAGCATCTCCTCCCTCGTTTCTTACACCATAACTAAAACCCCCATGTACTCTCTCAAAACCCTCTCTACTTATACCTACATGTCCATTAAGATCACCGCCAATAAAAAGGTTTTCTCCTATGGGTACTTCTTGTACTACCTTATCTAAATCCTCCTAGAACTATCGTTTACTAACCTCATCAAGTCCTATATGGGGTGCATACACGCTAATGACATTCAACACCTCTTCTCCTAAAACTAGTTTAACCAAAATAATCCTATCCCCTTGTCTCTTAATCTGTACAACATCCTTATGGTACTCTTTATCTATAATGATACCTACTCCATTTCGGTCTCTATCTTTCCCTGTGTACCAAAGCTTATATTGCCAAGGTGCTATCTCTCTAGCCTTTTCCCCAACCCATTTGGTCTCTTGGAGACACAAGATGTCAACCCTCCTCCTACTCATAACCTCACAAATCTCACCTAACTTACCACTAAGCGTACCTATATTCCAAGATCCTAACCTAAGCTTATGGTTATGGACTAACTTCTTTACCCACCCTCGTCCATTGTGGTGTGGGAACCTTTGCCTATTTAACACCACATCCAGGCGTCGATGTGGCGCGTCACTTGTGGGCGACGACCTAGCAACTCTTGCCCACTTTTCACTACACCCAGGCTCCGATGCAGCGCGACGCTGTGTAGGGGACGCCCCAACGTTGTTTTGATATTGGTTCATTTCATGAGATTGGACTAGTTTTTAAGGCTGGTTGTCCAAACCTACCGCCACCCTCCTCCTTTACCCGGGCTTGGGGCCGACTGCGTTAATTTTATAGCAAACTTGTTTTGGAAAAATGTTAAATTGCAAGATTTTGAATAATTATGAAAATTTTATTCGAAATTCTGATTTTCTTGGAAATTACCAAAATATGGTATTTTAGAAAAATAGTTATGAATATTTATGAACCATCTAACTTTGAAAGAAAATAGATATATATTCATTTGTGAAACTTTGTGAAGTTCGAAAATATTATTCTTAATTCCAAAAATATATATAAAAATGTTTTAAGACATGACTAAATAAAGTCATTGCAGTATTGTTTTGGACTATTGTGGGTCCCTGATCTAGTCTACAATAGGTATTATTTTTGACTATTGTGTGACCTTGATCCAGTTCGCAATAGTATTTCGAGCTGTGTGACCTTGATCCAGTCCATAGCAGCCCAGTTGACACATGATCAGTGATCACTATGGACCCCCCTCTAGACGATGGCTATCTGTCTGACTTGCACTTTCCCTCACGGGAATATTTGAACTGCACAATTATTGTTTAGTCATTAATATGTCTCTACCTTAATATGTATATGCTTTTTTGTATTTATTCCGTATATGGATTTTGAACGTCGATATTTGGATTTTGAAAATGACATGGTTTATTTCGACGATTTATACGAAAAGCAAATATGACAAATGTATCTATGTTTGGGATTTATGTTTCGAATTTCATTGCTTTATTATAGTTTTGAATGAACTATTTTCTGATGCATTGCATAAGCATGATTTAGTTTTTGAATCATTTAAATTCCGATTTCAAGCTTTAATAAATGTTTTAGAAGCTTGCATATAGAATTTCAGTATTTGTCTCTTATATATATATTTCTTATTGGGCTTTATAAGCTCACCCCCTCTCCACCTTCCAGATTATTTGCAGTAGGTGCTTTGTACGTAGGGTTTAAATCGTCCTTCAAGGCTTTCGTACCACCCTTAAAGGTATGTGATGTACAGTTATTTATTTTGTATTCAGTACTTTTATAGTAGGGAGGATGTAATTAAAAGAAGTACATTATATATTTATGGTTTATAACAATGCATGCAACATTAGTGGATAAATGTCTTGTAAAGTAGAATGATTCAAAATTTTGAATGCATGCTTAGTGAGAGAATTTGAACCGAAACCAAGATAATTAAAAGTTATTGATTTAGCTAATATAAAGTTAGCCTAAGAGCATATTAGTGACACTACGTACAGCCCAACCAAATAAGTGGAAAAGAAAAAAATTTGGTTTGTATTTTTGGTAGCAAGGGTCGTTACAACAAATCACCTCTGTTTTCAATTCTGACTTCACTAACAGGTTTGTATTAATTTTCACAGTATTCTAGGACCCAAAATACTCAAAGTTGAACATCATTTCAGTGTCCTCTTCATCCAAACTGATTCCATTCTCTCTCCTACACTAGCCATTTCAATAATTCAAGCTTACTTCTATGTTCTACCATTATTCTACTTAATTTCTACACCATTTTCTTGTGGGAAAGCATCATGTTCATGAGGATGGAAGCTTGGCCGAAACCTTAGGGATCTCATACTCATGATTTTATTTCAATTCTAGCTTGAATTTATGCTTAGACAATGAAAAGACATGATGTTTAACCTTAAAACCATGAAAAAACCACATCTTCCACTCAAACTTACCTTAGCCGAAATTGATGGGCTACCTTAGACCAGGAATTTGACCACTTTAGGCCTTGATTTTGGTACTAATAAAAAAAGCACTAAAAAATAGATAGAGTTTATGAAAACTGTTTTAAATTTAGGAGGTGTTTTACTAGGTTTCCTAAGCTTCTTCTCTCTTAAAGGTTGCAAAAATGGACTTTTTTGGAGACAAACTATGGCTGCCAAAAATGTGGAGAAGAAGCTAAGTGGCAAAATTATAATTTTGCCCCTAATTATGAAATTTTAGGAGATTTTGCCCTTATAGTTTACTTTGTTGAAAACTATTAGTCTAACCTCCAAAATATTTCTTTTAGTCACCAAATACATCTATTTAACATGTTCTTATGGTCGGAGAAGCTTTCGCTGAAGTTTGTCTGTCATTTGCACAAAATTATGAAAATACCCCTAATCATAAAATCCCATAATTTTCTATTTCTTCAAGTGATTCATTGTACCTATAGACATTGCATGGGACTTTCTTACATGAGGAATATCTTACATTTGACACTTGGTCAAAAATCAATTTCATTTGACTGTTATTTATGAAAATTTTATCAACTTATGTCCTCAATCGTTATCTTTAAATTTGTTTCATACACTTTAAAAACGACCTAAATAAATGAGTTTGGATTGGAAATGCTTACCATTACTTTGTTTAGGTCCAAATATTGAGTCCACCAGGTTTCACCTTTGTCTAGACACTGGAATGTCTATAGGGCCGACCATGTTGTTTCCTCTTATACCTGCGAAATACACAGGAATTGAACAGTGGTGAGAAGTCTTATGTGTGCTACACTATTAGAATGAGTGGTTTTCACATCTTCCCTACCTTTAGGAAATTTGGTCCTCCAAATTTGATCATACTCGTCTGATGAATAGTTTCGGGTATTTCTCTTTCATTAGGCTCTCTAGCTCCCATGTGGCTTCGTCGGTTATGTGATACTGTCAGAGAACCTTTGCTAGTGGAATTGTCTTAGACCATAGCACCTTTTCCTTTTAATCCAAGATCTGCATCAGTTTCTCAATGAAACTCATATCTTTTCAGATATCAAGTGGTTCATACTGAATTACATGTGACGAATCTAGGTGATATGTTCGTAACATGGAAATGTAGAAGACATTATGAACCCCATATAACTCTAGTGGCAAAGCTAGCTGGTATGCCACATCAGCCACACGGTCTAAGATCTCAAATGGTCTGTGTAACGACCCGTTACCACATTTTTCACTTTATTTTACACAATTTATCCGGTTAGGCTGTCTGTGATACTTCACTTTACACTTGATGTTAAACAATTTAATAAAATATTGTTAACATTATACACATCCCCTATCTTATTTACAAATAAGTAGTACTGTAGACATGTCTAAATACAAAAAATAAATGATCGTACCTAATATATCTTAGTCGGTCTGTCACATTGTCCATTATATGCAGTCGTAATCCACAAATATTGGATCTCACCATCATCAAAACCTGAAATGTTAAAATTGGGGAGTGAGCAAACCACGGCTCAGTAAGAGAGTTACATGTCACACTTGATATTCAGCTATCTATATGCTGAAAATAATTTTTTTCATTTTCTTTAAAATCTTCCTAGCTGGCTCTAGGCACACATGTAGGAAGGATACTACAGTCGACCAGGGATCCAGATAGAGTAAGGCAGGTATTTGAAATACCTGACTTGTTTCGGAACCTAGAAGCAACTGTAAAGAGTACTATTTCCGTTGTTTTCAAAACGATATAATTTTTCGTTTTTCCACGAAGTAAACCACTTATTTCTTTTCACTTCAGTATACTTTAAAACACGTGACAGTTCAGTAGTAAAACAGTGGTTTACTTCTCTCCTCTTCAGTACAATAAAACACGTGACAGTACAGTGATTTGTAAATATCCAATCATTGGATAGTTACTTCTTCGATTATTTCTTTCTTAGAAATAATTCTTATGTTATTCTTTTAGAATAAACATTTATTTCTCTTTTCAAATTAGTAACCGTATCGTACAGTTCAGTAAAACAGTATATTCAGTATTTAGTAAAACAGTATCTCGATACAGTTCAGTAAGTAACAGTAAACAGCAGCTACCACTTCAGTAAATAGTATACGGTAGCTTTCAGTTCAATAAACAGTAAATGGTAGCTTTCAGTTCAGTAAAACAGTAATCAATGGCTACCATTTCATTAAACAGTACAGTTCAGTAAACAGTGTTTTGGTACGATTTTTCATCAGTAAACATTAATCAATACAGTAAACAGTACAGTAAATAGGATTCCGTGAATCCTTTCAGTAAACAGTAATCAGTATGTGAGACTAGGCATCACCCTACAATTAAATCATGCTATCTCGTCCACTAGGGACACAGTAATAGTAATGAGATATATGGCCATGATCTATAATATATCTTCGGTGTACGCTTGCTAGGCGACAATCCAGGTCGCTGATGACTAGCTGGTCAATCAGCCACGTGACAGTAACAGTATATGTGATGCATGAAGCTCGGGGCCTAAGTCTCAAAACAATGAAAACCGTACCATAGCCTTTATGGATTTTAAACACGATAAATCAAATTATTTCACACATATCCATAAGGCTCACATGTAAATATCATCACCTTTATGAAATTTATAAAATAATTAACATTTTTCAAAACATTTCATAAAGGTATAAATCATGTTTTCCATACGGTGAAAACAGTCTACAAAATCATCACTGTAAAAATAGAAGGGCAAAACTGTCCTTTTCCACCGTAAAACACATATGCACGCTTTCCCGTGCTTTTTATCCAAAACATGGTTTTCAAAGAAATTGGGATTCAAATCAAATATTTTCATAATTTATGTAAAAATAAATTATTTACTTTCCAAATTCAAAATCCCTTAACCATGTTTTCTTCTAGAAACACGTGTAGAGACCTCTAATCTCAAAATCATGGTTTTCCATCATTTCTTAACCTTTATGGAATTTTCATAATTATTTGTTTCCATAATTAAAAACATAAAGGTTTTATATGAAATCAAGTGAATATTTAAGAATATTTATAAAAATATTCACTTCAGTCTCTTTTTCATTTTCATCTCGTTTCACGTGAAATATCACCTGCCGAGTGAATTTTCGGTGATTTCCTTTTGACCATTCTCGAAAACATGAATATTTTAAAATTAAATATCACTATATTCATGTTTTATGAAATTTATTTAATTTCTCGATTTTCGTACCCGAAAATCGATTCACGTGAAATCAAATCTTTTATTTTAGTTTTCGGTGATTTTTGGTAAATTTTAGTAATTTTTCGGCAGTATAACGGCCGTCGATTTGGCTAGCCTCCTGCACGTAAAATACAGTTTATATTTCTCAACTGGTATTTCACCACAATTTGAAACCGATAAATCACCACAATTTTCAAAACTAATCATTATAAATTGCATTTATAAATTAAATGCAAAATTTAAAACATGGCCGAATATCCTTACAGGCAGCACATGTCTCCCTTACCTGTTTCGGGTCGGGGACTGCCTCTCGAAGGTTTCGCCCGTGTTCACCTCGCCCGATTCCATCGGCTCGGTTATCGAGGAAATTTTTAGGAAATTAAATTCTAAATTTTAGAATTTTTCCACAATTATTTAAATAAATAATTTATTTAAATAATTTAACATTTTTCGGGATTTCCCGTAATTTTCCAATTCTCGGGAATTTTCCAAATTCCCAGAATTCCTTTTCTCTTTCTCTTTCTTCTTTTTTTTCCTTCTTTCTTTTTCTCTTTTCTTTTCTTTTTTTTTCTTTTTTCTTTCTTTTCCAGCCGGATCGGTCACCCCCCTCATCGTCGGTTCTCCTCCGGTGGTCGATTCTCTGGTGGTTCAGTGGCTCAGCAGCTGGCCGGCACCACGGCGAAGCTGGATCTAGCCTCCGTTCTGTCTGGATTGGGGGCACGGCGACGGATCTATTCGGTTTACCTTCGGTTTCTTCTCCTCCTCCGTTGGCCTTCCTCCGCCATCGTTGGCCTCAACCGTGGCCTCCCACGTCTTCCTCTTCCTCTGGTGAAGCTTCGGTGGCAATGGCGGCAACCAATTTCGCCAGCACCGCCGGTTCCCATTTTCCTTTTCTCCTTCGTCTCGTCGGGTTTCACCTCTGTTTCCGTTTCCATTTCTTTCCGTTTTCCTTCGGTCGGTCACCGGCTCCTCCTCTCTCCACTGGCGTCGTCTTCCCTTTCCTTCTCTCTCTCTCCTTTCTTCGACACAGTGGCCGATCGCCCTTTAGGGGGAAGAATCGGGTTTCCCGATTCTTCCTTCTGTTTTCTGTTTTCTTTTTTTTTATTTTATTTAACATTATAATTATACATTATACATATATATTATACTTATATTATATATTATATATATAATATTAGTACTTTATATATAAGATAATACTATATATATTATATATATACAATGATATATATGTATTATATATTAATAATATGTATACATATTGTATATAAATAAAATATATGTAATACATATATGTATACTTATATACTTTTAATTTAACTAACATTTATATATTTCTTTATATAAATGTAAAATTTCCATATATATTGTATTTACAATATATATTTTCTTCCTCATTTTCTTATTTAATTTGGATTTCCATTTATCCAAATTAAATTTCCTCTATTCCTTATTTTATTTCCAACTTAATTTCCTTCACTCGAATTTCCCGATCCGTCACTTCCTCAATTCTCGGAATATTCCACCATATTCCAATCTCAAACGATATTTCTATTTTCTTTAATATTAATTTCCAATATTTATAATTTCCAATAAATGAAAATTTACGGTTATCACATCCTCCCCACCTTAAGAAATTCGGTCCTCCGAATTTAACTTAAGTCCAAAGGTGGTACATGTCGTATACTTACGACTTTTGACCTCTAAGTCATCCTCCAAGTAATACTGCCAGTACACTGTCAACATCAAGAGTACTTTAGACCATTACATGCTGTCTTTCATCATATATATCTATACTCCCGTAAGTTCATTCATCAAATTGGGAGTTATTCATTTATACTCTTTTCACATAAGAGTCCATGCACAATATTTTTCATGTCACAGCTACTCTATGCTGTTCATCATCCATTTTTCTCATTTAGTGCCAAGTCGATATAGTTTAAAACTATCAATTACACATGTCAGTCAGTTATATGTAATTGTCCCAGTAGCTTATACATCTCATGCATCTGCTCTCTCAATGTATCTTCAAGCGTTTCAATATTACGCTAAGATATTTACATCAGTACGGAGCGATGCTATCAATACACTTGGGATCTCGAAGCCTTTTGCTATTCTCATTAAGCATATGGCACCTCAGAGACTCCCATCACATGTAATGCCTACTGGAACTGTATACATACTTTCACACCGTTTCACACTCATACTGCGACTAAGGCACTAAAGAATCTAAGAGTCTGATAATGGAAAGTGATTCTATTCAGATCATCAGTCTTTAATCACTTCCATATCATCATTTCTCTTTTAAACTCGTTATTGTCCACAATATTCATTTTCTCTTTTATTTCATTAAGGCTGCATCTCACTTGCAGACTTTACTATTGATCATCTCTTACAATCATAGCTCATGAGACAATCATGTTCTCTTCATGTAGTATGGTCATTCGATTATTGAATCCTCAATTATCCATTTAATCACCACATTATCCATATAGTTCCACCATTTATCATTTCAAGATGGTTATGTGTATGTATAACACTTTTCTATTTAGATACTGGCAGTAAACATATCAATTATCTTACTCCTTTGAGTACCATTTCTTTCACTGATCAAATTTGGCTTGATTTTACATCTAACCACTGTCATGTGATAATCAACATGAGTCACTTTTCAGTCTTAATTTCGGGAACTATTTCATGTTTCCTACTCATTATGCAATTTATTTCCTTATTCCACTTTCATTTTCGTTTTCATATTCCCACTTTCATCTTTTCATATTTTTACTCTCATCCTTTTAGTCGGTTTTCTCAATTGGTATGGTACTATACTGCTAAGATCTTTTAACATCTTGCATACCATCTTTTCTTCCCACTTATCCATTTATCGACGTTAATTTCTTTCATTATATCCCATTAGTAGAGCAGCTAATCCCATAACTCTTTTACATATTGGCATTAGTATCTAGCTAGATTCATTATTTTGTATCTCAATTCTTATCTCTCTATCATAGACAGATTCACTGTCATTCTATTATCTCGAGATCATTTATTTCAGAAAGAGATACTGTCTAGCCAAGTCTCTTAGTTGCCAATCTTAGCACAATTCCACAGTCTTTAAGAGTTTAAGAGTCATACCACAATGCTGCTCATTTTCCATTTGTACTTTAAACTCTATCAATATTTCATCAATTTACTCATGTATGGATGCCTCATTCTTTAGGCTTATATACCTCATAAGGCAAATCATTAACCTTGTAACCTCAATAGGAACTCGTAAAATTCACTCCAAGTTCTAATCATCATCTTACGGACATTAGTTTCCAATCTTTTATCTAAGGACGCTTTACTGAGGCTAGTCTTATTAACTCCTCATATATCTGTGATCAGATCAATAAAGCGTCTATTTTCATGTAGATGAATACTTGTTATTCATGAGAACTTTATTAGATAGTAAACATTTACTATATCAGTTTATTTCATCTACATCTCAATATCATCAATGCTTCTCTCACTTACACTTATACAGATAAGTTTCTTATCCTCAATTTACGTTATTTGTATTTCCCTCAATCACACCTTATACACGTGCATTTCATTATTTTCACATTTTCCAGAGTGGATTTCTTAAGCTTTCGGATTTTCTTAAGTTCTCCGATATAAGCTTAGAATCAGATTTCATATTCAAAATCGAGTCAATGTTATCTCGATTCCTCCAATTTATATAACTCTGGGAGTTCTATCGGAAATCAAATCCGATACTTTCTTTAATCACACATTTCTTATTAATTCGGACATTTCATCCTTATGTCTTGTCATTCTCACTGTGTATTCTCAAGGTAGAGACATTTATTATTCGATTCATTTCGACTCATACTCTACCTTGATTTCATTGTTTACTCATACTTTACAACCTTACGAATCTCATTCCAGTAAGCTGTAGTAAGTACAACAGTTATCAACACATGTTACAGCTAACCAATTTATTACTACTGTAATTTACTTTGGAATCAAGTTCATTTAATAAATTCAGGTTTAACTCCCTTGAGCATATTATCCACGAGGTTTGAACCTGGCACCCTTACGTACTTAGTTCCTTACACTCGTGTTATCATTAAGCTCCTTGTAAGAGTCCTACCCGTTCGAATCGACCGTTGGCGAGCATCTCTTAGGCGATCCTTTCGCCCCAGGTTTACCCTTACTAGTGAGTCGGCGATAACATAGTTCACCTGCATCTCACAACACATGATCCACTACGGGTCGACCATCATTGGGTCCCCCATCACAGTTCTGTCTCAAGGGTCCTGAAGAACTTAGGTTAGTTGTCATCTTCTTTTTATCAATTCACTGTTCTTATATATATTCACCAATTCATAGTACTCCATACAGTACATTAATTTGCAAGGCATATCTCAAATGCTCCGGTTTTATAATTAATTAATCATTTAATACTTCAAAACAGTATAAATGTATAGAACCTCAATCAACCGTACTGCTATGGATTTCCTCATTTGTACTATTCACTCTCTCAGTCATTTTCTGTATTCATTTCACTTTTCATAATATCTAACGACCTCGTGATAATATTCAATTCAGTACACTCATGCTTCAGGCCCTTACAGTCATTAACCGGGCCAATCATTTTGCAACATTCCACTACACTTTTATCGGATCGCATCATATAAGGCCTCGGCCCATCCGCCGTCCACCTTGACACATGAGTACTGTCCTTTTTTTAGAATGCCCAGCCCGTTCACTGGGTCACCTCTCAAGGTTTTATCGTGAGGCCTAGCCCGTTCACTAGGTCACTCGTAATTCGCGTCCCTAATCTACGTGTCAGTGGAATTCAGTAATAGGGATCGTTATATCCATATGACATCCTCTATGTCATTAATAACTCCATTACTATCAATGGATTCTGTTAGCTTTAAATTGCCATATATATTTTGAAATGACAAAAACTTAAGTAAGCTTTAATGTTTTAATTCATATTGTAAATTTGCCTTATCACACATGATTTTCTCAATCCATTTTCAAGTGATCATATCAAACATTAAGACCATGATTTAATGATAAATCCTTATTGGTCTTAATACTTTATAAATGTTTTGAATATTTTAGAAAATCACTTAATGAATTTTTGGACCATGTTTTCATCAGAGAAAGTCAAGAAAAACTTCCAGAAAAATGTCAAAATGTTTTGGGTTGAATTAGGATCAAAGGCTATATCATTTCTAACCCAAAAGTGCAGGAAAATAGCTCTCTGGAGGCATGGGATCGATCCCCTAAGCGAAAGGATCGATCCCCTTTTGGCAGTAAGCACCCCAACGCAAGCAAAGGTCCCTCAACCCAGAAAATTTGAATCTGGAATGAAGGGATCGATCCCTTTGCTCGAAAATAGCCTGTAACGGCTAGCTTTTGTGAGATAACGGTCATATTCAAGTTTTGGCTCCACCCAACGGCTAGAATACATCCAAGGGACTATAAATAGAGGCTTAGAAGCTAAAGAAAGCAAGAGGAACTACTCAGCAACTCCAAAACTCATATTCCTCAAATCCTCAAGCCTCAAACAACAAATCAAGAGTTACAAAGTCTTCATCTTCTATCATTCACATATCTCTTGTATTGCTTAGCACAAATCTTATATAGGTTTTTCTTTATGCCTAATTTCTGTAATCATTTACCTACACAGAGGTCTTCTTTGATTACATCTCTTGTAAACCAAATCATTCCTTGTAAAGGGGAGGTTTCTCTTTAGACTTAGAAAAAGAGGGAGGTTTCTCTTTAGCCTTGAAAAAGAGGGAGGTTTCTCTTTAGCCTTGAAAAAGAGAGAGGTTTCTCCTTAGCCTAGAAAAAGAGGGAGTGTAACAAATTCAAGGATAGTGAATTTGGGAAAATCCTTGGGAGCGTCTCAAAGTAGAGGACGTAGGCAAGGTTGCCGAACCTCTATAAATCGCTTGCGTACATTTCTCTATCCTTACTATCTTTACTTATTTGCAATTATATTTGTGTTTATTGTATTGAATTCATATTGTATAATTGCCTAACTTAGAGAACTTAGAAAACACTCAAATAGGCTAGAGAATTTAGAAGAATCGAAAAACGGGCATAAGGTTAGCTAAGAACCGATTCACCCCCTCTCGGTATAGCCTATAGAGCCAACAGATTCCAATTCAGCTCAGTTTTATCACTGTTTCGAACATTGCCCAACATAGGGGCATTTTCATCATTTTGATATTTCTTTCTTTCTCCTCAGTATACCTTTAAACTAAAGGTCTTATTATCCATATGCTGATAGTATTATTCTGCATACTAATATCAACACTTTGAGGTCTTATTCGATTTCGACAGAGAAGTCCACTAGAATCCATAATTGAATTATTTTACTTGTAATTCAGCTTTATATCATCAATTTCTCTGTCAAATCAATCAATTCCAACTTCTTTTGGTTTATTCTGACTCCCAGTAAAATTTTGGAGGAAGGGGTATTTTGGTCATTTTTTATCAAAAAGTTTCTCTCTCTTCAAATTACCCTCAATCAGTGATCTTAAAGTCTATTTAATGATGATATTTCATTCCCCTCCTTTATATCATCACTTTCAAGTCTCAGTTCGATCCGGACAGAAAAGTACTGGTGGGGCCCGCACTGAGTCCATTTATGTTCCTTATCGAACCGACCTTCATTTAGATTATAAGATCACCACTTTTCGGTAACTCTGAGCCTATTTTCTTCTTTAACATTCTCAATTTACACTTTCTCACTCCCTTTAAATCATTTTACTTAATTCACAATCATTTATTTTCTCTATGTATTCAGATAACACAGTACTACTAGGGATGTTTAACACTTTTCCTTCCAAAAGTATCCACAGACATCAGGCCAACCATGCTCTGATACCATTAAATCTGTTATGACCCGTTACCACATTTTTCACTTTATTTTACATAATTTATCCGGTTGTGCTGTCTGTGATACTTCACTTTACACTTGATGTTAAACAATTTAATAAAATATTGTTAACATTATACACATCCCCTATCTTATTTACAAATATGTAGTACTGTAGACATGTCTAAATACAAAAAATAAATGATCGTACCTGATATATCTTAGTCGGTCTGTCACATTGTCCATTATCTGCAGTCGTAATCCACAAATATTGGATCTCACCATCATCAAAACCTGAAATGTTAAAATTGGGGAGTGAGCAAACCACGGCTCAGTAAGAGAGTTATATGTCACACTTGATATTCAGCTATCTATATGCTGAAAATAATTTTTTTCATTTTCTTTAAAATCTTCCTAGCTGGCTTTAGGCACACATGCAGGAAGGATACTACAGTTGACCAGGGATCCAGATAGAGTAAGGCAGGTATTTGAAAAACCTGACTTGTTCCGGAACCTAGAAGCAACTGTAGAGAGTACTATTTCCGTTGTTTTCAAAACGATATAATTTTTCGTTTTTCCACGAAGTAAACCACTTATTTCTTTTCACTTCAGTATACTTTAAAACACGTGACAGTTCAGTAGTAAAACAGTGGTTTACTTCTCTCCTCTTCAGTACAATAAAACACGTGACAGTACAGTGATTTGTAAATATCCAATCATTGGATAGTTACTTCTTCGATTATTTCTTTCTTAGAAATAATTCTTATGTTATTCTTTTAGAATAAACATTTATTTCTCTTTTCAAATTAGTAACCGTATCGTACAGTTCAGTAAAATAGTATATTCAGTATTTAGTAAAACAGTATCTCGATACAGTTCAGTAAGTAACAGTAAACAGCAGCTACCACTTCAGTAAATAGTATACGGTAGCTTTCAGTTCATTAAACAGTAAATTGTAGCTTTCAGTTCAGTAAAACAGTAATCAGTGGCTACCATTTCATTAAACAGTACAGTTCAGTAAACAGTGTTTTGGTACGATTTTTCATCAGTAAACATTAATCAGTACAGTAAACAGTACAGTAAATAGGATTCCGTGAATCCTTTCAGTAAACAGTAATCAGTATGTGAGACTAGGCATCACCCTACAATTAAATCATGCTATCTCGTCCACTAGGGACACAGTAATAGTAATGAGATCTATGGCCATGATCTATAATATGTCCTCGGTGTACGCTTGCTAGGCGACAATCTAGGACGCTGATGACTAGCTGGTCAATCAGCCACGTGACAGTAACAGTATATGTGATGCATGAAGCTCGGGGCCTAAGTCTCAAAACAATGTAAACCGTACCATAGCCTTTATGGATTTTAAACACGATAAATCAAATTATTTCATACATATCCATAAAGCTCACATGTAAATATCATCACCTTTATGAATAATTAACATTTTTCAAAACATTTCATAAAGGTATAAATCATGTTTTCCATACGGTGAAAACAGTCTGCAAAATCATCACTGTAAAAATAGAAGGCAAAACTGTCCTTTTCCACCGTAAAACACATATGCACGCTTTCCCGTGCTTTTTATCCAAAACATTGTTTTCAAAGAAATTGGGATTCAAATCAAATATTTTCATAATTTATGTAAAAATAAATTATTTACTTTCCAAATTCAAAATCCCTTAACCATGTTTTCTTCTAGAAACACGTGTAGAGGCCTCTAATCTCGAAATCATGGTTTTCCATCATTTCTTAACCTTTATAGAATTTTCATAATTATTTGTTTCCATAATTAAAAACATAAAGGTTTTATATGAAATCAAGTGAATATTTAAGAATATTTATAAAAATATTCACCTCAGTCTCTTTTTCATTTTCATCTCGTTTCACGTGAAATATCACATGCCGAGTGAATTTTCGGTGATTTCCTTTTGACCATTCTCGAAAACATGAATATTTTAAAATTAAATATCACTATATTCATGTTTTATAAAATTTATTTAATTTCTCGATTTTCGTACCCGAAAATCGATTCACGTGAAATCAAATCTTTTATTTTAGTTTTCTGTGATTTTCGGTAAATTTTAGTAATTTTTCGATAATTTTTCGGCAGTATAACGGCTGTCGATTTGGCTAGCCTCCTGCATGTAAAATACAGTTTATATTTCTCAACTGGTATTTCACCACAATTTGAAACCGATAAATCACCACAATTTTCAAAACTAATGATTATAAATTGCATTTATAAATTAAATGCATAATTTAAGACATGGCCAAATATCCTTACAGGCGGCATATGTCTCCCTTACCTGTTTCGGGCCGACGACTGCCTCTCGAAGGTCGTGCCCGTGTTCAACTTGCCCAATTCCATCGGCTCGATTACCGAGAAAATTTTCTGAAAATTAAATTCTAAATTTTAGAATTTTTCCACATTTATTTAAATAATTTAACATTTTTTGGGATTTCTTACCGATTCCCGTAATTCTCGGGATTTCCCGTAATTTTCCAATTCTCGGGAATTTTCCAAATTCCCAAAATTTCTTTTCTCTTTCTCTTTCTTCTTTTTTTTCCTTCTTTCTTTTTCTCTTTTCTTTTCTTTTTTTTTTCTTTTTCCTTTTTCTTTCTTTTCCAGCCGAACCGGTCACCCCCTCACCGCCGGTTCTCCTCCAGTGGCCGGTTCTCCGGCGGTTCGGTGGCTCAGTAGCTGGCCGGCACCACGGCGAAGCTGGATCTGGCCTCCGTTCGGTCTGGATCAGCTGCACGGCGACGGATCTACTCGGTTTAGCTTCGGTTTCTTCTCCTCCTCCGTCGGCCTTCCTCCGCCGTCGTTGGCCTCAACCGTGGCCTCCCACGTCTTCCTCTTCCTCCGGTGAAGCTTCGGTGGCAGTGGCGGTAACCAATTCCACCGGCACCACCGGTTCCCATTTTCCTTTTCTCCTTCGTCTCACCGGGTTTCGCCTCTGTTTCCGTTTCCATTTCTTTCTGTTTTCCTTCCATCGGTCACCGGCTCCTCCTCTCTCCACCGGCGTCATCTTCCCTTTCCTTCTCTCTCTCTCCTTTCTCCAGCACAGTGGCCGGTCGCCCTTTAGGGGGAAGAATCGAGTTTCCCGATTCTTCCTTCTGTTTTCTATTTTCTCTTTTTTATTTTATTTAATATTATAATTATACATTATACATATATATTATACTTATATTATATATATAATATTAGTACTTTATATATAAGATAATACTATATATATTATATGTAATGATATATATGTATTGTATATTAATAATATGTATACATATTGTATATAAATAAAATATATGTAATACATATATGTATACTTATATACTTTAAATGTCAGCATCTGATATCTGTATAATTGTTCTGTCGACTCTGTGCAGCCTTTAGTTTGTCACAGATAATTCAAATGTCCTCTAAACTTGCTCAACAAGTTCGGGAATCAATATCTTCCTGTTGCCCACTTCCTCCCAAGCAATAAGAGTACGGCATCTTCGACCATATAAACCTTCGTAAGGTGCCATACCGATATTGGAGTGGTAACTATTATTATATGCAAATTCAGCTAACAGCAAGGGATCGTCCTAGGAGCCCTTAAAGTCTAAAGCATATGCTCTCAACATATCCTTGAGTGTTTAAATCATACGCTCAGACTATCCATCAATCTGCGAATAGAAAGCTGAGTTGAAATTCAGTCGAGTTCCCATAACATCCTGAAAATGCTCCCATAAATGAAAGGTAAACCAGGAATCTCTATCTAAAGTAATGCTCACTGGAACTTTGTGTAATCTGACCATTTCTATGACACACAAATCGACTTAGGCACTCAAGGAGTGAGGAGATTTAATAGCCAACAAGTGGGCCGACTTCATCAACCTGTCAACTATAACCCAGATAGCATCACGGTTCCTCCTAGTCATTGGCAAACCCATGATGAAATCTATAGTAACATGCTTCCACTTCCACATCGATATTGGTAGAGGCTGTAGCAATCCTGCTGGTTTCTAGTGCTCTACCTTATCTGCTGACATGTGAGACATCTTACAACAAACTCAGCGATGTCTTATATCATATTAGGCAACCAGTACACTTTACACATATTATGATACATTTTATTACTGCTTAGATGCAAAGTGTACCTTGAAGAGTAAGCTTATTCTAAAATTAACTCTCTCAGCTATCGATCTTCAGGACTACAAATTCTGCCCTTGAACCTCAAGATACCATCTGTGCTAATCCTGAAATCCGATTGAGTACCTTATTGCACCTGACTAGTAATTCCTATAAGACCAGGATCCTTCCTCTGAGCATCTCTAATCCAACCCATCAGATCAGGTTCAATTCGGAGACTAGCCACCAAACCATACCTCAGAATAAGTAACATTTAAGCTAAGGTTTGCAAACTGCTCCAACAAGTCATGCTTCCGAATCAACATATAAGAAACCATGCCTAAGCTTTTCCTGCTCAAGGCATTTGCCACCATATTTGCCTTCTCTGGGTGGTATTAAATCTCGTAGTCATAATCTTTTAGCAACTCCATCCATCTATGCTGTTTCATATTCAATTCAGGCTGCGAGAACATGTATTTGAGACTTTTATGATCTATATAAATCTGAAATTTCTCATCATATAAGTAATGCCACCATATCTTCAATGCAAACACCATGGCAGCAAGTTCTAAATCAGGAGTAAGGTAATTTTTCTCGTAGTCCTTCAACTAACGAGAACCATACGCAACTAACTTTCAATTCTACATTAGCATGCAACCCAAACCCAGTGCCGAGGCATCGCTATACACTGAAAAACCTCCGAGCCACTTGAAATAGTAAGGATCGGTGTTGAAGTCAGTCTCCGTTTCAATTCCTGAAAGCTGCGCTCACAAGCTTCTATCCATTTAAACTTGACATCCTTATGTGTGAGACACATTAGTGGAGTAGCTAACCGAGAGAATCTCTCAACAAATTGATAGTAATATTTGGCTAGACCTAAGAAACTTCGAATCTTCGTAACTGTCTTTGGTCTCACCCATTGCACAATGGCTTCTACTTTCGACGGATCAACCGACACTCTATCTTTAGACACTACATGTCCCAGGAAAGTAATATGATCTAGACAGAAATCACACTTACTAAACTTGGCATAAAGCTTTCGGTCTTTGAGGGTCTGCAAAACTATATACAGATGTTGCTCGTGTTCTTCCAGAGATTTACAAAAGAGTACATAGAACCAGGATCAAGTAATGCAAATACAGTTATATCAAAAACAAAAATCTTACCCTTAATGACATCTGAGGAAGTGTCAACAGTCTCCTGATCGATGGCACATACTTTGCCTTGGGTCACAACCTTCTTCCCTTTCTTTGGGGTTGTAGCCCTCCTAGGTGCAAACAGTGCAGCCCTCTTTGACTCCTTTATTGCAAGTGCTGGTGCTGGTGGTATTGCTGTTGGTCCTGCTGATTTCTCATACAGGCAATCCTTAATCTAATGCCCTAGTTGACCACATCTGAAACAAGCCTCTGTAGCCCAGCAACAAGGAGCATCATATGTATCCTCCCACAACGAATACACCTAGTAGCAATATCTTTCTAAGCTGCGGTAGAGCTGGTAGACTTAACTGACTTATCCCAATGGTCTTACCACCAATCACGATACCCTTAGCTTTCTTAGCTGCTCTACTATCAAATCTCTCCTCAAAACCCCGTTTAGCTTTCTCCTTTCTCTTAACTTTACCCCGAGGCCTAAACTCTGCCGACTAGAATTCAAAATCTCTCTCGCACAACTAAGCCCTGCGGATAGCCTCATCATAAGTCGACACATCGAACGGAGATAATCTGCTCCGAATAGAAGGCTTTAACCCAACCATAGATCTTATGTTCTTCGCTCCGGACAATCTTTGGATCAAAGCAGCTTAAAGCAGTAAACTTGGATTCATACTGGTCTACCGACATACACCCCTGATACAAATTCAAAAACTCATATTGTAACCTCTTCTACATTGTTCAAGGACTGTACTACTTCTAAAATGCCTCTAAGAAAATGCCTCATGTCATAACCGGATGTCTGGCCACCAACACTATCTCCGTAGATTTCCACTAGTGGTTTGCTTTATTGACTAACAATAATGTTGCCAATCCCACTTTTTCTGTCTCTAAGCACCTTATATACCTAAATAGCTTCTCCAAGGCATTTACCCAGTTCTTTGCTACCATGGGATCTTTCTCTCTCTTGAATTTCAGAGCATTAAGCTTATTAAACTACCGGATTAGATTAGCATCACACCTGATAACTAGATACGGCCTAAGCTGGGCTGGAATCGATGACTGTGGCTTTGGTGGTGGTGGTACTTGTTAAGGCTGAGGTGCTGGTGAGGTAGGAACTAGAGGTGGAGGCTATGTGACCTCAGGTGGAGGCAAAAGTAGCTGTGCTACCCTGAGAACAGGTGCTCTATTTAAACTGGCCACTAAGTCAACTACCACTCGCTTTAGCCTATCAAGTCTAGTATTGGGGCTAGTAGGTAATGGAGGAAGAGCTAGCTCTAGTACTGGCTTCGAAGATGGCTCGGGGAAGGGTTAAACATGTCTTGGACATCCCCGTCTAGTACCCCTTCGCCTATTAGTCATACTATACCAAAAAAGAACACGAAAACATTTTCAGTAATCTAATCAATTATATATTCAGACAAATAAAGTACTACTTGGGATGTAAACAACTCTTACTCTTAGGACATTGACAGATATCAAACCAACCTTACTCTAATACCAATTAAACTACCACGTATCAAAATATGCCATAAACAGTAATAATATATCATGAATTACTGAATTAAGGTTGGGCTATTTGCAGTGTCCAATTAAACTTAAATTTATTTATTTATATTATGCAACAAAATATAATTACATTATATACATCCTGTACTAAATATTTATTTACATCCTAAGAATGACTTTATATAAGATAGTACTGTATATACAAGGTCTGAATACATAAAAAGAAATCAGTATACCTCGATAACTGTCTTGATTCCGCATAAGGGATACCAATATATATTGTTAGCTTTAAATTGACATGTATTTTGAAATGACAAAAACTTAAGTAAGCTTAAAACATTTTTTCTACAATGTAAATTTGCTCAAAATGAACTCAATGATGAAAAACATTTTAAACAAAGTCTTGGATTGTGATTTCAATTGAGAAACTCAGGAAATACTCTTATAAAAGTGTTAGAATATTTTGAACTGACTAGAAATCACAAAAATCCACCAAAATATCCCAAACCAACTCAAAAATGTGCAGGTTGGCTTTAAGGGATCAATCCTCCCTGTAGAGGGATCGATCCCTAAGTGGCAGAAAGTTTCCTCAAGCTAAGAAAAGCATTCTGGAATTTTGGATTGATCCCATATGACTAAGGATTGATCCCTTTTCACGAGAACAGTGCCCAACGGCTAGTTTTTGAGGTTTCAACAGGAAGTTTTGCATTAAATGCTTCAACGACCATCCCAGTCGGTTGGTGAACTATAAATAGAGGCATTTATGAAGATTGGAGGCAGAACAAGCACTGAAAAACTCTCAAAGCTTCAAAAAAGAAATCCCAGCTGAAAAATTCTCTCATTGTATTCCATTTGTGTGATTTCACATTGTTCATCACCCACTCACTTAAATTTCAGATATGCAAAGGGGTGAGTTAGCCTTGTAAGGTTGTTATTATAAGAGTAAGGGTAGGATTATAAGGAGATAGACTTAGAAGGTTATTTCTAAGCATTCAAGAGAAAGTGTAAGAGATCTCGCCACACCTTGAAGTGGTTTGTAAGCTTTTACAGGAATAGTGGAATCAATCCCTTGACAAGAGGATCAAGGAGAGAGGACGTAGGCAAAAGATTGGCCGAACCTCTACGAAATCTATGTTTGTTTCTCATTCCCTTCCTTATTTACTGCATTTATTTCTTTATTGCCTTATTTATTTTATTTTATGCATTGAGCTGTTAGAAAAACCAAAAATTAGTAGAAAAACCGATTCACCCTCTCTCGGTAAAGCCAATAATTGGTATCAGAGCTTAGACTCGAGAATCGAATAGGAGTAATTTCCTTCAAGTAGAAACGATCTAGATGGCTCAAATTAGTGTATCTACACCTTTGGTAGGAGAGGGACACTCTACAGTTAGGCCACCACTCTTTAATGGTGAAAATTATGCATATTGAAATACTAAAATGATGTTATTCATTCAAGCTAATGACCATGAAGTGTGGAGAATTATAGTTAAAGGTCCTTTAGTTCCTATTAAGAAAGTTGATGGGGAGGATGTGCCAAAGAAAAATGATGAATGGGACACAAATAATTTCAGAATGGCACAATTAAACGCTAAGGCAATGCACACACTGTTTTGTGCATTATGACCAAATGATTATAATAGAGTTTCACAATGTGAGCATGCTAAACAAATTTGGGATAAAATAGCTATTACTCATGAGGGTACCACACAAGTTAAAGAGACTAAGGTAGGTGTCATAACGTGTTAAGTTTCGGGGGAAACCTAATAGCTAGACACAAAGACATGGAGTCGCCACCAACCATTCTAACCTAGGTGTGATTGGTCACCTATTCAAACTAAGGATAAGGCTTGGTCTACGTTCGAAGATACTAGGGTTCGGGAGTACGGTTACGTGTAGGGAAGGATTAGCACCCCCACAACGCCCATCCTAAAATGGTACCAACTAGTTTTAGGTTATCTTTACAAGTTGCCTTGTGTTTATGTTAATTTCGATATGCTTATATATTGGGAATATTTCTAAGATTTTTCCATCAATTTGGCTCCAACCTTAGAAATTCCCCTCACCTCAAGATATTCGAGGAGTCTCGATTGACTTTCTGGAATTCCATCGTCGGATAAATTTTAATATTTTATGAGGTTCCCTTTTTAATCTTATCTCTAATTTTGACTATGTATTCATTTTATAAATTTCTTGGACTTTTTATTTATTTTAATTATTTTTATATTCTCATTCATGTTATTTTTAAAAGATAAACGTGCATTATGTTTTATCGAAAATTCACTCTTAAGCGTCCCATCAATTTGGCTCGGCTCAAAAGGAACCTCCTCACCTAGAAATTTCCAAGGAGTCTCAATTGACTTTCTTGAAATTTCATCGTCGGCAAAATTTTAGTATTTTATGAAGTTCCTTTTTTTTTAATCTTACCTATAACTTTGACTCCATATTCGACTCCATATCTCTATACTTTTTAATCTTATTTCATATTATATTTATCTATATATTTACTTTTTATTTTATTTATTTAGAGAATAAATATGAATCATGGTTTATTAAAGATTTTCTTAAAAGCGTCCCATCAATTTGGCTCGGCTTAAAAGAAATCTTTTCACCTAGAAATTTTCAAGGAGTCTCAATTGACTTTCTTGAAATTTCATCATCGGCATAATTCATACTTATTTCTTATTTTATTTTTATTGTAATCTTATCTTCATGTCACATTTATTTATTTATTTATTTATTCATTTATCTAATTTTTATTCATATTTATTTAAGCGTAGTCTTTATCTAATTTATATTTTGTTCATTTTATTTATTTATATTTATTTTAATCTTAAAATAAATATGAATTATATTTTATTGAAAATTCTCCAAAAAGTATTCCATCAATTTGGCTCCACTTAAGGAAGAATCCTCTCACCTAGAAATTTCAAGGAGTCTCGATTGACTTTCTTGAAATTTCATCATCGGTATAATTCACACTTATTCTATAAAATCTAATTCTCAATCTAATTCTTATTTCTAATTTACTATCCTTTTTATTTATTTGTTATTTTTATTTGTGCTCATTTAATTTTAAGTCTTTACTAATTAATTTTTATTCGTTTCATTTATTTTATCTCTATTTAATCTTAAAATAAATATAAATTATATTTTATTGAAAATTCTCCCAAAAGTATCCCATCAATTTGGCTCAACTTAAGGAAGAATTTCTCACCTAGACATTTTTAAGATGTCTCAATTGACTTCCTCAAAATGTCATCATTGGTATAATCTATATTTATCTTTTAATTATTTATTTCCATTTAATTCTTAATTAATTTTTATGTAAGTTTCATGTACAAAGATCTATTTTTTAGGCTAATTTGTTTTTCTTTAATTTCTATTAACTAACAAATCTAATTCTAACCTAAAATAAAAGTAGGGATAAATAATACATAAATTAATAAAACAAAATAAATAAACTAACTATAATTACTAAATTAATTAAATAAAATGAAATAATAAATTAATTAAGAAGCTAAAAACATGATAAAAATTTCACAATACCACAAAATATATATAGTCCATGCTTTAAACTAAAACCAACACAAGATAATAAACAACAAAAATAAAAATAAAAAAAAAATGAAAGCTTACGTTAAGCCTAAAGAAAAAAAAACTTGAACAATCAATATGGATAGAAGGATTTACCATTCTCGAGTATTTCTTACTTCTCTCTTGCAACTTCTTGCAGTCTCTTTTCTCTTTATTTCTTTTCCTATCCACATGTTTCACTTTTGCTATTCTTTATTTTTTTTATGCTTCAACGTTTCTGCCTTTGTCTTCTTTTCCTGGTATCACGTGGCTTTCTTTTGGATCTCTGTCACTCACGTTATTTTCATGTTGCTAAACCAGCAACTCAACTGTACCGAGAAAGTGTTTGCTGCAACAGGGATGGAGAGGCACTGCACGGTAGCTGAGAACAATGGTGGCGTTGCAACAAGCAGAAGCAGTAGATGACGATGGCACTTCAGGACATCGAAGCAGAGCAAGGACGAGCAGTGGAGAGCAACACTCAGCAGTGACTAAGTGCTAGCAACCGAACAGTGATGTAGTTGCAGGAGAGGCGGGCAGCAAAGGAATCGGTTCCAATCAATGAGGAAGCACCAGTTCTGAAGATATAAAAGGGGTTGTCTCGTAGAAAGTGATGAGAAAGGTTGCCAGATGATGATGCGGCTGCTTCTTTGTTTTCTTGATATGTGATATGCTTGATATCAAGGTTGGTGTGCCTTTTGACTTCGCAGGAGCAATCTGGTGCAGTGGCTGGACTTTGCTGCAAGCTTATTCTCTCTTCTTGTTCGACCAACGGGAAGGCAGCAACGATGACAGTAAGCAGCAGCAACTGGGACGATGCGCAGCAGAGAAGAACAGCAGCTTTGAGATGCAGAAACGGATGGTTATAGCATGCAGGAATATCGTGTAGATGATGACACTTTACTGGAGCCAAACAAGGCAGCAACGATGATAGCACAACTCTGGTGCAATGAACGAATACAGCTAGCAGAACCGCGGCTGAAAGGGTATGAATTAGCAGAGGCTGGAGGTTGGCCTGTGAAGGCAGGGAGCTAAACGACGATGATGGTACGATAGAGGAAGACCAGCAGCAGCAAGGAGCGCCCCCCAGACGATCTGCCACCGCAGGGTCCTTTTCTTTAGCTTTTTTTTCTGGGGTTTTCTAGGGTTCTTTTTTTTGAGCTAGGGCTTTTTCCTCTAGGTTTTCTAGGGTTTCCCCTCAGGTTTTCTGTCCTCTCCCATTCTAAACCTAGCCGGCCCCCCTCCATTTTTCGGTTTTTCTTCTTCAAGGTCTTCTTTCTCGGTTCTTTCTTTCTAGGGTTTTCTTAGAGTTTTCTCTAGGTTTTTTTTTTGTCTCCTTTTTTTTTCTTTCCAAAACCCTAGTTCTCTCTCCTCTTATAGACCTAGTTTTTTATTTTTTATTT
Source organism: Heritiera littoralis (assembly GCA_031772115.1). Classification (NCBI taxonomy): domain Eukaryota; kingdom Viridiplantae; phylum Streptophyta; class Magnoliopsida; order Malvales; family Malvaceae; genus Heritiera; species Heritiera littoralis. The sequence continues at coordinate 4,062,203 of JAPDPK010000043.1, forward strand.
TTGGTAATAATTGGAAATCTAGAATCAATTTTTTTTAGGAAATTTTATATTTCAAAAATCGAATCTTAAATTTAATGTCAATTCCAAATTCAAATTAATTTCCAATCTTTTAATGGTTTCATTTAATTCTACTTTCCTATCAAAATTAATTTAGATTTCCTTCTTTTTTTTTATTTTATTCTATAAAAATCAAAATCAAAATCCAAAATTTATTTCTAAATCTAAATAAAAAAATAAAATTTAAAAATCAATAATAAAATATATACAAACTAATTAATTAAAAATGTTTTAAAAAAAAGAACCGGACAAAAATGGTGTCTACAAGGTAGGAATGCTCACTCAAGATTATGAGTTATTTAAAATGAAGAGTGATACATCAATTAGTGATATGTTTACTAGATTTACTGATATCATAAATGGTCTCAAGTCTTTAGGAAAAACATATTCAAATGTTGAAATGGTAAAGAAGATTCTAAATAGTTTACCTAAGTCATGGGAAGCAAAAGTTACAGCTATTGAGGAATCTAAAGATCGCCATACACTTTCTCTAGATGAACTTATGGGATCTCTACTCACTTATGAGATGAAAATCAAAAGGAATCAAGAACTTCCTAAGAAAGTTGGAGTAGCATTAAAATCCACCACAAATGAGGAATCTAAAGATGATCATGATGAAAGTGGTGATGATGAGGACTTAGAGACGACCATGTTTGCAAAGAGGTTTAACAAATTTATGAAGATGAGAGCTAGTGGAAACTCTAGGAGACCCCCTAGAAGAGACTTTAACAAAGGAGAGACAAGTAGGAAAGAAAAGGATTAAATCATTTGTTATAAATGTAAAAAACCTAGTCACATTAAATTTGATTGTCCTTTTTATAGAAAGCAAAATGATAAGAAACCAAAGAAGAAGGCAATGATGGCTACATGGAGTGATAGTGACTACTTCGATGAAGAAAATGTAGAAGATGAAGTAGCCAACCTTTTCTTTATGGCCATTGAAGATGAAAAGGTAAAATCTAACTCATTTGAAACTAATGAATATACATTTGATGAATTGCAAGATGCATTTGATGAGTTAGCAAATGAGTTTGAATGCATGAATATGAAATATAAGAAAATGATTTCAAAATTGAAAAAGGAAAATGAGATGCTGATGAATGTCAAATTAGAATGTGAGAAGAAATTAGAAAATGCAAATATAGAAATAAAAGAATTAAGTAAAAAGAACCTTAATTTACAAAATTCATTTTCTAGATTTTATATGGGTCAACAAAAACTTAATCATATGCTAGAGACCCAAAGAGCATTCTTTGATAAAGAAGGAGTAGGCTACATTGCATCAAAAAAAGAAACTCATCTCAAAAATTTTCTTGTCAAAGATAAAAAATTTACATTATGCACCTCATGTAATAAACTAGGACACTCTTCACAAGTATGCACATCTAGGAAGACCATCATTAGAGGAAGAACAGCTATAAAGATTTGGGTGCCAAAGCATGTCTTAAATTCAAATGATGAGTCATTAAGAATGAAATGGATCCCTAAAAGATAAAAAATTATTAGTATTAACTCTCAAGGACCCAAGCAAATTTGGGTACTTAAGATAAAAGTTTGATGTATTTGTGTGTAGGAGGAAGAGCATTCCTACAAGACTAAGTCCAATGAGCATTGGTACCTTGATAGTGGATGCTCAAGACACATGACCGGTGACAAGAGCCAATTCAAGTCCTTAAAACCTAAAAGTGGTGGAGAAGTCACGTTTGGAGACAAATCCAAAGGACAATTGAAGGAATTGGCTCTATTGGTAACTTCTCCTCAACTATTGAAAATGTTTTGTATGTTAGAGGTTTAAAACATAATTTGCTTAGTATTAGTCAATTGTGTAATAAGGGTTTTAAAGTTGTGTTTGATGCTTTGTATTGTAATGTTGTTAATGCTAAAACTAATCAAACCCTTTTTATTGGACATAGACAAGGAAACATTTACATAGTTAATTTAGATGAGATAAATAGCAATATGTATGCTTTATGGCCACTAGAGAAGATGAACCTTGGTTATGGCATAGAAGACTAGGTCATGCTAGCATGCATGTTTTATCTAAACTAGCCAAAAGAGACTTAGTGGTAGGTTTACCTAAACTTCAATTTGAAAATGATAAAGTTTGTGAGGCTTGTGTAACAGGAAAACACAAGGGAATATCATTTAAATCTAAAAAGCGTGTTACAACCTCTAGGTCACTTCAACTCCTTCACTTAGACCTTTTTGGACCAACTAAAACCACTAGTTTAGGAGGAAAACACTATGGTTTTGCCTTAGTTGATGACTACACTAAATTCACTTGGGTGTTCTTTTTAAGTATGAAAAATGAAGCCCTAGAGAAATTCATCATCTTTTCAAAACTTGTTCAAAATGAAAAAGGTTACTCTATGAGTGATCATGGAAAAGAATTTGAAAATCTTGGTTTTGATACATATTGTAATGAAAATGATATTAGCCCTAATTTTTCTACTCCTAGAACTCCTCAACAAAATGGGGTAGTTGAAAGGAGAAATAAAACTTTAGAAAAAATGGCTAGAACTATGCTTTGTGAAAACAATTTACCAAAATATTTTTGGGCTGAAGCTATAAACACTACATGTTATGTTATAAATAGAGCAATGGTTAGGCCTATTTTAAAGAAAACTCCCTATGAGCTTTATAAAGGAAAAAGGCCTAACATAAGCTATTTTCATCCATTTGGATGCAAATATTTTGTTTTGAACAATGGAAAAGATAACTTAGAAAAATTTGATGCAAAAAGTGATAAAGGCATTTTTTCTTGGTTATTCTTCAAATTCTAAGGCATATAGAGTCTTCAATAAAAGAACACTTATTGTAGAAGAATCAATTCATGTGATTTTTGATGAGTCAAATACCTCTAGTAGAACCAATCTTGATGATGAAGTAGAGATATTTGATAAATCCATAATTGATCCATCTCAAGATAAAGATGTTAGGGAATAATTAAGAGATCTTGATATAAATAAGAATGAGGAGTCATTAGAAAAAAAATAATTGAGAAAGAATCAAGATGTCCTAAAGAACTTGGTTATGTGAAGGATAATGATATCGTTGAAGATCCAAATATTGGTGTTAGAACTAGGTCAACCTATAGAAACATATGTCAACATGTAGCTTTTGTGTCACAATTTGAACCAAAAAATGTGCATGAGGCCTTGAAAGATGAAAATTAGATTATGGCTACGCAAGAGGAATTAAACCAATTTGAAAGAAGCAAAGTCTAGACATTAGTGGAAAAACCTAAGGATCATCCAATTATTGGAACTAAATGGGTATTCAAGAATAAAATGGATGAGAATAGCATAATAGTCAGAAACAAAGCTAAATTAGTGGCACAAGGATATAGGCAAGAAGAAGGGATAGACTATGATGAAACATATGCTCCGGTAGCTAGATTAGAAGCCATTAGAATGCTATTTGCCTTTGCATGTTACAAAGATTTTAAACTATATCAAATGGATGTTAAAAGTGCCTTTTTAAATGGTTACATAAATGAAGAAGTCTATGTTGAGCAACCTCCCGGTTTTGAAAATCAAAGTTTCCTAACCATGTTTTTATACTATCAAAAGCTTTATATGGATTAAAACAAGCTCCTAGAGCTTGGTATGAAAGACTTTCAAAGTTTTTGATTGAAAAAGGTTTTGCAAGAGGCAAAGTAGATACAACCTTGTTTATTCAATCTAAGGGTAGTGATTTATTAGTAGTTCAAATCAATGTGGATGATATCATTTTTGGATCTACAAATGAGTCATTGTGTAAAGATTTCTCAAAGTTAATGCAAGGTGAATTTGAAATGAGCATGATGGGAGAGCTAATTTTCTTCCTAGGACTTTAAGTTAAACAATGCAAAGAGGGTATTTTTATAAATCAAGCTAAGTATACTAAAGACTTGCTCAAAAGATTTGGAATGGATGAGTCTAAACCTTATTCTACCCCAATAAGCACAAACATTAAGCTTGATAAGGATGAAGAAGGAAAATGTGTAGACACTAAACTATATAGGTCTATGATTGGTTCATTACTTTATCTTATTGCTAGTAGACCAGATATAATGTTTAGTGCATGCTTGTGTGCTAGATTTTAGTCATCTCCTGGAGAATCACACCTACAAGCTGTCAAAAGAATCTTTAGAGACCTTAAAGACACTTCTTCCTTAGGACTTTGGTATCCTAAAGATTCTACTTTTGGTCTCCATGCTTACTTCGAGGCGGATTTTGGTGGTTGTAAAGTTGATAGGAAAAGCACATTCGGAACTTGTCAAGTCTTAGGAAATAGGCTCATTTCATGGTTTTCTAAGAAATAAAATAATGTAGCTCAATCCACAACTGAAGCTGAATATATTACTTCCGGAAGTTGTTGTGCTCAAGTATTGTGGATTAAACAACAAATGAGTGACTATGGAATAGAAATGAATCAAGTTCCTATCAAATGTGATAATACTAGTGCCATCAACCTTACCAAAAATCCCATACAATACTCTAGGACTAAGCACATTGAAATAAGACATCACGTTATCAGAGATCATGTGCAAAAAGGTGATATAGTTCTAGAATATATAGATACCTTGCACCAATTAGCTGATATCTTCACAAAACCCTTGGACAAGGAGCGATTTTCCACAGTTAGAGGTGAACTAGGTCTTATGAATGCTTCTTAAATTAAATTGATTTTGAATGAATGGTTTAAGTTGGTTGTGATGAATGCAAGTCAGAAATTTAGAGAATGTATTGATCACTTGTTGTTCATGACCTTAAATTGCCATATTTTTACTAGTTCTTAGGATGAATTGTTGAAATATGTGTGTTTAATCATGTTAATTCCTTATCATTTAGCCTCATCAGCAAAAACTCACTTCTCATGTTTAAGACATTCTCAAAATCATGCCAAAATAGTTTTCAATGATTTTCCACATGTTTTAAATGATTTTCTGCATATTTTGGCATTTTTAAGTCACATATCATGTTTTCCAAAATTTTCAAACTTGATTTTGATTTTAAAACAATAAAAATGCATAAGTTCTTCTATTTTCAAATCATTTTTTTTGCATCAAAACTAAGGCAATGGACTGAGGGGTCAATTCTTCCAAAAATAGGATTGATTCCCAAGTCATTCAAGCCAAAATTCTGGGTTTTTGCTATGAGAGATCGATCCCATAGTTCTCCAATGGTGGGGAAATGTTTCGGCCTGGAAGGGATCGATCCCTTACTTGAGGGGATCAATCCCCTTGTGCTAGAAACTGTTCGTGGCCCTCTTAAAATTGTCGATCCTCTGTCTTTTTCAATACTATACATCTTCCCCTCAAACAGAAACATCCTTTCTTCCATCAAACTTCAAGATCTAACTCATTTCTCCACCAAATCACTTCATTTCTTCACCATTCTTCATCTTTTCTCCATCTCTTTCACTTCCCATCATCCTTTCACATCAAAACCTCATCATTTTTTATCTCCTCTCTTCTCCCTTGTGTTCATCACTATTTACGCCCCATATTTCAATTGTAAGTGTTTCTTCACTAATTTTCATCAATTTTCTTACATTTCTCGTTTATTTCATCATTTTTTGTAGACCCATTTACATTTTATTGCATAATTTCTCTTGTTATCACATTTTCAAGTATGAACAAAACCACATTTTTATCTAAGTTCTAGATCTCATAACTTTTGATTCCTTGCATATTTCATCACTAGTCCTTTATCAATATTGTAGTTTGCTTTGCAGTCTGCAGGTATACATTGTTGGTTAGCATTCCATTCCCCCTACAATTATCCATACTCAACCAAACTTGTGCTCACCACCTGTTCGACAAAATTCCTCAAAGAACTTTGCTCCATTCCTTATATTCAAACCTTACTCAAAATGGCTTATAAAATCAAACACGGTGATCAAAAACGAAAAGCCCCTGCTTCTTCCTCCTCTTCCATTCCAACAGCCTTCAATCGTTGCTTTCGAAATGCGAAAGAGAAAAATCGTTTCCATGCAAAATTCGCCAACATGCGCATCATGCATTGGCATCCCATCGACTTCGCCTTCCTAGAAGAAATAGGATTTCCCTATATGGCCAAATATGATGCCTTCCACTGGACTTTGTTTTTAAAGATTAATACTCCGGTACTTGCAACATAATTCGAGCATTCTTTTCCAACGCCGAGCTTATAATGAGTCCAAATGATCCCTGCAACGTTGTGGGCATTGAATCATTTGTTATGGGAAAGCACATTGAGGTCACAACGCAATCACTTTCTCGTGCTTTCAGCATTCCCTACCACAGAATTATTTTTGAGACTGCAGAGGTTCCTTTGGAGTTCGTCATTACTGATGATCGTGCTAATGATCTTTCGGTCTTCACACGTCTTTTACATATCATCATCTCATGGAATCTCCGTCCCTTTGGCACAAAATATTCTCAAGTCCGTAAACTCGATTTGATAGATTTTGGCTTCATCATATACATTCACTCGATGGTGATCGACCCGATCTTCTTCACTTCATCCTTTGTGATTGGGTAAAGATTGTCCGCGGTAAAGTCAAGTCCATCATTTTCCCTCAGCCCTTGACCTATTACCTACTCGACCAAGGCATAGACTGCTCATGTGAAGTCAGTATCCTTCCTGATCCAAGTACCACTATCAATCTCTCCACTATACACAACCTTGGGTGGTATTTACACCAGTGAGGTGATGATTCAGTATGGGAAAAGAGTCATGGTCAGCCTGCATCTCCCGCGCATGATAGCGACGAAGAAGCCCCTGCCAAGCCTTCTTCTTCTGCACCATTGGGATCTACCTTGGCATCTTTCGACCAGATCATGCAAATGCTTCAGCAAATGAACACTTCTCAGCAAACCTTCCAGCAGGATGTTGCTTAACGGTTCGATCAAATAAAGGAAACCCAGGCTGCCTTGTTCGATGAAGTCCAAGACATTCACATGCAGCAAGAGGACTTCATTAAGCAGTATCACTTGACATTTCCTAGGCGTTGTTGACTAGAGTCTTTGAACTTATTATGACTCCCTGATTTCGGACTTTGTGCTTATTAGTTTGTTGTTGAATTTCCTAGTTATGTTTGTGGTGTTTTAATCTTCTTTTAGGTGTATGAGCTACTCTGTGTTCTGTTTATAGACTCTTTGCGTTTTATATTTTTATGACATGGCTTATGATTATGACATTCACTTGGTCTCTATTTCTATTTATGCCATTAAATTGGGTTTCTGTCATTGACTTGTTATAATGATGCATTAAATTGACTTATACTTATGCAAATTTCTCCATGTTGCTATAATGTTGTTCATTCTTGATATGACAAAAAAGGGGAGAATTAATGGGGTAAATTTCTATACCTTTCATGTATAAATTGAGGGGGAGCAAAATATATTATTCAGGCATAAATTGAAGGGGAGCAAAGCAAAATATTTTTCATGATTAAATTGAGGGGGAGCAAAATTTTCCAAAATACAAACACATCCATTTTTCAAAAATATAAGCAAATTTACCTTAAGTTTTGTCATATAAAAAAAGGAGTGATTGTTAGCTTTAAATTGACATGTATTTTGAAATGACAAAAACTTAAGCAAGCTTAAAACATTTTTTCTACTTGCTCAAAATGAACTAATGATGAAAAACATTTTAAACAAAGTCTTGGATTGTGATTTCAATTGAGAAAGTCAGGAAATACTCTTATAAAAGTGTTAGAATATTTTGAACTGACTAGAAATCACAAAAATCCACCAAAATATCCCAAACCAACTCAAAAATGTGCAGGTTGGCTTTGAGGGATTGATCATCTCTGTAAAGGGATCGATCCCTAAGTGCCAGAAAGTTTCCTCAAGCCAAAAAAAGCATTATGGAATTTTGGGATCGATCCCATATGACTAAGGATCGATCCCTTTTCACGAGAACAATGCCCAACGGCTAGTTTTTGAGGGTTTCAATGAGAAGTTTTGCATTAAATGCTTCAACAATCATCCCAGTCGATTGGTGAACTATAAATAGAGGCATTTATGCAGATTGGAGGTAGAACAAGCACTGAAAAACTCTCAAAGCTTCAAGAAAGAAATCCAAGCTGAAAATTTCTCTCATTGTATTCCATTTGTGTGATTTCACATTGTTCATCACCCACTCACTCAAATTTCAGATACTCAAAGGGGAGAGTTAGCCTTGTAAGGTTGTTATTGTAAGAGTGAGGGTAGGATTATAAGGAGATAGACTTAGAAGGTTATTTCTAAGCATTCAAGAGAAAGTGTAAGAGGTCTTACCACACTTTGAAGTGGTTTGTAAGCTTTCACAAGAAGAGTGGAATCAATCCCTTGACAAGAGGATCAAAGAGAGAGGACGTAGGCAAAAGATTGGCCGAACCTCTATAAAATCTGTGTTTGCTTCTCTTTCCCTTCCTTATTTACTGGCATTTATTTCTTTATTGCCTTATTTATTTTATTTGTGCATTAAGCTGTTAGAAAAACCAAAAATTAGTAGAAAAATAGATTCACCCCCCTCTCGGTAGAGCCAACATATATGTTCTCTTGAACGTAAATGGCTATTGAAGATAATTTGTATGGAGAAGGAAGGGGTGAGCTTTGGGAAAAGTCCAGTAAGAAATATACATAATAGAACCAATACTACCTATAACTATATGCAGAATTTATAAAATATTCTAAATGTACAATAATGGAATGGATTGTACAAAAATGGCATGAGTTATGGAAAGGATACTATAGCCGGTTAAGTGACCAGATAAAGTATGAGAGGTACTTTGAAGTACCTTTCATATCTGAATCCCTAATTCCGACTATAGGGGCTTCGATTTCAAATACAAAACCAGTAATAATTTAAAACATCTTTCAGTAAACAATTTATTTAAAAACAGTCTTATAGGGCTCCGTAAACATTACTAATACATTCTACATTTATGTAAAGCAATAATCAATATCAATAACCAAGTTGTAAATCAGCATATATAGAAACATAAAAATTTCAGTATTTTTGAAGAGACAAGGCATCACTTAATAGACTTATGCAAAAACAGTGATAATGACATATGGCCATAGTCAAGGAATCCACAATGTGCACTTGCCAGGTGACATTATGGAAGTTGAAGACTTGGCAGGTCTATCAGCATAGTCATCAGTCATATGATCATACAGTAATAAAAGCATGTGCCCGTAGGCAACTATGGGGCCAACAGTCTCTAAAAACAATATAAAATGTTTCATAGTTATTTACGGAGATAAATTCAGTAAATTAACTCTTCAGTCGGTTCATAGATACATATTTTTGTAAGTATAAGCAGTTCAACAATAAAAATGCATAAAATATTCACAGTTCAATATTTATTCTAAAAACATTCTATTTATCTATAAATAAGTTACAAAAAAATGCTAGTACCCTCACGTACAAAAAATTGAGTAACATAAATTTTTAAATATATACTTTCAGAGTTGGGGTATGAATATGGAATTTCCATGAAGATGATAATTGAACTTAATAAATCTTTTGCTCTTAGTTTTCAAGAATATTAATATATGATTCTATAAAATTCTTATAATTTTCGACAGTATAATAGCTAGGTATATCCTAACCCTCCTGCATAAAACACAGTTTAAATTCCACAATAGCGGTTCACAATTTCGACTCAAATCATTCCAAAGCATTTTTAAGAGATCATTCTTAAAATAAAACATACATCATAACACTCTTATGTCCATCATATATATATATATATCTGTTACCACTTAGTTTCCCGTTATGCTACCCGCTAGCATCAGTAGCCTCGTTTGACTTAAAGCTACCATTTATAACATAACACAAGCATTTCAATTTCTAACAATTATAAAGAATATTCTACTCATTATTTTCTAGTATATTTCCTACTGTGGCTGCCAAACCTGCAGTCTACTTTATACCGAGGTTAATACTGCAATTAACCTCAATTCACCTCCGTTTTCAATTCTGACTTCACCAACAATTTGTATTAATTTCTACAGTATCCTAGGACCCAAAATACTCTGAGTTGAACACCATTTCAATGTCCTTTTCATCCAAACCGATTCCATTCTCTCTCTTACACTAGCCATTTCAACAATTCAAGCTTACTTCTATGTTCTACCATTATTATACTTAATTTCTACACCATTTTCATGTGAGAAAGCATCATGTTAATGAAGATGGAAGCTTGGTCGAAACCTTAGGGATCTCGTACTCATGATTTTATTTCAATTCTAGCTGGAATTCATGCTTGATGTTTAACCTTAAAACCATGAAAAAACCATATCTTCCACTCAAACTTACCTTGGCCGAAATTGATCGACTGCCTTAGACCTGGAATTTAGCCACATTAGGCCTTGATTTTGGTACCAATAAATAGAGTACTGAAACATAGGCAGGATTTATGAAGACTATTTTAAGTTTGGGAAGTGTTTTACTAGGTTTCCTAAGCTTTCTCTCTCTCAAAGGTTACAAAAATAGAGTTTTTTGGAGACAAACTATGGCTGCCAAAAATGTGGAGAAGAAGGCAGAAAAATCTGAAAAAATTCAGACTTTAATAACAAAATTACCAGTTTGCCCCTTGTTAGACCTGGCAATCTTAGACACGACACGATTACACGACACGAACACGATACGAATAAATGACACGAGATGACACGGGGTTAAAATTAAGTAAAATTAATATATGAATATGGTAAAAGCTAAAAATAACATTTTGAGTTTTCCATGTTGACGTGAAATTTTCGTGTTTTACACGACACGAACACGATTTTACATGACATGAAAACGAATTATAAACACAAATTGCTAGGTCTACCCCTAGTTGTGAGATTTTAGGATGACTTTGCCCTTATAGTTTGACTTTGTTGAAAACTATTAGTCTAACCTCCAAAATATTTCTTTTAGTCACCAAATACATCTATTTAACATGTTCTTATGGTCGAAGAAGCTTTCGTTGAAGTTTGACTGGTCATTTGCATGAAATTACAAAAATACATCTAATTGTAAAATCGCGTAATTTTTTGTTTCTTCAAGTGATTCAGTCTACCTATTGACATGGCATGGGACTTTCTCACATGACGAATATCTTACATCTAACACTTGGTAGAAATCAATTTTGTTTGACTGTTATTTACAAAAATTCTACCAACCTATGTCCTTAATCGTCATTTTTAAATTTGTTTTACACACTTCAAAAATAACATAAATAAATGAGTTTGGATTAGAAAGTCTTACCATAACTTTGTTTAGCTCTAAATATTGAGTCTACCAAGTTTCATTTTCGTTCGGATACTAGAAGGTCAATAGGGCCCACCATGCTGTTTCCTTTTATACCAGCGAAACACACATGAATTGAACAATGGTGAGAAGTCTTATGTGTGCTACAGTGTTAAAATGTGTGGTTTTCACAAAGGGGTCTGCCATTGTTTGTGTTTTGGTGGGAAAAATCCCACCAAAACTCCAATATCTCCAAAAAAAATTCCATTTGTTTTGAACTTTCTATTTTTGGAATGGAATATTTACGGAATCCCCATGAATAGGATCAAACCTTATTCCATGGTATTTACATGAGATTTCTCTTTCTTATTCTTAATCAAGTCCCCGAGAGGGCTTAGTTGATCCATGATTTATGTTTCATCTTGCATTGCCTTTTCATTTGTTTCGAGAAATATATATTTATGTATATAAACTAGAAATATATCTATCTATAATGAATATATATTATAAATATATTTCTTTTTGATAAATATATCTATATATATCATAATACATATTATATTATATTATATTTAATACATATAAATATATATAATTCATATTTATTAAATACTTCTATTTATATTCGTTATATTTTCATATAAATATATATATATATATATTTACACATATATATGTATCTTTTATCGACTTAGTATATACATATATTTGTATACATATATATATAAGTACCTTAGTTTTATTACATATATGAATTTGTATATATATTTATTTCCTAAATTTTTCGTCTAACTAAGTTCCTAAAAATTTAAACATCATTTAATTAAATGAATTTTCATCACTCTCAATTACTATATATTAACTTGTACGAGTTTAAGATAATCAGTTTACTAATCGAGGTCAAAAATTACGATTATCATGGTTTGAATCTCAATAAGCCTTGAGCTCTAAATGGGTTTCGAAAATTAGAATGGGCCTATAAACCCATAGGCCTTAGTAATCCCACATGATTTTATATCTTTCTCAACTAGAGATTTTCATCTTGCTTGCATCGTAATTGATCTCGACTTTTTCAAATTCAAATTTCACAAAATTCTACTCAGACTGAACCTCACAGGAGATAGCTCAATTTAAATTTCTTGTATTAATCTTATCCTCAAGTGAGAATTTATTATTGTCATGAAACACTTTGACCCAGACAAACTAGGTAAATGAGTTTGTTTGCAAAAATTTCACGAACAACCTAACAATTTAATGAACCGAGCCTAAAGACAAAAACCAAATTTTTTTTACCGAACATGAACATGTTTATAAAATAAATGAACAAACAGAAACACTGTTTGGTTCATCATGTTTAGTTCGTTTATAGCCCTAAGTATCAGAAAGAGTTTAACCTCTGCCTTAATTTTTCTTCGCATAAAATTGGATGGGTCCTTACAAAATTTCTTGCAAATTGTCTTATTTTGTACTTTTAATGCATTTAAAAGCACTTTATATACGTAAAATAAAAATAACTGAATTAACAGAATATATAAAAGCATTAGTTGTTGTAAATAATCTAAAAATGGAGATGATCCTTCCAATCAATGACTTGGATGTTGAATCACACAATTTTGTTTAAAAGGATGACAAATAACTACATGCAATCTTAAAGAAACTCATCTAAGTAGAATATGAAATTCAACAGTTAAATTAAAAAATATAAATTATTTGAAAAGATATGAAAGTGTATAAAACTTAATTAGTTTTATACATGTACAAGTGAAAGATGAGTGATTTAGTTACATATGTGTAAAATAATTTGTTTTACATACTTTTTATAACTTTATGTAGGATTAATATTTTTGAAAACCAATCATTAGATTTAACAACCTACTCGTATATCATGCATGGAAATTTTTGAGTAAATCTAATATTTCTATCATTTTAATCAAGAATAATATTTTTTTTCAATGTATATTAATAGCTAAAATTTTATTATTATAAAACTTACAGTTAGATTTCTTCTATTAACTTGAAAGTTTGCATGCATAATCTATGAAAAAATGATAACATTCAATGGTTAGATTAAAGAAATATAACACTTTAAAAAAGATACGAAAGTGTGTAAACCTAATTTAGTTGTACACATGTGTAAGTGGGAGATAATGAATTCATTTACATACGTGTAAAACAAATTGTTTTACGCACTTTTTATAACATCATGTTAGATTAATATCTTTGAAATGAAACTTTTGATTTCACAACTTACTCATATTTATCATGTACACAAATTTTTGATTCAATCTGATTTTTCTATCATTTCAATTGAGAATAATATTTATTTTCAATACATATTAATGGCTGAATTTTATTATTATAAAACAAATAGTTATACATCTTTTTTTTTTCGTTACAATAGTAACACATATTTGATTAACTTGAAATTTCACGTGCATGATATACATGAATAGAATATAAATTTCGAGGGTCGAATTCAAAAAATATAAATTATATAAAAAGATATGAAAGTGTGTGAAACAATTTGTTTTACATACTTTTTATAACTTCATGTAGGATTGATATTTTTATAAACCAGTCATTAGATTTAACAATTTACTCATATTTATCATGAACGTAATTTTTCAAGTCCTTCTAATATTCTTATTATTTCAATCTAGAATAATAATTTTTAAAAAATTATAAATATTTATTTAATTTATTATTTATATAATTATTTCTCTTGTTAGTTATTTAATTATAAAAATGTTTATTTTTGTTCATTTATCCAGGATTTATTTGATATTAAAATTTATTATTTATATATTTATGATTTTGAAATATTTATTTATTAAATATTTTATTATAAAAATTATAAAATAATTATATAAAATATAATAAAAATAACTTTTTTTTAAAAAAGGAAAGGGTAAAAAGAAGAATTCACTCCAATTGCAAGATTTAGTTTGCCACAGGACCAATTTCTCATTTTGGACATGCAATTCAAACAAATTTCAACTGCACAATAGATTTTAGGGTGTGCTTGGTAGGGTGAAAAATTGAAAGGATGTGTGAAAAAGTAGAAAGAAAATGATTTTTATCAATGCTTGGTAGAAAGAAAAAGTATGAGGAAAGAAAATATGAAAGATTGTCATTTTTTTTATTATTAATAAAACCAAATCATTTCAAATTAGAAAAATTAGAATAGAGAAAATGAAAGAGGTGCGATTTAAGTATATATAATTATAAAATTATATTTTGTTCTTTTAATTTTATTTTATTATCATGGTTTATTAATAGTATAATGGTAAATTAATATAATTTCATTTTTTCAACTTTATTAAGCAATGGAAAAAAAATTATATATTTTTTTTACATTTTCCATCTTTCCTACCAAGTACATCTAAGAAAAAAATTAATATTTTTCATCTCTTTATTTTTTTTCTGTCTCTAATTTTCTATTTTTTTATTTTTCTTTTCACTTTAGCAAGTAAAGTCAGTTTATCTTTCTGTTCTTTCATTTTTTGAAAAATATATTTTAACAATTGGTAATTTATTTTCCCAAAGTAGGCTAAAACCGAAATGAGGTCCCCTTTTGGGCCTAAACTGATAGCTTAAGCCCCGAAGTTGAGGACAAGTAGACAACAAAGGATAATTGGGCCTCCACTGTCCCTGTTTGGTTTCAAGTACAACACGGTAGCAAATCGAAAAACCCTGCAAAATCCTCTCTTCCTCTCGCGCTCTCTCTTCTCTGCTCGTTAGTCTTAATATTTTCCAAGAAACGCTTCGTATAATTTAATCTTTCTCTCCAATCACACCTGTTTGTTTCCGTAGAAAGAAGAAAATAGAAAACAGGAAAAAAAAAATATGAACAGCTCGTTAGTCTTAATATTCTTCTTCGAATCGGCGACAAATGCTCCGAGTACAGTTCCTCTTCCGAGTTCAAAGACCACATTGTCCGTACACATATTTTCTCTAATTTCTTTCCCCATAATTAAACCCCAGTTCACTGTGGATTTTATTTATTATTTTCTATTGTTTTGGTTTTCTTGTTGAAATTACAGGAAACTTGCTATGGAGCTCTGCGGAGAGAGCTGGAGTATTCTTCTACTGATATTTTACCTGTAATCTCCGTTTCTTTTTTGCTTAAGAAGCTTTTTTATTTGTTAGTGCACATTGTAGTTCTGACTTGATTGAAATTAGGAAGAAATTTTAAGTAATTAATCGGAAATTTCAAAGTAAATGTATTTGGCTTTAGAGTGGAGCTTTTAGATTTTCAATTGGAATTATATTTTTTCAGAAACCTAATAGGAAATTAGAACCATTTTTAATATTTTTTTTCATAATTAGGGTGGTGTATTCCGTTTACGTTTCATTATTTTAGTTGTTCTCTAGATAAAACTGCTATTATGCTATTTTGTAATATTGGTGTTAAAGTTTGATGTCAGGAGCTTGAAGCATTTATGAAAAAAGAAAAGTTTTGTTTGTTCTTTTTGGCTGCTTTGGGAGGGGAGGAGGGGTTTCATGAAAGTACTTAAAAATCTTAATTGTGGAATTTAAAAATTTGGCTTTTTTTTTTTATATGGATAAGTAGAAGTCATTGCAAGAAGAAGATATAAAGACTACGCTGCCTAAATACACACAATTTCTATCATACATCAAGAAAATCTGGATAGAATGTAAAGAAAATATAACTGAGGAAAAACACAGCCATGCATTCTATGTTAATTGATTATATTCTTTGAATAAACTCACTCTGCTCTAAGAATTTTTTTAATAGAAAATGTCTACTTGAATGATGGAGGAAACTGCGGGTCGATGACTTGGAACATGTGTTCCTTAGATAAGTAGATAGTTCCCTGCTTGAGGTTTATAAAGATTATTGGATGCTTTTTTTTTTCCTGTCTATACTTTATACATATTTTAAGAAAACCTTCAAGAAAAAAAGTGGTTTTTGTTTTTAATAGTGTTTGAGTTCAAGCCAAAAGGTGGTGGTTTGTTGAGTTTTGTTTGTTTGCAGATCAATTTATTAACACATGTTAACGCATGGTGATTGGTAGTTTATGCCCCACCCCCATCTTCTCCTCCCCCTTGTGCAGTGATTCAGCTGCTGATAATTGCCAAAGCATTTATCATTTTTCTTTTAATCGTGACAGTTCCTTCTCCAATGTGCTGAACAATTGCCTCACAAGATTCCTCTATATGGAGCAGTGGTATGGCTCTTCTAAGCCTTTTTAACTCTCATTTTCTGTTGTCTTTGATACTTATCCATTTATTTGACAGCATCAGCTGTGAACAAAAGTACTGATTTGTTTATATTGACGCATCACTAACGGTGGGATTGTTTGATAATTTTTTTTTAAGTGGACTTGTTCTTGGCATAGATTATGTGTAAATATTTGGCTGAATTTGCGAGTGTGTAAAAGCATGCTGAATCTGTTTTTGACAATTTGGGGCCATGTGTTGTGGGCATTTTTCCTGTGATAGGTGTGGGTGTGAAGTTGTAGGTTTATGTCGAAATTACTGTAATCCTATTCCATGCAGAGTAATCGTCTTTTATTAAAAATGAATAATAACAATGAAATACTCAACTTTATCATGTAAGCAAGGATTATTATACTAAAACTCTGAGCACTTGGGATCAGATTTGTAGTGCTTGTCATGTTACTCCTTTGAAGATCACTTCTTAAATTGTCTTGCTGATCCCTTCTTGGGTTGAAGATCTGAATCTGATGATCTATCTGCGCCAACACCCCTCTTTTCTTAAGTGAAATTAACATAGTGCTACTAAAAGATGATAAGAAGGAGCTTCTCAAAATAAGAATTTTCTCAAAAGGCTAGAAGAAACCTTGACAATCCTTCACTAGGACCAAAATTGGTTTTCCTTGCATCCTCATTTGTAGCTAAATACTTAAATGATAACATTCAATGGATCAACTTTTGGCTAGACTGCAGTGAAAACCTGTGTTTTTAAAAACCAACTTGAAGCGTGAACCATTCAGGTGGACTTTCACAGTTCGACTGGTTCAACTGCTTGAGCCATCAATTCAATTCAATTTTTCTTTTTAGTATTTTGTCATCAGCTCTTTGTAATAATTTCTATCTATATGAAGAGAAATTTAATGAGTTGTTATTATGGTTCCTTTTTAGGCTAATGTAGTAGTGTGGTACAGACAGTACGTTAAATCTTTTATTTTCTAATCTGAAAGAACCTTGTGAAAACGTTTTGTGCTTGTTTTCTATCATAAAAGAGTGTTTCTTATGCTCTCCTCCTCCTATCTTAAGAAAGAGACAAAAGAAAAATAAAGTAGGGAATAACTTTACATGTCTAGAATCTATGGCTTTCACCACTGGTCTTGTTGTTCAGATGCTAACAGTGTTGTCAATAGCAGATAGCAAACTATAGCTGGGAGGCCAAAATCTGCTATTAATGAATAGTGGATAGCGTAGTCAATAGCGGCCTTAAATTTTTTTTTAAAAAAATATGTAATTTAATCAAAGACAATAAAATGACCTTAATAGGTGATAAAAATTACAAAAAGCACTCAAATAATGTTCTCAAGCAAATAAAACAATGCAAATAACAAGTTGCCAAATCACAGAAGACAATGTAACTCTAAGAGAAGTCACATAAGACAAAAATAAAAACACAAGCATAAGCACACATGCAATTCCTAAGAAACATAATATACTAATCCCACATCATCTTCAATT
This sequence comes from Heritiera littoralis, assembly GCA_031772115.1. Classification (NCBI taxonomy): domain Eukaryota; kingdom Viridiplantae; phylum Streptophyta; class Magnoliopsida; order Malvales; family Malvaceae; genus Heritiera; species Heritiera littoralis. Next base: position 4,080,151 of record JAPDPK010000043.1, read on the forward strand.
TCCGCTTCCTCTTGCTCAGCCCCAAAATCATCATCATCAACTTGGTCCTTTTGAGCTCTACCACCAACATCTAGCTCAAACTCCTCTTCTTCCTTTATTTATCTTTCGAGATCTAAAGCAGCCACCTTTTCTGTAACTCTAGTAATAGCTTCATAGTCCCCACGAACTCTAGAGGTTGTGGCTGAAGTTCTAGAGGCTGTGTTGAAGATCTAGAGGTTGAGGCTAGAGTTCTAGAAGTAGGGGCTGGAGTTGCGTCTTTTCTTACTTGCCCCCTAGTGTAAGTTCTAACTTCTCTTGCTCCTGATGCTCTCTCAACATCTCCCATATCAGATTATAATTTTCAAAAGCCAAATCATTTTTGACATCATCTCTACCCTAAAAGAAGCCCAATGGCTATAATTATAAAAAAGTAGACTATATAACCTCACTTGTCGAATAGTGGCACTACTGATGCTACCTGTTATCGTCTATCGCCTTTGCTATTGTGGACAATAGCGGTGCTATTGGAAATACGCTAGGCTATGCATGTTACCATAGCGGTAGTCATTATGCCGCTCCGTTATGCTGCTATAACGGCCATTATTATTGCTATTGACAACACTGGATGCAATTTTGCAAATAAAAAGTTGTGTAAGAACATGATAAAGAGATTTAAGACACCTGTACAAGATTTCTTATTGTACATAACCCCCGTTCTTTTGTGTGTGTTTGCCTCTCAATTGCATCTGGAATAAAAAGTGAAGGGAGAAATATGGCAACCTTAGTGTTTTATGTTTTCTTGTTGTACATGATTTTTACCAGTCATTATGAATTGACTTGTATCCATAGATGCTCCTTTTTCCCCCTGGCATATTTATGAGACCTCCTATAGGTTCTAATACTTCTATCTCTCAGGTTGGTTTGTTAAACTTGGAAGATGAGGACTTTGTTGAAAAGATAGTCAATAATATACAAATTAGTTTTCAGGTGAGCAAGTTTCTAATATGGATGGTTTTCAAGATTGTATTCCTCTGATTGTTTCAGGGGTTTTTGCCTTTTTCCCGTATATGGTACTTTTTGTTTTTCTCTCACATCTCTCCATGTTGGGTTTTTTCAGGATGCTTTAGATTCTGGAAATTGTGACAGAATTCGTATTTTAATGCGGTTTCTGACTGTTTTGGTATGTATGGTGTTATTGCAGCTATTTGGCAATAATAGTGCCCTAGTGATTGTTTTGGGAATAGACTTGAATGTCTGGAAATTTAATAGTAGCATTTAACTTGACCTTGACCATTTGATTGAAGTGAAAACACTAGAGAAAAGTAGTGCAGGAATGAGTCTGCATGCTATTTATTCATCATCAAGGAAAGTTAGTATTGGATAACTATGCAACTCTTTCTATTTAAACTTCTTTTTATGATTGAAATTCTATCAACAAATTCTTGCTGGTATTGCAACTGCAACCAAGAACCCTTGAAGTACAAAACCAAGAGGAAAGACAAACTCATAGTACATATTGCTTAACTATTTATGAACTTATTTCTTGTGCTTATTCTGTAAATGTTCTTTACAGTATGGGCAGCATCTACATTTCTAGTTGTGGAAAAGTCAATGATATTAAATGTGTAAATATCTATATCCCTAGAATTAAGGTTAGACAATTCCTCAATTATGGGGATTAGATTTAGATTGATTTAGTTTCCTATTTTACTGCTTAACAGTAGCTGTATATAAACCTTAGAAGTTGTATTATTCAAGTAAGATTCAGAAATAAAATATTCTGAAATTCCACATGGTATCAAGAGCTTTAGGTTTTTTCTTGGAAATCAGTCACTTTTTCAGCCTTCATTGCTGATTTTTCTACAGTTTCTTCTTCAGCCTTCATTGCTGATTTTTTTAGGCCTTCATAGCCACTTTCTCATCAAGAACTTTTCTTTCTTGCCAAACCCTAAATCACCATATTTTTCCAAGAGCCGCTGCTGTTTTTTTTACCACCATGTCAGGTTCTACTTCAGTTGTAAATTCTACTCCTCGTACCAGTAGTTTGATCAAGAACTCTGCATTGGTCACTGCAGAAGCTAATGTTGGTGGACAAAATGTCCCTGATTTGCGTAAGATTGATGACAAGCCTCGATTGTGGTGTGACCATTGCAACAAACCACGCCATACTCGAGAAACTTGTTGGCATATCCATGGAAAACGAACAAATTGGAAGCTGAAGCAGAAGCAATCACAACCCTCTGCCAATGAAGCAAATATGGGTTCCCTCAGCAAAGAGCAGTTCGATCAACTCCTGAAACTACTAAAGTCCAATCCGACATCTGGTACATCTAATAGTTCATTGGCTCATTCAGGTAGAAATCCATTAGCCCTATCCAGTGTCTTTAATTCTGCTCCATGGATCATTGATTCAGGAGCATCTGATCATATGACTAACCTGTCAAATCTATTTAGTTCATACACTCCCTGTTCTGGTAATGAAAAAATAAGAATAGCAGATGGTAGTTTTTCACCTATTGCAGGCAAGGGTTCTATTAAACTTTCTGAAAGTATTGATCTTAAATCTGTACTTCATGTTCCTAAACTTGCTTGTAATCTTTTATCTGTCAGTAAACTTTCAAAGGATTCCAACTGTCGTGTTATCTTTTTTGACTCTCTTTGTCAACTTCAAGACCAAAACTCAGGGAAGATGATTGGCAGTGCTAGAGAAATAAATGGGCTCTACTATTTCAGTGAGGATTTCCTAGGTAATAAAAAAGCTCAAGGGCTTAGTAGTACCAGTTCAAATTTTGTTTCTAATAAAATAATGCAATGGCATCTTAGGTTAGGACATCCTAGTTTCCCTTATTTAAAACATTTATTTCCTAATTTGTTTAAAGGAGTGGATTGCTCTATTTTTCAATGTGAAAGTTGTCTTTTATCTAAAGATCATCGAGTTAAATATATTTCAAAACCTTATAGTCCATCAAAACCATTTTACTTGTTTCATACTGATGTTTGGGGACCTTCAAAGGTTACCACCTTGTCTGGAAAAAGGTGGTTCATAACTTTTATCGATGATCACACTAGATTGTGTTGGGTTTACTTACTAAGCAAAAAATCTGATGTAGAAAAACTTTTCAAAGATTTTTATTGCATGATTGAAACCCAATTCAAAACAAAAATTTGCATCCTTCGAACAGATAATGGAACTGAGTACTTTAATGAATGTTTGGGAAATTTTTTAAAAGAAAAAGGTATTTTACACCAATCTACATGTCGAGACACACCCCAGCAAAATGGAATAGCTGAAAGGAAAAATAGGCATTTACTTGAGGTAGCTAGAGCTATCATGTTTTCTATGAACATTCCAAAATACCTCTGGGGAGATGTTGTGTTGACAGCATCTTAATCAATAGGATGCCAACTCGTGTCTTACATTTTGAAACACCTTTGAATACTCTCAAAAAATACTTCCCAACATTTCGTTTATACTCTGAGTTACCTTTAAAAATTTTTGGATGCACTTGCTTTGTTTATATTCCCCAAATTTTTTGATCCAAATTGGATCCTAAAGCTGAAAAATGTGTTTTCATTGGCTATGCTCCAAATAAAAAAGGGTACAAGTGTTTTAATCCTTTGACAAAGAAAATTCACATAACTATGGATGTCACTTTTCTAGAAAATCAACCCTATTTCAGCAAAAATCTTCTTCAAGGGAAGAATAAAGAAGAAGATAATTTTTGGAAATTCTCTACACCACTACCAAGCCTCATTGAGTCACCAATTCAGTCTATTAAACAATTTAAGGAAATGGACGTTAAAAATAATGAAAACAAGGACTCTCTTAGTCAACAGGTGCCAAGTATTGAAGAATCTGAAACAGGGGGAGAATTACTTCAAACGGATTCACATAATCCAAATGTTGAGCTTCAGGTTTAGACTAGGAGAAAATCTTATAAAAATATTACTGATCCAATTATTTCTCTAGCACCTGTTCAGCCGGAATCTCTGAGGGATGGTCCTCCTCCTCAAACTCAAGTAAATCCTAAAATTGCTCCTTTAGTTTCTTCCCTTGAGTCTCCAAATATTGATTTTTCTGATCTAGATGTCCCAATTGCTAACAGAAAAGGAGTAAGATCATGTACCAATCACCCTATTGCAAAATATTTGTCGTATCAAAAGTTGTCCAATAACCACAAAGCATTCCTTTCAAATATTTCTAACTTGCATGTACCAAGATCTATTCAGGATGCCCTAGGTGATTCGGATTGGAAGTTAGCGGTGAAGGAAGAGATGGACGCTCTTGAAAAGAATGGGACTTGGGAGATTGTGGAGCTACCAAGAGGCAAGACAACTGTAGGATGTAAATGGGTCTTCACTGTGAAGTGTAAGGCAAATGGGAGCATAGAGAGGTACAAGGCAAGACTTGTTGCTAAGGGGTTCACTCAATCTTATGGCATTGACTACCAAGAGACCTTCGCTCCAGTTGCGAAAATAAACTCAATCCGGGTACTTCTCTCTTTAGCAGTTAATTTCAATTGGTCTCTACAGCAACTTGATGTAAAAAATGCCTTTCTTAATGGAGATTTAGAGGAGGAGGTGTTTATGGACCTCCCACCTGGATTTGAGAAAACCCTCGGAACCAACAAGGTGTGCAAATTGAAAAAATCCTTGTATGGTGTTAAACAATCACCAAGAGCATGGTTTGAAAGGTTTGGAAATGTAGTGAAGAGCTATGGTTATATTCAGAGTCAAGCTGACCACACAATATTCTTCAAGCACTCTAGAAATGGTAAACTAGCTATTTTAATTGTGTATGTGGATCATATAATAATAACTGGTGGTGATAGTGTAGAAATTGGAGAACTTAAGAGAAGGCTTGCACATGACTTTGAGATAAAGGATTTGGGAGCCTTAAAGTACTTCCTTGGCATGGAATTTGCAAGATCAAAGGAGGGTATCTTTGTTAGCCAACGTAAGTATGTCCTAGACATGCTTAGTGAGACAGGAATGCTTGGTTGCAAGATAGCTGAAACCCCAATAGAGCCCAACTTGAAACTTCAGCCTGCTGAAACCAAAGATGTGGTGGATAGAGAGAAATACCAAAGACTTATGGGTAGACTCATCTATTTAGCACATACACGACCTGATATAGCTTTTGCAGTAAGTGTGGTAAGTCAGTTTATGCATTCACCCAGCTCAGAACACTTTGAAGCTGCCTACAGAATCCTAAGGTACCTCAAGGGAACGCCTGGAAAGGGATTGCTCTTCAAAAACCATGGACACCTATAAGTAGAAGCCTATACCGACGCAGACTGGGCAGGAAGTATTACAGATAGGAGGTTAACTCCAGGCTATTGCACATTTGTGGGAGGAAACCTTGTCACTTGGAGAAGCAAGAAACAGAATGTAGTAGCCAGAAGTAGTGCCGAGGCTGAGTTTCGTTCAATAGCCCATGGGATTTGTGAGGTAATGTGGATTAAAAGACTACTTGAAGACTTGAAGGTTTCTAATCCCTCACCGATAAAGCTCTATTGTGATAATAAAGCTGCAATCTCTATTTCTCACAATCCAGTGCTCCATGATAGAACGAAGCATGTAGAAGTAGATAAGCATTTTATCAAAGAGAAGCTTGACAATGGAATAATTTACATGCCATATATACCATCAAGTGACCAAGTTGCTGATGTTCTTACAAAAGGATTGCACAGGAAGCAGTTTGAAAATCTAGTGAGCAAGCTTGCCATGGAAGATATCTTCAAGCCAGCTTGAGGGAGTGTGGAAAAGTCAATTATATTAAATGTGTAAATATCTATATCCCTAGAATTAAGGTTAGACAATTCCTCAATTATGGGATTAGATTTAGACTGATTTAGTTTCCTATTTTACTGCTTAACAGTAGCTGTATATAAACCTTAGAAGTTGTATTATTCAAGTAAGATTCAGAAATAAAATATTCTGAAATTCCACACTAGCTTATAACAGATACATACACGTTTTGAAGCTTCCTTTCCTATGTTGCTTTATGGACATAGATATGGATCTTAGGGAATTATACAAACAGGATACATTGCTAAATTTTAGCCAGTTGGTAATTGTTTTATAACTAATTTGCTAGATCAGATCCCTATATGAAATTATATTTATTGTAGTTTTCAAGATTATAGGAAGCTTTACCCTTTTTATTTAATTGTGTTCTACAGATGTGCAGTAAAGTTCTCCAACCAGCTTCACTCGTAGTTGTCTTTGAAACTCTATTATCATCAGCTGCCACAACTGTGGATGAGGAGAAAGGGAATCCTTCCTGGCAAGCATGTGCTGACTTTTATGTGACTTGCATTTTATCTTGTCTTCCATGGGGAGGAGCAGAACTCGTGGAGGTGAGGCCTTCCTTGGCTCTTAATAAGTGTTATGTTTTGTTAGGTTCCTGGTATGCATATGGTCATATGATTACCTATGTTTTCAGTCTGCTGGAAATGTTTATAATATATCTTGGTTTCACATGACAACATAGGAGTTTTTTAAAGAATTATAATACAGAAATGATGGAATATAGAAATAAAAACATTTTTTATATAAACAATGGTCTGATTGTTGAAAATACTTAAACCAATATAAAAAAATGTTAGAATACTGACAAAAAGTGTTTAAGGGCATAATCATATATAAGATGCTTGTCCCATCATATCATATTTGTCAATTACAATCATAAATGTTAATATGTTAAGCTATTGGATAAGATGTTCTCTCACCAGGTTGTTCTCTGTCTCTCCTATAATCCCAGTTTTTTATCCACTCTGATCACTCTGTTCCCATTTATATTCGTTTTCTTTCCCTTTTTAAAAACTGCACCATCCCACTCCATTCACTCTCAACTTCAACTTTATTAGATTAAAAGATATTTGTATTGAAGAAATATCTCTTTTTTGTTTTTACTTTTTAGGGTTTCTGTTCTTCCTGAAGTGTTCTAATCATCTGCATTCTGTGTTCCATTTAGACTAGTAAAAGTTCTACTTCAATTTAACTCATCCACAAATTTTAGGTTACTAATTACAAAACTTAATCGGTCATTTAGAATAATAGGATAACAATATTTTCATCTTCCAAAGGAAACAGTGTAAATTTCAAATGATAGAAAATATTTTTTTTGGAGAATTAGTTTATAATTCTGTTGGCACCTGGTTTCTGCTGCCTAGGTTGCATAACCCTTTAGGTTACCAAAATTGTTGGCCTGTGTATCTTGGTGAATGTATTTCATCATTTCTGTTTATTTATACGGTCATAGATCAGTTTCACTGAATTTTAACTTTGATTCTTACTGTATTCTGAAAGAAACAAATGTGTATGTATTCAGCAAGTTCCTGAGGAGATAGAGTTTTGGTTGTTATACAAGCCTATTTAAGCATTCGAAGGCATACTTCTGATTCCGGATTATCTTTTTTTGAGGATGATGACTCTGGAAGTGACCTTGTTAAGAAGGTATGGTAGTTTCTTTCTGCTATTCATCTATCCTTGACTTGTCTTGAATTGAGACCTTGGTGTTGGATATTCAATATTTTTGTCTCTGTCAATGTTTAGGGTTTGAATTGAATTGTTTATTGAATAATACGTTTGTTTATATACACAAGGGCTCTAGCACTAAATTAGGAAACTACTCCTAATACTAATTGAAATCCCTAAACTTACGGGATCTCAATAAATACATAATTACAACTAAATATATGGACTTGATTCTAGGAAATATTTATTTTCCTAAAATAATACGGTTTCCCACACTCCCCCTCAAGCTGGTGAATAGGAATTTTCCATTCCCAGCTTGGATACAATTCTCTCAAATGCCGTGCTACTCAACCCTTTGGTGAGGATATCAGCAAGTTGCCCATGTGTTGACACATATGGAGTACATATCAAGCCACTGTCTAACTTCTCCTTGATGAAATGTCTATCCACCTCGATATGCTTCGTTCGATCATGTTGTACTGGATTATGAGCTATGCTGATTGCTGATTTATTGTCACAGTAGAGCCTCATAGGCCCTTCCCATTTAATCTTTAAGTCTTCTAGGATAATTTTCAGCCAAAGTAGCTCACACACGCCTTGTGCCATTGCACGAAATTCTGCCTCAGCACTAGAACGTGCTACTACACTCTGTTTCTTGCTTCTCCATGTCACAAGATTCCCTCCAAGAAAGGTACAATACCCGGAGGTTGATCTCCTATCGATGATCGATCCTGCATAGTCAGCATCAGTATAGGCTTCAAGTGTCGTACTCCTATTCCTCTTGAACAGAATTCCTCTTCCTGGTGTTCCTTTAAGATACTGCAAAATTCGGTGGGCAGCCTGCAAATGAACCTCTCTTGGACTATGCATAAACTGACTGATTAAGCTTACCGCATAAGCTATATCAGGTCTGGTATGTGATAAGTAAATCAGTCTTCCCACGAGACGTTGATACATTTCCTTGTCCACTGTGGCATCTTCCTCTGCTTTTCCTAGCTTGAGGTTTGGGTCCATAGGAGTACTTGCGGGTTTGCATGCAGTTTTGCCCGTTTCCTTGAGCAAATCCGTAACATACTTCTGTTGGGATATAAAAATCCCTTTTCTAGAGTGCGCAACTTCAATTCCCAGAAAATATTTCAATCTTCCCAAAGTCTTAATTTCAAACTCCTTAGCCAAGCATTGACTCAATATTTGCTGCTCCCTTTTGTCATCTCCAGTTAATATAATGTCATCCACATATACTAACAGTGCTGTTACTCCCCCTGAAGCAGAATGTTTGATAAACAATGTGTGATCCCCCTGACTTTGTTTGTATCCCATGGCCAACATGACTCTAGCAAATCTTCCAAACCAAGCTCGAGGAGATTGCTTCAGGCCATACAAAGCTTTGTTCAACTTACATACAGTATTGGCAATCACATTCCTTCCATAACCTGGTGGAATCTCCATATAAATCTCCTCCTTAAGCTCCCCGTGTAAGAAGGCATTTTTCACATCAAATTGCTGTAGTTCCCAACCAAAATTGGCAGCTAGAGATAAGATTACTCTGACTGTATTCATCTTAGCAACTGGGGCAAACGTCTCTAGGTAGTCAATCCCATAAGTCTGTGTATACCCTTTAGCTACCAACCTCGCCTTGTATCTCTCAATTGACCCATCTGCCCTGTATTTCACAGTATAAACCCACTTGCACCCCACCGACCTTTTTCCTGCTGGTAACTTCACCAACTCCCAAGTTTTATTCTTCTCTAGAGCCTCCATCTCCACATCCATGGCTTGTTTCCATTTTTCATTAGACAATGCCTCAGATAAGGTAGTAGGAATGGTGGTGTTCTTTAGGCTTACAAGGAAGGCTTTGTAGGTTGGTGAGAAATTTTTAAATGATAGGTAGTGTGAAAGAGGATATAATGGCTGTTTTGTACACTTTCTGGTCCCTTTTCTAATAGCAATTGGAAGGTCCTGGTCATCTTCAGTATCAGTAATTTGGACTTTGGTTTCACTCTGTAATGCTGGAAAGTTAGTAATTGTTACCTCATTTGAAGGACTTGAGTTGGACTCTTGAACTTGCATAGATCCTGGATTGGCCTTTTTCTGCCTTGAGTACACCAAGTTTTTACCAAATCTCACATCTCCAAGAGCAGATTCGGGGTTAGGTACTAGTTTGGGTTCAGACACATTTGGTGCAGTAGGAGTGGTCTTATTTGACTCAGGTTCAAGTTCACCAACAACTGGGGCATTTGACTCAGGTTCAGACTCAACAGATGGCTCAACAGACAGTTGGGGCATATGATTGGGTTGAGACAAAAGTGAAAGATCAGGCAACCCAAGAAAACCTTCCTTATCTTCCCTAAGACTCTCCCCCTGAAGATAAGGTTGAGTGAAATAAGCCTCTTGTTCATTGAATGTTACATCTCGTGACACATAAAATTTCTTAGACGGAGGATGGTAACACTTATATCCTTTCTGAGTTGAGGAATACCCAATAAAAACACACTTTAGAGCTCTAGGGTCTAGCTTCCCCCTGTCTTGACTGTGGATATGAACAAAGGACACACCCAAAAATGCGAGGTGTAAGATTGTTTGTGGTAGAGAGGTTCGGATAGAATGAAGAAAGCACATCCATTGGACTTTTGAATCCTAGAACTCTAGAGGGTAATCTATTGATGAGATGAGTGGCTGTGAGAACTGCTTCCCCCCAGAAACTTTTTGGCACATTTTTTTGATACAACAGTGCTCGGGTTTGGTCTAAAAGGTGCCCATTTTTTCTTTCGGCGACTCCATTTTGTTGTGGTGTTCTCACACAGGAAGACTCGTGAATTATTCCCTCTCTTTGACAAAAAAGGGTAAGAATTTGATTGAAATAATCCTTGGCATTGTCTGACCTAAGTTTTTTAATACTCACACCAAACTGGTTTTTTACCATGGAGAAGAAATTAGGGAACACAGTGCTAACATCTGACTTATGTTTAAGCAAGAAAACCCAGGTAACTCGGGTACAATCATCAATAAAAGTCACAAACCATCGTGCCCCTGACACATTAGCAATAGTAGAGGGACCCCAAATATCAGTGTGAACAAGATAAAAAGGAAAAATGCTTCTTTTATTGCTTATTGGAAAAGGTATACGCTTGTGTTTGGCAAGTTCACACACCTCACAATGAAGACTCTCAATATCCAACTTTGTAAACAATGAAGGAAACAGAATTTTAATAACCCTAAATGATGGATGTCCTAACTGACAATGGTAAAGAAAAACTTTCTCCTTACTAGATAACATAGACTCGGACATGAATGAGTGGGGTGATCTGCTCTCGAATATGTTTGACTTGTTTAATTCCGCAAGGTAGTAAAGACCATCCCGTTCTCTAGCACGTCCAGTCGTCCTCCCCGAATCCTTGTCCTGAAATAAACAATAACTACTGTGAAAAGTCACATTACAAAGCAAGTCTTGTGTGAGTTTCTGTACAGAGACAAGATTGGTGGATAGCTTAGGAACATGAAGGACATTTTTCAAGGTTATGGATGGGTTTATTTGAACATCTCCTATACCAGCTACGGTTGCTAAGGATCCATCAGCTGTGGCTATTTTCTTATTGCTTGAACATGGTGAGTATGTGGAAAAATGTTTGGATGAGTGGGTCATGTGATCGGTGGCTCCTGAATCGATGATCCAAGATTGAGTAAAGGATGTTTCTGAGGCATTTAATCCAAATGAAAATAGAAGCTTACCTGAATACGCCAAAGTACAAGTACCTGTAGGTTTCTCGAGGTTACTTAAGAATGATCTCACTCTTTCCACCTCCTCTTGGTTAAGACTTGCTGGTTCCTGCTTGGCTTCTCCATGTGGTGCGTTGGTAGCAACATGGGCTTGCCCATTACCCCTCGACGGATTATCTCTTTGACCCCACTCACGGCTGGGAGGTTTCCCATGCAGTTTCCAGCATTTCTCACGAGTGTGGCGCCCCTTTTTGCAGTAGGTGCACCATAATCCATCACGGCCTTGAGCCTTGGGCTGACCACTCTTGCCTACTTCAATGGCAGCCTTCCTTTCCATGCTTGTCGAACCATTTTTTACACTTTCAGCTACCATGGCTGAACCATCTACAGTTTGAGGATCAAGCATCAAGCTCCTTCTACTTTCTTCACTCCGAATAATAGCCACCACTTCATTGAAGCATGGAATTTCCTGCTTTCCGAGAATTTGGATCCTGACTTGATCAAACTCAGAGTTTAAACCAACAAGAAAGTCATAAACTCTATCTCGTTCAATAAAATCCTTTAGTATGGCTGCATCATCCGGGCATTTAGTCTGAATCACCCTATAGTGGTCAAGTTCTTGCCATAGAGATTTCAATTGGTTGGCATATTCGGTCACAGTCTTGCTTCCTTGCTTCGCAGCCATAGTCTTGACCTTCACCTCGTACACTTGAGCTGCATCTCTGGCCTTTGAGTAGGTCTGTTGGATTGCATCCCAAATGTCCTTGGCCGTAGCCATGAACATAACCGTATCACTTATCTCGGGCACCATAGAATTCCATAACCACGCCATAATCATGGAATCCTCTTCATCCCATACTCCAAAACCTGAATCTCCTGGCTTCGGTCCCGTACCTAACAGATGGCTGATCTTCCCTTTGCCTTTCAAGATTGTACGAACAAGTTGGGACCACTTGAGGTAATTCTTTCCATCCAATCTGTAGGCAGCCTGAATGGCTTGCAATTCTCCCTGCGATTGAGTTTTGCCTCCTTCATCCAATGGAACTACAGCAGTCGTACCAATCTCCTTGGTCTCTGACATCGTCCTTGGTCTCCAATGGGCAGAAATTAACAGATTACTTGAAGAAGGAAGAAAAAAACAGCAATAAAGGCTGATAAAAAATTTCCAGCAATGAAGGCTGGTAAAGCACTGTAAATGCTCTGTTTTGGCAGTAGAAAAACAGAGCAAAACAGAAAAGAAAAACTATGACAGGCCAAAAAAAAACACCTAATTTCCCAGAAAAATCTTACTGCTCTGATGCCATGTCAATGTTTAGGGTTTGAATTGAATTGTTTATTGAATAATATGTTTGTTTATATACACAAGGGCTCTAGCACTAAATTAGGAAACTACTCCTAATACTAATTGAAATCCCTAAACTTACGGGATCTCAATAAATACATAATTACAACTAAATATATGGACTTGATTCTAGGAAATATTTATTTTCCTAAAATAATACGGTTTCCCACAGTCTCTATATGCTGTTAAATGTGGTCCTATTTCTTTGGTTCTATTGTTAATTGTCAATGAGAAATGAGCTCTGTAAGCATTCACTCATGCAACTTGGAATTTTGGAACTGGTGGTGTTGCTTTTATTATGATCTTTTTGGTACATATGAGGAGTTCCAAGTGTGGAGGGGGAATTTGAACCTTTGATTTTATTCCTTCTAAGGAGGGGTAAGAAATTCTAGGACAATGCCTTGGTTGTTGGAAGTAGTCTTTAAGATGGTTGTCAATACTGCTATGAAAGGTTACTCATGAAGTGTTGCATGTGGTGATCTTGATTATGGTGCTTATATAAATGGATTCCTGCAAACATTTTCTGGTGCATTGTTATCGTTGGCCAACTAGGGATGATTGGAAACCATTGATTTTAACTTGTGTGCTCTAGACTGAATCTTTAAAATTCTGGAAATTTTTTAGCCTTGATTGTTTGCCTGGCATAAGTGAAATGCACATGTGATGCACGTTAAAAGTAGTGAACAAAGGTTGAGATAGCAGACAGTTTGAGAAGAGAAAGAACAAACTGTGAGCCCTTTGTTCAAGAGGAAAAAGATAGAAAAGAGATAGGAAACAGAGAGATTTAGAGAGTAAATTCTGGTATTTCTTATTCATCAGGTAATCTGTAGAAGAATTGATATTTATACAGCTTAGAAATCAGTTTACAATCAACCTAACTAACTTTCCCGCTTCACTTAGTAACTTCCATCCAATTGCCATCCAAGTCATCAGCTCTTAACAACTTCATCAGCTGATCTCAACAGCTTAATCAGCATCTTCATCAGCTCACTGTTAGCTCTACTTCTTCCACGCATCAACATGTGTGCATGCATGCATGCATACATACATACATAAATGCATGCATGCATGCATGCATGCACACATACTTGACTGGTTTTATGATGAAGAACACAAACGTATTAGTAGAGGGATTATACTATCTAGGACTATTTTATATTTTACATGTTTGATTGTAATCTTTAAGTATATTTAGGTTATTTTGGATTATTCGGGTTAGTTTAGAATTTAGTATATTGAATTATTTTTCAAATATTAGAGCTTTTGGATTATTATTGATATTTTTCATTTTATTAGGGTTTTTGGTTTAGTTATTAATAACACCTATGTTACTTTAGTATCAATTAGGTTCTGAATATTGAATATTTGAGTTATTGTGATGTAGAGATTTGAGTTTCTCCCTCTATTAATTCTATTTAGTTTTCTCCCTAAGTTCTATCTCTCTACATTTCCTCTGTTTCTCTCTAATGGCATCTATCTGTTTCTGAGTTACCCCGTTGATTTCTATATTCTATCTCTTCTCCCTACTTCTCCTACATCAATTGGCATCTGAGCTCGAATTGAGCTTTTGTGTTCAGTCTATCAATCTATCCTTTTCTTTGTTCACACAAAAAGAAAAATTCCATCCTCGTTTCTTTGAAAAAAAAAATCAGTTCGTTTATGAAATTTCCACATTATTGAGAAAAAAAATCAGTTCCGGTAAAAAAGAATCCTCTTGTTGTCGTCCGACCATCCTATCACCAACTGGTCACCATCAGAAGCTTTGACCGTTTTTGATTGAAAAACTAATGGAGCGGTAGCACCATTCTCTTTGCTGTACAATGGAAAGGTGAGGCAGAAAAAACTGCAGCTTTGAAGCTGGATCTGTGGTTATTCAGCTGTTACACAAATACACCAGTACCTTAGATCATGTTGCTGGTGTCATACTGTCCTGCCAATGAAGTTCAAGGGTACATTCTTCAAGCTTCAGTCAGAGCTAGACACCTACGAATCACGCACTGGCCTTCTCTTCATCAGTTTGCTGATGTCATCTTCCATTTCATTGCTTGAGTGCATGTCACTTTTACTGCCACATCAGCATCACCTGTCTGTTACACATTAGCGCCACATCAGTATTGACTGCCACATCAGTAATTTGCAGAACTTCTCTTTGCTGATTTCAATTTCTGATTCCAGTTTTGAGGTCCATTTTGCAAGACTCATCCTCTAAAGTTCACATTATGTAATCATTGTTTTGAGGTGAATACAATTACTTCGGAGCAAATTGACAAGGTTGGAAGATGATATTTATGAAGCTACTTTGCATTTACAAGATTTGACTGCTGAGAGATAGATAAGGCTTTGAAAACCTGCATTCTTCAATTTTGTATGATCATCATGATATTAACAATTATTTCCATCGTAGTAAGAAAACACTTGCTCTTGCTTTTCATACTTTTGGAGAACTCCCAGCTATCAAGGAGACGAAGACTTTCGAGAACAAATATTGATCCAAAAGTATGAAAAACATAAACATGCACACCCCTTTTGTATTTTTAGTTCGAAGTAGTATGTGTCACCTCACTCATTCTAGGATCAAAAGTAATTATTATAATGACTACTCCCAAAATTGCTCTTTCTTTTATTCATAGTGTTAATAACTTTGATTTCATCTTACCAAATCATACTTTAAAAAAAGAAAAAAAAAAGAAGAAAAAAGTTGAATTCTTTTGTTGCTAATCCATTTTTTTTTTTTTTTGCTTTTATCTTTCGCTCTTTCATTTCCGAGATGATTTGTACTTTGCTAGGAATATATTTTGTTTTTTGGGTCTCTTCGGACTCAAGTGGGGGGGAAAACAGTCTTCCTCCTTTAGAGTCTTCCTCGAGCTCTGAATCTCTAAATACATTTAGAAATGTTTATCCATAGATTACGAGCACACAATATATAATAGGATTAGAACTCTAGAGAATGGTAATTTTTACAACATTCCGCCCCAAACTTGGAAGACTGGAAATCACAGTGTGTATATGATAAATTGATGGAAATAAAAGATGGACTGGTGGACATGAAAGATACATTGGGTAAGTTTTGTGATGAAATGAAGGAAATAAAAAGAAAAAAAAAGATTTTGTTGCGGAAAAACATGTTGAAGATTTTACAATCGTGAACACATCCCCTAAAGAGCAGTTTTGTGGAAGAGGTTTAAGTGATGAGATGCATTGGGTAGATGTTGATAAGTTAATGCAACATGATTTGCTTCAAATTGAAAATTAGGGTATTGAAAATGTTGCATCTACAGATTTAGTAGTAGCTGTCCAAGTAGTTGAGGAGCTTAAGCAAGTCATACCTAACGAAGATCATTTACCCCATGACCTGATCTTTCCTATTGTTGAAGTTCAGCCTATTGTTGTGGATGATAGTTCTTACATTAACTTTTTCATTTCATGTGTCATTAAAAAAGAAGTGTGTGTGTGTGTGAGAGAGAGAGAGAGAGAGAGATCCACTAATGAAGTTCAGATTTGATGCTGCTATTCATGGATCTTATTGGAAACTTATTCTGCTTCAATTTTTCAAAACTTGAGATCGAGTTTTTTCCAACCAGGGGAGAAGGATGCAGAAATATATTAGTTGAGGGATTATACTGTTTAAGACTTTATTTTTTATTTTACTTGTTTGATTGTAATCTTTACTTATACTTAGGTTATTTTAGGATTTAATAATTTCAGGGTTTTTTTTTTTGGAAATATTAGGGCTTTGGGATTATTATTGGTATTTTGTATTTAATTAGGTTTTGGGTTTTGTTATAAATACTCATGTTACTTTAGTCTCAATTAGGTTTTGAATACTGAATATTTTAGTGTTATTGAGATTTTTGCCTTTGTTGGTTCTGTCTGATTTTCTTCCTAAGTTCTGTTTTCCCTCGATTTCTTCTGTTTCTCTCTAATGGCTTCTATCTATTTCTGAGTTTCCCCTTGATTTCTGTATTCTATCTCTTCCCCCTAAATGTCTTTGAACTATATTGAATGCAGCATATATTCGTTATTCGTCTGAATTCTGTCACGAATGAGACTTTTTTAGAATCATATCCATTACTTTCCAGCCCAGTTAAATCTCTTTCAAAAGTGACCAATATGTAAGGAATTTCACAAAGTACAGTATAGACACATCTTTGGCTTTAAGGACATTTGTGCCATGGTTTAATTGACTTCGTGAGACTAGGCCTTAGCAGTTAGCTTCGATAGTTGTGGTAATGATTAACAGAACTAGATTTTGTCTTTTCATTATTGTTAGTTTTGAATTATTCCATGCTCCTTTCTCTTTTTTTCCCCAAATTTTATGCAGTGATTCTTAATTGTTGATATAGCTAGGTTGCAGCTTTCTTGATTGATATTTCCCTTAATGTTCCTTCAGGATTTCCTTGAAGATTTATGGGAACGGATACAAGCTCTATCTAGCAATGGGTGGAAAGTTGAAAGTGGTAATATATATGTGGGAAACCGTGTTATTTTAGGAAAATAAATATTTCCTAGAATCAAGTTTATATATTTAGTTGTAATTATGTATTTATTGAGATCCCAAAAGTTTAGGGATTTCAATTAGTATGAGGAGTAGTTTCCTGATTTAGTGCTAGAGCTTTGTGTATATAAACAAACGTATTATTCAATAAACAATTCAATTCAAACTCTAAACATTAACATGGTATCAAGAGCTTTAGGTTTTTTCTTGGAAATCAGTCACTTTTTCAGCCTTCATTGCTGATTTTTCTGCAGTTTCTTCTTCAGCCTTCATTGCTGATTTTTTGCCTTAGGCCTTCATAGCCATTTTCTCATCCAGCCTTCATAGCCATTTTTTTTTTGCTCTGTTCTGCTCTGTTTTCTAAAGAAAAAACAGAGTATTTCAAGTCTTCGTTTTCCAGCCTTAATAGCTGGATTTTTCCTCTGTTCTTCATCATTGGCGATTTCTCTTTGTTGCTTGGCCTTCGTTGCCAAATTATCCCTGATTCTCACCAGTCTTTCAGCAAGTATTGATTTGTAAAAGATGTCAGTAGTTGCAGAAACAACCGCTGTAGCACCAAAGAAACCAGCAAGTCTTAACCAAGAGGAGGTGGAAAGGGTGAGATCATTCTTAAGTAACCTCGAGAAACCTACAGGTACTTGCACTTCGGCGTATTCAGGTAAGCGTCTATTTTCATTTGGATTTGTTAGCGTTAAATTGCCATATATATTTTGAAATGACAAAAACTTAAGTAAGCTTTAATGTTTTAATTCACATTGTAGATTTGCCTCATCACACATGATTCTCTCAATCCATTTTCAAGTGTTTATATCAAACATTAAGACCATCATTTAATGATACATTCTTATTGGTCTTAATACTTTATAAAATGGTTTTGAATATTAAGTAATTTTCTCAAGAATTATTGAATATAAGTTTAGAAAATTACTTATAAGTTTTTGGACAATATTTTCATTTGAGAAAGTCAAGAAAAACTCCCTTAAAACTTATAAATGTTTTGGGTTGAATTAGGATCACAGGTCATATCATTTCTAACCCAAAAGTGTAGGAAAAATGCCCTCTGGAAGAAAAGGATCGATCCCCACTGTAGCAGGATCGATCTCTTTTTGGCAGAAAGTCTTCCCAAGGTCCCTGAAGTCCAGAATCAAGATTCTGGACAAAAGAGATCTATCCCCACTGTAGCAGGATCGATCCCTTTGCCCGAAAATAGCCTATAACGGCTAGTTTTTGTAAGACAAAGGTAATATTCGAGATTTGGCTCCACCCAACTGCTAGAATACATCCAAGGGACTATAAATAGAGGCTTAGAAGCTAAAGGAAGAAAAAGGAACCACTCAGCAACTCAAAATCTCATATTCCTCAAATTTACAAGCCTCAAACAACAAATCAAGAGCTACAAAGTTTCCATCATCTATCATTCTCTTATTCCTTGGAGTGCTTAGCACAAATATTGTATAGGTTTTCATTGTGCTTAATTTCCGTAATCAATTGCCTACCTAGAGGCTTTTTCTTTGATTACATTATTTGTATCCCATCATTCCTTGTAAAGGGGAGGTTTCTCTTAAGCCTTAGAAAAAGAGGGAGGTTACTCTTTAGCCTAAGAAAAAGAGGGAGGTTACTCTTGAGCCTAGAAAAAGAGAGAGGTTTCTTTTGAGCCTTGAAAAGTGGGAGTGTAACACAAATTCAAGTTAGTGAATTTGGGAAAATCCTTGGGAGCGTCTCAAGGTAGAGGACGTAGGCAAGGTTGCCGAACCTTTATAAATCACTTGCGTACATTTCTCTTTCCCTACTCTCTTTAATTACTTGCAATTATATTTGTGCTTATTGTATTGAATTTGAATTGCATGCTTGCCTAGCTTAGAGAACTTAGAAAATAGTCAAATAGGCTAGAGAATTTAGAGAAACCGAAAAACAGGCTTAAGGCTAGCGAAGAACCGATTCACCCCCTCTCTCGGTATTGCCTATTAGAGCCAACAGGATTAAATGCCTCAGAAACACCCTTTACTCAATCTTGGATCATGGATTCAGGAGCCACCGATCACATGACCCACTCATCCAAACATTTTTCCACATACTCACCATGTTCAAGCAATAAGAAAATAGCCACAGCTGATGGATCCTTAGCAACCGTAGCTGGTATAGGAGATGTTCGAATAAACCCATCCATAACCCTGAAAAATGTCCTTCATGTTCCTAAGCTATCCACCAATTTTGTCTCTGTACAGAAACTCACACAAGACTTGCTTTGTAATGCGACTTTTCACAGTAGTTATTGTTTATTTCAGGACAAGGATTTGGGGAGGACGATTGGACGTGCTAGAGAACGGGATGGTCTTTACTACCTTGCGGAATCAAACAAGTCAAACATATTCAAGAGCAGATCACCCCACTCATTCATGTCCGAGTCTATGTTATCTAGTAAGGAGAAAGTTTTTCTTTACCATTGTCGGTTAGGACATCCATCATTTAGGGTTATTAAAATTCTGTTTCCTTCATTGTTTACAAAGTTGGATATTGAGAGTCTCCATTGTGAGGTGTGTGAACTTGCCAAACACAAGCGTATACCTTTTCCAATAAGCAATAAAAGAAGCATTTTTCCTTTTTATCTTGTTCACACTGATATTTGGGGTCCCTCTACTGTTGCTAATGTGTCAGGGGCACGATGGTTTGTGACTTTTATTGATGATTGTACCCGAGTTACTTGGGTTTTCTTGCTTAAACATAAGTCAAATGTTAGCACTGTGTTCCCTAATTTCTTCTCTATGGTAAAAAACCAGTTTGGTGTGAGTATTAAAAAACTTAGGTCAGACAATGCCAAGGATTATTTCAATCAAATTCTTACTCCTTATTGTCAAAGAGAGGGAATAATTCACGAGTCTTCCTGTGTGAGAACACCACAACAAAATGGAGTCGCCGAAAGAAAAAATGGGCACCTTCTAGACCAAACCCGAGCACTATTGTATCAAAAAAATGTACCAAAAAGTTTCTGGGGGGAAGCAGTTCTCACAGCCACTCATCTCATCAATAGATTACCCTCTAGAGTTCTAGGATTCAAAAGTCCAATGAATGTGCTTTCTTCATTCTATCCGAACCTCTCTACCACAAACAATCTTACACCTCGCATTTTTGGGTGTGTGTCCTTTGTTCATATCCATAGTCAAGACAGGGGGAAGCTAGACCCTAGAGCCCTAAAGTGTGTTTTTGTTGGGTATTCTTCAACTCAAAAAGGATATAAGTGTTACCATCCTCCGTCCAAGAAATTTTGTGTTACGAGATGTAACATTCAATGAACAAGAGGCCTATTTCACTCAACCTTATCTTCAGGGGGAGAGTCTTAGGGAAGATAAGGAAGGTTTTCTTGGGTTGCCTGATCTCTCTTTTGTCTCAACCCAATCATATGCCCCAACTATCTGTTGAGCCATCTGTTGAGTTTGGACCTGAGTCAAATGCCCCAGTTGTTGGTGAACTTGAACCTGAGTCAAATGAGACCACTCCTACTGCACCAAATGTGTCTGAACCCGAACTAGTACCTAACCCCGAATCTGCTCTTGGAGATGTGAGATTTGGCAAAAACTTGGTGTACTCAAGGCAGAAAAAGGCCAATCCAGGATCTGTGCAAGTTCAAGAGTCCAACTCAAGTCCTTCAAATGAGGTAACAATTACTAACTTTCCAGCATTACTGAGCGAAACCAAAGCCCAAATTACTGAAGATGATCAAGACCTTCCAATTGCTATTAGAAAAGGGACCAGAAAATGTACAAAACAGCCATTATATCCTCTTTCACACTACCTATCATTTAAAAATTTCTCACCAACCTACAAAGCCTTCCTTGTAAGCCTAAAGAACACCACCATTCCTACTACCTTATCTGAGGCATTGTCTGATGAAAAATGGAAACAAGCCATGGATGTAGAGATGGAGGCTCTAGAGAAGAATAAAACTTGGGAGTTGGTGAAGTTACCAACAGGGAAAAGGCCGGTGGGGTGCAAGTGGGTTTATACTGTAAAATACAGAGCAGATGGGTCGATTGAGAGATACGAGGCGAGGTTGGTAGCCAAAGGGTATACACAGACTTATGGGATTGACTACCTAGAGACGTTTGCTCCAGTTGCTAAGATGAATACAGTAAGAGTAATCTTATCTCTAGCTGCCAATTTTGGTTGGGAACTACAGCAAGTTGATGTGAAAAATGCCTTCCTACACGGGGAGCTTAAGGAGGAGATTTATATGGAGATTCCACCAGGTTATGGAAGGAATGTGATTGCCAATACTGCATGTAAGTTGAACAAAGCTTTGTATGGCCTAAAGCAATCTCCTCGAGCTTGGTTTGGAAGATTTGCTAGTCATGTTGGCCATGGGATACAAACAAAGTCAGGGGGATCACACATTGTTTATCAAACATTCTGCTTCAGGGGGAGTAACAGCACTGTTAGTATATGTGGATGACATTATATTAACTGGAGATGACAAAAGGGAGCAGCAAATATTGAGTCAATGCTTGGCTAAGGAGTTTGAAATTAAGACTTTGGGAAGATTGAAATATTTTCTGGGAATTGAAGTTGCACACTCCAGAAAAGGGATTTTTATATCCCAACAGAAGTATGTTATGAATTTGCTTAAGGAAACGGGCAAAACTGCATGCAAACCCGCAAGTACTCCTATGGACCCAAACCTTAAGCTAGGAAAAGCAGAGGAAGATGCCGCAGTGGATAGGGAAATGTATCAACGTCTCGTGGGAAGACTAATTTACTTATCACATACAGACCGGATATAGCTTATGTGGTGAGCTTAATCAGTCAGTTTATGCATAGTCCAAGAGAGGTTCATTTGCAGGCTGCCTACCGAATTTTGCAATATCTTAAGGGAACACCAAGAAGTGGAATTCTGTTCAAGAGGAATGGGAGTACAACACTTGAAGCCTATACCGATGCTGACTATGCAGGATCGATCATCGATAGGAGATCAACCTCCGGGTACTGTACCTTTCTTGGAGGGAATCTTGTGACATGGAGAAGCAAGAAACAGTGTAGTAGCACGTTCTAGTGCTGAAGCAGAATTTCGTGCAATGGCACAAGGCATGTGTGAGCTACTTTGGCTGAAAATCATCCTAGAAGACTTAAAGATTAAATGGGAAGGGCCTATGAGGCTCTACTGTGACAATAAATCAGCAATCAGCATAGCTCATAATCCAGTAGAACATGATCGAACAAAGCATATAGAGGTGGATAGACATTTCATCAAGGAGAAGTTAGACAGTGGCTTGATATGTACTCCATATGTGTCAACACATGGGCAAATTGCTGATATCCTCAATGTTATAGAAGTAACAGATGTAAATAGCTGTATTTCCTATATTAGTTAACCTGATTATAGGAGATCTAATTGTAGAGGTTTTTCTGTATTAAATACATTCCTAAAATAGATAGATTAGAGTGTATATAAATATGTAACACCTTTTCAATCAATCAAGAAGAGAGAATTACTTCTTTTCTCCATTAGTTTACATGGTATCTGAGCCATAAAGACTTCTGGGAATTTTTCTTTGTTTTCTTTTCTTTCTGTTCTTTTCTTGGCTGCCCAAGTGTGCAGCACTTGCTGATTTCTGGGTCACTCTGTTTGAGTGATCATTTATTCTCACCTCCTGCTCCAAGAGGAGCGCTTGCTGCCATCTGTCTTGCTGGAAAATTTTGGCAGCCTAACTCTCAGAGCGTGAACCACACGCGCCGCCTGAAGTCTCTGTTTCAGTTTCACTTGCCGACACGTGGAGGAGCGTGCATAGTCGGATCTGTCTCTGGTTTGGCTCGCTGTAGTCGCTAGCTCCTAATCTATTTCCCTATCTACTTTGTTTCGGCACCAGGAAAGTATTCTTAGGTGCTATCTCTTTGAACAGTTGCTGTGATTTGTTTTTCTGTGTTTGGGTATTTTGTTCTGTCTGATTTTTGGTGGTAATCATGGCTGGTGAACAAAAACATGTTGTGACTAGTGTAGTATCTATGGCAAAAATTACTGATGAAAAATTGAATGGGATTAATTATTTTTATTGGAATAAGACTGTGAGGCTGTATTTGAGAAGTATTTCTCAAGAGAGTCATCTCGTAGAAAAACCCCCGACTGCGATTGATCCGAATTATTCTGAGTGGATGAGAATTGATGCTCAACTTTTGATACAAATACGTAATTCTATTGAACCTGATCAGTCTGGTCATATTACTCATTGTGATTATGTTAAAGATGCAATGGAGGAATTGGCGTTTGTGTTTTCTGGGAGAGAAAATATTTCTCGAATTTTTGATGTGTGCAAGGAGTTCTACCGAGCTGAACAACAGGATCAGTCACTTAACACTTATCACATGCACTTTAAACGTGTTTATGAAGAATTGAATGCACTGTTGCCTTTTAGTGCAGATGTCAGGGTTCAACAGGCTCAAAGAGAACAGATGGCTATTATGAGTTTTCTGGCTGGCCTTAACTCTCAGTATGAAGGTGTCAAATCACAGATTCTGTCTGACCCTAGAGTTACTACTCTGAGGGAAGCTTATACTAGAGTGTTGCGTACTATTCCGAGTTCTCAAACTTCATCCGTACAGCAACCTAGTGCTCTTGTTAGCCAGAAAAGTATAGATATCAGTAGACCTCAGTCTCAGGGCAATTATAGGGGAGGAAGTAATGGTACTAGGGGTGGCACTCGGAATTCTGGAAATCAAGGCTCGGGGGTAGTCTGTTATTACTGCCATGAACCTGGTCATACAAAGAGAACTTGTCAGAAGTTGCTCAAAAGGAATCAAAAGGGTTCTGGATCACAGTAAGCTCACATGGTCACTACTAATGAGGCCTCTCATAATCAGACTTTCTCGATTTCTGCAGATGAATATGCTAAATTCATCCAATTTCAGGAGGCATCCAAGAAATCTCCTTCTATCACTGCCCTTGCTGAGTCAGGTAACAACAATACTTGTCTTCTCTCCTCTTCCACACAATGGGTCATTGATTCTGGTGCTACAGATCACATGACAGGTAATCCAACACTCTTTTCCACCTTTCATAAACAGCTTTCTTTAGTCACCTTAGCAGATGGATCTACCTCTAATGTTCTTGGTTCCGGCACCATTAATGTCACACCTACATTACCTTTAACTTCTGTCCTTAGTTTACCTCAATTTTCTTTTAATCTTGTCTCTGTTAGCAAAATTACACATGCTCTTAATTGTTGTATCTCATTCTTCCCTGACCATTGTCTTTTTCAGGATCTTATGACGAAGAGGATTATTGGTAAAGGACGAGAGTCAAGGGGGCTATACATTTTGGATACCCAAATACCTCGACCCATAGCCTGTTCCAGCACCTTATCTCCGTTTGAAGTCCATTGTCGATTAGGACATCCATCATTACCGCTGCTAAAAAAGTTATACCCTCAGTTTCAGCAAGTATCATCTTTAGATTGTGAGTCGTGTCAATTTGCTAAACACCATCGTTTGTCTTCTATTCCTAGAATTAATAAAAGAGTTAGTCATAGTTTTGAGTTAGTTCACTCTGATGTTTGGGGACCTTGTCTTGTTTTATCTAATGGATTTCGATATTTTGTCACCTTTGTGGATGATTTCTCTCGTATGACTTGGCTTTACTTTATGAAATCTCGTACTGAGTTACTGTCACATTTTCAATCTTTTTGTGCTGAAATTAAAACTCAATTCAATGTTTCTGTTAAGATTTTGAGAAGTGACAATGCCAAAGAATATTTTTCTGCACCTTTTCAGACATACATGACCCAAAATGGGATGCTTCACCAGTCATCTTGTGTTGATACTCCATCCCAAAATGGAGTAGCTGAAAGAAAAAATAGACATCTTCTTGAGACAGCTAGAGCTCTTTTGTTTCAAACTAATGTGCCAAAACATTTCTGGGTTGATGCAGTTTCTACTGCATGTTTTTTGATCAATCGTATGCCTTCTACTGTTTTACAGAACCAGATACCCTATCAGGTTTTATTTCCAAGTAACCATCTCTTTCCTATTGAACCACGTATATTTGGGTGTACTTGTTTTGTTCGTGATAATCGTCCACAGGTTTCTAAACTGGACCCTAAGTCATTGAGGTGTGTTTTTCTGGGATACTCTCGTCTGCAAAAAGGGTATAGATGTTTTTCTCCACTCTTAAATAGGTACCTGGTTTCTGCTGATGTCACCTTTCATGAACAGACCCCATTCTTTGGTGACTCATCTTTGCCTAAATCCTCGCAAGATTGTGATGAGTTGTTAGTGTATCATGTAATCAGTTTAGATTCTGCTCCAGTTCCACCTCCACCACCATTGCCACAGCCTAGACCACCTATCACTAATGTTTACTCTAGAAGACCTCGTTCCCCTGATCTTAGTTCGGAACCGGTATCGCCTTCTTCATTAGATCCTCCTCCTAGTGACCTTGATTTACCTATTGCTCTTCGAAAAGGTAAACGTCAATGCACCCATCCCATTTCCTCTTGTGTTACCTATAACCAATTATCTTCTGCTTCTTGCTTCTTGCTTCTTCATTGCTTCTCTTGATTCAGTTGAGGTTCCCGAGATCTGTTCAGCAAGCCCTATCCCAGTCTGGGTGGCGGGCAGCCATGCTTGATGAAATGAATGCCTTGACTGAAAATGGAACTTGGGAACTAGTTGAACTACCCCCTGGCAAGAAAGCTGTTGGCTGTAAGTGGGTCTTTGCAGTTAAGTTTCATTCTGATGGATCTGTAGCTCGTCTTAAAGCTCGATTGGTTGCTAAGGGCTATGCTCAAACTTATGGGATTGACTACTTGGACACGTTCTCTCCAGTAGCCAAGTTAACTTCAGTTCGTCTGTTTATTTCCTTGGCCGCAATGAATAATTGGCCTTTGCACCAGCTTGATGTGAAGAATGCCTTTTTGCATGTTGATCTTTTAGAAGAGGTATACATGGAGCAACCTCCTGGGTTTGTTGCTCAGGGGGAGTCTGGGAAAGTATGTCGTCTGCGAAAGTCATTATATGGATTGAAGCAAAGTCCTCGGGCTTGGTTTGGAAAGTTTAGCCAAGCAGTAGAAGAATTTGGGATGCAGAAAAGAGTGATCACACTGTATTCTATAAGCAATCTGCTTCTGGTATCATTCTATTGGTGGTTTATGTTGATGACATTATTATTACTGGAAGCGATGTGCAGGGAATCTTATCACTGAAATCATTTCTTCAAAACCGGTTCAACACTAAAGATCTGGGTTCCTTGAAATACTTCTTGGGGATTGAGGTATCAAGGAGCAAGAAGGGTATCTTTCTGTCTCAACGGAAGTATGTTTTGGATTTATTAGCAGAAACTGGAAAATTAGGGGCCAAACCATGCAGTACTCCAATGCTTCCTAATCAGCAACTTACAAAGGATGGAGAGCTTTTTAATGATCCTGAACGATATAGGAGGTTAGTTGGAAAACTAAACTATCTCACAGTGACTCGCCCTGACATTGCTTATTCAGTTAGCATTGTAAGTCAGTTTATGTCTTCCCCCACAGTCCATCATTGGTCAGCTTTGGAACAGATACTATGTTACCTCAAAGGAGCTCCTGGACAAGGTATTCTATATCAAAATCATGGACATAGAAATATTGAATGTTTCTCAGATGCAGATTGGGCAAGTTCCAAGATTGATCGAAGATCCACTACCGGGTACTGTGTTTTTGTTGGTGGTAATTTGGTCTCATGGAAGAGTAAGAAACAGAGTGTGGTGTCACGATCTAGTGCAGAATCTGAGTATCGAGCAATGGCACGAGCTTCGAGTGAATTGATGTGGGTCTCCCAATTTTTGACCGAAATGGGTTTTAAGATGACAATTCCAGTAAAGCTATGGTGTGATAATCAAGCTGCAATTCATATTGCCTCAAACCCTGTCTTTCATGAACGAACTAAGCACATTGAGATAGATTGTCACTTTGTTCGTGAAAAGATTCAACAAAACTTGATTTCTACAGCTTATGTAAAGACTGGGGAACAACTAGGGGACATCTTCACAAAAGCTCTTAATGGAGCTCGGGTTACTTACATCTGTAACAAGCTGGGCATGATAGATATCTATGCTCCAGCTTGAGGGAGAGTGTTATAGAAGTAATAGATGTAAATAGCTGTATTTCCTATATTAGTTAACCTGATTATAGGAGATCTAGCTTGATTATAGGAGATCTAATTGTAGAGGTTTTCCTGTATTAAATACATTCCTAAAATAGATAGATTAGAGTGTATATAAATATGTAACACCTTTTCAATCAATCAAGAAGAGAGAATTACTTCTTTTCTCCATTAGTTTACACTCACCAAAGGGTTGAGTAGCACGACATTTGAGAGAATTGTATCCAAGTTGGGAATGGAAAATTCCTATTCACCAGCTTGAGGGGGAGTGTGGGAAACCGTGTTATTTTAGGAAAATAAATATTTCCTAGAATCAAGTTTATATATTTAGTTGTAATTATGTATTTATTGAGATCCCAAAAGTTTAGGGATTTCAATTAGTATGAGGAGTAGTTTCCTGATTTAGTGCTAGAGCTTTGTGTATATAAACAAACGTATTATTCAATAAACAATTCAATTCAAACCCTAAACATTAACAATATCTAGCCTTGTTCATCTAGCCTTGTTCATTTTATAACTTTGAATCCTTCACTCTTACTTTAAAATGTGAATGTTTATTACCTTGACAATAGGCGCAAAAAGTTATCTAGTATATTTTCTGATACAAATTTATTTTCTATGGTCTCTCTCTGCCATCTATCTGCATTTAGTAACTTTTGTTCTCCTCTACTTTACTTCCTATCTTCCAGCGCCCTTCCCTCCTCTGCGTGAGAAGTTTTAATTTTATGATATGTTTTTGTATGCTAGTTCCAAGACCTCACCTATCATTTGAAGCCCAGCTAGTTGCTGGAAAGTCTCATGAGTTTGGGCCCATTAGCTGTCCTGAACAACCTCATCTGCCTTCCATAATTTCTGTCGCATCTTATGGAAAACAAAAGCATGATGCGGAGTTGAAGTATCCACAAAGGGCACGCAGACTTAATATTTTTCCTGCTAGTAAAGCAGAGGTAAACTTATTTAAGATGTCATTGTTGAATTTTTCACCGGGCTGCCACCATTTTCCTTCTTCAACAAAGATGGTCTGGGAATTTGTTGCTTAAAGCCTTGTTTGCCTATAATAGCTAAAGTTTACCCATCCCTCTCCCCAATCTGGATTTTCCTTTGTAGCTCTCTCTCTCTCTCTCTCTCTCTCTCTCTCTCTCTCTCTCATTTTTTGTTTTGTTTGACAGGATCTGCAGCCTATTGACCGTTTTGTTGTCGAAGAGTATTTGCTGGATGTGCTTTTGTTCTTCAATGGATGGTTTGTACACAATACTGGACCTTTTATTATCTTCTTTTACACAATTTAATGTCTTTCTTAATTTTCCGTATCTTCTAGCCAACAATACGGACCTTTCATTATCTTCTTTTTTATGAACTTGGGTTTTAGCTCAAATTGTTCATGCAACCACTATTAAGAGTTGGTATATAGCAGGTCTGGGGTTCAAATCCTAGCGCCTGCAACCCCTTCCTCTATTCTTAGGCTTCGGTCTCCTTTGTACCAAAAAAGAACTTTTTTTAATTATTTTTATTTAATGCATCTTCCTTTCACCATTTAGTTGCATTTTGAAAGAGGTAAAATTGGACTTTTATTGATTTTCTAGCCTTGTTCTGATAAATCAACTGCTACCTCTGTGCAGCGAATAGCAGACAATACGGGGAGGCTAAAATCCGCAACAAATGAATAGCGGAGCGGCCATAAATTTTTTATAAAAAATGTGTAATTTAATAAAAGACAATAAAATGACCATAACAGCTCATAAAGATTACATAAAGCACTCAAATAATGCTCTCAAACAAATAAAACTATAGCAAATAACAAGTTACCAAGTCACATAAGACACTAAAAACAAGCATAAATACAAATGCAATTCCTAAGAAACATAATCTTCTAATCCTCTTTCTTATCTTCTTTAGCTTCCACTTCCTCTTGCTCAGCCCCAAAATCATCATTATCAACTTTGTCTTTTTGAGCTCTACCCACCTATATCTAGCTCTAACTCCTCTCCTTCCTCATCTGATCTTTCAAGATCCAAAGCAAGGTTAACCACCTCATCTGAGAAGTGGTTGGGTTGATGCTTTGCAGATGGATCTAGAGAGTGGCCGCTGCGATAGTTTTACTTTGTTGATGGGTTTTTAATTTAATTTAGGGTTTCTAGTTTAATTTAGGTTTACTTAATATTTAATAAAAAAAAGGTTTTTACTTTAAATAAATTTTAAAAAGCTTAAAAGACTTAAATACCCTTAAACAAAATAAAACCATTGACTGTAATTAAATCAAGAAGAAAAAAATTGGTTAAATGGACATTTGACCAAATTTGTTCAATAGTGCCGCTACTGGCTGCTACCAACTATTGCACCAGCTACAGGCCATTGGCCACTATTGTAAAACCGCTACGCTATGTAAGTTGTTGTAGCGGTAGCTAATTTTCTGTTCCACTAAGCCGCTATAGTGGCTGCTACGGCTGCTATTGACAACACTGCTATCAAGAGGTGGTCTTTAGCAGGTCTGGGGTTCAAATCCTAGCACCTGCAACCCCTTCCTCTATTCTTAGGCTTTGGTCTCCTTTGTGCCAAAAAAGAATTTTTTTTAATTATTTTTATTTAATGCATCTTCCTTTCACCACTTATTTGCATTTTGAAGGAGGTAAAGTTGGACTTTTATTGATTTTCTAGCCTTGTTCTGATAAATCAGCTGCTACCTCTGTGCATGTTTGCTGCAGCTATTGCCTATTCTTGGTTTTCTTTGTTTCCATCATTGGCACGATCTTGTTTCTTTAGATTTTAAATGAATTAATAGCTTGCCATTTAGTTTATATCAGTATGTCAGGTCCTTTGATTGTAATTTTAATTATTTCTGTTTCTTGCTTCATGCAAAGCTAGTCGAAAGGAATGTGCTTCTTTCATGGTAGGCCTGCCTGTGCCCTTTCGATATGAGTTTCTCTTTCATGGTAGGCCTGCCTGTGCCCTTTCGATATGAGTTTCTAATGGCAGAGACAATATTCTCTCAGGTAGAAGTCATGTTATATGTTTGGGTTGCTATTTGTCAATAGCAAGTATCTGATTATGCCTTTTCTTCATGTGTTATTGATAAAATATTAACAGGAATATTAAATCTTTTGCACCTGTTACTATTGGACAACAACATTAAATAATTCCATGCTTCCTGTCACGTATAAATGGCTTGAACTTGCGTGTGATCTGGCATTTTGCCATTTTGTCATTTGCAAATGATTGAAGACAGTTAGATACCTATTATGTATATGTAATTGCTTTTAAACATACATTACCTACCTCTAAGAGGATTCCCACCAAAATGGGCCATTACTTAGTGAAATCCATGAAAAAAAAATAGCTGCTTTTCTGTATTTATTTATAATCATCAAATTTAGAGTAAGTGACGTCTCTTGGTGAATTTAGGAGATAGAGGAAATCTGGTTGTTACATGTTTAAATAAATAAGGGGATTGAAGATCATCTTCTTTAATTTTGTCATGTGTTGTATTTTCACTACTTGCAAGAATCATGAAATGCCCTATTTTATCCTATAGCTAATGCATTGTTCGAAATAGATAGCTGTGACCAGGAGTGTATTTGACTTAGAGAATGTAGCTTTAATTTTTTTTTTTAGAAAAAAAAAAGTGAAAGAAATATTGGAATGACCATTGAAGTAGTGTGGCTCCTAGAATTCAAGAACAAGAATCTTTCTTGTCACCATTGTTCCATTGGCTGCTAAATATTTGTATCCTTACTTCTATTATCTATTTCTTTCATGCTTCTCTCCCAAATTGTCTAGTCAAAGTAAAATTGGCACTCTCTGGCTTGTTCTATTTTCTTTTATTGCAATTTACTGCAAAACCAAATTAAAGCAAATTAACAACTGCGTTACTTTTTGGAAGTGTCATTAAATAACAACTTATTTGCAATGGTACTATCAAAAAAGTTACTTTAAAGGTGTGGTAATTGTTAAGACCATTTAAGGAACTTGTAGTTTGAAGCCTGTTTATCGATTTTTTTTTTAATTTAAAAATGTATTTTTTCCATTTATCTCTTCTAGTAGAACCTCTGATATGGAAATGATATGTCTTTTGTTGCAGTTGCTTTTGTTACCACAACCCCCATTCAAGCCAATATATTACACTGGTTATTATGGACCTCTGTAAGGTAGTATAGAAGCTATTATGCTTATTTTTCTATTTTTTTCTTTTCATAAGAGATTGTTTTGGCCTTTAAATAAAGTGCCTGACATTTTAGTTTCTTTGCTTAGGCTCTCCCTGGGGCCTTTCCTGCAGTTGTAGCCAGTGCAGTTCGAGCTCTTTTTGATAAGATTGCAGATTTAGATACGGAGTGTCGGACACGGCTTATCCTTTGGTTTTCGCACCATCTGTAAGTCTGCATTAAGTTCTGTTATTCTTTTTTGTCACAATAAATATGCCTTTTTTTGGTTTTATGTTTAATATGAATTTTAGCTCATTGGATTTTACATCCCATTAATGACCGATGATTCAGCTAGATGTTCAGTGCACCAAATAGGTTCCTTGCTCCATCTGCTGGATGTTTATTTGAGATCAGTTTTTTCAGCTGATTCGTATGCATTTAAGTTTTAACAATAATTTGCTGCCTTTCCAGATCGAACTTCCAATTTATTTGGCCTTGGGAAGAATGGGCTTATGTCCTAGACCTCCCAAAGTGGGCTCCGCATCGTGTATTTGTTCAAGAGGTCTTGGAAAGAGAAGTTCGTTTGTCATATTGGGACAAAATAAAGCAGGTAAGGAGACATGCCAGAATCCATTTTTATTCTAAAATATTATGATGGAAAGAATATTGGTTTTGGTTGGGACAATGAATAATTGTTAAATAAGTATTAATCTTCCTTATTTTGGGAGTATGTTATGCTAACTTGTATCAAAAAAATTTTTGTTAGTAACCTTTGCATGTTGCTACATCTTGCTAATGTTTTTCCGTCCCGACTTTTGTTCATGTAGAGCATTGAGAACGCACCTGCTCTAGAAGAGTTGCTTCCACCCAAGGGTGGTTCAAACTTCAAGTATAGAGCTGAGGATGGTCGAGAAATAACTGAACAACATGGACTCTCTGCTGAACTTTGCAACAAGGTGAAAGGAAAGCAGACAGCACGTGAGTTACTTTCTTGGATTGAGGGAAATATATATCCTGTTCACAGTCTGGAAGTTACCCTCAGTGTGGTTGTACAAACTCTTCTTGACATTGGATCTAAAAGTTTCACTCATTTGATCACTGTCTTGGAGAGATATGGGCAGGTCATTGCAAAAATTTGTCCTGATGAGGATAAGCAGGTCATGCTCTTAGCTGAAGTGAGTTCATATTGGAAGAACAATGCGCAGATGACAGCCATAGCAATTGATAGGATGATGGGTTATCGTCTCATATCTAATTTGGCCATTGTGAGATGGGTCTTCTCTCCAGAAAACATTGAGCTATTTCATATATCAGATCGTCCCTGGGAGGTACATCAACAAGTTCAATTTATATTTGCCTGCACCCCTCCCCCCTTTTACTACAAACAAAAACATAATTTCGAATGTATGGTTCATGGTTTCCTTGCTACATAATTGTTAAGGTATGCTTGAATTGAATTCTGTAAATTCAATTGGGCCAATAGAAGTGACAAAGTCACCGAATCTTTCAGAATGAACTGAAGCTTGAAAGTTTAAGCCATTTCAGATCTTTCTTATTACTATTTTGGATGTTGAACTTAACAAAATACTGGAGTTTTTTGGGCAGCATTTGAGATCCTAAGTTTTTTTTTCCCTTAGAAATTTCAAAATTAATGAACTGCTGGGAAGTGTTGATCTAAAATTAATATAATTATTCCCTTGTTTTGCAGGACAGAAATTGAAAATACCCCTTTCGCTGTTTTTTATCTAATTTTTAACCCTGTAACTACTTTTGCATTCATCTCTTCTGTATTCTGTTTGGAAATTAATCATGTTTGTTTGTGGTTTAAGACAATTCATGTTCATTGTGTCTGTTCAAAATTAGTTCCATCTCAAAGATTTTCATCTTTTAATTCTACAGATTCTCAGGAATGCAGTTAGCAAGACATACAATTGTATCACTGATCTAAGGAAAGAGATACTATCTCTGAAGAAGGGTGTTATATCAGCAGAAGAAGCTGCATCTAAGGCAAAAGCAGACTTAGAGGCTGCTGAGTCTAAGCTTACACTAGTGGAAGGTGAACCTGTTCTTGGTGAAAACCCTGCGAGGTTAAAGCATTTAAAAACACTGGCTGAAAATGCTATGGAAGAGGAAGCATCTATTCGTGACAGTTTAGAGGCCAAGGAGGCTCTGCTTGCTCGAGCCCTTGATGAAAATGAGGTATTAGATGCAACTAACAACTTTAATTTTTTTTCCCAATAGCATTGCAATTTTCAGGAGAAACTTTGTCCTTTTGTTGAATTCTTCACTGCTTGTTTTTTGGGAGGGTATACATACATGATTTACATGCTCGATGCATAGACCACTAATCATGTCTATGCCTTTTAACTAGCAAGCTCTGATCTGCCTGGAATGTCACAATTGCACTTAAATACTATTGTGTCAAATTATTATGGAAACAAGCAAAATGCTATAAACTGGCAATTAAAGACATGTTTATTAGATGGAGATATTTACATCCTACATATATTGGTTGTAATTTTATTTCATTTCCATTTTTTGTAATAGTTGGATGTTGCACCCAAATATACTTCTCTTTAATGTAATGAAGTGGTAATGGCAGATGTAGCTTAAGAAGTTTGGTGTTGTTATAATGGGCTATATACTTGTTTGAACATGTTCTACTTTTCTTTTTTCTACCTTCTTTCTATGTTTACTGCCCGTATTTATCGGTCTTTAACTAGCAGAAATTATCATATTAACCTTTTTCTCAAAGAATTTCAGTTCCAATTACCTTATTCTATTTTTATTTTATGTGATTGAAATGTGTAGGTTTTGTTCCTCGCTTTATACAAGAACTTTTCCAATGTATTGATGGTATGTCTGCCTGATGCTTCTAGAGCTGGAACATTGCAAGCGTTAAAGTCTATCCAAGGAGATTCAATGGCTGTTGTCCTTGAAGAATCTTCAGCTATGGAGGTGGATGATGAGAATGGAAGACCTAAGAAAAGGTCCCAATTCCCTACTTTTCCCTTGTCCCTTGTCTTTATTAATCTTTGTGCACATTGTCATTTAATAATATCAAAATAACAGTGTATTAATTATTTTTTATTCTATATTGCAGTCAGTCCAATGGGGACAGGGCAACTAGTATTTATAATGTAACAGAAAATGAACAATGGTGTTTATCGACTCTGGGCTATGTCAAGGCTTTCTCAAGGCAATATGCATCTGAGGTAACTACTGTTTATTGAGCTCCTGTTCTCTTTGGGTTGTTTTGATGACTTTGTGGACTGTGGTGTTTCTCCATGACTACTCTTCACCCAATTTGGATCTTCTATAGCTGCTGCTGTACATTTCTGGAAATTAACTGATAAAATCTCTTTTAATCTACAAACTGCACCTTTTTTTTTTTTTGAATTGAAACTACTGTGACTAGGAATTTCTTATGCTAAACATTCAATGAATATTTCTTCTCTTAAGAGGAGACGACAATCAGTCTGACATTCTCTTGCAGTTGTAACTTCATGCAGCTTTCTTTCGGGTGCTGGTGGGCATATTCTTAAACCATAGCTGCAGTCATAGGCTCTCACTAGTGTGATGGTGTGCTGGACTGTGCAATATCTGCATGGCGAGAGTTTATAAATCTTTTGTCTGGAATGTTCTAAATTGACCTGGCTGTGGTTTTAGGTGCTTTCCAAGGCAGTGGAAAGCAAGACATGATATGGTTAGAGCATTATAAAAACGTATAACTGGATTGGGTCACACCTGTCTATCAAGAACCTAAAATTCCAAAACAGTGAAAAGAAAATCTTCCATGATAAGCTCGGTCTTGCACACCATCTCCAGTATTCTCTCTCTGTACTTCTGTTATACTTTGATTCTACGACTTTCTACAGTTGGTTAGCAATGTTTTGAAGCATTCCTAAGGTCATGCTTGCCATTGTAAATTTACCATGTTTGACAAATTTGCTTTGGACTAATTACTAAAACACAGATCTGAGAATTATTATATGGGTTAATGAACTCAATATCAAGGTCAATTCTTTGATAACAATTAAAATGTGTTTCCATTCCTTGCTAATTCTTTTGGAATGCATTTGTAACTCTGTTTAAGCTATATTAGCCTTTGACATGATGTACCTTATTACATGCAGCCTTAAATGTACCAGCTTAGTTATTGTTTCCTTACATGCACTTGCTTTGCACATGTTTGTCCTATCTCATTGCATTGCCTTGAACAAAAGTCTATATAATAACTGAATGTGCAGCAAACTGGATTTATTGCTTCTAATATTTCCTACCAATCTGCATTTTTTTGGCAGATATGGCCTCACGTTGACAAGTTGGATATGGAGGTGTTAACAGAAGATGCTCATCCTCTTTTCCGGAAAGCTGTTTATTCTGACCTACGCTGGCTGAGCAATGAAGTGTGATCTGCCAGATCAATGCTGTAACTTAATCCACTTGTTAACATCAATCAGCTCTGCTTCTTTCCCCCAAAAATTTTTTCTGTACATGAACTAAAGACAGAAGGCATACAAATTCAGTTTAGCTGCATAGTTCATGATCAGTAAGGCAGTTAGCTAGTTTAATTTATTTCGTTAGAACTAAACGCACAGTTCTCCAGAACTACAAATTAGATGTGGAGATATAATCATGATGCGTATTAATGCTGCTGTCTGATTAGTTAGCCTGATAAGCTTGTTGAGCAAAAATTTCTGATAAGTTGTTTACTTATCCTTGCTCATTTGGCTGTAGTCCTTTTCCTCAGGTACCCTGTAGCCATGCTTAACTGCAAACTCTAACAATGTCCTTCCTGGAATTTTTGGTAGCATGACTCGAGAAAAACAAGAGAATGCTTAGATTTTGTATTTTTATCTGTACACCTTTTGAGTAGGGATGAGCAAACGATCAATTTTAGTTAATTCCATTCGGTTTTGGGGTAAAACGTCAATAACCCATCACACCAGAAATTGACCGACGAGTTCTAAAAAATTGATGATCATTAGGTAGGTTTTCATAATCATTAGGTCAGTTTTCGCGTGAGCCTGCTAACAAATTTACCACCGAGATAAAATCAAATATATAAATGACTAACAAACAAGTAGAGCCTTACACCAAAAAACAAAAAAACAAACAAACCAGTTGAGACATGCAAATATCTAAAAAAAAAAAATCTTCGACAGGAGTGAAAACAAGTATGAAAAAAGTAACCTTAAAAAGAAAAAGGTTCTAAATACAACCAAAAAATTACTAAGCACATCCTATGTTTTTAATTCTAAAAATACCTTTAAATGAAATTATTATATTGCCCAAATTCAATTGATTTACGAAACTCTCGGAAGTGAATTTTTAGGAGTTTTTTCACACTCTCGAAAATTCGTTTTCGGGATGTTTTATTGGCTCTTGGAAGTATACTTCCAGAATGAGTGATTGGCTCTTAATATTATACTTTCAAGATCAATAACTCTCTCCTGGAAGTTGACTTTCGAGAGATTGATATAGTACCTAGAAGTTGACTTTCAAGAGATAGATATAGCTTCTGGAAGTTGACTTTCGAGAGCTTTAATTCGTTTTTTAAATTTTATTTATTTAATTCCTTTTTTTAGTTATATTTATTTAAAATTAATAAATTGTTTAATTTTTGTAGGATGATTGAATTTATTTATTTGTTTAATTTTATTTATTTAATCATTTATAATTTATTTATGTAAATTTGTTATTTGCAAAATATATATAAATAAAATAAAAAATAATTGACAATGGATAAAGTAATGATAAGAAATTAACATTTATATACATAATTATCATTTCATTCAAAAAATAAATGTAAAAATATAAAAAAAATGATATCTACTCTCTCTATCTCCTCTTATACTTAACATAAGAACTAATGTCTATTGCTGAAGGTGCTGTTAGTGGTGTTGTAGAAGGTGCAAGAGGCGTTGATGTTGATGTTGATGGTGATACAAGAGGTGCAAGAGGTGCCGTTGCTAGTAGTGGTGCAGGAGGTGCTGTTGCTAGTAGTGGTGCAGGAGGTACTGCTGCTGGCGGTGCAAGAGGTGTCGCTACTGATGGTGCTGGTAGAGGTAAGCGCACCAGGAGATGCTGAGCAGGGATTGTTGAGAAGGGAGCTACTGAAGATGAAGCTATTAGTAGAGGCCAAGATGATGCTGGGATCGATATTGGTGGAGGAACTAGTGCTGGTGGTGGATTAGGACATAGAGCTTGAGGTAGAGCCGAAGGCAAATGCTGTGTCATGCCGTAAAGAGTATAAATGGCTTGTCTCCATATATCCACATGCTGATCATGGCCACCTACCACCATTGACTCAAGCTGATCCCGTATAGCTGCCACTATGTGCTATAAAATAATAATGTAAATAGATTAAATACAATATAATAACACAATATTGGACATAATGTAAGAAATGAATGGTTTACCTCGTAATTGATCGATGTGTGTGGAGGTCTTGATCTATATTTAGGATTTTGCACATATAGATGAGAAATCGTGACATAACAAGTCATAAATTTCGTTATACACTGTCCAGGGATCTTGCTTCATCTTTCTTTCCTCTCATCGGTGAGCAAATGACATTCCCACATATCCCCATATCCTTACTGAAAGGGATACTGCACGTCATAGTTTACTGGCTTCGAACCTCGTTCCTCGTGATAAGGGGTGAGAGGTGGATATGGAATGGCCTATACATAATCCCACTGCCAAAGAACTCTATTCGGATGATAAGGCTCCACAACCTAATCAAAACTTATGACATCTTAAAAAGTAATATGCGACAAAGGATGATAGGCTCTGATATTTGCGTACAAATCCCAATAGACTGATGATAGCTTAGGTCATCAAGTTGCTCCTTCAATATCTGAAGCTGCAAATTGCAGTTAAGTGGCTTCCATCTACGGGCTAGTGGCAACCCCTGTTTGTATGACAAATCCTGTACTAGATCTAATGAGGGAAAATGCTCGTAAATCCATGCCTGCATTAAACAAAAGCAACATTTATAATAAAAGCATGTTTTATTAAGTATTAAACAAAACAATATGAAATTTATTATATGAATTTTAAATACTCGCAATTGTGTCATATAGCCAGCTATCGAATGATAGTCGGATTTGCTGGCAATACCTAGTTGTCTATTCGTGTTCTCAAGACAAGCTGCACCCAATGCAAATTGGCCAATAGTCGTCAAATCCTCCAAAAATGATAAATACGTGATTGGCACTTTGGTTGCACTCTTATCAACAAAAAGAGTGCAACCAAGTAAAAATAACAAGAATGCAAGAGCCCTGTACTGTATATGCTCCTCGTCATCAGAGTCAATCACACCAAAGAATGTATCTTGTAACCATTGCAACCTAACCTGTGGTCCTCGAGAGGCGGCTGTCTCCGCACATGCCTTTTCTGCATCGATGCCAAGCAGATGCACCAGCATCTCGTTTTCCTCATCAATAGAAACACTAGCAAATGATATAATGTGACCGACCATAAGAATGCCAAGTAATGTAGAAACATAATCTAGAGTGATGGTCATCTCTCCGAACGGCAAGTGAAACGTGTTGGTCTCTGGTTGCCACCTCTCAGTAAATGTAGAAATGATGATCTTGTTGCACGTCAAATAACTGCAGTCTAACAATGGAGCCAACCCTGATCGCTGGTCGATCGACTGGATGCTTGATCGACTCGCACCTAACAGCCATGTACTAACCTTCGGGCCATGATTAATAACTTTAATCTCTCCTCGTTCCTATATTAAAAAAAATAAATAATTAGTACACAATTAAGTATTATCGGCTCTACCGAGAGGGGGGTGAATCATTTTTTCTACTTGTTTTTGGTTTTTCTACCTCTTAATGCACAATTAACACTAATGAAACAACAATGAAATAAGTGCAGTAAAAAGAGTAAGGGAAAGAGAAACAAACACAAATTTATAGAGGTTCGGCCAATCTCTTGCCTACGTCCTCTCTCCTTGATCCTCTTATCAAGGTTTTGATTCAGCTCTTCCTTGATAATGTTTACACACCACTTCAAGGTGTGGTGAGACCTCTTACAATGTTTCTTAATGACTTAGAACTCACCTTCTAAGCCTCTCTCCTTGTAAGACTACTCACACTCTACAATAACAGACCTTACAAGGATAGCTCACCCCTTTGAATAACAGAAATTTCAGTGAACGGGTGAAGAACAACAAGAAGTCTCATAAATGGAATTACACAATAAGAATTTTCAAATTTGAATTTCTCTTTTGAAGCTTGAAGATTTTTGAGTGCTTGTTCTACCTCAAAACTTCATAAATGCCTCTATTTATATCCCACCAAACGATTGGAACGGTTGGTGAAGCATTTAATGCATTTCCTCCGGTTGAAACCCTTAGAAACTAGCCGTTGGAGTCAGATTTCGAGCAAAGGGATCGATCCCTTTTCTCTAGAATGCCTTCCTATCCTTCTCTGGACCTCTTCTAAGTATTCTGCCACTTAGGGATCGATCCCTTTACTGGGGGGATCGATCCCTCATAATTTCCTACACCTATTTTGCTGTAAATTGATACAAATTGATGGCTTTTGTGATTCTAAGTCAGTTCAAAACCTTCTAACACTTTTCTAAGAATATTTACTGACTTTTTCAATTGAAATCACCAACCAAAACTTTATTTAAAATATTTTCTACCATTGAGTTCATTTAAAGCAAATTTACTTTGGAAAAATTATTCTTAAGCTTACTTGAGTTTTGTCATTTCAAAATACTTGTCAATTTAAAGCTAACAATCTCCCCCTTTTTGATATGACAAAACTTAAGGTAAATTTGCTTATATGTTTGAAAATTGAGGTTACTTAAATTTTTGAAAGACATTGCTCCCCCTCAATATTTTTTTGAAAAACATTGCTCCCCCTCAATTTAATATAAATTTACCACATTAATTCTCTCCCTTTTTGTCATAGCAAATTAATAAAAAATAGAATGAAGATGTAGAAATACTCCCTCTCAATAAGAGAAATAAATAACATGGAGAAATGGTTAGTGGTATAAGGCAATTTAAAGAAAAAATGGTTAGGAAATATAGACCAAGCAAAGGGATAAACCAAATCAATGTAATCATAGATTAAGCTAAAATTATATATTTAAGCCACAGAACCAGAAAACACACCAGTCATAGTTTTAAACATAAGACTAAAACATCATAAACACACTAGAAAATGGCACAAACATAAGGTATAAAACCAGCATAAACATCAAACATAGTAGAATGTTCGAAAGCATAAGAAGCTAAATGCTTATTCCACACAACAACCATAATCAGCGCCTAGGGAACGTCTTGTAGTACTGATCCATGAAATCCTCGTGCTGCATGCGGACATCTTGAATTTCATCGAACAATGCAGTTTGGTTGGTCTCGATGTGATCAAGTCGCTGACCCACGTCATGCTGGAAATTTTGCTAAGAGGTGTGCATCTGTTGAAGCATTTGCATGATCTGGTCGAGAGAGGTTGACGTGGAGCCAGAGGTTGAGAAGATGTGGGCGCTGCAGGTACATTATCTCCATCTCCTCCTCCTTCTCCAACTTCTTTCGGAACATGTTCGGGAGATTCAGGCGGTCCATGACTCTTGACCCATTCGATTGTATTGCCCTGTTGACGTTGATACAACCTAAGGTTATGGAGAGTGGCGAGATTGATTGTGGTGCTGGGGTCCGGAAGTACACCAACCTCACATGAACAGTCAACGCCTTTAGCGATTAAGTAAAAGGCGAGAGGCTGAGGGAAGACAATTGTGTGTACTTTGTCAGTGACAATCTTCACCCAATCTTGAAGGATAAAGTGAAGGAGGTGTGGCCGAAGACCATCAGGTGAATGAATATGATAGAGCCAAAAGCGATCAAGTTTCCTAAGTTGAGAATATTTCGTGCCAAGGGGTCGGAGATTTTAGGAGATTATGATATGTAGGAGTCGGGCGAAGACAGGAAGGTCATTGGCACGATTATTGGTAACGGGAAACTCTAAGGAGACTTCAACATTCTCATATATAGTACCGTGGTCGGAAACTCTAAAGACAAGAAAAAGGGATTGTGTGGTGATTTCAATGTTTTTGCCGATGACATAGGATCAAATTCCTACAACCGTACATTCATCACTTGGATCCGTGATAACTTCGGCATTAGAAAAGAAAGCGCGAATGATGTTTGAAGGAACCGGAGTGTTGATTTTGAGAAACTCAAGCCAATGATATTCATTAAATTTGGCTAAGTAAGGAAAATTAATTGATTCAAGGAAATCGAAATCAATTGGACGCCAATGCTTAATAGGCATATTTGCAAAGTTCGCTAGAAATTTGGTTTTCTCAATGGCATGACGAAAGCATCAATTAAAGGTGGCTGGTATGGAGGAGGAAGAGGCACGGGCTTTGCGTTTTTGAGCGGTATGTTTAACTTTGGGAGCCATATGGAGTAGGATAGGAGTAGGAGAAAGTAAGGAAATTTCGTTGAGAAATTTTACCGAACAGGTTGTGAGCACAATTTTGGTGAACTATGGATGAGTGTATGGGAGAGATAAGATCTAACCAACAACGTAGAGCCACAACCCAAGATGTAGGTAACAAAGATGACAATGAAATAATAATGAAAAACTAAAGATATTCTAAGTATAAACCCTAGAAATTAGATAAGTGCCAAATGAAGTGAAAACCTAGATGGAAAGGAAATCAATGGAAGATATGCACATGGGTAGTCAAGACATGATGAAATAAACTAGAAATGCACGAAAAATTTAATGAAAAATGTGAGAAAAACTTACAATTGAAATGTTGGGTGAATAGTAACCATGGTGTGAAAGAAGAAAGAAGAGAAGAAAAGA
Organism: Heritiera littoralis; assembly: GCA_031772115.1. Lineage (NCBI taxonomy): Eukaryota > Viridiplantae > Streptophyta > Magnoliopsida > Malvales > Malvaceae > Heritiera > Heritiera littoralis. Next base: position 4,122,274 of record JAPDPK010000043.1, read on the forward strand.
TGAAGTTTCGTGAGGAAATGAGGAGGGGAAATGAAAGAGATGAAGGAATGAGGAAGATTGGTGAAGGAATGAAGCGATTTGGTGAAGAAATGAGTGAGATGTAGAAGATTTGGGTGAGAGAAAATGGGAGAAGGGCATTGGGAATAAAAAGGAAGATGAGTAGTGAGAGAGGAGTGGGGGGCACGACGTTTAAAATGACCTGCGAAATACATTCTGGCACGAGGGGATCGATCCCCTCTAGGAAGGGATCGATCCCTTCCAGGCAGAATGGTTCCCAACTCAAGTCTGATGCTAGGGGATCGATCCCATCGGAAAAGGAATTGATTCCTCATAGCAGAAACCCAGATTTTTGGCCTGATAGACTTGGAAATCAATCCTATTTTGGAAGAATTGTCTCCTCAGTCACTTGCCTCATTTGTGATGCTTAAAAATGATTTGAAAACAATGGAACTTATGCATTTTTACTATTTTAAAATCAAAATCTAGTTGTTGCCACTTGGGATGCATGAGATGTGAGTTGAGAACTGCAGAAAAAGTGCAAAAAAATGCAGAAAAGTGCAGAAAATTGCATAAGTATGCAAAAACGATGAAGAACAGTTTTGAACAATAAGTGACCATGACTGTGATAGTGTCTTAAACATCAGAAATGGGTTTTAGCTAATGAAGAGAGTTTAACATGATCAAAACAAACAAAGTTCAATAATTCAATCTCAAAAAGCTAAGAACATGAACAGTAACATGGTAAGTTAAGGTCATGAATTGCAAGTGGTAATTATATTCTTCGAATTTCTTTCTTGCAATCTTCACAAACCAACTTAATTCATTCATTCAACATTAAATCAATTCAAGGAGCATTCATAATACCTAATTGTGAAATCCCCAATTTCAGGAAATTCCTCCATAATTATAAAGTATGTCAGCTTAAATGAAATAAGTAGATATGAGAATTATGAAGTATGGAGGATGTATGGAACATGGAAGAAGTGATGAAATGGAAGGTCAAATAGTCAAAGAAGTAAATTCTGATATTATGAGAATGCTTAGAGTATGGCAAAATAAATGTAAGATTTTAAACAATTAAATATCAGAAATTAAGTGTAATTAAAGACAAGTGTTATATGGAAGAAAGGAGACCAATTAAGTGAACGGTCAAATAAGGAAGGTCAAAGGTTAAGGGCTAAGATGAAGTAATTTAATTGGATGAAGATGAAACAAATATCAGATTTCATAATTTGATGATATATGTGGCTAATAGGAGGAAAGAGAAGAAAAGGAAGAGAATTAAGGGTCAAAAGGTCAAAAGCATGGTCAATGGCTGAGATGAATTATGGATTTGCATGCATTTAATGCATATTGCATGAGTCACCCTTCAGCCATCATCACCCCTACGGCAGCAATCCTTTCCAGCCCTCTCCTTTTCGTTCTCTCCATTTCTCCAAGCTTCCAAGTCTCCTTCCATAGCTACCTTGACAAGCTACCTTATTCCTCCATCGATCCTTTTAGCTAGTTGAACGAAAATCGATCCTTGTCACTAGACTAAGTGATATCCGAAGTTTCGTAGATTGAATCCAAGTATTGGAGGAGATCTCAAAGTTTGAGATTTTGGTCACTAGCAAAAGGTAAGAGAAGAAGATGATTTGTTCAATTATGTTCATGGTTTGGAGTTGTACTAAGTTAATACGATATGTGTATAATGATAATTTAAAGGTTAATTTGATTTGATGTTATAGCTTTAAAGGAGTGAAAAGCTAGGGTTGATGCGCCAAGTGATCTCGCGTTCTCGAAGGAATCGAGGTAAGAAATTTATGTAACGGACGTAAGGCGACTATGTCCGCATGTTTTATGATATTCTTATGCGGTTTGGAAAGAAATATCAGCTGATTTCATGTAGGAAAAATGACATTTTCGGACTTGTCTCCTAGTACCAATTAGGTTAGGAGCAGCCGACTGCCTTAAGTAGCAGCCGACTGCCTAGAGACAACCAAAACGCTGTTTTTCGAAAACTGATTCAAACCAGTCGACTGCTATGTAAGCCAATCGACTGCTATTTACCCAGAAGCATTCTGTTTCAAACCAGTCGACTGCTATACGGGACAGTCGACTGCTATTTGCTAAAATGCATTCTGTTTCAAAAACAGTCGACTGCTATATGTACCAGTCGACTGCTATTTCTTAAGAAGCATTCTGTTTGAAAACTAGTCGACTGCTATATGGACCAGTCTACTGCCCTCATGTGTTTTCAAAATGAAAAATATCGGAATTTTAAATAAAGAGAATTTTGATAAATGAAGTTATGAAGCAGCAGTCGACTGCCCTATGAGGCCAGTCGACTGTCTTGTTTTGAAAAGAGGTTTTCAAACCTATTTCAAGAAAGTATAAAATGTCATGGCAAAAAGCTATATGGCATATGTTTTAAGATTATGCACTTTTATGTTTATAGTAGGGGCTCTGATCAAGTCCCGAAATGATGTATGTTTGGCTGAGGAACCATAAGTCAGGCTTCAGTCGCTACAGAAGGACACCTGACTAGCGTTACTGTAGCCCCCGACAGTTGGCCAATTTTGTCTATATTACATGTTCGGCTAAGGGAGGATTCCTGGCCCTACGGGGTGCGCCAACGATGATGATGATGCAGTGCATAACTCCATAAAATACAATTAGTTTTTATGTTATTTGAAAACTATATGTATACGCGATTTCGAAGAATAAAGAAATCGAAAGTATTTGGTTTACTTGTATAAGAAGTTTTAAAGAAGTACATAAAGTATGTTTTGGAAGAAGTATAGAAAGTATGTTTTGAATGAAGTATATAATGTATGCTTTCACATGATGATGTAAAGAAGAAGTATACGAGGTATGTTTTAAAGTATGTATGTTATGATGTTTTAAAGAAAGATGTTTATGCATGATGTTTTAAAGAAAGTGTGTTTGCTTATACCATTGAATTAGACATGCATGGTTGCAAACAATGCATGAAAGATGTTTAAGATACATGCTTTATAATGCTTTACATGACATTATAAAGCCAGTAGGAAAAAATACATATAGAGGCATAGCACACTCTTTTACATATTTTTCTTACTGAGCGTAAACTCACCCTTTTACGACCATTTTTCCTACAGATTACCTGAAGTGAGCCTCGGATTTGAGGAGCTTGATTTTGAAAGATTGCAGTGTACCTTTTCGATACGCTTCCCAGTTAGCATAGAAGGTATACTTATATACTTATGTACAGTAAATTGTAATTCAGCTACGGTACAGTACAAGTTACAATTATATATATAAGATGTCGGAGATGTAAGATAAGATGATGTATGAGATCCTGTGGAAATGGAATGATATTTATATATATCATTTTTATGCTTATGGAAATTGAATAAAATTTTATGAGCTATTAGGTATTTAGCTTAAGGGTAAGGAATGGATGGCATTGATGAACTAAATCAAATAATGTTGGATAAGATAATAAGAAAAAAAGTAAGTTATAAGATGTAGTGACGGGGACGTCACACTAATTCACCTTTAAGAATGCAAAATCTCTCCTTGTCCAATGGTTTTGTGAAGATATCAGCTAATTGGTGCAATGTATCTACATACTCTAGAATTATGTCACCTTTTTGCACATGATCTCGTATAAAATGATGTCTAATCTTAATGTGCTTGGTTCTAGAGTGTTGGATGGGATTTTTTGTAAGATTGATAGCACTAGTGTTGTCACACTTGATGGGAACTTGGTTCATTTCTATTCCATAGTCTCTCATTTGTTGTTTAATCCATAAAATTTGAGCACAGCAACTTCCGGAAGCTATATATTCAGCCTCGGTGGTGGATTGAGCTACGCTATTTTGTTTCTTAGAGAACCATGAAACAAGCCTACTTCCTAAGAATTGACATGTTCCCGATGTGCTTTTCCTATCCACTTTGCATCCGCCAAAATCCGCATCGGAATAAGCATGGAGATCAAGTGGAGAATCTTTAGGATACCAAAGTCCTAAGGAAGAAGTGTCTTTAAAGTATCTAAAGATTCTTTTTACTGCTTGTAGGTGTGATTGTTTAGGAGATGACTGAAATCTAGCACACAAACATACACTAAACATTATATCGGGTCTACTAGCAGTTAAATATAGCAATGAACCAATCATAGACCTATATAGTTTAGTGTCTACACACTTTCCTCCTTCATCCTTATCAAGCTTGATATTTGTGCTCATTGGTGTAGAGTAAGGTTTAGACTCATCCATTCCAAATCTTTTGAGCAAATCTTTAGTGCACTTAGCTTGATTTATGAAAATACCTTCTTTGCATTGTTTAACTTGAAGTCCTAGAAAGAAGGTTAGCTCTCCCATCATACTCATCTCAAATTCACCTTGCATTAATTTTGAGAAATCTTTGCACAATGACTCATTTGTAGATCCAAAAATGATATCATCCACATAAATTTGAACTACTAATAAGTCACTACCCTTAGATTGGATAAACAAGGTTGTGTCTATTTTGCCTCTTGCAAAACCTTTTTCAATTAAAAACTTTGAAAGTCTTTCATACTAAGCTCTAGGAGCTTGTTTTAATCCATATAAGGCTTTTGATAGTTTGAAAACATGATTAGGAAACTTTGGATTTTCAAAACTGGGAGGTTGTTCAACATAAACCTCTTCATTCATGTAACCATTTAAAAAGGCACTTTTTACATCCATTTGATATAATTTAAAATCCTTGTAGCATGCAAATGCAAGTAGCATTCTAATGGCTTCTAATCCAGCTACCGGAGCATATGTTTCATCATAGTCTATTCCTTCTTCTTGCCTATATCCTTGAGCCACTAACCTAGCCTTGTTTCTAACAATAATGCTATTCTCATCCATCTTATTCTTGAATATCTATTTGGTTCCTGTGATAACCGTAAATTTTTCCCTATATTGGAAATTAGAAATATTGAAAATAAATATTGGAGAAATTAAATTAGAGGAAATAAATAAAATTCTGCGAGAATGAGATATGGGTGAAAATCCCGAGAAGTGAGGAAGTGAAAGAATTGGGAAATTCGTATAAAGGAAATTAAATTGGAAGTGAAGATAAAAATAATAGAGAGAGGAAAAGAATTAAATTGGATAAATTAAAATCCAAATCTAATTAAGAAAATAAGAGAATAAAATGAAATATATTTATATAATTACAAATTATATAAATGTATTTTATATAAATACATATGTAATTAAAAATACTATATAGTATATTTTAATATACGTTGGTATATATATAGAAATATATACTATTTCATGAATTTAAATAATACATATGTATATAAACATAATATTTCATGTATATATAAATATATACATATATATACATACATATATAGAAAATGTAAATGTTATTTTATATTAAAGTTTATAGGTATATATGTTGTATTATAACATTTATATAATTCTATATATACATGTCATTTATTTTAAAGTACGTAAATATACATATGTATACTAAATATATGTTTTGTAATATACAAGATATATAATTTATATATAATATATAATGTATTACAATATATATGAGATAATATATGAATAATATGTAGTATATATTATATGTATAAAATATAAATTATAGTGTATAATATATAGTATATAGTATACTAAAAAGGGAAAGCTAATAAAACTAAAAGAGGAAAGAAAATAAAAGGAGGGAAATCTGGGAGGGATCCCGACCCTCCCAGTCAGGCCGTCGATGGCGGAGATGCCACCGCCGGCGAGAGAAAAAGGTGCAGACGACATCGCCGGCAAAGGAAGAGAGGGAGGAAGCTGTCGGTGGCGGAAGAAAAGAAGGAAACAGAGGCAGAAAACGAAGGAAAACTGGGAAGGAAAAAGAAAATGCTGACGGCAGTGCCGGCCAAATCGGTGGCCGCCACTGCCACCGAAGCACCGCCGGAGGGAGAGGAACACGATGGAGGTCACCTGAGGCGCAATGGATGGCGGAGGAAGGCCGACGAAGAGGAAGAAGAAACCGAGGCAAAACCGCCTCGATCCGCCGCCGTGCCACCGATCCAGGGCAAACGGAGGGCACCGGCAAGTTCATCGTGCAGCCGGCTAGCTGAGGGACGCCTGAACCGCCGGAGAACCAGCCGCCGGCGAGGAACCGATGAGGAAGGACACTGACCGGTCCGGTTGGAAGAAAAAGGAAGGAAAAAGAAAAAGAAAAAGAAAAGAAAAAGGAAAAAGAAAAAAAAGAGAAAAAGAGAAAAAGAAAAAAAAAGAAGAAAGAAAGAAAGAAAAGAAAAAGAAAGAAAAAGGAAGAAAAAGAGGAAAAAGGAGAATTTCGGGAATTCAGAAAATTTCCGGAAATTCGACAACCCGGACATTTACGAAAATTCTGTAAGAAATTTCCCGGAAATTTAATTTCGGAAAAATTAAATAAATTATGAAAAATTCTAAAAATTAGAATTTTAATTCCAGAAATTATTTTCAGCAATCGGGATAAGGAATCGGGAGAAATGGAGTGCGGGCGCGATCGATAAGCGGAAGTCGCCGACCCGGAAAAAGGTAAGGGATGCATGTGCAGCACTGTAAGGATACTCAGTCTGCATATTTTAAATTGAAATATTTTATGCAAATATTTTATGAAAATTTTTATGATGCATAATTTGCTAAAAATAATTTGGGAAGAACTATTGGCTGAAAGATTTAAAACTGTATTTTTCCGTGCAGGAGGTTAGTAAATCGGCAGCCGTTATGCTGCCGAAAATTTTAGAAAAACTTTATAAAATCATATTAAGTGATTTTATTTCCGAATTTCGATAGTAAATCACGAAACATGAGGAAATTACTAAATTTCATAAAACATGAATATAATGAGATGGAATTTTAAAATATTCATGTATTCGAGAATGGTGACAACGAAATCACCGAAAATTCTCGAAATAGATAAATTACACGAAATACGAGACAAAAGATGAAGTGAAATATAGTGAATATTTTTATGAATATTTTTATAAATATTCACTAAAGGATTTTAACCCTTATGGTTTTAAATTATGGAATTTTATATTTATATAAATTCCATATAAGTTTATTTTATGATGAAAACTACAGTTTTGAGATTGGTTGGCATTCCTATCATGCGGACGCATGATATGTGATATGTTTAGTCTCGGTCGACACCTGATCCACAACCCACAGAGGACAATATAGATTATGGTCATAGATTTGACCGGTTTATTTCTGTACCCTTCGAGGTTATTGTATGATAAGATTGATGTCTATCTTAGACTCCATAAATGATAGGCGATGTGTTAGTAAAGGCCAAACCGAGCAAAGACGCGATGATTGTACCGTGTGAGCCACCTCTAGAATCCTTCAGGAACTAAGTGCTACACGAGTTTCGATGTGTTAGTAAAGGCCAAACCGAGCAAAGACTCGATGATTGTACCGTGTGAGCCACCTCTAGAATCCTTCGGGAACTAAGTGCTACACGTGTTCTGATATGTTAGCAAAGGCCAAACCGAGCAAAGACTCGATGATTGTACCGTGTGAGCCACCTCTAGAATCCTTCGGGAACTAAGTGCTACACGAGTTTCAATGTGTTAGTAAAGGCCAAACCGAGCAAAGACTCGACGATTGTACCGTGTGAGCCACCTCTAGAATCCTTCGGGAACTAAGTGCTACACATGTTCTGATGTGTCAGTAAAGGCCAAACCGAGCAAAGACTCGATGATTCTACCGTGTGAGCCACCTCTAGAATCCTTCGGGAACTAAGTGCTACACGTGTTCTGATGTGTGAGTAAAGGCCAAACCAAGCAAAGACTCGATGATTGTACCGTGTGAGCCACCTCTAGAATCCTTCGGGAACTAAGTGCTACACGAGTTTTGATGTGTGAGTAAGAAATCTCTGTACCGTGGGAGCCACCTCTAGAATCCTTCGGGAACTAAGTGCTACACGAGTTTCGATGTGTGAATAAGGAGTTTCTGTACCGTGTGAGCCACCTCTAGAAGACTCAAGGGACCTAAGTGCTACATAGATTCTTTGTGAACTATGGGGAGCCACCTCTAGAATCCTTTGAGCACTAAGTGCTACACGAGTTCCTGGATATGACACTTAACTCCATTGCTAGTTAGAATGGACATCGTAACTGAAGCAGTGGATTGGGGCTTACGCCTAAAGTGATTAAATAATTGGTTATATGGGAATAGACTTTAATAGCTTATTTTGCTCTTTAAAGTACGGTACTAATGAAGAGAATACATTAAAACATGGAATGAGTTTTAAAGAAATAAGATGATGATTTAACTAATATTCTTTTCAAGGAATATACGAATATTAATTATTTTATTTAAATGATTTATTTCGTAGAAGCATTATTTTGAAAAGAATATGAAAAAGGTTATGAAAGTTTTGAAAAAAAAAAGAAGAGGATTTATTAATTCAAAAGGAAATGAAAATTTCTCTCTACAGTTGCTTCTATGTTCCGTAACAAGTATGGTATTCTAAAATACCTACCTTACTCTATTCGGATCCCTAGCCGACTGTAGTATCCTTCCTACATGCGAGCCTAGAGCCCATAGGAAAAATGAAAAAGATTTTCAGCATATAGGAAGCTAAGTATCAAGTGAGGCATATAATTCTCTTACTGAGCCTTGGTTTTGCTCACCCCTTAATTTTCAACATTTCAGGTTTTGATGAATGTGAGTTCAGTGGATTGTGGATCCTGGCTGTACACGAAGGACAATGTGTCAGACCGACTGATTATTTGAGGTATGATCATTTATTCTCTGTATTTAGACACGTCAACAGTACTACTTATCTGATTAGTTACGATAGGGGATGTGTATAATATAAATAATATTATGTAAAATTGTTTAACAGTCAGTACAAGTGAAGTATCGCAGACAGCCTAACCGGTTAAGTTGTGTATAAGAAGATGAAAAATGTGGTCACGGGTCGTGACAGTTCCAATGATGGGATAATCTTTAGGTCTTTCCACTAGTGTCCACACTTTGCTTCTCTCAAATTGGTTTAATTCCTCTTGCATGGACATAATCCAATTTTCATCTTTCAAGGCCTCATCCACATTCTTTGGCTCAAATTGTGACACAAAGGCTATATGTTGACATATGTTTCTATAGGTTGACCTAGTTCTAATGTCAATGTTTGGATCTCTAACAATATCATTATCCTTCACATATCCAAGTTCTCTAGGACACCTAGATTCTTTCTCAATTATTTCTTGTTCCATGGATTCCTTATTTTTGTTAATATTAAGATCTTCTAATTATTCTCTAACATCCTTATCTTGGGAGGGATCAACTATAGGTTCATCAAAGATCTCTACTTCATCATCAAGATTGGTTCTACTAGTGATATTTGATTCATCAAAGATGACATGTATTGACTCTTCTACTACAAGTGTTCTTTTATTGAAAACTCTATACGCCTTAGAATTTAAAGAATAACCAAGAAAAATACCTTCATCACTTTTTGCATCAAATTTTCCTAGATTATCTTTACCATTGTTCAAAACAAAACATTTACATCCAAATGGGTGAAAATAACTTATGTTAGGCCTTTTTCTTTTATAAAGCTCATAGGGAGTTTTCTTTAAAATAGGCCTTACCATAGCTCTATTTATAACATAGCAAGCAGTATTTATTGCTTCAGCCCAAAAATATTTAGGTAAGTTATTTTCACAAAGCATGGTTCTAGCCATTTCTTCTAAGGTTCTATTTCTCCTTTCAACTACCCCATTTTGTTAAGGAATTCTAGGAGCTAAAAAATTATGGCTAATATCATTTTTATTGCAAAATGTATCAAAATCAAGATTTTCAAATTCTTTTCCATGATCACTCCTAATACTAGTAATAGAGTAACCTTTTTCATTTTGAACAAATTTTGAGAAAACAATAAATTTATCTAAGGCTTCATTTTTCACACTTAAAAAGAACACCCAAGTAAACCTAGTGTAATCATCAACTATGACAAAACCATAGTGTTTTCCTCCTAAGCTAGTTGTCCTAGTTGGCCCAAAGAGATCTAAGTGGAGAAGCTGAAGTGACCTGGAAGTTGTAACACACTTCTTAGATTTAAATGATATTCTCTTGTGTTTTCCTCTTACACATGCCTCACAAACTTTATCATTTTCAAATTGAAGCTTAGGCAAGCCTACCATTAAGTCTCCTTTGACTAATTTAGATAAAACATGCATGCTAGCATGACCTAGTCTTCTATGCCATAACCAAGGTTCATCTTCTCTAGTGGCCATAAAGCATACATTTTTGCTCTTTAGTTCATCTAAATTAACAATATAAAAGTTTTCCTTGTCTATATCCAATAAAGAGAATTTGATTAGTTTTAGTATTAACAACATTGCAACATAAAGCATCAAACACAACTTTAAAACCTTGTCACACAATTGACTAATACTAAGCAAATTATGTTTTAAACCTCTAACATACAAAACATTCTCAATGGTTGAGAAAGAGTTACCAATGGAGCCAATTCCTTCAATTTGTCCTTTGGAATTGTCTCCAAATGTGACTTCTCCACCACTTTTATGCTTTAGGAACTTGAATTAGCTCTTGTTACCCATCATGTGTCTTGAGCATCCACTATCAAGGTACCAATGCTCCTTGGACTTAGCCTTGTATCAATACTCTTCCTCCTATATACAAACACATCAAGCTTTCATCTTAGGTACCCAAATTTTATTGGGTCCTTGAGAGTTAGTACTAATAAGTTTTGATCCTTTAGGGATCCATTTCATTTTTAAGGACTCATCACTTGAATTTAAAACATGTTTAGGCACCCAAATCTTGACAGCCATTTTTCCTTTAATCATGGTCTTCCTAAAGGTGCATGCTTGTGAAAAATGTCCTAGTTTATTACATAATGTGCATAAAACAAATTTTCTATCTTTAACTAGGAAATTTTTTAGATGAGTCTCTTTGTTTGATGCATTATAACCTAACCCTTCTCTATCAAAGAATGCTCTTTGAGTCTCTAGCATATGATCAAGTTTTTATTGGCCCATGTAAAATCTAGAAAAGGAGTTTTGCAAATTAATGTTCTTTTTATTTAATTCTTCTATTTCTAGATTTGCATTCTCTAATTTCTTCTCACATTCTAATCTAACATTCATAAGCATTTCATTTTCCTTTTTCAACTTTGAGATTATTTTCTTATATTTCAAATTCATGCACTCAAATTCATTTGCTAACTCATCAAATGCATCTTGCAATTCATCAAATGTGTATTCATTGGTGTCAAATGAGTTAGATTTTACCTTCTCATCTTCAAAGGCCATAAAACTGTTGGTTACTTCATCTTCTACATTCTCTTCATCGAAGCAATCACTATCACTCCATGTAGCCATCATTGCCTTCTTTTTTGGTTTCTTCTCATTTTGCTTTCTATAAAAAGGACAATCAAATTTAATATGACCAGGTTTTTTGCATTCATAACAAATGATTTGATCCTTTTCTTTCCTACTTGTCTCTCTTTTATTAAAGTCTCTCCTTTTTTTCTCCTAGAGTTTCCACTAGTTCTCATCCTCATGAATTTATTAAACCTCTTAGCAAACATGGCCATTTCTAAATCCTCATCATCACCACCCTCATCATGATCTTTTGATTCCTCAATCATGGTGGATTTTAAAGCTACTCCAACTTTCTTAGAAGGATCTTGATTTCTCTTGATTTTCATCTCATAGGTGAGTAGGGATCCCGTTAGTTCATCTAATGAAAGAGTATGGGGATCCTTAGATTCCTCAATAGCTGTAATTTTAGCTTCCCATGGTTTAGGTAAGCTATTAAGGACCTTTTTTTCTATTTCTACATTAGAATATGTTTTTCCTGAGGCTTTAAGACCATTTGTAATGTTAGTAAACCTAGTAAACATGTCACTAATAGATTCATCACTCTTCATTTTAAATAATTCATAATCTTGAGTGAACATGCCCATCTTAGTTTCTTTAACTTGTGTGGTTCCCTCATGTGTAATGGTTAGTTTATCCCAAACTTGTTTAGCATTCTCACATTGTGAAACTCTATTATACTCATTTGGTCCTAATGCACAAAATAGTGTGTGTATTGCCTTAGCATTTAGTTGTGCCATTCTAACATCGTTTGTATCCCACTCATCCTCTTTCTTTGGCACATCCTCCCCATCTACTTTCTTAATAGGAACAAGGGAATCTTTAACTATAATCCTTCATACTTCATAATCATTAGCTTGAATGAATAACATCATTCTACTCTTCCAATAAGCATAATTTTTACCATTAAAGAGTAGTGGTCTAATCGTAGAGTGTCCCTCTCCTACCAAAGGTGTAGATACACTAGTTTGAGCCATCTAGATCCTTTTTTACTCGAAGGGAATTACTCCTAATCGATTCTCGAGTCCAAGCTCTGATACCAATTATTGGCTCTACCGAGAAGGGGGTGATCGGTTTTTCTACTTGTTTTTGGTTTTTCTACCTCTTAATGCACAATTAACACTAATGAAACAACAATGAAATAAGTACAGTAAAAAGAGTAAGGGAAAGAGGAGCAAACACAAATTTATAAAGGTTCGGCCAATCTCTTGCCTACGTCCTCTCTCCTTGATCCTCTTGTCAAGGTTTTGATTCAGCTCTTCCTTGATAATCTTTACACACCACTTCAAGGTGTGGTGAGACCTCTTACAATGTTTCTTGATGACTTCAAACTCACCTTCTAAGCCTCTCCCCTTGTAAGACTACCCACACTCTACAATAAAAGACCTTACAAGGATAGCTCACCCCTTTGAATAACAGAAATTTCAGTGAATGGGTGAAGAACAACAAGAAATCTCACAAATGGAATCACACAATAAGAATTTTAAGATTTGAATTTCTCTTTTGAAGCTTAAAGATTTTTGAGTGCTTGTTCTACCTCAAAACTTCATAAATGCCTCTATTTATATCCCACCAAAATATTGGAACGGTTGGTGAAGCATTTAATGCATTTCCTCCGGTTGAAACCCTCAGAAACTAGCCGTTGGAGTCAAATTTCGAGCAAAGGGATCGATCCCTTTACTGGGGGGATCGATCCCTTTTCTCCAGAATGTCTTCCTATCCTTCTCTGGACCTCTTCCAAGTATTTGTCACTTAGGGATCGATCCCTTTACTGGGGAGATCGATCCCTCATAATTTCCTGCACCAATTTTGCTGCAAATTGATACAAATTGATGGCTTTTGTGATTCTAAGTCAGTTCAAAACCTTCTAACACTTTTCTAAGAATATTTATTGACTTTTTCAATTGAAATCACCAATCAAAACTTTGTTTAAGATATTTTCTACCATTGAGTTCATTTAAAGCAAATTTACTTTGGAAAAATTATTCTTAAGCTTACTTGAGTTTTGTCATTTCAAAATACTTGTCAATTTAAAGCTAACAAATATAATTTTCATAGCAATAAATACGTAATAACTTTCAAAATATACCTTTTCCTGCCAAAGAGCTGCAGCAACAAGAAATTCAAAGCTCTTCAAGAGGGACGCATCAACTAGACCATCATTACCACCTCTTTGACTAGAAGTGCTGGCCTGTTGTATATCTTAGGCAACAGCTGTCTCATCAGATACAGGCACCTGCTGCCTTGCTAGAAGTAAGAGCAAGCTGCGTCTCCTAAGCAGTAGCTGCCTCATCAGATACAGGCACCTCCTACGTTTGCTTGGTAGCTGCCTTACCAAGTACGATCTCTGGCTGCATGGCATGGTCACTTGTTGCCATGGATGCAACACGACGCCTCTTCTCAGATGCAACACGTCACCTTCTCTCAAATGCTGTCGGTCACCATCACCACATGGATGGACTCAAGAAAGGACGGCTACGATCAGGCGATAACCCAGCCCCTCATGTACGTACCATTTATAAAAACTAATTTTATTAAAAATTTAGTAATAAAAACTAATTTTATTAAAAACTTAATAATAAAAACTAATTTTTATTATTTTTAATAATAAAAATTAAAAATATAAGCCTCATGGCAAGGAGCTACTGTGAGGACCTTAGGCCTCACGGCATGCTGATATTGTGAGGCTAATAAGTATTACGAGTTCTCCTTGCCGTGAGACATAAAAGCCTCACGGTGTGGAGAAGCCATGAGGCTTTTGAGGTTCATAGCTTCTCTTTACCGTGAGCCTCTTGAGCCTCACAGCTTTTCCTTACCGTGAGACTAAAATATTCAGCCAAAACCCCAATCCCCGAACCCTAACCTCAAAAATTCTATACAAACATAAAAAATTCACAAATACAAACAATAATGTAGAGGATTTTACCTTACAAATTGATGAAGAAGCACAGAATTGCGCTAATTACTAAAAATTTTGCGAAAATTGAAAAGAATGGAAAACAAGATAGAAAGAAAACAAGAAAGATAGGTTGTGGAAGCTGAAGTGTGTAGATTGTATTGATGGAGAGGGTATTTTGGGTATTAAATAATTAGATAGTTTGCGTTTAGAACAAATTAAGAAAAAGTAGGTTGTGTTTAGTGAAAGGTAGGTTGTATTTAGTATTTCCCAAAGAAAAATTATATTTTTAGTTTGAAACTCATTTTTACTTTTCTTTATTTTAAAACCTAAAAGGTTTAACAGCTTTAAAGCCCAAAGTCGGCCCAAAGTTTTCAGTCCCAAAGCTTACCGTTTCAAGTTTCAATCTAAAAACTAAAGCCCCCAACATTTTTTTTCATTTCCTTCCTAACTGAAACGCACCAATTTTCTTTCTTTTTTTTAGTTTTTTCTCTCTTTCTAGAAAATCGCGCAGCTTATTTCAATTTCTATACTTTCCATTTTCAAAAAACTTTCCATATTGAAAACTCTATTAAATGGGGCTTATCTCAGAATTATCATGAGCCATCACTTCCACCATATAAAATAGGAATTGATTTAAGGTCATAGACACCAAAGTTCAAAAGCATGGATATCTCAAATACCTAGGCCCAATTATAAAGTTGCCGAAATTTCATTCTTTAGTGATGTTTCATGTCTTCGGTTTTAAATCTTCTCATGGTTATTTCGAGTTACAGGTTTCACTACTCAAAAGTGATAGTAATACAAAGTCAAAAAATACCAAAAGACCTAAAAATCGACACTCCTGTCATAATTTGTAAGCCGTAGAAATTCGCAAGCTATAAAGAGCTTTAGGATTCGTTTTCATAATTTTTTCATGAACAATTTAATCATATCTCTCAAGCATGTTTGTAAAACACTTTTACGTGCATCTAAGCTTAAGAATCATCAAATTCCAATGACATTCAATCATACCCATCTCATACATAAATCACCATAAACATGAAATCATGCAAAATATCTTAATCATATTGATTACAATTTTGCATGCAATTTTTCATTTGTTTAAATCTTTATTTAAACAACAATAATAAAAAATTATAATCAATTTCCAAAATTGATTTCATATTCATAATATGTTTTATTAAAAATTAATTCATTAAACAATTTAATCAAACATCTATTATGCATTCTATGCATCAATAGCAACAATTATCAACTCAATTTTGATTTCAAGCTTTTATTAAAGAGGTTCGAATACCAATTGTTTGTTTCGGGTCATACATAAATACACTATCAGAGTTGTGCAATGGAATATAAGTGTAATTTAAACAAAGAAAGATTGAAAACCACAACAAGATCACATTTGATATAAAACATTCAAAAATCAGTTTTAGGGTTTCAAGCATACAATGCAGTTCAAAACTTTTTACATTATCTAGAGATATCATTATCCCCACTTATTCTTGTACACCAAGGATAAGTTGTTGCAAACCAAAGCTGTCCATTTGTCTGGCCTCTAGCGGCATATGCACGAGCAACGAATGAAACATTTCCAAAGACTACGTTGAAATATGACTGTTATCGTGCTAACAATTTGAGTTTTAGTAAACTCACTAACTAAGATTTATAATCTCAAATAATCCTTATTTTCTTTTAAAGAAATTGACGCTTATAAGAACAACTTTTTGTGCTTACTAATTTCTTGCATATTATATTACCCTGCAGCAGGAGGCTTTTAATTTTGTCATAGACCATTAAAAGGTTTGCAAACTTGTCACTGTTGACACGTAAGAGGGACAATTTGATGAAACCTTAAGCAAGAAATATTTACGGTTGTCGAAACCCACAAAGAGGAATCACCTAGCTTGTCGCACACTTCCAGGAAGAAATAATTGTTATCGCAACTTGTAGGGAGGATGGAGCTTTAGGATTTTTGCATAGTACAAAAACAATTACACATGGGGCGGCCAACTATAATGATGTTTATATAAGTTAGGTCAACTGTGTTTTATTAAATGACACTATTACTTTTTTGCCTTTGGATTTATTATTAATTATAATTGGATACACCTTTTTTTTTAAATAATTTAATTTTGAGATAATTATCCAAAATTAATTAATGCAAAGGTCAAATGACCATATATTAATTAAATCTTTTCATTAAGTTCAACAATCCCTCATTAATTATAATTTGTCCAATGATTTAATTAAAACACTTTTAATTAAGTCTGCTTAATCAAACATATTTAATTAAGCCCACTTATAATTCCAATAGTATGTCTCATGAAAAGTTTTAAAATTTTCAAACATAATCTACTCAATTTAATCCATCCACAACTCTTATATGTATGCCCTTTTAGGTTTTCAATATGTTGATAATGAATTTAAATATTCACTTAAATTCATAAATCAAGATATGCATCTAGCAACACATTATGATCACTCAAATGTTAGAAATGTCAAACCGGTTTGACTAACTTATTCAGTATACAATATCTCAATGAAATTTGATTCTTCCATCACAATATTTTCAAAAATTTTTCACAATATCTACTCTATGAACGTTTCTATTTTTATTCAAGAGCTACTAATATTAACTCTATAACACTTACTGTTCTCAACAGAGACTTATGAGTTAATATGAGCTAGGATGATCGAGATATTATCTCCTAAAATCCACATTCATGTGCTTCATGGCAAACCCAAAATCACCTTGTTTAGGCATTTGGCACCCAAACCTATAAACATAAAATTAAAAAGTGTGATAAATCACACATAAGATAATTTGGCATCTCAAGTCAAATGACTACTTACACAACTGACACGTGAAAGCATTTTCATGTACATTTGAGTGACATTATCAAAGGGAGCTCTCAAAGTGGATCATGTTCAGTCAACTTATCTTTTAATAAACACCCACATACTATAATTAAATATTCTTTTATTTTAACGTATGAGATTAATTGCTTACTTCATAAGAAAGAAAGCTTAACATTTGCCAGTCTTTTAGTACTACTAATGCCTTGTCTATGATAACATGGCGACCATAAACATTTGTAGGAACATAGCTTTGATGCATAGTAATATCATAATTGTAACATTTACAATTTTCTTACAAGGCCAATTTATTCCATGGACTCCACTGCTTAGTGACTAATGAATTCATATTTATTAACAATAAAGGATGAAGGAAAATTTTTATGTCATTTACCATAATTGATTATATATTACCATGATATCATGCTTCATAGCAAGTGAGTTAGTTATAAAATATACACTAACAATTGTAAAGACAACAATTTTTAATTTAAAAATCATGTATGCATAATTTTTGTATCATTGCTTTTTTATTTAAAAGGTCAATTATCTATATAATCTTACAATAAGATAAAAAATTTTGATAATAATGTAGAATTTCACCTTAAATTTATATCCATAAATTTAATTTCCTATTTCATTTGACCTTTACTTTTCATCACTAACCTCATTTTTTGCCGTTATAAAACCTCAATTTTCATCATGAATCAATTCAAATGTATAATTGATTACTTTTCTCATAACCGTTAATAGCAAAATTTATAATAGTTAGTGATATATCTATATATTGTTCAAATATAATTGCATGGGAGCAATAGATGGAATACACATAGCTGCACATGTTCCTAGTAAACAACAGATACCTTATTGTGGGAAGAAAATGGAGCCTACACAAAATATTATGTGTGCCTATTCATTTGATATGCAATTTACATATGTGATGACGAGATGAGAAGGAACTGCAAATGATTCTAGAGTTTTTATTGAATGTGCATTTAATCCTAAAAATTGTTTTTCAATGCCTCCACAAGGTAAACTTACTTTCAAGCATTTAATTAAGCCTTCTAGTTTTTGTTAGAGAATTATTTATTTATTTTTTATTTGTAGGCAAATATTATCTTGTAGACTCTAGATATACAAATATGCCAGGTTTTTTTGTCTCCTTATCATGGTGAAAGATATCATTTAAGAAATTATAAAGGAGGAGGACGACAACCATAGGGTCATGAAGTGTGAGACCCGATTTTATTACACTGTACATTATATCTTGTAAATTATTGATAGTGGAATTAAATTATTTGATGGAATTAAATAAAGATTTAAGGAATTCCACCCTCAAATTGGAATTATTGGAATTATAAATTATAATATGGTATATAAGAGGTGAAATAAATAATTCATGATGAAGTGGAGGTATAGAAAGAAATAAAAAAAAATAAATCTGAAATCTATACATGGAAGTGATATTTCCATAGTATAATATGTAAATATGTGAATTATAAGAGAGGAAAATTTATATATTGGACAAGTGATTAAATCTTATGGGTGGAATGTATTAAAGGAGGTGGAGAAACTAAGTCCAAACCGTGCATCAATTTTTCTGATGTTATGATATACGGCCAAATGCAATTGTGTTGCAAAATTTATGGTGAAAATGGGATGATGATGTTAGATAAAGAGGAATTTATTAATTGGCAACATGGCTGAAAATTATTGGTTGAATTATGACTCAAAGGAGGTAAAAATGGATCAAGAACTTGCAGCCAAGAATTGTGGACAATACGCGACTTTTTCTGCTGCAATTAAGCTGTCCAGCTGGATCTTTTTAAAGTAAAGTGAACTGCAATTTTTATGCTATAAAAATTGCCAACAAATAAGGTTTGATGAAGGAAAATTTTGTGTTTGAAAATATGATAAATTTCCATTGGTTGGAACACACAAGAAAAGAGGAAAATGAGACAAAAACCGTGCAGCCAACAAGTTGGATCTTCACGCCTCTTCTTGTTGCTGTTGTGTTGCACAGTTAACTTATTTAAAGGATCTTGAAAAGCAAACTTTTATCGTATAAAATACAATGTATATTACTTAAAAGAATAGACATTTTAATGTTTAGCATGTGATCAATTTTATTAGCTGAAGTATAAAACAAAGGAAACAAAAATAAGTCAAAGACGTGTAGAGACAGTGAGCTCCACGCCATTCTTTTTGCTGCAGTTTTTCTTCACCATTTAATGATCAATAAGACAAAAAATGATGAGGGAAAAGAGATAAGAAGCTAAGTGGCAACTTCTTATTGGTTGTCTTGAATAGAATGAAGACTTAAAGAGAACAAAACTTCAGCAATTTTATTTCTTTCTCACCGATCCTCTGCTGTCTACGAGAAACAGACTGTTTTCATTTTATGTTCTGTTCTAGCTTCAGTTCTTTCAAGGAAACTCAGCAAAAAAATTATACACCTTTCATAGCTAACAACTTAAGCCTTCACCATCAACCCTTCCTCCATCATTTAAACCATCAAAGAAAACAACAAGAGGGGCTGACGTGAAAGAGAAAACTTGTTCTGTTTTGGAGTGCACCATTCGGTCAAGGTAAGGCAATTTGATTTCCATGGTTTTTTTGATATTCAATGGTATATTTCTATGTTTTATAACATAATAAACATAGATATAGCCTTATTTTTAGCTAAGTCTTGTTAGATCATAGAATTAGAACAAATTGAGATCTTGACATACATGAGAACAAACAAGGAAATCGGCTGGAAATTTTATGAAGAGGATGAGAAATGAATTATAGAGTATAAATAAAATGAACAGAAAGCTTAGAAACTTAGAATGATGAAGAAGCAAAATATGGCTAGTGAATGAGGGTTCGGTTGGACATGAATAAATAGGAGAATTTAAGGCTTCATGCAAGGAAATGACAAAGATGGCTCACGTGGACAAGAAGGAATAAATTGGAAACAATAAATTGAAGAAAGAAGTTGAAAGTCAATGGAATGGCCAAAGATGGGTTTCGGCCATGACTTGATTCTTGAATGAAAATGTCCTGGAAATTGGGGTTATTGGTAGAAAAAGGATTAGAGAAATTAAAAGAGAAATATTGGTGCAATTAGAACTGAAAAAGGAAATAAAATGAGAAAGTTGAGTTTTAACACCAGTATATTTTATACTGGTTGTGCTTATATTATGACATTAGTGGCTGCATTTTATGAATATTAGTGGCTTAAAAATAAGAAGAAAATTATTGATAATTTTTTATAAAATTATTTTGCAACCCGAGTCAACGGAATTCGGTTAGCGTAACCAGAAGCTCAGCTTCATAAGACTGGTAAGAGGGGAGTGTGTGAGTTGTAGTGATATAATGAATTGCATGTTTTCTTAAGCTAAATTTTATGAGAATATGGGATGCATGATTTGGTTTGAAAACATGCAAAATTGTGGTTGATAAGTTGGTTTATATACCGCAAATTATGTGCAGGATGTTAGAAATCCGCAACCGTTATGCTGTCGGAAAATTTCCAAAAGTATTCTAAAATATTCTAAAATATTTTAGATGCATGAAATGATTTAAATGGAAAATTTTGAATATAATTTTCACCAATTTCCCATAAATTAGAAATTATGAGAAAGTTATAAAAATTAAATATTCATGTTTTATATTTTCATTAAAGTGATAAATTAATTATGTTTTATATGATATTAAATATTCAAAATGAATATTTATGGTGTTCTCACTTAATACATGAATATTTATCGACTGATTTACGGTATGTGAAAATGAGAAATAAATACATTTTTGGAAATAATTACTTAAATAAATGATTTGATTCATGGGATTTCCTTAAAGGTATTTTTATGGGAAAAGAAATGATTTTATACCTTTATGGAACTAAATATTGATCTTGTTTATTTTAAAAATTCCATAAAGGTGATGATATATGAAAATGTAAAAGCCTTATAGATAAACATGAAATATTTCAAATTATTTTGAATAAGATCCATAGAGGTTGTGGTACTGTTTTTATAATGTTTTTAAGACTTAGGCCCTGAGATTCATGCTTACTACTGTTACTGTTACTATTACTGTCACGTGGCTAATTGACCCGCCAGTCGTCAACGGTCTCGGATGTCACCTGGCAAGTGTACACCGAGGACCCCCTATAGATCATGGCTATAAATCTCACTGTGTATTGTTACTCTGTCCCTTAGTGGACGATGATAGCATGATATGATATAAGGTGATGCCTAGTCTCAACTTACTGATTACTGTTTACTGAGAGATTTACTGAATCCTATTTTATTGTACTGCATTATGAATTACTGTTTACTGAACTAAACCATACCGAAAGATTGTTTTACTGAATTGTACTGCACTGGAAAATACTGTTTACTGAACTGAAAGCTACTGATTACTGTTTACTGAACCGAAAGCTGCAGATTACTGTTTACTGAACTAGAAGCTACTAATTTCGATTTACTGATCTGAAATCTACTGATTACTGTTTACTGAACTGAATTATGCGGAATACTGTTTATTGAACTGAAAGGAAATTTACTGTTATCGAGAAAGAATACTTTGAAAATTATTTCTAAAATAGAAATAATTACTGAACTGTTATCCAGTGATTTGAATATTTATAAGCTACTATACTGAAAAGACTGTTTACCGTAACTACTGTTTTACCACTGTACTATCACGTGTTTTGAACTGTTACTGAAGTGGTGGAAATTAAATGATTTATTCCATTCATATTTATGAAAAAATAAATATTTTTCAGCATATAGATTTCATTGTATCAAGCAACATACGACTCCTTTACTGAGCATGTGGTTCGCTCACCCCCTTATCTTTCAACTCCTCAGATCGCCGCAAGGATTATTTAAGACCTCCTTTGGAGAAATATAGCTGCGAGTAGCCCATTGGGACAAAGAGCATTGAAATTTAAGGTACAGTCACTTCTCTTATATATTCAGACACTTGTATACAGTACTACATTATTGTAAAATAGAAACAGAAGATGTAAAGTGTATGAAATATTGAAAAAAATTTTATATTCCAAATTTATTGAATAAATGTTCACCATTTATTACTGTCAAGGATTAAGTGTTAAAGGCATCACAGACAGCCCAACCAGCAAAAATGTGTGTAAAATATGTTATTTACCGTACTATAGACTAAATATTGTGTAAAAATGTACACTCAGACTGTTACATGAAGAGATTTTCAATCATAGACACTCATCTTTGCGTAATTGTATTGAGTGATGTTTTGGAGTACCGAAGGCTTGATTTCCAATTTTAAAGGGAATGTCACCATATAGCTTATGCATGCAACGTTTTATTACCATTGCATGTTGTACGGTGAATAATTTTATTAGGACACATAGGATGCAAGATAATATGTTCAAAGAATATGAGACAGATAATCCTGTAGTCAATAACAATAAAGAAACTTTAGGAGCCAGCAATTCACAGGAACATGTGGAGTTTAATGTTACTCCAAGTCAATTACGATATATGCATAGAGTTCGTGATGAAATTGCTCATGAATTGTGGAATGCATATCAAAATAATTGGTAGTTGTATATGTATCATGACTTAAACTAGACTTAAACTAGACTTAAACTATCCTTTTTTTTGTGTTTTTTGTAATATAAATTTTACTTTTGTATTTTTAATTATGCTTATGTAATTTTATACATATCGTATTAAAATTTAGTTGTATTAATTTTAAATATTAATAATTTTTAGATGTATAGAGTATGAAATAAGTCTCATGCAAATTTGAAAATAATAATTTAAGATAAAGTTTATATAATAATAAATGAAACAGTTTATGTAATACATCAAAATTAAGAATAAAATTGCACATTATTAATAATATACTAAAATTATATAATTTCAATAAAAATATTTAATGCAACATTAATAAATTATAGGATTAAAAAAATTATGTTTTAACTTATTAGATGCCAAACATGTTTCATGTTTTCAATTTTAAAAATTATACAACAACATTAGTTTACTGAACATGTTTTCTGTTTTCAAAATTTTAAAACAAAACAAAACAAAAATAAAAACAAAATTTTCAAAATAAGAAAATATAAAACATAAAATTGACAACGATACCAAACTATCCCTAAAATTGCTATTTTCTATAATTTTGGAAATAATATTGTCAATTTCTAAAATTATAAAACAAAATCTCTTTACCAAACACAATTCATATTTTATGTTGGAAGATTTTGGAAAAAAACATAAAACATAATACAAAATTGATCCTATGCAAAGCCTAAATTAACATTCCCATTTGCTCTCTTTCTTTCTTTTTCTTTTTCCTTTTTTTCTTTCCCTTTTAGCCGCAGCAAATGTGCCAATTTTTAAACCCGAAACAAAGAGATGGAAAAAAAAACTTGAAAAAAGAAAGGAAAAATGAGAAAATGGGTTTCTGGGCAAATCCATGAAGAAAAGGTTCACAGGATTTGGTATTTTCTTAGGAACTGTTAATTCCTTTGAACCTTCATCTGGGTTTTTCGAGATCATTTACGAGGACAGCGGTTTTGAGGAACTCGATTTCCACGAAGTTGCTTCTCTTGTCATGGCTGATCATTTTAACCCAACCTCCGAGCCCAAGCTCTACCTAGGGTCAGAGATTGTCCATGAAAAGCTAAGGGTTGGAAGGCCCAAGAAACAATGCCGCTTTGATAGGAAAGTTAGTGTCTGTCCAGGTAATGAGGAGAAGGAAACCCTAGAGAATAACACGAATGGATATTTGAATAGAAATGTTGATTTGAATGGAGGGTTTGTTAGGAATTTGAAAGAAAGTGAGGGTTTTTATGGCAATTTAAAAGAAACCCTAGATGAGAAGGGAATTAGGTATTGAAGGGATTTGAATTTAAATAATAATGGAGATATTGAAATGAAAATTAGGATTGATTTGAACTCGTCTAGATTTGATTTGAGTCTGAATGATTTTTATTTTAGTAATAGTTATTCAATAATGATGGGACTTCTTGTAGTGGGGACAGAATGTTAAGAAGAGAAGGTGCATTATTTGAATTTGGATGCAAACTGCGATTTGGATGACAACATCAATGTTAATTGTGAAACCCCAAAGAGGGATTGTGGTTTTGATTTGAATTTAGGCATTGATAAGGAGATTAGAAAGGATAGGAGTGATGGTAACTGTGGAGAGCAAGCGCAAGCGAGAGAATCTACCACTTGTGCTGAGACAGTTCTAAAAACACTGAAATTAGAGCAAAATGTTGTCAAGGACAATGTTTTTAGCAAGGAATTGAAAGAAGATCTTTCAGGTTTAGAGTCTATTCAAGGAATCCTTAGAAGGGTAGTGTTGCGAATACAGTTGTTATTAAGGCTGACGATTGTCTGGGAGTTGTGTTAGAGGATGTCTATGAGCCTGGTAATGCAATAATTGATCAGTGCAAGGCCAACGATGGAAGTTCATACAAACAAGCTTGTGGTTGGAGAAAGAGAAGAAAGGTTACAAATGACTTGGCTTCTTCAACAGAAAGGGTGTTGAGAAGAAGTGCTCATAGGGCATCTGCTAAAAATCATGTTCCAAGCACACCACCAGCCATGCAAACATGTGCCCTAGTGATTTGTCAACATCTTCTTCAATTAGTGTAGTAATAGAGGAGAAGCCAACTAGATTAGGTTGTAAAGTGTCTGAAGAGCCTATATTTCTTCCTGCAAAGCTGCAACTCCCTCTGTGAGAACCGCTTATTTTGTACTGTACATGTGTATATATGTAAATATTAATTTATTTTTGAATGTATGTGTAAATTATAAATAAATAATGATGTGGGCTCCACTTGAAATTGTGAGCCCATATGTATATATGACTGAAGGAACAATGTACGGATAGCGTAATAATGATATTATGGAAATTTGAAACCCAAAATACCTTATTTGCATCATTTTGGAAAATGTGATAAACAAATTGGGAAATGACAGTTACATCTTGAGGGTATTTTTGTAAATTATACCCAAACTAAAATGAATTAGGATAAAGTAAAAATACCATGATATTCTACATGAAAATGAGTTTAAGATTGTGTTAATAGATTTATCAAATTGGTGGTAAAATCAAAAAATTTTGCTAGCAATCCGTAGGGGTAATTTCATAATTTCTCATTATCGATGTACTACGCATCGATGAAACCACTTCTAATCATCACAATACATCTAATAAGAGTATTTGGTGATGGAATTCGAAATTTTGGAGCACGGTTACATAGTTTTTACAACTACGAAAGCCTGAGGCCAAAATTATTCAAAATTTTCATAACTAGGGGCTTTGTTGTCATTTTGCCTATTTTTAGGAGGGTCTTTATAACTACATCAACTGTTGGCTAGTACTATTCATCATCCCTCGCACTCACTCCCACACCATTTAAGAGAAAAAGAAGAATGAAAATAAAACCCAACAAAAACACAAGTAAACCTTCCTTATTTCAACAAACACATAGCTACAAACTTGTTCTACTTTCTTCCCTCTCTCTAACCATACCAATATATCATAGAATAAGTGGCAAAATTTGAAGATAGGAAGCTTCAAAGATTCGGTCAAGGTATGGATCTCACTATGCATTTTGATTCTTTGATTTCTAATGGTGTAGGAAGACTAAGTGAAGTGTGATAAACATGTTGGTAGCATTGGTTTCAATTAAACTGAGCAAAATAAAATTTTGCCAGTAAAGGGGTATTTGGCCAAGCTTGGAACTATGGGAATTCATTATGTTTCATGCTTAAAAATTATGCCAAATTATAAAATAAACATGGCTAAATAAGAATATGAGATTGGATTGTTGAAATTCTTGGAATTTCAACATGGTGAATTTGGCCTCATGAAGGGGAAAGGGTTTGCTGCTGCATTTTGATGATTCTAGGGTGCCATTAGACTATAGAAATTACAATGAGTTTACCGGTGTACTCAGATTTAAAATTTGACTTAAAATGATTGTATAAAATGACTATAAGAATGAAAAATTGTTGTGTTATACTATCGATAGAAATTATACTATGAAAATATTTGCAATGTCCAATGTGGCTGCACTTATACATGAACAATAGCTTAAAAATAAGTATTAAATGAATTAATATTTTTGGTGAAATTATCTGCAGCCTGGAAGTAACGATTTACGAGTGGTGCACTCAAAGAGGTTGGATACCTCTGATAGGTAAGGGATGCGTATGTGATCTGTAAGGATATCTCGAATGCATAGTTTCGATGCAATTAATTTATAAGGAAATTTTTGTAATGAAATGTCTTGGAAACTATGAAATTGTGGCTGTTTTTTTTTTTGGTAACATGAAATTGTGGCTGTTGGTTGGTTTTAAACTGTGTTTGAAATTGCAGGAAGGCTAGGGTATTAGCAGCTGTTGTGCTGCTGAAATTTCCTAGAAAATTTTCTAAAAATGTCATGAAATATTTTAATGCATATTTGAATGATTTCCTAGCCTTGGAAATGATATATTTGATATTTTTCATAAAAATGAATATACCGAAAAATATTAATTAAATATTCATGTTATCGAATTTACTGAAAGTAAAGCTATTGGAAATTTCTCCTAAACGTTTTACAATGTGAGAAATGGTTTATAAAGGGAAATGTTGAGAAGTGAATATTTTATAAATTATTTTCGGTAAATATTCACTATATGATAAATAAAACCTTTATGAGCTGACTGAAGATTTTAACTATTTTTCTTGATTTCCATAAAGGTGATATGATGATGAGAATATTGTTTTAAGACTAATAAGGCCCGTATCATGCTGATATGTGATATGTTATATGTGATATGTATTCAGTGTCTTAGTTAACACCTAATCAATGTACGACTGAGGACAATTATAAACTATAGCCATAAATCTCATATGATGATTTTTATCCCCTCCGGGGATTACAGCATGATATATCTTCAGTGATGCCTTAATCTCCACCATTTTTATGATACAAAAATGATGTTTTTAAATGGGTGATGATATTAAATGACCAATGGTTATTTATATGTTTTCAATGAGACAGACGATGATTTCTAAACGGTTTCCTATACTAAACTGAGTACTATACTATGTACAAAATTTTCAGTGATATATGTGATATGTGTTCAAATGGAAATGGTGATTTATTAATCTAATATTCTTTTCATGATTTATTTTGAATATTAGATTTTTTGATTTCAAATGAATTATATTATGATAGTATTGATTTAAAATTGGTATGAAATGTTATGGAAAGCGTATATTTCGAAAATAAATATTTACTCCCTATAGTTGCTTTTAGGTTCTAAGACAAGACAAGTATTTCAAAATATCTTCCTTACTCTATCTGTATCCCTCGCCGACTATAGTATCTTTCCTATTACGGTCCCTAGTACACCTATAGGAAAAATATGGATTTTATGGCATATAGATTTCGTGATATCAAGATTTACATAGAATTCCTTTACTGAGCTGTGGTTTGCTCACTCCTTTATTTTCATCTCTCCAAAGTATTTCTAGTGACTGCGTGATATATCATCCGAGGATTTTCGGCTACACTTTGAGTACCCCCAGGCAGCTAGTGTAGATCCTAGAAGTATAATCATTTACTTTATATGTTCAGACTTATTTTACAGTACTATTATGTTGCAAATGTAAACAGGGGATGTAAACGATAAATAAATTACGATATGTGAATATTCTTATTTAATTGTAAATTATTGTTTCAAAATGTTTACTGTGTAATGAAAATGGGAAATAAAGGCATCGCAGACAGTCCAACCCTTATTATATGTGTGAAAAAGTATAAATACTGTATATACGGACTGTGACACCTACCATCTTCCCAAAATTTGAATTTAGATGGGATTGCTGTACTTGATATTTTTTCTATTTATGCTTGTTTGAGGTCATTTAGTACTTTACTATTTTTATGTCCCTTTAAGTTGAAGGATTTTGTGGCTGTACTTAAGTGTCACACTCCCAGCTCATTATTTGATTGTATTCATGTTTCAGTTTTGCAAACTTTGAAAAAGCATTTGGAGTACCTTTCTAATGAAGGTTCTGAATTTGCTTCTGAATGTTTTGAGGTATTTTTATTCTTTCTATTCTTTTTCCTCCCCTGCCCTCCCCCTTGTCAACATTATTTTGGTTTGCCATTTATTAGTGTTTAATATTTCTTGTTGATCTTACAACTAGGAGTCTTAATTGGGGTTTCTTGGATTGTATTATGTGGCCCATTTTCTTGGTCGAGTATCTACTTATTCACAGTTCAGGATTGAAATGTGGCCTTGATCTCTGTAGTTTGAAACTATTCAAAAGTGACTATTATAAACAACCTTTGTCTGTTAAAGTTGAGATACTTAAGTGTTTATGTGATGATATGATTAAGGTGGAAGCCATAAGATCTGAGCTTAATAAAAGGTCTTTGGCATCTGAGACTACTATGGATTTTGACCGAAATATGAACATTGAGGTTTGCAAGAAAAGAAAAGTTGCCACGGACGTGTCGACTTAAGTGAGGAGACAGTTGATGATACTACTGATTGGAATAGTGATGATTGCTGCCTTGTAAGATGGATGGGAGTTCAATATGCTGCGATGGCTGTCCTGCTGCTTACCATTCAAAGTGCGTTGGTGTTGTCAATTCTCATTTGCCAGAAGGTGACTGGTCCTGCCCCGAGTGTGCAATTGAAAGACATAAGCCTTGGGTGAAAATTCGTAAATCACCTAGAGGAGCAGAGCTTTTGGGCATTGATCCTTACGGTCGGTTATATTATAACAGCTCTGGTTACTTGTTAATGTAACTGTTCTACTCAAGCTGTAGACATAGTTTATTAGCTAACTAAATCTAGTACTATATTATTATTGTTATTGTCACAAAATTCTATGTCGTCTCTAACCTTGTTGACCCATTCGTTTTCCTCAAATCCTTCTTAAAGTTCTTAGAAATTATTTGACATTTACTTAATTAGTAGTGATTTTGAAACCTAATGTGTGAATAAAGATATAACTTGATGAGTAAAATATAATCCTTTAACTGTGCAATTTGCTTGTCATTATCTTCATAAGGTCTATGACATGTGATATTGAGACATCATCGACACAGCCTTTAGCATCCATTCCTAACGTTCATGACAAACTTCGTGTTAGCATGTAGAAGATCATTCTATTTGACGCGATTATGATATTTTATTTGCTGATGTCAACAATAAATCTTTTGATTGATGATTAGCATTGTTATATTTTAAATCATGATTCTGTTTTAAGATGATATTGTTAAACAATTTTTCACTGCAAATTATTGTTCCATAGTTTGAATCGATAATACTGTGGTTTTTTTTATATAAATATATATTAGAGGGGAAAAAGGAAAAAAAAAAGTCTTCCTTGGTATTAAAGTTTTTTTAATCTTACAGCAAGGTGGAGGCAACTTCAAGAGATTGCGACTTTTTACGGTAAAAAAAAAAATTTTCACCAACCTTAAGGGATTGAGTCCTAAAAGTTAAAAAATTTCTAAATTTTTTATAATATTAATTTTGTTTTTATATCATCATCATCGCCGTTGTCATCATCATTATCATTAAATCCTTTATTCCAATAGATTGAGGTAGGCTACATTAACCAATATCTAAACTCATATTAAATTCGTACATATGAATTCTCTTCCCCTAACACATTCTTATCCCAAGTAATGTGTTTATCCAAATCTAATGGCTCCATATCTTTTTGAATTATTTCATTCCAACTCTTTTTCATCATGCACAACTTCACTCTCCTAGTGGGGAGCATTTACAAGTTTACGTCATGCGTATCCAAATCAACATAAACGATTTTCACGTATCTTGTTTTCGATAGATATCACTTCTATCTTCTTATGGATATTTTTATTTCTCATTCAATCCTTAAATTCTTTTAATTTCTACATTTTGCTTTTTTTTTGAATTTTTAAAATTTTTGAATTTTTTATATATTATAATTTTTTATTTTTTGAAATTTTTAAATAACTTTTTTATTTTACTTTTTCACACAAACGTGACATATCAATTACATGACATTTATTATTACGTGTTACAATTTGATTAAATATGCATTGCACGACAATATATTTATTAACTATAATAGTCTTATGTACCAAACTATGTGACAGAACTGAAGTTTAAGTACCAGTGTGACAATTTTTATTCTTTAAGTGCTAACATAACAAAAGTGATATAGTTCAAGGTCTAATTTTGTCATTAACCCATATATGTAGTTGTGTATTACGTTATAGGGAACAAGTTTTACTGATAAGGTAAGTCGTATGGATGCCTATATAAGCATCCTCTCTTGATGCCAGATAAAACATTTAAAATTATCTTTTATTTTTCACTTCTTTAAAACTAACCACCCATAAATTCATACATTTAAAAAAAAGTACTTTTTAAAATCAATTTTTAATAATTTAAATCTAAATTTTTTAAAACAAACTTCTCCACTCGATTTACTAAATTTGTCGTTTTTTTCATTTTTAATTTTTTTGATTTGGTATTTTATTAAAGGATTTTAATATCCATTAAAGATTTTTAAAAATCTATGTATAATATAGGACACAAACTTAATACAAAAGAAATGTTACTATGTAAATTTGAAATATTTTGAGAAAGTACGATGAAATATATGAAAACATTTATGACCATTTAAGTCAAGTTTTCTCGATCAAAAATATTAATTAGTTGAAGAATTTATATATGATATACTGACAGTGTATAGCTTTTAAACACTATCAGTCAATCATAAGATGACATCTCATATGCAAGTCCTTAAAAATAAATATTAACTAGATTTAAATATGTGCGATGCACGATTATGATTTTAATTTATAATAATTTTTAAAAATAAAATAGAATTTAAAAAAATATTTTGAAATACATGTTGAATAATGTATTAAAAAACTTGATGCATATATAAAATACACAAATTAAAGAATAATTCGAAAGTAAATACTAATTAAAAAATATAGAAAAATTAAATATCACAAATATTAATATATTTAAATAGCTACAATTTTGATGACAATAATTCTTATTTCATTAATCATTTATAAATTATTGGTTAATGTTGCATATTTTAAATCGATTTATTTTTAAAATTTGAATTTAAATGATTCCCAATTAATCTTATAAAATTAATTAGTGTTGGAAACTTTATCTTTTAAGGTTTTTAAAAAATTATTTATAATAGTCTCAAACATTAAAAGTAAGTAAAAATGTAAATAAAAATAGAAATAAATTATTATTTTAATTTTTAAAATTTAAATTAATTTAAAATAATTAATTACAATATTTAAGATAATGCACGTTTCAAATTAACAGATAATCCATATGGATTGTTTATTACCAAAAACTTTATTGAACAAATAAATAAATAAATGATTGAAAAAATAAATTTGAAAAGGAATGGAATGAAAATTGAAAAAAGACGTGGAAGTTTAACTCAATGCTAAGCTTAAATACCTCATTTTAAATTTTTTTAATAAAAGATTTAAAACTTTAAGATAGTTCCAATAAAAATATATAGATATTTTTTAATTTAAAAATAACATAATAAATGATAACAGAAAATTCAAATTGTAAGATAAATCTTGTTTGATTTAAATGAAGATAATTTGATTAAAGTATAATTTTTTTAATTTTCATATATTTTAAAATTAAAAATTAATGGAATAAGATTATTTATAAGAAATTAAAATTAATTTATTATTCCAATAGCTTTAATTTTTATATATTTGTATAAGATATAAGATTATCATCAAAAACTAAATCTTATTGAAATTAGAAGTGTAATTTTAGATCAACAATCAAGTTAACTACATGGACATTTTATACTTTGACAATGAAAAAAATTCATCTCACCACACATGTCATGTGTTCGTATAAAATACATAAGTCTTTTTCTTTAAAAAAGTTCATCCAAGTAAAAAATGTATACCAAAATTAATTATTTTTATAAATATGTTTTTATGTATATAACAACAGTATATATATACATATATATATATATATATATATATATTTGTAAAAGATGAATAAAGAAATTGGTAAATGATATGAAATTTTTTAATTTTAATATATATAAATATAGACGTTTATCTTTTAGAAATTGAAATAGATAATTTATTTAAAAAGATAATTAATTTATTTTATAATTTTAATGTTTATAGATTCCTATTTTTTAGAAAATTGAATAAAATTATTATTTTTTATTTAAAGATATTACATATGTCAAATTTTTAGAATATCAATATTTGATATTTTATTTTGAGTCAATTGCTTTAGTGCTTTTATATATATATATATATATATATATATATATATATATAAATATATATATATATATAAGATAAAATTTTTAAATCTATTTTTAAGGGCTTATGAACTTTTAGGTTTTGCTCATTAATAATGTGTCATCCAGTGGTTGACTGATAGTGTATAAAGACTATATACTGTCACTGCATCATATATAAACTTTTAGTTAAATACAAATATTGTATTTTGTTAGCTTTAAATTGACAAGTCTTTTGAAATGACAAAATTCAAGTAAGCTTAAAAATTGATTTTTCTCTAAGTAAATTTGCTTTGAATGAACTCAATAATAGAAAATATTTTAAACAAGTTTTAGATTGTGATTTCAACTGAAAAGTCAGTAAATACTCTTAAGAAAAGTGTTAGAAGTTTTTTTAACTGACTTAGAATCACAAAAACCACAAACTATCTCAAATTGCAGTTAAAGATGTGCAGGAATAGATTCTGGTTAAAAGGGATCGATCCCCTTGGTAAAGGGATCGATCCCATTTTGACAGTAAGCTTGATAAAGCTCCAGGAACAAGTTGGAATAGGTTCTGGATAAAAAGGATCGATCCCTTTGGTAAAGGGATCGATCCCTTTGGACGAGACTATGCAGTAACGGCTAGTTTTTGAGGGTTTCAACGGGAAGAAATGCATTAAATGCTTCACCAACTGTTCTATCCGTTTGGTGGGTTATAAATAGTGACATTTATGAAGTTTGGAGGTAGAACAAGCATTCCAAAGTATTCAAGCTTCAAGAGAGAATCTGAAATCTGAAAATCTTATTGTAACTCAATTTTGTGAGAGTGTTTTCTGTATCCTTCACCCATCCACTGAAAAAATCAGATATTCAATGGGGTGAGCTATCCTTGTAAGGTCTGATATTGTAGAGTGTGGGAATACTACAAGGGTAGAGGATTAGAAGGAGACTTCTAAAGTCCCAAGAGAAATTGTAAGAGGTCTTGTCACACCTTCAAGTGGTTTGTAAGCTTTCTCAAGGAAGAGGTGAATCAAAACCTTGACAAGAAGTTCAAGGAGAGAGGACGTAGGCAAGAGATTGGCCGAACCTCTATAAACCTTGTGTTTGTTTCTCTTTCCCTTACTCTTATTTACTGCATTTGTTTCATTATTGCTTATTTGACTTTGATTGTGCATTAAGAGTTAAGAAAAGTAGAAATAACTAGAAAAACCGATTCACCCCCCCTCTCGGTAGAGCCAACATATTTCATTTAAATATAAAAATTAAAAAAATTATGAAAATATTATTTAAACTATGGGCGGGCCTGATCTAACTCTCCAAAGGTCAAGCCAAGCCCCAGCCCCCACAAGCTCAATCCGGCCCCCTTAAGTTGAGAATAGTGCCACAGTTTCAAACGACAGCGTTCTATCTTCTTAAGTAAACAAATTTAAAGAGTTGAAATATTCAAAATTTCGATCTTCTTCACTCTGCAGCAGAACTAGACTCAAGCGAGCCCAGAGGAGAGGGAGAGAGAGCTTAGATTCCTGGATTTTGAAATTCCATTTTCCCGCGTTTCCTAGGCTACCAAACAGAGGTAAAAATAAACAATTCTGTTTTCCTGTTTTAAATATTACTTAACTTTGTTGTATTATCATCATTGTCATTATTATCATTTAATCCTTGCATTATGAGGTCAGTTTCCAACTTCCCCTCTTACTTTTTCTTTTTTCAAAAATTTCTGTTTGGTTGTTTAGAAAACGAAGCAAAACACAACAACGAAAGAAAAAGGA
Organism: Heritiera littoralis; assembly: GCA_031772115.1. NCBI lineage: Eukaryota > Viridiplantae > Streptophyta > Magnoliopsida > Malvales > Malvaceae > Heritiera > Heritiera littoralis. The sequence continues at coordinate 4,156,463 of JAPDPK010000043.1, forward strand.
AGATTTCTTTCTTGTCTTTTTTACTTCTTTTTGTTTTCTTTCGTCTTTTTACCATTTAGCTTTCTCGTGTTCATCGATTTCTGACTCTAAAAATAGGGTTTCTTTAAGCAGTTAAGAGATGATTCCAAAATTACTGATTTTAGTAATTAATTTATTTCTTAATTTTACATAATTTTACATCTGTTTATACGGAGTAATTGGCCTTTCTTAATTTTATTTTTTTGCAGATGGAGCCTCTGTATGCAAAGCTTTATGATAAATATGACAAGCTCAAGGTCTCGCAGCTCCTTTGTCCCTTAAAATGTTCTTTTTAATGATATTTTTAGATTTGCACTACTTTTTCCTGCTTTATAGATCTTCATGCTATTTCTGTCATTATAAGTTTAGTTGCCAATAAAACTGAAGAAAAGAGCGAAATGTTTAAAATTTGCCTCTTTTACCACTAATTATTTGTATGGAATGACAATTCAGCTGCAGGTGTACGCAATTTTATCTTAGTTTGGTTAGAGTGGAATTTTGATTTTTTTTTTCCATCTGTTTGAGAATCAAATGCGGCTATATCTTTAATCATCTGATAGGATTTTGGTTTTTATTTGTTTCAGAAGAAAAAACTGTCTGAAATGGATGACATAAATAGAGATCAAGAAGAGAAATTCTTAAGTTATGTGCGTGGTAAGCATATCTTCATTTTATAATTTCTATTCTTTTATCACCTTCATAGTGTATGTGAATCTCAAAATCTTATTTTTTTTCCCTCTTCCATGCTTATCTAGACATGCTATATCTAGCATATATCATAGAAATATAATGAAATATCAGTGTCAGTCCATCACTTGATTTTGGCTCGTAGATTAAAGATAAGTACATATTTTTTACCTTCATAATAAAATGGAAAATAAACTAATGCATTTTCTTATTCAAAACAATCTCATCCTGGGGTTATGTTTAATGGTTTGACTGATCTCATGACTGATAGTTTCACATTTTACTAACACTTTTATAGCTAGTTGTAATGAGATTGTAGTAAAGTCTGGTGAAAAGCTTTAAATAGAAAAGGATGCTATTGGGTTTCTCATCAGCCCTCCTCATGCATGATCATCATACCGCCTCTTATTTTATGGAAGGTATAATTGTGGCTTTAGTGCTTTGAAATTGATTTGTTGGTGATGGTAGAAACTAACTTGTTCTGATTGTTCAACCAATATTTTTAGGTCCAAGTTCTAGATTTGAAGAACATTTTACATTTCAATCTTGTGTTTTGAAGCAATAGACTAATTGTTATAAAGTTATACATGATTGTGAGGCTGTAGAATGAACCGAACTGCTTGCCAATAGCTTAAATTTGGTTCTATAAAATGCTTGTTTGAACTTGTTACCAATTAGATTAATCAAACTCAAATAGAAGTTCTATCTTTGTTACTTTGACAAATTTTCTAGTAGCTTCATTACAAGTTAAACAAAAATTGAACAATCATTTAGGATCCCTCTAAAAATGCTTTTTTTTTCCCGTTGTTGCAGCTGCAGAGGAGCTGATACAGCACTTGAAGAGTGAAAATGACAAGTTGCATGCGGAAGTTAATGAGTTGAGAAGTGAAGTGGCCTCTATAATGTTAGTAATTTTAATTTTCTCTTTAGGCCTTTACATGTTAAAATGTCAGCTCCTTCTTTCTTGAATTTTAAAATTTGTATCATTGCAGGTCCAGCAAGGACAAGCAATGTGCAGACTACCAAAAGCTTTTGATTGAAGAGAATCAAAAGTGTAAGAGGCAATTGATTATTTGATGATTGTTGTTTGTATCTCTTTCTGCCTAATGGCTTTGACATACATGACTTTCCTGTCCTTTCTCTTTTTTCATCTTTGTTGAATATAGGAACTGAGTCATGCTATTGCAAGAAAACTGGCATAAATTGATGCTAAGGGTATTAGGTATTCTGGGTAAGAAGAAAGTGAATAATATCTCATATCAGTTTAAGTAGCTAAAGTACAGAAAATTATGCTTTTTGTTAGAGAAATAGATTTATATGCACAAGTTCTTGTCTGAATAGAAAATGAATTCAGGTTGTTTGGTAACCTTGAAGTAGGTAGTTAGGACTTCTATTGTTAATCTCTCCAGTCTTTTGGGGCTTGCACCTGTCCAAAATACATGGAACAAGCTCCATTTGCTTCAATTCTTCCGTGGATCAAGAAGGGTAATTAAATCTGTTAATTTGTTCACTATTGCTATATATTATTTCTCTTAGTTTGGTACTTACACTGTATTAGCTATAACTTTGAAATGTTAAGTCATCAAGTTTGATGGCTCTCATGCTAATGACCAAATTACATGGTCACATTTGTGTATTTATCTGACTTCATTTTCAACTTTGACATTTATATTTATTCAAATGTCGTTTGAACCCCTGAAATAATTAATTATACATACGTGTACAAATTTAAAAGAAAATTCAAGTATCAGAATTTATACATGTTGCCTTTCAAGACATGGCAGTAGTTTCAGAAATAAAAGAGTTACAAAAGGGCAACGAAATAAGTAGGGCTTTTAACCCCTGAAAGATGAAAGTAATGGCAGGTGAGGGATTTGGTCTTGCATATAGGATTCCTTTGGTGAGTTAAGGTTTTAGTCGCACCTTTAGTTGGGTTAATCTCTAGTGTTCTGATGGTAACATCATTGAAAACTGTGAATCAATTTGCATTATACCAACTGCTAACTTTTTTTTTTTTGTGGTTGCACCGCATTTGTTTACATATCAAGTTCAAATATGTGATGGGTATATGATAAAAGAATGAAATTGCATTTATTGTATGGAAAAGTAAACTAATTTATTTTGAACTATTGGGAGCACAGGTTACTGAAAATTCAATACAAAAGCTTACTTTTTTGTTGTGCATATAGCCTTGTCTTGTGGATCACATTCTGCGGATCACATTCTGCTAACAAAGGCATCTTGATATTTTACATAAAGCTTGTAAATAACAAGAGAAATATTCCGAAATCTAGCAATTATAGGCTGAATATAAACATGTATGTATGTATGTATGTATGATTAAAACTGTTCCTTTTGGGGAAAAAATCCTATTTGAAGCTTCTCTGATTGAGGTCCATCTGCCCTTTAGTTATACAGAGTATAAAATCCATCCCTAACCACCTGTAGCAGTGTTAAAACTGAAGTGATTACTGCACTGAACTACTAATGACCTGCCTTCGTCAGAAATTTTAACTTTCTATTGAAGCCATCAATCATTTCTTCTGTGCTAAATTTATGGCAGGTAAAGCACTTTCCGAAGAAGTTAACAGGCTGCAAAATCTGCATCAAAAGGGACATGTGAAGGGTGGCAAAGGAGATAGTATACCAACAGTCTCTCCTGGAAGTGCACAAGTTGCACCAGAAAAGCTTTCTAGTTGCTCCACTCAAATGATGACAAGAAAGCGTAGCAGGAAATCTGCTGCTGAGACAGACAACAATATTGTTACTCCTGGTTCAGCTAACCATAATATTGCCATGACGAATGCATTGGCAGAAAACTTGTCTGAGAAAGCTTTGATGGGTGAGGTTCTTGCACATGTTCAGCTGGTATGTCCTCAATCGAGCATCTCTTTACTCAAAAGCTGTTAGTTTCTACATCTGTACTGATTATTTTGGATGACTATGCAGCCAGAATGCTGTAAAGGCGGTCTAGGTGCTAATGCCACTCCTAGTGGTGCTTGTCTGTTTCAAACTTTTACTGAGTGCTTAGTGGGCATGAAAATATCAATCATTAATCAAAGTGAAGGACTATGCATTTTAGCTCTGCATCAATCAAGTGGTAATTCTTAACTTGAGCATCATACTCAGTCCATTAAATTTTGAGTGGTTCCATCTTTCTTTCACTTCTTAGTTCTGGATATTTTTCCAGTAAAGTTGGCATTTTATTAATTTGGTGTAGTTCATGGTTTGAAGCACGTTTAGGATCTTGGTTTTCTATTGCTTGATTGGCATCTGTAATGTGGCGTATCTTCATTTAAGAAATGAAAATATTTTATTAAGAGTAAAGAATCTTCCAGACGGATCACAAACGATCTAAATAAACATAAAAATCACAGAACGTGCGTCATTAATATATAGCATTTGCAGAAATAATATTTGGTACATAAATTATCAGATCTCTGAAAATGAGGCCATAACCTAAAAATAGGATATCATAAATATGTTGTTTTATAAATAATGTAAATCCATCATGATAGTTAATGTTTTCCATATTTTATGGAAATAAAATGTATGATATTTTTCGATGAAAGTGCGAGAGACAATATAGAATGCACATAAGGGCAATATCTTGCAAGTCCTCTGTCTGTGAAGTTGGCTGAAACAAATCTGGCTAAGTTGTCCCATTGATGTTCTGCATTGAGCTTATGTGATGGTTGTGTACTTGTAAGAAGGCTAAATCTTTTTTGCTTCTCAATCTTTAGTTTCTTCTTTATACTGATAAAAGCAAAGGGGAAGGTTTCTCCAGTTTGAATGGATTTTGTTTTCCAGCATCTCAGACAACAAAAAAATTTTATCGTTTTAACTCAAGAAGTTTGTCAGCTATACTTGCTAAGCAAATTACATACACCAATACTATAGTTTAGGAATTACGGCAGCCATGTGTGTTTCTGATTGCTATTCAAGAATCAGTTCCTGCATGCATGAAACTAATTCATCTTGATTCTGGATAACTAAAACAGGTTACTCCTTCAGCCTAACATGGATGAACAAAGGAGCTGGGGAGGAATCGGAGTTTCTGTACCATGTACTCTCATTAGGGACATTTGAGAGAGTGGCGCCAGACTGGATGAGGGATGTCATGATGTTTAGCACAAACATGTGTCCTATTTTCTTTGAGAGGGTAGCTCGCGTAATCAAATTGCATCGCTAAGCTTTTCTCCTCCCCTGTTACCTTTGTAAATTGACAGTAGTGATATTGATAGTAACTAAACTACTGCTCTTTGTCTCTTTGTTTGCCTCCCTGTAACATTGGTGATATCAAATAGTTACCAAATCATTTGCCAAGTTTCAGCACAATGGTAAGTGGTAACTATATTGATTTTTCTGTGTGTTGCGTGTCTTATGGCAACCAGTCTAGGATAGAGTGGTTACGATTAACATTGCAGGAACGTTGTAATTGAAAAGTTATGATTTTGGAAACCAGTAAAAAGTAGACGGTTTTGCAATTGGAATGTATGCATTGTTCTAATAAAGGGAGAGAGGAAGGTACCGTAGCAAAGCTCAACTCTCGAAAAAAAAAAAACGTGGCAAAATAAGAGTTTATTATTAATGTACCAATAATGTATAGATATTATAAATGGTTTAAGGTTAGCTCACAAAAAACTATGGAATGGATTAAGCAATTGGTTAATATCAGAAATGACTAATTGGAAGATAAGATGGGTGTATGCAACCAATTCTCCAATACCTTTTCGGCTTTTTGGATTCATAGAAACGAGTGTACTTTCAAAGGGGGTTATCAGGCACTAAAGGAACTTCAGGATTTTGATCTTCAAAACTTTCCAAGAGCATAGTACAAGGACGCCCAAAGAGCGGAAAGGTCCCTCAAGTACCAAACTAGCACATCCTTACTGAGATAATAGCCAAGCTGGAAACTAGGAGTGATAACTAGACAATTTTTATGGGACTTTACGAGTCCAAAAGTGACAATTGCATTGGAATTGGAGCATTGCTGAGACACTCGCAGGATGGTGTAGTTGTAATTTGCAGAAGAATGGAAGGGCAATTGCTCGAAGTAGCCAGAATCCTTTTAGCTAGAATAGTGATCCTTAAACTCCACAACCTGAAGGTCAGAATAGTGGCATGTATGTAAGTGTAGATGAGTTCTTTTGTTGTGGAGAGGAAACGTTACAAACCAGTAGAATGGGATGTGCCAGGAGGTGGTGGAGAGGAAGACTGGAGCAGACCTTGAAGAATGAGTGTTGCGGCGGGTGGCGGTAGAAGGCTGAGCAAGGCTGAGAACAAGGCTGTGTAGAGAAAACAGTGCAGAGAGGATTTGAGAGAGTTTATGGATCTGATTTGCCAAAAGTTCTTTTCAAAAACAACAAGAATCCTATATATAGGTGTGGAGAATGGGAGTTACATATCTTTGGTATTAATAACATAATAATGAGAATTGATAGCTACAAAGTATTAATGCTTTGTCTAATGGGAGTTATGCTTTGGGAGAAAGTGTATTGAAAGAAATAGGGAAAAGCACTCATACTTCAGAGAAAGGTTAAGAGAAGAACTTTTAACTATCTCTATATCTGATCCATCAAGCCAAACTCTCCAGGACATCCTAATAGTGAAGTTAACTCAAGAACCCTACCTTATTCTGAAGTTATCTTCACTTCTTCTTGAAAGTACTGTTCTATAAATGAGTTATTCTGAGAATAGGTTGTTCTGTGAGGAGTTGTTCCATGAAGAGCTATTCTGAGAAAAGCTATTATGTGAATGAGCTCTTCTAAGAAGAAGTGATGAGTTCTTCTGATAAAAGGCTGTTCCTGTGAAGGAGCTCTTTTCAGAAAAAGTTATTCTAAGAAGAGGTTGTCTTTCACTTATGGCATGAAACAAATATTAGTTTCCAAAATCAAGTATCTACATTTTTCCCCCTACATGGGAAATCTTAGTATAAGAAGTTCTCATGCACTAGTACTATAAAGGATCTTTAGAAAAATGATATTCTTATTAAAACTTATTGTCTTGTATTGAAATTGTTTAAGTTAGACTCATTATTGTCCCCTGTATGAATTTTAAAGATGAATGAAATTTTCTTAATAGAATAATAATGAAATTTTTCCTAGCATAAAAAATTTTAGCAGAATAATTTTGTCTGGTAGTACAGTTACTTAATGGAGCAGTTGCTAATGTTGAGTTGCCCCCTGCATAGAAATTTCTACAGAAAAGAAATATTATATGCATAGATTGAGAACAAATGAGAACAATTTAGAAGTAGTGTTTCTTTAGAATTTTGGAAATAAGTAAGAAAAGCATTTTTCTAAAATTTTTGGAACATGTGAGAATAAAAGCATTTTTCTAAAATTTTTGGAACATGTGAGAATAACGTTTCTATAAAATTTTGAGAATGAGTAAGAAGAGTGTTTCTTGAAAATTTTGGTAATAAGTAAGAAGCGTTTCCCTAAAATTTTGGGAACAAGTGAGTAGAGTTTTTTTCTTAAAATTTTTAGAATAAGAAAGAAGTGTTTTCTTGAAATTTTGAGAATAGGTAATGAACGTTTTCCTAAAATTTTGAGAACAGGTAGAAGCATTTCTCTAAAATTTTGGAATAGCTAGAGGCTTTTCCTGAAAATTTTGAAAACAGATAGGGAGCTTTTCCTTAAAATTTTGAGAACAAGTAAAAACTTTTCTCTAAAATTTTGGGATCAGGTAAGAACATTTCCCAAAAATTTTGAGAACAGGTAGAAGTGTTTCCCTAAAATTTTGGGAACATGTAAGAAGCTTTTCCTTAAAATTTTGGGAATAGCTAAAAGCTTTTCCCTAAAATTTTGAGAATAGGTAAGAAGTTTTTCTTTAAAATTTTGAGATCAATTAGAAGCTTTCCCTAAAATTTTGGAAATAGGTAAGAAGTGTTTTCCTAAAATTTTGGAAACAGCTAAAAGCTTTTCCCTAAAATTTTGAGAATAGGTAAACAAAGTGTTTTCCTAAAATTTTGGGAATAAGTAAGAGCGTTTCTCTAAAATTTTGGAACAGCTAAAAGCTTTTTCCTAAAATTTTAGGAATATGTGAATAAAGTGTTTCTCTAAAATTTTAGGAACAAGTAAGAGTATTTTCCTAAAAATTTTGAGAACAGTTAGAAGTTTTTCCCTAAAATTTTGGGAACAGGTAAGTAAAGTGTTTCTAGAAATTATTCTTCAAAATTTTAAAACAAGTTTTTGTCAAACGTACATAATCTTATAAAAAAAATTAAAAAAAATAACAAATTTATAACTCATGGTACTGTTCCCTCAAGTTAAAATTTTGTAGCTCGCAGGATACTATTTTCACAAACTGATGTGTTTCATCTCATAACGTTGAAGTATATAGGCCATGTTTGGTGCATAGGATAAGGATAGGATAAGATAATATAAAATTATGGATAGGATAAGATTAGATTATATCATCCTATCTTATGTTTGGTGTATACAAGGATTACAAATAAGATAGGATGATTTTTTATGTCTTTCACCATATTTGTTATGTGTAAAATTAAAAGTAGTACAAAATCATTCTTTTAAGTACTCTTTTTTAAAGTAACTTAATTTAAATTTATAATTTTTCTGCTATAATTATAAATGAAAAATTAAAAATTTAAATAGTATTTATTATACTATAATTAATAGTCCAATTTATTAGTTGATTTTTTGATAAAAAAATTACTTCTAAAAATTTATATTACATTTTCAAAAAAAAATATTTTGTTAAGAAATGATTTTTTATAAAAAGCATTCTCTATATTTTTTTCAGTTTTTTTTTCCTTTTTGTTTTTATTTCTTTTGTATGATTTAAATTTAAAATAATTTTCTACTGTAAATTAAATATATTTATTTTTAGAAAATTGAGTTTTTCTAGAAAATAAGTTTATTTTTTTAATTAAAATAAATTTCCAAAAGACAATTGTTAAATATTTTTTTTATTTTAATGGTTTCTTTATCTTCTTTCTTTTGGGTCAATTATAAGAAAATATAGAAAAAAAAGAAAAATACAAGTTAAATTTAATAATTCAATTTTGATGAATTAAAAAATATATAATTTCTAATAATTTTATGGTTAATAGTCATTTTTCTTTCCTTTTTTATAGGAAAAAAGAAAAAAAAATTAAGAAAGAAAAAATAAAAATTTAAACATGAGAAAAAACTAGTTAAAGAATATATTTTATAATAATTTTTATGTTTGAGAATTTTTTTTTGTAAAAAATACTTTAAAAAAATGTGTTCAAGAAAATATTATTTTATCAAAATTATAGTTTTTATTTAATAAAAACAAGCAAAAAAAAAGGAAAGAAAAAAGAAGGAAAAAAATTACATTAATTAATTAATTAAAGATCCTTATTATTTTATTAAATGTTTAAGTTAATTTTTAAATATAAATGTTAAGTATAAAATAAATAAAATATGAGTATTTATTTCTAATCCTATGGGATTAAAAATAATCCTTATCTTTTGGAGAGAATTGAGTTATCCTATACTAGGAGGATGAATAATCCTTCTTGCAATCCAATCCTTCCCTTAATGTGTGCACCAAACATAAGATAGGATGATTATCATCCTATCTTATCTATCATCCTATGCACCAAACATGACCATATTGTATTATAAGTACAGCCTGTAGCTTGACTTTTGATATCTAAATATTTTTTTAAAGCCCGAGCCTCAAGCTTTAGCTATAAGTAAGTTTGTTTTACTATAACCAAAAAAGTAAGTTTGTTTTACAATGTAAAACATGAACTATAGTTTGAAATTCATAACTTTATTATATAATATATATGTATGTGTATATATATATGTGTGTGTGTGTGTGTGTGTGTGTGTGTGTGTGTGTGTGTGTGTGTGTGTGTAGAATGTAAGCTACAATTTGAAATAGATATTTATAAATATAAATTTAAGAATTTAATAGATGTATATATATATTTTTATAAATTTAGAAACATGTTGAATTGTTTGAATTTGGAAATCCATTACCCACACGTTTTTTTTTTCAATTTGGAAACAAATTTTTAGTAAGAATTAATGCTATAGTTCCAAATTTTGAAAAGATGAGATTATGTGTAAATATAAATCTGTTTAGATTTCTTTTTTTTTTTAAAGATTATGTAAGTAAAAGGAAAGGAAATATTTATAATTAAAAGAAGATTTGATTCTGAATATTTGTCATTAAAATCTTGATACTCTAAGTCTTATAAATATGAAAGTTTCTCTTGAAAGTTTTTTCACATCAAAAGCCAGAAAGTAATAGTTTTTTTTTTTTTCATCCTTTTGGCTTTTAGTAGAAGTAAGGTGGCGTTTGGTTTGCGGAATGAAACAGAGAAGGAATAGAAAATATATTATGAGGTAATAAAAAATAGGAGGAATATGTTGTTTGGTTGGCGGAATGGAATAATTTTTCTGACTTTTTTTTTTGTTTGGTTTAAGGGAAAGAAAAAGGTAGGCATAAGATTAAAATGACCAAAATACTCTTTTAATATAAAGTTATTAAAATTGAATATAATTTTCTCATTTAAGTATTTACTGAAATACCTTACATTTAAATTAATATGACAAAAATACCCTCTTCTACAGTAATTACAAAAACATCTATTATTAGCACAATTACTAAAATACCCTTTTTCCTTTCTTTTAAAAAATACTCGTTAATATTAAAATTTTTAAATTTATTTATAAAATATATAAATTTATTTATAAAATTATTATAAAATTAATATTAAATATATAAATTTATAAAATTAAATATTTTATATAAAAATTTATAAAATATATATTTATTTATAAAATATATAAATTTATAAAATTATCATAAAATTAATATTAAAATATTTAAATTTATTTATAAAATTATTATTTGCTAAATAATTAATATTTATTTATAAAATATATAACTTTACAAGTAATTATAAAATATTTAGAATTATTATTTTCGAAATAATTAAAATTAATTTAAAAAATATATAAATTTACAAATATTTTATAAAATATTTAAATTTTATTTTCTATTTGAGACACATCTTTCAGCACAGGGAATTCGAATTCCCCTTGTTGAAAGGCATTCTGTTTGTAGAATGCCTTAGGGAATTCGAATGCCCGAGCTACAGTTATAAAAATAGCCATCGACCTTCACTCTTTCCGGTACAAATTTCACCAACCGCCCTCGACGCACTCTCTTTCCAACTCAAACTTTCACTAACGCATCCCTATTTTCGTTTAACCAATCATCAATTTTCACAAATTTTACCCTAATCATGGCTCCAAGACAAGCTAGGACGAAAAATCCTAATAAATCCACTCCTTCAAGAATTCCTTCACACGCCAAAAAGAAGCAAATGGTGGGAGAATCATCATCTAGCAATCAACTTTCCAGAAATTCCCTCCATCAAAAAAGGTATGAAATTGTTCAGCATTGTCAAGCTATATGTGGTAAAACCATTGATTGGTCAGCTTTTAGAGACACTGATTTTGGACCCAATATTAAAGCTTATCTTAAAGAAGTTGGATGGTTAGGACTAGCCAATCTTAAGGAGTCGAAATATAGTCTTGAATTGGTGCATGAATTTTATTCTGGTACTGCAATGAGGAGAACAGAGCTTAACATTAGTGATGATGATTAGGATTCAGAATATTTGTTTACGATGATTGATGGTCAAGAACAATGCATTACTCCTTTATTGATAGGAAAAATTATTGAATGTTCTTTTACCACTGGGCAAGTTTTAGTTCTTGAGAAATTTAATGCTTCTGATGCTTAGGCACATTATAGTAATGTTGGAGGTTTGCATGATAAGCATGCTAAAGCTTCATCCTTAGCTTCCTTTGAACTTAGATTTTTGCATCATTTCATAGCAACCACGATTTATTGTAGAAGCGGTACTTATGCCATTGTGACAAGAGAAGATTTATGGTTGCTTCATTGTGTCTCTTCTGGAGAACCCATTAATCTACCTCTGTATATTCTAGATAGGATGACGAACACCTTGAAGGCCATAATAGATGGAATTGAAAAAAGCCCTCCAACCTTTCAGCAAACACCTTTACCATTTGCTAATTTAGTCACGATGATTGCTAAGACAATAGGTAGATTATATCCAAGATACAACCTTGTTCCTTTAGCTGCTAAGTATAATACGGGATCCATTGGTAAGATGGGGTATATGGTTGTAAATGGAAAGGCAATTAAAAAGAGAATAACAGCAGCAGAGCAAGTAGAGCATGAGGAAATTGGAGACCATGCTGAGGATGATGAAGCCCCAGTGGAAGAGAATATTGAACCTCGTACAAGTGCTTCAAATTCCCAATTGGTTACAATGCTGAACCAAATGAATTTGAGGTTTGATGAATTTGGTGTAAGGATAGCAAACTTAGAACGCAGACATGATTCTTTTGAGAGTTTAATGATGACTCGTTTCGATCACATTGACGATTCATTGGCACAACTACTGAATAGGGAAGGAGTTGATATTGCACAACAAATGCATACAGATACTGCACCTGATGCGTATGTCCATGCCTCAGTGATCGATGAGCAGCAAATAGAATTTGCATAGCCGTCCCCTGCACCTACCTTTGATGGTGCTCAACCTTAAGTTGTATTTTTTTTTTAATGTAATGGGATGTTGATGGGAAGTGTTTTGGACTAATGATAGAATTCTTTATTGTTATTATAGTTGTTTTTTTATGACATTAGTAGGCTTTCATCTTACCTTAGATGTTTTTTTTTTTTACATAATTTGTATATTTTTCCATAGATGTATAAAATCCAACTCATTGCACATTTAAGTTAATAATTTAATCAAATTTTTGGTTGTATGACAAGTAAAACAAAGATTGATTACCAAATTGAGAAGATAATCTATTGAAAATGATTTGATTACCTTTTCTTTAATAAAAAAATGCAAAGGATAAAACATAGGGCTACAGAATGCCCTGGATCATAAGGAATCAGAATGCCCTGCATAGGGAATTCGAATTTCCTATGGTTAAGAGCAAACAGAATGCCCTAGAACAAGGGAATCTGAATGCCCTGCACAGGGAATTCGAATGCCATATGATCCAGGGCAAACAGAATGCCCTGGAACAAGGGCATTCGAATTCCCTGCAGAGAATTCAAATGCCCTATGCTCAATGGCAAACAAAATGCCTTGGAACAAGGGAATCCAAATGCCTGGCAAAGGGAATTAGAATTCTATATGATCTAGGGCAAACAGAATGCCCTGGAACAAGGGCATCCGAATTCCTTGCACAGGGAATTCGAATGCCCTATGCTCAATGGCAAACAGAATGCACTAGAACAAGGGAATCTGAATGCCCTGCACAGGGAATTCGAATTCCCTGCACATGGAATTCAAATGCCCATATGCTTAAGGGCAAACAGAATGCCCTGAAATAAGGGAATCCGAATGCCTTGCATAGGGAAATCGAATGCTTTATGCTCCAGGGCAATCCTTTTGCCTTCCAACAAAGCTTACAATCACAATTGTTTTTGCTTTGTTTTAGCCAATTCATTTTGCCTTAAAATGATACCTTTGTACTGGTTAAATATAAAATAAAATCATACTAATCTAAATCAATGAGTAATAAAAAAGTATAAATAAATTGTGGGTTCATGCATTGACTTATGCAAATTCTTAAATTTTAGCTACTCTATAAACATAACATTCAAAATAATATTTCATAAAATAGCTTTCAGAATAGAATCACAGATGTTTCCATTGACAGCCCTTTTAAGCACTATTAATACATAAACAAAACAAAAATACAACCATAGGGCAGGCATACATCATTTACCTAAAACAAAACATTCCAATAAGGTCATATACAAGCTTGAACCCCGAAATGTAGTACAGTAGTACATAACTATCAACACAAAAGAAAAAGTAAGCTTCATCAATGGTTGGCAAGAAACCTTTTCACCCAACGAAGTCTTCGGGATGTAGGAAGAGAGAAAAAAACTAGCATTTGACTTAGATGATCTGGAATTTTACTTAGTGCAATATCTATTTTCATCCTCCATTAGTCCATCAATCCGTTCAAGTACTCCATTTAACTCTTGAACTTTTTGTTGGATGATTAAATCAGTACCAAGGCTGCTGCTAAGTTCTCGACCAACATCCCGTATATTATCTCCTAAAAGCATTGCTGCTTGAAGAATCGAATCAGCAGAAATAGGTGTAGCGGGCTCTCTTGTCTTTCTCTTCCTGCTTCCTGTCTTTGAACTTTGGGGATCGCCAGCCAAAACTTCCGTTTCCTCAAAACCTAGGTTGAGACATACTCTCATTTTCAATTTTTTCATCTAAAGCAATATTAGGATTTTGTTGTATTTCTTCTAAAATATCTGCTGCTAACTGTGAATCTCGCTCAATTGCATGATCCTTACCATAAATTTGACTCAGCTCTTGGTAAAAACTGAAGCTTCTTGTTCTAAATTGGGTTGCATCCTTGTGACTCTGAAAAACATTACATAATTAAAGTTCTATACAAAGTATTAATGCCAAATAATTCAAGACAATTATTTGAAAAACAAAATGATAAAACAAAGAAACTTTACAGATACATAAGACTCCCAAACAACGTCCTCTGTAGTGACCATTTTCTTTTCATTGTCCCATCCAAAGCCACTGGTACAAGGGCCTTGTACCATATCATACACGATACTCCAATCCTTTTTCAATGTCTTAATTCGAGATTCTATATGCGGTTTTGCTTTAATATTTGAATTTGACAGTCTTCGACCCATCATCCTTTCAAGTTCAAACAAATATCTCGCTTTGAATCCAATATCTGCATTAAATGTGCCTATATTGTGCAGATTAACCATGCAGGAGACTAAAATAACATCTTCTTCGTAAGACCATTTCCTATTAGTTCTCTTGGCGCTCTGAATTTCAGGTACGAAAGATGAAGCATGCGTTGACATTTTCTTCTATTATACAGTGGCATAATAAACACAAAAAATTATGAGAAAACAAATCAAACTATACATATAATTGTATATAAACAAAAGTAGAAAAATACCAAAGTATATTAACATTAAAAAAGTATAAAGACAATAATGAGCTCCAATGTTCAAGGAGAAAATTTTACAAGTTCACTTGAAATAAAAACAAATAATTGACATAATTAAACCATAACAATCTCAATTTTCCTCAACCCTAGAACTTTGCCATTCAGTAAACATTTGATTTGCTAATTTCGATCTCCAATTTGACCATACATCATTGGGATCAATAGCAGTGATTCGATCTTCTTCGACAACTGTGTTCGTTATGTGAGTGGGTATCTCATCTGTTTCCATAGGGTCTGAACTCATTTCTCTCCTAATAAAATTATGAAGCAAACAACAAGCTATAATGATTCGATTATGTGTCCTAATTGGGTAAAATGATGGACTTCTAAGGATAGCCCACCTATTTTTTAGCAACCCAAAACACCTTTCTATTACATTTCGAGCAACTGCATGTTTCATATTGAAAAGTTCTTCAAGAGTGGTTGGTTGATGACCTTGACGCCATTCATTCAAATAATACCTTTGTCCCCTAAAAGGTGTAAGGAAACCCTCACTATTTGTATACCATGCGTCAACCAGGTAATAACAACCTAACAAAAAAACTTGAATATGTTACATAGGTAATTTACAAGTCATTACAACAAAAGCTTGTAAAAAATCTTCCTATTGTCATAGGAAAGCTTACCATGCGGTACTTTTAGACCATTTCTCCTAGTAATAGCATCTCGAAGAACTCTGCTATATGCAACAGACCCTTCCCAACTAGGAGAACATAGAAAAATTGCATGTCGAGTGTACAAACACCTAACATATTTGTAGCAATGTAACCCTTACGAGTTCGATATCTAGGTTTGATTTCACTTGGCACCATAACCTTGATATACGTCCCATCTAGAGCGCCTAAACAATTCTACAATTCAAATACAAATAATTTTTAAGTTGAATTACCGCTTGATGTATTGTATATATCAAATAAAAAGAATTGAATTATTGGTCTACCTTAAACCACTTCCATCGGTTGTCAGTAGAATTTGATTGAATAGGCTTGGGTTTTCTAAATAACTCATCTTGCAAAAGTATTGTAGCATTTAATACTTTTTGAAAGTAGCGACTGATTGTCTCACATAACCTTTGAAAGTTTGTCTAATAACTCAATTCTTAACATGATGAAAAATAATATACAAAAGATTGCAACTTGCTCATCTACCGACATGTTTATAGTGGACTTTTAATCCTCCAATGCTTTGTAGCATTTCACATAGTTTGAAAAATGTAGCTCTATTCATCCTAAGTTGTGAAATACATGACTCATCATTACCATGCACAAGTCGTGCAATATAATCTCGTTTTGCATAAAAATCTAATGAATAAGAAATTTTTTGCCTATAAGTATATAAAGATAACATGGATGACAACAAGCTAAAGAACCAACTAATGATAGAACACATCTCCAACCATATTGTCAAGATAGCTACAATCCTTTTTTTCCTCTGAGCATATCTACTCAAACTGAGACGAGCCATAACTGCAAAAAACACATTGTTTAAAGTACATTCAAGATTGTGATGTTATGAAAACAATCTTAAAGCTTATCTAAAACAATAAGATAGATTATGCAAACACCAATTAAATAATAGGGGGTAACAACTAATGCTATCTTTTAACTACTTGTTAAATAACACTTCATCCATTCTACACATTCTTTATTCTTTGTTACTAGGAGATAGGCACATAATAAACATAATAATTCCACAATATCAAGCAGTACCAAATCAATTTTCTTTACAATATGTCATCAAGAACCACATACTGCAGAAAACACAAGTTAGGCAAGCTCAATTACATATAGAAACAAACAAGAAATCAAACCATAATTATTATAATATTTAACATAAGAAATGAGATTCATGAGATGAAAAAAATGCAGCAACACCAACATTATCTTGAAAACTTTTACATTTACAGGGTATAACAACAGCAAAAACAACAACAACAACAATAATAATAATTATTATTAGTAGTAGTAGTATAACCATTTAATAATAATAATAATAATAATAATAATAATAATAATAATAATAATAATAATAATAATAATAATAATAATAATAATAATAATAATAATATAATGGCTCCAACATTACCAAAATTTAGAAAAAAATTGTATAAAAAATTAACCAAAAAAAGAGTGACAAAGAAAAAAAAAATCATATTTAAGAAGGAAAAAGATTGCAATTTCCCTTACCTTTTACCTATTTGAGCTGGAGAAATTTTTGAAAAATAAAAAAGCAAAAATAATAATAAAAGTTAAATATATATATATATGAAAAAAAATGAAAAAAATGGATTCAAGATACCCTAACCTGCAAAAATTTGCAATGTAAGCTGAGTAATGATCTTTAACTTCGTATTTTATAAAATGAAATTAAAAAAATGGGGAGAAAGGCAGAAGAGGAGTCGAGCAGAAGCAGTCCAGTAGGAGTCAGGCTAGTCGGCAGAAGAGAAAGGTTGATGGTGGCATTTGCTATCATTTTTGGATTTTTTAAAGGACACGCTTGTCTAAAAATATTGTTTTGCTCATGGAAAAGCTATTCGGAGGGGGGGGGGGGGAAGAATATTTGGTTTTCCCTCCTGCGTAGCTCCACTTTTCTGCACAGTGGTTCTGCGATTTTTTCTCCCCTCAACCAAAATACAGATTCCATGAATCTTTGAAAAAATGGCAGAATTGAAACGTAATTCTGCCCAACCAAACACGCTGTAAGTGTTCTTCATTTTTATTTTCAAGTCTTAATTAATTTTATATATATCTTTGCTGTTGCATGTCTTCTTCTATTTGCTATTTAATTATTGCAAAAAAAAATGTAGTTTTAGGAATAGAAAAACTAAGGCTATGAAGTTATTTAAATTCATTCTCGATGAATCATATAAAAGATTAACAAAATAAGCGAATAAAGAAGTTGCAGTGATGAAGGAAATTAAATCAAGCTTAGATGTAATGAGTAGCTAGGTACAAGCCTTAACCACTGAAGTGAAAGATAATAATTTACTAGCTATAGATTGGATAGGTTTTCTAGAGGTCAAACTTTTGTCTGTTTTAAGCTATTATTAATAACTTGTTTATAATTTATTTCACAAGAAAAAAAGTATTCAATCAAAGGACATTCCGTAACTAAAAGTCTTTATGAGTTTTATTATTATTATTATTATTATTATTATTATTATTATTATTATTATATGTGAAGCACACAGCACGCAGTGCATTGCGTGCAAGTGCAGAGTGAGCAGGCACTGTTCCTGTCACAACCCGTGACCACATTTTTCACCTTTTTTCTATACATCTTATTTGGTTAGGCTGTCTGCGATACTTTACTTTTCTTTTACATATAAACAATTTCATATAAAATTATAATATCATTTACATCCCTTATCTTAATTCACAAGAAAGTAGTATTGTAGATAAGTATAAATATAGAAAATAAATGATTGTACCTTATGCAGGCAATTATAGCTGTCGCAGTATATCCAAATGCGCAGCCGAGATCCTCAGATGTCAGACTCTCAGCCCTCGAAAATTTGAAATGTTAAAATATGGAGTGAGCAATCCACGGCTCAGTAAAGGAGTTATATGCAACTCTTGATATTCAACTATCTATATGCTGAAAAACTTTTTGATTTTTCCTCATAACGTCTAAAACATGTCCCTTTACATGTCACGTATCGTATAAACATTTTCATTTAACTTGTTACATATCATGTAAAACGTTTACATTTAACGTATCACATATCATATAAAACATTTTCATATATGGAGACTGAGGCAATCATCACTCATATCATGCTATAATACCTGAAGGTAGAAAAATAATCATGCCAGACCTATTGCCATAGTCTATAATCGTCCTCGGTGGATCACTGATCAGGTGTCGACCGCGACTAAACATATCACATGTCACATGTCACATATCACATATCACGTATGAGCATGATAAAGGGGCCAACTAGTCTCAAAATCGAGTTTTTCATCATCAATAACCTTTATGGAATTTATAAAAAAACATATAATTTCATAATTAAAACCATAAATGTTATAAAAAACATTTAGTGAATA
Organism: Heritiera littoralis; assembly: GCA_031772115.1. NCBI lineage: Eukaryota > Viridiplantae > Streptophyta > Magnoliopsida > Malvales > Malvaceae > Heritiera > Heritiera littoralis. Next base: position 4,175,289 of record JAPDPK010000043.1, read on the forward strand.
TTTAGAAAATATTTATAAAATATTCACTTTATGTCTTTTCATTTTCCATCTCGTATCACGTATAATTTACATATCAGGAGAATTTTCGGTGATCTCATTATCATTGATCTCGAAAACATGAATATTTTAAAAATAGAATTCAATATATTCATATTTGATGAAAAATAATCAATTTCGCGGTTTTTGTGATTGGAAATCGTTTCTCGTGAAATAAAATCATTTATTATGATTTTACGTAATGTTTTAAAAATTTTCGGCAGCATAACGGCTGCCGATTGACTAGCCTCCCTGCACAGAAAAGACAGTTTATATTCACAGCCAGTCAATCACCACAATTTTCGAACCAATTATTTTCCACAGCATTTTTATAAAATTAATGCATATTTAAAGCATGAATACCGAATATCCTTATAGGCTACACATGCCTCCCTTACCTGTTCCAGGTCGGCAACTTCCTCACTACCGTCGCGCCCGTAATCCACCTTTCCCGATTCAGTCATCTCGAATCGCCGAGTATGATATTCTACCAATTTCAATAACATACTCAATTTAGAATTTTACATAATTATTCCACGATAATTAATAATAAAATTATTATAAAATTTTACTTTTTTCTCTTCTTCTTCTTCCCCTTTCTTTTTCCTTTTTCTTCCTTCTTTTTCCTTTTCCTTTTTCTTTTTCCTTTTCTGGTCTGAACCAATTCAGACCAGTTCAGCTGGGTTCAGTCGGTCCACCTTCTTCCTGCCAGTTCGACCATCGTCAGCAACCATCACCACTGGTTTAGCCCTTCTGAAGCTTGCTGGGGTGGCAGCGAGGCTGGATTTGGCCTCCGTTTCTCCCCATCGATGGCGATGGCAATGGAGTCGGATCTGAGGGCGGCAGGTTCGGTCTCTTCTATTCTCTTTTCTCCCTCCTTTTCCTTTTCTTCCTCACCATCGGCCGTCCCTTTTCTTTCTCCTTACCCTTGCGAACTTCGACGGTGGCATGGCGGTGCTCGGATTGGCAAGCACCGCCGTTTCCTCTTTTTCCTTTTTCTTTTTTTTCCTCTCGGTTTCCCCGATTTCTTCTCTTCTTTCCTTTTCCTTTCCTGTCAACGGCAGCTTCCTTCTCTTCCTTTCCTCCCCGACGATGGCTTCCCCTCTCTCTCTCTTTTTCTTGCTGACGGTGGTCGGCTTCCTTTTGGCTTCTCCTCTGTTACAACAGAGGAAAAGAAACGGGGTCGGGTTTTCCCTATCTTGTTTTCCTTTCTTTTATTTTTTTATAATATATATAATTATATTTATATAATTATATATATAATTACTATATTAGATATATACATAAATATATATTTTATATAAACCATATATATATATATATCTTTACACTTTAAATTTAAATACTATATATATATTTCATATAAATATATTTATTTATATACAAAGATGTATACTAATATGCATATGTATTTATTTAATATAAAATAGTATATATCCTTTTATAATATATACCATATTTCTCATATATACATATGTATTTATATTAAAAACATGTAAAATATATTTATATAATCTAATTATATAAATATATAAATATACAAATTTTTCATTTTCTTATACAATTTGGATTTCTTTATATCCAAATTAAATTTCCTAATTCCGAATTCTCAAATTCATCACTTCATTAACTTTCGAATTTCCAAATATTTCTATCTCTTAACTAAATTCATTTATTTCTTTAGCTTATTTATTTGTTTTAATATTAAATTTACAATTATTTAATATTAAATTTAGAAAATTAGTGGTTATCACATTCTCCCCACCTTAAGAAATTCGGTCCTCTGAATTTAACTTAATTTAAAAGGTGGTACCACTCTATATACTCGTCATTTTTGACCCCTTGATCATCTTTTAAATCATACTGCCAGCATACTTTCAAACTCATAATCACTTTTAAACCATTACATGTCATTTTTCACCATATATTACACTCCCTCCAAATTCTTATCAATTTAGGAGTTATCAATTTCCGTCTCTTTTCACATAATAGCTAATTCATACTGTTTATCATCCATTTTTCTCATTTGGTGCCAAGTCGATATAATTTGATAATTATTATTTACTCGAATTAATCAATAGTATGTAATTGTCCCAGTAGCTTTCAAATGTCGTGCATCCGCTCTCTTAACATATCTTCGAGCGTTTCCATACTATGCTCAGATATTTACATCAGTACGAAGCGATGCTGTCTGTAAATTTGGAATCCCAGAGCCTTTTGCTATTTTTTTCATAAGCATATGGCAACTCAAAGATTCCCATCACATGCAATGCTCACTGGAACTTCACATACATGCTCATCGTTTCATACTCATATTTCGACTATGGCACTAGAGCATCTAAAAGTTTATTAATGGAAAATGATTCCATTTAAACCATCAGTCTTTAATCACTTCCATATCATCATATCTCCTTTAGACTTTTTATTATCCATAATACTCATTTTTACATTTATTTCATCAAGGTTACATCTCATTGCGGACTATACTGTTAATTATCTCTTACAGTAATGAAGCACTTCGCAATCATTTTCTCTTAATATCACTTTTCATGTTGTATCGTCCTTACATCTCTTTTTCTTATGGTATATTCAATATCACTTAAATTTTAGAATATACCTGAAAATATACTCTTCTCATAATTTAGATTCCATAGGTGACTAATCAGATTATCAATCTCATCACCACATTATCTATATAATTCCATAATTCCAATACGTGGATATATATATATATATATATATATATATGAAAATTTTCCATTTACATAGCTGGCAGTAAATAATGTAAATCATCGTTCTACTCCTTTGAGTATAATTAATTTCATCTTTCGAGTTTAGCTCGATTTTTCATCTAGCCATAATCATGTGATAACCAACGTGAAATCACTTTCAGTCTTAAATTCAGGAACAGCTTCATATTTGCGTTCCCTCATCATCATGTACTTATCTTCTTATTACATTTTCACCTTTTCATTCTCATCATTTCAATCGGCTTTTCTTCAGTGATATAGTACTTCACGGTTAAACTCTTTTAACGTTTTAATTACCATCTTTAAGCTTATTCATTTACCGACCTTAACCTTTTTAATTATCAGTCATATCTGTAGAGTAGCTAGTCCCATAAACTATTCCATAGACTAACAATAGTATTTAGCCAGACCCAGTACATTTCGTACCTCAATCACTATCTTTCTATCATAGACAGACTCACTGTCGTTCTGTCATTCGAGATCATATCTCAAAAAGAGATACTGTCTAGCCAAATCTCCTATTTGCCGGACTAAACATATGCTTCACAGTCTATGAGAGTCGGAGGGTCATACAACAATACTGCTCATATTCCATTAGTGCCTTATACTGTATCGATATCTCATCACCTTATCCATGTATGGATTCCTCATTCATTAGGCTTATATCCCTCACATGGTATTTCGTTAATCTTGTAAACCTCAATATGAACTCGTAATAATTATATCGAGTTCTAATTATTATCATCTTATGACCATTAGTCTTCAACTTTTCATCTGATGACACCTTGTACAGAGACTGGTCGTATGAACTCCTCATATATCTCTGATTAAACTCAATAAGGCATCAATTCCATACAGATGAATATTCGTTCTTAATAAGAACTTTATTGCATAATAGGAATTTAATACACCATTTTAATTCATCCTCAAATCAAATCATCTGTATTTCTATCAATTACCTTTATACATATAAATTCATTATCCACCGATTTTTCAAAGTTGTTTCATAAGCTTTTCGGTCTCTTTCTATGTTCTACGATATAAGCTTAGAATAGATTCCATATTAACAATCAAGCCAATATTAACCCGATCTCTCAAATCTATGTTACTCTGGAAATTTATCAAGAATAACATCCGATACTTTTTAATTACTCATCTCTTACTGTTTTGGACATTTCATCATTGTGTCCTATCATTCCACTGTATATCCTCAAAGCAGAAACATTTAATATTCAAATTATTTTAACACATATTCTACCTTGATTTACTCATTTACTAATACTTCACAGCATATCAATCATCTTAATTAGTAATGCTATATTAAGTGTAACCGTTTAACTATCACATTTTACAGCTAACCGATTCATTACTGTAATTCATTTTGAAATCATTTTCATTTAATAACCTCAAGTTAGCTGTCATCTTCCTCATCTCTTATCGTCACTTTACCGTTCTTATATATGTTTTCTAATTTTATAATACTCCATATAGTACATCATTCTATAAAACATATTTAAAAATATTTCGGTTCTATAATATTTGTTTGTTACTTCAGAAACAGTATAAATGTATAGAACCAGAATCAACCATACTGATTAGGTTTCATCAAATGTACTAATCACTTTCTCAGTCATCTTCAGTAATCATTTCACTTTTCATCATATCCAACGATCCCGTAATAAACATCCCGTCAATACACTTTAATTTAAACTTTTAAGAATCAATAGTAGAGTCATTCATTCTGCGACTTCCCAATATAAACATTTTGTGTCACATCAGCAATCTAAGTATAGGTGGAATTTATAATCAGGATCGTCATACACGTATTACATCCTTTATACCATCAGTGGCTCCATCACTATCATAAAATTCAAAATCGACTTGATTTATCACTATTCCGAAAATAGTCCATATAGGGACGTATTCGTCATTTCAAAATTTATTTCTTTCTCCTTAATATATATTTAAACCAATAATCTTAACATCTATATGCTGATAGTATCCCTTCTCATACCTATATCAGCATTTTTTTTTAGATCTTTGTTCGATTTGGACAGAGAAATCTTGATGGTGTTAATAAATAGATCATTTTACATGTAATGCATTCTTACACCATCAATTACTCAGTCAAATCAGTCAATTCTAACTTATGTTGGTCTTCTATAGCTCAGTAGAAAAATTTCAAGGTAGGGGTATTTTCATCATTTTTTCAAAAATTTCTCTCTTCAAAATATATCCAATAGGTAGGTGATCTTAAAATCTATTTACTGATTATATCTCAATCCTCTCCTTTATATCATCATGGTAAGGTCTCAATTCGATCCAGATAGAAAAGTACGGGTGGGGCCCTCACCGAGTCCTTTTTGTTCCTTACCAAACCGACCTTCATTTAAGATTATAAGATCACCAATTTCAAGAAAATTTTTGAGCCATTTTCCCTCTTTAGCCATCCTTATTTCATAAATTCTCACTCCCTTCCAAAACATTTAACTCAATTTGCAATCATTTATTTCTTTATGCATTTAGACTATACAGTACTACAAGGGATGTTAATCTTTTTCAACACCTTTTCTTTCCAAAAGTATCAACAGACATCAGGCCAACCTTGCTTTGATATCATTAAATCTGTCACAGCCGTGACCACATTTTTCACCTTTTTTCTATACATCTTATTTGGTTAGGCTGTCTGCAATAATTTTCATTTCTTTTACATATAAACAATTTCATATAAAATTATAATATCATTTACATCCTTTATCTTAATTCACAAGAAAGTAGTACTGTAGATAAGTCTAAAGACAGAAAATAAATGATTGTACCTTATGCAGGCAATTATAGTTGTCACAGTATATCCAAATGCGCAGCCGAGATCCTCAGATGTCAGACTCTCAGCCCTCAAAAATTTGAAATGTTAAAATAGGAAGTGAGCAATCCATGACTCAATAAAGGAGTTATATGCAACTCTTGATATTCAGCTATCTATATGCTGAAAAACTTTTTCGTTTTCCTAGAAGTGTACTAGGCTCATATGTAGGAAGGATACTACAGTCGGCTAGGGATCTGGATGGAATAAGGCAGGTATTTTGAAATACATGTCTTGTCCCGGAGCCTAGAAGCAACTGTAGAGAGTAATAAATTTCATTTGAAATTTAAATCCTTTTCCTTTCATTTCGTATCATTTTCATCTTATGCTTTTATGAATTTACAGCATTTAAATAAAATAACTAATATTTATCTATTCTTTTAGATAAATATTAGTTTAAACTATCATCATTCTCTTTTGTATTCCTTTCGTATTTTACTATACAATTTATAATTAATACAACACTTTAAATAGCAAAATAAGCTATTAAATCCTTTTCGTATAACATATACATCATTTAAATCTAATATTCAATGTAAGAAATTATAATAAGAATATTAGATTTATTTTCCTCTTCTTTCCTTTTTGAAAACATATTACATTTTCATGTCCCATGTAATCTAATATTCCATTTGAAATCATAGTAAGAATATTAGATTTATAAACTCTTCCTCTTTGAAAACGTATCACATATTCATATCACATGTCTTTTGAAAAATCATTATGTAGTACTGTAATCAGTACCACAATAAGAATTATGTAAAAATGCTGTAAATCATTTTAATTTTTCCTCATAACGTATAAAACATGTCCCTTTTACATGTCACGTATCATATAAACATTTTCATTTAACTTGTCACATATCATGTAAAACATTTACATTTAACGTATCACATATCATATAAAACATTTTCACATATGGAGACTGAGGCAATCATCACTCATATCATGCTATAATACCTGAAGGTAGAAAAATAATCATGTTAGACCATAGTCTTTAATCGTCCTCGGTGGATCACTGATCAGGTGTCGATTGAGACTAAACATATACATATCACATATTACGTATGAGCATGATAGAGGGGCCAACTAGTCTCAAAATCGAGTTTTTCATCATCAATAACCTTTATGGAATTTATAAAAAAACATATAATTTCATAATTAAAATCATAAAGGTTATAAAAATCATTTAGTGAATATTTAGCAAAAATTTATAAAATATTCACTTTATGTCTTTTCATTTTCCATCTCATATCACGTATAATTTACATATCAGGAGAATTTTCGATGATCTCATTATCACCGATCTCGAAAACATGAAAATTTTAAAAATAGAATTTAATATATTCATGTTTTATGAAAAATAATCAATTTCTCGGTTTTCATGGTTGGAAATCGTTTCTCCTGAAATAAAATCATTTATTATGATTTTAAGTAATTTTCTAAAAATTTTCGGCAGCATAACGGCTGCCGATTGACTAGCCTCCCTATACAGAAAAGACAGTTTATATTCATAGCCAGTCAATCACCACAATTTTTCAACCAATTATTTTTCAAAGCATTTTTATAAAATTAATGCATATTTAAAGCATGCATATCGAATATCCTTACAGGCTACACATGCCTCCCTTACCTGTTCCGGGACGGTGACTTCCTCACTACCGTCGAGCCCGTAGTCCACCTTTCCCGATTCAGTCATCTCGAATCGTCGAGTATGATATTCTACCAATTTCAATAACATACTCGATTTAGAATTTTACATAATTATTCCACGATAATTAATAATAAAATTATTATAAAATTCTACCTTTTTCTCTTATTCTTCTTCCCCTTTCTTTTTCCTTTTTCTTCCTTCTTTTTCTTTTTCCTTTTTCTTTTCTTTTTCTTTTTCCTTTTCTGGTCTGAACCGGTTCAGCTGGGTTCAGCCGATCCACCTTCTTCCAGCCGATTCGGCCATCGTCAGCCACCATCACCGCCGGTTCAGCCCCTTTGAAGCCTGCTGGGGTGGCAGCGAGGCTGGATCTGGCCTTCTTTTCTCCCCATCGACAATGATGGCGCCGGATCTTAGGGCGGCAGGTTCGGTCTCTTCTCTTCTCTTTTCTCCCTCTTTTTCGTTTTCTTCCTCACCGTTGGCCGTCCTTTTTCTTTCTCCTTACCCTCGCTGACGTCGATGGTGGCGCGGCGGTGTTCGGATCGACTTGCACCGCCGTTTCCTCTTTTTCCTTTTTCTTTTTTTTTCCTCTAGGTTTCCCCGATTTCTTCTCTTCTTTCTTTTTCCTTTCCTATCGCCAGCAGCTTCCTTCTCTTCCTTTCCTCGCCGGCGATGGCTTCCCCTCTCTCTCTCTCTTTTCCTCGCTGACGGTGGTCGGCTTCCTTTTGGCTTCTCCTCTATTACAACGGAGGAGAAGAAACGGGGTTGGGTTTTCCCAATCCCGTTTTCCTTTCTTTTATTTATTTTTTATAATACATATAATTATATTTATATAATTATATATATAATTACTATATTAGATATATACATAGATATATATTTTATATAAACCATATATATATTTACACTTTAAATTTAAATACTATCTATATATTTCATATAAATATATTTATTTATGTACAAAGATGTATAATAATATACATATGTATTTATTTAATATAAAATAGTATATATACTTTTATAATATATACCATATTTCTCATATATACATATGTATTTATATTAAAAACATGTAAAATATATTTATATAATCTATTTATATAAATATATAAATATACTAATTTTTTATTTTCTTATTTAATTTGGATTTCTTTATATCCAAATTAAATTTCCTAATTCTGAATTCTCAAATTGACACTTCATCAACTTTCGAATTTTCGAATATTTCTATCTCTTAACTAAATTCATTTATTTTCTTTAGCTTATTTATTTGTTTTAATATTAAATTTACAATTATTTAATATTAAATTTAGAAAATTAGCGGTTATCACAATTCCTGCTGCAGGTGCACAGTGCGCAAGCACTGTTTCTGTGCGTAACTGCTACTACACGTAGTATAATGCCAAAAAATATTTATTTTTATTTCTTTTAAAGTGAGAAAAAACAGTAAAAAGTTTTTTTTATAGTTTATTTTATTTTATATATATATCTTCATGAATATTTATACTTATTTGAATTGTGCTGTTAATTTCTTGTAGATATTCTCCAATGGCGAAGGTTCAATATGGCAAACCTTCTCTTGCTACTCGAGCTTTTGTAAAAAAAAGAAAAAATTGTACTTCTAAAGATTCGAATATTGAAGCTCTTGTTGACAAGAAAATGCATCTGCGTGTTAGAAATGGTCATACACTTCCTTCTGTTCCTGAAGATTGGTCAGATCAGATTATTAGGGAAGGAGGAGAAGATCGTTTCTGGAAAGAGGTTCGTGGTAGACGAATTGCTTCTTATCCTGATCCTCCAGTTGGCCATTCTTGGCTAAGTATTAGTCTTGAAGCATCAACTTTCAGAACTCATATTTCGGGCGAATCTATTTTGAAATTTAGGTTTGAACGGGGAAAATTCCTATTATCTTTGACTAAGTTTGGTTCTAATTCTCAACCTGTTCAAGGTTGGGAAGATTGGGTGAATAAGGTAATGAAGAATTCTGCTCATGTAAAGGTTTTTATCTTCAGCGGGAGTACTTAATGCTATATTGGTTTCCTCAAAACTCCGTATTCGTAGAGAAGGAAGAATAGATGTATGGTGTGCTATCTTAGCACGATGGAGTACTTTTCCTCATACTATGATCACTGCTTGGGGAGAATTCACTTTTAATCTTGAGGATGTACGTGTTCTTCTTGAACTTCCTTATCTTAGGAGACATAATGTTTGTTTCATCAAACTGTCTCAGGAAGAAGAGAAGACTCGTAGTTTCTTATTTGATTTGCTCAAATATCAAAAAGAGAAATCTAAAGCTGCTCGTTTCTCTAATTGGATTGGATTATTTTTTCATAAATTCAAATCTAGAAAAGGCGAAAGTACTTCGCCCGATCTTCCAGATTCTGAGCATGAGTTAGAAGCACTACTGATAATGTGGTTAGCTAGGCATGTCTTCCCAGGATGTCCAGATGATGGTATTAGTCCAGCTCTCATTCCAATAGCTAATAAAATTGCTAAAGGCATGTGCTTTTCTCTAGCCCTTTTCTATTTGGGTACTTTTTATAGAAGATTGGATTTATATTCTTCCAAGACTGACGAATCAGCTGGTCGATATAGGATTCTTACATACATTGATGTTTCTTTCATTCAAATGTGTTTATGGGAGAGGTTTAGTACTTGTGCTCCTATACCTAATAAAAGTCCTCAGCCTGTGACTTCTTCTGGACCTCTTTCTAAGAATAATTACAGAGCTTGGGCTTGGCATAATCAGAGTGCAAGGAGATGTATTCTTGAGGTGTTGGATGTGATGAAGGAATTCACTTGGTGTCCTTACTTGCGTAAGAAGAATGGGTATGGTAATCCAGATTCTTACTACGGTGTTTAGAATCAACCTTGTTCTTCTTCATTAAGTAAGGAAGAGATTGAATTTTACTTGTGGACTAATCCAATCATCTTACTCTCTATGATAGAGAGTACCTATGCAAGCTTGGATAGAGATTCTCGTTCTGTTGAAGTATACTCAATGTGTAGAGTTGCTCACCAATTTGGATATGATCAAATGATTCCATGTGCCCCTTTTAGTCCTTTGGATGAAGACTTCTCTTCTTGTGTTTTTGATTTTCTTTTTGATGAGGTTTAGAAGAAGCGTAAAGAGTCAAACTTTGGGTTGTACCAACTTCTGATAGGTGCAGCTATTATAGTTCAGGATGACTAACTTATTGGGGTCAATGTATTTATGATTGGAAAGCTTTTTATATACCTCTTTCCGATCTTAGAAAACACCTTGCTCTGGTCGATGTTACTCAAAGTGACATATCATCACGTTTGATCCCTTCATGTTCAAGAAGAAAGGGAAAAGAATGTGTTGATCAGGTAGATGAGGAGTCTATTGATATCGTTGCTTCACGTACTAAACCTGAAAAAGTAAGTTGTTCTTGTTCTCTTTTTCTTTCTTGTTCTTCCTTCTTATCTCTTTTGATGTCATTTTCTCATCTTCCCCCCCCCCCTTTTTTAAGGTAAATCAATTCGAAAGGAGCAATTTGTTAATGATGATGAGACATCTTGTGATGATGGCGATGAATCTGGTGACGAGCACTCTATGAATTCTGATGAGTCTGATGCCTTTTCTGGAGCTGATGATGTTCAACTAGAGAATTCTACTTCTCTATTCGACATAAGTGCTGATGATTTCTTTAATGGAATTGAGGAAGATATTCAGAGTGATGAAGTTTCTATCTTGGGAGTTATTGTTCCAAATGCTCAACAAGTTCCTAATACTGATCTTGTTCCAAGTGTTGAACCTGTTCAGACTGACATAGCTATTCCTATTCCAAATGTTGATCCTATTCCAAGTGCTCAACCTGATGGAGATCCAAGCTCACAAAGCTCAAGTCATGTTCGTGATGATCGTGATCCTTTGACTATCCATGGAGGTCCAATTACAAGAGCTAAATCAAAGATAATGCAACAAGCCTTGGCTGGTTTCATTGATATTGCTAGAGAGAAAGCCCAACAAAGCTTGAGCATGGAGGATGACAAAGTCTTCTACAACATGGTCCAAGCCCAAGTTCAACCTTCTTGAAGACATACAAGTATTGGGCTGAAATGCAAATTAGGCTAGATGCATATTTTATTTAGTTAAGTATTATTGGGCTGAACATTGTCTTAATTTAATTTAAGCCCAATTCCTTTTTAAATAATAGATTTTGTAAGACTTCTATTACTTATTCTGCAAGTTAGGAGAGTAGGATTCCTATTGCTTGTTCTGCAAGTTTGCTATTTCCTATTCTGCAACTTAGGAAAGTAGGATTCCTATTACTTGTGCTGCAAGTTATCTATTTGCCTATAAATAGTTATGTAACCCTTTGGGGAGAACACAATTGATTTTAGTAATAAAATTGAGAGACTTCTTCTTTTTGGTTCTCTTGAGAACTCTAGAACTTATCAAGGTCTTCCTTGTGGCGTTCTTCTACCTTCCACTAATATATACCATAGGTTCTTGCTTTTCTAAGCAACGGGTCTTGGTCCAATACCATAGGTTCTTGTGTTTCTACACAACGGGTCTTGGTTTTACTTCTAATTTTTGTTTTCCTTTGCTGCGTTTTTAACTTGTTATTGTTTTTCTTCAAGTGTTCTTCATCTTCTTCATTGAACCTCATCTTCTTTTGGTGAGGTCCATATCATTTGGTATCAGAGATGAATGAAAAACAAGCTAGTCGGGCTTAAGTCGGTTAAAATATGTTAAACAATTTACGTAAAATAAAATTATTAATCACAAAAGAAATACACCATGTTATGTCATAGGCTAATAGCAAACATCAAATACTTAATTACTTTCGTATTTTTTGTTGTATAACTAATATACCTTATAAAATGTTCCATAAATTGTACAGCTTGTGATAACCGAAAATTTTCCATTTTTGGATATTAATTATCTGAAAATTTAATTTTTATATAAAGAGATAAGCGAAAATAAATAAATAAATTTATTTATGAGATCGAATTATTTTTGGAATTTCTTGGAAGTGAAGTGACGAATTGTAGGAATTTAATTTGGACATTATGGGATCCAAATTATAAAGAATAAAATGGGTATATTAGAATATATTTAAATGCCAAATATATATATATGTATTTACATATTTTTAAATAAATACATATATATTATTATACATGGAGGTATATATATATAACATGTATATATATAGTATTTTTAAATTGATAGATATATATAAATGATTTATATAAATATATATAATTATATAAATATAATTATATATTAAAAAAAAAGAAAGAAAAAAAATTAAATTAAAGAAGCGGGAATCGGGATAACCCGATTCCCAACTTCTTCTTCTCCTCTGTTATAGACAGAGGAGAAAGGCAAGCAACGGCCGGCACCCTGCCGGCCTAGAGAGGAGGAGGAAGGAGAGAAAGGTGTCACCGGTGAGACTAGAGGGAAGAGGAGAAGCGACCGACGGCGGCTCGAAGTGGAAAAAGAGAAGAAAATCGGGGGAAACCGAGAGGAAAAGAGGGAAAAAGAGAAAAAGGAAAAGTGGTGGTGCCGCCAATCTGGCCACTGCCATACCACCCACGTCGACGACGGAAGGCCAAGGAAGAGGTGAGGAGGGCCCGAAGGTGAAGGAAACGGTGGAGGAAGGAGAAACGTGGAGGAGAAAAGAGCCGAACCACCACCTCCAGATCCACCACCGCCGGCGCCGCTGTTCGAGAAATGAAGGTCAGATCCGGCCTCATGGCAACTGCGGGATGCTGTAGGGTGGTCGAACAGTCGGAAATGGTGGCCGCCGGTGGCTGAACAGGCCAAGCAAAGACGGAATCGGCGGAACCGGTCCAACCCGATCCGACCCGCCTGACCCGGTCAACATAACCCTATCTGAATTGACCCGACCCGACCCGAACCGGCCAGAAAAAAAAAAGAAAAGAAAAAGAAGAAAAGAAAAGAGAGAGAGAAAGAAGGAGAAAGAAAAAAAAAGAAAAAAAAAGAAGAGAAAAAGAAAAAGGAAGAAGAAGAAGAAGAAGAAGAAGAAGAAGAAATGGGTAAGGAAAATTAAGAAAAATAAATTGATGGTATTTATTGAATAATTTATGGTTATATTGATGTAGTGCATTGATATTGAAATTGTAGCAAAACGGAAATGAGATGAATGGTGGAGTTCGGCAAGGCTCAAAAATCAGAAAGTGCACTAAGCTTTGGCGAATAGGTAAGATACTTTTATAAAGCATTAGTAGCATTATATTGTATGTGGGATTTATGATTTTTATATGATGCATTAATGGAATGATTTTTAATGGAATTGTGATTTTTTTTAATATGATGCATTGATTGAATTGATGTTAAAAATGCTAAAAGGACCTACAACTGATGGTAGGGGTCTTAGTAGAGACGTAGGAATTGTGAGAATCAACGGCTGTAGTTATAAATTATGTTTTCCTTTCAGGAGGCTTAGTAAGAATTAAGCCGTTATGCTGCCGAAAGTTTAGGAAAATATTTGAGGAAAAAGATTAAATTTCTCAGATAATGGAATCTTGGAAATAATTATTGAAAATAAACATTGAAAGGACTTTATGGTATTACCGAAAAAGTTTGATATTGAAATCGATGAGAAGATAGATCGTTGAAAATGATAATGTGACGAATTATATGGTTTAAACCTTATAGAATCGATGAACCAAGTAATTTTAATATCACAAATGGTATCAAGTTGAGATTGAGGTGGAATTATTTATTTAACGGATCATGGATAAAAGTGATGATAATTATATGATATAGCTTGGAAGAGAAGATCACAGTTGAAATTTCGATGGTCGAGTGATTGAATTAAGGAACTATTAATGGAGAATGATTCTAGAATTTATCGAATTGATCTCTTGATCTTGAAGTAGTTCTAAATGTAATGACATGATTAATTCAAGAGGTCGGTGCTGAAAGGATTTCACAGTATCACACCGTATTGTTGGATATATGTGAGATAATCAACGAACTTATACTAGTGGTATGGGTCTTAGTATCAATACTGTGGTACAAATGGATAGTTATGATACTAAGTCATAACGAATGTATAATTTATGTAGACATAATTCTATTGAAATTGAGGTTGAATTACGGCACAATCTGATTATTTATAAATTTAAAAAAATGAGTGATGAAATATGTGAATATATGGTTTACTTATAACCATAGAGTAGGCTTTGAATAATAAGATTTGACAATTTCATAATTTCAATATTAAATTATACAGGCCATATGAAGAATTGATTTGAGTATTGTGATCTGATTTTTGTGATAGTGAATGAAATTGAACCTCAAGTCGATAATTATGAAAAAGGATATTGAATACCGAATGGCTTGAATACCAAGTGAATTGATTATTGAATAATTGGAGTACTGAGCAATTTGAGTACCGAATGAAATGAATATTGAATGATTTGAATATTGATTTATTGATTTGACAGAGAGAAAGTTTGAAAAAGAATAATTAATGGTGATAAATTTAGACGAATTGCTTCACCGTATTAGACAAAAATATTGCTTAATTCGATATTGGAAAATAATATCGAATTTACCGATTAGGTATGATCTGATTGAAATCAAAAGGATGGAAATGAGAGAATTGAATTATAAATAACACTATAATTAAATGATATATTTTACGAAGATGATAGTTCATTATTTGAAAACTAATGATTGAACCTGAATCGCATTTAAGCATGCCTTCTTATAACTTGAAACATTATAATAATGTT
This sequence comes from Heritiera littoralis, assembly GCA_031772115.1. Classification (NCBI taxonomy): domain Eukaryota; kingdom Viridiplantae; phylum Streptophyta; class Magnoliopsida; order Malvales; family Malvaceae; genus Heritiera; species Heritiera littoralis. Next base: position 4,190,329 of record JAPDPK010000043.1, read on the forward strand.
TATATGGATACTGTAAAGTATTGATTTGTTTTGAAATGAAAGTATATGGTAGATATATACATATATATATATTTTGATATATGAAGCCTCATACAGAATTTTACCATATGCTTTACATGATATTGAAAAGAAAGCTAAAGATTTAAATGTTTTATGAGACTGTATGCACCCTAAAAGAATTAAATTCAATAAAGCATAGTGGAAACCGCCTAATTGGAGCTTTGCTCATTAGGCAGAGATGCTTGTCCGACAATAGTCGTGGACAGGTCTCAGTCACGCCTGATCAGTGGGGCTGAGAGAGATGAGGTCTATGGCCATAGATAGCGCCCTAGTTGGTTTCGAGGGGACGATGACATGATTTTCACTGCTAGCTACAGTGATTTAAGTCTTTATTGATAGAGATGATAGGGATCTAGCCTAGTCTCTAACCGATATGACATGAAGTCTAGAGTATGATTTTATTGATATGAACTCTAGACTTGACATGATTTATATTGTACATGAAACAAGTTGAAATGAAATATGTTTTGAAACAGTCCATGTTTTAAACATGTTTTAAAAGTCCATGAGATATGATTTCGACACTTATATGATTTATATGTGATTTTGTGTCGAACATGGCATGATATGCGGTCTAGAGTATAGTTTGATTTGATATGAACTCTAGACCTGATATGATTTACAGTATATGTTTTAAAAGTACATGATAAATGATTTCGACACTTATATGATTTATATACGATTTTGTGTCGAATTTAAAATGATATGCGGTTTAGAGTATAGATTGGTTTGATATGAACTCTAGACCTGATATGACTTATAATATACGAAAAATGTTTTAAAACCGCACATGTTTTAGACATGCTCTGAAAACGAATACATGAATTGAAATTGAACATGTTTCTATCACGCCTTAAAGGCAAATTTGAAATGAATTGAAAATTCATATGTTGAGCATGTTCCAAAGTATATATGATATGATTTGAAATGATAGCGGTTTATACAGTAAAATTACATTCATTGCATATTAAACCCTGACATGATAATATGCTTAGTACATGAGAATTCCATGAGGAATGTCATGACTCGACGTCAATGATGTTTCACCTATACGATGACATGATATGATATGATATATGAACATAAGATTGATATGAAGAGAATTCTGATCTTACTCTATCGTGATCATAAATTCCCAGACAATAAGTGATATGAATTGATGTAATACGGGAATATGATTGTTAAATGTAAAGTGAATTCGATAGGATATCTCAATTAAACATGAAGAATATATGAGGAGTGTCATGACTCGGTGGTAGCGATATTTCATCTATATGATGTCATGATATGATATGAAACATGAATATGGAAATATACGAAGAGAATTATGACTTCGTACCACCGTGATCATGATCCACAATATGAGAATTGATAAGAGATGATAGAATACAGAAGTATGATTATGAAATGAAAAGTGAATATGAGAAGTGATGATGGGATGTAATTGATGAGAAAGAACTAACTGTAATTGCAAACTTGCAAGTTTTAAGCATTGCAGTTTAAGACAGTATAATCCTACTCTTGTATTTATATTAGTATCTTATTGAGCCGTGGTTTTGCTCACCCCACTAAATTTCATCTCTTTCAGACTATTGAAGTTAACATCTGCCGTGTGAGCTGCTAAGTGCGCATCGAAGACGGTGTATGGACTTGGTACTAGTCTTTTGAGGTATATGTTCCTTATAAAATACTTGTTTACATGTATACATATTCGAAGAAGCCAACTTTGAGAGGGCAACCGCATGACTGTTCTCAGACCGGTTTATCTGAGTCAATTGAAAGCTCTTAAACGATTGTGCCAATAATTGCACTTTCTGCAGATAAGGGACTAAAGCTGGTTCTCGTGCTTCATATTCACCCGAGAACTGATTTACCACCAATTGTGAATCGCTATGGGCCATTAAGTTGCCAACTTCTAGTTTCTCAGCAAGTTTCATCCCAGTTATTAAGGCCTCGTACTCAGCTATATTGTTCGAACTTGGAAAATCGAAACGCAGGGAATACTCATAGGTTTCCCCTTCAGGCGAAGTTAGTACAATTCCAACTCACTACCATCCATGTTATAAGTCCCATCCACAAATAATTTCCACCAGACTAACTCTGTTTCTTCTAGAACCTCCCGTCCAGTACATTCTACAATGAAATCCACCAGCGTTTGCCCTTTTATTGCTTAGCTAGGCTGGAATTGGACGCCATATTCACTCAACTCGATAGCCCATTTGGTCAGATGTCCGGAGTGCTCTAGTTTCTGCAGTATTTGCCTTAAAGGCTGGTCTGTTAAGACAATCACCGAGTGAGCCTGGAAATAAGGTCGTAATTTTCGAGTTGCCATCACCAAGGATAGAACTATTCTTTCAACTAGGGGGTACCTCATCTCAGCATCTAACAGGACTTTGCTTACATAATAGATCGAACAATCCCTGTCTCCTTCTTTCCTTAGTAGGACTGCACTTACGACTTTCTCTCCTACACTAAGATACATGAGGAGGTGGTATCCGGGCTGTGGTAGAGATAATAGAGGCAACTCTTTCAGGTAGTTTTTTAACTTCTCAAAAGCGTCATTGCACTCTTCTGTCCATTTAAAGCTCTTTCCCGCCTTTATCGCCTTAAAGAATGGTAGACTCCTCTTAGCTGATTTGGACAAGAAGCGATTCAAAGCTGCTATCCTTCCTGTTAGCCTTTGAACCTCTTTAACAGTATTGGGTAGCCTCATGTCCAGAATAGCTTGAACTTTTTCAGGGTTAGCTTCTATCCCCCAATTAGTGATCATGAATCCTAAAAACTTTCCAGACCTCACCCCGAATGAGCATTTATTGGGGTTCAACTTCATCTCATACTACTGTAATACCTTAAATACCTTCGTCATCTTCTCATCATGTGACTCATCCTTTCGGCTTTTAATGATCATATCATCCACATAAGCCTCCATGGTGTTGCCCAACAAGTCCTTGAACACCTTGTTCACCACGCGCTGGTAGGTTGCCCCTGCGTTTTTCAAACTGAATGGCATTACTCGATAGCAATATGTTCTATTATCGGTAATGAACGAGGTTTTCTCCTCTTCCTCCGGATGCATCATGATTTGATGGTACCCCGAAAAAAGCATCTAAAAAGCATCTAAAAAGCTAAGCAGTTCGTATCCACAAGTTTCATCTACCAACTTGTCAATTCGAGAAAGTGGATATGAATCTTTAGGACAGGCCTTATTCAAATCTGTGAAGTCTACGCACATCCTCCATTTTCCATTGGCTTTCTTCACCATCACAACGTTAGCCAACCATTCTTGATAATTCACTTCTCTGATAAATCCTGCCTGTAATAACTTCAAGATTTCTTCGTTTTTAACCTGCTGCCTCTCTAGAGCAAAATTTCTCTTCTTTTGCTTGATCGGTTTTGCTCTTGAGACTATGTTCAACCAATGACAAGCAACTTCGAGGTCAACCCAGGCATATCGGCTGAGGTCCATGCGAATACATCAGCATTTTCCTTCAAACATCGGATTATTTCCTCTTTTACTCCCTCAGGCAACTGGCTTCCCACATATACCACCTTCTTTTCATATTCTTCATCTAAGTGAACTGCCTCCATCTCCTCATCAGGTTTTGGCTTAGGCGGTTCTTCGATCGTAAGGGTTTCCTTCCTTTGAATCCCCTTACACGTGGTGGATGTGATATTACACGTCCTAGCCTTCCTTTGGTCTCCTCTCACTAGTCCGACACCATGGGGAGTTTGGAATTTCATTAACAAATAACAAGGATGTACCATCGCTCTCATATCATTCAACAACGGCCGCCCAAAGATCATGTTATGCACCATTGATGTTGACTTCACCACCATAAATAACACTTGATGAATGACAGACTTCGGGCTCTCCTCCAATGTCACAAGTAGCTAAACTGCACCCTCCACCATCACCTTTTCTCCTAAGAAGCCATACAGTGGTGTGGGTACTGGCTTCAGCCTATCATTCGAGATGTTCATCTTCTCAAAGCAACTCCAGTATATCAAGTTCACCGAACTCCCATTGTCGACTAGAATACGACTCACTAGATGCTTTGCTATCATTGCTGAAATCACCATTGGGTCATCATGAGGGATCATTACATCTCCTCTATCATCTGGCGTAAAAGTAATGGGCTCTTCATCCTGCCTTTCCTCCATTACTGAGTTAATTTGGTGAGCTTGCCAGGCGTAAGACTTCCGATACGAGGAAGATGTACCAGCTAACGATTCACCTCCAAATATCCATTAATAGCTGGCCATGTGGGTTCATTATCTTCCTCTCTATTCCTTCTATCTATCCTCCTGTCATTATCTCTCCTGTCACCTTCATTTTGCCTTACAGTTCCCCTGTTTTCTCCTTTTCTGTCTCTAAAGTAGTTTCCTCTATTTCGCGCAGGATAGTTGCTTTTGTCACTTCTCCACACAAATCGGTTTATTTTCCCATCTCGCACTAGCTTTTCTAGCTGATTCATTAATTCCTTACACTTTTTCGTCGTGTGCCCATGCGTCGAGTGATAGTCACAATATGACCTTAAGTCACAGCCCAGATTCCCTGACGCCTTCTTTGGAGGCTGTATGAGACCTGATCCTTCAATAGCTGCCCACACTGAAGCCCGAGATTCAGTGAGTGGGGTATAGGTATTGTATTTTCGTGTAGGAGCTTTCTCAAACTTTCTCGGTTGGCTAGAGGAAGCTTCAGTGACTTCTCTTCCTCGTTTCCTTCCCTCCTTGGATTCCCCATTCGCCACCATTTTCATCACTTCTTCCTGTGTGACATACTTATTCGCTCGAGAAAGCAGGTCTGAGATCGTGGTTGGTTGGTCCAGCGACAGGGATTCTTGCAATTTTTCAGACCTTGTTCCCTATAACATTGCTGCCACGACTATACCGACTTGTAGATCATGCACCTCCAGAGTAGCGTCTCTGAGCCGATCCACATAACTCTTTAATGACTCCTTAACTCCTTGTTTAAGAGTGAGCAAATAAATCGGTTCTTTCCTTCTCTAACTATTCACCGCAAACGCCTTAAGAAACTCGCTTCGTAGTTGATCAAAAGAGACAATAGACCCCTCGGGCAAGTTATTAAACCACTTCATCATATGTCCGGTCAGAGTTAGGGAAAAGGCCCTGCACATTATCTCATCTTCCCATCCATGTAGCAACATTAGGGCTTCATAGTTTTGCATATGGTCGTAGGGGTCCATCTTCCCAGTGTATGCGGTAACGGTTTTTGTATGATGGCCACTCAGAACGGTACTCTTCTTCTCTGGCTCTCCTCCGCAGATACTAGTCTCTTCTCTTCCGACACTTGTTCTATCATCTTCTTCATGTCCACGGAGGGAGCAGGTTGATTTCTACCCCTTTCAGCATGAGATGAATCAGGCAGGTTTTCCACTATTATTTCCCTGCCCTTTCCTTGGTGCACACCTCCTTATGTCATCTGTGTGTTCCAAGTGGGGTCAAACTCCGACCCGGCTCCCCAAGTTCTTTGGTCATCGCCACCGTTCTTTCCAGCACCTTCGACACCTTGTTCTAAGTTGGTATCAGCAAAATTTGACAAATCACGGTGGTGGACGGAAGACCTTGCCGCTCGGTCAACACCCTGTCGCCCAGATGTCGTAACGGTTTCGCACTCGACGATTTTGAAAACATTTAAAAACAAAGGGAGTCGCCACCAATCTTTTTTGTTAGGTGTGATTGGTCACCTAAAAATGTTTATCTTTTTAACAAAATCTCAAAATTAATTAAGTTTTATTAAAAAGACAACTTTTGATCTGCAAAAACAAAAGTTAGGTTCGGGAGTACGGTTACATATGGGGAAGGATTAGCACCCCCACAACGCCCGTTTAGAAAACAGTACCATTGTAATCATGTGTTATCCTTTGCTTTTAATAAAATGGTTTTAATTTAACATTTAAAAAGAACTCCATTTATTTTGAAATCATTTTTTATTTGTATTAATTTTGAAACATTTAAATTTTATTTTTTATTTGAAATAAGTGAAAATCTTTTGTATTGAAAATTATTCCGGAATATCCCAATACTTCTGGTAGCATTTCGGATAATTTCCTCACCTAAAGATTTCTTAAGAATCACTACTTGTGAGCTCTATAGAATCTCATCATCGGAAGATTCACACTCGCTTCAAAAATTATTATGAATGTATATGATGCAAACAGATAATGAATGATGCAAATGAATTTTTTAATTTTTTATATAAATATTTCTTTATTTATTTAAAATAAAAATTTTTATTATTGAAAAATTGCACTAAGTATCTCAATACTCTAGTAACACCTAGTGAGCTTCTCTCACCTAGGGATCAGTCAAGAAATCACTACTTGTGGTTTCATGACATCCCATCATCGGACGAAAATTGTTTATGTTTTGATTAACATTGTTTAATAATATAATAAATAAAAATTATGTATTTTTCATATTTCATTTATTTATATCTATTTAAAAACATTTATGTAACCTATCTACTAACCATGTCATTCTAAATTTATTATTCAACATATATTATAATCCACATATTTTTCTAAAATAATAGTAATAATAATAATGATAAAAACACAATAATAATAATAATAATAATAATAATAATAATAATAATAATAATAATAATAATAATAATAATAATAATAATAATAATAATAATAATAATAATAATAATAATAATAATAATAACAACAACAATAACGATAATAACGATAATAATAATAATAATAATAATAATAATAATAATAATAATAATAATAATAATAATAATAATAATAATAATAATAATAATAATAATAATAATAATAATAATAATAATAATAATAATAATAATAATAATAATAATAATTTAAGAACCAAAACATTAAGATAAAATAGTTAAAATTAGAGGAAATATACCCAAATAAAAGCCCCCAAATAAATGGACTTGGGTTAATGTTGGGCTGCCAAATGAGGGCCCAAAAGCCAAAAGGAGCCTGCTAGATGCTGGGCTCAACTATGACCGAGTTGGCCAACTCGGGTCGGGTCTGATATGGAGGAGCGGTGCGCGGATCTTCCTCTCATGGGTTAAGCGCGCGGATCCGGTTTGGATCCGGGTCCATGCGCGGATCCTTCAAAATTTTTTTTTCAACTATAAAATGCTCCTTTTTTTATCTTCATTTTCTTCTTTTTTTTTTCAAAAAAGTTCAGAGCCCTCTAAGGCTCTCGACTGGGCGATTTTCGGCCGCCACCAACCCTACCGTCCACCGCCGCCGACCGCCATCGCTGGTGGCGAGATCCTAAAAAGCTTGTCACTTTCGGAAGCTTCTCCACCTTCTGAGCTCGAATCTAGCCACCGTTTTTCCAAAAAGGCTTCCTAACCCCATAGATCTGACCAAACCGAAACCATCTTCTTTTTTCCGTTTTGTTTTTTTTTTTTGGTTGATGATGTTTGTTGATATTGGATGTGGTTTGCTGTTGGCGTGTGCTTGTGTTTAGATCATGGTTGTTTTGGGGTTCGAGTTTGAGTTTTTGGTTTGGGTTCCTGTTATGGATGTGCGTGGTTTCGGTGGTGGCTTGGTTGGTGGGGATGATTAGGTTGTGGGAATGGTGTCTGTGGGTTAGTCAGCCTCGGGTTGAGGCTTTTGGATTTTGGTTCAGTTGTGGGTTGAGTGTGAGTCTATGGTGCTTCGTTATGCCGAAAGGTTGAGGGCTAGAGGGTTTTGATGGTGGCTTATGGTGGTTCGTGGCTGAAGGTGGTTGCTAGGTTGTTTCGGGTGAGGCTCGACAGTGAGGGGAGTCCGGAAAAAATGAAAATGGCTAACCCCCCCTCTCCCTTTGGCAGTGGCCAAATGATGTGTTTTTAGAGGGAAGTCTGTATAGGGTTAGGTGTAGATGGGATGGGGTGACAGAGTTGGTGACCGGCAGAGATGGGACGACCTGGGGAGATGGGCAATGGTGGAGGCCAACGGGTATCGGGTACTGAACCCCATTCAATGCTGATGGAGCCAAATAAAAACAAATAAAATAAAATAAAACAATAAAAATAAAAATAAAATAAAATTAAAATGGAATAGGTAAAATAATAATAATATTAATAAGTATCGAATTTATCAAAATAATTTGTAAATTCGGACAAAATTAGGTGTCTACAGCTGCCCCTCTTTGCTGAGAATCAGGAATAGAACAAAGACAATAATCAACAATTTTGTCCGACTCATGACCTAATGTTTTGTTTTTGTTGTTTTTTTTTAATGTGCTCCTCTTACAATAGAGGCATTGAAATTTTTTATTATTTTTTCATTTTTATTTTTTTGAAATGTGCTCCTCTTGCAGCAGATGCGATGAAACTTTAAAGTTTAGTTTTTTTTTTTTGAAATGCGCTCCTCTTGCAGCGGAGGCGATGAAACTTTAAAGTTTAGTTTTTTTTTTTGAAATGTGCTACTCTTGCAGCAGAGGCAATGAAATTTTAAATTTTTTTCTTGGAATGTGCTCCTCTTGCAGCAAAGTTAATGAAACTTTAAAAATTTTTCTTAGAATCTGCTCCTCTTGCAGCAAAGGCGATGAAACTTTAAATTCCTTCTTGAAATATGCTCCTCTTGCAACAGAGGCATTGAAACTTTAAATTCTTTTTTTTTTTGAACTTAGACTTAAATCGGGAATTCACTTCTAGAAAATTTCATTTCGGGAATTAACATCTGAAGATCTAAAATTTCATTTCGGGAATTCGCATCTGAAAGTCTAGGTATTCACTTCTAGAAATTTTGTTTTGGGAATTCACATCCGAAAGGTCTAGGAATTCACTTCTAGAAATTTGTTCGTGAATTCACATCCGAATATTTGATTTGAAGATTCACATCCAAATATTTGACTGGGGGATTCACACCCAAAATTTTGACTTAGGGATTCACACCCCAAAATTTTAACTTGGAGATTCACATCTGAACTTTTGAAATTTTGATTTGGAGATTCACATCCAAAAATTTTATTCGGAGATTCACATCCAAAATTTTAACTTGGAGATTCACATCCAAAAATTTGACTTAGGGATTCACACCTAAAATTTTGACTTGGGATGCATACCCAAAATTTTAATTCGGAGATTCACATCCGAAATTTTGAAATTTTGATTCGAAGATTCACATCCGAAATTTTACCTTGGAGATTCACATCCGAACTTTTGAAATTTTGATTTGGAGATTCACATCCAAAAATTTGATTCGGAGATTCGCATCCGAGATTTTAACTTGGAGATTCACATCCAAAAATTTGACTTAGGGATTCACACCCAAAATTTTAACTCGGAGATTCACATCCGAACTTTTGAAATTTTGATTTGGAGGTTCACATCCAAAAATTTGATTCGGAGATTCGCATCCGAAATTTTAACTTGGAGATTCACATCCAAAAATTTGACTTAGAGATTCACACCTAAAATTTTGACTTGGGGATGCACACCCAAAATTTTAATTTGGAGATTCACATCCGAAATTTTGAAATTTTGATTTAGAGATTCACATCCAAAGATTTTGATTCGGAGATTCACATCCGAATTTTAACTTGGAGATTCACATCCAAAAATTTGACTTTTTTTTACTCGGAGATTCACATCCGAACTTTTGAAATTTTGATTTAGAGATTCACATCCAAAAATTTGATTCGGAGATTCGCATCTGAAATTTTAACTTGAAAATTCACATCCAAAAATTTGACTTGGGGATTCACACCCAAAATTTTAACTCAGAGATTCACATCCGAAATTTTGAAATTTTAATTTGCAGATTCACATCCAAAGATTTGATTCGGAGATTCACATCCGAAATTTTAACTTGAAAATTCACATCCAAAAATTTGACTTAGGGATTCACACCCCAACGTCCAGGAATTCTCATCTGGATAATTTATATCGAGAATTTCTCGTCCGACTGTTGGTTTAGGGAATTCACATCCAAAGAAGCTCCTCTTGCAGCAGAGGCTATGAAACTTTAAAGTCCTTTTCTGAAAAAGCTCCTCTTACAGTAGAGGCGATGAAACTTTAAATTTCTTCATGAAAAGCTCCTCTTGCAGCAGAGGCGATGAAACTTTAAAATATTTTTCCTTTCCTAAAAAAGGCTCCTCTTGCAGCAGAGGTAATGAAACTTTAAATTCTTCTTTTTTTTTCTTTTTTCCTTTTCTCTTTTTCTTTCTCTTATTTCTTTTCTTTCTTTCTTTTCCTTCTTTTTCTTCTTTTTTTGAACAAATTTTCCTCTCTTTTTAAATCAATTTTTTTCAATCCAAAATCTCCTATATTCACCTTTTTTCAATGTTTGGCTGATGCAATGATCACTAATGCAAATGCAATATCAACAATACAAATGTAAATTTCTTTATCAATGAATAACCAACTATTATGATGCAAATATAGATGACTTCTATCATGATGCAAATGCAAATGAATTCTATCAAGATGCAAATGCAAATGTTTCATGCCAATGTGCACTGTAAAGATGCAAATGATATTATCCAAAATTTTCTTTCCATTTTCTCTTCTTATTGACGAAAATTTTTTCATTTCTGATTTCTCATCTATCTTACCTTAAAGTATTTGTCTCACCACTTGAAGCCATTTTTTACTGTGCAACAAGGGTTGCCTCATGACAATCATCACATTTTTATTTACCCTTATTTTTTTTAAAACACCCTAAGAATTCATTTTACAAACAAAATTTTTCCTAACAAAATTTTCCCCCAAAATGGCACAAGAAATTCTTTGCGCCACAATAATTATTGAATTCTCTCTCATTTCTGCTTGAAACGCTATCAAAATTTTGATTAGCAATCGAAAATTTTTCAAACAAAATTGCCTCAAGCATCCTTTCCATTTTCAGATTCAAAAGATAAACGGTTTTTATTTTTGAAAATGTTTATCTATTCAAAACTTTTTAATTTCATAAGATTTCCACACACAACAATGATCAAAGAAAGTTAAACACAAATGCAACAAAGAATTATCATTTGAGTTTTTTGAAGATTGGTGATCACTATTTCGGTGGGTGTGGGGGGAAGGTAATTTGTTCTCATCAAATGGATCAGGTGGTTTGTTGCACTCTAAGACCTATACCGCAAGTGCACGGGTCGCGACAAGTAATAAAGTGATGAATAAAGTATCGTTTCCACGAAGATTAATTAGAATTGTCCTAGCTAAATACTAAATTAAACACCCTAAATTTATTCAAGCAATATGCAATTTTCTTATGCTAAATTAACTAATTAAACTTTAAAATAAACCAAGAACTTAATTTTGCAAAATAAAATTTGAAATGCATAAAAGTAAATTGACTATTAAATTGATTAATTTAAAATTACCTAAACTTAAATTTTAATTTTAAATTAATAATTCTAAAAATGAGCAAATTAATTAAAATATTAAATTACTACTAAACTAATTAAATTCAAACTAATGATAGCATACTAAACTATTTAAATTAAAATAATAAAAACTACTAAAATAACCTATTTAACTACTGAAGCAGTATAACCTATAACCACGTTTTAAACACAACAGCCACCATGCCTTGCAATCTAGCCACGTCAATTGCCCATTCACGCGTCCCCAGCAACATCTTGCTGCCAAGTATCCACCTGCATCGAACCACCATGCAAGCCGCAACAGAGGCACGCCACAACCAGCAGCCAAGATGTATCGGCGACAACACAGCAGCTTCATGCCACCGACTCATGCCACGTACAGCAGCAAGCAGAGCCACCTTGCAGCTGCCTTCGATGTTCCTCAAAAAGCCACGCCTCCACTTGCTTCAGCACGCTTCAGCTTGGCAACCAGCCTCTGTTTCACACCTCTCTAGCCAACGGCCAGCAAACCAACACGTCCCAAGTTCATGCTTCAGTCCAATACTGATTCTTCTTCAGCAAGATCACATATTAGCAGGTAACTTCCTCCAATAATTCATACAAAATGCAAAACCGAAATAGAAGATAATGCAGTAGCAGCAACAATTAATTTTAGACAGCAAAAATGCTAAAACCAGAAATAGCAGAAGCAGACCTTATCAGTAAAGAAATTTTTGTTGAACTTAATTGAAAAGAGAACTTTGAGTTTAATCTAAAACTATGAATGTAATTCTTTATAACTAAACTAAAGAAAATAAAATTCTAGAACAGAACACTGAAACAAGAGAATAACAAAAAAAATTCAAAACTAAATTTCCAAAAGAACAACACAGCGAAGGTGATGAAGAAATGTAGCTACTGTCACTAGCCATTCTTCACCACGCCTAAAATTAAGGAAGACTGTAAAAAAATGCAATAAAGGTTGAAGACGATGGCTGCTGTCACCAGCCCACCTCCTTCTCAAGCTTGTCGCACCAGCTAGCAGCAAAAGAGTAAACTAATAAATTGAAAACTACTCCTAATCTTCGAAGAAAACAGCAAAGAAAAGAACAATGGCAAAAACAGATGGTGAGAATCAGCTCCTGTCACCAGCCTCCTCCTCCACTTTTCTATTCGACCAAGCTTCCTCTTTGTATAAGTTAGGGTTGCTTCCATGGGCTTGCATCAAGAAAGGCCTATTTTCTTTTGGGTTGGATTTGAAGTGTTTAAGGGCTTATGGATTTTGGGTATTTAAGTGGGCTTAAGAATTTAATTTAAAAGGTAATGGAAGGGTTTAGCTTGGGTTGGGTTTAATGTGTGGTTTATTGAGGTTTGGGACTTAGGCATAAAAGGTTTAAATAGGCATGGAGTTTATAGATAGGTTTAGAAATAAGGTTTGGAATTTTGAAAATTTTTTTCATTATTTTTTTTAAGATTTTAGAAGGTTAAGGTTTTGGTGTTCAAATTTGGCTTAAGGTTTGAAAAAAAAGAACTTTAGGATTTAGGGATAAGGTTATGGTGAAGGTTTAAACACCAAATCCAACCAATTTTCCTTGATTTTCTTGCCATTTTCTCAATTTCTTCATTATTCTCTAAATTCCTACACATGAAGACAATTTAATTAAAATGGAAGGAAATTACATTAAAATTCCAAAATTTAAGCAAAATTAATGCAATAAAATACTTTAAAAAGTGAATATTTTAGAGACTTATCATGGTTTCACACATCAATGTTTTGGTTTGGCAAGAAAGGCTTACAACCTGATAGAAAATGAGATGAATGTTCCCTCATCTAGGCTCACAAATAAAACACAAGTTTTTCAAAAATAATGAATTCCTTAAAAATCATGGTTTTGCGAAATGGTTTATCTTGAAATGTATAGACAAAATTTAACACTCTTTTAATTTTCAAATTATTTATTTTGATAGTTGTCAAGACTAGCCATAATGGGCTCAAGCTTTTGCTGAGTTATTTGGGAATAGAGAGTAAGTTTTCAATTCTATATTAGTCCCTTCAATGGATCATCAAAATGGCCATTCTTGATTCTCTTAGGAGTCATGAATGCTCATGGGTCTCACTGAAATCATTTTATAATATCCCTTCTTGTTCGACCCTGACAATATCATGAATGACCTCAAAAGGTTTTCGGTTTTACTTTAGACTACCCCTTTTGGGGTTTTCACCCTAAAGCCTCATTCTCTTTTCTCTTTTTTTCTTTTGTTTTTTTTTTTTTTTTTTTGCTTTTTTTGTGTAATTATTCCATCATGCACTTAAGAATTTAAAACTCATCCAAAATGTGTATGTGAGTTTCCAAAAGGCAATATTGGTGAACGAAAAAGGTAAAACGTGTCATTGATTACAATGGTTCTTTAAGTAATAATTTCCTCAATTTAAGTTTCCACATTTGATCGAAATAGACTTTTCATGCTACGTAATGCAGGCAAGGGTTCAAGGTTATGAAAGAATGGATAAAAGGCACAAAAATGTGTTTAAGGGTGATCAACCAAGGATCATTTAATATGACGTGAAGACTTATTCAATTCATTTGTCTTCTTATTTCTTATTTCGCCAGTCCTTCATTTCGTCTTCTCTCTTTTTTTCTTTTTTTTTTCTTGTAATTTCATTTTTCCTTTTTTTTTTTTTTGCATTTTTCACTTTAAATGGAGTGAGATCAAAATTTTGTAAAGCTAATTCATCTCACACTTGCCCCTCAACATGATAAACCTTTTCGATCTACAATTAGGGTTGGTTGTTCACATCCTTGGAAAAGATCTTTTTCTATATATGCCCCCCTCCCCCCCAGTAAAGAGGGTGATCCTTGGTTAAGGTTTATTTAGAAAGAATTTATAAGGCTCAAAGAGGGTAGCAATGGATAAATCTTAGATTTGTGAAAATGATGATGAAAGATGGCCATTTGTCATTTCAAACATGGTCACTTAAATTGACAAAATTCCCTTGAGTCAAAAGGATCAAACATTTTGTCTTTCTTTTTTGTTTGTTTTTTTTATTGAATTTCCTGGATATTTTGGTATCTTCTTCTTCTTCTTTTTCTTCTCTCTCTTTCTCTTTTTTTTTGTTGTTTGGAATCATTCAAATATCCTGAGTGCCTGATGTTATAGTCGATTTTTTTTCTTTTTTTGTTTCATTTTTTCTCTTCTTTTTTTTTTAGCCCCCCCTTTTTTTTACAACTCGTACGGTAACAAAATATTGGTACAAAATGCCCACAAGCTAGGGAAATCTGTTGGAATTGGCATATTTAGCTTCAAGTTGCCCATGGTCTTTCCAATGAGAAAGGAAAAAGGTACTGCATTATTGGGGCAATTTAAGGGTGTGGTACTTCGTCCTCAATTTTGGCTTGTGTCACAAGAATGAATATTTAAGCTAGTTTCACGTGAATTAATCAACCAATAATGTTAAACACGTAATTTCAACCAATATTGATTAATAATTCACGTGATTTCAACCAATATGCCAAATACCCCCATCTCTTTTAACCAACTTAAGCCTCCTTTTTATGTTTCATTTCTTAGATATTTCAGCCACTAAAGAATGACCAACCAATAATGTTCATGAAAAATTCATTTATTCATTTATTTATTTTTTTATATTCCATTTGGTTAGTTGAAATCCTTGACTTTTCCTCACCATTTCTTTCCTACTTTCACGTTTTGCTTCCCCTGCTTCAATTCTGATTTCCAGCCGAGAGTTTCTATATATAAAGGATGTTTTGGTTTTTGTTTCCAGCCAATAAAATGATGGTTGATAGCTTATTATTATCTCTAAGCATATATTTATTTATTTACTACATTTCCGGCCAAAGCATTACAAATCATGACAAAGGGAAAACAGTTTGGACTCAAGACCAAACAATCAAAAAAGCAATTTTCATAGAACATAACATAATAAATCTTAGAGTTCACAAAGAAAAAAAACACAAAGAGAGCACACAACACACTAAGGTTAGCAAACGAAAAGCAGGCAGCACCTAAAATTCCAGGAAATAAACTCAAAGCATATTCAAATTTACAAACATGGAAATTATCCCAAACTCCTTGAGACATGTTCCTTGTTCATAAATTTAATTCTTCCATTTTTTTTCCTTTACCATCAAATAAAAAAACTAAATAGGAAACAAAACTGGCACTCAAAAACCAACTATACATGAGGCAAAAAAGATTGAAAAAGACAACAGAAGAGAGAATCAGAGATAATTAACCACTTTCTAGCTAAGCTCCAAGCAAATATCATAGTAATGTTTGTCACATTCTTGAGAAGCAACAAAGCACACCAAAAAAAAGAGAGTGGGAATTACCTGCGTAGAAAGAGAAGAGGGTTTGCTTGAAACCAAAGTATGCAACCAAAGAATTAAACAACAACAACGTTTCTCATGACCTTAAGGAAGAACGAAGTAAGTAGAGGGAAAAGAGAAGAGAAAATGACCTACTCGGAAGGAAGTGAAGGTCATTGGAATAAGACTATACCCACTCTGATGATGTTGGGAACTCTCGAGAGAAACTGAACAACAATCAAAATCAATAGCTATATTAGTGAGGGAAAAACAAAGGGAATTCAAAAAAAATCAATGAAAATTAAATGTAGAGAAAAGGGTGCTTGCTTGTAAACAATTGAGAGAACTCTCGGAGCACAATTTATTCTCTTCTTCTTTTCCCTTTTTTTTGGTGCAAAGAGGAAAAAACCCAAACAAAGAAGCAAAGGGATACAAACTGAGGCTTGAGGAGCTCGAGGGAAAACATGATACAAACATTGAGAATCTCGTTCGGTGGGAATGGACGAAATGGCACAGGAAAGGCCAAGGAAAAAAAAGAACAAAGAGGATAATGAGAGAGCAGAGAAGAAGTCGGGTTGGAAGGAAGATTCAGCATTTCCTGTCAAGAGTGTAAGACGAGGGAAGCCTGCCTAGAACGATAAATCGAGGGCAACTTAGGGAAAAATAAAATCAATCAAGAAGACGGAAGTACAACCAACTGAAAAAATAGAATCCCAACAACCCACAAAAAGCAGCGTGTTCTGAAGCATGGTAAAAAGAAGGTAGTATATTAAAGAAGGAATAGAAGAAAGAACCAACGAAAATCAGTGTACATGACCGAATCATGTATTGGTGAACCAAAAAAGTCAGAAGCAAAGCCGAGCGTGGCCAAGAATGGGACACATGTTACGGGGGATAGGAATGGTGAGGGAGAGCACGCGCCAATTTCAAGAGGGCAAAAGAGGGTAAAAGCTTGCTGAAATTACCTTTGGAACAGAAGCCAACAAAATAAACCAGGCAAACCAATGGCAGAAAGTGGAGAAATGACGGCAAAAAATGTGGCACAACGTGGATCAAAAGAAATAAGGAAGGAATGCTAACTAATTCAGTTGATCTAATACAACAAATCACAAAAATAGAGGGTGGAAAACATCAATGAATACAATGATTTTAAGTCAAAAAAATAGACAACCTAATCATCAGTAAGGAACTAAAAGAAACAGGAACCATGACCATCAAGACAATAACAGATTGTAAAAGGAGAAAAAAAATAAGTTTTTAGATACATTCAAGAAGGAGAGAAATAGGGAAAAAACAAATGTGTAAAAAAATTAAATATCCACATCACATAGCAGGTACCAAAATGGGAGCCAAAGCAACGAATGAAACTGCTAGCCAAGAAGAGAAACCATTCTCTCATGATCGGGGAACAAAGGTAGATACAAAGCCTAAAACAGAATGATCAATACAATAGCATAAAATCAAAGACCAAAAGACCATAGGATGAACAACAACAATTCACTTAAGAAGGAAAATGCAAACAACCAATTGGATCACATAAGGATTGTGTAAATCAACGAAGGCAGGACCAATCATAATTGATTGCCAAAGCATGGACAAAAAATAAACCAAGCACAAAGAGGGGATCACAACTCCAAACAAAAAACCCATCGCTCAATAGGCCAACCCTCTTGAAAAACAAAATTATCAAAATAAGCAAATGCGAAGAGACAGAAACATGGGAAGCTGGTAAATATCGTTTCTTGTTAAAGGTAACACCGAATATAAATCCAAAAAAAAATCACATGGTTCAAAATAAATATTGGCACAACAATCCTATTAAACTAAAGAAAAAAAAAGATTCTCAATAATGCAAAAGAAATAAGCAACCAAATAGATTTAATCAAATATATTTTTTCGTCACAGGTTTCATCCACCATTTTAACAAAGAAATACCACAAAAACCCAAGAAAGGCTAAAAAAAATAAAAGCGTCACATTCCACAAGTTGCAATTTAAGGCAATAAATTATAGCAACGAAAAAAGAAATGAAAGTCTACAAGACTCGAAATATGTAGTTTAGAAGTGATCCAGTTAACCATCACAAAAGATAAGAATACGTATAAATTTCAAACATAAAGATGATTTTAAATTGGTTTACTATCCTTTTTTTCCCCCAAACTAAGACGTTAAAATTTCTTCATCATTATCCAAACCATCAAAAATGTCATGGGATGTTATCTAACCAGAACTTCCATGAATTTTGAATTGCTCTAGAGAGCTCACCATCAAATTCACATGGCTTATGCACATAACTGCATGTGCACAGTGCTTATGGTTTATCTATGGATCATTTATCAAGACATTCGACATCAACAGTTAACCTTATTTCATTCTCAAGCACAACAATCTTATGTGCAAACTGAAGCTTTCATAGTGTGACACCATTGAATTAAAATCGAAAAAGCAAACAATATGGTCGCATACTGTTCAAAGGCATGGCAGGTAGGTAAAAAAGTTTAATACCAATTTCACAAAGGATTAAGCTAGAAAAATCCATATAAAATAGATTAAACGTTAAAAAAAATCATGGATGGTTTATATTTTTGGTATTAATTATTAAGAAAACATCCAAGAAGACAATTTAAAGAAAATTCAATAGAGGAAAAGGATAAAAAGCCAACATTACGTTTCAAAATGGAAAAAGAATCTAACAAATTTGTTTTATTTGAGATTGAAATCCTTATTTACTTTACCATATTTGGTTTTACACAAACAAAAAAATAGCAAAGACTTACCTAAATGTGGGCTACTGGATTTAAACTAAGAAGTAAATACTTAAATTTAAGAGAGTAAAAAATCTTCAGCATTTAAAAAGGAGTTAAAGTGAGATTAAGCAAAACGAAGCAAAATATAAAATATAAATGATGACTGGACTACCTAACAGATGGTAAAGTTTGCAACAAAAAAGAACGCTGAAAACATCAAGTTAAAAAAATAGTCCAATAAAAAGGCTCTTTTGCAATAAAGATGGTGAATGTTATAATCAGTTGCTCACATATTTTAGGTTTCGTATTTCCTTATCAAGCTTTCTAAGTCCATGTCAATTTGATGAGATAAAACAAAAATAAAAAGGTGTTATGGATGGCAATTTGTATTTTAACATTAACATCCAAACTTCACTACAACAACTACAAACCTAAATCCGAATCATTGTCTCACTTCCTTGAGCACAACCACTGCAAATTCAACCACAAATCCAACACCTATAGCACCCAACATCCCAATAGCAAAACAAAAGCAACATCCTTATTTGAGGTTGAATAAATCAATTAAAAAAGGGAAGATAACAGGATATCACAGACAGGAAGAGGAACCAAAAAAAGAAAATCAATACGATTATGATAATCAGTTAACAGTTTAAAAAAAGAAAAAAAGATCATTCCAAAGAAATGTGAGTCTCAAGGTTTCAGTTATGATGACTGTAGATACCCTATTTTGTCCGGAGTCTTAATTTGTAAAAATAATTAATTAGGTTGGGTGACATTGTATTTTAATTTAATTTAACAATTTAGAATTAGGTTAAAATTAAATTAGTATTTTTTTAAGATTAGAATTAACACTAAAATTAGGATTTAGGAAGAATTAATAAATAAAATAAGAAAAACAAAAAATGAAATAAAAGATAAGAAAATAAAATAAAATTAATTTTAGGATTAGATAATTAGATTATTAGATTTTTTAGGATAATTATTAGAATTTATTAATAGGAGAGTTGTTATTAAATTAAATTTAGACTAGTAGAGTTAGATTAGTATAGGAATTAATAGATTAAAATAGATAAAAAGGAAAAGGAAGATAAAGATTAATTGTTATCTAATTAAATTAAAACTCTAACTCTGTGTGACTATAAAAAGAGGACACTACTATTCTCGAAAGGGGGACCGGAGTCTTTCACTGAGCATCTTCATCACACATCTCTCTGCCTGATCATCATCATCATCGCCTCACTGCATCTACTGCAACACTTCCCTGCTCCCAAAACAGCTTAGTTCTGCTCCAAGTTTTGCATCTCAATCCAGCACTGCATCTCTGATCTCACCCTTGCCGTACATCGTTGCTGCGCGCGACCTACCTCTGCTACTTCCTCTAATCTTTACTGAAGCTGTTCCATCCTCCATCGCACAGCCCTGCATCGTGTCACCTGCTGCCTCGCTTTCCGATTGCTGCTTCATCAACTGCTTCCTGCATTATAGTCGATCACTGTTTCCTTGCAAAGCTGCTGCCGCTCTTGCATCCAGCCAATAGCTTTGCTCATGTCAACTGTCCTTGAAAGGAGGAAGATATGTATATGAAATTAAGAAGATAAAAAGTTTCTGAGTGAACAAAAATAGAAGAGCACATGTGGAGAGGAAAGGAAGGTAGTTAGCAACGTGGAAGAGAAAAGAAAAATAGAAAGGTAAGGTTGATTGATAATTAATAATTAGTATGGTATATAGGACGTGATATAACTTATAATCATGTTGCATGTTGATTAATTTAACTAATTTAATAATTTGTATATGATTTAATTTAATAAGTTGATAAGATAATATGATATATATTCCCATGATAATTAAATTAGTAATTTGCTTCATGAACCATTAATTTTGCATGGAAATATGGTTTGTAAATTCATATGCTTAGATTTATTTGATTGCTGTGTTATATTTTGCATGTGTAATTAGGATTTAGTTAAAAAAATGTAGTTTGTATGATTTATATGATAAGATTTTAGAAATTAAATTTTAGGAAATAAGATCTTTTAGGAAGATATAATTAAATCTTTAAATTAAAAAATAAATAAATAAATAAATAAAATAAAATCATAATAAAAGATAAATAGAAGATGACTTAATCCGATGATGGAATTTTAAAGGGACTGCGCTGGAGTAGTACTTTTAGATATCTTGAGGTGAGGAGAGTCTTCTTAAATCTCACTAGCTTGATGAAAGATTTAAGGGATATTTCCAATATTTAATAATTGGTCATAAAATTAAAATAAGATTAAAATTGATAAATCCAAATTAAAATCATTAAAAGAATAGAATAAAAGTAAGATAAATATATGATTAAAAATTAAAAAATGTTAAACAACTTGGATAAATGTGGATTAATCCAATGATGGAATTTAAAAAGGAATTGCGCTTGAGTAGTTTTCTTAAAATTCCTAGGTAAGGAGATTTCTTCCAAGGTCTTACCAGCTTGATGGAAGGTTTAGAGGAAATTTTCAATATTAAATAATTCATATTTATTTAAGTTATAAAAAGTAAAATAAAAACAAAATAATTATATGATTAAAAAAATAAAAATAGAAAAACAATTAATGATTTTTATAAATTGGGATAGGAGGCAAAAAAATAGGTATTTCATAATGTATTTAAATCATCCGACGATGGAGCCTCTTCAAGAAAGGCGATTGGTCCTATTTGAATACTCTTGAGGTGAGAAGAACTTTTAAGGTGTCCTACCAGCTTGATGGAGGAGACTTAGAAGATTTTTCAATATTTAATCATATCGAAATTAAAGCAAACACATAGGCAAAATTAAGATAATTTTAGACTATTTGGTACCATCTTAAGATGGGCGTTGTGAGGGTGCTAATCCTTATCCACATGTAACCGTACTCCCGAACCTTAGAATTTTTGAACGTAGACCATGCCTTATCCTTAGACAAGAATAGGTGACCAATCACACATTAGGTTTGAATGGTTGGTGGCGACTCCTTGATTTTAAGTTTAGCGGGTTAGGTTCTAGGACTTGACACGTTACGACTATGATAACACAAACCAAGTCAAAGCTAAGAAAACGATAATAAAATGAAATATATTTACATGTCTAAAAGCTATTGTCATCTTGTAAATTGGAATCGATAAAAAGAATTAAAACACTTAATATTTAAATTTTGTTTTTACTGCAAAAATTTTTGTCTCTTCAAAGAAGATGCAAGAACACAACTTTCTTTGAAGAAGATGCAACAACTGAATAACATTCAATTTTACTCGTCACTTAAAGTGCTTAATCAAAACAAAAGATGAAGCAAAGCAAAATATTTTATTTAGAAAGTAATCTTAGACCTTTTGATAAGTTTTTTTGTTGTTTTTAGAAAGTAATCTTAGACCTAAACAATTAGCAAAACTCTAGGAGAACCAATTTTTTGGTTTTTTTTTAGTAGAATGTAACCCAAGCAAAGCAAGAAACAGGCTGGAACTGAGATTTGGGTGGGACTCGAGGAAAGAGTTGGTACAAAGGAAATAATGGAAATGTATAGGAAGGCACAACCTATTCGAATGACAACATCAACCAGAAAGAGACAAAAAGCAACAACAAAAATAAAGATAAAACAAAAAGAAAGATCATTAATTCTTTCTTTGCTAACAAAGAAGCATCTTCCATCAGTTACACTCAAAGCAATGCAAAGCAGATACCACACAAACCAATCAATATCCAAGTTCAACCTTCTGGCATTACAAAAAAAACAAAAAAACAAAACTGAAGCACAAAACAGAGCGTAGCTCACAATCTCAAGGTGGAACAAAAAGGAAAGATCAGAAAAGAAAGATGACCTGTGTGTAAAAGCTGTGAGGCCACTGATTATCAACCTGCACAGAAGAGAAGAATGTAGGAAAAAATTCAGGAGGTAATCACAACAGGCAAAACCAAACGAAGAAAGTAGGATAACATCAACCAAAGGGAGTGCAAAACCAAGGAATTTACCTGCTGATGAAAGAAATGTCACTCTCTCAGGCTGCAATTTTTCCCTTATGCTTTTGAAAGACAAAGAAAACCCAAACAAAGAAAGAGACCAAGTGGAACTGAGACTTGGAGGGGCTCGAGGTAGAGATGGCACAAACATTGGGAGTGCTGTTGGGTGGGATTGGATGGAACAAAAAAGAATAGAGGAAGTACAAAAATAGTAGAAGCAAGCATGGCAACTCAGAGGAGAGCTCGAGTTGATGGGGAGACCCAACATTTTTCCAAGGAAGAGTGGGAATTGAATGTAAGATCCAAGAACCTAACAACAAAACCCACCCGGAATGGGAAAAGTAATTATAATCTCAAGTAAAATCAAATGAAGCTGAAATGTAGAGGTACAGGCGTGGGACAAATCGAGCCCCAACAGCCAATTAAGACCATGGATTTCTGCTAGAAAGTACATGTCGAGCTGGACAGGGAAGAGGAAGGTGCGAATGGAAGGATGGACACAACATAACATGGCTGGAAAAGAGACTTAGGCGAGACACAAGCTTACCCATGAGGTTTGTAAGGAAAATCAAATCAACAGCGAAGGAAGACAGTCGAGAGACAAATTGAGCCGTAAAAATTCGATACAACCAAATGGAAGTGCGATGACGTTGCAAACTCTAAAGACAACTAAAGTAAAAACTAAACAATAATAAAAATGAAAAGGCAAAATCACAAAGGGTAAAAACAAAGACACAAAAAAAAAAAAAACTAAAAAGCACCTGGATAGCCTACACTTTCCAAAATTTTAGAAAAAAAAATCAAAATCTAAAGATAATTAAGCAAGGAAATTAAAAAAAAAAAGAAATATATAATTTGAATGAAAAAATATGTCAATACAAATTAATTGCTTATATTTTATCGTGAAAGTAAAGCAATGCATGTAGGTACTGGATTTTATTTCTCCATCTCATAAAAGAATATTAAAATTAAACACAATTTTATGCTTGCACTTTGGGTTTGAAAATATTTGTATTTATTTCAATAGAGTTGTTAATGATTTAATAATAAATAATTTATTTTTCAATAATATAACTATGCAAATAATTTGACTGAAAAAAATACGTTGATAATTCATTATATATATTTTTTACAATGAAAGCAAAACAATGTAAGTGGCTACTAGATATTATTTTTTTCAATTCATAGAAAAAGACTAACATTAAATACAATTTGTTCACAATTGTATTTAAGAGACCATTAGAATCGGATGGAGAATTTTGGAGAAACCCAGTCAAAAGCAATTCGATAGCTAAGAAAATGAAGGCAACATGTGAATCAAACCAGCAAATAATCGATTCTTGGAAACCATCAGAATCCTAATCAACACATATCCAGAAAATCAACAACTAATTGATTTCATTCAATAGATAAGCCTTAAGAACACCACAGAAATCCCAAATCCTATCCAGGAAATGAACCTAAAAATTGATGTAAACCCAAAAGGAGAACTAGCCAGAAGAATGGAGAAAGCATGACCAAGCAAGAGGAGCGAGATAAGGAAGAAACGGTAATGAAGAGCTGAGTAGGCGAGGAAAAAAAATGCAACCAGACTCACCAAATCCACATTAGATCAAAAAACCAAGATGAAATTACTGTTTGGATGGGATCTGGGTTGGACATGATGATTGAATTTGATATAGGAAAGATTTGAGAGATGAACAGAAGGGAATAAGGGATGGTTGCTGGCAAGGGACGTTTGATATGTAAAGAGGGTTTGACTTTTCAAACTCCCAAAAATATTAGCAAGATCAAATGATAAAAAAAAGGCACAATGATAAAGAGGGAAAAAAAAACATAAATGAGCAAATAATTAAAGAAGTGATGTGGCTGCATAAGGAGACAACATTTTCTACAACTTTTATATAATAGATTTGTAATCCCTACTTTTATAGTCACTAATAGAAAAAAGTGCTGAAACTACAATTACGTAAAATAAATACCCCCACTCAGATCACAAAAACTAGCTTAAATTTAATTCACGTGAAATCAATATTGGTTGAAATCACGTGGGGGTATTTGGCATATGATTTGATTTGAATATTTTATTAAATTGTTTAACATCAAGTGTAAAGTGAAGTATCACAGACAGCCCAACCGGATAAATTGTGTAAAATAAGGTGAAAAATGTGGTAAAGGGCGTTACATTTAAACATTTGTAAAACATGATTTTAGACTTGTATTAATGAAAAACATGAATGAAAAACCATTTTACAAAAGATTTTGTAATTTTGGAAGAATTTGCACAATAAAATGCATTTTTGGCCTCAAAGGAGGTCATTTTGAGAGTTAAGCATATTTTGACAAAACTAAAGCATTGGATACCACAAATATGTCAAAACAAACTTGTTCACATAGGTTTTAAGCACATATATCATTAAAGCATACATCTTGTGAACAACATGCCATGATTTTCAACATACAAGTTCTTCATTATTGCTTATGACATGGCATTTTGTATAAATGACATATTTGGTAATTTGAGACAAGTAAATACATTTTCAACACATAGAAAACTTGCTCAAAATGCAGAAATCCAATAATCACTTCAAAATCATAAATCATGCCTTTCGTTCATTCATCAAGAATTGTCCATCAAACACTCAACAATCATTTATCATGCCTTTTGCTCAATCACAATGCATTAAAGATTATTAACCAAATTTCTCATCTAAGCACAAATAATTTAATAACGACTTTAAGGAATAAGAAATTAAGCTTACAAAACTCCTTTGCTAGAGAATGCTTTGCCTTGCATAGTTGAATCCACCTTGTGCCATCCTTTGAAGATTGTTGTGACCTTCCCAAGAATGGATTCTTAAGCACTTTTTCTTTCTCATTGGCATAAGCAATCTCCATGAGGGGTGTATAGAGCATTTGAACTCCATTGTTTCTTTGTATTCTCATGCTCTAACACTCCTACATCAAACAATTTAAGCATGTTTTGGTACCCAAATTTTCTTGGGTCCTTGAGAGTTAGTGCAAATAATTTTTGATCCTTTTGGGATCCATTTCAAGCTCAAATCATGCTTTGGCACCCACATTTTTCTAACCACTCTTCCTCTAAATGTGGTTTTTCTATTTGTGCATGCTTGTGAAGAATGGCCTATCCTATTGCATAGTGAGCATGTAAGAGATAAATCATGCATAGTATTTTTGCTCACAAGAAAATTCTTTAAATGAGTTTCTTTTTGTATTGCATTATAACCTAACCAATCTTTATCAAAGAAAGCTCTTTGGGTCTCAAGCATGTGATCTAATTTTTGTTGACCCTTATAGAACCTAGTAAATGAGTTATGCAAATTTGTATTCTTTTTATTCAACTCATTTATCTCTAAGTTAGCCTCTTCTAATTTCTTTTCAAATTCTAGCTTAGTATTAGTCAAGGCTTCATTTTCTATTTTTAATTTAGCAATGATTTTCTTATATTTGGAGTTCATGTATTGAAATTTATTTGCTAAATCATCAAAGGCATTTTGTAGTTCACTAAAGGTATAATCATTATTTTCACTAGAACTACAACTAGCCTCATCATCACTAATGGCCATAAAGCATGTGTAGGCTACCTCATTATCTACATTTTCCTCTTCGGAGCTATCACTATCGCTCCATGCAGCCACAAATGCTTTCTTCTTAGGTTTCCTATCCTTTTCCTTCCTAAGTAAGGGGCAATCTGGCTTAGTGTGACCCGGTTCATTACATTTATAACACACTAAGTGGTCTTTTTCTCTTCTACTTGACTTTCCCCTATGATGTCTCCTATTCTTCTCTCTGTCATTCATTCTCATGAACCTATTGAATCTTTTGGCAAACATTGCCATTTCCTTTTCTTCCTCATTCTCACTCTCATCACTATCATCTTCAATGACCTCATGAGTGGAAGATTTAAATGCTACCCCTACTTTCTTTGAAGGCACTTCATTTCTTTTCATTTTCATTTCATATGTAAGTAGGGAGCCCATAAGCTCATCTAGAGACAAGGTATTTGGATCCTTAGACTCTTCTATTGCGGTTACCTTTGCCTCCCATGATTGTGGCAAGCTATTCAAGATTTTCTTAACCATTTCTAGATTGGAATAGCTCTTGCCTAATGCCTTAAGTCCATTAATTATGTTATTAAACCTAGTGTACATTTCACTCATGGACTCATTTTCTTTCATCCTAAAAAACTCATAATCATGTGTGAGCATACCTATTTTGGTTTCTTTCACTTGATTGGTCCCTTCATGTGTGATAGTCAATTTGTCCTATATTTGCTTAGCATTTTCACATAGAGACACTCTATTATATTCATTGGGACCTAATGCATAAAAGAGAGTGTGCATAGCCTTGGCATTTAATTGTGCCACTCTCATGTCATTTGTGTCCCACTCATCCTCACTCTTAGGGACATCTTTTCCATCTACTTTCTTCATTGGGACTTTGGGACCATTAACTATCACTCTCCATACTTCATAATCATTTGATTGGACAAACAACATCATTCTTGTTTTCCAATAAGAGTAATTCTCTCCATTGAAGAGTGAAAGTCTAACTAATGATTGTCCCTCTTCTCCTAGGGGTGTGCCTACATTCAGGTGAGCTATTTATGATCGTTTTGCTCGATAGAGGTTAGTCTAAATCAATTTCGAGCCCAAGCTCTGATACCAATTGTTGGCTCTTATAGGCAATACCGAGGAAGGGGGTGAATCGGTTTTTCACTAACTTTATATTCGTTTTTGGGTTCCTTTAAATTCTCTAGCCTATATTGATATTTTCTTTGTTATTTAGGCTACTCAATTATGCAATATAAATTCAACACAATAAACACAAATATAATTGCAAATAAGTAAAGAGAGTAAGGATAGAGAAATGTACGCAAGTGATTTATAGAGGTTCGGCAACCTTGCCTACGTCCTCTACCTTGAGACGCTCCCAAGGATTTTCCCCAAATTCACTATCCTTGAATTTGTTACACTCCCTCTTTTTCTTAGGCTAAAGAGAAACCTCTCTCTTTTTCTAGGCTCAAGAGAAACCTCCTTCTTTTTCTTAGGTTAAAGAGAAACCTCCCTCTTTTTCTAAGGCTAAAGAGAAACCTCCCCTTTTACAAGGTATGAATTTGTTTACAAGTGGTGCAATCAAAGAAGGCCTCTAAGTAGGCAAATGATTACAGAAATTAGGTACAAGTGAAAGCCTATACAAGATTTGTGCTAAGCAATACAAGAGATATGTGAATGACGGAAGATGAAGACTTTGTAGCTCTTGATTTGTTGTTGAGGCTTGAGGATTTGAGGAAAATGAGTATTGGAGTTGATTGAGTAGTTCCCCTTCCTTCCTTTAGCTTCTAAGCCTCTATTTATAGTCTCTTGGATGGTTTGTCGACGTTAGTTGGAGCCAAAACAGAAACTAGCTGTTGTATCTCACAGAAACTAGCCGTTGGGGACTTTCTAACATAAAGGGATCGATCCTTTTGCAAAAGGGATCGATCCCATGCTTCATTCTAGGCTTCCAGGGCATTCTGCCCAAAAGGGATCGATCCTTTTCCTTAGGGGATCGATCCCATGCTTCCAGAATGAGTTTTTCCTGCACTTTTGGGTTAGAAATGATATGGCTTTTGATTTTAATTCAACCCAAAACATTTATAAGCTTTAAAGGAGTTTTTCTTGACATTCTCAAATAAAAATATTGTCCAAAAACTTATAAGTAATTTTCTAAACTTATGTTCAATAATTCTTGAGAAAATTACTTAATATTGAAAACCATTTTATAAAGTATTAAGACCCATAAGAATATATCATTAAATCATGGTCTTAATGTTTGATATGAACACTTAAAAATGGATTGAGAAAATCATGTGTGATAAGGCAAATTTACAATATGAATTAAAACATTAAAGCTTACTTAAGTTTTTGTCATTTCAAAATATATATGTTAATTTAAAGCTAACAAAATCCAAGTAAAACAATAAATATTCACATGATAAAAAACTTAAGTAAATAAATAAGGAATTAATATTCCTTTTCACAAATACTCCTTTCCACACTTGTAAAACACCGTATAATATTTAGTTCAACACGTAGTATATCAAAAGCTCAGTAGCTGTAAATAATTTAGTACCAGCAAAAAGGTTCAGTGGAAAGCACAATCATCAGTACAGTATCATGGAGACCAGGCAACACCCTAAATATATCATGCTATAATAATATCCCGAATAGGGAAAATAATAACACATGAGATCTATGGCCAGAGTCTATGGGGTCCACAATGTGCACTGATCAGGTGTCCACCGAGACGCTGATAATAGGATCAGTATCTATCAGCACAAACACGTGACATGTGAGCATGATATGGGGCCTAACAGTCTCAAAACAGTAAACACATGATATAAACATCATTTTTGTAATCAATTTCACTGAATATATCTTCAAATCAATCCATAAATATTCATAAGGAAAATATTTTCATCTTATGAATAACAATTTATAAAATATTCACACTATAATAATCATTCTAGAAAATGTTCTAAATATTTATAGAACAGTATAAATCACATGCTGTTACTTTCACATAATTAAAATTCCTTAACAGGAATCTTTAAATATAGTTTTTCGGTAAATTATAAAATTATGCAATTTACTGAATTTCATGAAAATTTCCCAAAATTCCACTTATTTTCACTTTAGAAAAATACTAGAAATATTTTCTAGATATTTCTATAATTTTTGGCAGAATGACGGCTATTTCTAACCTAGCCTTCTTGCACAGAAATTACAGTTTATAATTTCAACAGCAGTCACAATTTCACCAAATTTCACCACTTTCAAAGGAAATTTATATCCAAATTATTTTATAAAAATAGTATGAACCCAACTATACATTTACAGTATCCCTACGGTTCACACACGCATCCCTTACCAGTCTTATGAAGTCGAGCTTCCCGGTTGCTTTTACCGAATTCCGTCGACTCGGGCTACAAAATAATTTTATAAAAAATTATTAATATTTTTCTTCTTATTTTTAAGCCACTAGTATTCATAAAATGCAGCCACTAGTGTCATATTATAAGCACAACCAGTATAAATTATACTGGTGTTAAAACTCAACTTGCTCATTCTAGCTTCTTTTTCGGTTCTAATTTCACCAATTCTCCTCTTTTAATTTTTATAATTATTCTTTACTAAAACCCCTAACTTTCAGTATAATTTTCCTTTTTCAAAGTCATGGCCGAATCCTAATGGCCATTTAAATTGACTTTCCCATCTTTTTCTTTTCATTTTCTTGTTTCCAATTGGTGAGCTAGTCCACATGAGCTTCCTCTTGACTTTTTCTTGCATGAAACTAAATTTTTCTTTATCCATTCATGCCAACCGAACCATCATTGAACTAACTAGATTTTTAATTCTTCATCCTCTCACGGTTTTCAAGCTTCTAATCAACTTATCTATAGTCCATAACTTATTTCTCATCATCATTATATCATTTCTAACATAATTCCTTTGTTCTTCTAAATCTATTTCAAGATCTAGATTTATGCTAATTCCATGATTTAATTTGATTTCACTAAAATCAATCCTATAATCATGTTTCTCATGTTTAAAAACATAGAAATATATCATTTAACATCAAGAAACCATGGAAATTCTTGAAACTTACTTTGACCGATTGTTGCTTCCAAAACAGAACAGGTTTCTGTTTCTGTTTCACTTTCAGCCCTCTTCTCTTCTTCCTTTGATGGTTTAAATGATGGAGGGAAGGTGGATATTAAGATTAAGAGGTTAACTATCAATATCTAATTTTTTTCTGAATTTTTTCCTTGGCTAAAAGATGGCCAAAAAAGAACACAAACTCAGCTCAAAATGGCTCTCGTAGAACAGCAGAGTCGGTGATGAAGAGATGAGAATTTGCTAAGTTCTCTGTTTCTTTATTCCTCTTTTATTCATGGTAACCAGTAATAATGAACCACATGGCTTCTTATCTTATTTTTCTCCATCATTTTATATCCAAATTGCATTTAATTTCTGAAGAAAACTGCAGCAAAGGAACGGTGGAGAGCTTTTGTTGCTGTCCCATTTTCTGACCATGTTTCTTCTTCTCTTGAAATTTTTCAGCCAATTAAAATTATGTACATGTTAAATTGTACTTCTCTTCTTCTTATATTATTTATATTACCTTTTTATTCCATAAAATTATGGATAATTTCTTTAAAACTTCAGCTGCCATTCACGGCACCAAGATAGCATTAATAGTTGACATGTTGTTCACTTCTTTGGCTGGAAATTTCTTGCTTTATTTCAGCCAATAAAAACTTTATAGTCAATAACCTTGAATGCTTTATCTTTAAGCATAATTTCCATTATATTTTATACTATAAAAATCATGTTTTATCAGCCTTTAAATGGCTGAACAAATTGGTACAAAAGCAGCAACAAAAGTGGCATTGAAGTCCACTTTGTTGCACTATTTCTTGACTTTCTTCCCTTCTTATGTAGCCTTCATCCAATACCACTTTAGTTATTAATTTATTTGCTAACTTTTCTTTATTGTATATATATTTTTCACCTTAATTTCATCTTTCATTTTCCTTTATAATTGTCCAGCCGAGCACACTAATTGTAGTAGAAAAAGTGGCGTGGATGGCTGCATGTTTTCTTGACTTTCCTTTACCATCTTTAATACAATTTCAGCAAATCACAATTGACCTCATGATATTTCCAACTTCTCTTTCTTTTGTATTTTTTATATTGCATTCTATTTCATAAATATAACTCAATTCTTTTAATTTTTTAGCAGCAAAAATCGGTACCATGGCAGTCCAAGGAGTGGCGTACTATCCAAGTTGGCTGCACTTACTTGATGGTTTTCTTGCCTTTATTGCTAGCTATTTCAACCAATTAAATTCCTTCATTCCATACCATACTTTCTATTCATCATTCAATATTTGTCTCATCTCTTATATACCATACTATACTTTATAATTTCAATAACTCCAATTTAAGAGTGGAAATTCATTCAGTCTTTATTTAATTCCACTAAATAATTTAATTCCACCATCAAGAATTTCCAAAGTATAGTGTACAAGGTAATAAAATCGGGTCTCATATTTTCTCTCCACCTTAAGAAATTTTGTCCTCCAAATTTCACCTGGACCTATCACTGAAAAATTTCTGGATACTTCTTACATCTTCTAAGATCTTGAAAGGTTCAATGTATCGAGGACGCAGCTTTCCTTTCTTACCGAATCTCATTATTTCTTTAGGGGGTGAGACCTTCAAAATATATTATCACTCGTACATCTCGGGAATCTGCTCAACCATATAAGGAGCTAAAGACTTATGGTCTCCCACTTTTTTTCCCATGCTATCGTGGATCGTTATCGTCTACCATATATAATTTCGTAAGGTGTCAAGCCAATAGTCACCCATTAGCTATTATTATAAGTAAACTTGGTCAGGGTAAATGATCGTTCCAGGAGCCTCTAAAATCAAGTGCACACGCTTACAACATATCCTCGAGCGTCTGTATCGTATGCTCGGACTGCCCGTCAGTCTGCGGATAAAATGCGATGCTAAAACACAGTTGGGATACCATAGCTTCTTGAAGTCTCTCTCAACAATGAAATGCGAAGCAGGACTCCCTGTTAGATGTAATGCTCGCTGGAACATCGTGTACTCTCACTATCTCCTTGACATATAATTCGGCTAAGGCAATAATTGGATCAGTAGATTTCATAACCAAGAAATTAGGCAAACTTAGTTAATTCATCCACAATTATCTAGATAGCATCTTGTGATAACCGTAAATTTTTCATTTATTGGAAATAAATATTGAAATAAATAAATAAATAAAATTGTGAGAATCGGAATATTGTGGAAATTCTGAGAATTGAGGAAGTGAAAATAAAAATAATGGAAAGAGGAAATTTAAATTGGATAAATGGAAATCCAAATTAAATAAGGAAATGAGAAAGGAAATGTGAAATATATTTATATAATTATATATTATATAAATGTATTTTCATGCAAATACATATGTATTTAAATACCGTATGGTATGTAGTATATATATAAGTATATATATACTATTTTATAAATTTAAATAATACATATGTATTCAAGTATGACATTTTATGTATATATAAGTATATACATATTTGAGAAAATGTAAATATTAAATTACATTAAAGTTTGAATATGTATATATTGTAAATACAATATATATATATATATATACGGGATTATTACATTTATATAAATATTTATATAAATGTTATTTAATTTTAAAATATATAAATATACATATATATATATACTAGACATATATTTTGTAATATACAATATATATTTTATATATAATATATATTGTATTATATGATATATGAAATAATATATGTATAATATATAGTATATATTATAAGTATAAAATATAAATTATAGTATATAATATGGGATATTATATACAAAAAAT
This sequence comes from Heritiera littoralis, assembly GCA_031772115.1. NCBI lineage: Eukaryota > Viridiplantae > Streptophyta > Magnoliopsida > Malvales > Malvaceae > Heritiera > Heritiera littoralis. Next base: position 4,223,231 of record JAPDPK010000043.1, read on the forward strand.
AGAAAAGAACCAAAACAGAAAAGGAAAGGGCAGGATCGGGGAAGGAATCCTGACCCCTTCCCAGCCAAAGGCTGTCGGTGGCGGAGATGCCACCGTCGGCTAGGGAAAAAGGAAGAGACGGCCCCGGCGAAGAGAGGGAGGCCGGTGACCGTCGGAAGGGAGGAAGAATCGGAAAGAAAAATCAACGGAAACAGAGGCGAAACGCGGCAGAGGTCGGGAAGAAAAAGAAAATGGATCTGGCGGTGTCGGCCAAACCGACCACTGCCACTGCCATTGAAGGGTCGCCGGAGGGAGAGGAAGACGATGGAGGCCACGGTTCAGGCGGTGAACGGCGGAGGAAGGCCGACGGAGGAGGAGAAGAAACCGAGGCAAAACCAAGTAGATCCGCCGCCGTGCGGTCGATTCGTGAGGAACGGAGGCCAGATCCGGCTTCGCCATGGTGCCGGCCAGCTGCTGAGCTCCCGAGCCGCCGGAGAATCGGCCACCAGAGGAGAACCGGTGGTAAGGAGGGTGGAGCCGGTCTGACTAGTCTGAACCGGCCAGGAAAGAAAAGGAAAAGAAAAAGAAAGAAAAGGAAAAGAAAAAGAAAAAAAAAGAAAAGGAAAAAGAAAAGAAAAAAGAAAAGAAAAGAAAAAGAAAGAAAAAGAGAAAAAGAAAGAAGGAAAGGAATTCCGAAAATTTGAAAAATTCCCGAGAATTCGGAAATTACGGGAAATCCCTGGAAATACGGGAAACGGTAAGAAATCCCGAAAAGTTTATTTATTTAAATAATTATGAAAAAATTCTAAAATTTAGAATTTAAATTCCAGAAAATATCCTCGATGACTGAGCCGATGTAATCGGGCGAGGTGAACACGGGCGCGACCATCGAGAGGCAGTCGCCGACCCGAAACAGATAAGGGAGACATGTGCCGCCTGTAAGGATATTCGGCTACATGTTTTAAATTATGCATTTAATTTATAAATGCAATTTATAATGGTTAGTTTTGAAAATTGTGGTGATTTATTGGTTTCAAATTGTGGTGAAATACCAGTTGAGAAATATAAACTGTATTTTCGGTGCAGGAGGCTAGCCAAATCGGCAGCCATTATACTGCCGAAAAATTATCGAAAAATTACTGAAATTTATCGAAAATCACTGAAAACTAAAATAAAAGATTTGATTTCACGTGAATTGATTTTTGGGCTAGTTTTGGTAGCAGTAAAATACAATCACGTGAATTAATCAAAACATAAAAAGGAGGCTTAAGTCGGTTAAACGAAAGCTATGCAACTGCCAGTTTATGTTCTGATTTCATACATTTCTACCATGCTTGATTCACTAAACTTCACCCTCAAATTGGCTAAACAAGTAAACCTGCTTACAAAACCTTTCCTCCATCGTTGATGAGCTAAAGGAATAAGCAAAGTGAGGCTAACAGGAGACAGAAAGAATTCTGTTCTGGAAGTGCAGTTGATTAAGGTGAGTTTAATGGTTCTTGAGATTTAATGATACATTTCTATGATTTCAAGTATGAGAAGCATGAGTATAGTCTTGCTTTTGATTTATTCTTGATAGGTCATAGAAATAGAATAAATTCATGTTTTGAAGCAGATGAAGTATAAAATGAAACTGGGTTGATATTGTAGTAGAATGATGGGAAAATAATCGAGAATGAATAAGGAAAGTAATAGAAATGCTGTAAGAGTAATGAGAATGGCGACTATTGTGATCGCCAATATTGAAATTTAGTGATCGCCAATAGGGCGAGTAGGCAACATGAACTCGCCAAGTCAAAGAGGGCGAAGTCGCCCAACTTAGTCTAATTCATGGGCGAACTGATCAATGGGCGAGCTCAGCCATCATTGGCGAACTAAATAATGTGAAGTGTGTTTGTGGGCGAGGTCGCCACATGTTAAGTCTTTGGTGAGCCCACCTTAGTCTAAAAAGCCGTGTCGGGCGAACTCACTGGAGTACGTATGGCGAGTAATGTCGGGCGAGCTCCCACGTGTAAGCCATTTGGTGAATGGCGAGCTCGGATGGGCGAGCTACTAAATGCTCTGTTGGATGAGCTAGTAGGATATCAGTTGGGCGAGCTGGTTTATTTATCTCAAGTCTCGCCCAAGTGAATGAAAGTTATTTAAAGAAAATATTAATAGAATTTAATAAATTATTTTGCAGCCGGGAATTGGAAATGGCTATTGGCGAACAGGAAATAAGACAAAACAAGGTTTCGTTGAACTAGGTAAGAGAGATGTGTGTGAAGTAAAATGCATGTACTGTGGAGTAGAAATATAATAAAGATATTAAGAAATATTTCGGTTTATGACATGCATTGTTTGATAAATTGCTTTGGTATTGGGCGAGCTACTAAGCCGACCCTTATTATATTTCTGGACGAATTGGTGTTGGCGGGCGAGCCAAACTTTTATAATACTTTGGGCGAACTAACCTTTTAAGTTTTGGGGCGGGCGACCCCTGTTTGATAAAATTCGGGTGAGCCAATTAAGGGCGAACTCATTTTATGTTGTTTTGGGCGAAGATCCCTTTTTATGACAAATTGGGTAAGTGACCCTATTTTAAATTAGAAATCCGGGCGAGCCAGTGATGGGTGAACCCTTTTATTATAAATTGGGCGTACGACCCATGTTTTTATAAAATTGGGCGAGTTGACCATGGAAGTGTTGCAGTTGGGCGAACTGACCATGGCAATGCCATAGTGGGCGAACTAGTCATGGGTGAGCCACTGAGGGCGAGCCAGTTTTGCTTGTTGTTTTTAAAAGCAATGGTTGGCGGGCGAACACAAGTTCACCGCATTGGGCGAGCTGCCATGGGCGAACCATATTGGGTGAGCAGACCATGGGCGAGCAGGTTTTAAAGGTTGATATTTTTGAAATGTTGTCAACGTGTTTTGTAAACAGAAGCCTAAACGTTTTTTGGAAAAACAAATCATTTTGAGAAAATGATAATATGGGTGAGATAATTCTATAAAGGTTTTTATGAGATATAAAAGTTATTTTTGAGACTTTAGGCCCTGAGTTCATGCGTTACAGGGCTGATGGACCCGCCAAGTCATCAGCGGTCTCAAGGTCACTTGGCAAGTGGACCCGAGGACCACCTAGAGATTGTGGCCATAGATCTATTGTATCCCTTTTTGGGATGATTATTCCGTTCTCGCAAGGGGGAGGGGGAACGATGATAGCATGATTTATTGGTTGCCTAGTCTCAACTTACCAATTTCTATTTACTGAGAGGATTTGTTGTATTGTTTACTACATTTTAAAGTAAACTGTTTAGCCAGTGATTTGAATGGTGTTTTGAGAGTACTGTTTACTATATCCATTGTTTTCCTACTAGGTTTGTGGTTAGGAAAAATAAATACTTTGTGGCATATAGTTTTGCTTTATAAAAAGCAGCATATGTTTCCTTTACTGAGCGTATGAATCGCTCACCCCTTTATTTTAACTCCACAGATAAAAGACACTGAGTTAGAGAAGTAGCTCCAAGATGGATGTTAAACATGACAGGTACAGTCTCTTCTCTTTTACATTTCAGACATAAGTATACAGTACTACTGTAGTGCAATAAGACAATAAGGGGATGTTAGATATAAGGTATAATGAAAAGAATTTTCATAGTCCATATTTAAATAAATGTTTAACAATTATTACTGTCACTGTTTGAATGTTAATGGCATCACAGACAGCCCAACCGGTAAAGTTGTATGGAAATACGTGAAAAATGAGGTAACGGGCTGTTACAAACATAGTAGAAACCTAACATCATTTAGCGTATGTTTTCTTACTAGGCTTTCCCCAAAGCTCACCCCTTTCCACCTTAAATTATTTCAGGTCGACTCGGCACGAGCGTGGTGCATCGAGAGTCTTTTTGTTGAGCCGCAAAAAGCTATATTTTGAGCCAAGGTATAATCTTTTGTTCTTTTGTTTATATCCCAGACTAAATTCTTTTGTGCACACAATGTATAGGATGCGGGATGTATGTACTAGGTGATATCGAGTCTGTAAACACAGTGTAATTCGTAGTTAAGTTGTAATCTCGATATGTTTATATATTGAATCACATGGATGTCTAGTATTTTAGAAGTTACATGGAGATTTGAAATTTCTACAGGTTGAGACGATGATGTACATTAGTATGGGGATGGATACTAGACTAAAATAGGGGCGGAGTTTTTCAGTGTCGTTTTCGACACGTCTTACAAGAAGACTATAATGGGACCTTAGACAACTAGTCTTAAACAAATATAAGAGTAGGACTACTCATTAGGTTTTTTAGCTACACTGAGCGAGAGACAAACATAGGAAGTGAAAAAAAAAGTTGGCCCAAAAATCCGGCTTCCGAGGGCGTTACAAGATATGAATTCTGTTAAATGGTTCGTCAGAATACTGTTTCTTTTCTTTCTTTCTCACCTCTCCATTTCTGTTGATACAAATCACCTTTTTCCATATATATTTGACTAAAAATTTACCGTTATCCAACAAGTAATTAGACAATTTTAATTTAAACATGCATGATTTGTGACTTGTGAGATGAATAGAGTATAAAATTTAACAATTAAATTAATAAAATATAAATTATTTTTACAAGATGCAAGTATCATTCTTTTATATACAGTATATATTCATATAATTAAAAGTAATTTAAGAAGTGTTAGTTACTATTTAGACCGTTTTTGGATTAGATTAACATATTTGCATACATTTCATGGCATAAACAATTTGGCTTATTTAACATTTCATTTAGATCATTAAGTATAAAAAAATTGTTGCTTAAAGAGACGAAATGGAAGAGAAAATGAATTAATATTGTTAATCATTCATTGACATTCTGCCCTTTGCTTTGGCCTAATGTAGCTCCTTACGCCTTATCTGAGATAAGTCTCCTTTTGAAACCTTTCAAGGCACCAGGCTCTACCGTCTGAATTCTGAGAACCGAGCTGACACAGAAAGGTTCCACCCGAAACATAAATTCTTGACAAATTATAGAAAAGCGCATGGAAAGACTAAAAGGCAGAAAGGGTCAAGAATGTGTCCTCATCATACTAGTGAATGCTTGATATGACCTTGCACCCAATTAAACTCGTTAATATTGATGCCACAATCGTATTTAATAATAGCAGCTTCTTCAGCGAATATTGTCTTCAGAATTAAACATAAATCCTGGGAATATTTCTTTGTCGTCTTTAATAGCTCTAGCAAGTGGATTAGTAAGAGGGATCCACTTATTGGTGCAATTAAACTCGTTAATATTGATGCCCCAACCATATTTAATAATAGCAGCTTTTTCAGAGAATATTGCCTTCAGAATTAAACATGAATCCTGGGAATATTTCTTTCTCATCTTTAATAGCTCTAGCAAGTGGATTAGTAAGAGGGATCCACTTATTAATGATATCCCAACTGCTCCAGCATATTAATAAGTGTTTTGTTTCTTCCAAACACCTTAATCATACTAAACCAGTCATGAATCCTGTTAAATGGCTCGTCAGAATATTGCTTCTTTCATTTCTTTCTCAACTCTCCATTTCTGCTGATACCTTAACACTAAATCAATCCATCAAAGATAGCGGTGATGTCATACTTTCCAGTGGCAAGATTTTTGCACTAGGATTTTTCAGCCCTGGCAATTCCAGGAATCGATATGTTGGCATCTGGTATTATCAGGATCCGGAGAAGACAATTGCTTGGGTGGCCAACAGAGAGAAACCCATTAATGACACCTCAGGGATCCTTTCAATCGATAGTCGAGGAAATCTTGCCTTATTCCAAAGAAACCAAACACTTCCTATCTGGTCTACAAACATCTCTATCAAAGTCAGTAGCAATTCTTTTGCTAAACTTTTAGATTCAGGAAATCTTGTTTTGCTTCAGAATGATACCAAAAGGGAGGTACTGTGGCAGAGTTTTGATTATCCCACGAATACAATGCTTGCAAATATGAAACTTGGAATAAGTTTCAGAACTGGTTTGAACCGAGTCTTGACGTCTTGGAAGTCTTCCGATGATCCAGGAATAGGAAACTATTCTTGCAGGATCCACCCGCGTGGGTTTCCTCAAGTGTATGTGTACAAGGGTTCGGATCCTTGGTGGCGTGCCGGTTCATGGACTGGCAACAAATGGAGTGGTATTCCTGAAATGAGTATGAATTACATATATAATGGTTCTTATGTCCACAATAATGATGAAATATCGTTTACGGTTACAGTTAAGGATGGTTCTATACTCGCAAGAACATTACTAAGTGAAAGAGGACTTCTAGAAAGACTTACATGGAATAGTCAAGCGCATCATTGGATTGAGTATCTTATGGCCGTAAAGGAGCAGTGTGAGTTTTATAGGCATTGTGGGCCGAATGGTTATTGTGACCCTTATAACCCAGAGGATTTCGAGTGCAAATGTTTCCCAGGGTTCCAACCCAAGTCATCCCAAGAATGGTATTTAAGAGACGCAGGACGAGGATGCGTAAGGAAGCATGGTGTCTCCGTGTGTGGAAATGGAGAAGGGTTCATGAAGGTGGCACGTATGAAGACACCTGACACTTCAGAGGCACAAGTAGACATGAGTCTGGGATTGAAACAGTGCATGGAAAAGTGTTTGAGAAATTGTTCTTGTGTTGCTTATGCTACCGCATACCCCGAAAGCGGAGAAGGCATTGGCTGCTTAACATGGCATGGGGATTTGGTGGATGCAAGGACTTTCACGGATGCGGGACAAGATCTATACATACGAGTCGATGCAAATGAGTTAGGTATGCATCCTACATTCATTTGTCTTTTTGCAATCACATATAAACTTTTAGTTATATCTATATGCCATATACAAAATATTATTGATCAATTCATGTAGCTATAAATAAACTGAGCCTCATGAAAAAGAAACATGAACTTGACTCGGTCTATGCGTAGATTGTCAAACACTCAACACATGTGAATGTCTCTTTACACTTTTGACCAAATAAACGCTCCTTGAATCACAATCAAATCGATACAAGCATACGTCATGGAGAAAACTAAAAAAAAAAAAAAAGGTTACAAAACATGGAAATGCCTGTAATTATAATTATTCACAATTACATGCCTAAGAAATTGAAACAAGAATTGATATATACTGAAATTGAACAGTAATTTCAATTTGAAAAAAATGTGAGTTTCTTATAAAATGACTTGGGTTAGGATAAACAATAAGAACTATTTCTATGGCTATCGCATAGTATATATTAGTTGTAGTTCACGTAAACTTTTGCTAGCTTAATTACTCCATCGTAGAAATCATAAACTTATTTGCCGCACTAACTTGCTTTCAATCATTATTTCCAACATCATATGATCTTCCTCATTTTAGCTAGCTACACAAAGAAAGGTTTGCTTCAAAAGAAAGGAATGCTTGCAGTTGTCATAGTTTCTGCTGCTATAGTGTTTCTCATTGTTGTCGCCTTTTTGCATTGGTTGGTAAGCAGACAACGAAGAGGTACCACTGCCACCTTTTTTTTTTAATCACGCCAAATAACATATAGCAATGAAATTGACTACATATCATGTAGAGACTAGCAATTGGCTTAATCATGTTAGTGTGTTTGACACCAGCTAAAAGAAGACAAAAAAACAATGCCTTTGGCTTTACAACAAGTTTAACCTTGCTCGAAGACTCATTAGGTGGAAAGGAAATTGATGAGAACAGAAGAAATGTAGATTTACCATTCTTTGATTTGAGCACCATAGTTGCAGCGACTGATAATTTCTCTTCACATAACAAACTTGGACAAGGTGGTTTTGGTTCTGTTTACAAGGTAATTTTTCTTAAAAACTACTAATTATATCAAGTGCATGACATATTCTCATCTATACGTCGACATTGTAATGGAACTCCTATTAGTCCATTTAGGTCCATTCTTAAAAAGAAATTTGTATCTACAGGGTATGCTCTTCAATGGAAAAGAAATAGCAGTGAAAAGACTATCTAAGTACTCAGGGCAAGGAATAGAAGAGTTTACGAATGAAGTTACTCTGCTTGCTAAGCTCCAACATCGAAATCTTGTAAGGATTTTGGGTTGTTGCGTTGACAAAGAAGAAAAGATGTTAATCTATGAATATATGCCAAATAAGAGCTTAGATTCTTTTATTTTTGGTATGTCTCCTTTTCTCATGTATATTTTCTCTAATGAAGCCATGTCATATAGGATCTAATGAAATATGCAACTTTAAATCTAGACGAACGAAAAAGATCGCTCCTGGATTGGGGAAGGCGATTTGAAATTTTTTGTGGAGTTGCACGAGGAATTTTATACCTTCATCAAGACTCAAGGTTGAGAATCATCCATAGAGACCTTAAAGCCAGTAATATTCTACTAGACACTGACCTAAACCCAAAGATTTCAGATTTTGGTATGGCTAGAATATTTGGTGGAGATCAAGTTGAAGCAAATACAAGGCGTGTTGTTGGAACATAGTAAGTGCATAGATTGTAGTATTTTCTTTGGTTATGGTTTGGATTGAAATGCAATAAGACAGACTAGAACTAAGAAATAACTTTTAACACTTCATTCCTATCTTCTATTATAGTGGCTATATGTCACCAGAATACGCAATGCAAGGGCACTTTTCCATCAAATCTGATGTATACAGCTTTGGAGTATTGGTACTAGAAATTATTACTGGTAGAAGAAACAGTGGATATTACCCTGAAAGTCCTAATTTAAATTTGATTGGGCATGTAAGTAATTCAGTTTTGCATGTAATTTTCTCCAAAACTTCATATTCTATTTTAAAGATTCAAATTGTTTTAGGTTTGGGAACTATGGAGAAACGGTAGAGCTATAGAGATAATTGATTCATCATTAAGAGGTTTTTATCTTGCTGCTGAAGTTTTGAGATGCATTCAGATTGGGTTGTTGTGTGCACAAGATATTGCAACAGACAGGCCAAAAATATCAGCTATTATTGCCATGTTAGCCCATGACGGTTCTCTTCCTTCACCTAAACAGCCGGCATTTATCATCAAGAAAATCAACAAAGGTGACAAGACTAGTAGTAGTGAAGGCATTGGCTCTGTCAATGAGGTGACCCTTACCATGGCTCAACCTCGCTAGATGCTTTAGCTCTTTACAAATTTGATAGGAAAGCGTAGTTGACTACAATTTGTAAAAATTAGAAAGGTTCCGTTATGAAATAGAACTTTATATATCTATTTTTGTCATATTTTAGTTTATATCATTTTTGTTTATTTTGTTTAGATCGTATCACATTATATCAAATATACAAAAAATATTCTTCTCTTTTAAAAATATCGAGAGGGCCAAAGTTAAAATCTCAAGTTTCAAAAATATTTTACTTTTGTGCATCAATGGAAATAATGAATTTCATCAAAATCGATCGAAATCATCCAAAACTCAAAAAATTAGCCGATACCATACGGTATCAAAATTGATACCAAAAACTAACTCAAATGCACCAAATTTTATCAAATTGACGTGTACCTCAATACCCAAACATATTAAAAACCTTTCTTATCATACCTCCAAATTTTAACTGTCCCTCCCGAAAAAGTAGAAGATAAAAAAGAAAAAGCGTATTGTTCAAGCAATGTGAAAAAACAATTATATTCATTATTGTTTTAACAATTTGACATCATGAATGTCAAAACCATCTCATTGCAATGATTTTATTTTCTTAATTTTATAATAAATAATTTATGTTTTATTTTCTTGATAAGAAATGTCATTCCTCGTAGACCAATTTTCAAACATCAATATTCATTAGAATGATTTCCTTTAATTTTAGGATCTTTAAGGCTTAGTGCCTTTTTCAAAATTTTGGCAATACGAAAACCAGGAAGTAGAAACGATTTGTCCAGACATTAGTGTGACAATAGGTTTAGAAAAGCTTGGAAATGTAATCTTTTCCCTTTCCTTTATTGATAAATACTTTGTCAATTAAGGAGTCATTTGGTATCATTTTTTTTTGTTTTTATTTTCAGTTTTTTGAAATAAAAACAGAAAACATAATTGGCAAAATGTTTTCGTTTTCAAAAAATGAAAACAAAAAGAAAAATTTTCAAAATTGTTGGAAACAAGAATTTTTTGTTTCCATTGTTTTCAAAAACATATTTTCATTTTTGACACTGTTCATAAATAAATAAACAATGTTTTTATATTAATATAATAGTAATATTTTTCATAACAAAAATATAAAATAAAATTAATTATTTAATATAAAATATTATTTAATTAAAAATAAATATTTTAAAATTAATATATTTACTTTAATATAGAAAAGTTGAAAACGTAAAAAACAATTAAATATAACTTATATTAAACTATATTATAATATTAATTAATTTGAATTTGTATAATAATTTATTGAATCTACTATATATTTTAAATAATATCATTTATTATAATTTTGATATGTTACTAATTAATATTATTGTTGAATACTATTATCTAATATAATTAATTATTATTTTACTAAACAATATTATTATTTAATGTTATATTCTTGAAAATTAATTTTAAAATATATCATTACTACTATTAAAAATTTTAATATTATTAAATAAGTGAATACTTAACATTAGATTATTTATATTAAATATAATATATTTTAATAACTATATAATTTATTATAAATTAATTAGTTAAATTTATTATTTAAAAATTTAATATTATTAAAATTAAATTAAATAATATTATTATAATTTATAATTATTAATTCATATTATTATTTAATTATAAATTTAGAATTTTACTAGTCTGAATTATTATCTAATAAAAATTAATATTAAAAAAATATATAATATTATTTTTAATTGAATTATTTTATTTAAATATTATATTTAATTATAATTTTATTTAATATTAGATTTAAGTATAATTTTGTTTAAATTATATTAAATTTTTAAATGAAAATATTTAATATTAGTATTAAATAGTATAAAATAATATTATTTAATATTATATAATAATATTATTTAACAAATATATAATTTTTTTTTAATTTTTAAAATTTTATTTAGTGAATTGAATTATTTTATCTGAATCAATATAAATACTTGTTTTCAATACATAACAATTTTAACCAAACATATTTTCTATTTTCAGAATTTAAAAACAAAACAAAAATAAAATTTTCAAAAATAAGAAACAGAGAACAGGACGCAAGAAGCATCCCAAACGACCGTAAGAATTTCTTTTGTCAATTGTAGATTTTATAAGTTGACTCAGCCATTTTAGTTTTCACAACTTTTCTGATCACATAACTGGCATGAATAGCTAACAGACATAAAAATTCCTGCGAGAAAATTAATCTTTTCATTACCCTATATTTGATAAGTTAGAGAGTGTGTCTTTGTGAAAGTGATGCTAGCAAGTAGAGTACAAAGAGGGATCCACTTATTAATGATTTCCCATTTCCTAACTACTCTTGAAAAATTTATAAGTGTTTCTTCCAAACACCCTAATCATACTAAGCCAATCATCAATCCCATTAAATGGCTCGTCAGAATACTTCTTCTTTTCTTTCTTTCTCACCTTTCCATTTCTATTGATACCTTAACACTAAATTACTCCATCAAAGATAACGGTGATTTCATAGTTTCTACTGGCAAGATTTTTACACTAGGATTTTTTAGCCCTGGTAGTTCCAGGAATCGATATGTTGGCATTTGGTATTGTTAGGTTTCGAAGAAGACAGTTGTTTGGGTGGCCAATAGAGAGAAACCCATCAATGATACCTCAAGGATCCTTTCAATCGAAAATCGAGGAAATCTTGCCCTGTTCCAATCAAACCAAACACTTCCTGTCTGGTCTACAAACATCTCTATCAAAGCCATAAGCAGTTCTTTTGCTAAGCTTTTAGATTCAGGAAATCTTGTTTTGCTTCAAAATGATACCAAAAGGGAGGTACTATGGTAGAGTTTTGATTATCCCTTAAATATTTGGCTTCCAATTATGAAATTTGGATTAAGATTCAGAACTCATGTGAACCAAGTCCTGACGTCTTGGAAGCCTTTGGATGATCCAGGAATAGGAAACTATTTCGCCAAGAACAACTTGAGTGGGTTTCCTCAAGTTTATTTGTATAGGGGTTCGGATCCTTGGTGGCATTCCGAGACATGGCTGGGGTAAAAATGGAGCAGTGTACCTGAAATGCCAAGGAACTACATATTTAATATTTCTTATGTCAACAATAAAGATGAAATATCAATCGCAGATGAGCTGATGAATGCCTTCATTGTCACAAGAATGATAATGAGTGAAATAGGACTTTTTCACGAACTGAATACTATACATTAATACTAATTTCTTACATCTTAATTACATTTGGTTAGGCTGTCTGCAATGTCCACACACTTTATAGTAGTTAACCATCCTCACTTATCCGTACTTTACCTAGGTATCACACTATTCGATTTAAAATGTATATCAATATATACAATCTCAAACTTATATTCAACATCCTACAGTTAGTTACATCCCAAGTATGAATATACATACAAAATAGTACTATACAAATATAGTCTGTACTTATAAAAATAAACTAATATACCTCAAAGGAAATTATGCAACCACCTGAGGGATACCAAAATCAGAAATCCTCCCGAGCAGAAAACAGTGAACTACTATAGATAATCTAGAAGGAAATTAAGGGAGTGAGCTTACATCCGATAAAAAATATATATTAAAGAGCTGATACCATGCATATCTATATGCAAGTATTTAAAAAAATGCTCCTTCACACAGAAACCAATAATCATACTATCTTTGGCCACACTATTGGAAAAGATACTATAGTTTGTTAGATAACTAAGTTAAGTATGAAAGGATGCTTTAAAGTACCTCACTTGTCTCGGCATCTAATTCCAACTATAAGAAGTTCATTTATAACTTATTCGATCACCGAGTTTAGTAAACACTCAGAAATAGCTTTCATTAAACAGTTCACAAATCATTATGATAACTAATTTAAAACAATTCGTAAATAGTATAATAATCTTTCGCAATAAACAGTATAAAGATTAGAAAACATACTCAACAAATACATTGAAAACAGTAATTAATAAAGTCTAGAAGTGCCTGGGTTGGCTAGGGATTTACTACCCCGGGAAAATTGTATAGTAGAAACTAGGTGTCACCCAATGACTCATGCAATATAAGTATCCCAATAAGGAGTAATAATGACATATGGCCATAGTCCAAAGATCCACAGTGTACACTAGCTAGGTGACATCTGTGAGCACTGAAGACGTGACTGAAGTCAAGTAGCAACAGTTCACATGCACAGAAGAGCATGTACCTGTAGATGGCTATGGCACCAACAGTCTCAAAAGAATTCATAAACCAAATCAGAATCGTTTATGAAGATCAATTCAGTAAATCATATTTCCAGACAGTTCATAAAGCATTAAAATAAGAAATTGTTATAGTTGAAGTATATAAATTCACCAAATATTCTTAGTTCAATAACCAATGTTCAAAATATTTTATTTACGTATAATAGTAACATGAAAACATAAATGGATCTTAGAAAGCGTAAAAATTATTAAAAATTTCTTCGAAAACTAAGTTATGAATTCTAAATGCACCTATGACCTTTAGTAAACCTTAACCCAAATCACACTTCCATTTTATTTCTACTTGCAAACGAAACAATGCCAATTGATGATTTTGAAGATTTTGGTTTATGTTAGGAAATTTCGATAGCATTTTCAATCAAAACACTACCTACCTTATCATTCATGCACGAAAACACAGTTTATAACCACAATTCTAGTATCACATTTTCAATCAATCCATCAATTTCAATCTCACAAAATCCATCTTCATCATTTCCAATGCAACATAATATCCCTACCCCTCTTACATATATCCCTTACCACTAGAATATCTTTGATTCGTACAATTAGCATATGTACTCTTACCTTACTTCAAAGCTGCAAAACACCACACAAACATAGTCAATTTACTACACGTCAATTATAAAGAGTATTTAACTCTTTGAAATCTAGCACATTGCCTATTGCGACCCTAAATCTTGTCTACCTCATACCAAAGCTAACACTGCAACTATCGCCAAAACACCTTTTATTCGGTTCTAACTGTGCCTACAGTCTTGTATTAATTTATGCATTATTCTAGGACCCAAAACATATTAAATTGAGCACGGTTTCCCTATGCCCTTCTCTTGGCTGAATCTACCTCTCTCTTACACGTCTTGTTTCTTCACTTAAAGCCTAAATTAATGTTCTACACTTGCTCTACATTGATTTTACATCATTTTCACATTGAACAACATCATATTCATGCATAGAGAGTGTTGTTCGAAACCATAAGAGAGAGAGATTCATTGGGTTTTGCTTCAATTTAAGCTAATTCATCCAATTAAACACCTTGTATAAAACCATCAAAACACAAAAATTAAACTTTCTCTCACCTCTTTCTCTTAACTGAAAATGGTAGGGTTCTAAACACTGTCAAAATGGCCACTTCAAGGTGTGCTTTTGGTAGTATATTGTAGAGCTCTGAGAGCTAAACAAGTTTACTGAAGACAGTTTTCAATTTTAGAGTGTTTTTACGAAGGTTTTAGGGATTTTCTCTCTCTTACCAAGCTTTCATCAATAATGGAAGGAGAAAAAGAAGATGGCTGGCCAACATGAGGAAATTACTAGAAATTTCCATTTAAAATAATAACTTTAGGGCAAAATTAGGAAAACGCTTTTATACCATTTTAAAAATTCCAAACACGTCTCTTTCTTTCTAATTTTGATTTAAATATTCAATTTAATTTTCAAATATTTCATTCACTCATAAAATACATGTATTTAACATTTCCTAGTCATTAATTAAGATTTTTTGGGGTTTGACTTGTAAAAAGGGTAAAATTATCAAAGTACCCCTAAAGGTTCAATCGCATAAATTGTGACTCTTGCATGTGATTTAGTCTACTAGTTAATATGGCACAGGACTCCTTCACATGAAGATTTATTTATGACTATTAGTTGGTTTTAAATCATTTTAGATTGACTATTATTTACAAAAAGTTTTCGAACCTATTGACTTAACCGTCATTTTCGAAATTATTGCATGCTTTTCAAAACATGCACAAACAGATGAATTTGAGGTGCAGATTCTTACTATCTCTATATTTGGCTCTAAATATTGGATCTGCCAAGTTTCACGTCCATCGAGTCACTAGAAGTCTAATGGGGCCACCATCCAGTTCCCTTTTATACTTATAAAGTAAATAGCATTTGAATAATTATGAGACATCTAATCTTCCTAACTTCAATAATAGTACGTACGAATAGCAAAAAGTATGAATCTCACATACTTGCAGAAGGACTTACCTAGAAAAATGACTCACATTGTTGGATTGAGATCTTTTTAGCCTCAAAGGAGCAGTGTGATTTTTATGAGCATTGTAGGCTGAATGGTTGCTATAACCTTGACCACCCAGAAGAGTTCAAGTGCAAATGTTTCCTGAGGTTCCAACCCAGTCATCCTAAGAATGGTATTTAAGAGACGTAGGAGGAGGATGCGTGAGGAAGCATGGTGTCTCCATGTGTGGAAATGGAGAAGGGTTCATGAAGATGGCATGTGTGAAGGTGCCTAACACTTTAGAGGCACGAATGGACATGAGTTTGGGATTGAAATAGTGCAAGGAAAAGTGTTTGAGAAATTGTTCTTGCATTGCTTATGCTACAGCATACCTTGAGAGCAGAAGAGGGATTGGCTGCTTAACATAGCATGGGGATTTGGTGGATGCAAGGACGTATACAAATTAGGGACCAGATTTATACATACAAGTGGATGCAGATGAGTTAGGTATGGCTTATGCAAATCATATTGATCAATTCATGTAGCTATAAATATATTAAGGGCATAAATATACTTAAAGGTATAAACTAATAGAACATTTGACGAACAGTTCGTGAATATATTCAGTTTATGTTCGTTTAATACTCTTAACAAACGATTACAAATAGAAGGTATGGTTTGTTCGTTTTTGTTCATGAACAAACATAAACTCATTTAATATTTGTTTAAAACTTATTCGCTTAATTATTCATTTAATATTTGCTTACTGTTTGATAATAATAAACTTTTAAATTGCATATTTACTTAAAGAATATTTTAATATATAATTATTAAAATTACATATTTATGTAAGATTTTTTAATTTGGCATCATATATATTAAGATGAATATAATTTGTTTGTATAAATTCTATTTATTTAGTGTTCACAAACATGTTTGTTTAATGTCCATGAATACGTGTTTGTGAACATATTTGTTTAATATTCACAAATACATGTTTGTGAACATGTTCGTTAATGTTCACAAACACATGTTCGTAAACATGTTCATTCATGTTCATGAACAAGCTTAACAAACACGAACATAATAATGTTTATCGTAACATGTCAACTCTTAGAACCTAACCTGCTAGACTTAAATTCAAGAGTTGCCACTAACCATTCTAATCTAAGGTGTGATTAGTCACCTATTCAAAATAAGAACAAGGTTTGGCCTACGTTCAAAGAATTTTAGACTCGAGAGTACGATTATATGTGAGGAAGGATTAGCACCCTTACAACACCCATCCTAAAATGGTACCAACTAATTTTTGTGATATCTTAAATAATTTTTAACTAAATGGTCTTTGCTTTTATTAAATTCAAATATTTACATATTGGATAATTTTTAAGAAACTCTCCATCATTCTAGCAGAATTCTTTAAATTTCATTTTCACCTCAAGAGTATATAAGAAATCTCATTCATCTTTCTCAGATAAGCTCTATCATCTGGGCATAAAAGAGTTGCTTGTGAATGAAGGAGGCAGAGCAAGGCTTCTTGTAAATTAATATTTTTTCAAATATTCATCCCCCTGCTTATCTCCTCCTCAAGCCATGGGGTTTATCTTTTTATATAGTAAAAAATTTACCAAAGTCCTAATACAACTCTAATTCTATCAATTATCTCAATTTTTATTTTATCTATTAAATTCTTATATTATCTTTTGCCTAATCTTAAAAAATTCAATTATAATTATCCTAAGAAAAATTCTAATAATCTAATTATCTTATCCTAAAATTAACCTTATTTTATTTTATTTTTTCTAAATTTAATGTTAATTTTGATTTTTTTTTTAAATCCTAATTTCATTCTAAGCTAATTCTGAATAATTATCCCAATTAAAATATTTACTTAAGTAATTCTCCTAGCCTAATGTTAATGTTAGTTTACAAGACTACCTAATTAATTATTGTAGACATCCAATTTTATTCAAATTTGTAAAACTATTGCTCAAAAATTCCAAATCAAAGATTGTGTAAGACTTATTTGATAATGAATTCGTTTCAAATAAATTCAAGATTTTTTAAGTTAATTTGAATGAGATTATTTTGTTTAAATATTACTTTAAAATTCATGTTAGAAAACGAATATGATCCAAGCCCAATACATTGGGCCACAATATACAGTCCAATTAAATAAGTCTAAATTGAACATTCAAGTCAAAATTAAAATATACGAGCTTTTAAAGCAAGTGCAAAAAAGGCTGGATTTGGCTATTTATTTACGTTTTATTTTCATTTGTTTATTTATTTATTTTTATTTATTTTTTTATCTACTTTTTTTTATTTTGGTCCCATCATTGAACATCCCTATACATGTCGGCTACCTTAAGCTGCCTAGGTCTACCCTATTAGCCACCATGGCAGACTGAAACTCACCTCCTCCACGCAACTGTTCCCATCCATGATAGTCGCCATTAGTGACCGAGAGGCAATAAAAAGGGCTCAAGGATCGAACCTAAAAATTGGATTACAAAGATGTTTCCCAATTAGCTTAAAATATTGGCACTATTCTTGAAGCATGGACTTGATGTTGGAATTTATTAAAACCTCACCAAGTCACTAACACGAAATTTCAATGCAATAAAACTGATCTGGATACGGGCGAGAGCTCAATCCCGCTATACCATATTACCGCGTTGTTGAAGCCATTTCCGATAGCGTTCCATTGACTACTTTCGGACCTGAAACGGAGATAAAATGAGAGAGAGAGAAGGAGAGTAATGAGAGAGAGAGGAGAGAGGTACTCTCATCCCTCTGCCGAAGATATGAAACTCAATGGGCTAGCCACATATATATAGAGGTTGAGAGTAGGGACCTCTCCTTATGTGATTCATGTATAAACCCATCTCATTATAGGTTTATACACATATATTATATATTTAATATAATTAATTATGGGTCACACTTTATACAAAATTATATTACTAATTAAATATTATATGAAGTTAATTACACTTAATTAGTTCACATTAATGGAGTTAATCAACATTCTCCCACTTGGACAGTTAAGTTAATTAACTAAATCAACATATAATATCAATATGTATTCATAAGCCCTCTATATACATTGTACTAAAAGGGTACAAATGTGTAGACTTACAAATACTTTAACAAAAACAACAACAAGAAGAAGCCTTTATAAGCTTCAGAATGCATCATACCAACAGGGTACAAATGCGTAAACTCATAAAAACTTCAACAAAATAGTAGTATAAGTGTGAAATGGAAATGATATGAAAAACAAAAATTGATATCCATTTCCACTAGATCCGTGCATCTAAACCGAATGATGCATTGCTTCAACAGAAAGCATATAAGACTAATACAGAATGTCTCATCCAACAGAATGTCATATTCACCAGAATACGCGTAAACAAAATACGCATATATGGCCAAGTACGAATCCATCCACACAACTACAGTTGATTTTATTACAGAGCTCCCACTAACTTAATACAGCAAATGGCTCCACATGCCTCATAAAAAGTGTTATGTCGTCAAAGCACTTTAGCAGCCAAAATTTTAGTTAGCCAGAATAAGCTCTTTAAACTATGTGCTCTACAATCTAATCAAACAATGGATTCCATTATTTTCTCTCTAACAAACTGAATGATGATATTTAAATATTTGGAGTGTGAGGAACTCCTAGCATTTTGAGAGAGAAAGTACTTGCTGCAGCATTACCACAGTACATCTATAGGACTTTGAAATGGCAACCACAGAAACTAGCCCTAAGACGAAATTCTGCAGCCTAAATGGCCCACCAAGTAGCTTTACAACATGCTACATATTTAGCCTCCACAATCAAGGATGTTGTGAGTGTTTGCTTCACACTTTTCAAAATACAGCTCCTTTATATCCACAAATATATATAATCAAAATAATTTTCAATATCTGGATAGTATGCAAAATTAACATCCGAATATATGATCAAACCCAGAATGTCAAACTTATCAATATCCAAATACTCTCTTTACAACTTCCAGTTCTTTATTGCAGGATCGCCCAAGTATCTCCGAAATACACCTATAACATACACTATAAAAAATGTGTACAGACTTGAGCATACACTAATTACCCACAACAAGGCATACATAACACTCAATATGAGCTCTTTCATTTTCACTTTGAGGACTTTGAGATTTTCACAATATGTCACTTTTCACTAAATGGCGCCTTAATAGAAGAACAATATACAGTAAACCTACTTAACAACCATAATGTAAGTTTCTTAAGACCAACAGAGTATGCATATTGATATGTCATGAAGAATCTCAATCCCCAAAACAAAATAAGACCTCACTTAGACTCTTCATCCTGAAGTGACATGATGACATGAAATTTGTCTCATACATTAGGTCAGTGCTATAGGCTGCTATTTGATATCATCAATTTAGAGCACAAATAATATATAACTACTCCCACTAACCTTACAATGGATCCAAATATCAAACAATAATGTTCTCCTCAAAGTGACATTCTCATCAAACTTTGCATACTACAATCTGGATACCTTGTAATGTTCGCAAATGAACTCCTTTAGTTCATAAACTATATGTTCCATCTTAGGAACTACAAACTTTGGGTTGCTTTATTTAAAACCTTGGAAAAATTTGGCTTTAAATTTTTTACTTGATCTTCAGAATCTCCCTTTTGGTCTAAAATGATGTGACAACTAAAATAGATCTCATGCATCCTTATGCAACATAGATGCTTTACTCATCCTGCTGACTAATTTCCAACTCTAAGAGTTCGAATCAGTATAGTCTCCTGACAAATATCAGAATCAGAAGACACATGAATCTCATATTCATGTTCCTCTATAAGGTCAGGCACAGGTTTAGATATACAATATTGAGATCAACCGTTGATTCCTTTGGTTGTGCCTTTTCATCATCAAAGATAACGTATATATGGGGCTGGCACAGCAAAATGTATTTCAATAATGACTTTGTGGAGTTCATAACTTCCACTAATTAAGTCATCCTCTAAATAGATTGCATTGTTAGACTTAATGATTCTAGTATCACAAAACGAGAAACGAAAATTTAGAATCTTTCTAGCCGATATAATAACCAATAGAATTGCCGCTGATAGTTTTCTCGTCAAGTTTTCTTGACTGTGAGTTATAGGCATTTTGCCTAACTTTATAACCCTAAACACAGAAAGCGACACAAACTCGGCTTCCTGTCTGCTTATACGTGGGATGCATTTAGGAATTGGTCTTGCTTGGAGATCAACTTTGAATGTAAGTTGCAGTTTTCATAACTTCACTCCACCTAAATTTTGAAATTTTAAAGTGACAAACACAAATCGTACTATATCAGAATATACGAATGACTGCTACTGCAATCTCATTCTATTTCAATATTCCAAGCACCGTACACTAGGCGTCAATACATAATCCTACAGTGCACTTAATCGAAAATCGGTATATGATTTCGCCTAGCTTCATTAAACCGAGCATAACATTCATCACTACTGTCTGATTATTGCCTTAAGCAGCGTAGCAGAATTAATCAGAATGCCTAAGACCTCTACAAGATCAGATCTTATACTCATATGACCTAAATCAAAATGGTCTTTAGTGAAAGTGATGAAACATTTATATCCACTGAATACAGTATGTGGAAATGATCTAAAAATGTCGGTATGTATCAGTTCCTAATCATTTCAATATTTGCTAATCATGTCCTTAATATTAGCAATAAGATTTCCCTTAATACAATCCTGTATGTGCCTCAAAATGTCCCTAACTCTTACGCCATAACTTGATAGATTTCTTATATATTCTATCATAATCAAAATCAACAGTCACATCATTCACCATTGAAGAAAAAATTTACCTAATATTAGGGTATAAGTCTACTATATATCCATCACGCAGAATGCCAGAATCAGTACACATGTTGTTACTAATTGGAAATACTTTTCTGTTATCAAAATGAAAAGTATCAACCGACAGTAGTTCTAAAACTGTGTACGAAGTTTGACAACAAACTGGCTATGTTTTCAGTATGGATTCTAACTCTATAGCCCCAATTCACAACAATTATTTTCCCTTATTCGATCTTCACTTGCTTATGGCTTTATTGATAATAGCACCGGTATCCAAACACCAACAATTAGAGGGCATATCTTCTAGATTGGATTCAAAATAAAGACTAACGAAATGCCTTTTACACATCCAAATCTAGAGGACCCTTGCAATCTACCCTCTTGTGCCCAAGATTATCACAGAAGTGGCACACATTAATATTTACAAGTGTTGGTGAAACCAGAATGGGAATTGGATTTGGCAAATATCTTCTTCTAAAATGACCTTATATTGAGACATTTTAATAATATTTCCTTTTGGCAGTAATATTAGCATATGTCATTATTATGGCTGAATGAGATCTGTTAACCTGAAAGATCTCTCACTCTTAAATGACAATATCAATTTTGATATTAAAATGTCATTCTTCCTTCTGCATTAAATAAGATCTGCAAACTTAGAAGATCTCCCACTCTCCACCCCAGAAGGAAGTAGTACTAAATTTGCCATATATGGAATCAAAATCCTATAGCAACCTTTATCGATCTTATGCGAACTATTTTCGTAATGGCATCCATAAATACTTTTTGGTTATCATTGACTGTAATACTTTCTCTGATGTATTCTTTCATGGTATACCCTATATAATCAAGGAATTCTCACTCGAGTGTTCTCGAAATCCATAATAATGCTTTATCCTCAAAGAGCTCATATTATTGAGTATAGTAGATAGATCGACTCTCGAGACTACTTCCTAGTTTAATGTGTCCCTAATTGTATAGATTGATTCATACCATTTATCTAATTTGATCCTACTAGAGATTCTATATGTGATAGTTGCACAATATGAAGGCTAGTGGAATAACTTAATAAATATCAATTTTATTCCACAATACACTACAGAGGATAAAACAAAACTAGTTGAATATAACCTAAATGATCGCCCACCGACAGGGTAGGAAGATCGTGTCATATCTCAACCAGAATCCTTTCAGTTTCAAGCATCTCTAAAAGCAACTAACAATCCGACAAGGAGAGACTAGCCACTTCTAAAGATCTTAGTAAATTATGCAACTACAACTATCACAATGTATTGCCTTATTATTATTATATCCTTAAAATTATCAGAATAAATTGTCAAAAAAATCTTCATGACTATTCCTGCAACAGGCAAGTACTAGTCACTCCAATTAATGATTTATAATTTTAAGAATATTCACAAAATTTATTGACCAAAATTAACTACATCCAAAATATGCAATTTCTGAAGCATATGTAGTAATTTTATAGCCAACATTAATTAATTAAAATAATTTCACAAAAATGTGAATATTCAAATAATAAGGCGATGTTATTTTTTTAGAGAGTTTATTTGTTTAAATAAATTATCAACAGAATGAGTAAAACATAATCCAAAATGGCTCAACAAAATACGCAAATAATTTATTTAAACTTATTTAATTAGGCCAAATATCAGTAATTTATAGGCATGAGTATATATCTCAAAAATTAAGTGAATTATGAATTAAATGGGTAATTAAATTTTCAAAATTTACCCCAAAATTAATTCCTCCAAAAATTCACTCATACCTCTTTAATCTTGGGCTTGACAATTAATTATGACTATTAAATAAATTTGGTTATAACAAAAAATAGATTAAGGATTAATTAACTAAATGGCTCATAATTAATTAATCAAAATGGCCCTTAAAACCATAATCCAAAATAACCTATTAATTAATTATGCAAAATAACCAATAATTAATCCAAATTTAATAGCCAAATAAAATTAATTAATTAAAATGACCCCTAAATTAATTAGGCAAAGTGGCCCTAAAAATTAATTAATTTTAATTGCCTAAATTAATTTAATACCAAATGGCCAATTAATAAAATTAAATAAATAAATAAATCATGCCCATAACATAAACACAAAATTTATTTTGACCTAAATTAATTTAAAGAAATGGCCTATAAAATATATACAAAAGAAAACCAAAAAAAAAAAAAAATAGTGGCCCACTTTAAAATATCAAAGATAGGCCCAAAAAGTAAAACCAACCAGCCCAAAAAAAATGCCCCAAAACCTAGGCCCAAAATACCAAAAGAAATGGCCTGCTGAATGGTCCAAAAAAATAAACAAATGATGGCCCAAACGTATGGCCAAAACAGCCCAAAATGTGCGGCCCAAAAAAAATGGTGCCCAGCAATAATGGCCCAAAAAATCGGGCCAGAAAAAAAAAATTTTGGCGCACATGAGCGGTTAACCAAAATGCGGGCACGTGAAACCCACGCGCTCGCTTCTCCATTACATTGGCTCGCCACGAGCATTTCTGAAGCTGTTGCACGCGCCCGATCATCTCCTTCGCCCAGTCGGGCATTTCGCAGAAAATGGGTTTCCTGACCCAAACCCGTCGGAAAATGGCCATTCCAGCCACCTTTTTCCACCGAAATCGAGGGTTTTTCATCTATAAAAGCTCTACAATAATAAATCTTTAATTTTAAGCTAGAAAACCCATGAAAACCGAATGGGTTTCAAAGAACCCGAAAATAAAAAAGCTCAAAACAGAGCTTTCATGGCTTTTCCGCTTCAAACAAGAATGGCTAGTGACTTTTTGGGTGAGTGGGCTCTGATGCCAATTTTTAGAATTTATTAAAACCTCACCAAGTCACTAACACGAAATTTCAACGCAATAAAACTAACTTGGATGCGGGCGGAAGCTCAATCCCGCTATACCATATTACTGCGTTGTCGAAACCCTCTCCGATAGCGTTCCATTGACTGCTTTCAAACCTGAAACGGAGATAAAATGAGAGAGTAAGAAGGAGAGTAGTGAGAGAGAGAG
Source organism: Heritiera littoralis (assembly GCA_031772115.1). Taxonomy (NCBI): domain Eukaryota; kingdom Viridiplantae; phylum Streptophyta; class Magnoliopsida; order Malvales; family Malvaceae; genus Heritiera; species Heritiera littoralis. The sequence goes on from JAPDPK010000043.1 coordinate 4,247,466, forward strand.
AGGAAAGAGCTATTCTCATCCCTCTGCCGAAGATATGAAACTTAATGAGTTAGCCACATATATATAGAGATTGAGAGTAAAAATTTCCCTTTATGTGATTCATGTATAAACTCATCTCATTATAAGTTTATACATATATATTATATATTTAATATAATTAATTATAGATAACACTTTATACAAAAAAATATTACTAATTAAATATTATGAAGTTAATTACACTTAATTAATCCACGTTAATAGAATTAATCAAAGGGGTAGAAACTCTACCAATTCATCATCACAAACCCAAAACCACCGGATACCACTACTGTTACCATGCCAGCCTCACCTTCGTGATTCACTCGACACTAATTTCCTCCAAGCCTAGCCCGAAACCGTTACCACTATCAATCACCTATTCCACCTCTACCCCATCGTCTACAGCTAAATTAGGTCCTACAAACCACCACCATACACAGCCCTAAAACTCTTTGCCCCTCCCATTTCAGCCTCACAACCATAAAAAATTGAGACCTCCATCTGCCTACACTACTCCAGCACCAATACCGGATCTCATCTATTCGACCCAAAACAAACTCAGAACCCGAGTTCCAAACCCCAAGGAAACAAACCCAAATCAACAAAAAGAAAACAAAAAAACACAACTCAGTGAAGCCACAACAGTCAAAAAAAAGGGATCCTGAGGCTTTGGTTTGCTGTTATTTTTTGGGAATACGGTTCGGTAGGGAGAGAGGCGAAGGTAAAGGAGAAAACATATTAGAAGAGGTGTTGGTCAAAGCGGTGGAGATGGCATTTAGGGTGTGGAACCAGCAGCTATCTTTTGTAGATCCATGATTTTAAGAGCATTTTTTGAGAAAGCTGAGTGGAGAAACGAAAAGAGTACGTGAAGAAGCTTAGAAAAAGTGGAAGCTTTTTGCTTTTGATCCCCTGCGGCTGTGGTAACCAGCGGTTTAAGGTGGTCCGGGAAGCTGTGAGGCAGTAGAAATTCAGGAAAGAGAGAGAGCTTGAAAAGGCTCTAGCTTTTTTTATAAAAATAAACCGAAGAAATGTTGACTAAACATTTTTTTGAAGCTTTTATAAAGCACCACAATGGCACGTTTTGGAGATCATAGACCCACATGTCACCCCGATCGGGATCGAAGATCGGCCCAACTTAGCTCGTGACTTGCTTCTCAACACAGCAGATTTGGCCCGTTTGCTTTAGGCCTTTTACCTTTTGAGCTTGACTTTTGGGCTGTTTTGGAAGAGCTTTCTTGAGTTTTAAGTCCAAATCAGCTTGGATACACTCTCAACCCTCCCATTTACATTTTTTTTTATTTGTTTACTTAATTGTTTTGTGTATTTTTAATATATTTCCATGGTGAAAAAATATATATTTATTTGCATATAAAAATTCTGGAAGATTAATAATTAATAATAATTTTAAGCATAATTAATTTAATTGTATGGAATTAGTTTTAATAATAAAATTATGTACTTCTAAAATAATAATAATAATAATAAATTTCTTACTATGCAAATTTCTAGGCTGCAAAATGTGTAGTAGAAAATATTAATTAAAATAAATATGATTTATGATGATAAGTTTTCATAGAAATAACAAGTAGTGATTCTTCAAAAAACTTTAGGTAAGAAGAACTTATCGAATGTTACCAAAGTTTTGAGATATTCAGTATAATTTTTCAATATTTAAATTCATGTCTATTTTAAGAAAATATATAAAGAATAATATATATATATATATATATTTAGTAATAACAAATAGAGAATAGTTAGAAAAATATTAATTAAATAAAAAATTAATAAAAACAAAATAGATAATGGAGAAATTTTAATAAGTAAAAAATAGTTAGAAGAAATTAATTGAATAAAAAAAAAGCTAACTAAACCAGTAAAAATAGATAATGGTGAAGTTTTAATAAGTAGAGAATAGTTATCAAAATTAATTAAAATAAAACAAATAAAAGAATAGATAATGTAGACACCCTATTTTGTCCGGGGTCTTAATTTGTATAAATAATTAATTGGGGTGGGTGACATTTGTATTTTAATTTAATAATTGGGAATTTGGCTAGAATTATATTAGAGTTTTTAGATTTAGAATTAATATTAATTAGGAAATTAATATTAAAATAGGATTTAGGAATTAAAAAAAAGAAAAGAAAAGAGAGAGAAAAGATAAAAAGAAATAAAAATAAAAATAAAATTAATTTTAGGATTAGATAATTAGGATAATTAGATTTTTAGGATAATTATATGGATTAATATTAAATTTGATAGAGTTAGATTAGGATTAACATAAGAATTAAATAGATAAAATATTAAAAATATGGAGATAATTATTAGAATAAGTATAGTTGTATTAGGACTTTAACTAATTTGTGGCTATAAAAAGAATTAAGGGTTTAGGGGACAGACAATAGATACACAATCAAACACTCAACCTTGACAGAAAATCCTACCGAGCATCATCACCAAGCTTGCCCCCATACAGTGGCCATCATCATCTTACACTGATCATCGTTACCCTGTCCATTGTGGATCGAAGTTTGTCGGTTGTATCAATTTCTTGGCTGTCAATCGCTGCACCACCGTGAGCAACTCATCGCCAAACAAGCTTGTTCGCTTGTCACGCATCCTGTTTGGTTACTGCTCGGATGTTTGCTGCCACCGCCCCTGTTCCTCACAATTCTTATTATTCACGTGAGCTGTAGTTTGGAAATACAAAGGAAAGCTTGGTTTTTGCCCCTTTACAGGTAAGTAAAAAACGTTTAATTAATGTTAATGGGTAGTTTATGATTGTTAGGTTGTTATATATCTATAATTGGGTATTAATTGTTTATATAATAATTAAATTAATAGTTAATAATTTAACATATAAATAATGTGGTAATAATTTGTACATAAACATTTATTTCGATAATGGCTAATATTTGTTTTAATAAGGTTAAATAATATTAATTTGATAATAATTTGTTAATTAATTCAATAATTTAATAAATCTAATAATTTGGTAAGTTCATGATAGTACTAACGTTTAATTGGATAATAATAAAGAAAAATAATAATTTGTATACTTAAATTGATTAGTATATAATATTAGTAAAATAATAAAATCACAAAATGTGGAGATAAGCTAGATTATTCCGATGATAGAATTCTGAGGTGTCACGAATGGTTGACATTTCAGATTTTCTAGGTGAGGATGTTTTCTATGGGTTTCTCCAGAATGATGGAAAATTCATGGAAGATGTTCAATATTAATATATATATGTAAGATATTTAATTATTATAAAATTATAACTACTTAATAAAATAAAAAAAATTATTCCGATGATGGAATTCCGAGTGTCACGAATGGTTGCCATTTCGAAAATTCCTAGGTGAGGATATTTGCCTTAAATTTCGCCAGCATGATGGAAGATTTAAAGTAAAGGTTCAATATTAATAATCGATATTTATTTCTAAAAATATAAATATATTAATAATCAATCTCTATTTAAAATAAAATAAAAAAAATATTAATAAGAAATTAGGGAATAATGATTAAAAAATTAAAAGTACAATAATAATAAATTGAGAATCAGTGGAGGTTATCCCGATGATGGAATTATAAGGTGTCACGAATGGCTGACATTTTAAAATTCTTACGTGAGATGTTTTCTTTAAATTTTGCCAGCATGATGGAAGATTTAAAGAAAATTTTCAAGAAGAATAATCGACATTTATTTTCAAAAGATAAATAATATTAAAATAAAGATAAAAAATAAAATAGAAAATAAAGGATAATTAAAAAGGAAAAGAAGATAAAAATAAGAACAAAAGATGGAAAACAAAATTAAGATATTTCATAAACGATTTAACAAATCCGACGACGGAGCCTCTCCGAGAAAGACGAATGGGATTTCTTGGATACTCTTGAGGTGAGGATGAAATTTAAGGAATTCCGCCAGCATGATGGAGAGTTTCTTAGAAATTGTCCAATGTTTAAATATTTGAATTTGACAAGATTAAAGACCATTTAGTTAAAAATTATTAAAGATATCACAAAATTAGTTGGTACCATTATAAAATGGGCGTTGTGGGGGTGCTAATCCTTCCTCACACGTAACCGTACTCCCGAATCTTAGATTCTTTGAACGCAGACCCTGCCTTATCTTTAGACAAGAATAGGTGACCAATCACACCTTAGGTTTGAATGGTTGGTGGCGACTCCTAGAATTTTAAAGTCTAGCGGTTAGGTTCACGGACCTAGACGTTATGACAGATAATAATAATAGAATTTTAATAAAAAGAGAATAGTCAGACGAATTAATTAAATTAATAAAACTAAACAAAAATAAAATGAATGATGGTAAAATAATCGAGTCATTTACATAAGATAAACACGAATCACTAATGACAAAATTTTACTTGTGATTCCTCGAAATTATCTAGGTGAGGAGAATTTTACCAAATATCACTAGAGTATTGGGATATATGGTATAATTTCTTCAATAAAAATGATTCATGTTAATAATAATAACAATAATAATAATGAAAGCAATTAATTAATTAATTAATCAATTAACATGTAGTTTAATATAAACAAATTAATAAACAAAAGAATACTATAAGTAAATAATATAGCGGTTAAATAAGATAAGATAAAATTAAAAAGCATTAATAATAAAACACGATATTTGATATACATTGTGTGCGCTATAAATCAGCATTATGCATATCTTCATTGCTATAAAACAAACGAGTCCTCGATGATGAGTCTTTGTAGAAATCACAAATAGTGATTCTTCGAATATCTCTAGATGAGGGAGATTCTTCATATATTACTAGAGTATTGGAATATATTGTATAATTTCTCAACAAAAGGACTCACATTTATAATATAAAATGATAAATAATTATTCTTTTATGGACATAAATAGTGTAAGTAAAAATTAAATAATAAAATTAGTGATGAAATGAATTAAAAATAAGTGGTAATTCATGAATAGGCATCATACATTTTATATTAGCATTATGTAAATTCTTTTAAAATCCGATGGTGAGATGTTGCGAAATTCACAAGTAGTGATTTTTAACTAATCTCTAGATGATAAGAGTCACTAAATATTACTAGAGTATTGGAATGCTTAGTGTGATTCTTCAATAAAATTGATTTTTATTTAAAATAAATAACTAAAATTTTATAAAAAAAATGATTATAAAAAACACACGTGCATCATTCTTCATCTATTAGCATCCTATGCATTCATGATAATTTTCGAAGCAAACTGTGAATATTTCAAGGATGAGATTTAACAGAAATCGCACGTAGCGATTTTTAAAAAAATCTCTAAGTGAGAAATTTATTTCAAATACTACCAAAAGTATTAAAGTATTCAATTTAATTTTTCAATACAACAAGGTTCATATTCACTTAAAAAAAATTTAGTTTTTTATATAAAAATGATTTAAAAAAATAAAATTGGTTACAATAAAAAGGAAATTATTTTTAAATGTTAAATTAAGACCATTTCATTAAAATTAAATGATGACATGTGATTAAGATAATATTGTTTTTAAACGGACGTTGTGAGGATGTTAATCTTTTTCCACATGTAACCGTACTCCCAAGCCCGTTTTTTGTTTTCGCAGACCCCAAAATTATCTTTTTAACAAAACTTAAATATTTTTAAGATTTTGTTGAAAAGATAAATTTTTTAGGTGGCCAATCACACCTAGTAAAAAAGATTGGTAGCAACTTTGTGTTTTTCATGTTTTCAAAATCGTTAAACGATCGAATTCCCAAACGAAATCATTAGACAATCATGTTAGCTTTTTTTTAATTTTTAATTAAGACCTTTGACAAAATAGCTCTATAATGTTTATTCATTTCAGTTCATTTATACCCCTAAATATACTTAGACCTAAAAAAAAATGGAATTGACTTAACTTTGTCTTTCTCTATATGTAGATTGTCAAACTCCACACAGGTAGATGTCTCTTTATACTTTTAACTACTTAAACACACTTTGAATGACAATCAAGTCAACACAAGCATATGTCATAGAGTACACTTAATAAAAGAAAAACGTGGAAATTACATAGAAATTCTTATAACTAAGGTTCTTCACAACAAAATACCTATAATTATAGTTTTTTACAATAACATGCCTTAGAAATTGAAAGAAGAAATGACAAATCCTGGAATTAAACAGTAATTTCAATTTTAAAAAAAAAGCAAGTTTCTTGTAAAATGACTTGGGTTGCGATAAAGAACTACTTTTATGGCTATTGTGTAGTGTATATTAGTAGTAATTCACATACACCTTTCCTCACTTAAATATTCCATTGTAGAAATTATCAACCCTGTTGTCCATGGTTTCCCTCGCTTAGATGGACTCATCAACTTGCTTTTCGCACTAGCCTTCTCCCAATCATTAATTTCAAAATGTATGATCTTCCTCTTGTTAGCTCGTTACACAAAGAAAGGCCTGCTTCAAAGGAAGGGAATGCTTGCGGTTGTCATAGTTTCTGCCACTCTAATGTTTCCTATTATTATCACCTATTTACATTGACTGGTACCACTACCACCTTTTATTAATCATGCCATATAAGATTTAGCTAGGAAATTGAATACATATCATGCAGAGATTAGCAATTGTCTTAATTATGGTAGTATGTTTGACAACAGCAAAAAGCATACAAAACAAAAATGCCTTTGGCTTTACAACAAGTTCAACCTTGTTCGAAGACTCTTTAGGTAGAAAGGAATTGGATGAGAGTAGAAGAAATGTAGATTTACCATTCTTTGATTTTAGCAACACAACTTCAATGACTAATAATTTCTCTTTTGATAAAAAAAACTTGGAAAAGGTGGCGTAAACTCTGTTTACAAGGTAATTTGACTTAGAAACTACTAATTATATCAAGTGCATGGCATATTCTCATATATATGTCTATGTGTAATGGAACTCCTATTAGTCCATTTAGGTCCATTCTTAAAAAGAAATTTGTGATTGCAGGGTGTGCTCTTCAAAGGAAAAGAAATAGCAATGAAAAGACTATCCAAGTACGTGGCCCAAGGAACAGAAAAGTTTAAGAATGAAGTTACTTTGATTGCTAAACTCCAACACCGTAATCTTGTAAGGATTTTGGGATATTGCATTGAAAAATAAGAGATGTTGATCTATGAATATATGCTAAATAAAAGCCCGGATTCTTTTATTTTCAGTATGTCTCCTTTTCTCGTGTATATCCTTTGTAATGAAGTCATGTTATGTAAGATCTGATGAAATATACAACTTTGAATCCAGATGAACGAAAAAGATCACTTTTAGGCTGGGGAAGGCAATTTGAAATTTTTTATGGAGTTACTTAAGGAATGTTATACCTTCATCAAGACTCAAGGTTGAAAATCATCCATAGATACCTCAAAGCCAGTAATATTCTACTAGATGCTAACATGAACCTAAAGATTTCAAATTTTGGTATGGCTAGAATATTTGGTGGAGATCAAGTTGAAGCAGATACAAAACGTGTTGTTGGAACATATTAAGTGCTTAGATTGTAGTATTTTCTTTGGTCATGATCTGGATTAAAATGCAACAAGAGAAGCTATAACTAAGAAAAAACTTTTCACACATCATTTCTATATTCTATTATAATGGCTATATGTCACTAGAATATGTAATGCAAGGGCACTTTTCTATCAAATATGATGCATACAGCTTTGGAGTATTGATTACTAGTAGAAGAAACAGTGGATATTACCCTGAAAGTCCAACCTTAAATTTGATTGGGCTTGTAAGTAATTCAATTTTGCATGCAATTTTCTCCAAAACATCACATTTTGTTTTGAGTATTCAATATATTTTTAAGGTTTGGGAATTCTGGAGAAACGGCAAAGCTATGGAAATAATTGATTCATCATTGTCGTAACGTATCAAGTTTCGGAAAACCTAATAGCTAGACACAAAACTATGGAGTCGCCACCAATCATTCTAACCTAGGTGTGATTGGTCACCTATTCAAACTAAGGATAAGGCCTGGTCTACGTTAAAAGTTCTAAGTTCGGGAGTACGGTTACGTGTGAGGAAGGATTAGCACCCTCACAACGCCCATCCTAAAATGGTACCAAGTGATCTAAGGTTATCTTAATTTTGCCTTTTACTTTAATTTCGATATAATTAAATATTGAAAAATCTTTTAAGTCTCCTCCATCAAGCTGGTTGGACAACTTAAAAGTTATTCTCACCTCAAGAGTATTCAAGTAGGACCAATCGCCTTTCTTGAAGAGGCTCCGTCGTCGGATTGTTTAAATATTTTATGCAAACCCTATTTTGACTTCTATCCAATTTATATTTATTATTTTATCCTATTTTATTCTATCGTTATTATTTCTTTATATAAATTATTATTTCATGTATTTTTATATCTTTAAATAAACATGAATTATTTGATATTGAATATTTTCTTAAAGACCTTCCATCAAGCTGGTAAGACCTTAAAGAAACTTTCTCACCTTAGGAATTTTTAAAGAAATTACTCAAGCGCAATTCCCTTTAAATTCCATCCTCGGAATAATTAACATTTATTAAAATATTTAATGTAATTTAATTTCTATTTATTTTTAATTATTTTCTAATTTTAATTCCAATTTATTTATTTGATCTTTATTCTTTATTATAATAAACTTAATTTTAATTTACTATTTTTTAATCTAATCTAATTTAATTTTTATTTTTATAATTTAATTTATTAAATCTTGGAAATGTCCTATAAATCTTCCATCAAGCTGGCAAGATTTAAAAGAACTCTCCTCACCTCAAGACATTTAAAAGTACTACTCAAGCGCAGTCCCTTTAGAATTCCGTTGTCGGATAATTTGTATTTTTATTATTTTATTCTATTTTTTGTCTAAATTAATTTTTATAATTCATTATTTCTAATCTGATTATTTATTCTTTTAATTGTAATTAATTTTAATAATATTTTTTGAATTTTAAATATCGGAAATATCTTTTTAAATCTTCCATCAAGCTGGTAAGATTTAAGAAGAATCTCCTCACCTCAAGATATCTAAAAGCACTACTCAAGCGCAGTACTTTTAAAATTCCATCGTCGGATAATTTGTTTCTATTTCTATTTTAGTAGAATTTTATTAGTTTTAATTAATATTTCAAAGTTCATATGAATTATATTGTCTTCATTATTTTTTTTTATTTTTTTATTCTAAGCATTAATCCTAATATAGTGAGCTAAATTTATGCAATTCATCAAATCACATTATAAAATTTATTCATACAAAATGTACCATACAATTATATTAATTAAATACCATCATATAGTTATTTCATGCAAGATCACATTAAAGATTATCATGCAATTATTTAATTATGAACAAAAATGTGAGTCAAATTAGATAACTTTATTAATCAACCTAAATAAAAAATGTATTTATAAACAAACAAAATTATTAATCAAATTTACAATATTACATAATAACTTAATCTAAATTAATTATATGCATTAATCACAAAACAACAAAAAACCAACCAAAAAAAAAAAAGAAAATGATCATACCTAGGTGATGTGAAATCACGTAATTCTTAAAGCCACTTTACCCAATTTTGCAATATTTCCTCAAGTCATAGCAAATTTTCTTTCTTGCTTCGTGTGGCATGAGTAGCAAGCAATGATGGTGACGTGCAGAGTTTCCAGGCAAAGCTAGAAAGTTTGGTTCAATGATAGAGGCTATGCAATCGTTGATGCAGCAATAGAGATAAGGGCACTCGTGTCAGGACAACGAAGAAGGGTCAGCGATAAGGGTGATGACGAGCATGCCGCCAACTAGGATATTGATGTACTAGGACCGAAGCGGACTTAGTGGCTAGGGTTAGTGATGATTTTTAATGGATATAGGGCAGCGTAGATGAGATGAAGGTGCTTTCTCAAAGACTCGGGTTTCCCCCCTCTTTATACTTGTCAAAATTTCATGGAAAGAAATAAAAAATTTATAATTGATCCTATGATTATGGGATTTTTTCATTTATTTTGTTTGACTTTCTCCTTTTTTTTTAATTTATTTCCTTTTTATTATTTTTTTGGCAATGAATTTTCAGATTTAATTTCAACCAATTTCCTTCCTTTTGTTGATTTATTCATTGATTTAATGGCTGATTATTTTTTCTTTTATTTTTGGCAACAATATCAACTTTAGTCAACTCTTGAAGATGTGAATTTTGCATGTGCTTCACATGAGATTTAACCAAAATTGACTTGTTTCTTTTTATCATTATTTATTTTTTTGATTTTTGATTTTTTGATTATATATAAAAAAAATTGTTCGGACAAAATTAGGTGTCTACAGCTGCCCCTCTTTGCGCTTTGCTGTGAAACAGTAATGGTGCAAAGACATAGACAACCATTTTGTCCGAATGCAAGACCTATCAATGATTTTTTTTTTGTAAAATATGATATTTCCTAGCCTCTTCTATCATAAGGCTAAGGAATAAATGCAAAATGAAATTTCCTAATCTTCCTCTCTTATAAAGATTGAGGAATAAATGCAAAATGAAGTTTCCTAGCCTCTTCTATCATAAGGTTCAGGAATGCAAAGTGAAATTCCTATTTTAGTCTCTCCTATCATAAGACTAAAGAATACAAACATGAATTTTCCAAATCTTTTCTACCATAAGATTAAGGAATGCAAAGTGAAACTCCTAGTCTCTCCTATCATAAGACTGAGGAATGTGAGATGAAATTTCCTGGTCTTTCCTATCATAAGACTAAGGAATGCAAAGTGAATGGGATTTCCTAATCTTTTCTATCACAAGATTAAGGAATGCAAAATGAAATTCCTAGTCTCTCCTATCATAAGACTAAGGAAATGCAAAAATGAATGAGATTTCCTAATCTTTTCTATCACAAGATTAAGGAATGCAAAGTGAATTTCCTAGTCCCCCCTATCATAAGACTAAGGAAATGCAAAAAATGAAGTTTTCCTAGTCTCTCCTATCATAAGACTAAGGACTGTGAAATGAAATTCCTAGTCTTTCCTATCATAAGACCAAGGAAATGAAAAATGATCATGAAATAAAAGCTCCTCTCACCAGAGGCTATGAGACTTTGAAAAATAATCTTGTGCTCCTCTCACCAGAGGCATTGGAACTTCAAAAAATAACCTTGTGCTCCTCTCACTAGAGGCATTGGAACTTTGAAAAATAACTTTGTGCTCCTCTCACCAGAGGCATTGGAACTTTGAAAAATAGTCTTGTGCTCCTCTCACCAGAGGCATTGCAACTTTTGAAAACTAACTTTGTGCTCCTCTCACCAGAAGCATTGAGACTTTTGAAAAATAACCATGTGCTCCTCTCACCAGAGGCATTGAGACTTTTGAAAAATAACCTTGTGCTCCTCTCACCAGAGGCATTGAGACTTTTGAAAAATAACCATGTGCTCCTCTCACCAGAGGCATTGGAACTTTGAAAAATAACCTTGTGCTCCTCTCACCAGAGGCATTGAGACTTTTGAAAAATAACCATGTGCTCCTCTCACCAGAGGCATTGGAACTTTGAAAAATAATCTTGTGCTCCTCTCACCAGAGGCATTGAGACTTTTGAAAAATAATCTTGTGCTCCTCTCACCAGAGGCATTGAGACTTTTGAAAAATAAAAGTTTCATTCAGAATGCCAGTTAACATGGGTTTGACTGGGCTTAACTTTCATTTTGATGCCAACAATATTAGGTTTTATTCTCCTTTAAGGTGCCAGCTAAACTGGACTTTACTCTCATCTAAGGTTTTTTCAAAAAGTATTTTCTCATCATCTTCTCATACCTCATCATTTTTTCAAATTACCATCTCTTATATTTTCTCTTTTCCTCAAAATTTTAATCATTCAGAACTTCTTATCCTAATGTCTTAACATACAGTTCAATGTCAAAATGCACTAATGAAATGTCATGCATGTCATGAATATAATGAATGCCATGAATGTTATGCACATGTCAATGTCATGCCCCCTGCATTATTCCATGAATATATGCAAATGCATTCTCAATTGTGGTAACAAGATTCTCAAGTTCATCTTGTCTCTCTCAAGTCCATTATGTCTATTGAATTCTCCTTGTTTAAATCCTTTATCTTCCTTTCTCATCCCATCTTCTATTGAGTCCTAGTCCAATTATGCCCGAAGACTAGCCATCATGTTTTCAGATTTGTATATTCATAATTCACTTTTGTTTCTTTCTCTCTCTTAGTAATGCAAGATTTCTCAAAAGAATATTTTTTTTCAAAAATTTACCCAAAAAAGGTTACCAACGTTTATTTATTTTCCTTCCACCTCGACCACCAATGTAATGCACTTATGCATATTCTCCATTTGTTATATGGGTGGTATAAATTTAAAATGACCAAGAGAGATATAGATATTCATTCTTAGAAAAGGAACATGAAATCAAGAAAAATCAATGGGACAGTCTGTTTGGAATAAGGTTTTTAGTATCCATTTAATGAACATTCTGACAATTTCAATCAAGTCAATCTAAAATTCTTTTCCAAAAGCCCACTCTTAGGTTGATATGTTCTTTCATGTAGTGTCCGCCAATCTTGCCCTCGTATCAAAACTTTTTGATGTTGATATTTTCCTAAGTCGCCTTTTTTTGGTTTTCAACTTAGGTGCCCCCCTCAACTGATTCAAACTGCCCTTTCGAGTTTTCAATTTGAATCCTCCTTTTTCTTTTTCTTTTTCTTTTTCTTTTTCTTTTTCTTTTCTTTTTTCCTTTTTTTCTTTTTTTCTTTTTTTTTCTTTTTTTTCATATTTTTTTTCTTCGTCTTCAACTTCATTGGCTTTGACAAACTTCAACCTTCAGTGCTCAATCCAAATTCATGCCCCTAATAGGCGTTCTTGATTTCGATCCAAGATATCTTCTAAAGCTCATGTTTTCTTCATTCAACTTGATCTACTTCCTTCAAAGGATCATTATCTCATTGTACAAGTATGTTTTCATTCAACGCATGATTCTTCAATTCAAGCATTTACATTTGATCAAAATGGGCTTTTAAAGGCACGTAATATAGGCTCGGGTGAGGGTTTATGAAAGAAAAGGATACAGTAGGCCCAAAATGTGTTTCAAGGTTTATAAACCAAGAGATCACTTTCTTTATCAAGTAAAACATTCAGGCATTTTGCCCCTTTCTAATTCGCTCATTTATTTCTTTGCTTTTTTTTGGGTTTTCTTTTTTAATTCAAGCCCTTTTTCTTCTTTTTTTCTTTTTTTTTTCACAAAAATGGGCTATTTTTCTTTTTCTTTTTTTTATTTTTGCCCCTTGATTCAACATGAACACTTTCATTTTTGCCCCCAAAATTTCTTTTCCTTGCCCCCAATGTGGAGGGTGATCCTTGGTGGGTTATATTACAAAAATATAATAGGCTCAAAAGGGGTAATCAAAGGATAATTTTATTCATGCTTGAAGGATAGTGAAAGAAGGCCATTTATCATTTCAAATGTAAGTGCTCTCCTTAAAGATCATTTATTGAACAATGACAAACTTGTTAGAAGCTTTTGTAAGAGATTCACCTTTCTCGTATCGTCTATCAAGTGCGGATGGTGAGCAACCTTTCCTTCATTTCCTTGCTTTTGCAACATTGGCAAATCAGTGATTCATCAATAATAGTAGTTCTTTCAAAATTGAATCCTAGATTTATTGACATCATTATCATCATGTTCATTATTTGGATACTTGTGAGTGAAAGATATGGTGAGTATGTTGAGAAATGGAAAATGAATGGAATGAGAAATTGACAGTGCATCACACTAGTCGCTTTATTGAAAAGGAAATAAATAAAAGTTAACCCATACATAAAATTTATTTCGTGCTTATGGGCTTAAGCACTTTCAAAAACTATCTTGCATTACTTAAAGAAATAAAAGAAAGCAAAAATAAAACTAGAATTTGTAGATCTTCAAAATTGTCAGGCTCGAACCCTTCATGCCCCCACAAAACTCATCCCTCATTCGTATGGTCAGGTAATGGGTTTGCATCCGTAGCCGGTTCCCCTTTAGTCTCAAAACTCAACATGCCAGCTTTTATCAATCCTTGCACTCTATATTTTAGTGCCGTGCAGTTCTCTAGGGAATGACCCACGTTCCCGAAGTGATACTTGCATCGAGCATTCTCATCATACCACTTTGGATATGGAGGCTTGAGAGGTTCCATATAGATGGGTGCAATGAGTTGTCCTTTGATCAATTTTGGGTACAATTCAGTGTAGGTCATGGGAATTGGGTCAATGGGAATCCTTTCTCTTTTTGGCCATGATGTATTATGATTGCCCTCTTGTTTATTGAATTGCTTAGCTGGTTGAATAGTTGGGGCAGGTGTCTGGGGACTAGGTTGAACATTAACCTTGGGGTAAGAATGATAAGGATTCTGAGCAGGATAGTAAGGTTGTGGCATGTGATAAGGGTGTTGTGGGTAATAGCCTCCATATTGCCTTCCATATGCAACAGCATGGACTTCTTCTTCCCTTCTTTTGTTAGCTCCTCCTTTCTTCTCAATATTGTTGGGAGCTTCAATTTTTCCACTCTTGATTGCATTCTCAATTATCTCACCAGACAATACCATATCAGCAAAATTCTTAGTGGCATTACCGATCATTCTATCGTAATATGGAGCCTTCAAAGTATTAACGAACATAATGGTAAGCTCCTTCTCCAAAAGTGGAGGTTGCACTTCTGCAACCATATCACGCCACCTTTGGGCATATTGCTTGAAACTCTCATTAGCCCTCTTTTCCATGCTTTGGAGTGATAGACGATCAGGGGCCATATCAGCAACATGTCGATATTGAGCCATAAATGCTCTTGCCAAGTCATTCCAAGTGGTGATTCGAGTTCCCTCTAATTGATTATACCACTTCGCTGCAGACCCAGTGAGACTTTCTTGAAAAATGTGAATAAGGAGCTTATCATCTTGAGCGAAAGCAGCCATCTTCCGACAATACATAATAAGATGAGACCTAGGGCAGGAAGTTCCATTGTACTTCTCAAACTCTGGTGCTTTAAACTTAGGTGGAATAACCAGGTCTGACACCAAACATAACCCAGTAGCATCCATGGAACCATAAAAGTCTAAGCCTTCCATAGCTCGAATCCTTTCCTCTAACATATTAATCCTTTGTTGCGACTTCGCCTCATCTTTCTCTTCTGCTTGTTTGGCTCTCAACTTCTCAATTTCCCTCGGGTCATCTAAGTCGGGCACCTCAATGGGATCAGTAGATTTTGTGCCTTGGGAAGAATGGGTGGGTCCTTGGAATTGAGCTTGTCCAAACACTTGGGGTATAGCAGTGTAAGCAGGTGGATATCTTCTTTCTTGGGATGTTTGACTTGGAAATGGACCAAATCCAGGAGGATAGACAGGGTCTTCCATACTGCGTTGTTGAACCCCTTCTTGGACTACAACTTCCTCTACCACTCCTTTGCCCTTGCTTAGATTTTTCAACAGCTCTGTAATTTGGGCCAATTGCCCCCTCATCTCCTCTTGAGCTTTTTCCATCTTCTCCATGCGCATGCTTGATTCTTCTTCCATAATCTTAGCTTGATAACGAGTGTTGTGTGAATGAACCTTTGGTCGAGCTATCTTCGAATCTTTTATTGCCACAATTAAGAATTTTATCATTTCACATGTGGTGATGCTTCAAAAATTTTGAAAATGCTTTGTTTAAAAACAATGAATCAAAACAAGATGATCTGTATGAATGGAATGGTGTGGTCATGTAACAATAATGGATGAGTAATGCATGAAATGTTTGGGTCAAGAACTCATGGTACCCTCTTAGTGTCTCATGTATAAATCAAAATCAAACAAACTTGATCAAACATGTGTCCTAAATAATGGGTATTTTCTATAGCATGGGTTGATAAGGTTCTATATTATAGTTGGTCTTCTAAATTTCACTATATGCATGGCTTTAGATAAAAGGGCTAAAGGTTCCCAAATTGTTCCTTACTGTCGTCCACACAAGACTAGTAAGGCACCCAATCCTCACCCATTACAGGCTACAAACGGAAAGGTTCAATTTGAGTGGGAGTATTTCACTGGCCTGTGTGGAGGTTATCACCTCACGAAGGCAAAGGTACTATACTCCCTCCTATGAAGGATAAGCCCGGGTCGAGGGCTAATGCATGCACATGAATGTGAAGTGTGTGCATTAAATATTTTATGAAATTTAAAGTTTTAGGCAAAATCTTGATAACCTTAAATTACCTAATGGTCTGACTCTCTAATGTCCCCAGTGGAGTCGCCAAACTGTCGTAACGTATCAAGTTTCGGAAAACCTAATAGCTATAGCTAGACACAAAACTATGGAGTCGCCACCAATCATTCTAACCTAGGTGTGATTGGTCACCTATTCAAACTAAGGATAAGGCCTGGTCTACGTTAAAAGTTCTAAGTTCGGGAGTACGGTTACGTGTGAGGAAGGATTAGCACCCTCACAACGCCCATCCTAAAATGGTACCAAGTGATCTAAGGTTATCTTAATTTTGCCTTTTACTTTAATTTCGATATAATTAAATATTGAAAAATCTTTTAAGTCTCCTCCATCAAGCTGGTTGGACAACTTAAAAGTTATTCTCACCTCAAGAGTATTCAAGTAGGACCAATCGCCTTTCTTGAAGAGGCTCCGTTGTCGGATTGTTTAAATATTTTATGCAAACCCTATTTTGACTTCTATCCAATTTATATTTATTATTTTATCCTATTTTATTCTATCGTTATTATTTCTTTATATAAATTATTATTTCATGTATTTTTATATCTTTAAATAAACATGAATTATTTGATATTGAATATTTTCTTAAAGACCTTCCATCAAGCTGGTAAGACCTTAAAGAAACTTTCTCACCTTAGGAATTTTTAAAGAAATTACTCAAGCGCAATTCCCTTTAAATTCCATCCTCGGAATAATTCACATTTATTAAAATATTTAATGTAATTTAATTTCTATTTATTTTTAATTATTTTCTAATTTTAATTCCAATTTATTTATTTGATCTTTATTCTTTATTATAATAAACTTAATTTTAATTTACTATTTTTTAATCTAATCTAATTTAATTTTTTTTTTATAATTTAATTTATTAAATCTTGGAAATGTCCTATAAATCTTCCATCAAGCTGGCAAGATTTAAAAGAACTCTCCTCACCTCAAGACATCTAAAAGTACTACTCAAGCGCAGTCCCTTTAGAATTCCGTCGTCGGATAATTTGTATTTTTATTATTTTATTCTATTTTTTGTCTAAATTAATTTTTATAATTCATTATTTCTAATCTGATTATTTATTCTTTTAATTGCAATTAATTTTAATAATATTTTTTGAATTTTAAATATCGAAAATATCTTTTTAAATCTTCCATCAAGCTGGTAAGATTTAAGAAGAATCTCCTCACCTCAAGATATCTAAAAGCACTACTCAAGCGCAGTACTTTTAAAATTCCATCGTCGGATAATTTGTTTCTATTTATATTTTAGTAGAATTTTATTAGTTTTAATTAATATTTCAAAGTTCATATGAATTATATTGTCTTCATTATTTTTTTTATTTTTTTATTCTAAGCATTAATCCTAATATAGTGAGCTAAATTTATGCAATTCATCAAATCACATTATAAAATTTATTCATACAAAATGTACCGTACAATTATATTAATTAAATACCATCATATAGTTATTTCATGCAAGATCACATTAAAGATTATCATGCAATTATTTAATTATGAACAAAAATGTGAGTCAAATTAGATAACTTTATTAATCAACCTAAATAAAAAATGTATTTATAAACAAACAAAATTATTAATCAAATTTACAATATTACATAATAACTTAATCTAAATTAATTATATGCATTAATCACAAAACAACAAAAAACCAACCAAAAAAAATAAAAGAAAATGATCATACCTAGGTGATGTGAAATCACGTAATTCTTAAAGCCACTTTACCCAATTTTGCAATATTTCCTCAAGTCATAGCAAATTTTCTTTCTTGCTTCGTGTGGCATGAGTAGCAAGCAATGATGGTGACGTGCAGAGTTTCCAGGCAAAGCTAGAAAGTTTGGTTCAATGATAGAGGCTATGCAATCGTTGATGCAGCAATAGAGATAAGGGCACTCGTGTCAGGACAACGAAGAAGGGTCAGCGATAAGGGTGATGACGAGCATGCCGCCAACTAGGATATTGATGTACTAGGACCGAAGCGGACTTAGTGGCTAGGGTTAGTGATGATTTTTAATGGATATAGGGGCAGCGTAGATGAGATGAAGGTGCTTTCTCAAAGACTCGGGTTTCCCCCCTCTTTATACTTGTCAAAATTTCATGGAAAGAAATAAAAAATTTATAATTGATCCTATGATTATGGGATTTTTTCATTTATTTTGTTTGACTTTCTCCTTTTTTTTAATTTATTTCCTTTTTATTATTTTTTTGGCAATGAATTTTCAGATTTAATTTCAACCAATTTCCTTCCTTTTGTTGATTTATTCATTGATTTAATGGCTGATTATTTTTTCTTTTATTTTTGGCAACAATATCAACTTTAGTCAACTCTTGAAGATGTGAATTTTGCATGTGCTTCACATGAGATTTAACCAAAATTGACTTGTTTCTTTTTATCATTATTTATTTTTTTGATTTTTGATTTTTTGATTATATATAAAAAAAATTGTTCGGACAAAATTAGGTGTCTACAATCATTAGGAGGTTTTTATCCTATTGCAGAAGTTTTGAGATGCATTTAGATTAGGTTGTTGTGGAGCAAGATAATACAATAGATAGGCCAAAAATATCAACTTTTGTTGCCATGTTAGGCCACAATGCTTCTCTTCCTTCCCCTAAACAGTCGGCAGTTATCATCAAGAAAGGCAACAAAGGCTATGAGACCAATAGAAGTGAAGTCATCGACTCTGTCAATGAGGTGACTCATACCTTGCCTGAAGCTCACTAGATGCTTCAGCTTTTTACAGTTTGACAGTAAAGCATAGTTGACTACAATTTGTAGAGACTAGAAAGGTTCCATTATGCAATAGAACTTTCATTTATCTACTAGATTGGTGCTCGCGCATTGTTGCAAGTTATAAGTTGTTAATGTCCTAATCCGGTTGATTAATTATTATTGTATTATATAATTTTATAAGAACTATTTACAAAATAGCATCAGTCTACGTTTACATTAAATGTATCAAACATTTACAAAGTAATGAACATGCTTGATATCAAACATTCTACAAATCAGTGGGAATCAGTGGGAAATCTTTTAAAATAGCAAAGTTGATTACGATCGAGTGTCAAACATTTAAAAGAATACACACACACACACACATATATATAGAAGATGTTTACTAAGCATGAAGATACGAAAGAATACAAAAATACATACAATTTTGTAGAATTCATTTTTTGGCATTACCCACGAAGAAATCAATGTTTAGTAGTTTTTGGTTCATTTGGATTCATTTTCAAATCTGTGTTCTTGTTACTATAACTTATCAGAACTAAAAAATACTAAATTGGACAATTTGAACTTGGAAAAACATTTTCGAAAGCACCCAAATTGTCAAATAAACAAATTAAAACCATTGACCAACAAAAACCATATCTAATAAAGTAGGTAGTAATTTTCAAGTCTAATAACATCTAGTATCAATATTTTCCTTCATTTTCCTTCATTATCCCATAAACCAATCAAGTAAGCCTATTCATATTCTACCCAAAAAAACACATATAAAGATAAAAAAGAATAACAAACTTAGGAAAAGCAAAAGAAACCTATCTTGGCTAGATACTCGAATTCCTTCCTAGAGGTCCCTTATGTCTCTTTCTCAACAATTCCTGATGTTTCTAGACATTTCTTTTCTTAGGAGAGAAGAAAGAATATTAAAACCAAAAGTGAACTATCCATCCCTTACTTCATTGCATAAAAAGGATAAGATCCCATTGCTCTTCAGTTTCTTTTCTCATCACCTAATAGTCTTAAGGCTAGTTTGGAACTTGTCAAACCAGGTTTGGAACTGGCCATCAAAACAATATAGCAAGAGGGTAAGCCCTTGCTTTTAAAATCTTTTTATTATTTTATTAAAATATATTTAATGGTTATTTTATCATTTTCAATTTCATCAAATTCAATTTCATCATCCATTTAAACTAATTCTTAATGGAATATATGAATACGTTATCATTAGTTTTTTTCCTTTATTTATTGGTTAGAGCCAATTATCATTATTTGCCTACTTAATAATTACCAGATTTCAGGAGATATGCACTTGACAAGCTTAAATTTTATATGGAAGCACTCTTGTCAATTTGTATCTCTTACTTGTTTTCAAGTGTAAAGGATGAAAAAAATTGTATTCAAACATCTACAACTCCAATGGAAGACTATTTGTTGTATTATTCTAAATCTACAGAATCATTCGACTATTTGTTTACTAACTACATACACTTCAGTCCTTTCAAATAGAGCAATGGACAGATCATAGCGTTAGCCACCATGAATATTCAAAGTCTCAAAGCAACTATTCAGGATCCAAACTCCCGAGAACATAAACAAAATTTCATTATGATAAACTTACAATTCAATATGACTTCCTCTAATTTCGACCATTAAATTTATTGACAATTATGAAATAAAAGATGTAACTAACATTGTAGACGACAGGCAAATTACAGTGTTTTCTTATAGAGGGGATAAATATGTATTTTTTTGTAATTTCTACAAGCTAGAGTTGATTCTAGTAGGTTTGCCGTCCTAGGTTTTTGCCTTTTGGCTAGAGTACTTGTCGTAATTTGGGAATCCTTAAACAATTTAAAATAAAAACACGTCCTCGTCAATTACACAACCAAAGTCATTGAAAACATGCACGGAGAAAACTATCCATCTAAAGGTTTTTTTTCATGTTCTTTCCATCAGAAAGGAAATTGATCGTCATGAAGGAAAAAAGTTAAAACCAATAATAATAATAAAGACAATAAAATTTTGGCTTAATCACCAAAATGCTGTCTAGTGGACAAAATATCAGGCTTTTATCCAAATGTATGCCAAATAAGCTATTAACGTGAATGTCAAAAATGCTGACATTTTGGACAGATCAAGACAACAAGGAAGAAAGAACAAAAGGTGGAAAAAAGAATTAATAATAGGGCTGGCTAAGAACCCAAATTTCTTTACAATCTTTATATTATCAGATATATATAAAGCTAAACTTGATTAGTGATAAAGAATCAGAATTTTGACAGCAACAAAAGAAATGTTTTTGTTAATATTGATAAAGTCCAAAATATCCAACCATTACTTGCTTAAATCATTTGTTAACATGGATAAACACGAATTGGCTATGAAAATCGTTAAGACAGGGCTTTTTAATTTATATTGTTACAAACGCGTCATTTGAGGAAAAGGTAAAAGTAAAATGAAAAATTTTCATCCAATCAAATGTATACTTTTCTTGATAAAATAAACCGCAGTTCCATAACACAGAAACAAACAATTATTTTAACTCCTACAGAAAGCAAGAACCACATGGTCAATGCATGCAATTATTTAATGCAATAGACAAAAAAAAAATAAAGATCGTTTCAACTATTTATTAACACCATTAAAAATAACTGTAGACACCCTATTTTGTCCGGGGTCTTAATTTGTATAAATAATTAATTGGGTTGGGTGACATTGTATTTTAATTTAACAATTTAGAATTAGGCTAGAATTAAATTAGAATTTTTAGATTTAGAATTAACATTAATTAGGAAATTAAAATTAAAATAGGATTTAGGAATAAAAAAAAAAGAAAAGAAAAGAGAGAGAAAAGATAAAAAGAAATAAAAATAAAATTAATTTTAGGATTATATAATTAGGATAATTAGATTTTTAGGATAATTATATGGATTAATATTAAATTTGATAGAATTAGATTAGGATTAACATAAGAATAAAATAGATAAAATAGGAGATAATTATTAGAATAAGTATAATTGTATTAAGACTCTAACAAGTTTATGGCTATAAAAAGGGATTAAAGCTCATGACTTAGGGGGACAACAAATACACAATCAAACACTCAACCTTGACAGAAAATCCTACCGAGCATCATCACCAAGCTTGCCCCCATACTGTGGCCATCATCATCTTACACTGATCATCGTTACCCTGTCCATTGTGGATTGGAGTTTGTCGGTTGTATCAATTTCTTGGCTGTCAATCGCTGCACCACCGTGAGCAACTCATCGCCAAACAAGCTTGTTCGCTTGTCACGCATCCTGTCTGGTTACTGCTTGGATGTTTGCTGCCACTGCCCCTGTTCCTCACAATTCTATTCACGTGAGCTGTAGTTTGGAAATACAAAGGAAAGCTTGGTTTTTGCCCCTTTATAGGTAAGTAAAAAACGTTTAATTAATGTTAGTGGGTAGTTTATGATTGTTAGGTTATTATATATCTATAATTGGGTATTAATTGTTTACATAATAATTAAATTAATAGTTAATAATTTAACATATAAATAATGTGGTAATAATTTGTACATAAACATTTATTTCGATAATGGCTAATATTTGTTTTAATAAGGTTAAATAATATTAATTTGATAATAATTTGTTAATTAATTCAATAATTTAATAAATCTAAGTTCATGATAGTACTAATGTTTAATTGGATAATAATAAAGAAAAATAATAATTTGTATACTTAAATTGATTGGCATATAAAATTAGAAAAAATAATAGAATCATAAAATATGAAGATAAGTTGAGATTACTCCGAGGATGAAATTTCGAGTGTCACGAATGGTTGCCATTTCGGAAATTCCTATGTGAGGATATTTGTCTTAAATTTCGCCAGCATGATGGAAGATTTAAGATAAGTGTTCAATATTTAATAATCGATATTTATTTCTAAAAACATAAATATATATTAATAATCAATCTCTATTAAAAATAAAATAAACATAAATATTAATAAGAAATTAGGAATAATGATTAAAAAAATAAAAGAATAATAATAAATTGAGAATAAGTGGAGGTTATCCCGATGATGGAATTATAAGGTGTCACGAATGGCTGACACTTTTAAATTCTTAGGTGAGATGTTTTCTTTAAATTTCGCCAGCATGATGGAAGATTTAAAGAAAATTTTCAAGAAGAATAATCGACATTTATTTTCAAAAGATAAATAATATTAAAATAAAGATAAAAAAATAAAATAAAAATAAAGGATAATTAAAAAGGAAATAAAAAGAAGATAAAAAATAAGAATAAAACATAGAAAATAAAATTAAGATATCTCATAAACGATTTAACAAATCCGACGACGGAGCCTCTCCGAGAAAGACGAATGGGATTTCTTGGATACTCTTGAGGTGAGGATGAAATTTAAGGAATTCAGCCAGCATGATGGAGAGTTTCTTAGAAATTGTCCAATATTTAAATATTTGAATTTGACAAGATTAAAGACCATTTAGTTACAAATTATTAAAGATATCACAAAATTAGTTGGTACCATTTTAAAATGGGCGTTGTGAGGATGCTAATCCTTCCTCACACGTAACCGTATTCCCGAATCCTAGATTCTTTGAACGCAGACCCTGCGTTATCTTTAGACAAGAATAGGTGACCAATCACACCTTAGGTTTGAATGGTTGGTGGCGACTCCTAGAATTTTAAAGTCTAGCGGTTAGGTTCACGGACCTAGACGTTACGACAATAACAATAATAATTTCTATATGATGATGATGATGATGATGATGATGATAATAATAATAATAAAGAGAATATGCGAAGACCATTAAGTTATGAGGATTTTCAAATCCAACTATTGAAACTAATATGATTCAAAAAAAATTTTCTTTGCTGTTTATAACAATGAAGTCCCCTTAAAAAACTCATAAACATAAACAAGAGAAATAAAAGATTAAAAAAAAAACATAGTAACATTCACATCACTAAAAATGAAAATAATAGTCATTAAATTGTCAATAACAATTAAAAAAAGAATTCATTCCTGTCGTAACGGCTTCGGTATTGTGTGATGTTGGCACTCGGTGATGGTGAGGATGATGGTGGCTTCGGTGTTGTGAGGAGTGGCTGCGGTGGTGGTGGCGATAAGGTGTCTCGGTGATGGTGAGGATGATGGTGGCTTCGATGTTAGTGGTTGAAGGTTTTGGGGTAGTGTGGTGTTGGTAGTGGTGATGGCGAGGTGATGCGGATGGTGGGGGTGTTTGGTTGTTGGCCCTGGCGGAGGGAGTGCCGGTTGTTGCCTTATGCTTTTTGGGTCTCTGCTCTCAGTTTTTCTCTCTGCCTAGTAGTCTCGTTTCCTTTGCTTCGTTGTCTTCTTAAACCAGTTTTGGAGCTTCCTTCTCTAGCCTTTCAGAGTCACAAGATCCATAGGTTCCTGTAGGAGCAGGATTCACGGGATGGGGAAGATGATTACGAGGTGAGGCTCGAGATAGGGGAAAGATCTGGTCGCCGGCGGTAGTATGGGCGGCAGATTTGGGTAGGTTTGGAGCATTAAATGAGATGGGAAATAAAAAGAATAAAAATAACAATAAAAATAAAAATAAAATAGTAGTAATAATATAATAATAATTACAGATAATAATAACATAAACAACAATAACAACCCAAATAATAAAAATAAATACAAACATATATATAATAATAATAAATATTAAGACAAAATTAGGTGTCAACAGCTGCCCCTCTTTGCTTATTGCTGAAGATCAGGAATAGAGCAAAGACGAAAGACACACTAATTTTGTCCGACCTAATCTTTTCTTTTTCTTTTTCTTTTTTTTTTTTGAAATGTGCTCCTCTTGCAACAGAGGTGATAAAACTTTAAATTCCATTTTTGAAAATGTGCTCCTCTTGCAGCAGAGGCGATGAAACTTTAAAATTCCTTTTTCTGAAATGTGCTCCTCTTGCAGCAGAAGCGATGAAACTTTAAATTCTTTTTCTGAGAATATGCTCCTCTTGCAGCAGAGGCAATGAAATTTTAAATTCCATTTTTTGAAATGCTCCTCTTGCAGTAGAGGCAATGAAACTTTAAAATTCCTTTTTTCTGAAATGTGCTCCTCTTGTAGCAGAGGCGATGAAACTTTAAAATTCCTTTTTCTGAAATGTGCTCCTCTTGCTGCAGAGGCGATGAAACTTTAAATTCTTTTTCTGAGAATATGCTCCTCTTGCAGCAGAGGCAATGAAACTTAAAATTTTTTTTTCTGAGAATATGCTCCTCTTGCAGCAGAGGCGATGAAACTTTAAATTCCTTTTCTGAAATGTGCTCCTCTTGCAGCAGAGGCGATGAAACTTTAAAATTCCTTTTTTTTTTTAAATGTGCTCCTCTTGCAGCAGAGGCAATGAAACTTTAAAATTCCTTTTTCTGAAATGTGCTCCTCTTGCAACAGAGGCAATGAAACTTAAAATTTTTTTTCTGAGAATATGCTCCTCTTGCAGCAGAGACAATGAAATTTTTTATGAAATGTGCTCCTTTTGCAGCAGAGGCGATGAAACTTTAAATTCCTTTTTTGAAAAGCTCCTCTTGCAGCAGAGGCAATGAAACTTAAATTCCTTTTTTCTTTCTCTTTTTCTTCTTTTCTTTCTTTCTTTTCCTTCTCTTTTTTCTTTTCTTCCTTTCTCTTTTTCTTCTCTTTCTTCTTTTCTTTCTTTCTTTTCCTTCTCTTTTTTCTTTTCTTCCTTTCTCTTTTTCTTCTCTTTCTTCTTTTCTTTCTTTCTTTTCCTTCTCTTTTTTTTTCTTCCTCTTTTTCTTCTCTTTCTTCTTTTCTTTCTTTATATTCCTTCTCTTTTTTCTTTTCTTCCTTTCTCTTTTTCTTCTCTTTCTTCTTTTTCTTTTCTCTTTTTCTTCTCTTTCTTCTCTTTCTTTCTTTCTTTCTTTTCCTTCTCTTTTTTCTTTTTTTTTCTTTCCTTTCTCTTTTCTCATCAAAAATTTTTTTATCCAAAATCTCCTATATTCACATTTTCCAATGTTTGGTAGATGCAATGATCATTGATGCGAATGCAAATGCGATATCAACAACGCCAATGCACATTTCTTTATCAATGATGTTAATGATGAAAATTTTTTTTTTCATTTATTATTTTTTTTCTGTGCTTGAATTCTCATAATGTGCATGTATTGACAAAGTCATGCAATTCCTATTGTGGTAATCAAATTCTCAGAACTGTCCTTTGTGTCTTTTTGACCTTTTTACCCGTAGTTCACAAAATAGTTGTCACCAATTTCGAATCAAAGCTGGTTCGTAACATGTACTTGTCACAATTTCCAATTTCCTTTGTTTCATTCCCTTATTTCTCTCTTTTCCTCCTTTCTCCCTTTTTTTTCTTCCTCTTTTTTGTTTTTTTCTTAGTAACGTTAGCATGTAGATTATCATTTTGATCATCATCTTTCTTTCAATTTGATTAACAAATACCATGCATTCTTGCACTTTTCGGTTAGTTGTAGAATGACTAAAAGAACAACCAATTTTAGAAAAAACATTTGTTATTGGGCTGACAAGAGAAAATGGCAACAAAAGTACAGTGGGGTAGTGAATGCTGCAAGGGTCAAGTGGTGAATTTCAAGGAATGGTGACCAAAACAAACAATGAATGTCTAGATAACCCTTCACGAACCAAACCGGCGCTTTCTTTGGAAAAAACTAATCCATTGATGCCCCCTGTCACATTGAGTTCATCCGGCTGACGCAATGCTCCGTATGATTTCGATCCCCTGGTGTTGATCTTTTCCGCATCTAAGCCGCCTTTTCAGGTTTTTAACTTAGATATCCCCTTTAATCCAAACTGCCCTTTTTGGGTTTTCAGTTTGAATCTCCTTTTATTTCTTTTCTCTTCTTTCTTTCTTTTTTTTTGTTGTTGTTTTTTTTTGTTGCTTTTCTTTTTTCTTTTTCCTCCCTTTTTTCTTTTTTCTTCTTTTTTTTTTTTTTCTTTTCTTCTTTCCTTCTTCAAGCATAGTATTTCTTCACAGCATCAGAATTTATAGGATTAGGCAGGTCATTCCCATCCATCTCTGTCAAGATCAACGCCCCACCTGAGAACGCTCTTTTCACCACGTATGGTCCTTCCCAATTTGGTGTCCATTTGCCCCGATTATCGTGGTGACTTAGGAGGATCTTTTTCAACACCAATTCCCCTTCACGGAAATGCCTGGGTCGAACCTTTTTATCATGGACTCGCATCATTCTCTTCTGGTACATCTGACCATGACATAGTGCCGTAAGCCTTTTCTCTTCTATAAGATTCAGTTGTTCAAAGGGACTTCGAACCCATTCAGCCTCATCCAAGTTTAATTCCATTAAGACTCTTAGGGAGGGGATCTCTACCTCAACAGGCAGCACCGCTTCCATACCGTAAACCAAAGAAAAAGGAGTTGACCCAGTAGAAGTGCGCACTGACGTTCTATAAGCATACAAAGCGAATGGTAGCTTCTCGTGCCAGTCTTTGTATATGCTGGTCATCTTCCCCACAATCCTCTTAATATTTTTGTTGGCAGCCTCAACGGCTCCATTCATCTTCGGGCGATACGGGGCTGAGTTGTGATGCTTGATTTTGAACTGTGCACATACTTCCTTCATCATGTCATTGTTCAAGTTAAGGGCATTGTCTGATATGATCCTTTTTGGGAGCCCATACCGACATATTATCTCCTTCTTTAGAAACTTACAAACAGTAGACTTGGTCACGTTCGCATAAGAGGCAGCTTCAACCCATTTTGTAAAGTAGTCTATCATCACGAAAATGAATCTGTGCCCATTTGACGCTTTGGGAGAGATGGGTCCAATCACATCCATTCCCCACATAGAAAAAGGCCACGGTGGTGCCATGACGTTCAGTGAAGTCGGGGGGACTTGGATCTTGTCCGCATAGATTTGACACTTGTGGCATTTTATAGCATAATCTACGCAATCTCTTTCTAGTGTAGTCCAATAGTAGCCTGCCCTCATAACCTATCTAGCCATGAAATGACCATTTGCATGTGCCCCACAAGTTCCATCGTGTACCTTTTCCAGAATCCTTTTGGCTTCAGACGCTTTTACACATCTCAACAACATCTGATCTCTACCTCTTTTATATAAAACGTCTCCATCAACGAGGAATCCCATTGCCAATCTTCTAAGGATCTTTTTATCATTCTCCGATGCATGCTCTGGGTATTGTTGACTCTTAAGGTATTGCATGATGTCATAATACCAAGGTTGTCCATCCGCTTCCTCTTCAATACTAGAACAGTGGGCTGGAGAATCTCTCATGCATAGTTTGATTGGTGAAACATTTGCTTCTGTCTCCATTTTAAACATCGCAGCTAGTGTTGCCAAGGCATCGGCAACCTGGTTTTCTTCTCGAGATAAATGCTGGAAGATGATATCGTCAAATTGTTGTACGAGGTCAACTATGTACTTCTGGTAATGAACTAGCTTCTGATCCCTTGTTTCCCATTCACCTCATAACTGATAAATAACCAGTGCTGAATCTCCATAAACTTCTAAGTTCTTGATTCCCCTCTCGATTGCAGCTTCTAAGCCCATTGCACAAGCTTCGTATTCAGCCATGTTATTGGTGCAGTTGAAATTTAATCTGGCTGTGGATGGGTAATACTTTCCATTTGGAGATATTAAAACTGCCCCGATTCCATGTCCTAAGGCATTGGACGCGCCGTCAAAGAACATTCTCCACTGTCTGCTATCGGGCTCTTCTTTCTCCGCTTGAAAGACAGACATTATATCTTCATTTGGAAAATCTAGCTTGATAGGCTCGTACTCGCCAGTAGCACGATCCGCCAGGAAGTCGGCTATTGCCCCACCTTTGATTGCTTTTTGAGACACGTATACGATGTCATATTCAGAAAGCATAACTTGCCATCTAGCTAGTCTGCCTGACAATGATGGTTTCTCAAAGATGTACTTGAGGGGATCCAACCTAGCTATCAACCAAGTCGAATGATATAACATATACTGCCTCAATCTACGAGCAATCCATGCCAATGCGCAACACATTTTTTCTATTGTAGTGTACTTGGCCTCGTAATCAGTGAACTTCTTGCTCAAGTAGTAGATAGCCCGTTCTTTCTTGCCCGTATCATCATGTTGGCCTAGTACGCATCCCATAGAGTGTTCATTGACAGTCATGTATAGCAACAAGGGTCTTCCAACCGTCGGCGGTACTAGAACAGGTGGATTTAACAAGTACCTTTTCACCTTTTCAAAAGCCTCTTGGCATGCCTCATTCCATTCTCCCGGATCTTGTTTCCGAAGCAACTTAAAAATAGGATCGCATTTAAGCGTAAGTTGCGAGATGAAGCGGGAAATATAGTTCAATCTTCCCAAAAAGCCTCTTACTTCCTTCTGTGTGCGTGGAGGCGACAGATTTTGTATCGCGCTGATTTTGTCCGGGTCCACTTCAATTCCCTTTTCGCTGACTACAAATCCCAACAACTTTCTCGATTTAACGCCAAAAATGCATTTGGTAGGATTCAACTTAAGTTGAAACTTCCGTAGCCTTTCGAACAGCTTTCGAAGGTTGGCTACATGATCCTCTTCTCCTCGGGACTTGGCAATCATGTCATCCACATACACCTCTATCTCCTTTTGCATCATGTCATGAAAGAGGGTTACCATTGCCCTTTGGTAAGTGGCCCCGGCATTCTTTAGACCGAAAGGCATAACTTTGTAACAAAATGTGCCCCAAACTGTCACAAAGGTGGTTTTCTCCATGTCATCTTCGGCCATTTTAATCTGATTGTAGCCTGAAAAACCATCCATGAACGAGAACATGTAGTGTTGGGCCGTATTATCCACCAGGGTATCAATATGAGGCAATGGGAAATTATCTTTAGGGCTAGCTTTGTTTAAGTCCCGATAATCTACACACATCCTTACTTTCCCATCCTTTTTCGGTACTGGAACTATGTTAGCCACCCATTTTGGATACTAGGCTACCTTTAAGAACCCTGCATCGAACTGCTTTTTTACTTCCTCCTTCACCTTCAACAACATCTCGGGCTTCATGCGCCTAAGCTTCTGTTGTATTGGCCTACATTCTGTTTTCAAAGGCAGACGGTGCTCCACAACATCAGTGTTTAACCCGGGCATATCTTGGTAAGACCAGGCAAAAACATCCAAATATTCACGAAGCAATTCCTCTAGTCTTTGCCTCTCAACCAATGGAAGTGCCGTACCCACTTTGACTTCTTTGACATTCTCATCATCCCCTAAATTGACCACATCGATAACTTCTTTGTGGGGTTCAATTAGTTTTTTCTCGTGCTCAATTATTTTCAACAGATCTGGAGACAAAACATCATCGTTTGAATCTACATTGTTATCGAGTTCACCAACATGCATAGAATTTTCAAAATCAAACTCCGGATAGCCGTTGTGGTTATCTTCACATTCATTATTCATTTTCCTGAGAAAGTAAAAAATTTGACAGATATGGTTGGTTGTTCATACCAATGATAGTGAATGAAAAGAAGAAAACAGTCATAGAAATGATGATGGAGGAAAAGAGAGTACTCAAAATGCATTGAATTTGTTAATTTATTGAAATGATGATGAATATCAAATTTACAAAAGAGTCTTCTAGAGCTCTCTAGACCAAGATGTTGATAATCTACCTTACTACATTACAAAAGGAAAAACAAAAAGATAGAAGGTATCCTTTCAACAATCTAGTCATTCAGCTCTATGCCTAACAACACCATCATTTCCGTAATAAAAAATTGTAATTTCTACATGCACCCCTTTAAACTAGGAACCCACGAGAGGATCCTTTCATAGGTCCTCCTTCCACTGCCTCCAATGAATCGGGGTTATAACATCCACCAAAGCGAAAAATATCATAGAGGTAAGGGATCACCATCTTCTCTGATTCCCCTTTGTATCCCCGAAGGCGAGCTATTCTTTTCTTATTCCTTTCTTCTAGTATCTTCTTTTTCTCGGAACCAGTGGCCTTGTATCCGAGACCAAACCTATCTTTGTTCTCCGCAATTTTCACAGGCTTTCTATGTCCTTGGAGATTTTTCCCTAAACCTCTCCTGACACACCAGCCCTTTTGTAGTGTCTGTTTAACGATCATCTTAGTAGTGGTTGACAACCGAGGGGTGGGTATTCTTGATCCTTCTCCCAGATATGTCGCATTCACAATCTCAAAGGCCCTGAAAGAACACTCTAATGCTTCCTCGGCTGCCTCAATGTACGGCACAGACAAAGGTTTGGTGATCAAGAGGTCTTCTTCCCCGGAAACAAATACTTGTTTATCACCAACGACAAATTTCACCTTCTGGTGCAGTGACAAGGGAACAGCGCCTGCCGTATGGATCCACGGTCTCCCCAATAGGAAACTGTATGATGGGGAGATATCCATAACTTGAAACTGGACATTGAAAGTAACCGTACCGATGTCAATTGGGATCTCGATATCACCTACCACATCCCTTCTAGAACCATCAAAGGCTCTCACAACCATGTGACTTGGTTGTATGTAAGATAGATCTACAAGCATCTTTCTTAGCGTGGCCATGGGCATGACGTTGATCGATGAGCCATTATCAATCAACACCTTGGCGATTGTGTGACCTTTGCAGCTGGTAGTGATGTTCAAGGCCTTAATACTCCCTCGCCCTTCGGGCGGAATTTCATCATCTGTGAAAGATATAAAGTTTGCCGCTGTGATGTTCCCTACTAACTGGTCCATACTGTCAACCGGGATGTCCTGAGGCACATAGGCTTGATTCAAAACCTTCATTAAGGCGTTCCGGTGAGATTCCGAATTTAACAGCAGAGATAATAATGAAATTCGAGCAGGCATCTTATTCAATTGCTCGACTACACTATATTCGCTGTGCTTGATTAGCTTCAAAAACTCTTTTGCATCCTCTTCTGACACTGGCTTTTGCAGTTTTTCCCCTTGATCTTTGGAAGACAAAGCTTGCTCCCCTCCTTTTTCCATCTGACCATCCTCTTCTCCTTCCTTTGCTTTTCCTTTTCTGACCCTTTCTAGCATTTCTGGTGTGTAGCATCTTCCGCTTCGTGTAATCCCTCCTACCCCGCTTATATTTGCATTATCTGGGATATCTGACTTGTCTGAGCTCACATTGCCTGACCCTTCAATCACTGCTTTGAACTCATATTTCCAAGGGACAGCTTTATTACTCTTGTAAGGGAAAGAACTCGGAACTTTGATTGTCATGGTCGGAAGAGTGGCAAAGCTAGATTCTTCCTTCTTGGGGCTAGGCTTCTCTTTGTAAAACACTGTCAGTGGTTTCCCCCAAAAGTAATCATCTTCTGAAGATTCCTTCGAAACAACACTCACTATATCTTCCTCCTCTTCCTTATGGAACTCAATCAAAAATGAGTCCATCATTGATTGGACCACTTGTTGAAATTGATGACAGTTTTGGATAGAATGGCCCACAGATCCCCTATGATATCTACACATTTGTTCTGGACTGAATTCATCTTGATGGACTTTCGGTTCCAACGACGCAGGCTGAATCATCTTGGCCTCGGTTAGAACATCGTATACTAGATTCATTGGAGTCCTAACCTCTTCCACATGTCTCTTCACATAACACCTCCTCCCAATTTCAGCTACACTGATTGATCCTCCGCTATGACTAGGTAGTGGATTAGCATTGATGCTTGGCTCCACCTCTTTCGAAAATGTCAATCTCCCTGACTTGACTAGCTCTTGCACCTTATACTTTAGAGCTGTGCAGTTTTCCGTTGAATGACCCGGGTTTCCATTGTGATAGTTACATCGAGCACTGGGGTCATACCATCTTGGGAAAGGTGGTCTCATTGGCTCCATGAAAAGAGGGGCAATCATGTGGCCTTTCACAAGTTGCGGGAATAAATCTGTGTATGACATGGGGATAGGATCAATAGGAGGTCTTTCAGTATTTCTTCGGGAAGGCCTTTGGTTAGCAGTTGGGTTACTGTTTGGTTGGTAAGGTTGGGCCATAGGTGTCGGTGTATAGTAAGGTGTTGGAGGGCGAAGATTTGGTTGGAATGTCTGTGGTTGGAAAGAATTTTGGTAGGGAGTGTATGAGACATTGTTTGTGGTTGGGAAATATGGTTGGTAGTTTGGGTAAGGTTGAGGTTGTGGCTGAAGCCGGGGTGAGTAAGGTGCACTTCCTCTATGCCGAGGTGTTGTGTGGGTGACGGCCTGGGTTTCAACCTCCTTTTTCTTGGATAACCCACCTTCTTTGAATCACTGCTTTCCAACTTCCCGTTCTTAATTGCATTTTCAATTATTTCCCTGGTGATGACCATGTCAGCGAAATTCTTGGTTGCATTTCCTATCATGCGCTCATAATAAGGTGCTTTCAAAGTGTTGACAAACATCACCGTTGTCTCCTTTTCAGTTAGAGGCGGCTGGACTTGGGATGCGATATCTCTCCAACGTTGAGCATACTCCTTGAAGCTTTCACTGGCCTTCTTTTCGACGTTTTGTAGGGATAACCTATCTGGGGCCATATCCGTGACATGTTTGTACTGTGCAATAAATGCTCTAGCTAGGTCACTCCAACTGTGGATGCGTGTACGATCTAGCTATACATACCACCTAGCAGCGGACCCTGTGAGGCTGTCTTGGAACACATGTACCAACAGCTTGTCATCGTGATTATAAGCGGCCATTTTGCGACAGTACATCGTCACATGAGTAATGGGGCACTTGGTCCCATCATATTTCTCGAACTCAGGAATCTTAAATTTAGGAGGGATTACCACATCTGGAACTAAGCACAATCCCATTGCATCCACTGACCCGTAAAAATCACTGCCCTCGATGGCCCTTAGCCTTTCCTCTATGATGTTGAACTTCTTAGAGTCTGAATCTCCTTTTATCTCTGACATGCCCCCCTTAATTTCTCTTGTTCTTTTGGATCATCTAAGTCAGGGACTTGAATTGGATCCGCAGGTCTTGTCCCTTGAGCGGGAGGTATAGGCACGGTGATGTGAGGTTGTGCCGAGGTACTCGGTGCTCCTGGATACATGTAGGCGTAGCTGCCCATAGGTTGCGGTGGAGGTGGAGGTATGCCTTGCGAAGATTGGGCATGGAGAGGGGTAAACCCCAGAGGGTATAGAGGGTCTTCATCTCCCTGAGGCTTATCAGTCCCTTGGTTAGGTGCTTCTCTAGCCACTTCCTTTTCTCGGTTCAATCTTGTCATCATTTCCATTAGAGCAGCTAACTGACCTCGGATTTCTTCTTGTGCCTTCTCCATTCTGTCCATCCAATTATCATGTTCTTCCTCCATCGCCCTTGAACGCGACCGGGTATTGTATGAGTGTTTGAGAATTTGGGCTGGAATTTTGAATGTTGAAGCTACCCAGAATCTTGATTACCACAATTAAGGAACTAATTACTACATGATGCAATCTTGAAGTATTACGTTTTATTTAAACTATGTGAAGAAGTGAATGAATGTGATGCAAGATGAATGATATAAGGAATATTTAAACCATAACAATTTCGACAAAAAGGAATTTTCATTCATTCAACAAGTCGTTTGTTACATTCCGATCATATTCTGATTAAATCCATAAAAACGACTAACTTGCTGGTATTGATCCTTAGCTTCCTCCAAAAAGTTCAACAACCTTTGCCCGTATTTTTCTGTTGGGAGGATTTCCTGTTTCAATGCTTCAGCTTTATCGACCATTTCCCTCGCCTTTGTTACGGCCTTGCAAACTTGAGTGGCTAAGTGCTCTATATATTCCTGTCTACCCAAACTTCCCACTCTCCATATCATGCTTGCATCCTGTGCCAAGTCATATCTATATCTCCAGTTGTTTTCACTTTGTTCCCAATCTTCTATGATCACTTTAATGTGGTTCTTATGTACCTGTAGCTGCTCCTCTAGCATTTGAACCTTTTGTTGCAACGTAGCTTTGCCATCATCTATCTCAACTTGCTTTCCTTTTTTCAACTTCTCTTTTAGTTCATTGTTCTCTTTCTGACATTGGGCTAACTCCCTTGCACTTGCCGAATACATGCCTTCCCAATTTTGTCGTTCTTGGGACAGATGAACGACTTCTTCTTCACTTTTCTTGGCTTTGTGTGCCCAATGTTCTACCATTCGGTGCAAGTCTTTTAATTCTCTTTTCCTTTCATTTGAAGTTTGCAAGATTCCTCCAACCCTCATTTCAGATCTCAACTTCTTGTTCTCTAGGTGCAGATTTCTGAGATCCTTGTTGGTGACGTGGTGTTCTTGTTGGACCTTTTTAAGCTTGGCTTCTCTCATTTCCGCCTCATACTTGAGCTATTCCATCTCTCTCCGAAGCCTCAAATTCTCTTGCTTCCACCTTTCTTCATCTATCTTGAACTGCTGCCTAGAGATTTCGTCCTCGGATACTTCTACTTCCGGTTCTAAAGGCATGCTGCATTCACTTGGGAGAAAAACTATTTCCCTTATTTGCCTTGTTCTCCACATCAAATATTCCGGGGTAGCTTTATCAGAGAGAGGCCCAAGGTTGATTCTCCGTGCTTGCTTCCATGATCGGACCACTTGCTCGCCCCTTTTTATTGCCTTGGGCTCACCATAAGAAAACTCCAAATCACTAAGCCCATGTGTAAGTGGAATAAACTGTTTGGCTCCAAACTGTCTTAGTACCATGAGTGGCGCATAGCTTACCCCTCCCCATGGTCTCAAAAGTTGCACCCACGAATCTTCTCCACATCGATACAAGACCGGTACATGAGGCATCCACGGAGTCATCCATACAATCTGTTTTTCTCCGAGTCTTTGCAAAAACTCCACCCAGTCTTCCTTTTCAGTTTTGGCCACTTACTGTTGCAGAACTCTTTAACCGGAGCGCGGTGGTGTAGGAAAGTCCTCTTGAAAGCCTTTTCCACACATTTAAAATGACTTTTAGCCCAAACATGCAGTAACTGCGCACATCCCACAAATCGCCCTTCTCCGTTCCTCCGACAATAATTTAATGACCTGAAGGTTTCGGCTAGTATGGCAGGTGATGGATTCCCATTGCTTTCAATTTGCTCGAAAAAGTCTATCATTGATACTTCAATGTGCCCTAACACCTTCGGAAAGATAACCAAACCATAGATTGCTAAAGCAAAAACCGTCAACCCATGCTGATCACTAAGATGTCTCTTGATGAATTCGTGAAGAAAATCCCACGGCATACAAACATTGGATCCCTTCTCCTTTTTATGGGAATCTATGTCTTCCGGTCTGACTCCCATAAGTTTGGCTAGCTTTTTGCGGTATCCGAATTTTAGCTTTCGAACATAAATTTTGTCCGGACTTTTCAAGTCTATACCTAACAAGACAGAGTACTTCTCTACTGTGGGTGTCAAATCCATTCCATTGAAAGAGAAGCACCTATGGGAGGGGTCCCAAAACTGAATAGCAGCTCTGATCAATGGTTCTTCAACTTTTACAGCGATCAAAGACTCTATTTGGCCGTACCTCTCATGGAAATCCCTTTTTCCTCCTTCACTGATTCGATCCCATAAGTTGGCTAAATCTGTTAAGTTGTTTTGCTGGAGGTTCAGATTCACTTCTTGTGGGAGTGAGGACACAAAATTCCTAGTCAAGCAATCCCCTTTTACTTGTTGACTCTTTTCAGACCAAATTTGTACCTCCCGGTAGGAATCACATGGAACATTCACAGATGACGAACAAGCTAGCCTTTCTATGGATTCAGTGAAAAGTTCCTCGTCGAAGAGAGCCATGGTTAAAACACCCCTTTATGTGACTATGCGATGCAAGAAGATTCATGCAAAAAGAATAAAAACAAATACAAATCAGTATGTGTATAAAATACAAACAATGAAATAAAAGGTAGATAAAGGATGTGATGTTTATTTATGTCCTATCAAGGGTCACTCTTGTAAAAGGGAAGGAATGGCTCTAACTTAGGTTGGTCTCCTTACCACATACTATATGCTGGTTTCAAGGTTTCTCCTATCTACAAGGTTCCCAAATCATTCCATACTGTCATCCGCACTTGGACTAGTAAAGGAACAGATCTGAGTGGGGGTATTTATGTTCTGAAAAATATTTTATTTCTTAATTATTAATCAATTCACGTAAAATAAATTAGCTTGAAAGTATTAAGTCGGTTTATTTTACTGCTACCAAATAAAAAGGAGGCTTAAGTCGGTTTATTTTACTGCTACCAAAACTAGCTTGTTTGTGTCAAAAAGTTGCCTTGTTCCCCAAGTAAACCTCTTCTTATTATTTAGACTTTTTGTTTTTTTTCTTAATTGTTCATTTACTTTAGAAAAATATTAAAAAAAAAGAAGGAAAAAAAAGAAAAAAAAAAGAAAAGAAAAAAAAAGAGAAAAGAAAAAAAATCAATTCAAGAGGGGATTTATTACATCGTGTGTAGCAAGTGCAACATCTAAGGCAATTCGTGGAGGTGTGCTTCATCAAAATCTTGAGGTAGTCATTCTTTCTTGAGCTTTGAGATTTCTTATTTGCCTAATTTGAAAATTCATTGTTACCATTCTACCCTACTGCCTAAAATTACCTTTTTGACCCTACAATATAAAAGGACAAAACTACCCCACCTTTGGCTAAACCCTACCCTAATTAAACACCCCAAAACACGCATATTTCCTTCAAGGTTTAGTTTCATTAGAGTCTTCTTAAGTCTTATTGAGTCTTGCTAAGTCTTGTTGACTCTTCATTGTTTTGTTTTCCCTTGATTAAAATCTTGTGCTCATCTTGTTTATTGTTGGTTGATAGTTGAATTCCATAAGCTGATTTTTGATTGAGTCTTGAGTTCAATATAGAACCTATAGAGAAAAGTTGTGTGAGGGAAAAAGGCAAGAGTGTGTGAGTAACATTAGTAGAGAAAAGCCATATTAAAATTGTGTGAAAACACGAGTGTGAGTGTTACATTCTTGTGTGTATTGAGTGTAAACACGTGAGGTCATACTTGTGAGGTCCTTTTTCTTTTACTAACTTTTCTTGCAGGATAAAATCATGTCTTCTAATAGTGAAAAGCCTGATTTGAGTAAGATCGAGTTCATGTTCCAAGCTATGCAACAACAATTTTCAAGGATAGAGTTGAGGTTTAATAATATTCATGATAAGTTGGAGGAACATGAAGCTGTCCTAGCTAAGGTAAAGCCAGGTGATACTTCTCATGAGAATGGCAATGTTGTGAATAATGACTTTGATGATAAAGTTGATGATGATGAGTTTAGTAGAAGTGTTAAAGGTAACCATGGTAATAAAGGAGGTCGTGGAGATAGGTATTATGATAGGATAGATGGAAATTTAGGAAGTATCAAATTGAAGATTCCTTCCTTTCAAGGTAAGAATGATCCTGAGGCTTACTTAGAATGGGAAAAGAAAGTGGAGATGGTCTTTGATTGCCATAACTATTCCGAAGAAAAAAAGGTGAAACTTGTTGCTGTAGAGTTCACGGATTATGCAATCATTTGGTGGGACCAACTCATGCTTGGTAGACGTAGGAATAGAGAGCCACCTATAGTTACATGGGATGAAATGAAACATGTTATGAGAAAAAGGTTTGTTCCTAATCATTACTATAGAGAGCTTTATCAAAGGTTACAAGGTCTCGCTCAAGGTTCTAAGAGTGTTGAGGATTATCATAAAGAAATGGAAATTATCATGATCAGAGCTAATGTTGAAGAGGATAGTGAAGCTACTATGGCTCGATTCTTACAAGGATTGAATCATGAGATTGCTAATGTAGTGGAGTTACATCACTATGTAGAGTTTGATGATATGTTGCATATGGCTATCAAGGTTGAAAGGCAACTCAAGAGAAAAGGTTATTCATCTCGTTTTATGCAAGGTTCTAGTTCATCTTCTTCTTGGAAACCGAACACCTTTCGAAGGGATGATAAGACTACATTCAAACTTAAGACTGAATCCTCATTCAAGCCTAAGGGTGAGAGTGTCCAAAAGCCCAAACCCGAGGCTATCCAAGCATTCCAAGGTAAGAGTAGAGACATTAAGTGTTTTAGATGTTTGGGAAGAGGACACATTGCATCACAATGCCCAAACAAACGAGTCATGATTATGCGTGATGATGGTGATGTTGTAAGTGAAGATTCTGATGTTGATGATGAGATGCCACCATTGGAGGACATTAATGAGGATGATGACTATGTTGAGTTTGCTGCACATGGTGAAGCACTTGTAGCTCGTCGTGCATTAAGTGCCCAAGTTAAGGATGAAGATGAAGTGCAACCAAAAAATATTTTTCATACTAGATGCCACGTCAACAATAAGGTATGCTCTTTGATTATTGATGGTGGTAGTTGCACTAATGTTGCTAGCACTTATTTGGTTGACAAATTGAGTTTGCCCACTACAAAACATCCCAAACCATACAAACTTCAATGGCTCAATAATTGTGGAGAAGTAAATGTGACCAAGCAAGTATTGGTGCTATTTTCAATTGGAAGGTACAATGATAAAGTGTTGTGTGATGTTGTGCCTATGTATGCTGGTCATTTGCTTTTAGGAAGACCATGGCAATTTGATAGACATGTCATACATGATGGATTTACAAACCGTTATTCATTTACCATGGCTGGTAAGAAATTCAAACTTGCACCCTTGAGTCCTACGGAGATTTATGAGGATCAATTGAGGTTGAAAGAGCAGAATGAATCACAACAAAGGTCAAAGAATCTAGATAAAGGCAAAGATATTGCAAAGAAAGAAAGAAAGGACGTGAGCTTCTATGCAAAGCAAAGTGATGTAAAGGCTGCTTTTCTAGCTAAGTGCCCAATCCTTTTGTTTTTATATAAAGAATCTTGTTTTAGTTCTAATGATCTTAAATCTTCTTTGCCTACTAATGTTGTGTCTCTTTTGAAGGAATTTGGAGATATATTCCCCGAGGAGATTCCAAATGGTTTGCCACCTATTAGGGGAATTGAGCATCAAATAGACCTTGTTCCTGGAGCTGCCATTCTCAACAGACCTGCCTATAGAAGTAATCCCGAGGAGACAAAGGAGCTTCAAAGGTAAGTTGACGAGCTCATGAAGAAAGGCTACGTTAGAGAGAGCATGAGTCCATGTGCTGTTCCTGTGTTACTTGTTCCTAAGAAGGATGGGACGTGGAGGATGTGTGTTGATTGTCGTGCCATCAACAAAATCACTGTAAAGTATCGCTATCCCATTCCTAGATTAGATGATATGCTTGATGAGTTACATGGTTCTTGCATCTTTTCTAAAATTGATTTGAAAAGTGGTTATCATCAAATTCGCATGAGAGAAGGTGATGAATGGAAAACTGCATTTAAGACTAAGCATGGTTTGTATGAATGGTTAGTTATGCCTTTTGGATTAACTAATGCACCTAACACTTTCATGAGATTAATGAACCATGTCTTGCGTGCTTTCATTGGAAAATTTGTAGTTGTCTATTTTGATGATATCTTGATCTATAGTAGAAGTTTGCATGAACATATTGAAAAAAGAATGTGCTTAATGTCTTGAGAAAGGAAAAGCTGTATGCTAACCTTAAGAAATGTTCCTTTTGCACTGATAAGATTATATTTCTTGGATATGTTATTTCTTCTAAGGGTATAGCAGTAGAAGATGAAAAGGTCAAGGCAATTAAAGATTGGCCTATACCTAAGAATATCTCTGAGGTGCGTAGTTTTCATGGATTAACTAGTTTCTATCGTAGGTTTGTTAGAGACTTCAGTACAATAGCTGCACCTCTAACTGATGTTGTTAAAAAGAATGTTGGATTTAAATAGGGTCTTGAGTAAGATCATGCTTTTAACTTGCTTAAAGAGAAGCTTTGTTCCGCAGCTTTATTATCCTTACCTGACTTTTCCAAAACTTTTGAGATTGAGTGTGATGCTTCAAGTATAGGTATTGGAGCTGTTTTAATGCAGGAGAAGCGCCCCATTGCTTTTTTCAGTGAGAAGTTAAGTGGAGCTGCCCTTAACTATCCCACATATGATAAAGAGATGTATGCATTAGTGAGGGCCTTGGAAACATGGCAACACTATTTATGGCCCAAGGAATTTGTCATCCACACTGATCATGAGTCCTTGAAGCACTTGAAAGGACAAAGCAAGTTGAACAAGCGTCATGCCAAGTGGATGGAGTTCATTGAAACATTTCCATATGTGATCAAATATAAACAAGGTAAAGAAAATGTCGTGGCTGATGCATTATCTCGAAGGTATACTCTAATCACTACTCTTAATGCAAAACTACTTGGATTTGAGTATATTAAAGACTTGTATGCTACTGATGAGGATTTTGAAAATGTGTTCATTGCATGTGAGAAAACTGGTTTTGGAAAGTTTTATAGGCATGATGGATTCTTATTTAGGGAAAATAGATTATGTGTGCCTAGGAGTTCTTTAAGAGAATTACTTGTTAGAGAAGCTCATAGTGGTGGATTAATGGGACATTTTGGAGTAAGAAAACTTTAGATATATTGCATGATCACTTCTTTTGGCCTAACATGAAAAGAGATGTTGAAAAATTGTGTGAAAGATGTGTCACTTGTAAACAAGCTAAGTCTAGAGTTATGAATCATGGTCTTTATACTCCATTACCTATTCCTGCTGCTCCTTGGACTGACATTTCTATGGACTTTGTTTTGGGGTTACCAAGAACAAAGAGAGGTAGAGATTCTGTTTTTGTTGTTGTTGACAGGTTCTCTAAGATGGCTCACTTCATTGCTTGTCACAAGACAGATGATGCAAGTAACATTGCCGATTTATTCTTCAAGGAAATTGTTCGTCTACATGGAGTTCCGAGGACCATTGTTTCGGACCGTGATGTGAAGTTCCTTAGCTACTTTTGGAAAACATTATGGGGAAAGTTAGGAACAAAGCTATTGTTTTCAACTACTTGTCATCCATAAACCGATGGTCAAACTGAAGTAGTCAATCGTACTTTGTCTACTTTGTTGAGATCCATTATTCAAAAGAATTTGAAGAATTGGGAAGATTGTTTGCCTCATGTGGAGTTTGCTTACAATAGAAGTGTGCATTCTACTACTAGTTATTCTCCATTTGAAGTTGTCTATGGTTTTAATCCACTCACTCCATTGGATCTTTTACCACTACCTATTGAGGAGAGAGCTAGTTTGGATGGGGAAAAGAAAGCTGATTTTGTTAAGCAACTACATGAGAAGGTACGTCAAAATATTAAGAAGAGGACTGAGCAATAGCTACTCAAGCCAACAAGCATCGCAAGAAAGTTGTCTTTGAACCTGGTGATTGGGTTTGGGTACATATGCGTAAAGAGAGATTTCCTGCTCAGCGTCGCTCAAGTTGCAACCCGAGGAGATGGACCATTCCAAGTGATTAAGAAGATCAATGACAATGCTTATAAGTTAGATCTTCCAGGTGAGTATAATGTTAGTGCTACATTTAATGTTTCTGATCTTTCTCCCTTTGATATTGATGTAGGTGATTCTGATTTTGAGGACAAATCCTTTCGAGGAGAGGGGAATGATGGAGATCCAAGCTCACAAAGCTCAAGTCATGTTCGTGATGATCGTGATCCTTTGAGTATCCATGGAGGTCCAATTACAAGAGCTAAATCAAAGATAATGCAACAAGCCTTGGCTGGTTTCATTGATATTGCTAGAGAGAAAGCCCAACAAAGCTTGAGCATGGAGGATGATAAAGTCTTCTACAACATGGTCCAAG
This sequence comes from Heritiera littoralis, assembly GCA_031772115.1. Classification (NCBI taxonomy): domain Eukaryota; kingdom Viridiplantae; phylum Streptophyta; class Magnoliopsida; order Malvales; family Malvaceae; genus Heritiera; species Heritiera littoralis. Next base: position 4,290,151 of record JAPDPK010000043.1, read on the forward strand.
CCCAAGTTCAACCTTCTTGAAGACATACAAGTATTGGGCTGAAATGCAAATTAGGCTAGATGCATATTTTATTTAGTTAAGTATTATTGGGCTGAACATTGTCTTAATTTAATTTAAGCCCAATTCCTTTTTAAATAATAGATTTTGTAAGACTTCTATTACTTGTTCTGCAAGTTAGGAGAGTAGGATTCTATTGCTTGTTCTGCAAGTTTGCTATTTCCTATTCTGCACTTAGGAAAGTAGGATTCCTATTACTTGTGCTGCAAGTTATCTATTTGCCTATAAATAGTTATGTAACCCTTTGGGGAGAACACAATTGATTTTAGTAATAAAATTGAGAGACTTCTTCTCTTTGGTTCTCTTGAGAACTCTATAACTTATCAAGGTCTTCCTTGTGGCGTTCTTCTACCTTCCACTAATATATACCATAGGTTCTTGCTTTTCTAAGCAACGGGTCTTGGTCCAATACCATAGGTTCTTGTGTTTCTACACAACGGGTCTTGGTTTTACTTCTAATTTTTGTTTTCCTTTGCTGCGTTTTTAACTTGTTATTGTTTTTCTTCAAGTGTTCTTCATCTTCTTCATTGAACCTCATCTTCTTTCGGTGAGGTCCATATCACAACCTATTCAGACTGACACTGTTACTGCTACAATTACTCCCGATGTTGTTTCTCCCCCCCCCCCTCCCAGTGTCAGAGAATAGGTAAGCTACTACTACCCTTGATACTTTTGGAACATATTCTAGAAATGTAACAGCTAGAGTTGATTTTCATGGTTTCTCTATTCGGTCTCAGTATGTGAAGCATTTGGAGATCATTTATCAAAAAGAGGGTGAATTTTTGGATTCTTGTATCTTCCAAAGTGAGGATTTTATTTCTTAAGCACTGGATGGGTTAGGAAAAGCTTTGTTGATTGTTGATTTTCGGTGTCTTCTATTTCTTCAGAGAAATTACAGTTGATGTTGCGACTTATGGATGATGCAATAAAAGCTGGTTTTAGGCTTGATTGTATTGACATTTTCATTTCCAAAGCCAAAGCCTTCCTTTCTATTGGTGAAGAAAAGAATAAAGTAGAACAAGAGTTACAAGAAATAGAAGTGAAGATTACCTCATTGAAGAATCATCAAGCTAAGTTGCAGCAAAAGTTAGATTCTTTTTCAAAGTTCAGTAGTAGTAATTCTTCTCTTTGGAGCTATGTAGCTAATTAGGTATTTGTTTTCTTTTGTTGTATTTCTGTTTCAATATTTCTTTGTTTTGGAACTTTTATGATCTTTTGCAATAATATTGGTACTTTTATTCCTCTATTTAATAGTAGCAAATCTTTCTTTTCTTTTCTTTTGTAAAAAAAATTGTATGTTCATGTATGAGACCAAGGAGAACCTTTCTAAACTTTACATCAAGGAGAGACTATCTCTCAACTCGATATATAGGAGATTGATTCAATCTTTCTAGAAAAGTATATAGCTGCGGTCATTGTATAATAATTCTTAGCCAAGTATAAGCGATAAAGCTGTGGCTAGATTGTAAGTAATGAAATATAGCCAAAATATGAGCAATTAAGCTGCGGCTATTAGTGAAATAAACTTCTCATATATTAAGCTTCATTACGGAGAGAAGTAGAAGCGATGAACTTGACTTATTATTGAATAACATAAACTTGACAAAAGTGTTAAAGTATGAGTCTCATACATGGAATTTTTTGATGTACTGAAAGTTGATGGGTGCTGTGATAGCATTGTTCCTTAGATTCATCAAGTTACAATAGCCACTGTCATTCACTTCAAGCACAATATATGGACCTTCCCATTTTGGACTGAACTTAGAGGCTGGAGTTCCTCTTCTGATGTGTTCTACAGCACGAAGTACCAAATCACCTTCTTCAAAATTTCTTCTCTTCAATAATTTGTCATAAACTCTACTCAATCTCCTTTGGTAAACTGATAAATTCTTCTTCGCCTTATCTCTCCTTTCTTCTGATGCTTCTAGTTCTAACATCAGCAAAGCATCATTATCCAGTTCAGCATCCAGAGCTAACCTTGCAGAAGGAATTAGTATTTCAGTTGGAAGAACAGGTTCTGTTCCATACACCAGTGAAAACGGAGTTACTTTCGTTGGCCCACGCTTTGAAGTTCTATATGCCCATAATGCCACTAGAAGAGCATCACACCATAATTTTGGTTTTTCATGAACCATTCTACTAAGTATCTTTAATAGAGTCTTATTGGTGGCTTCAACTTGACCATGTCCCTTTGGATAATAAGAAGAAGACTTCACATGATTAACATCATAAAGTGCAAGCAATTCTCTCACATTGGAATTGATAAATGGAGTTCCATTATTCGAGAGAATTCTTTTGGGTATCCCAAAAAGGCAAATGATATTTTCTTTGATGAAGTTTGCCATCACTGGTCCTATTGCATTCTTTAAGGGAATAGCTTCTACCCATTTTGTGAAACACTCCGTTGCTGCCAATATCCATGTGTAGCCTTTGGAAGGTGGACTTATGGGAACAATTAAATCAAATGCCCAAGTATGAAAAGGCCATAGAGTTGTTATGCTATGTAGTTCCACAGCTGGGGCATGTATAGCATTGCCATGAACTTGGCAAGGGTAGCACTTCTTCGCATGATTCATAGCATCTGCTTCCATAGTAGGCCAGTAGTACCCAATATCTAAGAGCTTCTGATAGAACTTCCTGCCTCCTTTATGTTCTCCACTACTCCCACAATGTACTTCTTCTAACAGAGGATGCATATCAGCTAGAAAAACATATTTCAATGGTTTTCCTGAAAATGAGACTCGGAATAGATCATCTCTATTCATAAAAAACCTTTGAATTCTTCTTTTCAACTGTCTTGCATCATGATAATTGGTTGGAAGAACTGTATTCTTCAAATAATCAATATAAGGCCTACACCAATCGCCAGCATTTCCCATAAAATTGCATTCTTTGACATCTGGAGGTTCAAAACACTTAATGTAAGATTTTTGAATTTGCAAAGCATCCTTAGATATGGTTGGCCAAAAGTATCCAGCTCTTTGAAGTAGGAGATGTAATGGAGGTCCTTTTTCACCACACCATTGCTCATGTGCTGCGCTCAGTCTTTCTTGAGCTTCATGCTTAGAAACACATCTTGCTAATACTCCATTAGCACTTCTATGGTATAGAACACCTTGGATTAAGAGGAAGTGTTTCAAATTCGGAATACTACCAGAAGTAGGCTTGACCAACTGCTCAATGATAGGTGAACGCCAATCTTCTTCTTCTTCATACTCAAGAGATTGAAATAATTCACTAGTTGTACATGGTAAAGTTCTTCTAACAACAGACATAATGATACTTTCATTATCTCTTGGAATCTGAATTTTGGAAGCTAAGGTAGCAAGTGCATGTGCATACCAATTTATAGATCTTGGGCTATGCTCACATCTCACATTCTGAAACTTCTTCCACAAAGCTTGAACTGGTGTTCTGTAAGAAGCTAACATCAGTTCTTTCAAAGCAAATTCTCCATTAGCTTGCTTAATTATAAGATTAGAATCTCCATGAATGCAAAGATTTTTAATTCCAATGGAATCAGCTATGAACAGACCCAAAATAAGTGCTTCATACTCAGCTTGATTATTGGTGCATGGAAAATCCAATTTGAAGGCAAAGGAGATAGGTTCTCTACTTGATTCTTGGAAGTTTAACTCTAAACCGGGAATCAAGGAGTATCCTTCTCTTTTTGACTCTTCATCCAAGGAGATGTTGTTTCTACTCAAATGAGAGGAGGTTAACTCTAAACTCTCTATCGAGGAATCAACTTCTCTACTTGGTGGAATCAAAACTATGCCAACAGCTCCTCCAGAAGTTGTGGAAGAACCGTCAAAATATAAATTCCATTCCTCTTCTTCTATATTCACTAAACAAACTTCTTCATGAAATTCAATAAGAATAGAATAATGTATTTCTTCTTCATGTTGGGATGGAAAATGTGCTAACAAATCTGAAAGTGCTTGAGACTTGATGCTTTTGGCTGAACAACTAATATATCAAACTCTCCAAGCAAAAGAAGCCACTTTGCTATTCTCCCAGATAAAGCTGGTCTAGAGAGCAAATATTTGATAGGATCTGACTTAGTCACCACCACAAGTTTATGAGCCAAAAAGTAGTGACGCAACTTCTGAGTAGCAAAGACCAATGCGAGACTGTTTCTCCGTTGGTGAATAATTTAACTCACTCCCATGTAAACATCTACTCAAGTAATACACAAGTCATTCTTGCTCTTCCACTTCTTGTACTAGCAAAGCACTACTAGAATGTGGAGTAGAAGTGAGATATAATATCATTGGTTGGTCTTTCAATGGCATAGTCATGGTTGCTAGAGAAGTCAAGATTCTTTTTATCTTGTGAAACGCTTCTTGTTGTTGTTCGCCCCATTCAAACGACACTTCTTTCTTCAACAAAGCTTGAAAAAGAACTATTATTTCTCCCAAGGTTGGAATGAATCTCCTAATATATGAAACTTTTCCCAACAAGCTCTTAAGTTGTTTCTGATTCACTGGAGGTGGCATAAACTAAATAGCACTTATCTTTGCAGGATCAACGTCAATGCCTTTTTTGCGAACCACAAAACCCAAGAACTTTCCAACTGAAACACCAAAAGCACATTTCAGAGGATTCATTCGCAACCTATACTTTCTGCACCGTTCAAACACTCTTCTCAAATCTTGAAAATGATCTAAGGCTTTTTTGGATTTCACAACTATATCATCTACATAATCTTCCATACAATCATGCATCATGTCATAGAAAATAGCTGTCATGGCACGCTGATAAGTTGCACTCGAATTTTTCAATCCAAAAGGCATAACAGTATAATAGAAGTTTCCAAATGAAGTTCGAAAAGCTGTCTTTTCTGCATCACCTAGAGCCATCTTAATCTGATTATAGCCACTAAATCCATCCATAAAAGACAACATTTCATGACCAGCTGTAGCATCAACCAGAGTATCAATATTTGGAAGAGGAAAATCATCTTTGGGACATGCTTTATTCAAATCTCTAAAATCTACACACACCTTAATTGTACCATTCTTCTTCTTCACTGGAACAATATTGGCTAACCAAGTAGGATGGTGCATTGGCTAACCAAGTAGGATGGTGTATTAGCTTGATAAACCCAACTTTGATAAGCTTATTGATTTCCTCCTTGATCTGGTTTTCAATATCATGACGAAACACACGAGCATATTTCTTCACTGGTTTACTTCCAAGAGCAATATGCAATTCATTTGTAACCAAATTCTCATTTAGCCCAGGCATCTGTTCATAAGTCCAAGCAAAAACATCTTGAAATTCTTTCAAGAGTTGAATCAATATGATTTGTTGTTCACTTGAAAGATTTTTTCTAATGAAGAGTGGCTTTGCTGTTTCTCCTTCTTACTTGGCTATATTAATCTCCTCTAACTCATCACCTTGTGGCTTAGGTTGATCTTGAAGTTGCTTTGATGCAGGCTCAATCTCTTCTTTCTCCTTTTCCTGCACCTCTACTTGAAAACAAGTTAATTGCTCATCAGGAGGTTTCCATTGTATGGGGTCAAGAGAAGGTTTTTCTCTAGACCCCTCGTCCCATCATAAGCAATAGACAGTTTTTCCATCCTCACGAATATAAGAACTCACTCCACTAGTTTGTCTTTCTTCTTTTCCATCTCTATTCTCAAAAGCGTTTCCATATCTTCTTTTTCCACCTCGACGTTTCTTCTTCTTCTTACCAATATTATTTTCCTTTACAGACAGGTCTTCCCATCTTGGAAGTGGAACACCTATAGGTCTTACAATAGATGTTTCCCCGTCCTCTGCTGAATCTTCAAAGAAAGATGCCTCAGCATAGTTCACTTCATTCCGCTCAAATGGAGTCTTTGTAGCTGGAATGAAAATTTCCTTCCCATTCCAATAACCTTTAATGCACTGATGGCGAGAAGATGGGATGATGTTGTGAGTATGCAAGAATTTTCTTCCTATAAGAACATGGTAAGCTATATCAGCATCAATCCCATGAAAGCAAGTCTGATCTCGAATTGGTCCCATCTTGAAATTCACTGTCACTTGTCCCAAAGTTGAAATCTCCTTACTGTCAAAGGAAGAGATTGTTATGGGACATCGTAAACTCTTCAAATCAATATTAACAGCCTTCAAAGTAGACAAAGGCATGAGATTCACAGAAGATCCGTCATCAATGAATGTTCTTCTGATAGGATATCCATTGATAACACTCTCCACATAAAGTGGCTTATTGTGATAAGGATGAGAAGTACACATATCTGCCTTCGTAAAAACTATGGCATTCTCATATCCACTTGCCATTTTTCCCATAAGGCGTCCTACCATGTTACATTCTCCATATTGTTGCCCTCCTATTCTGACTAGAGCAATAGTAGCTTCTTTTTTCGATTCTTCTGAAAACCCAAGTAGATCAAAGAAATGCTTGAAATTTAGAGTTTTCATAAGTGAATTTGTAATGGAAGAAGTCACCATACTATTTGCTTGTGCTTGTTCGAATTGGGTAGTTGAAGGAGAAGGATCATCATGATGAGTAATAACATTCACATGTCCTCTGGGATTCTGATGAGCTGGAAGTGGATTATTCTGAACTCCATTACTGCCAATCAACACTTCTCTTTCTTGTACTCTCCTATGAAATAACCTTCTCATATTCCTACATTCTGAAAGTGGATGACCAACTGTTCGGTGATAGTCACAATACCTTCGGTTGGACCTCTCTTTTGCTGATGGCGGACGTGGAACATAAGGCAAGTTGATATTTCCATCTCTGATCCATTCTTGAAGAAGTGCTTTCACTCTATCTAAAGGAATTGAGAATGATGGAGAGTCAGCATCATCATCTTGCCTTCCTCTTGGATCTTCTCTTCTAAGGCGCATATTAGGACGAAGAGGGCCTCTTCTTTCTCTTCCTCTTCCTTGAATAGCATTCACTGTAGGAGTATTTCTTCTAGTGAAACGATTAACCCCTTTTTGCCTAAGAACAGTATTATTGGTTCTTATTGCAGCTTCAACCAGAGTAGCAAAAATTGGGAGTGGTAAATTCTTCAAATGTACCCTATATTCATCAAACATCCCCTGAATACAGACTTTAACCAACTCTTTCTCATCATAAGAGTTTTGAATATTTAACAATCTTTCTTTGAAGCGTTGAATATACTTCATGAAATCTTCACGTGACTTTTGATGCTCTCTTCCTAGATCAATAAGAGTAACATTCTCTTGAGTAGAGAAGAACTTTTCTCCAAACATTTTGCATATTTGACTCCATGATTCTATAGAACCAGGAGTAAGATTAACATACCAGGTGTATGTTTTTCAGTGAGAGACTTGGAAAACTCTTTCAACTTTAAATCGTCATCCAGTCCTGCTACACCAAGAGTATCCACGAACTTCATAACATGCCCATGGGCATCACCAGTCTTGCCATTGAATTGTTTAAACTTAGGACTAGTGTCATCCTTGGGATATGGCTTAGCAGCCACACTAGTAGGGTAAGGCAACTTGAGATCAAATTCGAAAAAACTTAAACTCTTGTTCTTCTCTTCCAACAACCTTTGAAGCCCTTCTTTTATCACAAAGCCTTAAGCTGTGGCTGAAGGAAGAGTTACAATAGAAGTTCCAACAGCAGTGGTGTTATTTGCACCAATGTTTTCAACACCTCCAGGACCAGGTGCATCAGTTGAGTTTCCCCTATTGCCAGTAGAAGTGTTCTCATTCCCGGCAATAACAGGAGTGACAGGTTGAACATGAGAAGTTGTGGCATTGGAAGATGTGAGTTGGGAGATAGTATCTTCCAACTTTTGCATTCTTTCTTGTGAAGCCTGGATCATCTTCATCAACTCTTGAATGTAGGCAGGGGCTTGAGCATCCTGATTTCCAGTAGAGCTCTCCATGTTTTCCGGCAAAGTGAAGGTTAAAAATGTTATACTTAATGCAATCGCTCCTCCCCGATGGAGTCGACAAAATGTAGATGAGTTCTTTTGTTGTGGAAAGGAAACGTTGCAAACCAGTAGAATGGGATGTGCCAGGAGGCGACAGAGAGGAAGACTGGAGTAGACCCTGAAGAATGAGTGTACCGGCGGGGGGAGGTAGAAGGCTGAGCAAGGCTGAGAACAAGGCTGTGTAGAGAAAATTGTGCAAAGAGGATTTGAGAGAGTTTATGGATTAGCTGATTTGCCAAAAGTCTTTTTCAAAAACAACAAGAATCCTATATATAGGTGTGGAGAATGGGAGTTACATGTCTTTGGTATTAATAACATAATAATGAGAATTAGCAGTTACAAAGTATTAATGCTTTGTCTAATGGGAGTTATGCTTTGGGAGAAAGTGTATTAAAAGAAATAGGGAAGAGCACTCATACTTCAGAGAAAGGTTAAGAAAAGAACTCTTAACTATCTCTACATCTGATCCACCAAGGCAAACTCTCCAAGACATCCCAATACTGAAGTTAACTCAAGAACCCTGCCTTATTCCTATCACATCTCGTGACTACATAATTTTACGTTTTTCCACACATTTTATATGGTTGGGCTGTCTGTGATGTCTTTATATACTGTTCATTTACCACAGTAAACACGTTAGACAATATATATTTATTGGAAATTAATATTCACAGTTGTAAAAGTTAGTTTACATCCTCTAAATTTAAATTTTTCAACAAGTAGTACTGTATGAATATGTCTGAATATAAACACGATACCTCGGGAATCCAATATATGACACTTCGAGCTTCTCAAGCGTAGTTAAGCCACGGTTTGGTACTTCAGCTATTTTTTATATCAAATCTGTGATGATGATAGTAAAGGAGTGAGCAAACCATAGCTCAATAAGAGAATTGTATGCAAATTTTGATATCTCGAAGACTACCTTTTAGTTTGCTATCGGTATACTAGGCACACTAAAAGGAAAGGATACTATAGTCGGCCAAAAAATCCAGATAGAGTATGAAAAGTATTTTGGAATACTTGTCTTGTCCCAGAAACCCAGAGCGACTATAGGGAGTAAGTGTTTATTTTTCTATATAAAACACCTTTAAATATCATTTTGAAAACAATTTTCAAAGCTATGCTTTCATATAGTAAAGCATTTAATCCAAATAATCTAATATTCATAATAATTCACAAAAGAATATTAGATTTATAAAAATCCATTTCTTTTTTGAAAACATGTCACGTGTCACATATATCATTGAAATCTCATAAACAGTATTAGACTGAATTTAGTACCGTAAACTGTTTAGAAAAATCACCATTCATTTCATTTAAAACATATAATAACCATTCATCTTTTCATGTCATCATTCATGTAAAATTATCACTCTTCATGTCATAAAAATAGTGAAGACTAAGGCAACACCCAAATGATATCATGCTATAAGTCCCGTAGGGGATAGGGTACACGTGAGATCCCTGTAGGGACAGTATAATAAACATATGAGATCTATAGCCATAGTCTATAGGTGTCCTTGGTCGTACACTGATCAAGTGTCAACCGGGACGCTGAAGAGAGGATCAATGTCAACAGCTTCACATATCACATATTACATGTCACATATCAGCATGATACGGGGCCTATCAGTCTCAAAACAGTATATGTGAAATCTCGTTACTTTTATGGAATTAAGTAAAATCAATAACATCTTTCATAAAATCCATAAAGTTATAAATCACAGTATCTTGTACGGTGAAAACAATGTTATAAAATAATTACATTGTAGTAGAAAATCTCATAAACACTTCATTTCACCGTAAACACATATACTCATATTTCCATGCTTTCCTTTCCAAAACTTTAGATTCAAGATACTGGAAAACATTTCCAGTAGTTTCATATTTTATGGAAAAATAGAAATATTAATTTTTTCAAAATTAATAATAATTCCACCAAACACATTTCTCATTATAGAGCACATGTAGAGACATTTGAGTCTCAAAATAATATTTACACAGTGATAAAGTCATTATGGAAATCATTTCACGTGATAGAATTTATTTTGTCCATAAAGAAAAATCATAAATAAAATAGTGAAAATCATACTGAAAATAATTATAAAATATTCACTATTCACCATTTCACTTCACCAATCACACCTTTCACTATAAAACACGTGTGATGAATTTTCAGTAGTGAAACCTTTACCGAAATCGGTATCATAAATATTTGATCACTATTTTTCGATAATTCCACCATTTATGAAAAATAAATGATTTATCACTTTTGAGACTAGGATAAATACCAATGATGTACTAAAATATTTAAAAAGATTTTTGGAAATATCTTTAGTAAATTTCGGCAGCATAATGGTTGCCAGAGTCCTAGCCTCCCTGCACTTTCAAACACAGTCTCAATAGCCAGAAAACCTCAATCTTGTAGCATTTCGAGGAAATTCAATATCCAATAAATCTTATAAAATTCATAGCATGCATTCGAATATCCCTACAAATTCACACACGCATCCTTTACCTGTCTATCGATATCGTATTCCTCGACTGCACCACACGAATACCGAAATTCTCGGGCTGCAATTTATTTCACCAAAATCATTAGCTCATTAAATACTTATTTTTGAGCAATTATTTATGTCTATATGCAACCACATTGTATTTTACAAATATTTTTACAGTATAAATTCTACTAGTAGTATAATATTACTTCTTACTTGTTTAAAATTCAATATTACACATAGGAAATATTCTTAGCCAAATATTCCAATTGGCTCCAAAATTCATATTTTCCGAATTTTAACTATACAATAAATCTCAATTTATCATTAAATAAATATTATATTGACCTATTATTAAAAAAATTCACATTAACATTTTTCTTTTCCTTTCTTTTCTTTTCTTCTCTGTTTTATTTTCTTTTCTTTCTTGTTCTGTTTCACGTCTACTGCAGTTAGATATTGTCACCATCCTACCCGTAACTTCCTAGTGCTACTTACACATGATTTTCTTTCATCATTAATTCTCTATACTTCTTACCCATTTAAGACTTTCATCAAACATCATTTCTACAAATAAAACCCATCATCATCAGTTTATTTACTCCATGGCCGAATGGCCCTTTTTCCACCACATTCACGTCAGCTTCAGATTTTTCAAGGTATCACCTCACTAAATTTAATCCATCATCTACTATAATTTTCTACTCAACAAGCATCAAAATCACAAATTTTTCCATTAATTCTATCTCATAACCGAACCAACATAATCCTTCTTCATCTATTTTTACTCCATTCCAAAGTCTCATACTTATTTCCCACACAAGGTAATTTAAAATTCATGGCTGGAATCAATTAAACATCACCAAATTCATACCTTTTTGTTCATGGCCGAACAGTAGAAACGTAAAATCAGTCCTGACTTCCATTATTTCAGCCACTCAAATCATGAATTTAAAGTGATCTTGAAGCAAGGAATAGGTTTAGTCAAGGAAGTTGAGTGACTTGATGAAGAGGAGATGAAGTTTTGCAAGACAGCCGTGAAGAATCGTGAAGAAATTTAGAAAAGAATCGAAACAGCAGGGGAATGAGGCGGTGCAGTAGAAACAAAACGGAGAACTAAGTCGGTGATGGTCTGTACAAAATGGCTGAGCATTTGTTTCATTTGGTTATATTTTATTTATGCTACAACCAATATAATTTTACCACTTCGCCTACTAATCAATTTCTTCTTTTTCTCTTTTTTTTCTTTTTCTGTTTCTGTTTCTTTCAGCAGCCCACTCCTACGTGCAGCACATTTTCTTTCCTTCCTTGCCTCTTTTTTTTTATTTTTTTATTTTTGTAAATATATTATAAATATATTTTCTATTACCATTTATTTATACATTGGCATATACTATATCCTATATACATATATATAATTTTTAAAACATTAGTTCATTTTTTTTATTACTTTACTGCACTTATAACTAACTTTAAAAATTCACCGAGATCAATCCAAAACGTGTAAAAATATGAGCCATATGTGGCCGGAAAGGTCTTCGAGTTAACTTTCCAATGCAATTTGAATCACCTCAATTAGAGTTCCCTATCAAAAATTATGTCTGACTCTTTACTGATTGCTCTATTCTAACTTCCCTACATGTGACGTGAATGTAGGAATTTCTTGTGGTTAATCTATAATGAATTAAAGTATGAGCCTTATATGGATAAAAATATATATAAGTTAGCTTTCTAATGGATTTTAAATCACTTTAATTGGAGTTTCCTACCAATCGCTATGGGTGAATCTTTACAGATAGGTCGGTTGGTAGAATCTACTGCTCATGGGTAACTTTACAAAATTTTTGGTATTGATCCATAAGGAACTAAAATAAGAGGCCTATATTTGAAAAGATAATCAAGTTAGCTTTCCAAAGAATTTTACGATTTATCATTTGGATACTTCGATCAAAAATTATAATCGAAACACTATCAATTGGTCATTCAAGTCTCATGATAATTTTATTCTCACAATTTCCAATCCTTAATTCAACATCTGAAAATATATTTTCTCACTCATATCATCATCTGAGCACCGAAATCTAAGTGGGGTCCACATAGCTTTTTATTTAATCTTTGTAAAAATGTGCAAAAATAATTTATTTATTAATTAAAATTTACATGTCCGTACATGCACAGTACAGTAGAATCGGATCTTACAATTCCGAAGTTATCTTCACTTCTTCTTGAAAGTGCTGTTCTACAAATGAGTTATTCTGAGAACAGGTTGTTCTGTGAAAAGTTGTTCCATGAAGAGCTATTATGAGAAAAGCTATTATGTGAATGAGCTCTTCTAAGAAGAAGTAATGAGTTCTTCTAATAAAAGGTTGTTCTTGTGAAGGATCTCTTCTGAGAAAAAGTTATTCTTGTGAAGTAGTTATTCTAAGAAGAGATTGTCTTTCACTTATAGTGTGAAACAAATATTAGTTTCCAAAATCAAGTATCTACAATAAGGATGATAAGAATGGATGGAAAGGGATTTTACAAGCTCATCTCAAGTTCACTGGAAACTCCATGTGAGATCTACATTTCTTATTACTGTTAAAATCCACTATTCATAAAGTTAGGAATATTAAATATCTCATACTTATTTAAATATTGATTTTTATAGGTATGAACAAAAAACCGAATAATGGGCCCCACTTGATCCCTAATGTCTAAATGAAGGTGAAACTTGGCAGAGTGAATTTTCAGAGATAAATAATATGAAGGTAAGAATCTGCACCTCAAACTTAATTATTTAGGCATGTTTTCGAAAAACATGAAATAATTTAAGAAATGACGGTTAAGTCCATAAGCCGTCGGAATTTTTGTGAATAACGATTAAACCGAGATGACTTTTGACCAATTATCAGTGGTGAATAATTTTTCATGAAAAAAGGTTTTGGGTCATGTGGACTGATAGAATAAACCAAGTGAAATAGTTAAAATTTTTGTGATTCAACAAGTAGGGGTATTTTGGTAATTTCACCCAAATGATAGTCAAACCCCAACGAAAGCTTCACCAATGATTAGATCAAGTTAAGTAGAGGTTTTTTATGATTAAATGAAATATTTTTGAGGTTGGACAGACTGTTTTCAACGAAGTTGAAAGCTAATGGCAAAGTTGGTAATTTTAAGTATAAGGGCATTTTAGTCGTTTGTATAATAAAATATCAATTTTTATGGAATTTTCCAGCCCTCTTCTTCTTCATTTCAACAGCGACTCCTCTCCCATTTTCATCTATTTTTGAAAGCTTGAAGAGAGAGAAAGCTCTGAAAACCTAGTAAAAAGATACCAAAACTAAAAAAATCTCTTCATCAACCTTGTCTAATTTTCTGTGCTCTACATCTTGGCACCCAAATCAAAGCCTAAAGTGGCCATTTGCATAGTGAGAGGCTCCCTAAGGAAGTCAGCCAAGGTGAGAAAGGTTTGAAAGCTTAAGTTTTTTATGGTTTTATAATTAAATGTCATGTGTTTATGACGTTTAAACATTTATTTGAGCTTGAATCAAATTAGAACCATGAATATCACTACCTTAGGGTTTTGGGCAAGCTTAGTTGAGAATGAAGATGGTGTTATCTCATATGAAAATGGTGTAGAATTAATGTAGAACAAGTATAAAGCATGAATTTAAGCTTAAATTGAAGGAATGAGGTGTGTAGGAAGCTAAAACCAATTCAGCCAAGAGAAGGGGAAGTAGAAACCATGCTTAATTCAATGTGCTTTGGGTTCTAAAATAATGTATAAATTCATACGAGACTACTAGCGCAATCAGAATCGAAAAAGGAAGTGTTTTGACACTAGTTGTAGTGTTAGCACCGATAGAAATTAAACTAAATTTAGAGCTGCAGTAGGCAATGTACTAGTACTCGGTGAGTTAAATTTTTTTTGTAAATGAGTTGTGGTGAATTGACTACGTTGTGTGGTGAATTGCAACCCAGAGGTCAATGGTGATACTAGTGCTAATAAGCAGAACAGCGAGAATTTAATTGGTAAGGGATATATATAAAACGTAGAGATACTGCGTTGCATTGATTTGATAAATCCCCTCTTTTATGAGATTTGGAACTGGACTTGTGGTTTGAGCTGTGTTTTTTAGCAGGCAGGTTAGAATAGAAAGTACTATTATACTGTCGGAATTTTCTTAAAACAAACCTAAATACCTAAACGAGTCACTTGGCATAACTTTTAGAAGTAAAAAGTATGTGATTACATGGGTTTGGGATTAAAGTTTCTAAATGTGACATTATGCATACTAAATTTGCAACTTAATTTTCGAATGGATTTTTACTAGTTTTTACTCGTTTCTTGAAGCATTCATGTTTTCATGCTTCTGCAGTATGTAAATAAAATATTTTGAATGTTGATTATCAAACTGAGAATATTTGGTAAATTTTTATACTTCAAGTAGGATTATTTTTAAAATTGATACTTTATGGATTGACGGAAGATATTAATTATTGAATTAATCTTCGTAAACAAACTTAGAAATGATTTATGAACTTTGTGAGACTATTGGCCCCATAGTTACCTGCGGGCACATGCATATCCGTTCCGCTCTAATGCTGCCGACCTTGGCTCAATCTTCAACTCCTACAGTTGTCACCTGGCTAGTGTACACTATGACCCCTTTGACTATGGCCATATGTCTACTTATAGTGCATGAGTTTATTGGGTAAAACCTAGTCTCCACTATATTATGTTTACTAAGGTGGTATAACCCCGGTTAACATAGATCCAGGCACTCTCAGACTTGATTAGTTCTAACTTTGTTTTACATGTGGATTATGCTTTATGATTTATGATTTACATTATGCTTCATGATTTATAATTTCTAAACTGTTTATCTGAAAGTGATTTATATTATTTATGGAGTGTTTTAGAACAAAATTTTTGAATGTTTTATGAAATTGCATGATAAAAAAGCTATTAGAAATGTTTATCGAATTGGTGATTGAATCAAATGTTACTGAAACTCCCTATAGTTAGAATTGGATGCCAAGACAAGTGAGGTGCTTCAAAGCATCATTCTATATTCAGCCTGGTGATCTAATCCCCTATTTTATCTTTTTCGAATTCATGCCAACAACTAATGTTTTTCGTATATAGGAGCATGATTTTGAATTGCATGTAGTTATGGGTTGTATCAGCTTTTGTATATATATTTCTTACTGGGTGTAAGCTCGCCCCCCTTTATTTTCCTTCCAGATTATCTACATTAAATTCTGGTATGCTCTAGAGGACCTAATTTTAGTATCCCTTAGGCAATATTTCCATATCTGTTGGGGTATATGATGCTATCTTTTATGTATTTAGACTTTTATGTACAATGCTACTTGTATGAAAATAATACATGGGATGTAAATTTTGAAGCAGAGTGTTGAATGAAATTTTAAGCTTAGTTATATTCATATTTTAGTATTTTTGTATCTGAATCCTGGGTAAGTTGGAGTTGTATAAAAATAATAAATTTATTTTGAATGCATGTTGACACTGTAGACAGGCCAATCGAAAATGATTAAGATACATGTGAAATAGTGAGAATATTCGATATTTCGGTATGTGACACTCTAACTAGCAATGAATGACATTCAAAATTTGATCATTGAGGGTATGACATTCTACTTCTTTAACGTCTATCACCTTCTTAAGAAGGAGACATTCCAAATGGCTAAAAAGGCAGCGAAGAATAAGATATCCCTTCTCTGACATGGAAAGCGCACTCACCTTGGTTTGTTTTAATTTAGATTATCTGTACTAATCGTATTGAACCATTTGATTTCTTGCTAATAAGATTTCTTGCTTTATTACCAAAAAAAAAAATTGGTTAGTTAATAAAATGTCATTTGATTTATGAATAAACTTTAAAAGTTATGCAAGTTTTTAAAAAATAAATATAAATAAAATAATATTTTATTCATGCATGAAGTAATACTTTTTGATTAATTCACAACATATAATATTTATTTGTTGTTAGTACAACTAATATAAACTCGTAAAATAATGTTTTCCCTTTTATTTTGGATATCTCAAAATAAAGTATTTTTAACAATTATTACTTTTACTTTTTGTATATTTGAAATTATTTTTTATTTTTTATTTACTTTTGATAACAAAAATTATTATATATCAATATCATATGAAAATTAAATTTTATGATATTAAATAGAAAAAAGTCAACTATTTGAATGTGTGAATTTTATAGGGGAACAAAAAATGACCAAAGAAATAATTGACCATTTGAAGAAAAGCATAAAATGAAAAATTAAATACAATATTTTGGTCCTTGAATTATAATAAAAAAAATTTTATTTAACATTTATGATATGTTTAGTACAATGAAAAAGTGGAAGTATGGATAACAGTAAGTGGGAAAAGAAAAAAAAAACAATCAATATTTATTTATTATCCTACCTTAAAAGAGATTAAGTCTAATGTTTGATTCTCTTTTATTCTTGTACCTCCACATGAACAAAAGAAACATAAAAAGAAAATGACTTTTATTAGTATTTGGTAACAATGAAAAGTGTGAAAAAAATTAAGAATTCAAAAAACAAATCATTCTGAATTGGATAAATTAATGGAAATAAAATGAAAGAGACATGAATTAAATATGTGTCTTTATAAAATTATTATACTTTATTTTATGAGTTTATAAAAGATGCACTGATAGAATATAACTTTTATATACTGTCAATCAACCAAAGATGACACCTTATTAATAAACAAATTTAAAATATATGTAGGTCTTTAAAAATAAATATTAATCATGTTTTTAGAGTTATTTTTAAGAGCTTATACACTTTTATAATTTACTCATTAATGAGGTGGCATTAAATAATTGATTGATAGTATATAGAAGTTACATACTATCCGTGCATCATATATAATTTTTATTTTATTTCACTTTATTATCTTAGTTTAATAATGCTATAATAATAAAATAATATTTTTTTTCCTTTTCTTTTTCAACTTTATGGATGGATCAGAAAAAAGTTATATTTCCTTTCAATGATTTCCTGTTTCCTCCCAAGCTTATCAATGAAATGAAATGTATAGCTTCCACCAATGTATATACACACACCCCAACTATTTAAAGTAATCTTTTAATTTTTACTGGTCATTTGAATCCCCAATTTTGTGCTAAGTTTTGTATCACCGCTGGCTTGAATAGATTAGACGAGACAAAAAAAACAAAAACTACTTTCACCAACCCCCCCCCCCACATCTCTTTTTATTTGTCCGGAGATCATCATTTTTTTATTCTTTTTTAATTAAATTCTTCACTATTTATCTTAAACTTCTAATTTTGCCAAATATCACATATTTATTGGTGCAACTTTTTTAATCTTATTAACTCTAACTTTTTTTTAATCTGAGTGTGGTGTGACAATAATTTTTTTTTATATTATCGATTTAATTTAGATTTAGATATATTATCTTTGTAATTTTTTTAATGCTAACGTGAGAAATTCATCATATTAATTGAAAATAATTTCAATGGATTGTTTGGTTATTACGTAGTGAGTTTTTTACTTGTCATTTATTTTTTTTAATATTTTTATCAATATTTATTATTTATGATAATAAATTTTAAAGATATCAAAACAATCTCCAAAGAGATTATTAACTGACACATAGTGAATACATAATAATCATATAGTACTTACAAATACATGCAAGTTATATATTTTTCAAATAAAATCCATATAAATTACACTTGCAAATACATTATATAATTTGTTAATGGTTAAATTTTATATATTTAATTTTGATAATTAATAAAATATAAATATTCTCAATATTATATTGTCACAACGATTTTCGTCTGAGGACTTGATCGCTAGATGATTTTGAAAACACAAACGGAGTTGCCACCAATCTTTTTTTACTAGGTGTGATTAGCCACCTAAAATCATTTATTTTTTTAACGAAATCTTAAAATTAATTAAATTTTATTAAAAAGACAATTCTTGGTCTGCGAAAACAAAGTTAGGGTTCGGAAGTTCGGTTACGCGTGGGGATGGATTAACACCCTCATAGCGCCCGTTAAAAAAATGGTACCACTTAATCATGTATTATCTTTTGATCTTAATAAAATGGTCTTAATTAAACATTTAAAAAAAATTCCATTTATTTTGAAATCATTTATTTATTTATTATTTGAAATATTAAAATCATATATGTTAAATTTTATTTTTTATTTGAAAAAAATGAGAATCTTTTATATTAAAAATTATTCCAAAATAGCCCAATACTTTTGGTAGCAATTCGGATAATTTCCTCGCCTAAGGATTTTTAAGAATCACTACTTGCGATTTCTATAGAATCCCATCCTCGGGAGATTCACACTTATTTTGAAATTTCATGGATGCAAATGATGCAATCAAAATATAGATGATGCACATGAGAAACCCATTATTATTATTATTATTATTATTATTATTATTATTATTATTATTATTATTATTATTATTAAAAAATCATACTAAATATTCCAATACGCTACTAACATCCAGAAGATTCTTCTCACCTAGAGATCAGTTAGGAATCACTACTTGTGAATTCGTAACATCTCATAATCGGAAGTCAAATTTATATTTTTAATTATTTACCTTTTTATATCTTATTTTTTATTTTTTAAATTAATTTAATTCATAAAATCGAAATAAAATCTCTTAAATATTCCAATACGCTGGTAATATTTAAGGATTTTTATTCGATCCTAAGAATTATCAAAGAATCACTACTTGTGATTTCTATGAAATCCTATCATCGGAAAAAAAAATTAAATTACTCTCATATTATTAGATAATTTGATTTAAACCTATATCTAAATTTATGTATACGAACTATGATTAGACATGTCATTTTAATAATTGTTTTTTTAATAAATATAAAACGTAGCAAAAATTATATTTTATTCTATTTTACAAATACCTAAACGTAAGAATTAAAAAAATTATTTAAGTCAATTAGTCAACTAATTAATTTCAATCTTACCTAAAGCATCAAAGAGTTAATCAAATAGCCTACCAATAATAATAAAATAATGCATAAAACAAAAAGGAAATGAAGTACTAAAAGAATACAAATTTCACTTGCCTAACTTGCCTTTCCTATGAACAAAAAGAAAACTTGCCTTTCCTGCTCGCGTGCACGAGGAGCTTTGGCTTTCTCTTTCACCTGTACTCAGCAACCAACGTAAACAGAGTAAGCAAGGCTAGCATCGGTAAGGCAGAGGCGATAGGATGGCGCAGGTCGCCTTGGACGCGACAAGTACTTGTTTCTCGTTTCATTTTTATTGTTGCCGATGTATTATTTCTTCTCCCTTTGTTCTTAATCAAATTTGGGCAACAAAGTATTATGCTAGAATTTTCTTCACTCAGCAGGGGTGACAATGGCAGCGACGAGCAACAGTGGTGACGATGAAGCGAGGCGGCATGAAACAGCAAGAAGCAGCGGAAGCGGGGAAGCAATGGCTCGTGAAGATGCAGTGGTGACACGATGAAGATGATAGGCAGGGTCAATAGCTTGAAGGCGGTGAAGATGAATACAGTGGCTGTGCAATGAGGTCTGAAGTGCCAAGAATGTGGTGTCGAGGAACCGCAAAGTCTGCCTCTGCCTCTCCTTTTCATTGGCTTTTATAGCCATTTCTAGCCTAAAAACTTTAGTTAAGGAAACAAACTTCCCCCTTTTGATGTTTAAACCGTGGCTATCATCATGAGATTCTCATTCACGATTTATTTCCTTCAATTTGCAAATTATTATGTTCCTTTTTTTTGGCAACAAATCAACCAAGTCAACTCTTGAGGGTATGAATTTTGCCTGAGATTTTCAAATTTGCAATTCTTAATTATAGGGTTTGCATGGATTTTGCATGAGATTTGCATGGGAATTTCAGGTTTGGCGTTGCATGAAGACCAAAGTTGACTTGTTTCTTTTTATTTTTTTAATTTTTATTTTTTGATTTTTAATTTTATAAATAAAAAAATTGTTCGGATAAAATTAAATGTCTACATATATATTAAAAATAAAAATTTTAAAATGTTTATATAAATAATTATTTAATATTATTTAAATTATGAAAAAAAGTTCAATATATATTTGTACCTTTAACTTTTTATTTTTATTTTTTATTTTTCACTCCATCAAGTAAAAGCTTAAAGTTTAAAAATTCTAAGTACTCAAACTTTTTCTTTGTTTTTTTTGAACATGAAAAAAAATTGAGTACTCAAACTTTTTCTTTCATCTATCAATTTGTGCATTAAATTAATGCCGTTAATCAATCAATTGTTGTATTCAAATTTTTAATAAAATTGTGACATGAGGTATGTTAATTTGTCATTTCTAAGACATTCTATTTTTATCAACTAGTTTGTATTAGCGATCAACGATGTTAGTCAAATAGTGATATGTCTAAACATTTAATAATATTACAAGTATGGTATTTTTAAAAAATATTAAATATTTTTTATATTATTTTCAAAATGTTATCCATTTGATTAATAGTGTTATTTTCTTGCAAATCGGATTAAAAAAAATTTTAATATTTAATTACAAATTTTTAGTTTTAGGTATTACATTGACAATTTTACAAAGTCAAATATATAATTAATCCTAAAAATAGATTGTAATAATAAGGGGAAAGTCTGTTAATTTTATTAGGATTAAGGACAAATTTGTGTAATTGAGATTTATGAATTATAACTGAAGAAAACTATTCATACCCCATTTTTCCTCCAAACAATCAAAATTTTTATGTTCTTTTTATGTTTTAACAAAAATATCCCTAAATAAAACTCGATTCTTAACACACTATAAAAAATTGGTTCATCGAAAATTTTTTTTAAAAAATCCAAAAATCAACGATCGAAAAATAAGACCATTGACGTATGATTTTGTTTGCCATTTGCTAGCACTGAAGGATTTCAAAAAATTATCCAAAAACTTCTCTCGAGCTTTTCTTTTAGATTCTTAATACTAATTTCATTAAAAAAAAATACTCTTACTTTTCTAGATCTAGAAAGATATATCTGATTTTAAAAGTTAGATCTAGAAAAATAGGAATATTTTTGTAAAAGTGGTGCAAGAATCGGAAAAAAAAGATTGAGTGGAGTTTCCGGATAGTTTTTAGAGTTTTACTGTGCCAGCAGGTATTGGCCTTCAGTGGATGACCTGTTGTTGGAGCAGTGTCCGATCTTAAATTTTTAGGTTTTTTTCTTTTAAAAATAATAGGTTTGAGTTTAGGAGTATTTTTGTTTTAACATTAAAATAATATTAATAAAAACTTAGATTGTGAGGAAAAATTTACGTTGTGAGTAGAACTTCTATTGTAATTATTTTTTTTGCTTTATTTGGCATTACATCTATAGCAGATCACTTTGTTTAAAAAAAATAACAAAAGAGAGATTATTAAAGAATTGCAATGTATTAGGGGATTATACTTGACAAAATACTCAATTTAGGATCTAACGTTCTGGATATTTTTCAATTAAGGATATAATCTTTAATTTTGCTTAATTAAGGACTAAATGTTTTCGAATTTGTGCAAGTTAGACTTTTTAATAGGACTGAACTACACGCGCTGTTAAAATAATAACAGTGTTAATAGATACACGTGGCAACAACTTAGTGGGACACATGGCAACCATATAGTGGTTAAAAAATTCTTTAATTGATTTTAGTTTAATGTTTATTTTTTTTTATAGTCAAAAATAATTTTCTAATTTTATTTTCCTCATATTAAAAAATAAATCTTTTTTCTCTCAAAACCTCTCCCCTCTCCTTCTTCTCGATTCAGAAGCAACCCATGTCACGACCCGAAGGCCGTGATGTGCACTTAACAATCACACTAATACTATTTTCTCAAATTTATGAATTAAATTTTTCTTTTCACTTAAGGTTTGTATTCGGTACCAATGTCATCGCTAAACAAGTTCCACCTTTCTCAATTTCGAGTTAATGTTATCATTTAAATGGTTAACTCCTAAGGCAAATCAATTTACTTCCTCAATGTTTTAATTAAAAACTTAATCTGGCAAAAGGAAAAGATCGAAAACCTCCCCTTATATATATTCAATTTTCCCTAGTTAATTAACTTGCAAAATATATATATTTTCAACATCATATCTCAATTCCACAATCCATAGTTTATATCACCATACACTATACACAATCCCAGAATCATCAGTCAAATATATTAACATTCCACAAAGTCCATATTTATCACATGACAATCATATCCCGGCTCGCACTCGATAATTACACTAATCTATAACAATCTAGAGCGATCCTAAGTTACATCTCAAATTATTTCAATAAACATGTACTATACATTGCATAATGTCTATACATAATAACCAACAAGACATACCAAATTTCATATACCTCAAAAGTAATAAAGCAGTGCTCGGAGGACTTAAGCAAGTACCACTACTAGGTACAGTCCCTGAGGGCCCACACGAAACTCCAAGCGTGGACATTATGTTGTATGATCTGCGATGATGTTAGAAAGGGGTGAGCAAAACCACGGCTCAGTAAGTAGTTTAAGTAAATGCATGTTAGACTCATGTCGATTTACATGCAAGTGTAGAAAAACAATGTTGAAGTGACATGCATGCATGGTATTTAATCACGATCTTAAATCAAAACATTTTCACCATGCACTTCCGTTAAAACTCTTTCACCATACACCTCGATTCAAAATACTTTCATTATGCAATTTGTTTAAATCGAATTTACTATGTGTTTCGATTAAATCCATTCACTATGCATTTTGATAAATCAGTCACTATGAATTTCGATAAACCAAATCAGTATACATTGCGATAAACCAATCACTAAGCACTTTGATGAATCAATCACTAGGTACTTCAATAAATCAATCTGTTGACAGTTCGATAAATCAATCAGTAAATACTTCAATAAATCAAACAGTAGGCAGTTCAATAAATCAATCAATAGGTACTTCAATAAATCAAACAGTAGGCAGTTCAATAAATCAATCAATAGGTACTTCAATAAATCAACCAGTAGACAGTTTGATAAATCAATAAGTATGAACTTCGATAAATCAATAAGTTCATAAAACGAAAATCAATACCCATTAGGCATGTAGCCTTGATTCATTGAAATCAGTTATGATATTAAAATGACAGTATGTAGAGTTTAGGCAAGAATCCTCAGTCAGTGATACGATAACAGTGTCCATCCTAGCTAGTGATGGAATGGTGTCGCAAGCAACACAGAATCTATGGCCATAGAACAATATTCCAGTCTCACTGATCAATCTAGAGCTGGAACTTGTCTGTTGGTTTCCAGACAAGCCTAACAGTTTACCTAGAGCACTAGGCTCGATAGGTACAGTACAATACAGCAGTCTAGAGCACACAGCTCGATAGACAAGTAATAAGGCATAGAGCTAAGCTCAATAGGCTAGAAATGACCCGAAGGTCGTAGGATATGCCTTCACTCAAAAACAGTTCATAAACAAGGTTTTTGTGGAGCACTTGGCTTGCGCGGATTTCAAACCATTTAATAAATCATTTTTGAATTGTCAAATATATGGAAATTTTGATTTATTTCAAGGTCAGTTCAAATCCAAACTTTAGATTTAAGACATGATGCAAGTAGTAAAAATATAGATATTAAATAATTAAATTTAAACCATGCTATATGTAAGTGCACATACACTTCGACTCGCTTAATTTAGCATGTACGCTTAGCTAGCCACAACAGGTAAAACGGAAGATAAGTTTTTAATCTAATTCGATCGTAAACCAATTCATAAACAAACTATACCTCAATGTCCAACCATAACTTTCGTATTTTCTTATCGTAAGAATAAATCGAAATATTTATCAAATTTAAAGTCATTCTAGAGATGATGTAAACATACGTTACTTAACCTACTTACCTTAATGCTTAGTAATTATCTTCTTCAATCGTCCAAACCAATATCAAGCTCTAGTACTGCTCCAGTCCACTACAAATAAATTCATCTCGTCTCAATAACTTAACTTCTTTATGCTTAATCACAAACTAAGGCACACATCTTAAACATTTCTATACCCGAAATTAACTCTTCACTACCATACAATTCAGATGTATACAAGTCAATATACTCATTACATTTTTTTTTGTCTTTGTATCATGTCACGCCCCCTGACCACATTTCTCACCTTATTGTACACAACTTAACTGATTGGGCTGTTTGTGATACTTCACTTGTACTGACTGTTAAACAATCTTACATAACATTGTTTATATTATACACATCCCTCATTGTAATTAATCAGATAAGTAGTACTGTTGACATGTCTAAATACAGAAAATAAATTATCATACCTCAAATAACTCAGTCGGTCTGTCACATTTTCCTTCGTGTACAGCTAGGATCCACAATCCACTGAACTCACAATCATCAAAACCTGAAATGTTTAAAATTAAGGGGTGAGCAAAACCACGACTCAGTAAGGGAATTATATACCTCACTTGATACTCAGCTTCCTATATGCTGAAAATCTTTTTCATTTTTCCAATGGGCTCTAGGCTCGCATGTAGGAAGGATACTACAGTCGGCTAGGGATCCGGATGGAGTAAGGTAGGTATTTTAGAATGCCATACTTGTTCTGGAACCTAGAAGCAACTGTAAAGAGAGATTTTCATTTTGTTTTGAATTAATAAATCCTTTTCTTTTTCATTTCATATTCTTTTCAAATTAATGCTTTTATGAAATAAAGCATTTAAATAAAATAATTAATATTCGTATATTCCTTGAAAAGAATATTAGTTAAATCATCATCTTATTTCTTTAAAACTCATTTCATGTTTTACTGTACTCTCTTAATTAGTACAGTACTTTAAATAGCAAAATAAGCTATTAAAATCTATTCCATTTATCAAATTAGCAAAGCAGTAAGCACTTCGATAGATTGGTCACTATACACGTTGATAAAGCGATTACTATGTAAGTTAATAAATCAATCCATTCACAAAACGAAAATCCATAAACTTTAAGCGTATAGCTTAACTCATTGAAAACAGTTCCAATATAACCGATTACTTAATCACTTTAGGCGTAAGCCCCAATTCACTGATTCAGTTACGACATCCATCCTAACGAGCAATGGAGTTAAGTGTCATATCGAGGAACTCGTGTAGCACGTAGGTCCTTCAGGATTCTAAAGGTGGCTCCCACGGTATAGAAATCGAGTCTTCACTCGATTGGGCGTTTAGGACACAGACTTCTTACTAACACATCGAAACTCGTGTAGCACTTAGTTCTCAAAGGATTCTAGAGGTGGCTCTCTATAGTTCACGAAGAATCTATGTAGCACTTAGGTCCATTGAGTTCTCTAGAGGTGGCTCACACGGTACAGAAACTTCTTACTAACACATCGGAACTCGTGTAGCACTTAGTGCTCAAAGGATTCTAGAGGTGGCTCCCCATAGTTCACTAAGAATCTATGTAGCACTTAGGTCCCTTGAGTCTTCTAGAGGTGGCTCACACGGTACAGAGACTTCTTACTAACACATCGAAACTCGTGTAGCACTTAGTTCTCAAAGGATTCTAGAGGTGGCTCCCCATAGTTCACGAAAAATCTATGTAGCACTTAGGTCCATTGAGTTTTCTAGAGGTGGCTCACACGGTACAGAAACTTCTTACTAACACATCGAAACTCGTGTAGCACTTAGTGCTCAAAGGATTCTAAAGGTGGCTCCCCATAGTTCACAAAGAATCTATGTAGCACTTAGATCCCTTGAGTCTTCTAGAGGTGGCTCACACGGTACAAAAATCGAGTCTTTACTCGGGTTGGCCTTTATGCCGTATATACTTTTCACTATCTTATCAGAACTCATGTAGTACTTATAATCTAATATTCCATTTAAGACCATAGTAAGAATATTAGATTTATCATTTCTTTCTTTTTTGAAAACATATTACATGTTCGTATCACCTGTCTTATGAAAATCATCTCACAGTACTAAAATCAGTACCGAAATGAGCATTTTGTAACAATGCTATAAATCAGTTGATTTTCTTCTCATATCATATAAAACATGTTCTTTTCACATGTCACGCAATCATATATCACATTTTCTGTTTGACATATTCCATATCATGTAAAACACTTTCCTTTTTAATATATCACCTATCATTTATGGAGTCTAAGATAGACATCAATCTTATCATACTATAAACCCCGGAGGGTAAAGAAATAAACCGGTCAAATCTATGACCATAATCTATATTGTCCTCGGTGGATCACGGATCAGGTGTCGACCGGGACTAAACATATCACATATCATGCATCAGCATGATAGGAATGCCAACCAGTCTCAAAACCGTAGTTTCATCATAAAATAAACCTTTATGGAATTTATATAAATATATAATTCCATAATTTAAAACCATAAGGGTTAAAATCCTTTAGTGAATATTTATAAAAATATTCACTGTATTTCACTTCATCTTTCACCTCGTATTACGTGTAATTTATCTATTCCGAGAATTTTCGGTGGTTTCATTATCACCATTCTCGAATACATGAATATTTTAAAATTCCATCTCATTATATTCATGTTTTATGAAATTTAGTAATTCCTCATGTTTCGTTATTTAATATCGATTTTCGGAAATAAAATCATTTAATATGATTTTATAAAGTGTTTCTAAAATTTTCGGCAACATAACGACTGCCAATTTACTAACCTCCTGCACGAAAAATACAGTTTTAAATTTCCAGCCAGTACTTCATCCCAAAATTTTCAACCAATCATGCATCATAATAATTTTCATAAAATATTTGCATAAAATATTTCAAATTAAAATATGCAGACTGAATATCCTTACAGTGCTGCACATGCATCCCTTACCTTTTTTTTTTTGGGTCGGCGACTTCCTCTTATCAATCATGCCCACACTCCATCTCTCTCGATTCCTTATCCCGATCGCTGAAAATAATTTCTGGAAATAAAAATTCTAAATTTTAGAATTTTTTCATAATTTATTAAATTTTTCTGAAATTTAATTTTCGGGAATTTCTTACCAAATTTCCGTCAATTTCCGGGTTGTCGAATTTCCGGGAACCTCCAAATTCTCGAAATTCTCCTTTTTCTTCCTTTTTCTTTTCTTTTTCTTTTTTTTCTTTTTCCTTTTTCTTTTCTTCCAGCCGGACCGGTTCAGTGCCTCCTCCTGCCGGTTCGGTCGCCGGCGGTCCTCCTTTCCGTCGGTTCACGCCTCCCACAGCTGGCCGACGTTGTGGGGATGCCAGATCTGGCCTCCGTTTCGTCCCATCATTGGCGACGGCGCCGGATCTGGGCCCGTGGGTTTTCGATCCTTTCTCCTCTGTTTCTTCCTTCCTCTGCCTTCGTTGGCCTTTCCGGTGGCCTCCATCCTCTTCCTCTCCCTCTCCCTCCGACGGTGCTTCGGTGGCAGTGGCGATGCCTGAATCGGCCGACACCGCCGTTTGCCATTTTCCTTTTCTTTCAATTTTCTCCGTTTCGCGTCCTCCATTTCCGCTTCTGTTTTCCGTTTTTCTCGCCCCCGGCCTCCTTTTCACACGTCGCCGGCGTCGTTCCCTTCTCTTCTTCTCTCTTATCCTGCCGGCATTGGCAGGTTTGCTGCCGGCGATTTCTGGCTGGGAAGGAATCGGGTCCTTCCCGATTTTCCCTCCTTTTATTTCTTTCCTCTTTTAGTTTTATTTCCTTTCCCTTTTTAGTATATAATATACTATATATTATACACTATAAATTATATTTTATACATATAATATATATTATATATTATACATATAATATTTCATATATAATGTAATACAATATATATTATATATAAATTATATATATTGTATATTACAAAACATATATATAATATATATATATATATGTATATTTATATACTTTAAGATAAATAACATTTACATATACAAATTATACAAATGTTATAATACAATACATATACATATAAACTTTAATATAAAACCACCTTTACCTTTCTTCTATATGTATTTATAAAATTATATATACACATAAAATATTATGTTTATATACATATGTATTATTTAAATTCATGAAATAGTATATATTTCCATATATATACTAAGGTATATTAAAATATACTCTATAGTATTTTAAATACATATGTATTTGTATAAAATACATTTATATAATTTGTAATTATATAAACATACTTTATTTTCATTTCTCATTTTTCTTATTTAATTTGGATTTTAATTTATCCAAATTAATTTTCCTCTCTCCATTATTTTTATTTTCACTTCCAATTTAATTTCCTTTACACGAATTTCCCGATTCTTTCACTTCCTCAATTCTCAGGATTTTCACTAATATCCCGTTCTCGCAAATTTTATTTATTTCCTCTTATTTATTTTCTCCAATGTTTATTTTCAATTTTTATAATTTTCAATAAATGAAAAATTTACGGTTATCACATATCAATTCCATGAATACTTATGTAATTTACAAAATATTTAGCTCTTTACATATGTATAATATGCATCTCATATGACATATGCAGAAATCCTTATTCCAAAATCCCCTTATATGATTCTCATCCATCATAGCATTATCACAATCTTTTGAATTTACCCCTTTTTTTTTTCACAAATACATGTATGTGTGTATATATATATGCATGTTCTTATATCAAAATAACTCCTTAGAACACCTTACATTCATCCCCCAACCTCTTCTCAACCATGGCTTTTCTCTCTCTCTCTCTCTCTCTCTCTCTCTCTCTCTCTCTATATATATATATATATATATACACACACATAGTAATCTTAAATAATCATACCTTCCCTTATTTCATCACATTCTCTTAATATATATATACACACACACACACGCGCGCATATATATATATATATGTATTCCCATTAAACGAAGCATAAAGAGGTTCTTAGCTCTCAGTTCCAAACCATGATGTTTGTTGCCAACCCTCTCGATTCTATTAAAAATTCCACAATTCAACATTTGATCATATAATTGCCAACATTATACCTAATTCAATGCTATATCATATAATCATCCGATTTAACAACTCTATATAACCTATATAATATAAATTTACTGCGGAGTTATATAAAAGTCTTACCATAGTCCTATGCTTGGCACTCGTATTTCAAGCCTTGCTGGACTCACGTTTGTCACCTTGGCATTGTGCCTTGAGCTTAGCACATGTACACCGAGCTTAGCTAAGTCTGCATTTGTTGCCTTATCATCACGCTACATATTCAATATTGTTAAGACAGCTTAGCGTCCATTCAATAAAATTATAACTATATTTTTATTTTTATAAAAATTAAACGACATTCGCTTACCGATTCTCTTACCAAATTTTCGTACTAATTCTAGCGAGTATTGAGTCTCCCCTCGATACTCAACTTGCTCAATTAAACCTCCAAATCAGCTCTTAAAGCGCCTCAAATAAACACTAAAAGAACTAGTTTAGAGCTTTTAGACTCAGCCTTGAAGAATTCCCAAATTTTTAGCCTTTAATCAGCCAAAATGCTACTGTGTCCAACCCCTTTTTGAAGGCCCAAACAGCTCACAAAGACTCACTATTCTAGCTCAAAGTTCCAACCTTTAATGGCTCCTATTTCAACCTTTGATCCATCTCTTTGCAGTTATATATTCAGCCTAGAATCATGCTCGGTTCAGCAGCAAATACTTACTGTATTGGGCTAAAAATCCAACTTTTCAAACACCACATTGACATTTGCTCTATTTTATAAATATATATATATATTTCCAGCTTTACTCTTTCTTCCTCACATTGAAGATAACCTTGTAGTAGCCACTGTTTAACACTCAAATGCACTCCTTTTTCAGCCTTAAGGATTAGCCAAAATAGTGATCAGAACTGCCCTACAAGACCTCGTTTTCCAGCTTCATTCCACTTCCTTCTGCCCAGCTTTAACCCCTTAAAATGCTGCTGTTCAAGGCTAATTCCAGCCTACAACCCCTACCTTAAGTAGCCACATATACTTAGCTTTTAACTCATCTCGGCACAGTAAAGAAAGAATACTCAAAAGCCTCTGATCAGCCACCATTTCCAGCATAAACAACCCCTTGAACTTAGCCTACAGCAGTGCTATAATGCCAGCCAAATGTGGTTCCTTGTTGCAGCTTCGATTTCTCTCCTTAGCTGCCTCTTTTCTCATTGTTTCAAGGCATCAACTTAGCTCGGCACAGCCATCGCGAATGGCCACTCACCAGCACACTCTAGCCTAAAACAACCACCGAAACTGCCCTACTCAATCACATTTCCATCTTGAGTTTCGGCCTCTCTTTCCTCGCGTGATCTTGCTTAGTTACAAACCTAAACTAAGCCTTCCTCTTCCTTTGCCGTGACCCTCCTTTCAGCCACTGCACCTTGCTTTAACTGCTTTGCCAATGTCACTGCAAACCTAAAATCGAATCTGCTCATTTCTTCTTCTCTTGGTCTCGATTCTATCTGGTTGCTGCAGCAAGCTCCTTCCCTGCCTCTTCCGCTGCTGCTTGTTATTTCTCCTCTCTTCGCTGCTGATCTCTCTCTTTCTTTCTCATTTCAACTCTCTCAAAGCCTCACCATCGGTTTGCTTCAGTTTTCCGTCTCTCAATCTCGGTATCTATTACTCCTTCCATTGCAGTTTTCTTTTCTCTCCCTCAATTCACTCTGCTGCAAATCTTTCCTCCACAGTTGGCAGCCTCTTCCTTCCTCTCCCTCTCTCTGCCGGCTTTATTTCTTCTCTCTTCGATTCTTTCTTCTCTTTTTCTTTTTTTGGCTTATATTTAAGCCAACAACAAGTGATGGTGATGTGATGGTCTGCATCTGGCAGACCATCAACGTGTAGGAATGTAAACGGATCAGGTACCTGCTAAATTTGGGATACTCGAACCCGAACCCGATTAATATGTATAATACCCGAACCTATTAACTACTCGATTATTTTGATTTATGTTACCCGAACCCTAACCCTATAAAATAGAAAGTACCCGTTTAACTACCCGAACCTGTTAACTACCCGTTTATTAAGTCAAAGTTTGACTTTTAAATTTAAATTTAAATTTAAAATCAATTTTGGAATAACTTAATTAAAAAAAACTAAATTAATAAATTTAATTTAACTCATAAAAATAAATTAAAGTTAAAAATCATAATTATAATATTTATTGACTTAATTTAATTAAATACAACATTAATAAGAAATAATTTATACATAGAAAATATAAATATTATATTAATTAATTATTATTTATAATCGGGTTCAGGTACCCTAAGATAACTACCTGAACCCTACCCGAACCAGTGACGGGTAGTAATTTCACTACCCGAACCCGATTATATACTACCTTAACCCTACCTAAACGGATCGAGTAGTGCCGGGTACCCATTGCCATCCCTATCAACGTGGGTTTGGTGGGGATTTTCCCACCAAACTCCACTAATTCTATTTTCTATTTTTTTATTTATATTATATAATCTTTAATTATATTTATAATACATTATTTATTTCCATTTTCTCTTTATGTTTATTATATATATCTTGTCATATTTATATTATATTTATTGTCCATTATTTGTCCTAAAATTTCTTAAATATTTGCTAATGTCAAGTTCCTTAAGTTTAACAATACCTTAAATAATTAAATCCCATGTAACTCATAAAAATAATTTAATCCACTAGATAAGTTCTTTATTTCCTTATAATGTATCCTTATCAATCGTAAAATAAATGTCCATAATTTCTAAACTTTCAATTAAATTATTTCCAATTAATTAATTCTTATACTTCCTTAATCTTCATATTCCTCGTGAACAAATTCTCTTGATACTCATGCTTACTTCATCACTTTCATAATCTGTATAATTCTCAAAATTTAATAATCCAAATAATCCAAATACTCCCAACAATATATTCATTTTTTTATCATAAAGTCGCGGTTGTCACAACACATTGGTCTCCTCCTCCAACCACCCTCTTCATGGCTCAGAAAAGTTTCAAAAAATAATAAAAAAATAGCTCTCCCCCTTTCTTTCGCTTTTCCTAGCCCATTACCTTCAAATCTCTCTTAATATTTTTAGATCTAAATGGTTATTTTTGGTTTCACAACCTCAAAAAGTTTACATTTTTGCCGATCAAATCTCTTTCTCTTCTACTATGTTCTCAAATCTAACTCAAATCCAAAAAAAATATCATAAATCGATTTTAGATTTTTTTTTTAATTTTGTGTGGTTTCTAAGAAGTTTGTTTCATTTTTTTGGGTATCGTAGTTACTGTGTGTTGCTCAGATTGTGGTGTTGAGTATTTTTGTTATTATTTATTTTTGGATTTTTTTAATTGATTTTTCTAAATCTTGCTATTTGGGTTTCTTTTTTGTTGATGTTTATGGAAACAAAAAATTTTGATTTTGTTTTTGTTGTTTCCTATGATTTATGGCTGAGTTTGATTCAATCAAACTACCATTTTTTTATTGGCTTTTTTATTTCTCTTCTCCTCCATGCCTTCTGCTTCATCTTCAATATCTTCACTGA
Source organism: Heritiera littoralis (assembly GCA_031772115.1). Taxonomy (NCBI): domain Eukaryota; kingdom Viridiplantae; phylum Streptophyta; class Magnoliopsida; order Malvales; family Malvaceae; genus Heritiera; species Heritiera littoralis. Next base: position 4,323,208 of record JAPDPK010000043.1, read on the forward strand.
GGCTCTCAATCACTTTCTTTGATTTTGATTTTTTATTAGATATGTTTTCTTAATTCTTTCTTAGTTACAGCTCGTCTAAACCCCAGCTTCATTAAGCTTGGTAATTACTTCTGTGAATTAGAGCATCTACAGATTGGGTTTTCGATTTTTTTGCTATTGTGGTTTTGTTGTAGCAGGTTTATGATGTTCTTTCTCAGTGTTATTGTTCTTCATTCGTGCTATTTACAGATTTAGCATCAAATATCTAAATGATTTAGGAAAAAATAAAAAATAAAATTTAATAATAAGATTGAAAAAAAATTGAAAAAAATAAATAAAAATATAAACTAATGATGGATATTGGATTTAAAAATAATTAGAGCATTTGGCAAAAGATTATTGGATCATGATATTGGATTTGGAAAAAAAAAAAGAAATCCACTCTCTTTAACGGCGAGTGTAAATCACACTCGTTAAAAAATCCTATATTAAACAAATTAAAAAACGTTCAATTAAAAATTATATCATTAACTGAGAAATCTCGCAAAGATTAGATCCTAAATTGAGTATTATCTTAAAAGCAAACAATCGAGAATTTCTATTTGCACCACACTCTTTACTCTTTATACCACACCTCTAATTACACCACAAAAATTACTAAATATATGTCATAATTTTACAATTTTAACCTTATCCCTTTTCACCTCTAATTACACCCTATTTCTTCAATACCACCACCATTGCTCAGCACCATCACCATCACTCCATCTCCATCACACCTTAATCGTTTCTTCATCTTTTATCACTCTACAAATATTAAACACTAATTAATTATAATTATTACAATAAAATTTATAATAAAATTCATTAACTATAATTAAAATAAATTTTATAATAAAATTAAAATAAGGCTCCCCATGTAAGGTTGTAATGCCCCGATTTCTAAAAATCCGAGTTGACTTTTTCACATTTTCACACAAATGGTTGGGCAGTGCTTAGTGTCCTCACTCTAACTTTATTGCAAGAATTACTAAATAAAGCAGTATTCAATTTTATACAACAGTCCCAGTACACAAATTTCGAGTACAGCTTGTTTTTCTCACATAAATACTTTAGAACAAATACCATGATTTATTTACACATCTTTTCGATTTACTGTTTACATCCCTTTTTGCAGCATATTAAAGTACTATACAATAAATGCCTGAATATCATACCTGCTGGGTACGACATCGAAATCCCATAGGCATCTCATCAGAAATCTCTTTCAACAGATTACTATCTTTGCAATTAAATCTGGAAAGTGGTGAAGGAAGTGAGCTTTGGGGAAAGCCCATTAAGAAACAACATAAAAGAACTGGCATCATGTAATCTATATGCATATATCATTTTAAACCCAATGCCAATAATGCTAAAATCATTAACGAAAATCAGTATCAAAATCGAAAATTCGTTTAAACTTATTTGGTCTCAAATAAACACTAGAAATTAACTTTCTTTTAAACCAGTAAAATAAATTATTTTCAATAACGGTATAGAGATTAGAAACTATATTTAACCAAACACTAAAATCAAATATTTATTTAGTCTACGAGTGTCTGGATCTAAGTTAACCAGGGATTTACCAATCCAATATAACGAAAACAGTGAAGACTAGGCTTCACCCAATATACTCATGCTGGTGGACATATGGCCAATAGTTCAGGGGCCACAATGTGTATACTAGCCAGGTAACACCTGTGGGAGCTAGATGATTGGGTTAGAGCCAATAACATTCGGAACGGAACGAAAAGCATGTAACTGTAGTTAGCTATAGGGCCAACAGTCACCACACATTCACTTAATTCCCAAAAGAAAATAAAATAGTTCAATAAGTCTTCAAAAGCAAATAAAGTAATAAAAATGCACATTTTATTTTCAGAGTTTGGGAGTGCCTGGATTTATGTTAACTAGGGATTTACCACTCCAGAAATTTAAAGTTTTGGTAACCAAGTTTCATTTCAAAATGTATTATTCGAAAAATAAACATTTTATTCAGTATATTCAGATAAATCTAATTAATTAGAAATATTATTTCAACTGACATTCGAAAACAATAAATACAACATTTCATAAACCATAATCCATACAATGGCATCAGACCAATTTTAAAATAATCAAACACAAATCATTATTGCAAATATTAATAAATTAGAGATCATGCATTTTCAAAAACTGACACACACATATATATATATATATGTAGACACCCTATTTTGTCCGGGGTTTTAATTTGTATAAATAATTAATTGGGTTGGGTGACATTTGTATTTTAATTTAACAATTTAGAATTAGGCTAGAATTAAATTAGAATTTTTAGATTTAGAATTAACATTAATTAGGAAATTAAAATTAAAATAGGATTTAGGAATGAAAAAAGAAAAGAGAGAGAAAAGATAAAAAGAAATAAAAATAAAATTAATTTTAGGATTAGATAATTAGGATAATTAGATTTTTAGGATAATTATTTGGATTAATATTAAATTTGATAGAGTTAGATTAGGATTAACATAATAATTAAATATATAAAAATATTAAAAATAGGAGATAATTATTAGAATAAGTATAGTTGTATTATGACTCTAACTAATTTGTGGCTATAAAAAAGATTAAAGCTTAGGATTTGGGGGAACAAAAAAAAAACACAAAACTTTGACATCTTCTATGACCTAACTTCTGAATCACCATCATCATCAGTCGCCCAAAACTTGTTGCTTGCTGTCGTCTTCCTCTGTTCCTATTCGAGTTGAGCCTCCTCTGCATCTTAGAAGCTTCCCGTTTTACGCCATTTCCGATCTCCACTACAACTGCTCTGCGCCTGTGTCCTTGCCGCCAGCATTGAACCGAATCTCCAGTTTTGCTCATCATCGCTGCTGCACTGCTGCTTACATTGTAGCCCGATCACCACCGCTGCTGTCCTGTCATTCCTCCCGGCTACGTCTTCATCGCATCACTCTGCCAACGTTTGAGCATAACTGGTTGTTGCTTGGAACTTGAGGACACAACCAAAGACGGCTATTAGTGGAAGTTGCAAAAACAAGGGACAAGAAAGAAGGAAAGAAATAACTAGAAAAGAAGGGAGAGACGCAGGAAATTAAAGCTAAGCAAAAAGGTATTTTTTTTTTGTATTATTAGATATTGACTACTTAGGTGATATTTGATTAAATAAATTAAAACTTAAATAATCCAAATTGGCATGATTTTAAAACGTAATTTGTAAAATTGGACTTAATTTGTAGTATATATTTTGTTTAATATATTTTTAAGATTAATTAATTTAATTAACATAATAAGATTAAGATAACGTGACTTGAATTAATTTAAAATTTTGAATTAGTTAATTGTGGATTTATTTGCATGACTTGTACAATATGATTTGATTTACTTTGCATGATTTAATTACTTTGATAATATTTGACTAATATATATTGAATAAATAATTTGTATGTTGATATGATTTGTTTTAATTTGTATGATATATTTTGTATGTTTAGTATGATAGATATTAGATAAAAAAAATAATAGAAAAATAAATTAAATTAGAGAAAAAAATGCAAATAAGAATAAAAGAGAATAAAGATTGAATAAGAAAATAAAATACTAAAAATGAATATGGATTATACCGAGGATGAAACTCCAAGAAAGTCAATTGGTACTCCTTGGATTTTCTAGGTGAGAGGATTCTTCTTGAGTTGAGCCAGATTGATGGAATACTTAAAGGAGAATTTTCAAGAAAACATAATTCACGTTCATTTTAAAGATATAATAATAATAAATAATAAAATAAAATAATAAATTAAGAATAAAGAATATAAAATAATACCATGATAAGGTAATAAAAGAAGTAAATGTGACATATGTCGAGGATGAAACTCCAAGAAAGTCAATCGGTACTCCTTGGAATTTCTAGGTGAGAGGAATCTTCTTGGGTTGAGCCAGATTGATGGGATACTTAAGAAGAATTGTCAATAACCCATATGTCATGTTTATTTTCAAAATATAAAATAATAGAATTAAAATAATACAATAAGAAGAATAAGATTAGAAAATATTTAAAGATAAGAATTCCATAATATAGTCAATCAATCCGACGATGGAGTTCAAGAAAGTCGATTGGTACTCCTTGAACATCTTGAGGTGAGGGGAGTTTCTAAGATTTGAGCCAGATTGATGGAATAGTCTTAGAAACTTTCCCAATATTTAATTATCTAAACTAATACAAACATAAAGGCAAATTTAGACTGAACTTAAAACTAAGTGGTACCATTTTAGAATGGGCGTTGTGGGGGTGCTAATCCTTCCCCACACGTAACCGTACTCCCGAACCCTAGATTTTTTGAACGTAGACCAAGCCTTATCTTTAGACAAGAATAGGTGACCAATCACATCTTAGGTTGAATGGTTGGTGGCGACTCCTTGAATTTTAAAGTCTAGCGGGTTAGGTTCATGGACCTAGACATTATGACAGATTGGCGATTCCGCTGGGGACTTTAGAGAGTCAGGCCAAAGATTAGTTTGAAGATTAGTCTAAGTTTGCCTAGAAATATTTGGAAAATGTATAATAAAATGTTAATTCATTCCTTCAACACACACATCACTTGCATTTGCATAAGCCCTCAACCCGGGCTCTTCCTTTTTAGGAGGGAGTAAAGTAACTACGCTTTCGTGAGGTGATAACCTCCACATAGGCTAGCGAAATACTCCCACTCAAATTGAACCTTTCCGCTTATAGCCTATGATGGGTGAGGATTGGGTGCCTTACTAGTCCTACATGGACAAGTGAGGAACAATTTGGGAACCTTTAGCTCTTTAACCAAACCCAACATATAGAAAAAAAAACATGTTAGGAAGACACATGAAGGAAAACTTTTTATATATATAAAATCTCTTTTTGTTTCATTCTCACGTTTTTGTGCATTTCTTAGGAGGCTTGTCTCATAGCAATTGATTAACAGCCTGAAAGTCCATCTACATCCATGGAGAATTTTTCCCAGAAGAAGTCTGCTAAGTATTTACCCTCCAATGAAGTGAAGCTATTATCTGAAGAAGCCCAACAAAGGGATGGTGACTGCTTGCCTAAAGATTACATCTCCAATCTTCCTGAAAAAGTTCATCTTGATCTTAGACAAAATGATTTCACCGAGTTAATTGGCATTTGGGTAAGTTGGGATCAAGAGAAGAAAGAAACATTCCAAAACAAATATGAGGGTTTGGCTTTACTCCTCTTTGTAGATGTGGATGTTGATTTGATCAGGGCTATGGTACAATTTTGGGATCCGTCTTATCGGTGTTTTGTGTTTAATGAAAATGACATGGTGCCAACAATAGAGGAATATTCAGAGTTGCTTTATCCAAAATTGCCAGTTAGAGACAAAATCTATTGGAGGAACAAGACAAGTTATCGTAAGAAGTTGGCTGCGATGATTGGTGTTGATGTGCAAGAAATTGATCAGAGGTTAAGACAGAAAGGGAAAGGTATTTATCTCTCTTGGGATTACCTACGAAGTCGAATCACTCAACAAGCAGAGGATAAACAATGCATGAAACTGATGGCCTTAGCTCTATATGGGATGGTGATTTTCCCAAAATTCTTGGGGCATATTGAAATCACAATTGCAGATTTTGTGGAACAGATTGATTTTAGGGTAAATGTTGTCCCTGCTATTTTGACTGAAACCATTAGATCCCTGAATTATTGTCGGCGAGTGGGGGATGGGCGTTTCATAGGATGTATGCAATTATTGTACATTTGGATGAAGAGTCATCTTAGAAATAGAGAAGCCAAATTTCGAGAGCCCTACTTTAAACACATCCCTATCAAGGAGTTTTGTGAAAATAATTGGCCTGAGCCAAAGACAAAAAAGGAGTGGGTTGCTACCTTGCGTAAACTCACAAATCGAGACATAGTCTGGACAGCGCCGTGGATGCCACGATGACCAATGTTATATGGTTGTGGAGAACGATGGTGGGTTCCCTTGTTAGGATTATGGGGCACCGTATCTTATGCTCCTTTGATGGTACGAAGACAACTAGGATATGAGCAGTTTATCCCAGCTACTTATGGACTCAATCAACGAGAGTACGCTTATTCAGAGAAAGGGGCTTTGAGAAAGATAGAAGAAGATGTTAAAGCATGGAAGACACCTCTCGCAATAAAACTAGGGATATTCTCCGAAAAAGTTACTCCTGAGTATTTTGTTTGGCATGCTAAACGAGCCAAGGATGTCAAAATTCCTTCTGAAGAAGATGATGAAGTTCTTGAAGAGCCTACACCCAGAGACCCTATGATTGATTTAGAGATTGCCAAAAGGAAGTTAGAAGAGGAGAAAAGGGAATTAGAACAAGAATACAAGAAATTCAAGTACGAGACTGATGTGAGAATAGGAAGGAGGGATCATGCATATTCAAAGGTCCATCAGGAGAAGAATAAGTTGTTGGATGAGATTAGTTACTTGAAGAAAAAGCTCGCGAAGTCTGAGAATAGTCATCTGATGCAAGAAAACAAGCGACTAAGGGAAGAAGCTTAGAAGAACCAGGAAGAAATTGCACAACTCAAGGAGAAAATACAAAAGGAGGAAAATGAGCTTGATGAAGCTCAAAAAGAGATAATAAGATGGAAGATTCGATTACAAGGAGTTCTCAAGCAAGCCCAAAAAGATCAACAAAAGATGGCCCAAAATATGCAAACCTTAGTAGATGAATGGAAAATCTTCAAGAAGGACTCACAACTCTTATGGACAATGTTTCATCAAATTAATTGGGTGGCTCATAGGGCCCAACAAATAGAAGATGAAATAAGGGAAATGAAGCCTGGAGTTAACCCAATAACTGAGCATGGAGAGAGGATGCTACAATTGTTAGAAGAGATAGAGGGCCATTATAGTGCTGTTAGAAGACTCATGTGGCACCATTAGATTTCTTCATGGATGTCTTAGGATTTTGGTTTTGTTAAATAATTGTTATGAGACAAGTTATTTTTTCATCTTATGCATTTAGGTTGTAAAATTCCATCTATTAATAAAATACATCTTTGAATTCTTTTAAGTCTTTGCACATTTTTCTTGAAAATAATTTCAACTTAATTGTGGCATTCAAGGGTGTCAAAATTGAATCTACTGGATGGTCCACCCTCCACAAATACCATACAAGGTATTAAGCTCGTATAATGGAAGAAGATCAAAATAACAGGATAGAGAAGTTGTAAAGGGAAAATGCAGAGATAAAGGAGCACTTGAGCGAGATTACTCAGTTGCTAAAAGCCATGATTAAAGGAAAGGAGAAGATGGGTAATCAAGAGGAGTCTATCCAAGAGGCTCAACAAAGCATGCGAGACAACCCCATTTTTGTTCATGAAGGTAGTACTGTCAAAGCTCCAACACCTCTACATATACAAGTTCAAAACCCAATGGAGGTGCCAAATTTAGATGATCCCACAGAGCTAGAAAAGTTGAAGCATAAGGAAGAACATAGTGGTACTAAAGCCCAGCTGAGCTTGATAGAGGAAAGACTAAGTGCCGTGGAAAGAGTTGACTATTTTGGACCCATTGATGCTGAAAAGTTGTGTTTAGTACCGGGTGTTGTCCTTCCATCAAAATTCAAGGTGCCCGAATTTGAAAAATTCAATGGAACATCGTGCCCAAAATATCACCTCACCATGTATTGTAGAAAGATGGCGGCGTATGCATGGGACGACAAGCTATTAATTCATGTTTTTCAAGATAGCTTGACTGGGTTAGCTGCTAAGTGGTACAACCAATTGGAAAGGAGCAAAGTTTCCTCTTGGTCTGAGTTGGCAAGAGCTTTTATAGCTCAATACAAACATGTGTCTGATGTAGCTCTTGACCGCTTCTCTCTCCAAGGTATGGAAAAGAAGAAGGACGAGAGCTTTAAAGAATATGCCCAACGATGGAGAGATGTGGCGTCGCAAGTTCAACCTCCTTTAACTGAAAAGGAAGTCACCATGTTCTTTTTGAATACTCTCAAGGCACCTTACTACGAACGTATGCTTAGTAGTGTAACTAAGAACTTTGCAGACATGGTGCTAACTGGTGAAGCCATTGAGAATGCCATCAAGAGTGGTAAGATTGAAGCACCAGTGAACGATAGTAGAAAGGGGGGATTCTTGAAGAAAAAGGAAGGAGATGCACAAGCTGTTTCAAACAATTCGGGTCACCTTTATACCCCTCACCCACCTTCAGTAAACTACACTTATTCTCAATCTTACCCACAAACTCATCCCCAAAACACCTATCAACCTGTTTTCCATCGACAAACTCCTACAACCTCAACAAACCTCACTTTCCCACCTAATGACCAAAGTTACACCCAACTTAGCCGAAATATTGCCATAGACCCTATACCCATGACATACGCAGAGCTATTCCCAAAGTTGGTAGAAGGTCATCTCATTGCCCTTATTTAAATAGAACCCTTGAAACCTCCTTACCCAAAGTTGTACGACCCCAATGCAAAATGTGCCTATCATAACGACAATATTGGTCATTCTATTGAGAATTGCATGGGTTTGAAGGTGAAAGTCCAATCACTTGTCAAAGCTGGACTTTTAAGTTTTGGGAAAAAAGGTGAGCCAGATGTTAATGCAAACCCATTGCCCGATCATGCTGGGACAATGGTAAATGCGGTTGAAGACCAAAGGAGAGGCATAATCAAGAGGACTGTGGCCGAAGTAAAAACTCCATTGGAAAAGGTGTTTGAGGTTCTGGTGGAGTCTGACTTATTACAACCAGTGGTGTTTGTCGCAAGCTGTTATAAGGGACAATATGATAGAAAAATGACCTGCAAATACCATTGTGGAGCAATAGGGCACTCTGTTCAGTATTACGAGAATTTTAGAAGGAAGTTGCAAGAACTAATTGATGAATCTTGCGTGGAATTCTATGAAGAAGTTCAAGATGAAGGAGTTCCTGCCACTGATAAAGAGTTTGTTTTGAAACCATTGAAAGTGCTTTATGAAGAGAAACCTACGCCATCAGTTCAAGGGCCTAAGGTGGTGATAGAGGTGCCAACCCCATTCCCATACAAGAGTGACAAAGCCGTACCTTGGAGGTATAGGTATGATGCAATAATCAAGGATGGGGCAAATGTAGAACTAATGGTGGATGGTCCTGATTCCGCCAATATAGCTGGAGTTGGGGGAATGACACGTAGTGGACGTTGCTATACCCCTGAGATGGTACAACAAGCAAGAAAAGGAAAGGCCAAAATGGGAGAAGAAGAAGTAGCACCGGCCTTAGTTTTTGAGGAGAATCGACAAAGGCCTATAACAGATGAAGATGCTTGTGAATTCTTGAGACTCATTAAGCATAGTGAGTATAGTGTCGTAGAACAATTGAACAAGATGCCAGCTCGAATTTCATTATTGTCTTTGCTTTTGAACTCGAAACCCCACAGGAGGGCGTTATTGAAGGTGCTGAATCAAGCTTATGTGGCACACAATGTATTTGTAGAGAAGATAGACCACCTAGTTGGAAACTTGGTGATAGATAACTTTATATCCTTTAGTGACGATGAACTTCCAGCTGAAGGAAGAGGGAGTACTAAAGCTCTCCATATAAGTGCAAAATGCAAAGGCATCACAATTGGTAGGGTGTTGATTGATAATGGCTCATCTATCAATATCATGCCGATGATCACTTTGACAAGGATGCCGATAGATGAATCTCACATGAAGCCAAGTAATATGGTGGTGAAGGCATTTGATGGAGCTCGTAGAGAAGTTATGGGAGATATAGAGCTTCCAATGCAGATTGGTCCATGTACTTTTAATATACAATTCCAGGTGATGGACATTACACCATCTTATAGTTGCCCTTTGGGAAGGCAATGGATTCATATGGCAGGGGCAGTTCCTTCCTTTCTTCACCAAAAGCTAAAATTTGTGGTGGATGGCCAAATAATTATTATCTCAGGAGAAGAAGATATGATGGTAGCTCAAACTTCCACTACACCTTATGTGGACATTGGAGATGAAGCTGTGGAATGCTCATATAGATCCTTTGAGGTGGCAAATGCTTTATATGTGGGTAAAGGGTCAAGTCTGTGTGCTCCTCGCTTGTCAAATACCACTGGTATGGTCATGAAGCAAATATTGTGGAAAGGATGGCACCCTGGTTTTGGGTTGGGCAAAAACCTGCAAGGAATTTTGGAGCCACTAGAGATCATCGAAAACAAGGACAGATTTGGGTTAGGGTACAGACCGACAAGGATGGAAAAAATGAAGATGATGACTGAAAAGAAAGAGAAGAGAATTGCTCGTTTGCATGGCCGTGATTTTGAGTCTAAGAGATTAATCATACCACACTTATATGATTCGTTTCACTCAGCAGGGTATATTCATCCAGATTTAATGATGGTGACTGGAAATGGATTGTTGAAGGTTTTTGTAAATTTGTCTGTTTCCATGGTTGATGAAAAAGGAAGTGGGGAGTTTGACGTTGATCAGTTCATGTACCCTTCAAACGCAAAGCTAGGAAATTGGACGGTTTATGAGATGCCAGTTGTCTATGCCACCCAAGAGTAATGGATTTTCTTTATTTTCTTATTTTCATTTGTTTTAGGTTTTCTTAGGATCATTCCATTTCTTAAATAATGTAGGAGTGCTTATGCCCAAGAGCACTGAGATTTTCTTTCATGTATTGGGCCAACTTTCATTCATTTTCATTTCAATAAAAAGATTATTAAAATGCATTTTCTTCAATTCCTCAAGTGCAAATCTCATTTCTTTCCAAGACACAATTACCCACATTCTTCATTTTACCAATTTTCAGGGATCCAGACAATGAAAATGATGATAACAATGACAATAATTCAGAATTTAATTTTGAGAATCTTGTTCAATTTAATGAATCTGATCATGAAGAGAACCTTGAGGATTATATCGTGCCTTCTGAGTTATTAAGATTGGTGGATCAGGACAAGAAACCCATTGAACCTTATCAAGAAGAAACAGAATTAATAAGTTTGGGAGATGATGAGAATAAAAAGGAGGTTAAGATTGGAACTTCCTTACCATCCAATGAAAGGGAGGAATTAAAGGAGCTACTTCATGAATATGTAGATGTGTTCGCTTGGTCCTATCAAGATATGCCTGGACTCGATATTAGAATTGTGGAGCACAAGTTGCCATTAAAGCCCAAATGTAAGCCTGCACAGCAGAAGTTAAGGCGCATGAAGCCTGATATGCTATTGAAGATTAGAGATGAAGTTAAGAAGCAATTTGATGCTGGTTTCTTGGAGGTGGCCAGGTACCCTGAATGGGTAGCCAATATAGTTCCAGTTCCGAAGAAAAGGGGGAAAGTGCGAATGTGTGTGGACTATAGAGACTTGAACAAAGCTAGTCCTAAGGATAATTTTCCTTTACCCCACATTGATACACTTGTGGACAATACTGCCAAATACTCCACATTTTCATTCATGGATGGATTTTCGGGCTATAATCAAATAAAAATGGCTCGCGAAGACATGGAGAAAACCACATTTGTGACAATGTGGGGGACCTTTTGTTACAAAGTTATGCCTTTTGGGCTGAAGAATGCTGGAGCTACATACCAAAGAGCAATGGTGACTCTCTTCCATGACATGATGCATAAAGAGATAGAGGTCTATGTGGACGATATGATTGCAAAATCGCGTAAAGGGGAGAATTATGTCACTAGTCTCAGAAAACTATTTGATAGATTGAGGAAGTACCAATTGAAGCTGAATCCGGCTAAGTGTACGTTCAGGGTTAAATCTGGAAAACTATTGGGCTTTATGATCAGTGAAAAAGGGATAGAAGTGGATCCAGATAAGATACAAGCTATTCAAGATTTGACTCCTCCACACACCCAAAAAGAAGTGAGAGGATTTTTGGGTAGATTAAACTATATCTCTCGTTTCATTTCTCAACTCACTCTCAAATGTGATCCAATATTCAAGTTGCTTCGTAAAAGAGATCCCGGGGAATGGAATGAAGAATGCCAGGAAGCCTTCAACAAAATCAAAGAATATTTGTCGAACCCTCCTGTGTTGGTACCACCAGTAACTGGAAGACCTTTGATTTTGTATTTGATAGTCTACGAGAAGTCAATGGGATGTGTGTTGGGGCAAAGAAATGAATCTGGGAAGAAAGAACATGCAATTTACTATCTGAGCAAAAAATTCACAGATTATGAGTCCAAATATACCGAGTTAGAAAAAGTGTGTTGCGCGTTGGCTTGGACGGCTCATAGACTCAGACAGTACATGTTGTATCATACCACATGGTTGATCACAAAATTGGATCCTCTCAAGTACATCTTTGAAAAGCCTGCATTGTCTGGAAGGATCGCAAGATGGCAAGTAATGCTGTCCGAATATGATATCACATATGTGGCCCAAAAAGCCATCAAAGGGAGTGCAATTGCAGAATTTATTGCTGATCGTAATACGAATGGTTATGAACCAATAAAGCTGGAGTTCCTAGATGAAGATTTGATGTTTGTAGAAGAAAAATGTGAGAAAAGACCATGGAAGATGTGTTTTGATAGGGCGTCGAATGCTCTGGGGCACGGGGTAGGAGTGATTCTTATATCTCCTGAAGGTAGTTATTATCCAATTACTGCCAAATTGGATTTTAATTGCACGAACAATGTAGCTGAGTATGAGGCATGTGTCATGGGTTGGCAGGCGGCCGTAGAAAGAAAAGTCAAGATACTTGAGGTGTATGGTGATTCATCTCTGGTAATTTATCAATTAAAAGGAGAATGGGAAACCAGAGATCCAAAATTAATCCAATACTGAAAGTATATCGCTGAGTTGATTGATTATTTTGAAAATATCCGGTTCGAACATTTGCCACGAGAAGAAAATCAGATAGCTGATGCTTTAGCCACCTTAGCAGCAATGTTCAAGTTGGATGCAAATGCTGAGATCCAACCAATTAGGATGAAAGTGAAGAGTTCCCCAGCACACTGCTTGAGTGTTGAAGAGGAAGTACATGGGAAGCCTTGGTATCATGATATTCTGCAATACATAAAAAATCAGCAGTATCCTGAGCATGCTACTGAAAATGACAAAAGGACTATACGAAGATTGGCTATGGGATTCTTCTTAGATGGAGAAATTTTGTACAAGAGAAGTCGAGATCAAGTACTGTTAAGGTGCGTGAATTCAACTGAAGCTACTAAAATTCTTGAAGAAGTGCATGATGGAGTTTGTGGAGCTCATGCTAATGGTCACATGATGGCCCGACAAATCATGAGAGCAGGTTACTACTGGCTGACTATGGAGAGAGATTGTATTAACTATGCTCGAAAATGCCACAAGTGCCAAATCTATGCTGATAAAATTCATGCACCTCTAAATGCTCTAAATGTGTTAGCACCTCCATGGCCTTTTTCAATGTGGGGCATGGATGTGATCGGACCAATTACTCCAAAGGCTTCGAATGGGCATAGGTTCATTTTTGTGATGATTGATTACTTTACCAAATGGGTTGAAGCTGCTTCTTATGCAACTATAACACGAGCAGTGGTTTGCAAGTTTATCAAGAGAGAGATAATTTGTCGATACGGGCTTCCAGAAAGAATTATCTCTGATAATGCTCGAAACTTGAACAACAAGATGATGGTAGATGTGTGTACTCAGTTCAAGATCAAGCATCATAATTCAGCGCCATATCGTCCAAAGATGAATGGAACAGTAGAGGCAGCAAATAAAAACATCAAGAGGATAGTGGAAAAAATGGTTGAGACATATAGAGATTGGCATGAGAAGTTGCCATTTGCCTTACATGCTTATAGAACATCTGTTCGTACTTCTACTAGGGCAACACCATTTTCACTAGTGTATGGGATGGAAGCTATACTGCCTGTTGAAGTTGAAATTCCATCTTTGAGGGTCTTGATGGAAACAAAGTTAGAAAAGGCTGATTGGGTGAGAGATCATTACGAGCAACTCAACTTCATTGAGGAAAGGAGAGTGGCAGCATTGTGTCATGGCCAATTGTATCAAAGGAGAATGATGAAAGTGCATGATAAGAAGGTTCGACCAAGAAAATTTAGAGAAGGAGAATTAGTCCTGAAGAAGATTTTCCCAAATCAACTAGACAATAGGGGAAAATGGGCTCCAAATTGGGAAGGTCCTTATGTTGTGAAAAGGGCATTCTCTGGTGGGGCATTACTTTTGGCAGATATGGATGGAGATGATCTACCAAAACCAATAAATTCAGACACTGTGAAGAAGTATTATGCCTAAAAAAAAGGAAAAAAAGAAAAAAAGAGAGAAAGAAGAAAAAAAAAAAAAAAAAGAGATAAAGAAAAAAGAGGATTCAAATTGAAAACCCAAAAGGGCAGTTTGAGTCAATAGGGAGTGAATTCGAACTGAAAACCCGTAAAGGGCGGCTTGAATCAAGGAGACATATCTAAGTTGAAAACCTGAAAAGGCGACTTAGGTATGAGGAGAAAAGGCATTGAAGGGTCATGATATAGAAGCACGAATATGATTTGATAGGACTTTACGTGGTCAGATGACTTGAAGAGAATGAGATTTTCGGATGAGAATTTTGTATTAATTGATCAAAGTTATTTGAATTTTTGTTATTTGCCCAAAGCCTGTTTGAATAGTCCTACAATTTTCGTTTTTATTTCAACCTTGCTTTGCCTTCACACTTGGCTACCTTTTGAAATATTTTCAGATATTGAATAATACCATTCCTTTCATTTTCACTTATTATTTCCTTACCTTGAGGGATTGAGAAATTGTATTGCATTGATTTTGAAATTGGAATGATAATGAATGTTTGCTTGGCAAAATATGTGAAAGACTCCTATATTATTTAGGAAAATGAAAGAAAAGGGAAACTTGTGAATGAATGAAAATGGAAATTAAGGAAAAACAACGAAAAAGAAAGAGTGAATGAAGGTGAAAGAAGAAACAGGGGATAAGATAAGATATAGAGGGCACGAAGACAAGAGATTCATTGGGAAAGATGGAAGAAGGAAAATGAGAAAAGAAATAGGAAATAAAAGGACAGGATGACAAATAGAAGAATGCATGAGATGGATTGATACAGAAAAACCTTGTTATTGCCACAGTTAAAGTTGAAATGCTTTTCAAAGAAAACATTGCATGAATGGAATAGAGTGTGTGAGTAATATTGCATGAATGGCATTACACAAATGATATTGCATAGATAGGATAGAATGCATGCGTAGTTGCATACATGATGTATTGCATGAGAAAAACTACAGACAAGGTTCCTTGAGTACAATCTATATGACCTTCGGGCATGATTCCTCCAAATTTTGGAGGAGCTATTGGACAAGATTTTAAAGTTTGACTGCCTGCCTGTTTAGGAGGAGCTATTAGACAAGATGTTAAAGTTTGACTGCCTGCCTGTTTAGGGGGAGCTTTTTGGACAAGATTTTAAAGTTTGACTGCCTACCTGTTCAGGAAGAGCTATTAGACAAGATTTTAAAAGTTTGATTGCCATCTTGTTTAGGGGGAGCTTTTTGGACAAGATTTTAAAGTTTGACTGCCTGCCTGTTTAGGAGGAGCTATTAGACAAGATGTTAAAGTTTGACTGCCTGCCTGTTTAGGGGGAGCTTTTTGGACAAGATTTTAAAGTTTGACTGCCTACCTATTCAGGAAGAGCTATTAGACAAGATTTTAAAAGTTTGATTGCCTGCTTGTTTAGGGGGAGCTTTTTGGACAAGATTTTAAAGTTTGACTACCTGCCTGTTTAGGAGGAGCTATTAGACAAGATTTTAAAAGTTTGACTGCCTGCCTGTTTAGGGGGAGCTTTTTGGACAAGATTTTAAAGTTTGACTGCCTTCTTGTTTAGGAGGAGCCTTTTGGACAAGCTTTTCAAAGTTTGACTGCCTACCTGTTTAGGAGGAGCTTTCTAGACAAGATTTTAAAGTTTGACTGCCTTTCTGTTTAGAGGGAGCTTTTTGAAAAAATAAAAAAATTAAAAAAAGAGAAGTCAGACAAAATAGGTGTCTATGTCTTCGTGCAATTACTGTTTCACAGCAAATGCACAAAGAGGGGCAGCTGTAGACACCCTATTTTGTCCGGGGTCTTAATTTGTATAAATAATTAATTAGGTTGGGTGACATTTGTATTTTAATTTAACAATTTAGAATTACGCTAGAATTAAATTAGAATTTTTAGATTTAGAATTAACATTAATTAGGAAATTAAAATTAAAATAGGATTTAGGAATAAAAAAAGAAAAGAGAGAGAAAAGATAAAAAGAAATAAAAATAAAATTAATTTTAGGATTAGATAATTAGGATAATTAGATTTTTAGGAAATTATTTGGATTAATATTAAATTTGATAGAGTTAGATTAGGATTAACATAATAATTAAATAGATAAAATATTAAAAATAGGAGATAATTATTAGAATAAGTATAGTTGTATTAGGACTCTAGCTAATTTGTGGCTATAAAAAAGATTAAAGCTTAGGATTTGGGGGAACAAAAAAAAAACACAAAACTTTGACATCTTCTATGACCTAACTTCTGAATCACCATCATCATCAGTCACCCAAAACTTGTTGCTTGCTGTCGTCTTCCTCTGTTCCTATTCGAGTTAAGCCTCCTCTGCATCTCAGAAGCTTCCTGTTTTATGCCATTTCCGATCTCCACTACAACTGCTCTGCACCTGTGTCCTTGCCGCCAGCATTGAACCAAATCTCCAATTTTGCTCATCGTCGCTGCTGCACTGCTGCTTACATTGTAGCCCGATCACCACAGCTGCTGTCCTGTCATTCCTCCCGACTACGTCTTCATCGCATCACTCTGCCAACGTTTGAGCATAACTGGTTGCTGCTTGGAACTTGAGGACACAACCAAAGACGACTATTAGTGGAAGTTGCAAAAACAAGGGACAAGAAAGAAGGAAAGAAATAACTAGAAAAGAAGGGAGAGACGCAGGAAATTAAAGGTAAGCAAAAAGGTTTTTTTTTTTGTATTATTAGATATTGACTACTTAGGTGATATTTGATTAAATAAATTAAAACTTAAATAATCCAAATTGGCATGATTTTAAAACGTAATTTGTAAAATTGGACTTAATTTGTAGTATATATTTTGTTTAATATATTTTTAAGATTAATTAATTTAATTAACATAATAAGATTAAGATAACGTGACTTGACTTAATTTAAAATTTTGAATTAGTTAATTGTGGATTTATTTGCATGACTTGTACAATATGATTTGATTTACTTTGCATGATTTAATTACTTTGATAATATTTGACTAATATATATTGAATAAATAATTTGTATGTTGATATGATTTGTTTTAATTTGTATGATATATTTTGTATGTTTAGTATGATAGATATTAGATAAAAAAATAATAGAAAAATAAATTAAATTAGAGAAAAAAAATGCAAATAAGAATAAAAGAGAATAAAGATTGAATAAGAAAATAAAATACTAAAAATGAATATGGATTATGCCGAGGATGAAACTCCAAGAAAGTCAATTGGTACTCCTTGGATTTTCTAGGTGAGAGGATTCTTCTTGAGTTGAGCTAGATTGATGGAATACTTAAGGAGAATTTTCAAGAAAACATAATTCACGTTCATTTTAAAGATATAATAATAATAAATAATAAAATCAAATAATAAATTAAGAATAAAGAATATAAAATAATACCATGATAAGGTAATAAAAGAAGTAAATGTGACATATGCCGAGGATGAAACTCCAAGAAAGTCAATTGGTACTCCTTGGAATTTCTAGGTGAGAGGATTCTTCTTGGGTTGAGCCAGATTGATGGGATACTTAAGAAGAATTGTCAATAACCCATATGTCATGTTTATTTTCAAAATATAAAATAATAGAATTAAAATAATACAATAAGAAGAATAAGATTAGAAAATATTTAAAGATAAGAATTCCATAATATACTCAATCAATCTGACGATGGAGTTCAAGAAAGTCGATTGGTACTTTTTGAACATCTTGAGGTGAGGGGAGTTTCTAAGATTTGAGCCAGATTGATGGAATAGTCTTAGAAACTTTCCCAATATTTAATTATCGAAACTAATACAAACTTAAAGGCAAATTTAGACTAAACTTAAAACTAAGTGGTACCATTTTAGAATGGGCGTTGTGAGGGTGCTAATCCTTCCCCACACGTAACCGTACTCCCAAACCCTAGATTCTTTGAACGTAGACCAAGCCTTATCTTTAGACAAGAATAGGTGACCAATCACACCTTAGGTTGAATGGTTGGTGGCGACTCCTTGAATTTTAAAGTCTAGCGGGTTAGGTTCATGGACCTAGACGTTATGACAATATATATATATATAAAATTTTGCTTTATAAATAAATTAAATAACAAAATATATAATTTTATTCACCTTAAACTCATACCTCATCGTATAGGATCAGTCTCAGATTTTCCGATTTATTTCATAAACTATCAAATCGATATACAATAATCCGTCACATATTTTCAAATATTAATTCATTCCATCAAAATTCAGCCATATACCTCCGATATCAAATTTGATACAAGTCAATTACCTCAAATATTTCAACATTTCAGTCCTATACTCTTTAATCGTTTATCTCATTCCTATGAATCAACTTTAATACCTTCAAAATATATCCTTAAAAATCAACACTAAACTTATCATTGAAATAATTTATCTAAAAATCAAGACATATTCATTTCAAACCATTTATAAAAGTTTCCGCAGCATAACGATTTTATAATCGGAACCTCTGACAAGTTCAATTAGTACCAATCCATATATTCACAGTCCAATCCATTATCTATAAACCCACAAATAGTTAGCCTTTCTTAGATCTATTAATCAAATCATAATCATTCAAAAATAATCATCCTTATAATCCATCAATTGCTACATTTTCTTCCGTTTACGAAACTCATCACTAACTGAAATATTATCCCTATATTCTAGGTACCGAAATAAAACTAATAAACATTTTATAGAAAATTTGGATTGGATAATCTCTATAGCGAGTTAGGAAGTTGGATGAGTATGGAAGGATGCTTTAAAGCACCTCACTTGTCCCGATTCCCTAACTCTTTATCTATAGAGAATCTTGAGTGAACGAACAGAGAAGGAATTCATGCGTATTAAATTAGAATAAAAAACTATTCAAAATTTCTAAATTCATGTCAGTCAATGTCAAAACCAATATCGGATTCAGAATCATAGTTCACTATCATAATCATTTTCAACTTTCGAATTTCAAATATCAGAAATTCACAAGTATTCAAATCCCGATCAATCAAAATCATTTCAAAATTCAAAATTCAAACATCAAAATTTCAGAAATCAAATCATGACGCAAAGATATCCCTGCGTCTCCTATGTATGTCCCTTACCTCTTAATTTATCGATATTCACTTCTTTAGCACCAATAGCACCCTTTGATCTCGGGCTGCAATTTACCATTCCAGCTTGATAAATTTACCATATTTTAATTTAAGAGAATATCTAATTATTCAAATACTAATACATTGTCTATTAAAATCTCTAAATTCACTGTAATTCCTATCGTTGCCAAAAATAAATCTTTTGCTACACAACTCCGTTTTCGATTCCAATTGCGCCTACAGTCTCAAAATGATTTATACATTATTTTAGGACCTAAATTACATTGAAACAAGCATTATTTCAGTCTCCCCTTATCATGGTCGAATCACCCTCACTATGCCACATGTTGATTTCCTTCAAATTAGGCTTCCTTTTTAATTCCAATTTAATTCTACCAAATTTCTACACCACTTCTATATAAATTACACATTAAATAACATTGAATTTAAGCTCTCCTACTCATGGCCGAATTGCATTTTCTCCCTACACTTGGTATTTTCTTCCATTTAAGCTAAACTAAGCTTGTTTCTTACTTTTCATAATTTCTAAAATTTTTCTACATTAAATTCTCATCAAATTACACCATATTCATGCATAATGAATAGTGACCAAAACCCTAAGAGAGAGAATTTCATGATTTTGATTCAATCCAAGCTAGATACAAGCTTAAACACCTTAAATACATAGCTAAAAACCATTAAATAATGAAAATTTCAAGAATTCTCTCACCTTTCTTCATGATCAGATCTGACGTGGGATGATTCACCATGATTTTGGCCACTTTAGGACTTGATTTTGGTGTCAAAAGATAGGGTACTGAAAACTAGGTAGGGTTGGTGAAGACAGTTTTCTATTTCGGTGTCTTTTTCTAAGGTTTTCAAGCACTTTCTCTCTCCTCTTAATCTTTCATCAATGGTGGAAATGAAAGAAGGAGAGGCTGGATGAAAATGAAGAAGATGGATGCTGGAAAATTCTGATATTTTGACATTTTAAAGCGTAAATTACCATTTTGCCCTTATACTTAATGAAACTTTCCAATTTTGCCACTATAGTTTGACTTAATTAAAAATAGTCTATCCAACCTCCAAAATATTTCATTTAATTATAAATCACCTCTATTCAACTTGCTCTAATGTTTGGTAAAGCTTTTGTTAGGGTTTGGTTACCGATTTGGGTGAAATTACCAAGATACCCTTAACCGTAAAATCGCGTAAATTTCTATTTTTATGCCCGATTTCTTCTATCAGTCCACATGGTCTAAAACCTTGTTACATGAAAAATTATTCACCGCTGACAATTGATCGAAAGTCATCTCGATTTAACTGTAACTTACGAAAATTCTTCCGGCCTATGTCCTTAATCGTCATTTTTGAAATTGTTTCACACCTTTCAATATATACTCAAACGAAGTGATTTTGAGATGCAGTTTCTCGCTATATTCATATTTCACCTCAAATATCATCATTCTAGGGTCTCACTTCGATCTGGACAGAGAAAGTCCTGGTGGGGCCCACACTAAATACTTTCCTGAACCTTATCGAACAAACCCTTTATTTAAATATTTCAACAATAAATTTTCTCTTTTAAATTCCTACACTCAATAACTTATATCAAATATAAGGAAAACAAGGCTTTCACAAAAGGTAGCTTATGCTGGCACCATGTATCTGCGCAGACTACCTTAGGCAAATACAAGCTTATCGTGCAAGGCAACTCGTGCGAGTAGCTCATCTAGCACAAGATGCTTCCGTTGTGACAATTTTAATATTATGACCTATGCAACGCAAGACACTTCACACAAACGTGTTTGCGCAAGATCATGCTCCACACACAAATTCACTTGCATAAGGAATGAAAAGCATAAAAATTTATTTTAAAACTTTTTTTTTTCATTTTTTGATGTTTTTGAAGGTTATATCTTTAGTTTTCATGCTTTCATATTCTTCAATGTTATCATAATAACTACTCTCACTTTAATTTTCCTTTTTCTTATGGTTAGAGAGAACAAGACAGTAAAAAATTTAGGGTTTAAAAGAGGAGAACGGTAAAAAATGTGAAGCCAATGAATAAAAAAGAGAAGGAGACGAGTTATGTGTTTTGGAAATTATTATTAGGGTACATTTATCTTTTCATATAAGGGTTCTTTTGTCTAAAAAATATTGAAGTTTAAAAAGTAAAAATTGTAGTGTGAATAAAAATTTTCAAAACAATTTCTTGTTTATTTTTATTAAAATGGATTTTGTAAATAAGTGTCCTTTAAACATTTTTAAAACATAACTAAGATACTATATAATGATATTATTATGTTATACATTGATAGTTAATGAGATAATTTCAGTATATTAACAAAAATTTACTTTATATGGAAATAATTTTAAAGAGTCCTTGATTAAGTGGCTTAAAAAACTCCTTAGAAAAATCCTATTAAAAATTACTCTATGTAAAATAATAAAACTAAAGTCGCACCAAGATTTTCTTTTAAGCCATCATATGAGAATGGTTTACCGTTAAGGGGAAAATACACAAACTTCCAGAGGTTTGGTAAAAAATACAAGCAGCCTTTTATCTCTTGAGATTTCATAAATATTTTATATGTCAATGAATGCAAATAAACTAAAAATAATTTTATAAAATGAAAAACTTTTAAATCTATAAAATCAAATAATCAAATCGATTTGAATCAATGAAATTTAATTCGAATCAATTCAATTATAAAAATTATTATCTTTTTTCCCAAGTTTGGATAAAGGAAGAGGATTGGCAGTAGGTTTGGACAACCAACCACTCAAATTTCATCCAATTTTTATGAGATGAACAACTATAGAAGGTGATATACCAACTTGTGCAGTGTTCTCGAATACAATGAAAAAATCTTCATATGGTATTTATATACTTAGAGAAATGATATTATAAAGTACCTAGAAAGGTGTTATGATGGTTTTCAATGGAAAAAGAATTCCCATGTAATATATTAAAATAATTAAGGATACATATGAATATGCAATGACACATGTAAAGACGTAGAGAAAAAACAAGTGAATTTCTTATCATAATAGGATTGCATCAAGGATCGAAGCTAAGCCCACCCTTGTTCGCTATAGTAATGGATGAGCTGACAAAATCCATTTAAGATAATGTACCTTACTATGATGTTTGCAGATGATATTGTATTGTGTGTTGAAACTAGAGCAAAGGTTAATGAGTAGAGTTGGCAAAAGCTAGCCTGAGCTCGAAAACTCGCTTAAAACTGAACTCACACCAACTCAAATTAACCAAAAAAGTCAATTCGAATTAAAAAAAAAATCGAACCCAAAAAAGCTTGAACCCGAAAAAATTCGAACCTGACATAACCTGAATCCAATACAATCTGAAATCGAGATCGATCTAATCTGAAACCCGTAAAAACCTGTGCATGCATTCATATATAATTATATATCTGTATATATGTAGATGAAAAAAATAAAATAATAAAATAATAAATAATAAAGGGTCAAGTGAAGTGAAAATAAAGTAAAACACATATAAGTAAATACGTATGAGTATGGATGTATATAACAACATTTATACAAATAAGTACAAATAGATAACCATGCAAATAAATTTATATGTAAATATGTAAATATCGAGACAAATAAAAACAAATAAGTATGTGTAGTTATAGATAAAAATAAAAAAGTATAAATAGATAACCATGCAAGGATTGTGCAATTATATGTATATTTATAGTATATAATAAAATAAATGAAAAATAAAAATAACACTTTTTATATTATATATAATCTTATTGTATATGGATGCGCAGAAATTAGGCTTTATTTTTCTTTTCTATACTTATTTTGTCTAAATACAGTATAATAAAATTTATGTAGCCTTAATTTCTAGGCATCCGTATGCGATAACAGTAATGTCACAACCTCCTGGTCGTGACATTTATAGTAAAATAAAATTGGATAGACTAATATATATGCAATTAAATATTAAGAATGTATATCTATTTTATGCAAAGGTTCAGATTATATTTAGCTATTAAGCTAATTTTTATATTCAGTTTATTAAATTAAAGTTGTGCTTGTTATTAAAAATAAATCCGGATTTATCATCATCATTATTTGATAGGAACCTATAAAAAGAAATAAAATAAAATAAAACAAAAAAAAGTGAGAAACGTATGAAGTAGCCGTTGGGACGGAAAAAACAGCTGGAATCTAATGCAGGCCCCGTGATTGCAACGGTAACATAAAAAGCATTTTTTGAATTCCCCACTCCTCGATGCACCGAAACGTTGATAAATAGTTACCCTTTTCGCTCACAACGTTTCAAATCCAAAGCCCTGCTTTAGACTCTCTCTTCTCCCTCTCTCTCTAAAACTTCTGTCTACAAAGAAGAAGAGAAAAACCCAATCACTCGCTTCTTCCAATTGCTCCTTTGGACCTTTGATTTGGGTTCGACATTTTCGTTTTATTGTCTTATTTGCTGATTTTTTGGGTGAATCAATAACAAGAAAATAAGGAAATGGCAACCGTTAATGGGTTCCAAGGAAACACACCAGTGGCCACCAGCGCTGGAACAAAACAGCCTGCCCCCACTGCTAAGACTGTTGATTCTCAATCAGTTCTTAAAAGGTTTTCTCTCTCTCTCTTTTCTTGTGGCTCTACATCTTAATTTTGTTTTTTGCCTTTCACTTTTTTGTTTACATTGGATTTTGTTTCTTGAAAACTTGGTGGAATTGTTTTCCTTTTTTTCAATTGTTTTTGACATGTTCGAAGAATGGAAGGCCAAGAGCAACAACCATTTGGTCAAAGCTTGGATAAAGTGTTTGATTGTATTTTTTGGGTCAATCATTATTTTTTAAATAAAAACATAATTGCCTTTTCATTGTTTTTGTGTTGATCTCAAAGGGAAAATTTGTGTTTTTAAATTAATTTTGTTATACTAGTTTGTTACCTTACCTCCAAGCAATAGCTTATTTATATCTTGATTTTTATTCATCTCTTCTTTCTGTGTGAATTTCTAAATCTCACTTTTGTTTTTTCCTGTCAACAGGTTGCAATCTGAATTGATGTCTTTGATGGTAAGAACATTCTTTGTTCTTATACACACATTCTTTGTTAAGTGATTGAGGGTTTTGTCTTAAAAGTTTTCTGAATATCTTGCTCAAATTTATTGAGTAGATGAGTGGAGATTCTGGAATATCAGCATTCCCTGAAGAGGACAACATATTTTGCTGGAAAGGAACAATTACAGGAAGCAAAGACACAGTGTTTGAAGGAACAGAATACAGGCTATCTCTTGCATTCCCCAATGATTATCCGTTTAAGCCTCCAAAGGTCAAGTTTGAGACTGCTTGCTTTCATCCCAATGTTGATGTCTATGGCAACATTTGCTTGGACATTCTTCAGGTAAAATCTTCTCTTGTACTGCCCAAAATTTTGTGAAAATAGAATTAAATTGTCTGCTTTTGGACATAATTTCATCATACTTTGATGCATGATTTGCTGTAGGATAAATGGTCCTCGGCTTATGATGTAAGAACCATACTGCTATCTATCCAGAGTCTGCTTGGAGGTATTCTTTCTTCTTCTTTTTTTTTTTCTCCTTGTTCGAAACACTAGAGCTACAATCACAAGCCCTTTTTAAAAGTTTTAATCTTCTGGTAATCTAATATGCAGAACCAAATATTAGCTCACCTTTAAACACCCAGGCAGCTCAACTTTGGAGCAATCAAGAAGGTATCTTCTAGTTGTGTTTTTTATCAGCATTCAGCCGATCCTTCATTTTTTTTTCTTTTGTGTTTAAAACAGACTGACCCTTTCTTTTTCTGACTTCTGCAGAATATAGGAAGATGGTTGAAAAGTTGTACAAACCACCTAATGCATAATTTGAGGAATCAAAGGGTAGCAGGAGTTTTCGTGATAATTCATAGAAAGTCTTTAATTCTTTTTCCTTTGGACAATGAGAACTTGAAATTTGTCTTTCTTTCTTACTCTTGAAAATGATAGAGCCGTTGAATTATTCTACTTGATGCAGTGTTCAGAAGAGTGCTCCGAAAAGTGCCAAATATCTTATGCTGAGCAACAAAAATTGCTTTAAATTCTAGGATACTGAAAATTAAATTTGATAATATTACTTAACTTCCCTATTTCATTGAGGTTGGTTATTCGTCAACAAAGGCCGGCCAAAAATTAGCTAACGATGTGTTTAGAAGCCCTTGTCCAAACGAGTATTTTACAGATAGCCGACACGGAATTAATTAGCTTGCCGTTTCGATTCTTTGGAAAAACTCGATGAATTTGATCTTTTTAGGACTGTCCAATTTTTACAGTGCTGGTTGTCTGTTCACAGGCTAGCTGTACCAGTCATCCAAAGATAAACTTAATCCGAATAAATTGTGACACAATCAAACAGAACGAACAAAATGTTGAACTGTTCACAGGCTAGGTACTCATTTTTGCACTCGCTGTTTTGTTTACCAATATTTTCAAGAAAAAAAAAGAGTACTAAATAATTCGGATTGGTACTACAATAAATAGTCATACTAAATAATAACTAAATAACAGTCATATACTCTTTTTTCCATTAAAACCTAGCTTCTTAAGGTAATGGCTCTCTCATCCCAACATATTTTTTATTTCCTGAATAAAAAAACCCAAAATTTGAACAATTGTACCAACAAAAAGGCAGAAAGCCAGGTAACGGGTGTGCTGCAGCTCCATCAATGCAAGCTTCTATTTCTTTGGTGATGTAAGTTGCCTCACGTTATATTTTGCCAACTCCTTGTACTTCTCAACAACCCCAATCAAGCAGACAGTCTGACAAAATTCATTCAGTTCAGAGAAGAAAGAAACCGTTACCTACGAGAAGGCATGTCTAGAAGCAAACAATGAAAATGTATTTTTCATTCACGAGGGGCTTTGCACATATAAACAATAAAAGAAGACAAGTGAGATTCACCAATCGAAAGAAAAGATTCACAGCTCCATCACATAGCACCATTTTTTTTCAGGCATGATGGGGCATGCACGTACAAACAATAAGCAAAGACAACAAGTGAGATTCACCAATGGAAAGAAAAGATTCACTGCTCCATCATCACATAGCATCATTTTTTTTCAGGCATGAGGGGGCATGCACGTTCAAACAATAAACAAAGACAACAAGTGAGATTCACCAATGGAAAGAAAAGATTCACTGCTCCATTATCACAAAGCACCATTTTTTTTCTCCATTTCAACTAGTGAATCTCACTTGCGATTTGTGAATTGTGTTGGTGAGTGGTGTCCATAGAAAAATGATGAGTCAGAGATGTGGATTTATATTCAAATCCTAACAAATAAAACATGCACAAAGCCAAGCAAGAATTTCTTAAGAACAAGAAATAATCAATTATAACTTTCAATTAATAAAAATTATACTCTCTACAGAGTGAGAAATCTGCCACACTTTGAAAAATTGTCCACCTTTACATTCTTCAGAAGAAAATTACCATTATTTGGCCTTGATTTTTACTTTCATTAACATGGCTAGTTTAACATAATTCACATATATTAAACTTTGAATCTTCTCCGACACAGAATGATCAACTTTCAGTATATTCTTTTGGCCAATTTTTTAAGCATTCAGGAATTGAAGGCTGGACAGAATTTCCAGCTAGAGGGATTAAGTGAAACTACAAACAAGGGAATTCGAAAAAAATATTAGAAGTAAAACACAATATTTACCTTCACAATTTCAACCACAATTGTCATATCAGGATTGCTAAGATCAACTTTGTGTGGCGCAGGTATAGACTTTGCAACTGAATTTATAATTTTCATCCTGTCAATACCAGAATTTGCACGGGCCTCATACAGTACAGCAAACTGCACAGAAATAGAAATTAACAATCCCAGAACTAATAACACGCAACAAAACTAACATATACATGATACCCAATAAGATATTTGCCCTTCTTCAATATATATATATATAGAGAGAGAGAGAGAGAGAGAGAGATGCAGAAGGGAATTTTTTTTTCCAGGGGGGCAGGGCCAAATCTAATCTAAACATTATCTAACTACCCAAAAATGAAATTAACACATACACATGATTTATTCAAATGTAGAGAGACAGAGGACTAAAAGGTTCCCTCAAATAATAATCAAGACATTCATCAAAAGATTGGTTCAAATTAGCTGGTTTGCATACTAAATGAAAGCATTTCAAATATTTTAGACAGTTTAGTTTTATACATTGAAGTGAACCATGAGTTGATGGCAAGTCATAAATAAGCTTAAGATAATTATTTCATACACCACCGGTGAAGTTTTTGTTACTCCACAAGCGATGTTAGAATCATGACACATGTCCTATAAAAATATTTATAAAAAAAAAAAGATAAAATAATACGAGTCGTGATCCTAACCCCACTTGTGGAGTAAAAAAACTCTACCGGCAGTATATGTAATAATTATCCATAAACTTATCGTTTTATTATGGATAACTCTACCTGCATCTTATTCCAACAAGCAAATGGTACAAGACACAGTTCATCAGCATTATAATGGATCGAACACTTCTGGAGCATAATTTAAAGCCATGGTTATCTTAGAATTTCTAACAACATTTTAATTTCCGGTCAAATTCACACTAGTGACAGCTATATGTCACCTGCAGTCTGATCTGCCAACATATATTCAAAAGGATTGACAGGTCCATATTGTCATTTCCCTCAACAAAGAACGGTAAGTCAGATCTCTCATTTTGGATAACAACCAACCTTGAGCTGAAACTAGAATTTGTTGCTTTAAATGGTGTTGATCATGTATTAATCATGCATTTGGATTGTGTCAAATCTAAGTTTGATTCAAGTCATTCTGAAAGGGATCAATGAAAGACAAACAATAGAGATACTTCAAGAACTTTAAAAATATAATAATGTGTCATAGAAAGCAAGTTCAAATTCAATGCACCTTTTTTCCATCTTATGCATTCCAAATTAAATCTGAAAATATGTCCTTGTATTTTTACAACTTGCACTTGAAGCACTAAATATAATATTTTATCACTTGAAAATCAAATAGAAGAATGAGAAAATGAAAAGATTCAACTGTTCCAAACCTTCTTAGGGTTCTGTGTCTCCACCGGAAAATACTGTGCAATGAGAGGCTTCATTGTTCTTGTAATCTCCTCTTCCGAAGCATAGCATGCTACTTCAACTGGTAAGACTCTTAAAATGAACCTAAATAACAGAAACAGTGAGATTTTAGCTTGCTCCCTCAAGATGTCATTTCCTACGGGCTCATGCTTTGTATATCTACATAACATGCAAGCCAATAATGAACCTTGACATATGCTTCCTTGTTGATGCAGCAGACGTCATCATATGCTGCACAATATCTTTAGGGCCAGGATCTCCATCTCTCTTCCGCATTTGAACAAAGACAACACCATTACAACCTGAATCAAGGTTGAGGAACCGCCTCTGATTGAACAGAATGCAGAGAAAAAAATAAGTAAAAAACAGTAAAAGAAAAATGAAAATGAAATAATGGCATGCATCACCGCATTTGTTCACAAGAGCTGACAAGACTTAATTGCCATAAAGAATGCTTGAGCAATTCAACACTAAGAATGAGAATTGAGTATGAAAAGAGTAATGAACAAAACATCACGAATAACTCATTTGTTGACAATTAAATCAGATAAACCATATTTATGGTCAGTAGACTAAATACAAGAAGTTAATATGGCACAGCAGGAACATCCTCATTTGGGCTACTTCCATCTTGCATCAAAAGATATATGTGAATTTTTTCAGTTAAGTATTTTGCATAATTGATACTATGTTATATTCAAATAAATTTTACAAGAAAATATTGTATCAGCATTCTTTTAGCTTATTTTCATTTTCTTTTCCAACAGGCATATAATTGCGTTATTGTTTCAATTTCATTCAAAATGCCAACAACATAAATTTTTGGTCAAAAAGGTAGGTTAGCACCCTAACAAAATGATATTTCTAAATGTATTTTTCCTCTTTCTGGCATCCACTTAATCTGCATATCAATTACAAACTTTTGAAGCAGTAGTTTACAAACCTTACTCTTATCTCCAAGATCTGTGAGCTCAGCTTCAATAAGCTTATCAATGGATGTCTCTTTTTCATCGGTTGCACACTTTGATGTATCTATTTCAAGGCATTGTTTCTTTGCTGGTGGCTCCTTGGAATTATCTGCTTGATCTTCAATTGCCCCATCCTTTTTACTATCTTTAGTCTCTTCTGTTACCTTCCCATGGCATACATCATCTGAATTATGATGATCCAAATCTTTATCTGTCGAACTTTCTTGACCAGCATTACTTTCCCTACTAGTATCTGATTTAATCACTTCCTCTTGCCCTTTCTCCTGGCCCTCATCATCACCCTCTTCTTCATCATCATCTTCCTCATCATCACTATATGAGAAAGTAATCTTTTTATTTAGAGGCTTATTGGGTAACCCTGCAGGCTCCTTTGTGGAATCCTTTCCATGGACTAGCTCTTCAAAGAACTGTGAGAAAATAAAATAACCAGAAGCTTAATGGAAATGCACAAAAGAATAGCACAGGAGAGCATTAGAAACCAGCTTAACTTGAAAGTAGGAATAAACAATCCAAACTTCAAAACTTCCTCTTGGCCGCTATACATACATCGAGGGATGGGGAAGAGGTGGGTTATATGAGTTGTTACAAAAGTACTCACAGAACGCATTTTTTGTATCAAAGTTTCTACCAAAGATCAGTGGAGTAAAACAAAATCCTTTTTTCTCAAATGAAGTTCTTTTTCCATTTTCCACTAAACAAACTCGATTTCAAAGAATGCCAAGAGCAAGGTATTGTTTAGAATGATGCCAAATAAACAAAAGATAGCCCAACAGGAACAATTATCCAAAATTTGACAGAGGATGTAAAAACTGAGAGCCAAGAACACAATATCTAAAAAAAAAAAAAAGATGAGCAGAAAGAAACAAATAAATTTTCCCTATCTTTTTTTTCCCTCATATTTCCCTCCCTTCCAAGAATATAAATTATGAAGTTGAGTCTATAAGCAGTTCTATTCAAGGTGTAAGAATTGAAGACCAAAATAATAATCTAAAAAACTCTTCTATGAGTTAATCTCTCTTCTTCACAAACCTCTTTGTTCTCAAGAGCATGAATATATAAATATCTACATATACTATGTTTTCAAAGATGTTTCCTGTTGAACAAATAGAATGTCATCAGCTATGTTCCCAATCAACTTGATGAGCAGCATCAACCGATTTTTCTTATCATTCTCTCTTCTGAAGTACAAAGGAAATCCAACTTTTTGACTAGAGCCCAAGTTTCTTGATGAGCAATTAATGTTACAATAGGTGGAGAAAGAACTGGAGTCTATATGCATTAAGAGACCAAAAAAGAAAAACTTTTAATTACAAAATTAACTAGACATTTCAAAGAATGCACATTATGAAGCATGCTATCAAATGGCTTTTCCTCTCCACTATCACCAATGTACTATTTTGATATCCTTATTGTGTATATAAATAGACTGAAAGGGGCTACAAGCAACATATCAGGTATACACAAGCAAACCCTGAATCCCTAATAAATACTATTGCATACTCCTAAAATAAGCATTCTTTGTAAACCAACAGCAAGATCAGCTCCGCTTCATAGTATTAAATAATGGTTCACCAAAAAATGCTTACACTTCAAAACAAGCTAGCACAATACCAAAAGAATAAACGATGACAGTATGAACAGTTAAGATGCAGAAAAGATGCAGGCTTAAAGTGCAATGCCACAACTGTTATCACATACAAGTCCATCATCAATTGATTAAGAGAAGTTGATGTGAGTATAAGATCACAGTTCAAGTTAATAGTTCAAAAATCAAAGCTTTAACTCAATTCAATCTTGCATAAAACACTCTCCTGAAAACCTTGCCTCCTCCAACAGAGCAATTAAAAGTTTTCAGCAATATACTGTATGACTATAGAGAAAGAACTACAAAACAAGAAATGTAGCACCAACTTATGTGAATAAATAAATAAATATAGGAAAAAAAAGAAAACAACTTTGAACATTTATCAAAACCTAGATGAAAATCAACAACCATTAGTAAAAAAAATGTTAAATTTAACCAAGGAAACTTGAATTAGAAACAAAAACCCAGATGACAAATCATCAATTAATGATACAAAAGTTAAGTTTAATTTAAAAAGGGTTCAAGAAGAACTTGTTAAAATATTATAAAAAGAAAAGAAAAACATACAGAGTCAATAACATTGATCGCTTCATGGGCAGCTTGCCGTTCTCTGCCACCATCACAAGTGATAAAGAAACCTTGAATCCCAGGCCTTAATGGGTATGCGCCTCTCTTCTTAACTGCTTTCTGTTTGCGTAGAAAAGATAAAAGAAAAAACCACGTTGAAAAAGAAAATTAAAGAATATATGAAAATATAGACTTCAAAGTAAAAGAGGGGGTTTGGGTATGGGAGGAAGCTAACATTGTGGGGAAGATATTGCTTCCTCTTCTTGCCTTTGGCTGTGGCAGTGTTGGGTTTCGCTTTGTTTTCGGTGGCCATTGGAGTCTTGTCTACAAACGACGCTGAAGCTCAAGTGTTTTGTACTTCGGACTCGATTTAAGGGTTCGGTTATAGACTCGTAGTTCTCAGCTATATAAATTTTTTTTTTTCAATTCCATTTCATTTTTTTTTAGTTTTTTTTTTCACGACAGAATTTTTCTCAAGAGAATAAAATAAGATAAATATGTTAAAATATAGCAATAATTACAAATTTTTTTTTGTGCCTGGGTTTAATTGAAAGCTCTAGCAACATTACTTAATGGTTATAAAGGATCAAAATTTGTTTTTAGCCCATTGATCCATGATGACTCATCATGAGATGCCCTAGAAGACTTTTTTGTACTTGTAAGATCTGATTCTACACTACTGTAAACTCAAACTTCATAAAATTTGATAATGTAAATAAAGTAAATATTGAATATTGATTTTCACTTGGATGAAAAGCTCCTTAACTTGAAAGGTGCATGGAAGAATGTTGGTGAGATAATGTATGGGCGAGAACATCAAACAGCTCGCCATATGCGAGCAACAAGGCTGATCGCCAATGGGCGAGCAGAATTGGAGAGCAGAACGCAAGGATGATGGGCGAGGGCGAATAGGTTGGTTCGCCCATATCTGGCGAGGTCGAGTAGATGAGTTCGCCCAAGTGGGCGAGGGCTTCTGATCACCCAAACGTGTTGAGAAAAATTAAAAAGCCAAATAAAAGTGGAATTTTGTGGGAAATCATGGCAATGTGGCGAGTAGAATAATTTAAGGTGATCGCCAACAACATGATAATTTCTGGGATCACCCAAACCTTTAGGTGATAGCCAAGGAAAGAAATCATCTCGTAAATTCCAAATATTGAGATGACAAACAAAGTCAATAACGTGTGGGAAGAAAAGAGTTCCTGTTGACTTCTTTTACTACAATAGTCTTCACAACATATGAAAGCATTAAATGAAAGTGTGAAAGGGATTAATGGCAATAGGACAAACAAGGGCCAGCTGAATTCTGGTGTTGAGAAATTCTTCAAGAAGTAATATACTACAAGACAAAAGAAAAGAATAAGATGAAAGTCAATGATAGTGGCTAGAAGATGCTTGGCGTGGAGAGGAAGATGCATGGCGTGAGAGGAAGAGAGAAAAGTCAAGATAAGTGGACTACACACCACCTTGCTTGTTGAATAAATTGGGTGAGACATTTAATGGCCAAGGGGAGCAAGTCAATAATAGTGGCTGCTGGAAGTGGCGTGGAGGAGAAGGAGAAGAAAAAAGAGGAAAAAAAAATTAGTCAAAAAATGTGCAGAGAATTCTTTCCATGGCCGTACCAATTGCTGCAGTTTTTCCACAAGCTTTTAATGCATGGACGACGTGAAGAAATGAAAGAAAATGACAGGGGGTGTTTTTAGTGGAATTGAAGGGCTATATAAGGAGGAAGACATGAGAAAAACCCACTTAGCCAAATTCATTTCCTGCAGTATTCTTCTCGCCTATTCTGTTGCTCTGCAATTTTATCCTTCTTTCCTTCGTTTTCTCATATAAGAGCCATGGAAATTCATCCTTTAGTTAGCCAAACTTGTCCTGCAGTGTTGAAGAGCTAAGGAACAAAAGAAGTAAAGTTAAGTGAGGCAGAAAAGCACTCTGTTCGGGAAGTGCAACTAAATTAAGGTGAGTTCTATATTTCTATGGTTCTCTTGATACTTGATGCTAGATTTCTATGTTTTACAACGTGATAAACATAGATATAGCCGGGTTGAGTTAAATATTGTGGAAGATATAAGAAATTAGATGGAAAAATAACCAAGAATGAGTAAAGAAACACGATGGGCGAACAGAATCTGTTTGCCAAATAGGTGAGTACCCGCCCAAAGATTTAGGCGAGCTCAAGAGATGCATGAGCTGGCGACAAGCATGTTCGCCAACTCCTTGGATAATGAGACAATCTCGAATGGGTGAGGGCGAGTGGCAAACTAGAATTAAGGCGCATGGCGAGTTGGTGAAGAGGGTGAGCTCCTCTGTTGGGCGGACTCCCATGAGTAACCAACAAATGAATGGCGAGCTTAATCTCGCCAAAGTGTCATAAGTATAGGGAAGAAATATAAATAATTTTAGAAAATATTCAAAAAAAAATATTAATAGTTTTAAATGAATTATTTTGCAGACGAGAATTGTGAACGGCGAGCAGGAAGCAAGGCTTCGATAGATCAGGTAAGGGAGATATGTGTGTGAAGTAAATGCATGTCCTGTGGAGTTAAATTTTATGAAATTATTGAGAAATGGTTTTGTTTTTGACATGCATTATTATGAAAAATCGTGTGCTTGGGCGAACCCAATTATGGTGTTTTGGGGCGGGCGAACCCTGTTTGCATGGATGGGCGAGTTGATTAGGACAATGCCAAAATGGGCGAGCCTTGAGGGCGAGCCAAGTCAAATTGTTTTAAAAAACTGTGTATTGGCGGGCGAACAATTGTTCGCCGTACCTGGCTAACTGTTTTATGAGTATTCTCAACGTAAAATAAATAAATAAATAAAATAATAAAGATTTTCCTTTTTATTTGAAAAAGGTTGACCTGGGCGAGTTGACCTGGGTGAATTGATCTGGGCGAGTTGACTAGTAAGTTGACTTTAGGCGAGTTGACTATAGGCGAGCCAGTTTAAACTCGTGCCTTCCTCACACGGAAGTTGGTGAGATTGCGGGCTGTTGTTATGATTTTATAAAACCTTTTGGAAAATAATTACTTAAAAGGTGTTTTATGAGATATTGAATTGATTTTGAGACTTTAGGCCCCTAGTTACATGCATTATTATGAGTTATAAGACTGATGGACCCGCCAAGTCATCAGCGGTCTCGAGGTCACTTGGCAAGTGAACCCCGAGGACCACCCATAGATTGTGGCCATAGATCTACTGTATCCCTGCTGGGATGATTATTCCGTTCTCGCAAGGGGGAGGGGGAACGATGAGAGCATGATTTATTCATAGTGTGATGCCTAGTCTCAACCTATTGATTTTTGTTTACTAAGAGGATTCGTTGAATCCTATTTACTGTTTATTACTTGATATTGTAAAATGTTAGTCTGTGAATTAAATTTGAAAAAGTGTTTACGATATCCATCATTTTCTCAAATGGGTTTACTGTTAAGGAAAGCAAGTGTTTTGGGAGATATGATTTGATTTGTATAAAGCAGCATACATCTTCTTTACTGAGCATATTATCACTCACCCCCTTATTTTCCACTCCACAGATTATCGATCTTGGATTAAGAGAATTAGTCTCCAGGGATTATCGACTGCTAAAGTCAGCAGTTATTCGATATTGAAGGTACATCATATTCTTTTATATATTTAGTAAAATTATACAGTACTACTTTAAATAGAGGGAATGTATATACATCTTAAGGAAATAATATAATAATTCTTGTAAAAGTGTTAGGAGTTGTTAAGCATCACAGATAGCCCAACCGGTAAGTAAGTGTAATTCATGAGTGAATATTAGGTAGTTTGTAGACTTAGGATGTTACAGATTTAATAGTATCAAAGCATGGTTGGTCAGATGTCTAGCGATGTTTAAAACGAAAAGTAAATAGTAAACATTCCCTGTAGTACCATATAATCTGAATATATAATTGATATACTAACGATAATTAATAAATGATCTCTGTGGTACAGAAATGAGTGGAAGAAGGAAGGTGATACGCTCAGTTAGAGGTATCGGCCGAGGTAGGGCGGCACAGATTCCGGAGCCGCAGACACCGAACCTGCCCCTAGACCTCCACATCCTCTACAGTTAGAGAACATTGATACTCGTGTGAACCAAGTAGAGAGGTTAGTAACCGATTTTATGGCTATGTATCAGGCGGATAGAGCCGCGGATAGGGCGGAGAGGGAGAGAGCCACGACTCCTACAGCCCCAGTTGAGGTACCAGCACCACCACAGCTAGCACCAGTGGTACCTGAGCCTCAGCCTATTCCACCACCGGCACCTCAGCCACAGGTAGCTCTACCACAGCCATTGATTCAGCCGCCTAGAGATGTGGAGTCGTATTGTAATGTGGCATTGGTGAAATCATTTAAGAAGTTGGATCCACCTAAGTTTAAAGGTACTAGGGATCCATTGGCGGCGGAGCAGTGGATCATTGAGATTGAGAGGTTACTTAAGATTATGAGATGTTCAGAGAAGGAGAAGGTAAGCCTAGCAGTATTCCAGTTGGCAGATGATGCGAGACATTGGTGGAAGGCCACTCAGACTGTATTATTTACTCAGCATTAGGATCTGTCCTGGGATATTTTGTGGATGCTTTTCGAAGGCAATATATTCCTGACACTGCCTAGGAAAAATTACAACAGGAATACATGGATTTAGTTCAGAGTAGCATGTCAGTGGACGAGTATGAGGCCAAATTTACTACATTGAGCCGTTTTGATCCACAGACTAGTACAAATACTAGATATAAGATTTCGAGGTTTAGGGCTGGTTTGAGGCCATCTATCAGATTGAAGCTAGCCCCATTTGATATACAGACTTATGATGAGATAGTCAAACGGGCTCAGCTGTGTGAGAGGGATTATGAGCAGTTCCAGCTCGAAGTCAATAGTAAGAATAAAGGCAAATCAAAGGGAAAGGTTAAGAGGTTTATGGAGGACAGATTGGGTAGAGAGCAGCCTAAGAGAAGTAGACTTACGGGCATACAGATTACAGAGGGCAGATTTAATAGACCGGTAGTTTCTATTCCTGCTAGTGGCCCTACCACTACTCAAAGGAGTGTTGCGTCTTTATGTAGACATTATGGAAGGTCGCATGGGTCACGCCCTTGTCTTTTAATGTCTAGGGCATGTTTTAATTACGGACAGAAAGGGCACTTTATCAGGAATTGCCCAATGCTTAAAGAATCTGCTGCTTCTACTATTCCTCCTACCTTACCTCAGATAGTAGCCCAGGCAGCTCAGAGTGAGCCAGAGAAAGCGACACCCTCACATCCTAGACGGGCGACAGCCGCAGAGAAGGGTAAGAAGGTTGTGACTTAGGGTCGGGTGTACGCAATGGGTCAGGAGACTGTCGACGCCTCTATCGATGTGATTAAAGGTAAAGTTTATCTCTTTGGTCTTCCTGTAATTGCCTTATTTGATCCAGGTTCTACCCATTTATTCTTATCACCCACATATGCTAACAGGATTCCAGTAGAGCCGGAGTTGTTAGGGTATACTTTGCAAGTGAATACCCCTTTTAAAGATTTCGAGAGGGCAGATATCGTATATAGGAATTGTAGATTGACTATAGGAGAGAAGGTTTTTACAGCTAACCTCATTTTGTTGAACATATATGATTTTGATATCATTTTGGGTATGGATTGGTTAGCTGCGAACCATGTTAGTTTGGATTGTAATACTAAGTTTATTACCTTTTCTCATCCCGAAAACTATATTGTAAAGTTATTGTAAATGAATAAAATGTATATGAATATATGTTTATGAAATGACATGTGTACTAAAATTGTGGTCGTGTATGAATGTTTATGAAGGATATATTGCTAGTGTGGAGGATGTAGAAAGGAAACATCCAGAGATTCAAAAGATCCCCGTGGTTAAGGACTTCTCGGATGTGTTTCCAGAGGAATACCAGGGTTACCACCGGATCGAGAAACTAAGTTTACGATTGAGTTGGTACCCGGTACGGAGCCGATTTCTAGACCCCCATATCGGATGGCAGTGACTGAGTTGGACGAGCTCAAGAAGCAACTCCAGGAGTTATTAGATAAGGGATTTATACGTCCCAATGGGTCACCGTGGGGAGCTTCGGTATTATTTGTTCGGAAGAAGGATGGTAGCCTCCGGTTGTGTATAGATTATCGGATGTTGAATCGGGTTACTGTTAAGAATAAGTATCCACTACCCAGGATCGATGATTTGTTTGATCAGCTCAGGGGTGCACAGGTATTTTCCAAGATAGATCTTCGATTAGGCTATCACCAGTTGAAAATTAAGGAGTTGGATGTGCATAAGACAGCATTTCGAACTCGTTACGGTCACTATGAGTTCCTAGTGATGCCTTTTGGGTTGACAAATGCCCCTACAGCCTTTATGAGTTTGATGAATGAGGTGTTTCATCCATTTTTGGATAATTTTGTCATAGTATTTATAGATGACATCCTGATTTATTCTAAGACTCCAGAGGAGCACGAGCAGCATTTGCAGATTGTTTTACAGACCCTCAGAGAGCGAAAGTTGTATGTGAAGCTTAGTAAATGCGAGTTCTGGCTTGACCACATCATATTTCTCGGACATGCAGTATCGAAGGACGGGGTGTCAGTTGATCCGTCCAAGATAGAGGCCATTGTTCAGTGGGAAAGGCCTAACACTGTTACCGAGATACGAAGTTTCTTGGGTCTTGCCGGATATTATCGCAGGTTTGTGGAGGGATTCTCTAGACTTGCTGCTCCATTAACACGACTCACACGTAAGGATGTGAAGTTTGAGTGGAATGATGCGTGTGAGCTTAGTTTTCTTGAACTTAAGAAGAGATTGACTACTGCCCCTGTATTAGCCCTTCCTAGCAGATCAGGTGGATTTATGGTATATACTGATGCGTCCGCTCAAGGTTTAGGGTGTGTGCTCATGTAGCATGGTCGGGTTATAGCTTATGGTTCTAGACAGTTGAAGGATCATGAGAAGAATTACCCGACACATGATTTAGAGTTAGCCGCAGTAGTATTTGCATTGAAGATATGGCGGCATTATTTGTACGGGGAAAAATTTCAGATATATACAGACCATAAGAGTCTGAAATATATATTCTCACAACGAGAGTTGAACTTGAGACAGCGACGGTGGATGGAACTGTTAAAAGATCATGATTATGAGATTTTGTATCACCCAGGCAAAGCTAGTGTAGTAGCAGATGCATTGAGCCGTAAGCATGTTGGCATGGTATCTTACATGATGATCAGGGAACATGATTTGATAAAGCAATTCTCTAACCTCGGTTTAACAGTTGTTTCCTCTGACCAGAATGGATTTACAGCTAGTTTTCATATAGAGACGGATTTGATGGACCGAATTAGGGAAGATCAGAGGAGGGATGATTATTGCATTGGGATTGCCAGTCAAATTCAGATGGGAGTTATGTCAGATTTTGAGATTGGCACCGATGGGATACTGAGGTTTAGAGGTCGGATATGTGTTCCCAGTGATCGGCAGATTCGAGATTTGATATTATCAGAGGCCCATACCTCTAAATACACGTTACATCCGGGTAGTACTAAGATGTACCAGAATCTCCGGAGAGTGTATTGGTGGCCTAAGATGAAGAAAGACATCGTTGAATTTGTTGCTAGATGTCCAACATGCAAGCAGATTAAGATTGAGCATCAGAAGCCGGCGAGTATGCTTCGACCATTATCGATTCCTATGTGGAAATGGGAGCATGTTACTATGGATTTTATTATGGGATTACCACGGACCCGGAAGGGGTATGATGCTATTTGGGTGATAGTGGACAGATTGACTAAGTCTGCTCATTTCTTGGCCATGAGATCTACAGATTCAGTTAGTGCCTTGGCCGAATTGTATGTGAGAGAGATAGTGAGGTTACATGGTGTTCTAGTGAGTATTACCTCTGATAGGGACTCTCGCTTTACCTCTCATTTCTGGGAGAGATTTCAGGAGGCTATGGGATCCCAGCTGAGTTTTAGCACCGCTTTTCATCCACAGACTGATGGACAGTCCGAGCGTACGATACAGACATTTGAGGATATGTTGAGAGCGAGTGCACTGGATTTTAGAGGCTCATGGGACGATCACTTACCCCTGGCAAAATTTGCTTTAATAATAGTTTTCATACAAGTATCGGCATGGCACCGTATGAGGCCTTGTATGGCAGACGATGTAGAACCCCGATTGCATGGGAAGAAGTAGGAGATCGTAAATTGTTAGCTCCCGATTTGGTCGAGCAGGCTTCTCGTGATGTACAAATGATTTGTGAAAGGCTTAGAACGGCTCAGAGTCGGCAGAAGAGTTATGCGGATACCAGACGCCGACCATTAGAGTTTGTAACGGGTGATTATGTGTTTTTAAAGGTCTCACCATCCAAAGGTATAATGAGATTCGGGAAGAGAGGAAAGTTGAGTCCCCGATACATTGGGCCTTATGAGATCTTAGATCGCGTGGGAGATGTCGCATATCGGTTAGCACTACCACCAGAGTTGTCAGGAGTGCATAACGTATTCCATGTCTCGATGTTGAGAAAGTACCATCTAGATCCTTCTCACGTAATTCGACACGAGCCACTGGAGATCAAAGAGGACATGAGTTACGTTGAGAAACCGGTGCGGATTTTGGATAGGAAGGATAAAGTATTGCGATCCAAGACGATTTCTTTGGTTAAAGTGCTTTGGCAGTATCATAACGAGGAAGAGGCTACTTGGGAATTAGAGAGTCTTATGCGTGAGAGATATCCAGAGCGTTTCAATTGACAGGTCTGAGTTAAATTTGGAGGACCAAATTTCTTAAGGTGGGGAGAAAATGTAAGATCTGATTCTATACTACTGTAAACCCAAACTTCATAAAATTTGATAATGTAAATAAAGTAAATATTGAATATTGATTTTCACTTGGCTGAAAAGCTCCTTAACTTGAAAGGTGCATGGAAGAATGTTAGTGAGATAATGTATGGGCGAGAACACCAAACAGCTCGCCATATGCGAGCAACAAGGCTGATCGCCGATGGGCGAGCAGAATTGATCGCCGATGGGCGAGCAGAATTGGAGAGCAGAACGCAAGGATGATGGGCGAGGGGAATAGGTTGGTTCGCCCATATCTGGCGAGGTCGAGTAGATGAGTTCGCCCAAGTGGGCGAGGGCTTCTGATCACCCAAACGTGTTGAGAAAAATTAAAAAGCCAAATAAAAGTGGAATTTTGTGGGAAATCATGGCAATGTGGCGAGTAGAACAATTCAAGGTGATCGCCAACAACATGATAATTTCTGGGATCACCCAAACCTTTAGGTGATAGCCAATGAAGGAAATCATCTCGTAAATTCCAAATATTGAGATGACAAACAAAGTCAATAACGTGTAAAAGAGTTCTTGTTGACTTCTTTTACTACAATAGTCTTCACAACATATGAAAGCATTAAATGAAAGTGTAAAA
Source organism: Heritiera littoralis (assembly GCA_031772115.1). NCBI lineage: Eukaryota > Viridiplantae > Streptophyta > Magnoliopsida > Malvales > Malvaceae > Heritiera > Heritiera littoralis. The sequence continues at coordinate 4,364,289 of JAPDPK010000043.1, forward strand.
GGGATTAATGGCAATAGGACAAACAAGGGCCAGCTGAATTCTGGTGTTGAGAAATTCTTCAAGAAGTAATATACTACAAGACAAAAGAAAAGAATAAGATGAAAGTCAATGATAGAGGCTAGAAGATGCTTGGCGTGGAGAGGAAGATGCATGGCGTGAGAGGAAGAGAGAAAAGTCAAGATAAGTGGACTACACGCACCTTGCTTGTTGAATAAATTGGGTGAGACATTTAATGGCCAAGGGGAGCGAGTCAATAATAGTGGCTGCTGGAAGTGGCGTGGAGGAGAAGGAGAAGAAAAAAGAGGAAAAAAAATTAGTCAAAAAATGTGCAGAGAATTCTTTCCATGGCCGTACCAATTGCTACAGTTTTTCCACAAGCTTTTAATGCATGGACGACGTGAAGAAATGAAAGAAAATGGCAGGGGGTGTTTTTAGTGGAATTGAAGGGCTATATAAGGAGGAAGACATGAGAAAAACCCACTTAGCCAAATTCATTTCCTGCAGTATTCTTCTCGCCTATTCTGTTGCTCTGTAATTTTATCCTTCTTTCCTTCGTTTTCTCATATAAGAGTCATGGAAATTCATCCTTTAGTTAGCCAAACTTGTCCTGCAGTGTTGAAGAGCTAAGGAACAAAAGAAGTAAAGTTAAGTGAGGCAGAAAAGCACTCTGTTCAGGAAGTGCAACTAAGTTAAGGTGAGTTCCATATTTCTATGGTTCTCTTGATACTTGATGCTAGATTTCTATGTTTTACAACGTGATAAACATAGATATAGCCGGGTTGAGTTAAATATTGTGGAAGATATAAGAAATTAGATGGAAAAATAACCAAGAATGAGTAAAGAAACACGATGGGCGAATAGAATCTGTTTGCCAAATAGGTGAGTACCCGCCCAAAGATTTAGGCGAGCTCAAGAGATGCATGAGCTGGCGACAAGCATGTTCGCCAACTCCTTGGATAATGAGACAGTCCCGAATGGGCGAGGGCGAGTGGTGAACTAGAATTAAGGCGCATGGCGAGTTGGTGAAGAGGGCGAGCTTCTCTGTTGGGCGGACTCCCATGAGTAACCAACAAATGAATGGCGAGCTCAATCTCGCCAAAGTGTCATAAGTATAGGGAAGAAATATAAATAATTTTAGAAAATATTCGAAAAGGAAATATTAATAGTTTTAAATGAATTATTTTGCAGTCGAGAATTATGAACGGCGAACAGGAAGCAAGGCTTCGGTAGATCAGGTAAGGGAGATGTGTGTGTGAAGTAAATGCATGTCCTGTGGAGTTAAATTTTATGAAATTATTGAGAAATGGTTTTGTTTTTGACATGCATTATTATGAAAAATCGTGTGCTTGGGCGAACCCAATTATGGTGTTTTGGGGCGGGCGACCCCTGTTTGCATGAATGGGCGACTCGATTAGGACAATGCCAAAATGGGCGAGCCTTGAGGGCGAGCCAAGTCAAATTGTTTTAAAAAACTGTGTATTGGCAGGCGAACAATTGTTCGCCGTACCTGGCTAACTGTTTTATGAGTATTCTCAACATAAAATAAATAAATAAATAAAATAATAAAGATTTTCCTTTTTATTTGAAAAAGGTTGACCTGGGCGAGTTGACCTGGGTGAATTGATTTGGGCGAGTTGACTAGCAAGTTGACTTTAGGCGAGTTGACCATGGGTGAGTTGACCATGGGCGAGCCAGTTTAAACCCGTGCCTTACTCACACGGAAGTTGGTGAGATTGCGGGCTGTTGTTATGATTTTATAAAACCTTTTGGAAAATAATTACTTAAAAGTTGTTTTATGAGATATTGAATTGATTTTGAGACTTTAGGCCCCTAGTTACATGCATTATTATGAGTTATAAGGCTGATGGACCCGTCAAGTCATCAGCAGTCTTGAGGTCACTTGGCAAGTGAACCCCGATGACCACCCATAGATTGTGGCCATAAATCTACTGTATCCCTGTTGGGATGATTGTTCCGTTCTCGCAAGGGGGAGGGGGAACGATGAGAGCATGATTTATTCATAGGGTGATGCCTAGTCTCAACTTATTGATTTTTGTTTACTAAGAGGATTCGTTGAATCCTATTTACTGTTTATTACTTGATATTGTAAAATGTTAGCCTGTGAATTAAATTTGAAAAAGTGTTTACGATATCCATCATTTTCTCAAATGGGTTTACTGTTAAGGAAAGCAAGTGTTTTGGGAGATATGATTTGATTTGTATAAAGCAACATATATCTTCTTTACTGAGCATATTATCGCTCACCCCCTTATTTTCCACTCCACAAATTATCGATCTTGGATTAAGAGAATTAGTCTCCAGGGATTATCGACTGCTAAAGTCAACAGTTATTCGATATTGAAGGTACATCATATTCTTTTATATATTAAGTAAAATTATACAGTACTACTTTAAATAGAGGAATGTATATACATCTTAAGGAAATAATATAATAAGTCTTGTAAAAGTGTTAGGAGTTGTTAAGCATCACAGATAGCCCAACCGGTAAGTAAGTGTAATTCATGAGTGAATATTAGGTAGTTTGTGGACTTAGGATGTTAGAGTACTGCAAGATTTTAAATTTTTACTTCAAAAGTTAAAAAAAGGTACATCTGAATTAATTAAGAGCACCAACAAATATTTTTTGAAAATTAAAAATAAAATAGTATTTTAGAAGAATAGTTAGTGCCATAATCAGTCAGAGCCAATGATGGTTTTCACTTTTGGCCAATCTGTTTCAATAACAATGAAGTTTTTTTGTTACCGAATAAAAAAAAGGTTCATTAAAAATAAACAAACCATACAAGAGGTTAATACATATGAGGAACATCAAAATAAGAACATTAAAATGAAAGTAGAGAAGGGAAACGAAAAAATTAATCAATCAACAACATCACCAATGTCTCTCAAAACTAAAGCTCACAAAAACATGTTTCGGTCATTCAACTTCTGTCCCCTTGAAGCTTGATTTTTTTCCTATTAGAAGTGCTTAACATGAAGGTCGAACCAAGCTCACAACTTGAGCTCCTTTTTCCCAGCTGTACGATTATTCTCTTAGGTTTCAGCTTATTCCTCTTGACATATTTTGTTTGCTTTAGATTCCAATTATAAAGAGGATACCTTTTTTTTTCTTGAACAAACTTTGCTTTGTCCAAACTTGGCATCTTCTTCCTTAATTGACTGGTCTTTTTTATTGGTGATTGTATGCATGCATTCATCCTCTTTTCCTTGTTTGTCTCCAAATAAAAGATTACTTACCTCTTGCTTCTTGCATTTTGTAGCGAAGACAAAAGTACTTGACCTCTCGACTTTTCCTATATGCTGACCACGTGGATTATCAAAACCATTCCAAGAATCTATCGCCTATACTCGCACTCTCAAAGTGGCTGATTTCGATTGAAGAGTTGTCTTCGACGCACATCTCAATCTCTTTAGCCATTGAATCTTTACCTTTAGATAGCAAAGATTGTTCTGGGACTTCGTTTTGCATCTTTTTCATCTTAGGTTTGGACTTCGATTTGAAGGGTTGAGGTTGGATTTTCTCTTGCATATACAGAGTGCAAGCAAGGTATCCATAACCGTTAACTTCCAAGCTAGAAAAGTTGCATTTAGAAAAGTTAATTTCTTTTCTTTTTCTTTTTCTTAGATAGGTATAAGAGAGAGAAAAATTAGACTTTGGACCTAATATCACCTCTCAAACTCGAAAATATATGATGAATTTTTTTTGGGTGAAAAACTAGAATTTATAACACAAAAGTCAACAGAACAATTAAGTGCATGCAAGTTCACAGGCTAACAGCAAACCCATGAAGCCAAAAGCAAAAGGAGTTCTCAAAGCAATAGGCATTTCATCATAAACTGAGAAAGACTCCATCATCTCAACACCCAAATTAGCCAATGCATTAGCGCATGTGTTGGCTTCTCTGTAAATGTGGTAGATCTTGACATTACTCAGCCGTTGCATTAGTTATGAGTATCATTAACTCCATCAACCACAAACTTCACTACTACTTGGGAATCCATTTCCACCAGTAGATTAGTGAAGTTCCTTCCTTGAGCCATTTGTAGGCCATTGCTTAAGCCCCATAATTCTATATAAATACTTGAAGTAATTTGAAAGCATTCAAAATTTCTTTGCAAGAACTCTCGCAAATAATTGAGATCAATTGAGAAAGACTCCATCATCTCAACACCCAAATTAGCCATTGCATTAGCGCATGTGTTGGCTTCTTTATAAATGTGGTAGATCTTGACATTACTCAGCCATTGCATTAGTTATGAGTATCATTAACTCCATCAACCACAAACTTCACTACTACTTGAGAATCCATTTCCACCAGTAGATTAGTGAAGTTTCTTCCTTGAGCCATTTGTAGGCCATTGCTTAAGCCCCACAATTCTATATAAATACTTGAAGTAATTTGAAAGCATTCAAAATTTCTTTGCAAGAACTCTCGCAAATAATTGAGATCAACATATTTTATTAACATCCTAACTTGCATCATCTTCAATGATATTCATCATATTATGACATAATCTATGTGCATTTAATTTACTTTCTGAATGCAATATTTGTTTAATAGTTTTTTGTCTGGTTGGTTTGTAAAAATTAAGAACAAACAATTTAAAGTGATGCAAACTAGAATGTTAAAAGATATTGACCTTCAATATTTGTGGGAGTTCTCATGCAAAAAAATTTTGAATGACTTAAATAATTTATTGAATTTCATCATATATACTTGTGTTGAAGTCTTGAAGATAGTTTATTATTAAGAAAATATTGTATAAGAATTTTTTTAGTAGTTATTTTATTATTATTTGTGTAATAACATCAAATAATTGAAAAATTGGTTACTATTTCAATCTTACTTTAGTTTTACCATAAAACACCATGGCTATACCACTTAAAGAGATCATAGTTTATCCAATATACGTAGTCTTTTACTCGAATTAGTCTATAGCTAACAACGAAACATAGTCTATTGATATAAAATATCAATTAATGTCCTTCAAATCTGTAAAATTACAAGTGACAAACAAAAAAATTTATAAAGAATCAAAATAAATGAAGTAAAAAACAACATAAAATAAACCCTAGACATTGGGAAAATGGATTACATTATGTGCTTCATAAATGAAAATGGTTAATCATCACTACTATGGTTGTTTCGTGGTGTTTCATCCATCGTGAGAACTAATCTAAAAATGAAAATGGTTTTCAAATATATTTTTTGTTCAAAATGAGATTAGCTGAAAATGGTTTCCAAAGTAAACAATGCTTGGGTGGGTTATTACTTGATAAAAATGGATTATGTTCAAAATTAGGTTACAATGAAAAAGCTTTTTTGTTGGGCAAAGCGAGACAAAGAGAAGGAAAATGGCATTTTCAAAATGAGGAAAGGATATAAAGAGTGAGTAACGAACTCTAAATTTACTTATAAACTAAATAAAAATAGAAAAAAAAACTATGGTTGCCATTTAAACTGTAGTATTTCATAATAGTAATTTAATTTGAAAATACATAAAATGATTATGTTTAATATAAAGACCATAGTCTATTTTGCAATTAGATTACACTTAGGATAAAAACCTATAATCTTTGATTACTGTACATGAATCTTGGAGGACGAAACTTTAGACATAAAAAAATATATTTAAATCCTAAACCATAGTTAAATTTATTCAAACAATAAAATATCTATCATAAATGATGTTGCATCAACCTTGTCTGAAACTGAAATTACTTCTAATGTACTTGAATCTTGGAACAAGAAGCATTAAGCTACAAATGACTACAGTTAAAACCTAAACTATAGTTTGTTAATAAATAAAAAGCATAGTTAAATTTATTTAAATAGTAAAATATTTGTTCATAAATGAAGTGGCAACATCCTCGCCTAAAATTGAAATATTGATTTCCAATATGCTTAAATCTTAGTAGACAAAACATTGAGCCTTGAACCACAAAAGATTACATTTGAAACAAAAAAAAAACATAATCTATTTATATATTTTTAATATCTAAATACTATATTGTGTTGAAAATAGTAGTTTTTATGTAATTAAGCTTAAGTAAATATGGTCTTTTAGTATCTTAAACTATACTTTTAGTATCTTAGACTACAGTTAACATATTTAACCGTAGTTAAAGATATTAGATTGTACATACTTTCAGTAACCGTAGTTAATGTTTTATGTAATTGTAGTCTATGAGTTTTTTTCTAATAGTGTTTCTTCAACATAAAGAATAACCTAGATTCAAACACCTATTAGAAAACCAATTAAAAACAAACAACATAACAATTTAGGCAAAGAATATAATCAAATTCAAAATGATAAAGAACACAGAAGCAATATACGCCAATCACAAAAAAAAAAAATCTTGACAGTAAGGTTTTTGAGTTTGAGTTTCTTTTAGACAATATTTTTCTAAACTTTGGAATTTAGATTTATAATTTCCTAAGAATCTTTTGGGATTTTCTAGGTAGAGAAATAAGGACAAAAAGGCTAAGGAATTCGAAAAGAGAGCTTATAAATACATCATACCCATTGCAAGACATACCTTATTTTAATGAATATTTTATTACAAAAAAGCCCTTGCATGAACTTACAATTTTACCCTTCTACCTCGTAAAACCAAATCAATATCTTCTTTCTCTTCTCACTCTAAAAGCCACTTTCTAACAACCAAATTACACCATTTTCTTCCAAATCTCAAGTTTCCTTTATTTGTTTTGATTTTTTTTAACAATTTATGGATGAAAAACCAAGAAAAAACTTGGGTTTCGAAACTCTCGAAAGCAAAATTTTTGGGAGCCTTTGAAAGCTAGCGGTTGCTTGGTGTTGTAAGGCTTCATAAGATCATAGCACCAAGTTACCATGAGCTTTTGAAGGCTCATAGCATCTTGGTGCTGATAGCTTATGAAGGATCACTCATGGCTCATGACATGTTATTGTCGTGAGTCACAAATGACTGACAATAATTTCTTGACGTATGCTAATAAATGCTTACGGCAATTCTATGTTGTGAGCATCAAGAACCTAGAAAAAAATGACTGCAATATACTGAAACCCAAAAATTTATTAATTTCACACAATAAACTAAAATAATAACATATTTAGATGAATGTATTTAAAGATTTACCTTAGATTGATGGAGATAACCTCGATTATTAAGAGATTGATGAGAGTTTAAAAGGATATTCAAGGGATTCAAGAGAGAATGAAGAGAGAGAATTGGTTGTGTTGTTAGGGAAGGGAAGGGAAGGGAAGGGTATTTTGGGTAAAAAAATAATTATAGGTTGTATGAAGTAAAAATGAAAAAGAATTAGGAAGTAAGGTTTTTAAGTAAATAAGGTGTCTTTAGTATTAAATATATGTGAATAGAATTGCTCATTCGAAAAAAAAAAAGGTTCCTTTTTCAATTTTGGTGGCTAAGTGTAGTGGCGTTAATGCCACATTTTTGGTTTGCAAAGCAACCAAGTATGGTCGATTAAAGTTTTGGGCCAACTTAGAGAAAGGGTCTAAGGACGTAAATTTAAAGAGAGAAAAGAACTTGACAAAATTGAAGAAAAGTGAAAATTTTGGGGTTTTATTTAGAAGCAAAACATAGCAATTTTGAGTAAGGTGTCCTAAACCTTAAATGACACCATTTCAAGGCGACTTAAATAGCAACCTGGCTAGATTCTTGCATTTATTGACGGTTGCCTGACTAGGATTATAAATGGGTCGAATATCGGCTAATTTTGGGATACATGAACTCGAACCCAATTAGTTATCATAATACTCGAACTCGTTTAATTATCCAATTATTTTGATTTGTGTCACTCGAACCTTAACCCTAACCTATAACATAGAAACTACTCATTTAATTACCTGAACCTGTTAAATACTCGTTTATTAAGTCAAAATTTGACTTTCAAATTCAAATATAAATCAATTTTGAAATAAATTACTTAAAAAAATTAAATTAATAAATTTAATTTAACTCATAAAAATAAATTAAAGTTAAGAATTATAATTATAATGTTTAATGAATTAATTTAATTAAATATAACAATACTAATAAATAATTTATATATAAAAATATTTATTATTTATAATCGTGTTTGGGTAACAGGAACCTTAAGATAACTACCCGAACTTGTGGTGGACAGTAATTTTATTACCCGAACCTGATTATATAATCCCTAATTCTACTTAATCGGGTCGGGTAATATCGAATACCCGTTTGTAGGGTACCCATTGTCATCCGTATGCCCGACCTTTATGTTTCCAAAATTTTTTAATTGTTTTAATTATTTGTTTGTTTTATTTAACTATTTAAATATATTAATTATTTGATTGGTTTATAGTAGTTTCATTATTTAATTAGAATAGAATGCCACTCGTTATTTTTTTAATTAATTGAATTCGTTGATGCCAAAAAGGTTGTTGGGCTTGTTGATGTCGGATCAACTTGTTCCTCCTTAGATCAACCTGCAAAACAAGGACCACTGGGTTGGCTCCCAATAGGACTTCCTCCAATGCTTAAGTTAGTAAAGTGTTTCAAAGAAGAGTATCAAAGCTAAAGAGAATGAGAGTCTGTTTTCTTACCTTGTTTCTCCTGTCTTCGTACCTTATATAGGAGATCATGGATGTAACAGATGTTGTGGCCGATTACACCTTATCATGTAATTAAATGGGCGTTATAGGCGGTTATGTCCCATCGTGTAATAAAGTGAACGGTTACACCCACAAATGCTCTTACGTTACAAAGTGTAACAACCCTATTTCATAAGACCACATGAGTATGGCTCGTGGGCCATTAGCTACCAAGCTCAGTGAGATGGGCCTATTGGGCTTTGTGCAGTGATTCTAACATAATGCCCCCTGGCAAACACTAATTACAAAGTGGTTAGTGGTCGTCGTATAATATTGTGCTTGCCTTTTAATTGTAAGACTGTGCTGCTCACCCATACCATATAACAGACGGGCGGGAATTTCAAATTTTAAAATTGTGCTTGTTTTTTTGATTTGTATCTTGAGCCGCACCCAGAATTAATTGTGTTTTTGATCGTATGACATGGGCTTTCCACGTGTCGCCTTCTTAGTGGAATGTCAAGTAACTGTTCCCTTAAATCGCCATACGTTTGCATGTTGAACTTTAATTGTAATATCAGTTAAATTCATACATCCACATGTTTAGTGGACATTGGTTTGGCAATTGGCTATGCCTCCTGGTATTCTTTCTTTTCCTCTATATAAACTGACTTTTTGGTTTCTTTTTCATCATAGTTGCTATAGAGGTACGAAGTTCTTGCAAGTTTTCTGTCCGTTTTTCTCAGCTATTCTTTCTACGATTTTAAGCTTCAGTAAGTCTCTATTCATCTTCACTTGTTAGTTTCCATTTTGCCAAGGATGTTTGTGAAGAACTTGTCTTCAGTTAGGATAGGTGGCCAATGGTTGGCTGATAATGATCTTACTAACGTAAGGCTTACGAAAATCAAGCCTCACAATTCTTACAAAGACACTATCGTTAGAATTTCGGCCAGGGGTAGTAGGATTAGTGTCGTAGGTACAATAGATGGATATATGGAGGCACATTTCCATTGTGCTTCCTTAGATAGTGGCTTAAGGTTTCCCTTAAAACCATTTTTTGCAGATGTCCTTAATGAATATGACATCACCCCTTTTTAGTTGACCCCGATCGCTTGGAGTGTTCTAGAAGCGTTTTATATAGCTTGTAGAGATAATAATATTGACCATACCTCTCATCTATTCAGATCATTTTGTACAATTAGGACATCATCGAACTCCAACTTTTATCATTTCTAGGTGAGAGCCGATCATCAGATAGTTGTAGGTTTCCTTTCTAATCTAAAGGAATGGAAGGATAGTTTTGTTTGTCTAAGAAGAAGAAATTTTGGAGTCAATCTGGAATGGTGAGTGGTGAACACATCCATGAATTACTCTTTTGAGTTAACTAGTGCAGAACAAATATAAAAAATTAGGTTAGAAGGGATCACCATTAATTATTCGGTGGTTAGATATATGAGACCACTAGAATTGTACTGGCCAAGGCTTGTTAAGGTTCATGCTCCGAGTTTGGCAATCTTGGTCTCAAAAGGTAGAAGCTGAAATGGGCGAAGGAAGCTCTGATGATCTGGATCATGAGCCTTTAGGTACTAACATTGTGAATAGATTTTATTAGAAGATATTGTGCTATTTAGTTTGTGTACTAAAATGCCTATATTTTTAGGTAGAAGGATGCAAAAGATTAAGTCTAACTCACCTAAGGGAAGCAGCCTTAGGGAGGGTTCATCACGCCCCCAAAGACAAGGGCCTTCTACCAGGGCGAGCAGAAGCCATGGTCAAGGAGAATCTACAATCAGATCGCCTTCCCCTCCTACTCAAAACATTCCCCAAAATCCAACTCCTCCAACTCCAGTAAGAACCTAACTAGAACAACCATCCTTAGAATCCCAAGATTCTCCACGAGCAGAACTAGTTTGCCGGAAAAAGGCAGCTATTCACCCATCAGGTCAAGATGAACCAAGTGGCTCTAGGAAACAAATAAATCAACTTCCTGAGCTCGATGGTGAGGGTCTGAACATACCTCTCTTCAAATGGGGGGTTGAGTTAGAGCAAATTAGGAACTTTCCCATGCCCAACTCTTCTTCCAATAGCATCATCACCAACGGCCGATATGCCTTGGACTTCTCCAGGGCATTCGTTCCTACACGTGATTGCCAATATTTTCTAGGTCATGGGTTTGTCAAGAATCTAGAGAGTGCCCAGGTTTCTATTGCTCGGGTGAGACATTATCTTCTTTTACATTGTGTAATTTTGACTAAAATGTTTTCTAAGTATTTACCTTTTATGGTCCCAGTTTCTGGCTTGTGTTATTGCTATCTCAGACTACTTTGCCTATTATAGCCAAAGTACTAGGAATACCGTGGAAGCGGTGAGCCACGAGAGAGATTAGGCTTTCAGTGCAATGGCGGCCACCGAAGAGAGGCAAAGGAAGGCTGAAGAGGAAAAGGATGCGACCTTGGAAGAAAGAAATACAGCCCAAGCTCAGCTGTTGTCATTGTGCAGGAGCATGAAAGGATACTTTCGGTGCTTCGACCAAAGTTGCAGACTCAAGTCACCACTGAGCAGTCGAGGTGTACTGTTCTAGGAAAGAAAGTGGCAGAGCTTGAAGGTCAGCTGGAGGGGCAGAGTCAGCGCATCGAGTAGGTTGTAGTTGAAACAATGGAGAGGGCGCAGGAAAGCCTAGATAGTGATGCCCATCACTATGGCATGATCTACCGGCGATCTGCTTTATTTATGATAAAGTAGAAATAACTAGATCTTGACTTGGATAGCATCAACTTCGACTTGCTTGAAGGAGTTGATGAAGATGAAGATGCTCCTGCCCCGACCATTGGCGAGAACATTCCAGAGGATGAGCCCGCCATAGATCCATCAGTCGATGGTGATAAGGGTACATCCATTCGGCGAGCAGCTGCTAATGATGGTGTTGCTGCTAACCAGCCAGTGGTTATTGATGATGGCGACGACGAGAGTAGTGCTAAGCCTGGCTCCTAACTTATGTATTTTTGAAGTAATATTTGTAAAGATACTTTTATTCATCATAATTGAACTCTGATTTTGCTAACAATGATTATATTTTCTTACTCGTCTGTCTCACTGATACTTTGTTTGCCTGCTAACAACCTTACGAGTGATGTTGCTATTCAAGTACTAAAAGTATTTTGAAGATTGCCCAAATCATGGGTATTAGTAAGGAAATAATAAGGTTATGTTGTTTAATCCCAAGCTGGGGAACGTAAGCAGTCATCATTAAAATGAATGATTTTCATACTGATCATTTAATTGGTGGGTTTCATTAATAGATCCCGACTTGGGGACTTGAGCAAATAATATATAAACAAATGTTCTGTCATTGATCGCCAAAACATTAAGTACAATGCTAGATCTCGAACTAGAGACTTAAGCAAATGTGATCATATGACTTTTCATTGATCGCCTAAACATGAGGTTACAATAGTACATCCTGAACTGGGGACTTAAGCATTTTGATAACAGATGACTGATCCCCCATTCATGGGGTTACACTTCAGAATCCCGATCTGTGGTCTTAAACATAATATTTCTTTAAGTGTTGTGCATTCCAAGTCCTTGGGACCTCACTGCCATCAAGATGGGCAAGTTTGTATGCCCCTTGCCAAGTACCTTTAGAATTCGATATGGGCCTTCCCAATTGGGAGAAAGCTTCTTCCTTTCACCCATAGGTTTGCTCGCCTCACGGTTACGTAACACCATGTCATTTACTTTGTAAAGCCCTGTTGTCAACTCTTTTGTTATAGTATTGGGCGACCATCTGTTGTCTAGCTATAACTCTAACTCTAGCCTTTTCCCTGAGTTCTTCCTGTAAATCTAAGTTTCCCCTGAGTTGTGCTTCATTTTCACTTGTGATTACATTGTAAGTCCTAAGTGTATGGACCCCAATTTCCACAGGAATTACTGCCTCTGTTCCAAACACTAGACAAAATGGAGATTCTCCTATGGATGAATGCATCGTAGTCCAAATTACCCAAAGTATGCCTGTCAATTCTTCTACCCAAGCATTCGCTGTGTCATCCAACTTTTTCTTTAGGGTTGTTAGAATTTTCTTGTTAGCAGATTCCACTTAGCCATTGGTTTGTGGATGTGTAGAGCCAGGACCAAGCTTGATATGTAATAAAATGCTAAAACATTCTTACCAACCATTTGAGGACTATTGTCAATGACTAGGGTTTGAGGAAGACTAAACCTGCAAATGATGTTCTGCCAGATGAACTTTTTTACTATTGCTTGAGTTATGATAGCCACTGCTTCTGCCTCTACCCACTTGGTGAAGTATTCACAAGTGACTATTACGAACCTCTTTCTAGCCTTGGCAATCAGGAAGGGTCCTAAGATATCCAATCCCTATTGGGCGAATGGCCAAGGCGGGGTTATTGTGTTTAAATTTTCGAATGGACGCCTACTTATGTGAACCTTTGGCATGCATCACATCTTCATACCATGTCTACAACATTTTTCTTTAATGTAGGCCAGTAAATTCCATGTCTCAGTGTTTTATGGACCAGAGCTCTACCTCCTAGATACTATCCACATATCCCTTCATGGATTTCTCTGAGAGCATACTCCGCCTCCCCTGGTCCCAAGCATTTCAGGTAGGGTAAAGAAAAGGACTTCTTGTATAGCTCGCCGTCGATTATAATAAATCTGGAGAACTTTTATTGGATTTTTGCTTCTTCCTCCCTGCTCATATTAATTGGACCATTCTCCAAATACTATAGGATTGGTGATCGCCAATCATCACTAGAAAGCTCAAGAACTTGCTAGGAACTTGGTAATCTAGGAGCACGTCGATATTCTATCATTACCCCATCTGTTTCAAGATTTTCACCTGCTACCATTCTAGACAATCTGTCTACTCTGGAATTCTCATTTCTAGGTATATATAACAACTGCACAATTCCAAATTATCCCTAGAATTTGGTGACCATCGTATGGTATTGTTGTAGAGTAGCATCTTTCACCTCATACTCTCCAAGAACCTGCTTTGCAACTAGTTGTGAGTCTGTAAATATTAGCAAATGAGATACCTTAATCTCTCTGGCGAGCTCCATTCCTGCTAACAGTGCTTCATATTCTGCAACATTGTTAGTAACAAGAAATCCAAACCAGATACAAGATTGGAATTCTTCTTTCTCTAGTCCCACAAGAATTATCCCAGCTGCGACGCCTTTTCTGCTTAATGAACCGTCAACGTACAACTACCATTGTTGGTTCACCAAATCATCCTTGCTTATTTCCTTACCGTTAATCTTTGTATTAGCAGTAGTGAATGTGCATTCTGCCATGAAGTCTACTAAGGCCTAAGCTTTAACTGTTTTCCAGGGCTAGTATTCTATGCTGAATTCACTTAGCTCAATACTCCACTTCACCATTCTTCCAGATGTGCTCAATTTCTACAAAACATCCCTCAAAGGATGATTGGTCAATACAACAATGTGATGGCTCTGAAAATAGAGCCTCAGCTTCTGAGCAGCAACTATCATTGCATAGATTATTTTCTCTACGTGGCTATAGTTTGGTTCACCCCGTTTCAAAGTTCTGCTAATATAGAATACAGGTAATTGAGTTCCTTCTTTCTCCTTGACCAGTATAGCTGCAACAATTTCTTTGGATGCATTCACATTAAAGAAGAGATCCTCCCCAGGATCAAGACTGGTGACGAGAGGTGGCAAGCTTAGATATTTCTTTAATTCTTCAAAAGCCTTCTGACAATCTTCACTCCATCTAAATCTAGCGGCACTTCTAAGAATTTTAAAGATGGGTAAACATTTTTAGCACACTTAGAGACAAACTTGTCCAGTGCATTTACTCTTCCGTTAAGAATTTACACTTCTTTTGGTGAGCTCGGGGGTTTCATATCTAGGATTGCCTGAATCTTTTCTGGATTCGCCTCTATCCCCCTCTCGGAGACCTTAAACCCAAGGAATTTCCTAGCTTCAGTGGCAAATATGCATTTTGTGGGATTCAACTTCATTTTATATCCTCTTAACGTGGAAAATGCTTTCTCTAGATCCTCGATATATTGCTCGAAACTTGAGCTCTTTACCAACATGTCATCAACATAGACCTCCAATGATCTCCCAATCTGATCGACGAACACTTTATTTACCAACCTTTAATATGTTGCTCCTGCGTTCTTCAGTCCAAAGGGCATTACCTTGTAGCAATAGATACCATCATCAGTTATGAATGTTGTTTTCTCCTGATCATCTGGGTTAATCATTATCTGGTTATAACCTGAGAATGCATCCATAAAGCTCAACACCTTATGCCTTACAGAGGCATCTACCACTCTATTAATTGCAGGCAACGAAAAACTGTCTTTTGGGAATGCCTTATCTAGATCAATAAAGTCTACACGTATTCTTCATATCCTATTGGCCTTCTTCACCATAACCACGTTTGACAACCATTTAGGGTAATTGACCTCTTTGATGTAACCTACTTTTAACAATTTCTGTCTCTTCTCATACAGCTTCGATCTTGTTAGTTAAGGACTTTCTTTTCTTTTGTCTGACTAGTTTTACCGTAGGATCTACATTCAGACTGTAACAAATAACAGAAGGATCTATGCCTGGCATTTCAGCTACTGACCAGGCAAACATATCGACATTTTTCTAAAGCAACAATTTCAATGATTCTTTTTACCCTTCAGATAACCTACTTCTAACTCGAGTTGTCCTGTCTTGTTCACTACCGATGATTACTTCATGAGTTTCTTCTAGAAGCTAGTACAGTTCCTGCTCTCTCTTAGGATCAAGTCTTTCTAACGGCAATGGCTCATGGTTTTGCTGTTGTATTGCAAGAATATCCCCAGAAGTGGACGGCTCTCCTTCGGTGGTTAACTGAATAGAGCGAAGGTGACATCTTCTTGCCATGGATTAATTGGCCTACACATATCCTGTTCTTGTCGGAGTTGGAAATTTGATGGTTAAGCAATAGATAGCTATAACCATGCTGGTTCGCTTCATTATAGGTCGCCCAAAAATTGCATAATAGGTTGATGGCTGGTCTACCATAAGGAAGTTTGCCATAAAATTCAGGGTATGTTCTCCCCACCCCAAAGTCACTGGTATACTAATTACCCCTTTGACTTTTAATAGTTGATTGGCAAACCCATAGATTTGTCCTGTTAGCTTCAATTGGCTCTCATCTAGTCTCATCTTCATAAAGGCACTCTAGGATAATATCTCCACAGCACTTCCATCATCTATGAGGATTCTTTCAACTTGGTAATTCCCAATCACAGCCGAGATCACAGTTGGGTCATTTCCATTATCAAGTAAGATATCTACCTCTTCCTCCAAAAATTGATTTGCCAACTGCATTCGGCTCTAGGCTTCTTTGGCAGCACATCAATAGACATGACACTCCTTAAATAGGCTTTTCTCTTGTTTTCAGAGGTCACCCAATCCTGCTTTGTTCCAATTATCGTCGTGCTTACCCTTGTAATTGGTCGTTTCCCTGCTACCTTGTCTTCATTCCGCTGGATATTCCCCCTATCATTGACATAAGTTCTCAAATGCCCTTTCCTGATTAAGAATCCTATTTTATCCTTCAACTTCTAGCAATCCTCAATAGTGTGCCCATGGCCCATGTGAAAGGCACAATACTTTGATTTGTCTGCATTTGGATTTGGTCGCCTAAGTTGTAGTCTCCTGACATAGGGCTCATTTGCAATCGCATTCAGGATTGCTTCTTTACTTGTTGTTAGAGAAGTATAAGACTAGAACCTTCTCTGGAGCGATTTTATGCTGACCTCCGATTTATTGCTCATTCTAACCCTTCCTGCTTGTAGAAATTCCACCTGATCATTCCTTTTTTCTGGTTTTACATAGGCTCTTTCTAGGTTCCTCCCCCTGATCACTTCTGCTTTAGCCACTGTATTAGCTTTCAGCAATACCTCGTGTAAAGCTACCAACTCTCATCACATAATGAGTAATGGACATGGTCATTAAGCACCCCTGCTTTTAAAGCTTAAACTACAAAGCTGTCATTGGGATCCTTGACATCAGCGTAGGTGGCAGTGAACCTACGGATGTAATCCCTTAGCTTGTCCTTGGGGCGCTGAACAACTGACATAAGACTCTTCTCTATTTCTTATTGGCCAAGAAATGTTCAACGAACAATTTGCTAAGTTGATTAAAGCTGGTAATTGAATTGGCTAGCAAAGAATAGAACCAAGATCTAGCTAATCCTTTAAGTGTGGTTGGGAAAGTTTTACACTTTACTGCATCGGTAGTCCTGTAAAGGTCTAAAGCCACCTCAAAGCATAATATATCATCTTGGGGGTCGTCTGTGCCATCATATTTTTCTTTGGGGACTTTGAAGTTGTTGGGACCACTTCCTCTTGAATTTTATTAACGAGGGGGCTGTTGGTTAACCTAACATAGTGGACAATCTCCTGTTTTCACTTCTTTAGCTCTTTCAACTCTTCCCACATGGCATCGAGCCTCTCGTGGATAGACAGCTCCAAATGGTTTAGGGCCACTTTGGTCTTTTCGATGGGTAACACTGGGAAGTTAACACTTCTTTCTTCTCTTTCTCTTCTCCTCTCAAAATCACTGTGGTTTTATAATGCGATTAAGTTGACGATGTAGACTTATGTTTGGTTGTGGCGAGTGGTGTATGTGTGGATGACCAGCAGTCTTTTGTACCTGTTGGCAATCATTCTGACTAGTCACTTGAAGTTGGGCGATCAAGGTTTCTATAAGTTTAGCATAGTGCTCTAACTTGGCATTCAGGGCTTGATTTTAGGTGAGCAGTTGGTTGTACTGGTCTGTAGTTATTACTTGGAATGAAGATGGAAGGTATGATGTCCCTATTGTAAATTGAAGGAACGAGATTGCAGCTGGAGGTAAAGTGGTATTTTGCGTGGTGGTGATTATTACCTCGGCATAGGTGAAAGGATTGTGGGTATTGTTGGTTGTAATTCCGATTACCGAAAACAAGCAGGTCGGTTAAAATGTTGGAACATCTGTAGGTAAGGTTAAGGTAGTCATTGGTATTGTCACGGTTGACTATAACGGTGGCTGTGAAACTTGAATATTTTTTAGATTAGTTGTTTGAGAATTCAACATGGCTTCTTCTTCGTTTCCCACAAACGGCGCCAAAATGTTAATGCCGAAAAGGTTGTTGGGCTTATTGATGTTGGATCAACCTGCAAAACAAGGACCACTAGGTTTATTCTCAGTGAGACTTCTTTCGATGCTTAAGTTTGTAAAGTGTTTCAAAGAAGAGTATCAAAGCTAGAGAGAATAAGAGTCTGTTTTCTTACCTTGTTCCTCCTGTCTTCGTACCTTATATAAGCGATCATGGATGTAATAGATGTTGTGGCCAGTTACGCCCTATCATGTAATTAAAGGGGCGGTTATGTCCCATCGTGTAATAAAGTGGGCGGTTACACCCATAAATGCTTTTATGTTACGGAGTGTAATGGCCCTATTCCATAAGACTACAAGAGTGTGGCTCGTGGGCCATTCGCTACCAAACTCGGTGAGATAGGCCTATTGGGTCCTGCGTAGTGATACTAACAAAATTAATAATAAAAGAAAAATAATTTTAAATTTGATAATAATAAATATTAATACTATTAATGAATAATTATTTATAATTATTTTAAAAAAAATTTTCACATCTTAAAAAAATTTAATTAATTAATAATTAATCTGACCCAATGCTTAACCCAAAATATACATTTTTTGTTTCTAAATTATAGAGGACGTCCTGTTAATTGTTCTTAGTAAAATTAGAGTCTGTTCTTCTAAAGTAGGTTTACCTACTTTTACTCTTATGTGAAAAAAAGGGGGGAGGGGGGGGGGGAGGGTGGAAGGGTGGGTGGGGGGGCAGGACATCCTATTAATTGGTTATGCGTCTGCCAATGACTAAATTGCTAACATTTTTTACATTTCATTTCCTCAGAAAATTAATCAGTTCACTGATTAATTGGAATGCAGAATTTTATTTTTGTTACAAATTGGAATACAGAATTTAGTATTTATATTAACCATGAGATTTTAAAGCTTTAGAGCCATTATTAACCTTATATCTCTTAACATCCATTTTCACTTGCAAGCTTATTAGTCTTTTTTTCTTTTTTCATCAAGCTTTTAGCCTTTAGCAGTGGTTTAAGCACAAATCCCCCATTTATCAATTACTAAAATTAATTTTGAATATTACTCAAAGCGTTAAGATTCTCACTTTAAACCACATGATAATCAAACAGCTGATAAAAGTTGAGATGAAAAAAAAAATTCTTTAGGCATTACTTAAAAGTATACAAGGCTAAAAATTGTATTCAGTATGGATTTATATATGATGTAGTGACAGTGTATGGTCTCTATACATTGTTCATATATCAGATGTTAACACCTCATCAATAAATCCTTATGAGTAAATTGAAAAATTTTATTTGTATTTGTTTTTAATGACTTGACTTTTTTTAGTTTGCTTATTGATGATATATTAACCCATTTAGTATTTACATACAGAATGATTAGGCAAGTGCTTCCTAACACGTAATTTTCTACAAGGCACAACTCTCCGTACAGTGTATTTATAAGGGAATCATTAGATAGACTCTTTCTAACACTTTAGCCCTACGAGATTGTTGCTTAGATTAATGTATAGCTCACATGGTAGAAACTAGAAATACCTAACCATAGCCAAAATCATTAGAACTAAAAATATATTAGACATGATCAAAAGTAAACCTGATCATGGTTGGGCTAGGTTAGGTCAAGTTTGGGTCACATATTAATGTCTTATGTGTATGTCCAAGCCAAGCTCGACTCGCAAATTCAGGCCTGGCTTTAGTCCATGCCCCTTTTTACTTTTATTATAAAAGCCCTGTCATAACATATTAAGTTCTAGAGAAAACCTAATAGCTAGACACAAAATCTAAGGAGTCGCCACCAACCATTCTTAACCTAGGTGTGATTGGTCTCCTATTCCAACTATAGATAAGGCTTAGTCTAAGTTTAAAGATGCTAGGGTTCGGGAGTACGATTACGTGTGGGGAAGGTGTTAAGCACTCCACAACGCCCATCCTATAATGGTACCACTTAGTCTTAAGTCATTTTCTAAATTTGCTTATGCTGATCTTTAATATCAATATAATTAATATTGAAAAATATTTCTAAGTGTCCTTCATTAAGCTAGTGGGACAACTTAAAAAATCTTTCCCACCTCAAGAGTATTCAAGTAGTACTATGTGACTTGCTTGAAGAGCCTCCGTCGTCGGATTCATTTTAATATCTTATGAAAAATTCTAACTGTGACTCCTTCTACCCAATTCATTTTTACCATTCCATTATTCTCATTATTTTCTATCATTTATTAATTCTTAATTTTATTAATTTATTTTTTATGGAAAATTGAATATGAATTATTTTTATCAAAAATTTCTTTCTGATCTTTCATTAAGCTGGTTAAACCACAAAAGGAAATTTTCTTACCTAAAGATTTCCAAAGCATTACTTAAGTGTAATCCTACTTAGAATCTCATCATAGGAATAATCAATGCTCATTCTCAATAACTTTTATTAATTATTATCACCTTATTTTATTATTTCATCAAATTTTATTACTATTTACGATTGTTATATTATTATTATAGTGAACATGAATTATTAAAATTTTTTATCTTCTTAATTAATTACTTCAATTTTAATTTTATAATATTTTTTGAGATAAAAATCTTTTATTTTTTTAATACTTTTTTAAAAAATGAATAAAAATCACTTATTATTGAAAATTATCTTCAAGTCATCCATTAAGCTGGTGAAACCTTGAAAATAATTTTTTCACCTGGAAATTCTCTTGATATTCTATCATTGGAGTAATTCATATTCACCTTCATTATAATTTTAATATCTAATTTTATTTATTCTATTCCTTATTTTTTTTACTTATTATTATTATGGATCATTAATAATGTTTCTAATTCTATAACTAATTATTCTTATTCTAATTTAATAATAAATCTACTAATCATTCATATTTTAATTTTATAATAAGTTTATTTTATTTAAAAAATGAATGTAAATTACTTTTTATTAAGAACCCTATTTAGACCTTCCATTAAGCTGGTGAGGCCTTGAATGGAATTTTCTCATTTAGAAATCTTAAAGAAAATTACTTAAGCGTAATCCTCTTAATATTTCATTATCAAAGTAAATTATATTCATTTTTATTATTATTTTAATATCTAGCTTTAGTTATTTTATTTATTTCCTTCCTTATTTTATTATTTGCTATTATTATTTTTATTATATTGTTACAAATCATTAATATCCTTTCTAATTTTATCAATAATTATTTTTACTATTGTTTTGTAGTAAACTCATTTATTTTAAAAATAAATATAAATTACTTATTATTGAAAACCTTATTTATACTCTCCATTAAACTGGTGAGGCCTTAGAGAGAATTTTCTCGCCTAAAAATTTTTGAAGAAAATTACTTGAGCATAATTCTCTCGATATTTCATCATAGGATGATTTATCTTTACTTCTATATTGTAATTTTTTAATTTCATGTTATTATATATTTTTTTAACTAATCCTAACTTTAAATCTAAAAGAAAAAAATCATATTAAATTTCATTCAACATCACATTCAATTAATTGATTTAAACAATAAAAATTAATTAATATAATTGATATCATTAATATAATTAGATTTTCTTTCATGTTTTAATTTATCATTTTATATAGTTCAATAATTAAAATTAAAATTAATCTCACAATGACCGGCAAGTCCTAAAATTTACAAGATATAACAGTGAAGCATCATGATTAGAAAAAGAAATAATACAAGAAAAGGAATTGTGACGTGAAATGTATGGGAGGCAATAAAGAAATAGATGGAAAGTCTTAAAAAGTATGTGAACAAATTGGAGAAAGCCATTCTTGTCAGATTCCATTTACCTGCTTTATTGGTTGTCTCCACTGCCACAAGCTTCCTCTTTTGTTTCGTTCATGGTTTTCTTCTTGATTTTGGTTTACCTCGGTTCACTGCTCTTTGTTATGCTTGCTTTCAGCAACAAACTTAAGCACGATCTATCTTCCTCATCCGATCTCAGCTACAGTAGTTGTCTTCAGTCTATAAGAGCAGCTCATGCGTTGCTCGGGTGGTGATACTGAGAGGAACCCCTTACGTTGTTGTCCCGCCTCTTTTTATTCTCGATTTCTCCCTCATCAGACATTATTTTTGGAAAACCTTTTTTTTTTGTGTAAGCACAGGTATTTTAATCCGTTTTACGGTCTGAGATTAATCCTATTCAGGTAGTGAGTGGTAAACGGTAAAGCCCTTCAACAGTGGAGAACTCCAGGACTCGAACTCTATCCAAGTATCTGAGAATAAAGTCTACTTCCATTTCTTCCAACTACTTGTTGGTTTGGAAAACCTTTTTTAATGCTTTGTATCAAATTCCCTGGTTTTAGTATTGATTTTTTATTTTGCACTATTTCAGAGTTGACTTGTTTGATTGTGTTCCCAAAAAACTTAGTCCAAATAATTTCTTGTTGATTTTTCTTTCCCATTTCGCTTTTTACTTTAATTGTCGTGATATATTCTCTAAACCTCCAAATTTGGTACTGCTAAGATCTGATTTTTTTTATTGATTTTTCATTGATCTTTTAAATTGATTCTCTCTATTTTTGGATGATTTGAGTTCAAATTTGGGTTTGAACAATTTAAGGTTGAAGCTTAGTTTGGGTTTGGGCAGATTTGGGGTTTAGACTTTCGAAGGATTTTTTTATTATTATTATTATTTTGCATTTTATATTTTTTTTATTTCTTTTCCTTTTATTGTCCTAAATAAAATCTACCCTAACAACAAATAAAATAATAGAACAAAATAAATAATAAAATAACAAAACAATAATGAAAGTAAAATCAAAATAAAATAAATATAAAATAGATATAAAGATAAAAATAAAATACTTAAATAAAAATTAAAATTAAAATAAAATAAAACAAATGAGAGGAAACCAAAGTAAAAAAAGATAAATAAAAATAAAAAATAAAAATAGATTGATCATTTATTTGGGTAAAAGTTTAATTTGTCATTGATCTATGGGCAACATTTTAAATGAGCCATGGTCCAAAATTTTGAACGAATCAGATCTGGACAAAAATTGATGTCTATAGCTGCCCCTCTTTGCACATTACTGAGTATTAGTAATAGGGCAAAGACTTTAGACACCAATTTTGTTCTTCCCCTTTTTCCTTCTTTTTTTTTTTTGAAGAAATTGATTCTTTTTATGAAAATTTTCCTCTAAAAATCGAAACCCTTAAAACTTTAAATTTTCTTATTTTTGAAGTGTTCTTTCAACTAGGAAGGTCTTGAAACTTTAAAATTTTCTCATTTCTAAAATGCTCCTTCGACTAGGAAGGCCATAAAACTTTAAACTTTTCTCATCTTAAAATGCTCCTCGACTAGGAAGGCCCCGAAACTTTAAACTTTCTTATCTTAAAATGCTCCTTCGACTAGGAAGGCCCTGAAACTTTAAAATTTTCTTGTCTTTGAAATTTTCTTTCTTCTTGAAAGAATGGGATGCATGCTAAAAATAATTTCATTATAATTGTGACAATAAAGGCTCAAAACTCCTCTTTTTTTTTTTTTACTTCTTCCAAACTAATCTTGTCTTAAATCAATCAGTGACTTTCTTTAATTAATCTCATATCATCACCTTCAATCTTCTTTCTTCTCTTTCTTTCTTTTTCTGTTTCTAAACCATTTGCGTTTTAAAGCAGCTAGTGGATTTGATTTAGTTTACCAATCTTTTGATATTCTACTATATTTCTGTCCCTCTTCTTTCCTTTTTTAAATAATGCAATGATCTTTTTCTCTCTCTTTTTTTTTTAATATTTGCCAATCATCTATTAATTACCATCCCAAAATTATGAGTAACATAATGCAAACTTCAATTTTCCCTATCAAGGTAAGAAGGTAAATGGAAGCAGATAGGACATATGTTTAGAAGGGAGGTTATTTTATTACTAACATTCAAGCAAATTTAAACAGAGGAATGTTACAAGGATAATTGCATGGACAAGACGATTAAATAGCTCAACAATCAACATTCTGACAATTTTGATCAAATTAATCCAAATTTCTCACATGAAAAGCTTGCTCCATCAATTTATCTAATCATGCAAAGTCCTTTGGACTAAATCTTTATCCTTGACATCTTAAATTCTTCGATGCTGATCTTTCCTTATACTTAAGCTACCTTTTCAGGTTTTCAACCCAAGTATCCCCCTATTGATTTAAACCGCCCTTTCCGGGTTTTTGATTTAAATCCTCTTTTTCATTTCTTTTTCTTTTTCTTTTTACTTTTTTTTTTCACTTCAGTACTTCTTGACAGTATCAACATAGACTGAACTTATCAAGTGTCCTTTATGACTTTCTTAATGCATCTCCTTAAACCTAAGCCGATTTTTTCAAGTTTTCAACTTAGGTATCCCCCATTGACCCAAATTGCCCTTTTCGGGTTTTCAACTTGAGTCCTCCTTTTTCTTTTCTCTTTTTTTTTTCTTTTTTTTCTTTTTTTTTCTTTTTTTTCTTCTTTTTTTTAGGGATAGTACCTCTTTACGGCATCGGAATTGATAGGGTTTGGCAAGTCCTCAGCATCCATATTTGCCGATATTAATGCCCCACCAGAGAAAAATCTCTTCACTACATATGGTCCCTCCCAATTTGGTGCCCATTTTCCCCTACTGTCTTGTTGATTTTGGAGGATTTTCTTCAAAACTAGATCCCCTTCTCGGAACTTCCTAGGCCGGACTTTCTTATCATGTGCTCTCATCATTCTTCTTTGGTATAATTGGCCATGACAGAGTGCTACAAGCCTTTTCTCATTAATAAGATTCAATTGTTCATAGCGTTCTCGTACCCACTCTGCCTCTTCTAATTGTGTTTCCATCAAGATCCTTAATGATGGAATTTCTACTTCAATTGGTAATACGGTCTCCATCTCGTACACTAATGAGATTGGGGTTGCCCCAGTAGATGTGCGCATTGATGTTCTATATGCATACAAAGTGAAAGGCAACTTTTCATGCCAATCCTTATAAGTTTCTGTCATTTTTCCCACTATTCTCTTGACATTTTTGTTTGTAGCTTCTACTACCCTATTCATCGGTAAACAATATGGTGTCGATTTGTGATGCTTGATTTTGAACTATGCACAAACTTCTTTCTGGAAGTCCATATCTGCGTATGATATCTTTCTTTATGAATTTGCACACTGCTGCTCATGTCACACTAGCAAAAGACGCTACTTCTACCCACTTGGTAAAATAATCAATCATCACAAAAATAAACCGATGCCCATTTGAAGCTTTCGGTGCAATGGGTCCAATCACGTTCATGCCCTACATGGAGAAAGGCTAAGGAGGGGCCAATACATGTAGAGCATCTGGTGGAGCATGAATCTTGTCAGCATAGATTTGACATTTATGGCATTTTCTAGCGTAGTTAATATAGTCATTTTCCATTGTTGACCAATAATAACCCACTTTCATTATTTGTCTTGCCATCATATGACCATTAGCATGTGCCCCACAGGATCCTTCATGTACCTCTTATAATATATGTTTAGCTTCCGCAATATTCACACATCTCAAAAGTATATGGTCTCGGCTTCTTTTGTATAAGACTTCCCCATCTAAAAGGAATCTCATGGCCATTCTCCTAATGATTCTTTTGTTGTTCTCCGAAGCATGTTCTAGGTACTGCTAGTTCTTAATATATTATAAGATGTCATGATACCAAGGCTTTCCATTAACTTCTTCTTCCAAACTTGCACAATGCGCCGGTGAACTCTTCATATTCATCCTGATAGGTTGGATTTCAGCATTAGCGTCTAGTTTGAACATCGCAACTAAAGTGGCCAAAGCATCTACCATCTGATTTTCTTCTCAGGGTAAATGTTCGAACAGGATACTTTTGAACTGATCAATTAAATCAACTATATATTTTTTATATTGGACCAACTTTGGATCCCTTATCTCCCATTCTCCTCGCAACTGGTAAATGACTAGAGCTGAATCTCCATACACCTCGAGCACATCAATCTTCTTTTCAATGATGGCTTGCAAACCCATGATGCATGCTTTATATTTAGCCACATTGTTGGTACAGTTGAAATCTAAGCTTACAGTAATCGAGTAATGATCTCCTTTTGGGATATTAGGATCACTCCTACTCCTCATCCTAAGGCATTGGATGCTCCATTAAAGAACATTTTCCATGACTTCTCAATTGGTTTCTCTTTTTCTACCTAAAACATAGCCATCAGATCTTTATAGAAAAATCGAGTTTCATAGGCACATAATCATCGATAACACGGTCTACTAAGAAATCAGCAAACACACTCCCTTTAGTGGCCTTTTGAGTCACATATACAATATTATATTCAGAAAGCATAACTCGCCACCTTGCAATCCTACCAAACAAAGATGGTTTCTCGAAGATATACTTCAAAGGATCAAGTTTAGCAACCAACCAAGTCGTGTGATTTAACATGTACTGTCTAAGTTTTGGGTTGTCCAAGCTAAGGCGCAACACATCTTTCCAATTGAGAATACTTCGATTCATAGTCAGTGAATTTCTTACTTAGGTAGTAGATGACTTGTTCTTTCTTATCACTCTCATCTCGTTGCCCCAGTACTCATCCCATTGAACTCTCAGAAACTGTCAAGTACAAAATCAAAGGTCTACCAGGAATAAGAGGTACTAACACTGGTGGGTTTGATAAGTACTCCTTGACTTTATCAAAGGCCCTTTGACATTCTTCATTCCATTCTTCGGAGTCATGTTTACGGAGAAGCTTGAAAATTGGATCACACTTCGAAGTAAGTTGAGAGATGAACCTGGATATGTAGTTTAGTCTCCCTAGGAAACCTATCACTTCTTTTGTTGTGCAAGGGGGATAAATTCTGAATGGCACGCACCTTGTCCGGATCAACCTCTATTCCCTTTTCATTAATTACAAATCCTTACAATTTTCCCGATCTTGCCCCAAACGTACACTTGGCTGGGTTCAACTTCAATTGGTACCTTTTCAACCTTTCAAAGAGCTTCTTAAGATTAGCCACATGATCCTCTCCCTCACAAGACTTTGTAATCATATCATCCACATACACCTCAATCTCTTTATGCATCATGTAGTGGAAAAGAGTAACCATAGCCCTTTGATATGTAGCTCCAGCATTCTTCAATCCGAATGGCATAACTTTATAGAAAAATGTTCCCCATATTGTTATGAAAGTAGTCTTTTCCATGTCTTCTTGAGCCATCTTGATCTAATTATAACCGGAAAAGCCATCTATAAATGAAAACATGGAATGTCTCGTTGTATTGTCCACAAGGGTGTCAATATGAGGAGGTGGAAAGTTTTCCTTAGGACTAGCTTTATTCAAATCTCGATAATCCATGCACATCCGTACCTTTTCATCCTTCTTAGGCATAGGGACAATATTGGCTACCCACTTCGGGCATTTGGCTACTTCAAGAAAACCTGCATCGAATTACTTTTTAACTTTTTCTTTGATATTCAGAAACATTTCCGACTTCATGCGTCTTAACTTGTACTGGCTTGCATTCTGGCTTTAGAGGCGACCTATGCTCTACAATATCAGTATCAACACCAAGCATATTCTGAGACCCGATTTTATTATACTGTATAGCATATTGTAAATGATGGATAACCGAAATAAATTATTAAGTGGAATTAAATAAATATTGAATATGAATTTCCACTTTACATTATGGGATTTTTGGAATTTTAATTTACAATATGGTATATATGGATGAGGACTAAACATTAAGGGATAGAACTTTCAAAAGAAAGGAAATAAGAAACCTAGAATCACGCCAACTGCATGGCTGCTACATGTACTCGGTGTTGCATTTGATTTGATTTAATTTTTGATGAAAAATAAGTGGATAAAAGAGCTAGCAAAAGAGATCAAGAGAAGTCAACAAAAATGTGTTGCCAAGTATAGATGGCAAGTGTTTTATTTCTGCTTCATACGAGATGTTGAGTTTAAGCATGAATCTTATACAATACAATTCCCAGTTAAAGATATACAATAATAAGAAGTGAATATGTAAAATAAGGAAAAGAAATGCTTATTGGATGGCATAGATAGAAGTCAATAAAGGAGCAGCAAAAGTGGACTTCCATGCCACTTTGCTGCTCATACATGTCCCTCTTCAGCTTTGTTTAAGGCTATTAGGCTATAAAGTTAAGATAGAAAACGGTACTTAAAGATAAGGTAATTATAGCCAGCATGTAAGAGGAAATTTCGGTTGATAAATAAGCAAAGAAAGAGTGAAGAGCAAGGATAAACCGAATGGTCCAGCAAAGTCAACACCAACCTTGCTGCTATTACACGGCTTTTCCCTATTTTTTAAGGCTGGAAAGCTAAGAATTTAATAGTATAAAGACAATATAGGAGATGCTTAAGGAAGAAGAGTCAACAATTGTGGCTAAGTATAATAGAACTTAGAAAGGAAGATTGGAGGAAGGGTGGACTTTATTGGCTGAAGTAGTGGTAAGCCAACAAAGTCAATAACGTATAAGGAAAAAAAAAGGGGAACCAGCCGATTTCTTGTGTTAGGAATTTCTCCATGCATTAGCACACTACAAGACAAGAGAATTGATGAGGGAAGAAGCTAAGGGAACATGCAGCAAAGGGGTATTGAGTAACATGAATATAAAGAGGAGTTATGGGATCGAATGCCCCAGCAAATTTCATGTTTCTCTCGATCCATTCTGCTGTACACCAGCCTTGATGGTGTAGTTGGAAACTAATTCTTTGCTATTGTTTTCCAGGGAGTCTTAGTATAAAATTCATTTCCCTAGCTAGCTAACTACCTAACCCTCTTTGCTAAATCTCCTTTTCATCTCAAGACCACTTAAAAACAATGAGAGAAGGGGACTGACGTGGAACCAGAACACTATACTGCTCTAGCATTGAGAGATTCGATTAAGGTAAGTTAGTAAATCCTTATGGTTTTCTGAATATTCTATGGTAGATATCTATGATCTAAAATAGGATAATCATGGATATAGCATGGTTTTTAAGTACTCTTTATTGAATGTGGAAATAGAATCAATATCATGTTAATGACAAGAAAGATTCGGTTGGCATGAAAGTATTTAGCAAGTTAACATGACTGAATTTCTTACTGGTTGGGGACGTTAATGGCTAAACATAAACTGCTGTGTTATGCATATGTAACGTGAGTAGATGAAAGACGATGGGCGAACGTGACTATCCAACTGCTCGCCAAATAGGCGAGCAAAGAAATTAGGATACTCGCCCAAGGGATGAGGCGAGCTTAATGAAATGCATGAATCGGCGATATACATGTTTGCCAACTTTGGAAAAGTCAGAATGATCGCCCGAATGGGCAAGGGCGTATGATCGCCCAAAATGCATGGAAATTATGATCGCTAAAAGAGCGAGAATAGGTTAGGGTATAGGATCACCTAAATGGAACGAGGTGTGATCACCCAAAAAGGCGAGAATGGCGACTATTATGATCGCCCATGTGGAACGTTAGTGATCGCCAATGAGGCGAGTAGGAAATAAAGAACTCGCCAAGTTGAAAGTGCTCGTCCAAGTTGGCGAGAATCTCACCTTAAAGTTATAAAGTAAGAGAGAATGGCATTAGGAATAGCCATTTTAGCTGTGGGACTTACTTATAATTTGATAGGAATCATAGCTTAAAGATACAAGGATAATTAAGCTAATGAGTTGATACAATTATTTTGCAGTCGGGAATTGAGAATTTACAAAGGCGAGTGGAAAGTTAGGCTTCGTAAGACCAGGTAAGGGAGTAGTATGTGAAGTAAAATGCATGTCCTGTGGAGTAAAATATTATGAAAATATTAAGAAAATGTTTTGGTTTATGACATGCAATAGTTTGATAAATTGTTTTGATTTGGGCGAGCTATAAAGCCGACTCCTTTGTGATGTTTTAGGCGAGCCAAAGATAGGCGACCCCTTTTATGATGCTTTGGGCGGGCGACCCCTGTTTTAATAGAAATTCCGAGCGAGCCAAAGAAAAATGCCCATGTTTTAATAAAAATGGGCGAGTTGACCATAGATGTGCCTCATTAGGCGAGTTGACCATGGAAGTGCCGCATTAGGCGAGTTGACCATGGGCAATGTCATAATGGGAAAACTGACCATGGGCGAGTCACTATGGGCGAGCTGACCATGGGGCAACGCCATAATGGGCGAACTGGCCATGGGCGAGCCATAATAGGCGAACTGACCATGTGCGAGCTAATTTAACTCATATTTTCTCACGTAAATTTTTATGAAAATTCTAGCTGTGTTATTATGTTGTAAACAAAAAATATAAAACCTTTTTGGGAAATAAATCATTTTGAGAAAATGATGAAATTTGTGAAATAATTCCTTAAAGGTTCTTTATGAGATATAAAGTGATTTTTGAGACTTTAGGCCCCGAGTTTCATGCATTACTATTTCACGAGGCTGATTGACCCTCCAAGTCATCACAGGTCTCGAGGTCACCAGGCAAGTGTACCCAAGGACCACCCATAGATTGTGGCCATAGATCTACTGCATCCTTGGGAGGATGATTACTATGTTCCTTTGGGGAACGATGATAGCATGATTTAATTGTAGGGTGATGCCTAGTCTCAACTTATCGATTTCTGTTTATTGTTTTCTATACTATATTGTAAACTGATTAGCCAGTGATTTAAATATTAAAGACTGGTTACTATATCCACTGTTTTCCCTACTGGGTATGTTGTTAGGAAAAATAAACGTTTTGTGGAATATAGTTTTTATTTTTATAAAGCAGCTTACACCTTCCTTACTGAGCACGTTGTCGCTCACCCCTTATTTTCCACTCAGATTGTTGATCTTGGATTAAAAGAATTACCTTGCAGAGATTATCGACTGCTAGAGTCAGCAGATTTTCGATATCCAAGGTATATGATTTTCTTTTATATATTTAGTGAATTTGTACAGTGCTACTTTGAGTAGAAGGGAATGTGTGTATATATATATATATATCTTAAGGAAATAATGTAACAATGCATATTTTCATATTGGTACGATGAATAAGAGTACTAATTTTAGAAAAGTGATTAACGGATGGTTAAGCATCATAGACAACCCAACCGATAAGTAAGTGAGATTTATAAGTAAATATTATGTTATACTGTGGATTCGGGTTGTTACAGATTAAATGGTATCAAAACAGGGTTGGTCGGATGACTTGTGATGCTTAAAACGAAAAGTGAATAGTAAACATTTCCTGTAGTACTGTATAATCTGAATATATAATTGATATACTAATGATAAGTGATAAATGATCCCTGTGGTACAGATATGAGTGGAAGGAGGAGGATATGCTCAGTGAGAGGTATAGGCCGAGGTAGGGCGGCATAGATTCCGGAGCCGCAGACACCAGAACCCGCCCCAAGACCTGCACGTCCTTTACAGCCAGAGAGCACTGATGCTCTTGTGAGCCGAGTAGAGAGGTTAGTAGCCGATTTTATGGCTATGTATCAGGCGGATAGAGCCGCGGATAGGGCGGAGAGGGAGAGACCAGCAGCTCCCGCAGCCCCTGTAGTGGAGCCAGCACCACCACAGCCAGCACCAGTGGTACCCGAGCCTCAGCCTATTCCACCATCGGCACCTCAGCCACAGGTAACTCCACCCCAGCCATTGATTCAGCCGCCTAGAGATGTGGAGTTGTATTGTGATGTCACTTTAGTACGATCATTCAGGAAATTGGATCCACCTAAGTTTAAAGGTGCTAGGGATCCGTTAGCGGCAGAACAATGGGTTATTGCTATAGAGAAGCTATTAAGGATTATGAGGTGTACGGAGATCGAAAAGGCAGGTCTAGCAGTGTTCCAATTGATAGATGATGCGGAGCACTGGTGGAAGGCAACTCAAATAGTATTGTTCTCCCAGCATCAGGATATTACTTGGGAGATTTTTGTAGATGACGAAGGTATATCCCTGACACTGTCCAATAGAAACTACAGCAAGAGTTTATGGATTTAACTCAGAGGAATATGGCAGTGGACGAGTATGAGGCTAAGTTTACCACCTTGAACCGATTTGATTCACAGACCAATGTTAATGACAGACATAAGATTGAGAGATTTAAGGCTAGTTTGAGACCCTCCATCCGATCGAAGCTAGCCCCATTTGATATCTTGACTTATGATAAGGTAGTACGACAGGCTCAGCTATGTGAGAGGGATTTTGAGCAGTACCATATAGAGGATGGTTGTAAGAACAAAAGTAAAGGCAAAGATAAGGGTAAGAGACTTTTGGAGAATAGATATAGTAAGGAGCAGCCTAAGAGGACTAGATCTTCGGACATACAGATTTCAGAGAGACGATTCAATAAATCAGCAGTTTTTGCCCCTGTTAGTGGCCCCATCGTTACTTAAAGAAGTGTTGCGACTCTATGTAGACATTGTGGAAGGTCTCATGGGTCACGCCCTTGTCCTTTAATGTCTAAGGCATGTTTTAGATGTGGACAGATGGGACACTTTGCCAGGAATTGCCCGATGCTCAGAGAATCAGCTGCTTCTACTATTCCTCCTGCAGTATCGCAGATAGAGGCACCGGCAGCTCCGAGTAAGCCGGAGAAGGCGACACCCTCACCGCCTAGGCGCTCGACAGCCGTAGAGAAGGGTAAGAAGGCTGTGACTCAGGGTCGGGTGTACGCGATGGATCAGGAGACTGCCGACGCCTCTATCGATGTGATAAAAGGTAAAGTCTACATCTTTGATATTCCCGTAATTGCCTTATTTGATCCGGGTTCTACCCATTCGTTCTTATCGCCTACATGTGCTTATAGGACCCTTTAGAGCTGGAGTTGTTAGGGCATACCTTGCAAGTGAATACCCCTTTTAAAGATTTCCAGAGGATGGATATTATATATAGGAACTGTAAATTGACTATATGAGAGAAGGTTATGACAACTAACTTAATTTTGTTGAATATATATGATTTTGATATCATTTTGGGTATGGATTAGTTAGCTACGAACCATGTTAGTTTGGATTGTAATACTAAGTTTATTACCTTCTCTCATCCCGAAAAGTACGTTGTAAAGTTATTGTAAATTAATAAAAAGTATGTTTGTGAAATGACATGTGTACTGAAATTGTGGTTATGTATGAATGTTTATGAAGGGTATATTGCCAGTGTGGAGGATGTAGAGAGGAAACATCCAGAGATTCAAGAAATTCCCGTAGTTAAGGACTTTTCAGATGTATTTTCAGAGGAATTACCAGGGTTACCACCGGATCGAGAGACGGAGTTTATGATCGAGTTGGTACCCGGTACGGAGCCGATTTTTAGACCCCCATATCAGATGGCACTGACTAAGTTAGACCAGCTTAAGAAACAGCTCCAAGAGTTATTAGATAAGGGATTTATCGTCCCAGTGTGTCACCGTGGGGAGCTCCAGTATTATTTGTTCGAAAGAACGATGGTAGTCTCTGGTTGTGTATAGATTATCGGGTGTTAAATTGGGCTAACATTAAGAATAAGTATCCACTACCCAGGATCGATGACCTATTTGATCAGCTTAGAGGTGCACAGGTATTTTCCAAGATAGACCTCCGATCAGGCTATCACCAGTTGAAGATTAAGGAGTCGGATGTGCATAAGACAGCATTTCGGACTCACTATGGTCACTATGAGTTCTTAGTGATGCCTTTTGGGTTGACAAATGCCCCTGCAGCTTTTATGAGTTTGATGAATGAGGTGTTCCATCCATTTTTTGATAAGTTTGTCATAATATTTATCAATGACATTCTGATTTATTCTGAGACTCCAGAGGAGCATGAGCAGCATCTGTATATGGTATTACAGACCCTCAAAAACAGGAGGTTGTATGCAAAATTAAGTAAATGTGATTTCTGGCTTGACTATATAATCTTTTTGGGACACATAGTGTCGAAGGACGGGGTGTCAGTTGATCCGTCCAAGATAGAGGCCATTGTACAATGGGAAAGGCCTAACTCCGTTATTGAGATATGGAGTTTCTTGGGTCTTGCCGGATATTATCGCAGATTCGTAGAGGGATTTTCCAAACTTGCTGCTCCACTGACACGACTCATACATAAGGATGTGAAGTTCGAGTGGAATGACGCGTGTGAGCGTAGTTTTCTTGAGCTTAAGCGTAGATTGACTACTGCCCCCGTATTAGCCCTCCCTAGTGGATCAGGTGGATTTATGGTGTATACCGATGCGTCTGCTCAAGGTTTAGGGTGTGTGCTTATGCAGAATGGTCAGGTTATAGCCTATGGTTCTTGACAGTTGAAGGATCATGAGAGGAATTACCCGACACATGACTTGGAGTTAGCCGCAGTAGTGTTTGCACTGAAGATATGGCGGCATTATTTGTACGGGGAGAAATTTCAGATATATACAAACCATAAGAGTCTGAAGTATATATTCTAGTAGCGAGAGTTGAACTTGAGGTAGCGACGATGGATGGAACTGTTAAAGGACTATGATTGTGAGATTTTGTATCACCCGGGTAAAGCAAATGTAGTAGCAGATGCACTGAGCCGTAAGCATGTTGGCATGGTATCTTACATGATGATCAGGGAGCATGATTTGATAGAGCAGTTCTCTAGCCTCAACCTGACAGTTATTTCCTCTGACCAGTATGCATTTACGGCTAGTTTTCGTATAGAGTCGGATTTGATGGATCAGATTAGGGAAGCTTAGAGGAGTTATGATTATTGCATCGGGGTAGCCGATCAAATTCAGATGGGAGTTGTGTCAGATTTTGAGATTGGCACAGATGGAATAATGAGGTTTAGAGGCAGGACATGTGTTCCCAGAGATCAGCAGATTTGAGAGTTGATTTATCAGAGGCCCATACCTTTAGATATACATTACATCCGGGTAGTACTAAGATGTACCAGAATCTTCGGAGAGTATATTGGTGGCCTAAGATGAAAAAGGACATCACTGATTTCATTACTAGATGTCTAACATGCCAGCAGATTAAGATTGAACATCAGAAGCCTGCAGGTATGCTTCGACCGTTATCGATTCCTACGTGGAAATGGGAACATGTGCCTATGGATTTTATCATGGGATTACCACGGACCCGGAAGGGGTATGATGCTATTTGGGTGATCGTAGATAGATT
Source organism: Heritiera littoralis (assembly GCA_031772115.1). Taxonomy (NCBI): domain Eukaryota; kingdom Viridiplantae; phylum Streptophyta; class Magnoliopsida; order Malvales; family Malvaceae; genus Heritiera; species Heritiera littoralis. The sequence continues at coordinate 4,399,102 of JAPDPK010000043.1, forward strand.
GACTAAGTCTGCTCATTTCTTGGCCATGAGATCTACAAATTCAGTTAGTGCCTTAGCCGATTTGTATGTCAGGGAGATAGTGAGGTTACATGGCGTTCCAGTGAGTATTACTTCTGATAAGGATTCCCACTTCACCTCTCATTTCTGGGAGAGATTTCAGGAGGCTATGGGATCCCAGCTGAATTTTAGCACCTCTTTTCATCCACAGACTGATGGACAGTCCGAGCGTAAGATACAGACGCTCGAGGATATGTTGAGAGCGTGTGCATTGGACTTTAGAGGCTAATGGGACGATCACTTACCCCTGGCAGAGTTTGCTTATAATAATAGCTTTCACACAAGCATTGGCATGGCACCTTATGAGGCCCTATATGGCTGACGATGCAGATCCCCGATAGCATGGGAAGAAGTGGGAGACCGTAAATTAGTAGCTCTCGATTTGGTCGAGCAGGCTTCCCGTGATGTACAGTGATTTGTGAGAGGCTCAGAACGGCTCAGAGTCGGCAGAAGAGTTATGCAGATATCAGGCACCGACCACTAGAGTTTGTAGCGGGTGATTATGTATTCTTAAAGGTCTTACCATCCAAAAGTATAATGTGATTCGGGAAGAGAGGAAAGTTGAGTCCCCGATAAATTGGACCTTACGAGATCTTAGATCGCGTGGGAGATGTGGCATATCAGTTAGCACTACCACCAGAGTTGTCAGGAGTGCATAACGTATTCCATGTCTCGATGTTGAGAAAATACCATCCAGATCCTTCTCACGTAATTCGGCATGAGCCATTAGAGATCAGAGAGGACATGAGTTACGTTGAGAAACCGATACGGACACTGGATAGGAAGGATAAAGTATTGCAATCTAAGACGATTCCTTGGGTTAAAGTGCTCTGGCAGTATCATAATGAGGACGAGGCTACTTAGGAGTTAGAGAGCCTTATGCGTGAGAGATATCCAGAGCTCTTTCAGTGACAATCCTAGATGAAATTTGGAGGACCAATTTCTTAAAGAGGGGAGAGATGTGAGACCCGATTTTATTATACTGTATAGCATATTGTAAATGATGGATAACCGAAATAAATTATTAAGTGGAATTAAATAAATATTGAATATGATTTTCCACTTTACAATATGGGATTTTTGGAATTTTAATTTACAATATGGTATATATGGATGAGGACTAAACATTATGGGATAGAACTTTCAAAAGAAAGGAAACAAGAAACCTAGAATCACGCCAATTACATGGCTGCTACATGTACTCGGTGTTGCATTTGATTTGATTTAATTTTTGATGAAAAATAAGTGGATAAAAGAGCTAGCAAAAGAGATCAAGAGAAGTCAACAAAAATGTGTTGCCAAGTATAGATGGCAAGTGTTTTATTTCTGCTTCATACGAGATGTTGAGTTTTAAACATGAATCTTATACAATACAATTCCAAGTTAAAGATATACAATAATGAGAAGTGAATATGTAAAATAAGAAAAGAAATGCTTATTGGATGGCATAGATAGAAGTCAATAAGGGAGTAGCAAAAGTGGACTTCCACGCCATTTTACTGCTCATACATGTCCCTCTTCAGCTTTGTTTAAAGCTGTTAGGCTATAAAGTTAAGATAGAAAATGGCACTTAAAGATAAGGTAATTACAGCTAGCATGTAAGAGGAAATTTCGGTTGATAAATAAGCAAAGAAAGAGTGAAGAGCAAGGATAAACAGAATGGTCCAACAAAGTCAACACCAACCTTGCTGTTATTACATGGCTTTTCCCTATTTTGTTAAGGCTGGAAGGCTAAGAATTTAATAGTATAAAGACACTATAGGAGATGCTTAAGGAAGAAGAGTCAACAATTGTGGCTAAGTATAATAGAACTTAGAAAGGAAGATTGGAGGAAGGGTGGACTTTATTGGTTGATGTAGTGGTAAGCCAACAAAGTCAATAACGTATAAGGAAAAAAAAAGGGGAACCAGCCGATTTCTTGTGTTAGGAATTTCTCCATGCATTAACACACTACAAGACAAGAGAATTGATAAAGGAAGAAGCTAAGGGAACATGCAGCAAAAGGGTATTGAGTAACATGAATATAAAGAGGAGTTATAGGATCGAATACCCCAGCAAATTTCATGTTTCTCTCGATCCATTCTGCCGTACGCCAGCCTTGATGGTGTAGCCTGGAAACAGATTGCTTTGCTCTTGTTTTCCAGGGAGTCTTAGTATAAAATTCATTTCCCTAGCTAGCTAACTACCTAACCCTCTTTGCTAAATCTCCCTTTCATCTCAAGGCCACTTAAAAACAATGAGAGAAGGGGACTAATGTGGAACCAGAACACTACACTGCCCTAGTGTTGAGAGATTCGGTTAAGGTAAGCTAGTAAATACTTATGGTTTTCTCAATATTCTATGGTAGATATCTATGATCTAAAATAGGATAATCATGGATATAGCATGGTTTTTAAGTACTCTTTATTGAATGTGGAAATAGAATCAAAATCATGTTAATGACAAGGAAGATTCGGTTGGCATGAAAGTATGTAGCAAGTTAACATGACTGAATTTCTTACTGGTTGGGGACGTTAATGGCTAAACATAAACTGCTGTGTTATGCATATGTAACGTGAGTAGATGAAAGACGATAGGTGAACTTGACTATCCAACTGCTTGCCAAATAGGTGAGCAAAGAAATTAGGATACTCGCCCAAGGAATGAGGCGAGCTTAATGAAATGCATGAATCAGCGATATACATTTTCGCCAACTTTGGAAAAATCAGAATGATTGCCCGAATGGGCGAGGGCGTATGATCGCCCAAAATGCATGGAAATTATGATCGCCAAAAGAGCGAGAATAGGTGAGGGTATAGGATTGCCTAAATGGAACGAGGTGTGATCGCCCAAAAAGGCGAGAATGGTGATTATTGTGATCGCCCATGTGGAACGTTAGTGATCACCAATGAGGCGAGTAGGAAATAAAGAACTCGCCAAATTGAAAGTGCTCGTCCAAGTTGGGGAGGTTCAACTTGGCGAGAATCTCACCTTAGAGTTATAAAGTAAGAGAGAATGGCATGAAGAATAGCCATTTTAGCTGTGGGACTTACTTATAATTTGATAGGAATCCTAGCTTAAAGATACAAGGATAATTAAGCTAATGAGTTGATACAATTATTTTGCAGCCGGGAATTGAGAATTTACAAAGGCGAGCGGAAAGCTAGGCTTCGTAAGACCAGGCAAGGGAGTAGTATGTGAAGTAAAATGCATGTCCTGTGGAGTAAAATATTATGAAAATATTAAGAAAATGTTTTGGTTTATGACATGCATTAGTTTGAGAAATTGTTTTGATTTGGGCGAGCTACAAAGCCGACCCCTTTGTGATGTTTTGGGCAAGCCAAAGATAAGCGACCCCTTTTATGATGTTTTGGGTAGGCGACCCCTGTTTTAATAGAAATTCCGGGTGAGCCAAAGAAAAATGACCCATGTTTTAATAAAAATGGGCGAGTTGACCATGGATGTGCCGCATTGGGCCAGTTGACCATGGAAGTGCCGCATTGGGCCAGTTGACCATGGGTAATGCCATAATGGATGAACTGACCATGGGCGAGCCGCTATGGGCGAGCTGACCATGGGGCAACACCATAATGGGCGAACTGGCCATGGGCGAGCCATAATGGGCGAACTGACCATGGGCGAGCCGATTTAACCCATATTTTCTCACGTAAATTTTTATGAAAATTCTAGCTGTGTTATTATGTTGTAAACAGAAAATATAAAACCTTTTTGGGAAATAAATCATTTTGAGAAAATGATGAAATTTGTGAAATAATTCCTTAAAGGTTCTTTATGAGATATAAAGTGATTTTTGAGACTTTAGGCCCCAAGTTTCATGCATTACTATTTCACGAGGCTGATTGACCCGCCAAGTCATCAAAGGTCTCGAGGTCACCTGGCAAGTGTACCCGAAGACCACCCATAAATTGTGGCCATGAATCCACTGCATCCCTGGGAGGATGATTACTATGTTCCTTTAGGGAACGATGATAGCATGATTTAATTGTAGGGTGATGCCTAGTCTCAACTTATCGATTTCTGTTTATTGTTTTCTATACTATATTGTAAACTGATTAGCCAGTGATTTAAATATTAAAGACTGGTTACTATATCCACTGTTTTCCCTACTGAGTATGTTGTTAGGAAAAATAAATGTTTTGTGGAATATAGTTTTTATTTTTATAAAGCAGCTTACACCTTCCTTACTGAGCACGTTGTCGCTCACCCATTATTTTCCACTCCACAGATTGTTGATCTTGGATTAAGAGAATTACCTTCCAGAGATTATCGACTGCTAGAGTCAGCTGATTTTCGATATCGAAGTATATGATTTTCTTTTATATATTCAGTGAATTTGTACAGTACTATTTTGAGTAGAAGGGAATGTATATGTATATATCTTAAGGAAATAATGTAACAATGCATATTTTTATATTAGTACGATGAATAAGGGTACTAATTTTAGAAAAGTGATTAACGGATGGTTAAGCATCATAGACAGCCTAACCAGTAAGTAAGTAAGATTTATAAGTAAATATTTTGTTATACTATGGATTCGAGTTGTTACACATATCTTGTAAGACCAAGCAAACACATCTACATATTCACGAAGTAATTCCTCAAGGCTCTTTCTTTCAGCTGATGCTAGTGATGTTCCGATTTTCACCTCTTTCTTATTTTCTTCATCCCCCGATTAATTATTTCAACAACTTCCTAATGAGGTTCAATTAGTTTCTTATCCTCTTCCATCAATCTCAATAAGTTATGGGGTAAAGGGTAGTTCGTAGAGACATCTTTATTATCAGACTCATCAAATTGAGCAGGGTTTTCAAAATCGATTTCTGAATTATTGACATTATTATCATCTTGTTTATTGTTTTGATACCTGAAAATAAGTGAAATGGGAAATTATGGGTATTTTCAATGTTGGCATGAAAGAAAAGACAAGAAATTGATTGGGAAAATGGAAATGCATAATACTAATCATTTATTGAAATGGAAAATAACAAAATTAGCCCATACATAAAAATTTATTTGGGAGCTTTTGGGCTAAAGCACTAAAAATCCGACTTGCATTATTCAAAACATAAAAGAAAAGACAATTGCATTATTACTTTTCAAAGGAAATTTATAGGAACTCCAAAATCGTCCAATTCTTCAACTTTATTCCTGGAGGAGTCAAGTACACAAACCGACTAGCTACATTCTCTTTGGATGTCTCCTCATCTATCATGTGAATCGACAAGTCAAAAAGATCCCCTTCAAGCTGCATTGCGAGTTTTCCTCCTTCCTCACCAGCCTGGTATCCACCAAAATAGAAGGTGTCATAAAGGTGAGGAATGACCAGCTTCTCAGATTCAAACTCATCCCCCTTTAACCGTGCTATTCGCCTTTCCTTCTTTTTTTCCATCTTTTTTGCTTTATCCTTCCAAGTCGGCTTGTATCCTAACCCAAACCTATCCTTGCTTTCCAAAATTGCGAGTGCCTTTTTAATCCCTTGGTGATTTCTTCCTAATCTAACCCTTGGATACCAACCTTTGCCCATGGTTTGCTTTACCACCATCTCTGTAGCTACTGATAGGTGAGGAGCATATAATTTTGAACCTTCTCCTATGTAGGTTGTATTAACAAATTCAAAAGCCCGATATGAACATTCCCATGCATTCTCTATTGCTTCAACATATGGAGTGTTTGGAGATTGAGTGACAAAAATATCTTCCTTTCCAGAAACTGAAATTTGTTGATTCCCCACGAAGCACTTCACTTTTTGATGGAGAGTGGAAGAGACAGCTCCCGTCGTGTGAATCCAAGGTCTTCCTAACATAAGATTATATGAAGGCACAATATCCATGACTTGGAATTGGACATTGAAAGTACATGGACAAATCTCCAAGGGTATTTCTATATCGCCCAACACTTATCAGCAGACTCCATCAAATGCTTTGAGAATCAAATTGCTTTTTTGCATGTACAATGAATCCACTGGTAGCCTTAACAAAGTGCACATAGGCATTACATTGAGAGCTAAACCATTATCAAAGAGGACCTTGCCAATTGTGTGGCTCTTGCACCTAGCTGTGATGTGAAGAGCCTTGGTGCTACCCCTTCCTTCCGCAGGAATCTCATCATTACTGAAAGATATGTAATTTGAAGCAACCAAGTTACCAACTAGATTATCCATCTTGTCCATTGATATATCAGGAGGTACATATAATTGATTCAACACTTTTAGTAAAGCATTTCTGAGAGACTGAGAATTCAAGAGAAGTGATAGGAGTGAAACCTTTGTCGGTGTCTTGTTCAACTGCTCGACAATACTGTATTCACTATGCTTAATCAAACTCAAAAACTCACTGGCATCCTCTTTCGTAACAGGTTTTTGGCATCTTGTTTCTTGAACCTTTATCGGGTTAGCCCTATCCCCTTCCACAATTCTCGCCTTCTTTTTTCTAGCCTTAGCTAACATTTCAAGACTATAGCAACGCCCACTTCATGTCATTCCCCCAACTCCAATGATATTTGTTGCTTTGAGACTTTTAGGGGATACATGCTCTCTTTTTCCGTTTATCACTACATCATAACCATATCTCCAAGGTATTGCCTTGTTGTCTTTGTATGGAAATGGAGTAGGAGCCTTGATTGTGATCATATCGGCTTGGCTTGATTTTTTCTCAAGGCAGATTTTCAGAGGCTTTGACTTTAGGTCATCATCAATCACATTAACCTCATTCTCCTTTTCTTTTTCTTCCCAAAATTCAATTTGAGATGAGTCCATTAACTCCTGTAATTTGCAACAAAAAGCTTCACAGGACTAAATTGAATGACCTACGGCACCATTATGGTATTTACAAACCAAATTGGGATCATATGAACCTATATGAGTTTCCAAGATCATAACTTCTGGTTACAACATGTTTGCCTTCACTAATACATCAAAAACTCGACTCAACAGAGTCTTCACTTTTGCAACGGTTCTTTTAATGTTATCCTTCCTTTCATTACTCAACATGTTCATTGTCGCTCTACCATGATCTAGCAAAGGATTTCCATCTACAACTGGTTCTACTTTCAACTCTTCGAAACTCAACTGCCCAGCCTTTATCAACCCTTACAACTTATACTTCAATCCCAAGCAATTTTCTATATAATGACCCATATTATCGTTGTGATAGGCACACTTTGGATTTGGGTCATACCATCTAAGATAAGGTGGTTTTAGAGGTTCAAGATATACAGGTGCAATAAGATGATTTTGCACTAGTTGAGGGTACAGTTCTGCATATGTCATGGGGATTGGGGTAATAGGTGCTCTTTCTTGGTTGTAGTGTGGCCTTCCAAAGTTGTTCATTTGGTTCATAGGTTGAGTAAAGGGTTGGGTTGGTCTTAGGGGTTATAGGCAAAAAATGGGTTGAGTATTTGTTGGTGGATTTGGTTGATATGGGTAAGGTGAAACATAACTGACAGCATGTTGGTAGGGTTGGTATTGGTTATATGGACGTTGGTGATTATAGCCTCCAGTAGAAATGGCTTGGATATCTCCTTCCTTCTTCTTAGAAAACCCACCTTTCTTGACATCTGCACGTTTGATCTTGCCAATTTTAACGGCATTTTCAATTGCCTCCCTCGAAAGCACCATGTCAGAAAAGTTTTTACTCACGTTTCCTATCATCCTATCATAATAAAAAGCTTTAAGGGTGTTTAGAAATAGCATTGTTAACTCCTTTTCTATCAATGGAGGTTGAACTTCGACGGCTACATCTCTCCATCTCTGAGCGTACTCTCTAAAGCTTTCATTGGTCTTCTTCTCCATGCTTTGGAAGGAGAGACGGTCGGGAGCCATATCATTTATGTGACGATATTGGGCTAGAAATGCCCTAGCAAGGTCTTTCTAAGAATGTTTACGACTCTTATCCAACTGAACATACACTTTGCAGTAGATCCTGTAAGACTGTCTTGAAAACCGTGAATAAGCAACTTTTCATTATAAGCGTATCCCGCCATCTTTCTACAAAACATTGTAACATGGGTTATCGAGCAATTGGTTCCATCGTATTTCTCAAAATCAGGAACCTTGAACTTCGCAAGTAGTACCAAATCGGGAACTAAGCTTAACTCTTCTACATCAGTGTCATAACGTATTAAGTTTCGGAAAACCTAATAGCTAGACACTAAAATCAAAGGAGTCGCCACCAACCATTCTACCTAGGTGTGATTGGTCACCTATTCAAACTAAGGATAAGGCTTGGTCTACGTTCAAAAATACTAGGGTTCGGGAGTACGGTTACGTGAAGGGAAGGATTAGCACCCCTACAACGCCCATCCTAAAATGGTACCAACTAGTTTTAGGTTATCTTTACAATTTGCCTTGTGTTTATATTAATTTCGATATGCTTATATATTGGGAATATTTCTAAGATTTTTCCATCAATTTGGCTCCAATCTTAAAAATCACCCTCACCTCAAGATGTTCAAGGAGTCTCGATTGACTTTCTTGAACTCCATCGTCGGATTAATGAAATATTTTATGAAACTCTTATTATATATATATTTTAAATTTGGCTCTAATATTGACTCCATATTAATTTCTATATTTTCTAAGTCTTATTTTATATTATTCTTATCTATATGTTTTATTTATTTATTTATTTTATTTACTTAGAGAATAAATATGAATCATGGTTTATTAAAGGTTTTCTTAAAAGCGTCCCATCAATTTGGCTCGGCTTAAAAGAAATCTTTTTACCTAGAAAATTCAAGGAGTCCCAATTGACTTTCTTGAAATTTCATCATTGGCATGATTCATGTTTACTCCTTTATCTATCTAATTTTATTTCTTATGATTTTTATTTTAACCTATTTAGTTCATTTACTTATCTAATTTTATTTAAATTTAATTTATCTTTATTTTATTTATTTATATTTATTTAATAAACATGAATTATATTTTATCAAAAATTCTTTCGAAAGTATTCCATCAATTTGGCTCAACTTAAGAAAGAATCATCTCACCTAGACATTTTTAAGATGTCTCAATTGACTTTCTCAAAATGTCATCATCGGTATAATTCATATTCATTTCCTTTCAATTATTTATTTTCATTTAATTTTTAATTAATTTTTCTGTAAATTTCATGTACAAAGATCTATTTTTAGGCTAATTTGGTTTTTTTAATTTCTATTAGTTAACAAATCTAATTCTAAACTTAAAATAAATAATACATAAATTAATAAAATAAAATAAATTAAGTAAAACTAATAAGTTAACAAAACAATGAATTAATTAAAAAAATCAAACTAAAAATTTCATAGACATCTTAACAATGTATTTAATCCATGCTTAAAAATCTAAAAAATAAAATCAACAGTAATAAAATAATGAATGCATCATGACTAGAAAATAAAAAAAAAGAAACAAAAGAAAGAGAGCCTAGTACACGTTGATATAAAAGAAACAAAAGTAGTTAAATAATCACCATGCATGTGAACAAGAATGAAGACATGTTTTGTTGTCAGGATTCTTACCTTTCTATTGCAATTTCGTTTCTTGCCTTGATTTGTTCTTTGTTGTCTTTTACTAACTGCAGCTCACGCCTTTCCTTTCTTCTTCACGTGCGGCTTGAGTCTCTTGCCTTAAAAGTTCAACACAGTTGTAAAACCCGATTGACAAGCTTCTTTTATTTCTATATATATGCTCCTGTTCACATTCTGTTTATGCTTTTCAATAGAGTAAAGTCTACAGCAACTCCACAAACAGCAACAGATGGACGACGCTGCAGCAGAAACTTGTGGCTTGCAGTGGTAATGAAGGACGGCAGAGTAGAAGACGGTGCATGGCTGGAACCGTGACTGGTGCAGGAGTGATCGATGGAGTCGACGTGCAACAAAGGGCTTGAATAGAGTGCAGCGTACAGGCTTGAATATGATGGTGGCTAAAACAGGATGAAGCAGCAGCAAAGGCAGCAAACTAACAGCAGCAACTGGGCGCAAGGGGCAAAGGAGATGGCATCTCCATGGGGCTTCAACTTAGGGTGCAGTGTGCAGGCTTGAATATGATGGTGGTTTATGGGAGGTTGGCTGGTGCGTTGATGGTGATGCAGGCGAAAAAGGTTGTTCAAGGTGACTGGTTTGGGGCAGCAGGCAGCGGCAAGGAACGATGGTGGTTTTGCAAACAAGCTGGGCAGTGATGGTGATGCAGCAGCCGCATGAACCGTGGGCAAGGTGAAGGGAAACTTGGCTTTGGTATAGTGGCAGTAGCAGATGAGGATGATGATAAAATAGAAGAAGACGATGGTGCAGCAGCCAAGAACCCGAGACGACGTGCAACAGCCAGCCTTTTCTTTCTAGGTTTTTTTTTCTAGCTCTCTTTTTTTCCTCTAGGGTTTTTTTTTCTAGGGTTTTTCTTTCCTAGGTTTTTTTTTTTGTGTTCCCCCCCCTTTTATAGACCTAGGTTTTTCTTTTTTTTCTTTTTATTTTTTCTTTTATATTTTTTTATATTTTTTATTTTTGGTAATAATTTGGAAATCAAGAATCAACTTTTTTAGGAAATTTTATATTTCAAGAATCGGACTTGAATCCGATATTAATTTTGACTTTCCTTTTCACAAAATTTTGATTTTCAATCTTTAATAGTCTCATTTAATTTTACTTTCCTATCAGAATTAATTCTGATTTCCTTCTTTTCTTTTTTTTTTTCATTTTCTTTATTTTATTCTATAAAAATCAAAATCAAAATCCAAAATTTATTTCTAAATCTAAAAAAAATAAAAATTAAAAATCAAATATAAAAAACTAATTAATTAAAAATGTTTGAAAAAGAATCGGACAAAATGGTGTCTACAATCAGCATTCCTAAATGTGTCATTTCCTTTGACGGCTCTCAACCTTTCTTCTAACATGTCACACTTATGTTGTATCCCTACAGCAAGACTTAGTTTAACTGCCTCTCTCTTAAACTTCTCTTGTTCAACAGGATCATCCAAGTCTAGGACGAAAATAGAGTCAATAGGACTAAACCTTATATCAGGTTGACCTTGGCCTATAACATGGCATTGTCCTCCCATTGAAGATGTTGCATGAGTGTAGACCTTTTGAGACATTTGGGCTTAATGGGTGAGCCTTTGAGGGTATGGTGGGTCATCCCCAGGGTATTCCTCCTTTGCTGTTAAGTCTTGCACAATTCCTTTTCCTTTAGCTATACTCATCATCAATTCCATCATCTTAGTCATCTGCTCTCGAGTTTCCTCTTGAGCCTTGACAATCTCTTGTTGTACTTTTTCCATCCTGTCAATCCGTGCTAATTACTCATTCTCTATTGCTCTAGTTCGTGCACGAGTTCGATACGAATGATTTGGAGGGGCTATTTTTGTACCTTTCGTTGTCACTATCAAGATAAAATTATTCTTATTTAATGCATATGAAGGAAAAAAAAAGGAAGAAAAATCCTTGTAGGGAATTTATTGCATATTAAAAAAATGTCTCACAACAAATATTTTATAAAAACCAATGCTTATAAAATTTGTCTCATAACAATTATTGAACAAAATTAAAGATCCACTACATCCATAAAGAATATCTAAGGTGTCCACCTAAGCCTCTTCACCAAACTGTAGTGACCTTGGCTCTCGTCCAATAATAGTCGCAAATTCTCCCAATGCTCAGTAAGTAGGCTGACTCCAGGCTTCAAGTCCTTTATTCTGTCTTCCATGTCTTTTTCTCTATGGGCCATGACATTAATCTGTTCAATCATAGAAATCAGAAGACGTGAATCATGAGCTTTCCTTAATGTAGCATATCTCCCCTTTAGGTCATTCAACTCATTGACAACATTTTGTAGGATTTGCAAGTATTCTTTGGATTGATTGAGGGCACCTTGCAACCTCATTTGCCCCCTTATGACCTTACCATCAAGTTCTTCACATTCGACCCCCTTTTTTTGTATCTCAACTTTGAGTTGTTCATTTTCTTCCTTCAAACGCTTATTTTCAGACTTTGAGAGCTTTTCTTTCAAGTACTTGATTTCATCCATCAACTTATACTTCTCTTAATGAACCCTTATATATGCTTGCTCCCTTTTCCCCAACCATACCTCTGTTTCATATTTGAGTTTCTTAATTTCTCTCTCTAAATCCCTTTTTTCTTCCTCTAATTTCCTCTTGGCAATCTCCAGATTTATCATGGGGTCCTGAGGTATAGGCTCTTCATGAATCTCTTCATCTTCAAGTAAACCTTGATATCTTTGGCTCGCCTAGCATGCCATATCGAGTATTCCAGAGCAACGTTATCTATAAATATCCCGAGGTCTACTCTAAGGGTAGTCTTCCAAGCTTTGACATCTTCTTCAATTTTCTTCATAGATCCTTCTTCATGATAAGGATATTCAAGCTGATTGAGACCATGTGTCATTAGGATGAATTGTTCGTACCCTAATTGCCTTTACACCATGAGAGGAGCATAAGTGGCTATTCCCCATACTCCCAATAAGATCATCCATGGATGTCCTCCACAACTATATAGCATGGGTTGTCTAGTCATCCAAGGTGCTACCCAAACTACATCTTTGCAAATGAGTCCATGTAAAAGTGACACCCATTCCTTTTTTGTCTTTGACTCAGGCCATTTGCTCTCACAAATTTCCTTAATAGGAATATTCTTTTTGAATAAGACTGATCGAAATTTCGGCTCTTCGCATTTGAAATGGCTCTTCATCCAAATGTACAACAAAGGCAAACATCCTGTGAAGCGTCCCCCTCCAGTTCATTTACAGTAATTCAGTGACCTCATAGTCTTAGCTAAAATGGAAAGAACTACCACCACTTCATGCTTAATTTGATTCACAAAGTCTACTAATATAATTTCAACATATAGCAATGATTTTGGGAAAATCACCATTCCATAGATTGCCAAAGCCATCATTTGCATACCATACTCATCTTCTCGTTGCCTACTAATGCAACTTTTCAAAAACTCCCAAGGTATATAAGTGCATTCTCCCTTATTCTTTATTTAACGGTCAACCTCTTGCACATTAGTACATGTCATAACAGCTAGCTTTTTGCAATAACTCAACTTCTTCCTTCTCCAGTACATCTTATCTGATTCTTTAGGATCAAAATGCAACAATACTAAGTATTCTTTTATTATAGGAACCATGTCTTCCTCGTTGAAAATAAAACACCTATATGACGGGTCCCAAAAATGCAACATGGCTTGAATTAAATTAAGGTCCACTAGTACTGTCAAGAGTCGTGCTACACCCCCATATTTTTCCTCAAATGTCTCTCTTCTTGCATTATCCCAAGATCTCCAAATATCCACTAATTCGGTGAGATCGTTTTGCTTGAGGTTAGGGCAAGTCTTCTTTGGAAGGTCTGAAATGTAACCCAAGGATAAACAATCACCATTCTTTCGTTAGGTTTCTTCAGATATAACCTTTAGTTCGATAGATGACTTGCAAAGAGGTTTGGCTCGAGGTGCTTTCTCCATGGATGTAATGGATTTCAATCCTATTACCAATTGTTATGAGGGAAAAAATGAGATGAGAAGATAGAAAAGAAAACAAAAAGAATATTTTATGGTTTATTCCTTCATGTGTTCTATAGAGTAAGGTTTTATCTATATTAAGGTTTGACTTAGTTCTACCCTAAGTTGGTCTCCTAGGCTTCATTATAGGCATGGTTTGGATAAGTCAGAATTCTAAAGGTTTTCAAATTGTTCCTCACTACCGTCCACATAGAACTAGTAAGGCACCCAATCCTCACCCATCACAGGTTACAAACAAAAAGGTTCAATTTGAGTAGGAGTATTTCGCTAGCCATTACGGAGGTATTACGTCACGAAAGCGTAGATACTTTACTCCCTCCTAAAAGGATCGAGCTCAGGTCAAGGGCTTATGCATGCTAATGCAAAGCGATGTGTGTGTACGAAGGAATAATGTTTTATTTAATGTTCGCTTTCTATTAAGATCTTTTAAGCAAATTCTGAGATAACCTAAAACTAAGTATTGGCCTGACTCTCTAAATTCCTCAGTGGAGTCGCCAAACTGTCATAACATATTAAGTTTTAGAGAAAACCTAATAGCTAGACACAAAATCTAAGGAGTCGCCACCAACCATTCTTAACCTAGGTGTGATTGGTCACCTATTCCAACTATGGATAAGGCTTAGTCTACATTTAAAGATTGTAGGGTTCAGGAGTACGATTACGTATGGGGAAGCACCCCACAACGCCCATCCTATAATGGTACAACTTAGTCTTAGGTCATTTTCTAAATTTGCTTATGCTGATCTTTAATCTCAATATAATTAATATTGAAAAATACTTCTAAGTGTCCTCCATTAAACTGGTGGGACAACTTAAAAAATCTTTCTCACCTCAAGAGTATTCAAGTAGTACCATACGACTTGCTTGAAGAGGCTCTGTCATCGGATTCATTTTAATATCTTATGAAAAATTCTAACTGTGACTCCTTCTACCCAATTCATTCTTACCATTCCATTATTTCCATTATTTTCTATCATTTATTAATTGTTGATTTTATTTATTTATTTATTTATTTATTATGGGGAAATGAATATGAATTATTTTTATCAAAAATTTCTTTCAGATCTTCCATTAAGCTGATCAGACCACAAAAGAAAATTTTCTTACCTAAAGATTTTCCAAGCATTACTTAAGCGTAATCCTACTTGGAATCTCATCATAGGAATAATCAATGCTCATTATCAATAACTTTTATTAATTATTATCACCTTATTTTATTATTTCAACAAATTTTATTACTATTTACTATTATTATTTTATTATTATAGTAGACATGAATTATTAAAATTTTTTTATCTTCTTAATTAATTACTTCAATTTTAATTTTACTTTTATAATATTTTTTGAGATAAAAATCATTTATTTTTTTATACTTTTAAAAAAAATGAATAAAAATCACTTATTATTGAAAACTATCTCCAAGTCATCCATTAAGCTAGTGAGACCTTGAAAATAATTTTCTCACTTAGAAATTTTCAAAAAAATCACTTAAGCATAATTCTCTCGATATTCCATCGTTGGAGTAATTCATATTCACCTTCATTATAATTTTAATATCTAATTTTATTTATTCTATTCCTTATTTTGTTACTTATTATTATTATGGATCATTAATAATGTTTCTAATTCTATAACTAATTATTCTTATTCTAATTTAATAATAAATCTACTAATCATTCATATTTTAATTTTATAATAAGTTTATTTTATTTAAAAAATGAATATAAATTACTTTTTATTGAGAACCCTATTTAGACCTTCCATTAAGCTGGTGAGACCTTAAATAGAATTTTCTCATTTAGAAATCTTAAAGAAAATTACTTAAGTGTAATCCTCCTAATATTTCATCATCGAAGTAAATTATATTCATTTTTATTATTATTTTAATATCTAGCTTTGGTTTTTTTATTTATTTCCTTCCTTATTTTATTATTTGCTATTATTATTTTTATTATATTGTTACAAATCATTAATATCCTTTCTAATTTTATAAATAATTATTTTTACTCTTGTTTTATAATAAACTCATTTATTTTAAAAATAAATATAAATTACTTATTATTGAAAACCTTATTTAGACCCTCCATTAAGCTAGTGAGGCCTTAGACAGAATTTTCTCGCCTAAAAATTTTTCAAGAAAATTACTTGAGCTTAATTCTCTTGATATTTCATCATAGGACGATTTATTTTTACTTCTATATTGTAATTTTTTAATTTCATGTTATTATATTTTTTTTGACTAGTCCTAACTTTAAATCTAAAAGAAAAAAATCATATTAAATTTCATTCAACATCACATTCAATTAATTGATTTAAACAATAAAAATTAATTAATATAATTGATATCATTAATATAATTAATATAATTAGATTTTTAAAAAAAACTTAATTAATAATTCTTTTAGGGCGGGCCTCTAGTTTTAGAAGGTCAAGCTCGGGCTTAAAAACTTTGCCTAACCCTAGTAAATGTATCCGATTTTTTTGTCCAAACCTGACTAAATATCAAGCAAACTTTCTGGCTTAGGTGGATAGCCCGGCCCTTGAGTAGGTCTACTCCAAAGTTATGCTATTTGTCTAAACTTGAAGGTGCATTGAATTGTTAGGTGGGTTTGTATAAAAATATTAAACTCATAAAAATTGAAGCCTGTTAAAAATATCGGATCTGGCTTAGATTCTTCATTTCAGGTCCAAGTCTAGCTTGACCTGATAATTATAATTTTTTTAGTAATTTTTATCCTAATGCACTTTTTAATTACTTTTAATTTAAATTTTCGTGTTTATTTAAATCTTTGTGTAAGAATTTGTTCGAATTTATTGTATTACACTTATTAACTATTATGTGTTTTAATTTTTTTTAGATTTTATTGTAATTTTTTAGACTAAATTAATAGTATTTGGATGAGTTTGGACTTATTCATTGTATGTGAAACGAGTTTAGTAAAAAAACTTAGACAAAAAAATTAGATTAGACCAAACTTTTAACCTTACTTTCAATTCTTTAATACATTGCCTAAATTTCATTCGAATCTGGTGCAACTTGAACCATAAACAATTCTAAAATATACAGTGCGTTGTTGAGGGAAAAAATTATAAATTATTCATTTATTTTAAAAATAACATAATTTGTATTAAAAAAAAAAAAAAACAGAAGAAGAGAAGTTGATCGCTTGTGGACATTCTCTCTCTTTTATTCCAAAATCAACAACACGAATGACATAATAAATGAAAGATAAAGGTATATAATTTTTTTCTGATAACTTGATTGATCTGATTGCCTCGAGTTTTTCTTTATTATTGCCGATAATGCTATGATGGCCTTGAAGTCCAGTATTAACTCCATGATTCGGAGGAACTGACTTTATTGCCCGCATTCATTTTTCAAAGTACACATGACAAATCAAATGTGTTATGTACTTCCAATTTTATCACACCATAATCATATGATATATAATATTATATAAATCTTGATAATTATTCCCATTAACCACATTCGAGTAATCAAAGAGCAGTAAAAGGGGTTCATTTGTAGGAGAATTTTTAGCAACTCTCTCTATATATAAAGACACTCAAGAAGAGAAATAGATATGCTCATATTGTAGAGTGATTCTATAGGAAAACATATTTTGGCTCTCCTCCTTCCCACTTGATCTTCATGAATTTCCTTCGTGCAATAAGGAATAATATTACTTTCATGGTTGCCACATATTTAATTCTAGGAATTTTTATATCCAGCCAGACGATAACAGGTTCGAATCTCTGATCCTTTTCTTATCATTTAATTGCATGTTGCTTGAGTTATGGAATGAAAGTTTGGGAACATTTTCATCTGTGTTTGCTTATTCTCAGCATGACAGAAGAGATTAACTAAATTCATTAGTTATAGAAACGGCCTGCCATACTAATTTATAAAAGAAACATCTACAATTGCATGTTTTATAGAATCTAACAATTTTTCCATAGTTACTCTAGCTTTATATGAGTACACTAATATTTCAGGATTTAGACAAGGAAACTAATTAAATTCATAACTAAACGAAGTTGATGTGCTAAAACTGACAAGTGAAAGAAAAAAAAATCGTTATAAAGATCATATCAAGCTAACTGTTTATATTTGGTTCTATGTGATTTAGGTGCAAAACCTTTAGGCGTATGCAATGGAAGAATTGCAAACAATTTGCCATCTGAACAAGAAGTTGTAGATCTCTGTACATCGAACGGTATTGGGAAAATGAGAATCTATGATCCAAACCAAGAAATTCTCTAGGTTCTTAGGGGATCAAACATAGAACTAATCCTGGGTGTACCAAATGGGGACCTTCAGTCCCTTGCCACTTTTGCCCAACCGCAAATGATTGGGTCCAGAAGAACATAGCAACCTTCTCACCAGTGGTCAAATTTCGGTATATTGCTGTTGGAAATGAAGTAAAAGCAACCGATAGCTCAATATGTTCTCCCTGCAATGAACATTTACAACGCTTTGTTGTCAGCAAAATTAGATGGTCAAATTAAGGTTTCCACCGCAATGGATACTGTAGGAAATTCATACAAATAAACATATTCAGGATCTTATATTTAATCATCAAGAAAAGTAATACAGAAGCGTACCTGAATCCATTGGAATTGATTTCTTAGAGTTAGAGTCTTCCACGTCTAAACTTTTGAGAGAATCTGTATCTCACTCAACATGGGATTTGATTGTGAGAATTACGTTATGTTTAGACTGGAGACCATAACCTATTTATGCTTGAAGTATATTTTATTTTATTTTGACCCATCATGAAAATAAAATAAAATATTGGATCTCTACACATTACAAAGTCCATACTAATTGAGATGTCTTAAAGTCCAATAACTTAAACTTTATTTGATCACTTTTAAGTGGACTAAACACATTAGATAGCCTGTAATGTACAATTAATTGGTATATGTAGGCCCACTAAAAAATTTTCCAACAATCTCCCACTTGGGCCGCATATGTCACCTGATAATTGTACATTTTAAAATAACTTTAAGAGCTCTAAACTTGCTATCATCACAAGGCAACATTTCTAAACAATCTAGTCCATCAATTATACTAACATAGGATCAAAGCGATTTTCGTTACATATATTCCGTAACTAGACCCATCAATGGTCACGTATATTAATATAATCAATGACATAGATCAAGTATGGATGTGTAGCATGAAAATTACATGCAACGTGATCCCTTAAACATGCCTATTTCCAACTGGTCCTACTTTCAAAAGCTTTATGCTCAACTGCAATTTGAAAGAATAATACTTTATTTCAGAGTTTCAATGATAACAACAATACTTTATTCTGATCAGAAAAATGTCTCAATAACAAATGAATATAAATGAAACAAACTCCCACTATACAAGCATATCATCAAAGTGAACAACACCTATACAAGCTACATGCTCATGAAACACCTTAGGTGGTACACCCTTCGTAAGCGGATCCGCAATCATGGAGTTCGTATTGATATATTCAATAGATATCTAAAGACTCTAAACTCTCTCCTTAAAAACAAGAAACTTGATGTCAATATGCTTTGACTTCGACAAGCTTCTGTTGTTCTTAGAGTATAATTCTGTGGCTTTATTATCACAATAAATCTTCAATGGCCTCTCAATACCATTGACAACACATAGCCCAGTGATAAAATTCCGCAACCATATTGTCTGGTTCGATGCCTCATAGTAAGCTATAAACTCTGCTTCTATAGTGGAAGGAGCTATGAGTGACTGCTTTACACTCTTCCAAGACACAACTCCTCCAGCTAACATGAAAACATAACCAGAAGTGGATCTTCTGCTATTAAGGCAACCAGCAAAATCGGAGTCTGAATACCCAATGATCTCTAAATGATCTAACCTCCGATATGTGAGCATGTAATCTTTAATTCTTTGTAAATACCTCATAACCCTCTTTACAGTTTTCCAATGATCCATTCCAGGGTTACTTAAATATCTGCCAAGAATACCAACTATGTACGCAATGTCTGGACTCGTACAGACTTAAGCATACATGAGACTCCCTACTGTTGAAGCATAAGGAATCATTTGCATCTTTTCCTTTTCAATATTATTTCTTGGGCATTGAAGCAAACTAAATTTATCACCCTTAGTAATGGGTGTGTCTCCTGATGCACAATTTTTCATGTCAAATCTGCTAAGCACCTTATCGATATAAGCCTTTTGTGATAAGCCAAGTATTCCTCGAGAATGATCTCGATGGATCTGTATGCCTAACACAAAAGATGTATTCCCAAGATCTTTCATCTCAAATTTATTTGAAAGAAATCTCTTGGTTTCATGCAACAAGCCTATATCGCTACTTGCTAGCAGGATGTCAACGACATATAACACCAGAAGAATAAACTTGCTCCCACTTATCTTGTGATAAATACATTGATCAACAATGTTCTCTTTAAAACCAAAAGAAGTGATCACTTGATCAAATTTCTGATACCATTGACGGGATGCTTGCTTTAAACCATAGATGGATTTCTTTAATTTACACACCAAATGTTTCGATTCATCCGACACGAAATTTTCTGGCTGCTCCATATAAATTGTTTCTTCAATGTCATCATTGAAAAACGCTGTCTTTACATCCATCTGATGTAGCTCTAAATTATAATGAGCTACAAGTGCCATAATGATTCTAAAAGAGTCTTTCAATGAAACCGGAGAGAAAGTCTCTTTATAATCAATGCCTTCCTTTTGAGTGAAACTTTGACAACTAGACGTGCTTTATATCTTTCGATATTACCTTTCGAATCCCTTTTGGTTTTGAAAATCCATTTACAACCAATTGGTTTCGCTCCTTTAGGCAATTCGACAAGATCCCAAACGTCATTGTCCTCCATTGATTTCATCTCATCTTTCATGGCCTCAATCCATTTATGAGAGTGAACACTTTGTTTGGCTTCACTAAAAGATTTTGGATCATCTTCTAATCCTATATCAAACTCATGTTCTTGGAGATAAACAATATAATCATTTGGAATCACCAATCTCCTCTCTCTCAAGGATCTCCTTAATGGCACTTCCAATTGAGGTTTTGTTGCTCTTCAATATGAGTAGGATGTAACCCAGGAGTGTCTTGATAGTCCGAATTTGCATCTTAAACAATGTCAGACATAATTGTCTGATCATTCGCAATTGCAATTGTAGAAATAGTAACATGTTCTTCCTCAAAGACAAAGTTCCTGAGTTTGGCACCCTCATCATATTCAACATCCTCAATAAACTTAGCATTCACAATTTCAAAAAAAGATCTATTTGAGGGATCATAAAACTTGAAACCCCTCGATCTTTTTGAGTATCCAACAAAGTAGCAGCTTATTGTTCTTGAGTCCAATTTCCTTTCATTAGGCTTGTATGGCCTAGCCTCAACTGGACAACCCCAAATATATAAATGTCTAATACTAGGCTTCTTTCCTGTCCATATTCATATGGGGTTTTAGCTACTGCTTTGCTTAGAACTTGATTAAGAATGTACACTGCAGTTTTTAAGGCTTCTCCCCAAAGTGACTCTGGCAAAGAAGAATAACTAATCATACTTCTAACCATATCCTTTAGGGTCCGATTTCGTCTCTCAGCTACACCATTTTGACTTGGAGTCCCTGGCATGGTGTATTGAGGAACGATGCCACATTCTGCTAAATACTTTGCAAAAGGGGCCTGAATGTTGTTCACCTAATCCGTCGTATCTACCGTAATATTCACCGCCACGATCAAATTTAACATCTTTAATTTTCCTACCAAGTTGATTTTCAACTTCAGCTTTATAGGTTTTGAAAACGTCCAATGCTTGAGACTTCTCATTAATCAAGTATAGGTACCTATAACGAGAATAATAGTCTATGAAAGTAATAAAGTATTGTTGACCATTCCAAGAAGCTGTAGGGAATGGACCAAAAATATCAGTATGAATTAAATCCAAGACGTTTAAACTCCTGTTAGCACCAGTTTTCTTGATATTTGTTTGTTTTCCCTTAATACACTCAACACATATTTTAAAATTTGAAAAATCAAAGGAATCGAGAATTCCTTCTGACACAAGCCTCTTTATTCTTTGTTCAGAAATATGTGCCAAACGCCTGTGCCATAACATAGAAGAATTCTCATTAATTAATTTGCACTTTGTACCCCAATTATTTATATGCAATGATTCATTAATGTGTGAGGAATGAAGATCTAATTTACATAGATTATCAACTAAAGAACCTGTGCCAATAATATTTGAATACTGAAAAAGACTAAATTTTCCATTTCCAAATGAACAAGAATATCTTGATTTGTCTAAATAAGAAATAGAAATCAAATTCCGTCTAAATGACGGTACATAAAAAGTCTTTTTCAAATCTAAATAGCAACCAGATTCTAACTTTAATCTAAATAAACAAACAGCCTCAACAGGAGCTCTTTCGCCATTTCCTACGTAGATGAATCTTTTAGCATCAGTTGGCTTTTTGCTCCTTAGACAACCCTGCATAGTCACACTTATGTGAGTAGTTGCACCTGTATCTATCCACCAAGTGTGATTGGGTACTAAAGCCAAATTAACTTCAGAACAAACAAAGTTGAGAAGATTACTCTTTTTGGCAAGCCATTTAGCATACTTGGAACAATCCTTCTTCACATGACCACCTTTACAGTAAAAGAAACAAGTGATCACCTTATTTTGTTTCTATTGCCCCTTAGGCTGCAAAGTTTTAGTATTTGCAGTACCTTTTCCTGTGTTCCTTTTTCTCTTTCTGTTGGCAGCATTGTCGTTGGAAGAAGATGCTAAGTAAGCACTTTCTATCTTATCTTGTTTCAACCTCTCTTCTTGTTGCACACATTGAGCAATGAGCTCATTAAGAGTCTATTTGTCCTTTTGAGTGTTATAACTTATTTTAAAAGGACTAAATTGTGCAAGAAGAGATAGTAAGACCAAGTGCATGAAAATGTCCTCAGACAATTCTAACTTTAGTACCTTTAGTCTTGTAACAAGATTAGACATTTCCATAATATATTCCCTTATGTTTCCTTTAACACTATACAGCATTGAAACAAGCTTAGACAGGATGGTACTTGTTTTGACTTTTTCATTTGCAGTGAATATGTCTGCAATTCGTTGTAGGAAACTCTTAGCATTTTCCTCCTCAAGCATTGCGCCTCTGATGGTATCGGGAATTGAGTGCTTCATGATCATCAAACTCATGCGCGTAGAACGCTCCCATTTTTCATAAAGTGTCCTTTCCGTAGCTGTACTATTATCAGCAAGAGTGGGAAGTTTCTCAGACCTGATCGCATACTCTAGATCCATACATCCAAGCACAATGGTAACATGCTCCTTCCATTTATCGAAGTTAGTGCCGTTAAGCACTGGATATTATTCAAATTGGTAGATATAGAAGAAACATTTACTGTAAACAGAAAAACAACAATAATAAACTCACAATTAACAAATAATAATTTTGGGCCATATAATATACCAAGCACAACATTAAAATTTAGTCTTTGGATAAAAATTTTAATTTGTAAGCGGTACTCTTAAACTTTATTAGTAAATATTGATAATCAAATCCTTGCCAACAACATACCTTCCTTTGGGCCGACATATTGCATGCATAGTAAAAATAATTTTATCACATATTTACTATCTTATTGCGCTTGTAATCCGACCAAAAAATAACCTTCCTTTGGGCCGATTATTTTCCGTAGGGATTAAAAACACAATCATTTAAATTCTTAAATGACAATTTAATTTTTAAAATAAATAAATTAACATAAAAGAGGTCACTTTGGTGGCATTTTATATTAATTTAATTTATTTTGAACTTTTATTTTGCACCAAATATACACGTGTATATTTTGAGAGTACACAGATTTATCAACAATACTAGGGCTATAATCCCAAAAATAAGAATATCCTAATATTCCCAAGAATATAATCTCAAATATTAAAATAATAAAATAATAAGTATTTCAGGATATCCAATCCTAGTAGACATAAGCCCTAATAAAAAAGAAAATTGTCAACAGGCATAATTTGCTACTCTCTTGAAAAATTCAATTTCAAGCTACACATTCTCATTATGGCCGTATAGTCTTTTATTTTTTTTTTAATCAATAATTTAGCATATTTTCACCTTTTCAACCTTTCTAACGTTGTTATTCATGAAAGCCACATGAGGCGGCACAACCTTTAATCACTGTTCTAGCACCGAACGAATTGAATCATAAGCAATCGTAGCAAAAAAGGTTTTAACATGCAATCAGAACATGATGCCGATTTCAACATGCAAAAAGATTCAGTATCGGTAATGCATAGCCTTCAATTTTATTAACATATAAATAACACATTCACAACGATAATTATGCTTAATGATCGACGTGATTGACTTGATACAAGACGAACAACTTTGAGAAATTTAATCATCAAAGCACAGCTAAATAAATTGGATTGCAGCTAGTTAACATGATTTTAATATTTATTTTATAGGGAATAAAAGCCTTAATTTTTTAAAAAAAATAATTACTTCTCAATGATCAAATATAAACCTGGCTCGATATCACTTGTAGGAAATTCATACAAATAAACATATTCAGGATCTCATGTTTAATCATCAAAAAAAGTAATACGGAAGCGTACCTGAATCCATTGGAATTAATTTCTTGAGGTTAGAATCTTTCACGTCTCAACTTTTGAGAGAATCTGTATCTCACTTAACGATGGGATTTGATTGTGAGAATTATGTTATGTTTAGACTGGAGACCACAACCTATTTATACTTAAGTATATTATTTTATTTTGGCCCATCATGAAAATAAAATAAAATATTGGGTCTCTACACATTACAAAGTCCATACTAATTGAGATGTCTTAAAGTCCAATAACTTAAACTTTATTTGATCACTTTTAAGTGGACTAAACACATTGGATAGCTTGTAATGTACAATTAATTGATATATGTAAGCCCACTAAAAAATTTCCCAACAGATACTACTTTGTTGGGCAAATCCTATCCTCCCTCGGTTGGCTCTTTTAGTCCTAGTGCAAGTTCTTACATAACACCAATCTTCAATTTCCTAACAAGCACTGGGGTACCTCTTCTGGCCAATATCTACCCTTACTTTGCCTACGTTGAAGATCCAAATAATATCGATCTTAGCTGTGCCTTGTTTACAGATAATGGAACTGTGGTAAACGATGGTGCCACCTGGTATCAAAATCTTTTTTATGCAACACTGGATACTTTTTATTCTACTGTATAGGCTACAGGGGGTGCCAGTTTGGAGATTGTTATAGCAGAGACTGGTTGGCCATCTGCTGGAGAGGCCACCTGCTGGAGAGGCCACGGCAACTGTTGACAATGCAAGCGCTTACTACCTAAATTTGATCAATCGTGTAAATGGTGGAACTCCCAAGAGGCCTGGAAAACCTGTAGAAACTTATCTGTTCGCAATGTTTGATGAAAACCAGAAGGGACTAGCTGAAACTGAGCGCCATTTCGGGCTTTTCTCCCCTAATAAGCAGCCAAGTATAAAATTAGTTTCGATTAATTTAGAAAGGAAAGTTACAGGTAAGGAAGCAGGGGTTCGACAACACTTTTGTTTCTTCCTCCATTGTAGATAGCTAAAGCATCAAATAATCTTGGGCGAGAGACTAACGAGTCTAGTTCTGAGTGCCTTCTTATCGCTCTATTATTTATTGTCACATTTTTCTAATAATTGGAGCAAAAATAGTTAAAAATCTGCTGCCAATATAAATCAATTTCAACTGCTATTATATATTGATGAAGTTTGCCAATTAAGGATCTGAAATATAATAGATAATGTTTTCAAAGATGACAGCCTTTGAAAAACACACACATACAAAATGACTTAGTCCTACTAAGATAAAGGTCAACAAGGAAACGAAATGGAGGCATCTTTTTTAAACCAGCAAACCATATTCTTTGAATCATAGGCTGGAGAGAGAAATAGGTTTGCGCCGAGCCTTGATTTTCCATTATCAACCAGTAAACCATAATTTAGTTCATAGAATTTTTATATCAAACTATTGTGATTTCTACAAGTCTTGTACTCTAATTTTTTAAATATTTTTTAAGAATCAGCTGCATTGATTTAAAAAAAAAAAAAAAACCTAGCCTTTTCAAGCTATTCATGTCGCATCTTTGGCTTTTGACGTTGTTTGCCCTTCTTTCGTTTTGTTTTTTCTTTTAAGAAAGGGTTTTTTTAAAAGAAGTTCAATTATTGGTGAGGGATGCTTACGAGGGTGTGCAAAAAGTCAAATTTTTGCAGGTGTGATACGGTCTAAACTGGGAAACCCACTCCACAGCCGAATACTACACTGTTATGAAGATACTTCTATTACTGATATAACAGAACAAAGTATAGTAAAGGGATAAGAAGGAGAGGGAGAAGAAGAAAGGAAGAGATAGAGAGAGATATTTAGAAGGGAAAAGTAGTCGAGAGAGAGAGAGAGAGAGTTTGTTGAATTGTTATCAATATTCTTTTCTGTGTAAGTGCTTCTTTACATTCTAATACTATATATTGGCATCTTCCCCATACTTTTAGCTAACTAATCCCTACTTAATCCTTGATTACTAATGTTTATTTAGTAAGTAAGTAAAACGACATAGTTTTGGCTTTCCATATTAATTGGACTTGCATCAATACCCCTCCCTTCAAATCATCCTTGTCCTCAAGGATGAAGATGGCGAACTTGTTCCTCCTCAGCTAGTGTTGCATCTCCAAAAGTTGAGAATTTGTTGATAGCAACATATCGTGTCTTCATGCTAAAGGAAATGACATCAAGCAGAAGTAATTCGTAAAGGTTCTCATGAAGTAAACCACCTTGAATTGTTGTTTCCATATCCACTCTTTTGTTGGAACTCTTCCCAAATCTCCTGGAATTTGCTTTTTGTACTTTAGTTACGTGTGTCATCTCTCCAATAAGAAGAGCCTTATAACAAACAGTTGGGTCTACCTTTACTCCATCCACTTTACATGAAGTTAGGTAAGCATGAAGCTCATTGCAGAGGTTGAAAACTTTTTTTGAATGTACCAAGCCCAAGCCATGAATAACGATGCTGTCCATAATGATGAAGGGCTAGTTGTCCAACACACCCAGGAACTAAACAAGGTATGCCAATGCTGTATCATAATGTGTCACACTAGCAACTAAGTAAATGTTGGAAAGTAACATATAATGCCCTGGATTCTGCTGCTGTAATACAAAAAGAGAATTTGCATCCCTTTCTGCCAATTCTGCCTCTTTTTGGATTCTATATGGTGCAAATAAAGCACGTCACTCTAGAGCATATGCACCTTCAAGTAAGCAAAAGTCATCTTCCATATCAATCACACCTATCATTTCACTGATGCAGTGTAATGCTGTCTTAGCATAAAAAGCTGTAAAAATATTAAGGTGACCATCTCCCTGCTCAGTTTCAATCTCTATGCCATTGTTACGTTTAAGAACCGTTTGAGCCAGATAAATTGGACTTGCCACTATCTCATTGAATTGCTCACCATGTTTAAAGAAGACTGACAACCCCAAGTCAATTGCCTTTAATGGGGCACCTGTCTTCTCTTTTGCAAACAAAGTCTTCTTTGATGCAATTTGTTTCATACAATTAGGCCATATATTTTCAACAACAGTAGCAATTCTCTAGAGCACTCCACCAAGTAAATTCTCAACCTTACAGTCTATGACCTGATTTGGTTCATAATCAACCAAGATTTCTTCCTTGGCTTCTCTTCCCTCTTTTTGGTCAAGCGCGTTCCAAGTAATACAACCAACGAACAACTCCTCAAAGATAAAAGCAATCTTTGAGACAGGAGTAACCCTAAACATGGCTTCCCAATCTTGAAAACAAGACAACTCTCCTTTCTCACAAATGCAGCATTACAATCAAACAAAATAGAATCATTACAATTCTTCAATAGAGCTTCGACAAGAGTTAGCAACACAAGTATCACAATCTCAATAATTCTTTCAAACACCAAGTTTTTAATTCTCGGTTCCTTCCACACTAACAATTTTTGGAAATTTTGTGAATTAGTTCCAGTTGTGAACAAGGAAAGAACACCATTACCTTACAGTAAGATAATGCCATTAATCTTTCTTCTCAAAACACTAGCTGGCTGTTTAATTATTAATCCAACAACATCCTAAGTCCAACCATGGTGCTTCAAACTTTGCACATATACTCCATTTTTCCATTCCTCTGCAAAATAGTTTTTACTACCACGGACAATGAGTCCAACAACATGAGAATCAATTGAATAAACAAAGGAAGTATTGTCAGCCATCTCTATTGATATTTCATCACATTGTGCCCATAATCCAACGAAATCATCATACGATGTAGAAGGAACTTTAAAACCAGGTATAATAGCCAATTCCTTACCTCTATCAGCTCTTGTTTGCTTGGAATTCAACATCGGAATCATTGAATCAACATATCCATCTTTTCCTTCATTTTCATTTTCAACAACATCGAACTCATCTTCAGTTCTAGATTTCTCAAACCTTATAGCAGCCTTGACATTATTGAATATCTCATCGATTTTTACCATCATTCTTTCTTTCATTTCATCAAATAGGTGGGTTACACTACTGTAAAAATGCTCCAAATCTGCTCGTAGTTCCGAACGTTGTTGCTCGTCCATGCTTTGAACCACTCCTTCAAACACCAGCATCGTCATGCCATCCGCCATCGCCAGAATCGTTGGCTCTGATGCCAATTGATACAGTCTAAACTGGGAAACCCACTCCACAGCCGAATACTACAATGTTATGAAGATACTACTATTACAGATATAACAGAACAAAGTATAGCAGAGGGATAAGAAGGAGAGGGAGGAGAAGAAAGGAAGAGATAGAGAGAGATATTTAGAGGGGAAGAGTAGTCGAGAGAGAAAAAGTTTGTTGAATTGTTATCAATATTCTTTTCTGTGTAAATGCTTCTTTACATTCCAGTACTATATATTGGCATCTTCCCCATACTTTTAGCTAACTAATCCCTACTTAATCCCTGATTACTAATGTTTATTTAGTAAGTAAGTAAAACGACATAGTTTGGGCTTTCCATATTAATTGGAAAAACGACATAGTTTTGGCTTTCCATATTAACTAGACTTGCATCAGTGTGTGGAGCACAATGTGGTGCGTAGTCGTTTCCCATTTCATCCTCGATGATGATCACCACTTATAAATGGAAGGTCATGACTACACTTTCATCTGCGGTAAAAAAAAATGAGAAGAAAAAAAATCACGGTGTATGTGCCGGCCTTTTTGTTGGCTTTGTTTGTCCTCTCGAGGCCCATTGTGCCATTGGTCTGCGTGGTAGCAGTCCAAGCTACATATGTTCGAAGCTTCGTCGATGAAGAGGCGTAACAACAAAGCCTAACAATGATAACACTATTTCATTTGGTTTGATGTTTGTCTCCTGCTTTTTGTTGGATTTTTTTGTCAATTGATCTTCTGTTATGTTAGAGTTTAGGATTTAGGTTTTGAATATTTTGAAAATTGATCTGTTTTTAATTGATTTGGTGATTCTGCTTTGTAGGGTGATTTATGATTAAAGTAGGTGTGGATGTTTGAAAGACGAACATGTGAAAGGCAGTGTATTTGAAAGGCATGGGTGATTTTGTTATATGTTTGATTGGTAAGCGATGACAATCAAAGAGACAATTTCATTCTTTCTTTTTTTTGTCTGAATAAGACAAGGGAGGGCTTGAATCATTAGAGATTGTTGTAAACGTGAGAGATATGATAAATTATTTGAAAAAATTCGGTTATACTCGAGTTTCAGATGCTTGAATACTTGCCTTCTGAGTTTTTTTTTTGTTTTTTTTGTTTCTTTGGTTTTTCATGATTCTATGTTATGTTGGGTGTTTGAATTTTTAAACGTTGATAATGAACTACTTATTCTATGATCATTAATAAATATGAAAGATGAGCTTTAAATGGTAAAAAAATAAAAATAAAATAAATGAGCTTTAAAGAAAAGTGACGATTTTCTAATCCCATCCTCTACAACAATTTCAAGCACATTAATGATAGACCTAAACATATGGATCAAATTTATCAAGACTCATAATGTGAACCCCATCATGTATCCTCAGCTCATTGAAGACATATTTCTTGATTTAAACCTTTTCTCATAGAAAGTTTACCAACTCTTAATGCCTCAACAACTTTATTAAGTTGCTTTTGCAGAAGAACATCTCTTCGTTTACATGAAGCTCCAACGATATTCATTTCATTAGTCACAATGTTGAAAAGCAATGCAAAATTTGAACATGGTTATTCGCCACAGCTACAAGTGTCAATTGAGGTTGACGAGCAAAACAATGAACATAATAAGCGGATGTATTCATTTTCATGATCAAAGTTTTTAGACTATTAAATTCACCTTGCACGTTGCTTGCTCCATTATAACCGTGCCCATCAACCCTTGACATGCTCAAATTATGCTTGGAATGCATCAATAGTTGCTTTAAGTGACAAAGCAGTTGTATCACTTACATGCATAATTATTAAATTGAGATAAGTATCGTAAATCGAAATTTTATTTTTAAGAATCGAGTATCGTATCGTAAGATATGGTAAATAATTTTAAAATTAATTGTAAATAATATATACACATATAAGATAAATAAAATATATTATACATATTAAAAAGATTAAGTATATGATGAAAATAAGAAGTATAATTGTTTTCAAACTCTTAACATACTCATTAATAGTATATATTTTTAAATAATATTTTTATATATTTTTTATTTTTAATTTATTAACTAAAAGTTTAAATTTTTTTCAATATTTCAAGATTCAATTATATAGAGAATATGTTTTTAAGTGTTTTTTAGGTTAAAAAACGATTAAAATTACAATTTTAACTAATTGGGTCAGATCAAATTTTTATTGGGCCTGGCTGAATTTCACTATAAAGCGTTTCGGAGTGTATCGGTGTATCATACGATAAGTATCGATTCGCTTGTGTATCGATAGATATGCTACCAATTCATGATAAAATCGATTCTTTATATCAATACGTATCAAGTTTATAATGAATTGAATTGTATCATACCATGCGTATTGCATATTGTACAATTTTTATAGCAATGCTTACATGTACTATACCAAGAAAACATTCAATAACATACCCTTTGGAATCCATGTAATGTAAAGCATTAGTAGCTTGTTCTTTGATTGAAACATCATGAGATTCATTAAGTAAAATGGAAAATAATCCATCTTCAAGATTTTTCATGATAGCATGGATAGTCTCACTTACAATAGCCCGAAGAAGATATTTTTGAATATCATGCACTATCACTTTTGAATATCCCATACTCTAAGACAACATTCTTGATAGTTTCATTATGACTAGCAAGAAATCTAAAAAGCTAAAGAAAATTTCTTTGATTGTGGGAATTTTCAATTTCATCTCTAACATGAAATGCCAAACCTTGACAAAGAAAGTGAATGCAATCAAGTATCGTCATTAAATAAACTCAAAAATCTTTTCATGCTTGATCAGATTGCTTTGCAAAAGCAATATGAATGTGTTGCTTTTAATTTAGCAAATCTTGACAACACTTTCAAGCTTTGTTATGAGCACTAGCAGGATCTCCAACATGAATATCAAATCTTTCTTTTTCTAATCTGTGAATCCATTCAAAACAAAACATTCACCACTTGCTTGCTCTATAGTATACAATTTATAAAGATAACAACACAAGAAAAAACTACATCTTTCTCTACATTATATTTCAACCAATTAGCATATTCTTTGAACCAAGTAAGAATAGAACGACGTAAGGCCTTTCCAATTTTTCTTTGAGGAAAATTATAAATGTTCATAATGTTAACATGGACCCTTTTTCAAATAAACTCTTCAAACCTTGTCTCTATCATTAGCATTATAGTCCGAAATAGTTTTTTGTAACCTCGGACCCGAAGTAAGATCATTTAAGTTTAATTCAACACGAACTTATTTTGTATAATTTTGTGTATCACTAGTACTGATTCTGGATGATTCCTCCAAAAATTTTTCATTTTAATAAGATATTTTTCCATATCTAATTAATTGAATTAAACAGTTTAGTTTATGTAATTTATACATAATAAGAAGATATATTCAAATACAATTATACAAACAAAGATCAATATGCATACTTTATCATGTATTTTAAATTTTAATTAGATAAAATAAAATAATTTTATACATAAAAAATAACTTCAAAACGTTGAAGTATGTATGTATATAAATCATGAACATTGATCAATTATATTCTAAGATAATAATAGTATCTTCATGGAGATAATATTTTCTCCCAAAAATACAAAGAATGCAATTAAAAGAAAAAAAAAACCCCCAAAATGAAATGTCTTTTCACTTCAACAAAGTAAGGGATTCAAGTCCAAAAAAAAAAAAACCAAAGTAGGGGATTTTAAATCTCACACATTTTTCTAAAAAAATCTCAATGGTTTCTTTTTTAACCAATAAGTCACACCGGACTTGCAGTTGCAATGATAGAAGCAAATTTGTCCCATTTTCATTGTTAACTTTACATGTAAATAGCATCTTTGAATGGTGATTTTTAATCCTAATAACAGTAAATACATGCACTCCTTTGTAATTGCAAAAAAAGAAGAGTGTCCCACTTCATTTGCTATTTTTTATTCGTAATTTATACTTAATATAAATATAAATAAATTATAAATTAACCCTAAATCAAATTATTTCATCAATACAAAAAAATTTTAAATAATAAACAAATGTTCTATTACATTAGCAAATTTATATTAAAAATACAAAAAAGTAGTTACTTACTTGAATATTTTATTGGAAGAAGAAAGTGATCTACTCTATTTTTTTACTTTAACTTACTTTTTTTCTCACTTTGTTGCTTCTTAGTTTCCTCTCGTTATTGAAAATTGTTTTAGCTTTTGAAGAAAATGAAAAGGGAAAGTTAGGGTGGTAACGGGGTAGATCGGATTTTTGGATTTTTTTTATTTGATCTAACCTTATTTGGATATTGAAATTGTGATCTGTATTCGATCCGATCATCTTTAATATTCAGATATATTCGGATCGGATCAGATATTCAGATTTTACAATAAAAACTACTAAATACTGATTTAAAAAAAAAAACTAGCACTTAATGTTCATTGGTTATAATTCAATTAAATAACAATGTTATAATTCAATTTCAAAGACAGCAATGATATGAACAAGACATATCTGTAGTCGAAAGTTGCTTCCTAGCTAATCAAAACCACTTAGCAACTGCTGCTGATGGCAGTGGATTTTCTAACTTCCCTACTTTTGGTCTTCAAGCATACAGCAAAAGATATATGTCTTTCTGATTCAACATAAGTGGAATGACTTGATTAAAAAAAAGATAGTTTCTGATATGCAAAAATGGGACTAAAATTAAAATTCAGCAAACCTGGAATTTGCTATTGGTCTGATATTTGTCTACAAGCTAATTTTAAATGTCACGTAGCTTCTACTTGATTTCTCATTAACATATTTTGGTGTCGGGATGATTTGCCCTTATATGGTGAATGTGTCTATTCTCATTGGAGCTATTATGTCATGAGGAATCATGTGGCCAATGAGCGAGAGAAAGAAAGGCATCTGGTATAGTGCTAAGTCCAAGAAGTCTCCATGGCATCCAAGGATACAGGGTATTAGCTTCTGTTATGCAGTTTTCAATCATAATATCCCTTTTCGTCCTCTTCCTTGTTTTTTATGTATACTTTGCCAGAAGAATCTGATTTATTCCTCTAGGTTATCACCAATGATTTTTCAAAATTCGGATGGTCTCCAAAGGTTCTTGTTGCTATTGCTATGATGCTCGGAAATGGGCTTTACCATGGGTTCTTCATGCTAACCAAAACCATACCCAGCGTCATAGCCAAAAACTCTAGCAAGACGGTTAACCTCGATGTTATTGATCAGGATGCTCAGTTTGCAAATTATGATGAGCACAGACGAACCGAATTCTTCTAAAAAGATCAAATTCCTAATAACATAGCAATTTCTGGCTACATAATCCTGGTGATAATTTCCATCATTGTAGTTACCTTCATCAACAGTGGCAGATGGAGGCAAACAACAGCAGCAGTAGATTGAGGGTGATGACTGATGAGATGAAAGAGGGCAGTGGGGATTGAGGGGTAACGCCGTTGAGACTGAGAGTGAAAGGAGAGTTTTGAGTTTTTAATTATGATAAGTGGTTAAAAATGAGTTGTGATGTATTACAATTTTTGAATTTGAATCCAAACATTTTTATCTCTAATGATTTAATATTTTTCATGTAAAAAAAACCTTTTTTTGTGGAAAAAATGGTGGCAAAGTGTGCAACCACTTCGAGCCGGGTGAAATCTCATTGGACGACAAAGCTCTTCCAATAAATGCAGCTGCATTCTTAAATTAAAAAAAAAAACCTTTTAGGGATTTAGTTTAGGAATTTGAATTTAGAGGACAAACAATGAGACAGTCAACATAGTATAGAGTTTAGGTTTTGAAATTTTTGGACAGGCTGCGTTATCGATGTGGGACATGAGAATATGAGATGTTGCTGAGTTAGTGGGGTAATATGGGCCAATATTAACAATTTTTGGGGCTTTTTTTTATTTGGATATCTAGAGCCTATTTGGAATAATTCGCATATATTCAAATCTAATTCAAATTATAAAAAAACTAATCCGATTCAATTTGATCTAAATTCATTAGTTCGAGTCAATTTTTCAATTTTTAAGGTTTATTTTCTCAGCCTTAGGAAAAAATAAAAGATGATTATGTTGGAACTAATTCGTCCACAAAGCCCATTAGCACAACAAATAGAGAGAAATCTAACCTTGGGTGGGTTGATCCAAAACCCACCATTTCATCCATTGCCGCCATTGCCGGAGGGAAGGAACATCGCCGGTGCTCCGCCGGAGGTCCGCCTGTACCGGTGAAGCTGCCATGGTGGCCTGTGCAAGGGAGAGATGAAGATGATGGTGAGATGAGAATGGATCAGGAGAGAAGAGAGGAGAGTGCTACTGCTGTTCACTTCTCCGTTAATTACAAGTGAATAATGGGCCTTCACTTATATAGTGGTGCCAGCAGTAGGGACCTCCCATATTTTTAGACCATGTATTATATCCGTCCCATTAAGGATAAATACATATATAATATAGAAATATTATATGCAATTATGGTTACACTATACATAAATTATACTACTAAATAAATTATATGATAATAATTATACTTAATTAGTCCATACAATTAGAGATATTACAACATTCTCCGACTTGGACAATTAAGTTAATTAACAAAATATCATATAATATCAATATGTATTCGTAAGCTCTCTAAATACATTGTACCGAAAGGGTACAAATGTGTAGACTCATATATACTTTAACAACAAGAAGCCTTTTATAAGCTTCAAAATGCATCATACCGACAGGGTATAAATGCGTAAACTTATAAAGACTACAACAAAAAATAGTAGTATTAGTGTGAAATGGAAATGATATGAAGAGCAAAATCAATATCCATTTCCATTAGGTCCATGCATCCAAACTGAATGATGCAATATTTCAACAGAAGCATACGAGACTAATACCGAATGTCTCATCCAACAGAATGCCATATTCATCAAAATGCGCGCAAACAAAATATGCATATATGACAAATAGGAA
Source organism: Heritiera littoralis (assembly GCA_031772115.1). Lineage (NCBI taxonomy): Eukaryota > Viridiplantae > Streptophyta > Magnoliopsida > Malvales > Malvaceae > Heritiera > Heritiera littoralis. The sequence goes on from JAPDPK010000043.1 coordinate 4,434,402, forward strand.
TCCATTCACACAGTTGCAACTGATTTTATTGCAGAGCTCCCACTAACTTAATACAGCAAAGGCTCCATATGCCTCATACAAGTGCTATGTCGTCAAAGCACTTAAGCAGCCAAACTTTTAGTTAGACAGAATGAGCTCTTTAAAACATGTGCTCAATAATCCAATCAAGTAATGGATTCCATTATTTTCTCTCTAACCAATCGAATGATGATATCTAAATATTCGGAGTGTGAGGAACTCCAAGCATTTTGAGAGAGAAAATACTTGCTGCAGCATTACCACAGTACATCTCCAGGACTTCGAAATGGCAACCACACAAAACCAACCCTGAGATGAAATTCTGCAGCCCAAATGGCCCATCATGTAGCTTTACAACATGCTACATATTTAGCCTCCACAATCAAGGATGTTGTAAGTGTTTACCTTATACTTTCCAAAACACAGCTCCTTTATGTCACAAATATATAACTAAAATAATTTTCAATATCTGGAGAGTTCGCAAAATTAACATCAGAATATCTAACCAAACTCAAAATGTTAGATTTATCAATATCCAAATAGTCTCTTTATAGCTTCCAGTTCTCTATTACAGGATCGCTCAAGTATCTCCGAAATACACCCATAACATACACAATGTCCAAATGTGTATAAGCTTGAGCATATAGTAATTACCCACAATAAGGCATACACAACACTCGATATGAGCTCTTTCATTTTTATCTTGAGGACTTTGAGATTTTCACAATATGTCACCTTTTACTAAATGACGTCTCATTAGAAGAACAACAAACAATAAACCTACTCGACACTTAATATAGGTTCCATGAGACCAATAATGTATGCCTATTGATATGTCACGAAGAATCTCAATCCTTAAAACGAAATGGAGCCTCACTTAGATTCTTCATCCTGAAGTGACATGACGACATGAAGTGTCTCATACAATAGGTCAGTGCTATAGGCTGCTATTTGACATCATCACTTAGAGCACAATAAGCACATAACTCCCACTGACCTCGCAATGGATCCAATTATCAAACGATAATGTTCTCCTCAAAGTAACAATCTCATTCTTTATATATATATTACAATCTGGATGCCTTTTAATGTTCATAAATGAACTCCTTGAGTTCACATACTGCATGTTCCATCTTAGGAATCACAAACTTTTAGGTTGCTTTATTTAAAGCCTTGACCAAATTTGGCTTTAAATCATCTACCTAATCTTTAGAGTCTCCCTTTTGTCTATAATGATGTGACAACTAAAATAGATCTCATGCATCCTTATGCAATATAGATGCTCACTTATCCTGCGTGACTAATATCCAACTCTAAGATCTCGAATCAGTATAGTCTCCTGACAAATATCAAAAACAGAAGATACATGAATCTCACATTCATGTTCCTCTATAAAGTCAGGTGCAGATTTAGGTATACAGTATTGAGATCAATCATTTCCTTTGGTGGTGGCTTTTCATCATTAAAAAAACTATGCATATATGGGAATGGCACAACAAAATGTATCTTAATAATGACTTTGTGGAGTTCACAACTCCCACTCTTTAAGTCATCCACTAAATAGATTGCATTGTCAGACTTAATGATTCTAGTGTCACATAACGAGAAATGAATTTAGAATCTTTCTAGTCGATATAATAATCAACAGAATTGCCGCTGATAGTTTTCTTGTCAAGCTCTCTTGACTATGGGTTATAGCTCTTTTGCCTTACCTTATAACCCTAAACACAGAAAACGGCATAAAATCGGCTTAATGTCTGACTATAACTTGGGATGCATTTAGGAACTGGTCTTGCTTGGAGATCAACTTTGAATGTGAATTGCAGTTTTAATTTCACTCCACCCGAATTTTAAAGATTTGGAGTGATTAACATAAATCGTTCTAGATCAGAATGTACAATTGACTGCAACTGTAATCTCATTCTGCTTTAATATTCCAAGCACCATACACTAGGCGTCAATATATATATAATCCTAGAGTGCACTTAACCGAAAACCGGTATATGATTTCGCCTAGCTTCACTATACCGAACATGATATTCATCACTACTGTCTGATCATTGCCTTAAGCAGCGCAGCGGAATTAATCAGAATGCCTAAGGCCTCTATAAGATCAGATCTATTACTCCATATGACATACATCGAAATGGTCGTTAGTAAAATGATGAAACACTTATATCCACTAAATACAATATGTGAAAATGATCTACAAATGTCGGTATACATAAGTTCCTAATTATTTCAATATCTACTAATCGTGTCCTTAATATTAGCAGCAAGATATCCCTTAATACAATCTCTTCATCTGCCTCGAAATATCCCTAACCCATGCCACAACTTAATAGATTTCTTATATATCCTATCATAATCAAAATCTACAGTCACATCATTCACTATTGAAGAAAATTTGTTCAATATTGGGGTACAAATCTACTGTATATCCATTATGCAAAACGCAAGAATCAATAATATATGTTGTTACTAATTAGAAATACTTTTCTGTTATCAAGATGAAAAGTATCAATCGACAGTAATTTCAAAACTGTCTACGAAATGTAACAACAAATTGACTATATTTTCAGTATGGATTCTAACTTTATAACCCTAATTCACAACAATTTTCCCTTATTCGATCTCGGGTTGCTTATGGCTTTATCAGTAATAGCACCGGTATCGAAACACCAATAGTTAGAAGGCATATCTTCTAGATTGGATTCAAAATAAAAGCTAACAGAATGCCTTTTACACATCCTAATCTAGAGGACTCTTGTAATGTACCTCTTGTGCCTAGGATTATTACAGAAGTAGCACACATTGATATTTAGAGATGTTGGTGAAACTAGAATGGGAAATAGACTTGACAAATTTTTTCTTCTAAAATGACCTTTTATTGATACCTCTTAATAATATTCCCTTTTGGCAGTAATATTTGGCATATGTCATCATTATGGCTAAATGAGATCTGTTAACTCGAAAGATCTCCCATTCTTGAATGACAATATCAATTTTGATATTAAAATGCCATACTTCCTTCTACATTAAATGAGATCTGTAAAACTGGAAAATCTCCAATTCTCCATCCCAGAAGGAAGTAATACTGAATCTGCCATATATGGAATCAAAATCCTATAGCAACCTTTATCCATCTTATGCGAACTATTTTCTAATGGCATCCATAAATACTTCTTGGTTATTCCTAATCAGAACACTTCCTCTGATGTACTCTTTCATGGTATACCCTATATAGTCAGAGAATTCTCACTTGAGTGTTCCTGAAATTTCAAAAAATTTTGTCCTCAAAGAGCTCACATTTTGGGTATAGAAGATAGATTGACTCTCGGGACTACTTCCTAGTTTAATATGTCCATGACCGTAGAGAATAATTCATACTATCTATCTAATTTGATCCTGCTAGAGATTCGATATGTGATAGTTGCACAATATGGAGGCTAGTGGAATGACTCGATAAATTCCACAATACACTACTAAGGATAAGACAAAACTAGCTGAATACAACCTGAATGATCGCCCACCGACAGGGTAGGAAGACCGTGTCATATCCCAACCAGAATCCTCTCAATCCCAAGCATCTCTAAAAGCAACTAACAATCCGACAGGGAGAGACTAGCCACTTCTAAAAAACCTTAGTAAAGTATGCAACTGCAACTATCACTATGCATTGCCTTATTATTATAATATCCTTAAAATTATCAGAATAAATCATCAAGAAAATCTTCATGACTATTCCTGCGATAGGCAAGTACTAGTCAATCCAATTAATGATTTATAATTTTAAGAATATTCACAAAATTAATTGATCAAAATTAATTACATCCAAAATATGCAATTCCTGAAGCATATGTAGTAATTTTAAATCTAATATTAATTAATTAAATTAATTTCACATAAATGTGAATATTCAAATAATAAGGCAATTTTTATTTTAGAGAGTTTATTTGTTTAAATAAATTATTAACGAATGGGTAAACCTTAATCCAAAATGGCTCCACAAAATACCCAAATAATTTATTTAAACTTATTTAATTAGGCCAAATATTAATAATTTATGGGCATAAGTATATATTTCAAAAATTTAAGTGAATTATGAATTAAATGAGTAATTAAATTTCTAGAAATTACTCCAAAATTAATTCCTCCAAAAATTCACTTATATCACATTAATTTTGGGCTTAATAACTAATTATGACTATTAAATAAAATTTGGCTTATGGCCAAAATTGTCTAAAATTAATTATCCAAATGGCTCATAATTAATTAATCAAAATGGCCAATTAAACCATAATCCAAAATGACCTATTAATTAATTATGCAAAATTGCCACTAATTAATTCAAATTTAATAGCCAAATAAAATTAATTAATCAATATGGCCCCTAAATTAACTAGGCAAAATGGCCTCAAAATTAATTAATTTTAATTGCTCAGAATTAAATTAATACTAAATGGCCAACTAAAAAAAATAAATAATAAATAAATAAATCATGCCCATAATACAAACACAAAATTTATTTTGGCCTAAATATTTAAATTATATTTATGCCATAGGCATAAAACAATTGAATAATAATTGCCCACATTAAAAGAAAAGTTAATTGGCCTAAATTGCCCAACAAAAGTTGCTTCAAAAAAAATTGGCCCAAGATGTAAATAAAAAAAACAGCCCAAAAAAAAATTGAGCCCAACGTCCCAAAAAAGGGAAAAAAGGCCCGGCAATAACAGCCTAAGAAAAAACGGGCCCAAAAAAAAAATTTATAATTATTTTTTTTTTAAATTTGCAGATGCGGGCGCGTGTACCACACGCGCCCGCCTCATCATTCACTGGCGCCCGCGGGCTCCACTTTGCATGTATCGGGCGCGTGCAACCTTCCTCGCCCAACCGGGCAGAAACGCAGAAAACGGGTATTTTTGACCCGACCCGACGTTTTCTCTCTCAATACAGCCCCATTTTACTACATTTTAACGGCATTTTCATCAAAAATTCATCCTCAATCAATATACGGTATTATTTTGGCTTGAAAATGCAAAAATCTCATGGGTATAGCAAAAATCCGAAAATACCCAAAAAAAATAAAAAACCATAAATCTCATTTTTCTTCAAAAAAACGGCTAATAGCTTTATTGTGGACGAGCTCTGATGCCAATTGTTGGAACTAATTCGTCCACAAAGCCCATTAGCACAACAAATAGAGAGAAATCTAACCTTGGGTGGGTTGATCCAAAACCCACCATTTCACCCATTGCCGCCACTGCCAGAGGGAAGGAACATCGCCGGTGCTCCGCCTGTACCGGTGAAGCTGCCATGGTGGCCTGTGCAAGGGAGAGATGAAGATGATGGTGAGATGAGAATGGATCGGGAGAGAAGAGAGGAGAGTGCTACTGCTGTTCACTTCTCCGTTAATTACAAGTGAAAAATGGGCCTTTACTTATATAGTGGTGCCAGCAGTAGGGACCTCCCATATTTTTAGACCATGTATTATATCCGTCCCATTAAGGATAAATACATATATAATATAGAAATATTATATGCAATTATGGTTACACTATACATAAATTATACTACTAAATAAATTATATGATAATAATTATACTTAATTAGTCCATACAATTAGAGATATTACAACATATTACTGTTTGCTTTTGTAATTTGTTATTTTTTAAATTTATTTTGATGCTTCACTTCAATAAAAATATTTTACTGCACTTTAGTTTTATTATTTTTAATGTTTAAATATTGTGCTATTTTTTTTTATTTTCGGTTGAGACAAATTATAAAAAAATTAAATTTTTAAATATATTTATCTTTTTAAAGGGATGTAGGATTTCAGTGGGAGCAGTTGCCCCCAATGTGTATACGTCCCTAGAAAAAAAATTGTGCACATTATATAGTAACACATTATATAACCTAATTTTTTGAATAATATAAAACATAAACCCATTATTGAATCGAATATTAGAATATTATTTTTTTGATTTTAACTCTATAACATATTCTTGTTTTATTTGGCTGAGAAGGAAGACATACGTCATTGTTGGAATTAAACTCGGTTTTACATTTACTATAGTTAATATTTTATTAAGAGTTATTTTATTAATAACTCTTTTAGAAATTTAGTATAAGTATGTTATTCTATTTAGAGTTGGAAGGGGATTGTTAGTTCTACATGAACTAGGTTTGATTTATCTATTTAAGGAAAGCTTTGCTATTGAATTTTCAAATTTTGTTTCAGTTTTGTAAGAATTTCAAAAAAACCGTGTGGAAACATTGTTGAGGTAAGTGAATAAAAAATCTTGTGGAATCCTAAAACTTACGTGATGTTTAGTAATTTACATTATCAGTAGACCTAGTAATTTGTGTTCATAATTCGTTTTCATGTCATGTAAAATCATGTTCGTGTCGTGTAAAATACGAAAATTTCGTGTCAAAATTCGTATCGACACGGAAAACTCAAAATGTTATTTTTAACTTTTACCATATTCATATATTAATTTTACTTAATTTTAATCTCGTGTCATCTCATGTCATTTATTTATATCGTGTTTGTGTCGTGTCTGAAATTGTCAGATCTAATTATCAACTTAATAAAATTATTTGTGTAATTTTGGGATTTCAACAATGATGAATATTACAATTTGTCTTGTCAGACTAAAAAATTTGTTGAATTAATTCACTGGTTTTCTCCTTTTATTGAAAGAAAATTTTCATTTAAACTAATTTTAAAAAATAAAAAAAAAATTAAGTACAAGTAATCGGAGCCAGGGATAAAAATTGTTCGATATTAGGGTAAAAAGAAAGAGCGGTTAGTAAAGAGCAGGAAAAGTGAACGTTGCATTATTATCCTTGGTAAGGTAGGATTCCCTAATCCTCACCTATTAATAAGTCTGCCTTTGATACCCTTCCTATATATAGCTGTCTTTCTTCTTAATTCTGTTTTTTACGTCAAAAACTATTGCATTGCAGGGTTTGGTTTGATTAACAGGCTCCTTAATCTGAGATCCAACCATGGCGAATAAAACTAGCGACATTGTCAGCTCTCTTCCAGAGGAGATGTTGTCGGAGATTCTTATGCACGCGGCCTCCAATTCAATTAGTGATTTTGTTAATGTCAAGCTAAGTTGCAAAGCTTTTCTTGGAGCGTCGAACTATGATTATATCTTTGAGAATGTTTCAATGCAAAAATATCACGTCGTGCCATGGCGTAAAAGCGAGAAAAATTTTCTAAAACGATGCAAAAATTCCAGGAATGCAGAAGCATTATTCAGGAAGGGAATGATCAATTGTTTCAGTCGAAGAAAAACGGAGTCAGGATTGTATTACTTGAAGAAAGCAGTCGAGAAAGGTCACGTCGAAGCCATATATGCTTATGGGATTATCTTGATTTGTTTGGGAGGTGAGCCAAGGAAACGAGGGTTTCAAGTTGTGTCTTCCCTCAATCTCACAAGTTTTAGCGAAAGAAATTTCAAGATTCATAGCTGCCGTTCAAAAATAAAGAAGTTGTTGAATAGCATGTGGGTTTATGTCTCTTTGACTGGCCCAAAAGAATCCTCTGTCAACAATGGAAAACTAATCGGTTGCAATTGTGATCATGACATGATGTCAAAACCAAACCTTTTGAGCTCAAAAGACCAAGCTTGGGAAGCAAGCATCAACCTGCCTGATAACCTCCTTTGTTGCGGCTCTTGCTTTTGGGATCATGAAGCAACTTTATTTTGTAGTATGCTTAAGAAAAATCTAATTAATTAGAGTCGGTTAATCCGCGGTAGCCTAATGTATGTAATCTAGCCAAAATTCTTATTATCTATTCTTTTACATCTTGTACTAGAAATATAAATAATTGGATTCAGAAGTTGTGATTGAGTAGTTGCTATTAATAAGTCTGCCTTTGATACCCTTCCTATATATAGCTGTCTTTCTTCTTAATTCTGTTCTTTACGTCAAAAACTATTGCATTGCAGGGTTTGGTTTGATTAACAGGCTCCTTAATCTGAGATCCAACCATGGCGAATAAAACTAGCGACATTGTCAGCTCTCTTCCAGAGGAGATGTTGTCGGAGATTCTTATGCACGCGGCCTCCAATTCAATTAGTGATTTTGTTAATGTCAAGCTAAGTTGCAAAGCTTTTCTTGGAGCGTCGAACTATGATTATATCTTTGAGAATGTTTCAATGCAAAAATATCACGTCGTGCCATGGCGTAAAAGCGAGAAAAATTTTCTAAAACGATGCAAAAATTCCAGGAATGCAGAAGCATTATTCAGGAAGGGAATGATCAATTGTTTCAGTCGAAGAAAAACGGAGTCAGGATTGTATTAATTGAGGAAAGCAGTCGAGAAAGGTCACGTCGAAGCCATATATGCTTATGGGATTATCTTGATTTGTTTGGGAGGTGAGCTAAGGAAACGAGGGTTTCAAGTTGTGTCTTCCCTCAATCTCACAAGTTTTAGCGAAAGAAATTTCAAGATTCATAGCTGCCGTTCAAAAATAAAGAAGTTGTTGAATAGCATGTGGGTTTATGTCTCTTTGACTGGCCCAAAAGAATCCTCTGTCAACAATGGAAAACTAATCGGCTGCAATTGTGATCATGACATGATGTCAAAACCAAACCTTTTGAGCTCAAAAGACCAAGCTTGGGAAGCAAGCAACAACCTGCCTGATAACCTCCTTTGTTGCGACTCTTGCTTTTGGGATCATGAAGCAACTTTATTTTGTGGTATGCTTAAGAAAAATCTAATTAATTAAAGTCGGCTAATCCGCGGTAGCCTAATGTATGTAATCTAGCCAAAATTCTTATTATCTATTCTTTTACATCTTGTACTAGAAATATAAATAATTGGATTCAGAAGTTGTGATTGAGTAGTTGCTATTAAGATGATCATCACTGAAACCTTATTGATTTAGCAATCTTAACAAGCAAAGTAATAAAACATAAACGATAGACTAAACAAAAATACTGTGTCGTTTGAGATTGTTGTGTGTTTTATGTTTATGTTTTGTGTTTTTAAAAATTTTGTTTTGTTTTATTTTCATTTTGTTTTCAATTTATTAATTTTGAAAAGATGTTTGGATAACAAATTTTTGTTGTCAATCTTTAACGATAGATATTGACGTGAGAAGGTGGCCCATGCTCTCTTATTGAAGGAGGGGATAGGTTCGAATACTAACAAAAGCTAAACAGGAGGTTGTCTTTTATTTTTCACCCTTTTTCGTGGTTACTGTAGCCGCACGGATGAACAGTACTCATGCGGTAACAGAAAAAAACAGTATCCGAAATATTGAAAACAACAATTTTATGCTTTCAACTATTTCCAAAACATTCCAAATTTTTGCATTTGTTTTCATTTTTAGAAAATAAAAACACACCAACCAAACATAATTTTACTTCAATTTTAGAAAATACAAAAAACAAAAACATAAAACACACAACAAAAACATTACCAAACAACTTAAATATCTACGACAAAGCATATAGCAGTTTATAATGCATGAAACTGAAGCGATTTGCTTAATTCTGTTCCCTTGACCTCTCACCCAACAATGCATTATATTCCTCTCTGAGGCCGTTGTATTTCTCGCTCAGGTTATTGAAAGCTTCCTTTCTCTCATCTGGGATATCCTTCTTCTTCTTCTCCAGGCGAAGCTTCACAGCTTCGATTTGCCTCTTGAGCTCTTGGATCTTTAGTGTTTTCTCCTCATGCTGTTTCTGCAGTGTTTCCAACTCTGAGGGTGGCTCGGCTAAAGCTTTTAAGAGTTTAATGTTTCAGATAACCAAAAGTAACCCAAGAAACAACAGCTTCAGTATAAGCTATTCTTATTGTCTACTCTACAATTTTTTTTCTAGAAGTTGTTTCTGAATACTGATAATGTAATTAGTAAATGAAGTTGATATAATGACAGGAGATTCCACTCTGGACTCAGAATCAGATGTCACTTTGATTTCAGAAACATAAAATGCATGATATTGAACCCAAAGGGTTAGCTTGGCAGTGTAAAGTTCCTGAGTTTCTGAGTGAGAATGATCCAAAACAAAAAGTCTCGCGTTCAAATTCTCATCAAGTCAAATTTTTTTGGACCAGTGCCAGTCACACAATGTGAGCAGAGATTAATTTAATACTCAATGTAAAATGAGAACACCTTGTGATTTAAAAAAAAAAATGCATGGTATTGGATTTAGCAGAAAGCTTCCATAGTTTAATTAGTTCACACATTGAAGTTCAGAATTTATGTTGTCACTTGTCATATCTATCTGTAAAGGGAAAAGAGAACTAATTAAAAGTAGCAAGAATTTGGTACCTGGAGGATTGTAGGAACTTCCACTGCTACCTTCCATGATGTTGACTGATTCCTGAAGCCTGATGAAAAGATATTGTCAGGGTTCTCTCCCTTTCATTTGTAAATGCTTTTACTCTGTCAAAGAATTTTACATAGTTATGAAAAAGCTCTTGGATTTTTTTTATTCAAAGAATTTGCTTGTTCATCTGTGCTATGAACAATCTACAACTTTTCAATGTCATCTCAGGCAATTTACTCTGTCAAAGAATCAAAGCTCAGAACTGATCACTAAGGGGAATTACCTCTCTTACAATTAAATTTCCTTTCGACTTGTAGGGAAAATCATTTGGTGGCACAAACCAAACCTGTTAAAAAGAATCTATTCAATGTACACAAAGCAGCTTTGAATTAACAGAAAGAGTAAGCAGATATCAGAAATTAATAGACTACTCAACCTGTGTTTACATGCTGCATGCAGAGATTTCATTGTTCAGCTAAAGCTACGAGTACAACTAGGTAATGTTCTTATTTAGCCAAGTTCTGTTAACTCTATAATGCTAAATCCACCATTGGAGATCCTCGTTTAAGGTTAATGCCAAACAAAGTAATGAATGAAAGAACAAAGAAATAAACAATTGCATAAAATTTAAGAGAGGGAAGCATTAGAATTACCTCAAATACCAAACGGATAAAGAGGAAGGATACTAGAAAAGAAAATTAGAGAAACACCAATAAACGAAAATAAAAATTAAGAAACTATTTATTAATTAGCAAAAATCACATAGTTTTAAGGGCTAAATCAGTACTAAATCCGCTGACGCATGTCGCCAACGTGTCAACATGCGGGGCCCAAAACTAGACACATCACTAACATGGCCACCTTGGTGGCCTCCATTTGGAAATACAATTCTAAACATGCGTTAAACTTGGTAGTATCATATTGTATTAGTATCAAAGGTTTTTTTTTTTTTGACATAACATAAGCTTGAGTAGTTAAAGCGTGCAACTAAAATCTTAATTGGCACTTAATTCTCCAAATCAACTCCAAAACCTTCCAAGAACTGTAAGCATTGAATAAAGTTAATGCAATAAAAAACTAACCTATCACGGCGAAAACTCAGCTGTCTTATAATTCCAAGAATCTGCAGCCCATATATATTTATGTTTGGTTGGTGGCCCCTTCACTGTGAAATGAAGTTGTTGTAACAATGGAAGAACTCTACAACTCTGTATAGGCTGGAGCATGGAAGGTGACGCCGACACACGACAAAAAATGAGCTTTGCAAAGTAAAGAAAAAGCTATGATAAGATAAGAGCATCTTCCGTTGATGGAAACAATATCGAAGCCGTAGATTGTGGCACAGAGATATGCTGAGCCCTTGTTGTGAAAGTCTATCTGGTTCTCACTAGTACTATCCAAAGAATCAGAATATGGGGTTGTGTTGCTTTGCGACAAACATGAACATGTTTCAAAGCCAAGCTGATATCATCATCATGCAAACAAGGAGCAACTTTAGCTTATTGTGTCCTTTTTCTTAGCTTTTGGGCTCATTACAGGGCAATCAATCATGGCTTCGTGGCATTGACACGAGGCAGTCGATCTCGATCCCAATGGGCTTTTGCTACATATGGGACCTTTTTTGGAAGCAAATGGGCCGTACAATGAAATTATCTTTGAACAGAGGGAAAATGGGGTGAGTTTGCTTCCTGGAATGGAGGAGGGGCCATCGGCTTAAAATAGCTTGGATGCCAAGTTTCCCATATTTTTTTGTTTGTCATGGTGAAAAAGTGAAGATAGTATTTGTGGTGATTGATTGATTTGCTGGTTCATGTTGGATGGCTATTGCCTGAGTTTGAAGTCATTCTCTTCATGATGTCCAACTCCAACTCCACCTTTCTATCAGCATTCTGTTGTTTTCTGATTTTCAAGAAACAGACAATAGATCAGTCAGGCCCTTATTCAGACAAAAGAAGAATAATAAGTCAGGCCCAGGATATTCCATTTTCATATCTGCCTCCAAACTTTAGATTATACAATTTATAATTTAATACTTTTCACAATAAATGCATTTTTTTTGTGTAACCACATGTATCTTCATTCGTTTTATGATCTGAAATTAATTTTATTCGGATCAAAAATAGTAAACGGTGAACTCCTTTCAATAGTGACGATTCCATGATTCGAACAAGATCTAAATACCTGGAGAAAAAGTTTAATTTCACTTATTCCAATCACATTTTATAATAAATGCTTGTTTTTCAGTAAATTGTATTTAAATATGAAAAATCATTCCATATGTAGAGGGAGAAGTCTTTAAACTTTATAAGCGGATTTCTCAAGAATTGAAACTTCTTGCGTTGGATCAATTAACCTCCTTAATTCCGAGAAAAAAAACACATCCCTTTATATAAGATTTTGATATTTTTTTTCTATACTGAGCCCACTAAGATTACTTACATATAAAGCTATAATAGGATCAATGATTAAATTTTCATCTCTCTATTATATAAATGAGACCAAATAAATGGGTTCAATCTCAACAATTAAATATAAATTTTTAAACTTTTACATTATAACACAATGCAATGGTTAGTACTTTTAATCTCATATAAATATATAATAGTTAAAGCTTTTAGTAAAAAATAATATCCTATATGGATAATATGAGCTAAATCAATTAGGTTTTTTCCAAGTTCTTTAACCATATAGATTAAAATTAAGAAAACAATTATCTTTTTTCAAATTTCCTTCTTCAATGTTTTAACATAAAATTTTTTTTTATCTTTTTCCAATTTTTTTATGCATATAGATTAAAATTAAAAAATAAATTATCTTTTTCCAATTTTCTTTACTCATATCTGTTGACTTAAATAATTTCATCTAAAATAATTATATTATGATAAATTAATATCTATGTTATTACCTTTTGTATTTCAATCATAAATTACTTTCAAAATAAGAAATTTTTATTCAAATATATTTTTGGGATTATTGATAAATAGATAAAGTTATCTATCTAAAATCAAGATTAAATTGTAATTAAAATTTAAAACTTAAAATATATATAAAAAAAACTAGCTTTTACTTGTGCGATGCATGAATTAATTTTAATTATTTAAATTTGTAAATATATATAAAATAATATTATTTACTTTATATGTTTAAATTATATATAAAAAGATTATTATCCAATATACTACAAGTGAAAATTTTAAACTTCCTAAACGGTGTTAAAATGATGACATAAACCTCTGCTTTGTTTATTATTTATTTTTTTAATATTCATAAGAAGTATGTATTATCATCTTAGCACTATTTGTAGAGTTTAAAAACTCTATTGACAATGTATTGAATAATAATCCTATATAAAATACGTATATAATATAATAAAAAAATCCAATCATAAAAAGAATTAATATATTTAATTAAAAAATTATAAAATTTAAAACATAACATAAACAAATATTAAGAAGAATAGAAAATGGAAACATATGATAAATAATATTATTAAAAATATCAACAAAATATTAAAATAGAAATTAACAATATATTTTAATAATTTTCAAACTTCAGAGCAACATTTTGAGGTAGATGAATGATTACAATATAAATATATTTATATTTAAATTTGAAAGCGATGCACGAATTAAATTTATCTATTTAAATATGTATTTAAACATATTTTTCAAATTTATATATTTTATACAAGAATTTAATTTATTTAAAAATTAATAATTTTAAATATTTAAATAATATAAATGATATTGATAGCTTGCTTTTATACTTTTTCGGTTTAGTTAATAATATATTTTTAAATAAATTAAAATTTTTTCTTTTATAATATAAATAGATATCAATTAATAATTTTTTTAATTTTTCAAAAAATAACATAAAAGTTATATTTTTTAAAATATTACTGGATTAGATAGTATTTAAAATTATTTTAAGATGGTGGGACTTAACCATCTTATGAATCATCGTTGTTAATGAAGTTCTTCAAATACCCCATTTCCTTATAAGGAACTTGAGCTTATCTTTCAATATCTAGTATTCTTTTGTGGTGTGGCCATAATCTCACAAAGACATTTGTTTTTGGGATTTGCACGTCTTGACTTGATCTAGGGTTCATTTGATCGCCTGCTCGCCTAATGTTTGTCGTTCTGGTTTCTTCTGCAATAAGGTTATGAGTTTTCTAGAGTACCTCATGCAAAGCTAGCAGCTCCTCATCATATAAGGTATAATGAATAGGAATGTAAACGGGTCGGGTACCCGCTAAATTTGAGATACCCGAACCCGATTAATATGTATAATACCCGAACCCGATTAATTACCCGATTATTTTTATTTATGTTACCCGAACCCTAACCTTATTATGGAATTCTTGCCTAAAGTTAGTTAGGAATTATAGGGATTTTGTTAGTTTATTTTTGGTATTCTGTAATAAAGAGAATCTGGTATTATGTCACCAGATCTCTCCTTTATTTCCTTTCCTTATTTAGTCCTAGTATTGTGGCAGGCCTACTGCAGCCACTCCCTATATATATATTACGTTATGTTACTGAATAAATTAAGCTTTTTTGTCAGAAATTTTCATGGTATCAGAGCCAACCTCTGAAAACCTAATTTTCCCATGACAAAATACGGCATGGCTACTGATAGACAAAGCTCAACATTCGAAGTGACCTCCAATCCAGAATCTGCACCAACAGCAAGCAATCATGGAGGAACTGAAAACACTTCCATTCTCATAACAAGTCACAAACTCAACGGGCATAATTACCTTCAATGGTCTCAATCGGTGATGATGTTCATCTGT
This sequence comes from Heritiera littoralis, assembly GCA_031772115.1. NCBI lineage: Eukaryota > Viridiplantae > Streptophyta > Magnoliopsida > Malvales > Malvaceae > Heritiera > Heritiera littoralis. The sequence goes on from JAPDPK010000043.1 coordinate 4,449,523, forward strand.
GGGAAAGGCAAAGATGATTATCTCACAAGCGAAGTCACTATTCCAAAGAAGAACGATCCCAAATTCAAGGTTTGGAAGATTGAGAATCACATGGTAATGTCGTGGCTGATTAATTCAATGAACAACGACATTGGAGAAAATTTTCTCCTATATGGGACTACAAAGGAAATTTGGGACGCTGCAAGAGAGACATACTCCAGCTCTGAAAACACTGCAGAGACTGCAGAACTATTCGAGATAGAAGCAATTTTGCATGATCTACGTCAGGGAGATCTAACAATCACTCAGTACTTCAACACTCTCACTCGTCATTGGCAACATCTTGACTTGTTCGAAGTTCATGCTTGGAAGTGCTCTGAAGATACAGCCTTATACAGAAAAATTGTGGAGCAGAAACGGACATTCAAATTTCTTCTTGGCCTCAACAAAGACTTGGATGAAGTCAGAGGAAGAGTGATGGGAACCAAGCCTCTTCCAAGTATTAGAAAGGCATTTTCAGAAGTTCGTCGTGAGGAAAGCAGGAAGAAGGTGATGATGGGATCCCCCAGCTCTATCCCAACACTAGAAGGATCTGCCCTTTTTACTCGAGGAACCCAATCCAACTCCAACAATGACAAATCGACAGAGAAAAGGAAGGCCTTGGTGTGACCATTGTCGTAAACCAGGACACCTTAGAGAAAATTGCTGGAAAATCCATGGCAAACCGACTGATTGGAAGCCTTCAAGACCAGCAAGTGATCGAGGAAGCCGTGCCAACATTGCTGCTACCACAGATGACAATCCTCTCGCTTCAGAGGCAAGTCCTTTCACTAAAGAACAACTTGAGGTTTTGCAGAAACTATTCAACTAAAACACCATGACTCAAAAAAGTACCTCTAGTTCTAGAACCAGCATGTTAGCACAAAAAGGTAATTTTTCAAAAGCCCTTATAGTCAATAAACAACACTCAAATCCATGGATTATTGACTCAGGAGCGTCAGATCACATGACGAGAGATGCAAACCTATTTCATGAGTATAGCCGGCGTAAAGAAAATTACACATTCCGAATAGCTGATGGATCTATATCCAGAATTGAGGGAACTGGCTCAATCAGAATTATGAAGGACTTAATTCTAAACTCTGCTCTTCATGTTCCTAATTTGGACTGTAATTTACTCTCAATCAGTAAATTGACTCGTGATCTCAATTGTGTGACTAAATTTTTTCCGAACTTGTGTGAATTTCAGGATTTGGACTCGGGGAGGAAGATTGGCAGTGCTGAGATGTGTTCTGGACTCTATCTTCTCAAAGACCATACTCCTCTAAGAAGACAAGCTCAAAATGCAAGTTGTGTGTCCTTTAAGAGTGAGTCAGTTTCAAATTCTTGTGTCAATAAAGATAGTGAGGTTATGTTATGGCATTTTCACCTTGGTCATCCAAATTTCGCATATCTTGAAAAACTATTTCCTTCATTGTTTATCAATAAAAGTTCTAAGTTTTTCAATTGTGAGATTTGCCAATTATCTAAACATACCCGTAGCAACTATCCAAGTCTTTCATATAAACCATCTCAACCATTTGCCATGATTCACAGTGATGTGTGGGGACCCTCAAGAGTAAAAAATATAACAGGAACACGATGGTTTGTGTCATTTGTTGATGATCACACTAGATTGACCTCAGATGAAAGAAAAATCTGAGGTCAGTCAAATTTTTCAAAATTTCAACTCCATGATACAAACTCAATTCCAAACCAAGATCCAAGTTTTAAAAACTGACAATGCCAAAGAATACTTCAAGTCTGTCCTTGGTAATTACCTCTTGAGTCGGGGCATAGTCCACTTAAGTTCCTGCATTGACACACCCCAACAAAATGGAGTTGCAGAAAGAAAAAACAGACATTTGCTAGAAGTAGCCCGATCTCTTATGTTCTCCACACACATCCCTAAACACTTCTGGGGAGAGGCAGTCCTTACAGCCGCATATCTCATCAATAGAATGTCATCTAGGACCCTCAAATTCCAAACTCCTTGCCAAGTTCTCCTTCAGACTTTTCCACACACCAAAATAATCTCTACATTAGATCCTAAAATCTTTGGGTGCACAACATTTGTTCATATTCATCAGCAACACCGTAGCAAATTGGATCCTAAATCCATTAAATGTGTCTTCCTTGGGTATTCCTCAAACCAAAAAGGCTATAAGTGTTACTCTCCTATCACCAAGAAAGTATACAACTCAATGGATGTAACATTCTTCGAGCATCAATCCTATTATCCCAAACCTGCAATTCAGCGGGAGAAAATGAGTGAATATCAGCTTTGGGATACTCTCTATGGGAGTGAATCTCAGCTTCAGCCCGAGAATCCCTCACCATCATATCAACCACCTATCTCACAGCCAGTTGCTATGAAAAACCCAATCCTTGATCAAACCAAGAGTCATTCTCCTACAAGCCAAACTCAAGAACTTGATCAAACTAAGAGTCATCCTCCTATAAACACACTTCAAACCCCTATCCAAAATCAGTCCAAGTCTCCACAAATTGCAAGTAAAGAGTTTCGTGTCTATGCTAGGAGGACAAGGCCCGAGAGAAAGATAGAGCACTCAATACCTCCCACACTGGACCAAGATTCTGAACCTAATCTAGATCCTGCTCAAATTCACTCAGGTAAGGAAACTTCTAGTCCTGAAATTATTGTACCTATCAGTGATGATTTGAATATGCCAATTGCACTAAGAAAGGGTGTCAGATTATGCACCAATCATCCCATTTGCAAATTTGTTTCATATGAAAGGCTGTCACCATCCTACCAGACATTTGTTTCTGCCCTTGACAGTGTGCAGGTACCTCATTCGATTCAGGAGGCTCTTGAGAATCCAGAGTGGAGAAAGGCAGTTAATGAAGAAATTAGAGCCTTGGAGAAAAATGGTACATGGATTATCTCAAATCTTCCTCCTGGAAAGAAACCAGTTGGCTGTAAGTGGATTTTCACTATTAAACATAAAGCTGATGGAAATATTGAGAGATTAAAAGCTCGTCTTGTTGCTAAGGGCTTTACTCAGTCCTATGGCATAGATTACCAAGAAACATTTTCCCCAGTAGCCAAACTCAACACTATTAGAGTTTTACTCTCTCTTGCAGCTAACAAAGATTGGCCATTACATCAACTGGATGTCAAAAATGCATTCTTAAATGGTGATCTAGAAGAAGAAGTGTATATGGAGATACCACTAGGATTAGAAACTGCTTCTAACCACAATAAGGTGTGTAAGCTTAGGAAATCTCTTTATGGGCTAAAGCAATCTCCTCGTGCATGGTTTGGAAGGTTTGCAAAGTCAGTGGTGAGATACGGATGGATACACACAGTGTCAGGCAGATCACACATTGTTCGTAAAGTCCTCCTCAAAAAGGAAAGTTGCAATACTAATAGTGTACGTTGATGATATCATCCTAACGGGTGACTATAAGGAAGAACTATTAAGAATGAAGAAACTCTTAGCCCAGGAATTTGAAATCAAAGACCTCGGCTATCTCAAGTATTTTCTTGGCATGGAGGTGGCACGATCTAAGAAAGGTATATTTGTCTCTCAACGTAAGTATGTTCTGGATTTACTAGAGGAGACAGGTATGTTGGGATGTAAGCCTGCAGACACTCCAATGGATTCAACTAAGAAGATTGGGACTGAACAAAATCGTGCTCCAGTCGATAAAAGGAGATATCAAAGACTTGTGGGACGTCTCATCTACCTCTCACACACTCGACCTGACATTGGTTTCTCTGTTAGTGTTGTAAGTCAGTTTATGAACAACCCAACAGAAGAGCATATGGAAGCAGTGAATAGAATTTTGAGGTATCTTAAGATGACACCAGGAAGAGGACTGTTATACAAAAAGAATGACAATAGGGAGATTGAAGTCTTCTCAGATGCTGACTGGGCAGGAGATGTTTCAGACAGACGATCCACATCTGGGTATTGTTCCTATGTATGGGGAAATCTTGTGACTTGGCAAAGCAAGAAACAGCCTGTAGTCTCAAGAAGCAGTGCAGAAGCGGAATTTAGAGCACTAGCTCTTGGTATTTGTGAAGGAATGTGGATACAGAAATTACTTAGTGAGCTAGGAGTTGGTAGTGAGAAGCCTATCAAGATGTTCTGTGACAATCAAGCAGCCATAAGCATTGCAAAGAACCCTGTGCATCATGACCGAACAAAACACATTGAGATAGACAAACACTTCATCTCAGAGAAGATCGAGAACTCAATTGTGCAACTTGTCTACACCCCTACAAGGTCCCAAACTGCAGACATTCTCACTAAGGCTCTTCCAAGAACTAACTTTGAAGAACTGAGTCACAAGCTGTGTATGTACAACATTTACAACCCAGCTTGAGGGGGAGTCTGGAATTCTTGCCTAAAGTTAGTTAGGAATTATAGGGATTTTGTTAGTTTATTTTTGGTATTCTGTAATAAAGAGAATCTGGTATTATGTCACCAGATCTCTCCTTTATTTCCTTTCCTTATTTAGTCCTAGTATTGTGGCAGGCCTACTGCAGCCACTCCCTATATATATTACATTATGTTACTGAATAAAATTAAGCCTTTCTGTTAGAAATTTTCAATAAAATAGAAAATACCCGTTTAACTACCCGAACCTGTTAACTACCCGTTTATTAAGTCAAAGTTTGACTTTCAAATTTAAATTTAAAATCAATTTTGGAATAACTTAATTAAAAAAATTAAATTAATAAATTTAATTTAACTCATAAAAATAAATTAAAGTTAAAAATCATAATTATAATATTTACTAACTTAATTAATTAAATACAACATTAATAATAAATAATTTATATATAGAAAATATAAATATTGTATTAATTAATTATTATTTATAATCGGGTTCGGGTAGCGGGTACCCTAAGGTAACTACCCAAATCCTACCCGAACCCGTGACGGGTAGTAATTTCACTACCTGAACCCGATTATATACTACCCTAACCCTATTTAAACAGGACGAGTAGTGCCGGGTACCCGTTTATAGGGTACCCATTGCCATCCCTAATAATGAACATGGTCATTGATCACACTTGCTCTGAATTATCCAAATTAACCCAAACACAAAATGATTTAAACTTAAATCTAAAACTACAAAAGTCAAAAACCTAAAACCAACTTGATTCGAATCTAAATTGATCCGAACCTAAATTGATCTGAATTCATATTAACCCGAGCCCAACTTGATCTGAAATAGAATTTATTTGAACCCAAATTTATCCAAATTCAAATTAACCCGAACCTGAGCTGATCCAAACCGGAATTATCCAAATTAACCCAAACACGAAAAAATTCAAACTTAAATCTATGACTAACAATAAATATTTAAATATTAGTATTAATGTTCAAATTGTTATATTATGGTAAATATATTTTTTTTTCAATATGAATATTACATTTTTTTAACCTGATTAAATTTAAATGTTTACTTTTATATTGCATTCATGTGAACCTAACCAAAATTAAAATTATATAATAGCTAATGTAAACCATTTAATAGCTAAGTTGTTGCAAAAAATAGAAGCTATTAATTATTATAAATCATAAAAGCAAAATTAAAAAACATAATTAATTTATGAATATTGATAAATATATCATAAAGAAAACTATTATATATTCATACTCATTATTAAGTATTTTAAATACTTCAATCTCAATTTTATTATAAGTCATGCAAGACCAATAATTTATTTTAATGAGTCTGTAATTCCTAAAAATATGTTTCCAATTCATTTTCATACTAAACATATCACACTTGAGGATAAGGGCCTAACTCAAAAAAACCACCTACCTGACTCAACCCAACCAACTTGATTTAACTAAAAAAGTCAACAACATAAACTCAATTTGATCCGAATACAAAATAGATTAACTTTTCTTTAACCCAAACCCAACATTGACCCAAAGACAAAATAACTCAAACCCGAAATACTTCAATTTTTCCTTAACCCAAGATAACCTAACCTAAAACAACACAATCCAAACCTAATCCATAGTGTCCATTTGTCAGCTCTAACTACCCCCACGTGAGAAGAGTGGCCCTAACCCTTCATGTCATGTGGACCTAAAAAGTATAGGATGAGCAAATGCCCCTATAGCAGATACTGTACAGCAAAAAAGTGAAATGATTTTTTTACTTCTTTACCAACTTTCCAAATACACAACATTCTTCACTTCAATAACAAGACACCTGAAATTAAACAAAACAACCATACAAGTTTAACATAAAATTTTATATATATATATATATATATATATATATATATATATATATATATATGCCAATTACCAAACCCCACCTTCTGAGATCTGAATCCGATCTTTCAATGCATTTCACTTTTGAAGGTCCAAAATGAATACCACGTTATTTTATCAACTTTCTAACAAGTTCTGTGGTTAAGGTACACATTTCTGACTTCAAATAAGTCTATTCATCATATAGTTCAACAGCTTTACACAATGATTTTATCACATAAGCTAAAATAAGATACATAAATTTGTAACCGAAAAAAAAGGGGAAAAAGATACATAAATTGATAATGCAGTAATTAACTATCCTTCCCTCGGTCCCTTCTGCTTTAGCCTGTCGGACTACACCTACAATGAAGTGCAAAAGAGAAAAGCCCTACACTCAAAAATCAGTTCCTGTCACTTATGTATCCAATATGCATTTGCTGTTAGTATGGTATTGAAGAAGATGATGATGATCTTGTTGGGATATTCTCTACTGTTCTACTCTTCGTTATATAATCTGGCTATACACATCTAGTGGATTCTTCTTGTATATGCTTCTCTACTTTTCTGCATCGGTATGTACCACATCAAAACATTTAAAGAACGCCATATGACTGGAATTCAAGATATACAAGTTCATAAACTATAGTTACTCCTTTCTCAGTTCAGCCATGCTTACCTTTATTTCCTACAGCTCATTAGCCTCGTGCCCATGATAAAACCTGAGAAACATAAAAAAAAAAAAAAAACCCTGCTACTCTGGTTATCATAGCAGAAGTCAAGTCATAACAATGTTGAAGCAGTTATAGTACCTTGGCATTAAGAAAATGATAAGTTAAACGGAAGCCATGTTACTAGTAGAAGTGATGGGCAGTGATAGACCATTTTCGGAAGATGAAGTAGCAACTAAAGCAAGACTTTCATTTACTTCCACCAAAGCAGGAAACTGAGAGAGGTGATTTTCAGTAGATATTTTAGGGGAAGCAAAAGGGCTATCAGGAAGTGCTTGCTCTATGCTGCCCTCATGACATCTACAAGAAATGGAAATAAAACAACTGAGAAAGAAAACTAAAAGACAATCAACTTCAGAAGGGCACAGAAGACAGCGGTATAAAATTTGATTGAAAATATGAAATACAGCAGCTGTACTTGTTGGAAGTTTTATCTAGATTTTACAATTAAGTTTAATTTAGTTAAGAGACAACATACACTTTGGGGTTGGAACACTCCTGGGTATTTCCAATTCCACATTTCTGAACACAATCGAAATTCACTTCTTCCTGCTCAGTAGCATTCATGGTTGAGGGAACAGCAGCTGTAGTATCACCATTGACTGCACAAGAAGTAATACAAATTTAACTACAGCAAAGCTTTTCCCATAGCTTGATTTGACAAACTCAAACAGATTGAACAACTGATTTTGATTTATTTTCTGTTTTTGAACAATAGAGAGGAAATGTATCCACAAATTCATGCACACAACCACCAAAGTGAGATCCAACACTCCAGCAAAAGGATAATAATATGAGAAAGAACAACAGAGGCTGATTAGCAAACCTTCTGAGACAACTTGTTTAATGCTGTTGGACAGATGAACATTTTGACTGGGATGGGAATATGCAGGCAAGGAAACAGAAGCACCAACAGATAGGCTGCGTTGGTGATGATGAATACAATTATTCTTGAAGTCTGGAAGCTGCAAGTTCATGAACCTTCTCCTTTGCAGTTCAATAGCTTGCTGGAGATCAGCTTGCTCTTCCAATTCTCCTTTCAACATCCTCTCCTGTGCATTGTAGAACATCTTTGGCCCTGTATTTAAACAGAAATTAAAAACCTCTAATCTAAAGAATAAAATAAGACAAAAGAAACTGCAAATTAGTATTTTGTTTCCCTCCTATCATTTCATCCAAAAAATCACATAACCGGCCACCCCACAAACAGTCATGCTTGTTTGTCCGCTTACCAACATGAAGGTCATAGAGCTCTCTAGGGTTAAGCCCTGAAGGGCTTGAACATGGAGAAAAGTTCCCTCTCTCAAACTGTTGTTGCATGTGTTGCCTCCTGCAATTGTTCCATTGACAGCTATGAAATCAATGCACAATGAGGGCAAGATGCAAGATAAAATGCAAACAAGAGAAGATGCCATACTTGTCAGGAACTTTTCCTTTTTCCTTGTAGGGCTTAACAAGCACACGTGAATCACAAATATAATGGGGGTTTCCTCTGGCCAAAATGAGCTTTACAGTCTCTGTATGGACAAAAGTAACAAAGCCAAACATTCTCTTCTGCTGGTATGGGATCCTCACATCTTGAACCAGGCCAAACATGCTTTAAAAGATACAGGAACTAAAGTAAATTCACAAACTTAAAAATTGAGAAATTCTTAAACCTTAGTTCATAACAAAGAAAACCACCATGGGAGGTCCTATTTAGAATTTTGCATCAAAAGAATCAAGCAACTGATGATAACACACATTGGGCACCTCAGTTAAACACAGGCAAATATATAAACAGGGCTCCTTTGCTCAAAATTGTACTCGATTCAAATTAACAGTCTTGATCCCCTACTAATGTCAAAACCCTAAGTCTATGGTATAGCAATACAATCTCCATATTAAAATTGCAGAATTTGTACTCACTCAAATAAATTGTCAATTCTGCATCTTCTGAAAACATGCGTATGCAGCAATAGCCCATCTCAAATCCACAGAAACATCCCATTCACCAGCAACAGGCTTCTTAGACAGCTTAGTTGCAGATTAGACAAAGTCCACAAGCAACCCCAGTAGCCCCAAACCTCTCCTTTTCATAAAAAGAAAAGAATTTCTTACGAAATGTTTTCCTGGGATACTAAATATTGACTACAGCTAACCTTCACACGTTGCTCCTTTCGATGTGATATAAGATTGACTTTGCTGTACTGTTGATCTCTCTTTGGAATAAGATTGGTTCTCTATACTTCTAAATCTTGTAACCCATACTTCCTCATCCAACCCATACACAGAAACTACCCAATTCTTTAACTACCCATATATCCTCTAGCGCCAAAGTAAATAAAGACAATGAAATGTTTCATAAATTAACAAATAAGTTAGTTTCAAGTGGTCTCCTTTCAAAGATTTTTTATCCACCAATAAATATTAGTAAGAACATGTATAAAAGAAAAAATACGAACTCCGTTGAAAAATGTCTCCAATCTTTTGTATAGAGCATTTACCATTACAAGCACTATTGACAATTTGACATGTCCCTCATATGATCATTGTACCTAGATGAATCATATATAATTGATTATCCCCTCCTTACCTGAAGTGTTCAAGAGCAATCAAATTGTATTTAGGAGAGTTACTCTTAATATATCTTCAAATATTATACATCATACAATGGGATAAATATTTAACTATAGACGATCAGTGATTAGCAATTGAGTATAATATGTTACATATATCCAAAAAAAAAAACCATAGTGCATTGGAGTGGGTTTTCAGCAGAAGATATAGATGTATATACAAAAGTAAATGCAACAGCTAGAAAGGGCCGCAGGGTTCAAGAGTAGATGTAAGGACCTGGGATTTTCAGCCATCAGCCATCTTATCAGACAGACTAAGTTGATACAGTTCAACTGTTATTGCAGAGGAGGGGGATAAAAACAAAATCACAAGACGAGCATTAAAAGTTAACTTTACAAGGTCAATCTTCTTTTATAATGTAAAATGACCAACAATTAGGAGACTAGTTCTCCACCCTTTTAACATTTTCGCTTGTTACAATCCTTGAGATGCATGATGAAAACTACTGTAATTGTTTTACCACAAACATAGAGATCAGGCCTTCACCCTCTTAACATTTTAACTTGATACAATCCTTGAGATGCATGGCGAAAACTACTGTAATTGTTTCACCACAAACATAGAGATCAGGCCTTCAATAAGCCACCAGGTTACAATCATGGCATGGATGCCAAGCTGCTTACTATAGAAGCAGTACCATAGCATCAGTTGACCTAAATTGTAACATCAAAACTAAATCTGTGGTGGACAAATAATTTAACTGCAGACCCACCCACTAACATGCATAGAAGCTTAAAAATCATAAACTGCATAGGCAATCATATAAAAAGAAAATGCCTGACCATTCAGAAGTAGGTACCTAAAGTAGTTTGAAACATCTTCGTCTTTAAATGTACTATCAGCTGGAAAAGTCAGGTAAATCTGTTTTGAAGCTGAGTTAGCCTTTTCTGCCAATCCCATTGCCAAAAAATCATTCCTCTCAGTCCGGCCCTGGGCAAACTTGCAAATTTCTTCATCCAACATCAATGCAGCAGCTCTGCAACATCACAGCATGCCAAATAAAAAAAAAATTCAATTTAGCACAAAAGAACGTTTAGGGTTGGGGCGTCCGGGTGTAGTGAAAAGTGGGCAAGGGTTGCTAGGTCGTCGCCCAAAAGTGACGCGCCACATCGACGCCTGGATGTGGTGTTAAATAGGCAAAGGTTCCCACACCACAATGGACGGGGGTGGGTAAAGAAGTTAGTCCATAACCATAAGCTTAGGTTAGGGTCTTGGAATATAGGTACGCTTAGTGGTAAGTTAGGTGAGATTTGTGAGGTTATGAGTAGGAGGAAGGTTAACATCTTGTGTCTCCAAGAGACCAAATGGGTTGGGGAAAAGGCTAGAGAGATAGCACCTTGGCAATATAAGCTTTGGTACACAGGGAAAGATAGAGACCGAAATGGAGTAGGTATCATTATAGATAAAGAGTACCATAAGGATGTTGTACAGATTAAGAGACAAGGGGATAGGCTTATTTTGGTTAAACTAATTTTAGGAGAAGAGGTGTTGAATGTCATTAGCGTGTATGCACCCCAGATAGGACTTGATGAGGTTAGTAAACGACAGTTCTGGGAGGATTTAGATAAGGTAATACAAGAAGTACCCATAGGAGAAAACCTTTTTATTGGCGGTGATCTTAATGGACATGTAGGTACAAGTAGAGAGGGTTTTGAGAGAGTACATGAGGGTTTTAGTTATGGTGTAAGAAACGAGGGAGGAGATGCTATCTTAAATTTTGCTTTATCTTATGACCTAATCCTAGCAAATACATTGTTTAAGAAGAGAGATTCTCATCTTATAACCTTTAGAAGTGGACCAAGAGCAAGTCAGATAGATTTCTTTTTAACTAGGAGTAGGGATAGACATAGATGTTTGGATTGTAAGGTTATCCCAGGTGAGAGTGTTACCGCGCAACATAGACTCTTAGTTCTAGATATGAAGATAGATAGACGACATTGAAGGAACCAACAAAAAGGAATTGAACGGATTCGATGGTGGAAGCTAAAAGAAGATTGTCATACAACATGTAGAGATAGTTGGATTCAAAAAGAGGCTTGGACAACAGAAGAGAACCCAAATGTAATGTGGAATAAGATGGCAAAATGCATTCGGGAGGTAGGCAAAGAGACATTAGGAGTATCAAATGAAAAAGTGCCGACTGGAAAGGACGCAACATGGTGGATTGCAGTAGTAAAAGATGCTATAAAGACTAAGCGAGAGCGTTACAAGGCTTTAAAGAAGAACAATACAAAAGAGAGTTTTTTGGAATATAAGATAGCAAGAAAGGAGGCAAAGAAGGCTGTGGCAGAAGCTAAGACGAGGGTTGCGAAAGAGATTTACGACAAGTTGAACACAAAGGAGGGAGAGAAAAGGATATACAGATTAGCACGAGCAAGAGAAAGGAAGAGTCGCGACCTAGGAGTCGTGAAATGTATTAAGGATGAGCATCAAAGAACTCTCGTTAAAGATAATGACATTAAGGACAGGTGGCGAGATTATTTTAACAAATTATTTAATGATGGACAAAATAAAGTTTTGGATAATATTTCGGTGCCTCTTAAGGATTTAAATCAGTGCTTTATGCGTAGAATCCAAGAGACAGAGGTAAAAGATGCACTAAAGATGATGAAGAATGGAAAAGCTGTTGGACCTGATGACATCCCAATTGAAATTTGGAAATGCCTTGGAGATGTAGGAGTTAGGTGGTTGACAAATCTATTTAATAAGATTTGGCACACTAACAAAATGCCAGAGGAATGGAGGAAGAGTGTCTTAGTACCTTTATATAAGAACAAGGGAGATATTCAAAGTTACGCCAACTACCGAGGCATAAAATTGATGAGTCACACGATGAAACTATGAGAGAGAGTGATAGAACGGAGATTAAGAAAGAATGTAGAGATATCGGAGAATCAATTTGGTTTTATGCAGGGTCGATCAACTATGGAAGCAATATATTTGCTTAAACAACTTATGGAGCGCTTTCGAGTAATGGGTAAAGATCTTCATATGGTCTTTATAGATTTGGAGAAAGCATATGATAAAGTGCCTAGGGAGGTACTCTGGTGGTCCTTAATGAAGAAAAGAGTTCCGTTGAAATATATTAAACTAATTAAGGACATGTATAGAGGCGCAAGGACACATGAGAGGACAGGTGGGGGGCAAACAAGTGATTTTCCTATCACGGTGGGATTATACCAAGGGTCAGCGTTGAGTCCATTCTTGTTTGCGGTAGTTATGGACGAACTGACAAAATCCATCCAGGATAAGGTGCCCTGGTGTATGATGTTTGCAGATGATATTGTCCTATGTGCGGAAACTAGAGCGGAGATCAATACAAAGTTGGAAGTATGGAGACAAACGTTGAAATCAAAAGGATTTAAACTAAGCAAAGTGAAAACTGAATACATGGAGTGTAAATTCATTTCTAACCGACTGGAAGAGCATGATGTAGTGAAGTTAGATGGGGTGACGATACCTAAGCGAGATCATTTTCGATACTTGAGATCAATAATACAGATGGATGGAGAGATTGATAGTGATGTAACCTATAAGATCCAGGCTGGATGGAGTAAGTGGAGAAGTGCTACAGGTGTGTTGTGCGATAAAGGAATTCCTACATGGTTGAAAGGCAAGTTTTATAGGACAGTTGTTAGACCAACATTGTTATATGGTAGTGAATGTTGGGCGACTAAGAGACTACATACACAAAAGATGAATGTAACAGAAATGAGAATGTTACGGTGGATATGTGGATATACAAGAAAGGATAGAATGAGAAATGATGATATTCGTAAGATGATTGGAGTGGTACCTATTGAAGACAAAATGTGTGAAAATCGTTTACGTTGGTTTGGACATATAAGACGTAGACCTGTAGATGCTCCGGTTAGGAGAATAGAGGCTATAGATGTTGAGAGAAGGGTTAAGACTAGAAGAAGACCGAAAAAGACTTGGAAGAAAGTAGTTTGGAAAGACATTGAGGTTTTACAATTAGATGAGCAAATGGCCTTGAATAGGAATCTATGGAGGCAGAGAAAACATATAGACGATCTAACGTGATTTTAGATATTGGTTCATATAGCCTACCCCAAAGTATTGGGATAAAGGCTCTGATGATGATGAGGAGCACAAAAGAAATAAATGCAATGTCCATGCTATGGTTTTTTAACCAACCAGTACTCCCACCAAAATAAGACCAACAATTATTATGAATAAAGAACTCCACTACTGAGCTAAACCAAAATTAATGAACTTCACGCATCACAGCATCAAAAACAAAGACAAAAGCCAAATAGAAGTCTCTACTCTCTACCATTCAACTAGGAAACGTGTAAACACAAACAAAAATAAATAAGTGAAAACTGACCAAAAGAAACCAATTCATAGCAGCAAATCTCCGAAACCAAATAGATATTATCCAATTTATTTCTGCGTAAATTTTATATAAACCAAAACAAACCCTAATCCAGAAATCTTTGTGGATCCCATAGCCACCCAGATACGCCCAAGGTTAGAACAAAAATTTTAAGCCTTAAAATAAAATAGCAAAAAAATAAAAAGGTCAGACAGCAAGAAACAAAATGGGGAATCCTTAATATACCTCTGGGCATCAATTTGCTGTTGCAAGAGAAGATTCATGCCTTTTTCGTAAGGCAATGGAGAAGAAATGCCAGCCATCAACTGACAAGTAGCCAATCTTTGCTGATGAGCAGCTGCCCTCGATCTCATTATTTCCTCGTGTCGATGAAAAGGAACGTCCATTTTACTAGGTGAACCAACAATAACACCATTAACATCAACGTTATCAGCCAAACCAACACCATGTGAAAACTTACAATTATCACCATTCTTACAAAACCCTCTGGCAAAATAAACACAAGGCTTGTAACCACCCACAAGACCACCAAATCCAACGGCTTCTTCATCTGTTCCAAAACATGCATCACTTGCTGAAAAACTCCTTCTATGACCGACAAAGTCCTCATTCTTAGAAGAAGAAGAATCATTCAAGAATGAAAAATAATCACTCATTCGATTCTCATCAATCAAATCAGCGTTGTTATCCCCAGTCCTCGGAGGAACTAAGAGAGACCCAGAGCGTATGCTTTCGTAAGTAAGAAAAGGACTTGACTTTGGGCTACTAGCAGAAGACCAAGAAGACACCTTCTTTGAAAATTCCAAAAACCCATTTTTTGGAATGAGCCTAGGAGATGATTGAGGAAGCGGATTTTGGGAATTGTGGGAGGTGCTGGGTCTTGAGATTGGGTTCAAAGGAGTAGAGTAAGTGTTTGACGAAAGTCCTAAGTAAGTTTTAGCCTTGAAAACAAGGGACTGTAAGAGGGTTTCCGGACCAAAGGCTAAACGCATCAAATCCCTGTCTGCAAAGTCTTGGATAAGGATGTAACCCATGATTTTTGAAGCATTTTCAGGTTCTAAACTTTTAATTTTGCTGAACAAAACGTTGGTTGTATCGTAAAGATCCATGGAAGCTTTTCAGTTTTTTTTGTGAGTGCTTTGAGTTTGAGAGAAACTGTGGAGTTTGGGGTTTTTTTTTTTTTACTGGGTGAGAGACAGTGAAGGGAAGAAAGCGATAGAAAGTAAAAAGAAAGAGATGTTTGTGGGTTTTTTTTTTCTTCGAAAATTTAAAAAGATACGGTTAACCTAAATTTTTTTTTTGTTACATTTTTTTTAAAATTTTTGGAGATTAGTATCAAGGTGAAATTTTAAAATTTTTTGTAAATTACGGTATGTATTTATATAATATTGGATATAATATTAATTTTTGCTTGTATTTCTTGCTTATATTAATCCAAAAAAATTTGCTATGAGAAAAATTTAAACATAAAACTTCTCGTTGTATATTATCTTTACTTAAAAACTTAACGTGATCTTACACCAATGAATCAAACTTATGGATTAAATTAGTGAATATTTCAAAAATTAATAATTAAAAATGAAAATGCTCATAAAATCAGCTCTTATAATGCCTCTCTTAAAACACGCTATTTTTGTAACCAAATTAAAACACTATTTTCATTTTAAATTATACATTACACGGCAAATTCTACAGTAAGGTCATAAAAATTGACCTTATTTTAAGGTCATTGAATTAGAACCATTAGATTAGTCAAATCTAATATAAACCGTTGATGAAATTTTAAAAATTAAAAAACTCTTTAACCTGGTAACCTGCTAAACCAATTATTAAAATTAACATTATTTACTAAATATTATTAAAATTATACTATTATATTACTAATATACCCTTGTTATAATTGTAGAACTATTCTTCTTCTTATATAAACCTTTTTTATTTTTAAACCTTAATTCCTAAATCATAAACCCTAATTCCTAAATCATAAACCCCTTTATTCCAATTTTTGTCTGTTTCACCTTTAATCTAGTTTGTAGCTATCTCAGTATTTTATAAATCCTAAACTTTAAGCCTAACCTCAATCAAATAGTTGTTCTTATTTATTCCCCTCTTATATTTTTAACAATGGGTAAGTTTGTAGAAGAGAATTGCATAAACGATGGAAATTGCGATGAAAAGTGCAAAGAACCAATGATTTACAAAGAAAGTCCTCCCAAGCGACCAAGGAATCATTATATTTTTTACTAGTAAGATTTTTAATTCTTGACATGTTTTCAGGCAGATGACTGCCTGGTTTTTAAGTGTTTCGATAAAAAAATTTATCGGGGAAGTCGACTGCTCAATTGAAGCAGTCGACTTCCTAAGAGAAAATTTATCGCAGAATGTTAGAATGCGTAAGGCAGACTGCTAAATAGCCAGAAGCATTCTGTTTCCAGAATGCATATGGGAAGTCGATTGATATTTTCGGGCAGTCGAATTCCCAAATTTTTTAAGCATGCTATTCTTAATTTATTTATAGAATGTCGACTTTTATTATTAAGAATTCGACTTCCTATGTATTTTGAACATAATTTTCACATCACTTGTGTAAATTGGATTGTATTCATCGTGAAAGTAAATAGATTAAACGTAAATTTGTCAAGGATCATCAGAAATTAATAAAAGATTACCGTAAATTGAAAAAGGGTCATCGTAAATTTGAGTAGATTATTCATAAATTTAAAAAGGATAATCGTAAATTTGGGTAGATTTTTCGTAAATTTAATAAAGATAATCGTAAAAATTTTGACATTCATTGTAAATTTAATTATATTTATCGTTAAAACAATTGGATTTATCGTAATAATAATAATGATAAATACAACCAAAAAAATAATAAATACTTATTAATAATAATATAATAATAAAAAATATCAGAACAACATTAATAAATAAAAAAATATATATAATAACAAAATAAAAAAAAGTTTCATACTAGGAGTCGACTTCCCGAGAAAGATAGTCGACTGCCCAGATGCATTCTGGAAACAGAATGCATCTGGTAACGAAGCAGTTGACTGCTAATAATTAGCAGTCGACTGGTTCATTACCAGATGCATTCTGTTTCCAGAATGCATCTGGGCAGTCGACTACCTTTCTTGGGCAGTCGATTTCCTAATTTTTTAAGCCCATTGTTCTTATTCAATTTATGTTAAGTCGACTTTTATTATTGAAAATTCGACATTCCATGTTTTTTAAATGTAATTCTCACATCACTAACGTAAATTAGATTAGAATTATCGTAAAACTAAATAAATTAAATGTAAATTTAGCTAAGGATCATCATAAATTAATAGAAGATGTTCGTAGCTTTAATAATGTTCATCATAAAAATGATGAAATTTGTCATAAATTTAAGTAGATTGTTCGTAAATTTAATAAGGATAATCGTAAAAATTATGAGATTCATCGTAAATTTCGGTAGATTGTTCGTAAATTTAATAAGGCTAATCGTAAAAATGATAAGATTCATCGTAAATTTAATAAGGATAATCATAAAAATGATGAGATTCATCGTAAATTTCGGTAGATTGTTCGTAAATTTAAAAAGGATAATCGTAAAAATGATGAGATTTATCGTAAATTTGGATATATTGTTAGTAAATTAAATAAGGATAATTGTAAAAATAATGGGATTCATAGTTAATTTAAGTAGATTGTTCGTAATTTTAAAAAGGATAATCACAAAAATTATAAGATTCATCATAATATTAATAATTTCAACCAAAAAAATAATAAATATTTATTAATAATAATATAGCAATAAAAAATTCATAACAATATTAATAAATAAAAAATATATAATAACAATTTTTTTTAAAAAATTTTCATGGGGAGTCAACTTCCCGAGAAAGGAAGTCGACTCCCCATCTGAATTCTGTTTCCAGAATGCTTCTGGCGATGAAGCAGTCGACTGCTGTATCGCCAGAAGCATTCTGGAAACAAAATTCAGATGGGGAGTCGACTTCCTTTCTCGGGAAGTCGACTCCCCATGAAAATTTGGACTTTATTCAGGATTTTTTAGGCAGAAAATCCCTAAACCAAGCATTCTCTCTTAGACACTCCTCCTCCTTCATCTTTCTCTCTAATTCAATCGTGCAAATCCCAAACATATTCTCATCAACATAATCATATTCTAAATCCAAATTTCTTCCATTTACACCAAAATCCCTAAAAATTTATTATATTTATCGTAAATTTTATGATATTAATAGTAAATTTTATGATATTCATCGTAAATTCAATGCAATTCATCGTAAATTTTACGAGATTCGTCATAAATTAAATGAAATTCATCGTAAATTCATGTGATTCACATAAAATTTATTAGATTTATCGTAAAATTTATTACTTCATCGTAATATATCGTAAAATTTATCTAATTGATCATAAAATTTATAACATTTATTATAAAATATATGACATCTTAAATTTTATTATATTAATAAAATCTATAATAATTAGCAGAAAAATTAATGTAACTCAGGATAAATTTTAAGTAAATAATTATAAAAATACTAAGAGTTCAAATAAATGATAATTAACAGTAAAATAAATCCTTTATTAAATATGGCAGTCGACTTCCTTTTATAAGCAGTCGATTGCCAATATGCTAAAATCAATCTGTAGAGTAAAATAACTGGAGAAATCGACTTCTATACACGAGTAGTCGACTTCCCAAACTTTTTTGGGCAATTACCTTGTATTTTTTTAATATAATGGGTAATATCGTAATTTAATTTTGATTAATGGTTAAAGATGTAAATATAAATATTTTCTTACCTTTTAAAGGATAAAAATGTAATTTAAATCTTTTTAATTAAATTTTTGTTTACCTGTTAACCTGTTAAGCCATTATTAACATATTTAAATAATTTTTAAATTTTATTCAATATCTCATGAGATATCATGACCTTACAATAAGGTCGATATTTTTGCGACCTTACTGTAGAATTTCCCTACATTACACATTAAATTAATTATGTCTTGAGCTATAAAACTTAAAATAATAATCTGTTTTAAACCTTCTATAATTAGACTTAATTATCTTTTCATATATATATATAGAGAGATCAATATGTGAATCAATGTAAAAAAATGTAGTAAAATTTCAAGTTTATCCCTCATGCAATGTTAGACAAGCTAAATAGTTTATATTAGAAATTCAATACTTCTTTATAGAAAACTCGGATTTTAATTCTGTTTGATCCATTAAAAAGTAGACTAAAAAAGCTTTTCAACCATATATAATTCAACTAATAAACTTTATAAATAAATAAAGAAAATTTTTAAAAAAGTTACTATTTGAATATACATATTGAGCCGTAACAGTGAATTTGTTTTATTTTCTATAATGATATATATATAGGTTTAATATTCAATTTATATATGGTAGGAAAGGTTTTTCAATCTACTTTCTAATACATCAAACAAAATTAAAATGCCTTTTTCTGTAGAAAGATATTAAATTTTTACAACTATACAAGGTATTTGACGTTTCACAAGTGGTTTATTTTTTTTTTCTATATTTATCTATAAATTTTTAATATTCAAATTATATAAGGCTGGAAAGATTTTTTAATCTACTTTCTAATACATCAAATGAAATTAAAATCTCATTTTTCTATAAAAAGATATCGAATTTCAATACTAACTATGCAAGCTATCTGGCACCTACATAAGGGGTAAATTTGGAATTTTACTGCATTTATTTTAAATTTATTCACATATTTCTCTTTATATGTATAAAAAATATAATTAAGTCTAGTTTTAGAAACTTTAAATGGATTTTTATTTAGAATTTTTAGCTCAAAGAATAATTAATCTAGTAAACGGTGTGTGTATGTGTGTGTGTGTATATATATATGAAAAGGGATCCACTTACATTAGTGTAAAACTAATTAGTTTTACACCTTTTTTTAACCATTAGATTGATATAAACTTATGGTTGAGATTAAACCACTCTTCTCTTTATAAAACTAATTAATCTCAACCATAAGTTTATACCAATCTAATGGTTAAAAAAAAGGTGTAAAACTAATTAGTTTTACATTGATATATATATATATATATATATATATATATATATATATCATTCTAAAAGAAAAATTATCTTAAGTATTCGAATACCTAAAATAAGAAATTCAATGACTTATATGTACAAACTATATAAATATATGTACATTTTATGATAACTATATGCACATCGTGATTTAAACATATTTTATATGCACTTGTTCCAAGAGAGAAATTAGCATTATGCATTCAAATGACTACAATAGGGCATTCAAATACTTATGTAGAAAGCCCTATCTAAAGACATGTACATTTTATGATAACTATATGTATATCGTGATATAAACATATCTACATTTATTTACATATAAGTATTCGAATGCCTTATTGTAGGTATTCAAATTCTCAAGACTAATTTTTAAAAGAGAAATTTAGGTTAGGAATTCAAATACCTAAAATAAAGCATTTAAATACCTACATGTACAGTGCTCTATAAATATGTATATTTTATGATAACTATAAGTATATCATAATATAAATATATGTACATCTTCTAAGAGATAGGTATTTGAATACATTGTTGTAGGTATTCGAAAGCTCAAGATTGATTTTCAAGAGAAAAAAAAATTACGCTTTTGAATTCAAATATCTAAAGTAAGACATTCCAACACCTGTTGGTACAACTCCATAAAGTATGTACATTTTATTATAACTATATATATATATATATCTGGTGATTTAATGTAAGTTCATATATTGGTTCATGTATCATACCCAAATCTATTGAGATAAAGACTTTGATGATGATAATGATGATGACGATGATATGTATGTATGTATGTATGTATGTATGTATGTATGTATGTGTGTGTGTGTGTGTGTGTGTGTATATATATATTACGATGTAAACATATGTCCATTCTTCTTAGAGAGAAATTAACCTTGAGCATTCAAATACCTATAATAAAGTATTTCCATACATCTTGTCATAACGTATCAAGTTTTGGAGGAAACCTAATAGCTAGACACAAAACTATGGAGTCGCCACCAACCATTCTAACCTAGGTGTGATTGGTCACCTATTCAAACTAAGGATAAGGCCTGGTCTACGTTAAAAGTTCTAAGTTCGGGAGTATGGTTACGTGTGAGGAAGGATTAGCACCCTCACAACGCCCATCCTAAAATGGTACCAAGTGATCTAAGGTTATCTTAATTTTGCCTTTTACTTTAATTTCGATATAATTAAATATTGAAAAATCTTTTAAGTCTCTTCCATCAAGCTGGTTGGACAACTTAAAAGTTATTCTCACCTCAAGAGTATTCAAGTAGGACCAATCGCCTTTCTTGAAGAAGCTCCATCGTCAGATTATTTACATATTTTATGCAATCCCTATTTAGACTCCTACCCGAATTTCTATCTATTATTTTGTCTTATTTTATTCTATTGTTATTATTTTCTTATATAAATTATTATTTCATATATTTTTATATTTTTAAATAAACATGAATTATTTGATATTGAAGATTTTCTTAAAGACCTTCCATCAAGCTGGTAAGACCTTCAAGAAAACTTTCTCACCTTAGGAATTTTTAAAGAAATTACTCAAGCGCAATTCCTTTTAAATTCCATCCTCGGAATAATTCACATTTATTAAAATATTTAATTTAATTTAATTTCTATTTGTTTTAATTCTTTTCTAATTTTAATTCTAATTTATTAATTTGATTTTATTCTTTATTATAATAAACTTAATTTTAATTTACTATTCTTTTATCTAATTTAATTTTTATTAAATCTTGAAAATGTCCTTTAAATCTTCCATCAAGCTGGCAAGACTTAAAAGAATCCTCCTCACCTCAAGACATCTAAAAGTACTACTCGAGCGCAGTCCCTATAGAATTCCGTCGTCGGAATATTTGTAGTTATATTATTTTGTTCTATTTTTATTTCTAAATATGTTAATTTTTATAATTCTTAATTTCTAATTTGATTATTTATTCTTTTAGATGTAATTAATCTTAACTAATTCTTATTTCAATTTTTAATAATAGATTTGAATTTTAAATATTGGAAATATCTTTTTAAATCTTCCATCAAGCTGGTAAGATTTAAGAAGAATCTCTCACCTCAAGATATCTAAAAGTACTACTCAAGCGCAGTACCTTTAAAATTCCATCGTCGGAATATTTGTCGTTGTATTATTTTATTCTATTTTATTTCTAAATATATTAATTTTTATGACTCTTAATTTCTAATTTGATTATTTATTCTTTTAATTGTAATTAATCTTAATTAATTCTTATTTCATTTTTTTAATAAATTTGAGTTTTAAATATCATAAATGACTTTTTAAATCTTCCATCAAGCTGGTAAGACTTAAAAAGGACCTCCTTACCTCAAGATCTCTGAGAGTATTACTCAATCGCAATCCCCTCGGAGATCCATCGTCGGATATATTATTTAAATTTTGTAAAATCGTATTTTTCATGTAACATTTTTATAAATTTCTTATATATTTTAAAATTGTTTTACATAACTAGAAAGCATTAAACAACAAAAATGAAGATAAAAACAATATATATATAAATAAAATAAGTGAACAATATAAATGTGTACAGGATGGCTAGATAATGTGTACTAAGTGGGAAAATAAACAATTAAAAAAAAAGTGCACAGAATGACTAACACCATATGCATGTAATCAACAAATAATATAATAAAATAATAACAATAATACCTTTTTCCTCAATATGCTTTTTCCTTGTAATTAATTCTTTCCTTCCCACGTAGCTCTTAACAAACCAAGTAACAACGGCAATGCAAGAAGCAAAGAAGTAGGTGATTGGGTGCGTACAGATGCTTCTCCTTCTTTTCGTTTTGTTTCTTTATTTTTTCTTTTCTTGGCTGCCTTTGACGTTGACAATTTCTATTTCTTTCAATATTCTTTTCGGCGTTGCCCCACTGCCTCTATACTCCTGTTGTATTTTTTTTCCAATCCTCCTTGTATTTCTTTTGTCTCCAGAAAGCTTTCACGCCACCCTTTCATTTTTTCTTTTTCTTTACCCGTCTCACCTCCTCCTATAGGCTTCCCAATTTATCAATTTAAGAATCTATTTTTAATGGCCAAAATCACCTCCCATAAATTTTGATTCTCATTTCTATTTATTTTGCTTCAGTAATTTATTCCAAAATATCTTCATTCCTTTTCTAATTGATTCTCTTTCCGAAAATCTTCATCCTTCAAAAATTACCTCTGATTTAATTTCTTTTTAACTTCTGTCCAGATTTTATTTAATTTTTTTCTCCTTTAATTTCCAAATAAGATTTTTGACTTTTCCTTATGTTGAGATCTTGATTTTCCTTTCCAAATTTCCTTTCTTTGGAGCTTGACCACTTTATTTTTATTATTTTTTTCATTTTTATTTTCTTTTCATTTTTTATATTTTTATTTTTAATAATAAATAAATAAATAAATAAATTCATCTTCTAATTATCAAACCCAATAGGCACAATAACATTAAAAGATCCCGGACAAAATGGGGTGTCTACAGTTGCCCCTCTTTGTACATTTGCTATGAAATAGTAATTGCGCAAAGACATAGACATCCATTTTGTCCGCATCCATTTTATTATTTTTTCCTTTCTTTTCAAAATTTTTATTTTTATTTTTTTTTGTTTTGTTCCCTTTTTTATTCTTTTTTTGTGGATATTTACTCATTTTAAAAGAAATTGGTTTTCAGCATGAAAATGCTCCTTCGACCAGGAAGGCCCTGAAACTTTAAATTTTCTCATCTCTTAAATGCTCCTTCGACTAGGAAGGCTCTGAAACTTTAAATTTTCTCATCTCTAAAATGCTCCTTCGACTAGGAAGGCCCTGAAACTTTAAATTTTCTCATCTCGTAAATGCTCCTTCGACTAGGAAGGCTCATCTCTTAAATGCTCCTTCGCTAGGAAGGCCCTGAAACTTTAAATTTCTCATCTCCAAAATGCTCCTTCGACTAGGAAGGCCCTGAAACTTTAAATTTTCTCATCTCTTAAATGCTCCTTCGACTAGGAAGGCCCTGAAACTTTAAAATTTCTCCTCTGTAAAATGCTCCTTCGACTAGGAAGGCCCTGAAATTTTAAATTTTCTCATCTCTAAAATGCTCCTTCGACTAGGAAGGCCCTGAAACTTTAAAATTTCCCATCTCTAAAATGCTCCTTCGACTAGGAAGGCCCTGAAACTTTAAAAATTTTTCATCTCTAAAATGCTCCTTCGACTAGGAAGGCCCTGAATCTTTAAATTTCTCATCTCTTAAATGCTCCTTCGACTAGGAAGGCCCTGAAACTTTAAGTTTTCTCTTCTGAAAGTGCTCCTTCGACTAGGAAGGCCCTGAAACTTTAAATTTCTCATCTCTTAAATGCTCCTTCGACTAGGAAGGCCCTGAAACTTTAAATTTTCTCACCTCTAAAATGCTCAATTATGCCCAGAGGTCTTATAAATTATACCCTGAGGTTTTGAGGAAACATGCCCCAAGGTCTTACATGTTGTACTCGGAGGTTCTAATGAATCATGCCTGGAGGTCCTATAGATTATACCCAGAGGTTCTAATGAATCATGCCCAGAGGTCTTATAGATTGTACCCGGAGGTTCTAATAAATCATGCCCGGAGGTTTTATAGATTGTACCCGGAGGTTTTAATGAATCATGTCCAGAGGTCTTACAGATTGTACCCGGAGGTTTTAATGAATCAAGCCCGGAGGTCTTACAGATTGTACCCGGAGGCTTTAATGAATTATGCCCGGAGGTCTTAAAGATTGTACCCGGAGGTCTTAATGAATCAAGCCCGGAGGTCTTACAGACTATACACGGAGGTTTTGATCTTATCTCATCATTTCAATCCTATCCTTTAGATCATCTTATCATTCCAGTTTCTTCTTTTTGTTATTTTCTATCTAAATATCACATTTTTTCATCTCATCACATCTTTCAATCTCTTTTTCATTGTCTCATCATATCTATACCTTTTTAATCTCTTTTTCTTTCTAGAATTTTAACATTTTTGTTTCAACACTTCATACCTTCTTTTTTTTTGTCACATCTTATTCCTAATCCTTCTCACATTTCCTGATTTTTTCCTTCTTTTTTTTTTCTAACTTTTATTCATCTAATCTTTCAGAATTTTTTTATCCTATTGTCTTAACAACAGTTCAATTTTTTTTTGTGTGTCAAAATGCATATAATGAAATGCCATGCCTGCCATGAATGCAATGCAAATGATAAACAATGCCTTACCAAATCACATCATCAGTCTACTCTTATTCCTTTCTTCAAAAATTTGTCACCCTTCAATCTTCTCTTTGCCTTATCATTCGATCTTTCATTGCCTCATCATTCTTCTTTCTTCAAATTTAGCAATCTTAAAATCATTTGCCCCATCATCGTCATTCATTCAGTCTTCTTCTTGCCCCATAATTCTTATCAAATTAAAATTCATCAATCCAAATCATAACAACAAAATAATCCCAAACTATTCACAAGAACACTTCACCACTTCTCATATCTTCAAGAAAATTCATGCTCTCAAATCAACCGAAGATTGCCCCAAGAATAGTCTTAAAAACATCCTCACCACACTTGATTTCTTTAAGACAAGAACTTGCCCCTATAAAATCACAAAACTCTCATTTTCACTTCTTCAAGTTTCCTTTTGAAAACAGAAAATTGCCCCACATAATAACTTTCCAAGGTACAAACATTTGATATTTATCTCTTAAAAATTGGTGATTACTATTGAGAACAAATAGAATGAGTCACAACTTGGTTTACCTGAATAAACGTGCTGATTTGGTGCATCAAGGATGTTTGGTTATCAAAAAAAGTTTTATTGATCAATGTCTCTTCATCTTGGCTCACAAATGAAACAAATTCCTTGAAAATCATTATTCCTTTTGTAAAAGTAACTTTCACAGAACACAATCCATTTTAGCATTCTCTTAATTTTTTTGATATGTGGACTTTAACCAATGTCAAGACTAGCTGTGATGGCTCAAATTTCTAGGCAAGGGTTCAAATCTCAAATTCTCAAGGTAATGGTCTTTGAATGTCTCAAAAGGTCTTGACTGAAAACATCACTCCTCTGGTTTTTCTTCTTCCTTGTTATTGCCTTAACATAGTCACAAACAATGGCCTTGAGTTATTTCGAATTTGCTCTAGACTGCCTTTTCATGGGTTTTCACCCTAGAGCTTCATTCTCTTTTTTTCTTCTTTTTTTTCTTTTAATTGACTATTCTACCATGCATTTGAGGATTCAAATTTCACTAAATAATGATGATGATTTCTCAAAGAAAAGCTTTTCAATACAAGCATCCCTATTTGATCAAAATGGACTTTTAAGCACGTAATGTAGGCCAAGGTTTAGGGTTTTCGAAGAATGGATAAATAGGCCCAAAACAAGTGTTTTCAAGGTTTATCGAACCAAGGATCATTTCTTCGATTGTGAACATCTGTTCTTCCCACTCTTCGAAGCATTTTTCTTTTTTTTTTCAACACTTTATTCTCATTCATTTCTTTTTTCTTCTTTTTTTTTTCACATCTACGTTTTTCATTTTTTTTCCAACTTCTTGCTTTTTCATATTGATTTCCATCTTTACATATCCTTCTTCTGACATTTGCCCCTTAACATAGGGCATCATTTTCTTGTATTTGACATAAGATCAAACACCAATGCTTCTAAAACTCCTCTGATGTATTTGCCTCTCCAATGTAGAGGGTGATCCTTGGTCAAGGTTCATTTAGAAAGAAATCAATAGGCTCAAAAGGGGTAACAAATGGATGATTTTATTTCAGTAATAGGAATATGAAAGATGGCCATTTGTCATATCAAATATTGACACTTCTATTGAAAACCAATCCTCAAGATGAAAATTTTATTTTGCTTTTGAAATCATTTGAATATCCCTCATGCATGGTTTCACAATCAATTTTTTCTTTTCTTCTTTTGTTTTTTTTTCTTTTTTTTTTCTTCACTTTTTCACAACTCATGCCCAGAATGTATCAACTCAACTTTATGAAGGCCTTATGCAACAATTTTCATTATCATGGTTTAAAATAGGAAAAGGATATCAATCAAATTAAGGATGGCCATTAAAAGATGTTGAGGTTATCAAAAGCTTGGCTCTTTTAATCATCTTGCCTCAAGATATAGCAATAGATGGTTTGAGTCAGAAAGTTCAAGTCATGAGAAAGAAATTTGGGTTGACGTGTTTGGGACTCTTAGCTTGGCCTTAACATCTATCAAATTTCCAAAAACAAAGTCTTTAAGAGAATGCTTCATGAATTGGTCTTTCAAAACAATTCAAAAGTTTTGTAAATTCATCAATCATTTCATTGCTCATTGCCTTAACGAAGATCATTGACTTCAAAAGTTCACCATGGTAAGCAAAAATGATTGAATTTCAAGCTTGTGTGTCTCTATGGATTCCAAGTTTTCACTCAATTGGAAAGTATACTGGAAATGTAATTTCTCAATAACAATCACCAATGTTTTCAAAATTATTTTATTTCATCTACTTGGAAAGGAAAAATATGGAAAGCTTTCAAAACAACTTGATGCAAATTTCTAGAACATCTCACATCATAAATCACACATAGGAAACTTGGCTTATGGAGAAGCAAACTTCCATTGTTCAATAAGCTCTTGAGTCAAGGCACCACTGCTGATGAGTTCTTCAACCTTTTCCTTCAATTGCCTGCACTTTTCTGTTGAATGCCCAATTGCCCCCATGTGATATTCACATTTGCTATTTAGTTCATAACTCCTTGCTGCTGGGTTTGGAGCTGTTTTCAAAGGCATAGGCACCAGATACTGGTTCTTTATTAGTAAAGGCAATAGTTTAGAAATTGGAATTGGCAACCTCTCCACACCGTTTCTTGGCCTTCTTGGATTGTTTGGTGGGACGGAGAGTGATTGAGGATAAAAATTAGGCTGAAAACCATTTTGAGGAATTGACTGGTAAGGATGTGGACAAAAGTGGTGGGTTTCTTGCATGGGGTATGGGTGATATGGGGTATAACTTTCATACTGCTTTTCATTAGTCACAGCTTGAACATCTTGACTTTCGTTATTGAATGTTACACCTCTCATTGTATTTGCCCATTCGATCTTCCCGCTTTTTATAGCATATTCAATCATCTCACCCGAGAGTACCATATCTGCAAAGTTTTTGGTGACATTTCCAATCATTCTCTCGTAATATGGAGCCTTAAGTGTATTGACAAACAGAATTGTCGTCTCTTTCTCCGTAAGGGGAGGCTGAACCTGAGCAGCAATGTCTCGCCATCTCTGAGCGTATTCTCTAAAGCTTTCGGTAGCCCTCTTTTTCATATTCTATAAGAACAATCGATCTGGCGCCATATCCTTTGCATGTTGATATTGAACTATGAAGGCCTTCGCAAGATCCTTCCATGAATGGATGCGTTCTCTATCTAATTGGACATACCACCTTGCTGCGGACCCAGTAAGGCTATCTTGAAAACAGTGAATGAGCAACTTTTCATTATGAGTATGCCCTGCCATTTTTCGACAAAACATTGTAATATGGGCTAATGGGCATTCAGTTCCATCATATTTTTCAAAGTTGGGGACTTTAAATTTCACGGGTAACACCAAGTCGGGAACCAAACTCAATTTCTCCACATCAATGCTTCCATAAATAGTGCTCCTTTCGATGGCCCTTAGTCTCTCCTCTAACGTATCACACATACGATGCATCCCCTCATGAGAGCCTAGTTCAATCGCTTCCCTCCTAAACTTCTCTTGCTTGATGGGGTCCCTCATTTGTGTCTCCACTCTAACGTTAATGTCTTCATCAACTCCCTTTTCTTTTGCCAAGCTCATCATCATCTCCATCATCTTGGCCATTTGTTCCTTAGACTCTTCTTGGGCTCTGACAATCTCTTGTTGCACCTTTTCAATTCCATCAATTCGTGCCAATTGTTCATTCTCCATTACTCTTGTCCGCAAGCAAGTATCGTATGGGCGACTGGCAATTTTGATGGCCGAGCTATCTTCTCACCTTTATTACCATAGTCTAAGTCAAGATGCCATGATATGCACATACAAACTATGCATGAGATGCATACTCAATTTATGTATGACCAAATATATCTAGATGTATAGGTGCAATGTTGAAATTGACATGTCATGCATTGTAAAATCAAATAGATGCATGTCGTAATGAACCATTTTGTCTCCTAATTTATTTCTTTTTATTTTTTGAAAAGGAATATTCCTTTGTGTGTCCTAGCTATAGGTTATTTCTACACATTAAGTTGGCAAGGCTTTGTCTAAAGTTGGGCCTCTTAAGTCTTATTACATGCTGGGCTCTGGGTAATTCAAACTTCTAAAAGTTCCCAGATTGCTCCTCACTGTCGTCCACATAGACTAGTAAGGCACCCCAATCCTCACCCATTACAGGCTTCAAACGGAAAAGGTTCAATCTGAATGGGAGTATTTCACTGGCCTGTATGGAGGTTACCACCTCACGAAGGCAAAGGTACTTTACTCCCTCCTAAAAAGGATAACCCGGGTCGAGGGCTAATGCATGCACATGTAAGTGAAGTGTGTGTATTTAAATGTCTTATGAATTTTAAAGCTTTCAGACAAAATTTTGATTACCTTAGACTTCCTAATGGCCTGACTCTCTAATGTCCCCAATGGAGTCGCCAAACTGTCATAACGTATCAAGTTTTGGAGGAAACCTAATAGCTAGACACAAAACTATGGAGTTGCCACCAACCATTCTAACCTAGGTGTGATTGGTCACCTATTCAAACTAAGGATAAGGCCTGGTCTACGTTAAAAGTTCTAAGTTCGGGAGTACGGTTACGTGTGAGGAAGGATTAGCACCCTCACAACGCCCATCCTAAAATGGTACCAAGTGATCTAAGGTTATCTTAATTTTGCCTTTTACTTTAATTTCGATATAATTAAATATTGAAAAATCTTTTAAGTCTCTTCCATCAAGCTGGTTGGACAACTTAAAAGTTATTCTCACCTCAAGAGTATTCAAGTAGGACCAATCGCCTTTCTTGAAGAGGCTCCGTCGTCGGATTATTTACATATTTTATGCAATCCCTATTTAGACTCCTACCCGAATTTCTATCTATTATTTTGTCTTATTTTATTCTATTGTTATTATTTTCTTATATAAATTATTATTTCATATATTTTTATATTTTTAAATAAACATGAATTATTTGATATTGAAGATTTTCTTAAAGACCTTCCATCAAGCTGGTAAGACCTTCAAGAAAACTTTCTCACCTTAGGAATTTTTAAAGAAATTACTCAAGCGCAATTCCTTTTAAATTCCATCCTCGGAATAATTCACATTTATTAAAATATTTAATTTAATTTAATTTCTATTTGTTTTAATTCTTTTCTAATTTTAATTCTAATTTATTAATTTGATTTTATTCTTTATTATAATAAACTTAATTTTAATTTACTATTCTTTTATCTAATTTAATTTTTATTAAATCTTGAAAATGTCCTTTAAATCTTCCATCAAGCTGGCAAGACTTAAAAGAATCCTCCTCACCTCAAGACATCTAAAAGTACTACTCGAGTGCAGTCCCTTTAGAATTCCGTCGTCGGAATATTTGTAGTTATATTATTTTGTTCTATTTTTATTTCTAAATATGTTAATTTTTATAATTCTTAATTTCTAATTTGATTATTTATTCTTTTAGATGTAATTAATCTTAACTAATTCTTATTTCAATTTTTAATAATAGATTTGAATTTTAAATATTGGAAATATCTTTTTAAATCTTCCATCAAGCTGGTAAGATTTAAGAAGAATCTCTCACCTCAAGATATCTAAAAGTACTACTCAAGCGCAGTACCTTTAAAATTCCATCGTCGGAATATTTGTCGTTGTATTATTTTATTCTATTTTATTTCTAAATATATTAATTTTTATGACTCTTAATTTCTAATTTGATTATTTATTCTTTTAATTGTAATTAATCTTAATTAATTCTTATTTCATTTTTTTAATAAATTTGAGTTTTAAATATCATAAATGACTTTTTAAATCTTCCATCAAGCTGGTAAGACTTAAAAAGGACCTCCTTACCTCAAGATCTCTGAGAGTATTACTCAATCGCAATCCCCTCGGAGATCCATCGTCGGATATATTATTTAAATTTTGTAAAATCGTATTTTTCATGTAACATTTTTATAAATTTCTTATATATTTTAAAATTGTTTTACATAACTAGAAAGCATTAAACAACAAAAATGAAGATAAAAACAATATATATATAAATAAAATAAGTGAACAATATAAATGTGTACAGGATGGCTAGATAATGTGTACTAAGTGGGAAAATAAACAATTAAAAAAAAAGTGCACAGAATGACTAACACCATATGCATGTAATCAACAAATAATATAATAAAATAATAACAATAATACCTTTTTCCTCAATATGCTTTTTCCTTGTAATTAATTCTTTCCTTCCCACGTAGCTCTTAACAAACCAAGTAACAACGGCAATGCAAGAAGCAAAGAAATAGGTGATTGGGTGCGTACAGATGCTTCTCCTTCTTTTCGTTTTGTTTCTTTATTTTTTCTTTTCTTGGCTGCCTTTGACGTTGACAATTTCTATTTCTTTCAATATTCTTTTCGGCGTTGCCCCACTGCCTCTATACTCCTGTTGTATTTTTTTTCCAATCCTCCTTGTATTTCTTTTGTCTCCAGAAAGCTTTCACGCCACCTTTTCATTTTTTCTTTTTCTTTACCCGTCTCACCTCCTCCTATAGGCTTCCCAATTTATCAATTTAAGAATCTATTTTTAATGGCCAAAATCACCTCCCATAAATTTTGATTCTCATTTCTATTTATTTTGCTTCAGTAATTTATTCCAAAATATCTTCATTCCTTTTCTAATTGATTCTCTTTCCGAAAATCTTCATCCTTCAAAAATTACCTCTGATTTAATTTCTTTTTAATTTCTGTCCAGATTTTATTTAATTTTTTTCTCCTTTAATTTCCAAATAAGATTTTTGACTTTTCCTTATGTTGAGATCTTGATTTTCCTTTCCAAATTTCCTTTCTTTGGAGCTTGACCACTTTATTTTTATTATTTTTTTCATTTTTATTTTCTTTTCATTTTTTATATTTTTATTTTTAATAATAAATAAATAAATAAATTCATCTTCTAATTATCAAACCCAATAGGCACAATAACATTAAAAGATCCTGGACAAAATGGGGTGTCTACACATCTAAATAATAAAGACTCTGATAATGATAATGATAATGATGATGATGATGACGATGATATATATACGTGTGTGTGTGTGTGTGTTACAATATAAACATATGTCCATTCTTCTTAGAGAGAAATTAACCTTGAGCACTCATGTACCTATAATAAAGTATTTGCATGCCTACATATACACAAAAATATATATGATTAGAACGTGTGTCAGTTATTAAATATTCTTAAGTAATAATTAATGATTAATTAATACTTAAAAATTCCAATAAAAAAATTAATACTTAAAAATTACTCAAAAATAATTAATAATTACTAATTATTCTTAAATAATAATTAAATTTTTATTCAATTAATAATTAATAATTACTTTTATAAATTAATAATTAATGAACGATTAATAGCTAAAAGAAATTGTTAACTAATTTTACCATTAAAACATCGTGGACCATCTTTTGTTGGAACACATGACCTTTTTTTCAATAATCATGGGCTTCTTAGTCATTTCCATTTCTTTATTATTAATTTCAAAATTCTTCATTTCCTTTACAATAATTATTTTTTTAAATAGTACTAATAATTAAATATCGGATAAATTTCATTGAGGTCCTCAAAGTTTTACCATAATCCGATTTTAGTCCATTAGTTTAAGAAATGAAAATTTTAGTTCAAAATTATAAATTTGACAAAAAAAATTGTTCTATTAAGTTACTATTAAAAAATCTATTAATCTAAACATTTGTTACTCATAAAATATCTATAATTTTTTTGTATTAAAAATAAAAATCTTACATATAATAATTTTTTAAAAAATTACTTAAAAATAATAAATAATAATAAAATTAATTGTTGATAGTTGGGAATATAATATTATTAATTTAAGTTTAATAATTAACTGATATATGTTAAAATCATTTGTGATTTTAGACCAAAATGTCCATTTTCAAAATTAATAAACTAGAATTGAATTATGGTAAAACTTTGAAGATCTTAATGGAATTTACCCTTAAATATTCTTATTTCACAGCACTTTTTTTTTAATTTTCCTTTTTTTCTAGAAATGTGTTTTTTTTTCATCTTCTTTTTAAAAGAAAATGTAAATCCATTCTATTTATTTTGAATAAAACTATAACTGCTTGTTCGGTTCCATGGAAAGTTGTTCATTTTGGATTGGACGGGGTAAAAATTCCTGTTTTTTGTTCAATTTTCCGTTTAGATTTTGCTTTCTAAAAAATGTTTGCTTCTGCTCGTTGAAGGAATTGGAATTCTTCTCGCATTGCATTGTGCTGATTTTGTTTTATATGGGGAGAGAATTAATTAAAAATTTTTTTCTTCCAAGCATGTCCTTTAGAAATTTTTTGAATTTATATCCTAAGCCAAGGTGCTTTCTCCCTTTATCTCTTTTGTATTGCTTACTTTTGCCTTTTTTCCCTCTACTTCTTCCTATTTGATTCTGCACTTTCAACAGATGTTCTTTCTCTCTTCTCATCTTTGCAAATTACCCAGCAATTGCATTAGACAAGGAGTGATTTGGGCATACTAGTGCTTATAACTGTACTGAGTCTAAATGCTTGCTTTTTGGCTCGTCCAAAACCCACCTGAATATATCTTGAGGTTTCCTTCTCTCTCAAAGCCAATGTCATTGTTATACACTTAAACTCCTTTTAGATAGTTTTTGTTGTGTGGGTAAAAAATTTGCGGAAGATGTTAAGCAAAATACCCTTTTTTTAAATATATTTTCCTGGTTGATAAGCTTGACCCAGATGGTAAAAAGTTTGATAATTGTGAAATATTTAATCCTTTGCCCTTTTATTCCTTCTTTACTCACTTTAGATATCTTTTCTTAAAAAAAATTTTAATGTGTTTCTTTCATTATCAGTAATGCTTTGCAATTATATCTTTATGTGGCCAACTTACCTTTATAGTTTTAATGCAAATATGTCTATGTATTTTAGTGTGAGTATTTGCTATGGAATTTGGACAATATTCTGATAATTCAATACTGATTGAGAAATCATGGAATTTAGTTCCCTATTATTAGTATTGTTGTTGTTGAATGGCATCAAACCTTGTTTAATTATCCTTATTAATACATAATTTTTTTATATATAACTTTTGTAGACACCTTGTTTTATTCGGAGTCTTTGTCTGAGGTGGTAATTTGTATTACTATAGGATTAATTTTCATCTTAGGATAATTTTCATTTTAGGATAATTTTCATTTTAGATTTTAATTTTAGGGTTAGTCAAGGATAATTTAGGATTTATTAGGATAATTGTAAGAATTAGGATAGATTATGTGGGTACATAGATTAATTTTAATTTTAATGAAATAATCCTTAGAATTAGAATAATTTTAGTAGGATTATTATTTGATTAGAATTAATTTTAGTGGTAGAATTAATTTAAGATTATTATTAGTTTTTTCAATTTATTAGTGCAGGCACCATATTTTGTTTAGACTGCGCAATGGGTTTGTAAATCTAACCAAAGTTAAATTAATTAAATTATAATTTAATCTTAAGTTATAGGATAAATTTCATCTAAGTTTTTTAGGTTTGAACCCAATTCAACTTTAGTCCATTAATATTATGAGCATTCCACCCCAAATAACTTAACAGCGTTAACAAAAGTTGATGGAACGTAAACAATTACAAAACTACCAAACCTTAAACTTTTCAATATAAATAATTCTTTATTCTTCCATTTTTCTTTTATTTTCACGATTATTTACTCTTTTACACAATTTTTTCACTATTTTCGTCAATATTGTTCAATCCATGATTTTCTTCTCAAATGTATTAGATTTAATCTTATTAATTATTAAAAAAATAAAATTATACTTAATTTAAATTTTAATAATTTTAATCAATGTTTCAAATTTTAAATTATTTTGATTTTTAATAATTTTAAATATAAATCATTTTATATTATGTTTTAAATTAAGTTATTTACATTTTTATTAGAAGTAAATAAATAAAAAATAAACAAAAGATAAATTAGAAGTAAAAAAGAAAACAAACATTTCAAAGTCTAATAGTGTGAGTACCACATTTTTCTCAATATATTTTATAATTTAAAGATTAAGGTAATGAAAGGATAAAGGATGAATTATCAACAAATGGAATCAATTGGACTTATGGAAGTAAATTGTCACGTAGGCCCCACAGGACTTTTGCAGTCCAGATTGGGTTGAAACTCTAAAGTTATGATATTTGGAATGAAATACTAAGATAGGAGAATCTACATCTCGAAATTCCTTCATTTGAGCATGTTTTGAAAAACGTGCAGTAATTTCGAAAATGACGGTTAAATTTATAGATTGATAAAATTTTCATGAATAAGGTCAAACCGAGTTGACTATTTACCAATTGTCAGTGATAGAAAATTTCTCATGAAATAAAGTCCTAGGCCATGTGGGCTGATGGATCAAATCACACGAAAAAGTAGAAAATTAAGCGATTCAATGGTTAGGACTATTTTGATAATTTCACCCATTTGACCAGTCAAACCTCAGTAAAAGCTCAACCAATGATTAGAGAATGTTAAATAGAGGTGTTGTATGATTAAATAAAATGTTTTGAAGATTAAATTGATTATTTTCAACGAATTCAAATTAGTAAGGGCAAAATGGTCATATTTTAATTTTTTAAGGGCAAAATGGTAATTTGGACTATGAGATAATAATTTTCAGAATTTTCCAATAGCCCCCATTGTCTCCCACCACAGCCATCAGCCTTCTTCTTCTTCCTCCATAACCAAAGCTTAAGAGGAGAGAGAAAGTGCTTGAAAACATTAGAAAAAAACATAAAAACCAAAAATTGTCTTCACCAATCCTACCCAATTTTTAGTGCTCTATCTTTTGACACCAATATCAAATCCTAAAGTGGCCAAAGTCATGGTAAATCATGCCACATCAGATCTAGTCATAAAGAAAGGTGAGAGAAAGCTTGTGATTTTCATAATTTCTTGATTCTTTATCATGTGTTTTATGTGATTAAGTATATATTTAAGCTTAAATCAAATTAAAACCATGAAATTCATCCAGCAAGGATTTCGGGCACCACCTCTTGTACATGAACATGATGTTGGTTGATTGGGAAACAATGTAGAAATGGTGTAGAACTAGTGTAGAGTAAGAATTTAAGCTTGAATTAAAGAAAACACAAGTGTATAAAGTTTAGTCAATTTCGGCCAAGAGAAGGGGAGGTAGAATCCATACTTAATTTAATGTGTTTTGGGTCCTAGAATACTGTACAAATTAATACGAGATTGTAGGCACAATCAAAATTGAAAATGTAAGTGATTTGACTATAGTTGTAGTGTTAGCACTGATAGGAAGTAGACTGGTTTTGCAGCTATAGTAGACAATGTAGTATATCTAGTGGTGTTGAGTAATCTTTGAAACACTTTATCTAGTGGTGTTGAGTAATCTTTGAAACAAAAGTGTGGTGATTTGACGGTATTTGTGTTGTGTTTTACAACTTGGAATACAAAAAACAAATATTAGTGCTAAGTAGCTATACTACAAAATTCGTGAGGTAAGGAGTATATATATTGTCACATCTCGTAACTACATTATTTTACGTTTTTCCACACATTTTATATGGTTGGACTGTCTGCGATGTCTTACTTTCCTTTTTCTTTACATTGTAATCATTTAAAAACCATAATTTATAATTAAGAAAATATTTACCTATCGAGAATTTATTCATCATTTACATCCCCTGTTTAATTCACAATACTGTAGTACTGTAAAATATGTCTGAACATATAAAATAAGTGATTATACCTCCAGGATATAAGCTTGTTGCCTTGGGGCACTAAATACGCAGCCAACCATCCTCGGATGCTAATTCACACAATCATTGGAAGTACTCTGTAGATGTTAAAATAAAAGGGTGAGCAAACCACGGCTCATTAAGAGAATTGTATATAAAACTAGATATCCCGAAGTCTATATGCATTAAAATCCTTATTTTCCTATAGGTGCTCTAAGAACCGCTATAGGAAGGATACTATAGTCGACTAGGGATTCGGATGGAGTAAGGAAGGTATTTTGAAATATTTGTCTTGTCCCGAAGCTTAGAAGCGACTATAGAAAGTAAATATTTTTGTCGGGATCAATCATTTTCCCTTTCATTTCATATCTTTTTCATAATAATGCTTTTATAAAATAAAGCATTTATATAAAATAAACTAGTACTCATATATTCTTTAAAAAGAGTATTAGTCTAATTAAATCATAGTTCTCTTTTAACCCATTTCACATGTCACTGTATCAATCATAACAGTAAAGTGCTCTATTTAGCACAATAAACTGTTAAAAATCATTTTTTTCCTTTTTCATATAAAAACATATTCATATACTTTTTGTCACATCCCGTGACCACATTTTTCACATATTTTTATACAACTTACCTGGTTGGGCTGTCTGTGATACTTCACTTTTTCATTTACTATTAAACAATTTCGTATAAAATTATAATATGAATTACATCCCCTATCTTAATTCTCAAGAAAGTAGTACTGAAAGTAAGTCTAAATACATAAAATAAATGATCATATCTCATATTATAAATCAAGCTGTCGCAATGTCCCCAAATGCACAGCCGAAATGCTCGTATGTCAGGTGTCTTAGTCCTCGAAAATCTGAAATGTTAATATTGGGGAGAGAACAAATCACAGCTCAGTAAGAGAGTTATATGCAACACTTGATATTCAGCTACCTATATGCTGAAAATAATTTTTCACTTTCTTTAAATCTTCCTAGAGGCTCTAGGCTTACATGTAGGAAGGATACTACAGCCGGCTAGGGATCCGGATGGAGTAAGGCAGGTATTTTGAAATACCTGTCTTGTCCCGGAACCTAAAAGCAACTGTAGAGAGTACTATATTCCTTGTTCTCAAAACGATATAATTTTCGTTTTCACAGAGTAAACCACTTATTTCTTTTCACTTCCGTATAATTTAAAACACGTGACAATTCAGTAATAAAACAGTGGTTTCCTTCAGTACAGTAGCAAAACTGTAGTTTACTTTCTTTCTCATCAGTACATAAATGTATCTTACAGTTCAGTAAAACACCAATATTCAATACAGTACCATTCAGTAAAACAGTATCTTGTAAATCATTAAAACAGTAAATAGTAGCTACCAATTCAATAAACAATATACGGTAGCTTTCAGTTCAGTATCATGGAGACCAGGCAACACCCTAAATATATCATGCTATAATAATATCATCCCTAATAGGGGAAACACATGAGATCTATGGCCATAGTCTATGGGGTCCTCAATGTGCACTGATCAGGTATCCACTGGGACGCTGATAATAGGATCAGTATCTATCAGCACTAACACGTGACACGTGAGCATGATATAGGGCCTAACAGTCTCAAAACAGTAAACACGTGATATAAACCCCATTTATGAAATCAATTTCATTGAATATAAGTTCAATCAATTCACAAATATTCATAAGGAAAATATTTTCATCTTATGAATCACAATTTATAAAATATTCATACTGGGGTCATCATTCTCGAAAATGTTCTAAACATCATAGAACAGTATAAATCACATTTTCCATACAGTAAAAACAGTTTATAAAATAATCACTGTAAAATATAAAAGGCCATAACTGTCCTTTTTCACCGTAAAACATATACGCACGTTTTTCCGTGCTTTCTATCGAAAACATGATTTTCAAAGTTATCGGGATTCAAATCAATTATTTTTATGATTTATGGAAAAATTAAAATATTTATTTTCCAAATCAACACTCCCGTCCCGTGTTTTCTTTTCTGTAAACACATGCGGAGACCTTTTAGTCTCAAAAACACTGTTTTCCACCTTTAATTACCTTTATGGAATTTTCTACAAACACTTATTTTCATAATTGAACTCATAAAGGTTATTTATAAAATCAAGTGAATATTTGAAGAAATATTAGTAAAATATTCACTTTGGTCTTTTTCATTTTTCACCTCGTTTTACGTGAAATATCACCTATCGGGATAAATTTAGGTAATTTCCTTTTTCACTATTTTCAAAAACATGAATATTTTAAAATTAGTTATCAGTATATTCACGTTTTATGAAAACTAATCGATTTCTCGATTTTCGTGGTTGGAATCGTTTCTCATAATGAAAAATCATTTATTATGATTTTCGGTAATTTTTTCAATGATTTTCGACAGTATAACGGCTGCCGATTGGCTAGCCTCCTACACGGAAAATGCAGTTTATATTTTCAACTGGTAAATCGCCACAATTTTCCAACCATTCATTATCACAGCATTTATAAGATTAAATGCATATTTAAAACATGCATA
This sequence comes from Heritiera littoralis, assembly GCA_031772115.1. Classification (NCBI taxonomy): domain Eukaryota; kingdom Viridiplantae; phylum Streptophyta; class Magnoliopsida; order Malvales; family Malvaceae; genus Heritiera; species Heritiera littoralis. Next base: position 4,489,165 of record JAPDPK010000043.1, read on the forward strand.
TTGAATATCCTTACAGGCTACACATGCCTCCCTTACCTATCTCGGGTCTGCGATTGCCTCTCGAAGGTCGCGCCTGTGTTCACCTCGCCCGATTCCTTCGTCTCGATCATCAAGGATGGTTTTTCTGAAATTAAAATTCTAAATTTAGAATTTTTTTTCAAATAATTTTTTAAATTTACTCAAAATCCATTTTTCGGAATTCTTATCGAATTTTCGTAATTTTGGAGTTTCCGAATTTCTCGGGATTTCTCGTAATTTCCAAAATTTCCAAATTCCGAAAATTTCCTTTTTCTTTCTTTTCTTTTCTTTTCTTTTCTTTTCTTTTCTTTTTCTTTCTTTCTTTTCTTTTCTTTTCTTTTTCTTTTTTCCTTTTCTTTTTCCTTTCCTTTTTTCCTTTCCTGGTCGGACCCGTCAGACCGGTTAGACTGGTTCACCGCCGGTTCTTCTCCGACGATCGGTAGGTCCAATGGTAGTCGTGTCTCGACACTTACAAGAGGTAAGGTGTTCGAGCGCGACGGGACGCGAAAGAAATCCGTGAGGAGCGTTGGCCTGTGGGTGCACGCCATGTGGCGCGGTGGCTCCAGGTGCACTCCAGAGCGGACAATACGGTTGAGTGGGACCGGACCAACGAGAACCGGGGCCCCACAGGCGATTCAATGGCTCCGCAGCTGGCCGGCACCACGACGAGTCTGGATCTGGCCTCCGTTCATCCCGAATCGACGGCATGACGGCGGATCGAGTCGGTTTTAGTCCGCCTCCTTCTGCCTCTTCGCCGGCCCTCCTCCACCATTCTCTGCCTGACCGGTGGCATCCCACGTCTTCCTCTTCCTCCGGCGAAGCTTCGATGACAGTGGCGGCAGCCAATTCCGCCGGCACCGCCAGATCCCCTTTTCCTTCTTCTTCTTGGCCTCCGTCGGTTTCGCCTCTGTTTCCCTTTTCCTTCCGCCGCTGGTCGATTCCTTCTCCTCTTCCCCTTGCCGGCGACAGCTCCCCTCTTCTCCTAATCTCCCTTCTTGGCCGGCCGACGGTGGTCGGCTCACCTGGGAGCAAATCGGGAGTCTTCTCGATTTTTCCTTCCTATTTCCTTCTTTATTTTTCTATTTTAACTATATACATATTATACTATATATTATACTTATATAGTATATATATATAAACATAATATAACAATATATATTATATTTATACTATATATTTTAAATATGATTATATTAATTTATATATAGTATTATACTATATATATATATATATATATATAAAGATACATATATTATGTATTACAAGATATATATCTAGTATATAAATATATGTATATTTATATACTTTAAAATTAAATAACCTTTACATATATATTTATATATATATGTTATAATACAATATATATTGTATTTACAATATACACATTTTCAAACTTTGTATATTTATATTTCTTTACCTGTGTATATATATATATACAGAAAATATTATATTCATATACATATATAATATTCAAATTTATACAATAGTATATATATTTATATATACCTCTATATATTAATATATACTATATAGTAGTTCAATAGATATGTATTTATATAAAATTATATTTATATAATTTATAATTATATAAATATATTTCATATTTATTCCTCGTTTTTCTTATTTAATTTGGATTTCAATTTATCCAAATTAAATTTCCTTCTCTTCTATATTTTCCATAATTCCAATCTTATTTTTCCGATTTAAATTTTCCTTCACTCGGATTTCCACCATCCGTTCCTTTCTCAATTCTCGGGATTTTCACCAATATCTCGTTCTCACAATTTTATTTATTTCCACTGATTTATTTTCTCCAATATTTATTTCCAATAAATGAAAAATTTACGGTTATCACATTCTCCCCACCTTAAGAAATTCGGTCTTCCGAATTTAACTTAAGTTCAAAAGTGGTACATTCTATATACTTACGATTTTTGTCCTCTAGGTCACCTTTCAAGTAATACTGCCAATACACTTTAAACATCAAGAGTACTTTAGACCACTACATGCTATCTTTCATCATATATGTCTATACTCCCGTAAGTTTATTTCTCAAATTGGGAGTTATTTATTTCCACTCTTTTCACATAGAGTCCATTCACACTAGTGTTTTATATTACAGCTAATTTATGCTGTTCGTCATCTATTTCTCTCATTTGGTGCCAAGTCGTTAAAATTTGGTACTATCATGTACACATGTCAATCAGTTATATGTAATTGTCCCAGCAGCTGTCACATCTCGTGCCCTCGCTCTCTCAATATATCCTCAAGCGTCCGCATATTACGCTCAAGCATTTTCATCAGTACGGAGCGGTGCTATCAGTACATTTGGGATCTCAAAGCCTTTTGCTATGTCTCGTTAGCATATGGCAACTCAGAGACTACCATCACATGTAATGCTCACGGGAACTGTACACATACATTTCCACTATTTCACACTCACACTTCGACTAAGGCACTAGAGAATCTAGGAGTCCGATAGTGGAAAAGTGATTCCATTTAGACAATCAATCTTTAATCACTTCCATATCATCATATCTCTTTTGAACTCTTTATTGTCCACAATATTCATTTTCACATTTATTTCATCAAGGTTGCTTCTCATTGCAGACTTTACTGTTGATCATCTCTTATAGTAATAATTCCTGAGACAATCAATTTCCCTTTATATTTCCATTCATGTAGTATGGTCATTCGATGATTAAATCCTCAATTTCATCACCACATTATCCATATAATTCCACCATTTCTATTACATTATTGGTAGTAAAAAGTTAAATCATTTATTTACTCCTTTGAGTATCATTTATTTTCACCTGTCAAGTTTGACTTGATTTTATATCTAGCCACGGTTATGTGATAACCAAATGAAATCACCTTTAGTCTTAATTTCGGGAACTACTTTAGGTTCCCTACTCATCATGTTACTTACTTTCTTATTTCATTTTCGTTTTCATATTTTCATCAATTTAGTTGGTTTTCTCGAGTGGTATGGTATTTTACAGTAAAATCTCTTAACATTTTGCATATGATCTTTTCTTCTCACTTATCCATTTATCGACTTTTATTTCTCTAATTATATCTCATTAGTAGAGCAGTTAATCCCATCACTCTTCTATAGATTGGTAACAATATCTAGCTAGACTCAGTAATTCCGTATCTCAATCATTATCTCACTATCATAGACAGATTTACTGTCATTCTGTCATCTCGAGATCATATATCCTAGAAAGAGATATTGTCTAGCCAAGTCTCTTATTCGCCAATCTTAATTGGGAGTTATTTATTTCCACTCTTTTCACATAGAGTCCATTCACACTAGTGTTTTATATTACAGCTAATTTATGCTGTTCGTCATCTATTTCTCTCATTTGGTGCCAAGTCGTTAAAATTTGGTACTATCATGTACACATGTCAATCAGTTATATGTAATTGTCCCAGCAGCTGTCACATCTCGTGCCCTCGCTCTCTCAATATATCCTCAAGCGTCCGCATATTACGCTCAAGCATTTTCATCAGTACGGAGCGGTGCTATCAGTACATTTGGGATCTCAAAGCCTTTTGCTATGTCTCGTTAGCATATGGCAACTCAGAGACTACCATCACATGTAATGCTCACGGGAATGTACACATACATTTCCACTATTTCACACTCACACTTCGACTAAGGCACTAGAGAATCTAGGAGTCCGATAGTGGAAAAGTGATTCCATTTAGACAATCAATCTTTAATCACTTCCATATCATCATATCTCTTTTGAACTCTTTATTGTCCACAATATTCATTTTCACATTTATTTCATCAAGGTTGCTTCTCATTGCAGACTTTACTGTTGATCATCTCTTATAGTAATAATTCCTGAGACAATCAATTTCCCTTTATATTTCCATTCATGTAGTATGGTCATTCGATGATTAAATCCTCAATTTCATCACCACATTATCCATATAATTCCACCATTTCTATTACATTATTGGTAGTAAAAAGTTAAATCATTTATTTACTCCTTTGAGTATCATTTATTTTCACCTGTCAAGTTTGACTTGATTTTATATCTAGCCACGGTTATGTGATAACCAAATGAAATCACCTTTAGTCTTAATTTCGGGAACTACTTTAGGTTCCCTACTCATCATGTTACTTACTTTCTTATTTCATTTTCGTTTTCATATTTTCATCAATTTAGTTGGTTTTCTCGAGTGGTATGGTATTTTACAGTAAAATCTCTTAACATTTTGCATATGATCTTTTCTTCTCACTTATCCATTTATCGACTTTTATTTCTCTAATTATATCTCATTAGTAGAGCAGTTAATCCCATCACTCTTCTATAGATTGGTAACAATATCTAGCTAGACTCAGTAATTCCGTATCTCAATCATTATCTCACTATCATAGACAGATTTACTGTCATTCTGTCATCTCGAGATCATATATCCTAGAAAGAGATATTGTCTAGCCAAGTCTCTTATTCGCCAATCTTAACATAAGTCCACAGTCTCTGAGAGTTTAAATCATGATGCTGCTCCTGTTCCATTTGTATCCTTAACTATTTCAATATCTCATTCCTTAGGTTTATATACCTCACAAAGTAATTCATTAACCTTGAAACCTTAATAGGAACTCGTAAATTTTCATCGAGTTCCAAACATTATTTCATGGACCTCAGTCTCCAACTTTTATCTAATGACCTTTATACAGAGGCTAGTCTTATGAACTCCTTCTATATCTCTGATCAGATCAATAAAGCGTCCATCTTCATGTAGATAATCACCTGTTCTTCACAAGAACTTTATTAAATAATTAGAATTTAATATACCATTTTAATCCATCTACATATCATGGTCATCTGTGCTTCTCTCATTTACACTTATACAGATAACTTCATTAACCTCAAATCACACTATCTGTATTTCCATCAAACACACCCATACAAGTGAATTTCATTATTCACACATTTTCCAGAATTGTTGTAAAGCTTTCGGACTCTTTCTATATCCTCCGATATAAGCTCAGAATTAAATTTCATATAATCCCTCAAGTCAGTGTTAGCTCGATTTCTCCAATCCATACAACTCTGAAAAATTTATCGAGCATTACGTCCGATACTTTCTTTAATCACTCACCTCTTATCATCTTGGACATTTCATCCTCATGTCCTATCATTTTCACTGTGTATCCTTAAGGTAGAGAAAGTTAATATTCAAATCATTTTGAAATATTCTCCATCTTGATTTCATTATTTGTACTATTCACTTTCTCAGTCATTTTCTATAGTTATCTCACTTTTCATAATATCCAACTATCCTGTAATAAATATCCAATTCAATACATTCTTAATTCAGGCCCTTACAATCAGTAACCGGGCTAATCATCTTGTGACATTCCACTATACACTTATGGGATCGCATCATACAAGGCCTCGGCCCATCCGTCATCCGCCTGTACATATCTATACCATCCTTTTTTGGCGAGCACACTAGCTCCCTCAAGGATCTGTCATGAGGCCTAACCCGTTCACTAGGTCACTCACAATTCGCGTCCATAATCTAAGTGTAAGTGGAATCAGTAATAGGGATCGTTATATTCATATTACATCCTATATGCCATTAATGACTCCATCACCCTCAATGGATTCAAGATTACTTGGTTTTATCACTGTTCAGAACTTCGCCTAACATAGGGGCATTTTCGTCATTTCGACATTTATTTCTTTCTCCTCAATATACATCTAACTCAGTATCTTATCATCTATGTGCTGATAGTATCCCTTCTCATACTAATATCAGCAATTTAAGATCTTGTTTGATTTTGATAGAAAAGTCCGCTAGAATCCAAAATTGGATTATTTTGCTTATAATACAGCTTTACACCATCATTTACTCTGTCAAATCAGTCAATTCTAACTCATGATGGTCTATTATGACTCTAGGAAAAATTTTGGAGGCAAGGGTATTTTGCTCATTTTTGGTTAAAAATTTTCTCTCTCCTCAAAATACCTTTAATCGGTGATCTTAAGGTCTATTTAATGATGATATTTCATTCCCCTCCTTTATATCATCACTTTCAGGTCTCAGTTCGATCCGGACAGAAAGTACTGGTGGGGCCTTCATCGAGTCCTTTCGGTTTCTTACCGAACAGGCCTTCATTTAGATCATAAAATCACCATTTTCTGGTAAATTCTGAGCCTATTTTCCTCTTTAATATTCTCAATTTATAATTTCTCACTCCCTTCAGATTATTTTACTCAATTTGCAATCATTTATTTTCTTTATGTATTTAGACTACACAGCACTACATGGGATGTTAACATCTTTCAACACATTTCCTCCCCAAAGTATCGACAGACATCAGGGCAACCATGCTCTGATACCATTAAATCTGTCACATCCCGTGACCACATTTTTAACGTATTTTTATACAACTTACCCGATTGGGCTGTCTGTGATACTTCACTTTTTCATTTACTATTAAATAATTTCGTATAAAATTATAATATGAATTACATCCCCTATCTTAATTCTCAAAAAGGTAGTACTGAAAGTAAGTCTAAATACAGAAAATAAATGATCATACCTCATATTATAAATCAAGCTGTCGCAATGTCCCCAAATGCACAGCCGAAATGCTCGTATGTCAGGTCTCTTAGTCCTCGAAAATCTGAAATGTTAATATTGGGGAGTGAGCAAACCATGGCTCAGTAAGAGAGTTATATGCAACACTTGATATTCAGCTACCTATATGTTGAAAATAATTTTTCACTTTCTTCAAATCTTCCTAGAGGCTCTAGGCTTACATGTAGGAAGGATACTACAGCCGGCTAGGGATCCGGATGGAGTAAGGTAGGTATTTTGAAATACCTGTCTTGTCCCGGAACCTAAAAGCAACTATAGAGAGTACTATATTCCTTGTTCTCAAAACGATATAATTTTCGTTTTCACAGAGTAAACCACTTATTTCTTTTCACTTCCGTATAATTTAAAACACGTGACAGTTCAGTAATAAAACAGTGGTTTCTTTCAGTACAGTTAAAACACATGACAGTACAGTAGCAAAACTATAGTTTACTTTCTTTCTCATCAGTACATAACTGTATCTTACAGTTCAGTAAAACACTAATATTCAATACAGTACCATTCAGTAAAACAGTATCTTGTAAATCAGTAAAACAGTAAACAGTAGCTACCAATTCAATAAACAGTATACGGTAGCTTTCAGTTCAGTATCATGGAGACCAGGCAACACCCTAAATATATCATGCTATAATAATATCATCCCTAATAGGGGAAACACATGAGATCTATGGCCATAGTCTATGGGGTCCTTAATGTGCACTAATCAAGTGTCCACTGGGACGCTGATAATAGGATCAGTATCTATCAGCACTAACACGTGACACGTGAGCATGATATGGGGCCTAACAGTCTCAAAACAGTAAACACGTGATATAAACCCCATTTATGAAATCAATTTCATTGAATATAAGTTCAATCAATTCACAAATATTCATAAGGAAAATATTTTCATCTTATGAATCACAATTTATAAAATATTCATACTGGGGTCATCATTCTCGAAAATGTTCTAAACATCATAGAACAGTATAAATCACATTTTCCATACAGTAAAAACAGTTTATAAAATAATCACTGTAAAATATAAAAGGCCATAACTGTCCTTTTTCACCGTAAAACATATACGCACGCTTTTCCGTGCTTTCTATCGAAAACATGATTTTCAAAGTTATCGGGATTCAAATCAATTATTTTTATGATTTATGGAAAAATTAAAATATTTATTTTCCAAATCAACACTCCCGTCTCGTGTTTTTTTTCTGTAAACACATGCGGAGACTTTTTAGTCTCAAAAACACTGTTTTCCACCTTTAATTACCTTTATGGAATTTTCTATAAACACTTATTTTCATAATTGAACCCATAAAGGTTATTTATAAAATCAAGTGAATATTTGAAGAAATATTAGTAAAATATTCACTTTGGTCTTTTTCATTTTTCACCTCGTTTCACGTGAAATATCACCTATCGGGATAAATTTAGATAATTTCCTTTTTCACTATTTTCAAAAACATGAATATTTTAAAAGTAGTTATCAGTATATTCACGTTTTATGAAAACTAATTGATTTCTCGATTTTCGTGGTTGGAAATCGTTTCTCGTAATGAAAAATCATTTATTATGATTTTCGGTAATTTTTCCAATGATTTTCGGCAGTATAACGGCTGCCGATTGGCTAGTCTCCTGCACGGAAAATACAGCATTTATAAGATTAAATGCATATTTAAAACATACATACTGAATATCCTTACAGGCTACATATGCCTCCCTTACCTATCTCGGGTCGGCGACTGCCTCTCGAAGGTCGCGCCCGTGTTCACCTCGCCCGATTCCTTCGTCTCGATCATCGAGGATGGTTTTTCTGAAATTAAAATTCTAAACTTAGAATTTTTTTTTCAAATAATTTATTAAATTTATACAAAATTCATTTTTCGGAATTCTTACCGAATTTTCGTAATTTTCAAGTTTTCGAATTTCTCGGGATTTCTCGTAATTTTTGAAATTTTCAAATTCCGAAAATTTCCTTTTTCTTTCTCTTTTTCTCTTTTTCTTTCTTTTTTTTCTTTTCTTTTTCTTTCTTTCTTTTCTTTTCTTTTTCTTTTTGCCTTTTCTTTTTCCTTTCCCTTTTTCCTTTCCTGGCCGGACCCGTCAGACCGGTTAGACTTGTTCACCACCGGTTCTTCTCCGGTTACCGGTTCTCCGGCGGTTCGGTGGCTCCGTAGCTGGCCTGTACCACGACGAGTCTGGATCTGGCCTCCATTCATCCCAAATCGACGGCACGGCGGCGGATCGAGTCAGTTTTAGTCCACCTCCTTCTGCCTCTTCGCCGGCCCTCTTCCGTCGTTCTCCGCCTGATCGGTGGCGTCCTACGTCTTCCTCTTCCTCCAGCGAAGCTTCGGTGACAGTGGCGATAGCCAATTCCGCTGGCATCGCCAGATTCCTTTTTCCTTCTTCTTCCCGGCCTCCGCCGATTTCGCCTCTGTTTCCCTTTTCCTTCCGTCGCTGGTCGATTCCTTCTCCTCTTCCCCTTGCCGGCGACAGCTCCTCTCTTCTCCTCATCTCCCTTCTTGGCCGACCGACGATGTTCGGCTCACCTGGGAGCAAATCGGGAGTCTTCTCGATTTTTCCTTCCTATTTCCTTCTTTATTTTTCTATTTTAACTATACACATATTATACTATATATTATACTTATATAATATATGTTAGCTTTAAATTGCAATATATATTTTGAAATAACAAAAACTTAAGTAAGCCTTAATGTCTTAATTCACATTGTAAATTTGCCCATCACACATGATTTTCTCAATCCATTTTCAAGTGATCATATCAAACTTAAGACCATGATTTAATTACATACTCTTATTGGTCTTAATACTTTGTAATGTCTTGAATATTTTAGAAAATCACTTGATGAATGTTTAGACCATGTTTTTATCTGAGAAAGTCAAGAAAAACTCCCTTAAAGCTTATAAATGTTTTAGGTTGAATTAGAATCAAAGGTCATATCATTTCTAACCCAAAAGTGCAGGAAAAATGCCCTCTGGAAGGAAAGGATCGATCCCCACTGTAGCAGGATCGATCCCTTTTTGGCAGAAAGTCTTCCCAAGGTCCCTGAAGCCCAGAATCAAGATTCTGGACAAAAGGGATCGATCCCCACTGTAGCAGGATCGATCCCTTTGCACGAAAATAGCCTAAAACGGCTAGTTTTTGTGAGACAACGGTAATATCCGAGATTTGGCTCCACCCAACGGCTAGAATACATCCAAGGGACTATAAATAGAGGCTTAGAAGCTAAAGGAAGTAAGAGGATCAACTAAGCAACATCTTTCATCATCTTATTCATCTTTCTCAAAGCCTCAACATCAATTCAAGAGATAAAGAGTCTTCATCTTCTATCATTCATCTATTTCTTGTATTGCTTAGCACAAACTTTGTATAGGCTTTTCATTGTGCTTAATTTCTGTAATCATTTGCCTACCTAGAGGCTTCTCTTGATTACATTATTTGTAACCCACCATTCCTTGTAAAAGGGGAGGTTTCTCTTAAGCCTTGAAAAAGAGGGAGGTTAGTCTTTTGCCTAAGAAAAAGAGAGAGGTTTCTCTTGAGCCTAGAAAAAGAGGGAGGTTACTCTTGAGCCTTGAAAAGAGGGATTGTAATCACAAATTCAAGATAGTGGATTTGGAGAAAATCCTTGGGAGCGTCTCAAGGTAGAGGACGTAGGCAAGGTTGCCGAACCTCTATAAATCGATTGTGTAAATCTCTCTTTCCTTACTCTCTTTAATTACTTGCAATTATATTGTGTTTATTGCATTGAACTTGGATTGCATGCTTGCCTAGCCTAGAGAACTTATAAATTATTAATATAGGCTAGAGAATTTAGAAGAATCGCAAAACGAGCTTATAGTTAGTTAAAAACCGATTCACCCCCCTCTAGGTATTGCCTATAAGAGCCAACAATTGGTATCAGAGCTTGGGCTCGGGATTGAATTAGACTAACATCTATCGAGCAAAACGATCACAAATGGCTCACTTGAATGTAGGCACACCCCTAGGAGAAGAGGGACAATCATTAGTTAGACCTCCACTCTTCAATGGTGAGAATTACTCATATTGGAAAACTAGAATGATGCTATTTGTACAATCTAATGATTATGAAGTGTGGAGAATTATAGTGAATGGTCCTAGAATTCCTATGAAGAAAGTAGATGGAAAAGATGTCCCTAAGGATGAGGATGAGTGGGACACAAATGACATGAGATTGGCACAAATGAATGCCAAGGCTATGCACACCCTCTTTTGTGCTTTAGGTCCCAATGAGTATAATAGAGTATCATTATGTGAGAATGCCAAGCAAATATGGGACAAATTAGCCATCACACATGAAGGGACTAATCAAGTTAGAGAAACCAAAGTAGGAATGCTCACACATGATTATGAGCTATTTAGGATGAAAGAAAATGAGTCCATTAGCGAAATGTTCACTAGATTTAATGATATAATTAATGGACTTAAGGCATTAGGCAAGAGCTATTCCAATGTAGAAATGGTCAAGAAAATCTTGAATAGCTTGCCAAAATCTTGGGAGGCAAAGGTGACTGCTATAGAAGAATCTAAGGATCCTAACACCTTGTCTCTAGATGAACTTATGGGCTCCCTACTTACATATGAGATGAAATTGAAAAGAAATGAAGTGCCTTCAAAGAAAATAGGGGTAGCACTTAAGTCTTCCACTCATGAGGTCATTGAAGATGATAGTGATGAGAGTGGAAATGAGGAAGAAAAAGAAATGGCAATGTTTGCCAAAAGATTTAATAGATTTATGAGAATGAAAGAGAGAGAGAATGATAGGAGGCACCAAAGTAGAGGGGTAATAAGAGGAGAATCTAGTAGGAGAGAAAAAGACCCCTTAGTGTGTTATGAATGTAATGAACCGGGTCACACTAAGCTAGATTGCCCCTTACTTAAGAAAGAAAAGGATAGGAAACCTAGGAAGAAAGCATTTGTGGCTGCATGGAGCGATAGTGATAGCTCCGATGAGGAAAACGTAAATGATGAGGTAGCTTACTCATGCTTTATGGCTATTAGTGACGATGAGGCTAGTAGTAGCTCTAGTGAAAATAATGACTTTACATTTGATGAGTTACAAAATGCCTTTAATGATTTAGCAAATGAATTTCAATGCATGAACTCCAAATATAAGAAAATCATTGCTAAATTAAAAATAGAAAATGAAGCCTTGACTAATACTAAGCTAGAATTTGAAAAGAAATTAGAAGAGGCTAACTTAGAAATAAATGAGTTGAATGAAAAGAATACAAATTTGCATAACTCATTTACTAGGTTTTATATGGGTCAACAAAAGCTAGATCATATGTTAGAGACCCAAAGAGCTTTCTTTGACAAAGATGGGCTAGGATATAATGAAATACATAAAGAAACTCATCTTAGGAATTTCCTAGTGAGCAAAAACTCTATGCATAATACATCTCTCACATGCTCACTTTGCAATAGAATAGGACACTCTTCACAAGCATGCACTTATAGAAAAACTACATTTAGAGGAAAAGTAGTTAAGAAAATGTGGGTGCCAAAGCATGCAATAAATAATGATGATTTATGCTTGAAATGGATCCCAAAAGGATCAAAAATTGTTTGCACTAACTCTCATGGACCCAAGAAAATTTGGGTACCAAAGCATGCTTGAATTTGTTTGTTGTAGGAGTTTGCTTATGCCAATGAGAAAAAGGAAAAGCTTGAGGATCCATCTTTGACAAATCACAACAATTCTTCAAATGATAGCTCAAGGTGGACTCAACAATTCAAGGCAAAGCATACTCAAGCAAAGGAGTTTTGTAAGCTTAATTCTTTACTCCTTAAAACTTTTATTTGATTATTTGTGCATAGATGAGAAATGTGGTTGATAATCTTTGTGAGTTGAATGATTGATCAAAAGGCATGAAAAATGATTGTTGATTGGTTGATGGATGATTCATGAGGCATTGGATTATTGAATGAAAAGCATGATTTATGATTTTGAAATGATTATTGGATTTCTGTAGTTTGAGCAAGTTTTCTATGTGTTAATAATGTATTTACTTGCCTCAAATTGCCAAATATGTCATATATGCAAAATGCTATGTCATGTGCATTAATGTTGACAATCATGGCATGTTGTTCACAAGATGTATGTTTTAATGTTATATATGCTCAAAATCTATGTGAACAAGTTTGTTTTGACATATTTATGTAATTCAATGCATTGGTTTGGTCAAAATATGCATAACTCTCAAAATGACCTCCTTTGAGGCCAAAAATGCATTTTATTGTGAAAATGCTTCCAAAATTGCAAAATCTTTTGTTAAATGGTTTTTCATTCATGATTTTCATTCATACAAGTCCAAAATCATGTTTTACAAATGTTTAAACCTTTACTTGGACTTAAAACACTCAAAAACGAAGTTTTGGTACATCACAAGTCCAATTTTCTGTCAAAACAACTGCAGAATCTGCAGGAACATATGAGGGATCGATCCCCACTATAGCAGGATCGATCCCCCCAGGCCAGAAAAGGCACTCCTGCATGTTTTCAACCGAAATTGAGAAGAACTTTTCATTGTTTTGATATTTTCTCTCTTCTCAACTTAAAATTCATTGTTTTAACTTCTTTTTGATGATCGGTAATATATGAAAACTCATTCTTCATTGATATCATACCTCAACTCCATCAATTAATATCATTTCCAACAAATGGTATCACTCTCAACAATCAATATCATTTTTCATGAGCTCACAAGTGCTAAATCAGTTTTCTCATTGAAGATGGTTATGAATTGCATAAATCTTGAAATAATCTTGAAATATATTTTCAATGAAGGGTTAAACATAATTTTGAGATTTATTTCAATGATTTGTGTAAATATTTGAGAATTTGATGAACATGTGCATGATAGATTATGATTTCTTGTTCATCTTAGTCAAGCATGCTTAATAGGATTATGTCTCTTGGCTTGACTTATCAATTCCACACTAGGTTTCATGAAAATTATACATCTTATGGATTGACTTCAAATATAAATTCAACAATTGGTAATGGTGGCCAAATTATTAAAGAACTTGGACTTTAATGACAACACCAACTATTGATATACATGCACTGTATATTGATTGTTTTGATGTTGAACATGCATGTTTGCTTAAGTTGAATCAATAATCATGCCTATGAGATGAGAATAGTTGCTTTCATGATTTTTTGTACTTAACCTCACTCATAGATTATGAATTTTATTGTTAAAATATACTTAAGCATGATATTGATTACTTTAGACAAATCCATTTTAGCTAAAATAGTATATACCCTTTGGAACCTTAAACGTTAAAATTAACTAGGGATATGGCTATTAAATGATTAAAATGGTAATCTTTCCTTGCTCATAATTGGTTAAGGACTTGAATTGGAAAATGAGCATAGGATTTTTGTGCTTAAAAACATGGAAGAAAATGTGTTTGCTTGAATACTTTGATTGTTTCTTCCATACGGTACAACTTTGTGAATATGAATATGGATTAATACTTTATGATAGTGTGCTAATGATTAATTGATCCATATGCATATTTGATGATGTGTGTTGTGTTCTTGCATTTTTAGAATGATTATTTTCTTGACATGAACACTACACATAAATATTGGATTCATGCAAAATGCCTAAGCCAACCATTAGTAACAATTGGTATTTAGCTTGAAATAACAAGTAGTATCATTGGGAACCATATTTTCAATAATTGGTAAGCCAAATCTAAATTGCCAATTGGAATGAGCTTTAAATTGACAATTCTTCTCATGCTCCTTAGATTGAAATGACAAATAAAGAAGAATTCTCTTAGGATATTTTTGCATGAAACTCTTGTGTGCTAGAATTTGAAGTTAATTGCTATATGTCTTGATTCTATGCACACTCTTGCTTGAACGTGGTTTATGAGCTCATTCATATGATATGTCATCTAATTTTAGCTCATAATCATGATGTATTGCCATGCACCTTAGTTGGACTTAGAAAACAATTGATATACTTAGGTGCTTACTTAACTTCTTACCAATTGGAACCTTCTTGCAAAATTACTTATCAACAATTGGTATCAAAATTATTTATAAACAATTGGTATAGGATCATAAGTCATATTCATTGCATAAATAGTTCATACTCTTTGAGAATATTGACTTATTTATTTGTGCTATAAGTCCCATGTACTAACATGTTTCTTGTTGGATGGAGCATTTTTATTTGTTCTCACATAGCCATGATTTTAGGGGGAGCATATTTTTATTATTCTTTTTGCTATGACAAAAAGGGGGAGAAATAGATAAAGGGAGAGATATCAAGGGGGAAAGATAATGAGGGAAAATTCATTTTCAAAACCCATGCTTATATTAAGGGGGAGCTTTATAAAATCCTGCTTTATTTGAGGGGGAGTATTTTTTTCAAAGAATTTTCAAAGCAAATTTACATTAAGTTTTGTCATATCAAAAAGGGGGAGATTGTTAGCTTTAAATTGCAATATATATTTTGAAATAACAAAAACTTAAGTAAGCCTTAATGTCTTAATTCACATTGTAAATTTGCCCATCACACATGATTTTCTCAATCCATTTTCAAGTGATCATATCAAACTTAAGACCATGATTTAATTACATACTCTTATTGGTCTTAATACTTTGTAATGTCTTGAATATTTTAGAAAATCACTTGATGAATGTTTAGACCATGTTTTTATCTGAGAAAGTCAAGAAAAACTCCCTTAAAGCTTATAAATGTTTTAGGTTGAATTAGAATCAAAGGTCATATCATTTCTAACCCAAAAGTGCAGGAAAAATGCCCTCTGGAAGGAAAGGATCGATCCCCACTGTAGCAGGATCGATCCCTTTTTGGCAGAAAGTCTTCCCAAGGTCCCTGAAGCCCAGAATCAAGATTCTGGACAAAAGGGATCGATCCCCACTGTAGCAGGATCGATCCCTTTGCACGAAAATAGCCTAAAACGGCTAGTTTTTGTGAGACAACGGTAATATCCGAGATTTGGCTCCACCCAACGGCTAGAATACATCCAAGGGACTATAAATAGAGGCTTAGAAGCTAAAGGAAGTAAGAGGATCAACTAAGCAACATCTTTCATCATCTTATTCATCTTTCTCAAAGCCTCAACATCAATTCAAGAGATAAAGAGTCTTCATCTTCTATCATTCATCTATTTCTTGTATTGCTTAGCACAAACTTTGTATAGGCTTTTCATTGTGCTTAATTTCTGTAATCATTTGCCTACCTAGAGGCTTCTCTTGATTACATTATTTGTAACCCACCATTCCTTGTAAAAGGGGAGGTTTCTCTTAAGCCTTGAAAAAGAGGGAGGTTACTCTTTTGCCTAAGAAAAAGAGAGAGGTTTCTCTTGAGTCTAGAAAAAGAGGGAGGTTACTCTTGAGCCTTGAAAAGAGGGATTGTAATCACAAATTCAAGATAGTGGATTTGGAGAAAATCCTTGGGAGCGTCTCAAGGTAGAGGACGTAGGCAAGGTTGCCGAACCTCTATAAATCGATTGTGTAAATCTCTCTTTCCTTACTCTCTTTAATTACTTGCAATTATATTGTGTTTATTGCATTGAACTTGGATTGCATGCTTGCCTAGCCTAGAGAACTTATAAATTATTAATATAGGCTAGAGAATTTAGAAGAATCGCAAAACGAGCTTATAGTTAGTTAAAAACCGATTCACCCCCCCTCTCGGTATTGCCTATAAGAGCCAACAATATATATAAACATAATATAACAATATGTATTTTATTTATACTATATATTTTAAATATGATTATATTAATTTATATATAGTATTATACTATATATATATATATATATAAAGATACATATATTATGTATTACAAGATATATATCTAGTATATAAATATTGTATATTTATATACTTTAAAATTAAATAACCTTTACATATATATATATATATATATATATCTTATAATACAATATGTATTGTATTTACAATATATACATTTTCAAACTTTAATATAAATTAATATTTATATTTCTTTACCTGTGTGTGTGTGTGTGTGTGTATATATATATACAAAAAATATTATATTCATATACATATGTATTATTCAAATTTATACAATAGTATATATATTTATATATACCTCCGTATATTAATATATACTATATAGTAGTTCAATATATATATATATTTATATAAAATTATATTTATATAATTTATAAATATATAAATATATTTCATATTTATTCATCGTTTTTCTTATTTAATTTGGATTTCAATTTATCCAAATTAAATTTCCTTCTCTTCTATATTTTCCATAATTCCAATCTTATTTTTCGAATTAAATTTTCCTTCACTCGAATTTCCACCATCCGTTCCTTTCTCAATTCTCGGGATTTTCACCAATATCCCGTTCTCACAATTTATTTATTTCCACTGATTTATTTTCTCCAATATTTATTTCCAATAAATGAAAAATTTACGGTTATCACACTTTTCCATTTAAACATATTTTCCATATCACATATCATTTCATATCTCATAAAAGTGAAGACTAAGGCATCACCTAGAATATATCATGCTAGAGAAAAAGTACCCCGTATGGCAATAATAATCATGTCAGATCTATGATCATAGTCTAGGGTAGTCCTCAGTCAAACACTGATCAGGTGTCAACCGGGACTAAATATATATCATATATCACATATCACGTATCACGTATCACATATCACATATCGATATGATATGGGGCCTATTAGTCTCAAAATAGTATATGTGAAATCTCATTACCTTTATGAAATTAAGTAAAATCAATAATATTTTTGAAAAAATCCATAAAGGTATAAATCACAGTATCTCGTACGGTGAAAACGGTGTTATAAAATAATTACACTGTAGTAATAAATCTCATAAATATTTTATTTCACCGTAAACACATATATATACTCGTATTTCCACGTTTTCTTTTCAAACATTTCATTTTTAAGATTACTGGAAATCATTTTTCAGTAATTTTCATAATTTATGGAAAATGTAAGTATTTAATTTCCAAAAAAATAATAATAAAATTCCATAAACATATTGTTTACTGTGGAATACATGTAGAGACATTTTAGTCTCAAAACAATATTTTTATAATCATATCACCTTTATGGAAATAAAGAAATTCAATAATTCTTCAATCATTCCATAAAGAATTTTGCTAAATCATAAAGTGAATATTATGTAAAATAATTTATAAAATATTCACTTTTCATCTCTTCATCTCGTAAACCATATCATCTGCTATAAAACATGTAAGAGAAATGTTCTGTATTCTCCTTTTCAATAAAATTGATAACATGAATATTTAAATAATATTTTTCGATATATTCATGTTTTATGAAAAATAATAAATTTTTCATTTTCAAGGCTAAGAATTCAACAAATCATGTAATTAAATATTTTCTAATATTTTTAGAAAATATTTCTAAAAATTTCAGCAACATAACGGCAGCTATTATCCTAGCCCTCTTGCAAATTAAACACAGTTTCATATACAGCAAATAGCCTCAATTCCACAGATTTCCTTGCATTTCATTTCAAAAATATTCTCATAATATTTTATGCATAAAAAATATGTATTCGAAATATCGCTACAGCTTACACACGCATCCCTTACTTGTATAGCGTAACCGAACTCTTCGGATGCACCACTCGCAATTCGTTATTCCCGGGCTGCAGATAATTCCACTAAAATTATTAGCTTAATAATTACTTATCTTTAAGTTATTACTTATGTCTTTATGCAACCATAGTAGACACTGTAATTATTTTTACAATCTAAATTCTACCGATAATATAAAATAACTTATTCGTTTTGTGTCAAATTTTAAATACAAAAACACCTACAAACTCCTTGTATTATGCCTTAATCTACGCTTCTTATGATCTAATTCTCATTATGTCTCATTTTCTTTTTCTTTTTCTTTTCTTTTCTTTTCTTTCTTTTCTATTTTCTTCCCTTTACTGTTTTCTTTCTTTCTTTTTCTAGTTTCTTTGTTACGTCCAGCAACAATTTCCGATTTTTCCTTTTCTTATTCCATCCAAAAGCTTCCTATGGCCTTATCTACTCTTTCTCAATTGAACTATAAATCTTTTTCATTTCATCATATAGTTTTATTATTTTGTTCTCAAATCACATCATATTTTCCTTTCTCTTTTTTTCTTTTCTGTTTTGTTTCCATTGCAGCTTCATGTTTTTCTTTTCCAATAGCTCTGCTCAGCACCCATGATTTAAATCAATTTCCTTTCATCTTATATTACTAATTCCTATCAAACTATATAAAATTTATATTAAAATTTCCACAACTTCCTTTACTGTTTTGTCATGGCCAAACAGCTTTACTGTTATTACAATTCATTTTTTTTCAAATTAAAGCTTCACACATGTTTCTCATACATATATTAACCATAGAACGTAGCTAAATATTAGAAAAACATCAGCACCGATCACCTTTCCAACAAAAGCCGAACAAAACTATCCCAAAACCCATGTTGTTGCTTCACGTCAACCACTTCTTTACTAGTTTTAAGATAGTCTTGAGGTGGAAAAGAGGCTTTACGAGGAAGGTGGGACTGTTGAATGAAGAGAACATGAGGTGGGACAAGGTGACGTGAAGTTTTTTTTTTTTAGAGAAACAGAGCAGAAATTGCGCACACAGTAGGGGAGTTGGCTGCAGTTGTTGTTGCTGCCTCAAAGAAACTTGAAGAAGATTCTCCTTCGTCTTCTTCTATTAATATTTGGTCCAATTAATTGTTGCCACATGGTCAAATAACAAAACTCCCCTTAGATTCTTCTTTATTTACACTAATGCCACATCAAATATCTTATAATTTGAAATTTTCAGATTTTTAATTTTTATTTTAATAAATTTAATTTATTTAATCAAATTTTGGTCAATCTCGATTAATTTTGACCAATCCTTCCATGTTAAATGATCATTTTACCCTTATACATTTCATTATTTCTACTTATGTCCTATAACTTGTTTAAACTATAAAAATTAAGGGCTCTCACATATATAAAATATAGGGATACTATGATGCATTAGATTGTTGAAAATGAATTTTTTATGAAATTGAATTTGGTTTGTTTTGATTAAATTGTGAAACTGGAATTGTGGTTATAAACTGCGCTTTCGTGCAGGGAGGTTAGGATAAAAAGTACTGTTATGCTACCGAAATTTTCTTAAATGAACTTATATTTCAAAATACATCACTTGGAATAATTTTCATGTATAAAAGGGGGATATGATTATATGTTGGGAAATTAAAGTTTATAAATGTCATAATGTATAACAGATTTGTAGCTTAGATTTCGAAGAGATTTTAATAATTTTTGCATGTTTCATGATTCATTTATGTTTCCATGTCTTTGTGATGTGTAAATCAAATATTTTGAATATCTATTATTGGATTGATAATATTTGATGGATTTTTATATTCCAAGTGTAAAGATTTTATGATTTTAATACTTTTGAAACTAATTTAAAGATATATTTTATTGAATTGATCTCCGTAAATATTTTGAAATGTATTTAGACTGTTGGCCTTGTAGCTACCTGCAAGTGTATGCTTTTCCGTTCCGTTCTGATTGTTGTTGACTCTAGCCCAGTCATCTAGCTCCCACAGATGTTACCTGGCTAGTACACACTATGGTACCCTTGACTATGGCCATATGTCTGTAGCATGAGTCTATTGGATGAAGCCTAATCTCCATTGTTTTATTTATACTGGGGTGGTAAATCCCTGGTTAACGTAGATCCAGGCACTCCCAGACTTTCTTAGTTTTCAATTTCATCATACATGTTAAATATGCTTTATGATTTGTAACCCTTACGTTATTTGTCTGAAAGTGATATATATTGTTTACGATGTGTTTTAGAACTAATTTTCCAAATGCTTTATGAAATTGCTTGATGGAAGCTATTAGAAATTTTTTATATTGTCATGTCTCCACCGCTTTCGATTTATTTGAATTTATATGATTTTTGAAGCTTTTATATCTGAACTCTAAAATCTGAAATGTCTATGATTATCTGAATTTTGAATGATTTCTGAATCTTAAATATATGAACTTTGAATTATGAGTGAATATGATTTATTTGAATTTTATTAATTATGATTTCCAACCTTTACACAAATTACTGAAATTGATTATGATTTGTTCACGAAGAGCTTTGAGAACTAATTATTTGAATTCTATATGATTTTTGAAGTTTTCATATTGAAATTTTGAATTCTGCAATGATTATGATTTATATGGATTTTTGAATGATTTTTGAGATTCTGACATGTGAACTTAGGAATCTGAAAATGTGTAGACCGAGAATTTTCTAAACAAATATAAGGTATCCAAAAAATTTAATTTGGACAAATTGAAATCCAAATTAAATAAGAATGAAATTGAAGAAAATAAATTTGGAAATCAAGAAATCCAAAATGTAATAAGAAATAAAATATGTATTTTGATAGATTTATATAATGATATTATATAAATATACTTTTGATAAATATATATATATTTATATGGAATGTATGTATATGTGTGTGTGTATAAATATATATATATATATATATATATATATATATTACATTGATATATATACTATTTTATATCATGGAACAAATACATGTATTTTATTGTACATTTATGTACATATAGGATATATATGAAATATATATATATATATATATATATATATATATATATATATATATTTAGCATTTTAAAGTTTAAGTATAAATATATAAATAGTTTATATGAAAAAAAAAAATATTTTTCATATATATATATATATATATATAATATATGAGATATATATATATAGTAGTGTAATTAAAATACATATATATATATATATAAATGGTTTATAAAAAAAATTGTATATTTATATATATGTGTTTAAATTTTAATTATATATAATTATATAAATATAATTATATATAATAAATAAATAATTAAAAAAAAGAAGAAAAAACGGGCAGGAATCGGGATACTCGATTCCCACCCATTTCCTCCTCTGTTTACAACAGACGAGGGATATCCAAAGAGAAAATCGGCCAATGCCGGCCGGCCAAAGGAGAAAGGGGAAGGGAGGAGCGACGTCACTGGCGGAGAAGAAGCAAGCGGTGACGGCGTGAGGCGGAAAGGAAAGAAAAAATTAGGCGGAGGTCGAAGCGGGAGGAAGGAAAACCGAAAGAAGAAGGGAAAAGGAAATGAGGCGACGCCGGCCGATCCACCGGTCGCCGCCGCCTTGCGAAGCCCCGGTGAAGCCAGATCTGGAGGGAGGAAGCCCGACGGTGAAGAAAACGACGAGAAAAGAGAGGAAGAAAAGAGAGAAGGAGCCGTCGCCGCCCGTTCCAGATTTGCTACCGTCGATCGAGAAACGGAGGCCAGATCCGGCATCCTCACGATGTCGGCTAGCTGTGGGTAGACTTGTTCATGGGCGAGCTTGGGCCGGGTTCGGGCCGGGCCCATGACAGGTAATAAGAATAGTAAATGATACCCAAGCCCGGCCCGGCCCGTAATTTGGACAGATTTTTTTGCCCAAGCCCGAGCCCCTTTTTGTGCCATAAACCCGAGCCTGCCCAAATATAATTTTTTATTTTTTTTAAAATTTTTAATTATTTAATTATTTATTTTTTATTTTTATTTCCTTTAAATTTTAATTTAATTTGTTAAAATTTATATGTCAATTTTCATATTAAATATTTATAATCATGTTTTATTAATCAATAATGTTTTTTTAATATATAAAAAATTATATTATGCTAAATAAATATATAAAAACAATATAATATACTTAATTCGGGCCGGGCCGGGCCGGGCCGGGTCCTGGCCTTGGAAGTCAAGCCCGAGGCCCGGCCCGATTTTTAAACGGGCCTAAAAATTTTGCCCAAGCCCGTTTTTTCATCAAATATTTTTGTCCAAACCCGACCAAATTTCAAACGGGCTTTCGGGCTTGGGCGGGTAGCCCGGCCCTTGAGCAGGTCTAGCTATGGGAGGCTTGAATTGGCAGAGAGGGTGACCACCGGTGGTTGAACCGGCCAGGCAAAGGTGAACCGGCCCGAACCGGCCTGAACTGGTCCGAACCGGTTTAGGCCAGGAAAAAAAAGGAGAAAATACAGAACAGAAAAGAAAGGGAAAGAAAAAGAAATGAAAGAAGAAAAGAAAAGAGAAGGAGAAAGAAAAGAAGGAAGAAGAAGAAGAAAAAAAAAGAAGAAAAGAAAAGACAGAAATGGAAGAATGGTAAATTATTTCATGTTATTTAGTTTATCTTTATTTAATTGATAAATTGTTAAATTGTTTGTGAAAGGTTCTAAGTTTAAAAATGGATTTGAGATTGTAGAGAATGACACAAGAGGCGAGTTGCAAAAATTTGGATCAAGCACTAGCTTATGAATCTTGGTGTTCGTCAAAGTCCTAAGCTTTGACGCTCGGTAAGATACTTTTATAAAGCCTTAGTAGCATTATATTGTATGTGGGATTTATGATGTTATATGATGCATTGATGGAATGATTTTTAATGGAATTGTGATTTTTTTTATGATGCATCGATTTAAATTGATTTGCAAAAAATGCTAAAAGGACCCACAACTGATGGTGGGGGTTTAGTAAGAGGTAAAAATTGGTGAGAATCAACAGCTGCAAGTATAAATTGTGTTTCCTTGCAGGAGGTTTAGAGAAAATTAAGCCGTTATGCTGCCGAAATTTCCACGAAAATGTTTAAGGAAAAATATTAAGTTCTCATCTAAATGGAATCCTGAAAGAATTATCGAAGATAAGCTTGAAAGGATCTTACTGTGTCATAGGAAAAATTGATTTTTAAATGGTTGAGAAGGTTAATGGATGAGCACGATAATGTGAGGAATTTTGTTGTGAATCTTATAGAGTCGATAATTCGAGTTATTTAACATTACAAGTTGACTATCGAGCAGAAATTGAGGTTGAATCTCGATAGTTGGAGTATTGATAGATGTAACGATGACTATATGATATTGCTTTGAAGAGAAGATCATAGTTGAAAATTGATGGTTAAATGATTGGATTGTGAAGTTATTAACTGTAACGACCCGTTACCATATTGTTAAACTTTATTTTTACACCATTTATCTGGTTGGGTTGTCTGTGATACTTCACTTGCACTTAATGTTAAACAATTTTAATATAACATTGTTAAGATAATACACATCCCCCATCTTATATACAAAAAATGTAGTACTATATACATGTCTAAATACAGAAAATAAATGATCGTACCTTATATGTCTCAGTCGGTCTGTCACATTGTCCTTTATGTGCAGCTGTAATCCACAACTATTGGATCTCACCATCATCAAAACCTGAAATGTTTAAAATTGGGGAGTGAGCAAACCACGGCTCAGTAAGAGAGTTATATGCTACACTTGATATTCAGCTATCTATATGCTGAAAATAATTTTTTTTATTTTCTTTAAAATCTTCCTAGCTGGCTCTAGGCACACATGTAGGAAGGATACTACAGTCGGCTAGGGATCCAGATAGAGTAAGGCAGGTATTTTGAAATACCTGGCTTGTTTCGGAACCTAGAAGCAACTATAAAGAGTACTATTTTCGTTGTTTTCAAAACGATATAATTTTCGTTTTTTCCACAAAGTAAACCACTTATCTCTTTTCACTTCAGTATACTTTAAAACACGTGGCAGTTCAGTAATAAAAATAGTGGTTTACTTCTCTTCTCTTCAGTACAGTAAAAACACGTGACAGTACAGTGATTTGTAAATATCCAATCGTTGGATAGTTACTTCTTCGATTATTTCTTTCTTAGAAATAATTCTTATGTTATTCTTTTAGAATAAACATTTATTTCTCTTTTCAAATCAGTAACCGTATCGTGCAGTTCAGTAAAACAGTATATTCAGTAAAACAGTAAGTCGATAC
This sequence comes from Heritiera littoralis, assembly GCA_031772115.1. Taxonomy (NCBI): domain Eukaryota; kingdom Viridiplantae; phylum Streptophyta; class Magnoliopsida; order Malvales; family Malvaceae; genus Heritiera; species Heritiera littoralis. The sequence goes on from JAPDPK010000043.1 coordinate 4,513,772, forward strand.
GGTTCAGTAAGTAACAGTAAACAATAGCTACCAATTCAGTAAATAGTATACGGTAGCTTTCAGTTCAGTAAACAGTAAATGGTAGCTTTCTTTTCAGTAAAACAGTCATTCGTGGCTACCATCTCAGTAAACAGTATAGTTCAGTAATAAACAGTGTTTTGGTATGGTTTTTCATCAGTAAACAGTAAACAGTACAGTAGTTCAGTACAGTAAATAGTACAGTAAATAGGATTCCGTAAATCCTTTCAGTAAACAGTAAACAGTAAGCAGTAAGCAATAAGTGAGACTAGGCAACACCCTATAAGTAAATCATACTATCTCGTCCACTAGGGACACAGTAACAATAATGAGATCTATGGCCATGATCTATAGTATGTCCTCGGTGTACGCTTGCTAGGCGACAATCCGAGACGCTGATGACTAGCTGGTCAATCAGCCACGTGACAGTAACAGTATATGTGATGCATGAAGCTCGGGGCCTAAGTCTCAAAACAGTATAAGCCGTACCATAGCCTTTATGAATTTTAAATATAGGAAATCAAAATATTTCACAAATATCCATAAGGCTCACATATAAGAAAATCATCACCTTTATGAAATTTATAATTTAAATTACATTTTTCAAAATATTTCATAAAGGTATAAATCATATTTTTCCATACAATGAAGACAGTTTGCAAAATCATCATTGAAAATATAGAAGGGCAAAACTATCTTTTTTCACAGTAAAACACATATGCACGCTTTTCCGTGCATTCAATCGAAAACATGGTTTTGTAATTATCGGAATTTCAAACAATTCATTTTTATAATTTATGAAAATAAATTATTTATTTTCTAACTTTAAATTCCCATCACCATGTTTTCTTCTAAAAACCCGTATAGAGACATCTAGTCTCGAAATAATAGTTTTTCTTTATTTCTTAACCTTTATGGAATTTTCATAATTAATTATTTCCATAATTGAAACCATAAGGTTTTATGTAAATCAAGTGAATATTTAAGAATATTTATAAAAATATTCACTTCAGTCTCTTTTTCATTTTCATCTTGTTTCACGTGAAATATCACCTACCGGGTGAATTTTCGGTGATTTTCTTTTCACCATTCTCGAAAACATGAATATTTTAAAATTAAATATCACTATATTCATGTTTTATGAAATTTACTTAATTTCTCGATTTTCGTACCCGAAAATCGATTCACGTGAAATCAAATCTTTTATTTTCGTTTTCGATGATTTTCGGTAAATTTTAATAATTTTTCGATAATTTTTCGGCAGTATAACGGCTACCGATTTGGCTAGCCTCCTGCACGGAAAATACAGTTTATATTTTCAATCGGTGTTTCATCACAATTTTAACCGATAAATCATTACACCATAAAACCAATTATTAATAATAGCATTTATAACATTAAATGCAATTTAAAAACATGGTCGAATATCCTTACAGGCGGCACATGTCTCCTTTATCTGTTTCGGGTCAGCGACTACCTCTCGAAGGTCGCTCCCATGTTCACCTCGCCCGATTTCATTGGCTCGGTCATCGAGAGAATTTTCTGGAAATTAAATTCTAAATTTTAGAATTTTTCCATAATTATTTAAATAAATAAATTATTTAAATAATTTAACACTTTTCAGGATTTCTTACCGTTTCCCGTAATTTCTGAATTCTCGGGAATTCTCCAAATTCCCGGAATTCCTTTTCCCTTTTTCTTTCTCCTTTCTCTTCCTTCTTTCTTTTTCTCTTTTTCTTTCTTTTTCTTTTCTTTTCTTTTTTCTTTTCTTTTTCCTTTTCTTTTCTTGGCCGGTTCAGACCAGTCAGACCGGCTCCACCCTCCTCACCGTCGGTTCTCCTCCGGTGGCCCGTTCTCCGGGGGTTCGGTCGCTCCTCAGCTGGCCAACGTCAGGGCGAACTCGTCGATGGTCTCAGGTTGGCCTGAATCGGCGGTGCGGCGGCGGATCGAGGCGGAATAGGTTCGGTTTCATCTTCCTCTTCGTCGGCCCTCCTCCGCCGTTCACCGCGCCTCGGGTGGCCTCCATCATCTTCCTCTCCCTCCGTCGATGCTTCGGTTGTGGTGACGGCGGCCGATTTGGCCGGCACCGCCAGATCTGGTTTTTCTTCTCTTCCCGGCTTCTGTCATGTTTTCTCCCCTGTTTTCGCTTCCGTTTCTTTCCTTTCTGGCGCCGGTCGATTCCTTCTCCTCCTCTTTTGCCGGCAACAGCTCTTTCTCCCTTCTCCTCTCTTCCCTTCTCCGGCGACAGTGGCTGGTGCCACTTCGGGAAGACAGAATCGGGAAACTGATTCTATTTGTGTTTCTGTTTCTTTCTATTTTTGTTTATTTTAATTCATTTGGTTTAATTATATATACATATATTATATATAAACATAATACATATAATATTACTATTATATATATTATATTACTATATAACTATATATTATATATGTATATAAAGATATATATATATATATATATTATGTATTATTAAAATACATATTTAGTATATATATATTTTTTAATTTAAATTGCTTAACATTTATATATTTCTTTATATATAAACGTAGAAAATTCCATATATATTGTATTTACAATATATATATATATATATATATTCCAACTTTAATATAATTTAATATTTGCCTTTCTCAAATATGTATATACTTATATATATACATACAATGTTATATTTAATACATATGTATTATTTCAATTTATACCATAGTATATATATCTATATATTCCTATGTATTTTAATATATACTATGTAATTATTTCAATACATATGTATTAATATAAAAATACATTTATATAATTTATAATTATATAAATTTATTTCTCTTCATTTTATCATTTTCTCATTTAATTTGGATTTCCATTTATCCAAATTAAATTTCCTTCTCTTCATTATTTTCCATAATTTCCAATTTATCTATTTTCTTCAATATTTATTTCTAATATTTGTAATTTCCAATAAATGAAAAATTTACGGTTATCACATTAACGGAGTAATGATTTTCAGAATTTATCGAGTCTGGTTTCTTGATTTTGAAATAATTCCAAAACGTGATAATATGGACAAATTCGAAAGATCGAAATGGAGACGATTTCACCGTCCTACATTGTACTGTCGGATATATGTGAGATAATAAAAGGACATACCCTAGTAATATGGGTCTTAGTATCGATACGATGGTACACAATGAATAGTTATGATATTGAATCATAATGAATGTACGAATTATGCATGCAGAAAATTGATTGAAACTGAGATTGAATTACGATACAATCCGATCAATTATGGGTTCAAAGAAATGAGTGATAAATATGTGAAAAGGTGGTTGTGCTTATGACCTTAGAATAGATTTCGAATAATAAGATCGACAATTGCATAAATTCGGATTAAGTCATAAAGGTCGCATAAAAGTTGATTTGAGGATTTAGATATGATTTTGTGTTCGTAAATGAAATTGAACCTCAAATCGAAAATGATAAACATGTATCAATAGATCAAATCATAGATGGATTTGATAAGTGACTATCGATGTGGTGATTCTGTTACCTTCGATGTCGATTCTGGAATAGATATTGAGTGATGATATTATTATTTGCATAATTTCGGTACCTTGATGACTATTTAGAAAACATGATGTTTAAAAGCTCATAGAAACTTAGAGGATTCATACTAATGATGCGATCCTAATATTGATGATGAAGTGTATAAATGATTATAATAGTCGATGACGATCGAGAAAGGATATTGAAAACCGAATGGTCTGAATACCAAGTGATTCGATTTCCAAATGAATTGAGTACTGAGCAAATTGAATACCGAACTAAATGAATAGTGAATAAATTGCATAGTGATTTACTGACTTGACAGAAAGAAAGTCTTGAAATCGAATAATTGATGGTGATAAAGTTAAAGGAATCGTTTTACTGTACTGATGAAAATATTATTGAAGTTGCATACTGAAATGTTTTATAACATCGCATTTAAGCATGCTTTCTTGCAACTTGAAACATTTTAATAATGTTTATATGAATACTGAAAAGTATTGATTTGTTTTGAAATGAAAGTATATGGTAGATATATATATATTTTGATATATGAAGTCTCATACAGAATTTTACCATATGCTTTACATGATATTGAAAAGAAAGCTATAAATTTAAATGTTTTATGAGACTGTAAGCACCCTAAAAGAATGAAATTCAATAAAGCATATGGAAACCGCCTAATTAGAGCTTTGCTCATTAGGCAGAGAGATGCTTGTCCGACAATAGTCGTGGACAGGTCTCAGTCACGCCTGATCAGTGGGGCTGTGAGAAATGAGGTCTAGGGCCATAGATAGCGCCCTAGTTGGTTTCCAGGGGACGATGACATGATTTTCACTGCTAGCTACAATGATTTAAGTCTTTATTGATAGAGATGATAGGGATCTAGCCTAGTCTCTAACCGATATGATATGAAGTCTAGAGTATGATTTTATTGATATGAACTCTCGACTTGACATGATTTATACTGTACATGAAACAAGTTTGAAATGAAATATGTTTTGAAACAGTACATGTTTTAAACATGTTTTAAAAGTCCATGAGATATGATTTCGACACTTATATGATTTATATGTGATTTTGTGTCGAACATGGCATTATATGCGGTCTAGAGTATAGTTTGATTTGATATGAACTCTAGACCTGATATGATTTACAGTATATGTTTTAAAAGTACATGATAAATGATTTCGACACTTACATGATTTATATACGATTTTGTGTCGAATTTAAAATGATATGCGGTCTAGAGTATAGATTGATTTGATATGAACTCTAGACCTGATATCAATAATAGTATATGAAAAATGTTTTAAAAACCGCACATATTTTTGACATGCTCTAAAAACGAATACATGAATTGAAATTGAATATGTTTTTATCATGCCGTAAAGGTAGACTTGAATGAATTGAAAATTTATACGTGGAGCATGTTCTAAAGTATGTATGATATGATTAGAAATGATAGCGGTTTGTACAGTAAAGTTACATAAATTGCATATTAAACCCTGACATGATAATATGCTTAGTACATGAGAATTCCATGAGGAATGTCGTGACTCGGTGGTAGCGATATTTCATCGATATGATGTCATGATATAATATGAAACATGAATATAGAAATACACGAAGAGAATTATGACTTCATACCACCGTGATCATGATCCACAATATGAGAATTGTTAAGAGATGATAGAATACAGAAGTATGATTATGAAATGAAAAAAAAATATGAGAAATGATATGAGATGATAGAATACAAGAATACGATTATAAAACATAAAGTGATTTGATACGATATTTCAATTGGACTTAATGTACTCCGAGATTGAAGAAAGTATAGACTAATAGTATATGACATTTAAATTGGACACGACATATTGTTGTACAATAAACTATAGTATAAGGATGAGAAGACTGAAATAGTGATTATGATGATTTATTTAAAAGTATAAGTGATAGACAGATGACAAGAAATGAGATGATGATATGTTATCGATGAGAAAGGATTAACTGTAATTGCAAACTTGCAAGTTTTAAGCATTGCAGTTTAAGATAGTATAATCCTACTCTTGTATTTATATTAGTATCTTACTGAGCCGTGGTTTTGCTCACCCCACTAAATTTCATCTCTTTCAGACTATTGAAGTTAACATCTGCCATGTGAGCTGCTAAGTGGGCATCGGAGATGGTGAATGGACTTGGTACTAGTCTTCTGAGCTATATGTTCCTTATAAAATACTTGTTTACATGTAAGACTTAAATTGATGCACAATACGTATTCTGTTTAACAAGTCGGGATGTAACTAAGAATCGTTTCTGTGTTTGTTTAATATTTAAATGGAATGACTATAGGTCACCTAGATAGTATAGTAACTATACTGACACCGAATACAAACCTTAAAATGAAAAAGAAAAATTTAGTCCATAAATTTGTAGACTAAGAAAAGTATAAGTATTAAAGGAAAGTCGCGGCCTTCGGGTCGTGACAGAAAATGGTTTGATTTTGATAGTACAAGTGTTAATTGGACTTTAAAAAAATACATATTTTTATGACTGGTTTAAGATTATCTAAATGTCAGTTGAACACCAATTTGCATGGTTTTCAGATTGATCTAAGACATTTGCATTGCATGGTTTTTGAAATGATGTTGTGAAAGTTACATAGTTGGGACTTTGATTTGGAAATCGTAATTAATAAAATTATAGAACGGTTTCATCTAATAACGATTGTTTATTGTTGAAATGAGTGATTTATAGTCGACTTATAGAACGGTTTTCTGAGTATATGATTTTTTGATAAACTCACTGAAGTATTTTCTAAGTGTGTGATTGGTTTTGCTAAGCATATGATTTCAGAACAGTTTTCTGAATGTGTGATTTATGAACAGTTTTTTAAGTGTGTGATTCCTGAAATGTCTACCGAACTATTTTTCGTGTGTGATCTCTAATTGATTTAAGAAACTGTTCTCAAAGGATGTATTTTTGTATTATTTCTAAAGAGTGTTTTGACTGATTTACTAACGATTTTCTAACCATTTACAGCAAAATATCTGAACGATTTTCTAAACTGGTTACTATGTGATTTACTAAGCAATTTTTGAAATGGTTTTCTATGTAATCGATTTCTATACAACTTTTCAAACAAGTGACATTCTGAGTGATCTTTTGAATTATGTTTTGGAGGTGTAATTTCCGAACGATTTTCTTGAACGGTTTTTTAAGCGTATAATTTTCTAGTTGATTTTTTGAACTGTGTTCTAAATCGAGTAACTTCTGATCAATATGTTAAAAAGTTTTTATGAACGAGTGAGCTACTAAACTATTTGCTGAGTTGATTTCTTAATTGTCTATAAACGATTTATTGAATAGTGAACTTTATGATTTATTGAATATTTTATTGTTCCATCTGATAACGATTTGTTTATTGTTGAGTACTGTCAATAGAGGATTAAAAGGTTTTAATATTAATTTGATATGTATGAATTTCTTCGATGTAAAGTTTTTAGAAACTCCATATAGTCGGATTTGGGAACTAGGACAAGTGAGGTGCTCTAAAGCATCCTTCCATACTCAGCTTGGTACTCCTCACTGATTATAGTATCCCTTTCGATAGAGTCCCCTTATATTATTTTAATACTGACTGCATATTTATGAATTATGTTTTTGACATATACATATAGGTATGCATAGTATTGGTTCTTTTATATATATTTCTTACTAGTGTAAGCTCACCCCTTTTCCACTTCGCAGATTATCGGTAGTATTAGTTGTTTGTTAAGAAAAATTTCTAATGAGATGCCTACGACGTTTCAATGTGGTACTTTGCAGGTATGGCGTTCAAATATTTATTGTACAGTACTTTAGTGTGTAAAGGGATGTAAACAGTAAATTGAAGAAGTTTGAATGTCAGTCATAGTTTTATTATTAGATATTGTATAGAAAAAAATGTGTATTGTAATTTAATGTATTGGGTCCTATTTGAATGATTAAACGTTAAGTTAGCTAAGGAAGTTTAACCTGATATCAGAATGATGACACCGAGCATGGCCTAACCATTCGTGTGAGAATGTGAAAAGTTAGTCCCGATTTTCAGAAATCAGAGCGTGACAAATAGTTCTTTGGCATTTCCTTTTTCATTTTTGTTTGATTTTGAGTATTTAAAGTATTTCAAATGATTCAGGGGTAAAATGGTCTCAAAATTAAGTTTTTAATAGTTTAGTTAACGGTTGACTAATGGAAGAACTTACTTGTATTGCAAAATAGAAAAGTTTGGAGTGGAATGTCCATTTTTTAAACTAATGGACAAAAGTTGAATCATGTGTAAACCTCATTGATTTAGATGGAATTTACCCTAATTTATAATTAAAACTTTGTTATAATCAAGTTTAATTAACTTTTGAGTTCCGATTAAAATTAAACTAAGTTGAAATTGAACTTTCAAAAAGTTTTTTTTTAATTGAAATTATACCTCTAAATGATTCATTATCAAATATGAGCTTTAATTGAATTTAGAACGGTTGGATTAAATTTGATTTGGGCTTTTATTCTATTTATAGACCAATTCATTTGATTATTTATTTATTTCTTTGTTTTATTTTATTTATTAATTATTTTCTATTTTATTTTATTCATTTTTATCTTAGAAACATCTTTTCTTTTTCTTCTCTTTCTAGACAAAAAGGGATAATAATAAAAACTAAAAAAAATTAAATAAGGCCAATTAGATAGAAAACGAAATAATAATAATAATAATAATAATAATAATAATAATAATAATAATAATAATAATAATAATAATAATAATAATAATAATAATAATAAAAAATGGATAATTAGTTGAAGTTAGTCTCAATCATGATAAATATGGAAATAATGATATATCAAAGAATTTCAAAGTAAATATAAAAATAAAAAATAAGAGATCAGGATTGGATTTATCTTAAACCAATCTTCAATCTCATCTCAATCTTAAAAAAATCCAGCCCATAAATATACAATAACAAGCACAGCAATTAAAAAAACAATAGTAAAAATATACAAAAGTGTTCAAGTCTTTAGTACTAGCTCTACTAAGTTTGGAATGACTTATGGGGAATCTAATGAAAGATTTGGAATAAGGGAGTCATGAGGAGTATGTTTGCTGATGTGAGCCACACATTAATTAAAAATAAAAATAAAAATAAAAAAAGAAAAAGTAATACTAGTAATTATAATAACTAGATTTAAACTCGTGTGATGCACAACTATTATTTTAATTTATAATAATTTTTTAAGGAATATAATTATAAAAAAATTATTTTGAAATAAATGTTTAATAATGTATTAAAAACTTGATGCATATATAGAATACAAAAATTAAAAAAATAATTTAAAATCAAATAACAATTAAAAAAATTAAAGAAAAATTAAATATCACAAAATTTAAATATTTAATAAATAAATTAAATAACTACAATTTTAATGAAAACAATCCTTACTATATTAATCATTAATATATTGTTGGTTAATATTACATAATTGAAATTGATTTTTTTTTAAATTTGAATTTAGATGGCTCCAAATTAATCTTATAAAATTAATTAGTGTTGAAAAACTCTATTTTTTACGGTTTTTAAAAAAATTATTTATAATACTGTCAAACATAAAAGGTAAGTAAAGTAAAAATGTTAATAGAAATAAAACTAAAAATAATTTATATTTTAAGTTTTTTAAAATTCAAATAAATTCAAAATAATTTAATATCAATATTTAAGATCATATACATTTCAAGAAAATAGATAATCCATATGGACATTTTTTTCCGAATAAAATGATTGAACAAATAATTCTAAAAAAGGAATAAATGAAAATTAAAAAAAAGATATGGAAGCTTAATTCAATACTAAAATATACAAACTTAGATATCCAGTTTTAATGTTTTTAATAAAAGATTTAAAATTTTATCTATAACTGTGACGAAACCTCGAGCAAGATTAGTCACAGACTATTAAAACGGATGAGTATACATGTAATGTACACAAAAAAAAAAGATTTAAAATTTTAAGATAATTCTAATTAAAATATATGGATATTTTTTTAATTTAAAAATAACATAATAAGTGATAAAAAATTTTAAGTCTGATATAAATTTTGTTTGATTTAAATTAAGATAATATAGTTGAAATCTATTTTTTTAAATTTCAAATATTTTAAAAATAAATAATTAATTGAATAGGATTATTATATAAAAATTAAAATCAATTTATTATTTTTTTTGAAAGATAATCAATTTATTATTTTAAGTATAAAAAATAAAGGTATCTTCCTAGGATATTTTATTTTTAGCAAGAGTTTTGGCTTATGAATGTATGTATGTATGTATGTATGTATGTATGTATGTATGTATGAATGATTATTATAAAAAACGGAATCTTATTGAAATTAGAAGTGCAACATTGATCAATGGTTAAATGATTTTTTGTGATCATTTTATACTTTAAAGATGAAAAAAATTCATCTTACCACATATATGACGTGTTCATATAAAATATGTTGTCTTCTTCTTTAAAAAAGTGTATCCATATAAAAAATTTATACCAAAATTAATTGTTTCTATAAATAATACATATAACAACAATACATGTATATTGAGAAAAGATGAGTAAAGAAATTTATAAATAAAATAGGATTTTTCTTTAATTTTAAAATATATAAATATATATATATGTTTATCTTTTAGAAATTGAAATAGATAATTGATTTAAAAAGATAATTAATTTCTTTTGAAATTTTAATGTATATAGACTCCTATCCATAAAAAAATTGAAAAAATATTATTTTTTTATTTTAGGATATTACACATGTCAACTTTTTAGACTATCCACATAGGATATTCTACTTATAGTCAAATGCTTTGGCTTTTATATATATATATATATATATATATATATATATATATATATATTAGATGATTTTATTATCAATATAAATAAGTAAATATATATTTCATTATAAATATAAATATATAAATATGTATATTATTTTTAAAAAAATTATTAAATAATTAAGGTGCACTCTCCTGCGTAAAGTCACTCTCATGTGGGAGATTGTGGTCACTGTCTCCCACCCAATGCAAAAGGCTAAATTTTGCTACATAGGTGGGAAGCCTACTTTAAGACACACAAGATATTGGTCTAAATTCATTTGACCTAGTCGCGCGTCTGGGCCATAATCAAATAAGTCTAGAAGGACAAAAGAATAAATGCGTCCTAATTCCACTCCATAAATAAAAGGTCAAATGACCTTTTATTTCAGTTAATCACTATTTTTCTAACTATGACTCTACTCAGCTTCTAACTTAAGCATCAAAGTGCGCGCATAGGTACAACTCCCTACGTCTTTTTGATTTCTTCTTTTTTTTTGTAGAGTTCTTAATAGACATGTGGATACGAAGATCGAGATATTTATTGTTGTAAACAGGCAACAACAATTGGTGCCATATGTAGAAATCTAATACGAAAAGCTTTATTGTGAAAAATGGTAAGAACACGATTAGCAGCGAGGGAAGTGAATGAGGAGGAAGGTTCGGCTAGCTCTCCTGATCATCAAACGCGTCAAAAAACCCAGGTGCTGGAAGTTGAACATGTGAACACTATCTCGAGAGCGGAATTCAAAGCTCTGAGGCAAAGAAATGAAAGACTACTCATGCATTAAAGGTCTTGATAAATGTTAGCTTTAAATTGATAATTAAATATTTTGAAATGACAAAAACTTAAGCACAATTAAATGCTTCATGTATTTGTAAATTTGCATAAAGTTTTCAAGATTTTTACAACCATATCAAGTGCAAGTTCATATTTAAATTGTATATTTTAAATTTGAGACAATGCACTTAGAAATATATGGCATTAAATAATTATCCATTAAACTCATTGAATATAACTTTTTAAAACTTACTTAATAAATTTTGGATTAACTTTTCATTTAACTAAGTCAAGAAATATTTAAATAAAGTTGACAAATGACTTGTGATGATTTAAAACCAAAGATTACACATTTTTCAAATTAAATTTGCCTAGAATTTTTAGATCATAAAGAAGGGATCCATCCTTGTTGGCAGAATACCCTTAAAGATATGAACAGTTCAAGGGATCGATCCCCTACTTAAAGGGATCAATCTCCTTCACGCGGAACTCTCCCAACAGCTAGTTTTTCAGGATTTCAATGCGAAGATTTGCATTAAATGCTCCAACAACCGTCCTTAGTGTTGGGTGTAGTGTAAATACCAACATTTAAGAGTTCGAAGGCAATAAGAAGCACCATTCATTATCTTCTAACTTCAAGCAAGCATCAAAAGTTCAAATTCCATCTTCTTCAATCACATTGCTCTTCAATTTGTATAATTCAACCTTCAAGAGGTTTACTTTGTATACAACCTTTCTCTCTAAATCACTTCTTTGTACTAAAGGGAAGAGCAACCTAGTGAGGTTCAATTTGTGAGTAATTGGGTAGTCACTTTAAAAAGGGTCTAAATGTTTCTTCCTTAGCCATTAAAAAGGAAGTGTAAGAGGTTTCACTATACTTGAAGTGGTGTGTATTGGTTCACAAAAAGAGTAGAATCAACAACTTGACAAGAGGATCAAGGAAAGAGGACTTAGCAAGAGATTGGCTGAATCTCTATAAAAACTTATGTTTGCATCTTCTTCCCTACACTTTTTATTTACTTTTTTTTGTGAATTTATTGTGTTAATTGTGTAAGTTGCTTGAAAAGTCTTTAAAATTCAACTTTAGTCGAAAAACTGATTCACCCCTCCTCTCAGTAGAGCCAACAATAGATTTTTTTTAAAAAAGTACTTCTGCAAATGGGTCTGCCATAGGCCATTCAGAATCTTGCAGGAAGAAGTCAGTTGCAACATACTAATGAGGTAAACCCTTAGTGCTAGATTGGTCTAGGAGAGATTGGAGTGCACCAGACTGATCTGGGGGAGACTGTGCACCAGAGTGGTCTGACGTAGACTGGTGTGCGACAGATCGATGCATGGTAGATCAAAGTGTGAAAGACCGTAAGTGCAAACGTAGGGCCATAGTCTAGGGAGCATAATACAGTGATGTGTAATATTCTTCAATAGTAATTTCATAAACTTTATAAATATATATAATTTACATGGTTAATATTAAAGGTTATGTTTTTTTTATTATTTTACTATTATTCCATCATTTCCATTATTTATTATATGGATAATAGTCAAACTTTGACTTCAAAAAGGGGTGGCCAGCCTTGCTTTTGTGAATTTACCAAAATGCCCCCTTAAGCTTTATTAATACCATTTATGTCCTAATCATTACAATATTATTTAAACTATTTAATTTAATTCCCATATATTTTTATTTTCATACAAAATATATATTTTTAATATAAAATAGTTTAAACTTTGACTTTTAATGGGATTTGACCGTCAAAGTGGTAAAATTACCCAAATACCCTTGAACAACTGTTTTAGGTATTTTCGTGTGATTCGTCTGCAGGTTAAAACTGAGTAAGATATCTTCACACAAGGGTTCAACTATATTATTTTGTTGGTCAAAAGTCAAATCGAGTAAACCTATATTTTAAAAATACGTTTCTGGCCTATTGACACAATCGTCATTTTAGAATGTATTTGCACGTTTCCCAATACATGTACAAACAAAAGTATTTCGAAATGCAGATTCTTACCATCTTAGTATTTCATTCTAAATATCGATATTATGAAGGCCAGTGTCCATTCAAATACTAGAATTCCTAGTGGGGCCCACAATATACTTCCCTCATATAAGATAAAACATAAAGAAATCATACACTATCATTAAATCTAATCATTCTAACTTCAAAATCAGTTTATATAAAAGGAAGGAAATTGGGAATCTCACATCCTCCCCACCTTAGGAAATTTGGTTCTCCAAATTTATATTGGGCTAACTTAGATCAAAAGCTCCAAAAACTTTTCCCGCATTAGACTCTCCAGCTCCCATGTAGTTTCTTCAGTGGTATGGTACTACTAGAGAACCTTTACTGACAAAATCATTTTAGATCGCAGAACTTCTCTTTCCTATCCAAGATTTGTACTAGCTTTCTAACATAGCTCATATCATCTTTGATCTTTAGAGGCTCTGTGATAACCGCAAATTTTTCATTTATTAGAAATTATTAATATTGGAAATTGATATTTAAGAAAATAGATAAGAGGAAATAAATAAATAGAATTATGAGATCAGAATATTGTGGAAATTCCGGGAATTGAGGAAGTGACGAATTGGAAAATTCGTGTAAAGGAAAATGTAAGTGGAAATAAGAATAAAATTTAAGTTATGGAAAATAATGAAGAGAAGAAAAATTAATTTGGATAAATTTGAGGAATTTAATTTGGATAAATGGAAATCCAAATTAAATAAGAAAGTGAGGAAGAATATGAAATATATTTATATATTATATAAATGTATTTTTATACAAAAATATATGTATTGAAATACTATATAGTATATATTAATATCCATTAGTATATATATGTATATATACTATTTAGTACATTTAAATAATCCATATGTATATAAATATGATATTGTATGTATATATGTAAATATATACATATATAAGAAAAGTAAATATTATTTTATCAAAATTTATTTATATATATATATTGTAATACAATATATATCTATAAATATATATATATATATATGAAATATATATTAATTCAAATTAAAATTTATATATATATGTATTTTGTGTAAATATATATATATATATATGTGTGTGTGTGTGTGTGTGTGTTATATTATGTATATATTCTATGAATATAATATAGAAGATTATATTAAAAAAAAAAAGAAAACAGAATGGAAAATCGGGAAGAACCCCGATTTCCCGGTGAGCAGCCGACCAGTGTCGGCGATCGGCCAAAGAGAGGAAGACGAAGAGAGGAAGAAGGAGCCAGCAAAGAGAAGTGAGGACGCCGGTGATCGGAAGAGGAAAGAAACGACGGGAAAGAAGAAAATCGAGGGAGAAAACCTGCGGAAGCCGGAAAAGAAAAAGAAAATGGAAAGTGGCGGTGCCGACGGATTCGGTCACCGCCACTGCCATCGAAGCACCGTCGGAGGGAGAGGAAGAGGATGGAGGCCACCGGAGGCGCGGTGAACGGCGGAGGAGGGCCGGCGAAGAGGAAGAAGAAATCGAAGGAAAATCGACTCGGTCCGCCGCCGTGCCGCCGATCCAGACTGAACGGAGACCAGATCCAAGCTCGCCGTGGCGCCGGCCAGCTGAGGAGCCGTCGAACCGGCCGCCGGCGAAGAACCGGCGGTGAACCAGTCTGATCGGTCTGACGGGTCCGGCCAGGAAAGAAAAAAGAAAAAAAAAGAAAAGAAAAGAAAGAAAGAAAAAGAAAAGAAAAAGAAAAGAAAAAGAAAAAGGAAAAGAAAGAAAGAAAAGAAGAAAAAGAAGAAAGAGAAAGAGAAAAAGGAGAATTTCGGAAATTACGGGAAACCCCGACAATTCGGAACCTGGGAATTACGGAAATTGGTAAGAAATCCCGAAAAATGTTAAATTATTTAAATAATTTATTTATTTAAATAATTATGGAAAAATTCTAAATTTTAGAATTTAAATTCCAGAAAATTCCCTCGATGATGGAATCGGACGAGGTGAACACGGGCGCGATGAACGAGGCGATCGCCGACCCGAAACAGGTAAGAGATGCATGTACAGCACTGTAAGGATATTCAGTCTGCATGAGTTTAATTATGAAATCTTTTATGAAAATATTTTATGAAAATATTGCGAAGAATGATTGGTTGGAAATTTGTGGTGATGCACTGGCTGGATTTTAAACTGTATTTTTCGTGCAGGAGGCTAGCCAATCGGCAGCCGTTATACTGCCGAAAAATTATCGAAAACTATCGAAAAATTCTAGAAAATTTCATAAAATCATAATAAATGATTTTATTTCACGAGAAACGATTTTCAATCACGAAAATCGAGAAAATGAATATTTTCCATAAAAACATGAATAAAATGAAATTTATTTTAAAATATTCATGTTTTCGAGAATGGTGATAATGAAATCACCGAAAATTCTCTTGATATGTAAATTACACGTAATACGAGATGAAAAATGAAAAGAAATAAAGTGAATATTTTCGTAATTATTTCTTAAATATTCACTAGATGGTTTTATAACCTTTATGATTTTAAATTATGAAATTATATATTTTGTAAATTTCATAAAGGTTATTTTATGATGAAAACATGGTTTTGAGACTAATTGGCCCTCTATCATGCCGACATGTGATATGTAATACGTGATATGTGATATGTAATACGTGATATTTGATATGTAACATGTGATATGTGATATGTAGTCCCGACCGACACCTGATCAGTGATCCGCCGAGGACAATTATAGACTATGGCCATAGATCTGACATGATTATTCATACCCTTCGGGGTCTATAGCATGATACGAGTAACGACCCAGTGGACGGGTTGGGCGTGTGTGCCTAAGTCTCCACATATGATATTTTTAAATGAAAATGTTTTACAAGATACGTGATATGTGAAATGTAAATGTTTTACATGATATGTGATACGTGAAATGTAAATGATTTACAGCATTTTACAAAATGGTTATTTTAGTACTGATTTTAGTACTACGAAATGATTTTCATATGATATGTAATATGAACATGTGATATGTTTCCGAAAGGAAAAAGAGTTTATAAGTCTAATATTCTTACTATGATTTTAAATTGAATATTAGACTATATGTGACATGAATATGTGATATGTTTTCCAAAAAAGGAAAGAGGAGGAAAATAAATCTAATATTCTTATTTTAATTTTTAAATTGAATATTAGATTTAAATGATATATATGTTATACGAAAAGGATTTAATAGCCGATTTTGCTATTTAAAGTACTGTACTAGTTATGGTTGTACAGTAAAACATGAAATGAGTTTTAAATGAGAATGAGGAGAATTTAACTAATATTCTTTTCAAAGAATATCTAAATATTAGTTACTTTATTTAAATGTTTTATTTTATAAAAGCATTATTTTGAAAAGAATATGAAAATGTTATGGAATAAAAAGGTAAAAAGGATTAAATTTCCAAACGAAAAGGAAATTATTCTCTACAGTTGCTTATAGGTTCCGGGACAAGATAGGTATTTCAAAATACCTACCTTACTCCATCCGGATCCCTAGCCGACTGTAGTATCCTTCCTACATGTGAGCCTAGAGCCCATAGGAAAAATGAAAAAAGTTTTTAGCATATAGGAAGCTGAGTATCAAGTGAGGCATATAATTCCCTTACTGAGCCATGGTTTGCTCACCCCTTAATTTTAACATTTCAGGTTTTCGAAGACCGAAAGTCTAGCAGTAAAAGGATTTTCGACTGCGCATTTGGGGACGATGCGGCAGGTCGATTTAATTAATAAGGTATGATCATTTATTTTCTGTATTTAGACTTATTTACAGTACTACTTCCTTGTGAATTAAGATAGGGGATGTAATTCATATTATCATTTAATATGAAATTGTTTATATGTAAAAGTAAAAGTAAAGTATCGCAGACAGCCCAACCATATAAGATGTATAGAATAAGGTGAAAAATAGGGTCACGGGCTGTGACAGGCTCATTCCAAATCACATGTGACGGATCAAGATGATTCTTGCATAGCATAAGCATATGGAAGACATTATGTACTTTGGCTAACTCGGGAGGTAGAGCTAACCGATATGCTACATCTCCAACGCGGTCAAAGATCTCAAAAGGCTCGATGAACTGAGGACTCAACTTCCTTTTCTTGCCAAATTTCATAATACCTTTAAAAAAGGAAACTTTCAAGAACACAAAATCTCCCACAAAAAACTCAAGATGTCTACATCAATTGTCAGCATAACTCTTTTGTCGACCTAAACTATCCTAAGTCTCTCACAAACCAAACGGACATCTTCAAAAGCCTGTTCAACTAAGTCGGGAGCAAGTATCTTGCAGTCATCCACTTCATCCCAACCAATCGGAGAACGACACCTTCTACCATATAATGCTTCATAAGGTGCCATCCTAATGCTTGAGTGCTAATTGTTGTTGTATGCAAACTCGGCTAATGGCAAATGATCGTCTCAAGAGCCTTTAAAGTCTAAACCACACACTCTCAAAATATCCTTAAAAGTTTGAATAATTTGCTTAAATTGTCCATCTATCTATGGATGGAAAGCGGTGTTGAAATTTAATCGAGATACCATAGCATCCTGAAAATGTTCCCAAAAGTGAGAAGTAAACTGGGAATCTCTGTTAGAAGTAATGATCAATAAAACTCCATGAAGCTATACAATCTCTCTAACATACAAGTCTGCTGAGCATTAAGAGTATCAGTAAACTTAATGGCTAGGAAGTGGGTTGACTTAGTTAATCTGTCAACGATAACCCAGATTGCATCGTGGTTCCCTATAGTTCTCGATAATCCCATAATGAAATCCACAGTAATATGTTACCATTTCTATGTAGGTATAGATAGAGGCTATACCAAACCTACTAGTCTCTAGTGCTCTACTTTAACCTGCTAACAAGTGACACACTTAACAACAAATTCAGAAATGTTTCTTTTCATTCCTGACCACCAGTACACTTTATACAAATTATGATACATTTTAGTGTTGCTAGGATGTAAAATGTACTTCGTAGGGTGAGCTTTTGAAAAAATAAGATCTTGAGATCTCTGTTGTCTGGGATACAAATTCATCCTCTGAATCTCAGAGTACCATCAGATTCAATCCCAAACTCAGTCTGTATACCAATATGAACTTTACTAGCCATATCCACACAAATTATACTTGCGAACCATCATATATGAACTCAATCTCAGGTGCTTTTTACTAAAAGCATTAGCAACTACATTAGCTTTACTTGTGTGAGAACCACAATTCTCCAATAAATTCCCTAAGTTAAGGATTTAAGGAAAAGAACGAGTGAAGGTTATTAGCTAAGATTTCCGTATAGTAGGAGTGTTAAATGAATTGGGCGCAAACCCACGCACGAATCGTTATGATCCGAAAATGACTTCGAAAGACTAGATTGATTATAATTGGAGTTTGATTTGTTTGTAATGTGAAACTTATCTCAATTGGAGCTTAATTTGAAGTACCTAATAAAGTTATAGTTAATACTATACTTTATAAGTATAGTAGAAAGTCGTAAGGTGGGTGCCACATGATTTTTCTTAACCCGAATGGGAATGAAAGTCCCAAATTGTTAATTTTGAGATCAAAATACAGAATCGGTCAGAAGACCACTTTTCGAATTCTTTCGTATGAGCCTAGCTAGGTTTACGTGCAACAGATTGAAAAATGACGGTTGTGTCCATAGGCCGGGAAAGCTTTTATGAATAACGGTCAACCTAGTTTGACTTTTAACCCACAGATTGTCATAGTCAAACCCTTGTGTGAAGAAGTTTCACGTGATTCTAGCCCGTGAACGAGTCCAAAAGCCTTTGTTTATGGCTATTTTGGTAATTTTCTCCTCAAATGACCAGTCAATCCATGTCAAAAGTCAAAGTTTGACTCATATATATTAAATAAATATATTTTATAAATAAACTAAAAAGAAATTAGAATTAATTAAATAATCTTATAGTGCTTAGGACATGGAAGGAATTAATGAAATTTTAAAAGGGCAGAATGGTAATTTGGCTAAGGGATATTGTAATATTAAAATAATATTAAAATGAGATATTTTATCTCATCTTCTTGAAGGGGCTAGCCATCACCACCATTCTACCATTTTCATAAGCTAAGTTAAGAGAGAGAAAGCCTTGAGAAACCCTATGTTCCAGCCACCAAAACACAGCTCCTTTAAGTAAAATTGCTCCTTTTCTCACCTTCTACCACATATCTTGGAACCAGCCATCGGAGAAGAAGGAATCATGGTATTTTGGCTACTTGAGTTGCTACCATTGTAAAGGTGAGAGAAAGAGTTGCTGAATTTTGATTCCAATGGTTCTATGCTATTGTTTTAAGCTTGTTTTACACATCCATAGCTTTTGATTGAAGCAAATTTGGTTGTAAAAGTATACAGAGGTTTCGACCATAAGAGTTTTAAGGGACATGATGTGCTATTTCATGAAATTAATGGCATACAAATAATGTAAAGATTGTAAGGAAGATGATTATAGTGTTAGAATTGAAAAATTATGAGTATAGTGTATGAGTGTGAATTCGGCCAAGCTAGGTTTATAAGGTTACTATGCCCAATTTGATAGTTTGATGGTTATGGAATATTATATAAATGATAATGAGACTGTTGGTGATGTCAGAATTGAATTCTAATAAGTTTTTACTATAATTGGAGTAATGGAAACTGATAAGAAGTAGACCAATTTTGCTGTTGTATTGGGAAATTTATAAAAGGTCTTTAAGAGTATTACATTTTCTGTAGAAAGAATACGGACAATTGACTGTGTTTGAATTGTTTTCTGCAGTCCCGAAGTTAATTGAGTGAAATTGGAAGGTAGGCGAATGAATGTCTGCCAGTTGTGTTGGCTCTACCGAGAGGGGGTGAATCGATTTAACTACTAATTTTGAGTTTTTAAGAGCTCAATTAACCAATAAAACAAATTATGCAATAATGTAACAAATGCAGTAAATAAAGATAAGGGAAGAGAAGCAAACACAATATTTATAGAGGTTCGGCCAATCTCTTGCCTACGTCCTCTCTCTTTAATCCTCTTGTCAAGGGATTGATTCCACTTTTCTTTGAGAATCAGTACAAACCACTTTAAGGTGTGGAGAGACCTCTTACACTTCCTTTTAAAGGCTTAGGAATAACCTTATTAATCTATCCCGTTGGTAAGCTACCCTCACTCTTACAAGATAACTTTACAAGGCTTACACACCCCTTTGAATAACAAAAGTTAATGTGAGTGAGTGGTGTATAAGGTGAAATATCACAAAACAAGTACAAAGGATGATTTTTCAGCTTTGAATTCTTTCTTAAGGCTAAGAGAAGTTGCTGAGTGCTTGTTCTATCTTTAATCTTCATAAATGCCTCTATTTATAGTCCACCAACAGCTTGCAATGGTTGTTGAAGCATTTAATGCAATTCTTCCCATTGAAACCCTAAAAAACTAGCCGTTGGGCACTGTTCTCATGATAGAGGATCGATCCTTAGCCATAGGGGATCGATCCCCAAGTTCTAGAACCCTTCCAGCCCAATCTGCCAAATGGGGATCGATCCATTCACTGGGGGGATCGATCCCTTGCCTGTTTTCTACCCTTGGAAACTTTCTGCCTTCTGGGGATCGATCCCTCATACCTTTTCTGCATTTTTTGTGAGCTGTTTTGGGATAAAATGATGTGTTTTTATGATTTCAATTCAGTTCAAAACATTCTTTTAATTTTATAAGAGTATTTCTTGACTTTCTCAATTGAAATCTTAGTCCAAAACTTTGTTTAAATGATTTTCTATCATTGTGTTCAATTTAAGCAAATTTACAATATAGAGAAAACATTTAGCATTACTTAAGTTTTTTGTCATTTCAAAATACTTGTCAATTTAAAGTTAACAATCTCTCTCTTTTTGATATGACAAAACTTAAGATAAATTTGCTTTGAATATATTTTTGAAAAACAAAAATGCTACTCCCCCTCATGATTTGCTCCCCCTTAATTTAAGCATGAAATTTTATAAAAATTTACCACACAACTTCTCCCCTTTTTTGTCATAGCAAAAATCATAAAGAAATGAAAACTCAGATATAAACTCCCCCTTAACAAATAATATATATATAAAGAATATACAGCATGGAGAAGTTGTCAATTTAAAGCAACATAAATATAATCAACGCCATAGACATAGATATAAACCAAGATAGTACCATAGAGAACCAGAATCCAAAGAAGTCACAAAGTAAACATAACAAACAAGTCTCACATAATCATAACCAGTCACAAGTAGTCTTGGCTAACTAATCTAACAAGTTAAGAAGTCCTAAGGGTTGAGATACTCTAGACAGATCTAACTCAATGCCTCTTACGAAAAGTCATGTGGTACTGCTCAATAAAGGCGTCATGTTGCATGCGAACATCTTGGAGCTCATCGTACAATGCAGTGTGTGTCTCCTCCATCCTATCAAGACGAGCATCAAGCTGATCTAATTGTTGAGTGACGTCCTGCTGGAAAGCTTGTTGAGAGGTGTTAATTTTCTAAAGCATGGGCATGATCTAGTCAAAAGAAGCAGGTGTGGAGCCCGATGGTGCTGAAGAAGAAGGTCTTTCAAGGGCTTCCTCTTCGGGAGCATGTTCGAGAGATGTTGGATGTCCGTGACGCTTCTCCCATTCTAAGTTATCACCTCTCCTACGTAAGTACCACCCAAGGTTATACATCTAGCAAGATTAATAGTGGTACTCGAATTCAAAAGAACACCAGCCTCGCATGAGCAATCAATGCCTTGGTCGAGCAGGTTATAGGCTAGTGGCTGAGGGAAGACAATTGTCTTGGCTCCACCTTGGACAATCTTCACCCAGTCATGAAAGATGAAATGAATGAGGTTGGGCCTAACGCCATCGGGTGAATGGATGTAGTGAAGCCAAAATCGATCAAGCTTACGGACTTGAGAGTATTTAGTGCCGAATGGATGAAGATTCCATGAGATGATGATATGTAAGAGGCGTGCAAAGACAGAAAGATCACCGGAACGCTCATCAGCAATGGCAAACTCCAATGGAACCTCGATATCCTCATAGATAAGGCCGCCTTTAGGAATGCAGAAGGCATAGGAAAGTGATTGCTTGGAAACCTTAATATGCCTTCCCATGACAAATGATCTAATCCCTACAACTTGGCACGGATCATTGGGACTCATGATAAGTTCGAAGTTGGAGAAGGACGCCCGAACGATGTTGAATGGGACCAGAGTGTTGATTTTCAGAAAACAGGTCCAGTGGAAAGCTTCAAACTTGGCTAAATGTGGAAATCCTATTTTAATGCTTGATCCTCATATTGGCAAATTTCTCATGAAATCTATTTTTCTCTTCCGCATTTCAAAAACTCCGACTGAAGGCAGTGGGTAGGAGGAAGTGGAAGAGGAGGGAGCTCATCGCCTCTAAGCAATGTGTTTGACACGAGGAGCCATTTTGAGCTAGGCATGAATGGGAAAGTGAAGAAAAAGTCTGTGAGGAATTTTGTCGAACACTTGATGGGCACTATTTTGGTGATGTGTGGATAAGTTTATGGGGGAATGGAGAACTACCCAACAGCATAAAATCACAAATTAACACACAAGCAACAATGTTGATGAAGGAATGGTGATGAAAAGTGAAAGTGATGGGACCGAGAAGTTAGACCAAAAGAATAGGTTTTAGGTACGTGAAAATGAGATGGAATAAGAGATTGTTCAAGAAATGGAAATGGGTTTGTAAATATGATGATATAAGTGAAAATGCAAAAGATATGATGGAAATTGATGAAGAAACAAGAAAAATTGAGATGTTGGGCGTTAATCACGTTAATGGCGTTGGAAGTAAAAAAATACAAGAAAGATGAGGTTTTGAAAAGAAATGATGATGGAAAGTGAAAGTGATGTAAAAATGATGAAGATTGGTGGAAGAATGGCATGATTTGGTTGAGAAATAAGTGAGATTGGAAGTTTGGGTATGGAAGGAATGGTGGGAGGGGTGTCTGCATGAAGGAGAAGATGAATAGGAAGAGGTATGAGAGAAACCCAATAGTTTAAAGAGCCCAAATTGCGCGTTCTGGCCTGAAGGGATCGGTCCCTTCCAGCCAAAATGCAAGACTACGACACGTTGGTGTTATGGGATCAATCCCTCATAATTGAAACCCAATTTTTTAGGCTTGAAAACCCAGGGAATTGATCCTATTGCATGAGGAATTGATCCCTCAATCAATTGCCTGAGTTTTTATGTAGAAAAAGTGATTCCAAAACAAGTGTAATTGAGCATTTTTAGTATTTTAAGATCAAGACAAGTTTTGAGCAAGTTAAAATCATGTTTTATGACTTATAAAGGACAAAAACATTTGGAAATGGCATTGAAAACCATTTTGTTGTATTTTGAGAAAATTTTTTGACATGAAAAGTGGTTTTTAGCGAATGGCATGGTGATTAAGGCAGATCAACATTCTTTCACAAAAAGGTTGAGTGGTAAGGAATTAGCATGGAATTTACTACATGAGCAAACACATATTTCAACAATTCATCCTAACAACTGAAGTTCCTCACAATTTCTAAGAAAAAATATGGCAAGTTAAGTTTATGATGAGCAAGTAGTTAATATATTCTCTACATCTATGACTTGCATTCATCACAACCAACTTAAGCCCTTCATTCAAGATCACAAGGAAGTCAATTTAGTTCAAGGAGCATTCATAAGATCTAGTTCACCTCTAAGTGTGCAAAATCTTTCTTTATCTAAAGGTTTAGTGAAGATATCAGCCAATTGGTGCAAGGTATATATGTACTTTAGAACAATATCACCTTTTTGTATATGATCTCTTATAAAATGGTGTCTTATTTCAATGTGCTTAGTTCTAGAGTATTGTATGGGATTTTTAGTAAGATTGATAGCAGTGGCATTATCACATTTGATAGGAATTTGATTTATCTCTATTCTATAGTCACTCATTTGTTGGTTAATCCACAACACTTGTGCACAACAACTTCCGGAAGCAATATATTTAGCTTCGGTTGTAGATTGAGCTACACTATTTTGTTTCTTGGAGAACCATGAAATGAGTCTATTTCCTAAGAATTGACGAGTCCCGGATGCACTTTTCCTATCAAGTTTGCAACCACCGAAATCCACATCGGAATAAGCATGAAGAGCAAAAGTAGAATCTTTAGGATACCATAGTCCTAAGGAAGAAATGTCTTTAAGGTATCTAAGGATTCTTTTTACAGCTTGTAAATGTGATTCTCTAGGAGATGATTGAAACCTAGCACACAAGCATACACTAAACATTATATCGAGTCTACTAGCAGTGAGATATAGCAATGAACTAATCATAGACCTATATAGTTTAGTGTCTACACATTTTCCTCCTTTATCCTTATCAAGCTTGATATTTGTGCTCATTATGGTGGATTGAGGTTTTGACTCATCCATTCCAAATCTTTTGAGCAAATCTTTAATGTACTTAGCTTGATTTATAAAAATTCCATCTTTACATTGTTTAACTTGAAGTCTTGGGAAGAAGGTTAGCTCTCTAATCATGCTCATTTCAAATTCACCTTACATTAATTTGGAGAAGTCTTTACATAATGACTCATTTGTGGATCCAAAAATGGTATCATCTACATAGATTTGAACCACTAATAGGTCACTACCATTAGATTGAAAAAATAAGGTTGTATCTACTTTGCCTCTTGCAAAACCTTTTTCAATAAAAAATTTTGACAATATTTCATACCAAGCTCTAGGAGCTTGTTTTAACCCATACAAAGCTTTTGAGAGTTTGAAAACATGATTGGTAAACTTTAGGTTTTCAAAACTGGGAGGTTACTCAACATAAACCTCTTCATTTATGTAACCATTTAAGAAAGCACTTTTATCATCCATATAATATAGTTTAAAATCTTTATAACATGCAAAGGCAAGTAGCATCCTAATGGCTTCTAGTCTAGCTACCGGAGCATAGGTTTCATCATATTCTATTCCTTCTTCTTGCCTATATCCTTGTGCTACTAATCTAGCCTTGTTTCTAACTATTACACTATTCTCATCCATTTTATTCTTGAATACCCATTTTGTTCTAATAATTGGATGATCCTTAGGTCTTTCCACTAGAGTCCAAACTTTATTTCTTTCAAATTGATTTAATTCCTCTTGCATAGCCATAATCCAATTTTCATCTTTTAAAGCTTCATGCACATTCTTTGGTTCAAATTGTGATACAAAAGCTACATGTTGACATATATTTCTATATGATGATCTAGTTCTAACACCAATATTTGGATCTCCAACAATGTCATTATTCTTCACATAACTAAGTTCTCTAGGACATCTTGATTATTTCTCAATTATTTTTTGTTCTAATGACTCATCATCTTTATTTATATTAAGATCTTTTAGTTGTTCACTAACATCTTTATCTTGAGATGAATCCATAACAAGATTGGTTCTATTAAAGGAACTTGACTTATCAAAAATCACATGGATTGATTCTTCTACAATAAGTGTTCTTTTGTTAAAAACTCTATATGCCTTAGAATTTAAAGAATAACCAAGAAAAATACCTTTATCACTTTTTGCATCAAATTTTCCTAAATTGTCTTTTCCATTGTTCAAAACAAAGCATTTGCAACCAAACGGATGAAAGTAGCTTATGTTAGGCCTTTTTTCTTTATAAAGCTCATAAGGGGTTTTCTTTAAAATAGGCCTAACCATAACTCTATTTATAACATAGCATGCAGTGTTAATAGCTTCAGCCCAAAAAGATTTTGACAAATTGTTTTCACAAAGCATGGTTCTAGCATTTCTTCTAAGGTTTTATTCTTCCTTTCAACTACCCCATTTTGTTAAGGAGTTCTAGGAGTTGAAAAATTATGACTAATTCCATTTTCATTACAATAAGTGTCAAAACCAAGATTTTCAAATTCTTTTCCATGATCACTCCTAATGCTAGCAATAGAATAACCTTTTTCATTTTGAACAAGTTTTGAAAAAGTGATTAATTTATCTAAAGCTTCATTTTGCACACCTAAAAAGAACACCCAAGTGAACCTAGTGTAATCATCAATAATGACAAAACCATAGTGTTTCCCTAAACTAGTGGTTCTAGTTCGTCCAAAAAGATGTAAGTGGAGGAGTTGAAGTGACCTAGAAGTTGTTACACACTTTTTAGATTTAAATGATACTCTCTTGTGTTTTCCTCTTACACAAGCCTCACACACCTTATCGTTTTCATATTGAAGTTTAGGCAATCCTACAACTAAGTCTCTTTTAGCTAATTTAGATAAAACATGCATGCTAGCATGACCTAGTCTTCTATGCCATAACCAAGATTCATCTTCTTTTGTGGCCATAAAGAATACAGTTTTGCTATTTAGCTCATCTAAGTGTACAATGTAAATATTTCCTTGTCTATATCTTATAAAAAGAATTTGGTTTGTTTTAGCATTAACAACATGACAACACAAAGCATCAAACGCAACTTTGAAACCTTTATCACACAATTAACTAATACTAAGCAAGTTATGTTTTAATCCTCTAACATATAAGACATTTTCAATAGTTAAGAAAGAGTTACCAATGGAGCCAATTCCTTTAATTTGTCCTTTAGAGTTGTCTCCAAATGTGACTTCTCCATCACTTTTAGGCTTCAAGATTTTGAATTGGCTCTTGTCACCGGTCATGTGTCTTAAGCATCCACTATCAAGGTACTAATGCTCCTTAGACTTAGCCTTGTAGCAAGGCTCTTTCTCCTACACACAAATACATCAAATTTTTATCTTAAGTACCCAAATTTCTTGAGTCCTTGAGAGTTAGTACTAATAATTTTTTATCATTTAGGGATCCATTTCATTCTTAATAACTCATCATTTGAATTCAAAACATGCTTGGGCACCCAAATCTTCATAGCTGTTTTTCCCCTAATAATGGTCTTCCTAGATGTGCATGCTTGTAAGAAGTGTCCTAGTTTATTACATAAAGTGCACAGCACAAAATTTTCATTCTTAGCAAGAAAGTTTTTGAAATGAGTTTCTTTATTTGATGCATTGTAACCTACTCCTTCTTTATCAAAGAATGCTCTTTGGGTCTCTAGCATATATGATCAAGTTTTTGTTGACCCATATAAAATCTAAAAAATGAGTTTTGCAAGTTAACGTTCTTTTTATTTAACTCTTCTATTTTTAGATTTGCATTTTCTAATTTCTTTTCACATTCTAACTTGACATTCATGAGCATCTCATTTTCCTTTTTCAATTTTGAAATCATTTTCTTATATTTTATATTCATGTATTCAAACTCATTCGCTAAATCGTCAAATGCATCTTGCAACTCAGCAAATGTGTATTCATTAGTATCAAATGAGTTGGATTTTACTTTTTCATCTTCAATGGTCATAAAACAAAGGTTGGATACTTCCTCTTCAACATTTTCTTCATTGGAGCAGTCACTATCACTCCATGTAGCCATCATTGCCTTCTTATTTGGTTTCTTCTCACTTTGTTTTCTATAAAAAGGACAATCAAATTTAATATGACTAGGTTTTTTACATTCATAACAAATGATTGGATCCTTTTCTTTCCTACTTGTTTCTCCTTTACTAGAGTCTCTCCTAGGGGCTTTCCTAGAGTTTCCACTAGCTCTCATCCTCATGAATTTGTTAAACCTCTTTGCAAACATAGCCATCTCAAAATCCTCATCATCACTACTTTCATCATGATCATCTTTGAATTCCTCATTTCTGGTGGATTTTAATGCAACTCCAACTTTCTTAGGATGTTTTTGATTCCTTTTGAGTTTCATCACATAGGTGAGTAAAGATCCCATGAGTTCATCTAAAGAAAGAGTATGGGGATCCTTAAATTCCTCAATAGCTGTAACTTTAGCTTCCCATGATTTAGGTAAGCTATTAAGAATCTTCTTTACCATTTCAACATTAGAGTATATTTTTCCTAAGGACTTGAGACCATTTATAATATCAATAAATCTAGTGAACATGTCACTAATGGTTTCATCACTCTTCATTTTGAATAATTCATAATCTTGAGTGAGCATGCCTACTTTAGTCTCTTTGACTTTAGCTTCCCATGATTTAGGTAAGCTATTAAGAATCTTCTTTACCATTTCAACATTAGAGTATATTTTTCCTAAAGACTTGAGACCATTTATAATATCAATAAATCTAGTGAACATGTCACTAATGGTTTCATCACTCTTCATTTTGAATAGTTCATAATCTTGAGTGAGCATGCCTACTTTAGTCTCCCTGACTTGTGTAGTTCTTTCATGAGTGATTGCCAACTTATCCCAAATTTGTTTTGCATTTTCACATTGTGAGACTCTATTATACTCATTAGGTCCTAATGCATAAAAGAGTGTGTGCAATGCCTTAACATTTAATTGTGCCATTCTAAAATAATTTGTGTCCCATTCATTCTCTTTCTTTGGCACTTTCTCCCCATCAACTTCCTTAATAGGAACTACGGGACCTTTAACAATAATTCTCCACACTTCATAGTCATTAGCTTGAATAAATAACATCATCCGAGTCTTCCAATATGCATAATTTTCACTATTGAAGAGTGGTGACCTAACTGTAGAGTGTCCCTCTCCTACTAAGGGTGTAGCTACACTATTTTGAGCCATCTAGATCGTTTATACTCGAAGGAAATTACTCCAAATCAATTCTCGAGCCCAAGCTCTGATACCAATTGTTGGCTCTAGTGAGAGAGGGTGAATTAGTTTAACTACTAATTTTGAGTTTTTAAGAGCTCAATTAACCAATAAAACAAATTATGCAATAATGTAACAAATGTAGTAAATAAAGATAAGGGAAGAGAAGCAAACACTGTATTTATAGAGGTTCGAAAAATCTCTTGCCTACGTCCTCTCTTCTTGATCCTCTTGTCAATGGATTGATTCCACTCTTATTTGAGAATCAGTACAAACCACTTCAAGGTGCAGAGAGACCTCTTACACTTCCTTTCAAAGGCTTAGGAATAACCTTCTTAATCTATACTCTTGCTAAGCTACCCTCACTCTTCCAAGATAACTTTACAACGCTTACCTTTGGAATAACAGAAGTTAATGTGAGTGAGTGGTGTACAAGGTGGAATATCACAAAACAAGTACAAAGGATGATTTTTCAGCTTTAAATTCTTTCTTAAGGCTAAGAGAAGTTGCTGAGTGCTTGTTCTATCTTTAATCTTCATAAATGCCTCTATTTATAGTCCACCAACAGCTTGGAACGATTGTTGAAGCATTTAATGCAATTCTTTCTGTTGAAACCCTCAAAAACTAGTCGTTGGGCACTGTTCTCATGATAGAGGATTGATCCTTAGCCATAGGGGATGTATCCCTAAGTTCTAGAACCTTTCTAGCCCAATCTGCCAACTGGGGATCAATCCCTTCACTGGGGGGATTGATCCTTTACCTGTTTTCTGCCATTGGGAACTTTCTGTCTTATGGGATCGATCTCTCATACCTTTTCTGCATTTTTTATGAGTTGCTTTGGGATAAAATGATGTGTTTTTGTGATTTCAATTCAGTTCAAAACATTCTTTCAATTTTATAAGAGTATTTCTTGACTTTCTCAATTGAAATCTTAGTCCAAAACTTTGTTTAAATGATTTTCTATCATTGTGTCTAATTTAAGCAAATTTACAATATAGAGAAAACATTTAGCATTACTTAAGTTTTTTGTCATTTCAAAATACTTATCAATTTAAAGCTAACAAATTGGTTTGGTGCTGCAAATGGGTCTATAAGATGACATTGACACTGTATAGATAAGGGACAGATATAGAAGACATAGGGTGATATCGTATTTGCATTTGAAATGATTTTGGTTTCTGAGAAAGTATATGAAATTGATTGTTAATGTTTGAATGAATCACTTATGTTTTCTATATGATTGAGGTTTTAAAAGATGGGTTTAAATTGTCTATTGTTTTGATTAAAGTTTTGAAACCTAGTCATTATGACTATATTAAAATCAACTGGTTGTGGTTATATAAACAGTCTTTGATTTGCAGGAGGTTTTTAAAATATAGAACTATTATACTACTGAAGTTTTTAAAGAAAATAACTTTAGATCAAATGCTTATTTTTTTGAAAGGATTGGTTATATTGAAAGACAGTATTGAAATAACAAAGTTTTACAGCGATTTTAATGATAAATGTTTGAAAGTATTGATTTAGTTTACCGAGTGGAAGTGTACCAAAATGACGGTATTGATAGTTAGAATTTGAAGGATTGAATTAAGTAATTGTTATTAAATTAAAGGAAATGTTTTTGGAAATTATTTTATGGTTTTTAAAGGTAAATGATTGAACTTTGGAAACTATATTGAAAATGTCATAATGGAAATGAGATAAATAGTATAGAATCGAAAGTGAAATGATAATGTATAGGGATGTGTCTAGTCATGTATAATTGCATTCCTCACGTGCATAATCTTTATTTGATGGTTTTTAAAACCATTATGCATACTAGTTTTGAAGTTACTAATTTGAATGTTTTGAATTGAATTGAAAGTATTTAATGAGATATACTGATTTTGAACGGTATGATTTTAATACGAAACTTGGTTCCCAAATGTTATGTTTTGAATGCTGGGGGTGGTAAATCCCTAACTAACCTAGGCACTACCATGCATTCACAATAAAATGCACATTTATATTACTGTATTACGTTTTGAAACATAAAATGTGCTGTTAACAGTCATGCATTACCAACTGACCGACCAATCGATTGTTTGCTGATTGACCTTAGTTACATCATCAGCACCTACAACTGTCATCTGACTAGTGCACACTGTGAGCCCCTTGACTGTGGCCATAAGTTTTATTTATATCCCTCACGGGAACTTTATCGCATGATTCTACCGGGATGTTAATGGTCTCTACCGAATGTTTTATCTATTGATTGTTTGATAAAATAATGATTTGATCATTTTACTTATAGAAACAAAATGTTTGATTGTTAGAAAAGATATTGATGATTTGACTATACCGATTGAAAGTGAAATTGTTTATTTAACTGTATTTAACATAATTGTTTGACAGGATTCATTGTTTATGATAATTATCAATTGGAATGAACGATTGTTTATCGTTTGACTATTATTGATTTGAAAGTCAAATTTTAAAATGAAATGTCTGTAAGATGCATTATTAGGGTTTCGAAAGTAATAAATTACATTGTTATGGTTTTAAAAGAAATGAACCATATTGTTATGGTTTGAAAAGTAACGAAACTGTATTGTTATGGTTATGAAAGTAATGAATTGCTTTTACACTGATATTGCAAAGCATGAATTCATCGTATGTCAATCTAATTAGGACACCTATAGTTGTAACGTCCAAAAGTATTAAATTCCCGAACCAACTTTTTCTTTTTGAAACACTTATTCACATTTGAATAAACACAATTATATGGTTTGCATTCGGTGGCAGTGTAAGTTCACCCTATAACCTTCCATATCTATTATCCTTATGCCATTAGAATAATTTATTCACAAATATTTAATAAGAACTCAGAGTATAAATCACAATATAAAAATTTATACTTTTATGAATATCAACTTATTACAAATACATTTCAACTAATTCTTTAATATTCTTTGACCTTATACTATACGATTTACATCCTAGACTATAATTACATTGGCTGTGCATATACTATCTGAATATAAAATATAACACTCAACATATACCTGCTCGAGTAAAACTTTAACTTCTAGTAGTCTTCTTCGATTAATTTTGAAGTACTGGTTACCACGTATATTGATAAACTATCTGAGATGGTGAGTAAAGGGAGTGAGCTTAAGGAAGCCCAGTAAGAAATAAGTATAAGAGAACTGATACTATAAAATCTATATGCATAAAATCATTTAATTCCTAGCGGTACACTAAATGACAGTTTAGGAAGGATACTATAATTGGCTAGGTAACCAAATAAAGTATGGGAGGTACTTTGAAATACCTTTCGTGTCCCAGTCCCTAGTTGCGACCATAGGGAGTAAACAGTTGATGATGTAATAAGTAAACAGTATAAATCACTTTAAAATCACTTTATGCAATAATTCAATATATAAACAGTTTAGATAAATTAATTTTGTAAACAGTTCAGTATGAAAATTCAATAACAGTACAATAAACACTTTAAAATTTTCAATGTAGTCGATATAGACAATTCAGTTCAGTATTAGTCGTAAATTCAACTAACTAAAATAGTACAGTATAGTGGAGACTAGGCAACACCCAATAAATATTATGTCATAACAGTATACCAAGAAAGGAGAAACAGTAACAATAAGATATATGGCCATAGTTACATTGGTGTCCACAGTGTGTACTGAATAGGTGACAACTAGGACGCTGATGATATGATCAGTATCAATCAGCAACAGTATAGTAATAGTAAAAGCAACAGTAACAGTTAATCAGCATGATACAGGGCCTAACAGTCTCAAAACAGTTTATAGGCAATATAAATAACTTTTAAGAAATCGATTTCAGTAGTTAAATCTTCAGTCAATCCATAAATGTATATTTTGGAAATATAAGTAGTTCAAGAATAAAAATTCATAAAATATTCACAGTGGAATATTCAGTTCTAAAAATATTCTATTTATCTGTAAGTAAGTTATAAAAACATATTAGTACCTTCACGTATGTAAAATTCAATAACATGAATTTTTAAAAATATATAATATCAGGTTTTGGTATGCATATGAAATTTTCACAAAAGAAATAAAATTTAACTTATTAAATCTTGCATTTTCACTATTCAAGATATCAAAATATAATTTTATAAATTTATTAGAAATTTCAGCAGCATAATGGCTGTTTTTATCCTACCCTCCTAGCAGGAAAAACACAATTTATAATCCTAATAGTAATTCACAAAATCCAATCCATTTCATCTCAAAACATTTTCATAAAAATCATTTTCAACATCAATATGCATTCACAGTATCCCTATATCTTCCATACTTATCCCTTACCTTTCAGTTTTTATCTAAATGACCGTTAACACCACATGACTTATTTCACTCCCAGGCTGCAAAACATCAAGTAAATACAATTATTTTATTACACTTCAATTATAAAGAATTCTACCCTCATTAAAATCTATCACATTGCCTATTATAGTTGTTAAACCGGTCTATTTCACACTGGTGCTAAAACTGCAACTATAACTAAATCAACTCTATTTTCGATTCCGATCGCACCGACAGTCTTATATTAATTTATACAGTGTCATAGGACCTAAAACACATTGAATTAACATGATTCCTAGGTCCCTTTCATTAGGCCCAATACCACCCACATGAATTCATCACTCATTTCAATAATTAAAGTTTGATGTCATGCTTTACACTTGTTATTTAGTCATTCTTCACCATTTCATATGACAAAACACCATGGCTAGCTTAAGATTGTCCTTACACTCTTCATAATTCGCAAACATATTAAATCCATATCCCAATAAAACTCTTATCAAATAACATTTAAATTTCACATTATACTGCACATCTTAAACATTTTTAATGACATTTTAGCAATATCACAATTCGATTCATCTTTGTACAATATAAGTATAATTTCGACATATAAATATCACGCCACAACCACAATATAAATCATTACCCATTCATAACCAAGTGTATTAAAATAATATACACATTCCATAACAAATCAATAAGTCATCAAGATCCATAAAATACGACAATGACATTCTTATATTTGTACACACACACACACGTATATATATATATAAAACATTTTCATTTCTTTAAATTTTTAATTTCTTAATACCAAATTAAATTTCGTAATTATTAATTCTCCAATTTATCAATGGATCAAGTGCCATAATTCAAATATTTCGATCTCATAATAAATTTATTTATTTATTTATTCTTTCTTTATCTATTAACACCAGAAATTGAATTTATAGAATCCATAATTTCAAAAATGAGAGAATTCTCAGTTATCACAATAGTCAGATGTAGGGACTGAGACAAATGAGTTATTCTAAAGTATCCTTTTGTACTCAACCCGATATCCCTAACCAATTGTAATATTTCTTACTTTCGAGTTCGTGTCAATGTTATTGATATTTAACAATTTATTGAATGAAAGAATTGCATTGATTTTGTATTGTCACGTAGAGAAACATGTATAGGATTATTACATATAGTTTATCACGGTTCAAGTACACAGTATTTTACACTTTTTCACACATTTTCATACACGTGAATCGGTTGGGCTGTTTATGATGTCTTTAAACATTGTTCATCTACAACAGTAAAAAAATTTAAACAACATTTATTTATTTCCACAATTGTAAGAGTTGGTTTACATCCCCTAAAATTAAATTTACAACAAGTAATACTGTATAAACATGTCTGAAAATACAAATGTGAACAAGATACCTCCGGAATCCATTATACGATACTTCGAGCTACTTAAAATGCAGCTAGTCCATGGTTTGGTACTTCAGCTATTCCATACATCAAGTTTGTGATGATGAAAGTAAATGAGTGAGCAAACCATGGCTCAATAAAAGAGTTGTATGCAATTTTGATATCACGAAAACTATATGCAATAAAATCCTTTAGTTTCCTATCAGTATGCTAGGTACACTAAAAGGAAAGGATACTATAGTCGGCCGGGAAATCATAGAGCATGAAAGGTATTTTGAAATACATGTCTTGTCCCAGAAACCTAGAGCAACTATAAGGAGTAGAAATTTAATTTCGTGTAAAACTTATTTAAAATTTACTTCATATAAATATCTCATATATTTGAGTAAAACCACTTATCAAATCATTTGATTCAACACTTGAAAATCATTGGATTTACACCACTGAAATCATCACTTTAAACACGTGTAACAGTAAAAATAAACTGTTCAAATATGATAACAGTTTAGTAGTAAAACATCACAGTTTTTGAAAATATCACCATAATCAATAATAACACGTGAAATCATAGTGGGGACCAGGCAACACCCAAATGATATCATGCTATTAGACCCGTAGGGATTAATAATGAACATGTGAGATCTATGGCCATAGTCTATAGGTGCCCTCGGTCGTACACTGATCAGGTGTCAACCGGGACGCTGAAGATAAGATCAGTGTCAACAGCTTCACACAGCATGTACATATCACATATCACATATCAGCATGATACGGGGCCTATTAGTCTCAAAACAGTATATGTGAAATCTCATTACCTTTATGGAATTAAATAAAATAAAATAAATAATATCCTTCAGAAAAATCCATAAAGGTATAAATCACAGTATCTCGTACGGTGAAAACAATGTTATAAAATAATTATGCTGTAGTAATAAAATCTTGTAACTGTTCCTTTTCATTGTAGAACACATACACAAGTGTTCCATGCTTTCTTTCCAAAACTTTAAATTCAAGGCTATTGGAAATCATTTCCAGTAGTTTCATACTTTATGGAAAAATAGAAATATTTATTTTCCAAAATTAATATTAATTCCACCAAACACATTTCTCACTATAGAGTACATGTAGAGACATTTTAGTCTCAAAACAATATTTATACAGTGATAAAGCCTTTATGGGATTCATTACATGTGATAAAACTTTAGTCAGTATATAAAGGAAAATCATAATAAAATAGTGAATATTATACTGAAAATAATTTATAAAATATTTATTATTCACCATTTCGCTTTACCCATCACATATTTCACTATAAAACGTGTGGGAGGAATTTTTTATAATTTAACTTTTGCCAAAATCAATAACATGAATATTTAATAAATGATTTTCGGTAAATTCACCATTTATGGAAAATAATTAATTCCTCACTTTAAGGCTAGGATAGAAATCAATAATGCATCAAAATATTTTATGTCATTTTTAGAAATTTTTTTTAAATAAATTTCGGCAACATAACGGCTACCAGTGTCCTAACCTCCTTACACTTTCAAATACAGTTCAACCAGTCGTATAACCCCAATTCACAGTAATTCGAGGCAGTTCACTTTTTAAATAATTTTATAAAATTCATAGCATGAAAAACATACATTCAGGATATCCCTACAAATTACACACATGTCCCTTACCTGTCTGTCAATAACGCGTTTCCTGATAGCACCACACAAAAATCATAACTCCCAGGCTGCAAATAATTCCACCAAAATTATTAGTTTATTCAATACTTATTTTTAAGCTATAGTTCATATCATAATGCAGTCACATTGGACACTGTAAATATTTTTGTAGTATAAATTCTACCGGTAATATAACGTAACTTCTTCGTTTTGTGTCGGATTTTAAATCCGAGCTTATCGGCAGACTCCTCGTAACTCCTAAAGTCTTAATCTACCCTTAAACCATCAAAACAGCCATGAATCATACTCCCCTTCACCTTGGCTGAAATTGAAGGGTGGTGATTTTGGTTGATTTTCATCAATCTAATTTTGCTACATTATCCTACTATGCTAAACAATTTATTTGGTACCATTTAGAAGCTTGAACACCATGAGACACTAGAATTCCATGCTTGACCGAATGCTTCATGAATGGAAAATTTTTATTTTTCAATTCTTAATTGAAACCATGGCTATAGAAATGTTGAGCATGCTTAGATGAATAATTCCATGCCATTAGATTTAAGAAAAACATAAGGAATGGCCTGTACCTTTGCTTGGCTGAATATGTGGAGCCTCCTTTCTCTTTGTATAGTGCCTTATAGGTTGAGATATTGGCGTAGGATTGTAGAGGAGAGAGAGTGGATCAATTTTTGTGAAGAGAGTGTGTTGAAATTCTAGCTAGATTAGTAGTTATAAAGCTTGGAAAATTTCTTTCTTGTTTTTCTTTGGAAATGACGTGGAGGCTATGGGAGAAGATGATGAATAGTACCAGCTCCCAGCAGAAATAATTTTGTAGAAAAGTCTGGAAATGGGCAAATTTACTAAAATGCCATTGGTTATGAAATTTTTGGACAATTTTGCCCTTACGATCCCGCTGGCGTAAAAACTATGTAAACGCACTCCAAATTTTTGGATTCTAGTTCCAAATGGTCATGTTAAACATATCTTGATGATTGGAAGTGGTTTCATTGACGCGCAGTGCATGGATAGTGAGAAATTATGATTTTACCCCCTACCTACTAGCAAAGTTCTCTCACTTCACCACCTTTTCGATAAATCTCTTGACACTGTCCTACTCTCCTTTTATGTAAAATATCATGGTATTTTTATTCATCCCAACTCATTTTAGTTTAGGCATAATTTACAAAAATGCCCTCGAGACGTATCTGTCATTTTCCAATTTATTTTCCAACTTCACAAAATAATTCAAAAAAATACATAATAGTATAATTCAATAATTTTAAACCTCAAAATCATCGTATTATATTTTATTATACCACTGTACATAGCATTTTTAGTCTCGAGCTCATCTGAATACATTAAAAATAAGTGGGGCCCACATTACACTCCCACTTATAATCACTTAGTACAAAATTTTTACTCAAAAATTAATTACATATTACATGTACAGTACAGTAGAATCGGATCTCACATAGTTAGCATAATATTCGTTCTTTTATATGTGTTTCTTACCAGGCTTAAAGCTCACCTCTCTTTACTTATCCTCATAGATCCTTATCGGTATACACAGTAACTACTACTTCAAGGTTAATCGAAGAGGATTATTAGAAGCCTAATGTATCAAGTAAGAAGGTATAAGATAAGTGTTATGCTTTTGTATTCAGACAATAAGAGTATAGCTAATGTGTTCATAGTCTAGGATGTAAATCGTATAATGTAGTGTCAAATAATGTCAAAAGAACTAGTATGATGCACTTGAATTAAGTTGATATGTACAAAATTATATGTTGTGGTATTTTGGTTTATACTCTGATGATACGTTTAATATTCACTGTTAAATGATCTAAAAGCATATGGATTGTAGCAAATTAAAGTTATAGAGTGAACTTACACTAACATGGAATGCAAACCAAATGGTAATGAATGTTTGAATGAGAATGAATGTATTGAAAAAAGAAAAAATTAGACCGAAATTTCATGTTTCTAGACGTGACAACCCAAGTGATAAAGTATCCCACAGTCATAATCTTTCAAAAGCCTCATCTATCTCCGTTGCCTTATATTCAATTCCTTCTGTGAGAACAGATATTTTAGACTTTTATGATTTGAGAACACCTAAAATCTTTCCCATATAGATAGAGACGCTAGATTTTCAAAACAAACACTATTGTAGTAAGCTTTAAATCATGAGTGGGGTAGTTCTTCTCATGATCCTTAAGCTATCGGGAACCATAAGCCACTACCTTACCATTCTGCATGAGCACATAACTCAAACCCTAAGCGGAGGCATCACTATACGTTAGCTTTAAATTATATATATTTTGAAATGACAAACACTCAAGCAAGATTAAATGAATTATCAATATTGTAAATTTGCTTTATCAATTATGCTTTTCACAAACTATATTTAGTGTTTTTATCAAATATAAAATTATGATTTAATTGATTATCTTTATTGGTTTTAATCAATTTAGAAAACATTTTTAAATACTAGTTTAAGTAATTTTTTATAGAATTAATGAATATATTTTAAGAAAATTACTTAATAAATTTTTGGGTTCGAATTCATGTTTTCAAAGTCATGTCATATTTTTAAATATTCAAAATTGGTTAGGAATGTTTTTAATGCTTAAAGAAGCCTAAAAAAGTCAAACTGTTGACCAAAGGATTGATCCCCCTTTAGGGGATGGATCCCTTGTTGGCAAAATACCCTTGCAGGCGGGAACAGTTCAAGGGATAAATCCCCTCCTTTATGGGATCGATCCCTTGTTGGCAGAAACCCTGGGAAGCCTATCTAAAGCCACAAGATCGATCTCCTACTTAAATAGATCGATCCCCTATGCACTGGAAGCCTCCAACGACTAGTTTTTTTGTGAGGGCTAATGGGAAAATCAGTTTTAGCTCCACCAAGCTTCAAAAATCAACCAAGAGAGTATAAATAAAAGCTTAGAAGTTCAAGACATTCAAGAGACTTCATTCTTCACCTTCTTCAAGCTTCAAATACATTCTAAGTGCTAGAAATTCAAAATCTTCTATCATTCTCATCTCTTTTGTAAAGCATAGCACAAATCATTGTATAGATTTCTCTAGAGCTCTAATTTCTGTAATCATTCACCTATTTAGAGGTTATCCTTGATTAAAAAACTTGTATACCCATTCACAAATTGTAATAGGGAGTGAACCCTTAAGAGCTTTATTGTAAGTGAGGTTTGAGTAGAAAAGGTTTTCTCCTTGAGCCATAAAAGGGAGAGGTTGTAAGATTTCTTTCTTGAGCCCAGAAAAAGAAGGTGTAAGGTTTCCTCCTTGAGCCCGAAAAAAGGAGAGGTGTAA
Organism: Heritiera littoralis; assembly: GCA_031772115.1. Classification (NCBI taxonomy): domain Eukaryota; kingdom Viridiplantae; phylum Streptophyta; class Magnoliopsida; order Malvales; family Malvaceae; genus Heritiera; species Heritiera littoralis. Next base: position 4,553,468 of record JAPDPK010000043.1, read on the forward strand.
AGATTACTCTTAAGCCTACGAAAAGAGTGCAACAAATTCAAGATAGTGAATTTGGGAAAAATCCTTGGGAGCATCTCAAGGTAGAGGACGTAGGCAAGGTTGCCGAACCTTTATAAATCACTTGCGTACAATTCTTTAACCCTTCACTTTTTAATTACTTGTAATTTAATTGTGTTTCTTATATTATGCATGAACTACAATATAGGCTAGAGAATTAAAAAGATCGAAAAACGAACCTAAGGTTAGTAAAAAATCGAGCCAACATTGTATGCTGAGAAACCCCCTGACCCACTAGGAAGAGTAAAGATTAGTGCTGTAGTCAGTTTGCACTTCAGTAATTGAGCCAACACTGTATACTGAGAAACCCCCTAAACCACTAAGAAGAGTAAAGATTGGTGTTGTAGTCAGTCTGCACTTCAACTCTTGGAAGCTGCGCTCACAAGCATCAGTCTACTCAAATTTTACATCTTTGCGCATGAGGCACATCAAAGGAGCAACTAATCGAGAAAATCCTTCAATAAACCTCCGATAATACCCCACCAAACTAAGGAAAATTTGCATCTTAGCAACTAATTTCGGCCTTTCCCATTGCACAATAGCTTCGATCTTAGACGGATCAACAGACACCCAATCCTTAGTCACTACGTGACCTAGAAAAATAATCTGATCTAGTTAGAAATCACACTTACTCGACTTGGCATATAATTTACAGTCACTGAGGGTGTGGAGGACAATCCTCAAATATTGCTCATGTTTTTCTCGGGACTTAGAATAAACAAGAATACCATTAATAAAGATGATGACAAACTTATCCAAATAAGACTTGAACACTTCATTCATCAGATTTATAAAAGCCGTGGGAGCATTAATAAATCCGAATGGCATCACCAGTAACTTATAAGGGGCTAGCAATGGAGGTAAGCAAATCAACAATCGCCTTAAGGAAGTGGGAAAGAAACATCAAGGCTAGCACGTGTCCCACTTTTACGCATATAAAAAGAAAATCGAGGAGAATCGGGATGAGCTAGCCAACATGAAGAGAAGGTCTCTTGATGATGTCGACCTGGAACGTCAAAGGCAAATAAAGGACCAAGAGGAGAAATTATACTTTTTTTTACGCTTTTATTGAAAAAAATTGGATGACACTTGTTGACACCTAATTTTGTCCTAATATTATAATTATTATTATTTTTATATATATTTATTTTTATTATGTGTTTTGTTTATATTATTATTGTTATTATTATTATTATTATTATTATCATATTATTATTATTATTATTTGTTTTATTTTTATTCTTATTTTTATTATTATTATTTTCTTTTAGTTGACTTGATTTTTATTTTTAATTTTTTCTATCAATGCATTTAATGATTTCTCTTCCCCATAACAGCCGGCCACCTCTCCTGCCAGCCGCCCAGTACTCTGCCCCTCTCCCATTCCCCTGAAACCCAATCAATCAAACCCCATTCCAACACCTAAATGACTGAACTTCAATGCTAAAATCCGAGGGACAAAACTAAGAATTAGACCAAGAGATGTTTTTCCAATTCGGTTAAAATGCACACTGCCCAGGGGGGGTCGGCCATTTTTGCTCTCGACAATAGAGACCATCTCTACCATCTCACCGGAACCCACCATTGTTTCCATCTTCACCAGCCCAAACCACCACTAACTTGAAACCCTAGGGACATTGCTCAGGCACCATTCTCGACCCTTTTCAATACAGAACCCAACTTTGAACACAAACCACTCGACCACCTTTCCTAACCCTCAGATCCCCAACAGCCAACTTCAGCTCCAAAACAACGCCCAAAAGCCTTTCTGCAATCTGAATCCCGAACCCCCGCCGGGAACCAACACCCATGAACCAAAACTCACACACAGCCACTCAAAGAAATAGACCCACTTCAACCACCAACACGCGTACCTCTATGACCTTACCCCGAATCCCACTAGCATCACCTCACCCTACCACCCTACAACCAGCATAACGCCAACAAAACCTAAACCCAGGTCTCAAAACCGAAACCCAAAACCCAGATTTTAACTCCTGCAAAAAAAAAAAGAAAGAAAAAGCCACATCAACACAGCAACCCATCAGATCCGAGAACATCCAGACCATCAAAACCAAAAAAATTACCAAAAAAAAACAAAACAGAAAAGAAAAAGGGTGAGGAAATGGTTTCGGTTAAACCTAGATCTATGGTGTTAGGGATATTTTCGAGTGAAACCAAGGCTGGATCCGGATAGAAGAAGGAGAGACGAGTGTTTTAAGGGTGTCGGGGAGACCGTCGGCGACCGATGCATGGTGGCCGGAAGCCATTCGAGGGCTGAAGGGTGGAAAGAGTTTTTGATTTTTTTTTGGAAACCAGTTAAAATGAATGAAACAAAAAAAAGTGGCCTTTTATAAAGCAGCAAAAAGTTGCGTTTTGGAGCCTATGGGTCCGCGTGTTGCCCCGACCCGGGGTCCGTACGCCGCTCCAGCACTTGACCCGCGACCTGATTCGTGACCCGACCCCTGGCCTGCTATCAGCTCCAGCAGCCCAATCCTTTTTCTGGCTGGGCCCGTGTTCCCTAGGTGCCGTATTTGGGCTTCATTGCTCTTGGGTTCTAAGCTCAAATTAATTTGGGTATATTTCCACTCCTCCCATTTATTTATTTATTTATTTGTTTTGTTAGATGGTTTATTTCTTGTTTTTCTAATATATTTCATGGTAAAAACATATATTTATTTGCATGTAAAATAGTCTAGAATTTATAATAATTAATATAATTGCATGAGATTAGTTTCAATAATAAAATTAAACACTTTTTTTTTAAAAAAAATATAATAATAACAATAAATTTTTTAGTATAATTTTTCATAATACTAGGCAAATTGTTCGGCTGTAAAATGTGTAATAATAAATTTTAAATAAATATTTGTCCGATGATGGGATGTTATGAAAGTCACAAGTAATGATTCCTTAACTGATCCCTAGGTGAGAAGAGTCTACTAAATATTGTCAAAAGTAAAGTATTGAGGTATTTAGTATGATTTTTCAACAATTTAAATTTTTTAAAATAAAAATTGAAATTTTAAAATTAATAATAAAATTAAAATTAAGTAAAAATTGTCCGATGATGGGACGTTATGGAAGTCACAAGTAGTGATTCCTTAATTGATCCCTAAGTGAGAAGAGTCATACTAATTGTTGCCGAAAGTATTGGAATATGTAGTATGATTTTTCAATAATTTAAATTTTTATTAAAATGAAAACAAAATAAGTTCTCTTTTAAAATTAATAATGAAATTTAAATTCAATTAAATGAATTTCCGATGATGGGATGCTACGGAAGTCACAAGTAGTGATTCCTAGTTGATCCCTAGGTGAGAGAAATCCTACTAAATGTTGCCAAAAGTATTGGAATATTTAGTATGATTTTTCAATAATTTAAATTTTTATTAAAAATGAAAATGAATAAGTTTTGTTAAAAACAGAGAAATATAAGTAAATAAACAAATAAATAATGAAATTCAAAATAAAAAATTCATTTGCATAATTTTTTCTCTTTGCATCATATGCATTCATGATAATTTTCGAAATGGGTGTGAATTCTACCGAGGATGAGATTTTATAGAAGTCACAAGTAGTGATTCTTAAGAAATCTCTAGGTGAGGAAAATTATTTCAAATGCTGCCAAAAGTATTGGAGTATTCGATTTAATTATTCAATACAAAAAGGGTTCACATTCACTTTCGATAAACAAAATTTAACCTTTTTTAAATGAAAAAATAATTTTGATAAATAATAAAATGATTCAAAAAAGAATAAAATTGATTGAAATAAAATAAGAATTATTTTTAAATATTAATTAAGACCATTTTATTGAAACCAAAGGATAACACATGATTATTGTGGTATCGTTTTTTTTTAACGGGCGTCGTGGGGGTGCTAATCCTTCCCCACGCGCAACCGTACTCCCGGACCCGATTTTGTTTTCGCAGACCAAAATTTGTCTTTTTAATAAAACTTAATTAATTTTGAGATTTTGTTAAAAAGATAAATATTTTAGGTGATCAATCACACCTAGTCAAAAAAAAAAGATTAGTGGCGACTCCTTGTTTTTAAACGTTTTTCAAAATCGTCGAGCACGAAATCGTTACGACAGCTTGGCGACTCCACTGGGGATGCTTTTTGAGGGTCAAGCCATTTATTAGTCATGTGTTATCCTAAGTTTTAATTTAATGGTCTTAATTAATATTTAAATTTAATTTCTTTAATTTTAAATAATTTGTTGCATTTGTGTGAATAAGTTATTATGTTTATTTTATGGCATTCTTTATCTTGTATATATTATTGCTAATAAATTATGGGGCATCTAGGATAGGGGTTATGGTATGATAAATGTTTGATGTATTCCCTCATACGCACACTTGCACTTGCATTTGCATGACATGAGCTCTATACCCGGGTTCCGTCCTTCTTAGGAGGGAGTAAAGTACCTTTGCTCTCGTGAGGTAATCACCTCCGCAATGGCAAGCGAAATACTTCCACTCATATTAAATCTTACTAGTCCAGTGTGGATGACAGTGAGATATAATTTGGGAACCTTTAGATCTTTATATCCCAGCCCAGCATATAGAAAAACCTAAAAGGCCAGCCTTAGGTAGAGCCATGTCCAATTTTTGTAGAAATTATCCCAAAATTAGGACACGAGGGAACACTATTCGACCCTTTTCTCATATCTATAATAAAGGTACTATTGATTTTGGGTTGAATTGTATATAATTTAAGTCTTTGATTTTTCCTAAAAAAAAGAATTTTTGAGAAATAAAATGAAAAAATATATTTTCTTTGGAAAAGATCTTGTAAAAAAAATCCACTTATTTTTGAAAAAAATAAAGATGTGTGATAAAAGTAATAGAACAAATATGTAACTTTTCTTTTAAAAATGGGAATAATTCTTCATTATTTTTTTTAAGGAGGAATTTTCTGAAAATAAGTTCATAAAAGTAGGAACTAATAAAAATACATTCTCCAAAGCAAGAGGAAGAAAAAGAAGTTTTGTGTATGTTTGGTTACAACATGTTTTTATATATAAAAATAAAAAAGGTTTTAATTTCTTTCACTTTTCTTTCTTTAAAAGGAAAACATAAAATGATAAAAAATACATAAACTTTTCTTTTTATAATAAAAAATGAAATAATTTGTTAGGAAAATGGTTGAGAAAAAAAAAATTTTTACCTCTTTCATTAAAGATAATAAGAAGAAATTCAATTAGGTTTTTTTTTAATTAAAAAATTTATTTATTCTTTATTATTCTTGGAAAAAAAACTCTTGGGATAAAGGCAAAAAAAAAAGTAAAATGAGAGGGATTAAAAAGGAGAATGTGTTCTTTTTGTTTTTTGAAAAAAAAAAGAGAGAAAAAAAAAGAAGGGAGAATGTCATAAAAATGAAAGAATAAAAAAATCTTGATTTTAGGAGAAATTTCATTAGGTTAGAAGGAAGGAAAAAGAAAAGAGAAAAAAAAAGACAGAGTAGAAAAGATGTAGTATTTTACAGAATATAAATAAAAAAAAAGAAAAAAAGGGTTAAGAGAGTTGCCTGGTGACAATAATAGTGCAAATTGCAATCAAAAGAGAAGTGTCATTTTTTATAGTCATTTGGGCAATGTGCATATGAAAATAAATTTAGTAAACATGTTTTGCATTTTATGTCATCTCACATCATCCATCATTGCATCCATGCATCCATTGACATGTATGCATTATGTTTGATTAGGCCTATGTTCAAAAGAGTCCAACAACCTTAACATTTTGTTAAATTCCCTTGGAAGGTTGATTCTTGTCTTTATAAAGTGGTTCAACATGGAAGATGATCAAGTAACCCGAATGGACAAAGTGGAACAAGACCAAAATGAGATAAAGGAACAGCTCTCTTGAATGATGCAAGAAATTAAGGGTATCCTAGAAGTGAAGGAGACTATGAAAGGGAGTCTTGTGCAAGGAAACAATCAAGTTCAAGCGCAAGACAACCCAAAAGGGAACTTTCAGGGACAAACCTTTGGTAATGCGAATTTTTAGTCAATTCTTGGTCGAGAGGCAAATTTTTCCAATCCTATTGGTGTCCTTGAGTTAAGAGCTTCAAATGAAATCCATCAAAAGTGGCTTGGGGTCCAGTTACAGAAAGAAGGTATAACCTCTTAGAAGAAAGAATTCAAGCAATTGAAGGAAGGAATGAACTTTATAATCCAAAGGAGTATTGCTTGGTGCCTGATGTGGTCATCCCACCAAAATTCAAAGTCCCAGAATTTGAAAAGTATGATGGGACCAAATGCCCTAAAACACATTTAGCCACATATTGTCACAAGATGATTGGGCATGCTCATGATGAAAAGCTGCTTATTCACGTATTTCAAGATAGTTTGATTGGGGCAGCAGCTAATTGGTATTTTAAGTTGAAAAGAGGCCAAATTTATACATGGAGGGATCTGTCTCGAGCATTTTTAGAGCAATATAAACATTTGATGGAGATAGCTCCTGATCGTTTAACCCTCCAGGGCATGAGAAAGAACTTGAATGAAAGCTACAAAGAATATGCTCTTAGATGGAAAGAATTGGCATCACAAGTTCGACCACCACTTACAAATAGAGAAATAAACTCTCTGTTTGTAGATACTCTCCCTTCTCCATATTATGACAAGTTGATTGGCAATATTTTTTCAGATTTTGCAGATTTGTTGTTTTCTGTGGGTAGAATTGAAGGTGGGATAAGAAAAGGGAAGATTGCAGATACTGGTACAAGGAATTATGGTGAGAAGGGATAGGACGCCTTTAGTGAGCAAGTTCAAGAAGCAACTATTGAATGATTTGACAAGAGGAAATTCAATGTGATGCAGGGACCCTTCAACAGTCATTCTCACCCTTTGCTACAATCCTTTTATCCTTACACTCCAGTATCCTATTCCCACAAGTTGTCACAGCCACGTTATCCTAACACCTCAGTCCCCTGTGCACAGGCCCCTCTGCCTTAGAAGCGCATTTTACCAAATGACCATGATATTGATCTTGACCATCCTAAGACCAAGATGAGAAAAAGAGCTAAATTGTACCATTCAATCCCAATGTCCTATACAGACTTGTTCCCACTCCTTGTCCAAAGTCACAAGATTTCCACTGTTCATGCCAAACCTAGAAAGCCTCCTTACCCAAAATGGTACGACCCCAACACCAAATGTGACTACCATGATGGGATTGAAGGACATTCCATTGAAAATTGTACTGCGTTTAAGGAGCTTTGATCGACGCAGATCCGACGAAATTCAAAGAACTTATATGTGGCTATCATCACCGATGGAGAAAGACCTAAGGATCAGTAGTTCAAGGGATAACATGTATTCTAATGGGAAACTTTTGTTTATGCTTTGTACATATTTTTCATTTCAAAATCACTTCTAAGGATGTGAGCTGGATTTGATGAGGTATTTCATGAATTTGTAAATATTTATATTTGAACTTTTTAGATTTCTTTTAAAATTTTGTTTCAAGGTTAAAAAAAAACAAAAATCAAATGAAAAATGGTAACTAGGCATTCCTCTTGAAAATAAGAGCCCTTATAATTGCTAACAAAAGACAAAAAAAAAAAAAGGAAGAAGAGGACATAACAAAGTCTCTAGAGAATTGGTGATCATTATTCCAGCAAATACATTCTCTTCGAATAATTTCTTTCTTCCAAAATCACAAGTGGGAACTTCATGGACCTTCATTTTTCACATAGTCATGGTGAGATTTTGAGGAAAGATGACCTTTATCTAAGCTAATAAAATGATTTGTTTCATAAAACCGTCTTGTTAAGATTCTTTAATGATCAAATAAATGACACTCTTTTAGATTTGGACTTTGGTAGTTTAATAATTGTCAAGATTATGCTAAAATCATCCAAACTTCTTTGAAAAACCATGGGTCCTAAATTCCTTGGCCAGTCTTTTCGACCTGTTGCTTGAAGCACACAAACAAGAGATATAGTAAACAAAGTACCTTAAGCCTTTAAAACATCCCAAATACCATAGTATTTCTTCCCTTTTCTCTCGGTGGAGATACTACGAGCAACATATGGTCAAAATGAAATCTTCCAACATGATATTCATTGGTCTATGAGGCATCATCTATGGATTTGCATCATTGCCATGGAAAGATTGATGCATGGGGTGTAAGACATTCTTAAAAAAAGAAAAAAAAAGAAAAAGCAAAAAAATAAAATAAAAAGAAAATTGATTGTGACATCATGCACTTAAGATATTCGGATGATTCCAAACAATAAAGAAAAATCCTTTCAAAGAAAAAAGAGAGAAAAAGAAAAAAAGCAAAAAAAATTCCAGGAAGCCCAATCCAAAAAAAATGAAAAAAGAAAACATAAAAATAAAGCTTTCTTTACCCTTTTGATTCAAGGAATAACTCTTCAATTTAAGTGGCAATGTTTGAAATGACAAATGGCCATCTTTCATCATCCATTCAAAAAATTTGAAAATTTATCCATTTGCTACCCCTTTTGAGCTTGATGAATTTTTTTAATTAACCCTAATCAAGGATCACCCTTTACATTGAAGGGTAAGTGCAAAAAAAAAAAGAAAGAAAGATCTTTTCGAAGAACATGAATAATCCAGCCCTAGTTTCTAGATTAAAAAAGAAGATTATTATGATGAGGGGCAAGTTTGAATTAAATTGATCTTCAATAATTTTGGACAAACAAAAAAGGAAAAAAGAAAAATGGAGAAATAAAATGATGAAAGGTGAGACTTGATAGTGAAAAAAGTCTTAAAGTGAATCCTTCAATCATATTAAATGATCCTTGGTTTGATCACCTTCAAACACATTTTTGAGCCTTTTTATCCATTCTTTCAAAACCTCAAACCTTGGCCTACATTACATACCTTAGAAAGTCCATTTCGATCAAGCTTGGATACTTAAACTGAAGAGATTGTTCCTTGAAGAGTTATAAAACCTATGAGGCACTTATCTCATTTTTTGCCAATATTATCCTTTGATAACCCTTACACTCCTTTCAAATGAATTTTGAATTTTTAAGTGCATGATGAAACAATCACAAAAAAAAAATGAAAGAATGAGGCTCTAGGGTGAAAACCCTAAAAAGGGCAATCTAGAGCAAAAGTGAGAACTCTTCGAGATCATTCATGGTGTTGTTAATGCCACAACAGAAACGACATCAAGAAAGTCGTTTTGAAGCAACCAATGAGCATCCCAAACCATCAAGATATCCAAGAATGCCTTTTTGAGAGCCATTGAAATGATTGGTACCAAGATTGAAGCTTTTGTCTCCTCCCAAAATAACATGCCAAAAATTTGAGCCCATCGTAGCTAGTCTTGACAAATATCAGAATACCTCATTTGAAAATTAAAAGAATGTCAGTTTTTATTGCACTTTAAAATGAATCTTTTAAAAAAAATATCATTTCAAGGAATCTAATGTTTTTAAAATAATTTAAATTTTCTTTTGTGAGCCTAGATGAAGGGACACCCATCCCTTTTCTCATCAAATGGCAGCTATCCTTCCCAAACCAAAACCTTGGTGTGTGAACTCACTCAATTGAGTTGATGAGAATAACTTACCATTTTCCTCCATATACATTCAAATGGTGATCACCAATTTTTAAGAGAGTTGAATGTTAAATATATTATATAATTGTGGGTCTTAGGTTCAACTTCCTTTGACTAGAGTATGAGGTAATCTGTAAAATTGAAAAGTTTTGACTGGATAAACCATTTTGAATAATGAAATCATTTATATCCCTCAAATGAAAAATGGAAAGGTTGTTTTACAGGAAATAATAAGCTCCTTGAGATTTCTTAGGGGCAATTTTGTTCGATTTTTTTTAGTATTTCCAGTGAAAAATGAAGGAGAAATTTGATAATTATGGTGGGGCAATGAACTTCTTGTGCCTTCTTGGGGCAATTTTTATTAAGGAAAATTTTGATAGTGTTTCAAAATAATAGTAAAAAGGAATGTGATGATTGGGGCAACTCCTGAAGAAGAATAGAACTTCATGAAATAAAGAATTTTGTTGACAAAGGGATCAAATAGAAAACTCTTGGATCATTGTGTTTGCATCGTGCAAATTGGCATTTTCATAAGACATTTGAATTTGCATTTGGACAAAAGTTGTTTGCATTGGCATCACAATAGCTGATCATTCACATAAATAAAATTGCATTTGCATCATCAATCATTGCATTTGTCAATGTTGAAAAAAAAAAAAGAGAAACGGAAGATAGGAGTTTTGTGTATGAGGAAAGAAAATGAAAATTGAAAAAAGGAAAAGAAAAGTTTGTGTGAAAGAGAGGAGTTTCTTTTTGAAAATGACAAGAATATCAAAATGTAGCTTGAAAAAAAAGAAAAAAAAGGGATACTTCTTTTTAGAGAACAAAGGAAAGAAAAAACAAGAAGAACAAAAGTCAAACAAAAGGAGAGAATGAGATGAGTTAATGGAATTTTGAGAATACAAGAGATAAAATGGAAAGTTCCAAAATTTTGAGAATTTGAGATGAGATAGTAAAGAATTGTTAAAGGAATTTGCAGAATCCAGAATCTTCGAAAAATAATTGCAATTTTGATGTTGGATGAAAATTTAAGCCCAACGAGGTTGGCACTTAGATGAGGTATTAAGCCCAACGTAGTTGGCAAGTTGAAAATGTAAGACTAACATAGCTAGCACCTAGAGGAGGTTTGAGCCCAATAAAATTGGCACCCAAGAGATGTTTAAGCCCAACATAGTTGGCACCTAGATGATGTCTAAGCCCGATATAGTTGGCACCGTTGTGTGATATTAAGCCCAATGAAATCGGCACATAATGAGATGAAAGATTTAAGCTCAGTAAACTTGGCACTTAAGATGTTTAAGCCCAATATAGCTAGCACCTAGATGATGTTTAAGCCCGATGTAGTTGGCACCGTTGTGTGGTATTAAGCCTAACGAAATCGGCACATAATTAGAGGAGATTGTTAAGCCCAGTAAAGTTGGCACCCAAGATGAATTTAAGCCCAACGTAGCTGGCACGTAGATGATGTCTAAGCCTGATATAGTTGGCACCGTTGTGTGATATTAAGCCCAGCGAAATCGGCACATAATGAGATGAAAGATTTAAGCCCAGTAAACTTGGCACTCAAGATGTTTAAGCCCAATATAGCTGGCACTAAGATGAAGTTTAAGCCCGATGTAGTTGGCACCGTTGTGTGGTATTAAGCCCAATGAAATCGGCACGTAATTAGAGGAGATTTTTAAGCCCAGTAAAGTTGGCACCTAAGATGAATTTAAGCCCAACGTAGCTGGCACCTAGATGATGTTTAAGCCCGATGTAGTTGGCACCGTTGTGTGGTATTAAGCCCAGTGAAATCGGCACATTATGAGATGAGACTTTAAGCCTAGTTTAACTGGCACCAAATTTCTGACCCTAATTAACTGGATGCACGATTTTCAAGGTAGGAATTATTTCCAAGTCCTCCGGGCACAATCATATCTTTTTAAAGTTTCAAGAAGAATTTTAAAGTTTCATTGCCTCTGCTGCAAGAGGAGCACATTTCAAGAAGAATTTTGAAGTTTTATCGCCTCTGCTGCAAAAGGAGCATATTTCAGGAGAAAAATTTAAAGTTTCATCGCCTCTGCTACAAGAGGAGCACATTTCAGGAAAAAAATTTAAAGTTTCATCGCCTCTGTTGCAAGAGGAGCATTTCAGGAATAATTTTAAAGTTTCATCGCCTCTGCTGCAAGAGGAGCATTTCAGGAAGAATTTTAAAGTTTCATCGCCTCTGCTGCAAGAGGAGCACATTTAAAAAAAAAAGAAGGATTTTAAAGTTTCATCGCCTCTGCTGCAAGAGGAGCACATTTCAAAAAAAAAAAAGAAAAAAGGGAAATTTAAAGTTTCATAGCCTCTACTGCAAGAGGAGCACATTTCGGGAAAAATTTAAAGTTGCATTGCCTCTGCTGCGAGTGGAGCACATTTCTGGAAAAATTTAAAGTTGCATTGCCTCTGCTGCAAGAGGAGTACATTTCGGGAAAAATTTTAAGTTTCATAGCCTTTGCTGCAAGAGGAACACATTCCAAAAAAATCAAGTTTCATCGCCTCTGCTGCAAGAGGAGCACATTCCAAAAAAAATGAAATGAAAAAAAAAATAATAGAAGAAAAGAAAAAAAGAAAGAAAAAAGAAAGAGATTAGGTTATAAGCCGGACCAAATTAGTGTGTCTATTGTCTTTGCTCTATTTCTGATCCTCAGCAATGAGCAAAGAGGGGCAGCTGTTGACACCTAATTTTGTCCTAATATTATAATTATTATTATTTTTATATATATTTATTTTTATTATGTGTTTTGTTTATATTATTGTTGTTGTTGTTGTTGTTGTTATTATTATTATTATTATTATTATTATTATTATTATTATTATTATCATATTATTATTATTTGTTTTATTTTTATTTTTATTTTTATTTTTATTTTTATTTTCTTTTATTTGACTTGATTTTTATTTTTATTTATTTCTATCAGTGCATTTAATGATTTCTCTTCCCCATAACAGTCGACCACCTCTCCTGCCAGCCGCCTAGTACTCTGCCCCTCTCCCATTCCCCTGAAACCCAATCAATCAAACCCCATTCCAACACCTAAATGACTGAACTTCAATGCTAAAATTCGAGGGACAAAACTAAGAATTAGACCAAGAGATGTTTTTCCAATTCGGTTAAAATGCACATTGCCCAGGGGGGGTTGGCCATTTTTGCTCTCGACAATAGAGACCATCTCTACCATCTCACCGGAACCCACCATTGTTTCCATCTTCACCAGCCCAAACCACCACTAACTTGAAACCCTAGGGACATTGCTCAGGCACCATTCTCGACCCTTTTCAATACAGAACCCAACTTTGAACACAAACCACTCGACCACCTTTCCTAACCCTCATATCCCCAACAGCCAACTTTAGCTCCAAAACAACACCCAAAAGCCTTTCTGCAACCTGAATCCCGAACCCCCGCCGAGAACCAACACCCATGAACCAAAACTCACACACAGCCACTCAAAGAAATAGACCCACTTCAACCACCAACACGCGTACCTCTACGACCTTTCCCCGAATCCCACTAGCATCACCTCACCTTACCACCCTACAACTAGCATAACGCAACAAAACCTAAACCCAAGACTCAAAACCGAAACCCAAAACCCAGATTTTAACTCCTGCAAAAAAAAAGAGAAAGAAAAAGCCACATCAACACAGCAACCCATCAGATCCGAGAACATCCAGACCATCAAAACCAAAAAAATTACAAAAAAAAAACAAAACAGAAAAGAAAAAGGGTGAGGAAATGGTTTCGGTTAAACCTAGATCTATGGTGTTAGGGATATTTTCGAGTGAAACCAAGGCTGGATCTGGATAGAAGAAGGAGAGACGAGTGTTTTAAGGGTGTCAGGGAGACCGCCAGCGACCGGCGCATGGTGGCCGACAGCCATTCGGGGGCTGAAGGGTTGAGAGAGTTTTTGATTTTTTTTTGGGAAACCGGTTAAAATGAATGAAACAAAAAAAAGTGGCCTTTTATAAAGCAGCAAAACGCTGCGTTTTGGAGCCTCTGGGTCCGCGTGTTGCCCCTACCCAGGGTCCGCACGCCGCTCCAACACTCGACCCGCGACCCGATTCGTGACCCGCCCCTTGGCTTGCTATCAGCTCCAGCAACCCAATCCTTTTTCTGGCTGGGCCCGTGTTCCCTAAGTGCCGTATTTGGGCTTCATTGCTCTTGGGTTCTAAGTTCAAATTAATTTGGGTATATTTCCACTCCTCCCATTTATTTATTTATTTATTTGTTTTGTTAGATGGTTTATTTCTTGTTTTTCTAATATATTTCATGGTAAAAACATATATTTATTTGCATGTAAAATAGTCTAGAATTTATAATAATTAATATAATTGCATGAGATTAGTTTCAATAATAAAATTAAACACTTTTTTTTTAAAAAAATATAATAATAACAATAAATTTTTTAGTATAATTTTTCATAATACTAGGCAAATTGTTAGCCTGTAAAATGTGTAATAATAAATTTTAAATAAATATTTGTCCAATGATGGGATGTTATGGAAGTCACAAGTAATGATTCCTTAACTGATCCCTAGGTGAGAAGAGTCTACTAAATATTGTCAAAAGTAAAGTATTGAGGTATTTAGTATGATTTTTCAATAATTTAAATTTTTGAAAATAAAAATTGAAATTTTAAAATTAATAATAAAATTAAAATTAAGTAAAAATTGTCCGATGATGGGACGTTATGGAAGTCACAAGTAGTGATTCCTTAACTGATCCCTAGGTGAGAAGAGTCATACTAATTGTTGCCAAAAGTATTGGAATATTTAGTATGATTTTTCAATAATTTAAATTTTTATTAAAATGAAAACAAAATAAGTTCTCTTTTAAAATTAATAATGAAATTTAAATTCAAGTAAATGAATTTTCGATGATGGGATGCTACGGAAGTCACAAGTAGTGATTCCTAGTTGATCCCTAGGTGAGAGAAATCCTACTAAATGTTGCCAAAAGTATTAGAATATTTAGTATAATTTTTCAATAATTTAAATTTTTATTAAAATGAAAATAAAGTAAGTTCTTTTTAAATTAATAATAAAATCTAAATTTAATAAATGTCCGATGATGGGATGTTACGGAAGTCACAAGTAGTGATTCCTAGCTGATCCCTAGGTGAGAAGAGTTGTACTAAATGTTGCCAAAAGTATTGGAATATTTAGTATGATTTTTCAATAATTTAAATTTTTATTAAAAATGAAAATGAATAAGTTTTGTTAAAAACAGAGAAATATAAGTAAATAAACAAATAAAAAATATAAGTAAATAAACAAATAAATAATGAAATTCAAAATAAAAAAATTCATTTGCATCATTTTTTATCTCTTTGCATCATATGCATTCATGATAATTTTCGAAATGGGTGTGAATTCTACCGAGGATGAGATTTTATAAAAGTCACAAGTAGTGATTCTTAAGAAATCTCTAGGTGAGAAAAATTATTTCAAATGATGTCAAAAGTATTGGAGTATTCGATTTAATTATTCAATACAAAAAGGGTTCACATTCACTTTCGATAAACAAAATTTAACCTTTTTTTAAATGAAAAAATAATTTTGATAAATAATAAAATGCTTCAAAAAGAATAAAATTGATTGAAATAAAATAGGAATTATTTTTAAATATTAATTACGACCATTTTATTGAAACCAAAGAATAACACATGATTATTGTGGTACCGTTTTTTTTAACGGGCGTCGTGGGGGTGCTAATCCTTCCCCTCGCGTAACCGTACTCCCGGACCCGATTTTGTTTTCGCAGATCAAAAATTGTCTTTTTAATAAAACTTAATTAATTTTGAGATTTTGTTGAAAAGATAAATATTTTAGGTGACCAATCACATCTAGTAAAAAAAAGGATTGGTGGCGACTCCCTGTTTTTAAACGTTTTTCAAAATCGTCGAGCGCGAAATCGTTACGACAACACTATACTTTTTTTTATAATGAATATGCCAGATGAGAGAATGTATGTGTTGAATCGAATTTCAAATGTATAAAACTTTGGTACAATCATTTGAGTCAATAACATCCTTCGTTAAGCTTATCGTCCAATTGACACTAAAAACCAAGAACAATGGGTAATCATGTTTCTTTGCTTTTATTAGGTTAATAAAGTAGAACTGCTTGATGATAAAATTGGATAACACTTTATTAAGACCATTAAATTAAAAACAATATATTCATACTTCTATTAATGACAATATATTTAGCTCTTTCAAACTATTGAAAAATTACTACCAAATTAGAATATATATATATATATATATATATATATATATAGTACTTAATATTTGGTTCACTTAGTAATGAAAATATCCTTTACTTCTTTTTTTCAAAAAAAATGATGTAAATTTGAATTACCTTTTCTCGAACATATATGAGAAAAGCAAAGAATATTATTGATGTTAATATGGATATGATTTTATCATACACTAATCACGGCTTTAGTTGTTTTTTTTTTTTGGTACAGGCTTTAGTTGTTTTTATTTGTACGCAATCATTTGTGGTTTACTTATTTCAGTATGAAAATCTGTTCAAAATAATATCCCCAATAAGAAATCAAAAGTTAAAGTGGAAAGGTTTATCGTTCTCTTTAGAAATGGATGTTTTTTCCTTCAATTCTCTTTCTTTCTCATCTTCTCTTCTACCAGCCCTCGAACAAGGGACATGTGCTTTTTAATATATTTTCTTTTAAAAAAATGTGGTAACTTTTTAATATATTTTCTTAAAAAAATGTGCTATTCCTAGTAAAAGTAGAAATGCAAATATTCAATCATGAATTTTGTCTTTTTGTATATGGTGGATAGATTTTACCGGCAATTATTATTTTTCTGTTTCTTCTTTTTTATTGGCAAATTCAACTCCCATTTGCAATTTTGAATTTTTAACTGAAACTTTTCTAAATTAATAGTATTTTATTTTTAAGAAGGAAGAAATTGATAAAAATAAAAAATAAAAACAACACCGAACTTATATCTTCATAGCTAATTTCCCTATTTTGTGAACATATTTCAATATTAATATTAATTTAAGTAATATACGAAAACTTGTAATTTAATTTTTTTGGGCAGCAAATCTGTAAACTAAATGCAGGCCAAAAAGAGCTTGAATAAAGTAAGTAATGGTTTATCGGAAATAAGAAACGGAAATCTTAATTTACCTCATTCATTCCTTCCTATAATGACAAACTGTGTTTGATTTGAAGTGGTAAAATAACATTAAATAAACTCAAAATAGAAAAAAAAATTTATAACTTACCACAACTAGTTATCACAAAAACCAAACTTATGCAAAATCAAATAGAAATACATACTTTTATTATTTATGAATTTAATATTTCTTTATAATTGTAATCTCTTTTATAATGTATTATATCTAATAAAAATAAATATTTTCTTTACAAAAAAAAGATGATACTAAATTTTCGAGGAAAAAGAAAGAAAATATATACCAAGTAGTTTACCTGAATTAATCTTTAATCAACCCAAGATCTAAACAAACTTAAATATGAACATGAAATTGTAATTTATATAACATTGGCTAATTAATTCAAAAAAATTATCTTAAATTAAACTTTTAATTATAAAATTATAAAAACTCAATTCATAACTTTCTTAAATATAAAAAATTATATTTATAAAAATCTTAAGTCCAATATATTTTTAAAAAAAAACCCAAAATGCGAAGATTAATACATTTTAAAAAAGTCATTTTTTAAGACAAACGTAATCCACATCCGAGCATTCGCATTTACTATTTCTGAGTGCAATGAAAGTAGCACTATATTTACCTGACAAAGGTTTACCTTTTTTAGATTTTTCATTTTTTAAACTTCACATAAAAAGAATGATAAACATTTATGTTGCAGCAAAAAAAAAAGTTTAGTCCACCCAATTGAAAATGGAAATTACCAAAATTCTGACTGTCACAGATTCAGTAATAAATATTCTAAAATCCAAAATCTAAAAGTACATTTCATAAAATAAAAAAAAAGTCAAAAAGTACTGCCCCATCTCTGTTAGCTTTTGCAGTGCACGTTGCTTTACTTTCTCTCTTATTATTCTATTTTATTTTGTTTTCTTTTTGCTGCTGACACTTTGTGATGTAGTCTTTTCAATATTTTGATTCAATTAAAAATTTCCAGCCTCAATGATTTAATGTGTCAGTTAAAGGACATTTGTTTTTGCATGCGAAGAAATCTCCACCAACGGATGGCTTTGATATATGAGATGTGATTGGTGGATGTTGGAATTGAAGGGTTGAGATTTTACTTGGTGGGTGGTGGGCACAGCTTAGGAGGACAGAATCAAATTTTAATCAGATATTCAGATTCAATTTTGGGTCAAAGTTTTCTCCACTCATTTTCTATTTAACAGTACGAATGAAATGAATGCATGGGAAGGGCGGTCTCAATTATTTTTAACTTTTTCTTTTACGATAGTAATTACATGTTGTGTAATTATTTCACTAGGGCCCTTCTTATTTATTTATTTTTTTTTAATTTGAGCGTGATATATGTGCTCCATTTGAAGATATTTTATTTATTAAAATTAATGAAAAAAATACAACAATATTCCAAATGCAGTAATAATGAGAAAAAGAAATTCACTTGCACCAGTTTATATCAATATAAAATTAATTAAATTTACATAATTTCATATTTTATATTATTTACATTTTTAATTATCGAAGTGATAATAGTATTAGATCAGTTCAAAATTTTATACGCATGACAGATATAAGTAACAGTGGAAAGTTTTTATTGTTAAGAAAGTTTTGTTATTTATTATTTTTTATCAGAACATGATTAATTTAAAATCGTAAAATAAATAAAAATACATGTACTTATATAAAAAATAATAATATAAAGTACTAAACTTTTTAACGAAAATTGATCTAATTATTCTTATCCTTTTTATCAAATTTTAGATCCAAGGCTCAATTTTTTTATTCTCCCTCGAACCTCCCAGTAAAAGAAAATTACTAGAGGTGATTATTAGGCCGGGTTGGCCCGACCCGGTTTGCAACCGGATCGGGTCAATTCGGCCCAAAATCCTAACCGGTACTGTACCGGTTCGGAATCGGCCCAGCTCGGAAACATACCGGGCTGGGCCGATTTTAAATTTTTAAAACCGGGCCCTACCGGACCGGTTTGAACCAGTTTGGTTAAAAAAATTTAAAAAAAAAATATTTTTGACTGCAGTTGCACTGCAGTCATTTTGATGGGCAACGACCATTACTTTTTTTTAATTTTTTTATTTTTTAATTTTAATTAAATTAAAAAAAAAAAGCTTTGCTGCCACTGCGCCTAGCCCCTGCACTGCAATTGCACTGCAGTACAACTGCAGTATGCAGAGCAGAGGCAAGTCTTGCCTCTACTCTGTGTTTGATGGGCAACGGCCAAATATCAATCCTTTTTTTTTTAATTTTTTTATTTTTTTATTCTAATTTTTTTCCTATAAATACCTCTATAATCTTCTATTTTCATTTACATTTCTTCTATATTTTCTCTCAAATCTACTATCTATATTCATCTACTCTTATTCTCTTCACTCACATACTTTCTCAATATTCACTCAACCTCTCTCAAATTCACTTAAATTCCCTTATTCCAAATTTAAAATATCATCATTTCCTTTCTAAATTTCATTTTTTTTATTTTATAATTTTACAAATTTTACTTTTAATTTTCAAATTCTAATATATTATATATATTCCTTATTCCAACTTATAATATCATCATTTTCTTTATAAATTTCATTTTGTAGACACCATTTTTGTCCGGTTCTTTTTCAAACATTTTTAATTAAGTAGTTTTTATATATCTTATCATCAATTTTTTTAAATTTTTATTTTTATTTTTATTTTTTACTTTTATTTTAGATTTAGAAATAAATTTTGGATTTTGATTTTTATAAAATATAATAAAAAGGGAAGGAAATCGGAATTAATTTTGCTAGGAAAGCAGATTTAAATGAGATTATTAAAGATTGAAATTTAAATTTTGTGTAAAGAAAAATCAGAATTAATATCGGATTTAAGATCCGATTCTTGAAATCTAAAAATTTCCTAAAAGATTGATTCTTGATTTTTATTACCTAAAATAAAAAAAAAAGCTAGGTCTATTTAAATAACAACACAAGAAGAAAAAGAGGAGGGAGAGGAGTTTTGCTATTTAACTGAGACGGCAGACTTGCAGTAGGGATCTTTAACTTAGCTCTACAATATCACCCTCATCCCCGGTACCACACCTTCACTAGCCCCTCAACACCTCCAAAGCCCGTGCCCTTCATAGCACTGCTTGCTGCACTACTCATTTTCACCACGTTGCTTCACCGTAAGCCACCATCATCATCATCATCGTCGACCTGCTCAGTTTCCATTACCATCGTTGCTTGCCGCACCGTTTTGCATGAACCAAAACTGTTGTCCGTTCCTATCATCATCACCCAAGTTGCTGTCCTCGTTGCACCTCTCGCAGACATCCCTATCTGCTGTATTGTCTCCTTGCCGAGCCTGCATCATCATCTACCCCAGCTGCCACGATCCTGCTCCGCCCTGTCCGCTGCTGTCTGCTTGCAGCCAACCTTCCCTGCTCACGTCTCTACCTTGCTTTACCACCATCACGGTTCAGCAGTTTGCTACGACTTTGGTGTCACTCTGTTGCATTGTTGGTTGCTGCAAAGAAAACCATTTACTGCCGTTGGAAAGAACCAAAAAGAAGGAACGAAAAAGCAAGGCAACTGAGGAAGCGGTCACCGTGAGCAGCTACAAAGCTTTTGGACTGAAGTTGCTGTGTGAAGAAATTACGTGGGCAAGTAAAAAGAAAAAGAGATAGAGAAAGACAGGTTTGTTTTTAATATATATATATATATATATATATTTAATTTACTTGGCTAATGCATGATTGAGTTACTTGATTAGTGAATTGATGGTGGCAGTGTATGTGGCGCATATTACTTGCAGCATGTATTCATTTACAATACTTGAAAATGTTTTAAGTGGTCTTCCATGATTTAGTTGGCTAATAAATTGATAGTGGGTGGTATGCTTATATACATATACATATATACATATATATATATATATATATATATATATATATATATATATATAGTATATGGCACGTATTAGCATTTTGCATCATTTGAGAAAGGTTTATTTGTTTGTCATATTTTGGAAAGTAATTTCAAGCATGTAGGGCTTATAATTATTAATTCTATGAAGTAAATTTATAAAGTTACAATTAAATTGTAAGATAAATATCATTCTACAATTGATATAATTATAAAATTCTAATGTAAATAATGATTATACCGATGATGACATTTTGAGAAGGTCAATTGAGACATCTTAAAAATGTCTAGGTGAGGAAATTCTTTCTTAAGTTGAGCCAAATTGATGGAATACTTTTGAAAGAATTTTCAATAAATTATAATTCATGTTTATTCTTAGTAAATTAAATATGAATAAAATATAAATAAATATAAATACAAGAACATAAATTAGATGAAAAATTAAATAAATAGAATGAAATAGTTTAGATTGAAAATAATTAGTAATTATTAAGATTAGATAATAAATAAATATGAGTTATATTGATGATGAAATTCCAAGAAAATCAATCGAGACTCCTTGGATATTTCTAGGTGAGATGATTCTTTCTTAAGTTGAGCCAAATTGATGGAATACTTTTGAAAGAATTTTCGATAAAATATAATTCATGCTTATTAAATAAATATAAATAAATAAAATAAAGATAAATTAAATCAAGGTTGAAATTAAAGAAATTTAAATAAAATTAGATAAGTGAATGAACTAAATAGCTTTGTTGGCTCTATAGGCTATACCGAGAGGGGGGGTGAATCGGTTCTTAGCTAACTTATGCCCGTTTTTCGGTTTCTCTAAATTCTCTAGCCTATTTGAGTGTTTTCTAAGTTCTCTAAGCTAGGCAATTATACAATATAAATTCAATTCAATAAGCACAATATAATTGCAAGTAAAGAGAGTAGGGAAAGAGAGATTTACACAAGTGATTTATAGAGGTTCGGCTACCTTGCCTACGTCCTCTACCTTGAGACGCTCCCAAGGATTTTCCCAAATTCACTATACTTGAATTTGTCTTTACAATCCCTCTTTTTACAGGCTTAAGAGAAACCTCTCTCTTTTTCTAGGCTCAAGAGAAACCTCTTCTCCCTCTTTTTCTAAGGCTCAAGAGAAACCTCCCTCTTTTTCTAAGGCTCAAGAGAAACCTCCCCTTTTTACAAGGATTGAATTGGATAACAAGTTGTGTAATCAAGGAAGACCTCTAAGTAGGCAAATGATTACAGAAATTGAGCACAATGAAAAGCCTATACAAAGTTTGTGCTAAGCAATACAAGAAATAGATGAGTGATAGAAGATGAAGACTCTTTATCTCTTGAATTGATGTTGAGGCTTGAGGAAGATGAATAAAATGATGAAAGATGTTGCTTGGTTGTTCCTCTTCTTTCCTTTAGCTTCTAAGCCTCTATTTATAGTCCCTTGGATGGTTTGTGGACGTTGGTTGGAGCCAAAACAGAAAGTAGCCGTTGTGTCTCACAGAAAAGAGCCGTTGGGGGCTTTCTGGTGCAAAGGGATCGATCCTGCTACAGTGGGGATCGATCCCTTTTGTCCAGAATCTTAATTCTGGGCTTCAGGGACCTTGGGAAGACTTTCTGCCAAAAGGGGATCGATCCTGCTACAGTGGGGATCGATCCTTTTCTTCCAGAGGGCATTTTTCCTGCACTTTTGGGTTAGAAATGATATGACCTTTGATCCTAATTCAACCCAAACCATTTATAAGTTTTAAGGGAGTTTTTCTTGACTTTCTCAAATGAAAATATTGTCCAAACATTCATCAAGTGATTTTCTAAAATATTCAAGACATTACAAAGTATTAAGACCAATAAGAGTAGGTAATTAAATCATGGTCTTAAGTTTGATATGATCACTTGAAAATGAATTGAGAAAATCATGTGTGATGAGCAAATTTACAATGTGAATTAAGACATTAAAGCTTACTTAAGTTTTTGTCATTTCAAAATATATATTGCAATTTAAAGCTAACAATCTCCCCCTTTTTGATATGACAAAACTTAATGTAAATTTGCTTTGAAAATTCTTTGAAAAGAATACTCCCCCTCAAATAAAGCAGGATTTTATAAAGCTCCCCCTTAATATAAGCATGGGTTTTGAAAATGAATTTTCCCTCATTATCTCTCCCCCTTAATATCTCTCCCTATATCTATCTCTCCCTTTATCTATCTCTCCCCCTTTTTGTCATAGCAAAAAGAAGGAAAAAATAAAAAAAATATGCTCCCCCTAAAATCATGGCTATGTGAGAACAAATAAAAATGCTCCATCCAACAAGAAACATGTTAGTAGATGAGACTTATAGCACAATTTCATAAGACAATGTCCATAAAGAGTATGAAATGTTTAGGCATGCAAAGGACAAGGCTTATTTTCCTATACCAATTGTTTATAAATAATTTTGATACCAATTGTTGATAAGTAATTTTGCAAGAAGATTTCAATTGGTAAGAAGTTAAGCAAGCACCTAAGTATATCAATTGTTCTCTAAGGTCCAACTAAGGTGCATGGTAATACATCATGATTATGAGCTAAAATTATATAACATATCATATGCATGTGCTCATAAATCATGTTCAAGTAAGAGTGTGCATAGAATTAAGACATATAGCAAGTAACTACAAGTTCTAGCACACAAGAGTTTCATGCAAAAATATCCTAAGAGAATTCTTCTCTATTTGTCATTTCAAACTAAAGAGCATGAGAAGAATTGTCAATTTAAAGCTCATACCAATTGGCAATTTAGATTTGGCTTACCAATTATTGAAAATATGGTTGCCAATGATACTAATTGTTATTTCAATCTAAATACCAATTGTTACTAATGGTTGACTTAGGCATTTTGCATGAATCCAATATCTATGTGTAGTGTGTTCATATCAAGAAAATAATCATTCCAAATATGCAAGAACACAACACATATCATCAAATATGCATATGGATCAATTAATCATTAGCACACTATCATAAAGTATTAATCCATATTCATATTCACAAATTTATACCATATGGAAGATTTATAAAATCAAGGTATTCAAGCAAACACATTTTCTCCCATGGTTTCAAGCACACAAATCCTATGCTCATTTTCTAATTCAAGTCCTTAACCAATTATGAGCAAGGAAAGATTCAAATAATAAATGCATGGATATCAAGTTTGTTCAAGTTTGCATTTATCTTTGAGTGTTGGTGTTGTCATTAAGACCCTAGTTCTTTAAGTACAAGGATGATAAAGTTTTATGCATTTTAACTTTTAGGATCCATTTACCATCACAAATTATAGGCCAATGACTATTACCAATTGTTGAATTTACATTTGGAATCAATCCACTAGATGTAAAATTATCATGAAACCTAGTGTGGAATAGATAAGTCAAGCTAAGAGACATAATCCTATAAGCATGCTTGACTAAGATGAACAAAAAGAATGAGGCATATTTATTATGTACAAGTTCATCAAATTCTCAAATATATCCATAAATTCTTGAAATAATTCTCAAAATTATGGTTAAGCATTCATTGAAAGTATATTTCAAGGTTATTTCAAGAGTTATGCAAATCATGAATGTTTACAACAAGAAAAATGATTTTGCACTTGTGAGCTCAAGAAAAATGATAATGATTGTTGAGAGTGATACCATTTGTTGGAAATGATATTAATTGATGGAGTTGAGGCATGATATCAATGAAGAATGAGTTTTCATATATTACCGATCATCAAAAAGAAGTTAAAACAATGAATTTTAAGTTGAGAAGAGAGAAAATATCAAAACAATGAAAAGTTCTTCTCAATTTCGGTTGAAAACATGCAGGAGTGCCTTTTCTGGCCTGGGGGGATCGATCCTGCTACAGTGGGGATCGATCCCTCATATGTTCCTGCAGATTCTGCAGTTGTTTTGACAGAAAATTGGACTTGTGAGGTACCAAAACTTCGTTTTTGAGTGTTTTAAGTCCAAGTAAAGGTTTAAACATTTGTAAAACATGATTTTGGACTTGTATGAATGAAAAACATGAATGAAAAACCATTTAACAAAAGATTTTGCAATTTTGGAAGCATTTTCACAATAAAATGCATTTTTGGCCTCAAAGGAGGTCATTTTGAGAGTTATGCATATTTTGACCAAACCAATGCATTGAATTACATAAATATGTCAAAACAAACTTGTTCACATAGATTTTGAGCATATATAACATTAAAACATACATCTTGTGAACAACATGCCATGATTGTCAACATACAAGTTCTTCATTAATGCACATGACATAGCATTTTGCATATATGACATATTTCGCAATTTGAGGCAGGTAAATACATTATTAACACATAGAAAACTTGCTCAAACTACAGAAATCCAATAATAATCATAAATCATGCTTTTCATTCAATAATCCAATGCCTCATGAATCATCCATCAACCAATCAACAATCATTTTTCATGCCTTTTGATCAATCATTCAACTCACAAAGATTATCAACCACATTTCTCATCTATGCACAAATAATCAAATAAAAGTTTTAAGGAGTAAAGAATTAAGCTTACGAAACTCCTTTGCTTGAGTATGCTTTGCCTTGAATTGTTGAGTCCACCTTGTGCCATTCTTTTGAAGAATTGTTGTGATGGATCCTCAAGCTTTTCCTTTTTCTCATTGGCACAAGCAATCTCCATAGAGGTGTGTAGAGCATTCAAACTTCATTGTTTCTTGTATCTCCATGCTCTAACACTCCTACAACAAACAAATTCAAGCATGCTTTGGTACCCAAATTTTCTTGGGTCCATGAAAGTTAGTGCAAATAATTTTTGATCCTTTTGGGATCCATTTCAAGCACAAATCATCATTATTTACAGCATGCTTTGGCACCCATATTTTCTTAACTACTCTTCCTCTAAATGTGGTTTTCCTATATGTGCATGCTTGTGA
The DNA here is from genome assembly GCA_031772115.1 of Heritiera littoralis. Classification (NCBI taxonomy): domain Eukaryota; kingdom Viridiplantae; phylum Streptophyta; class Magnoliopsida; order Malvales; family Malvaceae; genus Heritiera; species Heritiera littoralis. The sequence goes on from JAPDPK010000043.1 coordinate 4,579,129, forward strand.
AGAGTGTCCTATTCTATTGCATAGTGAGCATGTAAGAGATAAATCATGCATAGTATTTTTGCTCACAAGGAAATTCTTTAGATGAGTTTCTTTTTGTATTGCATTATAACCTAACCCATCTTTATCAAAGAAAGCTCTTTGGGTCTCTAACATATGATCTAGCTTTTGTTGACCCATATAAAACCTAGAAAATGAGTTATGCAAATTTGTGTTCTTTTCATTTAACTCATTTATCTCTAAGTTGGCCTCTTCTAGCTTCTTTTCAAATTCTATCTTAGCACTTGTCAAGGCTTCATTTTCTATTTTTAATTTAGCAATGATTTTCTTATATTTAGAATTCATGCATTGAAATTCATTTGCTAAATCATTAAAGGCATTTTGTAGTTCACTAAATGTATAATCATTATCTTCACTAGAACTACAACTGGCCTCATCATCACTAATGGCCATAAAGCATGAGTAGGCTACCTCTTCATTTACATTTTCATCATCGGAGCTATCACTATCGCTCCATGCAGCCACAAATGCTTTCTTCCTAGGCTTCCTATCCTTTTCCTTCCTAAGTAAGGGGCAATCTAACTTAGTATGGCCTGGTTCATTGCACTCATAACATACTAAGGGGTCCTTTTCTCTTCTACTTGACTCTCCCCTTTGATGTCTCCTATTACTCTCTCTTTCTTTCATTCTCATAAATCTATTAAATCTTTTGGCAAACATTGCCATTTCTTTTTCTTCCTCATTTCCACTCTCATCACTATCATCTTCAATGACCTCATGAGTGGAGGACTTAAGTGCTACCCCTACTTTCTTTGAAGGCACTTCATTTCTTTTCATTTTCATTTCATATGTAAGTAGGGAGCCCATAAGTTCATCTAGGGACAAGGTGTTAGGATCCTTAGATTCTTCTATAGCAGTCACCTTTGCCTCCCAAGATTTTGGCAAGCTATTCAAGATTTTCTTGACCATTTCTACATTGGAATAGCTCTTGCCTAATGCCTTAAGTCCATTAATTATATCATTAAATCTAGTGAACATTTCGCTAATGGACTCATTTTCTTTCATCCTAAATAGCTCATAATCATGTGTGAGCATTCCTACTTTGGTTTCTCTAACTTGATTGGTCCCCTCATGTGTGATGGCTAATTTGTCCCATATTTGCTTAGCATTTTCACATAGGGACACTCTATTATATTCATTGGGACCTAATGCACAAAAGAGAGTGTGCATAGCCTTGGCATTCAATTGTGCCACTCTCATGTCATTTGTGTCCCACTCATCCTCTAGCTTAGGGACATCTTTTCCATCTACTTTCTTCATGGGAATTCTAGGACCATTCACTATAATTCTCCACACTTCATAATCGTTTGATTGTACAAATAACATCATTCTAGTTTTCCAATATGAATAGTTCTCACCATTAAAGAGTGGAGGTCTAACTAATGATTGTCCCTCTTCTCCTAGGGGTGTGCCTATATTCAAATGAGCCATTTAAGATCGTTTTGCTCGATAGAGGTTAGTCTAATTCAATCTCGAGCCCAAGCTCTGATACCAATTGTTGGCTCTATAGGCTATACCGAGAGGGGGGGTGAATCGGTTCTTAGCTAACTTATGCCCATTTTTCGGTTTCTCTAAATTCTCTAGCCTATTTGAGTGTTTTCTAAGTTCTCTAAGCTAGGCAATTATACAATATAAATTCAATTCAATAAGCACAATATAATTGCAAGTAAAGAGAGTAGGGAAAGAGAGATTTACACAAGTGATTTATAGAGGTTCGGCTACCTTGCCTACGTCCTCTACCTTGAGACGCTCCCAAGGATTTTCCCAAATTCACTATACTTGAATTTGTCTTTACAATCCCTCTTTTTACAGGCTTAAGAGAAACCTCTCTCTTTTTCTAGGCTCAAGAGAAACCTCTTCTCCCTCTTTTTCTAAGGCTCAAGAGAAACCTCCCCTTTTTACAAGGATTGAATTGGATAACAAGTTGTGTAATCAAGGAAGACCTCTAAGTAGGCAAATGATTACAGAAATTGAGCACAATGAAAAGCCTATACAAAGTTTGTGCTAAGCAATACAAGAAATAGATGAGTGATAGAAGATGAAGACTCTTTATCTCTTGAATTGATGTTGAGGCTTGAGGAAGATGAATAAAATGATGAAAGATGTTGCTTGGTTGTTCCTCTTCTTTCCTTTAGCTTCTAAGCCTCTATTTATAGTCCCTTGGATGGTTTGTGGACGTTGGTTGGAGCCAAAACAGAAAGTAGCCGTTGTGTCTCACAGAAAAGAGCCGTTGGGGGCTTTCTGGTGCAAAGGGATCGATCCTGCTACAGTGGGGATCGATCCCTTTTGTCCAGAATCTTAATTCTGGGCTTCAGGGACCTTGGGAAGACTTTCTGCCAAAAGGGGATCGATCCTGCTACAGTGGGGATCGATCCTTTTCTTCCAGAGGGCATTTTTCCTGCACTTTTGGGTTAGAAATGATATGACCTTTGATCCTAATTCAACCCAAACCATTTATAAGTTTTAAGGGAGTTTTTCTTGACTTTCTCAAATGAAAATATTGTCCAAACATTCATCAAGTGATTTTCTAAAATATTCAAGACATTACAAAGTATTAAGACCAATAAGAGTAGGTAATTAAATCATGGTCTTAAGTTTGATATGATCACTTGAAAATGAATTGAGAAAATCATGTGTGATGAGCAAATTTACAATGTGAATTAAGACATTAAAGCTTACTTAAGTTTTTGTCATTTCAAAATATATATTGCAATTTAAAGCTAACAATCTCCCCCTTTTTGATATGACAAAACTTAATGTAAATTTGCTTTGAAAATTCTTTGAAAAGAATACTCCCCCTCAAATAAAGCAGGATTTTATAAAGCTCCCCCTTAATATAAGCATGGGTTTTGAAAATGAATTTTCCCTCATTATCTCTCCCCCTTAATATCTCTCCCTATATCTATCTCTCCCTTTATCTATCTCTCCCCCTTTTTGTCATAGCAAAAAGAAGGAAAAAATAAAAAAAATATGCTCCCCCTAAAATCATGGCTATGTGAGAACAAATAAAAATGCTCCATCCAACAAGAAACATGTTAGTAGATGAGACTTATAGCACAATTTCATAAGACAATGTCCATAAAGAGTATGAAATGTTTAGGCATGCAAAGGACAAGGCTTATTTTCCTATACCAATTGTTTATAAATAATTTTGATACCAATTGTTGATAAGTAATTTTGCAAGAAGATTTCAATTGGTAAGAAGTTAAGCAAGCACCTAAGTATATCAATTGTTCTCTAAGGTCCAACTAAGGTGCATGGTAATACATCATGATTATGAGCTAAAATTATATAACATATCATATGCATGTGCTCATAAATCATGTTCAAGTAAGAGTGTGCATAGAATTAAGACATATAGCAAGTAACTACAAGTTCTAGCACACAAGAGTTTCATGCAAAAATATCCTAAGAGAATTCTTCTCTATTTGTCATTTCAAACTAAAGAGCATGAGAAGAATTGTCAATTTAAAGCTCATACCAATTGGCAATTTAGATTTGGCTTACCAATTATTGAAAATATGGTTGCCAATGATACTAATTGTTATTTCAATCTAAATACCAATTGTTACTAATGGTTGACTTAGGCATTTTGCATGAATCCAATATCTATGTGTAGTGTGTTCATATCAAGAAAATAATCATTCCAAATATGCAAGAACACAACACATATCATCAAATATGCATATGGATCAATTAATCATTAGCACACTATCATAAAGTATTAATCCATATTCATATTCACAAATTTATACCATATGGAAGATTTATAAAATCAAGGTATTCAAGCAAACACATTTTCTCCCATGGTTTCAAGCACACAAATCCTATGCTCATTTTCTAATTCAAGTCCTTAACCAATTATGAGCAAGGAAAGATTCAAATAATAAATGCATGGATATCAAGTTTGTTCAAGTTTGCATTTATCTTTGAGTGTTGGTGTTGTCATTAAGACCCTAGTTCTTTAAGTACAAGGATGATAAAGTTTTATGCATTTTAACTTTTAGGATCCATTTACCATCACAAATTATAGGCCAATGACTATTACCAATTGTTGAATTTACATTTGGAATCAATCCACTAGATGTAAAATTATCATGAAACCTAGTGTGGAATAGATAAGTCAAGCTAAGAGACATAATCCTATAAGCATGCTTGACTAAGATGAACAAAAAGAATGAGGCATATTTATTATGTACAAGTTCATCAAATTCTCAAATATATCCATAAATTCTTGAAATAATTCTCAAAATTATGGTTAAGCATTCATTGAAAGTATATTTCAAGGTTATTTCAAGAGTTATGCAAATCATGAATGTTTACAACAAGAAAAATGATTTTGCACTTGTGAGCTCAAGAAAAATGATAATGATTGTTGAGAGTGATACCATTTGTTGGAAATGATATTAATTGATGGAGTTGAGGCATGATATCAATGAAGAATGAGTTTTCATATATTACCGATCATCAAAAAGAAGTTAAAACAATGAATTTTAAGTTGAGAAGAGAGAAAATATCAAAACAATGAAAAGTTCTTCTCAATTTCGGTTGAAAACATGCAGGAGTGCCTTTTCTGGCCTGGGGGGATCGATCCTGCTACAGTGGGGATCGATCCCTCATATGTTCCTGCAGATTCTGCAGTTGTTTTGACAGAAAATTGGACTTGTGAGGTACCAAAACTTCGTTTTTGAGTGTTTTAAGTCCAAGTAAAGGTTTAAACATTTGTAAAACATGATTTTGGACTTGTATGAATGAAAAACATGAATGAAAAACCATTTAACAAAAGATTTTGCAATTTTGGAAGCATTTTCACAATAAAATGCATTTTTGGCCTCAAAGGAGGTCATTTTGAGAGTTATGCATATTTTGACCAAACCAATGCATTGAATTACATAAATATGTCAAAACAAACTTGTTCACATAGATTTTGAGCATATATAACATTAAAACATACATCTTGTGAACAACATGCCATGATTGTCAACATACAAGTTCTTCATTAATGCACATGACATAGCATTTTGCATATATGACATATTTCGCAATTTGAGGCAGGTAAATACATTATTAACACATAGAAAACTTGCTCAAACTACAGAAATCCAATAATAATCATAAATCATGCTTTTCATTCAATAATCCAATGCCTCATGAATCATCCATCAACCAATCAACAATCATTTTTCATGCCTTTTGATCAATCATTCAACTCACAAAGATTATCAACCACATTTCTCATCTATGCACAAATAATCAAATAAAAGTTTTAAGGAGTAAAGAATTAAGCTTACGAAACTCCTTTGCTTGAGTATGCTTTGCCTTGAATTGTTGAGTCCACCTTGTGCCATTCTTTTGAAGAATTGTTGTGATGGATCCTCAAGCTTTTCCTTTTTCTCATTGGCACAAGCAATCTCCATAGAGGTGTGTAGAGCATTCAAACTTCATTGTTTCTTGTATCTCCATGCTCTAACACTCCTACAACAAACAAATTCAAGCATGCTTTGGTACCCAAATTTTCTTGGGTCCATGAAAGTTAGTGCAAATAATTTTTGATCCTTTTGGGATCCATTTCAAGCACAAATCATCATTATTTACAGCATGCTTTGGCACCCATATTTTCTTAACTACTCTTCCTCTAAATGTGGTTTTCCTATATGTGCATGCTTGTGAAGAGTGTCCTATTCTATTGCATAGTGAGCATGTAAGAGATAAATCATGCATAGTATTTTTGCTCACAAGGAAATTCTTTAGATGAGTTTCTTTTTGTATTGCATTATAACCTAACCCATCTTTATCAAAGAAAGCTCTTTGGGTCTCTAACATATGATCTAGCTTTTGTTGACCCATATAAAACCTAGAAAATGAGTTATGCAAATTTGTGTTCTTTTCATTTAACTCATTTATCTCTAAGTTGGCCTCTTCTAGCTTCTTTTCAAATTCTATCTTAGCACTTGTCAAGGCTTCATTTTCTATTTTTAATTTAGCAATGATTTTCTTATATTTAGAATTCATGCATTGAAATTCATTTGCTAAATCATTAAAGGCATTTTGTAGTTCACTAAATGTATAATCATTATCTTCACTAGAACTACAACTGGCCTCATCATCACTAATGGCCATAAAGCATGAGTAGGCTACCTCTTCATTTACATTTTCATCATCGGAGCTATCACTATCGCTCCATGCAGCCACAAATGCTTTCTTCCTAGGCTTCCTATCCTTTTCCTTCCTAAGTAAGGGGCAATCTAACTTAGTATGGCCTGGTTCATTGCACTCATAACATACTAAGGGGTCCTTTTCTCTTCTACTTGACTCTCCCCTTTGATGTCTCCTATTACTCTCTCTTTCTTTCATTCTCATAAATCTATTAAATCTTTTGGCAAACATTGCCATTTCTTTTTCTTCCTCATTTCCACTCTCATCACTATCATCTTCAATGACCTCATGAGTGGAGGACTTAAGTGCTACCCCTACTTTCTTTGAAGGCACTTCATTTCTTTTCATTTTCATTTCATATGTAAGTAGGGAGCCCATAAGTTCATCTAGGGACAAGGTGTTAGGATCCTTAGATTCTTCTATAGCAGTCACCTTTGCCTCCCAAGATTTTGGCAAGCTATTCAAGATTTTCTTGACCATTTCTACATTGGAATAGCTCTTGCCTAATGCCTTAAGTCCATTAATTATATCATTAAATCTAGTGAACATTTCGCTAATGGACTCATTTTCTTTCATCCTAAATAGCTCATAATCATGTGTGAGCATTCCTACTTTGGTTTCTCTAACTTGATTGGTCCCCTCATGTGTGATGGCTAATTTGTCCCATATTTGCTTAGCATTTTCACATAGGGACACTCTATTATATTCATTGGGACCTAATGCACAAAAGAGAGTGTGCATAGCCTTGGCATTCAATTGTGCCACTCTCATGTCATTTGTGTCCCACTCATCCTCTAGCTTAGGGACATCTTTTCCATCTACTTTCTTCATGGGAATTCTAGGACCATTCACTATAATTCTCCACACTTCATAATCGTTTGATTGTACAAATAACATCATTCTAGTTTTCCAATATGAATAGTTCTCACCATTAAAGAGTGGAGGTCTAACTAATGATTGTCCCTCTTCTCCTAGGGGTGTGCCTATATTCAAATGAGCCATTTAAGATCGTTTTGCTCGATAGAGGTTAGTCTAATTCAATCTCGAGCCCAAGCTCTGATACCAATTGTTGGCTCTATAGGCTATACCGAGAGGGGGGGTGAATCGGTTCTTAGCTAACTTATGCCCATTTTTCGGTTTCTCTAAATTCTCTAGCCTATTTGAGTGTTTTCTAAGTTCTCTAAGCTAGGCAATTATACAATATAAATTCAATTCAATAAGCACAATATAATTGCAAGTAAAGAGAGTAGGGAAAGAGAGATTTACACAAGTGATTTATAGAGGTTCGGCTACCTTGCCTACGTCCTCTACCTTGAGACGCTCCCAAGGATTTTCCCAAATTCACTATACTTGAATTTGTCTTTACAATCCCTCTTTTTACAGGCTTAAGAGAAACCTCTCTCTTTTTCTAGGCTCAAGAGAAACCTCTTCTCCCTCTTTTTCTAAGGCTCAAGAGAAACCTCCCCTTTTTACAAGGATTGAATTGGATAACAAGTTGTGTAATCAAGGAAGACCTCTAAGTAGGCAAATGATTACAGAAATTGAGCACAATGAAAAGCCTATACAAAGTTTGTGCTAAGCAATACAAGAAATAGATGAGTGATAGAAGATGAAGACTCTTTATCTCTTGAATTGATGTTGAGGCTTGAGGAAGATGAATAAAATGATGAAAGATGTTGCTTGGTTGTTCCTCTTCTTTCCTTTAGCTTCTAAGCCTCTATTTATAGTCCCTTGGATGGTTTGTGGACGTTGGTTGGAGCCAAAACAGAAAGTAGCCGTTGTGTCTCACAGAAAAGAGCCGTTGGGGGCTTTCTGGTGCAAAGGGATCGATCCTGCTACAGTGGGGATCGATCCCTTTTGTCCAGAATCTTAATTCTGGGCTTCAGGGACCTTGGGAAGACTTTCTGCCAAAAGGGGATCGATCCTGCTACAGTGGGGATCGATCCTTTTCTTCCAGAGGGCATTTTTCCTGCACTTTTGGGTTAGAAATGATATGACCTTTGATCCTAATTCAACCCAAACCATTTATAAGTTTTAAGGGAGTTTTTCTTGACTTTCTCAAATGAAAATATTGTCCAAACATTCATCAAGTGATTTTCTAAAATATTCAAGACATTACAAAGTATTAAGACCAATAAGAGTAGGTAATTAAATCATGGTCTTAAGTTTGATATGATCACTTGAAAATGAATTGAGAAAATCATGTGTGATGAGCAAATTTACAATGTGAATTAAGACATTAAAGCTTACTTAAGTTTTTGTCATTTCAAAATATATATTGCAATTTAAAGCTAACAAGCTTAAAATAAAAATCATAAGAAATAAATTTAGATCGATAAAGGAGTAAACATGAATCATGCCAATGATGAAATTTCAAGAAAGTCAATTAGGACTCCTTGAAAATTTTCTAGGTGAAAAGATTTCTTTTAAGCCGAGCCAAATTGATGGGACGCTTTTAAGAAAATCTTTAATAAACCATGATTCATATTTATTCTCTAAATAAATAAAATAAATAAATAAAATATAGAGATTAATATAATATGAAATAAGATTAAAAAAATATAAAGATTAATATGGAGTCGAAATTAGAGCCAAAGTTAGAAAAATAGGATTTTCATAAAATATTTAATTAATCCGACGATGGAGTTCAAGAAAATCAATCGAGACTCCTCGAATATCTTGAGGTGAGGGAGATTTTTAAGATTGGAGCCAAATTGATGGAAAAATCTTAGAAATATTCCCAATATAAAAGCATATCGAAATTAATATAAACATAAGGCAAATTGTAAAGATAACCTAAAACCAGTTGGTACCATTTTAGGATGGGCGTTGTGGGGGTGCTAATCCTTCCCTACACGTAACCGTACTCCCGAACCCTAGTATCTTTGAACGTAGACCAAGCCTTATCCTTAGTTTGAATAGGTGACCAATCACACCTAGGTTAGAATGGTTGGTGGCGACTCCTTTGATTTTAGTGTCTAGCTATTAGGTTTTCCGAAACTTAATACGTGATGACAGTTTGGCGACTCCGCTGGGGACTTTAGAGAGTCAATCCAACAATTGGTTTTAAGTTATTTTAGGTTTGCCTTAGGTATGTTAATTTTGATAAAATAATAAGACATTAATAACTACATGTTTCTTCGACACACACTTCACGTGCATGTGCATGCATTAGCCCTCTACCCGGGCTCTATCCTTTTAGGAGGAAGTAAAGTAACTACGCTCTCGTGAGGTAATACCTCCGCAATGGCTAGCGAAATACTCCCACTCAAATTGAACCTTTCCATTTGTAACCTGTAATGGGTGAGGATTGGGTGCCTTACTAGTCTTGCATGGACGACAGTGAGGAACAATTTGGGAACCTTTAGCCCTTTTATCTAAAGCCATGCATATAGTGAAATTAAGAAGACCAACTATAAGATAGAGCCATATCAACTCATGCTCTAGAAAATACCCATTACTCAAGACACATGCTTGATCAAGTTTGTTTGATTTTGGTTTACACATGAGACATTAAGAGGGTACCATGAGTTCACCAAAACATTTCCATGCATCATTCATCCATTATTGTTACATGGCAACTTTTTACCATGCCATTACATTCATAAACATGAAGTATCATATCATTTTGTTCATCTTCATTCATTTTTAAAAAAAAAAAAAACAAAGCATTTTCAAAATTTTTCAAGCATCACCACATGTGAAATGATAAATTCTTAATTGTGGCAATAAAAGATTCGAAGATAGCTCGACCAAAGGTTCATTCACACAACACTCATTATCAAGCTAAGATCATGGAAGAAGAATCAAGCATGCGTATGGAGAAGATGGAAAAAGCTCAAGAGGAAATGAGGGGGCAATTGGCCCAGATTACAGAGCTGTTGAAAAATCTAAGCAAGGGCAAAGGAGTTGTAGAGGAAGTTGCAGTCCAAGAAGGGGTCCAACAACGTAGCATGGAAGATCCCATATACCCTCCTGGATTCGGTCCTCATCCAAATCAAACATCTCAAGTAGGAGGATATCCATTTGCACATACAGCCATACCTCAAATGTTTGGCCCAGCTCAAGGGCAAACTCTTCCTCCTCAATGGGCAAAATTTGCTGATCCAATTGAAGTACCTGACTTGGATGACCCAAGGGAAGTTGAAAAGATAAAAGTCAAACAAGTAGAAGAGAAAGATGAGGCAAAGTCACGACGAAAGATCAATATGTTGGAGGAAAGACTTCGAGCTATTGAAGGCTTAGATCTATATGGGCCCATGGATGCTACTGGATTGTGTTTGGTGTCTGATTTAATCATTCCACCCAAATTTAAGGCCCCAGAGTTTGAAAAGTACAATGGGACTTCTTGCCCTAGGTCTCATCTCATTATGTATTGCCGAAAGATGGCTGCCTATGCTCAAGATGATAAACTTCTTATTCATATCTTTCAAGAAAGCCTTACTGGGTCTGCAGTGAAGTGGTATAATCAATTAGATGGAACTCGAATCACCACTTGGAATGACTTGGCAAGAGCATTTATGGCTCAATATCGACATGTTGCTGACATGGCCCCTGATCGTCTGTCTTTACAAAGCATGGAAAAGAAGGCTAATGAGAGTTTCAAACAATATGCCCAAAGGTGGCGTGATATGGCTGCAGAGGTGCAACCTCCACTTTCGGAGAAGGAGCTTACCATTATGTTCGTTAATACTTTGAAGGCTCCATACTACGATAGGATGATCGGTAGTGCCACTAAGAATTTTGCTGATATGGTATTGTCTGGTGAGATAATTGAGAATGCAATCAAGAGTGGAAAGATTGAAGCTCCCAACAGTATTGAGAAGAAAGGAGGAGCCAACAAAAGAAGGGAAGAAGAAGTCCATGCTGTTGCATATGGAAGGCAATATGGAGGCTATGTCCCACAACACCCTTATCACATGCCACAACCTTACTATCCTGCCCAGAATCCTTACCATTCTTACCCTAAGGTTAATGTTCAACCTAGTCCCCAAACACCTGCCCCAACTATTCAGCCAGCTAAGCAGTTTAATAAACAAGAGGGCAATCATAATGCGTCATGGCCGAAAAGAGAAAGGACTCCTATTGACCCAATCCCCATAACCTACACTGAGCTGTACCCAAAATTGATCAAAGGACAACTCATTGCACCCATCTATGTGGAACCTCTCAAGCCTCCATATCCAAAGTGGTACGATGAGAATGCTCGATGCGAGTATCACTTCGGGAACGTGGGCCACTCTCTAGAGAATTGCACTGCGCTAAAGTATAAAGTGCAAGGACTGATAAAAAGTTGGCATGTTGAGTTTTGAGACTAAAGGGGAATCGGCTACGGATGCAAACCCATTACCTGACCATACGAATGAGGGATGAGTTTTGTGGGGGCATGAAGGGTTCGAGCCTGACAATTTTGAAGATCTATAAATTCTAGTTTTATTTTTGCTTTCTTTTATTTCTTTAAGTAATGCAAGATAGTTTTTGAAAGTGTTTAAGCCCATAAGCACGAAATGAATTTTATGTATGGGTTAACTTTTATTTATTTTCTTTTCAATAAAGCGACTAGTGTGATGCACTGTCAATCTCTCATTTGCCATTTCTCAACATACTCACCATATCTTTCACTCACAAGTATCCAAATAATGAACATGATGATAATGATGTCAATAAATCTAGGGTTCAATTTTGAAAGAACCACTATTGTTGATGAATTAATAGTATGCCAATGTTGCGAAAGTAAGAAAATGAAGGAAAGGTTCCTCACCATCTGCACTTGATAGACGATACGAGAAAGGTGAATCTCTTACAAAAGCTTCTAACAAGTTTGTCTTTGTTCGATAAATGATCTTTAAGGAGAGCACTTACATTTGAAATGATAAATGGCTTTCTTTCACTATCCTTCAAGCATGCGTAAAATTATCCTTTGATTACCCCTTTTAAGCCTATTATATTTTTGTAATATAACCCACCAAGGATCACCCTCCACATTGGGGGCAAGGAAGATGAAATAAAGAAATTTTGGGGGCAAAAATGAAAGTGTTCATGATGAATCAAGGGGCAAAAAAAATAAAAAATAAAAAAGGGGCCCATTTTTGTGAAAAAAAAAGAGAAAAAAAAAGGGTTTCTATTCAAAAAGAAAACCCAAAAAAAAAAGAACAAGAAGGTGCAAAATGCCTGAATGTTTTACTTGATAAAGAAAGTGATCCCTTGGTTTATAAACCTTGAAACACAGTTTGGGCCTACTATATCCTTTTCTTTCATAAGCCCCCACTTGAGCCTACATTACATGCCTTTAAAAGCCCATTTTGATCAAATGTAAATGTTTAAATTGAAGAATCATGTATTGAATGAACGCATACCTGTATAATGAGATAATGATCCTTTGAAGGTTCGAGGAAGATAAAAGAAGTAGATCAAGTTGAATAAAGAAGTCCATGAGCTTTAGAAGATATCTTGGATCGAAATCAAGAACGCCTATTAAGGGGCATGAATTTGGATTGAGCATTGAAGGTTGAAGTTTGTCAAAGCCAATGAAGTTGAAAATGAAAAAAAAGGAAAAATATGAAAAAAAAAGAAAAAAAAAGAAGAAAAAAGAGAGAAAAAAAAAGAAAAAAAAGGAAAAAAGAAGAAAAAAAAGAAAGAAAAAAAAGAAAAAGAAGGATTCAAACTGAAAACCCGAAAAGGGCAATTTGAATCAAATAAAGGGGCACCTAAGTTGAAAACCTGAAAAGGCAGCTTAGGAAAATATCAGCATAAAAAAGTTTTGATAAAGGGCAAGATTGGCAGACACTACATGAAAGAACATATCAACATAAGAGTGGGCTTTTGGAAAAGAATTTTAGATTGACTTGATTGAAATTGTCAAAATGTTTATTAAATGGATACTGAAAACCCTATTCCAAACAGACTGTCCCATTGATTTTTCTTGATTTCATGTTCCTTTTCTAAGAATGAATATCTATATCTCTCTTGGTCATTTTAAATTTATACCACCCATATAACAAATGGAGAATATGCATAAGTGCATTACATTGGTGGTCGAGTTGGAAGGAAAATAAATAAATTTTAGTAACCTTTTTTGGGTAAATTTTTGAAAAAAAAAATATTCTTTTGAGAAATCTTGCATTACTAAGAGAGAGAAAGAAACAAAAGTGAATGATGAATATACAAATCTGAAAACATGATGGCTAGTCTTCGGGCATAACTGGACTAGGACTCAATAAAAGATGGGATGTTAAATGAAAGGAGATTTAAAGAATTCAGCAGATATGTGGGACTTGAGAAAGGCAAGATGAGCTTGAGAATCTTGTTACCACAATTGAGAATGCATTTGCATACATTCATGGAATAATTCAAGGAGCATGACATTGACATGTGCATAACATTCATAGCATCCATGGTATTCATAACATTCATTAAATTCATGACATGCATCACATTTCATTAGTGCATTTTGACATTGAATTATTTGTTAAGAATTAGGATAAGAAGTTCTGAATGATTAAAATTTTGAGAAAAAAAGAAAATATAAGAGATGATAATTTGAAAAAATGAAGAGGTATGAGAAGATGATGAGAAAAATACTTTTTTGAAAAACCTTAGATGAGAGCAAAGTCCAGTTTAGCTAGCACCTTAAAGGAGGATGAAGTCCAATATTGTTAGTATCAAAATGAAAGTTAAGCCCAGTCAAACCCAAGTTAACTGGCATTCTGAAATGAAAGGTTATTTTTCAAAGTTCCAATGCCTCTGGTGAGAGGAGCACAAGATTATTTTTCAAAGTTCCAATGCCTTTGGTAAGAGGAGCACAAGATTATTTTTCAAAGTTCCAATGCCTCTGGTAAGAGGAGCACAAGGTCATTTTTCAAAGTCTCATTGCCTCTGTTGAGAGGAGCTTTTTGTTTTTCAAAAGTCTCATTGCCTCTGATGAGAGGAGCTCTTTGTTTTTCAAAAAGTCTCGATGCCTCTGTTGAATGGAGCTCTTTGTTTTCAAAAGTCTCATAACCTCTAGTGAGAGGGGCTTTTATTTCATGATCATCTTGCATTCCTTAGTCTTATGATAGGAGAGACTAGGAATTTCACTTTGCATTCCTTAATCTTGTGATAGAAAAGATTCGGAAATCCCATTCATTTTGCATTCCTTAGTCTTATGATAGGAAAGACCAGGAAAACTTCATCTTGCATTCCTTAGTCTTATGATAGGAGAGACTATGAATTTCATTTTGCATTCCTTAATCTTGTGATAGAAAGGATTAGGAAATCCCATTCTACTTTCATTTCCTTAGTCTTATGATAGGAGAGACTAGGAAAACTTCATCTTACATTCATTTCCTTAGTCTTATGATAGGAAAGACTAGGAAAATTCATGTTTTTGCATTCCTTAATCTTATGATTAGGAAATTTCATTCTTTAGTCTTATGATAGAAAAGACTAGAAAATTTCATTTTGCATTCATTTCCTTAGTCTTATGATAAAAGAGGCTAGGAAACTTCATTTTGCATTCATTCCTCAATCTTTATAAGAGAAGAAGGTTAGGAAATTTCATTTGGCAGTTATTCCTTAGCCTTATATGAGAGATGGCTAGGAAATATCATATTTTACAAAAAAAAAATTTTATTGATAGGTTTTGCATTCGGACAAAATGGTTGTCTATGTCTTTGCACCAATACTGTTTCACAGCAAAGTGCAGAGAGGGGCAACTGTAGACACCATTTTTGTCCGGTTCTTTTTCAAACATTTTTAATTAAGTAGTTTTTATATATCTTATCATCAATTTTTTTTTTAATTTTAATTTTTATTTTTATTTTTTACTTTTATTTTAGATTTAGAAATAAATTTTGGATTTTGATTTTTATAAAATATAATAAAAAGGGAAGGAAATCGGAATTAATTTTGCTAGGAAAGCAGATTTAAATGAGATTATTAAAGATTGAAATTTAAATTTTGTGTAAAGAAAAATCAGAATTAATATCGGATTTAAGATCCGATTCTTGAAATCTAAAAATTTCCTAAAAGATTGATTCTTGATTTTTATTACCTAAAATAAAAAAAAAAAGCTAGGTCTATTTAAATAACAACACAAGAAGAAAAAGAGGAGGGAGAGGAGTTTTGCTATTTAACTGAGACGGCAGACTTGCAGTAGGGATCTTTAACTTAGCTCTACAATATCACCCTCATCCCCGGTACCACACCTTCACTAGCCCCTCAACACCTCCAAAGCCCGTGCCCTTCATAGCATTGCTTGCTGCACTACTCATTTTCACCACGTTGCTTCACCGTAAGCCACCATCATCATCATCGTCGTCGACCTGCTCAGTTTCCATTACCATCGTTGCTTGCCGCACCGTTCTGCATGAACCAAAACTGTTGTCCGTTCCTATCATCATCACCCAAGTTGCTGTCCTCGTTGCACCTCTCGCAGACATCCCTATCTGCTGTATTGTCTCCTTGCCGAGCCTGCATCATCATCTACCCCAGCTGCCACGATCCTGCTCCGCCCTGTCCGCTGCTGTCTGCTTGCAGCCAACCTTCCCTGCTCACGTCTCTGCCTTGCTTTACCACCATCACGGTTCAGCAGTTTGCTACGACTTTGGTGTCACTCTGTTGCATTGTTGGTTGCTGCAAAGAAAACCATTTACTGCCGTTGGAAAGAACCAAAAAGAAGGAACGAAAAAGCAAGGCAACTGAGGAAGCGGTCACCGTGAGCAGCTACAAAGCTTTTGGACTGAAGTTGCTGTGTGAAGAAATTACGTGGGCAAGTAAAAAGAAAAAGAGATAGAGAAAGACAGGTTTGTTTTTATATATATATATATATATATATATATATTTAATTTACTTGGCTAATGCATGATTGAGTTACTTGATTAGTGAATTGATGGTGGCAGTGTATGTGGCGCATATTACTTGCAGCATGTATTCATTTACAATACTTGAAAATGTTTTAAGTGGTCTTCCATGATTTAGTTGGCTAATAAATTGATAGTGGGTGGTATGCTTATATACATATACATATATACATATATATATATATATATATATATATATATATATATATATATATATATATATATATAGAGTATATGGCACGTATTAGCATTTTGCATCATTTGAGAAAGGTTTATTTGTTTGTCATATTTTGGAAAGTAATTTCAAGCATGTAGGGCTTATAATTATTAATTCTATGAAGTAAATTTATAAAGTTACAATTAAATTGTAAGATAAATATCATTCTACAATTGAGATAATTATAAAATTCTAATGTAAATAATGATTATACCGATGATGACATTTTGAGAAGGTCAATTGAGACATCTTAAAAATGTCTAGGTGAGGAAATTCTTTCTTAAGTTGAGCCAAATTGATGGAATACTTTTGAAAGAATTTTCAATAAATTATAATTCATGTTTATTCTTAGTAAATTAAATATGAATAAAATATAAATAAATATAAATACAAGAACATAAATTAGATGAAAAATTAAATAAATAGAATGAAATAGTTTAGATTGAAAATAATTAGTAATTATTAAGATTAGATAATAAATAAATATGAGTTATATCGATGATGAAATTCCAAGAAAATCAATCGAGACTCCTTGGATATTTCTAAGTGAGATGATTCTTTCTTAAGTTGAGCCAAATTGATGGAATACTTTTGAAAGAATTTTCGATAAAATATAATTCATGCTTATTAAATAAATATAAATAAATAAAATAAAGATAAATTAAATCAAGGTTGAAATTAAAGAAATTTAAATAAAATTAGATAAGTGAATGAACTAAATAGCTTAAAATAAAAATCATAAGAAATAAATTTAGATCGATAAAGGAGTAAACATGAATCATGCCAATGATGAAATTTCAAGAAAGTCAATTAGGACTCCTTGAAAATTTTCTAGGTGAAAAGATTTCTTTTAAGCCGAGCCAAATTGATGGGACGCTTTTAAGAAAATCTTTAATAAACCATGATTCATATTTATTCTCTAAATAAATAAAATAAATAAATAAAATATAGAGATTAATATAATATGAAATAAGATTAAAAAAATATAAAGATTAATATGGAGTCGAAATTAGAGCCAAAGTTAGAAAAAATAGGATTTTCATAAAATATTTAATTAATCCGACGATGGAGTTCAAGAAAATCAATCGAGACTCCTCGAATATCTTGAGGTGAGGGAGATTTTTAAGATTGGAGCCAAATTGATGGAAAAATCTTAGAAATATTCCCAATATAAAAGCATATCGAAATTAATATAAACATAAGGCAAATTGTAAAGATAACCTAAAACCAGTTGGTACCATTTTAGGATGGGCGTTGTGGGGGTGCTAATCCTTCCCTACACGTAACCGTACTCCCGAACCCTAGTATCTTTGAACGTAGACCAAGCCTTATCCTTAGTTTGAATAGGTGACCAATCACACCTAGGTTAGAATGGTTGGTGGCGACTCCTTTGATTTTAGTGTCTAGCTATTAGGTTTTCCGAAACTTAATACGTGATGACACATTTTTCTTTTTATTTTATAATTTTGCATATTTTACTTTTAATTTTCAAGTTTCAATTTTCAAATTCCAATATATAATATATATCATACATCTATTTTTTTAATTTTTAACATATATTTATTTTCAAAAAAAAAAAAAATGTCAAATTTCTTTCGTTGTTCATGCTCTGTTTCTCGACCTTTTGGTTCTACTGAAATTCCTAATTTGGGTGACGAATCATTTAATGAAATCGAACCCGATATTCATCCGGAGGAGGAGCTTCCTTTGGCGGCGCCATCAGTTGGTCGTGGACGTGGAGGTCATGCTCAAACACAATCATCAGCTCCTACCACTGCTGCTACATCATCAAAGCCGAAGTTTAGTCGAAAAAAAACGAGCAGGGTATGGGAGTATTTCGATATTGTAGTAAAAGAAGGTGAGACAAATAAATATTGTGCTATATGTAAATTGTGCCAAGGCGTTTACTCTTATAAGTCCGGTAGAGGTGCTGGCGGTACAGGTACGTATAAAAGACATTTAATTACTGCACATAAAATTAATCCTGATGCCGAAGAAGATGAAATTTTAGAAGGTAAACAATCTCAAATTAATACACGTGATGGTGGAAAAAATTTTATTTTTGATAATGTTCAAGCTAGACGTGGTTTAGTTAGATTTGTAATTAGGACTGAACAACCATTCACAATTTGTGAAAAATCAGGATATTTAGAATTTGTTTGTAACTATTTACAACCCGCATATAAATCTATTTCTAGACATACATTAAAAAGAGATTGCATGGATATGTTTAAAGAATATAGACAAGCTTTAATTGATAAACTTAGTAATATTTCATCTAGGGTTAGTTTAACTAGTGATATATGGACTAGTACTAATGGTATAAGTTATCTTGTTATAACTTGTCATTGGATAGATGAAGATTGGTCCATGCAAAAACGAATTTTATCTTTAGATGTAATAGAAGAAGCACATAATTCATATACTATTCATAAATATATTACTAAAGTTTGTAAATTATATGGACTAGAAAATAATAAAGTTTTTGCTATTACTTTTGATAATGCTTCGAGTAATACTGCAGCTATTCCTCATTTAATTAAAAGTTTAAACCCTGTTATGCAAGACATATTTTTTCATGCAAGATGTGCATGTCATATTATAAATTTATGTGTTCAAAGTGGTTTTAGTTCTAGTGGTACTGGTACTAGCATAGGTTCAATTGATAAAATTAAAATTTTAGCAAAATGGATTCGCACACAAAGTAATAAACGTGAATGGAAGCAAATTTGTATAACAAATAATATACCTGTTAAAGCATTTCCACTTCCCGTGGAAACAAGATGGAATTCACTTCATCGTTTTCTTTCTTCTATTTTACCTTATAAAGAACTTGTTACTCCTTTTTATAACAATTATACAAGTAGCACACATTTAGTACTTTTTGAAGAAGATTGGACTTTTATTGAATATTGTGTTGATTTATTATCTACTTTTAAAGATGAAACCGAAAGATTTTCAACTCAATTTTATCCAACTACACCGTATTTTGTTCCTATTATCTACACAATGTTTGACAAATTTGTAAAATTTAGGAATCATGAAACTTTAAGTTCTTTTGTATATGATATGGAGGAAAAATTTTTAAAATATTGGGAAATAATTCTTCCTATTTATTGTATTGCAACTTTACTAGATCCTAGTCAAGTTGAGGTAAATATAGAAATTTTTTTTGATTGTTATAAAGAATTTCTTGATCTTGATTCTATTGAGGATCAAAAGTACTCAATTAACAATCTTTTTCGAGAATTGTTTAATGTTTATGAAATAAAAAGGGAACAATTCAACTTTAATCGAGAAGAAGAAGATTTATACGAAGAAACCGAAAGTAGCAAAAAAGGAAAAGGAATTTTAAACACAATTAAGGAAGCAGCAAAGAAGAGAATGAAGCCAAAAGGAAAAGCGAGCGGATCGAGATCGGTATCAACAACTCGACGAAGTTCTAGCTTCAATGAGCTAGGATTTTTCTTAAGTCAAGATTTTTCTGTAAATGATAAGTTTGATCTTCTCCAATGGTGGAAAGAAAACCAAAAACAATTTCCAGTTTTAGCTTCCATGGCCCGAGATGTTTTTGCGTTGCAAGTTTCTTTTGTTGCTTCGGAATCCGCATTCTCGACGTGTGGAAAAATTATTGGAGACCATCGAACCACTCTTAAACCGGATTCATTGTGCATGTTAACATGCCTTAAAGATTGGTTTGATGCGAAATCGCGCAATGTCGAACTTGGAATGGCCAATGAATTTACTGATAATAATTCAGAAGAGGAGGAAGAAATTTCCAAGGCAATCCGTATAAATTATGAAGAGTAGAGAATAATCTTTTTTTTTATAAATTGTATGTAAAATTGTAAATAAGTTTAGTCATAGTGAATATTTTTATGGACTACGGTCCTGTGGTTTTTACCATTCTAACTTTTCAAGGGGTTTTCCACGTAAAAAATCTTTAGTCTCCTACTCTCTCATTTTTCTCCTTTGTTGTTGTTGTTGTTGTTGTTATTGTTGTTATTATTATTATTATTATTATTATTATTATTATTATTATTATTATTATTATTATTATTATTATTATTATTATTATTATTATTATTATTATTAATTAATGTTATACTTATATATGTTTAAAATAAATAAATATTTAAAATACAAAATGAATTAATATTTTAAAAACATATTAAATAAATGAATAAATAAATAAATGAATAAATATTAAGTAAATGATATTTCAAATATAATAAATTATTTTAAATGCAAAATGAATATAATAAATGAATATAAATAAAGATATGCAAAATGAATATAATAATAATATTCATAATATCATTATTTGTATTTTGAATCAAATATCATTCTATCATAATATTATATTCATAATATAACTTTAATTTATTATAACAATAATTTTATTAGATAATTTTATAATAGTTTATTTTTACATTATTGTTACATTAATTAAATAAATTATAATATAACTTTATAATAAATTATTGTTAAATTAAACTATTAACATTATTTATTATAAAAATAAATTTACTAATTTAAATTATTAAAATATATTAATATATATTAAAATAAATTAATATAAATTTTTTAAAAATAAAAATTTTAAAAAGAAAAAAAATGGACCAAACCGGTTTAAACCGGTTCAGTCCCGTTTTGAGGCGAACCGGCCTATAATTGATAGAACCGGTCCGAACCAGACTGGTTTACTATCGGTTCGAACCGGTTCTCTTTTGGTTAGGGCCGGAACCGGTGAAAACCGGCCTGGAACCGGCCCGGTCTGACCCGTAACCAGATCTAAAAATTACCGAACTCTTTAAAACACTGGTGAACATTTTTTATTAATAAAATTACTGCTTGACAAATAGATTGGTTTTTTAATTATATGTTTCATTAGTGGATGCGCGTGATTGAGCACGTCTTCGAAAGTCCGTGTTTTAAGCTTATTATTATTTATAATATGCATTATTATATAGATTATTATCTTATTTATTGTCAATGAAATTTTTTAACTCTATAAATGAGATTAGCATGATAACATGTGTCTTTTAAATATATTAAAAAAATAAAAAATAAATAAAATGAGACATATGTCATCATCTTAATCTCGTTTATAGAATTAAAAAACTCTAATAACAATATATAAGATAATTTTTTTTTATTATATTTAGAGGTGGATTTTGTCTCGAATCCTTTTTCTTGTTTTCTTGTAAGATGGTGTAAAATATTGGGTTGATTTGCGTGATTCATAGGGTAATCTTTTCTTACCCAATCAAGATAGGAGCCATGAGTCCCGATAAGGATGAATGGAATGAGGGTTTGCTTTTTTTTTTCCCTTTTTTTTAAATTAAATCATGGAAGAGGGTTTCTAATCTTTTAATATTTCCTCGGAGGATGAAAATTGATAGGATTTTGTAACAAAAAAAAAATTGAAAGGATTTCTAATCGGACAAAGGACGTGAACTTTTGTGTCGGTATCAAGATCGAACAATTTCAAGCAGCACATATAAAACTTACGAATAAGATATAAAAATAATATAAATTAAAATTTAATAAAATTATAAATAAATATGATAAAAATTAAAAATTAATTTTATACTTCACATATAAATATAAATTTTTACATGGTTTTTTATATGAAATTTTTTTTATTTTATACAATTTAAACATAATTTTACATTACACAAATACAAATTATATATATGAAGTTTCATATATGCCTATTCTCTTATTTAATCCATGGGTCTATACCTTATAAAATTTTGTAAGGATTTGAATTTCTTTTTTATAATTAAGGGTTGGGATTGAAGTTTGTTTGGATTTTAATTTCAAATTTCACAACATGCACAACTTTTTTTTTGTAATGATTTGATTAAGAGATATCAATTAAATTTTAATTAAAATTAAAAATAACTGACTTAATTATTAACGTTTTTTACTATTTATATAAATAAATTAATTTACACGTGAAAACCACTTAAGCATATACAAGAGGTGAGGTCCCCAACAGAACACCTCAAAAGTTTTTACAAGGTAAAACTTATTTCGGAGATTAAAAAGTTTGAATCTTGAGATGAAATTTATAAAATAAGAGAAGGTTATCTCCTGTATTATAATTTATTTTTTCATCATTTTGTACAAAATGAAAATAAGTCATTAACTTTAATTTTATTGTATAAACTATTAATTTTTTAAAATAACATAATTAAATTCAAATTTGTTATAAAATTTTACAATAATATAAAAAGTTAAGAACTTATAAAATCTTAATCTTTTAATTTATTTTACTTAATTGCGTTATTTTAAAATGTTGGAGTTTTATTTATAATAAAATAAAAGTTTATAAACTTTTACAATTACATTAAAGATTAAAGGCTTATATCTATTTTGTGTAAAAAATAGAAGGTATTTATTAAGTCAAAAAATATAAAATAGGTTTAAAGAATGACAATAAGTCCCTATTACTTCATAAGTTCACTTGTATAGGATCACTCAAATAATGGAACTTTAAAATTAGAATTTCTAAATTTTAAGGTTGGACAAAATTATCACTTGCAAATCACCTTAAAGTTAAAACTAAGTTTTAGGGTATTAGAGTACTAAATTAAAGTAAATATTAAGTTGAAGATGCAGACTCTTATTTATCATGTCTCATTCTTTTTATTTTCAAGATTTGAACATGCGGCCTTTTAATTTAACTAAAAATAAATAAAAACCTTTTCAGTAAAAAGTTTTTAAGTTGTAATGGTTTGCAAACCCTTTCAAGAACAAGATCAAAGAAAAAAAAGCAATTTATATTTAGTTTGCTGAAAGTACACCAGCCGAAGCACACCCATATGCCATTGTTGCAAAAATCAGAGATAGATTTGGAAGTTACATTCAGAATTTTATTCAATTTAGCAATTCCCACCCAACATTACATATGTTGTGTTGCCTTGCCTTGCCCCTCACCACCATTTAAGCTATGTTACACATGATGAGATGTCAAATTCTAATACATTAATAGTGTATAGAGATTATACATTGTCAATACATCATCTATATATTTGGTGAAGATTATACAAAAGTTTGAATTATACGCCATTGTCCTTACTAAGTATCCTTAACCATCAAATAGTTTTTTTTTTTTGCCAATTTTAACCATTTCATCCATCTTGCCTAGTTGACATATTTTCTAATCTATAAAGTAACCCAAGCTGAAATCATGGCTTAATTAAGTAGGAAATATTGCCCTAAATTGATAGTGGCAACACTCTTTTTGCCTTTGGGAGAAAATTATGAAACCCACTTCCAACCCGAATTTGCCAACCCAGTCATTGGTGAAAAGCTCCCAATCCAATGCGCCAATCCTGCTTAAGTAGGAAAAGTAATTAATTACTTCCACTGCAGTTAAAAAACAAAAAGGCAGTTGCTCTAATTACTTCGCATTGGAAGCATGCTATTTCTAGAAGAGCAGTTTTTTTTAGTGGAATTACAATTATTTTCATCTATTTTATAATCTAAAATGAATTTTATTCGGATCGAGATAATAGTAAAATCCTCTTAACAGTAATGATATTAGAACTTGAACCATGTCTAAATATATGAAAGAAATAATTCACTTCCACTTCTTTTAGTCATTTGTTGATTCTAAAACAACAATTTCAAAAACAATTATCTACTATTTTTACAACAAAAACAATTATCTACTCTTGTAAAAGGGCCCATCCATCACCAAGATTTTCTCCATGAAATTTACCCAAAATCAAATGTGAGTGGAAATGATTAAAATGCATGCCAATGCCCAATAGCAATAGAGTCCCTCCTATTCTAATCACTAAAAATCCAAACCAATTCAGAAGATATTGTTTGCTTTATCAAATGTCTTTGTTATTTTTGAAAAAGACAGGGTGGCAACAATGATACTGCTCAGTTTGAAACAAAAGGAAGGTTGTCACCTCTACAAGGCCTAAAATAATCACTAACCTCCCCGTCAAATATTCCACCTTTGTGCATTGACAAAAATGTTTATCACTTTGACTTTGTACTTGGACAGTATAATTTTTTTTATTCATGATAGTATAATGTAAATTAATCAACCAAAAATAATCAAGTTAGGCACACCAAGGCCTTTTTTAATCTTGCAGTAAAGTTGGCCAGCTATTTTGCATCAAGACTGGGCCAAATGATACTGACATTATAACTCCACCAATGATTAATTAATACACTGTAATTATTTTTGGAGGACCAACAACTCATATCAAGTAGAGAAAGAATTGCATAAATGCATCGCTTCACTTCTGTTCAAATTATACTACATAATCACATTATAATAAATAAATATGCTGAAATAATCGCTTCAAATAATTCATTCTCTGTATCAAGCAATCAACTAATTAAATTCCTTAGTGGCCCCTAAACATCTCCACATGTTGCTCAAAAGGTTAACAACATAATAGTTTTTAGTTTTTGGAGTAAATCACCGGATGTCTCCACCAGTGCCGGAATCAGAAAATTTATTTATTAGAGACTTCACTCAAATATATTAAATTATAAAAAATAATAACAACAATATTAATAATAGTATTAATTAAAAAATTAAAATTTTTGTATCTAGTCATAATTGTAAAAAAATTTAATTAGTTTTGATTTGATTATATATTTTGAAAATTATGCACAATAATTTCGTCACCAATACTTTGAAAAACATATTTTTTTAAGATACACAACTAATTTACTATTCAATCATTAATATCTCATTTTGTTACACAAACACGTTTTCAACATATTCATTGTTAAAAATACATTATATGTTGTTATATTAATCGATAGAATCAATGTTAGCGTCTACAATAAATAAACTAACGAATAAATTTTTTCCTTTTCAATCTCTATCATTCTTACTATAAAATCGTAAATTTTTTCAACTTTGAAAACTCAATGCTAGTATACATAAACTTAAACTTTATCTATTAAACATTTTACTAATTTTTTAATAAAATTTAATAAATATATAATATATATATTTTTGTTGGGTGTTAGTAGGGGCTTGAGCACCCACTCGCTTCCATGGAGTTCTACCCTTGTCTCCATATCAAATTGTGTATGAGATTAATCATCGCTTGCTCTTTGTGACTAGTGCTTGCCCAAGAGAATTTGATATGATAAGGATATAAATATGGACTTCTCACTAAAATTCGTCTTTACTTAAAAACTCGGTAAGACCTTATACCACTGAATCAACTCTTTGTATTAGATTAACAAATCTTCTAATTATAACTAATCAACCAAACCTTAAGGGAAATTAAAACAAAAAAAAGAAGATTAAAATCAGATAATAATGAGACTTAGATAATAGATAGTGCTAATTGCTAAATCATCCGATTAATCTTTGCAACCACCAACAAAGAAGTTGGGAGAGTAGGCAGAGTTGGGAGAGTAGGCAGCACAGACATCCATTTTTATGTGGTAGGGGCGCAATTTGAAACAGAGTTGGGAGAGTAGGCAGCACAGGCATTTAAACTTAAGAGCACATGTAGACCCAACATGATTCAAGATTATGCCAAAACATAAGGGCACCAAGGTCCACTAAACACAAATATCAGAAATATATAAAATCTGATTGAGGATAGAAGACTGAAAGTGAAAGGAGTGAGTGGCACCCAGATACCATTCATATAAGTTGTCAGAGCCCATGTGACAGTGTGGCTCTTACCACTTCATGTCCACCTAAATGAAACCATAGTATGAGACAAAAGAGTTCCCTAAAGTAACTTGATGCTTAAAAATATAATAAAAATTCCTTATGAACATGATAGACTATGAAAACTAGAAAAAAAATTTAAAACAAAGCAACCACTTTTATATCCCAGTGGGATTGGATGTTCTTCTTGTTGAATATTGGTAGGCAATGATATTGATGATTAGCTCAAAATTTTGGTTGATAATGCTTGATTATATTTTTATCTTTGAAGAAAAAAAACCTTTTATCAACTCTCTTATTTATCTTTATCCTTGGCAAGAAGTCCTTCAAAATCTTAGATAATTTATCTTCATAAAAGATAAATGCAAAACTTTATCCACTTTGGCAGCAAGTAGAGATAGCTATACATGAAGCTTTATCAACAAAGACTTGCGTTTGAGTGGAAATTTGGAGCTGGAGTCCTTAACACCTTTGATTTCCTTTTGAATTGAAGATCCTATACCATTAAAAATTTAATAAATAACGAAGAAATTTTAAGCTAATAATAATAATAATTTAGGGATAATTTATATCAGTAAATTCATGATAATTCTATAAAATGATAAAATTATCATTCCGTCCTTTTAAAAAGGATTGGTGTGACTAGAGCTGTCAAATGGGCCAGGCCAAAAAGCCCTTTCTGTTAAATGGGCCTGAAAATGCAAACCAATATCCAACCCTAAGGGCTAAAAGGCTTAAATGGGCTGGCTTGTATAAGAAATAAAAAAATTAAAATTTATATTAAAATCCATTTTTTAGAAAAAAAAAACAAAATAAAATTTGAAATAAATATTAAACAAACATCAAATAATTTCATATCAAATCCATCAAGTCTTTAATATCATTTGAACATTACATATTAATAGTTTAACAAGCATAATATAAATTGTTTCAACAAACCTAGATACTGAAAAATATGTCTCAACAATATTAAAAATTAAAAACATGATAAATATACTATATCCATCCATCTCCTCCATAGTATCAATCACATTCAATCAATTCTTTTTAACTTCATCATTTACAAACATAAATAAAGAAAATATAAGAACTCACAAGAATTAAACTTATGAATTGGTTAAAAATTGTCAACTAATTAATAACATTACCTTCAAAATCAAGAATCCAATTTCGGGTGCAAATGAGAGTTTTCACGTTCTCATGATTTAGAGAACTTTGATACTTATTTAAAACACGAGAACCAATACTAAAAGAATTCTTTAATGCCACCGTTGTTATTGGAATGCTCAAGGTATCACAAGCTATACTTGCAAGCTCTGGAAATCTTGGCTTATGATCTTTCCACAATTGCAACACATTTAAATCTTCAATCATGTGACCCATAATCTTTACTCTTCCAAATAAAAATCTAATTGAGATTATGGTTCTTCCACTTAATTAGTTTCAAATCTTTTGAAAACCTATATTATTGGACATTTCAAAATAAATTAATTGTCACTACAAAAGAGAATTTAACTTAAAGTATATACTTAAAAAACAAAATGAACTACACTTTCATCTTAAATGTGCAAGAGGTTGTGAGCCATTAGGTTAGCTTGAAGTAATTTAATAATACTAAATAGAATTAATTTTATATATTTTACTTTGATTAAAATGTTAAACATATAAATAATTAAAATAAAAATAAAATTTTAAAATAATTAAAAATATTTAAAAAATATTTAAAAAATAATCGGACTGGCTCATTTTAAGCTCAGGTTAAATCCACTTAGGCTCGAGCCTAAATGGACAAGGCTAAAAAACCATTTTTATTAAATGAGCTACAAAAATGAAATCTAAGTCCTAAATAAATGAGCTAAGTTAAGCTGGCTCATTTTGATAGTGCTAGGTAGTAGGTATGATCATGCTATGGTATAATATACTCTTGAAAGCTAATTTATAACTATTAAATCATCAAGATATAGTACCCTATTGGAATTCATCTTCTTCCACGATCATACCCAAACTGATTAACAAATGTTCATTCGTCGAAACTTTGTTATCTTGCTGCTTCAGTGATTATAAATGGGCTTTCGAAACATTTTTTAGTGAAGCGTATTCAAATCCTTTCAAAAGATGGAAACGGGAAAGAGAGAATCTAGAATCTAAAAATGGGTCCGTCAGTGGATTTCGCAAGATAAAGCATCAGAAGACAAAATACTACGTTTTAATTAAAATAGTCTATTTACATATAATAAAACTACTTTTCATCGTCCTAATTCCGTTTGTGGAGTTAAAAAATTTCACTGAGAGTATTTAGGATAATTTTCCTTAATTAAAATAGTCTATTTACATATAATAAAACTACTTTTCAACTAAAAATCATAGTCTATTTGCATAAATTACCACTTATAGTCAAGAAATGTAATTTTTTTCATCTTCTATATAATTAATAAATTATATTTTTTTATAACTAATAATTATAGAATCCTATAGTTACAATAAAATCAGTCTTTTGATACAATAACTTTTATGAAAATGTAATTTATGTACCTTTTTACCACGATTTAATTTTACCAATAGTCTTTTGTGCATATTCTTATAAAATTAGATTATGGTTTTTAAATATCCCTAGTCTTCAATTTCTGTAGACTATAATATGCTGAAAATCGTAATTTTTGTACAATTATATTGAAGTAAAATGTGATTTTTTTAATTAGACCATTCTTTTTATATAATATAATTAGTTGTGGAGAAAAATATACAATTATTACGTTTTGCATGACATTGTAATCATAATATTTCAAAATTTAAAATTTTAAAAAGCATAACTAATACAATATATTAGAATACTTTCAGTATTTCACTTCCAATGAGCGTGACTTGTTTTTTTTAATATAACTATAAGTTTTTCATTAACAGTAAGCCATGGAGTTCCCCCAATTCTAATCACCGAGAATCCAAACAATTTGAGAATATATAATTGTTTTTTTTTTTGGATAAAAGAATATATAATTGTTTGCTGTATCAAATGTTCATATTCATTTTGATTAAGACAGGGTGACAACAATGAGACTGCACAGTTTGAAACGAAAGGAAGGCTGTCACGTCAACAGCCTAAAATAATCAATAATCTCCCTGTCAAAATTCCGCCTTTGTACATTGACAAAAATGTTAATAAACCAAAGACAATCGAGTTAGGCACGCCAAGACTTTTTTCTTTTTCTTTTTCCTTGCAGCAAAGCTGCCCAGCTATTTTGCACGGAGACTCGGCGAATGATACTGACATTATGACTCCACTAATTAAATTCTTAATAATTAAATTTTTAGTAATTAAAATTTAATCTATCGATTATTATCATTTTTAAAAAAATTAAATTTAAAATTCGATTTTCTTACTTTCTTTTTGCACTTTTTATGAATGAAAAAAAAAACTAATTAAATTCCTTAAGTGTCCTTAATGGCCCCAAAGCATCACCACATGTTGCACAAAAGATTAACATAATCTGCTAATTATTACTAATCACCCAAACTACAAGGGAAATTAAAACCAAAAAG
This sequence comes from Heritiera littoralis, assembly GCA_031772115.1. NCBI lineage: Eukaryota > Viridiplantae > Streptophyta > Magnoliopsida > Malvales > Malvaceae > Heritiera > Heritiera littoralis. The sequence goes on from JAPDPK010000043.1 coordinate 4,608,614, forward strand.
AATATTAAAATCTGATAATAACGAGATTTAGATAACAGACAGTGCTTATAAATCATCTGATTAATCTTTGCAACCACCAACAAGAAGTTGCCAGACAGACATCAAAATTTATGTGGTAGGGGAGCAACTTGAAACAGAGTAGAGAGTGTAGACAGCACAACACAAGCATTTAAACATAAGATTACATGTAGACCCAACATGATTTAAGATTACGCCAAAACATAAGGGCACCGACGTCCATAAAACACAGATATCAGAAATATATAAAATCTGAATGAGGTTAAAAGACCGAAAATGAAAGGAAAGAGTGGCACCCAGATACCATTCATGTAAGTTGTCAGAAACCATGTGACAGTTTGGCCCTACCCATTCATGTCCACCTAAAAGAAACCATAATATGAGACAAAAGAATCCCATAAAGTAACCTTTAATCCCATGAATCATTTTTTTTTCTTGATGGTATATTTTTTACCCTGAAACATTTTTTACCAGCTCTGCTCGGATTCGTAGCCTAATGGTTGACAGATATTGTAATAACATTAAGCATCAATTAAAAAACCTTTAAAAAAATTAAAGTGGCAGGGTAACAGCTTTTGCCCATCATTTCAGTCCTTGAGCTCGTTTGCCCTTTTGAGTCTCCGTATCTGTTACAGGCTAAAAAGTAAAAATCCCTCGAAAAAAAAAAAAACTTGACAATTGAATTCTTAATTTTTTTTTTACAATCAATTGAATTCTTACCTTATAATTTTCATTCAATTGATTTTTTTTGATAAAAACTATTAAATTCGTATAAAAACTATTAAATTCATATATTATAACTGACTAAAAACATAACAAACATAACGATTTTCATTTACGGAAAAACTCAATTGAATAAAAAAATTGTAAAAACTTAATTGATTGAAAAAAAATTAAGAGCACAATTGCTAAAATCATTTTTTTAAGTGTTTTTGACCCTTTAGCCATAGTTATACTTGGACATGCTCAAGGGACAACCTACTCGCATAAACCCAAAAGTTTGCTCAAAATTTGATCGAATTTAAACAAAAAATGAAATGCATTTAACGAGTTTGGACAAAAAATTTAAGTCTGTTTAAAAAAGGGTCGGGCTCGAGCTTGATTCTTCAAAGTTTGAGCTCGACCTAGCCCGAATTATAAATAAAATTAATTTTTTAAAAAATATATTCACTAAGGATATTATAATTATATGTACATAAAACATTATTAATTAATGAATATGATTATATATTTAATATGAAAATCGACATACAAATTTTAACAAATCAAATAAAACTTCAAAAGGACTAAAATAATAAAAAATAAATAAATAAAAATTAAAATAGTAAAAAATAAATAAAATAATAGTCGAGCGGACCAAGCCGAGCTCGAAATATAATATAAAAAGTGCCTAAACTAAAAGCCAAGTTCAAATTTTTGGATCGAACCAAACTTGAGCTTGCACATAAATCATTAATTGCACATAAACCATTATTATGTAGCTTAGGCTCGGCTGAGCCTGCTCATGAACACCCCTATTCATACTTCGGCTACAGTACTTTTAAAACTTATTGAGGTCTATTTCTGTACACAAAGTAACATGTCACACACATTTCATTTATTTATAGTTCTTTTTTCTCACCACTTTGAAAAAGGAGGCTGAAAAAAAGAGTAGGAAGTAAAAACAAAAAGAGAGTGAAACTTACAATATCATGTGAAAGAGTTACCGCTAGCCCTTGCTTTTTCCACGATTTTGCTGTGTGGTCCAGAACACTCACCTACAGGAAGGGTCACAGTAGGGAAAGAAAAAGACCCCACTTCCATAAATCAGTTCCTTTGTCCTTTACCTATACATTATGTATTCATTGTAAATAGTATGTATTGATGAGATGCTGATCTTGTTTCAATCTTCTCTACAGATCTTTTCCATTCTTTGGGTGTGGTTTTGGCTATATACACAGCTAGAGGAGTTTTCTTGTTTACTAATATGACTTCATTGTATATAATGCTTCCCAACGCTTTCTGCAAAGATAGAACAAAACAGTTCAGCATTATGAAATGATGACATTTGAACACAACTCCAACAAGCTGAATGCACGTGCTCATAAAAAGCTTGATAGTCTCTTACCTGGCAAAGTCAATTTCTCCCTCTGCTGCCCATGCTCAACTGTCTCAACTACATACCAATGGTTCCTTGCCCAGAAGAGAACCTTTATTGCAAAATCATCAAACTGATTAACTTCCCTCGTCTTTGAATAAAAGGCAATGTTTTTGTTTTCCGTGGCGGTGAAAGCATACCATTACCTGGCCATTTGTAGAAAACATGCTTTAGGAGAAGCTATATTGACGCTGGAGGTGTTGGCTGGCGCAGGGTTACTGTTAGAAGAGATAGTTGGATTCGCGGTGTTGTTGTCAGCCTCCACGGAAGAGGTAGAGAAGACGGTGAAGCGATCACCAGCTGATTTCTTAGGAGAAGCAAACAGGTTATCTGGGAGAATACGCTCCAAGCTGTTCACATGACAAAAGGTCTTAATTAATAATGCCAATATAGAACAAACACGCATAAACATCCATTCAAAAGATCATCAAAAGCAACACAAAGCAGAATTATATAGAACCTGAACCTGAACATTCTGTTTCCTATTGTGGGTTAAATTTTTCTTTTTTTATCTACATTAAAAAGTCACGTTTTATACCTTTCAGGGAGATCACTTTCTTCAGTGTTGGCATTCTCCTCTGTAGTATTACTATTACTATTGTCATTTTTATGATTACAAACTGGATTAAATTCCTCCAGTTGCTCATCAGCATCAGTCAATTTGGAAACGGCTGTGACCAGGCTACCACCATTCTCTGCAGCAAAAAAGTATACCAAATTGATAGATTGAACTCCAAAGTAATTTTCTTCAAATGATGAACAAACCAAAGTCAATTTTAAACTGTTTCCAGTGATGTTAACCTTCTGGGAATTCTTGACCAGTGCCATCGACTGGAAAGATGAGTGCTTGATTGTTGAGAGTATGGGATACAGTTGGTGAAGGAATGGGAGACCCACTAGACAAACCATGATGGAACTGAGATTGGTGATTGTTCTTGTAGTCCAGCAGCTGCAAATTCATTAGCCTTCTTCCTTGAAGCTCGATTGCTTGCTGCAAATCAGCCTGCTCCTCTAGTTTCCTTCTCAACAGCATCTCTTGAGTATTATAAAACGTTCTTGCTCCTAAATAGGTTCAAATCAAAACAGAAGCTCACCAACAAGAACTGTAGTCTGAGATTAAACAAAGGCTAGTCTTTTTTGTTGCCTTGTTCTACTTACCGAGGTGGAGATCAAATGGCTCCCTGGAATCAAGCGCAGACGGACTCGAGCATGTGGTGTACTCTCCTCTCTCCGATTGTCGTTGCTGATGTTGTTGCTTTCTAAAATGAGATGGATTAGATAAATTACATCACTGCAGGAAGTATGCAACAAAGAAACAGCTAAAAGGATAACAATGAAAAAACAGCCTTACTTCTCTTGGACTTTCCCCTTCTCTTTGTAAGGCTTTACAAGCACACGAGAATCGCAGACAAAATGAGGGTTCCCTTTAGCTAAAATGAGCTTCACTGTCTCAGGATACACAAATGTAACAAACCCAAACATCCTCTTTTGCTGATAAGGGATTCTCACATCTTGCACAGGTCCATAGATGCTAGGAGCATACAGAAAGGAAATAATCTTTAACCTCAAGTTTCACAAAGGAACTCAACCCAAAAAACATCCATGACCGACTAAGTAACTTACCTGAAGTAATTTGAAACATCTTCTTCCTTGAAAGTACTGTCAGCTGGAAATGTCAAATAAATCTGTCTAGAGCCTGGATTAGCTGCTCCTAATTCCACTGCTGAAAAATCATTTCGTTCAGGACGGCACCGCCCAAACTTATGAAGATCACCTCCCATCATCAACGCTGCCGCTGCTGATCTGCTATGACCATAGCTATGCCATATTGAGTCAAGAAATCAATACCCATTAACTTAAAACACTATCAAACTACCCAAAAATTGCACTTAAACAGTGCAAGAAGTTAAGAGCTAAAAAGTTAGTACAAGAATAAGCTCCATGCATTCTACCTATGAGTGTCGTTTTGTTGTTGAAGAAGGAAATTAACACACTTGCTGTCCGGGGAAGAAGCTGCAGCCATGAACTGAGAAGCTGCAGCTAGCTTTTCTTGTTGTTGTTGTTGTTGTTGCTGCTGAAGAGCTTTTGAGCTAAGCAGCTCTTGGCACTGTTCCAACTCATTAAGCTTACTGGGAGAACCAACGAGGGCAGCAGCATCGGCACAATCTCCATGAAGAAACCTACAGCTAGTGCCATTCTTACAAAACCCTCTTGCAAAATACAAACAAGGTTTCCATCCAATCCCAGAATTCACATCTTCAGCCCCAAAACACAGACCAGGAACTGAGAAACTCCTCCTATGTAAAAGAGAATCAGCGTAGCCAGGTGGACTCATTGCCAAGTCAAGCCGAGGGTCGAACAAATCTTCAGGTTTTGAGTCGTTGAGGAAAGAAAGATGGTCCTGGCACTGGTAGTCATCAATGAATTCATTGTCATTGCAGGTATTCCCACATGCAGCAATTGAGGGTAATGATCCAGAACCGTTTGTAATGCTACCGGTTCCACTAACAATGCTGGCATAAGAAAGAGAGGAATTTGAGCTTGGACTGATTGGGCGATGGTTAAGAGGAGACCAAGTATTAGCAGATGGAGAATAAGCGTTTGTAATTTCAAAGCCACAGGTGGTAGTGGCAAATGTAAACCTTGAAGGGATGGATAAAGGACTCGGCCTTGAAGAAAAAGGGGAAGCAGAAGGAGTGGAAGGCGTTGGTGGATTTGAGATGGACAGTCCCAAGTGGGTTTTGGCTTTCAGGATTAAAGAGTGGATAAGAGCTTCAGGTCCTAAGGCTAAGCGTATCATTTCCTTCTCTCCATGGTCTTGAATAAGAAGATAACCCATGATTTTTGAAGCATTTTCAGGGTCCAAGTTTTGGATCCTTGAAAAAACTATCCTCGTGGCTTCGTAGGAATCCATGGAGAACCAATTTTTATTTTAAGAAAAAAAAAAACTAGGCGAAAGTATGCCCTTCACTATAGACAGAAAGAGAGAAAGAAATGATATGGAAGGAAAAATGATGAATGAGCGCAAGAGTGGACTTTGCATCAAAGGACAATGATGGGTGTGGCATAATATTATTATTTTAGCATAATTCTTTTGAGGCTATAAACGAAGATGGAATTCTGAACAAAAAAAAAATAAACGAAGAAGGAATGAGTTGCAGCTTCCTATCTCAAACCCATCAAAGAAAAAAGAACTGAGAAAAACAACAAAAACCAAAGAGCAAATAAAAAAGCTTGGCGTTGAAGGAGGAAGAGGAGATGAAATGAAGAAGAAACAAAAGAATCAAAGGCAGGTGCTTTGGAGCTGCTGCCGCTGATGCTACTTCTAGTCTTTTTCTCTCTCTTTCTTTTAAACTTAGAACCACAACTTTTGGTGGCAGTGCAAAAACCCCAGCAGCCAGGCTACCTTGGGAGAGTAAACTCACTCTGCTTCCTTGTTTTTTCCTTTCTCTTTTTTTTTTTTTTTTTCATTGGAGGGGTTTTTTATTTCTCATTTCCTTCCACTTTCTTTCTACTTTTTGTTTTTAAATTTTTTTTTTTTTCGTTTTTTCTTCTTCTTTCAAGGGTATTTGTCAGAATTGAACAAAACAAGGGATTCAGATCTGCATAAAAAACTAGAAAGGGAAATTGTTTTATAGAGATGTACCAAAAGAAATTGTTTTATAGCAGCAAGTAACAACACCACCACTCGCCTTATTATATATAACCAACACGCTTTAATTTAATGTATCAATTTCCTAAATATCAACATTACATTCCGTAATGCAATGTTCAATCCTTTCCATTTATTCAGAAAAAAATCCCTTTCCATTTATACTGTTTATTATGTTTTTTTTTATAGAGAGATACAAGAAGAGGAGGTATTCAAACCTTTGATTTAATTCTCTTAAAAAGAGAAAACAATTGTTAGGTCAAACTTAACTAAATAAAAAATAATACTTACACTAACAATATTAGGTACTACTATTATATGTAAATTTTTAGTGTATTAATAGTGTATAAAATTTATATATTGTCAGTGTATCATATATAAAGCTCAAAATAATACTAAAAATATTTTCAATTCTTTCAAATTTTAAAATTGGATAGATTCTTTTCCTTTTTTAATGATAAACAATGATTAAAAATTACTAACTATTTTCCTTTTAGACAATCCTTCAAAGATTTTTTTTTACCTGAAATTAATAGATTTAAATCTTGTTTTGTCAATATTTCCTTTATTCTAGGATGTACGTAATTTAAGAGATTCAGAATCATTCTTCTCGATATTCTCATTTTTCGCTTTTGTAGATATTCTCATCCTTTAACAAAGGAAAAAGTAAAATTATTTAACGATTTTGATGGCATTTTTCAATAGCAAAATGTTAGGAACTTCAAATATTTGTCAGCATTCACTTTCGATAAACGAAAATATGAAATCGTTAAGTAATTTTTTAAGATTATTTTTAGAAACATCTAATTAAAGAAATTAAAAATTTGTACCTTTTAATTCTCTATTCTTTTTTATAAATAGGTGTGACAATTATAAAATAGTTTATATATAATGTATTGTCAATGTATCAAAACTTGACACTTAATTAATAAGTAAATAAAAAAAAGTCAAATTTTTTTGAGCAAATTAAAAAAATTATTTGCATTTTTTAGTTTACTCATTAAGAGATGTCAAGCTTTAGTGCATTTATAATGTAATTGCATTATATATAAACTCTTAATAAAAAACTTATGTTAATAATCTTTTGATTGAGTGGTTAAAAAAAATTGTGATATATTGTAAAACTTAAGTTCTCAAATCCAAGCAATCTTACCTCCAATAATTAAAAATAAAACTTACAAATGAATATAAATTATTAACTTATATTATTTTATAATTGTTTAAGTATAATTAAAAAAAGAGAGTATAATTCATAAACGTTCAAGATTTAGAAATTATAGTATATTTTTCCGTTTGTAGGGTAAATACCCGGAATATCAAATTCAAATTATATTATTTTTAATTTAAGAAATGAAAGAAAAAGAATATAAATTGATTCAAAATGACCTTGCCCTCAATAAATGCCATAAACAACGGAAAGTTGAATTGAAAAGTAAGCTTGCAAATGGTGTAAAATTAAAATAAAGTAAGCAGCACAGTTATGATTCTCTGCATGCGGTGGCGTAAACACCCCGAATCTCCACTGATTTCTTTTTAGATTTTGGGTATTTCCAAATGAATGAGCCTTTGAAACTACATTTTATTTTTTTCTCTTTTTATTTGTTGGATTTTAATAAAAATAATTATCTAATATATTATCAATAAAATTTTTTAATTTTATAACTAAAATTAAAATAATGATATATTTTTAAAAAAAATATTTAAAATATAACATATAAATAAATAAAATATTATCATTTTCTTAATTTTATTTGTAAAATTTAAAATTTTTAATGATATTGTATAGAATAATTATTCTTTTAATATTAATAAATTGTCCTTATCTTTTGTTTCTTTAAGACCATTGTTGGCAGAGAGAAATTTATCACTTGCAAGCTTCGCTATAAAAATTTGGGTTGTCTAAATCAAGTGGGTCCATACCTATACAGTATTATATTATTAGATTTGGGTTGCAGGTTTCGCTTTGTGAGAGACATGGGATTGAATTTGGGTTGTCTAAATCAAGTGGGCCCATACCTATTAACTTTACCAGTAAAAGTTTCAGTGTGGCCCAACTTATGGGTCAATGGTATAGCTGCTAAGTGGGCTTGGATCATAACAACTTTTTTTTTGGAAAGATCAGAAGAATTTGGATGTTCACTTTTGAGTGCAAAAAACAATAATGGTTTTTTAGATTGATTTTGAAGTTTGAACTTAATTTAATTTTAATTCATTAACAAAAAAATGGACACTTTCTTCTAAATAACTTAATATTATTAATAAAACGTGAACAATTACCAATGTTGTTGTCCAAAATAACAATAAATGTTTGCTGACATCGGATCCTCGATCTTCGCGTTAGTCTGTCTCCAACGAATCTGCGAAATAGGAAAAGTCAGAGGGGCGCAGGGGTTTTCCCCTGGGCGCGCACTCTGATGCTTAAGTCAGACAGGGTTTCAGTAGACAAATAGAGCTTAGGGTTTAAGAATGATACCTGTGACCTATTTATAGGAGTTATTTTACGCGTAATTACCTTTAAGCCCCACAGCTTAAATAATAACCCAGTGGATCATTTATGGGCCTTCTGAGTCCTCTTTCCTCTTGGGCTTAGATTATCATTTTGCTCAATAGTCTTCAACTTGACTTATAAAAAAGCCCAGTAATCTTTAACCTGACCCATATCAATTGCTCCCCACTCTTTTGCAGGTTTACCCTGTGAAAGAGTATATAAAGAATGGGCTTTTCAAATTCTTTTTTTGTCCTCTTTCTGGGGTTATCACAAGAGTCTTTTCATCTTTACTTGATGGCTTAACTAGTGAACTTCATTATTATTTGTAACAGAAACGACGTCGTGTCATCATTTCTTTTGTCAAGTGTCTTTTCAGAACACTACCGGGATACGTTTTTCTCCTCTGAGCTAAATGCTTCTTCAGTGGAATATACTACCCTTCTTTTCAAATTCAAGGTCTTAGCTGACCGAAACAAGAGCTATAAGGAGAAATTACAAGATTGCAGAGCCACTAAAGCCTTTTATTGGCCCAGAGGAAGAAAACCAAATCTGAGTTAAAAGCCATGAGGGCGCATCATCAAGAAATGCCACAAGAGGATGCATATGCTCTTAATTGGTTTTATCAGATGTGGTTTGTACCCGGCATGCTCTTGATTGGTTGAAGCTCGATCTAGATGCTGAGAATTTGGAACCTTTTCTGAGGATAGGCACTTGTAAAGATTTATCTGATCTTACCAGCTCTTAGAAGCCTTTTTGTCTACTCGAGATGGTCGAGGTTCTCACAAGCTTGGATGAAGATTATTTAGATAATCTAGAGGCTAATTTTCCTAAGGATCAAGCTCTTGACATTATAGCACCTCAGGATGCACATGCATGGGTGCCTATTAGTTTTGATACTCCTTTTAATGCAGAAGTTAATCTATAGTGCTCCCCAGCCCTTCTTATGAAGCAGTTACATCTGAAAAAGAATTCTTACTTGGGTATCGCATTTATCTGTACACTTTATTGCTTGAGGATTTCACAATTTGCACATCTCGCGCATTTTTCACTTAGGGACTTTATAGAATTGCCCGTCTCGCGCATTTTCACTTAGGGACTTTTTAGAGAACTGCTCGTCTCACGCATTTTTCGCTTAGGCCTATGTGTTGCCCATCTGGCGCATTTTTCGCATAGGGCCTTTATAGAAATGATAAGACTATAACATCGTTTTTATATCCGGAATGCCAACATAATACGTTTAATGCACTTTGTCAATCAATTGTAGCATATATCCAATGATAAAATTGTAACGTACCTCGTTTAGAGACTTATTTTTGCCCATCTCGCGCCTTTTTGTGCTTAGGGACTTCTGATTTGCCCGTCTCGTGCATTTTTCTCTACTTTTTGTTTGCCCGTCTCGCGCACTTTTCGCTTAGGGACTTTTTATTTGCCCGTCTCGCGCATTTTTCGCTTAGGGACTTTTTGTTTGCCCGTCTCGCGCACTTTTTGCTTAGGGACTTTTTATTTGCCCGTCTCGCGCATTTTTCGCTTAGGGACTTTTGTTTGCCCTTCTCGTGCATTTTTCGCTTAGGGACTTTTGTTTGCCCTTCTCGTGCATTTTTCGCTTAGGGACTTTTGTTTGCCTGTCTCACACCTCCTGTGCTTAGGGACTTTTGATTTTCTCGCGTGGGGACTTATTTTTGCCAGTCTCGCGTCTTCTTCTTGCTTAGGGTCTTATTTTTGCCCGTCTCGCGCATTTTTCGCTTAGGGACTTATTTGTGCCCGTCTCGCATCTTCTTCACGCTTAAGGTCTTATTTGTGCCCGTCTAGCGCATTTTTCGCTTAGGGACTTATTTCTGCCTGTCTCACGTCTTCTTCACGCTTAAGGTCTTATTTGTGCCCATCTCGCGCATTTTTCGCTTAGGAACTTATTTGTGCCCGTCTCGCGCCTTCTTCACGCTTAAGGTCTTATTTGTGCCCGTCTCGCGCATTTTTCACTTAGGGACTTATTTGTGCCCGTCTCGCGTCATCTTCTCGCTTAAGGTCTTATTTTTTCCCGTCTCGCGCATTTTTCGCTTAGGGACTTATTTGTGCCCGTCTCGCGTCTATTTTGCCAGTTTCTGTTTTTTCTTCTTTTATTCCTGCAACATGCCTATCAAACATGTAAAAATAACTGGCCTTTCATTTCATAATGTAGTATTTTCAATTAAATGGAGTAAGTAGCAATATAATTGCAAAAAATGTTAAAACAAAAATAGCAAATGTTTACTACCAGTACCATTCCAAGTCTTTGTCTTTGAAAAATCTGTAAAGTATGAGTGTTGGGATGTTCTGCTGTCATCCATGGATTGTGCACTAAGTTGTGCCTTGGTACCAGCAATCTACCTTCACGAGCGTACCACAAGCTGTTTTCAATCGAACCAAGCTATCCCTGGGTTGCTGCCTTACACAACAGTGGCTAGTGCCTGCCTCAGACACCTGCCTAATTCAATGACAATTGTTAGAGTGGACAAGGAAATCGAAAACATCGTACGAGAGTACCTCAAATCTGGTTACCACTCGTATGTCCCTGCTTGAGTGTGTTTGCAATTTCCATTGTGCGAAGCACTCACTTGTGTTAATACTTAAGAATGCTATGTATAGGGGCTTACAAGGGAGACATAGCCTTGATCTCGACACCCTAAGCTGGCACATCCTTGTCTTGCTTAAGGGACTCACAAAGCCGACACACCCTTTATATAGACAAACCCTCTTTCACTTGTGTGGTTGTCAATAGGCTAAGTGTGTGGCTCTTAAGCTACTTCTAGATGGTTGCTAGAGCAGTTCTTGAAAGCTTCTATGTCAGACGATCGACATATGGGCTGAAGGAAGCTTTTTGACATTCTGTCGGATTAGTGCGCGCACTAGGTCTAGAAGATTCTAGATCATTCTGCTCAGATCCCGTACTTGGGCGTGCACTTGGATCGTCAAATTTAAATGTGCTCGCCAAAGTTTTTTCTAATGGGCGAACCAGTAGTTTGGATTTCGTGCTCGCCAGCGTTGATAGCCATTGTCGAAAGGCATGATTGGGGTGTTCTTTGCTCGCTTGCATTGTACTAACGGGGGAATCTTGCCTATGGGTGCTGTGTTCACCTAATTTTCTTCGTTGTTATTTTATCAAAGTAGAGAGCCTGTCGCATTTGAAATGTGCTCACCATCTTGATTTCTTCTTTGCTGGGCGTTCAGCCAGATCACCAATCGAGCTTTGCTGTGTTCACGGAGAGCTTTTACGGCTGGGCTCACCAAAATCTCACTTGCGAAGCGGAGTTCTCGTTGTCCGGGAGAGCGCATCCTCGCTCGGTCCTTCATTACATGGGCGTGCACCTAATGATGTACAGAGTCGCTTAATCCTTTCTTGCTTTGGTCACTCTGAATGGCTCGCCCATAGAGTTTTCCTAGGTGAGTTCCTGTCTCGATTGACAAAGGGCTTGCTCGCCACCCACAACTGTACTCGCGAGGCGGCCGTTGGCTCATTTAACCTTTTGTGCCTTGCCCGATTTCAGCTACTTGTCTATGTTTTTACGCACCCGAGTGAGCACGAGGTGGCTTTTGAAGTTTTGGGTGTGTTCCCCGAGGTCTTTAGTTGGGGCTTGCCCAATAGAGCTCCCCTGGACTTATGCTTGCTTGTCTGAGCTCTTCGTTCAGCTTTTTCCTTTCTTAGATAAGCTCATCTAGCATTGTGTGCGCATCTCTGCCAAACCTTTCATCTTGTTCCTTGCTTGTCCATCTAGATTGCTTCTCTCACCTTGGCAAGTGTTTTCCCAAGCGAGCCTTGCTGTGAAGGCTGGGCTGTGGCGTTGGTCATGTAATCGCCATATGCCACTCAATCGTCAAAAGTGCCAGTGGTATTGTGCTTGCCACATGACACTACATTCGTCAGCATTGCTTTATGCCTTGTGTGCTGGAGGCTAGACTCACGGGAGCCATTCGCTCGTCTAGAATACCTGCAGTGTGACTTTTTCTATCCCGCACATCTGTTGCATAGAATGAACCGTTTTATCATGATATCTCCTATCGAATATGCTTACCTTTACGTTTTACCTATTGGGCAAGCATGCAGCTTGGGATTAGTGCTCGTGTATTTGCAATACCGCCTTGCGTACGGTGAATTGACTTGTTGTGGTAGGAGCCCTTTTGTTGCGGCGGTGCCTGCCGTACGTTAGTTGTTTTTTTCGATCTTTTACTCTACAGGCCGTGCTTGCCATCATCTCTTTACTGCCCAAGATTATCGTGTATGTGCGGTGCTCGCCATCGTGGCTTACTCTTTTTCCAAAACTCGTGCCGCGTTTAACTGTGCTTGCTTGTTCTGGCTGTTGATAGGCGAGCCACAATCTCTCATTAAAGGCCTGTGATGCAACATGCTTACCACATTCACGCCTGTGTGTACTCTTTGTGCGGCACTCTACCTCCTTTGCATGCGGGAGTTGTTATCTCTCACCAAAGGGTCTTGCCGCATGGTCCTGCTCGCCTGCATTCTGCCCCCGGCACGAGCCAACGTAACAATCCTTTGTTCGCCATTACCAAACCAGCATTTCTAGTTAGGCTTTGTTTGCACGCATGCGTTGTTCTACCGGGGCACCTGTCACGCGTGCCATTCTTTCGACGAAGGGGATGACGAGCTCGGGAGCCCCTCTCTCGTCGTTTGCATGTGAGAGACTCTTCTTGCTAAAGGGGGATTTGTGCGGGGATTATTGCTCGCCCGCTTTAGCTATCGCGTAGGTGAGCCACACTCTCACCAAGAAGCCTGCCACATGTGATCTGTGTTTTCCTATTGCTCTACCTCGCCAAAGGTCCTACCGTGTGAGTATTTGCTCACCCATCACTATACCAGGTGAGCTTGGGTGTGGTGGACAAGCCTGTCGCGTGCGGGAGCCCCTATCTCGTCCAAGGCCTGTCGTGCGCGGAAGCTCCTCTCTCGCCTAAAGCTTGTTACATGCGGGAGCCCTTGTCTCGCTCAAGGCCTGTAGCGCGCAGGAGCTCCTCTCTCGCCCAGGGCTTGTTGCGTGAGGGAGCCCCTGTCTCATCCAAGGCCTGTCACGCCTTGAAAGTAAGAAAAATATGCTTTAAAGTAAAAGCTGTCGTTGTCTCAAACAGTGAACAACACCGCCTCCACCGTCTTCAATTTATTATTATTTTTTTTTATCTTTCTTGGCTTTTATAGAAAGATCTCCACGTTATTTGTACAGAAATCTAGCTAAAGGTGGTATTATGAAGAGACATCATAATTTGCACCTGACATATACTCCACTGCATATTCCAATCTTAGTTTTTATATTATCTCATATGCCGATATAGATATTGATCAGGCATTAACTTCCAAACCATGAAAATTATTGCCATTGAAATTGATGCCCAAAGACAGACAAAATACCATTTTAACGTTTTGTTCTAGACAAATGTCATCTATAGAGATGCGCTGTCGGTGACTCGATTCTTTCTCTTTATTTCCCTGTAACTAGAAAGGGCTCGACTTGGTCAGATGGGTGCGTGCGCTTCGTATAAGGCTAATTTATATGCTTACACTATAACTATGGCTTTAACGCAATTCTTTGCGCTCGACAAGGAAAAGAATAGGAAGGATAGCTACTACATTACGAACTCAAGCCATTCCTCAGCCTTACTTTAATCGATTATTCAATTTCTAGCCTAGCAAGATCAGATGAAGAGCTTATTTTTCCATATATCCTACCATAATATATATATATATATATATATATATATATATATATATATATATATATATATAGGGAGTGATCAAGTTACACCAGTGTAAAATTAGATAGTTTTACACCTTTTATTGACCGTTAGATTAAAAATAGATTTATGGTTGAGATTAAATCTTTCTCTTACTTCAAAGTGTAATTGAATGTTAAAATTATTTTTATTCTCTTTCCTTTTTTAATTTTTTATTTTCCTTTTTTAAATTATCTTGATTATCTACTTTTTTTTTCAAGTTACTTTTCATCTCCATCAACAGTCGACGCCACCCATCTTTGTGCTTTTTTGATAAACAAGAAATTTTATTGATGAAATAAGGAAGCTTCAGGAAGATGAACTCTCTAAAGGATTTTGCAGCAGAACATGAAGCAATGAAATAACAAAGCCTGAAAACAGCTATAAGATGATGTGCAAAGCCTAATATAAATGGGGCATAATTAATTTGTGCACTTGTTTGTATTTCCTTTTTTAATTTTTTTTACAAAAACGCTGAAAATTAAAAAAAATTTAAGTGTTAAGATTTAAATTTTAGAATTAAATATCAATGACTGCATGAATTATTTAAGTTAAATTTAAATTTCGATTTTACTATATTTCATATACTATTTGTGAACAAAGATGATTAAATTGTCCAAAAATTTTCATCCTACCAATGCATGTTTTAATTATAACGAATTTAAAATTTAAAATCATTTATTTTTTGGTCTCATTGAACGTCATTCAGATTTCATGAATTTTCCAAAGAGAAAAAAATTTTGGCATGTGAATTTCATATGTTAGTAGTAAATAGTAATTTGTTATATGTGATTGAGAATAAAAATGAAATTGAGTTAAGGTTTTGAAGCTTCATATAATTGGATTTTGCTTTAAGATAAAATTGAAATTGAACCGTTTTTATGAATCGTATTTGAGAATGATATTGATTTTATCACAACAAGCAAAGATGCCAAATAGTATCTCACTTGAATAGACTTGCTGCTTATATTTTAATTTTGATAGAACATATTTAAGGTTTGGTTTGTAATCATTAATAAATCATTGAAAAGAAAGGCAACAGTTATCAAGAGTTGTAGTAATTTTTTTACAATAAAAATTAAAAAAAAGGAAAGAGAATAAAAATAATTTTAACATTTAATTGCACTTTGAAGTAAGAGAAAGATTTAATCTCAATCACAAATCTAATTTTAATCTAACGGTCAATAAAAGGTGTAAAACTATCTAGTTTTACATTGGTGTAACTTGATCCCTCCTTTATATGTGTGTGTATATATATATGTGTATATATATATATGTGTGTGTGTGTGTGTGTGTGTGTGTGTGTGTGTGTATATATATATATATATATATATATATATATATATATATATATATGAAGAATGATGTTTTATCGTCACCCAAAGCAAGCAATTATAGCCTACTTATTGTCTTAAAAAAAAAAAGACTTCTTGGTGGCAGATAATGAAGCATAAGATTAAATCAACTCTTTATTTATTTTATTTTATTTTAAAGAAAGCAAAGCTTGGGGTTATAGGAATGCAGCGGAAGCCCACTTTGGAAAATATCAAGCTCATCTCTAGCTTTAGCAGCACGGCTTTTTGCTTACTTTTTCTTTTTTTAAATTAACTATAGTTGTAATTGAGGAGATAGTGGATGATGAGAAACAAAAAACAATCATGACGTCCTTCCATCTAGTCCAAACAAATTTATCTATTGTTGTTTCGCGCCATTTTGCAAACATTAAATGACACTTTCCCAGGCGCAAAGCAATCTTTATGCTTTTGTTTTGCGCCTTGTCATGTCAAGTCAAAGCAGCTTTCGAGCGAGAGGCTCTCTCGCTTAACGTCTGTCGACATACTTTTAATTTCCTCATCGCTGGAGCCAAACATTTCAAGTTCGAGCGAGAGCCTCTCTCTAGCCCAAGATCTGTCTGGCGCGAGAGATAGCTCTCGCCCAGTGCTAATAGGAGGAGGTCTCTCGCCAAGGGCCTGCCTGGCGTGAGAGCTAGCCTCTCGCCCAGTGCTGTCTCTCGCCCAATGCTGTCGCCCACTCCTTTGTATTCTGTCGCCAGAGATCTTTCGTACAGTAGGGCTGTCGCTAGTTACATGCACTCTATCACCAAAAAAGCCTGTCACGGACGAGAGCCAGTCTCTTGCCCCCCGATTTTATCGCATAATCTGTGCACCCTGCCGCAGCCTACATACCCTGTCTTCCGCAGAGCATCTTTTCACCACCTTTTGTTATGGCTTTTTTTTTGTTTGTTTCCCACAGATGACGCCAATTGTTGTTGCCCAAAACAACAATAAATGTTTGCTGACATCGGATCCTCGATCTTCGCGTTAGTCTGTCTCCAACGAATCTGCGAAATAGGAAAAGTCCCTGCGTGCGCACTCCGATGCTTAAGTCAGTGTAACGCCCCGTTACCACATTTTTCACCTTATTTTACATAATTTATCCGATTGGGCTGTCTGTGATACTTTACTTTACCCTTGATGTTAAACAATTTAATAAAATATTGTTAAAGTTATACACATCCCCTATCTTATTTACAAATATGTAGTACTGTAGACATGTCTAAATACAAAAAATAAATGATCGTACCTGATATATCTTAGTCGGTTTGTCACATTGTCCATTATGTGCAGTCGTAGTCCACAAATATTGGATCTCACCATCATCAAAACCTGAAATGTTAAAATTGGGGAGTGAGCAAACCACGGCTCAGTAAGAGAGTTATATGTCACACTTGATATTCAACTATCTATATGCTGAAAATAATTTTTTTCATTTTCTTTAAAATCTTCCTAGTTGGCTCTAGGCACACATGTAGGAAGGATACTACAGTCGGCTAGGGATCCAGATAGAGTAAGGCAGGTATTTTAAAATACCTGACTTGTTCCGGAACCTAGAAGCAACTGTAGATAGTACTATTTTCGTTGTTTTCAAAATGATAAACTTTTCGTTTTTTCACAGAGTAAACCACTTATTTCTTTTCACATTCAGTATACTTTAAAACACGTGACAGTTCAGTAGTAAAACAGTGGTTTACTTCTCTCCTCTTTAGTACAATAAAACATGTGACAATACAGTGATTTGTAAATATCCAATCATTGGATAGTTACTTCTTCGATTATTTCTTTCTTAGAAATAATTCTTATGTTATTCTTTTAGAATAAACATTTATTTCTCTTTTCAAATTAGTAACAATATCGTACAGTTTTGTAAAACAGTATATTCAGTATCTCGATACGGTTCAGTAAGTAACAGTAAACAGTAGCTACCAATTCAATAAATAGTATACGGTAGCTTTCAGTTCAGTAAAATAGTAATCAATGGCTACCATTTCAGTAAACAATACAGTTCAGAAAACAGTGTTTTAGTACTATTTTTCATCAGTAAACAGTACAGTAGTTCAGTACAGTAAACAGTATAGTACAGTACAATAAATAGGATTCCGTAAATCCTTTCAGTAAACAGTAAACAGTAAGTGAGACTAGGCATCACCCTACAATCAAATCATGCTATCTCGTCCCCTAGGGACACAGTAACAGTAATGAGATCTATGGCCATGATCTATAATATGTCCTCGGTGTATGCTTACTAGGCGACAATCCGGATGCTGATGACTAGCTGGTCAATCAGCCACGTGACAATAACAGTATATGTGATGTATGAAACTCGGGGCCTAAGTCTCAAAACAGTATAAACCGTACCACAACCTTTATGGATTTTAAATACCGTAAATCACATATCCATAAGGCTCACATGTAAATATAATCACCTTTATGAAATTTATAGAATAAATAACATTTTTCAAATTATTTCATAAAGGTATATATCTTATTTTTCATATGATGAAGACAGTTTGCAAAATCATCACTGAAAGTATAAAAGAGCAAAATTGTCTTTTTTCACAGTAAAACACATATGCACGCTTTTTCGTGCATTAAATCGAAAACATGGTTTTTATACTTATCGAAATTTCAAACAAATCATTTTTATAATTATGAAAATAAATTATTTATTTTCTAACTTTAATTCCCATCACCATGTTTTATTCTAAATACATGTGTAGAGACCTCTAGTCCCGAAATCATAATTTTTCTTCATTTCTTAACCTTTATGGAATTTCCATAATTAATTATTTCCATAATTAAAACCATAAAGGTGTTATGTAAAATCAAGTGAATATTTAAGAATATTTATAAAAATATTCACTTCAGTCTCTTTTTCATTTTCATCTCGTTTCACGTGAAATATCACCTACCGGGTGAATTTTCGGTGATTTCCTTTTCACCATTCTCGAAAACATGAATATTTTAAAATTAAATATCAGTATATTCATGTTTTATGAAATTTACTTAATTTCTCGATTTTCGTACCCGAAAATCGATTCACGTGAAATCAAATCTTTTATTTTGGTTTTCGGTGATTTTCGATAAATTTTAGTAATTTTTCGATAATTTTTCGGCAGTATAACGGCTGTCGATTTGGCTAGCCTCCTGCACGGAAAATACAATTTATATTTTTCAACTGGTATTTCACCCTAATTTGAAACCGATAAATCATAAAAATTTTCAAAACTAATCATTATAAATTGCATTTATAAATTAAATGCATAATTTAAAACATGTGGCTGAATATCCTTACAGGCGGCACATGTCTCCCTTACCTGTTTTCGGGTCGGTGACTGCCTCTCGAAGGTCGCGCCCGTGTTCACCTCTCCCGATTCCATCGGCTCGGTCATCGAGGATATTTTCTGGAAATTAAATTCTAAAATTTAGAATTTTTCCATAATTATTTAAATAAATAATTTATTTAAATAATTTAACATTTTTCGGGATTTCTTACCGATTCTCGTAATTCTCGGGATTTCCCGTAATTTTCCAATTCTTGAGAATTTTCCAAATTCCTAGAATTCCTTTTCTCTTTCTCTTTCTCTTTCTTCTTTTTTTCTTCCTTCTTTCTTTTTCTTTTTCTTTTTTTTTTTTTTTTTTTCTTTTTCCTTTTCTTTCTTCCCAGCCGGACCGGTCACCCCCCTCACCGCCGGTTCTTCTCCGGTGGCTGGTTCTCCTGCAATTCGGCGGCTCTTCAGCTGGCCAACGGCATGACGAAGCTACCGGTGGCCTCCGTTCGGCCTGGTTCGATGGCACGACGGGATCTACTCGATTTTCCCTCGATTTTTTCTCCTCTGTCGGCCTTCCTCTGTCGTCGTTGGCCTCACCGGTGGCTCTCTTCTCTTTCCCCTCACCTCCGCCGAGGTCGAGATGGCTGTGGCGGTGCCAAGACCGGCCGACACCGCCGTTTTCTTCTTCTCCTTTCTCTTTCGGTTTCCGTCGGTTTTCCTTCGTTTTTCGACTTTGCTTCTTCCGTTTTCCATCGCCGGTCGTCTCGTCTTCCTCTCCTGGGTTCACCGGTGACGTCTCTCGCCTTACCTCTTCCTCTCTTTTGGCCGGCTAACGTGGTCGGCTTCTTCGTCGGGGAATATCGGGTTTCTCCCGATTCTTCCTCTGTTTTCTTTTTTTTTTTTTGAATTAGATATATATATATATATATATATATATATAATACTTATACTATAATAATATTATACATATAATATTATTTATATATAGTATAATACTAGATATACAATATATATAAAGATATATTTATATATATATGTTGTGTTAATATATATATATATATATATTATATATCTATATACTTTAAATAAAAAACATTTAGATATATATTTATATAAATGTTATAATACAATATATATTGTATTTACAATATATATACATATAAACTTTAATGTAAAATAACATTTACATTTTCCATATATGTATGTATATATATATATATTTATATATACATAAAATATTATACTTGTATACATATGTACTATTTAAATTAATAAAATAGAATATATATATAAATATACCACTGTATATTAATATATACTATATAGTATTTCAGTAAATATGTATTTGTATAAAAATACATTTATATAATTTATAATTATATAAATATATTTCTCTTTTATTTCTTATTTTCTTATTTAATTTGGATTTTCCATTATCCAAATTAAATTTCCTCTTTTATTATTTTCCGAATTTCCAAATATTCTTATTTCCAATTTAACTTCCTTCACTCGGATTTTCACCATCCGTTCCTTTCTCAATTCTATTTATTTATTTCACCAATTTCCAATATTCCTTATTTCCAATAAATGAAAAATTTACGGTTATCACAATCAGACAGGGTTCCAGTAGACAAATAGAGCTTAGGGTTTAAGAATGATACCTGTGACCTATTTATAGGAGTTATTTTGTGCGTAATTACCTTTAAGCCCCACAGCTTAAATAATAACCCAGTGGATCATTTATGGGCCTTCTGAGTCCTCTTTCCTCTTGGGCTTAGATTATCATTTTGCTCAATGGTCTTCAACTTGACTTATAGAAAAGCCCAGTAATCTTTAACCTGAACCAAATTACTTAATCTTAAGCTTTCAATCTAAACGATTCTTTAGTTTTTAATTTTCCTCTATCTTCCAATTGAATCCAATAAACAAATAATAATATTTCTCATATAAATTTTATATGACAGGTGAGTATTAGCACGGTATTCTTTAAAAAGGTGTTTATGTAATAAACAATAAAAAAATAAATAAAAAGAAAATAGACTAGAAGTAAAAAGGAAAAAAAAACTTTCAAAGCTCGGCTGCATTTCAACATTTCCTCCATTTTTATTTGATTTTGTGTATTTAAAGTGTTACAAATGGTTCACAGGCAAAATGATATCAATTTTAAGCTTTTATACACCCTATTTATCCAAGATCTTTGCCTAAAACTTTTGTCCAGAATTTTAATTTGTAAAATTATAGGAAATGTTACGATTAAATTGGTTAGGTAGATTTGTATTTTTGAAATAGGTTGGTTTAATTTGTGTTAATTAACTAATTTAGATTGACAAATTAGGATAGCCAACAACCTCTTGACCTAGTGGTTAAGAATGATTTGTGATATCTTGCAAGATTTGGGTTTAAATCCAAACAACATCACCAATTATTTAATACTTCTTTTGTAACAAAAAAAGAGAGACAAATTAGGATAGTTTGATTAATTATTTCAAGTTAAATAATTTGATTATTAGGGTTAGAATTAATTGTTAGATTATTATTAACACTAGTTTGTATATCGTACGATGTACGGAATAATTTTATTTATTTTAAAATTTATTTATGGTTACACTTATAATTTATTATTTGAAAAAAGGAATTATAATTCATTATTTTAAATATATTATATTTTTAAACAATGTTTTAAGATTAGATTCCAAAATCTAATAAATATTATATAAATAATTTTAAATAAATTAGATATTATATAATTTTTTAAAATAGATTAGATATTATAAAATTATTTTATTTAAATATTTAAACTTCAAATTGAATGGATAGATTCATGGTCATTTTTTTCGTTTAAAATTCAAACATGATAAAAGCATTAAGGGAGAGTATGGAGGTGGTTAAAAACATGAACAATTTGGAGAAATAGAGAGATGGTCAAAAAATCTTTAAATGGATAGAAATTTTTTTAAAAAAAATTTAAAAAGAGATATATGTAAATCAATTAAAATTATTTTAAATATATTAGATTTTAAAAAATAAAAATGCATTAAGATTAGATTTTAGATAAAATCTAATAAATATTACATAAATAATTTAAATATATTAGATATTATATAATCTTTTTAAATAGATTAGATATTATAAAATTGTTTATTTAAATATTTAAAATTCAAATTAAATTGATAGATCCATGATCATTTTTTTTGTTTAAAATTCAAACCTAATAAAGCAGTAGGGGAAAGAGGGGAGGTGGTTAAAATTTGAAAAGGTGGTTAAAAAATCTTTAAATGGATATATAGGTTTTTTTTTATTTTTTTAAAATTTAAAAAATATATATGTAAATGAATTAAAATTATTTTAAATATATTAGATTTAAAAAAAAAGCAAAAATGCATTAAGATTAGATTTTAGATAAAATCTAATAAATATTATATAAATAATTTTAAATAGATTAGATATTATATCATTTTTTAAATAGATCATATATTATAAAATTTAATTTAAATATTTAAAATTCAAATTAAATGGATGGATTCATGGTTAGTTTTTTTCATTTAAAATTCAAACATAATAAAGCAATTTCATAATTTAGTGTATCTTATTGTCATGTAAACAACCTATTTGCATACGCGTCCACATGGCTTAGCTTATCGATAAATATTATTTCTGAAATATATTTAATAATTTTTTAACCAGATTAGATATTATACAATTTTTAATTTAAATATTTAAAATACAAATTAAACGGATAGGTTCATAGTTAGTTTTTTTGTTTAAAATTTAAATCTAATAAAACAATAAGGGAGAGTGGGAAGGTGGTTTAAAATACGTAAAATTTAGAGAAGTGAAGAGGTGATTAAGAAAATCTTTAAATGGATAGATAAGTTTTGTATTTTTTTATAATTTAAAAAGAGATACATGTAAATGAGTTAAAATTATTTGAAATATATTAGATTTCAAAAAAATAAAAAATGCAATAAGATAAAATTTTAGATAAAATATAATAAATATTATATAAATAATTTTAAATAGATTATATATTATATAATTTTTAAATAAATTAGATATTATTAAATTGTTTAACTTAAATATTTAAAATTCAAATTACATAATAAATTCATGGTTAGTTTTTTTCATTTAAAATTCAAACCTAAACAAATAGTTTCATAATTTGGTGTATCCTCTGTGTTGTATAAACAGTCTATCCACATAGACTTCCACGTGGCTTAACTTATCTGGTGTGCATGTTTTTTTTAAAATATAATATATATGTATGTACGTACGTACGTACGATTAGGATTTTAATTTGATTATTATAATTAGGAATAGTTTTAGGATAATTTTCAAATTAGAAACAATTTAGAAATAGAATAGGATTAATTTAGAATTAAGGGGAACTTATGAGAGGAATAAATTAAGATTAAATCAAAATGAATTAGAATTAAATTAGGATTTAGAAATTATGTTAAATTAGATTAAGATTAATTGATTAGTTAGATTAAATTAAGATAAAAAATAAAAAAAAAGATAAAAAACGAAGAATAAAAAAACAGAATAAATATGAAAAAGCTGAAAATCAAGATTGGGATGAAATAGATTTTGAACAAATATTTGAAATGAAAAAAAGAATTGATAAGACCTGCTATACCACTTAGTCCAGCCCAGGTATGACTGAGCTGGGCCCAAGCATGAGGTCAAGCATGCCCTTGGCTTTGGACCAAGATAACCAGCCTAATTATTCAAGTCCATGTAATTGTCCAATACCTTCACTTTTCCACAAAAAAATAGGGATACGCGATAAGTGGGTGTGTAACCACCCACTCTCCTATGCAATTACCCACAATCTCCATGACTACATGAATTACGCTCCGAGAACAGTGTTGGCATGTAGGTTTCTATAAAAGGGAATATCACTCAGATGTTAAAGTATGAACTCTAAGTCTTACTTTCTTACTCTTTGAACCTATTATCACCCAACTTAAGTATCAAAGTAAGTCCCATTAGAAAAAATTCTAATAGAACTTATTTTGCAAGTTGATCTAAGAAAGAAAAAGCTTATCCACTATTAACAAGGTCTCAACACCTTTTTTGACATTAACATTTTGGCATAGTTTGTGGAGACTCGAAAGAGAAGAAGTTATGTTAAGTTCCAAACAAACCAACAAACACAAAACCAAGCTAACACACAATTGCTTGCAGCTTCCACCATAGCCATAACTCTCCTTATTCTCTCTTTCGATGCCCCACCATTTCAGCCAGGGAACCAGTTTCTTGTATCCAGGGTAACCACTCCCACTTTCCACAACCCTTTCACCCACGACAAAGGTGCCATCATCACAACGCCATATCCTCTCATCACCTCCTACACATCAACCACCTCTTTCCCGCCAGTCTCAGTCCTAATAGGACAACCACAAACCTACATACTGCCTCAAACGATGTTAATAGACCCATACCAATTACTCATCCAAAACTAAGCCTTAGTAGCAAGCATGGTTCAGTATGCCTAGATTATGAAGCCACTTACAGCCCAACGCAACCAACAGGTGGTGGATGGAGACCAAACAGGTGGTGAAAGTTGAAAAAGTAGACAGTATTATAGGACTCAGATTGTTTTGTAATCAATCATCAATGATTGTTGTTTGTAGTTATATGCAAATCAACAAAATCTACCATCTATATCTTCAAATGGTAAAAGGAGGAATTTTGTGAAGTAAAAAATAATAATAATGAGTAATATAAGGAACCTGGGAAACTACATTCAATGGGAAATAAACTGCGGGAAAGAAATGAGGCTCATTCTTTATTCGAGCATTGGATCCAATATGAGTAGTTGAAGAAAACAAATTAAAGCTTCTGATTCCAATGCAGCATTCTGATTACAAATAAGACTCACATATGAAACAGCGAAGCCCATCACTAATACAACGTAGAAACATAAAACATAAGTGAAAGAGGCAAATATTATTATAAGGGACTGCAAAATGTTCCATCTAATTTTATCTCTTCTATTTGCTAACTATCTAATTATACACATATAGCGGAGTACAAAGTACTTTTATAGCAAAGTACTCTTATAACATCCAAAATCACCATTATATACCCCAGTTTTCCTCTAATTTCCCAATATTATTTCTTTGTTTCTATGATTCATTTGTTATTACTACAGATATCAGGCATGCTTGAATAATTTCATGCTAAGCCTATGGGAAGATATAGCAACCACAAGTGCAGGAAGTGTTAGGGGCACCAAGTAGCAGTAATACCTGTTAAAGAAAGGGAAGCAAAATTCAAGGAAAATATATAGGGACTTCAATATTTAAACATCATTAATAAGTAAAACAGTACCTTCAAATCTTAAATTGTACTGTAAAAAAGGATATAATTTATTACATGTTTCAAGTTGTTGCCAAGAATAAAACTAACTGATTTTGCCTTGGTAGGCAAGCATTAGAGCTACACCAATACTTTTGCAACACTCACTTTAGAAAAGCAAAATAGCCCAAATAAAGTGAGTTTTTTCTTGTTTGTTTGCTTTAAAGAAAACTAATTTAATCAATAATCAAAAAGTTAGAAAGATATGTCAGCTTGAAAATGCATCGACCATGCTCATTCGTGCAAGCCACAAAAATAATGTAAAGAACAAGTTCAACTTCAGGGAACTTTGATCAGAGTGTTTCCCTTTTGCAACCCATCCCCACTTTCACCTTACCTTTTTCCTTGGTCGTCTTTATTCCTCCTCTTCAAATGATAGGCATGTACAAGTAGGCAGAATATGAATATATATATCCTACTTTGCCATATTTTTATACCTAGTAGGCTGTAGCTCTAGCAACAAGAATATCCAACTATATATTTTTCAAAATCACCTAGACCAACAAAAGATAAGAATGCAATGCATCCAACATAGCCCAAACATCAAAATGAAGAGGAAAAAGGAAATTAAAAAAATGGTAAAAGAAGGAGATAACTATGCTACCCTTGCCATCATTGACAAATATTAAAAGCGCATGTAACAGCAGAACATCATCTAAATCACCAAACTGACAAGCAAACAAAGTATATGTATGAGATGTAGATATAAGCATGCCAACATAGCCAAAGGCATTAACTTGGAGAGGCTAAACATAAAATGAAATATAAAACGCAACTACCCTTGCACACATAAGCAGGCGAAAATGAAACCGAGATAATTGATCTGTATACTTCTATGTTCAAACATGTATTAGATTATATTGCTATTGAATTAAAAAGAAAAAAAAGAAAATCAGTAAGCTTCCATTTTATTTGTTAGTTTCATTACTACTACTAGGCAAACATAATTGTTTTATGTAAAAGTAAAATCCTTTAAAATAAAAACTAGTACTTAATTTGCATTGTGAAACAAACTTTTTAGTTCTTTTACTTCTAAAAAGCAAAGAATTACAAACGGAAGTCAAAACCCAACAAGTGAACATAAAAAAATAAAGTTTGTCTTGTCCAGCTTATTGTTATTAGTTTTTTCCTCTCATTTTCCATCATCCAAACACAACCTTAAAATAAAAACCTTAGCAACACAGAGAAACACAAGAGTCGCTCGAAAAATGCAAACCCAAAAGTTCGAAGGAAAAATAAAGAACATAAAAATGACAAATTGAACTTACCTGTCCTTTTGGATGGCTGCAATCAGAGGATAATTTAACGGCGGAAGAAGCTTTGAGGTAAAAGCGGCAAGGAGAAATCCAGGCAATAGAAGGGATCCGGTTCCTACCAACAGCCAACCCACAAACGGTGTCGTTTTCGACCTACTGCTAGTAGGGATGTAAACGGGACGGATATCCGCGAATTTTGAGGTACCCGAACCCTAACCCGATTATATTTTAAAATATCCGAATCCGATTAAATACCCAATTATTTTTATTTTCACTACTTGAACCCTACCCATTTAATATAAGAACTATCCATTTAATTACCTAAACCCGCTAAATACCCGTTTATTAAGTCAAAGTTTGACTTTTAATTTTATATTTAAATTTAATATTAAGAAAAATTAAATTAATACATTTAAATTAACTCATAAAAATAAATTAATGTTAAAAATCATAATTAAAATACTTAATGAGTTTATTTAATTAAGTATTATATTAATAATAAATATTTTATAAATAAAAATATATATAATAATATTAAAAATTTATTATTTGTAATCGGGTTCGCGTAGTAAGGTATCCTAAGATCACTATCCGAACCCTACCCGAACTCGTGACGAGTAGTAAAATCATTACCCGAACCCTACCCTAACCCGATTATTAACTACCTTAACCCTATTTAATAGGGTCGGGTATTACCGGATACCCGTTTATAGGGTACTACTCCCAGAAACCACCATTACCGATTCGATTAACGACGTTCCAAACCCAAGAAAAAAAGACACAACGGATCTTAAAAACGTTGTCGTTTGTAACTTTACTTTTTTTTTATTTTGGTCTAGAGAGGTACAAAATGGTGAAGGGATTTCATCATTGGGTTGAATTTCTTTTAAAGAATAATAACAATTGTTAGGTTAAACTTTGATAGTTAGTTTTAAAATTTTAAAAATGGAAAATAATGAGTAAAAATGAATAATAAATAAATTGGTCATAATCTGAGGTAGGGAAAAAGGCCAAAATTGAAATTATTTCTTAAAAAAAGCAACTAATGTATCGTTTAGTCTCTAAATTAATCAGTTTTGTCACTTTGGTACCAAAAAAATTATCATTTTTGTACCTAAATTGAAAAAATTGGTGTAAAATGATATATATGATAAAATTGTAACATATGGCAATAAATGCTATGTCATTTTGTGTACCATGTTAGAAACATCTTTTTCATTTTGTAAGTGCTCTCTTTTAGACCCTATTGATCAATCAAACCTATCAACTAATCATTAACACACTATATAAGTTTAAAAGGAGGTTTCACTTCAACTCAACTGTTTGATTGCTTTTGAAACTCCCACAATTGTGGTTTTCTACTTGAATTATTGAATTGTTTATTGAACATGTTCTACATACAATTTGACTAATGCAATGAGTAATGTCATAACGTGCTAAGACTTAAATCCTAATCATCGACATAAACTTAAGTAGTCACCACCAACCATTCTATGTTAAAATGTGGTTGGTCATTTATTTAAACTATGGACAAAGCTTGATTAACGTTTACAGTCTTAGGTTTGAAAGTATGGATATGCGTGAGGAGGGATTAGCACTCTCATACATACATCCTAAAATGGCACTACTTACCTTTAGGTTATGGTCTATGTTTAGAGTTCTAGGTTTGGAAGTGCAATTACGTGTAAAGAAGGTTAGCACCCTCACAACGTCTATTTTAAAATTGTACCACTTAACTTTAGGTTATCCTAAAATTGCTTTTGCTAATATTCAATTTAGATGTAATTAATATTGAAAAATGTTTCTAAATATATTTTATTATGCTGGTGGGACAAATTAAAAAAGAAAAATCTTCTTCTGCTCAAGAGTCTTCAAGTTTGAAAAATGAATATAAACTTATATGTTATTGAAAGTTACTTTTAAACCTCCATTATGCTAATGAGGTATTGGAAAGATTATCCTTACATAAATTTTTTTAAAAAATTTGCTTATGTGTAATCTACTTGGAATTTCATCACTGAAGTAGCTTACGTTCATCCTCATTTTATTAATATTGTAACGCCCTTAGAAGTTAGGTTTTTTGGACTAAATTTTTCTTTTGCTTACTATATTTGTTACTCGCTTAGTGTAACCAACACCTAACAAGTAGATTACTAATTTATTTGTTTAAGACTAATTGTCTAAGGTCCCATTTAATTGTCTTGTAATGCGTGCCAAACTTGAACTAAAGATTCTCTCCCTATATATATATATATATATACACACACACACACACACACACCCATTGTCCATCATTACATTATAACACAACAATGCTTCAACCTGTGGCATAACCATCATCTCAATATGCCATCCAGAATATTGCATTTTCATCCAGACATTCTATTGAGTTACTATTTGTTACAAATTACAGTTACATATAATTCTTAATATAGTCCTAGTGCTTGCATCCAATTCATGTACACTGTGTGATAGAGGCCCATCAAGCTCACAAAGATCAAGTCATGTTCATGATGGTCATGGTCCTCTGAGCATCCATGGAGATCCAATGACAAGAGCTAAAACAAAGATAATGCAACAAGCCTTGGCTGGTTTCATTAATATTACTAGAGAGAAAGTCCAACAAAGCTTGAGCATAGAGGATGACAAAGTCTTCTACAACATGATCCAAGCTCAAGTTCAACCCTTTTGAAGATTTACAAGTATTGGGCTGGAATGCAGTTGGGCCGGATGCATAAATTGGGCCTAATGCAATTAGGCCAAATGCTATACTTATTTTATTTAGTTATGTCTTATTGGGCTGAACATTTTCTTAATTTAAATTAAGCCCAATTCCTTTTTTTTATTTACTAGGTAAAGTAGGATTTCTATTTCTTGCTCTGTAAGTTAGGAAACTAGGATTCCTATTTCTTGTTTTGCAAGTTTGCTATTTGCCTATAAATAGCTATGTAACCCTTTGGGTTGAAACAATTGATTTGAGTTATAAAATTGAGAGACTTCTTCTCTTTGGTTCTCTTGAGAACTCTTGAACATATCAAGGTCTTCCTTGTGGCGTTCTTCTACTTTCCACCAATTTATACCTTAGGTTCTTATTTTTCTAAGCAACGGGTCTAGATCCAATACCATAGGTTCTTGTTTTTAGACAACGGGTTTTAGCTTTATCTCTGATTCTTTGTTTTAATTTGCTATGTTTTAATTTGTTCTTGGTTTTATTTGAGTGTTCTTCATGTTCTTCGTTGAATCTCAAGTTCATATCATTTGGTATCAAAGCTTAGGTTCAATTCATGGGAGTCTTGTTTTATTATGTTCTTATGTTTTTTGTCTTCTTATCTTGATTGAAGTTTGATCTTGAATCCTCTTCCAAGCCAACACAATAATTGTGATGCCTTGGGGTGCACCTACAGGTCACCAACCCAGGCCACCGCCCCGAATGCAGTCACTTAATCGTATTGTCCGCTTTGGGGTGCACCACTTTAGGCCACCACTCCTCACAGTTTTATCAGAGTGCACCCATTAAGGGCCACCGCTCCAATTTGCGTCTGGAGCGACTTGAACCCTTGACTTCCTCAAGTGTCAAGTCACTCCTAACCAATTGTCCACGCATTTTATTGTGACGCCCTAGGGTGCACCTGCAGGTCACCGACCCAGGCCACTGCCTCGAGCGCAGTCACTCAACCTTATTGTCTACTTTGGGGTGCACCACTTTGGGCCACCACCCTTCACGGCTTTGTCGGAGTGCACCTTGAAAGGCCATCACTCCAATTCGTGTCTGGAGCTACTCGAACCCTCGACTTCCTCAAGTGTCAAGTTACTCCTAACCAATTGTCCTTTATTGTGACGCCCCGGGGTGCACCTACATGTCACCGACCGAGGCCACCACCTCGAATGGGTCACTTAACCGTATTGTCCGCTTTGGGGTGCACCCACACGCTACTGCCCCTCACGGCTTTGTCGGAGTACACCCATTAAGGGCCATTGCTCCAATTCGCATCTGGAGCAACTCGAACCCTTGACTTCCTCAAGTGTCAAGTCACTTCTAACCAATTGTCCTAGGAAAGAAAAAAAAAAGAAAATCAATTCAAGAGGCGATTCGTTATATCTTATATAGCAAGTGCAACATCAAAGACAATCCGTGGAGGTGTGCTTCATCAAAATCTTGAAGTAGTCATTCTTCTTGAGCTTTGAGATTTTTTGTTTGCCTAAATCTAAAAATTCATTATTACCTTTCTACCCTTACTGCCTAAAATTACCTTTTGACCCTATCACCTAAAAAGACAAAATTTTCCCACCTTTGGCTAAACCTTACTCTAATTAAACGCCCCAAAACACCCATATTTCCTTCAAGGTTTAGATTCATTGGAGTCTTCTTGAGTCTTGCTAAGTCTTGTTGAGTCTTCATTATTTTGTTTTCCTTTGATTAAAATCTAGTGCTCATCTTGTTTATTGTTGGTTGATAGTTGGATTCCATAAGCTGATTTTTGATTAAGTCTTGAGTTCAATATAGAACCTATAGAGAAAGGTTATGTGAGGGAAAAAGGCAAGAGTATGTGAGTAACATTAGTAGAGAAAAACCATATTAAAATTATGTGAAACACGAGTGTGAGTGTTACATTCTTATGTGTATTGATTGTAAACATGTGAGGCCATAATTGTGAGGTCCTTTTCTTTTACTAACGTTTCTTGCAAGTTACAATTACTTCTTCTAATAATGAAAAGCTTGATTTGAGTAAGATTGAGATCATACTCCAAGCCATGCAACAATAACTTTCAAAAATAGAGTCGAAGTTAGGTAATAGACATGATAAGTTGGAGCAACATAACACTGCCCTAGCTAAGGTAAACCTAGAGGAGGATGAGATGCCACTATTGGAGGACATTGATGAGGATGATGACTATGTTGAGTTTGCTATCCATGGTAAAGCACTTGTAGCTTGTCGTGCATTAAGTGCCCAAGTTAAGGATGAATATGAAGTGCAACGAGAAAATATTTTCCATACTAGATGCCACATCAACAATGAGGTATGCTCTTTAATTATTGATGGTGATAGTTGCACTAATATTGCTAGCACTTATTTGGTTGACAAATTGACTTTGCCCACTACAAAGCATCCCAAACCATACAAACTTCAATGGCTCAATAACTGTAAAGAAGTAAATGCGACAAAGCAAGTATTGGTACCATTTTTTTTATTAGAAGATATAATGATAAAGTGTTATGTGATGTTGTGCCTGTGTGTGATAACCGTAAAATTCTCCTTTTATTGGAAATTAATATTAAAGAAAAGAGATGAGTTGAAATAAATAAATAAATATAATATGAGACCGGAATATTGTGAAAATTTCGAGAATGGAGGAAGTGACGGATTAGGAAAATGGTGTGAAGGAAAATTAAATTTGGAAATAAGTATAAGATGAGAAAGTATGGAAAATAATGAAAAGAGGAAATTTAATTTGGATAAATGGAAATCTAAATTAAATAAGAAAATGAAAAATGAAAGAGAAATATATTTATATAATTATAAATTATATAAATATAATTTTATATAAATACATATGTATTGAAATACTATATAGTATATTTTAATATACATTAGTATACATTAGTATATATGTATATATACTATTTAGTAAATTTAAATAATACATATGTATATAAATATGATATTTTATGTATATATATATAAATATATATACATATATAAGAAATGTAAATATTAATTTACATTAAAATTTGAAAATATAGAAAGGTTATTTAAATTTCAAATATATATAAATATACATATATATATACTAGATATATATTTTGTAATATACAATATATATTTTATATATAATATATATTGTACTATATTATATATGAAATAATATATGTATAATATCTAGTATATATTATATGTATAAAATATAATTTATAGTATATAATATATAGTAGATTATATACTAAAAAGCAAAAAGAAATAAAACAAAAAGGGAAAGAAAACAGAAGGGATCGGGACAGACCCCGACCCCTTCCCAGCCAAATTCCGACGGCAGCAACCGCTGCCTCCGTCGGTGAGAGAAGATCGGAGAGAGGGAGAGGGCGTCACTGGTCGACGAGGAAGAGTGAAGGCCACCGGCGACGGCCCGAAAAAGAGGGAAAATCGAAAAACAGAAACAGAAAAGCCAGGAAAAAAAAAGGAAAATGGGATCTGGCAGTGCCGGCCAAATCGGTTGCCACCACTGTAGCCGAAGCACCAACGGAGGAAGAGGAAGAGGTAGGAGGCCACCGGTGAGGCGGAGAACGGCGGAGGAGGGAGAACGGAGGAGGAGAAGAAACCGACCTAAACCAGTAGATCCGCCGCTATGTCGTCGATCCAGGCTGAACGGAGGCCACCGACAAGTTTGCCTTGACGCCGGCCAACTGAGGGGCCACCAAACCTTCGGAGAACCGACCGCCGGACGAGAATCGGCGATGAGGGGAAGTTGACTGGTCTGAACCGGTCTGACCGGAAAAGAAAGGAAGAAAAGAAAAAGGGAAAGAAAAGAAAAGAAAAAGAAAAGGAAAAAAAGAGAAAAAGAAAGAAGGAAGAAATTCCGAAAATTTGGAAAATTCTCGGGGATTCGAAATTTCGGGAATCCCGAAAATTCGGTGAGAAATACAGAAATTAATTCTGATTAATTAATTGAATAAATTATGGAAAAATTCTAATTTTTAGAATTTTATTTCCAGAAATTCCTCGATGACCAAGACGACGGGATTGAGAGAGAGGTAAACACGGACGCGACCTTTGAGAGGCAGTCGCCTACCCGAGACAGGTAAGGAAGACGTGTGCCGCCTGTAAGGATATTCGGCCACATGTTTTAAATTGCATTTAATTTTATAAATGCTATTGAAATTGTGGTGATTTATCGGTTTTGAAATTGTGATGAATTATCAGTTTGATATTGTGGTGAATTACCGGTTGAGGAAATATAAAAACTGTGTGTTCCGTGCAGGAGGCTAGCAAATTGGCGGCCGTTATACTGCCGAAAAATTATCGAAAAATTACTTAAATTTACCGAAAATCACCTAAAATCATAATAAATGATTTGATTTCACGAGAATAGACTTTCAGTCACGAAAATTGAGAAATCAAGTAATTTTCATAAAACATGAATATATGGAAGTTTAAATTTAAAATATTCATGTTTTCGAGAATGGTGAAAATGAAATCACCGAAAATTTACCCAGTAGGTGATATTTCATGTGAAATGAGATGGAAAATGAAAAAGACTGAAGTGAATATTTTATAAATATTTCTTAAATATTCACTTGATTTCATATCAAACCTTTATGGTTTTTAATTATGAAGATAATTAATTAAATAAAGTCCATAAAGGTTAAGAAATGATGAAAAATTATGATTTCGAGATAAGAGGTCTCTACATATATTTTATAAGAAAACATGGTTAAGGGATTTTGAATTTGGAAGATAAATATTTTATTTTTTTCATAAAGTATGAAAATATTTGATTTGAATCCCGAATACTTTGAAACCATGTTTTAACTAGAAAGCATGGAAAGGTGTGCATATGTGTTTTATGGTGGAAAAAGGATAGTTTTGCCCTTTTACATTTGACAGTGACTATTTTATAACTATTTTCACCGTATGGAAAACATGATTTATACATTTATGAAATATTTTGAAAATGTTTATTTTTTTTATAAATTTCATAAAGGTGATGATTTATACATGTGAGCCTTATGGATAATTGTAAATGTTTTACACTAATGTGTTTATAATCCATAAAAGCTATGGTACGGTTTATACTATGTTGAGACTTAGGCCTCGAGTTTCATGCATCACACTTATACTGTTACTGTCACGTGGCTGATTGACCCGCCAGTCATCAGCATCCCTGATGTCACCTGGCAAGTGTACACCGAGGACACCATATTGATCATGGCCATAGATCACATTACATACTGTTTATTGTATCCCTTCGGGGATGATCACTGGTTCATTATTGGACGATGATAGCATGATTTAATTGTAGGGTGATGCCTAGTCTCAGATACTGATCACTGTTTACTGAAAGGATTTAATGAATCCTGTTTACTGTACTGTTTACTGTACTGAACTACTGTACTGTTTACTGTTTACTGAGCAAAACCGTACCAAAACACTGTTTACTGAACTTTACTGTTTACTGAAATGGTAGCCACTGAATTACTATTTTACTGAATTGAAAGCTACCATTTACTGCTTACTGAACTGAAAGCTACCGTATACTGTTTACTAAATTGGTAGCTGTTATTTACTGTTTACTGACTGAACCACATCTAAATACTGTTTTATTGAATATTACGATTTTACTGAACTGTAAGATACGATTACTGATTTAAAGAGAAATAAATGGTTATTCCAAAGGAATAACATAAAGAAAATTATTTCTAAGGTAGAAATAATTACAGAATTAATTATCCAATGATTGGATATTTAAAACTACTGTACTGTCACGTGTTTTAACTGTACTGGAGAGAGGAGAAGTAAACCACTATTTTACTACTGAATTGTCACATGTTTTAAAGCATACTGAAATGAAAAGACATAAGTGGTTTACTCGGTGGAAAACGAAAATTGAATCGTTTTGAGAACAAATTTTATAGTACTCTCTACAGTTGCTTCTAAGTTCCAGAACAAGTCAGGTATTTTAAAATACCTGCCTTACTCCATTCGGATCCCTAACCAACTGTAGTATCCTTCCTACATGTGAGCCTAGAGCCTCTAGGAAGATTTAAAGAAAGTGAAAAAAAATTATTTTCAACATATAGATAGCTGAATATCAAGTGTGACATATAACTTTCTTACTGAGCCATGGTTTTGCTCACTCCCCAATTTTAACATTTCATGTTTTGATGATTGTGAGATCCGATATTTGTGGATCACGGCTGCACATAACGGACAATGTGACAGACCGACTGAGATATATGAGGTACGATCATTTATTTTCTGTATTTAGACATGTATACAGTATTACTTGCTTATTAATTAAGATAGGGGATGTAAGAATATGAACAATATTTTATGAAATTGTTTAACAGTAAATGCAAAGTGAAGTATCACAGTCAGCCCAACCGGATAAGTTGTGTTGAAAAACATGGAAAAATGTGGTAACAGGTCGTTACACTGTGCATGCTGGCCATTTGCTTTTGGGAAGATAGTGGCAATTTGGTAGATATGTCATTCGAGATGGATTCACAAATTGTTATTCATTTACCATGGATAGTAAGAAATTCACACTTGCAACCTTAAGTCCTAAGGAGATTTATGAGGACCAATTGAGTTTGAAAGAGCAAAATGATTCACAATAAAGGTCAAAGAATCTAGATAAAAGCAAAGATATTGCAAAGAAAGTAAGAAAGAATGTGAGCTTTTATGCAAAGGAAAGTGATGTTAAGACTGCCTTCCTAGCTAAATGCCCAATCCTTTTGTTTTTATATAAAGAATCTTGTTTTAGTTCTAATGATCTTAATGCTTTTTTGCCTACTGATGTTGTGTTTCTTTTGATGGAATTTGAAGATATATTCCCTGAGGAGATTCCAAATGGCTTGCCATCTATTAGGGGAATTGGGCATCAAATAGACCTTGTTCCTGGAGCTAACATTCCCAACCGACCCGCTTATAGAAGTAATCCTGAGGAGACAAAGGAGCTTTAAAGGCAAGTTGAAGAGCTCATGAAGAAAGGCTATGTCAGAGAGAGCATGAGTCCATGTGCAGTTCTTGTGTCACTTGTTCCTAAGTAGGATGGGACGTGGAGGATGTGTGTTGATTGCCATGCCATCAACAAAATCACTATAAGATATCACTATCCCATTCCTAGATTAGATGATATGCTTGATGAGTTACATGGTTCTTACATCTTTTCTAAAATTGATTTGAAATGTAGTTATCATCAAATTCACACGAGAGAAGGTGATGAATGAAAAATTGCATTTAAGACTAAGCATGGTTTGTACGAATGGGTAGTTATGCTTTTTGGATTAACTAATGCACCCAGAACTTTCATGAGATTAATGAACCATGTCTTGCGTGCTTTCATTGAAAAGTTTGTAGTTGTTTATTTTGATGATATCTTGATCTACAGTAGAAGTTTGTATGAACATATTGAACATTTAAAGAATGTGCTTAATGTCTTGAGAAAGGAAAAGCTATATGCTAACCTTAAGAAATGCTCTTTTTGCACTGATAAGATTATATTTCTTGGATATGTTATTTCTTCTAAAGGAATTGTAGTAGATGATGAAAAAGCTAAAGCAATTAAAGATTGACATATACCTAATAATATCTCTGAGGTGTGCAGTTTTCATGTATTATCTAGCTTCTATCATAGGTTTGTTAGAGACTTTGGCACAATAGCTGCACCTTTGACTGAAGTTGCTAAAAAGAATGTTGGATTTAAATGAGGTCCTTAGCAAGATCATTCTTTTAACTTGCCTAAACAGAAGCTTTGTTTTGCACCTTTATTATTTTTACCTGACTTTACTAAAACTTTTGAGATTGAGTATGATGCTTCAAGTATAGGTATTGGAGCTGTTTAAATGTAAGAGAAGCGCCCCATTGCTTTTTTTAGTGAGAAGTTAAGTGGAGCTACCCTTAACTATCTCACGTTCGATAAAGAGATGTATGCATTAGTGAGGGCCTTGGA
This sequence comes from Heritiera littoralis, assembly GCA_031772115.1. Classification (NCBI taxonomy): domain Eukaryota; kingdom Viridiplantae; phylum Streptophyta; class Magnoliopsida; order Malvales; family Malvaceae; genus Heritiera; species Heritiera littoralis. Next base: position 4,645,556 of record JAPDPK010000043.1, read on the forward strand.
AACGTGGCAACATTATTTATGGCCTAAGGAGTTCATCATCCACACTGATCATTAGTCCTTGAAACACTTGAAAGGACAAAACAAGTTGAATAAGCGGCATGCCAAGTGCATGGAGTTCATCATTCCCAAAAAAATGTAGTGGCTGATGCATTGTCCTGAAGGTATACTCTAATCACTACTCTTAATGCTAAACTACTTGGATTTGAGTATATTAAAGACTTGTATACTATTGATGATGATTTTGACAATGTGTTCAATGTATGTGAGAAAACTAGTTTTGGAAAGTTTTATAGGTATGATGGTTTCTTATTTAGAGAAAATAGATTATGTGTACCATGATGTTCTTTGAGAGAATTACTTGTTAGGGAAGCCCGTAGTGGTGGATTAATGGGACATTTTGGAGTAAAAAAAACTTTAGACATATTGCATGATCACTTCTTTTGGCCTAACATGAAAGAGATGTTGAAAAGTTGTGTGAAAGATGTGTCACTTGTAAACAAGCTAAGTCTGGAGATATGAATTATGGTTTTTATACTCCATTGCTTATTCTTACCGCTCCTTAGACTGACATTTTTATGGACTTTGTTTTGGGTTTACCAAGAACAAAGAGAGGTAGAGATTCTGTTTTTGTTGTTATTGGCAGTTTCTCTAAGATGGTTCACTTCATTGCTTGTCATAAGACTGATGATGCAAGCAACATTACTGATTTATTCTTCAAGGAAATTGTTCATCTACATGGTGTTCCAAGGACCATTGTTTCTGACAATGATGTGAAGTTCCTTAGCTACTTTTGGAAAACATTGTGAGGAAAGTTTCTAACAAAGCTATTGTTTTCAATTACTTGTCATCCACAAACTGATTGTCAAGCTGAGGTAGTCAATCAGACTTTGTCTATTTTGTTAAGGTGCATTATTCAAAAGAACTTGAAGAATTGGGAAGATTGTTTGCCTTACGTGGAGTTTACTTACAATAGAAGTGTGCATTCTTCTACTAGTTGTTCCCCATTTGAAGTTGTCTACGGTTTCAATTCACTCACACTGTTAGATCTTTTACTGCTACCTATTGAGGAGAGAGCTAGTTTGGATGGAGAAAAGAAAGCTAATTTTGTTAAGCAATTGCATGTGAAGGTACGCCAAAACATTGGGAAGAGGATTGAGCAATATGCTACACAAGCAACAAGCATCGCAAGAAAGTTGACTTTGAACCTGGTGATTGGGTTTGGGTACATATGTGTAAAGAGAGATTTCCTGCCTAACGTCATTCCAAGTTGCAACCTCGAAGAGATGGACCATTCTAAGTGATTGAGAAGATCATTGACAATGCTTATAAGTTGGATCTTCTAGGTGACTATTTAGTGCAACATTTAATATTTTTAATCTTTCTCCCTTTAATATTGATGTAGGTTATTCTGATTTGAGGACAAATCCTTTCGAGGAGAGATGGAATGATGGAGGCTCATCAAGCTCACAAAGCCCAAGTCATTTTCGTGATGATCGTGATCCTCTAAGCATCCAAGGAGGTCCAATGACAGGAGCTAAAACAAAGATAATGCAATAAACCTTAGCTGGTTTCATTAATATTGCTAGAGAGAAAGCCCAACAAAGCTTGAGCATGAAGGATGACAAAGTCTTTTACAACATGATCTAAGCTCAAGTTCAACCTTCTTGAAGATTTACAAGTATTAGGCTAGAATGCAATTGGGCCATATGCATAAATTGGGCCTAGTGCAATTGGACCAAATGCTATACTTATTTTATTTAATTATGTCTTATTGGGCTAAACATTATCTTAATTTAAATTAAGCTCGAATCCTTTTTTATTTTGTAGGTACAGTAAGATTTCTATTTCTTACTCTGCAAGTTTGGAAATTAAGATTCTTATTTCTTGTTCTGCATGTTTGCTATTTACCTATAAATAGCTATGTAACCCTTTGGATAAAAATAATTGATTTGAGTTATAAAATTGAGAGACTTCTTCCCTTTGATTCTCTTGAGAACTCTTAAACTTATCAAGATCTTCCTTGTGGCGTTCTTCCACTTTCCACTAATTTATACCTTAAGTTCTTGTTTTTCTAAGCAACGGATCTAAGTCCAATACCATAGATTCTTGTGTTTCTACGCCACGAGTCTTGGCTTTATCTTTATTCTTTGTTTTACTTTACTGCGTTTTAACTTATTTTTGTTTTTATTTGAGTGTTCTTCATGTTTTTCGTTAAATCTCATCTTCTTTCAGGGAGATCAATCATTGTGTATACAAAAAGAATCATAATGTCTAGAATATAAACAAAAGTAATAAAAGATTATACTTTAATACAAAAAGCCATATGTTTAGTAGCACACAAGTCGAGCTCTTAATGCAGCGCTCTCGCACTTGAACCTATCTGAAATAACCTGTGAGGGGAAGGAGAGGATGAGCTAAAGTTAAATAAGAAATATATACGAGAGATGCTAAACTCATATCATTTGAATGCATGTATGTGTATGCACGAAAATCGAGGTTGAGTAAAGTAAATCAAGCCGTCTGCATTACGACACATCTACCTAGCTAGCCTAACTATCACGTCTCATGCTAGGGCTTTAAGTATTCGTTGGAAGGATGCTTTGAAACTCCTCATTTCTCTGTGCCTTAACACTTACCTTATCTGATCCCCACATGTATGTAACTCAATCACACAATGCGTGTGTCATGCAGAACCGTCAGTGTATTAAAAAATTGCATTTATAATGCTGCATATTGAGAATGCAGAAAACTTTTCTTGTAACTACACTTATAAAGCATACACAATTTTTGCAATAAATTATAAATCTTAATTTCAATGTTCTAGAAATAGGATCAAATATGAGATCCAATGCACCATTATATAAATTGAAATATTATCATGAGACATGGTATTAATCCCAGATAGGCAATATAACTACAATGTATCCATGGTAGCTTGCTATGGTCCATAGTCTCTTCACAAGGGTACACTATCTATAATCATAGATCTTGTCAATGCCATTGTACAATTGGCCATTGATATCACGGTAACAACTAGTTTTGTCATACCCCATATTGCTAAAAGCATTCACACAACATCTTTGAATCTGCGCATGTGCATAAATAGAGGTCTTGCCACACAGGCGACCATCTAACTATATATAACAATACGACTACATATATATCAAATCATCACGCATATGTATATGTATACGGGTCTTGCCGCATAGGCGGTCATCTAACTATATATATACATGCCCACAATGTCCACAGACATACAATTAGAGTACCATAAGTCTCAAAAACAAAGTTTTCACTTAGATAGCCTTTATGATAACACATTATCAAAACCAATAACACAATAGGCAAATGTTCGTAAATCCCATCAAAAAATGTAATTTATATGCGTGGCTGTCAATCACACGATAAATCATTTCATTGCATTGAAAAGGCCTTGATGCATTATTTTAAAACGATGCATACATTTACAAAACACGTGGATCTCAATTTAATAATTTCTCATGGTGTGTATGATTAACAACATATACCACGCATGACTTAAGCTAACACTATATAGTATTCTTTGTATATCCTTAAGACTCCAACTTCACTATTCATGACCTTTGATGGTCTCAACAAGCCTATACACATTTAAATATAATTCCACAAGATCTTGATATTATTTAAATCACATTCACAACTAAGTGTCGATACTAAAACCCCCACCATTAGTATGGGTCCTCTTAGTATCACACGAATAATTAAATATTATTTGGTTAAATATTCTCAATAATCCAAGTCATTTAACATTAATGAATTCATTCACCACTTATACAAATGCTTATATAAGATCTCGAGTACAATATCAATACCTTTTATTCCATTCCATCCAACATATCCATATATCAATGGTGATATAAAATCCTCATGTACAAAATCAATTATATCGTAAAGCTATGATTACCCATGATCACTTATTTACCATGTAATTTAAACAACTTTAATCACTTATACTAAATAATATAAGTATAACAAATTTCGAATAAAACCTTACATTATTAGACAACCACATAAGCATATCATCATCTTGTATATAAATCTTATCTCTTATGCGAAAGCTTGGAATTTAGCAAAACCACTCAAACACTTTTGGTAAATTGCCACTTCGTTATACCTTCTCCTATAAGCACCTCTGGGTAAGGCCTCTAGAAGACCTCTTTGTATTTTTCTACAAGCAATATATGCCAACTATTCAATATCCTTATTTATTTCACTAGGGCATTAGGGATTAAATTTAATATAATCCTTACACTAAAAGTTAATTCTTCATTGTCATACTCATGATTTATAGATACACACACAAATATATATGTATATAGATATATTTATATGTATACATCCCCTTAAAAATATACTTATATGTATACTTAGATGTATCTATGTTAATAGGTACATACATATGAATATATACATACACACACATTTATATATATATTTGAAATTTATCCACCAAGAACCCTACCCCTTTTTTACTAAGCCTTCACCATGCTTTAGATCAACCTAACACCTATATATATATATATATATATATATATATATCAATAATGTTCCCAAAATCATTATATATAATTTTAATATTAACATACACCTTCTATATGTATAAACACACTCTAAGTTAGAATTTAGGTAGAGGGATCTCACCCTCTCGGTTCAGCTTTCAAATGGCTGTCGCCGTGTCTCCAGCAGCCCTATATTTGCCAAGAGAAAACGATCAACCAGCAGCCTTTGCGCTGCTTTGCTCCAGCACCAAAAAAACCCTCGAAACCCTGCTAAAAATCACCCCTGCTGCTTCGGTTTATCCCGAGAAATAGCCCTCGCATTGCCAGCCCAATACAACTCCTGTTTAGACTGAAGAATGCTGAAAATGATCCCTTCCTTGCTCAGTTTTTGTTGCCTGAGAAGTAGTGCATCTGCTGGTTGGTTCTTGGACCGAGAGATGCAGCAACCTTCTTTGGTTCTGCTCTGTTTTGCCCGGGAGACCCCTTCACTCTGCTTCCTCTTATTCAACCGAGATCTTCACTCATCAACTAACCTTTCTTCCACCTCTAATCATCGAGAAAACCCTGCTGAAATCTCATCTCCACTTCAGCTCTGTAAACCCGAGAGAAGACAGCCATTGTAAGCTGAGTTTTGAAGGTGAGATGGTGGTGTTTAACAGCTCCCTTCCTCTTCCTTTTTCTCTCAGTTCTTTCTCACATTTCCAGCTAACAACGGCTTTGCTCCAAATTCCACAACTTTGCCGAGAAATGGAATGAGATGATGGAAGCGGCTTCTTCAAACAGCCTCAACCTTTCTCTTCTCCGATCATGTTTTGCAACCCCGAGAAGGCCTTCCTCTCCTGATCTGTTTCCAGTTAACCCGAGCAAATGAAATCCTTACTCTTTTCTGTCATCACGTTTCCTTGTCTCCGTCTTTAGCCGAAACACACATTCTCTCTCTCCACCTTGCTGCTTGAGTTCGAAACCCCTCAAGACCCCTTTTTCACCGCCTCATCGTTGCTGCAAGAAGAAGGAAGATGGCCAGCAATTTTGCTCCTGCTTTTCCGTTTGCCCGACAGGAACCACCGACCAAGCCTCCCTCGCCTGCTGCCTTCACCTTTCCATGTAAGAAATCTTAATCGATTTATCTAATGTGTCAACACCAAAAACAACACATCATAGATTATAAATGCGGAACAGGATACTAACCTCCAGCCATTGATATCGAAAATATTGAGCTGCGATAAAATTGCGTGTCTTTCGTATTTGATCTTCTAATCTTAAGCAAACTCACTAATGGTGTGTTTTTCAGAATGCTCAGATTAGGGACCCAATACCCTATATTTTTCTTTATATACGTCTTCCCATTAAAAACGTAATTCAATTTTGTGGGCAGTTATCACTTGTAGATATGGATAAATAATTTAAAATTTATTAGATAACGATAATAAAATATAAGACCACAATAGGAAGTTTTAAGAGGTTGTGAAACAACCTCAAGTCTTTTATTTCCTATAAAACACTACTGACTAAGTAGTTAACTTATGTGGGGAACTTACATTCTCCCACTTGGTCTGTATATTTTATTATACTTGCTATTCCATCCATAATCTATGAATCCTTATGCTTAAATTAAAGAAACAAAATACATGAATCATGGTGACAAGTCCTCTAAGAATGAGTAATATCTTCCATGTATTACAATATATTTCACCTCTTCAATATCAGCCTATATGTGATAACATAACTTAATGAATAAACCTTATGCTTATTCTAGGTCCAAAATTTATTGTTATTCTCAATAACTAATATGTGCACCAAATATTGAGAAAACAAAACAAATGAATAAGAGTTTCATTACAAATAAAAGTTGTCCATACAACTAGTTCACAAGATGGAACCAAGTCCCATTCGCACTACATGATCCTTAAAACCTTTTGGTGGTATGCCTTTTGTTAAAGGATCTGCTATCATCAATTCAGTGCTAACGTGCTCAATGACCACTATGTTCTCTTTAACACGTTCTCTTATGGCTAAATACTTAATGTCGATATGTTTACTTCGACTACCACTTTTTTTGTTTTTAGCCAAGAAAACCGCAGCTGAATTGTCACAATATATTCTTAATGGCTTTGAAATGGAATCCACAATTCTAAGCCCAGATATGAAACTCTTCAACCACACACCATGTGAGGTAGCCTCAAAACAAGAAACGAACTCAGCCTCCATGGTAGAAGTAGCAACTAAAGACTGCTTTGCACTCCTCCAAGATATGGCTCCGCCAGCAAGCATGAAAACATATCCAAATGTTGATTTTCGTGAATCCACACATCCAGCGAAATCTGAATCTGAATAACCAACTACCTCCAGGTTGTCAGTTCGTCTATAAATAAGCATGTAATCTTTGGTCCCTTGAAGGTACCTCATTACTTTCTTTGTAGCTCTCCAGTGGTCCATACCCGGATTACTCTGATATCTTCCTAACATTCCGACTACAAATGCAATGTCAGGTCTTGTGCAAACCTGAGCATACATTAGGCTTCCAACAGCTGAAGCATATGGAATGTTTTGCATTTGTTCCCTTTCAAGTTCATTTTTCGGGCACTGGTTCAAATTGAACTTGTCACCCTTTACTATTGGTGCTACACTTGGTGAGCAATCTTTCATCCGAAATCTCTCAAGAACCTTATTGATATAGGTCTCTTGAGACAGTCCTAGGATACCTTGAGGTCTGTCTCTATGGATCTTAATGCCAATGACATAAGATGCCTCACCCATATCCTTCATATCAAATTTCTTAGAGAGAAATTGCTTCACCTCATGGAGCAACCCTTTATTATTAGTTGCAAGTAAGATATCATCCACATATAGGACAAGGAAACAAATTTTACTCCCACTAACCTTGTGGTATATGCATTGATCCATGATGTTCTCTACAAAACCGAATGAAGAGATGACATCATGGAGTTTTAAATACCATTGACGGGAGGCTTGTTTCAATCCATATATGGATTTCTTAAGCTTGCATACCAAATGCTCACCATTACTGGAGGAGAATCCTTCCGGTTGTTTCATATAAACCTCCTCCTCTAGGTCTCCATTCAAAAATGCAGTTTTCACATCCATTTGATGCAGTTCCAAGTCAAAATGAGCAACCAATGCCATAACAACACGAAGAGAATCTTTCTTTGATACAGGGGAAAAAGTCTTTGTGTAATCGATTCCTTCCTTTTGAGTGAATCCTTTAGCTACGAGTCTTGCCTTATATCTATCAATGTTGCCTAATGAATCCTTCTTTGTTTTAAAGACCCATTTACATCCAATGGCCTTTGCACCATTAGGCAACTCAACAAGATTCCAGACTCCATTAGATGCCATAGAATTCAACTCATCTTTCATGGCATTGTACCATAATTCAGATTTACTGCAACTCATGGCTTGTGAAAATGTTTCAGGGTCATCTTCGGCTCCAAAATTATAGTCAGACTCTTGTAGATACACAACGTAATCACTAGGTATTGATGATTTCTTCATTCTAGTTGATCTTCTTAATATTGTGTCAGCATCCTCCTGTGGAGTATGTTGCACAGCTGGTTGCTCAACAGTCTCTGGTAATTGTTGAACAACTGGATCTACTGGATTGTCATCAGCAACTTGTGGAGCTTCAATGATTGGTTGTTCAACATCCATTTGAACTTGAGGGAAGTTATGAACAACAACCAATTTGTCACTTGAAATGGGAGCTTGAATATTTGAATGATCCTTCTTAGAAACTATGTTCCGAGATTGATCACTCCCACTAATCAAGTCATTTTCAAGAAACTTTGCATTTCTTGATTCCACAATTCTAGTGACATGTGATGGACAATAAAATCTGTAACCCTTAGACTTTTCAACATATCCAATGAAATACCCACTTATAGTCCTTGGGTCCAATTTCTTTTCTTGTGGATTATAAACTCTTACTTCAGACGGGCATCCCCAAACGCGTATATGTCGTAAACTCGGTTTCCAACCTTTCCATAATTCAAAAGGTGTTTTTGGAACGGCTTTAGTTGGAACTCGGTTTAATATATACACTGCCGTTTTAAGAGCTTCGGTCCACAAGGATTTAGGAAGCTTGGAGTTGCTAAGCATACTCCGTACCATGTCCATCAAGGTTCGGTTTCTTCTTTCTGCTACACCATTTTGGTCTGGAGATCCAGGCATAGTGTATTGGGCTTGAATCCCATGCTCTTCAAGAAACCTTGCAAATGGACCAAGTGCTTGTCCATCCTCAGTGTATCTACCATAGTATTCTCCACCTCTATCTGATCTCACGATCTTAATTTGTTTTCCACATTGTTTCTCTACTTCTGCTTTGAAAACTTTAAAAGCATCTAATGCTTCGTTCTTATTATGAAGCAAGTAGAGATACATGTATCGTGAATAATCTTATGAATGAGATGAAGTATTTCTGACCATATGAGTCCATATCCGGACTACAAATGTATGTATGTATTGATCTCTAATATGTCTGAACTCCTCTTGGCACCTTTCTTTGTCTTTGTTGGTCTGCTTTCCCTTTATGCAGTCCACACAAGTATCAAAGTCAGTAAAATCCAAAATACTAAGTACTCCATCATTCACTAACCTTTTAATTCTCTCTATGGAGATATGTCCTAATCTCCGATGCACAATATAGAGGACTTTTCATTCATAACACATCGTTTAATACCTACATTGTCTTGGACGTGCATTATTCTATTTGAAATATTATTTTGTAAATGAATTCGAAATAAACCATCAATCAACATTCCATTTCCAACAACACTAGATTTATAAAGCAAGCGGAAAGCATTTTCATAAAATTCAAAAGAAAATCCAAGTGGTACAAGTCTTGAAACTGAAATTAAATTTCTAGAGTAACATGGAATATAAAAGGTTCTTTCCAAATTCAAAACAAAACCAGTATCTAAAACTAATCTGCACGTCCCTACTGCTTCCACTTGAGAACGCATTGTTTCCTGAATAGATGCATTGCTCACTGGCCATTGGTTTCCTTTGGTTTAGAAAACCCTGCAAGGTATTTGAAACATGGATTGTAGAACCAGAATCAATCCACTAAGTGTTATGACAAACATCGACCATATTAGATTCATAACAAACAAGTGAGATTGGATTACCTTTCTTTTCAAGCCAAGCCTTATATTTGTTGCAGTCCTTCTTCATGTGTCCCTTCTTTTTACAGAAAAAAACACTTTGACTCTTTCTTCTCAGTCTGGATAGGTATTTTACCCTTTCCCTTTTGTTTGGCTTGCGCTTTGTTCTTTCCTTGTGTTGCTATATGTGCACTTTCACCCATTTCCATTAGCAACCTCCCTTCCTCTTGAACACACATGGTCAGGAGTTCATTTATTGACCATTTTTGCTTATGTGTGTTGTAAGAAATTTTGAAAGGTCCATATTGTTGTGGAAGGGAATTCAAAATAAAGTGCACAAGGAAGGATTCAGACATCTCAACCTCAAGAGACTTCAACTGAGCCGCTATGTCCCTCATCTGCATGATGTGCTCACGCACACCTCTAACACTAGTGAGTTTCATAGATGATAACTTTGTCATTAGGGTGCTGCTAGTGCCTTATCCGAAGACTCAAACTGTTCATCAATAGCCTTCAGCAATGCCTTGACATCTTTACTCAGGGATTGAACCACGAATACTAGCCGATATACGTGTCCTTATGAACATCATACTTAAGCGATTAGATATCTCCCATCGTTCATATAGGGCAATCGCACCCTGAGGGCTAGTATCAGTAGGTACAGGTGGCTCATCCTTCCTAATGGCATAATCAATGTCCATGCACCCTAATTGAAGAAGAACTCTCTCCTTCCATATCTTATAGTTATCACCACTTAAATAGGGAACATCACATTTATCATCTAAAAAATTCAGAGGTTGTATAACTGCAAATAAATCAAACATTCACGCTTATGTTACAAAATTTGAGGCAAATAAACATATATCATGCTTTACCAATGTAAATCATGCATCAAAATATGAATCAAATAACATATAAAACTGCCTGTGGGCGAAGTTCTAATTTAAGCAGATTCATATATATAACTTTATGATGAAACTAACAAATTATATTCCTTTTCTTAACTCCTGTGGGTAAATTAAGAAAAATAATTTGTTACTTCATCTTAATTAATCACATAAATATAACAAAAATTCCTGTGGGATAAAATTTATCATATTAAATATGATTAATTACAATTAATGTCATTTTCCATATGTGACCGAATATACTTGATATATAATTTAACTTAATCAAAGATGCTGTGGCTATTCCTGGATCAAGAAAAATTATATGGATCACATGACATCAAATTTTATGCATGAATAATAATTTTTCAATCATGTATACAATTAACATATTATGAACAAATAATATTGTATACATACATTCATTACTTACACATAAAATTCAAGCATACAAAAATATATCATTTGCCAAATAATGATATAAACTTAATTCTTTCATGATTAATTTAATAATCACCACTTTCAAATTCTTGCTCATAACCACAATGCAAGATTTATTTAATTGTTTAGAAACAACAACAACAAGCTAAACCAAATACATCACCAAACAAAAGACAAGGAAAGAAAAAAAAATTTGCCTTTTCAAATTTCCAGTAAATTGCAAATACTAAAAAAAAAAAAATGCATTAACTAGCCATGAAACTCTAAAGGTTCAATTCCCATCAATTATCATATTCAACCGTGCATTAAAGCAATCATGAAAACAACATTTTATATTTTAATTGGGTCGGCTAGCATTTAATCGTATATATAATTGGTACAGAATTATATATATGTATATTAAACATAAGCTTTCAAGTGTGTCCCATTATTTTAATGCTTTTAACCATTCTATTGGAAGCACCTAAATACGTGCCCAGCATGGTTTAAATATTTGATTCTTCAACCAATGTGCTTTTGCTAGGCAGAGAAGTATAAGCAGGAAATTACTTACATCTTACCATTGTAACGATGCTGGATTGTATTTTACAAATCATATTTACAATTTTCTTTGTTCTTTAAAATAATGCACAGCAACAAAATTGCTCAAATAAATCAAGACAGAGGTTTTAAAGGCTCGGATACCAACTGTAAGAAATCTTAATCGATTTATCTAATGTGTCAACACCAAAAACAACACATCATAGATTATAAATGCGGAACAGGATACTAACCTCCAGCCATTGATATCGAAAATATTGAGCTGCGATAAAATTGCGTGTCTTTCGTATTTGATCTTCTAATCTTAAGCAAACTCACTAATGGTGTGTTTTTCAGAATGCTCAGATTAAGGACCCAATACCCTATATTTTTCTTTATATACGTCTTCCCATTAAAAACGTAATTCAATTTTGTGGCAGTTATCACTTGTAGATATGGATAAATAATTTAAAATTTATTAGATAACGATAATAAAATATAAGACCACAATAGGAAGTTTTAAGAGGTTGTGAAACTAACCTCAAGTCTTTTATTTCCTATAAAACACTACTGACTAAGTAGTTAACTTATGTGGGGAACTTACATTCCATGCTTCCGTTGAGGTTCTCCCGCGCCTCTGTGTCAGACCTGAACCGATGGGTCAAAATGGGTAGATTTAGGAGATGTCAATGGCTTCTCAGAGAAGCTATAAGGTTATATTTTAATTTATATATATCTTATTTAAATATTTCACTTATTTATCACATGTTTTTACATTGTTTTGTTTTATCTGTTTTTATATATATATATATGTGTGTGTGTGTGTGTGTGTATGTGTGTGTGTGAGAATTAGTTATTTTATACTGTATATGTACTATTATTCATTTATTAATAAATAAATGAATTATTTCCAAATTAATTCTTAAAGTATAAGTAAATCAAAAAGTAAGCCCCACTCAGAAATTTGAACCCAGCTGAAAATATGAAAGTGGAAATAGTGTATTCATAGTGCAATGAGGATGAGGAGAACATTTTAGAGACTTGAAATAATATTATTTTCAATAATTAGAGTTGTTGGCAAACAATTCAGGAAATGATGGTTACGTCCCGAAAATTTTTCGGAAATAGTATTCAAAATAAAACGAATTGAGATGAAGTAAGAATATCAAAATATCCTATATGAAAAAGGAATTTATAATAGTGATAGCAGATTTATCAAAATCAGTGGTTTAAACAGAACTTTATGCGATTTACCCGGTAAGGGTAAATTCGTAATTTCTCATAAATCCGTGCACCGCGCGTGCATGAAACCGCTTCCATTCATCAAAATATGATTAATAAAAATTTTTGGTGAAGAAATCTAAATTTTTGGAGTACTAGAACATAGTTTTTACGATTATGGAATTTAAAAGCAAGAAATGTTCGAAAAGTTTATAACCAAGGGCAAAATAGTAATTTTACAAAATGCTAGAAACCTCTACATAATTCTCCATGTTGAACGGCCACTATTGCTTCTTTTTCTCCATCAAGCTCATGCCATTTTCACCCAAAAGAAAAGAAAAGAGAAGAAAATCAACAAAAGCCACCAAATTTGACCTTTTTTTCACCAAAATTTCTTCTAGGAAATTTACCTACACCATTCCCTGTGAAGACCGAGAATTTTCTAAATAAATATAAGGTATCCGAAAAATTTAATTTGGACAAATTGAAACTCAAATTTAAATAAGAAATTAAAAGGGAAATTAAATTGGAAATAAGAAATGAAGGAGGAAATTTAATTTGGATAAATGGAAATCCAAATTAAATAAGAAAATGGAGAAAATAATTTTTGGATATTTAGAAATCCAAAACTTAATAAGAAATAAAAATATTTTGGTATATTTATATAATGATATTATATAAATATTATTTTTGTGTTAAAAGTGTAAAAAGTATATATATATATATTTTGATACAAAAATATGTATTTAAATACATATTATAAATAGTGTATCTATATATATGTAATTATGGTTATATGTATAATAATTATATATTATAGTTATTATTATTATTATATATAATAAATATATATATTAAAAAAAAAGAAAAGAAATAGGCGGGAATCGGGATAACCCGATTCCCAGCCTTTCTCCTCTGTTCCAAAACAGAGGAGAAATAAAAGAAACAAAATGCAAGTGAATGGCCGGCCCCCTGCCGGCCAAGAGAGGAGGAGGAAGGAAAGGGGCGCCGCCGGCGAGAGGAGGGAGAAGAGAAGAAACGGTCAGCGGCGGCCCGAAGCGAAAATAGAAGAGAGAAATCGAGAGGAAAAAGAGGGAAAAAGAGAAAAGGAAAAGTGGCGGTGCCGCCGATCTGGCCACCTCCACCCCAACCCCGAGCTCGGCGAAGCTAAGGCGAAACAAAGGAAGACCACCGGTGATGCAAAGGGGCGGCGGAAGGAGGAAGAAACAGAAGAGAAAAGGACCGAAAACCCACCTCCAGATCCGCCACCGCCGGCGCCGCCGCTGGGGAAACGGAGACCAGATCCGGCATCCTCGCAACTTCGGCAAGCTGTGGAGTGGCTGAACCGCCGGAATGGGTGGCCGCCGGTGACCGAACCGGCCAGCAGAAGATTGAACCGGCGGAATCGGTCCGACCCGCCTGACCTGGTCAACCCGACCCGACCCGATTTGACCCGGTCAACCCGAACCCGATCCGACCCGGTTCAGAAAAGAAAAAGAAAAAAAAAAGAAGGAAAGGAAAAAGAAGAAAAGAAAAGAAAAAGAAAAGGAAAAGAAAAGAAAAGAAAGAAGAAAAGAAAAGAAAAGAAAAGAAAAGGAGAAAGAAAAGAAGGAAGAAGAAGAAGAAAGAAAGGAAAAAGAAAGAGAAAAAAAAATGTGGTAAGGAAAATTTAAGTCTTTTCGCCATATGTCTATTGGATTTATTGGAAGTTTTCGGATTATTTTCTAAATGAAAATATATGTTAATTTTTGAAATTGTAGCAAAAATGGAAATGAGACGAATGGTGGAGTTCGGCAAGGCTCGAAAAATCGAAAAGTGCGCTAAGCTTGGCAAATAGGTAAGATACTTTTATAAAGCATTAGTAGCTTTATATTGTATGTGGGAATTGTGATTTTATATATGATGCATTTATTTAATTGATTTTAAATGGAATTGTGATTTTTATATGATGCATCGATTTAAATTGATTTGCTAAAAATGCTAAGAGGACCCACAACTGATGGTGGGGGTCTTAGTAAGAGGTAAAATTGGAGAAAATCAACGGCTGCAAGTATAAATTGTGTTTCCCTTGCAGGAGGTTAGGGAAAATTAAGCCGTTATGCTGCCGAAATTCTTAGGAAAATATCTGAGGAAAAAGATTAAGTTTCTCACATAAATGGAATCTTGGAGATAATTATTGGAAATAAATATTATAAGGATTATATGGTATTACTGAAGAGTTTGATATTGAAATCGATGGGAAGATAGATCATTGAAAACGATAATGTGATGAATTATATGGTCTAAACCTTATAGAATTGATAAATCAAGTGATTTTAATATCATAAATGGTATCAAGTTGAGATTGAGGTGAAATTATTTATTTGACGGATCACAGATAAAGGTGATGATAATTATATGATACAACTTAAAAGAGAAAAATTGAGGTTGTGATTTAGATGGTCGAATGATAGAATTGCGGAATTATCAATCGAGTGACGATTATAGGATTGATAAATTCAAATAAATGGACCGTCTTAGTGGTATGAACTGAGATTTTTGGCAATAACATGGATAGTCGCAAGGCGACTTAAATGATTGAAATACTGTTGATAGTGGAAACTGGCAAATTCTTTTAAGTGGTGAATTGCCAATCAAAAATTGAATTGAGGACGTTTATGGATAATTTTAACATGATATTACATTCTACAGGCCAGATGAAAAGTGAATTGAGGATTGTGATATGATTTTTACGATAGTGAATGAAAAAATGAACCGCAAGTCGAAAATTCTGAATATGTACCAATAGGTCAAACCATAAATGGATTTGATATGCGATTATTGATCTTGTGGTTCTACGATCCTCGATGTCGACTCTGGAATAGATATCGAATGAGGATATTAGTATTTCATAATTTCAGTATCCTGATGGCTATATGGAAACATGATATTTGATGCTCATAGATACTAAGAGGATTCACACTGATGATGTGGTTCTAGTATCGGTAATAAAAGTACAATTGATTATTATAGTCGATAATTATCGAAAAAGGATATTGAATACTGAATGATTTGAATACTGATTTACTGATGTGTCAAAAGGATAGTTTGAAATCAAATGATTGATGATGATAAAGTTAAATGAATTGTTTCAAAGTATTAGATGAAGGTATTACTTATATGGACATTTGAAACTATTACCAAAATTACATACGGAAATGATTTCATAGCATCGCTTTTAAGCATAATTTGCTATAGTTTCAGATGTTATAATAGCATTTATATAAATGCTATATAGTATAGATTAGCTTTAAAAAGAAAGTATATGGTTTATACGTATTTTTATATACGAAACCTCTTAAAGAACTTCACCATATGCTTTACATGATTTTAAAAAGAAAAGCTAAAGATTTAAATGTTTTATGAGACTGTAGGCACCCTAAAAGAATTAAATTCAATAAAGCATAGTGGAAACCGCCTAATTGGAGCTTTGCTCATTAGGCAGATATGCTTGTCCGACAATAGTCGTGGACAGGTCTCAGTCACGCCTGATCAGTGGGGCTGAGAGAGATGAGGTCTATGGCCATAGATAGCGTCCTAGTTGGTTTCCAGGGGACGATGACATGATTTTCACTGCTAGCTACAGTGATTTAAGTCTTTATTGATAGAGAGATGATAGGGATCTAGCCTAGTCTCTAACCGATATGCTATGAAGTCTAGAGTGTGATTTTATTGATATGAACTCTAGACTTGACATGATTTATACTGTACATGAAACAGATTTGAAATGAAATATGTTTTGAAACGGTATATGTTTTAAACATGTTTTAAAAGTCCATGAGATATAATTTCGACACGTATATGATTTATATGCGATTCCGTGTCGAACATGGCATGATATGCGGTCTAGAGTATTGTTTGATTTGATATGAACTCTAGACCTAATATGATTTACAGTATATGTTTTAAAAGTAAATGACAAATGATTTCGACACTTACATGATTTACATACGATTTTGTGTCGAATTTAAAAGGATATGCGGTCTAGAGTATAGATTGATTTGATATGAACTCTAGACCTGATATAACTTATAGTATATGAAAAATGTTTTAAAACCGCACATGTTTTAGACATGCTCTGAAAACGAATACATGAACTGAAATTGAACATGTTTCTATCATGCCTTAAAGGCAAATTTGAAATGAATTGAAAATTTATATGTCGAGCATGTCCTAAAGTATATATGATATGATTTGAAATGATAGCGGTTTAGACAGAAAAATTACATGAATTTGCATATTAAACCCTGATATGATAATATGCTTAGTATATGAGAATTCCATGAGGAATGTCGTGACTCGACGTAAATGATGTTTCACCTATACGATGACATGACATGATATGATATATGAACATGAGATTGATATGAAGAGGATTCTGATCTCACTCTATCGTGATCATAACTTCCCAGACGATAAGTGATATGAATTGATGTAATACGGGAATATGATTATTAAATGTAAAGTGAATTCGATAGGATATCTGCATTAAACATGGAGAATATATGAGGAGTGTCATGACTCAGTGGTAGCGATATTTCATCGATATGATGTCATGATATGATATGATATGAAACATGAATATAGAAACACACGAAGAGAATTATGACTTCGTACCACCGTGATTATGACCCATAAAATGAGACTTGATAAGAGATGATAGTATACAGAAGTATGATTATGAACTGAAAAGTAAATATGAGAATTGATATGAGAAGATAGAATACAAAAGTATGTATGGAATGAAAAGTGAATATGAGAAGTAATAATGAGATTTTATCGATGAGAAAGGATTAACTATAATTGCATCCTTGCAAGTTTTAAGTATTTGCGGTTAAGACAGTATAATCCTACTCTTGCATTTATATTAGTATCTTACTGAGCCGTGGTTTTGCTCACCCCACTAAATTTCATCTCTTTCAGATTATTGAAGTTAACATCTGCCATGTGAGCTGCTCAGTGGGCATCGGAGACGGTATATGGACTTGGTACTAGTCTTCTAAGGTATATGTTTCTTATAAAATACCTGTTTACATGTAAGACTTAAATTGATGCACAGTACATATTCTGTTTAACAAGTCGGGATGTAACTAAGAACCGTTTCCATGTTTGTTTAATATTTAAATGGAATGACTATAGGTCACCTAGATAGTATAGTAACTACACTGACACCGAATACAAACCTTAAAATGAAAAAGAAAAAATTTAGTCCATAAATTTGTAGACTAAGAAAAGTATAAGAATCAAGTGAAAGTCGCGGTCTTCGGGTCGTGACATTCCCTCTCTCCATTGAAGTCAATATCTCATTAAAAGAGGAAAAATACAAGGAGAAAAGAGGAGTGCTTTCTTTGATTTCCAATGGTAGATTCTTATAGTTTCATGTATGCTAAGCATGAATATACCATTTGATTTAATGAAATTGAGCTAAATAAGATGATACCCATGGGAGAGGGTTTCGGCCATTGATGGAGCATGAGGAATACATGTGCTTTCATGTATTAAATGCATGTCAAATTAGTCAATAAGCATGGTAGAACAAGGATTAAGCATTGAAATGTTGAAAATCAATGAGAAATGGAAGAGGGAAGATTCGACCATGATGAAGGGGACCCTATCCATGGCTGATTTTGATAGTTTAAGGGTAGATTTAGACTGTAGGGATGATAAGGAGTCTGTCGGTATGCTCGAATTTAAAATCTGATGCAAAACGAAGAAGTTATGCAATAATATCGGTAGAAATTATACTGTAAAAATAATGGCAGTGCCTAATATGGCTACAATTAGAAATGAACAATAGCTCAAAAATAAGTATTAAATGAGCTAATAAGTTTAATGGAATTGTTTGCAGCTCGAGAATTTCGGATAGCGAGTGGTGCATCCGAGGAGTTCATATACGCTATATAGGTAAGGGCTGCATATATGATCTGTAGTGATACTTCGAATGCATATAGTTATGCAAATAAATTTAATATAAATATTTTTGAAATGAATTGCATGAAAATCTGTGGAAATAAGGCTGTCATGGAAAATTTGAACGGTGTTTACCTTGCAGAGAGGCTAGGACAATAGCAGCCGAAATGCTGCTGAAAAATTTTAGAATATTTTCTAAAAAAGTAGAAAATATTTAATTTCATGAATTGATAATTTCCTAGCCTTAAAATTGAAAAATTTATTATTTTTCATAAAACATGAATATACTAAAAAATATTATTTAAATATTCTTGTTACGATTTTTAATGAAAATAAGGCTTTTGAAAATTCCTCTTAGATGCTTTACAGCAAATAAAATGGTTTATGAGATGAAATGATGAAGAGTGAATATTTTATAAATGATTTTTAAAATATTCACTATTTTATTTATTAAAATCTTTTATGGAATTGGTTGAAGATTTAATAAATTTCTTTATTTTCTATAAAGGTGAAAAGAATATGAAAATTCTGTTTTGAGACTTCTAGGCCCCATATCATGCCGATATGTGACAGGTGATATGTAACATATGATATGTATGCAGTCCCAGTTAGCACTTGATCAGTGTTGATCGAGGGCTACCATAGACTATGGCCATAGGTCTACATTACTGTTATTTCCCTACAGGGTATCTTTTCTCTAGCATGATATTTTCTGGGTGATGCCTTAGTCTCTACTTTATGAAATATAAAATGACATATGATATGAAATATGTATTTAAATGACAAAAATATGAATATGCGTTTATATGAAAATGAATATGGTTTATAATAGTTTATAGTACTACATGAGTACTTTACTGTTTACAACTTATACGTGATATGTGATATGAAATTTTAAAGGAGAAATATGAGTTATTTAAACTAATATTCTTTTAAAGAATATATGAATATTAGTTTATTTTAACTAATATTCTTTTAAAGAAAATATGAATATTAGTTTATTTTACTTTAAATGCTTTATTTTTATAAAAGCATTCTTTAAATGAAGATATGAAAGGATATGAAAATGAATGGTTTCACAAGTCAATAAATTACTCTCTACAGTTGCTACTAGGTGTTGGAACATGTACGGTATTCTAAAATATCTCCCATTACTTCAACCGGTTGCCTAGCCGACTCTAGTATCATTCCTATTTTTGTTCCTAGTATACCGATAGGAAAAATCGTGGTTTTCATGGCATATAGATTTTGGAGTATCTAGTTGGTATACAATTCTCTAACTGAGCTGTGGTTTGCTCACCCTATTATTTTTAACATCTACAGATTATTTTAAGTGACTACGTGATTAGCGTTTGGGGATTATTGGCTGCGCAGTTATTGGCCCGGAGCGACGAGCTAATACCTTAGAGGTATAATCATTTATATTATATGTTCAGACAATGTTTTACAGTACTACTGTGTTGTAAATTATACAAGGAATGTAAGAAATAAATAAACATCCATTGTGTAATAAATTATTGTATATAGAGAAAAAAAAAGTAAGACATCGCAGACAGCCCAACCATATGAATAATGCAGAAAAGTGTGTAAAAATACAGGTTTAGGATGTGACAGTATGTATGTGAATCTCCAATTCTAGATGTGAATCTTTTAAGGTGTAAATTTTCATGTTTTTCTAGATGTGAATCTTTTAGAATTTTTTTTATGAATCCTGAAATTTTTTTTTCTTTCTTTCTCTGCTCCAAATATGTGAATCTTTCTAAAAAAAATTCCTTTAATCAAGTTCATGGATTGAGCCTTGGTAAGGAGTTAAGATATTGTATTTCAAAATTGATTTCTTTTCTAAATGGATCGAGCCTTGGTAGGGAGTCAAGGTATTGTTCTTCAAAATTCAATTCTCTTTTCTAACAGTTCGAGCCTTGGTATTGGAGTCGAGGTATTTGTGTTTAAGAATCAAATCCATTTTTCTCATGAGTCGAGCCTTGGTATAGAGTCGATATATTATTTTTGAGAATTAAATTTCAATGTTCCAAGAAAAAGGGAGAATGTTCAGACAAAATTGTTATATGAGTCTTTATCTTATTCATAATTCTCAACAATGTATAAAGAGAGATAACTGTAGATACCTAATTTTGTCCGAACAATTTTAAAATAAACAAATTTTAAAAAATAATAATAAAATAAAGTCAACTTTTTGGTCAAACTCTAAATTGGAGCCTCATGCTTTCCATGCATACTCGTACCATTTCAAAGCCAACTATGAGAGTTTACCAAAGGAATTTCTTACCAAAGAAAGACAATAAAAATAAAGGAAATAATCAAAGTGAAATAAAATCTGAAATCAATTACCAAAAATAAAAAAAGAAGAAAAAAGGAAATAAATTAAAAAAAAGAAGGTCAAACGAAAAGAAATGAAAAAACATGGGATTGATATATTAAAACCATAATTTCCTTTCCTTAAAAATTCAACAAATAGACAAAGATAAAAGGGGAGGAGGGATGTGTAAAGAGAGAAAGAGATAAAAAAAAAGAGACTTCATTGCTAGTATTGCTACCATTTGACTTTGATTCATGTTTTCTTCTTTCTACTGTTGTTGTAGTGCACACCTAAAGGTCTTTGCTGCTGCCTTGACATTTTCGTTGCTACTCCTTGCTGTGTGCCCCATTGTAACCACCGTTGTTTGCTACCCGGTATCAAGCTCTGTGCACCATCACTGTTGCGCTTCCACTGTTAGAATTAATACTCACCAAGCTACTAACACAATATCAAAATAATGAAAACTAACCTTGGGTGGGTAGAGCCAAAACCCACCGTATCACCGCCACTACTATGACTACCAAAAGGAGGAAGCGCTACTGGAGGTCTACCGATTCATGGCTGCTGCTCTATGGTGGTCTTATGAAGAGAGAGAAGAATATGATGGTGAGAAAGGATGAGAACTAAGAGAGAAGGGGTGAACTGCCCTTGTTCACACTTAGACCAAAATGCAATAGTGATTAATGGGCCATTCTGTTGCTTATATATATGTGCCAAGAGCAAGGACCTCTTATATCAACAATATCATGTGTTATAACCCATCCCATTGTAGATTAACACATGTAAGTATATAATATAAAACAATAATATAGGTCACACTTTATATAAAATATACTACTAATTCTTAACATTATATGATGTTAATTACACTTAGCTAGTCCTCATTAATAGAGATGTTTCAACACTCCTACTTGGATAGTTAAGTTAATTAACGAAAATATAAATATATAACAATAATATAGGTCACACATTATATAAAATATACTACTAATTCTTAACATTATATGATGTTAATTACACTTTGCTAGATGCATTGATTTAATAGAAGCACATGAGACTAATACAGAATGTTTCATCCAATAGAGTGTCACATTCATCAGAATGCATGCAAATAGAATATGCATATATGGCAAGTAGGAATCCATCCACACAATTGCAATTGATTTCATTATACAGAGCTCCCACTAACTTAATATAGTAAATGGCTTCATATACCTCATACAAGTGTTATGTTGTCAAAGCATTTATGCAGCCAAACCCTTAGTTATTACATACTAGAATAAGCTCTTTCATATGGTGCTCTACAATCCTATCAAATAATGGATTCCATTATTTTCTCTCTAATAAATCGAAAGATGATATTTATATATACGGAGCATGAAGAACTCCTAGCATTTTAAGAGAAAATGTAAGTGCTGCAACACTACCATAGTACATCTCTAGGACTTTGAAATGTCAACCACAGAACACCAGCCCGGAGATGAAATTCTGCAACCCAAATGGCCCATCATGTAGCTTTATAGTATGCTATATACTTAGCCTCCATAGTTAAGGATGTTGTAAGTGTTTGTTTCAAACTTTCCAAGAAATATCTCCTTCACAAAACGCAAATATATAATCAAAAATTGGTTTCCATCATTTGGATAGCATGCAAAATTAAATCAACATCAAAATATTTTACCAGACCTTGAATGTCAAATTTGCTGCATCCAAATACTCACTTTGCAGCTTCCAGCTCTCTATTACAGGATCCTCAAGTATTTCTAAAGTATACCTATAATATACACGACATTAGAATGTGTACAGACTTGAGCACACAATAATTACCCATAATAAGGCATACATAACACTCAACATGAGCTCTTTCATCATCATTTTGAAGACTTTGAGATTTTAACAATATGTCACTTTTCCCGAAAGGGCGCCTCAAATAAGAGAACAATATTTAGTAAACCTACTTAACATACACAATGTATATTTCTTGACGCCAACAGAGTATGCATATTAAGATGTCATGAAGAATCTCAATCCCTAAAACAAAATGGGGCCTCACTTAGATTCTTCATCTTGAAGTGACATGACGACAAGAAATTTATCTCATACAATAGGTCACTGCTATTGGTTGTTATTTGATATCATCAATTTAGAGCACAACAAGCACACAACGACTCCTATTGACCTTTGTATCAGATCCATTTATCAGTATGTTCTCCTTACAGTGACTATCTCATTACTTTTGATATTACAATCTAGATGCCTTTCAATGTTTGCAAATGAACTTCTTGAGTTTACAAATTGTACATTCCATCTTAGCAACTATAAAATTTTATATTGCTTTATTTAGACATTTTACTATCCAAGAAGTAGCTCCTAATCAAAATAAGCTACCAATTGCCATTCTAAAAGAATCATAGGTAGAAACAGAAAAGAAGGTTTTTAAAAAACGAATTCTTTCTTTTTCTTTAAAGCTTTGCCTAAATTTGGCTTTAAATTTTCTACCTGGTCTTTAAAGTCTCTTTTGATTTATAATGATGTGACAACTCAAGTAATTCCAAGCACCTTTATACAACAAAGATGCCTACTCATACTGCGTGGTAAATATCCAACTGCAAAAGCTCAAATCAGTATAGCCTCCTAGCCAACATTAGAATCAGAAGACACATGAATCTCATACTCATGTTCCTCTGTAAGTTCAGGTGCAGGTTCCAAAAATACAGTATTGAGATCAATTGTTGATTCTTTCAGTTGTGGCATTTTATCATAAAAACATAACACATATATAGGACTAGCACAATAATATGTACTTCATTAATGACTTTGTAGAGTTCGCAACTCCCACTCTTTAAGTCATCCTCTAAATAGATTACATTGTCAAACTCAATGACTCTAGTATCACATGACGAGAACCAAAATCTAGAATCTTAATAACCAATAAAATTGCTTCTTATAATTTTCTTGTCAAGTTTTCTTAACTGCGGGTTATAAGCCTTTTGCCTTACTTTATAACTTTTAACATAAAAAACAGCACATACTCGGCTTGATGTTTGATTACAACTTAAGATGAATTTGGGAACTAGTTTTGCTTGTTTCTTAACTTAGAATGTGTATTGCAGATTACATAATTTCACTCCACCTAAATTTTGAAAATTTGGAGTAATCAACATAAAACGATGGCCAAATGAGATCTGTTAACCCGAAAGATCTCCCACTCCTATATGACAATATCAATCTTGATATTAAAATGCCATACTTCCTTTTGTCCATTATGGTACGCTAAATGAGATCTACGAACTTGAAAAAATCTCCCACTTTCTACCCTAGAAGGAAATGGTTCACAATTTGCCACATATGGAGCTAGTACCTTATTACAACCTTCATCAATCTTTTATTAACTATTTCTAAACAGCATCCATAAATGCTTCATGATTATCACTAATTGGAACACTTTCTAATATGTTCATTCATGGTATACCTTATATAATCAGAGAATTTTCATTTGAGTGTTCTTGAAATTCTATATTAATACTTTGTTCTTAAGAGGTCACACCATTGGGTAAAAAATATGGATCAACTCTCAAGGTTACTTCTTAGTTTAATATGCCCCCAACCGTAGAGAGCGATTCACACCATCTGTCTAATTTGATCCTGCTAAAGACTTCATATGTGATAGTTGCATGGACAATCAAAATTAATGGAGGCTAATGGAATAACTCAAATAATATCAAATTTATTCCACAGCATGTTATAGAGGATGAGATAAAGTTGGTTGAGTATAAGCTTGAATGCTCCCCCATCGACAGGGTAGGATAACCATGTTATATCCAAACCAAAATCCTCTCCTAGCCAAGCATCACTCGAAGCAACAAACAATCGACAGGGAGTGAATTGCAGCTTCTAGAGATCTTAATAAATTATGCAACTATCACTATGCATTACCTTATTATTATATCCTTAAAATTATCAGAATAATCGTTGAAAAATCTTCATGACTATTCTTGCGACAGGCAAGTACTAGTCAATTTGATTAATGATTTTATAATTTTAATAATATTCACATGATTAATTGACTAAAATTAACTACACCCACAATATGCAATTCTTGAAGCATATGTAGCAATTTTAGGTCCAACATTAATTAATTTAATTAACTCCACATAAATTTGAATATTCTAACAATAAAGCAATGCTATTTTAGAGAGTTTATTTGTTTAAATAAATTATTAACAGAATGGGTAGCCTGAATCTAGAAAACTAGCTCAAACAAAATACTCAAATAATTTATTTCAACTTATTTAATTAGGCCAATTATCAACAACATTTTTATGGGCATGTGTATATTTGAAAATTAAGTGAATTATGAATTAAATTGGTAATTGAAATTTTCAAAAAATTACATCAGAATTAATTCCTCCAAAATTCACTTATGCCATTTTAATTTTGTGCTTAACAACTAATTGTGGCTAGTAAATAAATTTGGTTATAACCAAAATTGTCCAAAAAATTAATTAAACATATGGCCTAATAATTAATTAATCAAAATGGCCAATTAAACCATAACCTAAAATAGCCTATTAATTAATTAAGCAAAATGACCAATAATTAATCAAATTTAATAGCTAAATAAAATTAATTAATTAACATGACCCTACTTTAATTAATTTTAATTGCTCAAAATTACTTTAATACTAAATGGCCAATTAAATCACTAAATAAATAAATGTCCATAATATAAAAGTATGATGGCCTAAATTAAATAAATATTTATGGGCCAATTAATTTAAAGCATTTGACCTTTTATGATCTAAAATTGGTAGCCCAATAAATTATTTGCATTAATGGCCTAAAACCATAAAACTCATAATAAATAAAATAAACAGCCCATAATAGATTTGAAGGAATGGCCTAAAAAATACAAAAAAAAGGAGAGGCCCAATCGAATGGCTCAGGAAAATTTGGGCTGAATTTCTTTCTTTCTTTCTTTTTCTAGGACGGGTGCGTGCAACATGTTTCTGATTCGTGCATGCATGAGCTAGATGCTCCATTATGTACGCACCTCGTTTTCCCCATGCAGCCGACCCATTTTGCTGTAAAACAGGTCGTGCAACACGACCTGGTTGGAAAAGGACTATTTTAGCCTCGTTTTGGCTTGAAATTGAGGGATTTTTAATCCTAAACTCCTCTACAACAAGAATACAACCATTTTAAGATGAAAACAAATGACAAAAACGGAATGGTTTCAAAAAAATCGAAAAGGAAAAAGCTCAAAATAGAGCTTTAATGGCTTCTCCCCTTCAAACATAAACAATTAGAGACTCTTTAAGTGAGTTTGCTCAAATGCTAATTGTTAGAAGTAATACTCACTAAGCCACTAACACAATGTCAAAATAATGAAAACTAACCTTGGGTGGGTAGAGCCAAAACTCACCATACCATTGCCACTACTGCGACTACCAGAGGAAGGAAGCACCGTCGAAGGTCCTTCGATTCATGGTTGATGCTCTATGGTGGTCCTATGAAGAGAGAGAAGAAGATGATGGTGAGAAAGGATGAGAACCGAGAGAGAACGGGGTGAACTACCCTTGTTCACTCTTGGACCAAAATTCAACAATGATTAATGGGTCATCCTGTTGCTTATATATATATGTGCCAAGGGCAAAGACATCCTATATCAACAATATCATGTGTTATAACTCATCCCATTATGGATTACCACATGTAAGTATATAATATATAAGAATAATATAGGTCACACTTTATATAAAATATAGTACTAAGTCTTAAAATTATATGATGTTAAGTACACTTAACTAGTTCGCATTAATAGAGATATTTCAATATCCACAAGCCTGACACTATTGCTAATTGTGGATATTGAAATATCTCTATTAATGCGGACTAGCTAAGTGTAATTGAGATTATTCTCATGATGAAATTTTCAAATGGTAACAAATGGTTGATATTTGAAATTTTTAGGTGAGAAGCTTTTCTTAAATTTCATCGGTATGTTGGAAGATTTAAGGAAAATTTTTGCCATTAATAATTGATATTTATTTTCATAATATATTAACAATAAATAACATATACAATATAACTATAACTAATAAATGATAAAATAATAAAATACAATATAAAATAAAGTATAAATCAGATTGAATTATTAATTGAGAATCAATTGATATTATTCCGATGATAAAAGTCCAAAGAGTCACGAATTGTTGACATTTGGAATTGTTTAGGTGAGAATTTTTCTCAATGTCTTGCCAAAATGATGGAAGACTAAGAGAAGTTTTAAATATTGGTAATCTAAATTTATTTCTCAAATTAAAATAAACAAATAAAATTAGTAATTAAATTAAAACAAATAAAATAATTAAAGAAATAAATAAAATTAAATAAAGAAAGATAAAATAAATAAAGATTAGGTTAAAATAAATTAGGAAATATTTAATCCAACGATGGAGTCTCTTTACGCAAGTTAAAACGGTAATACTTGAATACTCTTGAGGTGAAGATAAATTTTCAAGAAACTCCACCAGCATAATGGAGAGTTCCTTAGAAAATTTTCCAATATTTAACTATTTGGAATAAAATAAAAAGTATGACAAATTAAGTTTATTTAATCAAAACCATTTTAAGATAACACAAGATTAATTAGGTACTATTCTAGGATGGACATCATAAGGGTGCTAATACCTTCCTCACACATAGTCGACCTTTGAACCCTAAATCTGTAACGAAGACCAATCCTTGTCCTTAAATAGGAATATGTAACCAATCACACCTAAGGTAAAAATTAATTGGTGGCGACTCCATTGAACCTTGTCTAATGATTAAGTTTAGGACTTACATTGTTACGACAATCATAGTACAACATTTATCACATTAATGTGAAAGGATCTTACTATGGATCATGAAAGAAAACTATGAGATGAAATCTTAAGGTATGATTTTCTAGCCAAGAAGTGATTTTCACTACAATAATTTTGAAATCTCAAGGCATAATTTTTTAAGTAGTAGAAAAAAAATTGATGAAAATTAGAGTATGGTCTATGGACTAGCCTACGGATCAATTTGCAGACTAGCTATAAGCCCTGGTCCACGAAATGATCTGTGTCTGTGCAGACCTATCTAAATGGAATTTGGTTTACGTGGACCAAATTTGTTTACGCCTACTTTAAATGAATTACCAAATAGCAAATTCGGTCCTAAGAGAGTTCGTGGACCAAATCGATAGGTTTGAATACTTTAGTCCATTTTACACCCCTAAACAACATTATCCGTTATGAGGAAGTTCCTTATCCTCATGATCAAAAGTTAGGTATTTCTTTTGGAGCTCAAAAAGCTTCTCCCATGTAGCATCCTCTGGGTAGGAGTTTGTCCATTACACTAGCACCTCTGTAATATTTCTATTCCTTTTCATGACCATCCTTCAATCTAGGATTTTAATTGGTTCCTTCAACATGGTACCATTTTCACCCACAACTAGCAACTAGAATTGAAATGGTTTTTTCTAACAACAGGAGAGTTATAGATGAAATGATGCAAAAATAACTGAAATCCAAGATGAGGAGAATTCTATCTAAGTGTTAAGGAGGATGGGAAAGTTAACAAATGAGGTTTAGAAATTATGGAAAAAAAGAGGAACAGTTTTGGTACCAGAGATACAAAATTAAATGGTTAAAGGGTGAGACCAAAATACCAATTTTTTTTTCATCAAACAACTTTGCAAAAGAGGTAATTCAATAAGATCCTAGCAATTAAAGGAGAAATATGGAGTGGATTGATAGGGACGAAAAAATAGAAAGGAGTTTTGAAGATATTATAGGCATTTATTTACAACTAAAGCATAAAAAGAATCGAATGAAGTTATGGGCTTTGTTCCAAAGATAGTGAATGAAGAAATGAATGAAGAAATGGAAAAAAAAGTGTCAAAAGAAGAAATAAAAGATGCTGTCTACTAGTTAGGAGCTATGAAAGCACTGGGCCTTGATGGTTTTAATGGCCTTTTCTTCTAGACATAGTGGGAGACTGTGGGGGGTAGCATTGTTCAATATGTTAAAGATTTTTTAAGGAAGGCTGTATACCAAAGGAGATCAATAAAACTAATATAGTTTTAATTTCTAAAGTTAAGAAGCCAAAGGAAGTTATTGAGTTTAGGCTAATAAGATGTTACAATTTCATTTGCAAGATCATTTTGAGAGTGATGGTAAATTGGTTGAAACCGAATGAGAGTGATCATTACAGAAATCTAAAGTGCGTTTGTGGTGGGTATATAGATACAAGATAATATTTTAATTGCCAATAAAGTTTTCATTACTTAAGGTTAAAGAAGAAAGGGCAGAAGTGTGGGATGGCAATTAAGGTGGAAATGAACAAAGCATATGATTAGGTGGAGTGGGATTTTCTTAGGGAGGTTTTGATAAAACTTGGTTTTGGTGAAAAGAAGACTAAATGGGTTTTGAAGTGTGTTTCTTATCTATCCTACAATCTAGTTGTTAACGGCTAAATGTCAAATTCAATATTTTCTACAAGAGGTCTTAGGCAAGGTGATCCTCTATCACCTTACTTGTTTTTAATTATTTTTTATGTGTTGTCTAGAATGATTAGCAAAGCAACAGAGTCTAAAAGTTTAGAAGGTATAAGAATAAGAAAGGAGTGTATCTTTATAACTCATTTTTTTTTACTGATAACTCATTAATTTTCTTGCCTGGTACTATTAAAAACCTGTTTAGTTATGTAAGAAATATTATATGCTTTTTTGTCAAGCCCTAGGTCAATTGATAAACTTGAGTAAATCAAGTATTATCTTCAGTAAAAATGCTATTGAAGAGGTGAGAAGGTGGACAGTAGCAGTGTGGGTCAGAATTATGAAAGGTATATATTTTTTGAGGTGTTCTTTATTGGAAGCAAAGAAAGGCTCGAGAGCATAATCGGCATCGGCTATCTTAGTAAAGGGCAGGGAGGTGCTTAAAAAGAACATTATTTAGCAAGTGTTTAATGGTGAGGATATTGACTTATGGAAGGATAAGTGGTTGATATGTGGTATACTTGAAAACTTTGTTATAAAAGGGAGATACGGAAATTATATGGCAAAGAAAGTATGTGATTTGATTAATAAATAAGATGGATCCTGAAAAGTTGAAAGGATTAATAATGTGGTATCAAAAGTTGCAATAAAGGAGATTTTATCCATGCCTATATGTATGGAAGGTGGAAAAGGTAGCATAGTTTGGCCATGGATAGAGTACAGGAGTATACTATTAATGCTAGTTATCATAGCTTGAAATATAAATGGGAGATAAAGGAAAAAGCAAACCATCAACATCCTAGATTGTAAAGGAAGGAGTTTGGAGAAGAATATGGAGGCCACTAGTTATTCCAAAGGTCAGAAATTTTATATGGGGTTATGTTCCAATATTGTAGCAATAAGATATAATCTATGGAATAAGAAGATTCTAGTTAGACCATTATGTCCTATATGTGGCTTGCATGATGAAACAATAGAACATTCATTCCTCCTATGTGATGGACGGAAGCAGTGTGGTTTGGATTGGGAGGAAGTTATAGAGTCAAGAAAGAGTTTATTACAACTTTTGATAAGTGGTTAGAAGGAGTATTTCAGATTAAAGGGGTTGATGAAAGAGGGAAATTGTATCTTGAAACGATGGTGGCTTATGCTTGATAGTTTATCTAGAAAGATAGATGTGCTGCAGTAATGGAAAATAAAAGATTGATTTTGTTCAAACATTCTAGAAAATAAATAAGTTGTTTTTGAAAAGTTGGGATTGGAAGGAGAAGAAATGAGGGAAAGAAATAGAACTATAGAAATAAGGAGAAAGCAGTGGCAGAAGATTGGTGTTGAACGTATGAAAATTAACTATGATGGTGCTTTTGATAAGTTGACAAATGAATCAGGAACTGGGGTGTTTATTAGGGATGCTGATTGTGTATTAGTGGATGGAAGTGAAAAATTTGTTATAGTTTAAAATAGCCTTGAGGCAGAAGCTTTTGCTTTACAAGAAGGATTACATCTGGATGAAAAGTTGGCAATTAGGAAATGCATTTTTGAAGTGGATTATAGAATTCTATACGAGGAAGTGAGGACATATAGCTGGAGGATATTGCCTATTTTGAAAGACATATAGGTAAGAATGAATCATCATCATCATCAGAGCCTTTATCCCAAGAGGTTGAGTAGGCTATATGAACTAAAATTTGAATTCACGTTAGATCATCCATATGTATTCTCCTTCTCCACAGATTCCTATCCAAGGTCATTTGCTCATCCAACTCTAATACCTCTATATCTTTCCAAATTACTTCCCTCCAAGTCTTTTTCGGTCTTCCTCTAGTCTTAACCCTTCTCTCAACATCTATAGCCTTTATTTTCCTAACTGGAGCATCTACAGGTCTATGTCGTACGTGTCCAAATCAACGTAAACGACTTTCACACATCTTGTCTTTGATAGGTACCACTCCAACCATCTTACGAATCTTTTCATTTCTCATTCTATCCTTTCTTGTATATCCACATATCCACCGCAACATTAGCATTTCTGTTACGCTCATCTTTTGTGTATATAGCCTCTTAGTCGCTCAACATTTACTACTATATAACGATGTTGGTCTAACTACTATCCTATAAAACTTGCCTTTCAACTATATAGGAATTCCTTTATCGCAAAACACACTTGTAGCACTTCTCTACTTCTCCATCCAACCCGGATCCTATAGGTCACATCACCATCAATCTCTCCATCATTTGTACTATCGATCCCAGATATCGAAAATGGTCCAACTTAGGTATCGCCACCCCATCTAACGTCACTACATTATGCTCTTTCACTTGGTTAGAACTGAATTTACACTCCATGTATTCAGTCTTCACTTTGCTTAGTTTAAATCCTCTTGATTCCAATGTTTGTCTCCGTAATTCCAACTTTGCATTGATCTTTGCTCTAGTTTTCGCACATAGGACAATATCATCTGCAAAACATCATACACTAAGGCACCTTATCCTGGATGGATTTTGTCAGTTCGTCCATAACTGCAGTAAACAAGAATGGACTTAATGCTGACCCTTGGTGTAATCCCACCGTGATAGGAAACTCACTTGTTTGCCCCCACCTATCCTCACATGTGTCCTTGCATCTCTATACATATCTTTAATTAGTTCAATACATTTCAAAGGAACTCTTTTCTTCATTAAGGACCACCATAGTACCTCCCTAGGCACTTTATCATATGCTTTCTTTAAATCTATAAAGACCATATAGAGATCTTTACCCAATACTTGAGAGCGCTCCATAAGTTGTCTAAACAAATATATTGCCTTCATAGTTGATTGACTCGACATAAAACCAAATTGATTCTCTGATATCTCTACATTCTTTCTTCATCTCCGTTCTATCACTCTCTCCCATAGTTTCATCATGTGACTCATCAATTTTATGCCTCAGTAGTTGGCGCAACTTTGAATATCTCCCTTGTTCTTATAAAGAGGCATCAAGACACTCTTCCTCCATTCCTCAGGCATTTTGTTTGTGCGCCAAATCTTATTAAACAGATTTGTCAACCATCTAACTCCTACATCTCCAAGGCATTTCCAAACTTCAATTGGAATGTCATCAGGTCCAACAGCTTTTTCATTCTTCATCATCTTTAGTGCCTCTTTTACCTCTGTCTCTTTTATTCTACGCATAAAGCACCGATTCAAATCCTTAAGAGGCATCGAGATATTATACAAAACAATAGGTAAGAATGAATAGTTTCTATGATTGTCAGTTTAAGTGGGTTTATAAAACTTCAAACATAGCTTAAGATTAGGTTGTTAAGCAAGCCAGGAAGAAGATGTGCACAAGTAATTGGGTCAGATTACCTCCATCTTCTTTGGTCTTCATACTAGACAAAGATGGTTTTCCTACTCCTCCAAGGGTATGATGAATTGAATATATTTCTAGGTTCTGTGAGTTTTTAACATGAAAGGCTCCTATAATTTGGAAATATGGTTTCAAACTGTGTTGATCTTTTTCCCTTTAATTGATGTTTGTTTCTTTATGAAATAATAAAAGAAGTATTCTTTGATTGGCCCAAAAAAAGTTGAAGCTTAGACATGGTGAAACTTAAGCTTGAGATTTTAGTATCTTTATTTGTTTATCCACACTTCAAATTTTTATATTTTTTTATCTTGATATTGATTTTTTTAATTAAACATTTTAAATTACATATGATATAAAGCAAAACTTAAAAAGATGATTAGAAACAATATATTTATAAAAAATTTAAAAAATTCTTATATATTTGGCCAAAATAAAAATTAAAAAATTTTTATTGGTAAGTTTGATTAAAAATAGGTTAAAGGGTCAAAAAAGCCCTTGAATAATAAAAGGTCCTGCAATTGAGTCTCTATGTTTTTTTCACAATCAATTGATCCCTGATATTTTCAATTTCACACTATTGAACTCTTATTTGGATGGAAACCGTTAGGTATGTTATTTTTTTGCCATGTGTATTGTACAGATTTAACAATTTCTATAAGGAATAACAATTTTTGTCCACAAAAAAGTTCAATTGAATGAAAATTGAAATGTAACGGTTCAATTGATTGTAAAAAAAAAATAAAGAATCAATTGCTAAAACTATTTTTTTTCGAAGGTCTTTCTGACCTTTTAACCTTAAAATAAAAAAAGTAGTAGTAATCAGCCAAATGCTACTTTCATTACCATCTAGTGTCATTCCGTTCAAACTCATTTATTTCTTCCACTTGCCACACATGACTCTGATATGTACGAAAGCACCCCATTAATCTTTTTTTTCTCTTTAATGTTTCTCTCTCTCTGTCCCGCGCTTGTGGCATGAGGCTACATTCACAGGTACCGCATTAATGGTTAGTTGTTCGGTGATTGTTGTTCAAACCCTAACACACCAATAACAACTCTGAAAACTGTGCAGATGGGCATATCTTCATGTTCTTGTTTTCTTCTCTTTTCTTCTTTTCCCAGTTTCAACAGTCAAGTCCGCTGCTATGGAGATAGAGGTGGCAAGCAGCAGTCGGGGTGGTGCTGGCGGCGCCGCTCATGAGGGGGAAGCCAGGGGTGTTTACTTGATTTGGCAAGATATCACGGTGGTGTTGCCAAACTTTGGCAATAAACCAACAAAAAGGTTGCTTCGTGGACTTAGTGGATATGCTGAGCCTGGAAGAATCATGGCAATTATGGGTCCATCCGGCTCCGGAAAATCCACACTTCTTGACTCTCTTGCAGGTTTAGTTTCATCCTATCCTTTCTTTCTACCTTTGTGTTTTTTTGGGGTGAATTTATATGCATATATAATTACTACATTTTTCATTGAATCGAAGTGCTGTTAATAGA
Source organism: Heritiera littoralis (assembly GCA_031772115.1). Taxonomy (NCBI): domain Eukaryota; kingdom Viridiplantae; phylum Streptophyta; class Magnoliopsida; order Malvales; family Malvaceae; genus Heritiera; species Heritiera littoralis. Next base: position 4,679,918 of record JAPDPK010000043.1, read on the forward strand.
TTTTTTTTTTGCTCATTCATAAAAGACTATTAAAAGATATTTGAGAAACAGTTTGGAGTGAAAGAATATTTGTTGTTGCTATTCTAAGAAAATGCTGGGTACATTTGGTTTAGGTTTTGCCTTTCTTCATGTAGCAATAGCTTCACTAATTACTAAAGTTTGTCTTTTCAAGCTTTTTTGAGTTTTCAAAGAAAGAAAAAAGACAGCAAAAGTGTTTTCCCTCCATTTGCAGTATTTTCCTGAACCATAACCAAATAATTATCCCTACATTTATTGACTTTTCCATTGTTATTTATTTAAATTATTCTTTTTTTTTTCTATAGATTTTGTTAAAAGAGTACTAAAATTAGTTATGATATTATTTTATGTTAAACACAGTAATTAATAATTATTTAGCCGAATTCTAATACATTAAAAATGATAGCTTATCTAATATGATAACTTTCTCTTAGGACATTTGTTAGTAAAACGCCTTTTTTTTTATTTTCAATTTTCTTTTATCAATTTTTTTAATTAGTAGTAGGTTTTCATAAACAGAAGTGCTAATCACGTTTATTATATGTATCATGACAACAAGTCAATAACTTATCCAACAATTGTTGTCTCTTTAAAAGATATTAAGTTTAATATTTGAATATTCCTTTCCTTTTATACTTCCCTATAAATAAAAAAAATGCATTACAAGGTGTAAACAATAATATTCATAGGTTGTGACTTAATTGACAACGTAAGTTGATTTTGTGAAAAAAATTTTAGAGTTCAATTTTTACTAAAAGTAATTTTACAAGAGATGAAGAGTTTTAACTATAATTAAGTTTCGAGTAAAATTAATTTTAATTCGTTAAAACGAATGAAAATATTTATAATTTATACTAAAAAAAATATTAATAAAAAAAATCAGGTAGAGAGAAAAAAAATAATTATGGTAACATTCATGATATTGGTACTGGTTTGGTATGGTTTCCTCACCTGTCGGTTATCTGCATACATTTGGAGTCACATTTGGACAATGATAGCCAACTACAAACTGTCCTCTGCAAGGCACCGCCTTAATTAAACAAGCTCCCATCGATTAAAAAAGTGGACCCCAAATTTATGGCACATATACGTTTTCTCAATTCTTTGGACCCTCTCTTTCTTTTCCACGTGATAATATCCCCCTTCCAACTTGTCCATTTTTGAAGAAAATTGTCATTTTCATTTCAAGTTTGGCACATTACCCTAGAATTTTGATGTCAAAGAAGAAATTCGTGTCATTTCTACATGAAATCTGGAGTTTTAGTTTTTGTATCAGACGTAAGGCAATGAAACAGCTAGTTATGGATTAAAATGTCATGTATTGGATTGAAAATATCCCTGCTATGATGAATTTTTATGAACGAAAGAAAGACATGATAAATAATTTAAAAAAAAAAACGTTTGATTTCAATTGAAAATATGTAAATGAAAAAAAATTATTCATAATTTTTTGAATTCACAAGTGATGTTAAAATTATAACATATATATTATTTTATTTATTTTTTTAATTTTTTAATATTTAAAAATATATATCATCATCTTAAAACTGTTTATAAAATAAAAAAATTGGATGTACTAAATATTAATAAAAAAACATTGCATGTCTGAAATATTTCTCAAAATTGGATCTTTCATGTCATAACATTTTTTAGTTGGCGGTTAGTTAGTATTAATAAATTCGTGTCATTTCAACACTAAACCCACCTTTCAAGCGACAATTAAACAGGTAAATGGTCGCCCACGCGAGGGTGGTTGATGTTAAATCCAATAAAATGAGGTCTTCAAATCATACATGCGTATTTGGACCGAAAGTAAATCTTCAACATTAATACCTTTAAATCTAATTATGTGTTTACTGACATTTCGAGGAAAAAAAAAAATTCATTTGAGATAATTGCTCCTAACTGCAGTAGTTTTAAATACAATTAAGTAGTCATGCCCGCATGGATATAAAATATTTTGTGTACATATTTATTGAGATAAAAACCTTGATCTTGGACAGGTAGACTCGCCAGAAATGTGGTCATGACTGGAAATATCCTTTTAAATGGGAAGAAGAAGAGATTAGAGTATGGTGGCGTTGTAAGTGCATTTTTTTTATTTTTGAGAAGCAAAACTAAAAATTTCACTCAATTGACCGTTTGGGAAGTGCTAAACTTGGTGAAAGCTCTCGAGGAAGTGAAACAATGCAGAGCAATTTTCACTCACTTTGTATATGTTAACGCTTAATTTTACGCATATGGAAATTTCAGGCATATGTGACTCAGGAGGATGTGATGTTGGGAACTCTCACAGTGAGAGAAACTGTAACTTACTCAGCTTATTTGAGGCTTCCGAATGATTTGACCAAAGAGGAGGTACAGCACACTGTCGAAGGAACCATCTTGGAAATGGGTCTCCAAGAATGTGCTGATACACTGATAGGGAATTGGCATTTGAGGGGAATAAGTGGTGGGGAGAAGAAGAGACTTAGCATAGCACTTGAAATCCTCACAAAGCCAAAAATACTTTTCCTGGATGAACCAACCAGTGGCCTTGACAGTGCCTCAGCTTTCTTTGTAGTTCAAGCTCTCAGAAACATTGCTCGCGATGGAAGGACAGTTATCTCGTCTATTCACCAGCCCAGCAGCGAAGTTTTTGCACAGTTTGATGACCTTTTCTTGTTATCTGGTGGTGAAACTGTCTATTTTGGAGAGGCAAAGATGGCAGTAGAGGTATTGTATTTCATTTGACATTAAATAATTTCCATTGTTTCATGTCCTTGTACGTAATCTGATGTTAGTATTGATCTTAACAGTTCTTTGCTGAAGCTGGTTTTCCTTGCCCAAGTAGAAGAAACCCTTCTGATCACTTTCTCCGGTGTATAAATTCTGATTTTGATACCGTCACATCCACATTGAAAGGTTCTCAAAGACTGCGCGTAAGTATTGCTCAACACAAGTTTGGGTGATACTCAAGAATCACTGGTTGTTTGAAGGCTGAAGCATTGCTTTTCATTTTCCTTCTCACACAAGACACTGCAACTTGGCATGTCAACTCGCAAAACTTGGATTTCTGTGGCATTTTTCATTTAGTTTAGAATGCTTGGATGACTGAAACTTTTAAATTTCTGAATTGACAACCATAACAGGATGTCTGTGACTGAAGCATGGCTCATAGAATAGAGTAATGTTCTGCTGTTGTAGGAATCACGATTGCAATTAGTCCAAACAGTTGGTAGAATTAATCTTCTGTTCCATCATTACAGGATAAACAAACATCATCAGACCCTCTCATGGATATGGCAACAGCAGAGATCAAGGCTGCCCTTGTTGAAAAGTACAGGCGCTCAAAGTATGCGAAAAAGGCACAAGCTAGAATTCAAGAAATATCCAAATTTGTAAGCAATCAAAACTATAGCTTTTTAGTCTTATTGATTGATCTTCTAATGCTTCTACATCCAAGAGACTCTAAACAAGAAACCGCTTAAAATTCTGAGTGACATGGGTATCCATCAATATTTGATCACTCACTCCTATGATGCCAATACATAGAACACTTGACCCAAAGGGTTAGTTTAGTGGTGTAAGACTCTACTGAGTTCTTGAATTAGGACAATCCATAGCAGGAAGTTTAGTGTTCGAATCCTCATCAGGTCAAATTCTCTTAGACCAGTGCTAGCCTTGCAGTGCAAGCAAGGATTAGTCTCACACCCAATGTGATATGAGAACACCTCATATTATACACCAAAAAAAAGTAAACATAGAACACTTGATGAAAAAGTTTAATTTATTTCAGGAAGGACTTGAGGTAGAAATACAGAGCGGAAGTCAAGCAATATGGTGGAAGCAACTTACAACATTAACAAAAAGATCATTTGTCAACATGTGTAGAGATGCAGGATATTACTGGGCCAGAATAGTGATATACATACTTGTATCTCTTTGTGTTGGAACCGTCTTCTATAATGTTGGCTATGGCAATACTGCAATTCTCGCACGAGTAGCCTGTGGCTCATTCATTACAGGTTTCATGACCTTTATGTCCATTGGAGGCTTTCCTTCCTTCATTGAAGAAATTAAAGTAAACAGCTTCTCTTAAAGTCTGTTGAATTGAAGAAAATCATAATTCTGCCATGTTATGTTTCAGGCGCCTCTGACATACCTGCATTTCCTTTGTTTTTGGATAGGTTTTTAATAAAGAAAGGCTCAACGGATATTATGGAGTTGCAGCTTATACCCTCTCCAATTTCTTGTCTTCATTTCCATTTTTGGTTGCAATTGCACTTATCACAGGGACTATAACATTTTACCTGGTGAAATTTCGATCCGAATTTTCGCATTATGTGTTCTTCTGCCTCAATATCTTTTTCTGCATCACTGTGATTGAGAGTCTTATGATGGTGGTAGCTTCACTGGTTCCAAATTACCTGATGGGAATTGTGACCGGAGCCGGAATAATTGTAAGTGGAAAACAAATTACTTGATGAGCTTCTCTCTATCTGTTTTGTTAACTCATTGATATAATTTTGCTACCATGGTTAATTTTCAATTTCTGTTTAATATTGTGCAGGGAATTATCATGATGACATCTGGGTTCTTCAGGTTGCTGCCTGATCTTCCTAAGATATTCTGGCGCTACCCCATTTCATATATCAGTTTTAGCTCATGGGCACTTCAGGTATACTTAATTTTCTTCCAATCATTCCTAATCGAAATCACTAATTTTGTGTTTCCTAGGTAATGCTTATAGCTTACCAACCTTTTGTAAAAAATGTCATAGACTAAATAGGGGTGAAATACATAAGCGCTCCTATGTTTTTACCAAAACGACACTAACTTTCTTTTAATTTCAAAATATCAAATTTTCTCCTTGTAACTATCATTAAATCCAAAAATAATAAACATTAAAACCCTAGATTCTAAACTTAAAAAATCATAAACCATAAACCTTAATTCTTAAATTCTAAACTCCAAACCAAAAACTTCTAAATTTTAAACCTTGAATCTTGATAAAGGGAGAAAAATTGGTATTTTGAAATTAGAAAGAAATTAGTGTCCTTTTAGTATAAGTATAGGGTGCTTATGTATTTCACGTGACTAAATGGTTGAGGAGACAAGCACATATTTTTAATTTTCGGTTTCTTTTCTTTCTTTTACGACAAACATATGAGGAGAATATTCAGAAGACAGAATCATATTTAAATGCAGAAGCTGAAACTGAATCTTGAAATTAAGATTAATATTACAACTGAACAAGCTTCTTTTTTCCAACCACACAAATAAATGTAAGTTTTGTAACATGATAACTTCCGGAATGGAAGCAAACCAAAGTAACTAGCGAATTAAAGTAGCACCAGGATTTGCACCGAGGTCAGGCAACAAATCCTAATACAGTATACTGATCATGCGTGTTGGTGAATGTGATTACCATGTAGGGTGCTTACAAGAATGATTTTATTGGCCTTGAATTCGATCCTATACTACCCGGTGATCCGAAACTAACCGGCGAAGAAGTCATCAGAAAATATTTTGGAATGCCAGTAGATCGTTCCAAGTGGTGGGATTTAAGTACCGTGGTGCTCATCCTTGTATGCTACCGGCTTCTCTTCTTCAGCATTCTCAAGTTGAAGGAAAAGGCTTCGCCATTGTTTCAGGAAATCTATTCCAAGATGACTCTTCAGCATCTTGAAAAAAGGCCTTCCTTCAGGAAAATACCGTCTGTTGCTTCCAAGCGACACCAGCCTCTCCACTCGCTTTCCTCTCAAGAGGGCCTTAACTCTCCACTACAGTAAATTTAAAAATCTTTGACAAAATGCCATTGCTAAATATATGATGTTTGATTATTGTGTTTAAATTTCTGATGATTGTGTAGTAAACAATATCTTAGCTCATACAAGAATCACAAAAAATACAGAGTTTGTGTTGACTTTTCACACATACAGTTCTTTTTCTTTTTACATATTGCAATGCTTAATTTAGTTGATTGTATGTATAGTATCTGAATTTAAATTATGTGCATTTTCCCTTTGAGCTTTAAAATAGTATCAAATTAATCCAAATCAGTAGCTTAAGACACTTATGTGATAGACGTCAAAATTGGTTTCAACATTTCATAATCAATTCGAGGCAGCTGAAACTTGAGGAGAACTTTTGGAAACTCAAAATTGATTTTGATAAATTAATAATTAATCATTTAGTCTTCGCATTCCTTCAGCATTTGTAAATAATGAGCTCTATTGGAATGCGAATTGGATCAAGTAGAACCAAATTTATGGATTATTATCTTATTCACCACCAGTGAAATTTTTTAACTCCATAAGCAAGGTTAGGATGATGGCATGTGTCCCATTTTATTTATTTTTTTATTTTATTAATATTTTTCAAGGTGTCCCATTTTATTTATTTTTTATTTTATTAATATTTTTCATAGACACAATCATCATCTTAATCCTGCTTGTGGAGTTAAAAAACTCCATTGGCGGTGAATAGGATAATACTCCCAAATTTATTACTACATCTTAATTCTTCACTACAATTAAGTTAGAATCTTATTTTTTTTATTGAAATGTAAGTTTGCAATATAAGTAATATATATACTCGTCGAAAACAACAAATAAATTTCTTTTTCCTAAATTCTTTCTTTTTAACGCTTAAATATCCATTAAAATTTCTAAGACTTTACTTTGTTAGAAGAATGAAGTGTTAGGACTAGGCTATTGGGCTAATAGAGTCGGTCCTCGGTCCAGAATACACGGGCGAAGCCCTTAATGACAACAATATAGATTGGGCAAACAGACTTTAACCAAAGGCCCACTAAGCAACAAAAAGCCTCATGAACCACATAAGCCTAGTTCGCCCAAGGTAGCCCATCTACCTCACATCAGATAGCCTTAACACCTAGCTACCTATGATTGGAGAGGACCTTACTTACCAAGGTTAAGGTACCTGAATACTGTCAAAAGGGATGTTCCCTGCAACATGCTGACATGGAGCCTACAACTACACCTATAAAAGGAGCCCAAGAGGATCAGAGAAGGTATTCTAACCCTTTCTCCTACACAGAAGCTATTGCTAAGCTCTCCACAAGCTGGTACTGCACTGAACCTGTCTCCTTCATTACTATACCTTCCTTCCTTGAGAATGATACTACACTAGAGCTACTCTCTTGCTCCAGCCCTTGCTTGCAATCAATCTCTTTCTTTGTTCTCAGGTACTCACGATCCTATAGAACCAGTCAGATCCTTCCTCAAAGGATCCTCACACCTCCATTGTTGTAAGACCCTCAACAATTACATCATCTGTGGGAACAATAGAAACCATGTCTCTCCCATCTGAAAGACCTTCTTTTCCACCTAGCATAGCTCCTTCCTCACCTATCACAGACCAAACCAAAGCTTCGACAACGAGCTCCTTCACACCACCAACTACTCAAATCAACCCTTTTAGCCTACCTCCGCACCACCCTCAGCGCGGGCACACTTCCATTTCTCCCCTTACGAATACAGCTCACCGTTACATGCAAAGCCTCTCTCCTTGAGCCCTTACTCCAGGATATTACCAAAACCTTATGGAAACCATACCTCGCCCAAAACCTTCTCTATCGACATTGCCTCAAACTTCCGTCCTACTTTCTCCTTACCACAACTAACAACTCCTCTCACACCCTTATCTCACCTATAACTACCTGGGTCCACCGTAATGCCCACAACCTGGGTACAAAACCCACTTGTTCAAACTTCTCAACCCCTTTCCCAACAAGTTAGCTCACCCTTCGCCTCTCATACCACACCAGCAGCGATCCTAAAGCTCCTACAATCAACTTTTCTATGCCAGTAGCTTCTCCCATGTACTAGCCACCCCAATATGTGTAGTAGTATTAGCAAATGGCTACTCAAGTTCAAGAACTGAGTGCACAAGTGACAACACAAAACAAAGTGGTGCAACAGACATCACAGGTCCTCACCCAATAGAGGCATGAACACTACTTTAGGTAAGAAGAAAGTTTTGCATCTTCTTCTAAAGCCCTTCAACATTCCCAAATGCGTATGCGCCCAGACCACCAACAACCCCTCCAACAAACCCCCTCAAACCTTCAAGGCAAGGTCATCCTTTTATTAGTGCCAGTAAAAATGGAGGCAATGGAAAGAAAACTACAAAGCCTTAAGAGAACGAAGTCAAGTGACTGTACTATTGGCAAATAGAGATCTAACCCCCTACGTTGGCTATTTGCCAATAGCTAATTCTTGAGAAAGTCAATCTCCCTAAGAAGACATATGATGGCACCACAAATCTTGGCGACTACTAAAACCATTTCATGTCAATTATAGGCCTCCAAGCAGCCTCAGATGCAATGAAATGCAGAGTATTCCCCACCACCTTTAATTCTTATACCCGCACCTAGTTCTACTCTTAAAAGGCAGAATCCTTCAGTAGCTTTGAGGACCTTAGTAGAGAATTCTTAGCCTACTCATAAGCATCCAAACCAAAAAGAGAAAGTCAGCAAGCCTTATGACTGTTAAGCAATGCCCTCCTAAAATGCTCCAAGATTTCACCCCAGCTACAACAGTTTCTAACGAAGAGAGAATGGGAACCTCCTACTGAAAATCGATATTAGCACTACACCTTAATTAGCACCTCCAAAGCCCGAATCCGTAATGCTATTTCTAGAGATGGCTCCTACACAAACCTCCCAAACTACCCAGAAGAAACATTGCTTGAACCCCCAAAGAAAAATACTATGAATTTTACTCAGATATTGAGAAATTGGTTCAACAGGGTCACATCAAATAGTATGTGAAAGGGAACAATTGATGTGAAATTGAATCCCAACAAGATAAAACTAAGGATAAGGAAAGGTTTTCTAAGTCTGTTGGCAAATGCCTAGTCTCAGGTGTGATCATGTGATTGTCAGGGCAATGGAAGAATGGACAATAAGCAGATCAAAAAGAAGATCCCATCTTCATAATGTCATGGCCATAAATGACTTGTAAAAAAAGACATGTGGCAAGGAGAATTGGCAGATAACCTTGACAGTAAGTATGAGGTTTTAGAGGATAATGACAATGTCCTCATCGTGGTTAAGGATTGTATAAGAAACTTTGAAGTCAAATGAACATTGATGGACACGGGAAGTGCCATAGACCTGATTTAGTGGGATGCCTTCTTGAAAATGGGATTGTCAGTTGAGGACCTAACCTTATAGCACCTATCACGATTTTGCCAACAAACCAATCACCATGAAAGGTTCAATCACTCTGCCAGCAACTATGGGTGATGGCAATTGTAAATTGACAATAATGGTGAACTTCCTAGTCATAAATTAACCTTCAACCTAAAATGTGATTTTTGGCAAACTTCTAATTGGAAAGGCAAAGATGGTTATTACTGTTACAGCCTTTAATGTTAAATTTCCTACTTCGACTAGGATAAGGTGCATGTCAATCGACCAACCCACAACAAGACAATGTCACAATTTGTCGCTTCAAATAACCAAAGAAAAGAGTCACAAATTGGTCGAAAAGGAAAAAAATAATTGAAGGTAGAATAAGGTAAGGAATAAGATGTCCATATGATCGATCAGCAGCTCATCCAAACTTTAATAGTTGGCAAGCTTGACCTTAAAGAAGAAACCAATGAAAATGAGCCAAAACGAGTGGAGCAAACCATCCCTGTACCTTATACCTAACAACGACAAACCGCAACACACAGATAGGCTCCTTACTCAACCAAGTAGAAAAAACCACCATCCCTTCTACAAAAACACGCAGATGTATTCGGCTGGTCTGCAACAGACATGTTAGGCATAGATCCAATAGTAATCATGCACTCTTTGGATGTAAACCTGCAGTTTAGCCAATCAAACAGAAAAAGAGAAGGTTCACCCTTAAGCAGATTCAAGCTATCAGATAAGAAGTTGATAAGCTTCTTAAGGCTAGTTACATCAGGGAAGTCAAGTATCCAGAGTGGCTGTCCAACATGGTCATAGTGAAAAAGGCCAACAATAGATGGTGAATGTGTGTAGATTTCACTAACCTAAACTTTGCCTACCTTAGATAGTTTCCATCCACCTGACGATGCATCTTCTGGTCATGGGGTGTTGAGTTTCATGGACATCTTCTCGGGTACAATAGATCGCCATAAACCCTAAGGACTAAGAGAAAACCTCTTTCAGCATAGAGAATGGCTTGCATTGTTACAGAGTAACACCGTTTAGGTTGGAAAATGCAAGAGACACATACTAAAGGTAAGTAAATAAGATCTTCAAGGATCAAATTAGGGTATCCGTGGAAGTATATATGGATGATAGTCTAGTCAAGAGTGCTACACCAGATCAACACCTACTAGACCTAAACAGACTTTCAAAACCCTAAGATAGTTCTAAATGAAACCAAACACAGAAAGTATGCTTTTCGTGTCTCCGTCGAGAAATTTTTGGGTTTTTTAGTTTCTAACAAGAGAATTGAGGCTAACCCTAAAAATTTCATCTTGGATATGCCTACTCCTAAAAACAACAAAGAGATCTAAAAGCTAAATGGCAAGGTAGTGCTCCTCAAAAGTTTTGTCTCAAAGGTGACGGATAAATGCCTACTTATTGTCCTATTTATCACATACTGATATGTTTTTAGTTTAAATAATTTAAAAATGATCTTATTGTCATGGTCAAGATGTGTCTCCAGCAACCATGTCATCCACTGTTTTCAATTCTCTCTTTTAGTTTCCCTATCATCTAAATGATCTGTTGCATTTGTATTTTAGGATATTCTTTTTCATTGTTGAGGTATACTTATTGGCAAGGTCATTGAGGAACGTCTATCCTACCAAGTACTAGATATCTTAAATAATCTACCATCATGTGCTACATTGAGAAAGGGCACATTTAGGGTTGGGGCAGCATTTGTTTTCCTAGTAGCTATTGTCTCTGAGCTTTACTATGTTAGTTACTTTAAGTCTAATGATGGACAATCTAACTAATACTAGAGATATAAGAATTAGGATGGGAAACCTATAAATGAGTATGGTAGGAGATTATCAAGAAAAAATATTCTACTTTGTAATTCATTATTGTTGACCTTAATGTTTTTTGGTGTAGACAACTTGGGTGATTGTGTGATTAATTATGCGTTTATCTTAACCATGGACATAGACTTTTATGTATTTTGCTTTACATGTTACAACCTTTACATTTTTCCTTTGCACTTTTTTGGGTATTTTGTTTGCTTGCATTTTTTTTAATTAAGGAGAATTATGGTGTTTACTTTTGTGTTTATGCTGTTCATTGTTTTTCGATTTTAAATTAGACAATTGTTTTTGAACTTGGTTGCAACTGTTGTCATGAATATTTCATGATTCATCTTTAGTTTCAAGTGACTTTTATTTTATTCATGATTTCAACCTTGGGCTTAGATGACTATCTTACTTATTACTTACTAATATAAATTGTGCTAGTGTAATAGTAAAATTATAAAATTATTTATAATTTAATCTAGCCCTTGAAGCTAGAGGTGCTTAAAGGCTTGGTTGACCTGGTCCATCATGGAATTGGACCAGTTAACTCGCCTCATAAATCGGAATCGATTAAATCAGTTAAAAAAAGACCTATCCCGGTAAGGGACTGAGATAGTTGCTGGATCAATTCCCGGCTAGTTAGGGCCTGAACCGATCTGGCCAAATTTTTTTGCCTTGCAGCAGCCTACAGGGGCAACGGCTCCTATTTGAATGGAGGGGGGATGCTCCCTCACTCCATTTTTATTTTTTTAAATTCAACATTTTTTTATAAATACCTATTAATTTCATTCATTTTTCTTTACATTTTCTCTTAATACTCATACTCATACACTCTTAAATCTCAACACTCATACTCTCTCAATACTCACTCAAACTTTCTAAAATTCACTCAAATTCTCGTATTCTAAATTTATAATATTATTATTTTTTTCTCTAAAATTCATTTTCTGTTTCGTTTTACAATTTTACAAATTTTAGTTCCAACTTCAAACTTCCAAGATATATTCCTACACCTATTTCTTTCAAATTTTCAGATATATTTATTTTAAAAAATAAAATGTCAAAATTGTTTCATCATTCATGTTCTGTTTCTCGCCCTTTCAATTCTATTGAAATCTCCAATTTGGGTGACGAATCATTCAATGAATTTGAACCCGATATTCATCTGAAAAAAGAGCTTCCTTCAGCACCATCGATATATCGTAGTACTAGTCGTTGTGGAGGTCGTGGTTAAACACAATCATCAGTCGCCACCATTGTTGCTACATCGTCAAGACTGACGAAGACAAAGATTAACCGCACTAAAAAGAGTAAGTATGAGAGTGTTTCGACATTGTGCTAAAAGAAGGTACGATGAATGAGTATTCTGCTATTTGTAAAATATATAAAAAGGTTTACGCTTATAACTCCGTGGAAGTGGTGACAGTACTGGTAGGTAGAAAAGACATTTAATTGGTGCACATAAAATTAATCCAGATGAAGAAGATGAAATTAATGAAGGCATAAAATCTCAAATTAATATATATGATGGTAGAAAAAAATTACTTTTGACAATGTTCAAGCTAAACGTGGTTTAGTTAGATTTGTAGTTAGAACTAAACAGCCATTCACAATTTGTGAAAAAGTAAGATATTTAGAATTTGTTAGCAAATATTTAAACTGCATATAAATCTATTTCTAAACATACATAAAAAAAGATTGCGTGGAAATGTTTAAAGAACAAAAGCAAGCTTTAATTGATAAACTTAGTAATATTTCACTTAGGGTTAGTTTAACTAGTAATACATGGATTGGTGCTAATGGTATAAGTTATCTTGTTATAACTTGTCATTGGGTAGATGAAGATTAGTGCATGCAAAAAACGAATTTTCTCCTTAGATGTAATAGAAGAAGCACATAATACATATACTATTCATAAATATATTACTAAAGTTTGTAAATTGTATAGACTTGAAAATAATAAAATTTTTGTAAGAATCACTATTTTATAAATCATTATTAAATTAATTTAATATATTTTTAAGTCATGAGGAGTATGAAAAATGATTTAAGGCTTTGTTTGGAGAAAAAATGAATTATGGAAGATGAGAAAGTAAAGAGCAAACAAACAAGTCTTAGGAAATTCATTTGTTATTAATGGCATTTTGGTCTTTTGCCAACCAAGACTTAATATTATATTAATATAATATTTAGACACATGTTAGTATTCTTGAATAAGTGATAAGTGGCTGGCCAACTATTTGGAAAAAAAAACAAGAAAAGTCTAAGTGAAATAAAAGAAAATAAGGAAAGTAGGATATTTACTACTAAAGGCTTATGAGATAAGCTTCAGAAAAGTACTAAATTATATTTTTTTATTTCTTTATTTCCTTCCCTCATTAAGTGACCGACAGCCACACTTTTTTTTACCAGCAAAAGCCAAAATTAAGAGAAGAAACGTGAGAGCTTGGAAAGAAGGCAGAAATCGTGAGCTACCCAAACAACAATCGGATTTTGTTGCCAATTTTCGTCCTACTTCCAGTCAGTTTATCCTTTCCTCCCTCATGAAAGTTGTTCCAAATTCTCTCCTCTAAAACATATCCTAATTTCATCTCAAACGGATTAGTTTAGCTGGTGAAAAGTTTGCTGGAAGCTATATTGTCAAGCTGCCCTGTTTTCAGTGAGATTGAGAGATTCATCTTGTGAGGCAGAAACGGTCAGGAAAATGACATCCTTTCAAAAGGGCCAAGAAGGACTGATTGAAGCCCTACTTGTTCTCTACCACATATCCAAAAATTAGCTCAAACGGACCATGTTTGGTAGGGGAAATCTATTTGAAATTTTCTGCTGCACAGGGTAAGTAGTGTTGGAATTTTCTGCTCTTTCTAAACTGGATATAGGTTGCATTTCTGATTTTTCTAAGCCTATTTCTAGTGTTATAATGGTGTAAAATAGACCCTAAAGTAGCATTTTAAGTCTTGGCCGAATGGGTTTCCATAAGGAAAGTGTAAGGAGACAAGGGGGCTTTTGTTGTTGATAGTGTAATTCATATTAATGAACATGAGTTAAATGTAATGGAAGCTTTAAAGTGAAATTTGGACTTGTATATAGAAAGATAAACTTTAGGCCAAGGAAGGGTAATGTAGTAAATTCACCTTTAAGGTGAAATGATTTTGGTAAATGAGAAGTAGATGAGTACTATTGTGAATGGTGCAGTTGGAATGATCGAAAAGATCGTATAGTGACTTTTGTCACATTACAGCTAAAGTGCAGCTAAGAAAGAGTAATAATTAGTTAGTGTTAAATGACTATGTGTAAGTGTAAAGTGGTAAATGACATTGTCTATATATGCTTGTATTGTTAACGATGCAGTTTGGTGGTGTACAGTACGCGGATTGCCAAGCTTGAACGAACGAGCTTAATCTTTGCTTTTGGTAGGTTTACTATACAAGCTACGAGTAGTAGCTTACAGGGTAAGTGCCCTACATAAGCTACAAGTAATGATTTATGGAATAAATGAAAGGTTTATGAAGTAAATGAATTGATTTGGATGTGAATTTTGAGATGTGTTGTTATTGGGGATATAAATTGTTTTTCTTTGCAGGCTGGGTAATGACATATCTTAACCTTGTCTTATTGCAGAAATTTTGAAAAATTATTAAAAGTTGGATGTAGATCTCTATGTTTGCATCATGCTACTGCATCTTTATGCATAATTGGTTTTATGAGAGTTAAACTTACACGAAGTTTATACGAAACGTATGAAAGCTTTTACATCTCATTTACATAATGTTTTGAAGTTGTGAATGATATGACTCTATAGCATATTCATATGAGTTTTTGGATTGAGCATGCATTGCTTGTACATCCTATTGATATGAGAATTCAAAACATGAGATGATTTCTAGTTTACAGACTTTTACGGCATCTCTTTGTACTATGAGACTAATAGAGCACTATGGAACATGCTCGGGTAGTTAGTACTCTTATATGGGCAATATGTGGCTTGTCCGACATTGTTGTTGACAAGTTCCAATTCTGGCTGATCACTAGGATTGGAGATGACAAGGATCTATGGCCATAGGTAACACCCTAGTTCTGGGTAACGAGGACTGCTTGTTGATAGCTACAGTAGGCTAAGACTTTATTAGTTGAATTACTGGGTTTGCCTAACAAGAAATGTTTTATGAACATGGCATATGAGATTACATGATATGTGATTGAACTTTACGAAGCATTGTTTTTATCATAACTAGGGTTTGACAAAACCAATTTTGCATCATTTTACGTGCATTACATCGGTTTTACCATAAAGGCATTGTGATATTGAGTTACTGAGATATGAAGTTTAAATAAGTTATTGATAATGAGTTATTGATATGTGATTTTGTACGAAACACGTGTTGCATGCATTAAAAGTGCTATATCTTGTTTGTTACTATCTCTATACTTATGTAGTGGCTTACTGAGCTTTCCCCAAAGCTCACCCTTTCATTCTCCTCTACAAGTTAAGTTGAGATAGCAACGTTTGATAAAAGCTGTACCTCAGTTTGACGTTTGAAGCTAGATGTCAAACCTCAGTTCATAGCTCGGTATATAAGTTTACTATCCATATGTACTTGGAATTTGATGATTTTGAAGTGTGAGATGTGATAAGTATAAATATGTGATTACTTTCAAAAATCGGGTTAAAATGGGATGTAAATGGGTGTTTGTTAAATGTTGACATGAATAGTTCAAGTTATAATAATTTTTGGTTGAGAAATTTTTTAACGACTTTGGGTTATCCGAAAATTATGAAACTTTTTCGAATATTCCATTGGATTGTATGAGGGTCTGATAGGCCATTTGAGGCCAAAGATATCGGGAAATGAATAGTATTTTGCTTTGTTATTTGGATTATGTTGTAGGGGGTTTTCCATAGTTAAGCGAAAATGCTGCAGAAATTTAGTCTTGATCGATTTTAAGTTGTGAAATGAACTAGGACCTAAGGAAATCAACCTTGAACCATGATTAGGTGAATAATAAACGAAAATTTAAATAGTAAGACTACTCACTACACAAACCGTAGTTAAAGTAAAAGAAAAAAAAAGTTAAACCCAAAATCCCTCCTTTCTCTATTTCGTTATTGAAAATGTCTCGTTTTTTGAGACATGACAATTTTTGCTATTACTTTAGGTAATGCTTCGAGTAATACTGTGAGAATCACATATTCTGGTACTGTTACCTGTTCGTCTTCTCACTAATGTTCATTTCTTGTGTATTTTGCAGGTAACAAAGGAAATAGTGTGATGGATCCCACAAGCCCTATAGTGCCCAGATGGATGTGAGACTGTACGGAGAGCCCAATGAACTTATGGTAAGAACCTACAACCCAAAATCCTTTATTTAAGTTATTTTGGTAGGTGTGCCAACAAATTAGAAAATAACGATTAAGGACATAGACCGGTTGAACTTTCGCGAATAATGGTCAAACTAAATTGGATTTTCATCAACGGACTGAAGTATGATAATCTACATATAAATAAGTTCTAGGCTATGTCAATAGATAGATTAAATCAGTGGTAAAATTATAAATTTATGCAATTGGCCTGGTAGGGGTATTTTCATAATTTCCCCTTACGGTCAGTCAAACCTTAATAAAACCCATCCATTCATTAAATATGTTCAATAATAATATTTAATGATGAAATAAAATATTTTAGAGTTAAATTGACTAGTTAAAAATATTATGAAAATTTAAAGGCAAAATTGTCCAAAATTATTATAAGTGAGGGCATTTTGGTTATTTTATTAAAAAGAATATTCTAAATATTTCTACACATCATTAAGGGGCCGGCCACTCTATCATCTTCAACCTCAAGCCTTTCCTCCATAACCAACCTTGAAGAAAAAGAGAAAGCTTCCAAAAACACCACTTAAACAAGCTTAAAATAAAAAACTTTCTTCTACAATCTTGTTCCAAATTTAATCCTCTACAAGCCCATACCAAAATCTTGTGGTAAAGTGGACAAAGTCAAGGAGTTAGAGTTCCCCTTGAATTCGGCCAAACAACAAAGGTAAGGAAACTTTGATTTTCTTATAGTTTAATGATTATTAGTGATGTAATTAAGATGTTAAAGCATGAATTTGGCCATGGAATGAATCAAAACCACCTCAAACTCTCCCTTATGGTTTCGTCCAAAATGAAGAAGTCATAATTCATGATGTTTTGATGCATGAAAATGGTGTAGGAGAGATGAAAATTAATGATAAAGCACGGATTAATGGATAAATTGTTGAAAAACTAAGTGAAATTCTACATGGGAGTTTCGGCCATGGTAAGGGGACATGGATATTTTGCTCAATTTGATGTGTTTTAGGTTCTATAAGACTGTATAAATTAAGAGAAAATTGTTGGTGCAATTGGAATTAAAATCGGAGTTGATTTTAGCATAATTGTATTTTAGTACCGGTGTAAATTAAACTGATTTAGTAGCT
The DNA here is from genome assembly GCA_031772115.1 of Heritiera littoralis. Taxonomy (NCBI): domain Eukaryota; kingdom Viridiplantae; phylum Streptophyta; class Magnoliopsida; order Malvales; family Malvaceae; genus Heritiera; species Heritiera littoralis. The sequence continues at coordinate 4,697,381 of JAPDPK010000043.1, forward strand.
ACTGTAGACAATGTGGTGGATTTTAATTTAGAAGAATTTATTATAATTTAAGGATGGTGAAATGATGGTGTTGGTATAATGATTTTGCACCCAGGAGTGAAATTTATCGCGTGGTGTTAGCGATTGCTTCGGTAGAAAACGACAGGTAAGGGCTGAGTATGGAAGATGTAGGGATACTGTGAATGCATATTATGGTTGAAAATGATTTTATGAAATTGTTTTGAAGTTAATTGCTTTGGAATTGATGAAATTGTGGATACTGGCTGGTTTATATACTATGTTTTCAACGCAAGAAGGTTAGGTTAGAAATAGCCGTTATACTGCTGAAAATTCTAATAATTTCATGAAATTATCTTTTAATATCCTTAAATTTTAGAAGTGAAGAAATTATTAAGTGAATTTCATCTTATTTATTGAAATTGCATATTTTTATTAAATACTGAATAACAATATTTAAAAATTCATGTTATCGAATTTTACTTACTTGAGAATACTGGCATGTTCTTATAACTGTTCTACAGATAAATAGAACATTTTCAAAAAAGAATACCGAACTGTGAATATTTTATAAATTTTTATTATTGAACTGCGTATATTTTCTAATATATGTATTTATGGACTGACTGAAGATTTTAGCACTAAAATTGATTTCTTAAATAGTGTTTCTACTGTTTATAAACTGTTTTAAGACTGTTAGGCCCCGTATCATGCTAACTGTTACTGTACTATTGCTGATAGACCTGCCAAGTCTTCAGCTTCTGTAGTTGTCACCTGGCAAGTGTACACTGTGGACCCACTGTGACTATGGCCATATGTCTTATTGTTACTGTTTCTCCCTTCTTGGATATTATTATGGCATGATATTTATTGGGTGTTACCTAGTCTCCACTATACTGTACTGTTTACCGAACTGAACTTCTTACTAATACTAAAGTGAATTGTTTAAATATCGATTGCATTGTGGATTTTTCAAGTGTATTGTACTGTTTACTACATTTTTATACTGAACTGCTTACTGAAATGTTCCATTGGAACTGTTTATCAACTATTTATATACTAAATAGTAGACAAAATGATTTTTAAGTGATTTATATTGTTATTCATATCATTTCCAACTGTTTATTCCTTATAGTCAGAACTAGAGACCCAGACACGATAGGTACTCTAAAGCACCTCACCTACTCTATTCGGTTACCTAGTCAACTATAGTATCATTCCTAAAAATCTCTCTTAATGTACTGTTAGGAATTAAATGTTTTATGCATATAGATTTCATAGTATCAGCTCTTGCATATGAATTTCTTAATGAGCACATTAGCTTACCCCATTTTTTTCCACATCACAGATTATCTGCAATGACATACCGTTTCATGGATTGGCTACGCTTTTAGTACCCTGAGGCAGCAGTTATTTGATCTTGGAGGTATATTTTATTTTCTTATATGTTCAGACTCTTATGTACAATACTAATTTTGTATAATTTACGAATAGGGGAGGTAGAACTTGTGAAATGTACTGCAAATGATACTTTTGATGTGAATATTAATATCAGCTATAAAAAGAATTTAATTTAAAATTTGATTACTGAGATAAGTGAGTGTTACAAAGGCATCACAGACATGCCAACCAACTGACTGTATATGTGATTTATGGATATTTACTGTATATTACGAAACATTACAAATACCGTAGATATTCTATGTTAACTAAAAGTTTAAACCCAGTTATACAAGATGTATTTTTTATGCTAGATGTGCATGCCATATTATAAATTTGTGTGTTCAAAGTGGTTTTAATGGTACTGGTACTGGTAGTATTAGTGGCATAGATCCAATTGATAAAATTAAAATGTTAGCAAAATGGATCCGCACCGTAAATCATAAACATGAATGGAAGTAGCTTTGTCTAGCAAATAATATATCTGTTAAAGCATTTCCACGGTATAGTATCCTTCCTAAAAATGTCTCTTAATATACTATTAGGAATTAAATGTTTTATGCATATAGATTTCATAGTATCAGCTCTTGCATACGAATTTCTTACTGAGCACGTTAGCTTACCCCATTTTTTTTCACATCACAGATTATCTGCAATGATATACCGTTTCACGGATTGGCTACGCTTTTTGTACCCTGAGGCAGTAGTTATTTGATCTTGGAGGTTTATTTTATTTTCTTTATATGTTCAGACTCTTTTGTACAGTACTAATTTTGTATAATTTACGTATAGGGGATTGAGAAGTTGTGAAATGTACTGGAAATGATACTTTTGATGTGAATATTAATATCAGCTATAAATAGAATTTATTTTAAAATTTGATTACTGAGATAAGTGAGTGTTACAAAGGCATCATAGACAGCCCAACCAACTGACTGTATATGTGATTTATGGATATTTATTGTATATTACGGATCATTACAAATACCATAGATATTCCTATGTTAATTAAAAGTTTAAACTCAGTTATGCAAGATGTATTTTTTTATGCTAGATGTGTATGCCATATTATAAATTTGTGTGTTCAAAGTGGTTTTAATGGTACTGGTAGTGGTAGTATTAGTGGCATAGATCCAATTGATAAAATTAAAATGTTAGCAAAATGGATCCGCACCGCAAATCATAAATATGAATGGAAGCAGCTTTGTCTAGCAAATAATATATCTGTTAAAGCATTTCCACGGTATAGTATCCTTCCTAAAAATGTCTCTTAATGTACTATTAGGAATTAAATATTTTATGCATATAGATTTCATAGTATCAGCTCTTGCATACGAATTTCTTACTAAGCACGTTAGCTTACCCATTTTTTTCCACATCACAGATTATCTGCAATGATATACCGTTTCACATATTGGCTACGCTTTTAGTACCATGAGGCAGCAGTTATTTGATCTTGGAGGTATATTTTATTTTCTTTATATATTCTGACTCTTACGTATAGTATTAATTTTGTATAATTTACGTATAAGGGATGTAGAAGTTGTGAAATGTACTGGAAAAGATACTTTTGATGTGAATATTAATATCAACTATAAATAGAATTTATTTTAAAATTTGATTACTGAGATAAGTGAGTGTTACAAAGGCATCACAGACAGCCCAACCAACTGACTGTATATGTGATTTATGGATATTTACTGTATATTATGGAACACTACAAATACCGTAGATATTCCTATGTTAATTAAAAGTTTAAACCCAGTTATGCAAAATGTATTTTTTATGCTAGATGTGCATGCCATATTATAAATTTTTGTGTTCAAAGTGGTTTTAATGGTACTGGTACTGGTAGTATTAGTGGCATAGATCCAATTGATAAAATTAAAATGTTAGCAAAATGGATCCGCACCGCAAATCATAAACATAAATGGAAGCAGCTTTGTCTAGCAAATAATATATTGTTAAAGCATTTCCACGGTATAGTATCCTTCCTAAAAATGTCTCTTAATGTACTATTAGGAATTAAATGTTTTATGCATATAGATTTCATAGTATCAGCTCTTGCATACGAATTTCTTACTGAGCACGTTAGCTTACCCCATTTTTTTCACATCACAGATTATCTGCAATGATATACGTTTCACGGATTGGCTACGCTTTTAGTACCCTGAGGCAGCAGTTATTTGATCTTAGAGGTATATTTTATTTTCTTTATATGTTCAGACTCTTATGTACAGTACTAATTTTGTATAATTTACGTATAGGGGATGTAGAACTTGTGAAATGTACTGGAAATGATACTTTTGATGTGAATATTAATATAAGCTATAAATAGAATTTATTTTAAAATTTGATTACTGAGATAAGTGAGTGTTACAAAGGCATCACGACAGCCCAACCAACTGACTGTATATGTGATTTATGGATATTTACTGTATATTACGGAACATTACAAATACCGTAGATATTCCTATGTTAATTAAAAGTGTAAACCCAGTTATGCAAGATGTATTTTTTATGCAAGATGTGCATGCCATATTATAAATTTGTGTGTTCAAAGCGGTTTTAATGGTACTGGTAGTGGTAGCATTAGTGGCATAGATCCAATTGATAAAATTAAAATGTTAGCAAAATGGATCCACACCGCAAATCATAAACATGAATGGAAGCAGCTTTGTCTAGCAAATAATATATCTGTTAAAGCATTTCCACTTCCCGTGGAAACAAGGTAAAACTTATTCCATCATTTTCTTTCTTCTATTTTACCTTATAAATAACTTATTACTCATTTTTATAACAATTATACAAATAGCCTGTATTTAGCATTTAATGATGAAGATTGGATTTTTATTGAATGTCGTGTTGATTTATTATCTACTTTGAAAGATGCTACCGAAAGATTTTCAACACGATATTACCCAACTACACCTTATTTTGTTCTTATTATTTATACAATGTTCGATAAATTTTTAAATTTTAAGAATCATAAAACTTTATCTTCTTTTGTAAATGATATGGAGGAAAATTTTCAAAAATATTGGGAAACAATTCCTCCTATTCATTATATTGCAACTTTACTAGATCCTAGTCAAGGTGAGGTAAATATAGAGATTTTTTTTTTGTTATAAAGATTTTCTTCATCTTGCTTATATTGAGGACCAGAAGTCCTCAATTAACAATTATTTTCAAGAATTGTATAATATTTATGACGATGAGAGTGAGCAGTTCAACTTCAATCGTGTATAAGAAGAATCGTATGAAGAAATTGAGAGTGGTGGCCATAGTAAAGGAAAAGGCATTTTGAATGCATTAAGGAAGCAGCAAAGAAGAGAATGAAGCTAAAAGGAAAAGCTAGTAGATTTGGATCATCAACAACTCGAAGAAGTTTTAACTTCAATGAGATAAGATTTTTTTTAAGTAAAGACCTTCATATAGACAATAACTTTGATCTTCTCCAATGGTGGAAAGTAAATCAAAGACAATTTCCAGTTTTAGCTTCCATGGCCTAAGATATTTTGCAGTGCAAGTTACTTTCGTTACTTCAAAATTTGCATTCTTAACATGTGGAAGAATCCTTAAAGACCATTAAACCACTTTTAATCCGAATTCATTTTGCATGTTAACATGCCTTAAAGATTGGTTTGAAGTGGAATCCCACAATATCGAACTTGGAATATCCAATGAATTCACCGATAATATTTCGAAGGAGGAAGAGGAAATTTCTAGGGCAATCCGTATAAATTATGAGGGATAGGTAATAATCTATTTTTTTTTGTAAATTGTATGTAAAATTATGAATAACTTTAATCATAGTAAATATTTTTATGGACTACGGTCCTGTAGTTTTTACCTTTCTAACTTTTGAAGGTGTTTTCCACGTAAAAAATCTTTGGACTCCTACTCTAATCTTTTTCTCCTTTATTATTTTTATTTATTATTATTAAATTCAAAATTAATTAATGTTATACTTATACTATGTTTAAAAAATAAATAAATAAATATTTAAAATATAAAATGAATGAATATTTTAAAAATTTACTAAATAAATGAATAAATATTTTAAATGCAAAATGATAAGTTTACTTACACTTTAAATGATAAATGATAAGTATAATTATATTTCAAATATAGTAAATATGTTTAGCAAAATTAAAAAATTTTAAAAGTATTATAATTTTTTAAACTAACAACTTTATTAAATCAGTTGTAATAATTTTATTATAATATCATTATTTATTATTTTATTATAACAATAATTTTATTATATAATTTTATAATAATTTTATCTTTAATTTACAATTACTTTAATTAAATAAATTATAATAACTTTATGTATTATAAATTTATAATTACTGTTGACACTATTTATTAAAAAAATAAATTTATTAGATTAAATCTTAAAAATATATTAATAAATATTTATTATGATTAAAAATTAATAAATAAATAATTAAAAAATCGAGCCAGTCAGTTTGGCCCAGCTCGATCTGGTTTGTAATGAACCAGGCTGCTGAGCAGTACCGATTAACAGGCTTGTGTTTATTGAACCAGCCCGATTCAACCCAGTTCAATAAGTGGTTCAAACCGATTTTTTAGGCTTGTGGACCAAAATCGGTCTTGTCCGGCCCAAACCTGGTTCAGTTCAACTCACAACCATCTCTATCCAAAGTGTTGTAATGGCTAGAAACTAATAATTAATATTTTTTTTGTACAAAAGAAGCATATAAATGCTTATTGTAGGTAGAGCCTAAAGATACCAAAACTCATCTCGTCATTTTGTAGCGAGTTCCTCAAATTGTTTGGGGGGTACGAAAAGAACACTATGTCTTCATCTCCACTATGTGCCTCATTAGCAAGTTGATCTGCACACATATTAGCCTATCTATAGACATGACGTACTATGCAATCCCAATCTCTGCCCACCAATATCTTGCATGCATGTAAGATAGGGTAGAATGGATCATAACTCTTAAGTGGTTGAAGTATTTTGGAAACAGCAAATGAAGAGTCTGATTCGATAATGATCTTGCTGTGACCTTGTGTTCATGCCATCTCTAGTCCATAATAGAGAGCATACAGTTCAGCCCTCGATATTGAACCCCCACCCCAATTTTCTGTTAAAACCACATAGCCACTTTCCACATGAATTTCTTATTAAACCTCCAGCCGTTGAGTAGCCTGGGTTGCCCTAAACTGATGTATCCACATTGATCTTCACCATTCCAGGAGGAGGCTTCTCCCAAATAATCCGAGTCCACTGCTTCATCTGGTTCTGATTGTCTTTATGTTGAAAATTCGCTATCTCCATTAGATACGTCAAGATGATTGTGTTGCCATCATTAGGCCAGACAAAACCTTCTTCAAACAAAAAACAATTTCTCCATCTCCAGATATACCAACATGTTACTGCAAATAGTGAAGCATAGGAAACTCTACTATCAACTGTACCTCTTTGTTTCAATAAATTGTACGTTAACCATTGTTCTAGATCCATATTGTTGAACAGCTAAGGTTCCGAAGCCTGTAACCATCTTGTCCAGATTAGTTAAGACATGGGGCAATCTCGTAGGCAAAATGTTTTCCAAATATCCTCCACACTGTTTACAAACAGTATCCTAAACCAACTTTCTCCTATAACAGATTTCCTTTGTGAGTAGTCTATTGCGTGCAGTAAGCCAGAGGAAATGCTTGATATGAGGTAAGACGTTACATCATATGCGGATCCAACCATGAATTCACCAGATGAGTTTGCTGACTAATAAATTTTATCTGCTCCAGAGGACAAGGGTGGCAGTACTAATAGCAAATGAGCTATATTAGTAGGCAACATAGTCAGCAGATCTCAATTCCATCCTCCATGTGAAAGTACATAATCGCTTACCATGTAATTCTCATTTACAAAAGGAATCACACGACATGCCTCAACAAGAGGTTTGTCTCCAATCCACCGGTCATGCCAAAAGGAAATACTACAACCATCGCCAACAATCTTAGCTATACCATTGGACATAACATTTCTGCATGATAAAATGCTGTGCCATGTTTGTGAGGCTAAAGTCCGAAGTTCAGCCTTTAGGAAAGACTCATTCTGAAAATATTTTGCTTTTAGAATCGTTGCCCAGTGACCTGTATCACCAGACCCCTCTGCCAAGAAATTGCTAAAAATAATAATGTTGTTCTGTGAGCTTTGTCATAATGCACTAATCCAGAAACCTTTGTTATCATCAGACTTTTGAATTCCCAAAGTTACGATCTAAAAATCGTTATCAACCATTGACTTCTAGATGCTCAGTTCTTATCTACATTTTCATATGTAGAATTGTTTTTCCTCGACTTTGGATGTATTTCTTTTATGCTCTTTGAATGCATTGCTAATTGAAGCCCTCAGATTTTTTTGGTGGCTAAGAACCTTACCTGGGTTAGTTTTAGTATCCTTGAAAATGCATTCATTTCGATGTACCCAAAGTGCCTAAAGGATACTAAATAACTAACCACAAACTTCATATTTGTGTTCAGTGAGATTGTCTCTAATAATCACCAACTATTTAATTCATTCAATCATGCTTTTAGGTCTTACCATATCCGTGTGGATAGTGAGATCAGAAGCAAACAACATAGTTCTTGTTACTTGGCACCTGAGAAATAAGTGGTCAATGGATTCGTCCTCCTCCTTGTATGCTTGACAAAGCTTTGTGTTTCTAATGCGTCTCTTCCAGAGTTCCTCTCGAACTGGGATACAATTATTACACAATTTCCAGAGAAAAATGATAATTTTAAAGGGCAATTGCATTGCCCAGAGTTGTTTCCAAAGTGCTGAGCTAAAAACAGTGTTCCCCTTCGAACCTTCTTCATTATAGAGGCACCAATAAGCTGAACTGACTGAGTATTCCTTATGGAATGTGTGTCTCCATACAATTCTATCTTCTCCCCTTAGAATTGAGAAAGTTTTGTTGCCCAAATCCTTCGCAATTATTTTATCCAACATCCTCTTAATTCCACTGTCCTTCCATCTACCTGATTAGTATCCATGATACTTTTGATTGACTATGATGGGCAAATAATTTCACTTGTATTCTTAAGACAAAGTCTCCCATTTTTTACATAAGTTTGGTTCCCATCTCCCACTTGTACATCCATTCCTTTTAGACACACATTCCTTCCTGTGAGAATGCTTCTCCAAATCCAAAAATTTCCTGCTTTAGCTTCCAGTTCTTTAGATCTTTGTTTTCGACAAAAAAATTTTGGTAAGGATCTAGCTAGTTCTATCCATTGGATGGGTGAGAATCTTCTAAGCTTGTTTCCCTAAAAGTGCTTTGTTCATCATTTTTGTTCTCCTTAACCCCAATCCACTATTGCATTTTTTCTGACAAAAATGGTCCTTGTTGGCTCTATAGGCTATACCGAGAGGGGGGTGAATCAGTTTTTAACTAATCTTAAGGTTGTTTTTCAGTTCCTCTAAATTCACTAGCCTATATTAATGTTTTCTAAGTTCTCTAGGCTATGCAAGCATGCAATCCAAATTCAATACAATAAACACAAATATAATTACAAGTAAATAAATAGAGAAGGGAAAGAGAAATGTACGCAAGTGATTTATAGAGGTTCGACAACCTTGCGTACGTCCTCTACCTTGAGACGCTCCCAAGGATTTTCCCCAAATTCAATAACTTGAATTTGTCTTTACAATCCCTCCTTTTCAAGACTTAAGAGAAACCTCCCTCTTTTTCTAAGACTTAAGAGAAACCTCCCCTTTACAAGGTGTAAATGTGTTTACAAGGAATGTAATCAAAGAAAGGCCTCTAGGTAGGCAAGTGATTACAATGTTTAAGCACAAGGAAAATATTATACAATATTTGTGCTATGCTATACAAGCTAGGATGAGAGTGATAGAAGATATTGAACTTTAGCTCTTGTAATCTTGAGATGCTTGGAGAAGATGAAGAAATTGAAGAATGATATGTCTTGGCTGCTCTTTATTCTTTCTTGAGCTTCCAAGCCTCTATTTAATCCCTTGGATGGTTTATGAATGTTAGTAGGAGCTAAAATTGAATATGACCGTTGTATCTCACAAAACTAGCCGTTACAGTCCATTTTTGAAATAAGGGATCGATCCTTTGACCTAAGGGATCGATCCTTTGCTTCATTCCACGCTTCCAAGACTTTCTGCCATGAAGGGATCGATCCCTTCCCTTATGGGATCAATCCCATGCTTCCAGAGAACATTTCCTGCGCTTTTCTAGACCATTTTGGGTTAGAAATGATGTAAACTTTGATTTTAATTCAACCTAAAACATTTTAGAATTTTGTGGGAGTTTTTCTTGAATTTCTCAAATAAAAACATAGTCCAAAAACTCATTAAGTAATTTTCTAAGCTTGTGTTCAAATATATTCTTAAAAACATTACTTAATGAAAATATTCAAAACCATTTTATAAAGTATTAAGACAAATAAGAATATATCATTAAATCATGATCTTAGACTTAAACTGGTTTGAGAAAATCATGTGTGGTAAAGCAAATTTACAATATGAATCAAAACATAAAAGATCACTTAAGTTTTTGTCATTTCAAAATACATATGTCAATTTAAAGCTAATAATCTCCCCATTTTTTATATGACAAAACTTAAAGTAAATTTGCTCTGAAAATTCTTTAAAGAAATACTCCCCCTCAAATAAAGCATGATTTTATAAAGCTCCCCCTTAATATAAGTATGGTTTTCAAAAGAAGTTTTCAAACCTCATTATTTCTCCCCTTTTTTGTCATAGCAAAAAGAAAGAAAAATAAAAGTTATGCTCCCCCTAAAATTATGGCTATGTGAGAACAGATAATTATGCTCCATCCACCAAGAAACATGTTAGTACATGGGACTCATAGCATAAATAAATAAGGTAATGTCCATAAAGAGTATGAAATATTTGTGCAAGCAAAGAACATGACTTATGATCCTATACCAATTGTTTATAAATAATTTTGCAAAAAGTTCTTAATTGGTAAATAATGAAGCAAGTTGATTATAAATATCTACTAAGTCCTACAACTTGCTTATTTCAATCTTATCAAGCACCTAAGTATGTCAATTTTTCTCTAAGGTCCAAATAAGGTGCATGACAATACATCATGGTTATGAGCTGAAATTAGATGACATATCATATGCATGAGCTTATAAATCATTTTCAAGAAAGAGTGTGCATAGAATTAAATCATTCACCAATTAACCACAAATTCTAGCACAATAGTGTCTCATGCAAAAGAATTGTCAATTTAAAGCTCATACCAATTGTTACCAATGGTTGACTTAGCCATTTTGCATGATGCTAATTGTTATGTGTGGTATGCTTAGTGAATAATCAAGTCAAACATGTAAGCATACAATCACACACACCATTAAACATGGATATGGATTAATTAAACATTAGCATACTATCATAAAGTATTAATCCATATTCATAAGCACAAATCTAATTATATGGAAGATTCAAGAATTTATATCATTCTAACACACATTTTCTTCTATAGTTATAAACACAAAAATCCTATGCTCATTTTCCAATTCAAGTCTTTAACCAATAATAAGCAAAGAAAAGTTCAAGATTTTCATCTTAATAATTTTAATAGCCATATCCCTAATTGTTATCATCATTTAAGGTTCTAGAGGGTATATGCTATTTCAACTAAAATGTCTTTACCTAAGTGAATCAATATTATCAAGCTAAAATGTGTTTTATCATTAAGCTTTTCAATCTATGAGTGAAGTCAAGTATAATTTCATGAAAAACTAATATTTTCATCTTATAGACATGATCATTGATTCCATTTAAGTAAACATGCTAGTTCAACATCAAAACAATCAAGATGCAATGCATGTGTATTAAAGTGCATTTGGTCAAGTTTGCATTTATCCTTGAATGTTGATGTTGTCATTAAAGCCTAAGTTCTTTAGAAATTTGACCATAAGATTAATCTAAGTTCATGGATGACAAATTTTTCATGTATTTGAACATTTAAGATCCATTTATCATCACAATTTGTAAGCCAAGGAAAATTATGACTTTAGGTAAACCTTTTTGTATTTCATGTATTTCATTCACCTAAGTCATGTTTGAATTTTATCATTTAAAGGTATAATGGGTATATGCTATATATTGACCTTTAATTATTTATATTCCACTAAAGATATATCATGATGCTTAATGGGAATATGTGAGTCAAGCTATGAGATAAAATCCTCTAAGCATGCTTGACTAAGATGAACAAAAGAAATGAACAATATCTACCATGCACAAGTTCATCAAATTCTCAAATATATCTACAAATCATTGAAATAATTCTCAAAACAATGTTTAAGCATTCAATGAGATTATAATTCAAGATTATTTCAAGATTTATGCATTTCATAAATGTCTTCAACAAGAAATATGAATTTGCATTTTTAAGTTCAAGAAAATGATATTAATTGTTGAAAATAATACAAATTGTTGAAGTTGAGGCATGATATCAATGAAAAATGATTTTTCATATTAAAATATCATCAAAAAGAAGCTAAGCCAATGAAGTTTAAATTGATGAAAAAGAAGGTATCAAGAAAATTAAGAAAACTTTCAATTTTTGCTTAAAACCCTGAAATAGGCATATTTTGCCTAGAGAGATCGATCCCTAGAGAAAAGGGATCGATCCTTTAATTCCAAATGTAGATTTTCTGCTTTGTCCAAGGGGATCGATCTTGCATGTGGAGGGATCGATCCCTCATCCCATTCTACAGAATTTTGACAGAAAATTCAACTTTTGAGGTGCCAAAACTTCGTTTTGAGTATTTTAAGTCCAAGTAAAAGTTTAAACATTTATGTAACATGATTTTGGACTTGTATGAATGAAAAATATGAATGAAAAACCATTTAACAATAGATTTTGCAATTTTGGAACAATTTTCACCATAAAACACATTTTTGGTCTCAAAGAGTCATTTCAAGAGTTATGCATATTTTGTCAAAACCAAGCATTGGAAAACACAAATATGCCAAAACAAACATGATCACATAGATTTCAAGCACATATATCATTAAATCATCCAACTTGTGAACATCATACCATAATTTCTAACATGCATATTCTTATTGATGCTCATGACATGGCATTTTGCATGAATGACATATTTGACATTTTTGGAGTAAGAAGATATATTATCAACACATTGCAAACTTGCTCAAATTATAGAAATCCAATAATCATTTCAAAATCATCAAACATGCTTTTCATTCAGTCATTAAGAATTGTCCATAAAATAATAAAAAATTATTTATCATGCCTTTTGTTCAATCATTCAACTCACAATGCATCATGAATCATTAACAAAATTCCTCATTAAATCAAACAAACAATTTTAACACCAGTTTTGAAAAGATAGAATTTAAGCTTACAAAACTCCTTGTTTGAGAATGCTTTGCCTTGAATTGTTGAATCTACCTTGAGCCATTCTTTGAAGAATTGTTGTGACCTTGCCAAAGATGGATTCCCAAGCTCTTCCTCTTTTTCATTGGCATAAGCAAACTGCATGAGGATGTGTTGAGCATTCAAACTTCAATGTTCCATAGTAATTCCATGCTCTAACACTCCTACACCAAGCAATTTCAAACATGCTTTGGTACCCAAATTTTCTTTGGTCCCTGAGAGTTAGTGCAAACAATTTTTGATCCTTTAGGGATCCATTTCAAACTCAAATCATCATTATTTATACATGCTTTAGAATCCACATCTTCCTAACTACTTTTCCTCTAAAAATAGTTTTTTATATGTGCATACTTGAGAGGTATGGCTTATCCTATTGCATAGTGAGCATATGAGAGATGTATCATGCATAGAATTTTTGCTCACTAGAAAATTCTTAAGATGAGTTTCTTTTTGTTTTGCATTATAGCCTAACCCATCTTTGTCAAAGAAAGCTCTTTGGGTCTCTAACATATGATCTAGCTTTTGTTGACCCATATAGAATCTAGAAAATGAATTATGCAAATTTAAGTTCTTTTTATTTAACTCATTTATCTCTAGGTTAGCCTCTTCTAATTTCTTCTCTAGTTCTAGCTTAGCTTTTGTCAAGGCTTCCTTTTCTATTTTCAAATTAGCAATGATTTTCTTATATTTAGAGTTCATGCATTGAAATTCATTTGCTAATTTATTAAAGGCATTTTGTAATTCATCAAATGCATAAATATATCTTCACTAGAACTACAACTAGCCTCATCATTGCTAATAGCCATAAAGCATGAGTAGGCTACCTCAACATCTACGTTTTCCTCATCAGAGCTATCACTATCGCTACGTACAGCCACAAATGCTTTCTTCCTAGGCTTCCTATCCTTTTCCTTCCTAAGTAAGGGACAATCTAATCTAGTGTGCCCCAATTCATTACACTCATAGCACACTAATGGATCCTTTTCTCTTCTACTTGACTCTCCTCTTTGATGTCTCCTATTATTTTCTCTCTCCTTCATTCTCATGAACCTATTAAATCTTTTGGCAAACATTGCCATTTCCTTTTCTTCCTCATCTCCACTCTTATCACTATTATCTCTAATGTTCTCATGAGTTGATGATTTAAGAGCTACTCCTACTTTCTTTGAAGGCACTTCATTTCTTTTTAATTTCATTTCATATGTGAGTAGAGAGCCCATAAACTCATCTAGAGACAAGGTGTTAGTATACTTAGATTCTTCTATTGCGGTTACCTTTGCCTCCCAAGATTTTCGCAAGCTATTCAAAATTTTCTTAACCATTTCTACATTGGAATAGGTCTTGCCTAATGCCTTAAGTCCATTGATTATGTCATTAAACCTAGTGAACATTTCACTCATGGACTCATTTTCTTTCATCCTAAAGCTCATAGTCATGTGTAAGCATTCCTACTTTGGTTTCTCTAACTTGATTTGTCCCTTCATGTGTAATTGCCAATTTGTCCCATATTTGTTTAGCATTCTCACATAGAGAGACTCTATTGTATTCATTTGGAGATAATGCACAAAAGAGAGTGTGCATAGCCTTGGCATTAATTGTGCCAATCTCATATCATTTGTGTCCCACTCATCTTCACTTTTAGGGACATCCTTTCCATCTACTTTCTTCATTGGAATTTTAGAACCATTAACTATTACTCTCCACACTTCATAGTCATTTGATTGCACAAACAACATCATCCTAATTTTTCAATATGAATAATTTTCTCCATTGAAAAGTGGAGGTCTAACTAACGAGTGTTCATCTTCTCCTAGGGGTGTGCCTACATTCAAGTGAGCCATTTATGATCATTTTACTCAATAGAAGTTAATCTAAATCAATCTCGAGCCCAAGCTCTGATATCAATCGTTGGCTCTATAGGCTATATCGAGAGGGGGTGAATCGATTTTTAACTAACCTTAAGGTTGTTTTTCGATTCCTCTAAATTCATTAGCTTATATTAATGTTTTCTAAGTTCTCTAGGCTATGCAAGCATGCAATCCAAATTCAATACAATAAACACAAATATAATTGAAGGTAAATAAAGAAAGAAGGGAAAGAGAAATGTACACAAGTGATTTATAGAGGTTCGCAACCTTGCCTACGTCCTCTACCTTGAGACGTTCCTTAGGATTTTTCCCAAATGCACTAACTTGAATTTGTCTTTACAATCCCTCTTTTTCAAGGCTCAAGAGAAACCTCTCTCTTTTTCAAGGCTCAAGAGAAACCTCTCTCTTTTTCTAAGGCTTAAGAGAAACCTCTCCTTTACAAGGTGTGAATGTGTTTACAAGGAATGTAATCAAAGAAAGGCCTATAGGTAGGCAAGTGATTACAATGTTTAAGCACAAGAAAAATGTTATACAATATTTGTGCTATGCTATACAAGCTAGGATGAAAGTGATAGAAGATATTGAATTTTAGCTCTTGTAATCTTGAGATGCTTGGAGAAGATGTAGAAATTGAAGAATGATATGTCTTGGCTGCTCTCTATTCTTTCTTGAGCTTCCAAGCCTCTATTTATAGTCCCTTGGATGGTTTATGAACGTTGGTAGGAGCCAAAAATGAATATGATCGTTGTATCTCATAAAACTAGTCGTTACAGTCCATTTTCGAAATAAGGGATCGATCCTTTGACCTAAGGGATCGATCCTTTGCTTCATTCCACGCTTTCAAGATGTTTTGCCATGAAGGGATCAATCCCTTCCCTTATGGGATCGATCCCACGCTTCCAGAGAGCATTTTTTGCACTTTTCTAGACCATTTTGGGTTAGAAATGATGTAGACTTTGATTTTAATTCAACCCCAAACATTTTAGAATTTTGTGTGAGTTTTTCTTGACTTTCTCAAATGAAAACATAGTCCAAAAACTCATTAAGTAATTTTCTAAGCTTGTGTTCAAATATATTCTTGAAAACATTACTTAATGAAAATATTCAAAACCATTTTATAAAGTATTAAGACAAATAAGAATATATCATTAAATCATGATTTTAGATTTAAAATGGTATGAGAAAATCATGTATGGTAAAGCAAATTTACAATATGAATCAAAACATAAAAGATCACTTAAGTTTTTGTCATTTCAAAATACATATGCCAATTTAAAGCTAACAGTCCTAGTTTGTCATGTGAAGCTTATGTTAGTTATCCTGATGTCCCCACCAAAAGTACCAGATAGTTTGATCAATTTTCCACAAATGTAAGATGGGGCTTGAAAACAAGATAGCATATAGATAAGAATGGAACAGTGTTGATTTGATAAGGGTAAGACAGCTACCTTGTATTAAGCAATGAGCCTTCCATCCCGCAAGTTTGTTCTGAATTTTATCTAGGATAAGCTAAAAGAATTCTTTTTTTGAACCTATTTTACTGAAGTCAATTCCCAAATACTTGGTTCTTTTGTGAACTTAATTCCAAGGATGCCACTCACCCATCTCTTCCAATTTGGCTTACAATTTGGATTGACATAAAATTTCGATTTATTTTGGTTAATTACTTGACCTGTAAAGGTGCAGAATTTCTCCAAGACACCTTTTATAGCTTTGACTAACTTGATTGTGGCCTTGAAGAAAAAATAACTATCGTTGGCAAAAAACAAATGACTGATGGCTTGTCCCCCTCCCCCCCCCCCCCCCCCCCCACAAATATTGATACCTTGAATAATTTTCTTGTATTTCATTTTCTTTAAGGCTAAGGAAAGGATGTTTTGACAAAGGATAAACAGGTATGGTGAAAGGGGATTACCTTATTTGAGGCCTCTACTTGGACTAATAGGTGGGGTAGTAGTCCCATTGACTAGCACTTGGTACTTAACTATACTGATACATTCTCTAATGATTTGTATCTATTTCTTGCTATAGCCCACAATGCGCATAACTGCTTTAATGAAAGAACAACTTAATCTGTTATAGGCCTTATTCATGTCAATTTTCAATGCACCTAGGTAACCCCTACCTTTCTTTTTCTTTTTGACTGTGTTGAGTATCTCACCTCTTAAAATAATATTGTTTAAGATCGTTCGACCTTTTACAAATGCATTTTGACAAGGCGAAATGATGTCTCACATTCCAGGCTTCAGTTGTTCACAATGATCCTAGCTATAATCTTTTATGTAACACTGCAGAGACTGATAAGCCGAAAGTCATTGACCGTTTTTGGGCATTCCTGCTTTGGGACCAATGTGATAAGTGTTTTGTTGAGTTCCTTAAGTAAATGTCCAGAGTTAAGAAAGAACAAAACCGGGGCTATGGTAAGTGGTCCCACAATATCCCAAAACTTATGATAAAAGATACCTGGTTTCTCATCCACTCTCAGTCCCTTCGAAGGCCAATTTGGAATGTTGCTATTTTAACTTCCTTTGCAGTGAATGGTTTGTAAAGGATGTTGTGATATTCATTAGAGACGATTAAGATTTTAAGGTTTTTCATATAAGACATAATTTCTTGAAGAGAGCAAAAAATTGTTAAAGAATTCCTCTTCTATACCTTTTTGTGTTTTTACCCACTTATCTCTCACCAGTAATCGTGAAATTCTATTTTTGTACCTTCTTGCCATTGTTGTATGGTAGAATTTTGTGTTCCTTTTCCCTTGTATTATCCAATTGATTTTAGATTTTTTCTACCAAAACAATTATTATTGTTTAACAAGTATTTCAAGTTATGTTTGAAGTTGTCGCTCCAACAAACAATCTTCACTAGAATAGAGCTTGTTCTGAATATAACAAGTTCTGATTCCAATCTTCTTTTCTTCTCATGGATATTTCTAAAAACTTCCTTATTCCATTTCTTGAGGTTTTCTTGCTTTATTTTGAATTTTTGAACCAATATAAAAGGAGGTGAACCCTTAACAACATTACATTGAGCTTGATTGATCACATCTCTGCACTATGGTTGAGTTGTCCTCATTGCTTCGAATCGATAAGGTATTTGTTTGAATTCCCTGACTTCCTCTGTATCAACCACTATTGGTCCATAATCCGAATGTAAAACTAGGAGATTTGTTAATGAAGCTTTGTCAAAACTCTGATACCAGTCTAGGGTTTGCAAAAGCTCTACCAGTCTTTCCCAAACTGCATCTTCTCCCTTCCTATTATTAGTCCATATTAAAAGTTGTCCGTTAGGAAGAATTTCTACAAGGTTACTTATATCGAATACTTCTAATAGGTTCCTTGCACCCTTAATAGAAGGATCTTTGAAGGAACATTTGTCTTCCTTTCTCAGTATTTGGTTGAAGTCTCCTAATACTATCCATAGTTCACCTCTCTTGACAACACTCAACATTTCCAACAATTCCCTCCACACTAAATTTCTAAATTAGAGGTACGGATGCCCATACAGACAAGTTAACCAAAAACTGTGACAAGAATCAGAAACATACGCAAAAATAACGTTGTTGTTCTTAAACTTGATAGAAAGATTTACATCTTTTATCCACATTAACATAAGTCCTCCTCTTCTCCCACAGCAAGAAACCCCATCAAACATATTGTAGCCCCACCATTTAGCGAAACCATTCCCTTTTATCTATTGTAACTTTTGTCTCTATTAAGAAACATAAACTAGGCTTAATTTTTTGGGTCAATTGCAAACAATGATTAGATGTAAGGGACTGATCCACTCTCCTAATATTCCAACTGAGGATCCTTATGGCTGTTTGGGGGGCTGTTGAGGGATAGCCTGCCTTAACCTCGAGCTTGAATCCTTATCCTCCTCTTCTGTATTAGCAATCTGATTTTAGTTTCTTACCTCCAACATTTGTATCGATCTTTTTACTTGTCGCCTATTCTTCACTTCCACATCACTTTCATCCTCTTCTCTTTTCCTCTTTTGTTCACTAAAGTTACTGGGAACCTATCTACTAAGGGGTGGTTGACCTGTGCCGTAGCTTCCTCCTGCTCTTTGACCAATCTCTCTAAGTAAGAGTAATATTCACTATCATATTCCTTTGACGGGTCTAATTCTATATTAACTCCATCCCTGTCAACTTGTTCCCTACTTTGTTGCCCCTCATTGTTTTCATTCTGTTGGCCATCATCATTTGGTAAATTCAAAACAATAATATTAATCAGCAAATTGTCCATACTTGATGTTCATTCTCTTCTTGGCTGGATATCTTGGTTATTATTGGCATATGTCGTGCACTATCAGTTGGTGGCACTGGTTCCCTTTCCAGACTAAGGTTCTCATTTATCCTTACTACTATATTGTCCTTTGGCATGCTCCAAATTGTAAATTGGATTTCCCTTTCTCAAGCTCCTTCCTAGATAACTTTTGTTACATCCAGATTGAATCCTGGTTGCCTTCCTTCTCCATTCCAAAACCTATTCCCAGCATTTCTTTGTTTACCCATGTTGCTAGTCTCTAGAATATCATACATTGCATTTTGTTATACTATCCTCCCATTAGTGAACATTAGGTATCTTGATGGTAACATCACCTATCTGGGTGCATTATCCATTGGCTGAATAACTGGGTCCAAGTTAACATCACCTTCACTTGGCTGATTTCCAATTTGAGCATAGTACTCTAAATGTAAGTTAATTACCTGTTGCCTAACCCATTCCTCTAGCGTATTTGTATCCATTTCATTGCCTGGCATTGGTGTAGGCTCTTATGGAATGTTTGGAGTTCTGAGAGCTTCCGTGTGAGTTTGATTGATATTATTCTCAATCTGTACTCCATGCCTTATATTGGTCGTAGCCTGTGGTTCGAGGATCTGGGTCAGTGGTGTTTGGATCAACCCTTCTGCTTCCGTAAGGATTGGTATGTTATTATCCCTTAGTTTCCTTGAGACTAATATAGCTTTGTTGTGCCATTACCCTCTGAATTGTTGCTCTTGTTGCATATTCTATTGTAGTGGTGTTCCAAGTTCCCCTATTATAGAAAGCTCGAATATTGTTACTGAATAAAATATTTTATAAGTCATAACCCCTATCATATCCAAACCTGAGTCGAAGATCCTCCATTTGCTTGTTTATCATTCGTTCTATCTTTGCATTTTAGTGTGGACAATTTAGTGGTGTATACCTAATGATACCACACCTTATGCATAGCCCACATACTCTCTCATATTTGAACTCTATCCAAGTCAGTACTCCATTATCTCTTCGCAACATGCATCCTGCTATTAGTGGTCTCATGGACATATCCAATATCTAACCTGCATAAACCTTATGTTCCTTGGTGCCACATTGTTCCAATGAACAAATGAGACAGTCCCTCTGATATTCAAGTGGCAGTCCCCAAATCTGTAACCATATCGAAATTTGGACTAGACTTACTGTGTTAAGGACTGTGTTTGGCCTCCAGATATCAATAATCAATAATGCTCCATCTAGGGATGTCACGTTCTGAATTTAGATATTTTTTGTATATTTTCCACTAATTTCACAAAGTCACGGTTGGGCTGTCTGTAGTGCTTTCATTTCACTAATATAAAATCCATATACAAAAGGGAAATTTATTTATTTACATTCTGAAATTAATTTAATTTACATTGCATAGTAGTATTTACATACAACAGTACTGTACAATACAAGTCTGAATACATAAAAGAAGTAAATATACCTCAATTGAAAAGTAGTTCTACTTAGGGGATACCTCGCCACAAACCTCCTAAGCGGAAGTGAAAGTCTATTGAAAGTAATCTGAAAGGAGGGGAAAAATTAGGATAAGCTAATGCCTACTAGGAAATATATATAATAAAACTGATAGTATATAACTATATGCAAGCTTTCAAAACATGCATTAAAATTTATAGATAATGCAAGTAAAATATTTTTGCACGAATTTCACAGGAAGGATACTATAGTCGGTTAGGAAACTGAATAGAGTATAGGAGGTATTTTAGAATATCTATCGTGTCCCGGTCCTTAAATGAACTATAAGAGTTCAGAAATAAAATAAATTTCAAATATAAAGTTCATAAGTTCACATTCAAGAAATAAATTCTAAAATACTCCGTAAACACATTTATTAAGCTTTAATTCATAAAATTCATAATGAAGTCACAATTTAAAATCATCAATCATCAGAGAGACAAGGCATCACTCAATAGACTCATACACAGGACATATGGCCATAGTCAAAATATAGTCCTCAGTGGTATTGATCAGGAACCATCTGCGACGCTGATTATGGGATCAAGGTCAATCAGCCCACTAGTCTGTCATACGATTATACACTCATAATAGCATTTACTCGCAGGCAGCTATAGGGCCAATAGTCTCTAAAAATAATATAAAATATTTTATTCCAGTTTATAGAGATAATTTCTGAAGGTTAAATCTTAAATCAGCTCATAAAGGTAGGATATGAAAACATATGCAATTCACAAATAAAAATTTATAAAATATTCACCAATCAATATTTGGTTCTAAAAATAATCTATTTATCTATAAACAAGTCATAATAACATGCAATTACTTTCTTGTATGTAAAATTCTATAACTTGAATTTTTAAATATTATTTTTCAATATAGTATGAATTTAATAAATCTTAATGAAATAAATGGAAATTCCTTGACAAATCATTCTTCATGAATATTCAATGACATAAAAGAATAATTCATAGAATTATTTAAAATTTCGGCAGCATAAGGGATAGGTATATCCTAACCTCCTGCATGAAAACAACTGAAGTCCACAACCATAGTTCACAATTTTCCAACCAATAGATTCCAAAATAATTTCAAAGAATTATTTTCATATTAAAACATGCATTATAGTATCCCTATGATTATTATATATATTCCTTACATGATAACTTTTCATCGAGCTATGAATGAGCACCAGTGTCCTTCTCAGTACTCTTAGCTGTAATTTAACATATCGATATTATTAATATTCTATATTTTCATTATAAAAATATTTAATAGCATAAAATAGATTATATTGCCTATTGCAACCTTATTTTCCGGTCTATTTTCTACTTGTGAGAAAATCATAACTTCCCCTATATAATTCTAATTTTGATTCCAGTTGCGCCTATATTCTCAGAATAATTTGTACATTATTTTAGGACCTACATGGAATCAAAATGGCCAAGAATTCTCCTTCTCCTTCACCTTGGCCAAATGCTTCATCTCTCCTTCACTTAAATTCTTCCAAATTTAATTATTTAATTAGTTCCAAATTAATTTTATAAATTTCCTATGCTACTTCTACATCAAATACACATCAAATGATGCCAAATTATGGTCCTCCATGCCATGGCCGAATCTCCCATTCCATCTCTACATCTTGATATTCATCTATTTAATTTAACTAAATTAAATTCTAACTTAATTCTAATTTCTACTATAGTTTCCTATTAAACTAACATGGAATTAACATCAAACAACTTCATCACCATGATTTATCATGCTTGGCTAAATACCTTTCTTGCCCAAACACATGATTTTAACATGATTCAAGCTTGATTATGCATCTAGACATGTTAAGCACTAAGAATGAAGCATGACAACCAAGAAAAGTTAACACTTCCTCACCTTTCTTCTTTGGCTGCATCCTTCAGGGGTGTCCACAGCTTTATTTTGGCAGATTTAGCACTTGATTTTAGTGCTACAATGAAGAGCAAGTTGAGTAGAGCAACTTTGGTGAAGAGAGTTTATGATTTTAGTGTCAATTTACTTAAGTTTTTCTCATTTTCTCTCTCTTAAAGGTGTAAAATTGGTGGCTGGTTAAGATGGCTGAAATGCTGATCGAAAATGAGGAAGAAGAAGGAAGAGAACTCTAGAAATATTCTGACTTTAATGGTAAAATTACCATTTTGCCTTTAATTATGAAAATTTTAGACTATTTTTGCCCTTTTAGTTTGACTTTGTTGAAAATGATCAGTTTAATCTCCAAAATATGTCTTTCAATCACCAATCACATCTATTTAACATGTTCTTAAGGTCGGACAAGCTTTCGTTGAAGTTTGACTGGTCATTTGTGTGAAATTATGAAAATACCCCTAATCGTAAAATCGCGTAATTTTCTATTTCTTTAGATGATTTAATCTATCTATTTCCACGGAATGGGATCCTCTCAGATGAGGATTATTTTACATTTGACACTTGGCCAAAAATCAATTTCGTTTGACCGTTATTCGCGAAAATTCCACCAGCCTATATCTTTAATCGTTATTTTTAAATTAGTTTTAATTGCTTCAAAAATAATCTAAATAATTGAGTTTGGGTTAGAATTCTTACCATCATCTTATTTGACTCTGAATAATGAGTTTGCCAGGTTTCACCTCCATCCGAACACTAAAAAGTCCATGAGGGCCCACCATGCTATTACCCCGTATACTTGCAAAATACATAGGAATTGAGAATAATAAGAATTCTTATATATGCTACAGTATTAAAATATGTAGTTCTCACAAAGGACCATGGTCCCTTTGGTTAAATGAATGGAAGATCTAATTGATTATCAAAATGAAGAATATAAAAGTTATCATTTCTACCTAAAACTGTGACCCTTCCCTTCAACCTCTATGCTCTGTTGATAAGCATTTATAAATGACGAGTGGAGAATCTTTGCAGATCATGCAAGAAACCTATAAGACAATTTTGCCAGAAACTCTTACTTTCCTCTAGTTCTTCGGTTGAAATGGAGATGATCGGTCCCTTTTTGGCTCTAGTCCGAGCTTGTGGTGGACGATGAATTCCAGTTGCGTCTCCTATAGGGTAGGATTGGTTATGTGTTTCGTTGGAATTATCACTTCACTACTTTTTGTCCAGCTATATTCTTTTTGAAAGTTCATGGTTGAGGGTAGTAGTGAGTGTGGTGGTGAATGTGGAGTTAGTGGATATTCCCCTATTGTTCTTAGGGATTGTTTGGGTTTCATTTTATATGGGTGGAAGCGGCTCTTCCTCTTCCCAGGTGCTACGGATTTGATCTTTGCATGTTGATGAAAATAGACAAAATAGCCACCGATTGGTGAAGATCAAGGGTGATTTGAAACGTTTCCACAAGAAATAGAGAAAGGGGAATGTAGAAATCGAAGCATTATCTGAATGAAATAATTATAAGGAATTTGATTGGAAGGAACAAGGGCAGGTGTTGGCTATTTGGATTAGGAAATAATTGGGGCTAGAAGCGCGGAGAAGCTCTGCTGGAAGCAAACGCTCTCAAGGAGAGAAAAAGGAGTGCATGGCATAATGTTTTAAAGGCACACATATACATTAGCTTAGGAGTTTTTTTCTAATTTCACAATCAAAATTAAAAAGATTATCACATGTTTTAGTTTTTTTTATTAATTTTTTTAATATTTTCTAAAGATATATGTCATCCTAATAATCTTTTCTGTGGAGTCAAAAAATTTTACCAAAAATATATTAGATAATAATCATATATATATATATATATATATATATATACATGAAATAATCATTCATATAGTTTATGTACAAGTTTTGAAGTGAAAAAGACAATGTAAAAAAATAACAAAAAAAGAAAAATGCCTTTTTTTTGGTCTAAGACCCCCGGTATCCGGTAGCCACTTTGGGCCCCGACCAATCCAGAGTCTAGCTACGGTCGGACCCGATATGGGGAGCTCTCCAATGCTGTTTTCTCCATTCATAAGACTCGAACTCAAGACTTTGCTTAAGGGGCACTGAGGTCTTCCACTCAGCCCAACAAACATTGGTAAAGAAAAATGCCTTTTCTTACAAAATTGAATCTAAGAAACGTTTTCTCGACTTGTGAAAAAAAAGGGTAAGGTTGGGTAATTAATAGGTTGAAAATTAAGTTTGGTATCTGTTATAACTTTTAGTTTTAATAATTAAAACAATTTTTTCATGAAATGGTTTATGCTAGCCATTTATGATAAGGTTTTCAGGTTTTCTTTCTAAATCTAATACTAGTTGTTCACGTCTACCTTTCAAAAACATTTAATAGATAGTCGTTTGCTTTAATTGTTACATATTAAACGGTTATATTCATAAAAGCCATAATTATTTTTTTTTTAAATGTTAAAAATCATTGAAGCCTATAAATAGAGGTACTAAACTTCAAACAATAACAAACCAATTCAGTTCTCAATTTTGATATTGCACACATAATTTTATTCATGGGCACAGAAAAGTGTTTTAGTTTTAAGTTTTTTACTCCACCATTAACTCTAAAGTGTACAATGAAAAGTTAGTTTGGCTATTGTATCTAGACTTGCCTATAGGTTGACGAACCATTATAATCCGAAAGTTAGCTTTTTTTTAGTGGACGTGGACCCAAAAACTTAGATTCAATAAATTTGCGAGCTGAGCTTGAGCTTTATTCATGGAAACCTTGGCTCAACCTGATTCGAACATAATTAATATTAATTTTTTTTTATATTTTACTAAATATAATGTAATTATATATCTTTAAAACATTATTGTCTAATAAACATTATAGGTATAATATGAAAAATTAACATGCAAAGTTTGACAAACCAAAATTAAACTTTAAAGGGAATAAAAAATTAAAAAAAAAAAGAAACAAAAAATTAAAATGAAAAAAAAGGACCTCTAGCAGGGCTGGCTTGTACAATGAAATTTAAAGTGGGCATCACCTAAAATTCAAGCTCGAATAATCAAGTTGAGTCGGGCTCGGACTTGTATGTAATCCATTAATAAATAACTTCTAGTTGTATCCTAGAAATGACATGTCTTGAGAATCTGCTGCACTAGTTAATACCATCCTACAGAGGCATAAATCATCTTCAAAAAAAGTAAGACATTCATGCCTCATTCCAACTCTTCTTATCTTTAGTAAAAAAAAAAATTAATTTCTCCTTTTTCGTTTATTATCTTTGTTACTTTTTTTTTTTTTGCTATTTTGGTCTCTAATTTCAACAATTTTAAGACCATTCAATAGTTTTTTAACAACATCTTAAGCTCAAGAAAACCCTTTGAAACTTACCAATGAGTTGAATACGACTTTTTGATAAAAAAATGGAATAGAACAATTTTATATTATTTAAATTTATTAAATGTAGCATATGTGTTTTTTAAAAATTCAAAAAAGATTTCTACTAAAGGTATGGATACTGAGGAAAGAAAGATGCATTAAAAAATTGTGAAGTGAGAGAAAGATTAATATAATTGTTGTTATAGCTTAGGCAATTGTTAAAAGTATATTTTAACAATTTTCAAACATTAGAATAGTGCTTTAAGGTATAATTTTATTATCAATGTAAATAATTATTATTATAAATATGCATTTTATATACGTATAATATGTATAAAAAATGATTATAACATAAAAGTATTTATATTTATATATGAAAACACAGTAATTTGTACGATGTACGAACTAATTTCATCCATTTAAATATGCATATAACATATATATTTATAAATTTAGATATTTTATACATGAATTTTATTTATTTAGAAAAATAACAATTTTAAATATTCAAATAATATACATGATATTAATAGTTTATTTTTATACTTTTTCAATTTTATTAATAAAATATTATTTAAAAAATTAAAAATAAAATAATTTATTTTATAATATAAATAGATATCAATAAATATTTTATTTAGTTTTCAAATAGATAATATTAAAATTATACGTTTTTAATTATTTTTTGTTAGATAGTTAGTATTTAAAATTATTTTAAGATATCTTTTTTAAAGATTGAGAAATTTTAAGAATTAGAAAAATTTTAGAAAAATGGGGAAGTTTGTACTTATTATTTCTTTTGTCTTAGGCGGATATGAAATTAATAGATGTTTATTTATGCAGATATTTTACCAAATTTGTTATATACCTTGTAATATATATATATATATATATATTAGATAAATTTGGATAATTTTGATAAATTTAGATAATTTAAATGAATTAATAATTTGGATAAAATTTACGATATAAATAATTTAAAATTTTAGATAATTTAGAAATTTAGATAGTTTAGATGATTTAAATAAACTAAATAAATTAGGATAGAGATTAAATGTGATCTAAACATTAAGATTTATGCATATAAATTCAACCTGGAATCACAAGTAGAAGGGGGAAATAAGAAAAAAAATCTGTGACGGTTTTCTAGGTTTCGGTTCTTTAATTTTTTTTTTTAGTTAAAAAAATTTTGGACTTTTGTTAACGTTTTTGGAGAGTTTTGAGATCTAAGAAGAAAAGTAAAAATTTAGAACGTAAATATCGAAGGAAAAATGACTGCATTTCGGAAGTGAAAGTAGAGGCCAAAACGACATTGTTTAAGGTTTTACACTTGCTGACTCATGACTAACCTGGGTAGATTCACCTGTTGCTCCATCATCGACCCGATTTATATGTTACTATTTATTTTACTTATTATTATTTTGTTTATTTTTAGGTTAATTAATTTTAATCCTATGAATATTTTATGATGAGTCTAGTTAATTTAGTTTATTAGTAAGTAAATTAGTTAGAACTTGTTTGATATTTAGTTAATTAACTTGATAATATAATTGATTTGATTTTGTTAGGACTAAGTAGCTAGACTGATTTTGTTCAAATTTTTTTTATTCTGTTATTTGGTTACTTTGTTAACTTTTTTTATTGGGAACATTCATTAAACATAAAGATACAAAGAATAAGTTAGAAAACAAAGTAAAGTTTTCTTTTAAATTATTTAAAAAATAAATTTGTAAATTTAGAATAAATTTATAAATTGAAATTATTAAGAAAATAATAAGTTAATAAATTATAAAGATAAATGTATATTATTTCTATGATGAGATTTCAAAGAGATTATGTATAAGTAATATTTAGAAATCTCCAAGGGAAAAAATTCCATTTAAGGGCTCATCAATATAATGAAAAATTTAAAGAGAATTTTTTGATGTATGAATAATTTATTATTATTTTCTAAAAAATTAAAATTATAAAACATAGGGTGGTTAAAAGGATATGATAAATATGCATAGAGAGTCTAGAAACTAAAACTCAATAAAGTATTTAAATTAGAGGTAGCAAATGGAAGGATAGAATCGGGTTCAGGTGAGATATTTTGAATCCGATCATTTTGGGTTAAAAAGATCAGATTATTTCGAGTTTAGTTATTACAAATTCAGGTCAGATCGGGCTAAGGTCAAGGGAAAATCGATCTATTTCGAGTTCAAATCATTTTGGTATTAGGATCAATTCAGGTTCGGATTAGGTCGAGTTCGGATCATTGATTTTTTTTAGTCAATTCCAGTTGGTCAGATTT
Source organism: Heritiera littoralis (assembly GCA_031772115.1). Lineage (NCBI taxonomy): Eukaryota > Viridiplantae > Streptophyta > Magnoliopsida > Malvales > Malvaceae > Heritiera > Heritiera littoralis. The sequence goes on from JAPDPK010000043.1 coordinate 4,725,475, forward strand.
GGATTTGGGTTGTGCAAGGAGGTTTTTCATGTTAGGCCTTGATCATCTCAGTGTGATTAGGCAAGTAAGAAAATAAACTGAAACCACATTTTTAAGAATCACAAAACTCATGAAAATAAAATTTTCTTCTTGCATGACTTATAATAAAATTAAGATTGAAATGTTCAAAATATTTAAAAATATGCATGATAATTTTCTTTCTAATATATTTACCAATATTTATAAATTAATTACATCTTTTTCATTTTATTTTTATTATCTATAATAATTATTTTTGAGTAATTATCTATAATAATTGTTAACTCTATGCATCAAAGTGATTTAATAATCCGTACTAAATACTATAATATACTACTATACATCTTTTTAACTTCTCTTTTTTTTATAAAATAATTGGAGACATTAATATAGGTGATGTAGCTTATGTACTTTGTAATAGATTAGCTCTTAAATAATTATACATTAGCTTTTGTATAATTTTGTTTTTGGTTAAGTTCAAATGAATACAATATAAAAATAAATATTTAAGTTTAACCAAACTCAAAAAAATATAATACTCATATTATTGAAAAAAATTATATTTTTACTATAATAAAATACTTTAATCATTAATTTTGACATTTAAATATTTATTGATAATATTAAATATAAGTTTGAATCTTTTTGGGTTTGGGTTAATTTGGATTCGTATCAATTTAGGTTTGAGTCAATTTGGGTTCGAATTAATTCGGTTTCGAATTAGGTTTTTAGGTTAATTTAAATTCAGATGAATTTGGGTTCGAATTAATTTGGTTTTGGATTAATTCGGATTTGTATCGGGTTGGATTTGAGTTGTTGACCTTTTAGTCAAATCGGATTGATCAGGTTTAGTTTCAAGTTGTTTGGTTTGTTTTTCAGGTCGAGTCAGTTTCTGCCACCTTTAATTTAAATGAATCTGACGACAAAGTTTCTTGAAGTCGAATTTTTTTTTTTATTAAAACCCAAAAACAAACGTTGACTCAAGTTTCACTTCTTCCCCATTAGAAGACACTCTCTCTAAACACTATTTTTTTTTCTCTCGTGAAACTCAGGTCATTGGTTCCGCCATGGACACAGCAGCGTCACCATAACTTATCTACTGCAGAATGAATCTCATCCGCTCTCTTTGTTGAGGTCTATTGGAGGCAACGTTTTTGGGTTGAAATTGCTAAAATCAACCGTAGCTCTGAGTAGAAAAGAAAGATCAAAGACATGAAAACATAAAGAAGAAGAAGAAGAAGAAATCGGATTTGATGGGTTGTAACTTTACAATAATTTAAAGGACACGGTTAGAAAAAGAATATGTTTAACAATTCCTTGCTTTGTAGAAAAAGAAACTAGTGCATAGCTTGAAGAAGAGAATTTCTAAATATACCCACATTTTTACTCTTTTTACCCCATTTCTCTTCATTGATCACTGTTCATTACTGAGAAAAATGGGGTATGAATAGAAAAAATGGGGGTATATTTAGCAGCTCTCCTTGAAGAATAGCTACTCTTTAAATGCACAGAATAGATAATCATGAAGAAAACCAATTCTGACTTTAAAAATGAACCAAACTCAGTATTTGTGGGGCCATCCGGAATTAAGAAGGAAAATAATCACTTTTCCTAGAAAATTTTTCTAATATTTAATTATCGAAACTAAATTTCAATAAAAGCAAATTTAAGGAATAGTCTCCTCTACCCTAGGGTCTATAGGAGTTTTCTCTTAGTCTTGTTGTGATACAAGAGAGTCTTGTCCTTGAGATTTGTCCATTTATGGGTGGTCTTTGAGGCTTTGTTTTAGTTTGTTGGTTTCGTGAGTTTACTTTGAGGAAGTAGGAAGATAGCAGATTTTAGATAGGATGGAGAAGGAACTAGAAGGACTGTGGCGAAACTTATCGTTAACAGAGGATGAATTAGATGGGGTAGAGTTCTTGGGGAATGGCTCCCATCATAGTAACACAGAGGAAGAGAAATGGCTGGTTGGGAAGTTACGTACGACCCGTCATTTCAACAAAGATGCGATGATCAGTACATTTCGGGTGATCTGGAAACTAGCCAAGGAGGTGAATATTATGGCGTTGGAAGAAAACCTTTTCCTCTTCAAGTTTCTGTCAATGGCCGACATGCAGAGGGTCACGGAAGGTTCTCCGTGGATGTTCGATAAACACCTCTTATTACTACAGGACTATCAGGCCAACTTAAAGCCGGAGGAATACATGTTTTCAGAAGCACTTTTTTGGATTCGCGTTTATGATTTGCCATTGGGAATGCGCTCACAAGAATGTGCGAGGAAGATCGGAGAAAAGATAGGAAAGTTGGTGCAGGTGGATGCGAGTCTGGACAATGGAGGCTGGGCACGTTTTCTGCGGATCCGAGTGTCAATTGATATAACTAAACTGTTAAGGAGAGCTATAGTAATTGGGATTGGGACTGGAAAGGAGGTTGTAAGGGGTAGGATTACTCATGAACGATTGCCTACTTTTTGCTATATTTGTGGTTTATTAGGCCATGGAGAGGCGGACTGTGAAAAACAACCGAAGGCAAAGGGGCTGGAGGAAAACATAAGGCAGTACGGTGACTGGATGAAGGCATCTCCCATAAAAAGGTCTAGATTCCAATATAGTGGAAAGGACGGAAATAATTATGGAAAGGCTCAGAAGGGAGTTGGAGGACAGAGTCAGCAGCCGGTGACGATGAACTCACCAACGATCTAGAAGCAGGGTGGAGACAAGTCGGCCTGAAATGGTAAGAAGGATGGATAAGGAAAGGCTATTACAAAGGGAGGTAATCAAGGAAAATATGTCCAGTGATAGGAGTGCAATATCCCGGGATAATATTTTGTTGCAAGAAATGTTAAATGTGGAGTTTGCAGGAAATCCCGACTTCATAGAGACTCCACAAAAGGAGGCATCCAAGGAGATAAATGAGGAGGAAAATTAGCACTGTAGTAATGCCGATGGAAATGGAAAGAAAATATCTAATAAGTATGTCCATCCAGTTGTAATTCATGCGGAATCTTTGGAGGATCAGAGAGGCATGTGTGGTGAATTCAATAATATGGCTTCATCTCAGGACAAGAATGATGTGGAGGTGGACATCAACAAAAAATTAGATGTGGTGGCAGCAGCCAACGTGGGTACTGGGATTTATTTTGAAGACCTGTCTGGGGCAAAAGGAAAAGAGGTTACTAAGGCTAATAAAAAAGCTAAATTGAAAAAGTTGGCAAGGGCATCGGGAAGTAAGAAGGCTGTCGAAAAAATCATTATGGGAAAAAGAAAACAACAGCTTCAGGCTGGGGCAGGTGATCCGATGGAGATTGATAGTGAAAGTAAACTCAGCAGGAGTCAGGGGGACGTAGGTGTTACAAACTTTATAACAACGGTGGAGACTGGTTTCCAGTCCCGCCGAGAGCAATGAAACTCTTAGAATGGAACTGTCGTGGGCTTGGGAACCCATGATCAGTTCGAGCTCTTCAAAGGTTGGTGAAGAGAGAAGATCCCGAAGTAGTGTTCTTAAGTGAAACAAGGCTACTAGTTACTGAGTTAGATCAAATTAGAAGAAAGTGCAAGATGAGCTAAGTGTTTGGAGTTGATGCTCAAGGGAGAGGTGGGGGTATTGCGTGTATGTGGATGGAGTCTTGTAGTTTAGACTTACAGTCGTTCTCAAAAAATCATATTGATATGGTAGTGAGAGATGGGAGAGGGGTGGAATGGAGGATAACTGGTTTTTATGGAGAACCGAATGTACACCTCCGACATGAGACTTGGGATTTGTTGAGGAGACTGTCGGCAATTTCACATTTACCATGGATGTGCTTTGGTGATTTCAATGAGATTTTTATGTGAAGAGGAGAGGACGGGAGGATTGGCTAGACCACGGAGCCAAATGCACGCTTTTAAGGAGGCTATCGAAGATGCAAGACTCACTGACTTAGGTTTCAAGGGGATTTGGTATACATGGAGTAAGGGAAGGGATGAAAGGAGAGTGATTAGAGAACGTTTGGACAGGGCACTGGGATCATTGAGCTGGTGCAATCTGTTTCCATGGTGCTCGGTCACAAACCTGGCTGTTTCGGTTTCAGATCACGGGCCAATTTTAGCGGACACAAAAGGAGCCAAACGAGCACAAAAGAAAAGGAAGAAAAGGTGTTTCTTTTTTGAAGCTCACTGGACAAAGGGGGAGGCTGTGAACATATTATCAAGGAGAGGTGGACTGAAAACAGGCAGCTAAATGTCCTTGAAAAAATAAACCATGTAGCAGATCACCTCAGTAAATGGAATCAGGAGACTTTTCTGGGGCTACAGAACAGAATTGAGCTATTGCACAAGGAGCTTAATCAGATTAAAACTTGTGGTCCTGATTATAGTTGCTTGCAATGAGAAGATGAGATTAACCAAGAGATAAATGACTTGCTAGCTAAGGAGGAGGACTATTGGCGACAAAGATCACAGGTTTTATGGCTACAGGAGGGAGATAAGAATACAGCATTTTTCATGCACAAGCGTCTGAACGTAAAAAACGAAATTTTGTGGCTGGCGTAGAGGATGAAAATGGGTGTTAGGTTAAGGATGAAGAGGGAATAAAGGCAGTGGTGGTGGGTTATTTTAAAATAATATTTAAAACTCAAAGACCACTTGAAATGGATGAGGTATTAAGGGCAGTGGATACTCGAGTATCTGACGAGATGAACGAGGTTCGTCTTGCAGAATTCCAAAGGGAGAAGATCACAACAGCAATCAATCAAATTTATCCAAATAAAGCACCAGGACCGATTGTATGCCCCTCTTTTCTATCAAAAATATTGGCATATTATTGGCCCTGATATTATTGATTTCTGTCTATCCTTTCTAAATGGGGACAAAACACTACAGGAGATAAATCATACAACTATAGTACTTATTCCAAAAATTAATAACCCGAGAACAATAGGACAGTTTAAACCTATTAGTTTATGTAACGTTCTTTACAAGATCATAGCGAAAACCTTAGCTAATAGGCTCAAAACTGTTCTTTATTCATGCATCAGTGAAAATCAGAGTGCGTTTGTTCCAGGAAGATTAATTACGGATAATGTACTGATGGCATATGAAATTTTACATTCCCTAAAGCTTAGGAGGAAGGGGAAAGAAGGGCATGTAGCTATTAAACTAGATATGAGTAAGGCTTATGATCGGGTAGAGTGGCCTTTTATGGAGGCTATTATGAAGCGTTTGGGGTTTCATGATCGGTGGATTGGATTAATTATGAAATGCATTACATCTGTATCTTACTCTATCTTGATTAATGGAAATTGTACTGATAGCTTCTGTCCTGAAAGGGGACTTAGACAAGGAGACCCTCTATCTCCTTATTTATTTCTCTTATGTACATAAGCCTTTTCTGCATTGTTATCTAAAGCTCAACGGAATGGCGATATTCAGGGCGCTCAGGCATGCCGACTTGGTCCTCGGATTACTCACCTGTTTTTCGCAGATGATAGTATGCTTTTTGTAAAAGTGAATGCAAGGGAGTGCGAGCGAGTGAAGAACATACTAGTGCAATATCAGAAGAGTTCGGGACAAGTTGTCAATTTTGACAAGTCATTGTTGTTCTTTAGTGGCAATGTGGGACAAGACAGACGTGACTCCATCAAAGATCTACTTGGTATACAGGCTACTTCTTATCCAGAGAGATATCTTGGGCTACCATCAATGGTAGGCAGAAACAAAAGGAGATCATTCAAAGAAATTACTCAACGGGTGCAGAACAAAATCAGACATTGGAGCCAAAAACTGCTCTCACAAGGAGGGAAAGAAGTCTTCATTAAATCAGTACTTCAATCCATTCCTACCTATGCGATGTCAGTTTTCTTATTTCCAAAGGCTCTTTGCAACGATATCAACAGTTTAATTAAGAGATTTTGGTGGTCTACGAAGGGGGCAAGAAGGGTATTTACTGGACCAAGTGGCAAGATATGTGTTTGAGCAAAGAGGATGAGGGTATGGGATTCCGGGATGTGGAGTGTTTCAATCTTGCAATGCTTGGAAGCAAGCTTGGCGTCTTTTAAAAAATAAAGACTCATTGGTGTATAAGGTACTGAGTAAGAAATATTTCCCGCACTCATCCTTTCTTGAGGCATCATTGGGGCATAGACCATCATATTCATGGCAGAGCATCTGGACAGTAATAAAGGGTGTGAAAGAAGGTTGTATTTGGAGGATTGGGAGAGGTGACCAGGTGAAGATTTGGAAAGATATGTGGGTGTGCCAAACAGGATGCTTACACGGGCTGAGGATTCGATGCTGGCGGAGACTGCACTTGTGAGCTAACTAATAGATGACCAAACAAGATCCTGGAGATTTGACGTGATCGAAAGTCACTTCATGGAGGAAGATGCAAGGAAAATAAGGACCATTCCCTTGGGAAGAATTGCAAGACAGGATGAATTGGTTTGGGCTGGAGAAAAAGATGGGCACTATTCGGTTAGAAGTGCATATTATATGTTCTTTAATACCAGATATCTTGGAAGGCGTATGACTGAGAATCCGACCCAGGAAGCGGTTATTGAAAAAAGGAATGCATGGAGGGAGCTCTGGTCAGCAAAGGTCCCAAATAAAATCAAGATCTTCTGCTGGAGACTCAATCAAGGAATACTACCAGTTCTTGTTAATTTGAAGCGTAGACATATTAGCGTCGAGTACTGTTGTGAAAGATGTAAACATGGAGAGGAATCTGTGGAGCATGCTATCAGTTTTTGCGAGAAGTCAAGGGCTGTGTGGAATCACCTAGGCCTGAATGGAGCGTGGCATGAGGCAGAGAATGCAACTGATAATGGGTGGATGTTTACACTTTTAAGAGCAAATGGCCAGAGGAAAATGGAGGAGGTTATGACGTGCGCGTGGATGGTGTGGCATAATAGGAATTTGGAGATTAAAGGAAAACACCAAAGGACCCTGGTGACTGTGCTCGTTGTGTGTCTACCTATCTGGAGGAGTTTAGACAACCCAACAAAGGCAAGAGAGACAGAGGAGCACTGAGATACGTAATTGGATCCCACTGTCTGAAGGTTATGTGAAAGTCAATTTTGATGTAGCGGTGAGAGAAGAGTGAAGTGGGGGAATCAGGATTGTGATCAGGGACTCGATGGGGCAGCTACTGGGGGCATCCTCTATCACCATTTCTTCGGTCTTAGATCCTGCTATCGTAGAGGCAAAAGCAACAATTAGAGCAATGGAGGTAGCGACTGAGATGGGATTCTTTTCCATTATCCTTGAGGGAGACTCGCTGGGAGTGGTAAAAGCCTTAAAATCTGATGTGGAAGATCTCTCGACGATAGGACCTCTGATTATGGAAGGCAGAGCCTTGAAAGGACACTTTAGAGACATAATAATTGAACACGTGAGAAGAGATAATAACCAGGCAGCTCACGTTTTAGCAAGATATTCTATAATGTCAAGTGTTGAGTTGTACTGGGTAGAAGAATGTCCGATTCTACAGGACATACTGAATAAGGAGTGTACTGTCACTTATTCCAATTAACAAAAGTTTGATTTTACTCAAAAAAAAAAATAAAAGCAAATTTAAGATAATCTAAGACTAGTTGATACCATATAAGATGAGCGTTATAGGGTGCCTAATAGTTTCCTTGCACGTAATCCCTAAATTTGAAAGTAGACCAGTATCTTATGATTGGTGGTAAGTTCTTAATTTTATGTCTAACAATTAAGTTCCTACTTCCTAGTAATTTGGACATTTTTATAACAAAAACTTTTCTTTAAATTTTATTTAATGACTAATTAATTTCTTTTCAAGTATTGTTTAGTAAATTAATTAAAAAATTATCAAAAAAATTGATTAATAAAGATGCGTAATTTGACCAATTAAATTTTAAAACTTCATAATTTTGCAATAAAAAATTCACTTATGTGCATCATTTTATTTCTAATTAAACAAAAAATAATTTAAATTAAAATCAAATTCCAGCTAAGCAAATTCCAAAAACACATGGATTATCTAATTACATGTTCTCTAATCTCTATCAATCATTATATTCATTTTTAATTAATGTATATATAATTAAAGATAATTATCAAATACACTATCAATGGAATTATAATGATGACATATACCCCACTTTTATTTATTATTATTTATTTTTAAAACTCTTTAAGGGGTATATGTTATTATCCTAATCTTACTTGTGCAGTTTTAAAAAATCAAGTGACATTATATTGAATAAATATTCTATAATTAAATAGATTAGGTTCTTAATGCGTCTCTATTTTAAGTATAGGTAGGTAAAGCATGCAAATGTTCGGTGGAGTTTCGATATGAAAGGGTCTGCAAGGTGTGTTCCAGGTATGGAATCATCGATCATATACCACCGAATTGCCTCACCAAAACCCCGATATTGAGCAGATGATAAAATGAGCAAATAGAGGACATTTCCTAGAGATCTGGATGCGACACAAGGTATGGTCTGCAACAAATCTTGTTTAGGAACAACATCAGGGCTTTTCATCACAGAGGAAACAGACAAACAAAATACATCGAATATGCCAGAAGAGAACCCATGGGTATGCCAATTCAACAATCAGAATACATCTGAATGGGAGCACCCCCACTAGTGGAAAATCGATTTTTCAATGCGAAGAGGAGTATCACTAAGAGATGGAACCACCACCATTACTGGATCCTCTCCCAACAAGTCCAGCATAAGATCAAACAACAAACTGATTCCAGAAGAACTAGCACGACATCACTACAAATCTTCACAACTGAAGCACAAAGAGAATGGGACAGACAACAACAGTAACTGGATAGGTTTTTTAAAGAATTTGACAAAAGCATTACCCAAGTCTTTAGTAATGAATCTAACCAGAACCTACTAACACAACCCGAAAATAATGCACCTAAGTGGATCGAATTACTCAAGGGAGAAATATTTTTTACCAATGGAAAGATTATAGATTAGAGACACAGAGAGGATATGTAACGTTCCAATTCCTGAAAATCGAAACTAACTTTTCATCTTTTTACACGATTGGTTAGGCTATGCTCAGTGTCCTCACTTTGACTTTATGCCAAAATTATTTAGCTAAAGTAACATTCAATTATTTACATTGGTCCCATTACACATAATGTCGCAGCCTGATTATACAGTAATTTGCACTTTTTTCGCACTTTTCGATACACACTGTACTGGTTGGGCTGTTTGGGTTATCTGCGATGCCTTTAAACACTGTTCATTTACAACAGTAAAACAATTTAGACAATATTTATTTATTGTCAATTAATATTCATAACTGTATGAGTCAATTTACATCCCCTGAAATTAAATTTACAACAAGTAGTACCGTATAAAAATGTCTGAACATATAAATGTAAACACGATTCCTCTAGACTCCATTAGAGGATACTTCGAGCTACTCAAAATGTAGCTAATCCACGGATTGATACTTTATTTAGTTCATACATAAAATCTGTGGATGATAAAAGTAATGGAGTGAGCAAACCACGGCTCAGTAAGAGAGTTGTATGTAATTTTGATATCACGAAAACTATATGCAGTAAAATCCTTTAGTTTCTTATCGATATGCTAGGCACACAAAAGGAAGGATACTATAGTCGTCCAGGTAATCCAGATAGAGTATGGAAGGTATTTTGAAATACCTGTCTTGTCCCGGAAAACCTGAGCGACTATAGGGAATAAATATTGTTGTTGAGATCAATAAATTTCCATATCATTACATATTCTTTTCAAAATAATGCTTTTAAAAATAAAGCATTTAAATAAAATAAACCAATATTCATATACTCTTTAAAAAGAATGTAAAATTGAATAAACCATAATTCTCATTTAAACCCATTTCACATGTCATTGTAAAAATCATAATCAGTACGGTACTCCACGTAGTACACTACACTGTAAGAAAATCATTTTCCTTTTCATATAAAAATATATTCATATACTTTTTCATTTAAACACATTTTTCATATTACATATCATTTTATATCTCATAAAAGTGGAAAGACATCACCCAGAATATATCATGCTAGAGAGAAAGTACCTCGTAGGGCAATAATAGTCATGTCAGATCTATGGCCATAGTCTAGGGTAGTCCTTAATCGAACACTGATCAGGTGTCAACCAAGACTGAATACATATCACATGTTACATATCACATATCGGCATGATATGGGGCCTAGCAGTCTCAAAACAGTGTATAAGAAATCTCATCACCTTTATGGAATTTAATAAAATAGATATTGTCATTCAGAAATCCATAAAGGTATAAATCACAGTATCTCATACGGTGAAAATAGCGTTATAAAATATACATCGTATAAATAAAATTTCGTAAATATTTCATTTCGCCGTAGGACACATACACACGTGTTTTAATGCTTTCTTTTCAAAACTTTCAATTTCAAGATTACTAGAAATCATTTTCCGGTAATTTCATGCTTTATGGAAAATAGAAATATTTATTTTCCAAAATTAATAGTAATTCTACAAACACATTTCTCACTATAAAACACATGTAGAAACATTTTAGTCTCAAAACAGTATTTACACAGTGATATAGCCTTTATGGAAATCATTACATGTGGTAAAACTTCAGACAGTCCATAAATGATAATTATAAGAAAATAGTGAATATTATATTGAAAATAATTTATAAAATATTCACTATTCATTATTTCACTTCACCTATCACACATTTCACTATAAAACACTTAGGATGAATTTTTGATAGTTTGACTTTTATCGAAATCGATAGCATGAATATTTAATAAATATTTTTCGATAAATTCATAATTTATTAAAAATAATAAATATTTCATTCTTGAGGCTAGGAAAATATTATACAATGCACAAAAATGTTTCTAAAATATTTCATGGCATTTTTAGAAACATTTTTAAGAAATTCTGGCAGCATAACAGCTGCTAACACTCTAGCCCTCTGCAATTACAACACAATTCAAACCAGCCAAACAACCACATTTTTACCACATTCGAGGCAATTCACTTTTAAAATAATTTCATAAAATTATTGACATGAAAATCATGCATTCGAGATATCCCTACAAATTACACACGCGTCCCTTACCTATTTAATATTAGCGACTTTCTCAATAACGTCGCGCGTGATCCACTTCTCCTGGGCTGCAAAGCATTTTACTAACAATATTAATTCATCTTCCTCGTTTTGGCCAACTTTACCTTTTACTGCCAACTTTACCTTTTACTACCAATTTATCATCTCACTATTTTATACTTATATTTAAACTTATCACATGATATGCAATTATATTCTATCGATGATTTTTATAAAAATTTTGGCAGCATAACAGCTATAATTGTCCTAACCCTCCTACACAAAAACACAGTTTTATATTCTCAAGGCAGTTGATTTTGCACCATTATAGTATCTAATTCACAAATCATTCCAAAATCTTAATCAAATTAATCCATAAATAGTTTGAAATTTATCTTTAAAAACCTCAATTACATCAACATCATCACCCATTCTCACCCATAATCTTATTTAATCTCGTCCTCAAAACCATTTCAAAATTCAATCTTTCAATCTCAATTATATCAACTAACACTGTATGAATCTACAACTTTTCTATATGAGTATCTTACCTTGCATTTACACTGGCGATTTAATTTCTCCCAAGCTTAGTCAAGTTCAACCACTCTTGTATAATTTCTACAAATTCAACGCACATTTACACTTAAAATTTTACAAAATTATTTAACAAAATAATAATAATAATAATAACAATAATTTTCTTACCTTTTTTTCTGTTCTGTTTCTTCTTCTTCTTCTTTTTTCTCTTCTTTTCGTCGGTTCAGGCGTCACCGGTGGTGACAGAGGGCACTCATGGCAATGGCGCTCCTCTCCTCCTCCTGGTGCACCATCGCCAGCCAACGACGGCACTGGTGGTAGATGGTGGTACCAATTCTATTTTGCCTCTTCTCTTCTTTTTTTCTTTTTCTTTTTTTTTCATGGTCGTCGGTATAGCTGCCTCAATCAGATCTGGCTCGACCGACCACCGGCGACCTTCCTCTCTTTCTTTTCTTTTCTTTTCTGATAAGTGTGAAAGTTAGTGATGTGAATATGCAGAAAACCTTAGAAAAGAAGAGAATTTCAGAGAGAGAAAGAAGGAATTGTTTTTGAGGAATCTCTTTTTTTGCATGACCCCTGCATTTCTGTTTTTGTTTTGTATATAACAATTTCCTTTCTCAGCTACGATCTATAATTCCCAGTCTGGGACCACACTCTCTCTCTCTCTCTTTTTACTAACAACCTAACCTGAGTGGGCTTCCACAAGTGGGGCCTCACTCACATGAACCCATATAGAAATTAACAACCCATGCACAAACTTGCTCCAATACACTGCTACTGCTACGAACAAAATAAAAGACTATTAAACTAATTTCTGGTCTGTAACACATCACCCGTCTTGAAGAAGATCCTTATCCTCAAGGATCAAAGGTCGGGTAGTTCTTCTGAAGCTCAAAACCCTTCTCCCAAGTGGCATCTTCCGGAAAGGAATTAGTCCATTGGACTAGCACTTCGATCATAGCTTTATTTCCCTGCTTCACCATCCTTCGATCTAAGACTTTGACTGGCTCTTTTACCATTGTGCCATCCTCACCTACCACTGGCAGCTGGGATAGAAAAGGAGTTTTACCCAAGTGCTTCTTCAATTGAGACACATGAAAGGTAGGGTGTACCTTGGATCCAGCGGGTAATTGCAATTTATAGGCTACTGGTCCTACCTTTTCCAACACCTCATAAGGCCCAAAAAACTTAGCTGCTAGTTTGGGGCACCCTCGATTGACCACAAACTGTTGTCTATAGGGCTGTAATTTCACATAAACTCTATCTCCCACTGCAAATTCTCGATCACTCCTTTTTTTGTCTGCCAAATTCTTCATCCTAGCTTGAGCCCTGTTAAGGTAGAACTTCAAGAGTTTGATGGCAGCCTCTCTCACCTGTAACCTTCGATCCACTGTATCTACCACTGAATCACCTGCCAAGTAAGGTAAGTGCACTGGTGGTGTTGCCCATAGACTACCTCATAGGGAGTAATATTAATAGCTGAATGGTGATGGGTATTATACCACCATTCTGCTAAGGCCAACCATTTGCAACAGTCTCTAGGCACTTCACTAGTCATACATCTCAAGCAAGTTTCTAAGCTTCTGTTAACTACCTCCGATTGACCGTCAGATTGGGGGTGATAAGTTGTTGACATGTTCAATGATGTCCCATGCTTCTTGAAAAGTTCCTGCCAGAATCTACTCATAAAGATCTTATCCCTATCAGAAACAATTGAGTTAGGCATCCCATGGAGCTTATAAATGTTGTCCATGAAGACTTGTGCTACTGTCACAACTTTAGAAGTGCCCTTGTCCAAGCCCTTAACATTCAACTAAACATGGTTGAGAGTGGTTAACATAAGTGCATATGGAAAGAACTTCTAAGCAGAAGAGAGACATTGCATCAGCTTGTGAGATTGCTTATGGCTAGCTATGTCAACCAACCCCAGTTGTATACCTTGCAAGGCTCTCCATCTTCCTTGATACTGGAATTGCATGGTCATAGCAGAAAAATCCCACATTATAAGGCCTAAAGTTGACAGCCATTGTACTCCTAGCACCATGTCGCATCCTTTTAAAGATAAAACCAAGAAGTCAGCCATAAACTTGGACCTCATCATAGTCCATTATAGTTCTTGACATATCCCTGTTGTTCTCATGATGTCTCCATTGGCCACCGTAACTCCTACTTGGCAATTTTGTCTGTAGTACAACCCCACATTTTTAGCCACTGTACTATCTATAAAGTTGTGGGTGCTGCCAGAGTCAATCAACATAATCAATGCTTGGTTTTTGATAACACCTTGCACCCTCATGGTTTGGAACCCACTAGTACCTTGCATAGCATGCAAAGAAAGTATTGGTGTATCCCTTGTATCAGCTTCAGTTATCACAAGTTCATTGCTGTTTGTACATTCTACATACTCTTCATCTTCCATTTCCTCCTCACAACCTTCTACAAGCAGTTTATATAATTGAGAGCTCATGCACTTGTGGCCCACGAAGTAGTTGGCACCACACCAATAGCATAACCCTTTCTTCTTTCGACCTTCCATTTCAGCTGGAGTGGGTCTTTTAGGAGCATTTGTTTTAGAACTGTTTGGGTGGTCGCTAGAAGTATTGGTTTTTTTTTTTGTATATGGTAGAAGAGGTTTGGAATGTATTTGGTGAAAATGGTTTTGATTGGGAGGTTTATTGGGTTGGGGTAACAGAGGTGGTAAAGTGTTGGTTCTCTGGTGGAAAGAGCTAGTGTTTGTATGGTAAGTATTGCTGCTAGATTTTTGCAGGTTCCAGCTTTTTTTGGATGAAGGACATGAGGGTTGCCAAATGTTTGGCAAAGTAGAGTGCTTTAGTCAGATTTTTGGGTTTAAACAGCTTAATGGAGTCTGATATGTCTGGCTTAAGGTTGCTTATAAAGATGCTCAAGGCATAATGCTCAAGCAACTGTAATAGATTACGTATTCTAAAAAATTCATCATAATAAGAATCTACAGAATCTATCTGCTTAAGCTCAACCAATTCTGTCATGGGGTCATCAATTTCATCAGAGGTAAATCTCTCTCTCATCTCTTTAATATAATCTGCCCAGACCAATCGGTCAAAGCCCCCTTGTGCCATGAAGTAGTATTGATGCCACTGCAAAGCTCTACCCTCTAAGCTTAGCATTACTACCCTTACCTTAGCATTATTAGCTACCCTTTCAACCTCAAAATACTGCTCAAGTTTCAAATACCAACCTTGGAAATCTTCTCCATTAAATTTAGGACACTCCCACCTAAAACTTCCTGAAGAGTCAGAAGTTTGATACCTAATTGGGGTTGGAGCCAATGAATCACCCTTGTTTGTCTCGTTCCCAAGCATCCGAAGCACATCCTTACCTATTGAAGAGTCAGCCATGGTTCCTTTGCTTGATGGAGTCTCGGAAGTTGAATCATTCTGTTGCTCCTTATAACCTTCCCGAATAGCCACAAGGTCAAAAAACTTTTTAAACTCTCCTTTTAGCTCCGACACCCTACCCTCGAAACGCTGATCAATCTTAGCATCTAAGTTTTGCAACTCGCCTTGGAGCTTTGACAGATCTTGCTGGTTCTGCTGTACCTCCTTTTGTAGCCTCATGGTCACGCCCTCCGCCATTGATGCCAGGTCACAGCTCTGATGCCAAATGATAAGTGTGAAAGTTAGTGATGTGAATATGCAGAAAACCTTAGAAAATAAGAGAATTTCAGAGAGAGAAAGAAGGAATCGTTTTTTAGGAATCTCTTTTTTTGCATGACCCCTGCATTTCTGTTTTTGTTTTGTATATAACAATTTCCTTTCTCAGCTATGATCTATAATTCCTAGTCTGGGACCACACTCTCTCTCTTTTTTTACTAAGAACCTAACCTGAGCGGGCTTCCACAAGTTGGGCCTCACTTACATGAACCTATATAGAAATTAACAACCCATGCACAAACTTGCTCTAGTACACTACTACTGCTACGAACAAAATAAAAGACTATTAAACTAATTTCTAGTTTGCAACATTTTCCTTTCTTTCTTTTCTTCCTTTCTTTCTATTAAACTAATTTCTGGTCTGCAACATTTTCCTTTCTTTCTTTTCTTCCTTTCTTTCTTTTCTGCTCCGCCCAATTTACCTCTCCTTCCCTCCTCTCGCTGTCACTGGTCAGCCCTTCTTCCCCTCCTTGGCCGGCAACTGCCTCAACCCATCTCCCCCTCCGATCTTCTAGCCTCTGTTCTTTTCTCTTTTTTTTTTTCAATCAAAGTCTGCCTTAAGCAGACTTCTTCAAAACGCGGCAAGCTTCCCTTCGAAGCTTGCCGTGTTTTGTTTTATTATTATTTTTTTAAAATTTATATATATATAATATAAATATATATTATAAATCTATTTTATATTTACAATTATATATATAACATATACTATTTATATATTTCATATAAATATAATTTATACTTCCTTTATATATATTTAAAACACACATAAATATAATTTATATTATAAATATATATAACCCTCAAATCATATTTTTTCCTATTTTATTATTTATTAATAAATATATTTATATATACTTTAATTCAAAATAACATTTATTATTTATATGTTTTTATTTGTACATATATATAATTAAACACACACTTTTATATATATATATATTATATATATATATACACACACACACATATTTTTATTTCTTTAAATTTTTAATTTTTTTTTTGAATACTCACATTAAATTTCTAATTATTAAATCTCTAATTTATCAATGGACCAACTACTATGATTCACAAAATATTCCAATCCCCAAATAATTTACTTATTTATTTTAACTTGTCTATAAACATCAAAAATTGAATTTACAGATCCCTAATTCCAAAAATAGGAGAATTCGCGGTTATCACACATAATCAGAGTACACATTTGTTTTTCTATATAAATAATCTATAACGAATACTATAATTTACATTCAAACTTCTTCAATTTATTGTTTACATCCTTTTACACACTAAAGTACTGTACAATAAATGTCTGAATATCATACCTGTAAAGTATGACATTGAAAACCCCAGCAGGCATCTTATCAGAATCTTCTCTCAACAAACGACTATCTCTGCAGATAAATCTGGAAGGTAAAGGGGGGTAAGCTTTAGAGAAAGCCCAGCAAGAAATATATATAAAAAAACTGATACTACGCATACTTATATGAATATGTTAAAGACATATTTCATAAATATGCAATCAGTACGAAATTAGTATGAAGGGACTCTATCAAAAAAGATACTATAATCGGTTAGGGTACCAGGCTGAGTATAGAAAGATGCTTTAGAGCACCTCACTTGTCCCAGTTCCTAAATCCGACTACAGGAAATTTCTGAAACTTTACAAGGAAGAAATTTGTGTATACCAAATCAGTATGAAAATCGTTTATTTCTATAGTGATAGTACGTAATAATAAATAATCGTTATTATATGGTTCAGTAAAATATTCGATAAATCATGAAATTCATTGTTCAATAAACCATTTTATAAACAATTTAGAAATCAATTTAACAAATAGTTCAATAACTCACTAGTGTAGAAAACCTTCTTACATATCTATTAGAAAATCACTCAATTCAGAACATGGTTCAGAGAGTAGTTCAATAAACATTTCGAGAATCACACTCGAAGAATCATTTAGAAGCCAATTACATGAACAGGAAGTTGTTCAAAGATTGATTCCACAGAAAACCATTCAAAATTAGTTTTGAAGATAATTCGGTAAACATCCACTAATCCGTCATTGAGTTTGTTCGATAAATAGTTTAGATAATAAGCAAACGCATTCGTAGCCACTCAGTAAAACAATTCAATGATAATTTAGCAACAAATCAGAGAATAGTAAAGTAAATAGTACAATAACCCTTTTCCTAACATTTCGATTATAACATAGACTACTACATATATCAGAGAAGTAATTTTTTGCATTTCTATATCAGTCCTAACTATATAACTTCCACAACTTCATTTCAAAACCATGCAATGCAAATGTCTTAAATTAATCCAAAAATCATGCAAATTTCAAATGTTCAACTGACATTTAGATAATCTCAAATCGATCAGAAAACATGTAGATTTTTAGAATTCAAATAACACTCGCACCATCAGAATCAAACCATTTTCAGGTTTCAAAGTTCAAATGTCAAAGTTCTGGAAATCATTCAAAATCCAGACAAATCATATTCGTTTTAAAACTCAAAATTCAAATATGAAAGCTTCGAAAATCATATAGATTCTAATAATTAGTTCCCAATACTCTCTGTAAACAAAACATAATAAAATTTAGTATTTCATGTAATGGTCGAAAAATATAATTAATAAAAATCTAAAATCAGAAATCAATCATGTCTAGGAGTGCTTGAAATACTGGGAATTTTCCAATTCAGTAAAAATACGATAGAGACAAGGCATTGGCCAATAGACTCATGCAATAGGACATATAGCCATAGTCATAATAAAGTCCTCAGTGGTATTGATCAAGCACCATCTGGGATACTGATGATGGGATCAAGGTCAATTAGCCCACAAGTCAGTCATATAATCATACACTCATGAAGCATGTGCCAACAAGCAACTATAGGGCCAACAGTCTGAATATAGTTCACAAAATAATTTCTAAGGTGTTTACAGAGATCCTTTAACAATTAAATCTTTAGGCAGTTCATAAAAAAACAAAATCATGATTTCATTATTCTGAAGAATAAAATTCATCAAATATTTTTAGATTAATAATAGGTGCTCAAAATATTTTACCTAAACATAATATGATATGGCAACATGCATGTATTAAGAGATCGTGTAAAAACGTAAAAATCCCATTGAAAATTAAATTGTAAAATTTAATCACATAAGGTACTTATGGAAGCTATCAACCAACTTACAATTTTTTCTAAACTTTAATTTTCTATTCCAAACCATACTAGGGAGGATTTCATAAATTCCATATTATTTCAAAAAATTTTTGGCAGCATAACGGCTAAGTATATCCTAACCTCCTTGTAAAGAAACATAGTTTATATGCACAAACCCAATGTTTCAATTTCATCTCAAAACACAGTTTCCAAAACCACAAAAGACATTTTATTATACCACATGCAACATAGCATCCCTAAGTCCATGACATATATCCCTTACCTGACAATTTCTCATTAAGTTGTGAGTTAGCACCAGTGTTCTCTTTGAATTTCCTAGCTGCAATTTATTGTACAAATATTGTCAATTCTCTACATTTCATTTATAAAAATATTTGATACCTTAAGACATAATACATTGTCTATTGTAGCCTTAATTTCAGTCTAATTTCTACCATGCTAACACTACAACTACTATAAAAACTTTTCCATTTTCGGTTCCGATTTTGCCTACAATCTCGAATTAATTTTTACATTTTTCTAGGACCCAAAACACATTGAATTAAACAATCTTTCAGTGTCCCCTTCACCTTGGTTGAATTCATTCTTTCTCCTACATGTCTCATTTCAACGACTTAAGGCTACAAATGTGTTCTATGCAGTCTCTACATTAGTTCTACATCATTTTCACATGATAAAACACTGAATCCATGCACATACCATGTTGGTCAAAACTTAAAGAAATTAATTCTCATGGTTTTACTTCAATTCCAGTATAAATACATGGCTAAACATCTTGAACACATAGTATAAAACCATTCAAACATGAAAAATTTAGCTTTCTCTCACCAATGCTTCATGACCAGATCTAATGTGGGATCATTCACCATGATTTTGGCCACTTTAGGACTTGATTTTGGTGTCAAAAGATAGAGCACTAAAAACTGGGTAAGGTTGGTGAAGAGATTTTTTGGTTTTAATGTCTTTTTCTATAGTTTCCAAGCACTTTCTCTCTCCTCTTAAGCTTTCATCAATGGTGGAAATGGAAGAAGGTGAGGCTGAACGAAAATGAAAGAGATGGCTGCTGGAAAATTCTGATATTTTGACATTTTAGAGTTTAAATTACCATTTTGCCCTTATACTTAAAGAAATGTTCCAATTTTGCCCCTATTGTTAGACTTTGTTGAAAATAGTCTATCCAACCTCCAAAATATTTCATTTAATCATAAAACAGCTCTATTTAACTTGCTCAAATCATTGGCTTAGCTTTCGTTAAGATTTGACTAGTCATTTGAACGAAATTATCAAAATATCCTTAACCGTTGAATCGCGTAAATTTCTATTTTTACGCCTGAGTTATTCTATCCGTCCATATGGCCTAAAACCTTATTTCATGAAAAATATTTCATCACTGATTGTTGGCCAAAAATCATCTTAGTTTTACCGTTATTCACAAGAATTTCGACAGCCTGTGGACTTAATCGTCATTTTTTAAATTGTTGCACACTTTTCAAAACATGCACAAATGAAGGAATTTCGAGCAATAGATTTCTCTTATCCTTATATTTCACTACAAATATCATGACTCTGGAGTTTCACCGCAATTCGAATAGTAAAAGTCCCGTGGGGCCCAAATGATGGTTTCCTTCTATAAGCCCAATTGTTCCATTTCTTAGTAATTCATCGTTTATCTTTTCATTTTCCTAACCTTTAAATTATGAAATTTATTGAAAAAATGGGGTCCTCATAGGATATTCTTGAGAGCAGCGCAATTGGAGAGAGAAGAAATGAAGTAAGATAGATTGGAAACAAAGCATTTGCTCTAGGGTTTAGCTTGGAGATCACTAATTTGGAAGTAAAGGAATCCAATAATAAAGAGTACGAATTCACAATTTGGAACAGCCCTATGTAAAAGTAGAAACTATCAGTGAAGATAATAGCCAAATGATCAAGGATAATGCAGATCTAAGAAAAGAAGAGAAAGGTGAAGCAATTGGGAAGGAATTGGAAAGAGAAACAAAAGTACCCTAACAGGATACATATGAGCAGAACACCATGGAAGAAGAAAGAGAATTTGCCTAAATAAGTGAAGGTATAAATCAAGTGATATTAGTAGAAGAGGAACAGATTCATGAACAGAGTGAATCTTCATCTTTGAAAAGTAAACGTGAAGAAGAGGAGAGTGAACAAGAGACTGAAAATAGACTTCAAGTCATAAGGCTCATGCAAATGCTAGATGTTCAAGACACTCAAGATCAGAATGAGGCAATGAATGAAGGAGCAAAAATACAAGGGAGGGGTTCCGAAAGGCTGTCCTACAACAGCATGCACATCAACAATGATTCTCCTCAGTTGGAATGTTAAGGGTTTGGGTCAGCCCCAACAACATTCCACTGCTAGGAAATGATCTAGAGGTACAAACCAAATTTCTTTTTTTTTCTTTTAATAGAGACAAAGGGTTCAATTGAGAAACGGAAACATCTAGGTCATAAATAGGGATTTAGGTTAGCAAATGGTGTACCAATAGAAGGTAAGGGAGTGGGACTCCTTATTTTGTGGGATAATTGTACTAATTTATCGGTCACCTATAAAGATAAGAATTTAATCGTTGCATATATTGTGCATGGTTGTCTTAAATTTTGGATTACTTGCCTCTATGGACACCTGAACTGCAAAATAAACAGACTATTTGGAATAAACTTAAAGCTTTGGCAACCCAAGTTCTAGATACTGATTGTTGGATGGTCATATGTGATTTTAATCATGTCATTAAAAAGAAAGATAAACTCTCATTTAAAGATCATAGTGTCAAACGAGCATATGGATTGATTGATACTCTTAATGCTTGTAGTCTTGTTGAAATACCTCCCAAAAGTCAATACCTCACATAAACAAATAATAAAGAAGGAGATGATTTGGTTTTGGAATGATTAGACAGAGCTTTTACCGATCCAGAGTGGTTTAGGACCTTTGTGAAAGCCTTAGTTACTAATCTTTCTGTAACTCTTTCAAACCATGGAGCTATGATCATTAACCTAGAGGAATCACGAAAGGCATAGAGAAGACCTTACAGATTTGAGGCAATGTAGCTTACTCATCCACAATGCTGAGATGTTTTTAGTAAAGCATGGTGCAATATGGTCAATGGATCCCCTTTTTTCATGCTTGTGCAAAAACTTAAGATGACTCAAAAGAAGGAAAAGAATGGAACAAATAGGTGTTTGGAAATCTCCAAGAGAGAAGGAAAAACTGGAATTGGAAATTACCAAGCTTCAACAAACTCTATATTCAAAAGACAAATGCAAATTGGAATAGGAACTAAGAGGTGGCCTGGAAAAACTGGTTGAACAAGAGCCGATTTTTTAGATGCAAAAATCCAGAACTAACTAGATCATATAAGGAGATAGAAACACAAAGTTTTACCACACTATGTTAAACAAGAGAAGAATAAGGAACAGGATTTCAAGAATACTTATAAGAGAAGACCACTGGGGAGAAAACCATTGGGAAGAAGACCAATAAAGGATTACAATAGCTTTCAACAGTTACTACACCGAACTATTCAACCCTTCAGAGAAGGTAGAGGATGAGAAAATCAGGAAACACCTAAAAGAGCTAAACATGCCCTAAGTAAATGAAGAACACATAAAGAGGCTCAATAAACCCTTCACTGCTGAAGAAATAAAAATAGTAGCTTTTCAAATATGTTCGTTTAAGACACTTGGGGTGGATGGTAAGCCAGGGATTTTTATAAAAAATTTTGGGATATCATTGGTCCTCTTACGACTATGGCCTCCCTTTTATTCCTTAATTCTAAAAAGATGTTGAAAGAACTTAACAGGACACTAATCTGTCTAATACCCAAGGAACCTACCCCAAGTAAAGTCACTGATTTCAGACCAATCAGCCTATGCAATGTAGCCTACAAAATCATAGCAATGACAATTGTCAACATGTTGAAACTTATTTTAGAAGATATCATCTCTCCCTTCCAGAATACTTTTGTTAAGGGCCACCTAATTTCAAACAATTTCATGCTTGGAGGAGAGATTGTAAACACAATCTAGAAAATGAAAAGAGATAAGGTGGTTCCAGGTGTGCTTAAGTTGGATATGAACAACGTATATGGCAGATTAAGTTGGAATTTCATTTGGGAAGTCCTTCACAAAACTAGATTCAACGAGAAGTGGATCAAAATCATTTATGAGTGTATAAGCACAGTTAGCTACCAGATTTTGGTTAATGGCCAACCATCCAAGGTAATCAAACCTAACAGAGGACTAAGACAAGGTGATCCACTCTCACCCTATTTATTTATTTTGTTCCAAGATGTTCTCTCATGCATGATGGAAAAAGGCAACAGAAGAAGGTAAGATACATGGGATTAAACTGAACAAAAAGGGACCAGTAATTAGTCACCTTCTATTTGCAAATGACTACTTGCTCTTTTTCTGAGCCAATGTCAAGTCATGTAGAGCTGTGAAATTGATTCTTAATACTTTTTGTACATTAACTGGACAAAAAATCAATAATAATAAGTCTAGGCTCCTCCTCAACCCCAATTGTAAGCGGAACAAGAAAAGATGGTTCAGTGGGATTCTAAATGTTAGAAACTCCAACAACCTTGGGAAATATCTTGGGATAAAACTTAGGAAGATGAGAAAAAAGAAAAATTTCTTCCAACCCTTGCTTAAAAGATTACATGATAAGTTAGGGGGATAGAAAGTTAAATGTCTATCACAAGGAGGCAGACTCACACTCATTAAGTCTACTTTGAGCTCTATACCAATTTATACATTATCATGCTTCAAAGCTCCAAACTACATCTGTAAGAAGATTGATCAACTTATTTGGAGCTTTTGGTGGGGGCATGAGGTGGGGGAAAGGAAAATGCACCTTCGGAATTGGGATGACTTGTGTCAACAAAAATGGCAAGGAGGACTAAGGATAAGAAAGACAAAGCAAATGAACAAAGCCTTCCTCAGCAAACAGTCATGGAAGTTCATATCAAACCCAAAGTCAATTGTTGAAACAGCATTCAAAAAGAAATACTGCAAATCAAAGAAATTTGAGGAGACGTTAAAAGAGCAGGAGACTCTTGGATTAAGAAGAGTATACTTGAAGGAAGAGATGTTTGCCTAAAAGGCTTAGATATCCAAATCTGGGGTAGAGAAAAGACAGTTATTAGAAATGGGAAAGTGTGTAAGACTGATGGAAGCCTTAGTAACATGGATAATGTGTCAATCAAATCATTTTTTGATCAAACACATAAAGCATGGCATCTCAAATTATCTTTTTTTAAAATGCCCCTTAGCAAGAGCCGTTTGGTTTGCAAGCGACCTAACATTAAGATGTGATCAGTTTGAAAACTATGTGCATTACATCTTGGATTAAAGCATGGCTTAACAAGAAAGAACTGCAATATGAAGAAGCCTTCAAATTCTACAATCAATTTGTCAGTATTATCTAGTCGATATGGATCCATAGGAATGATTGTATCTTTAACAAGGTCCTGCCTCATCCTCTGAAAGTCCTATACCACCACAAAGTTCAAGTTTCACAAATTTGGGAAGCAACAAGGGAGGAAAGCCTAACACAAAAAAAGCATCCAGAGACAGGAAAACCAAGTTAGAATATATTGATGGAAGTTGCTCTCCAACCATAGATTATCTTTGAGGACGATGTTTGGGTCATGTTCCTTAGAATACACAAGACAAAAAAAAAACAACTGTTTCGGATCAAGCGCTTTAATCAGGCATTTCACAGGACTAACTTTGGTTTTTTTGCAGGAGTATGGAAGCCACAACTAGAGCTATGGTGAAGCTGATCCTGCTTAGACAGGTGTTGCTCAAACTAAAAGAGAAAGGGGCAACCAACATCATATGCAAAGAAGATGGAAACAAATGGAAGAACATAATCAACATGAGGCAAAGGGTACATTGGAGTGTCCAACCAGTCTTCCAGGACATTAGAACCATAATCAATACTAATATTACAATTAGATTCACAGATGTTTGGCACCCACTAATAAGAGAGGTCTATACAATGGCAAAGAAAGCAGCATAAGGGAAAATTGAAACAACCTGGCAAGACACTGATTATCCAGATTTCAGCTATAGATAATTTTATCTTTACACACACACACACACACACACATATATATATATATATATGATAAACATAATATTTTATCTAAGCTTTCTTAACCATGTACTAAAAAAAAGGTCTAGTTTGGATATCGTCACATCTTCTATGTGATGGTTTTTCAAGCCCTGTGAAGTTTTTAACCACACCATGGAGTATTGATGGATTGTAGGCGGGCTCAAGCCTAATTTGATTTTTTAAAATATTTTGGTCAAATTCAGTTTTATATATATTGAAAAAATTCAAATTCGTCCATAGTCATCAAAACACTATCAATTTTTTTAAAAAAAATGAAATAAAATATAAAATATAAAAAATACATAATAATTAATAAATATAACTCAATAAATTTAAATAAATTCTTGCAAAAGGACTAAAAAAGTATGAAATTCTAAATAAGTCTAAAAACCAACGCAAATTTAAATTAAATTATACAAAAAAATTTTAAATAATTAAAAAATGTAATAGTATATTTTTCAATAGTTTCCTTACTTGATATATTTTTAAAAATCTTTTTCAAACTTATAAAATACAATATCATATTTTTAATAAAATATTTAATTAATTAAATTATAAAAATAATTTATAATTATCGATTCGAGTTAGATCGTGTTTGAATTTTGAATGATAAACTTAAAATTTTTGTTATATTTTATCACATGTTATTTATTAATCTAAATTTATCTAATAAATTAATATTTTTATTCAAACTCATCTAAAATTCGATTGATCTTTCGAATTTAAGTGGATCGTCTACCCATGAAATAGTGTAACGGTTTGTTTTGAAGCTTTCTTACTATCTTCGCTCTTCCTAATCCTAAAGGAAAAAATAGTGGCTGAGAATCTGAAAAAACAATAATAAATAATTATTTTATGGCAGCAACCGCAAGCCTGCGGTGGGTTGCTTTCAACTTTAGAAAGCGTAAACGAAACATGTAATGCGTAAATTATTATTTAATACATTGTGAATAAAAATTTTAAACTCTAAAAAAATTAAAATAATAATATATATTTTTTTATTTTTTATTTTTTTAATAATTTTTAATATATATCATTATCATAATTTTTTAAGTTCGCTAATAAAATTTATAAATTTTTGTATTAGATAATGACCAATAATACAATAAGAAGATGAATGAAAGTTTTATTTATTTTTTTTGTTTTTTGGTGTAACAATATGTATCATTATCTATTTTACAGTATCAAATTAATTTTGTTCGAACTGAAAGTGATAAACAATAAAACTCTTCCGATAATAATAATTTTAAAATTCGAATCATATTCAAATATTCGAAATTTATTTTTTTTAACTATTTGTTAGTGTTGTTGCCAAAAACAACAATAAAAAGTTGCTGACGTCAAATCTTCGATCTTCGCGTTAGTCTGTCTCCAACGAATCTGCGAAATAGGAAAAGTCAGAGGGGCGCAGGGGTTTTCCCTTGCGCGCGCACTCCGATGCTTAAGTCAGACAGGGTTTTGGCAGGGTTTCTGTAGGCAAATAGAGCTTAGGGTTTAAGAATGATACCTGTGACCTATTTATAGGAGTTATTTTGCGCGTAATTACCTTTAAGCCCCACAGCTTAAATAATGATCTAGTGGATCATTTATGGGCCTTTTGAGTCCTCTTTCCTCTTGGCCTTAAATTATTATTTGGCTCAATGATCTTCAGCTTGATTTATAAAAAAGTCCAATAATAATTGATCTAGTCCACATAAGTTAGTGAGCGAAAGCCTTATTTGATCGCCCAATATGTGGCGCTTTCCTTGTTTACGCAATGTAACAAATCTGGTAAGCAAAGTCAGGCTCAGACCGCCCACATAGACAACACTAGTGCTTCCAGAATAGAGACACTCGCCAGAGGTTGGTGGGCAGTTGGGGTTGGTCATAACTGCAAGAATTAATATTCCATTAATTTCAGCTGCAGGAAAAAAATTAACTTAAACACCAAAAACAAAAATCGTCAACGAGTTATCTTAATATTATATTAAGGATATCTGATAATGAATTAAACTTTATCAGAAACGATGCATTAAAAGAGCGCTTAAAATTCGTAATAAAAAAAGAGCGTTTATAATTATAATTAAGTATTACATTCATAAATTAATTAAATTAATTAATTAAATTAGTATATAAGTGAACGTACGACTCACACACATTATCACGCTTGAATTCAGGACTTACTTAAAATATTATATGCAAAATACAAATAAAAATTATTAAAAGAGTTTTATATTTTATGCATGATAGTGTATAACATCCATGCATTACTAGTCAAGTACAATATATCATCTCATTAATGAGAAAAATAAAAAAAATGCAAACCCTTAAAATTAAACATTTATGAAGTTTTTTAATTTATTTTTAAGGGTTTGTATATTTTTTAATTTTATTCATTAATAAAATGTCAATTTGTGATTAATTGATAGTGTATATAGAAAATATATAATGTGAATATATAGAAACTATATACTGTAAGTGCATAAAAAATATACACTAATAGTACATCAAAAATAAACTTTTTTGTTTGACCAAAAAATATAAACCTTTATTAAAAATAAAAACTTTTTCCTAAAGAGGTACAATAGAAGAAGGAAAATTTAAACTTTCGTCTTAATCTCTTTTAAAAAAGAATAACAATCAATATATCAAGTTTTGATTGTTTAAAAATAAAAACTTTCAATTGTTCATATACTTAAAAATTTATATTATTTTTTCAAAAAAACATATCTATATTATTTATAAACTTATTGACTTATAATTTTTTTTTGCATTAGTTTAAAAATAATTATTTTTGGAAATTGTTTTCTGATTAAAAATGGGCATTCTATCAATGTGTTACACAATTGTTGTCTCGTAAAATAAATATGTACAACTCACTTAATTCTCTTCGACTGATCTCATCTACCCTGCCAGTGCCTCTCTATTTAAGAAAGCACATTGTTGCAGGTTTTGCTGCATTTCCTTCCCTTGTTCTGATCAACCAGATGCTAGCAACCTAGCACAGAAGCAGACCATTTATTCTTTGTATTCAGTGATTTCTCTCTTCTTTTTCCTCTTTTCTTAATTAAAGTTTGGTGATAAAGATATTTTCCGAGCAAAATAGCTCACCAGTGCCAATTATCTGTTTCCGACACTCATTGAACAAAAGTATAGAAAGCAATATTAATTATTGGCATTGCTACTTTGCTTGTTCTTTTCTCCCACAATATAATATATCTGCTGCATTGTTGCTTTGCTCATTTCCTTCTGACAGGTATTTTATGGCGGAGGTGGAGATAGAGGTGGTGAACGGCGGTGAGGGTGGCGATGCACAAACTCATCAGGAAGGCTTGCCAAGATCAGGCAGAGATGAAGGACATATGTTATTAGTGTGGGAAGATTTGACGGTGATGCTGCCCAACTTTGGCAATGGACCGACCAGGAGACTGCTCAATGGACTCAACGGATGTGCTGAACCTGGTCGGATCATGGCCATCATGGGTCCTTCTGGATCTGGAAAATCCACTCTACTCGATGCATTAGCAGGTTTCATCTCGCTTTATATCCATCATACATATATACATGCACCCACGTAAACACAAATGAAGATTGGTTAACGATTTGCAGTAGCTTTTGCAATATTCTCTTATTTGTTTTTTGGTCCAAACCCCGGCGAAGGTTACTTTGGCTCCGACTAATCCGGAACTGAACTATGGTCGGACCCTGAATATGAGAGCTTTTTCAGTTTTGCTCGAACTCAAAACTTTACTTAAAGGATACCGAGCTCCTTAATCTCGGCTTCAACTATTCTCTCATTCATTAGCCTTTGTTAACGCCTGCATCACTCACAGCAGAAAGTAAATTTCATGCAATCTTGTCCGCTGCGACTATTTTTTGTTTTTTGATTGAAGAGGGGATTTGAGCAAAGAGATACACGTATCTTTATTGAGCCAAATGCTTGGATTGCTGCAATTTTTTTGTCTTAATCTTCATAAATTGGTTGTTGAGAAAAGGCCATTGATACGGCCTCGTTCTCTGGATGTTCTTTTTTTTTTTTTTTCGATCTAGACCATCCGGTATTTCCATACTTTTGGTATAGGATTACTCCGGATTCGAGCCGGACAGGACCCAAAGAACGGCAAAGCTCTCTCTCAAGAGTTTTAACACAGCTGCATAACCAGAGACTCGAACTCGAGACCATTTATTCAATGAGAGAGTGGCATAAAATTAAGGTGAAATTAATTCAAGTCAGACTAACAGAGAACCCTGTATTTATTACGGTAATTATAATTTTGGGTGTTCTTTGTTGTTTTTGGTTACAATAATTTTGGGTGTTCAAAGGTGAGTGCATTTGCTTTTGATCATTTATTATTCGTTTATTAATTAAAAACAATTACAGGCAACATTCTGTTTATTAGTGAACAGTTCATGAAATAAAGATTTATTTAGTTCATTTATATTCATAAATAAAGTATTTTAAAAATCATTTAAAGTTAGTTCGTTTATAATTATAGAGTTTCGTTAATAATATTATTATCTATTCAACATCATCCTAAATGTATAATTGTTTATTTGTTTAAATTTATTTAATTACGATTTGTTTATTATTCGTGAAAAGTTTTTTAATTGTTTGAAAGAATATTTTTTATTCACGGACATATTTGTTTAATGTCACAAACAAACTCATACAATTTAATCAAGTCAATTTCAAATTAAGTTTAAGCATCATAACATTTAAACAACCAAATTCAAATATAATGTGCAAAAAATTACCGAACACAAACCCTAAATATAAATAAATAGATAGATCAAAAGCATAATAAAATTTGTTTAGATTGGATCATTTACACCCGTATGCTTGAATCAACCATAGCATATGGAAAAGTAGATTATCGACCTTGTCCTACCATGGGGAGCTTCTTAATTGAAACACATTTTTTTCATTTTTGGAGGAAAGAGAAATACAATTTGAACCAAAACTACTCTGATTGGGTCGTGAGATTTTAGTTTTAATTTTACTTGATTTAGTGCTGGTTGAACAAGATGGAAGAGCATGTGAAAATTATGTTATAGCCGGTCTAACTACCCCTCAAATATTTATTGCTTCAACTGCCGCAATAAATTTGGCTAACAAAGAATTTACAGAGTCTAAAACAAGGAGCTTAGGGTGCTGCAGGCGGCGTGCAGCTGCATCCAATGCCTTGGCCACTACAGTTGTAATGCCAGTATCAGAAGAAAACACCATCCCCGTCCCATTCCATGCTCCATCTCCTAGTAAATATCATGGCTTATATCTATACATATACTAGTATGGGGATGATAGCAAGCCTCATCACATTCATTTAAGTCGCATATGGTATCGCACAATAGGCACCTGTTAAGACCATGCTAAATGCATCTTCAGATATCTGGGGATGATTTTAACCCTCATCTAATTCATTTGGACTCCAAATGGCTATACATGCATCTCATCTAATCTACCCTACATTTAAGCCATGAATTTAGCAGTGATCATTAGCGTATACTAATTAATCGTAATACTGAGTATACATCCTCATTGTTGTTACATCTCTCATAATTCTAAGTTCAAGTATACCAGGTAAATTAAAGAATAATGATTTACCATTGCATTCTAATGTTGGACATCAAGATAATCTTTGAAATTTATGCAGGTAGACTCTCTGGAAATGTTGTCATGACTGGCAAAGTTCTTCTTAATGGGAAGAAGAGGCTACACTACGGTGGTGTTGTAAGTACCCAACATATCATTTTGTCCTATAATAAAATATATATACATTTGAGAAATTGAATTACTCCGAAATATTTGGGATTTCATATGGGAAGAACAATATAGCAACGAATCCAACTATTTATATGGCATGGCTCTTCGCTAAAGAGTTGTCTATTCTGAAAATTCAGGCTTATGTGACTCAAGAGGATATATTTTTGGGAACTCTAACTGTAAGAGAAACGATAACTTACTCTGCTCATTTGAGGCTTCCATCATCACTGACCAGGAAGACGTTGATGGCATTGTGGAGGAAACAATCATGGAGATGGGTCTGCAGGAGTGCGCTGACCGGCTTATTGGAAACTGGCATTTACGGGGTGTCAGTGGTGGGGAGAAAAAAAGACTAAGCATTGCACTAGAAATCCTCACAAGGCCCCATCTCTTGTTTCTTGATGAACCTACCAGTGGCCTAGACGGTGCATCGGCCTTTTTTGTGATACAAACTCTGAGGAATGTTGGCCGTGATGGCAGAACTGTCATCTCTTCAATCCATCAGCCAAGTAGTGAAGTATTCTCACTTTTTGATGACCTGTTTTTACTCTCCAGTGGAGAACAAGTATATTTTGGAGAGGCAAAAATGGCTGCAACGGTATGAAATAATTAATGCATATTTCACTATATGCAAGATAGAAATCTAAATATTTCGACAATTTCATCGAACTTGTTCCTAGATAGCGTTGCATCACATTAAAAGTATATAATTGAAAATAAATTTGTTCATTTCTACTTACAAAGCTGATTTTGCAGTTCTTTGCAGAAGCAGGATTTCCATGTCCAAGTCGGAGAAATCCTTCAGATCACTTCCTCCGTTGCATAAATTCAGATTTTGACATTGTTGCGGAGGCTCTGCAGGGATCTCGTAGAATATCTGTATGAATGTTGTAGCATTTTCTTTGCTTTCCATCTTTCATTTTTCAAAGAGAGAGCAACATAGTAATTTTCCAATTTGGCGGTCACTTCGTTTCCTTGCATTGTAATGAAAAAATATTTTTCCGTGAATTAACATGCAACAAAAAAATGCAGTACAATATCACAGTTCGTAAGACAGTTTCATATTTTAACCAAGGAAAAGGAACATTAAACCAATGTCCCAGGCCATGCAAAAACCCTATAATTAACTGTTATTGGTTTTGAATTTTTTTTTTTTTGCAATTAATATTGATTTTGAGCCAAATAGATTTTCAAAATAAAACATAGTTCATCTTATTTCGAAGTGAAACTCTAGGAGCTTAAATTATGTGGCAAAGTCCAATTAGAAATTTTGATTTTGATCCTGCAGTTGATTGTTCTCAATGTTCTCATGTTTAAATATGTTTCATATATATGGATTGCAGGAATTTCAAAATACATTAGATCCTCTGACAAACTTACCAACAGCACAGATAAAAGCATTGCTTGTTAAGAAATACAGAGGCTCAGACTATGCGGCAAAGGCAAGAGCAAGAATTCAAGAAATTTCATCCATTGTAAGCATTTCAATCTTAGTCATAGAATATCTAATAAGATGTACAGTTTTTATCCTCTACCTATGTCCTTTGGATCTGTTAGCCAGCACAAGTTCTAAAATTTAGTTTAATTTAACTTACTTTTTTCACTTGTTTTACCTGGGCCATTGATGTAGTGAATTAATTATATAATATACAGTCAAAATATTTACAAGCTTTGACAGCCTAAGTTAAACAAACCGATAAACATGAGTTTCCTTCCTCACAAAGCCTATGGTTTACTCAGAACTGCTTAAATATGTAAAGTAAGAATATGACATGAAGAGTTCTTAGCTTTTACTTGTATGTATTTCAGGAGGGACTCGTGATTGAAAACAAACGTAGTAATGAAGCAAAATGGTTGAAGCAACTGTCAACATTGACACAGAGGTCCTTTGTAAACATGTCTAGGGATTTGGGTTATTACTGGTTAAGGATAGGAATCTATGTAGCCTTATCTATCTGTGTTGGCACTATATTTTTCAATATTGGAACAAACTACAATGCAATCTTAGCTCGTGGGGCCTGTGGAGGTTTCGTATCAGGTTTCATGACATTCATGTCTATAGGAGGCTTCCCATCCTTCACTGAAGAACTGAAGGTAAGTAATCTAAGTAAGCAAATGTTTTGTAGGCAAGCTGAGTGCCAAGAATGTTATTAAGACTACTTTCGGTGTTGTCACATAGGTTTTTTACCGAGAAAGGCGCAATGGACATTATGGGATAGCTGTTTATATACTCTCGAATTTCCTATCCTCGTTTCCGTTTCTGACATTGATGTCCCTTGCTACATCATCAATAACCTATTACATGGTGAAATTCCATCCAGGAATTTCACACTTTACGTATGTCTCCCTTGATCTTATTAGCTCCATTGCAACTGTAGAGAGCTGCATGATGATGATAGCATCACTAGTTCCCAACTTCATGATGGGAGTCATAATTGGAGCTGGTTACATAGTAAGAACTGTAATTTCAGAATTTTTTGTCTTAAGAGTATTTCATATATGTTTATAATCATCAGTATTTTCTCTTTTTGTACACAGGGTGTAATGATGATGACAGCTGGGTATTTCCGATTGCTGCCTGATCTTCCTAAGATATTCTGGCGTTACCCTGTTTCATATATCAACTATGGTGCATGGGCATTACAGGTAATTTTCAATGGAGTGGCAACATGTCTTGAAACCTAGATCTAGGAGAAAACTTAGTAGACACTTAATTCAATCTCAAACCAGAAAAAGAAATATTAGGACAGATTCCCACATGGCAAGGAGAATAAACATTCTTATTTCTAGACCAAGAAATAAACTTCACTGAGCACAGGTCAACTGACAATTATTATTACATGAGAAAAAGCATGCTCAACAGCACAAACCAAGATTATACTGGCTGATGTTTCATTTACATTATGTCGAGGACATGAAACGTCAGCTAAGTTGATATAGTGTTGCGGACTCAAAGGAAACGTAATTGGATTATCTGCTGATATCATACAATACCTCACTGTTAAAAGAAATAACAAAATTTTTTTTTTTGTAGCTTGTGTAACCACTTTAAATTAGAAAAAGTTCAGAAAATTAGTTGAGAACTGGGATTTTGCACTCCTAAATCCCGGAATTAGTCTTCTATCTGAAAAAGATTACCATGTAATACAAATTAGCAACTGGGTATAAGAGTTAAAATTATGCATAGGAAATGCAGCATAGCAGCTTAGAACCCGAAATTATACATAAGAAATGCAGCATAGCACCTTGGAGCCCGCATATAACAATGTCCCAATCAAACAATTTGAATTGTCTTAATTTCTGTGAAATGGAGAATGCAGGGAGCATACAAGAACGATATGGTGGGGCTTGAGTTTGATGGCTTCATACCTGGCAGTCCAAAACTGAAAGGTGATGTGGTCCTCACAACCATGCTTGGCATCCGGCTGGATTATTCAAAGTGGTGGGATTTAGCAGCTGTTATAGTGATTTTGATAGCTTACAGACTTCTGTTCTTTGTCATTCTCAAGTTCAAGGAGAGAGTCTCACCTTTGTTTCGAACCCTTTATGCAAAGCGAACCTTACAACATCTCAAGAAAAGACCTTCTTTCAGGAAGACATCGGCCTTTCCATCCAAGAGGCACCAAGTTCTCCATTCATTGTCTTCTCAGGAGGGTCTTAACTCCCCAATTCACTAGAAGAATCAACAAATCATAAGTATTCATGTAATGCCCTTACTCTGACTTGATTACAGAAACAAGGAAAAGGGATGATAGTAGCATTACGTCAGAAATTAGTTATATCAGCTTTGTTTTTCAAGTGCTTCTTCCCTTCTCATATCTGAAAATCGTTGCAGGATAATAGAAACCCTATTACCCAAGAATGCTTTCTTATGGCATTCTCTAGCCATGGCACTGGAGAGCAGAAACTTCATTTCTATTGTTGCAACCAGCACATTGCAGCAACCGCATTAAATAGACATATATACAAAAGATCCCATTGTTCTTAGTAAGAAATTTCAAGGCATGAAAAGTTCTTGTAGCAGATGCTCCAACATGACACTTCATTATAACATCTAATGACACCATTATATGTCATTCTGTTGTTGCAGTGCTAATGCATGGATCACAGAACAAAAGTGCTAATTAGAATGTAGAAGTTCCCAAGATAGATAAATTGGTTTCTTTTTCCTTCTTTGGGTTGTTCTGCTTCACCTACAATTACATTAGTTTCTATCATTTGTTATTTGCTACTGTGTTATGTGTTCTACAAGTAGTAAATTGCCATTCCAACAATTTTTGTAGCACACTGGTATCTAGCCAATTAGTTGATACACAGTTCATAAAATAATAGTGTACAAGGATTGCATTACTTTGAAATTTGGATGAACATTTTATAGGTTACATCCATCTTTTTTCTTCTGCACTACATTTTGATCAATTTAACCTACTACTCTAAGACTTATTCACATAAAGCACAATAAACCACAAACCTAAAAGTTAAGACGAGCCTGCTTGATCAAAGATGACCAATTATTTTGAAGACAGATTGCACTTGAACTGGGTATCCAGATCCCAAGCCTAACTCGTAGAGTGTTGGGCAACCCTCAAGCCTCTTTTTGATGCAGTTTTCCTGCTTTAAGAGTTGTACTACTAGCCTAGGTTCCTGCTAGACAGCTTATTTGAACCAATTTCTGCACTTCACTTTGGTCAATAGGATAAGAACAGCAAGCGGACATACATCAAGACATAATATGGTTATCCAATTAATCATTATATCTAGATGAAGATGGCGCTTGGATTAGTATCTACACCATGTGCATCCAGCCACAATAATTCTTGAATCCTAAAGCTATTGACTCTTCGAATGAACTTTGAACATATCCAAAATATCATTCTACTCTAACTAAAGATTTCATGGGTTAATCATTCTCAAGAATAGTGAGATATATGTTTGATCACTCAGAGTAGTGAATCTTATCTCGATTACTCCTCTCTATCTCCATACGATTCATGCAGATCCAATATACATCCCACTGAGTATTCTTGCTTAGGACCATGCGAAAAAGTATTAAAATATATCATTTGTCATTCAAGCAAGAGAATGATCTTAAGTTGAAAGACCATTTATGCAACTAAAACATGAAAATTTTATCATAGACACTCAAGTGATTACCAAATGACATTTTCATCTCGGATCATGCTCCACACTTTTTTGTAACAAGCACCTTTATGTTTAGCTCAAATATATCCATACTTCAACTTATTATATCAATTGCTTACTTCACTAGTAAGAGCATAAACATATATTTGTCTCAATAGCTTCGCTCAATATCCATTTCTTGATAAAATATTGACTAAAAGAGATTTAGGAATGATGCTTTTATGCAATAAGCATCTCATAATTACAACTTCCTTGTAGCTTCTTTTGCAAAACATGTTTTTTTCCATGGATTTTATCTAAGTATCGGCAATCATATTTATATACATACTAGTATAAAAAAAATTGCTTAATTAATAAAAGTAACACATAATATGACATGTATCCTACAATCAATCCAATTGATCATAGGGTATACACTAACAAATATTTCTAGGGAGCTTGTACATCTATAACCTCCTGTTGTAACTTAAGCATATACATAAGCCTAAAGATCCTTGAAGTCCAATGACACTCTTAAAGGTTAGAATTTAAACTTTCAACTTCAAGGTCTCAAGTATGAATATTGGGAAATTGGTCTTGAAAATTTATGAGATGGGAGATAGTCACCTCTTGTAATTGGCTTTCATATAAACCAAAAGAAAATACTTGTTGAATCATCATCATCATCATCAGAGCCTTTATCCCAAAAGAAAAAATGTTAAAAAAATATCTCTTACACCAAACTGAAAATAAGAGAAGACAGCGAAGAAACTAGATATGTAACTTTAAATTGAACATATTCAGTAACCCTACCTGTCGTACTAAATGACTCTTTCAACTAATAATGAAATAAAAGGCATAAAGAAAGAGTGACTAGGATGAAAGATTATTGGTTGATTCAAACAGCAAGTCCTTAAATTTATTGATTCCACCATTTTCTATTTATCCCAATAAGCCAAGTAATTTTACAGAGCAAGGTGGCATGGGCCTAAATAATCACCTATATCCCAATATCAAATTAGAACAATATGCAACTACTTCATAGATCACAATCAAAACTGCATTCTGTATTTAAAAATAAAAACAAAAAGTAAGCAACATTGGGAAATGATTACCCAATGGTTAAGAACATAGTATTTGACGATAAAAGATTTCAAAAACAGTTTAGCTGTCAAATCACCTCCTCTTTAAAAGTCCTATAGCTGATAGAATTGGAATCCAGAAGATGAGAACAATTAGCTTAATATAGAATTTCACCCAAAAGGCAATAAGGCCAACCTGATCATTTCCTTGATTTTGAATTTATATCTGTTCTGCTGCCTCTGGAACATCTTAGCACTTTCAGCAGGCACTTATTTAATTGGGAATCAAAATTTACCTGTCAGGTGACACTTCCAATAACTGCAATTACCTGGAATTCCTTTCCATCCTACCACGAACTGCAAAACGTTAACAAACAAAAGCAAAAGATTATAGCTCAACGTTTTATGAAGAAGATTAGTACACTTCACAAGTTAATAAATTGCTACCATTTTAATTTGTCCAGATCTGAATAATTGCCTCCTGCTGATAACAATCTGCTTTACTCAGTTTAAAGAAGCAGAACACAAAACTTCCATTTTATTAATAGAACAGGAGAAGTAACAAAATCATGATGAGATGGAGAAACTATAAGTATAAGAGTGCAAGCCAAAGGAAAATTTACAATGGCACATCAAAGCCATAATTTCTGAAGGATTTTGCTGGAATTCTGTGTTTAAAGTGGAAAATGCAAAATCAAGAATTCCAAAAAGATACCCACGCAAAATCTTTCAGAAAAAGGAACTAAATCACATTAAAAGCATTCAAATTAAGAAAAAGGAGGTCATTAGCCAGCCAGGAGTCAAAAACATTATTGCACTTTATTAAAGAATCACATCAAGATGTACAAGCAAGTCCAAAGTAAATAAAATGATATCAAGATATGGATCAGCTCATGCAGCAGATTTACTGATTTAGGTTTTGCAATCAGGAAATCAATCTTTCTTTCCCTCTAAAGAAAAGTCTGAGTATACAGAACTAATCAATAAACTTATCAGTCCCAATTTCAAGAGTAAATAATTAAATTACAATCTACTAACATAGTCTCTCAAAATTAGCAGGCGTCTCATAATGATGTTAGTCTGTGCTGCAAGCTCGCTACTCTTTCTTCTCATTGGATACACCATTTTCCACTTGGTTTTCAAACCCATGATAAGGAACTTCAACCATGGGCCTAGGAAGAGGACGTCCATCAAACTCCTTTGGGAAGCATTCAAAATCTGGGCCAAAATTGAACTTCACCACACAGTTTGGTTGATTCGGGAGAGTATACATTGAAGCAGCAGGATAGTAACGACCACCATACAAATCCCTGAAAGCAACTCCTTGGCATACTCCATTTTTGAAAAAAGAAATTTCACTTCCTGCATGAAAAGTCAAAAATTGTCGACAGTAAATAATGAAACTCCAAGCATTCTATCTGAAAAGCAGCAATTAGAGCTAATTGTAAATAGTCTCAACAAGTCCTCATCAAACACAGAATAAATAGTCATTTTAGTGGCAAGTTGGTTAAAAATTACAACTACTTCATTTCAAGCATAATGGCTAGAATTCAGTGCTAGACTAAAAAGTCTTTCCTCTGATATGCCCAAACAGGTTATGCAAGGAACTGCACAAAATACTCACATCATGCTGGAGTTTTACTAAAATGCTAGGTGTGAACAAAAGATTCAAATTTGATCAAATGCCCTATAAAGAGTTCACATGGAAAGATTACTGTGACCAGGTTTAGACGGAAAAACAAAACACAACCAAGATAGGTTCAGGTAGCTTCAGATTAGACTTTATATTAATTGTTCTAAGTTTACCCATTATGGCATGCCTTATACCGTAGAAAAAAGGACCAAAAGGAGATAACTTAGCACCACATTCAATGATCATACAGAAGACTGAATTCAATTCTTTGACCAAAATCATGGAAAAGAGTTCTACTGTGTTCTGATCAGACATTTTCATTCAAATCTTCCACATGATTTATGTTACAGAAGAATACTGCAATGTCCAACGAGATCATGTAATACAAGCCATAAAAAATTGCAGTGCACAAACCTTCCACTTGTCACTTCTCAGAATCCTGCTTAAAGGAATCATTTCTTCCTATATCTTTTCATAATAATCAAAGGCCTAACTTGCAGTTTGTTCACCGAAGTGACTGATGAATATTGTTTGGGGAGAATAGGATCAAATCTTATAGTCAACAGTCTCTACCATAGAGAGGCCTTTTCCTTATTCGATGATTAGAGAACCTTACAGTGTATTTGGATTGAGAAGATGGGATGGAAAAGAAAGGAAAAGAGAGCCTTAAGGGCCTTACTATTTTGACCAAATTACAAACCAGCTCACACAAAACCTTTGTAAACCACTGCTGATTTTTTTTTTTATCTTACTACCAAGTAACAACTTCTCATTTGGCTTTTCTTACTAGCTTCCTCACTACCTCCAACAATTGGGTCATAGGCGTCAAGAAAGGTAGAAAACCATTGCTGCAATTCTATGTAGCAGGAAAAGATGGCGGCCTTTCCAACATAACAACCACAATCTACAACAGCTAAAAAAATCACACTGGATTGCATGATTCACATGAAGAGGGCTAAAAAAAAAGGGTAAAGTCAATGCACAAGGATCCCACATTGTGAGGTCTGGGGAGGGTCACACATTAAAAGAAAAAAAAAGCTATTGGTCCATAAACAAGGAATGATTGGCCGGTCGGGGAACAAAAATTGAACATGGGTTTTCTAGGTTTGATGTCATGGGAAAGGGAAAAGGAGATGATGAAAAGATACTATTGGTCACATGAAGCCAAGGGGACAAGTTATCTTAATAAAATAGTAGTTAGTATTTACTTATCACTAAAAAGATAGAAAATGATTATTATTCATTTATATATCAAATAAAGATTCTTTCAATTATTAATTTTAAGAAAAAGAGAAACTCAAAAACAGAGAGAGATATTTAATTAAGATTTCAGTTTAAGAAACTGCCAACCTAAAATTTTGTGATTAGATTCTTTTCCACATTAATGCGACGCAATAATATCTAGTTCCATCAATATCTTTGTCAATCACTTTTCTCAATGTCGATACCTTTTAAAGATTTATGATGGAGTTACTTTTGGAAGAAAAATTCAATTTTGGACATTAGAGATCACTCGGAATGCAAGTGAAACACAAGGAATGAGGGAAGAGTAGCATAATTGGATGAAATTGAGCATTATTTGTCAACTTTAACCGAATTTTAACAATTCAAAACGACTAACTTATCATTTAATCATCCTTGTATTCCTTACACCCTTCAAGCAATGAACCATGCCATATCAACTACCTAAGATTATTGACAAATTAAAGAAGAAAAACATTTTAAAAAAAAACACATAAACAATGTTTGCCATATATTTTATCTACTATAATTTCTTCAAATTTTAGGAGTGACACCATGTTTAGTGGGAGGGAAAGAGAAAATGGGAAGGAAGGTGGAGGGAATGATTATCTTCCCATGTACGATAGGAAGGAAATGACAAAAGGGAAAGAAAATAAATAGATTTACACATTTTCATTCCTTCAAAATCTAATCCTTTTCCATCAATGGAAGGATAACACTCATATAACTAAAATTAATCATTTTATTAGCAATATTGCCCTTATACATTTTCTTTCTTTCCACTTTCCATCACCAATACCAAACACAAAGAGGGAAAAACAAACTCCCTTGCTTTCCTTCCCTTCTAATTTATCACCTTTTCCCCTTACCATCATTTTCCTTCCTACCAAATCTTGTACAAGAAATTTGGTTAAATTCTGATTAATTCAAAATAGGCCAGCGGTAAGTGATGTTATCGGCTTATGGAATTTATTTTTGGAGTCTATGTTAAGTATTATTGAAAAGTTCAATTCATCGCAATTTTCAATTTTAAAATGGTTTAAGATGTTTCATTACTCATTTTCAGAATCAGTTAATACAATGATTTGAACAAACAACTATTGCAAATATTAAGTAGCCAAAACTACTTAATTTATTCAATCAAGTTTATTTTAAAAATTTTATTTACTACATTGCCGATAAAATTTCTTCTGACCCATTTTCTTTGAACCTTTTATTTATCAAACTTTCAACTCTTACTAGATATAAACTCTCTAGAAATTGTATATATGTCTTTTGCAAAAAACGCAACCCATTTATGAGGCATTACTTTTCAGCAACAAATCAACTGGTTTCGGCGATATTCAAAATATAGAATACAAAAATTTTGGTACTTAATTTCTCAGCATCAAATTT
Organism: Heritiera littoralis; assembly: GCA_031772115.1. NCBI lineage: Eukaryota > Viridiplantae > Streptophyta > Magnoliopsida > Malvales > Malvaceae > Heritiera > Heritiera littoralis. Next base: position 4,766,340 of record JAPDPK010000043.1, read on the forward strand.
ACAATTTATTTTAAAGAACTTGTATATTTATGGGACAAGTATTAAAAATGTCATTCTATCAAAATATATGCACCATTTTCTCTATCTTCCAAATCAAAATGCTTCCTAGATGTTTCAATTACTCAGTGAACTATCTTCAGGTGTTTTTACTAAGCTATGCACCAAAAATTTTACATTCATGAAATCAACTTCTGAAACTGCACAAATGCCATTTTTAAAGCTTAACCAAATCTATAGCCATGTCAGAATCCAATTCCTACCAGAAAAATAAAGTAAGATTCATGGTGCCTGTTCAATGCTCCCTCATTTTACTCAAACCAGACCAAGAACAGTCATCTATACTAGTAGAAACTCTAGACAGTAAACATTTTGCACCTTTAAACCATTAATTTAGCCGCCATTACCACTAAAGCCTTGAAACAAAACACATTGATAACAGTCCTATGCCACAAACATGTAATAATATTATAAAGTGCTTATACTGATTTCTAAAATTGATTAAAAAGTGTATCTTAAATCTTTCATATACTCAACTCATCATTAGTTAGATTACTATTCTGGAAATTATCCAATTTCAAGGCAACCAAAACGTTCCAGCTTGTAAGAAAATTGAAAAGGAAAGCCGATTAAAAATCATGAAGACAATCAATCAAAAGAACAAGTGATAGAATCAATAATTAATTTTAATATACGCAATAAGGCAGAATGGGACTGGGATCATGTTTTTTCCTAGCTCTTAGAAACATCAAAAGTACCATCCTAAAAAGATATGTGTTTTGACTTGTTGTTTTCATTTTTCTAATGTCACTGCTAAATTACTAACATGGAAGTCCCCACTTTCTTTTGTCCAAGTAAAATGCTTCTTTCCCTTCTAAAATATTATCCAATTAAAGAATAAGTGGAATAAACATAGCACCAGCATACACATCCAATCCATTCAAATGCAATGCTCAAAGAACAAGCTTTAGTCAGAAAACTAGCAGAAACTTACCAGGCACTACTTTAGGCGGCTCCTCCTTCGCGTCAGGAGCACAGACATACCTCTGTCCTTTATACCAAACCAAATGAGGCGGCTTGGGAGCAAACGATTCACCTTCAGGTAAATTTATATAAAAGCCAATAACATCCCCTTCCTTATACCCTTCTTCCCCATACTTCTCTCTCAAAGCCTTATGCACCTTACTCCCATCAATATCTCTATACCCAAAGCTATTGCCATCGTATCCTACCGGCGCCTGCAAGTCTCCTTTCTCAGTAGACCATCCAAGCCTTGTATGCCCCGTCTGCCCCAACTTCACCACCTTAATTTCAAAGTACCAAGCTCCTTCCACCACCCCTCTTGTGGCTCTAACCATTCTATAGCCCTTTGTGCTCCCTGCGCTCATCCTATCATCACTTAACTCCACTTTTTCGGCCTTGTAAACCTTGGAAAGACATATTTTCATATCCGGGGTATCGTCTCCTTTGTCCGGGAATCTCGGAACAGGGGCGATCAAAACCGTGTCTTCTGCATTCCCAGCATTGTGGTTATTCACTTTGCTCTTCTTTTTCCCTTTTCGTGACGTTTTCGTCACCCAAACATTATTGGTTTTCTTCTTAGACTTCTTGGCTGTCGTTGTTTTCGTTGCAGAGGAAGGATTTGATGGGGCATTGCCGTTGTTGTTTTCCTCTGCGGCTGCAGTGGGGTTATCATCGTTGATTGTGGGGACTGAATTAGGGTATTTGGGAGGAGTTGTTAAGGAGGAGAGTTGTTTTTGTTTTTTCGGTGGAGGTTCTTCGTCGTCGTCGTCGAATTCTTCGTCGTTTAGGGGAACTTTAGCTGGGTTTTGCGTGTCGTCAGAAGCTGTTGTGGTGGTCGTGGTGGTGGGATCCTCTTCAGATAGAGAATCGGAGGAAGCCGCGGCAAGCTGCGTGGTTTCGAGTTTGCTGGAAGCGATGTGGTTTTGAAACTGCTGAATGTCATTTTGGAGTTCAATTTCCTTTACGGGTTGAACGTCGTCTCCAAGATCAGTGTCTATCTGAGGATCGCCAGTGACCGGTGGTTGCGGTGGTGGTTGGGCGCCGGTCCCTTCGTCGTCTTCATCCTTGTAAGTAGCGTGGAGAGAGTCCATTGAAGGGAAAGAAGCAGAGGCTTTCGCCTTCAGTTTAGGGCGGATTTGGATTTGGACTTCCTGAGGAGACGCGTAATGGAGAACTTTAAACAGAGAGGAAGGAGAAAGAAGGAAAACAGTTAAGAGAGAGTTTTGGGCTGGGATTGGGAGAGGACTTTTGGACCAATGAAATTGGGCTTTTGGTTTCCACCTTCAGGCATTGAAGATGGGCATTTATATGGATTTTGGGTCTCATCTATTACATTTGTTTCTTTATATCAAATTCATTTTTGACGCATTATTAATTTCGTTAGTTCAATTTAAAAGAAATTTTAATAAATATTTGTTTAAAAAATAATAGTACATTAACCATTGAACTTAAATTTAAAAAGACACAAAATCATTTATAAAGATTCTGCTATTTTTTAAAGTCACCTACGTTGTCATTTTTTTTAATTTTCTCTTGCCAATAAGTGTAATCCACTGAAAATAATTTCTACATTATTAACATTTGGTTGGTAAAAAATTAATTGGTTAACAAAAAATGATTTCCTTATTAACAAAAAATTAAGTCATTTTTTGAAAATTGTCTTACTCTTTTGAAAAAGGAAGAAATTTTTCTATAAATTGGTGTCTATATGTAAAGTTATTTACCAAGCTCGCTAGTATATTTTTACTCAAGTTAAACCTTGAATATGATTTTTTAAACTTTGATTTAATTTTACCCTACATAAAATAGTATTATATTTGATGAGAATCATATTAAAGGTCATTAGGCGTTGTTATGAGTCAAATGAAAGATTATTGGGCTTAAAGATAGACTGTGTCTAAGTGAAAAGAGGACTCAGAAAAATCGGAGAAGATCCATTCATTAACCATTTAAGCTGTGGGTCTTAAAGATAATTATGCGCAAAATAACTCCTATAATAAGTCAAAAGTATATCTTTATGCTATAAGTTTTTTTTGTTTATTAAAACCCTAGAAAAATCTTGTTTGACTTAAGCATCAGAGTGCGCGTGCATGGGAAAGCCCTTGCGCCCTCTGATGGTTTCCTTTCTTGCAGAGTTCTTAGAGATAAGTTAACACACAAATCATGGAAATCGAGATCCATACGTCATCAACAATCATTATTGTGAACAGGTAACAACAATATTAATAAAAATATTTTTCATTTAATTAGATTAATTTTAAATATTAAAATATTAACATAAAATATCTTAATATTTTAAATTTAAATATTTTTATTTTATATATTATTAATCTTAAATATTTTTAATATTTCACTATTAAACAATATTATATTATTATGTTAATAATAAATACTGATTTAATAAATAATATATTTATTTTTAATATTTTATTAATATTTTAATTTAAGATATAATGTTTTTATATTTTATTTACAAAGATTTTTATACTAATATTTTAATTATAAATATAAATATATAATAATTTTGTTATTATATTAATAATAAATAATTTTACTATAAAATATAATTTTTTAATACTATAAATATTTTTAATATTTAAAAAATAAATATTAATATATTATTAATATTATATATATTATATATATTAAAATAGTAATATTAATTCACATGTTTAAAATATTAATATAAGTAATAATAAATAGTTTTCTTTTAGTTGTTTGATAATATAACATTTTAATATTAAATATTATTATAAAATATAATTATTTTATAATATTAATAATTTAATTAATAAATAATAAATAATTTTTAATATTTTATTATTTTTGTTAATATCATTTGAAAGAAGCAAATAGATTTTTCGAAATAAAAAAAATAATAGAAAATATTTTCATTAACTCATCCAAGCAACGAAAAATCTTTAGTTTTCCAAAAAATTGTAAATATTTACTAAAAATCATTTTTTAAAAGTTTTTTTCAATAAACCAAATGGAAGTTAAGCGCAAAACTAATAAGAATAAGTATAAAAATACTAGAATCAGTATAAACCTATGATAATTAATTATAAAATTAATGAGAATAACCATAAAACACTAGAATAAGCATAAAATTATTATAATTAACTAAAAAATTTATGAGAATAAGCATAAAACTATAATATTTAATGTAAATTAAGCATAAAATTGATGAGAGTGTAAAACTATGATATTTTGTGTAAAACTATAAGAATTAGCGTAAAACTATTAGAATTATTGTAAAATTATCATACATAAGCCTATAATTATTATATATAAATATAAAATTAATTACACGCATAGCAGTCAATTGCTATAAAAAAGCGGTCGATTGCCATTATTTTTTCTGTGTGCTTTAAGTAAAAATAATGAAATTTAATACTAATTTGTCAACTGTTTAAAGTTTTGTTATTTAAATTCTTGTTTTCTGAAAGAATAAAAATGTAATTTAAAATATCTTGTTTTGGAATGGATAAAAATGTAATTTAGAATACCTTTGTTACTTTTTGAATGGATAAAAATGTAATTTACATTATATGTTATTAAAATAAAGTCGAGAAATTCTGAACACGACCTATTTGTTTCTCCTCACACCTTATTTCACCTCATGAGATTCCAAGCGCACTACTAGCACTTGGTACCTAAAATAATTGAAAGGAAAAAATGAAAAGTCAAGATTTATAATCCTAGTCAAAATTTACACAGACATATAATAGTAAAACAACTGTAACATATACATCTTTGTTCACCAAATGACTCATAGTGTTCAAGTACATTCCCATCATGATGTTGGTTTTGAAGCAATTCCAATTATGTTACTCAAAGTTTGTTTTAACTCTTGAACTTCAACCTTCAACTCTTGTACCTGTTCATTAGGCTGCACTGATAGAGAACATTGACTAGATTTATTAGATGAAATAGATATCTTTCCCCATAGAGCAAACACACCTTTTTTTCTCCGACCCTTTAACTTTTGAATAGATATCATCTTTCCATGAAATGCCTTGAGAATTCGAAGAACTAATTTCACTCAAGCTTTTTTTCATGATTTCCTAAAATGTAAACAAAAATTTTAGTGCAATATGCAATAAACTAAACATAAGTATAAACAAGTATAAAATAAAATAAATACCATAATTTCAGCTACCTTGTCATTTACAATAGTTCCATCCTTTCATGTACAAGAATGAGTATACATTTCAACTTGTGATGGTGGAATTTCATTAGCTTCTTTGGTCTACAAAAATTTAACATTAAATATTTAGATGACAAAACTACAAATATAAAAAGTATATTTCACATAATATTAGTCCAAAAGAGAAAATTAATATATATACCATAGTTTGGATGATTGTTGAGAATGTTTTTTTCCTGTACAATGAGGCTCAACTAATTTTCAGCAATTGGTTCTGTTTGTTTGACTTTGTTCTTTTAAAAATAAATGAAAACGTAAAATGATTATTCTCATTTCCTACTATTAAAACAAAGGTAATATTATATTTTGTAAACATAAACCTTTGCTTTATTAGTCAACCAGTGTCTAGCAAGAAACAAAACTTGATTTTTATCTACTCAAGAATCATTAACCTTTGCAGCCATTTTCTCAAATGTCTTATTTTCATCATCAAATATAGATTTTAATTCATTCTTCCATTTTCTCCACTTACCAATCATGTTTGTTATTGCCCAAGACTTAATTCTTTTCATTGTTTATTCATCAATGAGCTCATCAGAATCAAATTTGTGAAATTCAAACTTCAACTACAGTTTGATAAAGTAAAATGAAAATATAATGTCAATGCATATGAATAAAACTGTAGCAACCATTAACTAACAAGTAAATATGTTTGATACCTCTAATGTTTTCCACATTTCTTCCTTCTTATCATCTAACATCTCATGCCAATTTTTATACTCAATGGGAGCAATGCTAGGCATTCTCACTATACTACCAATGAATCGTTTTAAAGAGCAAGATTCATCATGTATTGTTACAGCATCTCTATTCACTTTAACAACAACATGCACTCTTTCTTTGAAACCCTAAATATTGGCCATACGTGTGGGACCTCAAGTGTTTCCATATGGATCATTATCTGCATAGAAAAATTACTTGCAAATATATATATATATATATCAAATTCATAAATAATTTAAATGTGCAACATTATAAAGCTTAAAGATTTATACTAGAAAAATATTATGTTTCTATACTCGAATTATGTTCTACTTGTTTAACTTAATTTTCATCGTGTGTAGATTGAGAAGTTGTTTGTAGATGCTCATGTCGTGAAGGCTTTGGTTCAAGAGACACATGTTGTTATTCAGATTGTGCTTGCGATTGAGAACTAGAGGCTCGATTTACTTTGTTGATATTCAATCTTTTACGCTATGTCATTTCATGTCTAATAAAACAAAAAAATAATAAGTACAATATAAGATGTAAAATGTATTATTTAATGAACTAATTACATAAAACTTTTTCCAAATTATTGTTCGAATAGAGTGAAGGATGGTGTGACGTCCTCGTCACTAACCAAATAGCAACTAACTTTTACCTCAATTAACAAATAAATCGACTTGTTTATCCGATGTCAACTACCTTACTGTTATGCCTTAGGCATTTTTATCAGAGTATAATATCCAATTTCACATGCATAAATTTTTTTTTTATAAACATGTGCCATATACATCAGGATCTCCAATATTCATACAACCTAATCCCCCACATGTACAAAACTGTAGCACCGTACTGTACATTAGCCGAAGTAACGACCGACTAAATATACCTTCACGGGATAAGTAGGAAGCGTGCCCCGAAGGTATCTCAAAATCCCAAAAGATGCTCCTCTATCCGGAGCGGAATCACTTCAAGTAATCTGTATGAAAAATAGTTGTAAAGGAGTGAGTTTACGCTCAGTAAGAAACTTATGTAAAAGAGCGTACTATATCACTATATGCAGTTTTCCTACTTGGCTCTATAATGTCATGTAAAATCATTATAAAGCATATTTCGTATATTTCTTTCGCAATTATCAAATACAAGTAAATCATGCTATCAAATATTTTCACGGATCTCAAATCACGTGAAATCAAATAGGCAAATACAATTATTTTCAAATAGATGGGAGACAATTTATATCAACAGAATCATGCACCAAGTAATTCTCATCATGGATACAGCAAATATATCCCATAGGGATAATCCAGAGAGATAATGGATACAGCAAATATATCCCATAAGAGATAATCCAATATAAGGATCTCATGAGGATACCGCAAATATATCCCGGGATAATCCTGAGAGATATCAAATAAATGGCGTACCCACGTATGGGCCAGGGATCCTCCCCAAAGCCGAATCAAGTAAGAGACTCATGGCCATTGTCTATAGCCCACAGTTTCACTAGTCAAGTGCCGTACTGCGAGTCTGAGGGCTGGACTAGAGCTCTTCAGTTAAATACAAGTAACAAATAATGTGCATGCTCTTTCAAGAGATTCACAGTCTCCAAAACCTCATTTATATAGGTTTAAAACAAATACAATTATCTTTTCTTGAAATAGGTTTTCTAAACCTTTCTTTCAAATAGGCAGTCGACTGGTCATATATGGCAGTCGACTGCTACACCACGTTCTGCCTTATTGAATTTGTTTCCCTTTTTGAAATTCAATTATTATATTTTTCAAAATACAAATAGGGCAGTTGACTGGTCCCAAATAGCAGTCGATCGGTTTTGAAACAGAATGTTTCTCGAGAATTAGCAGTCGACTGGCCCCCTTGACAGTCGGCTGGTTTTGAAACAGAATGCTTCTGGACAAATAGCAGTCGACTGGCTTACATAGCAGTCAACTGGTTTGAACCAATTTTCGAAAAACGGCGTTTTGGTTGTCTCTAGGCAGTCGACTTTCCTTTATGGCAGTCGGCTGCCCTTAGCCTAATTAGTACTAGGAGACAAGTCCGAAAATGTCATTTTTCTGCACAAAACAGCTAGTACATCTCTCCAAACCACATCAAAACATCATAAAACATGCGGACATAGCCGCCTTACGTCCGTTACATAAATTTCTTACCTCAATCGAGATTAATCCACAAGCTTGGTAGCCAATCTACCCTTGTCCTTTTTCACTTCTTCAAGCTGTAAACATCATGACAATTTAAAACCAAATAAACATACTAGATCAACTCCATACAACTCCAAACCCTCAACAAAATCAACAAAAACCATTTACTTTCTTACCTTAGAAATTAACCAAAATTTCAGGATTTTAGATCTCCTTACTCACTTGGATTCAACATTTCATATTAAAGGTATAGGTTAAGCTATCGACAAGGATCGTTTTTCATTCAACGAGCTAGATGAATCGATGGTTAGATGAGGGGGTTTGTCAAGGTAAGAAGCTTGAACACTTAGAGAAAAATGGAAGCAATGAGAGGGAGAGGGAGATGGGCTGGTGTCGTAGGGTGCAACAGATGATGATGATGAGTCATGTTATTTCATTTAATGCCCATTAATGCATTCTCATCATCTCAGCCATTGACCACCTCTTTTGACCTCTTTGACCTTTGATTATTTGACCCTCAATTGCCTTAATTCCCTCTATGTCCCATGCATCATTTATAAATTCAGAAATTCATATTAATTCCATTAATCCAAGTTGAAAAACTATACAAACATAAGAAAATTACAGAAAATTGGGGATTTCACATTCTCCCCACCTTAGAGAATTTGGTCCTCAAATTCTCCAAATTCAAGCAAGGTTATGTCTTAAACAATTCCGGATATTTCTCTCTTATCAAGTTCTCTAGTTCCCAAGTAGCTTCTTCTGTCGTATGGTGTTGCCAAAGAACTTTCACTAGAGGGATCATCTTTGATCTCAACACCTTATCTTTCCTATCCAAAATCTGAATCGGTTTCTCCACATAACTCATGTCTTCTCGAATCTCCAAGGGTTCATATTCAATGACATGAGATGGATCCGGATTATACTTCCAAAGCATCGATACATGAAAGACATTGTGTACTCCCGATAACTCCGGAGGTAGTGCCAACCTATAGGCCACATCTCCAACACGATCTAGGATCTCAAATGGTCCGATGTAGTGAGGACTTAACTTACCTCGTCGGCCAAATCTTATGATCCCTTTAGATGGAGAGACTTTCAAAAATACATAATCTTCAACCATGAACTCAAGTGGCCTCCATCGAGCATCTGCATAGCTCTTTTGTCTATTCTGAGCTGCCTTAAGCCTCTGATAAATCAACTTAACATCTTTTGAGGCTTGCTCGACTAAATCTGGAGCCAACAACTTGCGCTCGCCCACTTCTTCCCACCCAATCGGTGATCGACACCGTCTTCCATACAAAGCCTCGTATGGTGCCATCTTGATGCTTGCATGATAGCTATTATTATAAGCAAACTCAGCCAATGGCAGATGGTCGTCCCATGAGCCTTTAAAATCTAAAGCACAAGCTCTCAACATATCCTCGAGCGTCTGAATAGTGCGCTCGGACTGCCCATCAGTCTGCGGATGAAAAGCTGTGCTAAAATTCAGCTGAGATCCTATGGCTTCCTGAAAATGTTCCCAAAAGTGGGAAGTAAACCTGGAATCTCTATCCGATGTGATGCTCACTAGAACACCGTGTAGTCTGACGACTTCTCTCACGTATAAGTCTGCCAAAGCGCTAATTGTATCTGTAGACTTCATAGGTAGGAAATGAGCTGACTTCATCAATCTATCCACGATCACCCAAATACCATCATGATTCCTCTTGGTTCTGGGCAATCCCATAATAAAGTCCATCGTAATGTGTTCCCACTTCCACATAGGTATAGGCAGAGGGTGTAGTAATCCTGCTGGCTTTTGATGCTCTACCTTAACCTGTTGACATGTAAGACATTTTGCCACAAAATCAGCTATGTCTTTCTTCATGCCCTTCCACCAATACACCTTGCGAAGATTATGATACATCTTCGTGTTCCCCGGGTGTAATGTGTACTTAGTGGAATGTGCTTCCGTCAAAATTAGCTTCCTCAATTCATTATCCTCGGGAAGACATATACGGTTATTAAACCTTAAAATTTTATCCTCACCTGTATGGAATTCTGAGGTCATACCCGATTGAATTTCCTCTATAGCCTCAATACACTGGACATCCTCTTTCTGAGCCGCCCGAATTCTGTCCATCAATTTTGGCTCAATTCTCAAACTAGCCATCATACCAAATTGCTCAAGAGGTGTAACACTTAAACTGAGGCTTGCAAACTATTCAAGTAACTCATATTCTCTTATCATCATATAAGCCACTATACTCATACTCACATGCTTACGGCTCAGAGCATCCACCACCACATTAGCTTTCCCTGGGTGATACATGATCTCACAATCATAGTCCTTCAAAAGCTCTAGCCATCTTCTTTGCCTCATGTTCAATTCTTTCTGGGTGAACAAGTATTTCAGACTTTTATGATCTGTAAAAATCTGAAATCTCTCACCATATAAGTAATGCCTCCATATCTTCAGGGCAAATACTACTGCAGCTAACTCCAAATCATGAGTCGGGTAGTTCTTCTCATGGTCCTTCAACTGTCTAGAACCATATGCTACTACCTTACCATGCTGCATTAACACACATCCCAAACCTTGCCCTGAGGCATCACTATACACCGCAAATCCACCTGAACCACTAGGGATGGTAAGAATCGGTGCGGTCGTTAGCCTGTGTTTCAACTCTTGGAAGCTACTCTCACAGGCTTCATTCCACTCATACTTCACTTCCTTGCGCGTCAAGCGTGTCAGTGGAGCAGCTAGCTTCGAGAAACTCTCTACAAATCTTCTATAGTAGCCAGCTAAACCCAAGAAACTCCTAATCTCCGTTACCATCTTCGGTCTCTCCCATTGGACCACCGCTTCAATCTTTGATGGATCAACTGAAACTCCATCTTTACTGATCACATGACCTAAAAAGGAGATCTGATTCAACCAGAAATCAGACTTACTTAGCTTGGCATATAGTCCTCGATCTCTGAGGGTTTCCAAAACAATCCTCAAATGCTGCTCATGTTCTTCCCATGACCTCGAGTACACCAAGATGTCATCGATGAAGACAATGACAAACTGGTCTAGGTATTGTTTAAACACATCATTCATCAAATTCATGAATACTGCGGGTGCATTGGTTAATCCAAACGGCATCACCAAGAATTCATAATGGCCATACCGTGTCCTGAATACAGTCTTAGGGATATCTTCATCTCGGATCTTTAATTAATGGTATCCCGACCTCAAGTCTATCTTGGAAAAGACTTGTGCACCCTTGAGCTGATCCAAGAGGTCGTCTATCCTGGGAAGAGGATACTTGTTCTTGATGGTCACCTTATTCAACCGTCGGTAGTCAATGCACAATCGCATACTACCATCTTTCTTCCGAACAAATAGCACAGGAGCACCCCAAGGGGATATGATGGGTCGTATGAATCCCTTGTCTAGTAACTCCTGGAGCTGTTTCTTCAGTTCTTCTAATTCCACCAATGCCATCCGATAGGGAGATCTCGAAATGGGCTCCGTCCCCGGCACCAAATTGATAGTGAACTCCACTTCCCTATTCGGAGGAAGTCCTGGAAGATCATCCGGAAATACCTCTGAAAATTCCTTAACTACTGGAATTTCGTGAAGCGTGGGACGTTTCTGATCTACGTCCACCACGTGTGCTACAAACCCTTCACATTACAAATATGTTCTATCAATTAAATCTCAATTAAACCAAGCAAGTAATTATGCTTTTGCATTACATATTTGCAAAATTTACAATATAGCTAACGGGAGAGGAGAAAATCACACTCTTAGCATGACAATCTATCATCACATGATTCTCAGCTAACCAATCCATTCCTAATATAACATCAAATCCAGACATATTTAATAGGATTAGGTCAGCTATCGACTCTCTTTCTCCTACCCGTAGCTTACAATTACGATACACTATGTCCGTCATTTGAGATTCCCTAAAGGGAGTAATTATTTGTAGAAATCCTCCTAACTGCTCAGGCTTAACATTTAATCTCCTAGTAGCCATAGGGGAAATAAAAGAGTGCGTAGAGCTTGGATCAAATAAAGCAAGGACATATGTATCATTAAGGTAAATCTTACCCTAAATCATCTTTGGTGAAGCATCAGTGGACTCCTTGTCAATGGCAAATACCCGTCCCTGAGTCACTGGCGCCTTTCCTTTCTCTGCCGCAGTGGCCTTACGCTGGGGTTGTGTGGTCTTAGATTGTGGTTGAGGGGTCTTTTCTGACTCTTCAGGTGCCCTCTGATTTATCTTGGGACAATCTTTGATTCTATGTCCCTGTTCACCACACCAATAGCACGCCCCACTCGCCAACCGGCAAGGCTGTGCTCCATGAAATTTCCCGCATTGCACACACCTCGGCATCATACTCCTCGGTGAGTTAGCGGTACTACCAACTGGATGTTGGGATCTTTCATCACCTATTTTGATTCCGGTGGATCTAGGAGTTCCTGTATCATAATCATCATGACTCCTATTTAACATAATCCCGTATAATTATTCACTTAAGACACTTTATTTTCGTATAATGGACTTGCTTACCTGTCGAGGCTTTATCATAAGGCCTATTCCTCCTAGATGGATATGTATCCCTTAAGGCCTTCTCATCTGACTTCCGCTTCATAGGTTCTTTACCCTTATTCCTCGCTCGGAAGTCTGCCTGATGAAACTCATAGTCCTGGTCACATAGTTGAGCCTTACGGACTGCCTCTCCATAGGTAGTGATGTCCAATGGATATAGCTTAGACCTAATGGAAGGTCTCAATCCCTCCATAAATCTGTAGGTCTTATGATCCTCTATTCTCAGTACTTCAGGATCAAATCTGCTCAGTGTAATGAACTTTAACTCATATTGGCTAACCGTCATGTTTCCCTGAGTCAAGTTCAAAAACTCAACCTGTAATCTCTTCTGAGCAGTACGTGGGACATACTGTTCATTAAAAGCTTCCACAAATCTATCCCACGTCACTTCAGTATGCTTAGCCTCTAATGCTGTTCGAGTAGCCTGCCACCATGGTTCGGCCTCATCCACCAGCAAGTAGGCGACCAATCCTACCTTTTCTTTTTCTGTACATGCCAAGTACCCAAATGCTTTGGTAACCGCTTTCATCCAATTTTCCGCGGCCAATGGGTCACTGTCCCCCTTAAACTTCGGCGGATCCAGCTTCTTAAACTCCTTTATCAGTGCCACACTGCAGTAAGCTGTAGGATCTCGCCTCTCATTAGCTGGGACTGGTGGGGGTTGTACCACCGGAGTAGGAGGTACTATAGGGGTAACTGCCGGTGCATTAGCGGCCACATTCGGAAAATTAGCCATAAACTGATTGAACATTGCGGCTATGTTTTCCATATGTTTCTCCATTTTAGCTAGCCTCGTATTCGGGCTATGCGGTGGAGATGGAGGAGAAGACTGTGTCTGGGGCGGTTCACCACGACCCCGTCCTCGTCCTCGTCCTCGTCTAGTACTCCTCCTTCGAGTACTCATTCTGTTAAGATCATGATCAAATAACATCATTTAGTATAACCTTAAGCCGTTATACTACCCAAATCAAGTAAGCTAGTACAGTACATTGGGGAATTACTTTAATTCTAGCTGATTGACATCGACAAACTTCAGTCGAATCTGCTCTGATACCAATCTGTGACGTCCTCGTCACTAACCAAATAGCAACTAACTTTTACCTCAATTAACAAATAAATCGACTAGTTTATCCGATGTCAACCTACCTTACTGTTATGCCTTAGGCATTTTTATCAGAGTATAATATCCAATTTCACATGCATAAAAATTTTTTTTTATAAACATGTACCATATACATCAGGATCTCCAATATTCATACAACCTAATCCCCCACATGTACAAAACTGTAGCACCGTACTGTACATTAGCCGAAGTAACGGTCGACTAAATATACCTTCACGAATAAGTAGGAAGCGTGCCCCGAAGGTATCTCAAAATCCCAAAAGATGCTCCTCTATCCGGAGCGGAATCACTTCAAGTAATCTGTATGAAAAATAGTTGTAAAGGAGTGAGTTTACGCTCAGTAAGAAACTTATGTAAAAGAGCGTACTATATCACTATATGCAGTTTTCCTACTTGGCTCTATAATGTCATGTAAAATCATTATAAAGCATATTTCGTATATTTCTTTCGCAATTATCAAATACAAGTAAATCATGCTATCAAATATTTTCACGGATCTCAAATCACGTGAAATCAAATAGGCAAATACAATTATTTTTAAATAGATGGGAGACAATTTATATCCAACAGAATCATGCACCAAGTAATTCTCATCATGGATAGCAAATATATCCCATAGGGATAATCCAGAGAGATAATGGATACAGCAAATATATCCCATAAGAGATAATCCAATATAAGGATCTCATGAGGATACCGCAAATATATCCCGTAAGGGATAATCCTGAGAGATATCAAATAAATGGCGTACCCACGTATGGGCCAGGGATCCTCCCCAAAGCCGAATCAAGTAAGAGACTCATGGCCATTGTCTATAGCCCACAGTTTCACTAGTCAGGTGCCGTACTGCAGGTCTGAGGGCTGGACTAGAGCTCCTCAGTCAAATACAAGTAACAAATAATGTGCATGCTCTTTCAAGAGATTCATAGTCTCCAAAACCTCATTTATATAGGTTTAAAACAAATACAATTATCTTTTCTTGAAATAGGTTTTCTAAACCTTTCTTTCAAATAGGCAGTCGACTGGTCATATATGGCAGTCGACTGCTACACCACGTTCTGCCTTATTGAATTTCTTTCCCTTTTTGAAATTCAATTATTATATTTTTCAAAATACAAATAAGGCAGTCGACTGGTCCCAAATAGCAGTCGACCGGTTTTGAAACAGAATGTTTCCCGAGAATTAGCAGTCGACTGGCCCCCTTGGCAGTCGGCTAGTTTTGAAACAGAATGCTTCTGGACAAATAGCAGTCGACTGGCTTACATAGCAGTCGACTGGTTTGAACCAATTTTTGAAAAACGGCGTTTTTGTTGTCTCTAGGCAGTCGACTTCCCTTTATGGCAGTCGGCTGCCCTTAGCCTAATTGGTACTAGGAGACAAGTCCGAAAATGTCATTTTTCCTGCACAAAACAGCTAGTACATCTCTCCAAACCACATCAAAACATCATAAAACATGCGGACATAGCCGCCTTACGTCCGTTACATAAATTTCTTACCTCAATCGACATTAATCCACAAGCTTGGTAGCCAATCTACCCTTGTCCTTTTTCACTTCTTCAAGCTGTAAACATCATGACAATTTAAAACCAAGTAAACATACTAGATCAACTCCATACAACTCCAAACCCTCAACAAAATCAACAAAAACCATTTACTTTCTTACCTTAGAAATTAACCAAAATTTCAGGATTTTAGATCTCCTTACTCACTTGGATTCAACATTTCATATTAAAGGTATAGGTTAAGCTATTGACAAGGATCGTTTTTCATTTAACGAGCTAGATGAATCGATGGTTAGATGAGGGGGTTTGTCAAGGTGAGAAGCTTGAACACTTAGAGAAATATGGAAGCAACGAGAGGGAGAGGGAGATGGAGATGGGCTGGTGTCGTAGGGTGCAACAGATGATGATGATGAGTCATGTTATTTCATTTAATGCCCATTAATGCATTCTCATCATCTCAACCATTGACCACCTCTTTTGACCTCTTTGACCTTTGATTATTTGACCCTCAATTGCCTTAATTCCCTCTATGTCCCATGCATCATTCATAAATTCATATTAATTCCATTAATCCAAGTTGAAAAACTATACAAACATAAGAAAATTACAGAAAATTGGGAATTTCACAGATGTTTATCTATTGCTCTTCTAAGTACATGCAACAACTACTACTTATGACAGTTGAGCACTTTTTTTAAATAAATTTATAAACATCACAAATCCCAAATTTGTTGTGAAAAGCTTTAACGAAAACCTTGCATTTTTACACATTTTATAATAGCAAAATAATAATAATAATAATAATAATAATAATAATCATCATCATCATCATCATCATCATCATCATCATCATCATCATCATCATCATCATCATCCAAAACCTTTTACAATGACAACAATTTTGTCCTTCCTTTGGTTTGATCCAAATAAAGCAATCAAAATATTAAATATCCAAATGAAACTTCATTGAAATTAAGGGACTTAGGAAGCATTTTACTCGAAAGCGAAATGACTTAAAGAATATGAATCAACAACTGTCTCATAATGCAAATTCATTACATAAAGTTACTCTGTTACATTGAACTAAAAAATGTCTTCCCCATTATGTTCATCTATCAGACCGTCTTCTATATGCTCATTTTCTATCTCCGATTTCACCTCCACTCTATCATCAACTTCACTTCTAACACAATTTGAAGTATTATAAGTGTCATTAGATTCAACATGAATTTCTTCATTTTCTTGATCTCTACATAAGGATGATTCATCACCCATATCAAAACATCTCTAAGTTTTGCATGTTTGATGAGAACCCAACATTTATGTTTTTCATCCTTAACATAAAAAACTTTCTTAGCTTGTGATGCCAAAACAATGATCATGAACCAAATTAGTTCCACTATGAGCTAGGTGTGAAAAATTCACAAGAGTGAAACCAAACTTATCTTTCTTGTAATCACATTCAAATAACAGAACTTTATATCTACCAAAATAATTCAAATGAATGATGTTTGTTAAAACCCCATAATAGTTAGTTAACTTCCCCTTCAATAGGTCTTATATCTCTTTCACTTACATAACTCATCATCTTGGTTGTTACGTCTCCACTATTTTAAGTTTTCAAGAATCTCTTACGTGCCTTAATATGAAATCTAAAACCATTAATAATATAACCAATGAGTTTCTTGATCGTACTACTAGGCCACGAACAAGTAATTTGAGTTCATTTACGATACTTGCACTTCCTCGTTAATCCAAATGTGCAACCTAAGTAATTTCATAATTGGTTAAAATAATTATAATAATAAAAGCTACAAATACATATTTCAAGCCATGACGCAACACTTACATGATCACGAAACCCAACATGAAAAATTTCACTTTGTAACTATAATATCTCCTATGGAGTAAGACGACGAAAACAATTACACTTTTTAATAAGTTGTTCATGTTTTCTACATTAAAAAAATTCTTATAAGACTCTTAAATATACTATAGAAGAAAATTATCAAGTAGAAACTTGTAAAGATATATTTTTTACATCAAAAACAGTGCAACCTCTTTTAAATTAAATAACACATGTCGATGTCTTTGTACCAAAGTTTGCTTATAAAATGTAAAGGATGAGACCTTTTTACACTTGTTGACGTTAAAACCTTTATGTTTTTTCCTCCTCAATAGTTTTCCTACAATAGAAAGAATAGACACTTCCTCCTTAACAAGGGGATTCTTCTCATCATTTCGAATAGGCCGATTAAAATAGTCTTTATCTCATCACAATATCTTGAACAAAATGTTATGCATTCATTTGCTAAGTATCCTTCTACAATTAAACCCTTTGGAAGAGCTCTATTGCGCGCATAAAATTTAAGTGCAAGAAAAAACTTATTTAAATGAAGTTTAAGAGCAGAGATAATTAGCAAACATACTATTTTAAATTTAGATACTAAAACATATAACGCTTGAATATATACCTCTCAATAGGATACATTCACCAATATATGATTGGACCAGTAATTTTTGCTTCATTTACCAAATAGATAACAAATGTACCATTATTGTGAAAAAAGATTGAGGAAAAATTCTTTTTCATTTCACTTAGAATTGATACGGCTCGAGACTCGAGTAACTCAAGTTCATGTTTTTGAAGAACTTTAGAACAAAGATCCTTATAAAATTACAAAATTGAATAAGAACCAAACACACCTTTTCAAGTAAAGACCCTCATATTGATATAAGAAGAAATTCTTGCATTAAAAGATGACAGTTATAACTTTTGAGCTCTATTAGCTTCCATTGTTTAAGTTGCACACAACGTGAGATATTGCAAGAGTATTCATCCAGAGTTCTCATTTTATTAAGAATCTTCAAAAAAAAAAATTTTTCATTCAAGCTCATTTGATATGATGCTTGAGGCAAGTATTGAGTATTAGTGTCGTGATGAGCCTTTGGATGAAATATGTTTTAGATGCCCACTTCTAAAAGGCTATGTCATACCTTGTAGTTATCCTTTGACTTCCCTTCTTACCTAATCAATGTGCCAAGACGACAAACATTCTTTTCTATATGTATCACATCAAGATTGTGATGCAATAGAAGATACTCTCAATAAGGTAATGTAAAAAAATGCTTTTTTCTTCTAGGGTCCATTTTTATTACCATTTCATTCTTTCAATTATCTTAACACTACACTCTCGAATAGTGGTAAAGGTGCACTTCTAAATTCTTGAGTTCCATCAAAAGAATGTTTATCATTTCGAAACCTATGATTAGGTTCCAACCACCTATGATGACACATGTAACAGTACATTCTACCATGTTGTAACCACTTGGATGAACTGTCAAATCCACAACAAGGACATGCATACTCTCCCATAGTACTCCATCCAGGCAAGTTGGCATATGCAAGGAAGTCATTAATAGTCCAAATAAATGCAACACGTAGTTGAAAGTTTTGATTTTTTTAGGCATCAAAGGTCTCAACAGTGATTTCCTAAAGTTTTTGCAATTCATCTACCAAAAGTTGCAAGCATATATCTAGATTGTTTCCTAGACCTTTTGAACCAGGAATAAGTAAGGAAAGTATAAAGTTTGGTTGTTTCATGCACATCCATAGAGGCAAGTTATAAGGTATCAATATAGCATGCTAAGTGCTATATATCACACTAATAGTTTTGAAAAGGTCGAAATCATCAAAAGCCTGAGGGTCAAAACAAAGTTGAGGATATCGAAAATCTAATTCTTTCCAAGCTGGAGAATCTGCAGGATGTTTAAGATGTCCATCCTTAGCATGCTTATCTTCATGCCAAGCCATCAAATGAGCAGTCTTTAAGGACATGAATAACTTTTGTAGTCTTGGAAGAGAAAACCATCGTAAAATCTTTGCAACTTTCTTTTTTTTTTTACAAGTATCTTCACAATCACTTTCTACATCATTCAAGCTTTCTTTCAACCTACAAGCACCATATATTAAACAAAATTTTAGATTTTCCTTATCCTTCCAAAACAACATGCAATCATTGGGACAAATATAGATTTTTTTCATAACCCAAACTTAATGCAATAATCATCTTTTTCAATTCTTGATAATATCCAAGCAATGTGTTGTTCTCTGATAGAGCAAGTTTTAACACCTTCTGTAATGTTCCGTGATATACAGTAATTGTCGATATATTTCATATTTATTCAATTGGTTGGGTTGTCTACGATGCCCTTATACCATTCATTTACCACAATAATAAAGTTTTAAATAAAAGTCTATCTATAACTAATTATTAATATTTACATAAATAGTATTTCCTTCAATACATTTCACTAGCATTTACATCCCTCTATATAAAATATACAAAAGTAGTACTATACATAAACATTTGAACATATAAAAAGAAAATAAAATATACCTCTACGATCTAGCAACTGCCACCTGAGGGTACCAAGAGCACAGCCACTCAGTGGAACAATACATCACTAAAGATAATCTGTGATGAGGGGAAAAGAGGGGGTGAGCTTAATGCTCAGTAAGAAATTTGTATGCAAGAACTGATACTATGAAATCTATATGCATAAAATCATTTAATTCCTAACAGTACACTAAGAGACATTTTAGGAAGGATACTATAGTCGGTTAGGTAACCGAATATGGTATGGGAGGATATCTTGAAATGCCTTTCGTGTCCCAGTCCTTAGTTCCGACTATAAGGAATAAACAATTGAAGATGATATAAATATCAGCACAAAATCATTAAATAAATCTCATGTAGTCTTTCAGTCAATAAATAGTATGTAAACAATTTATTTAAGCAATTCTAAAGTAATTTCAGTATAAAATTCGGTTAAATAGTATAATAACATTTCAATACTATAAAGCAAGGGATAGTGGCATAAATCAAACTTAATATAATAGTATAGTGGAGACCAGACAACACCCAATAGATATCATGCCATAGTAATATCCCAAGAAGGGAGAAACAGTAACAGTAAGACATATGACCATAGTCACAGTGGTGTCCATAGTATGCACTAATCAGGTGACAACTGGGACACTGATGATATAATTAGTATCAATCAGTAAATAGTACAATAACAGCAACAGTCAGTCAGCATGATACGAGGCCTAGCAATCTCAAAACAGTTTACAGGCAGTATGAATATCTTTAAAAGAATCAATTTTAGTGATAAAATCTTCAGTCAATCCATAAATGCATATATTGGAAACATAAGTAGTTCAAGAATAAAAATTCATAAAATATTCATAGTTCAATAGTCAGTTCTAAAAATATTCTATTATCTATAATAAAGTTATAAAAACATGCTAATACTCTCATGTATGTAAAATTCAATAACATGAATTTTTAAATATAAAATTTCAAAGTTTGGTAAGAATATGAAATTTCAGTAAATATGATAAAATCAACTTAATAAATCTTTCATTTCTAGTATTCAAAGATATCAAAATATAATTCTAAGAATTTATTAAAATTTTCGGCATTATAAAGACTAATTCTATCCTAACCTCATTGCAATAAAAACACAGTTTATAATACCAACAACAGTCCACAATTTCAATGCATTTAACCTCAAAACAATTTCATAAAATCATTTCAACGTCAATATGCATTCACAGTATTCCTACGTCTTTCATACTCATCCCTTACCTTACGGTTTTTACCGAAACAACCAACAGCACCACTTGACTTGTCTCACTCCCGGGCTGCAAAACGTTATGCAAACACCATTATTTCACTATACTTCAATTATAATTAATTTTTCTTCATCAAAATCTATCATATTGTCTACTGTAGCAACTAAACAAGTCTATTTTACACTAGTGCTAAAACTGCAACTATGCCTAAATTAACTCTGTTTTCGAATCTGATCGCACTGATAGTCTTATCTTAATTTATACAATATCATGGGACCTAAAATACATCAAATTAAACATCATTACTAGGTCCCCTTCTCATGGCCGAGTGCTTCATGGAGGAATCCATTAAGCTTTTCAACAATTTAAGCTTTATTTCATGCTTTATCATTGTTCTTCATCCTTTTTACACCATTTTCATGCATCAAAACACCATTATTCATGAACATTTCATCATGGTTGAAACCCTAAGGGAACATTTGAAGAGGTTTTGATTCAATCTATGGCCAAATTCAAGCTTAACTACCTTAATTACATCATTTACTAACATTAAATCATGAAGAAAATGTAATCTCTCTTACCTTAAAATGTGGCCGAATACAAGGGGAATTCTTTCACTTTGATTTTGTCCACTTCACCCTTAAATATTGGTATGGGCTTGTAGAGCACTAAATTTGGGACAAGTTTGCAGAAGGAATTTTTCAGTTTTAAGCTTGTTTACCTAGTGTTTTAGAAGCTTTTCTAACTTGTTAATGGTGGAAGAGTGCATGGTTGAAGATGATAGGGTGGACCACCATGAAGAATTGTGTAGAGAATTCTTTTTAAATTATCTTACTTACAAAATTACCAAAATACCCTTATGTTTAATGATTTTGAACAATTTTACCCTTAAACTTCCATAATATTTTTAACATGTCAATTATTTCCAAAATATTTTATTTCATCATTGAATATAAGTGTTGAACATATTCTAATGAATGGTTGGGGTTTTATTAAGGTTTGACTAACCGTAAGAGTGAAATTACCAAAATACCCCTATCAGGCCAATTGCGTAAATTTATTACTTTATGTATGATCCAGTCTATTTATTGACATAGCATAAAACTTATTTTCACGTAGATTATCATACTTCAGTTGGTTGGTCAAAAGTCAATATAGTTTGACCATTATTCATGAAAATTCATCTGACCTATGTCCTTAATCATCTTTTCCTAATTTATTGGGACACTTCCCAAAAATGCCTTAAATAAAAGATTTTAGATTCTAGATTCTTACATAAATTTATTCGGCTCTGCTTACTGTGTCTATCAAGTCTCCCATCCATCCGGGCACTGTAAGGCCTATCGGATCCACCATATTGTTCCCAGTTATATCTGAAAAATACAGTCTTACACGTGTAACAGTACTAGAATATGTGATTCTCACACCTCTAATAATGTATTGAAAGATTTATTTGTCCACGCATTAAAACACTTAATGTGGATAGATTACAAAGGAGAACTTTGTAAAGTTCTTGCAATTTGGATATAATTTCTCATCCGCATCTTTAAGTAAACCATAAGACTTGTCACTATCAATTCTATGACCATAATTTTGCTCACCACTAATATCTCTTGATTGTATGTTACCCACGTCAACATTCATAGCTCTTTCAGCCATCATATCATGTAATAAATCATAAATGTCATAACATGACTCTCTTTCTTCCTCATTAGTTTTACTAGTCAATGAACACGGCATCCAAGACCTCCCCAGGAAATATCTGTCAAACATATCCTTTAAGAAAGCCATCACATATTGTGTGATCAAATGCATCTCTTATAGACACTCTATATATGTTGACACATTTAACACAAAGACACCAAAATTTTCTATCTTCAGATGATATTGAAAAGGCAAAATCTAAAAAACTAGTGACTCCTCTTATGTATTCCTCATTGGCTCTTAACGTGAGATATATCCACATCTTATCCATAGAATGTGAAATGGTTAACACTGTAATAATAATATAATTAATTACCATAAATTATTATAACAAAATCTAAACATGATTTAAGAAATTCTAAAAAAATTCAAAATAAGAGTTTCAAACTTATTTTTTTTCCTATTCTTATTACCATATTATCCTATATGGGGTTCAAAGTTTTGGGTGTTGGTAATGTTCTTCTAAGGGAACTTTTTTAAACAATACTATTTATAGGGATATTTTTGTATTAAATGTAGTAGTTAATAATTAATTTGATCAAGGCTCAATTGAAGATCCAATTAAGAAGCCTTTAAAATCTAGAAAGTACTTTCAACATGTAGTGACTTTGAGGTTCAATCTGATTTGTTGGCTAACTTGGAAGAGAGCTAAACAATAGGTTCATTTTCTTAATCTAAAATGGTTAGAAACTAAGCTTATGTCTTAGGAATGTTAGGTACTTGAAAGCTTCAAGTTTAAGATGCATTTGAGTTACAATCCAAGCATGTCCTACTTCTAGCTCAATGTTTGGGCTGCTTGAGATTTAAATTCTGTTTTACTCATTTTGTTGGCTATTTAGGTGTGTTTAGGGGTTATCTTAGAGAAATTTTCATGCATTAAGGTCATTAGAAATCATGCTTGAGTCAGTAGGAATTAAGACATAACTTTTGAGGCCATATAGTTCAATCATTGCACTAATTACTACTTAATTTCATGCTTGCTGTTTGGTAACGTCTTTCATGTAATATTTTCCTAAAAAATTCCAGATTTGATGTTCAATCACTTAACATAAGGCATAGATTATTGGTTAGGTCCAATTAGGTGTTTAATGTTAAGCTTAGAGGTCATATAGGCATTCTTAGCAACTATTGTTTCATTTTGCAAATTTGTCCTATTTTTCTACCCCTCTTTAGGTCAAGGTTTAGCCATAATTTGAGTTGATAAATTTTAGATTTCATATTTAATTAGAGTACATAAGGTTAGGTTAATGTTTGAAGTCTAATTAGTTCATGAAGGAGTTTACATGTAGTTTACTTAGTTCGAGTTTACATGTAGTTTACTTTGTTCAAGTTTACATGTAGGTCTTACACTTAAATACCATTACTTTGGTGCATCTAGAGTCACTATTTTTCTTTGCTTCACTGCCTAGGTTCTACTTACTATTTAGCCATCTTTTTCTTGTTAATTGAAGTGAAAAATTTCTAGATTTTATGTTTATCAAGTTAACTTAAGGTCTCAATCAATTAATAGGTCAAATTAGTTCATTAAGGATAAGGCTTGAGGTCATATGCTGCCATGGAGTCTAGATTGCAAATGTTTTCAATTTTAGTTTTAATAAAATTTAAAAATTCTAGATGTCACGACCCGAAGGCTGCGACAGTACCTCTTACATGTACGGACGCGTAGAAATTTAGGGCTAAATTTTTCAATATCCTATACTTATTTTATCTAAGTACAATATAGTGAATTTTTGTTTCGGGACGTTAACTCCCTCGCCTATTTTTATCACTTTACTCAGGTTATATTCCTGCATAAAGATTACAAGAAATATCCAACTCATGCTTCCCAGAATAGCAGTTGATTATATTCTAGCATTCCTATTACCAAGTTCATCTCCAATTCATGACATTGTATCTTACGGTTTACATTTTCTTACTTGATCACTTATTCATGCTATTCAATTCATATTCATGCTATTCAATTCATATTCATACTCATGCAAAATCAACAATTCTATACTTCCACCATTTCTATAGTCCACATGCTATTCTCTATATTAGATTACATCTCATCTAAGTACTGAATCAAAAACAGCCTGAATTGATAATGGAGACAAAAGAAGAGTATGTATACCCAATGTTCACAAAAAATTTCCTTCGAGAGTTGGGACTATATTTCAGGCTTGGGACTATTCGGAAAGCTCCGAAATACTCCCCAAATCCGTGCTTAATCTGAAAAATTTAAATAGCGTTTAATGAGCAAGGCTTAGTAAGTCATTTATATAAGTGCAGAGTTAGAATTATACTGTTCTATATGCCATGCCATGCCATGCATGATATTAGGTGAGAAAAATTTACTATCAGTCATTCTCTTATTCATCATGCGATCATATACCTGTCATGTTCTCAGATTCAGTTCATCTATGCTTCAACATGTCATGAAATGTCTAAGTTATGAAACCATGATATAACCTTTGACATGTAATTATGAACGAAGTAGTTACAGTCACAAAACATGTAATAAATATTCTTGTAAACAAGTTCAAGACATGTAAAATATCTATACATTTCATGTATTCTTTTAAGACATGCTTGAAATATGCAAGCTTTTTCATTTCATGTCAAGTATGCTTTTTGAAACATATTTCATATCACATATACTTTTTGAAATACATTTCATATCACATATGCTTTTTGAAGCACATTTCATATCACATATACTTTTTGAAATACATTTCATATCGCATATATTTCTTTGAAGCACGTTTCATATCATATATACTTTGAAAGTATATTTCATATCACATATAGCATCAAAATGCGTTTCATATACTGTAAATCAATATCCAGTTTAGAGTTCATTTTCATTTTAAAGGCATACTTTAAACTTCTTTTCATATTATGTGAGACTAGGCTAGATCCCTATCTCTCTATCAATAAAGACTTAGTTCACTGTAGCTAGCAGTGAAGAATCATATCATCGTCTCCTGGAAACTACTAGGGCGCTATCTATGGCCATAACCTCATGTCTCTCAGCCTCATTGATCAGGCGAGACTGAGACTGTCCACACTATTGTCGGACAAGCATCTATGCCTAATGAGTAATCTCCAATTAGGCGGCTTCCACTATGCTTTATTGAATTTAATTCTCTTAGGGTGCCTATAGTCTCATAAAACATTCAATCTTTCGTATAAAATAGTTTAATGTATGTAATGCTTTTCTGAAGATCATTTACATGTATATACGTACATACGTGAAAACTATCATTTCATTCTTTTCAAAACCATATAAGCATCAAGCACTCTGATAAGCATGATAAGAATAAATCCTTTTTTTTTCGTGTTTCATGCATAGTACTAAAGCATGCTTAATGGTAAAAGAATTCAAGTAGATGAAATGAAAGCAGTATAATGTAGTGCTCATGAATCACATGAATGCCTATCATTCCATCTCGTGATGTCTATAAGTTTCTACCATATCGATTCATTTACAGTTAATATCATACCATTTTGGCACTTTATCGTACCTGCATTTCATTTCGTTAAATCTAATCTCTAAGTATTCAAATCATTTATCGTAAGATTCAATCCTATACAAGATAATCCTACTTCTACGTTATATAAACATCTTACCTAAGCGGTGTTAGTTCGAGCATGCCCCGTGTCCAGCTAGACTGTTTCCGTCGTGCTTGCGTTGTGCTACACCTTCACAATAAAAAAATCCGACTTAAGAACGTCTAGCTCATTTCTATATACTTGAAGATTTAACTTCCAACTTAATACACACACACACACACACACATATATATATATATATATTTACACACTTAACATTAATTTAATTCGGATTTTCAATTCGGATTTATCTCATCTTCGTATCTCTTTCTCTATATATATATATATATATATGCGTTGTGTTTCCACACACACACACACACACACACATATATATATATCTTTCCTTTCTAATCCTTTTTCTTTTCCTTTCTTTTTATTTCTTTTCTTTGTCTCTTACCTTGTCTTCAAGTAAGTAGCATATATATACATTCAACACTAGTATAATAAAATTTCTAAAAATCTACTATATATCTTTATATATGTACTACACATACATATATTTATCTATTTCCATGTTTTCAATTAAGTAATACATATATATATACACATATATATATATATATCTTTAACATATATATATATATATATATTTTTTCTCATCTCCATGTACACAATATACATTTATATATAATTTTCTTTCTTGAAATTTCTTTTCTTTCCTTTTTAATTATTTTTCTTTCTTTTCTTTTTTACCTTTGTATTTTCGGTAGCTTGGTGTAGAACACCACCCACGGTAGCCCCTATATACTCCTTAAGTAGCCCTCATTTGGTGCTCCGGTTCAGCACCCAACCAGCCACTGAAATCTTGTTTTCCAGTCCTTAAAATGCTCACTGTCCAGCTTACTTCTGATGCCCAATTTTAGCCTTGAAGGTTACAGCCAATCCCTCTATTTCCTCTTTTTTCCAGACCTGAAAATGCACGATCAGCCCTATACCGAACAATGCTCTAGTTCCCTTCTCGTGTCTTGTCTTTTAGCCATTGTTTTAGGCCCGAAAATGCAGCAACTAGGTTACCAAATCTCCAACCTTCCTCTGTCTTCTAACTCCTCTTCAGCCTTGTGTACCGTTGTTTTCAAATTTTCCTTCCTTCCCTTTTTATTTTTTGTAGTTCTGTCCAGTACCGAGATAAGCCCTTAATGTGGCTCTAACACACCACTAACACACGCACACACTTCCAGATTTGAACTGCCATGCTTTCCAACTCCCATACGGCCACCAAGGGTCACTGTTTCTCTTGGCATCAGGTCAGGAGTCGAGCCACTTCCAGCCTTCCGTTCGCTAGTCTTTTGTCTTGGCTCGATTCCAACTGCTTCACTCGGTTTCTTCTACCTCCAATACCAATTGTGCCTCTCCTTTTTACTCACTATAAGGGTGTCTAGAACGGCGGCAAGGAGAAAATGAGATAAAAGAGAAAAGAGTATGGAGAGCTGTGGAGAGGTACGGTGAGGTGAAAGGAGAGAAATCAAAATTAAACAAAGCATAAGAAAATAGTGTGAACTGATAGGGGCAGAACTCTGCCGCCCTATTCTGCCCCCTATATTTTTTTTGTTATACTTATATATTTTAGTAAAGTTATTTATTTAAAGAATATATTTATATATATTTTAAATCCTTTCATTACTTTATTATAATCATTTATACGTATCTTTATTCTATTCATTTTATATTATTATTTATCTACTTAGATATATATTTTTCTACATTTATACATATTACAATTTCTTTGTTCTTGTAAATACATTAGTACCTATATACGTATTTTCCCGAGTATATATTTGGACTCATGCATGTAATTTGTAATGATACATATACATATACACACTTATCTTATATATATGTATATTTTTACTTTCTTTGATCGTATGTATATACGTGTGTATATGTATATGTATATATTTTACATTTTATTATTCGTATTTATCTATGTACTTGCACATGCACGCATGCATGTACGCACATCGTATACATGTACATTGTATGCTTTTAACTTGGTTCATGGCGTACACAACTGATCCTTTATATATAGGTACAAACTCCTTTCATGTCTATTTAACGTATCATAATCTTATACTTGAAATTTCATGAGTACATTATCTCTTTATGTTCACTAAATCACACAAGAAGTACATATTTAGCTAGGATAAATTATGGTTCTCACACTAGATTTGATTTCTAGCCTCTTAACTCTTATTTCAATATGAGTTTTGGTTAATTTATTCTTAGTAGGATAAGGTTTAAAGGTGGTAAGAAATAGTTTAGGTCAACCTTTAGCTAAGTAAGTCTAGTTCATGGTGAAGTTAAAATAATTTTCTATTTTTGGAACCTTTAGTTCAAGCAAACTTTTCATTTTAAAATTAGAGAAAAAAAACAAAGTTTCTTAAGGTAGCCAACTAGGTGTTGTTTTACTTAGTTAAAGTTTACATGTAGGTCTTACACTTAAATACCATTAGTTCAGGTGTATCTAGAGTCACCATTTTTCTTTGCTTCACTGCCTAGGTCCTAGTTGCTGTTATGTTTTACTTATTAATTGAAGTGAAAATTTTCCAAATTTTATGTTTATCAAATTAACATAAGGTCTTAATCACTTAATAGGCCAAATTAGTTTATTAAGGATGAGGCTTAAGGTCATTTGCTGCCATAATGTCTAGATTGCAAAAGTTTTTGGTTTTAGTTCTAATCACATTTAAAAATTCTAGATTTAATTTCCTGCCTTATAACTCTTATTTCAATATAAGTTCTTGTTAATTTAGTTTGGGAGCTTCTAAATGCAGCCGATATTTCACTAAATGCAACCTATGCTTTTTAATTTTTTATATCTTTAAATAAAATGACTATTTTATCCTTATCACAACCACGAAACTGGTTTAAACCAAACTCCTAGAAGTGAATTTTCGACAGTTTTTTCGTGATCCCAAAAATTTATTTTTGGGAGAGCTTTTAATCTCCCGGAAACAAACTTCCAGGAGCCCTTAGGATCTCCCGAAAGTCCACTTCCGGGAGCCCTTAGCAACTCTCGGAAGTGGACTTCCGGGAGACCTTAGGAACTCCCGGAAGTACACTTCCGAGAGTCGTTAGGAACTCCCGGACTTCCAGGAGATCCTAAGGGCTCCTAGAAGTCCACT
This sequence comes from Heritiera littoralis, assembly GCA_031772115.1. NCBI lineage: Eukaryota > Viridiplantae > Streptophyta > Magnoliopsida > Malvales > Malvaceae > Heritiera > Heritiera littoralis. The sequence continues at coordinate 4,795,715 of JAPDPK010000043.1, forward strand.
TCCAAGAGCTGTATTTTTTTTAATATTACGATATATTTATTTGTTTTGATTTATTTTGTATATTCAATATTATCCTTTTTATTTATAAGTATTTTATTTATTTAATCATCTACAATTTATTTATGTAAACATGTTATTTGTTTAATATATATAAATAAAACAAAAAAATCGACGATAAATAACATAATGATAATAAATTAATAATGAATTAATAGATTAATATTTAATTTAAAAATAAATGTAAATATATAAAAAAGTCTACTCTCTCCGTCTCTTCTGTCTAACAAAAGAAATAAAATCTACTGGTGGTGGTGGTGGTGGTGGTGTAGGAGGTGCTGGTGGTGGTGCTGCAGGAGGTGTCACCGCTAGTGGTGATGCAGGAGGTGCCGGTGTTGGTAGAGGTAAGCACACCAGGAGATGTTGAGCAAGGACTGCTGAGGAAGGACCTGCTGAAAATGAAGCTATTGGTGGAGGCCGAGATGATCCCGAGACCGATGGTGGAGGAACTGGTGCTGGTGGTGGATCAAGACGTGGAGCTCGAGGTAAAGCTAAAGGCAAATGCTGTATCACGCTGTAAAAAGTGTAAATGACCTGTCTCCATACATCAATAGGCTGATCATAACCACCAGCCACCACAGACTCAAGCTAATCCCGTACGATTTCCACTATGTGCTATAAAATAATAATAACATAAATAGATTAAACAAATATAAAAACACAATATTGATATAACATAAGAAATGAATGGTTTACCTGGTAATTGATTGACCTCTGTTGAGGTCTCGATCTATATCTAGGATTCTGCACATGCCGACAAGAAATCGTGACTTACCAAGTTGTATAATCCACTGTACACTATCCAAGGATCCTGCATCGTCTTCCCTTCCTCTCATCGGTGAGCAAATGATAGTCCCACATATCCCAGTATTCTGCTGAAAGGGATATTGTACATTGTAGTTCACTGGCTTCGACCCTCGCTCCTCGTGATATGGGGTGAGAGATGGATGTGGAATCATCTGTATATAACCCCACTATCGAAGAACTCTATCCGGATGATAAGGCTCTACATTCTGCTTAAACTTAAGACATCCGAAAAAGTAAGTAATCTGAGGCAAAGGATGATGGACTCTATCATCTGCGTATGAATCCCAACAGACTTGATCATAGCTGAGGTCATCAAGTCGCTCCCTTAGTATCCAAAGTTGCAAAGTACAGCTAAGTGACTCCCATTTATGAGCCCGTGGCAACTCCTGTCTATATGACAAATCCTGTACTGGATCTAACGAGGGAAAATGCTTCTAAATCCATGCCTGCATTAAACAAAGGCAATATTTATAATAAAATTATAATTTATTATATATTAAACAAAACAATATGAAATTTATTAAATAAATTTTGAAATACCTGCAATAGTGTCATGTAGCCAGCTATCGAATGACAGTTAGACCCGTTGGCACTTCCCAGTTGTCTATACGTATACGGAAGACAAGCTGCACCCCATGCAAATCTCCCAACGGCCGTCAGAACCTCCAAAAATGATAAATACGCAACCGGTACTTTGGTTGAACTCTTATCAACAAAAAGAGTGCAACCAAGTAAAAATAACAAAAATGCGTGAGCCGTGTACTCTACATGCTCCTCGTCATCAGAGTCGGTCACACTAAGAAATGTATCTTGTAACCACTGCAATCTAACCTGTGGTCCTCGAGAGGCGGCAGTCTCCTCACATGTACATCGACTCCAAGCAAATGCACTAGCATCCGATTTGCCTCATCAATGGAGACAGTAGCAAATGATATAATCCGACCAACCATAGGAATGCCAAGTAATGTAGACAAATCATCTAGAGTGATGGTCATCTCTCCGAACGACATGTGAAACGTATTGGTCTTTGGCTGCCACCTTTCAATAAATGCAGAAATGATGGTCTTGTTGCACGTCAAATAACTGCAGTCCAACAACGGAGCCAACCCTGACTGCTGGATGATCGACCGGATGCATGATCGACTCGGATCCAACGGCCATATACCAACTTTCGGACCATGATTAATGACTTTAATCTCTCCTCGTTCTTGTATTAAAACAAATAAATAATTAGTATATAATTAAGCATAATTTTCATAGCAATAAATATGTAATAACTTTCAAAATATACCTTTCCTTCTCAAATAGTTGCAGCAACATGAGATCCAAAGCTCCGCAAAACGGACGCATCAACTGGACCGCCACTACCAACTCCCTGATCAGAAGTACTGGCCTGCTGTGTATCCTGGGTGGCAGTGGCCTACTGCCTCTCCTTGACAACTGTTACCTCGTTAGAAGCACGGGCATGTTACGTCTCCTGGGTAGCAGCTGCCTCATCAGATACAGGCACTTGCTGCGTCTGCTCGGTAGCTACCTCAGCAAGAGTAGCAGGTGCGATCTCTGGTTGCATGGCCTAGTCACCTGCTGCTACAGATGTAACGCATTGCCTAACACGTTGTCTAACACGTCACCTCCTCTCAGATGCTATCGGTCACCATCGCCACCGCCATGTGGATGGACTCAAGGGGGGATGACTATGACTACGACCACGCAATGACCTGGCTCTTCGTGTACGTGCCATCTCTAAAAGCTAATTTTATTAAAAAATATATAATAAAAACTAATCTTATTAAAAATTTAATGACATAATTAAAATTAAACAATAATAATAAAATTTAATAATAATAAATTAAAATTTATTAATAATAAAAAATTAAAAATTAAAAATTAAAATTAAACAATAATAATACATTTTCATAATAATAAATTAGAATTTAAAATTAGAATTTATTAATAATAATAAAATTTAATACTAAAAAATTAAAAATTAAAATTAAACCAAATAATACATTTTCATAATAATAAATTAAAATTTAAAATTAGAATTTATTAATAATAATAAAATTTAATAATAAAAAATTAAAAATTAAAATTAAACCATAATAAATTAAAAATTAAAATTAAACCATAATAATACATTTTCATAATAATAAATTAAAATTTAAAATTAGAATTTATTAATAATAATAAAATTTCATAATAAAAAATTAAAAATTAAAATTAAAATTAAACAATAATAATACATTTTCATAATAATAAATTAAAATTTATTAATAATAAAAAATTTAATAATAATAAATTTAAATTTAAATTTAAATTAAACAATAATAATAATATTTCATAAAATAAATTAAAATTTAAAATTTAATAATAAAAAAAAGTAAAATTAAAATTGAACTCACGGTAGCCTGCTGCTGTGACGCTTGTAAGCCTCACGGAAGTAGTTTGCTGTAAGGCATTGAGACCTCACGGCTTTTGCTTGCTGTGAACCTCGAAGGCCTCACGGCTTTTCACTGTCGTGAGGCTCGTGATTCAGCGTAACCGATGCTCCCAACCGATGCCCAAGCCCATTATCTTCTACATTTACATAAAAAACAACAAATTCACAAATAAAATCAATAATAAAGAAGATTTTACCTTATAAATCGATGAAGAAACGCAGATTTGATGATGATTACCGGAAGAAATTGATGGAAATTGAGAGTGAAAGTAGGAGAGGAGGAAGAAACGAACGAGCTGCTGCTGTAGGTAGGTTGTATTTTAGGGCATTTTAGGAATAAAAGAAGTAAATAGGTTGTGTTTAAAAGAAATAAAAAAAAAAGAAAGATTAAGTTTAGTAAATCGGTTGTGTTTAGTGATTTAACAGTTGTATTTAGAATTTCACATTTAGTTTTAGTAGGGTAAGGTTTAAAGGTGGCGTTAAGCTTAAAATTAGTTTAGGTCAATTCCTTAGCTAAGTAAGTCTAGTTCATGGAGTTTAAAGTTAAAATAATTTTCTGTTTTTGTGATAACCGTAATTTTTCACATTTTTGGAAATTAGTAATATTGGAAATTAATGATATTGGAATTTAGTGAGACAAATAAAAATAATTGTGAGATCGAAAGATCAGTGAAAATCTCGAGAATTGAGGAAGGGACAGATTGAGAAATTCGTGTGAAGAAAGTTAAATTGAAAATTATGGAAAATAAGGAAAAGAGGAAATTTAATTTGGATAAATGGAAATCCAAATTAAATAAGAAATTGAGAAATGAAAGAAAAATATATTTATATAATTATTAATTATATAAATGTATTTTATATATATACATATGTATTGAAATACTATATAGTATATATTAATATACAGAGGTATATATAGACATATATATTATTGTATAAATTTAAATAATACATATGTGTTAAATATAACATTGTATGTATATATAAATATATACATATTTGAGAAATGTAAATATTAATTTACATTAAAGTTTGAAAATGTATATATTGTAAATACAATATATATTGTATTATAAAATATATATATATATATGTAAAGGTTATTTAACTTTAAAGTATATAAATATACATATATATATACTAGATATATATTTTGTAATATATATATATATATCTTCAAATATATATAATATATATTTTACAATATTTTATATAAATAAATACTATTATATGTATAACATATATAGTATAGTTTAAAATTTGTATGTTATTATATTATGTTTATATGTATTATATAAATATAATATATAGTATAGTATATACCAAAATAAAAAAAGGAAACAAAAATGGAAAGAAAACAGAAGGAAGGAATTGGGAAGCCCGACCCCTTCCCAGCCAAAGGCCGACAGCGACGGAGCTGCCACTGTCGGCGAGGGAGAAAGAAAAAGGGAGAAACGCCACCGGCCAGAGGAAGGAAAAAGGTAGTCGACGGCGGGAAAGGAGAAGGAAGGGAGGAAAACCGGCAAGAAACCGAAAGAGGAAAAGGAAAATGGGATCTGGCGGTGCCGACCAAATCGGTCGTTGCCACTGCAGCCGAAGCACCGACAGAGGAAGAGGAAGAGGTAGGAGGCCACTGGTGAGGCGGAGAACGGCGGAGGAGGGAGAACGGAGGAGGAGAAGAAGAAATCGACCTAAATCGAGTATATCTGCCGTCGTACAGCCGATCTAGGCTGAATGGAGGCCACCGGCAAGTTCGCCTTAACGCCGGCTAGCTGAGGGGCCACCAAACCGTCGAAGAACCTGCCGCAGGAGAAGAACCAGCGATGAGGAGAGGCCAACCGGTTTGAACCGGTCTGGCCAGGAAAGGAAAAAGGAAAAAGGAAAAAGAAAAAGAAAAGGAAAAAGAAAAAGAGAAAGAAAAGAGAATGAAAAGAAAAAAGAAAAGAAAAAGTAAAAGGAAGAAAGAAAAGAGAAAAAAGAGAAAGAAAAAGGAAATTTTTGGAATTCGAAAATTCGAGAAAATTTTAAAAATTCGGAAATCTCGAGAATCGGTAAGAAATCCCAAAAATTATTTAAGAGAATTATTAATTTATTTATTTAAGTAAATTATGAAAAAATTCTAAATTTTAAAATTTTATTTCCAGAAATTCCCTCGATGACGGAATCGGGAGAGGTGGATTACGGGCGCAATCTTTGAGAGGCAGTCGCCGACCCGGGACAAGTAAGGGAGACATGTGCAGCCTATAAGGATATTCGGCCACATGTTTTAAATTATGCATTTAAATTTTATAAATGCAATTGACAATGATTGGTTGAAAACTGTGGTGATTTATCGGTTTGGAAATTGTGGTGAATTATCGATTGAAAATTATAAAACTGTATTTTTCGTGTAGGAGGCTAGCCAATCGGCAGCCGATATATTGCCGAAAATTTGCGAAAAATTACTGAAAATTATAATAAGTGATTTGATTTCACGAGAAACGATTTTCAGTCACAAAAATCAAGCAATCAAGTATTTTTCATAAAACATGAATATATGAAAATTTAAATATAAAATATTCATGTTTTCGAGAATTGTGAAAATGAAATCACCGAAAATTCACCCGATAAGTGATATTTCACGTGAAACGAGATAGAAAATAAAAAGGACCGAAGTGAATATTTTATAAATATTTATTAAATATTCACTTGATTTTATATAAAACCTTTATGGTTTTAATTATGAAAATAAGTAATTACATAAATTCCATAAAGGTTAAGAAATGATGGAAAACTATGATTTCGAGACTAGAGGTCTCTACACGTGTTTTAGTAGAAAACATGGAGACAGAATTATGGAAATTGGAAACTAAATATTTTTATTTTTCCATAAATTATGAAAATATTTGAATTGAATTACGATGATTTTGAAAACCATGTTTTCGATAGAAAGCACGAAAAAGCGTGCGTATATATTTTACGGTGAAAAACACAGTTATGACCTTTTTATATTTTACAGTGATGATTTATAAACTGTTTTCACCATATGGAAAATATGATTTATACCTTTATGAAATATTTTGAGAAATGATATTTGATTTAATTATTTCATAAAGGTGATGATTTATACATGTGAGCCTTATGGATAATTGTGATATATTTTACAATACTGTGTTTAAAATCCATAAAGGCTATGGTACGGTTTTACACTGTTTTGAGACTTAGGCCCCGAGCTTCATGCATCATACCATACTGTTACTGTCACGTGGCTAATTGACCAGCTAGTCATCAGCATCCCGGATTGTCACCTAGCAAGTGTACACTGAAGACATATTATAGATCATGACCATAGATCTCATTACTGTTACTATGTCCCTAGTGGACGATGATAGCATGATTTACTTATAGGGTGTTGCCTAGTCTCACTTACTGCTTACTGTTTACTATTTACTGAAAGAATTTACGGAATCCTATTTACTATATTGTACTGAATTACTGTACTGTTTACTGTTTACTGATGTAAAATCGTACCAAAATACTGTTTATGTAACTGTACTGTTTACTGAAATGGTAGCAACTGATTACTGTTTACTGGATTGAAAGCTACCAGTTACTGTTTGCTGAATTGAAAGCTACCGTACACTATTTCTGAATTGGTAGCTATTGTTTACTATTTTCTGACTAAATCGTATCGAAATACTATTTTATTGAATATTACTGTTTTACTGAGCTATAAGATACGATTTTACTGAGTTGTAAGGTACTGAATTAATAAATAGTACCGAAAACTACTGTTTACTGATCCAACGGTTTTGGATATTTATAAACCACTGTACTGTCACATGTTTTAACTGTACTAACGAGAACAGAAGTAAACCATTATTTTACTACTGAACTGTCACGTTTTTTAAAATATACTGAAGTGACGAGAAATAAATGGTTTACTTTACGGAAACGAATATTATATCGTTTTGAGAACAATTGATATAGTACTCTCTACAGTTGCTTCTAGGTTCCGGAACAAGTCAGGTATTTTAAAATACCTACCTTACTCTATCTGGATCCCTAGCCGACTGTAGTATCCTTCCTACATGTGAGCCTAGAGCCCATCTAGGAAAATTTAAAGAAAGTGAAAAAAAAAATTTCAGCATATAGGTAGCTGAATATCAAGTGTGACAGATAACTCTCTTACTGAGTCGTGGTTTGCTCACTCCCCAATTTTAACATTTCAGGTTTTTGATGATTGTGAGATTAGAGGATTGTGCATCACAATTGTACACAAAGGACAATGTGACAGACCGATTGAGATATATGAGGTATGATCATTTATTTTCTGTATTTAGACATGTATACAGTACTACATTTTTATAAGTAAGAGAGGGGATGTGTATAATGTTAACATTGTTGTACAAAAATTGTTTAACATTAAGTGTAAAGTGAAGTATCACAAACAGCCCAACCGGATAAGTTGTGTAGAATAACGTGAAAAATGTGGTAGTGGATCGTTACAGTTTTGGAACCTTAAGTTCAAGTAAATTTTACATTTTAAAATTAGTTAATTAAGTGTCTTAAGGAAATTAATTAGGTGTTGTTTTACTTAGTTACACTTAAATTCCCCTAGGTAAGGTCTTTGATTTAGTAGACTAATTTTTAGTTTCAGGTTCAATCTTTCATTTTCAATCTAGTATTATAGGTTCATTCATTTTGCACTTTTATTTCATGGTTTACCTTAATTGCATAAATGTTATTGTTTTTAATTTGTTGACAATTAAAAACTTAAATACTGTGGGTAGTTAGGTTGTTTATTGTAGGCTTTAAACAAGTTAAACTTCAATCCAAAGAGTTTTCTTAACAAGTAATGGTTTAGGGACATAATACATTTTGACACTAATAATTGCTTTATTTTCCTCACACTCTAAAAGAATGTTGATATACACATTCTATTAAATCAAGTATTAATTAAACAATAACATTCAAAATCTAATACGAATAACCATAATCTAGCATTGCATTATAGCTACATGAAACAGCAGTCAGTAAAATCAAATTAGTAAAGTGTAACATGGGCATAACCATTAGTATAATAGTACTGTAGTTGAAAAATAAGAAATAAGAAGAGTACTTAAAATTTTTTCAGAGTAATTAATCAAAAACGATATGAAGCATCCAAATGGAAATTTGTTAATAGCATTTGAGAAAGAAAGCACATTTAACTTTCTAATATAGATATTTGATTTTGTAAACTAATATTTGTTTCATACATAATGAAGGACAACCTCCACTTAGAATAACTCTTTCACAAGAACAACTTTTTCTTAGAAGAGCTCCTTCATATAATAGCTCTTCTTAGAACAACTTTTCTCAAAATAGTTCTTCACAGAACAACCTGATTTTAGAATAGGTCATTTATAGAATAACACTTTCAAGAAGGAGTGAAAATAGTTCTAAAATATGGCAAGGTTCTTGTGAGAACCACGATTCTCCAACAACTTCCTTAAGTTAAAGATTTACGTAAAGGAAAAGTGAAGGTGATTTGCTAAGATTCTCGAATAAAGGGATTGTTGAAGGAATTGGACACGGACCCAAACGGGATTCATTATGAACCGAAATGGCCCAAAAAGAGTAGATTAATTATGTTTAGAGTTTGAACTATCCATTATGTGAAATTGTCTCAATTGGAGTTTAATTGAAGTATCAAAGAAAATTTATAGTTAATCTTATGCCTTGTAGGTATAGTAGGAAACAGTGAGGTGGGCTCCATAGGATTTTCTTTAATCTAGATGGGGACAGAAGTCCCAAATTGTTAATTTTGAGATCGAAATACAAAATCAGTCAGAAGACCACGTTTCGAAATTCCTTTGTTTAAGCCTACCTAGGCCGAGAAAACTTTTTTGAATAACGATCAACTTAATTTGACTTTTAACCTACAGACTATCATAGATGAACCCTCGTGTGAAGAAGTCTTATGTGATTCCAACCCGTAGACTAAATCCTTCAAAATGCTAAAAACAACGCGAATGAGCAAAAAGCCTTCATTTAAGGTTATTTTGGTAATTTTACTTAAATGACAATCAAACCCCGTTGAAAGTCAACCTTTTAAGCACAATATGATAAATAAATATAATTTGCATAAAAATGAAATAATTATGAATATTATTTAATAATATTATAAATGTTGGGATATGGATGGGAATTATTGAAATTATAAAGGGGTATTTTGGTAAATTGAAATATATGATATTTTAAGTCATGAAATGATTAGGAAGGCGTGAAGATGTGGGCTGAAAATTAGCCACATGAATTGGTTTAATAATTAATTAATATTGTGTGTGCATAAGCCATGTTGATGAAGATGATTCAAGTTTTTCGAGAAAGAATGTAAAAGTTGGAAGATACTATCTCCCAACTTACATCTTCTAATGCCATGACTTCTCAAGTTCAACTTGTCACTCTTTTATTGTCGGGAATGAGATTGTTATTGTCGGGAATGAGAACACTTCTACTAGCAACAGGAGAAATTCAATTGATGCACCTGGTTTTAGAAAAGTTGAAAATCTTAGTGTGAACAATACCATTTCTGCTAGAACCTCTACTGTGACTCTTCTTTAAGCCACAGCTCAAGACTTTATAACAAAAGAAGAGCTTCAAAGGTTACTGAAAGAGAAGAATAAGAGTTTGAGCTTTTCTAAGTTTGATCTCAAATTGTCTTACCCTACTAGTGTGGTTACAAAGCCATACCACAAAGACTACACTAGTCCTAAGTTTAAACAATTCAATGACAAGACCGGTGATACCTATGAACATGTTATGAAATTTTTGGAGATTCTTAGTGTGGCAGGATTGAATAATGATTTAAATTTGAAGGAGTTTTCTAAGTCTCTCTTTGAAAAGGCATATATTTGGTATGTCAATCTTACTCCTAGTTTTGCAGAATCTTGGGGTCAAATTTGTAGGCTTTCTGGAGAAAAGTTCTTCTCTACTCAAGAGAAGGTTACTCTAATTGATATAGAGAGAGAACATCGGAAGTCGCATGAAGATCTAATAAAGTATATTCAGCACTTCAGAAAAAGAGTGTTAGATCATAGTTATCAAAATCATATGATACGCAATATGTATCGTACGATACGCAATATGTATCGTACGATACGCAATATATATCGTATGTATGATTTGATTCACTATAAAATCGATACGTATCAATGCAAAAAATCGAATTTATCATGAATCAGTAGCGTATCTATCGATACACAAAAGAATCGATGTGTATTGTATGATACATTGATACACTTGGATACATTTTATAATGAAATTAGGCCAGGCCCAATCAAAATCTAATCTAACCCAACTAACTAAAAATAAAATTTTAATAGTTTTTTAACTTTAAAAAATATATATTCTCTATATAATTTAATCTTGAAAAATTGAAAAAAAAATTTAGTCAATAAATTAAAAATTAAAAATATTATTTAAAAATATATACTATTAATGAGTATGTTAAGAGTTTGTAGACAATCATATGTATTATTATTATTATCATATACTCACTCAGTCTTATTAATATGTATATTACTTTTATTTTTTAACATAAAAAACTTAAAAACACATTCTCTACATAATTTATATCGAAAAAATTGAATTAAAATTAAACTTTTAGTTAGTAAATTAAAAATATAAAAATATTATTTAAAAATATATACTATTAATGAGCATGTTAAAAGTTTACAAACAATCATATTTTTTATTTTTGTTATATACTCACTTAATCCTTTTAATATGTATAATATTTTTTTATTTATCTTATATGTGTGTATTATTTATAATTAATTTTAAAATTATGTGTCGTATCTAACTATATGATATGATACTCAATGCTCGATTCTTAAAAACAAAATTTCGATTCACAATACGTATTTCAATTTAATAACTATGTGTTAGATATTCAAAACTCTTATGATAAGAGAGTCAAAGTTTGTATTCAGGGGATGTTTGATGAATATAAGATACATTTGGAAAACTTACCACTCCCAACCTTTGCTACTTTAGTTGAAGCTACAAGAAGAACCAATAACACTATCTTTAGCAAAGGGAAGTTAATCATTTCACTAGAAGGAATACTCCTACAGTGAATGCTATTCAAGGAAGAGGAAGAGAAAGAAGAGGCCCTACTCATCCTAATATGTGCCTTAGAAGAGACGATCCAAGAGAAAGGCAAGATGATAAGCTGACTCTCCACCATTCTCAATTCTATTGGATAAAGTAAAAACACTTCTTAAGGAATGGATTAGAGATGAAAATATCAACTTGTCTTATGTTCCACGACCACCAACAGCAGAAGAGAAGTCTAACCCAAGGTATTGTGATTATCACGGAACGGTTGGCCATCCACTTTCAAAATGTAAGAATATGAGAAGGTTATTTCATAAGAAACTACAAGCAAGAGAAGTGTTGATTGGCAACAATGGAGTTCAGAATAATCCACTTCCAACTAATAAGAAACCTATAAGGTATGGGAATGCTACTATTCATCATGATGATTTTTCTCCTTCAACAACCAAATATGAAGAAGCGCAAGTAGATAGTATGGTGACTTCTTCAATTACAAATTCACTTATGAAAACTCTAAATTTTAGGCATTTCTTTGATCTACTTGGGTTTTCAGAACAATTAAAAAGGAAGTTGCTGTTGCTCTAGTCAGAATAGGAAGGCAACAATATGGAGAGTGTAACATGGTAGGACAGCCTATGGGGAAAATGGCAAGTGGATATGAGAATGCCACAGTTTTATAGAGGTAAATATGTGTACTTCTCATCCTTATCGCAATAAGCCGCTTTATGTGGAGAGTGTTATCAATGGATATCCTATCAAAAAAACATTCATTGATTATGGTTCTTCTGTGAACCTCATGTCTTTGTCTATTTTGAAAGTATTAAATATTAAGTTGAAGAGTTTACGACATCCCATAACAATCTCTTCCTTTGATAATAAGGAGATTTCAATATTGGGACAGTGACAGTGAATTTCAAGATGGGACCAATCCAAGATCAAACTTGCTTCCATGTAATTGATGCTAATATAGCTTATCATGTTCTCATAAGAAGAAAGTTCTTACATACTCACAACATCATCCTATCTTCTCACCATCAATGCATTAAGGTTATTAGAAAAGGAAGGAAATATTCATTCCAACTATAGACTCCATTTGAGAGGAATGAGGCGAATTATGCTAAGGCCTCTTTCTTTCAAGACTCAGCAGAGGACGAGGAAACATCTATTGTAAGACTTTTAGGTGTTCCACTTCCAAGATGGGAAGAGCTCTCTGCAAAGGAAAATAACATTGGTGAAAAGAAAAAAAAAGAAGTGTCGAGGTGGAAAAAGAAGACGTGGGAATGCTTTTGAGAATAGAGGTGAAAAAGAAGAAAGACAGGCTACAGGGGTGAGTTCTTATACTTATAAAGATGGAAAAACTGTTTATTACTTACGATGGGACGTGGGATCTGGAGAAAAACCTTCTCTTAACCCCATGCAATGGGAACCTCTCGATGAGTAATTAACTTGTTCTCAGGTAGAAGTGCATGAAAAGGAGATACAAGAGATTGTGCCTGCATTAGAACAATTTCAAGATCAGCGTAAGCCACAAGAAGATGAGTTGGAGGAGATTAATATAGCCAAAGAAAAAAGAGAAATAGCAAAGCCACTCTTCATTAGCAAAAGCCTTTCAAGTGAGTGAAGAATCAATATTGACTCAACTCTTTAAAGAAATTCAAGATGTTTTTGCTTGGACTTATAAACAGATGCTCAGACTAGATGATAATTTGGTTACACATGAGCTACATATTGCTCTCAAAAGTAAACTAGTGAAGCAACATGCTCGTGTGTTTCCTTATGATATTGAGAATCAGATCAAGGAGGAAATCAATAAACTTCTTAAAGTTGGGTTTATCAAGCTAATACATTATCCTACTTGGTTAGCCAATGTTGTTCCAATAAAGAAGAAAAATGGCACAATTAGGGTGTGTATCGATTTTAGAGATTTCATTAAAGCATGTTCTAAAGATAATTTTCCTCTTCCAAATATTGATACTTTGGTTCCAAGTGATGCAAAGAAGACAACTTTTTGAACTCCATTTGGTAACTTCTATTATACAGCTGTGCCTTTTGGATTGAAAAATTCAAGTGCAACTTATCAGCATACCATGATAGCTATTTTCCTTTACATGATGCATAATTGTATGGAAGATTATGTAGATGATATAGTTGTGAAACCCAAAAAAGTATTAGATTATTTTCAAGATTTGAGACGAGTGTTTGAACAATGCAGAAAGTATATGTCGTGAATGGATCCTTTGAAATGCGCCTTTGGTGTCACATCGGGAAAACTTTAAGGGTTTATCGTCAGTCAAAGAGGTCGACCCTGCACAAGTCAAGGCCATCCAAGAAATGCTACCTCCACGAACCGAGAAAGAAATTAAGGGCTTGTTACGGAAAATTTCAATATATCAGGAGATGCATATCTCAATTAACCTTAAATATTGTTCCTATTTCAAGCTTCTAAAGAAAAATGACGCAGGAAAATGGGATGAAGCCTGCCAGAAAGCTTTTGACAAAATAAAGGGAGACCTCCAGAGTCAACCAATTCTAGTGCCATTGAAAGCCACGATAGCTAATGATATTATATCTCACTTCTACTCCACATTCTATTAGGGCTTTGTTAGTACAAGAAGTGGAAGAGCAAGAAAAACCTGTGTATTATTTGAGTAGATGTTTACATGGGAGTGAGTTAAATTTTTCACCAATGGAGAAACTTTGTCTTGCACTGGTCTTTGCTACTAAAAAGTTGCATCACTAATTCTTGGCTCATAAACTTGTGGTGGTGACTAAGTTAGATCCTATCAAATATTTGCTTTTTAGACCAAATTTATCTGGGAGCTTTAAGAATTTATATCAATTATTCAGCCAAAAGCTATCAAGTCTCAAGCGCTTTCAGATTTGTTAGCACATTTTCCATCTCAACATGAAGAGGAAATACATTATTCTATTATGAATGAATTTCATGAAGAAGTTTGTTTATGGAATATAGAAGAAGGGGAATTGAAATTGTATTTTGATGGTTCTTCGACAACTTCTGGAGGAGATGTTGGCATAGGTTTGATTCCACCAAGTAGAGAAGTTAACTTCTCAATAGAGAGTTTAGAGTTAACTTCCTTTCATTCAAGTAGAAACAGAATCTCCTTGGAAGGGGAATCAAAAAGAGAAGGATACTCCTTGATTCCTGGGAGTTAAACTCCCTAGAATTAAGTAGAGAACTTATCTCCTTTGTCTTCAAATTGGATTTTCCGTGCACAAATAATCAAGTTGAGTATGAGGCACTTATTTTGGGTTTATTCACAACTAATTGCATTGGAGTTAATAATCTTTGTATTGATGGAGATTCTAATCTTATAATTAAGCAAGGTAATGTTAAATTTGCTTTAAAAGAACAAATGTTAACTCCTTACAAAATACTAGTTCAAGCTCTATGGAAGAAGTTTCAAAATGTGAGATGTGAGCACAGCCCAAGATTTACGAATTAGTATGCGGATGCACTTGCTACCTTAGCTTCCAAAATTTAGATTCCAAGGCAATTCACTTCAAAATATTATCATAAAATTATTTCATTAAAATCATGCATTCGAAATATCCTTATAGTTTACATACGCATCCTTTACCTGTCTGTCGTATTTGATCTCTTCGAGTGTTTCACTCGTAAATCGATACTCAGGCTGTAGATAATTTCAAAAAAAATGTTAGCTCATTTAATACTTATTTTTGAGCTATTATTCATGTCTCAATGCAGCCACATTGGACACTGTAAATATTTTTGTAGTATAAATTCTACTAGTAGTATAGCATAACTTTTTCGTTTTGCGTCGAATTTTGAATCCGAGCATACCGACAGATTCCTTGTAATTCCTACAATCTAAATCTACCTCAAATTATCAAAAACAGCCATGAATCATGCACCTCTTATGTTGACCGAAATTGACATCTTGAATTTCTCATGGAATTTAACAATCCAATGTTACCATCATACTCTACCATGCTTAGTGATTAATTTGGTACCCATTTTAAGCATGAAACACCATGAATTCCCTATGTTTCCATGTTGGCTGAACACTCCTCCCATGGCAAATTTTCATTTTTCAACATTTAAATGAAACCAAGACTAAAAACATGATAATCATGCTTAAAGGAGTAAATCTATACCATTGGAATTGAAGAAAGCATAAGGAATGGTATAGTACCTTGCTTGGCCGAAACTTGTAAGTTCCTTTCTCCTTATATAGTGGCTTATACAATGTGCTATTGGTATAGAAATGTAGAGGAGAGAGAGTAGAATATTTTTCTAGTTATAATCATAGTGAAATTTTGGCTAGATTAGGTAGCATAAAGGCTTGAATTTTCTTTCTTCTCTTTTCCTTGCTAATGGCGTGGGAGGCAATTGGAGGGGATGATGAATAGTGCATCTTAGCTGCTGATGGAAATATGAAGAGAATTTTGGAAATTGGCAATTTGACTAAAATGCCCCTAGTTATGAAAATTTCGAACAATTTTGCCCTTAAGTTTCCATAGTTGTAGAACAATGTAATCATACTCCAAATGTTTGGATTCCAGCACCAAATGATCATATTAAAGGTATTTTGATGATTGGAAGTGGTTTCGTCAACGCGCGGTGCACAGATAGTGAGAAATTATGATTTTACCCCTACAACCCTCTAGCAAAATTTTCTGTTTTGGCAGCCGATTCAAGAAATCTATCGACACTGTGTTAAAGTACTTTTCATGTCAAATCTCATGATATTTTTACTTCGTCCCAATTTATTTTAGTTTGGGAGGAATTTATGAAAATAATCTCGGGACGTAACTGTCATTTTTCAATATGTTTGTCACCCTTCCCAAAATAATGTAAATGGAGTGTTTTGAATATCAAATCTCCATAATATCATTATTACACTATCAGTACATAGTTTCATCAGTCATATATACATCTGAGCTCAAAATTCCAAGTGGGGCCCACATCACTCTTTTCTTAAAATTTGCAAAATATTACAAAATTGAATTAATAAATAATTATTTTTACATGCACAGTACCATATAATCGGTCCTCACATCATTCCACATGCAACAGTATCCCTACATCTCTTACATATATCCCTTATAACTTAGGTTCCTGCAATGTTGTTCGATAGCACTAGTATTGTCTTTTGCCTTTTGAGCTATAATTCACCACATAAACATAGTCAATTCACCACACTTAGTTATAAAGAATATTTAACTCTTTGAGACCTAGTATATTGCCTATTGCAGCCTTAAATTTGGTTTACTTCATACTAGTGCTAACATTGCAACTACCATAAAAATATCTCCATTTTTAGTTCTGATTTCACCTATAATCTTGTTTTAATTTATACATTGCTCTAAAACCCAAAACACATTAAATTAAGCACTCTTTCAACCTCCCTTTCTCTTGGAAGAACTACATTCTCTCTCTTACACATCTCATTTCATCAATTCAAGCTTAAATGTATGTTTTACACTTGTCTACATTGATTTTACGTCATTTCTACATAAAAAAAACACCATATTCATACACACCCATGCTTGGCCAAAACCCTAAGGGAGTGAATTTCATGATTTCAATTCAATCCAAGCTTAAATTCATATTTAAGCATCTTAAAAACCTACTGTACATTAATCATTAAAACATGAAAAACTCAAGCTTTCTCTCACTTACCACATTGGCCGAAACTTATGGGGTTCCTTACACCTTGAATTTGGTCACTTTGACACTTGATTTTGGTGTCAAGCTGTAGAAGGAAGTGAAAAGAGCAAGTTTGGTGAAGACAGTTTTCGATTTCGGTGTCTTTTATTTAGGTTTTTTGTGACTTTCTCTCTCTTAGTTAAGCTTGGCTATGGAGGATGGAAGAGAATGAGTGGCTGCCAAAAATGAAGAAGAAGAATGCTGAAAAATTCTAAAGGAATTAATATTTTATGGTGTAAATTACCAAAATACCCTTATACTTAAGAAAATCTTCCAATGTGCCATTCGCAATTGACTTTGGTTTAAACTAGTTTACCCTTCAAACTATTTCATTCAATTATAAAACACATCTATTTAATATATTTTAATCATTATTTGAGCTTTTTGTTCGCTTTAAATTGACAATGAGATATTTTGAAAAGACAAAAACTTAAGCACAATTAAATGCTTAATGTTTATTTGTAAATTTGCATAAAGCTTTTTACAACAATATCAAGTGCAAGTATCTATTGAAAATGTTTTATTACAATGCACTTGGAAAACATGAGATTAAGTAATTTTCCATTGAACAAATTGATTAAAATTTTGAGAAAATTACTTAATAAATGTTTCGAATCAAATTTCTACTTGACTAAGCTAAGAAATATTCACATGAACTTGAAATATGATTTGGGATCAAAGACTATACTTAATGTATCTCAAAAAGTATCAGAAAAGTCAAATTTGGAATGAAAGGATTGATCCCCTTCTTCATGGGATTGATCCCAGAGTGGTAGAAATGCATGGTATGGGTGATCAAGACAAGAGGGATCGATCCCTAAACCTAGAGGATCGATCCCAGGGAGGCAGAATGGTCCATATGTTCAACGAAGCTTAAGAGGATCGATCCCTCCAAGCTAAGGATTGATCCTATGGCACAAAATTTGATTCCAACAGCTAGATTTTGAGGGTTTCAACAGGAAAAAATGCATTTAAAGCTCCAACAACCGTCCTCAGCCTTGGGTGAACTATAAATTCCATCATTTATGAGATTAGAGGGCAGAACAAGCACTCATCATCTTCTCTCAGCTTCAAGAAAGACTTTAAAGCTCAAAATCTACTCTTTGTACTTCATTTGTGTTTTTCTATCTCTAAGAGTTCTTGTATTGTACACAACCCATCTCAGACTCAATTTTATATTCAAAAAGGGGAGTGTAATTTTGTAAGGCTATCTTGTGATAGTTTAGGTAGCTTTACAAGGGATTGGTTATAGAGATTTCTTCCTAAGCCTACAAAAGGAAGTGTAAGAGGTCTTAAGACACCTTGAAGTAGTGTGTGTTGTATTTCAAAGAAGAGCTGAATCAATATCTTGACGAGTGGATCAAGGAGAGAGGATGTAGGTAAGAGAATTGGTTGAACCTCTATAAATTTTGTGTTTGCTTCTTCTCCCTTACTCTTTATTTACAGCATTTGTGAATTCATTGCATAAATTATTTTATTTGCTGATTAAGCTTTTAAACATCAAATTTAGGCAAAAATCGATTCATCCCCCCTCTCAGTAGAGCCAACACTTTTTTTAAGGTTTGATCGATCAAATAGGCGAAATTACCAAAATACCTTAATCATTGAATTGCACGATTTTTTACTGTTTCATGTGGTTTAGTCTACTAGTTTGAATGGTATTAGACTTCTTCACACTAAGACTTATCTAGGACTGTCAGTTGGTCAAATGTCAAATTGGTTTGACCATTATTCATGAAAATTCCAACAGCCTATGGACTTAACCACCATTTTCGAAATTGTTGCACGCCTTTTAAAATATGCATAAACGAGTGAGTTTGAGGTACAGATTCTTACCACTATTATATTTAGCTCAAAATAATGAGTCTACCCAGTTTTACCTCCACCAGCCACCAGAAGTTTCATGGGGCCCACCATCCAATTCCTATTTGAACCTATAAAACAAGTAATATTTGAACACTTATAAGACATCTAATCTTTCTAACTTCATTAATAATATGTACGGATGGCATAAAATATGAATCTCACAAAAGGAAAACATAGTTTAGGGTTTTTGAAATCTAAAGGCAAATAGGAAAGGGAAAAAATAATGTATGGGGTAAATCGGTAATTACATTTTAAATAATAAAAGCTTGATAAGGTTTCTGAGCTACTTGAGCCGAGTATCTTAATACTTGAACTCGGCTTGCTTAATAGCTCAAGCTCAGCTAGATAAAAATCGAGTCGAGTTCTTTTTGAGTTTAATCCAAATAACTTACAAGCACTAATGTATCACTTACTCCCCTAATCATTGGCCAGTGAGAAAAAAACTTTTTATGTTAGGAATAATTAGATAATTTTATTGAGGTTAATAAAAGCTTTTTACTTAAGGATTTTTTGTAATAAAATAAAAATAATATTTAGATTACGAAAAAGCAATTTTTGGTTGTAAATAGAATATTTTTTACTTAAATTTTATCTGATAAAAATTACAACAAATATATTTATATATTACAATTCATTACACGTTTTAAATCATATAATGAATATCAAATAATAAATTGAAGTTGAGTTCAACAATAGAAAAAAAGGCCTTTTGATTTCAATCAATATATCTTTATTTTTATATTTAAAATTATTAAAATAAAAAAAATAACATTTGATCAACATATAAAATCATAAATATTGACAAAGTCATCCTCTTTTTTTTTTGGTTACAAAGTCATCCTCTTTGTGATTAGGAATATTTGTATATATTCAAAGAAACTAGTTAGATGATATCATATTATTATTATTATTATTTTTATTAAGTCCAACGATGATGACATCACACATGATCTCACGCAGAGATGAAGAGGCTGACCAGTGTTACTGAATGCGCCCAAGTAGCAGACGGTTTGGTGTTGGCTTCGGCTTCGACGAATGACTGTGGACTGTGTTATTTATTTATTATTATTATTATTAAAAAAAAATAATAAAAAAAAGAACAGAAGGGAAAAGAAACAGATCAACATGGAAGAGAAGTACTAAAAACAGCACTGACACAGAGTACCGAGGGCGGTGGGACCCAGCCTACCCAAAAATCTGTATTTGTCTCGTTATCAAACCATTGTACAATTCAATATGTTCCGCCGAAAAAAAATTTTCAACGGATTGAGTATTTTTTTAATATCACATTTTTATTGAAAATTATAATTATAATTAATATATTATATTTTATAAATAAAAAATTATAAAAATTATATTACTTAAACTAATTAGTAATCCCGTAAAAAAAAAAACTAATAAATAATTAAATTAGTTTAAACTCACCTTTAATAAAATTTAAATATGAAACTTCGGACTAAACAATTGTAATTTTATTTATTTATTGATGGGGTCGGAAAAAAAAAAGAAAAAAGAATCGGAAAAGCAAAGATACTCCCATTTTTCACAGAATAAAAGAACAGAATTCACAGCTGCTGCAACTCTCACGACTCTATAAAATCCTTCGCTTTACTCGTTTCTTCTCTGAGCCCCTTGTCACCCGCCCATCACTTCGAGCTATGTCCCCCAGCAAGCTTGATTCCACTGTAATCAAATTTCCTCTCCCTCTTTCTTTGTCGCTGCACATTTATGTATATATGCATGTCTTACGTGCCTTTGCTGCTTAATTCTGCAATTTTTTTTATTTCACTTTGCTGGTTGGGTTTTTGCTCTGTTGTCGTCAGGGTTTGTTTTTCGGTCTTATTTGCTGCTGAATTATTATCTTTTTCTCTGATTCTTTTTTTTTTTTGAAGAATTCTATCATTTTTGGTAGTAGGTAGGGCTATTTTTGGGTCATAGTTATGGAACTTAGGAAAGCAGAAATTTTTAGAATCTTTATTTGATCAGAAATGGTAGCTGGGTAAAATTTTGAATTGGGTATGTATAACAAATAGTACGGAACTTCTAATATTTTAATGGTTTTCATAAACTATGAAACTCCATTATCTTGTTGGAAACTTTAGTCGGAGATGGAAGTTTTGTGTATTCCTGCACGCATGCTGCATTGTATGATTACTGCGATAACATTCGTCTCTAACTGTTGATTTATCTGATCTGGCTCTTCTTGACCTGAATTATGTTTGGCCTGCTAAACAGGCAATAGGATGTTTAGTTCTCTCTCATTGTCTCTTTTGTCGGTTTCAGATCCATTTACTTCTCTCATTAGTCATTTTTGCATATTAGACAACCTGCTTTTAGAGCTTTCTATAATCCTATTGGGGATTATCGTATTCATCGAAGAATTGGCCAAAGTTTACTAATGGAATTGTTCTAATTTCCATATAACAAGCCACGTGGAAGAGCTAGTGAATGATGGTTGTGCTTCGTTTGGTTAAATATGCTAATTGCCGTATTTTTTCCTTAAAAATAGATTTTTGGACATTTATTGAAGTGGTAAGGCAGTCTGTGTTGCATTGTTATTTCAAAATCTGAGGCTCTGCTAACTTTATGATGTTTTGCTCGGTGAAGAATTATAATAAATAAAAAAAAGGGTGAAAGATAGGTAAGGTGAAACAGCTAATTGTTTTCCAATCTTGAATATGCATTGATTAGTCTAGGCTTTATTAGATTGTTTCTTTTGTTTTACTTGCCTTTTGCATCTCTTGATTTTGCTATAAATTACAAGCAAAGAGTAAAATACAAAATCGTATATGATCGAAAACAAGCAAATGGCTAAACTATAATATGAATTCAAATAGGCACGTGAGATGTTTTGTAGATGAAAGTTCTGTGTATGCACGAGTGCTGCATTATATGATTGCTGCTATAACATTCGTCTCTGACTGTTGATTCGTAATGATCTGGCTCTGCTCAGCCTGATAAATGTTTGATCTGATAAACATTATGAATCAAATGCTTAGTTCTCTCTCTCTGTCTCTTATGCTAGATTCATTTACTTCTCTCATGAGAGTCATTTCTGCATATTAGGCAACATGCTTTTAGAACTTTGTACAATCCTATTGGGGATCATTGTATTTATGGAAGAATTGGCTGAAGTTTAGTGCTGGAACTATTCTAATTTCCTTATATTGAAGTCACATGGAAAAGTTACTGATGATGATTGCGCTTCATTTGGTTAAATATGTTAATTGTGGTATTTTTTTCCTTAAAAAAATTTTGGAGGTTTATTGAAGTCGTGAGGCAGTTTGTGTTGCATTGTTATTTCTGTCACAAATTGAAAGGAAAAATTGAGATGAAAAAACTGATTTCATTCATTATTGATTCAATAGAAAATATACAAGGATGAAAACAGTGGAAAGTGTTGATTTTCCACATCCTACTCCCCTAATTTTGGGTTTACCAAAAAATAAACAAATCTCCTAGATTTCAGTGATCACACATAAAAACAGAAACTATACAAATTGTAGTGATCTGTTTTCCATATATGGAAGATATCAAGATCAGTTTCCATATATGGAAGATACTGAATATAGTTAGCCTTATTTTTGTCACTCCCTCTCAGGCTGGTCAATAGACGTTGTCCATTCCCAGCTTGGAAACTAATGTTTGGAACAAAGGATTGCTAAGCCCTTTTGTAAGTACATCAGCTATTTGAGAATTGGATGGAACATAGGGTGTGCAAATAAGACCACTATCAAGCTTCTCTTTAATAAAATGTCTATCCACTTCGATGTGTTTAGTCCGATCATGCTGTATAGGGTTGTGAGCAATACTAATCGTGGACTTCTTGTCACAATAGAGCCTCATAGGTCCTTTCCACTTAACTTTTAAGTCTTCTAGGATGATTTTCAGCCATAGCGACTCGCATACTCCCTGTGCCATTGCTTGGAACTCAGATTCTACACTTGATCTAGCTAACACGTTCTGCTTCTTGCTCCTCTAGGTGACAAGGTTTCCTCCAACTAATGTACAATATCTAGTGGTAGATCTTCTATCAACTATAGAGCTAACATAGTTTGCATCAGTGTAGGCTTCAAGTTTAAGTTTGTCACTCTTTCTAAATAGAATTCCCTTTCCTAGAGACCCCTTTAGATAGTGTAGGATCCTGTAGGCAGCCTGAAGGTGCATTTCTTTAAGGTTACGCATAAACTGACTCACCACACTCATTGCGTAGGCTATATCAGGCCTTGTGTGTGATAGGTAGATGAGTTTGCCAACCAATCTCTGATACGTTTCCTTATCAATAGCCATGTCTTCTTCAGCCTCACCAAGTTTGTGATTAGGGTCTATTGGTGTACTAGATGGTTTGCATGCCAACTTCCTTGTGTCCTTCAAAAGATCAGTGATGTACTTCTGTTGTGATATGAAAATTCCTTGCCTTGAACGTGCTACCTCAATGCCTAGGAAGTATTTCAAGTTCCCTAGTTCTTTTATCTCAAACACTTTTGCTAGGAGCTGCCTTAGTTTCTGTCTCTCTTCCTGATCATTTCCTGTCACTATAATGTCATCAACATACACAATGAGTGCAGTAACTCCCTCTAAGCTCGAGTGTTTGATGAATAGTGTATGATCCCCTTGGTTCTGTTTGTGTCCCATG
Source organism: Heritiera littoralis (assembly GCA_031772115.1). Taxonomy (NCBI): domain Eukaryota; kingdom Viridiplantae; phylum Streptophyta; class Magnoliopsida; order Malvales; family Malvaceae; genus Heritiera; species Heritiera littoralis. Next base: position 4,819,298 of record JAPDPK010000043.1, read on the forward strand.
CCTACCATTGCTCTTGTAAACCTTCCAAACCAAGCTCTAGGCGACTGTTTTAAACCATACAGTGTCTTTTTTAATTTGCACACCTTGTTAGGAGCCATATTCTTGTCATAACCAAGCAGAACCTCCATATATATATATATATATATATATATATATATATATATATTTCTTCTTCTAAGTCACCATGTAGGATGACATTTTTTAAATCAAATTGATGTAAAGGCCAATCATAATTGATAGCAAGAGATGGCAGAATTCTCGCAGTATTCATCTTTGCAAAGGGAGCAAATGTCTCCTGATAATCTATCCCGTATGTCTGTGTATATCCTTTGGATACCAATCGTGCTTTATACCTTTCTAGAGTGCCACTTGCTTTGTACTTCACAGTGAATACCCATTTGCATCCAACTGGACTTTTTCCTCTTGGCAAATCCACTATCTCCCAAGTGTTGTTCTTCTCCAAGGCCTATATTTCCACATTCATAGCATTTTTCCAATTGTCACAAGTCAAAGCCTCAGATACTGTTTTGGGGATAGACACTGTGTTGAGGTTTGTGAGGAAGGTTTTCTGACTTGGGGAACATTTTTGAAAAGACACAAAATGTGATTTAGGATACTGTGGGTGTTTTGTATATTCTCTTGTTCCCTTTCTAAGTGCAATGGGTAAATCAATATTGGATGAAAAATCAGTGGAAGAAATAGAAGGATTAGGCCATGTTACCTCATTTCCAGAATTAGAGTTTGATGTATGGACTTGCCTTGGTTCCAGAGCTGAATCTTGCCTTCTTGAGTACACTTGAGAGAATCGCTTGTCAGTAGTAGTCTCATTGCCTCCATCTGTTTGTTTTTCAAGCTGTGGGAAAGGTTCAATGTCTAATAATGGGAGAGGCTCAATTTTTGATGGTGGAGAAGACTCCGCAGGTTGTTTTTCAAACTCAGCAACAGGTTGTTTTTCAGACTCAGCAGCAGGTTGTTTTTTAGACTCATCAGCAGGTTGTTTTTCAAACTCGGCAGCAGGTTGTTTTTCAAACTCGGCAGTAGGTTGTTTTTTATTTTCAGACTCAGCAGCAGATTGGTTCTCAAGGTTAGCAGTAATGGAAGTGTTTGGGAGAGACTTGGTTATGGGCAGATCAAGAGACTTGGTTATGGGCAGTACAAAATTGTATATGATTGAAAAGAAGCTAAAGGCCAAACTCTAATATGAATTCAAACAGGCATGTGTGATGTTTTGGAGATGTAAGTTTTGTGTTTGCATGTGTGCTGCATTGTACAATTACTGCTATAACGTTCGTCTCTGACAGTTGACTCATATCACTGAACAGGCAATAGGATGTTTAGTTCTATCTCCCTGTCTCTTATGTTAGATTCATTTACTCCTATCATTAGAGTCATTTCTGCATATAAGACCACCTGCTTTTAGAACTTTCTACAATCCCAATGGGGATCGTCGCATTTATGGAAGAATTGGCCTAAGTTCCATATATTGAAGCCTCGTAAAAGACTTACTGATGATGATTGTGCTTAATTTGGTTAAATATGTTAATTGCAGTACGTTTTTCCTAAAAAGTTTTTTTTTTTTTGACATTTAGTGAAGTCATGAGGCAGTCTGTGTTTCATTGTTATTTCAAAATCTGAGGTACTGCTAACTTTATGGTTTGCTCGGTGAAGAATTATAAAAATAGCGAAAGATAAGGTCAGATGAAACAACTAATTGTTTTTAAATCTTTAAAATGCATTAATTAATCTAGGCTTTATTTGATTGTTTCTTTTGTACTACTTGCCCTATGCATCTCTCAATTTTGCTATTATTTACAAGCAAATAGTAAAATATAAAATTGTATTTGATTGAAAATGAGCAAATGACTAAATTGTAACATGAATTCAAACAGGTATGAGTGATATTTTGGAGATTAAAGTTTTGTGCATTCATGCACGTGTGCTGCATTGTATGATTACTGCTTTAACATTCATCCCTAACTGGTTATTCTTAATGTGCTGGCTCTGATCGGCCTGAACTGTGTTTGGCCTGCAAAGCAGGCAATAGAATGTTTAGTTCTCTCCCCCTGTCTGTTATGTGAGATTCATTTACTTCTCTCATCAGAGTCATTCTGTGTATTAGACAACGTGCTTTTAGAACTTAGAATGCTATTGGGGATCACCATATTTATGGAAGAATTGGCCAAAGTTATCTTCTGGAACTTTTTGGACATTATTGAAGTCATGTGTCAGTCTTTGTTGCATTGTTATTTCAAAATCTGAGGCACTGCTAACTTTACGTGGAAGGGTTACTGATGATCATTGTGCTTTATTTGGTTAAGTAAGATGATTGCGATATTTTTTTCTTTTAAAACACTTTTGGACATTTATTGAAGTTATGTGTCAGTATGTATTGCTTTGTTATTTCCAAATCTGAGGCACTGCTAACTTTATTATGCTTTGCTCTGTGAACAATTATGATTAAAAAAAAGTGAAAGATAAGGTCAGGTGAAACAACTAATTGTTTTCAAATGTTTAAAATGCATTAATTAATCTAGGCTTTATTTCATTGTCACTTTTTTACTACTTGTTTTTCACATCGATCGATTTTGCTACAAATTACAAGCAAATGGTAAAATACAAAATCCTATTTGATTTAAAACGAGCAAATGGCTAAACTATAGTACGAATTCAAACAACATGCTTCTGTGTAGAGGTAAAATCATACATTTTTTCCTAATCCATGAAGGTCAAAATTTTGAGTTTTTGTATTGGAAAACTATGTATTCTTTCCAAATGCATTTTTGATAAAGTGACAAAATAACAATCAACCATAGCCTTAGAGAATGTGATGTAATTTTGTCCTTCATCAATGAGTTCTTTGTGTGAGTTAACATGTTTCATCAATGGGTTCTTTGTGCAAGTTGACATGTATTACCATGAGGTACAGTTGCTGTCATTGTTATCAATTATGTCCTTCACCAATGATTTATATATCTTAAAAGGGCATATCTTGTTTTTTTGGCTGGGATCAGTGTCATATGTATCTGCTTTGAACAGGCTTCATTTGAACATGGGGATGCAAGTATTTCATGCTCGAGGTCAGATAATGGTTTTGTCGATTCACTTTCTCTTTTCATTCTGAGAAGGCAGTGGAAGAACTTCTTCAACAAACTCCTGTTGAAGGAATGGATGAAAATGTTATAGAGTTCTCAGAAGCTTTGAGAAGTATGTTTGGTTCATTCTTGAATGCATTTATGTCTTGCAATAGAACTCTTTTTTATTTCATTCTTGATGCTTATCATTTTGAACATGTTACTAGCCGTTGCAAAGGCATTAAGACGAGCTGCTGAAGGAAAGGCTTCTGCACAAGCTGAGGCTGCTGAATGGAAACGCAGATATGAGCTGGAGAGAACCAGGAAAATACAGATGGAGCATAAAGGTTTTTAAGATTAAACTGCATTGCTATTCTGTCATATATGTTTCATATGTTAGTTACTTCATAGATAATTCTTGTTGATGCAAATTACTCTAAAAGAGGAAAAACAAAAGGCATGAATTGACTTGACAAAAGCTAAAGATCAGGTTTCTTTTTAGGTTTTGACACCTATAACCTAATCTAGCTCAAGTAAAAAATGTTTCTGACATTTTCGGTTGCTTAACTGAATGGTGTATATACAACTTCATTTGTCTGGTTTGAATCTGTACTTCTCATTGGTCTACCTCCTACTATAATAACATGCTTGTTTTATAGACAATTTGTTTCTTGATGGCACACATTTTGATTTTTAGCCTCTTAACCTTGTAGTCATTTAGAAGGTTGCTTTTCATTTTCTTATCTATTCGCATTTATTTATTCATAGCAGAACATTTCCACCAGCTCTTATGCATCCATCTCACTTTATTTCTACTTGAAAATTTCCCTGCACAGGGTAGGTGAATGAGTCAGTTTTGGAATGCCATTTATCTCATTTACACTGTTCCTTATGATTTTTATGCTATAAAACTAAATGGATATATCCTTTGTTAATTTTGAATATTTTAAATGTAAAGCATCTTTCGAGTTATATAGCACTATAATTTAAGACTGCAGTTGTCACATTAATCAAACTTATAAATCTCTTCTTGGATACGTCCAGTCAAAGACATCTATATCCAGTAAATGCACCAATGGAGGATAACAGATGATGATAATGCTGATGGCTAGTATATAACTTGATGTGATAAACTATCTCTTGCTTCTTTAATCATTCACTTTCTTTTTACTATTTTTTTTTTTATATTTCCTTGAACTGCTATGACAAACCTTAATGTGATGGAAATCTCTTGTTTCTTTAGTCGTTCACTTGCTATTTACTGCTTGATGTTTGTCTCCTTGAGCATAGAACAATCTCATTTTTTTTTTTCTTTTTCTTGGGATAACGATGTTTTCTCCAAAAGGAGACATCAAAATAGGTTGTCCACCTTCCTAGCACGGAGCCAAACTGCGATTTTTCTTTTTAAAAAGAGTAAATTAGCTTATCTTTTAGTGGCAAATTTCTTGATATCTTGAATATCTTGGAAAAAAGGGATAAGAAATACAATTTTGGAAATATTGAAACAGAAACTCTTAATGCTTATGGGGAAGTATTCCCTGAAGCTAAGACATCTGCTTTGGTATCTCAAGATATAGTGCATCAATTCTAGTCATGAGGGCTGAAAGTATGCGATATACTTCACTTATTTATTGATCTTATCTTCTACAACCATGTTATGATGATCTCCATGACATAATTTGATGCTCACTTAGGTGGCAGAAGTGTCTTTTTGTTATTTTAGAGAAGCTAATTTTTAAGTTGAATGTTTTATAGGCAGAAAAGTTCTCTCCACTTCTATTTCATGTTATTTTATTTCCAGTTTAAATTAACTGAATCATGCTGTAGTTTCTGAGTTCTCATAGCGTTGGGTTACTTGTGCGACAATTTTAATACATGTTCCTTAAGTATTTAGTGCCTCAAGGATTCTGCTATAGTACTTAGATAATTGATAGGTTCAATGAGTCTTTTGCAATTTAGATTCTATGCAATTAGATATTATTAATCATTTAGGTTTGGCTAGCAATTTGATATTGCCAATAATTTGTTTGTGCATTGACACAGGGCAGCTTAGGGGCTAGGGTTTATGACAACAATAATTTGAAATTTTTAAGGAAAAATAGGGAAAATTGGTTAAAGACATAGGGAAACATGAAGAAAAGATATCCTATGCTTCGCAATTAGGGTTCCTTGATTGCATTAGACAACCGAAAAAAAGAGGCAATCATTTGCACAAGGCTCCCACATTGTGTGGTCTGGGGTGGGTCATGTATACGCAGCCTTCTTTCTGCATTAAAGGGATGCTGTTTCCACTTGAACCGTTGACTTCTAGGACACAAAGAGCAACCTTTTTGTTGCACCAAGTTCCCCTCTAAACTTCATGTCTTGGGTACAAGAAGAAAGAAAATCTAAGCTTCATGCCTAGGGTTGATTGCATCAGACAATCTGAATAGCAATTCTGCTACAAAATCTCATAACCATAATTTGTCCGTTAAAAGGAGTACATTGATATTTATATGGGCTATACCTTCTGCCAACCCTAATCCTAAAAGAATTAGAACTCCTATCCCAAATTGGGCTTTAAAGAAAATACAAAGACTGTTAATAGAAGACTAATCAACTTGATTTAAAAAACAAAACCTAATAGTATAAGAAAAATCTAAGATACTAAACCCTAATGTAAATGTAGAATACTAAATATAACCCTAGATCTATGCAATATTAGAATTTAGCCCCATAAATACAACAAGAGTTGCAAAATAAAATCTGAAATACGTTAATCCCTCAACTATCTTCTTAATGTAAATCATTTCACACTGCCATCAGGACGAGGATTCCTTTTATGAAAAAGTCACTAGATTTGACAGCCAACTGACACTTTTTTTTTTAATTCGTCTTACATTGGTTAAAAACTATAATATTTTAGTTGGAGGATGTGGCATTGCATTTAGACCATGTAATTTAAAATACTCCCCAAAAGGCTCTAAACAGAGAATCTTTATCCACATGGTTTTATTTATTTATTTATTTTTGCAAAAATCATGATCTGTTTTCTATTTATAAGTTCTGCAGGGACAAGTTGCATGTCAGCCCTTCAGAGGCTGCTAAACTAACAGTAGTTCGTAGGGAACCTTATAGTTGCTAACTATTAATGGCATTATATTTGATATTCTAGTACAATTATCACGGAGTTTTTTTGAAACCCTAGCAAGAAACATCATATCTTGAAGCCTGTTTGCTTTTGATTAATTAGATACTCTATCATCTACACTGTTTAGAGCTGTGTTGGAACTATATGGTCATTCCAAATATTTACTTGAAGTGTGAGCCCTAGGTGTGTACATTGTGACAGTTTCCCCCTCTTGGCTTTCCTTGTGTCAACCCTTTTGCTTAGAGGATCTTTGTCTTTGATGTACTTTTTATGTTTGATGATTTGACTTTTAATTTGTGGTGCCAGCTTGGTCCAACTTCTTTAGCAACTTCAGTCCATGATGCTAAAGCTAGATGAAACAGGTTTGATAAACAACTTCCATGATGCTAAAGCTAGGTGAAACAGGTTTGAATAACAACTTTTAAGTATTTTAAAAGTTGAAAATAAGTTTCGGGAAACTAAAACCTAAAACTCTGACTTGGAATTTCTAGAGAGTTGCTATGTGAAGCTGTTAGAAAATTTAATACAATGTTGTTATAGACAAATTATGTTTTTTTTTCTCTTTTAGTTATAGTTTTAATATGACAACACATGTCCAAAAGCTCTACTTCCACAGTACTGTTTGTTGCAACTCCATCCAAACTGACTCTTACTCTATCAAATATTTTACTAATCTTTTTTTTTTCATCTTTCACATCTAAACTGCGAGACTGGTTGGAACATGCTTGACCAGCTTCATTTATTTCTTAACTTTCAATCTGGCCTAGTTTTAATCATATGAATGTGTCTCTCAAGTTTTCTAGTTCAATTTTGTGGAGCATGAAATCCAAAAGATATTTTGATATAGAATATATTTTAGAACTTCATTTGGATTTCTCATTGAATATACTGTGTGAAATGGAGAAGTCTCCAGTTGCCTTGATTTTGCAAAACACTGTAAGAAGTATTTTCATCTCTCTGAATATTTGGTTGTTGTCTTTGTTTTTCTTTTTTTCGTTATTTTTTTATATGAATAATTTTGCATTCTTCTTCTTCTTTGAAGATCTGTTCCTGTCCTCTTGTGTGATTTTCCTTCCTGCTATACATAAAAGTTACTTATCATAAGGATGGATAAAGAGCTTCATTACATGGGAGCAGTTTTCATACTGTCCAGATTTCTTGTTTCACGAGTATTGAATAATTGGACTTCGTTTGTTTATGATGAGGTTGCTAATTAAATTAGGACTCATCATTGTCAGATTCTGGCTATTCCAGTATCAAGCAATAATATTTGTAAAATGATTCGAAGTTGGTGGACTCAGACTACTCTAGATAATGTAAAATGATAAGAATTATGCTTCCATGTCTTGTCTTCTGGGAATTTTGGAAAGAACGAAATAAGAAATTATCAGAAAGTACTTGGTTAAACTTTTGCAGTACTAACTGCCATCTTGTTGCTTCCATTAAACAATCATCACAGCCTACCTAAAAGAATTTGAGGTGGTTTGCTGTTTGAGATTAGTTATCCTGAAAAACTGTCACAGCAACAAACCTTTTTCAACTCTCTCGTAAGATCCAATTGGTGGAAATTTCATATATTCCTAGAGAAGCAAACTTCATTGCAGATAGCTTAGCTAAATCAGGAGTTAACAGAATTGGTGTTTTTTCTGTTCAGCTTTAATTCTTTGTTTTCTTGTTAGTATTTTGTTTTTGTTCACTTCTGCGACATGGCTCTTGTGTACTGTTCACAAGCCTATCTCTTGATGGCTTATTTTGGAATAAAATTATCTACTCTTCAAAAAAAAAAACAAACCTTTTTCAAGTTACTTCACATGCAAGATTTGGAGGATTCTATTGCTAAATGTTATATGTGATGCTTATGCAAGTCTTCGGTGCAATTTGCTCTATTAGAGGTGTATAAATGGTTAGAAGGAAATAAAATGGTTTGGCTGTTTAAGAACTGTTTTCTTTGAAATGGAAGCCAAGTAAAAGGATGGTTCCTGCATCTTTTAGCTCTTTGAGGAAGGTGATGGAATTGGAGATATTCATCAAGTGAAACAAATGAGGTGTAAACTATGCACTTAATCTTCCCTATGATAATGCTTAAATCTGGATGGTAATACCTCCATGGAGTTTTCCATGTAATCAGTAGTGTAGGATACTCTAGCATACACATGTAGAGTGTTAGTTGTATATTTTATTGACTTCATTAACTTGGGTAGATGTTATCATCATCCATTTTTGTGGGAAAACATGATTAATGTACAGCCAGATTTTTAGGAGATTTTGCAACAGTTTGTATCCCTAGAATTTGGCTGATTTGGTTAAGAATATTCCATAAATCATGGGATTTGATAGCCTAGTTAGTTTCCTTTTCTATTGCTAGGGTTATTATATATATACATAGCCACTTTGTACATATTTTCTTAATGAGATATACTGCAGAAAATTCTTTTGTTTCTCAATTTACGTCATGGTATCAAGAGCTTTAGGTTTTTTCTTGGAAATCAATCATCTTTTCAGCCTTCATTGCTGATTTTTCTGCAGTTTCTTTTTCAACCTTCATTGTTGATATTTTCTGCAGTTTCTTCTTCAGCCTTCATTGCTGATTTTTTTTTACCTTAGGCCTTCATCGCCATTTCTCATCCAGCCTTCATCATCAAAATTTGTTTCTGTTCATCTCTTTTGGCTCGATTCTGATTCTCTTGTTCCAGCCTTCCTTGCTGTTTTTTTTTGCTCTGTTCTGCTCTGTTTTCTAAAGAAAAAACAGAGTATTTCAAGTGTTCTTTTTCCAGCCTTCATAGCTGGATTTTTCCTCTCTTCTTCATCATTGACGGTTTCTCTTTGTTGCTTGGCCTTTGTTGCCGATTTATCCCTGATTCTCACCAGTCTTTCAGCAAGTATTGATTTGTAAAAAATGTCAGTAGTTGCAGAAACAACCACTGCAGCACCAAAGGAGTCCGGCAATCTCAACCAAGAAGAGGTCAAGAGGCTGAGATCTCTAATTAGTAACCTTGACAAACCTTCAGGTACTTGTTCATTGGTGTATTCAGGTAAGTTTCCATCCTCTATTGGATTAAATGTCTCGGATACAACCTTTGCTAACTCCTGGATCATGGATTCAGGAGCTACCGACCATATGACCCACTCACCAAATGTCTTTTACACATACTCCCCATGTCCAAGCAATAGGAAAATAGCCACAGCCGATGGTTCTTTGACTACTGTAGCAGGTGTAGGAGATGTTAAAATAAGCCCATCATTGACCTTAAAAAATGTTCTTCATGTTCCTAGATTATCCACAAACCTTGTCTCTATCCAAAAGCTTACTCAAGATTTATGTTGTAATGTGATTTTTCATCATAGTCATTGTGTATTTCAGGACAAGGATTCGGGGAAGACGATTGGACATGCTAGAGAATGGGATGGGCTCTATTACCTTGAAGCACTTAGCCAATCAAATATTACCAAGGGCAAATTACCTTCTTCTTTCGTTTCAGAACTTTATTCGTCCAATAAAGACAAAGTTTGGCTTCACCATTGTCGACTTGGACATCCATCATTTAGAGTCATTAAAATTCTGTTTCCATCTTTATTTCAAGGTCTAGATGTTGAGAGCTTTCATTGTGAAGTGTGTGAACTTGCTAAACATAAACGTGTACCTTTTCCAGTAAGTAATAACAGAAGCTCTCTTCCTTTTTATCTCATTCACAGTGATATTTGGGGTCCTTCTACTATTCCTAATGTTTCTGGGGCAAAATGGTTTGTGTCATTCATTGACGATTGTACTCGTGTTACTTGGATTTTCTTGCTTAAACATAAATCTGATGTTAGTACTGTCTTGCCAAATTTTTGTTCCATGATTAGGAACCAATTTGGAGTCAATGTCAAAAGGTTTAGGTCAGATAATGCTAGGGACTATTTCAATCAAGTCCTAACTCCTTATTTTCAAAAGGAAGGGATAGTACATGAGTCATCCTGTGTCAATACACCACAACAAAATGGAGTTGCAGAAAGAAAAAATGGTCATCTCCTTCAGTCAACCCGAGCACTCTTATTCCAAAAAAACATGCCTAAATCCTTTTGGGGGGAAGCAGTTCTTACAGCCACTCATCTTATAAATCGTTTGCCATCTAGAGTATTGGGATTCAAGAGTCCAATGGAAACACTCTCAACATTCTATCCAAACATACAGACTACAAATAATCTTGTCCCTAGGATATTTGGGTGCGTGTCATTTGTCCATGTTCATAGTCAAAATAGAGGGAAGCTAGATCCAAGGGCATTAAAATGCGTATTTGTGGGTTATTCTTCAACTCAAAAAGGGTACAAGTGTTATCACCCTCCATCAAAGAAGTTCTATGTCTCGGTGGACGTTTCTTTCAATGAACAAGTGCCTTACTTCACCATACCTTATCTTCAGGGGGAGAATTCCATACTTGAAGATAAGGATAGGGATTTCTTGCTTGATCTGTCGTCACTTCCAATGTCTGTGCCAGTATCTAAGTCCATGTCAAATCCTGTGTCTGAACCTGCGTCCGAAATTTCAGAACCTGTGTTTGAATCTGCATCCGAAATTTCAGAACCTATGCCAAACCCTGTGTCTAAACATTTGCCCGAAATTTCAGAAAATGTGAGATTTGGCAAGGTGTACTCAAGGAAGAAGACGGCTGTCCCTGAATCAATGCAAGTCCAAGAATCCAACCCAAATCCTGAGAATGAGGTAACAATTTCTAATTCTTCATTACAAGTTAATACTGAATCTCATGTAGGCGATGATGACCTAGACCTTCCCATTGCTGTTAGAAAAGGAACTAGAGAGTGCACAAAACGACCTTTATATCCTCTTGCACACTCCCTGTCCTTCAAACATTTTTCACCATCACATAGAGCCTTCCTGGTTAGCCTAAACACCATTGCCATCCCTACCACCTTATCTGAGGCGTTGTCCAATGAGAAATGGAAACAAGCCATGAATGTAGAAATGGAGGCATTGGAGAAGAACAAAACGTGGGAGTTAGTGAAGTTACCAGCAGGAAAGAAACCCGTGGGGTGTAAATGGGTCTATACAGTGAAATATAGAGCAGATGGGTCAATAGAGAGGTATAAGGCAAGGTTGGTGGCCAAGGGCTATACTCAAACCTATGGGATTGACTACTTAGAGACTTTTGCTCCAGTTGCGAAAATGAATACTGTTAGAATCTTGCTGTCATTAGCAGCTAATTATGGTTGGGAGTTACAGCAGTTTGATGTCAAGAATGCATTTTTGCATGGAGAACTAGAAGAAGAAATTTATATGGAGGTCCCACCAGGTTATAGGAATAATTTGGATGCTCATACTGTGTGTAAGTTGAAGAAAGCTTTATATGGACTTAAGCAATCACCACGGGCATGGTTTGGCAGGTTTGCGAGAGTTATGATTGCCATGGGTATAGTCAAAGCCAAGGGGATCATACATTGTTCATTAAACACTCATCTTCAGGGGGAGTCACAGCACTCTTAGTGTATGTTGATGACATAATAGTGACAGGGAATGATGATAAGGAGAGACAGCTTCTAAGTCAGTGTTTGGCTAAGGAGTTTGAGATCAAAGCATTAGGAAGGCTTAAATATTTTCTTGGAATTGAGGTGGCTCACTCTAAGCAAGGCATTTTTATCTCCCAACAAAAGTATGTTACAGATCTCCTTAAAGAAACGGGCAAGATAGCGTGCAAACCAGCAAGTACTCCAATAGACCCAAATCTTAGACTTGGAATGGCAGAGGAAGATGCTGCAATAGATAAGGAAATGTATCAGCGCTTGGTAGGAAAACTCATTTATCTATCTCACACACGACCGGACATAGCATATGCAGTAAGTGTGATTAGTCAATTCATGCATAGCCCAAAGGAAGTTCATTTGCAAGCAGCTCATCGAGTGTTGCAGTATCTCAAAGGGACGCCAGGAAAGGGTATTATGTTTAAAAGAAACAGAGGTTTGGTGCTTGAGGCTTACACAGATGCTGATTATGCTGGGTCAATAGTCGATAGGAGGTCAACCACAGGATATTGCACCTTTCTTGGTGGTAATCTCGTGACGTGGAGGAGCAAGAAACAACATGTGGTGGCACGGTCTAGTGCAGAGGCAGAATTCCGAGCAATGGCTCAAGGTGTGTGTGAACTACTTTGGTTGAAGATCATCTTGGAAGACTTGAAGATCAAGTGGGACGGCCCAATGAGACTTTATTGTGATAATAAGTCTGCAATTAGCATAGCTCACAACCCGGTACAACATGATCGAACGAAGCACATCGAAATTGACAGACACTTCATCAAGGAGAAACTGGAGAGCGGGTTGATTTGTACCCCTTACGTGTCTACACATGGCCAACTTGCAGATGTGCTTACTAAAGGGTTAAGTAGCTCAATGTTTCAGAGTATTGTATCCAAGCTGGGAATGGAAAACATCTATTCACCAGCTTGAGGGGGAGTGTGGGAAAACATGATTAATGTACAGCCAGATTTTTAGGAGATTTTGCAACAGTTTGTATCCCTAGAATTTGGCTGATTTGGTTAAGAATATTCCATAAATCATGGGATTTGATAGCCTAGTTAGTTTCCTTTTCTATTGCTAGGGTTATTATATATATACATAGCCACTTTGTACATATTTTCTTAATGAGATATACTGCAGAAAATTCTTTTGTTTCTCAATTTACGTCAATTTTTGATCTTCTCAATCGGTCTATTTAAGGGTTTATTGGAAATGCTGAACATTTTTGCATGAATTGGCTTCTCTAGTTACTTCAACATACTTAGTTGGGCTTGAGAACTACAGAAGGTTTTCTTTTGCAAAATGGCATAGCCTTGTCTGATTCTCATGTCTTATTACATTGTGTATCAGCTCAAATTCATGTTTAATTCTTAGAGATTTGTGACTGGCTTTTCAGTAGGGAATTTTTTGTTCAGGATTCCATCCTCCTTGTGTGATGTATGTTGCATTCAAATTCTAGTGTGGCTTCTGTTACAATTATTTTGATGAATTGCCCTTGTAACAATTTTTTCAAGTTCTTGTAGTCATTTCTTCTTCTCTATCTCGTATAGAATTTTGCGAGGTCAAATTTGTAGAATTATTATTATTCCATCTTGAATTTGTAGAATCCATACCATTTTGTGAGGTCAAATTTTCTTTTGTTGCTTTTTTATTTTATTTCCTCTTTCAGGATTTAGTCACCCTATCCTCTTTTTGCCACATTCTTACATTTCATAATGCCGGACCAACTTGTTGTCGTTGACTTTTCATTTTTCATATTGTCAAACCTACATTTTTTAACCTTTCTGGCCACAATAGTTGAGCAAGCTGGCTTATTGAGGCAACTATATAAGATTTGCTTCCACAATATTATAGTTGGTATCCTCTTCAAATAAATGATTTTATCTAAAGTTGGAACCACTGAAAAGGAAACATAATAGTGAATGAGTATGGTTATCGATACACTGGGTCAGGGTATTGCTTTTCAATCTTGAATTTGTAGAATTCATACCATTTTATGAGGTCAAAATTTCTTTTGTTCCTTTTTTTATTTTATTTCTTCTTTCAGGATTTAGCCACCCTATCCTTTTTTGGCCACATTCTTACATTTTGTATTACCGAACCAACTTGTTGTCATTGACTTCTTGTTTTTCATATTGCTGAACCTACATTGTTTAACCCTTCTGGCCACAATAGTTGAGCAAGCTTGCTGATTGAGGCAACTCTATGAGATTTGCTTCTACAATATATAATTGGTATCTTCTTCAAATAAATGATGCTATCTAAAGTCGGAACCACTGAAAAGGAAACATAACAGTGGATGAGGGTGGTTGTTGGTACACAGGGGAAAATGATAACAAAAGGCCTTACACTGTTGTTGCATGGATTGCACATGTCAAGCCTATGATTTTGATGGTATGCCTCTCTTCAGGAAAGTTCTCATGGGATGTTGCAGATATATTAAAAAGAGTTGAGTACTTTTATCTGAAATATTCTAGCACTTTAGGCAGGAGAAAAAAAAACTTTCCAAAAGAATTTAATTTAATGGGTGGGGAAATTTATCTTCCATTTAAATCCTTGATAAAGGATCTTATTTGTACATTACAGCTATTGAGATGTTAAGAGTCCATTCTAGCTTGAATGTGTCTCTATGTCAAATATTGGGGAGGAATTATGTTGATGGGAAACTATTCAAGATTCTTTGTTTGAAGCAGAAATTGATCTCCTTATGTCATAGATAAATGGGGAAGGGTATATTGGTCTGTACAAAAGTTAGGCGAGAGCTAAAAGCCTCCCATCTGATTGAGAGATAAATATATCCCTAGGAGACCTTGAATGTTGCCTTTGTCACAGTACTCTTCTCTGTCAAGTGGTGGGGGTTTCGGTTTGCACTCCAGATTAGTGCCTACTTATGCTTAGAATTTAGTAAAAATGGCCATAGAAGCCCTGATGTAAACCTGGAGATTGTGGTTAGCCTATATGTTGAGGCTCCCACATGTCTGTTAATCACTGTTGTTCTCATTCTCATTTTATGCCCTTGAATACATTGAATTCCTCATATTTTCAAAGTTTTATATGCTTTTACTTCCTCTGAGGAGCTCTAAAATTTTAAGTTCCTGTACCTGATGGTAATGCTTATGTTTCGCTATTGCACCTCATGCTCTTTTATGTGTTGACCTCTCTATCTTGCTTTAAAGTCTCACATAAATGTTTTTACTTCTTTAAAAATTGCTAGCTCAAATTGCAGAGCTGTTCTCTGCAGAGCAAAATAGTGATATTGATTGTGGGAGGGTAAAGAATTCGGACAATCAATTGATGCAGCAGAATGAACCAGATGAGCATTCTGAGGAAGGCTGTATGAAGCATGGGATTTGCTCCCATGAGGTTCTTCAGGACAGAGAATCAGATTCGAATTCCAATGTGGATCGTAATAAGATGATAAGAAAGGTACTGGTTTGTGTTTCTCTTATTAGCCTTATACTTTGAATCAATAACCTTCGCACATAATATAGTTTTGTCTTGTACACTTTGCATTTGTCTGTATATATCTTTTGTTTAAACCTTTAATGTTTCCTGATGTTATTTGTTTTGTTCGGACAAAATTTTGGGAAGCTTTCCTTTCATGTTTTTAGTATTTCAGGATTCAGCTTTTCTGTGTTTCTTTCCACAACAAAATATGCATTTTCTCAAACTAATTTTGAGGTACCTACAGCTGTAGCCTGTCAGTAACCAAGTACATAATACTGGTCATAAGGAAAAGCTATCCAATTCACCGACTGTGAACTTATTACTAATTTAAATGCTCAGACCACATAATTGAAAACTATGCCGTGCGACAGGCATCATTTAAACTTTCATGGTGTTGCAAGGGTGACAATGGTGATCAGCACAAACATGATGTTGTATCTTTTGAGAAAGGGAATATTACAACAGCAGAACGCAGCAGTAAACAGGTATTGCTTCCTCAATCCTGTTAGGAAGCTTTTGTTTGCTGCTATTTTATGGTAATTCACTTTCTATTTTGGACTGATATAAGCTCCTTTTCTTCCCCTTTTCTTAGTATCTTCTTTTAGAATATTGTTTCTTATTATCCCTCCTATCTGTCATCTAGTAAATCCTTGTTTCTTTCCAGATTTCTCTGAAGTGGGAATCTGACCCGCAGACTGTGCTTATTTTGACAAAACCGAATTCAGTTTCTGTTCGAATTCTTTGTGCTCAAATGGTCAGGTGTGGATGTTGAAACTGACAACTAGTTTCACATTGCGTAATTCTGAATGCAAGTTCTCATGCAACTTGCTTTAAGTTTCATTCCGTAACCAATCTCTGCAAACCTTTTCAAGACATTCGAAATTATACATGTTTTATTGTGCTTCACTACCTTTAGAGTTACTTATCCAAAAAACACACACAAACGCAATTGCTTTTGAGTTTCTTGTGTTCTTTTTTTTGATCAATTCTTCTGCATCCTGCTTTTTGGTCATAATATAAGCACTTGTGATGGACTACGTTATCTCTCTTCTCTGTGCCTTTCCTGAATGATTCATCCATGTCCTATGGACCTTTCCTATTATGTGATGCTACTTTACTTTGCGAACTAGGAACTATTCGTGGTTAGATGCATATATGCTCTTAAGTGTATTTACCATCTTTAAAGCTAATAAGGTTTTTAGTTCTTTGAAATATTTGTTTCAGCTTAGCTAATACTTGCTGAAATTGCCATCAGCTCTATCCCAGAAATAAGTTTGTTCAAACTCCCACTTCCATTTCCAACAAGAAAATATTACTTTTTCTTATTGTTGAAAAATGACACATGCCTTATCCTTTTCTTTTGATTTAAAATACAACTCACAAAAAAAAAATAGAAAATAAAGAAAACAAAGGGGCCTTAACTAGGTATGCCTTTTTTGTGAACCTTTTTCCTTAAGGGTGCATGCCTCAGTCAAGGCACTTGGCCTAGAGGGTTGTATAGTGCTTTTTCTAGATAGCACTGTCCCTTGACCACCCTGCTTGGAAAAAATGTTTATTGTGTGAAGAAATTTCTGCTTTTAATTACTTTCTTAAATATTAAAAGTGCTAAGTCTTTTTTGAAAGCAAGGCACTGTAGGATTTCCTAGTTCTGGCCACAAGATGGTATATGGGTTGGTTGAGGTGTATGTACTTCTTGTATTTGAGGGCCTTTCAGATTAACGTTAGTTGTTGGTCATTTATGGTTTTCTGATTTGCATTAATTTCTTTGAAGTGTATGGGCTATGATCCTTGTACCGTTGCATACCTGTATGACTTATGGGAGCCAAAACTTTTTATTCTATAGCATATTTCTTTTTATCTTTCTCATTCTTGATTTGTAGTCCAGATGGCTGAAAGAGAAGAAAAAGTTAAACATTTATGTTGAACCACGTGTGAGAGTTGAACTTCTGACAGAGTCATCTGACTTTGGCTATGTACAAACATGGGAAGATGGTGAGTAGCTAGTCATTTGTGCTGTCATTGTGCTTACTGTTAAATTGTGTTTATTAAAGTGGTTAACATTTATACCTAATTCATTGTGAATCAAATATCTGATCCTTGGCTTATTATATCTTCGATGCTGCCTGTCAGAAGCATAAATATTGATGTCTTGGTGGTTATTTTGTTTCTTTTTCAGTTTGATTGCTTTTTTGTACAAATTTTTAAGAAACTCCTGTTGTTCAGATTCTATGTTCTTAGACAGTAAAATGTTTCTTTACTCATGGTTGAAAATCACCAAACGAAATGTGATATAGGTTGCAAAAAAGAGAAACTACTAGTTTTAGGAGGTTTCCATGTACTGAAACAGTAAGCTGAGAACATTGAACAAGAAGAAAGAAAGGCAGGAAATTCTCTATTTACTCTAATGAAAAATTCTCCAAGAGTCCTCAATAACTCAAATGCTTTATTGTAAATCAACACTCCAAATATGCTACCAAGAGATGTAAATATGCAAATATTAGCTGCTTGTAAATAGCCTAGAACTCTGAAACCATCAGACATGGTAATAAAACACAGGTATCGTAAACTGAAGACCACATAAACCTCTCATTACTCAACTAACCTAAAATACGTCAACAACCATGACTAAAGCCGATTGTGGTATATACAAAATTACCAAAAAACCCTTGACGTGCCAAAACTTAATTAAATTGATAAATATTGATACTAATGACCTGCTAACTAAAAAAGACACCTTCCTTAAGGCCAAAGAGGATGATACATTATTACTCCTCAGATGATATATTTTGATGGAGAACCCTGATCTTAGCCTTTTGCTTGTAAGATGATATATTATTACTATATACTAAAGAGGGGTTTAATGACACTATTGTGAGAACAGCGCCACCTCTCTCTCCATACCACTGTTCATTAAACAGTGATCTTCCTTTTTGTTTTGTTTTGTCTCTTCTACTGTTTATGGGATATAATTTGTATAGTTTATTGCTTTTTTTTTTCCTCTAGAATGCTTTGAGTTTGTGTTTCTCTTTTACTTCTTTTTGCCTTATCACTTTATTAGCATAGTCTTTCACCTAATTCATTAATTAATATAGTTTTCCACATTAATATTATTAACAAAAAGGAATTATTTGCAATGATAGATTTGTTAATTCATTTAAACTCAACACTTTTACGATTATTATTGATTTGGCTGCTTTATATGTAATCTTTCACTTCTTTAATATTTTTAATTAACAATTAAGTGTAAATTGTGAAGTGTACTAATAAATTTTGGTTGGATAAACATTTTAATACATGTATTAATTATTATAGTTCAAAGTTTAAGTGATATACCTATCATTTATGATTATTTGTGTGATGAAACTGAATACTAAAATCAATTTAGGAAAAGAACATCTATGATGTGAGTTTGTATTGAAATTATAAACATTTCTAAACTAAAATTTTGTGAACTTTAAGAAAAACTTTTTATTTAGTAATATCTACTTGTAAGTCAACAAGAAATTTTTACCTCAACCTAATTTCAATAGCATTGCAATTTGTTAATATTAATTAACAAAAAAAAAATTTTACTTGCCACAGCTGCTTGCAGCAAACATAAGCTTGTTTATCTAAACTGATGTGCCGTTACTTGTTATATTGTCACAATAGACGACCTGCCGTTGTTTCTGTCTGAATTGATCAGATCACCTTTTTTTTTATCTAATGAGCTGACACTGTAGGTCAAGAGAGCTTATAAATACAAAAAAAAAAAAAAAACCACACAGCCTGTTTTAATGGTTTTTTTAAATACCAAAGTACCCTTATAAGAAATTACATAATTATCCTTGATAATATTTTTAAATTTTTAATTTTTGTATTCCTGGAAATGGATTTCGGGGAATACGATGGAGCTCCTGGAAATGAATAGGTCCTGGAAATCGATTTCTGGGAGGACAATGGGGCTGCTAGGAATCATTTCTGGGAGTACAATAGAGCTCCTGGAAATAGATTTCCGGGAGCACACGACTTTGTGCTGCCTGGAGCATTCATGTGCTGCCAGGCAGCATTTTCCAGTGAGCTGCAGCTCAATGGAAAAAATTTTGCTAAGAGAAAAAAGGTGGGATTGGCAGCATCTAGCTGCCAGCCAAGTGCTGAGGCAGCATGCAGGCGGATCTTGACAATTGATTTTGGAGAGGCCAATTAATATTGCATTATATTATTTTTTTTCATAAAATATATTCTAATACATGCGCACACAGACACTTTTAATAGACATATGCAAAATGATGCACTAATAATAAAAAATAACAAGTTCATAAAATTATAAAAAATAAAATATATCTTGACAACATTAAACTTTTAAGAATATCAAGATTTTCAAATTAATAGTATAATTACGAAATTATATAATCTTTTAATGAATTATGAAAATTTTTTTGTTTCTTTGAACAATTTAAAACTTAAATAAGAAAGTATAAATAAGCAATATATTTTTTTATTGAAACAAGAAAAATAAATATATTTTTAGAAAGATGAAGTTGAAAACTTTGAAAATAAAAATTATGGTTTATTTAACTTTCTATAAAGTGGTTCCTATCTAATTTTTAGTTGAAAAAAAAAACTGTAGGACAACATGAAACAAAAATTTAAAATAAGATGAAAAATTATATGAAGAGGGGAAATTGTAGCAAGTTAAAAAAAAAAACCTCTCCTAAGAGGTTAGAACTCATTTTTTTTTTTAAAAAAAAAGAAATTTGGTATTTGGTTAAAATTTTATAGTTTTTCCAGAAATCTGAAAAGTTAATTTCACCTTTTTTAAGTTTACATAATTATAATTTAAATATTGTAACACATTTTTTATTTTAAAAATTTGTAAATAATAATTGGTGGGTATAAGAATTCATTTTTAAATTGCAATACATAAACTTAATTTATAAACCAAAACATAATAAATACAGTTGCAAGCTATTGTTTCTGATAAAAAAAAATAATAAATACATTTAACAATTTAAATTTGAGGGAATTAATTAAATTTGTATAATATATATTTACACATTGAGAGTTGTGATTGTGAAAACTTTGAGGGGGCCAAAAGGCCCCACAAAGTCTAGGAACGACCTGCTCCTTTACAATTATATGAAGACTTGTGAAAACATTCCCCCTCAAAGTGTAAGAAGCATCCACCATTGGGCAGCACTTTCCGGTGAGGTTCACTAGAGTTTGTAGAAAATGGATGAGGGGGTGGGGTGTTTTTGGCAGGAAAGATAAAATAGGACAAATGTTTGATTTTTTAGGTTGTGGGGAGTAATTTTAGAAAGGGGATTTTAGGGTTTAGGTTTTTCTAGCAAATAGGGTGTGAAGAGTATTTGATAGGTTGTCTTTAGAAGCTCTCACAGATCAAAAGCCAGAATAATATGGGCTGCCGTTTGAGGCTGGTAACCCAAGACCCAACCAGACCCCAACCTTTTGGGTCAGGCTCTTGGTTCCTGTTTTTTAATGGATCCAATTGGACCAGGTCCACTTTTGGAAATTGAGTTATCTTATGCAATAATATTTATACTGATCATTTGAATTTCTTTGACAAAAATTAAGGGGAAAAGGGTGGAGAAAAAGAAAAAAAAAAACTACAAATGTTTTTTGTTTAAGTAAAAGCGTATCCAATCTGACTGCCTTGTTCTGAAGGAAATCTGATCCATTCTTGGTCCAAACATCTTTTGAACTGAATTTTATCCATCCTAGTCCAACAAACTCAACCTGAATTGCTGTCCTTTACAATAATTATTTTTCATCCACTCATATTCTCATGCTATATATAATTGCATCGATGCTATGGTTTTAGGTTGATTCTTTCTAACAAAAATGACGTGCCCTCTTCTATTGTATTTACATATAAGCTTTCCACTACTAATAATTTCTGGGTCATATTATAATGCATAAAACTGGAGAAATCATCCAATCATTCTACGTGGAGTTGGAACATGCTTTTTAATTAATAGCCCTTTAAGTGAACTATGTAATTTTTGAAAATTAAAGTTCACAGTTTCGTTTGTGAAATGTTGAAGGTGAAGAGAGGACTTATTACAGAATTAGGTCATCCTTTAATAGTGGTTATTACTACGTGAAAACCTTTTAGACATTGACCATATTATCCCTTAAGGTGTTTATAATTTCCTTTCCTCATGTTCTGTTAGTAGTACTGAGATAAGGTTCCTCATTGAATGGTTTTTAAATTCAGTATTTCTAGTTACTAAATAATTTAATTAAATTGATTCTTAAAACTTTAAAAAATAACCAACGGTTATTGTTTTTTAAATTCAGTGTTTGTTGGTATTTGGAGCCGATATTTCTGTACTTAATTTTTAAGTACTAATTTAGTTTGATGTATATTATCATGTAACCATCAGTTATTATTTTTTTTAAATTTAGTGTTTATTGGTATTTGGAGCCTATGGTTCTGTACTTAATTTAATGTATATTGTCATGTTACGATTTTTCGCTTCTGGATTATATTCTGATTTCTTATCTAAAAGTTGTGTTGCTTTTTAGACAGGGAAATTTTGCTCCTGCACACGAAAGTTGATCTCGTGATAACTCTTGGTGGTGATGGAACTGTTCTATGGGTATGTTGTTTCCATTTGTTGAGCCCATATTTTTAAATGAGAAGACAAACTTTTGAGAAAAACAAATTATCACTTTGGTTGGTGCAATTCACTTTTTGTGTTAGAACAAATGATATTTACTGTCAAGAATATTATTGGAAAGTCAACTGCTGTTTTAATTAATTTGTTATTTTAGGAAATTAGTATATATGTGTATCCCTAGCATTAAGGTTAGAGAATCACTCGATTATAGATTCTATTAATTAGAATAATATCTAGGATTATGAGTGATATACTTTCCTATTTAGTTAGAAGTTCTTTGTATATAAATAGGGTACCTATGTACAGTTTTATCTTAAGTCTTTTCAATACAATACTTTGATTTCCTACATGGTATCAGAGCTTTAGGTTTTTTTTTTCTCTTGGAAATCAGTCACTTCTTCAACCTTCATTGCTGATTTTCTGCAGTTTCTTCTTCAGCCTTCATTGCTGATTTTTTTGCCTTAGGCCTTCATAGCCATTTTCTCATCCAGCCTTCATCACGAAAATTTGTTTTTGTTCATCTCTATAGGCTCGGTTCTGGTTCTATTGTTCCAGCCTTCATCACTGTTGTCTTTGCTCTGTTTTCTAAAGACAAAACAGAGTATTTCATGTGTTCTTTTTTATGAGCCTTCATAGCTGAATTTTTCCTCTGTTCTTCATCATTGGTGGTTTCTCTTTGTTGCTTGGCCTTCATTGCCGATTTATCCCTGATTCTCACCTATCCTTCAGCAAGTTTTGATTTGTAAAAGATGTCAAAAGTTGCAGAAACAACCACTGCAGCACCAAAGGAGTTGGGCAGTCTCAACAAAGAAGAGATTGAAAAGCTGAGAAATCTCCTAAGTATCCTCGAAAAACCTTCAGGTACCTATTCATTGATACATTCAGGTAGACTTCCAACCTCTCACGCTTTAAATGCCTCAGATAGAACCTTTAAACATTTGTGGATTATTGATTCAGGAACCACAGATCATATGACTCATTCCTTTCAAAACTTTAGTTCATATTCATCTTGTTCTAGTAGTAGGAAAATTGCTACTGCCGATGGCTCCTTGGCCACGGTAGCTGGGGTAGGAGAAATAAAAATCAGTCCTAACCTTACTTTGAAAAATGTCCTACATGTTCCCAAATTGTCCACCAATCTTTTATCAATATCCAAGCTTTCTCATGACATGAATTGCAAAGTAACTTTTTTTCCATCTTATTGTCTATTTCAAGACCAGGGCTCGGGAATGATGATTGGACGTGCTAAGGAGAAGGACGGATTATACTATCTTGAGGAATTAGAGAAATCGAAAGTTGGTAAGTGGAACCAGCCCCTAACCTACCTTTCTGGACAAAACCTCACCAATAAAGACACAATTTGGCTTCACCATTTTAGGCTCGGACATCCTTCTTTTTGAACCCTTGAAATTATGTTCCCTTCTTTGTTCAATGGACTAGTTGATAAGCAGTTTCGTTGTGATGCATGTGAACTTGCAAAACACAGACGTGCTACCTTTCCCACCAATAACAAAAGAAGCCTTTTTCCTTTTGAGTTGATTCATAGTGATATATGGGGTCCAACTACAATTCCAAATATTTCTGGGGCACGTTGGTTTGTTTCATTTATTGATGATTGTACAAGAGTTACCTGGATATTTCTGCTTAAATCAAAATCCGATGTGAGTGATATCCTCCCAAACTTCTTTTCCATGATAAAAAACCAATTTGGGGTCCAAATCAAAAGGTTTAGGTCAGATAATGCAAAAGATTATTTCAACCAAACACTTTCCCCATATTTTCAACAAAAAAGGTATTATTCATGAGTCATCCTGTGTCTCTACTCCACAACAAAATGGAGTTGCAGAAAGGAAAAATGGCCATCTCCTAAACACTACCCAAGCATTATTATTTCAGAAAAATGTGCCAAAATACCTTTGGGGGGAAGTAGTTCTTACAGCCACACATGTCATAAACAGGTTACCATCCCGAGTGTTAAACTTCAAGAGTCTCATGGAGGTATTGTCTCACTTTTATCCAAGTCTCCGTACAA
This sequence comes from Heritiera littoralis, assembly GCA_031772115.1. Taxonomy (NCBI): domain Eukaryota; kingdom Viridiplantae; phylum Streptophyta; class Magnoliopsida; order Malvales; family Malvaceae; genus Heritiera; species Heritiera littoralis. The sequence goes on from JAPDPK010000043.1 coordinate 4,843,112, forward strand.
CAAACCATCTTGTTCCTAGAGTATTTGGGTGTGTCTCATTTGTTCATGTCCATAGCCAAAATAGAGGAAAGTTAGACCCTAGAGCTATCAAGTGTGTCTTTGTGGGATACTCTTCAACACAGAAAGGATACAAGTGCTATCACCCACCTACTAAAAAACTCCTAATCTCAGCAGATGTTACCTTCATTGAAACAGAACCATATTTCACTCAGCCCTATCTTCAGAGGGAGACAACATTTGTGGAAGATAAGGATCAAGACTTCTTTCTCCTTGACTTGCCGTCATCATCTTCTAAATTCCAACCCGAGACCAAGACCTCCGCTGAAGTTACAATTAAGCAACCTGAGCCTCCTCCTTCACAAACCCAAAATGAGCCCTCCTTACAACCTAGTTCACAAGCAGATGGGGGAAAGGCCACTACTAACAATCGGTTCTCACAGGTTTACTCAAGAAGGAAAAGTCTAGCTCCTGAACCAAGGCCGGACCAATCATCAGACTCAAATCCTGGAAATGAGGTAATATCTTCTAGCTCTACTCCTCAAAGTGATTCCTTATCTAACATTGATTTACCTATAGCCCTTAGGAAAGGAACTAGAGAGTGCACAAAACATCCATTATACCCAATATCCCATTTTGTGTCCTTTGAAAAATGCTCTCCATCTCACCGAAGTTTCCTTACAAACATAAACACAATATCCATTCCCAAAACATTATCAGAGGCTTTAAATTGTGAAAATTGGAAGAATGCTATGAATGTTGAAATGCAGGCCCTGGAGAAGAACAATGCTTGGGAGATTGTGGAGCTACCAAGAGGAAAGAAAGCAGTGGGATGTAAGTGGGTCTTTACAGTTTAGTATAAAGCAGATGGAACACTTGAGAGGTACAAAGCTAGGTTGGTGGCTAAAGGATACACACAGACATATGGGATAGATTACCAAGAAACCTTTGCTCCGGTTGCCAAGATGAATACGGTGAGAATTCTTTTGTCTCTAGCAGTTAACTTTGATTGGCCTTTACAACAGTTTGATGTAAAAAATGCATTTTTGCACGGAGATCTTGAAGAGGAAATCTACATGGAAATACCCCCTGGATTCAATAGAAACATGGCTGCAAATAAGGTTTGCAAGCTCAAGAAGGCACTATATGGCCTAAAACAGTCACCAAGAGCTTGGTTTGGGAGATTTGCCAAGGTAATGCATTCCATGGGGTACAAGCAGAGCCAAGGGGATCAAACCCTATTCATAAAACACTCAGGTTCAGAGGGAGTTACTGCTCTCATTGTCTATGTTGATGATATCATAGTGACGGGAAATAATGAAAAGGAAAGGCAGAACTTGGGAAGATGTTTGGCCAAGGAGTTCGAGATTAAGGAACTAGGAAACTTGAAATATTTTCTGGGCATTGAAGTGGCAAGGTCGAAACAAGGGATCTTTATATCCCAACAAAAGTATGTCCTTGATCTCTTGAAAGACACGGGAAAGTTGGCTTGCAAACCATCCAGCACACCAATTGATCCTAATCATAAACTTGGGGAAGTAGAGGGAGACAATGCTACAGACAAAGAATCATATCAGAGACTGGTTGGTAGACTAATCTACCTATCCCACACACGGCCTGATATTGCCTATGCAGTTAGTGTGGTGAGCCAATTTATGCACAACCCTAAGGAACTCCATTTGCATGCAGTTCATAGAATATTGCACTATCTCAAGGGAACTCCAGGAAAGGGAATTTTGTTCAAAAAAGGTGATAAGCTCACTTTGGAGGCCTACACCGACGCTGACTACGCAAGCTCAGTGGTTGATAGAAGATCCACCACGGGTTACTGCACCTTTTTGGGAGGAAACTTAGTTACTTGGAGGAGCAAAAAGCAGAATGTTGTGGCAAGATCAAGTGCAGAATTAGAATTTCGGGCAATGGCACAAGGTGTATGTGAGCTACTATGGTTGAAAATCATTTTGGAAGATCTAAGACTCAAGTGGGATGGCCCTATGAAGCTTTACTGTGATAACAAATCTGCAATTAGCATCGCACACAATCCTGTGCAGCATGACAGAACAAAACATATTGAAGTTGACAGACATTTCATTAAGGAGAAGCTTGACAGTGGTCTCATTTGCACACCCTATGTACCAAGCGAATCACAGCTAGCAGATGTTCTAACCAAGGGACTTAACAATCCACTCTTCCACAAGATTGTAACCAAGCTGGGAATGGACAATGTTTATTCACCAGCTTGAGAGGGAGTGTCAAGAATATTATTGGAAAGTCAACTGCTGTTTTAATTAATTTGTTATTTTAGGAAATTAGTATATATGTGTATCCCTAGCATTAAGGTTAGAGAATCACTCGATTACAGATTCTATTAATTAGAATAATATCTAGGATTATGAGTGATATACTTTCCTATTTAGTTAGAAGTTCTTTGTATATAAATAGGGTACCTATGTACAGTTTTATCTTAAGTCTTTTCAATACAATACTTTGATTTCCTACATTTACATTTAGCGCTTTTTTTTTTTTAATCTTTATGAAAGATGTTAAACTTCGTTAAAATATTTGTGCACTACACCTGGATTTTGACGCTTGCGATATACCATCCTAACTGCAAATCCCCTTTAGAGCCTAATGAAAACATGAGAAGTCATTGGTAGTTTAGAAAACCATATGCAATAGTGCAAGTGGAAATTGGTAAAATTACCTTGGACTGAAGTATGCAGTTGATTCTGAGAAATCTTATTCATAAATTGTGGAGGGTTGGTTTGCCGGAAAATAGGAAATTCTGGTGCCTCTCTGTTGATCTTGTTATTTCAACATCCATATCCTTGAAATTCATTCTCATTTGTCATTGACAGTCTTTTATATATTCGTACCTACACAATCCTTGTAAGTTGCAACCTTGTTCAAGTTGGAGCATATTTAGGTTTTTGTCATCATTGAAAGGGAAATTTTCTTATTATTATAGTACATCTTCATCTCAATACATTGGGGATTTTCGTGGTTCTAATATTTCATTTGATTTTGAACATTTTCAACTCTTAAAATGGATTGGTTAAGGGAATGCTCCACATATAATTTTTTTTGTGGGGGCGAAAAGTGTTAAGGCTATTGAAAATGATGCTAAAAAAAACTGAAATTTGCCCTTAAATTGAATGGGACAAAGTAAATATGGATAGTTGGTTATCTATTTTATCAAAAGTGTAAGGTATACTTATGTATAGGAAGATTATTATTTTTATAAGATTTTATTCATAAAGCTATGTGAGTTTCTTGGATTTTTTTTTTCTCAAAATATATAATCCTTCAACACATTTAGAATAAAGAAAGAAGGTTTGCTGGTTAAAATTTTTGTTTCAAGACTTTGATAGCTTGAGAAAAAAAAGTAACATTAAGCTATGTTTCTAAAAGTAAATTTTATAATATGATTTTTCCCTTTTCATTCTTACGAAATTATAAATAGATACTTATTTAGTTTGTTTTGGTTTTTTTATGAAAATTGGAACTTGCCCCATTGAGTATCAATTCTGAATCCATGCCTGGATTCATTTCTCAAAATTTTATACCATCAAGTCTTTATATGGAATACAGTTTCTTGAATTTGACTAAAATCATTGGAATAGAAATTACCAATGTAAATAACTATTGCGCCCTTTGAATTTCTTTTGAGCTACTTATGTTGGTTGTTTTCCTATTTATTTTGGATTTCTTCTGAATGCATTATTATTCTTTTTTATCATCTAATTGTTCTTTGTAGTCAGCATCAATGTTCAAGGGACCTGTTCCTCCAATTGTTCCATTTTCTTCAGGGTCTTTGGGCTTTATGACTCCTTTTCGTATCCTTCCATCTTTTTGAAGTAAAAGATGAATGAATTGATAATTGAAAATGGTTACTTTGAACATTGTTTTTGGATTTTAATTGAGAATGCTTATTAACTCACAAATCGGAATTAAAAAGAAAATTCTTTGACTTGTTCTAGATAGTGAACATTTCAAAGAATGTCTTGATTCTGTCCTGAGGGGACCCATCAGTATAACATTACGACACCGCTTACTATGCCGTGTTGTTAGACATGCAGCTAAAAATGAGAATGAGACAGAAGAACCTATTCTTGTTCTGAATGAGGTTACAATTGACCGTGGAATATCATCATACCTCACAAATCTGGAATGCTATTGCGACAATTCTTTTGTTACGTGCGTTCAAGGGGATGGCTTGATTTTATCAACAACATCAGGTAGCACTGCATATTCATTGGCAGCTGGAGGATCAATGGTCCACCCTCAGGTACATTCTCATATCTCCAGAATCGCTAGTAAATTTGACAATAAATCATGCTTTACCAAATATTATAAGAACATGTCAGATGACTGAAATTTCGAAGACATTATAATTTTTTCTTCCATTTACATTGGTTTCACGAAAGATAGCATTATTTTCAAACTAATGAAAAGATTGTACTAATAATATTTTTCAAAACAGTCAATGCTTCCCTGCTTTATTGAAACCATATTTCAGTTGAATGATTACTTATAAGCTACGGTTTAGGAACTAATGAGCTATTAATACGTGACGAAGGCATTAAGCAAAACAAATTGTTCAAAGGAAATTCGAAGAGTATATTCTCTCTGAACTCAGACTGGTAGACCTGATGTCTAGGGTATTTCCTTTATATAGAAACAAACAACTGCTCTGTTTATACAGGAGAGAAGTATGGACAATGTGTAACATCCTCGAAAGCTAAGATTTTCGAACTAACTTTTTTTTTTCTTTACTTGGTATGTTTGTCACTCGCTCAGTGTAGCTAAAACCTAACAAGTAGATTACGACTTGTTTATTTGTTTAAGACTAATTGTTTAAGGTCCCATTCAATTGCCTCGTAATGCGTGCCCAAAATCGAAACTAAAAAACTCCGTCATTTTATGTATACTTATTGTCTAATCACACTTTGTAACATAACAATAATCCAACCTGTGGTACAATAGTCATCTTAAGAAACCATCCAAAGTATCATTTTTTCATCAAGATATACTATCGAGATACTATTCATTACAAGGCACAATTATATATAATTTCCGATACAATCCTAGTACTTTCATCTTGGTCCATGTACATTGTGTATACCGAATAGAATCTTATCGTTTGGGATATAAACAAAAGTAATGAAATGTTATACCTCAATATAAAAAGCGGTAACTTAGCAACACGTAAGTTAAGCTCTTAGTGCAGCACGTAAGTTGAGCTCTTAGTGCAGCACTCTCGCACTTGAGCCTATTTGAAGTAACCTGTGAGGTGGAAGAGGGGAGGGGGGGTGAGCTAAAGCCTAGTAAGAAAATATATGCCAAGTGATGCTAGGCTTCTACTGTAAGGTCCCAGTTCACTAAGCAGGGTCACCTTACTCATCCGTATTGTTCGCTTTGGGTCGAGATCATTCAGCAAGATCTTCACGGTTTTCTTTCGCGCCCGAAGCGACTTAAACTCTTGACTTCCTCAAGTGTCAAGTCATTCCTAACCAATTGTCCTAACGTTTTATTGTAAGGCTAGAAAGGCTAGGACAATTGGTTAGGAGTGACTTGATACTTGAGGAAGTCAAGGGTTCAAATCGCTCCGGACGCGAAAGAAAACTGTGAGGGTCTTGCTGAGTAATTTGGACTCAAAGCGGACAGTACGGGTGAGTAAGGTGACCCTGCTTGGTGAACTGGGACTTTACAGACAGTTGGTTAGGAGTGACTTGACACTTGAGGAAGTCAAGGTTTCAAGTCGCTTCGGACACGAAAGAAAACCGTGAGGGTCTTGCTGAGTCATTTGGGCCCAAAATGGACAGTATGAGTGAGTAAGGTGATCCTGTTTGGTGAACTGGGGTCTTACACAATGTGATAAGTTTTCGGACTACATAATATTTTTACATGATCATTCATTTGAAATACAACTTTTGATTTTGGTACATAAGGATATCCGTTACATTTTGTATTTATCCTAGGTGTTGTTTTATAATGTTGTTTTACTGCCACTTGTTTTTCTGTTTAAACTTAGAATATAATTGTGATTGTGTAACTGAAAAATATATTACTGGTATGGCACTCCCGTATAAATGCATTTGCAGGTCCCTGGTATCTTATTCACTCCAATATGTCCACATTCATTGTCCTTTCGACCTCTGATTTTGCCCGAGCATGTAACGGTGCGAGTAATGGTGCCTTCTAATAGTAGAAGTTCTGCTTGGGTATCGTTTGATGGCAAGGACAGAAAACAGTTGGCTGCTGGGGATGCTCTTTTGTGCAGCATGGCACCTTGGCCTGTGCCTACAGCATGTCAAGTTGATTCTACTAATGATTTCTTACGCAGCATCACTGATGGTCTGCATTGGAATCTGAGAAAGACCCAGTCGTTTGATGGCCCTCCAGATTTATAGGAAGGCATTTATCCTCAGCATTTGTGGTTGGAATCTAAGTTATTCATATCACAGGCTTCAGAGTCATTGTAGGAAGGGGAAAGCAAATCAAAAGAAATGAAATGTCTGTTGTTGTTATGATAGTATTACCATGTTATTATGAGATAAATAGAGGCATTTGACATTCAAAATTTGTCAAACTCAGAAATCCATGCAGTGGAGTATATTTTCTTTTTTTTTTTTTGTGTAATAACTAGTATTTTTATCCGTTTTACAATTTGAAATTAATCTTGTTCGAGTCGAAAGTGATAAACGATAAAATTTTTTCAACAGGTTCAAATATTTGGGGGAAGAAGTTTACTTGTACTTTTTCGAAATGATCTTTCAATCACTTGTTGATGCAGTGGAATATATTATCAACTATGCGGAAAATGTTTTTCTTTCTAATGTTGTAGGCTTTCTCTTTCATTCAAGATATTGTTTTCAAATACATGAAGTAAGTTGCCCATCCTTTCCGTCCTTGTACATAGTTGTCGCGTCACTCAAGCTTCAGTCAGTCAATGTTATGCTTGAATATAAAGCCCCTCGACTGCTTATCCTCCCGATAATCAATGCACAAATCACAATTCATTTTCTAATTTATAGATCACATGATCAGGTAGCTTAGAAAAGTAAAAATTGCTCTATTAAACTATAATAAAATCTATCCAGACTTTAATTTATAATTAAAAATCCTCTCTGATATTTAATTCATTTTGCAGATCATGCATGTTCAGTTTCCCCATTCCATTACTTTGACATCTTCCTATCCCTTCATTCCGATGTCTTCTTCGACTCCATTAATGCAAAAAACATTTTCACATCTCTCTCTTGGAACTTCCTGCACATCTATAGCAATTTCAGCCATCTTTTGCTTGCTCTATACATTCCTTTATAGCCATAACTGTAGCCAATCCTTCGGTCTCTTTAATCCCAATATTGAACTTATAAGGTCAACTTCACCGGATAATAATAGCAGGTCTCCCATAAATTTTCCCACGGATATTTGCCACATTAAGTTCATATTGGCCAGCTGCAGAAAAACATTGAAATCCAGAAGATCATACATTTCATCCTGGTGGCAACCAAATCAAACTAGGGGAAATATTTTCTTGGATTCCGCTCCCACAAAAGACTTGCTGCCTTGGCCTTCATCCTATCCTCCATTCCAGGTGAATGAAGACATCAAGAAACTAAGAGTGTATCCTAAACTCGTTGTTCCAGCTGCAGTTCGAATCTTTCGTTCCATCCTGGAAACGTTTAGGCTGGGAGACAACGAGAACGTGAGATGGTATGTTATGGGGGATGATGACACTCTTTTCTTTGTTCATAATTTGGTTGAGGTTCTTGGAAAATATGATCACACTAAATATTACTACATTGGGATGAGTTCCGAGGCTGTCAAGTCCAACTTCGATTTCTCCTTCAATATGGCATACGGTGGAGGTGGTTATGCTTTGAGCTACGCCTTGGTAGAAGCATTGGTGCCCACCATTGATGATTGCATTGAGAGGTATCCTCACTTTCGTGTCAGTGACCAATTATTGTCTTCTTGTTTGGCTGATTTGGGGGTTGATCTCACCACTGAGAAAGGTTTTCACCAGGTAATACCAAATTAGACAATGTCAATTTTGTGGTTTAAATTTTTTTTTTAACTACGGGATAATTTCATAACATTTTAGGTTGAGACTAATCTCTGTTCACACTACATGGTTGATGCTAGTTTAAGAAAATTTGACTTGATAAGAATTCGAACACGAGATTTCTCACTATAGATCCTCTTCACTCAAAAACTCAGTGAAACCTTACATGACTGAGCCAATCTTCTGGGCTTTTTGTGGTTTAATTTTACATTGAAGACCAACTGTATATAAATTATGTTAAAAGGAATTTAATCTTCTATATGTTATTTCTAATGGAATTTGGCAACTGCAGATTGATGTACTTGGTGATATATCAGGTCTCCTTTCCTCTCATCCACAGTCTCCTCTGCTCTCACTTCACCATCTTGACGGTGTAAACCCACTCTTCCCCTCCAAGAACCGCTACGAATCAGTAAACCATCTCATGGAAGCTGCAAAACTTGACCAATCTCGTCTGCTACAGCAAGCCATCTGCTACCACAGGCCAAACAACTGGTCTTTCTCATTGTCATGGGGCTACTCTGCTCATATCTATGAAAGTATAATCCCTCGGAGTGTTCTAAGGAAACCCCTCGAGACATTTGCACCATTCAAGAAATCTGCTAAGCCTCCGTTGTACATGTTTAACACGCGGCTTCCCTCTAATGATCCCTGCCAAACTCCTCATGTCTTCTTCTTGGATTCTGTCAGCAACCGAGGCCATGTTCTTACTGCGTACAACCGAACATCGCAGCGAAACCTGCCACCATGTTCATCAGCTGGCAATCATTCGGCGGATGCCATCGCCAAGATTCATGTTGTTTTGCAAGCCGCAAGGAGAAAGCAGGTTGGCCCTCCTCAACTTCTCTGCTTCCTTTACGCCCGGTTAAATGTTTTGAATGTTAAAACCAATGAGATCAATATTATGGAAAAAGTTAATATAAAATACCATCTCAATACAAAATTTGTTCCACGTTCATTGGAGATGAAAATGTTATTAAAATTTTCAATAATAATAATAATATCTATTTAATTAAGATATCCAAACATATTCAAATTATTTAAAAATTTTGTATACTTTATTTGAGTAGCAAGGACTTTCTTTTCATTGATTTGGATTTTTAAATTTAATTTTTTGACCATTTTTAATAAAAAAATCTCGGGAATTTGACTTGAAAAACTTTATGCTAAATCTTGCTCAAATTAGGATGATGCATGCAGGGATTATTGTTTTAATAGAAAACCTGAAGTGACTGAAATATTGCCTTACTCATGACATTTGCCATTTATTGATATGATATTCAGAAATATTGATTTACTATTTGTTGAGGTGAATTTATATTTAGTTGTCAACGATAAAGCTCAATAGAAAGACTTTGTACAATATGAGATGGCGTGGATGTCATCGCGCACCTAGATTGACGGGGCCTATTAGAAAAAATAAAGTTAGGTGCATTTTTTTTGGCCAGAAGAAAATTTGAATTTTATTACCTCCAGAAAATATATCTTACTTATGAAGGAATACTTTCTAGGCAAACTAATGAGATACCACAACATACTCACTAATAACTAGTTGAAAGAAATGAAAGTAGATTTTTTTTTTGATATTTGAATATGATTCGAATCTTGAAGTTGTTATTGTTGGAAAAGTTTTACCGTTTACTACTCTCAATTCGAATAAAATTAGTTTCAAACAGTAAAATAGATGAAAATACTTATGACGGTAAAAAAATTGAGAGATTCCATGTACTCAATCCCAAGTTCCTTAGGCATTTCTTTTTTTGGTGTAAATCACATGTATTTTTATTCGTTTTAACGATTTGAGACGAATTTTGCTTGAGACTTCGCACTCTTTTCTAAAGATGTGTTTAGTGGTGATGTAAACATTTCTACTTATTTGAGTGGGTAAGCCGTCCTTATCAAGAATAGAAGAAGGGGCAAATTCACCCAATTAGATTGGCACATCTCCTTGTTGGCATAATTTGCAGCCCCCTCCGCAGCTGTATTTGCTTTTCTATTAACCCAACAACATTTAAATCCTTCAAAGCTTCTGCTCCTCTGTTGAATTTCCCTCACAATAGGATAAATTCCAATTATAAATTGCGATCATTAAATTAAAAATATTTATTATCCCTATTTATCACAAAATTGTTGATTGTTTTGTGTTATTTAATTTACAGGGTGCTGAAGTGGAATGCTGCGATGTCGGGTACGTGGCCGGTACTAATGTTGCAGACATAAGGTTAAGGCCATGTCCAAGAGCTGAAGTTATTGCCTAACACTTAAGTTTGGATTATACATATGGTTTTGTAACCCAAAAAAAAAAAAAGATTATATATATGGTTTCGCTTCAGATTCTTTTTCTTTAAAAATTGGATAAAAAAAGAAGTGGACACTGAATCAAATTCTCAGGACTTTCTTATAAAAGTCTTGTAAGTTTACCTGTTTAAAATTTAGAAAAGGAATGTTATTTTTAGGAATAAAGCAAGTAGTTAAATCAATAAAAGTTCATTTTGGTTCAGTACCAAAGCACTAAAATGGACCTGTCGCACTGAAAATGTTGTTCAATTAGTTTTTTTTTTTTTTTGCAGCTACTTTTTTTTTCACACATTAGTGATTTCAACAAATATATATGGGATTAATATCCAACACGTTGTCACTAGAGTTTTTTTATTTCACAAACAGTATTATGATGATAACTAGGAATGTAAATGGGTCGGCTACCCGCTAAATTTGGGATATCCAAACCCAAATAGTTTTTATAATACCCGAATCCAATTAACTATTTGATTATTTTGATTTATGTTACATGAACTCTAATCCTGTAAAATAGAAAATACTCGTTTAACTACCCGTTTATTAAGTCAAAATTTGACTTTCAAATTTAAATTAAAAACCAATTTTAGAATAACTTAATTAAAAAAAATTAAATTAATAAATTTAATTTAACTCATAAAAATAAATTGAAGTTAAAAAATCATAATTATATTATTTAATTAATTATTATTTATAATTAGTTTCGGGTAGCGGGTACCCTAAGATAACTACCTGAACCCGTGGCAGTTTCACTACTCGAACCCGATTATATACTATCCTAACCCTATTTAATCGGATCTGGTAGTACTGGGTACTTGTTTATAGGTATCCATTGCCATCTCTAAATTGATAACTCATGTTCGTTAAAAATATTAAAAAATAAAAAACAAATAAAATAGGATATGTGTCATCATCCTAATACCGCTTGTGGAGTAAAAAAAAATTCCATTGACAGTGTATTGTATAATTATATATATATATAGACACGTATCTATACATACATACATACGTACATACATATATAGTACACATAATAAGGGATTACAGCAAAAAAAAAGTTTGCTTGAATATTCTCTCTTGATGACAAATAAAACATTTAAAATCAACTATCAATTCTCTTTTATATATTTAAGACTAACGACTCGCCATCTCTTACATCCTAAATAGATATTTTTTATAATTCAATTTTAGCAATCTAAATCTAAATATTTTTTTTAATAATTTCTTTGCTTTATCTTTAAATTTGTTTCGATTTTAATTTTGTATTTTAATTTTTTTAGTTTTGAATTTCATTAAAAGATTTTAAAATTTATTAAAAAAGTTTAAAAAAACTGCACATCACACGGGACACCAATTAATAAATTACCTGTATGGAAATGCTAGGAACAGTCACTTTTGACCGTAACTTTTAACATTTTTACTCTTATTAGGTCATATCACTTTCTAATCTTATGTGAAAATAAGTTACCAATGTTAAAAGTAAAAAGCTAAAGTATGTGGATGTTTAAAAATATTTTTTAAGTAACCTGTAATTATAGGTAACCAATCATTACGTGACGTGAAGATATTGTCCTTAGCATTCCTCTTACCTGTATATCTACAAGGCTTTGCAAGGAATAGTTCTAGCTAGCCCCTAGGAGAATCAAAATCATAAAACTGATCTAAGTAATTCCACGCAGGATATTGTAAATTACATGCGACTTTAACTTTTTGAAAGTTTTTATTTTAATTATTTTTTTTTGATAATTAGGGGTTGGAGAATGGAGTTGCTTAGGTTGGTGTAGACCCATATTTTATATAGGCTTAGTGAGTTAGTGGGTATATCGAACTTGTTAAGCTATTGAACTTAGAGATGTAAACAGAGCGGGTACCCTCTAATTTTGAGGTATCCGAATCCGATTATATTATAAAATATCCGAACTCGATTAAATACTTGAATATTTTGATTTTCACTACCCGAACCCTACCCATATAATATAAAAACTACCCGTTTAATTATCCAAATTGCTAATTAATCATTTATTAAGTCAAAGTTTGACTTTTAAATTTAAATTTAAAATTAATTTTAAGAAAATTTAAATTAATAAATTTAACTTAACTCATAAAAATAAATTACTATTAAAAATCATAATTAAAATACTTAATGAATTAATTTATTAAGTATTATATTAATAATAATTATTTTATAAATTAAAATGTATATAATAATATTTAAAAATTATTATTTGTAATCGGGTTTGGGAAGTAAGGTACCCTAAAATCACTATCTGAACCCTACCGAACTCGTGATGGGTAGTAGAATTACTACCTGAAAGCTACCCGAACCCGATTATTAACTACTTTAATCTTACTTAATCGAGTCGGGTAGTATCAGGTATCCGTTTTATGTATCTATTTACATCCGTAATTGAACTTGTCAATTTTTTTTGAATCTAGTTGATTGATTGAGTATTTAATTTCAAGCTAAATTAAGTTCATAATCTAAATTAGTTCAAGGTCCAATTATTTAAGCCCATATTGTTGTTTTAATTCAAGTTTATTTCATTATATTATATTATTTTATTGTTTGAATAAAAAACAAGGAAAAGATAATGAAAATCCAAAAATATAAAAAATAAAATTCAAAATAAAGATAATTAGGCTTGGTTAAATTTTTTTAATGATAATAGATAAACATGAAGATAAAAAATTCAACAAAGAAAAATTGGATTTGGATGATTTTCATATATTTTTTTTATGATTTCTTATATAAAATATATTTAAAAATTGGTTGTAATTATTATTTTTAATAGTAAAAAAGAAATATACTATATTTATATTACTTTTCCTAGTATATATGAAAGTCTATAGGAATTTGAACTAGACAAAAGGTCTATTTGGTCAGCTAGAGTTGTCATAAAAAGTATTGTTCGATTAGAGTTTTTTTTAAGTGCTTTTCAGAAAAGTTAAATTAGCATTTGACAATCAAATATAAAAATACCGTAGAATGTTGAAAACTATCTAATACAATTTTTGTATAAATAAAAAATAATAAATTTTATTAAATTAAATCAAAAGTTTTTAAGTGAAACAAATAAATAAAACAAAAAAAATTGCTAATTAAAATAAAGCAAATGAAAAAAATATAAAGATGGCAAAAATAAATAAATTGTTGTGAAATAATCTGAAGCCTCTTTTATCCTTTTGTAAATTATTGAAAAACAAAATGAAAATGTAAAAAATTTCAGTAGATACATGTCATTAAAATTAACACTTTTTAGAAAGTTTTAATTTATAATTTCATCAAAAAGTTTAAATCTGTCTTTAGCATAAGTTAAAATTTTTTAAATTTTAAAGCCCAAACACCCGATTTTTACCTTTAGATTAGATAAATTCTTTCATAAATTAAGCAAAACATACATAAAAGAAAGGACGAGAGCACTTTTCATCTCTTAAATTACACTCATTTCCTTTTTAAAAAAATTTGAGCTTGAAATTACCTTTAAAATAAAATTTCAAAGCCCAACCTTGGATACTTAGGAACAAAAGGAAATCTCAATAACCATTAACCAATTATCCGATGAGCTAAAAAAGAAAAATCCACCTAATTACGCAATTGCTTCACCTTTCCTACAATCCCTCAGCTTGATGTTGATAACATTCATGCCACCAATATATTTAACATTGCAGCATTCTATTCTTCCAGGCTGAAAAAGTAAATAAGAAAATCATTAAATGAGCATTTTACTTGGGAATTGTAAAACAAATTGTATTGATGCAAACTAAAGATGGTAAGACCAACCTCCTTGCGCAATGTTGCATTAGAAAACACACGAATTCTGCTGACGCGATCGGCAGAATGATTTACGGCGAAGAAACAAGGTGGTAGACGACGCGGCGCTTTTCTTCTATACGTACTAAGAACTAAGGCATCTCCTTTCAGTCTCCGAACGGATTCCATGAAGAACACATGAGGAGCTTCACATGAATCGTTAGTAGGCAACCTAGTGTTGAACATGTACACAGGAGGTGGACCATTCTTCCAGGGAGCAAATGTCTCGAGGGGCTTCCTTAGAACGCTCCGAGGGATGATATTTTCATATATATGAGCCGAGTAACCCCAGGAGATTGAGACAGACCAGTTGCTTGGCCTGTGGTAGCAGATTGTTTGTTGCGCCAGACGCGATTGATCCACTTTGGCTGCCTCCATGAGATGATTTATTGATTCAATGCGATTCTTCGAAGGGAAGATTGGGTCTATGTTGTCAAAATGGTGAAGTGTGACAATGGGGGACTGCGGATGAGACGATAGCATGCCTGATATATCACCAAGAAGATCAATCTGCATTGTAAAACATCGCAGTAGGAAATCATTTAGCTTGTCATATAGGTTACCTTTGATACATTACAAGCAAAATAATTGCTGAGAAAGTGATTGTTGGTATGCAGTCTAAAGTTATGCTTAAATTGCAGGGAAAGTAACATTGCAATATTTAGTTTTTTTGATGATTTTGTAGTCTACAATTACCTGATGAATACCCCTTTCAACTGTTAGGCCAACCCCCAAGTCAGATAAACAAGAGGATGATAGATGATCACTGGTATGCATGAATGGATATCTCTCAAGGCAATCATCCATCAATGGCGCAAGTTCTTCCACTAGAGAATAGCTCAAAGCATATCCACCTCCCCCGTACGCCATGTCAAAGGAGAAAAGAAAGTTGGAGATGACGGACTCCGAATACATCCCAACATAATAGTGCTTATTATGATCGTACTTTGCTAATACTTCAACTAAATTATCGACAAAGAAGACAGTGTCGTCATCTGCCATGACAAACCATCTTACATCTGTGTTTTCTCCCATTCTAAATGAATCCAAAACGGAACGGAATATTCGTGCTTCGATCGGGTTTGCGAGCTTAGGGTATACTGGTAGCTTAGTGGCATCTTCATTGAGCTGAAAAGGCGGAGAATTTTCAGGCCATGGAAGAAATTCTTGAGAGGGAGGTGAATCCATGAAGATATTTCCCCTGGTTTCATTTGGTCTCCACCAGGCTTCGGTGTATGGCCTTCTTTTCTCCCATGTCTTTAAGCTGCCCACCAAAACAAACTTAATGTGGCTGATATTGGTAGGGTAATCCATGGTTTTAGACGAATTCGACAATTTGATCTCAACTGGTGAGGAAAGATTTGAAGATTTATCACAGGGAGGGTTATACAAGAATGTGTAGTAAAACAAAAGAACTAGGCCTGAAATAGCTAGGAATTTGCCAAAAGTTACAGGTGAAGGACTTCGAAATTTTGATTTCATTGGATTGAAATTGATGATTAGAATTGATGGTACTTTGACAACAAATTATGGATGCTTGAATGAAGAAGGTTAAGATGGGAATGAGGTTAAAAATAGAAGTGTAGGATGCTCCAGAATGGAGGAAATGTACCACCGGAATTCTGATATTTGAAGTTTAAGAACTATAGAAATCGATGTTGTTGAGCGGTAGGCTAACAAGTGAGTTGCAACCAAATTTTGCTGCTTTAAGTCTGGAAAATGGGGCTTCAATAGTTCTATGTTCACAATTTACCAAGTTGATTTGTTCTTCTTGCCGGTATGGTGCATCGGATAAAGCAAGAAGAATGCTGTATTTCTTTTTCGGATATCTTACAAAATTTGAAAATAGGATGTTGAGGTTTCAATCAATTTTCATGTTTTTCACAGGATGTGAGAGGTTTGCGCATTGACCATGTCAAAAGACTGAGATAAGTCAGAAAACAATTGCTCATTTGCTTGGAGGCATGTTTGACCTCCTCCACGCCAGTTAAGAGCGTTTCAAAAGGAAAACAGCTCACTTTTTTAAGGCTGTCCCAGAAACGGGGAAAAAAATTAACAACGATGTGTCAGATAATGTATTTTAAAATTAATTTTAAAAAAAATTGATTAAAAAATATTGAATAAAATAAGTATATAAGCACAAATTTATTATTTAATATAAAAAATGTTCAATGAATATATCTATAAAAAATATAGACTCTTATAAAAATTATAGAAAAAACACAAGTAGAGAGAGCAAGAAGAGAGATTTTCTTATTCTTCAAGTGTGTTCAATACATGGATGGTGAGCTTCTATTTATAGGTTTCATAAATACCTGAACAAAGATGGAAGATCAAAAGGAAATACAAACTTAAATAAGGGGAGGATGAATAGTTGCTCATCCATGTATCAATATAGAGATCATGGTAAGGGAAAGATGAATAGTTCCTCATTCATGTACCAATATGAAGAGCATGAGGGATGAATGGACATCTATATTTACAACTATTCATAACACTCCCCATTGGATGTCCATTACTGAAGAATATGCCTCATTAAAACCTTACTAGGAAAAACCCTATGGAATTAGATTTCATATCCAAAATCGAGTCAATGTTATCTCGATTTCTCCAATTTATATAACTCTGCAAATTCTATCGGAAATCAAATCCGATACTTTCTTTAATCACACATTTTGTTATCATCTTGGACATCTCCCCCTCATGTCCTTTCATTTACACTGTGTATTCTCAAGGCAGAGACATCTACTATTCAATTCATTTTGATTCATACTCTACCTTGATTTCATTGTTTACTCATACTTTACAGCCTTACGAATCTCATTCCAGTAAGCTGTAATTATCCACATGTTACAACTAACCAATTTATTATCTCTGTAAATTAGTTTGGAATCAAGTTCATTTAATAAATTCAGGTTTAACTCCCTTGAGCGTATTATCCACGAGGTTTGAACCTTGCACCCTTACGTACCTAGTTCCTTACACTCGTGTTACCATTAAAATAATTGTAAGAGTCCCGCCTGTTCGTATCGGCAGTCGGCGAGCATCCCCTAGGCGATCCTTTCGCCCCAGGTTTACCCTTACAAGTGAGTTGGCGATAACGTAGTTTGCCTGCATCTCACAACACATGATCCACTATGGGTCGCCCATCATTGGGTCGCCCATCACAGTTCTGTCTCAAGGGTCCTGAAGAACTTAGGTTAGCTGTCATCTTCTTTTTATCATTTTACTGTTCTTTGGAATATTCTCCAATTCACAACACTCCATGCAGTACATCAATGGCAAGGCATATCTCATAATGCTCGAGTTCTATAATTAAATATTCATTTAATACCTCAAAACAGTATAAATGTATAGAACCTCAATCAACCGTACTGCTATGGATTTCCTCATATGTACTATTCACCTTCTCAGTCATTTTCTGTAATCATTTCACTTTTCATAATATCCACGATCCCGTAATAATTATCCGAATCGATACACTCGTAATTCAGGCCCTTACAATCAATAACCGGGCCAATTATCTTGTGGCATTCCACTACACTTTTATCGGATCGTATCATATAAGGCCCCGGCCCGTCCGCCGTCCGCCTGTTCACATGTGTATTAACCTCTTTGAGAATGCCTAGCCCGTTCACTGGGTCACCCCTCGAGGTTCTATCATGAGGCCTAGCCCGTTCACTAGGTCACTCGTAATTCATGTCCGTCCTCTAAGTGTCAGTGGAATCAGTAATAGAGATCGTTATATCCATATGACATCCTCTATGTCATTTATAACTCCATTACCATCAATGGATTCAAGATTAACTTGATTTTATCACTATTCAGAATATCGCCCAACATAGGGGCATTTTCGTCATTTTGACATTTATTTCTTTCTCCTCAATATACATTGAAATCAATGATCTCATTATCCATGTGCTAATATTATCTTTTCTGATACTTATATCAGCAATTTAGATCTTGTTCGATTTCGACAGAGAAGTCCACTAACATCCATAATTGGATTATTCTGCTTGTTACTCAGCTTTATATCATCAATTCCTCTGTCAGATCGATCAAATCCAACCTCTGTTGGTCTATTCTGACTCCCAGTAAAATTTTGGAGGCAGGGATATTTTGGTCATTTTTGACCAAAAATTTTCTCTCTCTTCAAATTACCCTCAATCGGTGATCTTAAAGTCTATTTAATGATGATATTTCATTCCCTTCATTCATACCATCATTTTCAGGTCTCAGTTCGATCCGAACCGTAAAGTACTGGTGGGGCCCTCACCGAGTCCTTTCGGTTCCTGACCGAACAGGCCTTCATTTAGATGATAAGAGTCACCAATTTTATGGTAATTTCTGAGCCCATTATTTCTTTAACATTCTCAATTTACACTTTCTCACTCCCTTTAAATTATTTTACTTAATTTACAATCATTTATTTTCTTTATGTATTCAGACGACACAGTACTACCGGGGATGTTTAACACTTTTCCTTCCAAAAGTATTCATAGACATCAGGCCAACCATGTTCTGATACCATTAAATCTGTAACAACCCGTTAACACATTTTTCACCTTAATTTTACACCATTTATCCAGTTGGGTTGTCTGTGATACTTCACTTGCACTTAATGTTAAACATATTTAATATAACATTGTTAATATAATACACATCCCCTATCTTATTTACAAAAATGTAGTACTGTATACATGTCTAAATACAGAAAATAAATGATCGTACCTCATATATCTTAGTCGGTCTATCACCTTGTCCATTATGTGCAGCCGTAATCCACAAATATTGGATCTCACCATCATCAAAACTTGAAATGTTAAAATTGGGGAGTGAGCAACCCACGGCTCAGTAAGACAGTTATATGTCACACTTGATATTCAGCTATCTATATGCTGAAAATAATTTTTTTTAAAATCTTCCTAGCTGGCTTTAGGCACACATGTAGGAAGGATACTACAGTCGGCTAGGGATCCAGATAGAATAAGGTAGGTATTTTAGAATACCATACTTGTTCCGGAACCTAGAAGCAACTGTAGAGAATACTAATTTCTTTGTTTTCAAAACAATATAATTTTCGTTTTTTTCCACAGAGTAAACCACTTATTTCTTTTCACTTCAGTATACTTTAAAACACGTGACAGTTCAGTAGTAAAACAGCGGTTTACTTCTCTTCTCTTTAGTACAGTAAAAACACGTGACAGTACAATGATTTGTAAATATCCAATCATTGGATAGTTACTTCTTCGATTATTTCTTTCTTAGAAATAATTCTTATGTTATTCTTTTAGAATAAACATTTATTTCTCTTTTCAAATCAGTAACCGTATCGTACAGTTCAGTAAAACAGTATATTTAGTATTCAATAAAACAGTATCTCGATACGGTTCAGTTAGTAACAGTAAATAGTAGCTACCAATTCAGTAAATAGTATACGGTAGCCTTCAGTTCAGTAAACAGTAAATGGTAGCTTTCAGTTCAGTAAAACAGTAATCAGTGGCTACCATTTCAGTACACAGTGCAGTTCAGTAAACAGTATTTTGGTAGCTTTTTCTTCAGTAACAGTATTTAATGGCTACCATTTCAGTAAACAGTACAGTTCAGTAAACAGTGTTTTGGTACGGTTTTTCATCACTAAACAGTAAACAGTACAGTAGTTCAGTACAGTAAACAGTACAGTAAATAGGATTCCGTAAATCCTTTCAGTAAACAGTGAACAGTAAGCAGTAAGCAATAAGTGAGACTAGGCAACACCCTACAAGTAAATCATGCTATCTCGTCCACTAGGGACACAGTAACAGTAATGAGATCTATGGCCATGATCTATAGTATGTCCTCGGTGTACGCTTGCTAGGCGACAATCCGGGACGCTGATGACTAGCTGGTCAATCAACCACGTGACAGTAATAGTATAGTATGATGCATGAAGCTCGGGGCCTAAGTCTCAAAACAGTATAAAAACCGTACCTTAGCCTTTATGGATTTTAAACACCGTAAATCAAATATCCATAAGGCTCACATGTAAATGTAATCACCTTTATGAAATTTATAAAATAAATAATATTTTTCAAATTATTTCATAAAGGTATAAATTATGTTTTCCATATGGTGAAAACAGTTTGCAAAATCATCACTGTAAAAATAGAAGGGCAAAACTGTCTTTTTCCATCGTAAAACACATATGCACGCTTTCCCGTGCTTTTTATCCAAAACATGGTTTTCAAAGAAATCGGGATTCAAATCAAATATTTTCATAATTTATGTAAAAATAAATTATTTACTTTCCAAATTCAAAATCCCTTAACCATGTTTTTCTTCTAGCAACACGTGTAGAGACCTTTAGTCTCGAAATCATGGTTTCCCATCATTTCTTAACCTTTATGGAATTTTCATAATTATTTGTTTCCATAATTAAAACCATAAAGGTTTTATGTAAAATCAAGTGAATATTTAAGAATATTTATAAAAATATTCACTTAAGTCTTTTTTTTTCATTTTCATCTCGTTTCACGTGAAATATCACATACAGGGTGAATTTTCGGTGATTTTCTTTTCACCATTCTCGAAAACATGAATATTTTAAAATCAAATATCATTATATTCATGTTTTATGAAATTTACTTAATTTCTCGATTTTCGTACTTGAAAATCGTTTCACGTGAAATTAAATCATTTATTATGATTTTCAGTGATTTTCGGTAAATTTCAGTAGTTTTTCGATAATTTTTCGGTAGTACAACGGCTGCTGATTTGGCTAGCCTCCTGCATAGAAAATACAGTTTATATTTCTCAACTGGTATTTCACCACAATTTAAAACCGATAAATCACCACATTATAAACCGATAATTATCGATAGCATTTAAAAATTAAATGCAATTTAAAAACATAGCCGAATATCCTTACAGGTGGCACATGTCTCCCTTACTTGTTTCGGGTCGGCGACTGCCTCTCGAAGTTCGCGCCCGTGTTCACCTCGCTCGATTCCATCGGCTCGGTCATCGAGGATATTTTCTGGAAATTACATTCCAAAATTTAGAATTTTTTCCATAATTATTTAAATAATTAAATTATTTAAATAATTTAATACTTTTCGTGATTTCTTACCGATTCTCGTAATTCTCGGGATTTCCCGTAATTTTCGAATTCTCGGGAATTTTTCAAATCTCGGAATTCCTCTTTTTCTCTTTCTCTTTCTCTTTTTTTTTTCTTTCTTTTTCCTTTTTCTTTTCTTTTCTTTTTCTTTTTCCTTTTTCTTTTTCTTTTCTTTTCTTTTCTGGCTCAGACCGGTTCCAGACCGGTCCCCTCCCCTCGTCGCCGGTTCACCTCTGGTGGCCGGTTCTCCGGCAGCTCGGTGGCTCAGCAGCTGGCCGGCGTCGAGGCGAACTCGTCGGTGGTCTCAGCTTGGCCTGAATCGGCGGCACGGTGACGGATCTACTCGATTTTGCCTCGGTTTCTTCCCCTCCTCCGTCGGCCTTCCTCCGCCATTTCCAGCCTCTCCGGTGGCCTCCATCCCTTTCCTCTCCTTCCGTCGATGCTTCGGCTGTGGTGGCGGCGGCCAATTTGGCCGGCACCGCCAGATCTGGTTTTCTTCCTTCTCGGCTTCCGCCGGGTTTTTCCTTCGATTTTCCGTTTCGATTTTCTTTCCTTCCGCTGTCGGTCTATTCCCTCTCCTTTTCCTTTGCCGGCGACGGCTTTCTCTTCTCCTCTCTCCCTTTCCTTTTCCGGCGACCGCTAACGGGGGCGGTCTCGCCTGGGAAGGCAGAATCGGGGAATCCCGATTTTGTTTCTTTTTTTCTTCTTTCCATTTTTTTGTTTTATTTAATTCCTTTAATTAAATATACATATATATACATATATCATATATACATAATACATATAATATTATTATGATATTTATATTATACAGTACTATGTATATTTTAAGTATATAAAGATATATATATTTTGTGTATAAAAAAATGTCTCTAGTATAAATATATATGTATATATTTATATACTTTAAAATAAATAACATTTATATATATCTATATAAATGTAAGAATAAAATATATATTGTATTTACAATATATATATTTTCTTTTTCAATTTCTTATTTAATTTGGATTTCCATTTATCCAAATTAAATTTCCTCTTTCATTATTTTCCGAATTTCTCATCTTATTTTCCTTCATTAGGATTTTTCATTATCCGTTCCTTCTTCTCAATTCTCGGGATTTTTTACCAATATCCCGTTCTCAAAATTTTATTTATATCCAATATTTATAATTTCCAATAATTGAAAAATTTACGGTTATCACAGTACGCCTAGGTAATCTCGCTACCATGGCATAAACATCATGCATAGCCCGTCGCCAAACATCCAAGTCTTAATTGTCTCCACCCACCTCTACTGTGTGAAGTCTGTCGTCTATATGTCCCACGATGCGCTAGAAAATAATGAAATATAAATACATCAATTTTGAGATAAAAAGACATTATTAACATTAAATAAGAAATGAATAACTAACCTCCCAGTCAATCACTCTGTGCTGCTTTGTCAATTTGTATGCAAGATTCTGGATATAACGATGTGAAATGGTCATATACCAAATCGTGTAATCTACTATGGACTCTCAAAAGTTCCTGCATTGCGCACCTCTCCTCTCCTCATTAATCACATGATAGTCCTAGCTATCCTAGTACCCAAGCTGAAAGCTATAATGCACGTGATAATTAGCTGGCTTCGATCCTCGTCTCGCGTAAGATGGGGTGAGAGGTGGACGTGGAATGCTTTGCACATATCCCCACTGTCATAACGTCTAGGTCCGTGAACCTAACCGCTAGACTTTAAAATTCTAGGAGTCGCCACCAATCATTCAAACCTAAGGTGTGATTGGTCACCTATTCTTGTCTAAAGATAAGGCATGGTCTACGTTCAAAGAATCTAGGGTTCGGGAGTACGGTTACGTGTGGGGAAGGATTAGCACCCCCACAACGCCCATCCTAAGATGGTACCAACTAATTTTGTGATATCTTTAGTAATTTTTAACTAAATGGTCTTTAATCTTGTCAAATTCAAATATTTAAATATCGGACAATTTCTAAGAAACTCTCCATCATGCTGGCGGAATTCCTTAAATTTCATCCTCACCTCAAGAGTATCCAAGAAATCCCATTCGTCTTTCTCAGAGAGGCTCCGTCGTCAGATTTGTTAAATCGTTTATGAAATATCTTAATTTTATTTTCCCTCTTTTATCCTTATTTTATCTTCTTTTTATTTCCTTTTTAATTTTCCTTTATTTTTTATCTTTTTTTTTCTTTATTTTAATATTATTTATCTTTTGAAAATAAATGTCGATTATTCTTCTTGAAAATTTTCTTTAAATCTTCCATCATGCTGGCGAAATTTAAAGAAAACATCTTACCTAAGAATTTAAAAATGTCAGCCATTCGTGACACCTTATAATTCCATCATCGGGATAACCTCCACTTATTCTCAATTTATTATTATTCTTTTATTTTTTTAATCATTATTCCTAATTTCTTATTAATATTTATGTTTATTTTATTTTTAATAGAGATTGATTATTAATATATATTTATGTTTTTAGAAATAAATATCGATTATTAATATTGAACACTTACTTTAAATCTTCCATCATGCTGGCAAAATCTAGGGTAAATATCCTCACCTAGGAATTTCCGAAATGGCAACCATTCGTGACACTCGGAATTCCATCCTCGGAATAATCTCAACTTGTCTCCATATTTTATAATTTATTGAATTATTTTATTACTTATTATTTATAATTCTAACTATATTTCTCTAAAGGATCTTATTTTCTAAATTCAAATCCTATTATTTAACTAAATTCTAATTACACATGCAAACTAAATTGACACATTATAATATCATCACGCAAGCAAATCACATCATACAAAATTACATACCATGCAAAATTATTTTAATAGATTATTAATATTATCACATAAATTTATATTACTTGAATTAACTTAAATTATTTAATCGTTAAAATATTAAATTGACATGCAAGTCAAATTAATTAACATACCAATTATTATTAATCCAGATTGGAAGGATGACCTGAAGCTGGGTAATCGATGCAGTGGTGTAGTTGCGGCTGGAGCGTTGGACGATGGCTCAAGGACGATCACAACGCAGGGGATCCGTTTTGGGGACAGCTTTGGAGCAATAACAGTGGCTGCAGCAAGGAAAGTGGCTCGGGCGTGTGGCAACGCCAAACAGATCAGGCGTGAACGACGCAACAGCAAGCAGGCTATGGGACAGAGTAGTGATGAGAATTTGGAGCAGTGAGTGACTTCGGCCAGATAGATGAAAGTGCTCCGGTTGAGTGCTTAATTGTGTATCTTTTTTTTTTCCCCTCCAAACCCTGAGCTTTAATCCTTTTTATAGCTACAAATTAGTTAGAGTCGTAATACAACTATACTTATTCTAATAATTATCTCCCCTTTTTTTTTAATATTTTATCTACTTAATTCCTATATTAATCCTAATCCAACTCTATTAATCTAAATAATTATCCTAAAAATTAAATTATCCTAATTATCCTATACTAAAATTAATTTTATTTTCTTTTCTTATCTCTCTTTTTTTTTTTAATTATTCCTAAATCCTATTTTAATTGTAATTTCCTAATTAATGTTAATTCTAAATCTAAAAATTCTAATTTAATTTTAGCCTAATTCTAAATTGTTAAATTAAAATACAATGTCACCCAACCTAATTAATTATTTTTACAAATTAAGACCCCGGACAAAATAGGGTGTCTACAGCTGCCCCTCTTTGTGCATTTGCTGTGAAACAGTAATTGCACAAAGACATAGACACCTATTTTGTCTGACTTCTCCTTTTTTTATAATTTTTTATTTTTTCAAAAAAAGCTCCCTCTAAACAGAAAAGCAGTCAAACTTTAAAATCTTGTCTAAAAGCTCCTCCTAAACAGGCAGGTAGTCAATATTTAAAATCTTGTCTAAAAGCTCCTCCTAAACAGGCAGGCAGTCAATCTTTAAAAATCTTGTCCAAAAAGCTCCTCCTAAACAGGCAGGCAGTCAAACTTTAAAATCTTGTCCAAAAGCTCCTTCTAAACAGGCAGGCAGTCAAACTTTAAATCTTGTCCAAAAGCTCCTCCTAAACAGATAGGCAGTCAAACTTTAAAATCTTGTCTAAAAAAAGCTGATTTTTTTTTTAATTTTAGGAAACCCTTCTAAAATTTTTCTTGTCAAAAAAAATTTTGGAATCTTAGGAAACCCCTCTAAAATTCCTTTTCTTATCCAATTTTGAAATTTTGGGAAACCCCTCCAAAACTTCTATTCTTGTCCAATTTTTGAAATTTTAGGAAATCCCTCTAAAATCTCTTTTCTTGTCAAATTTTGAATCTTAGGAAACCCCTCTAAAATTCTTTTTCTTCTCTTTTTTGAAATTTTGGGAAACCCCTCCAAAACTTCTTTTCTTGTCAAATTTTGAATTTTAGGAAACCCCTCTAAAATTCTTTTTCTTGTCCTAATATGAAATCTTGGGAAACCCCTCCAAAACTTCTTTTTTGTCCAATTTCAGAGATTTTATGCAATTTATCCTACTCAAGCAATTGCAATTTATCCTCTCCATGTAATGCCATTCATGCAATTTATCCTATTCATGTAATATCATTCATGCAATCTATTCTATTCATGTAATGTCATTCATGCAATTTATCCTATCTATGCAATTTATTCTATATATGTAATGTCATTCATCCATTTTATTCATGCAATGTTTTCTTTGAAAATCATTTCATCCTTAATTGTAGCAACAACAAGGTTCTTCTTCATCAATCTATCTCATGCATTCTTCTCTTTTCAATTGTCATCCTATCTTTATTTTTCCCTTTCTTTCTCATTTTCCTTCTGCCAATTTTCTTTCCCAACGAAGCTCTTGACTTCGTGCCCTATATACCTTATCTTATCCCTTGTTTCTTCTTTTTATTATCCTCTCTATCTGGTCATTCATTTGTTCATTAAAATTTTGTTCATTAAAATTTTTACTGAGACCTCATCATTCATTCTTTCTTATTCATTGGTTTTTCTCGATTTCCAATTTCCATTCATCCATAAGTTTCCTTTTATTTCATTTTCCTAAATAATATAGGAGTCTTTCACATATTTTGCCAAGCAAACATTCATTACCATTCTAATTTCAAGATCAATGCAACACAATTTCTCAATCCCTCAAGGTAAGGATATAGCAAAGAAATGATAGGTGAAAAGAAAAGAGTGGTATTATTCAACATTTGGAAAGATTTAACAAGAAATTGCCAAGCATAAAAGGAAAGTAGGCTTGAATGAAAGGTGAGAATTTTTAGGATTAGGTAATAGTATCCAAATAATAACAATTCAAACAATTCTGATCAATGAATACAAAATTCCCTTCAAAGGTCTACCTTATCTGATCACGTTGAGTTCATTAAAATATCCTCTTGCCCCTGTATCATTGACATCCAGTTTTTCTGGTATCTAAGCTGCCTTTTCAGGTTTTCAACTTAGACGCACTCTATTGATCCAAACCGCCCTTTTTGGGTTTTCAGTCCGAATCCTCCTTTCATTTTTTCATTTTTTTTCTATTTTTTACTTCTCTTTTTTTCTTCTTTTTTCATTTTCTTTTCTTTCTTTTTTTTGAATTTATTTCTCTTCATTTTCCTTCATTGTCCTTGATGAAACTTCTTTTATTTGTTCTCCATTTTGATTCATGCCCCAAATCATATATTTCTTCACCCAATTTAATGCTCACATAGATACAAGAGAGTCTTCGGAATCCCACTTCTTCCATCTAGAGAAATCTTTTTCCTTATCTTGATCTGCTTGTCCTACTTCCATCCAAAGGATCATCATCTCATAGTGTAAGTATGCCTTTATTCAACACATGATTCTTCAATAGGAGTACTCATATTTGATCAAAATGGACTTTTAAGGCACGTAATGTAGGCTCAGGTTAGGGTTCAAGAAAAAAACGATAATATAGGCCCAAAATAAGTGTAAGTGTTTCAGGGTTCATCAAACCAAGAATCATTTTTCATGAATCAATTAGGCATTTTGACTTTTGCCCCATTCTAATTTGCTTTCTCTCTCCTTTTTTATTCAAATGTGACTAGGGTTTTCACTTTTTTGATTCAAACCCTCTTTCCTTTTTCATTCTCTTTTCTTTTTTTGTTCTCTTTTCTTTCACAAAAGGGTTTTTTCTTTGTCCCACTGATCTTTCATCTTATATTCTCTTTGCCCCCCAGTGTGGAGGGTGATTCTTGGTAGGTTATATCAAAAAGAATATAATAGGCTCAAAAGGGGTAATCAATGGATAATTTTACTCACGCTTGAAAGGTAGTGAAAGAAGGCCATTTCTCATCTCAATACAAGTACTCTCATTAAGGGTCATTTATTGAACAAAGATAAACTCATTATAATTTCATGTAGAGATTCACCTTTATTTGTAACATTCTATAGGTGAAGATTTTAGACAAATATCTTCTATTCCCTTCTTGCTTGAACAATCTTGGCAAATTGGAACTCCATCCAACCAAACAAAGCAGTTCTTTCAGAATTGACTTTTATACTCATTGCCATCATCATTATCATGTTCATTATTTGGATACTTTTAAGCTTGGTAACAATGTAAATCATGTGGGTATTAGTGTTTTGTATAAAAGAACAAGATTGGAATGAAGAATTAAGAAATATGCATCGCACTAATCCTTTATTGAAAATGAAAATAAATGAAAGTTGGCCCAATACATAAAAGAAAATCTTAGTGCTTTTAGGCACAAGCGCTCCTATATTACCTAAAAAATGTCCTAAGATGAATGAAATTAGACACAAAGAAATAACCATTATCTTCAAATTCAGTGAATCAATCAATATCATCCACTTTCTTCCATAGCATCAACCACTACCCTTTGTGTGATCTGGTAGAGGATTATCATTCACATTTGGATCATTCTTTGCCCCAAAACTCAAAATTCCAGCGTTGACAAGTTCTTGGACTTTCCTCTTCAAGCCCATACAATTCTCAATAGAATGACCAACATTGTCATTATGATAAGCACACTTTGAATTAGGATCATACCACTTTGGGTAGGGAGGCTTCAAGGGTTCTATAAAAATAGGGGCAATAAGGTGACCCCTTACCAACTGTGGGAACAACTCTGTGTATGTCATTGGTATAGGGTCTATCGTGACATTTCGGCTAGCTCGAGTATTTTGGTCATTAGGTGAAAAAGTGGGGTCTTGTGAATGGGAAATGGGTTGGTAAGCATTCTGATGATAAGTTTGTGGGTGGGGTTAAGAATAAGTGTAATTCACTGAAGGTGAATAAGAGGTATAGGAGCGACGTGAGTTATTGGAGACAGCTTGTGCATCTTCTTCTTCTTTGAAAACCCATTCCTCTTGCTATCATTCATAGATGCTTCAATCTTACCACTCTTAAAGGCATTTTCAATAGCTTCGTCAGCACCGTGTCTGCAAAATTCTTGGTCACACTGCTAAGCATACGCTCATAGTAAGGAGCCTTGAGAGTATTCAAAAAGAACATGGTGATTTCCTTCTCAGTCAAGGGAGGTTGAACTAGTGATGCCACGTCTCTCCATCGTTGGGCATATTCTTTGAAGCTCTCATCTTTTTTCTTTTCCATACCTTGGAGAGATAAGCGGTCAGGAGCTACATCAGACACATGTTTGTATTGAGCTATAAAAGCTCTCGCCAACTCAGACCAAGAAGAAACTTTGCTGCTTTCCAATTGGTTGTACCACTTAGCTGCTGACCCAGTCAAACTGTCTTGAAAAACATGAATTAATAGCTTGTCATCCCATGCATATGCCGCCATCTTCCTACAGTACATGGTGAGATGATCTTTTGGGCACGATGTTCCGTTGAACTTTTCAAATTCAGGCACCTTGAATTTTTGTGGAAGCACGACACCCGATACCAAACACAACCTTTCAGCTTCAATGGGTCCAAAATAGTCAAATCCTTCCATGGCACTTAGTCTTTCCTCTATCAAGCTCAGCTAGGCTTTTTACCATTATATTCTTCCTTATGCTTCAACTTTTCTAGCTCTGTGGGATCATCTAAATTTGGCATCTCTACTGGGTTTTGAGCTTGTGTTGTTGATGAATTTCCTTGAAGACTTTCTCCTTGCATCTGTAAAGGCATTGGGGCTTTGACAGTACCTCCTTCGGAGACAAAAATGGGATTGTCTCGCATGCTTTGTTGAGTTTCTTGAACAGACTCCTCTTGATTACCCATATTCTCCTTTCCTTTAATCATGGCTTTTAGCAACTGGGTAATTTCACTTAATTGCCCCCTCATCTCTGTATTTTCCCTTTCCAACTTTTCTATCCTAATATTTTGATCCTCTTCCATTATGCGTGCTTGATACCTTGTATGATATCTGTGGAGGGCAGATCGTCTAGTGGATGCAATTTTGATACCTTGAGTGCCACAATTAAGTTGAAATTATATTTCATGTGATGATATGTTTATGCACAAAAATGAATGCATATGGAATGCACTTAAGTCTAACAATCTCTCCTAACAATCAAAAGTATGTTCATTCTCATGATAAGACAAATGCAAACTTATGTGCATGATATGTTATGCAATGCAAAATCAAACACAATTATGCATGACTTAATGATAGCAAATTCACCTCTTTTTTTTTGTCCTATTTTGGATTTGAGTCTAATACTTCAAGGGTTTTGTAAGGCTCTACCTAAGGTTTGGGCATCTTAGGTTTTCCTATATGCAGGGCCTGGATCATTTAAAGTTCTAAAGGTTCCCAAATTGTTCCTCACTGTCATCCACACTAGACTAGTAAGGCACCCAATCCTCACCCATTATAGGCTACAAGCGGAAAGGTTCAATTTGAGTGGGAGTTTTTCGCCAGCCCATGCAGAGGTTATCACCTCACGAAGGCATAGGTACTTTTCTCCCTCCTAATAAGGATAGAGCCTGGGTTGAGGGCTTATGCATGTATGCATGTGAAGTGTGTGTGTGTTAAATGATTATTAAGCATTATGAAATCAGCATTATTTCTAAGCAAATTTCTAATAACCTAAAATATATGTTGGCCTGACTCTCTAATGTCCCCAGTGGAGTCGCCAATCTGTCATAACGTCTAGGTCCGTGAACCTAACCGCTAGACTTTAAAATTCTAGGAGTCGCCACCAATCATTCAAACCTAAGGTGTGATTGGTCACCTATTCTTGTCTAAAGATAAGGCATGGTCTACGTTCAAAGAATCTAGGGTTCGGGAGTACGGTTACGTGTGGGGAAGGATTAGCACCCCCACAACGCCCATCCTAAGATGGTACCAACTAATTTTGTGATATCTTTAGTAATTTTTAACTAAATGGTCTTTAATCTTGTCAAATTCAAATATTTAAATATCGGACAATTTCTAAGAAACTCTCCATCATGCTGGCGGAATTCCTTAAATTTCATCCTCACCTCAAGAGTATCCAAGAAATCCCATTCGTCTTTCTCAGAGAGGCTCCGTCGTCAGATTTGTTAAATCGTTTATGAAATATCTTAATTTTATTTTCCCTCTTTTATCCTTATTTTATCTTCTTTTTATTTCCTTTTTAATTTTCCTTTATTTTTTATCTTTTTTTTTTATCTTTATTTTAATATTATTTATCTTTTGAAAATAAATGTCGATTATTCTTCTTGAAAATTTTCTTTAAATCTTCCATCATGCTGGCGAAATTTAAAGAAAACATCTCACCTAAGAATTTAAAAATGTCAGCCATTCGTGACACCTTATAATTCCATCATCGGGATAACCTCCACTTATTCTCAATTTATTATTATTCTTTTATTTTTTTTAATCATTATTCCTAATTTCTTATTAATATTTATGTTTATTTTATTTTTAATAGAGATTGATTATTAATATATATTTATGTTTTTAGAAATAAATATCGATTATTAATATTGAACACTTACTTTAAATCTTCCATCATGCTGGCAAAATCTAGGGTAAATATCCTCACCTAGGAATTTCCGAAATGGCAACCATTCGTGACACTCGGAATTCCATCCTCGGAATAATCTCAACTTGTCTCCATATTTTATAATTTATTGAATTATTTTATTACTTATTATTTATAATTCTAACTATATTTCTCTAAAGGATCTTATTTTCTAAATTCAAATCCTATTATTTAACTAAATTCTAATTACACATGCAAACTAAATTGACACATTATAATATCATCACGCAAGCAAATCACATCATACAAAATTACATACCATGCAAAATTATTTTAATAGATTATTAATATTATCACATAAATTTATATTACTTGAATTAACTTAAATTATTTAATCGTTAAAATATTAAATTGACATGCAAGTCAAATTAATTAACATACCAATTATTATTAATCCAGATTGGAAGGATGACCTGAAGCTGGGTAATCGATGCAGTGGTGTAGTTGCGGCTGGAGCGTTGGACGATGGCTCAAGGACGATCACAACGCAGGGGATCCATTTTGGGGACAGCTTTGGAGCAATAACAGTGGCTGCAGCAAGGAAAGTGGCTCGGGCGTGTGGCAACGCCAAACAGATCAGGCGTGAACGACGCAACAGCAAGCAGGCTATGGGACAGAGTAGTGATGAGAATTTGGAGCAGTGAGTGACTTCGGCCAGATTGATGAAAGTGCTCCGGTTGAGTGCTTAATTGTGTATCTTTTTTTTTCCCCTTCAAACCCTGAGCTTTAATCCTTTTTATAGCTACAAATTAGTTAGAGTCGTAATACAACTATACTTATTCTAATAATTATCTCCCCTTTTTTAAAATATTTTATCTACTTAATTCCTATATTAATCCTAATCCAACTCTATTAATCTAAATAATTATCCTAAAAATTAAATTATCCTAATTATCCTATACTAAAATTAATTTTATTTTCTTTTCTTATCTCTCTTTTTTTTTTAATTATTCCTAAATCCTATTTTAATTGTAATTTCCTAATTAATGTTAATTCTAAATCTAAAAATTCTAATTTAATTTTAGCCTAATTCTAAATTGTTAAATTAAAATACAATGTCACCCAACCTAATTAATTATTTTTACAAATTAAGACCCCGGACAAAATAGGGTGTCTACACCCACCGCTGAAGAACTCTATCAGGATGGTACGGCTCCAAGATGTCATTGAACTTAATGCATCTACAAAAGAATGAAATCTTTGGCAATGGATGTCTCTCTCTACTGTCAGACCTGATGATACTGAAGGTCATCAAGTCGCTCCCTCAGTATCTGTAGAGAGATGCTGCAGCTAAGTGGCTTCCATCATTGAGCACGCAGTTGCCTCTCTCTATATGACATGTCTCAGACTGGATTTAGCGATGGAAAATGCTGGTAAATCCATGCCTACATAAAACAAAGGAATATTTATAATCAAATCATAAGCTAATAAATATTAAAGAAAATCAATATTATTCTTATTAAATAAATATTAAATACCTGAAGTAATAACATATAACTAGTTATTGAATGGCACTCTGCTCTGCTGGCTTCGCCCAACTATCTATAAATCTGAGCCAGGCAAACTGCACCCCATGGAATCTCACCAAGGGTAGTAAGATCCTCTAGAAAAGATAAGTACACGATTGATACTCGCGTTGCACTCTTATCAACAAAAAGAATGCAACTTAGTAGAAATAATAAGATGCACGAGTCGCGTACTCTATTTGCTCCTCCCCATCAGAGTCGGTAACCATGCAGAACGTATCTTTCAACCACTACATCCTAACTTGTGGTCCTTTAATGGCAGTTGTCTCTTCCTTTTGCCTTTTCTTCAGTCACTCCAAGCAATCGCACTAGCATTCTATTTGCCTTGTCAATGGAGACAGTATCGAAAGATATAATCCTCCCAACCACTGGGATGCCAAGCAACGTAAACACATCATCTAAAGTGATGGTCATCTCTCCGAAAGGCATGTGAAATGTGTTTGTCTCTAGATACCACCTCTCAGCAAATGCGGTAATAATAGTCTTGTTACACGTGAGATAACTACAACGCAATAATGGAACCAACCCTAACTGTGCGATCCTGGAAAGGATACATGACCGACTTTGATCTAACAGCCATGTACCAACTTTAGGGCCATGATTATTAACTTTTAACTCCCTTTGCTCTTGTAACAAGACCAAATAAATAATTAGAATATTATTAAGTCTAATTTACATTACAATAAATATGTAATAAAGTTCACTTATACCTTTCGCTGCTAAATAGTTGCAGCAACGTGTGATCCATAACTAAGTAGTAGAGATGTATCAACTGGACCACCAGGATAGATCCAACAGAAGCGACTGCTTGAGTACATGTACTAACTTGCTCAACAGTTGGTGCCTCGCCAGATGTACTCAGCTGCTGCCTCTCCGCCGCAGCTAGTGCCTCACCAGATGCACTGGCCTGTTGCTTCGCCTCCCTAGGTACAACCTCAACATGTTGCATCTCATTAGGTAGTGCTGCGTGATCAACTGTACTCGCATGCATGCTCTGCTCAGCAGTTGTTGCCTTTAAAGCTCGTCTCCTCCTGTCAGATGCAGTGGGTACCCACCTCGTATCCACTGAAGGTTCAATGCGTCTCCTCCTCTCACCTTTAGATGACATCGCTTTTCGTGTACGTGGTGGCATCTGTATAAACACACAAGAAAACTATTTCACATATAAGAAACCAATTCACATGCCAATTCAATTCAAAAATCTATTTCACATGCAAGAAACAAATCATCCTAAACGAATTCACATTTCTTTAAACCAATTTATATCAAATAACCAATTCATATTCACTTAACTTTATATAAAACGTAATTTAACCTAAATTAAAAATAAAAAATAAGTTAAAATTGTTTTTTTTTAATTTTTTTCATCTTGCGGCACTTGAGTGCTGCGTGTAAAGAAATATCGCGGCACCCAAGTGTCATTGTTCTTTACAGACTCGTGGCACCTTGGTGCGGCAACTATGTTTGCTCTCGCTGCACTTTAGTGCTATGCAGTTGTTAATAGTCGTGGCAGAATCGACACCCAATTAGATTTTCCAAAAATTCAACATTTATATTCATCTAAATGAGAAAAAAATGAATATTTAACATCTGTAATTGAACATAAAAGCTAAACTTATCTTATTAACTTCAAATGCTCAAGGATTTTAGGAGAATTTGAGGGAATGAAGGTTAGGGAAAACGTTTGTGATGTGAGGGTATGGGTGAAGGGGCATAATGGGGTGAGAAATTTGAGATTTAAGGTGTGAGTAGCAAAAAGGTTAAGAGAAATGGGGAGTTAGGGTGTGGGTAGCAAATAGGGTGTGTCTAGATATTATATGGGTGTGTTTAGTTACTCTCTAATTTATTTTGGTCTTCT
The DNA here is from genome assembly GCA_031772115.1 of Heritiera littoralis. Taxonomy (NCBI): domain Eukaryota; kingdom Viridiplantae; phylum Streptophyta; class Magnoliopsida; order Malvales; family Malvaceae; genus Heritiera; species Heritiera littoralis. The sequence goes on from JAPDPK010000043.1 coordinate 4,877,713, forward strand.
ATTACATACTAACACATAAGTACAAGTAAATTTGTATTCTTTTCCAATTTAATTCCATATTAGGACTTTTAATGGTTTTCCTCTTAATTTCTTATCTTCTACTTATTAATTCCAACAATTACTTTATTTTATTTTCTATTAATTTTCACAATGTGCTACAATCAAATTATATTCTCCTCTCCTATATTATAGTTAATATACCATTTTTGAATTTTACTTATAATTTTTCAAATTATATTTAAATTTTGTATTTTAGCTATAATAAATTTCCTTCAAATTCTTATTTTCCCTTTATTAATCTCAACAATTTATTTGTTTTATTTCCTATTAAATATCATAACATAATTACAATTAAATCATTTTCTTTTATACCTCAAATTTCTTCAATGATTCTATTAACCTTAATTTATTTTCTTTTAACCTTTAAATTATAATTTAGCATGAAACTCCTACCAATTCCCATAATTCAATTACACTAAATGGAACTCTCTTCCAATTTAATTTCTCAAATAATTTCATTAACATTTATAATTTATTCTTAAATTCTCAAACTATGAAAATTCCTATGGTACTCCCATTCCCAAGCATGAATCAGACACTACTTTATATACCCAATTTATCTTTTCTTCAATTAACTTTACAATTTATCCTTATTCATTACCATATTCATTTTAAAATCATCATTTAATTAAATCAACCCCACAACACTGCATTTTCCTCCCATAGCTGAGAGCTTCCATTGCCATATCCTTATAGTTTTCATTCTTTAATCACTTCTAATTTCATAACCTTCTCCTACTCACTTAGGATTACATCAAACACATTCAATTCTACAAAATTTTATCACCCACATTCAGCCCACAACATGGCCGGTACTACCCATCCTCCCTCCACTTTGCTGTTTTGCAAAATTTATCAACTAATTCAAGTTTCCAACCAAGTTCCAGTCAACATTCACTATAAATTCCTACTTAACATATATCAAAATCATTGAGATTTCACCATTTTTCCTTCCATGGCCGATTACATCATGGCTGTCCACAATTAGTTTTAGTTCAATCCAAAGCTATAAATATGCTTTACTAGCCTAATACAACCATAAACAATAAGTAATATTGATAGGATTCATCTCTCTACTCACCTCCCTTCAATACTGAACTGTACAGCCTTCCCAAAACTGGTTCTATTTTCTTCCTTTCAACCTTTTAATTCTGAGTTTAAGGTGATCTTAGTGTAAGTAAGCGGTTTTGTGAATAAGGTTGGATGATTGGATGAAGAGAAGATGGGGTTTGGCAAGATAAACGTGAGGAGCTTGAAGAAAAGGATTAGAAATCATGCAGCAGCAGAAAACAGGGGAGAGTCGATGATGGAGGCTGTTGAAGAAGCTTGAAAAAAAATCCCATTTTGCCTTCTTTTCTTAATATTCCATCCAATAAAAATTTACCCCATGGTCCACTAATCAAATTTCCCTTTTAATTTCCTGATATTTACATTTATACCACACATAATATTTTATTATTTTCTAAATTCAGATTTTTAATTTCATTTTAATTAAATTTAATTTATTTATGTCAATTATAGTCAATCTTTGATCATTTTGATCAACCCCCATATTAATTGACCATAATATCCTTGTACAATTCCATTATTTTCATTTACATCCTATCATTAATTTAATATTTTAAAAATTTAGATTTAATATTTTATTTTTGTTATTTTTTCATATATTTCGATTAAACATGGTCAATTATCAACTTTCAAGGTAGTTTGACCAAGTATGAGTAGTAAAATTACCCAACTAGCCCTATACAAGTGCTTTTGGTTTCGTTCACGTTATTTTTAACATTTTCACGTAATTCAGCTCACGAGTTGGATTCTCGTGAAACTTCTTTACGCAAAAATTATCCTATGTCAATCTGTGAGTCCGAAATCAATTTAGTTTGACCATTATTTAAAAAAATTCTTTCGGGGTATGAATATGATTGTCATTTTCGAATTTGTTGCACGTAAACTGAGGTATACTCATTTTAAGGAATTCGAAAAAATGGTCTTTTTGACCTTTAGTTATTTCGGGCCCAATTTTAATATTTTACCACTTCGAAGAGATTTGGATTATGGATTGCATTGTGGGGCCTACTTGGCAAATTTTCCCTGATAATTTCATAACGTAGAGGAATTAGTTTTCGTAAATTTACTTATTATTCTAATTCATCACCTTTAATAAGTATACGGAGAATAGAGAAATTTGGACTCTCACAGAAATATCCAACAATAATAAAAAAAATTAAATTTAATGATTAAATAGTTTTTTATTGTTTATTTTAAAATCAACTATAAAAATAGTCTAAATCATCACCATTTTTATTATCAATTTGTTCTAAAACAGTCACCAATTTAAAACATTCTTCTAAAAAATTATACACGAAGAGGCCAATCCTCATTCCAGTTTTTCTCTCCATTTCTTTTTTTTTCTTGTCTTTTTTATAATCTTTGTGCTGATTTTGTTTCTTCAAATTAAATATTATATTGACAGTTAACTTAGGCTGAACAATTTGGAGATTGAATTTGAGGAAGATAAATCTAATTTGGAAATTGAGGTCTGCAAAAAGATTTTCAATTTTTAAATTTGATTCGTAGATTTTTTTTTTGTTTAAATATTAAAATTTACAGTAGAATTATATATATATATTTATTTATTTTTGGATTGATATCAATTTTTAGATTACTAGGATGAAAAAAATAATTTAATAAAAATTGCATATAATGAAGTAGTTTTTTTTGGATAATATAATTAAATTTTTTTAAATTAATTTTTTTTTACATTAATGTGCTGTTTGTTAAACCATTGAAATTTTCAATTTATTGAAAATAAAAATTTTCAATAATTTAATATTTTCAATATGTTTGATAATGTATTTTAAAATAAACTTAAAAGAAAATTTTTAATGAAAAAGCATTGAATAAATTAAGTAGATAAATACCTACTAATCACTTAATGTAGAAAATTTTCAACCACTTTATCAATAAAAATAAAATAAATTGGACTATTTTATCCTAAAAACTTTAACTTAATTATCTATTTATTTATCAAGTTACATGCATGCTCCAACCAGACTCAATATTCTATTATTATCTCATCAGATTTACATACAAATTCATCACCTCTCTACCACCATTCTTTTACTATTAAAGCATTGATATTGAAAAAAAATCAATGCCTTCCTCAATTTGACTTGTTCGGAGTTGAAGACTTTGAAGAGCTGAAAGCTGATGTGCTATAAGCCCTGGAAATCATAAAATGATGCATATTGCCTTTTTTTTTTCAATTTTTTGTTATTTTGGTGTTTTAATTGTCATTAATATCCGAAGCTTTTTGTTTTGTTTCATTTTGGCATATCATTGCTTAAAGAATTAATGATCCCACAAATAATTTGAGACTTTTATTTGTAATACCTTTTTTAATCTAAACGTGATTCGAGTTTTTGATTTCCAAAAAAAAATTATTTTATTATATTTAATTTTCAATGGACTGAAAATTTTCAATGATTATCAAACAAGGCCTTGGTAAAATCACTTAAAGAAAGAAATATCTAAAATAGCATAAGATAATGCTATAAGTTTGTTTTGTGTATCTAAAACAGCATAAGATAATGCTATAGGGTTTGTTTTGTGTACACTTACTGTGTAAATTTTTAACTCTACAAGCAATGTTAAAAATTGATCACCATCTTAATTCTGCTTATAGAGTTTGAAAACTTTATTGGCAATGTATTGAATAATAATACTTATTTATTTTTTATAATATAGACTAAATGATATATATATATATATATATATATATAAACTTATTAATCTCGTTTATAGAGTCTAAAAACTCCACACTATTTAAGATATTTTCTCAATGCTATATTGTCTAAATAAAACTGACAAACATACAAGAAAGAATCTAGAGGGAAATAAAAAACAAAACTTTCTTTTATATTAAAATGTCTCTAACTCACCCATAGGTTGTGGCTCAGTTGGCAATGCAGGTTGAATTTGTGGGAAGAGCTCTCGAGTTCGACTCCCACTAAATACATATTTAGAGAGGAGTGAAGAGCCTTAACTATAACTATATCCCAAACAAGATTAATTTCAGACCATTAAAACGGATGAAAATACCTGTGGTTTACACCAAAAAAAGGCCCCTAACTCTAACACTGAAACTTGAGAATAGAATTTTTCTCCTCCAATGGTTAGGCTACACTAAATGAGGGGCCGACATGTAAACAACCGCGAAAAAGAAAGAAAAATAAGAAAATAAAACCTCAAAGTATAATTATAAGCATAAGAAAATTCAAACTATTGACCTGTCAGCTCAGCCGTGATCTACACTTGTGTTCGTATTCGTGGGACCATGATACCAGCAAACCTCCTTTCATAGAAGTAGTACACAAGTCACTCGTGAGCCTTCTGAATACCTACAAAGCGAGCATAATCCACCCACCTGCAAAAACAAATTGGAAATTGTGAAAAGTGAGCAACAAAATGACTATCCTAGCAAGTAAAATATTTGAAGATTAATATTGAATATTACAATAGGGAACCCAAGTACGCGTTGCCTGTTCGAACAGCGAAGCATAATGCGCTCAAAATAAGCTTGTGCTGGTGTAGCAAAGGCTCCAAAATCCGCTGTTCGATTACACCAGCCAGCACTTGGTACCTGTTAAACAAAAAATATCCTCTGCAGAACAGTCCAAACAACTCTCAGTTCTAAGCATTTGGTCATCATTTGTTTCAGAGGAATGAATCTGGAAATAGTCGAAACACAATACCAACTCAGCCATCAAAACTTCTCCTGTACAGCTAGAGAACTGTACTAAAGAAAGAACACGATAAAAGATTTACAGAGAGTAGGGTACAAAGTATTCTGTAACACGAAAGTTTTAAGAGAGTGAATATCTTCAAAGGGTTCAAATATTTGTTTAGGCTTTATTTCTGAAATAAGTAGCTAAAGTATTGAAAGAAGTCACCTTAGCAAGGCTTAATAAGTATTTAAATAAATTTAAGATGCCATCAAAATGGGAAAGAAAAAAAAAATTGAACTTAGATTTTGAAGTACCAAATAAGTTTGCTAAAGTATTAGAAAGATGCCAGGCTCAGTAATGCTTAACTAGCATTTAAATAAACTTAGACAGCAGCAAAATGGAAATAATAAAAGGTTTAAACAAACCAAAAAAGGACAGAAAATCCTTTTGACTTCTCAAATAGGTTTGGCAAATTGGTTTTCTCAATATCACATCCTAACACAAAAGCATCTTGATAAAATTGCAAAGGTAAAATGGACTTGAGTGGTTCATCCATAAAGTCAAGTGTTGGAAAGAATATCAGTAGGATAATTGCATGATTGCAATGGAGACCTAGTAGGGTCACACTTGTTTTCTATGACGTAAAGCTGAACTTGTAAACTAAAATCAGTTCACTCCCCGCACCCCGACCCCAAAAAAGGAAAAAAATATAAAAATATCGCAGATTGTGGTGACTCCTAGTGGATTAAAATAAGCAACAAAAAATTCTCTGACTCAAGAAAATAAAAGTTTTAAAGCCCAGATAAAAAGATAAAGGTTTAGTCAAAATGAAAGACTAAGATCAGAAAGGTTTATATAAAAGAGGAACATTTATCCAAGATCTATTTTTCACAAAAAAAGAAAAGATTAGCTCATTAATATTATATGCATATTCATCGAAATGTCCCAAGCAAATGCTCACAAGTATATCACAACATATCCTGATGTGACAAAGGCAACCTTATTGTACCGACAACATCCTCATAAAAATTTCAGCATCTGTAGCTGAAATGAAAATCATACTTCTATTTATATCAATGACATTGCATCAGTACAAAGCAGACTCGAAACTCTTCTCAGATACCTCCTTATTGATTTAGTTTACCAAAATACCATAATACCAATGAAGCATACCACATTTTCTTTAGGGAGAAAATCCATCTAAGCTCTTTCAATATAAGATACTTAAAAAGCATCTTATAATAACCAAATTTATGGCCAAATAAATTAGTAGCTAAATATATAGCTAGATATATATACCTAGATAGATACTCAAAGACATCTACAAGAACAGATGGTTTTCCTTCCTTTTTCCACAGAGCAAATAACTGTATATCATCATATTTGCCTGGAAAAATATCTTATAGTATCATCACATACATTGACACCAAAACAAGCAATCAACGCATTCTAGCTACCTGATATGATATTTGAAGCATAAGACTTCAGACTTCAATAATACAGTTAAATGATTTTATACAATAAATCACCAATTCAGCACCAAACACCAAGAGGACACCCCAGTGGTTACAAATTGAGATTCCAACTTGGAGGTATACAATTCGAAGCATAGGATTGGAAAGTTGGGAGAGGCCACCTACCATTGTGTAGCCCAGCATTATGTCATAATATCAAAATGCAACATTTTAACTATAGTAGTAAAAGCAATTCCATGAACAATAGCAAAATCCATGCCTTGAGAACTACTATTGACTAAAAAATTAAATCTACATACCTAAGGCTGCTAGAGACTGCCATATATACGCCATAGGTTACACTGGTGGATAGTATTTTCAACTTCAGCTTCAGAAGACTTATCAACAGCCTTTCTTGCATTAATCAAGGCATTTGTGACAGCTGTGCCCACCTACAAGAAACTAAGTTCCATTAGATACCAGCAAATCCAGATTTGGCTTTTCAGTTTGATAACAAAGTTACAAAAAGCAATGATTTTCTTTATAGAAATGGAAAAGATGATAAACTTTGACAGAAATTGAAAAGGGAAAAATAAGCTTTATTACTGTATATGGTAGATTGCAGACAATCTTCTTAACTGCTAGAAGGAATAAACAAATAATGGGAAAAAGGAGTAAAAGCTGCCCAAAACATACCAGTGAAGAAGAGGTGCCTACTGCAAAAGGCTTTGCTCCATTACGCTGCACAGCACATCCAATTAAAACACAATAAGATGGTTTATTCTGACCTCAGGAATTCATGTCTTAAATTTTAAAAGTTCACAAGATTCAAAAGATCTCCTTACCATTACAGCACCAAATCTCTGCAAAAATGAATATGAAGTCCCAGGGAGAGCAACCTGCAGACAAAATTTCATGACCATAAAACATTTGTATTTTGGCATCATAGAAAGAAACTTAGTAAAATCATCATGCAACTTCGTCGGCAAAGATCAAAATAGAACCTGGAAAGCATTATCAGGGCAGTTATAGAAGAACTTGGAAATAGCTGCAGCACCAACAGCAATAGAAGACCGCGGAGAGACAGTAGGAGCAGGAAGATAAACAAGCATGAAATCTGCAATTATGGCCATTACCTAGGAAAGAGAATTGGAAAATTAAATGATAGAAATAACAGAGTTGAGTTGGCCATGTAATTCACAATAATCTATATGTTATGTGCCAATGGATCTTTAGGGTCAAGGAAATTAGCATAATACAGCCACGATTCCTGAAGCAGTAAAAAATATAAAATTTTCCAATGAAAGCCTCATTGCTTTCTTGTAAAGTCTATTTCTATAGAATAAAAATTGGCCAATAAAATTAAACCTATTGCTCAAATAAAAAAAAGAAGACAGATTGCTAAGAGATGCTAAAACCTCTGATATAATTTACAAAAGAAATTGTTAATACAACCCTCATTTTGCTGTTTACAGCCCATTGCTAAATACAACCCAAACTCTAAAATAAATGGGTTGCTAAATACAACCATTTTTTTCTTCAAACAACCACTTTAAAGAAAAAGAAAAATGTTGTTGTATAAGTAAAATGGTCGTGTGAAGCAAAAAAAAAAAAGTTGCATTTAGAATTTCTCAAAATAAATTTTATCTTTTTTCTTTTTTCAGTCTGAGACTATCTTGTTTGGGCCAAAAGTGATAAACAATAAAGCCCTCTCAACAATGACGACTCCAGGATTCGAATCATATTTATCTTTACAACCTTCATAATTTAAAGTAAATTTCTGTTTTATGCTTTCCTAGAAAATCTACCCTTTTGTCCCAAAATTTCCAAAATCTATCTCTTACAACTCAAAACCCTAAAATCAAACTTCCCAAATTTACCAATTCCCAAATTCATCAAAATCTATCAAAACCATACACTACCGCACCACATTCTTCTCAAGATATGTCCTAAGCTTTTTTTTTTTTCAGAAAAATTTAAGATTTTTTTAATCTAGGTTAATTTGCAAGGCCGATGTCCTCAAGGAAGTTTCTTTCCATGGGGCTTTGTGCCTCGCGGATTTCAACACTTTCATCGAAAATTTTGTGTGTCTGTATATTATACCCAAATTTCCCAAATATTCTTCTCTCTTACAACTCAAAATACTCATCACCTGGTTCCTAAACTTTCACCGAAAATCTGTTTGAATACAACTAAAAGGTATGTTATAGATTATTGATTTCTTGTTTCTTTTTATTTTTTTCAATTTTTTGAAAAAAAAATTTCAAATCTGAGGTTCTAAGAACCCTATATTCACAAGGCATGTGTGCCTCATAGAAGTGAATTTCTGCAGGGCACACACGCCTGTGAGGCATTTCTAAGTCATTTTTTTAAGGATAATAGAGTCTTTTCATTTAAGGATTTTTTTTCTTAAAATAAAAATACAAATTTTAGTTGCAAAGAGTAAAATAAGGATTGCATTTAAAATTTCTCATTTTATGATTCTGAAAAAAGAAACAGATGACAAAAATATAAGAAAACAGATTGCAGAAGGATCTTTCTTGACGTTACTCATTAACCAAAAACCTTCACTAAATCAACATAACAAACCATCACCTATTATATTAGTTCATACCGTTTCACAGTCTAATAAAGTACTAAAATCTGCAGCTGTTTGATGTTCCAAATTCCAATCGCTAGAATATGTGAGACATATTCTCTTAGGACAAATTCCTAGAACCTCTTACTGTAAAGGCTTAAAGCTTAAAGCTATCTTCTACTACTACGTGGTATAATTTAATGAGTTTATAAAACTAAACAAGATCTGAATCCTCAATTCTCAAGACCTGATTTCTCTAACAAAACTTTTAACTCTAATACAATCATGCCATTGTACCCTTCATCATTCAACAAAACTCCATCTCTAGTCTGTCTCAGATGATCATTTTAGCAGCCTAGTAGAGGATGAGCATGCAAAACAACAGAGAGGTGGGGTTTAGTGTTAAAAGGTTATTACTCTGTTTTTAGATTGCTAGGAAGACATACATATGTGTAGGAATCACATTTTGGCTACTGGGGAGAATGGACTCGTGCATTCCCATTAATCTTGAACTAACCAACTTGCTTACCACTATGCCCTGAAAGGGTTTGGTGGGCAAGCTATGGCTCAACCCCTCTCAATGGATGGCCTACAGCATTTGCAGCAAGCCCTAAAGGAAAAGCAAGGTCTACAAGCTGAATGCTTTAAGGCCCCAACTGGCATTGGTTCCCAAGCGGATAGGAGCTCCCATAAGCAGATTAGGGCTGCCACAATTCGTAACTGCAACACCATCTATCTTTTTTTCTTGTTAGCGAAATTTATATATAACGCTTGAGCTGTGAATTCAATATGTTCATTAAATTACCCTAATGATGACAATATATTTTTTTTTAACTAAAAGAATAGCACACATTCTTACCAATGCTTAAAATCTCTATGTGATGTATTTATTATTAGAAATGCATAATATTGAACTACTTTAGTTAAGAAGGCCACAACCGATTAAAAATTTAAGCAGCTCATCAAATTCATGTAACAATGATAAGGCAGCTGGCTTCTTATATTTTATGGAAAACAAAGTGTTACATGGGAGATAACCAATTTATAGTCCTAAGTCATGACAAATTTTTTTTTTTTTGATTTTGAGATTGCAAAGGAGGTTTGCGATAGGTTTGGACAACAAGCGTTTAAAACTTGTCCAATTTAATGAAATGAACTAATATAAGAACTTTGTTGTGACATCCCTTACATAGTGATGTGCTACATGGGAGCTAAAGTATAGAGATATCGGAGAATTAATTTGGTTTTATGCTTCATCGATCAACTATGGAGGTAATACACTTGCTTAGAAAACTTATAGCATTCTCAAGTATAAGGTAAAGATCTTTACACAGTCCTTATAGACTTAGAGAAAGTATATGATAAGTACCTAAGGGGGCACTATGGTGATCCTTAATGAATAAAAGAGTCTCCTAAAATATATTGAAATAATTAAGAAAATGTATGGAGATGCAAGGACACATGTAAGGACATGTGGAGGGCAAACAAGTGAATTGCCTATCATAATGGTACTACATCGAGGGTCGGCGTTAAGCCCATTCATGTTCGCTGCTGTAATGCATGAGCTAACAAAATCCATCTAGGATAAGGTGCCTTGGTGTATGATGTGTGCGAATGATATTGTCTTGTGTGATGAGACTGGAGTGGATATCAACGAAAAGTTAGAATTGTGGAGACAGACGCTAAAATCCAGAGAGTTTAGACTAAGCAGTATGGAGATTGAATATGTGAAATGTAAATTAATTTCAAACAAAGGAAGATCGAAATATATTGATGCTAGATGGGGCAGCGATCCCTAAGCGGGATTATTTCAGACATTTGGGTCGATGGAGAGATTGATGACAATGTGACACATGGGATCGAGGCTAGTTGGAATAAGTGGAAAAGTACTACATGTGTGCTGCGATAAAGGAATTCCTATATGGTTGAAAGAAAAATTCTACAAGATAGTTGTTAGACCAATATTGCTCTATGATAGTGAATGTAGGTGACTAAAATACTGCATACACAGAAGATGATTAATAGAAATGCAAACATTGCAATGAATGTGCAGATATACAATAAAGTAAGACATTTTGAAGAACGCTGGAGTGGCACCTATCAAGGACAAGATTAATGAAAGTCGATCACATCAGATTGGATACATATGACGTAGACTTGTGAACGCTCCAGTTAGAAGAGTAAAGCCTATGAATATTGAAAAAAGGTTAAACTAGGGAAAGATAAAAAAAGACTTAGAAGGAAGTTATTCGGAAAGATATTGCAGAACAAGAGCTAAAAGAACACGTTGCCTTAGATAGGAATGAAAGGAGAAGGAGAATTCATGCTAACGAATTGGATCGAGTTCAAATATTTGGCTGATGTAATCTACTCCATTATTGGGATAAAGGCTTTGATAATGATGATAATGATAATGATTTTGAGATTGAAAAGTAATAGTTTATCAATCAAGAAACTGTAAAGGATGAAAATAATAGCCTTAAAACAGCATCAAAAGTCAGAATCAGCCTTGAAATCAATCTGTTTGCACAAAGACATCCTAAAATTTATTCTTTGAATTTAACCAAACAAGTAATCCTTGCCATTCAGACCAAAAGAAGGCTGAAAAAGTGCAGATTTAAAAGAATTAATTATGAGGTAAACAACCATACCACATTTGCGAAAACAAATTCGAGCTCCTTAAAAAAGTTTTCTATACTACGTTCATATTCTGCAGCAGTCTAGAAAAGAGGAAATAAACATAAGAATAATAGTTGTTAAGATTGAATAGACAGCACTAAACGAGATACAAAGAATGGAGGAGTACAGGAAAGACAGATGTCATTACAGAAAACATTCCTTTAAAAGTAGGATAGTACACAAGAGCAAAATTTGGATCATGCATAATCACGGCTCTTGCAGGTTCAGTTCCTCAGGCTAAGAGTCAACTGAATTGTTTTACTAGCTTGCCCTAGCTGAGTTGCCAATTCACCATGACTCACATGTGACAGAATTAGGAACATGTGATCGTAAAAAAATCATATGCTTCACAAGCAAGACATATGGACTTAAGCATGGATAAACCTTCAACTTGGTCAATTCAAGCACTTCTGCAGTCCATAAGTCCTTAGTAAATTTTCTTCTTACATATGTTTCATTTTATTGATCGCCCCATCTAATTTTTACTAAAATTCCAGAGTCAACAGAAGGCACAGTACCCCAAAATGCTGGCTCAGACTCATCTAACAGACAAAGATCAAAAGAAAATGAGTAACTTTAATAAATCCTGGGTTCAAAGAAATTAAGTCTTCTTCCTCATTTATCCAAAATCTACCTATAATTGCTACAAAATACTCATGATATATAAACAAAAGTGCATTTTTACTTATTTCATAACAAATCACCAATGATAAACTAGTAAGCACTAATTAATAAACCAAACTCGAATTCTCATAGTAATAAAAAATAATGAAGTGAAAAAAAAAAGAATGATAAGAAAATATTTGACAAGTTCAAACCCAATTAAAAAAAAAAAAACCTAACCTTGGTGAAGATCCCAACACCACACTCTATGGCAACTTTAGCTAAGAAAAGATCATCAGCCAAAAGCCTTTCTTTAAACCCACCAAACTGCATCACCACCGTATAAGCCCCAACTTCTCAAGCTCCAAGAACCTCTCTACAACCGACCCAGGAATCCTCCCAGCTTGGATCGCCGTCGCCAAGTCCTTCGGCAAACTCTCCATTGATCTCCCTGCCTCAGCCAGTGCAATTGTCGCCTCTTTTCTGTTTTTATCACCTGCATTCTCATCACCACCTTTGCCTTTGTCATTGTTTCTACCGCCACCACCTGAGTTGTTGTTGCTGTTATTGTCGCCACCATCACCGTCGAGAAGGGTGGAGAAGATTAAGAATGGGGAAGGTTGGTGGTGGCGGAGACTGGTGGTGAACGTGGAGAGGGAAAGTGGTGGAGAATTTTAGGGTGGTCTTAGGGAGAGGATTGAAGGATGGGGAAGGGGAAGGAGCGAAAAGGCAGGTGGCCATGGACATCGGTGGCGGTGGCTGGTGGCGATGGATTGTATAAGAGGTTGGAGTGTTGTTTCTCTTGCGTTGTTTTCAAAGTAACGTGTTATGGTTTGTCATTGTTTTGTTGGTCTGTGATGTTGGCGGGCATTAGTTATTAGTTATGATTATCAAAGTCGAGGTTCTGAGCTTCTGAGAAGACGACACATGGGTTTTCCAAGAGTTTTTTTAAAAACACCCTATCTTGAACTAGACACATCTTATTTACTATTCACACCCTAACCCCTTAAATTTTCTGCTACTTACATCCCACATCTCAACATTCTCATCCCGTTGTACCCCTAACCCACGGCACACCCCCAGTCTCTCCTCTAAACGTTTTTCCTAACTCTCATTCCCTCAAATGCTTCTCAAATCCTTGAGTATTTGAAGTAAATAAGGTAAGTATAGCTTCTATGTTCAATTGCAGACGTTAAATGTTCATTATTTTTTCATTTAAACGAATATAAATGTGGAAATTTTGAAAAAAATGCATTGAGGGCCGATTCTGCAGCTCGCGACAATTATTACCACGACTACTTGGGCATCTGCGGCACCTTGGTGCCACGTGGATTATAGTGTACGCGACACTAAGGTGTCGCGAACTTGTTCCTATCGTGGCACCAATGTGCTTGCCATTTGGTAGGATATGCTATCATAATCCTTACTGTCATCAACATATTCAAGGGATTCGACATCCTAAAACCAGAGAAGAAGTGGAAGAGTGCTTACATTGGTGTCATCATGGCTCTGGCCTTCAATGTTGTCTTGTTGGAAGTCTACACATGGTTTGTTGTAGTAGGGAGGAAAAGGTCAGAAAGTGCAGGAAAGATGCCGCGTGTCAACGGAGCAAAAGGAAGTGAGGTTAATGGCCATGGTGCTAAGCCACAGTAGGCTTAGAAACATGGGTCGATTAATCCTTTGCCTTTTTGGTTTCTGTGTTTCCATTTTTTCTTTTGTTTTTGTTAGCTTTAAATTGACATATGTATTTTGAAATGACAAAAACTTAAGTGATCTTTTATGTTTTGATTCATATTGTAAATTTGCTTTATCACACATGATTTTCTCAAACCATTTTAAGTCTAAGATCATGATTTAATGAGATATTCTTATTGGTCTTAATACTTTATAAAATGGTTTTGAATATTTTCATTAAGTAATGCTTTCAAGAATATATTTGATCACAACCTTAGAAAATTACTTAATGAGTTTTTGGACCATGTTTTCAATTGAGAAAGTTAAGAAAAACTCCCACAAAATTCTAGAATGTTTTGGGATAAATTAAAATCAAAGTCTACATCATTTCTAACCCAAAATGGCCCAGAAAAGTGCAGGAAAAACATGAGGGATCGATCCCCTAGGATGAGAGATCCATTCCGGAATGGTAGAATGCTCCCAGGAAGCAAAAAGGAAGCATGGGATCGATCCCTTTATGCAGAAAGCCTCCAACGGCTAGTTTCTATGAGATTCAACAACTAGTTTCTATTTTGGCTCCAACCAACGTTCACAAACCATCTAAGGGACTATAAATAGAGGCTTGGAAGCTCAAACAAGCAAGAGGAACTACTCAGCAACTCCATTCTTCATTTTCCTCATATTCAAAGCCTCAACAACATCTTAAGTGCTTACAAAGTCTTCATCTTCCATCACTCTCATATTTCTTGTATAGTAGAGCATAAATATTGTATAGGCTATTCTTTGTGCTTAATCTTTGTAATCATTTGCCTACCTAGAGGCCTTCTTTGGTTACACCCATTGTAAACACAAACACATCTTGTAAAGGGGAGGTTTCTCTTGAGCCTAGAAAAAGAGGGAGGTTTCTCTTGAGCCTAGAATAAGAGGGATTGTAATACAAATTCAAGTGAGTGGATTTGGGGAAAATCCTTGGGAGCGTATCAAGGTAGATGATGTAGGCAATGTTACCGAACCTCTATAAATCGCTTGCGTACATTTCTCTTTCCCTTCTCTCTTTATTTATTTGCAATTATATTAGTGTTTATTGTATTGTATTTGGATTGCATGCTTGCATAGCTTAGAGAACTTAGAAAACATTAATATAGGCTAGCGAATTTAGAGGAACCGAAAAACGACCTAAAGGTTAGCTAAGAATCGATTCACCCCCTCTCAGTATAGCCTATAGAGCTAACAATTGGTATCAGAGCTTGAGCTCGAGATTGATTTAGATTAACGTCTATCAAGTAAAACGATCATAAATGGCTCACTTAAATGTAGGCACACCCCTAGGAGAAGAGGGACACTTGCTAGTTAGACTTCCATTGTTCAATGGTGAGAATTACTCATATTGGAAAACTAGGATGATGTTGTTTGTACAATCCAATGATTATGAAGTGTGGAGAGTGATTGTAAATGGTCCTAAAATTCCAATAAAGAAAGTAGATGGAAAAGATGTCCCTAAAAGTGTGGATGAGTGGGACTCAAATGATATAAGATTGGCACAATTGAATGCCAAGGCTATGCACACTCTCTTTTGTGCATTAGGCCCAAATGAATACAATAGAGTCTCTATATGTGAGAATGCTAAACAAATATGGGACAAATTGGGCATTACACATGAAGAGACCAATCAAGTTAAAGAAACCAAAGTAGGAATGCTCACACATGATTATGAGCTTTTTAGGATGAAAGAAAATGAGTCCATGAGTGAAATGAACACTAGGTTTAATGACATAATCAATGGACTTAAGGCTTTAGGCAAGACCTATTCCAATGTAGAAATGGTTAAGAAAATCTTGAATAGCTTGCCAAAATCTTGGGAGGCAAAGGTAACCGCAATAGAAAAATCTAAGGATTCTAATACCTTGTCTCTAGATGAACTTATGGACTCCCTACTTACATATGAAATGAAATTAAAAAGAAATGAAGAGCCTTTAAAGAAAGTTGGGGTAGAATTTAAGTCTTCCACTCATGAGATCATTGAAGATGATAGTAATGAGAATGGAAATGAGGAGGAAAAGGAAATGGCAATGTTTGCCAAAAGATTTAATAGGCTCATGAGAATGAAAGAAAAAGAAAATAATAGGAGACATCAAAGAAGGGAGTCAAGTAGAAGAGAAAAGGACCTCTTAGTGTGTTATGAATGTAATGAACTGGTCACACTAAGCTAGATTGCCCCTTACTTAGGAAGGAAAAGGATAGAAGCTTAGAAAGAAAGCATTTGTGGCTGCATGGAGCGATAGTGATAGCTCCAATGAGGAAAACGTAGATGATGAGGTAGCCTACTCATGCTTTTATGGCCATTAGTGATGATGAGGCTAGTTGTAGTTCTAGTGAAGATAATATTTATACATTTGATGAACTATAAAATGCCTTTAATGAATTAGCAAATGAATTTCAATGCATGAACTCTAAATATAAGAAAATCATTGCTAATTTGAAAATAGAAAAGGAAGTCTTGACAAATGCTAAGCTAAATTTCAAAAGAAATTAGAAGAGGCTAACCTAAAGATAAATGAGTTAAATAAAAAGAACTTAAATTTGCATAACTCATTTTCTAGGTTTTAAATGGGTCAACAAAAGCTAGATCACATGCTTAAGACCCAAAGAGCTTTCTTTGACAAAGATGGGTTAGGATATAATGCAATATATAAAGAAATTCATCCAAAGAATTTTCTTGTGAGCAAAAATACTATACATGATTTATCTCTCATATGCTCACTATGTAATAGGATAGGCCACACCTCACAAGCATGCACATATAGAAAAATTACATTTAGAGGAAGAGTTGTTAGGAAAATATGGGTGCCAAAGCATGCTGTAAATAATGATGAATTGTGCTTGAAATGGATCCCAAAAGGATCAAAAATTATTTGCACTAACTCTCATATACCCAAGAAAATTTGGATACCAAAGCACACATAAATTTGTTTGGTGTAGGAGTGTTAGAGCATGGAGTTACAAAGAAATACTAAAGTTCAAATGCTCTACACACCCCCCATGGAGATTGCTTGTGCAATGAAAAAGAGGAAGAGCTTGAGGATCCACCCTTGGCAAGGTCACAAAAATTCTTCAAAGGATAGCTTGAGGTGGACTAAACAAATCAAGGCAAAGCATTCTCAAGCAAAGGAGTTTTGTAAGCTTAAATTCTATCTTCTCAAAACTCTTATTTGCTAAATTTATTTGAGGCATTATGTTAATGATTCATGATGCATTGTGAGTTGAATGATTGAACAATAGGCATGATAAATAATTGTTTGATGATAATTCTTGATGCATTGAATGAAAAGCATGTTTAATGATTTTAAAATGATATTGTGTGATTTGAGCAAGCTTGCTATGTGTTGATAATATATTTTCATGCTCTAAAAATGTCAAATATGTCATTCATGCAAAATGCCATGTCATGAGCATCAATGAGAAATATGCATGTTAGAAATCATGGCATGATGTTCACAAGTTGAATGATTTGATGATATATGTACTTAAAATCTTTGTGAACATGTTTGTTTTAACATATATGTGTTTTCCAATGCATTGGTTTAGTAAAAATAGGCATAACTTTCAAAATGACCTCCTTTGAGACCAAAAATGCATTATTGATGAAAATCCTTCCAAAATTGCAAAATCTATTGTTAAATGGTTTTTCATTCATATTTTTCATTCATACAAGTCCAAAATCATGTTACACAAATGTTTAAACCTTTACTTGGACTTAAAATACTCAAAAACAAAATTTTAGCACCTCACAAGTTGAATTTTCTATAAAAAATCTGCAGAAAATGGATAAAAGATCGATCCCTCAACATAAAGGATCAATCCCCTTGGACAAAAATGCAGAAAATTGCATTATGGAATTAAAGGATCGATCCCTTTTCCCTTGGGATCGATCCCTCTAGGCAAAATATGTCTATTTCGTTTTTTTTAGCAAAAATTGAAAAGTTTTCCTAATTTTCTTGATATCTTCTTTCTTCTCAACTTAAAATTCATTGTTTTAACCTCTTCTTGATGATCTTTTCAATTTGAATAATCATTTTTCATTGATATCATGCCTCAACTTCAAAAATTGGTATTATTTGCAACAATCAATATCTTTTTCATTGAGCTCACAAGTGCAAAATCATTTATCTTGTTGAAGACACCCATGAGTTGCATAAATCTTGAAATAATCTTGAATTACTTTCAATGAATGCTTAAACATTATTTCAAGAATTATTTCAATGATTTGTGTATATATATTTGAGAATTTGATGAACTAATGATTGATAAAC
The DNA here is from genome assembly GCA_031772115.1 of Heritiera littoralis. NCBI lineage: Eukaryota > Viridiplantae > Streptophyta > Magnoliopsida > Malvales > Malvaceae > Heritiera > Heritiera littoralis. The sequence goes on from JAPDPK010000043.1 coordinate 4,895,798, forward strand.
ATATTAATTTACTTCAGTTCATCTTAGTCAAGTATGCTTATAGGATTATGTCTCTTAGCTTGACACATCTATTCCACACTAGGTTTCATGATAATCATACATTTAGTGAAATATAAGTAATTAAAGGTCAATATATAGCATATACCCCTTAGAACCTTAAATGATAAAACACTTAAGGATATGACTATAATTTGATGGCAATCTTAAACTTTTCCTTGCTCATAATTGATTAAGGACTTGAATTGGATAATGAGCATAGGATTTTAGTGCTTATAGCTATGGAAGAAAATGTGTACATTTGAATGAAATAAATTCTTAAATCTTCCATATGATATAAAATTGTGAACATAAATATGGATTAAAACTTTATGATAATTTGCTAATGTTTAATTAATCCATATGCATGTTTGATGGTGTTGTGTGATAATGTCTTATATGTTTGACTTGATTATTCACTAGGTATACCACACATAACAATTAGCATCATGCAAAATGTCTATGTCAACCATTGGTAACAATATTTTCAACAATTGGTATAAGCTTTAAATTGACAATTCTATTTGTACTCTTTAGTTTGAAATGACAAATAGAGAAGAATTCATTTAGGATACTTTTGCATGAAACTCTTGTGTGCTAGAATTTATGGATAATTGATATATGTATTAATTCTAAGTACTTTCTTACTTGAAAATGATTTATGAGCTCATGCATATGATATGTCATCTAATTTTAGCTCATAATCATGATGTATTGTCATGCACCTTAGTTGGACCTTAGAGAACAATGGATATACTTAGGTGCTTGATAGAATTGAAATAAGCAAGTTATCAAACTTAGTAGATAATTTATAAACAACTTGCTTCATCATTTACCAATTGTGAACTTCTTGCAAAATTATTTATAAACAATTGGTATAGGAACACAAGCCTTGTCCTTTGCATGCCTAAATATCTCATATTTTTAAGGACATTGACTTATTTATTTGTGCTATGAGTCCCATGTACTAACATATTTCTTGGTGGATGGAGCCTATTTATCTATTCTCACATAGCCATTTTTTTTAAGGGGAGCATAATTTTTATTTTTCCTTCTTTTTACTATGACAAAAAAGGGGGAGAAGTAATGGGTTTGAAAATGTGTTTTGAAAACCATGCTTGTATTAAGGGGGAGCTTTATATTTAAAAATCCTGCTTTATTTGAGGGGGGTACTTCTTTAAAGAATTTTCAAAGCAAATTTACCTCAAGTTTTGTCATATCAAAAAGGGGGAGATTGTTAGCTTTAAATTGACATATGTATTTTGAAATGATAAAAACTTAAGTGATCTTTTATGTTTTGATTCATATTGTAAATTTGCTTTTATCACACATGATTTTCTCAAACCATTTTAAGTCTAAGATCATGATTTAATGAGATATTCTTAATGGTCTTAATACTTTATAAAATGGTTTTGAATATTTTCATTAAGTAATGCTTTCAAGAATATATTTGATCACAACCTTAGAAAATTACTTAATGAGTTTTTGGACCATGTTTTCAATTGAGAAAGTCAAGAAAAACTCCCACAAAATTCTAGAATGTTTTGGGATAAATTAAAATCAAAGTCTACATCATTTCTAACCCAAAATGGCCTAAAGAAGTGCAAGAAAAACATGAGGGATCGATCCCCTAGGATGAGGGATACATCCCGAAATGGCAGAATGCTCCTAAGAAGTGAAAAGGAAGCATGGGATCGATCCCCTAAGGGAAGGGATCGATCCCTTTATGGCAGAAAGCCTCCAACAGCTAGTTTCTGTGAGATTCAACTGCTAGTTTCTGTTTTGGCTCCAACCAACGTTCACAAACCATCCAAGGGACTATAAATAGAAGCTTGGAAGCTCAAGGAAGCAAGAGGAACTACTCAGGAATTCCATTCTTCATTTTCCTCATATTCAAACCTCAACAACATCTCAAGTGCTTACCAAGTCTTCATCTTCCATTACTCTCATATTCCTTGTATAGCATAGCACAAATATTGTATAGGCTTTTCTTTGTGCTTAATCTTTGTAATCATTTGTCTACCTAGAGGCCTTCTTTGGTTACACCCATTGTAAACACAAACACACCTTGTAAAGGGAAGGTTTCTCTTTAGCCTTAGAAAAAGAGGGAGGTTTCTCTTGAGCCTAGAAAAAGAGAGAGGTTTCTCTTAAGCCTTGAAAAAGAGGGATTGTAATACAAATTCAAGTGAGTCGATTTGGGGAAAATCCTTGGGAGCGTCTCAAGGTAGAGGACGTAGGCAAGGTTGCTGAACCTCTATAAATCGCTTGCATACATTTCTCTTTCCCTTCTCTCTTTATTTATTTACAATTATATTAGTGTTTATTGTATTGTATTTGGATTGCATGCTTGCATAGCCTAGAGAACTTAGAAAACATTAATATAGGCTAGCGAATTTAGAGGAACCGAAAAGTGACCTAAAGGTTAGCTAAGAACCGATTCACCCCCCTCTCGGTATAGCCTATAGAGCAACAGTTTCTTACTCAGACAAGTGTGGTGTCAGTTTGACTCTCAGTTATATTTATTATGAGGTTTTCTAAGGGAATTCAAGATTAGAAAAAATTCTTTCAAAGTCCATACGTAGTTTTAAGAAACGTTGGTTGTACTTATACATTGTACTCTACATGCTAATAGAGGATACATCTACTTGTTTCTTTTGTACCTTTTAGTTTATCTTTATAGTTATATCTGCTGCTCAAACAAGTTGTGCTTAGATAATGCTCTAGTAAAACTTCTCAGCAAATTCATTGTTGGGGTTATACGTAGGAAGAACAGCAACCAAATTGTACTAGAACTATGAGACCAATAATGATTCAACAAAAGCAAATTTATATTGCTAATGTTGTATGCGAGTTGTCATCTCAATTGGATTCTACAAAATAATCTCGAACCTCAAGGCAACGCCTACACGAAAATTCGTTAATATTTTAAACAGTATAAAAAAAAAGGTGTCTTTATCCAATCATAAGATGATGATTACAAGAACAAAGCAGCTTAACATGAGTATAGGCAATTTTTTTTACTTTTAGAGATTATCAATGCACCTCATTCTGATTACTACAAAGCCTTAACAAATGCATCTTTCAGCAATGGATTTGAAGCAGCAACTTGTGGAGCAATGATGTTGAAATCTTTACCAAACTTGATGCAAAACAAAAACCATTAATTATCAAAGATAGGTATAAACCTTCAGGCTTCAACTGATTCTATATGTTGGTCTTAATATTAGATAAACAAAAATTTAACATCATTGAATGCCATTTCTGATCCTTTAGATGTTCATATTACAATTTTTGTCTCAAAGATTAAGAAATTTAACATTGCATATTGTGGAAGACTACTACTTCTTGTTATTAGCTTCTCATCTTGCAATATTAGATTTGGAAGAAAATAGAAAAATTGCATAGTCAAGTATATTAGCTACTTACGGATCAAACACAACTCCTCCAGCTTCTTTAACCATTAAAACACCAGCAGACATATCCCTGATCATAAAGGCAGATAGTATCAATCATGTATTAAATACCGAACTTCATCTAACATTGAAATGATTAAAAGCATACCATGGACCCTGATAATTCTATAATTTATAGAATTATCATGAATTTAATGATATAATTTATCTCTAAATCATTACTATTAGATTCAAATCCCTCATTTATCTGTTAAATTTCTCTCAATGATGTAGGAACTCCAACTGATAAAGAAGTCAAAGATGTGAAGGATTTCAGTTCCAAATTTCATTCAAACACAAGACTTTGTTGATAAAGCTTCATGTATAGATATCTCTACCTGCTGCCAAGAAATTTATCTTTTATGAAGATAAATTGTTGCATTTATCTTTTATGAAGATAAATTATCAAGATGGACTTTTTGCTAAGGATAGAGATAAAAGATAAATTTTCTTTGAAGATAAAGATCAAGCCCTATCAACCAAGATTTTGAACTAATCATCATCCCCACTGCCTCTATAAATAGCCAGCTTCAGCACCATGAAGAGCTTTCAATCCTACTAGGGGGTATAGAGTAGTTTAGTTTTATTCTCTTTGTTTTAGTTTTCAAGTTTTCATCTAAATTTCTTTTGATTTTTATTTGGCAATATTTTAGAAGTTTTGATTTAAATAAAGATTTTTTTATTATTTTCACTTTCTTGCTATTTTAAATACATTAGTGTTTTGATAAAAAAATTTCTTTCGATCGTTTGAATAAAATTAGAGTGTGAAATTTTAGTACTTAGTAAGCAATTCACAAATTCAATCATCGTGGGAATGATACTCTACTCATCACTTTATTACTTGCTACGGTCCGTACACTTGCGGTACACTCATCAGGAATTCGATAACAGACCCCCATATCTAAGTTCATAAAACAGGTCAAGCCTTCCACATGCAATTCCACAAAGATTTAACACACAGGAACCACTCATCCGAAGTGATCTCACCTGTTGATCAGAGGATGTGAATATGGATTTCAATACATTGTAACAAAAACTTGAATCCATGCAAAATTTGCTTTTACCTTGAAGAGTAAGCTATTGATTCTATTTGTAGTAGCATCCACAGTTAGCTTATCTCATTTTGTTCCAGCTTGCTCAACAAGACAAAAAATAGTCAATTTTTAACATGCTTGCAAAGAGGGACAACTTTACTTTGTCAATTACTACACTATTAGCTAATAAACTATTAGCAATAATGAGATAATATTTTGTAAACAGGATTGGAAGTTGGAGGCAAAATTTTAAGTTCAATTTACCCAAGAAATAAAAAAAAAAAGAAAAAGCAAAGTTTGAAGTTTTAGAGCATTTTAACAATGTCTGGGTAGCCAACTGCCGAGACGTATTGAACTGTCTCGGCAGTTGGCTTCCGAGACGTATTTATATGTCTCAACAACATTCTGCTGAGACACTTCACAATGTCTCAATGGCAGTTGCCAAGACATATTAGCCTATCCTGGCAGGCAGCTGCAGGGACATCATAGGCACTCCCAGCCGCTGCCTGCCGCATAAGGCCTTACTGCTCAGCAATGAATTGTCGGGAGCGTCAAAATTCCTAACCCTAAACCTTAAAGAATGAGAAAAAATTATCCAAATTCACTAATAAGCACATACTTCTTCAACAATCTGACACATTTCATCTATATCTTCATCCGTAAATGAATTGTTGCTTGAATCATCATCAAAATACTCCATGAATGTGTGAAATATTTAGATTTTTTGAATGAGTTTTAAATGATTAGAATGTGTGAAAGGAAGAGAATAGGAGAGAGTTTAGGATGTGCTGATTATAGGAGGGTATAATAGTAATGTGGTGAAAAGTTAGTTTGGTAAAAAAAACCATTTACTTAGGGTGTACCAAGCAATAGTTAGGGTGTGTTTAGAAATACTCGTTTTCCAAAGGGTTTTTGGGAAAATTTGAAAAAGGTGTAGTATAACAAGAATATATGTTTATTAGTACTATTAAGTAGACCCCCTCAAAGATTAGGTTATTCATCAAAATTTGAAAATCTATCCGAAATTTGATCAGATTTGGACAAAAATATAAGATGTATTTAACGGGCTTGGACAAAAATTTTAGGCCTTTTTAAAAAATGGGTCGAGCTCGGGCTTTACTTTTCGAAGCTTGAGCTTGATTCGGTTCGACCCGACTTGAAATATAAATAAAATTATTTTTTTCAAAAATATATTTACTAAGTATATTGTAATTACATGTACATAAGACATTATTGATTAATAAACATGATTGTATATATTTAATATGAAAATTGATATGCAAATTTTGACAAATCAAATTAAACTTCAAAGGGACTAAAAGAATAAAATAAATAAATAAACAAAAATAAAAATAAAAAAAAGAATATTTGAGGGTCAGGCTGGGCTAGGCTCGGGCTTGCAATATAAAATACAAAATGGGCCTGGACTAAAAGTCAGGCCCTAATTTCCCTACTAAGTCTGGTTTGGACTTGCATATAAGCCATTATTATTAGGCTTAGGCCGATGCGAACCCAACCCGAGCCCGCCCATGATCACCTCTACCATCAAGTATTGTAATTAGCAAGAAAATAAAATAACCATTAAATCATTAATAAATAGTTGAGAAAAAAAGAAAGTTATGAGTTCTAACTATAGGTGGAAAAAACTGGTTCAACCTTGAAAAACCAGCTTGATTGACCCGAATCCAATTTTTATCTATCTGATTTTGCTAAAAAAGTCAACAACTAAAACCCAATCCAATTCGAATCTAAATTGATTCGAACTCGATCTAGTTCCAAATTGATCCAAATTTATATTGACTCGAAATTGATCTGAATCTAAATTAATGTGAATCGAGATTAACCCAAACTCGATTGATTTGAACTTAAATTGATTCAAATCTAAATTAATCAAAACTCGAATTTGATCCAAATCCAAATTAATCCCAACCAAAAAGACTCGAGCTTAAATTTAAGACTACCTTTGGTGCGGTGGATTCCAACAGAGAAGACAAAAATAATTTTGCTAAAGACAAATAAACATATAAATTTACTTTTTTTTATCATTTCTTTTAAATATTTGGTATTATTTTAGTTTACTTAATGGGATCAAGGCTTTGATGATGATGATGATAATGATTTTATTTTACTTAATGGTCATTTTATCTTCAATCTTACTGGAACTAATCATCTATTTCCCTATTTATTTTAAATGTTAAAAGAAAAACCCTCAAACTCACAGATCCCTCTCTCTATTGTCCCTCATCCCCTTCGTTTCATCTTTCACGTCTTCTCTATCACTCATCCTCTCCTTGGCAATGTTCATCTCATCCTCTTACTTGCTTTCATTCATGTTGTCCCTACCATGTGCAACTGAGGGAGTTGAAACAAAGGTGCTCGACAAGATCTTGAATGGTTTGGTTATAGATCTGGGAACAGGGATAAGCGATAATCGTTCGGTGCTACTTGGGTGGTGTTTTGGAGCGGAATAGTGGTCTATAAGGGGCTGAACGAGGTTAACCTATAGGTGTAGTTCATAGAGCTATTGGTGCTGAACAGAACATCAAAACAGGGATTGGTTATAAGCTTGAACAGGGGCAAATCAAGGTAGTCTTGGTGGTTCTGAGCTAAGATAAAGCTAGGCTGATTAGTGGCTAGAAAGAAAAGAAACCAAAGGCGTGGCTGAAGCAGGGGTTCTACTTGACAGTGTGAGGCTGTTTAAGGTCTGGATGGTGGCATTTCACGGTAAAAGTGGCATCCGAGCATGGACATTTCAAGAGGTTGAAGGTTGTTGTTTGGTGTTGAAAAAGGACTTTGTTTTGAGGGTTAGAAGGGGTGGTATTCAGGCTGTTGAAGGTTGGACAGAGGAGCTAGAAGGGTGAAATTCTGGTGCTAATTTAGGCGTGAAAAACACAGGTCGTGTGTGGCTTTTCCTGGTGGTTTTGGGCATGAAAACAATCGATGGTTAAGGGGTGTTAAGGCTTGCTCGAGAGGTGGTTTAAAGAGCTGGAAAAGGTTTGAAAACAAAGGTTGAATGTGGCTAGAATTTGTGCAAAGACCGAGTCAAAGGAGCAATAAAAAGAAAAGAAAAAGAGAAGAAAAAAAAAGACCTAAACAATGATTAACAACGATTAATTAAGGGTCATTCGATGGCAATTTTACTGGTTAAGCCAAGTAGTATAGGCACTGAAATAAGGAAACTACAAGACCATTTTGGGGTGGTGACCAAATAGGGTGGCAAGGTTCCAACAGCAAAGAAGAAAAGAAGGGAAAAAGGGAAGAAAAGAAAAGAAAAGAAGGAAAATAAGAGCAAAGAAAAAGGAAAACTCGGTTTAGTGCACAATAGGGCAAAAGATGTAAAGGCTTTACCTTTTATTTTTAATAAATTAATTTAATAAACCAGTTGGTAGATGCTAAACCCTATTAATTATGTTTAAACATGTAGCTTGATGTAAAGCAACAAACGCAAAATTTGCTAAACCCGAGGCATTCACTTAGTGTTTTGGTTTAAGGAAGTCGGTATGCAAATGCCACTTTATTTTTATAAAATATTTGGAATTTGTATTAGATTGACGCTGAGCCATCTTAATAATATTTGAATATGTAGCTTAATGTTAAGGCGACGATCTCAAGTTCGGTGAAGCTCGACGTGTGAATGCCAAGCTCAATAACGGTAAGACTTTTATATAAGTCCGCAGTAAATTTATATTGTATAGGCTATATAGAATTGTTAAATCAGATGATTATATGATCTAGCTTGAAATTGAATATAACATTAGCAATTATAAGGTTAAACATTGAATTGTGAAATTTTCAATGGAGTCGGATAGATAGTAATGATCTTGGTATTTAATTATCTTGATTTCTTGATTGTGGAATAGTTTGAAGGTGAAATTATTGATATTGCAAGGGTTTAACATTTCGATAACTTTATCATTTTATATTGTTGAGAAAATATGAGATACTAAGAGGACCCACATTGATGGTAGGGGTTTTAGTATCGATATTGTGATGTGTAATTGAATTGTGGCAAATTGATTCGATTTGTACATTGTTTGATTATACTACTATTGAGGTTATCTTGTTGAGATACTAAATCAGATGAAATTATGATAAAAAGAACTTTAGAATCGGTTTAGTAACTCTATGGTTGAACATCGAGATTTGGAAAAACGATTGAGGAATTAGATATGTGATGATGTTCTAGTGGTCGATCTTGGTTTTGATTTTGAATTATTTTGAAATTGGTAATATTGATATTTGCATGTATTGAGTATAGTCATATAGCTAATAGCATATACGACCTCTGGGAGATTTTATAGCTTTGTGAGGACATAGTAGCCAAGTGATTCATGTGAAAATGAAGGAATGATATGATTGTGACTGAATACATGATATGTCCATAAGATAGCTTTGTATAATAATGAGATATGACATCTTTGACATTTCATTTAGGAATCATGTTCTTACGGTTGCTAAAAGTTTGCATTTCATATTTTGAGTGTTTGAAAACTATGCATTGTTTTGAACATGTATGAGTTAAAGTCTTGAAATTCATTCGATTGGTTTTGAAAAAAAAAAGACGTTTGACATAATGCATATGCATTAGTGGATTTTAACAGAAAACATTTTATAGCTTTAATGATTTTGAAAATTAATAAATTCAAACCCAATGAATTTCAAGAAAATAGTGAACCTTTGATTTTAGAGAATTTGGTAGAAAATAAATGATATGATGCGCTAATAAAGCACTAGTGGATTGCCTAAATGGTGATTAATGGCTTGTCCAACAAACATTGTGGATAGGTTCCCGTTTATACTTGATCAGTAGAACTGGAGACTAGTGGATTTATGGCTATAGGTAATGCCCTTTTCAGGGACGAGTGGCTCGTTGAATAGCTACAATGAGATACATCTGTATAGACAAGTGAACTCTGAGTCGGGCAATAAGGCCTAGATATTAATTAAAGGAGTGGATATTATGCCAAATCTCTATATTGCTATTGTTTTATTTTGAATAATGTTTTATCGAATAGTGAACTTTGAGTTGGGCAATAACCTTAGACATTTATTAGAGAGTGCTTTATCTAAAAAGTATTTTATTGAACAGTGAAATGATTTATCGAATATTGATTTCAAAAATCCTACATGATTTGATAATGCACTTTGCATTTTTTGCTGCAATGTAGTAGCACAGACAAGTGAACTTTGCTAAAGTCTTGTTTTTGGATCGTTGATTTATGACATGACATGATTGACAATTACGTATTGATTTTGAAATTATGATTTACAGATATTTTATGCACGTTGGACCTTGAGCTTGAGCAGAGTCTCAACCCTTGTGATTTATTTTGATTATTTTTGACAACATTGATTATTTACAAATTGTTTTCATACTGTTTTGAGTATGTCGAACTTAAGATGAAGAGATTTTAACAACTATTATACTTTTACTCATTCATTATGTGTTGTTCTCATTTCATAAGAGTTTAAAACTGTTATATATATGCTACATTGGATCGATATTAGATATATAATGAATAGTGTGGATTGATATTGGATACATAATGAATTGTGTGAATTGATATTGGATATGTCAGACATTGTGAATTGATATTGGGATAAGTGAAAAATACTGTGGATTGAAGTTTTGTTGACAAACGCTAATGACAAGATTAATAAGGTACTTCAAAGTACCCTTTCATCATTGCCCCAAAACCCTGACCCACTTAAAGTCCTTAAGACATGATCTTGTTACAATTTTAGAAGTTATCGATTGAAATGGTAAATTATGATTGTAAACTTGCAGATTCATGCAATGCATTTAGAGTAGTATGATTCTACTTCTGCACTTATATAAATAACTTACTGAGCTCTCGCTTATTAAAAGATATTCTAACATTTTTCAGATTGAGCACATAGTTGGGGAAATATTTCGAATCTATTCGAAATCTGTTAAGGCTGAAATTTCATCCCAACCCCCTGAGAAGATTATTTTTGCATATTTTGGTAAATAATTTTTTGTATGTAATGATAATTTTAGGCATTTTTGTTATGGTACTATATAATGGGATGTAGATTGCAAGAATAAAATAATGCTATCTAAATTAGGCGTTTTACGATATGAAATTAACGATTTGTGGTAGGTATTAAGATTATCCAATATGATGTATCTATAATGAGTAGTTGTTGATATTAAGATTATGGATCTGATGTTTGATTGATGTGGACTGCAAAATGATTGCTATGATTAGGAAACATAGAATGATTGAAATTTGCAGGTGGATTGAATTGACGAAATCTTTTATTTTAAAGGGGAATATTTTCAATCTATTCTCTAGACAAAAAATCTTAGTGAATATTGTTTAGTAACTATACTGACATTGAATACAACTGTAAAATAGAAAGGAAAAATTTAGTTCGTAAATTTCTTAACTAGAATAAGTGTAATGTTAAGTGTACGTCACAGCTTTTTTGTTGTGACAGATTTAATGATATCAGAGCATAGTTTGTCTAGTACGTGTCAGTGTAGATAATTTAGAATGGTCTACGTCCAATAGTACTGTAAATGCCTGAATGTTAAGTGCTTAATAAGTGCAGAAAACTGTTCTAGATGCATGTGTCTTTCGCATAGAAATTAAATGATAATAAGGTAAAGATGACTGCTAAGGTATGGATGGTTTAGAGCCTTGATGAGTGACACAATGACCTATAAGGTATTGTGATTTGCAATGAGATTAGAAAAGGCACAATAGCCTATATGGAATATTGGGTTGTGGATATTAATGTGGTATACCCGTCAGAGCTTATGAACGAGGCTTAAAATTTTGTTAGATGGAAATCATTGTGGCGTGACCTAACATAGTTGGCTTAAAAATGAGGATATGGTATGGCCTAAAGTTTAACCAGTACGTTTAGACTATGATAAGTATTGCTTTATAAAGCCTCAAGTATAAAACAAGAAGAAAGGATTGAACGACTTTATGTTAGTGAACTTGTAATACCTAAAGGGTATAAGATTTGATTAGATGCAGAATTCCGGCTTGTTTTGAAAGTTATTAGAATTGGAAATTGATGTCAAAGTACGAAAGTTTTGGATTTTGAGAGATTAGACATTCATAATGAGCTTAATAAAGTATGGTTCGATTAGGCCTATTGGAGTGGATTTGTTGGATTTTAGGCTTGACTACAATAATGGTAGGAAGTTTATTAAAACCTATCCATCTTGTGTGGCAAGAAGTGAACTTATTGAGATGCCTCAAGAGGAACAATTGCCTAACTTCCTTATAGACTTGGATAATGTAATGGATCCTGTATATTTTTAAAAGTTTATAGACTTTAAAAAACTATATGATTTAGAAGGTATATGATTTAGAAAGCACATGGACTTCAAAAATTATTTGGTTTCTAAAATATATTGTTTGAACTATGTGAATTTTGTAAGTTCAATGAATTGAACCTTATGGTTTTGAATGATGTGGATTCGAAACCTACAAGACTCTTCAGATTTCTCACTAGTAGAGTCAAAATGAACATGACATGTTAAAAAAAGAAGTCTTTGAATGGAAATTGGAGATTATTAGAGAATGTCATGGAAAATAACAAATTGATGTAGAAGTTAAGATTACGTGAAATAAGAAACTCAAGATCATCATGTCTTGACAATGATCATAACTCAGTTTGATAGTTTCTGAATTATAAAAGGATGAATGGTCTCTAGGCGTGAATTACTGAGATACGTCCAAATTGATGGATTTATTGAGTATTGAATTTTTAAATTAATATGGGAATGATACGTCTATAGAATAAGTGATAAGGTGAAAATTGGATCTTGAAACTTATCAGATAGATGATATGGAGATAGAGAAATGACAAAGAAAGGCACCCTTATATGTTGGGTTGACGTTATCAGTGTTGGAAGAACTGAAAAGCGACTATGGTAGTTGCTAGACAAGGGGTTTACACACCTAAATGTGTCACCTTAAAAGCTTCAGTATTGTTAGTGAAAAAGATAGACGACAGTTTAAGGCTGTATATAGATTATAAGCGGTTAAAATAGGTGACAATTAACAATAAATAATTGCTGCCTATGATTGATGACTTATTGGATGAGTTAAAAGGTGCCCAAGTAATTTCTAAGATTGATTTGAGATCAAGGTACCTCCTGTTGAGAATTGAAAGGGGAAGATGTCCTAAAATCAGCATTGCGGTAAGGTTTAATCAAATCAAGACTTGGAGTATAAGATTAATGACGATAGGTTGTTAGGGTATAAGGCAGGATATGTGCTCAAAAACTAGTAGAAAAAGCTTCTGAGAATGTGAAGTTGCTATATGATCAATTAATGACAGCTCAGAGCAGACATACGAGTTATGCTTGAATCAGAGGAGACACTTGGAGTGTCAGGTTGGAAATAGAATATTCTTGAAGATCTCCCCAACTAAAGGCACAATGACATTTGGAAATGAAGAAAAGTTGAGTCTTCGATACATTAGATCATTTGAGATATTGGAGAAAAGGGGTAACATGGCATATTGACTAGCACTTCCACCACAGCTATCGAGTGTGCATAACGTCTTCCACGTGTCTATGCTTAGGAAGTACCTTCTGGATTACTTCCACATGATTGAGTATGAGTTGTAGGAGATCAAGAGGACTTGAATTATATTGAGAGACATATTCAGATTTTGGATAAAAAGGATAAGGTATTAAGGTTCAAGACGATTTCCTTGGTAAAAGTGCTCTGGAAACATCACACTTTAGTGGAAGCTATATGGGAATTGGAAAGTTAATGAAAAAGAAGTAACCTCAGCTATTTTAGGATAACTTGTAGCAATTAGGAGGACAAAATTTTTTAAGTTAGAGAAAATGTGAGAACCGCCGCAATTTTCTTAAACTAATCATACACTCAACATGAAATTTAAGTGAATATAATACAATAATGTAATTTCAAGATTCCAAATATAAGATCATGGTTCATATCATAGAAACAAAGTCTTCGAGAATAACGTAAGGCAAATATTTATACAGTATAGGCAATGTACACTAAATGGATATGAAAGGAGTTTGAATTATAGGCATATATAGGGTTACATACACGCAAGAACCAACCAAATGCACTCCATGTTCATGCATGCATGCGTATGTAAACTAATGCATGCAACATGCATACATGCACGTGCATGCATGCATACGTATAATTAAATATAAAATATATATAGATATAAATATAAATGATTAAATGAAGAAAATATATATATATACACACATAATATATATATGTACAGATATATATTTATATAAACTACATGTGAAAACATATGTATGTATATGTTTGGAAATAGATATATAAACAAATATAAATATATTTGGAAGAACAAGAAATTTAAAGATATATACCATGGATAAATAAGTATACACACAAGTATATGGTATGTAAATATATGTATTTATAGATTATACTATATTATACTTACTTTAGGAAGATAAATGTGTGTGTGTATATATATATATGTATATTATATTAAGAATATATATATATACACACACGCACATATATAAATAAATAATAAGTACATGAAAATAAAATAAAATAAATATAAATAATATATCTTTCTTGGGTTGGTGGGAAAATTCCCACCAACCCATCAAATATCAATCAGGGAGGTAAACCATCACCTCTTTCCCCATTTCTTTTAAATTTTAAAAGAAACCCTTAAACTCACCGATCCCTCTCTCTATTGTCCTTTATCCTCTTCGTTTCATCTTTCACGTCTCCTGTATCACTCATTCTCTATCTGATAATGCTCATCTCATCCTCCTTCTAACTTTCATCTATATTGTCTCTACCATGCACAGATGAGGGAGTTGAAACAAAAGTGCTCAGCAAGATCCTGAATGACTCGATTACAGGTCAGGAAATAGGGATAAGTGGTGACCATTCGGTGCTATTTGGGTGGTGTTTTAGAGTAGAAATGGTGGTCCATAAAGGGCTGAATGGGGTTGACCTATAGCTGCAGTCAGGGAGCTATTGGTGTCGAACATAACACCAAAACAAGGGTCAGTTACAGGCCTGAACAAGGGTGAATCAAGGTAGTCTTGGTGGTTCTGTGCTAAGCTGAAGCTAGGTTGATTAGCAGCTGGTGATGAACAAAAAGTTACATTCTCGCAAATGCACGAATCAAAATAGTATAGCGTGCAAATACAAGAGTCGATCCCACAAAGATTTGCTAAATTTATTCAATTAAAATTTAACTACTTATGCCTTAAAAATTATGAAAGTCAAATAAAGAAATTACCTAGGTATCTAATTAATTACTAAATTAACTAACCTAATAAAATCAAGAAATTAACCATTAGAGAAAAACCTAGAAATTTGATTTTACCAATACATTGCAATTTTATGTCTTTAATCCTAAAAATCTCAATTCAATTCTAGGGTTCATTTTTCCTAATATATAATTACTCTGTTTGATGGCAGCTATAACAAGTATTTTTAATCATTAAATTATTTATGTTGTGTAGCATAAACAATGACTAAACGCCTATTAAGAATAGAAGAATATATAACAAGAACCAAATAAATATTCTAGCTTGATATATGCCTCAAATATTTATTCAACCATTGAAGAGAGCTATACATGGCTTAGCATATGATGTGTACCTTTATTATGTCTCAAACAATCAATTGATTTATATTAGAGATGACCAAACAATAACACAAATCAAAAGATTGAGTTAATAACAATGAATGATACTACAATTTAAGAATTAATCAATTAATCATAAAGACATAAAATATGTAAGTAGGCTCAATTAAATTTCTAGTAAAAAAATTAGTTCATGTTCATTGTAGCAAAACAAATTACCCTATTAATAAAAGTAATGCTTTGAATAAACATTAAACCAATTCTAAAATATTATATAAGTCATACAAAGAAAATATAAAAAAAAAAAAGAAAACTTGCAACCCCCTTAAAAGTAATAATTCATGTTTGTGTATATGAGACAAACAGCAAAAGTACTGGGCATGTGGACAGCGGCAGCAAATGTGGCGTTGGCAGAAGCACTTCACGCAACAACCCGCAACGGTTCGGCCACGTTCTCCAAGCAACGCCTCCAGTAGATTTCGGTGCCCTTCCTCAGATCAGTTCTTCAGCAAAGTCCAACAGCAAGTCCATGTTACGGCTCTACCAATCCTGTTCCAAAAAAAATTCGGTCAACCCCTCCTGCTTCAACAGCCTGCGTCACACGCACAGTCACACTTTTGTTCTGTTCAAGTAATTTCGGTTCAGCCCCAAGCAAACAACAGTAGTTCACTTGTTGCTTCCCAACAACAGGCGATCTTCTCTCTTGGTTCAGTAACTTTAGACACCAAACACAGCAGGTCTTCACGGTTTGAACAGCTTTCGATTGGTTTGGAAGCTCAAGCTACCTTACCTCTCCTTATTTCTTTTCTTTGTTTCCCAATCAGCGCACCATTTCAGTCCCTCAAGCGGACTATTCTCTGGTTCGATTTTTGGTTCTCTGCAAAAATAAAACAACACAGCAAAGGAAAAGCCCCAAAAACCAATCCTCTCAATTCCTCTCTGTTTCTTCTCTTTGCTTCTGCCTCCTCAAACTGCAGCCCTCTCCCCCTTTTATAATTTGTTTTCTTTTCTTAAAAATTCTTAGGATTTCTTTTTAATCAAGAAATAATCTCAGCCCTTCATTCTATTTTAATCATGTGGTCCTAATAATTCTCAAAGAAAATTAGGATTTGATTATAACTTTAGAAAGTCAAATAATATATTTTTCAAAAATTTATTTCAATCACATAATTTATTATTTGATTTCATGCCATAACTTGTAAAATTAACTCCAAAATCACTTTCTCTAAATTAATTCACAAGATACATTTAACAATTAATTTTACACAAGAATAATAATAAAAATAATATAACAAATATATTATTATCAGCTGGAAAGAAAAGAAACCAAAGGCGTGGCTGAAGCAGTGGTTCTAGTTGACAGTGTGAGGTTGCTTAAGGGTTGGATGGTGGCATTTCAATTTGAAAGTGGCGTCCAAGCAGGGACGTTTCAAGAGGTTGAAGGCTGTTGTTTGGTGTTGAAACAGGACTTTGTTTTGAGGGCTGGAAGGGTGGTATTCAGGCTATTGAAGGCTGGACAGAGGAGCTAGAAGGCCGAAATTTTGGTGCTAGTTTAGGCATGAAAAACATAGGTCGTGCGTGGCTTTTCCTGGTGGTTTTGGGCATGAAAACAATTAATGGTTAAGTGGTGTTAAGGCCTGCTCATGAGGTGCTTTAAGGAGTTGAAAGGGTTTGGAAACAGAGGTTGAAAGTGGTTGGAATTTGTGCTAAGACTGACTGAGACAGAGGAGCAACGAAAAGAAAAGAAAAAGGGAAGGAAAGGAAACCTAAACAATGATGAACAAGGATTAATTAAGGGCCATTCAGTGGCCATTTTAGTGGTTAAGCTGAGTAGTATAGGCATTGAAATAAGGACACTACAAGACCACTTCAGGGTAGTGACTGAACAGGGTTGGCAAAGTTCCAACGACAAAGAAGAAAAGAAGGGAAAAAGAAAAGAAAAGAAAAGAAAAGAAGGGAAATAAGAGCAAAGAAAAAGGAAAATTCGATTTAGTGCACAAATTGGGCAAGAGATGTAATGGCTTTACCTTTTATTTTTAATAAATAATTTAATAAACTAGTTGGTAGATACTATTAATTATGTTTAAACATGTAGCTCAACGTAAAAGCGGCAAATGCAAAATTTGTTAAACTTGGGGCACTCGCCTATTATTTTGGTCTAAGGAAGTCGGTAAGCAAATGCCACTTTATTTTTATAAAATATTTGGAATTTGTATTAGGTCGATGTTGAGCCATCTTAATAATATTCAAATACGTAGCTCAACATTAAGGCGACAATCTCGAGCTCGATGAAGCTCGAGGCGTGAACACCAAGCTCAAAAGCGGTAAGACTTTTATATAAGTTTGTAGTAGATTTATATCGTATAGGCTATATAGAATTGTTAAATCAGATGATGTGACATCCTCGTCACTACCCAAATATCAACTAACTTTTTACTTCACATGCCATTTAACTAGACTTGTTTATCAATGTCATCCTTTCTTTCTTCTTATACGTCATGCTTTATTTCTTATAGCACGATATCCAATTTGCATTAATAAAATTTCTTATATGTATTTACACATGTGTCACATACATCAGGATCTCACATAACTTACATATCCTATATCCCCAAACTTCTTAATATACATTAATGAAATGTTGTACTGTACAATAGTCTGAAGCACATAATACATGAGTATACCTTCAATAGTTATTGGGAAGCATATCTCGAAGGTACACTATAAGGTCTCAAAAGTAAGCTCCTCTATTTGGAGCGGAATTCACTTCAGGTAATCTGTATAAAAAAAAAAATTCGTAAAAGGGTGAGTTTACGCTCAGTAAGAAATAAATGTAAAAGAACGTACTATGCCACTATATGCAGTTTTCCTGCTTGGCTCTATAATGTCATGTAAAATCATTATAAGACATGTATCATATAATTTCTTCAAATATCATATACATCTAATATCAAATAAGTCAAATACTCTCAATTTCCTTTAATTCACTTGAAATCACATTTCAAATACAATTAACTTCAATTTCAAATAACTTCAAATACTTTCAAATACTTTTCTTACGAAATCACTTGCAAATATTCAAATAACTCAAATATATTCATATACTTTCAAATACTTTCATATGTATCAATTCACTAGGAATTGAACATACAAAAACCTTCAAATACTTATGGAGACATTTGACACCCAATAAAATCATGCACCAAATAAATCCCGTAAGGGATGCACATATAAAGTGGCGTACCCACGCATGGGCCAGGGATTCTCCCCTAAGCCAAAACATAAGAGACATATGGCCATTGTCTATAGACCACAGTGAACACTAGTCAGGTGACATCTGTGGCCGAGAGCCTGACTTATGGTCCTCAGCCCAAATACACATAACACATAATCTTAGGGACTTGATCAGAGTCCCTTCAACACATATTGATAGTGCATAATCATTAAGTGGTTCATTGTCTCAAAACATTAGGTAGCAAAACTACTTCTTAGAAAACAATTGCCTTCCGATAAACATTCTTATATGCTTTAATGATAATTCAAATACATTTATATAAGTAATATAAAATTATTATTTTCAAAGGGGGCAGTTGACTGCTATTTTAGGGCAGTCGACTGCTATAGCATAAATAAATTTTATAAATTTATTTTCTTTTTTTTTGCATTTAAATTATTTAAAAATTTCAAATATACTTAGGGCAGTTGACTGGTCAAATAGGGCAGTCGACTGGTCCGCAAACAGAAACTTTTTCGAGAAAATGCAGTTGGCTGGCTCTTTGGCGGTCGACTGGTTTGCAAACAGAATGCTTCTGGAAAAATGGCAGTCGACTGCTATATAGGGCAGTCGGCTGCTTTAAGTCGGTTTCGGAAAAAGTTACGTCACGACTGTCTCTGAGCAGTCAGCTGCTATTTAGGGCAGTCAGCTGCCCCGAGCCAAATCATAACTGGGTGAAAATCGTGATTTTAAACCTTCCTACACTTAAAACAGCTTTTGTTTCAAACCACATATGCAACCAAAAAGGAACATAGTCTCCCTACGTCCGTTACACATATTCCTTACCCTCGATTCACTTTGAATATGCAAATCCCTTGGTTGCACCAATTCTTGCCTTTTACTTCCTCAAAGCTGCATAATTCATAACAAATCAAACCTTTAAGAAACCTTTATAACTATGCTCTACCAACTCAACTTAACTCCAAACCATGAATAGAATTGAGAAAATCAACTTCTATCCTTACCTTTGTTATTCATCAAAATTTCAGAATTTCAGATCTCTTCACTTCCTTGGATTCAATCCACCAAACTTTAGATATAGCTTAAACTAGTGATGAGGAGTATTTTTAGTTAAATAAGCTTAGCGATTTGATGAAAGGAGATGATGGTTTGTCAAGGCAACTATGGAGGAAACTTAAGGAATTCTGGAAATGAAGGAGAGGCAACGAGAGGGAGGGCTGGGAGTGTTGCTGCCGATTGGTGATGGCTAAAGATGGTGACTCATGCCCTTTCATTTAATGCCATCCTTATCCCATAATCATCTCATCTCAGCCATGCTTCCTTTTTGACTATGCTTTTGACCCTTCTTTGACCATTTAATTCCTTTTTCTTCCATTCATATCAGCCACATCTCAATTAACTAACTAAAATTTCTGATATCTATTTTATCATCCAATTAAATCATTTCTCTTAGCCCTTAACCTTTTGACTCTTTAACTCTTTGACCATCATTATTTGACCATTCATTTAATTGGTCTCTTTTCTTCCATATAACACTTGGCTTTAATTACACTTAATTTTCTGATATTAATTCTTTTCTCATACTTTAAATATTTTCCTGATATCAAAATAATTTCTTTGACTAATTGACTATCAATTTCATTATTCCTTCATATGTCTCATACATCAAACTTTACATTTATTTAATTATTTCAGCTGGAATTCTTCACAACTATAAGAAAATTACATGAAATTAGGGGATTTCACATTCTCCCCACCTTAGAGAATTTGGTCCTCCAAATTCAAATCAAGTTATGTATTAAACAGTTTCGGTACTTCTCTTTCATTAAGCTCTCTAGCTTCTATGTAGTTTCTTTTATAATGTGATACTGCCAAGGAACTTTAACTAAATGAATCACCTTAGACCTCAACACCTTATATTTTCTGTCCAAAATCTGAACCGACTTCTCCACATAGCTCATACCTTCCCAAAATCTCTAATGGTTCTTATTCAATGACATGAGATGGATCTAGATTATACTTTCAAAGCATAGATACATTAAAAACATTGTGTACTCCTAATAGCTCTAGAGGTAATGCCAACTTATAGGTAACATCTCTCCCTTGGTCCAAGACCTCAAATGATCCAATGTAATAAGGATTAAGCTTACCTCTTTGGCCAAATCTCATAATTCCTTTGGATGGAGAATTTTCACAAACACTGAATCCCCAACCAAAAATTCAAGTGATCTCCGTTGAACATTTATATAATCTTTTGTCAATTCTGAGCTGTCTCAAATCTTTGACAAATTAGTCTAACATCCTCAAAGACTTGCTCGACTAAATTTGGAGCTAATAATTCGTGCTCGTCTACTTCGTCCCACCAAATCGGAAATTGACACTTTCTATCTATAACATTTCATACAGTGTCATCCGATACTTATAATAGCTATTATCATAAATAAACTCAGTCAATGGCAGATGGTCGTCCCATGAGCCTTTAAAATCATAGCACCAGCTCTCCACATGTCCTCGAGCGTCTGAATGGTGCGTTCGGGCTAACCGTCAGTCTGCGGATGAAAAATGTGCTAAAGTTTAGTTAAGATCCCATGGCTTCTTGGAATTATTCCCAAAAATGAGAAGTAAACTTGGAATCTCTATCAAGTGAAATGCTCACTGGAACTCCATGTAGTTTAACAACTTCTTTTACATACAATTCTGCCAAAGCACTAAGTGTGTCCGTAGACTTCATAGTTAGGAAGTGAGCTGACTTCATAAATCTATTCATCAATTCTGACTTAATCATTATGCTAGTCATCATTCCCAATTTACCTTGAAGGCAAAACATTTAGCTTAAGGCTTGTGATTTACTCAAGTAATTCATACTCTTTATCATCATATAAACCATTATTCCCTTCATACTTTCGGTTTAGAGCATGCGCCACTACAATGGTCTCCCTAGGTGATATAAAATCTCACCTTCATAATCCTTTAGAAACTTGAACTATTCCTTCGGTCTCATATTCAATTCTCTTTACGAGAATTAGTACTTCAGACAATTATGGTCTGTACAAATCTGAAATTTCTTACCATACAAATAATGCCTCTAAGTTTTCATATGATAATCGCACTTGTATTTCATGCCATAATAAGCGATATTTATCATTAACAATTTCCAAACGAAACTTCTCTTCTATCTCAATCAGAATTATAGCCGTAATTTATTCACAATGGCTATCTATAATTTCTTTCTTTTGCTCTCTAAATACCCATATACTGATCACATTTTAAACTATTAGCATAGTTCTTTTAATTCATATCCAAAAATGTCCTCTTCTCATAGCATCAAACATGCCTAATGAATGAACATCTTCATTCCCTTATGGCGTTCTAGGGATCCAATAGGAAGGATACTATAGTCGGCTAGGTAACCGAGTAGAGTATGGAAGGTACTTTAGAGTACCTGTCGTGTTCCGGTCCCTAGATGCGACTATAGGGAATAATTACCGTCGTTGAGATAACTTATCTTTCATATTAATTCATATTCTTTTCAGAGTAATGCTTTCATAGAATAAAACATTTAAGTAAAATCGACTAATAAAAGTCAATCATCATTCTCATTTAAACTCCTTTCACATATCACTATATACATCATAAAACTTCATACCAATAAGTACTTTAGAATTCCAACTATCGTTTCTTGTCGATTATTGTATTTCATTAAGTTCAGGACTTCTCTTTTCTACGTCCACGACATAAGTTAAAATCCTTCACAAAATCATACTTACTTTCTATTAACTTCATTTACAATAAGTTAGATAATGCAATATACTTTTACATTATACATCTTCAACATTTACATCATAGTTAACAAGTGTCTTTCCCTTCTCTTCAGCTGTGGCCTTACGCTGGGGTTGGGTAGTCTCTTCCGATTCCTCGGGCACCCTTTGATTCATCTTAGGACAATTCTTAATCATATGTCCATGTTTACCACACCAATAACAAGCCCCAGTAATCCTGCGGCATGCTTGTAACCCATGAAATTTCCCGCAATGCTCACACCTTTGTCTTGTATTCTTAGGTGAGCTAACGGTACTACTAGTTGAATGTCGGAATCTATCATCATTTATCTTGATCCCAGTAGCTCTAGGATTCCCTGTACCATAATCATCATAATACTCCCAACTCAATATATATTCCACATAACCATTTAATTTAATTAATAATCATTTTCTCATAATTTACTTGCTTACCTATCGAAGCTCTTTCATATGGCCTACATCTCCCAGATGAGCATCTATCTCTCGAGGTTTTCCTTTCTGACTTCCCCGCTTTATCGGTTTCTTACCTTTACTTTGGGCTCGAAAATCAGTTTGATGAAGCTCATAGTCCTGCTCACACAACTGAGCCTTACGGACTGTCTCATTATAAGTAGTGATACCCAAGTATACAACTTAGATCTGATAGGAGGTTTCAATCCTTCTATAAATCTGTATATCTTATATCCTTCACTCCTGATGGTCTCTCGGTCGAATCCGCTTAGAGAAATAAACCTTGACTCATATTGATTTACTGACATTGTCCCTTGAGTCAATTTCAAAAATTCAATCTTCAATCTAGTCTGATCGGTGCATGGGATATACTGCTCAGTAAAGGCCTCTAAAAATCTATCCCACGTAACCTCAACATGTTGGGCTTCCAAAATGGCCCGAGTGGACTGCCACCAATACTCTGCATCATCCACTAACAGGTACGCAGCCAAACCTACCTTTTCCTTCTCGGAACATAGCATATACTCGAAAGATCTAGTGACCGCCTTCACCCAATTCACTGCGGCCAACGTGTCCTTATCCCCCTTAAACTTAGGCGGATCCAGCTTCTTATATTCCTTAATTAAGGTCATACTGCAATAAGTCGTGAGATCCCGCCTTTCAATAACTGGGACTTGTGGCGGTAACTCTGTCTGTACTGGTGGGGGCTGTACTATTAGGGTATCCTCTGGTGCACTAGTGGCCATGTTCGGGAAGTTCGCCATAAATTGCGTGAACATAATGACCATATTCTCCATATGCTTCTCCATTTTTGCTAGCCTAGTGTTCGGGCTATGTGGTGGAGATGGAGAAGAAGACTGTGTTGGGGGTGGTTCTACATGACCTCTTCCCCTTCCTCTACCAATACCCCTTCTACTTGAGCTCATTCTGTCGATAAAATCACAAAATTGATCTATTTAGCATAACTTTAACCAGTTATACTATGCATATGAACTCAGACAAGTACAGTACATTGGGGATATCTACTATTTCTAGCCTAATGACACCGACAAACATCAGTCTAAACTGCTCTGATACCAATCTGTGACATCCTCGTCACTACCCAAATATCAACTAACTTTTTACTTCACATGCCATTTAACTAGACTTGTTTATCAATGTCATCCTTTCTTTCTTCTTATACGTCATGCTTTATTTCTTATAGCACGATATCCAATTTGCATGAATAAAATTTCTTATATGTATTTACACATGTGTCACATACATCAGGATCTCACATAACTTACATATCCTATATCCCCAAACTTCCTAATATACATTAATGAAATGTTGTACTGTACAATAGTCTGAAGCACATAATACATGAGTATACCTTCAATAGTTATTGGGAAGCGTATCTCGAAGGTACACTATAAGGTCTCAAAAGTAAGCTCCTCTATTTGGAGCGGAATTCACTTCAGGTAATCTGTATAAAAAAAAATTCGTAAAAGGGTGAGTTTACGCTCAGTAAGAAATAAATGTAAAAGAACGTACTATGCCACTATATGCAGTTTTCCTGCTTGGCTCTATAATGTCATGTAAAATCATTATAAAACATGTATCATATAATTTCTTCAAATATCATATACATCTAATATCAAATAAGTCAAATACTCTCAATTTCCTTTAATTCACTTGAAATCACATTTACAAATACAATTAACTTCAATTTCAAATAACTTCAAATACTTTCAAATACTTTCTTACGAAATCACTTGCAAATATTCAAATAACTCAAATATATTCATATACTTCAAATACTTTCATATGTATCAATTCACTTGGAATTGAACATACAAATAACCTTCAAATACTTATGGAGACATTTGACACCCAATAAAATCATGCACCAAATAAATCCCGTAAGGGATGCACATATAAAGTGGCGTACCCACGCATGGGCCAGGGATCCTCCCCTAAGCCAAAACATAAGAGACATATGGCCATTGTCTATAGACCACAGTGAACACTAGTCAGGTGACATCTGTGGCGACCGAGGCCTGACTTATGGTCCTCAGCCCAAATACACATAACACATAATCTTAGGGACTTGATCAGAGTCCCTTCAACACATATTGATAGTGCATAATCATTAAGTGGTTCATTGTCTCAAAACATTAGGTAGCAAAACTACTTCTTAGAAAACAATTGCCTTCCAATAAACATTCTTATATACTTTAATGATAATTCAAATACATTTATATAAGTAATATAAAATTATTATTTTCAAAGGGGGCAGTTGACTGCTATTTTAGGGCAGTCGACTGCTATAGCATAAATAAATTTTATAAATTTATTTTCTTTTTGCATTTAAATTATTTAAAAATTTCAAATATACTTAGGGCAGTCGACTGGTCCGCAAACAGAAACTTTTTCGAGAAAATGCAGTCGGCTGGCTCTTTGGCGGTCGACTGGTTTGCAAACAGAATGCTTCTGGAAAAATGGCAGTCGACTGCTATATAGGGCAGTCGGCTGCTTTAAGTCGGTTTCGGAAAAAGTTACGTCACGACTGTCTCTGAGCAGTCAGCTGCTATTTAGGGCAGTCGGCTGCCCCGAGCCAAATCGTAACTGGGAAAACCGTGATTTTAAACCTTCCTGCACTTAAAACAGCTTTTGTTTCAAACCACATATGCAACCAAAAAGGAACATAGTCTCCCTACGTCCGTTACACATATTCCTTACCCTCGATTCACTTTGAATATGCAAATCCCTTGGTTGCACCAATTCTTGCCTTTTACTTCCTCAAAGCTGCATAATTCATAACAAATCAAACCTTTAAGAAACCTTTATAACTATGCTCTACCAACTCAACTTAACTCCAAACCATAATAGAATTGAGAAAATCAACTTCTATCCTTACCTTTGTTATTCATCAAAATTTCAGAATTTCAGATCTCTTCACTTCCTTGGATTCAATCCACCAAACTTCAGATATAGCTTAAACTAGTGATGAGGAGTATTTTTAGTTAAATAAGCTTAGCGATTTGATGAAAGGAGATGATGGTTTGTCAAGGCAACTATGGAGGAAACTTAAGGAATTCTGGAAATGAAGGAGAGGCAACGAGAGGGAGGGCTGGGAGTGTTGCTGCCGATTGGTGATGGCTAAAGATGGTGACTCATGCCCTTTCATTTAATGCCATCCTTATCCCATAATCATCTCATCTCAGCCATGCTTCCTTTTTGACTATGCTTTTGACCCTTCTTTGACCATTTAATTCCTTTTTCTTCCATTCATATCAGCCACATCTCAATTAACTAACTAAAATTTCTGATATCTATTTTATCATCCAATTAAATCATTTCTCTTAGCCCTTAACCTTTTGACTCTTTAACTCTTTGACCATCATTATTTGACCATTCATTTAATTGGTCTCTTTTCTTCCATATAACACTTGGCTTTAATTACACTTAATTTTCTGATATTAATTCTTTTCTCATACTTTAAATATTTTCCTGATATCAAAATAATTTCTTTGACTAATTGACTATCAATTTCATTATTCCTTCATATGTCTCATACATCAAAACTTTACATTTATTTAATTATTTCAGCTGGAATTCTTCACAACTATAAGAAAATTACATGAAATTAGGGGATTTCACAGATGATTATATGATCTAGCATGAAATTGAATATAGAGTTAGCAATTATAAGGTTAAACGTTGAATTGTGGAATTTTTAATGGAGTCGGATAGATAATAATGATCTTGGTATTTAATAATCTCTATTTCTTGATTGTGGAATAGTTCAAATGTGAAATTATTGATATTGCAAGGGTATAACATTTAGATAATTTTATCATTATATATTGTTGAGAGTACCTCAGATACTAAGAGGACCCACACTAATGGTGGGGGTTTTAGTATTGGTATTGTGATATGTAATGAATGATAGTGATATTGAATTGTGGCAAATTAATTCGATTTGTACATCATTTGATTATATTGCTATTGAGGTTATCGTGTCAAGATGCTAAATCGAATGAAATTATGGTAAGAACAAGTTTAGAATCGGTTTAGTAACTCTATGGTTGAACATCGAGATTTGGAAAAACAATTGAGGAATTAGATATGTGATGATATTCTAGTGGTCAAATGATTTTGGTTTTGATTCTAAATTGTTTTGAAAATGGTAATATTAATATTTGCATTAATTGAGAATAGTCATATAGCTAATAGGATATACAACTTGTGGGAGATTTTATAGCATTGTGAGGACATAATAGCAAAGTGATTGATGTGAAAATGAAGGAATGATATGATTGTGACTGAATACTTGATATGTCCATAAGATAGCTTTGTATAATGATTAGATATGACATCCTCAACATTTCATTTTGGAATCATGTTCTTACAGTTGCGAAAAGCTTGCATTTCATATTTTGAGTGTTTGAAAACTATGCATTGTTTTGAACATGCATGAGTTAAAGTCTTGAAATTCATTCAATTGGTTTTGAATAAAAAAGGGCGTATGACATAATGCATATGCACTAGTGGATTTTAACAGAAAGCATTTTATAGCTTTAATGATTTTGAAAATGAATAAGTTTAAACCAAATGAATTTCAAGAAAATAGTGAACCTTTGATTTTAGTGATCTTGGCAAAAATGATATGATATAATGTGCTAATAAAGTACCAGTGGATTGCCTAAATGGTGATTAGTGGCTTGTCCAACAAACATTATGGAAAGGTTCAGGCTCATACTTGATCAGTGGAACTGGAGACTAGTGGATCTATAGCTATAGATAGCACCTTTTTAAGCGACGAGTGGCTCACTGAATAGCTACAGTGAGATACGTTTATATAGACGAGTGAACTTTGAGTCAGGCAATAAGCCCTAGATGTTAATCAGAGGAGTGGATATTAAGCCAAATCTCTATATTGCTATTATTTTATTTTGAACAATGTTTTATCGAATTATGAACTCTGAGTCGAGCAATAAACCTTAGACATTTATCAAAGAGTGCTTTATAAGAAAGTATTTTATTGAACAGTGAAATGGTTTATCGAATATTGATTTCAAAGATCCCACATGATTTGATAATGCATTTTGAATATTTTACTACCAAGTAGTAGTAGAGACAAGTGAACTTTGCTAAAGTTTTGTTTTTGAATTGTTGATTTATAACATGACATGATTGATAATTACATATTGATTTTTGAAATTATGATTTACATATGTTTTATGCACGCTGGACCTTGAGCTTTAGCAGAGTCATAGCCCTTGTGATTGATTTTGATTATTTTTTACAATATTGATTATTTACTAATTGTTTTCATACTGTTTTGAGTACGTCGGACTTAAGATGAAGAGATTTTAATAACTATTATTCTTTTACTCATTCAATATGTGTTGTATTCATTGCATAAGAGTTTAAAACTGTTATATATATGCTGCATTGGATCGATATTGAATATATAGTGCGAGACCCCATATATTTAATTTCTGATTAATTTTATTTATATAATTAAGCATATTGAATATTTTATAATTATTAAAAGTGTTAATTATATTTTAGGTATAAAGGGCAAAATAGAATGTGGGCCTTACTGATCCTCTAAGGTTTTGATGGAGGTAAAACTTGGTGGATTCAATATTCAGGACCTGAAACTATGATGGTAAGAATCCTAACCTTAAACTCAGTTATTTATGCATGTTTCGAAAAATCTGCAACAATTTGAAAAATGATGGTTAAGTCCATAGGCCATCAGAATTTTTATAAATAACGGTCAAACTAAATGGGCTTTTGACCCACTATCTGTAATAGATAATTCTTCATGAAATAAAGTATTAGAACATGTATAGGGATAAAATAAATCAAGCGTAAAAGCAGAAACTTACGCGATTTTAATGTTAGGGTTATTTTGGTAATTTCACACAAATAAGCAACCGAACCCTAACAAAATCCCCATCAATGATTAGAACAAGTTAAATAGAGGTGTTTTATGATTAAATGAAATATTTTGGAGATTTGATAGACTATTTTCAATTAAGTCAAACTTTAGGGGCAAAATTGGAAAGTTTCTTTAAGTATAAGGGCATTTTGGTAATTTCACAAGGAGATATTTTTAAAATAGAATTTTCTCCATCTCTTTCCACCATTTGGCTGGTCATATTCAACCTCTCACCAAATCCTCCATAAACAAAAGCTTCCAAGAAAGAAAAACCTCCTAAAAACTAGAGAAAATCATACTGAAACCGAAACATTTCTTAACAAACCCTGTCTAATTTTCTGTGCTCTTTCTCTTGGTACTCAAATCAAGGCCTAAAGTGACCATTTGCATAGTGAAGGCTTCTCCAAGGGATTTGGTCAAGGTAAGATTGCTGGGAAGCTTAGACTTTTTCATGGTT
The DNA here is from genome assembly GCA_031772115.1 of Heritiera littoralis. Classification (NCBI taxonomy): domain Eukaryota; kingdom Viridiplantae; phylum Streptophyta; class Magnoliopsida; order Malvales; family Malvaceae; genus Heritiera; species Heritiera littoralis. The sequence goes on from JAPDPK010000043.1 coordinate 4,924,823, forward strand.
TCTTAGTTAATTACCATGTGTTTAAGATGTTTCCATACTTATTTTAGCTTGAATCAAATTAAAATCATGAATTTGGATACCCAAGGGTTTTGGCCAACATCCATTGTTCATGAATAGGTTGTGTTTTGATGAGGAATTAGTGTAGAAATAATGTAGAATTGATGAAAAGCATGAAAACAAGCTTAAATAAGCTTAAATGGAAGAAATCACGTGTCGGGAGAAAGAGCATATTCAGCCAACATAAGGGGAGGATGAATTCATGTGCATTTCAATGTATTTTGGGTCTAATGATATTATACAAATTAATCTAAGACTATAGGCGTGATCGAAATTGAAAACGGAGGTATTTAGCGCAAAATGTAGTTTTTGCACCGGTAGAAATTAGACTGAATTTAAAACTACAACAGATAGTTCACTAGTATTTAATTAGTTAAATATTCTTTTAATTAAAGTGTGGTAAATTTACCAAGTTTGGGATGGTAATTTGCAGCCTCGAGGTCAGAATGTGCTACCGGTGCTAACGAGCCAAATACTGAGAAATTAAGAAGTAAGGGATATATATATGAAGCGTAGGGATACCTCGTTGCATGATTTTGATAAATTTTGCCTTCTTGGAATTGGAATTGATATTTTGGTTGGAAATTAGAAAAATGGATATTATGGTTTGAAGTTGTGTTTTCGCGCATGGTGTTAGGTTAGAAAGAACCGTTATGTTGCTGAAATTTTTCTAAGCTAACCTAATCCCTTAAATTCACCATTTGGCATGATATTTTAGTAATGAAAGAAAATGATTTTAGGTGTTGAAGTTTAAATTTCTAAATATGATTTAATGCATATTAAATCACAAATTCGATTATTGAATAGATTTTATGATATTTTATCCGTTTTCTAATGTTTATATATTTTTATATATTCCGTGGTATTTAAATAAATTATTCTGAATGTTAAACATTGTTTTGAGAATATTTTGTGCCTTTTTATGTTTAACTATACTGAATTTATGAATTTAATTCTTATGAATTTATTTAAGGTATGAATTGTTAAATTTATCTCCAAAGATAACTATGAAAATATTTAAGAAGTGTTTTGAGACTGTTGGCCCCACAGCTACCTAGAGTTCTTGCATTTCCGTTTCGTTCCGATGCTACTGACTCTAGCTCGTCTTTAGCTCCCATAGGTGTCACTTGGTTAGTGTACACACTGTGGCCTCCTGACTATGGCCATACGTCTACTATAGTGTATGTGTCTATTAGGCGAAGCCTCGTCTCCGCTAAACTTATATTAGGGTGGTAAATCCCTAGTTAACATAGATCCAAGCACTCCCAGATTTGATTTATTTTCGATTTTGATTTATATGCTATTTATGTTCTGTGATTTGAATAATATGTTTTATGAATTATATTTATTTGAATTATCTATCTGGAAATGATACCAATATGATTTAATATTGTTTACGAAGTAACTTATGATTTTGAAGGATTTAAGAAATGTTTGTCACAAGTTATTGGATATTTTACTGGATTTGTGATTTAATTAAGTGCTACTAAAATTCCTATAGTGAACTTAGATGTTGGGACACATGAGGTGCTCTAAAGCATCCTTCTATACTCAGCTAGTTATCTAATCCACTATAGTATCCTTCCGTAAATTCTGCCCAAAAGATTTTATGTCATAAATTCATGGTTTCCGTGAGAAAATATATTATTTAAATTGCATATAGGATACGTTGTATAAGCTTTCGTATATATATTTCTTACTGAGTAATTAGCTCACCCTTTTAATTTTGCCCACTCCCGGATTATCTGCAATAGTTTGGTTTTACTTCTGGAGGACCTGATTTTGGTATCCCTCAAGCAACTATCCTGTTTCGTCGAGGTATACTAGTTTTTTTTATGTATTCAGACTTACTTATACAGTGCTCTCTTTTGTATTTAATACTTGGGATTAAACTATTTTATATACTAGTTTTGAGATTAACGGTAGATATGCATAAATGCTTAAGAAATTGAATCTTGGGTATTGTATAAAAATAATAAATATTATTTTGGACATAAGTCAACACTGCAGACAGCCTAACCATAAGTGATTTGATTATGTGAAATTAGTTAAATAATAGATATTTTGGTACATGACATATAATGAATAGTGTGGATGATATTGGATACATAATGAATAGTGTACATTGATATTGAATATGTAACGGACATTGTGAATTGATATCAAGATAAGTGAAATATACTGTGAATTGAAGTTTTGTTGACAGATGTCAAGGACGGGGTTAATGAGGTACTTCAAAGTACCTTCCATCACTGCCTTAAAATCCTGACCCACTTAAAGTCCTTAGGACATGATCTTGTTACAATTTTAGATGTTATCAATTGAAATGGTAAATTATAATTGTAAACTTACAGATTCATGCAATGCATTTAGAATAGTATGATTCTACTTCTACACTTATATAAATAACATAATGAGATCTCGCTCATTAAAATATATTCTAACATTTTTTAAATTGAGCACAGAGTTAGGGAAGTATTTCGGATCTATCTGAAATCCATCGAGGCTAAAGTATCGTCCCAACTCCCCGGGAAGATTATTTTTACATATTTCTATAAAATAATATTTTTGTATGTAATGATAATTTCGGGCTGTTTTGTTACAGTACTATAAGACGAGATGTAAACTGAAAGAATAACATAATGCTATTTAAATTAGGCATCTTACGATATGAATTAACGATTTGTGGTAGACGTTAAGATTATCTAATATGCTGTATCTGTAATGATTAGTTATTGATATTAAGATTATGGATCTAATGTTTGATAATTGTGGACCGCAAAATGATTGTTATGATTGGGAAATATGAAATGATTGAAATTTGCAGGTAGATTGAATTAGGGAAATCTCTTATTTTAAGAGAGGATATTTTCAATATGTTTTCTAGGTAAAACATATTAGTGAGTATCGTTTAGTAACTACACTGAGATCGAATATAAATTGTAAAACAGAAAGAAAAAAGTTAGTTTGTAAATTTCTTAACTAGAATAAGTGTAAGTGTCAAGTGTACGTCACGCTTTCTACCCATGTTTTATTGTGACCCCTCCACGTGCAACGCAAGCCACCTCATCGGGCGGGTCACTCATTTGTATTGTCCGCTCTGGAGTGCACCCATAAGGCCATTGCTCTTCATGGTTTTATTGCAGTGCACCTTAAAGGGCCATCGCTCCAATTTGCATCTGAAGGTATTCGAACCCTTGACACCTTGCAAGTGTCGAACCCTCCTAACGAAGGGTTCGAATCCCTCTGGATGCAAATTGGAGCGATGACCCTTCAGGGTGTATTTCAATAAAATTGTGCAAAGTGGTGGCCCTATGGGTGCACTGTAGAGCGGACAATACGAATGAGTGACCTACTTGATGTGATGGCCTATGGATGCATGTCAGGTGACATAGGAAAGCCAAACCAAATGCTAAGAAGACAAAAAATAGAAAGGGGAAACAGGAGGAAGAAAAAGGAGAAGGGAGAAGGAATAGGAAGCCAATAGTTTAGAAGGGAGAAGGAAGGTGTCGTTGACTAAGGAAAAGAAGAAAAGAAAGAAGAATGAAAAGAGAAAGAGAGAGAGGAGGAGGTCAAAACCTTGGCTAAGTTAAGGAAGTGAGATTCGGCCAAGAAGAAGGAAGAAGGAAGAAAAAAAAGAAGAAAAAGAAAAGAAAAGAAAGGAAGGAAAGAGAGAGGAAAATAGGATATTTGTGAATTTTTTCTAGGATTTTAGCTTAGGAAAAGAGTAAGGAATTTTGTAACTTTGCTTGGTGAAATTGTTTTGTAATTTTATAATTTTTCTAAGTGTATGTGTGTAGTGTTTAAATTGTAGAGAACCTGTAAAGTTTTGCTTGGATTTATATGGCTTAAATTTAGAAGGGGAAGAATTTTCTCTAAGCTTATGGAATTTAGGTAAGATATTTATGTAAGGTAGAATTAAAATTATATTGTAATAGGTTTGTTGATTTAGAGTATTATTGAATGATGTTGAGAAAAATTGTTGGAATGTCATTAGGGAATTTTTGGACGTTGTGTAAATATGACGAGGTTATTGATTGTATATAAATAGTAATAGTTGGATAAATAGCTAGATTAAATGATTATGTGAAAATTGCGATATACTATAAGTGTTCTTCTATGGGTACATGTTTATGTGAAATATGACTATGGTAAGTTGCTTTTAGAAGATAATGTTAGTGTTATATTGTGTAGGTAAGTAAATTGATGAATACGTGATCAATTAATGTTATGGACCTTTGGAAAAAAAAAAATTATGTATTAGTTGAGTTTTTGTTGTAAATGAGTATGTTTAGAAATGTTATGGTCTAAATGCACTATAGGAAATTAGACATATAGTGGCAATTATTTAGTTGCGTTTCTCATAAAATCCTACATAATCCCATGTCTTCTATATGCTTCTAGCGTTTTTTCTAAATGCCACTAATTGTAAACATAGCGGCATTTTAGTAAAAGAACGTAGCTAAAGTGAAAAATGTAGTAACATTTCTTCAGGAAAAAGTCGTTATCTTACTAACTAAAATAAATCAAATAAATTCTCTTTGTTTGCAGCATTTTCACTGAAAATGTCGCTAATCTAAAACTATCACAGCATTTATACATATAAACGCCGCTATATACAAAATAAATAAATAATAAAATAAAAGTTAAAATAAATCATTATTGATATGAATTATCTAAATTGAGGATAATAACTGAATAAACAATGAATACTATATTTTTCTGCAAGTTAGGTTAGATCCAAATCTATCCATTATGCTATCGGAATTTAAGTAAACATTATTGTTTATAGATTTGATATGAACTTTACCGAACTGTATGCATGTAGAACAACTTATCATATGTTTTTATCCTCAGTACCTATGTGGTTATCTTACTGAGCTCTCCAAGCTCACCCCCTATATTTTCTTCATAAGTTAGCCATGATAATATTGACTTCTGTTGCTTGCAGTCAACTTTGATAATTTTCGAGCTCCAGAGCGTTTGTAGTTCATAATCTTAAATGTAATTAATTTCAAATGATCTATTACAGTACTCTAATGTGGGATATATATGAATCATTTGTACATGTACACCAAATAAATTAGTGAATTTGGGAGACAAACATATATTGAAAAATGTGTCAATAATCCGAGAAATAATAAATATTTCTTTGGAAATTTTTCTAAGGGTCTCATTGAACTCCAAAAATTATGAAAATAAAACTTGTTATAGATTATCATAAGTAGGAGCGCGATAAGACATTTTTATTGTGAAATGAGAACATATGAATAGTAAATTGAACTCGAATATGAATAGTATCAACTCAGGATTTACCACTATTATGCGAAAATGAATTTAATGATGTAATTGATTGTAAGTCATAATGATTTCTGATTGAGACCTTAGATAAGGTGCCTTAGATCGAACTAGGTATTTAGATACCTAATTTTATAAGATAAGACTGCTCACATGACAACAACTATTATAAGTTTGAAAAAAAAAATTAGCCCAAATTTCTGTACTTATGCTATTTTCGTTATCGAAAATGTCAAGTCTTTCAGGCCGTGATAAAATAGTATCAGATTAGTGTTTGTGTTGTTGAGTTAATTTAAGCAAGGTCTCAAGTGTCATTTACATCCCACGCACATCCTGTAATATTGTTGTCATAACGTCTAAGTTCGTGAACCTAACCGCTAGACTTTAAAATTCTAAGAGTCGCCACCAACCATTCTACCTAGGTGTGATTGGTCACCTATTCATAACTATGGACAAGGTTAGGTCTACATTCAAAAATTCCTAGTTCGGGAGTACGGTTACATGTGGGAAGGATTAACACCCCCACTGTAACATCCCGAATCTACAGTAAATCACATATTTTACTCTTATTCACACATTTTTACCGGTTGGGCTGTTTGTGATGCTTAACACTCTATTAACCCTTTAAGAAATAAATGGTAATTTCATTTCAGTACAAAAATAGAACCATGAATACCTCAAAATGTTTATTATAACCTACATTCCCTTTTTAATTAAAGTAGTACTGTACAATTTTTACTGAATATATAAAAGAATACAATGTACCTTTAATATCGTATATCTGCTGACTCTAGCAGCCGATAACTCTGGAAGGTAAACCTTTTAATCCAAATCAATAACCTGTGGAGTGAAAATAAGGGGGTGAGCAACAATGTGCTCAGTAAAGGAGTTGTATGCTGCTTTATAAAACCAAAACTATATACCACAAAATGTTTATTTTCCTAACAGCATACCCAATGGGAAAATAGTGGATATAGTGAACAGTCTTTAACATTCAAATCACTGGCTAAACAGTTTATAATATAATGTAGTAAACAGTAAATAGGATTCAGTAAATCCTCTCAATAAACAGAAATCAACAAGTTGAAACTAGGCATCACCCTAAAAATAAATCATGCTATCATTGTTCCCCCAGGAACATAAGTCGTCTGCTTTGGGGTGCACTCGTAGGCCATCGCCCCTCACGGCTTCCTCGGAGAGTGCCCTTAGGCTAATACTCCAATTTGCATCGTCCGCTTTGGGGTACACCCGTAGGCCATCGCCCTTCACGGCTTTCTCGGAGTGTGCCCTTAGGTCAAAACTCCAATTTGCATTTCCACTGGGACACAGCTAGCTCTATGGCATTAATCAGCCACGTGAATAGTAACGCATGAAACTCGGGGCCTAAAGTCTCAAAAATCAATTTATATCTCATAAAGTACCTTTAATGAATATTTCACACATTTCATCATTTCTTTAAAATGATCGTTTTCCAAAAAAGTATTATATTTTCTGTTTACAAAACACAGTAAAAACAGTCAGTAATCTCACCATTTTTCGAGAAAAATACAGTTCAACTGGATCGCCCCTTACCAGCTCGCCCATTACGGCTCGGCCCTCGCAGTGGATTGAGTTCGTATGTTTTCATTCGCCCATGTGGCGAACTAACATCGCCCACTGTAGCTCTCACATCGAGCTGAACTGGGGGGTCACCTACAAAATATTTCTCTTTAAAAAAACAAGGGATCGCCTATCTAGCTTTCCCAAATATCACAAAAGGGGTCGCCTATGTTTGGCTCGCCCGGATTTTATTTAAACAGAGGTCGCCTTTCTTTGGCTCGCCCAGAAAACAACATAGGGGTCGGCTTTATAACTCGCGCAAATCATGGTCTGTGAAAACAGTTTATCAAACAATGCATGTCTCAAACCAAAATATTTTCTTAATATTTTTATAACACTTTACTCCACAGGACATGCATTTTACTTCACATACTACTCCCTTACCTGGTCTTACGAAACCGAGCTTCCCGGTTGCGTCTACCGAAATCGTACTTCCTGACTGCAAAATAATTTTATCGAAAATTATTAATAATTTTCTTCTTATTTTTAGACCACTAAAATTCATAAAATGCAGCCACTAACTTCATGTTATGAGTACAACCAGTATGAATTATACTGGTGCTAAAAATAAACTTTTCCGTTTTAGCTCCTTTTTCGGTTCCGATTTTACCGGTCTTCTTCTTTACATTTCTATATTTAATTTATATCATGAACCCTTAAAATTCAGCACTTAATCATGCCCAATTGAGTCATGGCTGAAATCCCCCTTTTGGCCATTTTCTTGATTTTGCTTCCATTTTTCCACTTGACCTTTCTATCACTCTTTTTTCATATCAAATTATTAATTCATATTATTTTCATGCAAGAGAGTGCATGTCTTCTATGGATTCCTACCTCCACCGAAACCCATTATTGCCAAAATATTGCTTTTTTAAATTTCTTCCATAATTTACTGTTCCCAAACTATCTCTTCATCTTATTCATATCTTGTTTATCAATTCCTATCATCATCATAGGATTTCTAGCATGATTTCCTTGTTTTTCTAGATCTATATCAAGATCTAAATTGGTGCTAATTCCATACTCTAATAGCATTTTACTCAAAACAATCCTATAATCATGTTTATTATATTATAAAACATGGAAATATATCATTCAATATCAACAAAACCATGGAAATCAATTATTTTACCTTGACCGATTGTTCACTCCAAAACAGAATTCTATTTTCTGTTTCAATTTCAGCCTTCCTCTCTTCTTCCTTTGATGCTTAAAATGATGGAGGAAAGATTGGATATTAAGATTAAGAGGTTAACTATTAATCTATGAATTTTCTCTAGCCAAAAGATAGCCAAAACAAAACACAACTCAACTCTAAAATGGCTCTCTCGTAATGAAGTAGAATCGGTGATGAATAAGTAAAATTGGCTGAGGTCTTTGCTCCTTTTATGTCTCCATATATTCAAGACAACTAATAACACTTAATCACCTAGCATCTTATCATGTCTCTTCATCATTTGTTGCATTAGAATTAATTTAATGCATGAAGAAAAACTGCAGCTCAAGGTGGCGAGGAAGTCATCCTTTCCACACGCCATTAACCTCTTTCTTTCATCTTGTTTTATGCTTCCACAAATAAAATTCTAGCCATGTCAACCTTTAATTAATTTCTTGTCCCTTTTACACTATATTTCCTTAATCCTTTTTGCTCATAAAGTCATGTTTTGGCAGCCTTTAGAAAGGATAAGCAGAAACGTCTCCAAGCAGCAAAGTTGATGTGGACTTTGCTTGACCATTCGGTTTATCCTTCTTCTTCACTCTTCTCTTTTCAAAGCTTCAACCAATAAGATTACTTTCCTTGTGTAACATTTTTCTTAACTTCTTTTAAATATTATTTACTAGCTAATTTACACTTAACAAGCAATTTTAATCAGCCTTTAAAAGGCTGAAGAAAAAAAACGTGTAGCAGCAACAAAAGTGGCATGGAAGTCCACTTTTGCTGCACCTTTATTGACTTCCATTTTCCTAATTCCTCCAATAAGTATTTTTATCATTGCTTTATGTGTAATCTTGTCTTTATTAAATATTGTTTTATTCCATAAAATTATGGATGAATTCTTTAAAATTCAGTTGAAACTCACGGCACCAAAGTAGTTCAAGGAGTGGCGTACCATCCAAGTTGGCTGCACTTCTTGACTTTTCTTGGTTCTTCTTTTGTATACATTCCAGCCAATAAGAACTTACCTTAGTTTCATCTTTAAGCCTTCTCTTACATTGCTTTTTATAGCATAAAAATTTATTATCCAATTTCCTTTGGATTATTCCCAACCGTGTATCACAATACAAAAAAAGGAGAGAGTGACGTGCAGTACCATTTTCTGCTCACTATTGGACTTGTTTTCCTCTTCCTTTTGTGTTTTCTAGCCAATAAATTTACTGACTTCTCTTCTCTTTTTTTAAATATCATTTATATCATATTTTATACCATAAATTGTGGCTGATTTCCAGCCATCAAGTTCACAACAGTAATGGTAATGTGTAGTCCATTTTTCTGCCCAACTTTGTTGACTCTTCCATGCTTACTTGTGTGCATATTTTCAGTCAACAATTTGTCCACATAAGCACCAATAAGTCATCTTCATTTTTAGCCAAATTCTACCGTGTATCCAAATCTGAAACAGAAGTGGCATATTGCCCACTTCTTGCATGGTTTGGCTTGTGTTTTCATGTGTTCAATTCAATGAAAATAATTCATATACATACCAATAATTTTCTTTCTTTTTTTTTTTAATTCCATTTATTGGTATTTTATGCCGTAAAAATTAATTCTTCTACTCAAATTTTCAGATTTCTTTTCTTCCTTCAATCCATGCTTTTAATCCATTATTCAATATTTGTTTCAACTCTTATACACCATACTATAATTCATAAATCCAATAATTAAAATTTACGGGTGGAATTTTATTCAGTCTTTATTTAATTCCACTAAGTAATTTATTTCTGCTATAAAACATTTACAATATGGTGTACAGTGTTATAAAATCGGATCTCACACCCATAATGCCCATCTAAGATGGTACCATTTTAGCCTTAAATTATTCTAAGTTTGTCTTAAAATTTTATTTCTACCCTTTCTAACCCTTTTTAATTTTATTTCGTAATTTTATTTTATTTATTTGTTCTTTTTATTTATTTTATCTTTGTTGGGAAAATGAATATTGATTGTTTTTTTATTGAAATCACCTTCAGATTCTCTATTACTCTGGCAATAATCTAAAGGAATTTCTGACCTAGAAATTTCTTAGGTGTTGCTTACTCGCAATCACCCTAAGACTTCTATCATCGAAACAACCTTTACCCATCTTCATTATTTAGTTTTTCTAAATTATTGTTATTATTAATTATTATATCTTGAATTTTTTATTTTATTTATATTATTTAAAATAAATGTTGATTATTTTTCAAAACTTCCAATTAAATCATCCATTACTTTGGAAAAATTTAAAAGGAAACTTTCACCAAGAAATTCCTCAAATGCTGCTTACTTGCGGTCACTCTAAAGAATTCATCCTCGGATAATCATCATTTATTTATTTATTTATTAAATTTAATATAATATTGTTTTTTTACATAAGTGTTGTTTTTTTTTAAATATCTTCTTAAACTATCCATTACTCTGGAAAAATTTAATAAGATATTCATGCCTAGAAAATCCTTAAGTGCTGCTTACTTGCAGTCACCTTAAGGTTTTCATCATCAGATAGTCACCACTTATTATACTTATTTATTTATTTACTAAATGGTCATATTTTCTAAAATTAAAAGTCTTGTCCTGTAAATCTTCAAACAAATCACATCATTTAATTAAATCTTAATTACATTTGTAGATTATCATACAAATAAATCAAGTTGTGCAAATACAAATAATATTTATTAACGTGCAAATTATTAAATCAATCAACATGTAAATAGTTATTAAATCAATATGCCAATTAACATGCAAACCGAAGTTGATTTATTAAATCATCAAATCAAGTTAAAAATATCCTTCAATTATCCAATTATTAGTATTTAAATAATTATTCACTTTCACTTTATTAAGATATTAAATCCTAGTTATCAAATCACATTATTAAATTATTAAACTGACTATTAACAACTTACTTAACCAATTAATCAGCCAATTATTAAAATAAGAAGTGAAAGAAAGACCTGGAAAATCAGGAACCTTTTCTTTGGCGTTGTCGAGTAAGTGGAGTTGGAGCTATAGGTGAGATGAGATAGTGGAAAAGCGATGAAGGACACAACATCAGCGAGCAACGACGACTGGGCCAATAGCGTGATGATCGGGGTAGTAACTAGTGCGACGTAGGGAACGAGCGGTTTTGGACGATCAAAAACGGTGCAAAGGTGCAGGCAAGACAGATCTGAATTGACAGCGGGCAGGGAAGTTAGTGCGACGACGATGTTTGCTGACAGTGGTGCTGATCAGCTTAAGACAAGCAGCAACTCAATGTCACTAATGCAGGGAGAATGATGCGGCAGTAATTTAGGGAGCAAAACCAGCAAATCGATAATGGCTTAGTGGTGAACTATGATGGGTGCAAGCTTGGACAGTGGTGGACGAAGTTTAATGGCTGTGTAAATGGTGATGCTTGGTATTCGTGCAAAAAAAGAGCTTGCGCCTCCTCCCCTTTTTATAAATTCATAATTTGAATCCTTGTTAAACTCTATTTCTATCTTTATTTTTTTTATATTATCTAACTAATCCTAATTTAAAAATTAATTCTAAAGTTAATCCTAAAACTAATTTATTAATCCTAAAACAGAATTATCCTAATCTATTAAATGATTCTAATATAAATAATCCTAAGACAATGTTAATCCTAATTTTCTAAATGTTAATTCAAGACTTACAAATTATTATATTATAAAAATACATCTCGGATAAAATAGAGTGTCTACAACTGTAATTGTCCAAATATAAACTACGAGTTATGAATTGTTCTACTATATACAAATTACTGTACAAGAGCATTGAAATGTGTTAAAGGTTGTCTTGGTGAGGTTGAAGTTGATTGGTTAAAGCTTAATGAGGGGTTGATCAAGGTAGTTTTAAGGGCTATTTAGGAGTAGTTGTTTAAGGTCGTTTGGGAGGCAAGAAATGGGGTTAGATTAGACACAAAATAGAGGCAGATTAAAGGTGATTCGAGGGTCAAATGCTGATCGAGAACAAGGCCATTGTAAAGGTTGTTGTAAGGATTTTGATAGGGAAAAGATAGGGGAACCAAGTCAAGGATTTAGAGGGAGAGTCAAAGATGGTTTTTGAAGTGGTTGAAGCTGGTATTATAAGACTATTGTAGAAGGTTGTATGGGGGACAAGTTGGAGGCAAGAAGGGGTGAAGTTCAGTTGAACCAGGGGCGGTTCAAGTGAGTTGTTCAATGCCCTACTATGTTAAGCCAAACTAATCAGGCCAAGGAAAGGAAAGAAAGGAAGCAAAATAAAGGAAAGGAAAGAAAGAAAAAGAAATGAAAGGAAAGGAAAGGAAGGAAAAGAAAAGAAAGGAAAAGGAAAAGGAAAAATATTTATCTATATAGTCTTTGGCTCGGGTTTATAGGTAAGCCAATATTGTTAAAAAAATATTTTTTGAATTTTATTAAATGTATACAAAATAAATTACCGATGTTTAAAAGTGTACGTGCAAAATTTGGTACACACCTGCTAAGCTCTAATTTCATGCACGTTAAGCTTTAAATCAGTAAGACAATTCCAAAGTGCCACATATTATAAAATTAAATTGGGAAATAACTCTTGCAAATTGTCACTAATATGGTACTATCATGTTTAAAGTGTAGCAAGGCGCTAAGGTGACAACTTGAGTTTGGACTAAGCTTGACGCACAAGCCTTGAGCATAGGAGTTGGTAAGACATTTATATAGTCTGCGGTAGATTTTTATTTTCTAGACCATTTAGGATTGTTAAATCAATTGAGATTATGGAATGAATAAATTTAGAATCGGTTTAGCGATTTTATAGCCAAACATTGAACTTTGAAAAATTATTGAGAAATTTAGTGTATAATCATATTCTGAATGAAATTTGATATTGGTTTTGATTATGGATAAGTTTCGGATTTAATATTATTAATATAGCATTAATTTGATATTTAAATGGTTTTTGATTTTATAATATTTAAATATAAATGAGATACTAAGAGGACCCATACTAGTGGTAAGGGTCTTAGTATCAGTTTTGTGATATTAAACTTGATGATCAAACATGACTTGTGTATGCTTGATCTTGTGGATATCGAGGTTACTTGGTCAAAAATTAATTATGAGGTGATGTGTGTAATGATTGACATTGATTTTGACTACATGATTGTAAGACTACATCTACATTGTGCATGTGCATATGCATATCACGGGATTTAAAATCATATTTTGATCATGGCTTTGAGCACACACAAGTTACATAACATGATTTTTATTAAAAATAAATTGATTTAAGATGCATAAATGAATATTTTCGATTTTGTAAAGTTCAACATGATTGAAAGAGAACATGATGCATACTGATACGAGTTCAAATGGTTTATAAACAGAACCATAAAGGTTTTCATGTTTTCTTAAATGATTGAATTAAAGATAACTGCTAACTTGTTTTGAGATTTTGGCACGTATATGTTGATATCAATAAAGCATAAATGGACATGCCTAGGTAAGCGGTGTTGTTAGGCAGACATGCAAACTTATCAGACGGGCATCTGATAAAGTTATTTGGATGTCAAACAAGTTTTGGCATAAGTCTGGACCCTCACCTGATCAACAAGACCAAAGTATACCATGGCCATAGGTACAACCCTTCTCTATTGGGACTTTTCTGATCACCAATAGCTACAGTGGAATTAAGCCTTTATTGATTAATAATTGACATTTGATTGATTATTACTCATACTTTGATTCTAAAAACTATATTTAAAACTGGTGTATGTATATCGGACTATGAGCTTAAGTGACGTCTCGACCTTGGCAATTGATTTTGATGGTTTTACATTTTTTACCTGAGCTTAAGCATGACTTAAGTCTCGATATATGTTTTAAAACCTATGACAATATCAATGTTTTATATAATGGCTTTTTTTTCACGCAGTATGTTTTATAACGATTGCATATGAACTTTGAAATCATGCTTAATGTGCTACATGGATTAAGACACTGGGATAGACAAACATGGATTAATATTGAGTTTTAATAAATGACATATGAGTGATATGGTATGGATTGATAATGGTTGATCGATACGCATGTTGAGATTGATATTCGACAATGCATTAGAATATGGTTACTTTGTTCACAGGTATCGAGTTAGAGTCCATTAGGGCATGATATCTATATAAGTACAAGGACGTGATATCAATTTTAATGTACAACGATTATAACCGAAGGGGTATTTGATGATTGTATTCTGATGAATTCATGCATTGCATGTAGGACAGTACAAAACTACTTCTGTACTTATATAATTGACTTATTGAGCCCTAGTTCATTAACATCCATTCTAATCCTTTTTAAATTGAGCACAGAGTTGGGGAAGTATTCCGGTTCTTTTCCAAAGCTACTGAGGCCTGAAATATCGTCCCAACTCTTCGAGTAGATTTCATCGCTTAGTTGGTGTAGCATGATTTCTTTTTGTACTTAATTACTATTTTAAGATGTTTTTGATTTAGTACTATATGTTGAGATGTAAACTAAGATTATGGAATATTTTTATAATATTTTGATGCTTTCATCTCGGTGGAATGAAATTGAGATAAATACCAATAAAATCATAAATTATGCATAACAATGATATTGGTATGAATGTCATACCCAGATGATATCTGTAGTATTAAGTTAAATGTGGATATCTAGAATTGTAAAAAGATTATGTGTCTTTACAGGTATTAGATTGAAACCTTAAGTAATTAGCTCTAAATAAGACAAGAAGTTAACAACTTCATATTGGCACTACACACACAGACAAACATGTTAAGTTAGGAAAAACAAAAAAAAATTAGCCAAATTTTTTACGCATCCGTGATGGTTAAGTATCTCGTAGCAGCCTTCTAGTCGTGATAGATATTGAAATGGATCGAGGAGATTTATATTGTTCATGTATTATGGAACATCCTGGACCTTTTAGAGAATTTTAATATAGATATATTAGACAAAGATAGGTTACCTGCAACACCTCACTATATAATAAATGGGTTAAGTATTTGAGTTACTGATGTATACGCTAGTGTTTTCCCTTATGATGTAGGGTTTGGATTGTGTAATTGTTCTTTTTGGAAATAAATTCATGTTTGATGCCAAAAAGAATGAAAATAGTGATAAAAAAAGATAAAGATGAAAAATTGAAATCCTAATTCTATGGAACTAAATCTAGTTCTTTATTTACTCATGAATAGTCATATAGAACATGAGGAGAATCATCAACATAATAGTTAGAAGACTAAAAAGAAAAAACAAAAAGAGAACAATCCAAGTCAAAATACGATTCCCAAAGAGAGAATCAAAAACCCAAAATACACACAAATAAATTCAAAAAACCCATTAAGGTTAGAGGTGGCAAAAGCTGGCTCAAGCCCGAAAACCTGCCCAAGATCGAACCTGGACCAACCCGAATTGACAAAAAAAGTCAAAGGCCCGAAACTGAAAAAACCTGAAACCGAAAAAGCCCTAACTCGAAAAAACCCGAACCCGACACAACCCAAACTCGACAAAACCTGAACTCAATACGATCTGAAATCGAGACTGATTCGATCCGAAATCCGTAAAAACCTGAATTTATAATCGAAAAAACCGAATTATAATTATATGATTATTATTTTAAAATAAATAATTGACACACTTTTTTAATTATAAAATTAAATTTTGGATAAAAATAATTATTTCTAATAGTAAAGTGTAATTTAAAAAATACTATAGTAGTATTATTGTGTAAGCAGTAATTTTAATAAAATACATGAATAAATCAAGCTATTAGTAATTAATTATTTGTTATATTAACAAGATTCTAATTTGATATCTTATAACAATGATTTATATATTATATTTTATTATAACAATCTTTTAAGAATAAATTATGTAATCTCTTAATGCATAAATATTATTATGATAGAATTAATTATTTATTAAAAATAATTAATTTATTATCTATTAAATATAAAATTAAAGTGTAAATAAAAATAATATTTCTAATAGTAAATTAAAATGTAATTTAATAATATACTATAATAGTATTATTGTGTAAGCGGTAATTTTAATAAAATTTGTTTTTTATACTTTATTAATATTATGATTAGTTATATTTAAATAATTAGCATTATATTAATTAATTTACTACAACAATTTGTTGTGTGATAAGAAAAGTAAATGATTGCTTAGATGGGGAACAAAAACTATAAAATTGAATTAAAGCAGGGGAATTGAAATAGTGGAGAAGGAGAAAAAATGGAGGAGAATGAAGAAAGAAAACATTGGGTCTTTAACATTAGTCGCATTTGTACATTTAAATTAACTAAAATAGCTTTTTTTAAATAAAAATTTGAGAGGGAAATCAATTAAGTTAATTAAAATGGTTTTCTTTTGAAATGAAAATTTGAGAGGAAAATCAATTAAATAGAGGGAAATGAAAATATGAAAATTTGAGGGGGAAATCAATTAAATAGAGGGAAATGAAAATATGAAAATTTAAGGGGGAAATCAATTAAGTTAATTAAAATGGTTTTCTTTTTAAATGAAAATTTGAAAGGGAAATCAATTAAATAGAGGAAAATGAAAATATGAAAATTTGAGAGAGAAATCAATTAAATTAACTAAAATGGTTTTTTTTTAATGAAAATTTGAGAGAGAAATCAATTAAATAGAGGGAAATGAAAATATGAAAATTTGAGAGGGAAATCAATTAAGTTAACTAAAATGGTTTTCTTTTTAAATGAAAATTTGAGAGAGAAATCAATTAAATAGAGGGAAATGAAAATATGAAAATTTGAGAGACAAATCAATTAAATAGAGGGAAATCAATTAAATTAACTAAAATGGTTTTTTTTTTAAAATGAAAATTTGGATAAATTTTCATATGCAATTAATTTATGAATAATTTTGTTAAAAAAGTAATTTATAAATAATTTAATTTATAAGAGAATTTAATATCTATCAAATAGTAACTAGCTAATTGAATACATAAACAATTAGCATTTTAAAAGATAGAAAATAGATTTGCAGTATTAAACTTTTGAAACACAAATAAGTAGCTAGTATTAAGTATACAAAAGGTTAAAACAATTCAATTATTATAACATTAGATGTTCTTTCCTTCATTTTTAATAATGTTAACATGTTATAATTTTTATTATTAAAACGTTTCAACATTTTTAATTTTTTTTACTCTAGATTTCTATTTCTCTAATTATATTCCTATATATGATTGATCATAGGCTTATTTTTATAGGGATTAGTTAATCCTAGAATCAATATGAGTTTTAATTGAATAATAACTAGGAGTTTTAATCCAAGCAAACTATAACTTTGTATTTTTTTTTATTTTTTAAAATTGAAATAATTATATAAAACAAAAATGAACAAACTCATATAATATAATGTGTCTATACGTTAAACATAGCAATTTGTAAGTAATAAATATATAAAGAAAAAGTACAATAAATTTCAAACGATGAGATTTTGAAAATAATGAAAATAATAAGTTTTCAAATAATATAGATAAAAAAATCAATTTTATAAGATATAACATTGATAAAAATTAAATTTTTACGTTAATATAATATAGTTTAAGTGAAAATTACATTTATGATTATTTTTATTTTATATTCTCAAACTTTATTTTTGAATTTATATTTTATTATAATGAATATTGCCAATGATATTTCGTAACAATTATTTTGATCGTTTTATATACACAATATTAAGAAAATTTTAATTTGACAATGACTATGAAAATTCGTTGTAAATCTGATATGAATATGATATAGATATCATAACAAATTTTCTTTTTGTTGTATAAAATATTTAAAAAGTTAATTAAGCAAAAAAAAAGCAACAACAATAAAAAGTTGTTGCAGACACAATAAGATAACGTCCTTTTATTTTATTTTTTTTTTCAATTTGATAGGATTTTGCAACAATAAAAGTATCATTGTATACAATATTTAAAATTTTAATTAGACAATGGCAATAAAAAGTCGTTGCAAAAATAATAAATTATTGTAATGCTTTTTTTTTCTTGTTGCTAAATTGGTAGGAATTCACAACAACAAAGAATATAATTGCATAAAATTTAAAAAAGAATTCCAATAAGTAACTATGAAAAATAGTTGCAAATGTAATAAGAATTTACAATAATATCGTGAGCTTTTGCAATTTATGATTGCTAAAAGCCTACTTTTAGTAGTGTAAATAATAAAAGACAAGTATACAAAATTATAATCAAACAAATGATATTATTGTTTTTCTTATCTATCTTTCATCATTAAAAAGGTAAAATAAATTGTTTTACTTATTACAATAATAGTATTGTAAACAAAAATTATATATTAAATGTATTAAATATACATAATTAATATTTTGTGATATGATAATTTTTGTGAAACATCAAATATGTCACTAATAATTTTCTCTTTAAATTATTATTTTTTATTTTATTAATTTTTATTTAATTAAAAATAAATTTCTCTTCTAACAAATTTAAATGTTTTTATATCGTCACCTGTTAATTACACATTGATTTGATTTTAATAGTGACAGATAAATGTGAATATCATACAAAATGTGAATATCGTAGGAAATCAAAAAAGCTAAAAATCATTATCAAGTAATAAAAACATTAAAATGTAAACATTTATATTTATATGAATATTTATTAAATTTTAACTTTACTTTAGCAATTCTATTATATTTTTATTTAACTATATAAAAAATTAAATTAATTATTATATTCAAAATTATAAAATATTTATAACTTATAAAATTTCAAAAATAATTTGACTAAGCACACTAAACCCACCTGGTTAGAACTAGACTGAACTCAAAACCAAACCGAATCCGAAAAATAACCGAACCCGAAAATGCCCGAAACCGAAAAAACTCGAAACCGAAAGTACCCGAAATGACCCAAACCCGAAAAAACTCGAACCTGAAATAACTTAAACTCGAAAATAACCCGAACCGAACCCGTCCGAATCGACCCGTTTGCCACTTCTAATTAAGGTCTAAAACTTTCATTTTTTTAGAGTAAAATAAATCCTTATTCCATTTGCAAGAACATGGGTAAAGAAACAGCTAGCTAGGATCCATTTGATATATATTCTGTCGTGAAAAGGCCAAACATCTATGTAGCCCATCAACTTTAATCTCTTAGGTTTCCTTCACATATTAACGTAGCGAAAGGTCAGCTTTAAATGAAGACAAGAAGTAAGACCACGTCATTCTGTCACTTGAGGGATTTTTTAGTTCAAAATACAAAAAAAAAAAAACACGCCCAACATTTCAACAAATTCATCATTACTTCACGTTCACATACACCATCTCTGTATGAAAGCAGAAGCCTTTCGTCAAAGAAAGCACAACGAGTCTTGTAATATTCTTCTACAGCATTTTTTTTCTTCCTTTTTCGGGCGCAATAGTCAGAAAGCAATCATGCATGTTCAGATTTCGTAAAAGAAAAAAGTGTTCTTTCTGTAAAAGATTAAAAAAAAAACGTGAAGAAATAATGACGAGTAGCGAGTGCATCACGTTTGTTAAAACTTCCTTTCTGACGCAAATAGACGTGTACAAGGAAGACTTTATTAGTGGAAATTAATATCATCATTGCAATTTTTAATGGGTTGCATGCTCTAATTGAAAACAAAAGAGGATGATCAGCCATCATGAGTTGTGGAAAGGTCTTTTTCTTGAAGGTGGTGTGTGGGGATTTTAGTGTTGGAAAATTGCTATGATCGCTACTACATCTTTTGTTTCATTTGCTGGATCAATAATGGAAAGATGTATATATATACTTTTCAAGCTCAGTTGTCCTAAAGTTCGAATTATTTTATTTACCATAAGAATATATGTCACTTTTCAAGAGAAAAAAAAAAAGATCGCAATTGCAACGTGTTCTTAAACAAATTAAGTTTAGACCCATAGCATAGGTGACGTCAAGCAAATTAAAGTGGCCGGTGGCCAAATGTATTTGTGGCGCGACTCGGGCTCACCTATGGTATTCATTTTTTACTTAAGATTGTTTTCACATCTAATAAGTAAGTACAAGCTCATCCAAATATTAATAATTTTTTAAAAATAAAATAAAATTTAAAAATATAAAATACCCGTAATAATTAATAAGTATAACATAAAAAATTTAAATAAATTCTTAAAAAAAATACAAAAACATAAAAATTTAAATCAAAGTCTAAAAAACAACACAAACTAAAATTAAAATGTACAAAAAAATCTAAAGAAATTAAAAATGCATTAGTATGTTTTCAATAGCTTTGTTCTTACTAGGCATGTCTTTAAAAAGTTTTTTTTTTTTAATTTACAAAATGCACCATCATATTTTAAATAAATGTTAAATTAACTAATTAATAAAAAAAATTATAGTTAATGGACCAAGCAAGGCTAAGCCGGGCATAGTCTTTAAATAGTAACTTAAGTCGGACCTCTTATTTTAAACCCAAACACATTTAATGGTCCCAAGCCATCCAAAAACCAAACCAGACTTCTAGTTTAAACGTACCTTCCAACTGATGTACAAATCAAAACCAAACCCTTCATTTCTTGTTTTCGTTTTGTCTTTTTAACTTCCATAGTGGATAAAAATCTAGCTCTTTGTCATGGTTAGTAATATTGTATCATCATCATCATCAGAGCCTTTATCCCAAGAGATTGGGGTAGGCTATATGAACCAATATTTGAATTCACGTTAGATCGTCCATATGTATTCTCCTCCTCCATAGATTCCTATTCAAGGCCATTTGCTCATCCAATTCTAAAACCTCCATATCTTTCCAAACTACTTCCTTCCAAGTCTTTTTCGGTCTTCCTCTAGTCTTAACCCTTCTCTCAACATCCATAGCCTCTATTCTCCTAACTGGAGTATCTACAGGTCTACGTCTTACGTGTCCAAACCAATGTAAATGATTTTCACACATCTTGTCTTCGATAGGTACCACTCCAACCATCTTACGAATATCATCATTTCTCATTCTATCTTTTCTTGTATATGCACATATCCATCGTAACATTCGCATTTCTATTACACTCATCTTTTGTGTATGTAGCCTCTTAGTCGCCTAACATTCACTATCATATAACTATGTTGGTCTAACAACTGTCTTATAAAACTTGCCTTTCAACCATGTAGGAATTCCTTTATCGCACAACACACCTATAGCACTTCTCCGCTTACTCCATCCAACATGGATCCTATAGGTCACATCACCATCAATCTCTCCATCCATTTATACAACTGATCCCCAGTATCGAAAATGATCTCGCTTAGGTATCGCCACCCCATCTAACTTCACTACATCATGCTCTTCCACTCAATTAGAACTGAATTTACACTCCATGTATTCAGTCTTCACTCTGTTTAGTTTAAATCTTTTTGATTCCAACGTTTGTCTCCATAATTCCAACATTGTATTGATCTCCGCTCTAGTTTTCGCACATAGGACAATATCATCTGCAAACATCATACATCACGGCACCTTATCCTGGATGGATTTTGTTAGTTTGTCCATAACTACAGCAAACAAGAATGGACTCAACACTGACCCTTGGTGTAATCCCACCGTGATAGGAAACTCACTTGTTTGCCCTCTACCTGTCCTCACATGTGTCCTTGCATCTCTATACTGAAGGAAACCGAAACAAACACACAGCGGAAATAAAACATTCGGCCTCCACCATGATCGATTCGGAGAGTTGCCTGATTAGGGTTTCGAGATTTTACCTAACGTTTTTCTCTGATTTTTTTTTCGTTGGTCGAGTCACAAGCAACAACTTTTCGTTCCTGCCTCTACGGTATCCACACGAACAGATCTCACGACTCTTGAACGTCTCACGATCAGAAGCCTTAAAGAGCTTTTTTTGATTCCTTATAACCGAACTGCTAGCTTCAATTAAAAGGAATGTTTTTGTTTTCTGTTTTTAAAAGGTGCGGCTATGTTTTAGAAAAACATCCTTTTTATAGGCAGTAAATTTTACCCTAAAATTTACTGCCAAACAGAACTCTAATCCTACTTAGAATAGGATTAGATATATCCTTAATCCAATTCAGAATAGGATTAGATATATCTTTAATCGAATTCAGAATAGGATTAATTAAGCTCCTCATTGATCCGTTCTAAGTGTGCGACCCAATAGGTTCTCAAAACAATGGCAATGACAAAATTGTCATAGGCAATGAGCGGTATCTAGCTACACATCATTGCTACCCATGTAACGAGAATGTCAATGACTCGACATAACCTTACTCGTAATAGATGTTACCGTGTAGTCTAATCCCTTTATCCTATGATGTCTTGATTAGACACAAGTCATGGAATGTGTCACACTTGTATAGTCTAATCAGCGTTTCTTGATTCCTGAGTGGACTAATTAAACAAATAAAATCAATATCTCATATTGACTTATTCGAGCACGGCCATGCATTTCTTAGTCTCACTCTATCAAAGGGCCCAAGACATCACTCTTGTTATATAAGAGGGATAAATCCTATCTTGATCACTCAACATCCCTCTACATAGATCAAGGCATACCCAATTACTACCTTTATAGTCCATCCTGTTACGAATGACATCTAGCAGCATTAAAGTATGCAATTCTCTATGTTGGGATCTATGATGATCTCAAGTCAAAGAATCACATACACCATTATCACTATGAGAATCGCTTATGACACTCATATAACAATCCATGTAGCGTTCTCATGGAGGGTCGATCCAATACATAGTTCTCTAACATGTACCTATGTGATGACTTGATATCCTATATCCATGACAATGGTCATCAGTCAACCACATACTAGTCTTATCGTATCATTGTTATCCTTGTTCACAATAATACTTGACTAGGGATATTTTAAGAATAGTGTGTTATTACTATTCTAAGGACATTATCATATAAGATTATATTACGCAGTTATAAGACAAATATAATAATGAACTATGATAAATAAAATGTCATGATACATAAAAAAATGCCAAAGTCAATCATCTAATGAATGGTTCTAAGGGCATAATCCAACATATACATGTCCTTAATTAGTTTAATATATTTCAAAGAAACTCTTTTCTTCATTAAGGACCACCATAGTACCTCCTTAGGCACTTTATCATATGCTTTCTCCAAATCTATAAAGACCATATGGAGATCTTTACCCATTACTCGAAAGCGCTCCATAAGTTGTCTAAGCAAATATATTACCTCCATAGTTGATCGACTCGGCATAAAACCAAATTGATTCTCCGATATCTTTACATTCTTTCTTAATCTCCGTTCTATCACTCTCTCCCATAATTTCATCGTGTGACTCATCAATTTTATGCATCGGTAGTAGGAGCAACTTTGAATATCTCCCTTGTTCTTATATAAAGGTATTAAGACACTCTTCCTCCATTCCTCTGGCATTTTGTTAGTGCGCCAAATCTTATTAAATAGATTTGTCAACCACGTAACTCCTACATCTCCAAGGCATTTCCAAACTTCAATTGGGATGTCATCAAGTCCAACAGCTTTTCTGTTCTTCATCATCTTTAGTGCCTCTTTTGCCTCTATCTATTTGATTCTACGCATAAAGCACCGATTTAAATCCTTAAGAGGCACCGAGATATTATCCAAAAATTTATTTTGTCCGTCATTAAATAATTTGTCAAAATAATCACACTACATGTCTTTAATGTCATTATCTTTAACGAGAGTTCTTTGATGCTCATCCTTAATACATTTCACGACTCCTAGGTCGCGATTTCTCCTTTCTCTTACTCACGCCAATCTATATATCCTTTTCTCTCCCTCCTTTGTGTTCAACTTGTCGTAAATCTCTTTCACAACCTTCATCTTAACTTCTGTCACAACTATCTTTGCCTCCTTTCTTGTTAACTTATATTCTGTAAAACTCTCTTGTGTATTGTTCATCTTCAAAGCCTTGTAATGCTCTCGCTTACTCTTTATATCATCTTTTACTACTACAGTCCACCATGTTGCGTCCTTTCCAGTCGGCACTCTTCCGTTCGATACTCCTAATGTCTCTTTGCCCACCTCCCGAATGCATTTTGCCATCTTATTCCACATTACATTTGGGTTCTCTTTTGTTGTCCAATCCTCTTTTTGAATCCAACTATCTCTACATGTTGTATGACAATCTTCTTTTAGCTTCCACCATCGAATCCTTTTAATTCCTTTTTGTTGGTTCCTTCGATGTCGTCTATCTATTTTCATATCTAGAACTAAGAGTCTATGTTGCGTGGTAACACTCTCACCTGGGATAACCTTACAATCCAAACATCTATCTCTATCCCTACTCCTAGTTAAAAAGAAATCTATCTGACTTGCTCTTGGTCCACTTCTAAAGGTTATAAGATGAGAATCTCTCTTTTTAAACAATGTGTTTGCTAGGATTAGGTCATAAGATAAAGCAAAATTTAAGATAGCATCTCCACCCTCGTTTCTTACACCATAACTAAAACCCCTATGTACTCTCTCAAAACCCTCACCTTCTCTACTTATACCTACATGTTCATTAAGACCACCGCCAATAAAAAGGTTTTCTCCTAGAGGTATTTCTTGTACTACCTTATCTAAATTCTCCCAAAACTGTCGTTTACTAACCTTATCAAGTCCTATCTGGGGTGTATACACGCTAATGACATTCAACACCTTTTCTCCTAAAACTAGCTTAACCAAAATAATCATATCCCCTTGTCTCTTAATCTGTACAACATCCTTATGGTACTCTTTATCTATAATGATACCTACTCCATTTCGGTCTCTATCTTTCCCTCTGTACCAAAGCTTATATTGCCAAGGTGCTATCTCTCTAGCCTTTTCCCCAACCCATTTGGTCTCTTGAAGACACAAGATGTTAACCCTCCTCTTACTCATAACCTCACAAATCTCAACTAACTTACCACTAAGCGTACCTCTATTCCAAGATCCTAACCTAAGCTTATGGTTATGGACTAACTTCTTCACCCACCCCCGTCCATTGTGGTGTGGGAACCTTTGCTTATCTAACACCACATCCAGGCGTCGATGTGGCGCGTCGCTTCCTGGCGACGACTTAGCAACCCTTGCCCACTTTTCACTACACCCAAGCTCCGATGCAGCGCGTCGTTGAGTAGGGGATGCCCCAACGATGTTTTGATATTGGTTCATTTCATGAGATTGGACTAGTTTTTAAGGCTGGTTGTCCAAACCTACCGCCACCCTCCTCCTTTACCAGGGCTTAGGACCGGCTACGTTAACTCACATAAGCGGAGTTGGTTCGAAATATTGTATATTATACTAAATTCACATAAGTAAACACATATTACGGTTGGGCTCATCTGCAGTATCAATTAAATTCCAAATAAAAATTTGTTATTTATATACAAAATCCAGGATTCGAAATTCGAATTTACACAAACAAAATACAAATGTTTCACATCCCAAGTTTTACTACACATACAAGTAGTATTGTACAAAAATCTATAAACCAAGTATACCTCAACGAATTGAACAAGTTGCCTAAGGAATACTAGAAATCAGGTTCTCTTGAAATAGCAAACCCAACTCACTGCAAGTAATTTCGGAGTGAAAAATAAAGGATTGAGCGAAACGTGCTCAGTAAGAAACATCTATACGAAAGCTAATATAATATATCTTATATATAAATTTCATAAAACGAATATTTATACGAAAGCATGAATTTAAACATGAAATAAAACTAGCACAATCTATTAGGAAGGATACTACAATAGGTTGGGTAACCTGGTAGAGTATGAGAGGTACTTTGGAGTACCTGTCGTGTTCCGAAATCCAAAGCCACTATAGGAAATTCATTTGATTATTTAAATCACAAATCCGATATAAATTCAATATCTTGCAAAACATAATATAAAACATTAGAAATTAAACAATTTCTCTGTAAACAGAATGAATCATATTTATAGAAAGTTTCCGCAAATAAATCAAATAATTAAATTCACAAAATATCATATTCGAATCACAAAACATCAAATACAGATAAATTGAAATCATAAGTATATCGAAACTAGGAGTGCCTAGATTTGAGTTAACCAGGGATTTACCGCCTCCAATAGACACACGCACTATAATAGACTCATGGCCATAGTCAGGGGGCCACAGTGTGAGCACTAGCCAGGTGTCACCTGTGGAAGCTAGAAAATTGGGCTAAAGTCAATAGCAATCAAAACAGAATGGAAATGCATATACCTGAAGGTAGCTACAGGGCCAACAATCTCTAAAACCATGTAAAACAATTTAAAGTCGTTTACAAAGATAAATTCATATGTCACCTGTGGAAGCTAGAAAATTGGGCTAAAGTCAATAGCAATCATAACAGAATGGAAATGCATATACTTGAAGGTAGCTACAGGGCCAACAATCTCTAAAACCATGTAAAACAATTTAGAGTCGTTTACAAAGATAAATTCAGAAATCTAAATCTTAAGTCAATCCATAAATACTTAACATTGGAAATATAAGTAGTTCAAAAAAATTCATAAAATATTCACAAATCAATATTTAGTTTTAAAAATATTTTATTTAACTGTAAATAAGTTATAAAAGTATATAAATACTTTCACTTATGTCAAATTCAATAACATGAATTTTTAAATATAGAATTTGTGATTTAATGCATTTAAATCATACTTAAGGACATAAATCTTCAACGTTCAAAATTTCATTTCCTTTAATTTAAATATCATGCTAAATAATATTTTTGAAGATTTTAGGCTTGTTGACACCTAATTTTGTCACCTTTTTGTTATTATTATTATTATTTTCTTTATTATTATTATTATTTTCTTTATATATATTATTTATTTCTCATTTTTATCTTTTTATTTTTTTTATTTTTTTATTTTTATTTTTATTATTTTTTACTTGTCTGATGTCCAATCTCCTGCCAGCCATCCCATCACCGTCGGCCACCAGTTCCTGTCACCATCTCTGCCAGCCCCTCCTTCCTAGGCTGTCTCATCTATCACCACCCTTACCAAACCCCATATACCAGTGTGATAACCGTAAATTTTTCCCTTTATTGGAAATTAGAAATATTGAAAATAAATATTAGAGAAATTAAATAAGAGGAAATAAATAAAATTTGCGAGAAACGGGATATTGGTGAAAATCCCGAGAAATGAGGATGTGATGAATAAGGAAATTCGTGTGAAGGAAATTAAATGAAAATAAAAAAATAAAATCGGAGTTATGGAAAATAAGGAAAGGAGGAATTAAAATTGGATTAATGGAAATCCAAAATTTATAAAATAAAAATGCGTATATTATATATTTATATAATTAAATTATATAAATATATTTACACATGTTTTTATATAAATACATATGTATGTATATGAATATTAGTATATATTATAAAATGAAATATATACTATTTTGTCTTAAATAAATACATGTGTATATTATAAAATGTATTTATATAATTATAAATATATATGTACAGATATATATATATATATGAAATATATATTATTATTTTAAATAAAAGTATATGAATATATAAGAAGAGTAAATGTGGTTTTATATTAAAGTTTATATGTATAAATATTTTATTATAGCATTTATATAATTTGTATATATAAATGTTATTTAAGTATATGAATATACATATATATATATACTAGACATGTATTTTGTAATGTACAAGATATATTTTATATATAATAAATATTGTATAACATTATGTATGAAATAATGTATGTATAACATATAATATATATTATATGTATAAAATATATGGTATAATATATAGTATATAGTATACTAAAAATAGAAAGAAGACAAAAACCAAAAGAGGAAATAAAACTAAAATAGAAAAAGGAAAAAGGAGAAATCGGGGAGGAAATCCCGATCCTCCCAGCCAGAGGGCCGACGGCGGCGGAGCTGCCACCGCCGGCTAGGGAGGAAGGAGCAGGACGAGACGTCACCGGCCAAAGAAAGGGGAGAAGCTGTCGGCGGGGTGAAGAAACGGAACGGGATCGACGGAAAACGAAGCAAAAGCCGGAGGAAAAGGAAAATGGCCGACGGCGACGCCGACCGAATCGGTGACTGCCACTACCACCGAAGCTTCACCGGAGGAAGAGGAAGCCGATGGAGGCCACCGGAGGCGCAATGGACGGCGGAGGAACGCCGGCGAAGAGGAAGAAGAAACCAAGGCAAAACTGCCTCGATCCGCCGCCGTGCCGTCGATTCGAGATGAACGGAGGTCAGATCCAAGCTCGTCGTGGCACCGGCCAGCTGCTGAGCCATCGAGCCACCGGAGAACCGGCCGCCGGCGAGGAACCGGCGAGGACAGGAGCTGGACCGGTCTGACCGAGAAAGGAAGAAGAAAAAAGAAAAGAAAAAGAAAAGAAAAAGGAAAAAGAAAAAGAAAAAGAAAAAGAAAAGAAAGAAAGAAAAGAAAAAGAGGAAAAAGGAAGAAAAAGGAAGAAAAAGAGGAAAAAGGAGAATTTCGAAAATTCGGAAAATTCCCGAAAATTCGACAACTTGGGATTTTTCAAAGTTTGGTAAGAAATCTTCCTAAGATTTAATTTTCAGAAAAAAATTAAATAAATTATGAAAAATTCTAAAAAATTAGAATTTTAATTCCAGAAATTATTTTCAGCAATCGGGATAAGGAATCGGGAGAAATGGAGCGCGGGCGCGATCGATAAGCGGAAGTCGCCTACCCGGAAAAAGGTAAGGGATGCATCTGCAGCACTGTAAGGATACTCAGTCTGCATATTTTAAATTGAAATATTTTATGCAAATATTTTATGGAAATTATTATGATGCATGATTTGCTGAAAATAATTTGGGAAGAAGTACTGGCTGAAAGATTTAAAACTATATTTTCCGTGCAGGAGGTTAGTAAACCGGCAGCCGTTATGCTGCCGAAAATTTTAGAAAAAACTTTATAAAATCATATTAAATGATTTTATTTCCGAATTTCGATAGTAAATCACGAAACATGAGGAAATTACTAAATTTCATAAAACATGAATATAATGAGATGGAATTTTAAAATATTCATGTATTCGAGAATGGTGACAATGAAATCACCGAAAATTCTCGAAATAGATAAATTACACGAAATATGAGAGGAAAGATGAAGTGAAATATAGTGATTATTTGTATGAATATTTTTATAAATATTCACTAAAGGATTTTAACCCTTATGGCTTTAAATTATGGAATTTTATATTTATATAAATTCCATAAAGGTTTATTTTATGATGAAAATACGGTTTTGAGACTGGTTGGCATTCCTATCATGCTGATGCATGATATGTGACCTGTTTAGTCCCGATCGACGCCTAAATCAGTGATCCACCGAGGACAATATAGGTTATGGGTATAGATTTGACCGGCGTATTCCCTTACCCTCCGAGGTTTATAGTATGATAAGATTGATGTCTATCTTAGACTCCATAAATGATTGGTGATATGTTAAAAAGGAAAGTATTTTACATAAGATGGAATATGCCAACCGGAAAATGTGATACATGATGGGTGACATGTGAAAAGAACATGTTTTATATAATATGATAAGAGAATCAATTGAATTATAGCAATTTTTACAAAATGCTCATTTAGGTACTAATTATAGTACCGTGAGATGATTCTCATAAGACATGAGATACAAACATGTAATATGTTTTCAAAAAAGAAGAAATGATAATTCTAATATTCTTTCTATGGTCTTAAATGGAATATGAGATCATAACTACTACATGAGATCTGATGAGACAGTGGAAAGTACATATGGCGTAAAGGCCAAACCGAGCAGAGACTCGATGATTTTACCGTGTGAGCCACCTCTAGAATCCTTCGGGAACTAAGTGCTGCACGTGTTCTGATGTGTTAGTAAAGGCCAATCCGAGCAGAGACTCGATGACTTTACCGTGTGAGCCACCTCTAGAATCCTTCGAGAACTAAGTGCTGCACGTGTTCTGATGTGTTAGTAAAGGCCAAACCGAGTAGAGACTCAATGACTTTACCGTGTGAGCCACCTCTAGAATCCTTCGGGAACTAAGTGCTGCACGTGTTCTGATGTGTTAGTAAAGGTCTAAGTTCTGATGGGGATGCGACAAATGTCGAAGGATGAAATAGATCTTGTGCACATGACATATGATGTGTGTGATATATCGGATTTTGTTTATATATGCCACTCAAACATGTGCTACTTGAATGTTCGTCTCGTTCACACTTAACCATACTGATAAAAAGAATGATGCCTTGTGAACTTAAGAATGGAATAGATTTTAATAGCTTATTTTGCTTTTTAAAGGACGGTACTAATTAAGAGAGTACATTAAAACATGAAATGAATTTTAAAGAAATAAAATGATGATTTAACTAATATTCTTTTCAAGGAATATACAGATATTAATTATTCTATTTAAATGTTTTATTTCGTAGAAGCATTATTTTGAAAAGAATATGAAAAAGGTTATGAAAGATTGAAAAGGAAAAGAATTTATTAATTCAAAACAAAAAAGAAAAAATTTCTCTCTACAGTTGCTTCTAGGTTCCGTAACAAGTATGGTATTCTAAAATACCTACCTTTGTCCATTCGGATTCCTAGCCGACTGTAGTATCTTTCCTACATACGAGCCTAGAGCCCATAGGAAAAATGAAAAAGATTTTCAGCATATAGGAAGCTGAGTATCAAGTGAGGCATATAATTCTCTTACTGAGCCGTGGTTTTGCTCACCCCTTAATTTTCAACATTTCAGGTTTTTGATGAATGTGAGTTTAGTGGATTATGGATCATGGCTGTATATGAAGGACAATGTGTCAGACCGACTGATTATTTGAGGTATGATCATTTATTCTCTGTATTTAGACACGTCAACAGTACTACTTATCTGATTAGTTACGATAGGGGATGTGTATAATATAAACAATATTATGTAAAATTGTTTAACAGTCAGTACAAGTGAAGTATCGCAGACAGCCCAACCGGTTAAGTTGTGTATAAAAAGATGAAAAATGTGGTCACGGGTCGTGACAACTAGTCCCTCTAAAAAACCCTCATTCAACCACCATTTGGAGAGAAGCCTCGGACCACACACAGGACCCAAAACCCCCTTCCCTAAAAAACACAAGGCCACCTGAAACCATCCCCGTTCAACCACAGCAACCACCGAGCTCCTTTGCTACCCCCTGCCATCGCCCACATTTCACTCACTCGAGACCCACAGAACCTTAGATCTAAAACTTAGATCCCAAACCTGCAAAGAAAACAAAAAAAAAACTAGAAGGAAACAAAACACAATAGATCCGTAACCATCATCATCAGCCAAAACAAAAAAAACAACAAAAAAGAGGGGGAAGTCGATTTCGGTGAAGCTCAGATCTGGGGGCTGGGGTGATTTTTTGGTGAAACGGAGGTCGGATTTTGAAAGAGGAGGCGGAGAGCTTTCGGAAAGTCGGAGGCTTTTCGGGGTTTGGTCACCAGCGACGGCGGCCGGCGGCGACCCCAGCGGCAGCCAGGAATCGCCCCGGCCGAGAGCCTTCAAAGGCTCTAAAACTTTTTTTTTAAGAAAGAAAAAGAAATGAATTAAAAAAAAAGATAGACTTATATAAAAAAAAAACGAAGGATCCGCGCCTGGACCCGACCCGGGTCCAAGATCCGCGCTTGACCCGCGAAGGAGGGACCTGCGTGCCAGCCAGCCGACCCGCTTCCGCGCCCAACCCGGCTCCACCTTCTTCCCGCGACCCGCTTCGCCTGATCCGCTACCCGTTCTGCGACCCGGCCCACCATCCGGCCTACCATAAAGCTTCATTGGGCGGCCCACATTTCAGCTGAGCCCAATTCCGTGTGGAAGGTCTTTGGCCAGCCTTCAAAAAGTTCCTTTGGGTTTAAAACCCAATTGATTTGGGTATATTTTTAAGGCCTTTCTTCTTTGTTTTATTATTATTATTGTTTTTATTATTATTATTATTATTATTATTATTATTATTATTATTATTATTATTATTATTATTATTATTATTATTATTATTGCATGTTGTAAAATAAAAGTTTTTTTTTAATTTTGTTTTATTTGTATTTTCATTAATTAGTATTATTGATTAGGAAATGTATTTAAAAAATGAAATTTAAATTCAATAAAATGAAATGCCCGATGATGGGATGTTATGAAACTCACAAGTAGTGATTTCTTAACTGATCCCTAGGTGAGAAGAGTCGTATTAAATGTTACCAGAGTATTGGGATATTTAGTATGATTTTTCAATAATTTAAATTTTTATTAAAAAATAAAAATAAATAAGTTTTTAAAAGAAAATAGAAAAAAGGAAATTAATAATAAAGGCCCGATGATGGGATGTTATGAAACTCACAAGTAGTGATTTCTTAACTGATCCCTAGGTGAGAGAAGTTCACTAAGTGTTACCAGAGTATTGGGATACTTAGTGTAATTTTTAAATAATAAGAATTTTTATTTAAAATAAATAAAGAAATATTTATATAAAAAATCAAAAAATTCATTTGCATCATTTATTATTTGTTTGCATCATATGCATTCATTTAATTTTCAAATAAATGTGAATCTTCCGATGATGAGATTCTATAGAACTCACAAATAGTGATTCTTGAGAAATCTCTAGGTGAGGAAAATTATTTCAAATGTTGCCAAAGTATTGGGATATTTGATTTAATTTTTTCAATACAAAAAGGTTCGCATTTACTTTTGAAAAATAAAATTTAACTTTTTAAAATAAAACAAAATGATTTTTTCTACAAATAAAAAATGACTTTGAATAAAAAGAATAAAATTAATTGCAGTGAAATAAGAATTATTTTTAAATTTTAATTCAAGACCATTTTATTAAAATTAAAGGATAACACATGATTACTATGGTACCGTTTTTTAACGAGCGTCATGGGGGTGCTAATCCTTCCCCACGTGTAACCGTACTCCCAAACCCGGTTTTTGTTTTCGTAGACCAAAAATTATCTTTTTAATAAAACTTAATTAATTTTGAGATTTTGTTAAAAAGATAAATATTTTAGGTGACTAATCACACCTAGACAAAAAAGATTGGTGGCGACTCCCTTTGTTTTTAAAATGTTTTTCAAAATCGTCGAGCGCGAAGCCGTTACGACAGTTTGGCGACTCCACTAGTGACGCTTTTTGAGGGTCAAGCCATTCATTAATCATGTGTTATCCAAAATTTTAATTTAATGGTCTTGATTGATATTTAAACTTAATTCACTTGGATTTTGAAAATAATTTTGTTTGCATTTGCATTCTATGTTATTTATTTTATGTTTTATATTTGTATATATTGTTATTAATAAATTGTTTGGACATATAGTATTAGAGTCGTAGTGTGATGAATGATTGGCGTGTTCCCTCATGCACACACTTGGACTTGCATCTGCATAACATGAGCTCTATACCCGAGTTCAGTCTTTCTTAGGAGGGAGTAGAGTACCTTTGCTCTCGTGAGGTAATCACCCCCGCAATAGCAAGCGAAATACTCCCACTCAAATTAAATCTTACTAGTCCAGTGTGGACGACAGTGAGGTATAATTTGGGAACCTTTAGATTTTGAAAACCAAGCCCAGGATATAGAAAAACCTAGGAAGCCAATCCTAGCTAGAGTCATGTCCGATTTTTGTAAAAATCATCTCGAAATTAGGACACATGGGGGAACATTTTTACTACTTTTTTTCATATCGTAACTCTAATAATTTTTTTCAAATTCATACTCTCACAAAATCAAGAGATATTTGTTTTCAAATAAAATTTTACAATTTTATGACTTTAAAGAATAAAACAAAGATTTATTCGGTTTTTCTTCTTTGTCAAAAATAACATGAAAATATTCCTTCATTCTTTAATACAATTTGAAAAATAACAATAATGTTTTTTATTTTTTAAACTAATGCATAGATATTAAAAAAGAAAGAGAATTTTGATGAGAAAATAAATGGTAAGTGCATTGTCACATTCCTTTAAAAATAGATTAAATAAAAAAGGAAATTAAAGAAAATAAATTATGGTGTGAAAATAAGATTTTTTTAAATAAAAAAAAAAGAGAAAAAGAAAAATTTTATTCTTTTAAAAAAAAAAGAGAGAAATCATCAAAATTTAAAATAAAGAAAAAAAGAGAGAATTCATTCATTGAATTTAAATAAGAGAAAATTTTGATTCTTTTATTCTTAAATTTTAGCATGACATATTTCATTACATTAATGCATTCACATCACATAATAAGGAGAGTATTTGTCTTTTTGGAATAAAAGAGGTCAAAGATATGGGAGATCAATTGGAAAGCTAGACTATTTTGGAGGATAATCGAGAGAAGTTTGGACAGGATATACGGGAGATGAAAGGAAAGCTAGCTAAGATAATGCAAATGCTTGGAAGTTTTGGAGTGACTAAAATGGTTCATTTTCAAGGGTCATTGTCGTTTCCAGAACAACTACATGTTGAATCATTAGCAAGTGGAGACCGATCGACTTTTCATGAAATGGTCAACCAGGAATCTGCCATACTTGATTAGAGTTTGGAAAGTGGAAAAGGTGGTCGTTATTGTGAAATTTGTTTTTGAAAGACTTTGAATGTAGAGGACATTAGAAGAAGGGAGAGTTAGTAAGGAATTTTGAATCTTGTAAACAATTCTTTTGTGAATATGAATGTTACAAGAGTTTATAAGTTTGCATTCACTTCATTCATGTGTGCATAACACGATTTTGACAGAAAATAATAAGGTTAATAATAATTGTTTCAAAAAAGAAGCAAAAAAAAATGATCAAAGCAAAAAAAAAACAATTTTAGTTCATAATTTTTTCCTTTTGGTGTGTGACTTGTGATATTGTAAAATAATAACAAGTTTGGAATTTCTTTTACATGTAGATATACAATTTCAATACAATAAAAGCTTTACATTAGCATGACAAGCATGACATCTAATTTTAGGTTATGACAGATTTGGTGTAGATATAGCTTGATCATTGAAAAGCTTCGGAGATAGTCTTAGACCATGGAAGGGACAGAAACGAGTCGAATGGAAAGGATGGAAAAAGCTCAACAAGAGATGAGAGAGCAATTATCACGGATGGCAGGTTTGTTGGAGCAGCTGAACAATGGAAGAAGAGGAGAACTAGCTACTCAAGAGGGGCATCGGTTATGAGATGCGGATGATTCTCTTTGTCCAGTTAACATCGGCTCACGAAAAACCCGATTATCTCAAGAGCCACAAGCAATGCCCACCGAGGGTTATGAAGACCCTAATATGCCATCTTTAATTGACCCTAGTCGGTTTCAAGGGCATGCAACTCCTACAATGAACCCCCTCGAACCAACTCATATCGCTAAATTGGATAGTCACAAAGAGCAAGAGATGCCACAAGTGGAAGAAGGCTCAAATTCTCGGCAAAAGATAGAGCTTATAGAAGAAAGGCTTCGGATTGTTGAAGGAATGGATTTTCATGGATCTTTAGATGCTGTCGGATTATGCTTAGTACCTGGTGTGGTCATTCCTTTAAAGTTTAAAGCTCCAGAATTTGAGAAATATGATGGGACCACTTGTCCAAAGGCCCATATCACTATGTACTGTAGAAAGATGGTAGCGCATATGCATGATGACAAGCTGTTAATCCATGTTTTCTAAGACAGCCTTAAAGGATCTGCTGCTAGGTGGTATACACAACTGGGCAGGGGCGATATTCACTCATGGGAAGATTTGGCAAGGGCGTTTGTCGCCCAATATAAGCATATTGTGGATTCAGCCCCAGATCGTTTATCTTTGCAAACTATGGAGAAGAAAGCTACTGAAGGCTTTAGAGAATATGCCGAGAGATGGAAGAATGTTGCCACCCAGGTCCAGCCTCCCCTCACGGAAAAAGAGACTGCAACTCTGTTTCTTAGTACCCTCCAGGCACCATATAATGACAGGATGATTGGGAATGTTACTAAGAATTTTGCGACATGGTTGCCTCCGGAGAGATGATTGAGAGTGCAATCAAGAGAGGCAAGATCAAGATAGGTGATATGGCCGATAATAAACTTGAAAGAACGGAAGAAGAAGTGCAAGCTGCGATATTTGAGGGACAATTTCCCAAAAATTCCATTCCACATAATCCTTATTTGTCTCACCCATCATACGGTCCAACCTTGAATAATGCCTCCTATGATTCTTATCTTTTTTCACCAGTCCCACAATCAGGATTTTCAACAAACTCTTACCCTCCAACGGTTGCTCATGCACCTATCTTTATGCCTAGGCCAGTAGCTCAACCTCCTCAACAATCAATAAACAGCAGAAAAAGATCAAGAAGAAATCAAGGAAAAATCCCAATTCCAATCTCCGATCTTTTGCCCTTTTTGATAAAAAAAACCAATATTTGGCCCCTATACCTTTGAGGACAGTACCAAACCCAGTAGCTAAGAGCTATGACCCGAACAACAAATGTGACTATCATATGGGGGCAATTGGGCATTCAACAGAAAAATGCAGACAATTGAAGGAAAGGGTTGAAGAACTCATGAATGGTGGAATTTTGACTCAAGAAATTATGGAACAGTGGAAGTCCACTTTGGTGTAGAGTCATGGCATTTTGGCAAATCAATATGGAGGAAAACGAAGATTTTGAGATTTTGAAGTCTGTATTTTATTGGAAAATGCTTGTTGTTTCCATTGGCATAGGTGACAATTGTATGAGCACAACTTTTTGCATAATTTATTTTCCAGTGGCATATGACGAGAATGTCTCTTTTCTTCACATTAATGATAAAAATGATTCCAAGAAAAATTGGTGATTACTATCAAAGATGAATGTCTTAAATTGTTCCAGGATCGTGTTTTAATAAAACCTGAAGCTAAATTGGAGCATAAGATTTTGAAAGTCCAACTTGTTCCCATTTGAACATGACGAGATTTTTTTGTTAATGGTTTTAAAAAAAATGATGATCGACATGCAAAACTTTTTGAGAATAATTTGGAAGTCAATTTATGACAATCTCAAAGATTTTGGGTATTGGTGGTTGAATATTTGTCAAGATCATTTTGAAACAGCTTTCCACCTAGATTCTTGTACAAATCCCAAATTCTTCAATCCTGTATTCCCTAGATGCCTTTTGCCCATGCTTTGGGGCAAGATAAAAAAAACGAAAAAGAAAAAAAAGAGAACCAAAGTCGAGGATTTTTCCATCAATGTCCATCTGCATAATACCTCGAGCTGGGCATCACCTGTTTCCTTAAATGAAGATGTGGTGTGTGAGGTCAAGTTCTATCATATTAAAGTGGTGCATTGCAAGAACATAAAAAAAAAAGCAAAAAAAAAAAGATCGAAAAAAAAAGAAAAAATGAAATTGATTGTGACATCATGCAAACATGATATTCAGAGGATTTCAAATGCCAAAGGAAAAACTTATCCTAAGAATTGCTTTTTAATAGAAGTATCTTAATTTGAGATTACGAATAGCCGTCTTTCACATCCCATTCACAAATACAACATTATCTTATTGCTACCCTTTTTGAGCCTAATAATTTCTTTCATAATAAACCTCCTCTAAGGATCACCCTCCACACTGGGGGGCATGTGCAGAAAGTATCTTTTCAAAGAAAATAAATGATTAAGCTTTTGTTTTCGATCAAATAAGATTTACTATGTTTTGGAAATCTTGGATAGGAATCAATAAAAAAGAAAAAAGAAAGAGAAAGGAGGAAGGATACATGTGAAAGTACACAAAGAAAGATGCTTCAAAGGATGAATAGGATTTTGAAGAAAAAAGAGAAAGAAAAAAAGAAAAAAGAAAGAAAGAAAAGAAGAAAAGGAAGAAATACATGGAAAAATAAAAAGAGAAAAGGTGCTTCTAAGCATGTAAATGATAGATGTCTTTATGAAAAGAAATGATCCTTGGATTGACCACCTTCAAACACATTATGGGCTTGTTTACCTATTCTTTCAGAACCCTGAACCATGGCCTACATTACGTACTTAAAAGTCCATTTTGATCAAGTATGGATGCTTGTATCGAAGAGCTCTTCTTTGGAAGATTCTCACCATTCTTTGGTGTGAATGAAATTTGAATTCTTGAACGCATGGTGGAACAATCAATCAATCAAAAAGAGAAAAGAAAACAAAAGAAAGAATGAAGCTCTAGGGTGAAAACCCGAAAGGGCAGTCTAGAGCGAACAATGAACTTTTCATGCAACCAAGTCAAGCATTGACATGAATTGAAAATGTGGAAAAAGAATTAACAAGCCTTGAGAGATCCTCAAAATATCCAAAGATTTTGATGTCACTTGATTGCTGACATTTTTTGAAAAAGTTTGAACCTTCCTTCTTGTAAATACTCTTCCTAAGTAGGAAAGATGTTAGTCATTCATGCTCGATCTTGGCATTTGTAGAACGTCATTATTTGAGAATTTGAGAGATTGTCAAACCAAATTGAAAATATTTTGTTTCTTTTCTCATTCAAAATTTTGTTCAAAAAAAAAGAGAAGGGAAGAAAAGCGATGGTATTTTAAGAAAACCATTTTGTATCAAGAGAGGATCTTTGTTTTTTGGATAAATGGCAAAGTATTCCTCGAACAAAACATCTTGGTGCATCAGACTTTCAATTGTCCCGTTGAAGAGATCTGAGTAGGATTTATGTCACTCATTGTGAAAAGTAATCACTAATTTTTTTGAAAGAATTAAATATCACTTGTGAAATTTGGATTCAATTCCCTCTTGGAAAATTGTTATGGGAAAATTTTTCGTGCTTTTCGTCAAAAGGCTATGATGCGAGTACAAGAAATCTGTAGAAATAGGAAACAGAAAGGAGCTTTCATGATCATGTTGGGGCAAAGAAAATAAAAAGGCAAATAATGTGCCTCTTTTGGCAAGACAAGATAGAGTTTCAAAGTTAGAGAATGTACAGGATTGAGTGCCATGCATTCATGCATACATACACAATATCATACAGCATCAACATTAAAAGTTTTTGTGTAAAATTTTGAGATTAAAACATGTTTCTCAAGCTGAAGACTCAACACCATTTAATCTAGATTTTAAAGGTTATGCAACCTTTTCCAAGATTAAAAAAAAAAAGAAAAAAAAGAGAAAGAGAGAAGAAAAAAGAAGAGAGAAGAAGAGAAGAGAAGAGAGAAAAGAGAAGAGAAAAAAAAAGAGAAAAAGAAAAAAAGAGAGAAGAGAAGAGAGAGAAAAGAAAAAAAGAGGGGCAAGTTTGCTCATGATAAAAAAAATTTCAAACCCAATTTGACCAGTGCCATGTTTAATCAAGATTGAAGATTTATTTTCAGAAGATAAGCAAATTTCAAGTCCTCCGGGCACAAATTCAAAAATCTTAAGTCTTCCGGGCGCAAAGTTTAACTCTTCAAGTATAATTCTAAGACCTCTGGGCAAGAATTTCGAACTTTTCAGATAAATTATAAGTCCACCGGGCGAAATTTTAAATCTTTTCAGGCACAAATTTCAAATTCTCAAGTCCTCCGGGCACCAATGTTAAATCTCAAGCAAAATTTGTAAGTCCTCCGGGCAAAATCTCAAGTCCTCCGGGCAAAATTTTAAAGTTTCATCGCCTCTGCTGCAAGAGGAGCACTTTTCAGAAAAGGAATTTAAGTCCTCCGGGCACAAATCATAAGTCCTCCGGGCACAAATCTCAAGTCCTCCGGGCAAAATTTTTAAAGTTTCAATGCCTCTGCTGTAAGAGGAGCATTTTCCAGAAAAAGAATCTAAGTCTTCCGGGCACAAATTCTAAGTCCTCCAGGCAAAATTTTTAAAGTTTCAATGCCTCTACTGTAAGAGGAGCACTTTCCAGAAAAATTTTAAGTCCTCCGGGCATAATTCTAAGTCCTCCGGGCATAATTCTAAGACCTCCGAGCACAAATCAAAGACCTCCGGGCACAAATTCTAAGTCCTCCGGGTAAAATTTTTAAAGTTTCATTGCTTCTGCTGCAAGAGGAGCTTTATCGAAAAAAGAAAAAACAAAACAAATTTATATTTAAAGTTTCATTGCCTCTGTTGCAAGAGGAGCACATTTTCATAAAGGAATTTAAAGTTTCATTGCCTCTGCTGCAAGAGGAGCTTTCTCAAAAAAAGAAAAAACAAAACAAATTTAAATTTAAAGTTTCATCGCCTCTGTTGCAAGAGGAGCGCATTTCGGAAAAAAAAGAAAAACAACATTTTAAGTTTCATTGCCTCTGCTGCAAGAGGAGCTTTCTCGAAAAAGGAAAAAAACAAACAAAACAGAAACAAATTTAAAGTTTCATCGCCTCTGCTACAAAAGGAGCACATTAAAAAAAACAAAAACAAAAACAAAAACAAAAAAATGGATGATTTAAATTTAAAGTTTCATCGCCTCTGCTGCAAGAGGAGCGCATACAAAAAAGGAAGAAAAAAAAGAAAAAAGAGAAAGAGAAAAAAAAGAAAAAAAAAGAAGAAGAAAAAAAGAAGAAAGAAAGAAAAAAGAAGAAGAGATTAGGTCATAAGCCGGACAAAATTAGTGTCTATTGTCTTTGCTCTATTCCTGATCCTCAGTAATGAGCAAAGAGGGGTAGCTGTTGACACCTAATTTTGTCACCTTTTTGTTATTATTATTATTATTATTTTCTTTATTATTATTATTATTTTCTTTATTATTATTCTTATTATTGTTTTTATATATATTATTTATTTCTCATTTTTATCTTTTTTTTTTGTTTTTTTATTTTTTATTATTTTTTACTTGTCTGATGTCCAATCTCCTACCAGCCATCCCATCACCACCGGCCACCAGTTCTTGTCACCATCTCTACCAGCCCCTCCTTCCTAGGCTGTCTCATTTGTCACCACCCTCACCAAACCCTATATACCAGTCCCTCTAAAAAACCCTCATTCAACCACCATTTGGAGAGAAGCCTCGGACCACACACAGGACCCGAAACCCCCTTCCCTCAAAAACACAAGGCCACCCGAAACCATCCCCGTTCAACCACAGCAACCACCGAGCTCCTTTGCTACCCCCTACCATCGCCCACATTTCACTCACCCGAGACCCACAGAACCCTAGATCTAAAACTTAGATCTCAAACCTGCAAAGAAAACAAAAAAAAAACCAGAAGGAAACAAAACACAATAGATCTGCAACCATCATCATCAGCCAAAACAAAAAAAAACAACAAAAAAGAGGGGGAAATCGATTTCGGTGAAGCTCAGATCTAGGGGCTAGGGTGATTTTTTGGTGAAACGGAGGTCGGATTTTGAAAGAGGAGGCGGAGAGCTTTCGGAAAGTCGGAGGCTTTTTGGGGTTTGGTCACCGGCGACGGCGGCCGGAGGCGACCCCAGCGGCGGCCGGGAATCGCCCCGGCCGAGAGCCTTCAAAGGCTTTAAAACTTTTTTTGAAGAAAGAAAAAGAAATGAATTAAAAAAAAAGATAGACTTATATATAAAAAAAAAAAACGAAGGATCCGCACCTGGACCCGACCCGGGTCCAGGATCCGCGCTTGACCAGCGAAGGAGGGACCCGCGTGCCAGCCAACCGACCCGGTTCCGTGCCCGACCCGGCTCCACCTTCTTCCCGCAACCCGCTTTGCCTGATCCGCTACCCGTTCTGCGACCTCGCCCACCATCCGGCCTGCCATAAAGCTTCATTGGGCGGCCCACGTTTCAGCTGAGCCCAATTTCGTGTGGAAGGTCTTTGGGCTGCCTTCAAAATGTTCCTTTGGGTTTAAAACCCAATTGATTTGGGTATATTTTTAAGGCCTTTCTTTTTTGTTTTATTATTATTATTATTGTTTTTATTATTATTATTATTATTACTATTATTATTATTATTATTATTATTATTATTATTATTATTATTATTATTATTATTATTATTATTATTATTATTATTATTATTATTATTATTATTGTTATTATTGCATGTTGTAAAATAAAAGTTTTTTTTTTTTAATTTTCTTTTATTTGTATTTTCATTAATTAGTACTATTGATTAGGAAATGTATTTAAAAATAATGAAATTTAAATTCAATAAAATGAAATGCCCGATGATGGGATGTTATGAAACTCACAAGTAGTGATTTCTTAACCGATCCTTAGGTGAGAAGAGTCATACTAAATGTTACCAGAGTATTGGGATATTTAGTATGATTTTTCAATAATTTAAATTTTTATTAAAAAATAAAAATAAATAAGTTTTTAAAAGAAAATAGAAAAAAGGAAATTAATAATAAAGGCCCGATGATGAGATGTTATGAAACTCACAAGTAGTGATTTCTTAACTGATCCCTAGGTGAGAAGAGTCGTACTAAATGTTACCAAAGTATTGGGATATTTAGTATGATTTTTCAATAATTTAAATTTTTATTAAAAAATAAAAATAAATAAGTTTTTAAAAGAAAATAGAAAAAAGGAAATTAATAATAAAGGCCCGATGATGGGATGTTATGAAACTCACAAGTAGTGATTTCTTAACTGATCCCTAGGTGAGAGAAGTTCACTAAGTGTTACCAGAGTATTGGGATACTTAGTGTAATTTTTCAATAAAAAGAATTTTTATTTAAAATAAATAAAGAAATATTTATATAAAAATTCAAAAAATTCATTTGCATCATTTATTATTTGTTTGCATCATATGCATTCATTTAATTTTCAAATAAATGTGAATCTTCCGATGATGAGATTCTATAGAACTCACAAATAGTGATTCTTGATAAATCTCTAAGTGAGGAAAATTATTTCAAATGTTACCAAAGTATTGGGATATTTGATTTAATTTTTTCAATTCAAAAAGGTTCGCATTTACTTTTGAAAAATAAAATTTAACTTTTTAAAATAAAACAAAATGATTTTTTCTACAAATAAAAAATGACTTTGAATAAAAAGAATAAAATTAATTGCAATGAAATAAGAATTATTTTTAAATATTAATTCAAGACCATTTTATTAAAATTAAAGGATAACACATGATTACTATGGTACCGTTTTTTAACGAGCGTCGTGGGGGTGCTAATCCTTCCCCACGCGTAACCGTACTCCCGAACCCGGTTTTTGTTTTCATAGACAAAAAATTATCTTTTTAATAAAACTTAATTAATTTTGAGATTTTGTTAAAAAGATAAATATTTTAGGTGACCAATTACACCTAGAAAAAAAAGATTGGTGGCGACTCCCTTTGTTTTTAAAATGTTTTTCAAAATAGTCGAGTGCGAAGCCGTTACGACAAGGCTATTTTTGAGAATTTTGACAACATAACAGTATATTTTTGCCTAACCCTCCTACATGAAAACCAACTTCAAAACCATAATTCCCAGTGTCCAAATTCAATCCAAAGCATCAAATTCAAGTTCATCAAATCACAATTTAATTGAAATCTTACAACAAAATATCCCTTCGCTTCATACAAATATCCTTTACCTCTAATTTTCTTGGTATCCAATCCTCCAGCACCAATAGTACCCTTGAACTTAGAGGTTGCAAATAATTATTCATATTTGATAAATTCACTATTCTTTAATTAAAAGAATATTTAATAATTTAAATGCTAATGAATTGTCAGCATAAACTAGTAAATGCATTCTAATTTCTACCCGTGCAAAATTCTAACTTTTGCTACGTAATTCCGATTTCAATTCTGATTGCGCTTAAATTCTCAGAATAATTTCTACATTATTTTAAGACCTAATTTACATTGAAATGGACAAAATTTCAGTCTTCCCTTCATTGGCCAAATGCTTCCTTCATTTCCATAATTTGAATTTTTCCAAATTTAATTTCCTATTAAATCTAAACTTGCTTATTTTATTTTCCTACATTATTCTCACATGTTATTCACATCAAATGACGTCAAAATCATGTTCAACAAGCCTTGGACTAACCACTCTTGGTGCCCAACAAATTGAATTTCTTCCATTAATCACAACAAAGCTTAATTAAGCTAAATTCCATGCTTTTCATAATTTTCACAATTTTCCTACATTAATTTCTCATCAAATTGCACCATATTTGTAACGTTTGGAATTATAAAATTCCAAACCAAATTTTTCCTTTTCACTTCTATCTTTCACATTCAATTAATCAATATCAGTCGGTTTGCGTTCGGTGT
Source organism: Heritiera littoralis (assembly GCA_031772115.1). Taxonomy (NCBI): domain Eukaryota; kingdom Viridiplantae; phylum Streptophyta; class Magnoliopsida; order Malvales; family Malvaceae; genus Heritiera; species Heritiera littoralis. Next base: position 4,969,045 of record JAPDPK010000043.1, read on the forward strand.
CGATGTAAGTTAAATTACAATTTTCATTTCAATTAAACCATTATACTATTAAATTAAATAAATCTATAAATAATAAAAACATAATAAAATTTATGACACAATATCTCTAATTTATCTATTAGTAACAATTCCATGTAATTTACATCCCACTAATTCACATACCTTCTTTAAATCAATTACTACACTATTTACATCCCACATTTATTTACAACTATTGTGCACACACTAGTCTGAATATAAATATTAAATTTTACATATACCTGGCCACTAAGTACTTTTAACTTCTAAGAATTTTTCTTCAACTAGCCTGTCGTAGTGGTTGACGTATACACTGATAGGCTATCTGGGATGGTGAGTAAAAGGGATAAGCTTTGAGGAAAGTCCAGTAAGAAACATATATAAAAGCGCGTAATAATGCATTTAAATAAAAATCATTTATTTTACTAAATATGAAAAGGCATATTAAATATAAATATTAAAATGCATAAAAATATATTTTCCTAAAGGCTCACTAGGGTACACTATAGGAAGGATACTATAGTCGACTAGAAAACTTAGTGGAGTATGGGAGGTACTTAGAAGTACCTGTCATGTTCCAGTCCCTAGATGCGACTATAGGGAATAAGTGATTGAAGGTGAAATCTTAAATCATTATAAAATATTTAATTATTTATGCAATGTAAATTCAAATCATTAGTTGGTATAAAACCTTTAATAATTTGTGCAATGCAATTCCAAATCGATATCAGTATATAAAACAATTTATTTAAATAATGCTATAAAAATCATCTCATGAAATATTTCAGTATATAAACAATCTATAAGCAATTAATTGAAAACACTATAGTAAAGAGTACAATATCGGTATACAGTTCAATATCAATTAAATAGTTTAGTAAACAGTGCATTAAATAGTTCAGTATCTATAAATAATTCAGTATCAGTAAATCATTCAATAGCAATAAACAATTCATATCAGTAAACAATTCAGTATTAGTAAACAATTCAATTTGATAAAACAGTACAGTACAGTACAATGGAGACAGTCACATCCAATAGACTCACATACAATCAATAACAGTATCCCCAAAGGGATGATCACTAACAGTATCCCCGTAAGGACGAAACAGTAATGAATGGCCATCGTCAAAATAGTGCACACAGTTTGCACTAATCAGGTGCTGTGATAACCGCTAAAATTGTAAATTTAATATTAAAACAAATAAAATAAATTAAAGAAAATAAATGAAGATATATAAGAAATAGAAATATTTGAAAATTCAAATTCGATGAAGTGATGAAATTGAGAATTTGGAATTTGAAAATTTAATTTGGATATTAAGAAATCCGAATTTAAAGATATAAAAAGGTGTATATTTATATAATAATATTATATAAATATACTTTTATATGTTTTTACATAAATAAATATGTATCTATTAGTATTATACATATTGTAGTACATAAATAATATATATACATATATTAAATGTATATAGTACTTTAATTTAAAGTATATAACAAGATGTATATTATATGTAAAAATATATTTTTTTTTATGTACAATGTGTGTGTGTGTGTGTGTGTATGTATATATATATAAAAGATATATTATAAATAAAATATGTAAATGTAATAATAATATGATATTTAAAAAAAAGAAAAAGAAAAAAAATTTAAAAAAAAAAGAAGAAGGAATCGGGTTACAACCCGATTCCCTCTTCATTTCTCCTTTGTTGTAACAGAGGAGAAATACACATACAAAAGCCGGCGACCCTGATGGCAGAGAAAGAGAGAGAGAGAGAGGGAAGAGGCCGGCGAGTTGAGGGAGAGGAGGATGGAAGCGACTGGCGGCCGGCGGAAAAGAAAAGAAAAAGGGAAGAGAAAGCGAAGCGGACCAGAAGAAGGAAAAGAAAGAAAAGAAAAGAAAGAAGGAAGCGGCGGTGCCGGCTGATCCAGGCACTGCCGAACCCGCCACAACGCCGGCGGAGATAAGGGGAGAGAAAAAGAAGCCAGCAGTGGAGGGGAGAAAGGAAAAAGAAGGGAGAAAAGAGTGGAGAAGAGGTCGAAACCCACCATCCCAGATTTGACACCGTCACCGGCGGTGGGGGGAAAAAGAGGTCAGATCCGGCATCAGCACTAACTCAGTGAGCTTCGGGGTGGCCAAGCCGGCGGAGAACCGGCCAATGGGGTGCCGAACCGGCCAAACCAGCTGAACCGATCCAAATCGGTTCAGACCAGAAAAAAAAAGAAGAAAGAAAGAAAAAGAAAAGAAAAGAAAAGGAAAAAAAAAGAAAAAGGAAAAGAGAAGAAGAGGAAGAAAAGAGAAGAAGAAAGAAAGAGAAAATGCGGTAGGAATTATGAGCATCTTTATTATTATTAATTTATTTAATAACTGCATAAAATTTCTAAAAGTTTAATATGAATGTGGACATGTAGAAAAGTATACTCGGGAGCCGAGGCGAGGGAAATCGGGCGAAGTGATTACAAGCACGATGTAATGCGGAAGTCGCTAGCCCGAGACAAGTAAGAATATCTAGATTTGCATGATTTAATTATGCATGAATTTTATGGAAATATTGTGGAAAATCAATTGGTTGGAATTTGTGGAGATTCACTGGCTGTAAAAAGGTTATAAACTGTCCATTTTATGCAGGGAGGTTAGTCCATAGGCAATCGTTATACTGTCGAAATTTTTAGAAAAAAAATTACGTAAAAATCATTTTTAAAACGATGTTATTACATGAAAAGTAATTTCCAACCACAGAAATGAGAAATTTAATACTTTTCATAAAAACATGAATATACTGAATTTTAAATAAAAAAAATATATTCATGTTATGGAAATTGGTGATATCGAGATCACAGAAAATTTCTCCCGGTTTGTAAACTACATGTGAATTGAAAAGAAAGAAATGAAAGAAAGAAGAGAGAAGGAAAGAAATACATACATACATACATATATATATATATATATGTGAATATGTATGGTATGTCAAATGAATAAGCACAGGTATGACACACATAATTATATATGTGTAACCATAAAGAAAAGAACAAAAAGAATAAATAGGAAGAACAAGAGAAGGATTTATTAAATCCTTATATGAAAATTAGTAAGTAAATAAATGAGCCTAGTAATATATTCATGAAGCTTTTATGAATATATTTAATTAATTCTCGACTAAGTTACAGTGCGGTAATTGTAGGAAAGCTATAAAGCGGGGGCCTTGTTGGCGATTGAGCAGCCACCATTAGCATAGCTAATCTAAAGGTGATTAGTTTAAGGAAGTTGCACGATGTAAGACGATGATTCGAGTTCGGCGAAGCTCGAGGCATGAAACACCAAGCTCAATGAGGTAAGACATTTATATAATTCAGCGTTAGAATTATATTGTATAGATATAGTTGAATTGTATGGTAATGGTGAAAATTAAAAGATTTGAGGTTTAGTGACACATAAGAAAAGATATACCCATAGTAATATGGTAAACTGAGGAAATGACTCAATGATATGGGTATGGTGAGTAAATGATCTACAGAATAGATCTCGAATGGACTCCTTAACATTGAATGATTTTAGTGTCATAATGAAATACTATGAACGACATGAATGGATGAGTCTTAGTTTTAACATTGAAAGTAAAGGTGATTTAGTTTACCAACACCGTGAAATGATATTATATGTTATTGGACAATAGAAAATCTTGAATGATTTATTGGATGTGCTCCTGTTGAAATAGAATAGATTGAATTGAGGACTCTAAAATGAAATGTAAAATAATGACGAGTTAGGTATAGGTGCTAAGTCGAGATGTTTGAGGGTGATGATCTAAGGAAGAATTGACATTATAGTTAGCACTATACCGAGTGACATTACCTTAATTCATTTCATAAGGATGCCTCGTTTCAATAATGTTTTGATTCCATTGTTTAATTGCATCGCTCTTAAACATGCCTCGTTTTATGCACAAGATTTGAAAACATTCGTTTATACAATACTTACATGAATGTTTTGAATGCTTAAATTGTTTGAAAAGATTGAACATATAGTGTAATGTATGTATTCATATATATAGATGATCTTAAAGAAAAACGTATTACATACTATACACTATTTTTACAAGAAAAGTGAAAGGTTCAAATGTTTTATGAGACTGTAGGCACCCTAAAAGAATTTAAATTCAATAAAACATAGTGGAAACCGCCTAATTGGAGCTTTGCTCATTAGGCAGAGATGCTTGTCCGACAATAGTCGTGGACAAGTCTCAGTCACGCCTGATCAGTGTGGCTGAGAGAGATGAGGTCTATGGCCATAGATAGCGCCCTAGTTGGTTTCCAGGGGACGATGACATGATTTTCACTGCTAGCTACAGTGATATAAGTCTTTATTGATAGAGTGATAGGGATCTAGCCTAGTCTCAATCATATGATATGCAATTTAGAGTATGCTTTTAGATCGATATGAACTCTAAACTGATATGATTTTACAATATGTGAAATGTGTTTCGATGTTTTATTCGATCACACATGATATGAAAAGAAAAATGTGCACGTTTTGATTGAAACAAAATGAAAAGACATGTTTTCATTTGATATGATACGAAAAGAAAAATGTGCACGTTTTGATTGAAACAAAATGAACAGACATGTTTTGATTTGACATGATATGAAAAGAAAAATGTGCACGTTTGATTGAAATGAAATGACAAGACATGTTTTTATTTGATATGATATGAAAAGAGAAATGTGCACGTTTTATTTGAAACGATATGAAAAGTACATGTTTTGATTTTGTGACGACTAGTATCATGTGGGGCCGGTCGCACTCAACCGTATTGTTCGCTTTGGGAGTATCATGTGGGGCCCCCTCACGAATAGGTCCAATGGTTAGTCGTTACTCGACTCTTGAGGAAGTCAAGGGTTCGAGTAGCGGTGGACGCTAAAGAAATCCGTGAGGGGGCCCCACATGATACTCCCAAAGCGGACAATATGGTTGAGTGCGACCGGCCTCACATGATACTGGTCGTCACAATAAAACGCGCATTTTATTGTGACGACCAGTATCATGTGGGGCCGGTCGCACTCAACCATATTGTCTGCTTTGGGAGTATCATGTGGGGCCCCCTCACGGATTTCTTTCGCGTCCCGTCGCGCTCGAACACCTTACCTCTTGTAAGTGTCGAGACACGACTACCATTGGACCCACGAAATGTGAAAAGAGAAATATGCATGCTTTGATCACACATGATATGAAAAGGGAAATGTGTATGCTTTCAATCATGTCTTAAAAATAAACGAGAGATGATTTGAGATTTGACATGATTTGAACATGTTCTAAGAGTACACATGATATGATTTCAATATCACACATGATTCATATACGACTATATGTTAAATGTAATGAAATGTGAGATGATAGTTGTTTTATACAGTAAAACTTGCATAAGTGATATGTGGAATCAGAATAGAACGATATACATTCTGCATGAAATATATTATGATCTTATGCTGTACATTGAACATGAGATGTATAGGAAGAGGTATCATGACTTTTATACTATATGTGACTATATTTCTCTAAGTTGGAAATATTACGACTTAATACAATACAAAATGTACTTATTGATGAGAAGTGATATGGTCTAATAGTGTCTGAACAAAACTTCACATGAAATGACATGATATGATATGATATGATATAGTATATTATGGAATAATGACAAAAGATTGAAAATGGTTAATCGACTATGATTAAAGGTTAATATATCAGATAAGTATCGGGATGAGTATAATGAGGTACTACAAAGAGACTCTCCCTTATTAATACCTTAAGCTCTTACACACCAAGAAACCTTTAGGACATGATCTGAGCCATTTGATAAACGATCATAGAGTGAATATGACGTGAAAATCCCTAAAGGTTTCATTCATCGCATTAGGACAGTGTAAGTCTAATTCTGCATTTATATAAATGACTTATTGAGCTGTGGTTTTGCTCACCCCCTCAATTTCATATCTTTTCAGACTACTTGGGTTGAAACTTCACCAGGAGGGATTTTGAGTGGGACTCGGAGACGGTATCTAGGCTCGATACTTGTCCCTGTCCTCCGAAACTACTTGGTTGCTTTTGAGGTATGCACTCTTGGGCATACGCTTTTATTTTCAGGCAAATTTATGTATGGTTCTATAGGATGGGATGTAAACTAAAATAATGAGTAATCGATATAATGTTTTAATGTTATAATGTTATATGATAAGTATGCGAGGATTAGTTATGGACAATAATTAATTTCTCCTCATCTTATGTGATAACCGTAAATTTTCCATTTATTGGAAATTAGAAATATTGAAAATAAATATTAGAGAAATTAAATAAGGGGAAATAAATAAAATTTGCAAGAAACGGGATATTGGTGAAAATCCTGAGAAATGAGGAAGTGATGAATAAGGAAATTCGTGTGAAGGAAATTAAATGGAAAAAAAAAATAAAGTCGGAGTTATTGAAAATAAGAAAAGGAGGAATTTAAATTGGATTAACGGAAATCCAAAATTAATAAAATAAAAATGCGTATATTATATATTTATATAATTAAATTATATAAATATATTTACACATGTTTTTATATAAATACATATGTATGTATATGAATATTAGTATATATTATAAAATGAAATATATACTATTTTGTCTCAAACAAATACATGTGTATATTATAAAATGCATTTATATAATTATAAATATATATGTACAGATATACATATATATATATATGAAATATATATATATTATTATTTTAAATAAAAGTATATGAATATATAAGAAAAGTAAATGTTATTTTATATTAAAATTTATATGTATAAATATTTTATTATATCATTTATATAATTTATATATATATAAATGTTATTTAATTTTAAGTATATATAAATGTACATATATATATATATATACTAGACATGTATTTTGTAATGTACAATATATATAATTTATATCTAATATATATTGTATTACAATTTATATGAAATAATATTATATGTGTAATATATGGTAGATATTATATATATAATATATTGTATAATATATAGTAGGTTACATACTAAAAAGGGAAACCAAATAAACCAAAAAAGGAAAGAAAATAAAAAGGAAAACAAGACAGAATCGGGAAACCCGATTCTGTCACCGGAAGAGCCGCCCCCTTTAGCGGCCGCCGGAGAGGGAAAGGAGGAGAAGGAAAAGAAGCGTCGACGCCGGCAAGGGAAGAGGAAGCCGACGCCAACGCCGACGTGAAGAAACGGAGGAAAATCGAACGGGAAACAGAAGCAAACGCCGGAAGAGAAAAGAAAATGGCCGACGGCGATGTCGACCAAATCGGTGGCCGCCACTGCCACCGAAGCACTGCCGGAGGGAGAGGAACACGATGGAGGTCACCCGACGCGCAATGGACGGCGGAGGAACGCCGGCGAAGAGGAGAAGAAGCCGAGGCAAAATCGAGTGGATCCGCCGCCGTGCCGCCGATCCAGGCCAAGATGAGACCACCGGCAGCTTCGCCTCGACGCCGGCCAGCTGAGGGACCAACGAACCGCCGGAGAACCAGCCGCCGGCGAAGAACCGGCGAGGAAAGAAGCTGGACCGGTCTAAACCGGTTTGACCGGGAAAGGAAGAAGAAAAAGAAAAGAAAAAAAAAAAGAAAAAAAAAGGAAAAAGAAAAAGAAAAAGAAAAAGAAAAAGAAAAGAAAGAAAAGAAAAAGAGGAAAAAGGAAGAAAAAAGAAGAAAAAGAGGAAAAAGGAGAATTTTGGGAATTCGGAAAATTCTCAAAAATTCGACAACCCGGGATTTTACAAATTCGGTAAAAAATTTCCCGAGAATTTAATTTCAGAAAAAATTAAATAAATTATGAAAAATTCTAAAAATTAGAATTTTAATTCCAGAAATTATTTTCAGCAATCGAGATAAGGAATCGGGAGAAATGGAGCGCGGGCGCGATCGATAAGCGGAAGTCGCCGACCCGAAAAAAGGTAAGGGATGCATGTGCAGCACTGTAAGGATACTCAGTCTGCATAATTTAATTTGAAATATTTTATGCAATTATTTTATGAAAATTATTATGATGCATGATTTGCTGAAAATAATTTGGGAAGAAGTACTGGCTGAAAGATTTTAAACTGTATTTTCCGTGCAGGAGGTTAGTGAATCGGCAGCCGTTATGCTGCCGAAAATTTTAGAAAAACTTTATAAAATCATATTAAATGATTTATTTCCGAATTTCGATAGTAAATCGCTAGACATGAGGAAATTTCTAAATTTCATAAAATATGAATATAATGAGATGGAACTTTAGAGTATTCATGTATTCGAGAATGGTGATAATGAAATCACCGAAAATTCTCGAAATAGATAAATTACACGAATTACGAGACGAAAGATGAAGTGAAACATAGTGAATATTTTTATGGATATTTTTATCAATATTCACTAAAGGATTATAACCCTTATGGTTTTAAATCATGGAATTATATAATTGTATAAATTCCATAAGGTGTATTTTCCGATGAAAAATACGGTTTTGAGACTGGTTGGTATTCTTATCATGCTGATACATGATATGTGACATGTTTAGTCCCGGTCGACACCTGATCTGTGATCCACCGAGGACAATATAGATTATGGTCATAGATTTGACCGGTTTAGTCCTTTACCCTCCGTGGTTTATAGTACGACAAGATTAACGTCTATATTAAAATCCATAAATGATAGGTGACATGTTAAAAAGGGAAATATTTTACATGACATGGAATATGTCAAACGGAACAGGCCATACCGAGCAGAGACTCGATGATTGAACCGTGGGAGCCACCTCTAGAGTCCTTCGGGAACTAAGTGCTACACGTGTTGCGATATTTCAGTACAGGCCATACCGAGCAGAGACTCGATGATTGAACCGTGGGAGCCACCTCTAGAGTCCTTCGGGAACTAAGTGCTACACGTGTTCTGATGTTTCAGTACAGGCCATACCGAGCAGAGACTCGATGATTGAACCGTGGGAGCCACCTCTAGAGTCCTTCGGGAACTAAGTGCTACACGTGTTCCGATATTTCAGTACAGGCCATACCGAGCAGAGACTCGATGATTGAACCGTGGGAGCCACCTCTAGAGTCCTTCGGGAACTAAGTGCTACACGTGTTCCGATGTTTCAGTACAGGCCATACCGAGCAGAGACTCGATGATTGAACCGTGGGAGCCACCTCTAGAGTCCTTCGGGAACTAAGTGCTACACGTGTTCCGATGTTTCAGTACAGGCCATACCGAGCAGAGACTCGATGATTGAACCGTGGGAGCCACCTCTAGAGTCCTTCGGGAACTAAGTGCTACACGTGTTCCGATGTTTCAGTACAGGCCATACCGAGCAGAGACTCGATGATTGAACCGTGGGAGCCACCTCTAGAGTCCTTCGGGAACTAAGTGCTACACGTGTTCCGATGTTAGTATGAGAAATCGTAGGATATTATGACGATAAGTAAGTGAGTGTGATTCGTGAATTCGACAAATGTCAAAGAATGAAATAGATTTTAATAGCTTATTCTGCTTTTTAACGGACAGAACTAATTAAGAGAGTACATTAAAACATGAAATAAGTTTTAAAGAAATAAGATGATGATTTAACTAATATTCTTTTCAAGGAATATACGGATATTAATTATTCTATTTAAAGGCTTTATTTCGTAGAGGCATTATTTTGAAAGGAATATGAAAAAGATTATGAAAGATTAAAAAGGAAAAGGATTTATTAATTCAAAACAAAAAAGAAAACTTTTTCTCTACAGTTGCTTCTAGGTTCCGTAACAAGTATGGTATTCTAAAATACCTACCTTACTCCATTCGGATCCCTAGCCGACTGTAGTATCTTTCCTACATGCGAGCCTAGAGCCCATAGGAAAAATGAAAAAGATTTTCAGCATATAGGAAGCTGAGTATCAAGTGAGGCATATAATTCTCTTACTGAGCCGTGGTTTTGCTCACCCCTTAATTTTCAACATCTCAGGTTTTGATGAATGTGAGATCAGTGGATTGTGGATCCTGGCTGTACACGAAGGACAATGAGTCAGACCGACTGATTATTTGAGGTATGATCATTTAATTCTCTGTATTTAGACACGTCAATAGTACTACTTATCTGATGTATTACGATAGGGGATGTGTATAATATAAACAATATTATGTAAAATTTATTAACAGTCAGTACAAGTGAAGTATCGCAGACAGCCCAACCGGTTAAGTTGTGTATAAGAAGGGTAAAAATGTGGTCACGGGTCGTGACAGATTTAATGGTATCAGAGCATTGGTTGGCCTGATGTCTGTGGATACTTTGGAAAGAAAAGAGTTAAACATCCCCTGTAGTACTGTGTCGTCTGAATACATAGAGAAAATAAATGATTGTAAATGGGGTAAAATGATTTAAAGGGAGTGAGAAAGTATAAACTGAGAATGTTAAAGAAGAAAATAGGCTCAGAAATTATCGAAAAATTTGTGATCCTTCAAATCTATATGAAGGCCTGTTCGGTAAGGAACAGAAATGGACTCGGTGAGGGCCCCACCAGTACTTTTCTGTCCGAACCGAACTGAGACCTGAAAGTGATGGTATAAAATAGGGGAATAAAATATCATCATTAAATAGACTTTAAGATCACCGATTGAGGGTAATTTGAAGAGAGAGAAAATTTTTAGCTAAAAATGACCAAAATACCCCTACCCCCAAAATTTTATCGGGAGTCAAAATAGATCACCAGAAGTTGGAATTGATCGATTTGACAGAGAAATTAATGATATAAAGCTGAATTACAAGTAAATTAATCCCATTGTGGATTTTAGTGAACTTCTCTGTCGAAAATCGAATGAGATCTAACTTGCTGTTATAAGTATCAGAAAGGATACTATCAACACATAGATGATCAGTTCATTGATTTGAATGTATATTGAGGAGATAGAAATAAATGTCGAAATGACGAAAATGCCCCTATATTGGGCGATGTGCGGAATAGTGTTAAAACCGAGCTGAATTGGAATCCATTGATAGTAATGGAATTATTAATGGCATAGAAGATGTCATATGAATCTAACGATCCCTATTACTTATTCCACTAACACTTAGATTACGGACGCGAAAGAAAAACCCCAAGTGGACTGTGGGCCATAGGGGATAACAGTATGGTTGAGTGAGGCGGCCAGGGCTCCCCCCCACGAGTGGACTTTGGGCCATAGTGGTAAATCCTGGGCTTCACAATAAAACAATCCGTGAGGGACTAAGTGCCACGTCTGTGTGACGGGGGCCACCTCTAGAGCTCAGAGCGGACAGCACGGATGAGTGGTGCGGCTCGGGCCCCTCCGGCTTGAGAGCGGCAAATCCGAGGCATCACAATAAAACGTGTACAGGCGGACGGTGAACGAGCCGGGGCCTTATATGATGCGATCCAAAGAGTGTAGTGGAATGTCATCAAATGTTTGGCCCGGTTATTGACTGAAAGGGTCGAAAATTAAGAGTGTATTGAACGGGATCGTTAAATACTATGAAAAGTGAAATGATTACAAGAATTGACTGATGAGGTGAAAAGTACAGATAATGAAATACATACTGGTATGATTACTTATGGTTCTGTACGTTTTCATTTCTTTGAGGTATCAAACAGATAATCGTACATAGAACCGACGTATCTTGGAATATGTGCTATAGAATGAGGTACTGTTTGGAGTACTGTGAATTAGAGGATAAATATAAGAACAGTCAAGTGATGAAAAGAAGATGACCGCTAACCTAAGTTCTTCAAGACCCTTGAGACAGAACTGTGATGGGCGACCCAATGATGGGCGACCCAATGATGGGCGACCCGTAGTGGATCATGTGTCGTGAGATATAGGCGAACTATCTCATCGCCGACTCACTAGTAAGGATAAACCTGAGGCGAAAGGATCACCTAGGGGATGCTCGTCGATGGTCAATATGAACGAGCGAGGCCCTTATAAGTATCCCAACGGTAACACGAGTGTAAGGAACTAGGTACGTAAGGGGTGCCAAGGTTCAAACCTTGTGGAGAATATACTCAAGGGAACTAAGCCTGAATTCAATAAATGGAAATGGTTTTAAAGTGAATAACTGAATTGAAACAAGTAGCTGTAAAGTGTGTTGATAACCATTGTACTTGATACAGCTTACCAGAATGAGATTCGTAACGCTGTGAAGTATGACTATGTAATGAAATCAAGGTAGAGTATGTATCAAAATGATTTGAATATGGAATGTCTCTACCTTGAAACTACACTGTGAAATGATGGGAAACAATGATGAAGGTCCAAAATGATAAAAGAAGTGTGGTTAAAGAAACTGTCGGTTGAGAATTCCAATAAATTCCAAAGTAACATAGATTGAGAAATCAGGTTAATGTTGATTCGATCGTGGATATGAAATTTATTCTTAAGCTTGTATCGAAGAATATAGAAGAAATCCGACAAGCTTAAGAAAATAATTTTTGGAAAATATTATGGATGATGAAATTCACAAGTATCGATGTAAAGAAAGGAAATACAAATGATATGATTTGAGGATGAATTAAATGATGTATTAAAATTTTTGGTTATACACTAAAATTCTTATGAAGAACAAATAAATATTATATGGAAGTGATGCCTTAAATATGATTCAATCGGAGATGTATAAGGAGCTTATAAGAGCAATCCTTGTAAAAGGCATAATCAGATAAAAAGTTAAAGAACGATGGTCACAAGATGATAAGAAAGGTACGATTAAAGAAAGTATCAGATTTGATTTCCGATAAAACTTCCAAAGTTATATAAATTAGAGGAATCGAGATAACACTAATTTGATTTTAAATATGAAGTTAAATTCTAAGCTTATATCGGAAGATATAGAAAGAATCTGAAAAGCTTAAGAAAATAACTCTGGAAAATGTGTGAATAATGAAATTCACGTGTAGAGGTTTAGATGACGAAAATACTAATAAAAAAAAATTGAGAATAAAGGAGTTATCTGTATAGGTGTAAATGAGAGAAATGCAAATGATGTTGAGTTGTAGACAAATCAAAAAGGATATATTAAATTTCTATCATTGATGAAGTTCTGGTGAAGAACAAGTATTAATCTACGTGAAAATAGACGCTTTATTGATCTGATTAGAGATACGTGAGGAGTAAATAAGACTAGCTACTGTATAAAGCGTCCTTAGATAAAAGATTGAAGGTTGGTGTCCATAAGAAGATGATTTGAACTCGAAGTGAATTTTACGAGTTCCGATTGAAGTTATAAGGGTAATGAGTTGCCTTGTAAAGTAGATAAGCCTAAAGAATGAGGCATCCTTACATGAGTAAATTGATGAAATACTGATAGAGTCTAAAGTATAAATGGAACATGAGCAACATTGTGATATGATCCTTAAACTCTTAAAGGCTATGGGATTGTGCTAAGATTAACAACTAAGAAATTTGGCTAGACAGTATCTCCTCTTGAAATATATGATTTTGAGACGACAGGATGACAGTGAACCTGTCTATGATATAAAGATAATGATTGAGATACGAAAGTAATGAGTCTAGCTAAATACTATTGTCAGCCTATAAAAGAGTGATGAGACTGGCTGCTTTATAGACGAGATCTAATTAAAGAAATTAAAGTCGGCAGATGGCTAGTGTAAAGAAAAAGATGGTACGCAAGATTTTAAAAGATCTTAGCAGTATAGTACCATGCCAATTAAAAATAATATATGTATAATATATATATATGAAGAGATAAATAGTAGAAATATGAAAACGAAAATGAAAGTGGAATAAGGAAATAAATTGCATGATGAGAAGGGAACATCAATATGAAACAGTTCCCGCAGTTAAGACTGAAAGTGAATGGTGTTGGTTATCACATAACTGTGGCAAGATGTAAAATCAAAGCCAGAACTGATAAGTGAAAGTAATGATACTCCAAGGAGTAAGATAATTGATATGTTTACTGCCAGTAAAATGTTTGTACATATAACCACCTCGAAATGATAAAGATGGTGGAATTGTATAGATAATGTGGTGCTTAAATGGATAATTCGAGGATTCAATCACAGAATCTAGAATTATGAAAAGAGTATATTCTCAGGTATATTCTAAAATTTAAATGATATTGAATATACCATAAGAGTAAGAGATGTAATGACCATACTACATGAAAAGAGACATGGAGAGAAAATGATTGTCTCATGATTCATTTCTGTAAGAGATGATTAACAGTAAAATTTGCAATGATATGTAGCCTTGATGGAATAAGTGTGAAAATAAATATTGTGGACAATAAAAGTCCAAAAGAGAAATGACGATATGGAAGTGATTAAAGACTGATGATCTAAATAGAATCACTTTCCATTATCAGACTTCTAGATTCTCTAGTGCCTTAGTCGCAGTATAAGTGCTAAACGGTGTAAATGTGTATGTACAGTTCCAGTGAGCCTTACATGTGATGGGAGTCTCTGTGTTGCCATATGCTTAATGAGAAATAGCAAAAGGCTTGAGATCCCAAGTGTATTGATAGCACCGCTCCATACTGATGTGTATATATATATATATTTGAGCGTGAGATGTAAACGCTCCATGATATTTAGAGAGCGTGTGCATGAGGTGTATAAGCTACTGGGACAATTACATACAACTGACTGACACATGTAATTGATAGTTTTAAACTATATCGACTTGGCACTAAGTGAGAAAAATGGATGATGAACAGTATAGAACAGCTGTGACATGAAAAACATTGTGCATGGACTCTTATGTGAAAAGAGTGGAAATGAATAATCTCTCGATTTAAGAAATGAACTTGCGGGAGTATAGACATATACGATAAAAGACAGCATGTAGTGGTCTAAAGCACTCTTGATGTTGAAAGTGTGCTAGCAGTATTACTTGGAGGATGAACTAAAGGTCAGAAGTCATAAGTATACGGCGTATACCCCCTTTGGACTTAAGTTAAATTCGGAGGACCGAATTTCTTAAGGTGGGGAGGATGTGATAACCGTAAATTTTCCATTTATTGGAAATTAGAAATATTGAAAATAAATATTAGAGAAATTAAATAAGGGGAAATAAATAAAATTTGCAAGAAACGGGATATTGGTGAAAATCCTGAGAAATGAGGAAGTGATGAATAAGGAAATTCGTGTGAAGGAAATTAAATGGAAAAAAAAATAAAGTCGGAGTTATTGAAAATAAGAAAAGGAGGAATTTAAATTGGATTAACGGAAATCCAAAA
Organism: Heritiera littoralis; assembly: GCA_031772115.1. Classification (NCBI taxonomy): domain Eukaryota; kingdom Viridiplantae; phylum Streptophyta; class Magnoliopsida; order Malvales; family Malvaceae; genus Heritiera; species Heritiera littoralis. The sequence continues at coordinate 4,984,336 of JAPDPK010000043.1, forward strand.
TTAATAAAATAAAAATGCGTATATTATATATTTATATAATTAAATTATATAAATATATTTACACATGTTTTTATATAAATACATATGTATGTATATGAATATTAGTATATATTATAAAATGAAATATATACTATTTTGTCTCAAACAAATACATGTGTATATTATAAAATGCATTTATATAATTATAAATATATATGTATAGATATACATATATATATATGAAATATATATTTATTATTTTAAATAAAAGTATATGAATATATAAGAAAAGTAAATGTTATTTTATATTAAAATTTATATGTATAAATATTTTATTATAGCATTTATATAATTTATATATATAAATGTTATTTAATTTTAAGTATATATAAATGTACATATATATATATATATATACTAGACATGTATTTTGTAATGTACAATATATATAATTTATATCTAATATATATTGTATTACAATTTATATGAAATAATATTATATGTGTAATATATGGTAGATATTATATATATATATAATATATTGTATAATATATAGTAGGTTACATACTAAAAAGGGAAACCAAATAAACCAAAAAAGGAAAGAAAATAAAAAGGAAAACAAGACAGAATCGGGAAACCCGATTTTGTCACCGGAAGAGCCGCCCCCGTTAGCGGCCGCCGGAGAGGGAAAGGAGGAGAAGGAAAAGAAGCGTCGACGCCGGCAAGGGAAGAGGAAGCCGACGCCAACGCCGGCGTGAAGAAACGGAGGAAAATCGAACGGGAAACAGAAGCAAACGCCGGAAGAGAAAAGAAAATGGCCGACGGCGATGTCGACCAAATCGGTGGCCGCCACTGCCACCGAAGCACTGCCGGAGGGAGAGGAACACGATGGAGGTCACCCGACGCGCAATGGACGGCGGAGGAACGCCGGCGAAGAGGAGAAGAAGCCGAGGCAAAATCGAGTGGATCCGCCGCCGTGCCGCCGATCCAGGCCAAGATGAGACCACCGGCAGCTTCGCCTCGACGCCGGCCAGCTGAGGGACCAACGAGCCGCCGGAGAAGAACCGGCCGCCGGGGAAAGAAGCTGGACCGGTCTGAACCGGTTTGACCGGGAAAGGAAGAAGAAAAAGAAAAGAAAAAAAAAAGAAAAAAAAGGAAAAAGAAAAAGAAAAAGAAAAAGAAAAAGAAAAGAAAGAAAGAAAAGAAAAAGAGGAAAAAGGAAGAAAAAAGAAGAAAAAGAGGAAAAATGAGAATTTTGGGAATTCGGAAAATTTCCGAAAATTCGACAACCCGGGATTTTACAAATTCGGTAAGAAATTTCCCGAGAATTTAATTTCAGAAAAAATTAAATAAATTATGAAAAATTCTAAAAATTAGAATTTTAATTCCAGAAATTATTTTCAGCAATCGAGATAAGGAATCGGGAGAAATGGAGCGCGGGCGCGATCGATAAGCGGAAGTCGCCGACCCGAAAAAAGGTAAGGGATGCATGTGCAGCACTGTAAGGATACTCAGTCTGCATAATTTAATTTGAAATATTTTATGCAATTATTTTATGAAAATTATTATGATGCATGATTTGCTGAAAATAATTTGGGAAGAAGTCTGGCTGAAAGATTTTAAACTGTATTTTCCGTGCAGGAGGTTAGTGAATCGGCAGCCGTTATGCTGCCGAAAATTTTAGAAAAACTTTATAAAATCATATTAAATGATTTATTTCCGAATTTCGATAGTAAATCGCTAGACATGAGGAAATTTCTAAATTTCATAAAATATGAATATAATGAGATGGAACTTTAGAGTATTCATGTATTCGAGAATGGTGATAATGAAATCACCGAAAATTCTCGAAATAGATAAATTACACGAATTACGAGACGAAAGATGAAGTGAAACATAGTGAATATTTTTATGGATATTTTTATCAATATTCACTAAAGGATTATAACCCTTATGGTTTTAAATCATGGAATTATATAATTGTATAAATTCCATAAGGTGTATTTTCCGATGAAAAATACGGTTTTGAGACTGGTTGGTATTCTTATCATGCTGATACATGATATGTGACATGTTTAGTCCCGGTCGACACCTGATCTGTGATCCACCGAGGACAATATAGATTATGGTCATAGATTTGACCGGTTTAGTCCTTTACCCTCCGTGGTTTATAGTACGACAAGATTAACGTCTATATTAAAATCCATAAATGATAGGTGACATGTTAAAAAGGGAAATATTTTACATGACATGGAATATGTCAAACGGAACAGGCCATACCGAGCAGAGACTCGATGATTGAACCGTGGGAGCCACCTCTAGAGTCCTTCGGGAACTAAGTGCTACACGTGTTGCGATATTTCAGTACAGGCCATACCGAGCAGAGACTCGATGATTGAACCGTGGGAGCCACCTCTAGAGTCCTTCGGGAACTAAGTGCTACACGTGTTCTGATGTTTCAGTACAGGCCATACCGAGCAGAGACTCGATGATTGAACCGTGGGAGCCACCTCTAGAGTCCTTCGGGAACTAAGTGCTACACGTGTTCCGATGTTTCAGTACAGGCCATACCGAGCAGAGACTCGATGATTGAACCGTGGGAGCCACCTCTAGAGTCCTTCGGGAACTAAGTGCTACACGTGTTCCGATGTTTCAGTACAGGCCATACCGAGCAGAGACTCGATGATTGAACCGTGGGAGCCACCTCTAGAGTCCTTCGGGAACTAAGTGATACACGTGTTCCGATGTTAGTATGAGAAATCGTAGGATATTATGATGATAAGTAAGTGAGTGTGATTCGTGAATTCGACAAATGTCAAAGAATGAAATAGATTTTAATAGCTTATTCTGCTTTTTAACGGACAGAACTAATTAAGAGAGTACATTAAAACATGAAATAAGTTTTAAAGAAATAAGATGATGATTTAACTAATATTCTTTTCAAGGAATATACGGATATTAATTATTCTATTTAAAGGCTTTATTTCGTAGAGGCATTATTTTGAAAGGAATATGAAAAAGATTATGAAAGATTAAAAAGGAAAAGGATTTATTAATTCAAAACAAAAAAGAAAACTTTTTCTCTACAGTTGCTTCTAGGTTCCGTAACAAGTATGGTATTCTAAAATACCTACCTTACTCCATTCGGATCCCTAGCCGACTGTAGTATCTTTCCTACATACGAGCCTAGAGCCCATAGGAAAAATGAAAAAGATTTTCAGCATATAGGAAGCTGAGTATCAAGTGAGGCATATAATTCTCTTACTGAGCCGTGGTTTTGCTCACCCCTTAATTTTCAACATCTCAGGTTTTGATGAATGTGAGATCAGTGGATTGTGGATCCTGACTGTACACGAAGGACAATGAGTCAGACCGACTGATTATTTGAGGTATGATCATTTAATTCTCTGTATTTAGACACGTCAATAGTACTACTTATCTGATGTATTACGATAGGGGATGTGTATAATATAAACAATATTATGTAAAATTTATTAACAGTCAGTACAAGTGAAGTATCGCAGACAGCCCAACCGGTTAAGTTGTGTATAAGAAGGGTAAAAATGTGGTCACGGGTCGTGACAGATTTAAGGTCCAATGGTTAGTCATGACTTGACACTTACAAGTGGTAAGGGGTTCAAGTCATGGCGGACGCGAATTGGGAATTTATTCCCGATAAATCCGTGCGTGATGCGGCTGGGCCCCTCCGGCTTGAGTCCGGCAAATCCAGTGCATCACAAAGCGGACAATACGGATGCGTGATGCGGCTGGGCCCCTCCGGCTTGAAACCGGCAAATCCAGTGCATCACAATAAAACGCGCGTTTTATTGTAACGGTCCAGCCTCGCCCTTGTATGGGCTATCTGGCACCGTTACTCATCCGTACTATCCGCTCTGGGGCCCACCGGCACCCGCACGGTTTTATCGGGAAACAAATTCCCAATTCGCGTCCACCATGACTTGAACCCCTTACCACTTGTAAGTGTCAAGTCATGACTAACCATTGGACTAGGTCCAATGGTTAGTCATGACTTGACACTTACAAGTGGTAAGGGGTTCAAGTCATGGTGGATGCGAATTGGGAATTTGTTTCCCGATAAAACCGTGCGGGTGCCGGTGGGCCCCAGAGCGGATAGTACGGATGAGTAACGGTGCCAGATAGCCCATACAGGGGCGAGGCTGGACCGTTACATCTTAAGGAGCAAATTTAAATCATAACTGAATTAAGAAATGAACGGAATTAGATAGTGACTACACTGACACCGAATACAAACTATAAAATGAAAAGGAAAAATTTAGTCAATAAATTTGCAGAATAAGAAAAAGTATGAGTGTCAAGCGAATCATTGCGGCCTTCGGGTCGTGACAGGTGCTCACTGTGGAAACCTATAGGTTTCACCTTAAATCCCACAGTCATGTACAATACCTACGGACTGATCAGGTCTTGCAATCATATAACAGTATGCATGATCACTAGAGAATGACTATCTCGAAACAATTTCATAAATCATTTCATTTGACAGTAGAAATCATTTTTAAATAGCAATTATCTTCAATCAGTTGAAAATCTTATAAAATAATAATAAATTTTCATTTTATGCAATTTAAGCATTTCATGTAAATTTTCTCATGTAAATCATTTAATGAAAATTATTTTATGCAACTTATGTCATGTAATTCATTTCATGTAAATCATGTCATATAACTCAATTCATGTAAATCAATTCATATAAATCACTTCATGTAATTCAATTCATATAAATCATTTCGTGTAAATATATTCATGTAAATCATTTCATGTAATGCAATTTATGTAACTTATGTCATGTAATTCAATTCATGTAGAACATTCCATGTCATGCAATAGTTAGGCTTGTAGAAATTAAAGATAATTTCTATTTCTTGTGTTCGGGAAAATTGGGAAGGAACGATTAAAATGAGATTTTCGAAAATCTTTTATTGCAAGTAAAACATATCCTATGCAACTCCTATACATGTTTCTTATCTCTATTTCCGTGCAGAATAAAATCTGGTACTGCCCATTATGCCTCTTAATTTCTGGTACTTCATACTGCATAAAAATACTAAGTTATATTTAAAATTCTATATTAGAATTCTAATAATTATTCCATAAATTTCTATTTCCTTTTTATCACTCTCAACAATTAATTTATTTTATTTTCTACTAAATACCATAATATAATTTCAATTATATCCTATTCTTTCTTTAATTTCCTTGTTACCAATAATTTCAATTTCTATTTAAAATCCCATATATAACTATAATGAATATTTCTATAAATTCCTATTTTCCATTTCATAAATCTCAACAATTTATTTATTTAATTTTTTACTAAATGTCTTAATATAACTATACTTAAATTAAAATTTTTTCTCAATTATAATTCCACTAATAATTTCATATTTCAAGTCTAATAATTATTCTATTAATCCTTACTTTCTATTTTATCTCTTTTTATGGTAAATTATTTTATTTCTTATTAAGTACCAAAATTGAGCTATAATTAAATTGACTTACTCTTTTAAATTTAAATTTCATTAAAATTCTATTACCTTTAATAATTTACTAAAGCCAAATATTTTACTTTTACCTTATGTCTATTATTTCTCAATTCAAATTTCACAAATAATCTTTATCTTTTATTACTATTAACTCTCATAATCAATTTATTTTATTTTCTATTAATTATCACTATATAATTATCATTCAATCATATTCTCTTATTTTAATTCACTCCATTAACGTTCATGAGAATTAAAATCAATTTACCATTCTTGAATTTCCTATCATTTTCATTCCCTTTATTAACTTCAACAATTTGTTTATTTTATTTCCTATTAACTATCATAACATAATTACAATTAAATCATTTTCTTTTATACCACAAATTTCTTCAATGATTCTATTAACCTTGATTGATTTTCTTTTAACCTTTAAATTATAACTTAGCATGAAACTCCTACCAATTCCTATAATTTCATTACACTAAATAGAACTCCTTGTCAATTTAATTTCTCAAATAATTTCATTAACATTTATTATTTTATTCTTAAATTCTCAAACTATAAAAATTCCTATGGTACTCCCATTCCAAGCATAAATCAAACACTATTTTATATATCCAATTTATCTTTCTTTAATTTAGTTTCATAATTTATTCTATTAACTCTTATTTCCATTTGTTAATTTCATTAATCAATTATCTGTTAATTTTTTTTCTACTAACACCATAACACACTACATTATAATTATGATATTTTTCTCCATTCTAAATTTCACCAATTAAATCTATTATTCCAAATTTATTTTCCTTTAGCCATTTGATCATAAAAATGGGCATGAGAATTCCATAGAATGGCCTAGTATCCCTATAATTTTTTTCTCATGGTTTTCCATTCACCTTTTTTTTTTTTGGTTTTCCCTTTTACTATTTTCTTTTCCTTTTCTGTTTTCTTTTCTTTTCTTGGTTTTCCTTTCACTGTCGACACTTCTCATCTGGCAGCCATGACCGAACTCCTCTATCGCTCATCCTTGTAGTGTTTCAACTATTCTTTTCTTAATCTAGCTTAGGCACATTTTCTATTTCCCTTAGGCATTTTATTAAACACCCTTAATTCATCCATTTTCATCACCATTCTTTCAGCCCAATAACAGCCGGATAACCCCCTGTTTCATGCCACTCTTGTTTTGACAAACTTCCATTTCATCCAAGTTTCAAACAACTTTCCCTCATCATTTTCCTACTAATCCTACCAAATCACATATCAAAATCATTAAAATTTCATTATTTTTCTGTCACAGCCGAATCCCATAAACTTCATTACTTTTCATTTTTCTTCAATCTAATATACCAATCATATTCCCATGCATGAATAATCCAAGAACTATAACTGAAATTGGGAGAACCATCACCATATTAACTTTTCTGCTCTAGCCGAACTGCTCACCTCCAAACCGATTCTACCAACATAATTTTCAACTCCTAAATGCTGGAATTCAGCCACTAAATTCCAGCTTTAAAACGTCCTCAAGGCGGGTGATAGATTTATTGAAGAAGGTTAAGTAATTTAATGAAGAGAGGATGGGGTTTAGCATGGAAAACGTGAGGAAGCTTCGGTAAAAATGGAAGAAATCGGCAGTAGCAGGATAGAGGAAAAAGGTCAGTGGAAGAAGGCTGGGTTTTGGCTGAACTTAGTATTATTTTATTTCTATTTCACCTAATCGCATTGACCATTTTGACCAACTTTCATATTAAATGACCATTGTACCCTTGTATATTTTCATTATTTGCATTTATATCTTATCATTAATTTAATAATTTAAATTCAGGTTTAACATTCTATTTTTATTATTTCTCTTATATTTAGGTCAAACATAGTCAATTATTGACTCTTGAGGGGGTTTGACCAATCTTAGGTAGTGAAATTACCAAACTACCACTTATCAAAACTTGTCACCTAATTCACGTAATTTAGTTCACGGGCTAAGTCCACATGAAACTTCTTTACACGAGACTTCTCTTAAAACAGTCTATAAGTTCAAAGTCAATTTGGTTTGACCGTTATTCAGGAAAGTTCTCCCAAGATATGGACACGATCGTCATTTTCAGATTTGTTTCTTGCTTTTCAAAATACACTCAAACGAGATGATTTTGAGACACAGATTCTTGCTATGTTCATATTTCATCTCCGATATCAATATTATAGGGTCTCAATTCGATCTGGACAGAAAAAATCCTAGTGGGGCCCTTATCAAGTACCTCTCTGAACCTTATCGAACAAACCCTTCATTTAAATATTTAAAAATAATTTTCTCTTTTTTTGAATTCTACACTCTGTAGCTTATAGTGAATATATGAAAATTCGAAACCTCACAATATTCATGTGCATGAAATGTTGACCAAAACCCTCGTCAATCTAAACACATGATTTCAACATGATTTAAGCTTAAATAAACATGAATATAGCTTAAGCACAGGAGAATTAGTAAGAAAACCATGAGAATTTCCTAGTTTCCCATGAAACTCACCTTGATCAAAATCAATGGGAGGTCTCACAATCAGATTTTGCTGTTTTGACACTTAATTTGGGCACTAAATTGAAGAGCAAGTTGAGTAGAATAATTTTAGTGAAGAAAGTGCTTGATTTTAAGGTGATTTTCTTATGTTTTTTTCACTTTCTCTCTCCTCTTCAAGGTTAGCTATGGAGTAAATGTTAGGGTCTGGTTTCCAGTAGAAATGGATGAGAAGCTACTAGAGAAGATGATAAAATTCTGATTTTTATGGACAAAATTATAATTTTGCCCTTATCTTAAAGATTTCTTCCAAAATTGCCACTAAACTTTGACTTTGTTGAAAACAGTCTATCGAACCTCTAAAAATTTTATTTAATCACAATACAAATCTATTTAGCTTGCTTTAATGTTTGGTGGAGCGTTTGTTGAAGTTTGGTTACCAATTTGGGTAAAATTACTAAAATGCCCATAACTATAAAATCACGAAAATTTCTACCTTCACTTTTAATTTCTTCCATCTAACTAGATGTTGTAGAACTATATTTTATGAGAAATTATTTAGTATAAACCATAGGTCCAAAGTTCTCTTAATTTGACTGTTTTTTCTGAAAATTTTGACGGCCTATGGACATTTTCTAAATTATTGCACATTTTCCGAAATATGCAAAAATAATTTAGATTGGGGCTAAGATTCTTACCATAATATTTTTTGGCTCCAAATATTGAATCCCTGAAGTTTCACCTTCATATAGACTTCCGAGAATCGGTAGGGCCCACTTACTATTTAATCATAAAACCTAAGATAAAATCAAATATTTATTAATTATAATTATTCCATAATTTCCAATTATATAAATATAATTAAACAGTACTTGAAAATTCAAGGTCTCACATCTTACAGTAAAATCTAAAGAATCGTTTGGGATCATTTCTTTTTTAAAAAATTTTGTTTTTGTTTTGTTTTGTTTGTTTTGTTTTGAAATTCTGAAATCAAAAAATTTGTTTGGTTAATACTATGACGTATTGAAAACAAATATCTAATCTGGTTCAGATAGAATAATTCAGTTCACATAATAAATTTTTAAATATTAAATAAAAATAACAATATGTTCATCAAATAACTTATATATAATATTAAATAATATTATTTTATACTATTTAATACTGATATTAAATATGTTCATCTAATCATATTAAAATTTAATAAAATTTAAATAATTTTATAATTAAATATAATACTAAAAATATTTTTATTAGATAATAATTGATATTAACAAAATTCTATATTTCCTAATTAAACAATAATATGAATATAAATTATATTTAATAATATTATTTACTTTCATTGTAATAATATTAAATTATTAAATAATATATATTCAACTAATTAATTTATAATAAATTTTATAATTAATATAATATACATTAAATTTAATATAAATAATATTATTTAATGTTAAGTATTCACTTATATAATAATACTAAATATTATTTAATTAATTAATTTTATTCTATATTTTTTATTATGAAAATATATTATTATATTAATATATAAATCTTGTTCACTTACTTAAAAATAGTACTAAAAATGAAAATATGTTTTCCAAAATAACGGAAGCAAGAACTTCTTTCTTCCATCAATTTTGAAATCTTTTTATTTTTATTTTTTGAAATAAAATACATTAACAAACATATTTTCCATTGTTGTTTTCAAAAAAACTGCAAAGAAAAAAAAAAAAATGTTGTCAAATGACTCCTAATTAATCCATTTGACAGAGGGTATTGCAGTGGGGTTTCTTCTTGGTTCTGACGGTTGCATGTGAAGTGTAATATGATTGAGCTTCACCTGATTAATTCTAACATGGCAAGATATTAAAATAACATTTTTTTATTTTACTTTTAACTAACTTTTATGCTTAAATTAAAATACAAAAAAATGAAGATAATTTAAAATATTAAAAATTTTTCTTTGATAAATAATAGGTGGAAATACAGAAAGGCACATTATTGATATTTTTTTTGGTTGAAACATTATTGATGATCATTTTTTTTTTGGTTATAGATGATCATTATTACATTATTATGTCCTTCAAATTACCATTAGACAAAAATTTTAAAAATCCATTTCTTATTTAAAGACGAAATTCCAAAATCCATTAGCAATAGTATTCATTTTCTTTTGGTTGCAAGTTGCAACTTGCAAAATAAAGATGCTTTAGTTGGTCAGACTCTGTCCTAAAAGTGAGATTTGGACCTCTAAATTTGATTTGATTTGATTTTGAGTAGGTTTGGATTTTTATGATCTGAATATGATCCAGCTCAATTAGATTATTCTTTAAATAAACTTATAATTTTTAGTCTAAAATGATTTAAAATATCAAATACTAATATCGTTAATAAAATAGATTAAAAGTCCAATGAAGTTTTCAAGTTTTTTCTTCATTTTTGGTTTTTTACATTTAGATTTATAATATCTATAACATTTGGTTTATTTTTTATTACTTTTTATTTTGATATTTTTAAAGTTATTCAAATAACTTTATTATAATAAATAATAATTAAGATATTTATATCATAAACTAATTAATAAATAAATATCTAAAAATAATAAATATATAAATAATTAAATTTATTATCAAGTAAATGAAAAAAAATAAATATCTTTATAATTAAGTAGTCAATTAAAATAAATAATTATAAATAATTTTTATTTTAAGATGTGTAAATAGTTTATTATTTTTAAATAAAATTTAAATATTTATTAACAAAAATATTATTAAAATATAAAATAAATTGAGTATTTTTAATTGTTTATTAATTTCATAAGTGCCAAATATATATTATAAATTTCATAATATACAAATTTAATTTAATGAGCTTAATAGTCATATTCTCTTCTAAATATATTTCACATCATTATCACCATTATGTTTACATTCGAACACATATTCACTATTAATTTTAATTTCACTAATACCGTAACTAATTTTATTACGATTGATGTTTTTAATCTCACTAGAATCACTCTCCAATCACATCCAAGTTAACCCTTAATCAACTAAACGGTGTCCATGTGGCACTCTAATTCCTCCTTTTCATTTCTTTTAAGTTTTTATTTTTTATTTTTCAATGTTTTTATTTTGTTTGACCTTTATGCATAAATTTTATTTGTTTTCTATTTTTATTTGTTAAATTCATCAAGAAGTATCTAAGTGTCATCATTATCGATCGGCCTTCTTTTTCTTTTTGTGTCTCTTTGTGAAATCCCCAAATTCCATGTAATTCCTCCATGTTTGTAAAGTATTACAATCTGACATGACTAAATAAATATGAAGTTTGATGTATAAATGATGTATGAATGATGTATGGGATATGGAAGAAATAAAGTGAATTGAAAGTCAATTAGTTAAATAAATTAATTGATATCAGGAAAATATGTCAGTATGAGAAAAAGATTAAAATCAGATTTTTAATTTGGTAATTAAATACATGTGTCATATGAAGAAAGGAGAAGAGGGATTAAGGGGTCAAATGGTCTTGAGTCAAAGGGCCAATTGGATGATTAATGGCTAAGATGATGGGATAAAGCATGCCATTAATGCCAACTTTATGAGTCATCATCTTTTCTTCACCCCCACAGCAGCCCTTCCAGCCCTCTCCATCGTTCCATCCAAACTTCCATAAGTTTCCTCCATAGCTATCTTGACAAACCACCTCATTCCTCCATCGATTCAGTTAGTTAATTGAACAAAAAAACGATCATTGTCACTAGACTAAGTGATATCCGAAGTTTGGTTGATTGAATCCAAGTATTGGAGGAGATCTCAAAATCTGAAATTTTGGTCTCTAGCGAAGGTAAGAGAAGAAGATGATTTAGTCAATTTCGTTCATGGTATAGAGTTGTACTAAGTTGATATGATATGTGTATGATGATTGTTTAAAGGTTTGCTTTGGTATGATGACTTCAGATTTGAAGAAGTGAAAAGCTATGGTTGACGCACCAAGTGATTTCGCGTTCTCGAAGTAATTGAGGTAAGGAATTTATGTAACGGGCGTAAGGCGACTATATCTGCATGTTTTATCATGTTTTTATGTGGTTTGGAGAGAAGCATCAGTTGTCTTTTTGCAGGAAAAGTTACATTTTCGGACTTAACTCCTACTGCCAATTAGGCTAGGAGCAGCCGACTGCCTAGAGACACCCAAAGCGTAGTTTTTCGAAAACCGAGAAAAATCAGCCGATTGCTATGTAAGCCAGTTGTCACATCCCGTGATCACATTTTTCACATTTTTCTATACATTTTATACGGTTGGGCTGTCTGTGATACTTTACTTTTCATATTCATTTAACTATTAACTATAAAATTAGTAATATCAATTACATACAACTGATTGACATGCGTACATGATAACTCACAATTTGCGTCCGTACACTAAGTGTCAGTGAAATCAGTAATAGGGTTTGCTATATTTATATCACATCCTCTATGCCATTAATAACTCCATTACCATCAATGTATTCAAGATTAACTTGGTTTTATCACTATTCAGAACATAACCTAACATAGGGGCATTTTCGTCATTTTGACATTTATTTCTTTCTCCTCATTATCCATTTAACCAAGTACCTTATCATCTATGTGCTGATAGTATCCTTTCTCATACTAATATCAGTAATTTAATATCTTGTTTGATTTCGACAGAGAAGTCCACTAGGATCCATAATTAGATTATTTTGCATGAAATGTAGCTTTACATAATCAATTTCTCTGTCAAATCAATCAATTCTAACTTCTGTTGGTCTATTTTGACTCCAGGTAATATTTTGGAGCTAGGGGTATTTTGGTCATTTTTGGCCAAAAATTTTCTCTCTCTTCAAAATACCTTCAATCGGTGATCTTAAGATCTATTTAATAATGATATTTCATTCCCCTCCTTTATATCATCACTTTCAGGTCTCAGTTCGATCCGAGCAGAAAGTACTGGTGGGGCCCTCACCGAGTCCATTCGGTTCCTTACCGAACAAGCCTTCATTTAGATCATAATATCACCATTTTTTGGTAAATTCTCAGCCTATTATTTCTCTTTACCATCCTCAATTTATAATTTCTCACTCCCTTCAAATCATTTTACTCAATTTGCAATCATTTATTTTCTCTATGTATTCAGACTACACAGTACTATCGAGGATGTTTAACATTCTCAATGAGGACAGTACACATGTGTGCTGATAGCACCGCTCCGTACTGATGAAAATGCTCGAGCGTAATATGTGGATGCTTGAGGATATATTGAGAGAGCGAGTGCTCGGGATGTGAAAGCTGCTGGGACAATTACATACAACTGATTTATGACGAACATCATAGATCAGCTATGATATGAACAATGGTGTGAATGGACTTTTATGTGAAAAGAGGAATGAAATGAATAACTCCCGAATTGATAAATGAACTAAGGAGTATAAATATATGATGAAAGGAATATGTAGTGGTCAAAGTGATTCTGATGTCGATGGTATACTGGCGGTATTAATTCAAAGAGGATAAAAAGGGGTAAGAACTATAATTGTACGGAATGTACCACTTTTTGACTTAAGTTAAATTCGAATGACCGAATTTCTTAAGGTGGGGAGAATGTGATAACCGTAAAATTTTTCAATTATTGGAAATTAGTAATATTGGAAATAAATAAATATAATTATGAGATCGGAATATTAGTGGAATTCTGTGAATTGAGGAAATGATGAATTAAGAAAATTTGAGTGAAGGAAAATGTAAGTGGAAATAAGAATATTTGGAAATTCGGAAAATAACGAGGAAAGGAAATTTAATTTGGATAAATGAAAATCCAAATTAAATAAGAAAATGAGAAATGAAAATGATATATAATTATATAATTATATATTATGTAAATGTATTTTTATACAAATACATATGTACTTAAATGATATATAGTATATATTATTATACATTGGTATATATATGAATATATACTATTTCATAAAATTAAATAGTACATATGTATATTTTATGTATATGTGAATATATACATATATGAGAATGTAAATATTATTTTACAGTAAATGTTGCATAATTATATATTGTAAATACAATATATATTATGGTATTATATATATATATATAAATATTTATAAAGGTTATTTATTTTTAAAGTATATAAATATACATATATATATACTAGATATATATATTTTGTAATACACAATATATATCGTTATATATATAATTCATATATAGTACAATACTATATATAAAATAATAATATTATATGTATAATATAGTACATGTATAATATAGAGTTTATAAATATAATTATATGTGTATAATTATATTAAATAAAAATAAAAATAAAAATAAAAAGAAACAGAAGGAAAGAAATTGGGAAGCATCTCGATTCTGCTCCGATGAAGCCGACCACCGTCGGCCGCCCAAGAGGAGAGGAGCGACGTCGCTGGCGAGCCAAAGGCTGGAAAACGAGACGACCGGCGACGAAAAAGGAAAGAAACAGAAACGGAGAAGGGAGAAAGGAGAAACTGGCGGAAGCCGAGAAAAAAAAAAGGAAAAATAGGAAGTGGCGATGCCGACCGATTCGGCCACCGCCACTGCGACCGAACCACTGGAGGAGGAAGAGGAAAGGGTAGGAGGCTACCGCTGAGGTGGAGAACAGCGGAGGAGGAAGAACGGAGGAGGAGAAGAAACCGAGCCTAAACCGAGTAGATCCGCCGCCGTGCCGCCGATCTGGGCTGAATGGAGGCTAGATCCAGCTTCGTCGCCACCTCGGCCATCTGTGGAGCTGTCGAACCGCCGAAAAATTGACCGCCAGAGAAGAACCGATGATGAGGGGAGGTAACCGGTCTGGACAGGAAAAAGAAAAAAGAAAAGAAAAAGGAAAAAAAAGAAAAAAAGAGAAAAGAAAAAGAAAAAGAAAGAAAGAAAAGAGGAAAAAGAAGAAAGAGAGAGAAAAGGAAATTTTCGGGAATTCGAAAATTAAGGAAATCCCGAAAATTCGGTAAGAATTACGGAAATTATTTTCGATTATTTAATTGAATAAATTAGGGAAACATTCTAAATTTTAGAATTTTATTTCCAGAAAAATTTCCTCGATGATGAGATGATGGAATCGAAAGAGATGGAGTACGGGCGCGACCGATAACGAGGACGTCGCCGACCCAAAAAAAAAGGTAAGGGAGACATGTGCAACTTGTAAGGATATTCGGCACACATGTTTTAAATATGCATTTAAATTTTTATAAATGCTATTGATGATGATTGGTTGAAAAATTGTGGTGATTTATCGTTGAAAATATAAACTGTATTTTTCGTGCAGGAGGCTAGCCAATTGGCAGTCGTTATACTATCGAAAAATCTTAGAAAATTACCAAAAATCAAAATAAATGATTTTATATCATGAGGAACGATTTCCAACCACGAAAATCGAGAAATCGATTAGTTTTCATAAAACGTGAATATATTGATATTTAATTTCAAAATATTCATGTTTTCGAGAATGGTGAAAATGAAATCACTGAAAATCCCCCGATATGTGATATTTCACGTGAAACGAGATGGAAAATGAAAAGGACTGAAGTGAATATTTTATAAATATTTCTTAAATATTCACTTGATTTCATAAATAACCTTTATGGTTTTAATTATGAAAATAATTATTTATAGAAATCCCATAAAGGTTAATTAAAGATGAAAAATAGTATTTTGAGACTAGAAGGTCCCTACACGTGTTTATAGAGGAAAACATGGCGACGGGATTATTGAATTTGGAAAATAAATATTTTATTTTTCCATAAATCATAAAAATATTTGATTTGAATTCTGATAACTTTGAAAACCCTGTTTTGGATAGAAAGCACAGAAAAGCGTGCGTACATGTTTTACGGTGAAAAAGAAATAGTCATGAGATTTGTTTTACAGTGTGATTATTTTATAAACTGTTTTCACCGTATGGAAAATGTGATTTATACTGTTCTATAATATTCAGAACATTTTCATGAGTGATTAACCCAGTATGAATATTTTATAAATTGTTATTCATAAGATGAAAATATTTTCCTTATGAATATTTATGGATTGATTGAACTTATATTCAATGAAATTGATTTCATAAATGGGGTTTATATCACGTGTTTACTGTTTTGAGACTGTTAGGCCCTATATCATGCTCACGTGTCACGTGTTAGTGCTGATAGATACTGATCCTATTATCAGCATCCCAGTGGACACCTGATCAGTGCACACTGTGGACCCCATAGACTATGGCCATAGATCTCATGTGTTTCTGCTATTTGGGATGATATTATAGCATGATATATTTAGGTTGTTGCCTAGTCTCCATGATACTGTACTGATGATTGTACTTTTCATTGAACTTTTGCTGGTACTAAATTATCTACAGCTACTGAGCTTTTGATATATTACGTGTTGAACTAAATATTATACGGTGTTTTACAAGTGTGGAAATGAGTATTTGTGAAAGGAACATTAATTCCTTATTTATTTACTTAAGTGTTTTATCACATGAATATTTAATGTTTTACTGGGATTTGAATATCAAAAGAAAACGATTACTCTCTACAGTTGCTTTTAGGTTCCGGGACAAGACAGGTATTATAAAATACCTGCCTTACTCCATCCGGATCCCTAGCTGACTGTAGTATCCTTCCTGCATGTGAGCCTAGAGCCTCTAGGAAGATTTAAAGAAAGTAAAAAAAATTATTTTCAGCATATAGGTAGCTGAATATCAAGTCTTGCATATAACTCTCTTACTGAGCCTTGGTTTGCTCACTCCCCAATTTTAACATTTCAGATTTTCGGTGACTATGAGATTTGACATTTGAGGATTCTGAGCTGCGTATTTGGAGACATTGTGACAGCTTGATTTATAAAATGAGGTATGATCATTTATTTTCTGTATTTAGACTTACTTTTAGTACTACTTTCTTGAGAATTAAGATAGGGGATGTAACTGATATTACTAATTTTATATTTAATAGTTAAATGAATATGAAAAGTAAAGTATCATAGACAGCCCAACCGTATAAAATGTATAGAAAAATGTGAAAAATGTGGTCACGGGCTGTGACACCAGTCGACTGCTATTTACCCAAAAAACATTTTTTTCAAACCAGTCGACTGCTATAAGGAACAGTCGAGTTCTTTTACAAGAAAAGCATTCTGTTTGAAAACCAGCCGACTGCTTATAGGACCAGTCGATTGCTAATTTTTCAGAAGCATTCTGTTTCAAAAACAATCGACTGCTATATGACCAGTCAACTGCTATTCTTAAGAAGCATTCTGTTTGAAAACCAGTCAACTGCTATATGGACCAATCGACTGCCCTTATATGCTTTCAAAGATGAAAATATCGAAATTTTAAATGAAATTAATTTCGATAAAGGAAGTTATGAAGCAGCAACCGGCTGCCCTATTAGGCCAGTCGACTGCCCTGTATGAAAAAGAGATTCCAAAGCCAAAATTGGTTTAAACACAAAAGTATTTTCTGAAGAAGTACATGATAAATGTTTTTGAGACTATGGACTACATTATGATCATGCATCCCTGTATTTAGCTGAGAGACTCTGATCAAGTCCTCAGTATTATTATGTTAAGCGAGGAACCCTAGTCCGGTCCTTAAGGCCACAAGTGACACCTGACTAGTGTTTACTGTGGATTACTAAAGGCAGGAGAGAATCACTGACCTCTACATGGTGCACCAGTGTACTAATACAGGATTAAAATCACATAAATGGGTATAAATGATTTATGTGATTAGAATCATATAAATGGGTATAAATGATTTATATGATGATGCAATCGCTTGAATAAATGTATATCGTCTCCATCTATTTTAAAGTATAAGATGTATGTTCTGAAGAAGTATATGATGTATGTTCTGAAGTAAGCTATGAAGTAAGATGTTTTAAAGAAAGAAGATGATGCATGTTTTAAAGAAAGTATGTTTGCTTATACCACTTGAAAGAATTATGCATGGTTGCAAACGATATATGAAAGATGTGTATGATGCATGCTTTATAATGCTTTACATGACATTATAGAGCCAAGTAGGAAAAAAATGCATATAGAGGCATAGTACGCTCTTTTACATATTTTTCTTACTGAGCGTAAACTCACCCTTTTACGAACATTTTTCCTATAGATTACCTAAAGTGAACCTTGCTCTGATTAGAGGAGCTTGCTTTTGAAAGATTGAAGTGTACCTTCACGATATGCTTCCCAGTTAGCATAAAAGGTATATTTATATGCTTATGTAAAGTAATTTGTAATTCAGCTACGGTACAGTAAAAGTAGCATTTACGTATATAAGATGTCGGGGATGTAAGTTAAAACGATGTGTAAGATTCTGTGGAATGGAATGATATTTATATATATCATTATTATGTTTATGGAAAGTAAATTAATTTTTTGAGCTATTGGATATTTAGCTTAAGGGTAAGGAATGAATGACATTGATAAACCAAATTGAATCATGTCGTATAAGATAATAAGGAAAAAGTTAGATGGTAAGGTGTAGTGGCAGGAATGTCACATATTGGTATCAGAGCGATTCGATTGGTGTTTGTCAGTGTCAGGAAGCTAGAAATAGAGTATATCCCCAATTGTACTATATTTGTCTGAATGCATATGCATAGTATAACTGTTTATGGTTATACTAAAGAGCTCAAGTATGATTATATTTACAGCATGAGCTCACGTAGAAGAGGTACAAGTAGAGGAAGAGGACGGGGTTGTGAAGAACAGCCCCCAGTTCAGCCTCCCTCTTCATCTCATCGCATAGCCCGAATACTAGGCTAGCGAAAACGGAGAAGCATATGGAGAACATGGCCACAATGTTCACCCAGTTCATGTCGAGCTTTCCAAATGTGGCCACAAGTACCCCCGTAGCTATACCTGCTATTCCTCCTATAGAGTTACCTCCACCAGTCCTAGCTACGGGAAGGCAGGATCCTAAGGTCTATTGTAGTGTGGCTCTGATCAAGGAATTTAAGAAGTTGGATCCGCCTAAGTTTAAGGGGGAAAGAGATCTGTTGACAGATAACTGGATGAAAGCGGTCGTGAAGTCTTTGAAGTACATGCCTTGCTCCAAAAGGGAAAAGGTAGGCTTAGCTGCTTACTTGTTGATTGATGATGCCGAGTATTGGTGGCAAGCCACTCGGACCGTATTGGAGGCCTAATATGAGGAGGTTACATGGGATCAATTTGTAAAAGCCTTTAATGAGCAGCACAGCCCACGCACAGATCAGAATAGGCTGAAGATTGAGTTTCTGAGTTTAACTCAAGGTACGATGACAGTAAATCAATATGAATCTAAGTTCATTATCTTGAGTAGATTTGATCCAGAGGTCCGAAGAGATGAAGGGCACAAGATCTATCGGTTCATAGAGGGATTGAAGTCCCCGATTCGATCTAAGCTGTATCTGATGGATATTACCACTTATGGAGAAGCGGTCCGTAAGGCTCAGTTGTGCAAGCAGGACTACGACCTTCATCACACGGACTTTCGAGCTAAAGGTAAAGGCAAAGAGCCGATGAAGCGAAAGTCGGATGAGAAAGCCCCGAGTGATAGGTATCCATATAGGAGAAGTAGACGATCTGAAGGAGTTTCTATAGGTAAGTAAAGTATAAGAAGATGATTTCCAATTTAATTAAATGTTTCTATGGAAATGCATTAAATGGAGTTATGATGATGATGATACAGGAACTCCTAGAGCTACTGGGATCAAGATAAGTGATGAGAGATCCCGATATCCAGCTGGAAGTACCGCTAGCTCACCAAAGAGTATGATGCAAAGATGTGAGCAATGCGGGAAGTTACATGGATCACAGCCATGTCGCTTGGCGAGTGGTGCATGCTTCAGATGTGGTGAACAGGGACATATGATTAGGGATTGCCCTAAGAGAAACCTGAGGATGCTTGAGGAATCTGATAAGACTCCTCAACCACCACCTAAGGCTACTGCCGCAGAAAAGGGAAAGAAAGCTGTGACCCAAGAATGAGTGTTTACCATCGACAAAGAGTCTACTGATGCTTCGTTCAAAGTGATTAAAGGTAAGATTTACTTGTTTGATATAAGTGTTACAGCCTTATTTGATCCAAGTTCTACACATTCATTTGTTTCCCCCGAGATTGCTATGAAAGTACCTGTTGAGCCTGAGCCTTTATGACACTTATTACAAATAAGCACACCTTTTAAGGAATCACAAATGACGAAATTAGTGTATAGAAATTGTAAGCTACAGGTAGGAGAAAGAGAATCAATAGCTGACCTAATCCTACTTAATATGTATGGGTTTGACGTTATTTTGGGTATGGATTGGTTAGCTAAGAATCATGTCATATTAGACTGTTATGCTAAAAGTGTGACCTTCTCTTCACCCGTTAGCTATGTTGTAAATTTACAGGTAATTAATACAAAGCATGTTTACTTCTTAATTTGATTGCAAATGAAAGTAATGAGAAGTATGTATGGTTATGTGAAGGGTTTATTGCTTATGTGGAGGATGTAGAAAGGAAACGTCTCGGACTTCCTGAAATTCCTGTAGTCAAGGATTTTCTCGAGGTATTTTCGGATGATCTTCCAGGACTTCCTCCAGATAAGGAAGTGGAGTTTATGATCGATTTGGTGCCAGGAACTGAGCTCATTTCAAGATATCCCTATCGGATGGCCTTAGTAGAATTGGAAGAATTGAAGAAGCAGCTTCAAGAGTTACTGGTTAAGGGATTCATACGACCTAGTGTATCCCCTTGGGGTGCTCCTGTGCTATTTGTTTGGAAGAAGGATGGCAGCATGAGGCTGTGTATAGACTACCGTGGTTGAATAAGGTGACCATCAAGAATGGGTATCCTCTTCCCAGGATTGATGACCTCTTTGATCAGCTTAAGGGTGCACAAGTCTTTTCCAAGATCGACTTGAAGTCGGGATATCATCAGTTAAAGATCCGAAGTGAAGATATCCCTAAGACTGCATTGAGAACACGGTATGGTCACTATGAATTTCTAGTGATGCCGTTTGGTTTGACCAATGCACCCGCAGCCTTCATGAACCTGATGAATGATGTGTTCAAGTAGTACTTGGACCAGTTTGTCATTGTCTTCATTGATGACATCTTGGTGTACTCGAGGTCACGGGAAGAGCATGAGCAGCATTTGAGGATAGTTTTGGAAACCCTTAGAGATCAAGGATTGTATGCCAAGCTAAGTAAATGTGATTTTTGGCTAGATAATATCTCCTTTTTAGGTCACATAATTAGTAAAGATGGAGTTTTGGTTGATCCATCAAAGATTGAAGCTGTGGTTCAATGGGAGAGACCGAAGACAGTGACGAAGATTAGGAGTTCCTTGGGTTTAGCTAGCTATTATCGAAGGTTTGTAGAGGGTTTCTCAAAATTAGCTGCTCCATTGACGTCCTTGACGCGCAATGAGGTGAAGTATGAATGGAATGATGCCTGTGAGTGTAGCTTCCAAGAGTTGAAGCGCAGGCTGACGACTGCACCTATCCTCACCATTCCTAGTGGTTCTGGAGGATTTGCGATATATAGTGATGCCTCAGGGCAAGGTTTGGGATGTGTAATAATGCAGCATGGTAAGGTAGTAACTTATGGTTCTAGACAATTAAAGGACCATGAAAAGAACTACCCAACTCATGATTTGGAGTTAGCTACAGTAGTATTTGCTCTGAAGATATGGAGGCATTACTTGTATGGTGAGAGATTTCAGATTTTTACAGATCACAAAAGTCTGAAATACTTGTTCTCTCAAAGAGAATTGAATATGAGGCAAAGAAGATGGCTCGAGCTTCTGAAGGACTATGATTGTGAGATCTCGTACCACCTGGGGAAACCCAATGTGGTGGCGGATGCTCTGAGCCGGAAACATGTAAGTATGATGGCCTATATGATGATAAAAGAGCATGAGTTGATTAAGCAGATTGCAAGCCTCAACCTTAATGTTATGCCTTATGAGCAATTTGGAATGATGGCTAGTTTGAGAATTGAGCCAAAATTGATGAAAAGAATTTGATTACTCAAAAGGAAGATTATCAATGCATTGAGGCTATGAATCAGATTCAGTCAGGTATGACCTCAGAATTTGATGTTAGTAGTGATGGAATTTTGAGGTTTAGAAGTTGTATATGTGTTCTTAATGATGATGAATTAAAAAAGTTAATTTTGACTGAAGCACATGCCACTAAGTACACGTTGCACCCAGGAAATACGAAGATGTATAATAATCTTCACAAGGTGTATTGGTGGACTGGCATGAAGAGAGACATAGCTGATTTTGTAGCAAAATGTCTGACGTGCCAACAAGTTAAGGTAGAGCATCAAAAGCCAGCAGGATTGCTGCATCCTCTACCTATACCTATGTGAAAATGGGAGCACATTACGATGGATTTTGTTATGGGATTGCCTAGGACCAAGAGGAATCATGATGGTGTCTGGGTGATTGTCGATAGGCTAACGAAGTCAGCTCACTTCCTACCTATGAAGTCTACAGACACGCTCAGTGCTTTGGCAGACTTGTATGTAAGAGAAGTCGTAAGCCTACATGGAGTTCCAATGAGCATCACCTCTGATAGAGATTCTAGGTTTACCTCTCACTTTTGGGAGCACTTTCAAGAAGCCATGGGACCTAAGTTAAATTTTAGCACAGCTTTTTGTCACGACCCGTGACCACATTTTTTTACCCTTCTTATACACAACTTAACCGGTTGGGCTGTCTGCGATACTTCACTTGTACTGACTGTTAATCAATTTTACATAATATTGTTTATATCATACACATCCCCTATCGTAATAAATCAGATAAGTAGTACTGTTGACGTGTCTAAATACAGAGAATTAAATGATCATACCTCAAATAATCAGTCGGTCTGACACATTGTCCTTCGTGTACAGCCAGGATCCACAATCTACTGATCTCACATTCATCAAAACCTGAGATGTTGAAAATTAAGGGGTGAGCAAAACCACGGCTCAGTAAGAGAATTATATGCCTCACTTGATACTCAGCTTCCTATATGCTGAAAATCTTTTTCATTTTTCCTATGGGCTCTAGGCTCGCATGTAGGAAAGATACTACAGTCGGCTAGGAATCCGAATGGAGTAAGGTAGGTATTTTAGAATACCATACTTGTTACGGAACCTAGAAGCAACTGTAGAGAAAAATTTTTTTTCTTTTTGTTTTGAATTAATAAATCCTTTTCCTTTTTAATCTTTCATAACCTTTTTCATATTCTTTTCAAAATAATGCTTCTACGAAATAGAGCCTTTAAATAGAATAATTAATATCCGTATATTCCTTGAAAAGAATATTAGTTAAATCATCATCTTATTTCTTTAAAACTTATTTCATGTTTTAATGTACTCTCTTAATTAGTTCCGTCCTTT
This sequence comes from Heritiera littoralis, assembly GCA_031772115.1. Lineage (NCBI taxonomy): Eukaryota > Viridiplantae > Streptophyta > Magnoliopsida > Malvales > Malvaceae > Heritiera > Heritiera littoralis. The sequence goes on from JAPDPK010000043.1 coordinate 5,007,789, forward strand.
AAAAAAACAAAATAAGCTATTAAAATCTATTTCATCCTTTGACATTTGTCGAATTCACGAATCACAATCACTTACTTATCGTCACAATATCCTACGATTTCTCATACTAACATCGGAACACGTGTAGCACTTAGTTCCCGAAGGACTCTAGAGGTGGCTCCCACGGTTCAATCATCGAGTCTCTGCTCGGTATGGCCTGTACTGAAACATCGGAACACGTGTAGCACTTAGTTCCCGAAGGACTCTAGAGGTGGCTCCCACGGTTCAATCATCGAGTCTCTGCTCGGTATGGCCTGTACTGAAACATCGGAACACGTGTAGCACTTAGTTCCCGAAGGACTCTAGAGGTGGCTCCCACGGTTCAATCATCGAGTCTCTGCTCGGTATGGCCTGTACTGAAACATCGGAACACGTGTAGCACTTAGTTCCCGAAGGAGTCTAGAGGTGGCTCCCACGGTTCAATCATCGAGTCTCTGCTCGGTATGGCCTGTACTGAAACATCGGAACACGTGTAGCACTTAGTTCCCTAAGGACTCTAGAGGTGGCTCCCACGGTTCAATCATCGAGTCTCTGCTCGGTATGGCCTGTACTGAATCATCAGAACACGTGTAGCACTTAGTTCCCGAAGGACTCTAGAGGTGGCTCCCACGGTTCAATCATCGAGTCTCTGCTCGGTATGGCCTGTACTGAATCATCAGAACACGTGTAGCACTTAGTTCCCGAAGGACTCTAGAGGTGGCTCCCACGGTTCAATCATCGAGTCTCTGCTCGGTATGGCCTTTTCCGTTTGACATATTCCATGTCATGTAAAATATTTCCCTTTTTAACATGTCACCTATCATTTATGGATTTTAATAAAGACGTTAATCTTGTCGTACTATAAACCCCGGAGGGTAAAGGACTAAACCGGTCAAATCTATGACCATAATCTATATTGTCCTCGGTGGATCACGGATCAGGTGTCGACCGGGACTAAACATGTCACATATCATGTATCAGCATGATAAGAATACCAACCAGTCTCAAAACCGTATTTTTCATCATAAAACACACCTTTATGGAATTTATATAATTATATAATTCCATGATTTAAAACCATAAGGGTTATAATCCTTTAGTGAATATTGATAAAAATATCCATAAAAATATTCACTATATATCACTTCATCTTTCGTCTCGTAATTCGTGTAATTTATCTATTTCGAGAATTTTCGGTGATTTCATTATCACCATTCTCGAATACATGAATATTCTAAAGTTCCATCTCATTATATTCATATTTTATGAAGTTTAGAAGTTTCCTCATGTCTCGTGATTTACTATCGAAATTCGGAAATAAATCATTTAATATGATTTTATAAAGTTTTTCTAAAATTTTCGGCTGCATAACGGCGGCCGATTCACTAACCTCCTGCACGGAAAATACAGTTTAAAATCTTTCAGTACTTCTTCCCAAATTATTTTCAGCAAATCATGCATCATAATAATTTTCATAAAATAATTGCATAAAATATTTCAAATTAAATTATGCAGACTGAGTATCCTTACAGTGCTGCACATGCATCCCTTACCTTTTTCCGGGTCGGCGACTTCCGCTTATCGATCGCGCCCGCGCTCCATTTCTCCCAATTCCTTATCTCGATTGCTGAAAATAATTTCTGGAATTAAAATTCTAATTTTTAGAATTTTTCATAATTTATTTAATTTTTTCTGAAATTAAATTCTCGGGAAATTTCTTACCGAATTTATAAAATCCCGGGTTGTCGAATTTCCGGGAATTTTCCGAATTCCCGAAATTCTCCTTTTTCCTCTTTTTCTTCCTTTTTCTTCCTTTTTCCTCTTTTTCTTTTCTTTCTTTCTTTTCTTTTTCTTTTTCTTTTCCTTTTTTTTTTCTTTTCTTTTTCTTTTCTTTTTCCTTTCTTTTTTCTTCTTCCTTTCCCGGTCAGACTGGTCCAGCTCCTTTCCTCGCCGGTTCCTCGCCGGCGGCCGGTTCTCCGGCAGTTCAGGCGTCCCTCAGCTGGCCGGCTGCACGACGAACTTGCCGGTGCCCTCCGTTTGCCCTGGATCGGCGGCACGGCGGCGGATCGAGGCGGTTTTGCCTCGGTTCTTCTTCCTCTTTGCCGGCGTTCCTCCGCCGTCCATTGCGTCTCCGGTGGCCTCCATCGGCTTCGTCTTCCTCTGGTGAAGCTTCGGTGGCAGTGCCGGCCACCGATTTGGCCGGCATCGCCTTCGGCCATTTTTTTTTCTTCCCGGATTTCCTTCGTTTCTGTTTTCCCGATTTGCTTTCCGTTTTCTTCTTCGGTCGCCGGACACTTCTTCCTCGCGTCGCCGGTGTCTCGCCCGCCTTTTCCCCCACCGACGGTGGCAGCTCCGCCACCGGCGGCCTGACTGGGAGGGTCGGGGTTCCTCCCCGCCTTCTCTTTTCCTTTTCTGTTTTTTTTTTTGTTCTCTTTCTATATTTGGTATAAAATATACTATATATTATACACTATATTTTATATTTCATACATATAATATATATTATATATCATACATATATCATTTCATATATAATATATTACAATATATATTATATACAAAATACATATTGTACATTACAAAATACATGTCTAGTATATATGTGTATATTTATATATATACTTAAAATTAAGTAACATTTATATATATAAATTATATAAATGCTATAATAAAATATTTATACATATCAACTTTAATATAAAACCATACTTACTTTTCTTCTATATGTATTTACATAATTATATATACACATAAAACATTATATTTATATACATATGTATTATTTGAATTTATGAAATAGTATATATATATATTTCTATATATATAACAACGTATTTTTAAAGTATACTATATAATATTTTGAATACATATGTATTGGTATAAAAATACATTTATATAATATATAATTATATAAATATATTTCATTTATTTTCTTATTCTCTTATTAAATTTTGGATTTTTTTATTCTCTAAATTAAATTTTTCTCTTCATTATTTCCCATAATTTTATCCTTCCCTTATTTCCAATTTATCCAATTTTAAATTCCTCACTTTCCTTAATTTCGGGAATTTCAACGATTTTATTTTTATTTCCATTTAATTTCCTTAATATTTATTTTCAATATTTCTAATTTCCAATAAATGGAAAAATTTACGGTTATCACACTTTTAATCTGCAGACTGATGGACAGTCCGAGTGCATTATTTAGACGCTCGAGGATATGTTAAGAGCTTGTACTATGGATTTTAAAGGCTCCTGAGATGACCATCTGCCATTGGCTGAGTTTGCATACAATAATAGCTATCATGCAAGTATCGGAATGGCACCATATGAAGCCTTGTATGGAAGAAGGTGTCGATCTCCGATTGAGTGGGAAGAAGTGGGCGAGCGCAAGTTGTTGGCTCTAGATCTAGTCGAGCAAGCCTCTGAAGATGTTAAGATGATTTGTCAAAGGCTTAAGACAGCTCAGAGTAGACAAAAGAGCTATGCGGATGCTCGATGGAGACCACTCGAGTTTATGGTTAGAGATTTTGTGTTCTTAAAAGTTTCTCCATCCAAAGGAATTATGAGATTTGGCCGACGAGGTAAGCTGAGTCCTCGCTACATCGATCCATTTGAAGTCTTAGATCGAGTTGGAGATGTGGCCTATAGATTGGCATTGCCTTCGAAGCTATCGGGAGTGCATATTCGGAAGTATAATCCGGATCCATCTCATGTTATAGAGTATGAGCCCTTGGAGATAAGGGAAGATATGAGTTATGTCGAGAAGCCGATTCAGATTTTAGAAAGAAAAGAGAAAGTTTTGAGGTCTAAGATGATCCCATTAGTGAAAGTTCTCTGGCAATACCATACAACGGAAGAAGCTACGGGGGAGCTAGAGAGCTTAATGAAGGAAAAGTATCCGGATTTGTTTACTTGATAAGCTAATCCAAATTTGGAGGACCAAATTTTCTAAGGTGGGGAGGATGTGAAATCCCCAAATTCCATGTAATTCCTCCATGTTTGTAAAGTATTACAATATGACATGATTAAATAAATATGAAGTTTGATGTATAAATGATGTATGAATGATGTTTAGGATATGGAAGAAATAAAGAGAAATGAAAGTAAATTAGTTAAATAAATTAAATGATATCAGGAAAATATGTGAGTATCAGAAAAGGATTAAAATCAGATTTTTAATTTGGTAATTAAATACATGTGTCATATGAAGAAAGGAGAAGAGGGATTAAGGGGTCAAATGGTCTTAAGTCAAAAGGCCAGTTGGATGATTAATGGCTGAGATGATGGGATAAAGCATGCCATTAATGCCAACTTTATGAGTCATCATCTTTTCTTCACCCCCACGGCAGCCCTTCCAGCCCTCTCCATTGTTCCATCCAAATTTCCATAAGTTTCCTCTATAGCAACCTTGACAAACCACCTCATTCCTCCATCGATTCAGTTAGTTAATTGAACGAAAAATGATCTTTGTCACTAGACTAAGTGATATCCGAAGTTTGGTTGATTGAATCCAAGTATTGGAGGAGATATCAAAATCTGAAATTTTGGTCTCTAGCGAAGGTAAAAGAAGAAGATGATTTAGTCAATTTCGTTCATGGTATGGAGTTGTACTAAGTTGATATGATATGTGTATGATGATTGTTTAAAGGTTTGCTTTGGTATGATGATTTCAGATTTGAAGAAGTGAAAAGCTAGGGTTGACGCACCAAGTGATTTCGCATTCTCGAAGTAATCGAGGTAAGGAATTTATGTAACTGACGTAAGGCGGCTATGTCTGCATGTTTTATCATGTTTTTATGTGGTTTGGAGAGAAGCATCAGTTGTCTTTTTGCAAGAAAAGTTACATTTTCGGACTTAACTCCTAGTGCTAATTAGGCTAGAAGCAGCCGACTGCCTAGAGACACCTAAAGCGTAGTTTTTCGAAAACCGAAAAAAACCAGCCGACTGCTATGTAAGCCAGTCGACTGCTATTTACCCAGAAAACATTCTGTTTCAAACCAGTCGATTGCTATAAGGGACAGTCGACTGCTTTTACAAGAAAAGCATTCTGTTTGAAAACCAGCCGACTGCCTATAGGACCAGTCGACTGCTAATTTTCCAGAAGCATTCTGTTTCAAAAACAGTCGACTGCTATATGACCAGTCGACTGCTATTTCTTAAGAAGCATTCTGTTTTAAAACCAGTCGACTACTATATGGACCAGTCGACTGCCCTTACTATATGGACCAGTCGACTGCCCTTATATGCTATCAAAGATGAAAATATCAAAATTTTAAATGAAATTAATTTCGATAAAAGAAGTTATAAAGCAGTAGCCGGCTGCCCTATGAGGCCAGTCGACTGCCCTGTATGAAAAAGAGTGTTTTCTGAAGAAGTACATGATCAATGTTTTGAGACTATGGACTACATTATGATCATGCATCCCTGTATTTAGCTGAGAGACTCTGATCAAGTCCTCAGTATTATTAAGTTAAGCGAGAAACCCTAGTCCGATCCTCAAGGCTACAAGTGACACCTGACTAGTGTTCACTGTGGATTACTAAAGGCAGGAGAGAATCCCTGACCTCTACATGGTGCACCACTGTACTTGTCGAAGCACAAGATGGCCCTGAAGGAGAAATGAAGGGATCTGAGGTGAAGGAGTAGTTTCAGCCTCCCTTTTCTCAGTGGGACGAATGGTTTTTATAGGTGAGGACCGCCTAGGTGGCCGGATACGTGGTCGAATAGTAATACAAGGAAGAGCTGACATGTACCACAGGTCAGCTGAGCCATCCTCCCACCAAAATGTTCATGCCTGCTTAGTCCCAAGGCTGAACCTTGGTCCCGAGGTAAACAATGGTGTTAAGCGAGGGCCAGCGCTTAAGGCGCTGACTTGAGTTGATGGGTCATTCCTGACGAGTCTGATCTGAATCGATGGATGCTTGTCTTGATCATGGGTATTCTTGTTTCATATAATGGGCCCCATTTTGACCAGGTAGATGTTCCGAGATGAAAGACTAAAATATGTCTGATCCAAAACGTCCCACATCATTCTGTCCCCCCTGAAGTTTGTCTTGAAAGCTCGGTCCAGGAGACGAGATCGGTCTGTAAGATATGGTGTCAACCTGTTATCAGGTCGGGTCAGCAGTAAGAGGGGGTGTCGAGGTGTTTTTGACCTCGCCCTTTAGGGGGTCAGTCACGCGTACCCCAACCTGGACTTGTCCATAGTATCGTTGGAGAATCTGAGGACAGTACAATATGAGCCTGAGGCGAAGGAAGCTGTTGGTGCTGAGCTCAACGTTGCGGCTACCCAGGGGAAGCTAATGAGGGCAGTCCTAAGGTCATGGATGATGCTGCTGTTTGACTTTTATCACTTTCATATTAGTTTCCTTAAGTTTTTTGTATTAAGATCAATGAACACGTACTTTCGTTTATTTGGATGGTGCCATGTTTTGGGCTATTTAAGTTTTTCTACCTTGTCTAGATTTATATTGGCCCAACTAGAATTGTATTGGCCGAATTGGATTTATTAGAAAGTTAAAGTGTACTTTATATTTGGGACGAAAACCGATTCTTAGCTCTTCATTTGAACAAAATGCGCCTGACCTCGCATGCATGCCTGACTTGAGTCGGGCGTGTGCCTGACTTAAGGTGCACCGAGTTGGGTTCTACACGTGAGCTTAGGCGGGCCGACCTGATTTGACCCGAGCTGCACCGAGATGAGCTCTACGAGTGAGCTTAGACGGGCCGACTTGAGGTGCACCAAGATGAGCTCTACGTGTGAGCTTAGATGGGCCGACCTGATGGCGGGCTGACCTGATTCAACCAGAGGTGCACCGAGATGAGCTCTACGAGTGAGCTTAGACGGGCCGACCTGAGGTGCACCAAGATGAGCTCTACGCGTGAGCTTAGGCGGGCCGACCTGATTTGACGCGAGGTGCACCGAGATGAGCTCTACGAGTGAGCTTAGACGGGCCGACCTGAGGTGCACCAAGATGAGCTCTACGTGTGAGCTTAGATGGGCCGACCTGATTCGACCAGAGGTGCACCGAGATGAGCTCTACGAGTGAGCTTAGACGGGCCGACCTGAGGTGCACCAAGATGAGCTCTACGCGTGAGCTTAGGCGGGCCGACCTGATCCGACCCCGAGGTGCATCGAGATGAGCTCTGTCAGGCCAACCTGAGGTGCACTAAGATGAGCTCTGTGTGTGAGCTTAGGTGGGCCGACCTGATTCTACCCGAGGTGCACCGAGATGAGCTCTACGTGTGAGCTTAGGCAGGCTAACCTGAGGTGCACTAAGATGAGCTCTACTAGTGAGCTTAGACGGGCCGACCTGAGGTGCACTAAGATGAGCTCTACGAGTGAGCTTAGACGGGCCGACCTGAGGTGCACCGAGATGAGCTCTACGCGTGAGCTTAGGCGGGCTAACCTGAGGTGCACTAAGATGAGTTCTGTGCGTGAGCTTAGGTGGGCCGACCTGATTCTACCTGAGGTGCACCGAGATGAGCTTTACATGTGAGCTTAGGCGGGCTAACCTGAGGGCGGGTCGACCTGATTCGACCCGAGGTAATGCTAGAAGCCTCTACCTCCTTGAGCTTTATCCTAGTGAGGTCTTTTCTCCAGCCTAAATTGGTGAGCTCTTTTTTAGCCTTTTTATTTTGGCGAGGGCTTTTTTTTTTCACCTCTAACTTTGCGGGGGGGGGGCAGAGCTTTGTTTTTTAATATTGACGAGCTCATCTTGGTTTTTCAATAGGCGAGCTTTTCATTGACCTTCAACTTGATAAACTCTTTTTCTTGAGTTTTGTTCGACGAGTGCTTTTCTACTGCTTGATAAACTCTTGCTTGATCTTTCAAACTGGCGAGCTCATTCCTGGACGAGCTCTGTTTTAGCTTTCACTTGGTGAGCTCATTTTTTTGAGATGGAGAAGCTCTTTTTTTTTTTGAGCTTTGGCTTGGCAAGCTTATTTTCTTAAGCTGGATGAGCTCTTTTTTTTTTGCTTTAACTTGGCGAGCTCATTTTCTTGAGCTGGACGAGCTCTTTTTTTTGCTTTAACTTGGCGAGCACATTTTCTTGAGCTGGACGAGCTCTTTTTTAAGCTTTAGATGAGCTCTTTTTTGAGCTTTAACTTGGCGAGCTCATTTTCTTGAGCTTTAACTTGGCGAGCTCATTTTCTTGAGTTGGACGAGCTCTTTTTTGAGCTTTAGACGAGCTCTTTTTTGAGCTTTAACTTGGCGAGCTCATTTTCTTGAGCTGGACGAGCTCTTTTTTGAGCTTTAGACGAGCTCTTTTTTGAGCTTTAACTTGGTGAGCTCTTTTTTGAGCTTTAAGTTGGTTGTTCTCTTCATTTTTATCCATCTTGACGATCTACTCCTAGTATAAGAATGTTAGTACAAAAAGTTTCAAAAGATGAAGAAGGTTAGAAGTACCATCGTAAGTGTCAACAGTGGGCATTCCCAAGCTGATTTGAGGTTGAGCTCAGTCGATATCTTCCGTGAGGAGTGAGCTTTCCAACAACTTTAGCTCCTCCATGTGCACCATCTCTTTTTCCTTTATCTACCTCACTGTATCCTCCATTAGTACCCAAGCTCCTGGTTCTAGCAAGGTAATTTGGGCTTATTGGTGAGGCTGAGGTGCCATGGGTTCTTCCTTCTCTATCACTCTCCTTTTGGGGGCCATTCTCGACCGCGACTGAGGGAAATGCTGGAAGCCCCTACCTGGCTCGCCAAATGTCGAAGCATAAGATGGCCCTGAAGGAGAAATGAAGGGATCTGAGGTGAAGGAGTAGTTTCAGCCTCCCTTTTCTCAGTGGGACGAATGGTTTTTATAGGTGAGGACCGCCTAGGTGGCCAGATACGTGGTCGAATAGTAATACGAGGAAGAGCTGACCTGTACCACAGGTCAGCTGAGCCATCCTCCCGCCAAAATGTTCATGCCTGCTTAGTCCCAAGGCTGAACCTTGATCCCGAGGTAAACAATGGTGTTAAGCGAGGGCCAGCGCTTAAGGCGCTGACTTGAGTTGATGGGTGTAGACACCATTTTTGTCCGGTTTTTTTCAAAACATTTTTAATTAATTAGTTTGTATATATTTTATTATTGATTTTTAAATTTTATTTTTTATTTAGATTTAGAAATAAATTTTGGATTTTGATTTTTATTTTTATAGAATAAAATAAAAAAAAAAGAAGGAAATCTAAATTAATTTTGATAGGAAAGCAGAATTAAATGAAACCATTAAAAGATTGGAGATTAATTTGAATTTGGAATTGACATTAAATTTAAGATCCGATTTTTGAAATATAAAATTTCCTAAAAAAATTGATTCTAGATTTCCAATTATTACCAAAAATAAAATAATAAAAAAACTAGGTCTATAAGAGGAGAGAGAACTAGGGTTTTTAGGGGGGAGGAAAGAAAGAAAAAAACACAGAAAAAACCCTAAGGAAAACAAGAACTAGGGTTTTGGAAAGAAAGGGGGGAGATAACTCTAAGGAAGGGAGACTGCTTTTATTTGTTTACTGGAAAAGAGAGAAGAAGGTCCCATCTAATACTAGCACCGGCACCGTCCCCGCACCACGCACGTCCCATCTACATTTGCTGCTCCTTTCCTGAGTGCACTGCATCTCTTCCGCTACCTGCTGCTACACGCTACAGTTCTTGCTGCAGTCAACCACTCCTGCACTGCTACGTTTCTGGTTTTGTAACGAGTTGCAAGCATTACTGTTTCACGCTGGTTCTGCATCTCCATCACTGCTTGGTCTTCTCTTTGCTGCTGTCGTTTGTTTATCACTGTTGCACTCGATCCTGCTACTCCACCACCTTTGCATAATCGAAACTCCCAGCCACTCTCCTATTGTGTGTCATTGCACCACTCCCTTGCTGCCCAGCCATTGCAAGAAACTTTCCATCGTTGGCTGCTATAACTCTTACTAGATGCAGATTTGATTGAAGGCAAAAAATGTGGGTGGCGAGCTAGGAAGAATAGAGAAGAACTGAAAGTTTTGAAAGCAAGCCATGTGAAACCGAGGCAGAGGAAAGAAGAGGCGTGAACTGCAGTCAGTAAAGAAAAAAAAACAACAAAGAAACAAAGCTGTACGAGGAAAAGAAATAAAGAGAAAAGAGACTGCAAGAAGTTGCAAGAGAGAAGTAAGAAATACTCGAGAATGGTAAATCCTTCTATCCATATTGATTGTTCAAGTTTTTTTTTTCTTTAGGCTTAACGTAAGCTTTCATTTTTTTTATTTTTTTTTGTTGTTTATTATCTTGTGTTGGTTTTAGTTTAAAGCATGGACTATATATATTTTGTGGTATTGTGAAATTTTTATCATGTTTTTAGCTTCTTAATTAATTTATTATTTCATTTTATTTAATTAATTTAGTAATTATAGTTAGTTTATTTATTTTGTTTTATTAATTTATGTATTATTTATCCCTACTTTTATTTTAGGTTAGAATTAGATTTGTTAGTTAATAGAAATTAAAGAAAAACAAATTAGCCTAAAAAATAGATCTTTGTACATGAAACTTACATAAAAATTAATTAAGAATTAAATGGAAATAAATAATTAAAAGATAAATATAGATTATACCGATGATGACATTTAGAGAAAGTCAATTGAGATATCTTAAAAATGTCTAGATGAGGAAATTATTTCTTAAGTTGAGCCAAATCGGTGGAATACTTTTGAAAGAATTTTCAATAAATTATAATCAATGTTTATTCCTAGTAAATTAAATATGAATAAAATATAAATGAATATAGATAAACAAATATAGACATGAGAACATAAATTAGACGAAAAATTAATAGGAAAATAATTAGTAATTAATAAGATTAGATAATAAAGAAATAAATATGAGTTATACCGAGGATGAAATTCCAAGAAAGTCAATCGAGACTCCTTGGGTATTTCTAGGTGAGATGATTCTTTCTTAAGTTGAGCCAAATTGATGGGATACTTTTGAAAGAGTTTTCGATAAAATATAATTCATGTTTATTAAATAAATATAAATAAATGAAATAAATAAAATCAAGATTAATGTTAGAGAAATTTAAATAAAATTAGATAAGTGAATAAATAAACGAACTAAATAGCTTGAAATAAAATTTTAGGAAATAAAAAATATGAATTATGCCAATGATGAAATTTCAAGAAAGTCAATTGGGACTCCTTGAATTTTCTAGGTGAAAAGATTTCTTTTAAGCCGAGCCAAATTGATGGGACGCTTTTAAGAAAATCTTCAATAAACCAAGATTCATATTTATCCTCTAAATAAATAAAGTAAATAAATAGAATATATAGATAAATATAATACGAAATAAGATAAAAAAAATATAGAAATTAATATGGAGTCGAAATTAGAGCCAAAGTTAGAAAGAATAAGATTTTTATAAATTATTTAATTGATCCGACGATGGAATTCAAGAAAGTCAATCGAGACTCCTTGAACATCTTGAGGTGAGGGAGATTTTTAAGATTGGAGCCAGATTGATGGAAAAATCTTAGAAATATTCCCAATATATAAACATATCGAAATTAATATAAACACAAAGCAAATTGTAAAGATAACCTAAAACTAGTTGGTACCATTTTAGGATGGGCGTTGTAGGGGTGCTAATCCTTCCCTACACGTAACCGTACTCCCGAACCCTAGTATCTTTGAACGTAGACCAAGCCTTATCCTTAGTTTGAATAGGTGACCAATCACACCTAGGTTAGAATGGTTGGTGGCGACTCCATGTCTTTGTGTCTAGCTATTAGGTTTTCCGAAACTTAATACGTTATGACAATGGGTCATTCCTGACGAGTCTGATCTGAATCGATGGATGCTTGTCTTGATCATAGGTATTCTTGTTTCGTATAATGGGCCCCATTTTGACCAGGTAGATGTTCCGAGATGAAAGACTAAAATAGGTCTGATCCAAAACGTCCCACATCAGTACTAATATAGGATTAAAATCACATAAATGGGTATAAATGATTTATGTGATTAGAATCATATAAATGGGTATAAATGATTTATATGATGATGCAATCGCTTGAATAAATGTACATAGTCTCCATCTATTTTAAAGTATAAGATGTATGTTCTGAAGAAGTATATGATGTATGTTTTGAAGTAAGCTATGAAGTATGATGTTTTAAAGAAAGAAGATGATGCATGTTTTAAAGAAAGTATGTTTGCTTATACCACTTGAAAGAAATATGCATGGTTGCAAACGATATATGAAAGATGTGTATGATGCATGCTTTATAATGCTTTACATGACATTATAGAGCCAAGTAGGGAAAAAAATGCATATAGAGGCATAGTACGCTCTTTTACATATTTTTCTTACTGAGCGTAAACTCACCCTTTTACGAACATTTTTCTTACAGATTACCTGAAGTGAACCCTGCTACGATTAGAGGAGCTTGCTTTTGAAAGATTAAAGTGTACCTTCACGATACGCTTCCCAGTTAGCATAGAAGGTATACTTATATGCTTATGTAAAGTAACTTGTATTTCAGCTATGGTACAGTACAAGTAGCATTTAGGTATATAAGATGTCGGGGATGTAATTTAAGACGATGTGTAAGATCCTGTGGAATGGAATGGAATGGAATGATATTTATATATATAATTATTATGTTTATGGAAAGTAAATTAATTTTTTGAGCTATTAGATATTTAGCTTAAGGGTAAGGAATGAATGACATTGATAAACCAAATCGAATCATGTCGTATAAGATAATAAGGAAAAAGTTAGATGGTAAGGTGTAGTGGCGGGAACGTCACACTCTTCTTCTTTTTGTTCTTTATTGTGAATAAAATTTTCAAGAAATGAAAGTTTCGTTTAGTTCACTAAAAATATTTTTTGAAAAATGATTCTTGCATTTTTTATGTTTGATCAACAAAAATTTGATTTTTTTTTATCAGGGCAAATTTTTGATTTGGTCAATGGAAAATGACTCCTTGGTCAAAGGAAAATTAGGTCATTTTCCTAAAAATTATATTATTATTTTAGTAATAAATAAATACTAATTTAATAAATAATATATTTATTATTTTAATAATTTGTTAATATTTTAGTTTAAGATATAATGTTTTCATATTTTATTCAAAAATATTTATACTTATTATTAAAATCATGAGAAAAGTATTTTAATATAATTATTTAATATAAAGTAATTTCAATATAAAATATAATTATTTCAATAGTATAAATATTTTTAATATTTCAAAAATAATATTAATATATTTTTAAGATTATATATCTTAAAATAGGAATATTACTTGAAATTTTTAAAATATTAATATAAGTAATAATAAATAGTTTTCTTTTAAATGTTTGATAATATAATATTTTAATATTTAAATATATTAATAATTTTTAATATTAATAAATAAATTAATAAATAATAAATAATTTTTAATATTTTATTAGTTATGTTATTATCATTTGAAAAAAAAAAAGAAAATAGATTTCTAGAAAATAATCAAACAAAATATTTTTTATTGACTCATCCAAACAACGAAAAACCTTTAGTTTTTTAGAAAATGTAAATATTTTCTAAAAATCATTTTTCAAAAGTCATTTTCAGTTAATCAAATGAAGCCGAAGCTTGACAAATAAGTTGCATTCAGTTTTGAGTTTTTTTTTCTTATTTTCTTATTTTAATTTTTTATAGATAAAATTGCAAGGATGCTAGTTTATGGTATTACCACCTACTTTCTTTTTTAATATAACTATCCATATTTTATGAATTTAAATTTGACCAAGGTAAATAAATAAAATCTATATCATCAAAAGATAATATGTTGTCACTTCATTACCAAGCAAATTTAAAAGCTCAAAAGTCTTTATAAATAATATTGCCAAAAATTTAATTGTTTATTAAGCCAAAATAATTAAAGAAACTCAAAAATGTTTTTAGAAGCCTATGAAACATTATAGATTTTAAGTCCTTTTAATTTCCCATCTCGGATGAACTCTCAAATTAAAAAAAAAAAAAAGAAAATCCAAGCACATAAAATGTGAAAAGGAAGTACCGGATGTAGCAATTTTTTCCTACCAAAAAAAAAAAAAAAGATGTGTAGCATTTTTCCCTGGCCTACGACAGTGAATTAAGCAGCCTGCAAAGCATGCCATTGTTCAATCCTTTTAGAAACCATGTGAAAGAGAAAAGCACCATGAGTTGCCGGCCAACAACATAAGAGCAATAATTTCATCCCAAACCTCAAAGGCCTTTAAGGCTTTAAACCATACCATACCATACCACTTTAGAAGCCCCAAGCGAGATTGTGAATTTGTAGGTTCTTCCACTCACACTTTGCACGTTCCTTTTTTAAAATTTTTCTTCTTTTGTCTCATTTTTTTAAGAGAAAATAAGGAAAAAATATTAATTTGATAAATGTGAATTTATTAATTAGTGTTCGAATTCTCACCAGGTCAAATTTTTTTAGATTAGTGCCGGCCATGCAACGCGAATAAAAATTAGTTTTATACCCAATATAATATGAAAACACTTTATTGTTTATACCAAAAAAATTTAATTACTTTGTAGTAAGCATTTTTTTGACTGGAAATGATTGATTGCATTAAGATACTAATATCACACCATACATTTGTTGCAAGCATTTAAATCATTGAAAAATTAGTGTATTCTTGTGTATTAAAATCTTCCAGGGAAAAAAAACAATGTCCACAAGCATTACTGTGTTATGCTTGTCACGTCAAAAGAAAGGAAAATGGCGTAATGAGTGAGTTGAACATTTTGAACTTCTAATTAAATGGACTTTGACATTGTAGCACATGCACCCATTAAATCCTCTTAAGGTTTTTTTTTTAAGTGTAGTTATAGATATTCTCATTCATTTTACAGTTTAAAATTAATCATGTTCAGGTTGAGAGCGATAAATATTTAAGTCCTTTTAACAGTAGGTACTCTAAGATTTGAATTATGTCCAAATACCTAAGAAAGAAATTTACTTCTATTTCTTTCAATCACTTGTTGGTCATCTTGCCCTTAAATACCAACAAATAAAAACAAAAATGAGGACAAAAAGCTCAATGATTTCTTTTGTTTATTACATAAGGCTTAGTTTAGATGGATGGTAAGACTGGCTCTAATAAAAATGAAAACAATAAAATGGTGCTTAAAAAATATCTTTTTTAACAAAATATTACAAAAATTAAAAACAAGGGCAAGAAGGTAAAATTACCCTCCGACTATTTTGTCTATTTCCGACCCCATTAGCCGCCCCAGAGCCTAAACTTGCTCCCAAACTCACCCTAAATCTCACCTGTTAATTACCAAAATTTAGATATGAAATATTGAAAGATACCTTCAATTCTAACAATCGAGTATTAAAAACAAAAAAGAACAAACTATATAATTCCTGTAAAATTAATGTGCATGACGTAACTCAAGGCAAACAAATTATTACAACTTAGCTCAAAAAAAGAGTATTGAATTAATGTACAAATATTTGGGCAAACGAACATGATCACAAAGCAACAAAGACAAAGGACATTCATAATTGAGCATGACCTTAGTGTCTAATTATTACGATGGATTATGCTTCTTTGAAGCAATCTTAAGGATTTTCTCGACATGGTGGGATATATCGTGCGGATGGGCCTCCACTCTCTGCCTTTCTGGTACAACCCAACGCCCATCGCTATTCCTTACCATACCTTTGTTCTCGTCCTGCCGCCAGTTTGGTGGCACTCCATACTCAGTCTTCAAGAAGCTGCTATCCTTGTTAACAAGGGCGATGTCCCTCTTGTTAGCCAAGCAAAACCGTCGCCCTTTGCCATGGTAGCCGTCGAGCAAGTGCAGAAGGGCTTCGAGATTATGCGCGCAGGCAAGATCATTGGTGGGCTTCAGAAATGGACTGTGGGTGTGATCCAATGCCAATTCCACCCCAACATGTGCGTAACTCCATGGGAAAGATACGGTCTCTTCTAAATACTTTTGAAACTGAAGCTTCTCATTGGCAAAAATCCCTGGCACTGTTGGAACTTTATCATGCGCATTTACCACTCTAAGTACCTTAACTCCAAGCTCATCGCATCTTTCCTTGAACTTAAGATTTCCTACTCGAGGACCGGCGAAAGAGTACACTGTAATCGGTATTTTATTGCGAAGCTCTCCTTCATTAGCTAGATTAAGCCCCAGTTCCGCAACGTCATAGGCTGTTATTATAGCCAAAGCTGCCCCAAGACTATGCCCTGTGATTGTAATACTAAGTTCTTCACCATCATAGTATTCAAGGAGCCTTTTAATCTCAGCTAACACTTGTTCACGAGCCGAAAATGAGCAATAGCTGCAAGAGTTTTCTTTCTTGGTGTACAAGTCATAAAACCCTAGCTCAATTTTAATGGAAGGGTCCTCGGTAAAATTTACCGGGTGAAGAATATCTTTGAGATCGTAAATCCATTCAAGATACGTGACTGTGCCTCTCCAAGAAATGATAATATCGCGTCTTCCCAGCCGCTTGACCTCATCTTCGTCCGTGCATACGGCCACGTAGCCCATCCAGTTTGCATGGGTGCTCCATACGCTGCTTAGCTTTGATTTCTGGAAGAAGTTTGGGAGATTGATATTTGAGGTTGCGTAGAGGTATCTGCTAATCTGGTAGCCACGGTCTTCCATCCCAAGCTTTTCAAAGAAATGGGCGCCTTGGTATTTGGAAGAACCACAGTACTTGGAGTGAGGATCAAAGTCGAATGAATCATAGCATGCTTGCGCAAATTCACCATAGCGGATGATTTCTCTGCGGAGATGAGGATTCATAGGGTCGAGCAGTCCATCCCAGTCGTAGCAGCCTTGGATTTCCTTCCAGATTTGGCAAAGTGGCCTCTCGTCTTCTTCTAAAACCAGAGTTTCTTCTAGCTGTGGGGTTAAACTTGACAAGGATGTAGAACATTTGATGCCCTTGGATGAACATGGAAAACAGAGTTTGTATTGGAAGTAAAGATTTTTGGTTTTTTGGTTCAAGTTGCATTTTGACAAGGGACTTTGAAAGGTAGAAACAGGATGTAAGGTGCACTTCGTCTTTGGGTGGTTTAGAGAGAAAAGCTGGGAAGCCATGGAATTAATTAGACTCTCCTTGAATGAATATATTTTGGTGGAAGGAAATATTAAGAAAAAGAAGCAGCAAAAATCTAGAATATATGAGAACAGTTTCATAGATAATATTGAGTTGAATTCTCTAGCAATTACTTTGTGTCTATCTTCGTGGGTGGGGTTTCAGTGTTGAATAGGGTGAGAGAGAAAGGAGAAAATGATGAGTTTGATTTGAAATTGATGCATTGTATTCCACTTGTTGAAGCATGCTAAATTGGTACTTGCCACGATTTAATCTACTTATAAACACGATACGATGACATGATACAAGGATTATAAAAATTGAAAATACATAAGTGACATAAGTTAAAATTAAGTTAATTTATTATATAAAATTTTATATTTATATTTTTGTGTATAATGTATTTTTACACGAAATTTTCGATTTTATATTATAAATAAAATTTTATATGACACATAAAAACAAATTATAAATATGAATTATCATATCTATTTTCACGCCCAACACTACCAAAGAGAGGTAGTGTGACTCTTCTTACATCGTATAAAACAGAAAGGACCTTGATAACTGAACTAAGATTTTTTTTACAATAATCATGAGATTTATTATTAACATATTAAATTCTTAATTTTAAATGAAGTTCAATATTTGTCAATTTAAATTATAAAAAATAATAAATAAATCCTTTTTGGCGTGATGGCAGGCTTTATATGGCGTGTGCACAACTGCACACGTAACATGTAGATAGTGGAAAAGCATTATTTTTTTATTGGTGAAAACTGAGTGGCAACTATTTATTAATTAAAAAAATACGGAGATTTTTTTTTCTGTTCTTGACTTTTGATGAATATAAATTTTTTACTTGAATAATTCATGTAATCAATTTTAAGGGTAACAGATTGGGTGAATTTTATATTAAAGTTATAAACTTTGACCTTATTATAAGGTTGACATAAAAAATATATGATTAGGCATAAATTTAAAATTATTAGGCGTAAAATATGTTAGAAACATCATAAACATTTGATAATTAATTTAAGATTAATGTAAACAATAATGATTAAGCATAAATTTAAAGTGTGTAAAATATGTGAGAAGCATGTAAATACATAATAATGAACATAAATATACATTATAGCAAAATTATCATGTGTTTAAATTTATTGACACTAATGATTACATTGATAATCATATTTTTACGATACTTCTAGTATATTTTACGTCTAATGATTCTAAATTTACGTTTAATCATGTGTTTTTTTATCTATAAAAAAATATATGTTTTTATTTCAACCTTACAATGAAGTCAAAATTTATGGTTTTACTATAAAAATTCTGATAAAAGATATAAATCTTAACACTTATAATTCCTTCTTTTATTCTCAAACTTCAAATTCTTTTATATAAAGAAATATATATGTAGTCTTCCATTTATAGAACCATCCAAAAGCTTTATATATATATATCAACTGTGTCTAAATGTTTTAGGCAGAAATTCGAGATGGAAATATATTATAGAGTAGCCAGACAGGGAAAAGGGGAGAGAAGGAAAGCCTTGTTAAATTAGAAAATGAATGGATGCATTTTTGTAACAAATATTCGAGTGCTGTCTGGTTACATTCCACGTCCGACAAGTTCCCTCAATGCAGGTGTCCCTTCTACTTTTCTCAGCAACAATTGCACATGCTGGTTGAGTGAAAATTGAAAAGCTCTATCATAATGGGAATAATTGCATCAACAAACCCCATAAAACTTTATAATTTTATAATATATTTGTTGTTGCACAAAACAACAATAAATATGTACTGACGTTGATATTCGTATTCTTCATCCACGTGTCGTTAAAAAGGTTCTGTAAAAACAAGAGAAGTCAGAGTAATGCAAGGGGTGGTCCCTGCGTAGGCACTCCGATGCTTAAGTCAACAAAAAGGTTCTTCAGTATTGTGAAGCGTAAAAGCCAACAGTAAAAAATTAGAGAATAGAATTGTACATGAGGCCTATTTATAGGCGAATATTCTAGGATAATTATCTGGAAATGATCACGTCTTTTTAGTGAGAGTTCATTTCCAAGTAAAATACAAATTTCGTGAATCTTAGAAGTTATCGGGAGCCTGTCGCTGGCGGGGGGCTGTAGGTAAAATACGACAAATACCCAGTGGGAGAATCCTGTCACCTTATGTGGGAGGCTGCACTCGTGCCATGTGTCCTCACGACAAGACCTCGGCGACAGACACACGCTTCAGTTACCTGTGACAGAGGTTTTATCGCAGGCGATAGGGGTCTCATGCTCACCGCAACCATCTCTCACCTAAATGCCACATGGTCCAATAGGATCTCACCATGTGGCAGATTCTCTAATGTTTGGGCTTTAGCACATTGTAAATTGGCTTTGCCATATCAATTGCTCCCCACTCTCTTGTTGGATTTTTCCAATCAAGAGAGTATAAATACTAGTTTTGGGCTCTAGCCCCATGTGAATAGTCTTTTTTGATTTTTGTAGTTTTCTTTGGTATTTTTTGCAGGTGAAAAAGCTCAGTTCTACGGGAGACGTTGTCAGGCACGACGTTTGGCATTCTTTGTCCCGGCTATATAAACGGTTCGAGTTCAACAAAAACAAATACGAGAAACCTCTGAACTAGCACTCTGCCGCACATCTTTAGCTCTCTCGCCAAAAGTGTCTATCGCCCACAATAGTCTTTTGCCCTTGTTCAGGAGTCTCTCGCTCATCACGGTAACAATAAGTGTACACCTGCCGCCTTACTTTATTGTCTCTGGTAGCTGTGTTTTGGGTCTCTCGCAAGTGTCTTAGCCTTCCGCATAAGGCTTAGGTCTCCCACATACTTGGGTCTCTCGTTCACTAGGTCATTCGTTTAGAGGTCTTTTGCTTCTAGGTGTCTCACCCCTCTCAGGTTTCTTGTCCACCAAGTCTCTCGCCCCTTAGGTCTCTCGTTTGTTTCTCCTTTACACTCGAATCATGTCTTCGCAATGCCCGGGTAAAACACTGAGAAGGGGCGGTGTTGAGTGTAAGCTAACCAACTCAAACTTAGAGGAAATCAATACTCGCTTTCCCTTTCCCTCCGGTTATCACTATAGACTCCCAACCGATAGCGAAATTACACCTGACTTGGTTAGAAACGGCGTAGCTGTACATAAAGCGTCTTTAGTTTTTGGTTTTCATTTCCCATTACAAGAATTCGGTCAGCATTCCTTAGGTATAAAGACATAGTCCCCTGTCAACTCCACCCTCACGCTTGGTCCCAACTAGTGGGATTTTTGGTAGTATGCCATAGCTTAGGCATTGTTCCTACCGTCCACTTCCTGAGTGCCTTTTTTAGGGTCCGTAGGTTAAAAGGGCTAGTCACATTTTCCCTTCAGAGGCTGAAAGTTGACGGTTTCACAATAAATCTTCTCAGACCTTCCTAATAAGTTACGTAACTTCGAGAGTGAGTGGGTAGTCGTTGAGATTCCGAGTGACTTAAGAATCCGTAATAGATGGAATGACGACACTAGCGATCACTCGAAGCGTTCAGAGAGGTTTAGTTTAGATTCTTTGAGGGATCATTTTGGCGAGCCCATTAGGCGTATATGTTCAACCGGGGAGCGAGATTTATTTTCTCTTTTAACTCCCGAAAACATTACAGCCGCTAGCTGAGGGGTAAGTAGAGTTGTTCCTGGGACTTCTGCTGCTCCATCTAACCTTCCTACAACCTTGCGCAAGCCTGATGTCAGTTCTAGCCGGCCACCCATGGTTCCCATAGCCAAGACAACTAACCCTTTAGGTCACCTAGTAGACGAATCTTCTCCAGATTTGGGGGACGAAACACCTAAGGTTACGGGTGCTGATGATCCATTCAAAGAGGATCTTGAATGGACTCAGGGCTACGCCTTTGGGAGTCCTTTCTACGACTTTCCAGAGAATACGAACTTGGATAACTTAGAGGATTTTGGTGATATTATAGGTTTTCAATTCTCTTTACTTCTTGTCTACGTGTGCATAGTATTTTTGGATTTGTTTTACTAACTCCTCTTCGTGTTATGCAAACATGAACTTTCAAACAACCATGCGTAGAAGGGAGGCTAATGTTTCTGCCAGAGTAGCTCCTCTTCCTTAACAACAGCCTCGGGTTGAGGCCTCTGGTTCTGGACATCCTCGTGCCCCTACTCCACCTCCTCTGGCCATTAGTGAGCATAGTTGTCCTTCACAAGAGGCTGTAAGAAACAAACGGAGGAGTTATCTGATTCGCGATCATAGCTCGGGTGATCATGAGAGCTTGGAATAACAAAAGAGCGAGTTTGCTCCCCAAGAGGGCCACCCTGATGCTAGTGGAGATAGGCGAGCTCCTCGAAGGCCTTCCCGCAAGAATCAAAAGCGGCTGTATATCGAGGATGCAATGTCTGCAAGGCCAATTCTACCAAAGATGGCTGATCCTACCCTCAGGCGGTATCCGGTAAACTGGGGGATCGTTGTTGATGGGGAAGACTTTTAAACCTACCCCGATGTCAATGATAATGATAGCATTGACGAGCCTGGGGTAGCTTCTCGCCTAGCTTGGAGCACCATCCTTCCTCATGACGAGAAGGAACTTTTCAAGAACGTCTCGGAGGCTGAAAATAACACTGATTTCCTCACAATGAAGGTGAGAGCGCCGCCTGTCTTCGATAATAATACGCTCTTTTTAACTTCTTTTGTCAGGTTTTTGAGTTATTTTCTTTTTGTTTTGTTAGGCAGCTCAACAAGCGGCGGCCGTTATGCGCGGCACAGGGCTTTTAGGGAGCAAGCTGACAAAGAAATTCATGAGCTCTGAGAGAAAAACATGGAGCTTCTGAATGAGATTGTTCAGCTTTGCCCATACACCAACAGGGTCAAGGATTTAACAAAGAAGAACGCTGATCTTGATCAGAGGCTGAAAGAAGAACAGGCGAAGGTAGCCTCCCTTCATGGATATCAAAAGGCTTACAATAAAGCAGCCCACAATTGGGAAGCCATGATGAGGTAGAGGGATGAGGCCATCGAAGAGCTGCAGAACGTGTTGGAATGGCAATGGGAAGTCTGAGCCAAGGCTGTCTGCGAATACCGCTTGTCTCAACACCGCTATGACAAGAAGCAAGACTTCGCGGCGGGATTCGTCAAATATGGCTTCTACCTGGCTCGGTCTTGGTTAGAGAAGCAAAGACCAAACGAGTCTTTCCCTGAGTTGCTTTTTCCCAAAAGGCCCAGTACTATGAGGCTTCTTCCTGGACCAAGTATGAACCCGACTCACTAGGTCCGGATGAATATTTAGAGGAAGGAGCCATAGATGACTTGGATAACCTTGAAGGTCCATGGCCTCCTCGGCAGCCACTCAGCTAGCCCGAGTCTACTGAGGCACGTGACCAGTCTCGACTTGTTGAGGTGTATAATCAACCTGAATCCATCGAGGCAGGCGATCAACCCTAGCCGGTCGAGGGAGGCGATCAACACCAACCGATCGAGGCATTGCAAAGGTTAGATGGAGACGAGCTACAATTCTTTGATTCTACTGCCGTTAATCTTGTACCAGACTCTGCAACTGTTGCTGGGCCTTCAAGCGACGTTCTTTCCCCCATAGTGACTCCTTTGGCTCCCCCAGGCCCTGATCCCCCGGCTTCTCAAGATCCTAATCCTACGGCTCCTCAAGATCTTAGTGCTGATGCAGCATCTTCTCAGCCGGTGGACTTGGTTCTCACCATAGATTAGGATATTTTCATCTTTATTTTGTCTTTTCATTTCATTTTATTTGTTAATTCATCTAAAAAATGTACGAATTTGTTCTTAATGAAAAGTACAATTTCTCTTTTTTTTTTTGTAGCTTTCTTCTATTTTGTCTGAATTTCATGCGAATATTTTATATCCGCACTTGTTACAAAGCTCTGAAAGGCAGCATTAAATATGGCAATACTTTTATAGCATTTAAAAGATAAAGTAATTCTTTTTTTGTGGCATAAAGTGTACCTTCATACCATATTGCTCCCCAAGTTCTTCTTTGAAGCAGTGTTGTTATTCCTATTCAACGATGAACTTTTCTCGAGCGTTGTGCCTATCTCGCTTTTTTTTTTGCTTAAGGACTTGTTAGAATTGATAATGTAATTTGTCAACTAAATAGTAGCACATCTGATAAAATTGTAACATACCTTTACAATCTTTACAGTCTGCATTTTGTGTGCTACTTGGGCACCGTACTTATCCATTCATTTTACTGCTTGAAGATTTTGCAGTTTGCCCATCTCGCGCATTTTTCTCTTAGGGACTTCATAGAGTTGCCCGTCTCGCACCCTTTTGTGCTTAAGGACTTATGTTTGCCCGTCTTGCACCCTTTTGTGCTTAGGGACTTTATAGAGTTGCCCGTTTCGCACCCTTTTGTGCTTAAGGACTTATGTTTGCCCGTCTCGCACCCTTTTGTGCTTAGGGACTTTATAGAGTTGCCCG
The DNA here is from genome assembly GCA_031772115.1 of Heritiera littoralis. Classification (NCBI taxonomy): domain Eukaryota; kingdom Viridiplantae; phylum Streptophyta; class Magnoliopsida; order Malvales; family Malvaceae; genus Heritiera; species Heritiera littoralis. The sequence goes on from JAPDPK010000043.1 coordinate 5,031,312, forward strand.
TCTCACACCCTTTTGTGCTTAGGGACTTATGTTTACCCGTCTTGCACCTTTTTGTGCTTAAGGACTTTATAGAGTTGCCTGTCTTGACCCTTTTGTGCTTAGGGACTTATGTTTTGCCAGCTTTTGCCTCATTTCAATTCCTATAACACATAATTCATCTAACATATTGCATTAGGATATATAGAGTATGAACAACTGGCTTTATTCATAAATCAAATGATAACAAGATAATGACATCTGCAGAGTAATGGAGTAATAGATGGAAAAATAAAGACATGAACAAAAAAAGAGTACAATGCTTTACTGCCAATATAACTTAAGGTGGTTTGCATTCCAAGTCATTGAGATCTTTTTTCCTTGCAAGGTTTCTAAAGTGCATGTGTTGGGTCCAATCATCCTTCTGATTCTGTAAGGTCCTTCCCAATTAGCCCGGAGTTTACTGTCCTCTCTATGGGCATTTGTGATTGCTGACTTTCTAAGAACCAGGTCTCCTTCCTGCAATTCTCTGCTCTTAACTCTTGCATTGTAATAAGGGGCAATATGCTGTTGGTAAGCAGCCGTTTTCATTTTCACTGTATCCCTTAGCTCATCTATCAGATCGAGATTCTCCTTTAGTCCCTATGTGTTAAGTTCTTCAATGTAAGGGACCAATCTAGGTGACTCAGCTCCAATTTCAACTGTGATGAGGGCTTCAGTCCCATACACTAAATTGAATGTTGTTTCTCCTGTCGATATTTTACTTGTCGTTCTGTAGGCCCATAGGACACTTGGGAGCTCATCTACCCACAATCCCTTAGCTTTATCCAACCTGGTTTTCAACCCATGCAGTATCGTTCGATTGCTCACTTCGGCCTGCCCATTGGCTTGTGGGTAGGACACAGACGATATCCTCAACTGAATACTCAAGCCTCTACAAAATTCTCGGAATGCATCGCAATCAAATTGTTTCCTATGATCGGCATTTAGCACCCGAGGGATTCGAAAGCGGTAGATAATATCTCTCCATACCATTGCCTCTACCTTTTTTTGGAAATTGTAGCTAAAGGCTCCGCTTCTATCCACTTTGTGAAGTAGTCTGTTGCTACCAGTAAATACTTCCTTTGACCTATGCCTAAAGGAAAAGGTCCCAAGATGTCGAGTCCCCATTGCGCAAATGGCGTTGGTTGGAGGGTGTTTTGAAAGGTCGAGACTCGTGCAGTAACTATAGGAGTGAACTTATGGCATTTTTTGCATCTTCGCACCTTCTCTGTGGCGTCTTTCTTCAGTGTTGGCCAATAAAACCCCGAATGCAATATTTTTGTGGCCAAGGCTCGAGCCCGTAAGTGTTCACCACATATCCCCTCGTGTACTTCAACTAGGGTGTATTCAGCCTGTTCAGGCCTTAAACACTTTTGCAAGGGCATTATGAACCCACGCTTATAGAGTTCTCCATTTACCACGATAAACCTAGCACTTCGCAATTTTAGTCTTCGGGCTTCATCTTTGTCATTGGGGAGTTTGTCCTCCAATATGTAATCCTTGATTGGGCTTATCGAATCATCCTTGATTTCGATATCGTAGACATCCTCTTCTTCTATACTCAACTTGGCAAGGGATTCGACTTTCACCATATCGCCTTTGATTCCTCTGGAGGAGGCCAACTTCGAAAGAGCATCTGCATGACCATTCTCAGACCAGTTTATCTGAGTCAACCTAAAATTCTTGAACGATCATGCCAACAATTGCACCTTCTATAAATAAGGGATTAGAGCCGGTTCTCGTGCTTCATACTCACCTGAGAACTTATTTACCACTAGCTGCGAATCGCTATGGGCCATTAAGTTGCTAACTTCTAGTTTCTCAGCAAGTTTCATCTCGGCTATCAGGGCTTCATACTCAGCTACATTATTCGAGCTTGGAAAATCGAATCGCAGGGAATGCTCATAGGTTTTCCCTTTAGGTGAAGTGAGCACAATTCCAGCTCCACTGCCATCCATACTACAAGCCTCGTCTACAAATAACTTCCACCAAAATAACTCTGTTTCTTCTCGGGCCTCCCGATTGGTGCATTCTACGATAAAATTTGCCAATGCTTGCCCTTTTATCGCCTGACAGGGTTGAAAATGTATATCATATTCACTTAACTTAATAGCCCATTTAGTCAAACGTCCTTAGTGCTCTGGTTTCTGCAATATTTGTTTCAAAGGCTGATTTGTTAAGACAGTCATCGAGTGAGCCTAGAAGTACGGTCGAAACTTCCGAGTTGCCATCACCAATGATAGAACTATTTTCTCCACTAAGGGGTACCTTGTCTCGGAATCTAGCAAGACTTTGCTTACATAATAGATTGGACAGTCATTGTCTTCTTCCTTTCTCAATAGGACTGCACTTACAGCCTTCTCTCTTACACTGAGATACATGAGGAGATGGTCTCCGGGTTGTGGTTGAGACAATAGAGGCAACTCTTTCAGGTAGTCTTTTAACTTCTCAAAAGCTTTATTGCACTCTTCTGTCCATTTGAAGTTCTTCCCCGCCTTTATCGACTTAAAGAATGGCAAACTCCTTTCAACTGATTTGGACAAGAAGCGATTCAAAGCTGTTATCCTCCCTGTTAGCCTTTGAACTTCTCTAACAGTATTGGGTGGCCTCATGTTCAAAATAGCTTGAACTTTCTTGGGATTAGCTTCTATTCCTCGATTGGTGATCATGAACCCCAGGAATTTTCCCAACCTCACTTCGAATGAGCATTTGTTAAGGTTCAACTTCATTTCATACTACCGCAATACCTTAAATACCTTCGTCATTTTCTCGGCATGTGACTCTTCTTTTCAGCTTTTAATGATCATGTCATCCACATAAGCCTCCATGGTGTTGCCCAATAAGTCCTTGAACACCTTGTTTACCATACGCTGATAGGTTACCCCTGCGTTTTTCAAACCGAATGACATTACTCGATAGCAATATGTTCGTTATCGGTAATGAAAGAGGTCTTCTTTTCAACCTCTGGATGCATCATGATCTGGTGGTACCCCGAAAAATCATCCAAGAAGCTAAGCAATTCGTATCCACAAGTTTCATCTACCAACTTATCAATTCGGGGTAGTGGATATGAATCCTTAGGGCAGGCTTTGTTCAAATCCTTGAAGTCTACACACATCCTCCATTTTTCGTTAGCCTTCTTCACCATCACAACGTTAGCCAACCATTATGGGTAATTAACTTCTCTAATGAATCCCGCCTGCAACAATTTTGAGATTTCCTTGTCTATAACCTGCTGCATTTCTAGAGCAAAATTTCTCTTCTTTTGCCTGATCGGTTTTGCTCCTGAGACTATGTTCAATCGATGACAAGCAACCTCAGGGTCAATCCCAAGCATATCGGCCTGAGTCCATGCAAATACATCAGCATTTTCCTTCAAGCACTGGATTATCTCCTCTTTTATTCCTTCAGGCAACTGGCTTCTCACATACACCACTCTTTCTTCATCTTCCTCATTTAATCGAATTGCCTCCATCTCCTCATCAGGCTTTGGTTTAGGTGGTTCTTTGATCATAATGGTCTCCTTCCTTTGAATCCCCTTACATGTAGTGGACACGATATTATACGTCCTAGCCTTCCTTTGGTCTCCCTTCACTTGTCCAATACTGTGAGGGGTCAAGAACTTCATTAATAGATAGCAAGGGTGCACTACCGCCCTCATGTCATTAAACAAAGGTCGCCCGAAGATCATTTTGTAAGCCACTGATATTGACTTTACCACCATAAACAATACTTAACGGACGACACTTCTTGGGCTCTCTCCTAACGTAACAGGTAGCTGAACTGCACCTTCTATCTTCACCTTTTCTCCAGAGAACCCATTTAGTGGTGTAGGAACTGGCTTTAGCCTATCCTCCGAGATGTTCATCTTCTCGAAACAGTTCCAGTAAACCAAGTTCACCGAACTCCCGTTGTCGACAAGGATTTGACTCACTGGATGTTTTGCTATGACTGCCGAAATCACCATAGGATCATCATGAGGTATCGTTACATCTCCTCTGTCGGCTGGTGTAAAAGTGATAGGTTCCTCATCTTGTCTTTGTTCCATCACTGAGTTATTTTGGTGTGCTTGCCGGGAGTAAGACTTTCGAGACGAGGAAGATCTACCAGCTAGCGATTCTCCTCCAGATATTACATTGATTGCTGGTCCTGTAGGCTCATTATCTTCCTCGTGATTCCTCCTTTCTGTCCTCCTGTCGTTATTTCTCCTGTCACCTTCGTTTCGCCTTACAATCCTCCTGTTTTCATCTCTTCTGTCTCTGAAGTAGTTTCCCCTGTTTCACACGGGATAGTTGTTTATGTCATTTCTTCATACAAATCCATTTATCTTCCCATCCCGAGCCAACTTCTCTAGCTGGTTCATTAACTCCCTACACTTTTTTGTCGAATGCCTAGGCGCTAAGTGATGCGTACGGACAAGACAAAACGTAGCTTGGAATTTGAAGGAGCTGACACGCAAGAAGACAGAAGCAAAGTTGATGAATGACAACTTTTGAAACCTAGACCCGAAGCCTAAAGAGACTCGAACCCAAAGGTATTGGACCTTGACCCTACGAATAAGAATTCGAGAACCTAAGGTATAGCAATGGTGGATGGTAAAGAAGGAGGCGCCACAAGGAAGAAGACCTTGATAAGCTTAGTTGAGAGGGAACCCAAGAGAAAGGCACACTCAATTTCTGAAAATTCAATTAACTGATCTGTGCATCAATAGCGTTTACAAGGTATTTATAATAATACCTAGCACTTAAGCCCATAAACAAGTGGGCTGGAATTAACACCAACAGAAAATAAAACTAAACCCAAATTCATGCCTAAACCTAGTTACATAAAATAAATAGTCCAAGACACAACAAGACTCAAACGTGGGCTATCCAAACACTTAGCCCATCTTATTGTTAAGCTAAAATAAGATAGTAAACCATGCTCATGTCGTTTGGGCTTCCAAGCAAGTATAGATGTCTTGGGACTCTTCATGAAAGCTTCCTTGACACTTTAATGATGCCAGAGCTTGTTGCATGAATGAGGCCAGGGCTTGTTGCGTCTTCTTAGCTCGAGCTCGGGTAATTGGACCTCCTTGGATGACCAATGAATCCTTAGCATCACGAACATCACGAGCAAGTGGATCTCCATCATTCCCTCCGTGGATGACCAATGGATCCTTAGCATCACGAACATCACGAGCAAGTGGATCTCCATCATTCCCCCTCTCCTCAAAAGGATTTGTCCTATCAAAAGAAAAGGGAGAAAGATCAGAAACATTAAAAGTAGCAGATACACCATACTCACCAGGAAGATCCAATTTGTAGGCATTATCGTTGATCTTCTCTATGACTTGGAATGGTCCATCTCCTCGGGGATGCAGCTTGGTTCGTCGCTGAACAGGAAACCTCTCCTTTCTCATATGCACCCAAACCCAATCATCAGGCTCAAAGACTACTTTCTTTCGATGCTTATTTGCTTGGGTGGTATACTGCGCAGTCTTCTTTTCAATAGCTTGACGAACTCTCTCATGGAGTTGCTTCACAAACTTAGCCTTCTGTTCTCCATCCAAATTACTCTGCTCCGCACTAGGTAATGGAAACAAATCCAAAGGAGTAAGAGGATTGAAGCCATAAACAACTTCGAATGGAGAGCAACTAGTAGTGGAGTGGACACTGCGGTTATATGCAAACTCCACATGGGGCAAGCAATCTTCCCAATTCTTCAAATTCTTTTGAATAATGGACCTCAATAATGTAGATAGGGTTCGGTTGACAACCTCAGTCTGTCCATCAGTCTGGGGGTGACAAGTGGTGGAGAATAACAATTTAGTTCCCAACTTTCCCCATAACGTCTTCCAAAAGTGACTAAGGAACTTTGCATCTCGATCAGAAACAATGGTCCTTGGTACACCATGTAGACGTACTATCTCTTTGAAGAAAAGGCCAGCAACGTTGCTCGCGTCATCCGTCTTGTGGCAAGCAATGAAATGAACCATCTTAGAGAACCTGTCAACCACAACAAAAACAGAATCTCTACCGCGTTTTGTTCGAGGCAAGCCCAAAACAAAATCCATAGAGATATCAGTCCACGGAGTAGTAGGAATGGGTAAAGGAGTATATAAACCATGATTATGAACTCTAGATTTAGCTTGCCTACATGAAATGCATCTAGCACATAACCTCTCTACATCTCTCCTCATGTTAGGCCAAAAGAAATGTTCTTGCAAAACATCTAGAGTTTTCCTAACTCCAAAGTGACCCATTAATCCTCCACTATGGGCTTCTCTAACTAACAGCTCGCGCAATGAACTCCTAGGCACACATAATTTATTTTCTCTAAATAAGAACCCATCATGCCTAAAGAACTTGCCAAAACCAGATGTAGCACATGCATCATAAACATTACCAAAATCAACATCATCAGCATACTGTTCCTTGATATACTCAAATCCTAAAAGTTTAGAATCAAGAGTAGTGATAAGAGTATACCTACGAGATAACGCATCAGCTACGACGTTCTCTTTACCTTGTTTGTACTTGATCACATACGGGAACGTCTCAATGAACTCTATCCACTTGGCATGATGCCTATTCAGCTTACTCTGTCCTTTCAGATGCTTCAAGGACTCGTGATCAGTGTGGATGACGAATTCTTTGGGCCACAAGTAATGTTGCCATGTCTCCAAGGCCCTCACTAACGCGTACATCTCCTTGTCATATGTGGGATAGTTAAGTGCTGCTCCACTTAACTTCTCACTAAAGAAAGCAATTGGACGTTTTTCCTGCATAAGCACAGCTCCAATACCTACACCTGAGGCATTGCACTCAATCTCAAAAGTTTTAGTAAAGTCAGGCAGAGATAACAAAGGAGCAGAACAAAGTTTATCCTTAAGCAAATTAAAAGCATGCTCTTGTGCAGGACCCCAATGAAATGCAACATTCTTTTTGACCACTTCGGTCAAAGGTGCAGCTATAGTGCTAAAATCTCTAACGAAACGACGATAGAAACTAGCTAAACCATGGAAAATACGCACCTCAGAAACAGACTTAGGTACAGGCCAATCTTTTATTGCCTTTACCTTCTCATTATCAATAGAAATGCCATGTGAAGAAACTACATACCCAAGGAAAACAATCTTATTTGTGTAGAATGTACATTTCTTAAGATTGGCATACAAACATTCATTCCTTAAAACAGTAAGAACATTCCTAAGATGCTCAACATGCTCATGCAGACTCTTACTGTAAATCAAAATGTCATCAAAATAGACAACCACATACTTACCAATGAAATCACGTAAAACATGGTTCATTAATCGCATGAATGTACTGGGTGCATTAGTCAAGCCAAAAGGCATAACTAACCACTCGTAGAGACCATGTTTAGTCTTAAATGTAGTTTTCCATTCATCACCTTCTTTCATACGAATTTGGTGATATCCGCTCTTTAAATCAATTTTAGAAAACATGCATGCACCATGCAACTCATCAAGCATGTCATCTAGCCTAGGAATAGGATAGCGGTACTTTACAGTGATTTTGTTGACGGCTCGACAGTCAACGCACATCCTCCACGTCCCATCTTTTTTTGGCACAAGTAGCATGGGCACGGCGCATGGACTCATGCTCTCTCTCACATAACCTTTTCTCATGAGCTCCTCGACTTGCCTTTGAAGCTCCTTCGTCTCCTTGGGATTACTTCTGTAGGCTGGACGGTTAGGAATGGCAGCTCCGGGGACAAGGTCAATTGTATGCTCGATCCCACGAATCGGTGGTAATCCACTTGGGGTCTCCTCAGGGAGTACATCCTCGAACTCCTGCAACAATGAGACAACATCAGTAGGCAAAGTATCATGGAGTTCAGCATCAATAAAATAAGAATCTTTAAATAAGAGTAACAGGATAGGAGACTTAGTAAGAAATGCAGTCTTCACATCTAGGGGTTTGGCATAGCAACTCACTGTTTTGCTATCCTTGTTTTCCTTCTTTTCTTTAGCTTGCTTCCTTTGCTCGTCATGTTGCTCCTTTAGCCTTAATTGGTCCTCATAAATCTCCTTGGGGCTAAGGGGAGCAAGAGCAATCTTCGTGCCATCCATATTAAAGGAGTAACGGTTAGTGTAACCGTCATGGATGACTCTCCGATCATACTGCCACGGTCTACCCAGCAATAGGTGGCTAGCTTGCATGGGCACCACGTCACACAACACCTCATCTCGATACCTTCCAATACGAAAAGGAACCAAGACTTGCTTCACCACATTCACCTCACCACAGTCATTAATCCACTGCAACTTATATGGGTGGTGATGCTTGGTAGTGGGCAACTTTAATTTATCAACAAGGTATGTGCTAGCAACATTAGTACAACTCCCACCATCAATGATTACAGTACATACCTTGTCACTAATATGACATCTCGTATGGAAGATGTTCTCGCGTTGTGCCTCATCTTCAAACTTCACATGAGTAGTAAGAGCACGCCTAGCAACAAGTGCTTCACCATGAGCAGCATACTCAACAACTTCTTCTTCATCAACATCGTCTAATGCAGGCATCTCATCTTTTACACCGATTTCAGAACCTTCACTCTCAACATCTCCATTCCCACACATGATCATAACTCTACGGTTGGGACACTGAGAGGCAATATGTCCATGACCTAAACACTTGAAACACTTAATGTCACGTGTCCTGCTTTGGGATGCTTGGGTAGGTTCAGTCGTGGGCTTTGGAGGGCCTTCAAACTTGGGCTTAGCAAAGCTCTCAGACTTAGGCATAGACACAGGCTTATCATCCCTACGAAAGGTGTTAGATTTCCAAACAGGAACTGAACTAGGAGTGAAACGGGATGTACCTTTCCTTTGAAGTTGCCTTTCGACTTTGATGGCCACATGTAGCATCTCCTCTAAATCCATGTAATGCTGCAACTCTACTACATTGGCAATCTCACGGTTTAAGCCTTGAAGAAAACGAGCCATAGTAGCTTCTGTATCCTCCTGGATATTGGCTCGGATCATGGTTATTTCCGTCTCTTTGTAATAATCCTCAACACTCTTTAAGTCCTGGGTAAGACCTTGGAGCTTCTTGTATAACTCTCTGTAATAATGAGTAGGAACAAATCTCTTCCTCATGATGCGCTTCATCTCATCCCAGGTACACACTGGAGGATCACCGTATCTTCTTCTGCTAGTGACTAACTGATCCCACCAAACCATAGCATACTCTGCGAACTCAATTGCTGCAAGTTTGACCTTCTTTTCCTCAGAGTAGTGGTGGCAGTCAAACACCATTTCAATCTTCCTTTCCCACTCCAAATATGCCTCAGGATCATTCTTGCCTTGGAAAGGAGGAATCTTTAATTTTATACTGCCAAGGTTTCCATCTATCTTCTCCTTGCCTCTATCACAGGCTTTATCAACTCGATCTCTATACCCATGGTACCTTCTATGATGTCTATCGATCCCAGACTCTTCGTTCGAATCATACCCAACATTATCATCATACTCGTCATTGGCAACAACCTTACTTTTTAGACGAGAAGTATCACCTTGCTGGATCTTTGCAAACCGAGCTTCATGTTGGTTCAACTTATCATGAATGTCATTGAATTTCACGTCCATCCGTTGGAATTGTTGTTGCATTGCCTGAAGCATGAATTCAATCTTTTTAAAGTCGGACTTATCACCTTCAGAAGACATTTTCAACAAAGATATCCTCACGTGTTTACACTCGTGTTTCACTCAAGGAATTTGGCTTTTCTCTACTAATGTCTCTCACACACTCATGCCTTTTTCCCTTACTCTACCTTAACTCTATAGGTTCACAATCGCACTAGAGACTCAGTCAAAGATTCAACCTCGTAGAATCAACTAATTCACCAAGTATTGTCACCAAGAATTTTTTTTTTAATTTTTTTGTTCACAGAAAGGTGTGGCTAGGGTGACTCAAAGAAAGAAAAAAAAAGAAGAATAGAAGAAAAATAAAAAAAAATCACAAGAAGGACAAAAAAAAATGAAAAATGGCCTAAAACTATAGGAAAACGATGGAATTTGGCCAAGATAGGGTACGGCCCATGAAGCTAAGCTTGATGGGTTCGGTTTCTTTCATCATTTTCTTTAAAACGGGTACTCGCACACCTCCTAACTCAACCAAAATTTTCTGTATGAATAGTACCGCAACAATTTTTTTTTAATTCTTCTTTTTTTTCGAATTCTTTTCTTTTTTTTGAATTCTTTTCTTCTTTTTTTTTGAATTCTTTTCTTCTTTTTTTTCTCTGAGTGTTGCGGTTTCCTTGAAAAGAAGAGGGGTGCAGCTAGGGTTTTTCTTTTTTTAGGGTTGCGGCTAGGGTTTTTTTTTTAGGGGTGCGGCTAGGGTTTTTTAGAAAGGGTACGGCTAGGGTTTTTTTTTGAGGGGTGCGGCTAGGGTTTTTTTGAAGGAAGGGGTGCGGCTAGGGTTTTTTTTGAAGGAAGGGGTGCAACTAGGGTTTTGAGGAATTGCGGCTAGGGTTATGAATTCAACTCAAACACAACAACAAACCAGAAATCGAAACCAACAAGAGAGAAAAAAAAAGAAAAAAATCGAAACCAATAAACCAAAAATCAAAAAGTGAGTGACGCACAAACAAACCAGAAATCGAAACTTGAGCTCTGATACCAACTGATGCGTACGGACAAGACAAAACGTAGTTTGGAATTTAAAGGAGCTGACACGCAAGAAGACAGAAGAAAAGTTGATGAATGACAACTTTTGAAACCTAGACCCGAAGCCTAAAGAGACTCGAACCCAAAGGTATTGGACCTTGACCCTACGAATAAGAATTCGAGAACCTAAGGTATAGCAATGGTGGATGGTGAAGAAGGAGGCGCCACAAGGAAGAAGACCTTGATAAGCCTAGTTGAGAGGGAACCCAAGAGCAAGGCACACTCAATTTCTGAAAATTCAATTAACTGATCTGTGCATCAATAGCGTTTACAAACTATTTATAATAATACCTAGCACTTAAGCCCATAAACAAGTGGGCTGGAATTAACACCAACAAAAAATAAAACTAAACCCAAATTCATGCCTAAACCTAGTTACATAAAATAAATAGTCCAAGACACAACAAGACTCAAACGTGGGCTATCCAAACACTTAGCCCATCTTATTGTTAAGCTAAAATAAGATAGTAAACCATGCTCATGTCGTTTGGGCTTCCAAGCAAGTATAGATGTCTTGGGACTCTTCATGGAAGCTTCCTTGACACTTCAATGATGCCAGAGCTTGTTGCATGAATGAGGCCAAGGCTTGTTGCATCTTCTTAGCTCGAGCCCGGGTAATTGGACCTCCTTGGATGACCAATGAATCCTTAGCATCACGAACATCACGAGCAAGTGGATCTCCATCATTCCCTCTGTGGATGACCAATGGATCCTTAGCATCACGAACATCACGAGCAAGTGGATCTCCATCACAGGTAGTTACAGTATGAATCTAAGTCGCGGCCTAGATTCCCTGACGCCTTCTTTGGAAACATTATAAGACCTGACCCTTCGATGGCTGCTAACACCGAAGTACGAGATTCAGTGAGCGGGGTGTATGTGGTGTATTTTAGTGTAGGAGCCTTATCAAACTTTCTCGGTTGGCTAGAGGATGCTTCAGTGACCTCTCTTCCTTGCTTTGTAATATCCCGTTACATCCTCTTTTATGACAAATACCAATTAACTTTTTCTTTCACATAAAGTTTGGTTAGGCTGTTTGACAGTGCATCTTTCATCATTCTTATATCGTATACTCCATTGTTTAATACGACAATGCTATTTTCGATGATAAGATATCTCTCATACATATACAGGATCATCTTACACCTAGGTTTGAACTCTCATATAATTACATACAACTCTCTTTAATAATTTACATCCCCATCATGTCTAATATACATCACTGTACCATACTATTGTCTGAATTACATAACAAAATGTATATACCTTTAAGGAATTAGAAGCTTGCCTCGAAGGAATATCGTAAAATCCAAAATTTACGCTCCTCTACCAAGAGCGGAATTCACTGTAAATAATTTGAATAAAAATATTGTAAAGGAGTGAGTTTACGCTCAGTAAGAAATATACATAAAAGAGCATACTATACCACTATATGCAGTTTTCTTGCTTGGCTCTATAATGTCATGAAAATCATGATAAAGCATATAACATATATTTTCTTCAAATATCATATACATTTAAAATCAAATAAGTCAAATACCTTCAATTTCTTCCAATTTATTTGAAATCACATATGCAAATATTCAAATTTTCATATTTATTTAATTCCTCTAAGCTGAAATACTATACAAATATGGGAAATTTACATGAAATTGGGGACTTCACACGCTTCCTTCCTTCCTTGGGCTCCCAATTCATCACCATTTTCATTACTTCTTCTTGAGTAATATACTTATTTGCTCGAGAAAGTAGGTCTGAGATTGTGGTTGGCTGGTCTAGCGACAGGGTCTAGCGACAGGGATTCTTACAATTTCTCAGACCTTGTTCCCTATAACATGGCTGCCATGGCTATACCAACTTGTAAATCTCGTACCTCCATAGTGGCGTCTCTAAACCGATCCACGTAGCTGTTTAACGACTCCTTAACTCCTTGTTTGAGAGTGAGCAAATAAGTAGGTTCCTTCTTTCTCTGACTGTTCACCGCAAACACCTTAAGAAACTCACTTCACAGTTGATCAAAAGAGACAAAGGACCCCTCGGGCAAGTTATTAAACCATTTCATCGTATGCCCAGTCAAAGTGAGCGAAAAGGCCCTGCACATTATCTCATCCTCCCATCCATGTAACAACATTAGGGCCTCATAGTTTTGCATATGGTCGTAGGGGTATGTCTTCCTAGTGTATGCGGTCATCTGTGGCATTTTGAATTTCAGAGGCAGCAATTTTTGCATGATGGCCATGCAAAATGGTACTCTTCTCCTCTGGCTTTCCTCTGCATACACTAATTTCTTCTCTTCCAGCACCTGTTCTATCATCTTCTTCATGTCCACAGAGGGAATAATTTGATTTCTAACATGGGACGAATCAGGCATTTTTACCCTTTCCTCGAGGTGCATTTGTTCGTGTCATTTGTGTGCACCAAGTGGGGTCAAACTCTAATCTGACTCCCTAAGTGCTTTAATCATCACCACCATTCTTTCCAGCACCTCCGACACCATGTTCTAAGTTAGTACCAGCAAAGTTTGACAAATCACAGTGGTGGGCGGAAGACCCTGCCGTACGTTCAGCACCCTGTCGCCCAAATGTCTACCGCTTAGCACTGGACACCTGTTGCCTGACCCCTGCCGCAGGCTCCAGCTCTACCTACATCCTCAGTCTCCTGTTGGGTATCTGCGACAGGCCTTCTGCTCCTCTATCTTACCGCATCCTGTTGAATATCATCTTCCTCTACAAGGGGGCCTCTTGTCATCGAGAGGGGTCTGCCGCTACCACATCATCCTGTCGCCAGTATGTCTGCGGTAGAACCTCTCGACTTGTCTCCCCCACCAAATTCTGCACGACTTGGACAGGCTCAATGTCGGGAGGACTCCCTTAAACAAATCTACCATGGTTCTCAATGCCTAAGTCGTTTCTTCGCTCTGCCGCCTCAGAGCTTTGAATTCTACCACAGACATAGTCATTCTATCTTCTTCTCTATTCACCTGATTTCTCTGGCGAATTGGTTGTTCAGGGGAACTCACGGAGTTCTCATCACTTCCAGTTCTCACATTAGTCGATCTTGTTCTCACCATCTTAAAAGTCTTAATTGGCTTTTAATACGTTTCCCACAAACGGCGCCAATTGTTGTTGCATAAAACAACAATAAATGTGTGCTAACGTCGATATTCATATTCTTCCTCTACGTGTCTCCAAAAAGGTTCTGTTAAAACAAGAGAAGTCAGAGTAACGCATGGGGTGGTTCCCTGCGTAGGCACTCCGATGCTTAAGTCAGCAAAAAGGTTCTTGAGTATTGGGAAGCGTAAAAGCCAGCAGTCAAAAATTATAGAATAGAATTGTACCTAAGGCCTATTTATAGGCAAATATTCTAGGGTAATTATTTGGGGATGATCACGTCTTTTTAGTGAGAGTTCATTTCCAAGTAAAATACAAATTCCATCAATCTCGGAAGTTATCCGGAGCCTGTCGCCGGTGGGGGGCTGTAGGTGAAATACGACAGACACCCAGCGGGAGAATCCTGTCGCCTTATGCGAGAGATTGCACTCGTGCCACGTGTCCTCACGACAAGACCTCGGCGACAGACACACGCTTCAGTTACGTGCGACAAGTGTCTTGTCGAAGGCGATAAGGGTCTCACGTTCACCGCAACCATCTCTCGTCTAAATGCCACGTGGTCCAATAGAATCTCGTCATGTGACGGATTCTCTGATTTTTGAGCTTTAGCACATTGTAAATTGATTTTGCCATATCAATATTAAATTTAATATTTTGGAGGCAAAATGGGTTTGAACTTACACTACAAAAAAATGAACCTTCAGCGACGGAATTAGCGACGGAAAATTCCGTCGCTGATAGTTAAATTCCGTCGCTAATGGTCTTCAGCGACGGATTACCTACGGATTACCGACGGAAATTTTTCTGTTGGAAAAATCGATGTTGCTGATGCTCACTCCGTCGCTAAAACTTCATTTCCGTCGGTAATTCCGTCGCTAATTAGCAACGGAATTTTTTTACATCAGCGACGGATTTTATGGCATTAGTGACGAAAAATTCCGTCGCTAAAAACATAATTTTGTCTTTTAATTTACATGAAAATCCGTTGCTAAAAGGCATTAGCGACGGAAATTTAATGACCTTTAGCTACGGAATTAGCAACGGAAAAATTCCGTCGCTAAGTTCTCTACACTTATTCCACCGAAAATGATGAAGGGAAATTAGCGACGGAATTTTTCCGTCGCTAATTCTGTAGCTAATGACCTTTAGCTACGGAATTAGTGACGGAAAAATTCCATCGCTAAGTTCTATACATTTATTTCTTTGAAAATAATGAAGGGAAATTAGCGACGGAATTTTTCCGTCGCTAATTCCGTAGCTAATGACTTTTAGCTACGGAATTAGCGACGGAAAAATTCTGTCGCTAAGTTCTATACACTTATTCCACCAAAAAATGATGAAGGGAAATTAGCGACGGAATTTTTCCGTCGCTAATTCCGTAGCTAAAGGTCATTAGCTACGGAATTAGCGACGGAAAAATTCCGTAGCTAATTTCTATCTATGTTTTGGGTTTAGCGACAGACAATTCCGTCGCTAATAATTTGGCGCAATTGAACAGTATATCCCGCCATATTTAGCGACGGAATTAGCGACGGAAAATATTTCGTCGCTAATTACCGACGAATTTCTGTCGCTAATCTGTCGCTAATTCCGTCGCTAACTTCGGTATAAATTCCATCACTAATCCGTCGTTAATCCGTCGCTAATACTAATTATCAGCGACGGAAAAATTCCGTAGCTAAATTTCCGTCGCTGAAAATCAATTTTCTTGTAGTGTTATATTCGCATTTTGGAAAAGAAGATGATATAAGTTATGCTTAATGATATGTCAATTTTTAATACATTGATAATAGAGGTGGCAAACGGGCGGGGTTCGGTTTGGGTTTTTTCGGTTACAGGCTTTTTCGGTTGCGGGTTTTCTAAGTTTCGGGTTTTTTCGGTTGCGGGTTTTCTCAGTTTCGATTCAGTTTCGGGTTCGGTCCAGTTTTAATCAAGCGAGCTTAGCGGGCTTAGTCAAATTATTTTAAAATTTTATAAATTATAAATATTTTATAATTTTGAATGTAATAATTAATTTAATTTTATATAGTTAAATAAAAATAAAATAAAAATGCTAAATTAAAGTTAAAATTTAATAAATGGGAATTGTATAATATATATTGAGAAATTTGGTTGGGATGATTTTGAAAACATTGGGAGTGGACCAATGAAGAGTATAGTTATCTACAATCATAAAAGAGAACATATCATTTATAATTATTACATTATAATTAATTAATAAAATTTAAAGTCACGTGAGATCTATCAAAATAATACATAAAGTTCGCACTTGTAAATAATGGACTAGTACATAATTTTTAATTATAATTGATTAATTATTGTAAAAAGAATTACAAGTAAAATGCTTGAAGACGTAAAAGACATTGAAAAAGTTTTAAATTTTGCATTGCATTTGCAAGAAATGAAAGCACTTCTGCTATTGTAAACTTTTGCCTTGGAAGCATCTAGATTTCTGTACTAATTAATTTTTTTGTCCACAAACTCCAACTACTAAAAATCATCTTTGAATTGCCAACAACCTCTTGGCCTGGTGGTTAAAAATAAGTTGTAGCATATTGTAAGTCTTGGGTTCGAATCCAACACCCCCATCCCCAGTTATTTAATATTTCCCTTGTAATAAAAAAAACATCTTTGAATTTCGATTATAATTAAAACGATTATAATAGACATTACATTATATTATACTTAATAATTCGTATATATATATATTTTGTATTCATATTGCATCAAATATATTTGTATCATATAAAATACAAAAATTATTGTATTAAAATTTATATTGATATACCAAACACAATTTTTTTCTAATTTTTATCAAAATTTGATCCAATGTCACTTTCATTTTTTTTAATTATCATATCTACATTGCATTACAGTATATTAAGATAAAGATATTTCAAAGTTTTCTTTTGAAGTTTTTTCACATGATTCTCAAGGGAGGGAAAAGGCATATTCCCAAAGAATTTGAAATTTTTTGGTAATGTGGGAAAAGCTTGTTTGGAGGGAATTGAAAAATGAAAATCAAACAGATCTCTTTTCACACGAAACTCTCATAAATAAAATATTATTATTCATTATTTTTAATTTCTTTTGTTGTTTTGACTAAATTTATATAAATATAAATTTTTACATTTTAATGTTTTTATTATTTGATAATTATTATTTATTTTTTTAATTTCCTGTGATATTTACATTTGTTATAAATATATAATTATATATTAATAATTATATAAAAATTTATTTTTTAAGTGAGCCAAATATATATAGTAAAACTAAAAGAAAATGAAAATCCAAAAGTATTAGCTATACAAAAAAATAAATAACAAATTATAAATAAATCACATTAAACAATTAAACATTTATATAAATAGCTTTATACTCTTAACAATAACTTATTGGGTCATTGTGATTTTTTTTGTCAATATTGGGTCATTGGAATTTAGATACTCTTAGTTCAATAAATTTCTTTTTTTTTTACTTTGTTTAATTAGCTTTTTTAATAATTATATTATATTTTTAATAAAATTTTAAATTTTTAAGAATCTTTTTTACATTTATTTTGTCTTTTAAATACCAACATAATTAGTAATTAAATTAAATTTAACCGCATAACTAGTTAACTAATTCTTCAATTATAATGTTGAATAAAATTATAGTATACATAAAAAGAATAATTAATATTATGAATAATTGGTCAATTAATTATCTCAATTTTATATTTATTTTGTTTTTGGTCTGTACATAAATCATAATATAACATTATTTTTATTAAATATAATCATACTCAAACACATTAATTAATCAAATATCTCATTAAAAATTTAGAACATTAAATTAAACAAGTTATATACACCAATTGACATTATATTATAAATAATAACATTTGATATAATGTACAAAAAAAACATCTGATTTAATTAAGTAATTGGGTAATATATAATCAGGTACCCGACACTACCCGACTCTATAATTGAGTAATTATAGGGTTCGGATAGTGTTCTTATTACTCTATCGGATTCGGATAGTACCCCTAGGGTATGCTATACCCGATTAACTTTTAATCAAGTAGTATCTGGTACTTGAACTTATTCATTAATTATATGAAAGTAATCAAAATTATATGCTTGTACAAAGATTTAAAACCATGGCCTCTTACATTTATTGTTTTATGTTTAACCACGTGAGCTAGATTGGGAATTTGTTATATTTGTTGTAAATTTTATTTTTGTGAGAACTGAAATTTTTCCTAGCTAAACATGTATTCTTATGCAATTTAGTAACACAAAGAGATAATGTACATATGAGATTTCAAGTATAAGATTATAGTACGTGGTCATAGAAGTCAAGTATCTAAGATTAAATGCAAATAATAAAATGAAATATATATATATATATATATACATATACACACGCATATATATATATATATATATATATATATATATATTTATATGAATGATCAAAGGAAGTAAAATAGATATATATACAAGATAAGTGTGTATATGTACATGCATCATTGCAAAGTACATGCATGAAATTAAAATATATATATGCATACACGTATACATATTCGGGAATATACGAATGTAGGCACTAAACATATTTATAAGAACAAGAATATATATATGTATGTATATATATATATATATATATATATATATATATATATATATGAGACATGTATATATATATACATGTATAGAATATGTGTATAAGATATAAAAGAAAGATACCTTAAAATTAAAATATGTTATACACATATACAAGATATTAATAATAATAAAGAAATGAATAAAAAAAACACAAAGTGTATATATATAATAAAGAAATACATGAATAAATAAATAAATCATATAATATAATAAAACAAAAGTAAAGTGAAACAAATATGTATATTATATTGTAAAAAAAAATTGAATGGCCGGATTTGGTGGGAAAAATCCCACCCATATCCAAAGTGCTCTGCCAACTTTGTAGCAACCTATTGCCTAAACTTGTAATAAAATAAACTAAAACAAAAAAAAAAGAAAGAGAACCTAAAAACAAAAAAAATGCTCAGCCATTTCTTTCTCCTGTTTTCCTACTCCCATTTCTTGTTCATCGTCTGAAACTCTTCTGCCTCCCATCGTGCCTTCCTCTTACTTCCCTCGTGTAGCACCTTGCTAGGTAATTAACGAGGGCTGGTCTAACTAGTGTTGTGAGCTGAAAATAAAGGAAAAGAAGCTAGGTTTAAGAAGGAGATTAAGGAAGGAGAGAGGGCTAGAAATCAAGGTTAATTTCCTGAAGGTTCAAGGCTGTTTCTAGTGTTGAACGAAAGCTATAGATGGTTGTGATTTGGTGACTGGAAGAGAAGCAGAAAAACAGAGCATTTTGGAGGCTGATTGGGGCTGCTTCACGTGGTGCTGAAAGGGCTGTCGTGGGTACTTCCTCACAAGCTGTCGAGATTACCAAGGTAAAAGAATAGAAAAGAACAAGGAAATGAAAAGAAATAAAAGGAAGGAAAAGAAATTTCAAGAAAAGAAATATATATATATATATATATATATATAAAAAAATATTTTATATATGGAAATGAGAAAAATAGATTTAAGAATTTTATTATGTTAGTGTTAAAAATATATATGTATATATCTATAAATATATACATATATATATATTATTTGCTTGAAAACAAGGAAATGGATAAATATATGTATGTATAGTACATATATAAAGATGTAGGACAGAAAAATGAGAGAATGTGATGTAAGGACTTGAAGTATATGGTGTTAAGAGTGTATATATATATATATATATACACACATATATATTTATATATATAGATATTATGTTGGAGTTTAAATTTACATAAGCGTATTGCAAACTTGAGCTAGACTTTATTAAGTCGAAATTTCCTTGTGAATGTGTAGTGTGCCAAGAGGACGACAGACACGGTCTAACTGGACACGGTCTAGCTAACCACGGGACAAGATCAAGCTAAGCTCGCACTAGGTAAGAAGTTTATATTACGTAGAAGTAGGATTATCTTGTATAGGATTGAATCTTACAAAGGAATGATTTGAATACCTAGAGATTGATTATAACGAAAATGAAATGCAGGTACGATATTAGACTTGATAAAGTACCATAGTGGTGAGATATTAATCGGGAATGAATCGATATGGTATAGACTCATAGACATCATGAGATGAGATGATAAATATGCATGAAATCCATGAACATTCCATTTTACGGTTTTTATTTCATTTCCTTCAATTTTATTGCCATTAAGCATGCCTTATTTACTATACATGAAACTCGAAATGATTTATTCTTATCATGCTTATAAGAATACTTTAGATGCTTGAATGGCTTTGAAAAGAATGAAATTATAGTTTTTCACATATGTACGTATATATATATGTAAATGATCTTAAGAAAGGTATTACGTACATTGAACTATTTTCATAAGAAAGATTGAATGCTTTATAAGACTATAGGCACCCTAAGAGAATTAAATTCAATAAAGCATAGTGGAAGCCGCCTAATTGGAGATTACTCATTAGGCATAAATGCTTGTCCGACAATAGTCGTGGACAGGTCTCAGTCTCGCCTAATCAGTGGGGCTGAGAGACATGAGGTCTATGGCCATAGATAGCGCCCTAGTGGTTTCCAGGGGACGATGATATGATTCTTCACTGCTAGCTACAGTGAACTAAGTCTTTATTGATAGAGAGATAGGGATCTAGCCTAGTCTCAAATGATACGAAATGAAGTTCAGAGTATGGCTTTAAAACGAAAATGAACTCTAAACTCGATATGGATTTATAGCATATGAAATGTATTTTGATAGTATATGTGATATGAAATATGCTTCAAAAAATATAAAATATGCTTTAAAAAGTAAATGTGATATGAAATATGCTTCAAAAAGTATATGTGATATGAAATGTGTTTCAAAAAGCATATGTGATATGAAATATGCTTAAAAAAATATATTTGACATGAAATGTAAAAGCTTGCATATTTCAAGCATGTCTTAAAAGAACAACAGAAATGCATCGATATTCTTATGTCTTGAACTTGTTTAAAAGAACATGTATTATATGTTTTATGGCTGTAGCCACTTCATTCATGATTACATGTTCAAGATCATATTATGATTTCAAGACTTAGACATCTCATGACATGTTGAAGCATAGTTGGATTGAATTGGAAAATCCAACATGTAAATGCTGCATGATGAATAAGAAAACGATCAATAATGAATTCTCCTCACATGATATCATGCATGGAATTAAAACAGTATAATTCTAACTCTGCACTTATATAAATGACTTACTGAGCCTTACTCATTAAACGCTAGTTAAATTTTCAGATTGAGCACGGATTTGGGAGAGTATTTCAGAGCCTTCCAAATAGTCCTGAGCTTGAAATATAGTCCCAACTCTCCAAAGAGATTTTTTTTGTGAACATTTGGGTATACACACTCTCCTTTTGTATCTATTACTAATTCAGGATGTTTTTGATTCAATACTTAGATAGGATGTAATCTGATATAGAGAATAGCATCTAGACTAGAAATGATGAAGTATGGAATGTTGATTTTACATGAGTATGGATTGTGGATTGAATAGCATGAACAAGTGACCAAGTAGGAAAAATGTGAACCATAAGATTGAATGTCATGATATGGAAATGAACTTGGTCATAGGAATGCTAGAATATAATTAATTGTCATTATAAGAAGCATGAAATGGAATTATTTGCAAATTTTTATGCAGGAAATTAACCTGGGTAAAGTGATAAAAATAGGCGAGGGAGTTAACATCCCGAAACAAAATTCACTACATTGCACTTAGACAAAGCAAATATAGGAAATCGAAAAATTAGCCCTAATTTCTACGCATCTGTACAAGTAAGAGGCACCGTCGCGACTCTTCGAGTCGTGACAGATTTATTCGTATCAGAGTCGAGATTGTCTAGTGCATGTCAGTGTAGATGAGTTAGAATAGTTTACATCCTATAGTACTGTCATTGCCCGATTATATAGTGCTCAATAAGTGCAGAAAAACTGTTCTAAATGCATTGTTGTAATATTGAATACAGAAAAAGATATGAGGAGAGGACAAGGACGTGGACGAACCCAACATGCAAGGCAAGCTCAATCACCTCCACTGTCATCACCTCAAGTCTGAACACTCGGTTCGCAAGCTTGGAGCAAACCGTGTCCGGGTTAGTTGCCGTGATAGAGCGGCAAAATGCTAGGAGTCAAGATCAACAACAGACTCCACCTGTACAAGAACCGGCACAGCCTGCTCTACCACCCCCACCACTTAATCAGCAATCACCGACCCCGCAATCACAGACTGTGCCACCATCGCCTCCACCTACACAGATAGTAGTGCCCATATCGTCAGCTACTAATGTGAGGCAAAATGTGGAACAGTTCAAACAATTCCAGAAGATGAACCCTCCAGTGTTTAAAGGGGCAATGGACACTGAAGCAACCGAGACATGGTTGATGAAGATAGAGAAGGCCTTTAAGATTGTGGGATGCAGCTCAGAGGATAAGGTGAACTTAGCTGCTTATATGTTTGACGGTGAGGCCGAACACTGGTGGAGAGCGGCCAAGATCGTGTTACAGAGCAGGAACTCTACCATTACATGAGAGGCATTTCTCGGGGCCTTTAATGATCAGTACTTCCCTGAGAGTGCCCGTGAAAAGAAACAAGAAGAATTTCTCAACTTGGTTCAGGGTTCCATGACAGTGGACCAGTATGTGGCACTGTTTACCACCTTGTCTCGCTATGAGCCGCATATAGTGAATGATGAGGCGAGAAAGGCCAATAAGTTCATTAATAGGTTGAGGCCAGTGATTCGAGGAAGACTCTCAGCTCTTCATATCGTGTCCTATGTCGATGCTGTCCAGAGGGCTCAGTTTGTGGAGCAAGACTTGGAAAAGACACAGAGCCAGTATGATAGCAGAAATAAAGGAAAGGGTAAGAGGACCGATACTAGGAGGCTCGAGTAGAATAGGTCCCAGCATAAGAGGTCGAAGTATGGAGTGCCTCACACTCAGGCTTCTAAGCCTAAGACAGCTCAGATTTGTCCAAGGTGTAGTCGAGATCATGGCACCAGGCCATGTTATATGGACATAGGAGCTTGTTTCAAATGTGGCAAGATTGGGCATTGATTTAAAGACTGTCCCACACTCAAGGCTCCTGAGAGGTGACCTGAGACGAGGAGTATAGATAAGCAAAAGCCCACAGATAAGGGTAAGAAATCGGTGGCATAGGGCCGAGTATTTGCTTTGGACCCAGAGACTGCTGATGCCTCCGGATCCGTCATCAAGGTTAAGCTCTTAATCAATGATTCAGAAGCTTTTGTACTTATTGATTCTGGCTCTATGCATTCATTCATATCACCTGCATATGCTAGGAAGCTAGAGTTGGAGCTTGAACCCTTAGGCCAATTGTTACAAGTTAGTACACCATTGAAAGAATCTCAAATGACAGAGTTAATATGTAAAGGAGGTAAAGTGAAGGTGGGAGATAAACATTTAGTAGCAGACTTGATATTATTGAACATGTATGATTTTGATGTAATACTAGGCATGGATTGGTTAGCTAACCATCATGCTAGTTTAGACTGCTATAAGAAAGTAGTGATCTTCTCCCTACCTGAAAGGTTTGTACTAAACTTTGATAAGATGAAATGAAAAAGTCTTTCTCTTAAAATTGTACTAACACGAAATGAATCTTTGTTTGTAAAGGCTATCTCGCTTTTGTCAAGGATGCCAATAAGAGCCATCCGGAACTCTCGGACATCTCTGTGGTTAAAGACTTCCCTGATGTATTTCCGGATGAGCTACCAGGGCTACCTCCAAAAAGAGAGATAGAGTTCGATATAGAGCTACTCCTAGGCACTCAACTAATATCGAAGCCTCCGTATCGAATGGCCTTGGTTAAGTTAGAGGAATTGAAGAAGCAGTTGCAAGAGTTGTTGGATAAGGGGTTCGTGAGACCAAGTGTGTCGCCTTGAGGGGCTCCAGTATTGTTTGTTAAGAAGAAGGATGGCAGTTTAAGACTGTATATCGATTATAGGCAGTTGAATCAAGTGACGATTAAGAACAAGTATCCACTGCCAAGGATTGATGATTTATTGGGCCAGTTGAAGGGTGCTCAGATATTTTCTAAGGTTGATTTGAGATCTGGGTACCATCAGTTGAGGATTAGATGTGAAGATGTATCGAAGATAGCATTTAGGACAAGATATGGCCACTACAAGTTTTTGGTCATGCCATTCGGATTGACTAATGCCCCTGTAGCCTTCATGGGCTTGATGAATGAAGTGTTCAAGCCCTACTTGGACAAATTTGTCATAGTCTTCATAGATGCTATTTTGGTGTATTCCTGATCTCGAGAAGAGCATGAGCACCATTTTCGCATTGTTCTTCAAATCCTCCGTGAGAAAGAACTTTATGCGAAGCTCAGCAAATGTGAATTTTGGTTGGAACAGATTAGTTTTCTGGGGCATGTGGTATCGAAGGATGGAGTGGCAGTAGATCCAGCAAAGATAAAGGCTGTGATTAATTGGGAGAAGCCTAAGATGATGACCGAGATTCGTAGTTTTCTGGGGCTAGCGAGATATTACCGGAGATTTGTCAAGGGGTTTCCTAAGCTAGCAAGACCTTTGACTCGTCTCACACGCAAGGATGTCAAGTTTGAGTGGAATGGTGCGTGTGAGCACAGCTTCTTGGAGTTGAAACACCGATTGACTACAGCAGCCGTCCTTACCATTCCTAGTGGTTCCGGGGGATTTGCTGTATATAGTGACGCTTCACACCAAGGTCTGGGGTGCGTATTGATGCAAAGTGGAAAAGTAGTGGCTTATGGTTCTAAGCAGCTAAAGAACCATGAGAGGAATTATCCCACCCATGACCTAGAGCTAGCGGCAGTGGTGTTTGCACTAAAGATATGGCGTCATTATTTGTATGGAGAGAAGTTTTAGATTTACACAGATCACAAGAGTCTGAAGTATCTCTTCTCACAAAAAGAATTGAACATGAGACAGAGAAGGTGGATGGAGTGACTTAAGGACTATGATTGTGAGATTCTCTACCATCCAGGCAAGGCTAATAAGGTGGCTGATGCATTGAGTAGAAAAAGTGTGGGCATGGTTAGCTACATGATGGTTAGAGAGTGGGAGTTGATAGAGCAATTTTCGGAGATGAATCTGAATCTAGAGCCTACCGGTGAATGTTTGATGGCTAGTTTGAGGATAGAGCCTAGTATCATAAACAAATTAGACAGGCTCAGAGTGAGGACCCGAAATTGATTGAAGTTATCGATTTGATACAAAGGGTCAGGAATCAGATGAGATTAGCAGCGATGGTTTATTGAGGTTCAATGGGAGAATATGTGTTCCAAACAATGAAGCCTTGAAGAGACAGATCATGGAAGAGGCACATAGTTCTAAGTACACGATGCATCCGGGTAATACGAAGATGTATCAGAACTTGCGCAAAGTGTACTGGTGGTCAGGTATGAAGAAAGACATAGCAACTTTTGTGTCTAAGTGCTTAGTGTGCCAACAAGTTAAAGTGGAGCATCAGAAGCCGGCAGGGTTGCTCACTCCTTTGTCTGTGCCAACTTGGAAGTGGGAGCACGTGACCATGGATTTCATCATGGGACTTCCTAGGACCCGAAGAAACCATGATGCCATTTGGGTGATTGTCGATCGATTGACTAAGTCGGCACACTTCTTGGCTATGAAAGTCACAGATTCACTCAGTGCCCTTGCAGATTTGTATGTTAGGAGATCGTGAGATTACATGGAGTCCCTGTGAGCATAGTGTCAGATAGAGACTCTCGGTTTACTTCTCGTTTCTGGGAGCATTTCCAGGATGCTTTGGGAACTAAATTGAGTTTCAGCACTGCTTTCCATCCTCAAACTGATGGGCAATCGAGAGAACAATTCAAACCCTTGAGGATATGTTGAGAGCGTGTGTTATGGATTTTCAGGGTTCATGGGATGATCATTTGGCACTGGCTGAATTTGCATATAACAATAGTTTCCACTCCAGCATTGGGATGGCACCTATGAGGCGTTGTATGGTAGGTGTAGATCCCCGATAGGCTGGGAAGAAGTGGGTGAAAGGAAGATATTTGCTCCCGAACTTGTAGAAAGGGCTTCAGAAAGTGTTAGATTGATATGTGATCGATTGAGGACACAGAGCAGACAAAAGAGTTATGCCGATAATCGTAGGAGACACTTGGAGTTTCAAGTTGGAGATAAGGTGTTTTTGAAGATCTCTCCATCTAAAGGCATAATGAGGTTTGGTAAAAGAGGGAAGTTGAGTCCTCGGTACATTGGTCCGTTTGAGATACTAGACAGAGTGGGTGATGTGGCATATCGATTAGCGCTACCACCAGAGCTATCGAGTGTGCACAACGTCTTTCACGTATCTATGCTCAGGAAATATCATCCGGATCCCTCCCATGTGATTGATTATGAACCTTTGGAGATTAGAGAGGACTTAAGTTATGTTGAGAGACCGCTTCGGATTTTGGATCGAAAGGATAAAGTGCTGCGGTCCAAGACAATTCCCTTGGTAAAGGTGCTTTGGCAACATCACTCCTCAGAAGAAGCTACATGGGAGTTGGAGAGTCTCATGAAAGAGAAGTACCCCCACTTATTCAGGATAACTTGTAGCAATTTGGAGGACCAAATCTTTAAGGTGGGGAGGATGTGAGAACCGATATTTTTCCTAGCTAAATATGTATTCTTATGTAATTTAGTGATAAGAAGAGATAATGTACTTATGAGATTTCAAGTATAAGATTATAGTAAGTGTTCATAGAAGTCAATTATCGAGATTAAATGCGAATAATAAAATGAAAAAAATATATATATATATAATATACCACACATATACACAAGCATATATATATGATCAAAGGAAGTAAAATAGATATATATACAAATAAGTGTGTATATGTACATGCATCATTCAAAAGTACATGCATGAAATTAAAATATATATATATATGTATAAATATGCATATACGTATACATATTTGGGAATATACGAATATAGGTACTAAACATATTTATAAGAACAAGAATATATAATATGGGTGTGTATGTATGTATGTAATATATATATATATATATTTGTGTATATATATATATATATATATATATATAAATATATATATGAGAGACATGTATATATATACATGTATAGAATATGTGTATAAGATATAAAAGAAAGATACCTTAAAATTAAAATATGTTATACACATATACAAGATATTAATAATAATAAAGAAATGAATAAATAAAACACAAAGTTTATATATATAATAAAGAAGTACATGAATAAATAAAATAAATCATATAATGTAAAAACAAAAGTAAAGTGAAACAAATATATATATATATATATTATAAAAATAATAATTGAATGGTCGGATTTGGTGGGAAAAATCCCACCCAAATCCAAAGTACTCTGACTCAACTTTGTAGCAGCCTACTACCTAAACTTGTAATAAAATAAACTAAATGAAAAAAAAAGAAAGAAAACCTAAAAACAAAAAAAAATGCTCAGCCATTTCTTTCTCCCATTTTCCTTCTCCCATTTCCTATTCACCGTCTGAAACTCTTCTGCCTCCCATCATGCCTTCCTCTTACTTCCCTTGTGTAACACCTTGCTAGGTAATTAACAAGGGCTGGTCTAACTAGTGTTGTGAGTTGAAAATAAAGGAAAACAAGCTAGGTTTAAGAAGGAGATTAAGGAAGGAGAGAGGGCTGGAAATCAAGGTTAATTTCCTGAAGGTTCAAGGCTGTTTCTAGGGTTGAACGAAAGCTATAGATGGTTGTGATTTGGTGACTGGCAGAGAAGCAAAAAAACAAAGCATTTTGGAGGCTGATTGGGGCTGCTTCACGTGGTGCTTAAAGGGCTGCCGTGGGTGCTTCCTCACAAGCTGTCGAGATTACCAAGGTAAAAGAATAGAAAAGAAAAAGGAAATGAAAAGAAATAAAAGGAAGGAAAAGAAATTTCAAGAAAAGAAATATATATATATATATATATAAATATTTTATATATGGAAATGAGAAAAATAGATTTAAGAATTTTATTATGTTAGTGTTAAAAATATATATGTATATATCTATAAATATATACATATATATATATATATATATTATTTGCTTGAAAACAAGGAAATGGATAAATATATGTATGTATAGTACATATATAAAGATGTAGGACAGAAAAATGAGAGAATGTGATGTAAGGACTTGAAGTATATGGTGTTAAGAGTGTATATATATATATATATACACACATATATATTTATATATATAGATATTATGTTGGAGTTTAAATTTACATAAGCGTATTGCAAACTTGAGCTAGACTTTATTAAGTCGAAATTTCCTTGTGAATGTGTAGTGTGCCAAGAGGACGACAGACACGGTCTAACTGGACACGGTCTAGCTAACCACGGGACAAGATCAAGCTAAGCTCGCACTAGGTAAGAAGTTTATATTACGTAGAAGTAGGATTATCTTGTATAGGATTGAATCTTACAAAGGAATGATTTGAATACCTAGAGATTGATTATAACGAAAATGAAATGCAGGTACGATATTAGACTTGATAAAGTACCATAGTGGTGAGATATTAATCGGGAATGAATCGATATGGTATAGACTTATAGACATCATGAGATGAGATGATAAATATGAATGAAATCCATGAACATTACATTTTACGGTTTTTATTTCATTTCCTTGAATTTTACTGCCATTAAGCACGCCTTATTTACTATACATGAAACTTGAAATGATTTATTCTTATCATGTTTATAAGAATACTTTGGATGCTTGAATGGCTTTGAAAAGAATGAAATTATAGTTTTTCACATATGTATGTATATATATGTAAATGATTTTAAGAAAAGTATTACGTACATTGAACTATTTTCATAAGAAAGATTGAATGCTTTATGAGACTATAGGCACCCTAAGATAATTAAATTCAATAAAGCATAGTGGAAGCCGCCTAATTGGAGATAACTCATTAGGCATAAATGCTTGTCCGACAATAGTCGTGGACAGGTCTCAGTCTCGCCTGATTAGTGGGGCTGAGAGACATGAGGTCTATGGCCATAGATAGCGCCTTAGTGGTTTCCAGGGGACGATGATATGATTCTTCACTGCTAGCTACAGTGAACTAAGTCTTTATTGATAGAGAGATAGGGATCTAGCCTAGTCTCAAATGATACGAAATGAAGTTCAGAGTATGGCTTTAAAACGAAAATGAACTCTAAACTCGATATGGATTTATAGCATATGAAATGTATTTTGATAGTATATGTGATATGAAATATGCTTCAAAAAGTATGAAATATGCTTTAAAAAGTATATGTGATATGAAATATGCTTCAAAAAATATACATGATATGAAATATACTTCAAAAAGTATATGTGATATGAAATGTGTTTCAAAAAGTATATGTGATATGAAATATGCTTAAAAAAAAGTATATTTGACATGAAATATAAAAGCTTGCATATTTCAAGCATGTCTTAAAAGAATAACTGAAATGCATTGATATTCTTATGTCTTGAACTTGTTTAAAAGAACATGTATTATATGTTTTATGCCTGTAGCCACTCCATTCATGATTACATGTTCAAGATCATATTATGATTTCAAGACTTAGACATCTCATGACATGTTGAAGCATAGTTGGATTGAATTGGAAAATAAAACATGTAAAAGCTACATGATGAAAAAGAAAATGATCAATAATGAATTCTCCTCACATGATATCATGCATGGCATTAGAATAGTATAATTGTAACTCTGCACTTATGTAAATGACTTACTGAGCCTTGCTCATTAAACGCTATTTAAATTTTTCAGATTGAGCATGGAGTTGGGGGAGTATTTCGGAGCCTTTCGAATAGTCCCGAGCCTGCAATATAGTCCCAACTCTCCAAAGAGATTTTTTTTTGTGAACATTTCGGTATACACACTTTCCTTTTGTATCTATTACTAATTCAGGCTGTTTTTGATTCAGTACTTAGATGGGATGTAATCTGATATAGAGAATAGCATCTAGACTAGAAATGATGAAGTATGGAATGTTGATTTTGCATGAGTATGGATTATGGATTGAATAGCATGAACAAGTGACCAAGTAGGAAAAATGTGAACCCTAAGATTGAATGTCATGATATGGAAATGAACTTGGTCATAGGAATGCTAGAATATAATTAACTGTCATTGTGAGAAGCATGAGCTGGAATTATTTGCAAATTTTTATGCAGGAAATTAACCTGGGTAAAGTGATAAAAATAGGCGAGGGAGTTAACGTTCTGATAAAAATTCACTACATTGCACTTAGACAAAGCAAATATAGGAAATCGAAAAATTAGCCCTAATTTCTACGCATCGGTACAAGTAAGAGGCACTGTCGCGGCTCTTCGGGTCGTGACAATTTTTATTTTAACACAACTTGCAATTTAAAATTTAATGAAACATTGTTGGCCAAAAAAATAGTTTACTAAATAATAATAATAATAATAATAATAATTTATTCTTAAGATAATAAGATTTTAAAATTTTAGACATAAAGTACTAAAATTAAATTAATAGAAATTTCATAATATGTTAACATACAATTATTAAGATATTGATAATTTAACATAGATGACATTTTATTATAATGTAAATCTTAATATATATATATATATATATATATATAGTATATTATGTTTATTATTTTATTTGTTACTCATTATAATAAATTAAAAAAACACTTTTTTGACTAAAAAGTAGTAGAGAAGGTCAATAACTATTTAATCATCCAATATTATGATTCTAATTGATCAAGTTAAACTAAATTACATGAATACATCATAAGAGATTAAATGTTTGAAATTAAAAACAAGAGTATATTCTAAAAGCATGATAAGATTTTTGGAATGAAAAATGTCTGAAATTAAAACTATAATATGCTATGAGAGATTGCTTAATTTATTCTATATTACATGGTAAGAGATTATTATAATGTAACATACAAATCATTATGATAAGATAAATATATTAATAATCTATTTTATATACTATTGTAATTCTCTTATGAGAGATTAATTAAGAGCTTGTATAGTTGATTGTCTATCACATGATAAGATATTATTTTTAAAGTTATAATAACATATAAATCATTATGATAAGACGTTATTTATTAACTGTATTATGTATTTTATTTGCTATCAAAAAAACTATCCCAAATCGAGTACTAATTTTTTTTCATATTCACATTAACATAATAATATTAGATTAACATAATAATATTAGATATACACCAATTGATTGAATATCTAATTAAAATGTTAAATAATAGATATTACTAAATTAATTAATATAATGCTAGTTATTTAAATATAATTAATAAAAATATTAACAAAGTATAAAAAATAAATTTTATTAAAATTACCACTTACATAGTAATACAACTCTAATATATTATTAAATTACTCTTTAATTTACTATTAGAATTATTATTTTTATCCACACTTTAATTTTACATTTAATAGATAATAAATAAATTATTTTTAATAAATACTTAATTCTATCAAAATAATACTTACACACTAAGAGATTACATAATTTATTCTCAAAAGATTATTATAATATAATATACAAATCATTGTTATAAGATACCAAATTAGTTTATTCATGTATAAGATTATTATAATATAATAAATAATTAATTATCACTAGCTTGATTTTTTAATGTCTTTTATTTTAAGGCTAAAAATAAAATTACCACTATAATTTTCTCTTTTAATGATACCCAAATATAAAAAAATTGTACTTGTATTGTTTAATTTAATTACTTAACTTTTCTCATCTTAAAAACTTGAATGTTAATTTTAAGATTAGGTTTTTTTTAATCTAAATTTAATATCTTTCTATACTTGAAACTTTAAGAAAATATAGTTTAAATTTAATTTTATTAAAAATATTTTTAATGTGTTGCACAAAATATCAAATTCAAAGTTTCAAACAAATATTGAAATTATATAATTTTTATATATTTGATTTATTATTGTACTAAAATTAAAATTTTATTAAAAATAAAAATAATAAAATGTTAAAATGATTTTTATAATAAAATCAAATGTTAAATTAATAATATATTTATTATTATAAATGCAATAAGGATAATATTAAAGATTATTTGATATCATATATTATATCATATATTATGGTGTTTTAAATTAATTTAATTTAATTAAAAAGATTCAATATTTATTATGCTGGTAATATATAATTGATAAAATTGTATAATAAATAATAATTGTTTTCAAAATTTTAAACTTTTTAATTAAAAAAGTGTATCAATTATTTATTTATTTTTCAATAATAATTATATAATTATAATTCGGGTTTTCTCGAGTTAAAAATTCGATTTTTTTCGATTTTCAATTCGGGTCGGTCTCAGTTTCGGATCGTATCATATCGAGCTCGAGTTATGTCGGGTTCGGGTTGTGTTAAGTTCGAGTTTTTTCGGTTTCTAGCTTTTTCGGTTTCGAGTTTTTTCGGTTCCGAGTTTTTTCAGTTACGAGCCTTTGACTTTTTTGGTCAATTCAAGCTGGTCCCGGTTCGGTCTTGACGCAGATTCGGATGGATTTTCAGGCTCGGGTCAGTTTTTACCACCTCTAATTGATAATATTTAAAAATTATATACTATCGATATATTATATTTAAATCCTTATAATTATACATAGGAGGAGCTTTTGAGTTTAGCGGTAATTTCTCCTATTTTTGACCTTAATGTGACGTTATCAATATCAATCCAACAAAAATGATTTAAGTTCAACTTTTCAACTGATAGTTAATATTCGGAGAAAGTAAAACATGCAAGGCGTTTTTCTTTATAATTCTTAAAAGCGGAATGGACAGTAGTTTGTATCCCAAAAAAAAAAAAAAAAGAATAGCTATTCTCAGTTGCTATCGCGTGTCAGATCACTACCAAATTTCGCATCTACTTTTTGAAACGGGTGGACAGCGAGGGCGACAAAGTCGGGGTCACTGTGGACAGTTGGAATAAAATATGTGGTGGCTAGAGAAAAAAATGATCCATATCATCTATCAATCTTTATTAAGCTTTCTACACAAAAGTATATAAATAAGAATAAGAGTGTGTCTAGATGAGAAATTTCAAGAAAAAAATTTATTTTCATCAAGATATTTAAAAATTTAAAATCGAAATTTTTTTTTGGCAAATAATTTTGAAGAATTTCAAATTTTATGAGAAATTTTGAAAGAGAATTTAAGATACTCAAATTCTCTCTTGAAAATTTACCTAAAAATGCGGTTTTTTAAAATTCTTCTAACTCTTCCATATTTTATTAAACATGGCCTATTATTAAATATAAATTTAAAAATAGAAACATGTTATTTTATTTAAATATAATATAAATTTTTAATTTTTTATATTATTAATAATATCTATACAATTTTACAAATATAATGATACTCTTTTGCATATTTTATTTGATATTTTTCTTTTTCTAATATATAATATTATTAATTTTCTTTTATAATTATTTTTTATTTAATTAATTTCTAGTGTTCGAAATTCTTTCTAAAATTATTTATCCAAACAAGTCAATTATAAATGCTAATATTTTAAAAAGATGAATTTTGAAATGTCTTTTTTTAAAATGCCTCAAAATTTTAAAATTTCCCATCGAAACGCACTATAAGGGTTTTTATATACATATATATAATGTAGTAAAAGCATATAATTTTTATACATTATTAATATATTAAAAATTGATATATTATCAATAAACAAATTAAAAAATATTAAGCCTTTAAAAATAAATATAAATAATTTTTTTTTCAATTTGTCCCTTAAAGATTTATTCACAAGGTACCAACTTTTAATGCATTGACAGTATATATAGACTTTACACTATAAATACATTATATATAAATATTGAGAATAATACCCACCTATAATCATTACAGGTGTAAACAAACAGAACGTTCAACGAACCGTTCGTGAACCCATTCGGTTTCTATTTTTTTAATGTCATTTATTAAGCTTAACAAACAAACACGAATAATATTTTAGTGTTCATTTGTTAAACAAACTGAACATGAAAAGAGGTATGGTTTGTTCGTGAATAAGCTCGTTTATATTCGTTTATTGTTCGTTCGTTTAAAATGTCATGTTGTGTCACGACCCGAAGACCGCGACTTTCACTTGATTCTTATACTTTTCTTAGTCTACAAATTTATGGACTAAATTTTTCTTTTTCATTTTAAGGTTTGTATTTGGTGTTAGTGTAGTTACTATACTCTCTAGGTGACCTATAGTCATTCCATTTAAATATTAAACAAACATGGAAACGGTTCT
Source organism: Heritiera littoralis (assembly GCA_031772115.1). Lineage (NCBI taxonomy): Eukaryota > Viridiplantae > Streptophyta > Magnoliopsida > Malvales > Malvaceae > Heritiera > Heritiera littoralis. The sequence goes on from JAPDPK010000043.1 coordinate 5,065,556, forward strand.
TAGTTAAATCCCGACTTGTTAAACAGAATATGTACTGTGCATCAATTTAAGTCTTACATGTAAACAAGTATTTTATAAGGAACATATACCTCAGAAGACTAGTACCAATTCCATACACCGTCTCCGATGCCCATTGAGCAGCTCATATGGTAGATGTTAACTTCATTAATCTGAAAGAGATGAAATTTAGTGGGGTGAGCAAAACCACGGCTCAGTAAGATACTAATATAAATACAAGAGTAGGATTATACTGCCTTAAACTGCAATGCTTAAAACTTGCAATGATGCAATTACAGTTAATTCTTTCTCATCGATACATCTCATTATCACTTCTCATTTTCACTTTTCATTTCATAATCATACTTTGGTATGCTATCATCTCATATCAATTCTCATATTTACTTTCCATTTCATAATCATATTTCTGTATTCTATTATCTCTTATCAATTCTCATATCATCTCTTATCAATCCTCCTATTGTGGATCATGATCACGGTGGTACGAAGTCATAATTCTCTTCGTGTATTTCTATATTCCTGTTTCATATCATATCATTACATCATATCGATGAAATATCGCTACCACCGAGTCATGACACTCTTCATATATTCTCCATGTTTAATGCAGATATCCTATCGAATTCACTTTACATTTAACAATCATATTCCCGTATTACATCAATTCATATCACTTATCGTCTGGGAATTAATGATCACGATAGAGTGAGATCAGAATTCTCTTCATATCAATCTCATGTTCATATATCATATCATCTCATGTCATCGTATAGATGAAACATCATTAACGTCGAGTCACGACATTCCTCATGGAATTCTCATGTGTTAAGCATATTATCATGTCAGGGTTTAATATGCAATTCATGTAATTTTTCTGTATAAACTGCTATCATTTCAAATCATATCATATATACTTTAGGACATGCTCAACATGTGAATTTTCAATTCATTTCAAATTTGCCTTTAAGGCATGATAGAAACATGTTCAATTTCAATTCATGTATTCGTTTTCGGAGCATGTCTAAAACATGTGCGGTTTTAAAACATTTTCTTTTACTATGAGTTATATCGGGTCTAGAGTTCATATCAAATCAATCTATACTCTAGACCGCATATCATTTTAAATTCGGCACAAAATCGTATGTAAATCATGTAAGTGTCGAAATCATTTTCATATACTTTTAAAACATATTCTGTAAATCATATCAGGTCTAGAGTTCATATCAAATCAAACTATACTCTAGACCGCATATTATGCCATGTTCGACACAAAATCACATATAAATTATATAAGTGTCGAAATCATATCTCATGGACTTTTAAAACATGTTTAAAACATGTACTGTTTCAAAACATATTTCATTTCAAATCTGTTTCATGTACAGTATAAATCATGTCAAGTCTAGAGTTCATATCAATAAAATCATACTCTAGACTTCATATCATATTGGTTAGAGACTAGGCTAGATCCCTATCATCTCTATTAATAAAGACTTAAATCACTGTAGCTAGCATTGAAAATCATGTCATCGTCCCCTAGAAACCAACTAGGGCGCTATCTATGGCCATAGACCTCATCTCTCTCAGCCCCACTGATCAGGCGTGACTGAGACCTGTCCACGACTATTGTCGGACAAGCATATCTGCCTAATGAGTAAAGCTCCAATTAGGCGGTTTCCACTATGCTTTATTGAATTTAATTCTTTTAGGGTGCCTACAGTCTCATAAAACATTTAAATCTTTAGCTTTTCTTTTTAAAATCATGTAAAGCATATGGTGAAGTTCTTTAAGAGGTTCCGTATATAAAAATGCATATATACCATATACTTTCTTTTTAAAGCTAATTTATACTTTATAGCATTTATATAAATGCTATTATAACATCTGAAACTACAGCAAATTATGCTTAAAAGCGATGCTATGAAATCATTTCCGTATGTAATTTTGATAATAGTTTCAAATGTCCATATAAGTAATACCTTCATCTAATACGGTGAAACAATTCATTTAACTTTATCATCATCAATCATTTAATTTCAAACTGCCACATCAATAAATCAGTATTCGAATCATTCAAGATTCATTTCATTCGGTATTCAGATTGTTCAATACTCTAATTATTTAATAACCCGATCACTTGGTACTCAAACCATTCGGTATTCAATATCCTTTTTCGATAATTATCGACTATAATAATCATTTGTACATCTTATTATCGATACTAGAACCACATCATCAGTGTGAATCCTCTTAGTATCCATGAGTATCTAAATATCATGTTTCCATATAGCCATCAGGATACTGAAATTATGAATTACTAATATCCTCATTTGATATCTATTTCAGAGTTGACATCGAGGATCATAGAACCACAAGATCAATAATTGCTTATCAAATTCATTTATGGTTCGACCTATTGGTACATATTCAGAATTTTCGACTTGCGGTTCAATTTCATTCACTATCATAAAATCATATCACAATCCTCAATTCACTTTTCATATAGCTTGTAGAATGTAATATCATGCTAGAATTATCTATAAAACGTCCTCAATTCAATTCTTTGATTGGCAATTTATCACTTAAAGGATTTTGCCAATTTCCACTATCAACAGTGTTTCAATCATTTAAGTCGTCTTGCGACTATCCATATTATTGCGAAAATCTCAGTTCACATCTATTTAACATCGATATCACAATCATACCACTAAGACGGTCCATTTATTTGAATCTATCAATTCTTTCATCATCACTTTATCCGTGATCCGTCTAATAAATAATTCCACCTCAATCTCAACCTAATACCATTTGTGCTATTAAAATCACTTGATTTATCGAGTCTTAAGGTTTAAACCATATAATTCATCACATTATCGTGTTTCAACGATCTATCTTCTCATTGATTTCAATATCAAACTCTTTCGATAATACCATAAAATCCTTTTAATATTTATTTTCAATAATTATCTCCAAGATTCCATTTATGTGAGAAAGTTAATCTTTTTCCTCGGATATTTTCCTAAAAATTTTGGCAGCATAACGGCTAAATTTTTACTAAGCCTCCTACATGGAAAACAGTTTATAATTACAGCCGTTGATTCTCACATATTCTTTATCTCTTACTAAGACCCCCACCATCAATTATGGGTCCTCTTAGCATTTTTAAAATCAATTAAATAAATGCATCATATATAAAAATCATAATTCCCACATACAATATAAAGCTACTAATGCTTTATAAAAGTATCTTACCTGTTCGCCAAGCTTAGCGTACTTTCCGATTTCCGAGCCTTGCCGAACTCCACCATTCGTCTCATTTTCGTTTTGCTACAATTTCACAAATTGACATATATTTTCATTTAGAAAATAATCCAAGAATTTCTACTAAATTCCAGACATATAGCGAAAAAGGCTTTTAATTTTCCTTACCTATTTCTTCCTCTTCTTTTTCTTCCTTTTTCTTTTTCCTTTTCCTTTTTCTTTTTCTTTTCTTTTCTTTTTCTTTTCTTCTTTTTCTTTTCTTTTCTTCTTTTTCCTTTCTCTTTTTTTTTTTTCTGAACCGGGTCGGGTTGGGTTGACCGGGTCAAATCAGGTCGGGTCGGGTTAACCGGGTAGGCGGGTCGGATCGGGTCAGACTGGTTCCTCCGGTTCAATCTTCTGCTGGCCGGTTCGGTCACCGGCGGCCACCCATTCCGGCGGTTCGGCCACCCAACAGCTTGACGAGGTTGCCACGAAGCCGGATTTGGTCTCGATTTGGCCCCATCACAAGCGAAAGCGCCGGATTTGGAAGCGACACCGGCGGCTCTTCTCTTCCTCTTTTCTCCTTCCTCCGCCGGTTTCCTCTTCGTCGGTGGCTCCTCTCACCTTCCCCTAGTCTCCGCCGGTCTCGTGGGGGGAGTGGCGGTGCCCGGATCGGCCGGCACTGCCGATCTCCTCTTCTCTTTTCCTCTCTTTTTCCTTCGATTTTTCGTCTCTATTTCGCTTCGCCGATCCTTCTTCCGTCGCCGGATTCATCTTCCTCTTCTTTCTCCTTCGCAGGCGACGTCCTCTCTCCTCCGCTTTCTCCTTTGGCCGGCCGGCATTGGCCGGCTTCGCTTTTGTTTCTTTTGTTTCTTCTTTAAGTTTCTCCTCTGTTTTGTTAACAGAGGAGAAACAATCAGGGAATCGGGAATAGCCCGATTCCCGCCCCTTTCCTTTTTTTTTTTTAAGTATATATATTTATATATATATAATAATAATAATAACTATAATATATATATATATATATATATAATTATTATACACCATAATTATATATATACACTATTCTTAATATGTATTTAAATATATATTTTTGTATTAAAATATATATTTATATATACTTTTACACTTTTAACACAAAATAATATTTATATAATATCATTATATAAATATACCAAAATATTTTTATTTCTTATTAAGTTTTGGATTTCTAAATATCCAAAATTATTTTCTCCATTTTCTTATTTAATTTGGATTTTCATTTATCCAAATTAAATTTCCTCCTTCATTTCTTATTTCCAATTTAATTTCCCTTTTAGTTTCTTATTTAAATTTGGATTTCAACTTGTCCAAATTAAATTTTCCGGATACCTTATATTTATTTAGAAATTCTCGGTCTTCACATGTTGTTCGTTTGTTGTTTGTTCGTTTGTGTTTGTTTATAACTTGTTCATTTAAAATGTTATTTATTGTTCATTTATTATTTGTTTGTTATTTAATAAAATACTAAAATTACTTATATTATAAACGTTATATAATATATATCATATTTTTAAGATATTAACCTAAACAATTAGTACTTGATTTTTAAACATATTTATACAATATAACTTTGTTGGCTTAAAAAATTAAAAAATATAATAATAAAATAACTATAAAATTAAATTAGTTAATTATACTTAAAATAATTATTTTTTAAAAATTATAAACATACTATACTGAAATAAAATTAATAAAAGTTTCATAATAAGTTGAGATCTCTTTCTTATGATCTTATATATATATATATATATATATATATATATATATTACACATATCTGTGTATATACACGCATATATATGATACTTTAATATATGTATACCAATATATGTATATGTGTATAATACAAATTGCACTTAAAATAGTAATTATCAAATTTAATAAAACATTGTTGACTTAAGTTGTGTTGTATTTAAGATTTTGTGTTAGATAATTTCAATTTGCATGTGAAATTTAATCTTTATATAAGATTTTTAATATTTAATATTTAGTTTGTTTTCATGAATACTTGTTCATGAATATGTGTTCGTGAACACGTTCGTTTACATGTTCGCGAATTGTTCACGAACATTAATGAATAATCCCTACCGAACAAACGAACAAACACGAACGCACTTCTTAACGAACATGAACGAACATGAATGGCACTAAAAAACAAGCGAAGGAACAGAGATATCAATTTGTTCATTCGTGTTTAGTTCGTTTACATCCCTAAATTAATCATTATTCAAGCCACACCAAAAATCAATTTGACTCTAAATAATGCTAGCAAAACATCTAATTAAACATAATTATTAATAGAATGATTGTTATCTCACATGTTCTTGATGAATTTTATAATTTTAGCTAACAAATTTAATTGTAGGCTATGTTTTCTAGTAATTAGATGCGTCAACATAAAATTTTTAATTTACACTTAGTCCAACTTGTGACAGATGCTTAAATCTTTTCATAATATTTTAAAATTTTGAATATTGGTGTATAAAGTTGGCAAAGCTGATTTGAGTCTTAAAATTCATCTAAGACAATCAGTGATCAAATCTAGATCAACTCAAATTGATTAAAAAAAGTCAAAGGTCAAACTCAAAAATTTGAGTTTGAAAAAATCCGAACTTGAAAAAAATCAAAACTAAAAAAAAAAACCAAAATTAACCGAACCCGACAATGACCTGACAATCTTAGACACAACAGGATGACATGACATGAGATAAAACACAAAGGTTACATAGGCTAAAATTTAGTAAAAATTATATATGAATATGATAAAAGTTAAGAAAAAAAGTTTTATATTTGACGTGTTGACACAAATTTTGACACGAAATTTTCGTATTTTACACGACACGAACACAGTTTTTTATGATACGAACATAAAGCTTATATAGGAATTGTCAGGTGACACAATTCAAACTCGACATGACTCAAGCTGATATGATTCGAACTCGAGATCAATCTGATTGGAAACGAGTAAAAAATCAAGTTTATAATTCAAAAAAACATAAATTATAGTTATATGATATTTTTAAAAAATAATTAAATAAATAAATGCTACACTTTTCTTAATTAAAAATTTTAAAACTTTGACCATAATTATTATTTATTATAAAATTATATCAATAATGTAGTATCAATAAAATTAATTGAATCTTTAAATTCAAGTATTAAATAAAATTATTTTAATGATATATATTAATATCAAATAATTTTTAAAATTATCCTTATTATTTTTACAATGATAAATATATTATTAATTTAACATTTGATTTTATTATAGAAAATCATTATAATATTTTATTATATTTGTAATTCATATTAAAATTTTAATTTTTACACAACAATAATTCAAATACATAAAAAAATTATTATATAATTTTAACTTTTGATTGAGTTTGATAATATATGTAAACCTTAAGAACATTATTAACAAAATCAAATTTAAATTATATTTTGTTAGAGTTTCAAATATATAAAAATATTAATATTACTCGAAAATAAAAACTAATCTTAAAATTAAAATATAAAGATTAAAGAAAAGTTAAAACTAAATTAAATAATACAATCATAGCATCCAAACGAAGTATAATTGTGACGACCAGTATCATGTGGGGCCGGTCGCACTCAACCGTATTGTCCGCTTTGGGAGTATCATGTGGGGCCCCCTCACGGATTTCTTTCGCGTCCGCCGCTACTCGAACCCTTGACATCCAAGCGATTCGAGTAACGAGTCGTTACTCGACTCTTGAGGAAGTCAAGGGTTCGAGTAGCGGCGGACGCGAAAGAAATCCGTGAGGGGGCCCCACATGATACTTCCAAAGCGAACAATACGGTTGAGTGTGACCGGCCCCACATGATACTGGTCGTCACAATAAAACGCACGTTTTATTGTGACGACCAGTATCATGTGGGGCTGGTCGCAATCAACCGTATTGTCCGCTTTGGGAGTATCATGTGGGGCCCCCTCACGGATTTATTTCGCTTCCGCCGCTACTCGAACCCTTGACTTCCTCAAGAGTCGAGTAACGACTAACCATTGGAGCCGCTACTCGAACCCTTGACTTCCTCAAGAGTCGAGTAACGACTAACCATTGGACCTCCAATGGTTAGTCGTTACTCGACTCTTGAGGAAGTCAAGGGTTCGAGTAGCGGCGGACGCGAAAGAAATCCGTGAGGGGGCCCCACATGATACTCCCAAAGCGGACAATACAGTTGACTGCGACCGGCCCCACATGATACTGGTTGTCACAATAATAAAATAAAAATGTTCTTCAATTTGTAAAATCAAATGAACGAAGTTCTTCCCTTCCTAAGAACAATGAAGTACATTAAGATTAAGTCAATCCAACATCCAAATTGGAACTCACAAATCAATCACAATTGCTCTTAATACAAATATCTAAATGTTTATCAATAAAACTATTAAAAAGTAGACTAACAACATATATTGCAATTAGAAAATCCCCCTTGATAAGACAACTAATTCAACTTCATTGCAACAGTCGTTCCCAATCCCAATGTTTCATCTTCTTCTTCATCTATAATATATATATATATACATATATATATATAAGCATATAAGAATTTAAAAAATAAAAAAACTTAATAAATAATAATTAAAAGATAAAAAACAAAAATAAAAAAAAACTTTTGGGCCATGAAATTTTGCTACTTATAGAAATAATTATAATATAATTAGTTTTTTATACTTTATTGATATTAATATTAATTATATTAAAGTAGTTAGTATTATATTAATTAATTTAGTAATGTCTACTATCCAATATTCTAATTAGATATTCGATCAATTGATGTATATCTAATGTTATTATGTTAATGTTAACATCGTCATCATATCTGAGTTTGAAAACCTAATCACTAGACACTAAACCTATAGAGTTGCTACCAACTATTCTAATTTAGGTGTGATTTGTCACCTATTTAAACTAAAGATAAGACATTGGTCTATGTTCAAAAATTTTAGGTTCGAGAGTATGGTTATGTCATGACCTAAAGATCGTGACATACACTTGCGAACTTACACAAATTCTATCTTATAAATTTACAAACTAATTTTTCTTTTCACTTTAAGGTTTGTTTTTGGTGTCAGTGTAGTCACAAGCGATACTCACTAATTGTGTAATAGTCCAAATATACAGTAAATAACATATTTTCACACATGTATTTCGGTTGGGCTGTTTGCGATGCCTTTACACTTGTACAGTAATATTAATAAAAAGTAACTTCAAATAATTTTATAAATTTGGAATATGAAATTTAACATCATTTCTTACCACTTACATCCCATGTTCCTATATTATGAATTAAGTAGTACTATATAATTCATCCGAATGTATAAAAGAAAGTACAATTAACTCCCGTCTGACACAAGTAGTCTTGTGTAACCCAAATTCAGTCGATATCCTCTAATGTATACCTTTTTTAAATTTCTTTTAATATCTTGTGGAGTTGGAAAATAAAGGGGTGAGTGAAACGTGCTCAGTAAAGGAATCGTATGCAAGACTAATATAACGAAATCTATATGTTGGAAAACATTATTTTCCTAACAATTCACTAGGCACAAAAAAAGGAAGGATACTTTAGTCGGTCGGGAAATCCAGATGGAACATGGAAGGTATTTTGAAATACCTGTCATATCCCGAAAACCTAGAGTGACTATAGAGAGTAATCATTACATTGTTGTTATAAAACAATTTGATGAAATTTTTCCATAGAAAAATGGTAAATAAACCATTTAAATTCATCACTTTTGTAACACTTTAGAATACATGACAGTGACAGTAATAAAATAGTACAGTAAATCAGTTGAATTCAAACAGTGGAAACAATATATTTTTCGGTTCAGTAACAGTACGACAAACATATCAGTAACCAGTGAATAAACTGTTTAATGCAGTAAACACTTAAGTTTCACCTTTTCGTAACGGTTTAGTAATTATTTCAAAATTAGAAATAATATTATAAATACTTTTCAATTCAAAATCCTTAGATTTCAGTACAGTTCAGTAAATAGTATTCAGTAAATCACAGTTCAGTAATTCAGTATTGTTCAGTAAATAGTAACAGTAATCCATAGCTCAGTAAAACAATAAACAGTAGTTCATTAATTCTCAGTTCAATAACAGTTAACAGTAATTCAGTAAAACAGTAAACTGTAGTTCTCTGTTCGATAAAACACTTAACAGTGAATTACAGTTCAATATCAATAAACAATAGTTCACAGTTTGCAGCAAAACAGAAATTAGTGATTCACAATTCAGCATTAGTAAACAGTAGGTGGAGACTAGGCATCACCCTCGATGTATCATGCTATAATCCCCATAGGGAATAGTAACAGTAAACAATAAATAGTAAACAGTAAAATCTATGGCCATCGTCTATAGATGTCCTCAGAGTACACTTGCCAGGGGTCCTTAGGACTGCTGATGACTTGGCGGGTTTATCAACCATAGTAACAGTAACAGTAAACACGTGAGCATGATATGGGGCCTAACAGTCTCAAAACATTTCATTTATAGTGAAAATACCTTTAAGGAATTTAAACAAATATCGTTTAAAATTTAATGAAATTCCAAAAAGGTATTTAAATTCACCTTTAATAGTACAGTAAAAACAGTCAATAAAATATTCATGTCTTAGTGAGAAAATTTATAAATATTCTAAATAATTGTGAAAAAATTCAAAGAACTTATTTGACATCTCACTTAATAAAATTTAATTACATGAATATTTAAATAATAATTTTTGGTAAATTTTCAATTTATGGAAAATATTCGAAATAAGCTCCAAAATACACAATCTCATTCATTTCATGCTCTTAAAATATTTCATTATATTTTAAAAATGTTGGAGGAATTTCGGCAGCATAACAGTTGCGATTACACTAACTCCCTGCACTTAAACATAGTATTTTTGCCAGCCATAAACCATAGATTTCCATGATTTTCAAAGGCAATTCAATACCAAATAATTCCTTAAAATTATATTCATCAAAATCATCCCTATGTCCTACACACTCATCTCTTACCTATCTCGTGTTACCGATCCTTTTGGTATCACCGATCGTGATCCGTCAATCCTGGCTGCAAAACAATTTTACCAAAAATTATCATTAATTTTCCTCTTAGTTTTAAGCTATTAACTTTCACTAAATGGCCATGTAGGATACTGCCCATGACTAACCAGTGTAAATTACACTGGTAGTAAAGCTTAACTTTCCCGTTTTAGCTTCGATTTTAGATCAATTTACACCAGTCTTCTTCTCTTAATTTCTACAGTCATTTTACATATTCAAACCATGAGATGTAGCATCTTAACTCCCCTTAAGCAATCCTTAATGATTTTCCAAATTCTAATGCTACCATGTTGTTTATCTAAGTCTACTTTGTATTTTGGCACCAATTTTATACAAATTTCAGCATGGGTTCCCCTTGTTCTTGTCCAAACCGAAACCCCATAATGTCCATTCATCATCTTCTAATGAGATTTAAGCAAAAACAAGGCTAGATCTATGCTTAGGACACTTGAAAACATCAAAATCCACCATTAAAATGTAAGAAATTCAAAGACATAAGAAATGGGTACCTTTGACCGAATCTTCTTCTTCACTTTTCTCCTTGTATAGTCACTCTTTAAATATGTTTTTGGTTGGGTTTGATAGAGCTCAAGATGCAGATCAATTTTACTGGAAATAGGCTAGTGGAAAAAAATGATGTTTTGATATAGTTTTTGTTGAATTTTGTTTTCTTTTATTTTTCTTCTTTTTTCTTCTCTCATGGTGGACGATGGATGAAGGTTGAAGATGAATGAGGTAGTTGGCTGTCATCTTTGCTGAATGGTAAAGATGTTTCAAGAAGGTGACAAATTACCATTTTGCCCTTAGTTATATAAAATTTTAACAATTTCGCTCTTAACTTCCATAATTATTAAAACCATGTAATTGGACTCCAAAATTTTGGATTCTAGTACCAATAAATCGAATTTAATATATTTTGATGATTGAAAGTGGTTTCGTTGACGCGTGGTGCACAGATAATGAGAAATTACGATTTTAGCCCAACGGACCGCTAGCGAAATTTCTCTCACTTTACCACTATTTCGATAAATCTCTTGACACTATCTTATTCTCCTTTTTATGTGGAATATCATGGTATTTTTACTTCATCCCAACTCATTTTAGTTTGGTCGTAATTTACGAAAATGCTATCGGGACGTATCTGTCATTTTCAATTTGTTTTCCAAAATTCACAAAAATTTCAGAACAATTCAAAATAAATTAATTCAATAATTTTAAACCTCAAAATCATCATATAATATTTTATTACACCACTGTACACATCATTTTTAGTCTCAAGCCCATCAGAACATATAAAAAATAAGTTGGACCCACATCACACTTTCACTTAGAATAACTTAACATATAAATTTTCACTCCATAATTCATAACATATTACATGTATAGTACAGTAAAATCAGGTCTCACAAATTGGAACGCCCTTGGAAGCTAGGATTTTGTGATATTCATACAGCTACCATGCATACATATTTATAGATATAATATAATTATCTAAATGACATGTACTTTATAGGAATAAAGGATATCAAATGGTAGGTCCCACAGGACTTCTAGTGATCCGGAGCAGGTGAAACTTGGAGGACACAATATTTGGAGCTAAATATGGATAAGGTAAGGATTTGAATCCTAAACTAGTTTGTTTGTGCATTTTTGGAAAGCGTACAAACAAATTAGAAAATTACGATTAAGTCCATAGGTTAATAGAATTTTCGTAAATAATGATCAAACCAAGCTAACTTTGGACCCACTATTAGTGATAGAAAATTTTTTATAAAATAAGGTTCTAGGCCATGTGTACTGATGGAATAAAATCTACGTAAAAATAAAAATTTACGTGATTTTACGGTTAGAGGTATTTTAATAATTTCACTCAAGCGGTCAGTTGAATTTCAACAAAAACTCAACCAGGAGTTAAAAAAATTAAATAGATATATTTCATGATGAAATAAAATATTTTGGAGATTAGATTGATTGTTTAAATCGAAGTTGAACCAAAAAGGGTAAATTGGAAGATTACTTAAACATAAGGGCAAAATAATAATTTTCAGCATAAAATATCATTTTTTTAATGAATTTTCCAGCTTCTTCTCCAGCATTTTTGGTAGCAGCCAGACCAACAACCTTTACTCCATAGCCAAGCTTATGTGAAGAGAGAGAAAGCTAGAAAATTATACCAAAAAATCGATAAAATCGAAAACTTCCTTCACCAAACTTGTTCTCCTCAACTTCCTTTATCATACTATACTAAAATCATCATCTAAATCAGCCAAAACAAGAGTGTAGGATCCCTTGAAGCATTTGGCCAAAGGAGAAAGATAAGGAAGAAATTTAATTTTCATGGTTTTATGATTAAACATCATGTGATTAAGGTGTGTAAGTGCTTATTTGAGCTTGAATTAATTTAAAACTTGGAAGAACATCTCCCTAAGGTTTCGGTCAAGGTCATGGGTGCATGGAAATGTTGTAAATTGATGAGGAAATAATGTAGAAAAATTGTAGAATTAATGTAGAGTAGAAATTCTAGCTTAAATGGAAGAAAATCATGTGAAATGCCAAGGAAGCTTAATTCAGCCAAGGAAGGGAGGAAGAATCCTTGTTGATTTTGATGTATTTGGGGTCTTAAAACAATGTATAAATTAATAGGAGACTATAGGCAAAATCGGAACTGAAATCCCAGTTGTGTAGCTAAAGTTGCAGTGTTAGCACCGGTGTAAAAGAGATTGAAATGGAAATGATTATATTAATGTGATGGTTTATGAAAAATTAATAATTAATTATAATTGAAATATGGTGAGTTGATAGTGATTATATGGTGTATTGCAGTTTAGAAATCAAACAAGAACACTGGTGCTAACAAGTAAAAACACAGCGAATTAAGAGGTAATGGATAAGTGTAGAAGATGTAGGGATATTATGGTGCATGTTTTGATAAAATGTGCATATTTGAATTTGGAATGCTGAATTGGTGTTGAAATGGGAACTGTTGCTGGTTTTATATATTGTGTTTTCACTGTAAGAAGGTTAGGTTAGAAACAGCTGTTATACTGCTAGAAATTCTAATCATTTTGTGGGATTATCTTTTAATATCCTTGATTATTTGAAATGAAATATTTATTAAGTTAATTTATCTAATTTATTGAAATTCAATATTTTAACTGAACACCAGAAAAAATAATTAAAAATTCATATTATCGAATTTTACGTATGTGAGGGAACTAGCATGTTTTTATAAATGATTTACAGATAAATAGAATATTTTTAGAACTGGATATCGCAATATGAAGATTTTATAAATTTTTATTTTTGAATTGCTTATATTTCCAAAATATGTATTTATGGACTGATTGAAGACACATGTTATTGAATTTATCTCCGTAAACTGCTATGAACTGTTTTATATACTATTTTGAGACTGTTAGTTGCTTACGAGCACATGCATTTTACTGTTACTGTTACTGTAGCTAAATGATTCTGATCCCATTATTCAATGTTCTCAGGTGACACCTGGCCCGTGTTCATTTGCGAACGACCTTAGACTATGGCCATATGTCCCTCTGCATGAGTCTATTGGATGATCTCTTGTCTCCACTATTTTATCTGGGGTGGCAAATTCTCAAACATCCTGGGCATTGCCAAGAAAAATATATATGCTATGGAATTTGAATATAAAATCTTTTATAATCATTGAATATGCTTTCCAAGTTTTATTGTTGTTACAGAAAGTGATTTTTATATAGTTTGTTGAGAAATGATTGATATTGTTTACTTGAATATATGAAGTTACCTTACTATTAAAAGTTGTTTATTACTATATACTGAATTTTGCACGTTTATCGAACTACTTAATTTTTAATGAACTCCTTATAGTCAATACGAGGGACCAAGATACAACAGGTACTTTAAAGTACCTCCCATACTCTATCTGGTTACCACGCCAATTATAGTATCCTTCCTTTACATCGTGCCTAACTCACTCGTATACATCATGCTTATATATATATATATATAATATGCCTTTGATGCTTGCAGATAAGATACATAGTATCAGTTCTTGTATACAATTCTCTTACTGGACATTAGCTTACCCCCTCCTTCTCCTTCCAGATTGTTTTTAGTGATCTCTCGGCTACAAGTGGGAGGAGTAGTGCATTTTGGTATCCCTCAAGCGGACTTTGGATTTTCATAGAGGTATACATGATTTTTGTTTATATGTTCAGACTTGTATGTACAATAATTTTGTTATATGTACTTAGACTTGGGATGTAAATCGAATGGAAGAACATATTTTGAAAAATTTGTAGTTATAAATTTTGTTTATAGTAAATGGAAAGAATTAGTTCTTGGGTTTAATTTTGAAAATGAAATATAAATTTTAAATTAAAATATTAACGAAGGCATTACAGGCATAACCAACGGTAAGTAAGGACTTGGAAATGGTATGGAATACTGCATTCCGGACCGTGACAGATTTTTAGGCTAACTTTTTCCTTTACTTACTATGTTTGTCACTCCCTCAGTGTAGCTAACACCTAACAAGTAGATTTCTACTCATTTAAATGTTTAAGATTAGTTGTTTAAGGTCCTATTAGAGTTTCCTTGTAATACGTGTAAAAAAATTAAACTGAAAAATTTGGCCCTTAATTTGAAGCTATTATCCATCCTCATACACAATACATCATCATTTCAACTTGTGGTACAATACATTCACAATATGCCATCTTAAATACCTAATATTAATTAATTTGTAATATCGAGAGTACAACTCAATCACAAAGCACAATTTGTTTACAGTCTCGATATTCTCTAGTACTTACATCCCAAATCCTATACATTATATACACAAAAGAATTTAGTCTAGGATATAAATAAAAGAACAAGAGGATTTTATCTCAATCTAAAATATAGCTTTGTGCATCATGTACAAAAAGCTCTTAGAGTACCACACTCGTGTCAAAGCCTATTGAAAGTAATTTGTGAGGTGGAAGAGAGGTGTGAGCTAAAGCCTAGTAAGAAAATATACGCTAAGTGATGTTAGGCTCCTACTATGCTCAATGCATGTTTACGCGTGAACAAATACGCAAAAACACATGTTTCAATGCAGTTTATTAAAAGTAGTGTAAGTCAGTATACTTTTGTTTATAAGATATAAGACATTTATATCAAATAGTTCCAAACATTTTAGTGCTCATGCATTTATAAAATCGAGATACAGTAGAAATAGGAATGATACATTCATTCGTTTTTGTAACAGTATCAAGATACACATTCAAAAGTATTTTCATGAGACATGCATCAATTTATGAGATTTGGTAACGTAACTAGAATCTTTGGAAATATAACCAATAAGCTTTCCATGAAACCATCGATTGTAGCTAGCAGTGATCACAATCCCATACTAGGGCTCTATCCATGATCATGAATCATCCCAACACCAGTGATCATCTAGTAGCTGAGGTACATGTCACGACTAGTTGTCGGACAATATACGTAATTATTGCTACCTATTGCCACACAGGCGAGATCCATTACGCAATTACGTATGCGGTGCCTCAATGCCACATAGGCTTAATAATTGCCACATAGGTTTACTAAATGCCACGCAAGCACAATAAATGCCACACAAGCATATAGTGCCACATAGGCATAAAGTGCCACATAGGCGCCCCATGTCTCATATGTCAAACCCGTATGAAGATAGCTTTTATAACATAATTTGAGTATTAAAAGAAAGCAAGAATTGTTTTAAACACTTATAGTTTTGAAAACCTCATTGTATGAAATCATGCTTAAAAACTAATATCTCGATGAATGGATCCCTTTTTACAAAGTTATCATAACAAGAACAATCCTCTTTATTTGACAAATTTGACATCTTGTAAAATCATGTTTTTACCTTGCCTTGACTATGCAATTCTCGATGACAAGTAATGATGCTTAAAGTGTATGAGGTTTTAAATGCATTATATAAATCTAAACTAATACCACGAAATTTACTTAAACAATTTCTAACAAAATTTCGGCATTACGACAGCATAGGTAGGACATTACCCAGCATTATAACCACAAACCAAATAACTTGCAGAAAACTCCAACAAGCAGTATAGTTTATATGCCAGTCCAACACATTCCAAATCTCAAACTTTACACATTTTAAAATCAATTCAAGCATACTTTAAATTGAGAAATCGACGAGATTTTAGTTTAAAACCAATATTTCATAAGTCCTTGGTACATAAGAAAAAATATATTTTTCTACATGCTCGTAAGAACATGTAAATAAGTAAACTTTATATTTATATCAATATTCATGAACATAGAGGACTAACAACCTTTTACATACATTCCCTTACCTTAGCTAACTTACTAACAAAAATCCTCCTTTCTTTATGCCTTCACTGCGTATGTCCACCAAGTAATCTCTATAAACACAATTTTAGGTAACATCTTATCATTTATACTCTAAATTAATCCACCTACAGGTAGTTTACAATAACCCACAATTCAATTTCAACTGTTTAAATCCATAAATAATTCGAATCAATTATTAAAACTAGGAACCGTAGTCAAATCAACTGTTAATTCTAGAAATCGTAGTCAAATCTAGAAGCAGTTATTAAATCGATCATTAAATCCATAAACAGTTCCAAGTAGCTTCAAATCTATAAATCAATTCTCATTAATTTTTAAAATCCACAACAAATCACCAGTGCTCAATACGTTTTGAAATTTATAATATTAATCGTAAAAAAAAAATATGTGCGAGAATCGCATATTTTGGTATTGTTACATGTATGAGACTTCTCATCACTGTTCAATTCTTGTGTATTTTACAAGTATAAAAGGAAACAGTGTGGTAGGTCCCACAGATCTTATAGTGCCCAGATGGACAAGCGGCTTGGTACACAGTAAAGAGAGCCGAATAAGCATATGGTAAGAATCTAGAACCCAAAATCCTTTATTTAAGTTATTTTTGGGAAGTGTGCCAACAAATTAGAAAACGACGATTAAGGGTATAGCCCAGTTGAACTTTCACGAATAATGGTTAAATTAAATTGATTTTTAACCAACTAATTTGTGAGACCTTGTATTTTAGAGTATTTTTTTAATTTTAATTATATAATTAAGATTATTTAATATTTATAATTAATAAATATTTGATTATACCTTAGGTTTTAAGGGTAAACAGTAGGTGGGCCCCACTGATCCCTACGGTCTAGATGAATGTGGAACTTGGAAGATTTGATATTCAAGGCTGGAAAATATGATGGTAAGAATTTTGGCCTTAACCTTAGTTATTTCTGCATGATTCGAAAGATGTGCAAGAATTTGAGAAATGATAGTTTAGTGCATAGGCCATCGAAATTTTTGTTAATAATAGCCAAACTAAGTGGAATTTTGAACCATGGGTTATACTAAATAATTTCGTATGAAATATAGTTTTAGAACATCTAGACAGATGGAATAAATTAGAGGTACAAGCAGAAATTTATGTAATTTTACGGTTTAGGGTATTTTGATAATTTCACCTAAATTGGTAACCAAACCTAACAAAAGCTTCATCAAACATTAGAACAAGTTAAATAGAGGTGTTTTATGATTAAATAAAATATTTTGGAGATTAGACAAACTGTTTTCAACTAAATCAAACTTTAAGCACAAAATCGGAAGAAATCTTTAAGTATGAGGGCCAAATGATAAAATGGCTATCAAATATCATATTTCATGAATTTTCCAGCTCCTTCTTCTCCCATTTTTGGTAGAAACCAGCAGCTCACTCCCACCATTAACGTGACCTTGTAGGAAGAGAGAGAAAGTGAGAAAAACTCACCAATACTACACCAAAATCAAAAACTTCCTTCACCAATCTTGTTCTCCTTAACCTCCTCTTCATTTTGGTGCCTAAATCAAGTGCCAAAATAGGAGAAATCAGAGTGCAAGGGCTCGCATAGTGTTCGGCCAAGGTGAGATGTTTAAGGAAGCTTGAGCTTTTCATGGTTTTCTTACTAATTACCATGTAATTAAGTTGTTCCCATGCTTCCTTTAGCTTGAATCATGCATGAATCATGTAAATGAGCATATGAGGGTTTCAGCCATCACCCATCCTTCATGCTTATGATGTGTTTTGATGAGTAGTTGATGTAGAAATCATGTAAAAATCATGAAAAGAATGAAAACCAAGCTTGAATTAGCTTAAATGGAGGAAAATCAACATGTTGGGCAAGAAGGGAGGTTCGGCCAACTTACGAGGAGTATGAAATTGATGCCATTCAATGTGAATTACAAGTGAAAATGATGTAGAAGAATAAAATGAACAAGTTTAAATTAAATAGTAAGTTTAATTTGAAGAGAAACTAAGTGTAGGAATGAAAGAGGAATTCGGCTTTGTGAAAGGGAGGTGGAATTCTTGCTCATTTCAATGCAATTTAGGTCCTAAAATAATGTATAAATTATTCAGAGACTGTAGGCACAATCAAAATCAAAAATAGAGTTGTGTAGCAAAAGTTGTAATTTTACACCGGTAGAAATTAGACTACATTTAGAGAATTTTACAGACAATGTACTCATATTGAAATAGTTAAATATTCTTTTAGTTAAAATATAGTGAATTTATCAAGTTGAAATAATGAATTTGCAGCCTTAAAATCCAGTGTTGCTCCCAGTGCAGGAGAGTCGGACGTGAACAAATTAAGAGGTAAGCGATATTTGTATGAAGCATAGGGATACTTTGTTTATGTGATTTTGATGAAAAATGTCTTTTGGTGCGATTGAAATTAATGTCTTGAATTGAAATTGAATCCTAAGGATTTGTGGTTTGAAGTTGCATTTTGAGTATGAGGGTTAGGCTGGAATAAACCGTTACACTGTCGAAATTTTCTAAATTAACCTAAGTCTTTCAATTTTCTCTTTCTGCATGATACTTGAAATTAAAAGAAATTAATTTTAGATATTTGAGTTAAATTCTAAATTATTACCATATGCAAATAAATCGTAAATTTAGTATATACTTAATAAAATATGAGATTTTATTCTGTATTTTTATGCTTGAATATTTTCTATCATGGTGGAAATTTATATTAAGTATTTGAAAGGCCAAATAATATTTTGATAATATGTTAATTATGTGATTTAAGGCATGTTTTATTTAATTTATCTCTATAAACAACTTTGAAATATTTATTGAACTATTTTGAGACTTTTGGCCCCGTAGCTACTTGCGAGTACATGCATTTTTGTTTTGTTTTGATGCTACTGACTTTATCCTAGTCTTTAGCTCCCACAAGTGACACCTACCTAGTGATCACACTATGGCCCCCTGACTATGGCCATACGTCTATTATAGTGCATGTGTTTCTTAGGTGTAGCCTAGTATCTACTAACCTTATATTATGGTGGTAAATCCCTAGTTAACTTAGATCTAAGCACTCCTAGTTGGATTTATGTACTTTATGTAATTTGAATGATTTTAAGAAATTTTTGAATAGTTACTAAATGATTACTGAATTTGTGATTAATTTAAATATTCTTAAATTCCCCATTGTGGACTTGGATATCGAAACATACAAGGTACTTCAAAGTACCTTCCATACTCCTCTGGTTACCCAATTTACTGTAGTATGCTTCCTGTTAGATCGTGCCAATGTGGTTTTAATATTTTAAATTCCTGGTTTCGTATGAAAATTCATTTATTAAATTGCATTTAGGATATGGCATAACAGCTTTCGTATAGCTATTCCTTACTAAGCACGTTAGCTTACCCTTTTATTTTTCACTCCCAGATTATTTGTAGTGAGTTTAGGTCTGCTTTTTTGGAGGACCTGATTTTGGTCTCTCTTAGGCAATCATCAGTATTCGTCGAGGCATACAACATTTATCTTTTATGTATTCAAACATTTGTACAGTGCTACTTTTATGTACATTATACTTGGGATGTAAATTACTTTTGTAAATGAATTTCTATAAATTCCAAATCTTGGGTTTGTATAAAAATAATAAATTTTATTTTGAATTTAAGTTTGACACTATAGACGAGCCCAACCTATGTGATTTGTATATGTGAGATTAGTAAAATATATGATATTTTGGACTATGACATAATTGGAGTATGATAATCTATGTGTAAATAAGCTTTAGGCCATGTCAATAGATAGACTGAATTATATGTAAACTAATAAATTTATGTGATTGACCCAATAGGGGTATTTTTGTAATTTCACCCTTACGGTCAGTCAAGCCCTAATAAAACCCCATCCATTCATTAAAATGTGTTCAATAATTTTATTTAATGATAAAATAAAATATTTAGGAGTTAAATTGACTAGTTAAAAGCATTATGTAAGTTTAAGAGCAAAATTATCCAAAGTCATTATAAATAAGGGCATTTTGATCATTTGCCAACAAGATAATTTTTAAAGAAAATTCTACATATTTCTAAAGGGTCCAGCCACTATCATCTTCAACCTTTAGACATTTCACCATTAACAACCTTGAAGAAAAAGAGAAAAGCTTCCAAAACATTAGGAAATCAAGCTTAAAACCGAAAACTCTCTTTTACAACTTTGTTCTAAATTTAGTGCTCTACAAACCCATACTATTATCTAAGTGTAAAGTGGACAAAATCAAGGAGAAAGATTTCCCATCAAATTCGGCCACCATAAGGTATTTTTATACTTGCATTTTCTTTACATTTTAATGATAGAAAATGATGAAATTAAGGTAGTTAAACATGATTTTAGCCTTGGATTGAATCAAAATTCACTCAGACACTCCCTTAGGGTTTCGACCATGATAGGAAGATCATGATACATGGTGTTTTGATGTATGAAAATGGTGTAAGAAAAGCAGAAAATAATGAGAAAGCATGAATTAATGGTTAAATTGTTGAAAAACCATGTGAAAGCCACCATGTAAGTTTCGACCATGATAAGGAGACCATGTAATGGTGCTCAATTTGATGGGTTCTAGGTCCTATAAAATTATATAAATTAAGAGAAGACTGCCGATGCGATTGGAATAAAAAACGGAGTTGATTTAGGCATAGTTGCGTTTAGTATCAGTGTAAATTAGACTGATTTAGTGACTACTGTAGACAGTGTGGTAGAATTTAATGAAGAAGAATTTATTATAATTGAAGTATGGTGAAATAATGGTGTTGGTATAATATTTTGCAACCCAGGAGTGAAAAATATCGCATGGTGCTATCAGTTGCTACGGTAGAAATTGATAGGTAAGGGATGAGTATAGAAGACGTAGGAATACTGTTAATGCATATTGTGGTTAAAAATGATTTAATGCAATTGATTTGAAGTCAATTTCTTTGGAATTGTTAAAATTGTGGATTGTGATTGGTTTTATAAACTGTGTTTGCACTGCAAGAATGCTAAGTTAGAAATAACCATTATACTGCCGAAAATTTTAATAATTTTATGAAAATATCTTTTAATATCTTTGAATATTATAAATGAAGAGTTTATTAAGTTAAATTCATTTTATTTATCGAAATTGCATAATTTTATTATATACTGATAAATAACATTTAAAAATTAATGTTATTGAATTTTACGTACGTGAGGGTACCGATATGTTCTTATAACTTGTTTACAGATAAATAGAACATTTTTAGAAATGAATGTTGAACTATGAATATTTTATGAATTTTTATTACTGCACTGATTATGTTTTCCAATATATGCCTTTATGGATTGATTGAAGGTTTATTTACTGAAATTGATTTCTTTAAAGGTGTTTACACTGCCTATAAACTATTTTGAGACTGGTAGGCCCCATATCATGCTGACTGTTACTGTACTGTTGCTGATAGACCTACCAAGTATTCAGCTTCCTCAGTTGTCACCTAGCAAGTGCATACTATGGACCCTTTGACTATGACTATATGTCTCTTGGGATACTGTTATGGCATGATATTTATTAGGTGTTGCCTGGTCTCCAATGTACTGTACTATTTTACTTAACTAAATTTTGTAGTGTTACTAAACCAAATTGTTTATATATCGACTCACTGAAAACTTTTAAGTTGGTTACTGAACTGTGACTAGACTTACATACTAAACTGCTTACTGAATCGATTCATTTAAACTGTTTATATATTGAATTACTGCATAATGGGATTTTAAAGTAATTTATATTGTTTATTCATTTCACCATCAACTATTTATTCCCTATAGTGGCAACTAGGAATTCGGACACGATAGGTACTTCAAAGTACCTCTCATACTCTATCTGGTTACCTAGCTGACTATAGTATCCTTCCTAAAATGTCCCCTAATGTACTGTTAGGAATTAAATGGTTTTATACATATAGATTTCATAGTATTAGTTCTTGCATACAAATTTCTTACTGGGCATTAAGCTCACCCCTCTTTTTCCCTCCTAACAAATTAACTTCAGTGATATACTGTTCCACTAATTGGTTGTGCTTTTTGTACTCTCAGGCAGTAGTTGATTGATCATGGAGGTATATTTTGGTTTCTTTTATATGTTTAGACGTTTATTTAAGGTAATACTTTTGTATCATTTATATACATGGTAAGTAAATTTGTGAAAAGTATTGAAAGTGATACTTTTTATGTAAATATTAATATCAGTTATAAAAAGTCTTTTATTTACAAATTTATTACTGTGGTTAGTGAAATGGTATAAAGGCATCACAGATAGCCCAACCAACCGATTGTATATATGATTATTGATATTACTGTATATAACAGAACGTTACAATATGGCACTATCACCAACTTAGCATATACTTCTTTCCTACAACACCAATGCTCGGTACTTTAAATGCCACCTTTGCATTCTTAGCCTAGTGGTACTATTCTTACTTCCTTGTTTTTCCTCTACAACCAATGCACATCACGATTTAATATCAAAATCAATATATATTGCACCAAAGTATTATAATCAAACTAAATATTATCTTTTTACCATACCATAATACTTATCCTTACTTCCACCTAGCCTAGCCATGTCACAAATTTTCTAGCATAATTCAAATTACATATAAAATATATTATTTCCATTACATGTATATTAATCTCAACAAGATAAATCTTACCCTTATTTCCTAGTGCAATGAGCCTAGCCCAAGTTCACTTTAAATCCCTTTTTCATCAAGATCTTCACTAAATCCCTACACCATTCATCATTTCCTTAGTACCATACCATCATCTAAAATTTAAACTCGATACCACAATACTTTTCTTACCTTTGCAAATCTCTTAACCATGCGTATATCTTTGTTATCTCAAAAAATCAGCGACCACTTTATGTGTTTCAGCAACCCTATATATGTATACATATCTTTAGTAAAAATTCTCTACACAAGTATATAAAATCTTAAGTAAGAGAATGGCCTTACCCCTTTGCTCTAAGGGTTGCCAAAAGTCATTACCCTCACTGCTCTGTCTAGTCGAGAAGAGCCCTTAATCCCTTTTGTTTCCTACATGAAAGAGCAGCCTTATATGGCTGTGTACGAAGGTTCCCAATACCAATTTCCTCTCTGTTCTTGCACCAGGAATTGGCCTCTGTCTGGCTCGGTTCTGCCTTCACCAAGAAACTCAATTGCTTGAGAAATTTTTTTTTGCTTCAACCATACCTCACCAGGGTAGCAACTCATAGCTGTTTGCTTCAATCAGTTCAGCCCCTAATATTCTACCTTTATCCTAGCCTTTCTAGCCTCAGATCACCTGCTACTTCAGCCATTGTTTTGAGCCCCAAACATCCCAGCTTTAAACCTGTTTGAGCCTCTTTCTTGCTCTGTTCGAGTCTTAACAACCCGCTTTGCTTCATTTATTTCTTCTATCTCAGCCATTAAACATAGTCGAGACTCCCCTATTCCATGCCTCCATTGTTGCTGGTTCTGTCCAACGAAATTGCTTCCTGTTTTCGGCCTGATCATTTGCTCTTTCTCCCTCGGATTAAAGCTATCATCTTGCTCCTTACAGCAGTTGTTGTCTAGCTAAGAATGGGAGCCAGTAGCTCTCTTGTTATTGCTCTCCATTTCTCTTCTTTCTTTCTTTTCCAACGCCGACCCAACTTTTCCAAACCAGAACCAAAAATGGCGTCGATTTGCCCTGTTGCTGCACATATCTGCCACAAGCTTGGTGCCTCACCACAGATCCTTCTTTCTTCGACTTCCTCGTCTCTCTCTTTCTCTCTTCTCTTCACAGTTCCTTCCTTGCCAGTTTGCCGAGGAGAGGTTTCACACAACTTCCTGATTTTCTTTTCTTTTTCTCTTTTTTTTTTTATTTGAAATTTCAAAACCACCAACAGCCCTTCCGTCATTCGCCTCTCCTTCTCTTTACCGATTTGTCACACCCTTGTTGCCCCTCTGTCGTTTTCGTGAATGCCCAAATGTGCACCTTTGTGTGTTTTCAATTTGAATCCCACGTTAGTGGGTAGTATAGGGAGGCCGATTGGCTTCTCTAAGAAGCTAATTGGTCTATATTTATTTTTTTATAATGTAATGTATATCATTTAATATATATAATTATTATTTATAACTTTGTTGATTTATATGCATTTATTATTAAATCATTATATATATTTGTAATATTGTTTCATATTTATATATATTTATATAATATACGACATATATCTATCTATACTAGATCACTTACTCGAGATATAATAAATCTATTAAATTCATAATTTGAATGAATTTGTACTTATTCTTTTATTAATTTATAGAATATTACCATTAACCTTTTAAACTCACTTACTTGATTCAAACAAGTTTTTGGATTT
Organism: Heritiera littoralis; assembly: GCA_031772115.1. NCBI lineage: Eukaryota > Viridiplantae > Streptophyta > Magnoliopsida > Malvales > Malvaceae > Heritiera > Heritiera littoralis. The sequence continues at coordinate 5,090,702 of JAPDPK010000043.1, forward strand.
AGAAAAATTCATAGACTTAATGTAGATTGTCTCACCTAAGCTCAGAGTAGATGAAATCTCAACTTAAGGGCGGATGTGATGTGTCGTAAAGTTTGCCTAGTTAAGTGTCCTTACATAATTACTTAAACTTGTTATTATCGAGTTAAATAAATTTATCTAGTAAGTTAATAATTAAATTTAATATTGAAAATTTTCCAGATATCACACTAATCTTTTCTTTTTATACTCTAACCTTAATAACTTAAACATTAATTCATGAGTGAATTTACTTAACTCTCTAAGGCAAGTAATAATCATTTTTAAACCACAATATTTTCCTATGTAGAAAAGAAATTGGAAATATTCTCCCTTAAAAGAAAAGATTTTCCCAATTCAAACCTCTTGCAAATTACAATAATTTCATATATCCCAATCACGGTAATTATTTCCACAGTCCTCATCAAACATATCAAATAGACATCATATCAACAATCTTAATATCCACAACTATTCATTACAAACACATCATATTAGACAATCCTATTATCTATCACCAATCATTAATTACTTATCGTAAGACACCTAATTGAGACAACATTAGTTCATTCGTTCGGTCTACATCCCGCCCTATAATATTATACAAGAATTTGCCTGAAAATAAAGTTACATGCAAAAATAAATATTTATGTGCCATAGAATCTCGAGCGTGTGTCTCAGAGATTCAGGTCACTACTTGGACCTGCACTAAACAAAAGGTAGCTTGTCATAATCCACAATTTAAGTTTAATCAGTAGAAGTATTAAATAAAATTTAATCAGCGATAGCTCAATAAGTTACTCATATAAGTTTAGAAGTAGAATTATACTATTTTAAATATTTGAGACCTGATTATATTATATTGTACACCATATTTTGTAAATATTTAATAGTGGAAATAAATTATTTAGTGAAATTAAATAAAAAATTTAATGTGGATCCCACTTTGAATTTTATGGATTTATTGAGTTTATGATTGATAATATGGTGTACAAAAGGTGAAATAAACATTAAATAATTATTTGGAGGCATAAAAATAATTTTTATGTAATTTGGAATTATTTTAAGAATTTTGGAAAACAAATTGAAAATGATGAATATGTCCCAAGGGCATTTTCGTAAACTACACCCATGTTAAAATGAGTTGGGACAAAGTAAAAATATCATAATAATTTACATGAAAAGGAGAATATCATGGTGTCAAAAGATTTATTGAAAAAGGTGATTTGATAGGAAAATTTTGCTGACGGTCAAAAAGCGGTAAAACCGTAATTTCACATTATTGGTGAACCGCGCGTTGATGAAACCACCATGATTCATCAAAATATGCCTCATAAGAATTTTTGGAGTTTGATTTTATCAATTGAAAAATTTACTGAAGCCTAAGGACATTTTGTCCAAAATTGTTATAATCGAGGGTAAAATGGTCATTTAACATGAAGGGGGACTGATCAAATTAGTCAATAATTACCAGAAATTGACTTAAATAAATTAAATTTGATTTAAATAAAATTTATAAGCTGGAAAATAATAATAATAATAATAATAATAATAATAATAATAATAATAATAATAATAATAATAATAATAATAATAATAATAATAATAATAATAGTGTGATAAAAGAATAAATGGTGGAAAATGGAAAGGGAATTTTATGGTGGTGCCATGTGGCAACTCCTTATTAGTTGGAAGAAGACCAAATTCAGCAGAATTTTTGCTGAAACAGCCGACACTTCTTCATTCTTTCTTCAACCTTCCCACGACACCCATAGCCAAAGGAGAAAAGAAAATTAAAAAGCTTGCAAAATCACCAAAAATAAAAGGAATTTCAAGAAACCTATTTCTACAAAAATTGATCCTCATCACTTCCTCTCTCTAGTGCTACCATTATATCATTAAAAGAGGAAGAAAACAAGGAGATAGGAGCCTAATAAGCTTTCGGCCAAGGTGAGATTTTGTCCAAAATTCAAGGTTTTGATTTGTTTTAAAGTTACATTCTTAGTATATTAAAGGTGTAGAATATGGCTATGGTGTTGGTTTTGAGTTATTTTGATTCAACAAAAATTTGCCATTAAAATGAGTTTTGGTCAGCCATGGAACATGAGGAATCCATGCATTTTGTTGCATGAAAATGGTAGGAAATGGTTGCTTGAAATGGATTAACAACGTTTAAAACATTAGATTTTGAGAAAAGTTGAAAAATCAAGAAATTGCCATAAAAGAGGGATTTCAGCCATGGCTGTTTGGGCATGATTTAATGCTGCAATTTATGGCTTGATGGTAGAAAATTAATGTAGAAATCAAAAGAGGAAGGTTGGTGAAATCGAAATCGAAATCGAAAAAGGAGCTAAAACGGGAAAGTTTAGTTTTAGCACCAGTGTAATTTATATTGGTTATACATATGTTGTATAATTAGTGGCTACATTTTAAGAAAGTTAGTGGCTTAAAATTAAGAGGAAAAATATTGATAACTTTTGATAAAATTATTTTGCAGCCGGGAATTTCGAATTTCGATAAGCGCAACCGAGAAACTCGGTTTCATAAGATAGGTAAGGGGGAAGCATGTGAGTTGTAGAGATATAATGAATTGCATGTTTTATCAAGCTTAATTTTATGGAAATATTGGAAGCATGATTTGGTTTGAAAACATGCAAAATTGTGGTTGAAAGTTGGTTTATATACTGTTAAATTCCGTATAGGAGGTTAGAAATCTACAGTCGTTATGCTGTTGGAAATTTACTGAAAATATTCTAAAATATTATGAATATTTTAGATGCATAAATTTGAGTTAAATGGTGAATTTGGAAATCATTTCCATAAACTTTCCACAAATGGGAAATTATGGAAAAAAATATTAAATTAAATAATCATGTTTTAAAATTTATTTAAAGTGAGAATATAATATATTCTTTATACTATTAAATATTCAAAAAGAATATTTATGAAAATTCTCACTAGATACATGAATATTTATCGACTGTTTTCACTATATTTGGAGATATGAAATAAATACCTTTTTAGAATATTTATTTGAATAAATGACTAAATTTATTAAATTCGTTAAAGGTATTTTCTATGGAAATATGGAAATATGTGAAAAGATGTTTTACAGTGAAATAACATATTTATAAAAAAAATTAATTATTATTATTACGGTGTGAATATTTTATAAGCTATTTTCACTGTATCAATTATTATATGAATTTATACATTTATGGAATTAGATAATGATCTTATTTATTTTATGAATTCCATAAAGGTGATGAGATGATGAATAAAATGTTTTGAAATGATTTTGGGAAACATGTGAAAATGATGGAAATTCATAAAAAGAAGAAGTATATGAAATTGTGTGCCTTATAGATAAACACGAAAAATTTCAAATTATTTTGAATAAAATCCATAAAGGCTATGATACAAATTTTATACTGTTTTGAGACTTAAGCCTCAATTTCATGCTTCCTGATTACTGTTACTGTCACCTGGCTGATTGACCTGCCAAGTTATCAATAGTCCCAGAGTCACCTAGCAAGTGTACACCGAGGACGCCCTATAGACTATGGCCATAGATCTTATTGTATACCGTTACCGTGTCCCTTAGGGAATGATGATAGCATGATGTGATTTAAGGTGATGCCTAGTCTCCACCATTGATATTGTTTACTGTACTGTGCTATAATGAGAAATATTGTTTACTGAATAGTATCTTACTGATTACTGTTTACTGAATTGAACTGAAAACTACTATTTGATAGAAAAGAATACTATGAAAATTATTTCTAAAATTAAAAATAATTACTGAATTGTTCATCCACTGATTTTCTGGATAATTATAACATATTGTACTAAAGGGACTATATACTGTTTTTACAGTATTATGTCTACTATTCACTATACTGCTTTACTACTAAACTGTCATGTGTTTTGAACTGTTACTGAAGTGATGAAAATTAAATGGTTTATTCCATTTATATTTATGGAAAAATGAGAATTAAATTGTTTTAATATAACAATTTATTAATTATTCCCTATAGTTGCTTTGGGTTTCTAGGACAAGACCGGTATTTCAAAATACCTTCCATGCTCCATCTGGATTTCTGGGCCGACTATAGTATCCTTCCTCACTGTGCTTAGTACACTGTTAGGAAAATAACGTTTTACGGCATATAGATTTCATTATATCAAGCAGCATACGACTTCTTTACTGAGTATGTGGTTCGCTCACTCCTTTATTTTCCAACTTCTCAGATTAATTGCAAGGATTATTTGAGATCTTCCTTGGATAATTAGAGCTATGAGTAAGCACACTGGGGCAAAGTACGAAAAATTTTAAAGGTACAGTTACTTCTCTTATATATTTAGACACATGTATACAATACTACATTACTGAAATATGGAAACAAGGGATGTAAAGTGTAAGGAATATTGAAAAAAAATTTATATTCTGAATTTATTAAATAAATAAATGTTTATCGTTTATTAATGTTACTGTGCAAGTGTTAAAGGCATTACAGACAACCGAACCGTAAATTATGTATAAAATATGTTATTTACTGTACTATGGACTGTTACAAAATACAATGCATGTAATATGCAAACTTAAATCCTCATATCACATCCAGTCATTGACTCATACACGTTAACTCAATATCGTGTCCTAAAAGACTCTAGGTGTGCCAAAGTTTTGGGGTTAGGATAGAAGGGTACTTCAAAGCACGTCATTATCCCTGTCTCGGGTACCTATTAACAAAAGTGTCAAACCATAATAATTATCAATTATCCATTTCCATCCATAATATTAATCACTTAACCAGTATAAATCTAATACAGCATAATATCAATCCACATTATTGTTTCACTTAACCTATTATCAATCAAATATAACATAATATCAATCCATATTATCAATTCACTTCACCCAATGTCAATCAATTACTGCATACTCCTCATGATTTCAAAGCTATTATGCAGCTCAATTATATGGTTTATAGTATCAAATCACATGCAAGAGTGCAACATTTCAAATCATGTCATGTATTGTACAAAATCATGTCTAATAGCATGTAACATCAAAAATTATATCACATGTAGTTAATAACTCTATGAAAATAGCATTATTAAGTGCTTTATTATTAATTATTATTTAATTACCCCATGATTTTATTAATTATTTCCCTAATTTTGTTAATTTTCTCATGTTTTGTAGATAAATAAATCTTAGATGATTTTCGATCATTTTGGTGAAAATTAGATTGAAAATGGGCAATGAAGGAGATTTGACTACTATAAGACAAAAGAGCATAACTCATTATTTTCTCTTTCCTCCCTTGACACCTAGCATAGCACATGTCATCGTCCTACTTACTTTTAGTGGATAAGAACAAAAGACACATGGCTAACATATGGAAGACATGCCTTTGCCACATTGCATGCTTATATGGAATAGCAAACAAAAAAGAATGTGCTAGAAGAGGTGAGGCGTCCATGGCTAATGTGAGTACTTAAAAGACATGAAAATATCTACTTTGAGGAGCCAATGACATGAAGACAAGTGGCAATTAATGTCAACTCATTTAGGATAGGAAATTATCTTTGTATACCTAGGTTAAGTGTTTATATAAACTACTTTATGAGACCTAAGCTAGTGTGGGCTACATAAGGTTTCTTAGATTTATTTTGTAGCACTTTTACATGTTCTTAGTAGCTTAGAGCAGCCACCAACTTTAATGCTATATGTACTTTAAATTTCATGGTTAGATTTACTTGTTTTCTTGCAAATTTCTTCACATTTCCTTTACTTTCTTGCAAGTTTTTATTTAAGCAATATGTTTTCCTTAATTTCCAGCACTTTAATCATCTTCTACTCCTTTTATTTTTGTTTATGATTGAGCTCCATTATCATGGGAAGCTTAGGAGGTTGAAAAACTACCTTATAGCTCTTGTGAGTGACACATTTATTTCATTTCATCTTTATTTTCAGTTCTGGAATTTTTTTATTTCTGTTTGGTTCATTAAATTACTGTTTTGAAGTTCTTATTAATATTTTTAATTCATGTTTTGATGCTACTTGTGGTTTTTATTGTGAGTTATGGTTTGTTCAACTTGGTCAGCATTAGGCGTTAGTTTTGGGGGGTCTTTAGTTCTGTTTTAAGTCCTTAATGTCATTTAGTGAGTCTTTAAATATATTAAAGTTTCATGCAATTAAGAGTAGTGTTCATTAGGTGTTTGATTTAATTTACATAAGCATTACATTAGTTGTTTCATTAAATTCAGTTTTAGAAATTTCAGGTCTATTTTGGCGTTAATCTTAGGGTATTTTAAGGTCTGATTTTGTTTCATTTTAAGTGTCATTAAAGTGCCTTAAGTTCACATTAGGGTCATATATTAATTAAATTCATAGCCATTTCATGCATTTTTGTTCTGTTTCCTAATCAGTTTTTTATTTACTGTTTGTGGTCATTTAGCTGCTGGTTACTGTTAGTTTAATGAGTCTGAATTGAGTTTAAAATAGTATTAGGGGTTAGTAATTATTGGGTAATTTTTAAGGCAGGATACATAGCATTTTTATACAAGTTTTGCATTAAAGTTCTTCACCTCAAGCGTTCTTTTTCTTTGCATTTTGTCCAGCAATTATGTCTGTTTTAGGGTCATTTAGGTTATTTTTTTAAAGTCTTCTTTAATGTCATTTAGGTGGTCTTTAAGTTATATTAAGTTTAATGCATTTAAAGTTAGTGTTCATTAGATATTTGATTTAATTCTCATTGCATTGCATTAGTTTCTTAAATATTCTATTTTTGCAATTTCACCGCTGTTAGGCGTTACTTATAGGGTCATTTAGGGTGCTGTTTTGATTGTATTTAATGGTCATTTAGGTGTCTTAAATTCATACTAAGGTCATATAGTAATTAGGTGATTTTTAGGATTAGTTTTGATGCCATTTACATAGCATTTCATAACATTTTTGCATTAATTTCCTGATCAGTTTTTAATTAGTTTAATGAGTCAAAAATTGAGTTTAAAATAGTATTAGGGGTTAGTAATTATTAGGTAATTTTTAAGGTAGGATACATAGCATTTTTACACAAGTTTTGCATTAAAGTTCTTCACCTTAGGCGTTCTTTTTCTTTGCATTTTGTCCAGCAATTATGTCTGTTTTAGGGTCATTTAGGTTATTTTTTAAAGTCTTCTTTAATGTCATTTAGGTGGTCTTTAAGGTATATTAAGTTTAATGCATTTAAAGTTAGTGTTCATTAGATATTTGATTTAATTCTCATGTTGCATTGCATTAGTTTCTTACATATTCTATTTTTGCAATTTCACCGCTGTTAGGTGTTACTTATAGGGTCATTTAGGGTGCTGTTTTGATTGTATTTAATGGTCATTTAGGTGTCTTAAATTCAAACTAAGTTCATATAGTAATTAGGTAATTTTTAGGATTAGTTTTGATGTCATTTACGTAGCATTTCATAACATTTTTGCATTAATTTCCTGATCAGTTTTTAAGTTGCTGTCTGAGTTTATAGATGCTGTTTGGTCATTTATTTAGGTCCATTTCTTTAGTTTTAATGCATGTTATTGTTAAGAATTCATATTATCATTTTTAGGAAGCATTAGTGTAATTTTTCTAAGCATTTTGCATAGCATTTTTAATTTTCATATAGCATAAGGCGTCCCTAGTCTAGGTCATTGTCTAGAATTTTATATTTGCTGTTTTGGGTGTTATTTAAGTCATGTTCAATTAATTTTAAGTCGTTTTAGGTTTATTTACTTAGTGATTTAAGTGTAGGTTAAGTTAGATTAATTTTCCTGAGATTTGTTACATTTTTAGATTAATTTTATATTAAATTTCAATTCTGTCCAGGTTTTACATTCACGTTAATTCTGTGCATTTAGGTACTCTTTTGGATTATTTTTAGAGGTCTTTGGGTAGTTTAATTATAAGTCTTAAGTTAGGGCAAGTTAGAATTAGTCTTTAGGTCATTTACGTTAGCATTTACATGCATTAGCTTAGGTTTAAGTTCCATTTTCATGTATTTATTTTAGTGGGCTCTTTTAGATGCATGGTTAGGTTGCATTTCAACTCATTCTTTAAAATTTTCAAAAATATTGTTTCTTACATGCATTGGGTAGAGTAGTTAGCATTAGGATTTCATGCATTTAATTAAATTAGGGTTGCATTAGATTAGGGATTAGTTTAGGGTTATCATTTGGATCATTTTATGGCTAGGGTTAACTAGGGTTTTAATTAGGGTTTCTATTAGGTTTGCTCTTTCATGCATTACTTTCTAGTTTTAAATAAATTTAATTTGAGTTTTACTTAGTTCATGCATTTTTATTTTCATTTTAGGATTTTCATGCATATTCTTATTACTTACATTTTGGACCCATATTTTTAAGAAATTACATTTTTACCCTTCTAGTTTACTAATTTGCATTTTTTCTTTTCTTTTGCAGTTACTTTGTTTTCATTATTTCCACTGTAAGTATTTCTTATTTGTGTTTTAATTTCATTAACTTTTATTTATTTTAGCATTTCCATTTATTTTATCTTATTTTATTTTATTTAATAAGCCCTTGTAGATCTGTAACGCACTGATTATCTAAAATTAGGACCAACTTTTTTTTATTCCGATTTGGTTAGTGTCACATTCTGTTATATACTATAATCACCCATATTTATCGCATATCACACATATACCGTAGTTGGTTGAGCTGTCTGTGATGCCTTTAACACTATTTAATTACAACAGTAAAACACTTTAGACAATATTTGTTTAATAATAAATAATATTTACAATTGTATACATCAGTTTACATCCCTTGAGATTAAATTTACAACAAGTAGTACTGTATAAAAATGTCTGAACATACAAATATAATCACAATACCTCCAGGATCCACTATCACTGCTTCGGGGTGACCAAAATGTAACCAATCCACGGATAGGTAAATCACGCAATTTCTGAAAAATAATTTGTGGATGGTGAAAATAAAGGAGTGAGAAAACCACAGCTCAATAAAGGAATTGTATGCAAATCTTGATATTACAAAATCTATATGCAATAAAATCATTTATTTCCTATAGGAGCACTAGGGATCGTAATGGGAAGGATACTATAGTCGGCTAGAAATCTGGATGAAGTAAGGAAAGTATTTTGAAATACCTGTCTTGTCTCGAGACCTAGAAGCGACTATAGGGAGTAGTCACTGATGATTGAAATAAAACACTTTTTTTCCATAACATTTCGTATTAAATTCCAAACCAATGCTTTCATAAATTAAAGCATTTAATCAAATAATCTAATATTCATAATAAATTATAAAAAGAATATTAGATTAATAAATCACCATTTCCTGTTTGAACTCATATCATATATATCACTAAAAATTTCATAAACAGTATCGTACTCAATTTAGTATAGTAAACTGTTTAAAAAATCGTCATCCATCTCATTGAAAACATGTGAATAATCATTTATCATTTAATATCATCATATCATTTAAAACATCATTTTCCTATCATAAAATGGTGGAGACTAAGGCATCACCCAAGATTTATCATGCTATAATCCTCGTAGGGAACAATATCAGTATCATATGAGACCTATGGCTATAGTTTATCATTGTCCTCGGTCATACGCTGATCAAGTGTCAACTGGGACTCTGAAGATAGGATCAATATCAACAGCTTCACATATCACGTATCACATGTCAACATGATAAGGGGCCCATCAGTATCAAAACAATTTATGAGAAATCATATCACCTTTATGGAATTTAATAAAATAGATAATGTCTTTCAGAAAATCCATAAAGGTACAATATCACATAGTATACAAAACGGTGAAAATAGTGTTATAAAATAATCACACTGTAGTAATGAATTTCATAAATATTCTCTTTCATCGTAAAACATATATACCCACATCTCAATACTTTCATTTCAATAAACTCAATTTCAGGATTTTTGAAATATCATTTTCAGTAATTTCACACTTTATGGAAAATAATAAAATTTTTTTTCCAAAGCTAATGTTAGTTTTCATAAACACACTGTTTCACTGTGGAACACATTTAGGAACATTTCGATCTCAAAACAGTATTTAAACAGTGTTGACCTTATAAAGTATCTACACGCAAGTGCACGTGGTCTTCAAGTAATATAGAGGTGAGTCCGAAAATATTGTCCCACAGAGACTGGTATCGTGAAGCTTAGCTAAGTACTGGATTCTATTACCTATGGTATATCCTAGCAAATTATGAATTTAGTTGAGTGTGTGATCTACAAAGGTTAATAAAATAAAATTAGATAAAATAAATAGAAATACTAAAACAAAATAAAAGAAAATGAAATTAATAAGAAAATAAGAAATACTTATAGTGAAAATGATCAAAATAAAATAACTGCAAAAGAAAGGAAACAAAATTTTAAGTTAGTAAACTATAAGGATAAAAATGTAATTTCTTAAAAAAATGCAAATAATGAAAATGTGCATTAAATTCCAATATGAAACTAATAATGGAAAAACTAATTAAAAATCAATTAAAAACTAATTTAAGAAAAAAATGATGTTTGAATTTCCTAAACCTAATTTAAACCCCAAATATCCTAAATGAAACCTTAATCAACCCTAACCTTAACTACACTCTAATGCATGAATTAAACCCCTAAACTACTGCACTTAATAACTGAAACAGTAACTAAAATCCATCTAAAACAGCCCTAAACTTCCCTCAAACAGTCCACTAAAATTATTAGATGAAACTGTAACTTAAACCTAAATTAATGCATCTAAATGATTAAGTAAATGAATTAGAAACTAATCCAAACTTTTCCTACTTAAAGACCTATATGAATACTGTCCTACGATATCTAAAACTACCCTAAAACAGTACCTAAATGCACGGAATTAATGGAGGAATAAAATCTGTACAGCAAGCAAATTTAATGCTAAATGATGCCTAAAATGCAATTAACATGCTAAGAGCATTTGAATAAACAACTCGTAACATATAACCCCTAATTGAATGACATAAATATGACTTAAAAGCTATGAAATACACTTAATAACTAACCAAAACAGAATTTATACTCCACCCTACAAGTAACGCCTATCTTACTCAACAATTAGAAAAAAATAGCCAAAATGTCATGAAAGCTAACTTAATCAAATCTTAAAAATTACCTAATTAATGCCTAACCTTAATATGACTTGAAGACCACTTAAATGACTCTTTAAACAACTCAAAACAGCAGCTAAATGCTGCCTGAACAGACCTTAAAGAAGACGCCTAAATAGAAATGCAAATGAGAAAATGTTATCTTAAATGCCATGAATGCTAAGTTAATTAATAATGTATGATCCTAAGATGACCTAAGAATCCTAAATGACACTTGAAATCAGCCAAAAAACAGAACCTAGGGGACTCTACAATTCACGCCAAAACAGGACAGCAAAGAGAAAAGCACATGCAACCTTAAGTTCTAGCCTAAAACCTTTAGCAAACACTTAGTAACGTCTACTTTAAATGCATGAACCTAAGACTAACCAATGAACAGCTTAAATGAAGCTAATAAGGCATAAATCAGAACCTACAAGATCCCTAAAAACAACCAAAACTGCTTCCAACAAAACAGAAAGCCAAAAATGCACACTAGCACCAAGTAACACCTATAACCTAACCACCCTACTTTGATCATTTTTCATATTTTTGTTTAAAAAGGTATTCAAAAAATGTTTTAACACATTAGATTAGACTCCTAACTCAGTTGAATAAAAATAATAAAAAAATTTTAAAGTTTGAAAACAGAAAATAAAAATACCTACTCTAGACTAGCCTAAAATAAGACAAACTCCCTACATATCCTACTTTAAACATTTTTTTTTGTTTTAAAAGATTTTTGAAAACTGTTTTAACCCAATAATATAGACCCCTAAAACAGTAGAAATAAAATACTAAAAATTCATTTAGAAGCTTAAAAATATAAAATAAAAATTGCAAAAGGAAACTAAGGACCAAGCTCCCTCACAAGAGCTAAGGAGATGATTTTTCAACCTCTCAAGCTCCCATGATCATGGGACTCAATCATGAACCACAATAAGAGAAAATGAAAGAGTAGAAGATGATTAAAGTTGCTGGAAATTTAAAAGAACAAAAAAAAAAGTTAAGTAAAGAGTGCAAGAAAATAATAAAGAGTGAAGGAAAACATTATGAAAACTTGCATTTAACTTGCAAAAATGTAAAGAACTTCAAGGAATAAAAATGTGCTCTAAACTTGTAAAGACATAAAAATGTGCTGGAAAAGTAAATCTAAGAAACCCTATGCAGCCCACCCTAGGTTAGATCTCATAAAGTTGCTTATATAGTCACTTAACATAGGGATACAATGGTAATTTCCTATCCTAGATGAGTTAGCATTAATTGTCACTTGTCTTCATATCCTTAGCTCTTCAAAATAGATATTTCAATGTCATTTAAGTGCTTACATCAGCCATGGACATCTCATCTCTTCTAGCACCTTCCTTTTTGTCCTTTAGTCCACATAAACATGTAAGGTGGCAAGATCATGTGTCCTTCATGTGTTGGCATTTGTCCTCCATGTGTTGGCATATGTCTTTTGCTCTTATCGAATAAGAGTGAGTAGGATGATAACATGTGGCATGCTAGATGTCAAAAAATTAGAGAAAATAAAGAGTCATGCTCCCTTATCTTGTAGTGGTCGAGTCTCTTTTCTTGCCCATTTTCAGTCTATTCTCTACCGAAAAGATTGAAATTCATCTAGAATTTATTTTTCTGCAAAACATGAGGAGTTTAATAAAATTAGGGGAATAATTAATAAAATAATGGGGGAATTATATAATTATTAATCAATGAAATACTAAAATAACTCTATTTTTATAGAGTTATCAAACAGTAATGTCACCTTTATTGAAATCAATAAAATAGGTAAAATCATCAGTGAATCCATAAAGGTTTTAAATTATCATATAGTGAATATTTATTGGAAATAATTTATAAAATATTTACTTTTCAACTTTTCACTTTATAAAACATCTCACACTGTAAAATATGTAGGAGGAATTTTCAGTAGCCTCACTTTCATTAAATTCAGTAACATGAATATTTAAATAATATTTTTTGGTATATTTATGTTATATGAAAAATTTTAATTTCATCATTTCCAAGGATAGGAAATCATTCAAATATGTACTAAATATTTCATGTCATTTTTAAAAATTTTTCTAGGAAATTTCAGCAACATAACAATTGCTAGTACCTTAGCCTTCCTGTAATTTCAAACACAGTGTAAAACCAGCCAACAGCCACAATTTCACAGTTTCCAAGGCATTTCATTTCATAAATATTTTTATAAAATTATTTGCATTAAAATCATGCATTCGAGATTCCTTACAGTTCACATACGCATCTTTTACTTATCGACTTATCCAATCTCTTCAAGTGCATCACTTGTAAACCGATGCTCCTAGGCTGCAGATAATTTCACCAAAATATCAGCTCATTTAATACTTATTTTTAAGCTATTATTCATGTCTAATTGCAGCCACATTGTACACTGCAAATATTTATGCAGTATATTTTCTACCGGTAATAAAACACAACTTCTTCATTTCAAGTAGGATTTTGAATCCGAGCATACCAGTAGACTCCTTGTAATTTCTACAGTCTAATGGCATCCTCAAATCATCAAAATCAGCCATGCACAATGATCCCCTTCATGAGACTGAATGCACCCTTAGCCAATTTTGTTGGCTTTTCAACAATCCAACTTCATATTATTGTTTAGCCATGTTTATCTTCAATTTTGGCACCATTTTTGTGCATGAAAAACCATGAATCCCCTAGGTACATGTCATGGCTGAAACCCCCTTGTATGACAAAAGTTTATTTAGCTAAATTTAATTGAAACTAATGGCATAGACATGCTTAGCAAGCTTAAATGAACATTCCTACACCATTAGAATTTAAAGAAACATAAGGAATGGTAATGGCACTCACCTTGGCCAAAACTTTAAGCCTTCTTTCTCCTTATTTTGCAGCTTATGCAATGATCTATTGGTATGGCTAGGTAGAGGAGAGAGAGATGAACAAGTTTGTAGTTAGGTGTTTGTAGAAAAAAGGTAGGTTTGATAGTGTTTTTGTTGGTTTTCTTTTCTTCCGTCTCTTTTCTCTCTAATGGCGTGGGGGAGGTGTAACAGTCTGAATATACAGTAAAATACTTATTATTATTCATATTTGACGGTTGGAATTTTTACGATGCCTTAATCACTTAAACAATAACAGTAGTAAACGGTAAGTTTTATTTAACTTATATTTTTGGAATACAAATATTACATTATTCCTTATCATATTTATATCCCCTGTAATCTACTTATAATTTTAGTAGTACTGTACAAAATTTTTGAATATATAAAAGAAAATAATATACCTCCAAGATCAAAATTCTACTGACTTGGGTAACCGAAATCGCAGCCGATAACTCAGGATGGTATGTCTCTTATCCAAATACAATATCCTGTGGAGTGGAAAATAAAGGGGTGAGCGACAATGTGCTCAGTAAAGGAGTCATATGCAAGTTTGATATAATGAAAACTATATGTTGGAAAATATTTTATTTTCCTAATGGTTCACTAAGCACAGTAAAGGATGAATACTATGGTCAGCTGGGAAATCCAGATAGAGCATGGAAGATATTTTGAAATACCTATCTTGTCCCGAAAGCCCAGAGCAACTATAGGGAGTAATTTATAAATTGTTATAATAAAACAATTTAATGAATATTTTCAATAAATCTAAATGGAATAAACCATTTAATTTCACCAATTCAATACCACTTTAAAACACGTGATCGTACAGTAGTGAAACAGTACAGTAAACCGTAAAGTTTAAACAATAGACACGGTATACAGTCACTTCAGTACAATATGATGATACACTTTGGAAATCAGTAGATAAACAGTTCAGTAATTATTTCTATTTTAGAAATAATATTATAAGCATTTTCTTTTCAATAAACAGTGTTTTCAGTATAGTTCAGTAAATGGAAATAAGTAAATAACAGTTCGGTAACAGTATTTCTCAGTACAGTACAGTAAAACAGTAATTAGTAAAATACAGTTCCATAATCATTTAACAGTAAATTGAGACTAGGCAAAACCCTAAATTAATCATGCTATAATTATCGCCGAAGGGAAACAGTAACAGTATACAATTAGATCTATAGTCATATTCTATAGGGCGTCTGCAAAGTACACTTGCCAGGTGACCTTGGGACTGCTGATAACTTGGCAGGTCAATCAGTCACGTGACAATATAGTAACAGTGAGCATGAAATTGAGGCCTAAAGTCTCAAAATCATTTAATTTCAATATAAAATACCTTTAAGGAATTTAAATAAAATTTATTATTAATTTAATTAAATATTCCAAAAAGGTATTAAATTTATATTTAAACAATACAACAAAAACAGTCGATAAAATATTCATGTTTTAGTAAGAAAATTTATAAATGTTCATTTTTAATATGAATTGCTTTAAAGAACATTTTTTCTATTCTCACTTTAATAAAATTTCATAACATGAATATTTAATAAATATATTTTCAAACAAAATCCAATTTATGGAAAAATTTATGGAATTAAATTCCAACATTCATAATTCCCTCAATTTACACTTCAAAAATATTTCATGCTATTTTATAATATTTTTGATAAATTTTCGGTAGCATAATGGTTGCAATTCACTAACCCCCTGTACTTAAAATACAGTATATAAAACCAGTTGTGTGATAACCGCAAAATTTTCCAATTTTTGGAAGTTATTAATATTGAAAATTAATATTAAAGAAAATAGATAAGCGGAAATAAATAAATATAATTACAAGAACGGAATATTTGTGAAATTTTCGTGAATTGAGGAAGTGACGAATTAGGAAATTCGAGTGAAGGAAAATTTAATTAGACATAAGAATAAGGTGGAAATTATGGAAATTAAAGAAGAGAGGGAATTTAATTTGGATAAATTGAAATCCAAATTAAATAAGAAAATGAGAAATGAATATGAAATATATTTATATAATAATATATTATATAAATGTATTTTTATATAAATACATATGTATTTAAATGCTAGATAGTATATATTACTATACATTGGTATATATATGTGTGTATATATATATATACTATTTTATAAATTTAAATAGTACATATGTATACAAGTATAACATCTTATGTATATATAAATATATACATAAATAAGAAATGTAAATATTATTTTACATTAGAGTTTGCATATGTATATATTGTAAATACAATATATACTACATTTATATGAATATATATATATATATATATAAATGTTGTATATTTTAAAGTATATAAATATACATATAAATATATTAGATATATATTTTTGTTAATAAACAATGTATGTATCGTTATATATAATATATATAGTACAATATTATACATATAAAATAATAATATTATATGTATAATATATTATATGTATAATATATAGTATATATATAATTAAATGTAAATAAATTAAATAAAAATAAAAAGAAAATAGAAAGCAAAATCGGGAGGAGCCCGATTTCCTTCCCAGGTGAGACCGGCCACCGTCGTTGGCGAGAAAGAAAGAGAGATGATGGAGGCCGTCACTGGTGAGGAAAGAAGAGAAGGGAAATCGACCAGCGATAGAAGGAAAACAAAAAGAGAAAGGAAGGAAATCGACGGAAGCCGAGAAGAAAGAAAGAAAAAGAAAATGGGAAGGTGGCAGTGCCAACCGATTCGGCCACTACCACTGCCACCACACCACCGGCGGAGGAAAAGGAAAGGGTAGGAGGCCACCGGTGAGAGGGAAAACGACAGAGGAGGAAGGAAGAAGAGGGAGAAGAGGCCGAACCTAGTCCGGCCGGATCCGCCGCCGTGCCGTCGATCTAGGCTGAACGGAGGCCACCAGCAAGTTCGTCGTAAAGTCGGCCAGCTGTAGAGCTGCCGAATCGCTGGAGAACTGGCCACCAGAGAAGAACCGGTGATGAGGGAAGGCTAACCGGTCTGGCCAGAAAAGAAAAGGAAAAAGGAAAAAGAAAAAGAAAAGGAAAAGGAAAGAAAAGCAAAGAAAAAGGAAGAAAGAAAAGAGAGAAAGAAAAGAAAAGGGAAAAAAGAGAGAGAAAAGGAATTTTCAAGAATTTGGAAATTCCCGAGAATTCGAAAATTATGAAAATCCCGAAAATTCAGTAAGAATTACGAAAATTATTTTCGATTATTTAATTAAATAAATTATGGAAACAAATTTTAGAATTTTTTTCCAGAAAAATTTCCTCGATGATCGAGACGTTAGAATCAGGAGAGATGAACACGGGCGCGACGTAATGAGGCGGTCGTCGACCCGGGACAGGTAAGGGAGACATGTGCAGCCTGTAAGGATATTAGGCACACATGTTTTAATTATGCATTTAAATTTTATAAATGCTGTTTATACTGATTGGTTGGAAATTGTGATGATGTGCCGGTTGAATTGTAAACTGTTTTTTTCGTGCAGGAGGCTAGCCAATCGACAGCCGTTATACTATCGAAAATTTTCCGAAAATTACCGAAAATCATAATAAGTGATTTGATTTCACAATAAACGATTTCCAACCACGAAAATCGAGAAATCGATTAGTTTTCATAAAACATGAATATACTGATGTTTAATTGTAAAATATTCATGTTTTCGAGAATTATGAAATCGAAACCACTGAAAATTTCTCTCAATGTGTAAATTACACGTAATACGAGATGGAAGATGAAAAGTCACAAAATGAATATTTTATTAATAATTCCTCAAATATTCACTTGATTTCATAAATAACCTTTGTGGTTTTAATGGTGAAAATAATTATTTATAGAAATTCCATAAAGGTTAACTAAATATGAAAAACAGTATTTTGAGACTAGAAGGTCTCTACATGTGTTTATAGAGGAGAACATGGTGACGGGATTATAGAATTTGGAAAATAAATATTTTATTTTTCCATAAATCATGAAAGTATTTGATTTGAATTCCGATGACTTTGAAAACCATGTTTTCGATAGAAAGCACAGAAAAGAGTGCGTACATGTTTTACGGTGAAACAGAAACAATCATGAGATTTTATTTCATAGTGTGATTAATTAATTAACTGTTTTCATCGTATGATTTATGCCTTTATGAAATATTTTGAAAAATGTTATTTATTTATTTATTTCATAAAGGTGATTATATTTACATGTGAGCCTTATAGATAATTGTGAAATATTTCGATTTACTGTATTTAAAATCCATAAAGGCTATGGTACGATTTTATACTGTTTTGGGACTTAGGCCCCGAGTTTCATGCATCGTACTATTTCTATCACGTGGCTGATTGACCAGCTAGTCATCAGCGTCCCAGATTGTCACCTAGCAAGTGTACACCGAAGACATATTATAGATCATGGCCACAGATCTCATTACTGTTGCTGTGTCCCTAGTGGACGAAGATAGCATGATTTAATTGTAGGGTGATGCCTAATCTCACTTACTGATTACTGTTTACTGAAAGGATTTACTGAATCCTATTTACTGTACTGTACTGTATACTGAGCAAAATCATACCAAAACATTGTATTACTGAACTGTACTGTTTACTGAAATGGTAGCCACTGCTTACTGTTTTACCGAACTGAAAGCTATCATTTACTGTTTACTGAACTAAAAGCTATCGTATACTGTTTACTGAATTGGTAGCTACTATTTACTGTTTACTGAGTGAACCGTATCGAGATACTGTTTTACTAAATATTAGTGTTTTACTGAACTGTAAGATACAGTTACTGAACTAAAAAGAAAATAAATGTTTATTATAAAAGAATAACATGAAAATTATTTCTAAGATAGAAATAATTCCAGAAGTGTTTATCCAATGATCGGATACTTACAAACCACTGTATTGTCACGTGTTTTTAACTGTACTAAAGAGAATAGCAGTAAACCATGTTTTACTACTGAATAGTCACGTGTTTTTAAATCATATTGAAGTGAAGAGAAATAAGTGGTTTACTCTATGGAAAACGAATATTAAATCATTTTGAGAACAATATATAAAGTACTCTCTACAGTTGCTTCTAGGTTCCGGGACAAGACAGGTATTTCAAAATACCTACCTTACTCCATCCGGATCCCTAGCCGACTGTAGTATTCTTCCTACATGTGAGCCTAGAGCCCTTTTAGGAAGATTTAAAGAAAGCGAAAAAGTTTTTCAGCATATAGGTAGCTGAATATCAAGTGTTGCATATAACTCTCTTACTGGGCCGTGGTTTGCTCACCCCTTAATTTTAACATTTCAGATTTTCGAGGACTGAGAGTCTGGTATCTAAGGATTTCAGCTGTGCATTTGGGGATGATGCGACAACTTGATTTATTACATGAGGTATGATCATTTATTTTTTGTATTTAGACTTATCTACAGTACTACTTTCTTGTGAATTAAGATAGGGGATGTATATCATATTAACAATGTTATACGAAATTGTTTAATAGTAAATGAAAAAGTGAAGTATTACAGATAGCCCAACCGGATAAGTTGTATAAAAATACATGAAAAAATGTGGTCACGGGTTGTGAAAGATGTATACCATAATTTGCATGATTTTCAAGGCATTTCATCATCCCAATCATTTCATAAAATCATACTTATTAAATCATGCAATTCACTATATCTTTACAATTTAGACACTTATCCCTTACCTGTCTAGTAATACCGATTCGTTCGGTAGCAACAACCGTAAACTGTTAATCCCGGTCGCAAAACCATTTTAACAAAAATTATCATTAATTTTCCTCTTAATTTTAAGCTACTAACTTTCACTAAATACAGTCATGTTAGACACTATCAATTTCTAACCAGTGTAAATTTCATCGATAGTAAACCTTAACTTTCCCGTTTTAGCCCCAATTTCGAATCTGATTTCACCAATCTTCTTCTCTTAATTTCTAGAGTCATTTTACATATTCAAACCATGAAATGCAGCACCTTGGGCTGTACAAAACCCCATGGCCATATGGTACCCATAGCCATTCTTAATGATTTTCCAATTTCTAATGATACCATGTTGTTTCTCTAACTATTTGGTATTTTGGCACTAATTTTATGCAAATTTCAACATGGTTTCCTTTTGTTCTTGTCCACACCGAAACCCTAATATGCCTTTTCTTCATATTCTAAAGAGATTCTATAACAGTCTGAGTATACAGTAATTTACTCATTTTTATCCACATTTATCGGTTAAGTTGTCTACGATGCTTTATTCACTTAACAGTTACAATAATTAAACAGTAAATATCATTTAAGATACAAACTCAGAATGTGAAATTCCTTTAGATACTTACATCCCCTGTACGTCTCTTAATCCAATACAACAACCTGTAGATTGGAAATAAAAGGGTGAGCGATAACATGCTCAGTAAAGGAGTCATATGTTGCTTGATACAATGAAATCTATATGCTGGAAAATATTTATTTTCCTAACAGTGTACTAAGCACAGTATAGGAAGGATACTATAGTCGGCTGAGAAATCCAGATGGAGCATGGAAGGTATTTTGAAATACCTGTCTTGTTTCGGAAACCCAGAGCGACTATAGGGAATAATTTATAAATTGTTATGGTAAAACAATTTAATTCTCATGTTTCCATAATTATTTATATATGGAATAAATTATTTTATTTTCATCACTTCAATAGTAGTTTTAAAACACGTGACAGTACAGTAGTAAAACAATACAGTGAATAATAGATATAAAACTGTGAAAACAGTATATAGTCACTTCATTACAGTATATCATACTTATCCAGAAATCAGTGGATAAATAGTTTAGTAATTATTTCTAATTTTAGAAATAATTTTCATAATATTCTTTTCCATCAAACAGTAGTTTTTAGTATGGTTCAGTAAACAGTAATCAGTGAAATTCAGTTTAGTAAACAGTAAATCTCATTATAGTACAGTCAACAATATCCAGTAAAATCCAGTTCAGTAAACAATATTTAGTAGGTTGAGACTAGGCATTACCTTAAATCATATCATGCTATAATCATCCCCTAAGGGACACAATAACAGTAGACAGTAAGATCTATGGTCATAGTTTATAGGGCGTCCTTGGTGTACGCTTGTCAGGTGACTTCAGGACTGCTGATGACTTGGCAGGTCAATCAGTCATGTGACAATAACAGTAATAAGTAAGCATGAAATTGAGGCCTAAAGTCTCAAAATCATTTATTTTTCCATAAAAATACCTTTAAGGAATTTTAATAAATTATATCATTTATTTAAATAATTATTTCCAAAAAGGTATTCATTTCTCATTTTCAAATACAGAAAAACAGTCGTAAATATTCATGTATTTAGTAAAAATCTCATAAATATTCAATTTGAATATTTAATATCATATAGAATATAATTTTATTCTCACTTTATATAAAATTCAAAACATGAATATTTAATTAAACATTTTTCTCACAATTTTCCAACTTATGGAAAGTTTATGGAAATAATTTCCAAAATTCACCATTTAAATTCATTTATGCATCTAAAATATTTTATGATATTTTAGAATAATTTCGGTAATTTTTCGGTAGGATAACAGCTGCGAATTTTTAACCTCCTGCATAGAAATTCATAGTATATAAACTAGCTTTTAACCACAATTTGCATGTTTTCAAAGTCAATCAAGCTTCCAATAATTTATAAAATTAAACTTGATAAAACATGCAATTCAATGTATCCTTACAACACGCATACTTCTCCCTTACCTATTTAGCGATATTGAGCTTTTCGATAGCATCCACCGAAATCCGTAATTCTCAGCAGCAAAATAATTTTATAAAAAATTATCAATAATTTTCCTCTTAATTTTAAGCCACTAACTTTCATAAAATGCAGCCACTAATAATACAACATATGTACAATCAGTATAAATTACACTGGTGCTAAAACTAAACTTTCCCGTTTTAGCTCCTTTTTCGATTCCGATTTCACCGATCTTCCTCTTTCGATTTCTATAGTCATTTTCTACCTTCAAATCATAAAATGCAGCATGAATTCATGCCCAAAAATACCATGGCCAAAACCTCCATTTGGTGCCATTTTTTTTTAATTTTTTCAATCTTTTTCCATAATTTATTGTTTCTAGCTTTTAAATCCTTGCTCACTTGATCATTTCCTAACATTTTCTTGCATGAAACTATAAGATACTCCTACATTCTCATGCCAACCGAAACCACTCTTCAATGGGTAATTTTTTTATCTAGCCAATATTATGGAAACTAACTTCATGATCTTATTCTATACCTTAGATTAAGCTCAAATACAACTTTAGATTTAATTAAAACAATAGGAAATGATATCCCCTTACTTTAACCGAGCCTTCTTTAGCCTTTTTTTCTCCTTATTTATTTAGTTCAATCCCAAGTCTTAAACATGCCATCCATGCTATGACAAATAAAGGTCATCATAAAGATCAACCAACACCGAACCCCCTTACCTTTGTTCAACCAAACCAACATAGTTCCAAACCAGAGCTATTTCTGTTCATGTTAGCCTCTCTTTTTTGGTTTCTTAGATAGTCTTAAGATGGAGGATAGGTTTACTGAAAAGGGTTAAACGGTTAGTTAGCGAGAAGATGAGATTTTTGCTAAATAATCTCGGAAGAAACAGGAACAAAACAGAGCAAAACTTGCAGCCAAAACAGAAAAATTGGTGTGCTGTAGAGTAAGTTGGCAAGATGAAGTTAAGTTGCTGATTTTTTTTTTTATTATTTAGTCTTCTATTTATCATATTATCCAATAAAGATTTGCCCCTTAGCTAACTAACCCATTTCTTTCATCATTTCTTTTCTTGTAAATGGTTTTACACGTGCAACAAAACAGCAGCAAAAAAGAGAGGCGGCGAAGGTTAATTTCCTATTTGGTTTTAACTCAATTCCCTTCCTCAATGTCTACTTCAACCAATAAAAATTAACCATATGTCCAAAAATAAAATTCTCCCTTTAAATATCATTTATTTACATTTTGTACTATTTAAAATATCACTTTCATTCCCAAATTTCAGATTTATTTATTTCTATGTCTCCAATTCATCATTTAATATTTATTGCACCTTAAGTACACTATAATAACAATCCTAAGTCCAATAAAACCATAAGGTTTAAGGTAAGACTCACATTTAATATTTGTATAATTTCATTAATAATTTATTTTTCACTGTATAAATAATTACAAAATATTCTGTACAGTACTATAGAATCAAGTCTCACAGATTCAAGCAAAAACAATGCTAGATCTATGCTTAGAATGTTAAAAAACATATAAATCCAACCTTAGTTTGTAAAGAAATGAAGAATCACCATGGATACTAACCTTTGCCGCCACCTTTTTCTTCAATTTTCTCTTTATTTTGCAGCTTCTTTGATAAAACAAATGGTGTAAATGGAGAGAAGGGGATGATAGGAATAATTTTTGTATTTTAATCTAGGTAAAATAAGCTAGTTTTCCTTAGGTTTTTCTTTATTTTCTTTTCTTTCTCTTTTTGGTTGGCTATGGCGTGAAGGGCTGTTGGGAAGATGATGAATAGTGGCTGGTCTTCCACTTTGCTGAACTTTAAATAATATTCTAAAGAGCGGCAATTTACCAAAATGCCCCTAGTTAAGTAAATTTTAGACAATTTTGCCCCTATGCCTCCGTAGTAGTAAAAACAATGTAATTGGACTCTAAAATTTCATATTCCAGTACCAATCAATCACATTTAATGTATTTTGATGATTGAAAGTGGTTTCATAGAAGCACGTGCACCGATAATGAGAAATTACGATTTTACCCCTAGTGGACCGGTAGCGAAATTTTCTAATTTAACCACTGTTTCAATCAATCTCTTGGCACTATGTTATTCTCCTTTTCATGTAGAATATTATTGTATATTTACTTCATCCCAAATCATTTTGGTTTGGGCGTAATTTACGAAAATCCCCTTAGGACATACCAATTTGTTTTCCTAAATTCACAAAATAAATCCCAAAAATGTAAAAATTATTTTAATGCCTCAAAATCATTATATTATATTTATTTCACCCACAGTACACTGTATTATCGGTCTTAAGTTCATCATATCCATAAAAATTAAAGTGGAGCCCACATAACAAATTCACTTAATTTCATAAAAATAAATTATATTTCATTAATTAAATAATTACAAAATGTCTTGTACATTACAGTAGAAATAGGTCTCACAGGAGGCTTGGGAAGATGATGAATAGTAACTGCCAGTAGCTAATGGAGTTTTAAAGAGCCTTATAAAAGTAGGCCAAATGACCAAAATGTTCCTAGTTATGTAAATTTCAAACAATTTTGCCTTTAAAGTTTCGTAGTCATAAAAACTATGTAATCGTGCTCCAAAATTTCGGATGCCTATACCAAATAATCTTATTAACTATATTTTGATGGTTAGAAATGGTTTTGTCGATGTGCGATACACGTATAGTGAGAAATTATGATTTTATCCCTTGCGACCCGCTAGCGAAATTCTCTGATTTAACCACCAATTCGACAAATCTCTCGACACTGTCTTAACCTCTTTTTTATGTAGAATAACATAGTATTTTTTCTTCATCCCAATTCATTTTAATTTGGGTACAATTTACAAAAATACCCTCAGGATGTAACCTTCATTTTTCAATTTGTTTGTCACACTTCCTAAAATAATCCAAATAAGGTATTTTGGGTCTCAAATCTCCATAATATCATTATTACACTATTTACACATCATTCCTTTAGTCATATATACATCTAGGTGCCAAACTTTTAGGTGGGGCCCACATCACTATTTACTTGAAATGTACAAAATTCACCAAAAATTTAATTTGTTAATAATTATTTACTCATGTACAGTACAGTATAATCGATTCTCACAATTAGGCTGGTTGCTTGGATGCAAGGTCAGCGGAGTCCCTTGCACATTGTCTTCACCAACCAAGCATGGACATGCGGATGGTAGACCGATGTGAGGTACCCTCGTCCCTCATCAGCATCCGCGCGCGCCCATTCAGTCAGAGTCCTGGTCGGATTATGCTTCTGGCTTGCGTCTGCTGCCTCTCCAGCAACCGCACACGCCCAGCCGATCAGAGTACCCGCGGTCCTGGTTCCGCGCACCTACACACTGCCCCGACATGTGCTGCTCTGCCTCCTACCACAGCGCGTACATCCCGCACGCCTCGATTGCCATCCGCGCATGCCACCCACATGCTTCTGCCTTCGTATCAGAGCCGGCGTTCGGCGTTGATTACTGGCGATAGATGGCTGGAACACTCAGCGAAAGAGTCGGTGTTCTTGAGGAGCTGGTTGGTGCACCAGCCCCTGATGCTGCGTCCCTGTCGGAGCAAGCGGAGCTTCAGTCGCAGGCCATGGCTGAGGTGCAGCGGATGGTCAGCGATAACCAGAAGGATATGGTGGTCCGGTTTGATGACTTGCTCGCGCGGATTCAATCATTGTCTGATCGGTTTGAAGGTAAAATCTCTAACATTGAAGCTGATGTTAGTTTGCTAAAGAGGGCTGCTGTAGGGTCCTCGAGTAGCGGTGCTGGTGATAGACCCTCAAAGCTGAAAGTCCCGGAGCCTAAGCAGTTCGGTGGGAGTCGAAGTGCCAAGGAGTTGGAGAACTTCATCTGGGATATGGAGCAGTATTTCAGGGCTGCTCGCGTAGCGGAGAGTGACCGGGTGTCGATTACTAGCATGTACCTCACCGGTGATGCTAAACTGTGGTGGCGGACAAGATTGGATGATGATGCAAGTGCTGGACGAGAAGCAATCCAGACATGGGATGCCTTGAAGAAGGAATTGAGGGAGCAGTTCCTTCCCATAAACACGGCTTGGCTGGCTAGAGAAGCACTAAAGAAACTGAGGCACACGGGGTCTGTGCGGGACTACGTCAAGGAGTTCAGTTCGTTGATGCTGGAAATCACGAACATGACCGAGGAAGATCGGGTGTTTAACTTCCTGTCGGGTCTGCAGCCTTGGGCTCAGGCGGAGCTGAGGCGGTTGAAGGTGACGGATGTACCTTCGGCGATTGCTGCTGCGGATAGTTTGAGTGGCTATCGAGTTGGAACTTCTCCATCCAACACAGAGAAGAAGAAGTCCAAGGAGGATAAGAGGAATCGGAGGCGTGGTAAAGATAGAAAGCGGGACAAAAAGCAAAGTGAAAGTGAGTCATCCGACTCAGGGGAATCGGATGCACCCCCAGGTAAACCGAAATCTGGTTGTTTCCTTTGTGATGGCCCTCATCGTGTGAAGGATTGTCCTCGTAGGCAAAAGCTTTCTACTATAATAGCGCAGACAGATTCTGAAAGTGAGGCGGAAGAGGTGAATCCCAGGCTCAATCCTATGCGGTTGCTGAATGCTATCACGGTTGGCAAGCGAGGCCCCAAACAAGGGCTGATGTACGTGAAGGCAGAGGTGAATGGGCACAGTGTGCGTGCCATGTTGGATACGGGAGCTACCAACAACTTCATCTCCCAGCAGATGGTGCAGCGACTTGGATTGACCGTCTCCAAGTGCTCGAGTCAGATAAAGGCTGTAAACGCGAGGGCACAGCCTGTCCTAGGAGTGACCACTGTTGCGATGAAGGTGGGCGGATGGGAACAGGAGTGTAAGCTTACAGCACTGACGCTTGATGATTTTGAGCTGATCCTCGGATTGGAATTCTTTGTGGATGCAAAGGCAGCACCTATACCTTACTTGGGCGGCCTGTGGATTGGCAATAAGAGGTGCCCATGCTTTGTTCCAACGGAGACTGAGGGAACAAAGGCAGAAAAGTCCTTGATGCCGGCGAAATCAGAAGGGAAAAAGGGTGGGACAGTCAGGTTGACGGCCCTTGTCCAGGTTGATGGCTCTTTTGATGATGTCGCGGAAGTGCACACGGGTGCATCAGGCAGAGGCAGTGAAGGGGTGAGGGTCCAGGGAGGACGCCCCATTGATATTGAGATTGCTAGCAGGAAACGAGAGCTAGTTGCTGGCAAGTTTGAGACAGCACGTGGGAGACATATGAGCGCAGCTGGTTGCTTGGATGCAAGGTCAGCGGAGTCCCTTGCACATTGTCTTCACCGACCAAGCACGGACATGCGGATGGTAGACCGATGTGAGGTACCCTCGTATGATGCTTTCGATTTTCTTGTCCACTCTAACATTGGTGATCGAATTAGGCAGGTTTTCAGGGTAAACACTAGCCACTGTCGTGTGAGGCAGCAGGCCAGGGAGGGCTTGGTTCGATGTTGGGTCATAGACAGCCTGTGGTATGCTCGCGGGGGCAGGTTGTGGGTTCCTATGAGTGGAGAACCGACGCGCGTGTTAGCGCATGATCCAGGGAAAACAGCAAAACTTCCAAGCATAGGAAGGATGATTGATTTTATTTTCTGGCTAGGAGACATGGGGTTTTATGTCCGTACCATTGTGATAACTGAGCTAGTGAGACAGACGGGGCTGTTTCAACCACTACAGACTCTAGACAGAACGGGGGAGTCTTTGTTTCAGGTAGGATTGCGCGCATGATAGATGGGGATCTATCTTGGTAGTGGCTGATCGTTTTGATGTATGGGCGATGCTGGGGGCTGTTCCTCGTGCCCACATTGCCAAGATAGCAAGGGTGATGCTATCAAGTCAGCATATGGTGAAGATGCTCGACGGCGATCGTTATGCTCAGGGTACATGTGGTCAGAATTGGAGAAATGTTTCGTTTGAGAAACTCTTGCAGCACTATGGGACAGTGTGTAGATGCAAGGAGCAGTGGGCTCGTTTTGACAACCTCCCGACGAGGACGTCGGCTCCATTCGGTGGGGGAGAGTTTGTTACGCCCTAGTGAGCTGGGGCACGCCCGTGCGCAAGCTGGTGCGGGCCGAGACTAGCCATGCCTTGGGAGCGGGCATGGGACAGGCTTTCGTTGGCTGCGAAGGCAGAAGCATGTGGGTGGCATGCGCGGATGGCAATCGAGGCGTGCGGGATGTACGCGCTGTGGTAGGAGGCAGCGTAGCACATGTCGGGGCAGTGTGCAGGTGCGCGGAACCAGGACCGCGGGTACTCTGATCGGCTGGGCGTGTGCAGATGCTGGAGAGGGAGCAGATGCGGGCCAGAAGTCTAGTCCGACCAGGACTCTGGTTGATGGGCGCGCGCGGATGCTGATGAGGGAAGCAGACGTGGGCCAGAAGTCTAGTCCGACCAGGACTCTGGTTGATGGGCGCGCGCGGATGCTGATGAGGGAAGCAGACGCGGACCAGAAGCCTAGTCCGACCAGGACTCTGACTGGATGGGCGCGCGCGGATGCTGGAGAAGAGGGAGACGCGGACCAGGACTCTAAGAAGTGGAGTTCGACCAGGACTGGGACAGAGAAGGTAGCTGGCGGACGAAACACTTCCAGGTGCGATCTGAGACGCGCGGATAGCTAGTTGAGTCCAGGAGGGATTCTAATAGCTAAGGACGGATCCTGGATGAGTGCGCACACCTGGCACTCAAGATATGAGCTGGCGACCGACAAGCACTGGACAGACTGGGCAGAGTCATTGTGCGGCAAGGACTCTGGCGGGTGAAGAGTTCTGTTGAGCTTGGTCTCCTGGGAATTTTGGATAGAATAGAATTCCTAATGGCTGGGGATGTCAGCCACAGTATTGCCTATAAATATAATCGTGTACAGCAGTGGACCTCTCAGCTAATCTAATGGGATTCAGGGGAATCAATTAGGCAGATCCTTAGAGGAAGGGAACAGACTGAGTTGGGGAACTCAGGCCTTGTAAGAGAGAGTCCACGCAGCAGACTTGTGTAATTCCTTTTAAGAGTGAATAAAAGGTTGGGGACAAGGGTGTTCCTGTAAACGTGTGTGCTTGGCTTTGTGTGTGTGTGTGCTTATCTTTGCTATCGAGTGTGTGCGCGTGCTTGGGTGGTGGTGCGCGCACTGTTGTACGCCAGTGTGCTGTCGGGTGAGTATCGTTTTCTCACAGATCGAGTGGTTGAACTAGGCGCGTGGAGAGCCTAGTGCCATCACGGGGCGCAACTTAATCAGTGGAAAAAAGTTAATATCCATAAAAATTAAAGTGGAGCCCACATAACAAATTCACTTAATTTCACAAAAATAAATTATATTTCATTAATTAAATAATTACAAAATGTCTTGTACAGTACAGTAGAAATAGGTCTCACAGGAGGCTTGGGAAGATGATGAATAGAAACTGCCAGTAGCTAATGGAGTTTTAAAGAGCCTTCTAAAAGTAGGCCAAATGACCAAAATGTTCCTAGTTATGTAAATTTCAAACAATTTTGCCTTTAAAGTTTCGTAGTCATAAAAACTATGTAATCGTGCTCCAAAATTTCGGATGCCTATACCAAATAATCTTATTAACTATATTTTGATGGTTAGAAATAGTTTTGTCGATGTGCGATACACGTATAGTGAGAAATTATGATTTTATCCCTTGCAACCCGCTAGCAAAATTCTCTGATTTAACCACCAATTCGACAAATCTCTCGACACTGTCTTAACCTCTTTTTTATGTAGAATAACATAGTATTTTTTCTTCATCCCAATTCATTTTAATTTGGGTACAATTTACAAAAATACCCTCAGGATGTAACCTTCATTTTTCAATTTGTTTGTCACACTTCCTAAAATAATCCAAATAAGGTATTTTGGGTCTCAAATCTCCATAATATCATTATTACACTATTTACACATCATTCCTTTAGTCATATATACATCTAGGTGCCAAACTTTTAGGTGGGGCCCACATAACTATTTACTTGAAATGTACAAAATTCACCAAAAATTTAATTTGTTAATAATTATTTACTCATGTACAGTACAGTATAATCGATTCTCACAATTAGGCTATTTGTCGTGTCACTGTCTTTCATTTAGTTCTTACTTACGTTGTGATCATATTCTTCATCTAACATTTCTAGTTCATTCAATCTCATTCAATCAAACAGATTGATATCAAAAGAGAATAACCTCAATATCATTTTATATATATATATATATATATATATATATATATATATATATATATCAAATATTAAACTTATTCACAAACATTTTTGAGCTTAGTGTCTATCATATCACTACGCTTATGATTTACGTCCCCGTACAACTAGCATACATAATTGTACTGTACAAAGTGTTTGAACATATAAAGTAAATCAATATACCTCCAAGGGCTCAGTTGTACGTCTTCAAGGAATACTGTCCCAAAAATAGGATGTCTCCTCAAATGTCGAGTGGATAGTACTACAGATAGTCTGGAAGGGAAAAGTAAGGGGTGAGCTTACACTTAATAAGAAACATTTATAAAACTACAGATACCATGCAACTATTATGCATGTATCCTACTAAGGCTCTACAATGACATTTACAATCAATAATGATAATGAGTAATTCGAAAAGGAAAGATTCTATAATCGGTTAGGGATACCAGGTTGAGTATAGAAGGATGCTTTAGAGTACCTCACTTGTCTCGGTCCTTAAGTCTGACTATCGAGATTTCTACTAGATATTCCTAGAAGAGGAATTACGCGTATGATTAAGGTTCTATTATTCTCACGACTTTGGTAACAATGCAATGTAATAGAAACAATCATCCCTTTCAATCGATAAACGATAATAAATAATGAAATCATATCAAATACTGTTTTATAAGTACCTTCACTTTCAAACGATATCGTCAAACTATCAATAACTTTCTAACAATCAAATATGTCATTTTAATAAGTAAACAAGTGAGCCTTTTTTTCATAATTTAATCACTCCATAAAACGTTTAGTAGAGATAGTAAACATCCCAATAGAATCATGCAAATAAAGTTCCCTTGAGAGATATAAAATAAGATATATGGCTATAGTCAAAAGATCCATAAGGTACACTAGTCAAGCGATAGCTGTCTTCTTGACGTGACTATGGTCAATTAGCAAACAAATGGTCGATCGGTCGGTAGTGCATGATTGCCAAAATTAGCTATGGGGCTAACAGTCTCAAAACAATTCTTATAACATTCATAAGCATATTTCAATTAAGCTTATCTTCACACTGTCCATAAATATCAAAATCAATAACAATTACTCTTCAAACAGAAAAAATTTAGTAAATATTCTTGGTATGAGAATCAATATTCAAAAGATTTTATTTACGTATAAATACATGTCTAAAACATGCAGGTAACTTGAAACGTGTAAAAATAATTAAAAACCCTTTCAAAAACTGAGTTACAAAATCTCATGTTTTATTTGTCAAATTACCCACTTTCTTATCTTTTCCCATTCTCTCATTCTAGTTATTTTATACTCTTTACTACTATCAGTATGTGGTTTTAGGTCTATTTTATGAAATTTCAAGTGTATAATGGTATTAATTGACCTAACCCTCCTGCACTTAAAACATAGTTTATATCTCACATTCAACCAATAATTCCCAATGCAGGTATAGTATCCCTACACCAGTTACATATGTTCCTTACCACAATATGTCACAACACCGTGCAGCAGCTTATAGCATCGACTGATACTCCTTTACCCTCCTAAGTTCAATGCTGCAAAACAACATCAAAATGCATTCAAATTTCGATATTCCTTTTATAATAGATAATCTACACTCCAAGACCTTTCATTCTTTCTAATACTACAGCAATTCGGTTTATTTCCTACCAGACTATATAAGTAAAACTACAGTAAATTCACGTCTTTTTTTGAATCTAACTTCATGGAAAGTCTTATTAACACTATACATCATTCTTTAACCATCAAAGTATTAAACTGAGCATGGTGACTCTATCTTCTCTGCTTGGTTAGTGCCAAATTCATTCTTTTTCAAATCTAACACCATGGCTAGCTTCTACACATTATCTACCTTTATTTTAAACCATTTATACATGTTAAATCATATGGCATACCCTCTCTTGGTTGAAACCCTAAGGAGACTTTACACTAAATTTTGTTTCATTTTAAGCATATACACATGTTATACAAATTTAGAACAATCATAAGCACTAGATAGAATCAAAGGAAACTTTATTTTCTCTCACCTCTCCTTATGGTCGAAAATGGTGGGCTTCTTTCACCAAACAAACAACCAATTCAAGCTTCCAAATTCTAGGTTTAAGTAGAGCTAAGTGAGGGGTCCAAGTTGATTTGGTAGATTGAAGAGGGTGATTTTCAAGGCTTCTCTCTCTTACACTTAAGTGAAAATTTGAGAGAAAATGGTGAGATGGTGGCCAGCCTCTTGAGAAAGATGATGATAAAATATCTCATTTTAATTATTTATCTCATTAAAATATCTTATAATCATGTTTCCTTTTAAAATTTCCTTTATATCTTCCATAACCCAGCTAATATATTATATTAAATCATTTTATTTATTTCCAAATTGTTTTTATTTTCACTTATTTTATATATATTTTAAGAAAGTCAAACACTTGATTTTTAACATGATTTGGCTGGCCCCACCTATAAAATTACTAAAATACCCTCAAACGAAGACTTTTGTGCTTATTCACGTTGTTTTTAGCATTTTCACGTGATTTAGTCTACAGCTTAGAATTTCATAAGAAATCTTCATAGAAGAGTTTGATTATAATAGTCTGTGGGTCAAAAGTCAATATAGGTTAATCATTATTCCTAAAAGTTTTCCCGGCCTATGGACAAAATCGTTATTTTTGAATCTGTTGCACGTAAATCTAGGTATGCTTAAATGAAGGAATTTTGAAAAATGCTTTTCTTACCAATTATGTATTTTGAGTCCAAAATGAAGAATTTGCCACTTCGTGCCCATCTGGGGTAAGGACAATACTATGGGGCCCACTTGACGATTTCTCTATTACCTACAAGGCAAAAGGCAACTTATCGTTATAGTTTTGTCTGGTCATTCTAACTTGAAATACTATGTAAGTGTGGAAAGAATAGCTGAAATTGTGAATCTCATATCCTCCCCACCTTAAGAAATTTGGTCCTCCAAATATGAGTCGGGTTGTTAATCGAGCAATTCAAGATATTTCTCCTTTATTAGGCTTTCCAATTCCCATGTCGCTTCTTCTGTTGAGTGGTGTTGCTAGAGAACCTTGACTTACAGAATTGTCTTAGACTGTAACATTTTTTCCTTTCAATCTAGAATTCGAATTGGCTTCTCTACATAGCTTATGTCTTCTCTGATTTCCAAAGGCTGATGTTGGATGACATGAGATAGATCCAGTTGGTATTTCCGAAGCATAGACACATGGAAGACATTATGCACACCAACTCCGGAGGCAATACTAACCTATACGTCACGTCTCCCACTCGGTCTAAGATCTCGAATTTCCCGATGAAATAAGGACTCGATTTTTCCTTTTTGCCAAATCTCATAATTGAAGGAAACCGAAACAAACACGCAGCGGAATTTAAATCATTCGGCCTCCACCAGGATCGATTCGGAGAGTTGCCTGATTAGGGTTTCGAGATTTTACCTAACGTTTTCTCTGATTTCTGTCGTTGGTCGAGTCACAAGCAACAACCTTTCGTTCCTGCCTCTATGGTATCCACACGAACGGATCTCACGACTCTTGAACGTCTCACGATCAGAAGCCTTAAAGAGCGTTTTTTGATTCTTATAATCGATTTGCTAGCTTCGATTAAAAGAATACCTTTTCTGTTTTTAAATTGTGCAGCTCTGTTTTAGAAAAACATCCTTTTATAGGCAGTAAATTTTACCCTAAAATTTGCTGTCAAACAGAACTCTAATCCTACTTAGAATAGGATTAACTATATCCTTAATCCAATTCGGAATAGGATTAGATATATCCTTAATCCAATTCAGAATAGGATTAATTAAGCTCCTCATTGATCCGTTCTAAGTGTGCGACCCAATAGGTTCTCAAAACAATGGCAATGACAAAAATTATCACAGGCAATGAGCGGTATTTAGCAACACATCATTGCTACCCATGTAACGAGAATGTCAATGACTCGACATAACCTTACTCGTGATAGATGTTACCGTGTAGTCTAATCCCTTTATCCTTTGATGTCTTGATTAGACACAAGTCATGGAATGTGTCACACTTGTATAGTCTAATCAGCGTTTCTTGATTCCTGAGTAGACTAATTAAACAAATAAAATCAATATCTCATATTGACTTATTCGAGCACGGCCATGCATTTCTTAATCTCACTCTATCAAAGGACCCAAGACATCACTCTTGTTATATAAGAGGGATAAATCCTATCTTG
The DNA here is from genome assembly GCA_031772115.1 of Heritiera littoralis. Classification (NCBI taxonomy): domain Eukaryota; kingdom Viridiplantae; phylum Streptophyta; class Magnoliopsida; order Malvales; family Malvaceae; genus Heritiera; species Heritiera littoralis. Next base: position 5,125,025 of record JAPDPK010000043.1, read on the forward strand.
ATCACTCAACATCCCTCTACATAGATCAAGGCATACCCAATTACTACCTTTATAGTCCATCCTGTTACGAATGACATCTAGCAGCATTAAAGTATGCAATTCTCTATGTTGGGATCTCTGATGATCTCAAGTCAAAGGGTCACATACACCATCATCACTATGAGAATCGCTTATGACACTCATATAACAATCCATGTAGCGTTCTCATGGAGGGTCGATCCAGTACATAGTTCTCTAACATGTACCTATGTGATGACTTGATATCCTGTATCCATGACAATGGTCATCAGTCAACCACATACTAGTTTTATCGTACATTGTTATCTTTGTTCACAATAATACTTGACTAGGGATATTTTAAGAATAGTGTGTTATTACTATTCTGAGGACATTATCATATAAGATTACATTACGCAGTTATAAGACAAATATAATAATGAGCTATAATAAATAAAATGTCATTATACATAAAAAAAATGCCAAAGTCAATCATCTAATGAATGGTTCTAAGGGCATAATCCAACAATAATCCCCTTTAATGGTGAAACTTTCAGAAATACAGAATCCCCTACTAAAAAATCTAACTGTCTACAACAACTAGCCGCATAACTTTTTTGACAGCTTTAAGCTGTCTTAAGCCTCTCACAAATCAACTTGACATTCTCAAAAGGCACCTTAACTAGATCGAGAGCCAACAATTTACGATCGTCCTCTTCTTCCCAACCTATCGGAGAACAACACCTTGTACCATAAAAAGCTTTATACGATGCCATCTCAATACTCAAATGATAGCTGTTATTATAAGCAAACTCGGCTAGTGGCGGATGATTGTCTTAGGAGCCTTTAAAATCCAAGGCATAAGCTCTCAACATATCCTCTACCATCTAAATGGTGAGCTCGGATTGATCATCAGTCTACGAATGAAAAGCTATGTTGAAATTTAATCGACGTCTCATAGCCTCCTGAAAATGTTCCCAAAAATGAAAAGTGAACTTGGAATCTTTGTCAGAGGTGATGCTCACTGGAACACCATGAAGTCGAATAATTTCTCTAATATACAAATCTACCAAAGCACTAAGGGAATATGTAGAGTTAAAAGCTAGAAAGTGGGCAGTCTTAGTCAACTGATCAACAATCATCCAGATAGCATCATGATTCCTCCTGGTTCGAGGCAAACCCATGATCCATTGTAATGTGCTTCCATTTCATATAGGTATAGGCAGGGGTTGTAACAAACCTACTAGTTTTTGATTCTCTACCTTAATAACCTGACAAGAGAGGCATTTCACGACAAACTCAGTAATGTCTTGTTTTATTCTAGACCACTAGTACACTCTACGTAGATTATGATACATTTTAGTACTGCCTTGATGTAAAGTGTACTTAGATGTATGAGCTTTAGTCAAAATCAAGTTCTTCAACTCTTTATTATCGGGAACACAAATATGACCTCTGAACCTTAGAATACTATTACTGCCAATCCTAAAATTTGACTAAATAACTGACTAGTAGCCTCAATACAATAAGCATATTCCTTCTAAGCAACTCTGATTAGATCAATCAAATCTAGTTCAATTTGTAAACTAGCTATTATCTGATACTTTTCATAAGGAGTGATATTCAAGTTGAGCTCGCAAACTGCTCTAGCAATTCATACTCCCGAACCATCATATATGATACCATACCCAAATGCTTCCTACTTATAGCATCTACCACCATATTAGGTTTCCCCAGGTGATACAAGATCTTACAATCATAATCCTTCAGAAGCTCGAGCCATCTGTGCTTTCTCATATCAATTTCCTCTATGAAAATAGGTACTTCAAACATTTATGATCTGTAAACACCCTGAAGTTCTCTCCTTACAGATAATGCCTCCAAATCTTCAAAGCAAACACCATAGTGACTAACTCCAAATCATGTGTCGGGTATTTCTTCTCATGGTCCTTTAACTGACGAGAACCATAACCAACTACCTTCCCATTTACATTAGCATGCAACCCAAACCGTATGTAGAGGCATCACTGTACACTGAGAAACCCCCTGAACCATTGGGAATATTAAGGATCGATGTTGTCGTCAGCCCGCACTTCAGTTCTTGGAAGCTATGCTCACAGGCGTCATTCCATTCAAATTTCACATCTTTGTGCGTCAAGGGCATCGAAGGAGTAGCCAGTCTGGAGAAACCCTCGACAAACCGTCAATAATATCTAGCTAGACCGAAGAAAACCGAATCTCAATTATTGTCTTTGGCCTCTCCCATTGTACTATGCCTCAATATTGAATGAATCAACAAACACCTTGTCTTTACTAACTATGTAACCCAAGAAGGAAATTTGATCCAGTCAAAAATCACACTAACTCAATTTGGCATATAGTTTTTAGTCTTTGAAGGTCTAGAAAACTATCTGAAGGTGCTGCTCATGCTTTTCCCGAGCATTGAAATACACAAGAATGTCATCAATAAAGATGATAACAAACTTGTCTGAATAGGGTTTAAAGATTTCATTCATCAAATTCATGAAAGTTGTAGGGGCATTAGTAAGATCGAACGACATTACCAAAAACTCATAGTGGCTGTGCCAAGTCCTAAAAGCAATTTTAGGGACATCTTCACTAGAATCCTTAACTGATGATATCCCCGATCTAAGATCTATCTTAGAGAAAACTTGAGTACCTTGAAGTTGATCAAATAGATTATTGATTTTGGGAAGAGGATATTTATTCTTAATGGTAGCTTTGTTCAACAACCAGTAATCAATACAGAGCCTCAAACTACCATTCTTTTTGTGCACAAACAGGATTGCTGCACCCCACAGAGACACATTAGGTTAAATGAGACCCTTGTCCAATAACTCTTAGAGTTGCTTCTTGAGCTCCTTGAGCTCTACCAGTGCCATTCGATAATGACGTTTAGACCACTGGAATCTCATGTAACTCCAGACGTTTCTTTTCTACGTCCATAACATTGGCAATGAACCCTTCACAATCAAACATATTCTATAAGATTTCATTCCAAACAATTTAGTCAACAAAATATATTCTTGCATTATATATTAGCAAACTTTACAATATAGCTAACAGGAGAAGAGAAGGTTACAGTCTTAGCAAAACAATCTAAACTAACATGGTTCTTAGCTAACCAATTCATCCCTAATATGAAATAAAACCCATAAGATTAGGTCAGCTACTGATTCCCTCTCTCCTACCCGTAACTTATAATTATGATACACTATGTCTATCATCTGTTATTCTCTGAAGGGTATGTTTATCTATAACAAATGCCCTAAAGGTTCTGGTCCTACAGGTAGCTTAGTAGCAAACATTGGAGACACAAAAGAGTGAGTAGAACCTGGATCAAACAATACAATGGCATTCATATCAAAAATAAAAATCTTACTCTTAATTATTTCTGAAGAGGTGTTGGCTGACTCTTTATCAATAGCAAATACTCATCCTTGAGATACAGCTTTCTTCCCTTTTTCTACTATCGTAAATCATCTTGGAGGCGGTGTGGCCTTCTTCAGCTCCTCTGTAACTCTCGATCTAGCCTTAGGGCAATCCTTAATCTAATGCCCCATCTGTCCATAGCCAAAATAGGTTCTTGTAACCCAATGGCATGGCGTATTCCCATGTAATCTTCCATAATGCTTACACTTCTTCGATACACTCCTTTACGAAGTTGCAGTAGTGCCACTACGGTAATGAACCTAGACTTATCATCAGAAATCTTAATCCCAGAAGCCTTAGGAGTCCATTGATCTCTCTTGGCTACCTTGGTAGAGCACTTATCAAACGAGGCCTTTTCCTCTAACTTACGCTTCACCTTATCTTTACCTTTGCATTTACGCAAGGCATTAAAATTCGCTTAGTGAAATTCATAATCTTACTCACATAATTGGGCTCAATAGATAGCCTTGTCGTAAGTAGCAATATCTAAGGGAGCCAACTTAACTCTGATAGCTGGCTTCAAACCCCCATGAATCTATGAATCTTATGTTCCTCACTGCTTATGCTCTCAGGATCAAGCCTCCTCAGAGTTGTAAATTTTGATTCATATTAATTTACTAACATACTACGCTGAGTCCCCAGAAACTCAACTTGTAACATTTTTTGGTTTGTGCGTAGAAGGTGTTGCTTATTGAAGGCTTTTAGAAAAATTTTCCATGTAACCACTAGATTTCGAGCCCTCAGTATAGTCTGGATGGATTTTCACCAATGCTCTGCCTCGTCCACAAATAAAAAGGTAGCCAAGCCTACCTTTTCAGTCTCTGTACATCTCATGTAGGCAAATAATTTCTCCACTGCATTAACCCAATTTTTTGCCACCATCAAGTCTTTATCTCCCTTAAACTTAGGTAGGTCCAATTGCTTAAACTGTCTCAATAGATTCACATCACAATCAACTATGGGACCCTATCTTATTGGAGCTAAGGCTAGCTATGGAGAAGGTTGTGGTTGCTATAATGGCTAAACGTGTGGAGATGGAGGCATTGGAGGAGCATTATCTTGTGGTGGATAAGGTGGCAACACAGGGAGTGCTGTTATCACAGTTGTGGCATTACTGTTGTAATCAGTTAGAAACTCCACAAACATCCATTCTTGTCTTGAAATATGTGTATTAGGGCTCTCTAGTTATGGGGGAAAGGCAAGTCTCGAAGTTGGTGCCGAAGATGATTTCGGAGATGGTTCTGCCCGCCTTTGTCCCTATACTCTCCCTGTACCTCTTCGTCTATGACTTATTCTATCAAAACATATACAAGGAAACATGTTGAGTCATTTTAAACAATTATTATTCAGACAAATACAATACTCAAGGAATATAAACTACTTCTAACTTAATGACACTGCCAAACATTAGACTAATCTTGCTTTGATACCAACTTCTGTCACGTACTGACTATCTAAAATTAGGACCAACTTTATTTTATTATGGTTTGATTAGGCTGTTTGTCGTGTCACTATCTTTCATTTAGTTTCTTACTTAAGTTGTGATCATATTCTTTATCTAGCATTTTTAGTTCATTCAATCTCATTCAATCAAATAGATTAATATCAAAAGAGAATAACCTCGATATCATTATATATATATATATATCAGACATTAAACTTATTCACAAATGGTTTTGAGCTTACTGTCTATTATATTACTATGCTTATCGTTTACATCCCTGTACAACTAACATATATAACTATTCTGTACAAAGTGTCTAAACATATAAAGTAAATTAATATACCTCTAAAGGCTCAGTTGTACACCTTAAAGGAATATTGTCCTAAAAATAGGATGTCTCCTCAAATGTCGAGTGGATTCTACTACAAATAATCTAAAAGGAAAAAGTAGGGGATGAGCTTACACCCAGTAAGAAACATATATAAAACTACAGATACTACCTAACTATTATGCATGTATCCTATTGAGGCTCTATGATAACAATACAATCGATAACTATAATGAGTAATTCAGAAAGAAAATATTCTATAGTCGGTTAGAGATATCAGTCTAAGTATGGAAGGATGCTTTAGAGCACGTCACTTGTCTTGGTCCTTAAGCCCAACTATAAGGATTTCTACCAGATATTCTCATAAGAGGGATTACGTGTATGATTAAGATTCTATTAATCTCATGACTTCGGTAACAATGCAATGAATAGAAACAATCATGTCTTTCAATCGATAAATGGTAATAAACAAAGAAATCATATCAAATACGATTTTATAAGTACCTTCAATTTCAAATAGTATAGTCAAACTATCGGTATCTTTCTAACAATCAAACATTTCATTTCAATAAGTAAACAATTAGGCCTTTATTTCGTAAATCAATCACTCAACAAATAATTCAGTAGAGACAGTCAACATCCCAATAGAATCATGCAAATAAAGTTCCTATGGGGGATATAAAATAAGACATATGACCATAGTCAAAAAATCCATAGTGTACACTAGTCAGCAACACCTATGGTGCTGAAGACATGATTAAGGTCAATCAGCAAACAAACAGTTGGTAGGTAGTGCATGATTGCCAAAAGTAACAATGGGTCTAATAGTCTTAAAATAATTCTTATAACATTCACAAGCATTTATAAAAAATCATTTCAATTAAACTTATCTTTAGATAGTCTATAAATATCAAAATCAAAAGTTCGGTAAATTAGTCTTCAAACAAAAAAAATTCGGTAAATATTCTTGGTACGAGAATCAATGTTCAAAATATTTTATTTACGTATAAATACATGTCAAAAACATGCAAGTAACTTGAAATGTGTAAAAATAATTAAAACACGTTTGAAAACTGAGTTACAAAATCTCGTTAGCTATATGTCAAACTACCTACTTTCTTATCTTTTCCCCTTCTCTCATTCTAGCTATTCTATACTCTTTACTACTGTTAACACCTAATTTTGTCCTATTATTGTTATTATTATTATTATTAGCATTATTATTTTTTCTTCTTTTATCATTATTATTATTATTATTATTATTATTATTATTATTATTATTATTATTATTATTATTATTATTATTATTATTATCTGTTATATTGTCTAAACAATGCATTTAATGGGGTTTCCTTCCCCATAACCGCCGACCACCCTTCTTGCCAGTCATCCCATACCCGTAAGCCTATGCCTACCTCGTCCCATCTTTGCGAACCCCAAAGCCAAGTTTCACTCCCTCTAAAAATTCCCATCCAGTCACTACCAAGAGGGGAGGGGGACCTGATGACCATTTTTTCAACCAACACTCATCACCACTGAGCATCACCGAAACTCCCACTGCTATTTTCATAGCCTAAACCAAGACCATACATAGTCCCATTCGGCCACCATTCTACACAACCACCACCCAAAAAAATCCCACTCAAAAGCCAACATCCACACCACCTCACCATCGAGCCTCACTCGAGACAACCCAAAAACCTCACAACCATCATTAACACCACCCAACCATTGAACCCTTACACAAAGCCACCACCGAAAACAACCATTCACCATCACCATGAGCTTGAACCCCTACCGAGAACTACCACGAACCCAAACCCAAAAACAAACCTAGATCTAAACACACCCACCTGCAAAAGAAAAAAAACAAAAGAAACAGCAACAAATCCACACCACAAAGCATAAAAAAAATTGAAAAAGAAAAAGTGAAGAGGCTTTTGGAGAGTTCAGATTTACTAGGTTAGGGTTATTTTTGAGTGAATCGGAGATCAGAATCTAAAAGAAGGAGTGAAGAGGAATCGAAAAAGAGGAAGCTTTTTGATTTTTGGCTACCGGAGACCGCGGCGCACAGTGGTCCGGCGGTGGCTGGAAATCGCCTGGCCGGGAGGAGCCTTTGAAGGCTCTAAGAGTTTTTTTTTTATTTTTTTGGATGAAAATGAAGTAAAAAAAAGAGTAGGCTTTTATAGTGCAAAAAAAAATTCGCTGCTGACCCGCGCGTGACTCGGGATCCGACATGGGGTTCGCGCATCTGGCCCGTGAAGGAGGCGACTTGCGAATTTGATCGACCCAGCTTGAGACCCACGTGTCGACCCGACCTCCAGCGCGATCCGACCCGCGTTGGTCCTCCTGATCCAGCCTGTCCACGGCCTGCTTCACCCCAGCAGCTTTAGCCTATTCCAACTGCCGTTTGGGCCTGATTTTTGGGCTCCTTGTGGAAGGTTTTCTTTAGGTCCAAGCCCAAATTTGTTTGGGTATACATTTCTTTCTCATTTATTTATGTATCTATTTGTTAAATAATTTATCTTGTGAGTTTTTAATATTCTTTCCTGATAAAAATATACATTTAAAAAAAAGAAAAAAAAGAAAAAGAAGAAAAAGAATAATAAAAATTTATTACTGGGCAAATTTTTAGATTGCAAAAATGTGTTATAAAAAAACATTAATTTCAAAATAATGAAATTCGTCCGATGATGGGATGTTATGAAATTCACAAGTAGTGATTTCTTAACTGATCCCTAGGTGAGAAGAGTCATACCAAATGTTATCAGAGTATTGGGATATTTAGTATGATTTTTCAATAATTTAAATTTTTGTTAAAAATTAAAATCAAAATTTAAATAAATATTGTCCGATGATGGGAAGTTATGAAACTCACAAGTAGTGATTTCTTAACTGATCCCTAGGTGAGAAGAGTTTACTAAATGTTACCAGAGTATTGAGATATTTAGTATGATTTTTCAATAATTTAAATTTTTATTAAAAATAAAAGTAAAAAATTTATTTTTTTTATAAAAAAACAAAGAAAAATAAATAATGAAATTTATTAATTAAATAATCTTCTGATGATGGGATGTCATGAAACTCACAAGTAGTGATTTCTTGATTGATCCCTAGGTGAGAGGAATTAACTAAATATTACCAAAGTATTGGGATATTTAGCTAAATTTTTCAATATCAAGAGTTTCATTAATAAAATCAAAATAAATAAAATTTCTTTTAAGTTTCATATGCATCATATGCATTCATAATAATTTTCAAAATGAGTGTGAATCTTCCGATGATGAGATTCTATAGAACTCACAAGTAGTGAGATTCTATAGAACTCACAAGTAGTGATTCTTAAGAAATCTCTAGGTGAGGAAATTATCCGAAATGCTACCAGAAGTATTGGGGTACTTCGGAATAATTTTCAATACAAAAGATTTTCACTTATTTCAAATAAAAAATAAAATTTAAATGTTGCAAAATTAATACAAATAAAAAATGATTGCAATAAAATAGGAATTATTTTTAAATATTAAATTAAGACCATTTTATTAAAACCAAAGGATAACACATGATTACTATGGTACCATTTTTTAACGGGCATCGTGGGGGTGCTAATCCTTCCCCACGCGTAACTGTACTCCCGGACCCGATTTTGTTTTCGCAGACCAAAAATTGTCTTTTTAATAAAACTTAATTAATTTTGAGATTTTGTTAAAAAGATAAATATTTTAAGTGACCAATCACACCTAGACAAAAAAGATTAGTGGCGACTCCCCTTGTTTTTAAATGTTTTCAAACTCGTCGAGCGCGAAACCGTTACGACAATTTGGCGACTCCACTGGAGACCTTTTTAAGAGTCAAGCCATTTATTAATCATGTGTTATCCTAATTTTTAATTTAATGGTCTTAAACTAATATTTAAATTTAATTTCTTTAATTTTAAATAATTTGTTCATTTGTGTTATAGTTATTACGTTTATTTTATTGCATTATTTATTTTGTATATATTATTCTTAATAAATTATTGGGGCATGTAGGATAAGGGTTATAGTATCATGAATGTTTAATGTGTTCCCTCGTACACACACTTGCACTTGCATTTCATAACATGAGCTCTATACTCGGGTTCCATCCTCCTTAGGAGGGGGTAAAGTAGCTATGCTCTCGTGAGGTAATCACCTCCGCAATGGCAAGTGAAATACTCCCACTCAGATTTGTTCCTTACTAGTCCAATGTGGATGACAGTGAGGTATAATTTGAGAACCTTTAGATCTTTATAAGTCCCAACCCAGCATGTAAAGGGCCCTAAGAAGCCAATCTTAGCTAGAGCCATGCCCAAATTATGTAGAGATTATCCCAAAATTAAGACACATAAGGGAACACTATTCGACCCATTTTCTCATGTCAATAATAAAGGTACAATCGATTTTGATTTGAATTGTATATAATTTAAGTCTTTGATCTTTTAAAAAAAATTGTAAAATAAAAATAAAAAAATATATTTTCTTTGGAAAAGATCTTGTCAAAAAAGAAATCCACTTATTTTTTAAAAAATAAAGATGTGTGATAAAAACAATAGAACAAATATGTAATTTTTCTTTTAAAAATACAAATAATTCTTCATCCTTCTTTTAAGGGGGAATTTTTTATTTTTTATTCTTTTGAAAATAGGTTCATAAAAATTAGAACTAATAAAAATGCGTTCTCTAAAGCAAGAAGAAGAAAAAGAGATTTATGTATTTTTTGGTTACAAGATGTTTTTATATCTACAAAAGCAAAAAAAAAAATTTTAATTTCTTTCACTCTTTTTTTTCTTTAAAAGAAAATATGAAATGATAAAAAATGCATAAGTTTTTCTTTTTATAATAAAAATGAAAGAACTTGTTAAAAAAATGGTTGAGAAAAATATGATTTTTGTTTTTTTCACTAAAGATAATAAGAAGAAATTCAATTAAGTTTTTTTAATTAAAAAATTTCTTTATTATTTATTATTCTTGAAAAAAAATTGAGATAAAGGAATAAAAAAAGAAAAGTAAAAGGGATTGAGTAGGAAATGAATTATTAAGAAGAGTTAGAATAAAATGGGAGAATATATGAAAAAAATTTTCTTCTTTCTTTTTAAAGTCAAAACAAATATTGAAAAAAAAAGGATATTTTTTTTTGTATAGAATTTTCAAAGAATAGTTTGACATGTAAAATACTCTTCATTGCACAGGAAGTTTAATAAAAATGCAAAAATGCTTGTGAAAAATAATTAAAAAATGGTTTGAAAATAAAAACAAAAATTGTTTTTAATCTTCTCATTGCGAGAATCTTTATTTTTATTTTTTATTTTTTTGAGTAAAAGTAAACAAAAAAGTCAACAAAAGTTTTTCTTCAATTTGTTTGGTGTATAATTACAAGAATACTTTGATATGTAAAAAGAATGAAAAAGAAATAAATTTTTTTGGCACAATAAAAATCGAACATGAAATGTGAAAATGGTTAGGTAAAAGAAAAATTAGAAAAAGCTTTTGGAAAAAAATCTTTTAGGAGTTTCGATTTTCTTCTTTTCTCTTGGCATATACATTCATGATAGAAATATCACCTAAGCATTGTACAGACAAAACCCACTTCTTTTTCCAAACATCCTGTTGTCTCATGTCATTCTTGCTTCTTATAATCCATTTCATCCATGCATTTGTAAACATGCCATATGCATTCTATCATCAAGCAAGTTAGGTAGTTATTAAAAAAAAAAAATCAAGCTTCCCCTTATTCGCATTGAGAATACATTGCTTTTCATGCAAGCATGTCTTATAGTCCATCCCATTGTATCATGTCTAACGCATTTTAGGGTGAAAAAAATTCTTTTTGATTTTTATAAAAAATAATGACAATTTTGTGGGGCATAAAATGATTCTTTGATTTTCTAACTTGTTATTTTTACATGTCTCAGTCTTGGTTCTCCTAATTGATATGTGAAGTTGTCAAACATGAGGGAATTTTCAACAAGAATTTTTGTATATTTTAGTTTGTTATGCCATTAATTGTTGTCAATAGATTTTTTGAAAATATAGTAAAAGTCTATAAAGAACACGTATACATTCTTTTCTTCTTTTGCGATATGATTAGGACGATTGATTTCTCTTATACACTCTTAGGTTTTGTTTGTCATGTACATTTTTATTAGGGGAAAAAATTGTATTTGATATATATAAATGGCATTGATTGATTCATTTTTTATTGATTCAAATAAAGCCTCACATGACTAAACCAAATGATCAAAGGAAGTTGAACAAAATGACAAAATAAAGAAACTTTGAAGAGAGTTTTGAAAAATTGATGCTCATTATCAAAAAAAATTATCCCATCAACTACCTTCTCCTATTGTTTCCATGCCCTAAATCTCTTATAAGGCCTCCATGCATTTGAAGGGGATAAGTTAAAACTTCATGATCCATTTTCACTTGATCACAATATGCCATTAAAGTGTAATGACCTTTACTTGGGCAATGAACAATGAAACAATCAATTTGATAAAATTCATTTTTGGATTCCTTGAATAATCAAGCATGACACTCTTTTAAATTTGAATTTTGGTCATTTTATATGTGTCAAAACTATACAAGAAATTCATACTTATCAAAATTACCCGAATTTGTTTGAAGAACACAAACCCTAAAATTCCTTGGGCCGTTCCTTAATCTCTGATTCATTCTTGTGACACAAACCAAAATAGAGGAGGATAAAGTACCACACCCTTAAGTTGCCCAAATAATGCAATATTTTTTTCCTCTCTCGGTAGAAACACCACGAGCAACTTAAAGCTAAATAAGCCAATTCCAATAGTTTCACTAGCTTGTGGGCATTTACCAAATTAGAGAAGTCAAATGAAGAGTCATGTAGCAATATTTCGTTGCCGCATGAGTTGTAAAAAAAAAAGGTAAAAAAAAAGAAAGAGAAAAATGAAACAAAAAAAAAGAAAAAAAAATTGATTGTGACATCATGCACTCAAGATATTCGAATGATTCCAAACAACAAGAGAGAAAGAGAGAGAGAGAGAGAGAGAAGAAAGATACCAAAATATGAAAATATCCAAGAAATTCAATCCAGAAAAACCAAAAGAAAAGGACAAAATGTTTGACCCTTTTGACTCAAGGAAATCTTTGTCAATTTAAGTGATCATGTTTGAAATGACAAATGGCCATCTTTCATCATCCTTTTAACAAATATGAAATTTATCCATTTGCTACCCTATTTGAGCCTTATAAATTCTTTCTAAATAAACCTGTCACGACCCGTGACCACATTTTTCACCTTATTGTACACAACTTAACCGGTTGGGCTATCTGTGATACTTCACTTGTACTAACTGTTAAACAATTTTACATAATACTGTTTATATTATACATATCCCCCATCGTAATTAATCAGAAAAGTAGTACTGTTGACATGTCTAAATACAGAAAATAAATTATCATACCTCAAATAACTCAGTCGGTCTGTCACATTTTCCTTCGTGTACAGCTGGGATCCACAATCCATTGAACTCACAATCATCAAAACCTGAAATGTTTAAAATTAAGGGGTGAGCAAAACCACGGCTCAGTAAGGGAATTATATGCCTCAGTTGATACTCAGCTTCCTATATGCTGAAAATCTTTTTCATTTTTCCAATGGGCTCTAGGCTCGCATGTAGGAAGGATACTACAGTCGGCTAGGGATCCGAATGGAGTAAGGTAGGTTTTTTAGAATACCTATCTTGTTTCGGAACCTAGAAGCAACTGTAGAGAGTGATAAATTTCTTTTCATTTTGAATTAATAAATCCTTTTCTTTTTCATTCCATAACCTTTTCATATTCTTTTCAAAATAATGCTTTTATGAAATAAAGCATTTAAATAAAATAATTAATATTCGTATATTCCTTGAAAAGAATATTAGTTAAATCATCATCTTATTTCTTTAAAACTCATTTCATGTTTTACTGTACTCTCTTAATTAGTACAGTACTTTAAATAGCAAAATAAGCTATTAAAATCTATTCCATTTATCAAATTAGCAAAGTAGTAAGCACTTCGATAGATTAGTCACTATACACGTTGATAAAGTGGTTACTATGTAAGTTAATAAATCAATACATTCACAAAACGAAAATCCATAAACTTTAAGCGTATAGCTTAACTCATTGAAAATAGTTCCAATATAACCGAATTACTTAATCACTTTAGGCTTAAGCCCCAATTCACTAATTCAGTTACGATATCCATCCTAACTAGCGATGGAGTTAAGTGTCATATTGAGGAACTCGTGTAGCACGTAGGTCTTTCGGGATTTTAGAGGTGGCTCCCACGGTCCAACTGGTATCCGTGTAGCACGTAGGTCCCTTGGGATTCTAGAGGTGGCTCCCACGGTACAGAAATCGAGTCTTCACTCAGTTTGGCCTTTAGGACACAGACTTCTTACTAACACATCGGAACTCGTGTAGCACTTAGTTCTCAAAGGATTCTAGAGGTGGCTCCCCATAGTTCACAAAGAATCTATGTAGCACTTAGGTCCCTTGAGTCTTCTAGAGGTGGCTCACACGGTACAGAAACTTCTTACTAACACATCGGAACTCGTGTAGCACTTAGTGCTCAAAGGATTCTAGAGGTGGCTCCCCATAGTTCACAAAGAATCTATGTAGCACTTAGATCCCTTGAGTCTTCTAAAGGTGGCTCACACGATACAGAAACTTCTTACTAACACATCGGAACTCGTGTAGCACTTAGTGCTCAAAGGATTCTAGAGGTGGCTCCCACGGTCCAACTGGTATCCGTGTAGCACGTAGGTCCCTTGAGTCTTCTAGAGGTGGCTCACACGGTACAGAAACTTCTTACTAACACATCGGAACTCGTGTAGCACTTAGTGCTCAAAGGATTCTTGAGGTGGCTCCCACGGTCCAACTGGTATCCGTGTAGCACGTAGGTCCCTTGAGTTCTCTAGAGGTGGCTCACACGGTACAGAAACTTCTTACTAACACATTGGAACTCGTGTAGCACTTAGTGCTCAAAGGATTCTAGAGGTGGCTCCCACGGTCCAACTAGTATCCGTGTAGCACGTAGGTCCCTTGAGTTCTCTAGAGGTGGCTCCCACGGTACAAAGATCGATCTAGTCTTTACTCGGATTGGCCTTTATAACACAGACTTTCTACTATCATATCAGAACTCGTGTAACACTTATAATCTAATATTCCATTTAAATTCATGGTAAGAATATTAGATTTATCAATTCTTCCTTTTTGAAAACATATTACATGTTCGCATCTTATGTCTTATGAGAATCATCTCACAGTACTATAATCAGTACCGAAATGAGCATTTTGTAAAAATGCTATAATTCAATTGATTTTCTTCTCATATTATATGAAACATGTTCTTTTCACATGTCACGCATCATATATCACATTTTTCGTTTGACATATTCCATGTCATGTAAAACACTTTCCTTTTTAACATGTCACCTATCATTTATGGAGTCTATGATAGACATTAATCTTATCGTACTATAAACCCCAGAAGGTAAAAAAATAAACCGATCAAATCTATGGCCATAATTTATATTGTCCTCGGTGGATCACTGATCAGGTGTCGTCCAAGACTAAATGTCACGACCCGTGACCACATTTTTCATCTTCTTATACACAACTTAACCGGTTGGGCTGTCTGCGATACTTCACTTGTACTAACTGTTAAACAATTTTACATAATATTGTTTTTATTATACACATCCCCTATCATAACAAATCAGATAAGTAGTACTGTTGACGTGTCTAAATACAGAGAATAAATAATCATACCTCAAATAATCAGTCGATCTGACACATTGTTCTTCGTGTACAGCCAGGATCCACAATCCACTGATTTCACCAGCATCAAAACCTGAGATGTTTAATATTAAGGGGTGAGCAAAACCACGGCTCAGTAAGAGAATTATATGCCTCACTTGATACTCAGCTTCCTATATGCTAAAAATCTTTTTCATTTTTCCTATGGGCTCTAGGCTCGCATGTAGGAAAGATACTACAGTCGGCTAGGAATCCGAATGGAGTAAGGTAGGTATTTTAGAATACCATACTTGTTACGGAACCTAGAAGCAACTGTAGAGAAAAATTTTTCTTTTTGTTTTGAATTAATAAATCCTTTTCCTTTTTAATCTTTCATAATCTTTTTCATATTCCTTTCAAAATAATGCCTCTACGAAATAAAGCCTTTAAATAGAATAATTAATATCCGTATATTCCTTGAAAAGAATATTAGTTAAATCATCATCTTATTTCTTTAAAACTTATTTCATGTTTTAATGTACTCTCTTAATTAGTTCTGTCCGTTAAAAAGCAGAATAAGCTATTAAAATCTATTTCATTCTTTGACATTTGTCGAATTCACGAATCACACTCACTTACTTATCGTCACAATATCCTACGATTTCTCATACTAACATCGGAACACGTGTAGCACTTAGTTCCCGAAGGACTCTAGAGGTGGCTCCCACGGTTCAATCATTGAGTCTCTGCTCGGTATGGCCTGTACTGAAACATCGGAACACGTGTAGCACTTAGTTCCCGAAGGACTCTAGAGGTGGCTCCCACGGTTCAATCATCGAGTCTCTGCTCGGTATGGCCTGTACTGAAACATCGGAACACGTGTAGCACTTAGTTCCCGAAGGACTCTAGAGGTGGCTCCCACGGTTCAATCATCGAGTCTTTGCTCGGTATGGCCTGTACTAAAACATCGGAACACGTGTAGCACTTAGTTCCCGAAGGACTCTAGAGGTGGCTCCCACTGTTCAATCATCGAGTCTCTGCTCGGTATGGCCTGTACTGAAACATCGGAACACGTGTAGCACTTAGTTCCCGAAGGACTCTAGAGGTGGCTCCCACGGTTCAATCATCGAGTCTCTGCTCGGTATGGCCTGTACTAAAACATCGGAACACGTGTAGCACTTAGTTCCCGAAGGACTCTAGAGGTGGCTCCCACGGTTCAATCATCGAGTCTCTGCTCGGTATGGCCTGTACTGAAACATCGGAACACGTGTAGCACTTAGTTCCCGAAGGACTCTAGAGGTGGCTCCCACGGTTCAATCATCGAGTCTCTGCTCGGTATGGCCTTTTCCGTTTGACATATTCCATGTCATGGAAAATATTTCCCTTTTTAACATGTCACCTATCATTTATGGATTTTAATATAGACGTTAATCTTGTCGTACTATAAACCCCGGAGGGTAAAGGACTAAACCGGTCAAATCTATGACCATAATCTACATTGTCCTCGGTGGATCACGGATCAGGTGTCGACCGGGACTAAACATGTCACATATCATGTATCAGCATGATAAGAATACCAACCAGTCTCAAAACCGTATTTTTCATCGGAAAATACACCTTTATGGAATTTATATAATTATATAATTCCATGATTTAAAACCATAAGGGTTATAATCCTTTAGTGAATATTGATAAAAATATCCATAAAAATATTCACTATATTTCACTTCATCATTCGTCTCGTAATTCGTGTAATTTATCTATTTCGAGAAATTTCGGTGATTTCATTATCACCATTCTCGAATACATGAATATTCTAAAGTTCCATCTCATTATATTCATATTTTATGAAATTTAGAAATTTTCTCATGTCTCGTGATTTACTATCGAAATTCGGAAATAAATCATTTAATATGATTTTATAAAGTTTTTCTAAAATTTTCGGCAGCATAACGGCTGCCGATTCACTAACCTCCTGCACGGAAAATACAGTTTAAAATCTTTCAGCCAGTACTTCTTCCCAAATTATTTTCAGCAATTCATGCATCATAATAATTTTCATAAAATAATTGCATAAAATATTTCAAATTAAATTATGCAGACTGAGTATCCTTACAGTGCTGCACATGCATCCCTTACCTTTTTCCGGGTCGGCGACTTCCGCTTATCGATCGCGCCCGCGCTCCATTTCTCCCGATTCCTTATCTCGATTGCTGAAAATAATTTCTGGAATTAAAATTCTAATTTTTAGAATTTTTCATAATTTATTTAATTTTTTCTGAAATTAAATTCTCGGGAAATTTCTTACCGAATTGTAAAATCCCGGGTTGTCGAATTTCCGGGAATTTTCCGAATTCCCGAAATTCTCCTTTTTCCTCTTTTTCTTCCTTTTTCCTCTTTTTCTTTTCTTTCTTTCTTTTCTTTTTCTTTTTCTTTTTCTTTTTCCTTTTTCTTTTCTTTTTCTTTTCTTTTTTCTTCTTCCTTTCCCGGTCAGACCGGTTCAGACCGGTCCAGCTTCTTTCCTCGCCGGTTCCTCGCCGGCGGCCGGTTCTCCGGCGGCTCGTTGGTCCCTCAGCTGGCCGGCGTCGAGGCGAAGCTGCCGGTGGTCTCAGCTTGGCCTGGATCGGCGGCACGGCGGCGGATCCACTCGGTTTACCTTCGGTCACTTCTCCTCCTCCGTCGGCCTTCCTCCGCCGTCGTTGGCCTCACCGGTGGCCTCCATCCCATTCCTCTCCTTCCACCGCTGCTTCGGCTGTAATGGCGGCGGCCAATTCCGCCGGCAACCGCCAGATCTAGTTTCGTTTTCTTCCTCGGTTTTCCGCCGTTTCGCGTCGATTCCTTCTCCGTTTCGCTTCGCCGGCGTTGCCATCAGCTTCCTCTTCCTTTGCCGGCGACGACTTTCTCTTCTCCTCTCTCCCTTTCCTTCTCCGGCGGCCGCTGACGGGGGCGATCTCGCCTGGGGAAGGCAGAATCGGGGTCTTCCTGATTCTGTTTCTTTTTTTCTGTTTAGTTTCCTTTTTTTTTTTTTACCTTTCTTTCTATTTTTAGCATATAAATATATTATATACTATATACTTTACACTTTATACATATATATAATATACATACTATATATTACATATGTATTATTTCATATAAGTATAGTATAATATATATTATATATAATATATATTGTATATTACAAATATATATTTAGTATATATATTTGTATATTTATATACTTTAAAATACATAACATTCATATAAGTATTTATATAAATGTATTAATTCCATATATATATTGTATTAACAATATATATATTCAAACTTTAATGAAATTTAATATTTACATTTTCTCAAATATGTATATACTTACATATACATAAAATATCATACTTGAATACATATGTATTATTTAAATTTATCAAATAGTATATATATTCTTATATATACCAATGTACCTTTAATATATACTATATACCATACAGTATTTAAACACATATGTATTTATATCAAAATACATTTATATAATTTGTAATTATATAACCATATTTTATTCTCATTTCTCATTTTCTTATTTAATTTGGATTTCCATTTATCCAAATTAAATTTCCCTATTTTCCTCATTTAATTTCCCTCACTTAAATTTCCAAATTTATCACTTCCTCAATTCTCGGAATTTTCACAATATTCCGATTCTCACAATTTTATTTATTTACTTTATTTATTATTTCTTTATCTATTTTCTTTAATTATTTATTTTCAATATTTATTATTTCCAATAGTTGAAAAATTTACGGTTATCACATCCTCCCCACCTTAAGAAATTCGGTCCTCCGAATTTAACTTAAGTCCAAAGGTGGTATATGCCGTATACTTACGACTTCTGACCTCTAGTTCATCCTCCAAGTAATACTGCCAGTACACTTTCAACATCAAGAGTGCTTTAGACCACTACATGCTGTCTTTCATCATATATGTCTATACTCCCGTAAGTTCATTTCTCAAATCAAAAGTTATTCACTTTTACTCTTTTCATATAAGAGCCATACATAATATTTTAATATTACAGCTGATTTATGCTGTTCATCATCCATGCTTCTCACTTAGTGCCGAGTCGACATAATTTGGTACTATCATGTACTCATGTCAATCAATTATATGTAAGTGTCCCAGTAGCTTTCACATCTCGTGCACACGCTCTCTCAATATCATGGAGCGGTTACATCTCACGCTCATATATATATATATATATATACACATCAGTATGGAGCGGTGCTATCAATACACTTGGGATCTCAAGCCTTTTGCTATTTCTCATTAACATATGGCAACACAGAGACTCCCATCACATGTAAGGCTCACTGGAACTGTACATACACATTCACACCGTTTAACACTTATACTTCGACTAAGGCACTGGAGAATCTAGATGTCTGATAATGGAAAGTGATTCTATTTAGATCATCAGTCTTTAATCACTTCCATGTCATTATTTCTCTTTTGGACTCTTTATTGTCCACAATATTCATTTTCACACTTATTCCATCAAGGCTACATATCATTGCAAATTTTACTGTTAATCATCTTTACAGAAATAAATCATGAGACAATCATTTTCTCTCCATGTCTCTTTTCATGTAGTATGGTCATTACATCTCTTACTCTTATGGTATATTCAATATCATTTAAATTTTAGAATATACCTGAGAATATACTCTTTTCATAATTTAGATTCTGTGATTGAATCCTCGAATTATCCATTTAAGCACCACATTATCTATACAATTCCACCATCTCTATCATTTCGAGGTGGTTATGTGTACAAACATTTTACTGGCAGTAAATATATCAATTATCTTACTCCTTGGAGTATCATTACTTTCACTTATCAGTTCTGGCTTTGGTTTTACATCTTGCCACAGTTATGTGATAGCCAACACCATTCACTTTCAGTCTTAACTGCGGGAACTGTTTCATATTGATGTTCCCTTCTCATTAAGCAATTTATTTCCTTATTCCACTTTCATTTTCGTTTTCATGTTTCTACTATTTATCTCTTCATATATATATATATACATATATATATTTTTAATTGGCATGGTACTATACTGCTAAGATCTTTTAAAATCTTGCGTACCATCTTTTTCTTTACACTAGCCATCTGCCGACTTTAATTTCTTTAATTAGATCTCGTCTATAAAGCAGCCAGTCTCATCACTCTTTTATAGGCTGACAATAGTATTTAGCTAGACTCATTACTTTCGTATCTCAATCATTATCTTTATATCATAGACAGGTTCACTGTCATCCTGTCGTCTCAAAATCATATATTTCAAGAGGAGATACTGTCTAGCCAAATTTCTTAGTTGTTAATCTTAGCACAATTCCACATCCTTTAAGAGTTTAAGGATTATATCACAATGCTGCTCATGTTCCATTTATACTTTAAACTCTATCAGTATTTCATCAATTTTACTCATGTAAGGATGCCTCATTCGTTAGGCTTATCTACTTTACAAGGCAACTCATTACCCTTATAACTTCAATCGGAACTCGTAAAATTCACTTCGAGTTCAAATCATCATCTTATGGACACCAACCTTCAATCTTTTATCTAAGGACGCTTTATACAGCAGCTAGTCTTAGTTACTCCTCACGTATCTCTAATCAGATCAATAAAGCGTCTATTTTCACGTAGATTAATACTTGTTCTTCACCAGAACTTCATCAATGATAGAAATTTAATATATCCTTTTTGATTTGTCAACAACTCAACATCATTTGCAGTTCTCTCATTTACACCTATACAGATAACTCCTTTATTCTCAATTTTTTCATTATCAGTATTTTCGTCATCCAGACTTCTACACGTGAATTTCATTATTCACACAATTTTCAGAGTTATTTTCTTAAGCTTTTCAGATTCTTTCTACATCCTCCGATATGAACTTAGAATTTAACATCATATTCAAAATCGAGTCAATGTTATCTTGATTCCTCTAATTTATATAACTTTGGAAGTTTTATCGGAAATCAAATCTGATACTTTCTTTAATCGTACCTTTCTTATCATCTTGTGACCATCGTTCTTTAACTTTTTATCTGATTATGCCTTTTACAAAGATTGCTCTTATAAGCTCTTTATACATCTCTGATTAAATCATATTTAAGGCATCACTTCCATATAATATTTATTTGTTCTTCATAAGAATTTTAGTGTATAACCAAAAATTTTAATACATCATTTAATTCATCCTCAAATCATATCATTTGTATTTCCTTCCTTTACATCGATACTTGTGAATTTCATCATCCGTAATATTTTCTAAAAATTATTTTCTTAAGCTTGTCGGATTTCTTCTATATTCTTCGATACAAGCTTAAGAATAAATTTCATATCCACGATCGGATCAACATTAACCTGATTTCTCAATCTATGTTACTTTGGAATTTATTGGAATTCTGATCCGATAGTTTCTTTAACCACACTTCTTTTATCATTTTGGACCTTCATCATTGTTTCCCATCATTTCACAGTGTAGTTTCAAGGCAGAGACATTCCATATTCAAATCATTTTGATACATACTCTACCTTGATTTCATTACATAGTCATACTTTACAGCGTTACGAATCTCATTCTGGTAAGCTGTATCAATTACAATGATTCTCAACACACTTCACAGCTACCCGTTTCAATTCCGTTATTCACTTTAAAACCATTTCCATTTACTGAATTCAGGCTTAGTTTCCTTGAGTATATTCTCCACGAGGTTTGAACCTTGGCACCCCTTACGTACCTAGTTCCTTACACTCGTGTTACCGTTGGGATACTTATAAGGGCCTCGCCCGTTCATATCGACCATCGACAAGCATCCCCTAGGCGATCCTTTCGCCTCAGGTTTATCCTTACTAGTGAGTCGGCGATGAGATAGTTCGCCTATATCTCACGACACATGATCCACTACGGGTCGCCCACCATTGGGTCGCCCATCACAGTTCTGTCTCAAGGGTCCTGCAGAACTTAGGTTAGCGGTCATCTTCTTTTTATCACTTGACTGTTCTTATAATTATCCTCTAATTCACAGTACTCCAAACAGTACCTCATTCTGTAGCACATATTCCAAGATACGTCGGTTCTATGTACGATTATCTGTTTGATACCTCAAAGAAATGAAAACGTACAGAACCATAAGTAATCACACCAGTATGTATTTCATTATCTGTACTTTTCACCTCATCAGTCAATTCTTGTAATCATTTCACTCTTCACAGTATTTAACGATCCCGTTCAATACACTCTTAATTTTCGACCCTTTCAGTCAATAACCGGGCCAAACATTTGATGACATTCCACTACACTCTTTGGATCGCATCATATAAGGCCCCGGCTCGTTCGCCGTCTGCCGTACACGTTTTATTGTGATGCCTCGGATTTGCCGGTCTCAAGCCGGAGGGGCCCGAGCCGCACCACTCATCCGTGCTGTCCGCTCTGAGCTCTAGAGGTGGCCCCCGTCACACAGACGTGGCACTTAGTCTCTCACGGATTGTTTTATTGTGAAGCCCAGGATTTACCACTATGGCCCAAAGTCCACTCGTGGGGGGAGCCCTGGCCGCCTCACTCAACCATACTGTTATCCCCTATGGCCCACAGTCCACTCGGGGTTTTTCTTTCGCGTCCATAATCTAAGTGTTAGTGGAATCAGTAATAGGGATCGTTAGATTCATATGACATCTTCTATGCCATTAATAATTCCATTACTATCAATGGATTCCAATTCAGCTCGGTTTTATCACTATTCCGACATCACCCAATATAGGGGCATTTTCGTCATTTCGACATTTATTTCTTTCTCCTCAATATACATTCAAATCAATGAACTGATCATCTATGTGTTGATAGTATCCTTTCTGATACTTATAACAGCAAGTTAGATCTCATTCGATTTTCGACAGAGAAGTTCACTAAAATCCACAATGGGATTAATTTACTTGTAATTCAGCTTTATATCATTAATTTCTCTGTCAAATCGATCAATTCCAACTTCTAGTGATCTATTTTGACTCCCGATAAAATTTTGGGGGTAGGGGTATTTTGGTCATTTTTGGCTAAAAATTTTCTCTCTTAAAATTACCCTCAATCGGTGATCTTAAAGTCTATTTAATGATGATATTTTATTCCCCTATTTTATACCATCACTTTCAGGTCTCAGTTCGGTTCGGACAGAAAAGTACTGGTGGGGCCCTCACCGAGTCCATTTCTGTTCCTTACCGAACAGGCATTCATATAGATTAGAAGGATCACAAATTTTTCGGTAATTTCTGAGCCTATTTTCTTCTTTAACATTCTCAGTTTATACTTTCTCACTCCCTTTAAATCATTTTACCCCATTTACAATCATTTATTTTCTCTATGTATTCAGACGACACAGTACTACAGGGGATGTTTAACTCTTTTCTTTCCAAAGTATCCATAGACATCAGGCCAACCAATGCTCTGATACCACTAAATCTGTCACGACCCGTGACCACATTTTTCATCTTCTTATACACAACTTAACCGGTTGGGCTGTCTGCGATACTTCACTTGTACTAACTGTTAAACAATTTTACATAATATTGTTTTTATTATACACATCCCCTATCATAACAAATCAGATAAGTAGTACTGTTGACGTGTCTAAATACAGAGAATAAATAATCATACCTCAAATAATCAGTCGATCTGACACATTGTTCTTCGTGTACAGCCAGGATCCACAATCCACTGATTTCACCAGCATCAAAACCTGAGATGTTTAATATTAAGGGGTGAGCAAAACCACGGCTCAGTAAGAGAATTATATGCCTCACTTGATACTCAGCTTCCTATATGCTAAAAATCTTTTTCATTTTTCCTATGGGCTCTAGGCTCGCATGTAGGAAAGATACTACAGTCGGCTAGGAATCCGAATGGAGTAAGGTAGGTATTTTAGAATACCATACTTGTTACGGAACCTAGAAGCAACTGTAGAGAAAAATTTTTCTTTTTGTTTTGAATTAATAAATCCTTTTCCTTTTTAATCTTTCATAATCTTTTTCATATTCCTTTCAAAATAATGCCTCTACGAAATAAAGCCTTTAAATAGAATAATTAATATCCGTATATTCCTTGAAAAGAATATTAGTTAAATCATCATCTTATTTCTTTAAAACTTATTTCATGTTTTAATGTACTCTCTTAATTAGTTCTGTCCGTTAAAAAGCAGAATAAGCTATTAAAATCTATTTCATTCTTTGACATTTGTCGAATTCACGAATCACACTCACTTACTTATCGTCACAATATCCTACGATTTCTCATACTAACATCGGAACACGTGTAGCACTTAGTTCCCGAAGGACTCTAGAGGTGGCTCCCACGGTTCAATCATTGAGTCTCTGCTCGGTATGGCCTGTACTGAAACATCGGAACACGTGTAGCACTTAGTTCCCGAAGGACTCTAGAGGTGGCTCCCACGGTTCAATCATCGAGTCTCTGCTCGGTATGGCCTGTACTGAAACATCGGAACACGTGTAGCACTTAGTTCCCGAAGGACTCTAGAGGTGGCTCCCACGGTTCAATCATCGAGTCTCTGCTCGGTATGGCCTGTACTAAAACATCAGAACACGTGTAGCACTTAGTTCCCGAAGGACTCTAGAGGTGGCTCCCACTGTTCAATCATCGAGTCTCTGCTCGGTATGGCCTGTACTGAAACATCGGAACACGTGTAGCACTTAGTTCCCGAAGGACTCTAGAGGTGGCTCCCACGGTTCAATCATCGAGTCTCTGCTCGGTATGGCCTGTACTAAAACATCGGAACACGTGTAGCACTTAGTTCCCGAAGGACTCTAGAGGTGGCTCCCACGGTTCAATCATCGAGTCTCTGCTCGGTATGGCCTGTACTGAAACATCGGAACACGTGTAGCACTTAGTTCCCGAAGGACTCTAGAGGTGGCTCCCACGGTTCAATCATCGAGTCTCTGCTCGGTATGGCCTTTTCCGTTTGACATATTCCATGTCATGGAAAATATTTCCCTTTTTAACATGTCACCTATCATTTATGGATTTTAATATAGACGTTAATCTTGTCGTACTATAAACCCCGGAGGGTAAAGGACTAAACCGGTCAAATCTATGACCATAATCTACATTGTCCTCGGTGGATCACGGATCAGGTGTCGACCGGGACTAAACATGTCACATATCATGTATCAGCATGATAAGAATACCAACCAGTCTCAAAACCGTATTTTTTATCGGAAAATACACCTTTATGGAATTTATATAATTATATAATTCCATGATTTAAAACCATAAGGGTTATAATCCTTTAGTGAATATTGATAAAAATATCCATAAAAATATTCACTATATTTCACTTCATCATTCGTCTCGTAATTCGTGTAATTTATCTATTTCGAGAAATTTCGGTGATTTCATTATCATCATTCTCGAATACATGAATATTCTAAAGTTCCATCTCATTATATTCATATTTTATGAAATTTAGAAATTTCCTCATGTCTCGTGATTTACTATCGAAATTCGGAAATAAATCATTTAATATGATTTTATAAAGTTTTTCTAAAATTTTCGACAGCATAACGGCTGCCGATTCACTAACCTCCTGCACGGAAAATACAGTTTAAAATCTTTCAGCCAGTACTTCTTCCCAAATTATTTTCAGCAATTCATGCATCATAATAATTTTCATAAAATAATTGCATAAAATATTTCAAATTAAATTATGCAGACTGAGTATTCTTACAGTGCTGCACATGCATCCCTTACCTTTTTCCGGGTCGGCGACTTCCGCTTATCGATCGCGCCCGCGCTCCATTTCTCCCGATTCCTTATCTCGATTGCTGAAAATAATTTCTGGAATTAAAATTCTAATTTTTAGAATTTTTCATAATTTATTTAATTTTTTCTGAAATTAAATTCTCGGGAAATTTCTTCCCGAATTGTAAAATCCCGGGTTGTCGAATTTCCGGGAATTTTCCGAATTCACGAAATTCTCCTTTTTCCTCTTTTTCTTCCTTTTTCCTCTTTTTCTTTTCTTTCTTTCTTTTCTTTTTCTTTTTCTTTTTCTTTTTCCTTTTTCTTTTCTTTTTCTTTTCTTTTTTCTTCTTCCTTTCCCGGTCAGACCGGTTCAGACCGGTCCAGCTTCTTTCCTCGCCGGTTCCTCGCCGGCGGCCGGTTCTCCGGCGGCTCGTTGATCCCTCAGCTGGCCGGCGTCGAGGCGAAGCTGCTGGTGGTCTCAGCTTGGCCTGGATCGGCGGCACGGCGGCGGATCCACTCGGTTTACCTTCAGTCACTTCTCCTCCTCCGTCGGCCTTCCTCCGCCGTCGTTGGCCTCACCGGTGGCCTCCATCCCATTCCTCTCCTTCCACCGCTGCTTCGGCTGTAATGGCGGCGGCCAATTCCGCCGGCAACCGCCAGATCTAGTTTCGTTTTCTTCCTCGGTTTTCCGCCGTTTCGCGTCGATTCCTTCTCCGTTTCGCTTCGCCGGCGTTGCCATCAGCTTCCTCTTCCTTTGCCGGCGATGACTTTCTCTTCTCCTCTCTCCCTTTCCTTCTCCGGCGGCCGCTGACGGGGGCGATCTCGCCTGGGGAAGGCAGAATCGGGGTCTTCCCGATTCTGTTTCTTTTTTTCTGTTTAGTTTCCTTTTTTTTTTTTACCTTTCTTTCTATTTTTAGCATATAAATATATTATATACTATATACTTTACACTTTATACATATATATAATATACATACTATATATTACATATGTATTATTTCATATAAGTATAGTATAATATATATTATATATAATATATATTGTATATTACAAATATATATTTGTATATTTATATACTTTAAAATACATAACATTCATATAAATATTTATATAAATGTATTAATTCCATATATATATTGTATTAACAATATATATATTCAAACTTTAATGAAATTTAATATTTACATTTTCTCAAATATGTATATACTTACATATACATAAAATATCATACTTGAATACATATGTATTATTTAAATTTATCAAATAGTATATATATTCTTATATATACCAATGTACCTTTAATATATACTATATACCATACAGTATTTAAACACATATGTATTTATATCAAAATACATTTATATAATTTGTAATTATATAACCATATTTTATTCTCATTTCTCATTTTCTTATTTAATTTGGATTTCCATTTATCCAAATTAAATTTCCCTCTTTTCCTCATTTAATTTCCCTCACTTAAATTTCCAAATTTATCACTTCCTCAATTCTCGGAATTTTCACAATATTCCGATTCTCACAATTTTATTTATTTACTTTAATTTATTTATTTCCTCTTATCTATTTTCTTTAATTATTTATTTTCAATATTTATTATTTCCAATAGTTGAAAAATTTACGGTTATCACACTAAACATATCACATATCATGCATCAACATGATAGGAATGTCAACCAGTCTCAAAACCGTATTTTTCATCATCAAATAAACCTTTATGGAATTTATATAAATATATAATTCCATAATTTAAATCCATAAGGGTTAAAATCCTTTAGTGAATATTTATAAAAATATTCATAAAAATATTCATTGTATTTCACTTCATCTTTCGTCTCGTATTTCGTGTCATTTATCTATTCCGAGAATTTTCGGTGATTTCATTATCACCATTCTCGAAAACATGAATATTTTCAAATTCCATCTCATTATATTCATGTTTTATGAAATTTAGTAATTTCCTTATTTTTCGTGATTTAATATCGATTTTTGGAAATAAAATCATTTAATATGATTTTATGAAATTTTTCTAAAATTTTCGGCAGCATAACGGCTGCCGATTTACTAACCTCCTGCACGAAAAAACACAATTTAAAATTTCCAGCCAGCACTTCATCCCAAAAATTTCAGCAAATCATGCATTATAATAATTTTCATAAAATATTTCCATAAAATCTTTTAAATATAAAATATGCAGAATGAATATCCTTACAGTACTGCACATGCATCCTTTACCTTTTCTGGGTTGACGACTTCCTCTTATCGATCGTGCCCGCACTCCATTTCTCTCGATTCCTTATCCCGATTGCTGAAAATAAATTTCTGGAAATAAAAATTCTAATTTTTAGAATTTTTTTCATAATTTATTTAATTTTTCTGAAATTAAATTTTCAGGAAATTTCTTACCGAATTTTCGTAACTTTTCAGGTTGTCGAATTTCCGAGAATCTCCGAATTCCCGAAATTCTCCTTTTTCCTCTTTTCTTTTTCTTTCTTTTTTTTTTTTTCTTTCTTTCTCTTTCTTTTTTCTTTTTCTTTTTCTTTTCTTTTTTCCTCTTCCTTTCCCGGTTAGACCGGTTCAGACCATTCCTCGTCGGTTCCTCGCCGGCGACCGGTTCTCCGGCGGTTCGGGCATCCTTCAGCTGGCCAGCATCGAGACGAACTTGCTGGTGCCTTCCGTTTGCCCTGGGTCGGCAGCACGACGGCGGATCGAGGTGGAATAGGTTCGGTTTCTCCTTCCTCTTCGCCGGCCCTCCTCCGTCGTTCATTGTGCCTCTGGTGGCATCCATCCTCTTCCTTTGCCTCCAGCGGTGCTTCGATGGTAGTGGCGGTGCCTGGATCGGCCGGCACCGCCGTCCGCCATTTTTCCTTTTCCTCATCGATTTCCTTCGTTTTCCTTCGATTCTGGTTTTCATTTCTTCACGCCGCCGGCAGTTTCTTTCCTTTCTCTGGCTGGCGGCGTCTCACCCTTCTCCTTCCTCCCTCGCCGGCGGTGGCAGCTCCACCACCGTCGGCCCTTTGGCTGGGAAGGGTCGGGTCCTTCCCGATTTTTCCTTCCTTTGTTTCTTTTCCTCTTTTAGTTTTATTTCCCTTCCCTTTTTAGTATACAATATACTATATATTATACACTATAAATTATATTTTATACATATAATATATACTATATATTATACATTTATCATTTCATATATAATGTAATACAATATATATTATATATAAATTATATATATTGTATGTTACAAAACATATATCTAGTATATTTATATATGTATATTTATACACTTTAAAACAAATAACATTTACATATACAAATTATATAAATGTTATAATACAACCTATATACATATAAACTTTAATATAAAATCACATTTACCCTTCTTCTATATGTATTTATATAATTATATATACACAAAAATATTATGCTTATTTACGTATGTATTATTTAAATTTATGAAATAGTATATATTTTCATATATATACCAACGTATATTAAAATATACTATATAGTATTTTAAATTCATATGTATTTGTATAAAATACATTTGTAAGATTTGAAATTATATAAACATACTTTATTTTCATTTCTCATTTTTCCTTATTTAATTTGAATTTTAATTTATCCAATTTAATTCTTTTTCCTTTACACCAATTTCCCAATTCTTTTACTTCCTTAATTCTCGGGATTTTCACCAATATCCCGTTCTCGCAATTTTTATTTATTTCCTCTTATTTAATTTCTCCAATATTTATTTTCAATATTTCTAATTTTCAATAAATGAAAAATTTACGGTTATCACAAAACCTTAACTAAGGATCACCCTCCTCATTTGGGGGGCATATATAGAAAAAGACCTTTTCTAAGAGTTTGAATGACCAGTCCCAATTCTAGGTCGAAAAGGTTTATCATGTTGAGGGACAAATGTGAGATGAATTAGCTTTACAAAATTTTGATTTCACTCCATGAAGTGAAAAAATGCAAAAAAAAAGTGAAGAAAAAAAAGAAATTTAAAGAAAGAAAAAGGAAAAAAAGAGACAAAATGAAATGAATGAGTGGTGAAATAAGAAATAAGGGGATAAATGACTTAAGTCTTCATATCATATCAAACGGTCCTTGGCTTGAACACCTTTAAACACATTTTTGGGCCTTCTTATCCCTTCTTTCAGAATCCCAAACCCGGGCCTACATTATGTACCTTGAAAAGTCCATTTCGATCAAACGTGGATACTTAAACAAGAGAGATTTTTCCTTGATGAATTATCATGACCAATAAGGCACTTAGCTCATTTCTCAACCAAGATTATCCTTCAAGAATCTTCACAACCAATTTTGGATGAATTTTGAATACTTAAGTGCATGATGGAACAAAAAAAAAGAAAAAAGGAAAAATATGAATGAGGCTTTAAGGTGAAAACCCCAAAAGGGGCAATCTAGAGCAAAAGTAAAAACCTTTCGAGGTCATTCACGGTAATTTCAAGGTCAAACAAAGAAATGACATTATGAAATAATTTTGATGAGACCCATAAGCATCCAAGACTCTTAAGAGAATCAAGAACGGCCATTTTGATGATCCACTGAAAGGATTGACATAGAACTTTGAACCTACTCTCCATTCCCAAATAACCCACCAAAAGCTTTGGCCCATTACGGCTAGTTTTGACAACTATCAAAATGCATAATTTGAAAATTAAAAGAGTGTCAAATTTTGTCTACATTTCAAGATAAATCTTTTTGCAAAACCATGATTTGTAAGGAATTCATTATTTTTTGAAAAACTTGTGTTTCATTTGTGAGCCTAAATTAAGGAACATTCATCCCTTTTTCACCAAGTTGTGAGCTTTTTCTTGATAAACCAGGATATTGATGGGTGAAACCACCCAATACACCCAATGAAGATAAATTTTCATTCCCTTCATACAAATCTAAATAGTGATCACCAATCTTCAAGAGACTCAAATGTCATAATTCTTTGTTGTATCTGTGCTTAACTTTCTTTGATCTTAGTTATGTGGGCAATCTTGTAAAATTAAAAAGTTTTGGCTAGATAAACATTTTTGAAAAATGAAAATCATTTATCTTTTGAATATGAAAATGGAAATGATGTTTGGGGCAATTTTGTTGGAATTTTTTTATTGGAAATTGAATTTTAATTTTTTAAGTAAAAATGACAAAGAAAGTTGACAATTATTATAAGACAAGGAGTTTCTTGCGCCATTATTGGGGCAATTCCTCTTAAAGGAAATTTTGATAGAAAATGAATTCTTATAGTGTTTCAAAAAGTAATGGTAAAAGGAATGTGATGATTGTTTTGGGGCAACCCTTGTTGCAAAGGTAAAGAAAATATGCTTTAGGTGATGAGACAAATATTTTAGGGTAAGATAGATGAGAAATTGGAAATGAAAAGGATTTGGTCAACAAGAAGAGAAAATCAAAGAAAATTTTGGATAATTGCATTTGCATATTTACAATGCATGAAACATTTGCATGAAACATTTGCATTTGCATCTTGATAGAATTCATTTGCTTTTGCGTCATGATAGAAGTTGTCTGTGTTTGCATCATAATAATTAGCTATTCATTAACATCATTGATAAAGAAATTTGCATTGACATTGTTGATATTGCATTTGCATCAGTGATCATTGCATTTACCAAACATTGAAAAAAAAAAGGAAGATAGGAGTTTTATGAATGAGAAAAGAAAATGAAAATTAAAATTGAAAAAAGGAAAAGAAAAGTTTGTGTGAAAGAGAGGAGGAAAGAAATAATAAACAAGTTTCTTTTTGAAAATGACAAGAATATGAAGATGTAGCTTGAAAAGCAAGATAAAAAAAATTTCTTTTTTAGAGAAAGGAAAGAAAAAGCAAGAACAAAAAGTCAAACAAAAAAGAGAAAATGAGATGATTTTAATGTAATTTTCAGAATATGAGAGATAAAATGGAAAGTTTCAAAATTTTGAGAATTTGAAAAAAAAAAAACTTGAGATGAGATAGTAAAGAATTGATAAAGGAAAGTGCAGAATCAAGAATCTTCAAAAAATAATTGCAATCTTGATATTGGATAAAAGTTTAAGCCCAGTAAAGTTGGCACCCAAGATGAAAATTTAAGCCCAACGTAACTGGCACCTAGACGAGTTTTAAGCCCGATGTAGTTGGCACCGTTATATGGTATTAAGCCCAGCGAAATCGGCATATTATGAGATGAGAATTTTGAACTAAATTTCAAATGTCAATCTCTAAGTTAAAATTTTGGATGTGAATCTCCGAGCTGAAATTTCGGATGTGAATTTTCGAATCAAATCTTTGGATGTGAATCCCCAAATCAAAATTTTAATTTTCCATATGTGAATACCTAGACTTTCGGATGTGAATCCTCGAAACAGACATTCGGATGTGAATGCCCAAACAAATTTTCTAGAAGTGAATTCCTAGACCTTTGGGATGTGAATTCCCGAAACAAAATTTCTAAAAGTGAATACCTAGGCCTTCGGATGTTAATTCCTGAACAAATTTTCTAGAAGTAAATTCCTAGACCTTCGGATGCGAATTCCCGAAATGAAATTTTAGATCTTCGGATGTGAATTTCCGAAACAAAATTTTCGGATGTGAATTCCTGAAACATATATTTCCAGATGTGAGAATATCTAGACCTTCGGATCTGAATTCCCGAAACCAACATTTGGATGTGAATACTCGAACAAATTTCTAGAAGTGAATTCCTCAATTATTAGATGTGAATTCCCAAACAAATTTCTAGAAGTGAATCTTTAAGTTATCGGAAGTGAATTCCTGATTTAGTCCAAGTTCAAAAAAAAGAGAAAAAAATGAAAAAAAGAAGAAAAAAGAATTCTTGAAAGTTTAAAATGAGATTTACCTTCAAAGATTGAGGCTCTTCAAACAAAATTCTAGATAAGATTAAACACAACAATGTTAAAATGAGATAAATGAGATTTTCAGACCATAAATTCTTGATAGAAATTATCCAGATGAGAATTCCTAGACCTTCGGATGTGAATTCTCGAAACATATATTTTCACATGTGAATACCTGGACTTTCGGATGAGAATTCCCGAAACAAACCTTTCGGATGTGAATTCCTGAGATAAATTTCGAATGCGAATTCCCGAAACTAACCTTCGGATGTGAATTCCCGAACAAAATTTCTAGAAGTGAATTCCTAGATTTTCGATGTGAATTCCCGAACAATTTTCTAGAAGTGAATTCCTAGATTTTCGGATGTGAATTCCCGAAACAAACCTTCGGATGCGAATACCCGAACAAATTTTCTAGAAGTGAATTCCTAGATCTTCGGATGTGAATTCTATTAATCTCAAGAGGAGTGCATCTAAAGGAAATATTTAAAGTTTTATTGCCTCTGCTGCAAGAGGAGCACATTTCAGATTAAAGTTTCATTGCCTCTGCTGCAAGAGGAGCACATTTCAGATTAAAGTTTCAAGCCATCTGCTACAAGAGGAGCACTTTTCAAGAAAGGAATTTAAAATTTCAAGGCCTCTGCTACAAGAGGAGCACATTTTAGGAAGAATTTTTAAAGTTTCATCGCCTTTGCTGCAAGAGGAGCACATTTCAAGAAGAATTTAAAGTTTCATTGCCTCTGCTGCAAGAAGAGCACATTTCAAAAAAAAAATTTAAAGTTTCATTGCCTTTGCTGCAAGAGGAGCACATTTCAGACTAAAGTTTCAAGGCCTCTGCTGCAAGATGAGCACTTTTCAAGAAAGGAATTTAAAAGTTCAAGGCCTCTGCTACAAGAGGAGCACATTTCAGGAAGAATTTTTAAAGTTCCATCGCCTCTGCTGCAAGAAGAGTACATTTCAAGAAGAATTTAAAGTTTCATTGCCTCTGCTGCAAAGGAGCACATTTAAAAAAAAATTAAAGTTTCATTGCCTCTGCTGCAAGAGGAGCACATTTCAGGAAGAATTTTAGAGTTTCACTACCTCTGTAGTAAGAGGAGCACTTTTACAAGAAGAATGAAAAAAAACAAGAAAAAAAACAAAAAAACAAAAACAAAAAAAAAGAGAAGAAAAGGAGAGAAGTGGGTCATAAGCCGGACAAAATTGTTGTCTTTTGTCTTTGCAGCCGTTGACACCTAATTTTGTCCTATTATTGTTATTATTATTATTAGCATTATTATTTTTTCTTCTTTTATCATTATTATTATTATTATTATTATTATTATTATTATTATTATTATTGATTATTTTATTATCTGTTATATTGTCTAAACAATGCATTTAATAGGGTTTCCTTCCCCATAACCGTCGGCAACCCTTCCTGCCAGTCATCCCATACCCGTCAGCTTATGCCTACCCCGTCCCATCTCTGCGAACCTCGAAGCCAAGTTTGACTCCATCTAAAAAACCCCATCCGGTCACTACTAAGAAGGGAAGGGGATCTGATGACCATTTTTTCAGCCAACACTCATCACCACCGAGCATCACCGAAACTCCCACTACTATTTTCACAGCCTAAACCGAGACTGTACATAGTCCCATTCGGCCACCATTCTACACAACCACCACCCAAAAAAATCCCACTCAGAAGCCAACATCCACACCACCTCACCATCGAGCCTCACCCGAGACAACCCAGAAACCTCACAACCATCATTAACACCACCCAGCCACTGAACCCTTACACAAAGCCACCACCGAAAACAACCATTCACCATCACCACAAGCTCGAACCCCTACCGAGAACTACCACTAACCCAAACCCCAAAACAGACCTAGATCTAAACACACCCACCTGCAAAAGGAAAAAAAACAAAAGAAACAGCAACAAATCCACACCACAAAGCGTCAAAAAAATTGAAAAACAAAAAGTGAATAGGCTTTTGGGGAGTTCAGATCTATTAGGTTAGGGCTATTTTTGGGTGAATCAGAGATCAGAATCGGAAAGAACAAGTGAAGAGGAATCGAAAAAGGGGAAGCTTTTTGATTTTTGGCTACCGGAGA
Organism: Heritiera littoralis; assembly: GCA_031772115.1. Lineage (NCBI taxonomy): Eukaryota > Viridiplantae > Streptophyta > Magnoliopsida > Malvales > Malvaceae > Heritiera > Heritiera littoralis. The sequence goes on from JAPDPK010000043.1 coordinate 5,159,789, forward strand.
CGGCGGCACACGGTGGTCCGGTGATGGCCGAAAATCGCCTGGCCGGGAGGAGCCTTTGAAGGCTCTGAGAGTTTTTTTTTTATTTTTTTGGAATGAAAATGAAGTAAAAAAAAAGAGTAGGCTTTGATAGTGCAAAAAAAAAAAGAAAGAAATTCGTTGCTGACCCATGCGTGACTCGGGTCTGCGCATCTAACCTGTGAAAGAAGCGACCCGTGCATCTAATCAACCTGGCTCGCAACCCGCGTGTCGACCCGACCTGCACCGCGATCCGACCCGCGTTGGTCCACCTAATTCGACCCATCCGTGGCCTGCTTCAGCCCAGTAGCTTCAGCCTATTCCAACTGCCGTTTGGGCCTAATTTTTGGGCTCCTTGTAGAAGGTTTACTTTGGGTCCAAGCCCAAATCTGTTTGGGTATACATTTCTTTCTCATTTATTTATGTATCTATTTGTTAAATAATTTATCTTGTGAGTTTTTAATATGCTTTCCTGATAAAAATATACATTTAAAAAAAAGAAAAAAAAGAAAAAGAATAATAAAAGTTTATTACTAGGCAAATTTCTAGGTTACAAAAATGTGTTATAAAAAAACATTAATTTCAAAATAATGAAATTCGTTCGATGATGGGATGTTATGAAATCCACAAGTAGTGATTTCTTAACTGATCTCTAGGTGAGAAGAGTCATACTAAATGTTACCAGAGTATTGGGATATTTAGTATGATTTTTCAATAATTTAAATTTTTGTTAAAAATTAAATCAATAAGTTTTTTTAATTAATAATAAAATTTAAATTTAAATAAATATTGTCCGATGATGGGATGTTATGAAACTCACAAGTAGTGATTTCTTAACTGATCCCTAGGTGAGAAGAGTCTACTAAATGTTACCAGAGTATTGGGATATTTAGTATGATTTTTCAATAATTTAAATTTTTATTAAAAATAAAAAATTTATTTTTTTATAAAAAAACAAAGAAAAATAAATAATGAAATTTAATAATTAAACAATCTTCTGATTATGGGATGTCATGAAACTCACAAGTAGTGATTTCTTGACTGATCCCTAGGTGAGAGGAATTAACTAAATATTGCTAGAGTATTGGGATATTTAGCTAAAATTTTCAATATCAAGAGTTTCATTAATAAAATCAAAATAAATAAAATTTCTTTTAAGTTTCATGTGCATCATATGCATTCATAATAATTTTCAAAGTGAATGTGAATATTTTGATGATGAGATTCTATAGAACTCACAAGTAGTGATTCTTAAGAAATCTCTAGGTGAGGAAATTATCTGAAATGCTACCAGAAGTATTGGGGTACTTCGGAATAATTTTCAATAAAAAAGATTTTCACTTATTTCAAATAAAAAATAAAATTTAAATGTTTCAAAATAAATACAAATAAAAAATGATTGCAATAAAATAGGAATTATTTTTAAATATTAAATTAAGACCATTTTATTAAAACCAAAGGATAACACATGATTACTATGGTACCGTTTTTTAACGGGCGTCGTGGGGTTGCTAATCCTTCCCCACGCGTAACCACTCTCGAACCCGATTTTGTTTTCGTAGATCAAAAATTGTCTTTTTAATAAAACTTAATTAATTTTGAGATTTTGTTAAAAAGATAAATATTTTAAGTGACCAATTACACCTAGACAAAAAAGATTGGTGGCGACTCCCATTGTTTTTAAATGTTTTCAAAATCGTTGAGCGCGAAACTGTTACGACAACTATATCAGTCCGTGGTTTAAGGTCCATTTTATGAAATTTTGACAACGTAACAATATTAATTGACCTAACCTTCCTATAGTTAGAACATAGTTTATATCTCAAATTTAACCAACAATTCCTAATCTAGGCATAGTATCCCTATGCCATTTTACACATTTTCCTTACCACAATATGCCACAACATCGTGCAGTAGCTTATAGCACCCACTGATACTCCTTTACCCTCCTGAGTTCAGCGCTGCAAAACAATATCAAAATGCATTCAAAATTTGATATTCCTTTCATACCAGATAATCTACAATTTAAGACCTTTCATTCTTTCTAATACTATGGCAATTTCGGTCTATTTCTTACCGGAGTCTACAAGTGAAACTATAGTTAATTCGTGTTTTTTTAACTAACTTAACGGACAGTCTTATTAACATTTATACATCATTCTTTAACCTTCAAAGTATTGAATTGAGAACGGTGACTTTATCTTCTCACCTTGGCCAAATTCACCACTTAGTGCCACATTCATTCTTTTTCAAATCTAACACCATGGCTAGCTTTTACACATTCTCTACCTTCATTTTAAACCATTTATGCATGCAAAATCATATGGCATCATGTAATCCTCATGTAAACCCTCTCTTGGTCGAAACCCTAAGGAGACTCTGCACTAAACTTTGTTTCATTTTAAGCATATACACATGTTATACAAACTTAGACCAATCACAAACACTAGATAAAATCAAAGGAAACTTCATTTTCTCTTACCTCTCCTTGTGGCAAAAAATGGTGGGCTTCTTTCACCAAGCAAACAGCCAATTCAGGCTTCCAAATTCTAGGTTTAAGTAGAGCTAAGTGAGGGGAACAATTCTTCTTTAGGGTTTAAGTTGATTTGGTGGCTTGAAGAGGGTGATTTTCAAGGCCTCTCTCTCTTACACTAAGTGAAATTTTGAGAGAAAATGGCGACATGGTGGCCGGCCTATTAAGGAAGATGATGATAAAATATCTCATTTTAATTATTTATATCATTAAAATATTTTATAATGGCTAATTACTATGTTGCCGTTTTAAAATTTCCTTTATGCCTTTCATATCCCAACTAATATATTATATTTAAATCATTTTATTTATTTCCAAATTATTTTTATTTTCACTTATTTTATATATATATATATTAAAAAAGTCAAACACTTGACTTCTCATCTGATTTGGCTTGCCCCACTTGTAAAATTACTTAAATACCCTTAAACAAAGACTTTTAGGCTCATTCACGTTACTTTCAGATTTTCGCGTGATTCAGTCTATGGCTTGGAATTTTATAAGGCATCTTCACACGAGGGTTTGACTATAATCATCTATGGATCAAAAGTCAAACTACGTTGACCATTATTGTCAAAAGTTTTTCTGACCTATGGACAAAACCATCATTTTTGAATTTGTTGACGCAAACCTAGGTATGCCAAAACGAAGGAATTTCAAAAAATGATTTCTTACCAATTATGTATTTTGGGTCCAAAATTAAGAATTTGCCACTTCTGTGCCCATCCTGGTCAAGGATAATACTATGAGGCCAACCTAGCAATTGCTCCATTACCTACTAGGCATAGGGCGACTTATCGTTATAGGTTTGTCTGAACATTTTAACTTGAAATACTATGTAAGTGTGGAAGGAGTAGCTAAAATTGTGAATCTCACAAGATCACACACTCTAAAAGCAGTCATAAATTTTTAAGATATACCTAAGGTAATAGTATCTAGTACTTAACTAGGCTTCACAACACCAGTCTTTGTGGGACGATATTTCTAGACTTACCTCTATATTACTTGAAGACCGTGTATATTTGCACGTAGATATCATTTAGGGTCGACAACAGTTTATGTACGTATAGTCTCAAGTGTGTCACGTATGCTATAAAAATTAGAGAGTTCAAATTTGTAATTTCAATTTAAATGCACATGCTTTTCCAGGAATCTAAGTTCGAAGTTCTAAATCAATGCTTTAAACGATGTTTAAAGTTCTAAAACAATACTCAGACTAGTGTCTCGAGTTTTGAGCAAATGCTTTAGCACAGCTAAAAGTATAAGTCAAATGTTCTAAAACGAGATATGGCCTAAACAGTTCAAACTATCAATAAAACTTATAAATACCATTGTAGCTATTAGCGAGCCAAATGTCCCAAATAGGCACTAACTATGGCCATAGAATCTTTAGCCCAGCCAAGACTTGTTTGCGATTATTGTCGGACAAGCCTAAAATACCTAATGATCATTAACACGTTCAAGTGAGTTCTGAAATGGTGCTTTATTGACATTATCAAGATATGCCATAATCTCAAAACTGTAGTTTTGGAAGTGCTAAAAATTCTAACATTCAAATAGTTCGAATGCACTAAAATTCAATGATTTTAACATTACGAAGATATGTCATGCTTTTTCATTCAAAAATCACGCTATATACACATGTAAGTATGCCATATGTCATTTCAAAGGTTTTTATAGTTCAAATACCTTGATGTTCTAATGTATGCATTTTGAAACCCATGCATTTCTTTTAAATACTCAAGTTTATTTAATGCAATGCTTTAAGTTAATGCATTGGATCATAAATTTCCAAAAACACAATAATGTGGCAACCTTGCATTATGCCAACATGCCTTTCTCACTTAACTATCCTAAATCATATCCCATTATCACATGGCTATCTAATCCAAATCAATTGTATAACACATCATACCAATTCGTCGCATGCACCACACGAGGCTAATATGTCCTCATTAGTTGTATTGCATTGGTAAGTTAATCTTACAAGGTATAAGTTAGTACATCTAATGTAGGTATGATAGAGATTGAGATATATAAATGTGATTGTGATTGTGGCTATATATATGATTAGAATTATGGATATATATAGGTAATTGTAATTGTGGCTATATATATGATTAAAACTATGGATATATATATATATATAGTTGAGATTATGGATATAAATGTGTATTTTTGGGGTTGTAGAAATGAATACATATATTGTTAAGATTGTGGATATAAATATATATTTAAGATTTTGGATATTTATATATAGTTGAGATTGAGGATAAACATATATATTTTTGAAGATGTGGAAATATATAAATATAGTTGAGATTGTGAATATATATAATTGAGATTGTGGATATATATCTATATTGAGATTGTGGATGGATATATATGAGATTGAGATTGTGGATATGTATATGTTACTGAGATTGTGGATATACATATATGTGACTGGGATTGTGGATTTGGTTACTAGTAGAGGTGGCAAATGGGTCGGTTTGAGCGGGTTCAGTCAGGGTTATATTTAGGTTCAGTTTATTTCGATTTCGGGTTTTTCGATCTCAGGATTTTTCGATTTTGGGTACTTTCAGTTTTGAGTTTTTTCAATTTTTGGCATTTTTGGGTTTGTTTATTTTTGGTTTCGATCTGGTTTTGTGTTTAGTCCAGTTTTAACCGAGCGAGCTTAACAAGCTTAGTCAAATTATTTTGAAATTTTATAAGTTATAAATATTTTTATAATTTTTAATGTAATAATTAATTTAATTTTATATAGTTAATAAAAATATAATAGAAATGCTAAATTAAAGTTAAAATTTAATAAATATTTATATAAATATAAATTTTACATTTTAATGTTTTTATTACTTGATAATTGTTATTTATTTTTTTATTTCCTGCGATATTTACATTTGTTATAAAATATATAATTATATAAAAATTTATTTTTTAAGTGAGTCTATATGTATAGTAAAACTAAAGGAAAGTGAAAATCTAAAAGTATTAGCTATACAAATAAATAACTAACAAATTATAAATAAATCACACTAAACAATTAAACATTTATATAAATGGCTTTATACTATTAACAATAACTTACTAGGTCATTTTATTTTTTTGGATCAACATTGGGCCATTGGAATTTGGACACTCTTAGTTCAATATATTTCTTTTTTTTTTTTTACTTTGTTTTATTAGCTTTTTTAATAATTATATTATTTTTTAATAAGATTTTAAATTTTTAAGAATTGTTTTACATATATTTTGTTTTTTAAATACCAACATAATTAGTAATTAAATTAAATCTAACAGTATAACTAGTTAACTAATCCTTCAATTATAATGTTGAACAAAATTATTGTCACATCCCAAAATGTACAATATTTATCACATTATAACACCACACATGACGGTTGGGCTGTCTACGATGCTTTATCACTCACTTATGAAAAATAGTAACTACTACTATACTTAAATTAAATCAGAAGTCGATGAGAATATTTACTGCAATATATATAAAGTATGTACACGTGTTCTACATCTCCAGTACAGGATTTATACAAAGGTAGTATTGAACAGCTATGTCTGAAAACATATAAAAGAAATGCTACCTCCAGGATCCACTAAGTGCTGCCTCGGGGTCAACTACAACGTAGCTAAATCCGTGGAATGAAATCACTGAAGATACTCTGTGGAGTGAGAAAATAAAGGACTGAGCTAACGCGCTCAGTAAGAGAATTGTATGTAAAACTGATACTATAAAATCTATATGCTAAAAACATTTGCATCCTAATAGCTCATTAAACTCAAAACAAGATGGATACTATAGTCGGCTAGGAATACCGGATAGAGTATGAAAGGTATTTTAGAATACCGTACGTGTCCCGGCTCCTAGAAGCAACTATAGGGAGTAATCGTTTTCTCTTGATATTCAAATTCAAGTAAAACATTAAATATCACATGATAAAACACTTAAGTAAATAGTTAAGGAATTAATATTCCTTTCAACAAATATTCATTTCCACACTTGTAAAATACTGTATAATATTTAGTTCACATGTAGTACATCAAAAGCTCAGTAGCTGCAAATAATTTAGTACCAGCTAAAGGCAATCATCAGTACAGCATTATGGAGACCAGGCAACACCCTAAATATATCATGCTATAATAATATCTCGAATAGGGAAAATAATAACACATGAGATCTATGGCCATAGTTTATGGGGTCCATGGTGTGCACTGATCAGGTGTCCACCGGGACGCTGATAATAGAATCAGTATCTATCAGCACTAACAAGTGACACATGAGCATGATATGGGGCCTAATAGTCTCAAAATAGTAAACACGTGATGTAAACACCATTTATGAAATCAATTTCATTGAATACAAGTTCAATCAATCCATAAATATTCATAAGGAAAATATTTTCATCTTATGAATAACAATTTATAAAATATTCATACTATGGTAATCGTTCCAGAAAATGTTCTAAATATTTATAAAACAGTATAAATTACATGCTGGTACTTTCACGTAAATAAAATTCCTTAACAAGAATATTTAAATATAGGTTTTTTGGTAATATATAAAATTATGCAATTTAATGAATTTCATGGAAATTTCCCAAAATTTTATTTCCACTTTAGAAAAATGCTAGAACTATTTTCTAAATATTCCTATAATTTTCAACAGAATGATGGCTATTTTTAACCTAGCCTTCCTGCTCGAAAATTATAGTTTATAATTTCAACAATAGCCACAATTCACCAAATTTCACCACTTTCAAAGGTAATTTATATCCAAATTATTTTATAAAAATAGTGTGAACCAAACTATGCATTTACAGTATCCCTACAGTTCACACACACATCCCTTACCTGTAGGATGAAATCTAATTATCCGATAGCACCACGTACGAATCACCTCTCCCGGGCTGTAATAAAATTCACCCAACATCATTATTCACCATAATTAAAATTCTAATAATTTTTCTTGCACTAAATTCTACTATTTTTCAGTAGAAAATATTAAACCGGTATAATTCGCACCGGTGCTAAACCTAACTTCTTCAATTCAACTCCGAATCAAATTTTGACTTCACCATCGGTCTTCTTATAATTTCTACAGTCTCTTAACACCTTAACATCATGAATTGAAGCATCACAACCCTCCCATCTGACCACGAAAATGGCTTCTTGCCATTTTCATTGTTTTTCCATAATTTAACTATTACACTTGTCTTAACTAAGCTTAATCATCATCTTAACATCAATTTTATGCATAAGACACTATAATTCCTCTTAATCCTAAGCATGGCCGAAAACCCCAAATATAGCTTGGACATGATTTAATTGAAATCTAATAAAATAAACTCTTAATTCATGCTTAGGAAGCTTAGTTATCCCAAAATCAACCATTAAAATTCAAGGAATATAAAAGCATGAAAATGGGTTACCTTGACCGAAATTAAGGGGCTGATTTTCTCTTGATTTAGCCACTTAATCAAAGGGCTATTGGTATGTTTAGAGAGAGGAAAATGAGTAGAGCAATTTTTGTAGAGATAGCTTAGTGGAAATTTAGTGTTTTTAGTGAGTTTTTGGAAGCTTTTTATTTCTATTCTTTGTTCTTCCATGGAGGTCCCGAGATGAAGAGGAAGAAGAAGCTGCAAAAGTGCCGGCAGCAGCTGAAATATATAAAAATATTTGGAGATATTTTATAAATGTTAAAAATAACAAAAATGCCATTAATGATAGATTTTTCGGTCTTTTTCTTCTGGAATTTTTTACAACTAGGTAGTTGAACTCCAAAAATTTATCTTCCATCACCAAAAATTCATATTAAGTGTATGTTGATAAATGGTGGTGGTTTGGTTCAGGTTTAACCTTTTCGAGAAGGTGAAATTACAAAAATACCCTTACCGGGTAAATCACGTAGAATTCTAATTGACTACTGATTCAGTCTATCTATTTACATAACCCAGGACTTATTTTCATGTAGAATATCATTCTTTAATCACTAGATTAAATTCCCATTTATTTTGACCTCAATTTATGAAAATGCCACCGGGCTATGTACTCAAACGTCATTTCCTAATTTGTTTTCATACTCTTCAAAAATAATCTAAATGAGGAAATTTAGGCTTAAAATTCGTACCGTATATTTATTAGACCCTCTGTGTATTATCTGTCTGGTCTCACGTCCATCCAAGCATTGTATAACCTGTGGGCCCACCACACTGTACTGGCTCATATCTGCGAAATTCACAGGAAATGAACAATGTGAGTGTCCTTACATGTGAAACAATATCTGAATGCACAGTTCTCACAATTATAGTGTACATTAAAAAAAACTTAATATTATGAATAATTGGTCAACTAATTACCTTAATTTTATATTTATTTTGTTTTTGGTTTGTACATAAATCATAATATTAATATTATTACATTAAATATAATCGTACTCGTACACACTAATTAATCAAATATTTAGTTAAAAATTTAGAACATTAAATTAAACAAGTTATATACACTAATTGACATTATATTATATATAATAACATTTGATATAATCATATTATATACAGTTATGCACCAATTGAGTACTAATTTTTTCAAGTTCACATTAACAGAATAATATTAGATATACACCAATTGATCAAATGTCTAATTAAAATGTTAAATAGTAAATATTACTAAATTAATTAATATAATGTTAGTTATTTAAATATAATTAATTTTAATAAAGTATAAAAAACAAATTTTATTAAAATTATCACTTATACAATAATAATTCTCTAGTTTGTAACAGTCCACAGTACAGTAAATAACATATTTTACACACAAATTTACAGTTGGGCTGTCTGTGATGCCTTTAACACGTTAACAGTCACAATAATAGATGGTAAACATTTCTTTATTTAATAAATTTGAAATATAAAATTGTTTCAATATTCCGTACACTTTACATCCCTTATTTCTATTTTACAATAAAGTAGTACTATATACATATGTCTGAATATAAAAGAAATGTGACTGTACCTTTAAAATAAGATGCACTTACCCTTGTGTGCGAATTCATAACTCTATTATTTGAGGAAGTTCTCAAGTCATCCCTGAATATAATCTGAAATGTTGGAAAGAAAGGGAGTGAGCGAACCACGTGCTCAGTAAAGGAGTCGTATGCTGCTTGATATAATGAAATCTATATGCTGAAAAATATTTATTTTTTCATAAATCTAAATGGTATAAATCATTTAATTTCCACCACTTCAGTAACAGTTCAAAACACATGATAGTTTTAGTGATTAAACAGTACAGTGAACTGTAGATATAAAACTGTAAAAACAGTAATCAGTCACTTTCAGTACAGTAGTTTGTAAATATCCAAAATCGTTGAATAAACAGTCAAGTAATTATTTCTATATTAGAAATAATTTTCATAATATCTTTTTCCAATAAACAATGACTGTCAGTGCAGTTCAGTAAACAATAATAAGTACGATACAGTTCAATAAACAGTATTTCTCAAGTACAGTATAGTTCAGTAAACAGTATTTCCCAATGCAGTACAGTTCAATAAAACAGTATTTCGGTACAGTTCAGTTCAGTAAACAGAATTCAGTATGGTCTAGTCCAGTAAACAGTATTCAGTACGGTTCAGTTCAGTAAACAGTAATTCACAGTGCAGTACAGTAAAATAGGATTCGGTAAATCCCTTCAGTAAACAGAAATCAGTAAGTTGAGACTAGGCATCACCCTACATCATATCATGCTATCATCGTCCACTAAGGTACACAGTAATCATCCCCAAAGGGATACAGTAACAATATACAGTGAGATCTATAGCCATGATCTATAGGGAGTCCTCGGTATACACCTGCCAGGTGACATCTGGGACCACTGATGACCGGCAGGTCAATCACCCACGTGACAGTAACGGTAACAATAGTAAGCATGAATCTCAGGGCCTAAGTCTCAAAAATAGTATAAAAACCGTACCACAACCTTTATGAATCTTATTCAAAATAATTTGAAATATTTCATGTTTATCCATAAGGCTCTCACATTTTCACATATCATTACCTTTATGGAATTTATAAAATAAATAAAATCATCACTTAATTCCATAAAGGTATAAAATCATTCATTTTCTCATAAAAATACCTTTAAGGAAATCAAATGAATTAAATCATTTATTTAAATAATTATTTCCAAAAAAGGTATCTGTTTCTCATTTCCACATATCGTAACTCAATCGGTAAATATTAATGTATTAAGTGAAAACACAAATAAATATTCATTTTGAATATTTAATATCATATAAAACATAATTAATTTCTCACTTTAATGAAAATATAAAACATGAATATTTAATTTTATAACTTTCTCATAATTTCCAATTTATGGAAAATTGGTGGAAATTATATTCAAAATTTCCCATTTAAATCATTTCATGCATCTAAAATATTTTATAATATTTTAGAATACTTTTGGAAATTTTTCGACAGCATAATAACTGCGAATTCCTAACCTCCTGCACAGAGTTCACAGTATATAAACCAACTTATCAACCACAAATTTTGCATGTTTTCAAACCAAATCATGCATCCAATATTCTCATAAAATTTAGCTCGAGAAAAACATACAATTCATTATATCACTACAACTCACACACTCTCCCCTTACCTATCTTACAAAGTTGAGCTTCTAGATGTCACCACACGAAATCCAATTATTCAGGCTGCAAAATAATGTGATAACCACAAAATTTTCATTTATTGAAAATTATTAATATTGGAAATTAATATTTAAGAAAATAGATAAGAGGAAATAAATAAATTAAAGTAAATAAATAAAAATTTATTTACGAGATGGGAATATCGTTGAAATTCTCGAAATTAAGGAAGTGATGAAAATTAGAAATTTAGTGAAAGACATTTAAATTTTGAAATAAGAATGAAGTATGAAAAATAATGAACAGAGAATTTAATTTGGAGAATGGAAATCCAAATTAAATAAGAAAATGAAGAATAAATATGAAATGTGTTTATATAATTATATATTATATAAAGGTATTTTTATACAAATACATATGTATATAAATATAACATCGTATGTATATACAAGTATATACATATTTGAAAAATGTAAATATTATTTTACATTAAAAGTTTATATGTATATATATATATTGTAAATACAATATATATTATAAAATAGCATATATATATATATATATATATATATATATATATATATAAGTGCTATTTAAATTAAAGTATATAAATATACATATAAATCTATGAGTTATATATATATATATATATGTATGTATGTATGTATGTATATAAATATAATTTTGTTAATACATAAAATATATATTTTTACATATAATATATATAGTACAATTTTATGTGTATAATATATTATATTATATGTATAATATATAATATATATATATATGTGTATATATTTAAATGTAAATAATAAAAAGAAAATAAAAGGAAAACAAAAGACTAGAATCGGGAAGACTCCCGATTCTGTCTCCCGAAGAGGCCGCCCCCGTCAGCGGCCGCCGGAGAAGGAAAGGAGAAGAGGGAAGAGAAGCGTCGCCGGCAAAGGAAGCCGACGCCAATGCCGGCGAAGCGAAACGGAGAAGGAATCGGCGTGAAACGAAAGCAAAAGCCAGAAGAGAAAAGAAAATAGGAGACGGTGGTGCCGGCCGATCCAGGCACCGCCACTGCCATCGAAGCACCGCCGAAGGGAGAGGAAGAGGATGGAGGCCACCTGAGGCGCGGTGAAAGGCGGAGGAGGGCCGGCGAAGAGGCGAAAGAAACCGAAGGTAAATCGACTCTATCCGCCACCATGCCGTCGATCCAAGCCGAACGAAGACCACTAGCGGACTCGCCGTGCCATCGGCCAGCTGAAGGGCGCCTGAACTGCTGGAGAATCGCCCGCCGGTGAGGAACCGACGAGGAGGAACACTGACCGATCTGAACCGATCTGACCGGGAAAGGAAGAGGAAAAAGAAAAGAAAAAGAAAAGAAAGAGAAAGAAAAGAAAAAGAAAGAAAGAAAAAGAAAAGAGAAACAGGAAGAAAAAGAGGAAAAAAAGAAGAATTTCGGAAATTATGGGAAATCTCAAAAATTCGAAAACCCGGGAATTACGAAAATCGGTAAGAAATCCCAAAAAATGTTAAATTATTTAAATAATTTATTTATTTAAATAATTATAGAAAATTCTAAATTTTAGAATTTAAATTCCATAAAATTCCCTCGATGACCGAGACGATGGAATCGGACGAAGTGAACACGGGCGCGACAAACAAGGCAGTCACCGACCCGGAAAAGGTGAGGGATGCATGTGTAGCACTGTAAGGATATTCAGTCTGCATGATTTTAATTATGAAATATTTTATGAAAATATTTATGAAAATATTGCAATGAATGATTGGTTGGAAAATTGTGGTGAAGTATCGGTTGAAATTATAAACTGTATTTTCCGTGCAGGAGGCTAGCCAATCGGCAGCTGTTATACTACCGAAAAATTATCGAAAATTATCGAAAATTTCTAGAAAATTTCATAAAATCATAATAAATGATTTTATTTCACGAGAAATGATTTTCAACCACGAAAATCGAGAAAATGAATATTTTTCATAAAAACATGAATAAAATGAAAGTGATCTTAAAATATTCATGTTTTCAAGAATGGTGATAATGAAATCATCGAAAATTCTCCTGATATGTAAATTACACGAAATACGAGATGAAAAATGAAAAGAAATAAAGTGAATATTCTTATATATATTTCTTAAATATTCACTAAATGTTTTTATAACCTTTATAGTTTTAAATTATGAAATTATATATATTTTTATAAATTCCATAAAGGTTTATTGATGATAAAATATACGGTTTTGAGACTAGATGGCATCCTATCATGCTGATATGTGATATGTGATATGTAGTCCCGGTCGACACCTGATCAGTGATTCGTCAAGGACAATTATAGACTATGGCCATAGATCTGACATGATTATTTATACCCTTCGGGGTCTATAGCATGATATGAGTAACGACCCAGTAGACGGGTTGGGAGTGCATGCCTAAGTCTCCATATATGAGAAATGTTTTATATGATATGTTATATGTTAAATGTAAATGTTTTACATGATATATGATACGTGAAATGAAAAATGTTTTATATGATATGTAATATGTGAAATGAAAATGATTATAGCATTTTACATAATGCTTATTTTAGTACTGATTTTAGTACTACGAGATAATCTTTTTATGACATGTGATATGAACATGTAATATGTTTTCAAAAGGAAAAAGAGTTTATAAGTCTAATATTCTTACTATGATTTTAAATTGATATTAGACTATATGTGACATGAATATGTAATATGTTTTCAAAAATGAAAAGGAGGAAAGTAAATCTAATATTCTTGTTTTAAATTTTAAATTGAATATTAGATTTAAATGATATATATGTTATACAAAAAGGATTTAATAGCTTATTTTGCTATTTTAAAGTACTGTACTAATTATGATTGTACAGTAAAACATGAAATGAGTTTTAAAGGAAAATGATGATGATTTAACTAATATTCTTTTCAAAGAAAATATGAATATTAGTTATTTTATTTAAATGCTTTATTTCATAAAAGCATTATTTTCAAAAGAATATGAAAAGGTTATGGAATAAAAAGAAAAAGGATTAAATTTCAAAACAAAAATGAAATTTACTCTCTACAGTTGCTTCTAGGTTCCGGGACAAGATAGATATTTTAAAATACCAACCTTACTCCATCCGGATCCCTAGCCAATGTAGTATCCTTCCTACATGCGACCCTAAAGCCCCATAGGAAAATGAAAAAGATTTTCAGCATATAGGAAGCTGAATATCAAGTATGCATATAATTCCCTTACTGAGCCGTGGTTTGCTCACCCCTTAATATTAACATTTCAGGTTTTTGAGGACTAAGAGTCTGACATCTAAAGGACTTTGGCTGTGCATTTGGGGACAATGCAACAGCTTGATTTATTTAATAAGGTATGATCATTTATTTTCTGTATTTAGACTTATCTTCAGAACTACTTCCTTATGAATTAAAATAAGGGATGTAATTCATATTATAATTTAATATGTAATTGTTTATATGTAAAAGAAAAGTAAAATATCGCAGACAGCACAACCAAATAAGATGTATAGAATAAGGTGAAAAATAGGGTCACGGGCTGTGACAGATTTAATGGTATTAGAGCAGGGTTGGCCTGATGTCTGTCGATACTTTTGGGAAGAAAATGTGTTGAAAAGGTTAACATCCCTTGTAATACTGTGTAGTCTAAATACATAGAGAAAATAAATGATTGTAAATTGAGTAAAGTGTTTAGAAGGGGGTGAGAATTATGAACTAAAGATGTCAAAAAGGGAAAACGGCTCACGAATGTTAACTAAAATGGTGATCTTATAATCTAAATGAAGGTCGGTTCGTAAGGAACAGAAATGGACTCGGTGAGGGCCCACTAGTACTTTTCTGTCGGATCGAACTGAGACCTGAAAGTGATTATATAAAGGAGGGGAATGAAATATCATCGTTAAATAGACCTTAAGATCACAGATTGAAGGTATTTTGAGGAGAGAGAATATTTTTGACCAAAAATGACCAAAATACCCTTGTGAAATTTTACCGGGAGTCAAAATAGACCAACAAAAGTTGAAATTGATTGATTTGACAGAGAAATTGATGATGTAAAGCTGCATTTCATGCAAAATAATTCAATTATGGATCCTAGTGGACTTCTTTGTCGAAATCGAATAAGATCTTAAAATGCTGATATTGGTACGAGAAATGGAGTACTATCAGCAAATTGATAATAAGATTACTGATTTAAATGTATAGTGAGGAGAAAAAAATGTGAAATGACGAAAATACCCCTATGTGGGATTATGCTTTGAATAGTGATAAAACCATTTAGATTTTGAATATATTAATAGTAATGGAGTTATTGAATGTATAAAGGACATAATATGAGTATAACGATCCCGATTATAAATTTCACTACACTTGGAGTGTTGATGTGACTCGAATGGTTATAGGAAAGTCGTAGGATGAGCAACTTAGTATTGATTTTATAGGTCTAACTTAAAAGTGTATTAATGAGATATTATTACGGGATCGTTAGATATGATGAAAAGTAAAATGATTACTGATGATGAATGAGAAGTGATCGGTATGGTTGATGAAATCCATAGCAGTATGATTAATTCTAGTTCTAAAACAATCATACAATTTTCTGAGGTATTAAATGGATATTTTAAAGAACCAGAATATTTTGAAATATGTTTTATAGAATAATGTACTGTATGGAGTATATGAATTGGAGAATGCATAAGAACAGTAAGTGAAGATAAGCGATAAGGAAGACAACAGCTAACCTGAATTATTAAATGAAAATGATTGTAAAAGTAATTACAGTAGTAATGAATCGGTTAGCTGTGAAAGGTGTTAATCAAATGATGACACTTGATATATAGTTCATTAAGATGATTAATATGCTGTGAAGTATAGGAAATAAGTGAATCAAGGCGGAGTAGATGTTAAAATGATTTAAATATTAAATGTCTCTGCCTTGAGGATAATGCAGTGAAATGATGGACATAGAGATGAAATGTCCAAATGATAAGAGATGTGCGATTTAAGAAAGTATCGGATGAGATTCTCGCTAAATTTTCAGAGTAACATAGATTGAGAAATCGAGTTAATATTGACTTAATCGTGGATATGAAATCTATTCTAAGCTTATATCGGAGAACATAGACGAATCCGAAAAGCTTAAGAAAACAACTCTGAAAAATTAGCGAATAATGAAATTCACTTATATAAGGATAATTGATGGAAATACAGATGATGTGATTGAGGATGAATTAAATGGCGAACTAAATTCCTATTATACACTAAAGTTCTTATTAAGAACAAATAATCAATTCTATGGAAGTGATGCCTTATTTGATTTAATCTGAGATGTACAAGGACCTTATAAGATCAACCTCTGTACAAGGCATCACTAGACGAAAAGTTGGAAATTGATGATCATAAGATGATAATGATTAGAACTTGATATAATTTTTACGAGTTCCTATTGAGGTTTACAGGATCAACGAAATACCTTGTAAGGTATATGAGCCTAATGAATGAGGCACCCAGATATGGATAAAGTAATGATTACTGATACAGTATAAGACATCAATGGAAAATGAGCAGCATAGTCGTATGACCCTACGGACTCTCAAAGATTGTAATTTATATGTTAAGATTGGCAAATAGAAGAGGGGCTAGACAGTATCTCTTTCTAAGATATATGATCTCGAATGACAGAGCAATGTGGATCTGTCTATGATGAAGAGATAGTTATCAAGATACGGAAGGTACTGGGTCTAGTTAAATACTATTGCCAGTCTATAAGAGAGTTTATGGGTTAGCTGCTCTACTGACGTGACTAATAAGTAAAAAGTTAAAGTCAGTGGATGAATAAACATAAAGATGATATGTAAAAGGTTAAAGGAATTTAATAGTGAAATATTTTAACATTGATGAAAAGTGATTGAAATGATGATGAAGGAAAAGATGAATATGTAACAAAAGGACAAGTACATGATGAAGAGGGAACACGAATATGAAATAGTTCCCGAATTTAAAACTAAAAGTGATTTTGTAGTTATCACATGATTATGATTAAATGTAAGATTGAGCCAAACTCGATAGAGGAAAAGTAATTATACTCAAAGGAGTAAAGAAGTGATTTACATTTTACTGCCAGTCATGTAAATGGAAAATGATAAATATATATATACCACTTTGAAATGATGGAAATGGTGGAATTATAAGGATAATGTGGTGATTAAATGGATAATTCGAGGATTCAATCATCGAATGACCATACTACATGAAAGAAAAGATGATATGGAGAGAAAATAATTGTCTCCTGATTCAATTATGGTAAAAGATGGTAAATATCAAAGTCTACAAATGAGCTGCAGCATTTGATGAAATAAATATGAAATGAGTATTGGAGATAATAATGAAGAATCTAAAAGAGATATGATAATATGGAAGTGATTATAGACTGATAGTCTAATGAAATCACTTCTCCTTTATCAAACTCTTAGATTCTTTAGTGCCATAGTCGAAATTTTATTATAAAATGATGAGAATGTATGTAAAGTTCCAGTGAGGCTTATATGTGATAGGAATCTCTGAGTAGCTATATATGTATGGGAAATAGCAAAAGGCTCTGAGATTCCAAATCTATTGACAGCACCGCTCCGTACATGATGTAAATGTTTGAGCGTAGAATGGAAACGCTCGATGATATGTTGAGTGAGCGAATGCACGAGATGTAAAAGCTACTGGACAATTACATACAATTGATTAACTTGTTTAAATGACAGTACCAAACTATATCGACTTGGCACCAAATAAGGAAGATGAATGAGGAACAATATGAATCATATGTGATATGAAAAAGAGTGGAAATGGATAACTCCCAAATCGATAAGAAATTTAAGGAAGTATAAATATATGATGAATGACAATATATACTGGTATAAAAAGAATCTTGATGCTGGAAGTATACTGGTAGTATAATTTGGAAGATGAGATAGAGGACAAGAACTATAAGTATACAGAATGGTACCAGCTTTGACTTAAGTTAAATTCGAAGGACCGAATTTCTTAAGGTGGGGAGAATGTGATAACCGCAAATTTTTCATTTATTGAAAATTATTAATATTGAAAATTAATATTTAAGAAAATAGATAAGAGGAAATAAATAAATTAAAGTAAATAAATAAAAATTTATTTACAAGATGGAAATATCGTTGAAATTCTCGAAATTAAGGAAATGATAAAAATTAGAAATTTAGTGAAAGACATTTAAATTTTGAAATAAGAATGAAGTATGGAAAATAATGAAGAGAGAATTTAATTTGGAGAATGGAAATCCAAATTAAATAAAGAAATGAAGAATAAATATGAAATGTGTTTATATAATTATATATTATATAAAGGTATTTTTATACGAATACATATGTATATAAATATAATATCGTATGTATATACAAGTATATACATATTTGAAAAATGTAAATATTATTTTACATTAAAAGTTTATATGTATATATATTGTAAATACAATATATATTATAAAATAGCATTTATATATATATATATATATAAAAGTGCTATTTAAATTAAAGTATATAAATATACATATAAATCTATGAGTTATATATATATATATATGTATGTATATATATATAATTTTCTTAATACATAAAATATATATTTTTACATATAATATATATAGTACAATTTTATGTGTATAATATATTATATTATATGTATAATATATATAGTGTATATATATATATATATATATTTATATGTAAATAAAAAAAAGAAATTAAAAGGAAAACAAAGACCAGAATCGGGAAGACTCCTGATTCTGTCTCCCGAAGAGGCCGCCCCCATCAGCGGCCGCCGGAGAAGGAAAGGAGAAGAGGGAAGAGAAGCGTCGCCGGCAAAGGAAGCCGACGCCAACGCTGGCGAAGTGAAACGGAGAAGGAATCGACATGAAACGGAAGCAAAAGCCGGAAGAGAAAAGAAAATAGGAGACGGCGGTGCCGGCCGATCCAGGCACCGCCACTGCTATCAAAGCACCGCCGGAGGGAGAGGAAGAGGATGGAGGCCACCTGAGGCACGGTGAACGGCGGAGGAGGGCCGGCGAAGAGGCGGAAGAAACCGAAGGTAAATCGACTCGATCCGCCGCCGTGCCATCGATCCAAGTCGAACGGAGACCACCAGCGCACTCGCCGTGCCGTCGGCCAGCTGAAGGGCGCCTGAACCGTCAAAGAATCGGCCGCCGGTGAGGACCCGACGAGGAGGAACACTGACCGGTCTGACCGAGAAAGGAAGAGGAAAAAGAAAAGAAAGAGAAAGAAGAGAAAAAGAAAGAAATAAAAAGAAAAGAGAAAAAGGAAGAAAAAGAGGAAAAAAAGAAGAATTTCAGAAATTACGGGAAATCCCGAGAATTCGAAAACCCAAGAATTACGGAAATCGGTAAGAAATCCCGGAAAATGTTAAATTATTTAAATAATTTATTTATTTAAATAATTATAGAAAATTCTAAATTTTAGAATTTAAATTCCAGAAAATTCCCTCGATGACCGAGACGATGGAATCGGACGAAGTGAACACGGGCGCGACAAACGAGGCAGTCACCGACTCGGAAAAGGTGAGGGATGCATGTGCAGCACTGTAAGGATATTCAGTCTGCATGATTTTAATTATGAAATATTTTATGAAAATATTTATGAAAATATTGCAATGAATGATTGGTTGGAAAATTGTGGTGAAGTATCGGTTGAAATTATAAACTGTATTTTCCGTGCAGGAGGCTAGCCAATCGGCAGCCGTTATACTGCCGAAAAATTATCGAAAATTATCGAAAATTTCTAGAAAATTTCATAAAATCATAATAAATGATTTTATTTCACGAGAAATGATTTTCAACCACGAAAATCGAGAAAATGAATATTTTTCATAAAAACATGAATAAAATGAAAGTGATCTTAAAATATTCATGTTTTCAAGAATGGTGATAATGAAATCATCGAAAATTCTCCTGATATGTAAATTACACGTAATACGAGATGAAAAATGAAAAGAAATAAAGTGAATATTCTTATATATATTTCTTAAATATTCACTAAATGTTTTTATAACCTTTATGGTTTTAAATTATGAAATTATATATTTTTATAAATTCCATAAAGGTTTATTGATGATAAAAAATACGGTTTTGAGACTAGATGGCATCCTATCATGCTGATATGTGATATGTGATATGTAACATGTAATATGTGATATGTGATATGTAGTCCCAACCGACACCTGATCAGTGATTCGCCGAGGACAATTATAAACTATGGCCATAGATCTGACATGATTATTTATACCCTTCGGGGTCTATACAATGATATGAGTAACGACCCAGTGGACGGGCTAGGAGTGCGTGCCTAAGTCTTCATATATGAGAAATGTTTTATATGATATGTTATATGTTAAATGTAAATGTTTTACATGATATGTGATACGTGAAATGAAAATGTTTTATATGATATGTAATATGTGAAATGAAAATGATTTACAGCATTTTACATAATGCTTATTTCAGTACTGATTTTAGTACTACGAGATAATCTTTTTATGACATGTGATATGAACATGTAATATGTTTTCAAAGGAAAAAAGAGTTTATAAGTCTAATATTCTTACTATGATTTTAAATTGAATATTAGACTATATGTGACATGAATATGTAATATGTTTTCAAAAAGGAAAAGGAGGAAAGTAAATCTAATATTCTTATTTTAAATTTTAAATTGAATATTAGATTTAAATGATATATATGTTATACAAAAAGGATTTAATAGCTTATTTTGCTATTTTAAAGTACTGTACTAATTATGATTGTACAGTAAAACATGAAATGAGTTTTAAAGGAAAATGATGATGATTTAACTAATATTCTTTTCAAAGAAAATATGAATATTAGTTATTTTATTTAAATGCATTATTTCATAAAAGCGTTATTTTCAAAAGAATATGAAAAGATTATAGAATAAAAAGGAAAAAGGATTTAAATTTCAAAACAAAAATGAAATTTACTCTCTACAGTTGCTTCTAGGTTCCGGAACAAGATACGTATTTCAAAATACCAACCTTACTCCATCCGGATCCCTAGCCGACTGTAGTATCCTTCCTACATGCGACCTTAAAGCCCCATAGGAAAAATGAAAAAAATTTTCAGCATATAGGAAGCTGAATATCAAGTATGCATATAATTCCCTTACTGAGCCGTGGTTTGCTCACCTCTTAATATTAACATTTTAGGTTTTCGAGGACTAAGAGTCTGACATCTAAAGGACTTCGGCTATGCATTTGGGGACGATGCGACAGCTTGATTTATTTAATAAGGTATGATCATTTATTTTCTGTATTTAGACTTATCTACAGTACTACTTCCTTATGAATTAAAATAGGGGATGTAATTCATATTATAATTTAATATGTAATTGTTTATATATAAAAGAAAAGTAAAGTATCGTAGACAGTCCAACCAAATAAGATGTATAGAATAAGGCGAAAAATAGGGTCACGGGCTGTGACAAATAATTCCACCAATAATTTTTGTTAATTATTCTCTTATTTTTTTGAACTATTAATTTTCACTAAAATGCAGCCTCATAGTACAATACTTATGTATACTAGTGTGATTTACACCAATAGTAACACACACTTCCACCACTTTAACTTTTATGACCATTGAGTCACTTACTTATTTTCTTTTCTTTTCTGTTTCATTTTATTTTTTTGGTTTTCTTTCACTGCCAATCTGCTCACGTTTCCAACAGATTATGGCCGGCAGCTCTTAAGGTCTTTTTACTTTGTTGGTTTATATTGTTTTCTTTCATCATCTAACTTATGAACAACTCCTACTTCACTCAAGATTTTCTTCAACTAACCTTACTTCGTCAAAATCCCATCAGCGTCATTCGGCCATACCATCATCACGTCACTTCCATTTGTTCAGCAAATCCTCACCAATTTTAAGCTTAAATCAGGTTTCTTTCTCAATCTATAACAATTTCCTAATTTATTCTCATTCACCAGAACATTAAAATATCACAATTTCTTCATTCATAATTTTCATTTCTTTCATGGCTGAACATATTTTGTTCATTTACACTCAGATTTGATTCAATTCAAAGCTTGAATCATGTTATTCATGCATGGAACAAGTAAAGGCCATCACAAAAAATCAACAACACATCACCAAACACCTTACTTTTACTCAGCCGAACCAAAACAGTCCCACCAGTACTTATACTTCATGTCTTCCCCTTCTAGTTTCAGATTTAAGACACTTATTGGTACAAGGAACGGGTTTAGAGAAGGATGGTGGGTGTTTTGGTGCTAACACATGGTGGATTTGTTGGATAAAATAAAGAACATGTGAAATGAGCTGGAACGAAACGGACTGCAGCACAAAAGAAATAGAGTCGGTGCTACTCTTTCTTTTTGTCTTTGCCGACTTAGAAGGCTTGAAGAAGACTCTTTTTGTCTTCTTTATTTCTATATTGTCCAATGAAAAAATGTCACCTAGTTCACTAACATCTTTCTTGCTTCATTTCATTTTTTAAATTGGATTTATATGGCATCAATTAGCAACCAACAAGAATAGCGTGAAGCACAATTTTTCTGCTATACATTTTTTACTTGTGTCCTTTCTTTATGAAGGCTCCAACCAATGGTGTTTAACTATGTTTTCTAATACCTATTTCCTTGTCTTTTTGTGCATTAAAATTTGTACAAACTGAAGCCAACAAAAAACGACGTGGAGCTCATTTTCTCCACCCGCTTGGACTTATTTTTGCTGTCCTTGTTTTATCCTTCAGCCAAAAAAATTGATCACCTGCTAACATTAAATTTTCTCTTCCCGGGTGGACTTATTTTTGCTGTCCTTGTTTTATCCTTCAACCAAGAAAATTGATCACCTGCTAACATTAAATTTTCTCTTCCCTGAAGTAAAATGTATTATATTTTGTGCAATAAAAGTTTGCTTTTCAAGCCCTCTAGCAATTTTCCACCCACGCAACACCAATTGCAGTAGAAAAGTGGCGTAAGGATTACCTTGTGGCTGTAAGGTTTTACTTGCTTTCCACTCTTGATATATTCCAACCAATGAAGATTATTCCCATATAAAATGTAAAAATTCTCTTCCCTTAAGCCTTCTCTTTCATTGTTCTTTATACCATAAAACTATTTTTCATTTCACTTAGAAAATTTTCAGCTGAACAGCACCACGGCAACAAGAATGGCGTGCTGTCCAATTATTCTTGTTGCACGTCCTTGCTTTATTTTACCTCTCTTAAGGTAGAATTCAGCCAAAATTTTCAGCCATATATCGCACCAGTGACTCCCTTCCATCATATTATTGTTTATAAATTTTTATAAACCAAAAAAAATTGCTTTTTAGCTTTATCTAACCGTAGATCACATTCAATCAGAAAATAACGTGTAGTTAAATTTGCTGCACGTTTTCTGTTTGCTTTCAGCTCTTTTTTTTTTAATATATTTCAATCCATGAAATTTAATCACTCATCCAAAAGATAAATTTCCTTCTCTTATAAATATATTTATTAGTATTTTATGCCATGAAATAACACTTTCATTTAAAATTTTCTTATTTGTTTTCTTTCTTCATTCAATACCTCTAATTCATCCTTCGATATTTATTTCAACTCTTATATACCATACTGTAATTTATAAATCCAATAATTCCAAATTGAGAGTAGAAATTCATTCAATTTTTATTTAATTCCACTAAATAGTTTAATTCCACTATTAATAATTTACAAAGTATAGTGTATAGTGTTATAAAATCGAGTCTCACATAGTATCACTTACACAGTAATAATTCTCTAGTATATTATTAAATTACATTTTTATTTACTATTAGAATTATTATTGTTGTCCACACTTTAATTTTATATTTAATTGATAATAAATAAATTATTTTTAATAAATACTTAATTCTATCAAAATAATACTTAAACACTAAGAGATTTCCTAATTTATTCTTAAAGGATTATTATAATATAATATACAAATCACTATTATAAGATACCAAATTGGTTTATTCATGTGTAAGATTATTATAATATAATAAATAATTAATTACCACTAACTTAATTTATAATTTTCTCTTTCAATGTTGTCCAAGCTTATCAAAAAAATTATACTTCTATTGTTTAATTTAATTACTTAACTTTTTTTAATATTAAAAACTTGAATTTTAATTTTAAGATTAGATTTTTTTTAATGTAAATTTAATATCTTTCTATACTTGAAAATTTAAGAAAATATAGCTTAAATTTAATTTTATTAATAATGTTGTAAATGTGCTGCACAAAATATCAAATTCAAACTTTCAAATAAATATTGAAATTATATAATTTTTTATATATTTGATTTATTATTGTATTATAATTAAAATTTTATTATAAAATAAAAATAATAAAATGTTAAAAAGATTTTTATAAGAAAATCAAATGTTAAATTAATAATATATTGTGAGATTCATATTTACTGCTATATGTACATATTATTAGTGAAGTTAAGAATAATAGATATCTCATAACTGTCCCAATGCTATTTGATTTGTAGGAATGAAAGGAGACTGGATGTTAGGCCCCACTAGCCTTCTGGTAGCTTGATGGAAGTGAAACTTGGCAAACTTGTTATTTGGAGCCGAATATAGTAATGGTAAGAATATGCACCTCAAACTCAATTATTTATGCATGTTTTGAAAAGCGTGCAAAAATTTAGAAAATGATAGTTAAGTCCATAAGCCGTTGAAATTTTCTTGAATAAAAGTCAAAACGAGTTGAATTTTGACCAAATGACAGTTATACGTAAATTCTCTTATGATGAAGTTTTAGACATGTGGACTGATAGAATAAATCAGGCAAAAAAGTAGGAAATTATGCGATTCAACAATTAGGGGTATTTTGGTGATTTCGACCATTTGACCAGACAAATCTTAGTAAAAGCGAACCAATGATTAGGGAATATTAAATAGAGGTGTTTTATGATTAAAAGAAATATTTTGAAGGTTAGGTATACTGTTTTCAACAAAGTTAAATTGCAAAGGGTAAAATTGGAAGATTTCTTAAGTATAGGAGTTGTTGGACAAAGGTTTTATCCATCCTACTATTCTCTTTGGGGCGGCCAGTTCTATTTGTCTAGAAGAAGGATGGTAGCCTACAACTGTGTATTGATTACCGATTACTCAATAAAGCTACTATCAAGAATAAATATCCTCTACCAAAGATATTTATTTGATCAATTTGATCAACTAATGGGGTGCTTAAGTGTTTTTTAAGATTGATCTGAAGTCTAGATATCATTAGTTAAAAATTCGAGAGGCAAATGTCCTTGAGACCACGTTCAGGACCCGATATGGTCATTATGAATTTCTAGTCATGCCATTTAGGATCACTAATGCCCCTATAACTTTCATGAATTAGATGTATGAGATGTTCAAAGCTTTTTTGGGCAAGTTTGTCATCATATTCATTGATGACATCTTGGTATATTCCAAATCTCAGGAAAAACACAAGCAGCACCTCTATATTGTTTTACAGACCCTTAGAGATCAAAAGCTCTATGCTAAGTTCAGTACGTGTGAATTGTGGCTAGATCAAATTTCTTTCCTAGGACACATGATGTCTAAAGACGTGGTGTTAGTTGATTCGTCTAAAGTAGAAGCTATTGTTAGTTGGAGAGATCGAAATCAGTAACTGAGATTCTGAGTTTTTTGGGTCTAACTGGATATCACCGTCAATTTGTTGAGGGTTTCTCTCAATTAGATGCTCCTCTAACACATCTCACTCGTAAGGATTTTAAGTTTGAATGGATTGATGCTTGTAAGCGCAATTTTCAAGAATTGAAGCAGAGATTGACTACAGCACCAATCCTCACTATTCCTAGTGATTTAAGGGGTTTTTCAGTGTACAGTGATGCCTTCTCACTTGGTTTGGGTTGTGTGCTGATGTAGAATGGGAAAGTGATCGCTTATGGTTCTCGTCACTTAAAGGACTATGAAAAGAATTATCCTACCCATAACCTGGAACTTGCTGCTGTGGTGTTTGATTTAAAGATATGACAGTATTATTTTTATGGTGAGAAACTCCAAGTATATACTCTTAAGACCATGAATTTTCGAAAATAAATAGTAAATATCAGAGAAAATTTAATTTGGATAAGTTGCAATCCAAATTAAATAAGAAAAGAAATGGAGAAAATAATTTTGGATATTTAGAAATCCAAAACTTAATAAGAGATAAAAATATTTTTTGATATATTTATATAATGATATTATATAAATATACTTTGGATAAATATAAATATTATTTTGTGTTAAAAGTGTAAAAAGTATATATATATATATATACACATATAAATTTTTTGATACAAAATATGTATTTAAATACATATTATAAATGGTGTATCTATATATATATATATAATTATGGTTATATGTATAATAATTATATATATTATAGTTATTATTATTAATTATATTTATAAATAATTATTTGAAAAAAAGAAAGAAAGAAAGAAAGAAGCGGGAATCGGGATAACTCGATTCCCAGCTTCCTTCTCCTCTGTTACAAAACAGAGGAGAAATGGGAAGGAGCCCCCCCCCCCCCCACGGTCAGTGAGAAGAAGAGAGGTGGGAGGAGGCGCCGTCGTCGGCCGAAGAGGGAGAGAAGGAAGTTGTCGACGACGGAAAAGAACAGAAAAAGAAGAAAGAAATCGAAGCAGAGAAGAGGGGAGACCGGAAAGAAAAAGGAGAAAAGAATAGGGGGCGGTACCAGCCGATCTAGGCACCGCCATCGCGGCCACTGACACCGGTGAGATCGGCTCAAGCGAGAGGGATGACCGAGGGTGAGAGAAAGGAGACAAACGGGAGAGAAAAGGGGAAGAAAAGGAGACCGAGAACCACCTCCAGATCTGCCACCGTCGGTGCCGCTGCTCGGGAAAAGGACGCCAGATCCGGCTTCGTGGCAACCGCGGGATGCTGTAGGGTGGCCGAACCACCGGAAATGATGGCCGCCGGTGGCTGAACCAGCCAAGCAAAGACTGAACTGGCGGAACCGACCCAACCCGATCCGACACGACCCGACCAACCTGAACCGATCTCGTCAACCCGATCCGACCTGATCAACTCGACCCGACCCGACCTGGTTCAGAAAAGAAAAGAAAGGAGAAAAAAAAAAGAAGAAAGAAAAGAAGAAAGAGAGAAAGAAGGAGAAGAAAGAAGAAGAAAGAGAAGAAGAAAAAGGAAAGAAAAAGAAATGGAAAATAAATTGATGATATTTATTGAATAAATTTATTGTTATATTGATGTTAGTGCATTGATATTGAAATTGTAGCAAAAACGGAAATGAGACGAATGGTGGAGTTCGGCTAGGCTCGGAAATCGGGAACACGCTTAGCTTGAGGCTAATTGGTAAGATACTTTTATAAAGCATTAGTAGCTTTATATTGTATAAATTGGAATTGTGATTTTTGACATGATTCATTGATTGAATTGATGTTAAAAATGCTAAGAGGACTCACAACTGATGGTGGGGGTCTTAGTAGAGGCATAAGAATTGTGGGAATCAACGGTTATGGTATAAATTGTGTTTCCTTACAGGAGGTTTAGTAAAAATTAAGCCGTTATGCTGTCGAAATTTCCACGAAAATGTTTGAGGAAAAAGATTAAGTTTCTCATATAAATGGAATATAGAAAGAATTATCGAAGGTAAATTTGAAAGGACCTTATCGTGTCATAAGAAAATTGATTTTTGAAATGGTTGAGAAGGTAAATGGATGAACATGATAACGTGAGGAATTATATTGTGAGTCTTATAGAATCGACAATTCGAGTTATATCAACATTACAAGTTGATTATTGAGTTGAAAATGAGATGGAATATCAATTCGTTGGAATAGTGATGAAAGTAATAGTAATTATACGATATAGCTTGGAAGAGGAGACCGCAGTTGGAATTTTGATAGTCGAGCGATTGAATTGTGGAACTATAAACGAAGTAATGATTTGAGAATTTTTCGAATTCGATCTCTTGATTTTAAATGGTTCCGAATGTGATAATATGGACAATTCAAGAGGTCAATGCTGAGACGATTTCACCGTATTACATCATATTACTGGTTATACGTGAGATAATAAATGGACTTACACTAGTGATATGGGTCCTAGTATCAATGCTGTGTTACACAATGGATGACTATGATGCTGAGTCACAACGAATATATGATTTGAGTATACATAACTTTATTGACATTGAGGTTGAATTACGACACAATCCGATCATTTATATATTCAAATAAATGAGTGATGAAAATATATGAATATATGGTTTTGCTTATAACCATAGAATAGGCCTTGAATAATAAGATTAATGATTGCATAAGTTCAATATTAAATTATACAGGCTATATGAAAAATTGATTTGAGGATTGTGATCTGATTTTATGATAGTGAATGAAATTGAACCGCAAGTTGAAAATTCTGAATGTGTGCCAATAGGTCAAACCATAAATGGATTTCATAAGTGATTATTGATCTTGTGGTTCTGTGATCCTCGATGTCGACTCTGGAATAGATATCAAATGAGGATATTGATATTGCATAATTTCAGTATCTTGATGATTATATAGAAACATGGTATTTAAATGCTCATAGATACTAAGAGGATTCATACTAATGATGTGGTCATAGTATCGATAATGAAATGTACAAATGAACTGTTATAGTCGATAACTATTGAGAAAGGTTATTAGATATCGAATGGTTTGAATACCAAGTGATTTGATCACTGAATAATTGAATACTGAGTAAATTGAATATCGAATGAAATGAATATGGAATGATTTGAATATTGATTTATGGATTAGACAAAAAGAAAGTTTTGAAATCGAATAATTGATGGTGATAAATTTAGACGAATTGCTTCACCGTCTTAGACGAAATTATTGCTTATATCGATATTTGAAAATAATATCGAATTTACCTATTAGGTATGATCTAATTGTGAGAACCGTAAATTTTTCATTTATTAGAAATTAGGAATATTGGAAATTAGTGAAATAAATAAATGAATTAATTATGAGATCGGAATATTGTGGAAATTCTGAAAATGGAGGAAGTGACGGAATTGGGAAATTCGAGTGAAAGAAATTAAGTTGGAAATAAAATAAGGAATAGAGGAAATTTAATTTGGATAAATAGAAATCCAAATAAAATAAGAAAATGATGAAGAAAATATATATATATTGTAAATACAATATATATAGTATTATTTCATTTATATCAAAATATATAAATGTAATTTAAGTTAAAAGTATGTAGGTATATATATTAAATACTTATGTGTTGATATATAATATATATCTATAAAATATTATATAGTATGTACTATATAATATAATATTAATATTATATTTATAAAGTAAATTATAAATATAATATATAACAAAAATATAATAAAAATAAAACAAAAAAAATAAAAAGGAAAAGAAGAGAAGAATCGGGAAAATCTCGATTCTTCCCCGATGAAGGCCGACCACCATCGGCGGCCGAGAGAGGGAGAGAGGAGAAGAGAGAGCCGTCGCCAGCAAAGGAAAAGGAGAAGGAATCAACCAGCGGCAGAACGAAAGAAAATAGAAACAGAAATGAAGGAAAAACCGGCGGAAGCCGAGAAGGGAAAAGAGAAGAGGAAACGATGGTGCCAGCCGATCTTGGCACCGCCACCCTAAGCTCGGCGGAGGTGAGGGGAAGAAGAAGGGAGCCATTGGTGAGGCCAATGACGGCGGAGGAAGGCCAAAAGGAGGAAGAGAGAAACCGAGGCAAAACTGAGCAGATTCGTCACCGTGCCGCCGATCCAGGCCAAACGGAGGTCACCGGCCAGCTGAGGGAAGGCTGAATCGCCGGAGAACCGGCCATGGAGGAAGCTAACCGGTCTGGAACCGGTCTGAACCAGAAAAGAAAAGGAAAAAGAAAAAAGAAAAGGAAAAAAAGAGAAAGAAAAAGGAAAAAAGAGGAAAAAGAAAAGAAGAAAGAGGACAAAGAAGAAAGAGGAAAAGAAAAGGAATTCCGAGAATTTGAAAAATTCCCGAGAATTCGAAAAATTCCCGAGAATTCAGAAACTACGAGAAATCCCAGGAATTACGAGAATCAGTAAGAAATCTCGGAAAGTGTTAAATTATTTAAATAATTTATTTATTTAAATAATTATGAAAAAATTCTAAATTTTAGAATTTTAATTTCCAAAAAATTCCCTCGATAACCGAGCCGATGGAATCTGGCGAGGTGAACACGGGCGCGACCTTCAAGAGGCAGTCGCCGACTCGAGACAGGTAAAGGAGGCATGTGCAGCCTATAAGGATATTTGGCACACATGATTTAAATTATGCATTTAATTTTTATAAATGCTATTAATAATGATTGGTTGGAAAATTTGTGGTGATTTACCGGTTGAGATTTAAACTGTATTTTTCGTGTAGGAGGCTAGCCAATTGACAACAGTTATACTGCCGAAAATTATTGGAAAAATTACCGAAAATCATAATAAATGATTTTTCATTACGAGAAACGATTTCCAACCACGAAAATCAAGAAATCGATTAGTTTTCATAAAACATGAATATACTGATAATTAATTTTAAAATATTCATGTTTTGAAAATGGTGAAAAAGGAAATCACCTAAATTTATCCCGATAGGTGATATTTCACGTGAAACGAGATGAAAAATGAAGAGGACCAAAGTGCATATTTTAATATATTTCTCCAAATATTCACTTGATTTTATAAATAACTTTTATGAGTTCAATTGTGAAAATAAGTGTTTATAGAAAATTCCATAAAAGTAATTAAAGGTGGAAAACAGTGTTTTGAGACTAAAAGGTCTCCGCATGTGTTTACAGAGAAAACACGGGATGGGAGTGTTGATTTGAAAAATAAATATTTTAATTTTCCATAAATCATAAAAATAATTGATTTGAATCCTGATAACTTTGAAAATCATGTTTTCGATAGAAAGCACGGAAAATCGTGCGTATATGTTTTACGATGAAAAAGGACAGTTATAACCTTTTATATTTTACAGTCATTATTTTATAAACTGTTTTCACCGAATGGAAAATGTGATTTATGCTGTTCTATAATGTTTAGAACATTTTCAGGAATGATGACCCCAGTATGAATATTTTATAAATTGTTATCCATAAGATGAAAATATTTTCCTTATGAATATTTGTGGATTGATTGAACTTATATTCAATGAAATTGATTTCATAAATGGGGTTTATATCATGTGTTTACTATTTTGAGATTGTTAGGCCCCATATCATGCTCACGTGTCACGTGTTAGTGCTGATAGATACTGATCCTATTATTAGCGTCCCAGTGGACACCTGATCAGTGCACACTGAGGACCCTATAGACTATGGCCATAGATCTCATGTGTTTCTCCTATTTGGGATGATATTATAGCATGATATATTTAGGGTGTTGCCTAGTCTCAATGATGCTATACTGATGATTGTACTTTTCATTGAACTTTTGCTAGTACTAAATTATCTACAGCTACTGAGCTTTCGATATATTACATGTTGAACTAAATATTATACGGTGTTTTACAAGTGTGGAAATGAGTATTTGTGAAAGGAACATTAATTCCTTATTTATTTACTTAAGTGTTTTATCAGGTGAATATTTAATGTTTTATTGGGATTTGAATATCAAAAGAAAATGATTACTCTCTACAGTTGCTTCTAGGTTCCGGGACAAGATAGGTATTCTAAAATACCTGCCTTACTCCATCCGGATCCCTAGTCGACTGTAGTATCCTTCTTACATGTGAGCCTAGAGCCAGCTACAAAGATTTAAAGAAAGTGAAAAATTATTTTCAGCATATCGGTTGCTGAATATCAAGTGTTGCATATAACTCTCTTACTGAGCCGTCATTTGCTCACTCCCCTATTTTAACATTTCAGATTTTCGGTGATTGTGAGATATGACATCTGAGGATTTCGATCTGCGCATTTGGAGACATTGTGACAGCTTGATTTATAATATGAGGTATGATCATTTATTTTCTGTATTTAGACTTACTTTCAGTACTACTTTCTTGAGAATTAAGATAGGGGATGTAATTGATATTACGAATTTTATATTTAATAGTTAAATGAATATGAAAAGTGAAGTATCACAGACAGCCTAACCAGATAAGTTGTATAGAAATACGTGAAAAATGTGGTCACGGGATCTGACACTAATTGAAATCAAAAGGATGGAAATGAGAGAATTGAATTATAGTATACGCTATTATTAAATGACATGTTTGATGAAAATGATATTTCACTGTTGAACTAACGATTTAAATTTGCATTGCATTTAAATCTGCCTTGTTACAACTTGAAACAATTTAATAATGTTTATATGAATACTATAAAGTATTGATTAGTTTTGAAATGAAAGTATATGGTAGATATATATTTTTTGATATATGAAGCCTCATACAGAATTTTGCCATATGCTTTACATGATATTGAAAAGAAAAACTAAAGATTTAAATGTTTTATGAGACTGTAGGCACCCTAAAAGAATTAATTTCAATAAAGCATAGTGGAAACCGCCTAATTGGAGCTTTGCTCATTAGGCAGAGATGCTTGTCCGACAATAGTCGTGGACAGGTCTCAGTCACGCCTGATCAGTGGGGCTGAGAGAGATGAGGTCTATGGCCATAGATAGCGCCCTAGTTGGTTTCCAGGGGACGATGACATGATTTTCACTACTAGCTACAGTGATTTAAGTCTTTATTGATAGAGTGATAGGGATCTAGCCTAGTCTCTAACCAATATGATATGAAGTCTAGAGTATGATTTTATTGATATGAATTCTAGACTTGACGTGATTTATACAGTACATGAGACATGTTTGAAATGAAATATATTTTGAAACAGTACATGTCTTAAACATGTTTTAAAAGTACATGTGATATGATTTCGACACTTATACGATTTATATATGATTTTGTGTCGAACTTGACATGATATGTGGTCTAGAGTGTAGATTGATTTGATATGAACTCTAGACTTGATATGACTTATAGTATACGAAAAATGTTTTGAATCGACATGATATGAAAAGAGAAATGTGCACGTTTTGATTTGAAATGATATTAAAAGACATATTTTGAATTGACATGATATGAAAAGAGAAATGTGCACATTTTGATTTGAAATGATATGAAAAGACATGTTTTGAATTAACATGATATAAAAAGTGAAAAGACATGTTTTGAATTGACATGATATAAAAAGAGAATTATGCATGCTTTCAACCTTAAATATGAAATGAATTGAAAATTCATATGTTGAGCGTGTTCTAAAGTATATATGATATGATTTGAAATGATAGCGGTTCATACAGTGAAATTACATAAGTTACCTATAAGATATGTCATGACCTTATATGGTACAAAAACATGAAGGGTATATGAGGAGTATTATGACTCGGTGGTAACGATATTTCTTCTACATGATGTCATGATATGATATGAAACATGAATATAAAAATACATGAATAGAATTATGACTTCGTACCACCGCGATCATGATCCACAATATGAGAAGTGATATGAGATGATAGAATACATAAGTATGATTATAAAATGAAAATTGACTTGATACGATATCTCAATTGGACAGGATGTACTATGAGATTGACGAGAATATGGACTAATAGTATATGATATTCAAATTGGACACAACATATTGTCGTGCGATGCACTATAGTATAATGATGAGAAAACTAAAAAGTGATTATGATGATTTATTTAGAAGTCTGAGTGATAGACAGATGACAAGAATTGAGATAATGAGATGATATCGATGAGAAAGGATTAACTGTAATTGCAAACTTGCAAGTTTTAAGTATTGCGGTTTAAGATAGTATAATCCTACTCTTGCAATTATATTAGTATCTTACTGAGCCGTGGTTTTGCTCACCCCACTAAATTTCATCTCTTTTCAGACTATTGAAGTTACAATATGCTATGAGAGCTTTTAAGTGGGCCTTCGGAGACGGTTTGCAGGTTTGGCATTGACCATCATCCTGCGAATTCACTTCGCTACTTTTAAGGTATACATTCCTTGTAAATCTTTTGTTTACATGTACAGACTTTTATTAATACACAGTACGTATGTTGTTCAATGAGTCGGGATGTAACTTAGAGATGTGATAAAACATTGTATAGAGGATCAGTGAAATTAGAGTAGTAACTACACTAACACTGAATACAAACCTTAAAATGAAAAAGAAAAATTTAGTCCATAAATTTGTAGACTAAGAAAAATATGAGAACCAAGTGAATGTCATGGTATTCAGGTCGTGACATATACTGACCATAAAAGCCTTAAATATCTGTTCTTACAGCGTGAACTAAATATGAGATAGCATAAATGGATGGAGCTGCTAAAAGGCTACGACTGCAAGATATTATACCACCCAAGGAAAGCAAATGTGGTGGCAAATGCTTTGAGCTGGAAACACTTGGGTATGGTTTCCTTCATGATGATTTGGGAGTATGATTTATTAGAGTAGTTTGCGAGCTTCAGCCTGAAAGTTACTCCTTCTGAAAGATATGGGTTGATAGCTAGTTTTCAAATTGGGCTGAATTTGATGGACCGAATTAGAAATGCTCAGAAGGAGGATGTGGTTGTATTGAGATTGCCAATCAGATACAAATTAGAAGTCAATTAGAGTATGTGATTGGCGCAGATGGTATTATGAGGTTTAAGAACTAGATTTGTATTCCTGAGGACAAACAGCTGAGAGAATTAGTCTTGACAGAGGCACATACCACATAGTACACTTCACATCCTGGCAGTAACAAAATGTATTAGAATTTGTGTAAAGTGTACTGGTGGCCTAATATGAAGAGAGACATCATCAAGTTTGTTGCAAGATGTCTCGCTTGTCAGCAAGTAAAGATAGATCATTAGAAACCAGCAGGATTGCTTTAGCTTTTACCAATATCGATGTGGAAATGAGAGCACATCACCATGGATTTCATCATGGTTTAACCAAAGACTAAAGAAATCATGATGCAATCTTGGTGATTGTTGATAGATGACAAAATCCGTTCACTTTTTGGCTATTAAGTCTACAGATTCCTTAAGTGTCTTAGACAATCTTTATGTTAGGGAGATTGGGAGATTGCATGGGGTTCCAGTGAGCATTACTTCTAATAGAGATTCCCGATTCACCTCTCATTTCTAGGAGCGATTTTAAGATGCTAAGGGGTTCTCAACTGAATTTCAGTACGACTTTCCATCCGTAGACTGATGGGTAGTCCAAGCGCACCATTAAGACGCTCAAGGATATATTGAGAGCTTGTGCACTAGACTTTCAAGGCTCCTTGGATGATCATCTTCCATTGGCAGAATTTGCCTATAATAATAATTATCATTCTAGTATCAGCATAGTACCTTATGAAGCACTGTATGGTAAAAGATGCCTCTTCTTTATTGCCTGGGAAGAAATGGGTGGTAGAAAATATTAGCTCCTGATTTGGTTGAGCAGGCCTTTAGAGATGTTCAGCTTATCTGTGACAGATTAAAGACTGCTCAGAGTCAATAGAAAAGTTAAGCAGATGTTAGACACCAACCTTGGAAATTTTTTGTGGGAGATTCAGTTTTTCAAGATTCGGGAAAAAAGGGAAATTAAGTTCTTGAAATATCGAGCCTTTTAAGATCTTAGACCGAGTGTGAGATGTAGCATTTTGATTAGCATTATCACTAGAGCTACTGGTATACATAACATCTTCAATGAATCTATGCTGGGAAATATCATCCAAATCCATCTCGTGTAATTTAATATGAATCACTAGAGATCAAGGAAGACACAAGTTATGTGGAAAGACCAGTGCGGATCCTAGATCGAAAGGAGAAAGTACTACAATCTAAGACGATTCCTTTGGTTAAGGTTTTCTGGCAGTACCACATAGTAGAAGAAGCTACCTAGGAATTAGAGAGCTTAATGAAAGAGAAGTATCTAAGAATTATTCATTGAACAAGTCTAAACAAATTTGAAGGACCAAATCTCTTAAGGTGAGGAGGATTGTGAGATTCATATTTTCCACTCTCCATTTGTATTATTAGTGAAGTTAAGAATAATAGATGTCTCATAACTATCCCAATGCTATTTGATTTGTAAGAATGAAAGGAGACTGGATAAGGGCCCCACTCACCTTCTAGTGGCCTGATGGAGGTGAAACTTAGCAGACTTGCTATTTGGAGTTGAATATAGTAATGGTAAGAATCTGCACCTCAAACTCAATTATTTATGCATGTTTTGAAAAACATGCAACAATTTAGGAAATGATAGTTAAGTTTATAGGCCGTTAAAATTTTCATAAATAAAAGTCAAATCGAGTTGAATTTTGACCAACAGATAGTTATAGGTAAATTCTCATGTGATGAAGTTTTAGGTATGTGGACTGATATAATAAACTAGGTGAAAAAAGTAGGAAATTACGTGATTCAACAATTAGGGCTATTTTAATAATTTCACCCATTTGACAAGTCAAACCTTATTAAAAGCCCAACTAATGATTAGAGAAAATTAAATAGAGGTGTTTTATGATTGAAAGAAAATTTTGAGGGTTAGATAGACTGTTTTCAATGAAGTCAAATCGAGAATGGCAAAATTGAAAGATTTCTTAAGTATAAAGGCATTTTAGTCATTCGCATAATAAAACATCAATTTTTAAAGAATTTTCTAGCTTCTTCTTCCTCAAATTTGGTAGCCACTCTTTCTTCTTCAAGTCTTCATAGCTAAGCTCACTTAAGAGAGAGAAAGCCATTAAAACACCACCCCAACCATCTTAAGACCGAAAACAGTCTGCTCCAAACCTGTACAAAATTCAAAGCTCTACAACTTGACACCAAAACCAAGTGTCAAAGTGACCAAAATCCAAGTGTAGGTACTCCCATAAGTTTCATCCAAGAGGTAAGTGTGAGAAAGCTTGGGATTTTTCATGTTTTAATGATAGTACACTATATGTTTAAGGTGTTTAGGTATGAATTCAAGCTTAAATCGAATTAAAACCATGAAATCTACCTCCCTAGGGTTTTGACCATCACCCACCATGTATGAATATGATGCCATTCAAAGTAAATTTGATGTAGAATCAATGTAGAACAAGTGTAGAACATAAATTTAGGCTTGAATTGATGGAATGGGATGTGTAGGATGAAGAACTAGGTTCGGCTAAGTGAAGGGGACCTTGAAAGAGTGTTTAATTTAATGAGTTTTGGGTCCTAGAATAATATATATAAATTAATACGAAACTACTTGCACAGTCAGAACTAAAAACCGAGATGTTTTTATGGTAGCTACAGTGTTAGCATTAGTATAAAGTAAACCAGATTTAAGGCTGCAATAGGCATTGTACTAGGTCTCAATGAATTTAATATTCTTTGTAACTAAAGTATGGTGAATTAACGGCTTTATGTGGTGACTTGCTGCTCAGAAGCTAGGAGACAATATTAATACTAATGGACGGCATTGAGAAAATTTAAGTAGTAAGGGATGTATTTATGAAGCGTAGGTATACTACTTGCATTGATTTGATGAAATCTGCCCTTTTAAGAGATCGAAATTGTGAGACTGCACTTGTAGATTAACTTATGTTTTCATGCGGGGAGGTTAGGATAGAAAGTACTGTTATGCTGTCGAAATTTTCTTAAACAAACCTAAGTCTTCAAATTCATCACTTGGTATAGTTTTAGAAGTGAAAGGAATATGGATAAATGTTTTGGAGTTAAAGCTTTTAAAAATTGCAAGTGCATACCAATTTTGTAACTCAGGTTTCGAAGGAATTTCTACTATTTTTTACACGTTTCATGATGAATTCATGTTTCCATGATTTTGCAATATGCAATTAAAATATTTTGAACGTTAGTTATTGAACTGAGAATATTTGGTGAATTTTATATTTCAAGTATCATAATTGTCTGAATTTGATGCTTTATAGATTGACTGAAGACATGAATTCTTGAATTGAACTCCATAAACATTTTGGAAATGATTTATGAACTGTTTTGAGACTATTGGCCCTGTAGCTACCTATGAGTACATGCTCTTCAGTGTTGTTCCGATGTTGTTAGACCCTAGCCCAATCTTCAGCTCCTATAGTTGTCACCTAGCTAGTGTACACTATGGCCCTTTGACCATGGCCATATATCTACCTATATTGCATGAGTCTATTAGCTGAAGCCTAGTCTCCATTGTATGGTTTTTATTGGAGTGGTAAATCTGTGGCAACATAGATCCAAGCACTTCTAGACTTTATTAATTTTTGATTTCATTATACTTGTTAAATATGCTTTATGATTTGTAATCTTCGAGTTATTTGTGTGAAAGTGATTTATATTGTTTTAAAAAGTGTTTTAGAGCTAATTTTCTAAATGTTTTATGAAATTGCATGATGGAAGCTATTGGAAATGTTTATGGAACTCTAAGATTGAATCATATGTTATTGAATTCCCTATAGTTGGAATTAGATGCTGAGACAAGTGAGGTGCTTTAAAGCATCTTTCTGTGTTCAACCTAATTTTCTAACCTACTGTAGTAACCTTTCCAAAATCGTACCCAAATGATTAATGATTTCTATATGAAAGAGCATGTTTCAAGATACTTACATATAATTATACGTAGTATCAACTCTTGTATATATATTTCTCACTAGGAGTAAGCTCACCCTTTTATTTTCCTTCCTGATTATATGTAGTAGGTTCCTGGTTTGCTTAAGAAGACTTATGATTTTGGTATCTCTAAGGCGGTTTTTTGTTTCCGTTGAGGTATACTAGTTATCTATTATATGTTCAGATTGTATATGTACAATACTACTTGTATGTATGTAAATACTTGGGATGCAAATTAAAGAGTAATATATGTTACATCATAGTGTTTTAATCTTATATACTTATTTATATCAATTTTTAGTACTTAAGTATTTAGGTCCTGGGTAAGTTATAGTTAAAGGAAAATGCATAATTACATTTAAGTATACTTAGGCACTGCAAATAGCCCAACCGAAAGTATTTAAGATATAAAGAAATAGTACAAAAATTTGATATTCAGTGTGTGACATATATTTATTATTATAAATACAACAAGTATAATATTAAAGATTATTTGATATCATTTATTATGCTGTTTTAAATTAATTTTATTTAAAAATTGAATTAAAAAGATTAAATATTTATTTTGCTAGTAATATATAATTGATATAATAGTATAATACATAATAACTGTTTTCAAAATTTTAAACTTTTTAATTACAAAAGTATCAATTAATTATTTATTTTTAAATAATAATCATATAATTATAATTTGAGTTTTTTTCGAGTTATAAATTTGGTTTTTTATGGGTTTCAGATCGGATCGATCTTGGTTTCAGATCATATTAGGTTTGGGTTATGTCATGTTTGAGTTATCTCAGTTTCATGTTTTTTCGATTTTAGGCCTTTTGGGTTTCAAGTTTTTTTTTCGGTTTTGAGCTTTTTCGGTTTCAAGCCTTCAACATTTTTGGTTAATTCGAGTTGGTCCGAGTTTGGTCTTGGGCGGGTCTTCGAGTTTAGGCCAGCTTTTGCCACCTCTAGCTACTGGAATTATGGATATATATATATATATATATATATATATATATGTGACTAAGATTTCGGTTATATATGTGGTTGAGCTTGCCTTGATCTTGTGCATTAGATTAAATATGGCATAGCATATTGCATGTGCTTATTGCATCGTATTTGTATTATTTAAAAAGCACATGTATGATTTTAGGCCTCAAGATTCATGTTTTTAAATGACTTGCATATAAGGGTTTTTATATGAATATTGAATAGATACATATTTAAAGTGGCATGTATGAGATCAAATTGTTTCCATATTGATTTTTCAAATGTATGGCATTACCCTCTTAAGACTGAGATTCAATAAAGCAACGAAAACAGCTTGAGTAGAGTTACTCATAGGACAATTACTGTATATTGTGCCAACAACTAAATGTCAATGCTCTAGCTCATACCATAGGTAGCGCCGTCAGTTTCTAGGGGTGATGAGGCTCACTGTTAGCTACAATGGGAAAGTCTTTATTGATAAAGTTAGGGAGTTATGCCTAACCTTTACTATATACAATGCATTGCTTTATCAACTGTAAAGTGATTAACTATACTGTTTCATTGCAATCAAGGCATTATTTTATTAACTGAAAAGTGATTGGTTGTATTGTTTGACTGTGACTAATGCATTGGTTTTCTCAATTGATTACAAAAGGATTGTAACTGTATACTATGAACAATACATTGTTTTATTGTACTATGAAACATTTATTGTAACCGCATTATTTACTGAATGGAGGATTGTTCTACTAAACTATTCATAGATTTATCATGCATGTAGTGATGTTAAAAAATGCATCGATTAATCATTCAATGCATGGTTTTATAGCATCTGACATGTAATTGTATTATGTGCATTGATTTATCAAACATGTAGCGATATTATTAAGTGCATCAATTTATCATACAATACATGGTTTTACAGCATTTGGCATTAATAACGTGATCATAATTCATACCTAGAGGATATCAATGCTAGATATAGGAGATAGTGAAATTGTATACATTGGACTATTTTATCTAGTTGTCAGGTTGATCGGGAAATGAGATACCTCAAGGTATTCTTCCAACAAATACTCCTAAACGACTTTGACGTTGTCGTACGAGATATGTGGTGTTGTTAGATGAGATATGTGATATATGTATATGTATATGTTATGTGATAGTTATATAATCAGTGGAAAGGTTATATCGAGCATGTGAATCATTATTGAATTATGGAGCTTGTATAGTTTAAATGTGTGTTTGCATATAGAAGAGAATGATTTTGACTCTACATCTTGTATGGTTAACTTACTGAGCTTTATCTCACTCTCCTCCATTGTTTTCTCTATAGGTTGTGTAGTGAGTTAGATTTTTGTTATCATACTGGCTTTGCAGTTTTCATTTGCCAAAGCCTTCTCACTGATTGTTTGGTATATATTTATTTATTCATACATTATCTAATTTAGGTAGTTTTTCAATAGTGTTGTAGGTTGGGATGTATACTAGAACAATAGGTATTGATATTATGAAATATATTATGCTAGAGATGTATTTATTGAGTTACGAATATATTGTTTGTTTATCTATAACTATACTGTGATTGTGGATTGAGTATATATTTTGAATAGGTAAACAAACCTAGTTTTTGGCAGTTTAGTTAATTGATATGTATATTTGAATAATGGGCCATTAAGTTGCAAAACATACTCAATTTGGCATGTAATTGAATTCATATACTTAGATTAGACATTACCAATAAGTAGTCGTTATAATTGGAAACTTGATGTTTATGGATTTTGGTTGATCTAATAAGTATATTATAAGCTGGGACCTTGGGCAATCTCCATAAATTAAGTCAAGTAGTTAACTAATCAAACAATAGGCTACACTGAGTGAATGACAAACAAAAGAAAAGAAAAGAAAAAGTTTATCCTAATGTTCGTAATTCCACAAGAGATAAGCATCTTGTCACGTCCTTCGGTGTGTGACAAAGCTTTTAGATCGAACTACAATTGTGTAATACCAAATATTTAATAAGATTATTCTATGTGCTTATTTTACTAAAAGTGTAACTGTTAGGATCTTTTAAGTAGATACGTATTCCAAATCGAGACCAATGCAAAATTAATCACACCACAAAAGGCTTTTAACATAATTCAGCCCAAGTGCCTACATCTATAGACAAAAGAGAAAAATATATTATTAATATAGAGATTACAAATAGTACAAAACACCATAAAAGAAACACTAAGCTTAAGCTCAAAAACAAACCTAGTTTTCTTTCACCATAATGTTTAAATTATGGTATATGTTTTATCCCATACAACCTTGTGTTTTCTCCGAGTCTTTTTAACATCCCTACAAATACATCTCCTACATAAAGGTCACATAGTGGTTACATCTTACTCTCCCATAATTCTAAAAGCTAAGATCTACTCCGTATTTATAGTGCCTTATTACTTGATCATCAAGAATTTATATTCACTAAAAACTTTTATCCATTAAAAATATTTATATCTAACTAAACTTAACATCAAGTTATTCAATAACCAAAAGAATTTCACAACAACCAAAATTGATTCCTAATTAGAATTTGAGTTAATATGGAATAATCTCTACCTTAACATAATTTCTTTCAAAAACATTGGCTTTCAATGAATCCCAATTAAACATTTGAGGACCACATTTCCCTAAAGGATACTAAAAAATTGACTTTTCAAGATAAAAAGTCAATGAAAATAAATAAATTAATTTATTGAAAGTAATAGGTAAATTTAATTAAGGATTGAAAATTTTGAGGATTGAAAATTTTGAGGATAAAAACATCAAGAGAATTAAATAACCAATTGATAGTATTTTGTTTATAATTCTTGATTTGAATAACCAAATGATAAACCGTAAAATACTTTGAAAAGTTAACTTAATTATCTTTCCAACCATGGAGGGCTTGCATTATCAGTACCAAATTTTTCTCTTAAAGTTACCCTATGAATTGTAGATTCTACCAATCGACCTATCTGTAAAGATTTATCCATATCGATTGGTAGGAAAGTCCAATTAAGGTGATTCAAAATCCATTAGAAAGCTAACTCAAATACCTTTTCAGTCATATAAGGCTCATATTTTAATTCATTGTAGATTAACACCAAAAAAATTCCAACATTCACTTCTTATGCTGGAAATTTAGAACTAAGCAATCTGTAAAGAGTCTGGTATAATATTTGATGGGAAACTCTGATTGAGGTAATTCAAATTTTGTTGGAAAGTTAACTTGAAGTGCTTTTCAACCATATATGACTCATATTTTTATTCATTTTGGATTGATTTTGGTGAATTTTTAAATCGATCATAGTGTAATAAAGTAATTAGAAAAGTGAGTTAATGTTTAAAAAAAAGGGAGACCTTGTAATTGGCTATTGACTATTCTAAAGCCTCTTGAATAAATGAATATAGTGAAAGGTAAAGGAGGCACATGGCAAGCACAAATAAGGGCAACAACGTCAAGGATTTCAACTAACCAATGAGAATTTAGGGAGGAAAAAAATGGAATTTTTCCATGACTGTTATTGGTTGATAATTTTCCTTACAAGAAAATGAGATCAAGCAAAGAAAGCTCTTAAAACTAGTCAACATGTGCAGCTATAAGTACCCTGAAATTTTGCTGCACAAACTATTGGATGAGGGAACAAAGGAGCTGAAGTTGGTGAGATTTTTCATTTTTTTAACCTAATTATACTTGACTTTGACTATTTAACATTTTACCAAGGGTTGAATATGAGACAAATTAGCTAGAAGACATGTGAGTAAAGGTTGGACGACAACAAAAGAGGGCTGGGAGGCATGAATTGGAAGTCTAATTTTTCAGCCATACAAGTTGTATACACATTAGCAAAGTCATTAAATTAATAGTTAAACTTAAAATGGTAAACCTCCAGCACCCTAGGGGATATTTTTAGCCCAGTGCTGAAAAAATTTTAAGCTTCATCCTTGAGTAATTTGCTGTCCCAAAACAGAAACCAAATCGGAAAAGAAAGA
Organism: Heritiera littoralis; assembly: GCA_031772115.1. NCBI lineage: Eukaryota > Viridiplantae > Streptophyta > Magnoliopsida > Malvales > Malvaceae > Heritiera > Heritiera littoralis. The sequence goes on from JAPDPK010000043.1 coordinate 5,203,751, forward strand.
AGTAGAAGACGTGAAAGATAGAAAGGAAAAGGAAGAAAGAAAGACAAGGAGAAAAGAGGAAGAGGAAAGAAAAACTTATACGTCATATAGTAACCCTTATAAACCCAATTTTTACTCTCTCAAATGCCCTAAATAGCTGATAAAAATTCGAGGAAACAGCAACCAAAAAGAACAGAACCGAGACAGGGTAGTAAACAGGGGAAACAAACTGTGAGAAAAGAGAAAAAGAAAGAAAGAAAAGGAAGTAGAAGAAATCAGGTGGGAGGAAAATCGATATTTAAACATCATATATTGATCTTCATAACACCAAATTTCAACCCCAAAACACTTGAAGAGTTGCTACAAACTGAAGCAAACAACCAGCGTCCCCTGAACCGAAAACAGTGGAAAACAAGGCCGATTCGGTTTGAAAGAAAGAAGGGGAAAAACGACCACCAAAATGACCTCAGCTACTCTCAGTTGAGAAGGACCAATTGTAGGTTTCTTTTCCCTCTAAATCATGTCAAAATTTTCGAGCAAATGGACCTCATTTGATAGGTGAAATATGACCTGGAAGTTTCTATTGTACAAGGTAAGCTTCAACAGGAAATTTCAGTTTTTCTTAAGCTTGATATATATGCTATTTTTGATTGTTCTAAGCTTAAATTTGATGTCACAATGCTAGAAAAAAGGTCCTTAAGGTAGTGTTTGAAGTTTGGTCTTTTAGGTTTTTATGATGAAGGTTAATGGGTTTTATTTAAAAAATGAGATATGTGAGTGTAAGAATGATTCTAAGCTTAGCCATAACATCAATTTTGAAGAAAACTTAAGGGAAATTTATAATATGTATTCGACCATCTTAGGGTTTATAGGGTCACAGAGTTTGGACAAGGTTAAATAAAATATATACTGAGAATTGACACGTAAGCATGACACTGGAATGATTAAAACCAAAGGAAGTGCCCCAAGTGCCAAGGGTGTGCTCGACTAGTTGAAGGGCACTGTTAAATTGAGACTAAAATAATAATAATTTAATGATTTAAATTGATTTAGAAAAGAATATTGAAAATACCAGTATAGTTAAAATTGAAAGAAAACCGAAAAAATGAGATATGTGAGTGTAAGAATGATTCTAAGTTTAGCCATAATATCGGTTTTGAAGAAAACTTAGGGGAGATTTATGATAGGTATTCGACCATCTTAGGGTTTACAGGGTCACAGAGTTTGGACAAGGTTAAATAAACTATATACTGAGAATTGACACATGAGCATGACACTGGAATGATTAAAACCAAAAGAAAGTGCCCTAAGTGCCAAGCGTGTGTGCGACTAGTTGAAGGGCACTGTTAAATTGAGACTATAATAATAATAATAATTTAATGATTTAAATTGAGTTAGAAAAGAATATTGAAAATACCAATATAGTTAAAATTGAAAGAAAAGATCGTGAAATGACCATTTTGGCCTTGACAGAAAAGCAGTGAAAAACTACTTCATTGGAGTAGATTAATGTTAGAATGACATTCTTTGAAGTGTAGTGAGATATAATTGTTATTGAATGACATTTTTTGAATATTGGTTACTGTTAAGGAATCCGTTGGAGAAAACTTTAGCAAGGGAATGATAATCGGGATTGAACTACAATCGAAGGATTGTCACGTGAAATAGCTATGAGTGAGGTAAGGGATGAGTATAGAAGACGTAGGGATACTATGGTGCATGTTTTAATAAAATGTGCCTATCTTGAGCTTGGAATGTTGATTTTGGTGTTGAAATGAGAGTTGGTGTTGAAATTTACAAACCGCGTTTTCATGCAAAAAGGTTAGGGAAAAACTATACCGTTATACTGCCGAAATTTCATAAAATATGGTAAAATCTTCAAAATCATTATTCAATAGCATGAATTTTATTTAAAAATAGAAGACAATATTTTAGAGGGTTAAAGTTCAAAAGTGAGTTCATATATGCGCATAGATTTTTATCATTTTTTTGTACTGATTTTAATGATTATCATGCTAAAAATACTTTATCCATGTTTTATGCCGTTGAAGAATGTAAATAAAATATTTTGAATAATTATGTCTAAATTGAGAATATTTAATGAATTTTTATGCTTCAATTATATTATTTTGCAATTTAAATATTCTATGGACTGACTAAAGTTTCATGTTATTGAATCTATCTCTGTAAACTACTATGAACTGTTTATATACTGTTTTGAGACTGTTGGCCCCGTAGCTGCTTATTAGCACATGCACCACTGTTATTGTTACCGTAGCTGATTGATTTTGGCCTATCAATCAATGTCCCATTAGACCCTTGGCCCATATTCACCTGCTAATGCCCACTGACTATGGCCATATGTTCCTATGCATGAGTCTATTGGGTGTTACCTTGTTTCCACTATTTTATCTAAGGTGACATTTCTGAACATCTAGAGCACTCCCCAAAAATATATATTACAGATTTGAGAACTGTTTATATTCATTGAATGTGTTTCCTAAATTTTATTATTGTTTACCGAGAACTGATTTTTGTACTGTTTACGGAGAAATGATTTCTTTGTTTATGTGAATGAATGAAATTACTATCAAAAGTTGTTTATAATTGTTTACCGAGTTTGACATGTTTATTGAACTGCTCTTTTTCAAAAGAAATCTCTATAGTTAGATTTAGATGCCAAGACACGTGAGGTGCTCCAATGCATCTTTTTGTACTTAGCCTGGTTATCTAATCGACTATAGTATCTTTCCCCTACATCGTGCCTAATTTACATACTTCATGCTTTTATATATATAAAGTATGATTTTGATACTTGCATATAGTATACAAAGTATCAGTTCTTTTATACAAATCTCTTACTGGGCATTAGCTCACCCCTCTTCCACCTTACAGATTATCTGTAGTAGGTGTCATTACAGTGAGAGAAGACTTTTGATTGTATTTCATTCAAGGTTTCTGATTTGTAACTTTGAGGTATATACTGTACAACTCCTTGTGTATCCAGACTTAATTTGTACATTACCTTAATTATGTGAATGGGATGTAAACTATAATGAATTGGATGTCAAGTATAGTCTTTGTGTTATGACAACCGATGTAGATATAAGCCTAACGATAATATATGAGGTTATGATATACTCTATTTGAGGTGGTTACTAGAGTTTAATTATGGAATGATTTTAGTTAAACTAGATGGAATTGAGTTAAAAACAAAAGAAGAATATATGTTTTTTGTAAGTAATTGAATTGGGACCTGTTTGAATTATCAGATATTAATTTAGCTAAGGAAAGTTTAGCTTAATAGTGAAATTGAGACACTGAGCACAGCATAACTGAATAGATAAAAGAAAAAAGTTAGTTTGGATTTTTCGAAAATTGGTACATTACAAAACATAATCAAATCAATCTTTACTACTTTTAATTTATACAATACAACCAATACTAATACGTAGCTAAATCAACTCCACCTAGTTAATTTTTGAAAGAAAACTCAATATAACCCTTTTTAGCAAGAATTGTCTCTCACTATTCTCTACATCTAACGATTGCAAAGCAGGTGCCATTAGGATCTTTTCTTCTCTACCAATCTCCTATAGACAAAGCAACCATAAATTTCTTCACACGAGAACCTTGCTATGTGTAATTTCATTCTCATGCCAATATTATACTCCATATATTTTTAGGACTAAACTTGGTTATAGGTCGGGCCGGGCTCAAACTAGGCCTATGACATATATTAATAAGTAATCTGAGTGCCCAAGCTTGGCCCGATCTAAAAATTTAGGCCTGACTTTTTGCCAAAGCCCATTTTCATTTTTATACTACAAGCTTGAGCCAGGTTAGGTCCGGCCTGAAAATAATTTTTTATAGTTTAATTTTTTATTTATTTGTTTTTTTATTATTTTAAACCCTTTAAAATTTAATTTAATTTATCAAATTTGTATATCAATTTTCATATTAAATATTTATAATCATGTTTATTAATAAATAATGTTTTATATACATATAATTATATTATACTTATTAAATATAAAAAAAATTTAATTAATATTAAAAAGAAATATAAAAAATAAAAAAAATATAAATTCGAGTCGGACTAGGTCGGGTCCAGGCTTTGAAAGGTCCAGCCCGAACCTCAACTCGATTTTTATGTAGGCTTAAAAATTTTGCCCAAGCTCGGTTATTGCATTAGAATTTTTTGTCCAAGCCCAACCAAATATCGAACTGGCCTTCAAGCTTGAGCAGGTCTATTTAGGACATATAACACCAAAAAATTGTGTATATACCACTCACTTTAAGCAAGAGTATAATATCAGAAGAAAAGTGTCAATACCTCTTAAAGTAGTGAGACAAACTCTAAGTTATTCAATGTGCTCCATTCCTATAACCCATTATCTACACCTGCTATCTTCATATCTTTAACAACATTAATTCTTACCCAAATTAAAAAATTCATTAAAGCACCATTAGATCAAATTGAGAATAACTTCACCTGCAACCTACACATTGTTGCAGTAAATCGTCTCTTTCATATCCCCAATCTCACAAATGTAATTTAAAAAATAAATCTCTTAAATCAAATCATCATCTTTGTACTATGTTTCATGATCGTTACATGATAATTTTTGAATTATAACTCTGATACCACATATTAGGAACTTTTAAACAAAGACATATTTCAAACCTAAAGCAATGTAATATTAATCACATATACAAGCGAAAAATTTAGCGTGGTTCCATCCAACATTGAGACTACAAATATTATAAAACATCACAAAACAAACACAAAGACTAAGTCTCGAAACAACTTAGTCTCCATGCTCCATAGTGTTTGATTTATAGGATATGCTTTATCCTTGAAACTCAATGTTTTCTCTAACTCTTCCTTACATCTTAACAAATCCATCTCTTACATAGTGATTACATTTTTCTCTCCCATATTTTTAAAGGTTAAGAACCACTCCATATATATATATATATGCCCTATCACTTGATCACCAAAAAATTTTATTTATTAAGAAATCTTACCAAATAAAAATATTTATCCCTAAACAAACTTAATTATCAAGTAATTTTTTAACCATTAGAATTTCACAAAAATAAAATATGATTCTTGACTAAAATTTGAGTCAATAACTAACATAAACATTAGTTATAATATAATAAGAACTCTTTGGCTTGGTTTAAATTTAGGTAAGACGTAAAAGAGATATAAAGGGAAATTAAAACTGTATTTGAAAAAAAAAATGTAGAAGTATAGTGAAATATAAGAAACTAGTTTATACTAATTTAATTTATTTTTAACAAAGAAAAAGATAAAAGATTCAAATTTTATTAAAGAAAGCCATAAGTATTAATTAGAATGATAAAATAAAATAATTTTGTAGTAATTAAAAACAATAAATTAAATTAAATCAAACAAAAGAAAGAATTGAGTCAAATAAAAAAACATAAATATTAAAAATGTATTATATATTTTTTCTATAATTTATGAATTATAGAAAATTATTTTTTTCATTTTAAATCAAATGTGATATTTATTTTTACTTTATGATAATTTTAATATTAGATATACTAAAATCAACTTCTTTTCTAAATTTAAAAAAGAATAAGAACTAGATAACAATTTAAAATAAATAAAATAAAAATAACAAAAATATACACTAAACAAATCCGTAAATATCAAATGCAAATCAAAAGAAAGAAAGAATTGAGACAAATAAAAAATACATAAATATGAAAAAATATATAATTTTTCAATAATTTTGGAATTATAGAAAACTATTTTTCTATTTTAAGTCAAATGTAATAGTATTATTACTTTATAATAATTTTGATATTAAATATTCTAAAATCAACTTCTTTTTTAAATTTCATAAAGAATTAGAACTAGATAACAGTTTAAAATAAATAAAATAACAAATAATAACAAAATAGACTAAACAAATCCTTAAATATCAAAATGCACTATCAGTATATAAATATGGTATATAAATATCATATATAAATATCATATATTATTATCAAAACATATAATCTTTGTCAATTAATGAATTAATAATATTTATTTTTTAGAAATTTTATTTTAAAACTCATGAATTAATAAGATGACATGTTATAATCTAAAAACAAGTTATAAGATTTATATACTTATCGTGCATCAAATATAAATCACAACCACTCACAAAAAACATAAGGTGGTTGTTTAAACAATAAAAGAAAAAGCTAAAAACATAAGGTGGTTGTTTAAACAATAAAAGAAAAAGCTATTGGTCCAAGTGGACCCACATTACTTTAGACACAAACTTTATTATTATTATTATTATTATTATTATTATTATTATTATTATTATATTTATATTAAAGATTATTATCTTATATATTATTAGTGAAGTTTTTAAATTCTACAAATGTGACTAACACAGGAACATATCATTTATGTAATATTAAAGAGATAAAAAACTAATTAAAAAATAAAATGAGATATGTGATAATTTTTAACTCTACTAGTGAAATTAAAAAATTGCACCGTCAATATATAAGATAATAATCCTTATATATATATATATATATATATTTATATATATTACAAAAAGGCATGCGTCCAATTTGTATTATAAAGCTTAAGTTGATGTCAAAAGTCAAATAACATTAATTCAATTAATAATTAATAAATTTCTTAAAAATTGATATTTATGTCTTGTTTTATAGAAATACATTTAAATATTTATTTCTATTTAATGTATTGAAAGTGTTCAAATACCATCGTTAAATTATATCATGACAACTCATGGATTCACAAATTTTAAAGAAATTCTTAAAAGTAAATATTATTATATAAATATATAATCCAAATGTTGCACCCAAAAAAACATACCTATAATCCAAATGAAGCCCATTGCACTAGTGCTTGTTAAATATAGGGAACACGAAAGACCCAATACCGACGCCAAACTTGAAAAAGGTAACTTTCAATGAGAAGGAACACAAAGAGATGAGAATCTGCAATTCCCAGCCACAAAAAGAGTACGCAGAAGAGAGCAATACCAAACAAAAATGAGCATCGGTGTAGGAAAATCCGTGTGCGTAACCGGAGCCTCTGGTTACATTGCCTCATGCCTTGTTAAGCAGCTTCTCCTTCGTGGTTACACTGTCAAAGCCTCTGTTCGAGACTTAAGTCAGTCTTTTGTTTTTTCATTTCTTTTCATATTAATTCATTCTTTTCCTTCTTTCATGATCTTGCCCCTTCGTCATTTGTTCATGTTCTTTCTTGGGTTTGCATCTCTTTTCGTTCTTTTTTTAAATTTTATTTTGTTAATATCTTATGTGTTTCGCTTTGTTTTATTTGTTATGTTTGTATCTTGTAATTTGCACATGTTCATGCAAAACAAGAAATTATCTATTTTCCACCATGGTCACGATTTGCTATGCTCTCATTACATCCGTAAAAGAAGATAAGATTACTGTGTACAATGCGTTAGATATTCAGGTTTCTAATTTGAAGGGATTGATTTTTATTTGCATGCAAAAAAAATTGTAAAAGCTGCTAATTTCCTTCTTATGCTAACAAGCATGATTAAACATCAATTTCTTTCCTTTTTTTATCAACCCCATCCTTTCCATCCTATATTTTCTCTTAGCAACCAAGCCTAGTCAAAAAATTATGTTGTAAGTTGTTAACCAAATAAGTTCAGAATTTAGGTCGATTATAATTCCATTGATTTGCACCTATCAGGGCATCTGCTATTTAGAATGAGACAATCGCTTGTTTTTGGCGCTGCGATGATTGTGCGGATGCACAATCATGGAGTAGTTTTCCTTTTTTTTTCTGTTGCTTTAGTCTTTGTTGTCCATATAAGTGTTAGCTAGATGTTTCCTAAGCTATTTCAATAATTGTAATTAGTTATTATTCCTCAATAGATGATCCAAGGAAGACACAACACTTACTTGCACTTGAGGGTGCTGAGGACAGGCTGAAGTTGTTTAGAGCAAACCTTTTGGAAGAAGGTTCCTTTGATTCTGTTATTGAAGGTTGTGAAGGTGTCTTTCACACAGCATCTCCCTTTTATCATGATGTCACAGATCCACAGGTTGATATCGAATTCTTTATCTAGATTACCCTTTTGTTCCAGTTTATATCATTTGTTGAGTTCTAACAAAACACAGTGAAAGTTGCCAATTTTATTAAGTATTGTTTCATTAAAAAAAATGTAAAAACCTTAAACTGCATTCTATTCTTGTATACCATCATTTATTTGGTAGGCTGTTTATCATGCACATTCTAAGTATGTTAAAAAATGAAATCGATTTATGCTAAGAGATATATCAATCATTTACGAGTTCTGATTGTTTCTTCAGTTTCTATTTTAATTACTTCTCAAGGCTCTCATTTTTGGGAATGAATGCCACTTCTATCAGTTGGTTTCTTTCTTTCTTTATTTATTTTTAACATTTCTATTTGTTTTTTATCTTTTAAAGGTTTTTTGCATGGTTTTTTTGATGATGATGATAATAAATCATCTGTTCAATAAGAAATTCTGTTATTGAAGGGGTTTCTGTAGATTAAGTAGAAAAACAATTTCATTAGAGGAGTATTTCGCAAATTATCTTATAGAATTAGAGGTCAGGATCTGAATCATAGATGCTTAGTTAAAAAAACTTAGTTGGTGCTTCATATACAAAAGATTCAGGAAAGAATTTGGATCTTTTGGCCTTTTGCTTTGCTTATAAGTAGAAAAGTATGCTGACATGTTTCTCAATCTGTTATTTAGCCTTTGGCTAGTAAATGTGTTATTGGAGGGAAACATCCCCAATATTTTTAAAGGTTTAAGAGGTATTTGCTGTAAGATTTATCACATACATACTAGTAGAACCATGGTGATCAGGAATGAGTGGGGACCTCCTTCAAATTTTTCAGTTTGTAATATTTTAAAAGTCCAGTCATTTGTTTTTGTGAACATTAGTCTAACCCCCTTTTTTTCTTTGCTGCTCTGTAACTTTTACATCTCTCCTTGATTAATAAGTTTTTACCCTTTATTTCTGATATCAGGCAGAATTATTTGATCCTGCCATAAAGGGGACATTGAACGTTCTGAACTCATGTGCTAAAACCTCTTCTGTGAAACGAGTGGTGTTGACATCTTCTATGGCTGCAGTTGCATATAATGGGAAACCTCGAACTCCAGATGTTGTGGTTGATGAAACTTGGTTTACTGATCCTGATTACTGTAAGGGCTTAAAGGTGTGTATGTCTGGTATGACATCTGATGGCATATTTAGATCAGTGTTCCGTTCTTTATTGAACTTCAACCTGTTATAATGAAATAAATATGGAAGAATAAACAAAAATGTATATTAGTTGGAAATATCATTATTCATTATTGTGCTGCAGTTAGGTTTACAGATATCAATAGTTTAGTTGTTGAACAAAAAAGGATAAAGATCATGCAAAATGAAAACGTACAGAATCTCACTTTTGTTTTCTGAGTAATTTATCAATGCTTGATGATAGGTTCAGCTTCTGTCGAATGTGAACTTGATCCAGTTGATGAACTCTGAAGCCTATATGTTTGTTCTATTAAATTGCACAATGGGTGCCTATCCCATAATTTCTATAGATTTCCGCTCGAGATATTTGAATTTTAGTGATAAATTTTGTCCAGCCTGCCAATTCATATCTCCAAGTTATCATTCTGGTATCCTTGGTGAACAGATATGAGCATCTGGAGCTTAGATCTAAATTCTAACAGGCACATCCTCTAATTGTAGATTGGCCAGATAGTGAGTGGAAATTGTGTACCCTTTTTGAATTATAGCATGCTACTTCTCTGTTAGAAGTTTCCTGTTTATCACCATATTCTATATTTTAGGAGAATTGGCCTTCAGGTAGTGCTCTAACAAGATGCAGAAATTCTTCTTAATCTCTTTTATTATCTTGTGCATTATTATAGGAGAAAGGCTTACTGTTTTTCCCCTTTTCTGTGCACATGCCTACATAGGCTCTCTACACAATTTCTCACCCTTTAGGTTCTTTGCTTTGTATCATTTTGCAAGCCAAGTTTGAGATTTCATCTTATTCTAGCAGATAATCCTTTGACCAATGTCTTGATGCTCTTTTAGCATGTTAAGGATATTGATCACACTTTTCGGAACAAATTTTGCAAGTTGTTGCTGCTGTAATTTACATTCATTTTTCTATGTTTGTGCACTATACAACTTGCTCATGCCACAACCCTAATATTTTAGTGCATCAAAATGATTTTTTTTTTCTGTTTAATATGTGTGTGTATGGGGATATTGATGCTGAACTGTCCTTTTTTTAATAATTAATGTCTTGTTCTTTAATATTTGTATTCAGCTTTGGTATGTGGTCTCAAAAACCATGGCTGAGGATTCTGCCTGGAAATTTTCAAAAGAGAAGGGCATTGACATGGTTGTCATAAACCCTGCAATGGTGATCGGTCCTCTTTTACAGCCAACACTTAATACGAGTGCTGCGGCAGTTTTAAGCTTAATTAAAGGTACTTTTTTGCCAGGCTACTATTTGCTTTCTCAACTTAAACATTGCCACTTGCCCTTTTTTTTTTCTGGTAAATATTCTCTACATGGTGATTGAGAAACAAAAAAAAAAAATCACAATGACAGCTTTCTGAAAATACACATCACTCTGTATGTCTCTTTATAGGTATAAATAACACCTTCCATACTATCGCTGTAGCCTTCTGCTGGTCTTTCCTGTTGTCTTCCATTTAAATGTCTATCCATTTACGGAGGGGAAAAAGAAAAAATCAATATATGAGGAGTGCTAGAGCTACTTCTATTTATAAATCAATATATCTATTATGAATCTGCTTTGTTGTTTCCCTGAAAGTACTTAATTAAAAGGCCTTTTAACCTGAAATTCACGTAACTGCTATGGTATCGCATAATAAAGAATGGGAAGATCTTTCATCTTGGAACTTTAGTTATTATAACCATGCTAACTTCTAATCCTCTAATATGATTGTAGCTTATTGAACATAATTAGTACTCTTGCTTGCATGCCTTCTGAAAAGAATGTGGGTGCCAGTATGATTTTCCTCTTCATTTTAGTTTGTTTTCTGGAACTACTTAAAAGGATTTAAGCAAAGAGATAAAAGAAATCATTTCTTTATGCGAGCAATGAGTCTTTGGAGTCCTCCAGAGTGAAAGCGAAGTGAAAGGGAGCAATCAGTTTCTTCTTCATATGTGATGCTCAACATTAACGGCCTGCTGGGACTGTTGATCACATCTCATCTCATCTTTATCCTCTGTTGTTTCTGCAGGAGCCCACACATTCCCCAATGCAACTTTTGGTTGGGTGAATGTTAAAGATGTTGCAAATGCACATATCCAGTCATTTGAGATTCCATCAGCTAGTGGAAGATATTGTTTAGTGGAGAGAGTTGCACATTACTCAGAAATTGTGAACATCTTAAGGGAGCTCTATCCTTCTTTCCAACTTCCAGAAAAGTAAGTTTTTGACTTGTGAATTTGAAAGCATACAACATCACTACCTCTGCCTTGTGCTTTTTCTATCTATATGGATTAGGGAGCACTTCCCTTTCCTGTTTAATAATAAATGCTTCTGCATCCTTTGCCTTATCACTACTAGGGGTATAATAGAGCCCAGTTTAGACAATGTAATATTAGGCTCGAGCTTGGTTTTTGAAACTCAAGCATGACTCGACAAAATACTCGAGGCGCTAGTACTCAACTCGATAGATTTAATTTGTTAATTTTTAACTATAAATTATGAGAGTAAAATGGTAAATTAATAATAAAATATTAAAAATATATATTAAGTAAAACTCAATAAGGCTTGCGATCCGTTTGAACCGATTATTATAAAGGTCGAACTCAGCTTAACTTGTTATTCGGGTAGCTCAAGCTCTACTCGAAAATAAAAAATTCAAACTCAAGTAATTGTTTAATCAAGTTCGAATAGCTCACAAGTGGCTTGATTTGTTTCCATCTTTTCATTACCATCTTTGTAGAATAGTTTTAGGAAGAAAATATGGTCATGCTTGGGATATTTATGCTGAGGCAGTGTCCTTTTGATAATTGTTGGCAGATGTGCAGATGACAAGCCTTATGTGCCAACTTATCAGGTGTCGAAGGAAAAAGCAAAAAGTTTGGGCATAGAATTCATTCCTCTGGATGTGAGCCTCAAGGAAACCGTTGAAAGCTTGAAGGAAAAGGGATTTGTCAATTTTTGACTCTAATTACCTCTCCCTGCGGACTGCACTGCAGCCTCTTTAGTATTAGTAAATAAATGGTGAATAGTTTATGGTTATAACTTACGACTTGCTGATATTACCAAAAAAAAAAAACTTACGACTTGCTGATGCTTTTGCTATTTATGGTTTTGGTAAATAAATGATTGAATTATTGATATTAATGTCAATCGTGATGGCTTTAATTGGAAATGAAATTAATTCAATGTTAAAAGATATGATAATGAAAATGATTATTATTTAACTACTTGACCTAGTGGTTGCTAACTTTCAAAGAGACTAAGATCGTATTTTTTCTCTTTGTACCTTCTTTTGAAGAAAAAAATAGGGAAAAAAATAATTATTCATTATCTTTTGTGTCTATGCATGCTTTAATATTCATAGCTTCAAAATTTTTTAATTACATGTATATTATTGAAAAATAAAAATTATAGTCATAAGTGTGGTGTTAAAAATTTTTTTTTATAAAAATTTAATTTTTTTGTTCAAAATATATAGAAAAAACATATTAGTCAAATAATAAATAAATTTTTGCTAACTAACATTTAATAATGTCTTAAATCGTTGATTAAACATTTCAATGACACTACAATTTTAATTTCTCTTTTCTAACCTTAGGGTGAAAGAGATGTAATTATGGGAAAATTAGTTCTTTTATATATACTGATGTGGATTAGGTCAATTATTACTGAGCTTTTCTATAAATCAAGTTGAAGGCCATTGAGTCAAATGATAATCTAAGCCCAAGAGGAAAGAGAACTCAGAAGGCCTATAAATGATCCACTTGGTTATTATTTAAGCTGTGGGGCTTAAAGGTAATTACGCGTAAAATAACTCCTATAAATAGCTCACAGGTATCATTCTTAAACCCTAAGCTCTATTTGCCTACCGGAACCCTGTCTGACTTAAGCATCGGAGTGCGCGCGCAGGGGAAAACCCCTGCGTCCTTTGATGGTTTTCTATTTTGCAGAACTTTTCTGGAGACACGTGGAGAAAGAAGACAATATCAACGTCAGTAATCAATCATTGTTGTTTTGGGGCCACAACAATTGGCGCCGTCTGTGGGAAACAAACAAAAAGCCAAGTATAGAATTCTGCGATAGGGCGCGGGAGACCTATTACCTGCGGAAGACCTGTTAAAAAATAATAAAATATATATACACACGCAACAAAAACAGTCTATCGCACGAAAGGTTTCAGGTTACAGACTACAATCACACGCAAGGTTTCACGCGACAGAGCAAAATCGCGCGCCTACGGCTTACGACAGGAACTCTATCGCAAGATAGCGAGAGGCACGCGACATGTATTGGGCGATAGGCTGGCTATCGCGTGCGATAGGCTTTTTGGCGACAGAGTATAAAGGAGTAGGCGAGAAACAGTATTTAGGCGAGAGACTGTCTCTCACATTCGACAGGCATTGGGCGAGAGATAGGTTCTCGCACGCCACAAGCTTTGGTATTATTATTGATTGATATTGATGAGAGAGGGGCCCATTTGAGTTAATGATGACTTACCTTTGTTAAATAAAAAAAAAAGCTTTGGTATTCATCGTTTGAAGAAATTATTAAACAACATTAAAGTCATTATTTTGAATTGAATAATATTTCTACGTGACGTAAGCCATCATCATCAAAATTTCATAAACCACTTTTAATTGGTTTTTGTTTTAGTCAAAGAAGGACCATTTATTGTTGGCTTTGAACAGCGGGAAAAAGAAAGCAACTACCTCAATAAACGGACGTTAATCAAAATCGTTTGGGACTCTTCGTGAATACTCTTTGTGCGAGAGATGCATGCGACAGACTATTCACTCGACAGAATAGTCTGTCGCGAGCGAAAGCCATGCAACAGACTGTTTTATGCGACAGAATAGTCTGTCGCGGGTAAGGTACAGGCGACAGACTATTTCACGCGACAAAACAGTCTGTCGCGGGTAAGGTGCATACGGTAGACTATTCACGTGAAAGAACAGTCTGTTGCATGCAAGGCTCATGTGACAAAGCAATTCGCACAACCACAACCCACGCGGTAGACCACTCAGCCGCAAGCATATGTGAGCGTCAGCCCACATGCAGTCTACTTTGCCGCTATCTCGCACAAGGCCAATGCAGCAGGCCACTCTGTTGCAAGCTTACGTAAGGTCCACGTGCATGCCACTCTGCCACAAGGAGGTGCACACAAATAATGCAAAAATTATTTTGCACAGCACGTGACTCGAACACGGGCTACCCAAGATAGCAAACCGGCACATGAACGGCAAAGCGAGGAGGCAATGATTCCCACACATGACATCTCCCTCAGGCGAGAGAAGAGCTCCCATGCGCGATAGGCCTTGGACGAGATAGGAGCTCCCGCATGCGATAGGCTCGTTTATCGCACCTGAGCTCACCTGGTATAGGATGGGCGAGCAGGACCATGCGGCAGGACCCTTTTGGCGAGAGATAGCCACTCACGCATGCAAGGGAGGTAAGATACCGCACGAAGAGCACACGTAGGCGTTTATATGGCAAGCATGTTGCATCGTAGGCCTTCAATTAGGGATTATGGCTTGTCTATCGACAGCCAAAACAAGTAAGCACAGTTAACGCGACACGAGTTTTGGCAAAAGAGTAGGCCATAAGGATGAACACCGCACATACGCGGCAGTCTTGGGTGGTAAAGAGATGATGACGAGCACGACTTGTAGAGTAAAAGATCGAAAAAACAGCTAATGTAAGACAGGCACCGCTGCAACAGAAGGGCTCCTGCAACGATAGGTCAATTCATCGTATGCAAGGCGGTAGCGCAAATACATGAGCATTGATCCCAATTTGCATGTTGGCCCAGTAAGTAAAAGGTAATGGTGAGTACATTCGATAGGTCATTTTACGATAAAGCAGTTCGTCCTATGCAAGAGCCATACGGGCGAGAAAAAGTCACACAGCAAGCATTCTAGGTGAGCGAATGACCCTCATGAGCCCAGCCTTCCGCACACAAGGTGTGAAGCAATGCTGATGAATGCAGTGTCATGTGATGAACACAAGACCACTGCAGCAGACACTTTCGACTATTGAGTGGCATGTGGCGATTGCATGACCAACGCCATAGCCTAGCCTCCGCAACAAGGCTCGCTTGGTAAAGCACGTGTCAAGGCACAAGAAACGATCTAGATGGGTAAGCAAGGAACAGGTTGAAAGGTCTGGCAGAGGTGTGTGCACAATGCTAGATGAGCTCGCCCGGGAAAGGAAAAAACTGAACGAAGGGCTCGAAATGAGTGAACGTAAATCTAGGGGAGCTCTATTGGGCAAGCCCCAACCAAAGACCTCAGGGAACATGCTAGAACTCCAAATGCCCGCTCGTGTTCGCCCAGATGCGTAAGAACATAAACGAGCGGCAAAAACCAGGCAGGGCACAAAAGGTCAAACGAGCTAGTGGCCACCACGCGAGTACGGTTGTGAATGATGAGTAAGAATACAGCCATCCTAAGACCCAAGCAAGCAAGCCCTTGTCAACCGATATAGGAACTCGCCTAGGAGAGAAAACTCTATGGGCAAGCCATTTTGGGTGGCCAAATCGAAAAAGGATTAGGCAACTCTGTACATCATCAAGCACAACGCTCGAGAAAAAGTCCATCTCTGAACAGGAATGATAACACTGTTTCAAAGAAGAACTTGGGAGCTATATGGTGTAAAGGTACGCTAAATACTGTAAAAGTAAAAGGTATTGTACAGCAAAAAAAGGAAAGACAAAAGAAAAGAAAGAAAAAGCTGAGGCGACGACCAGTTACATATTTGGCGGCAGGTAGTGATCTCTGGCGGCAGAATACAAGAAGTGGGCTACAACCCTGCCTATCACCTAAAAGTTCCCTGGTGATTGAGTACACGGAATGGGCAGAGCCCAGCCTGTCGCATGAAAGATCTCTGGCGGCAGAGTACAAGGAATGGGCGACAACCATGTCCTCAAATGGGCAAGCACAGACACGCACATGACAAATTTTGGCGACAAGGTTCCACGCGGTAGACTCTTTCTGCGAGAGGTGGCTCACGTGTGCGACAGCGAAAATGGCGAGAAAGAGGGACCACTATTGAAGATCTCACAAAGATGTCACTCTTTTGAATAGTCAGTTGCATGCAAGACGTTATGCAATAGAACAATCTGTCGCTCGAAAGGTGCTTGCTTACACTGCAAATTTGCGTGACTACAAGCATGCAACAGGCACTCTGTCCCGAGCTAGCTCAGGGCTACGCGACAGAGCAGTTTGCACAACTATAGGCGTGCGACACGACTCGAACATGGGCAACCTTATCTTCTTTGTTGTCAAATTGAACTTCAAAGCCAAGAAGAGTGACAGGCCTTGTACAAGACAAAAGCTCCCGCACGCGACAGGTCTTTGGCGAGAGAGGAGCTCCCGCGCATGACAGGCCCTAAGCGAGACATGGGCTCCCGCACGCAACAAGCCTTGGATGAGATAGGGCTCTCGCACGCGACAAGCTCCCCACTTTGATAAAATGACAGCGAAGAAAACTCGATGAACACAGCACCCATAGGCAAAATTCCCCCGTTAGCACAATGCAAGCGAGCAAAGAACACCCGAGTCATGCCTTTCGGCAATGGCTATCGACGAGCACGGAATCCAAACTATTGGTTCGCCCTTTAGAAAAAACTTTGCCGAGCACATTTAAATTTGACAATCCAAGCACACGCCCAAGTACGGGATCTGAGCAGAATGATCTAGAATCTTCTAGACCTAGTGCGTGCACTAATCCGACAGAATGTCAAAAAGCTTCCTTCGACCCATCTGTCGATCATCTGACACATAAGCTTTCAAGAACTGCTCTAGCAACCATCTAGAAGTGGCTTAAGAGCCACACACTTGGCCTATTGACAACCACACATGTGAAAGAGGGTTTGTTTATATAAAGGGTGTGTCGGCTTCGTAAGTCCTTTAAACAAGACAAGGATGTGCTAGTTTAGGGCGTCGAGATCAAAACTGTGAGAACCAAACCTGCCAGATGGGAAGATGCTGCATCAGCACTAGGATCTTGGGGAGACGGAGGAGCTATTTCAGAAGTAGGAGCATCGCTCGAGGGCCCGACCACAGCTGCAGAGTCTGGCTAGGGATCAATGGCAGTAGATCGAAAAATTGGAGTTTGTCACCATCTAACCTTTGCAGTGACTCGATAGGCTCGGGCTAATCGCCTGCCTCGACATGTTCAGGCTCATTATGCACTTCGATAGGCCTAGGCTGGTCATGAACCTCAGTAACCCCAGGCTGATTGCGCGGCTGTTGAGGAAGCCATAGACTTTCGAGATTATCCAGGTCATCCATGGCTCCATCCTCTAAATAATCGTCCAGACCTTGTGAGTCGGACTCATCCTTGGTCCCAAGAGGATGCCTCATTAGTATTGATATTGATAACAAGAAATGAGAACTAGTTACTGATGAGTTAGAAAAAGCACGTGGGAGACATATGAGCGCAGCCAATTGCTTGGATGCAAGGTCAGTGAAGTCCCTTACACATTGTTATAGTGTTCACCGACCAAGCAAGGACGTATGGTTGGTAGCAAATTTGAGGTACCCTCATATATTATGCTTGCGATTTTCTTGTCTATTCTAACAGTTGTGATCGTATTAGGCAGGTGTCCAAAGGAGGCACTAGCCACTGTCCTGTAAAGCAGCAAGCCAGGGAGAGCTTAGTTCGACATAGTCGGATCAGAAACAACTTATGGTAAGCTCGCAAAGGTAGATTGCTGGTTCTTATGAGCAAAGAACCAAGGTGCGACTTAACGCATGATCCATGATTAACAGCTGAATGTCCATGCAATTGCACTTTACGGACTCTACAAAGACAAAGACTTGGAATGCCAACCATCTTAAGCTGTACTAGCAGTAAACATTGTACTTCTTTTTCTAATTGTTATTTTTCTTGTCTTTACTTTTGCATCTATTACTCCGTTACTTTACAGATATTATTGTTTTGCAATTATCTGATTCATGAATAAAGGCCAGCCCATCATTTTCTATATTCTCTAATGCAATGTGTGAGACAGATTATGTGTTACAGGAATTGAAATGAGGTAACAGCTGGCAAACAAAATTCCCTAAGCGGGCAAACAAAAAAGTCCCTAAGCGAAAAATGCGCGAGACGGGAAAACAAAAAAGTCCCTAAGCGAAAAATGCGCGAGACGGGCAAACAAAAAAGTCCCTAAGCGAAAAATGCGCGAGACGGGCAAACAAAAAAGTCCCTAAGCGAAAAATGCGCGAGACGGGCAAACAAAAAAGTCCCTAAGCGAAAAATGTGCGAGACGGGCAAACAAAAAGTCCCTAAGCGAAAAATGAGCGAGACGGGCAAACAAAAAAGTCCCTAAGCAAAAAATGCGCGAGACGGGAAAAAATATCTCTAAACGAGGTACGTTACTGTTAGCTTTAAATTGCAATATATATTTTGAAATGACAAAAACTTAAGTAAGCTTTAATGTCTTAATTCACATTGTAAATTTGCTCATCACACATGATTTTCTCAATTCATTTTCAAGTGATCATATCAAACTTAAGACCATGATTTAATTACATACTCTTATTGGTCTTAATACTTTGTAATGTCTTGAATATTTTAGAAAATCACTTGATGAATGTTTGGACAATATTTTCATTTGAGAAAGTCAAGAAAAACTCCCTTAAAACTTATAAATGGTTTGGGTTGAATTAGGATCAAAGGTCATATCATTTCTAACCCAAAAGTGCAGGAAAAATGCCCTCTGGAAGAAAAGGATCGATCCCCACTGTAGCAGGATCGATCCCCTTTTGGCAGAAAGTCTTCCCAAGGTCCCTGAAGCCCAGAATTAAGATTCTGGACAAAAGGGATCGATCCCCACTGTAGCAGGATCGATCCCTTTGCACCAGAAAGCTCCCAACGGCTCTTTTCTGTGAGACACAACGGCTACTTTCTGTTTTGGCTCCAACCAACGTCCACAAACCATCCAAGGGACTATAAATAGAGGCTTAGAAGCTAAAGGAAAGAAGAGGAACAACCAAGCAACATCTTTCATCATTTTATTCATCTTCCTCAAGCCTCAACATCAATTCAAGAGATAAAGAGTCTTCATCTTCTATCACTCATCTATTTCTTGTATTGCTTAGCACAAACTTTGTATAGGCTTTTCATTGTGCTCAATTTCTGTAATCATTTGCCTACTTAGAGGTCTTCCTTGATTACACAACTTGTTATCCAATTCAATCCTTGTAAAAAGGGGAGGTTTCTCTTTAGCCTTAGAAAAAGAGGGAGGTTTCTCTTGAGCCTTAGAAAAAGAGGGAGAAGAGGTTTCTCTTGAGCCTAGAAAAAGAGAGAGGTTTCTCTTAAGCCTGTAAAAAGAGGGATTGTAAAGACAAATTCAAGTATAGTGAATTTGGGGAAAATCCTTGGGAGCGTCTCAAGGTAGAGGACGTAGGAAAGGTAGCCGAACCTCTATAAATCACTTGTGTAAATCTCTCTTTCCCTACTCTCTTTACTTGCAATTATATTGTGCTTATTGAATTGAATTTATATTGTATAATTGCCTAGCTTAGAGAACTTAGAAAACACTCAAATAGGCTAGAGAATTTAGAGAAACCGAAAAACGGGCATAAGGTTAGCTAAGAACCGATTCACCCCCCCTCTCGGTATAGCCTATAGAGCCAACAATTGGTATCAGAGCTTGGGCTCGAGATTGAATTAGATTAACCTCTATCGAGCAAAACGATCTTAAATGGCTCACTTGAATGTAGGCACACCCCTAGGAGAAGAGGGACACTCATTAGTTAGACCTCCACTATTCAATGGTGAGAATTACTCTTATTGGAAAACTAGGATGATGTTATTTGTGCAATCTAATGACTATGAAGTGTGGAGAGTAATAGTTAATGGTCCTAGAATCCCAATAAAGAAAGTAGATGGAAAAGATGTCCCTAAGAGTGAGGATGAGTGGGACACCAATGATATGAGATTGGCACAATTGAATGCCAAGGCCATGCACACTCTCTTTTGTGCATTAGGTCCCAATGAATATAATAGAGTGTCTCTATGTGAAAATGCTAAGCAAATATGGGACAAATTGGCCATCACACATGAAGGGACCAATCAAGTTAGGGAAACCAAAGTAGGAATGCTCACACATGATTATGAGCTATTTAGAATGAAAGAAAATGAGTCCATGAGTGAAATGTACACTAGGTTCAATAACATAATTAATGGACTTAAGGCATTAGGCAAAAGCTATTCCAATGTAGAAATGGTTAAGAAAATCTTGAATAGCTTGCCAAAATCTTGGGAGGCAAAGGTGACTGCTATAGAAGAATCTAAGGATCCTAACACCTTGTCTCTAGATGAACTTATGGGCTCCCTACTTACATATGAAATGAAATTAAAAAGAAATGAAGAGCCTTCAAAGAAAGTAGGGGTAGCACTTAAGTCTTCCACTCATGAGGTCATTGAAGATGATGGAAATGAGAGTGGAAATGAGGAAGAAAAGGAAATGGCAATGTTTGCCAAAAGATTCAATAGGTTCATGAGAATGAATGAGAGAGAGCAAAATAGGAGACATCATAGGGGAGAGTCAAGTAGAAGAGAAAAAGACCCCTTAGTGTGTTATGAGTGCAATGAACCAGGCCATACTAAGTTAGATTGCCCCTTACTTAGGAAGGAAAAGGATAGGAAGCCTAGGAAGAAAGCATTTGTGGCTGCATGGAGCGATAGTGATAGCTCCGATGATGAAAATGTAAATGAAGAGGTAGCCTACTCATGCTTTATGGCCATTAGTGATGATGAGGCTAGTTGTAGTTCTAGTGAAGATAATGATTATACATTTAGTGAACTACAAAATGCCTTTAATGATTTAGCAAATGAATTTCAATGCATGAATTCTAAATATAAGAAAATCATTGCTAAATTAAAAATAGAAAATGAAGCCTTGACAAGTGCTAAGATAGAATTTGAAAAGAAGCTAGAAGAGGCCAACTTAGAGATAAATGAGTTAAATGAAAAGAACACAAATTTGCATAACTCATTTTCTAGGTTTTATATGGGTCAACAAAAGCTAGATCATATGTTAGAGACCCAAAGAGCTTTCTTTGATAAAGATGGGTTAGGTTATAATGCAATACAAAAAGAAACTCATCTAAAGAATTTCCTTGTGAGCAAAAATACTATGCATGATTTATCTCTTACATGCTCACTATGCAATAGAATAGGACACTCTTCACAAGCATGCACATATAGGAAAACCACATTTAGAGGAAGAGTAGTTAAGAAAATATGGGTGCCAAAGCATGCTGTAAATAATGATGATTTGTGCTTGAAATGGATCCCAAAAGGATCAAAAATTATTTGCACTAACTTTCATGGACCCAAGAAAATTTGGGTACCAAAGCATGCTTGAATTTGTTTGTTGTAGGAGTGTTAGAGCATGGAGATACAAGAAACAATGAAGTTTGAATGCTCTACACACCTCTATGGAGATTGCTTGTGCCAATGAGAAAAAGGAAAAGCTTGAGGATCCATCACAACAATTCTTCAAAAGAATGGCACAAGGTGGACTCAACAATTCAAGGCAAAGCATACTCAAGCAAAGGAGTTTCGTAAGCTTAATTCTTTACTCCTTAAAACTTTTATTTGATTATTTGTGCATAGATGAGAAATGTGGTTGATAATCTTTGTGAGTTGAATGATTGATCAAAAGGCATGAAAAATGATTGTTGATTGGTTGATGGATGATTCATGAGGCATTGGATTATTGAATGAAAAGCATGATTTATGATTATTATTGGATTTCTGTAGTTTGAGCAAGTTTTCTATGTGTTAATAATGTATTTACCTGCCTCAAATTGCGAAATATGTCATATATGCAAAATGCTATGTCATGTGCATTAATGAAGAACTTGTATGTTGACAATCATGGCATGTTGTTCACAAGATGTATGTTTTAATGTTATATATGCTCAAAATCTATGTGAACAAGTTTGTTTTGACATATTTATGTAATTCAATGCATTGGTTTGGTCAAAATATGCATAACTCTCAAAATGACCTCCTTTGAGGCCAAAAATGCATTTTATTGTGAAAATGCTTCCAAAATTGCAAAATCTTTTGTTAAATGGTTTTTCATTCATGTTTTTCATTCATACAAGTCCAAAATCATGTTTTACAAATGTTTAAACCTTTACTTGGACTTAAAACACTCAAAAACGAAGTTTTGGTACCTCACAAGTCCAATTTTCTGTCAAAACAACTGCAGAATCTGCAGGAACATATGAGGGATCGATCCCCACTGTAGCAGGATCGATCCCCCCAGGCCAGAAAAGGCACTCCTGCATGTTTTCAACCGAAATTGAGAAGAACTTTTCATTGTTTTGATATTTTCTCTCTTCTCAACTTAAAATTCATTGTTTTAACTTCTTTTTGATGGTCGGTAATATATGAAAACTCATTCTTCATTGATATCATGCCTCAACTCCATCAATTAATATTATTTCCAACAAATGGTATCACTCTCAACAATCATTATCATTTTTCTTGAGCTCACAAGTGCAAAATCATTTTTCTTGTTGTAAACATTCATGATTTGCATAACTCTTGAAATAACCTTGAAATATACTTTCAATGAATGCTTAACCATAATTTTGAGAATTATTTCAAGAATTTATGGATATATTTGAGAATTTGATGAACTTGTACATAATAAATATGTCTCATTCTTTTTGTTCATCTTAGTCAAGCATGCTTATAGGATTATGTCTCTTAGCTTGACTTATCTATTCCACACTAGGTTTCATGATAATTTTACATCTAGTGGATGGATTCCAAATGTAAATTCAACAATTGGTAATAGTCATTGGCCTATAATTTGTGATGGTAAATGGATCCTAAAAGTTAAAATGCATAAAACTTTATCATCCTTGTACTTAAAGAACTAGGGTCTTAATGACAACACCAACACTCAAAGATAAATGCAAACTTGAACAAACTTGATATCCATGCATTTATTATTTGAATCTTTCCTTGCTCATAATTGGTTAAGGACTTGAATTAGAAAATGAGCATAGGATTTGTGTGCTTGAAACCATGGGAGAAAATGTGTTTGCTTGAATACCTTGATTTTATAAATCTTCCATATGGTATAAATTTGTGAATATGAATATGGATTAATACTTTATGATAGTGTGCTAATGATTAATTGATCCATATGCATATTTGATGATATGTGTTGTGTTCTTGCATATTTGGAATGATTATTTTCTTGATATGAACACACTACACATAGATATTGGATTCATGCAAAATGCCTAAGTCAACCATTAGTAACAATTGGTATTTAGATTGAAATAACAATTAGTATCATTGGCAACCATATTTTCAATAATTGGTAAGCCAAATCTAAATTGCCAATTGGTATGAGCTTTAAATTGACAATTCTTCTCATGCTCTTTAGTTTGAAATGACAAATAGAGAAGAATTCTCTTAGGATATTTTTGCATGAAACTCTTGTGTGCTAGAACTTGTAGTTACTTGCTATATGTCTTAATTCTATGCACACTCTTACTTGAACATGATTTATGAGCACATGCATATGATATGTTATATAATTTTAGCTCATAATCATGATGTATTACCATGCACCTTAGTTGGACCTTAGAGAACAATTGATATACTTAGGTGCTTGCTTAACTTCTTACCAATTGGAATCTTCTTGCAAAATTACTTATCAACAATTGGTATCAAAATTATTTATAAACAATTGGTATAGGAAAATAAGCCTTGTCCTTTGCATGCCTAAACATTTCATACTCTTTATGGACATTGTCTTATGAAATTGTGCTATAAGTCTCATCTACTAACATGTTTCTTGTTGGATGGAGCATTTTTATTTGTTCTCACATAGCCATGATTTTAGGGGGAGCATATTTTTTTTATTTTTTCCTTCTTTTTGCTATGACAAAAAGGGGGAGAGATAGATAAAGGGAGAGATAGATATAGGGAGAGATATTAAGGGGGAGAGATAATGAGGGAAAATTCATTTTCAAAACCCATGCTTATATTAAGGGGGAGCTTTATAAAATCCTGCTTTATTTGAGGGGGAGTATTCTTTTCAAAGAATTTTCAAAGCAAATTTACATTAAGTTTTGTCATATCAAAAAGGGGGAGATTGTTAGCTTTAAATTGCAATATATATTTTGAAATGACAAAAACTTAAGTAAGCTTTAATGTCTTAATTCACATTGTAAATTTGCTCATCACACATGATTTTCTCAATTCATTTTCAAGTGATCATATCAAACTTAAGACCATGATTTAATTACATACTCTTATTGGTCTTAATACTTTGTAATGTCTTGAATATTTTAGAAAATCACTTGATGAATGTTTGGACAATATTTTCATTTGAGAAAGTCAAGAAAAACTCCCTTAAAACTTATAAATGGTTTGGGTTGAATTAGGATCAAAGGTCATATCATTTCTAACCCAAAAGTGCAGGAAAAATGCCCTCTGGAAGAAAAGGATCGATCCCCACTGTAGCAGGATCGATCCCCTTTTGGCAGAAAGTCTTCCCAAGGTCCCTGAAGCCCAGAATTAAGATTCTGGACAAAAGGGATCGATCCCCACTGTAGCAGGATCGATCCCTTTGCACCAGAAAGCTCCCAACGGCTCTTTTCTGTGAGACACAACGGCTACTTTCTGTTTTGGCTCCAACCAACGTCCACAAACCATCCAAGGGACTATAAATAGAGGCTTAGAAGCTAAAGGAAAGAAGAGGAACAACCAAGCAACATCTTTCATCATTTTATTCATCTTCCTCAAGCCTCAACATCAATTCAAGAGATAAAGAGTCTTCATCTTCTATCACTCATCTATTTCTTGTATTGCTTAGCACAAACTTTGTATAGGCTTTTCATTGTGCTCAATTTCTGTAATCATTTGCCTACTTAGAGGTCTTCCTTGATTACACAACTTGTTATCCAATTCAATCCTTGTAAAAAGGGGAGGTTTCTCTTTAGCCTTAGAAAAAGAGGGAGGTTTCTCTTGAGCCTTAGAAAAAGAGGGAGAAGAGGTTTCTCTTGAGCCTAGAAAAAGAGAGAGGTTTCTCTTAAGCCTGTAAAAAGAGGGATTGTAAAGACAAATTCAAGTATAGTGAATTTGGGGAAAATCCTTGGGAGCGTCTCAAGGTAGAGGACGTAGGCAAGGTAGCCGAACCTCTATAAATCACTTGTGTAAATCTCTCTTTCCCTACTCTCTTTACTTGCAATTATATTGTGCTTATTGAATTGAATTTATATTGTATAATTGCCTAGCTTAGAGAACTTAGAAAACACTCAAATAGGCTAGAGAATTTAGAGAAACCGAAAAATGGGCATAAGGTTAGCTAAGAACCGATTCACCCCCCCTCTCGGTATAGCCTATAGAGCCAATAGTTACCATTTTATCATATTACATTTAACTCATTATGTTTGCATCTCGGATATAAACGATATTATATTCTAACAAGTCCTTAAGCGGATAGTACGCAAGACAGGACCAATACTCCAGTGAAAGTTCTTCTTTGGACACAAAAAGTCGCAAAGAAAAACTTGGGGAGCACACAGTATGCAGGTTGTGAGGTATGGTACGAGGTACGTTACAATTTTATCATTGGATATGTGCTACAATTGATTGACAAAGTGCGTTTAACGTATTATGTTGGCATTACGTTACAATTTTATCATTGGATATGTGCTACAATTGATTGACAAAGTGCATTTAACATTTTATGTTAGCATTTTGGATATAAATAATGTTATAGTCTTATCAATTCTAAAAGTCCCTAAGCAAAAATGCGCGAGACGGGCAAGCAAAAAGTCCCCAAGCGAAAAATGCGCGAGATGGGCAAATTGTGAAGTCCTCAAGCAATAAAGTGTACGGATAAATGCGATACCCAAGTAAGAATTCTTCTTTAGATGTAAGTGCTTCATAAGAAGAACTGGGGAGCACTATAGATTAACTTCAGCATTAAAAGGAGTATCGAAACTAACAGGCACCCATGCATGTGCATCCCGAGGTGCTATAATGTCAAGAGATTGATCCTTAGGAAAATTAGTCTCTGGATTATCTAAAAATCTTTGTCCAAGCTTGTGAGAACCTCGACCATCTCTAGTCGACAAAAAGGCTTCTAAGAGCTGGTAAGATCAGATAAATCTTTACAAATGCCTATCCTCAGAAAAGGTTCTAAATTCTCAGCATCTGGATTGAGGTTCAACCAATCAAGAGCATGCCGAGTACAAACCACATCTAATGAAACCAGATAAGAACATATGCATCCGCTTATGGCACTTCTTGACGATGTGCCCTCATGGCCTTAACCCAGATTCGGTTTTCTTCCTCTTGGCTAATAGAAGACACTTGACAAAAGAAATGACGATACGATGTCGTTTCTACTACAAATAATAATGAAGTTCACTAGTTGAGCCCTCAAGTGAAGATGAAAAGACTCTTGTGATAATCCCAGGAAGAGGGTAGCAAAAGAATTTGAAAAGCCCATTCTTTATATACTCTTTCACAAGGTAAACCTTGCAAAAGAGTGGGGAGCAATTGATGTGGACTAGGTCAATTATTACTAGGCTTTTCTATAAATCAAGTTAAAGACCATTGAGCCAAATGATAATCTAAGCCCAAGAGGAAAGAGGACTCAGAAGGCCCATAAATGATCCATTGAGTTATTATTTAAGCTATGGGGCTTAAAGGTAATTACGCGTAAAATAACTCGTATAAATAGGTCACAGGTATCATTCTTAAACCCTAAGCTCTATTTGCCTACTAGAACCCTGTCTGACTTAAGCATCGGAGTGCGCGCGCAGGGGAAAGCTCCTGCGCCCTATGATGGTTTTCTATTTTGCAGAACTTTTCTGGGGACACGTGGAGAAAGAAGACAATATCAACGTCAGTAATCAATCATTGTTGTTTTGGGGCCACAACATATACAAAAACAAAAACAACATCATTTTTTATTAAAATATCATTAAAATTATTATAACTTAATAAAATTACTTTCCGGCTCCCTGTCATGGAAAAAAGAAATGAAAAGAATTAACTTGATAGGTGGGCATTGTAATTGAGCCACATCTTCGACAAAGATTGAGCCAAATGTCAATTAGTAACGAAATAAATTTGGATTTTAGTATATAAGATAATTATTTAACTGTGAAACCACCACAATGAACTGGACCAAGAGCGATGCAATTAACTACGATTTTATCTTTGCTAATTTTTACTTTTCGTCAGTGATGAATTTCGAAATCGTCACTAATTTTGTCAAAAAATTTAAAAATCATTATAAATCTTCCATCGCAAAATGACAATTTTTGTTGTTAAATCTCTTGTCAATTTATTTCATAATTTATTTTGTTGATTAAAAATTAATAAAATATAAAAAAGTCACTAAAGGGCTTTGACGTTAAAAGACATAAATTTATTTTATTTTATCTATATTTTTATTTTTTCCATCGCTAAAGACTTTAGTAATGGAATTTCAATGTTCACAATTTGATTTTTTTTTATTTTTTCTGATAAAGAAATTTTTCTTTTTTTTTATTGCTAAAAACTTTTAGTTTTGGAATTTGAAGGCTAAAAGTCATGTTTATTATTGTTATTATTATTATTGTTCCTAATGTCTTTTAGCATTAGAGTTCCATTTTTATTTTATCTTTTTTTTTTAATTTTTGGTGCTAAATGTTTATAGCTTACAATATTTCTACACTAAAGACAAATTTTTTATTTTTTTAAATTTTTTCATTGTTAAATTTCTAAAAGTTTTTCTTGGTAAAATGGAAATAAAAATGAAAAGATGAAAAATTAAATGAAATATGGAAAAATAAAAAACATTAATTTTTTCTTTTATTATGCTTGGTAGGAAAGATGGAAAAATGTACGAAAAATAATTTTTTTTTCTTTTTATTGTTGTGTAGAGTGGAAAATTGAGAACAAATAAAATTAAAAATAAAGTATTTTTTTTTATCTTATCACTTATATTAATATTTATTGAGTGTATTTTTTTTACATTTATTGAATTTTCATTTTTAGTAAGATAGTTTTTAAATAAATATTTGTCAAAAAAATTATTCACAATAATTAATTATTAATAAATGAATCATTAAATAATTAATTTAAGATAAATAATTATTAATTTAATTATTATTTAACTATTAGTTAATGATTAATTAATTAATAATTAAACATAGATAGTTAATTAAATTTTCAATAATTAATTATTATAATAAATTAATCAATATTAATTTATAATTAATGATTTAAAGATTTATTTATTTATTTGTAATTAATAATGATTTCACCATCTCGAGATTTTCTTAAGGTCGTTAAGCTGTTTTGTTACTGTGTGTAAGCCTTCATTGCCGAGAGAGTTTCTAATCATCAGTTAAAAAACAATAGATTACGGGTATATATATACTTTTTTCTTATATACTCAGCCAATCAACATTTCTTTTCTTTCATCTGTCGATTTTGGATGGATTGTCATTTGTGACAAGGGAAAGAAAATGTCCACCCTTTTCATTTTCTACCCTTTTCATTTTCTCTTGTACCAAACAACTTAAAATTCATTTTCTTTCCACTTTTCTTTTCACCACTTTTCATCCTTGTAGTTTTCTCTTGTACCAAGCATAACCTAAAAATAAATTATATATATGTATATATTTTTTTGTTATAGAAACATAATTTTGACTCCATCTCGAGTACTTATAGACACCAATTTTGTTCGAGTCTTTTTCAAACATTTTTAATTAATTAGTTTTTATATATTTTTATTATTTTTTTATTTATTTATTTTATTTTAATTTAGATTTAGAAATAAATTTTGATTTTGATTTTTTTATTTATTTTTATTTTCATTTTTGATAAAAAATAAAAAAGGAAAAGGAAATCAGAATTAATTTTGATCAGAAACTGAAATTAAATGAAACCATTAAAAGATTGAAAATTAATTTGAATTTGGTGAAAAAAATAATCAGAATTGATATCGGATTTAAGATTCGATTTTTGAGATATAATTTTTCCTAAAAGATTGATTCTTGATTTTTAAGTATTATCAAAAATAAAAAGAAAACCTAGGTCTATTTAAAGGACATACAAAAATATACAAGAGGGAAGGAAGATACACGGGTAAAAAATTAAAACAAAGAAAGGGTGGCGTGAAAGCTTTATGGAGCCCAAAGAAATACGAGGATTGAAGAAAAAAAATACAACAGGAGTATAGAGGCAGTGGAGCAGCGCCGAAAAGAATATTGAAAAGGAAAAGAAATTGTAAACGTCAAAGGCAGTCAAAAAAAAAAAAGAAACAAAACGAAAAGAAGGAGAAGCATCTGTAACGTGGAATGAGAGCCGCACCCAATCACCTGTTTCTTTGCTTCTTGCATCGCCATTGTTACTTGGTTTGTTAAGAGCTACGTGGGAAGGAAAGAATTAATTAGAAGGAAAAAGCAGATAAGGTATTATTGTTATTATTTTATTATATTATTTGTTGATTACATGCATATGGTGCTAGTCATTCTGTGCACTTTTTCTTTTAGTTGTTTATTTTTCCACTTAGTACACGTTATCTAGCCATCCTGTACACATTATGTTGTTCACTTATTTCATTTATATATATATATATATATATTGTTTTTATCTTCATTTTTTGTTGTTTATCTAATGCTTTCTAGTTATGTAAAACAATTTTAAAATATATAAGAAATTTATAAAAATGTTACATGAAAAATACGATTTTACAAAATTTAAATAATATATTCCTACGATGGAACTCTGAGGGGATTGTGATTGAGTAATTCTTGCAGAGATCTTGAGGTGAAGAAGTTCTTTTTAAGTCTTACCAGCTTGATGGAAGATTTAAAAAGATATTTTCAATATTTAAAATCCAAATTTATCAAAAAAATTGAAATAAGAATTAATTAAAATTAATCGCAATTAAAAGAATAAATAATCAAATTAGAAATTAAGAATTATAAAAATTAATATATTTAGAAATAAAATAGAATAAAATAATAAAAATACAAATTATCCGATGATGGAATTCTAAAGGAACTGCGCTTGAGTAGTGCTTTTAGATATCTTGAGGTGAAGATGTTTCTTTTAGGTCTTACCAGCTTGATGGAAGATCTAAGGGGATATTTCCAATATTTAATAAATCAATTTAATTATAAAAATAAAGATTAAATTAGATAAAAAACGGTAAATTAAAATTAAGTTCATTATAATAAATAATAAGAATCAAATTAATAAATTAAAATTAAAATTAGAAAAGAATTAAAATAAATAGAAATTAAATTAAATTAAATATTTTAATAAATGTGAATTATTCCAATGATGGAATTTAAAGAGAATTGCGCTTGAGTAATTTCTTTAAAAATTCCTAAGATGAGAAAGTTTCTTTAAAACCTTACCAGCTTGATGGAAGGTCTTTAAGAAAATCTTCAATATCAAATAATTCATGTTTATTTAAAGATATAAAAATATATGAAATAATAATTTATATAACAAAATAATAACAATAGAATAAAATAAGATAAAATAATAAATAGAAATTAAATAGGAGTCAAAATAGGGTTTGCATAAAATATTTAATCAATCCGACGATGGAGCATCTTCAAAAAAGGCAATTGGTCCTAGTTGAATACTTTTGAGGTGAGAAAATTTTTTAAGTTGTCCAACCAGCTTGATGGAGGAGGCTTAAAAGATTTTTTGAATATTTAATCATATTGAAATTAAAGTAAAACGCAAAATTAGGATAACCTTAGATTATTTGGTACCATTTTAGGATGGACGTTGTGAGGGTGCTAACCCTTCCTCACATTTAATCGTACTCCCGAACCCTAGGATTCTTTGAAAATAGATCAAGCATTATCCTTAGTTTGAATAGGTGACCAATCACATCTAGGTTAGAATGGTTGGTGGCGACTCCCGTAATTTTAGTGTCTAGCTATTAGGTTTTTTTTTCTAAAACTTAATACGTTATGACAGTACCTAAAATAATTTAATGTACAAAAAAAATCTACATATAATAACGAATCAATATTAATAATCAAATACTTATCAACAACATCGTCAATATCATCATAATATCATCCATAATTCATACAAAACAAAATCAAATAAAATAAAAACGTATCATTGATGGTTTCCCAATATAGACGATATAGCTCCGAGCTTTCCCCTAGTCTACATAAAGCTCAATGTATTCTAGGAGACTGTTGAATTTGAAAATAGAACTTGCAATAAAATGAAAACAAATTAAAATTAGTTGTTTTTCACTGTTATAATTGTTAAAAATGAAATAAATATTTAAAACAGAACAATAATTAACATCTACAAAACACAATAATTAAATTTATAGAAATAAAAATACTACAAACTCAACTAAAGTAAACAATATACCAACAATAATATGCAATAAATATTTAAATAATATATCAATAGTAACAAAGGTTGCTAGGTGGTTGCCTAAAAGCGACACGCCATATCGACCCTTAGATGTGGTGCCCAAAAGGTAAAGGTTCCTATACTATAATGGACGGGGGTGGGTAAAGAAGTTAGTCCATAATCATAAGCTTAGGTTAGGATCTTGGAATATAGGTACACTTAATGGTAACTTAGTGGAGATTTGTGAGGCTATGTGTAGAAGGAGAATTAACGTCTTGTGTCTCCATAAGATTAAATGGGTTGGGAAAAATACTAAGGAGATAGCACTTTGTCAATATAAGCCTTGGTATAGGGGAAGGATAGAGACTGGAATGGCATAAGTATCATCATAAACAAAGAGTATCAAAAGGATGTTGTACAAGTTATGAGACAAGGAGAGGATGTTGTACAAGTTATGAGACAAGGAGATAGAATTCTTTTGGTTAAGTTAGTTTTAGGAGGGGACGTTTTGAATGTTGTTAATGCATACGCACCATAGATAGAACTTGATAATACTAGTAAGCAATAGTTTTGGGAGGATTTAGATAAGATAGTATAAGAAGTTCCTATAAAAGAAAATTGTATTGGTGGTGATTATAATGGCTATGTAGGTGCTAGTAGATAGGGATTTGAAAGGGTACATGGAGGTTTTAGTTAAGGTATAAGAAATGAGGGCAGAGATGCTATACTAGATTTTGCTTTATCTTACGACCTAACCTTAGTGAACACACTGTTTAGGAAGAGAGAACCTCAACTTATGACATTTGAGAGTGGACTAAGTGCAAGTTAGATAATTTCTTTTTCTAAGAGGAGGGATAGACGCAATTGTCTAATTGCAAAATTATTCGAGGTAAGAATGTTACCATACAACATAAACTGGTAGTATTAGACATGAAAATTCAAAACAAAATTGAAAAAGACAATAGGAAGGAACTACAGGATTCTATGGTGGAAGCTAAAAGAAGATTGTCATGTAATATGTAGAAATAGTTGGATCCATAAAGAAGATTGGACAACAAAGGAGAACCCAAGTACAATGTGGAACAAGACGGAAAAACACATTTAGGAGGTGGGCAAGAAGATACTAGGAGTATCAAACGGAAGAGCAATTGGAAAGGATGCAACATGGTGGACTAAATCAGTTAAAAGCTATAAAGACTAAGTAAGATTATTACAAAGCTCTACACCAAACAGGTTTTCATAAAATATGAGTTAGCTAGAAACGAGGCAAAGAGGGCGGTGGTAAAAGCTAAGGTGAAGGTTGTGAAAGAGGTTTATAACAAGTTGGACATAAATGAGGGAATGAAAGAAATAAAAAGATTAGCACAAGCAATGGAGACCTAGGAGTTCTAAAATGTATCAAGGATGAGCATCAAAGAACTTTAATTAAGGACAATGATATTAATGAAAAGTGGCATGATTATTTCAATAAACTATTTAAAGACCGAAAAAACCAAAGTTTGGACAATATCTCGAAGCCTCTTGAGGATTTGAACCAATGGTTTATGTGCAGAATCAAAGAGATAGAGATAAAGGAGGCACTAAAGATGGTGAAGACAGGGAAAGCTGTTCGGCTAATAACATTCCTATTGAATCTTGGAAATGCCTTAGAGAGGCAGGAGTTAGGTGGTTGACAAATCTTTTTGATAAGATTTGGTAGACTAACAAGATGCCTAAAGAATGGAGAAATAGTACGTTGGTAGCTCTCTAGAATAATGGAGATATTCAAAGTTGCCCCAATT
Source organism: Heritiera littoralis (assembly GCA_031772115.1). Classification (NCBI taxonomy): domain Eukaryota; kingdom Viridiplantae; phylum Streptophyta; class Magnoliopsida; order Malvales; family Malvaceae; genus Heritiera; species Heritiera littoralis. The sequence goes on from JAPDPK010000043.1 coordinate 5,237,183, forward strand.
ATCAAGGCATAAAACTAATGAGTCACACAACGAAATTATGGAAAGAATGATAAAACAAACATTAAGGAAGACTGTAGAGATATTAGAAAATCAATTTGGTTTTATGCTTGGTTAGTCAACTACAAAAGCAATACACTTGCTTAGGCAACTTATGGAGCGTTCTCGTGTACAAGGTAAAAATGTTCATATGGTCTTTATAGATTTGGAGAAATCATATGATAAAGTGACTAGCAAGGTGTTATGGTGGTTTTTAATGAAGAAACAATCCTCATGAAACATATTGAAATGATTAAAGACATGAATGGAGATAGAAGGACATATGTGAAGATGTGTAGAGGGAAAACAAGTGAATTTTTATCACAGTAAAATTACATTAGGGGTCGGCATAAATCCCATTTCTATTCGCAATAATAATGGATGAGTTGACAAAATTCATCCAGGATAATATACCTTGGTGTATGATGTTTGCAAATGGTATTGTCTTGTGTGCTGAAACTAGAGTAGAGGTTAATGCAAAGTTAGAACTATGGAAACAAATGTTGGAATCAAGAGGATTCAGACTAAGTAGAGTAAATACTAAATACATGGAATCTAAATTTAGTTCAAACAAAGAGGAAGATAGAAATATAATGGTGCTAGATGGGGTGGTGATCCTTAAAGGGGATCATTTTAGATATTTGGGGTCAATCATACAGATAAATTGAGAGATCGATGGTGACGTCACTCTAGGATACAAGCTAGTTGGAGCAAGTATAGAAGCACTACAAGTATGTTGTGTGACAAAAGAATTCATTTCTGGTTGAAAGGTAAGTTTTACAGGACAGTTCTTAGACCAACATTGCTCTATCGTAGTGAATATTGGGCAACTAAGAGAATGCATACATAGATGATGAGTGTAGCAAAAATGAAAATGCTGCGATGGATACGTGGTATAATCTATTGAAGACAAGATGAGTGAAAGTTGTTTATGTTGGTTTGGGCATATATGATGTAAACCTGTGAGCACTCTAGTTAGATGAGTAGAGGCTATGAATGATGTAACAAGGGTCAAGGCTAGGGAAGATTGATGAAGACTTGGAAAGAAGTAATCCGAAAATATATAGTGGAATGAGAGTTGAAAGAACACATTGCTTTATATAGATAAGTAAAGGAGGAGTATTTATGCTGATGACTTAGCGTAAGATCATATGTTGGTTCACATAGCCTACCCTGGTATTGGGATAAGGCTCCGATGATGATGATGATCAATAGTAACAATAAATTTTTGATTAAATAGTATACCAATTTATAAATTATAGAAATAAAAGTACCTTAAACTCAACTAAACTAAACAATATGCCAACAATGATATGCAATAAATATTTAAACAATATATCAATAGTGATAATAAAATTTTGGTTAAATAGTATACCAATTAATAAAATTATATAAATACAAATACTACAAGCTCAACTAAACTAAACAATATACCAACAATAACATGCAATAAATATTTAAACAATATATTTGTAATAAGAATAAATTTTTTATTAAAATTTATAAAATTAAATCTTATTCAATTGATATCAAATAATATAAATTTATTTATTTAACTAAAATAAGTGATTAAATTCAATTTAAACCAAAAAGGAGAGGGAACACAGTGGCAACAGGTGGATACTGGTGACAGCAGCGACACACGGAAGGCCAGAAGCAACAAAAAGATAAAAAAGAAAAAAAGAAAATGTAAAAAATAAGAAATAATATAAAAATGAGAGAAAGAGAGTTGCATACCAGCAGCAGTGACAACAGCATGAAGATGTGAGCCATGAAGACAACGATGGCTTGTTTCAACAGTAGTGCGTGAAAGAGTGAGAGAGAGAGAGAGAATTTTTTTTTTGTAGGAGGGAGATAGTTATTAAGTGGGGGAGTGAAGGTCATAGTGAAAAGTGAGTGAAGAATGAAAAAGAATAATGGTTGTATATAGGGGTGTAAGCGATACACTGGTACTCGCGAGCTACTCGGGCTCGACTAAAAAAAAACTCGAATTCGACTCGATTTTTCTCGAGCCGAGCTCAAGCTCGAGCTACTCGAGCTGTTGAGCGAGCCGAGTTCGAGTAATATGGTATCCGGCTCGAGTAGCTCGCGAGCCTAATCGAGTATTTAATATTTTAATATATATTTTATTATAATATTATAAAATTTTAATTATAACATAAATTAAAAAACCCTATTAAGCTATACATTTTTTCTTTTCCTTTCGACTCTTCCCATTTAGTTCGTCACTTTAAATTCTCTAAACCAGATGGTGCACCCCTCCGCTTGCTCCGCCCATCTCCTGGCGACACCACCTCCCTCAGCTCTGGCGATGCTTTCGCCTTTAGATCCGGCTTCCCCTCAACAGAAGAGTACCATCCATGCCAGATCTGGTGCCACACGAGGACAATGAACCAGTGCCGACTGTCGAGGATCATCTTCCACAGATCTGGCACCGACGAGACCTTGGACCCTCAGATCTGGCGCCGGTGAGACATTCAGCCTTAAGATCTAGCACGAATGACACCGTCAGCCCTTAGATCTGGCTTCTCCTTGGCCGTAGTAAGTCCTCTCGGTTGGCCTCATGGCGTCGCTACCATCTCCACCCTCACGCACGCGACAGGGCACCTCTCCTTCAGTCACCCACACCCACTCACCTAACTTACGCACGCAGGCAGTAGCTACTAGCAAGTGTGCTTGACCCTCATTCTATCACCGACAAGATCAGATTTTTTGAAATTTTTTTCTGTGGTAAGCTTTTGTTTTTTTTTTGTTTTTTGTTTTCTCTTTTGCATGTAATATATTTCTTGTGAAATATTTTTCCGTTGCAAACCGTGAAATTTATTGTTTGTTAAAATTTGTAATGATTTTCCTTTTTTTTGCAGAAAATAGAAGGAAGGTTGCTGGAATTTTTGGTTTCCTGGGAAAGGCAGAGAGAAATTTTGGGATTATTTCTTTCTGGGTTTTAAGGCAAGAAGAATAATAAGAGCTTGAACTGGTAAAATATTGCAATCTCCCTCTCTTTCACATGCGTGAGTATAGGAAAGTGAGTGCATGTGCATATTCTTTAATGAATTTTTAGATTTCCTGAATTTCCTTTGCTTTTGTAATAGATGGATTTCTTGAGTTCCCTTGAGACTAGCTCAAGATGTTGTCTGCGTGGTCTAATTTCCAGGATTCTCGCAATATTGGTAATGAATATTCATCAATTATAATAAAAAAAAATTTATCCAAAATGTTCCATGCCTTAAACATGTAAAAAGAACAAAAAAAAAAAAGCCAAATTATTCTCAAAATCAATGTATAATAATAATAATAATAATAATAATAATAATAATAATAATAATAATAATAATAATAATAATAATAATAATAATAATAATAATAATAATAATAATAATAATAATAATAATAATAATAATAATAATGCTATGTTGTTGGAATCCTTTGCTGATGTGTTGATGATAATGCTATGTTTTGTTTATCGGGGTGCTCATGAGTCATGATTGACTGTAAATCATCTTCTGTGATTACTTTCTATGGCTGATTCTTTTTTCTTTTTCTTGTTCTGGTGTTGTTTCTGCTCTGGCAGGGGCTGTTTATCATCACTGCTATGCACTTTATCTTGCTCTTGGTCATGGTACACTGTATAAAAAGTAAATCAGCATTTATGTCACATTTTGTTCTAGATTGAACCTCAACACAGAAGGCTTTAGATTCAAATTCAGATTCAAAGACTAATTCTTCAACTTTACTAAAACTTGGATGGATTGCTAGTTGTTGGGTAGATGTGATTGGGATTACCTTGGATTTGATATTCTTTTTGATCTTGTTGGCTACTCTATAGGTGGTGTGTCGTGTACATGTTTGCTAGAGCTAGTAATGAATTTGATGATGGATCAATTGTTAAAGCTAGTAAAGGATGTGTTGTTGCTTTCTTTTTTTATATATATTGTTTAACTTATGATTTCAAAATTATGTAAGATGTTATAATTTTCTAGATAGATTAATGTTGTTGTGTAAGTTACTTTTTTTTTATTGTAAGGTTTTCATTATTGTTGATGTGGTATTGATATTATTATTAAAATTTATTATATTTTGTTGTTGTTAATTGATAATATTTTTATGTATATAAAATAAATTCGAGCTCGAGCTCGAGCTTATGATCGAGTTCGAGCTCGAACAGTCGAGCATGAGAATCGAGTTCGAATAGTCGAGCTTAATCGAGCGAGCTCGAGTAGCTCGTTTTCGATCTGGAGTCGAGCTCGAGTTCAAAAAATACGACTGATGAGTGTCGTCAGTCACCAAAAATAAAATTTCCTAACTCTACTATGTAGATAGCGGAGCAAGGGTCGAACCCACAGAGACTGAATTATTTAAATTAATTATTAAATTAAAAATCTAATTTTAGGATTTGGGGAAAGAAGAAGAAAATCTGGGGGTTTTGGAGACTATTCTAAAATAAAGAAAACAAGAATTATTAAGTATCAAAGACAAATAGCAAAAAGCTTCAGTTACGAGGCAATCAATCATTCTTGGATTTTGATGTTGATCATTGATTACAAAATATTATTGTCAATTAAATAGTCAACCGTAGCATAACAACAAGCTCTGTTACACCATCTTTCCTTACTGAGTTGTTAGTTAAAACAAGCTCTTTAACTAATCTCTAACTACTTAACCTACCTAGAACAAGCTCTCTAGATATAAGTTGTAGCAGCATTAACAACAAGAAAGATATGGGTTGACATTAGATAACAAACACATAAGCTCGGTTTATTTAATCTAAACCTTAATTCTCCTCCATCCCTAGTGATTAACTCCACAAGCAATTACGGACTTATGTTTTTAATCTGGCGGTAGATTATTTAATTTAACTAAATAGTGTGCACCCTATCTAATCAAACAAACAATCATTATAATGTGCTCAGAGAATCTTGGATACTTAATCAACAATTATATAATAGGTTCAAGAATCTCACAACATGCTTTTCCCAAGAATAATTAATTTACCTCATAACTGAATAAGAAAACTACTCACTAGACATATTCAAGATCATATAATTCAAGTTATATATTATAAAGAAGACAATTATCATGCAATAAACAATTAAACTATCAATCTTTAATAATATAAAATCAGAATTACTAATCAAGATTATAAAGTAGCAAGCAAGAACACACAAACAATATTAATTTAAATAAAGAAAACAAAATCAGAATTAAAAATAATAAATAAAATCAGCAACTAATTAAAAATAAAATTTTATTAAAAACCCTAAAGAAAATCCTACAAGACTAAAAGAGAAGAGGGAGGAGAGGGATGTGAGGGATTTGAGGGATGTGTTTATGAGAGCCTTGTGCTCTTTATATAGGCCTAAGGAAGAGTTTAAAAGACTTTCCTAAGCAATGTGAGATTCAGATAAGAGTTTACTTGGGAAACAAGTAATTTGACTAGTCAAACTCTTATCTTTATCTCATCATCTTTTACAATTATTTTCTAAGTAAAATTCCTAAGGCCTATTTTTATTAATTAATTACAGATCTAAGACAAAATAAAATTAAGAAATTATCTTCTCTCAACAAAATCTGGTCTTGAACTTGCTTTGTTGGAATTTCTTCTCAATCTCGTTTTTCTGCCCAGAATTTCGTACTGATTTTGTCTAGACGTTTGACCCACCAAATGAACTCCAATTTTTGTGATCTTGGACATTCTGGAAACCTTGAGAAGTCCTCTACAACTTCCATGAAGGCCACTTCTTGAGATCAGGTCGTTAAATTGGTCAAAAATGTCAATCTTTCAAGCTGGACAGAAAATACTGCACTTTACTCTTTTTATCTTCTTTTTATTCCAACTTTGATATTTAATACCTAAAACATAAAATAAACATTAGTAAGCTCTTTTAGGTATAAAACATCAATAAAGAAAATATATTAGTACATATAAAATTCACAAAATATCATCCTATCAAATTCCCCCACACTTAGCTTTTGCTAGTCCTCTAGCAAACCTAAACTAACTTCCTAAAGAACTAAATCCTAAATTCCAAATTTTAAATCCTAACTCACTTTCGTAGGAATCACGATTGCATTTAGCTTATGCAATAAGCCTTTAAACCCCTAGGTCACCCCTAGTGGACGAGTTGTGTCTCGTGAGGGCTTTCAGAAGATATACCCACAAAATCTTTTACTTAAGACTCAATCCTAAAAAATCAAAATAAGACTCAAAAATTTAAAAAATAAGACTCAAAAAAAAGATTAAGATCATGGACATATTTTCAAATCTTTCAATTCTTAACTCGTCACTTCAACAAGAGTTAAATAATCAAGTCAATCATATTCTAATCATTACTTCTCATAATCATGCATACTTCTAAATAAATTCATGCAAAATTTACAATCAACACAACTGAAATATATAATATCAACTTTGCAATTATCCACTTTACATTACCACAAACAAAGTCAATAGATCAAGATTTTTTTCTTTTTCTTTTGAGGTTTCAACAATGGTTTCCCTAAGTACTTACTTGCCTTTTTACGCGAATGTTAATATTGGTGATACCAACACCCGGTTACTCAACAAGTAAGCCCTCTTTTAGAGTGCTTTGCATACTCATATTTCAAGTCACTTCAAAGAATTTAATCAACAAGATCAAGCAACTCAAAACATTGGAGTAGAATTTAAAGCTTTCAACCTCTATATTTTTTTTCTTCTTTTTTTTTCTCTTTTATGTTTATTTTTTTTTTTTTTTTTTTGTTCTTGTCTATTTATCCTTTGCTTATACCAACTTCAATGAACTAATCACATCATCAATATCATATGAGCAATCATATTTAATTATGAACTCACATAAATTCTTTAGAAAGTATTCACTTCAACAATAATAACAATCAAAATACTCTCAACTTTCTTATAAAACTTTGTTTTAGTTTAGAATCAATCCTTAAAAGAAAGAAAACATATCATGATCTTCAAAACTCTTAAAAATTTGACTTTTTTTTTTAAGCTTTTTTTTTTAATTTTCACTTCCTAAAAAAAAAACTCTATAGACTCATAAACCAATATTCCCCCCCACACTTAAATCTTACTTTGCCCTCAAAGTAAGTCTAGCATGCAAAGAAGAACAATAAAAACTCAAAAATTAAATGGTAATACAAGTAAAGGAAAGAAATACTCCCTCATTTTACATCCTTGGGTTGCCTCCCAAGTAGCGCTTTGTTTAATGTCGTTAGCTCGACCGCTCCAGCTTCCATCATCCAATCCCAAACCTCAACTTTTTTATTGGTTTCTTGAGTTCCTCATTCTCAAGATTTTTGCTCATGGCTATTTCTAGCTCATCTTTAAGAACTTGCTTTTCATCACCTTTTAATTTCCTCTTGGAAGTGCATAGTTCCTTTAAAAACTTGGGATCGCAAAGCACTTGATCATTAATTTCATCAAGGAGAGGAATATTATGTGATAACCGTAAATTTTTCCCTTTATTAGAAATTAGAAATATTGAAAATAAATATTAGAGAAATTAAATAAGAGGAAATAAATAAAATTTGCGAGAAACGGGATATTGGTGAAAATCCCGAGAAATGAGGAAGTGATGAATAAGGAAATTCGTGTGAAGGAAATTAAATGAAAATAAAGATAAAAATAATAGAGAGGAAAAGAATTAAATTGGATAAATTAAAATCCAAATCTAATTAAGAAAATAAGAAAATAAATGAAATATATTTATATAATTATATATTATTATATAAATGTATTTTTATACCAATACATATGTATTCAAAATATTATATAGTATATTTTAAAATACGTTGTTATATATATAGAAATATATATATACTATTTCATAAATTCAAATAATACATATGTATATAAATATAATGTTTTATGTGTATATATAATTATGTAAATACATATAGAAGAAAAGTAAGTATGGTTTTATATTAAAGTTTATATGTATAAATATTTTATTATAGCATTTATATAATTTATGTATATAAATGTTACTTAATTTTAAGTATATATATAAATATACACATATATACTAGACATATAATTTTGTAACATACAATATATATAGATATATTTTATATATAATATATATTGTATTATATTATGTATGAAATAATATATGTATAATACATAGTATATATTAATGTATAAATTATATGACATAATATATAGTATATAGTATGTATATACTAAAAATAGAAAGAGAACAAAAATAGAAAGGGAAATAAAACAAAAAAAAAAAGGAAAGGAGAAGATCGGGGAGGAACCCCGACCCCTCCTGCCAGACCGCCGGTGGCGGAGCTGCCACCGCCGGCGAGGGGAAAAGGAAGGCGGGACGTCACCGGCAAAGGAAGAGGAAGCTGATGGCAACGCCGGCGAAGCGAAACGGAGAAGGAATCGACGCGAAACGGCGGAAAACCGAGGAAGAAAACGAAACTAGATCTGGCGGTTGCCGGCGGAATTGGCCGCCGCCATTACAGCCGAAGCATCGGTGGAAGGAGAGGAATGGGATGGAGGCCACCGGTGAGGCCAACGACGGCGGAGGAAGGCCGACGGAGGAGGAGAAGTGACCAAAGGTAAACCGAGTGGATCCGCCGCCGTGCCGCCGATCCAGGCCAAGCTGAGACCACCGGCAGCTTCGCCTTGACGCCGGCCAGCTGAGGGACCAACGAGCCGCCGGAGAACCGGCCGCCGGCGAGGAACCGGCGAGGAAAGGCTCTGAACCGGTTTGACCGGGAAAGGAAGAAGAAAAAAGAAAAGAAAAAGAAAAGAAAAAGGAAAAAAGAAAAAGAAAAAGAAAAAGAAAAAAAAGAAAAGAAAGAAAAAGGAAGAAAAAGAGGAAAAAAGAAAAAAAGAAAAAGGAAGAAAAAGAGGAAAAAGGAAAATTTCGGGAATTCGGAAAATTCCCGAAAATTCGACAACCCGGGATTTTACAAATTCGGTAAGAAATTTCCCGAGAATTTAATTTCAGAAAAAATTAAATAAATTATGAAAAAATTCTAAAAATTAGAATTTTAATTCCAGAAATTATTTTCAGCAATCGAGATAAGGAATCGGGAGAAATGGAGTGCGGGGCGATCGATAAGCGGAATTCGCCGACCCGGAAAAAGGTAAGGGATGCATGTGCAGCACTGTAAGGATACTCAGTCTGCATAATTTAATTTGAAATATTTTATGCAATTATTTATGAAAATTATTATGATGCATGAATTGCTGAAAATAATTTGGGAAGAAGTACTGGCTGAAAGATTTTAAACTGTATTTTCCGTGCAGGAGGTTAGTGAATCGGCAGCCGTTATGCTGCCGAAAATTTTAGAAAAAACTTTATAAAATCATATTAAATGATTTATTTCCGAAATTTCGATAGTAAATCACGAGACATGAGGAAATTTCTAAATTTCATAAAATATGAATATAATGAGATGGAACTTTAGAATATTCATGTATTCGAGAATGGTGATAATGAAATCACCGAAAATTCTCGAAATAGATAAATTACACGAATTACGAGACGAAAGATGAAGTGAAATATAGTAAATATTTTATGGATATTTTTATCAATATTCACTAAAGGATTATAACCCTTATGGTTTTAAATCATGGAATTATATAATTGTATAAATTCCATAAGGTGTATTTTCGATGAAAAAATACGGTTTTGAGACTGGTTGGTATTCTTATCATGCTGATACATGATATGTGACATGTTTAGTCCCGGTCGACACCTGATCCGTGATCCACCGAGGACAATGTAGATTATGGTCATAGATTTGACGGTTTAGTCCTTTACCCTCCGGGGTTTATAGTACGACAAGATTAACGTCTATATTAAAATCCATAAATGATAGGTAACATGTTAAAAAGGGAAATATTTTACATGACATGGAATATGTCAAACGGAAAAAGGCCATACCGAGCAGAGACTCGATGATTGAACCGTGGGAGCCACCTCTAGAGTCCTTCGGGAACTAAGTGCTACACGTGTTCCGATGTTTCAGTACAGGCCATACCGAGCAGAGACTCGATGATTGAACCGTGGGAGCCACCTCTAGAGTCCTTCGGGAACTAAGTGCTACACGTGTTCCGATGTTTCAGTACAGGCCATACCGAGCAGAGACTCGATGATTGAACCGTGGGAGCCACCTCTAGAGTCCTTCGGGAACTAAGTGCTACACGTGTTCCGATATTTCAGTACAGGCCATACCGAGCAGAGACTCGATGATTGAACCGTGGGAGCCACCTCTAGAGTCCTTCGGGAACTAAGTGCTACACGTGTTCCGATATTTCAGTACAGGCCATACCGAGCAGAGACTCGATGATTGAACCGTGGGAGCCACCTCTAGAGTCCTTTGGGAACTAAGTGCTACACTGTTCCGATATTTCAGTACAGGCATACCGAGCAGAGGCTCGATGATTGAACAGTGGGAGCCACCTCTAGAGTCCTTCGGGAACTAAGTGCTACACGTGTTCTGATGTTTCAGTACAGGCCATACGAGCAGAGACTCGATGATTGAACCGTGGGAGCCACCTCTAGAGTCCTTCGGGAACTAAGTGCTACACGTGTTCCGATGTTAGTATGAGAAATCGTAGGATATTATGACGATAAGTAAGTGAGTGTGATTCGTGAATTCGACAAATGTCAAAGAATGAAATAGATTTTAATAGCTTATTCTGCTTTTTAACGGACAGAACTAATTAGAGAGTACATTAAAACATGAAATAAGTTTTAAAGAATAAGATGATGATTTAACTAATATTCTTTTCCAGGAATATACGGATATTAATTATTCTATTTAAAGGCTTTATTTCGTAGAAGCATTATTTTTGAAAAGAATATGAAAAAGATTAGGAAAGATTAAAAAGGAAAAGGATTTATTAATTCAAAACAAAAAGAAAAAAATTTTTCTCTACAGTTGCTTCTAGGTTCCGTAACAAGTATGGTATTCTAAAATACCTACCTTACTCCATTCGGATCCCTAGCCGACTGTAGTATCTTTCCTACATGCGAGCCTAGAGCCATAGGAAAAATGAAAAAGATTTTCAGCATATAGGAAGCTGAGTATCAAGTGAGGCATATAATTCTCTTACTGAGCCGTGGTTTTGCTCACCCCTTAATATTAAACATCTCAGGTTTTGATGCTGGTGAGTTCAGTGGATTGTGGATCCTGGCTGTACACGAAGAACAATGTGACAGACCGACTGATTATTTGAGGTATGATCATTTAATTCTCTGTATTTAGACATGTCAACAGTACTACTTGTCTGATTTATTACGATAGGGGATGTGTATAACATAAACAATACATTGTAAAATTGTTTAACAGCTAGTACAAGGAAGTATCACAGACAGCCCAACCGGTTAAGATGTGTATAAGTAGGGTAAAAATGTGGTCACGGGTCGTGACAGATTTAGTGGTATCAGAGCATTGGTTGGCCTGATGTCTGTGGATACTTTGGAAAGAAAAGAGTTAAACATCCCCTGTAGTACTGTGTCGTCTGAATACATAGAGAAAATAAATGATTGTAAATGGGGGTAAAATGATTTAAAGGGAGTGAGAAAGTATAAACTGAGAATGTTAAAGAAGAAAATAGGCTCAGAAAATTACCGAAAAATTTGTGATCCTTCAAATCTATAAGAAGGCCTGTTCGGTAAGGAACAGAAATGGACTCGGTGAGGGCCCCACCAGTACTTTTCTGTCCGAACCGAACTGAGACCTGAAAGTGATGGTATAAAATAGGGGAATAAAATATCATCATTAAATAGACTTTAAGATCACCGATTGAGGGTAATTTGAAGAGAGAGAAAATTTTTAGCCAAAAATGACCAAAATACCCCTACCCCCAAAATTTTACTGGGAGTCAAAATAGATCACCAGAAGTTGGAATTGATCGATTTGACAGAGAAATTAATGATATAAAGCTGAATTACAAGTAAATTAATCCCATTGTGGATTTTAGTGAACTTCTTTGTCGAAAATCGAATGAGATCTAACTTGCTGTAATAAGTATCAGAAAGGATACCATCAACACATAGATGATCAGTTCATTGATTTGAATGTATATTGAGGAGATAGAAATAAATGTCGAAATGACGAAAATGCCCCTATATTGGGCAATGTCGGAATAGTGATAAAACCGAGCTGAATTGGAATCCATTGATAGTAATGGAATTATTAATGGCATAGAAGATGTCATATGAATCTAACGATCCCTATTACTGATTCCACTAACACTTAGATTATGGACGCGGAAAGAAAAACCCCGAGTGGACTGTGGGCCATAGGGGATAACAGTATGGTTGAGTGAGGCGGCCAGGGCTCCCCCCACGAGTGGACTTTGGGCCATAGTGGTAAATCCTGGGCTTCACAATAAAACAATCCGTGAGGGACTAAGTGCCACGTCTGTGTGACGGGGGCCACCTCTAGAGCTCAGAGCGGACAGCACGGATGAGTGGTGCGGCTCGGGCCCCTCCGGCTTGAGACCGGCAAATCCGAGGCATCACAATAAAACGTGTACAGGCAGACGGCGAACGAGCCGGGGCCTTATATGATGCGATCCAAAGAGTGTAGTGGAATGTCATCAAATGTTTGGCCCGGTTATTGACTGAAAGGGTCGAAAATTAAGAGTGTATTGAACGGGATCGTTAAATACTATGAAAAGTGAAATGATTACAAGAATTGACTGAGGAGGTGAAAAGTACAGATAATGAAATACATACTGGTATGATTACTTATGGTTCTGTACGTTTTCATTTCTTTGAGGTATCAAACAGAGAATCGTACATAGAACCGACGTATCTTGGAATATGTGCTACAGAATAAGGTACTGTTTGGAGTACTGTGAATTAGAGGATAATTATAAGAACAGTCAAGTGATAAAAAGAAGATGACCGCTAACCTAAATTCTTCAGGACCCTTGAGACAGAATTGTGATGGGCGACCCAATGGTGGGCGACCCGTAGTGGATCATGTGTCGTGAGATATAGGCGAACTATCTCATCGCCTACTCACTAGTAAGGATAAACCTGAGGCGAAAGGATCGCCTAGGGGATGCTCGTCGATGGTCGATATGAACGGGCGAGGCCCTTATAAGTATCCCAACGGTAACACGAGTGTAAGGAACTAGGTACGTAAGGGGTGCCAAGGTTCAAACCTCGTGGAGAATATACTCAAGGGAACTAAGCCTGAATTCGGTAAATGGAAATGGTTTTCAAGTGAATAACTGAATTGAAACGAGTAGCTGTAAAATGTGTTGATAAACATTGTACTTGATACAGCTTACCAGAATGAGATTCGTAACGCTGTGAAGTATGACTATGTAATGAAATCAAGGTAGAGTATGTATCAAAATGATTTGAATATGGAATATCTCTGACTTGAAACTACACTGTGAGATGATGGGAAACAATGATGAAGGTCCAAAATGATAAAAGAAGTGTGGTTAAAGAGACTGTCGGTTGAGAATTCCAATAAATTCCAAAGTAACATAGATTGAGAAATCAGGTTAATGTTGATTCGATCGTGGATATGAAATTTATTCTTAAGCTTGTATCGAAGAATATAGAAGAAATCCGACAAGCTTAAGAAAATAATTTTTGGAAAATATTACGGATGATGAAATTCACAAGTATCGATGTAAAGAAAGGAAATACAAATGATATGATTTGAGGATGAATTAAATGATGTATTAAAATTTTTGGTTATACACTAAAATTCTTATGAAGAACAAATAAATATTATATGGAAGTGATGCCTTAAATATGATTTAATCGGAGATGTATAAAGAGCTTATAAGAGCAATCTTTGTAAAAGGCATAATCAGATGAAAAGTTGAAGAACGATGGTCACAAGATGATAAGAAGGGTACGATTAAAGAAAGTATCAGATTTGATTTCCGATAAAACTTCCAAAGTTATATAAATTAGAGGAATCGAGATAACACTGATTTGATTTTAAGTATGAAGTTAAATTCTAAGCTTATATCGGAAGATGTAGAAAGAATTTGAAAAGCTTAAGAAAATAACTCTGGAAAATGTGTGAATAATGAAATTCACGTGTAAAGGTCTGAATGACGAAAATACAGATAATGAAAAATTGAGAATAAAGGAGTTATCTGTATAGGTGTAAATGAGAGAAATGCAAATGATGTTGAGTTGTTGACAAATCCAAAAGGATATATTAAATTTCTATCATTGATGAAGTTCTGGTGAAGAACAAGTATTAATCTACGTGAAAATAGACGCTTTATTGATCTGATTAGAGATACGTGAGGAGTAAATAAGACTAGCTGCTATGTAAAGCGTCCTTAGATAAAAGATTGAAGGTTGGTGTCCATAAGATGATGATTTGAACTCGAAGTGAATTTTACGAGTTCCGATTGAAGTTATAAGGGTAATGAGTTGCCTTGTAAAGTAGATAAGCCTAAAGAATGAGGCATCCTTACATGAGTAAAATTGATGAAATACTGATAGAGTCTAAAGTATAAATGGAACATGAGCAGCATTGTGATATAATCCTTAAACTCTTAAAGGATGTGGAATTGTGCTAAGATTAACAACTAAGAAATTTGGCTAGACAGTATCTCCTCTTGAGATATATGATTTTGAGACGACAGGATGACAGTGAACCTGTCTATGACATAAAGATAATGATTGAGATACGAAAGTAATGAGTCTAGCTAAATACTACTGCCAGCATATAAAAGAGTGATGAGACTGGCTGCTTTATAGACGAGATCTAATTAAAGAAATTAAAGTCGGCAGATGGCTAGTGTAAAGAAAAAGATGGTACGCAAGATTTTAAAAGATCTTAGCAGTATAGTACCATGCCAATTAAAAATATATATATGTATATATATATATGAAGAGATAAATAGTAGAAATATGAAAACGAAAATGAAAGTGGAATAAGGAAATAAATTGCATGATGAGAAGGGAACATCAATATGAAACAGTTCCCGCAGTTAAGACTGAAAGCGAAGGGTGTTGGTTATCACATAACTGTGGCAAGATGTAAAATCAAAGCCAGAACTGATAAGTGAAAGTAATGATACTCCAAGGAGTAAGATAATTGATATGTTTACTGCCAGTAAAATGTTTGTACACATAACCACCTCGAAATGATAGAGATGGTGGAATTGTATAGATAATGTGGTGCTTAAATGGATAATTCGAGGATTCAATCACAGAATCTAAATTATGAAAAGAGTATATTCTCAGGTATATTCTAAAATTTAAATGATATTGAATATACCATAAGAGTAAGAGATGTAATGACCATACTACATGAAAAGAGACATGGAGAGAAAATGATTGTCTCATGATTTATTTCTGTAAGAGATGATTAACAGTAAAATTTGCAATGATATGTAGCCTTGATGGAATAAGTGTGAAAATGAATATTGTGGACAATAAAGAGTCCAAAAGAGAAATAATGATATGGAAGTGATTAAAGACTGATGATCTAAATAGAATCATTTTCCATTATCAGACATCTAGATTCTCTAGTGCCTTAGTCGAAGTATAAGTGTTAAACGGTGTGAATGTGTATGTACAGTTCCAGTGAGCCTTACATGTGATGGGAGTCTCTGTGTTGCCATATGCTAATGAGAAATAGCAAAAGGCTTTGAGATCCCAAGTGTATTGATAGCACCGCTCCATACTGATATATATTTATATATATGAGCGCGAGATGTAACCGCTCCACGATATTGAGAGAGCGTGTGCATGAGATGCGAAAGCTACTGGAACACTTACATATAATTGATCGATATGAGTACATGATGGTACCATATTTTGTCGACTCGGCACTAATTGAGAAGCATGGATGATGAACAGCATAAATCAGCTGTAATATTAAAATATTATGTATGGCTCTTATATGAAAAGAGTAAAAGTGAATAACTTTTGATTTGAGGAATGAACTTACGGGAGTATAGACATATACGATGAAAGACAGCATGTAGTGGTCTAAAGCACTCTTGATGTTGAAAGTGTACTGGTAGTATTACTTGGAAGATGAACTAGAGGTCAGAAGTCGTAAGTATACGGCATGTACCACCTTTGGACTTAAGTTAAATTCGGAGGACCGAATTTCTTAAGGTGGGGAGGATGTGATAACCGTAAATTTTTCCCTTTATTGGAAATTAGAAATATTGAAAATAAATATTAGAGAAATTAAATAAGAGGAAATAAATAAAATTTGCGAGAAACGGGATATTGGTGAAAATCCCGAGAAATGAGGAAGTGATGAATAAGGAAATTCGTGTGAAGGAAATTAAATGAAAATAAAGATAAAAATAATAGAGAGGAAAAGAATTAAATTGGATAAATTAAAATCCAAATCTAATTAAGAAAATAAGAAAATAAATGAAATATATTTATATAATATATATTATTATATAAATGTATTTTTATACCAATACATATGTATTCAAAATATTATATAGTATATTTTAAAATACGTTGTTATATATATAGAAATATATATATACTATTTCATAAATTCAAATAATACATATGTATATAAATATAATGTTTTATGTGTATATATAATTATGTAAATACATATAGAAGAAAAGTAAGTATGGTTTTATATTAAAGTTTATATGTATAAATATTTTATTATAGCATTTATATAATTTATGTATATAAATGTTACTTAATTTTAAGTATATATATAAATATACACATATATACTAGACATATAATTTTGTAACATACAATATATATAGATATATTTTATATATAATATATATTGTATATTTATGTATGAAATAATATATGTATAATACATAGTATATATTATATGTATAAATTATATGACATAATATATAGTATATAGTATGTATATACTAAAAATAGAAAGAGAACAAAAATAGAAAGGGAAATAAAACAAAAAAAAAAAAAGGAAAGGAGAAGATCGGGGAGGAACCCCGACCCCTCCTGCCAGACCGCCGGTGGCGGAGCTGCCACCGCCGGCGAGGGGAAAAGGAAGGCGGGACGTCACCGGCAAAGGAAGAGGAAGCTGATGGCAACGCCGGCGAAGCGAAACGGAGAAGGAATCGACGCGAAACGGCGGAAAACCGAGGAAGAAAACGAAACTAGATCTGGCGGTTGCCGGCGGAATTGGCCGCCGCCATTACAGCCGAAGCATCGATGGAAGGAGAGGAATGGGATGGAGGCCACCGGTGAGGCCAACGACGGCGGAGGAAGGCCGACGGAGGAGGAGAAGTGACCGAAGGTAAAGCGAGTGGATCCGCCGCCGTGCCGCCGATCCAGGCCAAGCTGAGACCACCGGCAGCTTCGCCTTGACGCCGGCCAGCTGAGGGACCAACGAGCCGCCGGAGAACCGGCCGCCGGCGAGGAACCGGCGAGGAAAGGCTCTGAACCGGTTTGACCGGGAAAGGAAGAAGAAAAAAGAAAAGAAAAAGAAAAGAAAAAGGAAAAAAGAAAAAGAAAAAGAAAAAAAAGAAAAAGAAAGAAAAAGGAAGAAAAAGAGGAAAAAGGAAGAAAAAGGAAAAAAAGAGGAAAAAGGAAAATTTCGGGAATTCGGAAAATTCCCGGAAATTCGACAACCCGGGATTTTACAAATTCGGTAAGAAATTTCCCGAGAATTTAATTTCAGAAAAAATTAAATAAATTATGAAAAAATTCTAAAAATTAGAATTTTAATTCCAGAAATTATTTTCAGCAATCGAGATAAGTAATCGGGAGAAATGGAGTGCGGGCGCGATCGATAAGCGGAATTCGCCGACCCGGAAAAAGGTAAGGGATGCATGTGCAGCACTGTAAGGATACTCAGTCTGCATAATTTAATTTGAAATATTTTATGCAATTATTTTATGAAAATTATTATGATGCATGAATTGCTGAAAATAATTTGGGAAGAAGTACTGGCTGAAAGATTTTAAACTGTATTTTCCGTGCAGGAGGTTAGTGAATCGGCAGCCGTTATGCTGCCGAAAATTTTAGAAAAACTTTATAAAATCATATTAAATGATTTATTTCCGAATTTCGATAGTAAATCACGAGACATGAGGAAATTTCTAAATTTCATAAAATATGAATATAATGAGATGGAACTTTAGAATATTCATGTATTCGAGAATGGTGATAATGAAATCACCGAAAATTCTCGAAATAGATAAATTACACGAATTACGAGACGAAAGATGAAGTGAAATATAGTAAATATTTTATGGATATTTTTATCAATATTCACTAAAGGATTATAACCCTTATGGTTTTAAATCATGGAATTATATAATTGTATAAATTCCATAAGGTGTATTTTCCGATGAAAAAAATACGGTTTTGAGACTGGTTGGTATTCTTATCATGCTGATACATGATATGTGACATGTTTAGTCCCGGTCGACACCTGATCCGTGATCCACCGAGGACAATGTAGATTATGGTCATAGATTTGACCGGTTTAGTCCTTTACCCTCCGGGGTTTATAGTACGACAAGATTAACGTCTATATTAAAATCCATAAATGATAGGTAACATGTTAAAAAGGGAAATATTTTACATGACATGGAATATGTCAAACGGAAAAAGGCCATACCGAGCAGAGACTCGATGATTGAACCGTGGGAGCCACCTCTAGAGTCCTTCGGGAACTAAGTGCTACACGTGTTCCGATGTTTCAGTACAGGCCATACCGAGCAGAGACTCGATGATTGAACCGTGGGAGCC
This sequence comes from Heritiera littoralis, assembly GCA_031772115.1. Lineage (NCBI taxonomy): Eukaryota > Viridiplantae > Streptophyta > Magnoliopsida > Malvales > Malvaceae > Heritiera > Heritiera littoralis. The sequence goes on from JAPDPK010000043.1 coordinate 5,255,911, forward strand.
ACCTCTAGAGTCCTTCGGGAACTAAGTGCTACACGTGTTCCGATGTTTCAGTACAGGCCATACCGAGCAGAGACTCGATGATTGAACCGTGGGAGCCACCTCTAGAGTCCTTCGGGAACTAAGTGCTACACGTGTTCCGATATTTCAGTACAGGCCATACCGAGCAGAGACTCGATGATTGAACCGTGGGAGCCACCTCTAGAGTCCTTCGGGAACTAAGTGCTACACGTGTTCCGATATTTCAGTACAGGCCATACCGAGCAGAGACTCGATGATTGAACCGTGGGAGCCACCTCTAGAGTCCTTTGGGAACTAAGTGCTACACGTGTTCCGATATTTCAGTACAGGCCATACCGAGCAGAGGCTCGATGATTGAACAGTGGGAGCCACCTCTAGAGTCCTTCGGGAACTAAGTGCTACACGTGTTCTGATGTTTCAGTACAGGCCATACCGAGCAGAGACTCGATGATTGAACCGTGGGAGCCACCTCTAGAGTCCTTCGGGAACTAAGTGCTACACGTGTTCCGATGTTAGTATGAGAAATCGTAGGATATTATGACGATAAGTAAGTGAGTGTGATTCGTGAATTCGACAAATGTCAAAGAATGAAATAGATTTTAATAGCTTATTCTGCTTTTTAACGGACAGAACTAATTAAGAGAGTACATTAAAACATGAAATAAGTTTTAAAGAAATAAGATGATGATTTAACTAATATTCTTTTCCAGGAATATACGGATATTAATTATTCTATTTAAAGGCTTTATTTCGTAGAAGCATTATTTTGAAAAGAATATGAAAAAGATTAGGAAAGATTAAAAAGGAAAAGGATTTAATTAATTCAAAACAAAAAGAAAAAAATTTTTCTCTACAGTTGCTTCTAGGTTCCGTAACAAGTATGGTATTCTAAAATACCTACCTTACTCCATTCGGATCCCTAGCCGACTGTAGTATCTTTCCTACATGCGAGCCTAGAGCCCATAGGAAAAATGAAAAAGATTTTCAGCATATAGGAAGCTGAGTATCAAGTGAGGCATATAATTCTCTTACTGAGCCGTGGTTTTGCTCACCCCTTAATATTAAACATCTCAGGTTTTGATGCTGGTGAGTTCAGTGGATTGTGGATCCTGGCTGTACACGAAGAACAATGTGACAGACCGACTGATTATTTGAGGTATGATCATTTAATTCTCTGTATTTAGACATGTCAACAGTACTACTTGTCTGATTTATTACGATAGGGGATGTGTATAACATAAACAATACATTGTAAAATTGTTTAACAGCTAGTACAAGTGAAGTATCACAGACAGCCCAACCGGTTAAGATGTGTATAAGTAGGGTAAAAATGTGGTCACGGGTCGTGACATATTAACTTCCATTTTCCTAAATGTCTTCAATGTCTCCTTGTCTTGCTCTTCGTTTGTAGCTCTTGCAAACCTACCAGGAAAAGGAGGAGGGTAAGTAGAAGAATTAAAAGGAATTTGTTTTTCACTTACCTCAGCTTTGAATTCTTTGATTTCAACATCCTCATAGTGCTTTATAAAATTGTCGAAATTCTCTCTCCCTTTTACATTGTGCATGTCAACAACTCCACCTTTAATATTGAAATCGGTTTCATCCCCCCTTTCTATAAAGTCATCGACATCTTCATGTGCACTTTCCTTGGATTCAATTTCCCTTTCACTTTTCAAGGTGATGTTAGTAACATTATCTCTTGGATTCTCCACAGGTTGAGAGGTCATAGCTTCAATGTTACTTATGGAATTCATTATTTGACTCACATGGTGATCAATATTCTTAATATAAACATTAGCCTCTTGTGACAATTGTAAAGTTTTAATCTCAAGAGTCTTAACAATATCTTCAAGAGACATACCTGATTCTTGAGGTGGAGGCATACCTGAGTCTTGAGGTGGAGCTTGATATGTATCTTGGAATGGCATATTGTAAACCTCATATTGATTCCCATAACTAAAATTAGAATGATCCCACCATCCTTGATAGTAGGTATCGTAGTGTGGTTCATAATTATAGTATGGGTCATAATTATAGTGTGGTTCATAAGCTTGCTCCATGGAGTCCCTCACTTCTCGTCTTGGGAGGTAGTGGTGGTGGATGTTGTGGTGCTTGTGGCACTGCGCTTTGGGTTGCTTGTATATAGTCCCAAATCTTTTGAAGTTTGTGACTAGAATCCTTGTCAGACAAGCAATCCCTGAAAAAGAAAAGAAAAGGAAAAAATTAGACTTTAAATTACAATAATTAACCTAAACAAATTTCAGTCCCCGGCAACGGCGCCAAAATTTGATGAGTGTCGTCAGTCACCAAAAATAAAATTTCCTAACTCTACTATGTAGATAGCGGAGCAAGGGTCGAACCCACAGAGACTGAATTATTTAAATTAATTATTAAATTAAAAATCTAATTTTAGGATTTGGGGAAAGAAGAAGAAAATCTGGGGGTTTTGGAGACTATTCTAAAATAAAGAAAACAAGAATTATTAAGTATCAAAGACAAATAGCAAAAAGCTTCAGTTACGAGGCAATCAATCATTCTTGGATTTTGATGTTGATCATTGATTACAAAATATTATTGTCAATTAAATAGTCAACCGTAGCATAACAACAAGCTCTGTTACACCATCTTTCCTTACTGAGTCGTTAGTTAAAACAAGCTCTTTAACTAATCTCTAACTACTTAACCTACCTAGAACAAGCTCTCTAGATATAAGTTGTAGCAGCATTAACAACAAGAAAGATATGGGTTGACATTAGATAACAAACACATAAGCTCGGTTTATTTAATCTAAACCTTAATTCTCCTCCATCCCTAGTGATTAACTCCACAAGCAATTACGGACTTATGTTTTTAATCTGGCGGTAGATTATTTAATTTAACTAAATAGTGTGCACCCTATCTAATCAAACAAACAATCATTATAATGTGCTCAGAGAATCTTGGATACTTAATCAACAATTATATAATAGGTTCAAGAATCTCACAACATGCTTTTCCCAAGAATAATTAATTTACCTCATAACTGAATAAGAAAACTACTCACTAGACATATTCAAGATCATATAATTCAAGTTATATATTATAAAGAAGACAATTATCATGCAATAAACAATTAAACTATCAATCTTTAATAATATAAAATCAGAATTACTAATCAAGATTATAAAGTAGCAAGCAAGAACACACAAACAATATTAATTTAAATAAAGAAAACAAAATCAGAATTAAAAATAATAAATAAAATCAGCAACTAATTAAAAATAAAATTTTATTAAAAACCCTAAAGAAAATCCTACAAGACTAAAAGAGAAGAGGGGAGAGGGATGTGAGGGATTTGAGGGATGTGTTTATGAGAGCCTTGTGCTCTTTATATAGGCCTAAGGAAGAGTTTAAAAGACTTTCCTAAGCAATGTGGGATTCAGATAAGAGTTTACTTGGGAAACAAGTAATTTGACTAGTCAAACTCTTATCTTTATCTCATCATCTTTTACAATTATTTTCTAAGTAAAATTCCTAAGGCCTATTTTTATTAATTAATTACAGATCTAAGACAAAATAAAATTAAGAAATTATCTTCTCTCAACAAAATCTGGTCTTGAACTTGCTTTGTTGGAATTTCTTCTCAATCTCGTTTTTCTGCCCAGAATTTCGTACTGATTTTGTCTAGACGTTTGACCCACCAAATGAACTCCAATTTTTGCGATCTTAAACATTCTGGAAACCTTGAGAAGTCCTCTACAACTTCCATGAAGGCCACTTCTTGAGCTCAGATCGTTAAATTGGTCAAAAATGTCAATCTTTCAAGCTGGACAGAAAATACTGCACTTTACTCTTTTTATCTTCTTTTTATTCCAACTTTGATATTTAATACCTAAAACATAAAATAAACATTAGTAAGCTCTTTTAGGTATAAAACATCAATAAAGAAAATATATTAGTACATATAAAATTCACAAAATATCATCCTATCAACGACTCGATCGAGCTCGAGCCGAGTACCGAGCACCGGATTTCATAGTCGAGCTCGAGCTCGAGCACCTTGCTGTATCGGCTCGAGCACCTTGCCGTTTTTCGAAAAACGACGTTTTGGTTGTCTCTAGGCAGTCGACTTCCCTTTAGGGCAGTCGGCTGCACCTAGCCTAATTGGTACTAGGAGACAAGTCCGAAAATGCACCTTTTCCTGCACAAAATCAACTGATACTTCTCTCCAAACCACATAAAAACATGGTAAAACATGCGGACATAGCCGCCTTACGTTCGTTACATAAATTCCTTACCTCGATTTCCTCGGGAACGCAAGATCACTTGATGCGTCACCTTAGCTTTTCACTTCTTCAACCTAAAATCATCATACCACATCAAATTTTAAATTAAACCACATACACATATCATATCAACTCCGTATAACTCAAATCCATTAACGAAATTGACTAAATCATTTTCTTCTCTTACCTTCACTAGAGACCAGAATTTTAGATGTTAAGATCTCCTCCAATACTTGGACTCACTCTATCAAACTTTGGATATCACCTAGTCTAATGACAAGGATTCTTTTTCATTAAATGAACTTAGTGAATTGGTGGAAGGATGAGGTGGTTTAGCAAGGAACTTAGAATGGAAACTTGGAAGATTGAAGATAGCACGAGAGGGAGAGCTGGGAAGATAGGGGCTGACGTTGGTGATAGCTGATGGGGATGATGAGTCATGCACTTGCATTAATTGCATGCTCATCCCTTTAATCATCTCAGCCAATCCATTTGACCCTCTTTGACCCATTTGACCATTTAATTCCTCTTCCATATGACTCATCCATTTAATCTCCAATTAAATTTCTGATTTAATTTCTTGTCTCATACTCTTAATATTTTTCTGATATCAACCTAATAAATCATTTAACTTATTGACATCCACTTTATTAGTTCTTCCATATTACATACATCATTCATAAATTAAACTTCATATTTATTTAATCATCTTGATTGAAATACTTTACAAACATGGAGGAATTACATAGAAATTGGGGAATTGACTGAAGATATGAATTATTGAATTGATCTCCGTAAACAATTCGAAAATGATTTATGAATTGTTTTGAGACTGTTGGCCCTGTAGCTACTTACGTGTACATGCTCTTCCATTCCGTTCTGTTGGTGTTAGAAGCGCCCATAGATGTCACTTGGCTAGTGTACGCTATGGATCTTTGACTATGGAAATATGTTTACCATATGGCATGAGTCTATTAGATGAAGCCTAGTCTCCACTATACTATTTTTCTGGGGTGGTAAATCCCTAGCTATTCTAGGCACTCCTAGATTATATGGATTTTTGTTTTCATATATATATATATATGTGTGTGTGTGTGTGTTAAATATGCTTGATGATTTGAAATCTCTACACTATCTATTTGAAAGAGATTTTACACTATTACGAGTTCTTTAGAACTAATTATTTGAATGTTTATTGAACTGGGTGATTGAGTTAATTACACCGAGCTCCCTAGAGTTGGAATTAGATGCCAAGACAACTAAGGTGCTTTAAGGCATCCTTTTGTGCTCAACTTGGTTATCTAATCCACTATAGTATCTTTTCTGACATTATGCCAAGGACCGTGTGAATTTAGTTTCCGTATGTGTCACATACCGAAATATTAAATATTTAATCAATTTCACAAATCAAACCACTTAGGTTGGGCTATTTGTCATGTCAAACTTAAATTCAAAATGAATTTAAATTTTTTATACAAAACCCAAGAATCAAAATTTCAAATTTCGAAAATAAATATAATAACTAACTTTTAATTTTACATCCCAAGTATTATATACATAAAATTGCACTGTATAGGAAGTTTGAATACATAAAAGAAATATTTCATATACCTCGATGAATACTGATGGTTGCTTGGGGGATACTAAAATTAGGTCCTCCAGAAAAGCTTACTCAAATCTATTGCAGATAATCTGGGAGTGGGAAAAATAAAGGGGTGAGCTAATTGCTCAGTAAGAAATACATATACGAATACTGATACAACGTATCCTATATGTAATTTAGTAAACTGATTTTCATACAAAACCATGAATTTATAATCTTAAAATCAAATGGGCATGATCTAACGAGAATAATACTATAGTGGATTAGATAACCAGGTGAGTATGGAAGGATACTTATAAGTACCTTACATATCCCGGCATCTAAGTCCACTATAGGGAATTTAATGCTATTTAATTAAATCACAAATTCTGTAATAAATGAAATAGTATATAACAACCATTTCTCATTTAGAAAATCACAATTTACTCTATAAACAATATAAATCATATGGGTATCATTTTCCATATAGATAATTCAAATAAATATAATTTGCAAATCACCTTATTCAAATCAAACATAGTTAGCATAAAAATTCAAAATTCAAAAATTAATCTAATTTGGGAGTGCTTGGATCTATGTTAACAAGGGATTTATCACCACAGTATAAATTTAATGGAGACTAGACTAGACCCAATGTCACTTGCACAATAATAGACGTATGACCATAGTCAGAGGGCCACAGTGTATACACTAGCCAGATGACACTTGTAGGGGTTAAAGACTAAGATAGAGTCAATAGCATTGGAACAAAAAGACTAAGATAGTGTCAATAGCATGCTCGTAGGTAGTTATGGGGCCAACAATTTCAAAACATCATAAATATTTTAGAAGTGTTTACAGAGTTAAAATAAATAAATCATGTCTTAAATAAATTAATTCATAAGGAATAAATTCATAATTCAATACAATTGAACATAAAGCACATCTATTCTCAAAATAATTATTTAATATTAGAATAAATTTATTTAAGTACCAAAAGGAGATAAAATAAATAAGCACTAAAGAACTGATAAGATACCATGAAATCTATTTAATAACCGAATTTGTGGTTTAATATAAATTAAGTCATATTTAAGAATTTAAATTCAAACACCCAAATTTATTTTCTTTTTGATCCAAGATACCAGGCTAAAGGATGGATTTAAGGGTTTAGGTTAGCCTTAAAAAAAGTTCAGCAGTATAACAGTTCGTTCTAACTTACCCCTTGCACGAAAACATAGCTTCAAACCATAGTTTCCATTTTTCCAAATTCCATTCAACCATCAATTCCAAATCCATAAAAGGAAAATTTTATCAAAACATGCAACAAAGTATCCCTACATTTCATATAAATATCCCTTACCTCTTAACTTCTCGGTATCTGCCTTGTTAGCACCAATACCACCTTCTGATCTCGAGGTTGCAAATTCATTATTCAAACTTGATAAATTCACTCTATTGTAATTAAAAGAATATTTAACTAATTAATTTCAAGTATATTGTCTGTTGTAGCTCTAAATGCAGTACAATTACTATCGGTGCTAAAATCACAACTTATGCTAAACATTTTCGTTTTCGATTCTGATCGCGCCTTCAACCTCAAAATAATTTGTGCATTATTTGAGGACCTAAATTACATTGAAATCAACTTGAATTCTTTCTCCCCTTAGGTTGGCTGAATTGCATTCTCTCCCTACACTTGGTATTTTCTTCCAATTAAGCTTATTTTCATACTTTTCATAATTTCTACATTATTTCTACACTAATTCCTCATCAAAACACACCATTTTCATGCACCATGGATGTTGGCCAAAACCCTCAAGTGCTCAATTACATGATTTTACCATAATTCTAGCTAAAGGAAACTTGAAAACATCTTAAACACATGGAAATTAACTAGAAAACCATGAAAAAGTTTAAGCTTCATAAACTTCTCACGTTGGTTGAATGCTTCAAGGAACCTCACATCTCTCTTTTGGTTGTTTTAGCTAATGATTTTGGTATCGGAAGATAGAGGAAGTTGAGGGGAACAAGTTTGGTGAAAACAATTTTCGGTTTTAGTGTGATTTTGGTTAGGTTTTCTCACTTTCTCTCTCTTCCTTAGCTTACATTAATGATGGAGGTGTGCTAGCTGGTTACTGTTGAAAAAGGAAGAAGATGAAGATAGGAATTTCATTTAAATGATATTTTACTGGCCAATTTACCTGTTGGCTCTACAGAAAGGGGGGTGAATCGGTTATTCTACTAAATTTTGGTTTTTCTAACACTTAATGCACAAATAAAGCTAATAATGCAGTAGTAAAATAAATGCAGTAAATAAGTAAGAGAAAGAGAAGCAAATACAGATTTATAGAGGTTCGGCCAATCTCTTGCCTACATCTTCTCTCCTTGATCCTTTTGTCAAGGTATTGATTCCACTCTTCCTTTGGAATGCTTACAAACCACTTCAAGGTGTGGTGAGATCTCTTACACTTTCTCTTGAATGCTTAAAGTAACCTTCTAAGTCTATCCTCTTATAATGCTACCCTCACTCTTACAACAATAACCTCATAAGGCTTCCTTACCCTTTTAAGAATCAAAAATTTGAGTGAATGGGTGATGAATAATGTGATATCTCATAAAATGAAGTACAATAAGAGAATTTTCAGCTAGGATTTCTTTCTTGAAGATTTAAGAGTTTCTTGAGTGCTTGTTCTACCTCCAATCTTCATAAATGTCTCTATTTATAGTCCACCTACTGATTTTAATGGTTGGTGAATCATTTAATGCTAATCCTCCCATTGAAACCCTCAAAAACTAGCCGTTGGAGTCAGGTTTTGTGCAAAAGGATCGATCCCTTTACTAGACAGATCGATCCCTTTTCTCCAAAATACCTTCCTGGACCTCTTCCAACCTTTGAACACCATTCTGCCACTTAGGGATCGATCCTTGTCAGAGGGGATCGATCCCTCATGTCCAACTTGCACACTTGTGAACAATGTTGGGATGGTTTGATGGGTTTTGTGATTTTAAGTCAGTTCAAAATATTCTATCATGTTTATAAAAGTATTTACTGACTTTTCAAGTTGAAATCACAGTCCAATCTTTTGTTTAAAATTTTTCAATCATTGAGTTCATTTTGAGCAAATTTACATTGAGATCATTTTGTGCTTACTTGAGTTTTTTTTTTTGTCATTTCAAAATACTTGTCAATTTAAAGCTAACAATCTCCCCCTTTTTGATATGACAAAACTTAAGGTAAATTTGCTTATATGTTTGAAAAATGAGATTGCTTAAATTTTTGAAAAATAATGCTCCCCCTCAATATTTGCTCCTCCTCAATTTAATATAAATTTACCATATTAATTTCTCTCCCTTTTTGTCATAGCAACAAAAATGAGAACTAAGATGAAGAAATAAACAACATGTTGAAATGGTTAGTGGTATAGGTCAATTTAAAGCAATATGGAGACATAGACTAAGCAAAGTGATAAACCAAGCCAATGGAAATATAGATCAAGCCAAAGGCATATATATATATATATATATAAAAACCATAAGTCATGCCATAGAAACAAAAATTGCAAAGAGTCTAACATCAGAACACATCAGTCATAGTTATAAACATAAGACTAAAACACCATAAGCATACTAGAAAATGTCATAAACATAAGGCAAAAAAAAAAATCATAAACACTAGTCATAGTAGAAGGTCCGAAATCAGAATAAGGTAATACTCATCCCGCACAACAATCACAGTCAACGCCTAGGAAACGTCTTGTGATACTGGTCCATGAAGTCCTCTTATTGCATACGGATATCTTAGACTTCATCATACAAAGTAGCTTGGGTTTCCTCTATTTGATCAAGGTGCTGAGTGACATCCTGCTGGAAAGTTTGCTGAGAGGTGTGCATTTGTTAAAGCATTTGCATGATCTGGTCGAAAGATGCTGAGGTCGAGCCCGATGGTGCTAGGGACAAAGGTTCGTTAGGAGCTTCCTCTTCGCTGGCATGCTCGGGAGATGCAGGAGCACCATGACTTTTTCCCCATACTGTAGTATCACCCTGCCAACGTTCATACCACCCAAGGTTATGTAATGTAGCAAGATTGATGGTGTTACTTAGGTCCGAAAGGATACCAACCTCACACGAACAATCGATGCCGTGTTCGAGCAAATAAAATGCAAGCAACTGTGGGAAGACAATTGTTTTGACCTTGCCACGAACAATCTTTACCCAATTTGGAGAATAAAATGAACAAGGTCTGGCCGCTCACCATCAGGGGAATGAATTTGGTGGAGCCAGAAGCGATCAAGTCGCCGGAGCTGAGAATATTTGGTACCAAATGGGCGAGAGATGATGATGTGGAGAAGTCGTGCGAAGATGGGAAGGTCACTCGTACGGTCATTAAGTACATTAAACTCTAATGGGACATTGATATTTTCAAACATAAGACCATGCTCCGGATTACGAAAGGCATGCGAGAGGGAATATTCGGTGATTTCAACATCTCTTCCCATGACGAATGATCGGATTCCCGCCACCTTAGATGGGTCATTTGGAGAATAGATAAGTTCGACATTTGAAAAGAATGCTCGAATGATGTTTGAAGGAACTAGAGTGTTGATTTTGAGAAACTGAGTCCAATGAAAAGCATCAAATTTGGCCAAGTAAGGAAAGTTAATTGATTCCAAGAAACCGAAATCAATTGGACGACAGTGCTTAATGAGCATATTGGTAAATTGTGCATGGTAACGATTTTTCTCTCCCGCATTTCGAAAACATCGATTGAAGGTGGTTGGAATGGAAGCGGAGGAAGAAGGATGAGCTCTTTACCTTGTGACAGCATGTTTGATTTTAGGAGCCATTTGGAGTGAAGGTTGAGGTCAAGAAATGAAGGAAAGTTTTAAGAGGAATTTAGTCGAACAGTCAATGAGCACAAGTTTGAGTGATGATGGATGAGTGTGGGGGGGAATGTAAGCCTAACCAACAGCACAAAATCATAGATCAATATGCAATCAATAATTATGATGAAGAAATGATGCTGAAATATTCAAATGATTCTAAGTTATGAACACTAGAAGTTAGACAAAAAAAAGATGGATTTCATGTGAAAGGAAAAACAAGATGGAATGAAAATTGATGCAGAAATTGGAAATGGGTTAACAAGATATGATGAAATAAACGTGAAATGCAAGAAAAATTGATGAAAATTAGTGAAGAACACTTACAATTAGATGTTGGGCGTGAATAGTGATTAACACAACAGGGAAGAGAGGAAATCAAGAATCGTGAGGTTTGAGTGTGAAAAGATGATGAGAAGTGAAAGAGATGGAGAAAAGATGAAGAATGGTGAAGGAATGAAGCGATTTGGTGAAGAAATGGAGTAGATCTTGAAGTTTTGGTGAAGGAGAATGGAGGGAGGATGTGTTTGTAGATAAGGAAGATGAATAGTGACCAAGAGAAGGGAGGCCGACACTTTTAAAAGCCACGAAGTGTAATCTGGCCCAAGGGGATCGATCCCTTTTTGGCCGAATACACTTCCTGCCCATTCTAGAGCTATGGTATCGATCCCATGGTGAAAGGGATCAATCCCTCATAGCAAAAACCCAAATTTTTAGACCAAAATGACCCGAGAATCAATCCAATTTTCAGAAGAATTGACCCCTTAGTCCATTGCCTCAGTTTTGATGCAGAAAATGATTTGAAAATTAAAGAACTTGTGCATTTTCATTATTTAAAATCAAAATCAAGTTAGTGCTACTTGGAAAACAAGATGTGTGACTTGAAAAAGGCTGAAAAATGCAAAAAAACCATTGAAAATATGCAAAAATACTTCAAACCATTTTGGCATGATTAAGTGGAAGTTTTAAGCATGTGAAGTGAGTTCTAGCTGATGAAGCTGAATGACAAAGAATTTACATGATCAAACACATATTCAATATTCATCTAAAGACTAACAACAATATGGTAAGTTAAGGTTATGCACAACAAGTGGTCAGTATATTTTCTAAATTTCTTACTTGCAATCAGCACAACCAACTTAATCCATTCATTCAAAATCAATTTAATTCAAGAGCATTCATGAGACCTAGTTCACCTCTAAGTGTGCAAAATCGCTCCTTATCTAAGGTTTTGTAAAGATATCAGCTAATTGGTGCAAGGTATCTACATACTCTAGAACTATATCACCTTTTTGCACATGATCTCTTATAAAATGGTGTATGCTTCAATGTGCTTAGTTCTAGAGTGTTGGATGGGATTTTTGGTAAGGTTGATGCACTAGTATTATCACATTTGATAGGAACTTGATTCATTTCTATTCCATAGTCACTTATTTGTTGTTTAATCCACAACACTTGAGCACAACAACTTCCGGAAGCAATATATTCAGCTTCGGTTGTGGATTGAGCTACACTATTTTGTTTCTTAGAGAACCATGAAATGAGCTATTTCCTAAGAATTGACAAGTTCCAGATGTGCTTTTCCTATCGATTTTACAACCACCAAAATCCGCATCGGAGTAAGCATGGAGAGCAAAAGTAGAATCTTTAGGATACCAAAGTCCTAAGGAAGAGGTCTTTAAGGTATCTAAGGATTCTTTTACAGCTTGTAAGTGTGATTCTCTAGGAGATGATTGAAATCTAGCACATAAGCATACACTAAACATTATATCGGGTCTACTAGCAGTAAGATATAGCAATGACCAATCATAGACCTATATAGTTTAGTGTCTACACACTTTCCTCCTTCATCCTTATCAAGCTTGATATTAGTGCTCATTGGAGTAGAATAAGGTTTGACTCATCCATTCCAAATCTTTTGAGCAAGTCTTTAGTATATTAACTTGATTTATAAAAATACCTTCTTTGCATTGTTTAACTTGAAGTCCTAGAAAGAAAGTTAGCTCTCCCATCATACTCATCTCAAATTCACCTTGCATTAATTTTGAGAAATCTTTACACAATGACTCATTTGTAGATCCAAAAATGATATCATCCACATAAATTTGAACTACTAATAAGTCACTACCCTTAGATTGGATAAACAAGGTTGTGTCTACTTTGCCTCTTGCAAAACTTTTTTAATCAAAAACTTTGAAAGTCTTTCATACCAATCTCTAGGAGCTTGTTTTAATCCATATAAAGCTTTTGATAGTTTGAAAACATGGTTAGGAAACTTTGGATTTTCAAAACCGAGAGGTTGCTCAACATAAACCTCTTCATTTATGTAACCATTTAAGAAAGCACTTTTAACATCCATTTGATATAGTTTAAAATCCTTGTAGCATGCAAAGGCAAGTAGCATCCTAATGGCTTCTAATCTAGCTATCGGAACATATGTTTCATCATAGTCTATCCCCTCTTCTTGCCTATATCCTTGAGCCACTAGTCTAGCTTTGTTTCTAATAATTATGCTGTTTTCATCCATCTTATTCTTGAATATCCATTTAGTTCCAATAATTGGATAATCCTTAGGTCTTTCCACTAGTGTCCATACTTTGCTTCTTTCAAATTGATTTAATTCCTCTTGCATGGCCATAATCCAATTTTCATCTTCAAGGCTTCATGCACATTTTTAGGTCAAATTGTGACACAAAGGCTACATGTTGACATATGTTTCTATAGGTTGACCTAGTTCTTACCCAATATTTGGATCTCCAACAATATCATTATCCTTCACATATCCAAGTTCTCTAGGACACCTAGATTCTTTCTCAATTATATTTTGTTCCATAAACTCCTCATTCTTATTAACATCAAGATCTTCTAATTGTTCTCTAACATCCTTATCTTGAGATGGATCAACTATAGGTTCATCAAAAATCTCATTTCATCATCAATATTGGTTCTACTAAGGTATTTGACTCATCAAATATCACATGAATCGACTCTTCTACAACAAGTGTTCTTTTATTAAAATTCTATATGCCTTAGAATTTAAGAATAACCAAGAAAAATTCCTTCATCACTTTTTGCATCAAATTTTCCTAAGTTATCTTTTCCATTATTCAAAACAAAACATTTACATCCAAATGGATGAAAATAGCTTATGTTAGGCCTTTTTCTTTATAAAGCTCATAGAGTTTTCTTTAAAATAGGCCTAACCATAGCTCTATTTATAACATAGAAAGCAGTATTTATAGCTTCAACCCAAAAATATTTTGGCAAATTATTTTCACAAAGCATGGTTCTAGCCATTTCTTCTAAGTTCTATTTCTCCTTTCAACTACCCCATTTTGTTGAAGTTCTAGGAGCTGAAAAGTTATGGCTAATACCACTTTCATTACAATATGTATCAAAACCAAGATTTTCAAATTCTTTTCCATGATCACTCCTAATGCTTGTAATAGAATAACCTTTTTCATTTTGAACAAGTTTTGAAAAATAATGAATTTATCTAAGGCTTTATTTTTCACACTTAAAAAGAACACCTAAGTAAACCTAGTGTAATCATAACTATGACAAATCCATAGTGTTTTCTCCTAAACTAGTGGTTCTAGTTGGTTCAAAGAGATCTAAGTGGAGAAGTTGAAGTGATCTAGAGGTTGTAACACACTTCTTAGATTTAAATGATATTCTCTTGTGTTTTCCTCTTACACATGCCTTACAAACTTTATCATTTTCAAATTGAAGTTTAGGCAAGCCTACCACTAAGTCTCCTTTGTCTAATTTGATAAAACATGCATGCTAACATGACCTAGTCTTCTATGCCATATCCAAGGTTCATCTTCTCTAGTGGCCATAAAGCATACATTTTTGCTATTTAGTTCATCTAAATTAACAATATAAATGTTTCCTTGTCTATGTCCAATAAAAGAATTTTTATTAGTTTTAGCATTAACAACATTGCAACATCAAAAACAACTTTAAAACCCTTATCACACAATTGACTAATACTAAGCAAATTATGTTTTAAACCTCTAACATACAAAACATTCTCAATAGTTAGGAAGAGTTACCAATGGAGCCAATTCCTTCAATTTGTCCTTTGGAGTTGTCTCCAAATGTGACTTCTCCACCACTTTTAGGCTTTAAAAACTTGAATTGGCTCTTGTCACCGGTCATGTGTCTTGAGCATCCACTATCAAGATACCAATGTTCCTTGGATCTTGCCTTGTAGCAATGCTCTTCCTCCTATGTACAAATACATCAAACTTTCATCTTAGGTACCCAAATTTTCTTGGGTCCTTGAGTTAGTACAAATAATTTTTGATCCTTTAGGGATCCATTTCATTTTTAATGACTCATCACTTGAATTTAAAACATGTTTTGGCACCCAAACTTAACAACCATTTTTCCTCTACTAATGGTTTCCTAGAAGTGCATGCTTGTGAAGAGTGTCCTAGTTTATTACACAAGGTGCACAAAACAAATTTTCTATCTTTAACAAGGAAATTTTTAAGATGAGTTTCTTTTTTGATGCATTGTAACCTACTCCTTCTCTATCAAAAAATGCTCTTTGGGTCTCTAACATATGATCAAGTTTTTGTTGACCCATGTAAAATCTAGATGAATTTTACAAGTTAATGTTCTTTTTACTTAACTCTTCTATTTCTAGATTTGCATTTTCTAATTTCTTCTCACATTCTAATTTAGCATTCATAAGCATTTCATTTTCCTTTTTCAATTTTGAGATCATTTTCTTATATTTCATATTCATGCACTCAAATTCATTTGTAACTCATCAAATGCATCTTGCAATTCATCAAATGTATATTCATTTGTATCAAAGAGTTAGATTTTACCTTCTCATCTTCAATAGCCATAAAGCAAAGGTTGGCTGCTTCATCTTCTACATTTTCTCATCGGAACAATCACTGTCACTCCATGTAGCCATCATTGCCTTCTTCTTTGGTTTCTTCTCATTTTGCTTTCTATAAAAAGGACAATCAAATTTAATGTGACCTGGTTTTTTACATTCATAACAAATAATTTGATCCTTTTCTTTCCTACTTGTCTCTCCTTTGTTAAAGTGTCTCCTAGGGGGTCTCCTAGAGTTTCCATAGCTCTCATCCTCATGAATTTATTAAATCTCTTTGCAAACATGGCCATCTCAAATCCTCATCATCACCACTCTCATCATGATCATCTTTTGATTCCTCAATCGTGGTGGATTTTAAAGCTACTCCAACTTTCTTAGGAGGATCTGATTTCTCTTGATTTTCATCTCATAGGTGAGTAGAGATCCCATGAGTTCATCTAGTGAAAGAGTATGGGGATCCTTTGATTCCTCAATAGCTGTAACTTTAGCTTCCCATGATTTAGGTAGACTATTAAGGATCTTTTTTACCATTTCTACATTAGAATATGTTTTTCCTAAGGTTTAAGACCATTTACATGTCAGTGAACCTAGTAAACATGTCATTAATGATTCATCACTCTTCATTTTGAATAATTCATAATCTTGAGTGAGCATGCCTACTTAGTTTCTTTAACTTGTGTGGTTCCTTATGAGTAACAGCTAGTTTATCCCAAATTTGTTTAGCATTTTCACATTGTGAAACTCTATTGTACTCATTTGGTCCTAATGCACAAAATAATGTGTGCATTGCCTTAGCATTCAGTTGTGCATTCTAAAATCATTTGTATCCCACTCATCCTCTTTCTTTGGCACTTCCTCCCCATCTACTTTCTTAATAAGAACTAAGGACCTTTAACTATAATTCTCTACACTTCATAATCATTAGCTTGAATGAATAACATCATCCTTGTTTTCCAATATGCATAATTTTCACCATTGCAGAGTGGTGGCCTAACTGTAGAGTGTTCCTCTCCTACCAAAGGTGTAGATACACTAATTTGAGCCATCCTGATCGTTTTTACTCGAAGGAAATTATTCCTAATCGATTCTTGAGTCCAAGCTCTGATACCAATTGTTTGCTCTACCGAGAGGGGGTAAATCGGTTATTCTACTAAATTTTGGTTTTTCTAACACTTAATGCACAAATAAAGCTAATAATGCAGCAGTAAAATAAATGTAGTAAATAAATAAGGGAAAGAGAAGCAAACACATATTTATAGAGGTTCAACCAATCTCTTACCTACGTCTTCTTTCCGTGATCCTCTTGCCAAGGTATTGATTCCACTTTTCCTTTGGAATGCTTACAAACCACTTTAAGGTGGGGTGAGACATCTTACACTTTCTCTTGAATGCTTAGAAGTAACCTTCTAAGTCTATCCCCTTATAATGCTACCCTCACTCTTACAACAATAACCCCACAAGGCTTCCTTACCCTTTTGAGAATCAAAAATTTGAGTGAATGGGTGATGAACAATGTGATATCTCACAAAATAAAGTACAATAAGAGAATTTTCAGCTAGGATTTCTTTCTTGAAGATTTGAGAGTTTCTTAAGTGCTTGTTCTACCTCCAATCTGCACAAATGCCTCTATTTATAGTCCACCTACTGATTGGAACGGTTGCTGAAGCATTTAATGCTAATCCTCCCATTGAAACCCTTAAAAACTAGCTGTTGGAGTCAGGTTTTGTGCAAAGGGATCGATCCCTTTACTAGATGGATCGATCCTTTTTCTCTAGAATGCCTTCCTGGACCTCTTCCAACCTTTGAACACCATTCTGCCACTTAGGGATCGATCCCTTGTCAAAAGGGATCGATCCTTCATGTCCAACCTGTACACTTGTGAACAATTTTGGGATGGTTTGATGGTTTTTGTGATTTTAAGTCAGTTCAAAGTATTCTATCACGTTTATAAAAGTATTTACTGACTTTTCAAATTGAAATCACAGTCCAATCTTTTGTTTAAAATTTTCAATCATTGAGTTCATTTTGAGCAAATTTACATTGAGATCATTTTGAGCTTACTTGAGTTTTTTTTTTTTGTCATTTCAAAATACTTGTCAATTTAAAGCTAACATTACCATTTTGCCCTTATACTTAAAGATTTCTTCCAATTTTTTCCCTAAAGTTTGACTTAATTGAAAACAATCTATTCAACCTTCAAAATATATCATTTAATCATAAAAAAAACCTCTATTTAACTTGCTCTAATCGTTGGTGGAGTTTTTGTTGAGGTTGGGTACTTATTTAAGTGAAATTACCAAAATACCTCTAACAATAAAATTGCGTAAATTTCTATTTTTACATCTAATTTATTCCATCAGTCTACATGTTCTAATCTATATTTCATGGGGAATTATTTATTATAAACAGTGGGTCAAAAGTCCATTTAGTTTGACCGTTATTAACAAAAATTCTGACGGCCTATAAACTAAACCTTTATTTCTCAAATTGTTGCATGTTTTTCGAAACATGCAAAAATAATTGAGTTTGAGGTTAGGATTCTTACCATCATAGTTTTCGACTCTAAATATCAAATTCGTCAAGTTCCACTTCCATCGAACCTTAAAGGGTTAGTGGGGCCCACTTACTATTTTGCCTTTATAACTAAAATATAATTAATAATTTATTAATTATAGAATATTCAATATTTTTAATTATATAAATAAAATTAAACAATGCTTCAGGAGATGAGGTCTCACATTTCCCTCCCCCCCACCTTAAGAAGTTTGGTCCTCCAAATTTGATCAGACATGTACGACGAACAACTTTGGATATTTCTCTTTCATTAAGCTTTCCAGCAACTAGCTAGCTTTCTCTTTAGTGTGGAACTGTCAAAGAACCTTAACTAGAGAAATCATATTAGACCGTAGTACTTTCTCTTTTCGATCCAAGATCCGTATCGGCTTCTTCACATAATTTATATCTTCTTTGATCTCTAGTGGTTTGTATTGAATTACATGAGACGGATTTGGATGATACTTATGGAGCATGGACACATGGAAGACATTATGTACACCAGAAAGCTCTGCTGGTAATGCCAACTGATATGCCATGTCTCCCACTCAATCTAATATCTCGAAAGGTCCGATATATTAAGGACTCAATTTGCCTTTCTTACCGAATCTCATGATCCCCTTAGAAGGTGAAACTTTTAAGAACACTAAATCTCCCATAGAAAATTCTAAAGGTCGACGTCTGACATTTGTATAAGTTTTTTGCCGACTCTAAGTAGTCTTCAATCTATCACATATTAACTAAACATCTTTAGAAGCCTACTCAATTAAATCAGGAGCCACAATTTCTTATTGCCCACTTCTTACCATGATATTGAGGAACTACTTCTCTGCCCATATAATGCTTCATAAGGTGCCATATCGATGCTCGAGTGATAGCTGTTATTATAAGCAAATTCTACTAGTAGAAGGTGATCATCCCAGGAGCCTTTAAAGTCTAATGCATAAGCTCTTAACATATCCTCAAGTGTCTGGATGGTGTGCTCAGACTGACCATCAGTCTGCGCATGGAAAGCTGTGCTAAAATTCAAACGAGATCCCATAGCCTCCTAAAATCTCTCCTAGAAATGAGAAGTAAATCAAGAATATCGATAAGAAGTAATGCTCATTAGAACTCCTCGTAGTCTCACAATCTCCCTACGTAAAGATCGACTAGGGCACTTAGAGAATCTATGGACTTAATAGCTAGAAAATGGGCAGACTTTGTGAACCTGTCAACAATCACCCAAATCACATCATGATTCCATTTGGTCCTCAACAAACCCAAGTTGAAATCCATGGTGATGGCTCTCATTTCCACATTGAAATCTGCAGAGGTTGAATTAATCTTACCGGTTTCTGATATTTTTCCTTAATCTGCTGGTAAATGAGATATCTAGCAACTAACTTCGCGATGTCTCTCTTCATGTTAAGCCTCCATTACACCTTACGCAGATTTTGATACATTTTGTTACTGTCAGGATGCAAGGTATACTTAGAACTGTGAGCCTCTGCTAAAATCAACTCTTGCAACTATTTATTCTCGGGAATACAAATCCGATTCTGGAACCTCAGAATGCCATATGTCAATCATGTACTTTAACTGAATCCCCAACTACAACTGATTAGTGATTTTAATACAACCTGATCTTCCCTCGAAGCGTTTCTAATTTGATCCATCAATTTTGATTCAATCCGAAAATTGGCCACTAATCCATACCTCTCAAAGGAGTGACATCCAAACTGAGGTTCACAAACTGCTCTAATAACTCGTATTCCCAGACCATCATATGCGAAACAATACCCAAGTGCTTTCTACTCAAAGCATCAACCACTACATTCGCCTTCCCTGGGTGGTAATGTATCTTGCAGTCATAGTCATTTAGTAGCTCCATTCATCTACGCTACCTCATATTTAATTCACACTGCAAGAACATATATTTCAAGCTCTTGTGGTCAGTATATACTTGGAATTTCTCACCATACAAAAGTGCTGCCATATCTTCAAAGTAAACACCACAGCAGCAAGTTCCAGGTTGAGTGGGGGATAATTCCTCTCGTGATCCTTTAACTGACAGGATCCATAAGCAACCACTTTTCCATACTGCATTAGCATGCAACCCAAACCTAGTGAGAAGGCATCATTGTACACTAAAAATCCTCTAGAACCACTCAAAATGGTAAAGACTAGTGCTATAGTCAACCGCTACTTCAATTCCTGGACGCTGTACTCACATGCATCAATCCACTCAAATTTTACTCCCTTACGTGTGAGATGCGTCAGAGGTGTAGTCTGTCTAGAGAAACCCTCAACAAATCTGCGATAATATCTTGCCAAACCCAAAAAACTCTGAATCTCAATCACTGTCTTCGGTCTTTCCCACATCACTATAGCTTCAACTTTAGACGAATCAACTAACAACCTATCTTTCAATACTACATGCCCTAGAAAAGTAATTTGATCTAGCCAAAATTCGCACTTACTGAACTTAGCATACAACTTTCTATCTCTAAGGATCTGTAGAACAACATATAAGTGCTACTCATGCTCCTTCCAGGACTTAGAATACACTAGAATATCATCGATGAATACGATGAATCCAAATAAGGTTGAAAACCTCATTCATTAGATTCATAAATGCTACAAGAGCATTTGTAAGCCCAACTAGCTTAACCAAAAATTGTAGTGGCCATACCAAGTTCTAAAAACAGTTTTAGGGACATCATTCTCTTAATTCTTCAACTGATGATATCCCGATCTAAGATCAATCTTAGAGAATACCTGGGCACCCCTAAGTTGATCAAACAAATCATTTATTTGGGGAAGAGGATACTTATTC
The DNA here is from genome assembly GCA_031772115.1 of Heritiera littoralis. Taxonomy (NCBI): domain Eukaryota; kingdom Viridiplantae; phylum Streptophyta; class Magnoliopsida; order Malvales; family Malvaceae; genus Heritiera; species Heritiera littoralis. Next base: position 5,276,891 of record JAPDPK010000043.1, read on the forward strand.
TTGATAGTAGCCATGTTAAGCAACAGATAGTCAATGCAAACTCGCAGGCTACCATATTTCTTTCGAACAAATAATACTTGTGCACCCCAAAGAGAGATGCTAGGACGAATAAAACCCTTGTTTAACAACTCCTGCAACTGCTTCTTGAGCTCATCAAGCTTGACTAGTGCCATCCGATAAGGGGTTTTCGAGATAGGCTTAGTACTGGGAACTAAATCAATAGTGAATTCAATTACTTGATTGGGCAAAAGTCTCAGTAATTCATCCGAAAACACATCTGGAAAATCCCTGACCACAGAAATCTCATGTAACTCCGAACACTTCTTCTCAACATTCTTCACATAGGCAATAAACCATTCAACAATCAAACATATTCTTAAGTTCTTAAACATAGATATAACAGATTTCAACAAAATATTTAATTTCATTCCTATGTGAAAAGCTTTACAATATATTTTTCAGGGCGGGAGAAAGTTATACACTTATTGTAACAGTTTACATTAACGTAATTCATTACTAACAAGTTCATCCCTAAAATTACATCAAAATCATACATATTTAGCAAAATTAGGTTAGCTATGGTTCCTTTTTCTCCTATCGTTAATTTACAATTTCGATAGATAACATCAGCCATTTATGATTCTTTAAAAGGAGTAGTAACTTGTAGTGAATTCCCAAAGTTCGGGTTTCACCGATATTTTAGCAACATATGCAAGGGAAGTAAATGAATATGTAGAACTCGGATCTATTAGTGTAATTGCAGTTATATCAAAAACAGAAATCTTAACCCAAATAATATCAGATGAAGCATTCCAGACTCCTTATCAACTGCGTACACCTTGCCTTGTGTCATTGTTTGCTTCCCTTTCTCAGCTGTTGTAGCTCTGTACAGTGCGAGCGGTGTCGTCTCCTCTGGTTTATTAGCTGCAAGTGTTATTGGTGCTACTGCTGGGGTTGCTAGCACTAACTTCCTATTCTTAGGGCAATCTCTGATTAAATGATCCTTTTGTCCATAGTTAAAATAGGCTCCCACAACTTAGTAATAGGGTCTGTCACCATGCAACCTCCCACACTACTTACACCTCATCGCAGCGCCCTTCTATGGAGTGGTAGATCTCATATTGCCAGCCAATTTTGTAGATTTATCTCCAGCAGCCCTCTCTTTGATAACAACCAGTGGGCCTCTTAGTTGGCCTAGTAGCACCTCTGTCATCAAAACCCCGTCTAGCCTTCTCCTAGCCTTTACTCTTAGCTCAAAATCTAAACTCCACCTGTTAAGCTTCGTAATTTTGCTCACACAATTAGGCTCGATGGACTGCCTCATCGTAAATGGCAATGTCAAATAGGGCCAGACTATTCTGAATGGATACCTTCAAACCAGATACAAATCGTTCAATCTTATGCTTTTCACTCTTGGCAACCTTCGGATCGAAACGGCTAAGAGCAGTGAATTTGGACTCATACTAGTCCACAATCATACTCCCCTACTTCAGAGTCATATAGTTAACTTTAACTTTATCTGTGTTGTGCTGGGGATATACTGCTTATAAAAAGCCTCTAAGAAAGCCTCCCAGGTCACTACTAGGTATGTGGCTGACAAAACTGTTTTGGTGAACTTCCATCAATACTCTGCATCACCCACCAATAAAAATCTAACCAAGCCAACTTTCTCAGTCTTGGAACAAGTCATATAATCAAATAGCTTTTCCACCTCATTAACCCACTCCTCTATTTCCATCGAATCCTTTTCCCCTCAAAACTTCAGTGAATCTAGTTTCTTAAACTGCCAGATCAAACTTGTGTCACAACCCCTTGCAGGTACCTACCTCGACTATTCCAGAATTTATGGCTAAGGTTGTGGTGGGCGCTATATCGACTACAATTGTGGCTTTGGAGTGGGCGCAAGATGAATATTTATTAAAAGAGGTGGGGGTTGTGGTGCTTCTAGTGCTGGTACTCTATTAAAACTGGCTATAAAGTTTATTACCACTCTTTCCAACCTGGATATTCTCATATTCGAACTCTCAAGCTGTTGAGGGAGAGCTGGCTTTGACATTGGCTCCAAAACAGGCTTTGGGGTGGGCTGTACACTCTTGGGGCATCCTCTGCCCCGACTAGTATCGCTTTGTATTTCAGACATATTGTGTAAGATTTGATTTTACTGTAATGTACATGTACGGACCTATAGATTTTAATTAATAAATAAATTTTTTGTATATTTTTAAAAATATTAAAGAAAAAGCTACGTGGACCCCACTTAGATTTCGGTGCTCAGACGATGATATGAGTGAGAAAATATTTTTGTATGTTGAATTAAGGATTGGAAATTGTGAAGATAAAATATCATGAGGCTTGAATGACCAATCAATAGTGTTTCGATTATGATTTTTGGATCGGAGTATTCAAATGATAAACTGTAAAATTTTTTGGAAAGTTAACTTAATTACCTTTCCAAACATATAGGCCTCATATTCTAGTTCCTCATAGATCAATACCAGAAATTTTGTAAAGTTACTCCATGAGCAGTAGATTTTACCAACTGACTCAACCGACCTATCGTAAATATTCACCCATAGAGATTGGTAGGAAACTCCGATTTAGGTGAATCAAAATCCATTAGAAAGATAACTTAAATACCTTTTTATCCATGTAAGGTTTGTATTTCAATTCACTATAGATTAACAACAAGAAATTCCTATATTCACGTCACATGTATGGAATTCAACATTGAGCAATCAGTAAAGAGTCGGACATAAATTTTGATAGGGAACTCCAATTGAGGTGATTCAAATTGTGTTGGAAAGCTAACTCGAAGATCTTTCTGTCCATATAGGGCTCATATTTTTATACATTATGGATTGATCTTGGTGAATTTTTAAAGTTGGTTGTAAGTGCAGTAAAGTGATCAGAAAAAAATGAGATTAATGTTTTAAAGATATAATGTGGCAAAAAGTGCAAATTATTGATTTTGGAGGGGGAAATTAATATGTTAACATGTGTTACCTTCCTATTGGGTAGAATAATTGAAAAAAATTAGATAAAGAAGACGAATTTCTCAGCCACTTTAGCTCCACACGTGAACTGCGCTGCTAAACATTTAAGGTAGAAAAGAAAAACATAAACAAAAAGAAAAGTGGAGAAATTGTATTAGTGGACCATGTGGCCCCCTTTCATTGGTTGAAATATATAAAAGAAGAAGTGAAACAAGATAAAACGGACAGTAAAAGAAGGCAGCAAAAAATAAGCAATTATACCCCACTCCTTGCTGTTGGTATGCTGTCCAGTTGATTCATCAAAAAGGAGACTTAAAAGCAAATTTTTATTGTATAAAATACAATATATCTGTGTGTATATATATATATATATATATATATTACTTAAAGGAAGAGATATTTAAATGGTTAGCATGTGATCAATTTATTGGTTGAAGTATAAAACAAAGGAAGCAAAAACCAAGTCAAAAATGTGCTCAAAGAAAAGGGGATAGCACGTCAATTGCTGCTGCCTTGGTACCGACTTTCAGCTGGAGATTTAAAGGATTTTGATCATAATTTTCATACAATAAAATGCAAAACAAATAATACAAAAAGGAAGAAAAGATAGAAATACCATGTGAATAATTTTCATTGGATGAAAATTTACAAAAGGATATGGAACTTGGTCAAAAATGGGACAGCAAAAGAAAGCCTCACCACCGTTCCTTTTTGGCTGCAAGTTTCTTAAGTTTTTAATACATGTAAGACATAAAATGATGAGAAAAGAAAGATAAGAAGCTAGGTGGCCATTTCCTATTGGCTATCTTGAATAAATGGAAGACAAAAATTGAAGCAAACTCAGCAAATTTACTTCTCATCACTGATTTCTCTGCTGTTATACGAGAGGCAGCTTTGAGTTAGTTTTTGTGTTCTGTTTGCTTCCGTTCTTTCAATGAAATTTAGCAAAATTATACACCTTTCATAGCTAACCACTTAACCTTCACCATCAATCTTTCCTCCATCATTTAAACCATCAAAGAAAACAAGAGTAGAGGGCTGACTTGAAGCAGAAAGTGTTCTGTTTTGGAGATGAATTTCGGTCAAGGTGAGCCTTCATAATTCTATGGTGTTCTTGATATTCAATACTATATTTCTATGTTTTATAACATAATAAACATAGATATAGACTTGCTTTTAGTTAAATCTTGTTAGAATATGAAAATTTAATTAAGATGAGATCTTGATATAGATGAGAAAAACAAAGAAAGTGGGCTGGAATTTGTGTAAAGATGATAAGAAATGGACAAGGGAATATAAATAATTGAAGAGGAAGCTTGGAATTATGAAGAGGGTTGAAAAGCAAAAGTTGGCTAGTGAAAGGGGCTTTGATTTGGCATGGGAGAGTAGAGAAATTGATGGTTCATGCATACAAAAAAAAAGAAAGAAGGCTCACGTGGACAAGCCTTTATCAATTAGAAGCAACAATTTAAGGAAAAGAGACAAAAACCATGAAATGGCCATAAAGAGGGTTTTGGCCATGACAATTTAAATAGGGAAAATATGCTGAAAATTGGAGTTACGGGTAGAAAATAACTATAGAAATTGAAAAAGAATTATTGGTGGAATTAAAACCGAGAAAAAAGCTAAAATGAGGAAATTGAGTTTTAGCACTAGTATAATTTATACTGGTTGTAGATATATTATGATATTAGTGGCTGCATTTTATGAATACTAATGGCTTAAAAATAAGAAGAAAAATATTAATAATTTTTTATAAAATTATTTTGCTGCCCAAGTTAACGAAATTCGGTAAACGTAATCAGGAAACTCAGCTTCATAAAACTGGTAAGGGAGAAGTGTTTGAGTTGTAAAGATATAATGAATGCATGTTTTGTTGAGATGAATTTTATGAAAAATATTGGAAGCATGAATTAGTTTGAAACATGCATGAATTGTGGTTGAAAAGCGGGTATATATATACTGTAATTTAGGTGTAGGAGGTTAGGAATCCGCAGCTGTTATGCTGCCGGAAAATTTACTGAAAATATTCTAAAATATTATAAATATTTTAGATGCTTGAATTTGAGTCAAATGACATATTTGGAGACCATTTATATAAATTTTCCATAAAATGAAAATTATGAGAGAAATATGAAAATTAAATATTCATGTTTTAAAATTTTACATAAGTGAGAAATTAATTATGATTAAATGATTTTAAATATTCAAAATGAATATTTATATATTTTCTCACTTTATACATGAATATTTACTGACTAACTTACTGTAATTGGAAAGAAAAAAATAAATACCTTTTTGGAAATAATTATTTAAATAAATGATTTAAATTATGAAATTTCCTTAAAGGTATTTTATGAGAAAATAAATTGATTTTGAGACTTAGGCCCTGAGATTCATGCTTACTACTGTTACTGTTCACGTGGCTGATAGACTCGCCAAGTCATCAGCAGTCCCGGGGACACCTGGTAAGTGTACCCGAGGACTACTCTTAGACTATGGCCATAGATCTAACTATATACTGTTACTGTGTTCCTTTGGGAACGATTACTGTGTCCCTAGTGGACGATTATAGCATGATACCATGTAGGGTGATGCCTAGTCTCAACTTACTGTTTACTGATACTGCACTGTGAATCATTGATTTATGTTTTACTGAAACTGTAAACTACTGTTTATTACTACCGAACTGTGATTCACTGTTTAGTACTTTATCGAACAGAAAAAATTCTGATTACTGTTTACTGAAAGGAATCATGAGAACTTACTGATTACTGAAATGAAATTACTGATCACTATTTACTGTACTGTATTGTGAACTTATTGAATTACTGAACTGAAAAGTACTATTTACTGTTTATTGAAAAGAAATGAACATCACTGTTTATTGGAGAAAAGAACTATGGAAATTATTTCTAAGATAAAAATAATTATTATACTGTTTAATTCATTATCTGGATTTGTGGGAATTACCATATTGAATATGATTACTACTGTTTCTACGGTTTTACATCTACTGTTATAGTACTGTGGGATTTAAAATGTTTTATAAATTTAAATGTTCCAAAAATGAACATTTTATTACCCTAAACTAAAAAGGTTTATTAAAAACCTTTCATCGTTTACTGCAACGAAGTTTACTGAATACTATCCTTCTGAACTGAATTGCAGTATGAAATACTGTTTACTAAACTGAACCATACAGAATATTATTTACTGAATTGAGATGAGAATTATTATTTACTGGAGAAGAATACTATGAGAATTATTTCTAAACTAGAAATAATTACTGAACTATTTATCTAATGATTTGGATTTTTTATAAGCCACTAAATTGAAAAGAATATTTACTATTTCTACAATTTTAAAGTGATTGTTCACTGTACTATCATATTTTTTAAAAAGGATTACTGAAAAGAAATGTTAAATGGCTTATACCATTTATTACTTAGGAGAAATGAAAGACAATTTATTATTAAATAAAATAAATTATTTAATTACTCTCTATAGTCGCTTTGGGTTTCTGGGACAAGACAGGTATTTCAAAATACCTTCCATGCTCCATCTGAATTTTCTGGCCGATTATAGTATCCTTCCTCACTGTACTTAGTACACGGTTAGGAAATAAATGTTTTACAGCATATAGTTTTCATTATATCAAGCAACATACGACTCCTTTACTAAGCATGTGGTTCGCTTACCCCTTACTTTCAAAATTTTCAAATTAATTACAAGGATTATTTGATGGCTTTCTCAGATAAATATAGCTGCGGGCAGCCCACTGGGACAAAGAGCATTGAAATTTAAAGGTACAGTCACTTCTATTATATATTCAGACACTTATATATAGTACTACATTATTGTAAAATAGAAACAGGGGATGTAAAGTGTATGGAATATTGTAAAAATTTTTATATTCCGAATTTATTCAATAAATGTTCACTATTTATTACTAATAATGATCAAGTGTTAAAGGCATCGCAGACAGTCCAACCAAACATTATGTATAAAATCTGTTAATTTATTGTACTGTGGATTGCTACAGTTTTAATGGTATCAGAGTAAGGTTGGCCTGATATCTGTCGATGCTTTTAGAACAAAAAGGGTTGAAAAAGGTTAACATCCTCTGGAATACTCTATAGTCTAAATGTATAAAGAAAATAAGTGACTGTAAATTGGGTTAAATGTTTTAAATGGTGCGGAAATTTATGAATTAAGAATGCTAAAGAGGGATAATAATCCTAGAATTTTACCTGAAATAGGGATCTTATAATCTTAAATGAAAGTTTGTTCAGTAAGGAACATAAAGGAACTCGATGAGGGCCCTACCAAGACTTTTTTGTCCGAATCGAATTAAAACCTTACTATGATGATATAGGAGTGGAATGGGATATCATCAGTACATAGATCTTAAGATCGCCTATTTAAAAGTATCTTGAGGAGAGAGAAATAAACAGAGAAATAACAAATATGCCCCTATATTGAAATAATGCCTTTGAATCATAGTTGACAAAATTGATTCGGGACTGATTGATGGTGATAGAATAATTGATGGTGTAAAGGGTGTATTACATGCAGAATAGTCCCTCTATTAACACCACTTATACTCCGATGAGTAATATGACCCGGAGTGTATATTGTGGAAAGTCGTGAGGTAGTTGGCCCTGTTATGGATTTTAGGGCCTGAATTATGTATCAGCCAACATAAAAGTTTCAGCCAAGCTAAGCAGACCATGTAATTGTGCTCCATTTAATGCATTCTAGGTTCTATGAGACTGTATAAATTAAAAGAAGATTATCGGTGCAATTGGAATTAAAATCGGAGTTGATTTAGGCATAGTTGTGTTTCAGCACCATTGTAAATTGTTCTAGTTTAAAATTTTCTATAGACAATGTGGTAGAATTTAATAGCAAAAAATTAATTATAAATTAGAATGTGGAGAATTAAAGTGTTAGTGTTTTGCAACCCGAGAGTAAGAAATTATCATGTGGTACAGTTAGCAAGTCGATAGAAAATGACAGGTAAGGGTTGAGTATGAAAGACATAGGGATACAATGAATGCATATTGTGATTGAAAATAATTTTATGAAATTGATTTGAAGTCAATTGCTTTGGAATTGTTGAAATGGTGGACACTGGCTGGTTTACACATTGTGTTTTCAATGCAAGAAGGCTAGGTTAAAAATAGTCGTTATACTGTCGAAATTTCTAATAATTTCATGAAATATCTTTTAATATCCTCAAATTTTAAAAGTGAAGAAGTTATTAAGTGAATTTCATTTTATTTATTGAAATTGCATTATTTTATTAAATAATAAAAAACAATATTTAAAAATTCATGTTATTGAATTTTATGTACGTGAAAGTACCGGCATGTTCTTATAACCCATTTATAGATAAATAGAGCATTTTTAGAAGTTAATATCAAAGCGTGAATATTTTATGATTTTTTATTACTGAATTGCTTATATTTTCATATATATATTTATTTAAGGACTGACAGAAGATTTTATTACTATAATTGATTTTCTTTATGGAATTTATATTGTTTATAAACTGTTTTGAAACTATTAGGCCCCATATCATGCTCACTGTTACTGTTACTATTACTGTTGCTAATAGACCAGCTAAGTCTTCAGCTTTTGCAATTGTCACATGGCAAGTGTACACTGTGGACCTACTTACTATGACCATATGTCTTACTGTTACAATTTCTCCCTTTTGGGGATAATATTATAGCATGATATCTACTGGGTGTTGCCTGGTCTGCATTGTACTATACTATTTTCACTGAAGTGAATTTCATACTAATACTAAATTGAATGGTTTATATAGCGACTGCAAGCGATTCCTAAAGTGTTTACTGTACTGTCACTGGATTTCAATACTAAACTGATTACGAAATTTATGCAATTAAATTGTTTACATGTGATTAAGTGCATAATGTGATTTTTCAAGTGGGTTCCACTATTTATTCATTTCTTTATCAACCGCTTATTCCCTATAGTCGTTACTAGAGACCAAGACATGACAGGTACTCTAAAGTACCTCCCATACTCTATTTGGTTTCCTAGCAGACTATAGTATCCTTCCCTAAATGTCTTTAAAATACTGTTCACAAATTAAATGATTTTATGCATATAGATTTCATAGTATCAGTTTTTACATGCAAATTTCTTACTAAGCACATTAGCTTAACCTCTATTTTCCACCTCACAGATTATCTGCAATCATACACAATTCCACAGATTTGGCTACGCTTTTGGTACCCTGAGGCAACAGTGAATTGATCCTGGAGGTATATTTTATTTTCTTTATATGTTCACAGTACTACATTTTGTATAATTATGTATAGAGGATGTAGAATTTGTGAATTATATCGAAAATGCTACTTTGATGTAAATATTTCTATTAGTTATAAATGAAATTTTATTTTTACGTGTGACTATTATGTAAGTGAGTGTTATAAAGGCATCACAGATAGCTCAACAAATGACTGTGTGTGTGAATAGTGATAACTATTGTGTATACTAGATCGTTACAGTTTAAATTGTATCAAAGCAAGATTGGTCTGATGTTTGTCAGTGTCTTTATGTCTAAATTAGAGTATATCCCTTGTAGTACTGTATAGTCTGAATGTATAAATGATTCATGTGACTAAAAACCGACTTGAATGTTTGTGTTATGTAGAAATGAGTGTGCAAAGGGTTACCTATAGTGGTAGAGGACGAGGTAGGGCGGAGCCGACTTTGGAGCCACCACCGGAACTCGCACCAAAACCTGTTCTTCCATCGCAGCCTGAAAGTCCAAATACTAGAATATCGATGGTGGAATGGATGCTAGCTAATTTTATAGCTACGTATAATGCCGACAGAGCTGTTGACAAAGCTCAAGCAGCAGCACCACCAGAAATAGCATCACCGCCACCTCAACCTGCATAGGCACCTACATAGCCAACTCTCGAGCCATAACCTGCTCCATAGCCTGAGCCTTAGCCACAGGCAGTATCGTAGCCACCAGTTCAGTCGTAACCCACAGATGTTGAGTCTTATTGTGATGTGAATTTGGTACAGTAGTTTAAGAAGTTAGATCCTCCAAAGTTTAAGGGGGATAAGGATCCGATGGTGGCGGAGCATTGGGTGAATGCGATTGAGAAATTATTTAAGTATACGCGGTGTTCTGAGACAAAAATGGTGGGCCTAGCTGTATTCCAGTTGACTAATGATGCAGAGCATTAGTGGAAATCACCCAGATAGTATTGTTAGCTCAGATCCAGTGGTAATGTAGACCATATTCTTAGAGGCATTTCACAGACAATATTTTCCCCGAATAACGTAGAAGAAGTTACAGCTGGAATTTCTGGAGTTGACTCAAGGGAGTATGACTGTAAATCAGTACAAGTCCAGATTCACCACATTGAGTCGATTCAATCCCTAGACCTAAATGAGTAGGAGTATAAAATTGACCGATTTTCGGCGGGTTTGAAACCTTCGATTAGGACCTGATTAGTCCCATTTGACATTCGAACGTATGATAAGGCTATCTGATGAGCTCAGTTTTATGAGACGAACTATGAGCAGTTTCATGTGGATAGTGGGTCTAAAGGTAAGGGTAAAGGAAAAGAGAAGGTTAAGAGGGGTTCAAAGAATCGATTTTGGAGATGGCAGCCTAAGAAGGCTAAGATATCGGGCATTAGGATTTCAGAGGATAAATCGATTAAGCCTACTACTACTAGGCCTAACTCTACATAAAGGAGTCCATCGACCAGGTGTGTACATTGTGGGAGGTTGCATGGTACCCGGCCTTGCTATCTGCTTACTAGGGCCTGTTTTCAATGCGAACAAACAGGGCATTTGGTTAAGGATTGCCCGATGTTTAGAAAGGCAACTACATCTACTGCCCTACTACAGTTCCACCTCCAGCAGCATTAGTGCCAAGTGAGTCAGAGAAAGGGACACCCTCACAGCCTAGGCGAGCGACAATAGCAGAGAAAGGTAAGAAGGCTGCGACACAAGGTAGGGTGTACGCACTGGATCAGGAAGCGACTAACACATCTACAAATGTTATTAAGGGTAAGATCTATATTTTTTATATTTCAGTACTTGCACTGTTTGATTATAGTTCTACATATTCTTTTGTGCCACCTAATTGTGCTAATAAAATCTTGTAGAACCTGAACCCTTAGGGTATACTTTACAGATAAATACGCCCTTTAAAGAATCAGAAATGATTGTTGTATATAAAAACTGTAAAGTGACAGTAGGAGAGAAGATAACGACAGCAGACCTAATTTTGTTAAAAATGTTTGATTTTGATGTAATCCTAGAAATGGATTAGTTAACTACAAATTATGTTAACTTAGACTGTTACACTAAGTTTATAACCTTCTCTCACACTAAACATTACAATGTAAAGTTATTAGATAAATAATGGAAGTAAAATATTTTCCAAAATTGTTTGAGTGTTGTGTGTAATGTGATTGAAGGATTTATTACTTATGTGGAGGACGTAGAAAAGAAATGTCCAAAACTACATGAAATTCCTATGGTCAGGGATTTTCTCGATGTATTTTTTGGATGATTTATCATGGTTACCACCAGATCAGGAGATCGAGTTTACCATTGATTTGGTACCCAGTACAGAGCCCATTTCTATGCCCTTATATCGAATAGCATTAGTGGAGTTGGAAGAGCTTAAGAAGCAGCTCCAGGAATTATTAGATAATGGCTTTATTCACTGTAATGTGTCTTCGTGGGGTGCACTAGTTTTATTCGTTCAGAAGAAGGATGGTAGCTTGCGATTGTGTATAGATTACTAGCTACTTAATAAGATTAACATCAAGAATAAATATCCCTCACCCAGGATTGATGATCTCTTTGATCAGCTCAAGGGTGCATAGGTGTTTTCATATATAAATCTCCGATCAGGGTATCATCAATTGAAGATCCAGGAAGTTGATATCCCTAAGATGGCATTTCGAACTCCGTACAGACATTATGAGTTCTTGGTAATGCCATTCGAATTGACTAATGCCCTTGCAACTTTCATGAGCTTGATGAATGAGGTGTTTAAGTCATACCTGGATAAGTTTGTCATTGTCTTCATCGATGACATTCTGGTATATTCCAAGTCACCGAAAGAGCATAAGCAACATCTTTGCTTTGTCCTATAGACCTTCAGGGACCAAAAGCTATATGCCAAGTTCAGTAAATGTGAGTTCTGGCTAGATTATATTACATTTCTGGGGCACCTAGTGTCTAAAGACAGAGTATTTGTTGATCCATCCAAGATTGAAGCGATTGTGAAGTGGGAGAGACTTAGGACGGTGACGAATATTGAAGTTCTTGGGTCTAGCCAGAAATTACCACTAGTTTGTTGAGGGATTCTCAAGATTGGCTGCTCCATTGACGCGTCTAACACATAAGGATGTTAAGTTCAAGTGGACAAATGCGTGTGAGCGTAGTTTTCAGGAATTGAAGCGGAGGTTAAGTACTGCTTCTATCCTTGCCCTTCCTTGCAAATCAAGACGTTTTTCAGTTTACAAAGATTCTTCCGCATTGGGATTGGGATACGTTCTCATGCTGAAGGGGAGAGTAATTACTTATGGTTCCAAATAGTTGTAGGAACATGAGAAGAATTATCTGACGCATGACCTGGAATTAGCTACCATGGTGTTTGTACTAAAGATATGGTAGCACTATCCCTACAAAGAGAAACTCCAGGTATATACAGACCATAAGAGTCTCAAGTATCTGTTCTCACAGTGAGAGTTAAATATGAGACTGCGAAGATGGATGGAGCTATTAAAAGATTATGACTACAAGATTTTGTACCACCTAGGGAAGGCAAACGTGGTGGCAGATGCTTTGAGCAGAAAGCATATTGGTATGGTGTCATATATGATGATCCAAGAGTATGATTTGTTAGAGCAGTTCTTGATTCTCAGTTTGAATGTGATGCCCTTTGAGAGTTATGGGTTCACTGCTAGTTTTTGGATTGAATCGAATTTGATGGACAGAATTAGAGATGCTTAGAGGAGTGATGCCAATTATATAGAGATTGCCAGTTAGGTACAGATAGGTGTTCAATCAAATTATGGTATTGGCACTGATGGCATATTGAGGTTTAAAGACAAAATATGTATTCCTGAGGATCGCCTACTGAAAGATTTGATCTTGACAGAGGCCCACACCTTTAGGTACATTCTACTTCTAGGCACTAATAAAATGTACCATAATCTGCGGAAAGTGTATTGGTAGCCTAAGATAAAACGAGACATCATAGAGTTTGTTGCTAAATGTCTCACATGTTAGCAGGTGAACATTGAGGATCAAAAGCCTGCAGGTTATTACAGCCTTTAACAATTCCAATGTAGAAATAAGAGCACATAACTATGGACTTCATTATGGGTTTGCCAAGGACCTAAAGAAATCATGATGCTATATGGGTGATAACTGATAGATTGACGAAATCCGCATACTTCTTGGCCATCAGATCTATTGATTCTCTCAGTGCCTTAGTTGATTTTATATGTTTGAGAGATTGTAAGGCTGCATGGTGTTTTAGTAAGCATCACTTCTGATAGAAATTCTCAGTTCACTTCACACTTTTGGGAGAGATTTCAAGAGGCTATGGGATCCTAACTGAATTTTAGCACTACTTTCCATCCCCAAAGTGAAGGTCAGTCTGAGCACACCATCCAGAATCTCAAGAATATGTTGAGAGCATGTGCACTGGATTTTAAGGGTTCTTGGGATGACTACTACCAGTAGCTGAGTTTACATATAATAATAGCTATCAAGCTAGTATCGACATGGCACCTTATGAGATCACCAATTGCATGGGAGGAAGTGGGTGATTAGAAATTGTTAGCTCTCGATTTGGTAGAGCAGGCTTCCCGTGATATGTAGATTTATTTGTGAGAGGTTAAAGTCTACACAAAGTCAATAGAAGAGCTATGCAGATAATCGACATCGACCATTAGAGTTTTCAGTTGGGGATTTTGTTTTCCTAAAAGTTTCACCATCAAAGGGCATCATGAGATTTGGTAAGAAAGGGAAATTGAGTCCTCGGTATATTAGGCCATTTGAAATCTTAGACCTTATGGGAGACGTTGCTTATCGGTTAGCACTCACCAGAATTATCTGGATTGCACAATGTCTTCCACGTGTTGATGTTGATGAAATACCATCCAAATCCATCTCATGTAATTCGATATCAACCACTCGAGATTAGGGAGGATATGAGTTACATGGAGAGACTAATTTGGATCCTGGATCGAAAAGATAAGGTGTTACAGTCTATGACTATTCCATTGGTAAAAGTACTCTTGCAGTACCATTCAAAAGAGGAGGCGACTTGGGAATTAGAAAGTTTAATGTGAGAAAAGTACTTGAGCTATTTCAGTGATTGGTCCGATCAAATTTGGAGGATCAAATTTCCTAAAGTGGAGAGGATGTGAGAACCACATATTCTAGTACTGTTACATGTGTAAGACTTCTCACCACTGTTCAATTCCTATGTATTCGTAAGTACGATCGGGAACAACAAGGTGGTCCCCAATAGAGCTGCTTATTGGGCCGGGTTGACCTGACCCGGTTCGTAACCGGATCGGGTCAACCCAACCCAATACTCGAACCGGCACAATGTCGGTTCTTATAAAATTCGGGCCCGGTCCGGTTCAAATTAAATAAATTAAAAAAAATGAAAAAGAAAGGGAAGGCCTCTGGCACTGCGCAGTGCGCAATGCTAGGCCTTTCCTGGCACTGGCAGTGGCAAGTCACACAGCAATGTGACTTGCCCATTTGATGGGCAATGACCAAATCAATCTTATTTTTTTTTAAATTTTCTTTATTTTAAAAATTTTAATTTTTTTCCTATAAATACCTTTATTCTATCTTCTATTTTTCTTTACATTTCTTCTACATTTTCTCTCAAATCTACTATCTACATTCATCTACTCTTATTCTCTTCACTCACATACTCTCTAAATATTCACTCAAACTCTCTCAAATTCACTTAAATTCCCTTATTTCAAATTTATAATATCATTATTTTCTTTCTAAATTTCATTTTTCTTTTTATTTTATAATTTTACAAATTTTACTTTTAATTTTCAAGTTTCAATTTCCAAATTCCAATATATTATATATATCCTACATCTATTTTTTTTAATTTTTAACATATATTTATTTTCAAAAAAAATATAAAAATGTCAAATTTCTTTCGTCGTTCATGCTCTGTTTCTTGACCTTTTGGTTCCACTGAAATTACTAATTTGGGTGACAAATCATTTAAGGAAATCGAACCCGATATTCATCCCGAGGAGGAGGAGCTTCCTTTGGCACCGTCGTTTGGTCGTGGTCGTGGAGGAAGCCATGCTCAAACACAATCATCAGCTGCCACCACAGTTGCTACATCATCAAGATCGAAGTTTAATCGAAAAAAAAAAAAAACAAGCCGGGTACGGGAGTATATCGACATTCTAGCAAAAGAAGTTGAGACGAATAAATATTGTGCTATCTGTAAATTGTGCAAAGGAGTTTACTCTTATAACTTCGGTGGAGGTGGTGGCGGTACAAGTACTTATAAAAGACATTTAATTTCTGCACATAAAATTAATCCTGATGCCAAAAAAATAAAATTTTAGGAGGTAAATGTTGACCCTAAAAGGTATCTACACGCAAGTGCACGTGGTCTTCAAGTAATACAGAGGTGAGTTCGAAAATATCGTCCCACAGAGACTGGTGTTGCGAAGCTTAGCTAAATACCTGATACTATTACCTACGATATATCTTAGAAAATTATGAAATTAGTTGAATGTGTGATCTACAAAGGCTAATAAAATAAGATAAATAAATAGAAATACTAAAATAAAATAAAAGAAAATGAAATTAAAAAGAATATAAGAAATACTTACAGTGAAGATGATCAAAATAAAATAACTACAAAAGAAAGGAAACAAAATTTTAAGTTAGTAAACTATAAGGATAAAAAAAATGTAATTTCTAAAAAAAATGAAAATAATGAAAATATGTATTAAATTCCTAATATGAAACTAATAATGGAAAAAAACTAATTAAAAATCAATTAAAAACTAATTTAAGAAAGAAAATGATGTATGAATTTCCTAAAACTAATTTAAACCCCAAAAATCCTAAATAAAACCTTAATCAACCCTAACCTTAACTATACTCTAATGCATGAATTAAACCCCTAAACTTATGCACTTAATAACTAAAACAGTAACTAAAATGCATCTAAAACAGCCCCTAAACTTTACTAAAACAGTCCACTAAAATTATTAAATGAAAATGTAACTCAAACCTAAATTAATGCATCTAAATGATTTAGAAACTAATCCAAACTTTTCCTAACTAAAGACCTATATGAATGCTGACCTAAGACATATAAAACTACCCTAAAACAGTACCTAAATGCATGGAATTAATGGAGGAACAAAATCTGGACAGCAAGCAAATTTAATGCTAAATGAACCTATAAATGCAACTAAATGCTCATGTAAATTAACCAAACTTGTCCTATACTTAAATCACTATCTAAATGCACTTAAAATGACCTAACTTAATGTGACTTGACCTAAACAACTTCCAAAGCAGCAGCTAAAAAAATCTGGACAGAACACTTATAATGCAAGGATGCCTAACATGGAATTAATGCCAAAAATGTTATGCAAATGCTATGGAAATGGCATGAAAATGTAACTTCAGCTAGCCTAAAAAATTATCTAATGAATGTATGGTCCTAATATGATCTAATACTACCTAAATGCACCTTAAGATGTCATAAAACAATAGTCAAAAAAATGTAAACAGCCCATAAAAACTGATCAGGAAAAACAGTGTTCTAATATGACTATGTCTAAGAAAATGCAATAGAACCTAATCTAAATGAAGTCCTAAAATTCCCAAATTAAAATATAACCTAAATATGACCCTAAGACACATAAATGGACCTTAAAATGAAGCAAATACAGACCTAAAAAATTGCTATAAAAAACGTCACTTTGTTGGACAGATTTAAAAAAAATGCATGAAACACCTAAACTAATGCCTAGAACATGCATCAAACACTTAGTAAACCCTAACCTAATTGCATGAAATTAATACCAACCAATATAAAACTTAAAAGACACTGAAAAGGACCAAAAACAGAACCTAAAGGGACCCTAAAACTGAACCAAACAGCAGCTATAAAGTGAAGAACCAAAAACAGTCACAAGTAATGCCTAAGTTAACCTATCCTACTTTGATCATTTTTTGTATTTTTGTTTCAAAAGATTTTTAAAAACTGCTTTAACCCATTAAACTAGACCCCTAAAACAGCAGAATAAAAATACTAAAAAAATAAATTAGACGTTTAAAAGCATAAAATAAAAATTGCAAAAGGAAACTATGGATCAAGCTCCCTCACAAGAACTATGGAGGTAGTTTTTCAACCTCTTAAGCTCCCATGATCATGGGACTCAATCATGAACCAAAATAAAAGAAAAAAAAAGAGTAGAAAATGAATATAGTTGCTGGAAATTTAAAGAAACAAAAAAGCTTAAGTAAAGAGTGCAAGAATGTAGTAAAGAGTAAAGGAAAACATCATGAAAACTTGTATTTAACTTGCAAAAATGTAAAGAACATTAAGGAAATAAAAATGGTGGCTGCTCTAAACTTGTAAAGACATAAAAATCTGCTGGAAAAGTAAATCTAAGAAACCCTAGGCAGCCCTCTTTAGGTTAGGTCTCATAAAGTTGCTTATATAGTCATTTAACCTAGGGATACAATGGTAATTCCTATCCTAGATGAGTTGGCATTAATTGCCACTTGTCTTCATGTCCTTGGCTCTTCAAAGTAGATATTTCCATGTCATTTAAGTGCTCACATCACCCATGGACATCTCATCCCTTCTAGCACCTTCCTTTTTGTCTTCTAATCCACATAAGCATGCAAGGTGGCAAAGGCATGTGTCTTCCATGTGTTGGCATGTGTCTTTTGTTCTTATCCACTAAGAGTGAGTAGATGATGACATGTGGCATGCTAGATGTCAAAAGATGAAAGAGAAAATGAAGAGTCATGCTCCCTTGTCTTGTAGTGGTCCAATCTCCTTTCTAGCCCATTTTCAATCTATTTTTTACCGAAAAGATTGAAATTCATCTAAAATTTATTTTTCTGCAAAACATGAGGAATTTAATAAAATTAAGGGAATAATTAATAAAATAACGAGGGAATTAAATAATTATTAATAAATAAAGTACTAAAATAACTCTATTTTCATAGAGTTATCACACCCTTAAACTTGAGCTTTTGCTTGTCCTCAAGCAAAACAAAACATAAGTAGGAAATGACAAGTACGAAGCATATTTTATTTTCTCAATCATCCTTAAAGATAAAATATAAATTCCAATCTCAAAGACTCACAATTATTGATCAAACACTAAGAATCATTCATTCATAAAACTTAACCCAAATTGGAATCTTCGTATGTGTGCGTAATGTCAATGTCACTTCAAAGTACACAATTCAGATCAGATTATGCAAACGTAAAGATGAAAAGTCAATGACAAGTGATCACTTCCATATGTTTGTCTTTCACTTCTCTTTCCACTAATGTAGTCACACTTAACCAAGAATCAATAGGTCTTTATTAAGCTTGTAATGTAAGGCTAGGGCTAAGGAATGATAAAGGAAATTTAGGCTCATCCCCTAATCATGCATTACTCACTAGGATCTATGATGTTTAGAGCTCTAACCATCTCTCCCTAAACTTAGTTCTTTTGCTATACACTTTATTTTCTTTTTCTTTTTTTTTCATTTTTTTTTAATTTTTTTCAATATTTTTAATTTTTTTTTTGAATTTTTCATTTTTCTTTTTTTTTAATTTTCCATTTTTCTTCTTTTTTTTCTTCTTTTTTTTATATCCTATTTATCTACCCAAATATGTACATAGCTCATGATATATCCTAGTAAAACACATGCTTTTGGGGTAAGGGATAGGAAAGTGTGTTTATTTGGCTAAAGGAAATTAACTTGTAGGTGTATAAACAGAGAAAAGCTAATTTGGCTCAAAGGGGTGACTAAGGATAAAATATGTATAAGGTTAGTTTGAAAGGCTCAAACGATCCAAGGATGGCATAAATCACTTTCCTAATCAAGTGTGATCTAATAACTTCGTCTCAAGAGAAGATCAAGCAAATTCTAGAATATGATAGACAAAGTCAAATGAACCAATGCAATCCTATGTCCACATAAGCCTTCTCTAAATGTGCATACTAAACCATGATCATGACATGTGTATAAAGATGAGGATATCGCAATTAGAATCAAGACAAATTCAAAGAATTTAACTTCATGCTTTCACCACAATCATGCTTCTTAGTCAATTAGAATCAGAACAAATCAAGGGGTAATATCATAGGATTATAAGAAAACAACATGCTAAGTACTCAAATCATCTCAAAACATTTCATTTAAGCCCAAATTTTCAAAAAATTTTGAAGTATTTTTCAATTTTGCACATTTTTTTTAAATGCTCAAGTTAATCCCCTCCCCTAAAGTTTAAGTGCACAATGTTCTCAGTGTGCAGATAAAATAAAGAAATGAAGCACAGAATAGGAAACTCCCCTAACATCCCACGGATGATCACTGTGAAGCTCGAAAAGGGTTGCTGCTATAGAGAGTACCTACAAAAGCAAACAAAAAGAAGCAAACATCAAATAGAAAAAAGAACTGTACAAAAATGAAAAGAAAAGAAAAGAAAATAACAATGAAATCATGAAGCTGGGCTAAGTTTATAGTCCTCAGCAGGACTCTCATGAAGCTGTATAGCAGAAACATCAATCAGGCTGAAGTTCGATGGGATTAGCACAATCCCTCTTTAGCAGGGAACTCTTCACCATGGATGGTAATCTTTCCAACAATGCCTCAAACGGTGACATATCATTTTCAAGACGATCTTTACCAAATCTCCTATTAATGTCCTTCTCACTAGACACATCTTGGAAAAAAACATCACCTTTAGCCTTCAGAAACCCCTTACTCGTATTATCAGGTATCACAAAATCAATAGAGGTCACCTTATATGACTTGGCATTATCATCCTTTAAAAATCTCTCATTAACGCCCTTCTCTGCCACCAAGTCCTTTTGAAATCCTTTAGGGTAACCCTCTACATCAACTCTACTACCCATCCTAAACCTAACTTCCTTACCCTGAAGCCTAAAAGTAAGCTCTCCATTATCTATATCTATAAGTGCTTTCCCTGAAGCTAGGAATGGTCTTCCTAAAATAAATGGGACATTAGTGTCCTCCTTCATATCCAATATCAGAAATTCTGCTAGAATGACAAAACTATCTATCTGGATAGGAACATCCTCTGCCACTCCTCTGGGGTATCTAATAGACCTATCTGCTATTTGAAGTGTAGTCTTAGTAGGCTTAACTTCCCTTAATCCTAGCCTCTCATATACCACATAAGGCATAAGGTTGACACTAGATCCTAGGTCATAAAAGGCATTATGAAAGAAATAATCAATGATACTGCAAGGGATAATGAAGCTACCTGGATCCTCTGTCTTAGGTATGACCTGATTTTCTATGATAGCTTTGCACTTCTCAAGTAGTGCTACAGGCTCAGGTGTAGGAAGAGGCTCATTAAAAGTAAGCTTTACAAATCTTTGAGGAAAGGGTATGTGAGGCTTACAAGTGATAGACTGACAGGAGCTAGGCTCAACTATCTTCACTAGATCAATAGGAATGGGCTCTAGAGCTATCACAGGGGCTAAGCCTGAAATATCATAAATATTGGGTGAGCAGGAACTAGGCTCAACTGAACTCACCACATCAGAAGCAGTAGGCTCCACCTCATGCCCTAACTCCACCTCCTCAATCAACTGCTCCTCAACATCTCCTAACTTTCCATCTTTCTAAACTATGCTACAATGCTCCTTACCTGGTCTCTTAACAGGATTAGTCAAAGTGTTACTAGGCAAGGATCCCTGAGGGCATTGACTAAGTGACTGTGCTATTTGCCCCATTTCAATCTCTAAGTTCTTAATGGAACTTGCTTGATTTTGAATGATTTGAGCGAACATCTCTTCAAGTGAAGGCTTTTTTTTTGGTTCAGGGTGAGGCTGAACAGGTGGTGGGTGATGATAAGGTGGATGAGAAGTATAGGGTGGTAACTAATGCTAGTGTGGTGGCACATGAGTGGGTGGAGGTTGAAAACCTGGGGGTCCTAAAGGTTTGGAAGTGGATGATTGCCCTTGATTTTGACTCCAAGAGAAATTAGGGTGATTCCTCCACCCTGGATTGTAAGTGCTCGAAAAAGGGTTGTTCTGCTGCCTCTAGGGTGGGGCAACATATTGAACAGACTCTAAATTTAGTGGGCACCTATCTATCGAATGCGTGCCACCACATAGATTACACAGATTGAAAGGACTCTGTACTGAAAGGATAGGATTAGGGCTAGGAGAGGACTGGGTACTTAGGGACTCTACCTTCTTTGTCAATGTGTCAATTTGCGAAGTCAAGGTAGAAAGTGCATCAAGCTCGTAGATACTAGCTGCCTTCCTAGGTGCATGTCGCTCAACTAACCATTGATAATTATTAGTGGCCATCTTGTCCAAAAGATTATAAGCTTCATCCTCTGTCTTGCACATAAGTGCTCCTCCTGCCGCAACATCGATGATCGTCCTATTCTAGCTAGTTAAACCGTTGTAAAAGGTCTGCACCTGTAGCCATAGGGGTAGGCCATGGTGTGGACACTTCCTAAGTAGGTCCTTATATCTCTCCCAAGCTTCATATAAGGACTCACTATCAAACTGGGTGAAGGAGGAGATATCATTTCTTAGCTTGGCCATTTTGGAGGGAGGGAAGAATTTGGCTAAGAACTGCTAGGCTAGCTCATCCCATGTACTGATAGATCCTAGGGGTAAGGAGGTTAACCAACTCTTCGCTCTATCCCTAAGAGAGAAGGGAAATAACCTAAGCCTAATCGCATCATCAGAGACTCCATTGTGCTTGAAGGTGTCACATATCTCAAGGAAACTACCCAAGTGTGCATGTGGATCATCATGTGGCAACCCATTGAATTGCACTGATGTCTGGATCATCTGAATGATGGCTGGCTTGATCTCAAAGTTATTCACAGGAATTGTTAGCCTCCTA
This sequence comes from Heritiera littoralis, assembly GCA_031772115.1. Taxonomy (NCBI): domain Eukaryota; kingdom Viridiplantae; phylum Streptophyta; class Magnoliopsida; order Malvales; family Malvaceae; genus Heritiera; species Heritiera littoralis. Next base: position 5,299,060 of record JAPDPK010000043.1, read on the forward strand.
ATACCAGTGCAATATCCCCCTATGGTTGGGACAGCGTAATCCCTTATTGTCCTAAGCTCTCTATTATCTGCCATTGGATATTGCAACGGAGCAATTTGTTTTTTGGATTCCCTTCTAATTTTCCTAAGTGTTTTCTCAATTTCAAGATCTAAGGGAAAGAATTCACAGCTCTTGGCTCTACGCATGCAAATATCAACAGAGTCCTAATGGTGTGTCTCTAGAAAGAAAATAAAAGAGAAGAAAAGAAAAGAAAAGAGAAAATCTAACTAAGGGTTTTACTAATCTAACCTAAGGCTTTTAAGGCTCTATGTATTTACAAACTAAGTATGTACAAGCTAAGATTATACCTAAGCATAAATTCTCCAATATTAACTAAATCTATGCCCAGTCCCCAACAATGGTACCAAAAACTTGTTGACCCTAAAAGGTATCTACACGCAAGTGCACGTGGTCTTCAAGTAATACGGAGATGAGTCCGGAAATATCGTCCCACAGAGACTGGTGTTGCGAAGCTTAGCTAAATATCGGATACTATTACTTATGGTATATCTTAGCAAATTATGAAATTAGTTAAATGTGTGATCTACAAAGGCTAATAAAATAAGATAAAATAAATAGAAATACTAAAATAAAATAAAAGAAAATGAAATTAAAAAGAAAATGAGAAATACTTACAGTGAAGATGATCAAAATAAAATAACTACAAAAGAAAGGAAACAAAATTTTAAATTAGTAAACTATAAGGATAAAAAAAATGTAATTTCTAAAAAAAAATGCAAATAATGAAAATATGTATTAAATTCCTAATATGAAACTAATAATGGAAAAAAAACTAATTAAAAATCAATTAAAAACTAATTTAAGAAAGAAAATGATGTATGAATTTCCTAAAACTAATTTAAACCCCAAAAATCCTAAATGAAAGCTTAATCAACCCTAACCTTAACTACACTCTAATGCATGAATTAAACCCCTAAACTTATGCACTTAATAACTGAAACAGTAACTAAAATGCATCTAAAACAGCCCCTAAACTTTACAAAAACAGTCCACTAAAATTATTAAATGAAAATGTAACTCAAACCTAAATTAATGCATCTAAATGATTTAGAAATTAATCCAAACTTTTCCTAACTAAAGACCTATATGAATGCTGACCTAAGACATATAAAACTACCCTAAAACAGTACCTAAATGCATGGAATTAATGGAGGAACAAAATCTGGACAGCAAGCAAATTTAATGCTAAATGAACCTAAAAATGTAACTAAATGCTCATGTAAATTAACCAAACTTGTCCTATACTTAAATCACTATCTAAATGCACTTAAAATGACCTAACTTAATGTGACTTGACCTAAACAACTTCCAAAGCAGCAGCTAAAAAAATCTGGACAGAACACTTATAATGCAAGGATGCCTAACATGGAATTAATGCCAAAAATGTTATGCAAATGCTATGGAAATGGCATGAAAATGTAACTTCAGCTAGCCTAAAAAATTATCTAATGAATGTATGGTCCTAATATGATCTAATACTACCTAAATGCACCTTAAGATGTCATAAAACAATAGTCAAAAAAATATAAACAGCCCATAAAAACTGATCAGGAAAAACAGTGTTCTAATATTACTATGTCTAAGAAAATGCAATAGAACCTAATCTAAATGAAGTCCTAAAATTCCCAAATTAAAATATAACCTAAATATGACCCTAAGACACATAAATGGACCTTAAAATGAAGCAAATACAGACCTAAAAAATTGCTATAAAAAACGTCACTTTGTTGGACAGATTTAAAAAAAAAATGCATGAAACACCTAAACTACTGCCTAGAACATGCATCAAACACTTAGTAAACCCTAACCTAATTGCATGAAATTAATACCAACCAATATAAAACGTAAAAGACACTGAAAAGGACCAAAAACAGAACCTAAAGGGACCCTAAAACTGAACCAAACAGCAGCTATAAAGTGAAGAACCAAAAACAGTCACAAGTAATGCCTAAGCTAACCTATCCTACTTTGATCATTTTTTGTATTTTTGTTTCAAAATATTTTTAAAAACTACTTTAACCCATTAAACTAGACCCCTAAAAAAGCAGAATAAAAATACTAAAAAAATAAATTAGACGTTTAAAAGCATAAAATAAAAATTGCAAAAGGAAACTATAGATCAAGCTCCCTCACAAGAACTATGGAGGTAGTTTTTCAACCTCTTAAGCTCCCATGATCATGGGACTCAATCATGAACCAAAATAAAAGAAAAAAAAGAGTAGAAAATGAATATAGTTGCTGGAAATTTAAAGAAACAAAAAAGCTTAAGTAAAGAGTGCAAGAATGTAGTAAAGAGTAAAGGAAAACATCATGAAAACTTGTATTTAACTTGCAAAAATGTAAAGAACATTAAGGAAATAAAAATGGTGGCTGCTCTAAACTTGTAAAGACATAAAATTCTGCTGGAAAAGTAAATCTAAGAAACCCTAGGCAGCCCCCTTTAGGTTAGGTCTCATAAAGTTGCTTATATAGTCATTTAACCTAGGGATACAATGGTAATTTCTATCCTAAATGAGTTGGCATTAATTGCCACTTGTCTTCATGTCCTTGGCTCTTCAAAGTAGATATTTCCATGTCATTTAAGTGCTCACATCAGCCATGGACATCTGATCCCTTCTAGCACCTTCCTTTTTGTCTTCTAATCCACATAAGCATGCTAGGTGGTAAAGGCATGTGTCTTCCATGTGTTGGCATGTGTCTTTTGTTCTTATCCACTAAGAGTGAGTACGATGATGACATGTGGCATGATAGATGTCAAAAGATGAAAGAGAAAATGAAGAGTCATGCTCACTTGTCTTGTAGTGGTCCAATCTCCTTTCTAGCCCATTTTCAGTCTATTTTTTACCGAAAAGACTGAAATTCATCTAAAATTTATTTTTCTGCAAAACATGAGGAATTTAATATTTTAAATGTAAAAAGAAACATGAGGAATTTAAATTTATTTTAAATGACTGCCCTATATAGCAGTCGACTGTCATTTTTTCAGAAGCATTCTGTTTGAAAACCAGTCGACCGCTAAAGAGCCAGTCGACTGCATTTTCTCGGAAAACATTTTGTTTGCGGACCAGTCGACCGCCTTATTTGACTAGTCGACTGCCCTAAGTATATCCGGAACTTTAAATATTTTAAATGTAAAAAGAAAATAAATTTATAAAATTTATTTATGTTATAGCAGTCGACTGCCCTAAAAGAGCAGTCAACTGCCCCCTTTGAAAATAATAAATTTGGATTTATTTTTATAAAGGTATTTGGATTATCATTAAAGTATATAAAAAGGTTTATGAATGACAATGGTTTTCCAATAAGAAATTTTACTACCCAAGGTTTTGAGATGGGTGACTCCTTTGGTGATCATGCATATTATTTGTTATTTGTACTTGGCTGAGGAACCCTAGTTCGGTCCTCAGTACCACAGATGTCACCTGACTAGTGTTCACTGTGGTTTATAGACGATGGCCATATGTCTCTTATGTGTTTTGGCTTAGGGGAGGATCCCTGGCCCATACGTGGGTACGCCGTTTATTTGACATCTCTCGGGATTATCCTTTACGGGATATATGTGCTGAATCCTTGATAAGATTTATTTGGTGCATGATTCTATTGGAAGTTAATCGTCTCCTATCTATTTGAAAGTATGTGAAAGTATTTGAAGTTATTTGAAATCGAAGTTAATGGTATTTGTACATGTGATTTCAATTGTATCGAAAGAAATTGAAAGTATTTGAATTATTTGATGTTATGTGTATATGATATTTGAAGAAATTATATGATATATGCTTTATAATGGTTTTACATGACATTATAGAGCCAAACAGGAAAACTGCATATAGTGGCATAGTACGCTCTTTTACATGTATTTCTTACTGAGCGTAAACTCACTCCTTTACATTATTTTTCATCTAGACTATTTGCAGTGATTTCCGCTCTTGGTAGAGGAGTGTACATTTTGGGATATACAGTATTTCTTCGAGGCACGCTTCAAACCCCTTGAATGTATATACGTTTTGTAATGTAATTCAGACTAGTATGGTACAATGATGTATATTGGGGATGTAAACTGAGAAAAAGATTAGTATGTAGATTTATGAAATTTTTACAACTTATGTGTAAGACGATCCTGTATGTGTATGAGAAATATATCATCATGTAAACAATATAGTGTTAGCTATATTAAAGAAGAAGGATGCACCGTTGAACAGCCTAACCAAATCTTATGTGAAGAAAAAGTTAATTGTTATTTGGTCAAAAGTAGTGGTAATTGTCTTAAAAGAGGAAGTATCGGTATGTTACAGGATTGGTATCAGAGCGAGGTTAGTCTGACATTTGACGGTGTCATTAGGCTAGAATTAGTGTACATCCCTATGTACTGTACTTGTCTGAATACATATATGTGGTTGAACTGTTGAAAGTATACTAAACGCTTGACCTTGTGGTGATATTGGCAGAATGAGCACTCATAGAAGGGGTACTGGTAGAGGACGAGGACGAGGACGGGGCAGAGTAGAACCGCCCCCAACACAGTCTCCTCCTCCATCTCCATCGAGTAGCCCGAATGCTCGACTGTCGAGAGTGGAGCGAAGTATTGAGACTATGGCCACTCTATTTAATCAGTTCATGTCTAATTTCCCAAATGTGGCCACTAATGCCTCAACAGCACCTCCTATTCCATCAGGGAATGCTCCTCCTACACCTCCTACTCCTCCAGTACAACCTCCACCGGCACAGCCTGAGTTGACCCCACCAACTCGAGCTACTGAGGGGCGAGATCCTAAGGCCTATTGCAGTGTGGTCTTAATTAAAGAATTTAAGAAGCTAAATCCGCCTAAGTTTAAGGGCGATAGAGATCCGTTGACCGCCGAGAATTGGGTGAAGGCAGTCACTAAATCTTTTGAGTATATGACCTGTTCTGAGAAAGAGAAAGTGGGTTTGGCAGCTTATTTGTTAGTAGACGATGCCGAGCATTGGTGGCAGTCTACTCGGGCCATTTTGGAGACTCAACATACTGAGGTTACATGGGATAGATTTTTAGAGGCCTTTAATGAACAGTACATCCCACGCACTGAACAGACCAGGTTGAAGATCGAGTTTTTGAGCTTGTCTCAGGGGACTATGACGGTTAATCAATATGAGTCAAAGTTCATTTCTTTAAGCAGATTTGACTCTGAAGTCTTAAGGAGTGAAGGACATAAGATCTACCAATTTATAGAAGGATTGAAGTCTCCATCAGATCGAAGTTATATCCCATGGATATCACTACTTATAATGAGGCAGTTTGTAAGCCTCAGTTGTGTGAGCAGGACTATGATTTTCACCATGCTGATTTTCGAGCCAAGGGTAAAGGCAAGGAACTAATGAAGTGAAAGTTAGATGAGAGAGCCTCTAGTGACAGATATCCATCTAGGAAAAATAGACCATATGAAAGAGCTTCGGCAGGTAAGAAAATAAATTATAAGGGAATGACTTGTATTTTAGTTTAATGGTTATATGGAAATATACTAAAATTTGGAGTTTTATGATAATTATGGCACAGGGACTCCTAGATCTACCGGAATTAAGATAAATGATGAGAAATCCCGATATTCAGCTGGTAGTACCGCTAGCTCACCAAGGAGTATGACGCAAATATGCGAGCATTGCGGGAAGTTTCATGGGTCACAAGCATGTCGTGTGGCTACTGGGGCATGTTTTTGGTGTGGTGAGCTAGGACACCGAATTAAAGATTGTCCCAAGATGAGTCAGAAGGTATCGGAAAGATCGGAAAAGACCACCCAACCACAGCCTAAGGCCATAGCTACTGAGAAGGGAAAGAAAGCTGTGACTCAAGGACGAGTATTTGCTATCGACGAGGAGTCTGCCGATGCTTCGCCCAAGGTGATTAAGGGTAAGATTCACCTCTTTGATATAAGTGTTACTGCTTTATTTGATCTAGGCTCTACACACTCCTTTATTTCTCCCATAATTGCAACGAGATTACCTGTTGAACTTGAGCCTTTAGGACATTTGTTACAAATAAGTACACCATTTAGAGAATCCCAGATGACAAATATAGTGTATCGTAGTTGTAAGCTACGGGTAGGAGAGAGAGAATCGATAGCTGACCTAATCCTACTGAATATGTATGGATTTGATGTCATATTAGGAATGGATTGGTTAGCTAAGAATCATGTAATATGGATTGTTATGCTAAAAGAGTGATCTTCTCTTCTCCCGTTAGCTATGTTGTACATTTTGCGAATGTTTAATACAAAAGTATGTTTATTAATTTATTTATTCGTAAATGAAATTAATAGAGAGTATATTTGTTATGTGAAGGATTTTTAGCGTATGTGGTGGACGTAGAAAGGAAACGTTCCTAACTTCATGAAATTCCAATAGCCAATGAGTTTCCATGTGTGTTTCCAGACGATCTTCCAGGACTTCCTTCGGATAGGGAAATCGAGTTTACTATCGATTTGGTGCCAGGGACTGAGCCCATTTCGAGACCACCCTATCGGATGGCCTTTGTGGAATTGGAAGAACTTAAGAAACAGCTTCAGGAGTTACTGATAAAGGGTTTATATGGCCAAGTGTATCCCCATGGGGTGCTCCTGTGCTATTTGTCCGGAAAAAAGACGGCAGCTTGAGGCTTTGTATTGATTATCGATGGTTGAATAAGGTGACAATCAAGAACAAGTACCCTCTTCCCAGGATTGATGATCTCTTTGATCAGCTTCGGGGTGCACAAGTCTTCTCCAAGACAGACTTGAGATCGGGATATCATCAATTGCAGATCCGAAGTGAAGATATCCCTAAGACTGCATTCAGAACACGGTATGATCACTATGAATTTCTAGTGATGCCGTTTGGTTTAACCAATGCACCCGCGGCTTTTATGAACTTGATGAATGATGTGTTCAAACAATCTTGGACCAGTTTGTCATTGTTTTCATCGATGACATATTGGTGTATTCGAGATCCTGGGAAGAGCATGAGCAGCATTTGAGGATAGTTCTGCAAACCCTTAAGGATCAGGGATTATATGCCAAGCTAAGTAAGTGTGAGTTTTGGCTAGATCAAATCTCCTTTTTGGGTCATATAATCAGTAAAGATGGAGTTTCGGTCGATCCATCGAAGATTGAAGCTGTGGTGCAATGGGAGAGGCCAAAAACAGTGACGGAGATTAGGAGTTTCTTGGGTCTAGCTGGCTATTATCGACGATTTGTAGAGGGTTTTTCGAGGTTAGCTGCTCCCTTGACACGCTTAACGCGCAAAGAGGTAAGGTTTGAATGGAACGATACTTGCGAACGTAGTTTCCAAGAATTGAAGTACAGGTTGATTACTGCACCTATTCTCACCATTCCTAGTGGTTCGGGGGGATTTTCAGTATATAGTGATGCCTCTGCACAAGGTCTAGGTTGTGTGCTAATGCAGCATGGTAAGGTAGTTGCATATGGTTCTCGTCAATTAAAGGACCATGAGAAGAATTACCCGACTCATGATTTGGAGTTAGCTGCAGTGATATTTGCTTTAAAGGTTTGGAGGCATTACTTGTATGGTGAGAAATTTCAGATTTTTACAGATCATAAAAGTCTGAAGTACTTGTTCTCTCAGAGGGAATTGAATATGAGACAGAGGAGATGGCTCGAGCTTCTGAAGGATTATGATTGTGAGATCTTATACCACCTTGGAAAAGCCAATGTGGTGGCAGATGCTCTAAGCAGGAAGCATATGGGGATAGTATCATACATGATGGTAAGAGAATATGAACTACTTGAGTAGTTTGCAAGCCTTAGTCTCAATGTTGTGCCTTATGAGCATTTTGGAATGATAGCGAGTTTGATGATTGAACCGGAGTTGATGGGTGGAATTCGGATTGCTCAAAGGGAAGATGATCAATGTATGGAGGCCATGAATCAGATTCAATCAGGTATGCCATCGGAATTTAGCATTGATAGTAATGGACTCTTGAGGTTTAAGAATCTTATATGTGTTCCTGATGATAAAGAGTTGAAAAAGTTGATTCTGACTAAAGCACATTCCACTAAATACATATTGCATCCGGGGAATACCAAGATGTATCATAATCTTCACAAAGTGTATTGGTGGGCTGGCATGAAAAGAGATATAGCAGAATTTGTGGCGAAGTGTCTCACATGTCAGCAGGTTAAGGTAGAGCACCAAAGACCAGCCGGATTGTTACAGCCTCTGCCTATACACCTACGTGGAAGTGGGAACACATTACGATGGATTTTGTTATGGGATTACCACGGACCAGGAGAAATCATGATGGTATTTGGGTGATCGTCGATAGATTGACGAAGTTAGCTCACATCCTGCCTATGAAGTCAACAGATACACTCAATGCTTTGGCAGATATGTATGTAAAAGATGTCGTAAGACTACACGGGATTCCAGTGAGCATCACTTCTGATAGAGATTCCAGGTTTACTTCCCATTTTTTGGAACATTTCCAAGAAGCCATGGGATCTCAATTGAATTTTAGCACGGCTTTCCATCCGCAAATTGATGGTCAGTCCGAGCGCACCATCCAAACGCTCGAGGATATGTTGAGAGCATGTGCTATGGATTTTAAAGGCTCATGGGACGAACATCTGCCATTGGCTGAGTTTGCTTACAATAATAGTTATCATGCAAGTATCGGTATGGTGCCATATGAAGCTTTATATGGTAGAAGGTGTCGATCCCCGATTGGGTGGGAAGAAGTGGGCGAGCGCAAGTTGCTGGCTCCAGATTTAGTCGAGCAGGCCTCAGAAGATGTTAAGTTGATTTGTCAGAGGCTTAAGATAGCTCAGAGCCAACGAAAGAGTTATGCGAATGCTCGACGAAGACCACTCGAGTTTTTGGTTGGGGACTCGGTGTTTTTGAAAGTCTCTCCATCCAAAGGTATCATGAGATTTGGCCGAAGAGGTAAGCTTAGTCCTCGCTACATAGGGCCATTTGAAGTCTTAGACCAAGTCGGAGATGTTGCCTATAGATTGGCACTACCTCCGGAGCTATCGGGAGTACATAATGTATTTCATGTGTCCATGCTTCAAAATATAATCCAGACCCTTCTCATGTCATAGAATATGAGCCTTTGGAGATTCGGGAAGACATGAGCTATGTGCAGAAACCGGTTCGGATTTTGGATAGAAAGGAGAAAGTGCTAAGGTCTAAGACGATTCCCTTAGTCAAAGTTCTCTGGCAATACCATACTATGGAAGAAGCTACATGGGAGTTAGAGAGCTTAATGAAAGAAAGACATTCAGAGCTCTTTGAGTAGTAACCCGATTTAAATTTGGAGGACCAAATTTTTTTAAGGTGGGGAAAATGTGAAAACCCCAAATTCATGTAAATCCCTCATATTTGTGTAGTCTTCCAGCTTAAATGATGTAAGTAAATGTGAAATTCTGATATATAAAGGATATATGGGACATGAATGGAATTAAAGCAATAGAATAGTCAATAATCAAATTGTCAAAGAATTTAATGGTCAATGGCTGAGATGAATTAAATGAGACATTAAGATCAGATTTTACTTGTCTAAAGGACATTTGTCACATGAAGAAGAAGAAAAATTAAGGTGGTCAAATTGTCAAAGGGTCAAGGAAGTTGGCTGATATGAAGTAAGGGATAAATACACATTAATTATGCATTTAATGCAATTGTCATCTTTTCCAGCAAAAAGGGCCGGCAGCCATAGCTCTTCCTCTAAAATTCTCTAAGGTTTTCTTCCATATTCACCTTGTAGAACTGCCTTATTCCTCCAACGAATCAACAAGCTCCTTAAACGAAAAACGTTCCTTATCACTAGCTCTGCTCATTCCTGTAAGATGAAAGGCTGAAACAAAGTATTTGAGGAGATCAGAAATCCTGTAAATTTGGCTATTGACAAAGGTAAGAAAAGAAATTGATTCATTTGATTTCGTCCATAATTTGGAGTCATGTGATGTTGGTATAGTATACTTACGGTGTTGAAATGAAAGAAAGCTAAAGGTTTCAATTTATATGAATTATGCAGTTTTGAAGAAGTGAAGGAAAGAATTGGTGCAACCAAGGGATTTCGTGTTATTTGGCTATTTGAGGTAAGGAATATGTGTAACGGACGTAGGGAGACTATGTTCCGTTTTGGTTGCATATGTGGTTTGAAACAAAAGCTGTTTTTAAGTGCAGAAAGGTAAAAATCTCAGTTTTTCGCCCAGTACGATTTGGCTCGGGGCAGCCGACTGCCCTAAATAGCAGTCGACTGCCCTAAATAGCAGCCGACTGCTCAGAGACAGTCGTGATGTAACTTTTTCCGAAACCGACTTAAAGCAACCGACTGCCCTATATAGCAATCGACTGCCATTTTTCCAGAAGGATTCTGTTTGAAAACCAGTCGACCACTAAAGAGCCAGTCGACTGCATTTTCTTGGAAAACATTCTGTTTGCGGACCAGTCGACTGCCCTATTTGACCAGTCGACTGCCTTAAGTATATCCGAAACTTTAAATATTTTAAATGTAAAAAGAAAATAAATTTATAAAATTTATTTATGCTATAGCAGTCGACTGCCCTAAAAGAGCAGTCAACTGCCCCCTTTAAAAATAATAAATTTGGATTTATTTTTATAAAGGTATTTGGATTATCATTAAAGTATATAAAAAGGTTTATGAATGACAATGGTTTTCCAATAAGAAATTTTACTACCTAAGGTTTTGAGATGGGTGACTCCTTTGGTGATCATGCATATTATTTGTTATTTGTACTTGGCTGAGGAACCCTAGTTCGGTCCTCAGTACCACAGATGTCACCTGACTAGTGTTCACTGTGGTTTATAGACGATGGCCATATGTCTCTTATGTGTTTTGGCTTAGGGGAGGATCCCTGGCCCATACGTGGGTACGCCGTTTATTTGACATCTCTCGGGATTATCCTTTACGGGATATATGTGCTGAATCCTTGATAAGATTTATTTGGTGCATGATTCTATTGGAAGTTAATCGTCTCCTATCTATTTGAAAGTATGTGAAAGTATTTGAAGTTATTTGAAATCGAAGTTAATGGTATTTGTACATGTGATTTCAATTGTATCGAAAGAAATTGAAAGTATTTGAATTATTTGATGTTATGTGTATATGATATTTGAAGAAATTATATGATATATGCTTTATAATGGTTTTACATGACATTATAGAGCCAAACAGGAAAACTGCATATAGTGGCATAGTACGCTCTTTTACATGTATTTCTTACTGAGCGTAAACTCACTCCTTTACATTATTTTTCATCCAGACTATTTGCAGTGATTTCCGCTCTTGGTAGAAGAGTGTACATTTTGGGTTATACGGTATTTCTTCGAGGCACGCTTCAAACACTTTGAAGGTATATACGTTTTGTAATGTAATTCAGACTAGTATGGTACAATGATGTATATTGGGGATGTAAATTGAGAAAAAGATTAGTATGTAGATTTATGAAAGTTTTACAACTTATGTGTAAGACGATCCTGTATGTGTATGAGAAATATATCATCATGTAAACAATATAGTGTTAGCTATATTAAAGAAGAAGGATGCACCGTTGAACAGCCTAACCAAATCTTATGTGAAGAAAAAGTTAATATTATTTGGTCAAAAGTAGTGGTAATTGTCTTAAAAGAGGAAGTATCGGGATGTTACAAAAATATGCACTATCTGCCCCTATGCCAAACATTATAACTATTACCATTCTTGAACTTTCATAATGTCACGTTAATAAACCATTTACAAAATTACTATCATATTATGAACAAAATTTTTATGCAAGTGCCATATGATAGCTTAAGTACTCCCAATGATATGATATCTCTAAAACAATAATTTTACAGAATTTATGAGTTCTCATTACCTTTCAAAACATATGAACTCTCACTAATTTTCACTTTCTTTAAAAATAATTTCCAGCTCAATAAAATATAATAGTTAAAAAAACTTTATATGATTATTATTGTTTACAACTTTAAAGAATGAACTCAAAGTATTATTCAAAACAAATGAGGAAGACTATTAAAATTCTTATTTTCTCTTAAACATCAATTTAGGTAAAAATGAATAAATAAATAAATTATATAAATCAAGGCAAAATTCACAGAAGATTAACAAGAAACTAACCAAATAAATACAAACAAGTAATTTACTTATTTGTATAAAGTTTACTCCTTAAAACTCTCACATGTGTAATAAGTTTAAAAACAACAATAACAATCTTCCCCCTACGTGTGAGTTTCAAAAAAAATATTAATTAATTTTTTTAAATACATTGTCAACAAATGACAACAACATACACTTAAAAATCAATAATTTTAGCTAAATACTTAAATCAATATCTTAATTGAGAGTTAAATAACCAAAATAAACATTTGTCAAAATGAAATTAAATTTCAACAACTCTCAATTGTACACAAAAATTACCAAAGAGAGATATCATATTAGGTCTAAAATGGAAAAATATCCTTATGTGGAAGTTATCTTAAGGCACAACATATAAAATGTCAATTCTAAGATGTGATAAAGTAAAGTAACTAACATTCAAGAACCTATCACTTATGGCAGATACTAAACTATGCTGACAATTATTCAAATAAACTTAAACTGAGTATAAATGCCAATAAACATATCAACATATTAATCAACTTAATTTATTTGTCAATCTTGTCAATAATAACTAAGGTTCTTTAAAGACCAATTTATATTTGGCAAACTTAATATTTAGAAAGTACGTTATACTTTATGTGCTCTCAATTTAAGCAATTACAAATACAAAAACTTTCAAATACTTATCCCCTTTAAGCAGAAAAATTTCTTAAGTTCATGTATCTTTCTATTTTACAATCATGATTCACGATTATCTCCAAATTAAAAAACACATGATCACCCCTTGTGGACAGGCAGTCACATGTAGTAACTTAGAGACAATTCCATTACAGCATAAGAAATCTTATAATTATTATGGTTCCATAATTTTCATAAGTTCATTTATGTATGTGGTCACTCTAAGCGAGATACTAATCTTAATGTATCTCTATGGATTACTGTTAGCTTTAAATTGCCATATATATTTTGAAATGACAAACTTAAGTAAGCTTTAATGTTTTAATTCATATTGTAAATTTGCCTTATCACACATGATTTTCTCAATACATTTCAAGTGATCATATCAAACATTAAGACCATGATTTAATGATGCATACTCTTATTGGTCTTAATACTTTGTAAATGTTTTGAATATTTTAGAAAATCACTTAATGAATTTTTGGACCATGTTTTCATCAGAGAAAGTCAAGAAAAACTCCCACAAAAATGTCAAAATGTTTTGGGTTGGATTAGGATCAAAGGTCATATCATTTCTAACCTAAAAGTGCAGGAAAAATGCCCTCTGGAAGCATGGGATCGACCCCATAGGAAAAGGGATCGATCCCTTTTTGACAGAATGCCCCGGAAGGCTAGATTGAAGAAAAGGATCGATCCCTTTGGTGAAAGGATCGATCCCTTTACACCAGAAAGTCCCCAACGGCTAGTTTCTGTGAGATACAACGGCTAGTTTCTGTTTTGGCTCCAACCAACGTCCACAAACCATCCAAGGGACTATAAATAGAGGCTTAGAAGCTAAAGGAAGCAAGGGGAACTACTCAATCAACTCCAATACTCATTTTCCTCAAATCCTCAAGCCTCATCAACAAATCAAGAGCTACAAGTCTTCATCTTCCTTCATTCTCATATTCTTTGTATAGAGTAGCATAAATCTTGTATAGGCTTTTTCCTTGTGCTTAAACATTGTAATCACTTGCCTATCTAGAGGCCCTTCTTTGATTACACAGTTTGTAAACTCACTCATTCCTTGTAAAAGGGGAGGTTTCTCTTTAGCCTAAGAAAAAGAGGGAGGTTACTCTTTAGCCTAAGAAAAAGAGGGAGGTTTCTCTTGAGCCTAGAAAAAGAGGGAGGTTACTCTTGAGCCTAAGAAAAAGAGGGATTGTAATCACAAATTCAAGATAGTGGATTTGGAGAAAATCCTTGGGAGCGTTTCAAGGTAGAGGACGTAGGCAAGGTAGCCGAACCTCTATAAATCGATTATGTAAATCTCTCTCTCCCTACTCTTTATTTACTTGCAATTATATTAGGTTTATTGCATTGAACTTGGATTGCATGCTTGCCTAGCTTAGAGAACTTAGAAAATAATCAAATAGGCTAGAGAATTTAGAAGAATCGCAAAACGAGCTTAAGGTTAGCGAAAAACCGATTCACCCCCCTCTCGGTATAGCCTATATAGCCTATTGCTTGAACATGATTTATGAGCTCATGCATATGATATGTCATCTAATTTTAGCTCATAATCATAATGTATTGCCATGCACCTTAGTTAGACTTAAGAGAACAATCGATATACTTAGGTGCTTGCTTAATTTCTTACCAATTGAGACCTTATTGCAAAATTATTTATAAACAATTGGTTTAGGATCATAAGTCATATTCTTTGCTGAATATTTCATACTCTTTGTGAATATTGACTTATTTATTTGTGCTATGAGTCCCATGTACTAACCTATTTGCTGTTGGATGGAGCATATTTTTTTTCTCTTCTCACATAGCCATGATTTTAGGGGGAGCATATTTTTTTATTATTTTTCCTTCTTTTTGCTATGACAAAAAGGGGGAGAGATAGTTACTAAAAGAGAGAGATATTAAGGGTGAGAGATAATGGGGGAGAAATAGTTTGAAAATTCATTTTCAAAACCCAAGCTTATATTAAGGGGGAGCTTTATAAAATCTTGCTTTATTTGAGGGGAAGTATTTTATCAAAGAATTTTCAAAGCAAATTTACATTAAGTTTTGTCATATCACAAAGGGGGAGATTGTTAGCTTTAAATTGCCATATATATTTTGAAATAACAAACTTAAGTAAGCTTTAATGTTTTAATTCATATTGTAAATTTGCCTTATCACACATGATTTTCTCAATACATTTCAAGTGATCATATCAAACATTAAGACCATGATTTCATGATGCATACTCTTATTGGTCTTAATACTTTGTAAATGTTTTGAATATTTTAGAAAATCACTTAATGAATTTTTGGACCATGTTTTCATCAAAGAAAGTCAAGAAAAACTCCCACAAAAATGTCAAAATGTTTTGGGTTGGATTAGGATCAAAGGTCATATCATTTCTAACCCAAGAGTGCAGGAAAAATGCCCTCTGGAAGCATGGGATCGATCCCATAGGAAAAGGGATCGATCCCTTTTTGACAGAATGCCCCGGAAGGCTAGATTGAAGAAAAGGATCGATCCCTTTGGTGAAAGGATCGATCCCTTTACACCAGAAAGTCCCCAACGGCTAGTTTCTGTGAGATACAACGGCTAGTTTTTGTTTTGGCTCCAACCAACGTCCACAAACCATCTAAAGGACTATAAATAGAGGCTTAGAAGCTAAAAGAAGCAAGGGGAACTACTCAATCAACTCCAATACTCATTTTCCTCAAATCCTCAAGCCTCATCAACAAATCAAGAGCTACAAGTCTTCATCTTCCTTCATTCTCATATTCTTTGTAAAGAGTAGCACAAATCTCGTATAGGCTTTTTCCTTGTGCTTAAATATTGTAATCACTTGCCTATCTAGAGGCCCTTCTTTGATTACACAATTTGTAAACTCACTCATTCCTTGTAAAAGGGGAGGTTTCTCTTTAGCCTAAGAAAAAGAGGGAGGTTACTTTTTAGCCTAAGAAAAAGAGGGAGGTTTCTCTTGAGCCTAGAAAAAGAGGGAGGTTTCTCTTGAGCTTAGAAAAAGAGGGAGGTTACTCTTGAGCCTAAGAAAAAGAGGGATTGTAATCACAAATTCAAGATAGTGGATTTGGAGAAAATCCTTGGGAGCGTCTCAAGGTAGAGGACATAGGCAAGGTAGCCGAACCTCTATAAATCGATTGTGTAAATCTCTCTCTCCCTACTCTTTATTTACTTGCAATTATATTAAGTTTATTGCATTGAACTTGGATTGCATGCTCGCCTAGCTTAGAGAACTTAGAAAATAATCAAATAGGCTAGAGAATTTAGAAGAATCGCAAAACGAGCTTAAGGTTAACGAAAAACCGATTCACCCCCCTCTCGATATAACCTATAGAGCCAACAATTACTTAACAGCTTAGAATGCCCAATATCAAATTTAAGCACCTTTTATAATTATTAAATCATGTTCCATGATCGTTCTATTAATCAATAGAACCTTTGAACATGTCAAATTACCAAGCAAATTGCCTTAACAATTGTGATATTTTTCACTCAGGCATCACAATCTTTTCTAGCATGACCTTAACAAAAGTTCAAAATTAAAATTGATATGGCATAAAAACATTTACCAACATATATTCTTTATACTAACATGAGATTTAACGAATTTATGTACTTCAACATAATGACATATGATTAAAATCCATAACACATAACAATCAAAATCCATAACACATAACAATCATATAATCCAATCTCATGTACATGTAATATTTTCAATGTCACCAAAAATATAAGTAGTGGGAGAAACTTTTAAGGCAAATTGTCACATCCGGATTTTCTTAATCTCTTACGGAAGCTTAATTCAGGCTAAATTTTTTTTTTATCCCTTTACTTCACTATTCATTTGTAGGTGACTATGTAGGCCACTTTTCAATTTCATATGATCCTTGGATCAATAAGATCATCTACATCAAATCTTTTAATGTATTCAGGCATATCTACTAACATACATAATGCCAACACAAAGAGCATAATGGTCATAATATTCTAATAATAACATAACCTAACTTACATCCCAGACTCTTCACGTAAGTATATATATATATACAATCAAAAGATTTCCAATACACTGTGCCATCATCCATCTATGTCTATATAATCTGCTGGGAGCCATATACCTTATCTGTGCAGGGAAGATCACTCTCAAGAAGCTTCCCAAGCCAAAATGAACAGTAGCAATATCGATCACTCTGAAAGGGAGGGGAAAGAAGAGGGAAGTGAGTCGCAACTCAGTAAGTAACAACATTAAGCAACTAAGTTATACCAAGCATCCTTCATTTATGAAAGCTCATTCAAATCACTTTCAAATATATCAAATCAATTATGCTACATTAAACTTAAAACACAGTATGGAAACTCAATAATAATTCGTAGTCAAATGTAGAGTTCCATCATTAGACTAAAAGTCTCAATATCAAACCATACATAAAGTATGCAGTGAAATCAATAAAACCAATCATAGTACCAAGAGAGTTCACATAGTATCAATCGATACTACTTAGAGCTAACATTTTATGATCCCACGGTAGCTAACCGTAGCAAACTCCCATAAAGGGCGCTGCCTATGCATAGACCAACAATCCCCGGTATCATTGCGCACATGACACCGGGACCTGTCCAAACGTAATATACAGGACAAGCCGATAGTTTCAGAGACTATGCTCAAGAAACGGTGCTCTAAGTCAATCAAAAGTGTCTATAAAATTCTCAAGGTACGGTACCCTAAGGTCTCAATACCCCAGGTCTAAAACAAAAATCCATTAGTCTTCAAACAAAATTCATTCTTCCCTGACCTCATAGCAATCATCGTAGTTCATAAAGAGGTAATTCCATAAAACAAGGCTCACAAGGCATTTAAATATCAACAAGGTTACAACACAAGGTATAAAATCATATTAAATTAGAATTTAATTTAAACCTTTAAAACATTTAAAATATTTCTTGATTATATAATACGCGCAAACAGTACATTTCTTGCCAGCCATCATTTGTTTACAAACCATTTCTAGAAAAGCAAAATCAACAGTCAAGGGAAGACATCACATATGCAGCATTTATTTTGTTTCAATTGCCAAATTCCAAGAATTTATAGCGTTAAACAGTTTGGATGCAAGTAGTCGCTTAGGGTTACTTACAGTACTTCCTTAGCTTCTGAATCAGTTCTCCCTCGCCTAACAAGTCTTGGAGTATCGATTGATTTCGGTCAAACTCAGTCGTTAGGACAACCCTCTACATAATACATTGTAGATTGAATCAATCTCTATACATCCATCAATCTTAGTACTTCCAAATATAAGCTAACATTAAGCACTGTATAATTCAATAAGAAACGATACTTGGCAGTGTTTCCATAATCATTCAAACATTACTAGCACCATTTATTGTCTTTTCGTTCATTTGAACTACTCATGACCCACTTGGTCCTTTTCTGCCTTTTAAGGTTTTGGACCTTATGGTATTGTGCTAGCCTTAAGTATAAATTTCAGAACTTAATTGTCAAACCATAATTTTTATATTACTTCTAACTCAAATCCTTATTTAGACATATAAGGCTCATTTCCTAATTCATTCTGTGCCATTTCCCATCAATTTCTAAACTTTGGACCAAATCTGGCACATTAGGCAGGATAGCTTCCTAACTTGTGTTCAGTAAGATGGATACTACTAATTATAGGGACATGTAATATGTACAAACCCAAAACCATATCAATAATGACTCATTCATCTTTCTGAAAATGTAAAATTTGCATTCATACTCCATCTGAATCATTTTCCAAGAATTTTTTAAGTTTACAGTAGGCTGTTTATGACTGACAGTGAGCATCCGGCAGTCATGTGTACATGGTTTAAACTACATCATTCCAAATCCAAAATTTCCAAAACTAGATGAAAGTTAATTCATTTCCCTATTTAAAAATGTAAGGTTCATAATTTAATTCTTCCTATATCAACACCAGAAATTTTCCAAAGTTTCAGTATGTTCAGTAATTTCCTGACACATTATTACACTGACCAATTTGTACAAATTATCACATATCTGGTTACAGGAATATCCAAATGATGCAAACCCAGAACCATCATAATCCTATCTTAATTAACTTTCTAGGAATGTAAGGCTTGTAACCTAATTCAATTTAGGCCATTTGCTATGATTTTTCAAAGTCAGGGTCATGATTCACGTTTCTAGACAGAACACCTTGCACTCACTTGTGCATAACTCAAGTTACAAAAATCCAATTCAAGAAATTCCAAAAATGACTTTCCTTCAACTTAAAGGGCTATTTATCATAATTTTTCTAGAATTTTTCTCCATGTAGAACAATTAAACTGCTCGTTTTAATTTGCACTCAGAACAGAACATCAATTTCCAGATTTAACATCAAGTCAGAATTTCAGTTAATCCTTTATCTAACAATAGCCATTTGATTTAATTCATCACAATTTCATTTCCATGCATAATAATCAAATATAATAAGGCTAGAACCTTACCCTTTAAATGAATGCAAAACCAGAATCTGTTGAAACAGTCTCAGACCATTCCTCACAGCTTGCTTGCTGTTACACCTAGACACATCAATGCCAATCCAGTAAGCATATTACATTCTGTTTTCATAGCTTAATTCCAGCAAAGACATATTGACTCACCCTAATTCCTTACCTCTGATATCTTGGCTGGAAGTCCCCAAGTCAGTTTACTTCAGTTTAGGGTTTCAATTCTTCACTTTCTCAGTCACCCATTGTGGACAACCCTTTCTCATTTCTTCTCCTTCACTTCCAATGCCCTAATCTTGTTGAACCCAAAGCTTCCCTGCTCTTATGGCTCACGATTCCCTTGGCCAGCTTATACCCAACCTACATTGTCCTCCTTCATCTCGTTGCTACCTCCTTCACCATGGAAATCCCTCAATCAACTTGTGTGTTTGGGCGAAATGGATGAGGGTTGAAGAGAACTTTTGTCTATGGCCGGATATGAGGGAGAAGGAAGATGGGTTTTCTAGCTAGGGTTGTCGACATTTGCTAAGGGATTTTGCTCCTCTTTGTCTCGGTTTTTTTTTGGGGGGGTAAAACAGAAAGGAAATGTAGCTTATTATTTTTCAGCCCTTACTTGTGTTGCCAGGCCCTTTTTCCCTTTTGTTTTCCAGCCCATTTTCTGTTGTGTTTCCAGCCCATTTCTCCCTTGTATTTTCAGCCCTTTTTATTCTCTTCTAATAACCCAATTTAACATTAATGGAATAGTAGATAAATAACTATTGTTTCAAGCAAATAATAATGTCTCCCAAACTGGCCTTTGTTTATGAGACATAATTTGGACTATGTTATATGTCTCCCATTTTTCTATTGTCTTTATAATTCTAATTTCCATATCTTTTATATATATATCTATATATATATATATATATTTAATTCCCTTATACTATATCTTAATTAATTTATTCCTTTCCTACCTTATATCTTAGTACCTACATAATCACATATACATATCCATCGCTTCTTGACCAAGATGACCCGGACATTCTCAGCTTCCATAATCTGTCCAAATTCTAAAATAACCTCAAGTTAATTAAAATTTACTTTAGTATACTTACGATTGATATCGCAAATAAGGGTTATCACACAAATTAATTTAACAAGTCTTAACAACAATTTATTGCAGTCAAAACCTTAATAATTTAAAATTACAAAACTTTTGCGTGCACTCAAAGACTGAAAACTTTGCTCATACATATTTTACTATCACAACTTATTCATTATTTATTGCCTAGGATTCTATGGTAATTTATCTTCTATCTTCTCAAATATTTACTAATGAATAAATTCTACCCACCATTTTCTCATTAATTATAATTTTATAAAACATTTAATAACTTATGAAAGCTCATTTTTGTTTAATAGGTATTCTATTGAAGCACTAGTTTTTAACACTAGTCTTAAAATTTATGTGAATTAATTTAATATACAATTATTCAACAAAATTAATTTACTATAACGTAATTGCACCACTTTACTAATCTAGGAATCTCCCATTGTTTTAATTCATCGACATAATCTAGATGCCTTCTATAAAATTTAACAACCAATATTACTAAATGTCCATGACAGTTGTGGATTTTAAATATAGGAAATATAGTAAATTATGCACCTTATTAGGCTTTAAACTCAATGCCTAAATTCAAATCAAAATAATATGATATATAAAATTAATTGCATTACAACCATGTTAAAGAAATTTAAGTCATATAAAACATGCTTTCAAAATAAGCAAATAATAATTCCACAATCCACATTTATTATGACCACTAATCAAAATCAATTTACCAAACATAGTGTATGGCAACACAATAATTTGACATTCTTATTGATCATGGAACATGACAATTTTTTCTTATAGAGCTAATAACTGAACAACATAAAAAAAATTCACAAAAGTTTCTCATGTTATCATATCACATTGCAACATTCCATAATAGAACAATATCCTAAACTTAATGATAATGTCCACGAAAACACCTATGATTTTGTTAAGCTCTAAATTAATCTTTGCTGAATTATTTTATCCTTTTTTAGTTAGAGCCACTTAAATAGTTTTCAAGATAGTAGAATGCAATATTTAACATTTGAGCAATAAACCATACAAATAGCATTCATGCAATATTTTTTTTATTTTTTTAACCAATCCAAAGAGCCCTAGTGCATCATCACAAACTCCCCTTTGGGCAGAGAATATAAATGTTAGATGTGTGGGGTCCAACCCACATATTAATTATTAGAGTCCTACTTGGAGTTAGTTAGGGATTTGTTTTTTCTCTATATAAAGTGTTGCATAAACAATTTGTTAAGACAGAGTGAGAAGTCTATTTTGGTGAGAGGCGACACAAAGGAGAAAAAGTAAGCTTTAGGCTTTGTGATATTTTTCTTGTTCCATAGAGAGAGCAAGGGGAGAGATAAGCTTGTACAACAATTGGGTATTCTTTGGGTAGATTATCTTGGTGAATCCAAAGAGGTAAACTTTATTGTTTTTAGGCCAATTGTTGGAACCCTGAGCTTTGGGCAAAAAGCCTAGGGTATTGAAACTTTGTAATTTGCTTATTTCTCATAGTGGATTTTTATTCGGTTTGCCCCGTGGTTTTTCTCTCTACACTGGAGAGTTTTCCATGTTAAACTTTGGTGTCGTTTTATTTACGTTTTATTGCCTGCGTATTATTTGTGGCTTGGTAGCTTGATTTATTATTGTTATTGGCTTGAGATATTGCTGTTGATTGTTGTGGGTATTGTTATTCTGACATTGCTTCCGCGTATTTGTCGTTTGAGGCCCAACAACTGGTATCAGAGCTTTGGGATCATGGAAGGAGATACAGGATCCATGATAAAATTGACAGCTTCAAATTATTCAATTTGGAAGCCAATGATGGAAGATCATCTATACTGCAAAGATCTGTATGAGCCAGTATTAGGTGATTCTGGTAAGCCAACAGATATGAAAGATGATGAATGGAAAAAGTTAGATAGGAAGACTTTGGGAACCATTAGAAGATGGGTAGACATTAGTGTTTTTATCATGTTGCGCAGGAGACAAGTGCTTCTCGTGTTTGGGAAAAATTAGCATCACTATATGAGAGAAAGACTGCCTTGAATAAAGTTATGCTTGTTAAGAAGCTTGCTACTCTACAGTATAAGGAGGGAAGATCTATCTCTGAGCATTTGAGTGACTTTCAAGATCTGTTCAATCGGATGACCACTATGAAACTACAAATGGATGATGAGATGAAAGCATTGTTTCTTCTGGGCTCATTGCCAGACAGCTGGGAGACACTAGTTGTGACTGTTCTTAATTCAGCTCCTAACGGCACGGTGACTTTGGAGATGGTAAAAGACAGTATGTTTAATGAAGAAGCAAGGCGAAAGGAGACAAACTCTGGGAATGAAGCTCTTGTCACAAAGAACAGGGGCAGAACTAAAGACAGAGGTCAGGATTCTAGAGGTCGTAGTAAGTCCAAGAACAGACATAAGTCCAAAAATAGGGTGAAGTGCTTTCATTGTGGCAAACCTGGTCACATAAAGCGAAACTGCAGGATCTTGAAGCAAGAGCAAAAAGATGAAAAAAATAAGAATAACTCAGATGATGAAAATGTTACAACGGTGAATTCTTATAGTGAAATGGTTTCGTTGGTTTGTACACATGGTGAGTGTAATCATGTAGGGGATTCTGGCATAGAGTGGATAGTTGACACTGGAGCGTCATATCATTGTGTTCCCAATAAGGAATTATTTACAACCTACAAAGTAGGTGATTTTGGTTATACCAAGATGGGAAACAAGAGTATGTCGCGGATTGCTGGGATTGGTGATATAGTGGTACAAACAAGCACTGGTTGTACATTGACTTTGAGGGATGTCAGACACATTCCAGATCTGAGGATGAACTTGCTTGCAGTGAATGTCCTTGATAAGGAAGGATATGAGAGTCAGCAGAAAAATGGGCAGTGGAAGCTTCTCAAAGGGTCTTTGATAGTGGCAAGAGGAAAATTGTGTTGCACTATGTACAAGACTTGGATGAAGTTGACAGGCAGTCAGGTAAATACAGTTGAGGATGATGCTTCAGCAAATTTGTGGCACAGGAGGCTGGCACACATGACTGAGAAAGGGTTAAAGATTTTGGCGAGGCAGTCCCTCATTCCCTCAGCCAAAGGTATTTCTCTTAACTCATGTGATTATTGTTTATTTGGTAAGCATCGTAGAGTTTCTTTTAGGAAGATTTCTAAAAGAAAGAAAAATAAACTTGAATTAATTCATTCTGATGTATGTGGTCCCATAGAAGTAGAGTCATCAGGTGGTAATAGATATTTTGTTACTTTTATTGATGATGCTTCACGAAAAACTTGGGTGTATATGTTGAGAAACAAAAGCCAGGTATTGCAGTATTTTCAGAAATTTCATGCCATGGTGGAAAGGATGACAGGATTATCCTTAAAGTGTATTCGTACAGATAATGGTGGTGAATACACATCAAAAGACTTTAAAGCCTACTGTTCAAAGCATGGGATCAGGCATGAAAGGACAGAACCTGGGACACCACAACATAATGGTGTTGCTGAAAGGATGAATCGCACCATTATAGAGAGAGTCAGATGCATGCTGAGGATGGCAAAATTGCCTAAAGCATTCTGGGGTGAAGCAGTTAATACAGCCTGCTATTTGCTTAATAGATCACCATCAGTGCCATTGGGCTTTGACATTCCTGAAAGGGTATGGACAGGGAAGAAAGCTTCATACTCACATTTGAAGGTCTTTGGCTGTGCAGCATTCGTGCATGTGCCAAAGGAGCAGAGGTCAAAGCTAGATAGCAAGGCTACTCCATGTGTGTTTGTTGGGTATGGTGATGAAGAATATGGTTACAGGCTATGGGACCTAGAGAAGAAAAAGACAATTAGAAGCAGGGATGTGGTTTTCCATGAAAATGAGTTCATCACAGACTTTGATAAAAATGGAAAGACTACACGGGTTACGGTTGAGTATGATGACTCAACACCTGCAGGGATTCCACCTAGAGGTGCCACAAATGGTGGAAATGCACAAGATGTAGAACTTAGGGATACATATGAGCCAACCACAGTAGGTGATGGGATAGATGCTGATAATGACATTGTACAGCCAGATGCAGTGGGTTTTGAGCAGGCGCAACCCTCTCAACCAGGGAGTGTTGAGCAGGGGGAGCCAGCCCCAATACAGAGGAGTGTGGAGTCTCAAGTCAGAAGATCTACTAGGGAGCATCGACCATCTACCAGGTATCCCAGTTCAGAATATATTTTGGTCACAAGTGACGGGGAGCCAGAGAGCTTCCAAGATGTGCATGACACTTCAGATAGGGAGTATTGGTTAAAGGCAATGAAAGAGGAAATGGATTCATTGCAGAAAAATAGCACTTATGACCTTGTTGAGCTTCCGAAAGGAAGAAGACCATTGAAGAACAAATGGGTGTTCAAGCTGAAAAAGGATGGTGATAAGCTAGTGAGATACAAAGCTCGATTGGTGGTAAAAGGCTTTGGTCAAAAACCAGGCATTGATTTTGATGAGATTTTTTCTCCTGTTGTGAAGATGAGCTCCATTCGAGTGGTATTGGGATTAGTAGCTAGTTTGAATCTTGAGCTTGAGCAACTTGATGTGAAGACTGCATTCTTGCATGGTGATTTGCAAGAGGAGATTTATATGGATTAGCCAGAGGGTTTTGAAGTGAAAGGGAAAGAGCACATGGTTTGCAAATTGAAGAAGAGCTTGTATGGCTTGAAGCAAGCTCCTAGGCAATGGTATAAGAAGTTTGATTCTTTTATGGTAAGCCAAAACTATAAAAGAACGGTAGCAGACCCTTGTGTGTATGTGAGAAAATTCCCAGATAATGATTTCATTATTCTCTTATTATATGTTGATGATATGCTAATTATAGGGCAAGATGCTCGTATGATTTGCAGGTTGAAAGAGGCATTATTTAAGTCCTTTGACATGAAGGATTTAGGTCCAGCAAAGCAGATTTTGGGTATGGATATCATTCGTGATAGGAAAGCTGGAAAGCTGTGGTTGTCACAGGAAAAGTATGTTGAACAAGTGCTAGAGAGATTCAACATGCAGAATGCTAAGTCAGTTAGCACACCTCTTGCTAATCATTTTCACTTGAGTAAGAAGTCTTGTCCGGTGACTAAGGAAGAAAAGGATGCTATGTCTACTGTTCCTTACTCCTCTGCAGTTGGTTCTTTGATGTATCTTATGGTTTGCACACGACCTGATATTGCTCATGCAGTTGGTGTAGTGAGCATATTTCTTTCCAATCCAGGAAAGGCTCATTGGGAAGCGGTGAAGTGGATCTTCAGATATTTGAGAGGTACTTCTAAGATGTGTTTGAGTTTTGGGACTACAGAACCAGTTCTTGAAGGGTTTACTGATGCAGACATGGCAGGTGATCTTGATGGTAGGAAATCTACTTCAGGGTATATATTTACTTTTACAGGGGGAGCTGTATCTTGGCAGTCCAAACTACAAAAGTGTGTTGCCTTGTCTACTACAGAGGCTGAGTATATTGCAGCAACCGAAGCAGGCAAAGAAATGCTTTGGATGAAGAGATTTCTTCTTGAATTGGGGTTAAGTCAGAAAGAGTATGTGGTATTCTGTGACAGCCAGAGTGCTTTGGATTTGAGTAAGAACACCATGTACCATGCCAGGACAAAGCACATTGATGTTCGGTACCATTGGTTGCGCTCAGTGATTAACGAGCAACAGATGCAGTTGAAGAAGATTCACACAGATAAGAATACAGCTGATATGTTAACGAAGACACTTCCCAGAGATAAACTTGAGTTGTGTAGTGACTTGGCCGGGATGAACACTTTGGCCAAGGTGAACTCTAAACGACAGGTCGTGGTGATGGATCTCCTCCTAATGGGGCTGGAGGGGGAGATTGTTAGATGTGTGGGGTCCAGCCCACATATTAATTATTAGAGTCCTACTTGGAGTTAGTTAGGGATTTGTTTTTTCTCTATATAAAGTGTTGCATAAACAATTTGTTAAGACAGAGTGAGAAGTCTATTTTGGTGAGAGGCGACACAAAGGAGAAAAAGTAAGCTTTAGGCTTTGTGATATTTTTCTTGTTCCATAGAGAGAGCAAGGGGAGAGATAAGCTTGTACAACAATTGGGTATTCTTTGGGTAGATTATCTTGGTGAATCCAAAGAGGTAAACTTTATTGTTTTTAGGCCAATTGTTGGAACCCTGAGCTTTGGGCAAAAAGCCTAGGGTATTAAAACTTTGTAATTTGCTTATTTCTCATAGTGGATTTTTATTCGGTTTGCCCCGTGGTTTTTCTCTCTACACTGGAGAGTTTTCCACGTTAAACTTTGGTGTCGTTTTATTTACATTTTATTGCCTGCATATTATTTGTGGCTTGGTAGCTTGATTTATTATTGTTATTGGCTTGAGATATTGCTGTTGATTGTTGTGGGTATTGTTATTCTGACATTGCTTCCGCGTATTTGTCGTTTGAGGCCCAACAATAACATGCTAATAGGCACTCTCCACATAAAGCCAAAATGACAATATTCTAATTTTCAAAAAGCCTATCCCCTTTGGGCAGACAAACCTTCTAGATTAGTATACCTCAACTATAATGCTTCATGTTCCATTCCAAATTACCAAACACAATAACCTTTTTAGGCAGCCAATTAAATAATCCAAAAATCATCCCGTATCTTTATGATTGAAAAATAATTCATTAACATCAATAAATGAACCACTTTGGTAGCCAAACATTTACATTAATGAAAAATTTTCTCAAAATCGAGAAAATTGAAATTACCCAAATCATTATCTTGCATACTCAACCAGATGTATGCAATAGACCATTCAAATGAAGATACCAAACCTAGATGCATCTCATTAGGTCCTCAAAGAGTTTATCAGCTTTTGTGAGACATCAGTAAATATGTATCTCTATAAAGCATTATAAAATCACTGAGATACCGAAAACCAAATATATCTCTTTTGATCAATAAATAATTATTGCATTCAAAAACAAGTACCCTGAAATTCATGAATGAATTAATATTTGATATTCCAACTCTAAACAATCACCCATCTAGTGTTCATCTTAGCATGATGCCTAAAATTTTTCCAATAATAAAAATAGATTCATAAACTGCCAAGAATAGGATATATGAATTTATTTTATTTTTCATAACTTTTGCAAGGTCCCAGTTTCTTAAAATATTTGATAATATAATCAAATTTTTAAAACACTATTTGGTGCTTCAAAGGTTGCACAGTTCACCCTACAGTTGTTTTAGTGACTGATTGCTACTAATAAATCTATGATAAACCGAATCTTAAACAACCAAAACAAGAGTCAAGATGATAAATATAATTTCAAATTAGACACTAGCATTTTTATAACTAATGTTATTTCAACAAATTATAAAAGTCAATTTCATATGCAAATCAAGTCGGACATCATGAGCATTCCATTTTATAAAGGCATAGAAAACGAAAGTGCAAGCTATTGTTATTCATATGTAGCAAATCTTTTATAGAATCAAGCTAGTTAAAATACCTGATTTACTTATTTGTTTGTTTGTTTAACATCTGTACCAAAAAAAATCCAACGTTTTAGAGGCAAACCCTCTTTTGAGAATAAAAATATAAATAACTAAAACAAGTTCGAAAAACCACATCCCTCTCCAGCATTTCATCAAGCACAAAAATGATAATATAAGAAATTGGTTCAATTTATTTTTAATTTTTGAAGTAATAAATTAAACGCGTACATGTTAAATAAGATATTTTATATCAAGATTCAAGAATGCAGCATAACATTTCAGAAGCTTTCAATTTCTTCATCAATATTCGTCCCTTTTTTTTTTCTATAATCATTATTAAATCGAACAGTTAATAGAATGAAAATGCTAAGATCAATTCAAAAGTACTCAATGCAAATAAATGATGATGGACAAAGCAGAAAGTTTTCTTCTTCGATTTTATATCTATAATATATATTTTTAATTCAATAAATATTCAAAACTTAATTCAAACATTGATATATCAAAACCCATATCATAATAAGTCAAGACAATATAAAATATTTACGCTTTAATTTTATTTAAAATTTTATTAAAATTTTGTACCTCAATTTTGACCAAAATTATTTACAAATTCTTAATCCTTGCTTAATAGGCAACAAAATCCCTAAGGTTTCATTTAATAATTTTCATCTTAACATTGAATTTAACTTGCACAAAATTAATCCCCAAATACTGTTTTAAATTTTTAAATTTGTTCAAATTTTATTTTGGGTCCTAATCTCACATAAATCTAGCTCTGATGCCAAATGTAAGAATTTTTTATCAATCCTATGTGATAATTAGAAAACCAAATAATTAAATAAATAATTTAAGCGTACCTAATTGAATAGACATCGCAAATAGGAGCAGATATTGACATAGTTGAAAGCAACAAAAGAATTATTAAAAATCCTGACAAACTAGTCTTCCTCTTCCTCTTCTCCTTTCAGGTGGCTCTCACTGGGTAGATACCAATAACGTGAGAAGTGAAAACGAGACTTAGCCATATATATGCATATGCGTATCTTTTATTTACACAACAACCATGTCATACTGACCCAATAAGATGTACAAAGCCTATACTATGTATGATCACAATTGAATTGGGCTCACATGCATGTTTCATACACCAGGACTAAATCATTAGTCAGTGTATTAAACCATAAAATCAATGATTAATAGCAATCTACAATAAAATTTTCTAACAGACAAATAATGAGTAGTGACTTTCTTCAAATTTTTCAGTTTGTAATATTTTAGAAGTATAGTAATTTGTTTTTGTGAACACTAGTCTAACCCGCTTTTTTTTCTTCACTACTCTGCAACTTTTACAACTCTCTTTAATAAGTTTTTACCCTTTGTTACTCATATCAGGCAGAATTACTCGATCCTGCCATAAAGGGAACACTAAATGTTCTGAATGTTGGTATACCCCTGATTATGGAAATAGAGTATATTTGGTTAATTGACAGAATCTCATGTTGACCAATTCCGAATATGGTCCATAATTTCACACTGAATCTTAACTCAATATTTGGCTATTAAAAGCACGATTTTATGATGGTTAAAACGTGATTTTATTGCCATAATTAGCGTGCTCTCATTAGTATTTAAGAAGGCTCCTTTCGATCTCCAAGCACGTTAATCCCATATAATGAGGCTTTTGAGTACTTTGAAGGCTTGAAAGTAATTCAAGAAAGCCTGTCGATTTCATAGACAAGATCAAAATCAAACAGACAGCAAAGCAATGGCTGGAGGTTAGTTTAATTCTTACTGTGTTTTTCTGCATGCGGACTTTTGACATGTTTCATGAATATTTAGAAGCATCTCTAGGCTTAATTTTAATCTTATATGTGGTATCAAAGCTTGTGTTTAACCTCTATCTTGCAAGAAATTAAAGGGAGAAGCCATTAAAGCTTCTGTTCAAGCTTTTTCATTCTCAGGTTTCTTAAAACCCAGTTAGTTTTCATGCGTTTTTTTGCTCAAAATCAAACATTTATTGTTGTAGAGTATTTGTAGATGGGGAAAAAAAGGAAAAAGGGGCTGTTTTTTGGACTTTTCTTTTGGGCCATTTTGGACTTTTCTGCTAGGCCATTTTTTGGTTGTTTTAAGTTTAGTTTTGGGCCATTATTTTGAATATATTTTGGGCCAATTTGGGTTAAATAAACATGGGCCAATATTTGGTTTTATGAGTCCTGTTTTCTTAATTTATGTGGGACATTTTGTCTAGGCCTTAAGGATTTTATTTAATTTGGGCCAAAATAATTTTTTTTATGCTATGGGCATAATTTAATGAATTTGGGCAATTAAAGTTAATTAAATTTTAGGGCCATTTTGCCTAATTTATTTAGGGGTCATATTGATTAATTAATTTTATTTGGCTATTAAATTTGAAATTTATAAATTTATGTAATTTTGGATACTATATGTGCTTGTTATGAATGTGTATAATTTTTGTTATTTTTGTATACTGTGGTTGACTTTAAGCACATGTAGCTAAGTTTGTTCATATTATTTAGAATTAAAATTGCCTTATGTTAATTGCAATTTTAAAATATGAATGAAACTTAATATTTTGCCAATATGGTTGAGTGATTCATAATTTGTTTAATTAAGGTTGTTAAGGTTTAGTCACAACAACCTTAATTAATAACATTATATTTGTTAGAATCACATAATGGTATTAAACATAAATTGTGATTAGTTATAAAGTTATAATAAATTTTATTCCACAGGAATTTTTATTATAATTTTATAACTAATTAAGATAAAATATCAAACTAATTTATTAATTTACCCAGAGGGATTAGGAAATGATATAATTTGATAGTTTTATCATAATGGTATAAATCTATTAAAATTAGAACTTTAGCCCACAGACAAATTTTATGTTTGAGATTCATAATTGATTAATAAAACATGTTTACATTGGTAAATATAGGTAAGTTTGCCTCAAAAACTTTAGATACATAAGCATGTGGTTTCCATTATGCAATGTTTCCTTAGGCTAGTATTAACTTGGAAGTTCCCAAATTGGATGGAGAAAACTACAAGATTTGGAGGGAGAGAATTCTCCTCCAATTAGGGTACATAGATATAGACTATGCTATAAGAAAAAACATACCCGTACTAACTAAAACCAGCATTCCAGCGCAAGTGGCTTTACATAAACACTAGGTGCGATCCAATCACCTTAATGTCACGTATATTAAGATGAAAACATCTATTGGGATATGCGGTTCTGTCAAACAGCATACCAACCTTAGGACCTTGCTAAAGGCTATAAATGATCAATTTGTCACTTCAGACAAAACATTATCCAACATCCTAATCATAAAGTTCTCATCAATGAGGCTCACCAGTGTAAAAGGAGTGAGCGAGCACATAATGGCAATGAGAGTGTAGAAACCCAACTCAAGAAGCTAGAAGTGGATATGTTCGAATCTTTCTTGGTGGACTATATACTAAACATTTTCCAAAACAATACGAACCATTTAAGATATCCTATAACACACATAAAGATAAGTGGACCATCAATGAATTGATGACCATGTGTGTACAAGAGGAAGGAAGATAGCTGATGGAATCAGGTGAAAGTGCATTTCTGGCAAACCATGAAAAGAACAAGGACCGTGCCAAGGACAAGGGAAAAGGCAAAATCCCTACCCAAGCAACATTAAAAAGAAAGAGTTCAAGTATTTCTTAAAAAGAACGAACACATTAAGAAGGACTATGCCAAGCTTCAGCAATGGCTCGTTAAGAAAGATAATCTGCTCTCTTGCATTTGTTTTGAATCAAATATGGTTAAAGTCATAACACATGGTGGATTAATTCTGGATCTACAATTCACATTTCCACTTCCTTACAGGGTATGACAAACCTAAGGAAGTCAGTGGAAAATGAGGAGAGCATCTATTCTGGGAATAAGATGCTCTCACATGTTGAAGATGTTGAACCTATACTTTAGTTCTTAAGAGTGGTTTTGTTTTGCAATTAGAAAAGACCTTTAATATTCCTAATTTCTTGAGAAATTTAATCTTTGTTTCTAGGCTAGTACCTTATGGATATTCCTTTCAATTTTCAAATAAATCATTATTGATATATTTTAAATATGATATTGTTAGGAATGGTACCATATGTGATGGTCTTTTCTTTATCAATTTGCAAAATAACACTACTCATAACGCCTTGCATGTCCAAACTGGCACTAAAAGATGTGTTATGAATAAGGATTCCTCTATGTGATGGCATCGCAGATTAGGTCACATCTTCATAGTTAGGATTAAAAGATTAGTAAATGACAAAATACTAAGTACTGTAGATTTTCCTGATTTTGACACTTGTATGGATTGCATTAAGGGTAAGCAAAACAACAAGTCTAAGAAAGGTTTCAACCATATTAGTAAGCATACATTCTGACATATGCTGTCCAAACATTGATGCACATGGTCAAAAATACTTCATCACTTTTATTGATGATTACTCAAGGTTTATGTATCTCTACATGCTTCATAACAATAACGAAACATTAGAAGCCTTCAAAATCTTCAAGGCTGAAGTAGAGAAACAATATGGAAAACCCAAAAAGATAGTAAGAACTGATAAAGGTGGAGAATATTATGGTAGATACACTGAAGATGGACAAGTACTGGACCATTTGCAAAGTTTCTTTAAGAAAATGGAATTGTTGCCCAATATACCATGCTTGGTTCACCAAATCAGAATGGTGTTCCAGAAAGAAGGAACCGAACTTTGATGGAAATGGTACGTAGTATGCTTAGTAGCTCAAAGTTGCCTAAGTCTTTGTGGATTGAAGCTCTTAAAATGATAGCGTATATATTGAACCAGGTTCAAACTAAGGCTGTTCCAAAGACACCTTTCAAATTATCAAAGGTTGGAAACAAAGTTTGCGTCATATGCACGTCTGAGGATACCCTTCTAAAATAAGAGTTTACAACCCACAAGAAACGAAACTGGACCCTAGGAATATAAGTGGGTATTTCATCGGATATGCCAAAACGATCCCAAGGCTACAGATTTTATTGTCCATCCCACAACACTAGAATTGTGGGATCAAGGAATGCCTAGTTTCTTAAAAATGACTTAGTTAGTGAAAGTGATCAATCTCAGGACCTACTTCTTGTGAGAGATCAACCATTTACTTCAAGTCAACGATAACCTTGCAGAGAAACTATAAAAGATTCCTTATGAGGTTTACATGAACTTGGACTCTCCACTTTAATAGGTAACTTTTGTGTGTGATTCTTCTAAAGCCCATATCATATTGGCATATTAAAAAGAAGGAAAAAAAAAGGCTGCACATAAAAGTGAATAAAACTAATATGGTAGGTGGTGTATTAGCAATGGCACGTAAGATTATTAACATATCACCAATCTTACATATCACCGACGCTTGTGTTCTACAGCGCAGCATATGTTACTGAAAAATGCTGGGTTGTATGTATATACATACCATTCATTAAGCTTACGTATATACAGAGCATTAAGCTTACCATTTACAGCTCTTAATACGTGTAAGCACAATGACTGAACAGAAGCACGAGGTAAAGAAACCTCGTCAAACCTCCGAGTAGTATTAGCTATTAAATTTATTTGATCAGTGATCACGCATTCGAAGCTCAACAAAGAGAAGCAAATTTTAACTGCCGGCTTTTACAAGATTGATCAGATGGATTAATTTTCAGAATACATTTACCATCCGCATACATCACTAGCCAGCTCGACTTTGTGTTCTTGATTTATCTGGTGACCAATAGCTGTAGCAGCACTGACAAAATTTGTTGGTAGGCATCAGAATCTGTTTGCTAGACAAGATTAACTTTGTGCATGCCCAATTTGGACTCCACTTAAAGGCAAGGTTGAAAAAGTAAACTAGTGAACAGCTTCAAAACTGCCCCTGTGATGTAGTGTTCATGAAACCGTGAATCAACCATTTGTAAACCTTGTAGATCAGAATCCAGCTCGTCTAGAATGAACGCTTCATTTCTTCGTTGTGAAGGCAAAATAATGGCAGGATTCCTTCTCCATGCTGCTTCATCAGAGCCGATGACATATTACCAATTTCTCTCATGGGTGAGCGTCCGGGGAGAAGCCCTGCAGTGCATGTTTGGATCTTTCTTCTTCCATCTCTTAAGAGCTCCTTCTGTTTGCAATCATCATTATTAGCATAACAGTTTTCCTTTAAGTGATACACAAGTACCCGCTTCTCTGTTTCATTCTGTGCTTCTTGGTTAACTGGTGAAGTCATTCTGGCCCGCACTATTTTTCTCTCTCTTTCCTTCCTCAGTCTCTCAATCTCTTGATGGAGCACAGATACTTGTGCCTGTAGCTCATTAGCCTTTGCTTCAGACGAGAGAGCTTTCTGTTTCCATTCTTTCACCTAATGAAAGCAACAAACATGTTAAGCATCTGAAGTGATTTAGTTGCGTACAACAAAATAAAAGTTATTTCTTTTGTGCATAATTTTCATGATTATAACAAATCAATTTCCACTCCACACCCCCCGTCAACCTTTTTTCCTAATAAACTGAACACATCTAAAAGTTCAAATGGTTGCTTCTTTAGATGATAAGTTGAAGCAGGGGAGGGGTTTCCTTGACATATTTGTCTAATGTAACTCTCTGCCTTGATTTTGTTTGAGCAAGTTTTTATTGCTTTACGAGTATAAAGTGTTTTGTTTTGATCTTGTTGGAGGTTCATTTGAACAATTTATGAAGTATAATAGTATGAATAACCTTGGATTCTGTACTGTTTGAGAAATGATACATTATGTGATATCAATGCAAGAAAGCTTATTCTACGCATAAAGTATCATTAAGAGCTTTGGCTTCATTACTGTTAGGAATTTAAAAGTGCCATGTAAATACAAATCTGATTTGCTAGGTAGCAGCATTATGTTATAATGTTATTGAATAAATCAATTAATAATGATGGTTTTATAGAATTGTTAATTAATGGATTTACAGAATAAGATCAAGCTAAATGATTGCCATGTCGCACAATTCTGGCGAGCTGTTCTTGCCAAACCATCTTTTATGAGCTGGCCTATTAACATAGGCTGTCTTTTTTTGCATTTATGAAATGGTATCCTATACTTCCGATTAATTCAAGAGAAATGGGGAGATATGTAAGTCTTCAAAAACACTTTTTATGTCCAATTTAAGGTGCATTTTCATTAAGCTTATGTTATTATTTTTGTTCATGATATGCTTTGTGTACTTCGTTACATGAAGCTTATGTTAATGCATTAGATAGACCGCTTAAGAAATTCTAACAAGATAAACAGTGACAGAAGGCATAGAATAAGCAACAGTAAGTAGCTTAAGAAAATCTTACAGCAGATTTCAAGGATTGAAGCTGATAGTCTGAATCAAGTGCTCGATCTTCCCAAAAATCTCGAGATGCCTGTAA
Organism: Heritiera littoralis; assembly: GCA_031772115.1. NCBI lineage: Eukaryota > Viridiplantae > Streptophyta > Magnoliopsida > Malvales > Malvaceae > Heritiera > Heritiera littoralis. The sequence goes on from JAPDPK010000043.1 coordinate 5,334,423, forward strand.
TTCTTCCATCTCATCCCTTACCTGGCCCAGCATCTCTTGCATCAGGGACCATTGTTCAGTCTCGGCACGAACTTGTTCTACAATCCTCTGGACTATTGCCTTGCAATGTCCTGAACACACTCTTGTCTTATGGGGCATTTTCTCCTGCAGCAACAAGTGTCTGGCAATCAATTGGGAATCCATATTTTCATCCTCTGTGAACTAAATTAATGGGAAAATGTACAAAAAATCCCCAACACCAATAGGACTCAAATAAGAATATTGTTCTTTAGTTATAATTTAAAATTTAAGGCTTAACTGCAACATATTGTCATATTCAAAAGTCCTGATTGCTTTGCTTTAAACTTCAGAAGAGAATAGATCATCATAGTAAATTTCAGTATTTTAAAGTCAAATTGAGTTAAAAAATACTAAAAGAATTTAACGAATGCTCCTTATATATCCAGTTTGCGATTAATGGCAAGAGAAAATAACAGTAACTTGACAGGAGTGTTCTCTCTGTAATACAAAAAGAAACTAACATGGGATTAATGGTCTAATTATCATTTTGCTGAAATTCTTCTAGAGCTCATCAGTGGCAAATGTACACACTTCCAGATATATGCATGTTACCTAACCAAACAATGAATTCTAATACAAAGAGCATTAACATGAATAGAATGAATTGATCATTTTGGAGGAAAGATAACCATCAAGGCAATGCTTAAAGGATCAGAGCACACCATGCAAGTTGATACAATCTTCTTCAGCTAAAGGTCACCTCACTTCAGCTTATAAATCATTGTACCAATAAAATGCCAACAATAGGAAATAGCAAGCTAGACTTCAAGAAATCTCCAACTACAGCCATTGTGAATTCTCTTTAACTACCATCTCTATTAGTAAGCAGTTTTCGAAGTACTGATAGAACTAAGGGCTAGAAAGTGTTGATTCAAGGAATTTACCTTGTAAGATTGTTGTATTGATGACAATGACAAATCAGAATAATCAATCCTCTTTGAACTGATGGCAGAACTGTTTGCTGTAGCGAGCATTGAACCATATTCCTCCATTCTCTCTAATAAAATCCCCTTTGACAATCCCTCCATCTTTCTTCTCAAAATTTCCACCTGCAAATTTGCTTCAAATTAAAACTCCCCTAAAACCACTATCACAACTCAGAAAATGTGTCCAAAGAACAGAATTGTTGTTAATTACTTAGTGGCTTTAATCCACACAACCCCCCCCCCCCCCCCCCCCCCCCCCCCCCCCCTTTTTTCTTATTTTCTTCTTACCTTGAATGACTAAGCACCAATAGTGGTACAATATCCAAAACTAACAAAAAAAAGATGAAGTGTTACATTCTTACATTACTGTTGCGGTTTGGAACAAAGCTCTCATCCCCTTCACTGCTCATTTTGATTGACAAGCTTGCTTCTGCCATCTCTCGAATCTCCTTCACACATATTTCTTCATCAGAAATTCCTCCGAACTTCTCTAGCCGCCTTTGGAGAAAAGATACTTGTTTATCGAAGTTACTACATTTTCTAACCTCTAAGTCTTTAGCTCCTGATCTCTTTTGCAGTTTTTCTATTTTCTCCACCAAATCATTGATCTGCTCCTCCATTACCAACCGCACCTTTTTTCCTTCAAAAATATTCTTTCTTCCCTGTAACCAAAACTCAATATCATTGAATGGCATATATATGAAAAAGAGAAAGAGAAAAAGGTATGTATATAATAAATCAATGTTTAGCAAGAAAAGCTAGACAATTGCTCAAAACAATGAAAAAGGAAAAACAAAAGGAAGCATATTATTCAATGTCTCATGTTCACTTTTGTCTGTTTTTTGTAACACAGTATGCAAAAGACTCAGAATTGACATCCCTGCTCTTTCTGTACATTTAGCCATTAAGCAAATGAAGACAAGAATCAACTGGTCAACAAATTAATTTGAGACAGGCTAAAACAATAAGTACACAGTACCAAACAAAAACAATCAATAAATTTTATCTGAAAGCAAATCAAACAGAGATGCACCAAAAAAAAAAAAGCAAATCAAACAGAGACATTCTTTTCAACTGCTGATGAAATAAATAGACTTCAAAGTGGGAAAATATAAAATAAATAAATAGAATTTGAATATTTGCAACCTTTTTTATGATTCTGGCCTGCTATATGATTTATATCTGACATGCTCAGGCTCAGCTTAATTAAACACAATGACTTTATTTCTATGGGCATCTTTCTTATTCCAAATTCTATCAACAACCCAGTAAAAGTGTAAAACCCTGAACTATTACTAAACAAGTTTTTGTCTTTCGAAAATAATTACAGTCAACTTTCACTTGTTAGTTGCACATAATAAGAAATTAAAAGACCTCACTTCCCTTAATTTCTTCTCCTACAATAATTAATATTTCTAAAGAACCAAACAGACAATAACGAAAACGAAGCACAGAGAGAAAGAGAGAAAGGAAACTAACAGAAAGCAAAGTTTGAACAGCGGATCTCAAGGTTCTCTCCATCTGCACCCTTCTTCTCTCCATTTTCTTAACAGCAATCTCTCTTTCCATCCTCAACAATTTACATTCTGCTCTCAACATCTCAGCTTGGAACCTCCACTTCTCTTCTTCAACCAAAACCACACTAGTATTTTCTCTCCTCTCCTCCTCCACCCTCTCTCTTCTCCTCTCCCCGTCACTCTCCCTTGGACTCAGCAGCAGCACTGGAACAACCCCCCTTGTAAAAGACCTTTCTTGATCAAACAAGCTCTCCAGCTTCCCTTTTCTCTCCTTTTGCAAACAGGGTAGTTTTGAAGGACTTGCCTTTAATGCTTTCCTTCTAGGCCTGCGTGGCAAATAAAGGATTCTTGGGGTTTGCTGTGCTGGAGGGTACTGCCATTTAGCCCTCCTTGTTATAGTTGTTCCCATTGGTATCCTCTCCATGCAAACACCAAACTCTCTCTCTCTCTTACAGCTGCTTTCTTGCTTGGTTTTCTTGGTGTTAAAAAAGCTAAGCTCTTTGTTTACTATAAGTGGTTGCTTCACTGCTTTGAAGAGCTTTTATTTTCTGTGGTGGGGTGATTTTGAAAATTGAAGAGCTTTTGTACAATTGGGTATTCGGATTTAGTTAGAGACAGTGAGAGTTCTATTAATGTTTTCAAACGCAAGCTGTACCAACTTTGTTTGTTGTCTGAAAAAATATCCAGACATTTTTTGTCCTTTTAATGGGGTTTTGGTTTTACATAGAGAAAATGACAGTCTGTATTGTACTCGGAAGCACAGCACAAGTGTAAAATTTTTGGACATTTTAAACTGAAAAACTGTACCTTTTCTTGTTTATTTTTAAATTTAAACAAGGAAAATGGTAGGAGTTTAATGGGAATTTGTTAGGGGAAATAAAATTTAGTAGGAAAATATCATTGGGGTCTCTGAAACTGAAAGAACAGATAATTTTTGCATTGCAGTTGCCGGTAGGTGACATTTGAAATTTGCAACGGTCAGCTAAGAGGAGAGCTACCAAAAATGTGGTATGTTTTAATTAGGATGCTTTTTAATTGATTGCATTTTTATGAGGTTTAATTAGGCTAAGTAAGAATGAGGGATTATAAGACAGAAGAAAGAGACAAACCCTAAACCAAAAAATAAATGGAGAGACGAGAAAAGGATTAGAGTAGGCGTACAACCTCGTTAAGAGGAAGGATCAGGAATATTTTCAAATGAAAGCTGAGTGTGCTTGTCTGTGTTTCTTTCTTCTTCTTTGGTAATTCATTTCCTTGGACCTTGTCTTATATATATATTTTTTTATGGAAATCAGAGATGTTCTCAATGTCACGTTACTATTTTGCCCTACTCTTTTGTATTTTTATACTACTATGTACGGGAAGATGCAAAATACACTTAAATAGCTAACTATTAATTACCAACAATTTTTTGACTGAATAATTAAAAATAAGTTGTGGCACACGTAAAGTTTGAGTTTAAATCCAAACAATCCTATCCCTATCCCTAATTATTTAATATTTCTCTTGTAACTAAAAAAAACTAATCATTAATTATTTTTATACTATAATCAATGAGGTCTTGAGTTAGTCGCAATGAGAATACTCTAAAAGACTTTGAGATTTTAAGTTTAAGTTGCATTGTGTGTGAGCTTGAATTTAGTTATTTAGTCTAGCCATATACTAATTCAATTAATTAAATTAAATGATTTATATATGATTAAAAGTTTTAAAAATAAAAATGTAATATTTGACTATAATGATAATTTCTCATGTAATCTATCTTTCAAAAAAATTAATGATGTACGTTTTGGGGGTAAAATCAATCAATTTTTTATTACCAATGACAATAATATATATATTCATAGTATTTTAAAAAAGAGAATTTATTTATACCTTATTTATCATTATCCACACCCGTATTTATCATTATCCACACCCTAAATAATTAAAAACCTAATACCAAAACATTTCTCTTTATTCTTACTACTCACACTCTAAAATACCTAAATTCATTTCCAAAATACCCTCAACCCCTCTTCAAATCCACCCAACACCCAAACCTCTATCCTCATTCTTTCAAATTTCTACAAAACTTTCAAATCTTCAAGTTTTGCAATAATATAAGATAAATCCAATATTAATCTTCAATTAAATTTGTTTGTTTTTTTATTTTTTTGAATTGAAATGTTATGATTTAAGTTATTTTTTGATGATTTTGGTTTGGAGTTCTCAGTAGGGATTTGGGGTTTTTTTTTTTTTTGCTATTCAACGCTGACGGCATGGAATTGTCTTGAGCCATGGAGGCCTCACGACACCATGTTGCCGCCAGCCTTCAAGAGCTAGCGGCACTTGGCTACCGTAAGCCTTGATAAAAAGTTTTTTTAATTTGTTTTTAAATAAGATAAATATTAAAAATCAAAAAAAGAAACTAAATAACTAATCTTCCTTCATCTTTCAAATATTAAAAAAAATATTAGTTTTATTAAATAACTAAATAAAAAATCCAAACAAAAACAATTATTCTCGATTTAAAAGGTCTCAAGAGTCTATTTTAAAGACTCCTGGCAATCCACTGCTAAGAGCAATAAAGGGCTCTTTGCAGTTGACCATCGAGACCCCTTAGAAGGTCCCAAGAGTCAACTACCGAGAGCCCTTTGTTGGTCCTGGCAATCCACTGCCAAGAGTTTTGAAACTCAATTCTTAGGGTAAAATAGGTATTTCGTACAAAAGTATTTTTGTAATAAAAAATTTTGATTAATTTAAGGTGTACATAGCACCCAATAGAATGTGATTGGAACCTCTCTTTAGAAAAATCCATAGCTCATTAGTACTGAATCAAACTCTTGATATTTTTAAATTAAACAAAATCGTAACTCTAGTTAGGTTTATTCTTATTATTGAATTTTCAAAACCTATTGTATTTCTTTTACCATATGTGTGGTAGAAAAAGATAAGGAAAAATCTAGTTATATTAGTATAAAATTAATTTGATTTTATAATATCATTTAATTTTTTATACGATTTATATTTTATTAATTCGATTGTTGAATTTTATGCTATGTTCATATAAAGCATACATGTGATACTTCAAGTTAATTGAAATTGTCTAATTATTTGTTCGATAATAATAACATTTTTAACAATTACTATATATTGAAATAGATGTTATTTTCGATCAAAATGATTGGGATATTAGATTGATTTGAAAAAGTATTGCACCTAAAATTTATAAAAAAAAAAAAGTGTAAAACATTAGTTATATTGGTGTAACTTAATTCCTCCTAAAAGTAAACAAAGAACGAAAATTTCTTTCTTTGCATTTGACAATAAAAATGATAATAATAATAAAAAAGAGATGAAAGTTAAAATTATGGTAAAATATTTAATTTAAGTAAAAAGAGTATTTTTCTACCAAATATGAGAACCATTTATTTTCATTTTCTAAAACTTCTTTTAGTTGAACTCTATCGGTGAGATGTTTAAGACAGAGTTAGATATCATACTAACAAATATTAACTTGATTGAAAGGAATACTCTTGGAAATATTGAGTACTCGTAGTATTAATCAATTTTAACATTAAAATGCTAAATATTTAATATTTTTTTATAAAAATACTCTGAAAATAAAAATTTAAATATATGAAATTGATATAAAAAATTGGGGTGAAATATATAAACACCTTATGTTTCTACCAAAAGAACACTAACCCCACTCTAATTTTAAAATATCAAAATTTCCCCTTTTACCATCCTTAAATCCAAATATCGTAAACACTAAATCCTAAATTCTAAACCCAGAAAACCATAAACCTAAACTATAACCCTTAAATTCTAAACACCAAACAAAAAATTCCTAAATTTTAAATCTTGAACAATGTTAAAGGGGGGAATTAGTATTTTGAAATTAGATGGGGTAAGTGTCCTTTTAGTATAAGTATAGGGGATTTATGTATTTTATTCTAAAAAATTTTATTACTTAAAAACCAACCCTAAACAAGATTTAAAAAAAAAATACTCCCATCATATTATTAAAAAGAAAAAAATTTGATAATGTAGGCAGAATTGGGAATTGACTAATATTTTTTGGCAATTGAAATTGGAATTGTTCAATTAGTATTTTAAAAGACTTTTGTTTTGTATTGGAATAATTTGAAATAGTTAGAAAAGGGCTTAACAACTAAATATACACTCAATTTTTTGAAATATAAGTCATTAACATTTTGTCGCATGCAAATCAATTTATAAATTTTTATTTTACTATAAATAAACTCTCAATATTTTAAAATTATACAATTAAGTTCAAATCTGTTAAATGACACTAGCTGTTGTTTGAACATCCTAAGTAACAGCTGACATAGATAACTTTGTGGATTGTCATGTGACGTTCCACATAAATAACACAAATAGAAGTTAGTGACATTTAAAAGATTTAGACTTAATTATATAATTTTAAAATATTAAAGATATATTTACAGTAAAATAAAAATTTATAAAATGATTTGCATCCAATAAAATGTTTAGAACCTTATAGTTATATCTATTTTATGAAAAAATAAATGTATATTCGATTATTAAGTTTTAGATAAATATAGAACTAGTACAATAATGTTAAAAGGGGGGCCACCCCAAAGTCACACAAAACAAGGCAGCGTGTGATTTTCATATTTCAAACAGCACAATTGGCTTGAAATGCCATTGCACCCTGAACCAACTCTAATTGGGAATTGACTGATTTTTTTGGGCAACAATCGGATTTGGAATCCATCAATTTGTATTTAAATTTATTTTCTGTTGGAATTAGAATAATTTAAAACGGTTAGAAAATTAAAATTACAGAATTAGTACAATAATTTTTAAAGGGGCCACCCAGGTCACACTCACACAAAACAAGGCGGTGAGTGAGTGAATGACTCATCAATGTCTGCTTTCAGTTTCATTTCACGGTGATACTACTTATGAACATATGATTAACAAATGAAGGAAGTCCGTGCCGTTTAAGGTAATTTGATTACAAGTAGTGGTAATTATTTTTTCAAAATATGTTTAAAATTGTCAACATCAAAATCAATACTTAATATGTTCCAACACTGACAACCTCAGTCCAAAGTCTTCATCTGCATGGCCCTGGGCCTGCGCTGCGCAGTCAGTCTGTCTCCACTTAACAATTATGGCATATTCTGCTACAAGAGAGACAGAGTAAGACATGCACATGCACATGCACTTGCGCCTTGTCTATCCTTACTTGAATAAAAAATCCAATAACCAGAGGACCACTTACTTCATTTGGAATGTTCTGAATTTAACTTACTTTTTAATATATCAATTTTAATTCTCTCTCTATTTTACTTTTCTAATTACTACTTTAATCTTCTTAAATGTGAAAGTGAAAATCACAATGTTTAATTTGGTTGTTTGTTCCAACTCTCAAGCCTCCCATCAATCCTTGCTTTTCATTATTCTTTTAAAATGCGTGTGCAAGCATGTTGATATGTCACAATTTAAATTAGAATCTTTATTTTTGAAATTAAAATTATGGCATTCGAACTCTTTTCACACATAAATGAAACGACTGCGTTCAAGAGGAAAATTTTTCAAATCTTGAATTTTTTTGTCTTTAAAAAAACAATTATTTTTAATTTTTAATTATTATATTATATATATGTATATGTATGTATATACGTGTGTATGTATGGCTTTTCTGTCGTGAGAATAAGGTTCAACTATTGATCCTATTATTATAGATGTCAACAAGACGGATAGGGAGTCGATGGATAGAAAGTTTTTCATTCTGGTCCTTTTATTTACACTGTATTCATCCCGTATCCATATCCATATTTGAAGAAATATTTGTTAAACAAAAACGGCTTATATTTCAAAACGTTTTGTATTTCAAAACTTTTAGTAACCGATTATTGCCTTGATCATAATATTCATGTCATTGATTTCAATATTTAGTAACGGATGACTTCAATGTTTAGTAACAGATGATATCAATGTTTAGCAACCAACTGTTAGTATTGTATGATTTAATGACTAAATAACTGATATTTTCTTAATTATAAATTATAACCTTCACCTCTCATTCCAAATACACCTCTCGTCTCTTCTCATTCTATATCCCTAGTTTTCTCATTTTTCTTCTTTGTTGTTTACAGCTTTGTTGGATTATAGTTTTATAATATTTTGTTGTTCCTGTCACCCTTGATAGTTAGTACAAATCATTAAAGAAGATCTGTTGTATCTTGGGAGGATAGACGCCTATACCTGTTGCATCAAGTTTCTATTTGGAGTAGCTAAATTTTCCTTAAAAACAATACTTGCACGCCTTGGATGTCCGGTTCAATTCACTACTTCGAAATTATTTTCCAATAGAGTTTACAAACATCCTCGTCTTTATGAAAATTTAACAATTAAGAAAAAATTTAATATTTGTATACTCATAAATCTTTACAAAAAAACAAATAATCATCAATTAATTATTTTTTATTAACATCAAATCTCCTTGTGATAACAGTGCTAGACCCCAATGATAACAGCTGAATACAACTTCGAACTTGAATACTAATACAGAGAAACCTCAAATATTACTGATGTAGACTAGGTCAATTATTACTGGGCTTTTCTATAAGTCAGGCTGAAGACAATTAGGCTGAATGATAACTTAAGCCCAAGAGGAAAGAGGACTCAGAAGGCCCATAAAAGATCCTGTTGACACCTAATTTTGTCCCATTTTCTTTGTTATTATTATTACATATATATATGTTTTTATTTTTCATTTTTTATATTTATTATTCGTTTTATTATTATTATTATTATCATTTATGATTATTATTATTAGTTTTATATTATTATTATTATTAGTTTTTAGTTTTTATCTTTTTATTTTTATTTTCTTTGTTTCTGTCCAATCAGTCCATCACCCTGTCCCCGCCAGTCCCCTACTTCCCATCCCATCGCCGGCTACCACCACCAGCTACTCCTGCCAGGCCCATCCCATCTACACCAGACCATATCGAGACTCCCTCTAGAAAATCCCCTTAATCCTCAGCTCACCAGGAACCTCCAAGACCATCCCTAAACACTACCAGAGGCCACCTCTTCTGGCTCGACATCAACAACCAGCCTCATCCCTCGCCATCGAGCCTTACCCAAACACCCATCATTCGACCTCACTTCCTCACCACCGAGCATCACCGCACCATCACCGAAACACCAAGCCACCATCGAAAACAAAAACAAAACACCAAACCCGTAACCCCCTAGACTCGAAATCACCCAAACCGAAACCTCAAACCTAAAAACACACACACACACCAACAACCACCACCATCGCAAAAGCATCCGAAATCATCAACCAAAACAAAAAAAAAACAAACAAACAAAAAAAAAACAAAGAGAGGAAGGGTTTCGGTTTGTCAGATTCGGCGGCTTAGGGGAACTTTCAGGAAAAAGGAAGGCCAGATTTGGTTCGACGGGAGCAAGATCTTTCGAAAAGTCGAAAGTTTTTCGCATTTGGCCGCCGACGAACGGCGGCCGGCGGTGGCTAGCGGTGGCCGGGAATCGCCCCAGCGGAGAGCTCAAGAGCTCTGGGATTTTTTTTGGTAAAAAGAAAGAAAAATGGGTTAAAAAAAAAAGGGTTAGCTTTTATAGCAAAAAAAAAAAAGGAACTGTAGGATCCGCGCGTGGACCCGGATCCGACCCGGGTCCGCGCACCTGACCCGCTCGAGGAAGATCCGCGTGCCGGCCCAGTGATCCGACCCGACCCGATCGCTTCCGACCCGCTCCGCTGCTGACCCGCGCCCCTGCCGATCCGACCCGGTCCGGCCCACTTGTTTTGGGCCACGTGGAAGGCCTTGTGGGCCCTCAATTTGGGTTGTGCATTTGGGCTTTTTGAGGGCTTCCTTTGGGTCCAAGCCCAATTTCGTTTTTGGTATGTTTTTTATTTGCTTATTTATTTATTTATTTGTTTTGTTAAAGGAAAATTTTAATTAGAAAATTAAAATAAAAAATTTAAAAAATTTAAATTAAAAAATTTTAAAATAAAATAAAATAAAATAAAATGAATTATTATTATTATTATTACTATTGTGGTGTTATTATTATTATGCAGTTATTATTATTATTATTGTTATTGTTATTATTATTATTATTATTATTATTATTATTATTATTATTATTATTATTATTATTATTATTATTATTATTATTATTATTATCATCATCATTAATGCATGTTGTAAAATATAAGTTTTTGAAAATTTTTCTTTTATTTATATTTTCATTAATTATTATTATTGATTACGAAATGTATTTAAAAAATAATGAAATTCAAATTTGTGTAAATTTAAAATTTAAATAATAATAAAGGTCCGATGATGGGATGTCATGAAACTCACAAGTAGTGATTTCTTGACTGATCCCTAGGTGAGAAGAGTTGTACTAAATGTTACCAGAGTATTGGGATATTTAGTATGATTTTTCAATAATTTTAATTTTTATTAAAAATAAAAATCAATGAGTTTTAAAAGAAAATAGAAAAAAGGAAACTAATAATAAAGGTCCGATGATGGGATGTCATGAAACTCACAAGTAGTGATTTCTTGACTGATCCCTAGGTGAGAAGAGTTGTACTAAATGTTACCAGAGTATTGGGATATTTAGTATGATTTTTCAATAATTTTAATTTTTATTAAAAATAAAAATCAATGAGTTTTAAAAGAAAATAGAAAAAAGGAAACTAATTATAAAGGTCCGATGATGGGATGTCATGAAACTCACAAGTAGTGATTTCTTGACTGATCCCTAGGTGAGAGAAGTTCACTAAGTGTTACCAGAGTATTGGGATACTTAGTGCAATTTTTCAATAATAAAAATTTTCATTTAAAATAAATAAAGAAATAAAAAATAATAATTAAAAAATTTCATTTGCATCATTCGTTATTTGTTTGCATCATATGCATTCGTAATAATTTTTGAAGCGAGTGTGAATCTTCCGATGATGAGATTCTATAGAACTCACAAGTAGTGATTCTTAAGAAATCTCTAGGTGAGGAAAATTATTCCAAATGTTACCAGAGTATTGGGATATTTGATTTAATTTTTCAATACGAAAAGATTCACATTCACTTTTGGAAAATAAAATTCAACTTTTTAAAATAAAACAAAATAAATTTACAAATAAAAATGATTTTTAATAAAAAGAATAAAATTGATTGTAATAAAAATAAAAATTATTTTTAAATATTTAATTCAAGACCATTTTATTAAAACCAAAGGATAACACATGATTATTATGGTACCGTTTTTTAACGGGCGTCGTGGGGGTACTAATCCTTCCCCACGCGTAACCGTACCCCCGAACCCAAATTTTGTTTTCGCAAACCAAAAATTTGTCTTTTTAATAAAACTTAATAAATTTTGAGATTTTGTTAAGAAGATAAATATTTTAGGTGACCAATCACACCTAGTTAAAAAAGATTGGTGGCGACTCCCTTTTTGTTTTTAAACGCTTTTTCGAAAATTCGTCGAGCGCGAAGCCGTTACGACAGCTTGGCGACTCCACTGGGGACGCCTTTTGAGGGTCAAGCCATTTATTAATCATGTGTTATCCTAAGTTTTAATTTAAAGGTCTTAATTAATATTTAAATTTAATTTCTTTAATTTTAAAATAATTAGTTGCATTTGTGTTTTAATTATGTTGATTATTTTATAGCATTCTTTATTTGTATATATTATTCTTAATAAATTGTGGGGCATTTAGGATAAGGGTTAGGGTCTAATGAATGTTTGACATATTCCCTCATACACACATTTGCACTTGCATTTGCATAACATGAGCCCTATACTCGGGTTCCGTCCTCCTTAGGAGGGAGTAAAGTACCTATGCTCTCGTGAGGTAATCACCTCCGCAATGGCAAGCAAAATACTCCCACTCAAATTAAATCTTACTAGTCCAGTGTGGGCGACAGTGAGGTATAATTTGGGAACCTTTAGATTTTGAAAACCTAGCCCAGCATATAGAAAAACCTAAGAGGCTAGCCTTAGGTAGAGCCATGTCCAATTTTTGTAAAAATTAACCCAAAATTAGGACACGGGGGAACACTATTTGACCCATTTTTCTCATGTCAATAATAAAGGTACAATCGATTTTGATTTGAATTGTATATAATTTAAGTCTTTGATTTTTTTCTAAAAAAAGGAATTTTGTAAAATAAAAATGAAAAAAATATATTTTCTTTATAAAAGATCTTGTAAAAAAAAAACACTTATTTTTGAAAAAATAAAGATGTGATGAAAATGATAGAATAAATGTGTAATTTTTCTTTTAAAAATGTGAATAATTCTTCTTTCTTTTATAAAAGAGGGAATTTTTTATTTTTTGAAAATAAGTCCTTAAAAAATAGGGACTAATAAAAGTACATTCTCCAAAGCAAGAGGAAGAAAAAGAAGTTTTATGTATATTTAGTTATGAGATGTTTATATACAAAAAAAAGGGGTTTTAATTTCTTTTATTTTTCTTTCTTTAAAATAAAATATGAAATGATAAAATGTGGATAAATTTTTCTTGTTACAATAAAAAAATGAAAAAATGAAAAATGTAAAAAAAAAAAAAGCCTCTTTCACTAAAAATAATAAAAAGAAATTCAATTAAGTTTTCATTTATTTAATTAAGAAAAAAACAAAAACAAAAATAAGTTTGTTATTCTTTATTATTCTTGAAAAATTTTCCTAAGATAAAGCATAAAAAAAAAGAAGAGAAAAGTAAAAAGGTTTGAGTAAGAAATTAACTAATATCTCTTGAAAAAAGGGTTAGAATAAAATGAAAAAATGAAAAAAAAAATTTTTGAGGTCAAAATAAATATGAAAAAAAAAGATAAATAATTGACTTTCTTGTATAGAATTATCAAGGAATAAGTTGACATGCAAAAATCAAAAAGTATCTATCTTTCTTTTTTTGGGGTTTGTGTAAGAATTTTAAATGAGAGCCTAAAAATGCTAAAAAAAAAAAAAGGGGCGGTGTTAAAAAATGTTTTTCTTTCCTTGATTATCTCATTGCAAAACATTTGGTTGAATAATAAAAAGGATGTCAACAAAATTATCCTTGAATTTATTGGTAAAGAATTGAAAGAATAATTTGATCCAAAATAAAGATGAAATAAAAAAATAGAAAATAATTGAAAAAAAAGAGATAATGTAGTAGGACACATGAAAATTTTTGGAAAAATAGAAAAAAATTGTTTGGTAATAAAAGAAAAGTGCTTTTTTTTAGCAAAATTGAGAATAATGTTCAGGTTTAGTTAGGAATTTCATCTTTTTTGCATGTTGGATTAAGGAATAATAAGATTAGTGTCTAGATATTGTGAATACAAATATTCGTTTTTCTCAAGTATGTTAGGGACATATATCATTTTAATTCATTTCATCATCATTGTGTATATATATGTCGATAGTCATGTCATTTGCATTTTAGAATCATAAAAGTTAAGTGAAATGAAACAAAATTTGATCTTCATTGTAATTGCATTTTGCATAAATTACACTTTGTATAAACATATCCTTCATCATACCTTGTTATTGTGTCATGCCTTAAACATTTTACATAGCATTTCAAAAAAAAAATGAATGAAGAGGAAAAAGAAAAAAGAATATGTTCTTTCTCATGGAAAACTAAAAAAAATTATTAAAATTAAAAAAAAAACAAAGGAAAAAAGAAGAGGGAGAGTTTTTGAAACAATTTTGATATGGTTTAAGATTACTCTTCAACTTCTCTTACTTGTGTCGGACTTGACCTCTTAAGTTAATAAGTGAATATGATAAATAAGAGGCAAATTTTAGTTTGAATTCTGGAATGCATTTTACATTGTTGCATCACACTTTGCAAAAAAGTCTTTGAGAAACTAGACTAAGTTTTTTTTTCAATTTTCAATTTTCTTTTTATCAAATTTGTGTACATGTGCTATTGACTGATTATTTTCATTGAAATTATTCCTCCCTAAGATTTGGTTAAAGTGAAGACATAAATACCTAACATGTAAAATTAAGAAAGTTATGCAAACTAACAAACAAAAAATAAAAAAAAGAAGAAAAATTGTTCCATTTCATAGATTTTTATCATACATGCATACATATACAAATTCACTTGTTATACTTCAGTAAACATGTCAATACTTTTCATTTTTTGAGAAAAAAGAAGAAAAAATTTGTTTGTTCCATTTTTTTTTGAAAGAAATAAGATAAGGTTTTTCTAATTAGAAAATTGTGGTAATAAGGTTCAAGACTTCTCGACTACCAAAGATTACAAAGCAATTCAGGACTCTCACAAGCTTAGACCATGGAAGAAGGACAAGCTAGTCGAATGGAGAAAATAGAAAAGGCGCAAGAAGAGATGAAGGGGCAGTTGGTTGCAATGATGGAGATGATGACCAAGATGAGTAGAGGAAAGGAGCCATTGCAGGAAGCAAATACCCAAGAAAGGCGGGCACAAGATGGTGGATGTCCATATCCACATAGTCCCATTCCACCCCAAGTCTATACTTCACAGCATACGCCATTTTCAGGGTATGACAATCCAAACCCCAGCAGGAACCCATCAGACCCAATCTCTGTCCATAATTCAGATGATCCTAAAGAACAAAGGAAATTGAAGATGAGTGTATCAACAGCGACAGAGAATTTAAAGTCTCAAACCAAGTTTGATCTCCTTGAAGAAAGATTACGAGCTATCGAAGGGATGGATTTATATGGTTCTTTGGAGGCAAGTGAGCTCTGTTTGGTACCGGGTGTTGTTATCCCACCAAAGTTCAAAGTTCCAGATTTTGAAAAGTATGATGGGACCAAATGCCCGACAACTCATATCAAGATGTATTGCCGAAAAATGGCTGCTTATGCTCAAAATGATGAATTATTGGTGCATATTTTTCAAGACAGTCTTATCGGATCAGCCGCCAGGTGGTACACCCAACTAGATCGAGCTCATATCCGCTCATGGAAAGAATTGGCTCGGGCATTCATTGCTCAATACAAGCACATTGAAGATTTGGCACCGGACCGCCTATCCTTACAAGGCATGAGGAAGAAACATGAGGAGAGCTTTAAAGAATATGCTCGAAGATGGAGGGATGTAGCTGCCCAAGTTCAACCTCCCCTCACAGAGAAAGAAACCGCCATCTTGTTTGTTAATACACTCCCCCCACCATTTTATGAAATGATGGTCGGTAATGCCACCAAGAATTTTGCAGATATGGTAATTTCTGGTGAAATAATAGAGAATGCAATCAAGAGTGGCAAGCTTGTAGGAGATGATGCCATGAATGCAAGAAAAGGTGATGCATTGGGGAATGGAGGACATGTTCATGCTATGAATTATGAAGGGCAACATGTGGGAGACTTTGCTCCATATCATCCTTATCCTATCTACCAAACCCACTACCCCATCACAAATACTACCTTTCCAAACTTGAATACCCATTAGCCAATCCCGCAATCTAGTTGGCAAATAGGTCTCCAAACACCTATGCCTACCCAAAGTAACCAAAGAGGATCTCGAAAGAAACGGAGGAGGATCGACATTGATCCGATTCCTTGGTCCTACACTGAAGTATTTCAATACCTTCTTGAGAACCAACTTGTTACCCCAGTCCAATTAAAGCCTTTGGAACCTCCATATCCAGAATGGTATGTGTGATAACCGTAAATTTTCCATCTATTGGAAATAAATATTGGAGAAAAATAAATATTGGAAAGAAATAAATAAATAAAATTGTGAGAACGGGATATTGGTGAAAATCTCGAGAATTAAGGAAGTGATAAATCAAGAAATATGAGTGAAGGAGAATAAAATTGGAATTATGAAAAATAATGGAAAGAGAAGATTTAATTTGGATAAATGGAAATCCAAATTAAATAAGAAAGAGAAAAATATTTTATATAATTATAAATTATATAAATGTATTTTAATACAAATACATATGTATTGATATACCATATAGTATATATTAATATACAGAGGTATATATAGATATATATACTATTGTATAAATTTAAATAATACCTATGTATTAAATATGGCATAATATGTATATATGAGTATATACATATTTAAAAAGAAATGTAAATAGGATTTTACATTTGAATTGTACATATATATATTGTAAATACAATATATATTGTATTATTATCATTATTATTATTACTACATTTATATAAAAATATATAAATGTTAAGTAATTTAAATTAAGCAAATAGATATATATATATATACACTAAATATGTATTTTGATAATACATAAAATATATATATCTTTATATATATATATATATATATATATATAAAATATACTTATATAGTACTATAATATATATAATAATATTATTATATGTATTATAGATATATAACATATGTATATATATGTATATATAATTAATTAAATTAATTAATACTAAAAATAGAAAGGAATTAGCTAAAAAGGGAAACAAAACAGAAAAGAGGAAAGGCAGATCGGGGAGGAAACCCGATACCCCCCCAGGTGAGCCGTCGGTGGCGGAGATGCCACCGCCGGCGAGGGAAAAGAGAGAGGAAGGGAGAGACGATGTCGCCGGCGAAGAAAGGAAGGGAAGAGGACGACCGGCGAAGGAGATCGGAAAGGAAAACAAAGGAAAATTCCGACGAAACCGAGAAAAGAGGAGAAAACCAGATCTGGCGGTTGCCGGCCAAATCGGCCGCCGCCACCACAGCCGAAGCATCGGTGGAAGGAAAGGAAAAGGATGGAGGCCACCGGAGAGGCTGGGAACGGCGGAGGAAGGCTGACGGAGGAGGAGAAGGAACCGAACCTAAACCGAGTAGGTCCGCCGCCGTGCCGCCGATTCGGGATGAACGGAGGCCAGATCCGGCTTCGTCGTCACGCCGGCCAGCTGCTGAGCCGTTGAACCGCCGGAGAACCGGCCACCGGTGAAGAACCGGCGGTGAGGGGGAGTGGCCGGTTCGGCTGGGAAGAAAGAAAAGGAAAAAGAAAAAGAAAAAAAAAGAAAAGAAAAAGAAAAAGAAAAAGAAAAGGAAAGAAAAGAGAAAAAGGAAGAAAAAGGAGAGAGAAAAAGGAGATTTTCGGACTTCAAAAATTTCGGGAATTTCGGGAAATCTCGGAAAACTGGAAAACTCGGGAATTACGGGAATCGGTAAGAAATCCCGAAAAATAGTAAATTATTTAAATAAATTATTTATTTAAATAATTATGGAAAAAATTCTAAAATGCAGAATTTAATTTCCAGAAAATTCCCTCTATGACCGAGCCGATGGAATCGGGCAAGGTGAACACGGGCGCGACCTACGAGAGGCAGTCGCCGACCCGAGACAGGTAAGGGAGACATGTGCAGCCTGTAAGGATATCGGCACACATGTTTTGAATTATGCATTTAAATTTTATAAATGCAATTGATAGTGATTGGTTGAAAATTGTGGTGATTTATCGATTTGGAATTGTGGTGATTTACCGGTTGAGATTTAAACTGTATTTTGTGCAGGAGGCTAGCCAATCGGCAGCCGTTATACTGTCGAAAATTATTGAAAAAATTACCGAAAATCATAATAAATGATTTTTCATCACGAGAAACGATTTTCAACACGAAAATCGAGAAATCAATTAGTTTTCATAAAATATGAATATATTGATAATTAATTTTAAAATATTCATGTTTTGAAAATGGTGAAAAAGGAAATCACCTAAATTTATTCCGATAGGTGATATTTCACGTGAAACGAGGTGAAAAATAAAAAGGACCAAAGTGAATATTTTAATAATATTTCTTCAAATATTCACTTGATTTTATAAATAACCTTTATGGGTTCAATCGTGAAAATAAGTATTTATAGAAAATTCCATAAAGGTAAATAAAAGGTGAAAAACAGTGTTTTGAGATTAAAAAGTCTCCGCATGTGTTTACAGAGAAAATATGGGACGAGAGTGTTGATTTGGAAAATAAATATTTTAATTTTTCATAAATCATAAAAATGATTGATTTGAATCCCGATAACTTTGAAAATCATGTTTTCGAGTGAAAGCACGGAAAAGCGTGCGTGTATGTTTTACGGTGAAAAAGGACAGTTATGACCTTTTATGTTTTACAGTGATTATTTTATAAACTGTTTTCACCGTATGGAAAATATGATTTATGATGTTTTATAATGTTTAGAATATTTTCGGGAATGATGATCCCAGTATGAATAATTTATAAATGTTATTCATAAGATGAAAATATTTTCCTTATGAATATTTATGGATTGATTGAAACTTACATTCAGTGAAAGTGATTTCATAAATGGGGTTTATATCACGTGTTTACTGTTTTGAGACTGTTAGGCCCCATATCATGCTCACGTGTCACGTGTTAGTGCTGATAGATACTGATCCTATTATCAGCGTCCCAGTGGACACCTGATCAGTGTACACTGAGGACCCCATAGACTATGGCCATAGATCTCATGTGTTTCCCCTATTTGGGATGATATTATTATAGCATGATATATGTAGGGTGTTGCCTGGTCTCCATGATACTGAATTAAAAGCTACCGTATACTGTTTACTGAATTGGTAGCTAGTGTTTACTGTTTACTGACTAAACCGTATCAAGATATTGTTTTATTGTTTTGCAAAATACTGTTTTACCGAATGGTACTGTATTAAATATTACTGTTTTACTGAACTGTAAGATACGGTTATTGAACTAAAGAGAAATTACTGTTTATTCAAAAAGAATAACATGAAATTATTTCTAAAATAGAAATAATTGCAGAAGTGGTTATCCAATGACTTGGATATTTACAGACCACTGCATTGTCACGTGTTTTTAATTGTAGTGAAGGAAACCACTATTTTATTACCGAACTGTCACATGTTTTAAATTATACTGAAGTGAAATGAAAATAAGTGGTTTACTCTGGGAAAACGAAAACTATATCGTTTTGAAAACAAGGAGTATAGCACTCTCTACAGTTGCTTCTAGGTTCCGGGACAAGCCAGGTATTCTAAAATACCTGCCTTACTCCATCCGGATCCCTAGCCGACTGTAGTATCCTTCCTACATGTGAGCCTAGAGCCTCTAGGAGGATTTAAAGAAAGTGAAAAAAATTATTTTCAGCATATAGGTAGCTGAATATCAAGTGTTGCATATAACTCTCTTACTGAGCCGTGGTTTGCTCACCCCTTAATATTAACATTTCAGATTTTCGAGGTCTAAGGGATCTGACATCTGAGGATTTCGAGCTGCGCATTTGGAGACACTGCGACAGCTTGATTTATAATATGAGGTATGATCATTTATTTTCCGTATTTAGACTTACTTTCAGTAC
The DNA here is from genome assembly GCA_031772115.1 of Heritiera littoralis. Taxonomy (NCBI): domain Eukaryota; kingdom Viridiplantae; phylum Streptophyta; class Magnoliopsida; order Malvales; family Malvaceae; genus Heritiera; species Heritiera littoralis. Next base: position 5,354,249 of record JAPDPK010000043.1, read on the forward strand.
TACTTTCTTGAGAATCAAAATGGGGGATGTAATTGATAATATACATTTTATATTTAATAGTTAAATGAATATGAAAAGTGAAGTATCACAGACAGCCCAACCGGATAAGTTGTGTATTTTACGTGAAAAAGATGGTCACGGGATGTGACAGTATGACCCGAATGCTCGGTGTGACTATCATAGTGGAAACATGGGTCATTCGATAGAAAGTTGCCCTGCTTTCAAGCACAAGGTGCAAAGTTTGATTAGATCTGGTTTGTTGGATTTTGGGACAAAAGAAGGAACGGGTTAACCATGCTGCAGTATGATTGCAAAAGAAGACTTTTTGGCTGGTCATTCATGATGGTATAAGGCTGTTTCTTTTTGTAATGCTCATGAACTGGAAAACGCTTTTTGTGTATTGACTTTCATTTATTTTTTGTCATTTCAATGAAGTGATCGATGGATTTTCATTACATTTTTCTCTCCCCTTTGAAGTCCTATATTTTTGTGCATTCGCCTATATTTTACCTTTTTCTCCTTCTTTTGGCTTCTAAATGATTAATTTCCATTCTTTGCCCAATTTTGTTGTTAAATGATGAATATGAAGTTGATCATGATAATAATCTGGGATAAAACTTTAAAATTCTATTTGTATTGACAATTTTGTCCCCCATGATCGATGGGAATGTTGAAGTCGATAGATGAAGTGTACATAAGGAAAGTCGAAATTGATGCGCAATTTAATAGTAGATTTTCCACGAGATTGTGTTGGCTCAATAAATAATTCTTTGATAAGAGTATTTACGTTTGAAATGAGAAATGACCATCTTTGGTTTACCCTTCACATATGAGAAAAATTATTCATTGTTACCCCTTTTGAGCCTTATTGTCATATATGTTTTCTAAAGAAACCCGCCAAGGATCACCCTCCACATTGGGGGGCAAAATCGAGAAAAATGAAGTAAGATTTACCCACGAAAAATTTTCAAGTCATTAGAAATTTAGGGGCAAGATAAAGAAAAAGATATTTTCATACTGGAATTCCTCAAAAAAAAAAGGGGGGGGGGAGGGAATGAGGAAAAGAGTGAATCGAAAGAAAAAGAAATGAACGGAAAAGAATGAAAAGGGAAACGAGAAACCAAAGAAGAATAAACAAAGAATGGCGTAGAATGCTAAAGTTTTTAAAATGATGAAAAATGATCCTATGGCTTGAAACCTCTGAAACACGTATTTTGGGCCTTATTATCCATTCTTTCAAAACCTCAAAACCTGGCCTACATTACGTACCTTAAAAGTCCATTTTGATCGAACTGGAATGCTTGAGTTAAGGAATCATATATTGAGCCTAGACGTGTTACAAGTTCATGATTCGGAGCTCGATAAGTGTCTTGATTATGAATAAGTATGGTCTTTGAAGAAGAATAAAAATGTAAAAAAAAAAATGATGAAAAATGAAAAAAGAAGAAAATTAATGAAAAAAAAAAGAAAAAAGAAAAGAAGGAGAATAAGAAGGGGCTCAAGTTGAAAACTCGAAAGGGCGATTTGAGTCAAAAGAAGAATGGAGGATTTGGCTAAAATCTCGAGAAGATAGCCTTTTATAAGGGAAACCAGTCCTATTTGATGATTTCATGAAGTGGGGGGCAAAGCATTGATGGAACCAAAATGATTAGAATGTCAATCAAATAGAATTTTGGGAAAAATCCTAGATTAGTTTATCAAGATTGATTAAATATTCATTGTTTAGTATTGTTACCTTCCTTGGCCTCTGGAAATTGCCTATTTTTCTTAGTTAAATTTGTTCTTGTTTACTTCTTCATAAATGTCCATCCTTCAACTTTTGGCCAATCTGCATACTCATGATTATTGAAAGAAATGTGATGGCATTGCATTCATTATAAAATTGAAATGATGATAAATAAGTGATTGACAATGTTTGTGAAAGCCCGATGCATTACAAAAGAGGAAAGTTAAAAATGATACAGGGCAAAGAAGGAAAAGATGAGAACCATGGGAAGGTTTGTAAGTGTGCCGAAGCAATATGAATGTGTGATCAAATGGTGAAAAATGAACAAGGATTAATGGTGTTTCGTGAAATTAGTGGATGTACAGGATGTGCGGAAGCTTATGATTTGAAAAGATTCAAAAATGGTGAGAATGATGGTCTTGTGAACCCTATTACTGCAACTTTCGATTTCTTTTATTTTTTCCTTTTCTTTTTCTTTCCCTTTTTCTTATTTCTCGACATTTGTATTGCATTCATCACATGCATTCAAAAAAAAAAAAACAAATGAAAATTTCACCTTTAAGTAACAAAGTTGGTACAATCTTGGTCAAAAAAGAGAGGCAAAACACAAGAAAAAGGAAGCGGGATTTTGAAATTTCAGGATAAGATGGTAAGATTTTCAAAGTGAAAAGTTTTAAAAGGATGATGTATCAAGAAGCTGAGTATTTGGATGTGAATCTCCAATTCAGAAAATTTCATGTGTGAATATCTGAATTTCTAAGTAAAATTTGGATGTGAATCTCCAAAACAAAATTAAAATTATTGGATGTGAATCTCCAAAACCAAGTCAAAATTTTGGGTGTGAATCCCTAAGTCAAATTTTTCGGATGTGAATCTCCGAATCAAATTTTTGGGTGAGAATCCCTAAGTGAAATTTTGGATGTGAATCTCCAAATCAAAATTTCAGGTGTGAATCTCTGAATTTCAAGTTGAAAATTTCGGATGTGAATCTCCGAATCAAATTTTTGGTGCGAATCCCTAAGTGAAATTTTGGATGTGAATCTCCAAATCAAAATTTCAGGTGTGAATCTCTGAATTTCAAGTTGAAAATTTCGGATATGAATCTCCGAATCAAAATTTCGGATGTGAATCTCCAAATCAAAGTTGAAATTTCAGGTGTGAATCTCCGAGTCTAATATTTGGATGTGAAACTCCAACTCAAAATTTCAGGTGAGAATCTCTGAAATTTCGGATGCGAATATCTAAAATGGATAGTTGGATGTGAATCTCCAACTCAAAATTATAGATGAGAATATCTGAATTTAAGATGCGAACCTCTATATTAGAGTTTATGTTTGGAATTTTCAATGCGAATCTTCAAATTGAGTTCCTGAATGTATCCTTGTCAAGAAAATGTAAGATTAAAATATGAGGTTGGAAGAATAAGATTTGAAGTTGAAAAAAAAAGGGAAGAGAAGAAAAAAAAAAAAAAAAAGAAAGAAGAAAAACAAAAAAAAAGAGGAAGAAGAAGAAGAAGAAGGTTCAGGGCTATATTTTAAAGAGGAGGTTTGAGATTAAATTTAAAATGAGATTAAACACAAGATTTAAAGATGAAATTGAAGAAAATTCAAGATGGTGAATTTTAAGATAGGAAAATTCGATTTGGATGTGAATCTCCGAATCAAATTTTCGGATGTGAATCTCCAAGTTAATTTTTTGGATGTGAATCTCCAAATCAAAGTTAAAATTTTGGATGTGAATCTCCAAGTCAAACTTTTCGGATGTGAATCTCCAAGTCAAATTTTGGATGTGAATCTCCAAATCAAAGTTAAAATTTTGGATGTGAATCTCTAAGTCAAACTTTTCGGATGTGAATCTCCAAGTCAAATTCTGAATGTGAATCTCCCAAGTCAAATTTTGGATGTGAATCTCCAAATCAAAGTTAAAATTTTGGATGCGAATATCCAAAACAAAGTTAAAATTCTGGGTGTGAATCTCCAAGTGAAAATTTCGGATGTGAATCTCCGAATCAAATCTTTAAATGTGAAATCTCTCAATTTCAGAAAAAAAAACACATTTAAAGTTTCATGGCCTCTGCTGCAAGAGGAGCTTTTCAAAAAAAAAAGAATTTAAAGTTTCATTGCCTCTGCTGCAAGAGGAGCTTTCTCGAAAAAAAGACGAAAAAAAGAAAAGAAAGAGTTTTAAAGTTTCATTGCCTCTGTTGCAAGAGGAGCTTTCTCGAAAAAGAAAAAAGAAAGGAAATTTAAAGTTTCATTGCCTCTGTTGCAAGAGGAGCTTTCTCAAAAAAAAAAAAACAAAAAAACAAAAAACAAAATAAAAAGAAATTTAAAGTTTCATCGCCTCTGTTGCAAGAGGAGCGCATTTCAAAAAAAAAAGAGAAAAACTTTAAAGTTTCACTGCCTCTGCTGCAAGAGGAGTGCATACGAAAAAAAGAAAGAAAGAAAAAAGAAAAAAGAAAGGGAAGAAAAAGATTCATAAGCCGGACAAAATTATTGTCAATTGTCTTTGCTCTATTCCTGATCCTCAGCAATGAGCAAAGAGGGGCAGCTGTTGACACCTAATTTTGTCCCATTTTCTTTGTTATTATTATTACATATATATATGTTTTTATTTTTTTTTATTTTTTATATTTATTATTCGTTTTATTATTATTATTATTATCATTTATGATTATTATTATTAGTTTTATATTATTATTATTATTAGTTTTTAGTTTTTATCTTTTTATTTTTATTTTCTTTGTTTCTGTCCAATCAGTCCATCACCCTGTCCCCGCCAGTCCCCTACTTCCCATCCCATCGCCGGCTACCACCACCAGCTACTCCTGCCAGGCCCATCCCATCTACACCAGACCATATCGAGACTCCCTCTAGAAAATCCCCTTAATCCTCAGCTCACCAGGAACCTCCAAGACCATCCCTAAACACTACCAGAGGCCACCTCTTCTGGCTCGACATCAACAACCAGCCTCATCCCTCGCCATCGAGCCTTACCCAAACACCTATCATTCGACCTCACTTCCTCACCACCGAGCATCACCGCACCATCACCGAAACACCAAGCCACCATCGAAAACAAAAACAAAACACCAAACCCGTAACCCCCTAGACTCGAAATCACCCAAACCGAAACCTCAAACCTAAAAACACACACACACACCAACAACCACCACCATCGCAAAAGCATCTGAAATCATCAACCAAAACAAAAAAAAACAAACAAACAAAAAAAAAACAAAGAGGGGAAGGGTTTCGGTTTGTCAGATCCGGCGGCTTAGGGGAACTTTCAGGAAAAAGGAAGGCCAGATTTGGTTCGACGGGAGCAAGATCTTTCGAAAAGTCGAAAGTTTTTCGCATTTGGCCGCCGACGAACGGCGGCCGGCGGTGGCTAGCGGCGGCCGGAGGCGACCCCAGCGGCGGCCGGGAATCGCCCCGGCGGAGAGCTCAAGAGCTCTGGGATTTTTTTTGGTAAAAAGAAAGAAAAATGGGTTAAAAAAAAAGGGTTAGCTTTTATAGCAAAAAAAAAAAAAGGAACTGTAGGATCCGCGCGTGGACCCGGATCCGACCCGGGTCCGCGCACCTGACCCGCTCGAGGAAGATTCGCGTGCCGGCCCAGTGATCCGACCCGACCCGATCGCGTCCGACCCGCTCCGCTGCTGACCCACGCCCCTGCCGATCCGACCCGGTCCGGCCCACTTGTTTTGGGCCACGTGGAAGGCCTTGTGGGCCCTCAATTTGGGTTGTGCATTTGGGCTTTTTGAGGTCTTCCTTTGGGTCCAAGCCCAATTTCGTTTTTGATATGTTTTTTATTTGCTTATTTATTTATTTATTTGTTTTGTTAAAGGAAAATTTTAATTAGAAAATTAAAATAAAAAATTTAAAAAATTTAAATTAAAAAATTTTAAAATAAAATAAAATAAAATGAATTATTATTATTATTATTACTATTGTGGTGTTATTATTATTATGCAGTTATTATTATTATTATTGTTATTGTTATTATTATTATTATTATTATTATTATTATTATTATTATTATTATTATTATTATTATTATTATTATTATCATCATTAATGCATGTTGTAAAATAAAAGTTTTTGAAAATTTTTCTTTTATTTATATTTTCATTAATTATTATTATTGATTACGAAATGTATTTAAAAAATAATGAAATTCAAATTTGTGTAAATTTAAAATTTAAATAATAATAAAGGTCCGATGATGGGATGTCATGAAACTCACAAGTAGTGATTTCTTGACTGATCCCTAGGTGAGAAGAGTTGTACTAAATGTTACCAGAGTATTGGGATATTTAGTATGATTTTTCAATAATTTTAATTTTTATTAAAAATAAAAATCAATGAGTTTTAAAAGAAAATAGAAAAAAGGAAACTAATAATAAAGGTCCGATGATGGGATGTCATGAAACTCACAAGTAGTGATTTCTTGACTGATCCCTAGGTGAGAAGAGTTGTACTAAATGTTACCAGAGTATTGGGATATTTAGTATGATTTTTCAATAATTTTAATTTTTATTAAAAATAAAAATCAATGAGTTTTAAAAGAAAATAGAAAAAAGGAAACTAATAATAAAGGTCCGATGATGGGATGTCATGAAACTCACAAGTAGTGATTTCTTGACTGATCCCTAGGTGAGAGAAGTTCACTAAGTGTTACCAGAGTATTGGGATACTTAGTGCAATTTTTCAATAATAAAAATTTTCATTTAAAATAAATAAAGAAATAAAAAATAATAATTAAAAAATTTCATTTGCATCATTCGTTATTTGTTTGTATCATATGCATTCGTAATAATTTTTGAAGCGAGTGTGAATCTTCCGATGATGAGATTCTATAGAACTCACAAGTAGTGATTCTTAAGAAATCTCTAGGTGAGGAAAATTATTCCAAATGTTACCAGAGTATTGGGATATTTGATTTAATTTTTCAATACGAAAAGATTCACATTCATTTTTGGAAAATAAAATTCAACTTTTTAAAATAAAACAAAATAAATTTACAAATAAAAATGATTTTTAATAAAAAGAATAAAATTGATTGTAATAAAAATAAAAATTATTTTTAAATATTTAATTCAAGACCATTTTATTAAAACCAAAGGATAACACATGATTATTATGGTACCGTTTTTTAACGGGCGTCGTGGGGGTGCTAATCCTTCCCCACGCGTAACCGTACCCCCGAACCCAAATTTTGTTTTCGCAGACCAAAAATTTGTCTTTTTAATAAAACTTAATAAATTTTGAGATTTTGTTAAGAAGATAAATATTTTAGGTGACCAATCACACCTAGTTAAAAAAGATTGGTGGCGACTCCCTTTTTGTTTTTAAACGCTTTTTCGAAAATTCGTCGAGCGCGAAGCCGTTACGACAGATCCACTGAGTTATTATTTAAGCTGTGGGTCTTAAAGGTAATTACGCGCAAAATCACTCCTATAAATAGGTCACAGGTATTATTTTTAACTCTAAGCTCTATTTGCCTACTGAAACCCTGCCAAAACCCTATCTGACTTAAGCATCGGAGTGCGCGCGCAGGGGAAAACCCCTGCTCCCCTCTGACTTTTCCTATTTCGCAGATTCGTTGGAGACAAACTAACGCGAAGATCGAGGATTCGATGTCAACAAACATTTATTGTTGTTTTGGGCAACAACAAATTGGTGCCGTCTGTGGGAAACAAACAAAAAAAAAAGCCATAACAAAAGGTGGTGAAAAGACACTCTACGGAAGACAGGGTATGTATGCTGCGGCAGGGTGCACAGATTACGCGATAAAATCGGGGGGCGAGAGCTGACAGGCCTTTTTGGTGATAGAGTGCATGTAACTAGCGACAGCCTTACTATACGAAAGATCTCTGGCGACAGAATACAAAGGAGTGGGCGACAGCATTGGGCGAGAGACAGCACTGGGCGAGAGGCTAGCTCTCGCGCCAGGCAGGCCCTTGGCGAGAGACCTCCTCCTGTTAGCACTGGGCGAGAGCTATCTCTCGCGCCAAACAGATCTTGGGCGAGAAAGAGGCTCTCGCTCGCACCTAAAATGTTTGGCTCCCGCGATGAGGAAATTAAAAAATATGTCGACGGACGTTGAGCGAGAGAGCCTCTCGCTCGAAAGCTACTTTGACTTGACATGACAAGGCGCAAAACAAAAGCATAAAGATTGCTTTGCGCCTGGAAAGTGTCATTTAATGTTTGCAAAATGGCGCGAAACAACAATAGATAAATTTGTTTGGACTAGATGGAAGGACGTCATGATTGTTTTTTGTTTCTCATCATCCACTATCTCCTCAATTACAACTGTAGTTAATTTAAAAAAGAAAAAGTAAGCAAAAAGGCGTGCTGCTAAAGCTAGAGATGAGCTTGATATTTTCCAAAGTGGGCTTCTGCTGCATTCCTATAACCCCAAGCTTTGCTTTCTTTAAAATAAAATAAAATAAATAAAGAGTTGATTTAATCTTATGCTTCATTATCTGCCAACAAGAAGTCTTTTTTTTAAGACAATAAGTAGGCTATAATTGCTTGCTTTGGGCGACGATAAAACGTCCTTCTTCGTGTATATATATATATATATATATATATATATATATATAAACTTTGATATGGTAGATGTATCGGAATATGAGAGGGATGTCCTAAATTTATAGAATTTGTTCTATTAAAAGAAATCTTGACATCTCCATTATCAGTTTGAGAAACGACTCTTAATTCAGTTGTTTCTTATGTTATAGGTTGGACTGCTTTTTCTAAAACCCATTCATCTGGAAAAGAAACTTCATTCCACTTAATTGGTTTGGGAATATGTATCCTGGATCTAGTCATGTCTGTTTGGAAAAGAAGTGTCTCTCCTTTTGGGCTATGGATTAAGGCTCCTGAACCTAAAGCTGAAATCATAGCTTTATAATATATTCTATAAGCTAAAGCCAAAGGCACAGATCCTGGTTTCATTTTATAATTATGGGTTTTTATTTGAAGAGTTAAAACATCTAAAATGTTTTTATCTTGTAAAGAAACAGTATAATTTGGAAAACAGTTAAAATAAATTGGACCATTACAAAGACCTGATTCAATAGTTCCTAAGAGGGAATCATTGAAATCTTCAAATCTAGTGTCTCTTAATGTCATAAAGATTGAAGTGTTTAGACCTTCTTTTCAGAGTGGTTTAACTGCGACTTGAATTAATCCTATATGAATATACTTATATTTTCTTTGAATATGTTTGTTAATTGATTCTCTTTCTAGTAATTGAATTGATTCATAAGAATTTGTAATTGGGAGATCTTTTTCTTTTAATTGGATTGTATAATCCGTTTTTAACAGATGACTTATTAAAGATTTATTTTGTTTGTATATTTCGTTTAGATGTATTTTAGGAATTTCCCAATTATCTATGTCTTGTATTATGTTTGTCAAGTTGATTTCTTCTTCATTATCATTTGGTTCATGGGCTCTTAAGCTACTGGAAGTAGAAGAATTAGATCTAAATAAAGAATGCATTCTTAAAACAACAACTTAACTATTTTAATGTTTGTTGCTGCCTATAGAGGAAAGCTAGGTTGAATGCCTACAAGGGAGATAAAATCCTAAAACGCCTAACCCATGGCTCATCAGGACAATCAAAGGACTCAGCAATCACTAGCTTGAAACTCAACAGCACAAAACTTAAAACAATTAAGAAGTTATTTCTCAAATAAACTCTATATTTACCTCTAATTGCTCCTTGCTATAGTGGCTCTGATACCAGTGTCTCCGGAGGATCTGCTGTAGCAGTGATGAATTTGATTTATAAATTTGAAAGGGTAAAAAAAATTTTGAAATTTTGAATATGATTGATGAAATTTGGATAAATAGATATGATTGATAATAAAACTTGATTTACAAAATAAGAAAGAGTGAGAGCTTTCAGAATCCTTAAAAATTGAAACTATCCGTCCTAAAAACTCTGCCCCTCTATGGTTTGAGAATCCTTTTTATAGCTAGGATTCTTTTACATATGATGCTTCATGATTCTAAAGTTTGAACAAGCCACGCCTTTGTCTGTTGATGGAGCTTTGACTGATTGAAATCTCATTGTGCTTGTCAGTGGGCCACGCCTTTGTCTGTTGATGGAGTTTTGACTGATGGGAATCTCACTATGCTTGTCAGTGGAATCTTTACTGTAGCTTTGACTGATGGGAATCTCACTGTGCTTGTCAGTGGAATCTTTACTGTTTGCTTTTTCTTTTTGTCTTGTCAGTTTTGATTGAAGGTAAGACTCCGAAGCAGTCATCTTCATTGTCTTGAGCTAAATCCAGCGAGAGTAAAGATCCTGTGCTGCTTTCATGATTGCTACTCTGTTCACCGTTCTCTTCATCATCTGAGTTGACTGATTGGAGGATTTGCTTCATCAATTCTTTGTATTCTTTCTTTGTTTTGGCCTGTGCTAACAGTGCACTGGCATGTGACTTGGCTTGGAGAAACTGTGTGGTACCTGATGTTTGAGTTGATTTGCAAAATTCTGGGTGTTTCTGGAACTAGTCTTTGACACTATCTCTTAAGCATTTTGAGTACTCAAATTTCTCCCACCACTTTGTTTTGAATCTTCTAATGATTTGTTTGTGACTTGATACTGGATCATTCATAAATTCATAGTGCCATGAAGAAAACTAAGACAGACTAAAGATTGAGCAAAACATCAATGATTTCTGGAATCCTTGTTGAGTTTGTTCTTCTTGGAAATATTCACTGAAAAATTCATAAGCTTCCCATACTTGAGGGGAAGGATTTCATGATTTGGTCCGTACCACTACCACCAGTGAGTAAACCAGACTGGGAATTGGTATTTGGTGTCTTTTTTGAAGTAAATGAGCCATGAATGGCGATTGTGTTGGTTTTCAAAGGTGAAGGTATTGAACCAAGCTTGTTGATAATCCCAGTAATTAAATGTGGGGCAATGGTTAAGTCTGGTGTTATAGCTGGCTGGGAATTTTTTGAGACTGTTTGGATCATTACCCCAGTCAATTGGTCTAAGGACTTTGAGAATTTGAGCAGTTGAATGGGTGATAAAGTCTGGTTGATCTTTGTTGGCATAATGTTTGATTGCCAAGGAACCTGTTTCAATCAAAATATTTTCATAAAAACTTTGAGGTTTTTGTTGATCTCATGATTTGTAATGAAAACCATTGAAAATCTTTTTTATAACAATCTTTGGATTTTCATGAAAATATTCAGGCTCAACAAAAACCATATGTTGGAATTGCTGTTTTGAAAAATATTTTTGATCTGTTTTAGGACGTGGATATGTAATCACCACTCCTTGTTTTGGGAAAATAGTTTGGAGAGGTTGGTTTTTTGAAATCATGACCTCTCTATTTTTTGAAATAGATTGTACCTCTGAAGAGGTTTGTGGTAATGACTCGGAGAATTGACGAAGCATTTCCAGTTGTGACTCTTCAAAATTGGATGATGACTCCTGTCTTTAGTGTTCTTGGGCAAAAATCTGTTGCCATGTTGGTATAAGGGATTGGGAGATAAGTGATTTTGATGGGGAATGAGTTTGCTTTTGCTTACCCTTGTCTTTTTTCTCTCTTTCTTTCTCTTTTTCTCTTCTTTCTCTGGAAGACATTGTGAAGGATTCTGAAGAAACTCTTTTATGAGGAAATCTGGGAGAGATTTAGAGTCCCCTTTTATAAACTCAATTTCGAAATCAAAGATTGATAAAATTGCTTGCCATCTTGCAAAAATCTGTTTGGATGCCATATTTTTCACATCTTTTTGAAGAATCTCTTTTGCAGATTTGCAATCAATTCTGAGAAGAAGTTTTTGATTTAACAAGTCACTTTGAAATTTTGTGATGCATAAAACGATGGAAAGAATCTCTTTTTTTATTGTGGAATAATTCTTCTGGGTACTATTCCAGTGTTTGGAAGTATACTGAATTATACTTTCTTTGTTATCTTTTAACTGTTTGAGGATTCCTCCGTATCCTATGTCAGAAGCATCGGTTTCTACGATTTTGAAGGTATTTGGGTCTGCTAAATGTAGACATGGTAATTCTTTAATTTGGGCTTTAACAGATTGAACTACTTTTGTATGGGCTTGAGTCCATGGTGGAGGATTTTTCTTAAGTCTTTCATGAAGAGGTTTAAGAATTTTATTGAGATTTGGATAGAAATCTAAAATATAATTCAGACTTCCTAAAAACCTTTGAAGTTGGGTTTTATCTAAGATTTGATCAGGAAACTTATCAGCAAATTGGATTGACCTTTCTATTGGAGAATGGTTCCTTGGTAGACATAATGTCCTAAAAACCTTACTCGTGTTTGAAATAAACTAATTTTGGACTTGGAAACAACTAAACCATTTTGTTTGACGGCTTTAATGAAAATTGATAAATGTTTGAAATGTTGATCAATAGTTGTTGAAAATATTAATACATCATCAATGTATACTATCATAAATTGAGAATATTGGTGAAATATTTCATTCATTATCCTTTGGAATTCTGATGGAGCATTTTTAAGTCCAAATGGCATTACATTCCACTCATATTGTCCAAATGGGACTGTAAACGCTGTTTTATACCTATCTTTTTCTGAAATTTGAATTTGCCAAAATCCTGATTTCATATCAAATTTTGAAAAGATTTGAGCATTGCAAAGTTTTTGAAGTAAATCTTTTTTATTTGGAATAGGATATCTAATCCATTTTAATGCTTCATTCAGAGGTTTGTAATTAATGACAAGTCTTGGTGTTCCTCGTTCTAGTTCTGCATTTTTATTGACATAAAAAGCTGAACAGCTCCAAGGAGATTTACTTTTCCTGATAAGTTTTTTGTTTAGCAATTCTTGTATTTCTTTTTTACAGTATTGCTCCATTTCTTGATTCATTTGGATTGGTCTTGCTTTTGTTGGAATTTGTTTTTCATCATAATCTTTTTCATACGGTAATTCTACCACATGTTTCTTTCTTTGAACAAGCCACATTTTGTAATTTACCTCTAATGGTTTCAAATGTTTATAAAACTCAAAAAACAATATTTGATTGGGCAATAGCTGATTTATTAATATCTGGATTTTTTGGACAACTCAAAGGATGGTGGGATAATTATCTCACTTCTAAAGAACAAAAAGAAATACTTAATGCAATCAAAACTGATAATGATAATAATCCAATCTTAGATGAAGAAAATCAACATATACAAAATGCTGTCGCAACATTAATTTTTGCAATTGCTAAACATTTCATTGGAGATCCATCACACTTAAGGGATAAAAATGCAGAGCTTCTGTCCAATCTCAAATGTAAGAAATTAGGCGAATTTAAATGGTATAAAGATAATTTTATCACCAAAGTAATGCAAAGGACAGATAATAACCAACCTTTTTGGAAAGAAAAATTTCTAGCTAGATTACCAAATCTGCTAGGGGCAAAAGTTAGAAACAAAATAAGAGAAGATTTCAAAGGAATAATTCCTTATGAAAAATTGACATATGGTGAACTAATTAGTTACACCCAAAAAGAAGGATTAAAAATTTGTCAAGATATCAAATTACAAAAATAGTTGAAGAAAGAACAAAGACAATCTACGAAAGAATTAGGAACATTTTGCAAACAATTTGATATAAACTATAATCCAGAATGTTCTTCAACAAAATGTTGTAAAACAAAGAAATTTGAATACAAAAGAAACTTTTCCAAAGACAAATATTACCAGAAACCCAAAAGAAATAAAATTCAAGCTAAAAAAGAATTTAAAAGCCAAGAGAACAAACCTAAAAAGGAATGGAAAAATCCAAACATAAAATGCTATAGATGCGGAAAAACAAGACATATTTCAAAATATTGTAAAATAAAGAAAAGGCTAAATCAAATACAACTTGATCAAGAAATAAACCAAAAAATTTGTGAACTTCTTACATATACAACTTCAGAGACACAAACTTCAGATATTGAATCACAATATTCATCAGATATACAAGTTAATCAAATGGATGATATAGGGACATCTTCAGACCAAGACACACTCAATGTCTTAACAAAAGACCAAGAATTGATGATGGAAATAATTGATAAAAAACAAGATCCCCATATTAAGAAAGATTACTTAGAACAATCAAAAAAATCCCTCTCTACACCAACTTTTATATCATCAACTTCAAAATCTTATAATTTAAAAGATATAATCTTTGATAAAATATAAACATCCAACAAAGAAATCACTATCCAAGACCTCCAACATGAAATCCACAATATTAAAACAGAAATAAAATTGCTTAAACAACAACAACAGCACAGTCAACAACTAAAAAATTTACCAAACTCAAATGGAGAAACTTCCAGTAAATCTTCTGATGAAGACAAACGACCATCACAGGAATTTTTAAATATCTTAACTGAAGTCTCAATCCAGAAATACTTAATAAAAATATCAATTTTAATCAATAATGAATTTTTAGTAGAAACAATAGCTCTATTTGACACAGGAGCTGATCAAAATTGTATTAAAGAAGGAATAATTTCAACAAAATACTGTGAGAAAACTTTTGAAAGTTTAAAAGCAGCAAACAATAAAAAACTCCAAATCCAATACAAATTGACAAAAGCAGAAATCTGTAAAGACTAAATTACATTCAAGACACCATTTTTAATAATAAAAAATATTAGTCAAAATGTTATATTAGGATTACCATCTATATCCCTAATCAAACCATATAAAGTAACAAATAATGGAATATCTACAAAAATCCTTGGATCAAAATTAATATGGAATTTTACAGAAAAAGCAAAGATAAGAAATATAAATTTATTAAAATCAAAAACAATTACAAATCAACAAATTAATATAATAATCAAAGACAAACAAAATCAAATATTCTATTTAAAAGAAGATATTAATTTCAAAAGAATCCAACAACAATTACAAAATCCTCAAATACAGAATAAGATAAAGTTATTGCAAACAGAAATTGAGAAAACAATTTGTTCTGATTTACCAACAGCTTTTTGGCAAAGAAAGAAACATGTGGTAGAATTACCGTATGAAAAAGATTATGATGAAAAACAAATTCCAACAAAAGCAAGACCAATCCAAATGAATCAAGAAATGGAGCAATACTGTAAAAAAGAAATACAAGAATTGCTAAACAAAAAACTTATCAGGAAAAGTAAATCTCCTTGGAGCTGTTCAGCTTTTTATGTCAATAAAAATGCAGAACTAGAACGAGGAACACCAAGACTTGTCATTAATTACAAACCTTGAATGAAGCATTAAAATGGATTAGATATCCTATTCCAAATAAAAAAGATTTACTTCAAAAACTTTGCAATGCTCAAATCTTTTCAAAATTTGATATGAAATCAGGATTTTGGCAAATTCAAATTTCAGAAAAAGATAGGTATAAAACAGCGTTTACAGTCCCGTTTGGACAATATGAGTGGAATGTAATGCCATTTGGACTTAAAAATGCTCCATCAGAATTCCAAAGGATAATGAATGAAATATTTCACCAATATTCTCAATTTATGATAGTATACATTGATGATGTATTAATATTTTCAACAACTATTGATCAACATTTCAAACATTTATCAATTTTCATTAAAGCCGTCAAACAAAATGGTTTAGTTGTTTCCAAGTCCAAAATTAGTTTATTTCAAACACGAGTAAGGTTTTTAGGACATTATGTCTACAAGGAACCATTACTCCAATAGAAAGGTCAATCCAATTTGCTGATAAGTTTCCTGATCAAATCTTAGATAAAACCCAACTTCAAAGGTTTTTAGGAGTCTGAATTATATTTTAGATTTCTATCCAAATCTCAATAAAATTCTTAAACCTCTTCATGAAAGACTTAAGAAAAATCCTCCACCATGGACTCAAGCCCATACAAAAGTAGTTCAATCTGTTAAAGCCCAAATTAAAGAATTACCATGTCTACATTTAGCAGACCCAAATACCTTCAAAATCGTAGAAACCGATGCTTCTGACATAGGATACGGAGGAATCCTCAAACAGTTAAAAGATAACAAAGAAAGTATAATTCAGTATACTTCCAAACACTGGAATAGTACCCAGAAGAATTATTCCACAATAAAAAAAGAGATTCTTTCCATCGTTTTATGCATCACAAAATTTCAAAGTGACTTGTTAAATCAAAAATTTCTTCTCAGAATTGATTGCAAATCTGCAAAAGAGATTCTTCAAAGAGATGTGAAAAATATGGCATCCAAACAGATTTTTGCAAGATGGCAAGCAATTTTATCAATCTTTGATTTCGAAATTGAGTTTATAAAAGGGGACTCTAACTCTCTCCCAGATTTCCTCATAAGAGAGTTTCTTCAGAATCCTTCACAATGTCTTCCAGAGAAAGAAGAGAAAAAGAGAAAGAAAGAGAGAAAAAAGACAAGGGTAAGCAAAAGCAAACTCATTCCCCATCAAAATCACTTATCTCCCAATCCCCTATACCAACATGGCAACAGATTTTTGCCCAAGAACACCAAAGACAGGAGTCAGCATCCAATTTTGAAGAGTCACAACTGGAAATGCTTCGTCAATTCTCCGAGTCATTACCACAAACCTCTTCAGAGGTATAATCTATTTCAAAAAATAGAGAGGTCATGATTTCAAAAAACCAACCTCTCCAAACTATTTTCCCAAAACAAGGAGTGGTGATTACATATCCATGTCCTAAAGCAGATCAAAAATATTTTTCAAAACAGCAATTCCAACATATGGTTCTTATTGAGCCTGACTATTTTCATGAAAATCCAAACATTGTTATAAAAAAGATTTTCAATGGTTTTCATTACAAATCATGGGATCAACAAAAACCTCAAAGTTTTTATGAAAATATTTTGATTGAAACAGGTTCCTTGGCAATCAAACATTATGCCAACAAAGATCAACCAGACTTTATCACCCATTCAACTGCTCAAATTCTCAAAGTCCTTAGACCAATTGACTGGGGTAATGATCCAAACAGTCTCAAAAAATTCCCAGCCAGCTATAACACCAGACTTAACCATTGCCCCACATTTAATTACTGGGATTATCAACAAGCTTGGTTCAATACCTTCACCTTTGAAAACCAACACAATCGCCATTCATGGTTCATTTACTTCAAAAAAGACACCAAATACCAATTCCCAGTCTGGTTTACTCACTGGTGGCAGTGGTACGGACCAAATCATGAAATCCTTCCCCCTCAAGTATGGGAAGCTTATGAATTTTTCAGTGAATATTTCCAAGAAGAACAACCTCAACAAGGATTCCAGAAATCATTAATGTTTTGCTCAATCTTTAGTCTGTCTTGGATTTCTTCATGGCACTATGAATTTATGAATGATCCAGTATCAAGTCACAAACAAATCATTAGAAGATTCAAAACAAAATGGTGGGAGAAATTTGACTACTCAAAATGCTTAAGAGATAGTGTCAAAGACTGGTTCCAGAAACACCCAGAATTTTGCAAATCAGCTCAAACATCAGGTACCACACAGTTTCTCCAAGCCAAGTCACATGCCAATGCACTATTAGCACAGGCCAAAACAAAGAAAGAATACAAAGAATTGATGAAGCAAATCCTCCAATCAGTCAACTCAGATGATGAAGAGAACAGTGAACAGAGTAGCAATCATGAAAGCAGCACAGGATCTTTACTCTCGCTGGATTTAGCTCAAGACAATGAAGATGACTGCTTCGGAGTCTTACCTTCAATCAAAACTGACAAGACTAAAAGAAAAAGCAAACAGTAAAGATTTCACTGGCAAGCACAGTGAGATTCCTATCAGTCAAAGCTACAGTAAAGATTCCACTGACAAGCACAGTGAGATTTCCATCAATCAAAACTCCATCAACAGGCAAAGGCGTGGCCCACTGACAAGCACAATGAGATTCCCATCAGTTAAAGCTCCATCAACAGACAAAGGCGTGGCTTGTTCAAACTTTATATATATATATATATAAAATATGGTAGGATATATGGAAAAATGATATCTAGCCTCTGCATCAACAAAGTGAAAATAAATAATCGATTAAATTAATGCTGAGGAAAGGCTTGAGTTCATAATGTAATAGCTATCCTTCCTATTCTTTTCCTTGTTGAGCGAAGGAAGCGGCAAAGAATTGCGTTAAAGCCATAGTTATAGTGTAAGCATATAAATTAGCCTTATACGAGGCGCACGCACCCATCTGACCAAGTCGAGCCCTTTCTGGTTACAGGGAAATAAAGAGAAAGAATCGAGTCACCGATAGCGCATCTTTATAGATGACATTTGTCTAGAACAAAACGTTAAAATGGTATTTTGTCTGTCTTTAGGCATCAATTTCAATGGCAATAATTTTCATGGTTTGGAAGTTAATGCCTGATCAATATCTATATCGGCATATGAGATAATATAAAAACTAAGATTGGAATATGCAGTGGAGTATATGTCAGGTGCAAATTATGATGTCTCTTCATAATACCACCTTTAGCTAGATTTCTGTACAAATAACGTGGAGATCTTTCTATAAAAGCCAAGAAAGATAAAAAAAAAAAAGATAATAAATTGAAGACGGTGGAGGCGGTGTTGTTCACTGTTTGAGACAACGATAACCTTTACTTTAAAGCATATTTTTCTTTCTTTCAAGGCGCGACAGGCCTTGGATGAGACAGGGGCTCTCGCACGCAACAAGCACGACAGGCCTTGAGCGAGACAAGGGCTCCCACATGTAACAAGCTTTAGGCGAGAGAGGAGCTTCCGCGCACGACAGGCCTTGGACGAGATAGGGGCTCCCGCACGCGACAGGCTTGTCCACCGCACCCAAGCTCGCCTGGTATAGTGATGGGCGAGCAAATACTCACACGGTAAGACCTTTGGCGAGGTAGAGCAATAGGCAAACACAGATCACACGTGGCAGGCTTCTTGGTGAGAGTGTGGCTCTCCTACGCGACAGCTAAAGCGGGCGAGCAATGATCCCCGAACAAATCCCTCTTTAGCGAGAAGAGTCTCTCACATGCAAACGGCGAGAGAGGGGCTCCCGAGCTCGTCATCCCCTTCATCGAGAGAATGGCACGCGCGACAGGTGCCCCGGTAGAACAACGCATGCGTGCAAACAAAGCCTAACTAGAAATGCTGGTTTGGCAATGGCGAACAAACGACTATTACGTTGGCTCGCACCGGGGGCAGAATGCAGGCGAGCAGGACCATGCGGCAAGACCCTTTGGCGAGAGATAACAACTCGCGCATCCAAGGGAGGTAGAGTGCCGCAGAAAGAGCACACATAGGCGTGAATGTGGTAAGCATGTTGCATCGCAGGCCTTTAATGAGAGATTGTGGCTCGCCTATCAATAGCCAGAACAAGCAAGCACAGTTAAACGCGGCACGAGTTTTGGCAAAAGAGTAAGCCACGATGGCGAGCACCGCACATACACGACAATCTTGGGCAGTAAAGAGATGATGGCAAGCACGGCCTGTAGAGTAAAAGATCGAAAAAACAACTAACGTATGGCAGGCACCGCCGCAACAAAAGGGCTCCAACCACAACAAGTCAATTCACCGTACGCAAGGCGGTAGTGCAAATACACGAGCACTAATCCCAAGCTGCATGCTTGCCCAATAGGTAAAACGTAATGGTGAGCACATTCGATAGGATATATCATGATAAAACGGTTCGTTCTATGCAACAGCTGTGCGGGATAGAAAAAGTCACACTGCATGCATTCTAGACGAGAGAATGGCTCCCGTGAGCCTAGCCTCCAGCACACAAGGCATAAAGCAATGCTGACGAATGTAGTGTCATGTGGCGAGCACAAGACCACTGGCACTTTTGACGATTGAGTGGCATATGGCGATTACATGACCAACGCCACAGCCCAGCCTTCACAGCAAGGCTCACTTGGGAAAACACTTGCCAAGGTGAGAGAAGCAATCTAGATGGACAAGCAAGGAACAAGCTGAAGGGTTTAGCAGAGATGCGCACACAATGCTAGATGAGCTCGTCTAGGAAAGGAAAAAACCGAATGAAGGGCTCGAAACGAGCGAACGTAAATCCAGGGGAGCTCTATTGGGCGAGCCCCAACCAAAGACCTCAGGGAACACGCTAGAACTTCAAATGCCCGCTCATGTTCGCCCAGATGCGTAAGAACATAGATGAGCGGCGAAAACCAGGCAGGGCACAAAAGGTCAGGCGAGCTAATGGCCCCACGCGAGTACGGTTGTGAATGATGAGTAAGAATACAGCCATCCTAAGACCCAGACAAGCAAGCCCTTGTCAACCGATATAGGAACTGTCCTAAAAGAGAAAACTCTATGGGCAAGCCATTTTGGGTGACCAAAGCGAAAAAGGATTAGGCAACTCTGTACATCATCAAGCACAACGCTCGAGAAAAAGTTCATCTTTGAACAGGAACGGCAACACTGTTTCAAAGAAGAACTTGGGGAGCTATATGGTGTAAAGGTACGCTAAAATTAAAAGGTATGATGCCGCAAAAAATGGAAAGACAAAAGAAGAGAAAGAAAAAGCTGAGGCTACGACCATTACATATTTGGGTGCATGGAATGGTTGACAGGTAGTGATCTTTGGCGGCAGAATACAAGAAGTGGGCTACAGCCCTGCCTATCACCCAAAAGTTCCCTAGTAATTGAGTACACGGAATGGGTAGAGCACAGCCTGTCGCTTGAAAGATCTCTGGCGATAGAATACAAGGAATAGGCCACAGCAGTGTCCTCAATTCGGTGAGCACAGGCACGCACATGACAAATTTTGGCGACAAGGTTCCACGTGGCAGACTCTTTCTGCGAGAGGTGGCTCACGCGTGCGACAGCCAAAATGGCGAGAAAGGGGGACCACTATTGAAGATCTCACAAAGATGTCACTCTTTTGAATAGTCAGTTGCATGCAAGACGTCATGCGACAGAACAATCTGTCGCTCGAAAAGGTGCTTGCTACACTGCAAATTTGCGCGACTACAAGCATGCAACAGGCACTCTGTCGCGAGCTAGCTCAAGGTCACGGGACAGAGCAATTTGCACAACTACAGGCATGCGACATGACTTGAACATGAGCAACCTTATCTTCTTCGTTGTCAAATTGAACTTCAAAGCCAAGAAGTGCGACAGGCCTTGAGTGAGACAAGGGCCCCCGCGCGCAACAAGCCTTGGGCGAGAGAGGAGCTCTCGAGTGATAGGCCTTGTGCAAGACAAGAGCTCCTACATGTGACAGGCCTTGGGCGACAGGGAGCTCCCACGCGCGACAGGCCTTGGATGAGATAGGGGCTCTCGCATGTGATAAGCTCCCCACTTTGATAAAATGACAGCGAAGAAAATTAGGTGAACATAGCACCCATATGCAAGATTCCCCCGTTAGCACAACGCAGGCGAGCAAAGAACACCCGAGTCATCCCTTTCGGCAATGGCTAGCAACGCTAGAGAGCACGGAATCCAAACTACTGGTTCGCCCATTAGAAAAAACTTTGGCGAGCACATTTAAATTTGACAATCCAAGAGCACGCCCAAGTGCGGGATCTGAGTGGAACGATCTAAAATCTTCTAGACTTGGTGCACACATTAATCCGACAGAATGTCCAAAAGCTTCCTTCGGCCCAAGAACTACTCTAGCAACCATCTAGAAGTGGCTTAAGAGCTACACACTTGGCCTATTGACAACCACACATGTGAAAGAGGGTTTGTCTATATAAAGGGTGTGTCGGCTTCATGAGTCCTTTAAGCAAGATAAGGATGTGCCAGCTTAGGGCGTCGAGATCAAAGCTGTGAGAACCAAACCTGCCGAATGAGAAGATGCTGCATTAGCACTAGGATCTTGGGGAGCCGGAGGAGCAATTTCAGAAGTAGGAGCATCGCTCGAGGGCCCGACCACAGCTGCAGAGTCTGGCTAGGGATCAATGGCAGTAGATTGAAAAATTGGAGCTCATCACCATCTAACCTTTACAGTGACTCGATAAGCTCGGGTTGATCGCCTGCCTCGACATGTTCAGGCTCATTACGCACTTCGATAGGCCTAGACTGGTCACGAACCTCAGTACACCAAGCTGATTGCGCGGCTGTTGAGGAAGCCATAGGCCTTCGAGATTATCCAGGTCATCCATGGCTCCATCCTCTAAATAATCGTCCAGACCTTGTGAATCGGACTCATCCTTAGTCCTAAGAGGATGCCTCATTAGTATTGATATTGATAACAAGAAATGAGAACTAGTTACTGATGAGTTAGAAAAAGCACGTGGGAGACATATGAGTGCAGCCAATTGCTTGGATGCAAGGTCAGCGAAGTCCATTGCACATTGTTATAGTGTTCACCGACCAAGCAAGGACGTATGGGTGGTAGCAGATTTGAGGTACCCTCATATATTATGCTTGCGATTTTCTTGTCTATTCTAACAGTTGTGATCGTATTAGGCAGATGTCCAAAGGAGGCACTAGCCACTGTCCTGTAAGGCAGCAAGCCAGGGAGAGCTTAGTTCAACATAGTCGGATCAGAAATAACTTGTGGTAAGCTCGCGAAGGTAGATTGCTGGTTCTTATGAGCAAAGAACCAAGATGCGACTTAACGCCAATCCATGATTAACAGCCGAATGTCCAAGCAATTGCACTTTACAGACTCTACAAAGACAAAGACTTGGAACTGTACTAGCGGTAAAAACTTGTTGTTATTATTTTAACATTTGCTGCAATTATATTGTTACTTACTCCATTTAATTGAAAATACTACATTATGAAACGAAAGGCCAGTTATTTTTATCTGAACTATGATAATCCTCCATGTTTGATAGACATGTTGCAGGAATAGAACAAGAAAAAATGGAAGATGGCCAAAGAGACGTGAGACAGGCACAAAAAAGTCCCTAAGCGAAAAATACGCGAGGGGCAAAAATAAAACCTTAAGCGTGAAGATGATGTGAGACGGGCACAAATAAGTCCCTAAGCGAAAAATGCGCGAGACGGGCAAAAATAAGTTCGTAAGCGAGAAGAAGACGCGAGACGGGCACAAATAAGTCCCTAAGCGAAAAATGCGCGAGACGGGCAAAAATAAGACCCTAAGCAAGAAGATGAAGCGAAAAATGCGCGATGTAGGCTACGCATGTACTTGAAGCGAAAAAGTGCGCGATGTTAATCATGCATAAAGTGTAAGGGCTTGAAGCGAAAAATGCGCGAAGTAAGCCACGTACTCAAAGAAAAAAGCCTGAAGCAAAAAATGTACGATGTAGGCTACGCATGCACTTAAAGCCAAAAGTGTGTGATGTAAGTCATGCATGAAGTGCTTGTGCTTGAAGCAGTAATTGAGCGGCATAAGCCACATATGTAAAAGAACTTGAAGCAAAAAGTGCACAAGGAAAGTCTGATTATTACGTGAGACTAACACAAGGTAAATGTGTAGTTGCTTTTGTAGATGAGTTTAAAAATGGGCTGATTAGTTTGTAAAAGACTAAGCTCTTTCACAAAAAAAAAACTGGGGAGCACTCTAGATTAATTTCTACCTCAAAAGGAGCATCGATACTAACAGGCACCCATGCATATGCGTCCTGAGGTGTTATAATATCAAGAGCTTGATCCTTAGGAAAATTAGTCTCTGGATTATTTAAATAATCTTCATCCAAACTTGTGAGAACCTCGACCATCTCGAGTCGACAAAAAGGCTTCTAAGAGCTGGTAAGATCGGATAAATCTTTACAAGTGTCTATCCTTAGAAAAGGTTCCAAATTCTCAGCATCTGGATCGAGCTTCAACCAATCAAGAGCGTGCCGAGTACAAACCACATCTGATGAAACCAGATAAGAACATATGGCACTTCTTAATGATGTGCCCTCATGGCCTTAACCCAGATTCAGTTTTCTTCCTTTTGGCTAATTGAAGGCACTTGACAAAAGAAATGACGACACGATGTCGTTTCTGCTACAAATAATAATGAAGTTCACTAGTTGAGCCCTCGAGTAAAGATGAAAAGACTCTTGTGATAATCCTAAGAGGAGGGTAGCAAAAGAATTTGAAAAGCTCATTCTTTATATACTCTTTCACAAGATAAACCTTGCGAAAGAGTGGGGAGCAATTGATGTGGACTAGGTCAATTATTACTGGGCTTTTCTATAAGTCAAGCTGAAGACAATTAGGCTGAATGATAACTTAAGCCCAAGAGGAAAGAGGACTCAAAAGGCCCATAAAAGATCCACTGAGTTATTATTTAAGCTGTGGGTCTTAAAGGTAATTACGCGCAAAATCACTCCTATAAATAGGTCACATGTATTATTTTTAACTCTAAGCTCTATTTGCCTACTGAAACCCTGCCAAAACCCTATCTGACTTAAGCATCGAGTGCGCGCGCAGGGGAAAACCCCTACGCCCCTCTGACTTTTCCTATTTCGTAGATTCGTTGGAGACAGACTAACGCAAAGATCGAGGATCCGATGTCAGCAAACATTTATTGTTGTTTTGGGCAACAACAATTACAAAAGCTTAATTATTGCTATAAAATTTTCATGTGTTAACACAACGCCCATGCTAAGACATACCAGATGAATAAATTATTGCCCCATTGTCTTGCTACTAAACTTAACAATCACTGCTACAAAAAAGTTTAAAGTCTACCTTTAAAAGGTGTAGTCTTAAACAAAATATTACATTTTTATAATCATGGCTTATTCTAGTATAGTCTTTTGTCAGGTGATATTGATCATTATAGTTTTTAAACAGTCTAATATATGAATATAGACCATGTTTTAGGGAGAAATTGTAATCCTACTTCTAGAAAATAAACTACACTTTTAAATTTAAACGTAGTTTAATTTGTATAATAAATTACGTGTTTAAATTATTTATAAATTTTGATTTATTTAAAAACATATTAATATTATATATCAATAAATTATGTTTCAATGTTAACTATAGATTAATTTCGAGTAAAAGACTACGTATATTAGATAAATCAAATCTCTTTTAGTGGTGTTAGATGGTTAAAATAGTAACTAATTATTCAACTGTTTAATATTATTACACAAATAATTGTAAAGTAACTACTACAAAAAATTCTTATATTTTGTATTCTTATACCATATTTTATAACAATAAACTCAAGACTTCAACACAAATATATATATATATATATATATATATATATATATATATAAGAGAATTTTTAAATACACTTCAATTTTTAATCTATACGCTACAATGTAAAACGAAGAATTGTAAAAAAAAAAATTGTTAGGATTTGGTGAAGAGTAAAAACAGAAAAAAAAAATTAGGATTTGGAGAGGAAGAACAACAAAAAATAACAGAGAAGAAGAAGAAGGGAAGTAGTGTGTTTTGCTGAAAATTTTATTAGGGTAAAATTATCTATTCGTATGATGATATTTTTGTCTCATGAATGTTGAAGTGTGAAGATTAAAAAGTTTAAGTGTGAAGTTATAGGCAATTAGGGATGAATATTCTGGTATTCTCCTTAAATTTTTTCCATCAACCAGAAAGGTAACTTTTATTTTGATATCATAATCATAATATAATTATGATGAAATTCAATACTTTCTTAAAGGCATTCAAAATTTTTTCTGGATAAAGAACTCTCACATATAATTGAGATCAACGTCTTTTAATATCCTAACTTGCATCACCTTAAACCCAAGTTCTTAACTTTTACAATCTAACCAGACAAAAAACTATTAAATTCAAAAATGAGATCAATTAATTTAACAACTTACCCCTTAGACAAGGGTTTACACATGATACACTAATAGTGTATAGTTTCTATACATTGTCAATGCATCAGAGATTGATACCTCATCAATAAGTCCTTATGAGCAAATTAAAAAAAAATTATTTACATATACTTTTAAGGGCTTGGCATATTTTTTAATTTGTCAATTGATGAGGTGTCAACCTCTAATGCATTGGCAGTATATAAAAACTATATACTGTTAGTGCATCATATACAAACCCTTGTCTAAAATATATCTTAAAGTATATGTGAAATGTAATACATTGACTTTCTTTCTTTCTATGAAACTCAACATTTTTCTTAACGTATGAAAATCATATGTAAATTTATTTTTTGTACAAAAAAAGTTGAATGAAAAATAAATAAATTTATTAACAGAATATAAATTAACTAAATTAAATTTCAAAATCATATTCAAAACAACTTTAAGAATGCAAAATTATTACATAAATAACTTTCAGCATTTTTATTAGTATTTCTTTCACAATAAAAATTGATTCTTTTTTAGTGGACATAATTTTAAAGAGGATAACTTCATTTTCCCAAATTCTTCAAGTAAAAATAAGGCGGCTATTTAAATTGTTGATTCAGCGAATCATTAGTATCTCTAAAACATTTAAGGTGTGCTTGGTAGGGTGGAAAAGTGGAAGGATGGAAAGAGATGTGTGGAAAAATGGAAAGAAAATGATTTTTGCTTATGCTTGGTAGGAAGCAAAAGTGTGAGGAAAGAAAATAGGAAAGATTACTATTTTCTTTCTTTATTAACAAAACCAAATCATTCCAAACTGGAAAGATTAATAGAGAGAAAATGAGAAAGATGTGAGTCAAGTACGTATAATTACAAAATTATCTTTTATTCTTTTAATTTTATTTTGTTATAATAGCTCATTAATGGTATAATAGTAATTTAATATAATTTCATTTTCATTCCTTCCATTTTTCAGCTCTACCAAGCAATGGAAGGAAAAAAATTATATTTTATTTCATATTTTCCATCTTTCCTACTAAACACACCTAAGGAAAAAATTTATATTTTCCATCTCTTCATTGTTTTCCTCCTTCCAATTTTTTATCTTTCCAATTTTTTTTTTTACCTTACCAAGCAAAGTCTTAATTTATTATCAGTGAAAAACATGAGAGAAAAGATCTGCACAACATTAAGTTTTGTCAATTTAGATTAGAAAATCCAAAATTTGTCTGTTATTTTTCTTTATTTCATATTTTTTTCTTTCTTTAATACATCAATTAAAAACCATTAACTACAAAAGTTGGAAAAAATTTTTAACCGTTAATCTAAAATAAATTCAATTCAAATTTTCCTTATTTCAATAAAAATCAAATGTGAACATTGAATTTAAAATGTAAAGAATATTTATGTTGAAAAAAAAACCCATTAAAGGAAAATGATAAACAATGAGTCCACGTGAATGTTTATAAAATATTATAGTAATTATACTATAATAATATATAACATATGTTTAGAAAAAGTAAAGGACCGATTTGTCGTTTAATATAGAAGCTAAAGCGATCTCCATTCTCGAAGTATTCTTCCAAATCAAGCCGTTGAGTTCTATTTGAAATAAAATATGAGTACTTTGACCCTCCTCCTCATTCCAACTTATAGGATAATATTTTTATTAAATTAGAATTTGCAGAATCAAAGTTCAAATCTAACTGATATCCCATTTTATTCTCTCCTTGCATAAAAGAGAAAAACAATTTATAAATACATGTAGTACTTGTTGCTAGTCCAACTATTAATTGGAAAATGGTCATTTAATGAGCCATTTAATAATCATTTAAAAGTTACAATTTGAGTGAAAATTTATTGTGTTAATGAAAAGTTTATACACTAATGGGTAAATGAAAAATTGATGCCTATTGTAATTGTCATTAGATTTATAACTACTATTGGATTTGTAACTATCATTGATTAAATTGTCTTCATTAAATTTCATTTTTGTATCACCAATGGTTTAAATTATCTGAATTAAATTTTGGCTTTGTAACTGCCAATGATCTAAATTTTCAATTTGTAACTATCAATAGAATAAATAGTCAAATTAATTTTTGAATTAATTTAAAATTTTTGAAGGACCAAAATGCAATTAGATGAAGGCTATAAATGAGACATTCTCTCATTTGTTTTACACACAAAAAATCAACAAGCATATTCTTTAGCTTCTTTCTAATTTCTCTTCAAAGTTTGTTCTTACTTCAAGCTTCTAGTTTTAAAAGACAATAATGGAATTTAGAAATTCATCATTCTTTCAAGATATATGTAGATCCAAAGAGTCATCAAATTGTTTAAACGAACTTATGAGGCTATTGGTGAGAATAGTTAGGACCATAACCATGAACAAAATGATGATGATGTTAAGGTTGAGCCAAGATGTAGCAAAAGAGAGGACAAAATCTTTTAGTCCATATTTTTTGACTTTTTTGTAGGAAGCAATTCTCAAAGTTACAAAGAATCTATTAATTTAGTAATTCTTCAGAAGGTCTTTTGTGGAAAAAGACCATTTATAGTGAAACTGAGTCTATCATGCAAAATCAAACTTGGGAATTAGTGGATCTTCCTCCAGAATGTAAACCTTTAGGATCTAACTGGATTTTTAAGAGGAAAGTAAAAAATGTTGGATCAATTGACAACTATACGGCAAGACTTATAATTAAAAGTTACAAGCAATGAAAAAGCCTAAATCATTTTGATACGGGTAATGACAAGAGTAAGTTCCATTAGAATGATATTTGCAATTATAGTTTTTCGCAATCTTAAAGTGCATCAAATGGATGTAAAGACAACTTTTCTAAATAAGGATTTCGATGAAAAAATCTAAAAGAAAAAACTTGAGGGTTTTCATGTCTGGACAAGAAAAAAAATTCTGTAAATTAGTGAAGTCTTTATATGGATTAAAGCAGGCACCAAAACGATGGCATGAAAAATTTGATCACATTATAATGGCTAATGATTTTAAAATCAATAAGTGCGGCAAATGTGTCTATGTTAAGGACACTGGAAATGGTTGTCATATTGTGTCTTTACATTGATGACATGCTTATTGTAGGTAGTGATGATAAGATAATCAAATCTACCAAGAATATGTTGAATTCTAAATTTGACATGAAAGATATGGGTCTAGCAGATGCTATATTGAGAATAAAAATCTCTAGAACATCTAGTGGATTCATTCTATGTCAATTACATCATGTAGATAGAATTCTTGAAAATTTTAGTAAGAATGATATTGGTGTAGTTTAGACACAAATAGATGTAATCAGTATCTATCTAAGAATAAATGTGAGTATTTCTCAAGTAGAGTACTCTAGAGTAATAGAAAGTCTAATGTTATTAGTGGGTTGTACAAGACCTAACGTAGACTACACAATTAGCAAACTAAGTAGATACACAAGTAATCTAGGGGTTGACCAATGGAAAAGAATAATAAGAGTACTAATGTATTTAAGTTTTACTTGTAGTTATGGGCTATATTGTACAAGATATCTAGCTATACTGGAAGGCCAACTAGTGAAAAATTTGAAGCCAAATAGTGGATATGTTTTCACACTAGGTGGTGCAACAATATTATGGAAATCCTTAAAACAAACAATAATAGCTAGATCCACTATGAAATCTGAGTTCATTGCTTTAGAAAAATATGGAGAAGAAGCTGAGTGGCTTCATTAATTCTTAAAAGATATTCAAATATAGCCAAAGCTTGTGCCAATAGTTTGTATACGTTCTGACAATTAGTTTGATATTGGAAAGGCACAGAGCAATATGTATAATGGTAACTTTAAAAACATACAGTACAGACACAACATCATTAGACAAATATTCTCATCTAGGGTTATCTTTTTTGACTATGTAAAGTTAAATGATAGTATTGTGGATCTACTAACCAAAGGATTAAATAAAGAGTTAGCTAAGAAATTATTAAAGGGAATGTGACTTAAGCCCATAACAGAACATGTTGATTTAAAAAAACCCAACCTAGGTGGCTGGAGATCCCAAGATCTAGGTTCAAAGGGACAACCTAATTGTATAAACTTAATTAGATAATTGAGGAGGACATCCTTCTATCCATTCCTATGAAAAAATAATGATGTCGTAAGGTGAAGGATTATTTCCTTTAATGGTTCTTCTGCATCAGAGATTTGTGCAAAATAATACGAATTAATCCTAACTAAGAAACCACCTATGTGAGAGTGAAGAACCAGGGATATTAAATAGGGCTAATATTCTAAAAAACTCTTATAGAACCTGAGAGATATTTAGGGTCAAAATAAATATAATAGTGAGAATTAAATTTTGTCATAAAAGATTCTAATCAATTACACAAATAGCAGAACAGTTTAAAATCACCATGACTACTAATCAGCTAGTAAAGTAAACTTACATTTACAAGGGAAGGTTCAAAGGGTAATGCCTACCTATCTTATGCAGGTTTCGATCGTTGAACTCTATCACTAAGTCAAAAACTTTTGATGTCAAAACTTTCACTTTGTTATTTCGTATCCTCTTTCAATTTTTCATTCATGTAGGGGTTGTTGGAAAATGGTCATTTAATGAGCCATTTAATAGCTATTTAGAAGTTACAATTTGAGTAGGAATTTACTTTGTGTTAGTGAAAAGTTTATACATACAAAAGATACATGGGTGAATGAAAAATTGATACCTGTTATAACCGCCAATAAATCAAACTGTCTAAATTAAAATTTTTAACTTGCCATATATATATATATATATATATATATATATATATATATATATTCTATTTGCGCACATTATGATGAATATGACATTCTTTTGGATAAGACATTCCGTGTTAGTCTCATTTGCTTTTGTTAAAGCAATGCATCAATCGATTTAAATGCATGTACCTAATGAAAATGAATATTTGATTTTGTTTTCATATCATTACCATTTCACACTTTCATACTATATTTAGAGAAGTGTTTATGAGTCTACGCATTTGAACCCTGTTGGTATAACGTGTTTTAAGGCTTATAAATGCTTATTGTTAGTGAAATGTTTATGAGTCTACACAATACAAATGCATCTTGAGGCTCATAAATGCTTTTTGTTGATGGGGTATTCATAAGTCTACACATTATTACCCTGTCGGTACTATGTATCCTTGGACTTATGAATCCTTATGTGTTGTTTGGTAGCTTAGGTATTTGTTCATATTTGACATATTTTGGTCATGACATTTTTGTTGGTTCGAATTTTTTTTATGATTGATGATTTTGCTATCCAAGTGGGAGAGTTATTGGATTTATCTCATTTACTTGACTGGCAAAGTCAATTTTCACTCTAACCTAATTTTGACTAATGTCAAATAAATGAACATTTTAATAATACCGATAATAATATACCTGAGTTAAGTAGTATGATTTCGATTAAGAGTGACCTTATATTATGTATATATTATACATGTATTAAATCTATAATGGGACAGGTTTATACATGAATCACATGAAAAAGGATCCTTATTCTTAGCCTATATATATGAAGTTGGCATATTAAGTTTTATAATTCAAAAGAATGAATGAGAGCAGCAATCCATTTTTCTCTTATTCTCTCTCATTCTCTCTCTTATGCAACTCAAGGCCAGTCAACGGGAAGCATTCGAAAAGTGCTTCAACCTTGGAAGTGGATTAAGCTCTCATTTGCATCTAGGTCAATTTTTATTGGATTTCAGTTTTAGTATTAGTGTCTTTGTGGGGGTTCATTTAGTTTCAACAAATAAAATTTGAATAAAAATTTCTAATTGAGTAATTTACCCATATATATAATCAATAGAATGACTTTTTAAACAAAATAGAATTGACAGAATGTTAACATGGATTATCTATCAAATTGTATTGCCCTGGCTCGATGCTGAACTTGAAAGAGGTTAAAAAAAAGAGCAAGGGACAAAAAAGGTGCAAATTTATCATTATATCTA
Organism: Heritiera littoralis; assembly: GCA_031772115.1. Lineage (NCBI taxonomy): Eukaryota > Viridiplantae > Streptophyta > Magnoliopsida > Malvales > Malvaceae > Heritiera > Heritiera littoralis. The sequence goes on from JAPDPK010000043.1 coordinate 5,385,626, forward strand.
TCTGTATGATTCAAACTTACCATTAAGTTTTTAATTAGTATAATTTTATCACCATTCTTTTACCTTGGATTGAGGGTGGGGTAGGGAAAAAAAAGGAAGTTAGGGGAAACATGGAAACCTTTCTTTCACTTCCCATTGTTTGGGTAGGATTTAAAAAATAATAAAAGAAAGGGAAAAAGGTTCAGAATCCCTTTCTTTCCCATTTTTATTTAATCCAATTTGAAGGAAATGTTAGGAAAAGGAAATGAGTAAACGAATTTTAATTGTAAATAACTTTTATAGCCTTAGAGTTGTTTGGTACTTTGGTTCACGGATTCTCAGATTCTTTCTTGGAATTTGATTTTTTGTAAATGTTTAACCTCGTACAGTTGTACAATTTCTCCTCTCATCAGGAATCTATATACCCAACGATGTCAAAATGTGGAAAAATAAAGGGAAAACAAAACCCTAATCTCCTTTAGTTTTTTGTTTTCCCTTATGACTTTTTTTCCAATTTATCCTTAACCTCTTTTCATTTGGGTCAACTTTACCCTTTGCCATCAAGGATACTACATCTTTATAATTATTTATATATACAAATAAATAAATGTGTTAAATAAATAAATTAATTAATTAACATCTTAAATAAATAAATGTGTTAAATAAATAAATTACACCATTAGATATAATTACACCATTAGATTTGTTACAAATTACAATCCTAGACAAAACACTTATTAATCCTTTGTTTTTTTAAGCCATTAAAAACTCTTTCTTAATTACAACATAATGGTTAATTTCATTACATCTAAATATGATTTACAAGTTTGCAAGTAACATTTCTTAACTAAATTAGTTATCAATAAATATTGTGGTCACTTAAATTTCAAGTATCATTTTTTTTCCTTTTATTTTGATGAATTGACTTATAATAGAAAAAATGGGCCTAAAACCCATTAGACTAATAATAAGACAGATCATTTAAACAAGTTTTATTTTCATAAATCAAAATCAATTTAATATATTAATATTTTGTTAAATCAAAGTAATTTACATAATAAAAAATCCTATAAATAAATAAATAAATAGATAAATTAAGATCTTAAATAAATTGTTTATTCAAGATCTTCTAACATGACTAGATCGTTTTCATATAGTAATATTTTGTTATATTAAAATAATTTACATACTAAAAGCCCTATAAATAAATGAACCAAATAAATAAATTATATAAATACATAAATTAACATCTTAAATAAATTGTTTATTCAAGACATTCTAACATGACCAAATTGTTTTCATATTCCGTTAACTAAGGCTTAGTTTGGATGGCCAGTTAAAACTAGTGCAGTGCAACTGGCCATCCTTTATCCTAATAAGACAAAAAAGGGGAAGGGGGGGGGGGGGGGGGGGGAGTACTTTTTTTATCATTGGATTTAAATTTTTTATTATTTTATTATAAATTATATATAATGGTCATTTTATCTTTTTCAATCACACCGGAATCAATATCACTACCCATCCAAATTAGCTCTAAATGAATATGTTAAATAATTAAATAAAAAAGTAATTTATTTAAATATAACTTCTATAAAGTGTTATTAAATTTACGTAAACTGATAGTAAAGAGAGCATTATAGTAAAATATGTCATTATGTAATTTTATATTCCTCCAACTAAATTCAGAAATCTTACATTCTCTCAATGTAACCAAACACAAAAATTTAATATTTCGAAGAATCTATCAGGTAAAGTGATTTGAGATGACAATGATTCTCAAAAGAAATTTTGAAATCTATGAACCAAACGCCTTTTTGGTGTTTTTTTTTTTTATAATTTTTATTTGACTAAAGGATCCAAAAGATCCTCGAAAAAAATGGTTTCCACAATTGAGTCTCTAACTTTTTTTCACAATCAGTTGAGACATTACATTTTAATTTTTACTCAATTGAGCCATTTCATAGATGGAAACCATTAAATATGTACATAAATTGTTAAATTCATACAATACACGTGGCCAAAAAAATAACAGACCTAACAGGGTTCAATTGATTACGAAAAAATATAGAGGCTCCATAGCGGAACCTTTTTTATTTTTTCGAGGGCTTTTTTGATCCTTTAGCCCTTTTATGTTTAAATAATCAAAATAATTATTTATCTTTTATAACTTATTTATCATTTTTTTTGTTTTAATTTCTATTTAGATCATAAATATGATTTTGTCATTTTATTATCATTTCAAAAATCTGATTTTTTTTGTTTTATTTTATTATTTACAAGCATTATTGCTTAAATGCTATGTAAGTACATTGACTCTAATGTAACAATTATTACTTGGATCAAGTTAAAACAAAAAAATAAAGTATCTTAATATATCCTAAAATTTTATTTTTAATCAAATAAATAATCAATAGAAATTATTATATGTTATTTTATAAAAACAATGTTATATTTTGAACAAAAATATTGTAATGAATATTTTCTTTTCTTTTCCTTTCCTTTTCACTCTTTAACCAAATAATAGTTATTAGGATTCTTTAACTTTCCTTTTCTTTATTAATTTTAACAATACAAACAAGAGATGCATGTACCATTTCCTTTCCTTTAATTTCCTTCATTTTATTTTTTTTTCTTTTTTATTTCTTTTACTAATATCTATCTAAACATAACGTTAATTTTTGAACAAATTTACCATTATGCTTCAAATTTTGGAGTAGTTAAAGAATATTTAGTAGAACATTCTATAAGAAATTATTTTACTGTTTAAAAAATAATTTTGAAAATGATATAGTTAGGGAATAACACCATGAAGCTAACATACAAAATTTTTTTATCATGGTATTTTTATTAAATAGTATGTCACATAAACCAAAAATTTCTTTTTATTTCAATATTTTATTTCTTCATGATATATTTATTCATCATTTTTTTAATTTGGTATTGAACTTTTTTCTTTGTCATTTTTGTAGGTTGTTTGAATTATAAAATAATTTTCACCGAATAATTTTAATTATTTTAAAAAACTAAAATATAATGATATATTTATTCTAAAATTAAAGTACATTGATAAAATTTTATCAACTAAAAAATTAATGATAAATTTTGGCTTTTCACATAAATGGTGTTATATGTATATAGTTGTAACGTGAAGATGGGTGAAAGTTGAAACTGATATCATGTAAAAGTCGCAAACTCCAAGGCTTAGAAGAGAGCTTGAGTTCAAGTGAACTAGATACAGATGAGTGATGATCAGATGTGTCATTGGTTGGGTTGCATTGGATTTGGGTCATTCTAAGTATGATACTAAAAGATTGAAGGTAAATTTAAATTTGGTCTAACTTGATTTTTGTGGGTTTTGTTAATATTTATTTTTACATAAACTGAATAAGTCTCAACTTATTTAAATTTGCCTAAACATTATTAATTTTTATATTAAAATTAAATCTAAAAATATAAAAAACACATAATAATTATAAGTATAACATAATAAGTTCAAATGAATTTTTACCAGAGGACTACAAAAACATAAAAATGAAAATATAAAAAAAATAACACAAGTTAAAATCAATTTCCACCAAAAAATCTAAAATAATTAAAATTTTTGTAATAATTTTCTTATTTGACATATTTTCAAAAATATATTTAGAATTTACAAAATACAACATTATATTTTATAGCACTGTTAAAATAGGTTGGCTAGTAACATGGACCCAATCAAAAAGCCTTTTTATTAAAATGGACTTGAAAACGTAAGTCCAAATCTAGCCGTAAGGGCTAATTTTAGGGGCGACCAAATATAGACCGGACCAAAAAACCCTTTTAGTAAAATGGGCTTGAAAACATGTCCAAATCTAAACATAAAGGCTAACAGATCTAAATGAGCCAACTCATATTTAAAAATAAAAAATTAATAATTATATTAACAACTTATTTTTTGGTAAATAAACAAAATAAAATTTTGATGTAAACATTAAACAAATATTATATAAATTTATATCAAATCCATAACTTCAAGTCTTCAACATCAACATCATATAAACATATTAATTGTTTAACACCCATAATATAAATTGTTTTAACAAACTTAGAGACTAAAAAAATGACAAGTCTTTCAACATTTAATTTCACCATTCATTTTAATTTTAGTTTTATTAAAAGATATACTACATTAGGTCATCAGTGGATAGAGACATTGGCTTCATTAATTGTTTTATGCCTTGATTTTTAATTTTTAAATTTAAAATTTATTTAATTAAATTAGATTAATTATATGTAAATAAATAAAAGTATAAATAAATTTTAAATATAATTATAAATTAAAAAATATTACAAAACATAAAAGGGGTTGGCCCATATAGGCTCGAGCCAAATCTTATTAAGCTTAGATCTAAATAAATTGGGCTAAAAAGCCATTTTACTTAAATGAAGTACAAAAGTGAAACCTAAATCCTTAAAATATGGATTGAGCCAAGCTAGCCCAAGTGGCTTAGGCTCATCTTAATAGTGTTAATATTTTAAATAAAATTTTAATTAAGTAGCTAAAAAATAATAAAAAATTTATAATTATCGGGTCAAGCTTAAACTTTAGATGGTTTGTTTAATCCTAATCAAATTTTGATCTTACCTCAATTTTTAAGTCTAATTCCATAACACAGGCTTAATAATTTCGTTCAAACTCATCCAAAAATTGGATCAAATTTCAAGTTTGAATAGATCGTCTAACTCGTGATCAGGTCTTCTAATAACGACTGAATTATAAATCATTACTTTGTTAGAATTGAAGTTTGGTCGTGATTTGGAAATTTACCCTGTCCAATCTCTCACTCTAGGCTCACTGCTTAGGCAATGGCATTTACGTTGGATTATTGTCTTGCCCATGGCCATAGGTGAACTTACATTACCCTCGGTGAACAGTGAGCAGTAAATATAGTACAATAATTGAAAATGGTGTGGAGTCAAATTGGGCCCCAATGCAAAGAGTCTCTATCCGAGGAAATGGGTTGAAAATAAAAGCCCATTTGGCAACCCAATTGGGCAAACGGTGTTTCCTCAGTCTGATTCAAACCGAACCCGAAAGAACCCTAAAACGCTACACACCTATAAAACCCTTCCCCACTCTTGCCCTCGCCGCTCTCGGAGGAAAAAAAACCCTTTCTCTTCTGTACATTCACACCAAAAAACACTATGGCAGAGAGAGGCGGAGATCGTGGTGCTTTCAGACGTGGCTTCGGAGGCGGTGGCAGATCCGACCGTGGGCCGAGAGGCAGGCGCCGCGGCCGCAAGGATGAAGAAGAGAAATGGGTACCCGTGACAAAGCTTGGACGATTGGTTAAATCCGGCAAAATCATTTCCCTGGAGCAAATCTACCTCCACTCTCTCCCCATCAAGGAATACCAAATTGTGGACCAACTTGTTGGCCCTTCCTTAAAAGACGAGGTCATGAAGATCACTCCTGTCCAGAAGCAAACACGTGCCGGCCAACGCACTCGTTTCAAGGCCTTCGTCGTCGTTGGCGATGGAAACGGACACGTCGGATTGGGGGTGAAATGCAGTAAAGAAGTAGCAACGGCTATAAGAGGGGCGATAATATTGGCGAAATTGTCTGTGATTCCGTGAGGAGAGGGTATTGGGGGAATAAGATTGGAAAACCGCATACAGTTCCTTGCAAAGTTACTGGGAAATGTGGCTCCGTTACTGTTAGGATGGTGCCAGCTCCAAGAGGTGCGGGGATTGTGGCCGCTAGGGTGCCAAAGAAGGTGCTTCAGTTTGCTGGGATTGAAGATGTTTTTACTTCGTCTAGGGGTTCTACTAAGACTCTTGGTAACTTTGTCAAGGTATTAGCTTTTTGTTTAAATGGTATTCTTTTATTTGTTAAGTCTTGTTTCTTAAGCTTATTTTTTTATTTATTTTGATTTATTTGGAAATGTGATGTTAATTGCTTATGCTTTATTTTTTTCTGATTCATCTACGTTGATCATTGATATGATGACTGTTTGTCCAAGTATTAGGATTTTTTGCTTGGTTTTTTTATGAGTTATGGCATGCTTGATTTATTTGCATAAGACTTGGGATTTAGGTTATTGACTTCTTTTAAGATGTATTGTATTCATTGGATAGAAATTCCCATGTTATCTGATACTGATTTAACAGAAGCATATTTCATCCTGTATTGTTATTATGTTTTCACTCTGTCATTGTTGTCTTGAAGTTACATCCCTGTGGTTGTAATGGAATTGTCAAAGGCATCTTTGGTGTGACTTGAATTGGTAATTTATTTATGGATGGGAATTTTGGATATTGTTAACTTGAATATTTTAATTCTGTATGGCCGTGGTTTCTAATGGTGGTATGATTTTGTGTTTTAAAGGTTTTATGATATTTTACTGTTTGTAAGAATGACCAATTGACTTGAAATTACCCATCCGTGATTCTAATGGAATTGTGTTGAAGGAAACATCGCTTGCTGCTGTTAATGTACTGTTATCAGGATTTCTTGAAGATAGTAAAGTTGTTTGGTTGCAAATCTGCTGTTAATGTACTGTTAATTCTTTAAGTGCGATATCAGTCATTATAATTCTAGTTGAGGCCTTCTCCTTCGTTCAAAATAATATAATTATGACTTGTACCACTGAGGACTATGTGTGGGGGCTGTTGAGCGTAGAGAACAATTTTTCAATGTTTACAGAGCTGATATTTTGAGAATTATTTCAGTTTTTATTTTCACCATTATTGCAGCCTTGAAAACAATGACAATCAAGTTTGACCACTGCCTACTGTTAAACTTGGGATGTTTGACATTTTTGTTCTATATGCTGCCTGTATCTTTGATTAGCGTTATTGCTCAATGAAAATGTGTGACATGTTTGATGACTTGAATTTCCCTAAAATATACATGCTGTAGATTTTGTATTTATGGGTGACACTATCTCTATAATTGATGTTAAATGCATGTTTTACGTAGTCAATTATTTGTTATTAGTGGAAATGTGGAGTATTTTCCCTATGTGTTTGTAATTATTAGATGTTGCTGCGTGGTTCCCGAAATTATTTGTTTTTGGTTAATGGAAAATTAGTGTGATTTTGTGCTAGATAGCTGTTTATTTGCTGTATGATCTGTTTTAGAGATGCTTTGTTGAGCTCCTTCTGATATCTGATAATCTGTTACTGTTGGAAATGTAAATTGCAGGCCACCTTTGATTGTCTTCTGAAAACATATGGTTTCTTGACTCCTGATTTCTGGAGAGAGACTCGTTTCACAAAGTCTCCCTTCCAGGAGTATACTGATCTGTTGGGAAAGCCAGTGAAGGCTCTTTTACTTGAAGATGTAGAGAGGGTAGATGTGTGATGGTGATGAGTTATTATCAAGACAAGGCTTTAATACCTAGCGTCGTAATATGAAGTTTTTTACATTTTCACATATTTGGTTTTGTTATCAGAAATTTAACCCTTGCTCAGCAACTCAAGTTTCGTTTTGCCCAAACCGCATTCCTTACAAGATTATGGTTATATAAGTTTGTCGTTTATTACCTACTTAGTGCTTTTTGTGCCCGCTTGCATTCTTGCAATACTGCTACGAAGCACCAATAAGCGGTTGTTCCAGTATTTAGATATGGCTCGGATTTTGAAGTTATTACCATTGAGAGAGTTTTATGATTTATCATTTTCGGTTAAAAAAAAAGTAGTTTTAGATAGCAAAACGAATAATATTTGTGATCACATAAAAAAAAATTGCTATGTAACCAGTAGAGGATCAGGACACAACTTCCTTTGATCCATCATGTACATCTAATCGAACAAGTGAGCTTCACAAATTTTGATCCAACATGTACATCTAATTGAACAAGTGAGCTTAACAAATTTTGCACTTTGTAGAGGCTTTGACGTCTACAAGAACTACTAATACCACGCAAGGAGTTTACTTGACCGCAACCGTAGGCCAAGATAAATCCGCACGTGGCGATGAACCATTTGCCCCAGTATTTCTTCGGATAAGGAAATGGATGATGGGTTACTCACAGGCCTTTCTCACGCTATTTCCACGACTAACCAATAACAGTCAATTCCAGGGTTTCAGCTCTTTCTGAATCAGTTGAAAAACAGAACTTGCAGAAAATAGCAGACATGGCTTCGATGAGCATGACAGCCTCTCTCCTGCCGAGCTCAAGCTCATCTTTGACTAGACTTCCTTCCACAACTGCCCGCAGAGGGCTGATTTTGGGCCGATGAAGGAGAGAAGGGCAGCTGGGAACTGAAGCAAGAGGCCAGCGGCAACAATGGGAGGAGGTAGTTGAGTTTTGCAGTTGCAGCCGCAGCTACTTGCTCCGTTGCAAACATTGCCATGGGTGAAGACCCAAAGGCTGGGACCCTAGCTGCTAAGAAAAAGTATGATCCTGTATGTGTGATAATGCCTACGGCCACCATCTGCCGCAAGTGAGAATGTGATGTTCTCTAAATTTAATGTTGATTTTAATGTAGAAGTTGTACGTGAATTTGTATCTTCTTGTTATATTCCTCCTCTTCTTCTACATTCACCAAAACTTGAAGCTCAACTATCGTTTTGGGTTGAAATTAATAATTCCAAAATGAATGATTTGGATTTTGAATGGATGTCATATCAAATTTTGCATCTGAAGCAACAATTTTATGCAGGTTTTAGGACGTTTTCTGGATAACCATTTTAGGTAAGTTGTGGATCCTAAAGATGACACTCGAAACCAAATATCGGCAACGTATATCCTTAGCAACATTGTGTTAAATTTCATTTTTTGGTGTAAGCACATGTATCTTCATCCGTTTTATGGTCTGAGATTAATCATGTTCGGATCAAGAGTGATAAACGGTAAAACCCTCCCAACAGTGGGGATTCTAAGACTCGAACCTTATTCAAGTACCTGAGAAAGAAGTCCACTTTCACTTTTTCAATTACTTGATATTATGTTAAATTCCATGCTTTGTATATATGTCATGTTAAATTTCCTTACAGATGATCCATATCAATTTAATATTAAATGATAATCAATCAATCCATCAATAATATAAATCTAGTCGAAAAGTATGAAAGTTGAGGTGTCCACGTGGATTTTTTTACTTTTCTCCTTATTTTTATTCTATTTTTTAATTTTTTCTTTTTTTTTCTTGTCCTTTTCACTTTTTAAATTTTTTTTTAAATGTCAGTTTTCCAATTTTGTTTCTGTGATGGGTAGAAGTATTTTTCTTTTTTTCAATGACTAAAGCACTTCATATTTCCGTATTAATTAAATTAACCGATTGAACCAATTTAATTTGATTAATCAATCAACTGCCGAATTAACATAAGTTGATTAGTGAAAATGATTTTGAAGAAATTGATTTTCAATTAATGTAGTTTTAATCGATTAACCGTCATTTTCAATGTATAAAAAAAACTCAAATTTTTTTAAGACAAAGAGAGTAATGAGGTTGTGTACATTTCACTTTTGTTTTTAAAATATGAATCCATTCTTAATGTTGGTTTTAGTTGAACCTCCTTGACACTATGACGGTAGGTGAAGATGAACTTGTGATTTTTTAGTGCTTCTAATACCTTAGTCCTTGAATTTCTTGTTGAAAGAACGAGTAAATGCAAAAATGACTTCAAGACATACGGCTAATGGCACTTAGGCTTATTTCATCCCCACCAATAACGGCATACAATAAGGGTTTATCGAGTAGCCCTAACATATAATGAAATTACCATTTGAAATCACATTATACTTATAAAATCAAACCGCTAAACCTCATTGACAAGTACAAAAGTATTTTAGCTATTATTTTCTATGGTAAAAAATGTCTAAAAAACTTATTTCTATTTTGAGAATGAAAAAGAAGAGAGAATGTCTTAACTTTTTAGATAGTTCAAGTGTCTATCAATGATCCTTAACATCTCTATGTTTAGAGATCCAATCCAAGAGTTGTGATCCTTTAATTATATTGTTTGATCCAACAAACACAATTGTTTAATATAATCATAATTTTTGAAAACCAATGGTTTTGATTTTAGTCATTCACAAGAGAAAAAATAACATTTCAGATAATATGTAATTCATTGAAGAAGAAACCATTCGTTTAAAAATTATGTTGAACTTTTATACTAGTTTCTTATTCTATTGATTAAACATTATGTTTAATCAATCATTCTTTCACTGTTTTGAAAATTTTCAATACTTAATTGGTTGTGCCATTGGCATATGACTTTTTCTTGCTCTTCTTCTTTTTTTTTTTTGAAGCCAAAGTAAATTGGTTGTGCCAATGACATTAAACTTTTTCTTTTTCCCTTTTTTTTTATGTTTTTCCTTACATTTTTCTATTTTTGTCAAAATATTTTATTTTGACCAAAATTTTCTTGATTGAATGCATATAATAAAATTTGAAAGATTTATTGCATCATTGCGGTGTCTATATATTACTTTTATATACTTTCATGTGTGTTTTTTTGGTCGAACCCACAATGACGTGTGCTTAGCCTAATTGTTTTAAAAAAAGAGAGAGATCAAGAGAGTTAGAGTTAGAGAAAGTAAGAAATGGTGGGGCATAGAAAAGAATGAATAGATTTATATAAGAAAAAAAAAGTTAGCTCAAATGTAGATAAACTATGAAAGGGGTCAATTGGTTTTAATAAGATTTTGAAATCTAAGTCAATTTATATTTTCAAGTTAATAGAAAAATAATTTGAATAAATAACAAACTTGAAAAATATAAAGAGTGAAAAATTAGATAATCAAATACAAATATTTTATAGAGATTCAGCAATTCTTGTGCTTACATTATTTTTCTTGAGCTTCTTTTCAAGGTGTTCCAATCCACTAGTGTGAATCCTCTTACACTTTTTTTTAAAGGCTCCAAAATAACCTATACAATTCCTTTTTATCTCCATTTAAAGTAGCTACCTAAACCACACAAAATTAAGCACTCAAAGGTACTTCTTCCCTTGTACAAAGAATTTGGTAATGGATACAAGTTTGGTAATCTAAGAACTTCTCATAAAGGTGGATGATTTACAATTTTGAGCACAAGAATATGTTGAAATATCTCTATTAATGTGGAGTAATTAAGTGTAATTAACATCATATAAATTTAATTGGTAGGATATAAAGTGTGACCTATATTGTAATTATATTATATATAATATATATTAAACCTATAATATAATGGGTTTATACATAACCGCATAAAGGGGGGTTTTTTTTTCTCAGCATATATATATATATATATATATATATATATGCAATTGGCCTATTAAATTTCATAACTTTCCAAAAGAGGAATGAGAGTAGAAATCTTTTCTCTCGGTCTCTTTCTCACACTCTCTCCGATGCAGGCTCAAGGACAGTAAACAAAGAGTATTCGTTTCAACAATGTAGTATTTGGTATAGCAGAATTGAGCCCTCGCCCGCATATAGGTTAGTTTTACTTCGTTTCAATTTTGTATTAGTGACTTGTGAGCTTTTAGCGAGTTTCAATAATTGGTATCATAGCCAGACTCACCTTAAAATCACTAATCGTTATTGATTATAAGAGAAGACTCTATTAAAGCTTTGGTTTTTTGGGTTTTTTGAAACCCCTTCTGTTTTTAGTATTTTTGAACTTAAAATGGTCGGATTCTTGTTATAAAGGGTTTCAAGATGAAAAATCCTACTATTCTGAGCCAAAAATGAGCTAAAATGGGTGTTTTTTTGAATGAGTTGGGTCAAATGACCTTTTTTTTTTGCGAAATGCTCAAATGGGTAAGGAAGAAGCTTCGGGCGTGTGCATTGCATTTATTTCTAGCACGTGTATCATGCTTTGAATGCATATAGCGTCTGTAACGCATAAGCTAGAGAGAACATGGTGGGTGCATGTAATACATGTGCCTAGCTAGAATATAAAAAAAAATATTTTTTCAGCTCTTTTTTAGGCCATTTTGTAGGCTTTTTCCTTTGGTTGTTTTTGGCCCCTTTTTTTAGATGTTTTGGAATAGGCCATTTCCACTAAATTAAATTAGGCTAATTTTTTGTTTTATTGTCTGTAATAGGCCATTTAATTTATTAATTTTTTGGGCTAAAATAATTTGTTATATTATGGGCTATTTTTTATTTGTAAGCCAATGTTGAATTAATTTTGCGGGGCATTTTATTGGACCCTAATTTTGTTATTTTATTAATTGGTCATTTAGTGTTAAATTAATTATGGGTAATTAAAGTTAATTAATTTTAGAGTAATTTTTTCTAATTAATTTAAGGGTCATGTTGATTAATTAATTTTATTTGGCTATTGATCTTGGATTAATTATTGGCCATTTTGCATAATTAATAGGTCCTTTTTATATTATGGTTTAATTAGCCATTTTGATTAATTATTTATTGGGCCATTTGGTAAAATAATCCTTGTGCCAATTTGGCTATAACCAAATTTATTTAATAGCCATAATTATTTGTTAAGCTTAAAATTAAAGGGGTACAAGCGAAGTTTGAAGGAAGTAATTCTAGAGCAGTTTTTGCAAATTCAATTACCCATTTGATTTATAATTCACTTAATTTTGAGATATACCCATGCCCATAAAATTTTGTTGATAACTGGCCTAATTAAATAGGTTTAAATAAATTATTCGGGTATTCTGCTTTGGCCAGTTCTTTAAATTTCAATCTACTTATTCTGTTAATAATTTATTTAAACAAATAAACTCTTTAAAATAACATTGCCTTATTATTTGAATATTTACATTCACATAAAATTAATTAACTGATTAATTAATGTTGGACCTAAAATTACTACCTATGCTTCAAGAATTGCATATTTCTAGTGTAGTTAATTTTGATCAATTAATTATGTGAATATTATTAAAATTATAAATCAGTAATCAAATTGACTAGTACTTGCCTATCGTAAGAATGGTCATGAAGATTTTCTAACGATTTTTTGGTAATTTCTAAAGAGATAATAATAAGACAATGTATAGTGATAGTTGCTTAATTTACTATGATCTCTAGAAGTGACAATTCTCTCCCTGTTAGATTGCTTCTTGCTTCAAAGCATGCTTGAGTAGGAGAGGATTTTGATTTGGATATAACATGATTTTCTTAACCTGTCGGTAGGCAATCATTCAGGCTTATATTCAATCAATTCTATCTTATCCTCCGTAACTCATTGTGGAATAAATTTAATATTGTTTGAGTTATTCCACTAACCATTATTAATTCTGATTGCCTATGCAACTATCATAAATGAAGTCTCTAGTAGGATCAAATTAGATAAAATGGTGTGAATCATTCTCTACGGTTATGGGCATATTAAACTTGGAGGTAACCTAAGAGTTAATCCATATTCTTTACCCAAAGTGTGAGCTTTTTTTAGGACAAAGTATTAATATAGAATTTCAGGAATACTCAAACAAGAGTTCTCTAGTTATATAAGGTATACCATTCAGAGAGAGTTTTCCAATCAATGATAATACGAAGTATTTATGGATGTCATTTACAAAAATAGTTCGCATAGGATTGATGAAGGTTGTAATAAGAGACTAGCTCCATATGTGGCAGATTGTGAACCATTTCCCTCTAGCGTGGAGCATGGGAGATATTTCAGGTTTGCAGATCTCATTTAGCGTATCTTAATTGATAAAAGGAAGTATGACGTTTAAATATCAAGACTGATATTATCATCTAGGAGGAAGAGATCTTTCGAGTTAACAGATTTCTTTCATATTTCATGATATCATATGCTAATATTAATGCTAGAAGAAATATTATTAAGAAGTCTCAATAGAAGGTTATTTTAAAGGGAAAAAATTTTCCAAGCCCACTTCCTATTTTGTTTCCACCAATACCTTTAAATATCGGAAACTAGAAGAATCTAGAGATTGGTGCCACTTTGTCATAAACTTGGGCACAAGAAGGTAGATTGTAAGAATCTTCTAGATTGGGATATATGTGAAAAGGCAATCAGTCAACCTTTATTTTGGATCCAATCTAGGAGATATGCCCTTTAACAGTTAATGATTGGATACCGGTGCTATTATTGATAAAGACACAAGCAACTGGAGACCAAATAAGGGAAAATAGTTATAAATATGGGCGATAGGGTTAAAATCCATGCTAAAAACATAAGATTTGCCAGATTATTGTTACATTTCACGAACAGTGTTGAAACTACTGTTGATTTATACTTTTTATTCTGATAACAGAAAAGTATTTCTGTTTAGTAACAACATGTGTATTAATTCTGGCATTCTATGTGATAGATGTATAATAGACTTGTACCCAATATTGGGCAAATTTTCTTCAATTGTGAATGATGTGATTGTTGATTTTGAGTAAGGTGGAATAAATAAGAATCTATCATGTTGAGGCATAAGAATTAGGGATATTCTACATTAACACATATAGAGATTGCATTTAGGTAAATCTTGTCGCTACATGATTAACAGATATCGAGATGATTAGGAACTGATACATACCGATATTCATAAATGATTTCACATACAGTACTTAGTGGATATAAGTATTCCAACACTTTCACTAAAGACCATTTTGGATTAAGCAATATGAAGTGAAAGATCTGATCCTATAGAGGCTTTAAGCCTTTTGATTAATTCCGTTGTGTAGCTTACTTCAGGTAAGCTGCTTAAGCTAATAATCAAACAGAAGTGATGAATATTGTGGTTGGTACAATAAAACTAGGTGAAATCCTATACTGGTTTTTTGGTTAAGCGCACTACAAGATTATGTGTTGACTCCTAGTATATTGTGCTTGGAATATCAAAACTGAATGAGATTGTAGTAATAATCATTCATACATTTTGATGTGTTACAATTTCTGTTGAACCACTTCAAATGTCTGGAATTTAGGTAGAGTGAAGTTATGAAAATTGCAGCTCACATTTTAAGTTGATCTTTAAGCAAAGTCAGTTCCCAAATTCATCTTAAGTTGCAGTCAGATAAGAAGTGTGAGACCTCGTATTTTTAAGTAATGTTTAATCTTATTTACATAATTAAGAATATTGAATATTTTATAATTAATAAATTGCTAACTATATTTTAAGAATAAAGGATAAATAAAAGGTGGGCCCCACTGATTCCCTAAGGTCCAGATGAAGGTGGAACTTGGTGGATATGATATTTAGGGCCGAAAACTATGATGGTAAGAATCCTAAACCCAAACTCAGTTATTTATGCATGTTTTGAAAAACATGTAACAATTTGAAAAATGATAGTTTAGTCCATAGGTCGTCGAAATTTCTGTTAATAATGGTTAAACTAAATGGACTTTTGACCTCTTGTCTATAATAAATAATTCCTCATGAAATATAGTTTTAGATCATGTTGACAAATGGAATAAATGGGTTGTAAAAGCATAAATTTATGTGATTTTACGGTTATGAGTATTTTAGTAATTTCACCAAAATAAGAACCCGAACCTCGACAAAAGCTTCACCAACCATTACAGCAAGTTAAATAGAGGTGTTTTATGATTAAATAAAATATTTTAGAGATTAGATAGACTGTTTTCAACTAAGTCAAACTTTAGGAGCAAAATTGGAAGAAATCTTTAAGTGTAAGGGCAAAATGGTAAATTGGCAAAGAAAATATCAACTTTTAGCCAATTTCCAGCATCTTCTAGGTTCATTTTCAGTAGCAACCAGCCAGCCCTCTTCCTTCATTAACGTGACCTTGTAAAAGAGAGAGAAAGTGAGAAAAACTTAGCCAAAATCACACTAAAACTAAAAATTGTCTTCACCAAACTTGTTCCCCTCAACTTCCTCTATCTTCCTAGATCAAAATCATTAGCTAACAGCCAAAAAAGAGGTAAGGAGTTCCTTGAAGCATTTGGCCAAGGTGGGAAGTCATGAAAGCTTGGAATTTTTCATGATTTTCTAGCTAATCATCATGTGATTAAGATGTTTTTATGCATTTCTTAGCTTGAATCATGCATGAAACATGGAATTAGACACTTGAGGGTTTCGGCCACCATCCATCCTTCATGCATGATGTGTTTTGATGAGAATTTGGTGTAGAAATAATGTAGGAATTATGAAAAGCATGAAAGTAAGCTTGATTAAGCTTAAATGCAAGAAAACACAAAAGTATGAATGGTGATGCTATTCAGCCATGGCTAAGGAGACAAGATTTTGATGCCATTTAATGTGAAATTCATGTGGAAATGGTGTAGGAAATTAAAAGAACAAGTTTAGATTAAGTAAAGAAGCCAAATTTGGAAGAATTCAATTTATGGGAAGAAATAGTTTTCAGCCTTGAGAAAGGGGAAGCTGAATTCATGCCTATTTCAATGCAATTTAGGTCCTAAAATAATGTACAAATTATTCTGAGACTGTAAACACAATCGGAATCGAAAAAAGAGGTGTATAACAAAAGATGTAATTTTAGCACCAGTAGAATTTAGACTGAATTTAGAGCTACAACATATAATTCATTAGCATTTAAATTGTTAAATATTCTTTTAATTAAAGAATAATGAATTTACCAAGTTTTAATGGTAAACCTGCAACCTCGAAGTTCGGAGGTGCTACCGGTATTGGAGAGTCGGACACCGATAAATTAAGATGTAAGGGATATTTGTATGAAGCATAGGGATACTTCATTTCATGATTTTGATAAAATTGCTTTCTAGTGAAATAGGAATTGATGTTTTAGATTGGAATTGGATTTTGGAAATTGTGGTTGGATATTTGTTTTTGTGCAGGGGGTTAGGTTTGAACAAACTGTTATGCTGTCGAAATTTTTCTAAATTAGGCTAAACTATTTAAAACTACCATTTTGGCATAATGTCTGGAAATATAGGAAATCGATTTTAGATGTTTGAATTTAAATTCTTAAATATGATCGTAAGTAAATTAAATCACAAATTTAGTATATGCCTTAATATATCATGAGATTTTATATGTATCTTTTATGCTTAAATATTCTTACATTATTGGGAAATTTAAATGGAATAATTGGAAATGCTAAATAATGTTTTAATAAATGTTTTTGTGAATAAATATTTAAATTATTTGATGTTATGAATTTTATTTCCTATGAATTTATTTAATATACAGTTTATTAAATTTATCTCCATAAACAACATTGAAAATATTTGTGAAATTATTTTAAGACTGTTGGTCTCGTAGCTACCTGCGGGTACATGCATTTCCGTTCCGTTCTGATGCTACTGACTCTAGCCCAGTCTTTAGCTCCCACATGTGTCACCTGGCTAGGTTACACACTGTAGCCCCTGACAATGGCCATACGTCTATTATAGTACATGTGTCTATTGGGTTTAGCACAGTCTCCACTAAATTTATAAAAAGATGGTAAATCCCTAGTTAGGTCCAGGCACTCCCAGATCTGATATGTTTTCGATTTTGATTTATCTGTCTTTTATGTTTTATGATTAGACTAATATGTTTTGTGAAATTATTTATTTGAAATATCTATTAAAAACTGATATAAATATGGTTTATAATGTTTACAGGGTAATTTCTGTTTTTCGATATATGCAAGTACTATTTGTTGAAATATAAGAATTTTATTTGGATTTGTGATTTAATTTATTAGCATTAAATTCTCTATAGTGGACTTGGATACCAGAATACGTAAGGTACTTCAAAGTATCCTTCTATACTCATCTGGTTATCTAATCCACTATAGTATCCTTCCTGTTAGATCGTGCCTACTTGATTTTAAGATCTTAATTTCATAATTTTGTATGAAAAATTTGTTTATTAAATTGCATATAGAATATGTTGTATTAGCTTTCGTATAGGTATTCCTCACTGAGCATGTTAGCTCACCCTCTTATTTTCACTCCCAGATTATCTGCAGTAGGTCCGGGTCTACTTTTCTAGAGGACTTGATTTTCGGTATTCCTTAGGTGACTTTACTGATTCCTTGAGGTATACTAGCTTTACTTTTTGTATTCAAACTTTTGTACAGTATATGTTTATGTAAATAACACTTGAGAATCACTTTTGTGTATGAATTACTGTAAATTTTGAATCTTGGGTTTTGTATAAAAATAATAGATTTTTATTTTGAATTTAAGTTGACATTGCAGACAACCCAATAGTAAGTGATGTATTTATGTGAAATTTGTTAAATATTTGATATTTCAGTATGTAACAAGAAGCCAACTTTGTGCGTTTTTCGTGTTTAGGGTCATAAAGTAAAGGCAAAGGCTCATAACCTATGGTCAAGAAAACTTGACAAGAAAGCTTTTTGCGGCAATTTTATTGGTTATTGTTTCGGCTAGAGAGATTCTAGATTTTGGTTTTTCTATCGTGTGATGCTAGAATCATTGAGTCTGACAATGCAATCTATTTAAAGCATGACTTGAATAATAGGATTTGCGAATTTCAAAAAGTCATCAAGGAAGTACATATTGTTATATTAGTCTCATATATGTGTTATTTTTTGATGAAATAAGGCCAAAACAAAAGAATCAACAGTTTATCCCAATACTATTTTTCTAAACCTATGCCTAAACTTAATAGGAATATGAATGAGATCCATGTGTCTTTTGATTCTGTTTTATGAGGAAGCTATATTGATCTGAACTCTTAAAGTTAGATATTTGCCACATAAATCATAGGCATAGATTTATGTATAAAGATGCATAATGATGAGCAGGCATCTATGTCAAATCATAGATTTATGTATGCCTATCTATGTAGAAAGATGCATGGGATCTATTTGAGTTGTCAAATCAGTGTAGACTAAAAGAGACTTTAGAGACCAGGTAAAAGATTTAAAGTCAAATTTGGCCAAAGACTTTAAATAAAGAAAACGAATTGGTTTTAAAGAAACCTTCTGTTTAGTCTCTACCAAAGATTCTTCTAGAATAATGATGGCAATTGGTAGCTCATTTTGATTAGGAGCCACATCTTCGACAGTAAATTTTCTAAATGGAGCAACCTAAAAGTTTATAGTTCTTAAGACGAAACATATAGTCTGTGAACTTGAGAAGTTCGTTTGTGAATGTTAAAAGGCATCCAACAGGTGTAATGAGATTGTCACTTGAAGGAGAACATTGTTGGTTAATAAATGGATCCATTATAAGGTCAATGGGAGTAGTTG
Organism: Heritiera littoralis; assembly: GCA_031772115.1. Lineage (NCBI taxonomy): Eukaryota > Viridiplantae > Streptophyta > Magnoliopsida > Malvales > Malvaceae > Heritiera > Heritiera littoralis. The sequence goes on from JAPDPK010000043.1 coordinate 5,404,669, forward strand.
TGTAGTTGTTGTGCTCTAAATTGATGATATCAAATAGCGGCCAATAGCACTGACTTATTGCGTGAGATAAATTTCATACATTCATGTCACTTCAAGATGAAGAACTTAAGTGAGGCCTCATTTTGTTTTAGGGATTGAGATTCTTCGTAAAATATTTATAGGCATATTTTGTTGGCATTAGGAAACCTACATTATGTGTGTTAAGTAAGTTTGTTGCGTATTGTTATCCTAATAAAGCGCCTCTTCATGAAAAGTGATATATTGCAAAAATCTCAAAATCCTTAAAGTGAATGAAAGAGCTCACGTCATGTGTTATGTATGTCTTATTGTGGGTAATTATTGTATGCTCAGGTCTATACACATTCTGATTTTAGTGTGTTACAGGTGTACTTCAGAGATACTTGAGTGATCCTGTAATAAAGAGTTGGAAACTGCAAAGAGAGTATTTAGATATAAGCAAGTCTAACATTTTGGAATTGGTTAGATATTTTGACGTTGATTTTGCATGCTATCTAAATGATAGAAACCAATTTCTAGTTATATATATTTATATTATATAGATAAGCTATTTTTTGGAAAGTGTGAAGCAAACACTTACAATGTCCTTGAATATGGAGGCTAAGTATGTAGCATATTGTAAAGCTACATGATGGACCATTTTAGTTGCAGAATTTCATCTCAGGGCTGGTTTTAGTGGTTGCTATATTGAAGCCCTGAAGGTGTACTGTGGTAATGTTACAGCACTTACTTTCTCTTTCAAAATGATAGGATTTCTTCACACTCTAAATGTATAGATATCATCTTTTGGTTTATTAGAGAGAAAATAATGGAATCCATTGTTTGATTGGATTGTAGAGCACATAACTAAAGAGCTCATTCTAGCATCTACTAATTAAAATTTTTCTGCTTAAGTGTTTTAACGACATGACACTTGTATGAGGTGTATAAAGCCTTTGCTGTATTGAATTAGTGGGAGCTCTGTATAAAAAAATCAGTTGCAATTATGTGGATGGATTCCTACTTGCCATATATGCATATTTTATTTGTGCACATTTTGATGAATATGGCATTATGTGGAATGAGACATTCTGCATTAGTCTCATGTGCTTCTATTGAAGCAATGCATCATTTGGTTTTGATGCATGAACATTATGGAAATAGATATTGATTATGTTTTCATATCATTTTCAGTTCACACTTCGTACTACTATTTAGTAAAGTCTTTATGAGTTTATGCATCTGTACCTTATCGGTATGATACATTCTGAAGCTTGTAAAGACTTATTATTGTTAAAGTATTTATAAGACTACACATCGGTATAATGTATCTAGAAGGGTTTATGAATAAATATTGATATTATATGATGCTTTGGTTAATTAACTTAACTATCCAAGTGGGAATGTTGAAATATCTCTATTAATGTGGACTTGTTAAGTGTAGTTAACATCATATAAATTTAACTGGTAGTATATTTTGTATAAAGTGTGACCCATATTGTAATTATATTATATATTATATGTGCATTAAACCTATAATGGGATGGGTTTTATACATGACCACATGAAGAGAGGTCCCTACTCTTAGTCTATATACATATATATATATGTATATGAAGTTGGCCCATTAAGTTTCATAACTTTTCGAAAAAGGAATGTGTCACATATCGAAATATCGAATATTTTACGAATTTCACATAAGTTAGTCATTTACGGTTGGGCTGTCTGCAGTGTTAACATATATTTAAAACAATTTATCATTTTCATGCCATCATAATCTACCCAAGATCCTAAATACTGAAATATCAAAAGAAGGACATAAATGGCTAAAATTTTCATTCAACACATTGCTTCAAAATTTTTACATCCCAAGCAATATTCATGTACAAGTAGCACTGTACATAAAAGATTGAATGCATAAAAGATAGTTCGTATATGTTGACGAATATAAGATGATTACATACTAAAATCAGGTCCTCTAGAGCAGACCCAAAATCTATTGCAGGTAATCTGGGAGGAAAAAATAAAGGGGTGACCTTATGCCTGTCGTAACGTGTCAAGTCCTAAAACCTAATTCGCTAGACTTAAATTCAATGAGTCACCACCAACAATTCAAACCTGAGGTGTGATTGGTCACCTATTCTTGTCTAAAGATAAGGCATGATCTACGTTCAAAGAATCTAAGGATCGGGAGTACGGTTACGTGTGGGGAAGGATTAGCACCCCTACAACGCCCATCCTAAAATGGTACTAACTAATTTTGTGATATCTTTAATAATTTTTAATTAAATGGTCTTTATTTTTATTAAATTCAAATATTTAAATATTGGACAATCTCTAAGAAACTCTCTATCATGCTGGCGGAATTTCTTAAATTTCATCCTCACCTCAAGAGTATCCAAGAAATCTATTCGTCTTTCTCGGAGAGGCTCTGTCGTCGGATTCATTAAATAACTTATGAAATATATTAACTTTGTTTTTTTTTCTTTTATTCCTAACTTATATTTTATCTTTATTTTATCTTATCTTTATTTTCTATTTAATTCTCCTTTATTTATTTTTAATTTTATCTTTATTTTAATATTATTTATCTTTTTAAAATAAATGTCGATTATTCTTATTGAAAATTTTCTTTAAATCTTCCATCATATTGGCAAAATTTAAAGAAAACATCTCACCTAAGAATTTAAAAGTGTCAACCATTCGTGTCAACCATTCGTGTCACCTTATAATTCCATCATCGGGATAACCTCCACTTATTCTCAATTAATTATTATTATACTTTTAATTTTTTTAATCATTATTCCCTAATTTCTTATTAATATTTACTTTTATTTTATTTTAAATAGAGATTGATTATTAATATATATTTATATTTTTAGAAATAAATATTGATTATTAATATTGAACACTTGCCTTAAGCCTTAAATCTTCCATCATGCTGGCAAAATTTAAGGCAAATATCCTCACCTAGGAATTTCCAAAATGGCAACCATTCGTGACACTCGAAATTCCATCCTTAGAATAATCTCAACTTATCTCCATATTTTATGATTTTATTTTTTTTTCTAATTTTTGTTCTATCTATATTGTTTTATAATTTATTCATCTTTATTCATTTTTTTTAAGATTCTTATATCTCTACAATTTAATTTAAAAGTTTTATTTTATAACCCATACCAACCAATCATTTAGTTCTAATCACATATGCAAAACATATCAGATTATTAAGCAAGCAAATCGTATTACATACATGATGCAAAAAACATAATTTAATGTCTTACAAATATTATATGCCAATCAAATCAATACAAACTTTTTTTTAATTGTCCAATTAATGTTAGTATCATCATGCACTTACCACGTTATTCATATATTAAACTATGGATTTATATATGATGCACTGACAGTGTATAGTTTCTATACACTGTCAATGCACCAGAGATTGACACCTCATCAATATGTCCTTATATGCAAATATAAATAATTTTTTTTAATTTGCCCATAAGGGCCTATTGATGAGGTGTCAATCTCTAGTGCATTGACAGTGTATAGAAACTATACACTGTCAGTGCATCATATACAAACTCTTAAACTATTAACTATTAGTGTAATTATTATAGAAACAGTTAACACCCAATTACACATGTTAACTTAGCAATCATCTACCACTATTAATTAATTAAACATTTATACTAACCTGTAGAGGACAAAAACCAAACTTTTCCTTTGTATCTTTTAGCTGCAACTCACGTGTACAATGGGAATGACGAAGAACAAGGGTGCAGCTGAGAGTATGCAGGATCAGTGGCGTGTACACGAGGCAGAACAAGGAAAGCAGTAGTTAACAAAAGCCAGGCGTCTTCGGCAATGCAAGCGGCAAGCAACAGAGTTAACAGCTGGAACATGACAAGCAGCGACAGTGCAAAGCGATGAAGATGATGGTTCAATAATAGGGCTATGACGAGGCAATGGGATAGAGTGGATAACTTGGCACGCGACTTTGTGGTGACGACAGAACAAGCGATAGGGTGAAGGGAATCTGACGATGAAAATGGCTGCGGTTTGGCCTATGCAGCGAGATGGGAGAAGATGATGGTAGTGGTAGGCGAAAACAAGGTAAAAGTTTCTGTTAAGGCTGAGTGCTCGATTGTAAATTTGATTGTGTCTGTCCTGAATTATGAGCTTTAATCCTTTTTTATATCCACAAATTTGTTAGAGTCCTAATACAACTATATTTATTCTAATAATTATCTCCTATTTTTAATATTTTATTTATTTAATTCTTATATTAATCCTAATCTAACTCTATCAAAATTAATATTAATCCAAATAATTATCCTAAAAAATCTAATTATCCTATCCTAAATTAATTTTATTATTTTTTCTTTGTCTTTTTTTTCCTAAATCCTATTTTAATTTTAATTTTAATTTCCTAATTAATGTTAATTCTAAATATAAAAATTCTAATTTAATTTTAGTCTAATTCTAAATTAAAATACAATGTCGTCTAACCCAATTAATTATTTTTTACAAATTAAGAACTCGGACAAAATAAGGTGTCTACAATGCCCAGTAAGAAATATATATACGAAAGTTGATACAACGCATCCTACATACATTTCAAATAACATGCTTTTCATATGGAAACCAAGAATTCATAATTTAATTTTCTTTGGCACTATTTCGAAAAGGATACTATAGTGGATTAGATAATTAGGTTGAGTACAGAATGATGCTTTGAAGTACCTCACTTGTCCTGGCATCCAAGTCCATTATAAGAAATTTAGTAATATTTAATTTGGTTACAAGGTTCAATAAACATTTTTGATAGCTTGCATCAAACTATTTCATAAAGTATTCAGAAACCTTATTTCTAAAATGCTCCATAAACAATATAAATCACTGTTGGATAAACAATTCAAGAAGATATAAATCATAAAGCATATTAGATTATCATAAAGCATATTTGGAAATAAATCAAATCTGGAGTGCCTGGATCTATGTTAACCAAGGATTTACCACCCTAGTGAAAGTACAATGGAGATTAGGGTTCACCTAATAGACTCAAGCAATATAAGTAGATGTATGGCCATAGTCAAGAAGCCACAGTACACATTAGCCAGGTGACAACTATGGGAGCTAAAGACTAGGCTAGAGTCAACAGCATCAGAACAGAATGGAAATGCATGTACTGGCAAGTAGCTACGGGGCCAACAGTCTCAAAACAGTTCATAAATTATTTTAAATTTGTTTACGGAGACAAATTAAATAAATCATATCTTAAATAAACTCATAATTATTAAATTCAAAAAAAATAGTATACTTAAATACAAAAATTCACCAAATATTATTAGATCAATAATCAACATTCAAAATATTTTATTTAGGTACCACAGAGATGTAAAAATATACATGTATCAAGAAACGCGTAAAATCCAGTAAAAATCTATTCAAAGCCTGAGTTGCAATTTAATATGCATAATGTCATATTTAGGAGCTTGAATTTTAAGCACCTATAACCACCTTCCTTTACTTTTAAAATATCATGCCAAATGATAAGTTTAAGGGTTTAGGTTAGTTTAAGAAAATTTTAGCAGCATAACGGTTTTTTCTATCCAAACCTCTTGTACAAAAAGTACAGCTTCAAACCACAAGTTCCATTTCTCAATTTCAAACCAAACCATCATTTCCAATTTCATAAAAAGTAAAATTTATCAAATCCATACAATACGGTATCTCTACGCTTCATACCTTTCAAATTCTCATTGTTCTGCTTGTTAGCTCCAATATCACCTTCTGACCTCTAAGTTGCAAATTTACCATACAAATTCAGTAAATTCACCACACTTCAATTACAAAGAATATTTAACTTATTAAATACTAGTACATTGCCTATTGCAGTTCTAAATTTAGTCTAATTTCTACTGGTGATAATACTGCAACTAGCGTTAAAACACCTCCATTTTCGATTCTGATTGCACCTACAGTCTCGTATGAATTTATACATTACTCTAAAACTCAAAACACATTAAATTGAGCATGATTTTTACTTCCCCATCTCTTGGCCGAATGAGTTTTAGCTTCCTACACCTTACATTTCTTCAATTTAAGCTTAATTTCATGCTTTAAACTAATTCTACATAACTTCTACATCATTTCCATATGAAAGAGCATCATATTCATGCCTCTGTAAGCTTGGATGAAACCCTAAGGTACCCAATTTTATGGTTTTAATTTGATTCAAGCTTAAATAAATATTTAAACATCTTAAACACATGCCCTTTAATAAAAAAACTTAAGCTTTCTAACCTTCCTCACCTTGGCTGAATTTCTTGGAGAGCCCTTCACTATGCAAATGGCCACTTTAGGCCTTGATTTGGGTACCAAGATGTAGAGCACAGAAAATTAGACGGGTTGGTGAAGAGATTTTTTGGTTTCGGTGTGTTTTTTACTAAGTTTTAATGGCTTTCTCTCTCTTCTTTAGGTTTAGCTGTGGAGGATGGCAAGTGAAGAAGATAATGGCCAGCCAAGAAAAAGAGAAGGGTGGAGAAAATTTTATTTTTAAAATATCTCAATGTGAAATTACTAAAATGCCCTTATACTTCAAATCTTTTAATTTTGCCCTTAGCGATTGGCTTAGTTAAAAACAGTTTATCTAATCTCCAAAATATTTTATTTAATCATAAAACACCTCTATTTAATTTGCTCTAATCATTGGTGGAGTTTTTTTGAAGTTCGATTGGTTATTTGGGTGAAATTACCAAAATAGCCCCAGCTGTAAAATCACATAAATTTCTACTTTTACATCTAATTTATTTCATCAGTCTGCATGGCCTATAACTTTATTACATGAGGAATTATCTATTACTGATAACTGATCAAAAATGTATTTAGTTTGATCGTTATTCACAAAAATTTCGGCAGCCTATGGACTTAACTGTCATTTCTTAAATTGTTTCACGTTTTTCAAAACGTCCATAAATAATTGATTTTGAGGTATAAATGGCTTTAATTATTGAGTCTGTCAAGTTTCAACTCCATCGGAACACAAAAAGGTTAGTGGGCCCCCCTCCTAATTTCCTTCCATACCTATAATATAATTAACATTTTATTAATTATAAAATATCCCATATTCTTAACTATATGGATAATAATCTACAGTGATTAGGGATATGGGGTCTCACAGAATGAAAGTAGAAATATTTTCTCTCTTGCTTTCCTTCACATACTCTCTTCGATGCAAGCTCAAGGATAGTCAATGGAGAGCATTCGGAGCGTGTTTCAGCAATGCGGTATTTGATATAGCAGGATTAAGCCTTGTCTGCATCCAGGTTAGTTTTACTACATTTCAGTTTAGTGTTAGTGACTTGGTGAGCTTTTAGCTAGTTCTAACAAAATATACCAAGATGAATGAATACCAAATGAATATAAAAATAGGAAGAGTAGGATCAATAGAATACTACTTGGGTGCTAGATAGGAAGAATTTAGCTCTGAAATTTTTTTTTATACTCTTGATTTTGGTTAAATTCTTGAATCAAAACTCTCTTTATCAAGTCACTTGTGTCTCTTGCTCAATGAAGTGTTGGAAGAGCCTTTTTATATGAAGAATGAATTTTGAAGCTGTTGTTGAGTATCAATTAGAAATGAGAAGAACCATTACAAGACAATAAAAAAAAATAGCCATTGGAAGTTTTCTGGTTTTGGGGGGGGGGGGGGGGGGGAGTGAGGGATCAATGCAATGTTGTTCAAGCTCCACTAATTATGTTACAGAAACAATAGGCGTTGATGCCTTCTTTCATAGGAGGATTGATAACCATGTAGGGGAATGTGACTGTTTGAGTATTTTTGCTCCTAAATCACATTTCTTTCATTTTCTAACTACTTCTATGATTTGTAAAGCATTAAACACATGTAATTTAAATATGAAGAAATTCAAAAAGCATCAAGTAATTTTCTAAATAATTTTGACATTTATGAGAAATTTACTAAATATGTATATTCAAAAATATCTCAAAGAACTATACACATTAATGTGAAGACCCTGGGAGTGCCCTTTTCCTCTGTTCCCCATGGCCTCACGCACACATATTGTACGCTTTGGGATTCTAGAGGTGGCCCCCGTCGGCAGACATGGCACTTAGCTCCCTCACGGCTTTGTCCCAAGGTCCTGAAGAACTCAGGATAAATCCCCTTGAGCGCGTCCGTAGTGACTTGAACCCTTTACTTCCTCAAGATGTCAAGTCACTACTAACCATTAGGCCAGGCCTAATGGTTAGTAGTGACTTGACATCTTGAGGAAGTAAAGGGTTCAAGTCACTACGGACGCGCTCAAGGGGATTTATCCTGAGTTCTTCAGGACCCTTGGGACAAAGCCGTGAGGGAGCTAAGTGCCATGTCTGCCGACGGGGGCCACCTCTAGAATCCCAAAGCGTACAATATGTGTGCGTGAGGCCATGGGGAACAGAGGAAAAGGGCACTCTCACAGTCGTCACAAAAAAAACGCGCGTTTTTTGTGAAGACCCTAGGAGTGCCCTTTTCCTCTGTTCCCCATGGCCTCACTCATCCGTGTTGTCCTCTCTGGGCCCACTGGCCCTTAAGGTTTTCTTTCATGTCCGTAGTGACTCGAACACTTGACTTCCTCAAATGTCAAGTCACTACTAACCATTAGGCCACTGGCCCAGAGAGGACAATACGGATGAGTGAGGCCATGGGGAACAGAGGAAAAGGGCACTCCCAGGGTCTTCACAATTAAGTCCAAGTAAAGTCAAATTTCATATTTAAATCAATTGGACTTATATTTCAAATTAAGATCATAAGATAACTTATGAAGGTGATCTTTTAATTTAAGAGATATTTATTAATTAAAAGTCAATTTAATTGATATAAACACATTTAATCATATTTAAGTTTTTATCATTTCAAATATATATATTTATATCAATTTAAAGTAACAAAAATGAGGAAAAAAAAACCAAGCCAAATCAAACCATAAAAAAAATAGAAATGGTTAGTAGTGACTTGACATCTTGAGGAAGTCAAGGGTTCAAGTCACTACGGCCGCGCTCAAGGGGATTTATCCTGAGTTCTTCAGGACCCTTGGGACAAAACCGTGAGGGAGCTAAATGCCACGTCTGCAGACGGGGGCCACCTCTATTCCCCATGGCCTCACTCATCTGTATTGTCCTCTCTGGGCCCACTGGCCCTTAAAGTTTTCTTTCGCGTCTGTAGTAACTCGAACACTTGACTTCCTCAAATGTCAAGTCACTACTAACCATTAGGCC